>OX122882.1:20910270-25910270 GCA_944738645.1 Eristalinus sepulchralis | reverse complement strand
ACTTATGTTCATCTACATACATGACATTTTTATTTAAAAAGTAACTCGGTATCTTACCTTCTTCTTCTTCTTGTGAAGCGCACTCCAAGTTGGTTGAGGTCCTTCTCTACTTGTGAGCGCAACCTTAGCCTAGGCCGTCCTCTGTTGCATTGTCCCAATGACTCAGATTCGAAGACTTTCCGGGACGAAGCAGTGGTGTCGATACGCCCTACATGGCCTAACCATCTTAAGCGTTGTACCCGAAGACCCTTGACTAGGTGCATGTCGCTGTACAGTCCATAGAGTTCGTCTTTAAATCTTCTTCTCCAGATGCCATCAACGCAAAGAGGACCAAAAAACGCACGCAAAACTTTTCTCTCGTAAAGACTAAGGGCTTCTTCATCCGCTTTTAGTAGCGTCTAGGTTTTTGCGTCATAGAGTAGGACTGGTATGATTAAGGTGTTATATAAAGCAAGCTTAATCCTTTCGAGAGAGGGCTTATTACTTATTATTGTCTCTTGAGCTCAAAGAAATAGCGATTGGCAAGAGTGATTCTGGGTTTAATTTCGGTACTGGTGTTATTGTCCCTGTTTACCGCGGAACCGAGGTAGACGAAGTCCTTGACTACCTCGAGTCTCGGTCTCTAAACAGATGGCTCTAATTCCGCACCCCAAATCTATAATGGTGTTTCTCGACTAGTGTGCGCAATTCCAGATGACATCGTCCTCCCAATGGCTCAGATATAAAGATTCTTCATGCCAGAGCACCGGTATTCATCTGCTCCAAATGATCTAACCATCTTAAGTGGTTTATTCGTCCATGCAGCCTATACAATTTGTAGTTCAATCTTTTCCCCGAGACAAAAAACAAAAACCGCATACAGACCTTTCCCTCCGATCCCTTATTGACAGCTCACTGCGATTGTCCAATCACGTCAAAATCATCTGCATAAGTAAACATTTGAACGGATTTTGGGGGGATTTTAAGGATCTTAAGAATGGCATTGAAAAAGTCACGTCAAGTTGTCTGAAACCCTTTCTGACATTGAAGGTATCAGTAAGTTCATTGCCGACCTTTACAAAGCAGCGATAGTTCTACAGCATCGTCGTACACAATCTGTCGAGTTTGGTAGGAATGCAAAAACTTGACATTGCACAGTGTATATTTCGTCTTATATCGTTGTCTTCCAATTCTGAGTACATCGAAACGTAAGGAAGAATGTCCCTCCAGGGTTTTATATCACACAAATACGTATGCATCTGCACATTGATTCCGACAATACCAATTTTGAATAACAAGTGATCTAATGTCTATTGGTCATGGACCGACACGGCTCGCGCACGTAGTTGATGTAAAAATAACCACCCTGTGCAAAGCTCTTTTCCTGCATCATAAAAAGGAGTAGAATTAAACTCATTGTCTTGAAATGGTAGTTGGTGCGTTATTTATTTCATCGAATCGAAAGAATGTCATGCGTTCGCCTACAAGTGATATAAATATCTACGTGTTTACATAGACCAAAACATCTTACTTGAGAGTGATAAATCGACCGCAACAACATACTACGTAAACAAATCACATCATTCCCATGCACCACGGAAAAATACTGTTTTTTTCTGGCAACCAGCGGCGGCACTGGTTGATCAGCGGTCATCGTTCTGATCAGTGATTATCCCACGCTCCAATCCACTGCACCCCCGACTGAGAATAATTAAGATGATGGCACCTAAGATCGCTTTTGAATTCAGAGTGCGACAAGAAAAACAAATTCGGAGGTCAAGAGCTCCTAAGAGCCGAAAAAACACAACAATACTGCTTTTCACATTCGGAAAGCAATCGCCATTGCCACGGTGGACATCGTCAGGGTGTACCGATCAAAATGAGAAACAAAAAAATAAAATGGAAAATATATGGTATACATATGTAAAAGGAAAACGCTGTGAGGTGGCTACTGTTCGCTGCTTTTGATTTCTTCTCCTTTTCATTTCAGGTATCCTACTCCCCTCCCCCCACGCAGCTAACCACCTACGGACCCATTAAGTGTCGGCTTTGGCAGCAGAGTTTATGGCCGACAAACAAATTGAATATTAACATGTATAAAGTGAAGCAGTTAAAAGAGTTTTCCTTTGATTTAATCGCATGCAGCCATGACAGTAACAGTGACACCAGACGAAACTTACTGTCACTGCCAAGCAATCGCCGCTCTATCGGGCACCTTTTGTTCTTTTCTGTTTGATCTATCCACAGGTCTCAATTAAAGTGTCACTGCGAAGGTTATCGTATGAAAAACGCTGGCAGGTTCCACGGGAAAATGGAAAATGAAAGCCAAGCCAACACACATTTCCCTCGAACAAAGTGGAATCTGAAAGGAAGCCATTTATTCTGAATAACTTTGATTTATTGAGAACCGTAAAGGAACGAAAATATCTGCTCGGTTTTTCCTTAGAGCTTTATAATTTGTGAGCAGCACATGATTTATAAAAAACATTAATTTAGTTAAATGTCACCTGTTTTACATAAAACAAGGGGAATAAGCAATTAATGTTTGAGTCTTAATGAATGGTGGTGATTTTGAAAGTCGTTTCTTTCTCTCGGAATTCTCTAACACGTTGGGTGGGGGCGACAGATCATGTGGTAGGTGGTCAGGAGGAATCCTCGGAGTACCTCATTGTGTTTTCTTAATTGGGAGCTTGGCAATTTATGTTATGGTTTCATTTGGGGGAGGCGGACTGCATGAACTGATGATACTTTTGTTTTCTCAAAGTTTTGTAAAATTGGGCATAATCAAACTTGGTTGTGTGTATGTCTAGGGAAAGCATTCCATAATATTAATTTCTTTGAAAGTGGTCCTTGCCTACTTTCGTGTGCAATTTCTTCCCATCACAAGGATGTATTAATCGCTGATAGGACAGGAGTTTGAAGTTACTACTTTTGAATTCATTTCTTTTTTTGATGTTGAACTGTCGCTTCTGTTTTACATACGATCCATTAATCGTTGTAATGCGTTTTTAATGTTTTCATTATTAAATACATAGGCATGTACATATATGAAATATGTTACGTGATTCAAACTTTGGGAAACTGATTTGTGATGTGCAATACGTAATGAACAGTGTGGGTACATTCTGCTAACGTTTTTGCGACAGAGTCGAAAATTCATGGTTCCGAAATATATCCTGGAAACACATGCTAACAGAATTTGTTGTACGTAGCGCGTCTAAGTTTTTCGCTTAGAAGTTACCATTTAAGTAATTTCATTAGTTGGTTATGTTACATAGTCGTTCAGCTTGGTAAACGGATCGATTAATAAAAGATAAACTAATAAAGCACATAAACACCACAAGGATAAAATGTCCGTCACAGATGGCCAACACTTACTCTCCCATCTTGGAATTTCCCTCTATGCATAAGGGTTGGTAGCTGCTTGAGTTGAAAGATGTCTGCTATTGCCAATACGTGTGTGTTTTACGCCAAAGAAGATATGCCCAGTTGGCATTACTTTTGTAATTCAACATAATGCATTGGGACATAATTCGACATAATTCGAGTTTGTTCTCTGTGTTTTCAGAAAATATGAGTCCTTGAGGTTCCAAATTTCTCCAACATATAAAGGAGGAACCTTTCCAATTGACTAAAACATTTCTTAAAAATATTTTTTTTGCTTTCTATGAAAATCGGCAGCACATCTGTCATTTTTCCATCACTTCAGTAATATCAAGATATTAAAATAAAAACGCAGAGGGCAAGTCATGTGTGAAATTTCATCAAAAGACTGTCGTCGATCTTAGAGAATGATTTCAAGAACTCTTTTAAATATTTATATTTTCTTTGTTTTTGTGCCGATTTTCCTGTGCTAGAAACGACAATCAGCCAGTGTGAAATTTGTGACTACATAAGACAATTAATAATAGTATTTGAATGGCACTACAGCCCATCAGGAACCAAGGCCTAGCTTCTACAACACCTACTCGTGTCGCGCGTGCTTCTGTTCTCTCACTAGTAGAAGGGACCTACAGTTGTATGCCGACTCCGAACGGCGAGATTTGAGAAGCTTTTCATAACCAATACATACTCTCTGAGTGTTGTCAGCAACTCAAAAGTCGTGCTGGCGCGAAAAAATGCGAGGAGTTCCGTCCGGGAATCGAACCTAGACCTTCTGCGTGGGAGTCGACGTACTTACCCACAACACAAGACAACTGTCACTGGAAAGACGACACAAAGCCATCTCAACCCTCATTTCGGGAAGACACTAAGCTTACTGGCTCGGGAGGGAATGATTTCTCTATACACACAAAGGGGCAGAACAATACTGAAACATCAGAAATGGAATATAAGCCAATGGACTTACTTACCAACTCAGCAGTATCGTTCGTTTTGGGAAAACGCATTGCCAATTCACATCGATCGATGGACCACAAAGTTTAAGGTTTAAAGATCCAACAATTAAGGCGAAGGTCTTAACGATTTCGTAATGAAAAATAAATAAATATCTTTTGTATATATGTATAAGGTGATTCATCGTGATGTTTGACTTTCAGTATTTCAATTTTTGGATTTATCACGCGTGACTCCTATCAAACCGCTTTGTCATTTTTGTTCTATGTTGCTTTGCAAGTCACCATACTAATACTCAGACCACAGCAGTGTTTTCAAATTGTGCAGCTGTGTTACGAAAATTAGCGATTCGTGAGAAATATTTTTTGAGCGACTTGGGAAAGGAAAGAAACACATCCACATCACGCGGGTAGTGAATAGAATATAGCAGCTATAGCTAAGAGTGTACGTTAAAACCAAATTGAGGCAAATCAGAATATTATCGCTAATGGTGACAATTACAGCCTACTATGTACTTCATAGCGACAGATTCAAGTACATGATGTCAGTGAGTTTCTATAAGGCACCAGTATGAGTCACACAGCCCGTAAAATAAAGAACTTTTTAAGAAATAATTTTGGTGAGGACTGATTTTCATGTTTTGCTACATTAAATTGTCAGCCTAGCTGTGTTAAATAAAGTGTCAATTCTTCAGGCATAAGCCAGCTACTATTTTCGCTTTGGAAGCCAACATTTATTGTGCGTTCCACAAGGTACCAGACGCTATGCTCGAATGAGTCAAATGAAAGGTAAACACGTACATCACAAAGTTTTCCAAAAGTAAATGGCGTGAATTGTTTACTTAACCTATAGTAACAATTTTAAGTTCACATTTAAACTTTTGTGTCGTTTTTTTATTATAAATCAAACCTAACTACGAATCACAGGTCATATTCCATGCATTTTTGACTATACATGCCTGGAATCGTCAAAAAAATTCTGTATATAAAAAGTGCACATTTTTCAAGTCGATTTATAGCCTTCTATACAACATGTGGTGTGGATGCTAATATCTGAAGTACACGAATTCGCTACACCATTCTTTAAATAACAACCATGCCATTATCCGGATGAAATTCTACACAGCTTTCCGCTGGAGAACTTGTTCGGTCGTGCGTTAAGCTTGGTTTGTTTCCACTCGCAGTTCAGGAACATTTTCGCTCGTTATTTATTCGGTGCCGCAAGCAAGCAATTAGCTATAACTGCATTCCTTGCGGTTGAATGAACAATTTTAAGTCCCCCTTAAAATATCCCAAACTCCAGACATGTGATACAAACATCGTGTAGTAAAGTGTATCACCAAATGGCGGTACATAGTCTACCAATTAATAAAATCTTATGCTTTGAAATGGCAACTTCTTTCGGTAATCCTCCAGCGAATCATATTGAACTGATCCAGTGTTTGCGATGATAACTAATGCGGCATTAAATAAAAGCACGTATATAAAGTAAAAAGACACATACCTACGATTTGAAATTCGTCCAACAAGCGGTCATTTACTAACCTCATGTTTTCCATTTATTGACCAACAGCTTCTGCGTATACCCGCAAGTCATTTGACAGCAGCAGCTGCTGCCAATTAGTGCTAGGAACACGTCTTATCGGCACAATCTTCTTCCAATTAAGGATCCAATTACCAAACTGTGCCTGCCACAAATAAAACAAGTCAAGTACCAGACCAGACCGTTGGACATCCCCTATTCAACCCCGCACCCAATTTGCATAAGATGCAAAGTCTAGGCTAGACTTTGGGCGCTCTCTTATCGCACTGGCAGCCGCAGTGGCGACGGCAATATCCTAGACTGTTGCACAGAGGTCATAAATTCAAGGATTCGGTGTGTGTGCAATTGTAGTCCGATTATGGCGTTTATGACTTGCCATCTTAACCACCGCCAGCATGGCAAGACACCACCATGCGTCAATGTCCTTCGCTCCTTAACACGTTTCTTCTCATCCGTTTCCGTTCCTTTGTCTCTGTTATTACTCAATCCTTTTGTTGGATTCTCATTCCATGAGAGAACTGTTTTATTTCATTGCCTGTTCCAATTTTGAAACACCGTGACATTGTCATATAATTATGAAAGAGTACAAAGGCGACGGGGAGGAGAAGGCGACAAGAAGGAGAGCGAGAAGAATGGTAAAAAAAAGTGAAGCACTGAATAATAAAACTGAAAACTGTAAAGTGTAAACATAATTTCTCAAGGTCGTCGGTATAGAAAATAATGACGATGATGATTTTTAATGACCCTGTAAATAATTTTATGTGATCGTCACGACCAACATAGACAGGCACCACGATGCGTTTTCAACGACGGCATCCAGTCGAGTATGCCATTCACGACGGTGTTTCACTCGCTGTAGAGTTAAAACTATTGTGTCGACGGTGGATTTTCGATTTGTTTGCTGTTTTTACATTTTTCGTTTTTCGTTGTTGTTGTTGTTACTGTTTGTTTGTTTGAAGTTTCGCTTTTGGCTTTAATTGTTTTTTAATGATTCGTTAATGGGGGCAAAGCTTACGATTGAATAGTTAAATTTGAGCGCCCTTTTGAGAGGACGGTGCGATGTACATGGTCTTAACTCTCGGGCGAAGGTGGCAATACGCCAGTGCTTATCAGAGAGTAAAGCCGTTCTGCTTCGGTGACCGACGGTGTTTGTTGTTGATTTAAGAAAGTGTATTGTGCTGTTTTTGTGACTTAGTTTGGGGAATATTTTTTTCGATATACAACATTGGAAATTGTAAGTATTCAAGTTTTTTTTGATTTTTTTTTTTATATATTTGAGAGATAATCCTTGAATTTCTGTTGCTACCATTTTGCGCATGCTCATACCGAATTTCACAGCACCTAGAAAATCGACATGAGCTATATGCAGATGCACGTTTAAGTCCATTCTGCAATCTGTTCGCACTTGCGCATGCGTGTCCAAATTTGACAATATTTTGTGGCAACAAAAGTCCGTCGGCTTAAGTTTTTCTTGATTTACGGACCTTTCTCTTATTTTCACTGGCTTTCCCCATTTCCTACGGTATGAGAGACACAAAACAGCGTTTTGTCATTTTCAAAGTAATCGCTAAAGAATTCTATTCTCCAAAATGTATGCAATTGTCTTATCCCTTATCAAGTGCCAACAAGGTGACGCATACACAAGGACATCATGCAGCTGATTAAAAATAGTTTCCATTTCGATTTCGATTCGATGTTGATATTTTCGACAGATGTGTACACTGAAAAACACTGTTAGTCCATTATACGAAAAGTCATCTGCATCAGACATTATCACTTAGTCCTTGACCGCAGGATTGTGGATAATGAAAGGTGATAGTCCAATCAAAAAATTACTTGAAAGCAAGTAATTTTTTTTGTTAAAACCTACAAACTAAGCTAATTGAATTTGTTTCAATTTGTCGTGGACTTCGGAAATTTACTTGTTGGGATGTTGGCAAGCACTTTCATTTGTTCTCTTTTTTTGTGGCCGATCGTGGCGTAGTGGGTAAGTACATCGACTCACATGCCAACGGCCGAAGGTGTTATACACGATGTCTGGTGTGAACACCTCACATTTTCACAATGCACCACCTCTTTTGATTTGGTGAAAACATTCAAAGTTTAGTAGTTGGATGTAAAAAAATTTTCAGTTAGCCATAGGTCCCCCTCTTCCCCTGAGAGAACAATAGTTTGCTTAACATAAATATTTGTTCAAGTAACTAAGCCTTTGCCACTTGTAAGCTGTAGTGTCAAGAATTTATTTACTATAATGTAGCAGTTCTAGGCTCTCTTAAATATTTGAATAGTGTTGATAAGTTTCGCTCTATGAAAAATCGGGTTATCTTTTTACGATTTGCGCCGTCATATATTTTCTTTGCCATTATGTAGTTTATATACACTGTACGTAAGTAAAGAAAAGTTATATGAAGGAAAGTTATAGTAATCCGACATCAAAACATTTCTGAATTCATGAAAATATTTCGGAAAGCCCTTGAAAAAAATTTTGTCTGCATTCTTGGTTCACAGCGTGTCTCATTCATTTGTATGCGCTCTAGTCCCATAAGTTGAAAAGAGTTTCACAAACTGTAGAAGAAATTTCATTTCACTGCTCAACTGGCTTGAATGTTTGTAATTAATTGTTGCCTCACTATTAGAACTTTTAAGATGTTTTCAATAACATCTTTTACAAAAAAACAAGGGGAATATGTAGATATGTAGATACAAGGTGAACCAAGAAAGGGGTGATATAGAACATTCGCCTTGAATATGACTGTACGTAGACGTCTCTTTCTTGCAAAGTATTTCTTACAATATTGTCCCTAAGAAGAGCCTATAGCTTAAGCAAACATATTATATCCCAAACGAATTTCAGTTGAGTATTCTTAACTTATAGACATAATTAATTATAAGCGCAATTTAATCTTTTACCCAAAGGTGCTCCGTTATTATCTCTAGATGGTGCAAACGATAGTACATACCCCTTCTACACACTTCTTGAGCTAAATCGATTCTATAGGCAAATACGTAGATAACCCGCAGATTGTCTTTCGATAACATTCATTCACGTGTATTCTTTCGATATCTTAACTGCTGATCTTGCTGTCAAGTTTTATACGGGGCGGAGATGGAACTATTCAATTTCTATGAGCGTGCAGACGCAGTGTGCTTTTAAGCTTGATTTTGGAGACATGTTTTTCATAGCTTATATTTTTTTGATCTTGGAACTAATGTTGACAAGTGCTTCTATGTTTTACAGAAACCAACAATTAACTTCGATTTTATAGAGTTTCAATCAGCAAGCAGTATGTGTGTATCAGCAAGCTTAAGAAGCTTTGTTTTTTTTGTTCGATATTCATGAAAGCGTGTAATGATTCTGATTCAAAAATCAGTGTAGCACATTAGTTGGCATCATCAAGGGGCACTGCAGGACACCATGTTTTTAAATTGCGCCCAGTCTCCACTGGTAACTGATAGATTTGCACAGACTTGCACTCGACCCTACTCAACAGCGACAATTCTTTAGCTCACTAAGAGACTTTGCGGCTTAAAACAGCTGAATCAGGTCGACTTTATAATATTTTAACTTCCTCTTTTTAGGTTTAGTAATTGATTGAATAGTATACCCAGTGTGTAGTTGAGCCACTGTCTGCAGTTATGTAAAATTTCTGTATTAAACTGCATACCGTTTTTTTTTGCATCTGTTTGAGAAAGATTGTTCTATTTCTAGAAATTGTTTCGTGCGTTTTTATGACTTCTAATAGTATATAGTTCAAATCTTTTCTTGTAATTAATCAAACCATAGTTTTTTTCTTAATACAGTGGCCATTTTTTAATTTCTCATACCATCGTACTCCTCTAACCTATCTTGTAAGCAGTTACTATTGCCGACGGTTGTCACTCCATCCCATGCATTATCCCGAAACTATTTTCTATTGTGTGTTCATGAGTATAGTTGTGGTTAAAACTAAAGAGACATTTTGTAACTTCTATGTTTATATGAAGAAATGCCATTCCTTGTCGTTTTGGATGCTAATGAGTGTAATGAGTAATGAGTGCTAAATTTTAATATCGCAAAGCAGACAAAAAACGAAACATTTCTCCATTCTTTATAAAAGTTTATTTAATAATAATTTTAGTTTTAATCGAAAAATATTTGTCTTCAGTTCAGGAAAGGGATTTCATGTGATCATTTGTGATACTAAAATATAAAATATTTCCCATCCCATGTAGAAACTCATTTCCCATGAACGAATTCAATCTACTTGTAGAAGAACTCATAACCAGTTTAGTCTGTGAAAGTTCTTCTTATAGTTACACTTAGAAATGAGAGCAAGAGACTTTTGCTTGTAGTTCAAATTTATAGCCTCATCATCAACCTATACTTAGGTTGCTCTACAAAGATGATTTCATACAATCTCTTCCATTTCCATTGACATCCATATCACCGTTTGAGAAAGCAATATCTCTTTGACCTTTCATGAATTGTGGAACCTTATTAAGTTCCCCGGTGAACATCTCTGCATTCTGAATTATTTATGGAGTACTCTAAATAAAACAAGTCATTTGCCTCCCTTTTTGCCGCAGTCGGACCTGTTTTAGAGCGGAAATAACCCATTGCTGTGTACGGGTATCTATAAATTTCATGAAGCTCTCTTGAGTTTTCTCCAATTCATATCTGCACATGTCGCACGCAGATAAAAGTCCCTCTGCATTCCATTAAAACCGAAATCAGCTGGCCATTGAAAACTTTTCATATGTGAAACTATTTCCCAAACTCTGCACCAACTAATTTCAACGATACTCGTCCAGTTGGCAATCGAAAGTTATTTTACTACCACACATTGCTGAAGCTTCAACCGCCAACCATGCAGTGTCAGGAATTAAAGTGACAAAAAGAAAAAAACTTGAAAATACACAAAAGTTAACACATAAACCCAAATTCAACAGATTTAATTAAGTCTTCCTCCACCCCAGATCCCAGATCCCGAACTCTGTGGGAGAACATACACGAAAAAAAAAAATATTTATGAACTACAATTTCGTTCACTGTTCAGAAATAATAACATGCCGCACACTGCCACTGCGCCCTCCACCACCACCACCACCACCTACCAAATTTTCAATTCTCATCCGAATTTAATTATTCACACAACGCTGAGATTTCATTTGCCCTTTATAGATACAATTTTGCGCGCAATCAAAAAGAAAAAAAAGAAAACAACGCAACGGTGGGCCAAAAATGAGAAACAATTTTAATATCTTTCGACGAATAAACCAGGACAGAGGAGAATTGAAAATTGTGAATTAAATTCGAAAAGCCAGCTTCCAAAGGATTAGAAAACAAAATTTCACACAAAATGATATTCGATTACATTTGTCCGCCTTGCAGCGGCGGCAGTAACCATACCCAGAACTGAACGGCTACCCAGCAAAATGAATTCGAAATGAAGTCAGTCGTGAAGCCATTGCCGTCGTCATCGAAAAAAAAAACATCCCCAGCAACAACAACAGCACTGACAAAAATGAGATACGAAAACCTGAATAACCAGCAGAACATTCACACCACCACCAGAACCTCTGTTTATCTATCCTACCAACCTACCTACCGTTGTATCCACGTTAAGTTTTGTGTATTGTTTCTCGTTGGTATATCAATAGCAGAGCGGAGGAAGCCTCTGGAGAGTAGATACCCAACACGAGCATAGTTGAAAACAACCCTTACCATACTTCGACCGTACCTTGCAAGATACCCTGACGAGCATGTGTTGGTGTGTCTTTTTCGGCGGTAGTGCCATCAAAATGTGTATCTACACCCGGGTCCAATGATGGCTGGCAAAATTCTATAGGAGATACATTTTTGGGCGTGGTTCTGCTTTCGCTGGTGTCAAATGTATCTATACCAGCGTTTCCAGTAGGTATTCTATGAACATGTAATTTCTTTCGCTTGTGCCCCCGAAACGGAATCTTCTTCCCATGTTTCGTGTTTGGAGCGCTCTGTGGTGTTTTCGGTTTTTTCTGCTTTTTTTTTGGTTTGGTTTTTCTTTCAGTTGTTTTCGCTTTGTGTTCTCTCCTTCGGGCTTCGTATTCTTTTGTTTTTCTTAATAGGATTTGTTAATTAAATTGTTTCCCCACGTTTCTTGGAGGGCTGACATCGAGCCTTTTACCGAATTATGTAATTCGAAGACACTGGGCAAAGGAGAGGAATTTTTTAATGAACAATTAAGACGAACTTTTTGACCTGATTAATGCGGCAGAGAAGATCCCGACGGGAAAATTTCCATTGGAATTAGGCAGCGAATTGAAGTGGAATTTAATCCTAAATGTAAAGTTTGATGTTCCTTCAGAGGGACATCGACGACATTGAGTGGCTTGCGTGTATGTGTGTGTTGGTTTGTGTGCTGATGATAGAGATGAGATGAGGCGAAACTAATGTGAAAGCAGATTGTCTCGAGAAGTTTGCAGATTGCCTGGTCTTAGAAAAATCGATGTTACGTCAGTTTGAAGGAAAATGCGAGAATATGCAAGCGAATCAAGTTTGAGAGATGTTCACGGTTCAGATGGTAGATACATCCTTCGCAATTTCAATTTAATTGTTGATACGAAATTCATGGGATGACAAACGTTTGGGATGCTTATCGGCCTGGAATTCTCAAGGAGATTGGAATAGTTTCATGACCTTTATCGTTTTCAAAATTACTTACTTTCACAATGGGGGTGAAAACAGAGATATCTATTCTTCTGGAATGTTTTGTCTTTGGTAGATTTCAGAATTTGTATCTAGGGGTTGTTGGAACACACTTTGAAGTTGGAAGTTGGAAACGTTTTTGATGGCTGGGGACGAGGAAAATTATTTTAAGTGGCTTCTAAGCGCGTGTGTGGGGCTTCTTCAATGAAGTGTTTCAAGTTCTGAGATGAACAGATGTTAATTTTCATACAACCGACTGGAACGTGAAATGTCTATAGTCGTTCAAAATTAAACGATATATGTTAAGTTTCACTTTTATTATGTACACGTGTGAAAGACTGTTTATGGTCCTATTTGATTCAAGAGATGATGTGTTTCCTTTTATACACAACTTTCGTTTCTTGAAGTCGTTAAACATATCGGAAGCTTATTCAGTTACAGGTGGAATTTTTGGATACAGTTTTTTAGTCGTTATGAGTTGATATTGACAGACTATGGGCATCAGGCTCTGTGGTCGGTATCTACCAGGTCCGGTGTTTATAAACTAGAGGCCGGAAAAGCTGTGCGTGACCTGCTAATTTTAAACCATATTACCCAACCTCTAACGTAAAGCTTGCATCTGTGATTTTGTTCTGTAACCAATTTGCAACTGTCAGAAAAGAATGTGCCACTGTGTAAGAAGGGGATTTGAACTTCAACTTATAACGTTTTTCAGTACCCGTGAAATGATTTTGACAGACTTCGAATCTCATGTTATTTTGCCAACATCCTCCATACCGGAGATTGACAAACTTTGACTGCCGTGTTATTTGCCCACATCCTTAATATCTTTTATTTACTTTTAAGAAACTGGAAACGGTACGGGTGTCTCTCCTTTGAGAACATTTTCCAACTTCTTTCATATAAATTCCTTCTATAATGCTTTTCTGTGAACCATTTGCCACCGTTAAAAAACAACACTCTGAATTAATCGAATGGGCGCTGCTGGTTATGAAGGTCGTTTCAAATTCCTAGCTGTACACTTGACTTCTGGCAGACTTCGAGTCGGAAAAGTCGCATAGTGACTACTCGAATGAAACTTTGTGAAAAAGGATGTGTTTTTGGCATTCAAGAAGCACCAGGATGAAAACAGTTCTTGCTTCGAATCCTTCGATAATGACGGGATCAGTCTTACTAATCGGTGTGAGACATTTCCATTCCATAGATCTGAAAAATATCTGCTCCCACTGCTCCACTCTATGACTAAAGAAGTACTTCAAAATAAATTCAATAGGGAATCATATAATTCAATTCTCAATATTTAGAAAGCTTGAAGACGCGTCTCTGTTTACGCTATCATACAAGTATTCAGATTTTATTTCGCTTTCTGTCTCTCTCCCCACTTTTTGATAATTCGGTACATGCTGATTAGTTCACGATTCCCCCATCTTTGCCACATCTTTAACTTAAAAGAAACAGTCTCTTAAAACCCTTCACCTCCGAAATGAGTCACGGATGATAGATGAATAAGCAAATGCCCCCAAAGATAAACAACAAAAATGGTAGAGGGTCCCTCATGTCTCACCTCAAAATGCATACGCCATAATGTACACATGTGCCACCTAAATCACAGAACTAAATTGAAAGATAAATTCTCCCTCACCTCTCACTCCTATATCTCAAGTGATGATGGCTAGTTCTAGATGCACAATGCGGCCCCCCATAGTTTTCACTCCACTTACTCCGTCAGGCCGTTCGGAGATGCTATCTACCCGAAAGGCATTTAGACATTCAGGCTCCGGCAATGGCCCAGCACGTCCTGTATCCCCGGAAACTGAGATCACATTTGCATATAGATTGAAGTGCCATTCGGTTTTGAAAATATGAGAGTAAAATCGATTACCTGCACCTCTGGGAGCTTCGGCACAAAAAGCACGTTTTATGAACCCTTTCAATCCGAGTACGGAATCTCCGTTCAACTTAAATCGCACATTTTCAAAGGCCTGGCGCGTATACTCGTACCATGTTGATCAAATCAAAATCTAATCGCAAAGAAATTGTTTTTCATCAGCGCAACGCACCTCTTTTTAAACGCTACTCCGAAAATAAAATACACACGAAACGGTGGCAAAGTGCGTAAGGATGTGTGCATGTTGTTCGTAAGGGAGAAGCAATTAAGGGGCTCAGGAAGGGTGATAGGAAGCTTATTTCGAAAAAGTAGGCGGACAAAAAATTACACACACACACACCCTACTCCCCCATCACATTGGTCGGTTGTGTGTGTATGCCTGATGAACATTTTTATGCTAACTCTTTTGGCACCCTATTAAAGTTGCTCTTAATTATGAAATCCCGCTGGGAGGGCGATGGTGGTTCCGGCGGTGGTGATGTGGTAGTGGCTTGTGTGTTGCGTTCAACTGCGAGCCAAAAACCGTAGGCCGAGGCATACATATTTTTCCTAAATAGGTAAATAACACTGATACAGTGACAGAGGGGATTGCGTGTGGGGATGGAAAGGAAAACAAAAGCGTGTGGTTAACTCATTTACCTGGAAGGTGAAGGTGATTAACGTCGGAAATACGCATTTTTGACGTCCGCTCCTTGGGCACAGACGTCGAATTCGCTGGTGTGTGTACGCCTAGCTAAGGTTTCTACATTTACGTGGATGAGTAACCCCTTCGATGCGTCGGGGTGATTAAAAATCACGCGCTATTAATGCCCACTGCTGCGCTCTTTCTCCTCATGCCCGTGCAAATGGGAGAAGCCAATGTTGGTTGGCTTTTCGTTTTTGTTTTTTGTCTTTTAATTAGGAGCACATGGGTGATGTGTTTGGGTGACGTGAAAAAGGTGCTAATGCGTGCCGTTAAATGGTATGCGGCCTGCCAACGATGTCGTGTATGCAAAATTGTGGGGAAAAAAAAACGTCCAAAGTCTCTGGTTTGCCTTTGATATGGAAGAAATTTAATTAAAATTCTCCTTGTGAGTAGAAATCCTGTTCGGAGACCAAACCCGACAAGCTCATGTGGTCTTGTGTGCAGCATACATGTGGGCCGGCTTTGTGTGCGTTCTATATGAGGACAGAGAGATTTGTACGCAGATATGTTGGTGTAGTTTAATAAAATGGAAATCCCTTCGTTATTTGAAAATGCTAATCAGGCGCTTAATAGGGTGTAGCCTTTCATGTGGAAAAGCATCATTTCTCTCTACTGCCAGAGTGCTTATGAGTCAAGAGGAGAAAATGGTAAGCGGGAGTTGCTGCTGCTGGATGGATTATGGAAATTGTACATTCAGATAGGCAACAAGGCGGGAATATGTTATCTCTGTTTAATTAGCTTTATTCTGAGGCCGTAGCTCTGAATAATTAAGTCACTAACATGCACTAAACTGAAGGTTTCTTCAATCTCTTCCATGCATAATGAAAACCGAAAAAAAATCGATCCAGTTGGTATCTCTGAATCAGATTTTTTTAAATTGACTTGAGTTCTGAAAATACGATGTCGTGCTGGCAAATCGGATTTGTTTCATTTTTCACGCTACTTCTCGCGTTGTCAATTGGACGCGACTGGCTTCCGCGTCCAATTCAATTCGATTGTGTTTAGGGGCAGCACCAGTGCATAGTATATTGATGATTATGGGAAAACTTAAAAATAAGTTTTTCTGAAGATATGATTTCTGGTTGAGCTGGCATTTTACTTTAAAATGGTTGCAAGGACACATCTGTAAATAAAAAAGATTGTTTTTCTTAAATTTCTCTAAAGTGTATTTGAAAATAATTAATTAGACACATCACACACCATAAAACGCTTCTTGTAAAAACTGTCGGTAAACTGAGTCTCATATAAACTTTTGAGTACAGCAAAGTATTCGTTTATGGGAGCTTGTATGTGCTTTCTTGTAAAATTTAGTAACGATGTGACTTTCCTGTCTTCTCCCGCTCACCGAATAATTACCTACACCCAACCCTCCGGAAGTATTCCTCCCCGTTAAGGGAAAAGAAGGCAGAACTTCCAATCTACATCTCGTGCATTGAATACGCATTTGTATGCAATGTTGTACTTGGGCATAAGCGAAAGACAAAAGAAAATGTTGCCGCTGATATTCAATATTTCATTTTTACATTCATCAATAATCGTAAATTATAAACAATATCAATTTCGGGAAAATTTTCCGAAAATGTGTAAGCACAAAACCGAATCGCTCGTCTCCGTGCAAGGGGCCGGCATTCGCCCCCCTCCCCCCCTTGTCGCTCCATATTGCCAACCAACCAATTTGAAAAATAAAAATAAATGGAAAGCAGTAAATTTGTAGGGAAATTGCTAAGACAAGCAGAGCCCATATGAATACGCACGTACGTGCACATGCTTAAGCTCCAACATATGTGGACCGTCAGAGTCCCCGTGCAGAAGGGATAAAAGAATCAATTTTCGAATTTTCATTTTTTTCTTCTTCTTCCATAAAAAATTCCTCAAAACGTGTATCGTGTGGTAGAGGATTGGCCTCCTTCGACTGCTGCCGCCTACCCCATGCGAGAAACTAAACGCCTCGACTTTCTGAAAATTTGAAACATAAAACGTCAAAGTTCACCTTTATCCGTTCTCATGCGTAACAGAATCGGTTTACCTCTCATCTAGAAAATGAAAGGAGTTTTGCATGCATATGCACACAATCCAAGGGAGCAGCCGTGCTTGGGGACACACGAACGTTGGTTGGTTGATATTTCAGGAACACGCTCAATTTCCCTTAAATCGCTCACTTTAAATTTTTTTCCTTCATTCGCTGGGTTTGTGTTCCTTTTTTGTGCTCTGTTGAGGACCGAAAAGGGTCCTGGAATAAAAACTAAACGAGAATCTTAAGAAAATTGGAAAAGGAAAAAAAATGGAGGACGAGGAAACGGAAAATGTCTTTGGACGGTCCTTCCCCCATCTCCCAGAAATATGCTCGATGTGCTGGATAGTATATATTTTGAAGGATGTTTACTTATCCCTTTTTTCTAAAGAAAGATAATTCTCTTAGGAGTAAAGGACCCGGCAAACGACATTTCTTGAGGAATTAGACTTTTTTTGGGAGTTTTGTCTTATAATCAAGTTTGTAGGGTGTGTTGTTGATTTATCGGGGTATTTTGACGAAAAGAGTTTTTATCTTGGTATATTTAGCCATTGCGTCAAGTGCGATGGTTGCGTCTCACGAATTCACACAAACGACACGAACCTGTTAAGAAGTTTAAGTGTCACACGCATAGCATTTCTAAGGTCAATTTTCTAACTTAAGTACAGCGAAGTGCCATAACTTGGATTAAATTTCAGGATGAGTTTTTGTGGAAGTATGACACGTTGTTGGCCTCGCCGTCTCTGCACTTGTAAGTCAATTGTCAGCGAAGAGAATTCTTCCTCAAGTGCGTCGTTTGAATAGGGTGCGCTCTTGAATTGTTTCTCGAAGACGTCTGCTGCTGCTGTATTTGTTTTCTTCGTTCCTTCTTTTCGCCTTCTTCTTTATTCTCGGTTTTATTTTGCGTAGCGAGATCGTAACATCACGGTTAAATAATTTTCATGCTCCATAGCACCTTGCTACTGCCTCTGCTGCTAATGCCATGAGCTGTGTGTTCTCCTTGCCATTGCTCCTCGAATGGCGAAGGAGATTATATTCCTCTTTCCGTATGGATATGCTCGAGTTGGAATTCATCTCGTAGTTAATGGAGATGAAAATTAAAGGAGATATGGCGACGTCTCTGATTTCTCGTGTTTACCGCCGCCATCCTCCGACCCCTACGAATAATCATCGCACATACACACACTCGACGATTCCTCTTGGCTACACATCTTGAGAATCCAACCAACAAGAAGAACGCCAAAGCGAAGACAAAACCGCCTCAACGACACGACATAACTCCGAATATATGCGCCCTCAATTCCCAAATAAGGTACACATGTCCTGATTTGAAGCCATTTGCCAGTGTTCCGCTTGTGCTTTTGGACTGCATGAACGCCACGAGGGTACAGCCCAAACGACCGCATTTTTTAATATCCTTAACAATTTATATTTTTTTATATGCACTCATTTGCGAAATGGGAAAATGGTCGATGTGGGATGTTCGGATTGTGCGATTCGCAAACTGCACAGATTGATGGGACTGAAGCTGGATAATGGAGAAGCCGTGCGTGCGGGACGCATGCAATCAAATGCAAATCAATATTAATATGCGGATATTTTATTTTATGGCGATGAAATGATAATCGTTTGGTAGTTTGAAGTGGTCCTTCCGCTTGGCCGCTGACTGAACTGCTGTGCAGATTTTCCGCATGGCGGGTGGGGCATCAGATATTAATTTTATGTCTTCTTTATGAATGAGTGCGATTGTGAATTTTGTTTAAATTGACGCGGGCAAAGTCTTAATAATAGTTTAAAGCAACTGGGCCTGATTGTGAATGTCGCATTAATGTTATGTAATTTCTCTTTTCAGGAAAGTGCGTTCGGTTACGCGAAGGCGGCGGCGGCGGTATCTCAATTGCATGGATACGGGACTCGGTTGAAAATAGTTGCGTTTCGAATTGGACGTTTCGTGAACCGGCTATGTTCATCGACGGTGGATAAAATGTGTCTTTGTATACATTGGGTAAGTTTTATTTTTAAAAAACAGTAAATTTAAAACGTGCATAAAGCAGATACTTTTAAAAAAGATTAATGTTTGCAATATCGCCTGTCACGATTTCGATACACAGTTTAAATAGAGTAGGAGAATTATAGGTTCCACATTTTAGAGTGAACAATTTGAGTACATTTTGGATTCTAAAAAGCAGAATTAATTGGCCAAGTGCAAGTTACACTCGAACACGAAAGTTTCGTTTTTTATTTTCAAGCTTAGAGTTTGCTTATACGTGGGTATTTCACTGAAATATGTTAAAGTTTCCACAAGCCCCAACCGATCACAACATACCCTAAGTATCAATCACGATCTCGATTTCAGTTGATTCGTAAAGGAAAAAGAATCATATGTGTTATATCAGTGATTCCTTAAAACTTTTAAATCACTGCATATTGAATGGTTATCATTTCTAAATGCCTTTAATAGACTATTCAAAAGTTCTTTTTCAGAGTTTCGAAAATCGTCGTTGTTGGTGTTTTACATTCCTTAAACAATTACAGCTAAACGAAATATGTTAAAGTGCCCGAAACATTGAACTTTTCCACAAAATACAAGATTTTTTTAGGGTTTCGATATTTTGGGGTGGAGAAAAAGATTGTAACAGCCATGGTGGATGAACAAACGCAGCAAAACCTTTAAAACAAGCAAACAACAAACATTATTTGAATATCCCAGTTATGTATGAGGATAGCGATGTTGCAAAAATATCAAAAATATGAAATAATAAATCTTAATGACGCAACTACGGTTATTCCACTCAATTTGAGTTAAGATTTTAGTTTTGCTAATATAAAGGAGATCGGTTGCATCTATTTTTATAATGCGATATCTGGAGTAAGCCACAAAGCTAGTTTTGTAAAATCGCACCTTCTTTGTGTGATATTTACCTTTCACCAAAAAGATCTCTGAGCCAATCTACTGTGAGCAAGTGTCGTTCACATTCTTGTGCTTCAATTCGTGTTTCATAAAAATTAAGAATATTTCAAAAGTCCCGAAATTCCAAAATATCCAAACCTCCGAATAGGAAAAATACCTTGAAACCAATCTGTCGAAAAAACAAAATGTGCGGAAAAGCTAAAATCTCGGAACACATTATAAACGAGTAGTTGAAAGTAGGGGCAGTGCAGCATTATGTCCCCTAAAACCTCCCTTCCTGGGATATCTGTAGGTCACCCACGGATTCAAAACACGTTAAATTCATGAACCACACATTGAATTCCTGTAGATTTCTTCAATTGTCTGCCCACTTCTCTTGCCAGACAACTGCAGAGGTACATTGTTGCTGCAGATTTTCTACGCCTTGATACACATTTCAAGCTATGCACGCAACATTCAACTCCTCAATTCCCCACTTATGTAATAATCGAAATCTTATCCTCGCACTTCCCGGAAGAAGTGATTTTGTATTTTTTGTTCACCCTTCCCCACTGTATACGTATACATATGTGAACACATTCTCTATTTCCTATCTATCTAATTGGATACCAAGTCACAAGAATTTATATCTTCATTTGAAAACAATGCTGATGTTGACAATAATGTCAACCCAATTGCAAGCTCTGCACAAACAGAATACTAAGCGACGTATTCCAATGAATGCGCAACTCTTCGAAAACGAAAAACAACACTTCCACTTCAGCTATCCTTGTGAAACGATACAAATTATAAATAAACAAGATATAAAAGCAAAACAAAAGTAATAATTTCACCCAATGGATACACAGCCAGATACAATAGATACGCTGGCGGGCGTACAAAGTATCAAATTTATTCCAATTAAAGACCTCAGACGACACACCGCCAACGATGTACACTTACACAGAAGAGGAAGCGAACTCCAGTCCACATTCTATGATTAGATTTCCTCCGAGTTCCTTGTTCCCGCTCTTGTATTTTATTATTTGTTTCCGTCTTCCGCTTGTATTGTTTTTGTTACTCCATATTATTGCTATTGATGTGTTTTTGCTGGATTCGCAAAAGGGCTTTTCTCTGTTCCGTGCTATACACTTGTTTTCATTGGTTCTTGTAAACATCGTAGTTTATTGTTCCATCCGTAGGAGACTTATGACTCTGAAGGATACTTCTGGGTAGTTCTGTCTCAATGAATGAATCCTTAGCTACAAATTATGCTATGAAATGAAATTTTAAATTGATTTTTTCTCTCAAATAGGATCATCGGAGTACAGTGGCATATGAATAAAAATGTTGTTGATGCAAATTAATTATAAAGTAGATGTGTTAGGAAATTTTTTATGTTACAAGTAATTTTATTAAAATTCCTTTAAATTTCTAAAGGATATTTTGTGTCTTGCTGAATTTTTTACATTTGCGGAAGTTACGTGTGTTTTAGGGGTCATCGGTTTTTTGTATATCAAAATGGGTCAAGAAAATTAATATTAAAATAAAAAATATATAAAGGGACTTTTGTGAAATTTACATTGCAGACACAGGTTCTGTTTGCGACTGAGCTCTTACGCGGGGGAATTCATTAAATATGCAGTCAAATTTTTTTTAACAAACAACCCCTTAACGGTCCAATATGGACACTCCTCTTTGCGGACAATTACTTATAGTCGAGTCAGGAAGATAGGGTAATATGAATATTTCGACCCTCCATAACAGACTCCCTTATACCGGCCACGGACACGAATTTCAGTCCTCACAATTTTTTTTTCTAATATCGGCCAGTCAGAACAAAAACGAATATGGAAGAGACAAGCAACATCGTAGGTTTGTTCTTGTGAGACAAACTCACCATTCGGTATTAGTTACAGATATCGACAAATCTTGTTCGTGTACTTAAAATAATGTGGTTTCTCGGAAAATAGAGAGAAAGTTGGAAATTTAACAAGGTTGTCAGTATTTTATGTGTTGAAGTTTTACTAAAAGCAAATGCATTCTTAGAACTGATTTGAGAGGACAAAATAAAATGCGTTGAATAATTTCTTCACAACTGAACACTTTTGAACAATTAGACTTGTTCATAAAAACTAATTTTGTTTATTTTTTGTTTCTCAATCGGAAAATTTTATAGATTCAAATTTCTACTTCTGTTTTCTTGCGTTTTCTGCTATCAACTGACTTCTGGTCTACTCTCCTCTTCTCCTGGGTAACTGGGTTGTACTTGTCCACCGTTAACATAATTGGGTTGCTGATGGCGTGATTTTGCAAGCTTTGCAGACAGGTTGCCTCACGTAATCTCCATGCTTGAGAGACCGGTTGTTTTGGTTTCTTGATTTCTCACGTGATCTAGAGAAAACGTGTATCCTTACGTGATAGGCTTTGTCTCTCCCACGCATATGTATTGCTTGTTATGTGTTGTTACCAGCCTGTGTGTGTAACTCAAGCAGGCTCTATGAAAACAATAAGATTCTTTAAATGTACAGAGCTAAAATTTGTAACTTAAATTATACTTCACACTATTACAAAACGAACACTTCCTATATCCGATTTGGCCCTATACCGGAGATTTGGTCCTTCTCTTCTCCTTGCACCTGGATGCTGGGAATTACCGATCGTATTCGTTGCAATATTGTCTATTCCCTTAATGTGACTGAACTTAAATTTGCGGCTACATCCGAACCTTGATAGAGCTAATAAACCAACAATTTGCTCTTTCGTTCAACAAATTCGCATTCGGTTGAAATAATAAGTGCCTTGGACATTAAATTATACGTCTTAACCGTATCCCTTTTGACAGAGCAAAATAAAATCTCTTGCATTTACATCAGATCTCTCGCATAGCCTCGTTTGTGAAGTTAACGTTTGTCCTGAAGAAAACAACGTCAGTTTGTTACATTTTGTCCCAGTTACTGTTCAAATTTTAGTTGACAGATTATTGTTTTGACCTCGTTCACTTGATCATCTGTTCGTTCTCCCTAATCCTTAAATGCCCGAAATGCTTTCATGCCCGCTGGGGTGATATCATCTGACTTATAAGCGATTGTAACTTCAATGTTTATGAATCCGCACTACTGTGCTTCTATATTCTCCTGCATAAGGTGGATGATATTACATTACAGCGTATCTCATTCCCAAAATTCCGTTCAGGCTTAGAAGAATTGTGCGATTCGGCAGCAGTTTTTATTGGCAAACTTGTCTACTCTAGAGTTGGCAAGATTTTCCTGCGATTTCAATAAGATCTTAAATGATAGCCAACGCCAACTACTTGATTAAAATCAAATAGTCAATAAAACAGCTCTATTCGACTACAGTCAATGACCTTCCGCCCCTGCCACTTGACATAATAAATTTCAATTACTTGATAATAGCCCTTCATAACTTTGTAAATTTGAATACAGCAATTCGCCAATCTTGTCACAGCTCCGATAATATCGACATTTACTATCCAGGATGAATGGCCATCCACTGGCGCTATGAACAATGTTTCATATTAATCCCGATCAACTCTGAACTTGATGTGAAGAAAACACGTCTCGAGCACTATGTCCGTCCATCCACCTCTACGAATAAAATGATTCTTTTATGACACATGCTCTCGTCGCTACACAGATAAATCCATCCAAAATGTTTAAGATTCAAAAACATGAATACGTTATCCGTACGCGTAAATTTCATGAATGAGTATAAAGAAAATATCTATACCATCAGATTTTTTGTCCTGCGCTCATCCTTCCCTTTGCTCTGGTCCCGCACACAGGGCAATGCTTCTACTTACGCCCTCGAACTGATTTCTAGTTTGATACTCTTCGGGGAACAGCGGTCGGACAACAAACAAATACCAGGGTAATATAATTTATTTTGCTAGCTGCTGTTGACACAAAAAAAAAAAAAAAAAACAACAACTTCGCTCTGTCCCGTCTTTTATGTCATGAATCCATTTCATTTCTTCTCTGTCGACAATAGATACTCCAGTACGACACATAGACGAGGGGAAATGACACAGATCAAGATGAAAGCACGCCCAGACCTCGAAAGAAAAACAAGTATCCACCGAAAAATTTTAATAATTCCCTATGTTGCTTCTCATCTACAGACATTCTCCCTCTGCGATGTCTCATGGCTGCTGCTCTTGTTTTTTCTTGGGGTTTTGCGAACACTCTGACAACACAGCCAATGAAAGCCACTAATCCAGTGAAAAACTTTCACAGAACTTTTATGACTTAATTTAGTTTTGCTAGCGCATAACACGAGCGCTGCCACTGGCATGTGTCTTCTCATGCCTTTTGTCGTATGACGACCGACAATCGTCGACGTGTGACGTACCGTCACGTCTCCTATTCATTACATGCAGAGCGATGAGCGACGACAGACGCCTCCGAAAGGACACATCAATATTCGCTCCTTCTCGAGAGATGCATAGCCCCCCTCCCATCACTCGTATCGCATCAGACACATTCTGCTACCAAGGGGATATGTAGCTTAGGAATAATCCAGACCAAGAGCCCAGTGTTATGATTTGTGCTCTGCTCCGCTGAATACTCGGATCGCATTTTTATTCGCATATACATCCCTCGGTGATAAATAAAGGAAAACGAAAAGATGTTTGCTCCATTTAATATCAGAAAAACTTATGCAGAGCCAAGTCGGGCACAGATACAGGGATAAGCCGGAGCAGCAGTAGTTATAGGAATATGTGTTTGCCTTTGCTTGTGCCCTATTCCGGCCGGTAATCATCTGAGAAGACCTGGCTGAATGGTAAGAGCCAGAAAGTTTCCCGTGGCACTGCCATCAGCTATCAGCCATCTTTCTGCTTCGGCTTATTGCCAAAAGTAGGAAATATCAGGAATTCTCAAGTTTATTGTACGATGTCAGAGGGAGGAAATAAAGCGCGCGGTGCTCTAGAGACGCACAAAATTTGGCTCTGCCAAAGGTGGATGAATTGCTACACGGTACATGCAGCCACAAGAACGCACATCAGATAGGTAGATAGGTAGGTGTGTCTACGTACATCTAGCGAAGCATTTTCGGTAAAATGCTGTTATGACTATATCCCAGATACGTGTCCTTCGTCTCAATATAAATAATATATTCGCATACCTTATTTCTTCCAGGTAAAATGTTTGCAAATAAATTTTTGGAAGGTTGATGGTTATTTCCCCCCGCTGGCGCTTGGGTCAGATGATTTGCGACTGCTGGGGCGGATTCTTGGAAGTAATAGTTTTTTCTTTCCTTCTTCTTTCATTTTCTTTTCTTTTATTTCTTCTTCATGTCACACTTCTGTGACTAGTTGGTTTCGTGATGCGGGCAAATTTTAATAATAAATCTTGTTGAGGGAGGAAGCTTCTTATTTAGACAAACATCTTTTTGTGACAATTTCGCTGGGAACGTGTTAGTTGTGGATAGATATGTTTAATAATTTGGTAATGAAAAACAAATGTACTGTTTTAGGCTAGGGTGAACGAGAGATAGCCTGGGAGAGTTTCTGACAGACATGGCTTTAGCCGAAAGCCATAATTTCATCCGGCTAAATGTCAGATACAACAAAAATTTAATATTGGTGTAAGAGCCAACCAATTTTATCTTTACAATTCCAGTTTCTTAAGTAGTGAAACACTTATGCAAAGTTGCAGGATGCATTCACATTCAGACAGAGGGTTTGGTTAAATTTGGTAAAAGTGACAGATGCAGGGTTGAAGAAACACCCTGATTTGGAGACAAGTTAACTGGCGCTTCGGCAGCTAACGACGGCCTTTTTCTAAAGCGAATTGGTGTTGTACAAGTTGCCTAGTGTTCGTATTGGACAACCTGGTTATGGAAAGACTATATAATAATAATAATAATTGAGTGGCACTATAGCCCACAAGTGACCAGGACATAGCTTCTAAAACAACTACTCGTGTTGTGCCTGCTACTTTTTTATCATGAGTAGAAGGGACCTAAAGTTTTTTACCGACTCCGAACGGCGAGATTTGAGAAGCTTTTCATAGAAAATTGATACTCTTTGAGTGTTGTCAGCAACTCGAAAGAGGTGGTGCCGTGAAAATGTGCTTGTTTGTTCCTTGTTCTTGATAGAGGTGCGTAGCACAAGAAAGGTGATTTTTATATCCACGAATAATGGTAGGATATTATCACGGTAGCATATTATCACGGATAATTCGGGTCTATAAGACAACGCCCTATTATGACAACCATTTGTATTTCATTCCAACAGAGTAATTGCTAAAGACATTATCATTTTTTAAGTGTAACAGGAACATAAGTTATAGATTACATGAATACTGCACGAACGTCTGTTGGCAGTGATTTGCAAATACAAATTTCTCAGCAAATAAGCCCTTGGAAATACCTGTAAGCACTTAATGCACATTCAAGTTGATACACGTGGTACTTTTAGGAGATTTTGCAATACAAATTGCTTTGCCTACAAATTGCTGTGCCGAGCTAATAGAGGTTTAGTCAAACACACCAAATAGCTAACCGATTCAAAGACCAAATAAAAATAAAGTTGGCGCATAAGTAAGACTTCTTCATCTTGCGAAAGGACGTCTTATGATCCCCTAATCAAAGCAAAATGTAAGGAGTGATTCTAAAATTCACTTGATGTTAGCATACTAATTTATAGCTTATAGAGCAGTTACATTAATTAACGATTTGGCCTCTTTGTTATATGTCGTGGAGCTAGAGTTTTCAACGATCATGGTCACTTGCTTGAATAAGTCCTTTTAAGAGAGAATAGGAATATTGTTGCCGTGAACTAGTGGATAAATGCATTGATTCACACACTTGGGAGCCTGAATTTCTGAATGTTTATCTTCCGGTCTGAACGTTAATGTTGCTTATTTTCACCGCACCACCGTTTTCAAGGAAAAAATTGTATATGAAAACATTAACTAATTTTGTCATTCAAAGTAGGCAAAAAGCTGTAGGTTTGCTCTCTTAGTAGGAGAAAAAATCATACACAACGCGAGTTGGTGAAGAAATGAGGTCTTGTTCCCTTGTGAACTGTACCGTCACACAATTTAATTTTAAAAGTTTCGTTTTTCAAGGTCTAAGCCACGCATCCTTTCGAGATGTCTGTAACATTTGAGTGTCAGTTCATTAACATGACGCGATAGCTGTTATCATTGACGGTAACCATTTCATTTGGTCTTCGCATAGACTCTAAACTTTAGCAGCCATAGTGTCTTCACTACGTCACTACGTGCGGTATGTGGCCTATTCTTGGACTCAAATTTTCGAATGGAATTTGCAATTGTCGTTTTAATATGTTGATTATGCGCACCGTAATTTCCTTACATTTCTCAGAACACGCTGATTATCAGAAAACAACAGAACAATACACGATGACTTTCATGATCTGTTTAAAAAAATCGAAACTCACGATAAATCATTTTTAGTATTCCTCTTTAAAATTATTTAAATTTAAAGGACATGAGTCTTTTGCTTTAAGGCGAATGTATCTATATATGTTTATAAGTCTCTGTGATATCGACCCCTAAACGAAGTTCACACAGACACGCTTTCGGTTACCGACAGTTGATGTGTCTCGCCTGCTCTGAATTTGCCCAACCTGGGAAACTGTGTGAATGTCAAAGCTTCTCTTCTGAGATGTTTTTTGTTAATGTTTCGGACAAGTTTTAAGAAGTGTTGGACTTGTCGGATTCCGAATTTCGCGATTTAACTTTAAACCATTTTATACAGAAAGTCATTCAGCTAGCAAACAGTCAAATAAGCGAACAGTGTTTTTTTTAAGGCAATTGCATTAGACAATCATATTCAATATGAGATGTGAAAATATCCGACTGAATCCAGAAGTTGGGCCCGGTTCCAGTAAAGAAACCTTCGAAACGATAAATAAACAAATCATGCAGATTTTTTACGCCGTCTGTTACAGAACCAATACAATCCTTTATACTCACTCTTCACGAGATCTCAATAAGCAACTTGAATGGCCTTGAAAATAATAAAATGTATGACCTTTAGTTCCGTCGATTTCCAAAGCAAGTGATTTAGATTTATGAATTGCCACAACATGCTGTAATTTCGCCTTGTGCAAGCTCTCCGCTAATGGAGTGTAAACGCCGGCTTGATGGGTACGTATTCGCATTTCATAGGCAACAAAATTTCAGTGTTTATGAGGTTTTTATTTGCGGATAAAAATTAATTAAGTACTAATCAAACGACAATTTATTTCACAGTTCTGATAGTTATTGCCATTAAATTATTCGTCAAAACGAAAAATCTCTTTCAAATGCCATTCATAATGACATCTGCATAAAGCAGATAAACACGAATTTATGACGATCGTTGTTCTCACAGCTACATACACATGTGTGTTGTTATCTTTATATTTCGAAAAAAAGGAATAAAATAAAAAACACATTTTTGAGGTAAATTTGTTTTATTTTTCTGGGTATAAATAAATTCGTGTTCATTCACTTGTGTTTCTTTTTTAAACGCTTTGAGACCAACATTAAAGATATATGCGTGAGTAATGAAATTGAAGCAAACTTATTCTTATCAAGGGTGGAAAGTTGATTATTAAATGTTTTCCTTCGTAGCTTCTTTACTTTCCGACACCACACCTGTCAACACAAAATTTAATCGAATTTTTTATGTGGCACACCTCAGTCACAAGTTCAGTCAGCTTTCATTGGCACGTCCTTTCATTATCTATGTCCGAATCTTGTTCACGATTCTTCCCGTTCATTTTCATCTAGTTTCCTTAATTAAATCGCTCGCAGTATCGAAGAAACTGGCCCTACGCCCACAGCGGTGGCTGCTTACCAAGACCATCCAATTACTAGAATCCATGTTAATTCAGCTTCCATTCCATTTCCGTTTTACCATCCAAATCACGATCGTTGTGTCAAATAATTATGCTAACCGTTTTGTCTTTTTGCATGCATCTCCCTTAGCTTACTCGTATTTACCACCCCCCGCCCCCTACGCGCTCGTAGGACTCCTTAACATAAAATTGTAATTTTTATTCAGAGCTTATCTGGCATCTCGCATCCGAGTCTATCCGTATCGCATCTATTATATGTATTTGTAGATATGTATTTATTTAAGTATGTACGTACGCCTGTGTATCTATGGCTAAAGCGGAGGTCGATTTCCGTTCGCACGGTGCGCCAGGGCCTTGGTTTGATGTCGTTTGGGCTCCACGACTTCGGAAAACCAATCAACTTCAATTGATACTAGGTGGGTGAAGGCGGCGAAATATCTTTCTCCACTGGCTGACTTAACATCCTGCTGCGAAGAGGCACACAAAAAGGAAGTAGGCAATTTTCAGATATAAGTGGGTAAACGTCAATTTACCTCCTTCAATCCACTTCAGTTGCTTGCCCTTCGCCCTTTTCTGCGGCAAAATGGTGAAATGGCGAAACGGAGAAATGGAGAAATGGCAATGGAGGCGACGACGACGATGACGACGAAAGACGAACGACAACGATGACAGAAAACCAGCCACTCAAGTCAAATGGAAACCTAATGGAATTTCGTTAGGAATTCATGTGAAGCACATAGATATCAGTACAAGATACGCACGCCTATCCTAAGCAATGTATTAGTAGGTAATTGCATGACCCGACATTCCGCCCGCCCAAAGTGTATTTCCACTTTGAGCGGGAGTCAACTCGAAGGCGGAATGATATGTCCATTAGGATGAAATTGCTTGATGTATACCTAACTACATACATATATATGCGTTCTGTAAGGAAAATGCTGTGTATACACACCCACACATACATACACATTTCTTCATCTTGATGAGTTCCTCTTCGCAAGTTGCGAGACGTTGTATGGCAGAGCAAAGTTTATAGGTCGGCGTGTGTATGTATGTATCTATATCCGGGGTATTTGGGGCGAGATGGCGAGTGAAGAGGATACAATGTATCTAAGCTGGCAGTGGAATTTCTTGAAAATATTGCCCCAAAGGACGATGTAGAGGATGACGACGAAAACGACGACGAAGTCAACGTCAATGTCGAGGTTGGATGGCAAAGAAAACATTTTGTAATTTTCTCAGGCTGTTTTTTTTCTTCTTGTTTGCCCTCGCTCCTTCCCACTGCCCCGCTGTATTCGCCTTTTTCCGGAGCTCGTCGACGGTACGTTAATGTAATCTCCTTGGAGTCCAACATTCTAGAGAATACTACTTCTACGTCATTCCGCCAACTTTTGCCTTACATTCACTTCTGAATTCATTCAATTCCGTGTAGAAAATAAGATATTCCCGTTGTTGTTGAAGGCAGAGTGGAGGTGCCGTTTCTATACTACAAGCACACTGCCATTCTTCCGTTCCGACATTCTGCCACTCCAGCAATTTGCAACGTCCCTGAACAGGGCAGGGTATCCTCTTTTTCTCCGGCAGGGCGTATTCCGTTTTTTTTTTTTGAACATTTTAAAAAAGTTTTTATCTAGTTTCGCCCGGTCTCGTGGCGTTTATGCTGCTTTATTTTCGTGAGCAAGAAAATGAGAAAACTGTTTTCTTTTCTTGCTCTTCTATCTTTATTCATTTCGACCCATCCCCGCGCACTTCAACCTCAACCAAAACGTCCCTCAGTCGGGGTGGTATGAGTAGATAAGTGTAGCTCTGTGTGAGTGTTTGTTTGTCTTTTGCTTTTCATAAATTACATTTTTCCACTTTTCAGCATTTTTATGATATGCCAGAGGAGCGAACAAGGACGCAGTGGGAAGGAGCCTTTGTATTTTGTTTTCGTTGGAATTTTTCGTCGAAGAAAAGTTTTTTGTAGTAAATTGCTTTTCGGGTGAGGTTGGGGATTGTGGGCGGAATATATACGCTGCTTGCTACATTCAGTCGAGAGGTACCACCTACCTATCCTTGACATATGTACATACGAGTACGTATACGAGGGCATAGGAATGATCCTTTTCGTTTTGTGTTTTAGAATAAAGTGCACTTTAGGAATCGAATGGAGGATACGACGTTACGTATGTAGCTTAGGTGGGTAGGTACACAGGATCCCTGCAGGTCCTTACCGCTCCTATGTCCTTTTACCTATTTGATATGTACGACGACATTGATCCCATTTAGATTTTCCCATTTTTTTGTTCTGCTTTTCTCGTTCCTTTTATAATCCACATCCATCTTCTATTCTGGGTTGGTTATGGCCCGGGATGGTGCGATGTCGATGTCGATATCGATGTCGATGTCGACGACGATGGAGGACATCGGGGAGAGGCTCTATTTTGTTGTGAATTCCCTTTTTATGTGTGATGGCATTTAACGTTTTGCTCCGTTTGCGCTACGAAATATATTTCGATATGTGAAAGAGATTTCGTCATGTGATTGGAATACGGAATAAGGCTCATTATTTGAAAATATCCTTCGTTTTCGCTACTTTGCCGGGTATAAATGGTTTTCTCGTTACTTTCCATCCCTCTTCTGGGTGTTTTTCTTGTTTTCGTTCAACCCGGTGTGGGTGGATGGGTTGGCCCTGTCGGCGGTAATCATCTGGCAGCCGAGTAGAATCTGGGTGTGTGCACATACATAAGTTCGGAGAAAATAAATTGAATTTTGTTTTTTGCTTATTGAAATGCATTAGGGGTATAACTCGATTGGTAGTCGGCATGCTATTCAATTTTCGAAAGAAAACTTTTTTGCGCGAGACAGCGTTTCTCTTTAAAATTAAAGATTTTCATCAAAATTTGAAAACGAACGACGGTGTCCTTCAACCCAAAGACGGAAATAATTCGCCCGAGCCAGGAAACGACCGGAAAAAAGTTTTCGGACAGGAACATCAACCGGGATTAACAAAAAGTCACCCGTAACGATTCCAGCTTTCTCTTGGTTCCTTCCAAGGTCTGGGGATTTCTTTTCATTTACCTTCGGGCTAAAGGATTTATCTTTTGATTACTCGTCCGATGTTGTGTAACGAGGGATTGAATGAGCTGTAACGCTGGTCACGAACAAAATAACCTCGTTTTGGGGTTTTGACAGTAAATGATGCTTGCAGTAAATTTCAACTAAAAATTTCTAATTCTGCAACTTAATACGTGTACCACTTCCTTAAGCTTGCACCCGCAGCCCAAGTAAATATTTAACGGCACTGGCGTAATTTGCACTGTTCCTTAAAATATTCATTTAGGATCGATACGAGTAGACGTCAATAGTAAGAATGGTCAAAACTTCAAATTAAATCCCTGTTTGCCAATCATTTCTAATGGAAATGACGTAAGGGTTAAGGAATTTATCCGCCATTAGTCATTTGCCTAAATTCTTCCCCTCTCTCGGCAAATTTCTGTTGAAAAATGGGAGCAATAAACCAAAAGCCGCAGCCAAATGTAGACTTTTTTTACGCGCGACATACAATTCATATTTTTTTTATTGTTTTCATCAAAAATCACTGCCCTGTCGACAACCTTAGCTCCTTATGTCATAGCCCGGCCATAAAGGTGATCATTTTAGTCATCAATCAAAGGCTTGTGAATATAAATCAATACACCTGTCATAAAAAGAAATATAAACCATTAAATAAAGTTAAGTAGCCGTAAAAAAGTATATTGATGTCCTAGACGCTTTTTACGCACTTTAGCAAACAGGTCGGAGGGCGATTTAATGGGCCTCTTCCATTCTCTCTTGAAGGTGGGTTGCCGGCGATGGGACTTTTTTAATTGCTCTTCATATGACGTGTGAGATGTAGCGACAAGCCCACTTATCATGTTGAGACAAAATAAAGGGGACACGTTAAAATAAAATACATATATATATAAATATGTATATATATGTATATTTAATTTTGCTTCATTTTCTCGCAGCTCTAACGTGCAACTTGGATATTTGTTGACGTTAAAGTAGGGCGTTGGCAAGTGAACATATTAATATAATAATCATTTTCATTTCACTGTGGGGGGAGGCAGTCATCAAATGTGTATTGATATTGAATGTCGGGTTTGTGTGAAGCTAGTTACACTGTTAATAGTATGACGCAATGTTCATCATGTCATTTGTTGCTAGTTTTTTCCTTCAAAGTGTAACATATACTCGACAGGAGGACTGCATGAGATTTCTGAATCCGCAGAATAAGAATGAATTGATATTAAAATGCAAGAAACTTTGCGTGGAGTTACAATAAAAAAAATTATTCATTTGCGACATTGTTAAAATGTTTTTCTTAGTTACATTTGTAAGAGATATTGGGTCTAAATATCTTGAGTTGTGTTGATATTTCCAGTTTCGGTCGTTGCCATTGGACTTAAGTTTACAATTTGGATGAATTGTTCAGAAAATTAAAATTGAGTCAAATTATATCATTATTGTGGCAAAATTATGTTACCTCCGTGAGAGGTAATCCTTTCATACAAATTTATAGGGAATTATGTCGCTCGTTATGTGACATGATCTTGGGATATCAGATATTCCAATTTGGACCACACATACATTTATCTGTGTAAAGTGTTATATTCCAAATCAAAATTTTGGACTGAAAAATTGGTTGTCATCGATGTACAGTATGTTAACATTGAGGGTGTTAAGAAAGTCTGTAATACTTACAAGTCTATACGAATGTAATTCACCGGCCCTTGCACCGACCGCTGCTAAAAGGGGAACTCCTCTACGAATGGAAGTAGTCCTATCTACCATTAACTTACAGTATCCGTATTAGAATAAAAGTAGAAAACTATCAGTCTGCAATAAATCTATCCCTCATACGAAAATTGCGTGAATGCCTTGTAAAAGAAAATTAAAATTTTTTAGTTTCAGACATTATATTGAGCAGGCAGCATGGTTTTGTGCAAGAATGGGATTAGTAATTTATTTTTATTTTAATTCTGAACCGAAACTATGCAAATTGGAACTTTGAGAAAGTTCATCACAATTCTGTTTTTGTGACTTAAGTCGCTGGAACGCAACCAATAATAGTCGTTTTTAAAATGAATAACAGGAAGAAAGCAATGGATCGTTGAGAGTTGCAAATCATATTGAACTTATTGTGAAGGTCGCATTTATAACTTTCATATTTCTTTAGTTTATTAGTAGTATTTCTGAAATACTTAATTACAGTACAATTCTGATGCTCGCGGACGACTTCATGCGTTTCATTTTCAATTGGATATACCAAACGTGAGGGGTAGTGTAAACATAATGTTTTACATCTAAACATACCGGATTATTACAACCCACTAGGGACCAGGGCCTAGCGTCTGCAGCGCCTACTCATGTTGTGCATGCGTATTCTCTGGAGTAGAGTATACCTACAGTTTTTTGCCGCCCCGAGCGGCTATATTCGAGAAGCTTTTCATAGACAGTAAGTACTCTTTGAGCGTTTTCAACAATTCGAAAGAGGTGGTGCTGTGAGTCCGAGGTGTTTAGTCCGTGAATCGAACCTGGAACCCTCGGCATGTGATTCGACGCACTCACATATGTTTTCAATTTGCCACGGCAACTACTATAGTATTGTTAAATAGAGAATCATTAAATTAACTCCCGAGAAGAAGTTAAAAACCTCTGTATTCTTAACTCCAAAGTGGATTTTTCATTGAATTACGATTGCGAAGTCCAGCAACATGTTATGATTTGGAAAAGGAAAAAGCAAGCAATTTCAAAGTTCAATCCTATGGCGTATATTGATAGAAATATGTACTAACATACATGTATGTACGTATGTAGGCATATATGCTTTCTGAGACTTATGTATATTCTCTTAAATAGTTGACGAAAACTCTAAAACAATTGGTTTGAAAATAGGTATACGAAAACAAAACAAAAAGTTAGAAAAATGATTTTGAAAATCCTGAGATTTTTTAGCTGCACACAGGTCATCGGCAGTGCTAAGATATAAGAAACAATTTGGTCGCTTCTGTGTCACCACATCTTAGTATTCAATAAATCCATGTTAATAGTTATAAGCTTCGTGAACAGATACCATGCCGGTAAGCAAGTGTGTTGAAATCTTCAATTTTTTTTATTAGAATGTGTTGGTTGAGGTTAATAACGGCATTTTTATTGGTGGTTTACTATCATTAACTGCTGTCCTCTCATTCTATTTAGTAAACGTAGGCGCCCGAAAAACTATGCCGTGCAACCACAAAGGTGGCGCCTTTGTAAGCCTAACTGCATGTCGACATTATACATAAATTGTCTTATAGATTTAACTGAATTATGTTTTCTTTTGAAAAAATATGCGTTTCAAAGATGTCTTTGGGTGAGAACCAATTATGGTTGCAATAAACTTGTTGCCGGTTTATAAGCGCTTCCAAGGATCTTTGAAACAAAACAGATCAAAGGTTGTCGAGATTAGAATTAACGAACGTAGCTTATAGACTGCTTAGTAATTAGGATTGTTAAGGTCATCTAGTAGATTATAAGTCGAAAGATGATGGTCGTTGCGCAGCAAACTTCTGCTTATTCCCATTGCAATTCAAAATACAATGTTGTGTCTGTTCTTTGAAGATGATGTTATGTCACTTGCTGAAACGTGGGCGGTTGTCAATTAAACAGACTAGAAAATGTTGATTAATATCGCCATTTTTTGTAAAATTAATTATGTAGCTATTATTTATTTACATACGTTCTTACTTTGACGCCCTCTCCATAATATTCGACTCCTAGTCAAGGCTGTTCTGTTCAGTTTTGTATTCCTGACAGAATTAACATAATAACCGCCTAAGTTTTTCAGCATTGACCCTCGTTTATTGAGGAGTCGTTTTAAAAAAGAATTGACATGCTGGTAGCTAGAAAGCACAAGCCATTCTTACACATAACCAGCCTAAAATCCAATTGCCTCAAAGTCCCATCGTATGTAGTGCTAAAATATATTTGGGTCTCCGATTGGCGATAAGACTTTTTCGAAACGCATATCTCATCACGCTGTGTTTCCTTGGTCTCATATGCACCCATTCGAACATCATTATCTCATATCTCGATCAACGAAGCGTCAAAAATGCATTTTTCATAAAAACCCGCTTCGCTGAAAGAACCGTGATAAACCAATTCTCACAAGCTAAAACGTTTCGCCTTTAGACAGCGGCAAACGTGCCCATATTCAAATACTTCACAGCCCAACACTTATGTTTTAATTTACTGCGAACCATTTAACCTTTAGCCGTATATAACCATAAAACAAAAAAGAATATATTTTTGTCGCACTCAGGGCAGCCGATCCCTATTTTTCCTTCTTCGCTTAAATTTCTGTATTTCACATTGGAGCACAAACGCTCCGCTCACCCCATCACTGTTTGCGTCTACCACTTTTCAATATCAATTTCCTCAATTAAAGTCCATGAAAAATTAAACAAATCTCAAGAAGTCACTGGAAAGGGCCACACGAGCAACGCGACTCTCTGCCTCGGTCTCGCTGTCAATCCTCTTGAGATGTAGCTATTTTCAGATAAAACTATGATAGCTGCACTGTGATATGCATTCAACGGAATTCTAAGTTTCAAACGATGTCTTCCACATTTCTGTTTTCTTCTGCTTCACAGTTTCATGTTCTGATTTTTTCTTCTTGCTCTCCAATTTGATACAATTTAGTTCAATGAACTTCCACCGCAGATACAAATAGAGGAGAGTTACTCTCATAATGCACAAAAACCCTTTCAGTGTATGTCGGCGTGTTGTTTTTTGTTCGTCCTTCCATACCGCATCGCACCGCACCAGTTACACAGCATGACAATTTTGCTATGGTCATTACATTTTTATGTTTTTATTGCATCCTTTCACTTTTACAGGGAAGTCCTGAATCTCTTCTGTGCCCTCCTAGACGAGAGATATGAAAATTTTGTTGACCCATTTAAAATTTTAATGAGTGCAGTTTTTACTTTCGTTTTATTGTTTTGTTTTTTGAAGGCCACACGATTGTACTTTGTGTCCTCGCCCCATGCAGACGCTCGCATAAAGGGTTACAAATATTGTTCCAATAAAAAACGTATATCTGCAGCCTTCAATTAGGAGCGGACCTTAGTAATGAAATAAGTACATGCATGTATCTTTCATATTTCAAATAATCGAAGGTCGCTGCTGACACAAAAAATAATGTAGTGTAGGTACCATTGGCGTTGATATTTGACATTTCAAGGAGAGCGTCGGTGGCGCGGCGTCTATGGAACGCATGAGAAATGTACCAGTTGTTCGCTTTTAATTTTCCGCCATCACTGTGAAATATGGCCCCTAGGCATGAAGAAAATGGAAACAATCTGATTCCCGTGACTTAAGTGAAAGAGGGCGAGGGCGAGGGAGAGAGAGAGAAAGAGGACGATGAGAGAGACGGATGACAGATGGATGGAAGGGAATATTGTATCCCTAAACTGTTGTGCTGTTTGCTTTGTAATCTAACACGCGCGCACGTATACATACCTACTCACCGCCACAGCGCGGCGCGGTGCGGCATGTTGTTATAGAGATATTTCTTGCTATCCCAGTATCCACCGCTGAAAAGGAAAACTTAATAAATTACAAAACTAAATTAACAAGCGCGCACAAAAAAAAATCTGTCTATATATAGTTGTCGGCCGAAACCGAGAAGCGTTAGCGTACACACAGCGAACATGCCCTTAATCGAAAGGTATACCTTTCAGTTGAGGGAGGCTCCCAGTAATTAAGGGCAATATATATGTATGTGGGTGGCGGCGGATGGAAGGCAAAGCAGAAGATGACGATTCATTTTGTTCATTTGCGTTGGAGAAATTCCTCGGTTACGGTCCCCAAAAGACCAGATTGTGAGGCGGAAGTTTTTGCTTGATGGGACACGATGGGATGGGTGACAGCGGTTGGTGAGCCATCAAAACTTAAATGTCACTTGGAATAGAATGCTTATACAGATGCTGTGCTGCCTGATGGTGATACTGATGCTCCTGCTTCTGTTTTGCTGCTGCCACTGTTACCGATGTGGCTGATATTGCTGTGCTCTTGGGTGCGTATCAATTTTATTGGTACAATTTATCTTTCCTTCCTTTGAAGGGTATCTATAGGATGTTGGGAGCACAAAGTTACAAATATGTATATTACGCATGTACGTACTTACAAGGGTGCGTGCGTGCGTGCGTGTGCGTTGGCCACAGCAAGGCGGTGGAGGTGGCTCCATGTGCTATATTTGTGTTGTAGGCGCTTTGATGGAGGATTTCTTTGGAATACACCACACGATACACGCTCCCTAATCTAGGAGATATCAAAAACAAAAAAAATTGCGAAGACGGAAAGGCAGAAAAGCAGGCAGTCAGAAGGGCAACGAAAGCATGAAAGCCCCAAAAAAGATGTTTTCTGAAGGAACCCCGTGGCCCATGTGCGGAGGGCACATGTGTGAGGTCGTCGGTAATCTCCGAATGTTAAGTCTCATTTTAAGCCTCGGTGGGAAAAGGCTATTCAGAGGGAATAGTATTGTGTGTCCTGGCATGGTGGTGGTTAAAGCATTAATCTCTGTGTAAGGATGTAAGGCGGCATGATGATGTTTGTTCTTTGCGCTGTTAAGTGCACACCACTACGAAATGGGAATTAGATGAACTATTTTTGTGTGCGCTGGGAAGTTAGATACGACTTAAGAGTGTAATTGGAAGTTTTGGGGTTTCGAAGGATTGAGCGATAGATCAGAAGTTTGTTTGATTAAACGGATATATGTTCTGGTTAATTGCTTATTTGGTTTTAGGGGGGCGGAATTTGTAATTAGTTTTGGGAGTCTCAACTACACATGCCGTATGTGTTTGAATTAATGTGGATTTGTACATAACATTGCGAAGCTTGAGGAGCCACAAAGGCATACGAATTGTTCTAAGTTGAAACGTGACATAAATAGTAATGAGGCAACTCTTTGATGCGATTCTTGTGGTGGGCAAAAGTGCAAAGAAAACTGACGAATCATAAGCATGCGTATCATATTACGCACATTTACTGTACTTTGAGGCATACATTGTCAGCCATAAACTGACTACAATGTATCGGCACATTAAGATACCCAGTCGGCTTGGTGCCGGCTTGTATCTTATGCTGTGAAGTTAGCAAATTCACGTTAGGTATTCATGTCAGAGAACGAAGCAAGTTATGCAAAACTAGTTGCGAGTTCGTTTAATTCGCTGACCATTGGATACATTTTGCGAGCTCATGGTTAATGAAAATCAATTGGTTTGCTGGGTCTATGGCCTTGATGTCTAGTCGGTCGTTGATTGTCGGCATATCTTTTTTTGAATACACTACACGATTTCATTCGCTTGGGAACGTGTGCAATACGCAGACGTCTAGTTCATGTTTTAATGATGACACACCTACGATTTTATCAGTTACCAGAGGCATTTGAAATTTATGTGAGGATCGAATTGAATGTTAGAACTTATGATGAATCAAAAGTGCACTTCAGTCAGTTTTTGCACTTCAGTTTATGCATCCGTTTTGCTTGAAGACACTTAAGCCCATGCAATATAAGTTTTCTTGTGTGCTTTAAGAAAAAGACGTATGGATGGGATTTAAAATTAAGATATGAATCCATTCTACAAATTATTACAATCAAAAATATTTTGAATGAATAAAAATTCCATCTCGTAGTTTGTTACCCAAAATCACCTTGCTGCATGAAATGTTGAAAAGAAAACTTGAAATGAACACGAGTTTTATTTGTGGTTCCCAAGACTACTCATCAAAGATAGAATCAGTTGCTGGAGACTGTCAACGATCAGATTCTGAATGGAATATACGAGAAGCATCTGTAAATTTAAATGATAGAAACATTTGTTGAATTTATTATGCTCATAGTTTCGTATCTTCTCCCAATCTCTGGGGAATATAGTTAGTCAAAATAAAAAAAAGTCGAAACACACGTAAATGATACTCACCCCGAATGTATTGGTCGCTTCATAAGCTTTCAGCACATACATACATAATTCTATCTACATAATAATATTCATATACATATTTCCCTATCGCATCGAAATCTCATAATAGAACTGTGATCGTGATCGTTAATTTAAATTGAGATGGCTTCTAGCATAAAAATAGGAATTCTCTTTGAACTACCGGAGGCGAGGAGGACCACCCACCACCACAATGCGTAGATGGACTGACGGTGTGCTATTGAGATATCCAAAGATTTTAATGGGGTTTTGGCTTTTGATTCATGTGGATTTGAACTGAGCAAATAATCGACAAATGGCGCTTATAAATATTTACTGAGACAATACGATACGGAATTCAACCACGCTGATGCTGTGATTTGGAACTTGTTACGCAAGATGGTCGAATGATTGGCAAAACAAATGGGAGTTCATAATTACGTCAAGCTGAATGCGAAAAACTAAAACGTTCTGCATATATGAACAAAATCAAAGACATTTCTATGCAAATGTACTTAAATGAGACATTAGTAAATGATAAACGATTGGTCGATGTTGCGGGGGAGTGACTACTTTCTTGTTTGCCTTGTTTTCGGAAACCAAAGAACTATATTGAGACAGTTTTCTAAACAGTAGTTTGTTGTTATCATGTTTGTTTATACACATTTAAACGGCATGGATTGAAGTTTGTGCTGCGAGTGGGACAGTGCGAAAATAAAGAGGGATCATCGAGAGGAATCATTGATAAATGATGTACGGAGGAAAAGCTGTGTTTCATTTTTTTTTTCTATAATGCTATCTTTTCACTTTGTGATATGAGTTCGTTACGATTTTTATTATTTTCTGTGAGTACTTAGAAGAGTGAAAAAAATTAAATAAATAGAATTACCTCAACATATAATGTGAGTAGAATAATTGAGAAGAAAAAATGTGTAATAAGAGCGGTTAATTTAATAATAAAATGTTTTTCCTTTTTCCAAATAATGATACTATTGCAAAATTAACATAAATAACGAGCCCATGTCATGGCCACTGAAATATTTGAAGCACACCTTGTTTGACTGCATATACGTGTCGTTAGAAAAAAATAAAACCAAACTAATTTATCAATTAAAAGATTTTGCAAAGTGTACACAAGGAAATTAAAGAAGACGTTAAAATTTCTTGATTTTCCAGAATTGGTGGCTGAATCTCTGTCGTTGTTGATGTTTGACTATTTGCTGGGAGAATGTGAACTTGCCGCCAGATTATTTAAACGTTTTGTAGTGAAGGTGATCGCGGTGGCGCCGTAGGAAAGTGCGTCGATCCACACGCCGAAGGTCTAAAATCGTTTCCCAGTGTGTACATCTCTAATTTTTCACAGCACCACCTCTTTCGAGTTGTTGACAACACTCAAAGAGTATCAGTTGTCTATGGAAAGCTTCTCAAATCTTGCCGCTCGGAGTCGGCAAAAAACTGTAGGTCCCTTCTACTCGTGAAGAACAGTAGCATGCATAACACGAGTAGTTGTTTTAGAAGCTTAATTATTATACTCAATTATTAACAGTGAAGTGTGAGAATCTGAACAATCCTTACAACATTTAATTTTTCATTGGTTAACTAGTTTCTCAGTCCATAAAATCGGTAAAGTTTAAAAACTCTTAAACAAAGTAAATGATGGACAATTCAGGTTAATTGGCTTACAACGAATAACAAGCGATTTATGAAAAGAGTATGGGAAAAAATAAGTAACAATGAAAATCCAAAAATGTTTAATGTCAAAACTTCTACAAAATTCCATTGTTTAATAAATAAATAAAACTCTTAAGTTTATCTATATAAGCATGAAAGAAAACAGTGGCTATTTAATTGGCATTCAATTACCCACCCTCCACTTTAATGAATCTTATAATGTAGGAATATGAATAATAACTTGAAACTTTATGACTGATAATTTGTTATGAGAAGTCAGAAGATAAGGCAACAAGTGTATACGTTAATTAAGACCTGAAGGTGGGCACAGCAGAGTAACTACAAGTGCGAGGTAACGCGCAATTTAAAAGTGGTTATAGACATATATTTGAAAACAAATTAATCCAAACTGTGGACCGTAAGGCGTAACTCACTACAAAGAAAAAGCAGTTTGCTTCATTAACAGAAACTATGAACATGCACGTCTCAAGCTATCCAAAATGTAGGTTGTAAAATTTTTAAGTAATGTTGTTTCTTTTTTCAGTTCCTAAATACTAATTTTTGAGATCTGATTTTGGTTCACTGCGAAAAAACATAGTGAATGCAAACCACAATTCTTCAAGGGGAAAGAATAGAAAAGTAAAACAATTCACAGAAAAAAAGTCTTTTGACGTTTTTAGTATAGAAACAGTTTCCATTCCAATTCTTTCAAATGATTTTTAAAAGGACTCCACATGTACATGAGTACTTATTTGATAGCTGAATGGCGGATTTTTGATGTTATACAAATTTGGTAAGCAAAAATATAGAAATTTCTATTTCTCAAATGAAGCATGCTCATTAATCGGCTCATATGTACCTTCATCGACATTTTGTATTATTTCGCTTAATTTTCTTCTGAAATACATCCGGTGACGACTTACTCGATATATTTCAATCAGTTTCGATGTACCAATCACTATCAAATGTGACGGAATGTGACTTTTCCTTCTCAAACTGCAGTTTCTCTTTTCCCACTCTGAACAACTACTTGAAATTAATCTCCAAACTCATAAAACGTACGATATAGCTTTATTAGAGTAAAGTACAGACAACTTTTTGAAAACATTACTTTATTTCATCACATGTGTCAGTGAAACTTTTTCGGTACACAAGCACATGACATATGACACTCGATACATTTCCGGAAACTTTTTTGTGGATAAACTTTCGCAATCAAAGAAGGCATTCATTTGATGAAAAAGTCGCTTACGTTAGAGGAGTAGTATGTAGGAGATCACATAAGACCCCAGCAGTCCAATCGTTTGTGTATCAACACAAAAGAGTTCAACCCCAAGTTGACCATTGAAATCAGATTTGTGCGTTGGGACTGAAACCTTTCAACTTAATCACCTTCTTCAGGGGCACACTCACACAGCAAAGAATACTTATGCTAAAATCGCTATAAAAGGACACTTTGACAAGGCCTCTAGGGACTTTAGTTTCCTTTTCCCTTAACTTTTTTTGTTGGGCTTGCCGCGCACCAGCAATAATACCTGCATGCGAAAGTACTTGAAAGGGCATTTACTAAACTAAATTACCCCAAAAAAGGGTTCACCTATGTGCAGTTGAAGAGATAAGATTCTCATATCCGACAAATGTAACCCATTTTATAATTAAATGAGGTGGGATGTGGTGTAGATATAATGCATCGGATGTTTTATTTATTTTTGAAAAAAAGTAGAAATTTTGTTTTTCTATTTTTTACATAGCATTTTTTTTCATCTTACCCATACAACACATTCCATTCTACCATCTTGAAAACAATTAACGTTGAAACAACGAACATTGATTTGAAGGGTAGTATGCCAGGCACTAAGGGGGATTTACTTGCTTCAACAAGTTTACGCAGCCTCATAGGAAACAATTCCCCCTTCATCATCCCTTAATGCAGTGAACAACTGCAAAGTGTATCGCTGTGACGATTGAACGAATGTATAACTTACACGACTTATCAATTGGAATTTCGTGCAATCAACGCAAGGGGTAACATTCATCCTGGTGTGAAGGCCTAGATTTTTGGATTCCTTTACAGGGGTCGAATTCTAGATATTGATTGCAGTGAATTGTAAATACTGTGGGGAATTTTCCCTCCCAAGAAGCATAGAGAAACAAATGGCTTATTAAGGAAATGAAGTGCTATGAGTGGATGACTTATATGTATACTACGTTAAGTTATGTTTAGTGCTATCTAAATGTACATTTGTTAATTGTTGTTTTATGTATTAGAGGCATGTAGTACATAATTCATGAAGAAAAAGTTATCAATTGCTATGATCGGTTCCGAAGGCAAAGCAAAGTTAATGGGACTCGACTAAATAATAATGTTTATCGACTTGAAAGTAAATAATAAAACCTAGAATTTTTTCAACGTCGATATGGATAAACGTCAGGAAAATATTTAAGGTCAAAGGAAAGTAATTTTTTCTAGTTCTGTCGAAGTATTGATTTTTGGACAAAAATTTTAATAGCTTTTGGAAGTACACCTTGCGGATAGGATGTCAAACCCAGTCTGAGAAAATTTATATTGAGTATATTTTTAACAAAATGTTGCATTAGTTAGTATAATTTTTTTTCAAAATGTCGAATTTTGCAACTAGAAGAAGAAACCAAGAAACTTCTTAAAAATCCATAAAAGTTTCGTGTAAGACTAACACATAGTGCAAATTTTATAATGTTACACTTTATGTTGCAACAAATAAATTATTAAACTTAGTGAGGAGTTCGTAATAACACTTTCCACTCACCGTTGGTGGAAAAATAGGTAGAAGTGACAGACTGCGCAAGTAGGATCCTCACGTAGGACGAGTTGGGGCACGACGGTTTTGTACAACTTTCACTTGAACTATATTATGATCCTTTTCGTTGACTTCTATACACTTTGCATTGATTTCTTTATATTCGGCTGAACAACTTTCCATTTATATTCTTTAAAATCGTTTCCAATTTTTTACCTATATATATATTTTTCTTCTCAAATTTCTCGCCGTTCGGAGTCGGTAAAAAGCTGTATGTCATCCCTACTCGTGTATTATCACACACAACACAAGTAATTGATATGAATTTTGCAAATAAAAATGCATTAAAAAACCGAGTAATTGATGTAGAAGCTAGGCCCTTGTGGGATGTAGTGCCACTCAGTTGTTGTAAAGTAAGATGACTGTTAATGTCAATGTATGTGTGCAACAACAGCTTTACCGAATTTCCATCTTATTTCCTGTTCTGGATGACAGAGCGAACTGCAGTTTCTGTTCAGCGTGTGGCAACTTAAAGATCTCCAAAATATTTGTATATACATATTCATTAGCCAAAGAGACCGTTAATATGATGCAATAGCAGTAGACCTACAGTCAAAAAACAACTCTAAACCATCATAGTCCCTCCACCGTGCAACAAAAGTTTTCAAACCATACTGTATTCGAAATTGCTTGCCGTTCTTTTGCATACTTTACATGTATCTTTTTTGATTTCCGATGAAAACCAATGTTTTATTTGAGGGAGGATAAGTGACAAATAAACGAATGAGGAAGTTAAGGAAATATGGTCGATAGCAAAATACTAATGTGTCGACCCCACTTGTCTGAAAAGTCAGAGTGTTTTATATGTTTATGCATGGCTGAGTTAAAAACCTACATTCAATGTTTTTTTGAATTTTTCAAAGTATCTTTATCGACACATTGATGTCAAGTCAAGTTTAGCAAAATTTCTTCATTCACGATCATAGAACAATCCCTATGAACACCATTTAGAAATCATGTCTTTCAACCAACGGCTTATACACTTGCCAAATTCAATACAACTTTTGCAGGGTTTTTTATATAAAATTTATAAAATAAAAACTGTTTATACTTGTTCTTAGATATATACTTGCTTCTGCTGTGCACCCGGAGGTATTAAATGTTATACAAAACCAAAATATTAATCAAAATTTCTAACATGATATTTTAATTATATTAAATATTTGAGGAATGAAGCTAAAAATATTTTACAGAAAATTTTATAAAAATAATTAATAAGACTTGACAAATTAAAATAAAAATATCCGTTTCTGAGACTTGTCATATTTTGAATGTTTTACGTTTAACGTAGAAAATCCAGTTTCTATCAGATGATTTTGTTTTTATAAATGTCAACCTAAGGAAATGTTGTCGTCGTCCGAAGACAAACAAAAAATAACAAAAAATTGGACTTGGTTTCATCCATGCATAAATTTAAAATTAAATTGATCAGCCAAATTGTCTGCACACATGTCGAAAAAATGCTTTGTTCGACTTTTTTAACGCCTACGCACAGAACTTTTATAATTACTTCTCACAGAATACTCAACATTCGCCGAACTAACTCTGATGACTTTTATGAAAAATATGTACAGAAACATGTTTGTGTTTTTTTTTAATCCGCAGTAGCCTCATCGGTATTTAAAATTTTCTAATGAGATCATTGTAAATGTGAACAATAAGCAATTGTGTGGGAAACAATGAAATCGCTGTATGAAATTAATTTTTGATAAACTTCTTGTTTGCATGCATGCAATAGGCATACATTTAATTTTTTCATCAAAAATATGCAAAAGTCAAATTACTAACGGTATGTCCTATCAGATTTTCGCTTGCTGAGGAATATGCTGGAAACTCCATAAGGGCTAAGAACTTCGGTTAGATCTTCACCTTATTATGTCAAACCTTTATTTTCAACTAACCCATTGGAAAGTACAGTAGAACACATTCATGCAACAAAATTTTATTTTTCCACACCTTCATGCAAAGAAATGATTTTTCTTAAAAAAATTGAATTTTCAACATACCTTTCTGCATCTGCCATTAAACTCTCATGGCTTCCATTTGCTTAGGGAAGAATCCCCCAGAAATCAATACCATTTGCCGTCGCCTTTCCACACATTCCGCTACTTGCCACATCTCATCTTCCATTATTCGTGGCCATATTTGAATACTACACACCAGAAGCAGAAGCCATCATCGCATTCATACTCTGGCCATCGCACAAAACTGGATACAAAACGGAACAGGTTGAATGGGATGAAAGGCAAGACAAGTCAGAAAAAGAACTAAAAAGGAACCGAAGTGAGCATGGCCCACACACATACACATTGGCAAGCGCACAGCAATTGATGATGATTACGATTTTGCTTTCTTTCCTTCTTCACACTCTCTTTCACTCATTTCTCCATTTGTCGGCGGCAGTGCGAAGGCAAGAACACACAATTGCGGTGAACTATGGGGAACTGCGCATAGTTAGTGATGGTTGCGTTCAGGATGTAAGTAGGCATGCGGCTGGCTGCCTATTGTGTGGTAGGGACGCGTTAAGTGTACGAGTGAGTGAAAGACCGACAAAGGGAACTGTGTGCGGTGGCAGTAGTGTGAAAGAGAGGCAAGATGGAGGAGGAAAATTGCTGTCGCCATACCTTTTTTTCTGGGCATGTGAACAATGCTAACAACATGAGGATACAAAAAGACCCAGAAAGGACGGAAAGAGACAAAAGACTGGGAAGGATAGGAAGAAGGACATCTATGGAGCAAACACTGGTGCTATCTAGGACTCAAACCAAATCAGGTCCGTATGAGTTTAATTTTTTTTATTACAGTGTTGTTCGAAACAGTCACAAGATTCTGTATTTCTTTGGTGATTGACGGGTTTTTGACGTGCGAGAGTGTATAAACAAAATTAAAAATTGAATATAATTTTGGTGCTATGATGAGGCTTAAGAATACCTTGGAAGTGCTTCGAGAGAGTTCCCTTAGAATCGGTTAAGATGGTGTGCGTGGCTCTCTTCGATGGCGGATTCTCTTAAATAAATTCACGTGCGATAGTGTGAGTGCGGAGGTAAGAGAGACCAATACACCTGTTTCTTAATGGGTTCTCTTTCAGAAGTCATTCTCTCTGTTTTTCTCTGTTTGTTTTGTTTTGTGTTTTGTTTTATTTATTTTCTGGCACATGTCAATTTTCGTGCTCTTCACTTTCGCACGCCGTCATCTGAGCGAAGCGATTGCTCACTCTGCGAAAGTAGCGCAGCGCATGCAGGGCGTAAAGCGCGAAATTGTTATGCCCACATCTGACTGCACTGTGGCAGTTTTATTAGATGTGTACTGCGTGGTGCTATCCTAGTTGAATATGCATGTCAAATAATTGACTTCGCCTACGCTGTTAATCCATTAGCACCCGGAAGTTCGATGCATTTGAAACGGCAATGATACAATTAATTTCAAATAAAACTCATCCACATCCCCCAAAGAGAACACAATTTTTTCTTCCTTCTCCGACTTACTCCGCCGGGGGTTGCTGTGAAAATTCCCATTAGATTGTGCAAGATGCACTGGGATGGAAAGGTCGTCGAGGAAACTGCATCCCTTGATGATGGTGAGACAGTGCGTCGTAGAAATTTATTGCATAGTTTTCAGATACCGGGGAATAGGGGGAAGAACCAGTGTCGCAGCATAATGGAATGTAAGATATGACCCATATTGAGATTTTTAGTACTGAACAGGTTCTTCGGTTTGATGGGTTTTTAATGAGGTGTTTATTTTTATTGACGATTATGTGTATAATACCTTGGGGCGCTAGATGACTGTCTGTCTGGTGGATGGTCCGATGACCTCTTGTGAAGGGTTGACTACTGTTTGTCTTAAGGTCAGCAAAGGAAGGAAGTTTTTGTGTCGAGATGATGCACAACATGGTGCAATTTAACACCATCGTTGCGTTGAGATTGGTTGCTTTTTAAAACGCGTACAAATTGTGGTGTACACATTCGCAGTCGTAGCACAGATTAATGGGGGTTGTAAAGCATGTTTTGTGAAATTTAAATAATCTGTTGGTTGATTAAGAATATGTATGTGTGTGTGGTATGTATATTGTATCAATTTATTGGTTGGTTGAATTTGAAAATATTTATGCAGACAGTTAACGTTTTATAAGAAGAAGGCGAATATGCCAAAATGTACAGAACGGTTTGGACATTTATACGAATTTCGTTTGTAGTGCCTAGAAAATGTTTGGAGTGCAAGTGTAGTTCACAATAGGTAAAGGGTTAGTTGGAGAACTACTTTCAAGTATATCCGACAGTTTCTTGCAAAGAAAAGCAAGATAACCATTAAAGATATGCTACGTAGCTCGGTTCCCTTAAACTGTGTTATGAGATTATGAGATACAATGTATCGACAAATTAGCATGCACTGATGCAGTCTTTTAAGATTCTTCTAGTGTGTAAAGAAACTTCATAATTCCAACAGAACGATTGCTAATGAACCAAAACCTGCAAAGGATTTTATAAGATGAGATATTCGAGATATTCGCTGATTTCCACCCGTGAATCCACACTTTGCACCTTCCCATTGGCTTAGACCACATTACGATGCAATTTCACCTTATCAGCGCTGATGTTACGCCGTTGCACATTCTCAAGATTCGTCGTATACCGTCTAGTTTATAGTTATATCTTCATCTAATTTAATCAACCCGTTCTTGTTTTAATTCGAAGACTCCAACCACACTAAAGCTCAACCATTTTGCTGGTGGACATCTCCTCCATTACCCATCACACTGCGCTTCTTAATTAGGCTGGTCTCATCAGTCCGGTTTAATAAAACGAACAAAACGAAAAACCCAAAGCACACCGTACACCGTCGAGCATATGCATTCAAAAACCAGTAGTTGAGTCGTAAAAGTGAAAAGTATTTTATTTAAAATAAAGTAATTGAATTAAATGGAAAACAATGAAATGCACCATAAGGCATTTGCCGTGAATCAATTAAGCAAATAAATGTTGTGTGAATAGAGGGAGAGAACCACTCGTATTGCCACCACAGCGACTTGGTGTGGGCATTGCCGGATGCAACTTTGTTGCAAGACTATACTTAAGTTGAAGACTGTTCCGTTCCGCCGCCTTCGTGCGAGTACACACTGAATTAAATTATTATTATTCGTTGGTCGTGTTTTTTTGTTCTGCTTCTCTCAATGGCTTTTATTTCGTTCAATTTGCCACTACCCACCTATCTGGTGGTAGGAGGAAGGCAGATGGAAAATCAATACGATTCTAGGTCATGAAGTGCGGTATTCATTTCTCCTTGCGCTGCTGCCTGCAAATGACGCAGATGAAATCAATCGTAACGGAAACGTGGTTTTGCCGATATCATAGCTCATGCAGAATTATGACACGAACGGATTCGTAATTGAAATTTTTTGGTGCTGGAAAATAAATTGCTTATTGTTAGAGACGCTATTATGAATGATTTGAGACAAGATCTTTGCATTGGTATTCTGAATATTGTTACGTTGCTTACATTTGAATTTCAACGACTTAAGTTAGTTTGAAAATAATCTTTTTAAAACGTTGAATGTTAACTAAACTATGCAAAAAAAAATTCCGCTAAGTACTATAATAACTATAAATGTTTGCTTCGCTCATAAAGTGCACTAACCGAATGAACAGTTTAGCTTTCAGAATAATTTCTGTAATCTTTGTAAAATATACGACATCCAATATTGCCTTCCAAGCTTTCAAAAATTGCTTACACGTTTTAGATCACGTATCCTCAAGAAAGTGCCTTTTGACATCAATGGAGCAATTAATCGGGAAATTTGAACAGTCCACACAACTACAAATATGTCCTTCGATTAGCGTGATTTGTGGCATGCAAGAACATCCGTCGTCTTGCCATATTCAAGTCTGGACACAATTCAACTTAAAGTACACAATTTCTACACAATTCATGTTATTTATCATTATTGGGGGATACATGTAGGTGACTTGTGGTCGCCGTGGCGTAGTGGGTAAGTGCGTCGACCCACACGCAGAAGGTTTTGTTTGATTCCCGGACGGGGCACCTTGCATTTTTTCACGGCACCACCTCTTTCGAGTTCCTGACAACATTCAAAGAGTATCAATTGTCTATGAAAAGCTTCTTAAATCTCGCCGTTCGGAGTTGGTAGAAAACTGAAGGCCCCTTCTACTCATAAGAATTTTGATAATGAGATTAAAAAATAACAAACATTGGTAAAGCAAAGCATGCTATTGCGCAAAAAATGGCAATTGCCACCAAGTAGACTGACTTAATAGTCTTGTAGAACTAGATAACGAAAATAGGCAAGCAGCAAGAAAAGCATTCTTTGAAATCACAGAAAAAATATTTGAATAATTAAATTTTGTAAATCAATTGGCATACTCATATGGGATATTATCTTCTATCGACACGAGTTCACGGGCAGAATCCTAAGTGCCACCGCCGTCTCTTTATCAATTTGGACATACAGCATAAACATGTCATCCATGGGCGTTTTGGAATCGCTGCCTTTTTAAAATGTACATTATTATAAACTGCACTAAGCTGTTTACAAATTATCTTAATACAATAAACCATCTTTTTAAGATAAGATGTGTCAAAAAATTTCAGTTTCATTGTGGAAGTCATATTTAGCAGCTTAATTAGTGTTTTAAAATATTATAGATAACAACGCTATCAAAGTCTGACTATCTTCCATTCTAGAATAGTATGTGTTGTACCAGTTAGCTGTTGTATCTTTTCATACAACAACAATGTGTGGGTCTAGCTTAGTGCGTACTATTCTTCTCTCACATTTAAAAGGCGCCTACATTCTACTACCGACTTTGAATTAAGCCTTTGACAAAGTCATATTCTAAACATGGAAATATGAATGCGAGAATTGAACCGAGAACTTCGGTGTATGATTCGTTGCTCTACACCACAGCTGCCAAAATGGAAAACACACATTAGATCTCTTTTGGGTAAATGCAACGAATTTAAAAAGATAGAACAAATTGAAATGAGACTCATTACAGACCATTGACCATTTCAATCTACTACAGAAAAATTTCAGTTAAATAGTATTGTTTTACACAAACCCTTGTTTAAACATAAATCAAATCAGACGATGCATGATTTGGATTTATGTGATCAGCTGCTTTCACAGGCTTTTACAGGGAGGCACATTTTCGCATGAGTTACAGATAATACAGGACTGAATGCCTTAGTCGGCTAAGAAGCGTAGGGACACTCATTGTACTTTGTCAACTTTTCTAAACATTTCTGCTATTCTATAGGACACAGTACGTTGTTGCAGTTGCAGGCTGATGGTTAGGTCGCCATAAACGCCTTTGCTTCTTCAGCAGGGGAAAGAAGATGCATCTGACTACTCAGCATAGTACACTTACCTCAGGTCTGTCCACGATTTTGGATACTAAAACCATAGTCTCTTTCATGCACCTACAAGGGAGCTTACGGTACGGCCAGGCTTAAGAAAACGGTTCTACTAACCTCCAGTGGCATCAGAATACAGCTTCTGATCAAGTTATCACTACCTGCCAAGTTTCCTCAACACCAGAGTCTGTCAAAATCGTAATCGTCTTTGATCCCATCACACACCACACTTGTATAGCGTTAGAGATGAGATTTTATGTCATCAGATGCATAATGCCACTCACAATCCAAACGTCCATTAAACCAACATTTGCAAAAATCGAAGGTACTCTTCTAAGGCAATTCGAATCTGCTTTTAATTATTGTATATGTTCTCCTTTTATCGGCGCCTTCAGTTCCAAAATACGTCTATGAAATACTCTCCAACTGACCACTCTCGGAGCTGTCCAGTCATTATCACAGGGAAAAACAAAAATTGTGTCACTCAAAAAAAAAAAAATTTAAGACAGGTCGGTTTTTGAAATTGCATTTGTAGAACGTGCAGATAAAATCGTTAATGTCAACGGCAGCATTTGGTGCGTCACATATTTTTTATTAACAATAAATAATGCATGTTTCAAAGTAACATTTATATCTTCGGTAATTGTATGAACTTTTAGAAAAAGAAGAAGAAGCAAAAAACTGACAAAATAACTCTCGCAATTCATTCATGTGAAAAAGAAAAAACAAACAGCACCAACAGAGTACATGGTTGTTGCATATAAAAGTAAAACTCATGCTGGGCCGATCCAACCGCGTTCAAATGACAAACAACCAATTACATTCAGACAGTATAAAGAGAGTGATTTGTGACAATTGCTAAATTCATTGCGCGGCGTTTTAAGGAGTCCAAGGATTCTTGGAATATCAGTATGAAACGGAGTTTATTGTGTAGGAAAACACAACACACATGTGTGGGTATAAGTATGCAAGCGTGTATTTTGTTTTGGGACGTGATATGGGTTAAATAAGAATGGAACGCTGGGATATTTAAATGGGATTGATGAACTCAGATTTCATGATTAACTAAAAGTGTACATACGTACAGTTGAGGGGGAGGGTTTCTTTTGCAGATTAGTTCAAACATGAGTTCGGGCGTATGAGTATGAATTTTTTATGCTTTCTACTTTGCTTATTCATGCCCTCAAAAAGATGAAGAGCACCCCAAGATTGTAAGCATTGAGATAAATTACGGTTACATCTTTGGTTATTTATCTTGAGGGCGGATTTTTGGCCAAGACAAGGGATGTGCTCGTTGATGCAATTCAATTGAAGTTTTGTGAAATGTCTTGAAATGTTTGGGTACGTCTGTGCAATCATTTTGTATCAAAAATAGAATAGTTCTTGTCTTTATTTAACATATGTATGTAGCCATATCCATAGAGGAGACCACGTGTATAATCAAAATCTTTAGATTGATTTTAAATTTGTTAAAAATTAAATAATCCATTTATATTCTTAAGCGAAGAAAGGTTGCGCGACCCAATTGATTTCATCATCTTTCCATTTAAATCAAACTACACTTAATGACAAACATACACGTTTTATTTAAAAAATTCTATCATGCATCGAAATCAATATTTTGTCGCGTTCCTAAAATATTGGACATATCCCACCCACTTTCCATCCATCGGCCATTAACACCTGTCTCCATGCCCTACAGTTCGGTACGTTTATTTCATTTTGTCACTTTTTCCTCTTTTTTTTACCACTCCCGCCAACTGACACATCTCTTCTATAACTACTCCATCATTCACTCCATTCGTAGACATAAAAATGTCTACTCCCCCTCATATACAATTTGTTCACTTACCACATTAACGAGTCCGGCCACCACCACGCCGCTGCCTACGAGTACACTTCCATTCCAGAGATAAGACATTGTTCTCGACATTGTCACAGTATCTGAAAAACGAATTCTCTTCTCCATTATCATTCATATTGGTCTTAAGTCCACAGCACAGGCACATTTATCATTTATCATTGTGATTTACAGTCAAAGACTACTGGCCGTAACAACTTTTCGTTTCGTTTTCAGTGAAGGAAAACTAACCACAAAGCATCTCGCCCGTCCTCCACTCCCTGCCTTGCATACGAAAATAGATTGAACAAGTTTGGTTTGAAATTGTTTAAAAACATTACGAGTGCACCCAGACACTTACAGCGGATATGGCCACGTTCTCTCTGAGTGCATTTGCATTTAATTTCATTTACAAATCCAAAAACCCCAGACGCATCACATAAATAATCCGTGCGATGGAACGAAATACCTTGCCCAATCGCAGGCGGAGAGATTGATTGATGATTGAGATATGCATTAACGTGGTTTTGTTCTTTCTGCAATACGCCAGCGCTGCTTTATTCAGTTTTCGCAATGAAGCTTCATGTCAGTGTCTCTCTGGTGTACAAGAGTCATTTGCCTAAAAGCATCCTCTTGAGTTTTCTTCCGCACTTAGAGTGCTTGGCATTTTATTGAATTTGTCCACCCCAACAAGGGAGGGGATGGATCACTTTGTGTTTGCAAATATTTTTACCCCGTGCACATCATCTGGAAATGAGATTGGACGAAAGCTACGTATATGTAAATGCACATCAAGATCCAAGCACATACATTTTAGTTGCATTGTGTCTACGCAAATGGCAGCGACAGAGCCGAATGCTTAATCAGTTGCTCACTTGAGATGTTTCCCTAGTTTTTGCATTGAAACATTTTACTGGAACCAACAGTGTCAATGTTCTGGTTGTCATAATTCTTGAAATTATTAGAACGTTCCTTCCGGATGTCTAAGTCACGCTTATTCTATTTTCTTTCGTTTTTTCTGTGCTACGCTATCGTACATTAACTTGCATACAAACCTACATACATGAATAGTTTCTCTGGCTCCGAGATATCTTTTCTTATTTCATCCATCCTCGGTGTGCTATTCAAATACGAAAACTTTTCAAAGATATTTTCAAATAATTTATTTTTGTTTTACAGACACTAGCTCGTACTGTGTGTGGTACGATTCCTTGAACCCACGTACTGCGTTGCGTACATATGCATGCGTATGTATATGCATCTCTTGGTAAACAAAATTTCTTGTTTTTTTGTTCTGTTTTGTTTTTGAATTCCCTCCGCATGTTTATTGACGTACAGATCATCTATTGTCCCCGGCTCCAAACTTTCCGAATGGCGAATGCATTCGGGGAAAAGTTGTTTGAAAAGAATAATTGAGTCACTTTGCGAACAAGATTCTTGTCTCTTCACTGAATTTATGCTTTCAGTTTTTGGCGAGACTTGATGAGTATTCGGAATTTGAATGCTTCTTGGCGTTCATTCAAAGATTGAATGAAGAAATTATTCAGCAAGCGGCGACATCTCAGTCGCAATGAGAACGAATTCATTTAGACAGAACCCAGTAAACACAATCTTCTTCTTTGCCAACACTCAATTAAGTGTAGACACATAAGAAAAATCCACTTATCAAGAAATTGTTCTTCTTGCTTAAGTGCTGAACGTAGCCGTTGCAGAAGAGAAATGTGCTGCCTCACGCAGACTTGCGTTTAAAATAGCCTCGCGTAAGATAATAAGGAATTCTTATTAGACCGATTGATTCGCTTGGTTTAACCCGTATCTGACTTGACAGACGTTCTTGAACCACCCAGAATTAATATGCATACGGAATTAATTTAACAGACTGAGGTGAATAAGCCGGCTGAATCAGATTAATTTTCACTGATCACCATGATCGGTCGCATCTCTTAGGATCGGGGATGAGATGAGATAAAGATTACTGTTACATTTGTTTCATCCTTTAGATCAAAGGGCCTAATAGATGGCGCAGCCTTTGTCATATGATTGGTTTCGTATGTAAATATGACAATTCATCAAAGTGATCATAGTGGTGTTTGTACGATCGCTAGTTTAAACCCATATGAAACTTGGTCTTCAAATGGAAAATTTGGGACGAGAAATCCATAACTGTGATTTAAACTGTTGTCGGAACAAGAATTGTGTTTGTCGTTTTATACATTGTTGTGAAACGAGTAAAATTGAAGTGATCTGACGATGCTGCAGGAACATAGAAATAAGATAGTTCGAAGTCTGCTTTCGGGCGCACTTTAAAATGGAGGCAAGGATGCGCACAGGTATTTCGTAGCTGACAATTAGATTTGACAGGCAAGTAACATGCCCATGACCTGAATTATAATCATTCCAAAAAAGGTGCTCGAATTGGAATCATTTTGATTTTTAAATGCAATTCTATCTACAAAAGGCTTAGAAAAAGGGAGTAAATTAAATATTTAATGTGTGCATTTTGTCTTCAAATTTGTACATCTACCAACTAATAAACTCTTCTTCTCTATGGCGAAAAGATCTAAATCAACATTTTCAACGGAATTGGAATTAGATAGTTCTTGATTGCAAAAATTGCAAAATTTTTCTCTAAATCAAATGCTTCATCTGCTTTTTTTTGTATTAATGTTGCTCATAATTTTGGGATGCGCTACAAATTTTTGATAAAATTTACATTAGAAACTCCAATTTGAGCCTGTATTTACAAGCCACCAATTTAGTCATCGGATATAACTTACTAATAATTGATATAAGCAAAAGTATCAGAAGTCTTGTAGAAAGAGAGAGATAAGAGGATCATGAATGCAATGGTAAGAGTTCAATGCAAACATTTTACTGTTTGCAACATTTTACTGTTTAGTTCAATGCCTTTTGCTTGTAAATTTTTGTGTCAACAATTTGCATAACATTCTTTTACAAAGCATCTTTAAAACAAACGTGATTGAAGCTGATGACAGTTGTGGGAGTTTTCCTTTTCCAATTTGGACAAGTTTAACATTGAACAGAAAGCGATACGATTTGATCATTATACATTTTCATTGAATGAAAATACTTACCCTGTTGTTAAGAAATATTTTGTGCTATGCGATTGGCAAGTGTGCATTGATATACGTACAAAGTTTGCATGGATTCTTTCACCACTGGCTGACATGATTCCACCACGGTATTGATAGTCAACCATCAATCAAACTACAGACTTACAGTCGTTTATTTCATAACATTTCAAGCTTATTTTTTTCATTTTAATGTCCAAAAAATGCAATTTATTTGGTGACTTACTATGTTTTACAAATATTTTTAAAAGTGAAACAATTAATTAGAAGAGATTAAAATGTCTTCTATGCTCAAGCTTACCGTAAGGTTGGAGACATAGACTTAATTAGGTCTTTCTCAACTTTCTCCACTCCATAGACGTACCACGTTTCCTCTCCTTTCTCAAACTAACATCAAAATTTGAAATGCTATGTGTACAAGCAACATTTGTCACATTCGTCCAAATGAGTTCAGAGACGAACTAGGCAATCGTCAGCCAAGTTCAGGAGTAAAGTAAGCTTTAGTAACGATCAGTAAAAATGCTAAGGCTCATTGTTCTTCTGGAATGATCACAAAACTTGCAAGTTTTCACCGTCGTACTGTAGCATTGGATTTTACATTTCATGTGTACAATTCTCAAATATTGCTTTTTTTTCCTTTTTGAGATCAATTTTCTTTTAACATTAGAACTGTTAGGATATGTATGATGCTGAATATGTATATAATTTGGTGCCTTCTTTAACGCAACATATTATACATAAAATAATAAATAAATAACATCCAAATCTCGTTCTTTGAGGATAATGGACAGTTTCTTAGGTATATCAGAATATCAGGGGCTGTATACAATTTATTTAAATGGCACGTACATTATTTTACCCAAAACAAATTAAAAAAGACAACCTTAGCATACAAGATCAATGTCATCTGTTTACTTTATTATATGACAATCCCGCACCTATACTTTATGTGAACAAAGACATAGTATTCACATTTTGCAAGCACCTAAATTGTCTTAACATGATTCTTTTTCGTCAGTTAACTAAATATCTACCCAATGGTTTGTTAAAACAAATGAAAAATTACATTGGCCTTAAAAAATTCTTCCAGAAATCATTGTATCTAAATTCCTATTCCATCCCTCCATACCGCATAACACATCCTTCAATTTTTTAGCGTTAATCTATTATTGTTTTCAAAGAATTATGTTGCAAGAAATAGAAAATAGAAAATGTCTCCCTGTCTTAGTAAAAGTTTTCTTTTAGATATCCGTAGAAGATTTCCAAGTACAAGTCCAAGTCCATCTTACGCATGATTTCCTCACTCTTTTTCCAATTTGCTTAGATGGTGCCTAAAATATATGCAAACAAGAATTACAAAGACAAATTAGCAGCAACCGTCGGAACATACCCACCAAAGACCGTCGGCAAATTAAACTCTTATCGGCTCATGCTTATCTCTCAACACGTCCACAATGAGCTTATTTTCTAAAATCACAATGCGGAAATGCATACCTCCATTAGCGTCATTCTTGAACTTAGTGTGTCCTCTCGCATTATCTAAAAAAAGGAAACAGTATGAACATCATCAGCTTTTAAATGTGACTCAATTGGACTCAAGAAAATTCAATGTCAAATAAGCCACAGCCTTAATTTAATCTTATCCAATAAAATAATATATCTAAGTTCGAAGAAACAAATAAAAGTAAGACAAGTAAAGAATTAAATATAAATTCGACTTAAATGCACTTGTATCCGACTTTGCATAATTTCTTAATCAAATTTGCATTAAGAATCTTGCGGAAAAATTGAAGATATCTGATCGCTCTGTGAGCTCACAGTCAGGCACTTTGTTTTTCATTGACTTACCTCATTAATTCCACAGCGACCGCTGATGCAATTGCCGTGATCGTGATTATGTCATATTTTCAGCTTTAAGATCAGTTTGTGTGTCCTTTGGTTTTAATTGCTCACAAAAATTAATTATTTTATTCAATATGCAATTTTTACCGCCATCGTGTATTTTTGCGCTTACTCAACAATAATCGAAAAAAACTGAATGTAATGACATTATCAGAGCTTTGTTCGTTAATCCGCGCGCACAAATCCTCTCCACCTTGGTGTCGGATTGTACTCATGTTCGTGTCTGGCATATAAAACCATGTCACCCTCCCGGCCATTATGAATTCTTCACTCCACAGTCTGCTCTTCTTCTACTCGCAGTAACCTATTCTGTGTCCTTTCTGTCCTTATCCACCCAACAGCATCCGTGATGTCATCTGTCCTCTTCCCTAAAGCAATAATAATGGCTGCCGTTGTCATCGAAAATGATAATTTGACCTGAGCTCGGTCAGAGGCAAACGACACCCAGACGACAAGCAGTGAGAAGAAGTAGAGAAGAGAAGAGAACTACCACACACCAGAATGCAGGCGGGAACATGGCGCAGACAAATCTGTAGATGAAAAACAAGGGTGCCTTCATAGATACATGCGCATATCCAGCCAGACCACATGTGAGTGTCACTAAAATCGATCCAGTCTCACAGAGTATGGTATGCTGCTGCTGCAGTGCGGAGATGCACATTCGACCCCCGATACCTTAAATGGAGGTAGCCCAACGAGATTACCCGACTGGGGTAGGGGAGAATATTTTATTCATCAAATGGCATTACCAACGGGTGAGTGGAGGCATGCACGGCCATTCGTGGCAGGACGGATGGATAAAATATCTGCAACTAAAGTCAAGAATATTGATACGTGCGGACGGAAACACATGGCAGAACGCCATCAAACAGCTTACCTACGTACATATGATCATAATTTATGCATTTTATATGAATGTGCACCTTCTTCTCAAGCTTCGGCTTCATTGCAGCACACAAAATGACACTCTGGGTGGGGGATAAGATATGCACACGTTTATGCCTTTGCTTTGCTTAAGGATAGCTTGTTTGTCAAGTTTCTCATTCTGCTCTTTGGTATCAGGCAATTGAAAGTTTTCCCATCCACTTGCATTGGCAAAAGAAATCCGCTGCGAGAGATCAAAGATACGTGTGTCTAATAAAATTACAGAAAAAAAATACTACGGCGGAGAGTAGCACCTTTCTGGTAAAATGCAAATGGCGTTAGTTTGATTCGAATCGAGTCTTTTGTCCACCGCTGTGGTGGTGTGTATATTGATTTTGCCTTTAACATACATACGAGTACATACAGATCGATTTAGATCGTTCTTTATTGGGATGCGATTTCACGAGGATTCGCCTTAAGTGGTAACGCCACTTAAGATACCGATGGTACGATTTTCACACTCTTTCTGCCCTGCAGGCGGGAGGTTATTACAGGTCTTCCTGGACGTCATGTTTTTAAAGGAGTTTGCATTTAAATCAATTGGGTTTTTGTGCATCTCGTCCTGTCTCAGTTTTTGAGGGAAATAAGCTAGTTGTTGAGTTTCCACGATGCCGTTGGTACTATTGATGATTTTTTGCTGTTCAGTGTAATTGCTTAGACAACAATTTATGTCGTTCCATCGTCAAATGAACTATTCTGACTTGACCCCGAAATTTGTTCGCTCTACTGTCACTCTGTATAATTATGTCTGTTATAAGTTGATAAACAGAAGTGAATAAAAACCGCCTTCAAATGTGGGGTTGATAGACTCTTCGGCTTAACTGTCTTGTTTTCAACCTATTCTGCGAGTTCGCAGAGGATATCAAGAAGGGAGACAAAATTTCCACAATAACGCTGTTGTTTTTCTTTGCTCCACATAATGTGTTTCATAATGTGGATTGTGGGTTATTTTCACATCTTTCTTTTCACTTGAGCCGGAAACAGAATTTGAGTGGCAAACTATGTATAATATCATAGTCCTTTGGGCCAAACAAATACAATTTTTCAGTTTGCGAATGAATTCAGTTTGTTCTTCATTCATTTTGTCTTCGACGAGGAAGTTGAAAGACATTTCGCAACGTGTAGACAGAAATATTCTCACCACATGTGAGATGATCTAATCGGAATGGGGCGGCATAAAACAAACGATTATTGTCGAAGATGATGTGGTGTGACGTTAATAAAGTAGAAAATAAGGTTTCCTTGCTATCGCACATTATGTTTATAAGATGTTTAATGCATTTGTCGCACAAAAAAAAATGCCTCCCATACGCCCTTACATCCATCCGAACACACAACTTAAATTCACGTGAATTAGAAGATAATTTATTAAATAGCTGAAAACAGAAGTCGCATCTTGCAGGCATTCAATGAGACACCAGACTTTGTCAGAATTTCGAAGAAAGGTTCTACTCTTTGAACTCATGTCTACCGTGCATTATCCAAATGTTTTCCAACACTTGGCATGTGGTTTACAACCGAGCAATTCCCAATTTAACCCTTCCGTCGCGCACTCTATTTCAGTTCTGGCGGGTCAGGTTTTTTTTCTCGATTTTTTTATCTTCGCAGTCATAAATCCTTCAATTGCCTCTAGATAGTTTTGGCTTTTGTTTCGCACGCCCGTCACATAGTGCGCACCTATTGTTCTAAGGTCTGCAACACTTTCGATTTTATTCCAAAACGGCAATAGGCGAAGAACATGTTGTAGGTAGCCAGGGCGACTGACGGCGAAACGAGTTGATCTGTTTAGGGTAACCCAGTTCCACAGCATGGCATTTGTAGACAAGGCATTTGTTTTGGTTTCTCAGCCTTTTTGTTTGTTCGCATGAATTGCCATTTTTGGGGAAAAAATATGACAGTTACGTTTTTAGTGAAAGTGATGAATAGGCATCGAGTTGAAATGAGAGTGAAAGTAATTTTAGAACCCTGCGCGTTGTGAAGAGGGAAATGGAAGAAGCAGAGGAAGGGAAAAAAAAACAACAACACGCCACTGATGTGATAAGACGTAGCAAGAGGCCATCGAATAGCGTGACTCCGACTGACAGCAAACGCCAGCTTGATAATAATTCACTTACTTCATTTTATAGCTTCATATTAGCATCTCATAAAACGTCGACTTGCGGAAACTAATCACTTCGCACATGTATTCGCTGGTATTGGTGTCGTATTCCCGCTGTATGCGTTGAAAACTTGTTGCTGGCTCAGTTTGTTTTCAGCTTCTCCTCGTTTTGAAAACATCTGCGTGCGAAAGCATTCTGTCAGCTTATCTCGCAGATTGCACTTGCAGATGGTGGAAATCAAATTGAAATTCCAGGCACTTTCTTTGCACGGCGAAGCGTGGCCAATCCCGACGCGGGCAACATTGTAGGCTGCCGCTCGGAAATATCATATAAACTGTTAAATTAATGCAAATTGCAAGCAATTGCGGCCCCTTGCGTTTTAATGATGTTTGCCTGTTGGTTGGAGCGGCTGGACACTGCAGGGAATGTTGCGTGTTGTGCCCATGTCCATGGAGCAGGAATCGGATTCAACAACAATGTATGCAAGAACACGAATTGCATTGGACATGCATTCGACTCCTCCCCACTTCTCATGTCGAAGCCCTAAACAAATTAGTTACATTTGTCTGCTGGCACAAATGATTTTGACTAGTTAACGGGAAGATTTATGCGTTCGTCCATTTGCATACTAATTAAACAGAGCGTGGTGCTAGCAAGTGTCGGGATGGCGGAGCTCCCGCGTAATTGATTGAAATTTCATTGAGTGCATTAGAATGATTGGAGCGTATCTTCGTAGAGCCAATCAAAAGATCAAGGTAGTCTGGGTTCTCGTTATTCAATTTAATTGTGCCTGAGAAAATGTCTTCGCAGACAGTCGCAGCATTGCTTATCATGTCAACCCCTTGTGGGTACTTCTTAAATCGTATCGAAGGCGTTATTTATTGAGATACCGTCACCGGGCCGGATTGAAGATATGGTCCTTTGAATAATTAAGCATTGTGTCGCATGACTTTGAGTCTATTTCTGAACATATTTTTGGATTGTGTTCACAAAAGGGGAGCACTTTATTTATGAAGTGACGTTCACATGTGTAAGGACAACAATGTGAATATATTGCTGCAGGTATACACGTGCATTTGAATCCATTTTGAACGAAGTAGAAACGGCCATTAGTGTCGGCAAACGCAGAAGGGATATATTATTCTTAGACCATCAATGAAAGACTTTCGAATGTCAGCCGTCCCCTATTTTTAGGTGAAGGTATGTGGAAGTCAATTTTGAAATAAAGCGACAGACCGCCGAAATTCAAAGAGAAAAAGTTTTCGTATGAAAAAAAGAGACGGGCATAAGTTAGATAGACATGTTTGTCACCTTGAGCATTTCTCTACGACCGTCTCTAGCCAAAACTCGTCAAAACTCAAAAGAGGAAAAAACATGAAAAAAAATAAAATGAAAACAACCAAGAAACTATTGTCCACAAGACACAGTCCAGCTCTTCGTTTTGTGTAGTCTCTCAAGAGCGTATCATAATGCGTCCCACCCACAACAGTTGAGCAGGTGCTCCTTCTAGTTTTCGCTGGGACCTTAATCAAATTAGGATTCATGTTCTCAACAGATGGACAGTTTCGTTTATCTCCATCATAAATGTCTCTACTTTGTTTCCCTCAAATAAAATCATAGCCGTTACATGGGATTGTGAATAAAATAGCCCGAATCAGATTGCTCAACAGATCGCCGAGTTGGTGTGCCCTGTTTGTATGCGTCACTGGACTGGAGTGACAATTGTCTTCGTCCGCATCCACTGCAGATGAAGCATCTAATTGAATCATGTTAACAACACAAACATTTGCCACCGAATATAAGTGGAAAAGTTAAAAGCTAACAAAGCCCAATGCCTAGCGCCCACCACTTTGCGTTCACACCTCATCAGCTCTTGTTTTATCTCCCGACATCTCCAGACTTTATTTAATTAAAAGTTGGCGTAAACTTTGATTAGTGATGAGACGCCTATTCCCACCATCGCAACGAGAGGGTACAACCTAAAGCACAACTTTCGCCATCACCTCCTAAGGCCGAGACTATCCACTCTCCAATGGCGGACGTTCCAGGACGTCTGACGGTAGGACTGGGCGGTGGTAGCGGTTGAATAAAGCAGATAATTCACCGCATTCTTTACGTAGCTGCCGCACGCGAGTGCCTAGGCATATCCACATATTCATTTGGGAATACGACGTAGTGTAGTGTGCGCCGGGCCATCAACCCAAATGAGAAACTTTTCATATTTCCTCCTAGGACGGTGGTATTTTTATAAAAAAAAAAACCGAAAAACAGAGAAAAAGACTACATACACATAGTGGATATATTTTGGAGTAGTTGGAACCTTTTTTTGTTCTTGTATTCTACAGCGCACCACTTCATAGTTTTTCCTTTTTTTGCGCCAGTACTTTCCCTTCTCATCAGGTTCCATTAGATATTTCCCAAAAGGATACAAATATCTATGGCACATACACATACCCGAAGTGCGGAGCACAGTACGTCTGTGCGTGTGCTCTCAAAACTGGGCCCAATGGAATATCCTATTATTTTTCTGCTCAATGAATATTTACTGATGTGTATCCCTTTTTCGTTGGACCGCTTCTTTTGCCCTTTGATTCGTCTTCGTATATTTTTTCCGGGGAGTTATCTTGTTTTTGCAAACTCATGGCCTTTTATGCTGGGCTCTCTGCCCGGTGCGCCATAGTCGGGGGTTGGAGGGCGGCTGTGCTGGCCGTAGACCATTTTTTTTGTTTCGTTTCTCGTCTGTTTTGTTTTTCCTCTCTCATCATGCATATAACAGCAAAACTCATAGATGAATGAAACTACATGGAAAAGTACTTTTACAAAATACGTGATTCAGAATAAATATTTTCTATCGAATCCTTTTTTCCCTTTTTGGGTCACTCGTTACGTTGTATGTATGTATGTGCGTTATGCGGATATTCATGTACGTTAATTCAGACATACATACGTACACATTTCGGAGATGGGAAAACGAATGATGAATGGAAACAAAGACGAAAACAGAAAGTAAAACGAAATTTTTTAACAAAACTCAAACATATTAAGCCAAATGAATCAATTCAATCAGATTACTCCCTCATGTCATGGCATCCATCCGATCATAGGGTAGATTGGGTTTTATAGGAAGTTCTGACGGGACTCGTATTATGTGCATACATAATTTCTGCCTTTTTGCTTGGCCCTTGGGACGGCTTCAATTATTCCATTTGCTTGGTGGATTAATACCGGACGTGGCTTTATTTTTTTCAAGTTGAATTGGTATAGGTATCCGATGGGTGGACAGAGAAGGGCGCAATATTTTGTTCTGCTAGGGGATGTTCCCGTTTAAGAGTAATTTATAATAGTTGTATGCCATCTTGAAGTATTTTTTTTTTTCTTTGCAATAGTTATGTTCTAAGTGGTCGCCGTGGCGTAGTGGGTAAGTGCGTCGATCGCCACGCAGAAAGTCTAGGTTCGATTCCCGGACGGGAAACCTCGCATTTTTTCACGGCCCCACCACTTTTGAGTTGCTGACAACACTCAGAGAGTGTGGATTATCTACAAAAAGCTTCTCAAATCTCGCCGTTTGGAGTCGGCAAAAACTGTAGGTCCTTTCTACTCGTGAAAGAAGAGTAGCACCCACAAAACGAGTAGTTGTTGTAGAAGCTAGGCCTTGGTCCCTTGTAGTGCCACGCAATTATTATTATTAGTTATGTTGGAGATTTCCCGCAACGAAAAATATCGTTAAAATGTTTTACGTAAAGAGATAATGTCTCTAGAATACTTCAATTTAAAACTAAGCGAAACTTCGAATCACCAAAAGCTTGCGTAAGCCATCCACATACATTTTATAATTAACTCCAACTACTATTGTACTTCTTTTCTAAATTTTAAAGCAGTCATATAAAATCAAAACTCTCTGTGGCCAAAAACATCTACCATTCTTCTATTGACAGATTTGATTGCATGTACATGAGGCGTAGCCCAGACAGAACGAGTACGAGTATGATCTGAAAACATTACGTTCATGTTACAAGTTTTGCAATAAGAGTCCCGAACTGTGTTTGGCACTGAGATCACGCTAGACCGGCGATACGACTTATTTATCAGTTATCGCTGGAACTCAGTCTTCAAAGTTTAAATCCATTGGAATTTGAGAAGTTTTTCTTAAACAACACATACTCCTTGAAAAGTCACTGGAAAGAATTGGTTCCAAGACAAAATAGCAAGGTCTTTAGTCCAAGAACTGAAGCTGGTATCGACGTGTGAGTAGACCTACTTTCATAATACGCAATGGCGGCCATCATTTGAATTAAAAAAATTAAACAAATTGGTTGCACAGCAGTTTAGAAGGGAACAGTGTCTAGCTTTTTCAGCAATTACTCGTAGAAGGCACCGATAGCTTATTGGCGCTTTTGAACGGAAACCTTGTAAAGACAATTAGAACGCATTAAGTGTTATCCGTCCTGGAATCGATCCTAGGACCTCCAAAGTGTGAGTAGATTCATCACGCCGGGTGGCTACATAAAAATTAACAAATTTAATTGAATACAATACATAAGGCCTAGAGTCCAAAGACAAATCAGAAGCTCTCCAAAAAACCCTCAAACAAAAAATAGGGTAAATCAAACAATTTTCACACAATTTGTAGCCCAACGACAAGTCGTGTTCGCATTCACTAGTATAGTGTTATTACACTCAGTAGTTTCCAATTCCCTTTGTTGTGATGATATCGGACGATATCGGTGAAAGTATTAGTAACTGCGAGACACATGATATTTAACGCAAATCGTTTAACATAAACCGAATGGTTTCAGAAAATTCTTAATTGAATGGAAGTGAAGCCGTTCTAGAATGAATTAATAGAGCGTAAATGGAATGGCAAATGTCCTTGTTTGTCTCCTTAGTCCATCATCATTTGTACAGGCAAACTATATGCTTGTACCATCAGACAGATACACCATGGACATGGGGAAACTTTATGATATTTTACAACTCGGAGAAAACTACACTGAACAAGCCCGTTGGTTCGACGGAATGTTGGGAAGACACTGTTCCTGAATATGTTTTTCTCTCTCTCTCTCCCTAATTGTACAACAGTGGCATATGTCTGCATCATAGTTTGCACATGGAACTAATTGTTATGCTTTTTTTTAGTCAAGTCAAGTCAAGTACTTATCACATGTTATTTAATCGCGTGGCAGGGGAAATCCGATCACAACTGACTTAGTTTCTTTTCTACGTTCGCTTATTTCGCGTCTGGAACGTCTGATTTTTTATTTCCTTTTCATTTTTAATGTTTTGAATTGCAAATGAAGAACGTCTTCAGGTTGTCATAAGCGAAGCATTTTACATATAAAACTATGAATTTATTTGCCTCATTAAAGCGACGAGTTTATGCTTGCCGTCTAGTTGAGCATAGTCACACATAGCGTATTCCGATCAGCTGATGTTTGGGAGTGTTGCACACATAGCTCTTCAAGTTTTGTTTTCACTGAGATTTGATTTTGAGAGTTCGTTTGGTGAAGTGCGTTTGTTTACAATAGCTTAGCTCGTTGTTTAATTTATTTACTTTGGATGTAGGCCACCGTAATCCTTTATGTCTATTTAATTGATTTTTGTTTTCTCCTTGCAGATGGATTGCTTATGTCTAACATTTCATCGCCTGGACTTCTTTATGGAGTATGGATAACATTTCACGTAAGTAGCCTTAATTGTTTTTTTATTTTGAAGTCTGACCTAATTTTAAGTATGGACATGGCATTCATTTGAGTGGTTCTAGTGAGAGTTAAAAGTGATCAGGATGATCGAACTTAGTACTTGTTTGTTATTCGTCTTAAATTATATCGTGGTCACTAAGCGAAATTTTTTCTGTCACCAAGATGTTCTTTAAAACCTACAACGGAGCTTCGGTGTAAAGTTGCAATATCCTTTGTTTACGTTGAACGATTCCCGCGAAAACTCCCCGGAAGGAGACAGTCAACATTATCTTCTTCATTCTCTTAGAACCAATTGATAAAGTTTTTTATGATCTTCTCAGGCACGAATACGATCCTGGACGGGTAAAACAGGTGATATTCATATGTGCTTGTGTCTCTCATAAAGTTTAAAAAAACGAGGTATTATTTGTATAAATTTCAACTATGAAGCGGGGACCAGGAATTTGGACTGATAAGTGATTTTGAGGTTAATGGTCAAATTTCAAATTCTTTCAATTAACCCTAAAACCTTGCAAACCTGTAACCAAACTTTAATGAAAAAGGTGCTTTTTAAATGCTGCTTCAGTAGAAGTGTAAAGAGTGTATATTTTATAAGTCTTCAGTAGAGACTTACGCCTCATTCCAGCAAAGACTACTTGGATTTAACCTGCTAACCGAGGATGTTTGCCATATGGAGTAGTCATGATGGAACACAGAACCTTTTCTTCTGATCAAATTAGATCGTATATATTCAGTTGCTTCCTTACTTACTTATCAGGCCGGCGACCCATGAAGGACCAGAGCCTGAGGATTTGCTGCCTTCCATCGCTGACGGTCCTGGGCACTCTGCTTCCAGTCATCAAGGCCAAGCTGTCTTACGTCCTCGATAACTTGGTCTCTATACTGGAGGTTCGGTCGTCCTCTTATTCTCGAACCAGGAGGCTCAGATTCGAAGACCCTCTTCTACATCCACATCCTGGTACAGCTCGTAGAGTTCGCGGTTATGTCTTCTCCTCCATTCACCTTCCTCGCAGATGGGACCATATATCCGACGCAGACTTGCTTATCGTCCAGCTTTCAGCTCCATAAAGCAGGACTGGCAGTATAAGGGTCTTGTAGAGCAAGACTTTGGTCCTTCGAGTCAGGAGTTTTGACCCCAGTTGTTTCCACAAACCGAAGTAGCATCGGTTGCCAAGCGTGGTTCTACGTCGGATCTCCACTGTGATGTCATTTGTGGAGTTAACGTTTGCCCCGAGGTAGACAAACTCCTTTACTACCTCAAAACTATAATTGGCGATACATACATTTTGTCCTAGGTGTTGTGTGACGGAACGTTTCTTAGTTGCTTCCTTAAATTTTCTCAATTACTGAAAATGGTCAACACAATCAATCGTTGCAGCAAGTTGGAGAATTTCATGATGTTCTACTCCTACACACCCTCCTATTTTATTTTTTCGTCATTTACTCTAGTAAATGCTTTTCATCTCCCTCCAAATTGTCCACAAGAAGAAACAAAACACCTATGCCAACGTTTTGTTTTTCCAATTTTCTAAACATTGTGTAGACTCCTTTTCCCGGAAATTCGTTGTTGATTAGATTTAGAAAGGACGAGTACCTCAAACGCTGATGAATCTCTTGACGTAAGATTTTGTAAATATATAAAAAATCATACAAAACATTTGTGCCAACTGGAATCCCAAAATCAAATTAAAATTCCCCTGTATTCTCTGCTCACGTATAACTTTACCATTGAAACTTTCTACATGAAAAAATACACATGCCCACACAGATGACACAACATACTATTAAACACAAAGTCCCCAGACAAATGTCAATCGATACAATTCATGTGTCGCAAGCCAAACCCGATACCTCCCCGACTACATCGTCATAAATAACTAACCGCACAGCTTGGGTATTCATAATTTGATTTCAACGGAATACAACAGAATGATAGAAACTGCAATGGCACTTTTAAAAACACCCACATCCGTGAAAGGAAAATGGTTAACCTTTCCATTCGATATTCCACCTCACCTACGCCGACATCTGGCTGCTCCAATCCGTCGACGTCGTCAAGCACGTACGTGCACAACGGTGTAGCCCGGGTCTCGTGCAGTTTTGCCCTCTGAGTTTCTGTTTGCGTTGCCATCGTCGCCGCCTCTCATGCGACAATGAATCCGCGGTCACATGTGTGACTAAAGTTTTCTCAAAAATTTTATTACAAAACGTTTCGTCGCAATATGTGGGCTCCTTCGAGGCGACCATATTTTATAATTCTAAATTTCTGCACCAATACACGATATGATGGGACGAAGTATAAATATAAAAGTAGTCCACTTACATATGTACACAGCAAGTCACTATACATCGCTGCAGTTAAACGTGCTCTGCAATATGGAGTACATGGAAGGCGTAAACATACCCGCCGACCAAATAATTGCCCTCGGCTTTAGTTCAAAAATTTTATTTCATTATGCAAATGCATTTATGGGTAGCGTGAGAGGCGCATAATTGAAATTAATTTTCGAAAATTCACCGTCCCATTGGAACCCGTTCTCGCATTGGCTGGAGTTAAGTGAGTACCCCGGTCTGAGGAAGAACTTCGCTCCGACTGCAGCCTGTTAACACTGGTCTCTGGTTAATTATGTTAAATGTCCAATTGTTAGCAGCTAATGCCGAAATGGAGCTATTTAAAGTGGAAAAAGGAGCGAGGCGATAGGGGATCCGCGCCATTCGCTCGAGATGCAAAGTAATTGGAAATTTTATCTGCTGCTCCCTGGGGATAACTCCTTCTGTGTCTTTTTGTCTTTTCTGCAACTGTTCTTCCGATGTTTTTCATAATTCCTTCGTCTTCCTCTGGAATACCCTTGGATCCGATTTATAATTAAATGTTGGTAAAGTTTGATGAAGAGAGAAGTGAGTAGAGGAGGAATAACTCGCGATGTGGATATACCTCTTTGAACTGTTGCCTGTCTGAAGTAGCATCTCGTTATCGAATTCTTCAACAAAACAATTTTAAAAATAGATTGTGAACAAAAAATAAAAATACAATACTTATTGGCATTTAGACAATAATTTGAATTGGCGCAAAATTCGAAGGGCATTACACTGTCGATTCTTTCTGCAATCGACGACACAATTAATATGCAAATGACTACAAAAAAGAACCTCGTCGCTTCGTGAGAACTTCGCTGATAACGTTCACTGCCTTAAGCGTCACGCAGCGAATGTAAAAGGTTTTTTTTGTAATGTACTCGTATAATCAAAAGGAAGTCTTCGTGTAAGTAGGATGAAAACAATAAAATTCGTAGCAAAAATATGTTTCAGTTGGCTTATAGCTAAGACCACTTGGTATCTGCTTAGTAATGGTGGATGTGTGTTGTCTGGCGATGGAACACAGAATCTCTTCTTCTGATCAATACTGATAGTTTGTAGTGAGCTGCTTCCTTAAATTTCGTTAATTATTGAAAGTATGCAACACAATCAATCGCTTCAGCAGATTGCAAAATTTTACCAATGCCTCCGACACACAAAATTACTTTTCTTGAAGTCGATTGTGGCTCTAAAACATTCAGTTTTAACGTCCTTCAGTCAAGACCTTCTTCTCACATTCTTATTATAAGTGATCCCCTATTCATTGCCCGTAATCTTTCGTTTTAGCAAATGAATCACAAACTAAAATTATCAGATCCATACAATTTTTGTAGCTCGAAAGGCAAAAATCCGTCCACTGCACAGGCTAAGCGTCATCGAGCATATGAACACCAATGATTCAGTGAAGAAAGTTTTCGATTTCGAGCCTCCTCGTTCAAGAAGGAGAGGAAAACTGAATCTCCAGAATTAAAACCAAATTATCGCGAACGTAGAAAACCTTTCTTGAGGACTGGAAGCCTAGTTCTAAGCAACGTTCGCACTGATTATGCGCATATGCTTGATTTCTCCATGATTTTATCAACTTTTTCAGTAATTGGTCGGGCGGATCGGGTGCGTCTTTAACATCATACTATCAAGTCGAATACGAACGAGCTCCTCGACCATTTTCTTTTGGACCATTACCTGCTCAGACTCCAACTACTTTAGCAACTTGTAACGCTCTTCTTGCTATGATAACAAATCAAAGTGTAACCATAATGTTCAGAATTTTGACTCATGTTTAAACGTTAACAACTTTTTGCGGAAAAGTGTGATTTAACTGACGTTCTCAAACATAACTGAGTCTAAGGTGTAACCACTCGCTCAAGCAACACTATTGCTGAATTATTGAAAAAAATATCATGTGGCATTTCATAACCATCGGAGGAGAATTCATTTTCGAAACGTTTTCAAACGTCTACCTAATTGATGTTTGTCTTAACCTTGCATATGATCAACCAACAGATCTTTTGAAGTGAAGTTGAGGTTTGCCTTAAATATGTTTGTTTTGAACTACTGTTACAAAGCCATAAAATGCCAATTTCAAGGAATAACAAAACCTTTTGTGTGGGAAAGTAACTCACACTTTCAAAGTTCATATTTTCATTAGTGGCGTATGCATCAACCCATGTCAGAGTCACACCTAATTTTTTTACAATATTGCCAGGCACTTATTTTGTACTTATTATATATTTGATTCTATGTAACCACAAGTTTAAGGTTCAGTGTTCAAATAAGCAACAAGCCTTTTTTGGGTATTTCTTCTCCCAAACCCAACTCATCTCATCTTCCTACATAACCAGTGAAGTTTACCATGACGTTGGGTCTAATTACAAAATCTCTGAGCAGATGGAATTCTTAATTTACACTCACAAGTCCACAAGATGAGTGGCATTAAGTTTTAAAACTTCCTAATACACACCCCTTGCGTGAAATACACCACACACTTAAAAAGTGAGACTTTACTGAAGGTATTGGCGCGTCTTTGTTTAGTTCCCAATCAAATCAAGACTCTGATTTTAAACTTGTCGGAATTCTTCCTATGAGGGGAAAAAATCCAATCTCGCTTGCGTGTATCTGCATCTTCTTAATTGATATTCCTCAGATGTAAGATGAATTTATGGCACATTTTCCATTTACATTCCCTTTGAGTCACATGCTCCAGCCTCACTTGGCGGAATGACAAACAAACGTCCCCCCACCCGCACCAAGGTACACATCCCACCCTCGGTCTGGGTAGTGCCAATTTCTCACGTCCTTGCACATTTGCAAAACTTCCAAAAAAAAGGATATTTTTTGCGTGGGGTGATGTTGAATACGTATTATGGATACACCTATGCCTTACCTCCAACAATATGCTCCCTCGTACAGAACATGCATATATTTGTGTACATACAAGTTATTGTCGCAGCAACATGTAAGCGTGCATACGTGCGGCTTCACTCCCCAATTTAATAACCAGCCTGCTTCTTCGGGTATGATGAAGAACTCATTGCGGTGTACAACAAATTCCATTAGATACGAATACTACCAATAGCAGGCTCTAATACAGCGTACACATACGGTGAGCTGATGGGCGGATGGCGGGTATCCTTCGTAAATATGGGCGAGTGGCATCGTTATTGACTTGCCTCTGAATAATGTAGGAGTATGCGTCGGCAGATAGGTAAGGGTATTTTGTGGCTTTCTGATTATATTACGTATCCCATGTATCCTGCATCCTGTATCCTATAGCCTGCCTTCATGTCTGACTTTTTGGTTAGTTTTCTAATTACTTGACGTGCGTGTGGCTATGTCTGTGTGGTTGATGGATTTAATTGGCAGTTGAATGTTTACAAAACAATTAACCCTTGTGAATAGGGTACGTGTGCTTAGGTATATTCAGTGTGAGATGTTGTTGGTTGATACCAGCTTCACTTCCTATTTCACACGTGTACATACGTGGCTGGCATCGGTAGGCGTGTAGAGTGTAAGAAATCTTATCTGATTACTTGTGCAAATGGACCGGAATGGGTGGGGAATGATGGATGGAAGGTTTTAATTTGAACTTAATTTGACTCTGTCGAGTCTAAATTGTGTTTGCAAATACTGCCTGTGGGGAGAGTTGGTAGAACTTACATTATAACGATTCCTAGGTGGGTAGGCCAAGGAATAATTAACTGGTTTGGATGCTTCATGAATTTAGAGCAAGGGTCTAAAGGGGATTTGCATTAGCATTTATTAAACTCAAAGAATGTTAAGAAATCAATATTTTGTTGAGAAACTTAGATTATTAACCATGTTATGGGTTGTGCTACAGTTCACAAGGATTACGGCCAAGTTTGAACAAGACCCATTCCTGTTTTTCGTGGTTTTCTTTCTTCTAGATTCAGAGGGGAGTTTCAGAGTGCGATATAATCGATGTTACAATCACTAACTTGAGAAGAGTGATGCTGTGAAGTGTATAAAAGAATAAAAGTCAAATTCAAAAATGAAGTTCGTGAAAGGATATGTTTTTTAACGCCCCAGACAAATTGTAGGCAAGGCCGCGCATAAACCGGGCATAAGACAACTCCTTTGAACATGTTTAGCAGCTTAACGTAGTTCGCATTTTGCAGTTCTCTAAAGTTTAAGAGTTGTCGCACTAAAATCCATAAGTCCACTGACTTGTCTCAAATTTTCTCTTCCTGTATGTAAACGATATTTCGTTTCATTTCCTCTCCAATACGGAAGTATTCGCTTACATGAGTTAAGTTAAAAATTTTTTCAAACCTATCCCTTACCCGTTTGTTTTTGTTCCTGAACACAAATTTTCTTTCATAGCTGCAACCGTTTCAGGCATCATTCACTCTCTAGTGCTTTCAGTCACAACAGGGTGATCATTTTCAAAGTGTACACATCCCAACCCATAGTCTACCCTTTAATTTAGTTTTCCAATTTTCTCTCAACACCACGTCCAAGTATACATTTTCAACAATACTCGTACACCGCCACACACTGCTGGAGTAAACTACTTATCCTCTCCCTGTCAAAGAGCAAACATCGCACGGGAAGCTCCCTCAGTTATTCTATCGCCTCCACTTCGGAATAGAAATGCGAGGAGAAAGGAAAAAATAAAAAATAAATTACCATGACAAAGTTTGCAGCCAAAGTCACGTTCCGGGCATTTTTCAAAAAAGGTATTTATTTTGGAGGACAGATTGGTGGGCGAGCCCGGAGGTGGGCAGACACGGGCGACACGATACCCTGTACATACTCACATGTTGAGTGGATTTCCTTTTCGCTCTCTCCTCCCTGTTCAAAAACTTCATATCGCATCTGAGCTTAGAATTTGTCATATATATGTAAATAGGTTGTTTCCTATTTTTATGTGACAAACGTAGTGGATAAGGAGTGTGTCCTGGGAGGGGCAGAGGCGAAAATGTAGAAAAGAAACTGCCAAAAACTCCTTGTTATGCAATTTCATATTAAACACATTTGTTGCTGCTTTCTTTTTGTCTGGTGCTGGGGAAGGCAAAAATAGTTGCAATGTTTCCAAAGCTAAATGTGGCGGTGTGAGGAGGAATTCTGTTCTCATTTTAGGGGGAAGAAGGTAATAGACGTGTGCTCGACATTTTCAGGTATATCGTTTAGCGTTCCTCTTCGCTCCCTCATGTTCTTTTTTTGAGATTCCCTTTTGTGAGGTAAGATTGCTAACCTTTATCTGATTTGAAAAATGTGTTACCTACGTAAGGTGTAGAAAGAAATGGGATCCCATTTTGCTTTCTTAAAAAGTGAAACTAAGGGAAATCAAATTAAATAGATAAATTTGAACTGTGCTGTCGATCAGTTGTCGCCCTGTTTACAATTGCATGTGTATGTTGTTTCAAGCATTTTTTTGCTCCACAGAAAGATGTCTGTAGAATCAGAGCTTAGCACATTTTAACAAATTATTGAAAATATGAATTTATATTCGAGCTTGCCTATAGCGTGCGTTCGAAGAAAAAAAAATATTTCGCTAGTTTCATATAAAATTCGTAATGTCTGCCTATTTTTCGAGGGAAACAGAATCGGATTCATTATAAAGGCAGTTGCGGCTATACAACAAGACGTTCGCCTATATTTAGAAGAGGTTATTTGTTTTTATTCTAATGGAAGAATGCAACACGTTTTCATGTTCAATTGGTAGTGAAAGACGTTGTAGTTGTTAATGTTCCTTAGTGACAAAATCGGAAAAAGAGAAGTCGAAAAATAGTAAAGTGGTCTTGTACTAATTTAATTCTTTAATAATACATTGTTACTAAAGTACAATCGAATGGCAAATTTCAATTTGAACCCAACCGATGTAGAGTAAAGAAGGCTAACTAAGATTTGTAGTTAGATTTATGTATGTCGTGAAATTTTCGGTTTCGAAATGTATGCATTTTGAAATGGTGTATACGCTTTAATTTTCTATCATATTGCAAAGTGAATTCATAACTTTCAATCCATATATCCTAAGGTAGATCATTTTTCAGGCCCGACTTCGAGTTGGGCACAATTAACACTTGTTTATCTAAATTATTTTTTTAAATATTGTATTAATGATAATAAGCTTCTACAAACAATACACATATTGTACTCGTACGTGATACTGTTCTCTAACACGAAGAAGGGACCTACATTTTTTGCTGGTTCCGAACAGCGAGATTTAGGAAGCTTTTCATAGACAATTTGTACTCTTTGAGTGTTGTCAGCAATTCGAAAGAGGCGGTGCCGTGAAAAAATGCGATGTGTAACGTCCGGGAATCGAACCTAGACCTCCGGCGTGTGGGTCAACACCCACTACTCCTCGTTGACCACCATTGTATTAACAAAGGTAATAATGAGTTATGCTTCTTATCTAATAAATTTGCTCTTAGTCCTTAATTCTTATAGTTAATATAGGGCCCAGGAAATATTACATAACACAGAGCCTTGTTTATCCGTTTTCTTCTTTTAATTTTCAAAAACTTAACACTATTTTTGTTTTGGGTTCAAGCTTCAATTCCTGCCAAATACATATATTTACTTTCGAAAGTGGAAATTTCCGCTTAGGATTCAAACTATTGTATTCAAACAGTCTTAGCAATATATTGTAGCTCCGTGGACCGAAAAATTCGCCTGAACAACTTTCAAAAGTATTGAAAACTTATTTCCAATGCCTTGGCAATATCAATTGGCTACCACTACCGACCTTAACGCAAAGTTCATCTCTTTCCAGAAAGAATATGCAAAGGTTGCAAATATAATATACTTTCTGCAAATTTCGAGGTAAAGCTCAAATCTTACTGAAAAGTTATAGTGTAGAAGGAAGAAATACATACAAATTAAGCAAAGCTTCCTACAGTAAGTGATAACAAAACCGGCAAAAATGCACAAGGGATGAATTTAAATTTTTAATGCTTAAAATTTTTTGCTTCGGAAATATGTACTGCAATGCACTAAATTATCCACGTAAGCCATATGTTCTGCACTTAGCGTACATTCCTAGATCTGATGAACCAGATCGTGTATTTTCTTTTGGTTAAACCGGGACACTCATAAGAAACACAATATCAAATCATAAAAAGCCTCTTGCATACATTACTACACTTTGCAAATAAATAAATAAATTGTCTTCAGGAGAATCATCTTAACCTTACTTAATGAAAAATTTAAAATATTTAAATAAAGAACTTTTATTTCATGGGAGACTTAAATTTTATAAAATTAAAAAAAAAAAACAATAAAATTAGAAATCATTTTTTCCATTCACTTTTGTAAATGCTATTTTCATTCCTTTCACTTTATTTTTTTCAATTGATTTTTTTGCGTAGACTCCTAATTTGTCTTCAGTTTTATGCTAGCCTCCATGTTGCTTTACCAATGTTCAGGCCGTCTAGCGAAGACGTGATGGAATTCAATACCAAAGATCTGATGAAGTCATCCAAAGACTGATTGGACAATAGGCGCCAGTGGAATCTTCTTAATTATTCCGAAAAATCTGCGTACTTCTTCTCTATTTGTCTGCCTAAAGCAGTGTGAAAACTTTTACTGGGTGATTTTTTAGATATTTTGTTCTTCAGTGTTCCAAAGTTGACAGCTCGTGCGTGATTCGCGTTATGTCTCAAAGTCAAACGGTCTCAAATTGAATTGTCATTAGAGAAAGACTTACATTCGAACAGTGATTGCAAATTTTAGAATTTTATTATAAGATTTCGTGCGTGGAGGAAGTATTTTAAGGTTTTTATGCTCGTCAATGATGATGGCATTTTTTAATGATTTCTTTGCTGTGATCTAGCAGGAGACTCTTTTAGAGCACGACAAAGCAAAGAAATTAGTAAGCCAAGTCAGAATGGTTGGAGGTATTAATCTCGATTTGGACTTATAAATTAATTAGATGGACAAATGAACTTCGTATACGTTTAAAATATATTTATTGTAGACTATACCCATAAGATACGTACCAAATGCAGAAAATTGTATCTACATTTGGCTGTTAAATTTAAATCTTCTGTGCAAACAAATTTGAATACATGTCTTTGTTTGCACTAGTGCGTTTTGATAGTTGTGAAAAATAGTCTTTTTTTTTTTTTGAAAAAGAATTTGTCTCTAATAACTACTTAAGAAACTAAAGAAACTTTGAGCACTGGAACCATAATAGTCGTACCAACGCACGCAAGTATCAATGACCGACACTCGATATTATCTCTGTCAAAACTTATTAAAAAAAAATATTTACAAGTCTTGACTTATTGAAAAAGAAATAAATGGACGTTTGAAGTTTATCCATGTATCTTTAAATTGAGTAAAATCAAATACTCGTTCATGACACAAATATTAAAAAATTGACTGGTTTCCCCGAAAATTTGTGCACTGAAAACTTCAAGCAGTTAAATCTTAAATCAAAACTCTTGCTCGCCTCGGCTAATTATAATTACTGCTGAACACGCCAACGTAGCATATCATAATTTAATCAGCCTTAAGCAAGCGCAGAATGATTTTTGCAAATCATGGATAATGACTCGAAAACGTTTTGAATTCAAAATTATTGGGTATGCCGAATGTGCTCCATCAAATTTGCCAAGTCCGCCATGCGAAGAGAAAAGAATATTTTTTTGATGCTCATTGAACCAATTTTATACCAGCCTCATCACGGGGGATGTTGCTTTTAAGATGCCATTGACTGCTGTGTCGTCGTCATTTCTACCCACCCACCACCACCACCACCACCATCACGGCATCGGCATCGGTATCGGTACCGGCACCCTCTCTACCATACATACAGAAACTTGTACTACCCGGCCCATGAGCTGAGCACACAGCATGAAGCCATTGCCGTTTCGCGTTCGGACGATGTTCCTTGTCGGCTGCGCGCCTCTCATAATGATAACCAGCAGTGAATTCAGAACACACGTCAGATACAGATGACTCTCCATACAGAAACTATTTCTGGTTTGGTTTCCATTTTTGTGAACGAAATGTGAGAGGCAGACGAACAAAAAAAAAAGAAAAGCAAACAACTACAGCAAACTGCTTCTACGCCATGAGTGCGGTGTTGTGTTGCGTTGTGTACATTTTTCCCTCCTTTTTGCTGCTGCTTCGTTCTTTGAAAACATCCACACCAGTGGTGAGGTAGCAGCGCGTCATCCATTATTCCACGCGGCACCCAAAATGGTGTTGCAGAGACGGTGGTTGAAAATGGTTTGATTTTGAGGAGGGGCGGTGCGAGGAATTCAATTGATTACAGAATTTTTGGGCAATGCATTCCAACATGAGAATATTTAATTTTAGCCACGGAACTGTAGACTCCGTATCTGACTTAATTACGTAACAATAAGTTCGCCGTATAGCGTCAGCGGCGAGGATACTTTATGACTATCAATTAGACACGAGACTTGCGGATACAATCGAAATTTGTAGCGGAGAACACCTTCTGTTTGAAGTAACCCTTTGATAGAATAGAACGCTTTTAATTTATTTAATTGTCCGAGTCTCTTTTGCGCCGCCCTCTGTTTCCCCCCTTCGCTTTGGCACTACTTTGATTTGATTAAATCTGTCGAATCTAGCTCCGTTCCCGACCACAAATCTTGTTGGTTTAGGGGTGAATTTTCATTCTATTCACAGCGTGCCATTCAATTGAGAATTGAGAACTTTCTGTCGGGGATCTCCGAGAAAAATCTCATCGGGAGCTATCCCAACTTCTTGCTTCATAAAACTCCCAATCTTTTGGATCTCCCCGGGTGGTTGGCGTGCGTTTTTTTTCTCTCTTGGGTTAGTTTGGCGATGCTTGATTTTTCTTTTTGTTTTCCTGCCTTTTGGTCCTAGGTATACGCACATATCTACCATAAATATTACGGTAGTTGGTTTGCGGTACGATGGCGCAGCGCCGCCGTGCTCGCCTTTCGCTTTTGGCTGGAGTTCGAACTCATTTATCTAAGTTTGGCCATTTGCTACTTAAGTCAAAGATCGACCTTTTAATCCGTGGCAACTTTTGGAAATGAGGTTTTCCTTTCGAATACAAGAAAAAAATGTATCTTCATCCATTTATCGTTTAAGTGTAAATTGGATTTGCGACGAGCACGACATTTGGTATTCGGGTACATTCTCATGGTGAACGCTTTTGGAATTCATTGAACTCATTGACTAAGGGTGAAACAGGCGGTGCGGCGGTATTCGGATGGGAGAGGACCAAAAGAAAACGAAAGAAAATATTTTCTTTCATCCTTTCATCAAAGTTCTTTTGGGGATTTCTTTATTATTTTTCCCCATTGATTAACGTGTCTGTCAACAGTTTGTCGTTCTGGCGAATGCATTAAATTATTTCACTCTGACATGTATCGGGCAAAGACTGTGGGCAAGCAGTGTTATCGATTCCGATAGAGTGGATTAGGAATTATGTATAATATGGAGGCATAATCTCTTGGAAAGATTATCTGCTGATTTAGCCTGCATAACTTAGGAGATGAAGTAATTTTCAGAAGAAAGAAGTGTGTGCCTTCTTCTTTGTGCTCCTCCCCGTTGATAATTTATGAATATGGCCAGCTAGTGTAGCCGGTGCTGGAGGGCAAACATACATGCTGTAATCTCTTTTCTTACTCGAATGTTGTAAAAGTTCTTCGGGTAATTGGCGCGCTAATGTGCTGTATGGCCGTCAAATTTGAATATCTTATAGATGTCGGACTGATTCCATAGACGAGGTTCCATACACATTAAGAGACAAAACAGAAGAGCAGCAGAAGATAGTATGTGCATTAGCACAGTACACATGCGATTACAATTTTCGTATGTTAATGCAAAGATTTGCATACGATGGGGTGGGTTTTTCGCAGATAACAGAATTCTCAATCTATCAGACGTCATCGCGACTCCAGCAAGGGAGCGAAGCTGGTTAATTTACTGGCGTACAAGAAATTGGAAGTTTTTGAATAACAACCGAAACTTTATTTGTATCCTCCAATAGAATACTGAACCTATGCTTTATATTCGGTATTCACATAAGTGTACGCATGGTAGTTCCCCTGTCGCGTGATAAATGGGATCGTTAGGTACAAAAGGTGAAGAAACCAATAAGACTGAAAGACATATGTAAATACAGCAATAAAAGGGAAGAAAAAAAAAACTCAACTCAATTGAATTGTTATCATTATTCTGTAGATAGTTCTGTAGTTACATTTAAGACGTGATATTTTTGATTCGTTACAGGCTTCCAATTTGATCCAGTTTTTTATATGCCTCCATCGTCGCTCAGGAACATCAATGAAACGTGATTTCGTGTACATACAAGTGTATGTTTTTTTGTAAATTAAGGATTCACTCCATTTTTAATCGATTGATTTTCGTGAGAAACGAAGATAATTGAGAAACGTTCTGTTCGTGCTTCGATGCCGCCTTTTTATCTCTCCTCCCCTATTCTTATTTATGATACTTGTCCTTTTCTGCTTCTGCTTCTTCTTTATCTTCATTTTTAGACTGTTAACTTATTGATTTGAAAGAAATTTAAAATGGCTGCGACGTCATATAGATAATTTGAATGGAATATGCGCAGTGTATTCTGTGTCACAGGTGGTGACACTGAGGTGTATATCATTTACTGCTTAATAGGCTGCTACGTGTATGTAACGATGAATGTGCTTATATGATCATATGAAAAGTGTTGAGTTTACAAAAAATTAAAACTTTAACTTTAAACTACCGTGGCACTTTTTGCATTTTTCCATAAGCCTAAGTTAAAATAAGGTGTTTCGAAATATTGTGGGAAGACTATCATATCACGTTCCTTTTGAACACTGAATGCATAAGTTAGGAACTTTAGAACCTTAAGTTAATATCTCAATATGCAGTGATAATATTAAATGAGCCTGAAGTACCGCCAGAATTACACACCTCTACCCTGGTTTCGGGTATGAAGAGGACCCCTGTCTTCCTATTTTAAAATCAATAACACACAAGCTTAAAATCAATAACACACAAGTTAAATTGCTATCTTGGCGAATCGCAATTTTGAATTAATTTTATTTAAGTTTGTTTACAATCTAACAAATGTTTTATGTAACAATCTACATTCTATTCAGGTGACTGAAACATACAGGACGTCACATTTGAACATTAAAAAATCTAGATACTCTTAAATTTCAATCAATCACAATCACAAATCACAATCAAATGGATTTGTCAGACAATTAGCGAAACAAATTGTTCTGCAATTTCAGACAACGATATCTACTATGTACATATTTTTCAATTACCCTCCAAGTGATATACCCTCTTCCGTCTATTTCATTTGCCTTCCACAGAAAATAAATAAATAAGCAAATAGACGACATCCAACGAAACTAATTTACAGAAATTTTCTTACACACAAGGTTGCCCCTGTTTTCTATAAATATGTATTTCCTTTAAGTCACAACAAGACAGCATGTAAATTGCATACAAGGTGTCTTGTCGTGTGGTCAACCTGTCGCAGTTTAAAAAAAAAAATTACCAGAAATGCAAAAGTATTTTAATTGTATGTAATAAAAGTTAAAATGTCTTAAATGGGCTCTCCCCCATGGGGCGCTTGTGCTCAATGAAATAGACGAAGTCTTGGCACATGCTCTATCTGGCTGGCAGTTCGACAAGCACTCGGCCTCGCTGTGTATATGCAAAATATAATTTATTGACTTTGCTGCACTTGGATGAGTTTTTTTGTAGATAATTACAATAAATATTCTCCCCGACAGGTATTCGATGTTTTCTTTTTGAGACTTGATATTCAATTTGCGTGTCGACGGTGCGACGAAGCTTGGAAGGAATCACAATTTAAATATTTCCATGAATATTTACGAAATTTATTGTAATGGTAATTCACTGTAAACAATTGAATCGGATTCTTCTATGATGGTGTACGTTTAAGGGAACAAATATTGATGTAGTGCTGAATTTTAAGCACCTCATCAGAAGTAAAGATGGTAGAAAAACTGAGATTGGTAGGGATTTCGTGAGAAAACTAGCGAGAAGTTCAAGGTCTTTCGCTGAAAACCGGTTAGCATTAATAAGCTACATGCTTTGTGTTGTTACTTTCATGTGATAATTTATGCATATTCTGAGTAGTGACCCTAAAGAGGCGCTTAATACCTAATAATAACAAGATTTATGTAGTATCGGTATAATCCGCAGACGACTAAGACTACCACCTACAGTATCGTGCGGTTATATTGTTCTGTCTCTAGTGAGAGGGATGTTTATATTAATGGCACCTTCAAACTATGAGGCATGACGATTTTTCTTTTAGAAAATGCAGAGTAAGCAGGATCTATCTGGTTATGACGATTATGACGGACTTTTGAAATAGGATTTCTTAAACCGTTGTTCTTAACATTAGGTATACAATGCTCGAAGGGAACGTACACTATGTTGCTTGATTTTCAAAAAAACACATTTTTGTTCCCAAATGCGTTTTATTTCTAATATTTTTAACATGATACATGAAAATTAAGAATGCACGTTGTATATTTAAGAAGATTATGATAAAATTTCCTTTCGAAAATTATCAAAAATCAGATACTTAGCCCATACTTTCAAGTAAAGCTAAATTCACGTTTAAGTTTAAAGATCAAGCACCAAATTGTATCCAAACAATTAAAAGGGAAGGAAAATAAAGTCAGACTCTGGTACTTGTACAAATTTGGTCAAAATCTCCTATATTTTCAACACAATTTTCGCAGCTAAATTAATTAAAATTTTATGTATAAATTATGTCAAAGAAAACTTAAAAACTCAACTCATTATTTCGTCTTCACGGAACTACAATTACCGTTATTGACAGCTAGACAACCATTTATTGTGCATGAGTTTTTTTTTCTCTCATGGTTATGGCGGCGATCATCCTTCATTCTAAACACTTACACTGATTTAGATCAAAAGTGTTCGATAACTTTAAAGAATATGAATTATTATTTAGATTTACAAACTAGTTGAATCAGGCTCTTGAAAAGCTCCTTTTAGTAGCGCTCAAATTGTCTTCTGTAGGGTTCTTTCTGTAAGGGGGGTCAATGAGAAAATTAACATTATTTTAAAGTCCAAAATGAAGGGGTTCATTGGCTTGTCTACAATGGACTTATTAAAAAGGGCCTCTTTGAGTTTCACTCTGCAGATTCCAAGAATCAGGGGATCTGTCTCAGTAAATATAAAGGCTAACACAAACTAGCGAGAAGATTGCGATCTATAAGTCAGTGGAGGTGACAGCATAATCGATTATGGCACATGTCTTCTGCTTAACTTAACTTTGCTTCATTTACCAACTTTAATTTTTACTCTAGTTATTTTTTAAGCGCATGACTAAGGAGATCCCGAGATCCTTTGCAGCATTTGCTCTTGTTAGAAATATTTCAAATTTCTCATAGTTTAAAAAACTAAAAACTTATTCAACGTTCGTCGCAAAATAAAAATAAATTTCTATCAAAGCAGTCTTTTAGTTAGCTACTGCTACTGCGCCGACTCCGAAAGGACGAATAAGATGCTAGTACAGTATCCATTGGGTTGTTTCACTAAAAGGTAGCCATCTTGTAAAATCTCAGAAGAGAAAAGAAGGTAATATATTAAAGCCTTGTTACTTGAATCTTGGTAAAATTGAAATGAAAGTGTTTTCTAAGAAGCTAGGCTTTGTTCTGTTGTGGAATATAGTCAGGGGCTGATATATTCAGCGTGATTCCCGCGCACTCAATGTCTATTGTAAACCACAATTGACAATGTGCACTTCAACTAAAAAGATTTGTAAAATTTGGTCAATGAAAAGTTAAAATTAATTTGAAAGAAATCCAGGATCACTTCTTAACAATAAACTAAATTAATTCAACCATATTTTGGTGGTCTTTCGAAAGAAAAATTCTTGGTGCAAAGTTAATGTCGAAAACGCAACAGCAAACGGACACATGGACCTAGTCAAGCATCTACGGGTACAATATTTAGGCTAGCTAGGCCATGTAGAGCGCGCGTAAAACACAGGTCCTGAAGAATCGAATATCAAAATTGAGCCATTCTATCCTTATCTAGAATGTGCTCGATCCTGGGCAAGCAGAGAAACATCTTTACTTGAAAAACTGCTCACTAAAGATGGGTCTCATTAAGTGGGAGCATCTGAGAAAACTATATTTTGAAGCCCGGTGTCCTGCATTTCAATCTTTTGATTTATTAACAAAAAAAAAAAAACTTTCATACATGTCGGGAAGCCTGTTAATATTGACTAGAATGATCGTCGAATATTGGTTAATAGCCCATGAATGTAAAACCTCCCGATATATTGTAGAATGATCCCATACATCACATGCATAGTTTAAGTCTCATTCGATCCTTTCCACTTTGCGTCGTTACTGCGTAGTCTTTAACAAAACTGATGCATACATTTTTACTAAAATCGTTCGACCTATCAGGCTCAGCTAGCTTGCTGTGGTTAAATGTTAGTCCTTACAATTAAGTCTTTTGCCACCTACGGACAATCTTTTAGTGATGATTACCCTCACACAGTTGGCTACTAAATCAGTCAAACTGTTTTGTTGCACAGATTTTTTTTTAAAAAGACCACTTGTGCATTAATCACAAACCAGTTTAAAATTGTAAAATAGAGCAATTTTAAGATCAATCTTCTTTATCTGTATCCTATACCATTCATACCGTTTGTATGATAAGAAAATGCAATAAAAATGTCGGTTCCACCCGAAACTACACATTCTACGTCACAAATCAAATAAAAACTATGCGAGAGAAGAGCCGCTTCAATACGAATAATGTTGTCTAATTCCTGACCTACACTCGTCTGTAGTAAAAATTTCATAAATAAAAGCAAAATCAAATAAAACAAAACGAAAACGTATAAAAACAGTTAAGTATTTCGACCAAGACCTACGACAACGCACCAAAATCAACGTGTGGGCACAACGCTGAATGAATATTTCAATCAAGCGCTCTTCGTGTGCCTGCCAGTGTATGGATGCGTGTGTGTGTGTGTATGGTCTCCTTTTGTTGCTATCATATTATTTAATTGTTTTTAAATTAGAATGTGCGAACATAAAAAAATCTTTTTATTGCGCTCGGCAAAGTGTCATAAAATTGTTTTATCACCGAACGGTTCAAGGCCACTGCCGAAGCAGCCACACATCAGTGGTGACCGCATTTGACGGAAATCACCCTACCGTCGTTCGGATGCGTAATGAAATGAGCATTTGAATCCAAGTCGGAGTTGGGTTTTGATTTTGGCAATGTGTTGTGCAACGTCTGGCAACTCGGTTGTTTTCCAATTGGCATCATTAGGCCTCAGTCTCGTTCACGGAATGTTGCGGATTACTGCGTCCAGGCATGCCGCAGCATGAGGAGAGCGAAAATAAATCCACTTACTAAATCCATAATCAACTGCAAGTGCCATAATCAACTCCACCTACAAATTGTATTATCTACGCCTCAGAAATAGGTACATGATGGGCATCTTTTGAGGCGAAGGAGAGGAAAACAAAAACTATTCAGCATCTTCCAATTAACATAAACTTCGAATGTATACGCATTGCTACCGCGCTGATACCTACCGGGTGATTTCGGAACTAAACGCCGAGCCAAAGAAAAAAAAACATCTAGATACCCACTTTGACTCCGTGTAATGGGTATTCTTATCGGAACCCGCATAGGCAGAAGAGGCCGAGAGTCAAAATTCCAATGGGAGCGTTGTAAATTTCTTCGTAGTTTGCTGTAAATTTCTGTCAGATGTCGCTGCGACAAGGATGTTGAGATTTCTGTGGAGAGTGAGACGGAAAATGCAGAGGCTGTGCTGGCAGAGGGTAAGTCAGCTACAGCATCTCCATGGGAAGATAAATCGATGGCCGGTGGTGGGGATGATTGCCGCATCATTCCATCTCGTTTCCCGGCATGTGAACCGGATTGTGCCTCTTCTCTGGTGGTGGCGTTTCTGAAGAACTTATATGCAAATACAGCTGTAGTGGGAATTTTAAATGGGCGTGGTGTAGCGAAAAAAAGCCATGATGCCTGCAGCGGACATCGCCTACCAACACAGCCACATTCAATTTTCAAGCCCACTCACACTACAGCATTTCGTTTGCATGAGTGTTAGTGGGCGCACTAACACAACCACACCTGGCACCCTTTGCCCCGCACCACACCGGGGATTTTGTATCTATAACTGGTTTTCTTGATTCTCCAGCGAGTGGGGTGAACAGTGAGTTGCCATTGCTACCGTTGTTGTTTTGCCTGCTTTGGATTTGGGGAATTTCTTCTGATGTTTCTGGAACTTTTGCAGAAGTTAAGTTGATTCGAGCAAAGGAGAGGAGAAGACCCGAGGCGGAAAAGCTTGGAAAATTCCAAAATCGATTTTCCATTGTTCATGATGGCGACAATGATGATATATGCAGGAACGTACCTTGTCGAAGCCTGTGGCCAACAGGCGAAGCCATCAGCCACCGTGATTTGATTGATGTTGTTTTCTTGATATTGGCACGAAACCGTATGCAGATTATTTGCAGTTGGAGCTGCCATGCAATTGTCCATGGCTCTCGTACGTGTGCTGGGGGGGGAAGGGATCTCTGTCCTTGGCTGTGATTTGATGAAAATGTGATTGAATTTCGAGAGATGTTTGCATTGTGCTGCACCGATACAATTGAACAAGATGAAAGTGACTGCTGTTGCAAATGAATTTTCTCAAAAGTGTCACGTTACTTTCGTTCGTATTTTATTTGATGCAGTTTTACCGACGGAAAACTATGTGACAGTTGTTGAGAAGATTCACATGAATTTTTCTTTTTTTTTCTTAACATTTCTTTCAATACATACATGAGTTCAATTCTTCACATGAAACAGATCCGAATTTTCACATAGGTACAGGTTTCAAAACTTTTCTTGCCAAGATGATGTTTAGCTCATTTGTTTCTACGCCTATTCGCACTTGTAATGGTCGACTCAAAGACATCCCAGGATGCGTGGTCTAGGTTTGATATTCCTTTTCGACAACTTCGTATTATTGCATTTTCCCCAAATATGTATCAATATTCAAGGTGGGACCCAGAACTTATTCCTCTGCTTCTAGGTGAATTGATGTGAGGTATCATTACACAAACTGTAGGCATATGTGTACTACGGCGTCACGTACTATACGTGATATTGATGACGTGCGTCATGTTGGCCGCTCTAATTTAGGAACCAGAAGTTATTTTGGCAAGATGAAAAATGGAAATGGGGATATATTCAATCGTGTTCGGCACATACGCCCGTAAGTCGACCCTTTGCCTGATTATTTCCGGGCGAAAGCCGATTTTCATTTCATAATTTCAAAACTCTTAAAGCATACATAGGAGTCGTTGTTTATTACAACACATTGTAGTTTCCCCACCTAATTGATCCGCAAAGTGATTACAACTAAATGTTTCACTTACCATTTCTGTTGGACAACGCTTCTAATTTAGATCTCTGACTGTACTTAGCAATCTGATGCTATCAAGAGTCATCTATTTCTTTCCTTTTTCATTCGCACAAGGACCGACCCTTAAATCGATTTCGAGTATAGCCAAACGTGGAAAACTAAATAAATGATAGGTGAAATTTCATTTCACATCTTAGTTCAACAGGACATCAGACCCATCATGTAATTTTGTTATCAAAATCTTTCTTCATATCAGATCCTTACCAGAAGTAAGGACAAAACTCAAACCTTGAGAAGGATGTGGAGTATGGGGAAAAATCCAAAGTCACGCTCTGCAAAGTACAAAACGCTACAAATATTATCCACAATGGGATAGATTTTCTTTTCGTTTTCTTTGCGAAACCATCCCTTACCTATAGCCTCCACGTTTATCATGTTATCCTCTAGTATTATACTTCTATCACCCCGAATGTGATTTCTGACATTTCCTTTTCAATGAGTCGTGAATTATACCATACACCCTAAGACGAACTCACTCACACAAGCATTCCTACCTCCATAGGTACACGAGTATACCGAAGCCTGTTTCAAGGAAATCCATTGTTCAAATAGCTGCCATCATTATAGGGGCGGGTAAGGATATTGAATGAGACTACACTATGTGTGTGTGTATGTCCTGCGTACATATTGTCTGATTTTTTTCTTCTTATTTTTTTTCGCATTGCTTCTTGTGTTTCCTTTTACTTTGTTCGACAGAAAATTATGATGATGATGAGCGACTTAAGAAGCCAATCCTTGGGGGCAAGCATAAAAAAAATATGAATTTCTTTTCTTGATGCTGACATGCTTCTTTGATTCTCTAAAGCGATTGGGTTCATCTAACGCAGAGTGATAGTTTCGAGATATATGTATTTGCTCGTTCTTCTTCTTTGTCCATTTTTTGGATATAAGGGAAACTAATTAACATAAGATTCGCTCCGAACTAGTTCGATGATTACATATTTCTTCATTCAACAGGAAGGGAAGACATTTATGGGGGGGAGGGCAACGCACATGTGCTGGCGTAGTACACTTAGAAAGGCTTTGACCGTCTCAGTGTGAAGGTGGTTGATTGACATTAAGATGAACGAAATTTAAATTTCGGGTACATTAAACATCTTAAGTTTGGGGATTATGTGGTCTACCAGGAGGCGTCGTTTATTAAGAAACCTTACCTGGTTAACCTGCTGACGAACCCCTAAAGCAAGGGTGTTTTGTATGATTAAAAAGAGTCCATATGAGAGGTGTTAAGGGCACAACTTTTTGTTTGAAATCAACATGTCTTATTTCATTTTAGAAAAATCAATTTGAAAAGTCAATAACCTCCTTGTCATGAATGGCCAGGTTCAAGTTGATCCATGATCTTTCAGCAACTAAGCTTAGACTCTCTTCAGATATTGTGCATGGATGTGTATGGTCGAGGCAAAATTTTATTCGGACGTAAGAAATATTACTCGAACAATTTCTCAAGAATCGTGAGTCATCAATTTCACTGAACCTGATTATACATAGTCTTCAAGCGAATTGAACACCATTTGTGTTTTCATTTTCTTTCTTCCACACAGACGTCCTCCTTATTACCCCGCATACTGCACAGTATTAAATTACGACCAGTGCAGTACGTAGTCTCCTCAAAAACAAAACAATCATATCAATTTTTGGCAGCCTCCATTTATGCACTTGGCTTCATTGAAGCATGCATTTATTCCCATAATGGCGTCAATATTCTTCAATTCAAAAGCAATTCCCGCCCAACGTGGCCCCAATTTGTGACTAAGCCTCTCTAAATTTCAATCCACTGAAAGGGCATTCCTTCAATTTAAAACGGAGCTCATTTCCTTTTTTACCATGTACTTACTAATTGCCGTACATTTCATCAAACTACGGGCATACCAATTTTCTAAAAGCACACGAGCTCCCGCCTAGTTCATTATACACATTCATTATTTATGAGCCAAAAACACAAGCGATTTACTTCAAATTTATTTCGGTTTAAGTTTCTTCAAACTTACATATATACACTACATTTCAAAGCATATATTTATATGTGTGTATATATTTTTAATAAAATTTGCATAGACACTAGATGTGAGCGTGTGTATTTTGAGACAGTAAGAAAAACACAAACTCCACCTGAGTGTATCATTTGAACACAAACTGCTCGTTCCGACCAGACTGACGCTAATATCTTGCCTGCTGTACCACCAGCCTCATTCCTGGGGTTTCACCCGACAACAAGTTTCTCTCAGACGCTGTGTTCAAATTGCCCTCCATGTTTCTTGTTTTTTTTTTCTTTTTTTGTTGCTGCTGATGATGACGGCGTCAGATGTGGAGGGGTGGTGTACGGGGATCTTGGGTTGATATTTAATGTCGGTATACACTGAAAAAAAATAAACGGATGTTTTAGACAATGTTTTAGAATGGTTTTAAGGAAGTTCTGTGAATTTTTGGTGATGAATGAAATGCGAAATATATTTTTGAACTATACCATGAGAGTCGTGCAGCCCGTTCGTAAATAAGATCTTTGATTTCTGCACCGGACGGTCATCACAGATTTTTGACGGCACTACCTCCTTCGAGTTGCCGACAAGACTCAAGGAGTACCAAATGCCCATGAAGAACTTCTAAATTTTCGCGTTTCGAAGTCGGCATTGAACAGAACGATTCAATTACTTGTCAGTTAGAAATAGCATGTACAAAACGAGTGTTACTTGCAGGATATATTGTCTGATTCTTGAGGATTGCAGTGGCGTCCACTTTTTTTTATCTCGAGTTCCAAGTGTAGTTGAAACAGTACCATTCTAACTTCACAAAAGCACAGAACTCACTTCGGATGTGCGAAATTGAAAATTAAAAACTTGAAACGAAACAAATAACAACAATAACTTAGACGCTATGTGATTAGAGATGACAGTCTTGCCAGATAAATGACAATCTTAGTATGAACATTAAGTGCGCTGCTACAGTTTAACATTTAACAGTAGCACGGGACAATTGTCCAGGAAGAGATTTCCAAACTTTGTCGCTCACAATCCATTCTATGAAAATGTTCTCCATGAACAAAAGTGCCACGAAATGAAAACCTCATTGTGTTCAGAGAATTAGACGAGCTATAAGTAGAAGCCGTGGCGTAGTGGGTAAGTGCGTCGACCGCCACGCAGAAAGTCTATGTTCGATTCCCGGACTGGACACCTCGCATTTCTTCACGGCACCACCTCTTTCGAGTTGTTGACAACACTCAAAGAGTATCAATTGTCTATGAAAAGCTTCTCAAATCTCAGCGTTTGGAGTTGGCAAAAAACTGTAGGTCCCTTCTACTCGTGAGAGAACAGTAGTACGCACAACACGAGTAGTTGTTGTAGAAGCTAGGCTCTGGCCCCTTGTGGGCTGTAGTGCCACTCAATTATTATTATTATAAGTAGAAGCCTGTGAATTTGGAACTCCAGCCACAGAGTTTAAAAGGGCTCCTAAGCCATCTCACCCAAAATTCACATTCACATTTTTCCTCAGTGTACTTATCGGTAACAAACAAAAAATTCAAATCCTCTATCAGTCCTTCTCTGCACACAAAGGGGGAAGAAACGATACTTACTCGTGCAGCGGTTTTCAAGTGGCTCTGAATTTCAAATTGGAAAATGTTCAACTACACACATGTTGACGCAACTGCGATGCGAACAAAGGAAATATCTCGATTTTACCCCCCCCCCCCTCACTTGTCCGACCGCTCTGCTCTTACATAAACAAATATTCTAGATTTTCGAAGCATTTTCCTCTCCATATTTTTTGCGAATTTTCGTTCATTTGCATGTTTCTCCACTCCTTCTTGGGCTGCCATGCAAACTACTTAATTTACGTTTAAGTGTCCGTCCCCGACATTTCTCTCTTGTTGTTCGTGTCCATCTAGCCCCCACTCGAGTGTGGGTGGAAAAGTTTGAGATCTATCGTTCTGTTGCTCCGCATTGCCTTTGGTAACGGCTATTATTTGCACTGCGTACAGAACAGGAAAACATAGATATTGAATTTGTTTTGGAAAGCACCAGCAAACGGGGGAGACACGTTGGCGAAATGAGGCGAACCGTCAGTGGTTTGGCGGTGACGGCGGTCGGGGCTGGTGTTTGGATTGGCGGCAGCACACACGGTGCAATAGTTTTCCTCTGCGCTGTGTACACACATAATTTATTTCCCTTTTCCTTCTATGTCTACGAAGAAAATTGGACACGAAAAAAGAAAATGAAGATAAAGGAACCGTCTTTCCAGATATACACAACCAACATGACGCGGTGTGTGCTGTGGTTGACGGCGAACGTATTTGTTTTGACCAGCGTGCAGAGAACAATGTTCTCCCTGGCCAACAACAAAAAACAAAGGGGAGGTGAATATTTATTTTGTTAAATTGCACTGCTCAGTTGGGATGTGGATGCCGGCGGTACTCTTGCCCGCGCCCGAGGTCGTTCAATAAACATATGATGCGTAGACAGACACACCACCCCCTGAGGGTCTCCGCGGAATTAAGTAAACTTCATCTCGACGTTTGCGGTTGTGTGCGTGGTAGCGACTCATTCTGATGAAAAGTCCTTGACGAGGGTTGCCACAGAGAACTCCACCATTTTTCTAATCTCATTTCTGCGAACCAGCAGGCGGAATGTTTGTCTGCTCCTCGTGCCTCGTGCTCCTCTGAATTCGATCGAGCGAGGACGGTGGCTCTCGTTGCCACTGCTGTTGCGCCAATGCAATAAACATAATGAATTTTTCCAGTTCCGCTGTCGATTGTCTTAACTGATGATAGCAGCGGAATGCGAAAAACTACGGAAAAACTGCGGAAAACAATGAAAGAAGAGGGAGCACAATTTAGAACAAAGCCAGCCAGCCAGCGCCAGACTACTCCGGCAATGGGACATGCCACGACAGCAGCACGGCAGAGGGAAACAATTGACGAGAGACAGACAAACAACGGCAAAATCAACGCTCGATTTCATTTTCTCTTAGTTGATGAGTTCTTGAAAGTGTTCAAAGTTCTAAGTACGAATGTGGAAACTACCACCTAACACCACCCCTTGAATTGTCTCATGATATCATGTTATTATTCCAGTGCTGGGGAGCTCTCAGAGCTGCTCCTCCCTGTTCATATCTTAATTGGTAACATTCGGTCGGAGAATTTCGCAGAAAGTATTTTCAACGTAGATATTGCTGCTGCTGCTGAATTGCAGGTCATGTCACTACGTACATTTGTCTGCTGATTTCACTCCACCGGCAATGGGGGATACATGGACTGCGGACTGGTTTGCAGTGCCAGTGCTTCAGCCAGTGGTGCAAAGTTATCAAATTAACTTCATCAGGTCTGGGCTTGGGATTGTGCTGCGGTGGTTCATCTAGTTCGTCACGATCCTTAATTTATGTAAGCACCAACACTTTAATGAAAGCGAGCGGGGGTGAAAATAAATTAAAATGTGAACGCAATTTTCCAGCAAATGCACGAAATGACAATTATTCATGCATACGTCACGACATTATATATGCATATGGTATAAATATTGAACTGGAAATGTGAAAGTTGCTGTAGAAGTGCTCCTGAATAGGGGTCTGCCGGTGGTTGGGTTTGAAATTATGGCTTTGCGTGCTTTTTTTAAGTTCCGCTTGAAGTTTTTTTTTGTCTGGAGCATGAATATGTGAATGTGCCATTTGATTAGGTGGGTACCGGCTCAGAGAATTTGAATGAAACTATTTTAACAGTAATCGACTGCACTTCGAAAAGAGCAACATGTCGAAAACAGAAGATTGTAGAAAAATTAAATAAGCTTCTTATTAACAATTAAATTATAAAGAAATAACAAAATACAAGCTCACCAAAGTTTTTTAACATGTGTCAAATTTCCAACATTCCGTCATTATTTCACCAAAATTCAGTCATCTACTACCTACACTGGTGCCACTAGTGCTGCACTCCGTAGGAAACATGTGTTTCAACTAGCAGGCCCTGCGGCATGGTCTTTCGCCATTTGTCTCCAAATGCTCAACACAAGTTGATCGAAGTACTTTTCCATCTTAAGCAAGGTTTCTCTCTATTGATCCGTCTCAAAAAGACAATATTTAGCAGTTATACTTATGTCTTGCTCGAATTTGTACCCGTGAAGTTCGACAAGACGCATGCCGCTGTACAGATCTGACAGTTTGTTATACAAGATCAGATTTTCGAGAGAGCGACTATTACTTGTTGCGCGTAAAGAAACTGCCATTGAGAAGAGTAATTTCGAACCAATTGCGAATGGGTCTATCTCCTTTTTCAGACCGTTTAAATATGTTGCAGTTCCGCAGCGAGCAGGCTTTACATCCTACAGAAACTGTCATTATGAACTTTACTTTTTCAATTTTGAACCCCAGATCGTAGGAGTCAACGTAAATTCTCACAAATTCACGACAGCTGATGTAGTGAATATTTAGGAAAAAACTTTTTTATCGTTGATGGATAAACGATCACAAATTCAAATTTTGAAGGATTACAAGAATTGGGTGTACATGATCGAAGAATGGTTCGAAAATTCAAGTGAAGAACATTAACCATATTGCTGTGCAAAACTGAAGGCAGCCTTCGGGAGACCATGCTAATTGGAGAGGTTTGATGGTTAAAGCTCAGGTTCTCCATGAAGTGAAGGGTCAACATAAGAAAAAATAAATGTTTTGAACATGTTTAAGATAAAAAATACAAATTCTGCGATTTCTCAACTCCAATAAAACCGTATGCCTTGCGCGACTTTGATGTACCTATTGCCAATGCATTTTACAAAACACTGGAAAATGTTTAATACGGACTCAAAAAATAGATCCCGTTCACATGTTTGAAAGAATCATTTGCTGGATAAAACCCACAACCAAACAAAACCAATCGAAATTTAAAATAAAGCAAGAAGGATTTTTTAGGCTTTTCCCACACTTATAAACCCTTATTCGGCAAAATACACTCTTAATAATCGCTACAAAATCCACACATCAAATTTGGCAGTAGTAACATCTCTTCAAGAAAATGCTTCTAGATCTCAAATCAGATGAGAAGCTCTTATATATTTATTTGCGTAGCGGACTTAAAAAAAAGCAAATCCAAATTGAGTTAGATTTCAATATAAATCTGTCACAATTTAAATAGTGAACAAAACATGAAGAAATATGTAAATAAATGTATGCCCACAGTCAGTACATGCGGGGGGATCGTAAAATTCAGCAAATAAATGTCACATTCATCAAGCAACAGAGACTTGCGTCGTAAAAATAATCAAAACACGTGATGCGGAGTGTAAATCATCTAAATGACATAACCATGAATTTTTATTATCCCATACCTGTAGGTGTATGCAAAGTGGCTGTACCTACCGCAACCGGGCGAAACTAACTCTCGTATCATACGTACGCGACTTGACAGGTGCTATTGTTATGTCTCCCCCCTCAACACTCCCTCCCCCCCGCACTCTACGCCACGGTAAGCCGATGACAATATTAAACACTTGACGGAATGCGGTTGATAAATTTCGGAATTTCAATTTTATATCAGAGAAACAGTCTTCGAACAGCCGAATAACTATTCAATGTTGTCAATTGAATTGTTGCCGGCTTTACGTGACGCGCAATTAACAAGCACAGTCTTTGAAGTAGGCGGTGTTTTTGGAGGTGGTTTGGCAGACGATAGGTTCATACTTTATGAAATTTGGTAAATGTATGAGAGAGACGGACTTTTTGGCAACACGGTTTTACCATACAAACAGTTGTACGAAATGAAAGTAAAGGCACATTTGGCATGCCCAAGCAAACGAATGTATATCTATTACAAAACCTAAAAAAAGAAGTCATATGAAAATGAACAAACATCAGACTTAAGACGTTTCAGAAAATAAAGTCCTTTAACTAATGACCGACTTGAGAAAATCTCACCAGTTCTTAAATGACAACCACGACCAACAGGTTCAGTGGATGATGTAAAGAAATATCTTACTCACCACCACATTCGCCCGTGTATCTAAGGTAAGATCACCGTCAGACGGTGCCGAGTCCAGTCCTTGGATTATTTCTTAATCATGGCAAAAAATAAATGTGTGGAGAAACAATAACGACTTAAAAGGAAAAGATGAAGGCACATCCCACTCTAACCGATACGACGCGACGCAGAGGCCGCCACAAAACGAAATCAATTAAATCGAAAAACTCATGAGACATTTGGAATCTGTTCTGGAGTCTTTCGGGCGGCCGATACTTCCATCAGCTCGACTGGAATATATGAATATGTAATTAAATTTCCTAAGTAATGGAGGACATCAAGGAGCGGAGAGGAAGCACTAATGATTTATAGATATGTGAGGAAATAAATATTCATTGATTATGATGTTTGTGCAGGGGGGGGGATTAAGAGTGACAAGTAGGAAAAGAGGTTGGAAATGATAGTGTGTGTAAAAATAAGCAAAATGTGGTCATATATTTATAATATAAGGTTTGTTGTAATTTTGCGCTATATTTGATGGATTTTTCTTTTTAAATAAACAAATGAATATCTAATTTCATTTTAGGAACGTAGTTTCGTCCGGCTTATTTATTTCGTCACTTAATTAATCTATCTTGTCTGTTTGGGGTTTTCCCAAATGCTGTGATATGGATCTCAAATGAATGCATGATCCGGAAATTTGCATTATGAAATCCTGGTGTTGGGGGTTAGAGAAAAATTGTATCCTTTCTTATATCTTTAAGAAAAGTAGAAGTAGACGATTTGGATGGAGCTGCAGTATACTATGAACTACAGCCGTTCTCTTTGAAGCTGCTCGCGTCCTTACGAATTACAGTTTATTTCTAGCTCCAAACGGCAATATTTGAGATGATTTCCTTAAACAGTTTTTTGAATTTCATTGCAAAACGAAAGAGGTGATGTTGTGAAAAAATGCAAGGGGGACATTCCGTCCAGGATGCCCTCCATCGTAAAGGCATTAACCTATAACATTACGGCGGCCACAACAATTTTATCTCAGAATGTTGCAATTATTTAACTGACCGCAGATGAGTGCGAATTGATGATTGCTATTTGTAGTATTTATTAACAAGTAGTAGTGAAACTACGAACAAGGAGACATCATATCTTGACTGCACAGTCGTGACAGCGTTAATTTTTCAATATTCCTCCTTGGTGCAATCGATTTGCTTTAACGCACAAATAGAGCTTGAAGGTTTTACTGCAATATCATGACAAAATTTAAAAAATATATATAAAATTATTCTGAGGTTCGCTATATCAACTTTCTAAGGCTGGAGCAATGTCAAAAGTTAGTGGGGATTATTGACTGATTCCTCTTTTCATCACCTCTTACAAATACAGTCGTCGATGACCAATTAAAATTCCTGTTGCCTAGACAATTGTGACTTTCCAATATTAACAGGTCATGCTTATCGAGCTGGACAATATTATATTCATCTGGTGGTTAAGAAACCCCACTAAACCTCTGCTCAGGTCTGGATCATAGACTTCCATTTCCAACTCGAGTTGGCGAACTACGGTTTGTTTCATTTAGTTGCTTGAAATAATATCTAATATCAGTCCACTTTTTTGAAAGTACATAAACAACATCATTGCTAGTGAACACATGTTGCCAATAGAGAATCATTAGACCTTCAGGGCTGTTACTTGATTTCTATACTCGAAACGGCTTTCAATCAGCCGTTCTATTCGCTTCTTTAACCTCTGTCATAATCACTGAGATTAAGTGTATTGTGCAAGGTTAGTGAGCGGGAGCGAGTTGTTAGACACATCTGCGTTTATCTGAATCATGCGAGAGTTAAAATTTCAACTAAAGTCTGCTAAAATATGACAGTTCTTATGAGGCTCTGCGTTAATAACAAATCTGAACATTTGAGGAAAAAAAATAACAGAGCAGGCAAAATTTTAAAGGGAGAGCGTTGGTTTTTTGTCAATAATTTTAATTAATTTGTTGCATCATACATCTATGAAGATGAATTTAAATGGCCATTGCAATGGTCACCCCCGAAGAGATCACAGATTCTCTTCACTTGTATTCCTTCATATTGTCAACACGGCGTCATTCACTATTCAAACATCAAAGAATTGTTGCGCTACACCACGTCACAAATATCGGTTGGCCTCGTCAACATTCTTAGCATACAAATTGTTGGACAAAAATAAGATCTAATTCAAAAGTATCTAGGGCAGCACTCAACGCTGGGAAAGCAGACCACTTTGAAACAGACATGTTTTGCGTATTTCCCTAGTTTTTTTTGTTTGTCGTGTTGTCTTAACGAATAAATGATCCGGAAAGAGTGGGATAACAACCGACAAAAGTCTTGTGCAGCAAGTGGTCGCCTTCCATCATTATATCTTCGTATCTTAAGTGAAATAAATTGTTGAAATAAAACTGTTCGGTCGCGCCTTGCGACCACAAAATATTAGTCTCAGTATATTAACGAAGTGTGAATATTTTTAGCATTTGTCTGAGTAGATGTTCATTCCTCTGCCCTGCTCCTCTTCATATTTTCATTCGATCAGTCCGAATCGACTCGCCTGAAGTTAAGTCTTGTGGTTTGTTCTTTTTGTTTGGTTTTTATTTTGCTCACGACTCGCGTCGAGCCTCAAAGTGGATGGCACAATTTTTGTTCGCCAAGTATAAATTTCCTATATGTACATATATCGGGTAAGTTATGAGACAGACAGATCTGATGTTAAAATAAAAATGGAAAAAATATACGCAAGTATTTCTTGACGTTAGTTTGAAAATGAGCTAAGTGAAGAAGAAGGAAACAGCGCAAAATAATAAGAAAAATAAATTGATTGGTTCATTTGCATAAAAACACTCGAGAAGCGTTTGGCGTTGGTCGGTGCTGTCTGCACTGCTGCTGCTTGCATGTGTGCAGGTTCAAGTAAATTATTAAATTAACTCATAAAGATATTAAGTTAATGTTAATATTTTTGCTGTATATTTAATTGATTTTAAATGAAAGTATTTCAATGGCACATTAAATTGGGTGTGGACACAGTCCGCAGATTAATTAGGAAGAAAATATTTTCCTGTTACTTTGGCACGTCTTTTATGCGAACTGTGGGGTGTGTGAGAATCTTCTGCCAGCCCACTGTTGACTGTTAAAAATCATTACAGTTTAGACCTTTAATTATCAATCCAAAGCATCTTATCAGCGAGAGGTGTCAAATATTAAATGGTTTATTCGATTTGGGCTTCAGTCTGACTTTACTTCGAATTTGTAGTTCTTTGAAGTTTTTCCCCTGCAAATGCATATTAACCCCTGTCTGACTACTTGCCTACACAATGAAGAGTAATTTCTATTTAACTCTCTCTCTCTTACACCTCAACTGCACTCTTTATGTACGGGAATCATAATCGCAGTAACGCACCCACACTTGCACGTGTTGTATCTTCCCTTAACCGCAAAGAGAGTTCTTCTATTATTCTCTTCAAGTCAACAGAACGCGTTCGGTTTCGCAAGGTATTCCGGCACACTCGTGCCTGAAGCAATTCAAAATTTATGTTCAACAGCTTTCCACAAATATCCGTCTATTTTGCCGATGTAAGATATAATAAATCAATTTCACCCACTCACCCTCCGCGCACTGTTCGCCGCCGTTCTCACCCTTTCCTCCCATCCACATCGGCTTGTGTACTTTTTTGTTCCATGGGAACTAGAACCAGAACGGAGCAATAAATAGCTCACGATGTTTAATAGAAAAAGTGAGAATCGACAAAGAAAGCAGAAAACAACAAGTCAAAATGAAATAAATCTAAATCAATGACAGGCGACTGAACGGAAGGAGAAGAAGCCAACTGGCAGGAGTATGAGTATAGCACCCAAGAGGTGCGCAATGTGGGAGGAAAACATCTACAAGATTGGTTACGTGACACACACCTCAAATTTCTTGATTAGAGACACTTTTTCCAGTCTTGTGTTCGTTTTTTTTTTCACCGACTCGGTGTCCAATTCCTTTTGGCTGTTGTTGCAAGCACCGACACCGACAGTGTGACTCGTTCCAAAAACGGACCAAGCACAGTTCACACATGGGACGACAAGGGCGAGCAGATATGATTAAGATGACATGGACAACGTGAGTGAGTCGGGTCGACGTATCCATGGCCAACAGATATTTGTTCATTTGTTATTCAAAATGGATATTGTCCGAATCAATGTGCAGATACATATGTATCTCGTACGTATTTGAATTTGAAATTTGACAAAATCCAAAAGCAATGAAGGAGGGAATATCCTTCCTCACTTTTCGATGTACTCAATACCTTAATAATGTCTTCTGTTATTGTTGGTACGTTTTGTCAGAATACATATATACATATGTATGTATATACGCTTGTGCATCTTCGATCCAATTTTTCGTTTCAATTATTTTGAATGGGAGTTCAATGGCGAGTCATACCCAAGTCGAGCATGTATACATGTATGTAACCGTATATTCATCCGTATTTGCGGTTCGTTGAGATGAATGTTAAATTCTGATTCCAGACGAAGTCATTGGCATCGTCCACGACGGACGTTGCTGTTGGTGAATTCATGAATTTATTAGAAGGTTTTCCATCTGGCATTCATGTTTGGAATGAACGAGCGTCATTTGGTGTGAAACCTTGGACTCTTGTTTTTTTTTTCCATGTCGAACTGATGTATATTTTCGCAAGCGATCTTCTTATTAAATAAATTATGCTACGAAATGTTATTTTTAGAAATTTGTATGTTTTTTCTTTGGAAGAGTAGTTTTGGGGAGAAGTTCCTAATTGGTCACAACATCTGGTCGGGTAGAATTTGATTAAAAATTATTGAGGTGAAGTGTGCGTTGTGGTGTGGGCAGTCATTTATTCATCAAGTTCATCTGACACAATGAATCTTGATTTCAGAAACTTGCATATTACTAAACAGTCCCTAAATGAAATCTAAAATTAGACACTGTCATCTGACCTAGGAGTGTCTTAGCACTTAATTTAAATGTAATAAACTATTTGTGGGATGCCCCATTTGGTATACTTATACCAACAAATGGGATAGAAAGAAACCCTATTGGTCCTCAGTGCAAAGAATTTATTATTCTGCTGAGTGCATGACAACCCGGCGTATGTGTTGATATCCCTGGCGAACTTCGGCGATAATTATCATCGGCCTTTAATGGGGAACATACACGAAATCTGGAAACGTACACGTGAGGGTGTTGCATGTTTCACAGTCGTCGATAGAGAAATCCCGGCATTCCTAAGGTTATCATAGGAGCAGTGGCTATTTGGATATGACAACATTTTTAAGAACTCTCATAAATGTGAATGATTTGATGAGATTTTACCTAGAACTGGATCATATACGGAAATCTATACACTCGCTACCAAAAATGTCTGCCTTACATGAAATTAAAAAAAAATTGTCATCGAATGTTTATGAGGCTATCTCGAGCGGAAATTGAAGTCTGAGACTTGGGTGCATACACACATTAGAGGCCATCATCATTCCTATGAGTCATATCACAAGATTAAAATTTCTAAGTGACATGTGTCCCAACTCTTTAATGGGGAAAAAAATACTATCAACAATTCAAGGTCAATAATAATTATCGAATTTTTTTCCTTCACAAAAACTGTCCGTCTTTGGTCCTTTTTACGAGTGGAAAGAAAAGCGAAAGTAGACAGACCAACCGATGGGCAAACAACCTGCCAGCAATCTGTCACTTTTACGTCCGACCTTGAGGAGAGCCATAAACATTTTTAATGACTCTCACTTTTTTTATGGATCTCATGGTGTTTCATGTTTTGTTCTGAACTTTGTCTTGCTTTTTCTTCGTTTTCGTTTTTCGCATTTTTTTATGCATGAGCACATTCGGAACCCACAAATAGTTCGTTTCGTATGGTGGAAATGGAAAAAGGGTACAGTATCAATTCCAGTACTGCAGCATACGTACAACGTATTTTCATTTTCATTTTCGCAAAAAAAGTGAATTTGTTTTCATTGTAATCACTCATGGTTGTGTTTTGTTTTTTTTTTTTTTTATTGCTTTGAAGGCATTGAACGTTAGCGTGCGGGAAATTATGGCTGCAGCATTGAGACGAACTCCAGGAAGTCGGCGCAAACGAGCGACTGTTAAGGATGCTGCGTTACTTCTGGTTGTCTCATGCCTGCTTCGAAGCGGTGTGTCGGGGCACGTGAAGAGGCGGTGGATATTTATGTTTTTATGCTCTACGTGGTTTCGTAATAATGCAACTTAGTTTTATGAGTTTATAAGGGTTCCTGCGTTAACCCTTCCGAGTCTGGCTGGCTCTTGGCGCGGCATACGGATGAGGATGGTTTAACAGGCTGCACGATGATTTACACGGTAATTAGGCGGTAATGTTACGTAGCGAATACCGTGAAGGTTACTAGAAGAGGAGGCATAGAAGAATGTCTGGTACATGTGCATGGACGTATCAAGGTTGAGTGGCGGAGCCATTAAGGCCGCTTAGTTGGATAGAAAGGGTTTACAGTGATGTAGATGGGCATTTAACAAACTCTAAGTGGTGAATGTTTTTCGAGCGTTCACGGCGGTTGAAGGACATCGTGCTTTGAATAGGAGTGAAAGTTAAATTGCGCTTGTTTCTACATTTAGTAAGTACGACAGTCTACCAATAAAATTAAAGGCCATATCATTTAACGAGTAAGTCGCTTTTGTCTAATAAATATAATCTTATGTAGAATAGTTGTTTACATATAGCACATAAATATAATCGTATGTCTGTCAAATAGTACACACCTCATGTATGTAGATGTGAGTGTATTTTTTTTTTGTTGAACTGCAGGAGCTTCACTTCACTTCTGAATTATTAGATTTAAGTTAGATTATAAGGGTTTTGGCAACAAATTGTTAATAGATGTCACTAAAATGTAATCATTCTGAAAGGAGTGCATCTTGTAGTACTACAGCTGTTGTGAAAAGTGTAATTTTTATGAAAATAAAATGAGTGAAAATAATGATTGTAATATTTTGAGCCTCAGGGTACTGAAGAAAGTGTGAAATTTTTTTAAATAGAATACGATTTAGAAGAAATTCCAAGAAAAGAATACAGGCAGAAATTGGGCTTATACATTTTTGCTCTGAAGCCAAATTCAAACATGTCACTCATTTGGGGCCTTGCGTTTCAGTCTTGTCATCATCTGCGTTACTGCGACCATAGAGATTACAGACCTTCTAGATGTTAAGTGCTACCTAATTTCGACAACTTTCTTAGATGAGATGCTTTTGAATTTGTTCCATGTTACAATTTTTTTTATCTCTTGTTCTAATTCTAGCTAAGGTAAGGTAAAATGTTAAAACACTGTTTCTTTATCCTGGCTATAATTCTTGCAGATTTCAGTGGAATTTAAATCCCTTTTTTTTTTTTTTTTTTTTTTTTTTTTTAATTCATTTTTATTTCTGACTTCATGCAATTCTTAGGTACTAGACAAAAAAATGCTTAAAACTAGTTAATCGAACCCATGATACAAGAAACTTAATGACCCTTGGCGGGCACTCTAAGCTAAACCTAAACTTATAATATGTCTTTCGACGAATGTAAATTAAAAAGTATTTGCACTAATCATGCATATTGAATTTAATGAAATTAAGAAAAACAAAATCGAGAAAAACTTAATTACTGGACTGTTTTATTAAAAACTTATAAACTAACTTAAATACTACCTTAAAATAACTTAAACTACCTAAAGCTAAATTTACCCACGTACATATACACATGTATATACAATGAAATAGACATGTATATCTATATGTGTGTGCTTAGTATGTACAATGTATACACATAGGTGCACGGTGGTGCATGTATGTGTATACCGATTTTTTTTTTTTTTTTTTTTTTTTGTTAATTTAAATCCCTTTTGTGTAGTTGGCAGTTGCACGCTGCATGTCCTGTTGATGCTGAATACAATAATCTGAAGTAGAGCTTCTTTGGCTCAAAATTCTTTTTTTGGAAGCGACCTTCTTTGGCTCGAAATTCTTTTTTGAAAAAGACCTCCTCATCCACTTTAAGTCATAAAGAAGATTTGGGTCATAATGTAGGACCGAAATGATCATTCCTGTGGAATGAAACAGCATTTGGCAAGAATGATTCTGTCATTAATTTCGTTAGTGATGTCTTGCGCCTACTTACCAAGGGATATAAAACCATTGGCTTTAAAGTTTTTGCTGCCTCATAACAGGTTTTGTTTGAGTCATCGATGATAATAGGATACAATTTATTTGGCCCTTATCTATCACCAGATTATACACTCAGGAAGAAGTCAATTTCTATGAAAAATCTGTTAAAATTCTCCCATCTGGAGTCAGGCTTATACTTAAGGTCCCTTCTAACTCATTCAAACCATATAGTCTGTAAAACCATATACAGAAAGTATGATGTTTGATAGAGCTTGTCTGTAGTTTCTTATGGACTGAAACCTACCCAGTTTTTCAATCTAAATATTAATTGAAGATACTGATTGCACTATCATTGAAATAGTGAGACGTGTGGTATAAACATTTCTTTTAAATATATGAAGGAATGAATTTTTGTTTTTGTCGCTCGTTTCTTTAACATAACAACATACTTTAATTAACTTAATACACATCTTTAATTTTACAACTGATTCTTTATCAAACCACTGTTCAAAAAAGTTCAGATGAAGTGACTAATTTGATCACATCCGCTACACAATTCTTGTAGATGAAATTATGGAACCACATATTGCAGCCCAAGGAACGGCAGTTGTGTTAGAAATGCTTTGTGCCTACCAGCAATAACCGACTATAACTTAAGAAAATACCTCATTTGGCATTTAAAGTATTCCTAACCCAAAGTGTCGAGTCTTGCAATGTCTTCAGCTCCTCGGTAAATAACCCCGTGATATACTATAGGGCTGAAAGACTATGGAACACGATAACCCAAAACCCACAAAAATGTCACACTTCATCACTGTCACATAACTTCGAAATAGTAAAGTAGAATGTCAATTGATTTTTTTTATTTAATACCAATGTTGTACTGAGCAAACTTAACAAAGTAGATGTGCACTTCTACCATCGACAAGAAAATTACAGTAGATATGCACTCCTACCTCCGAGATTAATTCCGGACGATTACCACTGGCTGGTATAGTATATAATTGCCCAATTATTGTGTCATGGTTTAAAGGCCTTAAATGGATTGTTACGTCTGGAGCACAGACGCTTGAAAAATTATCCAGCAATTGTTGGTGTCCATCCACCTGCACCTCAGATGCGTACGCTCAAATGAGGCTAATTTCTTACCCAAGTAAACGATGCTAAAAACCTTTCCAACCAAGTAGTCCGCCGAGTTATTATTTAATTTTTTTGTTTTCATTTTATTTCCCCGCCCCAGCTGAACTCAACCCTAACCCGAACTTAGTTCCACTTCTGTGTTCACTAATTAAGAAGTAATTACAGAGTTCAGGACGATAATTTTATAATTAAGATGCGTTGCAAAATTGTAACCTATAGTCCGTGCGTTCATCCGATCTGCCGGCATTTACGCTAAAGAGCAGCAGTCCCGCTTAATGGACTGCCACACAGACAGAGTGGTAAATTTGAATTCGCATCATCACCAGAAGACACCATCCAGACAGACTGATGGAATCCGCCCGCCCCTGCCCACTGCTACCCGCCATTGTGCGCGTCTGCATGTTGACTACTAAGTGAACTGGCTAATTAATTATCCCGCCTGAGGTACATCCAACCGAAGTGGGTATTTAGCCAGCAGCTGTATTCCGAACATGTACTACTCGCTGCCTGCTGTCTGATGATGTACCCAACTGTGCAACCCAACTTATTACAGGCCACCCGGGCGGGGCGGCCAGTGTGGCAGCCAATTTGTTCCTTCTTTTTGCACTGCCACTTGTGATGGCGAGCATGCGAATTATAAAACCATCATCCGTACAAGTATCATCATCTTCATCAGTGCTGTGGATTTTGAAATCCCATCGTGGTTCAAGAGCACCGCCAACGTCGTGTCACTGCCGCCACTGCCTCTGCTCGTGGTAGTTACTATGCAAGCCACGATTCGGAGTTTTCCAGCATTTTTTTATTTTTGTTTTTCTTTGGAGGGATTTTGCAAAATTTATTCCAAGCGAAAGTGTGATGCTTTGCATGACATGCATAATGACTCGGTTGCCATTTTTCCTGAGTTGCCCCTCTCTAGTGGTATGGAATCCTGTATGCGTCTGATGGCTTCCATCAGAAAACGGAAAATGGATGCCAAAAATTGAATGGTTTCGGGGATTATCCATAGTTGAGAAGTTGCACCAGCATCGCACATCAGCGCGCAGACCGGTAGCATCAGCTGCGTGGCTTTCCTTTCGGATGGCTCTCTCCCTCTGTGTCTTTGTGTATGCCGTGGCACTTTAATTTTAGAAATTCTTAATGGAGGACTAGAAAACGTGGATGACTGTGTAAATGGATGGGTACACAGATACCTTGTGATGGATGGAGTAAGGATGTCTGTTGTTGTTGCTGTTTTTGTTTTTTTCTTTGCTAAATATGGAAAAATTATCATTCGTATCTACCTAGATATGCAAGGGAGAAATAGCGCAGAGCCATGCTCAACGGACGCATAGCGGATGGATGGAGGAGAGACAGAATTCTCTAATCCTGGTGAAAAGTATATTCTGTGTATTCACTTAATGACAGTGAGAATTTGCATACGAATGGTTCTTCTTCTTAGCAAATTGGGGAGTTCTTCACGATTATTCTTGGGAAAATATTTTAGAAGAATGAAATTTGCACATAACTTTGAAATGTGTTTGAATATTTTCCTGAAGTTGGTCAAAGTCAGCTGAGGGATCGGTCAGATGTGAATACATTAGCTGAAGTCATGGTCGGTCATAGGGACTGCACATCTATAGGGAGGAATGAATTTAATTAAAGGATGGAATGTGTGCATTTGCACATGATTTACGATGTGATGTAAGGAGTGGGAGCGCCACTGCACAATTTTGTAAGGAACTGCATTGAGGGTTATTACATCGTCATACTTTGCGGTATGCTGATGTCGGTGGTGGTGGGAAATTGCTTCAAGACAGTGAGATCTAAATAGCAGTTCGTTTTGGAAGAAAGTGCATCAAAACTTGCCAAATTTTAAACGTTCATTGGTCACTTTTAAAAATTGAATGCATCTACTGTTTTGCAATGGACTAGGTTTAAGCTTCTTCAGAAACTTATCGTGATTTGTTTTATTTATGCCAGACAAGTTGAAAAAGGTAATTATCGAAAATGGTAAAAGTAAAAATCTTATGTGAGTTCGTGCGCTATTGAAGTAAAAATGCACCGATGGGGCTTACTGAGAATATTTTAAGATTGGAGTTTTGGTGATTGTCTGTATACGTGTGTAAATGTGCCCCAACAGTGAGGCATCAGTTTATTTTTGGGGCTTACTATCCCAACACACAATATCATGAAAGCGTGCGCTTTAATGGTTTCGTTCCTCCCGAAGCATTTGTCTATATTGACAAGCTAGGTCTGTTACAAGACAAGAAAGCGGTACCGTTCATCTTTCATTTCGCCCGTTCTGCTGTGGATGGGCGACTCAACTACGACCGTACCGTTGCACGACGAGCTGAGGACAATCTCCTCCGCTTCAGTACAGCGATATCGAGATGTGGATGTTGTGAAGCAGCGTAAACTGTTCTGGTGGCTACAGAGCGAATAAAATTCCAACGTGGAACCCTCTAAACACCGGTAGGGAAATCAATAGGGGGCAGTCGGCTACTGTTTTGCAACGGACCACTCTGGAAACTAGTTTTAAGCATTTTTCTCTAGAATTTAAGTGTTACTGTATAAATGAATAGAATACAAGAAAAAAAAGTGAGGCATCGGTTCGTTACAGGAACAAGCTTCCAAGTTCTTGTCCAATCGAGCTCAATTCTCTTTTTAAATCCTTGTCCAGATAATTGTCTGAGTTTCAATCCAAGTTCCTGTCGAAAATTATGGCCAAATCTTTATAAAATACCTCATTCAATTATTGGCGCAAGTTCTAACTCGTTGTGCAGATACGCGTGGAATTCCTTGTTTAATTTCTTGTTCAAGTCCCTGTCGAAGTCCTTGTCTTATTCCTTATCCTTGCCTTTTTAATTATTCTAGTCATTGTTGAAGTGCTTGTCCAATTTCTCGTTCAAATTGTTGTCGCACTCTAGTTTGGATCCAAAATTTTGCTCGAATCTTTCCTAAGCTGCAGTTCAGTTCTTTGTCAAAGTCTAGTCAATTCTAAGTCAATACATTTCTTTGCTTCATTGGATGAAAAATATCGGTTCAAAAGAGGTTTCAAATTTTCATCAAGCAAAGACCCATGACAACAGATTCAGACATCATCATATTATTGTCTAGTTTAAAGAAATACAAAAAACTTGGTGATTGCAACGTCGTCTTTAAATTTTGCGCATTGAATTGACTTTAACATATTCAAAAATATTAGGTTTCCCTACATACATAAATCTACATGTTGGTAAGGTAACCACATAAAATACGGATAAAAAGACTTTAAATTTAAATACAAATTAAACCCCAAGATAAGCTTCTAAATGTGTCTGGTAGAATTGCTTCTCAGTCAATAACAAGCCACGGCTTCTAACCTTTGCGGTTCAAGGGAATTATTGTTCTCAAAAACAAATAAATTGTTGCTACTTTATTAAAATGTCTTCTCTATCCACATTTATCATGATTTGATTATTCTACTTCTGTTTTCTCTCTTTTCCAGATGGAGTGGATTAATCGGAATACGTACGCAAGTCTTCATAGACAAACCTGCATGGGTAAGATCTTGTATAAGCTCTAAAACTTGTTTTCAAAAAAGAGCTACAAAGAAAAGGTTATCTGCATTGACGCTAGGCTGTACATATTGTACGGTAAGTTAGAATATGGAGAATTTGCATATTTGACAACGATGAACGATGATTGACATTATTAAGAAGAAGATTATATTAATTAGTTAGGCATGGTTTTTCTTTGAACATTTTTATAAAATAAGTTAAGACCAACGGTATGCTTTCCCTATCAGAAGTTGTAAGAAATCAATCTGTAAGCTGATCAAGCCGTTTTATTAAATGGAAGACAGAAGGAAATTTTAAGAAGAATGTGACAAGTGTCTTGTCGTTACTACATTTTAAGTAAGCTTGTTGTTTATCAAAAATGTGTTCGATTGGGAGTTGTCTGATGGCTCATAGACTCGTAGCAACTACATGATTTTGAGTTATATGCAATCATTTTCTTCCATTTATCTATTGTTTTTTCAAATTGCAGAGAAGTACATAAACTAGTGATTCAAGTACTAAGGGGCCAAGTTTTTTTTTCACTATTAAATATTTTGTCTTTTATGCGATAATTGTGCTAATCGACAAAATTTTATGTTGGCCAGCTTGTTGTTTTTAAATAAAGCTACTTATATGGTCGCCGTGGTGTAGTGGGTAAGTGCGTTGACCCACGCGCAGAAGATTTAGGTTCGATTCCCGGACGGGACACCTCGTAGTTTTTCACGGCACCACCTCTTTCGACTTGCTGACAACACTCAAAGCGTATCAATTGTCTATAAAAAGCTTCTCAAAACTCGACGTTCGGAGTCGGCAAAAAACTGTAGGGCCCTTCTATCCCTTTTGCGGCAATTGTAAACTTGTAAATCATGTATAAACTCCTGAATTTTAATTATTTAAGCAATCAAGAACTCAACTCATTAAGATTCCGAAACCAAGTCAAAGATGAAACGATATCGTGGAAATTTTTATTATCCGAATTCATCTCCTATTATAAATCCTAAAACCATACAAGGACCCAGGACACACATCTTTGTCTTATGCGTCACTAGTACTCACATCCAGTTTTTATGCGATAATATGCTACTTGAATCATTTGCTAGTAAGGCCGTGGCATTTTGTGAGGGAGCGTTGCTTCCCATGCTCGAAGTTACAGATTCGGATCTAAAATTTAAAAGCTTAAAACAAATCTTCTCATTTCTTGCACCTCTCTTCTCTTCTTAGTTGAAGACAAAGTTATGAAAGATGAACTGCCTGGAAAAGGATTCTCCGCTTCGCTGTTCACAGTCTGCATTAAACTGTAAGTCCAATCAACTCGTAAATGAAGAATATGACACAGGTCATGTGTTTACTGGAGAAGCCTGGCTGATTTGATACTCTATTTTTGAAGAATACTCTTTTGCTTATTTGAGACTCATAGGATTCAATTTCCTTGTACTACTTAAGCCGTTGCCCCAACCGCCACACCGAACAAATTCATCCATTTTTCATTTTCGTTCCAATTGCCGTAGTTTGTCCAATAAAGCGTAGTCGCACCAAATTTGATATTTTCTCTTCAAATCCTTCAGATCAATAGATCCAGACAATCAGACGCTATAAAACTTACACCCAATAAATCTCATTCGAACTTATCTCTCGCAATAAATAGAAAGAAAGAAAAATCGTACTTCCTCACACCTGTTTGCTGGTAATCTGACTCTTAGAAAGCAATAAAACTATCCTCGCGAATGACCCACAGAACGTGATAGATCACTTTGACTAATAAACAACACCCTTCACCACGTCCATTCGTCTGTTCGGGCTAATCTGCCTACAAGACTGTTTAACGAGAGAGTTTCATTTAATAGATCAGCAATTAAGTTAATTGTTATGAGGTTATTAAAAGTGAACAACGCAAACGTGGCGCTATACAAAATGAAGCACAACAACCGTTTTATAACCTATTAAACACCAATTCACAACGCTACTAAGGTTCACTCACTTCTCAGACGTTCCTCCTCCCTAGCTTTGGACTTCCGGTCACCGCGTCGAGTCTATGTTGATAAACACCGACCGAACGGAAACCGAGAGCTCTCTAAAAATTCACACACACACACACAGCACACACTGGCACTGTGTATGCTCGTATATCCGTACCCGTACCCGTGCCCCATTAACAGATGCTTTGCGTAGCTCTGTATTTTTTATTATTCCGCTTTTATTAGCGAATTTTAAAGCAATCAAAATTCATCAACATCCTCGTCTGGGCTGTCGCCAAAGTGTGCTCGAGGTGCCTTTGCCACCTTTCGACGTAAAACAATATACCAGGCGATAACTATAGTTTAATGGGACTTTATTGCATAATTTTATTAACTTGTTTATACATATTCGGGCCCTCGAACGGCTACTGTTGGGGTTTGCTCAAGACTTTCTGTGTTGCGGCAGGGCGACCACAATCAAACGGATTGATGGCAGTACGAGGCAGTAGGGGCAAAGATGTATAGCAGTTAACGCGCTATTTTCAGTGGGCGGGCGGGAATAGGTACACACCGCACTCAACACAATGCCATCCGTCGCTGACGTCGTCGTCAGTTGAAGTGAAGTCATAAAACAGCCGACTACGATGAGAGCGTAGCGTTCTACGCTCTGGCATCACCCACCCCCCTGGGTCGACGCGACGGTCCGTATCTGGTCAGACGAACAGCAGGCTTTCGTCAAAAACTGTCGCCCCGTGTCGCTTCGAGTACGTTCGGATGGCGGATGATGGCTTGGACGTAGTAAAACATTATTATTACACCGTTTAGTTGCAAACGGGTGTCGTAAAAACTCCGCCGTGCTGCCACTTTTTGTGTGCCGGGCTTGGCGTTTCTTTTTGGTTTTTATGAATGAAAAAGTAGTAGAATTTTATTGCCTTAATGTTCGTTTCTGTGTGTCAGACTGGGACTGGTGGCTTTATGTGTATGGGTTTTGTATATGTGAAGATGAGGATGTAGTATATGTGGCTGCTTTCCTGGCTTATACCCGACCTCATACCCCTGGTAGCCGGCCCCGGCGAACGGGGGCCGGCATCTCCCCGTGTGTGCTGTCTGTTTGGCAAGGTCGTCTCGAAATTTTTATACGAGCTAGTAAAAATGGTTACGTAAATTTTCACACTTAACTTTTTGAACGACAATGAATGCGGCAGTAGCAGCAATGGCAATAGCAACAGCGATTGCGACAGCGACAGCGACAGCAACAGCACCACCACTGCAAAAGAAATTGTGCTGGTATGGTCTGGTGCTGTGGTGGCAACGGTGATGATGGTGATGGTGCCATAAAATCGGGTGTCTGGGTCGGTGACTGCGGCAACGGCGGCGGCGGTAGCTGCGGAAATCGAGTAAAGATCATGATAAATTATGTGAGTTATAGCTCATACTTGATGTTAAGGTACTCGAAATGAGTAGTGCTTTTGGAAAGGGGGCAGACAGACCGACCCACATACGGAAGAGGCGATAAACTGAAATGTACCCAGTAATAAAATTCGAAAACGAGGGGCTCGTCTGGGATTTTTTATTTCATTTTTTTGTGTTGTTTCTTCTTTTTATTATTTGTTTTCCGTCTCACACGAACCGTATGGATCAATGTGAGCCGATTAATCTATTAAAGTCGTGAGGTGAATGACTGGATGATAATTTGGATTATAAACTATAAAAATGTGGTATTCAAATGTTGTATTTATAGAGGACAAGGTCAGGCAAATTAAGCGTAATGTGAATGGTGTATTGATAAGCCGCGGGACATGATCGAGTATACAGCTGTGAATCGCAAGGAATTATTGATTGATGACTTTTTTTTCAATTTGCATATTTAGTTAATAATTCTTAGATAAATTTACATTCAGAACATTGAGAATCTATTCACACAGCCTTTCATTGCACTTCGTTTAAGATCGGATAGCATTTTTATATGCACAGCAGACAAATCAACGGTTCTTCTTAGACCGTAAGGATTCGCAATAGTTGCTTTTCTACTCACAGACAAAACATAAGGCCAAAGTCAGGCGCATGCGCATTTTTCTATATTCATGCACTCCATTTTTTTCTTAATTAAAAGAAAAATGGCGACTTGCACAACACATCCTGAATGGACGTCCATTTTGATATTGAAAGGTGTAAATGGCGTACATCTAGAAATAGACTTAGAAATTTAAAAAGTTACATAAAATTGCAAAAAAGTGCAAAACAATCGACAGAATTGAGAAAAGGAAGTGATCGAAATTCCAACAAGTAATTTTAAATATACTTTCGTTTTATTGATTTTCTACGAAACGCTACAAAAGTTAGAAAAATAATTTATCATGATCAACCTTCAAGGCAGACAAAATATTGACTTTTTTTAATTCTTTGCCCTCTAACCAAAAAAAAGGTATCCTCTCATAATTTTTTTAGCCACCAACACACCCTCCCGATTGTCATAAAGAACAAATAATGCTATAAAAATATTAATTACCACAATTTTCTCGTTAAAAACATGAAACAAACCACCAACACGTGGCACAGTAGGCACGTTCTTTGATTGATTTCCTCATAAAACTTCCCTCAGAAAACAGTAGGAAACAGAGAGAAAAAATAGACAAGAAAAAAATCGCCATTTTTTTCCTACAGGCATATTAACAACGACCACCGCCACCTTCTCTAAGGTGAAATATCGTAATCACTCAACGCTCCATAGCCCATCCCCATGCATATTCAATGAAAGACGACCTTCAACTCATTCCCATTCCATGTCCAATGCACGAGCACAAAAAAGGGTGAAATGAAAAAAAAACCGCCTACACCGAAAAAGAAAAAAAACAAAATGTCTAAGATTCTTAATGCAATAAACACATTACGTTCTCGGAATAGACGATGATACATTGCACAGGATATCCAGCACTTATCCATTTGTCGCCTCTTATCGAGGCCTACAATGAGGCAAACGTATCATCCCACAACTCCCCGAGAGGACAGAAGGAGATATCCATTATGATTTGTCAGGTTTTCTTTCTGATAAATAATCTGAAACCCATCCGACAGAGGAGAACAAGTTTAAAAGCAAATCCATGTCTAAAGAGAGTGTTCTCCTTCTTCCATTATGCAGATTCCATTCGCTAGTACGAATAAATTATTTAATAAATTCATCACAAGGGGGTGAACGATGTTGGGTGTGGAGGAAACTAAGGGAAACAAAAAAGTAACAAGAAAAAAAATGTATACCCGCACAGGTTTAGCATACTGATTTGGAATATAAGCAAAAAAAAACACTTCGAAGCTGTGTGATTCTTTAAAGATATAAGAGAGGCTGATGAAAGCACGTCACTCCGATGCCTCCAAACGATGAGCCTCGTGTGCAGTATTTCAAAGTGTTCAGAAATTGGCAAAGTTCGCTGCATCCACTTGGGAATGCAATTGCAGACGTGCATGTATGCCCAAACGTAATTGAATTCAATTGAATTGAAATCAATAAAAAAATAAGATTCACTCGTGAATTTAAACTGATGCAGTTGCATTTCAATTGGGATCAATTAAAAGTGCAGATCTGAATTACGTTGAAAGGATAAATTTATTAGCCTTGAAGTCAATCTGCCGTGGAAATAAGATTTTCTCTGTTGATGATGCATTTTGATTTTGAATTTAGGTCAATTATCTTGAATTGGTAATAAATGCGAACGTGTCATTGGGGGGTTTTACTCAAAGCAATAATTTTGAAATACAAAATTTGAGGCGATCTCAAAAAGCAGATTGACTTCTGAGTATAGAGAGTGCTGTTTATTTCCATAGTCAATCGGAATGAACAAATTTTTGGGCAAAATCATCAAAATTCAATTGAAAATTTGGACACGTAGTACGTCTGTGATGTATTTTGAAGCTCCGACAACCTGCAAAAATTTTTAGAACAGAACAGAAACTACAACAACAGAAATTACAAATAAATTCTTTTTTTAATCTTTTCCTTTTCGGACAACAATTTGATCCAAGGCCAATTCATGTGCATTGGTTTAAGACAGATTTACTTTTTTTTAAAAAATGCTACCAGTATTTAAAACATCGCATTTCATATTTTTAGTCTTCTGTAAAAATTTTCAAGGTTTGAAAAAATCGTATTTTCTGTCTTATGTGCAGAAATTTATATGAAAGGCGCCCAATCCAATTGTCAAGAGATTTATTCGCCGCCGCACAAAATAAATCCTGCCCCCACACCTTTGAATTTATGAAAACAATTCCCTTGCTATTATTGGTAATCTATGACAGTTCCAAAGCGAAGAAGAAAAAGAATAAATCAGACATTCTCGCGTACACGTATATAAAGTCCACCGCCATGTGCCTACTACGGAACTTTGGTCCGACACGCGTATGGGTGACAGTCACATTCAAAGTACGCCCAAATGTCTATGAACTCAAATCTAAAGTATACCTCAAACGTGCACCCACACAACGCTGGCATTTAATTTCGGCGAATATCTTAAATTTTGTTGACATTTTAAGTTAACTAGCATTCATTCAGACTAGCATGCGAAGCGACGGCACACCCAAGCTGATTCACGTGAATTGTGTCCAATTAACACTCAGCTCTTAACGATTTTCCGTCGTCAGGCGACACAGCGATTGCATGAAAAAATTTAAAGGGGCTTTAAGGTGGCAAAAACCGAGAGTTGAATGTGTCTTCACGGCAACGTCAAACGACACTGGAGGTGACTGTACTCGAATCATCTGTTGTTAATCGTCATCTGTCGATGCGGTCGCCTACAGCGAAGGGTTAAACGACCTTCGAATCAATAAAGACCAAATGTCGCCCCGGCTGTCTTTGTTTCGGCAGAAAATCAATACTTTCCGACAACAGTGGAGGATATTTGGTTTGAAAATTGTTTTAAAAATTGTATAACTCACCTTAATTCGTTGAGTAGATTGTCTTGAGAGATACAAAATTCAGGCATGAGGTATCAAGAACTCAAACCAAACGAGTCGCCCGAAACAGCACCAAGGCACCTACCGAAATCTATTTTAGTCACCGCATTCCACGCATTTGCCTCTTCCCATCGCGCCGATTCATGTCCATATGCAAGACGTTCAGTGGAATTCAGGTTTCCATCTGTGTTTTTTTTTTCTTTGTTGGTTTCCTGCTTTCGGCCCATCCACCACGCCTACATTTTAATGGCGTCAGATAAAATGATGATGGCTGCTCGATGGATGCGGCTGCTTTCTGCAGCTGGAACATTGTGCGCATGGCCGGTTTGTTCCTATGGAAACTACCAATAACAGTTGACTCATATGCGTTAGTGTTGGTTGCTGCGTTGTCTGCAGTTGTGTTGGTGAACACATTTCTGGGGAAGGCATGTGTGTTTGTTGGAAGGGAAATTTTTATTGATTCTTTGCGGGGTTCTTGTATTAGATGACTGTTTGTCCTCTTCGCCATCTGTGTGGAAATCATAGAACTGTTATTTGACTGCGGTTGGCAGCAGATGGCGGGTGTGTTTGGTGATGTAAATGAACGCTTGAATGCGGAATATTTGAACAAATCGAGTCCATTCCATTGACGAACTTTATTTTCTATTCTTTGACGTGGGATAGAAAAAAAACGCACGGATGGCTGAACTAATCAATAAGAACGTAGGACTAGTATGTATTTTGCGAAAAGCTTTTCAATGGGCGTATCTCTGAAGCTCTATTTTGCAGAAATTTGTATGTATACGTAGACGCTAGCTTCAGTTGACTTTTAATGCGTCATTATATATTTTTTTGTTTAACGTTTTATATTTTACGTAACGTATTTATACAAAGAAATATTTCACGAAGAAAAATTGAGTGAACTTTCAATGACATTCATGTTGGTACCGACTTTGATGCAGTTCTGTCTTAGTTTATATTAGAATGCATTTTTCAATTTGGTTAACTATTTTAAAACAGCGACAAATCTAAGTTCTTTTATTTCCACATTCTTGGACGTCTTATTTATCGACTTTGGTGATAGGGTAAAATATTAGGCGAAGTTGATTTCTTTGGTTAGTATCACTAGGGAGTTTTTCATTTTGAATCTTGATTTTTCGGGCTGACTTTCTTGCCTTAAACAAATACTTTTCATGCCGAGCAGATGCACATAAAATAAAAAAAATGACATTTATATTAATTTTGACTCATAACGTGGTCTTTTCTCAGTCGTCTGTGAAGATCCGCTTATTGCTCACATAAAATTCTATGAAACTATTAATTTCTGCTTCATGACTTTGCGCTTTTCCATAAGAACATATCTATGTTCCCTTATATTCGCATTGCACTTAATTTATTAATTGACTCTCCGTCAGAGTTAAACAGAAATCGTATAATTTAAATTGAAAATGAACGTCAAATAGGGAACATTGACTTCCATCAGGATGCTTATGCAACGCCGTCATCAATGATTTCATCCAAAAGTAGCCGACGGCGTAGGGCGTGACGAAGAATATGTTTATTTTTGTAATGTAAATGCTTATTCAAAAAAATATAGTGCATGACATAAAGTACATGAAATTAAATGTATTTGAAGTTAGCATTTGAGGAAGAAATATCATACCGTCAATTATTCATTGCGACCATCGTGTCTAATAAGCGATCCATTCTAAACTAATTCAAACTCACATAATCTATTTTCTTCAATAAATAATTTATGACAGGGATTGTGTAAATTATTTAGGCATCCTAATCATGTCCTTTCGAAATGGAAACTCGCCGTTAATTTTTTGTTATGTATGTATGTGCTGCTGAAGTGAAAAGATTATTGATTTTCCGACGGCGTTTATGTGGTGTTAAAGTGTTTAGCAAATGCAACGTTTCCTTTTTGGTATCTCAAACAATTCAACTCATTTGCACTTTTTTCTATTGCACTCTATCCACAAATAGACTGAGTAATAATTGTTTCGTAAGACAAAATCGATAAATGACACACCTTCAGCGTCAACAAAATGCATATAAAAACACAATGACGATACACCCCATTTTGTATTCTAAAGTATCCCGCAAAATACTGCACCCTAAACATTTCGCGGTTGTTTAATACAACATCATTCTAGGGGGTTGGCTTTTTTTTTTGTCTTTTAATTTCCATTTATATGAAGACACTTAAAAAGAATCAAAAGATCCACATTTCGTTGCTCTCTTCATATCTAAGAAATCAGATGTCTGAGTTGCAAACACGATTTCTCTTTCTCCTGAGTTCAAAAAATGCATTTCTTCAGAATTTTGTCACAATACCAATAATTTTATCCTTGCCTCAAGTGAAAAGAAACGGGTTGAGTTGCATATACACAGAGCACATGACACTCTTACCTGCAGGTGCAATATACATCCCAGTTGCCTTCACGGAGTTGATACGACATGCCTCCGTTTACAGTGAGCAGCATCGTAAATTAAAGTATTATCATAAGATTTACTACATCCGTCCATCCACCGTGAAATTAGATATGTATCGATGTATCGATGTATCGATGTATCGATGTGACTCGTTTTGTGCAATAAGAACATTTGCATCTACATAAAGTGTAATTCGTAGCGAATATTATGCAAAGAAACAATTACAATTACACATGTTAATGACAGGCAAAAATGTTGTTCACCTCAACGGTGTCAGGCCACTCGAAATGACACAATATTTTCCACCCACTCGCCCGGTGTGCTGTAAATCACGTAATGTCACAGTTGTGTACGATTATTGTGACAATGAACTTTGAAAATGTTTAAATCTGCCCGCTAACTCTCCTTAATCACGAGATGTAAATTCAAGATTAACCTTTTCATGAATTCATTATTATTCAACGGTATGGCGGTAGGAAAGAAGGTGCTTGCTTGGTTGTTTGTTTTTTACAAAATTCTTCGCCTTAAGGCGAATGAAACTTTAAGTGCAGTCACATGTTACGGTGAAAATGTCACAGTTGCTGAAACGCTCATGTTTGGGAAAAAATAATTAAGGAAATGGATTTTGAAACGGCAACGGAAAATAATTCACACACTTGTATTGTGCGGGAACGTAAATATAAATTTCACTGACAAACCGGCGAAACACAAAACATGGCAAATTTTGTCTCAGGATTTTCTTTGCAACGTTTTATTTGGTGAGAGAGCATTTACGCAGAAGGGAAGTCGAGGATTAAACATCGACTAACGACACGCATAATGCTACTTGGATGTACAAATGAAGAGGGAGACTTAATTAATTAAATAATGGTATAAATTCAATTAGTGGATACTAAATCGATGATCTCTTCCAATTTGAGGACTTCATTCGACATCGCTGTTCGTGTCTTCTTTGTCAAGCAATATTAGGAATCGTATAAATAATTCACCACGAGGAGAGAGACATAAAATTAGTCAAACCTCTTGTACTTTGTCGGTTGCAAAGGATATCTAAAATCGCCGCTTCTCACTGGTCGCTCAACGAACACACTAGATTCCATTGGAATAGAATTTTTATTGCCTTCCAATCAGGGTATCTCAAACTAATTTTTGATTATGTACGTTCGTGTAACTTGATACACGTATGCTTACCAATAATATCTGACACATCTATATTTCAAAAATGAGAACAGCTCTTAAACTTGTCTATTGATTAACAAAAGTTGTCCCTGTGAGCCTATCGATTCAAAAATGAAAAATATATTGTGACCTCGTATTCGTCTGCATCTTTGTGCATAGCACCCAATAACGGCCTTTTTTGGAGCAAGCACGGATTGAAACAAAATACCCCATTATATCCAGACCCAAATTCGAATTATTGACAACGATTACAGTTTATGCTAACTAATGTGACATGTGAGAAGCCACTCGTAGAGACTCCCCGAAGGGGCGAAAAGGTTATCTTCTGAACCAGTTCTAACGATAGGAGTCACACATATGCATTCTGGTCGAAAATAATAAACACACAAAAAACAAGTATCTTTAACGGGTTTTTAATAATCTCTTGAAATTTGCTGAACAACACGACCGTAATCATGCACGTCGATATATCTTTCAGTTCATTAATCATCCGTGTTGATAACCAGAGAGAATGGCAGTGCAAGGCTGCCCATTCCAGGCAACCAAGCCCCGAAAACGTATGTGTATCTTTCAGTACCTATGTATATGGTGTTTTGAAAACTCTCAGGCGGTCTTGTGGTGAAGCACTTAAAATTCATATCGCATTACTCGAGCAATCTATATGTGGTGACATTTTTATAGGAAATGGCGGCATAGGACAAAAAAAAATGTCCGCGTTCATGAACGGCATTCAGTTTGCGTATTCATTTCTTCAGATAGAATTTGTTTTTCGGTTTTTTTTTTGTTTTTTCATCAAGCAATGGGTGATCGCTTCGCGTTTGAGGTGTCTGTTTTAATCTTTACAGAGCACAAGGGAAAAAAAAGGAAAAACTTGAAAAGAAGACGACAAGGCTGGAGTATTCGTCTGGCATACCAAGAGTGATTAAAATGGGCAATACGTCCCGTTCTGCTCAAATACACAAATGTAAATTTCAGATTCAAAAAATGGAAAAAGAATCTATTCGTACATACTCGTACGTGTAGGGAGAGTGATATTTCGAGAGCACTCTATTCCTGTGTCGGTTCAAGGCTGTTATGAAAGCACACGTTCTACTATGTGGGGACGCGATCTATACGAAGCCCATGTTTTTTGATTTTTCTGTTTTTATTTCAAGTGCACACTTGGCGATAAAACTGACCTCTCCTCACAATGGGAGATCAAAAAACACAAACCGAAAAAAGAAGAAGGGGGAGAACAGATAAGAATTTCGATTTAGTTTTTTTTTTCATTTGTGCGTGGAGAAGGTTTCTGATTTTGAGAAAGAAAGAAAAAATGGTGGATTGAACTAGAACGTGGCAATTGAAATAACGGAATGTTTGGAATGATAAAATTCCAATTGTGAAAGAGGACTACAAATCATTCTTACCTCGACGAAACATATTTATAACTAAACAAATGAAAATTGATTTGAAATGAATATTTTTCTTTTTGGTTCTCATCTAAATTTTGAGATTTGGACAGTAGTATAGTTGAGAAAATGTAACGTCAACCATTTTCGCATGCTGCAGAAATAAATTTATATGAAAATCAGTTTGATCGTTTTTCAAAAGGAATAGAAGACTTTTAGATAACAATTTAATAAATGATACGATTTGATTAAAATAAAATGTGTATTGTGTTCTTTGTCATTTTGACGATAATTCCATCACGTAACGTTTCTGTTGGCAAACCCACTATAGACTAACAATTGCAATGAGAATTTCCGAATCGGTTTAAATCGTTGAGTAATGATTTCCTTATCGAACTCTCAGAGCTTTGGGGACTTACTATTCCGTGCAGCTAATCGCCCAAAAACCGAAGGGACAATTACTTTCTTTTGAAATTGAAAATTAATGTTGCCAGATTCAAATTAACGCTTCTGTCGTAAAACAGCTTACTTTAGTTGCTCGGATTGGCAGATAAAGTAATCAGATAATGTTTAGGATACACCATAAACAAGCCACGACAGTTTTGTAAGACATTACTTTTTAAACATCAATTAGCAGTCACTGGAAATGGTTTCTACAGTATCACAAACATATCGAACAGTCTTTTGAAGAAGTCAAACGAGCCGACAATCAATATGAATTCATAGATAGTTGACTTTCCCGAAAGTATTGATTTTTTAAAACTGAATTTAGCGGTAGGGAATTGAATTTCACTAGCAAAGTCTTTACCATAAGGACTATTCATATGATCGGCCATTTCGTTAAGATATGTTGAATATTTCGATCCTTTGCTTTGCAGGTGTATATTTTTGGTATAACCGATGTAATAAACTGTAACGGATTCGAACACTCATTTTTGTAGAGTCTCTAGAATTAAACTACCTCTAAATTTATACTTTGATTTGATTTACTATTTCAAATAATATTGAAAATTGAAACATTAAATAACATTAAATAACATCCAAATTTCAAAGCTGGTTATATCAAACCACAAATTCATAATGGATTTATGATCCACAACTCGACTAACCGTGGCAATAGGCGCCATCATGCATGACCCAGCATTAGTCTCACTAAATTTCTTCAATTTCAGTAAGCAACTGTAGGTTCTGTAACCCGGCCCGTAAGCCGACACGATCCAATGATCTAATTTGAATGCATTGACTTCTTGACAATAATGTGCAGGATTTCCGAGCCCCAGATGCTGCAATTTTGTTTGATTGCATAGCTTCATCAGAAAAGAATGTTTTTGATCCAATGTCTAAGACCCAAATTGCGCCATCAACAGCTGATTCAATTGGAAATTGTATGCAAATAATTTAGTCTAGTTAATGTTTGTGAATTTAGTCTCACGTTCTCTGCGCAGCATACGTCGATGGGGACCGCGAGTGTTGTGCACTATTATACCAGTCTCAAAAAATTTCTTGCACAAATTTGCGTAAAGAAGTCCGCTTTTCAAAAAACGCACTTTTTGAGTCACTCAATTTCACTGAGTTGTTCAAGCGTAACGTGACAAATTTCGATCCGCGGAGGTACAATACTGACTTTCTATCAAGAATTCTATCAGAAATCAGATATCAGTGGGTCACACCCATTTTTTTGTCTAATACAAGTTCCACACACCTGTAAGGCAACCGAAGGAATTATAGTTGTACAATTTAGTAGATAGCGAAACGGCATGAAGTAGCACAGATTAATATCACTATTGCCAATTTTGTCAATTACATAAAAAGCATTTAAAAATTTATAACTAAAGTGTATAAAACTAGCAACCCAAGGTATTTGTGTTTCGAACGAACAACTAATAAGGTTTATAGAAAAGGCAAACATTTTGCTCAAGTCTTTCGAAAAGGTCTGAGATGAATGTCGAAAACATGAGCTAAAAGCTCCTAACTTTATCTCAACAGCAAATCATTCCAAAAAAGAAATTCAAAACTAATTTGTACCATCTCGTAAATATTTTCTAAAAAGAAATTAATGCCTCCCTTAGGTTTCTCCAGATACTGCCGCAGAGTTAAGCTTCTAAAACAATTCAGATCCTATCCACAAAGACTTAATTCAATTTAATTAATTTTGCAAGTGTAAATGCTCTGCCTTTGTGGTTGTCTGCCATTTCCTAAACTTCTGTAGACGGTGTTAATGGTAAGTTCAACCAAATAGAACATCATGTGCAAACCTCTGAATTAGTTATCCGACAGACTCATGCAGACTTCTAGCATTTACATTGCAGACTACCTGACACACTATTCACGTGGCATGCCATGGCTACTTAAGTGCATGCATTTAAACACATCGCCCTTCCGCGTCCATCTTTGCACGGCAAATTAATTATTGCAGTCACCATTTTTCCACATCAGAGAGTTTTGCATATGTACAAATAATTTCACTCCTTCCTGCAGAGAATAACAAACGGGCACGCTAGCCAAATCAGTGACAGAATACAGTCCCTGGCTATGGGCTATCGATATGGGCTTTCAAGTAATTTCGCAGAAGATATCATGGATGGTCACCCTCGAGCGAGCACGCCGCCAGCTCCGTTTAAAATAAAAATAAATGCACTTTGAAAATCGCCCGAGTAAGTGTTTCGCACATGCTTAAGATGCATTTCGTGTCCGGGCAACTGCCTTCGCGCTTCAGTTGCCGTCTTGTATCTATGGCTGTGCAAATTGAATTTTTATTGATTATTCCTGTCTAAATGGGGCAATTGTTCGCTTTTTACTGCGTTATTTCATTTAAATGCTGCGGTTAGTTCGGTGAATTCGTTCTTCTCATTGTGACGGGTTTCACTCGAAATTTAATCGTTTTTGTCGAACAATGGCGGCCATAGTTCTTTTTAAAGCTCTGATTTGTTGAAATTTTTCCCGATAATGCTTCACAATTTATTTACTTTTAAGGAGTGTGGGGTTGCGATGTGAGGGAAGACACGGATATTCATGTGTGCGAGTATCGATTTTCCTCGTTTTACGGTTCACTGTTTCCATCGTCACCGCAGCCACATGGAAGACAGAACCTCTCTCAGAAGCGAGGTATAATGGGATTTCATTTCATTTCATTTCATTCGCCTTTCCAATGATGGAATCCATTAACGGACTGACAGTGTATGAGGTCTATAGCTCGTTATCCGACATATACCAATTTCTGCGAATGAAGTCTCAGCAGAGTGAACTTTGACGATTAGGTCCAACAATTGGAATGAAAATACGAAAGTACAAGTTTTTCCATTTACAATTCAAAGGTACGCCGAAGCTGGCACACAACCAGATATACTCACACATAAATTCACTCTCCTTTTCTTTAAATGCGAATATATTTCGCCACGATAGTGGAGATGAAGAAGTTTCCATGGTGCTTGCAAAAGTTTCTCAAATGAAGCGTGGAAATACAAAGACAAAGTTCGTTTGGCAGAAGACATACCATTATAATTTTTGCACGAAAGAAAATGAGAAAATTGATATCTTTTGTTCTAGATGGAGATGGAGTTTTCTCATTTGGAAGGACAACTCAAATTGTCGTCAGGGGAGGAATATTTCAGGGATATGAAAATAGAAAATACTGTTCTTTGTTCTGGAGAAATGCAGAGATCATAGATAGGAGAACGAAAGTCTAGACTTTGTGACATGCTAAATAGGATTTGGCATGAATCCAGTTCCCTCTTCTTTAGATGACATCGCGACGTTGATGATTATTTCGGATTTGGAGGAGAAAATTCTTCTCTTCCACTTAGGATAGAATGCATATCTCAGGTGGTAAGCGCCCATTTCGTGCTTGGTGCGATTGTAATTGAGACAGAGATAAAATTCCATTCGTTAACCTATAGATTCAAAATACCGCAGCATAGAGATTAGGGATACTCTGGGGAAGATATCTCTACGTGGCCAAGCAATCAATTTAATTTTTTTCAACATATATGTTTGGCGTCCATTCGAGATAATTCGACAACAATTTGTTAAATTTGAAAAAATGTGGAGGAATGCAAGATAATTAAATTGAAAAAAAAAAACACACTTGTGTAGAGTGTAGAAATCATATTAAATGTTAAGTTAGAATAGCTGATTGAGTTGGTTTGATGTCTTCTTAGTTTTCCTACATAGGGCAATTTTTGAAAATCGGCTTGAGTGCAATTTGTCTAGCATTCTGGGAGACTATATGAAGCTCCACCACTCTCAGGTCTCCCCTTCATTTTTAATTAGTAGAGGTGTGTGACGTGTCTTTCTTAGGTGTGAACGAGATGCCACGATCTGGGAAGTTTCCCATTGTCGAACCCACTTGGATGCAGAACCCGATCGCTGGGCAAGTTTATTTTGGAATCATGGAATATCTATAAAAGTATCACTCTTTCCCAGTTAGAACTTTTCTCATACTTCTGACAGAGTTGGGGTGCTGTTCCGGCAAGAGTGCTTATGTATTAAAAATTTACACGAAAAATGAAACATTTTAGGATAATCCAAACGCCTGCCTTACCATGGAAGAGATGGCACAATACTTAAGGTGTATGACGGGTAGGTATGCATTTCTTACCAATCCAGTATTTTAAGAAAGGTTTAAACGAGTTTGAAAGTATGAGTCCGATAGTTTTGTTGATCAGTTTTTGTCACTTTTTGTCCCTCTGCTTACTATTGTGGCTGTTTGTAGTGCTTAACTTAACTTTATTGCACCAATTGAACCCAGCAATGTTTTCGTTGGATTTCGGCAGTTGATAATTTATGCACAGACTTGGTTCCAGTATATATGTTACACATCGTAACTATCATAGCGTGTATTTTTATGTCTACTCGAACTTCGTCACTTGGTTATCTGGAAACTCCTTACACCACCGCCAGCTGTCATTTGACACGGACCCTTTAAGAGGATTGCCTTCAAGTCATTGTATCAAAGGATGTTCATCTGCCTCTCGTGAAATTGATCTTAAGTGATAGAGCAATTGGGGAACATCGTTTTTCTTGGAGCAGCATCTCCGGGAACTATTCTCTGCACTCATCTCCGTAACACCCCTGGTTGAATAATTTTAAATTTTATGAGAAATATGACAAACTGGTGTGAGATTTACATTAAACTTTAAATTTGTTAAAGTAAGAGGGATTCATTTTTTGAAGTCATCGAATGTGAAGATTGTCGTGGGAAAAGAAGATCATAAGGGATATTTATTACTTTCTCCAGAGGTTTCTGAATTCGTGACAATGCTTCTTGGTAAAAAAAACCTTTTTTCGGCAATTTGTCTCCTCACCTAGGGCACGTTACCCTTTTAGTCTCTGCCTTAAGATCACAAATCGTACTGGTAAAATTCAGGAAACATGGCTGGAGTATCCGTTTTTCCCCACATATAAACATTCACTTACCCCTCTATTGCTACATCCCCGTATCTGCTTATCTATCCTGTGCACTCTTCTTAAAGAAGCCCTGTAATGTGTTACGAAATCGATTTGTTTTTCTTTTCATTAACACAAATCGTTATTAAGAGAAGAACATGCTTGACGCAATTAGTTCATATCTGAAAACGGAAACATACGCAATTACTTAAGTCTTCCACATAATCCAATCAAGGGAGCATTCCGCCATATCCGCTCAATTTCCATGCTCGCCATGCTGTAATCGAATTCATTTTTTCCCCATCTCATACACACTTAAAAAACAATTGAGAATTAATTATCTACTCCCTGCGGAGACCATGTAACCACTGGCGTCCGCGCACCACACTTTCGCAGTTATAGTTCTGTTCTGTGGATTTTAATTAGTCGTTTTCAATATTGCCGACCGAAATTCGGCTGACAAACACGCAGTAACATCAATTTTGTCACTGATGGCAAACGGCTGGAATGTCAAGTACCTAAAAATTACACTCACCGTGTGCTATTTTGTCCACCCCCATGGTTATGCACACTTGTACAGCCCCCAGACAGAGGACGCCCAACAGATATCCCCGAGGTTTTCCTCTGGATAAAATACACATAGGTTCGGGTAGGTACATATTTAACAAAGTTTAGCTTCTGTTGCTGCTTTTCTCTGCCATTTCTATAAATTTTCTCAATATTTCCATTTTGTTTTGTCTTTATCCTGCTCCTGTGTGACACTGCTGTTGCGTTTTCGGCTAAAGCAAGGAGAAATGTATTCCAAGCACGCATAGGCTCGTTTGGCAAACGTGCCACCGAATGAATTCCATTTCAAATAACAAATATTGGAGCTCAAACAAAACAAGAACAACAACAATAACAACAGCGGCAGCAGCAGCAGCAGCAAAAAGTGAAAGAATACAAAAATATCAGCGAAGAGTAGATTGCCGATGACGACGAAGGGAGGCCACCTAGTGTACTAGCATGTATTAAATATGCAATATCAGGACACATGGACACACATACAAACATGTATGTATTCAACATGGCATCCTCCTTGTTGTCCTTTCTCTCTCTCGTCTGCCTTCCATCCACCGAAGGAGATACATGCGGCCATGGGTAATAAATGTCAATATTGGGGAGGTATACATATGGGTACATATGCGAGCAGAGGACAGGGATAAAATTACCTTTGAGTCGCTCTAAATGGTTATCCAAAGAGAAAAAAACTATGATACGCGTACACTGAGTGACCATTTCATAGATCGTTTAGGAAAACTGATGAAAATTCGCTTACATGCGCATTTTGTTATCCGATTTTCACAAATTCAACAAAGGACACGAAAACTGGATGAGATCTACGAAGCATTTAGGAACCTTGGTGAAGAGTGAAAATTAAATTTATGTTCTTAAATAAAGAAAATAGTTCGCAAGTGAATAAGGTTTCTGTAAAAGTCGCTCACTGTACTCAAGGGTACAATACAAGTTTAGCAACAACAAAACAACAACTACACCATCAAAACCACCTTTGACAGCTCCCAGCTTAACTCGTGGTCCATGAAAAACGGTTATTTATGTGAAGTAACCGAGACCTTTATAAATTTCCCGTTTAATAAAGATGAGCGGAGCAGCAGCTCGAATCCAGAAGGAGCAAGTGGATGGAGCCAACAGGAGTCAACAGGGAATACGAAAAGACAAATGAAATGGGGTAAGAAGGATGCCGATAGTTCTTTGCAAATGTACCATGCTTAAGTGTCTCAGTTTGCTCACTCCTTCAGTGCCAGTGGATTATGAAATGGGCTCATGTATTCTGAAATGATCCAATACGGCGTCAGCAGTTGTGCTACCTGCCATCATCACGGGCATTGAAGCAACAAATTTCTCCTAAATGATTTCAGATGTCCTTACCGTGTCGAGCGCCATTCCCCGCGGATGATGAAATAATTTGCTTACACTGGCAATCATATTTAGTGGATAATTAAACGTTTTCTTTGAGAAATTATTGAAGCATACCGCTAATTGCTTCTAGTCAAGAGTTCATGACGCGAATCGTTGTGAAGGGGACGAGGCAACGGAATGGACGAAAACCACTTTCATTTGATGCGGCTGGTTTGGGCCTTTATTTATGTAATTGAAAGCCTTTGACCGAAAGAACGAGCAAATAGTGCTGCAATTAAATGCCACACGTTACGGCGAGGTGTGAGCAGTTGGCCCGGTCACAGTGAATGAAAAGAGACAGCACTGGGTTAGTTCGTTTACTTAGGAGGATCCACCAAGGAGACCACAAGTGCTTGTCACTTGTGGGGCTGGTGGTGGCATATGGGCCAAAACAATTTATTCGTTTTAATAAAATGGAAATGAAAACATTGTGTGATGTGGTCATATTTCGATGAAATGAGACCGTGACCGTAAATGTCAATCGAATGTAATTGGATATATGAATTATGGGGCAGCTTTGCTGATGGGGGTGAAGTGCCGTTAAGGTCTCCTGTTGATTGTGGGCGAAATGTAGGTTAATGCGCCATAAAACAGAGTACGCTTCGTGTTGTAGTACGTTAAATATACAAGCGTTTTGGATATGTTTCGTTGTTTTTGAGTAATGCAGACGGAAAAACTGTTGATAACGGACAGGAGTGAGCTGCCCTGGGTGTATTTGTTACGAGACTGTTTTAATTATTTTCGACATCTTATTACTTTCCTCTAAATGTTTAATGAAAATGCTTCGGTGACATCAATAAATGGTAAAGTGGGGGTAGACTTAAGTGCTTTCAAGTCAGCGGGCTTCATTTTATGAATATATATAGTTTCCTGTGTTCTCCTGCGCATTTCAGAAAACCCCTTATACCAGGACGATATCTAGGACGCACATAGTGAACAAGTCAAAAGTCCATCAATCATTTTGTAAGTCCTGAGCCCTCATGAGATGAAACTGTTACCTAAAATGTTGAATTTATGACACTTGCTGTAAGGGAAGTTCTCTACTTTTCCATTGGTGATGCATATCCAAGGAGGATTCCTTATGCGCACACCTCTTACCGGCTCATAATTTATATTCTTCTTTCTGACATGCATACAAAAATACATTTAAATAATAATCCAAAGCATGACATTTCACCTGGAGGACATATCCATTTCATAAAGAGCTGAGACAGCGCCTATAAAAATAAGTCAACAGAATAGGTGACCCCCTTTGTGTTGAGTAAGTGTGTAACAACAGAGACCACTTTGCCCATAAACATCATTATCGTGGCACTTTAATGCTCCCATATTGACACAAACAAAGCGCCACGCCTCAATTTTATTTACCATCATTACCATACTTATCCAGTACCGTGATGGCCGATAAAAATGAAATCAACCACATATCGGTGAATGGCAGCGAAAGTCCTCTAAATGATAATCGACCATGTAACACTTACGAGTATGTACGTACTTGCTTCATGTGCGTATGCACTTTTTACTCAACCCAAAAAGCAGCAGCTATATTCCCCACGAGTACAACTTCCGGGATTAACTTTATTTACAGGAACTACAAGGAGAATTCACCTCCAAAGAGGGCGGACGCGAGATACACGGGAATAAAATAAAAACAAATACAACAGCACACAATGATAGTCAAATTCGCTATTGTAAATTATTCTAAGGACACCCATTTAACTGTCATCCTGGATCAACATCAAATGCGATGCGCTGCCATTTGTTCCCTTCAAGTGAACGATATTTATTGAAGTTGTAAAAACACTCCGCGCAGTTTGATGACAATGCGGTTCCTATCTTTCACTTTCTATTTCTTGCCTATACGCAGTACATACTCATGTACACATAGATTTAGTATTTTTTTATAGTTTATTGGCGATAAGTTTTCGTTTCTTTTCTTTTTCCCTAGCAGCAGAAGATCCTTTTCGCCTTGACGTACGCCTCAATTTGGCTGTAATGCAGAGAGCCTTCATTTTTACGACTGCAACCCTTTTGTGCGAAGCGAGGGAAACATTTTTTTTTTTGTGTTTTGGATGCGAGACGAGAATTTATTATCCTTTTTGCAATTTTCGTTTTATTCAATTCCTGTTCGTTTTTTTTCTCGTCCCTCTTTTCCTATGTATCACTTTTGGCGGACCTCAGTTGTTTTAGAGGTTAAAATGACTAAGTGAGAGCACCTTCGCAGTAAAAAGGACTACTTCCAGAAACCACCATGAAGAAGGATTTCTCTGCTTTCTGTCGTTGGTTTCTTTTTTGTTTCCTTACACTCGTGGAAACCCTTTTTTTTCATCGACTTTGCCTGCCTATTGTTCCAGGCGGAGGAAAACACTCACCTGATGCGATTGAGATTTCTCCTGTACGGCGTGATGTTGTTGCTTCCTGGCGGTACCATTTGGTAAATTTTCCTTAAGGAAAAATTTAAGACTTTCCTTTTCCATTAGAAGGGTTAAGGTTCACGCACAGCAGCGCACTCATCACGTTACACTTAAATGGCCGCTCTCCCGAAAGGATACGAACTTTCACTTTGGGTTAAACCCCAGCGGTGCATGTTGATTGTTTGTGTGCATGGTTTTTAGTTAAGATAAAAGAAAAAATATGTTTTCTCTTATATTTCCCAGAATTCCAATTTCATATAATAAGGTATGAACTCAGCTGGTAAATACTGACGAAGGGATTTGTAATTTAAGACGGAATCTCAAACTGAGTCACTCGAAGTGTGTCGATGTACTGTAGCTTCTTCCTGTCGATTAATAAAAACTGCATTTTAATGAATTAATAATTGTCGACTTTCAGACATTTATGTTTTATATTAAAAGTTTATTCCCTGCCGCACTTTAAATATACACGGCATGCATGCATGTATTTTATGGTCAGTGTGTACGATGAATTCAATAAATTTCGGAAATATTTGCCATGGATTAATTTTAAATCGGTGTGCTTACTTACACGTTTATTTGGGCAGGTGTATGTGTCCATTGCACTTTGGAAAGGATCAGAAGTGTGCAGCTGAATGCTCTCTTAAACAGTAGGTGTGAATTATCTGAAATTGCGTAGGTGCCTGATGTCTGGTGCTACATTCTATTAGATAAAAATTTAATTCGAATTAACAAATTTTTCTGACACTTCCCACATAGCTGTGGACATTAAATGAAAAAATATTTTATTCACCCTTGACGTTAAGAACTTATTTATAATCCTTAACCTGTCAACTGGATAAAATATAAGCGCCATTATTCAGATAGATGACACTTTCTGTCATTGAGTTTTTATTTACACCCACATTTCGCATAAGCTATTTTCATTTTTAAATTAACTCAATGTTGTGTTTTGTATCTTACGTCGTGTATATTTAATTCATTGTCCTCTAAAATAGATCTAAAACATATATTGAGGTGATATACCTACAAATTGCTGTCTGCAATGAAAAAAATATTTTCTAAATATAAAGTTTATTTTATATTAATCATCACCAACAGAAATTTATTTTATTGTATTTTAAAATCTGGTCTTAAAAGTCTAGATCTCAAATATTTCCAACACGACCACCTGTCAGATGTCATCTGCTGTGTGTTCCTATGCGACGTAAGGTTGCCACATTCCTTTTTTTAGCTCTGTACTCAATGCAACAGAAGGACTTAAAAATAGCCGCACCAAACTCGATACGACCAAATTATTAGCGTGCCCAATTCGATAGCAATAATTCGCAGTTGTTAATCCCTTCTACCAATGAGCATACTTTCTTCTCACAGCCAATACCTTAATCTGATTACATTTAACGAAAAGAAATTTACTTAGTCCGAGGTAATTGAAAAGGGAGAAAACTTTATTTACCTCTATTTCAGCCATTCGTGTTCAATTAAATATTAATGAAAGAGTTAGAAGGAATTCCAATTCAATTTGATGTAATTTTCCTGCCATTCGAGCCCACTCAATTAAATTCCCCTCATCGCACCACCCAAGTGTACATGGCGTCACAACAATACACACCGCCCACACTGCGTTACCTAATCAAATAGCACACGAAGCTTCCAGGACTGAATTCAATTTAGAAAATAATTAATTTATATATTTATTTATGTGTAGCTCCTTGTGAAGTTCCTGCCTCAGCTTTGCAGTCTCTTAAAGCTCAAACCCTCCCCGCGCGCCGCCGTGGCCAACATACCACACACACACCCTTTGTCTCGTGCTTATCATGCCTTCTGGCATTAGTCTCGTAGCAATTGAAACAAGCAATTCCTTCTTCGTTTCATAATTAAAATTAAAATGTGCTCATCCCTCGTGGACAATTAACGTTATTTTCATGCTCCTCCCAGCTCAACCACTACGCGTCCATTTTGCAGATGTAGTGTATAGAGAAAATTCGAATTCAAATACATGTTTTTACGCAAAGTTAAGTTTTCGGACGCAACCGCTGGTCGTTGGGACATTAAAAATAAATGCAACTCCGATGAAATTAACAGACGCTGGCACTGCTATCAATTTAATTTTATTTTTGTACGACCATCGGCCGTATTGTATGCAATATTATGATCAACATGGCCCATATATTCGATGGTTTAAACGAGCAATCGTCCTTTCTCAAACGTGGTTATGACAAAAAGACAAAAATGCACAGAGACAGATAACGAAATTTACATAATGTCTGCATACGATCATGTGGCCATAGGCGACTCGCAAATGCCAGGAGACAATAAAAAATTAGATTTATTGGGACACGTATCGCGATACTGATTGATATGCGATGAGAAAGTGATGGTATTCCTGTCCGAGGTTCACTGCAACATTGTCCGGACACTGTATTACTGGTGGGATCAAAGGAGTGCTCTCTTGAGTGGTACTTCTGCATGCAACTGCGTATGAACGTGTTCATTTACTTGTCCAGATCGGGTTATTTTTTTCTGTTTAGCAATTACGACATCCGTTTGAGAAACTTTTACCAACCACGACTAAGTGGTACGTCTTTATTGTACCACATGAAATGTCCATTTTTTAACTAAGTGCTCAATAAGAAGTTGAGTGTAGTACAAGAAATGATTTTTGTTTGGCGATTAAGTGGCAAGTGTTGGATGCTTTTTTAAGGTTCCGTTGCAAGTAACGTTGATAATGCTTAGACCTTTTAAAATTACGCTGTTGGCAGTTCACATCCGCGCTCTTTTTTTTCAACAGTTCAACAGGCAGCTAATGCCGTAAATGACAACGCACTATTCTGCATTGGTTTCGTAGGATTGAAGCCTCAAAAACGAACAGCGTTGAAAACCGAAAACGGTAACTAACGACGCCATTTTACGAAACACGGCATTGCTTACAACAATATCTTACGTTACAATATCTTAAAATGGGAAAAATGAAAAAAGAAAACTTTAGAAGTGACTTATCCATTAATTGAACGAATTCCGAAATTAGATAAGATCTCCGGTACGAAAGCTGATACAGTTGGAATTTCAGATTCTTTCGCATTCAACGTACTCTTTAAAATGAATAAGCACATTTTTGGAAGCCCGGCGTCATTTTGTAGGCAAATGGTGTTTCACTGGCGAGCAGCCTTTGACACTGACTACATCCGTGCACACTCATCAGTGGCCACTGTATGTGAATTTTTACCCACAATGAATGTCCGATTCGTTGCCATCTTTTACTTACTCTGATACTCGTCACTAGAGAGTGTAAATTTCAGATAAAAAAAATCACTTGTCGGAAATCAGCCATTTGATGTCGTCATAAAACATGAGGCGCCACTCCAATCACCGTTAACTCCCAAAAAAAAAACATTCGACACAAACGATCGAAATTTCAAATATCCGGCAGAGAAAACCAACAGCAATAAATATCTCAACCGAAAAGAATACCTTTGGCTTCACGCCCCTCAATTCCAATTGAAGTCGTCAATGCTCATTAAAATATCATAAAACCGATCACCGCAACCGACAAACATCCGAAATAAACCAAACGACGTCACATCAAAGTGTTAAATCTGATGTCTTAACACCCATTCGGGATAATCCGATTCGCAATTCATCCAACAGAGTAAACAATATAACATTATTAATAAAAATAATTTTAATAACATCTCAAATGTGTTAAGTACACAATTCGTTTATGCGCCATGACAGACAAATTGAACTTATAAGCTGCATTAAGAGAGACGATTTTATACGCTCTTTTTAATGCCGCATTAAATGTGTTTATGTGCTTTTAACGATATCTAACGGGGGACAGGTAAAAATGTTAACGTTCTAAGGTTTTGTGTGGAAGCAATCATCGATGCGGAAGTTCGTCAGGTACAGAGGTGTTAGTCACCGGTGGGCTGCGTTCGAAGAACAAAGCGCTGCCATGGCGGTCGTAGGTGCCGCACTGGCACTTTTAGTATTCCGCGCAGACAAACTGACAGTGTATGATCGCCTACGGCGCACCAATGAGCTTTGGGGAAACATACTCTCATTTCAATTCTGAAAGAAGCACATCCCCATAAACAAGCAATAAATTGACACTTCGAAGTGTGAGTCGTCGGAGTTCGTGATCGATAAATAATTTATTTATTTACTTTTTTTCTGCTTTTTTAAGTAAACATTTTCTCGACCGGCCGTTGCACGAAGCGGGTGCTACAGTCCATTTTGAAATCGTGCCGTCCATGGTAAGAGCACAGAACAAGTTCACTTGTGGAATGTGTGACATAAATTAGGGTTCCCTCTCTTGTCTGTCCGCTTGAATACATAATATCAACAAATCCGAGGGCACTTGTTCTGTCTTGATCAATGTGCGGCTCGGACTGTCAATAATGTTTCGGGTGTCAGGAACGAAATAAATAATCATCAGTCTCAGTCTTTTGCGCGTTTTGAAATTATACAAACTCTGACTGGACGTCGAAGACATCCGACACCAGTGAGTCATAAAAAGACTTCATGCAGTAAGTCTTGCGTAGAATACAGCCATTCGCTTGTGAGTTGACACATCCTTCAAAGGAATGCATCCACAAGAAACCACAAGTTATGCATCATATCAGAGGCAATGGGCGTTTATCTGTTTTTTTCTTTTTTCTGTATTTCAATGTGAGTCGTAAAACTGTCGCATTTCATAAGTGCCTGCGGATTTATGGCACCGCCACGATCGCAGCGACATACACCATACTGCAATTGAGTTTTATGAATATTAAATAAATCCTCATGCAGTTTGTTTCTGTTTGAGTTAGCCTAATGTTGCTAGTCAATTGGAAAAGAAGGAACCTAGCAAAAGGCAGTTTATGCTGCCAAAGAGGGTGCTACCATATACAATGTACGCTTGTGATACACTTTACTCTAGGCAAAACATGCTCAAGGACAGGAAAAGTGATTTAAACACTGCCTCGTCATAAAGGATTGTACATGAAAGAGAGTGTTTTAATGACTTATGCGACAGTTCGTATGGTGCATAACATTGTAGACAATTTTCCAGTCCGTAGACATTGGTTCATAATTATAATTTTAAATTTGTCGACTCATGTGCACGGGACTACGGTTAACAGATTTCTAAATTTCAGAATATATTTGAAATGTGCCAGATCCAGCAAGTGTTGGATGTTGACTGTATGAATGAATAATCAATTAATTTAAGCCATTTGCATAATCAATCTGGCCGTATTTACATTTGTACATTTTCAAGGGAAAACTTTTACTAACTTAAATTTTCTGTAATCTGTGCTGATGTACGACATTCAGATGTTTGGAATTTTTGATATTTTTAAAATTTATTTCTGAGTTGATTTAAAACATTTTTGGTTTATTCCAAAATGAAAAATGTGGGCGTATTCCAACATACGCAAAATGCGAGTTGTAGCTCAGATTGAACCATTCGGAATACCTTTATTTGGAATAGGCTTCGATGTTAAAAATTAAATCAATTTTGGAGACGCTGCAGTCCACCGAAAACTAGACCCTAGCTTCTTTAGCAACTACTCGCGAGGATTTTTACTTTTTTGCCGACTCTGAAGGGCGAAAATTGAAAAACATTTGACCGTCAATTAGTACACTTTGAGTGTTGTCAGGAACTCGAAATAGGTGACGTTATGCATAAGTGTGAGCTGACTTTGAGTCTATGCATTGATCCACCTTGGCCTAGGATAAGAAATGTTATAAAAAGAACAAATCTTGTTAGGCAGTCCTAGAAAGCAAAGCATATACTCGCTTCATGCTGCAGAATATTCGCATACGTTAATTTCTAAAAGTGATCGACGCAGGCTTCAATTTATATTTTTCATATCGTCTGTAGGTTGCCCTAAAATGTTTAAGAAATATAAGGAGGATCTATGAGAGATAAAGAGCCTTGTTCAGACAATCCCTAAAGTTAATTTTATAAGACAGATCTGAAATATTTACTCTCTACGTCCTTTGTTCATCAACCTGAAGGGAAAATAAACATGTGCGAGTCTCTAATATTAAACTGAGTGGAGTTGAGGAGGTAACATATATGATTTTATCAATTGTCTTGAACACACAATTCCAGTTCATTCGCATTTTTACATGAGTAAAACTTTGCTTAAGTGCAAGTTGCAAGTTTTAGTTGTGTGCATATAGTAGTTAATTTGAAGGAAAACAAATAATTGTTTAATTTTTCGGGCATCATTCCCAGCCTGCAACTGGTCTCAATCACGCACCAATGGAATTAGGTATGTATCAGAGGACAGAGAACACCATGAACTACTTTTTTCAAAATTAAATTTCTGTCTTTTCTCTTTGTTATTTATTTATTGGTATTTTAAAAGGGGTTTGGCATGGACTGACAGAAACCTAAACTTTAAAAAACGTATGAACTATGAAGTGTATCTCTAAAGGCTTTAAATCGCACGATCTAGGGGGCCAATTGACCGGTCCCGAACGTGAAATAAAATGTTCACCGAACTCGCCTCTCAATAAGTTCATTGTTGCGCGTGCTGTGTCGCCCGTGGCACCACATGTCATGCAAGTCAAGCTCTTTCATTCTGGGCAAGAACAAGTTGGATATCATCTCACGGTAGCGCTCACCAATCACAGTTACGTTACGATTCGCATCATCTTCGTAGAAGTACGGCCCAATGATGCCACCAGCCCATAAACCGCACCAAACTGTGACCTTTTCTGGATGCATTGGTACCTCTTGCAATGCTTCTGGCTGCAATGCTATTCACTCCAAAATCGACAATTCTACTTATTTACGTATCCATTGAGCCAAAAATGAACTGACCGTAAAATGGAAGAAGCGCCCGATGCTTTTTCTTAACAGAGCACGCATTTTGTTAATAAAATTAAATAACTTGCAAGCGTTGTTCGTTTGTAAGACGATTCATGGTTAAATTATAGACCTAACTGAAGATGTTTGACACTGAAACAAAACACGAAACGGACATTAGCTGTTGCCAAAAAGATAATAGCTAAAAAATCACCCTTTAGTAAATCACTAACCTGAATCCCTAACGGACTATGCCAAAAGTAATAGAGCAGTTCAACGTAAAATAATATCAATGACTACGTATTTTCTCTTAGTTTGAAACCTCTTAATGAAGTATGTCATATACATGGGCAATAAGGCTCGTGGCAAATATTATATTTTTAGTAATTTTGACGTGCACAGCTTATAAAATGTTAATTGGTAAAAGTATTCTCACTCAATAATCTTCCAGTTTCGACTGTCGGAAAAATATGTCTTCACTTATGTCGAAAGTACGATCCCTTAACAAAGCTTCATCTCAATATGTACTTTCCAGGTCCGACTTCTTTCAATTCGCTGCTATGTATTTTCTGTTGATTTTCTTAATTATGTGTTTATTTCGGAAGATCAATAAAAAATTGTCTTTATGACAATGATTTCGATTGACGTTAGGGAAACGAAGCAATATGTATATTTAGGAACATCTATTTTCCATTATAAAAGCATTTCTTCTTTGTTCGGGTACCTAAAAAACACGTTATGTAGCGAATAATGTTGCAAAAGAATATTAATGAAAAAGTTGGTCCTTAAATAGCCATAACATAAGATCTGTTAACTTACAAGCAGTGTTTTTGACATTTTAAGCAGTGGAAATGAAACACTGTGAAAAAGTAGGAAAACGATTACAGTGATGTGCATTACTCTAAACAGATATCGCAGCTTGGAAAAACTTCATGTAAGTCCTGACGGTTGAAATTGAAATCTTTCGTATCAGCAAGTTTGTATTCACTTTTATTTTAAAAAACATATTGCTACATCTTTTACATTTTTAAAACATTGTTTCTATGTTATTGCGGCATTTTCCCAATTTGCCATGCTGCATTATATCAGAATCAAATGACAATGCTGTCAGTATTCCGACGCGACACACAATTCGTTTTAATATAGTAACAAGATGTAGATGTCCTTATTTGTTTAATTTGCGATCAGTGGCATTTTTTCTACTATTCAACTTCACAAGCGTTCAATATATGACATAAATCGTATTTTTTTATATTTTTTGTACAATAAAATATTTCACAAGAACTGGTCTGAGTTGGATATTCAACAAAAATGTCCAGGAACCCACTTAAGGATAAGACTTTCTTTCTTAAAAATTCGAAAAAAGTGCTTTCAAACATGTAAATGTTATTTGCATTTCTGAAAGACTGCAACAAAGGAAAATCGTTTCTCTTTTGAAATTTCGTATTTCTCCTCCCGCTATCGTATTAATCATTCATAAGCTTGAGCATTAGCATTCGTCGCTTCTGATTACATTATCATAATTATGAAGAATTCAATTTACTTACTCACAAACATATATCACAATGGCCATCCCAAATTCTTACATTAATATCTTGTCGGTTTTAATTGCTATTGACAAAAGTATCCTATAGACATAATGATTCGTCTTTCGCAAAATACTTTAATATTTGCTTCCATTCCCAAATGTGTTTTGCGATACTCACTCGCCATCATCACGCCGAACAACATTGTCAACACGTCGTCTGCTTTCGGCAAATTTCATTGAAGTTTCAAAACCAGTCAGTTTATATACTCGTACATAGTTATAAGGAAAGAGGGAAAATGTGTTTGTCAGCAACATGGTAATAAGCGCAGACAATGTTTTCCCTCCAATATACTTTTGTTTTCTGCTTAAGAATTTGTCAAATAAATACAAGGATAAATTTGGGAAAACCTGTTTGAGCAATTAAAATAAAACTTAGAGAGATGTAGTGGTTTTGATTCCACTTACAAACCTTGTACTGAAGTATAACACTAAGGCTAAGGTAACAAATGACATGATGGTGACATTTTAAGAGTTGTCTTCTCAACAAAAGACTAATGCTTCTCAACTGCAATCTTATATTTATTTCTGACTATTTAAGAAAAATCAATTAGAAAAGAATGTGCTTGTTTGATAAAGCAATGCTCGTGAAAGACCCTGAACCAGATAAGTAGTCAAAAATTGTTTCTATCCCTTTACTTCAAATGGTACAACCAATTCCACACCAGACACGCTCTCGAACTCCACATTTATTTTTGTCCGCGCATGCGTGTGCGCTCATGGTCATCTAAGTGTTTTGAGCATCAGGTGTGACTCTAAGAGATTTATACAAAATAAACCTAAACACATCAAAGTTTTTAGATATATCTTTTTTCTCAATTTGTAAAAAGAAATGTCATTCCTTTAAACGCTCCGTTTTCATTGTCTACTTAGCAACTCTTTCCTTTACGATGGATTAACACACAATTATCACTCCTACTGAGGAGTCGTAAAAAAAATATTGTATTACCAAATGTGTATTCATATGGAAAGAAGATACAAATTCATACACCCCATCGAATCATAATTACGGCGAAATACTCATATACCTGGGATTACCATCACCATAATTTATTGGCGATTTTCATCAATCCAACGTATAGCAGGAGCAGCACAAAATCGAACAAACCCCACCCGCACCAGGGACAGCCGTGCACAGTATATGTCTTCAACGTAATCACCTCATATATTCCGACACATAAGCCCAGCTCTCGGAAAGGGGGAGCAGTATGTCCGTGTGTGAGTGTGTGTACAGAATAGAGAAATTCAAATATATCGGATATCCTAATTTCATCATTGCACTGAGCTGATTTTTGTGTGTCTATATTTTGAAATTCCTTAAACGTTCCCATCTTGTATCTGGCCATTCGCATACACGACAAGTATCCACAGCCATCATCCTGAAGCTGTTTTGTTCATCTTATTCATCCCTGTCGTCTTTCCCTCTCAGTCTTATTACGTTGATGTCATCAATTTCACCCAAAATGGGAAAAAAATTTCAAGAAGAGAAGACAAAAAAAAAATACTAATCAAAATATGAAGAAGGCAACAACAAAAACCCAACAGCAGTCTGGAGCAGATGCATATGAGAAGCGGTTGAACTGAAGAAGGAAAGAACGAATATGGCTGCGTCGGTCGTGTTTGAATAGGTATGGTTCTGAATTCCCAAGGGGTGTGAGGAACAGCGGCGCAGCACCAGCCAAGGAGAGAGAGAGAGAGCAGGAAAGGAATAGATTACCTACGTGTTCACCTAAGAGATAGAAAGATACTTTCACAATGAGTGGGAACCAACATGGCCGAATTGGGTGAGCTGAGTTGCCATGGTTACCAGACATATTTTATCCATGAATCTCTCTGACATCACGCCCCTCCCTGGCGGTGTGCAAACCAGCCACCCCATCCTCAAATGGAAATCCAATTTTCAGCAACAGCGCAGATAGGGAACAAAGGGAAAGCCTTCGGACTACTTTTTTTTTCTCCGTTCGTTTGACATTCTGTGCTACGTCGTCGTATTTACGTGGTTTTGTATCTTTGATTGAGGTGGAGTGGTGGAACAATGGTCGAGTTGCACTGCTTCAGCCCTAATGTAAGTAATCACCCATCATGATCTCTCCCGGTATCATCTCGTGACCCCATATGTATAAAAAATTAAACCAAACGAGTGGTATAGGATGATGAAGGAAATTCGTTCTCTGCCTCTAGAAACTTGTTTGCCCATCAGTTTCATCTGTCGCTAGGTAGAACATGAAATGGGTATTTGTGACCGCATATGTACGTTGGCGCTCCAGCATCAGTGACGTAGAGAGTAGAAAGAGGAAGAGAAAGCAAGCACACCCAGTTTGTCGCAGTCAAAAATATGCGACAAATGCTAATGACCGATTGGGTAACCTCAAATGATGCCCGAGACTAGGGTTACAACAGCAGCGGTCAGCACGTTTAAATGCGTTCATACATAAATATATTGAGATCTTTTCTTATACAGGACTTGTATTTACTTCGATTGAGTGATTTTCAATCAGCTTGCGAGGCAGACTTGTGGTTTGGAGCGGTGGTATCTGAATGGCTTTGTTTCCTCACAGTGGAGTTTTGGTTGGTATACCTACATTGCGACAATTTTATTGCATACTCTTCAATCGGCGGGGACTGATAGTGATAAAAAAGGACGTATAGATGGTCTACGATATTGGAATGCGGTTTTAAAATAGACCATTTGGAGTTCATAACTTTGGCAATCGAAAAGTCATAACTTGGAGTAAAGTTTGAGTTTTATCTTGTCTGGTTTCAGACTTTTTATGACCCCTAATGCCTTCCTTCCTCTATGCAATTTAAGACTGGAGTACGGTCTTGCTTCCTGAGTTATCCTTTGGTTATGCTTCATTGAGCCATGTGTAGCATTGAAATTTCAGCTCTTGTCTATCAACTCAAAAGTGGACATTGAAGCCAAAGAGGGAGTTATGTTCTACAAATGCTCGCCAAATCAAAGCCATCAAACTTCCAAGCCAATCAAATGAAAACAGGACTACCCAACAGACCATTATTCTTGCAAATTCTAATAAGCAGGAATGGACATCTGACTCCCAATCCGTTCAGTCGGGAATTTGACACCAGTTGCATGTTGCTACTAGTGGACGGAAGATGGCGCTACAACAAAACCGAAATAATAGCCTTTGTGAAGCAAACCCAATCGAATGCGCCGCACACATTTGAATTCTCTGCAAAAACCCTGAAAAATATGTTTTCTTGAGGGCAGGCACGCAACGGCGCAATGTCATGGATTTGGTTTGGGGCTCATCGCTTCCTTGTGGCCACTTGATGCGCATAAAGCAATGTGCGGTATGTTTGATTTCATGAAATTTTAATGCAGTCCAAGTTGCAGGCGGTTGATGGAAAATTAGAGCGCTGGCTTTCTTTTCACCGATTTGATTGCTTGGAGGGCACAAATGAATCCCATGTGCGATTTGAGACTTCCCCATCCCCCCCCCCCCCTCCCCCCACTGCTACTTACCAACGAAGCAAACGACGACTGAAGTGTGCCTTTACAATGAAATGCACGAAGAATATGCTCATTTTGAAGTAGCTGTTGTTGAATTTCCCTTGGGGTTAGGGAAGGGAAGTGCCAGAGAAAAAAAAATGTAAAAGGAAAATCTACTAAACGATGATTGATAGGAGAATGAGAGGCGGAGAGAATGATAAAGACAGAGAGAGAGAATGTGTCTTTTTTTTTTTTGTTTTGTTTTGTTTTGAATTTCAATTTGTGGCGCCAAGTCGTTTGGTAATATGAGTTACTAGCTGTTGGAACGGAAGTTACAGCGTCGGAGATAGCTAAGTGTGAGGTACGAAGCAATTATAATTTTGTTTATGCACAGTCATTTTGTTTTATTTACTATCTCCTGGGTGGGTTTTGTTTATTTGATGACACCTTCATTTTGTTGTCAGTTTCGTCTGTCTATGGAGGAAATGAGGATGAGTTATATTTTTGCAGGTAACAAAATGCATATTAATTCCATTATGTCGCGTGTTACTTGGGTGTGGTGTATGGGAGCACGTATGGCAGTTTGTTGACTGTTGCTATTTGTACATATTAACTCGAGAGAAGATTCTTCTATCTGTGAGTGACTCGCCACCAAGATTAGAGTGCGCATACTTTGAAAAGTTTGAGAAAGGGAAAGTTTGAAAGTCAGCTTGTCTGTCTAAAGCCCATTGTTTATGTTTATTGATAGCACTGTAATGATCTACATACAGTTCACAATAATGTGACATTTTTCGAAAAAGAAAGAAGAAAGAAAGACCATGTTTGTGAACTTCACGATATTCTCAAACCCTTCTCGATCATACCCCCAAGGGACACCTACTTATTGATTACCTTTAAAGCTCATACTAATCAGTTTTGATCCACCACGTGTACCGACTTCATTTGAATTCAATTATAAAACGAGCCCCCGCCAATAAAGGACCTCATTATTTACTTCTTACATACACCAAATATCTGAGATTCCTGGTATAATGCTTACAAGATTCACATTAGCATTATCTCTGCACAAAATGCATGTATTCATGTGTTTGGTGGGATGCATAGAAAACAAGTTAATCGAAAACTACACAAGAAATACCTCCCGTTGATTCGAATCTTAATTATGCATATTTATATTCTCTTAGAGAATTTCTTGTGGGAATATCTCCATTCAAATGTGTGTAAATTATGTCTGTCTTGTAAACCTGTTGACAGCTTTTAATTTCTTAACGCGACACTGTTCATATAAATTACCACAAGCAGATGAAAATGTGGTCTCGTTGATGTTGCCTTTTCATCTTGAAGCAATTTCATCTGCTCTGTCGAGATAGGATTCAAATATACTCACACTTCACGTGCTCTTAAAAACTTACGCAGTCAACATTTTTATTCACTTATCGACGTGACCAATCTATCGAAATTGTAAGTGGAAGTCGTAAAATGCTTCAGCTTACATTGCTTTTGCATTGTATGTGATTGCGTCTTAACCGAACATACGACTTCTGTATCTCTATTAGGGATGGCGGTCGGTTTCTTTTAACCCTCGTCTAATTTTAGCAAAGGTATCGTGCTATAAATATTTCCTGTTAATGCCTTGACATGATGGCACATCAATTTGGTGTCACATCAATCAATAGTCGATTTAATGACTTGGGGAATTCCTTTGTATTCGGTGTTAAGCCCAGTGGTTGAGAGTGTACCCACCAGCAATTATAACACCAAACCCCATTAAACTGCCGTTCCTCACCGCATTCCAGGCACAATCCATATGCCGAAAACTACTTCCTCCAAAGCCCCTGATACTCCATTGATATACTCACTTGTCGTACGATGATTTGATTATGAATTCCTAGTGCGTTCAACCATTTTATCGCACCTATCCGTCAGAATCCATAAGTGATATCATCTTTCCCCCCAATTAAGCACCCATCGTTGACTTGTCGTAAGCCAGAGCCACGTGGCGACTGAACTAGACACCCAAAATATAGGTCATCCTTCTAAGCACACCAGACATACTCGTACACGAATGAAGAGGCGACAGCACGAGAACACACATTAAAACCAACTAGCAAACCATTCCGATTCATTCCATTAAACAGCCACTTTGGATGGTATTTGTATATTTTATTGACTCATAAAAAATCACATAAACAGTTAGTATCTTTTATTGATGGTCAACAGAATCGACAACTAGCCACAACAATAATAAAAATAAGGTGAATGAACATTTCTTCTTTTTCGTCAACATTTCGTTTTATTTATTTACGTTTCAATTCTATTCTTCGATCTTACAATGCATGTCAGCGTGTAATTGTGATGGTGTTTGCACAATTGAATTTATAGCAGGTGGGATACTACAGTCTTAAATGGTTATTGTTTATTTATAATTTCACATAATCTATTCTAAGTTGAGTGCAACACACTGTGACTATCGTCAGCCGGGTGAAGGTCAGTGCGGTAAATGTGCAGATAACGATGTCGTCCGTCCCACGATGAATGTGTCACCTCGTGTTACGTATACTGAAGGTATACCGGATAGGATACACTCAGGATACATTCAGTATACGTGTACGAAGTTCCACGATAATCAACAGTGCATACCAGTGACAATCGGATAATTAACTAGGTAAGAAAATAATATGGATAAAAAAAAAGTATTGAAACATAATTAGTGGCAGAGAGAAAAAAAAACACACACAATTATATGCAGTCTGTCTGCTTAGTGCTACTGTTCACCAACTACTGGCAGCGGTTATCATAGCCGTGCTACTCCTCTTGCCATCCGAATCGATTTTAATAGAAAGGACATGCTCTGCATTCGCAATTTCAGCATCTCTCGTCTCTCGTTCTCGTCTCACTCCACATTGGCGAAAATATAAAAAGGGATGATTGTGGTGTTGCACACAAGGACCTTGGTCTATTGTATACAATACCGGTGTGTATATGTAACAACGGCAACAGCAGTCGCAACAACAATCATCCAATCCACCCTCCATCGATGTACATCCCGGATAGAACCACGGCTATATGGTAAGTATACAAATTGTTCACGTAGATAACAATACCTTTGTGGTAATCTCTTCCTGATGCTGATGGTTGTCTACTGTGTTTGGTTGGCTAACCAGCCAGGTAATAACCACTTGTTTCAAATAAACACACTCCTCAGGTGAGTGGTACCCACTAGGCTACGGCTGTAGTGGATACACTCACACAAGTACGTATGCAGGTTTCGATTAACGAATCTATTCAAATATTTATCCCCGAGATTCTCACCGACCACCATTAGATGGGAGGGATAGAAAAGAAGCTACGGAGCAAAAAAAAGAAAAAGTAAAAAGACAAGACAAAAAAAAAACATCATCCGAAGAAATACGAAATCACCCTGAAACGAAACGAAACAAAACTGAATGAACCCATCAAGGACATTCCGTAAAGAAAGCAGAAACAGTATATGACACACAAAAAAGAATGTTATAAAAATTCAAAATTTATAGATACTACTTGTGCATAGATTGGAACTATATTTTCCCGAACGGGTGAGTGGGTGTGTGTGGGGTGGGGGAGGATGGGGAAGGGGGGTTGTTGCCTTTTTCGCCGAATCCTCCAGCCGTGCCAGTACCCTACACTATAGCCTCCTTCACCACCATCCCATTCACTGTGCTGCGGCGTTGTTTCTGCTCCGTTCTGTTTGGTTTTGTTGACTGAGAGGGAATATGATTATTAAATGAACGCAATATGGTGTTCATATTTTGTACCCCAGTACACACCCAAAAGCACGCAGCAAGTGCAAAAAAAAAAACAAATACTGTAAAAGAAGCCAGCACACTACCGTCGTGGTGGCATTGGAATTTCAGGGTGCCATTTTGCACTAATAAGGGATACCATGAGAGATTTCAAAAAAGCTGGGATGTGGTTGGCATTCCCCAACGACAAAACATTCATTCCAAGTGTTTAAGTGATGTGACAATTTACACTACGTGCACCAGTGGTGGCTGTCTGCTAACTGGGTATGTGCTTTGCTGGTTGCTTTTTGGTTGTTTGGGTTTCGCTTGTGTTCCCATGTCCTCATAACGAAAATCGAGTTAACCATGACAACGGTACGTGACTTTATTAAATTTTCAAGGAAAACTCCTTCTGCTAGAGGACTTCGATGGTACCCTCCGCTGAAGGGAGGAGAGGAACAAACTTCATTTCAGCTCAAATCTCAAAAACCATTTAGCCAACGAGAAAAGATTAGGTAGCGTGTTGGGCGAAAAGTTTTGTGCAATGTGTCGCGAGATACAATTGTAACCCAAATGCTAAGTGTTGGCTTTTATGTCTTGATAAAACAAAAGGAAAACTTCAGCACTGACGGTATAGTACGTGCAATCTAAATTTGGCACTTTCCTCAGAAACCTCCACAATCATTTCGGCGATACCGAAAGTGTCATTTAACATGCAAATTAGATACCATGCAACAAATTAGATGAAAATTGTGTAAAAGTTTCCCCAGTAAATGACAATAGTTTCGTGAAAGGACAACAGATGCAGTTAAGTGACGAAGCAGGTATGTACGTTTCTGCCGGCCATGAGGAGAGCAATTGAAAACATTTGCTACTCGAGAAACTCTTCAAACGAGTACATAGCTCTCCCCTTTTCGGACCGTGGCGGTGGCGATGGCGGTGGCGGCATAATCGAAAAAGTTGAAATGAGAAGAACAAGCAAAGCATAAACTTTCCAAAGATATGTCTACATGTTAAAGATAGGCCAATACAACCGATACGCTGTGTGTGGGGAGAATGGCGCTCTCTTTCTCTTAGAGGCAGGCGAAGCGTTATTATGATGCTTCATGGTGAATGAAACAGACACTGGCACATGGTGCCGGGGGATAGGAAAGCAAAATAGAATAGTGATAAAGAGAGCGAGACGAGGGAGAAATAAATCCCTCTCTTGTCATAGACATCATCAACAGACAATGAATGACATGCGAGAATAAAATGAAATGTGAGCATTTTTTTTTTTTTTTGTCTTCTTGTCTTCTTCTTTTTTCGTTCGTACGAAACGATCATACATATGTCACCTTATCCCACTATGAAATACGTACACCATTGTGTAGAATGCTGTCATTGACATTGGCATTGGGCCATGGAGAGAGGGAAGGCCAGGCAGTGGCAATAAATTACGTCAAACAATTCATATTGCAATTATTGGCTTTTGAACGCCTGCGTGTGCGTGAGCGTGTGCACATCTAATTTATATGGCATTCAACTTATGTCCATTTTGCTACTTGCACTAGAAAAAAACTGAATAAACACTTACCTTATCTGAAACCGCCAACAACATTTTTGCGGCTATTTGCACTGCCGCCTCGATTTGTGTGAATTTATTTCTTACCTGGCACGTCTATTCTCGTCTGCATGTTCAGATCTAAAGAACGATTCAAAAAATAACATACTTTATATTCATCAAAAAATAAATCAAAAATACGCTGCGAAAATATGAGAAAAAAGAGCCGAAGAAACGAAGAGAGAAAAATACGAATTCCATCTCAATCACCTCGTGCTTCTGCTGTCTGGCGTTCCTTTTTCTGACGTATAGGTGTGGTGGATACAATGTTTTGTTATTCATCATCTGTGCTTTACTCCCCCACTCACATTTAGTTACTCACTCACTCACGACGACGTCAAATTTGTCGTCAATCAGTCATCAACAGTCCGCACTGTGAGTGTGTATAATTTGGGGAGCCGATTTTTCTGTCTACGTTTCTTCGAATAATTTCGCTGTTTGCTGTTTTTTTTTCTGTTTCTGTCTTGTTCGTTAAATGAAAACATTTTCTGTGATTTTTTTTTCTGAAATAAAAACGAATTAATCATAAACAAAAAGCTGAAATGTTTTTATTTTTCTTTTCTCTTTTTCTTCCCAAATAAAATTACAGAAAATGCCATGAAGCACTGAGTCTGCGGTAACGAAAGAAAAGTCAAACTTATTCACTTCTGAACTGAAAACACTTTTCCATCACTTCACTACAACTATAGGCACAGAGTAAAATAAAATAAAATAAAATGAAAAAAAAAAGAAATAAAACCAACTTGTGTATAGATGTTCTCGTTTCAACGTTTTGCGATGCTTTGACACAATACCGTAAAGGCGGCCAGACGTTTTTACCTAGAATGGCGAAATACATACCAAAAAGATACAATTTTTTTGTTCAGTTTTACTTTATCTTTTAATTTTTTTCTCCTTTCAAATAACTTGGTATTTTACTTGAGTTAACTTTGTGTGCTGTGAGTGTACCTCTTGAATGGTTGTTTCGTCTTAGCTGGGTTCATACACTGTGTGGTGTTTGATATGAATTTTGTGTGTTTGGTACCCTCTTCTGGTGTCCACCGGGCACGGCGCTATGAAAATCGAATACTTATTCTCACATGGATACGAATACACTGTTTAGATATACACACAGATGGGTGGATGCATGGTTAACAATTTCTAATACATACACTCAAACCGACTCATAGTGAACAGCACGATACGAATGTGAAATGTTAGAGGAAATTTCCCGAAATTTTGTTCCCGTACCGGTGGATGGGAAATTTTTCCGTTGGGAAATTTTCTACCCGATTTCTGGAAAACTGCTTGGCATTGAAGCTTTGCCTGATGTCCTTGCAGACGTTTGCAGACATTACTTTTTTTTCTGTCTTCGTCTGAAGCTTTTCACTGTTACAACCCAACCGCCCACTTTACAGATCCCCAGCCACATAACCAATACTAAGCACAGTAAGCAACAACAACAACTGACAGTACTTTTTTTTTCAAAACAAATTTTTAAAATCCCGGCGAATAGAAGGTACCACGAGATGACATCCGCCAGCAGCTAGCAGGACACAAACTATGCAACTGAAGCAGGACCTCGGCAGAAAGTGTGCATAGAAGACTGCAGCGAAAAGTCGCTGTTTTCCTCGTCGCACTCGAAGTGCAATCGATGCCACCCCTAATGAGGAACTAAAAACAACCATGCACAGCATACATTTCCCATTTTTCTTTCACCTATCATCGAATATCCTTGAGTCAGGACACAGGCAAAAACAAACAAAGCGAAAAAGGCACACATTGTCATGATTTGAAAATGCATGCACCTCACCAGCTGCATTTGCGTCATTAGGGTGTACAAGGGGTGACACAGAAACCAACCAACGCCATACGTCAGACTTCAGTTGGACGTACTACACGTTCCATGTGCCGAATAGGGGATGAAGAGAGAACAAGTAAGGAAGGACGGCCGCAAAGAGGAATCGCCGATAGAAAATATTCACTTGGCATGAACTCTGAAAGGCGTAGATGCTCACGAGAGTAGGCTACCCTTGGGCGTGGCTTGTTCCACACCCAAACCACAAGTCAGAGTGAGAGAACTAACGCACCAGAGCGAGAGGAGCAGTGAAAAAGCCGGTTTTGCAAATTCTACCTGTTTTCTTTGCTTTGGCTTTTTCTTAATCTGGCGTACAGCCATGATTAGAGGGAATCTCGGTGAGATAGCTGGTGATGTCGCCACTCTTATGAGGCGTGCTCCAGAGAAGAGCCACTATAGTGCGGCACGCAGAGGAAGCCATTTTGGTGAGAGAGGGACAACTACTAGTGCCGTAGACAGAGTCAAATGAGTGCGGGCTGTGCGGATGAATTTTAAAGTCTTAGACAAAATAATTTTTGTTAAAGCATCTACAGCGGAATAAAACGAAGAAAATCATTTCTCTCTGCTGCGGGTGTTAGCTGCTCCGTTGCCGTTGTCGCTGCCCCCTCGGTGCTCACCAAAGGTATGGGGACTCAGTGTGGAAAATTTTGAATTGGCGAAAAATGTTGAAATTATACTATGTACTCCTGAGCAGTACTTCTATAGCGATTATAATTAAAAAGGAGCAATAACTGTCACATGTATACGTATCTAAACTATATATATATAGTCTAATTATACAATCGCAAGTAATAATCTCAAAGTGGTGAGCTTTCCTGGCGGAGTCTGTGCTCGATAGGGATTTTTAAGGCGAATAAGAGGAAGGGTGTTGGGTGGAGCTCGAATTATGCTTGCAAATATCCTTCAGAGTTCTGTTATAGATCTGGCGTATTTCTAATTGCAGATGAGGGAATTCACAATCAATTTTTGGAATTTTCAATTGAAATTGGGAATTTTACAACCCTGGTGTGCTTGCAAACACCTGACATCTAAATAAAGTTTGTTTTCAGCTAAATTATTACCAGGTCCTGTTGTCTTATGAATTTTGTAAAGTGAATTTTGCGCTTTACTTTGAGGGTGAGTTGAAGAGTCATGCACATACCGGCGGCAATATACTGCATGCTGCATTTTCGTTTATGAGGAAATTTGTGATTTGAGGCCACTGACATCTGAGAAAGGCTATCAAGATTGTTAGTATTACAAATCAAAACTGACTGTTTGTTATATTTTTTCTTGAATGATACTACAGTTGCGAAATGAAAACACCTATTTCTGGAATGTAAGGAAAACTGATATGGTTTAATGAGATATTGTCCTCTAAAGACAAAACTAAATAGATTTCACAAAGGGCACTTCGTATACACAAAAACAAATAAAGAAAAAAAAACGAATTGCTGCATTTCATTGTCATATGTCCATAAATCTACGAATTGGTGAATCTTTGGATGGTTGTTGCACATATTATACCAGTTGGAAATTAAACTTCACAAAAATGTTTTTGAAGACAGCAAACGTCATAACTTGAAATTCACGAGCCCCGTCGGACATAATATTCTGCAAGAATCAAAAAAAGAAAAATTCAAAATACTTTCAAAATAAGTAACATTTAAAAGAATGAAAAGAAATACAGCTAATTTTGTTCTGTTGCCAATTGTTCCGTTCACATAGAAACCCCTCGAAAAATGAAAGAAGTAAAAAGCAGTGTTTCCAAAATTATTTTCCAACCCTATAGTTTTCAATGGAAAAGAAAGAGATTGTCCATGCATTGCATTCAGGTAGTCATCTATTGAAAATAGCAGAGAAGAGGATAAGGATATTTTTTTCATTTTGCGAATCGTTTCTGTTTCGGTTAGTTTGAGAACGTAAATGTAATAAAATAAATTTTTTTATTTAAGTGTTGCATAAAGCGTACAACGTAGTGGCATGATTGTGCATATAACATTAACAATTTTATGAAACAAGTTTAATATGTCTACATACAGGCGAAATTTTTGGATAGATTTTTTCAATAACGTTAAATTGAGAGCTCACAAATTATGTAAAACTATCCAGTGAGTTATACCGCTCCAATTTTCAAAGTAATCATTGTTATATAATTTCGATTATCTGTTTAAAAGATAGTTAAACATTTTTTTCTTAGTGCAGTCGTTCGTTTTTGCGTTTTTGTATACCGGCGGCATTGATGATTTCTCGGCAATGCAGTTTGGAACCTAGGAGAGTCTGTCATTTGATTAACGGAAAGCAAAATTAAAATTATCGCAGAACATCTTCATAGGAATGTGACACGACAATAAGTGTTTTCTCTTCAATAAGTTGCTTAATTTGTTGTGTGATTTATGTGATTATAAACAGAGTGTTTGAATGTTTTGATATGAATGGAGTTGGATTATGTTCTGCTAAAGTTGTGTATGTAATTTTATACATGAATGGCCTTATTTTCAATGTTTTTACAAACCATAAACATTTCTGTTGCTAAAATCTTAACTATCTTCTGTAAATATTCTCAAAAGGATTTTAAAGAAAATTGTATGGCAAAAGTTTCAAGATGGTACTTATTCGTAGGTTAAGGACTTATCTTTCGTATTTTAAGACCCTCTTAATTGTAGCCGTTTTTCATCAGAAAAAAAGGTCTGAAAGGAATGTCTTTTTTAAAAAAGGCTACATAAGATGCTATGTTTTTGAGAGTGCATATGTATCTTCGCAATAAAACATTATTATAATCATGCTTGTGTCAGTATTATATTCAATTTAGTTCTACATACTTCCTACATGACATACATATCAAGATTAACTTTAGGAAAAAACACTATTTATCAAAATGCGGTGACAGACTAGAATCTAGTTCATATCAACTCAAATCTTTTCATACACAAATATCTTTTCAAAAATGTAAACCCATTAACTTTGTGTGCGCCTTAAAAAGCCCAGTAAAATTCGACACAAAATACGCGATTAGATTGTTATGGTTATCATTAAATGTAGATAAGAGAGAACTTCGCTTTTAACTCTACACACTGCAAACTGTACAAAGATACGCAATTGCAAAGATCCATATACATTCGAATACCACGTAACAGAGATAAGTTATTACGAATTCTTTGGCAATTTTTTATTAATTCGCATGAGCTTTATTCGAGGAGATTTCAATAAAACCTTATAACAGCTATTCTATTTTTTACGATCTTTGTTTTTCTTAAATTTATTGCTCCCCTCAATCGCAGATATTAGAGAACGGAATGATTGAAAATCGAAGTTATACCAGTTCATAATTTACGAGCCTTCGGACTGGAAATCGAAATTAAGAATTTATCATATTCATATCACTTAAATAAAATAAGAATATTTGTGTGTATCTGCATTTTGTTTGCCACTTAATTAATTCTAATTTAAAAGCACGAAGCCGATGTTTGCTCTACTCAGATATATTGCTAATAAAGATAACGAGCTCTTAGTTGAAGTGACGATTGTCAAGTGTAAGGAATTGATTAATCAATTTCTTCAAAAAAAAGTATATTTACTTTGGCTGCTTTTTATGTGAGTTGTTGAAACAGGTTGAATATGATTTAATTATCGTGCTAATGTTTTATAAATGTTTATTAATGTGTTTGCGAAGGAATACTGGGTGGAGTTTGAATTAATTAATCGTTTAAGGTCATTCATGAACTTATATCGGGTAATTCTTTATTCAATTTATATCGATGATTATTTATTTAATATTTCATTACCCTTTCTATATGATTGCACATCAGAATATACTTTCCTGAAAACAATATATGAGCTCCAAAGAATCCTTAGTTGTACAGGTGACTAAGAAAATATTACATTACCCAACGAGTCTGTTGACTATTTCGTTTTACATGCATGTTTTATTTTTTCTCATAAATAACTTAAGTCCTACGTACAAATCCCTAAAGTACTTGCATTTGAAAAATGCTAAGGCTGTGGTTCTAGATAAGTTTATCTAGATATCCTCTGGCAATGCCCTATTCGATTTTTGTATTAATTTTTATAAACACTTAAGATGCATTAATACTTACAGAACATTTTTTAAATAATTAAAACCAGAGAAATGGAAAGCAAACGTTGTGTTATTCAACCCTTAATGTTTATGCATGCCAACAAGAATATGCTTAGGAAAATTATTTTGAAAAAACTGAATAATTTCAGTAATAAGGAAGAACGTTAACATACGTGCAACTCATTACACAGAAAATTCGGTAAATCTGGTGAACTTAAGCTAACGAAATCTTAGCGTTAATAACAATTGGCAGTTTTGCATAATAGTTCATTCAATTTATTTTACTTTGCGCCCTATTGAATGTGTCCAAATCAGGCGCTAAAATATCGTCGCAAATGTTTTTCGTAAACAGACTAAAAACTTTTTATTTTTTATGTGAGGACACCAAGAGAATTTAATGCATAAATTCACTTAAGCTATTGCAAGACTCGCACATAAATTTGACAATGGTCGTTCCAGAGCTGATTGAAACAATAGTTGCTAGTCAGCTAAACGCAGCCTCTTTTCACACTTTGAATTCGGTACATCACGGCTAGTTTGCTCGACTGAGTTAGATTCATCGGTGAGATGAAAAAATCGTTTACCCGTATCATACATTCTCACATATCAATTTTATAGATTTAAACACTGCTAAGAATTAAAATTTCATTTTACCAATGTTTACTTATTAAATTGTTTAAATAACAAAATTCAATATTTTACAGGCTAGTCATCAGACAGCTGTCCAATTAAAATGCTTATGTAGGTGGATACGAATTATAATGATATGGATATAAATCTCTAGCCAAATGCATATGAGCGCTTAAAAATCACTTTTTCATAAATTCAAACAAAATTCTTCATTTGTAAAAAAACCTTTTCCAAATCCTTGTAAGAAAAACGCATATAGAGGAAACAAATACCCTCTCTATTGCGATTTAAGGACCGGCGGCATCATTGGCTGGTATTTTTGTAAAACCAACCGCGAGAACAATGCTCACATTAATGGTGTCGGCCATTGAGGCTAGGCATGTGACTTCAAAATTCCAAAAAAATACGGCAAGTCGATGAATTAATTATGAAAAGAGTTCCATTAGAAATTTGTTTCTTAATGACGCTACTGCACAATTTCTTACGGGTATATATCAGGTTACTAAGCCATTCTTAAAAATCAGAATATACAACTACATTGGAAGACAACATTACAGAGTGTTGCACTGCAACAAGCCCTACTTAAAACATCAACTAAAATTAAACTCAAATGTACATTTGTATATTTTCCACCGCAAATGCTTATGACATCATATGCTACCCTCATGTAACAGAGTTAAACATTTGATTCTTAATAAACATTCGATGAAGAGAACAAAAAGAATCGAAAATAGACTCATCACCAATCAGCGAAAGACATGTGCTTCAAAATTTTGAAAAAAAAAACGAATTCATTCTCATAAGGATTAGAGTCTAAAAGGTTGTCCAACAATCAATTACCCCAAACACCTTGGTGCATTTAAATTCACGAATTACTGCTAAATTTCATCATTACAGAGACAAAGAACGCAAAGAGACATTTCTGTAGATGAAAAATTAATGAAATTAATTTATGATTGCTCACATTGCTGTTGATAGGCGCTATATCAATAAATTGATTAAAATATTTTATTACTTCACATTAATCTTATGAGTCGTTGAAAGAATCATTAAATACAATTTTAAAGGAATAAATAAGAACTATTCGCAGACAATTATGGGCTCAGATTGGCACTTATACTCAGACTCTCCTACAGCTTATCAACCTCTGCTAATATCAAAACCAAAGAAACCAGGCGCCACATATCAAGACGTTTGCTGGCGTGAGTTATTGATGTGTTAGCCTTGCTTTAGAAGAGAAACAAATTCTGTTCTTTCTATTTTTGCGTAATTAAGGAGACGTTTATTTAGTGTGGGTGATCTAAAACTGATTTCATCCGAATTTCGTGATACTATGTCAATTAAATTGAATTTATATAGAATTGCTTCTTTTCGAATGGATTTCTTTTTTGGTCGAAATGGGACTTCGAATAAGTAGACGATTTTTGGGTCTAACGAGTTATGCCCATTATTTCCCTCCCTTGGCCAGCATTTCCTTTTTATTTTTGACATAGTCGAATGTAGACAGTAAGGATACGCAATACGAGTTAAAAAATTATGAAAGAAAATAACACAAGCGGTTGTCCTAACGTACTTCGTTCTCAACTCTAATGTGGAAAAAATAGTAATTTTATTAGTAAATGTGAATTCAACAGAATTTGCAAAAATAACTATAAGTATGTCCTGAATTTCATGTGATTAAATTCTGCAGTATTTCCGTCACTTTATCCCGTTGTTTGCTGTCGAAATATAATCCAAAGTCCCCGTATACGAACAAATTACTGTAAGGAATACATACAAATGTGTACTCTCAATTTCGAGAGTGACTGTGGATACGTCGATCACTTGGAACGGATAACTCTTGGCATCAAGTAGATACAAGTAAAGAGTTAATTAATTGATCCTGTTTTCGTTCACCATTCATACGCATAGTCTGTCAAAATCAATCCAGGCACTCAATGCATGCTCAAGTTGTAATGTACATTCTGTAGGCTGTAACTTTTAAGTATCATTCATTAGGTAAGTTAACTCTACACATTAAAGCCTGATTTCAAACATTATCTTGCCCCAGTAAATTGGAGATTTGTGCTACCAGAAGCATGATATAATTGGTGACGATTTTGAATGACCACCAATTCTAATTAAGACGACATTTCACATCCCACACCACACAACGATTGACTCCTTAATTCAAAATATTCGACATTTTCTTGTCATTGTACGTACGAACAGTTTGGTTTCGTGCAAATAAACAAGATATCGAGATATAAACTTCTTCAGACTAGAACATAATCAGCAAAGTTTACAGGCTCCCATTACTTACCGCCAACACCATCCCAAACTTTTCAATGAAATTTCCATAAAGCGTACGAAAACTGCTTTGAAAGAAAAGTTTAAGTTTTCCATTTTTGTGTTCCTCTGCGCAAACTTTAGTATATGTAAATTATTGGTCAGCAAAGTTCTCCAATTAAGCACATCCTTTCACAGGGCCACATCCTACCGCATGACTCGAAAGATAAATTCGAAAATTTATGCCTTTAATTCTGAATTATAATCGAGCGAGGCCGGGTTTCTTGGTGAGGTGTTGTGTAAAAAGCATTGTCTTCTTAAATTTTTTCTCCGCTGCTCTTGTGGTTGTCCTTTCTTTGAGGAAGAGAGAAAAAGACGCACCCCCTAATTTATAATTTTTATTGGTTTACGGACATTTGGCGAAAAGGGCAAAAACGATACGATTTAAAATGTTGTTTTCTTCGTTATATAAAAATAGCATTTCCAAATCTCTCACATTCTCTCTTTCTCTCTGGTTGTCATTGCTGATTTTCTGTTTTTGTATTCCGCTCCGGCGAGAGTGAAGAAAAAACAACAGCATAACAAGAAATGAACCCAGATGAGCAGACACATGGAGACAGAAAGGGGAGTGGAGGCAGAAGGAATACCAGTCCATAAATTAGATATACAACAAACTGATGCTGTAAAGTACTATAGTACAAGATTGAAGGACTGATCGGGCACAGAACGAGTGAAGGAAGAGCTGAAGACTCAGAGGACACAGAGGTGAAGCGCTCAACGCAGAATCAGTGGTGGTTATGGTGGTCAAGTGGGCCGCTTTTATGGCTCAGTTTCATTGTGTCTACTGCTTTGGAGGGACAGACATTTCGAATACTCTTAAAAACTGTAAAGTGATGAGTCCCATTTCTTCTCCGCACTACAACAACATGATGGTGGCTGAAACGCACAATGTTCTGTTAGCCATCTGTCTAAGAAAACCGACATGCAGTTGAATATGCTCTTAAACTTCACATTTTTGGTCTGATTTGGGTCGAAGAGATGGAGTGACTCCAAAACGAGAATTGACGACGAATCGCACTTGAAAGTTATTTCATTTTATTGAGGGTGCGGCTATCGGCTTGTACAGATTTTAAATGAAATTGATATATGGGTTTGGGAAATAATTAAGGCGCTTCAAGCATTTGCTCTAATTGGAGGGGAAGTCACTTGAAATGTTTCATTTTATTGGAGTGAAGTAGGCAGATTCCATCGTTTCTTTTTTTGGTCTTGTGAGCTGTTGAGCTGAGGCCATATCCAATTAGCCCCGGATGAATGAAAGATCGCGGGGATAAAAAGAGGTTTCCCTATTGCGATGAAAATTTGTCTAAGCACAATTCGGAAATTATCAACACTCCATTAAATCGGCAAAACGTATACACAGGGTGGTGACCAGTTGTTACTAAGCAAACAACAATTGTCTTGCAGACAATTGCTAGAAACAAAATCCTTCAAATCGTCTACTTAAGTGTTATTGATACACTTCGTGACTTTAATGGAGCTGCCCATCCAAAATGAGTGTAAGATACATACATCTCTATAATTGAAAACAGTTTGCTCGTTTTGGTCGTGCTGAAGTCATTTTTTTGGCAATTCCCTCGCGAAAGAAGTATCCTATTAAGAGAGTACAGACGGGGAGGTTGATTTTAAAGTGAATAAATTCAACAAGGTGGTACATGCAAAACCTACCCTAGTCAGTATACCAACACAAATATATGCTTGTAGGCGTATAAATAAATATTCAGATTGTCCGTTTCCTAAAGACCGCCCTGTGTATAGTTGGCAAAGTTATTGTATCCTCCCAAGATACACGATCTACACAACGTCTATTGATGTTGATTTTCGCTCCTTTTGCTGAATACATAATGAAATCAAAGTCAATTTCCAATACACGCACGTACATTATAACAAAAAGGAGCATAATACCATTACCTTATCGATTTGGTTTATGTAAATTAGTTTTTCCATTTTTTTTTTGCCTTTTGTGAGTCTTCTCCGTCCTCTTATTCCCTTTCTTAACTATACACACACACACACGCACAAGTGTATGCTTTTCTTCTTTCACTCTCCAGATGGGTTTCCTTATTTCTTTGAATTTTCCAGTTTTTTCTCTTCCCTCCACCTCAAGAATCCAATATGGCTTCAAAATTCCACACCCTACGTGTGATGCGTTGATATACCAGCAAGTGTATAGGTAGAGCGGTCTAAGAAAAATACCTTTAATTCATTAATGTAACGCTTTAGATACCATTTTTTCTTTAATGTCGTATCTTTCGAATAAATGAGCCAGCGGCACACAATCTATCGGAGAGAACGGTGGAGAGAATGCACACCAAAGAATAGCGAACGAATTTAATTTCAAATTTTGACATTCATTTGGTTTATGCGCGAGTCTATTGGGGGGAACTGGAAACGAAACAGGTATTCGGCATTACCATACACATGTAAAGTAGGTTTTCCTTGGCTTAGACAAAAGCTAAACACCACTGGCTTTAAATACATTGTTGTGAAGACATGGTCAGGCTTGAGATCTCATATTGGTGCACGTATGCATGTATATTCATGAATTCGCAATAGGAATTCGCAGTCGAACGCAGTGTGCAGAAGCCCTCGACAGAGTCACGCTTGTGCAGGAAATAAATCAGAGAAAAGCCTCTTAGGCCGCATGTTTCAGTAATCTAGCTTGAAAATGATTTGAATACAATTTGTTGTCTAGCCATTTTTTATGGGGTATTAACTCATCAGACATGGATAGCGTTAATATTCATGAAGAGGCATGCATGAAGCCTTTATGAAGCAAATGGGATTTGTGTTTACAAAATAAAGTGTAATGCTAGTTTGGCTTTGTAAATATCCACAAGTGTGACTTAGCGGTTGCGTGCTGGGATTAAGGGGCATTCTGTTGTCCGGCTGTAAGAGCTGTTAACTTGTTACTAATAAGCCGTAAATAAATGCTTAGGAATCGCTAATGTTTGGATACGTTTTAAAGCGATGATTTCCTGTTGCACTATTAAGCAGGATATTAACAAAGTTGTCAGAAGAAAGTGCTTGAGAAGAGCACAGGAGGTTTGTGTTATGAAATATAGTTTCGGTGAGATTTCGTTTAGTCTCCTCTGGCTTGAGACACCCCGAGAAGTACTGAGACATCAAGCAACTGCTTAAAGTTTGCGCCGTGCAGATATCCATATTTAAGGGTCTTCACAGAGACAGGTACGATTGTCGCAAAAGTAGCGACACACAAAATATCCGATGATCGTTAATGTACCTTTTTATGGCCCGTGCAATCGCTATTAAATATTTATTGAGTACACTGCTTACCGGTGAGTACAAGCCGTGTCCTCAGCCTAAATATGAAAATTAACTGCTACTGAATAATAATTTCAAAAAAATAAATCGACATAAAATTCGAAGCAATAGAAATGACAGGAGATAAAATGTATTGTAGTACCTGCGTGTTAAAGCCTACTTAAGCAATTAAATCAATTCACTGCGATGTGCACATATACAACATTCCTTGGATCCATGCCATTCGGCAACGTACTCCTTGAAGTACATAGTCTCGAAGACAGGCATATGTACAATCAAAAAAAAAAAAAAAGATATAAAGGAAAAGTGCACAAAATGTGTTTGAATAAAACTGTTGTGATAAACGATCATAAATCTAAGATATAAGGAATACGATGACAGTTCCTATTTCAATCTCTCCTCTATTCATACCCAAGGAAACGAAACTAGCAAAGGAAAAAAAATGTACAGAAACAAAAACCATAATCATTTGTATGACGTGAAGAAGGAGGGAAAAATAACTATTACCTCGAAGCACTTAATGCCATTCGCTGCTGTAGCAATGTACTATAGAAAGTGTGAAGAATAGGCTACAAAGTGAATACAAATATACTTAAAACAAGAACGCAAATCTAAACGGAAACCATGATGGGGAGACGGAGTGCATTTTAATTCAATCGCTTGATCTCAGCATAAGTTTTGATCAGATTGTTGATAGATAATGCCAACGATTTTATTGAATCGTGATTTGTGGGTACTGCCATCGAAATAATTCCAATGGGTCAGTCATTCTTTGAATTACATGTCTTCTCATTTAAGCGTATTGATCCAAAATGTGATGTGCCCTGAAAATGAATAAGAACCTTTTTTTCTGATTTATTTGATCCATTTAAAGGGCTTGTAATGAAAACATGTCTTTTCGTCAGTAATTTTCCATTTTTAATAAGTTTCTATTTTTATTTATTTCTTTGCAGATTTACACCATTTTGGATATAAAGTAAGTGAGTTGTTCATTTTTCACATACATTTCCAGCATCTTCATGAGATCAGAGAGTGCTGCACTTAAATGGATTATTTTTAGATTAATGAGAAAGAGTACTCAAAGCTAGAAGATGTGTAGTACTGTAACGGAATGTCCAAGATAGTGAATGAAATAATGCTTTGATTTTTGAAAACAAATCTCGCTGTCACAGTTTTTCGATGCTCAACGGGAAAGAGAGTCTTTAACATTTTGTTGACTCAGGGTTTGAATTAATGCTTCATTCTTTCGAACTGTTTAAACTTCCTAAAACATATTGCATAATTCTTTATGTTTCCGGCGTGGTTTTCAAAGTCAACGCGTTGTTGTTGTCGCAAAATCACCTAATCTTTAAGTGAAGCCCTGAAGCCTCTATATTGTTATTGGTAATGTCTTCAATTGGTTCTACAGGGTGGTAATGTGACAGAGCAGGTCCTAGATATGATGGGTGATGGATGAAAGACAACCGTTTCATTTGATTTGTACCAGTGCGGTTGTGACGATCCGTAAATATGACTTGAAGTTGATTGGAATTGACAGAGTTAATTTTTTATACGAAGAGCTGCTTTGGCTCGTATGAAGAGTCTTTCTTGACTAGGATACTCTCTTCGAACATTTTCCTGAGTATTCTTTTTCTTGTTTGTTTTTTTTTTTTTTTTTATTTAAAACCCTCCGTCGAGACATTTTAGTAGATCATATAGTACACCACCTTTTTTTACCATTTTTCATTTTTAAGTGTTTATTATTGATTAATTCTAAAGAATTGTCCATTCATTCTGTTTCCCCGTTAACCATAATCATAGAATCTCTCATCTGTCTGTCTTTGAAACTTTGAGAAATACGTTTTAGTCGGCACGACTTTTCCGATTTCAATGCCCTGGCTATATGGCAAAAATTGGAAGACGTGTACTAACTTACACATGCCTTCAATCTTATGTACATGTTTTACCACCCGTTGTGTCCCGTCGCGAATGCTGATGAATATTTTGCAATTTGGACATTTGTGTAAAAATTTACGCAAAGGTGTTTCAATACTGTCTGTTTTCTGTTTTCTCTTCTCTTCTCTCGAACGCCTTAAACATTTAAATGTTTGACAGACTATGTCCTATTACCTATTTCCTGAAGTGAGAAATTCCTGAACAAATTTTGTTTTCGAGTAGCCTTACGGACCCAGTCTTCACCCAATTTTTTTTTCCTCCACATAGAACCGTCTCTCAATGCCTCTCGTCTCCAGATGCCTTCAATTTCTCACATTAAGTTGATTAAGGTTCTTTTCCACGCGTTATGTCATACGAAGTTGTCCTCTGTTGCATTGGCGTAGTTTTAAATAATCTTTGGCTAGAAGGAGAATTTTCCATCAATTGTACCTGTTGAAGTTTGAATTAGAGCATGCCGCAGTAGAGTCTGCAGAGTACCTCGTTATAACTTCAGGACATGACCAAAAATCGCACGTAGAACTTTTCTTTCAATCGGCCAAGGCTTCCATATCCGCTTTTACAATAACATTATGCTCAATATAATAGGACATTGATGACCAAGATGATATACAGAGCCAATCTGTCTTTCGAGAGAAAACTTGAGCCCAAGGTAACAGCGGTGGGCGAGAGTGTTTCTACGCTTAGTTTCGGTACTTATATTGTTTGAATACATCAACAGCAACAAGATCAACATGAACAGCAAAGATTTTGGTGTTCATTGTGACTTTCTGTACGAGACGTCGGCACCGTGCTTCCTTGATGACAACAGACTTTGTTTTGCCTTTGTTTACTCTCGGACCCATTAAAGCCGCCTAGGTTTCAATGCCAGCATAGAGAATTAACTGTGTTCGTTCAATAACGTCAGTGTCATCTACGTAACACACTTGAAGATCGTGACAAGTTTGGAAGGATTGTCAAATTTCAACATGTCACTGTAAGCTCGTCACTAGCACGCTGTTATATGCGGTATTAAAATGGACAAATAGGTGATCGGAGTCGGATCGTAATTCATGAGCCTTTTCTAACATCTACCATAGTGTGAGAGAATCTGTCCTAAATTGCGTTCTCTGGTCTGAAATCACACTGAAGAAGAATGGTTTCAGGCGTATACACAGAGGTACGCGATAGTATAGAGACGGATCCCTTGGAACTTCTCACAGTTGTAGAAGTCTCCTTCCTCATGGGCCAGGTAGCCGACACTCTTAAGACTGCTAGCACCAAATTGCAACGAAATCACTAAGAGGCCGACTACATAAAAATCAATGTTTTCTGTCAACAATTAATACATTTTCTCCGGAATTCAATTAGGTGTCAGTTTAAAGGAAATCACTCAAACAAATGCTTACTCTATCTGATACTTCGTGAAATTCAAAATCTATGTTAAGTTCACGTAACAAATTGACAAATGTTTCCTGACCTAAATTTCATGATTATACTAAACAGCATAAATCTCCTACACACATACTCTTCCTCGTCTTCTCTTAAATCGGTCCAGCACAATTCATGACATCACAAAGTATCTCAAAAAACAAAAAACAAAACCACCGAATACATAAGAAACGTTTGCCTTGAAATCGTTCTACACCACACCATCTGTACGCCATAGGTCAGTGCTTTTAATTTGCTTATTTTTCACTCAAAAATTAATGTCTAAGATTTATGTGTTTTAAAATAATAATTCCAGACCATAAAAATTAGTCTCAGTCATTTCGAATATAAATAGACAGAAAGCGTAATTTCAGTCTTGAACTTCAGATCATAATTGGACAAACGCAATCGTTTTATTTTTTTTTTCATTCTCTTGAACGAGATATTCAGTAGTGATTGTGTGTAATTTTGCCATTTGATCTTAGACACATGATTTTTTTTTGTTCGTACCAAGTGGTGAAATGAAAATAATTCGCCACCACTAACTAGATTCATAATCCAGCACGGAGACTATGCTCAAATGGGCTATTAAAAATAGCTTCCACGTATCGGTTTGCAAAGATTTGCATAAGTGAGAAATAACCACATCAGTAGGTGGTGTAGACGAAGGACACAAATAAACAAATAAAATTCAAATATTTTTAGTCGGCTGGTTTTGTGTTCGCATTAATTATGTGACAAGAGATAAATCAGCGCGCGGCAGAAAGTTTTGTAAATAGATTCAACCCACTGACAGAGCCAGGTATCGTATGGATAGAAGATTTGGCGCGAGTAGCGGATGGAATCATAATCCAAGGACATTCACCCTGTCTACAGTTGTGTTTTTTAAGCATACATTTTTTTGTGTCTTCTTTTTTTTTCAAAGATGAAATGGAATGGGTTTTTTAATGTCATTTTTGCCTCTTAGACCCATCGAGCAACCTGAATCTATGCTACGCTGTAAAGTGTTCAATGTCAGGTACACCATAAATCCTTTCGCAAAAATACAATAAAAAGTTTCCAAGGACACCCAAGCAAATTCGCCTGGGTGATTATTTTATGATATGATAGCCATACACACAGAAAACAGTTTGTCAAACAATAAAAAAGGATTCAAACAAGGCACACACTGTGGATTGTGTCCTTGATGCAAAGTGCAACTATGCGAAAAGGATGCAATTCCCATTTTTTATCAATCCCAGTAAGTGCAGAGTAACATTAATTGCTTTATGGTTATTTAAACCGTCGGAAAAGGTAAAACGACAACCGAACACAGACCCACCTGCGAAGGTATTTTAATACAAAACACACTCGTAGTTGGGATTAATTTTGGGTGACGACGACGACGACGACGACGACGGTAGGTGGCTTGCCATTTGTGATGAATGTCTTTCAAGAGGAACTGTCAAAAACAACAGGCACAAGCGCGGGCGTGCTCTGGTGAGATATTACTCAACACTTACATTTCTTGCTGAAACTGAAGTAACAAAATCATTCATAATTCATTTAATCGTGTATCGTAAACGATTTTTATTATCAATAAAATGACACTTAAATTATCGTAAAAGAAATAATTATGGTGGTAGCGGTGCGGACCGAGCTTGTATGTGTGTAAGGTTTATTTTAGCTTGAGCCACAGCGTAGCGCAGGAGTAGTGAAATGGTGTGAAGTAATATTTTGGGGTTGCGTTTTCGAGCCTGTATATTATATTTTACAATGGTATTTTACTAGGTGAACAAATTATGGTATTTTATCACGGCGTTGGCTATAAACGTGAGTGTAACGTGAGTTTCATTACGATAAGGGAGTATTTTAAGCTGACTTAGAATTATAAGAATATTGATGTGATGACAGATGACACCCAACTTCGACGTGGAAGGACGAACAAGTCACTTTTGAGATGAAGAAAAGTATTTATCTTGGCATGGTTCAGTAATTTTCACGACTTTTTTTTATTCAAACTCATTTCAAATTCAATCACTTGCGAATGCACTAATTTATTCGTTTTCATCAGTAAATCAATTTAATTTTATAGATTTCGAAATTGTAGCTCAAAATAAGATATAAAGAACATTGTACATGAAAACTGGGCGGTCTCTCTTCTTGTCTTTCATGTCATTTTATTAGTTTCTTAAAAAATGGTCACCGTGAGTCGGCAAGTGAAAATATCGCACGCAATAATTTTGTTTCCTTTAAATGTTCCTTACTTAGCCAAAAATGTCTTTTAACAATTGCTAAAGTTTTGGACAATTTCTTTTCCTTTACAGATTGCATCTCGAAGACTATTAGTATTCAATAAATGAAATTGTTTTTTTTTTTTTTTTTTTTTTGGAAAAATAAAATTTCAGGGAAAAACGAAAAATAAAAACATTTAATTTCTTTTAAAAAAATTCTATTTCGACACAACATTGTCTACAAACAAGAACATTTCCTATTTCATGATGACTTTCATTCCGAATAGCGCCATCTTGATTCAAGATGGCCGCTTCGACGATCAATTTTTCAGCATGGCGTTCACTTATCATAATTTATAGACCCCATCCATTACGAGCATCATGGAGGACAGATAAATCTCCTTAAAACAGCTTTGCCACCATTATGAGATGGTCACGCTGAAGTTGACTTGATTCCCATAATCTCTCAAAACCTCAAGCCAGTATTGGGCGCGTTTTAAATTATTTTCATTCCTCTAAACTGCCAGTGTATCGCCGCTTCCTTCAATTAATACCACACAAACCTATCACATCCATCCACAAATTCCAGTTTGGGAAATGGTCGTGTGTATACTCGTACATAAGCCCAAAGTATAATGCTTGCCACGTTCTACGAAATCGATTGCCGGCTATACTGCCAGCTGAAGTCTTCTATGACACCGCCGACACTTCATATCAAGCGCATAAACTTTACTTGCTTATCACTTTAAAAACCTCATTAAAAGTAATTTTTATTACAGTGAATGAGAAATGGATGATTTGCGGAGAAGGCACCGTGTATTTGGAGAACTGGTCGTTGACATAGATATATTATCTTGGCACAATGCGTTGTATATATTCCTTAATTGGCAGACTTACGTTCAAAATCGATACTTGCATGTTGCTCTAAAACTCGTTCTGTAAATTACACAGTCTGCACTGTGTCTGGGAAGGGATGAGATACTCGGTTTTATTTGCAACCATAAACAAATACATTTCTCGTATCACAGATACCTCCAAAATCGTTGAGGACATTAACAGAAGCGACTGACGGAGTCTTTGAAAACGCAGATTTTTCATATTGCACGGTCTGGCCTGCCTTTTGGTTGGGAAATTTTACGAAATATTCATCTGCACTGTGAGGAACTTCATGTGTGGGTCATTAAAAGACGCACAAGGGTACAATTTTACTGAAGGGTTAAGCGAATCCTTTCGCACATACATAACTTCTGGTTATTTTTCATGAATTCCATAGCAAACTGGAGGCAAAAATCAAATCGCATATGCGTCACAGTGTTTTTGGATTGTGCTGCGCGGCATCAGATCTATTGTCAATTCGTCCGTGTTTTTTATGACCGCACCAGAGGAAAGTCCTTATCTTGTGTGGACTCCCTCCTTCTTTGTTTTTGGTTCTTTTTTAGTCAATTTATGGTGCCGCTGTGGGTTTGAATAGAAAACAAAATTATTTACGCACACACAGTTTAAATATTGCAAGGCATGCACAATGGCAAAGAAAGGGTTTATTTTTGTTTTTTGTCTTTTTTTCATTTTCTGTCAAAGGATTTTTTTTCCAGAATTGAAGGCAGCTACCATCCACCAAAATCATAAAAAGTGATATATGAGCACTGACCTTGAGCGAATGACCAATACGCAGAGGTGGAGGGTTGTTCTTTTATTTTCCTTCAAACAGCTGCAGATGTACTGTGATGCGGTAATAAATTCAAATACCTATCGCGCAATTTTATGTGAAAATCTGAGTTACGAAATTCTAAAAAAAAATATATATGCGATGCGTATATTTTGAATGGAATTATGTACAAAAGATCACGATCCAATTGAATCCATTTTGAAATCTGCATTCAGCTTTTTTCGTTTTTGTATTTGGTGCCGTGTAAGTGAAGACAAAGGCAAAGGAGTAACAATAAAATAAAGGATGTGAGTAACAGTTGTCCGAGCCGTTTACAAGTTTATTGGTTATGTCTATTCTATCCTACGTTTTCTAGATACCTCTCTTATAGTTCTTATCAGAAGTAAAAGCAGATATTGAAACAAATATCTGCGAACTACACATTTTTGTGTCAAAATATTTTAGGTTTCTGTTCTTACAAAGACTTCTGAACGTCTAAGAGGTATACTCTAGATTTTTGCATGCGCATTTACTTTATTTAGTTCGTTTGGTATTAAAATTAAGTCATTCGATTGGTGCCTCTTTCAAACATAATCCTATCCGTCAATTTTTAAATCATCGAATTTGACATAAAGAAGACCACAACATGGGCCATCAACATTGTCCGCCATCATTCCCACATTACCAATGTTGAAGCATGGCAAAAAAAAAATACATTTACAGTTATTGAATCAAACCTACCTACCACTCTCTTTTGAGTATGAAACTATAGAGAAACAAGGACTTCATCCCCCATGGTATTACAAACACATAACCATTGCTCTGATTCGCTGGCACCCCATTCGAACTGCAGAAAATCTTTCTGTCCTTAGGCTCTCTTTGATGGCCATTACTGCCTCGTTCTATCTGTCTAGTGAACGACACTTCCCAACAGTGGAGAAATTATTCTTCAACGAGGGATGAAATCGCAATCCTCAGAAACATGCTTTCGTGTAACAAAAAAAAATTACCAGAAAATGCAACAGCAGATGATAATTCTGATGTAAATGAGTTGAGAATCAACAAGCAAGAAGCCTACGCCTTCCTTTACAAATTTACGAGACTCAGCGTTGATGCATAGTTTTTGAGGTGTTTGCCTTATTGGCTCAACAACGAAAATAGTGAAACTAGTTTTCACTCCTTTTTGTCGCTCATTTGCACACGGAGCTAGTCGGATAATTTATGTCACATATTTGCTTTGCAACCGCTTAACTGATGTCGATTGCAAATTTATTGCTTTGGATAGCGATTTTATTGGACAGTGGTGGATTGAATTTATTGGTGATGACAGTGCTTTATCAATGCATAATTAAAATGGTTTCCCCACTTAGACGGATACGCATAGATACTGCATGTATTTATTTTTGTTTGAATTTTTTTTGTCAAATAAACATCGTCATCGTTGGGATGTCCAATCTTAACTGGTCGTCTTGTGTGGCATTAAGCGCCCACGACATTGCTTGTGTTGACACGATATGAGACTTAGTTGTGTGATAACCAACGATATGTTTTCTAAGACGATACATACATATACGAGTACGTACATATGTATTGAAAGCCAGTTTTTTTTCAAACTTTTTGACCGTGTGATCAGAACAAAAGAAAGTATAAGGGTACTGGAGGGACCCCGATGAAGAACTTAAACATAGTTAACTTCTTGTTTTTGATAAACAAACATTTACATAACTTGTGTAAATATGTGCATATGTAACTTCATATTTCGTGTAGCAGATTTCTCGTATTCGGCGGAAAGGGTTTCAGTGACGAATTCTTAGGGTTTCCAACTTTGCAATTACTTTCAGATATTATTTTCTTATCTATCAGATTTCAAGCGAGCATTAGTAATATTTTAAGCCTCGTATAAGCAACTTAAGCATGACCTAGAACTGAATGTATCACAAATTTAATGTCTTAAAAATTTTGCAAAACATGTAAAATTGTTAAAAATGATATTTCTTCGACTTACATTGAACTTTCGTTCTGTAATCCCGGTTGGACCTTTGATTCATTTCTCTCCACATAGAACCGTCACTCGCTAGCTGCTTCTAATTTCTCAGCCCAATTTAGTTGAAGTCCTTCTCCATTTGTGTGAGCTAACTCATACGAGGTAATTCTTCGTTACGTTGTTGCAATGGCACGGATTCAAACAATCTTTAGGTGAGAGCAGTATTATCTATTCGCTTCACATGACTAAGCCATCTTATGCGAATGTTTGACTTACCGCAGGCAGGTATATAGACTAAATATTTCGTCGTTAAAACTTCTCCTCCAGATGCCATCAATGCTCCATACAACGCTCCTCTCAAGACGGCTTGCTCACTCGCTTTTAATAACTTTCTGTTCTGTGCCACTGAACAGGCCGCAAATGAACACGGTGTTTTGCAAAGCCAGCTTGGTCGTTCGAGTAGGGGCCTTGTTGTTCAACTGTTTCTTGAGCCCTATGAAAAAACATTTGTGAAATGATTCTACAATTGATTTTGGTGCCAATATTATTTTGCTCAGCGAGATATTCGCTGAATGTCCAAAATTTGACTTTATATGCAGGCTGCATGTCGCCGGAATATAGCATATTATTCATCATTTCGTAATAAATTTTTCAAACATATGGAAGTGGGACAATGGATAAATGAAATGATTATAGTGGTGAATACTGCAATAAACTCACTAATGTATGTATGTCGTAGCATCGTCAGACTTAGCATATTGACATTAGTGTGATTAACATCAAATGGATCACTATTTCAATGTCTTCTCCTTCTTCTTGTGGCGCTACAGTCCGGGGTGGGCCTGGGCCTCAACCAAGATGCTTCTCCAGCCAGTACGGTCCTTCGCCAGCTGCCACCAGTTGCGCACTTCAAGTTGGTTGAGGTCCTTCTCCACTTGTGGACGCCACCTTAGCCTAGGCTGTCCTCTGTTGCATTGTCCCAATGGCTCAGATAGGAAGACTTTTCAGGCCAGTGGTGTCCATACGCTCTACATGGCCGAGCCATCTAAGGTGCTGTATCCGGAGATGCTTGACTAGGCGCACTATTTCAATTTATGATTTAAAAATTTACAAAACATCGTTTTGGTTGCAACAAGCGGAGGGGATCTGTAACGTAAAACAGTCTCCGTACAGCGAAATATAAGAAGCCTTTCAACGAAAAAGCGTTAGACAGGTGCAGCCGCGCACAATTTTTAATGCACAAAAGTCGAGTTTGAAACTCGAACTTAGATCTGTATCGGGAGATGATGCACATATTAAATATTCTACCGCTGTTATATCATAATTTGCTTCCGTAAAATATGCAAAAACAATATTTTCAATTACAATACAATGAAGCACATGCATGTCCAAGGAAAGCTTATATTTTCAAAATCCCAACAGTTACTGAAAATGGAAAATCAATCACTTCGTATAATGTAACCTGTTAAGATGTGAAGGGTATGACAAACGCGGGGTACTACCATTCTGATAGAATCTTAATTTCCAAAGGAGTAGCGTTCAATTGATACTAAAATAATTTCAAGCTTCAAGCAGCAGAAATGAAAACATTTTATTCACATGTTGTGTGGCCGTCACAGCGATGTGGGTGCGCCGACTCAGACGCCAATTGTCTGAAGTTCGACTCTTGGAATGGACATCTCTACATCGTTAGACATCTTTCGTGCTGCTAACCATACTTAAAGAGAACAATTTTCTATGAAATGTTTTTTAATTTTGCCGTTCTAAACCGGCAATAGCACGCCAAGAAGCTAGGCCCCTAATTGCTTGCTTGTTTGTAGTGACACTGAATTTTATTCTCATCACTGAAATACCCATTGCACGTGAATTATAAAAAACAATCTCCTTAAACAAAAATCCTTTTTCCAAAGCAAGTTGCAAGATTACGATTTTATTTGTTCGTTCGTGAAGCGCAATTCGTCTGTGAACAATCGTACAATGCGTACTTGTGTTCTCTTAAAAGTGAAGAATGGAGAATGGGCTTAATGGCGAACTCTCATGCCACAAACGAATTCGCATTCGAATTTCCCTAAAAATGTCTGAATGCGATATAACTGATGTATAAATTTAGAAAAATAATTTAATTTCGGGCATTCAATTCTTTCAATTTAATCCCTTAGCTTAAAATTTGATAAGCTTAAACAAAGGACACATGCCCAAATTTATTTTTTGAATCAATTCAATTCCAACAACAAGAACAGCGCACATTGGCATCGTGTCAACTTATTACTGAGAAAGAAAGTTTGCCAGAATCACTTCCAAAATGCAATATTTTACTCTTAAATTTGTATCATGACTTACTTATATTCAATTCTTACATTCATGTGATTCGCTACACTTCATTACATAAGACAGTACAGACGTCATATTTTCTGAATCTCAAAATGATTTTCGGTAAGAATTCTAAACGTCTCGTCGACCGTGTATTTATATGTACAAAATTCGAAAATTGAAAATCATGTCATGGAGCGATATATTTTTGCATCATTTCAATCACACAGTTTTCGAATTTTACACTCAAGCCATTAGCCTCGGCTAGCTCAAGTGTGTATTCATAATTAAAATTTTAATTGCAAGTGCTAGAAAATACAGAATCCGAACCGTGCGCCAAATCCAAAGAGGCACAACACATAAAAGCGAAAGAAAACCCCATCTGACATCTTACGCCACTAATCCTTACAGAGCAGCAGCACCATACTCTGATTCACACAACAGTGTAGTGCTGATTCTGAGACGTATAACTCAACTGGAAACTTAATTGCTTCTCTGACCATTTAACGATCGCATTAAATAGCGCCGAAACAAACAATTAAAGTGGAGTTTAAATATAGTTGAAGATTGATTTTCTTGCTTGCCATCTTATGCGCCTCCCTCTGGATGCTCGGGCAGACAAGGGTTGGTGCTGTTGGCAGTTGGTCGATGGGGCAGTCCATTTCGCACACATGTAGCTGTGTTTACGTTTTCCACAAAATATACACAATTTGCTGGCTGTAGTACGTGCATGGCGTTTCGTAAGACGATAACGTCTCAAATCATCCTCGGCGAGCGGCACCAGGAAGAAACGCGACGCATGTGCTCGAACGTGCCCCATTCGAAATTCGCCTTTCGTTAGTGCGCTCCGGATAGTGTTCTTTCGGTATCTAGAGGAAACGTTTTGCATACACTAGGAGACGAGATGGGAGCCGTTCACCACGTTTCCACCCGCTGAACGTGTGTGTCGTACGTGCATATGACTGTACCTATAGGCGCACCGTGTAGACTATGGGGGATTACAAATTGAATAATTTCCATGTGGGCATGGACTGGATCACCGCAGCGATTCCACCAACATCATGACTTATTTTTAAACATTAAAATATTTTCCCCAGATTTATCGATTCCTACCACTTAAGCTTTATTTTTTCATTCCCACTTCGGTCACTGATTCCATTTTTGTTGTTCGCACACGGTGCTTCCGTTTGGTATGGTTGGTGTGTTTATGATACACAGATTTTTTGCTGCAGCATTGCACTACATTTCGGCGCAGTTTGTGCAGTGCATTATCCACATGGTATTGATTGATAGGCTGACGGGCAGTGTTTCGTTGGGACTTCTATGACCAATGAGAATACACAACAGGTCCCAAATCAATTTCGATTTAAATTCAAAATGGTATCCTCTGATACTCATCGGAAGGGGGTACACAGATATTTGTTCACACACAAAATCTTGTGTAATATATTTGACACCTATCAAACAAAGGCAGGATGGCATTTTCCGAAAAGTAATTGCATTTTTACGTGACTGTCGAGCGACGTTATGGAGAATCAAGTGTGGGGTTCAAAGGCTGAGTGCTGAAAGGTTGCCTCTAAATTATGTACATGCGAGAGGGACATGCTTGTTTCCGTAACTGCTTGTAATATTTTCTGTGAGATTATTTTATTTTTTTTTTGTTTTGTTTCAGGGGAAACATTACGTCTTGAATTTGTTTATTTAATCTTTTGCCTATGTGACTGTCTTTCTTTTTGGGGCCAATTATAGTGAAGTGGAGACCGTTATGGTTTTTAGACACTATCTTCTTAATTGTCACCCAAATGAACATTGATAATCTTTGTGGGGGCAAGGCTTTATTCGGGAGGGTCTAGGATTGATCACATATACACACGGCTACAGAACCTGGTGAGCAATGTTGCTGCTCCAAGTTACGAACAAGACCAACTATTGCCAAAATCGAAACCGTCAAGTGAAAATCTTTTGCTAGTCCGGGCTTCTGTCTTCTGATAAAATTTATTAGCCTGTTAATCCGCGTGTATCGGGTTGCTATGTCAACTTGATCGCCACTTCTTTGGTGATAAATGGCTTTTTGGCCTTATAAACTAAAAAACAAATGATTTCAATATTCCGTCATTATTCACTTGAGTATACTCGTCTCATAACACCAGCCCACGTACACTATGTATCTTAGGCAAAATCGGTTCTGGGAAAATTTTAGGAGCTAACCGCTGAAATCCACTCTGTATGCTCCATGCAAGTACTGGTATTATCATCTACATAGTAGTACATATGTGCTGGGTTACTGAGGTGAATCGACAATTACAGGACAGCGATACTCCAAGAGGAGGAAGGTGTAAAGAATGTACCAACTTACATGCCGCCTTTATTGATTGCTGTCACTTCTTAGCTTTTCAATTTGTTTTTGTTAATTATGTCTTACTTATCCGATTCCCGACAAATAAAGGGCGCTCGCTACTGTAGGCGTCACTTTTTATTCCGCACACGTTGCCATCACCTTTTCCTCTGTGGAATCTGTAAGAAAAACAAAAAAAAAGGATCGAAGTTCATTGGAGGTTGGTCAATCGTTTGATGTGCCCGAGGTATGAAATTGAAGTTTGTACGACTTTTCAAAGTACACGCACGACGTCTGATTTGTGTGAAGATTATATGCAGAGCCGATGAGAGCTGATTTACTTGGTCAGTTTGGATTTCGAAACCCATCAGGTGCGACGACGATTCACTTAAAACTGCTCCAATTAAATAGATTTATATGCAAAGTGCTTTTGCATAAACATTACATGCACAGAAATGCACATCATATGCAAGAGGACATGTGTATCCAACTTTATGTTTTGGGCAGGTGTTCCACTTCTGAAAAAGTATTCGCAACGAGATGTTTCTTTTGATGTCGTCACCTCTTTCACAGATACATTAACAAAGTCATTAGCAATCAATAGCTGCAGCATGCGACTGAACACGTGTTGAGTCCCAAATCGCGTCATCATCCCTCCTTCCAATCAAAAGCGTGGTTCCAAAGCTCCTTCAGATAATACGTATTCTACATAATTGCATGAAGGGTAGAAGAGTTGCCGGAACCAGTTCTTGGATCTCGTATAGTGCATTTAAAGGCTAAACAGCAAAGCAGCCTGTTGGACAATATTAACACACAAAATATTCATTTAATTAAATTTCTAAACGCACCTAACGACTAACCGCATCATATTTATGGAAATTTCACCGCTAAGAATGTGCTTTACATAAGATGATACTGCCCGTACATACATTTTGAAGACGACACTCGTTTTGTCATTTAATTTATCCAGACAAATCCACAACGGTCTGTGAAAAGCATTTAATGGACAATTTACTGCGGAATATCTACATGGACATGGATATGGACGAACCCCTCTAGACCTCGATCCATGTCCGTGTCCGTGTCCGTGTCCGTGTCCGTGTCAGTGTCATAGTAGTTGCCGTTGCCGTTGCCGTTCTACCTTTTTAATAAAATTAATTTTATTTGCCAAGCATTGTTTGGTGTGCGTGTATGCGTGCATGTACTCCTCACATCAATTGTCCTTGTTTATACCTTGTTTGGGGTCTTGTCCCTTGCACCATACCACAATTCCATTCGATCCCATCCCTTCCCAGCCCAGCTCAACCCGACCCACTCACTTATCGCTTTGAAGAAGAAAATTTGTGTATGACCACCACAATTCTGTTCCGATTCTCATTCTTTGCCCAAGAACGAACGAATCAACGTCGAATGGTTTTCGAGAATTCCCCCAAATACCCTTTCGTGGGTGTAAGGGGTGCTGTGGGTATTGTTACCCACGACAACAATTATGGTAAGCATACAAATGCTTGTGCATACACACATATGTATGTGTACGTATTGGGGGTGCGGAAGATGCACGAGAGGTATACACTTTACAAATACATAACACCCATTTCGGGATATTGCGCTTTTTAATGAACCAGAATCAATTATTTTAGCAAGGGTTTCCCCAGATCCTATTCATGCGCGCACAGCATACCCAAGTGGAATTGGCGTTGCACGCCCCGCACCGCACAACCTCCTACCGGATGTAATGTATCCCATTATTTAAGTGTTTTAGTTGTACCGAAGAGCACATATACTTGGCACTTTGTATGGGTGCTTCAACTCAAACGGTGGCTAGCCCATCAGTGGTTGGGGGGTCCCACCTACCTTAGTCGGGATAGAGCCGTCGCCCAACGAAAGAAATGCAAGAAGAGACGAAGAACTTGCGAACTTAACCATGCGAAACGGGATACAAGGGTATCCAGTCGAATCATAAAGATGTCTGGAAAGTTGAAAGCCGCACTTTTGTGGAAGTGAACACCTCCTTAGGTGGCGCGCAGTATCCACCTTTCGACGTTTCCTTTTGAGGGTAGAAAGAACCTGATATTCAGCCATTCTGCACTGGTCCGAGGTCTTTGTGTAGTTGAGAGTATGTACATTCGCGGCGTCTATATGTACGTATGTATGTATTGTATGTATGAGAGATTTTATTAAAATAGGTTCAGTCACTGCTGTTGTGTTTGACTAGGAATGTGTGCTTGTGCTAAGATGTGGCTATCATTAGCCACACAACTGGATTTTTGTCTTGGCATGTCTTAGGTTTCCCTTCTGGTCGAGAGAAAGGGATTTCCTTTGTTGTTGGGTACTTTGCATGAATTCTGTTATCTGTTTTTCTTTTTATTTGTTTATAATTTTTGTCTCTGGGCTATCTGGAAATCCTTTTGTTGTGACAACTAAATGAGCTTACGGTAACAACCAAATGTCTGCTAAGGGCTAACGAAATTGTAAAAGTTGTTAACACCCAAAACTAGGCTGTATTAAGGTGATGAGTTAAATATGTCTAGCCTGAGTGTATGTTTTTCTCCGAGTGCTCATAATTGATGTACACTTTAAGTTTGAAATAAATTTTAGCTGTATACGTCAGAATCACACTAAAGGACGCGGACTGGTTTGAGCTGGTAGCTCAGTAATAAGCACCTATCACATTTGTAATAACGATGTAATCTGATATAAATTCTTGTTAAACGACATAAGTTCCCTTCCAGTTTGTTGGTTAAATTATTCTAATTACCAATTAGAATCTGATGTACACTCCACAGCCGTCGTTAATCGGAGACACCTGTCATCTTACTTTACTTGAAATCAGTGCAATCTTCATATCACTAGAACATATTTTTTACGATCTGTCGACACCACATATTATTTTTACTCGTTTTTCACCTTAAGACGTGATATCATTTGATTTCCGATTGGGAAATGATTTCATATCAGAATTTATAAGGGTTTCCAATAAGGTTAAACTGATGTTCATTGCGGTGAACCAGTTTGTCTTTGAATTCGATTGTCAATTCATCAAAGCATGGAATATACTGTTTCGTACAACTTCACATTAAGGGCATACATGAAGAGCTTTTTGAATTTGCGTAATCACTTCCCACTATCAGCCTAATACAAGTATAAATGCCTTAAGACATTGATTTGCACTCAGATATCGTTTTGATGGGACATTTTGGTGGATTTTTATACACCTCCCAAATACGAATACACAAAATGCATGCTTTTGAGCTCGCTCTAGGCCATTTCATTTAAGAATCTAAGGATGATACTGGGTGAATTTTTTGGATTGACACATATTTAGTACCTGCCCAGAAACATTTTCCTCTTATGAGCTAAGGTCTCACAAGTGCATAGTCTGGGATTTCATTAGATTCTCCTCCAATTCAGCATGGCACGTCTTCGGATAACCCTCCAATTCAGAAACCTGTTGTATACGTTGCTGTTTTTGCCCATCTTGAGTCAAGCATCTTTTCCAATTCCATTGATCTTTTCTCATGGTAGAAGATTTATTAAAGGCGTCCAGGTGGCTGGTCGGCCGGTTCATTCCAGCTCTCTAGCGAAGCCTTAAAAAGAGTCTACTGCCCATACTCTGGCCAGTTGACCCTTTCATTGCCCTCCGTCCTTATGTAGCCAAGAATCCCACAGAGTCTTACTCTACATCAACTGCCCAACTAATTAAGCTTCTGCAGATGTTTATATGTAAATAATATCACAGACTTTCTTTTCAAATTGTTTGATCTGAAGTGGGTCAGGATACCCTCGTACCGGTTTCTTTCAGGGTTCTTAATTCATCTGATTACCATTGCATCCATGAATTGCGAATTCATTGCTCGTTTTCATCTGGAGCGTTTTGATAAGTTACTTATTGAAGTTAAATTTTAATATTACTACAAAATTTTTAATAAAGATCAGTGGCAACTTTTTAAAATGCAACGTTGCTTGCTACGTCTTACTTTTCTTTTATTTGTGCACTCTATCACTTGATGAAGAAGAGTTAGCTCCAGTAAGATTCGATGGCAGCAGTCAAGCTGGCCTTATTAACTTTTGTAATACAGAGAGAGGATGCTTCCTTTGCACCGGCCATGTTGACTGTCTTAAGTCATAATATTGCTCCGGATATGATTACTGTGTTAACAATTGCTTATATTCATTTTAGATAGTTTGAACTACATCCTCAGATCACGCACACGTCACTTTTTTGGTCATCGAATCGGCACAGACATATCGGCTTCAGGCGTTTTAGTTTCTGCTTCCTGGTAAAACAACAACAGTGTTTTCTTTCGGATGAATGCACAACACTTTCTGTTGTACAGCAAATCGCACAATCCTGTAAAACTCTGCAAGCCTTTATTATGACTAATAACATATGATACTCTGTTTCTCGAACAGAACATACACATATTGATTTCCATTCAGATTTTATATAGCGTTAGAATGATATCAAGATGTTTGTGTTTCTATAAAGTATTTTGGAGTCGTTTCTTTCGCCTAAAGGGCGATTTCTGTCGGTGTAACTTATTTTGATAGGAGCGAAAAAATTTTGCGCGTAGCACTTCCACTAATTGTCCACACCTTTTTGTGTTGTCTGTAGACTTTAGTCAAATGTTTTTTTTTTTTTTACACACTACCCACTATGAAGACAATCAAAATTTTGTGTGGCTTAATATTCTTATTTAAAAAAGAATTGACCTATCCACACTGATTTTAGGAAGTACTCGTACAGCAATTTGATAACCGATTCCAGACATCCTTTGGGGTAGAACTCTTTTTCGAGCGTTGCTCATATTGAAAGCATTAATTGGGAGGACGATCTTAGTTGATTCAGGTTCTTCGTCGATATCACTTACATCTAACTAGTGCAGGAAAGAAGAACTTCGTCCTTTTATATATCTCGATCCGTAAACGCTATAAACTATAAGCAATACTCACTGAAGAATTCGTTTTAATTAGTGTATTTTTAGCGTCGTTCTTATTAAAACAAAGCCGTCTCTTGAAGATCTCAGATTTCAAATAGAAACACAACCTCACACTACATACGTGAGCTTAAACCTTTTCAGCAGACTCTCTATAACATAACAAAAAGGGAGAAGGACTTACCAATACTAAGTGATGGGTTAAGTTGCAAATGCGAACGCTTTCCTGCGGACTATTTCAAAGGACTTAAAACACCTGTACCAAAGACTTGTACCCGCACTTAGAAAAACTTAAGTAATGCGAATGATACTTGAGCTTGAATTATACTAAGAATCTAAGAACTTGTCCTTATAAGAACTTCAATTTTCTGGGGGTGTGAGAATAACAGCTTTGCAGTAGCAGGAAAGAGCGTTAAATTTTGGTACACAAAAATTGCATTAAACGCTCAGCCAAAACTTAATTCATGAGGTTGTCGTTCACTTGTGAGTTTTTAAATTCTTGACAATGAATGCCAAACACGCAAAATGTCGTTTCGTGGCTACTTTAAAGAAATATTTAAAATATTATACATGCAGCATTCTACTTCAGTGTAACCGCCACCTTAAACTTATTTAGGAAAAAATCACATTTCTTCAGACTTCTGATCACTATAAACAATTAATATGTTTTTTTACTCCCCTTCCAGGCCAAACAGTTGATTTAGATATTGTTAATAGAAAAGTCGTAAGTTGCACAAAGAATCTACTTTTTCGCGGACCTTTAAATCAGCTGAACTCTAGCTTTGACTCCATCATGTTCGTGGTGTTTGAACTCCTTGAAATAAAACTTATGTGTAGAGGCTTGCTTGCCACTGCATACTTGGGGACTATGTCACTTTAAAAATTTGGCATATCGAAATATCAAATGGTCTGATTGATTCACTGAAATTAAGTTAAAAATAAGGCCCGCTTTGGGGCTTACGACTTCCATACCATTCACCTCTCGCTTAATATGTCGAAAACATTTCTCACAGAATTTAAAAGACTTTCGTTTGGACTAGCCTTGTTAGTAGGATCCTTTCTGACGTATAGACGCTTTCATACAGTGCTATGTAAAGCGCCCCAATGAACATTGTATTCCTTTTAAGCACTTGTCAGTCACCATGCACAGCAGGTGTCGAAATTGTTACTTTTACCAAACCTCCTGCGTATTTTGTTTTGTTTTTTGTTTGTTTTGCGTGCAATTTTTGGTCCTGTTTGCTGTTTGATGGCATCTGGAGAAGAAGACTCAACGACGAACTCTATGGGCTGTACAGCGACATGCGCTTAGTCAAGCGTCTTCTGATACAACACCTAAGATGGCTAGGCCATGTAGAGCGTATGGACACCACTGCAATGAAGGACGCAATTGAGAAGGACCTCAATCAACTTGGAGTGCGCAACTGCCTGCAGCTGGCGAAATATCGAGAAGAAGAAGAAGTGTTTTGTTTCCAAGTTAATTATTTAATGTATACTCCATACATTAAATAATTAAAAAAATTGCAAAAATTGTTCTCCGATCTAAGATTTCCTGGGACCTTGCTTTTGGGCAAAAATTGCCTTCAATTGCAATCTTACTCTCAGGGAATGTTATATTTCCTGCTTTACCCAACAGATACTGCATACCATGTGGGAAAAAGAAAGATCCATAAATGCAATTAGTTAGCAACGCCCTTCAGTCTATCAAATAATGCCAACTGACTACATACACGCACATGTGTTCTCCTTCCAACCATTTCAACTCGCATCGCGAGAACAACTTGAAAAGCTTAAATCAGAACGTTTACTTCCCAAATTGGTCATTGACATGACAAATCAGATGAAATCACATCAAGCCGATCGCGGTGTGTGCATGTATGAGTGTTGACAAATCCACAAGCGTCACTCTCTTCAGAATGTCATCACATCTATCGCGGTCCCGTCATCGAATTCTCGACGTCTGTCACCGCAGCCATTGTCATCAATGTGTCGTTTCTGTGTTCCATCTAAATTAAGATTTCCAAAAATACACACAATAAACATTTACATTATTCTTTTATTATCTTTATCAACTCGCACGCCTTTGCGGAGGCAATCGCACCTAGACTCCTTGTACGAATTAACTTTATACGTCATCCCAGGGGGACTGTTTGGTGGTTTTTTGTTCCGCCACTCGTGTGGAGAATCCACCAACGCAACCAAATACAAATAGAATTCTGTTTGTTTCGCCCCGACCCTGACGCAAAGCACACACCTGAAACTGAAATTGCAAAAGGTAGCTGAGGAGAAATTGCCGCGTGTGTGTGTGTGATGGAGAGGCAGGACAACGTGTAGTATTACGGTTATTTTTATGCGCAAATATTTACTAATTACCTCAGCTTTTTATGCGGCCATAAACACTGTATCATCAAAATAATAACTCATACGGTAATCAGGAACGATCATCGCGTGCATCCTTTGTTTGCGGCTGCGGCGCAGAGGGTCGGCTCCCAGAAAGCGGAGACCCGAGAGCACGACAACTCCTTTGATGTCCATCAACCGCACGGCGCATTATAATAAATTTAATCGTCTGTTGACGAATTTCTTTGATGGCCCGTGTAGATGATGAGAATGATGATTGTGATGAGGTGACGAACGAGGTTTGTTATGTTTGCGCTCCCTGCTCGGGCGGTTGTCCTTTTACGGCAATGTGAAACGTAATGTACCACGTGGTTGTGCGCATGAATTGCACCTCAGCAGCAAGCACTGCGTTATCGACAAGGATGCGAAAAAGAGCATCCCTTACCTACCAACAGATGGCGGCTGTCTAATTGTTTACCTGTGCCGCAGTGTCAGTTGTCCTTGTGCTACTGTTCGGAGGGATGAACCAGAATTGCATATTCTGCTGCAGTCCAGCGATAAGGAAGTGCAGAGGGCAATTATGCGTCACCACCTATTGAAATGTGATGCTGAGTGTGCTTCGTTTCGTTAACTATGGTACATTGAATAAAATCCGGAAACATGAATCAGAGTGCGAATGGGGGTGGGGAGTTGAGGTGGAATAAGAAGTTATACGTGTATTATAATGGATGCCATCGAAGCCGATTCCATATCGAAGGGAATGCTGCTTCAGCTTCCTCGTGGTAAGCACAACCGTACATACATAGATATATACATATGTACAGCGTTTACATACAACTTTGTACATTTTATGGGCGGCATCATCATTCTCCAGTGCCCCGCTCTGGTGAAGAAATTGCAAAGATGTATGTTAAGTGTTGACGGAGGTTGTGGGGGAGGGGATAGGCCGCCTTTCAGAATCCTGAAAAGCCTATGGCAGCAGAACACGGCCCGGGGAGAGGGATATAAGTGCGGGGGGTTGGATGGATGCGCGTATATGAAAAGCAGCAGAAAAATTCCAATAATAAAAGATCGTATTAAGAAGATTCTCATGCGGTCGTAAACATTTTTACGATCTTTTAATGGGCTTTTTGTAGCGAGCGAGTAGTGGCTATGTTGTGGCAGTCAGCAGCCAGCAGCCAACAGCGAGCGGCATCAGCATTAGATGCCCGCCATCGGGGTACATGTGCCTGTGTGTTGATGGTGGATCCTTCGTTGTGTGAAAGCTAAATGCACACAGCCTCTGGTCTACCTACAGCTAGGTCTGGGAGTTTTATAAGTTTTCTTTTGGCTTATTTTGGATTTGCAGAGACATTATTTTGATTTTGGTTAGCATTTTATTTTGAGTGGATATTTGAGTGATTTATGGGATTTTTTTTCGCTTCCTCTTTGTGTGTGCCCTTCACTGAGTGTGATGTTGTTTCTGTTGGGATTTGCAAATTTTCTCATTTCCTGCGGCTGATGGAAATGGGGAAAAACATATTTGTCTTTTTTTCGAATTGGAAATTGCATCAATTGGATATTCACTTTGGGACTGATTAGCTGATGAGTCTGCAAGAAGTTGGGCGGGTTATGGGCTTTTATATTGCATAGGCAGGGTTGGCATCTTTCTAACCATTAAGTAGTAAGATGCATATTTTGAATGTGAAAAATACGAAAAACAAACCAATTAGAGGGAGTATTCTCGATGTTGCCTTAACTTATTGGATTTAAAGCAGTCTAATTAGTTAAGAAGGGCGCAAATAAAAAACTGGACGTAACTATCATAAAACTGTCATCGAACACCGTTTGGTCAGTTAATTCATTCAACGCACCGTTCGGAAACAGTTTTACTGGGCTACTGGTGTGACGGCATTGAAAATGTCAACTCTTCGATAGTTGATAAAATATCTCCTTATCTTGTGGTATCTGTTCGCATCTTAAAGCGTGAATGAGTAATGGCTTTCACCAGGCGAGGACCCCTTAGAGGTATCGAATGAGTTGTACTTAAAAATTTAATAAACGATTTCTTTATTGTTTCGGCAGGATGTGTCAAAGAGCGAAAACAGCGACCTCTACTAAAATATGCTCGTAAAATTTTACTTTATAATATATCGTACACAATATTTTTTTATGCGTGGCACACATTTTCATTTTTTTTTCCTTTTTCGCTCCGGCTCTCTTTACTTCGTGCATTCGCAAATGGAGGGAGAGTGTTGGTTATCGATTACCTGTTCGCAGCAAAGGTAAAATGTGAACATTTTACAGGTTTATTAAAATTTTATTGCGAATAAAAACTTTTAGATGAATGAAATGAAGGAATGATATTCGTTTCTTTTTCCTTGAGTTTTGCTTTCTGCATTTTGATTTGGAGTAGTTGCGGGCGAGTCAAGGAAATGAAATGAAAATCTATTCCCTGTCATTGGCGTGAAGGGTTCAGTGGATAGAAGAGTGCTAATGATTGGTTCTGGTTGGACTGTTAATTGTGGGAATTTGCACTAAGTTGTGGACATACTTAAAAGCATTTCATGTTTTACTTACTTACAAGATCGGACCAGAAAAGCTTTAACTAAATCTTCCATTCATCTTTAAGAGTCACCACAACGTTGCTCGACTAAGCTCTGTGACTTTTTCTGCATACAGAAGATTCAGTTTTCTTTTTCCTCTTGTGACCATTGAGACTCAATTTCGAGGATCCATTTAACTGTATCAATTTTGTACATTCATCCCGCTCGCTCCCTACGCGTACAAATCTGTGTAGCTAATGCACTCCTTTTCATTCGAAGGTTTCAAATACCGTTCCTTTTGCTTATCGTCTAGCATTCGACTCTGTTAAGCAATTTTGAAGGACTGACACCCTCTGGTGTCAACATTGGTTAGATTGGGCATATCCCCCTCAAATAATTAATTAGGTATCGTATATGGAGTTGGTTGTCGCCGTGGCGTAGTGGGTAAGTGCGTCGACCCACAGACAGAAGGTTTAGGTTTTATTTCCTGGCAACATTCAAAGAGTATCAATTGTCTATGAAAAGCTTCTCATATCTTGCCGTTCGGAATCGGCAAAAAAACTGTAGCTTCCTTCTAATCGTGAGACAAATGAAGTACGCACAACAGGAGTAGTTGTCGTAGAAGCTAGGCCCTGGTCCCTTGTGGGCTGAAATGTCACTATATTATTATTATATGGAGTTGATCCGAGGTATACCTTAACTATCTCAAGTGAAGCTTCTACTGATTTTGGCTTACAGTATACGCATGCGTGTTATGTTCCCGTAAATGCAAAAAAGGAATAGCTCGCTAAGGCCGAACGAAGTCGTCTTCGCAACCCAGTAGAAGGACACAGTCGGTTAAGACAGTACTTTCCGCTTGCTAGCACAGGTCTGAAATGTTTCGAATATTCTTAAACGAAACTACACTGTATATAGCGTCAATCAGTTTCCCCGAGTTTAAGAGTTCTTCCATCGCATCAAGCATCTCTTCCACTTACTAACTGTCCTACAATCTTCTATAGAACAATTTTGGTAAATCCTTAAAGAATAATTGTGAAGAGTAGCAGTAAAGTATGTGAGTGGCAACTGAATTCGAAAACATAGCCTGCCCTGCCTGTATATGGTTCTTCAGTTTTCCCTGTGCAAATGTTCTGAACATAGAAAATGCTTGCAGAACATAGAAAATAATTCAATTTATAATTAGAAATAAATTGAAAAGCGCCACAGTCCATAGGTGACCTTATGTAGTGCTGTCAATATTGTTATCTTAATAGCAGAGGAAACTTACAGTTTGCTGAAGACTCCGAACTGCAAAAATTTAAAAACTTTTCATAGGCAGTTAGAAGTCTTTTAAATTGTCAGAAATTGGAAAAGTGTAGTGCCGTGAAAAAATTCGATAAATCCAAAGACCTGCATTGTGTTAGTCGACGCTCTCACGTAAGAGTCGCAAAGACTTCTAAAAATGTCCTCAAAAGTCAATTGCATTCATTTGACTTCGATCAGAAGATTAAGACTAGAGACTGATCCCATCGAAGACTGATCCAACAAGAAGGCGGGGGCTGAAGGCACATGAAATGGATTGGATTTCAGGAGATTACAGTCCAGAATAAGTCTGCTAACTGTGGCACTTTAAAAATACAAGGAATAGTCCGATTCAGGCGCGATATGCGTCTCTCGTTGCACAACTCTTCAATCAACGCGTCAATGGGTGAGGAAACGCTAATCTTCTTGTTCACGGCGGCGTGAACGCAGTTAAAGCGCCTACGAATAAAATGAACAAAATGCCAAAAATGTCTGTGCCATGTAGGGAATATGAAGTTCCATCCAGAACACTCTTTAAATTCAAGCCATTGGGATAACGCAGCAGAACATGTCCTTGAGTGAAGTGAATGGGCTTTTCTTTTTCTTTGAAAAGATTGGTCAGACGATGTAAGACTTGTTAGTTTAGGCCACTGGAGTCTATAGTAAAACGCAAACGAGAACAAATGACATCAACGTCTTTTGATCTCAAATTAAGTCCCGCCTTTTTTTCTACTAATTTTTCAGACATGTTTTGGTTTTAATCACTCCTCTTACTATTGCTAGTTCCGCTACAATTTCAAGTCTTAGGAAGTACTATTGGTAGTACCGTAAGCAGGGTGGAACCCAATCGACTCCCACCTTTCACCATCGACTACTGTGTGTCGTATCAACGAATTGCTGTTTACTTTTCTTAATGATTGCCACTCCTCTTTGTGGTTTATTTAATATAAGCGTATTGATTCTAAAGAAACTGGCCACCTGATTGGTTCAGTCAATTTAACTAGAACTGACGAGTAGAAATTTAAAATGATCGAGAGAAGTTTAGCACTTTGCTGAAAAAGGAAGCATTTAAGTAATTTACACTCACTACCTCGAGTCATTTAAGAGAACATGACTGTAGGAATTCCTATTAGAAGAGGAATGTAAATAAAATACAATTTTCTTTAAGAAGCAAAGCCTGGCACAGTTGGCTAAAACCACAAACCCTTTAAAATCGAAAAATGTATATGATCCGCATGGCAAACAATATGATTTATTAAGAGACGACTATCGCCTATTGTTCAACACTTATATTGTTCGATATACTGATCTTTCCCCTTTCATGAGCATTTAGCTTAAGATTTGAAGATATTTTTTTTATGTATAAGTTTCTATATGCTCGAGTATGCATGAAAATGAATTATGCATTCTTTCCCTTACTTGGAGCTTTTCCCACACACCTTTTAGGTGGAGAAAGGTTGCTTTTAATATTAATTTATTTATCTTTACCAATGTAGTACCAGTACCAATAAAATAAAACAAGTGCTAACCAGCTTTTAAATTTGATTTTATAATCTGACTGTTGATAGTTTGTCGGAATACGAAGTTCTTTGTGACACTGGTCTATCGTAGATTTGCGCTCACTAAGTGTTGTGCTCGTTAAGACACAATTATAGAACGAGGTGTAGTTAGTCCAAGATATCTTAGTTAACGTGCATCGATCGTTCACCTGCTGGTTTTTAAAGCCTTTATTTAATTTTCGATGGAAAACATGTGTTGTCGTGGCACATGATATGACGGTGTATATACAGAAGCGAGGTCTCAAGGCCAATGAGACCAACTTTGTCTTAGTTTGAATTTAAGGATATAAACGTTAATAACAGACATAACAATCAATCACGATTTCAGAGCGGAGCTATAATCAGTGGAGGTGAGACCACAAAAATTGGACAGTTCAATTCCAGAACAACAAGATCCTTTATATCGATTTTTTTTCATTTTATTTCAGCCAGCCTGGAAAACTAAGTTTAAATATACACAAAATATCTCTTCGGGTTAGAAACTTACTGCTACCAATTATGGTTCCAATGAACCCATTACCAGGTTTATAAAAATTTTTTCAATGAAATTGATTTCAGCTAGTGACGATCAGAGATACATATTCTTCTTTACACTACATTCTGAAGTGTATTTTAAGGCTCGTTTTTGATCACTCTGAAACGTTCATATTCCAAGATCGAACTTTTTCTCTAGATTATATTTCATATTGCGTGGTGCAGTAATGGTGAAATTTCTTTGGAAAAAAAACATTTTTCATTAAAAGTACAACATTAAATTTGATTTTTTGCTTTCAAAATTCTATTGAGAAGTCGAAGAAATTTTCTTAAAAACAATTTCCAAAGATGTTTAAATGTAGTACCACATTTAAAGAAATACTTGTCTCACTTCATTGAATTCGCCTTCACCCCCAAAACAGAGTGATCTGTTGATACTACGATATCCTCATTGAGTTAAGAAAAGATGCCTCCTCACATCGGTGTAGTAGGGCAGATAGTGTGTGTATTATGCATCGCGCAAGGCTTTCCTACGAAATACCTATTTGATTGAAAGCTTATTCTAAATGGACGCCATGAAATCATCGTGGAGTAGTGAGTAAATGCATCGAATTCCACGCTGAAGTTTCCACTACAGCTTACAAGGGACCAAAGCATAGGTCCTACACCAACAACTAGGGTTGTGAGTGCTACTGTTTTCTCACGAGTAGAGAGACTCGCCGACTCCGAACGGCGAGATTTAGGAAGCTTTTCATAGATAACTAGTACTCTTTGAGTATTGTTAGCAACTCGAAAGATATGGTGCCGTGAAAAATACGAGGTGTTCCGTCCGGGAATCCAACCTAGCGTGTGGGTTGACGCACTTACCCACTACACCATGGCCACCACTCGACTTGAGTATAGACAATCTCGCATTTATTCACGGCGCCACATCTTTCTAATTGCTAAGAACACTCAATGAGGAGCACTAATTGTCTATGAAAAGCATCTTAAATTTCGCCGATCGCGGCCGCTAAATATCTGTGCATCCCCTCTTTTTGTGATAAAACAATAGAGTGTCCGAGTAATTGGCCCAAAGGCATGCATTGATCCTATGGGCTGTAGTGGAATCATTTTTTTATTAAATTTGAACTAAATTTATTTACTAGTCTTTCAAAAAATTGTGGTTCACAATTTTTGTGACTTTTTTGGTTCTTAGTGATAACCGTTATACTTAAAAATGAAACATTTTGAAAAAGGGATATTTTTCACATGATGAAAATTATTTGTGTCAATTTATAACATCTTATGAGTTCTTGAACGACTACTATCATTTCTCAAACAAATTATGGAATGACGCGTCACAAAACGGCAATTGTAATTGGGTGATTATCACAAAGGACTACAACACTCGTTGCGTCTTTTTTAATGCAAGTTACCGAAAGTGTAATTCTGAAACTGCAAATGGACTACATTTTCGCGTCTGGCGACCCTGTCGATATCTGTACAATTATTTAGGAGTTCATTATAATTGAGATATAGAGCCTTTATGTTGCCATTCCTAAAGCCCAAGCTCCTAAAAGAACAACATCCAGGAAATGCATCTCAGTTGTGTATACATATATGGCATGGTGGCAACAGTCCTCCCTTAAACCCCTTGCGGAACTTAGATAATAGAAACATTCACCAACGAATTGTCAGGTTTCCGGGCTTCTCGAGGATTTGAATTTCAAGATTACATCCGTTTTCCCAGCTAAGACATTTAATTTCATGCTTTACGAACCTAACAAATACAAAAGCTAATAACAAAATAGATCACGCTTTATTCTTTTTCGTCCCGAAGTGTCCAATAATAAATTTAAATTTTCACATTTGTTTAAATTGTTTGTATCCTTGATTGAATGACTTACATATTTACAAAAGATGAATATATTTTCTAGCGCATCACAGTTGCATCGGCACTTCATATTCCTAACGCAACTGCAACCCCATTTCGCATCTAAGATATATTTGCATTGTGAAAGAAACCGTCGACAGCAAATTTGTCTTAGAATTCAAGAAGAACAAGTGTGAGCACTGAAATTATTTCGAATACAAAAATAAGATGATTGCACATCTGTAAGTTAGCGCACTCTGTGCCTCTTAATTTGCTCGCTTCGCAGAAATTCAACTTCATATACTCAATTGTATTCAACGGAAAATTCCGTCTTCGACTAAAAAATATCCACGACCACTTAAACTGTGCCATTTAACATATTTAAGTTATTCCATTCACTTAAAAGTGCATTCAAGTCGTTCACTTCATTATGCGGCTACTCCACAAGTCTGATCGTGCGTTGCCTGCTGCCTGATCCAATTAGCTCTTATTTCAAAAACGTATTTCATATCATTTCCATAGCAAGACACATCAATGAATTTTAATTAATTAGTGCCTTTCACAATTTCTTTTCAGATGACCTTATGGATAACCTTCATGTACTATTGGTAATTATAGATCTAATGGATTCAATTTGACAGGGAAAATGTCCGGTTGCTTGTCAAAATCGTACAGAGATTGCACTTGTCGGTGGAGCGCAATAAAATCCAACGTCACTGTCATGTGAGTGGCATGTAAAAAGTACGAAGCTGTCGCTAGGAGAAAAACTCCCGTCTAAATTTAAATGCAAATAGTTACGTAGTTCAGCATCCAGTTCGAATCGTCCTCTGCAGCTCAGGTATGCTGTCGCATATGGGCCAATTAAATTAATAGCAATGACTGCTACTGATGGTCTGTCTATATCTACCCTGGGAGCAAAGGGTGCGCGTAACAACTCAACGGGCGGCCGGCCATCACGAAAGGGTGAGAAGTGGAGGCGAACGAACTGGCTATCACTTGACAGTGATTGCCATAAAATATAGGCGTGGATTAAGCCCGAAAATGCCAAATGGCCCGATGGTATCCATGCTTGGGAAGTGAGTTTTATTGTTGCTCCCGTTGAAGTGCAAGCGAGATCGGACTATGGTGCAGTCGAGTATAATTGTTGTTGTGATTTTTTTTTATTTCCTTCCACACACCATGTACAACAATGCGAGAGCATCAGAAGGCTTTGAAAGTGTGTGTAAGGCCAATTTGTGTGGCAGAGAGAAAAGGCTGCTACGGCCAGCAAAAAGCTCCTCCCGACTAATGTTATGTCCGTATACTGACAAAGTGATAAATTCCAAAAATGTCTTTTTAATTATTTTATTCACACTGAACTGCTACTTAAATAGTTGTAAAAAGATCCATTTTGAGGTGGAAAATTAAAGAACCAATCGATCTAATAAAATCGAGCTTATTTTTAGATTTGAGAGTTTTGATTTTTATTTCAAATTTGTCTTCATTTTCCTTTGTATACACATATGCAAGTTGGACGTTGTGGGAAGTGTTACCAATGGGAAGTTCATTTCGAAACGCATTTAAAGTGCATTGTCGAACACACATCAGTGCATATCTCTACAGTCACTTACACTCATCTTTTGCAAAAACATCGAAAACTAATGAATAAGAATTTGCAATATTCTGGCCGATGTTCCTAGTAAAATCCAGTATCTCATCGCATACTGGAGTTTTAGAAGAACACCTAATTTGTAGATGGAGTTATTAAAATTTTAAGTTTAAGTATTTGCAACAAATTTTTCTACAAAATGTTGGTTATTGCATGAGAGTAAGCTACTAATTATGGGAACTAATCTTTAAGGGGATATGCAAACATACCTCTGCTCAAAAAAAAGTACTGACGGAGCTGACTAGCACTGGTTTAACATCAAGCAAGCGATAGCTTCTAACGAAAAACACTGCATTCTCTTACCAATCAGTATAAGTCAAGGTACGTTGTATCATTGTTTCTTAAAATACCATCACACGTAAGCATACCATCAAATTATTGCTTTGAAAACAATCGAATGCACAAATGAACTCCGAATCGTATTTTCATACCATCTCTTCGCCCATCAGCAACACTCCGAACACTCGCCGAATATCTCTCCAAGGAGATCTCTCCAAAGTCGAAAGAGTCCATGGAAGGGGGAAACGTCTCAAAAGTTTCACTCAGACGCTACTCATTCTCCACTCACTCCATCAATCATATAACCATCTCTTTCTGCCTGCAGGAAAACCAAACGTGCACCCAGCCAATTTCACTCTCATCCGGTCACATTACCGAATAATGTTATGATCTCTTTCTGTGCCATAATCGTTCCATTGAATGAGCGACTGAATGGGAAATATGAGTTTTATTGCATGTTGAAACGAAACGAGCAGAGAAGTGCGCCTTCCGTCCGCATTTATACACAACTAGCTGTTGAGGCCATCAAGCGGGGCAGTTACCCCACGATGGTGCACTTGTAGTGGTGGTGCTGGTAAATGAAAATCAACAACAACAACAAAAAAACACACATATCTCTCTCACTCCAATAAAGCAAACGAACTCCTCCAGCGTACACATTCCGTAGCTCGGCACGGCCGGTGTGTAGTACCTTTGGTGAGATGCCATGCCATTTAATTTAATGGCCTCTCCACTGAGTGTCGTGTGCGATGCGGCAATTGTTAATATGCAATCTTCGCTGTTTTGCGGTCGCTGAAACACTTGTACACGCCTATGTGACAGAGATGATTTCTCTTCGGCCATTCGCCGGCACACGGCATATGGCACACGTACCCGGAATGCTCTCCCATCTCAGGTGATGGACTATTAAAAGAATTCTGCTGATCCCTTAATGGGGTAGCCTGCATCGCCCCTCTACGATCACTATCGGCAAGCTTTTTGACTGCTCACCTCAAGCATGAGTTGTGCGATTCTCCTTCATCGATTTGTTACCGTTTCCTTTGTGCTTTTGTTGCTGCCGTTGTTCTTTTATTAGTTTATTACGATTGTTATCTTGTGATTATTTTTATATGACTCTCGGTGTAGTAGAAAAAATTAGGCAATAATTTTCTTATTCCCGCTCTTTTCTTCACTTTGTTCGTTTTGTTCGTCATTCATTCGGTTTTGTTTAATGTTGGTAATTTTATTGTTTGTTTTGATTGCTTGACAGTGCCGAGTAGTGGTAGGTTTTGGGTGACGGCGGCGCTTGATGTGTGTTTATGATTTTGGGATTTTGCTGTCATGTTGGACACTTGCTCGCCCATGTACCCACATGGACAAGGAGTTCCACAACTGACTCATGGTTTATTGTTTTACACTCGCCTCCCTACCGTCTAGGTTTCGCCTCTATTTGGTGGGTAATTTTATGAGCGGCTTATAAAAAATCCAGTAATTGGATCAGTGTAGTAACTTACACAGTACTTCACGCCATTCCAGATATCTCTCTATCCATTCATGAATTTCGAGTGTGAAAATAGTAGTGCGATGGAAATTAATTCCACTCAGGGAATGAGAATCGGTTTTAATAGTCTTACAGAGCCGTATATATTCTGGGATATGGGCTGGCGGTAGTGCGCTCTCGAAGAAGACATTAGACACTCGTTACGAATGAGAGTTATGATCTGCAAGGAAAAGAATTAATAAATCGTTGTGCGATCGTAAAAGTATCATTGACTCGTTAAAATCACCAGCAGTCTGACGCAGAGAGCGCGCTCTCGGTCATCAACGTCGAAATATGTTTAATAATTTATTTAAATATAGAGAAAAGAAATTAGTCGTTGGACAGAGTGGTTTCCTTTGATTGTTTTAGTCTGATAAAAAAAAAATACATCAAACCACACACTCTTGAGCAGCGAAGGGCCGTAGCTTGCCTTTAATTGCTAACATGAATATTTATTAATTTTCCTTCAATTCCGAATGAGCCACTATAAAAGTTACAGTTCGGTCTTTGGCTAATGGAGTCGGTTATAGTTATGACTCGGGGCCATGGTGTTGTAAAGCCATTAAAATTGGGCTCATTAAAAACACATAAAATAAAAGGAACGAACATTTCTAACGGTGCATTAAGCTAAGAGTCCACTGTATTTTGCTTCCGTTTTGATTTTTTTTCCAACAAACGAGGAAGTGGCAGTGAAAGACTCTGGATTATGACTTTGAGTACGCATGATAGCATTCAAAAAGTTGCTCATTATGGTTGGGAATCACTTGTGAGAGATATGAGAGCGTGCACTAATTTTTGTGTTGAACCGGTTGACTATTGATATCTTAAGGCATAAAATGCTAATAACTTAATGTTTTCGGGAAACTACACCTCCAAAAGACCAAATCTAGAAGTTTGTGTCAATTGGACGCCTTTTATGAAGTTGCACACAATGATGGGAATAAAGGTTTTTTTATGATTTCATAAGCAAATAAACAGACGATGATGGTTGCTTCCACGTTTTTGTTCTTCGAGCTTGTCAGTTATGGGGGCGAAGAAAACGATTCATCGTAACTGATTTAGTCATGATTTACGGGATTTTGAACAAAAAGTGAATGGCTGGCTAGGGTATGAAAACGTTGACAAATTTGTACGATATTTAATTTTTTTTTTAAATATTCAATAGTATGTCTGCAAAATTAGTGACAAGGATATGATATTTGAACAAAAGGTTTCAGCGGTTTCAAGAGATTAGGACCAAAGCGCTTACATACTGAATTTTTTAGGGTTTGAGATAATACTGTCGAATATTCTCGACTTTCGCTGTCTTATAGAGTCTAGACGTCAAAACCAAGGTTCCCTAATGATCGCAATTGCTTGGTCCTTAGTCTAAACATTAAAGCCAAGGTTCCCTAACGATTGCAATTGCTTGGTCCTAATGCGACAACCTAAGGTATAAATTGTGACAATTGAAGCAAATTTTGTGCTTATGTCATTATCCTTGCTCTCAAGCAATAGAAAAAAAATCAAGTTTTCTTTCCTATTAGAAGTCCAAACTCTTAACAAATCAGGCACTGCAGACACTGTTTCAATTGATCCTAAGTCACACCCGTTTTGGCTCTGGAGCATACTAATGAAACTTCTAATTTCGTGCTGTAATGTAAATTCTATTTTTGTTAATTTCCATTATTTTTAATTCATCCAATATAAAGATACATATTTTTTTTCAAAATGTTTTAATGATGATAAATGACCTCTTCAAACGTGAATAGCATGTCAGTAAAATTCGACTTAAAATTGATTTCGATGATATGGATGCCTTCAATCCTTATTTTCATGACTCAGTTTTCGGGTCTTAATTTGCTCGTAAAGGTTTTAAAATCATTAGGTTGCACTACAGAAAAATGGAACGAGAGCCTAGTTCCTTAAGCGGCTCGTTATTGTGCTACTTGCTTTTGTTCTCCCACAAGAAAAGGTGACATGCAGTTCAGTACTAACTTCAAATGTCGAATGAAGAATTAGTACCCTCTGAGGGTTGCTAGAAATGATAGCATCTTAACTTCGATCCATGGATCTAACCAAGACCTCTGGCGCAATAGTTCGTTTCTTCCAAACTACTTTTTTATTTTACTCCAGGTCCCCATTTTACATATTTTGGTATCGTTTTTTAAGTCGATTATCCACATTAATTGGAAAAAAAATCAAATAGCAATTTTTCAGTAGTCAGGGATGACGACAAACAGATTTAAAGTATTACCGGCAAGCAATACAACTTTAAGCAGCATACAACGAACTCTTGATATTTTTAGCTCATATATTTTTATTTCCTTATTTCACGTATTTGTTTTGTTATTAAAAAGTTTTAAATTTAAATTCATTTATTTGTGTTTTATATAAACAAATTATAAAAATAAAGAAAAAACAAATAACATCTGACGCATCACTTCTTTTATGCCTTATTAAAATTATCTCTGAAAGAATTCAATGATGTGTTCTATCCACAAACTTTCAGAACATGTATTGTTAAGACATGAAAAAACAAATGCAAATGTTTCGATATTCTAAATTTGTTATAAGTAATAATATGTAAAAATGTATCATTTGTAAAAAAAAGTTTGAATTACAAAGGAATTGTAAAATAAATTGTATTTAAACACCAATATTGTAAGCCTTATAACATTAATCTATGTCAAACTATACTCGTAACACTTCATTAAAATTGTAATTAAATCGTATTTGGGAAAAGAAAAGAATAAAACACCCAATGTACAATCGCACCATTTCAGTTATTGTTATTACAAATTCAACCAATTCCCTTTTATGTAGCATTACAGCTATGATTATAGACACTTTAGTCAAGTAGTGGAGAGAATAATAGCAACAACAACAATAACAAATGCATCTTTCAAGCTCCCCTCAGTACTCCACTAAAGAAGGACGGCTGTAATGCAAGTGATAATTCCCTGTCCCACTCCGTCCAGGTGACAAGTTGTGGGCGCTTGATGTTAACTCTCAGAGAGAGAGAAAATATTAAATAAAAAAACACACGACACATACAAGAATGAAAAGCTCTTTTTTGAAAGCACATGGCCAATGTATAGATATAACACCTACCATTGGTATGTCAAGTCAGATACAAAACACAGATATGAAATTCCACTTCTTGCATCGGTCTCAATTGGAATTCTGATACGAACGCATCTCATTCCTATATTTCCCTACAGATTCCACTCAGAATCCAGTTCTGTTCTCGCACGAATCGAACACATGCATACCCAACATCGAACTACCACACACACCTCACATCTCAGAGTTTTCCTTTTTAACGCACACACTGAAACTCATAAATCTCACACAACATCACCCGGGGAGCACCCAACACTCGACCGGCTGTCGGCCACTGCCGCAAGTGCGAACAGTCCAACCCGCGCACCACTCAACTATCGCCAACTCATTCTTATGGTCCCGAGATACGATTTTTCTTCTGTGTGTTGAATTTGTCGAGTTTTGGGGTTGCTCTGCGGTGCTCTCTGCGTATCATTGTATCTGTTGTATATACACAGTCAGAAAACCCAACAGGAACGTACGAAGAAAAAATTCAACAGCCCACCAAATGCTTTTCGAACAACTCAACAAAACCGAACCCGTGTATATACGTATCTATATGTATTCGACAAAAATATAGCGTGAAGCAAAATCGCGTAACCATATCATCATAGCTTTTGTATTGTGCCATAAACGAACTACTTCTCATAACGCAAACAGCTTCGGACTTATACGATCGAAAAATTACCTATTACAAAAATTTTTATACTCTTCAAAAAAACAAAAATTGTTTTTATTATATTTATAGTACCGCCAAAACGGTTGTTTGCTGTACTACTTGTACAATACACACTCTCTCTGCTCTTCTTTATTCGTTGTGTGGCGCATTAGTACCTACTTTACACTATTTTGTTGTTTGTTTCATCTATTATACTATCATTATCGTCATTGTCGTCGTCGTAGTCGTCGCTGTAGTCTTCGTCGTATCGTCTCCGTCATCATCATCATCAGCGGCGAGGTTGTCTCATCATCATACATCCGAGAGTAGAAGAAGCATCATCGCTCACAATTCAAATTGGCAAAAACAATTCACTCCAATATACACATAATTATGATACATCCCGTCGTACGTTCTTGTTCATAAGCCGTGCATTTGTTTTCCTTGTTTACATTGCGGGTTAATTGCTAATTCATTTTTATATTTGCAATAAAAATACGTAAGACAACACAAGAACACAAAAAAAACGAAAAATTTAAAGACGCGACACACTCTCGAGAGTTGGAAAACTGTCAAGCATTTTACACGGTGTGCTGCTCGTGGAAAGAAATGAAAATTTAGTGCGGATAAATCTTGGAAATGTTTTGTTATATGGTCAACAAAATGACCGTAAAAATTAAAAAATCATAAAACGGGCGCCGTTATTACTCTTATAGATGAACGTTAACATTGATCGCAGATACACGCAGTTTCTCGCAGATACAGTGTTGTGCCATTTTGCTTGTGTGAATATTCAACAAAGTTACACATCTCATAGTGAGCCCCATTTCTTCTGAAAGGAGAAAAATAATTTCCATCACCGTCTGATCTCAGAGCAACGAAAATACATTGTCTCCCAGCGAGAATCTGTGATGAATAAAGTGTCCACCAAATCAGTGTATCAATTTATGAATGTCTTCGGGGAAGCAAAACCTATTCTCACATCAGACTTTTATTGCCACTAAAACAGAAGTGAACAGAAAATAAGTGCTCTTGGATCAACGTGTCACGTGCTGAAGTTTAAGTAGTTAATGAAATTGAAAATCTTTTCCAATTACACTTTATCTGTTTGTTAAACAAAAAAAAGAAAACAACGAAAAACTTAGAGAATCCAACTAACAAAAGACACAAGCAGTCGTCGCCGCAGCTGTAGGAGGCTCTTAAAAATACACGGAATTTTTTTTGCAATAAATTCAGTTTCAAATACAATTCTCATTATTCCACCCGCCAGGAAATAGAGTTAACACTTAAACGAAAACCTAAGTTTTTATTGCACAAAAGGTAAAAATAAAAATTCAATTTTCTACTTCTGTACGTAATTCTCCTATCTATTCTCAGTACTAAAACAAAACTATAGATACTTGTATATATGAGTAAATTTTTAGTCTCTCGCGTTAGATTCCACTTAACAAATGATACAAAGTAAAGTTCCACAATAGTTAACACAACTACAGAGAATAATTAAACTGAAATCTATCTCCCCTTCCTTTGCAAAAAATAAAAAAAATCGTAAAACTTCAGAAAGTAGAAGAAAAGAAAATTTTTTCCTTCGTAAACCAGATCGTAACGTAAATATGTGCAATGTCAAAATTTGTTTTTGATAGTATGCTACCAAAGTATCCACAGTTTCAACCATTTATAAGTTCACATTTAACAAGTCAACAAAATTCATCATCAGCAGCCGCCGCAGCAGCAGCCGTCGCTTCAGCAACTGCAGTAGCCGTCGCCGCCGCAGCTCAACAAAATCATCATCAGCACCAGCAGCAATTGCACCATCATCAGCAGCAATTGCAACAGCAACAGCAGCAGTCTGCAGTCGCCGCCGTCGCACACCAGCAGCAGCAACTTCAGCAGCATCAATTAAGCTCAAACTCACCTGTATCTTCGTCTTCGCCAGCTACATTTGGACATTCACCAAGTTCCAGCAGCAATAACACAAGCAGCAGTTACTCGTTAAACGCCGCCGCCGCAGCAGCAGCAGCAGCCGCAGCCGCTGCATTCCAAAACCATAAAGTAATTACAAGTGCTGCTGCAACTGGTAGCTCCAACGGACTATCACCTTCATCGCATCACCACTTGAGCTCAGCTGCCGAGGGCAGTCCCCTACGCGGAAGCGCCGATTCAAATAATAGCCCCAACTCATTCGCTATACCAACCAGTAAAATGTATCCGTACGTTTCGAACCACCCCACATCACATGGCGGGCTCACTGGAATGCCCGGATTCTCTGGCCTTGAAGATAAATCGTGCAGGTAACTGATTGGATAGATTTTCTAATTGGGCTTTAGAGGGCTTTCGGATAACAGAAGAAGGAGAAGAAAATAAATTTCCATGGGCTTCCATTTTTGTCCCCCTTGAATTTATCTACAGATTGCAATCTGCAATTCTATCTGACATCGAAATGCAAAGCATTTGCCTTTGAATTCCCTCTTTTCTCGAACACCTTGCGTAGGTACCATTGTTCTGAAAGCCTAATTATGCCCTAAACTCTGATCTGTACATCAATCGAAGGTAATTACAACATGGTCAGCGTACCGTCGGGGATGGTGTCTTCACCCACAATTGCGGTTAGGCACCTCATTTATGCAGCCGCCACTCTGACCACGAGTCACGGGTACCAACGCCGTTTCCATTGTCCCGAAACCCAATACATCAGCCTCCTGGCGTTTTATGAGACTGAGTTTTCTTTTGTGAACTACAGAAGACATGTTGGTTTCACTAATTTGCATACTGTGTGTGTGCACCGACAGCGAAACAGCGGGTCACCTTATAACCAATGACCATCGTTTGTTCGGACACAATTCGTGTAGGTTGGCCTGCGCAAAATTTATTTGACTGGTCGCTCACTATGTAATACAGTCCTGACCGCACAACGCCTTGTGATAAGCGTTCGATTGGTTTACAGTCCTGTCTCAGGTAAAAAAGAATGTTTTACATATACGGCCGCATCCGTCTCTCTTTCACAGGTACACAGACAGTATGATGAATAGCTATCAGTCTATGAGCGTACCTGCCAGCGCATCGAGTTTTGCACAATTCTATCACCAGGCCGCTGCATCGGCTGTCTCAGCAGCATCAGCCGGCGCAATCGGTGTCGACTCATTGGGAAATGCATGCACACAGCCATCGTCTGGTGTTGTGCCGACCGCCGGCGCGGGACAAAGTATTGCCGATTTACCGAGATATCCGTGGATGACATTGACGGGTAAGTACACCGCCTTGCGATTATTGTAAGTTTCCCTGCAATCTGAAGTATCGAAAACACTTGAAAATGCTTTTAGCTCAGGAAACTGTTTTCGAATTGCAAATATATACGGTCTTGTTTTATTTGTTGATCAGATATAAGGTCGTTACATAGGATTAGGCTGAAAGCGCAAATGTTTATTAAATCGAATCAGTGCGCGCAATTAGTGTCAACTGTTCTGCTGACTTTTATTAATTGAAAAGGCGTAAATACGTTTAACTCAATTAGTCTCTGAGCCAGATCAACGAATAATTATGTTATCTTGATGCTTTGCCTTACATTGCTCTTTAACGTTACTGTTTGATAAAAATGCATGAATACATATTTCACTATGTCGCTTAGAATATGACAAACATATAAATCTGTAGAATTCTAGTTGTTGCGAGAGTCAAATTTGATTAGACACTTTTGGGGCTGACTTTGACAACATTGCCGACGCTAAACTTCATTGTGGAAATTTCTAACCCTCAGTGTGGCCCTAAACTTGATTTTTGGAAATTTCTAACCATCAGTGTATTTTTATTTTAGATCGATTCAAAGTCCTAGAATTCTTTCAAATCAGGTTTTTAGATGTGACGGCGTTTTAAATTTGAATCTCTTGCGGATTTGTATTCTCTTATCAGCAGAAGATGAATCGTCGGAAAAGCTAGTTGAACAAGTTTTGTTCTGCTTGAAAACGATTTTTATATTGGCTATGCTATGTGTAGGTTTTCTATTAGGAAACAAATTGAATAAGTTTTCCGTAACCTAAAAAAATCTATTTCTAGGGCTTTATAATTAAGATATTTTTTGTAAGTTTGTTTTTATGTCTTAAATGCACTACAACGTGGGTTACTCGTTTCTAGCTGACTAACTAGCTCCTCCTTTCTAGGATGTGTATGATTTGTAAAATTTTAACTTGGCATTTCTTTTTAAGTAAAATAAGGCTACGCCGTGGCGTAAGGGTAAACTTTATTAACTTGTACCCTGATGGTAAGAGGAACTATTAAGGGAATGAGCATTTCGCATTTCCCAAGTCATCGGCAAAAAACTGCAAATCTCCTCTACTTACATGCCACCAGGAGTTGCGTTGGTACCTTGAGAACTGTTTTACCATACAATTTCAAAGTCTAACATGGAATTGTTAGGAAAACCTTAAAAATGAATAAATTTACATCAACAAGTTTACAAAAATGAAACATGTTAACATTTTGTACTTCCCAAACCTAAACATGTACATATCTATTTTCTGGCCAAAATAAATCTCACTCACAACATCATGACTACAATGCCCTACAACAACTTTGATCCTGAATGGATTAACAGCTATTATTGTCTTTACACCCTGTGGCTTTGATTAAAATTCTTTTGTTATAGTGGCACTTTAAAAAATACGTTTTTCGAGACTGCTTAGATATTTTACTTATTGTGTGTCCTATCGTAGTCATTCGAGACATACCTAAGAACTCTGCAAACCCCAGACTTCGGGTAGATTATTTTCCTTAAAAAATGAACAAAACAACAAAGTTGCTAATACTGCGTCAGATTCTAGTCTTCTTTAATTTCCATAATTGTTGTTATGTTTTAGTCTCACGTGTCAAGTGCGAACGTTAACAATTAAAATAAAAATAATGAATATGAAGACCTCTTTCCCGATTACCCCAGAAGGCTCAACTTCGATTTTCACCCCGTCTTTCAAATTTCACACATTATTACTCCTTTGTGTCAATTCTGCCTATCAGGATAGATGTGATGCTAGCTTAGCTAAACTTGACTCCTTTAGTCGCTGATCTTTTCCCATTTTCTTCACAAAAGAATACACATAACACAACTGCCCAAAAAAAATGCAAAATCCTTTTGAAAAAAAGAAATATCACGTGCTTTGTCACTCTATTTCCCATTTTCGCATTACTCCAAGCAACCAAATATAAGAAAGCGTTAAACATCACTGAAAAACATCCCTAAGCACACTTTAAAAGCAATGAAAATATCAATAGTTTATTATTTTGCTGCTGGGTCATTTCACCACTTCCATTCTGTAAAGTTTCAAAACCAAAATTGTGATTACTTATCACACTAAATTTTATACTTTGAATTTTGTTTGGAAATACTGAGACTATAAAGTCCGTACTGATTCAAAAAAAAAAAAAATAGCCCTGCCTTCAGACATTGATTGCAGCCATTTCAGTGACTTTACATCGAAACGACTGTCTAGTAATTAAGTTAATGATCTCCCCGCTCTCGACTGAAATTTGCATAACTTCATCAGAGATTTTAATGAAATTTCCGTCTTACACCGACTCAGAAATTATTCCCTTCGAATGAAAATTTTACAATCAAACGCAACTTTTCCAATATTGCTCCAATAAAAAAAAATCCCATTGACAACTCCAATTGCTATAAAATAAAAGTTTACAAATACTTTTCGCAAGTAATAAAATTCTATTCGAAAATTATCAGTTCACATAAGAGATACAAAAGAAATAGAAAGCAATGCTATATATCAAAAAGAATGAAAAAAAAAACGTTCATCTCTCAGTGCCAGCACCGATCAGTAGATAAAATAAAATTTAATTAAATTGCGGGAACATACATTGTGCCGCATTTATAACGCTTATCAGTGTTATCGGCGGCAATATAAATTATTTAAATTATTACAGTCTCTGTCTGTGTGTATCGAGAACAATATTCGTGAGTCACGGAACTCTGACATAAATCACCTTCATAACTCATTTGCATTCGGACTTCCTTCTCCGACCGTTTTTCTCAGAAGACATCATTGCTTGTCCTTTGCCGGATTCAGCGGGATATCGAATGTGGTGTATCAATGCTCCGTCACATGAAATTTCATTAGTAAACTAAAGCACATGTAAACGAAACAAAAATCTCGAGAGAGAGAAACAAAAATAACAAACAAAGTGAGCTATGCTGGTTTGGTTGTCCATGGCTTATGCCTGGAGCCACTCCCACAAACGTTTTCGGCGTACGAGGAAATTCAAAACGTCAAACGGACAGAAAACATGAAAACACCGAGCTCAACATGAATAGCTGTGGGTCGACTAAGTTGAACGCTATTAGGTATAATTTTGTAATACAATTTAAATATTTACGAGCTGTCAATCAAATAAATTCCATTATGAGCAATTTATTGCAACAAGATTTGAATTCTTAACAAGGGAGTCGAAGGTAAAACACCCACATGTTCAGCCAAGTTCAGTGCAACTTTCAGAGACAACCACGTGCGTATCTGTCCAAAAATCACATCCACCGATCTAGGCACGATCGCGCATACTATGTCCACTGTGAGGTAGATTTTTCCCCTCCCATGTAGTAAACAATGGCTTGATCAAGAAAATCGTAATATCAATTTTGGGAATTGTTTATTTAATTGGGTTTTACGACGATCGTTAATAATGTTTGTTTCATTTTTTATGTCTATCGGAAGGCAATTTCTAAAGCGATTTTAATTGACTCAAGGTCAGACGCAAGTAGTAATGGAATTTTGCCCTCATCTCACGGAAGAGATGATGATAATGAATCAATGCGAGTCACAGACTCATCTCCTCTCCGTGTGCGAAAGAGGGAGAGATGGTATACACGAAAGGTGCAGAGATAGAGATGTAGATGTAGATGAGCACTATACGTAATAAAGGCAACATAATGGCTCATAAAATTTATATTTTTGAATGAATTTTCCATTCAACGACCGACAGCAGAGAAGACAGGCGAGATAATGAGGTATGCTTTCATTTGTTTCGGTATTGTTTTTGATCGGTCTTGATGTGTGATACTTTGGGGTCTGATTCATGGCATTTTGCTTTCGAAATTTGAAAAATTCCTACTTGAATAGACTTTAGCTAATTCAATTCCCGTTGACTAGGTAAGCTTGGCGAGAAAGTGTTGCTGCGACTGAGGAGAAATATGTTCGGCTCTACGTTGCTAACATATTGATGAGATTTTTGTGGCGAATGGTTAACGGAACTGTTGAGTCGATTATAAATCGGCTTCACGGTGTGTGCGGATGCGTTTAGCCAGAAAAGTAATAACAATAGTTTTCGTCATGTGTGGGTCATAAAGAGGAATAATGTATCTTAACAATCTGTAAAGGTTTTATATCTTATCCCACACCTTAAGTGTGATGTCTGATGGTGGATCATTTCCAAGTCATTCTTTGGATTTGTTTAAAAGCACAGACGTAGGCTGCACGCTATATTTATAGTTTGACAGAAAGACGGATTCCTCTCCACTGAGTCACTTTTGAATTCCATTTTGTGATCTACTGTAAGTCCATCGTAAAAGCTATGCGACAGTGCGGAAGAGGAAATATTCTCTGTATGAATTTAAAATAATTTTCTTCACCATGCCCTTACTTCTGCACCAGTGTATGTGTGCAAAAAATGTTTTAATTAGAACTCAACGCTATGCAGTTGACTGCAGTCTACAGGCATGCGCCATGCAACATTGTATGATATATTCCTCTACTGCACAGCACGTACGCACGGACTCGACGGCGTTATCTTCAAATGTTCGTGGGGGTTTTCTTCATTAATATTTGAAAATAAAATGCGCCCATACACACGCACACATGTCGGAAAGAAAAATTCACCACAACGCGATGACATACTAAAGTGTGCAAAGCCATCCATAAACTATTATTATTTATTTTGCAGTCTAATGCACATCATCACCACATAAAAATAGAAAGACGCACAGTTTTATTGGTTAAACATTTAAGCGTTTTCATTTCCTAGGGGCCATGTATGCGGTAGACTTTTGAGGGGCGACGGACAATTCGCTGAAGACAACTCTCTGTCTCGGACAGCGAGCTGTGCTCGCAGACGGGGAAATTGACATTTTATTGGGCCTTATATGTTTTTTATGAATTTATTTGGTGTTTTGATATGATATATTTGATTTATAATCACATGGTGGGATGGTGAATGCAGACTTTTTGTATCCGTGGTTAGTCGAAATTCAAAGAGAAACATTTAAGTGCAAAATAACTGCAAAGCTTAAGGATGTGAATAAGAAATCGTCATCTTTTCTATTGTTTTTTTCGCCATAAATAAGAGCTATCAGCTGTCACAGCCCGCCATTTAAACGTGTACAAATCCATAAGATAATTAAATCAAAGGTAATGGGTAAACAAAAGTTCCAGAAGAATTTACGACCGATACACTAGATCAACGACTCAAGTCTGAATCGTTCCATAAATCCAGTAATCGATGATTATATGTATTTAACGATCTCAGTAGCAACAGAAATTGATGTAAGTAAACCTTTCAGCTATCAGTCACAGCTCTCGATTGTGCAAATTAAACGCACTTTAATTGTTTGCTTAACTCGCCACATAGATCAGATATAAAATTTACGACGTTCCAATAAATTCTCCCCGCCAAGTCATACAATTCTTCCGTGAACATCGCACATTGTTTATGAAACTGAAATAGCTCACCATAGTTTGATTGTTTTAATCACACGCGCTACGTGTTTTCTTAAGTACCCTTTGATTGGTCAATGATCAATCTGTAAAGGCAATTAAAAGCATCTTCTTTCAAGTAATCAAAAAAAAAAGAAAGAAAAAACCGTAGTTCTGTTCCACTTGGAAAAGCAAACAAATTTCCGAGAGGAAGAAAAAAGATATGTGAAATCTAAACATCATTCTGTGGGGGTAGATCAATGTGATTTGTTATTGCTATCATACGTTAGCACCCAATTAAAGTTGAAGAGAAAACCAAGAAGATGCCTCCGAAGGATGTTACGAAATATAAAAAGAAATTTACAAATGAAAAGCAGACTTCCCTAAGACATCATAGCTGCTCGAAAGGTTGCCATGAGATATGTATTCTACGCATCGAGAATTTATAATCGACGTACTTTCCTTATGATTAGACGAGATCCATTGATAAACGCAATACACTACATACTACATACACTGTGCAGCATCCGATGGTACCTAATAAATTGTGAAAAATATTTGTTACATTCAAACAACTCACTTTTTCTTCGTTTGTTTCTTCCTTTCGAAAAAAAAAATGTTTCTGATGTTCGTTCTTTTTTTTATTTCAGATTGGATGGGTAGCCCTTTCGAACGTGTCGTCTGTGGAGATTTCAATGGTAAGTGATTAAGAACTTCCCTCTAAACAATGAGTAAAATATGTTTTCAAGAGTTTAGTCCTTGAAATTAAGGGATTTTTTCGAAAATAACCCTCTCACTGACTCACATTGTACGGTGTGTCTGAATGCGTATGCCCTTGCACGCTCATGTGAAAGTAATGTCGTGATGTCCTTGAATTATCTACTAATATTCATTCATATATATTTTTTTTTCCTCTTTAATTATACCCACCAGTCAGTCCTGGATACCTGAAGTAAAAAATGAAAAATGTTTTTTACGAGCCATATCGCTGGTTGTTTTTTTTTTCTCCTCCTCTATCCTAAACCTATTTCGCTATATGTGTGATACAGCCTCTTGATGTAAACGAAAACGTAAACGATCCTCGATCTCAGATGAGGAGAAAGTTAGGAGTTTAGGGAAAATCCTTTTGTGAAACCATCTTTCCAACCATTCACAGAAATTTAAAGGATTTCTTTTTTCTTTCATTTGACAGATGCCATATTTGTGTTACAATGTCGGGGTAAAGGCTCAGGTTGTTTATTATGGTGCAGTAGGTCTTTGTAGAAAAGACCTTATAATGATATTATTTATACGTGGGATGTGGAATAAATTGTTTTCTTATATACAGTGAAATTCCTTTTTGTAGAGACCTACTTAAGATGGACACCTCTCACAAGCGGACACCTCTTGTTAATAAACGCTTTATTTTGAACGAACATAGCTCCGTATAATCTACATAGTTTGCAGTTCGCCTTAAGCGGACATTTATTTGAATGAACGAAGATAAGAACGCAGAGAAATTAAAACATTAATTAGTAAATTTAAACATATTTGTTTTGTATATTATGAAGGACTTTTCATAAGTCTAGGGTTTGACAACGATACGTTTTTGATGTTATTTTAAAGCGAACGCCGAATTCTTTCTTTCAAATATCTGAAAATGCAATCAGCAACACGTACAAATTTTTTAGCGACTTTTCTATTGCTGGTTGTGCTCTTACACTGCATCTCGCAATTTTTTTGCGGCCCGACTGGCCCAACTGGCCGTTTAAACCTAACCTAACCTATGCCACAATATATTTGCTTGATGTAAGAGTACATACGCTACGCTCTATAGCCACTATAGCCTACAAGGGAGCAGAATCTAGCTTAGCTTCTTTGGCAACTACTCATGTTGTGCGTGGCATTGTTCTTGATATGAGAAGCTGGTTCATTGATATGCGAAGCTTTTGACTGACGGTTACTACTCTTTAAGCATTGTCAGGAAGTAGATAGAAAAAATGCGAGGTGCTTAGTGCGGGAATCGAACTTGTAATCTTCGGCGTGTGAGTCGACGTACTTACCTACAATGCCACGCCAACCACGATAGAGGAGTACATATACCAGTATAAGGTCTCCAAATCACTTGTCAAAACTGATGATATAGTTTATTTTTGCCATTTATACGTTTTTATGTATAAATAGGTTTTCAAAGTTACCAAAAACGGCTTTACCTTAAAATAGGGGAAAAAAAATAATTCTGGCATTGTCCCAAAATTTTCCTGACAGAAAAATTTGAGACTTAAATCAATTGACTTAACATCTCCCGTTTTATCTTAATTTCCGAATACATTTAAGGAATTTGACCTCAGTAAAGAAAGCATCATTCCTTATGAAGTCTTCTAGTCCATCAGTTGTTAGCTCTTTCTTTTAACTAGTAGTTGAATAAACGCTTGATTTACTCTCTTCTTTGCATCTATCAGAATACGATAAGAACGAAAGGCTAAACAGACAACAATTCGTCCTGCCATGTGCCTGAATTGGATTGGAGACAAGGAAGGAGTACAGACGTGACCCAGTTGCAATGTTTCATGGCGTTGATATCTCGTGCTTGGTTCTATCAAGACATACACAAATGAATCTTCATTAAACTTCATGCAGTCACGCTATAGCCAACCGAAAGTTTCCGTTTAAACTCTCCTTGCAATGCTCCGAACACATTACCAATGGTAAGGTTGGATACCATAGGGCATGCGGCGTGAAACTTCCGCTCGCGTAGCACAGACGAACGTGATCGCAAAGAACGATCGGCTGAGCATGTGCACTTTAGCCGCATAACCACTTGTTAACGTTCCTCCTATTACTGAACGTGCATTTAACACATAATACATAGATTCGTATGCACCTTTGAGTTTTAATCAAGCCGCGCCCGATAAAAAGTAAACGACATTTAATTAGCAAGCCGCTTTGAAAAAAAAGTGAAATAATTAATTGCACTACTAATTACAAATAAAACCTAGTCGATAAGGGAACCCCACCAGGACAGAAGACGGCATTAATTGAAATTAATATTAAGAAATAAATAAACCAAATGGAAATCTAAAGCAACACAGAAACGAATAGAAAGGCCAAAGGAATATTTGTATTCTTTGAATTTTTCGGTGCTCCTTTTCGGAATCGATATCGATTGAGAATAATTAATGGTGGACAGGGGAGTGGGATTAGCCCCATGGTGACCCAAGGCGCAACGAAGTGACAGAAAAGCGAATGGTCCCACATTGACCACATAAAAGTATCGCACTGTCTTGTGGCTCGGAAGTATTATTTATGAAGATAAGGCGGATTTTAATTTCCATTCGGTTTTGTCATCTGATGCAGGGATCATACCCTTTCGCTGTATGATATACGTGCATCGACACCAAAGCCAGAGATGAACGGAATTTCGATTACACAACGACGACGAACTAAATACAACTTCGATGATGTCTTGTCACTGTGATTCTTTGTCCGGGGTAGTCCGGCGGATATGTAGATAATAGATCCCTTTTCACGATTATTCGCACCAATAAAATAAAGTGAGAGGGTGAATTGAATGGCTTGGTGCTGTGAATTTGAATGTGAATAGCATGTCTGTTTGGTGACTGCACAGTCATCTCTTGTACGGGATGAAAACACCCTTTATTTTGCCACGCCATACCATGCACGCGACTGTGCTTGGCCACAAAGCTTGCACAAACCCCCCGGAATAGATAAAACGATTACGGCGATATTGCTTTGTAAAATGGCCGACTAAGCCAATGCGTACAACGGGCTAATTCATGCACATAACATTTTAAGCCATGCTTAAGTATCTCAAATGCTTCAAAACAGTCAGAGGAAACGGAGTGCATGAGCGTTACGTGCATATGCAGCAGTTGCGTGCAATGAGTGTGATTTTAATTGTTTGCTACTGTGATTATTAGCGTTTAATTGAGATCACATGCGAAAAGCCGGTAAATCTTGTGCGAGTCTTGCGAAAAGACCACACGAATGCAACCCATTTCACCTGTATTTATGAAGGTTAATGCACTCCTCTGACTCAAAACGAGCTGGATTATCAGCCATTAATAGAATCATGCATGGAGGCATCATTAACTGGAAATATGATTCCCATCGTGTGCTGGGGTCAAGTAATTTGCCGGAATAAATTTGATAACTTTGACAGCTTATACGCCCAGATGTGCAATTTTCAATGCAAATGTCAATCCACTGTCGACTGCATATATAATTTCCTAGTATAAAATCACAGGCAACAGGCCAAAGTCAATTTCAATTACACATATGACACGTTTACTCCGAGGCAATACGAGTAAAAAATTCACGCGGGATTCTAATTTCACTTCAACACGCTGGCCAACCCATAAACAAGTCGTGCTCACTTGATCTATGAACGCCTGCTTATGCTCCTTCACTCGCCAAGGCACATTTCATTCTTATGGCGCATTCGTTCAACGATGAGAAGGTGATCATATCCGCATAACAGCTAAAATTGCAGCGCTCAGTTACATGTCAGCACAACATCCGAGGATGAATAACAAAACAATCGATGCACACCCACATACACGTCCATATGTAAGTCCATACGGAAAAGTCAAACCGAAACGCCGGCCGGCAACCCTCATCCACATCATCGTACATAATCAACATCATCATTGCAATCACCATCCCGTCCGGGTTCAAACAGATCTAAGAATATGACTGCATGGCGTATTTATAGTAGCAGAAGCGGAGGCATGTTACCACTTCTCTTGGGCGTGTAACAACAGCAACAGCAACAGTAGCAGCAGCACCACCACTAGACTAGAGTGCAAGCTAATTGTATATGCACAGGCATGGTTGAAGGCTAATCAATCTTGTTGGAGTTTTTTTTTATGCACTTTGTTTTGATTTAAGAGCTAGTGGCTATACGACGTCTATATCTGGACTTACTGGTCACAGAGATATCCATAATAGTCAATTTGATCTGATCACAATAGAAACAGCAACAACGATAATAACAACAATACAGCAACAAAACAGCAACAAACATTGTTTAAAGACAACAAAAGCAACGTAATCGTAAATAGATCATAAAACGATCGTAAAAACAAATTTTATGAGTCGTGCGGTCACACGAAAAATGATCTCATTTACATTTTATTGCCGTATGTGTAGCCCGTAGCCAACCTACTAGATTGCAAACGGGGTCGCACCAACACGTTTGCGCGTTTGCACGCTGAAGAACTGCAGCGCTAGTTAAAGTAGTTCCGCGAAGACACATTGCACTCCATCCTCACCTCCGCCCACCAACGTATGACTGGCGTTTGTTGAAGTGTTCTTTGATTTAGTTGTGATAATGTGCTGCGTCTGAAATGCAGGGAGTGAGACACGGCACAAGGTGATGTGGGAATCGACAACTTTGTAGTGGAGTCGTTTTAAGTAATTTTCACATCCGAAGACAACTTTGCGATTAGCGATTAGGGTAACTCATAAAAAAGCCCGGTAAATTGAAACTCTTTATTTGCATACAATAGCTGTTTATTAGCACCTGGATCCATCCGGAAATGATTCCCCTAAATATCAGCACAAAGATTGTCTGTCAGCAGAGATTAATATGCAATAAAAGTCACTCAACTTCTTAGATGATTGGCGAGGTCGGAGTGAGAAACTTGAATTTTAAGATTTATTTGACAGCAGATTCGCATCATCTGCACTAACCAAATACGTGGTGCATTTACGATTTCGCGAAAGGTGTGAATTTGAAAATAAAATTATCACTTATAAAACACCCTCTGACTCAACCCTGTGACTGTTCGTTTCAGTAGGAAATATAAAATTATGTGATGAAATCAAATTACCGGCAACCACAGGCAGCACGTTGAAATAAATCAATCGATAGCAAATTGCTTTGTCAGCAATGTTTTCAAAATTGTATCTGTTGATTTGCGGTGATCCTTTGTACGACCTCGTAGGAATTATCTACTGTAATCAAGCACGTATTCCTACACAGTGTGGACCAGATACAAACTTTATTTTTCAACGTTTCTTTAAATAACACAATAAAGCGAACCGAATTAATTAATTTTACATTACTTTCTTAGTAAGAACCAACATTTCCATTAAAGATCTGAATCGGCTGGCTTTGCGGTACACCCTTAACATCCGAAGACCTTGTTGATGGTGTCGAGCTATAGGTCGTGGATTGTCGTGGAAGATTCTGACTTCAAGTGCTACAATCGTTTTTGATTTGTTTGCTGTTCACAGTTTCCCAAAAAAAGGTAGCCAAGACAATAGTGGATTGGCATCACCAAACCACTCACTTTGGAATTGAAAATTCACCATTACCAGTTGATTATTTTTTTTCTGTTCCTCTACCAGCACCGGCATTAATTCATCTTTTGGGTATAAGTGCGTCAGAACAGAGCTGCTAAAAAATTTTTTGGTATACTAATAATTATATACCGAATTAGTTAATTGAGGTACAGATAATAATAACCCTAATATTCAACTTAGCCTAAGTCCGAATTGGCCAGACAGCTTTTGTAAAATCTTTCAATGAACCATCTACATTGGTTCCGAAATGTACTCTGCAGCATGCGGATCAGCTAGATCAAGTTATAAAAACACAACCATACGTCCTTTTATATAGGATATGGAAGGAATACCCAAAATTCCAATATGCCCGCAATCCGTATTGTGTTGCAAGGAAAATAAAGAAATTCGTAGCGTCAATTTGGACGTTTTATACCAAATAGGCGCGCAAGGGTAATATTTTCTGTAAGGTTGAATCTAAGCATTGAAGCAGATTGAAAACTCATTCCGTTGAACTTACTTGGATGACAGATTCTCGATCTTATCAATTTATCTCGAAGATACGGTCTAGAGACTATTAAGCAATTGAATACTTACTGTCAGGTAATAAAGAAGTACAAAATAATAATAATCATAATAATTGAGTGGCACTAGAGCCCATAAAGGACTAAGACCTAGCTTCTACAACAACTACTCTTGTCGTGCGAGCTACTTTTCTCTCACGAGTAGAAGGCACCTACAGTTTTTTGCCAACTTCGAATGGCGAGATTTGATAACCTGTTCATAGAAAATTCATTATCACTGAGTATTGTGAGCAAATCGAAAGAGGTGTTGCAGTGAAAACATGTGAGGTGTCCTGTCCGGGAATCAAACCTAGACCTTCGGCGTGTGGATCGACGCACTCTTACCCACTACGCTACGTACGATATTGTGGATGAGAAGTATTAAGGCCAACTTTACGGATTGAAGAAAACTTGTTCTTAGTGTAGATAAATAACTGACTGAAAACAAAACTTATGAAACCTAAATAGAAGGTTCAATGGAATTAATTTAAGGATAGGATATTCATCGGTTGTTATGATTAAAATAATGTAAAAGTACTCGGAAAAAGATGTACTGAGAGTTTGTGAGGCATAAGCACGTACGAGACATAGGTTTTCAAAAGAAGCCAGTTTGGAGGAGAGGACTAACATTAATTTAATCTATCTGCATGATACAAGAGTCTAATATTCTGAATAGAATGAGGAAGAGGTAAACTTTTATCCTTCTAAGGTAACAAGAGAGGATACGCTTGACTTAAATATCCTGACGTGATTACCACAGTCACAATTTCAACAAAGAAATTTGCGAATTTACAAATTGTTAATTGCAAATTTATGGCGATACGCACAAAAATTCAGAACAAACTCGGCTAATGAAACTAACAAAGACTTAGATAGTTTCACAAACAGATGTTTTTTTTTAATTAATGGGCGTTAGAATTCATACATAAATGGCATAAAAGTGTACATTTCTATTTGTAATTTTAAAGACATTCTGAATTATTCCAGAGGTTTTTAAGGTTCCAATTGAAAAATGAATTGCATGCTTTATATCTTTTTGATTAGAAACATCGTTTCCTATAAGTTCAATCTCTACGATGCATTCTACACATATTTATTTACATTATGCACATCAAAAGATTGAAGTGTTTGGAAATTGTCTCACTTCCATTTGTACTCTTAATTCAGACGGAACTGAAGGTTTTCGTCAGTTCAATAATTTACATCTGCAAACGAAATTTAGAATGTTGGATCAATAAATTGGATACCGGTGAAATCAAGTTCTTTTCACTTAAGATTTTAGAGATTCTTGGGAATAGCCGTTGGTTCTGCTTATCCTATAAAACTATTGCTTTCTTGAAAGGAAGCAACTGGAAAGCAATTAAAATTTAAAAGCATGAGCTTAAGTACTATGCATCATCATAACAATTGTCCTTCCAGCACCACTATGCAGGGAAACTCGTTGGAGTGACACAGAATATTAAAACAAACTTCTTTTTCAAATTTTCAGATAAATACTCGCACTGTTACACTTTTCGAGGTAGCTTCTTCAAAGTTCAAAGCCTCTTCTTCAGTCGATTTTTTTTTCACGTAGGTTACTGTATGCGTATCTCCAAAAAGATTCACTGAGAACAATGTAGACATATGTATACTTAGAACTCCCTTCTTCTTTTATTTACTTTTCTACAACTACAGTGTTATGCTTTATTTTTTCCCACTTAAAACAGGGTAGGTACGAAGTTTGGCTTTGTGGCTTCTTCCATCTAATGGGTTCATTTAGATGAAAAGGGGCTTTATTTTTTAATGAAAGTTTATATTTCTTTGACATCAAATTCTGATATGTCTGCCAGTTTTTCGATGTAGAGCACTCAATAATTTCGTTTTTAAAAAAGCGACTACATATAGGTCAGCCTGAACCCACGTACTCTGTTACCAATCAGTTTCTCAACTGCATTTGAAAGAAAAAACAATTTGTTGGCGGTTTTTTTTTTACACAAAATTTTATCGTGTTTACCTCTTGTCTCCTCATAGCGTACATATCAAGACTCTACCTGTATTAAATAATTTCATTCTCATAACTAAAATTGTAAGAACGCCCTGTTGAAAGAGCATCATAATAAAATGACTTAAAAAAAAACGATTCTGTGAAAATTAGATGCACTGTTAATTGTGACAAACACTCGTGTACTTCTTTTCGAATGTTTCTCTTTAAAGCGATTCACTTCCATAACAATGCGAACATAAAATTATGCACAAATGTTGCCGCCTACTTGATACCATACAAAACATAAGTAATTTCAATTCACATTTAAGTATACCTAAGCGTGTACGTTTGCCGTGTATTCGGTTTCGGCGCTTTCGTACTCCATCCGACGAATTCAATATGCCATCTAATATCTATGTCAAAATTCTTCGCATAAAAATGTCAAAACAAAAATTTATATCACATTGCTTCAGCCATTTGTATTCGCATCGCTAAGATATCCGCAGGGAGCTGCCGCCATCAAACGAATTACCCTCGAAAATTTCCATCTTGTTAGAGGGTTGATGGCAGTACCAATGGTAATGGTGGTGGTCGGTCTCTATGTCGTACATCACACATCTCCACCGCTTTCACTTTCTCCGCCATACACGGCCATGCGGTGATTTGATTGTATACATTACGAATTTTTTTCGAAGGAAAAAAAGGAATAACACGAGGGAGTTAGCAGATACACACATGCGTCTGCCACGCACACACATTATTCTTCCGTAACGTACTCGATTTTATTTTGTATTTATGCACTTTCACAAAACTCCGGTGGGTGGAACGGGGTGGTTAAAAACAAATCTATAAATAAGTTGCCTCATTTCGTTTGTAAACCGATAGTCCTTTCTCGAAAGACGGACGCATTTCGTTCGGATTGCATACAAGTTCGCATTTTGCGACACCAAAATTTATAGCGCCTTCTTGGTGTTACCGCTGCTCTTGCCAAGACTCTGGAAGGATTAAATTACCAACTACATGGCTAAGGGGTTGAAAATGAACGAATTTGGACTTAGGGCCGATGCTGGGGATTTATATCCAATAAGGGATATGTAAATTCGTGTTCGTTTCGGATGAAACCCTTTTTGTGAAAGGTATCACAGTGGGGGTAGAACACCGAGGTTTTACTTTCATTTATCATGATAAAAACGATGTAAGATGTTTCATTCAGGCTGTGGTGAGCAACCCCGTTGATTATAAAAGCATTAGGTGAACTCGCATGCGGCAGATTTCGTGGGACATCCGCCGTTGGTTTTGACATGTTTCTCCATTTTATGAGTCTTATCTATGAGGAGTCGTTGGTCTTGGGGGAAAAAAATAATTATGAGTGGAAACGTGTTTTTAATGTGACGTGCACGAGGTGTGGTCCTATACGGCACAGCACGGATACATTGGGTATCGTGTACGCATCTAGGATACTTAAATTATGACCAAAACCGTGGATTTAATTGAAAACGTTTTTGTAATTATAATTATGAAATGTTTCTGTCTGTATGATGTAAAATTCATCGTCTATCTGATGGCCAGGGGCTTGAGTGGGATGTGTTGCACTGCGGTGGGTAGGTAGTCATTTACATAAGTTAAGTGATTTTTGAATTCTTAAAAAGAATTTTTGTACTTTTACATCTCCTTTAAACTGTTGCTTCACGGCGTTAAACACTGGAGTGGGCACAATTCTGGCCATACTCTTAGCTCATTTGAGCCACACAAGAACAAAGTTATGGGAAGATGTGTTCGATACATTTTACAGTGCTTGTCGCTTCTTAATGAGAAAACATTTGTTTTAAGCCCTTCCCTGCATGACACGCAAGAACATCTGATAGGCAATATCCCACACACTCCAATGTATTCTCACATTTGTGATTTTTAGTGTAACGTACCTCAAAGATTACTAACTACTCAATTTCCATTAGAAAATCGTTCAAAATTACCTGCCAATTATATAAAAACCGACTGAATCTACAAGAAATTGGTTTCTTTACAATTTCTATGCGCCATTGATTCGGCGTCGTCGTTCTAGACATCTGCTCCTTCATGAACTCAATCTCAAGTCAACTGCAGTTGAAGCATCAAAAGACACCACCGTAGTCTAATGTACAAACAAGCGCACACATATACTTACCCTGAAAGAAGAAAGGACCATTGTGCTACTTTGTCTCCAATTCCTCTGCATGGTCGAGTTACTTCTTTCTACGACTGCCCGGTCCATTGGATTTTTCTTTTGCGCTCCCATTTTTGACTGTTCAATTTCAATACGCATTGTGAAAGCAAGAAATGTTGCTCCCCTTCCTGTTCTATAATCCTAAATCGTGGCAAAAATTAGTTTTTGAGATTCTCAGAAACCCAAGACGTCCGCCCTCTGCAGGCCCCTTCGCTAAATGGAGTCACAGTGGAATCGCTTGTGGGGGCTGAGATAAGAAAACTTCGAGTAATTTTCAGATAGGAATCTGTGATCGATATTTGTGTACTTCACTTTTTGAATTCCATAGAATATATATGATGAGGGTGGAGGGGGGGCAATTATTTTAATGTCCTTGCGACACCATCGACCGCATAAAATTAGGCGCTAAAATTGCGCCCACCCGAATACCCAGACCATGGGTGGTGGTGGCGCATGAAAAATCGGAACAACTAATCTCTAGATTACAAATGAAAGTAATTTTCTTATTAGGCTTTCTCTGCGATCCAGGGATGGGGTTGGTGTCTCCTGGTCCTGACACAAAAGGCAGCCCTGCCAGCATTCTGTGCGAAATTTATTGCAGTCTCACTTTGCGTTCGCTGGCCCAACACTGAGTGGCTGTGACTGTGGCCCCCTGTTTGTTGTGTACTTGTTAAACTTTCTTTTATTCGTTCGTAATTTGCTTTTCTCCCCCATCTTTGGTTGGCGGCTTCTGTGCGTGTAGCATTTGTTCTCAAAAATGAATGGAAGGAAGTCTGTGTATGGCTGAAGGGGGAGGGTGTTCTGCCTTATCACACTCCCCCGTGTATCGAGCTCCCGATGAAACATAAACCACCCACAAGATTAAAAGCCCAATATAGACAATGGAATGGAGGGTGAACACTGTTGGAGAATTTTTTCCTTTCTTTCACTTTCGTACAACGTCGGAGAAAGCAGCAGCTGGGAACTACCCACCCACCGGTGGCACAGGGCATAAACTGTGTATACACAACTCACCCCTTCGAGATCCCTTAATCTACTATGCAGGATGTTTTCTCTCAGAGAAATATTTCTGTCCATTTTTTTTTGTTTGGGTTTTCTTGTCTAATAGCGAAACGAGGATGATAAAGCTTGAGGTAGACAACTGGGGGGTGGATTCCACTGCTGCTGCCGTCGCTAACAATTTATGTTTATTAAATTTATTTAAATTTAATCAGACCCCTTATCAAGGTAATTTATTGCATTTGGTATGGTTCTGTATGGAATTTGTAAATCTTCGCTCACCCTCATCCGCGTCGCTCCGAGGGTGGATGAGGAGAGGTAACAGAGTCTGTTTATACTGTAATCGCCATGAAATGGAACAAGGGTGGTTCACGCCGCCAACTGCTATTAAACGCAGGAAGAAATGCTAATTGCCGATGATCCTCCTTGCTCACGCCTCCTTTTCGTTTCTCTGTGTATGTTCTTGACATTTCGCATAGCCATCGTCGACGGTTGGCTTTCCTTCAACATTGCTTTACGATCGGCTTCTGGTATTATATTTTGCTTAACCTATTATTGTATATTTTCGTAGTGAAATACTCCCTCATTTCGGAGGAAAGCCCATTTACCCGGGGACTCAAACATCTCTTGGGAGAAATTCATTCTAATCAAAGATAAAAGATACGAATTTTTCGATTCAATGAATTGTTGTAAATAATTCTCGCGTGCGAAATGTTTCTCCAGGGTGTAATTTTGTAAATGGCGCTCCATGTATTGTGAGTCAAAGGTGTGATGCTAAGACATACTTTCCTCCCGAGCGTCCATCGTTGATTCCTCGCCTTTGTTTGAGGGGTGGGGAAGGGTGTAATGTATTTATTTTCGTTCTGACTCAGCGGGGCTTTGTTTATGATGGCAGATGGCTGAATTTCATCTCATTTTACTGACTTTCATTTCATTTAACATTGTTTTTTGTAAATTAAGGTTTCTTTTGTTAATAGAGAAGAAATTTTTTGTAGATCTCTATAAAGAACTTAATGATTCTTTTGAGTTTGGTTAAGTTCTCAAAATCAATCTGGTTTTCCATCAGGCCAAAAGTGCATCTCTAAAATGAATAACTTATGCTTAAGAAGCACAGCAATTTTGGTGATGTGTGCTCCCCATACGTTTTTTTCTTTATTTAAAACAGAGTTTGTCAGTCTTGAATTTGATGAAGTCCTTTCTATTTTTGACGAACCCATTTTGCATGAATTCCATTCTTATTATTTTCTTCTTTCCAGTAATCCAGTGATTTCAATGCATTTATTCTCAAAATCTCCATTTTATACCAATTTTCAAAGTTTAACGATAATTGAGACCGATTAAAGCGTTCGAAAAAAAACCTTTCAATCTTCTAAACGACAAATAAAATCCTTTCAACGAAACATTTCGCATCATTTGCTTGCTCTTATACAGACGTGCAACGAAGCAACAACTTTATAAAACCCATCCAAGTGACTGTCGGTCGACATGACTGATTTATTGGGTTTTTCTCGAGCAATCTGCATTCGAAATCGAATCAGCTACATCGACCAAATAAAAACCAGATAAGCAACACTTAATGGCACTTCCTAACCAAAAAATGCAAAACGTGTGACTTGCTTATTCTCTTGGCACACAAATTTATTCCGTACTCAGCTAGACATTAATCCCAATTTGAATGTTCGATAATCGCTTTAAATATTGCTCTCCATTGTGTTTTTTTTTCATAATCTTTGCCATCGCATCAGCAGCATGTCTATCGCCTCTGAGTGAACCCAAATACCGCACCTACTTCTCCATCCATAGTCCACCCACACATGCTCACCTGAGTGACACCACATAAATTTCTTCGAATTTATTCCACAATAAATTGAATTTATTTTAATTGGCAAGAGCTCTGGCGAAAATCTAAGAATTATAGCATGTCTTGGACAGGACCGGAATTGTGTGTTCTCTTGTCGTAACAGAAAATTGTATTTTTATCAGACGTTTTTTTTTTCATTTAAATTTTACTTTCACAATATTAATTTTAAAATAAACACCCCCGTGGGATACCGCCGTACATATAGTAGCGCTTCATTCATCGTTGTAGCTCGGGCTGGGCCTTTGCTCTGCACACACACCTAATTTTGCATTCCTGATGTGTAAGCAGTAGCAGGAACACAGCGCAAACGTCTTTTTGCAAAACGTCAACAGAATTTAAAAAAAAAAACAGTACGTACTAGAGATTGTAGAGGTTACGAAGAACGGATGTGTTTTGTAGTCAGAACATCATCGTTCTCACAATAAACTAGGATCGCGCATTGGGTGCTGTTGTGGGTGTTGGACTCGGAGGGAGGTGCACATTGTTTGTTCATTCCACCCCTGGTGTATACGAGTCAAGTCGAGTGGTGTATCTGATGGATATTTTGTGAATTCTGCACACACACAGACGCTATCGCTGGTAGACGAAGCAAACGGAGCAGGTCTTGTGTTTTCTAATTTGCGATATCAGCAAAATCCAGTTTTTTTTCGTGTTTTTTTTTTTTTTTTTTTTTTGTTTTACCATTCTTCGTTTTCTTTCGTATGCAAGTCAAGTGGAAGACAAAGCGCCATGCAAACGCCAACAAACTGAATATACGTACATAGCACTGAAAAGGAAAGGAATTTCGAGTCCTCCGTTGATGTTGCCACCGCAGTGGAAGGCGTCGCCTGTTCATCGTCGTTCTGTTGTCTTTGTCAGGATATTGAGAATGACGACAAAGGTATTTTTCACAAGCATTCTACCGGAGAAATGGTTCGTTCGCTTTCATCTAATGGTTTAATGGTGTTGCATGGTAGGGTTAGTTTTGTCGTAAGTCCTTGGAAAGCGTAAACGACTTTCGTCTGAGTGTCATTTAGATAGATATATGCGTTCAGTAAGAAGAAGCAACGTTTTTACTTAACACGAATGTGTTTAGTTTCATGTTTTTTTTTAAATTCTTTGGGTGATCTCTTATCTACATAATCCATTCAATTAAGGGAGTTTCTTAACTTTCGTTAATTTTGCGCTGTGCCCCATAGACTAAGGCACCTGGAGAAGAATGCGATGTATTTCCGAAAATTGTATTTTATTGACCATAAAGACGAGTAACTTGGTTGCGTTCCATTTGTTATTTAGCAAACAAATAAACTATGCGGACAAGGTTTGCTTGCCTGTCGAGTGCGCAAACGGCGCTGGAATATATAGATAGAAGCAATAACTCATCGAGTTTGATCTATTAATAAACATTTCGCACAACGATCTCATCGCTCTTGCTTGTAGAAGGAAGCAACCGTTTGTAGTCTTTAAATAAATTTATTTCCTTTGATTCAAATTTATAAAAAAACTAATCAGCGTGAGCTTTAAGAAACTTCATTTTGAAAGTTCGTTTGGTTGTGAATTGATAGGCTTTGTGTTTCTATCGTATTTTAGGAGATAGTCGTATGGTTAGATATTGTGCATAGATGTTGTGTGTCATGCTATTCATTTTGTTTTCACTTAAATTTTTTTATTTAATTGCTTATAACGAACCTAACTGTAGATTTTATTGTTTGTTTCTCGTTTACCTAAGGTTCCTCACTTAGATTATCAGAGATTCAGGCTTTGCAAGAAAAGTACGAAAAGGAGGACATTGAGCGACATGTTTTTATGGGCTACAACCATGACCACATATTTTACTCAGGTTTGTCCAAACAAAAACAAAATGAATTCCTCTGTTTTAATTTCCAAATAAACGACCAACAATTAAAGAAGTTAACGAAAACTTTGACATCCTGCATCTAGTTGATAAGACGTAATCATGTTTGAAGGGCGTGTAAAGCTAACTATAACAAAAAATTAACACTATTTAATTTAAAAGAAACAAATACATCCTCATCCATCAGCTGCTCGCTTAAATGATGCAGCGGATAAATTAACATGCTTAGATGCAAACACATAATTTTGCATTAATTCGCAAAAACAAACGAGCCAACATCTTAAGTGCATTTCAGTTGAATAAAATCAAGCTTAAATGTGATTGACCACTTAAAACTTGATATATAAAACGCTTTATCCGACTAATGGTCCTCAGAGAATCAAAAATTCAATTTAATTAATGCAAAATGTCTCGATTCACAGTATCTTGTTTTCACTTTGTGGTACGAGCGTACCCTCCCAATTAGGCATCACCTAAGCTTTCGTGTGATTTATTGAAGCAGAGATTTCGCTCGATCTTCTGTCGGATAATTATAGATGTCACTCACACGATTCAATATCTCCTCATCCGCTTCGTCAAAATAAATTACAATGCGGTCGAAAAAAAAATGTTTTTCTTATGCCTAGACTTTACGCAATTTATCTGAACACATGGTGACACGTTCATATAAGTATATACGTCTATACTATGTTTATGCCTTCTAGCTATTCTAAGAAACAAAAAAAAAACCGAAAACCAAAACTCATCATCACTACTCAAATATAGGTCCTATGGCAGGTGAGAGCCAGACAATTGAAATATTATTTATGGCGTCGTGACTTTATTAATGCGCATTATTAAAAATTAAGAATTGTTTTTATGGATTTTATAGCTTCATCACCATAATTTTTATTATTCAATAGACTTTATTATTAGCACATTTAATTGTTTATGCTTGTTATCATTGTGTATGGGGATACAGTAGGTTTGTTGAATTTTGTTGTCAGTCTGGCCAAAATGCCATTTCAACCGAGCTTCATGGCCACTCACTCACTAATTCAATAATGCCCACTGTTTGGGCGTTAGAAAGTGAAGAAGTCGTATTCAGATGTGACTGAATAATTAGATTTAATTTGTAGCTTGTCAGATAGAATTTTCTTCTTGTTGTTTTGTTGACCCAATTATGCGCCCATAAGTGGCACGTCCCGATCCAGCCATCCCGATGAGGGATTACATTTTGGATTCGAATGACCGTTGAGTCAGTGTTAAGTCTATTCAATTGGCTACGAATGGTATATGCGAGGGGTTTGTTTTCGACAAGTGGCGTAACATGGTTTTTCATGAGATACCACCACCGGGGTGGCGCGTTTCATTAATGGCACGAGCACACGATGCGGGAGTAATTATCCGGTGGTTAAACTTACTTTTACTATCGTGTTAAATAGTTAAAAATGCTATAAAAGTGGTTGAGCTGAAGGAGATCATCTTCTCCAGATACATTTTTATGGCCATGAAGTTGATTTATGTTCCTACGGTTTGGTTGCGAACCACTGTTTTGGCTGTGCCTTTTGTTATGGGTGTTTTCCCATTACAACCATTCTGGGTGAGGCGCAGCAGAAGACCGATACAAGGATACAACCTAGGTAGACAAAATGTGCATGATGGAACGAAAACACACCATTGAGGAGGAGTCTGCGCACGAACCACACCGAACGTACATCAGTCTACTGCTGTTCCATCGTGGTGCTCTGTCATGCCGAGTGCGACATGGTACACACAAAATACACTGAAACCCAAAAAAACCTAACAAGTGGCCAACGCCATCATCGCGGCTACACACTACCACCACACAGCCATTCGACAACCGGTCTGCTGCTCAGAACTGAACACAAGATGCCATGGGAGTGCATGCGATGCAACGCGATGCCATGCATCCGACGGGCATGTGTGCACGGGTTTCCCTTTCGCACGAGTCGCGTTGACTTAATGTGCGTGTGTGTTTGTGGAATAAGAATGGTTGCTATGGTGACGAAGAGGGAGCCATATTTGATTTTCTAATTTCTTACCCTCTCACCGATGGCTGCCAGACTAACTGGTTGGCTGTGTGTGAGCCGCATTGGCCAGAATGAGACAGACGAGAAGCTGGCTAGCGGGAGTGTGTACATATCTTGATGCCGGCGGCGAGTTGCACGGAGAATAGATACATTTTTGTGATGTAAATGTGTAGCAAAATCGATAAAGATGACTGGAAGGCGACCTCGGCGAATTGGTTTTCGTGTTTAAATTTTCTTTTATGGTGGTTTTTTGATTTTAATCTTCGATTCATCGAATTTGATTAGGCGTTTACGTTTGCATGCAAAACACAAAATTGGGGGGGGAACATCACCGCAATAATCTGAAGAATTTTTTTATATGATTTAGCATGTTTACATACATTAATATTTAAGGCGCCGATAACGTGATGTTTTTGCTTTTCCAATGAAATTTGATACAATTGTAAAAAAACCAAAACAATCCGTTAACGATTTTGCGGGAGTGGAAATAAATCAGTTATCTCACAAATCGGTGGCACGCAACGTCACATGGTCTTGGGAGTATCTAACTCCGTGTATTGTGTGTTGAAGCATAATTATGCTTTCAAAATGACATCTTAGCATGCACATCTTCTCTTTGTTGTGCAAAAGATTTTCTTTCGACGGATGCTGTCTGCAAATTAGTTCGGTTGTGATTGACCCCAACCAATTCGAAATAAAAGTACCGGAAATAGTCCGTTTCCAGATTAATGAGACAGAACAGACTTCACTCTTTCTTCTGATGAAGAAACTCTCCAACTGAACTGAACTCTCATAAAACCCTGCCTAACGACGTCCTTTGCATTGTCTGCACAACGTCTCCCTTTAGGTGAAACCATGTGGATTTGTTTTGGCTCGATAGCACCTAAGGATAACTTTGGAACTAATCTTTATTTTGAATACCGCCTCAAGATCCAGGCTGACCTACGTTGTGACTACTGTTGTAAATTACAGTGTACGAATATCAACTCAGAGCGCGTGTTTTATTGTTTGCCTTTTTTAAGAGAAATACTTTTTCCCAATTTCAACGTAGCTAGGTGCAATTAAACCATAAAAAAAATTTCAACGGATACAGTCGTACCTTTTTTTATCTGAGCCTGCAGAACCGTCATAAACAACACAAAATAATTTCTTTGTCTTTGCGAAATCTTTGATTTCCAAACACGAACAGTATGCGTTTTTGCGCAGAAACAAACACAAAACACGACAGAACTCCGAAATACTTTCCCTTTGGTTTTTTATGCCTTCAGCTGGTTTTTAAGTGTAGATGGTTCTTTTTTCAAAAGTTAAAACAAAACTACGGGACAACAACAACACGGTAGAAAACCCCATGAAAAAGATTTATGACAACTCATCATACACACCGGTAGTCGCAAAAATGTTACCCTTTAAAGGATAAGAACCTTTCGGAGGGACACTGCAAAAGGTGTGCGCTGTATGAATGTATGGAATGTTAGCCTGTAAATGGAAAATTCGACGCCTTCCACGGTCGTTGTGCACAAGGTTCATACTTGTCATGTCGACGAGTTTGTTGTTTTACCTTCTGTCACCTCCTGGCGAGTGTGCGGTGAATGTCCTCTTAGGAAAGCATGCACATTGTTCATTGTACGCCTTTCGCAGGGGGTATATTCATAATGTTACCCTTTTGGTGTAATAACTTTCTACTTTATCTGTCGCGTTTTCTCTTTTTTTCTTTGACATGTTTTTGGCAAACAGACGACAAAAAGGCGACGAGACTGATGTAGAACAAATTTAAAGGGATATTCTCGTCTTTTTTCCTATTCTGCTGATAATTTTATTTGGCATGAAGATTGCTATTACTTTTGCGGAGCGCACAGGCACGCAGTTTTGTCATGAAGTAGGTGAAAGTTGTAATGCAAGTAAGGGCGGAGTATTGAAAGAGAAGAGAGATGCCGTGATATTAAAACGAATGCACATGTTTTTTGCAAATTCAACAATTCCTCCTCTAATGGCACTCAACTTTCGAAAAATCTACAATCTTACTTAAATACCACCGCACACATGTTTTAACATTCAAATACTCTGTTTTCTGAAGACTTATATCAAGGGTATATCCATAACATTTGAGCAGCATTTAGTCTAAGGAAATAGCAACAAATTATAAAAATTTTGAAAAAAAAAATATATTTCTTTATAAATTATACAAATTCAAAGTGAAATTAGATCTCTTGTCTTGTCATCATTTATTGATTTACATTGTCTTATTTTTATATCATTTAAGGTCCGAACGGTTGCCCGAGACGTCGAGGTCGACAAACCTACACACGATTCCAGACCTTGGAATTGGAAAAGGAATTCCATTTTAATCATTACTTAACGCGGAGGCGACGGATCGAAATCGCACATGCACTCTGCCTAACTGAGCGTCAGATAAAAATTTGGTTCCAAAATCGGCGAATGAAATTGAAGAAGGAACTGCGAGCTGTGAAAGAGATCAACGAGCAAGTGAGTTATTTTTATTGAATATTTCTTTATTTTCTGCTTGTCCCTTCTGCCTTCTCATCTTGCATACAGTCCTCGTCGTCTTCTTCTTCTTTCTTTCTTTCAGTTTATTTTATTTATTTATATTTCTTAATTTCTCCTTTTGAGAATAAAAATATGGTTATGGTGTATTTTGGAAGAGATAAAGGGGATTAACCGAATTGTATTGCAAAGTGAATTCAAAAAGGCAAAAATGAAAGAGAATATCTTAATTGCAAATGTGACTGGGAGTGCGTCACGGAGATTGATTTAAATTATTCTCAGATGTCTTGATTGGAGACGAGTGAAACGATGCTAATTAGTTTCCATACTGCAAGAGTTGCCAAGATACCCATATACTGGTTCAGCGGATAGACAGTGTTATATGTGTGTTATGTTGCATTGGTTCTTAGTCGTCTTAATGAATTCATTTAAGCAATGTAAATGGAATGTTTTGCCAGCTTAAAAATTCATCGCCAGTCTTAATGTGCCTTCGCTTTTGGATGTTAATTGATTAAACGCTTGCGGGTATCCAGTTTCAGTCGCCATCATGAAATGCAAAATGCAACGAAGCGATTTTAATATTCAATCGCAAGCAACAATTCGAATGAGCTTGTTCGATAAAAAGCAGGCAAAGTGCACATTTATGTATGCCTTATCACATTTACGATGACTGACATTACACATAAAATTTCTGGGGAAAAAAGGAGAAAACAAGAAACGACTGTATCAAACAGATACAAACTTGCAGATGATAAGCACTTTCTTTCGGGCTTGACACTCAATAGTATTGTGCAGGGTTTGTAGTACAGGTCGAAGGGATGGCAATTTAAAATCTTATATCTCAAAATATTTAATGCATTCACAAAAACTAACCACATCCATTATTTGCTCCTCTCTTCTTTTGCAGGCTCGACGTGATCGGGAAGAACAAGAAAAAATGAAAGCACAAAATGAAATGAAATCCGCCCAACACAATGCCAACAAACCACAAGAACATCAGCAACATTCAATTGTTTCCCATAACTCTTCTGGCCATTTACATCATCCTGTCGGTCTGAACGATTCAAAGCTAGGCCTTGGCATGGGCGTGGGTGTTGGCGGCGTCGGTAGTAACTTGGGAATGATGAGCGCACTCGACAAAAGTAATCATGATCTTTTAAAAGCAGTTAGTAAAGTGAATACATAAATCAGTAGTAAAAACAAACAAAAAAATTAATAAGTAATTAAAACAAAATCGTTTGTAACAAAAATACCACCTACAATTAAAAAAAACCCTAAATGCAGAAGTAAGAAGATTAGATAAAGAAACGCTAGTAAGTGTGAAAGTGACTGCAATAGAACTACGTAAAACACACACACACACACACTTGAATGAAAAGGAAACCGAAAGAAAAACCTTATACAGTAAATTACAGTGTATTATTGTAAAGTTTAAACTTAATTTAATCTATTAAGCAAAAATATAAAATAGTTTTTTATAAAAAAAATTGATTAGCATTAAAACTTTTTTTTGGAAAAAAAAACAAAAACAACAACAAATGTATCCATATTAAAGAAAATATTAAAATATTTGTTTCTTTAAGAAATTAAATTTAATTTTATGTGTACTTTAGTTTTGATGAACGAAAGATTCGGCGATACAGACATTGAAGAATCATTTTCGATGTATGGATGTAAATATTAAGATAATTGATTGCCATAATATGATTGTGTTATTATTTTAACGTTTAGTATTTTTTACTTATTTTGTTCGGTCAGATCTTATTTCATTTGCAGACTAAGTCGTAAATACATGTAAGCTCTAATGTATAGATGTATTATTTAACGAAAGTAAAATAGTATCTAAAGTGTAAAAGTTCGAAATGTAGGTTGAAGAACAAAATTTGTCTTCTTAAAAACTGGTGTGTTGCATACCGAATACAAAACAACGTTACAGTGAGTTTTATTGCCAGTGAATATTAGAAAACAAACAAAAAAACAAAAAAAAAAAACATAACTACTTATTGCTTGAAAGTTGCAAACAAAACCAAGAAGTAAACTACTGCAATACATTATAAATTGAAATCGAAATTAAATGTCTATTATTAAAAAAGGAAAACAAAAAAAAAACAAAAACATTACGGCTTTTTAAGAGCCAAATCAACCCATATACGTATTAGATTATAAGGCCAAAATATTATTGTAGATATATATTTTACTGAGTGAATATTAGAATGTAAACGAAAGAAAAAACAAACCTGTAACGAAGTGAGTTAAGAAATACAAAAGAAAACTACAAAAATTCCTAAGCAAAATACGTAGAATATGAAATAATATGCAAAAACTATACACCATGTTATTATTATCTCTAAATTAAAATGAAGAAAAAAACAAAACACTCGAATATAATGAATTAAAAGAAACTATATAAAAATGTATGCAAATACTTTTGCAAATCGTATTCATAATTTCTCACACAAATCATTTCAGTCCTTTTTACTTACTAAATACAAATATTTTTTATGTGCATTTTTCCATACGCTACACAAAAAGGTGATATTTTTTAAACTTACATATTACTCAAATTCTGTTTATGATTTTTATTTTCATTTATAAATTTGTTATATGAATAGTTTTTGTCAATTGGTTATGTTCTATTTGAAAGTGAAAGAGAAACGTTTATTGAAATTATTTAAATTTTTTATCTTTCTGTTTTTTTTATGTGTTAACCCTTGCAAACAGTTTGCCATCCACAGATTTTTTTTGTTATGGAATGTAGAGAAAAAATTAAATATTTAATGTTGTTCTTATTTTCAATTACTTTATACCTGTTTTCCATTGGTTGTTTAATGTAATTTTTTTTTATTTGTATTCTTTCATTTTTTTTTATCATGAAATGACAAAAAATAAAAAAAAAAGATAATTTAACGTATCAGTTAATGACAAATAAAATATTAGTTAGTTCAAAGGCCCAGCACATGAAATGAGAAAAACGTATGAAATCGAATTAAACATATTTATAATTTCTTATATCAAAAATAAATGCAAATTTGAGACTTAAAATACTTAAAGGATTTCGTTTTCTTTGGTTGTTTGTGTTTTTTGTTTTTGTTCGTTGTATTTTTCGATTTAAGTTCATTGCAGACAAAATAATCGACATGTCGACACATTTTTTTGAACCAAGGGAAAGGGGAAAATGTACAAATTTGTCTGTACTTTCGCAAAACTATGCAGCATAAAATTCATCCGCTTAGTTGTTGTTGGATATTTTTGTGTTTATTTGTCACTTTTTCATTGCTTATATGTTCATTTGGAATTTGGAATAGTAAAACCCATCATAACACACATACATATTTGACAAAGTCGTAACCTACAGGCGAAGGAGCATGTCCCTCCACACTCTACATATTTCTAAGCGTTCTTAATTATATTGATTTTCGCAACCGATTATCGTGCTATATCACTTGTGTTTTTACAATTTATGTTACATTATCCCAACTTGATGTGCATATAGATGGATATCACAGATAGTTGTTGTTGATAAATCTCATGTCAAGTAGGATAACAGCAAACCAGCAACAAAATTGAATTGCCATGCACCCTGCAAGAGCTCAGCTTTGTTACTTTTCTATGTGAATATCTTATATTTTTATACTCTTTACATTTTAAGAGCATACTCTATGTATCCCTCAAATAATCTCTAGACAAGCAAATAATTAAACGTAATAATCAACTGAAATACGTAAAGTCAGTAATAATATTAACCTGCATATACAAGTATATCACAACAGAATATAAATATACTATATATACAATACAATACGTACATATTTATTTTGTTCAGAAAAGTTTTTTGGAATCATTAGTAATTGTTTTAATATAATTCTGTGATAAGAACTGAAAAATTATTTATCTTGCAAGGAAAATATGAAATCTAAATCAAATTGAGGCGAGAGCAAAGAAAAATGAAATTTAAAACAAAATCCCATCCATATTTCAAGTTCGATATAAATGAAATAATGTAAACAAAGTGCACACATATTTACATAAAATTTAAAACGAAAGTATATATACAAACTGAAAATACTGAATTTTAGTTCTTGCTCATAAGAATCAAATATTTATATCTTATATAACCAATGAATCCTTAAGTGGACATTAAAACCTAATATTCAAACTGAAGATACGTAACTCTTACATAAATTATCAAAAAATAAGAATAAAAAAACGAACACAAAATTAAATTAGTTATAGTGTTAACTAGTAATTAAAATGAAGCAGACAAAAAAAATTATGTGTGTGGAGATAATTGTACGTAGTTTTCGATAATTTCTGTATTGTGTTGTTTTATTTTTTTTTTTCATTTTGATTTCGTTTTTTGTTTTTTTTTTCGCAGTGGAAAAAGTTAAAATATTTAGTTGTGTAGTTTACATAAAATGAAGCAAAACAAAAATTAAAAATGAATTGTATCGAGTAATTTATTTAACTAAGATAAGGCTTATTAGTAATAATAAAGTATTTACTACTGAATAACTCTAGCATGAGCTATTAATAAATAATTTATTAATTAAATAACATTAAATGAAATATTTCGTCTTTTGTTTTTTTTTTATTTTCTTGACGTGATCATTATCATCCCCTAAATGTTTGTTTCTTTTATCAACGTGTATATGCCTTTCTTACCGTACCTACATGTATGCATTACTAATGATGCACTTTACTTCAGGTTGTTCAGACTGTTCGTTTGGAAACGTTGACGCTATTATATGCAAGAAAGAAGGATAACAACTTTAATATGTGAATGAAAAATTTGACAATTCGATGAAACGTATCTGATTTTGGACTAAAACATTGTTTCACTCTACAATAACTTCTTTTCTTCAATTGTATTTATTTTTTCACAATCAGCGATGCGATGACATCGTTAACATCATTAACAGAAAAAATGTTCACACTTAAAATGAAGAATTTTTTAAAACATGTTCACTCCACTTTTTGCCATTTTCATGCATGACGAAACATTGTACCTGTTAGGAAAACTTATTGCACAAGGAAACCTTTCGAAAAGTGGACTTAAGTCTTTACAAAAGTTAGAAATTCTGGAACAATATGTAATTACCTTCTTTCCACATATACGCCTATTTTTAATTTTAAAAAGATTTGCATATGTAAAATGATTCGTAGTCTTACGCTTGAAAGGGGAGGGCTGGTGTAAACATACATTTTCCAAAATTTGTTTCAGATATGTTTTTTTTTTTAATAAAATTTTTTTTTAATGTGTACATAAAAAAATCCGGTACATGAACAGTTTCATACAGTTCCGTACATTTCTTTTCTCCATTAATACCAGAACCAACAGGATACAGTGCTGCTTTTGGCAAGAATATTTAGTGATTGGTTGACGTGAACACAATAAATTTTTTTAGGCTTAATAGTCATGCTGGGGTAATGGATAGGTCTAGATATAGATATTTGACGGAACTACAGTTCACAGGGAGCAAGGCTCAGCTTCTTTTGCAACTACTTTGCATTCTATTGTTCGTTCTCCCAAGTGAAGACTAAGCAAATAGCTTATCACTGAATCCGAACGGAGCTTCCCAGCAATTTGTAAAATGTGGTGCCGCGAGATAAATGATTACCAGTGCAGGAATCGAACATTTAGTGTTTGGGTCTACGCTCTTATCCGGTAATAGGCCAAAATATACATAGTCCACTACAATTTCGTTGTATTATCAGAGAATCTCTGCAAAAAATTGTTATTCCTTCCACATTGTGACATATTGTAGGCTTGGGATGGTTGGGCTTTGGAAAATTTTTTTTTCGTTTAGCAGAAAGTGCTCTCTTGTATTGTCTAGACTGGGCCAAAGTCAATCCACTATTTTCCAGACTCCTTTTGGGCCATTGTCGATCTACTCTTGGTCAAATTTCTTTTTATTTTAATCATTTTGGTAAACTGAGCATAACATAAATTGTAATCGCTTTGACTAGAAATGAACTCTCAATTGATTCTTGCAATACATAAATTTCATTTTTTTGCGTCATATGACAATTCCTTCACAATGTAATTACTTCAATATACCCTACAGTTGATTTTTATTTTCTTTCCGCAATTTCACAAGACTGTTCCCTGCAACACCTGATCATCAGTTTTATCAGCCAATCATCCTAATTTAGTAGTTTTTCTGACGTTGACCAGTCCCTACAATAGTCTTCATTTAAAGTCTTTCATAGACTTTACAGACAAATTTCCCATCCAAAAATTTAAGCATCCAAACGTAAAAACAACAAAACTGCGACACAAATTACAATTCACCTAAGCAAACCTAATCCAAGTACAATTGCTTACTGCGCCAAATCTCCACTTAAGCCGACCATCAATTCTACCGAAACTTCCATTTATCAGCTGACAAATGGCACTCCGGGCAATCAAGAAACACCTTGCACAGAATACATAATGGGAATGTAGATCCTAATTTTATACATAATAACATTATGTAATATATCAGCAAATATTTGAAGGGACCAATCTGCCCTAGGTATTGCAAGTACCCCATCTATGCGCTTGTGTGTATGTGCGCGTGGTGTGCGGTGGAGAGATGGAAAAAAAAATGAAAGAAAGGGGAACTAGAAAACAAATATCAGCAGGGTGGTTGTAATGGGACGTCACGATGTGCAGCAACAAGAAGGATATACTGTTCAGGCATACAGACAGTAGGTGTACCTGGCGTAGTTGGCGTAGTGAATAAATTAGCCTCATGGGTATAATTTTATTAAATCAACTAAAATTCGCAACGTTAGCTCCTTGGATTTCTTCGTTCTTTTTCTTTCGTCCTTCCTTCTCTCTTGACGGCAGCACAACCAGACGATCGGAGGGGTGAGTTTGCAAATAACCTCCTCACATTCGCACACAGCATCCCTTTGCGAAAACAAACGATGAAATGGGGACTTTCGCGAGATGAGCGCTGAGGGTTGGTATAGTTAAATTTCAACTTAGCAAAATAGAATATAAATTAAAGATAAATAAAGAAGAAAAAATGAAACAGTTTTGTCACCAAAAAAAATGAATACATTCGGCTGACAGAACTGGGAACTGAAGTTGAAAATTGTTTCGTTCCGAATTAGAGAGGGCCTTTGACTCCACAGTTCTCGCATTGTATACTTATATTTTGAGCAAACCTTGAACGAGTCCTAGACATGGTCTTAAAGTACGAAACCGATTGATAGATTCGAATAGTACAGAAATCTTCCACTTTTCAGTGCAGCAAAGCAAAAGCCAAAAAAAAATTTTAACGTGTAAATAAAAAAATCCGGCACATGGACGGCTTTATTCAGTTCCGTACATCTATTACCTCCATTAATACCGGAACCAAGAGGGTACAGTGCTGCTTTTGGCAGGATTATTTAATTATTGGTTGATATGGATACACTAGTACAAAAATCTTCCACTTCTTAGTGCAGAAACTATTTTCGAATAACTAACTTTAAAGAGGGTGGTCTTTAAAAAATGCGATGTTTCCTTAATACTTATAGGGGATTCCAATAGATTGTGCAACAAGTGCATTGTGACAGTCGTTGTGTTGAAAGCTTTTCTGGTTGAGCCACACATTGGTCATTTCGGTCTTGTTCTGTGTGAAGTTCGTCAGATTTTACTCTTAAATCGAACTGAATTTGGATTTTCGTGGTCACCTGCCTTTGAGATTTAACAACACCGGGATCATATACTAAAGGGTCGAGATGACACAACACCACACGCTTTGGGTCATTCCAAGTAATGTTGAGTTCAGAGATAGACACCCCTCCTTGGTAGGGATCGAGACCATATAAACATTTCTCTCATTCTAATACATCGTTTTCTGGGTCACGGCAAACGTTTAAAGCACATGTTGAGTTGGAAGTAAAATTCTCAAAACAATTTGGCTGATCACAGTGAACAATACTTTAAGGTCAGTCGGCATAGTTAGCTTAACTTAAATCGTTGCTATCACAAGGAGGTTTTCGCTCCACAGGGTTATCCTCGGAACCGGTTATTATTAACAGTCAGGTGTGAGATGTTACCCTTCCATAACCTCAAATAGACTTTGACGCTATTAGAAATTCCACTGACACTAGTTAGGGATTGAGACGAATATTTGATTTTGAATCATTGACAAGGCCAACGTTCTACTACGATTCAGCACACCATTTTTGTGTGCAGAGTTTTTAAGATGCTGCTTTCAAAAATCCTAACTCAGCTTACAACAGAAAAGAAAAGAGTAGGATGCTGGTACCAGAACGCATCTGCAGAACATGTTAGAAACCCTTAGCTTGCTATTCAGGAATAGAGCTCTTCTTCTTCTTCTTAATTTGACGCTATAATCCGCGGTGGACTTGGGCATCAAGATATAAGCATTTTGCGGCAGTTTTTTACCTTCCTTCTCCACTTGTGTGTGCCATTTCGTTCTATTAAGTTGTCGCAATGGGTTGAAATCGAAGACTTTTTTGGCCTTAGTTATGATGATGATCTTAAACATTGGATCCTTAGACGCTTAAGTATGTGCAACCCTCCGTACAGTTTAAACAGTTCGTGGTTGAATTTTCTGCTTCAGATATCATTAACGAAGAACGAAGATCGAACGAAGAACTTTTCAAAACGATCAATTAATTCTTTAGAAATAGGGTAAATCCAAAGGAACCCGAATAAAAACCCCATCGCCGTTAGCTCAGTGAAGTCGTGGTTTGTGGCAGAGTTTAATAAAACGCTTCTTCGTACATCAGGTCTCCTTTTTACGTCAGGATCAGCAAATATTACCAAAGTTAAAACGTGGAATGGCTACATGCGCACAACAAGTTTTATTATTTTGAACCAAAAAACAACCTCTCAAATTAACTTAGATTCCAAGATCAAGTAACAACCATTTGATTTAACCGACACCACTAGGTGCAGTCATTTAGTTTTGATTTTCAAAATATACAGTCAAATTTACTTCAGTTCAAAGAATGCTGGTTTTATACTACACAATAAAGTCTTAAAGAGACTAGAATTGGAAATGCTTCTAAACTCTTCTCGCTGATATATGTCATGGTTGACGATACAATTGGATGTTTCAGCTCTCATCTTATTCTTTTATGAACGATAACACATTAGTCTTAGATAGGAGCATACATTTTCGCCCTCATTCATAAGAATAGTTGTTCTCAAACAAGTTTTTTTTACCTCGTCTCCATGGGTAAAAGTTTTTTAATTAAACATCCATGAAAACCAAGATGGTGCTTTATTCCATCCAGAACAATTAATGAACGCAACATATGCCTTTACGTTTACTCCAATTTCATAACTTAGATAATTGAAACATAATTCTTGTATATTTTGCATAAAGCACCCCATCGAATCGTTAACAGTTTGCTCATTCAGACGCACTTCTTCATCATAAGCTAATGCCATTCAAGCAAAGACAACAACAGATGTCATCCCCTATCCATGTCAGAAGGGTGAACTCACCACCCAGGAATACCTTTAAAAATGCAAACACTGTGCATTTGTATCCGCACACATACATCGAGAATGATGTTATTACCCAGAATATATAAGCCAGCAAATGTGCACAACCTGTGCCCAGCATCTCATGTCTGGGAGGCTGTAATCCAATCTCTACACATAAGCACGTTGTTCCTCTTTGACGCATTTATCTTCATAAATGTGCCCATACTGTTTGTCATTCGTTCTAATATTAAAAATCCTTCTACCAAACTTCGCCCACGACCCACTGATCTTCAGCACAACATCCTTTATCATTCTGATTACATTCTCACCCATCCGAAACCCCATCGTTGCTGGGCGAAGCCTTGAATGGAATTCGCTTCCTTTCTGGCATTGGGGAAAGGTTAGCAATATAATATTAAACATAAAGATAAATATTATTGGTAAAAGATGCTAACCCTCCTTTCTGTCCTGTCTCTGCTGAATGCTGTGTAAATTTTTTCTAATAAAAAAAAAAAAAAAACACAGAAAACCGAAGGCAAAGGAATCGGTTATCTATGTGAGGATGAATGGATGAATCCTAAGTACGTGCCAAGAAAGCTGAAGTAGTACTCAATAAAGAGTGCCATGACAATGAAGAAGAAGCTTCCCAAAGATATCATCGGCAAGCATTTTCAATAAAGATAATCCGTTTGGTTCTCATTGTGTATCCCCCGACGCATATTTCCTGACGTTAATGAAATTTAATTAAACGATTGGATATGACCGTGTAATCAAATTTGAACGTGATCTGATATAACATCGCATGTAGTAGATTAAATTAATTACAACATTTCATTAACAAGTCAACGCCCTCTACAGACAGACGATGTCATTCGGTTATGACGTCTTGGCGTTTTCTGGGTACAAGCTGAAATGGATTAAAGTAACATTTATGTGTAAAGATTATTTGTTTCGAATATCCTTTAGGACGTGTGGCTGGTTTCCGCAAATGATATATTTGTTTTAATTAGAGCTTTTGAAATGTCAGAAAAATTTTTTTAAAGTAGAAAGATAACGCGGTCCTTCTAGGCATAGAACAACTGAAAGGATACAAGGTTAGGGTTAGGTACACGCAAACGTGTGGTATTTGAAACAACAAGCCTTGTTTACTTCGCATGATTTAGTAGCTTCATCACATGTTTCATTTAATGGTGAAATATGGGAAAGCGTCTCCCTTCCGTTGGCCACGCTTTTCCTGTGTGTATTCAGACCAAAACAGTACTAAATCAGAAAAAATTGTTTAAACGCCTGAGCTCGGCATACGTTTTCTTATCTTATACGATTCAAATGAAATTTCACGATTATTGAGTCATTTGCACCAAATAGACTGCCGTAAGGCTGAAAATTTGTAAAGTCACCTTCTCCTAGCAAAACGCCTCCAACGCGCCATGTTTTTTTTTTTTTTTTTTGTTGGGCAACAAATGACTGAGAGTCTGCAATAGGATCAACCTGATTTAAAATTCCATCAATAAATTTTCCACGAGAGTGAAATTGCATATTCCTCTTCACTCCTGCCCTCCTAAGCGCTAAGTATACAAGCAGGCCGCTTTCTAGCCTGCAGGGTGTGTAATTCTCACCCCATCCCCATGTTTCTCCACCTCCTTAAATGAGAATTTAAATTTTTCAAATACCTTTTGTCTGGTGGATTTTTTTATATTTTGTTTTGGGTTTTCGCTTTGCTTTTTAATTGAAGGCACAATTTCACGGTCCACCTAAGACTCCCATTAAATGTGTTTTGTTGCAACGGGACGCACAACAAAGCAGGACGAAAGTACTTGTCCCAAATCATCCCCGGCACGGCACTATGGTCATTGTTGTTGCTGCCGCTGGCCGTGGCAAGAGATTCATTTATCCGCAACCGTGGCTACATAGGGACACGAGTAGATGGCCATGGTGGTGGCAGAGTTGCTGTGTTAGACGCTACATTCTGTGGCGCATTAATTTCGCTATGGGCATTAAGCCAATACACACACAGCGTACCGAACGGGGAATTTAAATATGCATGCATGCCCGTGCATTTTTCCAACGTCAATTAACGGAGTGTACAAACTCCAAGTCTGGCCATGTGGCACTTCTTTGTGTTTTTTTTTATTCCACGCGCCCCACAGCGTGGATAAGTTTGAGGGAAAGCCGTTTACATGGCGGCGGACTTCCTTTCTCCCCTATCGTACTTGGAACATTAAGCTCATAATTTAGGCAATGTAATTGCCTCTTGGACGGTGTAATTTAAATTGCTTGCAGTGCGTTTCGTATCCTGGCCAAACTCGATTTAAGTTGGCCGAATGCCACGGACCGAACTAGGATTAACTTTTAAATTGAAGATTCCCACTTGGGTTGAACTTTTGCCATCGCAGCACATAAACATCTGACCTTCGGTGCCGTTATCTGCGTGGCCCGGTAGAGATACATATTTCTATCTGGTTGACAGTAAACACAACGGAACTGTGGGCTTCCATGTTGTTGATGTTGCTTTCCTTTTTTTTAATAACTTCAAATCAAACTGAGACAGTTATGGACCCAAGTCGATAGCCAGATGACAGTTTTATGGATGTTTACAGTAATAAATGTAATTTGGAAATTGTTATTTGGGAATCAGGCAAAAGAACACAGAGAAATGAACGCTTCGCCTCTTGGCTATTTCTCTCCTCCGGTTCATGTCGTCGTCGCATATCAAAAGTGTCATCCTTTCTCATTTCATTTTTACGAGCTGTGTCAATACGGTTCCGGGTCGGGGCTGTTTGGTCTCGAGGTAGTAAGTGAAAAGCAGAATGTTTTGGTTATCCATAGGGCTTCTGGTTGGCACTTATAATCGTCATCGGAATTCTACAAGGATATGGCGGTTTGGGAACGAGAGAAAGTCAAGAGAGCGGAGTGTCGCAGCAGACAACGACATCGATAACATCTGTTTGAGTGGTCGGCTATTATCTCACATCTGAGATATGACATTACTGATGATATCTTGCGAATAGAAAATAGCAAAATGGCAATTTTTCTTCATGCTTTTTACCATTCCTTTGTTGAGTTTATGTATTTTATGAGGACGCCATACGGCAAGAGTCTGTTGATTTATTTGAATTTGAACATCAGGTATGTTCATATGTGAAAGAGCATTCGGTTTTTGTAAACATACGTATACTCTAGCTTGTAGCATTGTTACATTTTTTTAAACAACAAATGGTCACATGAACATAAGAGTTAGAGTTTTATTTCGTTTCGTTGAAGCATACAAATATTTTATACAAAAATATTGTATGCAGTGGATAAATGTTTTAAATATGCATTGGGACATTAAGTCGACCTGTAAAAACATTTAAATAACTTGAATCATCATGCATCTACTAATCAAGCAATTAAGGAACTTTAAGAAAAACCTCAATGTATGCTTTTTTTAAGCTGTTGTGTAAGAATGTTCAAAAGAATATACGACATTTCAAAAATCTAAAGAAGTCCGCTTATCTCGAAGGATGAATGTATATGAGAAAAACACAAACAATTTACTCCGGGAAGCCGCATGAAATTTAAACAAGCAGCAAACACAATCTGCACTTATCTAGGAAAATAATGTCAACTGGTAAGGAAGCGACCGATTTCGACCCTTCGATGGATAACCATAAGTTGATGACATGAGCTATGAGACGACGACTGATAACAGCTTTAAAATAAAGAATGTGCCTATAGCTGAACTCTACGAAGCAAATGAGAATAAAATAATAATAATTGAGTGGCACTACAACCCACAAGGGACCAGGGCTTAGCTTCTGCATCAACCAGTAGAAAAGACCTAAAGTTTTTGCCCACTTCAGGCGACCAGATTTGAGAAGCTTTTCATACACAATTCATACTCTTTGAGTGTTGACAGCAACTCGAAAGAGGTGGTGCCGTGAAAAATGCGAGGAGTCCGGGAATCGAACCTAGACTTTCTGCGTGGCGGTCGACGCACTTACCACGGCAACCACAATTGAGAACATAAGAAATAATAATAATATTGGTAATTGAGTGGCACTCACAAGGGACCGGGACCTAGCTTCTTCAACAACTCGTGTTGTGCATGCTACTATTCTCTTACGAGTATAGGGGACGTACAGTTTTTTGCGCACTCCGAATGTCGAGATTTAAGGCGCGATTTCAGTCCGTGAATCGAACGAATCCGAATCTCGGCTTGTGGATCGCTTGGCTTGTCTTGACCTAATTACGGAACAAATCCTTAAGAACTTACAAGGAAAAACCCTTCTTTCAAAATAGCCCAACTGTAAGAAGTGATAAAATTTAATGTCACCATTACCAGTTACATATATCAAAAGGATTTGAAAAACCATTACGAAGAAAATCGACTTATACTTTATCAACAATTTGAGTTTGTGCTCTAGTGCTAAACTCGACGTTTCTCAGGCTTTCGATAGAGTCTTGGACGAATGTCTTAAATGCAGGCTAAGTAGGCAATTTGCGAAATGCTTTTATACGATCTTAGTATCCTACCTCGAAAATAGTATTCTAAGAGTAAAATAAAGTGACAAGTGAATTTCTGATTTTGGAAAACCACGTTGGATTTCCGTAAGGGAGTGTACAACAATCTGAGTGCATATTTGAAGTTTTGTTTGCTGCTGATACGGCTATTAGAACGTTCAAATTGGGAGTTACGTTGAGCCGGCTATAACCATTCCTATTTTTTTACATTTAAAGATATATCTGACTTGTAAGTCTTTATTAGCTCGTAACAAGTACCGCACGTTAAAAAAACGAAATGTGTTTCGATGTCTTAGGCGTGAACCTAAAGTGGAAGGGCCACGTTTGAAGAAGTTTGACAGACTTAGATTTCGATAAAGAGAAAAATGGTGGCTGATGGCACGATACTACAAGTTAAGTGTTTCCAACAATCTCCTCCATGGGATTTCATAGTTGTAACAAATTATGTAACAGGGGATTTCAATAGTTCTTCCAAAATAAGGCATTTATACAAATAATAAGTTCTTTTTGATATTTTTAAAATTGCAATATACAAAAACCCATTGATATGTAGATAGCTAGAGCGGATAAGGAATAAACAAACTTTGCACTGAAACTAAGTATACAGCCTCATGGTCATGGTAATATGTAGCTCCCTTCAATGATATAAAATATTTATGCATATGTACACATTTTTATATTTTAATTTTATCACTTAAATAAGCAATTTACATCCTCCAATCAAACACCACCGGACACCGTCCTCTCTGAAGTTAATTGAAAAATTGAAAAGCTTATTCCAAGTGCTCTACAACAGTAACAGAGCGATAAGCTATCAAATAAAATTCGAATTAAATATCTCTTTTAATTTTCCTTTTGAAGTTCGTCCACAACCCGAAGAGTGTGTAACACCGCTGATGCAGCATCAGGTGAAATTCTCCCATCCCAGTTATTCACTGTTCGGTGTTTATAAACTGAAAATTCAATCGAAGAAACACACAAGAGTGGAAATTAAAAAGATGCACCGCCTAACATAAATAAAACTCTCTTCCATCTTGTTTTTCAGTTCGTTCAGAAATAAAACACAGAAAGCCCATTAAAAGTGTGGATATGGGTACGGACTGGAAAAAAACACAGGAACAGCAACTCGACCAGACGAACCGAAAGGTTAAAAAAAAATTAACTTACTTCTTTTTTTGAGGGAAAAAGGGGGTGCATCTACCTCCAACGATATCTGTGCTGCTCTGCGGAAGCCTTACCATTGTTGAAGGTATCCTCACACACAACCGCGTCTCCGTGGTCGTCTTTGCAGCCTCTTTTAGTTATTTATATCTTAAGATTAATATTCATGTGATTACGAATGTATCTATATACTGAACAGATTCATCGGCTCTGGTTTACCTGGAGGACAATATATCTTTTTTGTGTGGCATCGGGACACTGGATATACAATTTCAAGACAAAAAAAAAATTGAGAATGGAGGAGAAGCAAGTCTCTTCTTACACCGCTGAGATGGCACACAGTTCCAGTCGGCGGCCGGGACGAGATGCTGTGTGAATTCGCCTCCATATCATATTGATATACTCGTATATTACCGAGTGTATGTAGGCTCTGCAGTGCCCTGGGAACGAATGGCGTTGTCCGGTGAAATTTATAGTACGTTCCTTATTTTGGGTCTTTAGTCATGGTGATGTGGTTTCGGAATACCCTTTTTTGGTGTCTCGCTCATTTTGATTCCATGAATTCAGAAATCTGAGCTTGGGATCAATACGTTTTGTATATTGCAGACGTATACATATACTTTTATTTGAAATTCGGATGAAATTTGGCGCTCTGTCTGAGATGCGTTTTGCTGCTTTCTGCTGGAGTCGGTATCTAAGGTGTCCCGTGTTTTTCTTTTGAAAATAATTTGATTCAGGGACTGCAATACCAAATTTTAAAGTTTTGTACATATCAAAATAATTCCAGTAGTACATAAGACAGGGACTTAAAAAAATGTTTTCTTAGTAATGTGAAAAGTGGTCGCCGAGACGTAGTGGATAAGTGCGTGGACCAACAAGCACAAGGTCTAGGTTCGATTCCCGGACGGTGCACCTCGCTTTATTTCACGGCACCACCTCTTTCGAATGGCCGACAACATCCAAAGAGAATCAATTGTCTATGAAAAGCTGTTCATGTTTCAGCGTTTGGCAAGAAACTGTATGTCCCTTCATATGGTAAGAGAACAGTAACCTGCACAAGACGAGTAGTTTTTATAGAAGCTAAGCCCTGGTCCCTTATTAATGTGAAAATCCAGTAAATGTTTCTTTTTAATATTAATTCTTTTATTGCTTAAATATCGTTAATCTACAATAAAATGGTGATGTTTTACTTTTATTTACAGATGTATGTATAGTGTTTAGCCTCAAAACATTATATCATTTTTTAGAGCTATGTAAAATAATAAGAATTAAACAAAGCAATAATGCTTTTTCCTGATGATCCTACATTCGATTCCGGGACTGTGAGTATTCATCTTGTACATTTGTACGCCACAACCTCTTTCGAGTTCCTGACAACGCTAAAGGGTAGTTTCTAAGATATCACCCTTCGGACTCCCGTAGATCCCTTCGACTAAATGGAATAACAGCACGCAAAACTTGATTTGTTTCTGAAGTGGCTTTACCCTTGACCGGCTTAACTCTTGGCCCTTTGTGGACTGAAACGTCATCCAATCTACAACTATATGCAATACTTTCCATATTCGGCTCTCTCCAGAGCATGCAGTCAACTCGGCTGAAGTGTTCATTAGACTCCATAGTGAAATGATAAAGCCATGTCACAGAGATTGTCACATATCAATCCAAGAATTCGTATTTATTGCGATTGAACTGCTTAAAACATTGGATTGTCTTTTTTTATATTTGTTTTTAAGGTTCGCTTAAAATCTTGTATATAAACATTATCGGTCCGAAATTGCCGAATTTATACACGTATCTTTTGTAGGATAATAATAATAATAATTGAATGGCTCTACAGCCCACAAGGGACCAGGGCCTAGCTCCTACAACAACTACTCGTGTTGTGTGTGCTACTGTTCTTCACGAGTAGAAGGGATCTACAGGTTTTTGCCGACTCCGAACGGCGAAATTTAAAAGGCTTTTCGTAGACAATTAATACTCTTTGAGTGCTGTCAGCAACTCAAAAGAGGTGGTGCCGTGAAAAGATGCAAGGTGTCCCGTCCGGGAATCGAACCTAGACTTTCTGCGTGGCGGTCCATCTTTTCTTTCATCTTTTGTAGGATGGTACAAACTAAAACTTGTATGAAATTATTCTAGTGATATGCCGATGACGATGACGATGTCTGATTTCACTAATGATCATATTTAATGCACTCGTGACATAAGATAAGAAAAATCTACCAGTTCTTTCGTTAATCTTTGTGTGTACTATGTTTACAATAAACATTTTTTTTTATTAAAATTCAGTACGATTTCATGCAGTCTTTTAAAGTAGGATTCTGTAGGATTATGCAATCTATACGTATATCAATAAATTTAGAAACCACCAACACCTTTCGAAGGGAATTAACTGCTGAAAAGGATTTGAAGTTGCCCCTCTCATTATTTAGACGTCGTCCTGCATTGTCAGTCTGATATCCTTGTTGGTGATTTATTTTCTAAAAAATGCTTGTTCGTTCGGTTTCTTATTTCAGGTTATCATTGGGCTTGTATAAAACGGTCGTACATATATTGTTAATTCGAACAATTCGTTCACTCATACGTCTGCCACTTATTTTCTATGCGAATATGAAATTATGGAGTTAAATGATTAAAGTATATATCAATGCAAATACTTTGTCAGTCAACAGTAACCATCCGTTTTCGCTGTTGCTACTTTTGTGAAAGAACTCGCTGTTGTATTGCCGAATGTGAAGGGATCTTTACTACTTTTAAAGCGTTGTCCACAATTAAAAAAAAAATATGCAACACTGCACCTACAGCATGTGAGTCAAGGAACTTGTTTACCTATTTCTTAAACATTGGACTTGATTGATTATCATAATACTAATTAAAAAATGTTTACCAGTCGACAAATAAATTCTTCACAACCCATTCTTCACACAATTGTTCGATGAATAACTTCATTGGTGTTAATATTTTGGAAAATTGTTGAGTTACAGTATACATTTATTAATGCTGCGAACATCTGCCAATAGAAAGTTGACTGGTATCGCAGTTCAAGTGACGTTGACGATAATGTCTTGCTTATTCCAAACAGACTATGATTCAATGATGCCGCCACCCCATTAATCGCTTTTTCAAATACTGTGAAATGTGTCAACTCAATACCCTAAATTTCGCTTGTTGGCAATACACCTGAAACTCAATTTCTGTGTTTGTCAATATTGACAACATTAAGTAATAATAATTTCCGGTCATAAGGCAAGTGTAAAAATATAATGTTGACAACTGAATGTCACCGTGTTCGCTTCAGAACGAAGGCAATCATAATACTCTTGTTCAAATAAGTAACATTTACCCTTAGACGAAGTAATATATGATCTTAAACGGTTTAGGAAAAGTCTCTGGGAACTTAATCCACTAGCAACTAGATTCTTATTTAGAGGAATTAAGTCAATTTTCGAAAATGTGTAGGAAAGGTTGGAGTTAGATCCACAAAAATGAATGGCTTTAATTACCTTTAAGGCGCTTTCGCTAATAAGACGTAAAAAAGATTCATGTCGATAAGTATATTGTACTTATCGACCTGTACGCCTGCGCATAGTTGAATATGAATTTTCAGACAAACATAAGGAGTAAATGTGAAATTGAGTCGACTCAAACGTTAAAGGTCCCAGATGCGATTTCGGGACTGAAGATTTCACAATTTTTCATAATACCACTTGTTTCGAGTTCCGGGCAACATTGACTATGAAAAACCTGTAGATGAAAGCAACTAGCTCTAACAAAACGCGTAGTTGCTGTATGAGCTAAGCCTTGGTCCCTTGTGAGTTGTAGTGGCACCCAATAATTGTTTTTATTTTAATGTGGTACTTCAATTATTACTGTTTTAAATCAATAAGTAGATTCTTCGCTCGCACATCCTTATGCTCCTTATTTTTCGTTGATGTACATGACTTTAGGATCTATATACTATATAGTAAGCTTAATTTTTGACTAAAATCCTTAAGTTCTAACACAATACTCAATGGAAAGAGAACAATAAATCATTGTTTTATGTATGATACAGAGAATACCGTCCGTAAGATGGCGTAAGAGGTTTTGTATTACATTTTCCTACGCACGAAAACAATGTACACCCTCGTTTTCTATATAACTGATATTTTACTGAATATATTGGGTGCTTAGAAGGATTCGGGAATCAATTTTGGTCCCTTAGTCCCTTCCATCTGACGAAAGTATAACCTCTGTGAAAAGGATGTCTTTGTTTCATTAGAAAACATTAAAGTCGTTTTTCCGATTTCTGATCATCCGCATTATGCCATTGGAAACGCCATATTGATGGAGCCAGAAACTCTTATTTCCTTGGGAGTTATATCCTTTTAGCTCGCTTAATATACCATCCAAATAATTTCTAAATTCAAATTCTGTGTCAAACTATCCGGGGAATTTAACAGTGCTGAAAATCTTACAGTCACTCAATTTTGTCATTTATGAATCAAAATTTTATTTTTGCAGATGCATCATATCAAGCCAATTTTCTTTAGCAAAACTAAACGTAAGACACATAACCAACATGGCAAAGCAAGGCATCTATTCTGTACGCAGATGTTAATCCTATTGTCATTTCTGAAATACAATTTACATTCGTTGTCCTTCATGCCTTATCTGAACTCGGGGAATAAAAACATTTATTTCAAATTGATCATAAAAAAAAACACAAAAACACGCTTTAATTGGGGAGCTTACAAAGTTGAGATTGATTACTAATCCTTGCGTCGTTAAGTGTACTTCTTACCAATTAAAAACAAACTTTACCCTCATCATGATCACACCCATGTGCAATAAATACGCCCCACAGAAAAAGAAAACAATTATTTCACAAATTATTGTCATAACTTCAAAATCCCCATTAAGTACCATAAAATTCAGTGTCTATGCAGACAGCTGAGAGAACGTCTCTATTGGGACAAGCCTTATGAAGCATAAAACTGATGTCAAGTTAATTAACTTTTACTGTCAGCTTTTTCGAAACAATCTTAAATAAACATGATTTAGCTATGCGCCTTTTAAAGCTAACAACTAAAGCTAGAAGTCGTTCCCAATCAGCTAGGCAGCGGCTAGTCTCACTGCTGAGCCAAGCCCACCACGGAGATACATTCACACATACCATACATATGTATGTATGTCCGCTTGCACTTGTTTACGGGGGGCGGGAGGAGGGAAAAGCGCGCGGCCTTTGTGCCAAGCGCCAATTTATGCATTTTCATTAAGCACACACACAAAATTATACTGTTGGCATATTTATTGATCGTAAAAATTAACCCAACAACAGCATACAATGGTCTATGGAAGGATGAAAGAAATAAATGAAATAAAAGTAAATAATGAGACATGCATAACTTCGTTCGATCTAATAACTGCGAGCGACAAATTTCCCCAAACCAATACAGCTCGTCAACGGAGTTCAGAGTATCGGATGTGTAATTTGTTTTTTTTTTTTTGTTTCCCCCTGACTTCGCCCATAAAGTGTCACGCTCAGGATTTATAGCCTAATTATGGGAACTGAATTAAAGAGAAGCACACATCCCATAACTCTGGCGGTCTAACAAATTTGCCGACCCACGCCCAATTTCAATTATCGATGTTGGTTGAGATAACGCACATCCACCAATTTATGCATATGCATGTGTGCGCCCATACATCATGCGAACGTCTCATTCTTCGAGCTCCCTCTCGGGTCCCCTCAGCCCACCTGATACGGCGAGGGGGCACGCGCATTCAGCAAATCAACTTTAATGCAAATTTTTATTGCAAATTCCCTCAATAAAACCACAATAAAGTCCATCGGCAATTCAATTCGATTCAATGTATCTAGAAAACCGGAAACCTGAATCTAAACGAACGACCATAGTAACGGCGACGGCCGATATAACATAAGAAAAAAAAAAAAACTTAAACGATATCGATATACGGCTACTTTACTTGGGACTTCGATTTTCCTACCTTCTACTGTCGTTCTCAGGTTAAGGTACCTGATACCCATACATCGTGAGAAGAGCGCTCTCTTTCTGACTGGGGCACATCGCGCGCGGATGCTGGGTGCAGAGATAAACCGGCGAAACCAGAAACGATTTACCTCGGGACTATCGATCCACTGAATGGAGGTAAATACATCACTCCTGCTGTGTCGTGTGGATGTAGTGCGAGAGAGATACACGGAATTGAAGTAATGGCCGCATCATATGGCTGGATAATGACTCAAGGACGGGTGCAGTGTTTGTCTCGCTTGCACTTACATCGCCACGGGGCAGTGGAGACTTTCGTCCATATTGGATTTTTGATGCTGACATTGTGTGGTTTTTGTTCTCTCCACAAAACCTTTTCTCGTTTCTATAAGGGCATGATGAGTTAAATGTTGCAGATACATTGTATCTAAGCTTGCCAACATGTCGAATGTGTACAATTAAGAGATTGAAATACTAAAGAGTGCTTCGATGGGGTGTTGCTAGGGTCTGATATTTTATAATTTATTGTTTTTAAAGGTGTGAGCCTATAAATTTTGTGAAGAGAGAAGTTTTGGATTTCTTCTGATGGTAACACCCGCCTAAGAGTCGTTACGAATCTTCTATGAATCACGGCTTAGAATTTTGAATGCTTTTAACATTTCAAATGTTTTTAAACTCCATCGTTAACTGGGAATGTCTGTTTAACGGTCTTCAAAGTTGTTTGTAATAGGGAAATTCGAGTCTGTGTTAATCGCGATTTAGTCATATTATTCGTCAAACTTTTTTTTAAGTAGTTGATATCAATATACCTATACGAACTCGCAATAAAAGCAAACTGCATACATAAGTAGAGTGACTCCTAGTTCAACATTGTGCAAAGTTTCCGCGACATTGGTATACGATCAATGTTTGAAGGCAGTCTGAAGTTGGAGTTTAGGGTGCTGAAATGATTTTAAAATAACACAAATAATCGAAGAATTATGTTTTAAGATATAATAATGAGACCTGTATATGTATACGATAAATATAAATATCGAATTCTATGAATTTTAAGCCTTAGTCTTAGTAACTAATCAGTAATAAAAATATGGTCAAGATTAGACTAGGGCATCAAGGCCTGGTCATGCAGAGCTCATGGACAACCCTGTTCCGGCCTTTTCGAATCCGAGCCATTGGGATAGCGCAACAGAGGACGGCCTAGTTTGAGTTGGTTCACACAAGTGAAGAAAAGACTGACAACTTTAAAAATTCTTAGAGAAAAAAAAGTAATTTTAATCTTGATATGTCTTGTGGGCTGTGGTGCCATTAATTTTTAATTATTATTATTATGTTTTTGTCTTGGCATCATCCTTTCGTCCAGTAAATTAAATTTCAGAAAACTCAATTGTTGTTGGCAGTTGCATTTTCTTCATTAAAAGTCAAATAAAAACAACTTCTCCCATGCTCCCAAATTCTAACCTTCACAAACTCACAGAAAGAGTTTTTTTTACAAAAAAAAAAAAAAAACAGGTCCATTACTTTAAAGCTGAGTTTTCACATTTTACAACCTGTAGTATTTTAATGGCAACTAAGTAAAAATAGAAAAAAACATCAGGTTTTCCCCTCCTTAACTTTCACTATTTCCTGATTGGTGCCATGCAATGCCGAGCGCAGTACGAGCGACTTTTTGATTTTAGGACTATTGCAAATGTGGTATAATACTGAATTTCTCGATTAGGGGTTTATAGCACTTTTAATTGTAAAATAAAGATTGGGCGCATTTGGTAATTTTTGACGGAAGTTTTGAAGGATATACCTAAACTTGTACCTATCCCAACTCCTGTCTTTTTTAAAGTAGATAGGTTCGGGTGGAGATAACTTACTTCCTACTTTACAGTTTATTCATTATGAAATTTACATATCATTCTTATAGTTATTAAAAAGCGCGTATGTCACTTTGAATGGTCTTAATAATTTGGTGTTACTGGTCAGATATCAAATTATTTTATAGTAGCTGTTCAATAGCAAAATGTCCGTAGATACCTATAAAATGTAATATTTCTGGTAATAGGAATAGTAACACAGCTTGTGTGAAAGGCTTTTGCTTTAAATAAATATAACACATCCAGTACAAAGCTATGTACTAAATTAAGACTGATAAGAATAATTTCAGAAGTGCTACCCCCTTGTACTGCTCTCACATATCTTTGTTACTAATATGGCTAATATCGCCTTGGCGTCACTTATATTTGTTGCATTTTATTTTTAAAATCGGCAGCCTTAGTACCTTTTGCGGGCAAAAAGCACACAAGCGAATCCAAGAAACCAAATGCACATATATAACGCCACAAATGATGTGTCTTATCTAATCTGATGTAACCATATCATTGCCATTCACAATGCCTAGGACTCCACTATTAATTCAAATATTTACACAAAATCAACCCCTAAGACGTCCCCAAGCTCATTACTTCTGAAAATAAGGAAATCCTCACACGTTTTTATCCACTGCTGTGAATATTCATTATTAGATTTCTTGGCATCCCATTTGGGCATATCATAGTCACCTCACCTAATCTGTTTACTAGAAAGCGCCATCTAATTTCATTAGCACTTGTCCTGACTTGCCGTTGGTATTTTTAACATCAGAAGGGATTTACATAAGGTGCTCACTGGAACGACATGTGATAAGCGCCATTGCGTTTGCTGGACTACCAAGGATAAAGCGGGAGTGTTTTTTTTTTAATTGTACCGTAAACAAACAGGTACTCAATCGATATCTCAAGAGCCTTGCCTCCTGCGAAATCGAATGATTTGTTTGGTTACTTTTTTTCCTGTTGTTTCTTTTTTCTGTTTGTGTCCTTTTCTTAGGGGTTGTATGTACATGCCTCTCTGCCGTTATTCACTTGTACCTTTCTGTCTTTTGATTTAATGATAACAATTTATTTCACATACACACGCTACATTTATTCCGGATTATTTATTATTTCTCTGTTTTTTTGTTTTTTTGTTCCTCGTGTTCCGTCCCGTTCGGGGTTCTGCATCGCTATGACACAATTGAAGTGGTTGGGTAGGAAATTGTTTATTGGGTATAATTCCCATTGACACATTCTGACAGTATCGATATCCTTCTTCTAACGAGGTGTTTAAATAACAGAGAAAAAAGCGAACTATTGTACTAATACTTGGAGTTTTCCGGCGCGATAAACGGAATATTAGGCACTAACGACTAAGTGGATGTGTTTGTAATGAAATCGATTGTATGATAGTTGCTACTGTGCGTTCTGCCTGTGAGAACTTCGACGTTTGAGGACTTAATAAGAACATTAGTCTGACTATTATTTTAGGCAATGTAATTAAGTGTGTAAATCCACTTGAGTATAAATACGGACAATTTTAATCCTTAAGTTATGAAAACTATCACTTGAAGCCACCATTTAGATAATATTTTAAAGAAAGAAGAGAAAATAAGAGCCTACAATCCTACGAAAGCAATTCCAACAGCATCACTTTCCATAGTGGTTCATGCAATAACTTTATTCTTGCAAAATAGAATTTGCAAAATGGTCAAAATCTAAAAGTAAAAGAAAAACTTAAATTGCATATGCTTCGCGCTTTTTTCATTTCCAGTTTACAAGACTGAGAGAGACTGAGACTCTGCACAAGATTCAGAAGAAGAGTCTACGAATCCGAGCAATTTAGTCAACTAAACAGCGTCCTCCTCTGAGATACTAAACACAAGTGGAGAAGAACTTAACCCACTTGGTGTGCGGAATTGAAGACATCTGGCGAGAAATGGCGTTGACTGGAAAAGCATGTTTATTAAAATCTTTGCCGGACTGTAGCGCCAGAAAAAAGAATCAGATGATGGCGATCAAGAAACCACCTCTACGATCGCTAGTTATTGTTAATTAGTTTTGTTGCCTTGCATACATATACCTTTCCTAGTTGTCCTAGTTCTTTTTTATTTTATAATAGTGTTGTTGGTATTGATTAAAAAGATTTTATGTAAAAGGCGACTATATGAAAGACCCGAAGAACACTCAACTTAATAATTAGAACGGCCGTTGCAGTTCGCCATGGACCGGGATCTAGCTTTTTCAGCAACCACTCGTGTTGTGCTAATGCTAACTCCCAATGACAAAGTTTGAGAAACGCTGTGAACAGCTCGTAAAGCCATTAAGAAAGACGTATGTTTTTGCAGATTTCAAAAATTGATCGCAGACCTTACGCGCAGCAGTTGAACAACTTCCAGATGATGCACCTCTGGGGAAAATTTTTAGAACAGTCTCTTTCGATCCTGGTTAAGAAACGATTCTGTTTTTGCGTCGAAAAATTCAAAATTTGTGCAGAGTTTTCTGATTATGTATAGATTTACTGTTAGAATGGCTTCAAATTGGCTATTCATAGGAATGATTGTATGGTTTGTCAAGAAATGTGAAGCTACTGGCGGAGCTCAGTGTATCTTTGATATCTCAGTCAATTTGACTTTAATTTGTTAAAAACTGATTGTTCCAAAAGTATCGATAAAAAATTGGAGGTATTATACCTCTAGCAATATTAATTTGCGGTCACCGAAACTTAAGTGGCGTGTAAGTGTGTCGACTTCCACGCCAAATTCCAATTTCGATTCCCGGGTTGAAAACCTCCCATTATTCACGGCACCACTGTTGCCAACACTCAAAGAGGACTAATTGCTAAAGAAAAAGTTCTAAAATCTCGCCGTTAGGAATCGACAAAATACTTTAACCTCCTCTACTTGTGAGAGAATAGTGGCATTCACAACACGAGAAGTTGCTTAAGAAGCTAGACCCTAGTCAATTGTAGCTTCTGTGAAAGATGACATCTTTAGCAACCTGTTGTTAGAATACAACATTTAAGTCACAACTTTCCGTTAAAAGTTGTTTTCCATTTTAAAATCGGTGAAAGTTCGAAACGTTATCGTCATTTGTCAATGTCGTCTTACATGAAAGACGAGCAAACTGTTGTCTGAAACTTAAGTGGCGTGTAAGTGTGTCGACTTCCACGCCAAATTCCAATTTCGATTCCCGGTTTGAAAACCTCCCATTATTCACGGCACCACTGTTGCCAACACTCAAAGAGGACTAATTGCTAAAGAAAAAGTTCTAAAATCTCGCCGTTAGGAATCGACAAAATACTTTAACCTCCTCTACTTGTGAGAGAATAGTGGCATTCACAACACGAGAAGTTGCTTAAGAAGCTAGACCCTAGTCAATTGTAGCTTCTGTGAAAGATGACATCTTCAGCAACCTGTTGTTAGAATACAACATTAAAGTCACAACTTTCCGTTTAAAGTTGTTTTCCATTTTGAAATCGGTGAAAGTTCAAAACGTTATGGACATGAAAAAATAAAGTGTAGCAAGCTGTTGTCTGAAAATGTCTGAATATTCCGAAGACAATAAAAGTACAATACTTACTTATATTTACAAGCATCACACTTAATTGCTCGTTTTTTTTCATATAAATTAATTCGATCCAAAAGAATGTTGTTGTAGTTGCTTTCTAATTCTACTGCGATGATGGTCCACTTCACTGTTAAAAAGATACAGACCCGTGACGAATTCAACCTCAATGTTGGCACCAAATACATTGTATTGGGTTGCATTATCACGGAGCAAACCTAGTACGCGAGAGTTAAAGCAACACTAGAGTTTATAAACAAATAAATTAGATCTCTTATCTGTAGTAGATAAAACTGCAAATACTGATATAAAATCCATTAGCAGCTTTCCCATCACATCATTAAACTTGAGTGATGCTTTGAACTGGCATGAAAAATTTAACGCAGTAAAGTCATTAAAAATGTAACAGTAACCTATCATCCACCTTAAAGTAGAAGTTGCGATTGAAAAACGCTGCAATAGAATGCTCATGAGCGTGAATTCGTCTTGCGGTTCTAGTTCTTAACCATGCCAAAGAAAAAAAACATCCGCTCTGACAGAAGCACGCACGTATATATGTACATGCGGATATTTGCACACAATTAAAGCCATCTGCAAAGTATTCACACACATACATATCCATGTAAAAGTCCAGCAATTCTTGTTAATAGAACGCAATAAGCCAACGCCAGACGCAACTCACTTAATATGTGCGACGCGGAGGCCATCGACCATCTCCAATTGTATGGCATTTAAGTCCGGCCACAACTCTCCTTAGCCCCAACCGAAAACGAAGACTAAAGCAAAACCACCGCACATTCAGTCAATTGTCACTGACCTAAGACAAACCATTGGCACATACTAATAACTCGGCTCCGCCACACTCGAAGCATCGCATCGTCAGTACTTGCACCCATACCCATATTCGAACCAGTATCGTTTCATATTCGCTATACACCCATTCTGCAGCCGATTCTCGATAGCGAGAGATGTGATTTCCATAAAAGCCAACGACTGATGAATTCATTTGCCACCGCAGCGGAGCCGCAATATGGTGAATTGCTATTCAATCAGTGAGCAGTCGGCTGTTGGCGGGCAGAACTTGAAGATCTGGAAATCAAACGGCCTCCTGCCTCGCCAAACTCGATTGAGTGACTGATTGATTTTGCGCGGTAAGCGTAAGGCTTGCCACCAGTCCGTTCCGACCTAATTTACTTCGAGCCAGTTGCAATGGCAGCCGCAGAGCAGGAGATATCTCAATCGAGGCGCAGCACTCGGTAGCTCGCTTTCCATCCCGGTACTTGCAAGCATATGCATGCATGTATAGTTGCCCATTAGCATTTTTATATGTGCTGCGTATTTCACTAAATCTACAACGATTGGCCGTAAATTTTCAGGAAATTCTGCTGCGTTCTTTTCAAACTGCCGGTGTCGCAGTGAGAAGTGCGGTATTGAAATACGCTTTCATGGCTCAACCCCTTGAGAGAAACCCAGGTCCGGTTCTGCGGTGATTGTGGCTGTGTGCAACAATGGCCCACGAATAGAATAGCGGATAGGTGAACAGCGACCAAGTCCTGCACTTTGAATGGCAGCAGTGATTTATGACTTGAGGGGGATGGCCTGTCTAGACGTCGCACGACGGTTCCACACACTAGACACTAGCAAACTGAAATGGGAGGCACATACGCGGAGAGAGTGCTTTTAATTTGTGCGGCAACCGGTGTAGGCAGGTTTGGTCGAACTTGAACTGAATGAAGCCATAAACCTGAGTTATGTTTATTCCAATAAATATATTCACAACAGTAGAGGATAATTAAGAGAACACGAATCAGATCTGTGGATGACAGAAAATGGACTCTGTAGCAGGCTGCGATAATTAAGAAATTCGAATTTATGTGGGGGTGATTTATGGCAGTGAGGGACTGATCTTTCGCGAAAATGAAGCTGAAATAAATTCTACATGCTAATTTATTGAATTGCTGTTTGGCGTTGCTCTCTGATTGGCTCGTTTGCAAATTAGCTGGAATCTTGATACGGCATGGAGTTCTCAGTTTGGCAGTGACAGTTGTTGGAGAAGTTAATTGGAGTTGAATGATTTTTTTTCTGTTGCATTCCACAAACAACTTGCGCTCCCCCGTGAATATATGATTTGTGCGATCTTGATTGGAATATTCTTTTGTCTCTCTTGATAAGTTTTCAGTAAAAAGCAGTGAACTCTCTCTTATTGGACGATGTCCTTAAAAGGACAAAGCACACTCAGTGGTTTCAAATGATTTTTCGCATATATCTACTTTTCTTAGGACGATGTTTTTTATTTGTTTAACACTTCAAAAAAAAGTAATTATAACTTGTTTGTTCAATCCTATCCAATTGAAGCATTTTAACATTTTCGAACGAAATCGGTTAAGATGAGTTCATTTAAATCGACATTGATTCTGTGTATCTGAAAGAGTTCACCCAAACAATGGCAACAAGCCATTGATCTGTTTTCAAAATGTCGGGAACTTGTGGAATTAAATGAAATTTTTTAGACAAGGGACAATAAACTGCATGATAGGTAACATACATATGTACAGTGTTTGCCTGGATACGAAATCGGTCGCAAGGCCATGATTGAAAGTGACTTGTATTCTCGTGTCGAGGAAGAAATATGTGTGCAATATACAGACCTTTGAGGATTGTAGAATTGTTAGTGGGATTGCAAACCTACCCCAATGCTTTTCCAAAAGATAAAGAAAGCTTAAAACTTCACTCCGCGTTTGTCTGTGTTTGCCTACATAGTCAAAGGATGACGTTTTTCATACTTTGAGACTTTGAAAGTTTATCGAAAAAAATTTAAATGCATCTTAAGCGAGCAAAGAAAATCAAAAACAATATGAAGCCTAGTGGGTGCACTTTTGACCAACATTGTATGTTTTCTGAACTAACTAAGATTCAATAATTGTAAAACGTCATGCACTCACTGAGGTAGATAGCCTTACGGATGGCTGAGTGCAGGCCCCAATAAAAGATCAAATTTTAATTCTTACACCGACATGAAGTGCATGTTGCAATTTTGTTTTAATGTTTTTTTCTGAAAGTACTCATATTTAACTTTGTCCATGCACAGTTAATCAGGAAATTAAATCAATTTACTGGAGGTACCCTAAAACATTTTAAACAAATATTCTTTTGAATTGTGTGACTTCAGCGAGTGATTCGTATCTGCTTCGTCGTTCATTTAAAGGATCACCCAAATAAGCAACCACCATATATTATTTCGATGTCATTGATTGCTCAGGGTGTTCGTTTAACAAGGTTAAAAATGTGTTCTTTCCTAATTCTTAAATTCACTTGAATATAAAAATGGTTATTAGTAGAGAAAGATATCACTGTGGGAGTGGACTCTCTCGCCATTTGTACTTCTACATCAGATCAGACTTGAATGAACGTGTGTTGCATATTGTACGAACTAATTACACACGCTCAGGTAGTCGAAGATTTTAAGGTTAATGAAGCTATCGAAGAAATATTAATCCAAATGTTTTCGTGTTGCATGTGATAACGCAAGAACACAGAATGTGAAGCATGGTTTTAATTTGTTCCTCCATCTATGTTCTTCAGTCTGCATAGGTGTTCACCAATTGAAAGAGTTATTGCTCCCAAAATGAGTATTTTGGAGTGATTGGGGTCAATGTTAAGAACGTAAAATTAAATTGATCAGATAACAGATTTGAATTCAATTTTATTAGTTCATTCTACATTACTTACCTGCTAGACAAAAAGAGAGACACTTGAAGCTAGCTTACCAGTATAATCTTATGTTCTTATTTCTAACTTACTGATACTTCGCGAGTACTCTAAGCTAATCTAGGTTTTTTTTATTTTACGCCTTTCGGGCTCTTATGTTTTTGAAATTTATTGCTCAAAACTATGTACATTTTTTGAATTCCTCCAAGAAAATTTGAGAAAAACTTGGGGTTCGTGGTTAATTAAATTGATCAAGTGGATCAACAATTATCAATTTACTCTTTCCTTCACCACTTTTAAATTTCCTTCTAAAATTCATTAAGTACCCGTTTAAAAGGGTAAATAAATAGGGTGGTAGTAGAATTTACAATTGCCAAAACTTCACGTTGAGGCTTCTCAGTTAAGTGAAGAGGTCCTACAGTTTGATATCCAAAACTGAACAACAATGATTGTTGAGAAACTTAATACTGCCAAAGAATCTTCAGCCAATCTCAACTAAACGTAATATAATTTTCGAAAATATACGTGCTTGCAGCTTAGTGTACAAACGTTTCTCTAAGGTAAGTCATTTCATTGTTTCAAATATTCGCTCAAAGATCATTGTGTAACGGCATATCAAAACAGAAATCCACACCGGCTGCCATACCAACCCCTACCAAACATATTCTTCATCAAAATAACAAATCACCATGATACTTGACACCACACAACGGCAGACACTTAATCCGATTCTGAAAGTTTGGCCTAAAATTTAAATAAAATAACAATTCGTGTTCAGATGTTGACAGTTTAAGGCTCAACCAGATAGTCAGTTCGACTTTTTAAAGTCTCAATTCATGAAGCATAAATTAAGTGAGATGAGAATGTGAAGCAACTATTAAGGTTCGTTGATTTTCAAATTCAGAAATTTGACTTCAAAATGTATGTAATGAGCATTTTTTTCGCTTTCTGTGTTTAGTTTTTTCCATATTATCGGCTGATTAACAAAATCTAGCAACGAACTGTATAAACTGGGCTCTGCAGCGATATTTGCCTCCCTTATTGAATATGAGTTGGCTGGGTCATGCAACAAATCCATCCTTAATCCATCCATCCTTCTAGCTAAAAGTACATAACAGCGGCGGATTGCGATGATGGACACAAAGGCAGAAGGACACCAATCAACTTTGTGTTGAGAGACAGGTGATGAGGAGAAAACAAAAATACAAGACTCTACATCAAGCGTTACAGTTGCTTTTAATGTTCACACTATAGACTTAATAATAATAATAATAATAATAATTGAATGGCACTACAGCCCATAACGGGCCAGGGCCTAGCTTCTACAACAACTACTCGTGTTGTGCATGCTATTGTTCTTCACGAGTAGAAGGGACCTACAGTTTTTTGCCGATTCCGAACGGCGAGATTTGAGAAACTTTCCATAGACAATTAATACTCCTTGAGTGTTGTCAGCAACTCGAAAGAGGTGGTGCCGTGAAAAAATGCTAGGTGTCCCCGTCCGGGAATCGAACCCAGACTTTCTGCGCAGCAGTCGATGCACTTACCACTGCGCCACGGCGACCACTATAGACACACTATAGACTTGCTCGATTTAAAAACCCCTTACACATTAACGCTAGGTGCTTTCAACTTGAGCGCGCCCAGATCGCGAGTTACAAACTATGTTGTTAAATTGTTGAATACAAAAAATAAGCTTGGTACGCATTACATGTCATCTTCATCATCATCATCGCCATCATCTTCGTTAACCTGCATTTTCGACTAAAGGAGGCAATGCACGCATGAGAGACCTCCAGACCGCTCGATTCTCCGCCATCGACTGTAACTCATCAGGATTTATTCCCAAGCGTAGCCAGTCGAGTTTACTTTTTTTTTTAGTTATTACCAAAATCATCCGTTTGCGAGAAATGTTTTACTTGCGATTCGAGGAACTTACAGTGCGCATACTGAAAACCCTATTGCCAATACCAATCGCAAATTTGGGTCTCAGCTTACATTTGTGGATCCGATTGGGAGCTTGGAATTTGGCTTGATATGTTTTTAAGCTGAAGTTAGCTCTGACTGACTGAAAGCTATGATATTAAAAAGAGAAATGTATGTTTGAGTCGACTGGTCTGACTCTTCTTCATTTCTCATTGGCCACTAATCTGATCATTCATAACCTATAAATAATTGAAGAACTTTAGCTAGAGGTCACTCTCACAAGTGATCACTGCATCACACTATGATCGTAATAAGGCTACACAGGTCTGCTCTAATCTAATGCGAGCAAAAACAAATCGAAAGAACAGTAATATTAATATCCCTCCAAATATTGTACTTCCTCACAAAATTAAGTTCCTTTCTCATACAGTCAAAGTTATATACTTAAACTCACATTTTGCTACAAGTGATCAAAAACGTTTATCAGTACAACACTGCTATCTTCTAACTTAAATCGTATATCAAACACCAAAGTGATCTGACGAATTGCAGCATTTGACCTCAAAATTTTAAATCATTTCGTAATGATGACTGTAAATATAAAACCGTAGGGGTTTATATGTAAGGAGAGGGAGATGTAATAAATCTTCTTTCGCAAGCCGATCATGAACGCAGGAGTTCTCTGTTTTCGATACTTCGCTACCTATCCCACGACCGTCAGCTCTATCCCCGGATCACTTCACTTTGCATTATTGCCAATTAATCTTTACGAAACTAATTATAAGCTCGTAAAATCTATTTAGGACGATTCCGCTAAAAGCGTCGGCAACGCGGCCGTTACCGCTCGTGTACGCTTCGGCCGTCACGGTTCGGACGAGCTCCATTGAAGACGATACTTTTTTGGCAGAGCCCAAGACAGGCTGATTGTTTATGCGAATTTAATCACGCTCGTATAAAAATAAAGAACACACTCAATAAAAATCCGTTTTATTGCTCCGTTTCTCCATGGTGGTGGCCATAAAAGTGTATTTAAAGTCATATAAAAATCTAGGTAGGAACATGTGCATACACACACACACGGACGATCATTGGGTGTTGCACATGACGTATCTACACATTTTTGGGGTATGGGTGTGCCAACGGTTTCGATTTGCCGATCAAGCCGTGGGGCTTCTGCGGGCGAGCTGTGATTCTGCGTAAGCTAGACATTTACTTTACACCACGAGGGGATCGCATCTCCCAGTAGATTAAAACAACAGAGTGGTAATTTAATTCGTGTTTAGATTCAGAAGCGAACAGACAGGCGACAAAGGACCAGAAATCGTTTTATTGGTCGTAAACCACCCCTGTTGAAAGATTTAGTAAAGTGGCACAAGTGGTTGGAAGATTTAGTAAAGAGGTAGTGCTTAGTGATTTTACAGCCATCTGCTGAGTGGTAGGGGAAACGTGCATGATTCGAATACATGATGTATGTTGTTAACACAAGTGGTCATCGCAGACATCGAATTCGAATTTAATTTCGAAAAGGATTGAGATGAAAGGTGATTTTCCGCGTCATTACTCAAATATATACGAAAGCATGATTTCTTAAAACAATCCTTAAACGATTTTTTCTCAATAGCGCAGGAAAAATATAACGCCAATAATGTTTGTAGATGGCGTGAGGAACGGTAGAAAACATATTTTTATTTGTTTGTGCAAAATTTATTTTGAAACGTAAACAAAATGCACAGTGACAGTGAAACGTTATATTATTTAATTTTTCTTATACATAAAAACTATAATACTTAAAAAATGTTTGTAACTTAATGTAAAGCTATGCAAGCGCCTCCATTTTGCGGACGGCTCATGAAATACTGAGGGTCAGGTGGTAAACAGAGATTTCAGAGAGAATTATATAATTGTCTGTGATAATGAGCATATCCTTTTTCAAAACCATGGTAGAAATAAAAGATATTCATGAAAACTCTCCACTTCTTAACAGTGGATCTTTCATGAATTTTAAAGATCCAATTAAAATTTTCTTTTACAGATATTAAGTCCAATATTTCATACATCTCTTACTACAAAAAGAAGCCAGATCCTTGAGATCTTACTCAACTTTTGCGTTTCCACACAGGATTGATGTAATGAGCGTTCGGGAATTTTCTCTTGGTTGTATTGATACTTTTTCACTTTGTGATGCTCGTTTATATAAGAACTGCTCTGGTCGACTGGTTTTTTAAAACCTTAACCATAATTATATTCAAGACGATTAGATATGTATATGTATATGATTCTCTAGATGATGTGACTGGATTTATAAATCAAACAATTCAAAATCATTCCCCTAACACTACAATTAGAGTCAAAGGAATCAATGAACCAACAAAAGCCTTTTGGCGCGATTTCGTTTAGCAGACCCATGTGTTGAGGGAATCTGACTGATAATGATAGCTTGACCAGAGGCTATATTCTGGTGCCACAAGGGCAGCTTTTGGACCTTGCCCTGACTCTGCGATAGGCTCCCTTGTAGGAGTGTTGTTGTGGCTGTCGTTTAAATTCAAAATTCGTGGGCTGGTCTGGATAAAGTGTACCATGCTGGCCTGAGGATCATCTAGGAAGGTGATCTCGTAGAACAAAATCCCACATATGTTTGTGGAAGGAAATGAAAATGATAAGTTGTATCTAATACTTACTTTCTAAGTGAACCTCTGATGAAATTTTTTTTTAAAAAATGTGTCAATGACATTTGCTGTGCAGTTTTTAGTCAATCATTAAAAAGTAGCTGCGTCTAATGCACTGTCTTCCAATAATCAATTACATTGTCATTTATTGTGGGTTGTCATTTGTTTATGTTTTATTTACATAAAACGCAAGGCAAATACACCTTATGATTAGGAGGAAACATTTTGTCTACAGATTAAATTCACATGAAGGAGACTTCAATTCTCTAAAAAACTAGAACTTAAGAATGCAAGCAAACTAAATGAAATGCCCGCAAGAACATTTGAATCTTTTGTTGTCCACTCTGAATAATATCGGTGACAAACATTGTTTCTTGATCATAAAAGAAACAAAAAAACGTGTTATAGAAAACTAAAATAACATTATTCAGAATCAATATTATTTTAATAATATGGAAGATACCGAATTTCAAATTCATAGGAAACACAAGCTTGGAAAACAGCTTATAATCATAAAAGGAAAAATATCTAAATAATTGTCAGGCATGTCAACTAATAAATCTTCTTTTGAACAATTGTGCTCGTATTGAATTCAGTATGTAAAAGTCTTTCAATTTTAAATTTTCGCGTAAACCTCAAGCCCGAGCAATATTGTGAACTAGATAAAAAAGTGTGGATCATTCATTTTACCAAATCAAATTTTGATTACAACGTTGATCTTTGCTTTGTTATTTGTAAGCCGCTCAAACATTTTTGTTGCTGCAAGACATGATTGGAAGTAAGATCAGCTATATACGAATGATATTTGTATCCAATGGACTTCGTTCGATAAAATGGTACTCAGTGATCGGAATGCAGATGGAGGTTGAAAATGTTGTTCGAGCTATTTAAATGTATTTGATTTTGAAAATTTCTTCTCGCTTGTCCTTTAGAATATATTTTGTTACTTTTATCATACCATATAACGCTAATTGGATTCATTTAACGAAGTTTGTATGGCTGAACGTGTTCTTTTGATTATATCTGTGTTCTTATTGCAATATATAAAGTGGTGCTGCTATCATCCAGGAGATGGCAGTGGATGCAACTTCTAAGTGATACCAAATTTGGATTTCAAACGAAACGAAACGAAAAATATAGAAGCCAACGCAATTGTGTTTATTTTATAAAATTTGTTTATTAAAAAATTCACAGTAAACTATTTATTAAAATAATTTGATTAAATAATATTTAATATTTGGTTAGATACTGTGGAAAGTACAGTATTCCTTCGATCACTGCTGAACGTGTTAGTCTCACTTGAGTCACTTGAGGTTATTGAATAAAACCAGCTGCTCGCAATTATTTTCTTATGCTCCATTGTTCCTTAGTTCGATTTCAATAAAATACAGTTCAAACAAGAAATTTTCGAAGAGTTTCAGTTTAATGGCCTCCGGTATCCTTAGCACATGCGTGTCAACAATTTGTAGCCCAGCCAATTCATCTCGTTATAATTTCAGCTTAAGAGCGATCGGATTTTTTATGCGTTGAGCTGTGGCCATATGAGTAGAAAAACAAACAAATTCAGAGCAAGGATAATTATATAATATTTAGTTTCTTCTTTATTACATACACACATATATGTTATATATACTAAGCATTTTGTCCGAAATTTTGTTTTCTCACTTTCAAAGCACTGTTTAAGTTAAATGCCACTTCCAAGGGGTATGTTTGGCAATCGAACTTCGAGTGCAGGAGGTGATGCCTTTGCCTACTACGCCCCAGCGGTTACTGCGCCTTACCAAGTGCAATTTCAACAAAGAAATTAAAACAAATATAATATGTGTAGGTATATTTTGTGTTTATTCCAAAATTCAAGTAGTACTGACTGTTGATGAATATCTGTACCAATTGGCTTTGAATTATGGCAGGCTTTTCAAAACAATCTTCGAAGTTTCCGAGAACGATGAGGTCCTTTGCATAATCAGCGAATTGCGAATGTAAATTTTTTGAATTAATATATTCACATGCACCTTGAAATATCGAAATATTTCTTAAATATCCTTCAAATTATTATTTATTTCTAGTAATTATCAACATAAACAAGTGCATCACAATTGAATTTGGATGAGTGTTTTTCTACTCATGGCTTTTGTTCTTAAATTAAACAAATGTTTACTCTTTTATACAAAACAAAACATCTTAAGAAATAATTAAAATTGTATATTCAAAATAATATTTTTTCTCTAAAGTTTTTCATTGTCATTTTAAGCCTTGCGTTACTGCTTGATATGGCTCATTTCAGGTTGAAGTGCGAGGAAAACATCTGTCCATAGTAAACGTTTAGATATCGATGATCGAAATCGGAATTTTTTTAAGTCAATAACAATTGAATTTGGATGAGATTCAGAATTTCGTAACTGCTTCTTAAACATTACCACCATGTACTGTTGGAAGGGGATGCCACGAGCTTGTTCGTAGAGACTCCTTCGCCCTTGTCGGTGAAACCGATTCAGATCCTAGGTACGCATTGATGGGTCGTATGAGGTACTTGTGTAGTAACAGCTTGTTTTTTTGGCTGAGCCCGCGATAAAAAGTTATCGCATCAAGATGGGGTGGATTTAAAACTGAAACGACTTCAGTATCTATTGGAAAATGACTGAAAATTATGTTCAGCAAATCTTACAGAAATATGGTAACATTTTCTGAAGTTTTTTTTTTTTAAATCAGTTTATTCATTCTTCAAGGTCAGGCAATATGTATTTCTCCTCAAACCGGAAGTAATGTCATATTAATGACGCAATACTTACAAACGAATCTCTCCAATGGACCCTGTTTAGGGACTTCATTTATGTGTTCCACTCATGTTGCTCTATTGCCTAGTCTTTAGAAGAAATTTAATAAATCAATGAAATATATGAAAATGAAATAAGCTGCCGGTAAGCAAGCGATTTGGTATTTTCAGACTGAAGTATATAGAACCACGTCTGATGGAAGAGCATCCTACTAATGTAAGCAAACCCGAAGACAAAGGATAATGTACCAGCACTTTTCTATGTTTCACTTGTCTGCTGTCAGAGCTTACCTTTGCTAGAATCTTCATCTTTTAGCAGATTTGGCTATCCACATTTGGTCTGTACTATGTTAGCATATCATCTGTTATTTACCTATTGGCAAATATACAATTTACGTTCTACGTTAAAACTTTAAATAATGTCGTTTTCAATAACAGCATCATTTCCTATGTCTCCTAAATCTTAACCGCATGAAATTTACAAAGTAACAAAATAATAGTCCCATTAAGACTGTTCATTGCGTTGCTGCCGGTTGAAGGAATATTATTGGAAAAACATTATAAAGTGATACATGAATGATACATATTCGTTTCGCTTATCCAATGATGTTCGTTAATGATGCGATGATGTTTGTTGAAGCCTCATTTGTATCATAAAAGAGTAGGAACAAATTAAAAAAATGGTTTAAAGGGAATGTACAAAACTCTGAAAGACCGAAGATTATACATCCATTTAAATTCTTATTCCGATCTTATTCCAAATGTTAAAATGTACTCACTAAATACACAGAAGCAACATTTCGGCTCGAATATATTTCGCACGTTTTCAATGCTCAACTCCCAAGAAACTTGTTATTTATCCACGAAGGACCCCAAGGAAATCCAGAAAACATATTCCCTGCGAAGCAAGCAAAATTATCAAAACATAAATAATTTGCAATAACTCACTGGGTCCAATAAAAATAAATCGTTCGGGGGGTAAACATTTGCGAATTCGTCGGTAGCTGTGGAGGGACCCAAGCCCAAGTTCAACCTACCCAACGCAATACCCCTCTGCATCCATTGATATCTCCGACTAATCTTGCCGCCATAATGTTCAATTTGCTCTTGGGACCCATCCGCTCCACCTCGCTCGCTCCTGTCGCCATAGTCGTCTTCTTCTCCTTGGGAGCGTTCATCCAGCGAATCCTTTTAAATTTCTTATGAAAGTTTGAAAGAAGCCAGCAAAGCAATATCTTAGCTGGGCTCTTGCATCCCCCGCACTACGAGGGAGGGAGACAAGGCGAAAGGAAAGGAGGAAGGAGCTCCGTTGGCATTGGCGTTTAGCGGGGTTGGATGCTCAGGCAAGCGAATGGAACGCAAAATTTATCTGTTAAATATTCAAAGGAATTATATCTGCGTATTCGTGCCGGCATGTGTCCCTGTGTTTGTGTTATAAGTTTGGTCGGCTTTTTTCTTTCTCCTCCTCGCCTTGTGCTTCTTCCTCAAGGCAATAACAATAAAAGTGAAAAATTTCCCTGGGCCTAAGCGATTTTCGAAAGCGCCAAATGGGCGTATAACTTCTTTTAATGTGTGTACCACACCGTCTTTGAGAATACGTCGTGCTGGCCGGGCTGCGCATGAGAGGAGATGCACACTCAGCCAGCACTTGGGGGGTTGAAAGTGAAACCCCCTAAAACTCATGGAATTTAAATGCTAAAACAAATTTATGAAATTAATCAGAGGGGCCTTGTGTACACACCGGGTACACACTCTGTGGGCATAAAATTTTAATAGAATTTCGTTTGCCTAAGGATTTTTCTGGGATGGAGGTGCCCTTTGGAGAAATCGCACGAATGTGGCGCTACTCGGGGAGGCCTTGATGTATTGTTTATGAGCAACGTCTTCAGCGCAATAAAATTTCCATTTTTGGGGGGCAGAATACATAATTAGGGAAGTACTGTTCGCCTGGCCTACAGCGGAAATCTCAACTTCTGTATACAAATCTAAATGGAAATGAGTGTGTGCGGAGCCATAATTGTTTTAATTATGATTTAATAGTTAAATTGCGATAGTAAATTAATTTGCTATGCGGCGAGGGTGATACCTGTTAGGGGCACCTTAAGAGTTTCTTAATTAAACCCAAACGAGGGGTTTATGCTGATAGCAAATTTCTGTTAATTTGACTGTTATTTGATGACTAAACCAGAGACTATCGTGTAAAGTAGTCTCGTGGAATCAATGAAGCCTTGGTATTTAATTAATTGTTGATCTATTGAATTGGAAATATTTGAGAGCTTGTAGTGGTTTGAGATTATTTCAGGGAATTATTGATTGAGTAAGATCTTGTTTACAATGAAAGAAATGAAAGGGAAATTCAAAATGCCGCTTCGCGTATGTGAAACAGTGTCTGCTGTTTTGATGCACCTTAAATCGAACGTCGTTACCATTTGCAAATATGTATTTCTGCTTAAGATCGATATATTGTGCCTGTGTAATTTTTGCCGGTTATAAATTTTTTGCTTGCGTTATAAGTTTAATATATGATTTGCTTTTTTACATCTGACGCTATTGCGTATTGTTGAGTACGTTTAACGCTATGCACTTCTAGTATATAGCATGATTTTAAAATTAACGTTAACCAATCCAAGCAAAATTTTAGTTTCAGGCTTCAATGACAAAAAAAGTTCACTGTATCATTCCAAATTCAAATCGTCTTGGCTTTCGTATCGCTTTTCGTATCGTTAATTTTGTTCCTGTCGACTGTCAGATTATTTTGTTAAAAACAAAAATTAGTCAGGTTTATGGATTAAATGCTGTTTTCAATACAGGTCGCATTCCAAATGGAATATTACCAAACGAGTGAAAGAGTATTTATTGATCTGATTAATGGAATCTCAAGGTTGGAGAGACTTTGCACTGAAGATTGATTTCTAAGACAGATGTTATTTGCTACTTCTTTTTTAAAGTTTTTTGACACACCTAAAGATTGCTCGCATACTTTCGTTCTAAACTGATATTCGCTCTTTGTGAGAAATCGCATAGTAGTACATTTAATCATAATAGGAGGAATAGACAAAGATGAATAGTTTGAATTACGGTAGCCAATTGCGTCTGGACTGTAGTCACCGTGAGGTAAGTGCGTCAATTCACAAGCCATAGGTTATAAACGTCCGTTTCTTTTTTTTTCATGGTACCACCTACTTTCTTCTAGGTACTCAAAAAGTAGACACAGAGAACTAATTTCTCAATTCAGGCTACAAATCGATCAATACCATTTGTCATAAAAACATTACAACATTTTTGAAGATCACTATTTTTGAGATTTCGTTTTTATTAATTTTGTGTATTTATTCATCCTTCCACATTACGAGTAGGTTTACTAACATTTACATTGTTGACGATTTTTACAAGAAGAACGTGCAACATTTTCACAGACTTCTTAACTATTGCTATATGGAGTTACTTGATTTCGATTCTTCATTGTCTCTGAAAAGCTCCTCAAATTCGGCCAAGACGGAAATAAGGTGTAGGTCTCACCTGCTCGCGAGGGAAACGAGTTGCTGAAGATGCTAGGCTTCGATATCTTGTGAAGTGGCAGACTGAAATATAAAAAACAAATGTGACTTGAATATAAAAACACTTACTATGTACTGGCGATGCGTTCATAATCCTTCTAGTATAAACCTGCCCCTAAAATACTACCATTTTTTTAACTAAAATCTCAGTAAAATTCAAACAGCTGATTTTAAAATTAAACTCATATTTTTCGTTCTAAATTCAAAATGCAGAGCTCATCATCAATCGAATTACCTATTCATTTTAATATGAGTATGGCTGTATAAAGTTATAAAACTCGGTCCAGTTCGCAAGTAAAAAATCTTCAAATACCTTAGTAATCCCATAAAGTAAACATTTAAACAGGTAAACAACCACATTTGAGAAAAAAGTATGGACTTAATCTAATCGACAATTTTTGACATCGTTAAAAAAGACTACAGATAATATCGTATTGACCTTTGACAAACCATTCTCTGATTTTTACAAACAGATATTAAAATGTATTGTTAGCATCCCTAGTATGAGTTATTTTTAACGGATCTTATTTTTTCAGAAGCAAATTTACTACGAATTATGATTTTCCTTATATCTACAATTTAGAGATTTGTTTATAAAGCGTATATTATTTTTCTGTTCATTTATTTGAGTTTTACAGAAACGTGCAAACAAAAATCAAAAATTTATTTAAAGCTTAAAAACGTTTATAAAGTATATAGTCTGAATGCCATGTATATGGTTTAAATTTGATAAATTTAGAATTCATCAGATGACTATTTCTGAATAAAACCAAACTGGGTAATCGTACACATAAAATATCAATTTTTGGAAAATAGTTTTGAATAACACGGTTCTAATTCTGGTGCGTACTTTTAGAATGGATTTTTTATTGATGAAAGGATATGGAATTCTGCTGATAACGTTTACCTTTTTCATAGAAGTTGATACCTAATATTCTAGTTATTATTCTCAGTGCAAACAAACTATCTTACGCTTTTTTTGTAGTACTATTGCTGTAATTTTATTGCAAGTATGCAAAATCTATTCAGTTAAGCTTCTAGTTGAGAAATGTCTTAGCATTTAGTTTTTTGTGTTGCTTACGCGAGGTAGTGACTTCGCAAGGAAAAAAATGAAACAGGGACAACCCTTTTAACTTTAAAATCCATTTTTGTTTTTCTTTCCAATTTATGCTTACAACTAGACAAAAATTATTGAATCTATCTTAATATCTAAACAATCCATGTTCTTAAAATCTGTCCTACTGACCAACAGGGACAACCATTGTTACTATTGTTGTCAGAGTATGTTACAACGCAGCCTTTAGGCCTATTGTGGGTTCTTGCGTAACTTAAACAAAAGTTCCTCTTATATGCCTATAACATGAAAATAGTGGAAATCCATCGTTGAGTTTTTCGCTAACCTGCTTCGTCTGTCAGTGGGATATGGCGCTTAGCCTTACTAACTTAATAGAGTTCGCTGTATATGCGCCAACTGTATTGTTAACTGTTAAAGCAGACTTTGTCTTCCAAAACTAAATACTTTGCTGTTAATTCCTAATACGTACTTAGCACACATTAAATATAACAACAAAAGTAAAATGTTAAACCTATAAATAATCTTCATGCAAAGTTTGAGAACATTAAACGCACTTGTTGACTACTTGCATTCGTCTTTAGAACTGAATTGTTGGCTCCTTTCTCATTTTATATGTCCTCGCATTTGCAACTAAAACGCAAACCATCTGAAACAAAGTCAATTAATTTCGAATTAAAAGAAGAAACGACGATATTTGCGATCGCCGAAATCATCCCAATCGGACAGACCGATTTAGTAACATCCCCATAAATGCTCTCTCCCAATCGCCATCGAATTCGCCTTTAATTGGTTTTTATTAAAGCAAATGCATGTAAATTAATGCTTGTTTATTATATAAATTAAGAATTATTGCCGGGGCAAGTGGGTAGCAGTGTGCGATGGCTGCGCACTCGGTGCCGTTGTCGTATGTAGTAAATTTAAATAAAAAGTTAATCACTCGCCCCATTCGAACACAGGCGTTCGCCAGAGGTGCGGGCAGCTTCAGGTTCTTAATTCAACTCGGCGGCAGTGTATGTTTTGTCTTATTTTACTGTCTGTCGTTGTGTTATTAATTTAAAACCTTCACTTGATTTGCAACAATTAATATTTCTTCTTTATGGGGTATTGCATGAACATTTGCAGATTTCTTTAAAATTAGCCTGCTGTGACTTTTATTCGATGAAAGTCCAACCGCTGTAGTGAACTTACACATGTGCATAAATTAAAGTCAAAAGTTTTTGTTGGTAGGAAATTCAAAGACGATTTGGAATGTTTGCCAATGTCATTTCATTGGGACCCGAATATGCGATCATTTTTCTGAAAGTTTAGTGCAGACATATGTTCCTGAAGATCAAGAGCAATTAAGGAAATTTGATGCTATATTTATTTACTGGATGATATTTTAATTTTGATGACAATGTTATCGGGACAAGAGTAATATAAACAAAATTTAATTAAATATGAATTGCAAATAGTTAAAAAAAAAACTGAAGAACCAGAAAGTCTCATATACATACGTACCTCTTTTCAAGTTCTTAAGCTGTAGACAGGATTTGCAGTCAACTTAAAGGTAAGGATAGCAATGCATGTTCAACAGTTTTAAATATTGGTAGTGGAAGAAATTTGTCCTCTTTCCCCTTGCTTTGCAATGGTTACTGCAAGATGTTAAATGTCACTATCCAACCAAATTACTTTAAATGTCGTCTGCTTGCAATTCACTCATTCATAAGTTGAAACTATGATGAGATCTTAGGAGTCATCAAATGACGTTACAAATTAAACTGATGGTTGACATCAGACGTTGACATTACAGAATCAATTCATCATCAGCCATCAGAAAGTATAGAAAAAAAAAAAATAAATATGAAAGCTGAACATAGAACAAAATGTATCATAAAATCATGCAAGCAATTCGTTCCAGAGGCACAAATGAATGAACGTCAATTTTTAAGTTAAGGCAAAGGAACTCTTTCAAGGTAATTATGTGTTATTTTGTCTGAAATCTATTTATTATGTCCTTAATAATGTCCAATATCTGTATTAAGAGTGACCTTAGTATTTTAAAACATGTAACACGAATGCGATTTCCCCGGTGTGAGACCTGGCCATTGCACCATCCGCTTGGTTTCAAGTCTGCGATTGTTCTTAATACGAATAGCTCGGGCTGTGATTTTTAAAAGTTTGCCCTGACACATTGACACATTTTCATTTTTGTTTTAATTTCAAATTTCGGTTCATTTAATCTTTCTTCTTTACTTTTTGTAATTTTGTAAAATTGTCAAATTTTTGAAGTGATGACATTTATGAAGTTAAGTTATTTGTTGGTTTATGGAGATATGACCTGTATTCAGCTGCCTTTGAAAGTTGAGCTGTATTAAGCTGGTTTTGAAAGTTAAAATACCCGGTATATGAAAATGATGATAACTAAGTTAAGGTAAAAGTGCGTGTGAAATTGTTAAAATTGTCTGGAGCATTTCATTCTTGACTTATTTCCAAATGGATATACTTCTTGTATCATATTTTGTCTTGTGGCGACCTTGTCAGTAGTATAAATATTTTACTACACTAATCAAGTTTGCAAAGCAATATATAATTTCTAGTTGTCATAGCTTTAGATAAATAAACTTTTACTTTTATTCTGGCAACCGAAAGTTAGGTTGTTTCATTCAATTCTCCTGAGAGTTGTGGGTCACTACACGTCTTAATATGAATAATTTTCAAAAAAACAATTAATCTTCAACCCTTTAAAGATGGAATAGAAAAAGAAAGAGCTATCACAAAAAACTTTTAAGCAACCTATTTTTAAAAAAATTAAACTTCATGCGGGATCAACAATTAAGACTTATGTACTTATCACGAAAAAGTGTACAGTACTCTGACATTATAAAAGCAAGCATCATGTTGAATCGTCAAACATTTAATTCACCATCAGCATTACAACCATTGATGTATTGTTAATGGATGTGGGTAAGCAAGGGAGTGAAAAGTGTTCAAATTCAGTATGTACTCGATTGGTTGATAGTGATACCCACGATGCAATGGGTTAGGGGCTCAATAAGTCTCCCTCCTCCAATTATAAACATGTGGGAAGTTTTGGCGCGAATGCATTAATTTTTCATTCTACATCCTTACCTCTCACCAGTTCATGACAATGCTCAAAGTGCATACACTTTCTTCGGGAATCTTTAGTGCTCTTACTTACCGACTGTGTCACAACATTGACTGTGAATTAAATAATAGACGCAACGCATAGTTCTAAACTAAAGGCTTGTTAGGAAATAATCATTAAATTTCAAGTAGTTGGTATTCGCCAAGCGCTGCGAGGGATTTCACGATAATGAAAAAAAGAATAGTATTTATTATGGAAACATAACACAGGCTTGTAAAGTAAGATGAGTACCAGTCTACCAGTTAAAGTGGTTTAAGAACTAAGACAACCACTGATATGGTACAGTGAAAATCGAACTAATTTTATGCGTAAGTTTACTGAAGAAATTTGATGTATGCAATATGTACCTAGCGCTTGTACGTCATTCAGAAATATCTATCGAAGTGCAATTTATATACGAGTAAGTTGACAACATATATCATTCTCCAGATGATAACCACAGCACTTTTAATTATTCCCTTACCTAAGAGTTTGGTATGGAGAACAAAGATTTTCATCGCATGAGAACGTGACAGCAGTCTCACACGCTGCTTAAAAGGAAACAATTTAAAGGTTACGGCTTTGGTCCTTGAACAACAATCGTAAGAAGAGATTAAATAAATTCACTATTATTACATGCAATTTAAGGGTTAACTTAGCATCGTTGAAACGAATCGACATCTGTCTGTTTTTAGTTTTACTTCAAAGTTGTGGTGTAATCAACGTACAACGTAGTAGGTTCGACTAACATGCTGATGGTCGCAATTTCGATTCGGGGCTAATCCCAGCACTGTGTCTTTCGAGTTGCTAACAACTCTCAAAGTTTTTTCTTTGAAAGGCGTTTCAAATTACGCAGAAACTAGGCCCTGGTACTTGTGGGCTGAAGTGCTAGTCAGGTTTTACTTTTCATTAATTTTTACTTCATTACTCTCTGTTTATTGTCAAAAATGATCGAATTATAACTTCATACTCAAATTTTCATGGAACCAAGCAAAAACAATGTATTGTGAATATTGCATTTGTAATTTAAAGTTTCCACTCTAAAGTCTTTCGATTTTCATAAACATATTTTTGATGAAAATTTAAATTACAACAGTATGTACATACATATTTGTCATGTTGAATATGTAAGGTGAGTCATCTATAATTCAAAGTGTACAAAGATAATATTCATGGATACTTGCATTTCTTTGAAGCATAACTCAGCTGAAATTAATTAATTGTCTAATTTGGTTGTCGCACACAGGCGAATTATTTCTAATGAACATATTACCTTGTGTTCAAGCAGTTTAAAATCGTTTCCACCTCTAACTGCTGACCCCTGGCCCTAATGAAATGCATTTCGTTCCCTCAACCTCCCCACAACTTTAACGATAGCCAGTGAACGTGAACGTTTTGAAACTAACATGGTGGAAACGAAAATTGAAACGCAAGACAAACTCAAATGAGGAAAAAAGAAGAGAATATTTAAATGCTCTTCCTACTGACAATATTATTTATTATTTTTAATTATTTACACAGCGAGCGGTTGTCATTCCTTTCGCTTCGGTGGTGGCGGCGCGGATCGGACCCACGGCGATTGCATAAATTACAGTCCGATATCCTAACCGCCGAACCGAGCCGAACCAAACAGAGCTCAGACTCTTGATTGCCGCCTTTGGTACGACATCCCAGTAGGCACTGAGATCTCAGATCTGGGGTGCTCTTTGTCCCCGAATAGAGATGTGTGTACGTAAACCATCGAAAAGAAACCAGACTTTAGTTATTTATTACCGCGTAACATCCGCCATCTTTTTCGGCACCAGAGCCACTCTCCGTCTCAGTGTCGGAGGCCAAAAATGGAGGGACGAACCAAGGCTCTTTGTGTTCCCACTAAGGTTGAGTTATTTCTTTTTGGATTTCGGTAATAAATTTGATAAATTCCTCTTTCGGTTCGTACCTGATCGCGGCACAATCAGACACTGGGGACAAGCTGTGCCAGGGAGAGCGACTGAGAGGCATGTGTGTACCCTGAAGATGGGGTGAGCAGAATTAAGACCGCAGATGGGAACAAGGGCACTGGACATAAATAAGCAGACGCAGAGGTTCTCCGGACTACCACATACGGAATTCTCGATGAAGAGATCCAGTTGCGTGCGTCGCGGGAGAGAACAACAAATGTTGCTGGATGTCTAAGAAATGCTGACATATGCGCGTCTTGATTATGTTGTTGGGCTCTGACCTTTCGACTGAAACGCAACAACAAGGAATCTTAGAATGCTAATGAACATGTGGTTGTTGGGGAATTTATTAATTTTTATTCATTAAATAGATTTTTTTCTTGATTCTCGGAGATGTCTGTCGCAGGCTCAGCATTGTTTTGGGGAATAACATTTTAATTTTTAATTTCCTGGAAGATCTTAAAGGCAGTTGATTAGTTGTCAGTGGTTTTCAGATGGGAAGCGATCCATCTACCTTTTGGAAGGGGTTGATCGGTTGGATTTGAGAGATGTGATGGGGATTATTTAGTCATAGAGTGGGTACTAAACTGAGTTATTGTCGATGGGTGTTGAAGTTTCTTAAAAGACAACGCGACGGTAACAACGGATTAGGAAAAATGGCTTTTATAATTGGTTTTATTAGATTTTTAACTACTTCATTTAAATTTTATGTTTTTATGACCGAAGAAAGGGAAAGGAGGTGCATAACTTCACCTTTATGGACTACAAAAAGCACGAATGGATTTTTAATTTAAGTTACATGATTTTCCTTAATGAGATTGAAATTTGTTTTATGCATTTGTTTCCAATTAGCATAACACAAAAATGCATGCCAACGAATCATTATGTGCACAACTACCTCCAGGATATTCACTACACCTTCTACTCGTAGATTGCTTTCACTTAAATTTCTGCTGATGTATAGCATATGATCGCAATTTTTCGTGAAAACAATTTGTTTTATAAACGTGCCTCACGTGAATGCACATTAGGTTGCTGTCCACGGCTATGAAAAACTGATTCGATCTTAAATATCCCTTACCATCAGATATTCGTGTTTTAAGCGTTTTCTAAAGCACATAGCCTGTCTTCCTCATACGATATTTTTTATTTATAAAAGTTATAGTTCTGCAATTACCACCCATTCTGATCGCTCAGAATTGATACCGCAGCTGAAATTAAGAGGTTTTCCAATAATCTCATGACAAAGCGTAATTTATCGTTTCGATATATCGCACCGCCCCCTTGCAAAAGCACTTTAAAAAAGGGGGCTGTAATGTTTCCTTTTTTCTCCTTGTAATTATTTTTATGTAAATATCCTGTGCATAATGTTTACTTTTTTCAAACCCCTAATTTTATCTGTCTACTTGCTTGTACTTCATTTTGCGATATTGCTTCAACATGCGTCCACCCTTGGTGTATCAACAAAATGAGCAATCTTAAGCAGTAATTTGTGGGAAACTGTCGATTAAATAAAAATATATATGATTTTTTCACAATTTAATTGGAAGATGTAGGCGCTCACCTGTGAGTTCCTCATCATTTGTGCGGTAGTCCTGCATAAACAAGTGGAACATCCTTGCTTTATTAGATGATTTATTTTCTCAGCTCTCCATTTTGGGTTTATTTGCATTTCCAGCACCCCCAGCAACCAGTGTTCCGGGTAGTTTCAATTTTTTTTAACGACAAGAGCATTCATCTTCCCTCACATTATAATCTACCCTCATTGCGCCAAAGGGCTTACACACAACCGACGCCGGGTGTAAAGAGTGAGTGTGAGAGTGAGAGGCGGTGGTTTATTTCTTTAGAATTCCACAGGATACTGCCATTCCACAATTTCAATCCTCCTGATTCCAATTCTTCGGAGTCTTGCGTGTGTATCTTGCAGCGTTCTTACCGAAAGTTCCTCGTGCTCGTAAAGAAGATTTATTGAGAAGACGCGCTGCTGTAACACCACACGTTCCAGCGCCACCCCTCGCATGAACAATGGAGGGGGAGTCCAACGTACAAGATACGAGAGAAGATGAATATTTTTGCTCCCGCATCCCACTGGGCATATATTCTTGGAATTATTTCTGCCACCCTCAAACTGAAAAACTGCCAGTCCGTATGCTCCACCAAGCGCACTGTCTTGTAATCATGAATATGTAGAGCATTTTTCGGCATCTGGGACGACTACGTTTCATTATTATTTCTTCCCCGTTGTAGTAGCAGTTCTTATTCTTGGTGGGAACGCCGAGTCGGCCTTATCTCTTCACATGAAAGTTTCCTCTTAGACATTCCATCGCATTCAGCTGTTGTTGTTGGCCCGGAACGCGTACACGGGTATGTGTGATTGAGTCCCTTAAGGAACCCCAGCTATTCACACACCCACATGCCGAAGCAAGTGTATGTATTTTATATAAGACTGGAGTATATGCTCAGAGCTGCTTGTAACGTTACCACCTAATATTCGCGTATAAAAAGGGGAACACGACGAAAAGAAGATACTCAGAAAAAGTGGCACCTTTTTCCTTTTCTGTGGTAAAGCAGTGCACAGTTCCCACACCCCGAATGGGGCTGCTCGCTTGCATAAAGGGGAAAACCGAGACGGAAACTTTTTCTAAAGTTTTCTCGACTCTTTCTTTCAAAGTCTTCCAGTGGTGGGGACAAACACTAGAAAGCATTCCCACCTTTACCCCGCGGTGTGTCCTGCGTTCTGCCAACGTATTCCTCGTCATGGGAGTGGTGATATGGAATACTACCGGCAATGTAGTAGATTCCTTTAAACGTTTTCCCATCCAAACAGCTCCTTGAAATGATCTTAACGACCAATAAGAAGTCGTTTCGAAGAGTTGAAATCACGCTATGAGTGTTTCTACTGCGTCTTCTCTGCCGGCGCGCACAAGGAATTCGTATCGCAGACTTGGCATTTACCAGCAACCACTTGCATGCGAACTGAAGTTTGGGGTACGTCCTTCGTGTTTTCGAAAGGGGAGGTGTGGAAAAATTTGTACTTCCATGAATGTGTGGCATGGAAATGCTGCCATTCGAGTGGTAGTAGCCATAATCCTTCTATTGGCCATAGAATCCATACCAACAACTATCCGAGTCTAACGATAATGCGGGCGTAATGTGCCACTAAAATCAATAAGAGTGTCACCTTATCGGGTGGGGATGATTTTGTGTACAGCAGTGCTCATGCGCTGTGATTTTCTTTAAAGAACTTTCGAAGAATGTGCCGTGGACGTGCCCATTTCAAGGTACCAGCATGTGAGGTTAACATTTTTGAATGGCTTTATTGGCAGTTGGTAGATATTGCGGAAGAATTCGACAGTGCTCTTTATAATTACTTTTATTGCGGCAAAGGATTTTCGAGCTTATTCCAGCAAATCTCTGTATTTTACAAACTGTGTGTCTTTGGTCCCGAACATTGAGGAAAAACATCTTGAACGTTCTGATTTTTTTTCCTCTGTAGATAACGCTCAATGTATCTATCGATTAGATGTCGCAAAAGTATTCGATTTGTAGAACGAATGCGAGATACGAAAAATATTAGGCATCAGTTTGTTATGCTAATTATTCAGACCCAGTATAGATGGTGATGGAATAGGTGCTGATTTGTCAGGGCAAGACACAAAGGCTTGGTTCATATTATAAACAGGAAAATGTAGAGCCAACGAAATATTGATTACAGAGCTTATCATGTACAGAGATCAAAATAAACTGCAAAGTGAGCAGTAAATCTGTTGAACCTTGACTTAGCGGCAACTATTTCGTAGTAGTGAAGGGCAAATAAAAATTTCTGAAAGACTTTGTAGCGAGTAGCAAGTTTGAAAATAAGGAGAAATCACTCAGACCAAATCTGGAGGATACAGTTTGTAGACTAAGCCGAACATTTTAGCGCCGACAATGGCGGAGATGGACTTTGTTGCATTGTCATGGTTGAAGAGAACCTTTATGTTTGCCAAAAAAAACTTTCTAAAATTAGACGTCGAATCACCTTAATAATTTATCATAGTAGGTGCGTGAAACCGTTTCGTCCTTCCCCACGCAGTGATGTAGAGCACACCTTGTAAAATCTAGAAAATGGTGAACATCACCTTCTTGGCTAATAAGACAGCCTTTGCCTTTTGCGGAGAACATTGACCATTCGAAGATCTCTTGTGTATATCAGTGGATCCTTAATTCATCGGCGGCCACGAATTTATGCAGAAACTCTTTCAGATTCCCTTTAAACATCGTCAAATACTACTATGAAAAAGTTTCACTGAAGTGGTCGCGCTAGCTGCCCGAAATGAGCAAATGCGGCGTGACAGTTTTATCGTGTATATCATGATATAATCCACATTGTGTTGTGAGATGACTACTGTTTCAACAATCTCGTTTAACTTCAGCGGTGTGTCAATAGATCGTGGATTTTTGTTTCGGGTCACCTGGACGTTGCTTTTTCAAATTTAACGTACAAAACTCTTTAAGCCGATTTTGAAGGTCGTCATCGAAGGAGAAGAATCAGCAAACAAACATTCTTTGATTCCGCTGTGCAAATTTCCTTTTTGAAACAATAATCCCAATATTGCTCTTTTTATATAACCGTACACAACCACTTTCACATGCTTGAAGTGGTTAGTAGCCATCTACGAGAGTATACTACGCAATAGTTTATTTGTCTTTAGATAGTGGCGTCAGGCGCTAAGGTGTTGAATATTTATCGGACTGACGCATATGACTACCACTGCGAACTGGCGCCTTCTCTTGTCAGTTTTAACAGGATAGTGGAGTAGGATCTTAAAGGATAATTAGCGTAATTGCGGTCACTTTATCTCACAAAATATAATTTGCACAGTTTAAATCATCAAACTTTAAAAATGTTCATGATATAGTGGTTATATTGATCTCTATAGCTCAGAAACATATTGTTAATTTAAATGTAAACACAATTACCTTTTTCTTCATCAACAAAACGTGTTGTGTGTGCTATTATGCTCGAATTAACGGAGTTCTAACATATTGTTAGCAATTCAAGAGAGGTGGAGCTGTAGGAAAGATTCTCATGCACCTTCTCTGCATACACCCAGTCTTCCATGGGTAGAATAATCAAATTTTGTGAAATATAAGTCGTTTTTATGTCCAAACTATGTACAAATTATGTATGTATGTTGATCTCAATCAATATGTTTGCCCAACTAACACGGTCTCTTGCCAGCTCCCTCCGATTTCGCACACCAAACTCATCGCTATCTTTGATTACGACATCCTACAATGCTTTGGTCTGGATTTAAAAACTGTTCGGAGTAAACTAACGTAGTTGATGTGCTATACATAGCCTAATTATATTAAACGTTGCATCCGTTTATGCTTGGCTGAATGATTGTGGTTGTGGTTGCCGTTGCATAGTGGTAAGTGCGTCGAACGCCAAGCAAAAAAATTTAGGTTCGATTCCTGGACGGGACATCTCGCATTTTTTCACAGCACCAGTTCTTTCGAGGTGTATCAATTGTTCTATAGTATCAATTGTCTCTGAAAAGCTTCTTAAGTTCCCTTCTACTCGTAAGAGAACATTAGCACGCACAACACGAGTAGTTGTTGTAGAACCTAGGCCCTTGTCTCTTGTGGCCTTTAGTGCCACTCAATTATTATTATTAAATGATTGTCGTCATGCAGTCTATCAAAAGCAATCCAGAATAAACATCGTAGGCAGTATTTTCCTCGAGAAAACCAAGGGCGCTCTTATACGCATTAATAATAATCAGCTTTAAGCGTCATAGACCTGATCTTTCCAGGGAGGACTCAAATCCCAAAGAAACATGGCGGGCAAGTATGAATTCGAATTCGGTACTGATAATAGTGTATATCAATTAACAATGAAAATGTCAATGAGACCCTACGGTTTGTGCCTGATCTGATTTTTGATTTTAATTGTAGTTTCGATCAGTACAGACTGCTCTTTATCATAACATAAACAAAGGTGCACTAAACCGATAAGAGCATTCCATTGCATATACATACATACATAGGCATATAAATGTCATCAAGCACTTAATTTTCTTCTACATTCATGAATCATTAGAGTAAATGAAATGACAAAATATTTTTTGTACGGCCCTTTAGAAATCAGGCTCAAGTTCAAATAGATGTCCATTAACCTTCAGGACAGACAACATCTTCGCTTCCAAGTTTTTTTAGCATTTTTTTCCTATAACACACTACATTAAGATTTCAAGGCCGAACAATATTTCTCCGATGTAAAAAATAGACTACAATACAGGTACTTACTCCCAAATACAGGTGAACTTAAAACAATCTAGGTTTGAAGGTTAATGAGGTGTCATAAAAAAATGATCTCAACAGGCTATAAACGATTAAAAAAAAGAAACAGATGCAAATGCCGACAAATACATCCTCATGTACCTGTTTCGCAAAAATGGAACCAGTGGTTCTCGTTCGAAATAAAATTCGTAAAAAATAAAATCCCTACCTGTTTATGGAAATTCACATCTTGGGAACATTTTTTGTCACGACATAGTTGTTCTTTTTTTTTAATGCGGCAATATTAATAAAACAAAGCCCACAAAAGGATCTCAACAGACAAATTAGTAGGGTCGACACGAATCGAATCGTTCTCTAGCCGTAGTTACCGACGTAGCGGGGCGACGACGGAGCCTGTTGTGTTGTTATATTGTGCTTAAAACTGCTGCTTTTACCGCAGATTATATATTCGTAGCCTTCTTTTATGTGGATACCGATTTTATAGGGTTACACGTCGAAGTTCACGCTATTTTCTCGAACATTTTCATCAAATCCTCCGTGTAAGTTACTACTAAGTTTTTTTTATAATTCTAAATATAACTTGTATAGGGAAAATCTGTCCCAGAGCAAAAGTTCATCATTGCAAGTTGAAAGTATCTATCATCCACATTTCAGGTTAAATGTGGTTCCTGCTCCTACATATGCTCGAATTCATACATAACTTTCCGTTATCACGAGAGTACTTCAATTAAACTTTTAAATATATTACCGTAGTGCATGTACATATGCACGTAGAAATATTGCATCCCATACATAAGTGGATACGTCATACAACAACTAACACCAAATGCTCACATCTTCATTTTCCACGTTACACATACTCCAAGCTATTCACAATGCTCCCGTTCAAAAATATTCCACAATGTCTGCAAAATCTTGATTTGAATTCTAAAATATTTAGAGAGAAACGCTAACAGGTACTAGAAGTGACTTCATACATGGCACTTCACCCCGCGTCGTCATCACCATCTCTAGCTTCAAGTGTTGGTCTCATTTATGTATATGTCTCTGTTTTGCATTAACATCGCATACAAATGTGCTGCCAGTTGCACACACAAAAGAAAGGAAAATCCTTTGAATTTTAAGCAGATATCCACTGGAATGGAAAGTGTATAGAATTCCTGAGCTGTCTTCCTCTCCCCAGTCTCCCATTCCATTTACCGGAATCCCTTACGGCCCCGTTCCGTCTCGACAGCTTCAGAAATTCGGTATCATTTCAATGCGCCAAACATTTAACGATTATTGCATCCCATTAAAAATAACAAGGGAGAGAAACTTTTTGGAAACGTTTCTTTCCTTCTCATTCGCCATCCCTCCGACGTTAGTCCTTGTTTCGATTTCGTTCTTTTTTTTTTGCTCTTCTTGTCGTTTTTCCATTTTGCAATTTAAAAGTTTAATACAATCCTTTTCAATTCGAATGTAGTCAGAAGGGCTCCAATAAAATGAACTACAGGGAAAAGACTCAACAGACTTTGAAGGATTCAAAATACAAGCATAAACGTCTCTTTATACAAACTTTGGTTGACACAGCACACTTTTTTAAGAATTTAACTCTTCTGGACGTAGAGAGGGAGAAATGCTTATTTGAAGAGGAAGCAACATATGTTATGGCCAATTTACTGTAGTACAAAGTATGTATCTTCTAGTTGCGATAAACGCAGTTAAAAGATATATTCTTGCATTTGGAAAAAGATAAGAAATAAGAAATATATTTTTTATCTGGACTTTGAATTCGAATATTTAGTAATTATGTATCCCTAAGGACTATTTACATAATTAAGTAACTTAAAGAAAATGACAAATGAGTAAAGATTTCAGAAGGGTCAAAAATATGCCTGCACTCCGAGCATAATAATGTGCTATTTTGGGAGATTGGTCGCGGCGGCTACACGTTAAACAGTAACTTAAGGATTTGACAAACTGAGAGTCACATTATTTTCTATAACGAAAATTTGAAACTTAACTAAGATTATGCCTTAATTGCTTAATCGTTTTATTTACAATTCATACTCTTTTCTCACGAGTAGAAGGGACCTAAAATCTTTTGCTGACTCCGAACGGAGGGATTTGAGAAGCTTTTTCATAGACAATTGTACTCTTTGAGTGTTGTCAAATAGCGTGAAAAAATGCGAGATGCCTTGTCCGGGAATTGAACCTAGACCATCTCCGTATGGGTCGACGGACTTACCCACTACGCCACGGCTACCACACTGGGCAAGAATGACCTGTAAATTTCATAAAAGTTATATTTTTTAGTTTTGTGCAATATTCTAATATCAATGAAAAATTCTAATACTTTCAGATTTTGTTTTATAAAATCATTTCTTTTGTGTATTTTGCAGTATGGTTTATTTTTTAGGGTATACAGATTCGTGTCGTCTAAATTTCTATTCCCTGAATTGGACGTTTATATCCTTTTTTAGTTTTCGTGTCTTTATTTCCTTATTATCTACAAAAAACCATCGCTGAGGAAGTAAATTCCCGTAGTCTACTACTAATATAATTACAAGAAAAAAGGTTTCGCAATATGACTTCAGGGTTTATGGAAGGATATCAGCTTTTTCCAAGGTTTTAATTATAACCCGTACAAACGTACTTTCTAAATGTACTCAAGAATGATGGATAAAGTCTATGCTCTCGTTAATGTACGAGGGCTGTCTGATAAATAACCGACCTAACCATGATGCACGCGACTTTTTCAATTTTTTTTTTTTTCGTCTACAGTTATCAATCGGCGCCAAAACTCGGTCTTATTGCCTCTAAACTGAGCCAACAGAGAGCTGGAAATGTTCATGCGCGCACGTTTGTGGTCTAGCGTAAGCAAACGCGGCACCCAACGCGCGGACAGCTTTCTCATGCCCAAATCATAGTTTAATATATGGCAAACACGTTCTTTTGACATCTTCATAATCTCAGCTATTTCTCTAACTTTAATCCGGCGGTCGTCTACTACCAATTGATGAACTTTAGCGATGTTATCGTTAGTGGTTTTGGACGCCCAGGACGTTCTTCATCTTCCAAGCTCCTGCGACCACGTTTAAATTAAAATATGGTACTGAAGTGAAATATATCAGAATGACTCTTGACGTAAAACTCAATGTAAAACTTTCAGAAGCATGACAGAATAAAAAAAATGGGATATTTTCAGTCTAGAAATCAAACCTGGTACTACAGCCGGCGGCCACCAAACGCATACGTTCAGATGATATCGCGGCATGTTCAAATGATTACATATTTTGAAAGCGAGTACCGAGTCGGAGTTGTTGCAATTTTAACAAATAAATTAAAAATCAGAATTCAAATTAAGGTTCAAAAATTGGATGCCAAATAGATGTTTTCATCTTGATGGTAAATCAAAAACAAAAAAGTTCGAATGGGGCAGCATATTATTTCAAAATTTTCATATTTAACTATAAATATTATATCGGGTGGGTGTAAGATTGGGTGCATATGGTCAACTTAAACTTATGAAAATCATGGCTTTACTTCGTATTAAGTATAATTGAATACAACTTTATAGACATTTCGTTCAAGTTCCAAGCAAGCTGTTGAGGGCGGCTGGATACCCCTCCATACTCACTTTACCGATTATCTTGGATTTTACATGTATTTTATCGCAGTCAATTTCCAATTATCACTTTTCACTGCTTAGACCATTTTTGGCTATATTTCGTTTTTGACTCTCAGAATTCGTGGAAGCAAAAAAAGATCTGAAAGGTACAGTACTCGTAAGGCGCTCAGTGCTATTTAAAAATACGTACCAAAGAACTTAATAGATAATTTTTATATTTAAATAACTTGCTTTTTCAAAACTACTTTACTCTATGCATTGATTTCAATAGATCAGTTCTCTTGCATTTACCTTCTGCCTCTTAACATTCTATGTTTAATCTGCAATAATTATTACAAGTACAACTGTAAAAACATATTTTTAAAGTAAAATATACGACGTATAAAATGAATAATTTCAAATCTTATCCCAGCTATAGCTATAGTCGCACGACACTCATTCTTATTTGCATTCAATGGAATGTATCCCTTGTAAATGTGAGAATTAATTTTTAGCCATAAAATCCACCAGACAATCAGAGGACAATTGAGAAACAATTACATTCAATCTTGTCTGGAGGGTTTGTAAATCCATGCCCAAAACCATAAAAAACACATAAAATATAACCGAGAGCCCCCTCGTTACCCTCGTTACCTTGCGCTCGGCTTTTGTGTTGACGACGTTTTGCGCAAAATTTTACGAGTTCATAGCTCGTTATTTTTAGTGGTCGTAAATTAACTAACGACCCTGGAAGTGCTCCCGTGATTTCACTTACATATGTATTTGTGTGGATACTGCGGTGCTCACATCCACTACTCAAGCAGCGGCGGCAACAATGGCTTTTTTTTTTGTCTCCAGAAGCGGTTGGACGAGTGGCTGGTTAAGATTTTTATGAACGCAACGCACTGGATGTCATCATCATCGTCGAGACGTTTACCATCAAACGAAATGACGCGGTACGGCTCGACTCGTGCCGCTTTTTATCGTCATCCTGATACAAGGAGGAGTCTGCGCTTCCTTGAGTGTGGCTCATCCGAAACAACTGTCAAAATGCTAAAACCATGGCAATGGAGATGTGACGTTTTCGGGTTTTCCCCCTTTCTGTGGAAAGCGTGGCACGACGAGATTTTATTCTCGTTTTATGGGATATAACTGGTATTGTGATGACAACAATTTCAGAAATAATCGTAAAACCGAATTGCAGTGGAGTTTGCTCTCATTTAAGGCGTTCAACAGCTCTCTGGTAGGTGTAGGTCCTTGTTTGTTTGTTTTTGTGCTTTTTTTCTCTGGTAATTGTTAATTTTTTAAGTTTTGCAATTTATCCTGTTGCATGCTGTTAAGAAGTAGTTATGTTCTTACTTGGCGAATAATTCTGAAGACTTGGGACATATTAAAATTTTGCCGGCTTTGGGTGAATTCGCATACGAACAAATGTTTTTAAGCTTTTGTACTTGAACTTGACCAAATTCGATACAGTTTATAAATTGGGAAGATCTTGGAGTATACACTTCTCCCATACAATCCTTTCGAAAGTATATGTTTTACCAGGATTTTCAAAAAAGAGTGCAAGACCTTACTTGAAGTCTCTGTCCTGCGCACAAACTTTTAAGCAATGACAAATGTATGCAATTGAAAAGTTCCCTACTCCGTAAGCATTGGAGCCCAGCAGCGTGCACTTATGCACATACAAGCGTGCATGTATGCCGCTCAAGCAAAAATTAAATGAGGGAAATGTTGAACAATATTTCCTCTTAAGCTTCTCGAATAAAATTTAATGAGTTTTCACTCGACAATTCCTCCGCATCCGCATGTGCATGCACATACGGTTTCAAAGGGAACGCCAACCATGCAGATACGGCTGCGATGATAATAAACTAAGATAAAAACGAATAGGAATCGTTCGGATTGCGATTGGGAAGTGGGATTGTGTCCTATGGTTTATGTTATGGTCCGGATAAACAAAAAGCAATTGAATTGTCCAGTGCGGACGTTAGCATAGTAAAAAGGGATCAAGTATTGAGCGGGAAGCATGCAGGGCATATCAAACAAACCAGCTCTCGTCGACGCTGTTTTTTAACGAGTTGACATTCCTTTCCTGTGTCCTGTGCACTGTCCTGTTCATATCCTTTTTTTACCCCGGGGAATTCACGTTATTTTGGACCTACTACTGGGTTTGTTTTTGTCGGATAAGTTTTTTGTGTCATATTGCTGCAGACGTTTTCTTTGTTTCAACTGACGACTCCCATGGTGTTAATTTTCAACTCTATTCCGTGTGATGTTTTACGATGTCTGTAAATGAAATGAATATCTCACATACCCACCAGACGGACTGTAAAAAACAGTACCTAAGTAAAAAACAGCAGCCGAGGTAGAGATGAAGGAGTTTTTAGGTAGTGAATCGAATCGCATCACCTTCTGTTGCTGCAAAAATATTCCGGAAAAAAGTCAAATAAAAGAGGTCATAAAACAGCATTCATGTCCAATATGCTTCTCTGGGTATATCCAGATATGAGGAAGTCGGAGATGTTTGATGTTCTGTACAGCTTGCATCTTCTTTGCCAATCACATGACGAAGGTATGTCACATGAGGCAGATTAAAAGTGCAAAGCGCGCCCTATGAAAGGATAGAAAATGGCGATAACTCTCCGCAAAAATTTGAAGTCTGGTATTTTTTCATTACAGCAGTTTCGGGAAAGCATTTTCGGGATATAGGCCATTGCCCACTAGAATTAAAAGTCACTGACGGCAGTTCGATATGGTACTGATTTGATATAAAACATGGTATTATATCCTCAGAGAACATTCTAGACATGAGTACCGCCAAAGGCGGTGCACATAAAACACATCTTCTCGAAAAGCGTGAAAGGATTTTTCCACTTAAATTTTGCAATCGAAGCACGTACTGGTCTTTAAATTTCGACAGGCGTACATATTGCCTTTATTATATATTGTCTCAATCCCCTTCACCGTATTCCTAATGTCCTTCAGTCGACCTCACGTCTACCAACCTAAGTGTCTATGTGTGTAGATATGCAATCTGAACCCATCTCCAAGAAATCGAGAACTTTTTCTACATCTTTTAATAGATAGAACAACGTGCTTCAAATTGCTTTTAATGGCCGTTATAACGTCTTCAAGGCGTTATTTTTTTTTCTTTTCTTTTTTAATATTCCCTGCCCGTTCTTATCTAAGGTTTTTGTAAGAACATTGTATTTTGTATGAACCATATCGCCTTAATGGCTTCGAAGGGGGTGGAAGGAATGCTGTATGCTTGTATGTGGTGGCCTCAGAGTAGCGAAGACCCGTTGTGCAGATGTGGCAGTATCCATTATATCCTACATATACATAATTTGCGTTATTAAGTTTTCTTTAAGGAGCTTGTATTTTTATTTTCAGTTTGCTTTTCGTTATTGTAAAAAATTCTGTAAATGGGGTTCGACCCTTCGGTATTGGAGATAATTATATGAAGCACGCAGATCACATAATGTTTGCGGACGTGAAGAAATTGAAGGAATCTCAGACATTACTTTAGATATTCTCAGTACTTTTCATTAATTTAAGAATGTGGTGAAGCTAATTAGTTTTTCTGCTTTTAGAGCTTGTGCGCAAATCATAAAAGATTCCTCTGTTAAGGGGTATTGACACCGCTGATTCAGAAAGAGATTTAAATGTACTTTTTTTCCTTGAATTGGTGAAAAGAATTAAAACATTTTTTTAGGACTGTTAAGGGGTTTTGGAATTTCCGCACATGATTAAAAGCATTTAAATGTTCGCACTCTGTGGAGCAAAATTAACAAGAAGGTTTAAAATATTGCAGGTATTCCTTGGATCCCTAGTCACCTGTTATACAATTGAAAGCCGGTGTCCTTACCTATGTATTTAGTACCATCTAGCGAAATACTTGTGGGAAGTTGTTCTTAAAGCAACCTAGACGTGCCTACATACAGTGTCGGACAAAACTAAAGAAACTGAAAATAATAAAACATTTGGACCATGTAAAAACAACAAAACGCAAATTTTTCAAATTCGTTATAATAAATTTATTTCCCCTATTAATAATGCTCAAAATAAAAAACAAAATATTATTAGAACTTCATTAACAATTTAGTAATAACAAAAAACATGCTATTCTTGGCGGACAAAACTAAGGAAACTGGAAAAAAAACGTTTGATGTTGTAGCACTTCTATATCTATATTAAACATTTTGTGGTCCACTCCTGTTTTTAAAAGCTTAAAAACGTTTTGGCAAAGATTCTGTAAGATTGTTTACAAAGATTTGTGGGGTTTTTGTCCATTCTTCGCGAAAAGCATCAAAAAGTTGCTAATGGTTTTTAAAATGTTGCCCCTTTAGCTTTCTTTTAACAATTTCAAATAGATTTTCAATGGGGTCAATGACAGGAGATTGGGATGGTCATTTAATAACATCAATACCTTTCACCAGAAACCAATCTTGGATGCTTTTTGTCGTGTGCTTTGTATCATTATCTTGCTGAAATCTCCAACGAAGAGGGATGTGATACATATACATATGTGCATTTAAATAAGAAAAGTCACTGTGAAAAACTAAAAGTAAACCATCAATCATCGTCAGCATCAATATCCTTGTCAACCACATCACATCTGTACACATTTTTATATCGACGATAAGCTTAAATCCTTCAATGAAGACCTATTTTTAATGCTCTCATTAGCCTTTTGTAAACTGCGTTTTCTGATTTTCAAAATTCGAAAAAAGAAAAAACCGAAAAAAATTGCAATTGGAAATTATTATAGGATCTGATATGTTTTAGATTTTAAAGCACATCAGGGCAGAAAGTGAAAGGTGACTAACTCTAAATGGTGCATCAAAACAAAGCCTAAGTTGATTTCGACACATCTGCCGGTCTGAAACTAACTAAGAAACATTTTAACAGAGTATAAATTTCTTTATTTTAATTTGCTGAGAATATGTTTGTTGTGTACTATATGGCGAAGGGAAGGCGAAATCATTTTGCGCGTGACATGACGCGATGATAAGTAAAAATATTCACAATTAGAGCAAAAGAAGTGCTGTAAAAATATTGTAAATTTTCTTTCGAATCTGTTAACTTCATTCCGGGAGGTAATATTGACTTGATTTTAAAATAATACGTACAACGATTTTGTTGGTAGTTACATACCATTGGTTGCTTATGTAACTTGTTTCCAGAATTTTTCATTTTCTTAGGACTGTTATGTGATGATGTGAGTGCTACTGTTCTTTCAAGAGTAGAAGGGACCTACAGTGTTTTGGTGACTCCGAACGGCGGGATTTGAGAAGCTTTTCATAGACAATTGATACTCTTTGTGTGTTGTCAGTAACTCGAAAGAGGTAGTGCCGTTAAAAAATGCGAGGGTGTCCCGTGCAGGGATCGAACTTAGACTTTCTGCGTGGCGGTCAACGCACTTACCACAACACCACGGCGACCACCTTTCTCGAATACAAAATATTAATAATAAATCATTCAAGATTGATTAAAGACTAAATCAAAAGCAAATATAGTAAGACCCAAGATTACAATAAATTTGCTGGTTCGCGTATTTGCACATGCTACATCATTTCAATCTGTGTTTAGGCTGTAAATTTTGGTACTACGGTCTTTAAATAGGCTTGTGCTGTTTGCGATGGGTCTAATCAAAATTTAAATTCGTCTTACATATTCGCGACATTTTTAAGACATGTTTCGTTTCTTTCTTGAGTTTTAAAATATTCATCGGGAATTTTTGAAAAATTAATAAAATTGGGTGGCACTACTTCCTACATGAGACAAGACTCTCCTTCAACAACTAGTCGCGCTTGGGCTTATTCTACAATACCACCAATAGAAGACATATAAACTCGGTGAAATTCGAAGAGGTTTTCATATAAAATTAATACCCATTATGAGTTATCAGCAAGTCGAAAGAGGCGTTGCAGTGAATAAATGCATCCTGCTCAGCTCCTTCAGCGTTGGGGTTAACGCATGCTGAAAGAAGAAATCTATTTTGAAATTCAAATTGTCGCATCAAGGACTTTGATAAAAAAGGCATTATATATTAGTTTTCCCTTCCCAGAAATTAAAGAGAAATTAAAATTTGCATCAAATTAAGAGCTTACTCTGTTACCTTCTGAGAAATTATTCATTGCTTTGATCCAAAATTCTAATTTGTAACAACAGCTCTAGTCCTAAATATATATTTCGCACAAATTGAATATACTTAGAGTGGTGATAATGGTGTGATGCGTAAACAGAAGCGAGGAGCACAAGCGCACATTTTTGCCGTCGGAAAATCACACAGTTTAAGTCAAATGTTTCGTTGTTTTCTATTCAGTATTTATCACAGTTAACAGAATTTCTTTAAGAAAAGTCTATGTTAGTATAACTTATGCAAACAATTTAACAGTGTGGAATGTGACATATGAGCCTGCTACTACTTTCGTCTCAAGACTCAATAGACACAGAATAAAATGAAAAAGAGAGGTGGATAGGAAAAAAAGTTAAAATGTAGCTATTTTGTGTTGCGAAATAAAGTTCGTATACGAAATATCAAACCCCCTAATATACTCAATTCAAAAAATTCTCTCCGAAAAACGAACTAAAATTAAAATTAAAAGAAATTAATTTTTTTGATACAAAAAGTTTTTTAATTGTTAGTCAGATTACAAGAATCATAAGTCTCATAACCTTAAGACACAATTCATCATTTGAATTCAAGTATTTGCTCTAATCACTTAATTATCACATCATATGAACGGCCATTAAGAAACCCGCGCCATTATTGAGTATCGCATCACAATGGCGAACACAGCGCTTCAAACGGCCACGCCTCGAAAACGTCATCCAGTCGCTCAGGTCAGTTTCATATGTCGAATATCCTCCCCCTAGTGGTGTTTATTTTCAACACTACTCTGGGAAACGATCACCATTGTTCTGCGCTCAGTAATTTATAGTCGTATCTAAGAGACACAAGAATGCTAGGAAAAGGTGTATCTTTTCATCTTTGATAATGTTTTGCCGTCTCTCTCTGCCTGCAGTGTTTCTCAGTCCGGAGCAAACGCTTGCAGGAACTGGTTGGACGGTGGTGGGAAGACATATGCGAGTGTACTCAGGTGGAATAGGGAAAATGTGTTCATTTATTAGATAAATATGTATCTTTTGTTGTAGTTTCTTGTTTGAATGTGCCGCAAATGAGTCAATTTATCAATTTAATTGCATAATTTGTTAGCCGCCAGAAAAAAAAAAACATTTACCCGTGTATTTTGGGAAAAACAACATGCACAGGCAGCTGCGCCAATGTCACCTGTATAACAGAGATACAGTGATACTACTTGAACGTATCCAGTCAGCATCTACGGCAAGCAATTACTGATTATTTCCAACAATTCCTGGGCCCATTTTCGTGCGATAATGCCGATATTTATGCGTATTTGATACCATTTAATGCTCCCTCCATGCCATCGTACATGCAAAATTATGTAATCGTATATCTCCGTAATATCCTCCATATCCGTACGCAGTAATCCTGCCACCCATCCCAGCCACCCTCAAATGGGGCTGGGCGAAATGAACACACCAACAAACCGAAAGGTGCTGGGGATGAGATCCATGAAACATATGGAATAAAATAAAACAAAATCAAACACCGGCAGCAACAACATTCTAATAGCATACACACGTTGGATTAGGTGAGAGCAATTTATTGATATGACCTTCCCCCAACCCTCCACATTGTTGGTGTATCAATATACTCTCTACCCCATAGGTAAGGTGTACCTAGACCCTTCTCGTCGTTGGTTGAGCAGTTATCGTCAAACACTGGCGTGTCGGGTTCGGGCTGGAAGGCATTCGAAATTGTATAGAACTGCAATCAAATGAGGAAGAGAAAAGCAATTTGCAATAAAGTGTAATTCCGCTCTTAATGACAAAATAGTGTCTCACTGCCTCAAGCGGACTGTGTTCGGTCTACAAAACATCCGTACATCCCTGTATGTATGCGGTCGGGCATTTAACTGAGAGATAGTACGTACATATGTATGTATGTATGGATGTGCATATTTAGGAATGACGCTTGTAAAGGTGCAGGAGGGGGTGAAGGTGGAGAGTCCATAGTGCAATATGCTGTATTATGAGGTAAGCCTAATAGCTATAAAATCCGATAACGGCCAAATAATTTAGCTACATAGCAGTGCGAAGGGTGTAGCTTAAGGATTTGCACAACAGACCGCATTGAGATACAATTGGCAAATAGCAAATAACAGAGGAGTCCATGTTCGTAGTAAATATTTGAACAGTCTCTGCGGGTCGAAATTGTTGTGACAATTATTTGGGATGTATTTAATCGTTTGGATGGTCAATTATACTTACGATTATGAATTGCCCACGATGAACTGCCTGGATGACTTGTTGGACTCGAGTGCATTATTTACAGTTCTGAAACGAGTGGTCGGCAAGGAGAGTGGGATGGTGGAAAATTCTCTATGTGGTCATACATGACATATTTATCCAACTGCATATTTCATGTTCGTTCCTTGTAGCAACGGTTTCAATTTCAATAATGGAAATTTTTCTCTTTCGTCGACGAATTCTTTTTTTCATATTATCTAAAGTAATTTCCGCAGCGCTTAAAGTTACATAGAGAAAGTTCATTTCTTGGTAGCATTTTTCACATTCACGACTTCATTCACAAAGCTCTAAGGGGAGGCAAAGAAAATATAAGTAAAACGAAGAGAAAAACTGCACAATGCGCTACATTAGTCCGAGAAGGCAACACGGACGTCGGAAAAAAAGTGGGCGGCGAAAAAACTTTGAAGAGTTACGATTATGTGGAAACCTCGCTGCTCCTCGTTGCAAAAGTTCTCATAGTGTTCCCTTCCTGCTGTCCACGGCTAAAATGATACTCTTACTCCCCTCACATTCGCACACCAAAATGTACACGCTCTCCGTTCGGTTACTGCTAGATGTTTGGAGGGTTTAATGTTGCTTAAATGGGTTCATATTTTCCCATTTAATGTAGCGAAAATGAACTAATGATTTACAGCGGCCGTAGTAATAATAACGAGAAATTGGAAAATGCCAAGCATTGTGTACATTATGTGGAAGCTATAGAAACTGCTTGAATTTCAAATTGAATTAAAGTTGTTTTCTTTGGGCGGGGCTAAATCAGTAGAAAATCTATTTATTACCGAAATAAAACGAAACAAAATCACTCTCCAGAGGCGAAATGTCTAGACAACTACCATTCAGGTCCATTTGGACGGAACCGGTTTGTTTTTGCGTGGGACTTGACTCTTAATGGCCATTAGTGTGTTTTATAGTGATCATTATGTGGGCGCGTCACTAAATTGAAAGAAGCGTGCGGGGTCGTTTGCATTGCTGGACAAAGGAATCTGTAGAAATATATTAATGTATTAAGAAGAATACAACTTGTTGATTGTTGTTTTAAATATATTAATATAATTCCTATGGGAGAGGACAGCTAGAATTAAGTCAAACGCAGTAAGTGTGCCATATGAGGAACTTTTATTTTGTTACGTATACTATTTTGTTATTTGATCAGACCACGATCTAATCTAATGTTATGTTATAACATCGTTCCATTGGCATCAAGAGTACCGGCTATATTTTTACAATTTTTATTTCATTAATAATGCAGCTTTGACCGAGCCTTGCTACCTATACTTAGTTTGCAATTTCACACATTTTCAAGTCATAAAATAATTCGCCTCATTCTCATCAGCGTTTCCGCCTACATGAATGTCATCGAAAAACAATTTATATATTTTCACTTAAATGTGGATACTTACAAGGACTCGTTTTTTGGAAACAATTATTTTTGTTCTAAAAAGCAGTTGATTATATCCGAAATTTTAACACAAAATGCAGGGAAGTATAAAAGTTAAGTTTTGTTGCCACTATCTTATAACCGCAAAAGCACCTAATGTTTGTTTTTTTCACAAATTACTCAAAATAAATCAAATCGACCGACAAATCGATTCTTAGAATCGATTCAATTCTAAGAATGCAAGTTTATTTTTAAGTGAAAATTTAATTTTAAAAATTTAATAACATTAATTTTTAACCTATTTTGGCCTTATTAGTAAGAAGAAGAAACATTTGCCAAGACCCTGTTGCTGATTTCAGGCCTTAGCTCAAGACAATTTTGGCTTCAATCCTTTTCGGATTGTTGGCATAAGATGGGCCCTTCATGGTTCCGCACAGAAAGAAGGACAAAATGGCCAAACCACAGATTGAAGGCGGCCAATTGACATTGTCAGGACAGCTGATAAAACAGCCTGGGAATTTATTGATCTTAAGATCGATTGTGACAGGGCCTGTGTAACATGGTCCGCCATTCTGCATGAAACCAAGTGTTGTCCAAAGCCATGTCTTCAACTACAATTACAACAAGTCAGTAAATATAGCATCATTGACCAAAATGCTATTCTTAGCCTAATTTTCGGTCCAATGATGCCACTACTCCAGAGTCCACACAAAACTTTTACTCTCAGTGATTGCATTAGCTTTGCGACAATAACGCATGGGCTTGCCGAGCCTCAGATGTGTCAATTTTGCTTGTTAAGTAGCCTTCAAGATGAAAATGCGGTATGTCAGGAAAAATGATTTTTCACCCAAGACCATTTAAATCTTCTCTTAGTCCCGAACTGGGCATTGTTGTGCGCTTTCAATTGTTAAGTCAATTGGACATTTAAAGCAAGCAATCAGATAATTCTGTCTGAATTCTCCTTAGACTAGTGCGTGAAATTTCGATAGATTTAGTAGGCTGTCGTCTCAAATAGACATTTTTTTCAGCTATTTTAAGTTGAGGTGAGAAACATAAGACACTAGTACGAATAGAATCTGAATAACGTTCCTCGATGCAGCCTCTCACGTTTTAGTCCTTCCCAGACAAGGCCTAGACAATATTTAATTTCCTGTTCCACACCCTTTTGGCTAGACATAGGGCTTATAGATTTCACTGCTGTTAAGAGCTCCTTTCTTTACAACATTTTGCTGTGTTCAAGGTTCTTATGTCCAGGCACAAAAACTAGATCTAGTTTTATATAGTCCACCAATATCTTGTGTCATTCAGCTTTAGAGTTAAATGTATATTTAAAATATGCACTTCCCTAGTGAACGACTTGCTGAGAAAATTGTTATTAGGATATTGTCTTTTGTGTTACAAGTGCAGTGAAGATACACAGCTCTGTTTGGAATATTATTGACTCCTATTACTCCAGTCTCCACTTTATTTCAACCCATAGGTATACATTTCTAGCCACCGTTCCTTATCTACTATAGATCGAGTTCCATTCATCTACCTAGGTACATAGTAGACTCCGGAAATAATGCGAAAAGAGGCATGACATTAACACTGTGTTTTCGAGCAGACAAAAAATAAATACATCTCACGAGAGTCAATTTTGATGTTTTAAAATGTTAAGCATTATTATTGAGCGGCGAAATATTTGTACACATAGGTATATGTTTACCAAACTGCAGTTAATGCAGCAATTCTCTGTGAACCATTGAAATACAATGTTGTGTGCATTTATACAATGTAGTATGCAAATATTGTTAGTTTACCGGTTAAGTGAAAAAAAAACTTGAACTGCCAAACGACTATTTTATAGTGTAAATAAAAACCACGTTCAGGTGATGCTCAAGTGTTCAAATAAAAATGTAAGTATTCAAGATCATGCCGATTTCTTGTAAGCATAAAATGCAGAGTGCAGTCTTAACTGTTAAGCACAATTAGATGTGATATCCACACCACATAAATATTAAAACACCGTGGTCTGAATGAGCAGGATTTGCGATTTGCCTTTCAAACATATAATTCAAATCACAGGCAATTCCTATTCAACTAGAATAAATTATTATACCGGAGCAAGAGCTGATAGAATTTATCTGATTGAAAAAAAAACGGCAACGGACAAATGGAATAAGAGGGAAAAATTAAGTCTTCTCAAGGAATAAAAAACTTGTTGTCATTACTGTCGATTTGTGGTTTGTATGTCGTTAAGATGTCATCGATTGACCATAAAATGTCGATTGGAGTTGATTTGATTGGCCGTTAATAAGGCTGACGGTGGCATATTCAATGAATTGTTGGCCTTTCTGGAGATAAGTATGTGACTCGTTTAAGATCATTCATCACTCTCAGGAATATTTTGTTATAAGCACTTTGACCGTTTATCTGTATTCAACAAAGTTTTGAAATAATTGGAAGCGCTATAGTAAATGAGCCTGACTTCTTCAAAAACTATTTACGTTTTGCGTGCTTTTTGTTTTTCAAGTGTAAAAAGGATGTTTAAGTTGATTTCTGACATCGAACAGCGAATTTGAAAATTCTTTCGTCAACAATTAGTACTATCTAAGTGTTTGTCTAAAAAGATGGTGATGTGGAAAACGCGAAGTGTTCAGTCCATAAATTGAGCCTGAGACCTTCCGCGTATGAGAAGACAAGCTTAAGTACTACTCCGCTGTAGCCACTTAAAATAAACAGCTTAGAAAAATGGGCTAAGCACTAGAAAACACTCAGTGAAATGATCTTGAGCTCTAGCTTTCAGTATGTTGGTCAATTCATTGCTATAAGTGAACCACTGCTCAGACAACTATACGAACGTGCCTATTTGTACTTCGACTTTGTCCGAATTGGTTTTTAAATTTTCTAACAAATAAATTCTCAAGTGAAAAAAACTCAATGAAAATTTTAAAAATGAATGCAGAAGCGCTGTTTCCAATTTCTGGCCATGAAAAGTTTATTTTCAAAAATGTATTCGTCTTTCTTTCATCAACCGATAACAAACCCAGTTAAAATTTCACACAATTGATTTGACAGAACTGCATAAAAGTCCACAAAAGTATATTGTATTAAAATAGGCAGTTTAGGAATTTTGTTTCACTTCTTATGGGCGTAGGCGTTTGACATAGAAACCCCATTTATTCCATACGGGTACAAGCTTTCGGAAATTTTCTTTGATTTGGGTAACGAAACACACTTTTCTCTCCTGCTCTCTGACTAGTGGAACTTTCTTCACAGATGTTTTTCCAGTTCATATCGCTCAGTTGCGAGAAAGAAAATTGAGTTTTTCCCAGAGACGTGAAACCGACCGAGTTCGGATGAACAGTTTACCACAATAGGTTTTGGAATTTTGATATCACCACTGATTTCTTCGTTTCAAAGAATGGCTATAATCTCTTCACATTATAACCACTATATACTTAACAAAAACTAAATATTTTGAGAGCCACTAAGAAAATCGCATTGACAATTTTAATTACATACAGCGTGTCCTCTCTTGACTGGACAATGTTCTCTTATATGACATCAGTATTGAATATGATACGTGGGTGGTGTCTTACCGCTTCAATTTATGACTGTATTCAATTAGGAATGAATACAAAGTCGCAATTTCATTACACTACCAAATTGATGTTCAAGTGTTCCAATAAAAATGAGCTCGCACTCCCCATTTCCATGCGAACGTCTTTATGAAGTAAGGCACATATGCACAGACGCCAGTAACAAGTACACTAAATCCCAATTGCTCGTTACGACTTACGTTATGACTTTCAATTGACTGTCGCCCATCTATCGCAACGTACAGCAGTAATAATTTAGCAATAAGAAAAGCATAAGAACAAATTATTAATGCACCCTTGTGCACATTGCACGACATTCGATGGCGCTGTAGCATCAGCGGCGTTGCGCGGTGGAATAATCATCCCCGGCGGTATGACCATTAAAATGAATGGCGGACGTGTGTGCATCCGATCGCGCGACAAATCCAAGGGTTCTGTGTTATAACAATGCTCGCTAACTTACTGGAATAATATTATATAAATAATGGAGAAAGTACATGACACGATGTTGGAGACTTGTCTGCGGAAGGAGGTACAACCGGTTGGAGAAGAATGCTATAATGTGCATATACATATGTATACATAGCTGCTATTTGAGAAGAGCATATGCTGAGCCTGAGGTCTTATACATTGTTTGGAGCTGACTCCAAACCAATTTTCGACATATACGAGTATGGTAATCATGAAAAAGAAGGTATTACTCCTCTGTGGTGCACTTTAGATGACAATCTCGTCCTTTAACATCTTTGTCGATGATTGTTAAAATAACAATATATTACATTGTGTAATTCGAAACATTGATTGATCTGTTGTACCTTGGACGTTTGTTGCAGTTTTAAGAATAGACTGTATATGCATTACTAAACTATTTTGAATAAATGAAACATTTATTTCAAACACAGGAAACCGAATAAATTGTTTTTTTAGTCATATCCCTATAAAAATATCGAGTAAGTAAACTACAAATCCAATATTCAAGTAACAGGAGTGTCTGATGTGGTAAAATAAGAGTTGCTTAAAGAGCTTAAAGAAGAAGCGCCACTTTTTTAACTCAATTGTAATTGTGACGATATAAATTTTATTATGTGTTCAGTCCTTTTACTGGACTATCATGAAACAGTTGCCAATTTCCAATACTTTTCTATTGATGTGATGCGAGCTTATTTCATTTAATGAGATTTTCACAAGGAAATTATTCACAATTTAAAGTCTGTTAATCCTTGTATGTTACGGTTCTTATTTAAATTAAAAGTCTACATCTTTCTATTTTTTCCTTCTTGTTCTATTTTCTCTCAATTGTTATTACTTTTAAATAAATAAATGAGTCAGGTTAAAATAATGTGTTGGATAGAGCAATAATTTTCTCTTTCATTGTAGAAAAATACATGACTTGTTAATGTGAGCTCAGCGGAAAAACTGAACGGCATCCTAGGGCTAAGTCTTCGTGTATAAATTGTTTTCTTTGTGTATTTATATTATTTTAATTATTTATTTCTTCTTCATCTTACTTTCTTATTTCCTTCGATTAAGCTTTACTGACATATTTCTGTGCTGTTTGGGGAATGATATCTTGAAGATATTATCTTTGTCTTATCAATTGAGTTTTACTTATCTGCATAAACTGAATTCTAGTACAATCTTAACATCATCCTTGATCCGTCCTTTATACATATTTATAAACGTTTTTCCCTAAAGCTACGACATTCCTTCTAATGTACGTGCGTTTTTCCATCTATTGAACGAAAGTAAGTTGTATCTCAGACTTTCATATCGAAGATCCTAGATTTAAATTTTGCATAAAATGTCAAATTAACCAATACGGAAATCAAATATGTTAGCCAACTGGTTCGAATAAATAAATTAATATAGGGAAAGTAAGGATTATTTAAATTCATCAATTTAAGATTAACACATTTAAAACACATTTAATTATCACATAACACATATTTCGTTAATATATAATAAAATTAATTTCACTTTTCACTTTTCAAGTCAATTTAGAAAAAAACAGCTATTGTTTTTTGAAATGTCCTTGCTTCTTCTTCTTCCTTCCATTGCGTTACAGTCCGAGGTGAACTTTGGCATCAATCAACATGCCTCTCCCGCTAGCAAGATCTCTGGCCAGCGGCCTAAAGTTGCGCATTCCAAGTTGGTTGAGGTCCATCTCCACTTGTGTGCGCTATATCAACCCTGGGCAGTCCTCTGTTGCGTTGTCCCAAGAGCTCGGTTTCGAAGATATTTCGGACCGGAGCAGTGGTGTTCATGCGGTCTTTATGACGTATCAATTTTAAGCGCTGTATCCGAAGACGCTTATTAAGTTCATTGTTGAATCTTCGTCTTCAGACGCCATCAACGCAAACATGACCAAAAATCGCACGCAAAACTACTTGCACAAAAAGACAAAGGTCTTCCTAGTAATGTCATTGCTTAGTCTAGGTAATTTTAAGTTTCCAAGCAAACAAGTAAATTCAAAACGAAAGATCTGCCAATTTTCTCGTAGTCAACTCAGAAAAAGACAGGATATTGTGTTAAAATATCACTAAGGAAAATACAATTGCACAGAGTTAAAATCCGGTGCATGACGCGATCGAAGTGAGCACTCACATTCCACATCAAAATGTATTTGAACAATTGTTAGCTAGATTTATGAAGTGCTCTCTAAAATTTCCTCCGAATCTGGAACTCAGAATGAAAAATATGTTAAAAAAAATCTTTGCACATCTCTGCATGGGTTTTTATATATAAGTATGTAAACATTCGACCACCGTAAACCAGTCGTTAGCAGGGAGTCTGAGATCATCGCGCTTATATCACAAAGCCAAGTTGTCTTTACTGTCAATTTACCATGTTCACCACGAAGTCAACGCTTAACTTAGTTTAGACTAAGCTACGTTTTATCTTAACAAATATCTTTCATGATGTTCGGCTCAGGCTCAATCTCATTACTCACAAGGATTTATTTTTTTTGCTGCCTAGAAAAATGTCCTGTAAGATTTTGTTTTAAGGTTACTTTCAACTCTCTAATCATTAAATAAATATAAAATATGATGGCTTCACTAAAAGACTAAACTGACATGGCTTAGTACAACTTCCTGCAATCTCTTTGAAACTGAATCTTTTTTTGTTGACAAACCCATTCCATGGGGTCAAGCATTTTTAAATGCACCACCCAAAGTAAGTTCAAATATTTTAAATAGGGTACTGAACGATTCAAGAGAGACGACTTGCACCTGTCCTGCTGAGATATCTACTGATCTCCGTATGTGTTATCGCCACAGTTGACTAGCCGCTACAGTCGGTCAAACCTTGAGAGTCCTTCCACCAACGTTTTTTAGATTTGCTGTTGTAACTCTTTCGTTGAAAACAGTCTGGGTCGTCAATTGCAATTTTTCGCAATTTTTTATCTACAAATATTCATTTGGATGTTTCGCTGTGACAAAAGCCAATCTTAATTTTGTGGTGTGGCGATAGCAACTTTATTGCACTTTGTTACTAAAATTGTTTTCCTTTGACGAATGGTATCTATGTGCATCCAATAGTTTTTCGATTATCTGCATATTTAAAGGATTATTTTGTTGCTAGCTAGTTTCACTTACCGCTCTTGGAGATATCGTCGATATTCCTCCCGATTGCTTCTTTTTCTTAAAAACTTCTCCTTGTCTTAAAGAATTGATTACAAAGATTATGAAAAACATAAGTTGCCGCCTTGGTTGTCTTTACGGTCGGACGGTATGAGAAAATTTCCATAACCTCATTAACCGTTAGTTCCTTAAATCAAGTTTTTTTTAAAAAAAAATTTTTTATAAAATTTCTACCCAAATTAACTTAAAATAATATTTGACAACTATAACAACACCCTCATGCTGAAAGAAAATTATCGTTGTCCGTTATCTTGCTTTAATATTATTTTCTTAAATACACGGGCGATGCAAGTAATATTTCGCAACTGTTTATCAAAAGCTGAATGCAAAACAAATTAATTCACAGTCAAAATACATAAATACCGCTACCAAGCAGTCAGTGGTGCAAGAAAGTAGCAGAACGACAGCCTTTTGCTTTGCCGCTAGTTATTATTTCGTATAGCGTTGTGTTTTCATTTCAATTCACAACGAATCTTACAGAAAATGAAGTTGAACTAAAATATTCAGTATTGTAGATCTCTACAAATACATAATACTTAAGTCACCCAGTTTAAGCTCCCCAGCTTGACTTAAACCCAAATTGCCAGTCTAGCACACAATACTTCGTTTATTTTCAATATTATGTGCATCAATAGAGAGACACATTGAACTTGTTTGTTTTGCTTAAAATGTAATTTAGAAAGGATACCAGAAAAAAGGCTACAATTTTTATAGTCTAAGCTTCTATAGTTACCATCCTGATTTATTGATTTCGAAGCTGCGATTCAATGGAAATAAATTATTTACGTCTTTTTTGTAAACAAACAAACGCATCTCTTTTTCGGAACAAAAAGTATCACCACGCTACAAATAATTGTTATCGAAATCGTAAATTATTCCAGACATTAAGAGCGCATTAAACAGTGACAGTAACTGGTAGTTAACAGAAGGGTCCCTCCCATGATGATTGTTCTAGGAACAAATATTGATGATGTTGATAGGTTAACGCAGTCACACAAATAGTTCCTTTATCGTCTTAAAAACGCGTTAAAGTGCGACCAGAAGTAAATTGACGAGTCGCTGGATGAGTTCGTCTCTGCATACCGGCGGGGGTTAGGGACGTGCACGTATCTATTGATAGCAGGATATCCTGCGCTAGCATCGAGGGTGGAAATGTCACAAGGAACCTTACCAAAAATAGAAACCCCAGGCCTATAGTACTGTGACACTCGAATGGTAGCTACTGTGTTGCGAAGAATTCTTTCTTGTGCTGACATCATGGAATGTGTGGAGAGACGACAAACTAACGCACACATACCCACACTCAAGTCTCAACATCCTCCCCCATTTGAGACTAGTATACTGCTGCAATATTGATCGCTCTGACTACGCCGGCGATGGTGCGATGGTGCGCTGGTGATTCCCTCCCCGCAAATGGTCGCATGAATCACCATGGAGGCCATAATTCTGTCAGCAGATAAAGCTATTACCCGGGAGCAGTGTTTTCGTTAGATTAAATGTGAAAAATCCTTACGGGTCGATACTACTGCCGCTCGGCGGTGGTGGGAAACAGCCCCAGCTAGCAAGCATCCTTGCATGCAGCGGCAACAGCGGCAGTGACAGACTAACATAGTGAATCACTCACCCTTACCGTCTTCTGCGCGCTGCTTCCCGCCACGGCTACTGCCAGGCAAGGGTAATGGCCGTGTATGGCTCTGTGTGCTTTGTTGTTTGTTATTTTCCCGGAATCAGGGGATGGGGTGATTTCCGAGGACGAAAAAAAGGCGATATTCACATTTTTTGTTGTTGTCTCTGTTTGCTTTGCACGCCATCAACCCTCGTTTGGTTTGTGTGTATTATCTGTACTTTTTTTTTAAAAAAAAGAAGGAAGGGAATGGGATCTTCCCGTCTTAAGGATTGTCTTCGGTTATTATACATACACTTGCTTGCCCTTTTTCTTGAGGGGCGAAAGATTCAGGGTACACACTTCGTTTTCATCTTACCTCTGCACCTTTTCGATTAGGTCTGTCAGGCGACCGACAGAAAGGCATAACGAGAGTTGATAAAGAAGAAAAGGGACAGAGAGAAGATATATTTACGCAATCTTACCTCTGGTGAGTCCCCTGCACAAGGAAGAAAAGATTAAATTTAGATTTGCTGGGGTGTAGCATACCGTGTACTCGCACACACCTTCACGGCGTACACTCTCGGCTTTGTTTGTGTACGTGATACTTTGTAATATTGAGGAGTTCGAGGGATAAAAATAAATTGGGAAAACTATGTGCAAGATGTGCCATTATTGCAGTAAAAACGCTTGTAATGATGACTCTAAGTGTCATTTGCTTAAGTGGATTACCAATAAAATGAAGAAGGAATGAGAACGTAGAGAAAATAAAGTCGAAGGTAGAGACTGCCCCCCTGTATAGGTGGCACAAACCTGCGTCAATTGGCAATAAAATGCAACATTAATCTGATTTCTTTGCTACTGCTGTGGTGTGTTTTGGAATATTTAGGTCGTATTTTTATTCGAATTCGATGCAAGGTGTCCTTAATGGGATATGAATGGAAATTTTGATGTTTGTTGTGATGTCGTCCGTTCAGGTTGAAGAAATTAATTTCGACAATCAGTCGGGATGCTGTAGAGCATCCTGAAATTATGCAAATATTAAGTAGAGGATGTACAACATTGAAAAAATAAGCAACGTTTTTATGAAGTTAGTCGGTCTGTACCATAAGTAGCCTTTACGGAACCTTTGCTTTTAATGTAATTACTATGAAAGAGTGAATTTTTCAAATGAGTTTAGAAAGATGCATACACAGTTGCGGAAGGATAAATTACTACAGTTTTCGTGTTCAATGTTTTTTTTCAGAAATTTGTAACCGACTTAAGCTGTTGTTGTTTTTTTATGTTTTTCCTCGGGATCCGAGAAATTTCAACTTAAGTTACTTCTATGATATCTGTCGGGTACTCCACACCAGAGTAAATACAAAAACTTTTAGGAACAGTCGAGCCGACTCCTAGCCTTTCCGCAGTGTGAAGTTTGGTAAAGTTAAGGAAAGGATGTGATGCCTGTACCTCAATCCTAAATCGCAAGAAGGAACCCCGACACAAGTACATGATCCTCGTGATATTCAGCAATCAGCATAAACGGCAGCAAATCTCATAAATCCAAATACACTCATCATCTCGGCATCATTCGGCTTAACTGAATAGGTAATGACATAATGAATTCTATGGGGGATTGAGAGCAAAACAGCGATGTGCCGACTTATTGTGAAAATATAAACATTTTTGTTTCGCTTCTTTGAAATCTAAAAAGTATTTTATTTGGACTTAGAAATGAAGTAAATTTGTGTGTTCTCGAAATATGGGGTTCACACAGTATACTCAAACATAAAAACGTTGTACGAAAGAATACAACAAGAAAACAGCATAAGGTCGCGAATAAAGCTGTAACTAGCGCTTGTCCTGGGGTAATGAGACGTCTAAACTTGTGCGCTAGGAGATAGATAGAAATTTCCTCCAACAAAAAGTTTTTAGATGAGCTTATGACTTTCATTAAAAGACTGCTACTCCGATAAAAAAAGAAGGCTTAACAGCTTACAATCGAAGCTCATTCAATCCGACCATTCTTTCATTTCTTTAGATTTTAAATTTCGATTAAATAAGAGATATGGATGAAGAAATATAGTCTTGACAGATTTGGGTCAATACTGACAAATAAAATTATTATAAGTGCATTGATATTTGTTATCAATTTTTAGAGACGAGCCGTTGGAAGGAACTTGATAGGTAATGAATTTATGAAGTCCTTGGAACATTGTTGAAAACCATGTACATTCGCTGAAACTATGAGAATTTGCCTTTCTACATGAAACTTCAGAGGAGGCGATCTTCAAGTTTTTAATAATTTCAATGAAAGCAGCTTTTACGTGATTGCAAATATGTCTGTTTTTGAAAGTGATAATGGTGAGTAGAGTTAAATAACCCGTAAAACTTTACTACATGCTAGGTTTTTCCTAAATGCAAGTTTTCAAAACACATATAGTGAAATTATCGACATAACTTTTTTAACATCGTACTTAAGTACGACATGGTTGAAGACGATACGTGTCTTTAATTGAACAGTGCCATATGACGTGGGATTTTTGTAAGTTTTTCTCTGTTTACCCTTTCCTTTATTTTGCTGAGCATCAACAAAGTTTAACCAGAAAGCACAAGGTTGATGTAGAATTTTCCAAAAAAAAATTCATACAAATCAAATCCAAATTTGAACATGCTATGATAGGACTTTTAAGACGAGGCGTCCACATTTAAGCCAAAACAATTTGTTCATGCCACCTTTTAACGCATTTTAGGCCGTTCAATGCTATATGGCCCTTACTGTTACGACTGATTGCCTAACTCAATAACCATCCGCTCGCAGATCTTTTTAAACTCCAACTCAGGCTTAAATCGGAGTGAGTTTTATATTCCCCAGATAGTGGAGGACTTCAATCCAGTTCAGACAATCAACCGAACAGCGTCGGAGTGAAACCAGTTCCTTTTTCGTTTCCCCCATTCTACCGTTCCAGTTCAATTGGATGGCTTCACGAGCTTGACATTGGCTTCATCGTCACCGCTGTTGTCGTTGGAGTCTTTGGAGTCGTTGTCGTCGTCGTCGTCGTTGTTGTCGTCATCGCCGACATTCTAGCCCATACTCCAATCGAAGAGAAAGACAAAAAAAAAAAATTGTTGAATTTCCGCTAGTACCGGTTAGATGGTGCTGGAGGTTAATCTAGTGGAATTAATGGAAACGAAATTCATGGAGCAGAAACTCAGATGGGGAATTTATTATTGTCGCTGTTCAAGTTTGTTTTTGTTGCCGTACTGTGTCCATTGCTGGTGGATTGTCCTTTGGTTCCTTGGATGGCGACGCAGTCATGGTAATTGCCGTTTTTGTTTTCGCAACTTGGTGGAATGCTTTCGTAGGCACTTTTAAGGGCAACAGTCTTTTCCCACCATCCCTTCAAGGGTTGGGCATAAAATATTGTTTCGTTGCTTTCGAGTCAATTAATGGCGCTTGCCGTTCGCCTCATGTAGACGGGGGAATTCAGAAGTGGATTCCAAATACTGAAATGGTGATTTGAGCTGAAGAAATGTTTGCCAATTTCAAATAGTCTATTCTATTCTCAGAATGTATTGTTTGAGTTCAATATTTGTATTGCTTTATATCTTTTGTGTCTACTATAACACTCATACCTATATCTGCGTCGTTTGTGGATTGTCAAATGATCTTTGAACCTTTGAGATTGTTCACTAAATATTTTTTGAGTTAGGCATTTTATAAGTTGTACATCTATTTGAATCGCAAAGAAGAATGCTGATTTTATGTGCATAGTGCTAATATCTTTTCTGAAAAAAAGGTATATATTTGAAATAGGAAACTTTTCAAAACATTGGCTTTCACAAGTATAACTAATGTTTGCATAGACTCTTCTTTCTTGCTTTTTTCTTTAAAAAGAAAGTTATTGTATTGATATTGATTGTTTTTTTGTCGATTTTTGTGTACTGTTCCTGAAAAGAAACAAATTCTTCATCTAGGCATCCTAGCATTTAAGTTGTAATAATAATAATAACAAATGTAGCTATTCTTCTTCCTCTCCTTCTTCTGGCGCTACAGTCCGGGGTGGACCTGGGCTTCAACCAACATGCCTCTCCAGCCATCACGATCTTTTGTCAGCTGCCTCCAGTTGCGCACTCCAAGTTTGTTGAGGTCCTTCTCCACTTGTGTGCGCCACCTTAGCTTGGGCCGTCCTCTGTTGCGTTGTCCGAATGGCTTAGATTCGAAGACTTTTCGGGCCGGAGCAGTAGCGTCCATGCGCTCTACATGGCCTAGCCATCTTAAGCGTTGTATCCGAAGACGCTTGACTAGGCGCATGTCGCTGTACATTCCATAGAGTTCGTCGTTAAATCTTCTTTTCCAGATGCCATCAACGCAAACAGGACCAAAAATCGCACGCAAGACTTTTTTCTCGAAAAGACTTCTTCCTCATCCGCTTTCAGTAGCGTTCAGGTTTACGCGCCTTAAAGTAGGACTGGGATGATTAAGGTGTTATATAAAGCAAGCTTAGTTCTTTGAGAGAGGGCTTTATTACTCAATTGCCTTTTGAGCCCAAAGAAAAAGCGATTGGCAAGAGTGATTTTGCGTTTGATTTCGGTACTGGTGTTGTTGTCTCTATTTACCGCGGAGCCGAGATAGACGAAGTCCTTGACAATTGATAACCAATTGTTTCTCACGAAAAAATTGGTTATTATTTCACGATACCGAACACCATTGACTGTTTGCGCTTGACCTGACTCATTTTCATAAAAAAAAAGGTCCAATGATTCCTCCAGCCCAAAATCCACACCACACAGTGACGCGTTGAGAATGCATTTGCTTCTCGTGAATCACTCGAGGATTTTCCCCGCTCCAAATGCGACAATTCTGCCTATTGACGAAGCCATCAAGATGGAAATGGGCCTCCTGACTAAAGATGATTTTATCGGCAAAATCAGCAGTTTCATGTTGTCTCTCCAACACCCAATTAACGAACTCCCTTCGCTGTGCATGATCAGCTGGCTTCATTTCCTGAGTCAATTGAACTTTGTATGCATCAATCTTTTGTCGAAATTCGCTGCATAGTGGATTTGGAAACACTAATTTGCTGAGCTCGGTGTCGAATTGAGGTGTTCAAAGTTCAAACAATAGCGCCAAATTTAAATCTTGCGTTCTTGTTGGGACACCCTTTACATCTTTGTAGAAGGCTCTTGGTTTAGTTAATGCTATTTGTAATAAATACCATCAAACTACAATTTTAATTTTTACCAACTACATGCACTGAAGTGATACGCGTTTAAGTATTTTCAAAATTTCCTCTGAAACATGGTGACACCGTTCGAATTTGCTAAACACACAGATTTGGTGATTCCTTCAGATATTTGGCGGATTTGCTGCATCCCAAGCTAAAGACATTCTTTTTTTTTTAAATTCGGTGTATTGAAAAACACCATTGTGTTCAATTCTTTAGCAAAAAACTTCACTCATTTTTACTTTCTTCTCGTTCAGTTCGGCGTGCGGCTGAACCTTTACAAAATCCTTAGCCAGCATAGTCCTCCAACAGCTGTTCTCAATTGCGTATATGAAGCTAGTTCGCCCCTTTTTTAGTTGTGAGCGCCGCCTCTCTTAAGGGTATCCTCTATTGCTTTACCCGAATGGCTCCGACTCGATGAGTGTTCAAAAAAAAATTAAAATCGTTTTTTTTTTCAAAAAATGTATATTTTAGTAATCGAAATCCGAAGTGCGTTCATCATCGATCATACTCGTACAAAATTAATATTTAACAAAGTGGTGCGTCTTAACCCCGCAGAATAATTACTTTTCAAAATTCCAGAATTCCAAATGCATACACGAAAAAAAAACCGCTGATGAAACGGAATTGTTCTTCTAGATGGAATATTAACTCATATTTCCTCACCAATGAAACCGCATTTTCTCCCTTTTACACAATAAAGCATTATTTCGCACCTATCATCATGATAAGAATCTTTGAAGCCTACAACTTTTCCAGTACACGAATATATGTAGTCTGAAGTAACGATATGGGGAAAATACAAAAGTTTTACATTAGCGGGGAACGAGGCGGTTAAAACCACCATATCACGCAAAAGTACAATAAACAAGCTGGTTATTACACCACACGACGCACAACCATATGTTTCCCGACGCCATAATATTCACGCACTCCCCAATTTCATACGCTTCATGTTCTAGCACTAAACCCCACCCCCACAGCGGGGATATTAACCCTTTGTCAATCTTACACTTCAAAACCCTTCCATCGAAACCTTTTTTCATTAAAATGTCACGCACAATGCCGCAAAAAGTTGCGACGGAAACTATGGCAAATTTATAGCGCTCCCATGTTGAAATATGGAAATGGTTAATTGATGATCAAACCAGCCTCCATTGAGATATTTGCCACAGACCCATACAAGGTCTTGATCATTCCGCTCATCTCGCGAAATAAAATAAAACCAACGACTTAAGTTCGTAAAGTACACGATGGCCGAAGCCACACATGCACAAAATACACCACGCTAGATGACTAACTTACAGAGCGAAGCGACCGCGAAATACGACCAAGTCTCAATGTCCTTTGCATATCTACAAATTCTGAACACACATGTGGAGAATATTGAATGGATATGTAGACTCCTTAAAATATGCAAATGAAGAAATAAATTTTAGTCCTGTTTTTGAGACGGACGTAGGGACAGAGGGAGCGACCGCGAAACGTGCGTGTGTACGGTGTCGGTCGTCTGCAGTTGTTGCATCTGAAAGCCTTGTGAAGTTTCGCTCGCCGCATAAATAGTCGGATCCCATTCGGACGCAAAGATTAAGATGCAAAATTCTTTATATGCAATACCGAAAATAACATTAAATTAAAAACAGGCACCGTCTTGGAGGATTTCAATTCGCGAGACCAAACGCCAGCCCGCTATATCGCCACCATGCCATGCCCACCACTGTGTCACCGCCCGCCAGTGCCGGCACTGTTTTCCCGTGCTTAACTTAGCTGTTGTAGATAGCGTAATTGGACGCACCAAAGGTAGTATGCAGATGGGTAGATTTATTTTGTTAGGGTTGCCAGGAAGCCAGTGCATGGTGATACAAAACTTTCATTGCATTGTGAAACATTTTCAAGATGGAATGGGTTTTTTCTGTGTTTGGGACAGAAGTTTGGAAATGAGTACATTATGGTCTCCATCCTCATGGATGTACTTTCACAAACTCGGGCTACTTTTGCTACAGTTAGACGTTATTGTTTATTTTAAGGGGTGATACAAAAACAAAAGCTTTGAATTTGACCACAATTGACTCAATCTTTAAAGACACCCTACCTTTACACGTATGCACATTCCAATAATGTCATCATTATCATCACGAACTTGTCAGTCGTACAAATAATCGATTTAACAAGGACCGACAAAGTAACAGAATCAGATGATTGGACTCTTTTTTCAAATGAAAATATTTCTCATATCATGGCAACATAGAAAGTGATATTCAAATAAGAATAGGACATCCTACTGAAATTAAACCTTATTCCATATCGCAGACGGTTGGCAACCCTTTACGTTAAAACTTACTCACTGCTTCCTCGGAAAAAACAATTTCAATCGCTCTCTCATCCCATCAATAAGACCAAACAACACAAGCCCCATTAAAATGAATATCATACAAAAGGTCCAAAATGCCGGTGAAGTCAAACAAAAAGACCAAGTCACCCGCCAACTAAGAAGGTTATACAAACAAATAATAAGACCAACAAAAAGGATATACCATGCACGAGCAAAATGAAAGAGTGCGGAGCGAAATAAAACCTCAAGAAGCAACAAAGAAATTAATGTCACCGATAAAATGTCGCGGTATCCATCGTAGTCATCGTTGTCGTCTTCTTCTTTGCCAGTGTCCTCCGTTGTCGTTGTTGTTGCCGTCATCGTCATCGTCATCATCACTGGAGGACCTTAAGCTGAACAATGCGAGATTTATTTGCAGATTTATCACATAGAGGATTGGCAGCAACCGTAAACGTACCGGAGCACGGTCTCCCTGGCCATGCCCCCATCCATCTTGCCCTCTGGTGATTTCTCGCAGGATACCGTGCCATTGCAAATATGGCAGGTCGTTCAAGCTATCTTCTCTCCGGTTCATGGATTCTCTTCCATTAAAGGGAAGGAAAAAAAAATTCAAATAAGCCTCCGACATTTTCTGCTCGAACACTAAAAGAAACAATCTCGGCATTAAAATTCTTTGAATCATCCAACCGGGGGTCAGTGCCGACGGAGAATTTTAAGTGGAAGTGAAAAACCGGTTGGCTGCGAATGGTGAGGAATTATTTGAAATCTGGCAAAGGGAAAATCCCCATTTGAAGAGGAAAGAGTTCAAACGCTTCAGAATGCAGTGTGTCGACAGTGATGACGATGATGATGATGCCCAACTATTTCCCGTGCGAAATACAAAATCATCTTTAATCATGCATTAACCATGAGCATCAGAGAAAGGATCGCTAATGGCGGCATAAGGGGACATCTTTGATTTGATGTTGATTATGGCATCTAATTTATTAGTATACATATGTGTTGAGCATTCATTCGAAGTGAGCAGTGCAAACTTACTTAAAAGAATTCTCTATGTGAACATTGGAAATCTTTTTACTAAGGATACTGCACAAATGTGAGAGAATGGACAAGTTATATGACAATTTTTTGTTACTTCACGAATTAACAGTGTGCAGGAGTACCAAATGCGCTCTGACGAGCTAGATATATTGCAGGTTTTAAAGGTCCATTTGCTGATGCTCAATCTAGAGAATGACCTCGCATTTTTTCACTCTTTCGAGTTGTCGACAACACTCGAAGAGGACTATGAGTCTATGGAAAGCTTCATATATCTGGTCGTTTCGAGTCGGCAAAAAACTGTGGGTCCCCTCAATTCGAACAGAGAAACGCACAACACGAGTAGTTCTTGTAGAAGCTAGTCCCTGGTCCCTTGTGTGCTGTAGTGCCACTCAATTATTTTTTTTCAGCAATTATCTCGTAGATATTGTAGAAACATATTTCAAAAGCACTCTCCATTTTTTTAAGGCTTTATTAAATTACTGGTTAAAAAACTGGTTGGATGTTTGTGAAACCTAAGTTCGTATTGCTGTTATATTTGCAAAAATTACTCAATTTGCTTCTGGTTTTCAATTAATAATTCTTTAGTTATTACTCTTATCGTTGAATAAAATGTAATAAAACAAACATAAAAACAGAAATTTTTTAGAAAAAAACAGAAAAAGTCAATGTGTCCAGTTTTGCACGCAAGACTCAGCATACAAAAAACAACGATTTAAATAAAATTTTAGTACTTGGACCAGAGACCCTTTCTTGTTAAAACACTTTTCACTCCTCTTGGCATACTTTCCACCAATTTTTCAATTGTTGTGTTTGGTATATTGGTCCAGGAAACTTGGACTCGATCCCATAGCTCGTTCAAGTTATTCGGAGGCGAATCGTGCCGACACAATGTTCTTTGACCCATTGTCCACAAATGCTCAATTGGATATATGAACTTAGGTTTGACAAACATCCGGCCAGTTTTACTTGCCACTGTATGCTCATATGAAGGAACCCAAACAGAGTGTGCACCTTATGTTAAACATATATGTGTCATTATGACAAGGTACGCAATGGCAACTTTCAAAAAATGCGAGATGTTCCATCCGGGAATCGAACCTAGAACTTCTACTTGTGGGTAGACGCACTTACCCACTATCCCACGGCGAGCACTGGTAAAAATATAGCAAGGAAAAAAATATGGTTTCAAACCCAAAATGTCGAAAATAAAGAGAACCAAGTCCAAAGGAACACTAAAAGTCTGTTTAAGTACTTTTGTCAAACGTAGTCTTCCGTTTATGTATTTCGATATTTAAGCCACCACGTGAACAAAGAAATCGAGACAAAGAATACTAAAATACATTCATGCCTATTGGACAAAGGATTTAAAGAAGTCTTTATGGAGAAATATGTAGTACTTCATTTTTCTCCATTTTCGGAGTTTCCTCTTAAATGTTGGTTTTTGTATTAATCGCAAATATGCATTCATATGGGAAGAATTTTTAAAAGCATTCACAAGGGAAGCCTTTTTTGGGGACATTTTAGGATTTTTGTGGATAGCGTGACACAAAGCGGGACTGTTCCATCGAAATTCGGAACCCAGCATCACTCTAGCGCTGTCTGGAGATGCAATAACTTTTATTAATTTTACACGAGATTGTGAGCATTTAGGTATTATAAATATTTGAGATTCTGTTCGCCTTTAGCTTTAATGTGAGAAAATGGGATATAATATATAATATAGTATAATATATACAATCCCACATTTCTTCTCCTTCTTGTGGCGCTACAGTCCGGGGTGGACCTGGGCCTCAACCAACATGCCTCTCCAGCCAGCACGGTATTTTGTCAGCTGCCGCCAGTTGCGCACTCCAAGTTGGTTGAGGTCCTTCTCCACTTGTGTGCGCCACCTTATCCTGGGCCGTCCTCTGTTGCGTTGTCCCAATGGCTCAGATTCAAAGACTTTTCGGGCCGGAGCAGTGGTGTCCATACGCTCTACATGGCCTAGCCATCTTAAGCGTTGTATCCGTAGACACTTGACTAGGCTCATGCCGCTGTACAGACCATATAGTTCGTGGTTGATCTTCACCTCCAGATGCCATCAACGCAAACAGGACCAAAAATCGCACGAAAAACTTTTCTCTCGAAGAGACCAAGGGCATCCTCATCCGCTTTTGGTAGTATCCAGGTTTCCGCGCCCTAAAGTAGGACTGGGATGGTTAAGGTGTTATATAAAGCAAGCTTAGTCTTTCGAGAGAGGGCTTTATTGCTCAATTGCCTCTTGAGCCCAAAGAAACAACGATTGGCAAGAGTGATTCTGCGTTTCAGATTTCGTCCATTTAAATTGAAGAATAGATGGTCAATTTAACAATAAGTTAATGAAAATTTCGTGTCGATTGTATTTTAAAAACTTGCTTTTGCTATAACTAATGTGATCAAACCACGATCGTATGCAAAAGCGCACGGAATTGAATCATCATTCAATCTATTTCAATTTGCTTTCAAAAATGGATGTTCAAGATATGAAAGGTAGTATGATATCAATATGTTACCTTCCAGAAAATATTGTGAATGTTGTTGAGCACTTTAATTGAGTGTCCAGTTGAAAACAAAAATGTTGAGAACTCTTATAATACAATAATCCTGTAATATTGTTATATTGCACTTAAATCACTGTTCCAAAGAACGGCCTCATAAAAAAATGTTGCAATGGTAAATACATAACACTTCTTACGTAATGTTTTCTACACTTACATTGATTTGAAAGACTCTATCGAATTAAATTAGCACGGGGGTTTATAGTCCAATAAACAGCTGTTGAGAAAAAGAAAAACAAAACGCCTATCGTGTCAGGTCAATGAACTAGTACTGCGGAGCATCTTAATAAGGATGCCTTCTAAATCTACGATATTTGAATGAAATTAGTTTCATATGGCGTGGGTCAAGGCCAGCATTGCACAGCATTTCATGTAACATAAACATACTTACTCGTATGTACATTTTTTGAATCTCTCAAAGTGTATCCTTCAACAGCTCTTCACCTCCGGTAAATCACAATCTCTTAGCATTCTACAGACTTTAATCTAAAAAATTTAATCTCAAAGTGCAATATCCCACAACCTTATCCCTTTTCATTTATAATTTACAATTTAAATACTTTATATGTCCCCAAAGAATTGCACGGACCATACACGTACACGACTCCTGACAAATGAAAGTCGCAAAGCCAGGAGGACTCGCTCGAAAAAGGGTTGCGCGAATAAATTGTTGAAGTGATACTCTCAAGTCCTCGGGCATTACCTGATAATTAGACAATAACGCATTAAAACGAAGGGGGAGCCAAGTCGTATGTGAAAAGGATGAAAGCCCTTGGTGAAAACAGGTCTGTGCGAATCTATATCACTTCGTGCTGGGCATAACCAGTTATACGGCCAAAAATAAATTTGCACCCTCCGACAAAAGGCACACCATGCGCAGGCGGTGGGTAAAGTGAAAGAGCTGACCGACGAAGGAGTACACAAAATCGGCCATTTAGATGGCTCGTGTGTTATTTCACCTAAAGCCTGAAACGATTAAAGGGATGAACGGGCAGAGAGTCATTATGCGAAGATATGCCAGGGAAGTGGATGCGAACCGTTGATCCTTTCTAATACTAGGGGCGAGATGTGATGATAAAGCTTGTCGCTCTATCTCCAGGGCATGATAAACCCATACGCACATTATAAAACGGGAGAAGGTCTCGTGCCAGGCGGCCCATCATCCCCCAAAGTACTGAAAAAAAAAAATGAAAAGAAAAAAGAAAGGATTTCCATCCTAAACACAGATAACAATGGAAATGAATGTGAAATCCAGTGATGAGTATACACACTGCAGACGACCATGGCGGCATCAGTATAGACGGCGACAGCGACAGCGACGTCAAATAATGCCACCCGTAGTGTGGTGAAATAATTAAGCGTTGTTTATTCTAAAAGCTTTTTAGAGTATTTGTTAAGGGATGGTCGTGATGCGGTATGGCGGTTGGTATTGCTTTCAGATATTTATATGCAACTGGGTGTGAGAGATGAAATTGGTTTTCATTCAACATTTCAAAAGCAATAAAATGCGTTAAAGTCATTACTGTGCAAGGCAAGAAGTTATTTCTTTTTCCCTTGAATTTAAAGGTTATATTATTTTAATTTTACTTGAAAATGAAATTTGGATTGTTCTCTATAAAACAGCACATTCAGTAATGAAACTCTTACGACGATCAAACGTTGCATTTAGGCCACAAATTATAGGTTTTATAAGACTTCTCGGCTCTGTGGTGAAATTCTCGATTGTCAACAAAAGAAAAGTCACTTATTTAAAATACCAATCTACAAAGAACCAGGGCCAAGTTTTTCAGTCAAAAGTAGAAGGACGGACGGATACCGACTTTGAATGGGAAATTAGAAAACAAAATTCACAGATAAAAAGTATTTTTAGAGTGTTTTCATTAACACAAATAGATCATGCTTTGAAACAAATTCGTGATGGACCTTCAGTTCAGAAATCTCATCTGGCACCTCCAGCGTGTCAGTCGAAGCACTGTTGGTGCCTTCAGATCGATCACTGTGAGTCGGCCTCTATTGCTTGATAAAAATACTCCGAATTAGAAAAAGAAAAGGAGTAATTGCTTAAGTCATGGGATGAATACTCACTCTCGGATGATACTTCCTACATTGATACTTTCTACGCAGACAGGACGCACGTTGATTTCTTTGAATTAACCAAAACTCTGTTTGTTGTTCTCCTTTGAACCTTTCGAAACACCGAAATAACATCGGATTTCAAAGATATCATCGCCACATTTCTACAAAGTTATCATTTGGGTTTTACCAAAAGTTTTACGATACCTCAAAATTAACGCTATCAATTTTGGAATAGATCGATCAAATACTCGAGTCTCACTACAAACGATCAAACTGTCTGCTTTGTCATATGACTGCACAATTATTGCGTACTCTGTTACAGGAAATTGCATTTTCGCAGGCACTTTGATGGTAACATGGCAAAGTTAGTATGGCACCAGTTTCCGTGACATATTTGAAGGAATTCTCCAATCCCTACGTGCCTAAATCTTTTTCAACAACTTATTTTCGCCCAATTTTCAAATACGCATGTTAAGTAGGGTTCCCGTATTCCATCCCATTCCATGCATATTTAGGTTGTTCACTGAAGATTATACTGGACTGCCTTACATGGTTCATCTACTTGTTTTAACAGTCAAGCGATGTTTTCAAAACCACTCTAAAGACTTACGGCTGTAATGGACCTCTATTCCGCATGGGTCGAACGACTAAAAATTGCATTTGTTTCGACTTTTATCACTCACAGTTAGCCCTCCACACCCATCTTTTTATTTCTTCCCTATCTTCCTTACCCTTTCTTAAGTTAAGATGTTTACTTTTTGTATAGTATTTTTTTTAGTATTCACAAAATACAAAAATTACTTTAAATGGAGCTCGTTTCGGAAGCGCTTCAATGGATGTAATTGCCCTAATAACCACTCGCGGGGAACAAGCAAGCATGTCGTAAATAGTACCTTTCGTGATAACACTTGCCCTCCACACTATCCTTTCCGAATGTGAAGACAATAGAAAAAAGCGCATATCCTTGCCATAAGCCGGTACAGCTTTCATCGAGTTTCAAGGCTCTTGCATCGATTTTTACGGTGAATCGAGTGTTTATTTAGCTCGGTGCGACGCACGGATTCCGATTACGACCATAGCTTTCAATAGCTTTTAGTGATATGTACGGTGAAAGGCGGCCTTCAAATCGATAAAATGGTGATGCGTACCGATTTAAAACTGCTCACTTCTAAAATTTGCCTTAGTATGAGTTTTTTATCTAAATTTGATTTCCTAGGCCGATGTTGGGCAAGATGACTTCAAACGCAAAACTTCTGATTTATAAAACTTGAATAGCTTCCAACACTCCTCCTTCGATGTTTCATCGGTTTATAAAATTACAAAATTTATACCCCTCAAAATGCATAACAAGATAAAGGTACGCCTGTTATACACGTATCTTTTGATGGTGCTATGCTGCTAACTAAGGATGGTAGGGATGTCATTTTAGTGACATTCCCCTATAATAATGAAAAATGAACTTTACTGCTGATCTATTCCAATGCAATATGAGGAACTTTATTACTAAACGCTCAATCTCATCCAATTCAGTGTTTAATATTAATCATTCCATTTAAGGTGAACCTTGGAATTCTTAGTGGCCGCGTCTTAGTATTGCATCGACTCACACGCCGAAAATTGCAGGTTCGATTACGAGACTGAACACACTGCATTAGGCCAAAACGTCACTTAAGAAGTACTTATTGTCTATGAAAAGCTTCTCAAATTCGCACAAATTCGCACAACAAAAGTAGTTGCTAAAGAAACTAGGGCCTTGTCGCATATGGATTGTATTGTCATCCGTTTTCTTAAAACTACTCCGCCATAAATAAATTTCTGAAGATCTCTGAAATCAGAAAAGGAGAGATGGCATGGCTTTAATATGCAAGGTTAACCACTAGACTCAACTTAACCCACGACATCAAGTGCAAGTCCAACATTTTAAACGGCTAATCCCCAAATGGACAATCCCTACCACACTATACTTATTAAATTCAATTTACCAAGCACGGACGATGCAACCATTTTCAGTGCAGCACTTGCATAAAACTATACACTGCAACTTCACTCCACCCACTTGGCCTTTTGGCCAGATGATGTTAAATTATATCCCTGCAGCACGTTTATCCTTGTCAGAGATTAGCTGCTGCTTTTCACAGAGTTTAAGTATTCCGCAGCACTGCGAAGCATACCAACCCGCAGGCCAACTGGCCATGCCATGCAGTCACTTGCTGTGCCATGCCAATGCACACTACTTGAAGAGTCGTTATGCATTTTTGCAGTATTTATGTGCACAATTTGGCAAAAGCCATGCGTCTATTAGGATTCTGGAACACATCCAGGGAAGCAGATGTTTAATTGAATAGATGCTCTTCAAGTTTGCCTGCTGAGTGGGTGGGGCGATGTTATTTTATTTCTCAAGCAAATGGAAGGATAGTGCATTACATTACTACTTCAGAAATCGAATAGTTTTCCAAAGTGGAACGGTTTCCATTAATAAAATAGAGTGCAAGGCGTTATGTAACAACGTCGTCATAAGCGATAAGAATTTCCAGAGTAGTGTACAAGAGAAATTCGCCACTGAGGCATGTAAGTACCTGCCTCATTAAAAAGTGCAATTAAATTAATTAAAATCACAGCAAATACACCACACAATATTTCAGCCTATAATCTTTTAATTAAGTATGCCCCTCCCTTTGCTGTCTACACTTTCGAAATGGCTCCTGCTGCAAAGATACTGCCGCTTCAAGCATAAAATCATTGCGCAACGTGCAGTTCACGCTGACTAACATCAATTTAAGGTCGTGTAGCCACCAATCGGAACCCAATGCCTTCTAGTGTCGTACGTCACGCAATCACACAGACATATTTCATTCAACAACCCACCCCACCGTCACTTCGTAGAGCAGAACTTAAAGCTCGCGAACAGTGCTAACTTAATTAACCTTCACTTATCCACGGTAACTGAGTAATTGCTAATTGCATGTCTGGGGGTATGCGGAGAATGGGGTCTGGGATACATGCTCACATCTTGTTCCATATTAATTTTAATTGCAACTCCATGCGAGTAGAATTTGAATGGTCAACATAAATTCAATCCTGCGTGAAGAATCCTCCTATTGGCGCAGACATTACTCACTTTTTTGCTGTCAAATGGGAGTTATTTTAATCGCATCTCCCGAATACGGAGGTTCGCATGCGACTGCATAAACACAGTGGCTATGAGTACCAAGTGGCTCCTCAATTCCTCCGTAACTGCTAGACCAAAGGGATTTCTCATCCGGGGCTAGGAAATCTACTTAACATCGTACAAAGGAACGTGGTGCGGCGAGCACACTCCGGCCTACGTAAGTCTTGAAATATATTTTCCATGTAAAAAGATACATTTATGTAGGACGTGTGTTGTGCCTGCAAGGGGATTTTATTATTTTTGTATCGGAACGTGCAAATCAACATGATACGCGTCTGGTACGCGCTGCCCGAAAGAAACATGAACTGTTAACGATGTAAACATGTAACCGATGGTGGGCAGTGCCCGGTCTCTGCTCGGTACTCGGTTGGATACTCTCCAGCGCGGATTGTTATTGTATGGAAGGCTGCCGCGTTCCAGGGGAAAGAAGAAAGTCCATTGTCACATAAATCTTGGTCGCATTTGCTATACGGCGGACCAGCGCGCATGGTGATGTTAAACAACATCGGGGACCAAATGAAAAAAAAAGCACAACTACAGCAGCACACATTACAAACACCAAACAAGACGAATACGAGGACGACGACGACGACGACGACCACGACGATGATGATGATGATGACGACGACAAGAAAGGAACTATGCTCCATACGAGTTACAGCATTTAATCCTCAAGACTCGAATCTCGCACAGAGATGGCATAAATAATGGATATGTGGGCGGAAAGGAGGAAAATACTCGCTGCTCCAGGAGAAATAGAGTAATATGTAATTATGGCGGAGGGAGTAGGTATACTGTGTAAGGAGTTTATTCGCACATGCTAGGTTTACGTTGGCCGCAGGTTCGTGGTACTGCCGAAGATACTGTGACGATTTGTGGAAGGAGCGAAGCGTCAGACTATCATTATCGGCGGCTCTTTTGGGGGGCGAGAACGATTTTTTTAATCGAATCGCTTCATCAATTCATGACTTTTTTCATGACTCGAGCAGGCGTTATGCATTTAGTGGAAACAATGTTCAAGGATCTTTATGAGATGAAAACGTGCTTCTGTGTGTGGGTTGTATGGCGATGGAAACATACTTTTTTCTTAGAGTTTCGTGATTTGCAGGTTTATAATTTAGTTATAAAATGAGAGATATATCTGATATGGATGAGTGGCTGGTGGGCTAAAAAAGCCATGAAATGATGGCAATCACTTTTTCGGTCATTTTTGACGGTGATAGGTAGGACTAGTGGATCCACCAATTCCATAAAAATAGCCTGAAATAATAGCAAAGTTGTGTGTAGTTCAGTAGTTAATACGAGTATAGTTAACTCAATTAGAGTTGCGTTAGTATAACACTAAAAAGAAACATAATTTTGATTACCCTCAACCAAACGTTGTTTATCAAGCAGTGTCTATTTCAAGAAACTACGATTTTATGGTCAGTTTATTTTGGTAATTTAAAAATACCCATAGTTAGTTTTTTTTCAAAATTGTGCTGTCAGAGAGATCAATTTCCTACTTATGTACCGCGTTAACCTATAGCTTAAATTCGACCCCAAACGGAGGTATTTAAGAAGATTTTTCATTGATAACTCGGTTTCAGTAAATCTAGAGAGGAGCAGCCTTGAAGAATGCAAGAGGGAAAAAAGCAGATAAGAATTCATGTCTACCCCTCAATTGGGCGTATATGTACCTCTTTCCAAGAGGAAGAAGACATCGTTCTTCACTACCTAGCTGACGTGTATTTTGACCACAACTTAAATGAACGCCAGCGTATAAATTATATAAAAAAATTCCTGATGGGAACAAATTGACTATGCCAGTAATGGATTGAGTTTCAGTTAATCCATGGAATTGTAAACATACACTTACGATATTGACAAGATTGGTCGAGTACAGCGAGCCGTCAATGAAGCGTTTGCTGGTATTGAAGCGGAGGTTGTCAAAATGGGTATCACAGTGAAAAAGGTCAAAACGCACAAAATCTATGCCTCAGCCAATTTGCCACCATAGACAGCTATAACTTCGGGTTAGTGAAGGACTTCGTCTAGATCGAGTAAATAGTATGAACAAAATCAGTTCCCAGAGTAAGCGCAAATGAACTCTTGCCAATCGCAAATTCTTTACGCTGAAGAGTAGTAAATGAGTTAAAGAGCCCTGTCTCGTAGGGCCAAGCTAACGTTATATAACACCTTGATCATGCCTGTGAAGTTCTATGGCGTAGAAGCCTGCACAATTTCAAGAGTAGGGCTTTTAAAATAAAAATCATCGTTCAACCTTTTGCCCTGTTTGCGTTGAAGGTTTTCGAGGAAGAATAGTCAACTATGAACTGTACGGACCGAGGATTGAAGGGTCATGTGAAGCGCATGGACAAGACTGCTCCTGTCCGAAGAGTTTTCAACTCCGAACCATTGGGACAACGAAATAGAGGACGCCCACGATTCCGATGGTGCACACAAATGGAGAAGAACCTCAACCAACTTGGAGTGCGAAATTTAACTTAGAGATTAATGCATATATCATATGTATATACATATGAATTACTTGCCACACAAAAACAGTGAAGATTTGCAGTAGGTGAAAATTTAAGTTATTCATGATTCAAACAATTTACTTCCAAGCTAGCACTAGCAATTCAAAGTCCTACCTGTGGCCAATCAGAACTGTCATGTGTGTCCAATAATATTTTCGGTATTAATCAAACAAAATTTTTAAATTGATCAAATTTCGCTTGCCATTTTTGGTCCTGTTTGCGTTGATAGCATCTGGAGCAGAAGACTTAACGACGAACTCTATGGGCTGTACAGCGACATGAGCCTAGTCAAGTGTCTTCGGATACAACACTTAAGATGGCTAGTTTATGTAGAGCGTATGGACACTAGTGCTCCGGCCAGGAAAGTTTTCGAATCTGAGCCATTGAGACAACGCAACAGAAGACGACCTAGGCTAAGGTGGCGAACACAAGTGGAGAAAGACCTCAACCATCTTGGAGTGCGGAAATGGTGGCAGCTGGCGAAAGATAGTCCAGGCTGGAGAGGCATGCTGGTTGAGGCTCGGGTCCACCCCGGACTGTAGTGCCACAAGAAGAAGAAGAATATTGATCAAATTATTATTGGTCTACCAAGTGTCCTCTACCCAATAATTGTTTTGTGAGGAAACCTTCTTGTAAAGGGTGATTTTTTAGCTATTATCTTTTTGGCAACACTGGTTTAAGCAGCTGACGCACGTTTCGTGTTTTGTTTCACTGTCAAACGTCTCCAGTTTGGTCTATAATTTAACCATGAATCGTGTTACAAACGAGCAACGCTTGCAACTTATTGAATTTTATTATCAAAATGCGTGCTCTGTTAAGAAAGTTCATAGCGCGCTTCTTCCATTTAAATAAGCAGAATTGTCGATTTTGGAGTGAATATCAGCCAGAAACATTGCAAGAGCTACCAATGCATCCAGAAAAAGTCACAGTTTGGTGCTCTTTTTTTGGCTGGTGGCAAAATGCAAGAGCTTGACTTGCATGACATGTGGTTTCAACAAGACAGTGCCACATGTCACACAGCACGCGCTACAATGAACTTATTGAGAGGCGAGTGAGGTGAACATTTTATTTCGCGTTCGGGATTGGTCAAATGGCCGCCTAGATCGTGCGTTTTAACGCCTTTAGATTATTTTTTGTGGGGCTATTTTAAAGCTCATGTCTATACAGGCATGAGGCAACTTAGTTCATTTTGACAATGTGGACTTATCTGAGTTTCCATTAAGAATAAACTAAAACCCTCAGTAGACTTTTTTGGGTATTAATTCGTTGATGCGGAAAACTATAACGTTCCGCGAAAAAATCTATTTGCTGGTATATAACTTTTGACTTTCTGAAATATACAGACATAACGATCCTCTCTTTAAATAGGTGAAATGTTTAGCGTGTAGATTTTTATCAATTGATGAGGATCGTCACAATGTCCAAACGTCAACATGCCTTAGGCAATCCTCAAACTTTAATTGTTTGTAGCACGTGCCATTCGTATTTCAACAGGAAACGCTTGGAACAAGAACCTATAAACATATAAAACAAGGACTGAACTTTGAAATTAATTTTATTACAAAATGCATACGTATATAGCTTGTAATATTTCTCACCTAAAATACAAATGAATCTCAAAGAATGTGTCACCAGCAAAGCAAACCCCTTCTATCGCCCGGACTGGCTCGATGAAAATTCCAATTCCCAACAGCATTTCACGATATTGTGCGTTATGACGTGTTCCTTAGGCAATTAACAATTCTCCAGTGAAACTAACGATTTCTAAGTAATTTTCTTCACGTCAACCGAGCCAGAAAAAAAATATATTCAATACAAACGAAAATAATTAAAAACATGTAAATATACTTGGTACCCTGTCGTGTCTCGCATACGGATACAATTTCTCAAAGCGAAATAACTTTTACGGAATATGAAAATAGTTTTCCTTGTCAACTTTATTCGTGTTCTGCTTTGCATTTTCTTCTCTCATCTGATTTATGTTGAATTCTCACGAATAATAAGCATTGTTTTTTTTTCTCTCTGTTTCGTTTCATATTACGTTTTGCTCCTCCTCATGCAGACCCTTTTTTTTTTGTTTCATTCGTCCTTTTGTTGTTGCTTTGGTCGCCCCTTCATATGTTTGAGAAATTATTTGTGTGCTAATTGAATAGATGAACATATGCAGATACATTAAATATATGTACGTGCGTGTAAAATGGTGTGAACCAGGATCGGCATAAGGTGCGTGCATGTAATAGGTTCCATAACCAAGCGAACTTTGAACTGAAATTTTACCATTAGTTTGTCTAAATCAAATTTTATCATTTAACGCTTGTCCTGTGTTGTCCTTAAGAGTCGATGCGGTGAAATGGAGTTCCTTTCTCTAACACATGACTTCGGTCAACTGAAATTCAACTCTCGAACGGCATAGTGTCATTATCAAAACGTCTCCTCTAGTGTTCTTCATGTAAGCTTTGTTTCACTTATTCGGGAGCGAAATATTGTACAAAGTTCCGAAATCGAAAAAAATGTTCTCACATAAATACATATGTATGTATGTATCTACTTACAAATCCATCGAACGACATTTTTCCAAAATGACGCAATAAGATTGTCTTTTTATTCTAAAAGGTAGGTCATCACTCTCTTACGTGATTCTTTCGTATTCATTACCTAATGGGACCATAGCGCTATCTGCTGACCAGTTTTGAATTAAAGAAATTTACAAGGGCTAGCATCTGATAATAGACAATAATTCAAATGCAGCTGAATGCAGGGCGGTAAAACCGTATAAAACTGCCGCATTAAAGTCACCTTAATGCGGCTAGAGCCGAAATTTAATTTATTCCCCAAATAAATAATCTCTCAGAATATAGGTATAACGAAGGCATTATTCATACATCACATAAATCATAGTCCAACGTTTGGCTGACCCTTTTTTCTCTACTCCCCCCGCCCAATGGGAGGTGAGGAAGGGAAAATACGGGATTGGTCAGTTTAAGCAGATTTATTTGTGTGCCATCCCATTAAAGGTCAAATACCAAACTCAAGTGCTCAAGAGGCAACAAATACTGAAACAAATGCCACTTAAATCTGGTACGAACTCTAGAAGCCATGCCGACCCAGGCCGAGCCGTATGAATGGACAATGGCTATGCAAAATATTGTACAAAAAGGGACAGTAGCGAGCGGAGGAGCCATGTGGTCGAACAAAGCCGCATAAGGACATTTCCATATAGCTTTTGGGTTTTGCTATCCGCACATCCAGAGCTCGATGTATACATGCATACACAATATGCATTTATGCATGCGGCAATAAATAACCGGCCGATGGTAGTTAAACGTGCAGTGTCCACACTGCTTGCGGATTGTGTCCAACATACACACAGTTGGCTTGTAACTATGTATCATATGGTATGGCAAGTCGGTGGTACGGTTTGTAAAGTGCTCCTCCAACCCGAACGAGTATGTGTACACACACTCACTTAAATGGTGCTTTCATATTGCAGTGATTTACATTTAACACGACATAAATCAGACTTGGCCACCGCAGCAGCAAGAGTGCACCCGGCCACAGAAGAACCGAGCATGCCGTTGGCCGCTGGCATAGGCCTGATGGGCTATTTGGTTGGTTGTGGCGTGATAGTGCCTAGAGTCAGCTTTTTTATATTTTGCCCTTTCATTGTATGCATATGTGGCTTTGGTGCAAGGTTCAGGACTTGCAGACTATCAGAGATGCGTTCGAGCAGTGCTCCCTTTTTTGTCTTGTCAAACATTTGCCCTTTAAACCGCAAAATGTGGTGCAAGGCAAGTTTGTTTATACTATCCGTAAAGAATGGCAGCTATTGCTGGCTAAATGCAATAAGCGCAATATGATGTGTGTTAAAATCGAACCAATAAAAATTTAATGAACTACTCAGCTACAAGCAGACTGCTTAATTGGCGAAAATATTAAATGCATCGGGAACTCATGTACAACCGTAAAAATGTGTTTCAGTCAGTTCAATGAATTCTCTGTAATCAACATTTTTTAAGTCATTTAGTGCTACTACAGTGACTAAGTGGGTAAGTCCGCCATCTACTATGCTCAAGTTCACCGGTGCGATTTCAGAATTTGGAAAAGAAACTCTCCAAAATTTTAACCGTTCTACCTCTTTTGAATTGCTGACAACATTCAGAAAATACTAATTATCAAGTTAATCAATTTTATTTGGAGATGCTTTTACGCTGTAGGTCGGCTCCACTTGTAAGAGACAAATAGCACGAACAAAACGAATGGTAGCTGTGCAATTTTTCTACGAAACGATTGACTCTGTATTGCAGTGGCTTGCGATACGTGATTTTTACGTCTTACGTTTTCTAACCTCTCAGTACGTCGTCACATTGTACCCTGCAAAAATCTAAAGCAGTATTGTTGGATGTTTGTGAAACATATAATGCAATCTAGAATGTTTAATTAAGTACACTTTTTTTGCAGTTTGTGAATAAGTGTGCTAAGTGAATATTTTGTTCCTCCAGTATTACCGTTATATAGAAATCAATTGACAGCGAAAGGGAGATTTGTTTTATAATAAGCTATATGTAAGTAAATATGTAAATAATAATAATAATAATAATAATAATTGAGTGGCACTACAACCCACAACAGACTTCTTCTTCAACAACTACTCGTGCTGTGCAAGATTTGAGAAGCTTTTCATAGACAGTTAATACTCTTTGAGTGTTGTCAGCAACTCGAAAGAGGTGGTGCCGTGAAAAATGCTAGGTGTCCCGTCCGGGAATCGAACCCAAACTTTCTGCGCGGCGGTCGACGCACTTACCACTACGCCACAGCGACCACATGTAAAAAAAAAAAAAAACTGGCATAAAATGATACCTTTGAACAAATAATGGACAGGATTTGTGATTGCATACATAACTCGGACAGTGAACCTGACGAAAAGCACGATTATTTCGATAGTGACTAAAGTGCGCATCCAACTTCACAAAACACAAGTATAAATTTGGCTAAAAGATGCGTCAGGTATCATTTATCAGGTCCAAATGGAGGCGTTCTAAACACTTATACTGCTATTTAGGCCTGGTTTTACTTCTCAATGGAAAGTTTTTTTTTTCTTATTAGTGGTGGCTCACACAAACGAGCGCTTTACACCAGATAATGTGCAAAAGTTAATACCTCCTCAACCAAAGAAGACTGTTGTTGAGACTTAACGAATTTTCAAATGCCGAATGCAAGTTGGTGTCTTAAGTAAACTTTATAGAAATCAAATTTGGTTTTAAGGTCTAAATGAGATTTTACAACAACTACTCGTGTTGTGCGTGCTACTAAAGGGACCTACAGTTTTTTGCCGACTCTGAACCGCGACATTGAGAAGCTTTTCATAGACAATTACTAATCTTTGAGTTATTTGTATTGTTAGTAGATGTAGAATTGGTATCTTTTTTTCATCTCGTCAAATCTCAATTCCTTACCCCCACTGCGGCCTAGTCTTCGCAACATTTCTGAGCAAGATATATATTGTGTATATACATACATAGGCTTATGCACATCGTTTCCCATAGGCAACGACCAAAATGAAAATCGTAGAGGAGTAGTGATTTTCAATTTAAAATTGCGTCGTGATTTATTCAGGAAATATTTTTTCGAATTTAATTTCGTCGTCTCAATAATTTATTGAGCGAGCGCGTGCAATGCGATACAAAATGAACTCACTACTGCAATAACGAGAAAATGTAAAACTTGGTCTGGGTGGGAGAGAAGGAATGACCTTCATATATACGCGAGCATATATACTTTGCCAGCAAACAAAATACGCAACAAAAAATATTCAATTTAAGTCTGTTGTCATGTGCAATTGGGTATATGTGCAGACTATTCGCTCTCGTGTTCACGCAGCGTCCATAAATTGTTCATCGTGTATGGAGGAGGATTAATTTGATTTTTCACAGAGACTGTATGCAATTTTAAAACGTAGCTTCGCCTGTATACTGTCGAATGATTTTTTGTGAAAAATTATAATCGTTTCTATTGGGTAATGGAGTGAGGTGAATTGTATTTCACGCGAAGGGATGAAATTTGCATAATCGATTCGATATCTCTTAAAAATGATCTCCATTTGGTTTCATTTTTTTCAATAAATTACCGAATGGATATTTAAGAATATTTAAATAGTATATGCATGAATGGTCCTACTTTAATTATGTTTATTTTATTTGTTGGGCTATCAATTATGCACGTTTTGTTTGTTCTTATTCTTCATTAACTTTAAATCGTCTGTATAATTGTATATTATTTTTATTAATTTATGTCGAGTGTTTCGAGTTGCTGACAACACTCAAAGAGTATCAATTGTCTATGGAAAGCTTCTCAAACCTCGCCGTTCGGAATCGGCAAAAAACTGTGGGTCCCTTCTACTCGTGAAGAACAATAGCATGCACAATACGAGTAGTTGTTGTAGAAGCTAGGCCCTGGTCCGTTATGGGCTGTAGTGCCACTCAATAATTATTATTATTATTTAATTTATGTCAGGCGCGGCGCCAATAATGTATAAATGGACGAGGTATATTATAGGTTTGTGGTATTTGTCTTAAAATGTGTGTTACACGGTGTCCACATACCGGAGTACTTAATCATTCCTGTCCTTGTTATACAGAGTTAAAAAGAAGTATTTCCAGGCGAGACAGAGAAAAGTTAAAAAACGTCTTCAAGCACACCTAACTCACTTACCTTAGTGTTAAACATATATTTTTGGTATTAAAATCATTGAAAAATGTGTTTCAAATATTTAAATCAAGCCTTTTACGGTCTCCCGTGGACTGTGGCGCCATATAAAACAATTGAAAGTTCTATTTCTAATAGGCCTTTTCTGTACTTTGTTCTCTAAAAGTGTTCTTTGTAAAGATTACAAAAATTTGTATGAATGGAATTTTTCGATAATCAAAATAATCTGTGCTCGGACTCTGCCTTTGGAAAGACAATTCATATTTCGCAAATCTCGCTTAATATAAGTTTGATTATGTTTCGGATGTTCTTTCCCTCAAGTGGATGTGATTCTGGTAGCAGGCATAGTCTTATTTTTGCATTGAAGCCAAAAGTACCTCTATATTGCATGTTCAAAAAAAGTTGTTGATTTAGTGCCATAGCAATTTTGTCACCATTTGCAAACAGTCATATTGAACATCTTGCATTTTTGACCTTTCCTTGTTTGACACATTTATAAAATTCTTATTACGATAAAAGTTGGAAAAGTCACAAAAAGGAGCAAAAGAAAATGTACGTTTCCACAAGCAGCTATTAAACCACTGCAAAAAAAATATCTCGTTTTCTGATAAAGCAAACTTCGCAGTAACCAAGATTTGTAGTAATGTATTATCGTCACAGAGAGGTGACCAGAGGTCATAATATAAATAATAAAATAACATTGTTGACTTTGAAAAGAAAAGGCAAACTTGTAGGTTAAACAATAATAATAATTGAGTGGCACTACAGTCCACAAGGGATCAGGACCTAGCTTCTACAACAACTACTCATGTTGTGCGTGCTATTGTTTTCTCCCGAGTAGAGCTTGTAGGTTATAAATGCATTTTAATAGGAATTTTTAAATAAAGAATAATCAAAAATATCGCATAATTATATGCACACACTCTGCTTCTGCAAGTACCTTAAACTGAGTGTTTTAAAACATACACCTAGTCTTGCAAACTCAATCGGGAAAAAATACCTTGTATTTATCACATTCTTTCCTCATCACAATAGATCTACACGAACTGGATACAACTGAAAAGTTTGAAAATTTGAGTCTGAACAGAAAGACGAATATCCTGTCAAAAATGTCCCTTAAGTCAATCATAAATTCACGACGTAGGAAAATTAAGTCGAGCAGTCTAACACCAAACTATAAGCACCAAAATGAAGTAATGTTTGGCCTATTATTTTACTTATACGAGTAAATCCTGATATGCTTAAAAAATGTTTCGATCAGTATTTAAATTCTCATTAACACAATTTTCTAAGCAGCACAGCAATATACGAAACTCTCTCCATTCGATTACGATAGAAAATCGGCAATCTTAAAACCATCGAGAGACAACATTCCCTTGTCCTTGAGCTGTTGACCACACAAATTCCATCACCTGTGCCTTCCCTAAAGTACGCCCGATGAGAAAATAGTATAAAAAATAAACTACACAGTTGTCATAACTGCCGGCAGATTAAAACAGTCGCCCATTAAACGCCGTCCTTGGAATAAAAAACAAAAAAACACACTTTTCAGTGTTTTTCAGTGTTTCACGGTCCCAATTGCAAATTGTGTGGCCCACCTTTCGTTTAACATTCGCAAACGTGACACATTCACCTGTGAGAGGTAAATTCCATTAAAAAATGCATAAGGACAGTCGTTTGACCTTCATAAATCATAACAATCATACTTGATGACATTAACACATATTTTTTCGTACATTACCTTAATGCTGTTTTAACAGCGAAATGCCCAAGGACATCGCATCACCATCAACAAGTGCTTAAAAGGGGTTTTGTCTCCTGTTTGCGGAGCTGTTTTTTTCTATACACACTGTGTCCTTCCAATGCGTTACAAATTTATTCGCGTAGGTACACTGCAGTGACCTTCAATCGGGTCCCGCAGCTACGTCGTAAAATTATGAATTTCATAATTTTTCATACACCATAAAAGAGTGTGGAAACATTTTTTTTAGATACATCCTCTCTGCGGTCTCTTGGGATTTTATTGTTTGCGGAGAACGTTTTGAGACTTTTGTTGGCGGCACAGTTTGGGCTGTGTGGCTTGTGGATTTTTTTAGTAATTTTTTACGACACCGTTTTGCGAAACCTAAAATTAGGGGTTTTTCGAAAGCCAATTCACACAATTTGCCTGTTTGTTGGTGTTGTGTTTTTAGGAAGGACTCGAGTGAATCCGGTGGCGGTGGAATTGATTTTCACTACGGAAGATTTACGATGACCCTTTTGGTGTGTTCTTTTTACTCAATTCAAGGAGTTTTATTGCTTTTAGCGTGAAATCATGTGTTAAAGGTTCCTTCAGTTGTTTTGTATTTGTTACTGTTCACGGAATATGCAATTCGTCCGTTGAGCGTTTGTGAAATTTTTGTTTTGTAAACACTCAGTTTGAATTTTTCCATGAGGAAGCCTAGACGCATACACGTCTGATGATCCGCATCGCGACGGAAGGGTTATATGATGTGAGCGCATTGGAAGTGTTGTGAATTAGTGATTTTAAATATTTAAATTGTGAAGTGAAAGATTCATAATTTTAAGTTCGATTGTGTTTTGCAGTGAAGCGTTTGTCTGTCCACAATAAATGTCTCTCCATACTAAAACTCTATTCAGTGTCTTTCTTTCTCTTATGTGTTAGGAAACACCAAGAAGTTCTGTTAAAATTGCAGCTTATTCCGATTTCTTTTCGTGTTTGCTTCAGTGATGTGATTTGGTTCAGACAGTTCTTTTCAGGAGTCTCGATGTGAAATGTTGCGCGCTGGGGCGAATCAAGAAAGTTTCCTGCAGATTACAACATCCTGCCTGGACACCGTTGATAGGATTTTCATGTAAGAGACAACGCTACACAAAACAAAAATGAGTATGGTGATTTATTACTTTTATCAAAAACACTAACCCTTCCCGAATAAATATACAAAATTTCAAACCCAAAATTTATACATCCTCTGTTGATTTCCTTTCAAGTCCAACTTCAAAGAAGCGATTAGTTCTACTTTCAAATCAATGAACTCCCACTAGTCTGGTTGCTAACGCACTAATTTTACACATCGTAAAACCATATCCACCTTTAATGCTTTTCTAACGAGCTATAAAATTGCAATAAATTTAAGTGCCTGGCGCTTCTGGTTATTTCCTTTTTTCCCGCCACTCTCATGGAATGAAGACGAACTCTGACAAGTGCTTCCCATATAAAACAAATCTAGCAAAGGTACACTGAAAGAAATTAATTGTTTATTTTACAACCGTCGGCGTAATAAAACCACAGACACTTTTGTGTTCTTCTCACTTGTCGTTTCATTTTGTTGGTCTCCCATTGGCAGTGGTGGTTACACAACTGGGAGAAGCCTGTTAAGACGGATGTGATCCCTTTATATGCGCTCTGGCATATTCGGTCGAGGAAGCAGCACTTCGTCACAGATTGTTTACGTCGCCGCACCATACGCATCAAGTGTTTTAAAAGACATAAAAAGGATATAAAAACTTCAAGTTCATACTGAGGGCTGGATTTATGTGTTCTCGCGTATAGAATTCGGTCAGAAAACAATCGAATATTATGGCCGAGTGGAGCGCGTTTGTGTGCCGAAGACATGGCACCTTTAAAAAGGCAATGTTTTTATGGGCTGTTATGCTGTGTAATGGGTGTTAAATGTTTAATTTTATCGCTGACGTTATGTCATTATTGACTCAACGGAAATTAGATTTAGCACTTTCGATCATAAAGTGATTTGCTTATGTGTTGACAAGTGATGACGGTGGAAGGCGTCATTAAATTTTGAAAAAATGTGGGGATTTTCTTACACCTTAGAGTATTTGAGGCAAATTTACGTCAGAATTATGTCGAACAATCATAATAAGTCATTTTTTAAGCAACCATAATAAGCATTAAGGGCTTTTGTTGTACACAAAGACTTGACGAACTTCATAAGCATTGTTAAAAGTTACATACTGTACGCTTAATTTGAGAGTTATTACATTCAAATTTTCGAAAAATTACTGATTTCAGTTTCTTGAATCTCTTAATGCACATGACTGCCAGGAGGTTTATCACCCGACTGGAGCCATAAAATCCTTAACATTTTAATGACAAAGACTGCAAGGGGGAAAGGAAAATCTCGACCCTAACAAGAACTGAATAAAATAAATAACATAATAAAATTAAGTTCGTGTTGGTGTGTGCCTTTGTGGAGCACGGATAACCCCATCCATTTACATAGCGCGTAAATCCTTGTGGTCATTCATTAAAACCAGCGCACGAAACCACACCAAAAAAGTTATCTACGAATGCAATCAAGATAATCTACGAGTCTTGTTAATCCTGCTCAGCATGTATTCATCCACAAGAAATGCAGATATTTAGATACTTCACGTGCATTTTAGTATTTCTTACACATCACCTCTGGTGCACAGTACAATGAACTACTACAACTAATACTAGCTCGCACACTCAACTTGAACATACATACTGGCCGAGTCGCCTTAATAAACGAACCAACAAAAAATAATAATAATGTCGGATTTTTGCCGCATGTCGGCCATTAATACTTTAACCTCTTGTACCGTAGTACGGTGCCGTGTTGTGCTTGAATAGCTGTGCATGCGACACAAACGAAGTAAGCAATAAAAACATGGTTGACAATCTTAAATCTTATAAGATAGAGGTGGCCATAGTGTGGTGTACCCTTCCCGACCGGACAACCATGGCACGGACGATGGCGACCCGACGAGAAAAACGACGCCGCCGCCGCCGCGACGGTACCATTTTGCAGGCCCACTTTTCTTTTTGTTCTGTTTGTTCGTCTTCATGTGTCGAATTCATTTCTTCTTTCTCTCTCTCTCTCTCTCTATGTGGTTGAAATTCTCTACCTGAGCTCGCTGATGGGCTTGGAACTGAAATTCATACGAAGAGAGGGGGTACTCAGGTAGATAGGTTTTCTTCCTGTCCCACAACTCTTAACCATATCACATTGCAGGAGTGTGGTTTTATTTTACGGCCATAAGAGTGCCTGCTATCTGCACTTGAAATAGAACTTTTCACCGTTCCTCCATGAAAGGTGAGCCGAATTGAATGATATCGAGTCGAGATTGAAACTTGCAATAAGTGAAGACAGTTGCGGTAATTAATTTCAAATGATATTTATTCACACTGACTGGCTGTGGCCGGTGATGAAATTCCATGAAATCAACGTTTTAATACGACAATCACACAATTTTCTGATTTACTTGGAAAGATTTGAGGAAGCCGAGAATGGAGGAGAGATAAATTTGAAACGGGTGAAGGTTACCAACAACTTCAACGCATGCAGACAGAAACCCACTTGTGCACACCGTCATAACATATTGCATGTATGCCTGAAGGGTGGTATCAAAAAATCTGATTTTGGATATGATTCATGGAGGACCGAGACAAAGCAAGCGACTGCTTCGATCTCAAACGAGTTTCATTTTATAATTGATTGCGTTTAAAAAATATTTTCTTTACTTCTAAATTGCATGTAGTTTCTGGATCCTATTTCAGTCGTTCAATTAAGTATGTCAGATTATAAAGTATCTGCGTGGGATATGAAAGAGGCTTTCTGTCAAAGAGAAGGAAAGGGATTTGAGATTCAACTGATATTTGCGCTATCTACATATCTAGGTCGGATGTGTCAGTATTTGATGAAATTCAAGAGAAATTTTCCTTCTTAAGTTATTTCAAAAAACTTATCGAATGTTCATACCCAAAAGCATATACAACTCAACTTGATAGCATCAGCAGCAATCATATGTGTTTCGCACTCTACGACAAAAGAAACTTTGTTTTTTCTTAATCTCTCCAGACATCGGAAGAGCTAACAAAGCAAGTTTCAAATTCATTCAATTCAAAATCTACTTCATTGTCACAACAGGTTTTTAAATTTCCTAATTTCTTTAAAATATTCAGTGTAAAAACCCAATAAAAACGCAAACTTACGATCTGGCTTTTAATTAATTCATCTCCGCCGCCACCGCCGCCGCCATAGCGATTATTAATATGCATGAACTGAGGCGCACCCGCCATGAGGGATCAGTAAACAGATACAGATACGAATACTATAGGTATAATAACAAACCGTTAAAAATTAGCAAATTGCTGATTAAAGTTAAAGTTCAAGTGTTCAGTTCCCTTTTGTCTCTCACTCTCTACTCCAGACGCGATGTGTCTGTTTGTCATTCCGAGGCGAGATCTCTGAGTAATTTGTGATGACTTGAAGCTAAATGTGCCCCCTCTTTTGAAGAGACCACCGCTATACAGATGAAACGTTTTCGTCTGTTGTCTCTAAAGCTGTCCAAGATACCGAGATCCTATTGACCGTGTATACGTAGCCGCTGTCTCGTAACATCAAATAAAGTATCCATAAAAATATCTGAAATTGCCAATTGAATGATGCCATTAAGGCTGCGGGCACTTTGCATTTCGCTTCTTTTTATTGAAATTAAGCAATTCAACGTAATTTAACAACACTTTGGGTAAATAAATTTTGCATTTCCATTTCGTGTGTGATTTGGATGATTTTATTTTGTTGATTTTTCTCATTTCATCCGTTCTGCCATTGCGGCTCTTGGGGGTGTTCGTTTTGCTGAATTTCAACTCTGGTTTCGATTTCGTTTTCGGTTAGCGATTCCTTTCTGCATGGGCAGTAATTTACTGGTCTCATATTTGCTTACCTCCCAAGTGTGATGTGTGTGAGTCGAATTACGAAATGGACTCCACTGACCGAGTTTGACCGGCACAAAGAAATGGAATGAAATTAAATGGCCATAAGCGGATCTGTTTTGCGTTTGCGAATTGTGTATGTGGCATGTGTGTATCAATTTTAAGTGTGGAATACGAATCTATATCGTGTTGGGAATTCATGATCGTATAAGCGACGGTTTTATTTGCGCTTGAGAAAGGAATATATAAGTACTCGTATGCATTAAGCTTAAAGCGATGATCTAGCAAGTGTGATGTATAACAGATGTACATAAGCTTTGCTCCGTATGCCTTACGTGGACCTCTTCTTTAGGTTTGTTTTGTCATCTTTTGTCAAGGTCGTGTTTATTGAGCTTATAGCTGTTCTGGTATATGGGAATACTCAGTTTGGAACAATGTTGTTAAGTTAGCTTGTTATACAATTGTTTACTTTGCATGCAGTACATTTTTAGGTTAATTGATAAGCTGAAACTTATAAGTTCCATATCATTACATATAGAAGTAACGGAATTAGGATTTTATTTTCTAAAACGTAAAATGTTTGTCTTACAACTGTCGATCTGATTCTTCGTGGCATTGAAAGAAAAATTCTACGTCGGATGTGTGGTCCCCAAGATATGTGCATGAAGGTGAAGGCACAACCACAAATTCTGTGAGCCTAACCAGGAACTGAAAGTAGTCACGAAGGTAAATATTCGTCATCTGATCTCCCTCAGCCACACACAGCGTTCAGACTCCATTCGAGAAGGAGAAGAAGACCGAGTTTTCGGTACAAGGGCAAAGTATTCGCTGACGCAATTCGCCTGGTGTAGTGGGTAAGTGCTTCCGGGACTAATTACCAATCAGTGAGGCCAGTACCATCAGCCATTTCCGATGCTCACCCTCTATGTGTTGCCGGCGTAATAAGTGAGTAAAGTTAAGAGATGTCTTTACATATTAGATGCAAAATAATCATGGATCCAAATTATGCATTTCTTTTTATGCTTTCCTTTTCGCAAATGAATCCATAACTATCCATCAGTCACACTTTCCATATTATTCATTTATTGTGCTATTTGCAAGAAATTTTCGAAAAAGATGTGTGTCTTGAGAAGCTCATCGAGTACATTAATGACGAGCTAATAGCGCAATGAGCATTCATTGAGAACTTCTCAGACATGCTTTCCGTACTTAAAATTGCAATATCTTCAATGAATTTCAAAGATTCGTTATTCTAAACTGGCTTGGGCTTTATTCTTTAAATTAATTATAATAGTCCTTGAATCAAGGCTTGTATACATTTATTGTTTTTATTAGTAATTGATATTGTTAGTTTCCTAAGGTCCATAAAGTTGAACGAAGCTTCCGATTGTATGTTCACGCTTGAAAGATGCTTATCGACTTCCCAGACGTTATCGATTTCAGTATTTTTATTCGATATTGAATGAGAAGATTCTATTAAACAGAAATCGGTGAAGTACCTCTTCAGATAATTATGCATAACGATTTTGGATGCAGAAGTTTTTTTTACAAAGTTTTCATTAACAATTTTTAAACAGAAAACAAAACAAAACTGTGTGATTAAACACATCCATAGAAAAAGTGACCGGGGTCTAACTTCTTAAGCAATTACTCATGACGTGCTTGGGTTTTCTTTTCTCATGAGTAGGGCGGACCTATAGTTAAATGGCGACTCTGATCGATGAAATTTGAGGAGAGTGTGCATAGATAACTGATACTCTTCTAGCGACTCAAACTCACAAGCGCTAGACATACGAAATGACCCAAAGTCCAAATTGCGAAACAAGTCCAAACTACTAAAACAATTAAATTGTTATTTGATTTTAAATATTGCGCCTGGTGAACATTAATCCAACAAGTTTTCAGTTTCAACTAATGATTGAATGCATTGCATATTTGCACTTGAAAATAATTTGTCTGTACTCTCTTTAATAGGCAGCATTCCATCAACGCGAATTCACTCCCAGTACGATGAAGTTAAACAATTATGAAATATGCATAGACAAATCTCGTACACTCACTGTAAATAAATGAAACCTTCCAAATAGTTTTTTCATCACAACATTGTGGTTTTAAATTGAATATGCAATCACATCGCGTATGCACGCTGAACGCACGGAAGCTCAGTGTAAATACAAATTTATAGAAAAATACAACATCAAGAGGAAGACACAAGCACCCCTTATTAAGTACATCAAGTAGCCACAATAAGCTCTTCTTCCCCAGCCAGCAGCACGTTATCATAGTTCATTTCAACTAACACCCTCTAAAGCATATTTGGTGATTATGATACACCCTGTTTGTTACTTCGCGTTGCTATTATTTCATAGTTAATGGCCACATAAAAATGCATATCATCTCCACCAGTAACCCCTACAATAGGTGATCGCGTGGTCGAGCAATCTGCTTGTTGGCCCCAATGTAGATGGGCCCACCACAAGCCCGCGTCAGAATGTACACGCCTGCTGTGAAATGCACGGCATATGGATGTACGTATAGCTGCACCAACCGGTGCTGTAGCTGCAGCTTAATTAAACTGTGCGAAGCAGAAGGACTTTTCATCACCAACACCATTGTGTAAATAACTACATAATGACAGAGTGCGCGAGGCAGCGGAAGAAACTATTACATCGTTTGGCACGTTTCACTCTGTGCGTCCTCCTTATCCCGTATCCATAATCAATTAGACGGTCACCTCTTCGAGTGCAGTGTGTAGTAATTAATATCCATTAAAGGGTTTCCTCTTACAAAAAAACAAGACCCCCAGACTCGATGCGTTTAAATGCGCCTGTTTAGCCCTTTAATCTTCGCACTCAGTGCGTTGAGCGCGCTTGCCGTTCTGTGTTAGATCGAATACTTATTTTTTTTAGTGGAAAAACAAATTATGGGGTAAATAAATCAATGAAGGGGCACTTAAGTGTCCAGCGCAATTGGGAAGCTCCACAAAAGATTCTGATGCTGCACGCAGCTCGCTCTTAAGTATTTTCTCTAGATGCATCAGTGAAATTATAGGTTGATAAATTGCCGAGGCGTACTTACGATCACAAAAAGGATATATTTTTAAGCCCTTTTCTTGTCTTTTTAATATCTTTTCGAAAGTTTACTATAAATTATATAGCACAACGGAACTCAGCAACCAGGCATGCAAAGTGAAGTGCGCATCGTTTAGCGTAATATATAATATTTGGTGGAAAGCAAACAAAAAAACATCAAAACGTTCAAAATGTGTGTGTACTCGGAGATTGCTTTCAATAAGCCCGGTTGGTTCGATAACCCCGCCATCGCTGGCAGTGCTGGCAGTGTACCAGTATGCATATTATTTGTAAGTGCAGTCAGTCACATGCCGGACGGTGGTGCCTGTGCACGCCCCGAAATAAATTAAAATCCACCAAGATGAAAATTATGCCAGTCGTGTATCTACACCCATATGTACTGTAATTACGCATTTAGCAAGTGTGTGCAAGTGAGGTCTAAAAATACGTGAAATATTTTCGCTCAGCAATCGAGTTTCGATTGCCGGCTAGTTAAGAAGGCCGTAAGTGAATCCAATTGAGAAGGCATTCCTTGGCGTTCGATCGAGCAGAAGCGTTCATCTGAAAAATGCATGCATCTTATGTAATTATGCAAATATTTGTAATCGATGCAACTTTAACAATTTGGTTTGTGGCTTGTGCTTGCACTTGTTCGTTCGTTCGTTATAATTTTTATGAACTTCAAAAAAATTAGTTCACTTTCTCAACCTGATTATAATAGTCGCAAGCTGATGAAAATACTTGCTTTGCAAAAGAGGTTTCATTAGCATTTAATAAGTATCTCCCATTTTTTTAATGCTAAGTCTTATTTATGCACATTGGTGGAGTCATCCTGTAGAGTAATTTGCAGCCCGTCACAAATAAATCCATTGGTCACGTAATAAAATATCTTTTTAATGATCATCCAAAATTACCTGTAATTATCACAGTGTATAGTCGCACGCGGATCTTAAAGTTAAAAATACAGACCCTATGATGTGACTGAATTTATTTTTGGAATATTTATTAAGATGTCTGAGAGAAGTCAGGAAAACAAAATATATTCAACGCCGTTCAAGTATTAAGATTCTATGTGCAATGTCTTGTATGGCCGTTGGTAACGTCTCCTTCAATAGAATGAAGGATCGAAATGGATAAAAAAATGTCTTATTGTAGAGTCCCAAGAGGACGGGTGTTTTATTTGTTGATTATTGTCGTCGGCCGGCGGCGCGAGAAGCTCATGTGCGAAGAAGGTGCATATGAACTGATAAAAATTATGTGTCTATATGAACTCGCGCACTCACGACGAGAGTCTGGCTAGCGTCATAATTTATTTGTATTGTATATAAATGGAAGAGTATTAGAGATAAGGGCAGACACAGGAGGCGGTTGAATTTAAAGTCGACAGGGGAATACTGAGATATATGCTTACAGGGTGGCTCGGTAGTCTGAGTGGAATTTGTTTAATATAAGAAAACATTTTCTTAATGTGAATCAATGAGGCCTTATTTCATGGTCGTATACACAAAACCAGTTATAGTCGTTCTTGTAATGTTTCAAACGATGAAATGTAAATACGCAGTATTTGTATTTTAAATAGTATTTTTCGTAGTTTTTCGGATGAATTTCCATTCTTTTTGAACATTAAATTTTAGCCCTGCTTTAGGCGGTACTTATAAAAATATGGGAATGAGTTAATAAGTATTTCCATGCGACTGAAATTTTTTGAAATGAGAAAGTTTTCTTGTAAAATACATTATTTCAAAATTCTTTTTGTACCCAATTGATATAATTAAGTACTTAAAAGCTAATTACCTAATTTTGCAAAAAAAAAAAAACAGCTTATTTGTTTTTTTTAATTTACACTCCTGACAAACAATGTGTAGTTTGCGTCAAACGTTGAAGCCAAATAAGCCAAAATGCTTTTAGACCTATAAGGCTCATAACTTTATAAAGGCTAGCTGGGGTAAGAAATTCTGGTGGAGCATTTGTCGTTCTTTGACAATATCGTTAGCGTTGACTCCAGTCATCATATTTGCCTGCATCTGCCCTGACTCCCGCTATGCTCTCAAAAGTGACCCAAAATTGAAATAAATGGGCTTCTTAAGCACAACCCACCACATTATCTAACAATAGTAAAAATAATTCAGTCGCATTACATCCTACAAGAGACCAGGGCCTAGCTTCTATAACAATTACTCTTGTTGTGCGTACTACTGTTCTCTCACGAATAGAAGGAACCTACAGTTTTTTGCCGACTCCGAACGGCGAGATTTGAGAAGACTTTTCAAAGACCATTTGAGTGATGCCAGCAACTCAAAAGAGGTGGTGCCGTAAAAAATACAAGGAAACCAAGGCATGTAAGTAGACGCACTTACCTACTACGTCACGACGATCACATTAAAGTGCCCACGTTCTTTAAATTTAGCGATGCTTAACATTTGCATCCACTTCTTTCTTGGTACTGTAAAGAAATACGTCGACTCAAGCGCTGTAGGTTTGAGTTCAAAGGATTTTTGCAGTTTGTACACCTGCCATATTCTTAGGTTGCTCGTCTCTCAAGTTTTTCAGGAAGTATCAATTATCTTAGCTTTAAAAATTTCGCCATTCTAAGTCAGCATACTGTGGACTCCACCACTCATAAAGGAATAACACGAGTTGTTGCTAAAAAAGCAAGACTACTTGTGGACTCCTGCACCACACAAATATATTTGAATCCCTATTGCTTCGGTCACCATACAGATTCCTATTGACACAAAACAACTGGCTTAGTTTTTTTACGGGTATATCTTTGACGGATAGCTGATGACAACACCCACAGTCTTAACCATAAGCTAAACATATGGATCCTAGAAAATAAATTACTCAATTTGATGACTTCTAAATTTAGACACAAAACCTCCTCTATTTATTTTTCTTTTAATTTATTTCCCTCAAAGTTATATACTTGTGGGTTTTCCAAACCAACCAGTAATAACTGCCTCTTAAAACCGTATCATATATTGTAGAGTCCATCTATTTCGTATACCCCCTATGTTTTCCACTCGTAGACGTGTGTATGTTTAGCTTTTTTTTGTATCCATATCGCCAGCCAAACCCATCTTAAACACGCAGACCACGCACAATTCGCAAGGCGACGTTATAACTCACCTGAGAAAATTCCTGATTAACCACCATTTTAACAATTTATCTCCACGTCGCCTGCAGTGTATGAACAGATTTACGACTTGTCGCCTGATACAAAGCAGCAAAAGAAGGGGGAAAGATCACGAGATTTAAAATAAGAACCCCGCAAATAACACGACGGGCGAGAATTTAATGCCTCTGCACCATGAAACAACAAAAATCATCCGCGAAATCAACAGAAAACAACAGAAAAGAAGCAGAAATGCAGTCCCAAAGAAGTGGGCGTAAGTTATAGCCGGTAGGCGCATATGTTATATCCAATGTCTTACTTAAATGTGTCGTCCAGTCGTGCGGAGCTTGTCTACCACTACCAGCACCGCCGTGAAGGATTTTTCCCCGATTAACAAAGACATTTACTTATTTTTAAACAACGAATCCAGAATCCGCAACTTACATGTCGTTGCATTTAAATTTTGCAAGAAAATCTTCTCTCTCGACCTGAAGACGATACACAGTGCAGCAGTTCGAGTGGGGAATCTGAGTGGCATTTTAGTTTTAGCACTTAGTCCCACATGTGCACATTTATCGTCCTCTGAATGACACTTGTAAACGACCGTTTCTATGCGCACCACACCTCTTCGCAAAATGTAGCGAAAAAAGCATTCAGCTAGTATCAGTTGTTTTGGATGAAATGCATTTTGAAAATACGAGAATGTTATTTGCATTTGATATTCCCTTACATTGCGGACAGTTGTGTGAACTGAGTCAGGGTGACGTCTTCTATGTTGGTGGCGAAAGACACGCATAGGAAGGAAATGCATTGCAGGCAGCTGCTACTCCGTTTCTAATAGAAAAGTTGTGCATACAACTGGAGAATAATTCTTTAGGGGTAAGCATTTGACAGTTGCAAGAGAATTTTCCTGCGAAAACTCGAAATACCGTGTGGAAGTGCACTGAATCACTGACCATCTGCAGCTAGACGGCGGGTCAATATCCCAATAAAACGTATTTTGACTGGCGGAACATAATTAAAAAAAAAAACTCTGTCTTTTTTCTCTCGAAATGAGTATTTTTAATGAAAGAATTTGTAATAAATTTTCAGTATGTACTTTGTATGCGTCGAGATGATATTTAAATTTCTTTGAAAACAAACAAACAATTTTAAAGAATGTCGGACGTATTTACGTCGCCTTCACACACACTCCAATAATTCAACGGACTTTGTCGTAGGCAGCTGGCGTCTCGACGACCCATGAAATAAAAAAAATACAATTTTGTTTACGTTACAACATCGTGCCGGCTTCTTGGTTATCTTTGTCGTATTTCGCAAACTCCTACGCAATAATGTTAGGTGTCACATCTAAATTAAATTCACTGGACTAATGGTAATATTTCTGTAACATGACTTTAAATAAATCACCTGTATTGGGAAAAACTGTCGAACTGTTGGAATAAAATCAGTGACAATATTGTTCTTTTCATTTATGTGGCAAGAACACGCAAACCTAGAGAAGAACCTAGAAATGTTGTAATAGCGATAACAATAGTGAGAAATTTATTTTTCCTGTCAAATATATGACGGATAAAATCGTCTGCTTATGGTTTGCAATTGCATGAAACAAACAAAAACACAATTCTTTTATCCTTTCTTATAACATAAGTTCTTCTTCTTTTTGTGGCGCTGCAGTCCGGGGTGGACCTGGGCCTTAACCAACATGCCTCTATAACATAAGGATTATCTTCGATAAATGCTCAAAGAAACAACCGAGTAATTTGATGTAAAAAAATAAATATTGAGTGGCACTACAGCCCATAAGGCACCAGGACTTACCTTCTTCACCGACTACTCATATAGGTCCATTGTACTTGGTCTATCACAAGTAGTTGGAGTTTCCAAACGGCGAAATTTGAGAAGCTTTTCATTGACAATGAGTACTCTTTGGGTGTTGCCTGCAATTTGAAAGAAGTGGTGCCGTAAAAAAATCTAAAATGTACAGTCCGGGAGTCAAACCTGCGACCTTTGGCGTATGACTTGACGCTCTTACCCATTAGTCCACCTTGACGACGAGTAGTTTGACGTACCCCCGTAAAAAAGACGCCAATTCAATAAATTTATAAAAAAAAAATTTACCGGTCGATCCCATACCACATTCTATACTTACACACATCCATTGTTTCGAAGTGTTTAATTTTTTCATTAGTTATGAGAATTATGATAGCTTTTTACACGAAGCAATTTTAGAAAAAAAAGACAATTTAGTGTTAGCGTGTTCATCCCAGCAAAGAAAGTAGTCAACTCTGCTAGCTCTGCTAGTATATCAGAGTTTTTAATCGGTATCTGGCCTGTTGAACTTGTTCTCATCATGTTTCTCTCTGATCCACCTTTTCTTTCGATTTGCGTATAACCTCTTAGAGAATGGAGAATGTCAAGTAACATTTTTTGAACAACTTAAATGAAAAACTTGTCTCGATTTCTGTTTAATGGCCTTGTATGTATTGTCGCTACTTGCCTTAAGATATTCTTAGATAAAGGGGCTACCTCCACATTTGTGCTTAAGAGAAGTCAAGACCTTAAGTGGTTATAATTAAAAGCAATACATCAGTTTAAAAATTTTGTGCCGAAAATCCTGTTAATACAAATGTACTATGTAAAGATTAAAGAAATGTTAAATAAACGTTTGTGTTACAGTTCACGTTAAACTCTAACTCTAATACCACAAATACATCACGTAACACATTCTAAGGACTCTTATAAATTTTACTTATCAGTGTCGGTATCAAACTGTAGGCCACCTCCATTCTGCACAAGTCAACAGGACGCGCACGCGATTGGTTGCTAGGGAAGCTAGTCCCTGATCTTTCGTAAACCTAAAGCGTTGCAGCGTTGTGAAATAATTTGTATGAACTAATGTCATAACGACATATTTTCAAATAGAACGTGAATTGACGTCATAATTACTCATGGTTCTAGTTCTATCTCACTAAACTCTTAGATGTTCGTTCGTCTTCAAAAGTGGACATGACTCGTTCCAGAATTGAAATTAATCCCAAGGAATTGAGCATTAGACTCACGCACTCACAGGCTCACTGCTTCAAATCAATTTTGTTCGTGATCTTGTTCCGACCATGGTGATAATATCATATTTCAATGACTTTGTTTCAGAGCTCAAAAACGTTAAAGGTTTTATAAGACCATTAAGACTCACCAAAAAAACTTGTTAAACAAAAACGTAATGAGCGATTTCTACTTATTTCTATTGTGAAAGTGCTGATCATTGAAGAAGATCAGTGCTTTAAAACAACAACAAAAATCGAAATAAAGATTTTTTTTCACGAAATATAAAGAATTAACATCAAAAATTAAATAGATACATAAGTAGTCTTTCTCCATTAATATAGAATTTAAACTAAAAGAACAGTTCAATATACCTCACAGGCATACACTCATATCAATTCTAGCTTCCAATAAATGTCATTGAACACATAAACAGCTCGATAACATTTTCAATGTTGACATCGGACTGTCCCTGTCGGTAGATTTCCTTTAAATCAACTCTACTGATAAATAAACGAAAGCGACATGACTTGTCCATGATTCATGTATTGCTATCAACATGAAGCAAGTGCTTTGTTTTAGAACCAACAACAAGAACAGACAGTCAATCTTAATGATGACTTTGAACTTTAAACTGTGGAATAAAATTTATGAAATAGAGAAATGAACAGAGTGAATGTAATATGAATAAAATATTTTAGGGACAACATTTTTTGTTTCCATTCCTTGGCAGTCGAACACATATCTTGAATGTATTTTTTATTCCAATGATTTAATATTTGGCTTTTTCAACACTCCTTGTCACATATAATACATGCGGCAGGGGAGACAGGCATGGGCTATAAACAAATCGCACTTAATTGTACAGGTCAATGCGAAAGGTTAGTTTTGTGATTTTCTTGCTAAATGATTACTGGCTTATATCGTATAGATCTCTCAACATCCACTTTTCAGACAGCAGTGTTGTTTTATGACTTAATTTCTTCTTGGACAATCAAATCGTAGAAGAGATAATACGTATAAAAGTTCGTAACAGCCATAACTAATAGCACAGAATGTCTGTGGATAATTGGAGGCTCGATGATTTTCAGTAGACTAGATTATAGTGTCGAAGGTGTAGGTTCGAGTTCCGATGTGGCACCTCTTTTGAGTTGCTGACAGCATTCAAAGAGTATCAATAGTCTATGAAAAGCTTCTCAAATTTCGTTGCTTGGAGTCGGCAAAAAACTGTAGGTCCCTCCTAGTCGTGAGACAACAGTGGCACGCACAACACGAGTAGTTGTGGTAGAAGCTGGGCTTTGGTCACTTGTGGACACATTACAATATCTTCTGATACATTAAGGAATGTACAATTTGAAGACCATTCGTGATAAAATTAAAATATCTAGTAGTTTAATTGACACTATATACATACTTATGCAAGCAATACAATTGTGTTACGCACTTTTAGGTAACATTTTCGTCAACATGGAGTTGATCAGTGGTTATTATGCTATAGCTTTACACATTATAAGACGTAGCTTGCAATTTGTTTTGAACTTATACTTAAAAAGAGAAATATGTTTCTTTACTAAAGTATTACAATGTCTTTTTATTGCTCTAGTATTTTACTTAAGACCAAAATAAACCTTCTTTTAAATTTGTTTTACCACTAGAAATTAAGACGGATAAAATCGGAAATTCAAAGATCCCGAAAATCTGAATAAACCTTTAAAGAAATTACATTGTTAAAGATTGCTTTATCCGAGTTCCGAACCTTTTTCAAGACCTAAAACGACTCCCAACAAAGGGTTTGGGGTATGGACAACATGCCCTCTCAATCACAATCCCTAAAAATGTTCTAATCTCTATTAACTTGGAATTTGATGACTTTCCGTTTTCTTCAAGAGCTATGAATAGTAAAATCATAAATGTGAAGGTAAATACATAAAGTCATGTTCATTTCAAATAGGATTCTCCAAAACTGGATCGACAAATTCGTAAAAATATCCGTATTAAGTATTTCATCACACACACTTCACAGAACCCGGAAATCTGCCAAGTATATTACCTTTATTTGCGGAAGAGTATAGAAAAACCTTCATCCGGTTCCAATCAGAACACAAGGACTTCACCACTTACAGAGTAAAAGTTCAAACAGTTTGCACTGAGTATAATTAAAATAATATTTTCGTCAGCATAAACTGCAAAAATATGTCATAATGTCAAAGCAAATTTCGAATCGGACTATTTAAAAAATCCTTAAAAATAAAGTAAGAAAGTATTGAAAGTAATGATCATACCAGAGAATAACATAATATCAAAAACTCAACTAAGAAGTAAACATTTCCAGTGAACATTTACTTTGTAATTTCTAATTATATTTTTTATGCACAAAATTTTAACTAATGTCTGATTGAAACTCTTGTCAGCTACAATGTAGATTGCAAAAAAATCGCAAATGTATGTAAACAGCCCTGTATAGGTAAAACTTTTCTAGGAACCATTCAATCAGTTCGTTTGTTGCAAATTTAAATCGACAAATAAAAATAAACTATTATTCGCTTACAGCCGCCTTTATTTGCTTGTGAATAGAAAGAAAAAACACGTAAATTTCTGAAGCCAATTCAGAATAGTGGCTACACAAAAACGTACAAACGCTTCTCCATTCAATCCTCTTAAGCAAACAAACAATAAATCTAATTAATTTTCATTCAGCGTATTTTTGTCTTTTGTTTCCCGTTCTTCCAAAAAACAATGAAACAAAAGACACGCACGGGGACAATACAACACGAATTTCCAGACAGAGCAGACAGCACATTTCCTCTCAGTCAGGTTCATCGAATTCTGTGACAATAATTACCACTCAGCAATATCCATTCACATCAAGCGAATATCTCTTTAAAAAGCAATCAATTTCAATAAAAACTGAAATGCATTTTGGACGTTATTTTGTTTTGCGTTTGTATCTCTTCACTTATTCTTTAAGTTGCCTTTGCAAAGTTCATCATTTCGCATTCACAAAACGAAATTTTATTCAAGAAGAATACGCGCATGTGTGTATCTGTGTACACAAAAATTTGTATCTAAGTCCATGTGCTGGACAGACGGATTGATGATGAGATGTGTGTAGACGTTGGCAGTGAAATAATTTCATTCAGGGTCATCACGCAAACCACACAAAATGAAAAAAATTGACAGCAAAGCTAAGCGCAGACATGCCGCACCGACATACTTTTTAGCTTTGTTTCCTTTGTTTCAATGGATTTCAAGAAACCACCAAATTCATCAGACCTACACAATAAAAAAATGTTTTCAACGGAAATACATGTACGCAGCTACACACCACCTTTATGAATATCAATCAAATAACCTCTTCAGTTTGAGTTAGCTTTGTTCGGGGAGTATCTTGCACCAAAGATTCATCCAATTCCGAGATTTATCGATGTGAACTTGTATACTTCAACTTTGCGACACAGTCGAACAGAGTAGGCACAATCTGTGTTTTTAAATGAACCAGAGGCGTTCAAACTAGTTAACCATAAATCAGAGATTGAATAAAAACATGTGATACGCATTATACCGCGTCCCAAAGCGAAGCCATAATATGTTAAGCCATATTCCGTGGAGCGATAAATCAGACAGATATGTATTGAATTCATTACACGGTTTGTTTGAGGAATGTTGACTGAAGGGTCGATGAAAAAGCAAGAAACAGAAAAGAGGAAAAGCGCAGAGACCTATGATTTGATTTGAGTGCCAAGTTGGTACAACCGACAATGGTAGTGTTTATTTTGGCCCTTTAACTGCACTCCACATAGGCATACTATCATCAGAGGTCTAAATTGAGACACCTACTTGGCTAGAGGTTAAGTCATGCAGTCCTTTCTCATGTGTAGAGCCGTTCGAACCGAACAGGCCAGTGAGTGGTAGAGTTGACGATGTGTTGGTGGGAGCAATGTGGGGACATCATTTCAATCCAAGCTCAAACTCAGTTGTGGAAAAAATCAACACGTTCTCTGGCACAGCGCGGACAAAAGTGATTTTCATAATTTCCCTACAAATATTCGACTTCGAAAATTTTAAAAAATCCATAACCTCACATTTGCCTAGTTGTTGTCACCACAATGCATTCCAGTGATAAAGAGCAATATTCTTGAAATTAAGTGCAAAACACAAAACATTCCGCCGCCGGAATATTTTCACATGAAAGTTCCTCTAAACCAAGCATCCATGGGACCTTCCATAAAAAAAACAATTCTTTTGTACACTACTGGGCTAAGCCACGCCCCCAGCACATCACGGAAGCCATGATTGTGAAGTGAAACGGACGATAACTCAACAGGGACAACGAAACAGCACCATCATGGTGGTAAGTATCTTTCAACCATATCCCCAAACAGTGTCAAGCCCATTTAAATTCCACTCTCTCTCGCTCTCTCCCTGTCTGAGTCGGTGAGAGAATAGGCAAAAGATCTCACTCAAAACGCCTTCCACTCAACCAGAAACCCATGAGCAAATACACTTTCTACTCGTTGCGTCTCCCTTCTACCGGTGGCTGCACATGAGACAGAGGCATAGTGCTTGTGCTCTTAAAAAGTGAATTTTGTGTGTGGGAAAATGAATAAAAATGTCCTGTAGCACGCAACTCTGAAACGCCGACGCCGAGCACCGTTGTAGATGCTGCCTCGCACACAACAGAAGCGCTCCAACAACAAAGCATAAAAGAAATTGCTTTTATGGCCACTTTAAGTGCGACTGAGATGGCCTCATTATCGTTTCAAATAGCTATCTACCAATGAATGTATACAGTAGATACTGTATACGGAGATAATGCCAGAATGGGACATAAAGCGTGCAGTTAGAACGGGGATTTAAGTAAGTGGAAACGAGATCGTAACAACAAGCATAAAAATAAAAATCATTGCACTGATTGAAATAAAAAAAAAACCGAGGCAAACTTGGTCAAGACGGCTGTGCAAGAGAGCAGAGAGGAAGACTACTTTTCGGATATGGCTGCTGCCTTTGGTGGCGTAGCCGAAACGGACACAGGCGCATATTTCGGTTCATGGAATGAATTTTCTTATTCTTCTCCTTGAGACACAGTGTATTTTTTTTTTTGTTGCGTGTACGATGCTCTCTGCTCGTGCGGCAACAATTGAATTGCTCGTAAAAGAGATAGATGCAGCTGCGGCGGTCAGCGAGAGCAGTGACGGTAGTGACGAGCGTCGACGGTGGCGGCAGTGAATTTCCGTGCGAGAGTGTGTATCTTTTATGAGTTTTATGGGTTTTAGTGCGTGCCAAAAACTTTTAATTGAACAGGTTGAATAATCATAGTAGTTCTATAATTTTCTTCCCTTTTTTTCTTCTCAACTGAATCTCAGTTCAGTTCATTTTCAAAGTGCACTGTTGATTACTTTCGCCTGGAATTTATTACGTTGGTAAACTAAGATTCTATGCTTGTTGGATGGCGGCGAGTTTAATGGCTTTAATTGCGATTGCAGCTTCTTAGATTTTAATTTGAATAACTGCAGGGGGAGATTGTGCTGAAATGAGATTAAATCTGAGTCACTTTTCTTTTGGTAGAAATTTCCTGAGAGAGGAGTTTCCATTTGGTCGACAGATAGGTGCCCGTCGGCGTTCGATATGCTTATGGGATAGTACGTTTTTAAATTGATAAACTTATGTTTTTGCTTTAGAGCTACAATTGTGCGTTCAGGACATAGGAGATTGCCCACTGCATTCATAGTTATTTTTCAGAATTGCAAACGCTATTGTCTTAAGCTCAAATTCTACATTTCGATAGAACACAACGTAATGTATGAACTAAAGAAAACACTCAGAAGGCAGTTTTTGACTATATTCCTTTTTTTAGGAAATAGAATATTTGCATGGTAAATTACTTGAAAACATTTCTTATCTAAATTTGAAAAAGCTTTCGAGAAATTTAAGAAAATAAGAATGAAGGGAGTACATAGGACAATAGGACATACATGTATGGTCCTATTAAATATGTTTTTTTTTTTTTTTGAATATTCAGCATGGTCGTTTCTGTTACCATATGTTGATGGAATATACATATTTACTGTTTGTGACCTGTGTTGGATCAAAGAATATTAATGCGGCCGGCGTGTTGTAGTGGTTAATTGAGGCATCTCACACGCTGAACGTCCGATGCTATTACATTTTTAACTTCCATTTCACGGTTCCATCCCTTTCAGTTGTTGACAACATTCCAAAAGTATTGAATGCTTATGAAAAGCTTCTGAAATTTCTCCACTCACATTCAACAAAAAGTGCACGTCCTTCCTACTTGTGACAGCACAATAGCACGCACAACTCTAGTAGAAGTAGCTGGTGTAGTAGAGCTTGCTCCCTTGTGGACTGTAGAGTCACCCAACTTTATTTAATTTTAAATTACAACTATAGACACACCGACATATGAAAAAAATGATGAATGAAAAAAAAAGATCAAACACACTCAAGATTAATAGTGCCTTCAAGTTTGCAGACTCTAATCTGTAGTCTTTATTGGAATTTGATATTGAGGGATTTGATTTAGCTTTTTGTTTTTTTTTTTTAATGGAGAAACAAATATCATTTCTTATACGAGCAAAAGCAGTTTTCAATAAATTTTCATGTCTGAAACAAGGAAGCACTTCTAGCAATGAACATTATATGGTGCGTCAACCCTTCATAAGTGCAACTCATTCAGCGATTGTTGATCTACGCAAATTTTCATAAGGTTCACTTTCATTCGCTTTTTGCTGGATCCAGGCAGTTATTTTTTAGGTTTTTATTGAATTTTAGGTTTTGCCAAGTTCTTTGTACATTTTTATTAATTGCACTGCTTTGTACTCTTATTCGAAAGGAGGTACATTTTAGTTGAATAGATATGAGAGATAATGAAAAAAATGAAGAAAAAGAAAAAAAGTAAAAATTAAAATAACCTAACTAATTGTAGAAGAAGTATGTCATTTCATACAAATAGAAAAATTTCCTTGACTAAAAATTTAGGTTTTCTATGATAGCCATGCAATCTAAAAAGATAAATTGAAAAATAAACTAATTGTTGTCGCTTATTCAAGTCATATTGAATATACACACCCAAACCAGTTATTAGCATCGATAAGGGTTACACCAGCCCCATTATATGTCGACATCATTGATATACTTAGTTCATCGTTTTTTTTTTTTTTTTTTTGCATTTTATTCGTATACTACATAACGCTTAAATTCTAGACAAAATATGCTTAAAACTAGTTTTCAGGACTTCATTTGCTTAATATAAAATAATCCTACTGGCCCTTTGCAGGCTCTCTAAGATAAACTTAATTTAAATTTGCTAATTCATCGTTGTAGGAGCGATTTAATGGAAATTTATTCGCAGTTAAATAACAGTTTGCGGTGAATCTGTTTCGATAAAATTTGAAATAACCTGACTATTAAGTGGTTATTGAGGGATCTTATTTCGTGGGATTTGATATCTTTACTACGGCAGCAAATTATAGATGCATGCAAACAATACTTTCAAAGAACTGCCAAGTTTGTTAGTTCTTCGGGCAAGACGAATGTGTATTTTTGTACTATATACTAGTGCTTCGCGAAGTAACTAAGATCATTAAATTGGAATTAATTATTTCTGTATTTATGTTTATCGTTGATCGGATCTACCGTCGTTTATGTATAACAAATCCTCCAAATCTGACGTGCTGACACCACAAATCGGAGAGACCATTGACGCTCTCGGTGTATTTTTTTCGTCAAGATCTCCAGTTCATATAAGGACTGAAATGTTTTCTTTTGATTTTTAAACATTATTTCACAAACTTTGCCTTAGTCCCTTTGGTAATATCTTGAACTGATCGCAGAAACCGAACAGGCTTTTTGAAAATATTTCCATATTTTAGGTTATTTTAATTCTTCTGTTTTTTCTATCACACGATTTCCTTTTCTTCATGTGGCCGCCATGGCGTAGTGGGTAGATCCGTTGAATCCTAGTTTCACCATAGTTTCCCAAATTTCTAAGAAAATGCTTTCATACTTTTTACAGGCCAAGTTACTACATCCGTTAGGGAGACCAGGCTTTAAACTACTTTTTAGGGACTGGATTTAACTGCGGCTTCTGTTCCATTCATAAAATAACAGTATTGAACCCAACACCGGCTCAATATATATATCCCTTCGCGTTCATTTGTATAACATTACCTTGCAAACTTTCACACTTCCAGACAAAAAAAAAAGAAACAGAAAATTCAGTTTGCCATCATATACCGCATTGTGGGCACATATACAAAACTGCATAAGTGCAGGAAGTCTCGAATCTGCTGTTGCTAAGCCTCGTTTTCCAATGAAATGGGGATGGGAATAAAAAATTAACCAAAAGTTCAGTTTATTTGAAGAAAAATATTTACTATTTGAAATTCTACAAGCCTTCAGACCATAAAGGAATATATGTAGCTGTTGGCTGAACAATAAAGACTTCATGGATAAAATCTGTAAATACTTTGTATAGATTTGTAGAACACATTTATCAACATATTTATACCATTCATCAACACACCCATATACATGTACATGCCTTCCATACAATATGCCTCCCATTAAATTCGACTTAATTGAATTTAGTAATTAATTGTGATAAGTTTTCACTGTTCATGTGTAAAGTCAATGCCCTCATAGCTCCAACACTTATCCTCATATTCATACATACGTGGATGAGTATTTCACTCGTGCGCCTTCAGGGGCAGGCAATTAAGAGTCACTTGATACCATCCAGTACCACACCGTGACTTCATGCCACACATTGCATGTCGCATATATAACAACACTTTCTGGTAACTTGGATGTGGAGAGTGCAGTGTTACTTCACAAAAAGCCCAGGATAATTTATGGCATGTCACGTAACAGTACCACTGCAACAATAACACAGTTACACACTTTTACGAGTGGCACGGCCAGACACGACATGCCGGCTGTTGCTTCCCTTTTAACCCGGCGCAGGATGACCTTTTAATGGACACCCAACTGAAGTAAGGTTAATTTTTTTCACACTTCATTTTGAAAAGGATATTTCCCTTATCCTTTCGATGAAAGAAATGTACTTTTTGTTTCTGCTCTGCGCCTACCTATCGATTTCATTAGTTTTATTGCTCAACGGGTCGATTTGATGTCCTTTTTCAGTTGTTTTTGGCTTGAAAGAGAATAGAGAAAAAATATTGTTTTTCTTTCCATCTTTCGTATGGATTCCCCTTTTCATGAATTCGTTTTCTTACCATTATTACTCACAGCGGCACCGTATGGTCTGTTGGTGAAAATATATATTTCCTCAGTCCTCTGCTCCCTCGTTTGCTGTTTTTCTTTGGAAACTCTATATCTCACTAGTAATTGAGGCTTTCACATTTCTGTTCTTCGATTTATAATCAAAATGCCAGTGCGACCATAGAAATAGCTAAAAAAGGACCAACAACACTGCGAGAAAACAATGAAATAGAGGAAGAAATAAACGAAAGGAACAAAAAAAAAAATGAAATTGATCGAAATCAAATACAAACGTTCATACAGATATGTGAGTGGTTATGTATGTATATATATTTTCTGTTATTTTTATATAAACACTTGTACATGTGCGCCTACATACATATTTACGCTGAAGTTTTCTTATTTTGTCCGGACTTTAATGGTGTAGGAGATAATTTATGGGCTTGTGTTTGTTTTCTATGCCTTTGGTAAGGATAACGTTAGCCATACCCATTTCTGACATTGTCTTGACATTTGGTCTGTGATGTGGCGTGATGGCGATATGGTGGGGACGTATTGAGTGCCATTTGTTTTGGGCACAACATTATTTATATATCCACTTTGTGTACGAATTGAAATGGCGCAAAAAATAGAAAAGAAAATATTTCCTTTTCTTGCTTCCTTTATTTTTCACAGAAAAGAGCAAACGAAGGCTAAAGTCACAACAAAGTAAAACAAACAACAAAATGCTGAGCATTTTTTTTTTGTCTTATTTTTAGATATTCCGCCCTATAATATTTTACAAGTATGTGCTGTGACAAGGAGAATCGCCAGCAGAATTTCCGAAGAAATATGAAAATTTTAAAGGGTCTGAAGGGAATTTTTGAACCATTCCTATACGAGACACATCGAGATGACGAAAGGGCTGCAGATAGAATCCATATCCATACAAAACGCAAGAACGAATGCAGTGTCGGCTGTGTGCCAAATCAAAACGAAATGCTGACGTGTGCAGCACCGCTGAATTTTTTTTTTTGAATAATGAATAGCCTCAAATCAAAATAGTAATCTGTGCCATATGTGCATTTTGTATTTATGTATCTATTCTGTTCAGCAGAGTGGACAAATTACACATCCATCATTTATTTATTGATGGAAAAATGCAATTTATTTATTTAAATATGTGAGCAATCTGAAGAATGCATTTTTGAGCAAGTCACACACCCCGACGAGCATTTTAAATATTTTTTCTTTCTCTCAAATTGTTCAAAAAATCGAACAATAAAATGTGCAAATATACGAGTATAGCATGTGGTGCAATAATTTCCCGCACAGCTTACTGCATGTCAAGTGTCCAATAGACAGCAAACCATACTACGCCATAGTTCAACACAGAAAACTAATTTTAAAAACTCGCTGCTTCAAATTTGAATGCAAATACCAAGTGATAAATTATTGAGGATTTCCCATATGCAAACTAGTTGCGTGAATCTCATGCCAAGGTTCGACGCCCACTGCGTGTAGGTATTCCTTTCACTGCCAACCAACAAGACCAAATAAATAAAGCAACACAGATTTCATTTTCTTTTCATTTATAATTCAATTTAGTTAGCGACTTGTTTCTTTTTTGTTTCATTTAAATATAAATATACTCCACGGTTGAGATGTTTTTCGTGCGCGTTATTCGTCACCTGTTTCAGATTTGTCAGCTCATTGGGTGCGATGCTGTTCTTCTCACCTTAATAAATTTCTGTGGATTTCCTTTTCCCCAAAAGAAACACAACACAAAGAAATACAAAGTCTCTACATCAAGGGGCGGTTGGTTGAATTTCTTAATCTGAAACATGGTTCCATTCGATTTATTCTTAGTGATCAAAATTTCCTTGTATTTCCCTTCTCATTTTCCTTTTTGGTATTCTCAACTTTATTGTGATTAAATCTGATGGTTTTTAATGTATTTTTGGTCTCCTCCTGCCTTTTCTGTATCTATTTCCATCACTCGCGGCTACATGGAAACTATTCTTGTGTGAATGATTTTGAAGCAATAAATCTCATTTACGACTTGCCACCATTTTCGGTGTGTGGTGTTTTTCCCCGTCTTCTTCTTTTCGTTTTCTAAATATAAAATGAAAGGGGGGAGTGTATGCGTTTTTGGGGTTAGGCTGTTCGCATCAAGCACTCCCTGTTTTCTGAATGCCGCCCAGACATACATATCAGAAACTTGGGAGCAAACACTTTTTCATACAAAAGAAACGAAAAAAAATATGTCTTTGACCCTGGGACGCCATAAACAAGCTCATTTCTATCAAAAAAAATGCGTACATGTGCCTTGTATATTTATGAATGATCGTTTCTGGTTTGTAAGTTCATTGTCAGATGAGTGCATTTATGTATGTAGAAAGATAGGAGTAGATTTACGATTGCACGGGACTGTATATTCATTGGATCATGTCAATATTTATAAAGCTTATAAATAAGGTTTGAGGTGTCAGAATGCCTTAGTTTAAATTATGTTTCTCGAATATTTGTATCTTGTTACAATTTAATCGTTTGTGGAAATTCACTTTGGTTGCATCTTATAACATTTGTTATCAGTTCGATTCGTTGTTTTAAATGATGTACACATATGCTGGAGACTTAAAAGGGTAGTTATAAGTCCAAAACCGAATTCTTAATAATTTCTCTAACGACTTAGAATCTTACGAAGGAGAAAACGAAACTTTTATGAATTTTGCTCTTTAAAATATTATAAACAAAATGATGTGAGACATTTATTTAAAAAAGGGAATATGTAATATGTCACCTCTGAAGTGTCTGTAAATATTTTCAATGCTATTTTATACGAGAAAAATATCGACTAAATAAAATGATTTTAGTCACTTGCCACTTTTGTTTTCATCAGAAAGGAATCTATTTAGCATTTTAATTTAAACAATATAGCCAATAGGTAGACCAAAAGAGCACAAATTATTTCGGAAAGTAGCGATCTTACTTACTTACTATTCGTGCTCAAATAATATTCATTTTCAGCATAATAGGCAAAGTTTTTTGGTCCTATCAGAAATTAAATTGAAAATATGTAAAGGGCTTACAGTGACACATGAGGTGATTCATACGAGAGGTTCAATTTTGGGTGACTCGTTCCAGTATACCGACTGATATTCCACGAACTAAACGAGCAATGATGACTTTCTAAGCGTCGATAGTAGGTGGCTTATTCCTGAAGATCTACGATTTTACAATGTCTCCAGAACAAATAAACCAAACGGCGACCAATTTATTGTACCAAAAGGTCAAATTTAGTGTTCATTAAACAAAGTTCTCAACAAGTCCATTGTTTTACCCTTTACATAGCTCGTATTGCCATGTTGTTGGAACCAAAGCTGACTGACTCAATGTGCTTGAATTTCAGGAAGGGCCTAGCCCTGTAAGTTGGCATGATAACAGTTGTCACTGACAGAAATATTATAAGTCTCTTCGCGTACACTCTTCTCTCTTCACTTTGTGGTGGATGGTGTGGTCGAGTATCGTCGAGTATCATTTGCAAATGTTACTTCCCTCGAATCGAAGGAAGAGCATTTCTCAAAGAACGCTAATTTTCGTTATAAAGTTAAAGAATTTGAGGTCGTTGTTGTAGTGGTAGTGACGACTTGCGAAATGATACTGAACAAAACTGACAAAGCACTTTGATTAGATGATGTCCCCTTTTGATGAATCATGGTTTACTATCGCGTAAAAATAATCTTCTGATGAACTATCCAGTCTGTACTACGTAAGACATGTGTGAATTTTTACTGAAAAAATTATTTACTGTATTTAGTTTAGTAGTTGAATCTTGACTTGACGCCCACAATCTATTAGAAACTAGAAAGAAGTCTTAGAGTCTGCCTCATTTTTCACTTTTCTAGTTTTATATGTAGCTGCCACAAGACTAAAGACACTTCATTGATCCCGTCTTAAAATTGTGCATCCTTCTTTTTCGGTTTACAACATGCAGCTCCATCTGATACTTTTTCTCATTAGCTGCTTCCAATTTCGCACACCAGGATTATTCATGTTGTTCTCCATTTCGCAATTATAGATCTTACTTCTGTTGCTATGTCCCAATGCTCGGAATCATAGGGGTTTTTGGCCTAGAAAAGTGTTTTCCATACGCTCTATATAGCATTGTTCACCTAAGCGTATGCCATCGTAGAACCTATAGAGTCCATAGTAGAATCTTCTTCTCGAGGTTCTATGAAAGCAAAAAGGAATAAAAATCATATGCAAAACTGTTTTTTCAAAAAGATAAAACGTTCTGGTTTCTGTGCCACAGAGTAGAATAGGTATTGTATATAGTTATTTTGATCCTTTTAAAGAGAACTCTGTTACCCTGGAGCCCAAAGAAAAGACAACTGGCAGGAGTGTTTTACGCTTTATTTCTGTAGTGAAGATGACAGGTACTACTTAATGAAGGCATGCTACTAGTAAGTACCCTTTTTAAAGTCTGTGCCCGTCAAAGGAAATGTCCGTTAAGGAAACATTATAAACTCTGTAAATTTAATGAAGTGTTTAAAAACTGCCGATCCAAGGACGTTCACTCCCCTGGTTATTTTAAATACAAGTAAAATGTTTATATAAATAAATAACGTGCAAACTAAACGTTAATGACACTCTTTCTAATAGTTAATGCAAAACAAATTATTTTAATTTGATACACATGAAAGCGCTGGACTCACTTTTAAAAGCGAAGATAATCTCATATATTCACAATTATTTTTTCACGGTGTTAGCACTATTCAGCGTCAAATTGACCTTAAAATTCGAACTAAAAGAATGAGATAATTATGGTAAGCTCAGTGAATAAGGTATAATTGCTACCTAGCGCACTGTAACTTTTATGAATAGTAATTATTGTTAAAATTATAATAAAATACATTATTTTAAGCTGAGAAACTTGTATACATGAAATACATGTGTAGTGATATCTGAAAGAATCAAAATGAAAGAGAACAAGTTAGCAGTTAGGTGACCCAAGATCTAAAAATATGTATAAAAAATACTATACCAAAGCCGGTTAACTATGGTAACAGATCTGAAGTTTTTTGCTTTCACATTCAGTTAAACCTGGTTATGTTATATTGCTTAGTGAGAATCGTTTATTTTTGAAGTTTACTTTATGTCGTTTAAATTGAATTGATTTTATTTGTTTTGTAAAAATCTCCCTTTAAAAGCGAAGCTTACACTTTCTAACGTTTTTTTTTTTAACTGAATTTTTAACATAAAAGAAAGTTGAACATTTTTGATATTTATCAACAATTCACTAATCCATCCCCAAATCAAATCGATCCTCTTAATTGAAAGTAAGTGTTTAGTTCAGTAAACTCGAAATACCTTTCTTCGACATCGCCTAATGAGTATATCTTTTTATTTTTTGTCTAATTCTCATAACTTACAGTCGGCCAGGCTGTTGACCAGAATTGGCGCACACGCGCGTCATTGTAATTTGCAATTGGCTAGGCAGAAGCTTAAATTAGTGATCTTTTATCGTGAAAAAGACTTTCTGCCCAAGATCATAGTCCAACTTAAGCTACTGTAAGCGATAATAAAGCTAATTATTACTCAACAATTGTTGAGTTAATTGGACATAATCTCAGAACTTAAGCAGAAATTCTCTTACACTACTACTGATTCTAACTTTCCACTAAAATTTTGACCGGAAATCAGCTGCCAGTGTGAAAGTTACCCATAAATGAATAAAATTTCACTAAATAGCTCATCTACAACATAACTTAAAACCAAACATTTATATCTCTGTACATTTTGATTGAGTCTTGGCTATAAGATACTTAAATGTATTCAGGACGTATACTTACATATCTCCAGGGAGAAGACGACTAAACTCCGCTTCCATGTGAAACCATATATGTAACTACCAGTGTTCAATATTCTATTGTGCAATTTGCAGAATAGTTCATAATCAATGTAATGAAAGCTTCCTTTCCCTTCTTTTTTCATTGCCGCTATTATGATCACTATGATTCTACACTTTAAAAACCGTTAAGACTACATCAAACAATTAAAATTTCTTTTGCTATAAGCGTATGAGTGCCTGAAAACGAAACAACTGCAAATACATTTCTATACTTGTTTTGTTTAGTGTCGAGAACGGTAGCCGTCCCATGCAGTGTGACCGTCATAAAATCTTTGTCGGTGCGGTATCAATCGTACGATAAGAACAGAAGAGCCAAGAGCGGGGTATAAGAGATAAAACTAGGGAATTGAGAAAAATTGGGATTACGCACAATTTTCATAATCACTTTGTTGTACAGACTCCTGCACGCAGGAATGCTTCGGTCATAAAGTCTTTAGCGATTGGTTATTAGAGAAACGGATCCCTTACTATGCCGTCCAAAACAAGGATGTGAAGGACATCATTTCTATAAGGGAATATTTTGCTTGTCTTGGTCGACCAGTTTTACCATCTAAAAGCACGCTGTCACACCTCTCCAGTTAACACGGTTTCTCCCCAACCGTCATCTGCCAATTTTTTGGGCTAGCCATCTTAAGCGTCGGCGCATGTTGCTACAACTTTTAGACTTCTTCCTTGAATCTTCCCCAGACAGAAAACCATTAACCCAGAATCGCACTCAGAAGTATTTTGGTATACGCTTTTAACAAGGTCTACGTTTTCTGCGCAAATTTATGAAGGAATAAAACGATGACATAAATATGTACACATTACAAATATTCCGTATTTAGGGAAAAAATAATTCCTTATGCATTTTAAATATATTATCTGTTTTCTAATATTAGTCTCTTAAGATTAAAGTTTAGTTTACTTTAAAATAAAACAAAACCCCCTTTTCATCAAACTAACCTTAAATCCTGCCCAGAAGGCAATTGTAAATCATCTTCACATTTTCGTATTCACCCCATTTCGGCAATCATATAAATCACATCCATGTGGGTTACTAAAATGGTACACTGTCCCCAAGTTACACGATGAACCTGTGGGTGTCTGAACGAAATTCCTTATTCTGTCTTATGTGAACCTAAATAGGTTATGTGCACATACGAAATTTTATACGTTCGCATGTGAGAAGTGTGAAATGTAGAACATAAAAGAGCACTTGCCATAAAACACTTTTGCCACAAGCTACAACAACTCCAATTCATTTATATCTGCACGGGATGTTGGAATTATTCATTCGCCAGGATAATGTATGCATAACCACCCCCTGTAGACCACAAAGAGAAACTTTGGAATATATTATATTTCATCGTTACACTGTGTGTCTACGGGCTGGATAGATAGTTCAAAACGAATTCAGTAGAGCGAAAGGAAGAATTTCAATGAAAGTGGTTAAAATATATTACTTATACTAACTTGAAATAAAATATTTTTTTTAATTAAACGAAATTCTTTAACAAAACAGGGCCGCTTTAAATAATTTTTTCTAAACAACGTAAACTCAATTAAACCAGCTGCCATTAGTCGGCGTGTTGCACTTGCATAAGCTTACTTCTTGTGACTAATTTAATTAAAAGTCAACAAATTTCTGCCTAGAAATCAAATCAGAGCTCATACTTAAATTCGAATAATTCGCCTGGCACTGCCGATAGCTGTGATATCATTACAGTGCAATTATACAATTAAATCACCCAAGGGACTATCTAAATTACATTCTAATTACAAATTGCAATTTCAATGACCAAATAAGTTGCCAGACAGTGCATGACTGCAAAATAATGGTATGCATAGTTCAGATATCATGATCTTGCATTAAAGAGCATCAAACGGGCATAACTCTAATTACACGTTGTCCCAGCACACACCACTTCCTCCCCCCCCGTAATTGCATTTCAGGTTGATTTGTGCATGTGCACAGGTTATAATGTGAGTCTCGCCTAAAACCGAACAATGGAATTCGAAAATGTCTATTTCACCGCAAAAACAATATAAATGCGCAACCAGAGCAGTATGTACTGACAGGAAAATTCATAAATATGATTACATATTTATATGAAGTCATAACGGTCCCCTTTCACAACCCTTACTAAATCTGTTTGTTGTTTATCTTTCACAAAAAAATGCCCGCCGCGGATGACAGGTTCAAATATTCTTCAAAAAAAAAGTGATAAACTAAATTATGAAAATCTCCATAGAGCGAGAAATGAAGGGTCGGAATTTCACCCCAAAATTGAATTTGAAAACTTTGTTTGAACGTCTCAATCCAAAAAGATAGACAGAATGCAAGCGATCCAAAAAAAAAACTGTAGACCATATCCTTATGATTCACAATACCCAAAAAAAGAAGAAAAATAGACGAAATCCTTTTGTAAATGCAAACAATTCCTGCCCATAAATCAAAGGATCTACAAAAGGGTGACCGAAATTTTGTGCAAATATTCCATAATGGCTGCCTTAGCGCACACCAAGACAGTTTCTCATGGCTGCTGCCGTCGTGACGTCGTCATCGCTGAGGACGTTGTGTCCTCTTCTGTTCATTATTCTTCTAGGTTATGGGGTGATGATCACTTTTCTTTCCGTTCTTGTTTTTTGTTTTCCCTTTTCTTCACCCCTAGGGTGCACATTTCGGTTATCGCTCTCTCCCTCATTTCATTTCAGTTGAGATTTACAGGACTTACTCACTGTCAACAATGGTTTGTATTTATTCAAAAATGGCGAATCTTATCCTGCCTGCCTGTCTGCCATTGATATGCCGGACGAAGGGTGGGATTGCAGTGATGGATTTCTTCCTGGTTGGCCCTGTTGGGAGTGCCCTGGAAGGGAGGTCTGGAAGGTCGACAAGCATTTATCATTTCGAACACTGCGAGGGGTCCATTATGATGAGTGTAATAAGTTATGTTCTCAGAGTTGGTATTCAGCATCTTCTTTCTACGCTTCAATACTCATTTCATTTTTATTTGTAATTTTGTGGTATGAGATAGAGTGCTCCTATTCTGTGCATGTACCTCAGATGCCTTTAATTTGTTACTGTATATTGTTATGTATTTAATAATTTTGAAAATGGTGTATGACACTGTTCATTCATTCGGTTACCCTTGTGAGCACTGAATACTTTGAAATGAAACCGTGAAATTTAATTACGAATGCTCGCTTATTAATAATGGCTTCATCATCATCTGTGAGGTCTTCACGGGGGTTAAACGAAATGAAAAACGCAAGGGGAAAGAATGGGAATCAACGACATCTTCATATAGAAAGGGATGTATTTTTCTAAAATGCTTGCTTCGTTGAAAGATGTTTTCAAGAGTTCATCTACTTTCGGTTCAAAGGACCACCTGGAATGGAAGCTAATGCAATGAAGTGTGTGTTTTCCTTTTGCGGGTGAGTTTTTTTTTCTTAATTTTTGGAAATTGGTTCAATTTGACCAAAGTTATCAAAGTAAATGCTCTAGTTGATTATTTCCCACTCCAATTTGGCTGAAGCAGGAGAGTCGTCGCTCTGTACTTTTTTTTAGGTGTCCATGTCAAAAAATCGACTTTGTAGCAGGTGTTTTGGTCGAAAAAATACTCTCATGATGTTCACAGATATTTTCTCCGTTGGTTGGTTATTTTATTGAAATGGATATTAATATTTAAAGGTATATTTAATACATTATATGTAATAATATGTAATACAAACAGTTTTTCGTACATTACTGTCATATGACTTTTTTTTACTTCAACGTTGATGAACGTCGTTTCTTACTTTTTTTTGTCTACATTTTTCTAAGTGAGTTACAGCGTCGTCTCATATGCTGAAGATTCTAGGTTTGATTCCTGAAGTGGACATTCATATCGAATATTTCATTGCACCACCTCTATCTTGCTGACAATACTCAAAGTGTTAACATTTTCTTCGAAAATCTTCTTAAAATTTTATTGTATATAGTCGGCAATAAACACAATAAGAACAGAACGAGTTGCTGTTGACGAATATGGGCTCAAGCGCCACCCAATACATATATTTATTTATTTTAATAACACAACGCTTGCCTTTAATGCGTCAACTTAAGTAGAGTAGACTCTATGTGACTGACAGTAAGAACCAACAATATTTTCATTCCAAGCGCTCCTTTTATTATCAAGCGCCATTATATGTTCTACACGATCTTATATGGAGTCGGATAAGCGGGAGAATCACTCTACCAGCGATCTAAAACTCCAGGCCCGAATTAATGGGGTCCAATTTATTTTGGAAATACGTGCACAGGATGTACGTAAATTAAAATCAGACTCAGTGTGAGTAGAATATTTTTTGTAAATGCCACATCCTGGATTATTACAGTGTCAGCCAAAACTTAACTAAATTCGCCACATTTCGCAATTTAATTTTTTCATAAATGTTCAAGCCCTAAAACTATAAAAAACAACCAAATGACATGTATGTTAGACATTTAAAGCGCTTCATAGAATTTTATAGAAGACAAAGTGGTTTACCTTTATATATCTTATGTATTGTATTTTAAAGACGTATCAATCTCAGATGGGGTGCATTCGAATTTAGCCTACATATTAAGTTATTTTGGCTTTGAGAGCCGTTATTCCCAAAGGCCCACAAGGAAAGGAGTAATGGTTATTCTTCATGGCGATTCTATAAAGCGGATTTAATAAACGGCATTTAATATGTTAGATGTCACTTCAACGGTATGACTACTTTCAACTGCCAGATTTCATGGAGCCATATTTTAAAGCCGAATGCCTAATCATCAAGTTGACTCGTTTTGTTTCTGCATCAAAAGTAACCATATATAGTCTTCTCTCCAATTCTTCGAGATGATCTGTTGTCAAAAGTGACTTAAATTTTCAGCAAATCTGTTTGAACATAATTATATTTAAATTATGCGTGTGCAATCAAAAAAATTAAAGGCTGAGTAATACAACAGTATAAAATTACGAACTTTTCACCCTGTCTAACTGTTTTCAAAGCATACTATACTGCAGGCTCACTATTTTCCTCACTATTTTTCTTTGACTTTGAACCAATTGCCACAAAAAGTTTTCCCGCCATGATTGGTTTAACTTAACTGTCACTTAGGTATAAATTATTTTCTGGAAATATTAAAGAAAATTTCCATATGAATGTATGTGAAAATAAATCATTCTTCAAACATTTGTCTTTTCCTTTGTTTCCTCAGCAATTTTTAACAAATGTGTTGCCAATTTATTTTTAAATAAGAACTATGTGCTGCTCATTAATATACACATGTATGTTCGTTCCATAGTATAATTTTTTTTTTTAAATTAATTGATTTGACAGGATATCAAAAACGCACGTGCCTGCAATACGAAATTTGCGTTTCCAATAAACAACAGATTCGCCCTGTGCTAATTAATGTAAATTAACTCTTTGGAAAATATTCAACAATTATGTGTTGTCGTTTTCATATTCGCTTACGTACGTACACAGGCATTCAATCGTATACATACTCCTTGATGAACTGGTTTTCTCCTGGCAAATTTACAAAAATATTATAATAAATGCTGAGTACCTATTTTAATTCAAGCAGACAAAATTGGTTGGAAGCCTGGAGATACGTATATCATATCTTAAAAGAAAACTACTTGCATACACACACATTGACGAATATGTTTGTAAGTCGCCTCTTCTCGGCAGTGAGCTAACCCAACTATACACAACTATAATTGAAAATATCCCTTTATTTGGCTTCTGATGCCCATCACTCCGTCAGTCGGTTGTTTCGTCGCTTGACGTGAAGACGTACATCAAGCGCACTGCTTCCAGTTGGCGCATGTTCAGTGTTCAAAAATATATTTCTTGATATCTACCTATTTTTTCGCTTTCGGTTTTTATTTACTTTCACTTCTGGACATGTGAAGGTGTTTTGTTAAAACTATTTTTACAACAGAGTGTTTTTCATCTCTCTAGTTCTATCTGTGGCATCTGTTCCAGTTGTGTTCTGTGATATTTTGCTGTTATGGCGATTAAACTCCTCCTATGACTTCAGGCACATCTGATACGTTGAAGTGGCACATTCCTGTAAAATTTAAGATCATTATCAACTTTTTGTCAAAGAAAGTAACACTCACAAGCATGTTTGCGATTTTGTATTCCAACTTCAGTCTGAAAAACACTTTTATTTCAATTTATACATGCAATGTCCTTCTTCTCTTTGTGAGGACGACACCCAATAAGACATGTTCATCACACAATATTTGTCACAAGAAATAAATTGAAAAAATGTAGTCCACGCCCAAATTCTAAAATAAAAGAATGAAAAGTGCAATGGGATAAGTGCACAGGTTCAATGTCTCACTCAGAGATGTCACTATGCACCAGTTTCCGTGGCATGCACCATGGAACCACTAGCGCAGTTTGAACCTTACCTTCACCCGTTTCTGTGGTGGGTTTTTTTCCACTTCTCATGGTTTGAATCGTAACTATTTCAGGGTTCAGGTCCATACTGTCTTACCTACCCCGAAATATTCAAATAAATTCAGGAATATAAGAACAGCGCAATATTTGCATGCATCTACTTATTTATGTATCCCACTGATAAATTTATCTCATCCTATGCATCTGTAGTCGTTTTCACCATCAAACTTTTAATCAAATAAACGCTTCGCGGTCGATCTACACAAATATCAAAGCATTCCTTAAAGTAAATTTTTATTGGCCAAAAAATGTGTAGAACTGGGCCAATTGCTAATTTAATTAGGCGCATCGAATTTTACGATTCCTGAAGGTCTCATACATTTTCCTTTTGTTTTCCGCCGAAAACAAATTAGGCAACAAATTATTTGACAGTTAATTCATTAAGTATTTATAAAACAACAATAACACAGCAGATTGGGGCGCATGCTGCCCGCAGTAACTGCAGGAAAACAAGACGTAACCGAAAAGTTGTGAGCATAAATTGGGATTTTGATTTTTACTGGTCGTAAAATGATCGTAAATGTCGTCGGTTACTGCAGCTAAAATCACCCATTTGCTTTGGTCTTTTGAGTCCTGACTAGGCGACGAAGGCGGGTGTCGGCGGTGAGCGGTCTGTCAGGCTGACGGGCGGGTTGGCTGGCGGGGAGACGGCTTTCATGCTTCTTTTATGGTATATGCTCGGTTCGCTCGAAATGGAGAAATGTGCAATCATGGAATATGGGATGTAATTGTGCACTTGAGAATGAGGATTCTGCAAAAAGTGGTTAAACTGGGTGGCGATGGTGTTGGTGGTGGTTTGGCATGCCGGATTGGGGGAAGAGGAGAATTTCTTGTTTTTCTTGCTTTCTGTGGGAGAATGCATATCCATACGAATGGTGGCCGAATAAAGGGCGTTAGTGTGTTGTGTTGGGGTTACTTGTTTTCTTTTCGCATGCATTTTTTTGCTTTTGTTTTCGTTGAAGTTAAGAACTCTTAAGGAACCAAACTATGAATTTTCTTGGTAATTTTTAATATTCGACAAGAAGGTCAAAGCGTATTCGATATGCACATGAATGCTTATATACACGAAGGCTGTGTTGAACGGATAACTAAACAAAATCAAACTGGTTTTACCTGCAAGACTTAAAACAATTATGACAATAATGACTTCCAAGAAAATGAAAAATTTTTATTTTGATCACGAACCCAACTTTTAAGACGCTTTAAATCAAAGTTTGTTCAGTTATAGGTTTCTTATGCATAGAACTTGATTGCGAAGTTCGAAAGTTAACCTTGCTTTGATAACTTTATAATAATGAAATGGTAACGAAGAGGAAGGGATGTGTGACATGCACAAAGAGTGATACATCTCTTTCAATAAATTATATCTTATCAGACTGTATATTACTTGCATGTATAAACTAACAAGCTACAATAGGAACGTGAAATAAAAAAGGGCAACTCAATAAATCTCTTCAAATGAAATGAAGCTCGGGATGTCACCTTTTGCACAAACTATAGTTTTCCCAAATGTAATCAATATTACCGGAGGCATTTGTTTGTACTATGTTTATGATACTATCTTGAGTGACTTACCTTGTCTTCATTTTCGCTTCAAACCTGTGTCGAAAAGGAGACCTGCTTTTAAACTTTGTTTCAATTCCGACTTTGAATGTACATTCAGTCTTCCTTTCGGCAGATCGTCACAATTATCATCAATTCTATTCTATATCTCCCTTACTTTATTTTCGATATCTTAACATTATGCTATATTGTGTGTTAAATTATGTCTGCATATATGTATATCTCAGAAAATTTTGAAAAGTAAGAAATTGCCATTTTTTGTGAAGTTAATCGTTTTTTTCTGTACTAAACAGCTCATTTATTGATCGTTTTGTTCGAGATTCTATTGCCAGAAAGGATATTATAAACTGTTTTGAAACAAATAAAATCAGTTCTTCCCCCGTTTACTCTTGGCAGATATATAAAAAAATCTTCTGGGGTTAGGGTATAAACTTTACCATTATTCATTTCTATTCCGTGGGCGCCTTGGCGTAGTGTGTAAGTGCGTCGACCCAGACGCAGAAGATCTAGGTTCGATTCTCGGACGGGACATCTCCCATTTTTTCATGGCACCACCTCTTTCGAGTTTCTAACAACACTCAAAGAGTATCAATTTTCTATGAAAAGCTTCTCATCTCCTGTACGTCTGTACTACTCGTCAGAGAACAGCAGCACGCAAAACCCGAATAGTTGTTGCAGAAACTAGGTCCTGGTCCCTTTTGGGCTGTATTGCCACTCAATTATTATTATTCTTATTCATTTCTTTTCCCGAAGTATATGCTCTTACCCGCAACTATGAGGGCCAATAAACGTTCTTTTCTGTATAGTTTCACACTTCAATCCAAAAGTGTAAGTAATACAATCTTATTTGCAAAAAATATCATGCAGTTGTCCTTATGTGATCGCCTTGCTTTTGGGTTGAAATCTTAACTGAATAATCACTAAAGGTTGCTGCACCGAATTTCGAGTCTTGCAGACCAAATGGTGTACTTAACTTAAATGGTGTAGATCGAAGATATGTGCAAATCTAAATTATTCAATTCAAATGGTTTACTTTATCCGACAGTAGTTGAAAACTGTTTTCTTTATAATATTCCGGTTTTCGCTACTGCGACATTCAGGTCCTGACGAAGATATTTGTTGACAGCAAATTTTAATTTCCTCTTAAACTACTTGACTCTAAATTTTCAAATTATCATACATATAAGTTTTGCAAATTACGTTCATTCGCATATTTAATTCTTTTTACTTTATTTCAAATTCTTCCATTTTTTGTAAAATTTAACTTTATTTCTTTAAAACACAGTCTGTTAAATTCTGTCTAATGACTTAAATGTTTTGATATACTATAAGCAGAATGCATTAAAAAAGTTAACTTTTCAGGGTGGGAAAAACCTTTTTCAGTGTATCTTCACGTAGCTTTTGAACATCGTGTCGTCGTGGCATAGTAGGTTTGTACGTTGACTCACACGGCCAGGTCCTAGATTCGATTCTCTTACGGAAACCAACTTCTTCGAGTTGCTGCCAACACTCAAATAGTACTATGTTGTCATAAAAAACTTCTCGAAATTCATCGGACTCCATAAATCTGCTTGCAAAAATATAAACTTTCTCAAATAACACAAATTGAAACGCATACATTACTTATTTTTTTAAGATTTAGAGTAGTTGCATGTACACCTTCATCTGTCTTTGCATGGTTTTGATTTTAGATGGCTGCTAGTGGATTCCATTTCTTCACGATTCTCTTAGAGTGTATCATTCCTTTAACAGAAAGTGGAAAAAGATTTAATATTCTGACAGAAATTTTATTGTTTTCAATTCTTCAATAAGTCTCTCTTTGAGATCGTTTGTATTGCTTATACAGAATTTTCTTAGTCTTCGGTCAATCTACTGCCACAAATTTTCAATTGGATTAAAACCAATTTATTATGGACGTGTTCCCAATTGTAAACAGAAACATTTGAATTATAGAAACCTTTTGCGTTGGGTTGCCTATAAATGTGTAAAATACTAAAGTGGGGAAAGAATAACAATAAAAATGACGGAAAATAAGCTTCAGTGCTTGTCAGCAAATTAAATAACGTTTAAGTCTCTAAAATTGTAGGCCACAGAGGAAAAATCAAGAAAAAAGGTTGAAAACGGTCAATGGAACAATGCAAATGCAAAGATTTTCTATTGATTTTTGCAATAGTAGCAGATTAAATTATTGTTTCACTTATTGTGTTTATAATGACTTAGTTAACTTCGAAGGTATTAATACAAAACAAATATTACAAAGTCCAATTAAAATTCAAATTTCCATGGAAAACACTGGTCTAAAATATTTTGATTATACTATCGTACAGAACTATGCATACGCTTATAAGGTAACCCACGCTGCTGTCCGCCATTGCGGTTTTAGTTTGTGGAAAATCGACATCAAAAAAATACATGCGACAGGATACTGGGTTCTAAAAACTATGTAACGCTGAGAGTGTAATTTGAAACTGATTACAAGAAATGCCTGCTTAACTTCACATAGACATCCCGTACTCGTGTAAGCAGTATTTACTTAACAGACAGCTGGATTGAATACAACACATGTGCTCCATTTAGGCGTAGCGGTTGACTAAAAATACTTTTGAAACATCCATGTGACAACTTACTACGAAAGAGAGCATAATTACAAGGAATCTCATCCATCTTTTTTCCTTGGCTACACCCTGCATTCAGTTCGTATACAAGATGGTTGAACAAACGCGATCATGTGAAACCGCAGGAACATAGCCACATGTGAACTGAGAAAATATAATGCCGAGATTTGTAAATGGAAGCAATCAAATTATGAGTGTGACCATAGACATAATTCCAGAGCAGCAATAGCTCAAAATGAAAGTTAACCCTTTACATATTCTGTTCATAATTGCTGCAGAGCAAAAGAGTGCGTAACAGCTGTGTTATCCTATTTAAAGGCGATTCTGTTGACAGCCCCTTTCAGGTATCATCAGAATTCAAATAACACCCATTCATTGCGGAACAAAGGGATCAACAACATACCGAATTATGAATTGCCCTATTGCCACGTTCACAGGCGCCAAATGCTAAATGCCCGACAAAATGCAATAAATAATAATTCATGCCATGCAAACGCATCAAGTCTCACACACACATGCATATATTCTTCCCAAAAGAGAAAGTTTTCAGTTACTCCTCTCTGACACACAGGCGGTTTGTTATCAGATCCACTACACCACATCCTGATTTTCACAAAAAAAAAAAAAAAAAAAACGCCATGCAATAGCCCAAAACAAAAACAAATCCCTACGCTGGTCCAACTGTCTATTAGGCTGCATTCAGTTTTAGAGACCGACGAAACTAAAATCCAAACCCACAAGCAGAAAAAATACTCAATTTCTCTGAGAGTGGCAAAAATATCAGAGGAATGCACTCTAAATGGCGTGACAATGATGCGCCCTAACCTACAACAATTGTCATACCGCACCGTGTAACGAGCGAAAGCGATCTTCAAACATTTTTATGATTTATTACCTCGCACACAGGATACAATGACCAGGAATATGAATTTTGTTTTCATTGTTGAGTTGGGCATACTCTCTGTGCAGGCATCCTCGCACATGCCCTCTACCGTGCCATTGGAAATGAATTATTGGCCCAAATCGAATGAAGGATCTGCGACTCCAAGTCTTCGTCTTGTTATCTCAAGGAGATAACAAGGTTTACGACAACCGAAGTACAACAGCAGTTAATAACCACACTTGCCTTAGGCAGAGGAAAGAGGAAAACAAACCTAAAAATGAGAAATTTATAAAACAATTGAAATCAGTTTTTTTTCCAAAGATGCCAAAACAACAACAATACCTGTGGAAAGGTAACATAAGGTTCGGTTTTTTATGATTTATGAATTATTTTGGTTTTCTGGATGGTTTCGTCCTTCACGCAGTCATAATTTAACGCATTGTTGGTGTCCTTAAGTCCCACGTTTGTAGCGCAGCCATTAGTTTAAGGATAATGCCAATACCGTAAAAGGTTTCAAGGTACTTTCGTAAATAAACTAGAAGAGGAAATAAAAAACGATTCGTGTAACTGTTTTCAAGTGAGTTTCGTTTATGTAAACTGTTGAAAATGTGTTCATTTGGGTGACTGATTCAAGAAGGAAGTCAGTGATGCTCTAGTAGTGACTGAGAACATTTTGCTTTGTTGAGGGTAGTGGAAGAAAAATTAAAACATGTATCTTGTATTTTCCTTAAAATGTTTTGTTTTAAATATAGGCAGATATTGTCCTCCACTTTACACTTCTCACTGTTGCGCATTTCTAGCCCACTTAAACTCAAGTCTGCACCTTTCAATTACTTTATCTCACTCATCTAAAGTCCTGCCGTAACCCGACTTTTATTAGCCATCAATTCCAATTAGATTCATCTTATCAAATTAATTCTATTCACTTTCACTCATTCTATTTTCAGACACGTCACTTGAGTCATCCTCGCAACCCCAGAGGCAAACATTCATCCGTCAAAACAAATCGTTAACCGAATTTTTACTACACCCCATCCATGGAATTTTTATGCGGACCCAGACAATGCCTGAAGAGTTCATAAAACTGCCTCAAATCACTTGACGCAACTCTCGGCACTCGGTAGCAACAACTCATCATGATAGCTGATTGCCAGATCGTAAAATTGTCGTAAAATAAAGGCGGAGTGCCAGAACGACCTTCACCCTGATCTGACTGATGGAATAGTCCGAAATGGCGTACAACCACCCGGAAAGTGTTACTGTGCCTGTCTCGCTTTGATTAGAGTGTCACAACAACAAGTGGCGGCGTGCGACGGCGCTAAGTCGTTAAATTGGTCATAAAAGTCTACGGAAGCAAGAGATTACCCCGTAAACCACAAGCCATGGAGGGCTGGTGAAATATACGACACCCAGAAAACGCTCATTTTGACAGTTAACATCAAGTGAGTGGTTACAAACCAGACAGCTTGGTGCGTTGTCGACATTTCTCTTTTTTTGTTTCGATTTTTACGACCCATCTCACACGTCGTTTCGTCCAATCGAATCGAGAGTGCGCGTATGTCCCCTGGATGTGTGGCAAAGCAGCAGAGACCCCACATAGGCGACACGTCAGATTCGTGTGCCTCTTCTCAAGAAGCGTTTTTACGACCACGATTGTGCTTGTTGGTTCCGCTGATGCCATTCCTGGCCACATAAAATCAGAGTCGGACACTTGCGACACTTAACGCCACCATCGCTACCACCGCCGCCGCTGCCATCAGCATCGCCACCATCACACCATCATCAACGCCGCCATCAACTTAATTCTCGACCGAGGCAGGTTTTATGATTTTTTTACGATTATTGTGTGATTATCGTTGAGCGTAAATGATTGCAATAAAAACTATCAAGTTTATTGAAAATTTCATTCAAAGTGTCGTTTTATTGCATTTTAATTTAATTCGATTTGTTGCAGACGTTGTCTCTGGGCGTTCGCTCAATCGTGTGACTTTGGCCGTGATTTCAGATTTCACGGCTACCATTGACAGTGCCTTGACTCTTTTTGGGCGACCAATCGATGACGGCACATCGGCCAGCAGCGGCCAGCTTTGAGTGGAATTGGGACGTTTGACGATTTAAATATTAATGCGTATAATTTTGTTGTTTGCTTTTTTGAATGTCACATCTGACAGTTATTGAACGTTTGATACTGATTTTATGTGCGCTCGTACCGGTCTTGTTTGAGTTAGAGTTTGTTGCTTGGGTGTGAAATTATGAATTTATTTATAAATAACACAAATTCCAGATAGCAAAAAAATTAAAAGGGTAAATCCATAATGTTAGGTGTTATCTCGTTGAAATTGAATTGGGATTTGCGAATGCGAGGATCCTTTAGTAGGCTGTGTCGCTTCTGAAGAAATATGAATAATCAATTAAAATGTGGAGATTAAATAAAATACTTGAATACTGTGTGTATTACTTTAGATAGGTTGAGGAAGGTGTACACATCACAAAATTAAAGGCATATGCAATTAAAATTTATCCAATAGTCTTGGAGGACTTGCATGTAGAGTTGATCCTTGTACATCACTTCAGGATAATGGCTTAAGAACTCCCTTTGAATTCTTACAACAATCAGACTGTAGTTTGAAATTTTGCTTATATTTAAGAATTTGACGTGATTCCAGTTCAAAAATGAATGCGTTTTTGCGAATTCCCGTATATGAGTCCTTAAAGTTTTCAAGTGGAATATGAATGCCTTATATAAAGACAGATATAAAGACCTTTAATCTTACTCAAACAGAAGATGTCTTGTCATTGATTCACTTATTGGAAATACGATTTTTGCAACACTTGCACACCATTCGTAGTAGAGTTCACTTGTCTTCACGCGCATCATTCCCAACATCTAAGAGACAAGCCAACACATCTGTTACACAGCAAGGGTATGTAAATATCCCCATTTCGTAATAGATAAATACTTAATTTGTGGTTAGTGATTATGGGAACCTGCTCCTTTGCCTAAAGTAGATTTTTACTAGAGAAGCGATTGACTAGAAAATAGATAATATTCCTTGACCGTAGTTCGTTCAAGTTTCTTTTATTTGTTGACACACCTTCTCCATAAGACAGAAAACCCCTTCGACTGACATCGCGTGCAAGATCCTTAATGCCTACACCCACTACCTCTTTGTCGATTGCAAGGCCACATATGGTAGTATGCTTAGAGTCGATTTGTTGTATTTGTTGTTGTATTTCCATTCCTTAGGACGACTGAGATCTCTTTCGACTTGAACAGGACGGTGCTACACTTACCAAGAACCTCAGCTCCACTAAGAAAGCCTTAAGGCAAGGGTACGCGCTTTTATGGAATTTTTTCAATATTAATATCACATTGACAACGATCCATCAATGAAGCGTTTGCTAGCATTATATTAAAATCCGTTGTTACGATACTCCAAAATGGGAAGAAGTAGTTAAGGTTTTAGAGAGAAAGTCGTGAAAGACTCGGCTCCGTAGAAAACAACACCATCACTTCTGCTCTTAACACAGAATCATTCTTCTTCGTCCCTCATTTTATTGGGCTTAAGCTGCAATTGAGTGATATAAGACAAAACTGGCTAGTAGTTTTGCTTTTGGTCTCATATATGTATATGGACACTTTTTAAAGCGGGAGAGGAAGCTCTTGATTTCCATGAGAGGAAGGAATTCGGCGTACGATTTAAGGTTCTATTTGCTTTGATTACATCTGGATGAAAGATTGAAGGACCTAAACAGACTGTGAGACAGCATCCATTTAATAAAGTGTATGCAAGCAATATAGCTAGACAATGTTTAGCGTGTCGGCAATTCTATCCCGACTTCAAGAGTTTTTCAGCCATTTGAAACATCTTGGGAAATATCAAAACATTCAAGCAGGATTGCCTTTTGGGTTGATATCCAGATCCACTCATCCTTTTTTGATTGGGGCTCAGATTCATCCAAGGTTGTAGGGAAGCTAGAAGAAGTTTCACTGTTTACCATACAATAAAAATTGTAACACCTCTTTTACCGTGGATTGGCTTTAATATGTTAGTTTTACTCCAATGAAAGGCAACACTCCAAATTATCCCTATTCCAAGGGTCGTCAGATATTCAATGAACTCATACTCCTTTTAAGAATTCAAGATTACTTAATTATAACTTCGTTATGACTCATATGACGGATTAGTTTTAATAGTCTGTCTAGTGTAGTCTCAGACCAGAATGCACAACTTAGTCATATATTATGGAGCGTAAGTCTTCGGATGACACCCGTTCATCTGAATCAGATTAACATTATTGGAGCATATTCGAACAACATTCCCTTCTCTTTTATGTCTATATTCCAACAGGTTACAATGAAGTTAGCCAAAAAAATAAAAACCAACATCTCAAAAATACATATTGTTGAAATAGAAAATGCATTGCCCGTTTGTAAATAGAGAAAACTGCATTTAATGCTTCTCTTCTGTTCTCCTTAATTGCCTTCAATATCCTCCCACTCACCCCTATTTCAATTATAATCCCATTCCCATTCCATCCACCGCCGCTTGAAAATTCGCTAATAGCCTCTTCTGTTTTTTTATTTCTCTAAATCCACGTCTAGCACACCGTGAATTTGCATTCCCTGACTAGTATATAAATTAGCATTTATGCAACTCGGCCATAGACAGCTGGTGGTCATTCTTTTCACCGGCAACAATGTCACACAACGCCGGCCGAAGCGACGTGCTGCGTGCCTATGAAAATCCGCACTCGTATTCAGGCGTTGCTGCATATAGTATAGTACATCGTGAAAAATAATTGATATTCAAAACGGAAACGCGCCAGTAAGGCAATTAAAAACAGGTCATAAATTAATTGCCGGTCGAGTTCATTTGTCTTATTTGTATCAGGAATAAATCAGAGCCCTGACAAATGACTACGCCTCTTGCAATGATAGAAGTAATAATTGCCTCTGCATCTTTATCGCGCTGGGATGTCGCGACGTGGATTTGATTAATTTATTTGATTGGGCCACCGCCGTTGGAGGGATTGCACTCCAGTAATCCGATTGAGTTATAAACATTCGCAAAACAATCAAAACATTATGTTTCGGTGTCAAATAAAGTTAACCCTCGCTGAGCAGGCGAAAAACGACCATCGTCAACGATCAGAGCATCCTCATCACAGGCATTCGAAACAACACCCATAAGTGTCCTAATAGATACTTGAGTCAGTTCATAAACGTATCTAGGGTGAGCAGTGCTCCCGCACACACAGCCACGCAACGTACCCGAACGGAAAGAGACGGGGAAAAAAATCGGTGCGATAGAGTCCTGTCTGTGCAAATTTCCACCACAAAAACACCACCTCTAAGTGAATCTTCAATGTCGCATGAATGTGGTGTCCTCTGTGACATACCTACGTAGAGATAGTGCTGTGCTGCAGGCCGGGTAGAGGTGGGTATTGGCTGTTCAGGAAGGTACGTACGTATGTATGTGTGTAGCCGCACACCCGCAGTCGAGGAGAAGAGTTCTAAGTTTCTCTGCCCTTTCGTGGGCCCTCGCTACGAGAGGGTGTGTGTGTATGTGTGTATGCCGGCTGCCATGCCATATTTTTATCAAAGTTATTTCGTCGTCGAGTCCTCAAATTGCACGGAGAGTATATTAGGTAGCAAAATTTTTACGACCTCGTTATGGGCCATTTCGGCGATTGTTGTTGATCCTTTTATGTCGCTCCCCGTACTTTCGATATTGCCGGGTATTTCATTGGGGCCTCCTCGTCTTCTTCTTGTCGGTTTTTGTTGTTGCTGCTGGTGATGTTCTGCCCTTGTCATTCTCAGTTTGTTGCAGCAGCACGGGTAATGAAGGTAAAGGAAAATGACGACCAGCACGACGACGGCGACTGAGACCAGAATAAAGAAAATAGCTGTGTACCTGTGTACTTCTGTGGATGAAGAGATGAAGAAGTTTTGCTTTTGAACTTTGAGTTCATTACGGATTGGTGCAGTGTTCGGGAATGTCTTTCCTCCGAAATCACCAAAGTACGTCTATGTATGTTTTGATTCTTGTTTGACTTCGATTTCCGTGAAAAGTTTTTGCTCTTTGTGGTTTCTCATAACATGAAATCATTCTTAATAGCTAGCTCGGCAGACGAAGGAGACTGAATCGTCAATGTTTTATTGAGTTGCTGAGGGTGTTGTATCACTTTCGTATAAATTACTTTTGACATTTATTCAATGTCGCAAATTAAGAATTATTCGAGGAATTTATGAACGCATTTTGCATTTGACATAACCTATAGGAATAAATAGTTGGGCTAGCAATTTTTGTTCTTAGTTCACTAGTCCTTTAGTCCGGAGCGGATCTAGATCTCATTTGAACGCGCTTTCATTTAACACACCGCCTTAAAAATCGGTATACACATATATGCACCACCGTGCACCTATGTGTATACATTGTACATACTAAGCACACACATATAGATATACATGTCTATTTCATTGTATATACATGTGTATATGTACGTGGGTAAATTTAGCTTTAGGTAGTTTAAGTTATTTTAAGGTAGTATTTAAGTTAGTTTATAAGTTTTTTAATAAAACAGTCCAGTAATTAAGTTTTTCTCGATTTTGTTTTTCTTAATTTCAATAAATTCAATATTCATGATTAGTGCAAATACTTTTTAATTTACATTCGTCGAAAGACATATTATAAGTTTAGGTTTAGCTTAGAGTGCCCGCCAAGGGTCATTAAGTTTCTTGTATCATTGGTTCGATTAACTAGTTTTAAGCATTTTTTGTCTAGTACCTAGGAATTGCATGAAGTCAGAAATAAAAATGAATTAAAAAAAAAAAAAAAAAAAACACACCTCCTTAGATAATGACACCCTGTGTCGTCCAAACTCTTCCGTCTAGAGCTGTGTTGTTCATATTTTCTGCTCTTGTTTTGATACTCAAAGGACCATATCATTTGACGCAGCGGCTACTGCCGTAAAGCTAACAGGAACAAAAATCGGAAGCAGGATCTTTTCGATAAAAAACAAAGAAAATGTTTCCTTATCTGCTTCTTATAGCTTGGTTCCTCGAGTTAGATGTATTCTACTTAAAATTCCTTCTTGAGCCAAAAGATTCGCAAGAGTGATTTTACGCTTTATTTCGATTCTGGAACCAAGGTAGACGTGTCTCAATATTTTTTCTGCCAACCCACGCCACATGATTTTTCTTCGATACCAGCAAACGCCTATTTGACGTCTCGCTGTGTTCGACCAATCACGTAAATGTCATCAGCGTAGGCCAGCTGCTTCATGGACTTTTGGAAGACCGCGTCTATGGTGTTGACTTTCTAGTTTCGCACGATCATCAAATTACTGATGCTGAGAAAATTACATAACTAAGCGTCGTCTTGTGTAAGACCTTCTTTTGACATTGAAGGTGTTCATTAGTTCGATGACAGAGCAGCGAAATTCTTCGTTGTCATATTTCACAATCAGATAAAACGTCAGACATTGTCCAAGGTGCAATAAATAAAAGGATGGTGTAGTTTCTCAATTGTACATATTTTTATTTTTCTGTACGGTTGTATAATTTGCATAATTAACACTTTCGAATACCGAGTCCTGTCTTCAAGAAAGAAAAGTGTACTAAGATGTGGATGCAGACACTCAGAAAGTAAGTTCCGTAGCTCGAACATAGCTTAAACATTTGAATATAAAAACAAACAGTGTTCCAGCCATGTTGGTCTTCGAATCCCAGCTACCGTGCTGCAGAAGAAGAAAATTTAAGCCATCAGTATTGGGACGGTGGTCTTGCGAATACAAGACAGAAGTCAGCTACACTTCTTAATTGGCCTTTTCAAACACCATTATTTTTCTAGCTGATGCGCGTTGATGTGTAATTGTCATTTCTTCAAAAAAAAAAAATGCAAATCCAAAAATCTATAACATGGAATTTTCAACGTTGGGCTTATAAATGATATCTGAAAAATATTCTCTATGGCGAATAATTACTTAACGCTGATGAACTACTGGCTATATACAAAATTGTATACGACTCGTAGAGGGTTGTTTAATTTGTAGAAAGAATGCAATAATTTAGCGTAGGTTCCATGAAACCGCAGCGCCTAAGGCATTCACTAAAAACAGGTCTAAGTATATTTCGGAATAAATGTTCCAATCAAAGCATTGATATAAGGGTTGTTTAATGCAAATACCAGTTAATTTCAAAGAAAAAATATTTTGCCAGTTTTTATATCGAGTTTTATATTGACAATAAATAAAGAGAACTATTTGCAAGTCAAATAATAGAGACGCAAATGATTGAGATATAATGATTTAAGATATTAATTATTTTACTTGTATATTAATTTATACTTTAAATAAACATACAAAAAAAGAGATTCCAAGCAAATAAAATAGTTTTTTAATAATGTGCTGGTTAACTACTTCCGCCGCTTCAGCACGGTTTAATATATTGCTGGAAGCAAAGGCTACATGTCTATTTAACTGTCGTTATTGTTAGTCTCTCTATCTCCTACAAGTCAAAAATTTTTGTTGTCTCATTAATTTTAAAGTGGGGCTTGAAAGTGTTTTCCTGGCAATACATTTTTTTTGTCACAAAGGCAGAAAAGATAAAAAATGTGTCATCCTATGCTTGGGAAAAATTTGATAGATGTTCTTAAAACAGATCCGAGGCAAACGAAGTATTAATTAATGTGAAGGAATATCCTCCTTCTTCTTGAATTAGGATTTTTCAAATTATAAAGAATGTGAAGGTAGTGGGGAGGTGAGGGGCATAAATCTTGGTTATTTCTTGCCAACGAGATGAAAATTCACTTCAAAAGAAAGAAGAAATAAGATCACTTAAGTGTATTAAAATTACTACAAACCCGTTTTCTGTGCCCATTGTGTTCACCCGGTGTCCTAGGTAATCAAGTATCCATTGCCTGAATTATATTTGTTCTTCTTCTTCTTCTTGTGGCGCTACAGTCCTGAGTGGACCTGGGCCTCAACCAACATGCCTCTCCAGCCAGCACGGTCTTTCGCCAGCTGCCGCCAGTTTCGCACTCCAAGTTGGTTGAGGTCCTTCTTCACTTGTGTGCGCCACCTTATCCTGGGCCGTCCTCTGTTGCGTTATCCCAATGGCTCAAATTCGAAGACTTTTCCGGCTGGAGCAGTGGTGTCTATAAGCTCTACATGGCCTAGATATCTTAAGCGTTGTGTCCGGGGACGCTTGACTAGGCTCATGCTGCTGTACAGCCCATACAGTTCGTGGTTGAATCTTCTCCTCCAGATGCCATCAACGCAAACAGGACCAAAAATCTCGCGCAGAACTTTTCCCTCAAAAAGACTAAAAGCTTCCTCATCCGTTTTTAGTAATGTCCAGGTTTTCGCGCCGTAAAGTGGGATTGGGATGATTAAGGTGGTATTTAAAGCCAGCTTAGTCCTTCGAGAGAGGGCTTTATTACTCAATTGCCTCTTGAGCCCAAAGAAACAGCGGTTGAAAAGAGTTATTCTGCGTTCGATTGATTATATTATATTTGTACTTATATCTTTTCACGACAGTACCTCTTTCAATTTGGCGATAACACTCAAGCAGTTTAAACAAAAATTTCGCATATAATAGTCAGCAAATAAATCTAAAGAACTGACACCTCAGCTCCCAGGTTCGATTCGCGGGCCTAACACCTCGTATTTTTCACGAAAACATCTCTTTGGAGTTGCTTGCATCACTCAAAGAGTAGTTTTCTATAAAAAGCGTCTCAAATGTTGCCGACGGAGCCGGAAAAAAATGTAGATCCCCTCTATTCGTGAAAAAACAGGACCACCCACTACACGAGTAGTTGCTAAGGAAGCTAGGCCCTGGTCCCTTCTGGGCTATAGTGCCACTCAGTTATTATTATTATCAATAAATTCCATAAGTGCCAACTACATGTGAGAGAATAGCCGCAGGCACAATACGAGTGCTGACTGATGATGCTAGGTCTTGTGCCTTTCACTCAATTTATTTATTTAATTTTTATTTAATAATAAATATAATTCATCATTAATAAATACAAATATCATTGGGTTACATATAAGCTTACATTGGTTCCTAACATTAATTTTAAAACTACCGCGTTCAGTAGTCGGTTAATAATGCACCAACTACCGCGTTTGCAGTAGTCGGTTACTAGTATACCTATTCTTCAAGAAGTATAGATGTTTAAGTTTTAATTGACATCATTCATATTACCGATAAGACCATTATTTTGCCAAAAAACGCAATTCCTTAAAATCCCTTCATATAAAATGAAATATCGAAAACAAAGAAATGTGATGTTAGTCCATTTTTCCGCCTCTTAAAATGCTGTGGATACATGAATGTCCATCTGTAATAAAAAGACAAAAACTAACTCAAAATTAAATTTATTACACACTAAGGTGAGTGTATGTACTCTGCTCTGACAGCCTCACTCCCATTTTTTATTTTAAAACATGCAATTATCTCAACCGTCACAGAGACCACCCATACCTTCCTAAGATCCGCCCCATACTATGAGTTATTCACACAAATTCATAACTGGCACCAATCAATTCATTTCATTGCTGTCCACACTCAAAACCAGTAACACACAACAGCAACAGCAAAGATTTAAACTAGTAAAAATAACGAGAGATATAGTAAAACAATAATCAATTACAAACGCCCCCGAATAATGAGTGCTAATACAAACAACCATAAAATGTAAACAAATCGTTAAATCAAATTTAATACCTGTTTGAGTTGTGAGAACGAATCCTGTCCACCAGTAGTCCAGTAGAATCAGGCAGAGACTACCCGCTCGCCACTTTGTCTTCCTTCCGCTCTTTCAGTTCATATTCAATGGCAGCGCAGCAACACCCGGCTATTAAGCAAAACGAAAGGGTCATGCAATGTGGCAGTAAAAGTGAAGTGTACTTTCCATCGAATATAACAGAACACTTACAACTGAGCGGCACACCATGCCGCACACTGACACCGCACAAAGCAACAATAACAATTGCGGCAGCAGTACCAATAGCAGTAGCAGTGGCAAGAACAACAGGCAATGTCCGTATTATCATCAACATCATCATTGTAATGGTCATCATATCGGTCAAGTGGGAAAGTAAACTCCACCCTCGAAAAATTGTTGTGTTCCGATGCAAGAACTTTTATTCTTCTGGCGTACCTGGGCAAACCTGTCGGCTATACTCCGACCGTGCCACTAGTGTGTTGGTTCAATTGCAGGCTGCCTATATAGTCATAAATATGACCTCGAGCTGAAGGATTAACCTTTTGGAATTGCTTAATTAAGTAAACGATAGTCAGTCATTGTTTACATTGCCTGTGATGATTATGCTAAAGGTTATGGTGGGAGTGTCCCTGTTGCGGGTGAAAAACAATCACTGGCGGTATCAACTGCAAAAAGACTGCAATTATGTTTGCCTTTTGTGAAGTTGATCGCAGCGGGGGTGGACCTGTTGAAAATATGTTTAAATAGAATTTTGAGCGACGAATTTGTTTGAGTGACTATTTGTGTTAATTTCTTGGGCATTTTAAGTCGCTGAATGCATTGCGGACATGAGCGACCCGCTTACCTCAAATATGCAAAGGATGTGCTGAGGAAAGAAATCAGATTGTGTTCAGAAAAAGAATTTGAATCAATGTGTAACGAAGGGAAGGGAGACGAGTCTTAGCAAAATAGATACTATCGGAGTGTCGAGGATTATCTTAAGGTGTAGTTACTACTAGTGGCCGGCGTTGCGTAGAGGGTGGTGGGTGGGTACGCGTGTATGCTGATAGTCTAAAGACAGAATTCTTTCCCTCTCGAATTTTCTTGACGGTACCACCTCTGTCAATTTGGTGACAACACTCAAGAGTCATTATTTGCCAACTTAAATCTTGTTGCTAAGAGCTGACAGAAAACCTGTAGGTCCTTTCTACTTGTTACAAATTAGTACCACCCACAATGCGGGTAGTTTTTAAAGAAGCTACGCTTTGGTTCCTTGTGAGCAGCAGCAGCGCTACTCAATTTATTTTTTTCTTACATAACATATCGAACTACCAATGATGATGAATTAAATTGGATTTAATTTAATTTAAACCTTGTATATCTCGTTTATAAACATTTCACAAAATCGTGTCAATGCCTAAGGTCAACATTTGAGCATGCACATAAAAATCCGGCTGAATAATGTCAGTAGAAATTAGAAAATACAAGCTTCTTGCATTTGCGTCAGTTTCTCATAGTCCTCGTCCACTTTTTCATGCGATCCTTAATCAAACTCCCCGGCATTGAACTTAAACACATTTATCCCCCCTGCCGAACGGCCAGATAACTACTTCTATGAGCAGCTCCTATGCGGAGATCAGATCCGTATCGCTTAAGATTATTTCTCATTTAAGCTTTATCAGATCTCTTTCTGCAGCTACCAGGCAACTCTGCCACGTCGAAAAAGAAGATACTCACAACAGAGAATATCTTGATTTGCATACAATGCCGACTTCACCTTAACGCATCATTCCACAAAAACTTCCGCAGCAAAGGCCGTCCATCGTCAAGGGAAGGAACACGTGGGGGAAAGGTAGGTCCAATGAATGACATACACTTCTCTAGTCAAACAGAGGAGAAATGTGTTTACCATTATCCAATTGTATTGAGATGTCCGCATTGGGCCGCAGTTGGAGGTGGAAGACGATGAGAAACGAAAGGAAGAGCCAAGGAATACTGAGAATTTCCCATTGGAAAATTTATTAGGGCAATAATAATTCAAAGTGAAATTTTAAAGAGTTAGCGCGCCAATGGGGGAAAGATCAAAGCATCAGACTGTGCGTAAGTGAGCTTTAATGATGCTCTATGTAAACATGTAAGCAATCTGGCACCGGCGGGCGGTCCCGTCGGACGCTTTTGGTTTGTCGACGCCATGTGTAGGTATTCGTATGATGTGCACCTCTAGCATACAAACGGCGCTATAAATTTTCATTGAGACACTTTTCTTCTGGGTTTTCCATCTTCGTTGCTTCCTTAATTTTTGTTTTGATGGAACTGGTGATGGGTGTTAATGGGGATTGGCGCTAGAACCGTGAAAACTATACAATTTTTTACTTCTTTATAGGCTGTGTATAAATCATTTTGAGGCGGAGGCTTTACGGATAAATGTCGCTCGTCTTCTATGACGTATATTGTTCTTCATGTGTCGTTCGGGGGATGTGCCTTGAATTGAGTGTAAGGTGCGAAATGTAGGTTTTATCACGTGAGAGAGATGCAAATGGAGCTGATTTATTGCGAGCAAGTGCATGTCAAAATTCGTTTGCAACATTTACAAGATTATCGTTTCAAAAGAGCCAAAAGTTGCGGCTGCTTTTAGTCGAAAAAAAAGCCATAAATTGGTCTTGTTAACAACTATTTCTGCTTACGTCCTTTAGACACTCTTCGTTTAAGGCACAATAGCACGTGACATATAAATTATCTGAATAAAAAAAAAACTTTTCAAAGCTCGCTGTTTGGCTTCCAAAACTATTACAAATTACTGCTTAAGCTTGTCATTAGTAATCAAATTATCCATTGTGATTTTATCGACACCAGACATTCGTTTAGTTTACCATACCCCGCTTTTCTGTCTGACGAAAATTGAAGTCGCATTCGCTCCTCCACTCAACTAAAAGGCGGCTTATAATTAGAAAATTTAAATTCAACTCTTGTAGCGGCTAATTAAAAATAAAGTGTTGATGATTTTTACATAGAATAATCGCCATCAAGGTGTACAGTTGTGGCGAGATAGACACATGCACGCAAGGTAAGCGTACGACATGATAGTTAGGCGTACAAAGTAATTGATATTCTGCATCGACCACGTATGTGTTGTATGTGCGTCTCCTGTGCAGGAAAACAATTGCATACACTCTCGCAACTATTAAATAATTCGTAGACAAATAGCATAGAAAGGTTTTTTCAACATTTTTATTTTCTGACTGTGTGACCAGATACATAGACTAATGTTTTTTTTTTAAATTAAAACTCTGCCTTCGTGGAATAGATTTGAATAATGAGTTAAAATGTTGAATTATATAAGTAACTGAATCAATATTTTGTTTTAGATTAATTAATTCAGTAAGAAAAAGAAAAGAAATGAGAGTCGGAAAACAAGTTTTAAAATATGAAAGAAATGTCCCTTTAATCAGCTCAATTTCTTAATGGAAATGATTTCAAAAACGTTCGAATTTTTAAAAATTTTAAAATAATATTGTTAAAGACTTATATTACCGAAAATTAAATTCCTGTTGGCTTGTATCTCAAAGCAACTCTTGTCAATTTTGTCCAAAAAGTCATCTGTTAAAGGAATAGTTAATTTTCTCTGCAGCAACCCTGAAAGTAAGACGTTCGAAAAACCGCACACAATTTTATGTTTCCAATCACGTGCATTCAAAATGAAATGTTGTTGACACCTGTCTGCCAAGAATCGAAGTGCTACGCCAACTGCATTTTCTTATACAATTCATCATTTGTCATAAGCTCTACTCTTTCAAGCGTCTTCAATATTGTCTGGACGACAAATCAATGTCCTCATAAACAAGAAATGAAAATTCTTTTTCTCTGCAAACATATCATGCTGAAGATACTTTTCACATAGGACAACAACAAAATTCAGATACACGGACAAACCAACCATACATAACCAGTGATGGACAAAGTTTATGGAAAAGTGTGGCGCCAAGTGTCCATATTTCCTCCACCCCAACTACCACCTAGATAGGATGTCGACACCGACAACGAACGCCGGCGACGACGACGATGACTCCGCCAGTGAAATGTGAAATCCAACAAGCACCCGACCACGATCATCATACGCCCTCGCTCGCCATGCACTCCACCACCCGTCAGTTCTTCACGCTCTTCATTCTACACCCTCAATGAGTTTTAATTTTTCCACCGCCACTGCATGTTGCTGATTGAATTCCACATGCATAATGAATCATACGTAGGTACTGTCTGTCTGTGGGTGTGTGTGTGTATCTAGACACACAACCTTACCGACCACATCGCCAGTTTGTGCATTTTTATGCATCACCATTATGAAACTTATGGGCGTACTTAATGACTGGCTTGCGTCGCTTGGCGGTGGGCTAGCCGGGTGGCTCCTCTTGTGTAGCTCCGCTGCCGGCCGGCCGCCTTTCCATGTGAATTATCTGGAAAAATGATAAATAATATTGAATTTCCGATCTGTGTCTTTCTCTCTCTCTCTCTCTCTATGCGGCATTGACAGAACTCTGCAGAGCTATGCCATTCGATGTACGAGTACATGTGCTCTCTATGGCCGGCTAGATGGATAGACTCTCATCAAAGGTCGTAAAGTTCTGCTGGTAGGTCCATTCGTCGTCGGATGGATCACTCAAGAGATGTGGGAGAGAGATGGACAGGCGACACTTTGACACGTGGATGATTCCATTGAAATGTTTCTTATGATGGATGATGCACCTACTTGGTGTTTTGTGCCCTGCATGGGGAATGTGATGAATTTGACTCGGAATGGTACGGAGTTGTGTATGCAGATTTGATAGCTGTGGAATACTTTACAGTTTTTGAGCTAAAACATCCTTGCCGTGAATTGTAGTTTTTTTGGCATTGAACTTTTGAAGACTTTTTCTGTGTACTTGGACTTCGATGTAATGATTTCTGACTTCCACTTGAATTATGTATATGACAGGAAAGTAAATGCGATTTGTAAATTATAAAATAATAATTATTAATTTATTTGTTCAACATTCTTATTTTTAAGAACTGAATCTATGTTATTACTGGTTGCGAATATTTTTACTATACTGTTCATAATCACGGACTCTTAAATACGTGGGTTTTAATACAAAGGTTTTCTCTGTATATTCCATTCCTGGTTCTTCACGTACTTCTACCAGGTTCGCTTAAATTCTGATTGCAACAGATATGTTGATATCTCCTTGCATATCTGTGTTCGTTTCTGTAAGCAAATATATAAAAATTTGAACACCATTAGTATATTAAAGGGAAATTATCACATTTTGAAAATGATAATATTCTATGGAATTGTACAAGATGGGCATAAAATCGCCAAATTCAACAATAACGACAGTTAGGTTTGAGAAGACTTATTATTCTTCTATATAGATAAGCTATTTCTTTTAATAATAATAATTGAGTGGCACTATAGCCCCCAAGAGACCAGACCAGCAACTACTCGTGTTGTGTGTGCTACTGTTCTCTCACGAGTAGAAGGAAGCTACAGTTTTTGCCGACTCCGAACGGCGAGATTTGAGAAGCTTTTCATAGACAATTGATACTTTTTGAGTGTTGTCAGCAGCTCGAAAGAGGTGGTGCCTTGAACAAATGCAAGGTGTCCTGTCCGTGAATCAAACCTAAACTTTCTGCGTGTGGGTCGACGCACTTACTCACTACGCCACGGCGACCACAAGCTATTTCCTTTAGAATACTCTTTAATTAGAAGGCAAACATCGGTTGGTCACCTCATTAATAATGTTTTTTTATTTGTGTGATTGATGTTGCGCTTGCAAAGGTAAGAAACAATATTTATTCAAAAATCAATCACCCTAGAACTCAATTTATACGATGGACCCTGGGAAGATAAATATGATTATTCTCCTCTTATGTGGACGATTTTTAAAGCCGATATGTTCATACTTCTGTGCTTTTCCACTGATACAATAATAATTCCTAATCAAAGAAAAAGAAATATTTTGCCTTTATACAAGCTTAAAACACAAATGTTGTGCAGTTCGAAAGAACGATTTAAATTCTCTGTGAATTTGATGCATAGTACATATATGTTTTTTTGTCTTTCTTAGGAATTGAATTGGGTCCTGCAATTCAAGATTTTTAAGTGGAATCCCAGAGTAAACGAGAGCCAATAGATCTACAAATACTAATTTTCCATATAAAACAGAGGAGTTAATGAGAGATGGCAGCACACTATTGATCTGTTTTCAAAATTTAAGACGAGCACTTTTGAAATTTTAGGCGAATCTGTGTTCTCTGATTAGTAAGGCTAAAGTAAAGTAACTTAATTGAGAGCCTAGGCCGGTATCGAATTTTGAAGCACCGAGCCTTCACTTGTTTGACTGAACCTTGTTCAAAAAGTTGAAAACTTTATTTTACGAAATCTGTCAACGAAGTATGTACCCATGTGTTCTTCTCTGAATAAAGAAGAGGAAGAGCACTTTTGCAGATACGCTGCATCAACATGAACATTCAATCGGTTCAATGCAATGCATTTTGAAACGTTTGAAATGCGTTTGATTGCTCTTGAAACTTTTAAAAGTTCCCAGTCCCCCATGAAGGACATAACTCAGTAGGCGCCCAAATCAGAATAAGTAATATAGGTGGATTCAATCAAATTCATATTTAATTCTTAAATATAATAATTTTTCCCTTAAATCTTCATATCTTATCTGTTCAAAAACATCCGGTCACTCAACAGAGATTGCATTGTTCTCGCAATCAAACAAAGCCTCTAGAAACATTTTTAAATTTTTTTTGTAGCCAATTATGCTAAAATATACTTGATTATGTGTACCCAAAAGTTTGCACTTTTTCCGGGTAAAAGAAATACGTATGTATTTACAAATGTATATACAAGTTTTAATTTTTATTTTTGCAACAACTGCAAATTTATGGTTCACGGTGTTCCTTAAGTTCTTTAATTGTTATTTTAAGGTGGTTCGAAATCATTGTCCAGTCAACATGTTTCCAATTTTGCAATAAGCGATTTTATAATAAATAAAATAAGTGATTGTGTGGTATTGTATTATCATCTGTGTCAATGTATTGTCATCTTCGCCAACTTTAAATTCTTTTTTAATTTTTGAAATCAATCTTGGCATCCGCTGTTAGTAATGCTCTTATAACTCAATGATTTCTTTAATAATTACGAAAAAATTTCAATAGATATACTATTGTTCGAAAAAGATAAATCCATTGAATTAAGATTAGTTTTATGCAAAGATACATATATTCATGTAACAGCAATTTATTTAATCGTCTTTAACCTATTTTAAGCATAACTTGACGTTCATTACGTCACGGTCATTCAAAACGTTTACGTCACTTAAAATCAACCAAATCACTTAACCAACAAAATAACTCCATCTAGACCCACAGTTACCAATGTTACAACGCCGCATTCAAAACTCGAAATTCTCTTCAAAGTGCAATAATAATCACCGTGCCAATAAAACTCCCAAGCAGGGCAAAATCCAATCGCCACCCATTGCCACTGCCCAGGACACCTTTTTCCGCACACTTCCGAGCAAACATCAAGCGCATTCACTTTCTTACAGTTTGAAGAAAATAAAAAAGCCACCCCATGCACACGGCCAACAGTCCGCAGAAAACGAGTTCATTTATTAATCGAAATGGAAGATTTTACAATGCCATTAATGTGGTCTCGGCGATTGCCCGATGTGCACTTAAAAATTATTCGCAGATAAAAAAATGATTCTTAGACAAATCCTACTGGGTCGCATGAAAGTATCCTATCCAATGTCTCATGAGAGTATCCTGCTGTTCATCACGAATACCTCACTCAATTCACACTCAAGTTCATCCAACCGAATTCACCGGTCTCTCTGTGCATGTGTTGGTTTGGGAAACTGTATCTGCGCTCTATCAAACCACAAAAAAAAGTATCTTCACTCCATTCGCCCGATTAATTCGAGCCGATTTCGTAGCCCGCCACACGGGGGCGAAAGAGACAGCGCCTCGGCACTCAGTTGGAAGCAGAGTGAATCCAATTCATTCCCGCTGAGACATGCTGTGAAAATGTCTATCGGCAGAACGTCGAATGCAACTTAGCACAACACAACACAACATAAAAGTTCATCCATCCAACTACCAACACCACCGAACACTTCACTACCACATCGCACACCGCAACACCAACGCTGTGCTGCTGCCACTGCGAACGACCAGATACTGCTATAGGACAGAAAGAACGTGTACCGAGAATCGAGTTTTTCAGTTTATCGCACAGTTTTCGTCGTCATCGTCGTCGTCGTCGTCGCCGTCAGTCCGTAGCTGGTTGGTGGTAGTTTCCCGGAGTAAAATCGTATTATTGCGAGAAACCAAATCACATTCGTTCGATGGCAACGGTTAAGATCAGGCGCGCGCTCTTTTTATAGATTATTATTATTGTTATTACTATTATTGCCTATTATCGTCATCATCATCATCCTCGTCGTCATCATCGGCTCTCTTTCTTCGTGGCCACCGAAAATTATTCAACTATAATAAAATAAAAATAATAACACACAAAAGCAACAATAAGACGGCACACATGAGAGGAGCGAATCGGTTCTGTCTCACTTATTATTTAACATTAATTGCGTGTTTTAAACGATAAACTATTGGTCAATAGTGAACTGTCATTCTGCTGCAGTTGTACAAAATTTTGTGAAGTTCAGTGCTTGTTGAAAATACGTCCCTGTCAATTGTTAATTCAATTTTAACCAAAACCTGTGGATTGTGTGTGCTACAAAGTGAATTGTCACGACAAAATTTCGGTACAGATAAATGAGTCTTGTGCATTTAAGTTTTAGTTTGTGATTTTATTTTGCAAAATGATTTACTTATGATTAAACCCTCTAACTCAAAACAGTGTCGTCCTCTCAAAGTTTTCGAGTTTCAGTGAAAACATTTTGAATGTTACAGTATCCAAGTGGAAAAGTGTTTTGAAGAAATCTCCCAGTGTGGTGAATTGAATTGTGTCAAAGAACTGCATCCACCACGATCGAGCAAGAGAAGAAAGGGAATTCTAATTTTTCTTCTTCTCCAATTCCCGTATTCTTTGCCCCACTCGCCGATAAAATAAGCCGCCAAAATTCTTACCACAAGCAGTATGAATTCATATTTTGAGCAATCTGGCTTCTATGGCCACCCGCATCAAGCGACGGGCATGGGCATGGGCTCAGCTGCCCACCACGATCAAACGGCCACAGCAGCAGCGGCCGCCTACAGAGGTTTCCCCCTATCGCTGGGGATGTCACCATATGCAAATCATCATCTGCAGCGCTCCACTCAAGACTCACCATACGATGCTAGCATAACGGCGGCATGCAACAAAATCTATGACGGAGCCTACAAACAAGACTGCCTAAAAGGTGTGAATTCAATTGGGGACACAAATGGCTACAAGGACATTTGGAATACAAGTGCGAACGGCGGTGGAGGAGCGGGCGGTGGCGGTGGCGGTGGTGGTGGCAGTGGCGCCGCCGGCAATGGAAGCGGTGGAGCTAGTGGAGCAGGCCAAAATAGTTCGATACCAGTGCGACCGTCAGCGTGTACGCCAGATTCAAGAGTTGGTGGCTACCTGGATACGTCTGGCGGCAGTCCGGTTAGCCATCGCGGTGGCGGCTCTGCAGCAAGTGCTGTTGCAGCTGGAAGTGCATGGAATGCGAATTGTACAATTTCGGGAGCTGCGGCTGCACAAACTGCGGCAAGTAGTTTACATCAAGCTAGCAATCACACATTTTACCCATGGATGGCTATAGCAGGTGAGTTCAAATAAGCTATAATATTGGGGCACAAATTAGATGACCAGATGACGGTCTCAGGAGGGGAGGTTTTATTCAATAACAATGCAATCAGACCTCTTTACTTTAGACTAAATTAAGGATCAACACATGAGTAGGAATTCTGACGAGAACCTTGTGTCTTCTTGTTGGGACTAAAGACACAGTATCTAACATAATACGTCGGGGGAGAATTCATGATCATAACCATTGTGCAGTTTTCTCCACAAAATAAAATTCACAAAAATTAATAAATATAAATATTTTAATTTTGGCAAATAAAAATTACAATCCTATCCACTGAAATATCCATTAGCCATCCTCTAGGTTTGCGATACTAAACCATAGCTTTCATTGTGTAATGTTCAGGCCCCATTTGGCACACCGTACAATCAAATTGTTGCATTCGGGAACTCAGAACAAAAAAACAATGTTTCACTTCGATAAGTTTCTCAGATTGCCAAAAATTTTCTGAATAAATTCAGCTACCCTCGTAACATCGTAACCGCACAGGTGCATTGTGAAAGCGCTGAAAATCATATCTTCACGGATACGCCATTCAACAGACATAACAACATGCCGTCGGTAAAATCAGCTCGACTCATTCAGACATCCCATTGTCCACACAAGATCATTTCTCGAAAAAAAAAGGATTGCAAGCAAGAAAAAAGAAAACATGTCAGAAGGTTGCTTAACCAATCGATTTCGTTGACGAACTCTAAAAAAAGAAATGAACAACAAATGCAACCGAAATACCATCCAACACAATGGGACATAAAACATCTGCATTTAGCCATAATGTTGTCACAGTGTGCACGAGGCCAAACCCTCTCAGGCTGACTCCGCTCGATAGTTTGCCATGATTCCGTGCAACAATGTATGTACATTCAAAGACACAAGTACCTCCATATCGCACAGAGAATGTAACGTTTTTGTGTCCTTCTCGTACGATATTGTAGCAGTTTTGCCCCGCTCAAGTGACCCGTAATTTGCTATCTTCGTCTTAACACAAATACTTTGTAATTATTCATTCATTATCTAGCCAGAGACGACCAATTAACCCATAATTGATAGCGACAAAAAGCAACCTATGTACACTCTCATCGGCAGATTCCTTCCTTATAAGCATAATTCTCTTTGTTTACTTAAGTTCTTTTTTGTTTTATGTCTAAACTTTTTTTGAGCGTGATTTACTACTCCAGCCACCACACACATGCCATATCAGCCACAGGGGTGAACAAAAACGAAATAGATGAGAAAAATCATTGAATTTATGATGAAGGCAGTTCTCCTCAAAAGTATTTCGTATTAAATTAAACGCACATTAATTATTCAGCACCTTTGCCAGGCACGTTTATTTGTTGCTACTGCTACACCATGTCACCGTGGTGGATATATTTTTGAAAATATTTAATTTATTTCTGTTAATACTGTGTTTAAAACAAATTTGCAACCTACATGGGAAAACAAATGAAATTCGGGAGTAAATCTGTCTGATGGGCGATCGCAGACAGTGGATTTTATAATTTAAATTCGTGCTAATTTATTTAGGAGTTTTCTCCTCTCGGCGGTTTTCGGTTCTTGTGTTTGTTTTATTTTGATGAATGCAATGACATTGGTAAGATTTATCCGAGAGTCTTTGATTCACAGCAATGGGGAGGCATGCCAGAATGTTTGTCTGTTTTTCAACATGTCCAACTCAATTATGGTTTCATTCTTTTTGAAAAATTTAAGACAAAACGAAGCTAGGAAAAATTCGGGGAGAAAGCTGTCAAGTGTTTCGTGATGGTGCGTTAACGGTTGACGTACTGCTTTCTGGGGAATTGAGTTTCAGATAGCAAAGGAATTTCATATTTTCCTCGGTTTTCTTTGCCGTTGACGGGCACCTTGAAATACCAACGATTTATCGCCGAGTGATAAAAGTTGTTAAGAAATGGGGTCGAAGCTAAAGTATGCAAAAATTCCTTCTGATGACCACCTTTCATACGATTCCCTGGTGGAAGTGCGGTGAATGAAGGAATGTTAAGTTGCCATGCTTTGGTTTAGATGTTGAACGCTCCTTTATTTACCAGCCGTCCTCTTTAAATTATGTAACAAGTTCTACAATAACTTAGAACACATACTGGTATTCAAATTATGAATAAACCTTTCAATATTCGAGGCATTGTCCAATAAGGAAGCAAACTAAAATACACTTGTTTTGATTTAATAAGATATCTATTCATGTGTCCTGACATATAAGAATGCTCGAGACCCCTGAAGTGTTGCATCATTTCATAAGATAGTGACCATGATAAAATAAAAAAATTCAAAATCATGGACCGCTTTACGATGTCTACCTTAATAACTTTATAATTTTTGGATAAATGCGTCTACTCACGCGTTGAGGGTTCCAGTTTCAGGATTGAAGATTTCGATTTTTTCACGGCACCAACTCTTTCGAGCTGCTGACAATAATCAAAGAGTATTAATTGTCTATGAGACGTGTCTGAAGTTTCGCCGTTCGGACTGCAGATCTCTTCCATTTGTGATAAAACAATAGCACGCACAACACGAGCTGTTACAGAAGAAGCTACGGTTGGTCTTTTGAAGGCTATAGTGTCATCTAATTTATTTATTTATTTACTTAATTTATTATAAGAAACATAATTTGTGTTAAGACTTATTAATTGTACTTAAAAATTTAAACATTTCAATTAAAATTTTAATCATCATTTGTGCGACTAGTCCTTTATTTAGCTATCACTGTAAGTGATGCTACATGTTCGTACGGTTTCGCCATTTTCGTCAATTTATCGAACAACACATATTTAACTTGTCAAGATTATGTGCATAAATAAATCCGGTTGTTTGACTTATATTATATTATAGAACTTATTGGTTAAACCGCAGCGTACTTACAATTTTTAAAAATCGTATATCTCTTCTTTCATATAATGTACAATTAAATACCATTACAAGTGAAATAAAAAACTTCATTTGTCGTCTCTTAAAAGTTTACTCCATTAACCGACCTATAGCTTAACAGAAGCAAAATTTATTTTAATTCAATGCTCTACTTCCAATTAAGTTATAAGAAAAAACAAAAATAAGCAGTAAAAACTGCATTTGAAGAATAAGATCCTCACATTCCAACTTTGTTTGATCCTTCTACTCCTCTTTCCATTCCCCAAGTACGAATGCATGTGATTGGTGGAATTTAAATACCAGTTGGAATCAAATTTTATAGCATCTCTCCAGTTCCAACCAGAACAAGAAACACGTACTTAGTCTAATTAGCTCAAAACTCTTATAAGGGCTCAGCACACAAATTATCCCAATTTGCAATTGTTCCCTGCCACTGTGTGACCCATTTAATTTGGTCCAGATGAATTCTACCTGGTGTGTCCGTAGGAATTACGTAAGAACTCGTGTACCTACCTATTAGGAGTCATCGTGGTCGGCTCTTGTCTCGCAGTACAATAGAAAAAATCGAGTTGGACAACTTGAATGAGTACCATCGACTGCTACTACATCTTGGAGTTTTGCTTTATTTTGACGCAATTCGCCGCACGTACAAGATTCCCTTTTCTCCTTATGATCATCCTGTTTTTCTTTCCTCTGCTTCCACTCTCTGCACAGTCAGACGATGGAAAGACTGCACGGAGGAGAAAGACAAGGGCAGGGGAAGAGAGTAATCTCTATAGTAAAAATAAGTCGAAAAAGGTACTGTTGCTCTTTCTGTTATTGCAGAAACTGTTGGTGCATTCCGAATGTACACGTACTCTGAGAAATTCGCATATAAATTAAAATGTTCATACGCACACGATTTCCGCCAATAATTCATTCAAATTTTCTCACTTCCCCACTTGGATGTGCGGCGATCGGAGTGGCGGAGGTGGAGAGGCCTTCGATCCAGCTATCCCATGACCACCACCGCCGCTGCCACCGGAGTCATCCTATAACAGCCTGTTGGGTCTGTATGCTTTTTGCTTCGGATTTTATTATTAATTTTAGATTTTTTTTTGCTCAAACTGAAAAGATGTAGAGAGGGAATTGCTCTCAACACACACGCGAAAAAAAGCAGAGAACACCAACAGATGAATCGGCCAAAGGAAGGCGACGATAATGACGCCGAAAACGACGAGCAAATCCTGTGCACTCGTAGTCGGAGGTGATGATGATGATGCTGCTACTACTAAATTTCACATCCGATACGTTACCCCCCACACACACTTTATCATGGGCCTCGATGTTTTGACAGTTGGCTTGCATTCAAATTGAATTCCATTCCAAAAATGGAAAAAAGGTGATGCAAATACGCAAGTGTGTCTGTGCTTACGGTGAAAATTAATGAAAAAAAAACTCCCTCTCAAAGTACGCGAAAAAAAACGTGTCCTACTCATGAAAATCTATCTGCACTCTGTGCGCCGTTTGATATGCTTATTCATTCGCGCAATATAAAGAAAGAAAAAACGAACGATAAAAGAAACAAACAGCTGAACCTTGAAAACTGTCAAAAAGTGAAGCAATAAAATTGTTTAAAATCAAACAGGCAATAAAAACATGCAGAAACGGGAAAGTGAAAAGGCAGAAAAAACACAAAGATTCACGCTACATTACACCCACATTTTTGTTGTTAAAAATACAAAGCAAGACGAACACACAAAGTTTTTTCTTTTTTTTTTCAACAACTTGCGTCTGGCACATGGCATATTTAAAATGTACTACACAATATCGCTGCGAAATTTGTAAATATTCTGCAACAGCAATGACAACGTTAAATACTCATGTCGCCAAAGTTGATTTGGTTTTTGTTTTCGCATTTCCCTCGCATTGTATTTTTATTAATATCACACATTTGATCTCTTTGTTGCATACTTTAATAAATATTCCCAACACTTTAGTGGAATGTTAATTAATATGTATTCCTTATTATTCCTTCGCCGTTGATGCGATTCAGAATTGTATTTCACGCGAAATGATGTCTTTATTTTTCATGCTATTTTTTGCAAATGAATTAAAAACACTTTGAACTATGCATATGCCATAAGTGCTTTTTTTGGACTTTAGAGAAAAAAACTGCTTCACACGATCATGTTTATATAAATGTGGGACATTATTATTTTAAAAGACGTTTTATTGAGAGCAGAGGAAAGAAACTGTTTTTGGAAAGCCAAGCAAATTTGGATTTGATTAGAGTTTTGTACAATTCAGTAGATATAAGTAAAAGAAGCATATTTGATGACAATCATTTTAGACCTTTTTCACAATTCGGTTTGAAAGCTTATATTATTTGAGCAATGATATAAGGAAACTGTTTCTGAAAGTGCATGACTTTTCAACTCTTTAAGGAAGATATATCCTACTTTTCATTTATTATTTCTGTATCGCCGTTTTACAGCACAACGTCTTTCGAGTTGCTTACAATACTCAAACAGTATCAATTGTCTATGAAAAACTTCTCAAATCTCCCCGTTCGTAGTCGGCAAAAAACTTTAGGTCCCTTCTTTACGTGAGGGAAGACTAGCACGCACAACACAAGTATTTGTTGTAGAAGCTAGGCCCTGATTCTTTGTGGGCTGTAGTGCCACTCAATTATTACTATTATTATTATTTTATGAATAGGCGCAGTTACTTAATACACATGATAGTGTACGCAGTACTTTTAAAGCTTCTTATTGCAATGTACTAGACCATAGGGCAAGTTTTCGTTTCCAACCCACCAATGTGTATAAAATTGGGTTAACCTACTACAGACTAAGTTAACCGCGTGTAATTTCAAAAGTAAATATCTTAGAAGGGATGCTTTTGTCTATAGTAAAAAGGATGTTTTTTTTTCAATTAAACGTAAGTTCTTATTTTAAAATACAAAATACAATGCAGGGTTTGTAAAATACCTTAAGTTATCTTGAGCTAGTATAATATTTTATATGATGTGACAACCTTTAAAGCGATTATTTTTCTTGCAACAATAGAAAGCTACCACGCATTCCTCACTTATGTTCTAGCAGAGTACTATAGAGCAGTCTTAGTGAAAGAGCCTTAGTGAAATTTCTTTTTTCAGACTAAACCAGTGTCTGACGTGACTAACGCCCTGTAATCGGTAAAATACGTTGCGTGGGACCTTTATATTTTTCTGGCTTCCATCTCCCAATTCATCCTTTTCTTGATGTCTTTTTAATGCCAAAGTTTGTACAAACATTGCTCGAAAACAACGTGTTTCAAAAAAATGCATGTCTTAATAAATTCAATAAAAGAATGTCATGCGAAATGACTGCATATAATAATATTCTTTTTCACATGGCCCTATTGTCGGAAGTAGAACTTAAGCTCAATCAGCATTTCTGGCATTTATCTGATTATAGAGACGATTACAAGAATGTCCGAAAATTGCACTTTCGAAACTCTTGTAAAATATACAATTGCATCCCCCTGAATGCAATAAATTTGTTCTAACGTTTTTGTTTTCATGTTCTTTTCTGGTATACAGATATAGCCTTCAGTTCTTTCTTCGCAATAAGTTGATATTGACGTTCGCCCTGGCAGTGCCTCGTCTTTAACGCTTTGTCTAGACCATATGAGTAGTTGATCATTTTGTGCTGCTCTTAAACTCCTTTATAATAAGACTAAGGTTTGATCACCGAAGGTCTCCTGCAACATTTTTTTTAATAGTTTCAGACACTGAAAATATCGTAACTCAAATACTAATGAATATTTTGACGCAAATTATCATATAAAAATAATTTATATTGTTTTCTTTTTCCAAATTTTTCAAGTTCCGTCTTATATTACATTTAAACCTCTTTCTTGAACTAATGTTGGAAACTGATTTTGTCTAACTATTCTAATATTGCAAATAATTGCAATTGTTGAAAAAAAAAGTATTTTAAAAGTTAGCACTCACCTAACATTAGGAACAGCTAGTGTTACTATTGCATAGGCATATTCAGTAAAAAGTTTCCCCAACATTACTCCGAAAGTCTCTGTATCTAATTGTGCGTCATCTTTTAGGCTTTTCATGGATCCACCTAGTAAGAGCTGATTACTCACAGAGAGTATTTGGCATCCAGAAAAGGTTTCTTTAGTCACACCGGTCGGAGTCTGTGTTAATATATAGGCCACATTCACTCATGAGGGAATAAGGCACGAACAAAAGAAATGACTGTTGACCCCTGCAGATTAAAGTACTTCATGATTTGTTTAACAATCGAGAATAAAATGTTATGCACCATTAATAGCAACTGAAATTTAAAGTGAAATTTCAATCTTTCCCACATATTTTAAGACATATATAACCATTATAATTCATATTTATAGTTCATTTATAAAAAAACATAAACTCATCCTTGGGTAATTCAATTTAAGGGTTAATTAAAAAATTAAGCAAAACAAAACACAAACACACATCCATTAAATATATTTCCCAATAACTACTTAAGAAAAAAACAGAAGTCAGTGTTCAAATAAGCAAACACATTTTTTTAAATATTTTCTTAAAAGCGTATAAATGATCCTAACGAAGGGCAGTTCGGCACACGCCACTTACATCTGCTTAAGATTGACCCGGTACCCAAAAACAGAAAAATTAATTTTTTATTCCCAACATAATAAGAAATGTGTGCTTACACCATTGCGCCACATTACACGGAATTCCCTATGAACTCTATGGAAACAAATAGGACTAGAATTAGTTTTCAAGAGTTCACAGTATTTTAGCTGAATAGAAACACGATTAAGATTCGAACAAAATTTGTTAAAAATTCGAACCAATTTTATGCAGCGAAAACAAAGAGAAACAAACAAGAGTCTCCTCAACTCCACTGTATATAAGATTCAGTGATTTTCAATGAACCGCAGACATGTGTCTTTCTTCTCTGGTATTTATGAAATCATTCCACCAAATCCCGTTCTTTCTAGAGTCGCATGAATATTTATACAAAGCATCTAAACCGATCATGACGTAAACCGTCCGAAAACCGTCCAAACAAAAGGTGAAACCCACATTCGCATACGGCATCAAAGATTCACTTAGTGTAGCCACCTCGGATGCAGATACTAATTAGTTAATTATGTAAATTTTCTGTTTTCTAGATGAAATATCTTTAATTTATTTCCTCTTGAAAAATTCTCCTAGGTATAATGATGCCAAGTGGCTATTCATCATTGTAAAAATCATCGCTAATAGCGACCAAAAGTATGAAGAGCCCATCGCGTATTCCCGAATACCCACTGAGCTTGTCAAAGTGTTAAAAGCTAGTTCAATCGCGCAAAATGTTTGCTGTACAAGTAAATGAATACATCGAACGCGGGATGGGTAAAGAGGAAGAGAACAAAAAAATGAATACTAACAGATACGTCGTCGGTAGTAGCTTCATGTTTGTATTTTTTTTTTCTTCTTCCTCTGTTTGGCGTCGTTCTTACTGTTGTTAGACATTTATTTTGTTAAGTTTGTTTTCTTATTAATGTGAGAAATTTTTAATTTATCGCCTTCCCCTAGCATCTTAGTATACTATTCAAGTCGATGTTGATAAAAAGTGTCAAGTAAAAATCGAAGAGATGTGATTTGTTTTTTTAAGCAGACACTTGGTTTGCATATCGGCTTAAAAAATAGAAGAAAAGAAATGAGGGGACCAGATGCATATCTTTTCATCGCAGTACCAAGAGAGGGAAACTCGTTCTACAAGCGAAACTAATTTGAAGCAAATTACCGATCGAAAATTTGCGGTGTGTTACTTTTCGCGGGGTTTGAAGGTATGCAAGTTTATCGGTGCCGTATATTGAAATGGTTACATTCTTTCAATACATCCTTTAAATCATTGTGTTTAAGGCTTTTAAGTCACTATCGATAAACATATCCATAAATCTCACTTCGATTCCTTTTTCTTCAGAAGAAATCTGTGCCTCGAATTTGTCCCTCTCCATGTCCCATCCTTGCGCGGGTATCTTGTTCATCGGTTGGATGAAAAAGGAGGTTCGAAAAACAAAGTATAATCAATATTTCTTTCTGCTTTTCGGGAATTACATCATGATGAATTAGTTTCGTATTAATTTATTGCAAATTAGCAGAGCCCACACAAAAACAACTTCTGGGGCGATCTTAATGTGGGATCGTTGTTTTTTTTTTTTTTGCTGCTAGGTGACCTTGAAAATATTTTCAATAACTTGCCATGCATGTGTCATGAGAGGTACCTGTCGAAGTCGGTATTAAGTCACGTTGTGCAATTACCTTTGGTTTTCAGAATATGACCGGAACCTCTCACCAAGTTATTACGGTCAACGTAATGATTATTGTTTTACTGTGCTCTTGTGTTTTGTGGGAGACACGTCCCAAAAGATGAACAGTCATAAACTGACTGGCAATTGTGTGTGAACATAATCGTTATACAATGTAGATTCATTTTGGATTTTCGAATTCAAGGACGAAATTCCTTGAATCTGTATTTCCAAGTGAGACAATTACCGTCACCTGTGACGAGTGCTTGTTGCTAAAGTTACGTTGAGGGTTTGATTGTTGCATTGTTGCACTCCTTACTCAAATGACAGCTTAAGAAGAAGGTATATACAATTGTTTTTAATTGATAGCAACACTCTTGACATCAGAAAATCAAAAATTTCATAAACAAACTGTGCGCGTAAATTACATTTTAATTTCGAACAATCAAGCACACGTGCAAAAACGTGAAATCTTTTTTTTTTCTCTCTTCAATAAGACCTAATCCCCATAACCCTACAGACGAAGACCCACAGAGGAGAAAAATCAAATAACACTCTCAAGAAAGTGTGCAGATGCGTGTAGTTTGAACGTGAAGAATCCACAAATGAACAAAAAAAAGGCGAAGATTTCAGATGCATATCGGCCACCAATGAATTATTAATAATAAATAAATCATTATTAAAATCAGATTTTCCCCATACCGGCCTCACTAGAGACGAACGATGTGTGTGTTGTACCGGTGATTTGTTGTTTTATAATGTTCTCATGGCGCACACTTGAATGGCCAAAAATGACAGCGTTACTATATGCGGTATAGGAGATTTAATTTTATTTTTATTTTATTTATTTTTTTGTTAATTCTCTTGCTGTTGTTATTTCTATATACGTGTATATTTAGTTTGCGTTTTTTTCCGTACACATTTCGACTTTCGCTTGTGGTATGTTTGTATGTTGTTATTATGGTGGCTGAATACAGTGAGGTGTATTTCTACCTCTGTGTATAAAAACGAACGTTGCCTCATAATTTTTATGAACGGAAAATAATTGGGTCGAACTAAATTACAGTGTCCAGAAGTAGCCTGGATAAATTAATGGGGTGCGATAGTTGACATGGGCTTGACATTGTTGCCGGTATATTGTTGTGTTTTTTGTTTTGCTTGTTTCGTTTTTTCACTTTTGGTTTGTTGGCGCAATTAAATGAGGTATTGATTCGATTTGATTTGATTATGCATCGGATTTGTTAATTATTTAATAACTCATTTAAAGAATTAAATTATTTTTCGGAATAGTACAAATGGAATTCATTCGCGGCTTATGTAACAGGCAAGAGAAGCACAGTGTTACAAATAGAACACACAGGAGTAAATTGCGTGTCAGCAAAGTAGTTGACAATGCAGGAAGATATCAGTAGCCACACATAATTGGGCTGTGACATGCACAAGACCATACCAAGCAGAAAACAAGAACGTGAACCTTACAGAAAGGGTACAACAATCAACATAGACAAACGTGAAACATTTATAACACGCATATTTCATGTATGCCCTACCGAATCTGATTAAATGTTAAAATTCGAAACAGCCGAACAGTTTAAATGTACGAAAAATACGGAACATTTTTTCCAGTGTCTAAAGTCGGTCAGTAAGGAATTGTTGCCGCGCACTTCCAAACATAATTCACTTAACGAAATAAGTTCAACATAAATCGTAAAAAAAATTCCACTTTACCCTGAATGCAACATCTATGAATAGTTGTAGTATATCCTCATGGTCTTCAGAAAGGAGAAAATCTTCGAGAAGGAAAGAAGCTCCTTCATTTAATGTCAATATAATGTTTCCCTAATGACTTTTCTGCGCTATCGCACACTTTCCGTTGTCAATGTCCGCATACCATAACCCACAATCTTAAATAAATCCCTTTTGAAAATAAACGAACCGGTCAAGTTTTCTAAGTGCCCAAGCAAATGGCCCTGCATACAGTTATTGAAGCTTTAAGATAAATTGCATGCTTATCGCATGCAACTTTAAAAGTTTCTGTTCTGTAGGAAATATGTTTTAATTAATTCAAATAATTAAAACCACGTCAAAGCAACTTAAGCTAAACTACAACATGCCATAAACACCACACACACACACACACACTCGCACACACTGATCCACATGAGCAAGTTAAATGTTCCATTTTGCGAAAAATCCACAAAAAAATGCAAACATTTGAACAGGCGCGTAATAGTTGAAGGCGACATACTATATACCCACCCTATAGCCATACGAGGACATGCTTCAGGACAAGTTTGCCCGACCAAAAACGAGTGTCTAAGGGATTTTCTCAGTGGCGAAAACGAATTGAAAATTGTGTGAAAATTACGTTTACTCAGGCGCCAGTATTTAAATACACACGTGGTTTATCGCTGTCATTAAATCATTTTTTCTATCTCGCCTTTGCCTTTCAATCTGTCCTGCATAGGGCCAAGTAAATATGTGCCCACATTTTGATAGAAATCGTTTATCCTTTTTTTTTCTCTCGGTCTGTGAATATTTTTAATAGTTTTGAATTTCACTTGTTCAGAGTTCAAACTTATCTGGGAAACAATATAAAGTGCATGGTGGTGGGGAAAAAAATCAACACCATTCAGATCCTTTTTCGCCGGTTCGCCCATTGCACTGCACTCCTGAATAGTGCCCCCCAACTTTCTTCCACTTGGTGTAACAACGCTTAATGCTAAACAGCATTTAAAGGCACTTTAGATGAAAGAGTACCCCCGGTGCAGAGATATACCGCCGCATTCTAAGCGGGCACCGTAGCTGTTGACTTACATTCAGCCCACCCCACCAGCCACCATCATTATTGCCACCACTTCGCCATCAGAATGAAAGGCAACAAAGGTGAGTGTGCATAAGAAACACATTTTTAAGGATACGTTTTGTTGACATGAGTGTTTATTATCTGCCACTGCATCATTTTAATATTGCGAGCTGTTGGTTCCTTTTTCCAACAGATTTTTGTTTTCTCCTGTCTGTGCCTTCTTTTCGAGTAGCTAGGACCAAAGGGCATACATACAGCCGTATGTATGTACAAGTAACGCAAGGGAAGGTGTAGGGCAATAAGAAGATAGTAGAAAAAAAAATGTTTCGTTTGCCTTTTACTTTCTTAATGATAGTTTGTTTTGCATTTTATCTGGTTTGTGTGCGGAGATTAATGTTGGGGTCTGGGCCTTGTGCTAACTTGTCTCCTGCCGCATTGAGGCCGACTGCGGTCATAGGAAGATGAGTAAATAGTAATTACGAAATAAAACCGTTGAATATTGCTGATTAATGACTTAAGATACAGCATTGTGCTCTGTGTTCAAAGCTAGCTTGCGTTTGGCTTCTCTTAAATTATTTTTTTCTTTTCCAAGATATATTTTTGGTTATTATCAAACTTTATTTTTTATTTTTTTTTTTAAGTTTTAGTTGTTTAGTTTCTATTTATGTTTTAATTTTGTTTTAGGTAAGATCAACACCATACAGCAAGAACTTCATAACAGTTACAACGGTAAGATATTCAGAATTAAATTACAACTTTAAATATGCATTCATTTTTTGCATCTATTTCTTCACACTTAAACTATTACTTTAATGTGACCGTTGAGGTCACTGAGCAATCGTTGTTACATAAGTGGTTGATTGTGGTGTCTCAATCCTACAATTTTTCAATTGTGAAGCTCAGAAGCCACAACAACTCATATGAGCCAATCTGGTCGATGTTGCTTTTCACTGCTTATTTCGTAGGGTAAACTTAGTTTGTTGCTGGTTTGAGGTGATTATTTGTTCTCGATTTGCTGACATAAGTCATCATTCCTTTTTTGTCGCTTGGTTTCATAGTCAAAGTCGCAACTTGACCTGAACTAACAATCAGATCCATCCACTGCGATCTATTGCCAAGTCATCCTCTTATTAAAGATGCCGTCCATTGCGTTGCTTAAATCCTTCACTGATTCTGCTAGCAGTAGGATGAAGGACTTAGAGTATTGTATCTTTTGACGATTTACAATGATCCCATCGCAAAAAAATGTAATCATCTGCATCACCGCCAACAACGCATAGTGCAGGACTGAAATAATCAAACACAAACTGGTCAAGGTCATTTATCGAAAACCAAAGTTGGGAAAAAAAATTTTGCAATATATCTTTGCTGTTCCTTATTTTATACATTCGAAACAGCAGCAATCGCATAGGGTATCATTAAATTATCCAACGACCGAACTAGTTTCTTCCGATATTATTTCTTCAGCCTTTGTGGGGAGAGAAAATGATTGATTCCGTGGACTCCTAGCAAAGATTGATTTTGTTGCCCTCAATACATCTTCACCTCATTATCTTATCCTTACTGTTCGTAAGTATATATACAAAGTTTTTTTTTTCTTCAAAAAGTGGGCTAACAGAACTGGCTTAACCGCATCCGATCACTTGCACTCCTCAAGCCAACTATTCGTAACTTACCATCCACGCATACCGTTGAATATGGCGTTGAAACATCAGATACAGAATCTCATTTTGTGTACGCTTTTTTATCTTTGCGATAATTATATGTATCCGAAAGCAACAGTGGTTTGAGTTTTGCTTCTTCTGCTTCCATATCAGTTAAACATATCAATACGATACTTAGTTGCAATAATATGTACACCCTTACGTGCTTGCCAACCAGAAAATCATTAAAGGGGCAATTCTTAGATGCGTTGCTTTAGGAGTTTGTATTTTTAAAGAATGCTATCACTAATTGATAGTCACAGGCGAAGTTAGTTTCATCTAATCAGTGCTTTCATGCGAACAACATGATTTATTAGCTCCTAGATATGATATTTAAATGGAATCGGAGGTGAAATAAATCAAAAAAGGTATTCTTTCTCTGGCGGGACCCTTAATGCTGGCCCTCCATTTCGATAATGGCAATTTTGAAACCAGGTCAGTGGGACCACTCATCTCAATAGTCGTAAAATTCACAGAAAGACACAAACACACAATGCGCCACTGAGGCTGAATCGTTACACTTGCCGTAATTTATTGTGATGAATATAATTCATATTTGCACGGTGTGTTTGGCTATGTGTACGTGTAAAAGCTTATGCGGCAGATTTCACGGTTATTTTATTTACAAAGGAAGCAATTGAATTTCAGAGGGTGCCTTTCAACGAGCCCGATGCAAATCTACAAGGGAGAATGAGTGAAATTCGCAACAGGAGCATAAATCATATTCGGATTTTTACTTCGTTGGTGTTTCATGTTGAACTTGACTGTAGTGTAAAATTACTCTTTTTTGCCCTAAATTGTACACGATTTTGTTTCTTTAAGTTCCATGTAATTAGATTTAAAGTTAACAATGTATTGAAAGTGTGGACCTGTCGAGGTTCCAGTCAAGTCAGTCTGTGAGCTTAACTTATATATTTTGCGTAATTTTGTAAGAAATTAGAATTTCTTTGTAAATAATTCTGTTAAAGCAAAAATTAAAAATGTGCTATGTTGCAAAGGAAACATTAGAAAAGTCTTAGCAATTTTTGGGAACAGAGTCTAGAAATTAGTGATCTGTTTACGGCTCTTCCTTACGATTTTTCGCGTCCCACACTTTACTAACCCTCACCCCATACAATCTTCACAGATTTTCTTTATTCACTGAATCATAAGTGCGCCAGTACCCGCGGCCAAATGGCCGTGCATACAGTGCTGTTGAATAGGAGGCAGTATTCAATTAATGATATGAATTTATAATTTGTATGAACATTCAAACTTTATTACTTGCCGACGACAAGTCAAGTTGTATGGGGCTATGTTTTGTTTGTTTTCCCTCATACGTTGGCTCCCTAAGGTAACTTTCTTCGTTTTTTTTTTCTGCAAGAATAGCCAACGAACCATAACAAGATCTACGTAATGGAGCCACATGCACACATTTTCGAAGTCGACTACGCTCATGGCTTGATCATTTGAGTTCAATGATTGCAAATGTATTTTAATTACATATGCTAACGATTTTATAACAGTGGCCTCTCTATTCAATTAAATTCAACAAAAACAATCGGTTTTCCTTTCGTTAATATCTGGATGCCCTGATTGAATTCTGTTTCAAGCAATGAGTACTCATGAGGGAATCAAAAGACCGACGAGTAATTATACAGGCGCTTATGCCGTTTAAAATTTTCCCAGCGGTCGCATTAGTGTATTCAATCATCAAAGCGATATTGCAGGGGGTGCAAATGCATTTTGCATTCGGATTCACTGATTATTTAAAGTGATCGGTTAGCATCAAGTGCGAGATATGTACTTACACATAAATAGGAGTCAAGTGCGCTTCCACTTTGAAGATCTTCGGAATCGTTTTTATTGCGGGGTACAAGGAAAGTCTTAAGTGGATGGCATGCATGGGTGGATGCGTGCATGTCTGCTAAATCGATGAATAAGCCTTGAATTAAATTTTCCTGCATTCAGCTGAGCAGCGTTGAAGTGTGAAATTAACCAATGATCGACAAACTCCTTAATATACCGCTCAACTGTCGGATTTGTTCCCAAACAAATGCATGTGTGTATCACGTCGAAGAGTAACATATCATAATTCAATTACACGAACAAATGTGATTTAAAAAAATTGCTATCAGTAAATCTGTAGAACTCCGTTTACCAACCGTGTCACCGCTTAACCCATTACCCAGCTGAAGCAACAAGACACACAGACAACAGCAGTGATATTCAATTCACTATTTTCCAGAAGCACTTAACAAGGCAAAACGCCTGTTAATTATCACCTGAGAAGATTAATGCGCGCACCAAACTGAAAAAAAAAATACAAAAACAAAAAAAAGCGAAAAAAAGTTTGCAAACACCAACAACCCAGCAATTGGACCCTGCACGCCCCACAACGCAATGTGACGATGCAGTACACAGACGACGACGGACCGAATTGCGGTATGAGCGCGCGCGCGCTGATGGCTAAACTAAAACTACAGGCACGCATTCACTTCGTCCGCAATTCAATGAGTATTACATACAGTCATTCCGTTTGAAATTACACTAGTGATTTTCGCAAAGGCAAATACAAAACAAAATCCACAAGAGCACATCGTGGCCGAACGGTGAGAACGCGAAAAGTATCTAAATCTGTTAACACATTTCATTTCGGAGAGCATTTTCTCAGTGGAACACTGCGGGCAATTAATCAATTTTCTTCAGTGCTTTATAGGTCCATTTAGCGACGGTAAAGTTGTTTCGGAGCGCACTTCGTAGCACCCATTCTAGTTCCCGCCACAAACTTTACTAAGGGATAACCAGAATGCATCCGGCAGCCAGTCTCCTCTACCCGTCGCAGTAGTTTCCACCAGAAATGCAGCGTAAAAATAGAAACATGAAATGGGAGAAAAGACACAAATAACGGAGCTTCTAGATCTTTAGCATGGTTATTTACGAGTCGTTGAGCTGGGGCTGGGATACGAACCGAAGAAGCTTACAAACAGGCAAACAGGGGCAGCAATAAATAATATTCGCACGTCGTAATGCAGGGTGTAGGTATTCCAGAAATGACAGAACTGTTTCAAATTGGGTACCTCAGTGGATGAAAAAGAAAAAAAAAAATATAAATACAAACGTGTATCTTCAACGAGGCAAACAAACCTATAATTTACCTTGATCCAAGTAGAGAGAGATACTATGGTCGCAGACTTGAAACATGAATGAAAACGCCAAAAACTTCAGCAGCCGGAGAACACCATGCGTGCATCTTGCAGACACTGGACAGGGAAAAAGACGAAAATCAAAAATTGAGCGCGCGCGAGCGCAAAGCCAAACCTTGGAAGTTGTACGGACCGACTGTCTAAATCCGAACGGACTTCAGATGCGGATGAGTAATGGAAGGAGATTAACAATCGTCGCCATTCCCACTGTTAACCAACCACCACCACCACCACCATCACAGTCATCAGCACCAACCACTACTATGCCCTGACGGACACCACCATCACCGTCATCATCATCATCATTATCACCTTTCCCATTTGACTTTGAATAACTCGGGTACCCATTTTGGATTTGGTGAACTTGGTGGATTGTATTCGGCGGTCACCGTCTGTGTGCTGTCAGTCAGTTTTGCTGTAGCATGGAGGTCTTTCTGCACACAGGTAGAGTGTGTATCTCGCATGCAGGCTGGATTTTTTTTGCTTGTCTTCTTAGTAACGGTCATAACACCGGCTGTGATGACGTATCGTATGGTTTAGTTCCCCTCTCATTTTCAGTTCGCTCTCTCTGCGAGTCATCCATCTTGTGGAAGTGTGGATGATAAGATGGGAACACGAAAAATATGAAAATTAATTATGTTTGCTCACGTTTTGACGCTAACGCTACATAGCTATACATACACATGTAAAATGCTCATTTCGAACATGTGTGTGCGTGAGTGGGTAGAGTTATTGTCACCGGGTGAAAGTGAATTATGCAGTGAAGTTACCCAGATGTGGGTGGAGGTGATTGAAGCCAAAATAATTTCGCTTAAAGAAGCCGCCAAAATTAAAATGTTTTGTATTCAATCATGTTTATGGCTTTACCTGGATGAGAACCTGCCCTGATCGGAGATTCAAACCCAAATGGGCGAATTAATCATTTTCACCTGGAATGGAAGGTGTTGCCAATGAGATGGTTTTCAGGCGGTCTAATTAGATTTTTGTTTGCGGCGAAAACTGGTTTCGCAACGAAAATACGAAAATTGTCTTACTTGTAGCTGGGAGATTGTAAATTTCTGAGCTGTTCGTATAAGAAAGATTTTGTTTGTAAAAGGTATTGTGTTTGACATAAGAGGGGAGTTGATCGTACGTCCTATAACTCACATTTACTCCCATAAATTTATTGACATGGAGTTTTAGGACTTATTAGAAAATAAGAAATTGAATACATTTTTTGTCAAGTTCAAAGTATAATATGTATATGTTACTTGAATGTAATGAATAGTATGAGGTGGAATGCATTCAGAGTGCACTGAGCTTGATTATAACGCCAAGCAAGTGGATTTTAGAGCATATCTTGCAACCACACATATGGTGGTGATTTAATTTGAGTAATGACAGAAAGAATTAAGAATACAAGTTGCTACTTTTGGGGGTAGAAAACACTGCAAAATGCGAGAAACTCAATACTAAATACAGATTCCTTTAAAATGTGATACGACTATCTCCATTATGACCAAGGTGGATCTTGTGTGCTATTCTATCGGGTGGGTGATCGCTTGGCAGTGCCAAGCTGAAGTGGTTGCTGATAAGTAAAGACCGATGATGAAGTGAGAGTTACGATGGTTTACCTATACTTTTCCTTATGTGTCACAAACATCTGAAATATGTAGAAGAAAGACAGACACTCTAGCTACATCGTTAAATTGACAAATTCACAATGAATACGTTTAAAATATTATTAAACGCTATTTGAAAAACAATTGCTGACTACGTTCCGTGTAATCATATGTCATATCAGCATTTAATTAATTAATTGGCTTTCAGAATGTTTGAAATTAGTGTATATTTGAAAACACTAAATGTTTGACTTGTTCTACGAAAAAGGAGGCAATTAAGGAAAGACATGAAGAAAAATTGCACGAAAGAATATGGCTAGGAAATTTCAAGTGTTCGCGATTAAAAAATGTATATATTTAACGAAAATTCTCATCAATCAAAAATATTGGATAGAAGAATGATATCTGTTACAAAAACGTAAACAAGCACTTAAAATGTCAAACATCTAAAAATCCACCACTCCTCTCGAAATAAAACTATAACTCAAATCGAAGATGACCAGATACACACATATGTATGTATATGTACTTTTGATCCAACATACAATAAAAGCTATAAGGCGGGGGTAGTGACTCGGTGCTTACCATATACTGAGTACTATCGATTAAAAGATTTTTTGAAGACACATAATTTCCATTAGAAACTTTGCTGTAATTAAGTTTCGATCCAAATCGGCTTCGGCCTAGATTGGAGCAAATACAACCCAAGCTCGGTGCTCGTACTGTTCAGAAACAAAACAGGTTGAGAATTTTCGAAATGACTTAGATACAGCCTAAGAAACAAAATAGATCCAAATTTTTAAGCCTTTAGACAACTTATGAAATTTTATTTGAAGTGGGTGGTATTTGGCACTTGTTGCTCGATGAAGGAACTCCGATAGAAGATAATAACGTGCAGCAGTCCAAAACTGTAGATCTTCTACAAAATATAAATATATATATATAATATATATAATATATATATATAATATATATGTATATGCAAGTCGACGTGTTATTATTTAAAGTTGTCACTAAACAATATAAATTCTGTATGGCACACGAGACTAAAATGACTGATTTCAAAAAATTTACAAATTTAAGGTGAACTATTTTCATTACTTTAATGGTAATGGTTTCTAAAATATTCGTTTCCTATTGGAGAAAGGGAGAAGGAGAGACTAATACTAACCAAAAACGTTTGAAATACAAATTTTGGTTTTTATCCATTATAGAACAACAGAAATCATACCAAAAGAAATACCTCATAGAAATTCAGTACGACAGCCATTGATACAATACAACACAGAAATACAATAAATCTTTACAATCCAATACCCACGTACCACTACAAACAAAATCTACCATTAACACCATAGCCACCACCTAGAACCCATAACATGGCCGACCTTAAAGACTCGTATGCACCGACTGATGATTAATCTGATGATATCTCGGAGGCAAGTACATCTTAAGGTGAAGCCGGGGTACCTGCTTTGTTTTCTTTGGAAATAAATCTTTTAATCAAATGCAATAGATCATTGCGCGGGGAAGGTTTGTATCTCTCCAAACGTCAAAACAAACAATGAACAGCATTCCAGTATTGGCGTCTCTTTCTAACTTCATATTGACATCTTTGACTCTTTTATCTTACGATGCTAAGGCATCATTCTGGGTGTGAGGTAGATGATTTCTTTTCACTTGAATATTGAAATGCGAAGGACACCCTCAATGTCGGGGCATTAGTGATCTACGATTCGGACTTTGACTTCTATTGGAACACGTAGCGTAAGTCGGTATTTTTCACATTGAAACATAAATGAGTGGCAACGATGCAAACCACTTGCAGTTGAAAATAAGAAATGACAAACTTCATGGGTCACTCCTTATTAAGTTGTTCGCTTTTACTGCCGATCGCGCATCGGAGTATGTCTTAAATAAAAGCAACTCAAACGAGTATCTTGAGTGAGTAATGGTCCAGCGAAAGAAAAGAATCTACAACACTTATTCTTTTTTTCACTTTTTAGTTACCAATGTGAATTCATCTCTTTGTGAATGCATACACATATACTTGTATTTTTGGGCGTGATCAAAACACACGAAAAGACGCGTCGTAAATCTCCGTAACATGACACTTTTGGCGGTTGGATAAAATATGTTACCACCAACAGATATCCGCTTGGATACATTGATACAAAGAGGATTCCCCTTGCGTCGCATTCCACCTCACAAACTATTGATATGAAACAAAAAAGGAAAAAGCCAAACTTATTAAAGAAAATGATTTATTACTCGTGTCCGTCTGTGTAGTGTCTTGTACATCATAATAGTGTCTAGGTTCTCCAACTGGAATACCACAGTGTCGCATGTTGCAAAGTGTCACAAGTTGGCAGATCTCCGTGCTAGAGGAAGAATAAGAGTAAGAAAAAATATCTTATATAGAATATCACAGCTTATCTTCTATCTTAAGTAGAATGTGTGATCGTTCGCCACGAGCTGTGGTCAGAGACAGTTGTCAAAAGACAACTCTCTGCGTTAAGAGGAGAGAAAAAAAGAACACGAAGAAACACTACAAAAGAATGCCCCCAAGGGACGAAGGCGCGCACGCAGATGGATGGAAATGAACAGAGAGAGAGCGAGGTGGAGGACACTGAAAAAGACAACAACAATAAATATAAAAATAAATCTACATACTCGCATATAAAACTGTTAACTAACTCAATTTTGTATCTGTCAAGAGAGTTCTCGCATTTTCGAGATTATATTTAATTTTTTGTTGTTAGTCCTGCCATGTGCTGTCCGATTCAGGCTTGCATTTTAGCCAACGCCAGTGTGACTGCGGGTTTTTGATATTTTCTTACTGTCAGAAAGAGAGAAGGCTTTTCCTCCCCACATGCACATATACTACACCCGTTGAAACGCATACTGCCGCCGAATGGCACAAGAGATCCCCGAACACCGAGTTCGAGCGCCTTTTTTTTTTTCTTTAATTTTCATATGGCTGGGTGATTCCTGTCTCTCGCACTCGTATGCTGCGGTAGAGTAGATTGTGTTACAAGTGATTGCCACAACATATTTAATTTTTGTGACTTTTCTTATGGATTTTAACTTCTGTGCCAGTGCTTTGATACAACGCCATTAGTATTCAATTTTCTGGCGTAAGCCTGGGTAATTTTTATTCGTTTTGAATATTTATACACACTCGACATGATTATTATTATAATTGCAGTAATTAGGAGCGTAAGACACGCTCGTCATACATTCTAGCTGGTCTGTTGGCTGTTATATAAATCAGAATAAATGTGCTTATTTTTGTATTACAAACAATTCTCAGTCGCATTTATACAGACGGTTTTTTTTTCTATCTTGTTGACTTTAATTAGCGAATAAAGTGTTTGTGAAAGAGCAGCATTGCACTGTTTACGATCCCAAGCACTCACCTTTTACAAGTGATCCTGCCACATAGCGCTTAACACTTTCAATGAAACCGATTTCTGCAGATGGAAAAGTAAAACTAAGTTCAGCTGACATACATACACCTCAGTGACTGTGTTGAACTTCGGCTAATTTGCAATTTAGTTTATGAGTGTATATTTCATCCCTGATGTATGATAGCCATGACTACAATGTCCTATACCTTGGAATATGTCAGATTCAATGACGAAGACGCAAAGGGAAGCCATAACGACGACGATCGCGTCGTTACGACACTCCAACCGGTGTTAGTACCCAGTTAAGACGCATAAGAAATCGCGGCGAAATCTTCAGGAAATGGACACTTTATACGAAAAAAAAGCCAAGAAAAAATATCCAAACAAATACTGAAGCAAGAGAAATCTACCAAACACACACACACAACAAGGACGACATCGAAAAGAAAAACGTTAAGCGCTATTCACGTACACACACACCCGTCTTGTGCTCCATATTAAGGCCACTGTGCTATTGCATTACACAAAGCAATTGCGTTGGGTGGAAGTAGATATACCCCGACGCCACAGCAACTGCTGACACAAGGCGTCAAAAAGGAAAGACCGAAAGGAAACAAACAAAAAAAAAAACCGTATACAATGCATCATAAATGTTAACCTGTATGTTGCGCACATTTATAAGAAATGCGGACTTCAAGGTGATTTATGTGATCCGCGTCTAATTTATTACTTTCAGTCCGAGGCGGTGGTGGTGTATTATTGCACGACAACCGACGATGACGACCGTGATTGTGAAATACAGAAGAAGTTTGCTTGTGTTTGGTATATGCATATTAGGTGACAGTTTCTTTGGTGAAACGAAAGTTCTCCTAATTTCATTGACCGAAGGATTCGTTACGGCATTCCGTTTAACCGGACACCCATCCATCCAACGGTTCGACAGTGAAGTGATTGACAAATTAGATAAGTGGCATTTTGGTGCGGCAACACATCAAATACAGCGTTAGGTGCAGAGAGATTTCCCCCGACTTCACACACTGCGCTCAATTTGCAATTTTAATGTCCACCACAATAGAGGCGTTTAGATCGAACGTGCCTTGCATTCCGCATGACGAATCAGACGCACACACTCGCACAGAAAGACCGGGTTAATGTATCCGCATTCGTGCGCCTCGTTGCGTCAATCGGAGAAGTGGTTTCTAAACAGACACTTTTATTTTGCAGCTCAAACGTATGAACAAAATTCTACGCCACCATAACCGCTTAATCTGTTAAATTGGTCTGGCAGCGAGGAGGCATCTCAGATTCATATCTGTGACCGCTGAACGAAGCTTAAGTGGCGCCAAACTTGCACTTTCTATGCGGAGTAGGAGAACGGAGGAGAGTCCTACAGTCAAAGACAAATAAGATTCATCGTTTCAATGGGCCTTCGTGGGGAAGTGGGAAAACGTGCAACGCCTACCCATCATTACCTTATTTCCAGCATGATCTGTGAAAATCATCATAAGATTGAATGACGATTGCAGAGTGTTGTAGAGCAGTGTTGTGTTGTGTACATATCGTTGACGACGATGGTGATGACGATCGTAGAGAGGGCGATGTGGTTAATAAAACGATAAGAGCAGACTGTGCACGTACTTAGCCCCTGGGTACTGTCTATCCGTGAGACGTCATCATTTCGCATACTCCTTGTATATGTCTGTATATCAGCGCTATGCAATTGCACTCTTAATCTTTAGGCGCATGCGAGCATGACGAGTAATGGTGATGACTGACGGCAAGCAGGCATGCTGGCAAGCTGGCTGAGAGGCACGCCGGAGAAACAGTGGCAAGCCGATTGTGTGGATAGCGCTGAGGAGTTGTTGTTTTTTTTTATTCCTAGTGTTGCTGCAGCATGTGTCTGCGGCTGGAACGTGTTGAGATTGTACGTCATTTTGGGTTATTTTATTGTTTTATGCGATTTTAATATGAACTCACTGCAAAATGCAAATTTCCTTATCTTGTGGGTTGGCTCTCTGTCCCAATCCTGCGGTTTACAGAAGCATCTAATTGAAGCGGCCGACAAAGGGCAAGTGTTTACTGAATTAATTAAGCACCAGGGCACTGTGTGTATTATTATCAATCTTGAATTGATTTAACACAAAGGATGTAATGTGAATCGTAGCTCTTGTAATATTATGCATAGATGGGATAGGTATGTATGTACATGCATGTATGACGAAGTGGAAAAATCTGAAGTATTCCACTTCGAAAATGCTCGCCGACTGAGAAGTAGAACATGATTTATTCAACGAAAACCTCTGCGCTGCGTACCTTAACATATAACTTACTGAAGGAAGTTGAATAAAAATAATTATATTATGTGAAATTTGTAATTGGCTGACGGTTATCCCAGCCTCTGTAGGTACACAAGATACAAGCATGCAACTACTGCAGTGGTGTGTATTTAATTGTGAAATAAGCAAATATTTTACGACAGAACATTGATCAACTAACAAGCAATACAATCATTTATTGACAACAGAAGGAAGGAATGCATATAGACACAAAATACCCAGCAAACATTGGTCAAGCTCTTGTCCGACTAGTATAAGTAGTTTGTATTTTGTGATTGCTCAGATTCCCTACCACATCCCTCACATTATTTGCTGCGCATTGAATTCACTTACAATCCCACCCTCCCTCACGTCGGCGGTGGCGGCGGCGGCAACGGTGCCTGCGGGCGAAGAGACAGAAGAAACCAAACACGACAGGTGTATTTATGCAACCTCACAAAACCACCCCAAACCCCACGAATGCACAGAGATGATTCGCCAGCTTCCCAACCCCCTTTTCAGCATTTTACCAGGGATGAAGTTGAGTCTCAGTTTCAAAGTGAAGTGCAACATACTGCCGCTAACAAAACACAAGCAAACCTCCCTTCCCGTGTGCACGGTGCGCTTAGGGTGGATGGAAGAAGAAGTATGGGCGATCCTTGAACAAGGGTTGTGCACTTGTAACTCTTACAACAACGACAAACGGCCGACGATGGAACAATTGAACGTAGTCTAGTGTATCACACGGGGGAAGATGCACCCGAAGAGCGCTTTTCACGTGCTTCGTTCTTTTACTCCTGCTGGCCAGCAGGAATTACCAATTAACTGGCTTTTGACACAAGGCCTATTAAATTTGTGGGCCCTTAGAGACGTATCGCACACGCTCGCATGACATATGACTCGTCAATATTTCTGCTGGGATTTCCCATAATGCAATCAATCAATGGCAATTCAATGAAAATCCCGTTGAGGTCAAATATATGCGCGCCGTAGGGTAAATGCCATCCCACAATTGCGCCCTCCACGATTGTCGCTTCAGCCGCTGCTACAGCGCTGCTTGCACATGTGCGCCTCATGTGGGCCCACATATTCGAGGACTTGTGTCATTTGATTTGCAAAACATGTGACCTATGGCCGAGCGTTAAGGAGGACGAGGTGGGATGAAGCATTAAGCCAACCAACCGATAGAATATCAATCCTTGTCTTACATACACACAAATAAGCTCAAATGTGTGGGTGTGCAGAGGGCGAATTATATGGGGAGTAACATGGGCATAAAATATTTTACAATGGCAAATGTATGGGAATTAGATACGGCAAGGGGTGTTATAAATTTAACGGTGGAAATTTAACAGTATAAATTAAAGGTGATGCCAACTGGGGGATGAAATGGCCAGAAGGTAGGTGACATTAAGCCGCACTGCAGTTGATTTTAATTTATTCCACTAAGCAGGTGAGAGTGTGTTTAAGGTAAATTCTGATTTTAAGCAGAGCCTATAAAGTGCAACTGAATACAATTCTGCCGCACAATTTCAAACCGCCGTAATCAGATGTTTTTTACTTCATACTCAGAGTTCAGCAAAGTGATAACGTCGAAAATATTTCCAATCAATTCTGAGAAGAATTGCCTGCATGTGCAACTACAACGTTGAACTTTATGAACTCCGCTTAATTACGCAACATAAGGAACTTGAGAGCAATACACAAAACAAAGCGAGCAATAAAGTATGCAGTTCATTTTCCAATTGGTAACACCTTGTTAATAACAACAATAAACTATAAAGCATAATTAAATTTAGGTCGCAAATCAGATTTACGTGACAGCTTTACAAAAAATAAAAATATTCCCTGAAAACGACAGAAAAAAAAACTAAATGAAACAAAATCAGTGCTCGAACAACAATCCGAATGCGATTTTGCAACACAATTTAATATTAAAATGTGCAAATATTCACAGTTAATCAACAAATTGATCAATAAATTTTGATTTTAATTCCATCGATTTATGATTGTTAATAGCCCGCCATGGAGCACTCTGTATTGAGGGCGGCCAGCGCATCCAACCCGCTCAACCACCGACAACTGTCCCACACTGCCCGCAGTCCCACACATATCCGAGATCAAATCATCTGCATTCGCCTGGTGGAATAAATCTTTTTCTGCCACCGAATTCGAAATCCCTTTTGTGAGAAGCCCGCGCGTTCGGTGCGAATTTATTTCAACCATTCGTAGCGAATAAATCCACCAATGAAAGACCAATAAATAAATTAAAATAATGGTTGCGTAGGCGCAATTTAAAGGGATGCAAAATCCATGGTATGGTTAAATGTTTGCACTGCAACTGCACACATGCATATGCATTTCGGGAATATACGCACAAATCTAATACAATAAATTAAAAATTACCTCCAAAATATTTAAGAGTACAAATGCTCATCCGCCATCAACAAATGGGATTTCTTCAAAAACTGAAAATCCCGCCTGATCAGATGGAATTTATTTATGCGTGTGGAAACAAAAGCTGTTACGCTGACAAACGAATCAATCGATTGGAAATATAAATAAATTGTTGATCCTGCTACTCCGACAATCATCGGTCTTTCTGAACATGTACATACGTGCCTTTTACACAACGTCAAGAGAGGCAGAGATTCAAAATTAGATTTATTTTTGTTTTTGTTTTTTTTTTTTTTTTTCAATTTATTATATTGTGCAGCAATACATTGAACTTCGTCTCCGGAGATACATTTATTTGGTTGGTGAGCCCTTATGGGAGGGTGGTTTCTGCTCGGTTTGCAAATTTCTATCAATCTGTCTCTCTCCGTGTAATTGGATTGGATGTGTATGTTGTAATGTACGAGTTGTGTTACTTCAATGAAGTCAATTAGGCTTGTAATTGAGTATTTATTTTCAGTAAAACAAATTAGTCATGGAAAGAAATTCAGTCAAAGGGTTGTGTGGCTTATCAATTACTTAATGTGTTTATATCAATATTTTACTCCGAAAAGAAAACAATTTCCTTTTCTTTTTTAAGTTTTTACGTTTTTACCATACGGCAAGATTTGCGAAGCTTTTCTAAGACAACTGATACACTTTGAGTGTTGTACGCTTGAAAGAAGTGGTGCTGTGAAAATATGCGAGGTACCCCCTTCAGGAATCTAGACTTTCTGCGTGGCGTACGACGCACTTACCACAACGCCACGGCGAACAGGCAATTACTTCGATGTAATTCACGGCTCTAAAAGTCTTCTCGGATGTTTACTGGGTGGAGTTCATTTCCCCTTGAATACAAAAGCGTTGTCACTACCATATGCACGAATTGCCAGGAATACAAAAGAAGTACTTATATCGAAAGATATGTCCTCTCAAAAGTGTAGTTTTTTTATATTTACAAAGCCACAAAAGATATCCCTATCGGAAATGTCAAAGAAAGAGAATCAACACAACTCCCAATATCTGATTTAAATAAGCTACACAACTTTATCAATTGAAATTTAAGCAATTTTAAACTTGTATAAGGTGGTCGCCGTGGTGCAGTAGTAAGTGCATCGACTGCGGCGCAGAAAGTCTGGGTTCGATTCCCGGACGGGACAGCTAGCATTTTTTTCACTGCACCACCTCTTTCGAGTTGCTGACAACACTCAAGGAGTATTAATTGTCTATGGAAAGCTTCTCAAATCTCGCCGTTAGAAATCAGCAAAAAACTGTAGGTACCTTCTACTCGTGAAGAACAATAGCATGCACAACACGAGTAGTTGTTGTAGAAGCTAGGCCCTGGTCCGTTGTGGGCTGTAGTGCCACTCAATTATTATTATTATTGTTAAAGTTGAATAAGAATATGACGTACATACTGCTTCTCCATCTAGCCACTTTAACTTTTCCCCCATTTTTATACACCATGGAAAACGCAACGATGCTTGTTGGTTTTGCACTGCCTAAATAAAGCATAAGCAATCCGGATTTGCATAATGCCAATAAACACGCTAAGTAAAACACTCTTTTAAGTTCAGTTTAGTTTGATTTAATTCAGTTGTTCTTTCTAAATTGCATTTATGGGTAATGAGACTAAATGATATGTGACTTAATTTAAATATATCATAAATTTCACTCAAAGCCTTTTTGAACTAGTTCATTCTTGAACTACTTCAACTTCATGTACATACACTAAAACATTCATACTAAAGCACATTTTTGCAAAAACTAACCCAAAACTCCTCTCGAGACATTGATATCTCACTATAAGCCACTAAAACTCAACCATTTATTTCGTCCAACAATCGACAATCTCATTTAAAAGTAAATCCCCACAAGCAACAAAAGAAAAAAGAATTCAACATTAAACTGCATGTTTCATATCATCCGAAACTTTGGTCGTATTCAAATAAATTACACATTTTCCCGCCCAAAATGGCAAAAAGACGTGTGTACATCACATCTTTCACAACTTTAAGGTATAACTCACATAAAAAGCCAACAAACAAAAAACACTCCGGCGCGTACCAACTTGCGTTAATATTTTATGCAAATTAGAAACATAACATCATTGTTACGGTCGCTTCTTGTTTAAGGCCCTTCACTTAGCTAACGCTGTTGTACCTGCCTTGTTTTGTGTGCACGGACATTAGTGCGTGGGTGTGTGGCGGCAGAAAAGATTAATATTTTGTTATAAATTAAAAAGTTATTAGATTACACTCTTGTTACACCTGTGCAAAATGTTTACATAAATATAATCACTTTTCGCGCGCGTGATGTGCAATTGAGAAAACTTCCACTACACCTACATCCATTTACATACATATGTACATCCACCGTTGCCGTCAGGGCCGAAAGAGATTCATGATGTAACATATTTAAGAATACGTACATCCCTTCGGTTGTAAAATAAGAAAATGTTAAAATTATTCACTACAACCTAACCTCGTAGATACATTTATAAATCATTACATCAATTTGACGCGACAGCAGCACTGTCGTACAGTGGGTACGCTGTATATCCAAAGTACCCACCACAATTATCTACAATTGTGTCGTTCCGCTGACACATACACCCTACGCAAAGTGAGAAACTTTTGCAATAAATCCCTACTTTTTGGCTGGGCTTTATTTTATGTTTGTGTGTTCGTCTGCTGCCATTGTTGTTGTTTTATCATCATGATCGTTTGGCGACAGTTTGCTCGTAAACCATACCATAGACATATTTAAGAGATAAAACAAATTATAGCATGTAATTGCGGCGGTAGTCGTTTTTCCGCTGCTGCCGTTGGCATGCCTTATCTGTTTCTGTAAAAGTATTCAAAAATATATTATTTATATGTAGACATATCTCTATGCGTTAACAAGCATATGTTTATTGATTTTTGAAACTTTGCTTTCTTTGTTGCAGGTAAGAGATACTCTGAATCTCTTGCGGGCTCATTACTTCCAGACTGGTTAGGTAAGTACTACAACATTGTTTTTTTTCTTTCATTGTTTTGTTTGTTTGTTTTTGTTTTGAGTTTTTTTATTTTGATATTTTTGATTTCATGTTTTTGTTTTATTATAATTTTTTTGACAAAAAAATTGTTTCGCCTTTTTTGCCAGTCATATTTATAATTGGAGAACACAAAGTTTCGATTTATTTTGTTTTTTGGTTGTATCCCATATACATACACATATTTTTGTTTGAGCGTATGTAACACTCTGGTTGGTTTTTGAGTTACTTTCTTTGTTAAGACAAAAAAAACACGTTTCACATGTGAAATAAAAATTTAAAGGCTTTTTTGTAACTACATCACCTTTAGGGTACACTTTGGCGATTGAGTTGATTTGCCAGAAAACTGATTTCATTTACAATTTGATGATTTTAAGTTGACCTATATTTCTAGTTGTTTAGATTATAGTTTAAGTTTTTTTTTTATAACGTGACACAAAGTAATTGTCTATTGGTAATACTTGAATTGCAAAAAGTACTTAGGCCTGATTGTAGGTAAAAACGAGTTCATTCGATTGGATCAGTATATTTTAGTCTATAAGGAACAATTATCAACTTTTTTAATTTTTTTTAGTCGACATGGAATTTAACATGTACATACATTTGTTCATCAGTGACAAGCTTTGTACATATACAACACACTTGCACGTTTCACACTTTCATCAGAATTAAATGATTTTCAGTTTTGAAGGAAAACGCAGTTCAACTCAATCGTCACGAGGAGCCCTATGTCCACATTTTTGATTTTTCACATTTTACTTCCTGATTTCTGTATATACAAACAAAAAGTCCATCTTAAGTCGGTCTATTGCACACAACATTAAAGAGACAGAGAGAGAGAGGGAGCAAAAAAAAAATAAAACTGAATTTTTTTATGACAAAAGCAGAATAAAAAGTTTGTAAAAAAATGACTCTCTGGAGAAGGTAAATATTTTTCAACATATATTCATATATTTGTTTTGTATGATGTGCAAGAATTATTTATTTTATTTATTTTGCCTGTTGTGATGCAAAAGAAAATCTCGTACGCTTCTTTCTTATTATTTTCTCACTACTTCGCATTTATTTTTTCATTTCCTTTTTTCAATTCGTTGTGAGGGAGAATTCCTGATTTTGTAAATATTTCAAACTTACTCCCGCAAGAAATAAATTCTGTTTTACTGTAACTAACAAATTTCAGTGCGCGAAACTCACGATTCTTCACAATGATCAATTAACACAGCAATAAAAGGCGTATAATTTGTTTAAGTGCCCTCGTCATGGAGGACACAGATACAACATCTAGTTGAACAATCATAGAAGTTTCAACAAGCGTCGTCATTACTGTCATTAATATCTGCTGCATGCGAATCCTTGTAATTAGCATAATTTAGGCATTTCACACTATAGCAATTTTAGTTTCAACACAACGCAGCGCAGAATGGGAAGAGCTCAAGTCCTTCTGATTGTTTGCGAGGGGGGGGGGGGGGAGCTTTCGGATTTTAATGTTCATTTGCCGTGATGGTGACGTTGTCACCAATTGACGACATCTGCAATAAAGTCAAGCATTGCAGTATACAGTAGCATCGTTCCCACCTCTGCTGCGGTTTCTGGTTGACTCAGTCTGATAATTGTTGTTTAGCGTCCAGGAGATGGGTTTCAGTGAAATGTATCCCTCGGGATTGCGTGGCTATCAACCTTTGATTGCGAATGAAGTAAATTGATTGTGATTGGAAAAGTGGAATTTGGTAATTTTTTGGAAAGGGATTGCTTCTAATTAATTAAAACGTTGCCAATTTTTGACACAGATCTGGTGACGCCTATGTGATGTGGTACAGGCGCACCCTAAGACGTGCTGCTAAATTATGATGATATCATGTATGAGGGACTCAACAAAAAAGTCATCATAATACAAGCCGCTGCTTGGCTGCGAAAATTTAATCCGTACGAATTCAATAAGTCGTTACACACGCACCACAAAACCCATCCAGTCGGGGTATATTTGCTTTCGCATATGTGGTGGCCCACAAATGTATCTAGGCATTTCTATATGCTGTACATTCATATTAATGTATCAATTTGGGGAAAGCCCTTCTTTGTCATAAATAGTAATTTTGAAAATAGGTTTTCACTGATTCAACAGAAATGGCGAAATGTTTATCGAAAGTATTGAGGAATTCATAAGTTTCGGTGGCTGCGCTTCAAAGGCAATATACTTAGATGCTGTCATCGTGTAATTTTCTAATGGAATATCTTAACGGTCTTATGTGTACCGCATAGCAGAGTGGGGGGAATATCTGCTAGACGTTGAAGTATGGTCTTAAAGTTACTTAAATTTATAATTTGACAATGGTGACTAACACCGTTGGTGTTTTTGAGAAAAGTACAAAATACCGACGCTTATTTTTTAAACACAAAATCATGGTGTTTTGAAAAATGTCCAAAAATGACCAGCCTAAATCCTATTTGTGGCCTAGCGGGGGTGTTGCAGGGAGCGCACCATGCCACCCCAACAAAAAGTTACTGCTTATTCGCAATATCATGATTCTATGCCTTCTATATTGACTCAAGGCCTCCCGTGGTTTGTGTTCGTTGTGGAATATTGATGTGCCTTTTCTGTTAGTCAAACATGGTAATTGATAAAAGGACTTTCCTTTATATTTAATTCAATTCCTAAGTAATGCCAGAAGGACGAATTTGTTTTCGATTTATTGCTGTTAAACATTCCACACTACTTTTAATCCGTCAGGATTCCACAGACGCTTGATGCAAATATCCATCCGATTGATACTGATCACTGATAGGTTAATTCTGTGACGTTAAATAACACAATCAATCATGGCTTCTAGTCAACGCAGTCCATTTCAAATTCCGCATCGCACTGTTCCATTCGTACCACCCACGTAGCAACACCGTCACACATTGTTATTGTCTATATGCATGCATGCATACATATACCCGAATGACTATGTGCCTGCCTAGGCTGCAAGCCATAGGCTACGCAAAACTTAATGAGTGTTTAATTACTTCCTAAACGTTTTCGTGAGTCTACTACCGTTGCATATACATTCTATATCTTCCTCGCAGCGAACTGCAAGTACGTACGACAGTCCAAACTGAATCTACATATGCACACCTAGATACAGACAAAGCGCAGGTAAGACCATCGTGCACATAGTGGGTGCCTTTTCAAAATATACACAGACGAATAGTGTTATCAGTACTTGAACAGGAAGCAAAATAAGTAGAATCCTTTCCCTACGCGCACACACACTTGTGTCACCGTGCATGCATGCACACACATTCGTATGTGATACCACCTCCAGGCACCTTATCGTTTAGTTCTCGATTTTAATTGCCCTGTAGAGATCCTACTTGCTGGCGAGAGTTGGTGAAATTAGTTAATTGGACTAAGCGGATATATCAAAGTCGCTTCACGGTGTGGGTGTGTGTGTGTGAGGGTTGGGTGTGCGGCGCAACAGAGGCTATTTTGTTTTTTCTCTTTCAAATAATTACCGATATCCAAAGAAGCAAAACGAAACAAAATCCCCAACGCAAAGGTATGCGTGCAAAAGTCTTCAAACTCACGCTTCATAATTTCAACAACAGGAATTGGAAATTGGAAGCTCATTTGGAAAGTGGTGGGGTATGTTTTTATGCGCGAGGGTTTTACCTTTTCGATATTAACTGCATCGTGTATTTGTGGCATTTTTGCTCACGCACAAGCCATCGGACTCGTGTTTGAATGATTGTGAGTTATAGAACGACATTTGTGAATGATTTACATTCATAGTGAAAGATAAATGAGACATTTGCTCGCATAGCCTTCGAAATGGTTGTTTATGATGGTTTTGGCAGTTGGGGTAAAGCGTTACTAAGTGGGCATATAGACGAATTGAAAAACCGCGTTTCAGCAGCAAATTTGTCATTCGTGCTTTATCTATGTGATTGTAAGTGGAGGGGGATGGCGTATGGGCGTTTGTGAAATGAGTGCATATCGTTTTGGTGGCATTTACGACTAGGGGTCAATTTTTAATTGGGTCAGTAGCGGCAGCTATTGTTTTTCTTTTGTCGATTAAATTAAATAAAATGTTCACAACAAGAATATCCTACCTTTAAAAGGCAAGGAATAGTAAGAAGCATGCAAATATTCTGAAAACGTCATTTTGTAAAACAGTTTATAGTTATAAAACGAAATCATTTACGAGTTGGCGCCGCACCAATGTGTAGCTTATGCCTTTTTGGACGGTATAGCATTCTTTCTTACATTGAAACAATCATCAATTTCCTGCATTTTATACTTCTTTCGAGGGAAAACATTTTTTCAGCCACTGCTCATTATTTTACTTGGCCACGTGAAACATAAACTTAGTTCATTGTCAGTTTGCGGCAGCGATAGCTGCATATAAAAAATGTACCGACTATTACTTGTATTATCCGCAGTGCTAAATCCCGCAATTAGAATTTTGTAAATACATCCATAAACTAAGAATTCATTTTTTCCACAAATTAATGCTATTCTTTTAAAAAGTAGCACCTTACCCTTGTAATGAGGTGTAACCAACATTTTATATTGGGGATAATCTGAAATTTGCGGTATTTCTGTTTGCATTCCATAAAAGATGCTAGAATGAATTAGACAGCTGCAGTCCTCGCTTCCAAGAATTCTTTTGCAATACACGCCTCAATCGGAATGCCCATCAACTCACCCTACAACTCAGTTTCAGACGAAGTTAAGTTAAGTTAAGAGACTAGTTCCTTACTACATTTACTTTTTTTAACCTATAACCTAAAATGACATACACCGCAGCTGTTATTCTAGCCTTTAATTAGGCGTAAAAACGTGTACATTGCACAATACCGACATTGACGTCTTCTGATTTATCTAAATTTTATATTCAAGTCACAATTAGCTAAACACAAAAAATGTGCAAAAATTAATTTTCTTGATGTCTTTTTTTTTTTTTTTCAAATTTGTCGGACTCAAGGTACATTGCGCGCTGGCGTAATAGGACCTGAAGACCTAAGTTCGTATTCTGAAATTGTGTTTATTCCTTTAAGATTGCTAACAACGGTCAGAGAGTACTAAATGCATAGGAAAAGTTTCCAAAATGTATCTATTCTGTGTTGGCTTTGAACCATATGTCCCTTCCAAATTTGAAAGAACAAAAGTATAAAGAAGGGGAACTTAAGCGCCCCTAATTTATTAAACAGTTGCCTATGAACTTACGAACAGTGTCTTGTATGATTTTGTCTACGCTATACTCTCTGCAGTTTGACCTTGGTGCTTTTTTCTCTTTGAATTATCACCATATATACATTTTTTAACACGATTCATAAGTCGTCCCCAGGGGCACCAATGTTTAAATACAATACCAAATAAACCGAATTTGCCTACAAACACAACAGATATTTTTGTTCTCCCGCCAAAAGGTGAAGAGCACAAATATTTTTTGTTTCCTTACTTACGCGTTTTGTTTTGATCTAAATTTACACGAAGCCAAATCCACACACCGTTTGATCAAGGGGAAAGCACTTCAATAAAAAATTGCACCTAATCAAATAAATATTTAGATGGAGCGCCGCCGCCGCCGCTGCCGCTGCCGCCGTCGCCGTCGGCCATATCAACACACACCACACCGCAAAACGACCGCTCGTGGCAGCCTATTCTTCACAGCCACATAATTTATTCCGTTTGCTTTTGTTCTTTTCATTGTTATCAACGCGAGAAATATGTTTAATAATTTCTTCCTTTGATTAATTCACTATAATTCGCATAGACGTGAGGCTAACAGGGGCTCGTTAGTGGTTTCGTACCGATGCGTTCATTGTGAATTGTTTGTTCATTTTGGCTAGCAGTCAAATAAACACATTTTTTATGCAGAGGCGGTTTTTTTTTTTTGTGGGAATGCAAAGGGGGTCAGCTTTAAGAAGAGTGATGACTCAAAATTGGAAAAGAAATATTTGATAAGTTTGAAATGAAAGGTCTACAGTTCACACTATCCACTGTGTGAGGAGAGACTGCTGTCAACTCTGACATCCAGCTCATGACGTCAGAGGGAACGAAGATTAATGATGTAGATTCCTCCTCTGCTTTCGTGTGCATATAAGTGTACACGAACTAATACTGCTTTTACATTATGCAGAGATTTACGAGTTAACATACAATGGCTTCAAAATAATGATGAAAAGCAAACGGAAAATTGAGCTTACTACAACAACTCTCATGTATTTTATTATTTCTATTGATTTTTGCCACTTGTGTAATTGCTCACTCAATGTGCCACAGTGATCTAGTGAGCAATATGAAAGCCCAAATTGCAAACTTCCTCTCCGATGTATGCGTGTATGCGTAATCAGCCGACAGGAGAGATTCCTTAAAAGGGTTAAATGAAAATTTCGATTCATTCACATTTATGTGGCTACAGAGTGACACACTTTTAGGTTTCCAATTCACACACTCATACAAAAAATGAAGGCCAAGAAGAATACGACAGCAGAGCAAACTTTACCTACGTTTTTAACTTACTTTTTTACAAATATAAATAAAACACCACAAATATCTTTCTCTACATCAGCGTTATGTGTATATTAGGTATATGCGTGGATAGAACACCAATTCGAAAAGGATAACCTAATAATTCACGTAATCCTTACATTATTTTTCTCTCCGTTTTCGCCAGCAACACAAACGCCAACGTTTGAGAATCTGTGAGTATCTGCGTCCTCTATGTACAGGAATCCTTGCTCATATTTGTATATTAAAGGACATTTATCATTTGAGAGGGGGTGTTTATATACATGGAAATGGCAACACTTACACAAAGCTGATGAAATAAAGCGCACAGGAGAGGAAAAATCCAAGTGAGTGAGCAAAAAAAAAACACACACAAATATTTGGGGAGAATAGGAAACATCAGTGGAAAGAAACAACAAAAGGAAACGTAGAAAGTGGAATAATGTGTTCTGTAGATTTCAATCCGACTTCTGTATACACCGAGAAACACCAGACTCTTTCCGCATCACATTGACGACGCTCTGTGCGGTGCAAATTAATGGCCTACATTTCAGATAGATGTCTGCTCTAAGCTTATATACACAAAATATGTAGTATCCAGTATCCAACAACAACAAAATGAAATATAAATAAGGCAAAATGCCTTCCAGCCCACTTGTGAAGGAGAAAAAAGGCTACCTGCGGTACCGTGGATGGTTTAATGTGTGGCGTACCTGAACGCGTGTCAGTCATAAATCACCCAATACGACACACAGTTAAATGGCATAAAGAGATGCTGAGAAAGCCGGAACAGCGAATCGAAGTGGGTGGGTGCCAAAAGCAAAAAGGACTCAAACACCAGCCTTTTTGTATTTCCGCACTGGGTCGACTTGCTTTTTTTTCTTCTTCTTCTTTTACTTTTGCCTTCCTCTTTTTGATTGTAGAGAAAGTTATTTATTTGTTCCTTGAGGCGTTACGCATACATTTTATCATTTTATAACATTCACTTCAGGGGTATAGTGTCATTTTATGCTTCCTAACGTAATTTTTGCCAATAAAATCCCATAAAAACGGGTGTGGCTATTGTTTTATATTGAATTATAAGAAGAATACGGTGAGCGAATCTTTAAGATGGTTACAGGGGAAGTGATGAGAGGAGGGCGGCCTTTGCACACCTATTTTGGGTGTTTTGTGAGCATTCATTTGTTGTGATTTCGAACCATAAACAGAACTTGTTTTTTGCTTTTTGGTGGATGAGTAAAGTTTCTATATGTATATGCATGCTTTACGGAATAGAAGAGAGGTTTCTTGAATAGAGAATGCCATCTAACGATAAGTGGAAAAAGCTACAACCAAACAGTGATGATCAAAAAAATTCCCCGCCTTGCGATCATGAACGCAACGAACGACCTTTTCGATTATACAGTGATTCAAATGAAATATTGGAAAACATATTGGGATTTTTTGAGAGACTGGGTATGCGTAGACATTTGGCAAGTTTTTACTATCAGTTGAACAAATTCAGTTGCAGGAAAATTCCCTCATTCTTAGATTCTTTAACGAAACTGGTTAAGAAGGAGAAATCTATCACGGATTTCTTATCTAGAACATCAATTACAGCTTGAAAAGACTGGAATATAGCGTTAATCCTTAAGCCAGCAAGCTAACAAACCGGAGGATAATAGACATAAACATATCTTGACAAATAACAATTATATTTACAACCAAGAAAAGCTTGAGGCTTGAGACAATTAATGATATGATAACTCAGTAACGGCAACACTTGTGGGAAACATATATTAAAATCATTCACCAAGGCACATACTCTGTTCCCCAATGATGTTTTGCCATCGTCAAAGCTGTCCGAAAATAATAAAGCCGTCACATCGTATGATCGTGCACAGAATACTGAAACTTATTGAGATGTCCCTTAAACAAAAAAACATTCAGTGATATAGTTCGAAACAAAAAGGTACGGTACGGGCGCATGCATGATTTCTGAATGCGAAACGAAAGAGCAAATTTCACTGTCAGATTGTGTTGTTAACATTCGAAAACCGAAGAAGACACAACGTGACACATGTTTGCTAAATCTAAAGATGATGTGTGAATTGACATCATCATCATAATCAGCATATATATTCACATTTATGTACGTGCAGATACACACACCGAATGTGAGTGGAGAGGAATTAAAAAGGGATTCAGTTGACATTTGATTGTGTATATTCCTTTTTAGACACACAGTTGCCGCAAAAAAAATGACAAGAGAAATGAACAGAAAAAAACTTATATCTCAATTTAATATTCACATCATGACAAAGGTGGCTGGCAGTCGTCGGATAGTGTACGATTAAGTGACTGGCATTCTAGTGTATAGGCTGAGGGTTGTCGTTTTAGAGAGATTAACATTTTTATAAAGTGACAGTGACAACGCTATGTTGATTATTATGTTAGAACTGCAATTATTCCATTACCTGAAGCTACTGTGTACATCTATCGATTGAGCAAACTTGTGTCAAATTTACGTACATTCGGTGTAAGTGACAACTTAACGAAACCTCAGATTTATGCTCCTTAATGGCCACGCTTTGTAGTATGTGACTGTCCGATATACAGACTCTTGCAAAAGTAAACACAAAACCTCCCTCGAGAAACATGCGGGTACCGTCAGCAGCTACAAATTTGTTAGCAGTATAAAATATTTCCAGTGGACTTGGTTTTTCTAAATAGATACGTCATGAGATGATAAGATTTCCCTACAAATTGCCATCGACGGAAGTTCAAATCCAACCTACTCTAATCTTCCAATTCTGTTTCCATACTAACGACAGACAAAAAAAATCAACGACTAAGGAATCAATTTATCCCGAAACATCATTCCGGTGATATAATCCACCCTACTAACCTCCCACGCATACCAGATTTCCCATAATTAAGGCGATAAAATTCAGTTAATCAATTGCAAAATACAAAAAACCCGAAAAAAAACAGAAGCAGCAAAAAGAGGAAGCAAGTAAAAAAAAGCAAATAAAAGGAACGACTTTGAAATAAATATCTTTCTCCAAACATAGATACAATTGTATCGCGCATCAATATATGGGCAAGGCAGTTACGCAATAATATCTCTCTGTCCCCACTTTTCCTCTTCCAAAAAAAAAAAAAGAAGTAGATCTCAACAACAAGGCTACCAACGGCAGAAGCTCTAAGAATGAGAAAGAAAGGCAAAAAAAAAATGAACAAAAATTCCCAATGGGATGACCCATATATTTTCCCGTTATGTACATTATCTCTCTCCTAAATCTCCCAATACCCATCTGCGGCCCCCTCTGTGCACCCAAGAAAAATGTATATTCCTTCCCGAAGACGAATCCCTTCGTCGTAATAACGAACTGTTTTTTGGGGATTTATTGATTTCGCCAAAAACCATTCTAAGGCTCGTTTCCAGTGCCATAAACGAGCGCCGGGCCTTCATCCCCTACCCCCAACTCCAGCATGGTCCCCCTCCCCCCTCTGCACCACCTCCTATCCGCTTCATTCATAGCCATTGTATTGGTATTGTGTGGCCGTAGTTCATTCGCCGAAGGGAAAATGTACAAACCAAAGGAAAGCAACTTAAGGTCTAACCCGTCGAGCTGCAAGGTAAGAAAAAGGAGGACTCAGCTCTGCCGTGCGCCGACAGCAGTTAAGAATTGAAGTCCAGGACTCTGAAATTCACCTCGTATTTTATCCGCGAGACGCACACCGCTATACCGAATACGCATGTTTACATATGTATGGATGTATGTTCTCTGTGTGCAGATTAATTCGTTTTATTTTCATGTGAGAATGATTTTCGGATCTTTAACTCAAGTTCACTTTTTCTCTCCCGCGCTCTCGTGCGCTCAGAGAGAGAGCGGCAACGAGCGCAACCCCCCGAAATACGAAACAAAATGGGGGTTTGCCCCCCATAAAACCTATAAATCGGCTTTCCTATGCAATAAAACATTCTCAATTCACACACCGACCATAAAAACAGCGACACGAACGAAACATGCGCGAATTTCACTGAGCTCGGTGTCGTCGGGGAATAAATTCGGCTGCAGTGGCGGTGGCGGCGGCGATTTGCTTTCTTTTTCCATCGCCAGCAATAACTCCATCTGACGAGTAATCCGAAAATCATAAATTGTGAATCCCATTCCCCCGCTTCACTATTGTCTGCGTCGTCTGAGAGCGTCGTCAATCAAGGGCTTTTTTGATAAATAAATTTAAATCCCACTAGCCGTGCAGTGCAGCTCACTTTTCTAACACTTAACTGTGGCGGTCCGATCAATTGAACAGGTTTTTTTGATGAGTAACGTAATCTGTCTTGTGAATATTTTTAAAAATTTTGCGCGGCGAATTAAAAACACGCGTCTCCCATAAAACCGCCTCGTATACTCGCCATTCATTCATTCATCTTGCGAAGTCCCTCACTCAGTTGCTGGTCGCATGATGACAACAAATATGGCGTCGTATATCCCAAATAGAAGTTTATAACAACACGTTTATAACACCATCAATTCTTCCCCCACCATCGTTCCGGTACGGCCATCCCGCTCCGACTAGTGGCGCTAGTGCGGCAAGCACATTTCACTCGACTCCAGTGCCAAGCATAGTTTATTGACTCGGCAACATTTCTGTGTGTAGCAACAATGTTGACAAGCTACACACACTCAATGACTCAATGTTGCGGAAGCGAATTGGTTTACTTTCTCTCATTTTTATCCCCGGTCGTCGTGGCGGTTGTTTTGTTATTTAGATGAATTCGCCGCAATGACTCGCAAATCACTCTCAGTGGCGCTCTACACGGAACACACATACACCCATCCGCACGCGATACTCTTCAGCAAGTGCCACAGATACATTGCGAGAGGGGCAGGTCAATTGAGCGAGAACCATGCACCAAAGCGTTCATACTTTTTAACTCACTGATTGATGGCGGGGATTTCACTGTTTTATTAGATCGTTGGTGCTCGCCTTTAATTGTGTGCGATATTTTTGCAACTGGATGTGGGCATTGTGCTGTGTTTTTTATGAGAGAGGCTGTGTGCGTGTCGGTCGGTATTTGGAGGGGAGAGAGTGTGTTGGTTTGTTTAGGTTTTACATGCAGCAGTGTTGGAAGGGTGCTGTTGTCAGCTGCCGCGTGGTGGGGTGGAAGTATTTTGGATGGAAAATAGAAGGGGAATAGGGATCTAGTGCCTGTATCTTGCCATTTCGCTGGCAACAGTGGGCTTAGGCAATGCCAAGTGGTGGAATTTCGAATGGTTGACTGTGTGTTTGTGTGTGTGTGAGTGAGTGAGTGAGTGAGAATGGATGTGTGTTGGTTTGGAGGGAAAAGAGAGATAGATAGAATTGAATGAGAAGCACAGAGGCTGGGTTATTTGTCTTCTGACCGCCATCATTCATTTTTCCGTTTTGGTATTTTTGTTCCCCTACGCTACCAGGAGCAGTGTGTTGTTGCTTTGGTCGGTGGTAGGTTTTAATGGCCGCTCTGAAGTGTTTATAGTCAGTCGCGGATGCGATGGCACGGAAGATTTCTTATTTGAAAAAATAAAAAATGCTTTGAAAATTGGCTGCAAGCAAAATGAATACCTTTGATTTAAAAAACATGAAAATTTCTATTGAGGAAAGACATATTTAATTTAACATGTGCATACGTTGAGAAATGCTTTTGGAAAATTAAATTTCGTTCGAAATCTGCGATCGTTCAAGCATGATCTTTGTGTTGTGACATACAGAGTTAATATGCGAGAAGTTTGATCAGATACGGAAATATAATTATAGGAAGTTTCTTAAATTGGCGATCGTTTAAAATTTTTCTGTAGAAAGGATCACAAACAGATCGAGAAAATAGAATGAGCGTAGTAAGAAAATTACCTGAATAATGATTAAATCTAGAAAAGTTCAGTCACAAAATCAAGAACGTTTTTATGAATAAAGTGATAGGTGGTGAAGCTTCTGAAGTTATCGAACTCCATATACAATCAGAGAAGATGCTCCCCACTCACGAAATAGTCGAATATCCATATTTACGCATGAAATTTAAAGAGATCCGTCGGCTGATCAGCCTTTAATTTGATTCCCTATTGAAAACAGCGTCGGCTTATTATCGATCCGAGACAAGCCAATTTTGATATAGATTATTGCAATAATCTAATCATAGCAAATTATGCTCAAAATAAATTGTACGCAATTCCTTGAACAATACATCCGGAATATTCATCTGTTACATAGCTTGGTAACAGAATTTTCAATTTGATTTTGCAGGAACTTACACATTCCAACTTGAACTTTTCTTGTGAAACCTTTAAACACTATAACCTACAAACCGAGAACCCAGTTTAAACAAAAGCAAACGTATTCAGATTCAGATAAAATTCATGATTTTAAGATACACTCACAAAACTTCTCGGAAATATGATCATGTACATTGAAATTGATACGATCTTTTCTCCGTTTAATTCCCATTCAAGTAGTGTATTCACATTCAATTCAATTTAAACCATGTCCCCATCTATATCTGGAAGAGATCTAATTTTTGAAGTCCCCAAATCAGTGGGAACAAATTCCGTCATCATAATTTTGTGAATCACACGTGACACGAATAACAACGTCCATTTTCAAAATCAGCACTGAAGCAATTTCCTGAACTCACTTCAAGATACCAACCAGCAGCTGCTACCTTCTGTCTAGCTGCCATATACTGGAATATTAAGAATGAAAAAAAAGAAGAAAATATAAGCTTACATCTTTCTTAAAATCTCAGACCAAACTTTTTTTTTCCCTTGATCACCCCGCTGCTCGGGTCCGGCATTCTTTCCAAAGTTAAGACCGCAAAGACAGGCATATGTCAGCGACGGAATTTCGTATATAGTATATAATAAACCCGCACGCCAGTTTCGATAAAAAAATTAAACCAAAACGACGGAAAAAACGAACATGTTCAACACAAAAATTAATATCTTCATCTAGGCCCCGTGGAATGACCTGAATATATTTTTGGGGAGTGTATTATTATTATTACTAAGCGGTGGGACCCCGAACGTGATTAAGATGAAATGTTGTTCAGATCTTGCTTTTGTTTTTTTGGGTTTCTCTTCTGTTTTTTTTTTTTCGTTCCCTATAGTTCTTTTCTGTTTTCACCTCCATCGATTTTTGGGGAAAAATACGAGTTCTTCGAGTTAGCGTGCATATGATTGAGATACATTATTGGGAATTTCTGTGAAGCGTTAAAAATTAGAGAAAAAAGGTCCGAGGAACCGTGACAGGTATTGTGTGTTCGAAGAAAAAAACAAGAAAGAAATCGTATGAAGGACGAGAGGTCATAAAAGACAGTATTAGGTAAAAAAACTTGGAATAGAAAAAAGTGGGTACTGTTGTCTTATTGACTCGTTAATTTTACAAAACAGCGAGCGACCTTGAGTTTTTTATGAGGACCAAATGTGCGAATACAGTTGGCAAAATTGTGCAATGGGTAATCAAATATGTTCAAGGACTATTCGAAGGACTTTTTCGATTGCTTCAGCTGCAAATGTTTTCCACATGGATAAAAAACGACGTCCTTCAACATCTTAATAGGCATATCCAAACAACTGTTCTGAACTATTCAGTACATAATGCCAAGAGTTTAGCACATACTTTAGAAAGTTTTTTCTGGTGTTTAGGTTCAAGCGTAAGTAGATTTGGAACTAAGTCTGTATTGCGTTTTTGACTATAACTTAGGAAACACTGACGCACTGATCAGGCGTTTCTGGATGACTCAAAAGTACACAAAGGACCAGGGCCTTACCTCTTAACTACTTGTCGTGTTATGGGTGATATTGTTCTCAGACAATAAGATGGAAGTTACACATTCTATCGTCGTCTCGGAACATCGTAATCTTAGGAGCTTTTCATACACAATAGAAACTCTAAAGAAGTTGTTCCGTAGAAAAATGCGAGTTAAACATTCAGTCCAGAAATGGAACTAAGAAACTCCGTCGTGTGCGGCGACGCGCTTTACCACTACACCAGGGCGGCTATAGAGAAAGCGAAAATAATAGTCGTCATTGTAAGCAGTGATGAGGACTTTTTAGTTACGCTCTTTTGAGTAGCACTACAGCCCACAAGGAACCAGGGCCTGGCTTCTACAACATTAACTCGTGTTGTGCGTGTTACTGTTCTTTCACGAGTAGAAGGAACATACGCTTTCTTGCCGACTACAAACGACTAGATTTCGAGAAGCTTTTCATACACAAATGGTAATCTTTGAATGTTGTCAGCAACTCAAAAGAGGTGGTGCCGGGACAAAATGCAAGGTGTTTCGTCAAGAAATCGAACCTAGACCTTCTGCGTGGCGGATGCACGGAAAACCCTTTAAGACCATGTGTTTCATAAAGGAAACGGAACCGTTTTTAAGCGTGATAAAAAATTACCTCCGCCTATTGGTACAGAGTGTGTGGAAAGAGAATTTTTCTGAGTGAGCTCTACACCTTCTTCGTCAAAAGACTGGTTTTCAAATCATCTGCGAACAACTCAAGAAATGAAATAAAATTGCCAGGCACAGTGATTCTCCGCCTGATTAGCACCTGGTCTCTGTTATGTATTTTATTCAAATTGTAAATAAGAAAATCAAATGAGATATTCGTAGGGTCCACACCATGCACAATGCTAGTTTTGGCTAATTTTAAAATTTTACAGAAGCTAGATCGATTACTTGTTCCTTTCATTATTTCTAAACAAAAGACTCACTCTATAGTGTTCATTCTGCATTAATTTTGCCTTCCGTACGACTAATTGTACAAGAATTTCAACATTTACAAGGCGTTCTTATAAAATTAGAGTTTGGATTGTAATTGATTGCAGCGGTCGTAGCTGCAACCGGCCACGTATGTAATTAAAATTGTATAGCTAATTTTTATCAGATTGTTTGTCCTTGCCTTAAATTGCAGGCTTACATTAAACTATCCGTTGCTTGATTTTATTTCATGTCTTGCTTGATTACTACTTACATCGCTTAATATGCCATGTATACACATACTTTGTCATGAAACTGAATTACATAGATTGTTGGTTAGAAGAATTGCTTACCAACATGAAACTCATTTCAATGATCCAGTGAGATCAAACGATCAAGGAATTTTCTCTTTCTATAATTAATAGCCTTCAAAGATATACATTTTGTTCACACCTCACTCCTCCTCAGCCACATCACCCACGAGCCACCCTATATGCACGTCCATCTGAGTCACAAGACCGTTGTTAAATGTCCAATTAGTATTCTCACTTCCTGCTCTTTCGGCTGGCATTAATTATTCAACACTTCTGTTTCTATCGAGGATAGAAAATCAAATACGAATCTTTTCCTTAATGTCAATTCCAATTAATAGTGCTGTGTCCAGATGAGGTGGTGCTTTTCTCTGAAATCTGGCCTCGGCAGAAACGAATGTCTACACCCGTACCCATGGCAGAATCAAGATAACCCCGCCATGGGGAGATGGCGTTGCAGTTTTAAGTTTTTTCGTTGTTTGTTTTTTTTTTTGTGTACGTTGTCTTCACGTTACTGTACATAGTCCTTAGCCAAACAAGCGGCAACAGCAGCTATGACACTGTACATCAAATTGATTTCATCTATGAGAAGCTTTCAATGTGTTCGCTGTGTGCACTCTATCGACCTGTCGCCTGTCGTTTTATGCAAAGGAGAAAAGATACATGCATGCATACACTTTTCTAACCTTATACGAGTATGTGTTGGCATTGTGGAACGTTATGCAATTTTTTAAAAGGTAGTTTTCTTGTCCTCTGTCTGTGATTCGCTGACTGCATGAATAGCTAACCAAGTTTGCGACAACCACGACAAAACGGCAGCAACGCTGAGGAAGGCAATGATGACGATGACGACGGCGACGACCACCAACCAAAAAGGTTACAAAGTCTTCCTAGCATAGTTGCCGCTTTTCTTTCCTTCTTTTTTTCTATCCGTTTTCGTGACAACTCGAAAAAAGAAAACAAACACACATGCACTGCACTGCACAGCAAGAAGCATTGTTTTAAAAAAGAGAAGAGATTGCAAATATCTATCGATTTAGAAAGCTAAAGGTCTGCAGGCATTGCCTACTTAGTTGCCAACCATTTGTTTGGTCTTTCACAGGTATAGGCATTATAAATGCATGATCTGTAAACCTATTTTCATGTTTCGACACACAGTTACTTTGCATGCGGGGGATAGGAGAGGCATATGGTGCATAGATTATACACGAAAAACGCGGTGCATTGAAAGGGACTTACACTCGGGACGGGGGTATCATCATGGGTCACTGATGATGTTCGCTTGGCGAAGATCGAATCATGACATCTTCTTCGTGCCTCTCCAAATGAGATATGGACAACATGACACGATATTTCCTTCGTTATACCAAAAATTCAGCGACCAAAACGAAAAAGGCTGTGCATACACATCTGCGGGACACTGCACCACGCGAGTCTGTTCCCATCTGAGATGTAAGAAAACCAGGTTACCGCTCGCTGGTGGTGATCTTACTCAATCCTGCCAGCAGCCAGCACTGCGAACTTAAAAGGGATGCATAGTACACCTACTGCAAGGATCTACGGAGCGCATGTAAATTATTTCGAACATAATTCTCGCTTTTATCGCATTCATGCATCATGTGCGATTGTTATGTTGAAAGTTGCAGAGCCAATCGCTTTACCATTCCACATTCCGTAGACTTTGCTGTGGTCATTCAGCTTTTAAACCGAAAGTGGGTTGGCCTGGGAGGCGAGGAGAAGAATTAGATTTACCGCTTAATTAAGTCGATGCCGTGAGAAATGCTGTCTAGCTTGCTTTTGTTTTTCAAAGAACTGCCAAGATACATTTGTCAGTTACGATTCGAGATAACTTTTTACTCCGTTGCAATCCTCGCGGCCTCGGGGAGCGGAATTCATTGCCTGAATGTTAAATAGTTTTGTTTTATTATTACATCTCACTTTGGTTTCGTGCTGAAGCAGCCGCTTAATTCAGGGGGAGAGAAAATTTCGCGAGCGCTGATCCAATTGAACAGATATGGAACAGCAGCCGCGGTTATTTTGAAAGTCGACCACTCCAGTGTTTGACATTTTCCAAAGCTCCTGATATAGGACTAGGCTCTTTCAGCCAACGTGGAAAAATTGCAAAGGCCAATACACTCGAAAGATATTCGAGAATGTGAAGCTTAGCTCTGTGTGATAAAATGAAAATTGCTCAGAGCGCCATATATAAGGATTCTCTCAAGGATAAGTTAAAAAAAAAAAACTTTGCCGTTGTCTAGGCGATGGTTGTACCTACACTTCCCTTGGCGCATTCCTTTGGCATAAATGGGGGAAGGGCTGTTACAGTTCTCTGCTTCTCCTCCGTCGTACACCGCGGTGGTACGTCTTACATTCCCTCGCTCATGTGCAATTCATATATTGTATTCTGTATCCTTATGGAAATACATCTACAATAGTTGAACTTTACTATCATCATGATCATCATCATCCATAGGAATTCAGCATTCTGCAGTGCACAGTACACACAGCCGAACTGGGGCGAAAGTTAGAGATTGCATGCACTTGAAGGTACAAGGAATTGGCGAGTCGGGGGGAGGAGGACTGGTGGTATACAAGAATCCAGCAGAAGTAGAAGCAGCAGCACGCAGACAAATTATGCTGAATAAATAAAACACTCGAGAATTGGATGAAGTGTTGTATGAGTAAAATCTATGCTTCCCCCAGACAGCCCTGAGCGCGCTTGCCGTCGGCGCGAAGAGAAGATATGCACGAGGCAAGCCAACTATGCAAAAGGATAATTCGGAGAACTTTAGGATTCCCCTCATTTCTCTTCTTCTTTTTTATGAGTTAAATATGTTTGTAGATGCTGCTTTTTTGGTTTAATTATAATGGATACTGCAGAATATACAACCCTGCCATTCCTAAGAACACAAAGACGATGCGAATTGCAATGGCTGATTGTTGATTTTCATACTAGGAGCTATACTTCATTTCGCAGGATGTTTTGCATTTGTATGTTTTTCGGTTTCGGTGAGGTTGTGCTAAATGAGTTTTATGGAATAATTAAAATCTTCACCACATTTTCGAAATTATATTTCTCAGCGTGTGGATTGTGTTTTGTGTGTAGCGGCGGCGCGGCGGTGGTGGCGCGACGGCAAGCAACGTCCTTCGAATGTTTAATGAAAGTTGTGCATGGTATGGGAATGTGTTTGTTAGAGTATTTACAATGCCACATACAATAAGCCATTTAGTAGTTTAAAGGATGAGGAGTGTCTTTAATTGATGATCTTAATTAAAACTGTTCGCTTTCTGAGAAGCAAAGGGAGAAATCCTGGCATCTTAAGCAGGTGTGTGTTAATACACAAATGATCACTGCCAATGAGAGTAGCAATGAGTGGTGATAAAATAATCATTGATTCCAAGCTAAGGAATCTCAATTTTTACGACATTCTGTCACTCTTGCATAATAAATGAATTGAAAATAAATTCAATTAATTCGCATCCCAAAATAACCTTCATTCTTCGATGATCTTTCGTTTTCCAGGGCAAGGATGTGAAGAATTTGCGCCACTTGAAACAGTAAATCAATAAGTGGATCTATAGTTAATTTGCGAGCATATATTAATGCTAATACAACAATAATTCCCATTAAATGCGACCTCTTAGCAGCTTCTCCATAAATATGTATTCAGTCTGAAAATGGAATTAATTAAAAAAAAGAATGTCTCGGAGAATCATCAAACATTAAAGTGAACAAGAAGAATATCTGGAGGATCATTAAGTTGTCAAACAAGTTGTCCATTGGCTTGAACATTAATTAAGCCAAATAGTCAACTGATTTTCAATTAAGGATTCGCATAAATTTCCAATCGATCGGTAATTTCCAAAGACTTATTATACCTACACAAGTCATTCAATGGCGACGACGATTGCGTATAAACGTGATCGCCAATGGATCACGTACGAAATGCGTTTTACGTAGATTTTATATGGCATTTCTCGATTGTGGCAAGTTATAAATCAGCAAATCTAGTATAAAATACACATCTCGTAAAAAATGTCCAACTTTTTCGTTTGTCGTATTCATCATTCAAGCTGACAACCTGTTTGCTTTGTGGCTTTAATTGCATAGGAATAACAGAGAGCAACCACAGACACACTGCAAATGGCCGTATGCCACTGAAAGACCGCGCTCGCTCAACAATCACCTGAAATGGCAACTGGTAGTTGACATTTTTTGTTTCAACTTATTGGTTTGATTTTGCGTCGTTTTCTCCTTGCGCTTAACCTGTAAGCAGAACACAACAAACAGCGGTCCAGCAAAGAGGAAAATTACTTAACTAAAAAGCGGTTTTCAACTCTTAACCATATCGGTCTTCGGTTCATTTGTGATTCCTATGCATTTGTACACAGTGTCCCCCTTGCATTCACTGAGATTTTTGCGTATTTTTCCATAACTGATTTGGAATTCTTCGTTTTTTTTTCTCTCTCTCGTAATAGAAATCAACAAGACAGACAAACGAGTGATTTATTGCCGCGGAATGACGGCTCATTTTATCCAATCACACGAGACATGTCGTACCTGTCCGCGAATAAGCGCACTGGCATTTCGAACGCAATTAAAATGATTTTCTTTCAATCGGGTTGGGGTTTCGCGTTCGAAAAATGCAATGCACGGTGAGGGGAAAGTATCGAATGTCCTTGTCCGTAGCCAGAGGGTCAATTAAAAACGAATGAATGTCCTGAGATAAAGGCACCGGAGACATGTGATTTATATGCACAGATATGTGAGAAACAATCATGAATCAAAGTGCAGTTTTTTTTCTCCCAATTTGATGGAAGCGAAACTGCTGGACTCATGAACGGTGAACCTAGGCTCCCGGTGGGACACTTCAATTAAAATGCATTTTCACAGTTTATGAGGCTAGCGCTCCATCTACACATTCACTCACTTCAGAGCGTCCACCCTCGTTGGCCGTGGATAAAACTCTAAAAATCGAACTGAAACCGAGCTCCAATACGTGCGCGGTGCTGTTTTTCCCTCTTTTCCATCCGACGTTATGCCATACACCGGTATGCTGCGTCGATGAGACCTAAAAGATACATAATAACAGATTGTTTGCGTATTGGGCGTCATAAAATGACAAACAAACAAACAGGCGATGGTGGCGGGGCGAAAAAAATGTCCTTCACTGCGGTACATCATATTTCACTTGTGATTTTATATCTTTATAATGTACTTGCACAGCTTGCATGTGTGTTTTTGTTGCGATTTAAACGATGGGACGAAGGGTGATCCACCCCCTTCTTGGAATCCTTTATTTTAAATCCGAATGTCGTAATTGGAAAAAAAAGAAAATACTGCAGCATCTCGAGAAGCTCAAATATTTGTGGTCCCAGATTTATTGTTACATTGTTGTCGGATGTTACGGATATACAGTCTGCGCAAACAACCTCTATTGGTGGCTATCACACTAGTTGTGATATGTTTTTTTTTATTTCTTTTTGTTCATTGAAACCCTTTGCTTGTGTCCTTATCCAATTGCTCCCTTTTCCAAATTGCCCGATGGCCAGCATGTATCCCATCCACAGACACACGGTGTATGCCTGTGCATATGCATACGTTGACGCTACAGATGATACAGAAATAATGCCAAAAGGATCATAAATATGTTCCGGCGCGCGATAACTCGATAATTATGTCCGCTTTTGTTTATTTCACACATCGATTACCGCCCTTTGTGATCCTACTCCTCCTCCTGTACTCCCTCCCAAATATCCTCTTATGTACAGAGTGGTTGCAAACACTGCCTGTTTTATCCTAGCCTACATGCAACTCTCCATCCAGTATATGTATGTATGTATGTTTGCCGAATATATTTGCACACGCCGAAAGTGCATGGCACCGCATGGCAGTAGCAACAGCCATGCCGAATTAAATTTATAATGACACATCACCGAAGGCGGATGAAATTAGGATGGTTCGTCCTTAGTTTGAATGAGAATGAGTGCACTTGATGTAGAAGAATATATTCATGTGATTTCGGCTTACATACACACTGAAGTTGGGTTGGAAAAAAAATTAATTCATTGCCGCCTGTTGCCTGCAAAAGGATGGTTAACTCTCGTGCTATTTCATAATTCGTTGATTGTGCAGCAATGAACCTCTGTGCTGGTACCACACAGCTCTCCAGTACTATTTCTGTACAAGGATAATGGGAGAATATCTGAACTTTGTGTGTACCACATCCCACATCTCTGGACTGTGCTCATCGTCGTCAGCATTGCCACTTCTACAGTCCTGTGCACACACTTACATGCACCATGTCGTCGTCACAGCAGCAGAGCGACGACTACTCTAGTTTTTCACCCCCAACCCCGGGGGCCGTTCTTTCGTGTTGCTGCATCCCCGATTTCGGATGGGAAATATTTGCCATCGTTGTCGCACCCAGTTATTAAGTAATGATTTATCATTCCAAAGGTCGAAGGCAATTTTTGGACTTTACAATTGCCTTTCCGCCCGCCAAAGTGGGGAGCCTTCGCCCACCGTCTACAGCCCCTCTCCTAGATGTATGTAGTTTCCGATGTGCTCAATGTTCATATATTTTTCATATTTTGGTGAACGGCCAATATCAACGTCCCGGCTCTGACATCGCTGGCGTTGTGGAGGCGGCAGAAGTAACGTGATGGTGGTCAATGTGTCGGTGCGAGTGTGTGAAATAGTCACCGAAATTGTTGTTTTACACTCCATAGAGGAGTACACCATGGGAATAATGATTTTTGAGTTTTCATTCGTTTTTTTTTTTCCTTTTCAATTTATTTCTCTGAAGATTGACTGTTTATCTGAGGGAGGAGACGTGCAATGATTCTTAATTGCCGTACGAAGGCATTTTTTTTGTGGGGGTTTTCGGTTTTTGCCTTTTTGAGGGGCAATCAGGGTGGACGCACATACGTAATAGCTTAATATGGGTGTGAAAGCTATTACAACTCAACCAAGTCGAATGTATGTATATTCCTAGAATTATGAATTTGAATTTTTCATAGGCATGTTTTGTAACTCCTTATAATGCATACCACAAAGTGTAGTCGTTAATTTCATGTACTGCTGGAAGCACAAAGCATTTCTAATAATTTAAGCTTTCAGGAATTTAAATCATGTACAATTTTTATGAATTTTAAATGCAAATAGTTCTGCTAAAATTCGCTTCCTATTGACTCCGAGAAACGCTTAGTACAGGGAAAAAATACGAAACTGCATGAAATGTTTATTCGAGTTAAATAATTTGTGTTGTTCACACAAAGTAGTTTTTCATCGAATATTAAGGACCAATTGTTCTCAAAGTGAATCAAATATCACGCCACTTTTGATTGTGTTTTGACTTCCAAGGCTTAACCCGACTAAGTTCTTAGGTATAGGAGATCGATTTTTATATAAAATAATCCATGGCGGGAACTTTACTCGATAGTCGTGTATGAGTTGAATACAAAAATTTGCTTTATTGGGTCCCTAACACACTTCAGATGGTGAGTGAGTAAGTACCACAGTTCTCTTATTGTTAAAGAAGTTGTTTGAGCTTTTCTTGTTTGCAAATATTTATAATTGTGGTTGTTGGACGTATGTAGGGTTGGAGGGTTTGCAAGCGATAATTCACTCCCAAATTGCAATTTCGCATCGAACTTGAAATATGTTAATCAACACGTTTTTAATGTAGTCACCATGACTTAGTGGGTAAGTGCGTTGATTCCCGCACTGAAATCTCGCATTTTCACGGCAACACCTCTTTCCAGTTTTTGAATTGAAAATATGAAAAGCTTCTTAAATACCGCCGTTCGGAGTAAGTCCCCTTTGCTCATGAAAGAAAAATAATACACACAAAACAAGAGAGAGACAATTGTCACTCAATTAATATTATAAGGCTGCTACTTGCATGCTACTGTATTTTAGTCCTTTCACTACGGTCTGCATATTTCGCTAATTTTGGTATTGACAATAGTTCATTCGTCCCGACTAGAGAGACTGCAATAAAAAATATAAAATATACTTCATTAGTTCAAAAACTTTCACTGCCCTTTTTGATGGCGTTTAAATAAATATTTAAAATTATTTAAACGAGTATTGAATTTTAATCTCAATTACGATACATTTTTGTGCACACGTACATGTCGAATTCTTTCCAATAAGAGATCGAGTCAATAAGATGCCAAGCAGCAAATGATGGACACATATATGTACATATGTATATGTTATGTACGCTGGAGTGTATATGAAAATACCTAAATATCCTAGGCTCTATATAGACAAAAAAACTCGTAACATGCTTACGACATGGTTTGGTGTTTAATCTAAATCGTATTGCTTCCATTGGCTTCCTTGCTTTTTCGTTCTGCTTATGATTTATTTGTAACATACCCCGAATAGTGTATGACTCCGGTGACTAATCGGAAAAATGTGCCCATATGGGATCATTATTGGAATACGCTCAGCAAGTGAAGTGATTGCGTTATGATATTTTTACTAAGGACCGCTGGGAATATACCGCCTAGATAGAGCAGTTACCGTCCCTGTTAGTAAGATATTTCCTTGATTCCCATTTGGGATGTTTTTTTTTCTGCTTTCATTTTGGTCGTTGTTTTAAGGGTGTGCTACATATGATATAATGGTGGTCAATTTTTAAAAGCGAATCGAATCCATTTCGGTTTCGTAGCATTTCCCACAAACTTGTCTATTCGATACGCATTGAGTTCTGCAGCAAAAAAGAAATAAAAACTGTGCAACTGTGATTAAATTTAGACATACATAAACAAAATTTGCTTCAGTCGAAGATAAATACACACATCTGAAAGTCGCATACCATCCAACGTTGGAACCTGTTGAAAAGATTTACTTAACACTAACTGCAACACCTCTTTCGATTTCAATTAATGTCGTAATTTCTCAACATTGCCCAGTCAAGTGAACTGAAACATGATATTACGATTACCACCACCTCAGACACTCTCAGCGGTGTGTCGAAAACGGAGAATGTATCACAATGATCCTTTTTATTCTCTCCTTCGCACGGTGTTGCAGTACATTTCAAATATGGTTGCAATATCGCTTTTGAACTGTTTCCACATTTTTCTACATCGCGGCGTCCTTTTTTAGTTATTTCCTCCAACCGCGCTACCACTTTACCTTAAGTCAGCCACCATCCCGGCTACATTCACTGCTTCACATTTACTCTGTGGGAGTTAAGATTTTTCCTACAGGATTCTATCCGTGAACGATACTTGTACGTAGGTAGCACAGGATTTGCACAAGCATAGCGTGTCCCTACCGCCAGGCTCGAGGATGCATGAACCAGGTTTAGGGGGGGCAACTTAGGCTTTACAAACGTAACGCGATTTCGTTCTTTTTATTTAAGGATGTCGAAGTGAAATTTAATGAGAACATGTCTGCAACCTTTCAGGTGTCGAAATCGAGACGACGGCAGACGTCTGGAACCCACAGTCCTCGTAGAATTTTGAACTTCTCCCCCGTGGATGTGTGCACGGTCTTCTTCTGGCACCTCGTTCTATTTCGTAAAACTTAAGTGAACTTCTACAAACATACTCGTCGTGCATGCTTGATTTCTTTTTCATTTCATTGGCGTCGCAGTCGCAGTGGCAGACGTCGTTGTCGATGACGACAGACGACAACGCAGAGACAAGCTGCATTAAAGTGCCAAACTATGCTATCACTCATATGTAAATATATGTCTATGTGTATAAGCCAACTTCTTTGGGATCATCCTTCTTCCTTTCCTACACTCTCTTCACATGTGCATACATTGTCGAGACTCGACAATCGCAAAAAGAAAAAAAAAAAGAAAACAGAGAAAAAAAGAAAATGAATCCAATTCAAAATTCAAAACGTTTTTATCCTCCATCACCACGACCACCACCATCATGAACAATAAATGGTGGAAACTGTAGAAAGCAGCCAGAAAAAAAAGGCACCACCGACCCGGAGAGGGAGAGAGCAATGAAAATGAACATATGCATGAAAGTGTCGCGTTAAAATGGGGTTTTAACGAAGACAGTTTTTTGTCGCTTCCTTGGTTTTTTGTACATTCCTTTTTTAAGTACCGTCCCGGTCAAGTCGCTTGTCGTACGATCCTGTCTGACTTGATGGATTTGCACTTTAGTGGCAGCATTGTGGAAGTCATATACAAATAGCATACACATGTGTGCAGGGGCTGCAGTGGCTCTCTATAGTTTAGTTTCACTTTAATTGCAGTCCTCTTTTTTGCGAATTTTGTTATTCAAGGATACACCCTTGTCATGGAATTGAATTCATTAGGATATTTGTGTGTTCTGTCCCCGTTTTCATTTGCATTCCTAAAAAAAAATTGTGCTCCGCCTGACTGGCGAAGTGATATGAGAATATATTTGCTGTGTCGAATCGTTACAGAGGTCGTTATAAACAAACTAACCACATGCCTAATCCGTAGACACATTGATAGATAGACAGATATTGCTGCAAGCTTAAACTATCCCCCCTCATGTGAAGCAGAACACGAACAGAAACTAAAGGGTATAGAGTAATCCTTTTTAGGAAAATGTTGCCAAAAATAAATTCCATTCACCTCCTTCCGCCTCCGTTGGCTTTAATCAAATGGTGCCTACTAAGCCAACTCTACCATCATCCAATGCACGTCTAAAGATTCCCTAGAAGGATTCACAAATTCAAATTCTAGACGACTTTTAACTTTTTGGTTGTTTCTGTCCCGAAAATCCGTCCATGCGGGTTTTGCTAATTCCAAATGCAAAACTTAAACATACCCCCAGTGTTTTGTGGGTAATCCTGTGTGCGCACCACCGACACGAAGGCATCACACGAGGCTTAGCATTCAAACTTTATTGGGGTGATTCTCTTGCAGTGAAATCATGTTCCAAAATAATTTTATATATAAAAGCATAAACATAGGTATTGAAATTGATCCTTACAGTTTTTGTGTTCTGAGAAGAGAAAGGAAATGAATACTAAGCAGCAGACAAAGAGAATGAAAGGACATGTATCTCTGTGATTTCAATAAAGTTTGTACTCAAGAAAAAAAATGTTTGTATGTCCATTTGAGAGGATGAGCTGCAATTTTTCAGTTACTTCATAGTTTATGGAAGAACAGTCAATCATTTTCGGGACTGAATGACTTCGTTGCTGTTTGCTTTTTCGGTGTCATCATCGCATGATTGGCGGTGTTTATCAAAGTAAATTTGACTGAGTTAATTCAGTGGATTTATGAGTTTAAGCACTACATTTGAAAGTTCTAGGTAGTCAAGGACTTCGTTTATGTCGGCTCTTCTGTGAATAGAGGCAGTAACGAAATCAAGCGAAAAATGACTCTCGCCAATCACTGTTTCTTTGAGGTAATTGAGTTATGGAGCTCTCTTTCAAAATATGTGACTGACCATATAAGCAAGTTCTTGGACATTTAGAGAGGAATGTGTGTGATTCTTGGTTTTGTTTCTCTTGGTGCCATCTGGAGGAGCAGATTCAACGTCGAAATATGTGACTTGTACTGCGGCATGCATCTACTGATAGAAAGCTTAAAATTGCGAGGCTATTCTATTTGGGGAGTATTTGGATCTGAGTCATTTGGCAAAGGTAAGAGAGGATGAGATGGTGCATATAGGCCACGAAGGATCTCAACTAACTCAGTGTGTGAAATTGAAGGCAACTGACAAGAAGCAGTGCTAGCTAGAGAAACATGTTACGATTGAAATTCAGATACACTTCAGAATACGGTGTCACACGGGAAGAAGAACTTTTAACTTTTCTGGGCAATTAGGGGCAAACGCAACAAGAAATCTGGCTACGTTCTTTTCGGACTATAGGAGTAAATACCCACATGCAACCCAAGCCATTTCAAGTACATAGATCCAACGGTAACATTCGTAACGAAAGAAACTAGATGAAACGGCCAAGTATCTGCTTAAGATGGCAATCCTTCCTAGGAAAGGATTCTCGTATTTCTCCGTTGACAGTATCGTGCCTACCACTCAACCTAGTCCACCGCAAGAAACCACCAGCACCACCAGCTGCTTTAAACATGTTTCGTTTCAGCACGATTTCAAAAAAGAAAATCATCGCTGTGCCGCGTCGTCATCGTCGCTCGCAACGACTACTACGAGTATATTCATTCGGCGTTTTAGAGAATTTATGTCCCATGTTTTAAACAGAGAGTGGGGAAGTAAAAATAGCTCCTTATTCATCTTCGATCGCATTCTTCATATATGTACGCTAGCTGTGTATGTGCATATGGATTGTGTGTACGCTCGTGTAGAGTGTATCGTGTAAAGTAGTTTTTCCGCGCGCATGAGGGGCTATGCGATGTGAGATCCATTTGGTCGTTCCCTTCTCGGATAAAGTGTCTAGCGTTTAGTGTGTTTGCCTTTGATTTTCACTGGCTTTGTTTTAGAGGTTCTGCTGCAGTGCACCTTTTCGCCTACTTCATGCAACGCTACAGTAACAGCCAACAAGCAACAGCGGCAGTCAACGAGAGCGCACTCGTCGATTTTCTGCTTCGTGTCGTTAGTCTTTGACTATTGCGCCTGTGAATGGTGAGGTATCTATAGTGGCGTTTGCTGTATCTACGTATATCTGTTGAGGCATATCCATTTTTAAAAGACATAGGCATCGAGTCCTTCTGTTTGTATTCCAATGCTACTTTTAGTGTTTTTTTTTTTTTTGCTGCCTCTGTTTGTCCCCTTCTCCACACATATCAACACTACCACCCAATCACCAGTTAAGAGGCCGTGGATAGATTTTCCCCACTTCTCATGTGTATTTGCCTTCGCTATGGCTGCGCGTTTTTTCTTCAATTTTTTTTTTTGTTTCACTTTTTGCTGGCCTGCTGCACATTGCGACAATAGAATTTATGCGATCACGATTTTACCATGTTTCATACATTTGCCATTTTATTTATTATATCGGGAACATGTATATACACACACTAGTGTATGTAGGCTAGTGTTGCTGCCCAATGCAGAGTGTTTTGGTGCAGCTTTGGGTTACAGGCGTACATACGTGCTTGGCTTGTATCGCTGACGATTTGCTGGCTAAAATACGATGTGAAAACCAGGTAGTCGACTGCCTGGGCAGTGAATAAAGTGCATTTGAATGTTTCGCATCGATCGGCTTTCTTGCAGATACTTTGGTTGATGTGGGATCGTTTTGCTTTATGCACAACAAACAAAATAAAAGGAAAGTATCCAAAGACGGCGGCTAAGTAGGCGATGATTGATTTCCTTCTCCGTATCTGAAGCACGATTTTATCCCGAGTGCGTTGTCTTCCTTTAATCCCTTCCATTTTGCTGATTTCTCCTTTCATTGAGCTGTGATGTCAACGATTGAACGGATGAAATAAGAACACATTGGATTTTGCAGCTCTATAGGTGCACTCGTGTAGCGGCTAAAGGGATAAAGCCGGTTCTTCACTCACCAAACTGACTACACCTACCGAAGGGCCTCGGCATTTTGTTGGTCTCTTCTCTTGCTTTATAAAGTGTTTCCTAAGCCCTTTTTTGTAATTTATATACTTCGGAGGAGTTTGCTCTGTATCGCTTTTATTTATACATATCTACCTCTATTACTTAGTATATGACGATGTTTCTCATTCTTCGAGGCGATGTTAAATAACTCAGCAGGAAAGCAAAATATAAAACGATGGCTGAGGAAGAAACAGAAACGCATGCGATGTATAGCGCGTTGGCGTTTGTTTCAATTTTAGAGACACGCAATATAAAGGCGGGGATGTGACAACGTGAAGCGCAGTAGCAAGGTCTTCGTTTTTAATTAGTTTGAATTGGTTTTTCATTAACTTCAGATCACAGTTTTGAGATATAATGTATGTAGGTGCATGCGATGCAAAGACAAATCTATCAAGTACGCCATCCTGAGACAGCCTAATATGCTTGCATCATTGACAATCCCAATTCGATAGATAGACGCAAAAATGTATCCACCTAATGCATAAGTGTCTAGCGGATAAATTGCGAATAAACAGATTAAGGCAAAGAAAATATGCGTGCAATCCCATTGGGTGTTGGGCGTAGGTTATAATATATTCCAGAGGGAGTGGAGTTAATACCTTATACCGTGAAGCAAAAAATTAGTCTCCCCCGGTATAGGTATGAGTAGACTGCCAACGCAGATAACGTATCCTCTGTTGAAAAACGTTAAGTATTCACGGATTCATTTCAGAGAAGTCGGAGACGCAGAAAAACTTAGCAGTGGCTTTGTAAATGAATACCACTTTCCGCTCTGAGCTCATTTGAAATTTTGGTTTTTTATGCACGCAAGCCATACACTTACGTACTTGAGTGGGTTAGCAGAAGGAGAAAATGGAAAACCTTTTGTTTTTCTGTCGAGAGATTGTTACTCTCGCACCAGCAGGCATAGGTAGATGCACTATCAGCACACTCAACAGATTCAAAGTTGGATGCAGCAATTTATTGGTGCGAAGAACTAAATTTACATTGTTTGTTTGCGATGAATATTGCAAAATATCTCTCAAAGCAAAAAACAGAAAAGAAATGGAAATCCTTTCAATTGAATCTATTTAACCCTCAAGGGGGCTCTGATACCTTAAAATGTATTGCTGACGCTTAGGTTGCCCATCGTTTCAATCGCCAAACACTTGATGCACGTGCAAATACTTTTCCATGACTTGCAATTGTTATTTCTTTTGTCATGCCTAAGGTATGTCTTATCTGGGCATACTAACGATGGATCGAAACATACCGCTGAAATCTTTCACAATCAACTCCAACTGAATCGCTGCACACATTCTACTAGACTACTGATTTTAATGAGCACATCGGTTTTTATATATGTGTACATACATACAAATACCCGTATGTTTTCGCCTTAAGCCTGCATTCATCTAACGACAAAGATGATTTTATATTGACGAAAAAAAGTTCAACAGCATATCAGGCATCGTCAGCATCCATTGGAGGAAGAAAAAAGCGAAGAGAAAGGAAATTACACATCTATCTACTTCAGAGTTATACCTGTCAACATATAGCGAATATCTCTGCGCTTCAAAAAGTATTTACCGTGGGGATGTGTGTAAGCGTAGTTTGTAATAACGAAAATGCCATTTTTGTACGCTCTGTTGCGCTGTATGCAATGCGATTTGAAATGAAGTGTATCTTCAAGATACATATGTACGTAGATACATGCATACATAATATCGCTACTCTCTTGCAATATAGAGATAGAACGAGTGAATAAAACAAACAAACAGGCGGGAACCAACAATGACAATCCAGGAGCACGGCACAGCTAACGATTGCGACATCGGGCAAACGGTGGAACCGATGAAAACGATGGAACGACGACTACGACGACAGTAGTGACATTCTTTTTTTGCTTTTTTTTTTGTTTGTTCTCATGCTGCTGTTGCCTTTTATTTCAGCTACTTTTTCTCGGTTCGCATCGCTTATGCAGTTGGCTCCACTTTAGATGTATTTCTTTGGTCTTCAACTGTAGTTGCTGTTGTTGTTGTTGTTGTCGTTGTTGCTGTTGGTTCTTTCAGCAATGCGATGATGTTCCTGGTTCCTGTTGATGTAGCCTTTTGCTGGTGGGTTCCACACACCACACTTTGCTGTGCGACTCGGCCCCCTTTATTGCTCACACACAGCAATATATACAGCAAAACACATCATTAAGTATAAAATTCTTAAAATGGAATTTTAAATCATTATAAGCTGCAAGATGTGCAGAAAGGAAGGAGACCGTCAGAGTAAAAAATTCGCGACATCCGCGAGCATATAAAATAAGGAAGGCCCTAAGAAGATGGACCACGGAGCTATGGATAGTTGTGGCAGCAGGAACAAAAAAAAAGCGAAAAACGTTTAACCAACACGATGACGACCAGCGACGAGCACCGAGTTCACATTTCTTACCGGTATGTTTGGTTCAGAACATGTTTTTCATTTTTGAGTTTTTCTTCTTGTTGCTGGCCGATTGTTGGATATTTTGTGGTTGTTGTTGGATGGATTTCGATCGTCTTCTTTTGTGGGGTTCTTGCACTCCAAGTTTGGAGAACTCCTTCATCTTCGTCTCGACGTTGGAGCGTGCATCCATATGTGGTGCCATTTTATGTTTTATATTAGGCAAGAGTTTCTCTGTCAGGAAAAATGGACTTTGTCGATGTTGTCCTATTGAAAGTTGATATTTTTTCATTGGCTTTCTGCAGTTGTTATATTATTTTCATTTATTTTTAAACGGAAGTTTTTATGTTGCCACAAGAAAAAGAATCTGAATTTTGTATGCTGCTAATGATTGGGAAAATGGTGATTACGGTAATGACGTGGACGTGGTAAACATTCTATATAAGGCAGACTTCATTACAACTTTGGAAGACAAAAGTACACTTATAGTAATCAAGGTGCCAGTCAATTTATGTACTAAAAAAATTGCTTAAAGATTTGCCCCTTCGCTAAAACCGTCATCTGGGAGTGCAAGGTATCTATTGCGTTGTACAGCTTGAAATATCCGGCTTTAATGTAGTCAGCCTTTCTTTTGAGAGAAAGACAAAAACTTACTTATATTGGTGATGCTCCCATGGCTTGCATTGCATTCTGGCACGTCGATTCTTTGAGTTTGCATCCATCATTTTAAAACACCAACGTCCCACTCGGCATATGTTCAGGTTAAGATATCCTGAGCACAACTTTCAAAGCCAAGTTTGGATAGTTTTTTTTTACTTACGAGAGCATCTTTAAATGCGTCAATAATGTCTTCCATTCGCAGTGACGTATTTTTATTTTTGTGTCATTTTTTATTTGTAAAGGAAGAAGGTTCGAATTTACCAGTGTGGTAAAAAATTCGGAAAAAAAGACATCTGCATTTGCAAGGAGCCTTAAATTCATTACATATGACGCACACGTATGGCCTTATTCCAAGAATTCTCATTTGTAGACGTCTGACAAATGTAGACGTTCATTCGAAAATAATATGAACATTTTTATTATAAAAAATAATTTTGGTTTCTTTCCTATTTTCGGATAATTTAGCACTAGGCTGAGAAACTTTAATTATTTCACTTTTCATACATGGTAAGCGAAATTGCAAAATTTGAATCTTAAACATTTTTTTGCTTAAACTTAAGTTGATCGAATGAAGCAATGTTACCGAAACCGAAAAATGCAATTTACATCAGAACAAAAAATGTATCCCCAAATTAAATTTCAACTTCCATGGGCAACCTTTATTAATTTCCTCTTCAAAATTACGTATCTTTTCATGCTTTTGGTCATCTCCTTACCAGATAATTACACAGGAGTAGGCATACTGTTAAGACATGTAATCAACCTTAAGTGCCGCCAGGGATACCATACATGGCACTTCATTTTATTCGCAACGTTTTCGGGGGTAAACTCACACTTGATTGCAGGCATGTAATTTCCCTTGCATTGCATCCGTCCACAAATTTTGTACACGAATATCGAAGGGAAAGAAAAATGAATATTGCAGAAAAGGATAAAATTTGAAAATTCTGCATTGGCTATATTTACATTTAGTTATTCCTTACCTTCAAGAAGTATCCGAAATAAGGTTAGGTTTTACATCTTCCACCCTTGACTATACTGCACTAAAACAAAACACAAATGTTACCGATTGATAGAGAAAATCTTTTAAATCTTTTAAGCTCAATTGGATCGCCTGACTTATCGGCAAAATCTAATCTATTCTCCACTGACACGTATTCAAAGAGGGTTTTGCTGGTATACAAAAATAATTATCAATGCATGAAATATTTTCACAGTGTTCACTTGCCTTAGGGTTTTCACCGACATGTACCGACAAATATTTTGCATACGTAGGCAAAAAGTCTCGTGTCGCCTTTTTGATTTATTGCACCTTACGCAACACAGGTTTTGCACAAAAAACAAGGAACGTTCGATATTTTCTTTTCGGGCGTCCTTTTTTTTCGAAAGAAACAAAGACAACAATGAGCTACCTGTCTATAATTCATATTTCATGAATACATGATGTGACAGATGATACTTCTGTTGGCAAAAAAATTAAGCAACGTACTGACCCAATTTGTTTTTGTTTTTGAAACTGATCCGTGCCCAATCTCATGACATCTTTGCATATTAGAACATTATTTATGGTTGCTTTGAGAGATTTTTCACTTGCATGCTGCTGGTTTATGGATATTTTGCAAACTTTCACCTTGTTCATCTTTGTCTTTGGATTTTCCGGTGTTTTTTTTTCTTTATTTTTCACATTCATTTACAGCAAAAATAGACGCAAGATGTTTATGACTTGCATTAGATCCCTCAACTTGTGTGCGTGTGTCTCATGAATGAGCATTTTTTAGTAAGTGCTGTTCGCAGCGGGATTGCAATTTTGGAGGATATAAAAAATTGCTAGGTAGGAAGGGCGCTGCGAAAGAATCAATTGTTCAAGGGGAAACAAAGGAAATATGAATTCATATTTTAGTAAGACCCAGGTCGTGTGAAGTCGTATAGAAAAGAAGAGAAAGCGAGGCATTGCAATGAATGAAGAGAAAGCCCGGAATTGACTTTGTGGGCATTTTTTTATTTGACTTGCACAAGGACGAATGTAATCATTGGAAAAAAGTGTGACCCTTGAAATCTACAAGGATGCCAGTTTCCATAGCGTTTGTACTGTGATCGGTTGTTATTTTACTTTATTGCTTAAAATCGTTCAAACTCACGTGTTAAACAAATGCAGTACATAGAATATTTCTATAAAAATATGCGATTTTGAACCGCTTATTTATAGGTGAAGCTTCATTTGAATTTATTGCAACGCATACGCTACTGTGCTTTCTTCCATAACATTTTCATTCTTGCTGAATCGATTTCGATGACTTAATTCGAGAATTTATTATCGCAACGCATTAACGAAAATTTAATCCGCTAACTTATCGCCCTACTCATGGTAATACAGTTTCGCGTTTCCGCCAACAAAAATGAACCTGTACACTCCAGATAACGCACAGAAAGCGCGCGCACAATTTCAATTAGTTAATATTCGATGGATAAAAAAAGAGAGTATCAAAAAGCGGGGATCAATAAATACCACTATTATTATGATTATTATTTTTAATAATAACATCACCGTACAACAGTTCGAACGGCAGTAAGGATGCGATATTCAATTTCCCCGTGAAAACAGAACGTTGTTGAGTGCGTCGGCTAGATACGCGATGGTGGAGAAATCGCTGGATATACAGCCTTAATACGGTCTGCCATTGCTGCTACTTGCATAAATTGTACAGATGTAATGAAAACAAAAAAACAAGAAAAATCCGGGAATAAGAGAAAATGCATCCGCTTTAGTTTCTTTTATTATTGTAAATACAATTTAAGTGCAAATTAAATAATATATCTTTTCGTATACATCTGCTATGTGATTAATTTTTTTTTTTTGTAAATTTAATCATAATGTTGTGCACTTGAGTGTTTTCTTCTTTTTTTAAGTAAATAATACTGATTATAAATATGGCTGCGAAAATTGCTTTGGTAAACAATCATATTATTGTTCTAATATTTTGACGTTTATTTCATACATTCTTTTACACCATTCTTTTTAGGTAAGTGATGATAAACTTGGTTCTGTTAAACGTAAGAAAAAAAGGCAAATCTTTTACTGAGTAAGTAATTTTTTTTTAAACGAACGCATTCAGGAATCTGTTGAAAACGAGAATTCATCATAATTAAGTTATTTAAATTTAGAAATGTAAACCACCGAAAAAAATTGTCTCCGCAATTCCTGTGACAGCATAAATCTTATTAACTGCCAACAGATATTTTCTCAATTCACTTCGTTTGCATTGAATTTGGCAAACAGCAGCCATTTTCATAGACGCAGCAGTCAAGAGTCAAGAGCGCTGTTATGATTTCAAAACTGCCACTCATGTGGAATACTGTGATGGAATCCGGAAGTATTAACTATGAGTTATATCTGCCGAATAAACAGAATAAAGGCAAATAAGCGAAACTTTTCGCCAACAAAAATTCAAAACAAATTTACTACAGCGTCAAGGATACTGAGCTGAGTAGCTTTTTTCTCTCGAATCTTATTACTACATCCGTTTTTTGTCCTCACTGTAATCACGTACTTGTATTCATCGCCCGCAACGTTAAGGCTGCATCCCCCGAATTCTATTTTTTGCAGTCATCCTAATAAAATTAAGAAACGAGTAAGAGGATAGAAGATAATCGAAAATGGCATATTCAAGCGCTTGATGGATATAAGTGAGTCATTAAGCCAACTCCTTCCAGACATTTCATTCTATGGCTTTCATGTACTGATTCGGTTCAAACAGCAACCTCCGAACTGGATAATCGCATTCCGACCGCACACATTTTTCCCTAACCACATGTACATGCCTACACACAAACACATTTATCTTAAATACTTGCATGCTGCTGCCCCCCTTGAGGAGTGCTGCGAAACAAATGCAAAAGCGAATGCGAATGCGAGAAGTCAAAAAAGGACAAGAGAAAAATCCTACTACTTTCAGAAAGGACACAGAGCAAGCTTTCTCTTCCCTACACACTTGGCCGTTTGCGCGAGTTCTCAAACCATCCATTTTGTATGTGGGGTCAGTGATGTTAATGCCATCATACAGATACTGGACCTCCCTATCGGAGAAAGAAAAGAAACCATAGAAGTCCGTGACAAATTTTAGATCTCCAGTCTGCCCAGTTTATCCCCCGGCCTCTCATCATATCAGCGACCCCACGTTCTCACACTTCACAGATACATGAAACTTCTCGTTGCCAAATTGCTTTAGTTGCCATGAAATATTAGTTTGCCGCATATACACCAGAATCAGGCGCACAGTCCTAGCCGGGGCAGAAGCAGCGTAATGGCGGCGGCGTTGGCAGCGACCCCCAGCGACTGTTTGAAAAGGAAAGGGATTTCTGCGATATTTTATAAGAGCAGATATTTGTATATTTGCGGTCTTTATCATGGTCATTCATGCAGGAAAACGCAAAAGTTAAAACCTACCAGAGGAAGACTGGACAGAAAATGGCAGATTTGATATGTGTGCGGGTTTTTTTTTTTCTTTCAACGCTATTTGCCGATAAGCATGATACCATAAGTGGCTAGATATTGACCATAGATTCAGGATTCGCACATAAAGCATTTAACCTCTGCAGCCACCCGTCCGGAGGTGAGCATGTGCAGGCCCTCTGCACATGCCGCAAATATTAAAATCGTTCAATCATCGTAATACCCCTGCCCCGACTATGTGCATTGTTATTATTAAAAGAGTTCAAAGAATCAAAATAATACTTTACTCCTATAATTTCTGAAGAAAAAGATGCCCACTTGGCGATGGAATTTTCTTTAAATTGCATATAAAAGCTAAACGAAAAGGACGGTCCAAGTTAAGTCCTTAAGGGGTGAGATTATATTGTTTCCTTCCCGATGTACGTTTATTTTCTGTGTAATGAAATGACTATAATTTTGAAAATTGCATTTTTTTCGTATTCCCTGCGAGGTGCGCTCCATCGGGATGCCGTAGCGGAAAAGAGAGTCTATTAAGTAGGGCTCGATATGAAGTGAATTAAATTTTTCTTCCTCAGAAATTGAAGGTATAAATACAAGTTTTGCTTTTAAGTAACAATGAAAGTAATTGAAAATCATCTTTGGCCACTCACTCCTGTTAAATTTAACTCGAGTCTATATTGATTGTTTACCTTTGGTGGCTGCACAGACACGAGTGCACGGACATCTTAGTGCCTTGACCTTAATCCACCCCGTGAACGGGTCCGATGCCGGTATTTCGGTTCGGAAGAAAGGGGATACGACAAAGAATAAGAAGACGAAATCAATTTAAGGAAACCAAAAACGACATATACACACGTATGTGTGCATACTCGGAACACTTTTCTATGTCTGGAGAATAACTGCGGAAGGAGGGAAGAAACCTTTCTCAATCACTTTCATATGCAAATCATTTGCTATTTTATCTTTCACTGCGGTACTATGCATGCTGCTAATAAATTGTTTTCCATTTTATTCTATTACGCTGTGATACAACAACAAGATTTTGGGGAGAAAAGAGCTGGCAATAGATGATGAGAAGAGGGCTACCGATAACAACAATAACATCATTGGCATCCTTATCGGTATACAGATATAGTACATTCGTACGTAGTACACATCCCTTTTGTATTGATTTGATTTTGTGCTGAATTGCCTGTGAGCACTTGAATCTCATTTTATTTCTTAAATGAAAGTGGGAATACGGTTTGTTTCCATTTCGATAAGGCGAACATTGGCGTTTCTTGCAGAGTGGTGGAAAAACGTTTGTTTATGGACCAGAATCGATGGAATTTGTTAACCAGCAACTGATTTATGAATAGTTAATAAAATGCATTTGGTCGTTGAGGTGGTGTAGATATGACATCAACCCACGAACCGAACGTTTACGATTTGATCACTGTTCTGAGCAATTACCGCTTATTTTTTTCCCATCACTTTTGATTTGTTGACAACATTCAAAGACTATTTATTATCTATGAAGGTTTTGCCGTCCTAAATCGGCACTAAACTGTATATTTCTTAGTGCCGCAAAGGAACAATAGGACCTACAGGACGAATAGTTGCTGAAGAAGCTGAACCCTGCTCTCTTAGGGACTTTAATGCCACAAAATTATTCCTTTCTAAATGAATTGGACTTTATTCAGACATATGGACAGGACGATGCCATATGCAAACAATTTAAGAGACAAGCTTCTAACGTCAATGACAAGCGATTGTAATGTTTGTATTTTTTAAAACTGTTTTTTGTGTTGATTGGGGTTGTCATTAACGTCCTTCTGACCCATGAAACTGCAGCCGCTGTAGGACATCCCATTTTAAGGATTACTTGAAGCATCTTCTCAAAATTTAAATCAATGTTCCAAGCAAACAAAAATGTATTTAACTTTGCATTCTAGTCTGTGCTTACATACAAAACACGTCAATTGAATAAAAACACCAGCAGCACCACAGACATATAGAATCTACTCAGCTCGACAAATATTCTGATAGCACATTCGGTCGGATGCAAATTGCCGCAAAAAAAAAACAGATGCTTTTCCATTTCCAATTCCAAAGCCGGACATTAAAGTTGTGAATGGGAATATTCCGACAGTTGGAAGTTCATTTGCGGTGTTGGTCAGGTCGTAAATTAACCCAGACAGTCACGCAGTCGTGCCTCTGATCTCATTATTGTTCACATTCTTCAAATATCACACGTCCAATCCCGTGCAATGCAATTAGTTATCCAGTGTACCTGACACACGCATAGTTACATGTAATATTGTGAAATTAAATTTCAAGTACATATTCGTACATACTATGCATGCAGGGAGTGGTACATAATAGTTCGTAGGGTCATCCTTTGCAAAGCACCCATGCATTGACAGTCACATTCATCAGGTCAAAAGTCCCTGGAGTAAAATGTCAAACCGGAGAACTTATTGGAATGTCAGAGTATTCCATGCTCTCAGCTAGACTGCAAAATGACACCGAAAATACCATGGCCAACACCATTTGCACTCTCACTCTAGAGAATTGCGATAGTTCCAGCAGGCTCAGGAAATGACAATAGAACACACGCACATGCGGCAGACCGGCACACAATATGTCCCCTTTAATTAAAATAAATTGCAAAAAGAAAACACGTCCCATTCTCGCTCCCCTCTGTCTTGGTTCGCTGTGCAACTGGGGTAATCTATCAATGTGGTCCAAATGAGAAATTTACTAGCCAAAATTCGATTTTGGTGCTCACCCTTTCGTGTTCTAGGAAAAACGATGAGGTATAGCTAGGGAAGTACAGCATAGTATGTACGTTCTACCCAGCCGTGCATGCCGCTCCGGGGTAAAGGATACAATTTGCTACTTTCGCCACCACCCTACACCACATGAAGTAATAAATTTCAAAGCAAAAGTGACATAAGACAATGCTGAGGCAAGCAGCAATAGATAATTTCACCTAATTTCAGACATCGCACCACCCACTAATGCCATCCCACCCCACCCCAGTCCACACCACTTCGTCCCTTTAGCTGAACACACAGAAACAACACAACCGTGTACACCAAGATGGGTGTCAATGTTCAGAATGGCGCTCGAGGATAGATGGTAGCAGGTGGATGTTGTTCATCGGCAGCAGTGTCGATGGTGGTAGTAGTGGTGATGGTGGTGGTGTTAGTGAATGGTGGTTGTAGGCTTTTTCATTTGATTCCGCATTAGGGGTGGCACGGTGGGTAGAAGAAATATGTTTAATTTGCGTGGGGTAGCCTGAGGCAGGCGAGATAACAGTTGGCTGTCACAGAAGATATAGCACGGCAAAAACGAACTTTTTTCTTGTGTTTGAAGACCCCTAAAGAGCGGGGAGAATAAAGGAAGGTAAAGCAAATATTCACCGAAGAATTTAATTGTGTGCTGATGTTCGTGTTTCATAAAACATTCAAAGACGACAAAGCAAGTGAAATAATTGCAGAGCGAGTAATCAACCCCGCATGTGCTTATATTTTCCTCCAGGCACAAACTCATCACCCAAGGCAAACGCCAAGAAAATTAATAAAACGAATCTATTCACGCATCACAATCGTAAATGTTTGGGAAAAGCTTCCTATTATAATCCTCTTGTATAACTCAAACTCATAAATCATAAGTTACGACGTAATTATGAAAGCACCCGCCCATATTTGTATCATCTTAAGCCACTGCCGCGTCAGGAAAATTCTCTCACACAGTAGAAATCCATTGAACAGCCATCAATTCCTCATTAATGATCATTGTACCGCCCCCACTGCAATCCCAAAAGGAACATCTAAATTTTCCCTCCATTACACGGCTCTCTTATGAATATTTTTGAAAACACACATATGCGTGTACTTCCACGGACATTAGGAGGCACATTTAGGTACAAGCTGCCATTCCTGTGGCGGGCGTTGAAATCATTTAAAATGTAAATCTCTTCATAAAGTGGTCACAGCACGTCATCATCATCATCATCTCCAGCCGTAAGCCCCATCGTAATCAAAAAATATCGAAGGGAGTTGCGTATTCAAGTACTAGACCTGCACACACACACACACACCAGGCGTTCGAATGTATTTGAAGAACGTTCTCCCAATGCCGAGAACCCTCAGACCGTAAAACAGTGCTACCCATTTAAATAATTTAAACCATGTTATTGGAATTTTATTAGGTAGAGTGTGCGCCCTTTCGGTGGATGAAAGTGTGAACTAATGAATCATGAATGGGATGGCACCGATCGGCGGGTAGTTCATAGTAAATGCTGGAATCCAAAATTAAGAAATCCCAGCCCTGCCATGAATATACTCGTAATGCTTTAAAATAAGCTCATCGGTGCACGCAGTGCGCTCTCAGCAGAGGAGGAAGAATATATGACGTATTGCACTGCATTAGAAATCGAGTTAGATTTATATGCGAGACCAATACGCGTCTTCTTGCATGAGGGTGAAAGGGCGCTCTGTGGTGTACATATGTACCTAACACATGGGATTCAGGTTACGTCGTCTGCGCCACCCAACGTGTGTGCAGTGCAGCATTCCGTCTGTTCAAAGAATACCGAATGGAAATAAAAGACATTGGTCACGTACTTTTTACGAAAGAAGGGATTTTATTGCCATTTCGAATTGAAATATATGTTCTAAAGACGTTGCGCCATATTTTATGTACGAGACACATACACACACGGCACTAGCCAGGGATTCATAATGATGCTACTTTATCTCGGCTGAAAAACTGCTCAATTTTTTATATATTTCTTTGTTTTTCTTCCCTAATGCACACATTTTTAGCGTGCGAAATTGGCGATATTTGTTGTGTGTTTTTTGAAAGGCGCTGTGTAACATATTCGCAAGGGCAATGCTTTCACAGGTTATTCGCATCATTATTAATCAAAAGTCCACCCACACCATCCTCTTCGTGACATGATAAGTATTTTCCTTTAAAATTCTCCACACACAATAATCATATATCAAGAGCAAGCTTAATAACTTAGGAGCAACCCAACAATCAACGAGTCGTTCCTCCAATATCCTAGAACCTTCCCTCTATTAAGTTTTATATGTACAAGTAAAAAGTAGGAGAAAAAAGAAGTGCAGGAAATTGGTTAATCTTCTCCGTTCTTAAATTGAAGTACGAGCCGACCAGACCCGTCACTAAGGTAACCCTATCATTGCAGCACTCTCTTCGGTTATTATGCTTATGCAGCCTTAGGCGGTGTATAACACAAACCAAAACTGAATAATTGATGACGACACCCTTAGGCGTGAATTTTGCTGTTTGCTGCGAGGACGACGACAACGGCTACGATGTACAGACAACGACGACAACAACGACGACGGTGGCGGCGCGGCGGCGACAACGACAACGACGACGACGAAAACAGCAACGACCTCGACGACGATGACGATACTCTCAGCTATGGTAGTGGTGCGACTCTCTGCTGCAGCCTAGATAAAATAATACCCAATGATGAACGATCTAATTTAAATTTAAAGGATAAGCATAGATATCCGGGTATCCAGAACCAGGCAGCAGCAAATAAAATAAAACAAAAAATAAATTAGAGGGAATCTCAAAACTCAAATTAGCTCGAAGGGATTTTCTATAATTTGAAGTGTACGACGCATGCAGGATAGCCGTTAGGTTGTCTGGATATTTAAACAAACAAGGAAGGAGTGAAATTAATCACCTACTAAATAGAAATTCCAGTTACATGATATTAAGTGGTTAATTAGACTGGATCATACAATGTTTGCCCTTGTTTACTACAAATGCAAAAGGATCATATTTTTATTTTCCTTCTAATAAAACTTTTAAAGCAGGCGATGTAAACCTTGTTCCTTGTAGCGTTCGACATGTTGAACAATTCTGTTATAGCCACAAGAGGTTCAACGCCACTTGACGTTATTCAAGCCCTACATTCATAAACTTGAAGTGACCCAAAATCTGAGTTCTCGTGCATGACGTAATCAAGTTAACGAATGGTAGGAAATTTCGTGGCCTTGTTTTAAAATGTAATTTATTAAGGCCCCACAGAAGGGATCAAGATCCTGCTGTTATTCTAGCAGGAGTAAAGTTGACCCGCAATTGGTAATCTTTGCGATGAACATTCAGTAGAAGAGTCAGCGGGAGCTTTGTCGTATAGGCCGATGCCCAAACTGTTAAGGCAGGCAAGTAAAGTCGAAATAAAAATAAAAAACACAAAGACAAAGAAATTGGCCTAACTTTGTGGGGTATAAGTAGAAGTACTGACCCACTATGCCACAGCGTTTTTCGGCATTAGAATGTTTTCTGACTGCTTAGCGATTCCGGTATTGTTTTAGTATGAAACAATTGATAAGTGCCATGTGGGAAACGTCTTCTTCTACCAATCCCGATTTTGGTAAAAATATCATTTTATACGAAAGAAAAATGCGAAAGTTTCTGACAAGAACAATGTTCATCGAGCATACATTTATGCCAGCCAAACCTCAGATTTCGAAATTCAATAAAAATTAAACAGAAGTGGAACTGGCTCTCTTTTTTTGCTGTTCTTTTCGGCATCCACAGTCGCGTTAAAAATGTTGCAAGACATGGCAGAATTTATTACAGCTAGAGGAATAGTAAATTTTGTTTAAACAATTTTTAATTTAATTTGAGTCATGTTTAATGAGATGCTTAGCGGTATAAGCAATAGTTATATCTGAGAATAGTGGCTTAACTTATTGCTACAACCTGCTTCTTCAAAGACAAATTTGTTCAACTATTGCTTATTTCTATCATCGCTTGGGGCAGTAGTTAAAAAATGTAAATACCAAAAAAATGTCATCTGAACATGCAACAAGCGTCCATTTGCCCCACGCAAGCAAGCACCTGTCTCTTTTTTTCTTGACACAACTGTCCGAATGCAATCTCTCCTCTCTCTCTCTAATATTCTCTCCTTCCACACAAAACTACACACGTACTAATACCCATTCACTTTCCCGTTGGCACTTATATCGTATTCAAACGACGTTTATTGGTTCCGTCTACCATTTATTTACTGGTGATCGGTCGGAAGCCATTAAAATCACCATTATTGCTTTGTTACTCCCTTGCTGTGCGATTGTAGTTGGGAGTGAACACATTTGCGTGCGTGTGCGTGAGGATGTTGATGTGTGTGAACTGTAATGGCCGGTTTGTGAGCATTGCCTCTTCTAGATCTCATCGGTCATGCGTTAATGTGTGCGCGTGCGCATTGATCTTCTCTCTGTTGGTAAGAAAAGCAAAGTGATTTTGTTGTTGCTTGAAAACGCGACATGGCGGTGAACTCATTTATTATAAAAACGTATCTGTGGCTGGTGAATTTTAATGAGATGCATAAATAGGCTATTTGAAAGGCGCATGATAATGTGTTTGTGCTCCGGTGCGGTCGGTGTGTGCGCACGAATATGAGCCATGAGCAACTGGACGAGGCAATTTGGCAATGGCAACCTGTGTGGTCGCTCCGTGATCAACATGGTGCGGTATATATATATTCGGGCGTTGAAAGGTTAAATTAATGAATTCAACTTAAGAGAATAGGTTTAACTAGTCTTCGGATCTTGACAGCTAGCGTGATTAAGTAGCAGTGATTTCTGATTTATTGTTAGACGGGAAATGAATTATTGTGACTACTTCAAAATTTTCTAGCGACTTCAAAAAAAAAAAAAAAACACAGTTATGATCACATAGGTTGCACCATTTCGTTCCGTGAAATGATTTCCGTCATATATGCTTATGAAACGGTATTCTCCGCTTAATCTGAACGCTTAATAATGATACACAAAATATTTCCCCATATATCTGGCAAGGTTTACATTTTTTTAATGGATGTTTGGTATTTTTGTACACCTTAAATATATCATGTTTCATTTGTCCTATGGACTTACTTCAGAAGACAGAAATATTGAACTCAGTACTCGTAAAATTAATTGAACAACCGGCAGTTGCGCATAATGTGAGTTTCGAAGAATTAAGCAGAAAATAGTCTAAATTTGACAGGAAGTGCTTTACATGAACAAGCGACACATTTCTGTGAAGCAAAGACATCTGAAAGTAAGTGAATACAACTCCTTCGAAACAAACGCACATCTTAAAGAGCATGTGATATCTTGAATCATTCAGAGTCCATTACTTCATATCCTCTACTAACTCAAATTCCGAGTCCCTCCACACCAAACGAACGGACTTCAAACTCCCAACAAGAATAACCGCCAAATTTGAATCCCGCTCTCAAGGGAACGACTCGCTGCCCTCTCAATGGACCGATATGAAAAGACAGCAGGGAAAAAAAAAAGGATTAACACCAGCAGTGACTAATGCCCACCACTGGACTTTCCCTAGCCTCAGAGTGAGTGTGTGCAGTGCATCATTTAACAATAAAATTTTGCTACCGCTTATATGTGAAGATATAGATAAGCGCTGATATTTATAGATGCAGCAAACTGCAACTCCTTTTCACATCCTACCCCCAGCACCTCATTGCCCTTTGTATTAAAACAACCAACAGCATCGGCAACAACAAGAACAGCCGTCGCAGTACCAGTACTAGTCTCAGCAGCCTATAGACTCATATATTCATGCAGATTTTAGTGGAAGCCTTTATGCGAGAATTTATAGACAGAGAGCCGCATGCATACATACACATGTACAGACACACATGCCAGCGGTCCAGTGCGGTGTACAGAGCCCAGCCACTGGCATCATATATCTCTCACTCCTCGATGGAACACACTGCATATTAAGTTATTGTATATTAGGTGTTAAATCAGATAAATTTTCGCATAATACCGCATACAGCACTTGGATTTGCAAGATTAACGTTTTCTCTCGCCAGTCGCTCTCCTTGCTCTCTCTGTCTCTCATCTCGAGTCAACTGGGCCCGGCGCGCTCTGCTCTGGCTGGTGTTATATTATACTCGATGCCATTATGAAATATATCTACCGTCCATAGATACACACAGATTGCACAGCATACAGTATGGATGCAGAGGTGGAGTGGAGCTACTAATGTAGTTCGGGTTCAGTGCAAAATTCGTTTGTTCTACTACCATCGTCCTCGGTTGGATGGCTTCCTCGTACATTTTTACTCTCTCTTTCTCTCTCTGTGTGCTCTATTAGATTTTCGGAGTTGGAATTTCACACTGTGGCGTGCTTCTCAAGGTTTATCGTGAATGCCCGTATTAAGGATGTCTGCAACACACTGGTGTCGTCTCGATGCTCCTGCAGACGCACAAGTCCTTAATATAATACTCTTGTATTTAATATTCCGATCTTTCGTACCTTTATAGATTTTCGGTCTTATATTGAAGACACAGGCTGCAGCAGCAAGGGGAGCGAGTGCCTCGTCTTGGATCAATAAAGTACACAAAATTGCTCCTGTCTACCAGGCTCCCTTGTCGTCTGTCTCACATGTTCAACAGCATAGCCTACAATGTTCCTACGACGTGCGTATTTATCACCCACAAGCAGCAGTATCGAAGTTACGCACAAGGCTTTGTAACTCATCGATTATAAGAAGCAAACCGCTTACGTACATATATCAAATTGGGAACACTGTTTTTGCGATTCCTCTAAATGAAAAGTGCCATAACAACGTGATCGTTTAGGGAAAAGTGAAGAAAAAACGTATCCATAACCGAGTGGATATTAATAATCAGTTACCAACCTACCGCGTTCTCAGCGGCCCACAAGACTTGGAGCTAAGCAAGTAGGCTCAAAGCAGCCAATTTATCCTACGGCGTGTAAAAAGGGTCTCCATCCAAATTAGCTATCCCCTCGGAGGTGTGTGTACATATCCGTGTGTAATTGTGTTTGCGTGTATATGTATGTTTGCTGTTCGTACTTAAAATCAATTTACTTAATAACAGCAATTTAAGTGCGCGTACACATTTTACTTTACATGATGGCTCTCATCCATGGCATGCGAAATATAATATCGGTGGCATGGCGGCGGCTACGTCGGTAGGCACTCCACTAACCAACCGACCAACCTAACATCTAGCTTCCTCTTCCTCCTCGACAGCCGGCTCTAAACAGACCGCGCGCGCGAACTGAACAGAAAAAAGAACGTGAATAGATGCACCATACATGACCTGTGCATGTGTGCAGATGCAATTGTGTGCGAGGGCAGTGTGCCTGTGTGCCCATATCCTTTCGAAGAGATTGCATATTTAATCGTTTAAGTGCGACTAATTTATTGGTTTTGTTTGTATTTTGTTGGCGAAATTGTTTTATAGTGCAATGTAAACAATTTGCATAGTACGACGCCCACTGATTCCAGTTTTAAGGGGCTGGCTGGCTGCCGGCTAGTTTATCGGACGCTACTTTTCGATGGGACCCTGCAATTATTCTTGTTGCCCACAGTATGTACGGGTGCTTGTACATTGATTGAATTTGTATTCGTGAAGTTTCAAATGAATGCATGTGCAGCATTAGAAGTAAATTATACAGAAAACACTGCAGATTTGAGTATAAATGAAAATTAGATGGATAATGAGATCGTTTGCACGATCTTAAGGAAAGTCTATGGTGTTGATTGGGTAAATTATTTAGCGGCTGCTGTGGAAAAAACAACGTGTTCAATGGTTGAACATCAAAGAGCGGTAGGCTGCAATTTAATGGAGATGCATTATTGAAGCAAATTGTGTTCAAACTCCTTCTTCAAAGCAGAGTTTTAAATCCATAATAGCTTCTGTCTGCATCCTCCTGAAAGGAATATTCAAAACAACTGTGAACAGACTAACAAAGTGTGGCCTTTTGAAAACGTTCTTCTGTCCCGTGAAATATCATATCCCAACTGTCTGTGGATGTTATATCCAAACCACACTCTCAGTCGCCATGTAAGCCCTGTTGAATTCGCAACAATAATGTTTAAGTGCCATCAACGTTAATTAAAATCAACTTGCTTGCGTCTTTGGCAACTGTTAGATCTTACGAAGTCACTCTCTGGTAACTTTGGCCAGTCTGCAAATTGTCGTGTGACAAAATTAATTTTATTTCATATTCTAACGAACTTAGCGCAAAACAGATCATAAACACTCCCAAATTCAGTTCGCAACCAACCAAAAGACTATTCATCGTTTTTACGTTTCACATCATAGCAAGCCTTTCCTTTCACACTTTTCCTGGCACCGCATCCCTCGTATATGCTTGCCGCCCTCCCCATACAAAAAGTTAACAATGAACCGTATAATTACTATCCGTATAGCATTCTATAGCCTGACATTCAATACAATCTTTTCACCCACCACCTCGAATCTCCTTGAGCACTACGTAAGACCCACCTTCGAAATACTTGTATACAGCATGCGGAGAAGCACTGTACAAGATCTAAGGAACCATAGTAGCATAATTACTTTACAAGTTCATTATAAACACTCATAAATCTGCAAAGAAACAAAACACAGTGAAAAAAAAAACAATTCCTTGCAACTTAAATAATGAGCTGGGGTAGCCAGAAAAGGGGTTGGAAGGATGTCTGAGGCCAACCGACTTCTTTTGTTAGCACATCCTCCAAGCAAAGGAGGGAAATTGCTATAAACTCCCACTCGTGTGTGTAAGGGAAAACCGTGTGCTTTTCACTTGTTGTAAAAAAGGATTGCACTGCTTAGATTTCGTGAGCTTAAGGGCGAAAGTGTACACTGGGTAATATCCCCGCAGTCATCGTGTTTCCCTCCCCCAGTGAAAATAATAAATCTTTTATCGCGAAATATATCGAAAGGTGTGCTCTACACTGGGAATCCTTGCAAGGACAAAGCAATATATTTTTGTGTCTTGCCGAGAGACTCTCCTTTGGAGCGATATCTTGGCATCAGTGGCATTTGGAAGTTATTTTCACTCGTTGGTCGTTCTCTATGAAAACATGCCCTTCGTCTAATGCGAAATTAACAAAAATATCATGTCACACATATGAACTTTCTGTGGAGTACCGCCTTAATTATGTGTAAGTTCATGGAGTAATGAAATTTCAGACGAACACCCCCATTAGCCAAACAAATGGATTTTCCTAGACGTATGAAAGATTGAGTTACACAACCGCTTCACGTGGATCCACTTAGATGACATGTAGATAGGTACCTTTAAGGATATCTCATACAGGGCGTCATTTGTGACAGCTAATTGCATAGATAGCCTGATGCCTGGATTACTTTTCACGGTTGCTCCATGTAAATTGAAAATAAAATCACTTCGTGTCCTTAAATTTGATATAAAGATTAATTTTATGTTTCAGTACATGGAAGGTGGGGGCGGCATATCCTCCTGTTTTTTCGCTTCGCCCCGTAAATTATTATTGCGACGCAGTTACTTAGATCGTTAGGTATACGCAAGTGCGATAGGGAGGCGGTTTGTATGGTGTATCTAATGTTACAATTTATTATGCCACTCGCCATTTTTTCATGCCTTTAAATACGTCGATTTCATCCCCTTAAAAGAGGGTACCTACCACCACCGCCACTAAAATTCCATCGCCGCTTGCTTTCTCTTTTTCGCTCCAACCTAACTTCTCAGTCTCTTCCATCTTCCCAGATGAGGGTTGCTGAAGGTTCACTTCACGGAGAAAGTTTTCTTCTCTGCGTTCAATTTTTTTTTCTTCCTCTTCTCTGGAAGAAGAAAATTTTTTTGGTTCTTTCTCATTTTTTTTTTTTTTTTTGTGAAGCCCAGAGAAGACAAACCATGGAAGAAGGACAGAAGAAGATGTAGTAGAAGTAGAGACAGTTTGAAATATTTCATTGAAATGTGTCCCTTGTGTAATATTATAGCAAACTCCTCGAACAGCGCGGGTGCAGAGCGGAGAAGTGCAGCGACGCACACCACCCAGTCTATAAATTGGTTTTAAGGGATATTTCTCATTTCGTGTGGAACACGCGAATGTCGGGGAAAGATCCTTAAATTAACTTAAGAACCAAGTGCACCGAAGAAGGCGCTCGCACCCGCACTCGCACCACTCTACCATATATAAATCACAAATTAATGAAGCAGAATTAAAAAAAAAAAAACATCCCAATGCTTAAAATATCCACGAACGTAAACATATTTTCCTCCGCAATTAAAGGAATCAAATAAATAAAGTCGTTGGGTTTTTTTTTCCTGTGCTTGTCTTTGTTTCGCCGTCCCTTTGGAATTGCTGGTGGCAAGGACTCTGCATAAGAATGATTCGAAAGGATGCCGGGGGGACTCTGATGAGAGCGCTCTGTGAACCGAGAATGAGACGGGCAATTTATGATGCAAAGTAATTATATCCGATAGGAAAATACACCACACATACAATTATAATAGTTTTCGGAGAATTTTACTATCCATTAAGCATCCTGAACAAGTGATATCCTTGAGGGCAGGGACATTATGGATTCAGTGGTGTTTGGCAATAGATTATGTGAATGTCTGCCCTACTGGCAAGTGCGATACCATCAGAGTTATTGTGAACTGATGTTGGCGATTAGTCGGGCTTAAATGTCTCTTGCCTAAATGTCACGGATAGGCTTTAGGTGCATATAGACCAATTAGGCGAATTCAATGAGATTTTCATCTGATGGTTGATTTCGGCAATTCACTCAAATGCAACACTTCTTAAATTTTTAAATTACCGAAAGTGAAGATTTTGACAGTGTTGGGCGAACTTATAACTCCAATGAGAAGCAGTTCATCAGTTCCGTTTCCCCCAGTCGAATGGCACGTATGTATTACAATCGAGACAAAACGCCCCCGATAAATTTGCTTGTCGACATTTCTAAGTCGCAATGCATAGACGGACATATCGAAATAGACCTTGTATTGGAATAGTTTCGGTTAAATGGAGTATGAAATTGAAAAATATGCGAAAGAATAGCAAATGCGTTTTTATCTTGGCACAAACATCGCAAACTTACTCCATAAATCATTGATTATAGCTCTTCATCCTTGCCACCATCAAACTGCCCACCACTCAATTGGCCAGTTAATAGTTACGAGTGACCGTCTACCATCTCCCATTATGACTACGTGCACATAAGTGGGCGAAAAACTTACATATGTTAATCACTTTCCAGACATTTAAACATAATGAGAGTTACATACTATGTACCAATCATATACTCGTATATGTATGTGATGATGGGAGGAAAACGAGTTTCCGTTCAAGTCGCCCAATTGTAGTTTGTATCTAAAATATTTCGAATGCGTAAACTTAATTGGAAAGCAACGCACTGAACGCGCATTAATTACTTCAGAAGGCAAACGTGAACGGAAAACAGTGGTGGAATGAACATAAATTGCAGGAGGCGATTCGACGCGCCTCCTTTTTATCGCAGAAATCAATGCGTTTTTAATTGCTTTTTTTCGGGCAGCTTTTTTTTCTTCTTCGTTTTTAACTGCTGTGCACTTTTTTATTTCTTGTTTCTTCACACTCACAATTAAATAAAAGAACGTACAAAAAAGTTAATTTCAGTTTCACTCTGTGTACGAGTGTGTGCGATTCATCCCTTTGCGGAGCGTAATTATAAACGAATGCATCTATAGCAAAAGTCTATAGATAAAAGGGCCGCTTAAATGGTGGCATGGAAGCATTTTCATCTCCATACATAGATATTGTGTCGAAGTCGAAATAAACGCATAAACATTCCTTAACTGGTGGTTTAGTATGGGGCAGGAGGAGAAGGGTGAAAAGTTGTATAATTTCTTTACACAGAAGGAATGAATGTCTTTTAAAAAACACTCTATGCTCAGTTAGAAAGTCACTTCTTTGCGCGTTTCTTGTCTTCCCTTTTGTGCTTTTATTTTTTGTTAAGTAAATGGAGATTTCAGTTCAAAATTTACGGTTGTGGGGGAAATTTAAAACCCAGGACGAAGAAAGAAAAACCGAAGCTATCGCTTTGGAAACACCCAATACAAGTCGCATCTGGATTTATGTCATGGTTTTAATTGGCTCCCCCCAAAAAACCCATCAGCAACCCCTGTTGCCTGAATTGTGGCTGGTGTTGTTGGTGCTATTGCCACATTTGGGCTTTTTCGATGGTGGTCTTCTTAAATTTAGTTTAATTCAGGTTCTTTTTGTGGCTTGGCTTTTGGGTCCTTCCTTGATTTTATTTTTGAAATTATTTCTTGTAACTTGAACTAGACTAAGTTTATGTGTGTTTTGAATACACTCAGGAAGTCAATTATTTAGGGTTAGGCTTAAATATAAGTCATCGCTTAAAATAGATGCAGACAGGCCTTTACACCACTTATTTTAAGGGCAAAACAGCCTTTGATACAACTCCTGTAAGCAGAAATTCCATGCTGCGAAATGTTTCAAATTTTCATACCCTCAAACATAAACACGTGCAGTACTTGTTGAGACATAAATTGAAAACCACTGCCGAAGGCCGCTAATGGCCATTCCCGCCTGTCGATGCCACTTGTCGCTGTACATTCACAAAGGAGCAAATATAAATGTTTAAATTTCTTCACAAAAAAAAAATCAAAAAATATTGTAACACCGACAAACGTAACGAACCACCCTTCCGTAGCACGAATAAAAAAATACTTCAGCGCCATATGGCGGTTGTAACCAATCCATAAATACAAAGATGGTTGCCAGGAATTGGACCCCGACATACTTCAACGAATTATAACGTGTTCTTATTCGAAAAAATAGAAGTCTGGAAAATTTACTCTCACGTAGTGCTCACATTCAAGAGCATCCAACCCAGTTCTTGTGTGTCAGTGTACACCACTATCCTGGGCAAACACTTGGAAAAGAATTTTCCATCCCATTGTGGGAACGAGCGTTGAGCACCACTACGCGCATGGTGAAATATGATATATGTGTGACACCTTCTATTTTTTTTCTATGTTAATATGCATTAATAAAATAGATTTATTAGAATGAACAATTTTGTGTTCTTCTGTCACTTCTCATTTTTCTACCATGCTTTCATTGTCCTTCTGGATCCTACATAAATCTTTCAGCTGTGGGATGGACACGCTATGAGGGAGATGGATACTAATGTATACATCTTAGGTGTCCGCCTGCAAGACAGTCTTATTATCCTTCCTCCATCCAAAGATAAGCATTACACATTCATTTCATATTGCTACTGCCGCGCCCTCTATCAATATATCATACACACATACATATTCCTGATTTCAGTCCTGAAGAGATTACAATTTTCATCTCCTTCCCTTGCCTTTGAGAAGATTTATCTCAGTAAGAGCATTTTTTTTGGAGTGCGCTATGGGCAAACTTGAAATAGCGTACGTACATACGAGTATATGGAAATACTTTTCTTTTTAATTTTTTACTGCTCACCGTGCCAGAAGAGAACATATAGCCATTTGGCTTCGTTTTGAATGTTATTTTTGAAGTTTATGGGCGAGCTCCAAGGCGTGAAGTTTTCATTTTAAAGTTTGTTTTCTTCCCCACCTTTCCATCCCTCCTTTGTGTCGACAAAAGTCGTAAAATTGAAAAGTTTCCAAACATGACTAGAAGAATGATTGCAAGTCATATAAAGAGTTGCAAATTTGGTTATTGAATGAAAATGAATTGAATGAAAATGAATATAAGATAAGTCAATCCATTCACAATTTATCACTATCAAAGTAATCAGGTTCAACCGAGTGAACATTGAACTGCTTTTCAAAAACGATTCACAATCAACAAAAAATCACATTATACCGCCACGCCGCTACCGTTTCGATGAGCAACCTGAATTATTACCTACAGAAAAAAAAACTCGTTCCCCAAATATGAGAAAAGGAATAAGAGGAGAACTAATTGCTTCGTCAGCAATTATGGGCAAGGCTTTTAACTTTCAAGAATTCGAAAGTAGAAGAAAAAGGCAACAAAAAATTGCAGGAATTGAAAATATCGCAAACATTTTTTCGATCATGGGCACAGAAACAAAAGTCAACAAGACAAACAAGAAAACCAACAAAGCCTCAACAAGGAAAACCCGAAGACCGAACGACGATGCTATAAGAAAACTCTTCCGTCGAATCTCCTCTTATTCGCCCTGAATAATTTATATTCTGCATAATATGGAGCAGAACTCTAGAAAAGAAACCAGCATCAACCATCCTCCAGGTCCACATGCAATGTGCCCATCACATGAACCGTGGTCACCGCGCCATGCAGCTCAAATCGCGTACCACCATCTTTGTTTCTCTTTTCCTGCTTGTCCGCATCCTACTGACTTTGAACAAGCGCTCAGATTAAACAAAAACCAAGAAATACAAAAAAGTTCTACACGCAAAAAAAAGGGAACTCCAAACTTCCAGCGACATCCTGATGCAACTAGACGGTTGCGGCAATGGTGGTTCGTGCTATGTATGCTAGCTATGCTGGAACTCGATCTCTGCTACGGTGCCGTTGATGGTGATGGTCAAGAACCTTTTTGGCTTCACTGATGGCCATCTCACTTCATGCACCATGTCGCCTGAGTGTGTACACCTCTCTATAGCATAAGTCTCCTTCGTTAGGTTTGTTGCATAAAGTTTCCGAAGAAACCTGTTGGAATTTTCAAAAAAGAAAAGAAAACGAGGAGAAAACATGCTTGCTCAGGTCCCTTCTTCCCACCCAATCAACTGCCCTGTCGTTGCACACTTAATATTGAGGACTTACTTACATCCCGTACCCCCATGCCATGGCAGGGCCATGGAACTCGTCCACCCAATTATTTTCGATTTTTTCTTTGCGCTGTTAAAAAGAAAACACCAAAACCACTACACGGACAACATTGCAAGCATTTTCTTCTTTCATCCTGCGGTATGGCATGCAGAAAACTGAAGTTGATGTCCTTTTTTGAGGGGGTAGGAATTCTGCTTAAGGAAAAAACGAGAAGGAAGAAACAAAATACAAATATTCATGACTGAGATGCTCTGGTCGCCAAAGGATGCCACTCGATGTAAGTGCACCGCATCGTACGCGAGAAGATATTGAATCTTGAGCGCGAGCGCGAAAGATAATTTTGACTTGACTCGCTTTGAACCGCACTGAGCATGTTCATCCTCTCGTCCTCCGGATTCCTACATATTAATGCTTTTGGTCAAAGCACTCACCTGTTTGGCGGGTTTGTTGGCTGGAATTCATGCATCATATTAGGCCTGCGGGTTGCTGCAAACGCTTAAGCATTTTATACCGTCAAGGTGATGGCGGCAACTTGCGAACAGTGCGCTCATTCTGAGCCATCTCCTTGTTCTCCTTTGCGTTGGAAATGCGGATTTGATTGGCTGACCAGATAATGAATTGCCATCACAGAATATGATGAAGTGCAGTTTTTTTTTTGTTATTTGGTGTCTTGTTTTTTTTTTTCTTTCTCAACTTAAATTGTTAACGTGCGTGTATCGAGCGTAAGATTGCGTGTAGGAATTCAAATGAGTATATATTTAGTGAACCGCTTAAGCAAAGACATTTACAGTATTAATTAATTAATAAATTAACGAGCTAGAGAGTGTTGATTTGCGATGCCCGCGCATAATCTAAGTGAAGTCTTAACTCCAAACATACCTCTGTACCAATTCTGGTAGTGAACGATTTCAGTGAGAATTAATTTGTTTTATTTACGTCAGGTATTAAAAACCTATTCTAATACTTACTCTCGTTTCAAAACAGCATATGTTCAAGCCTGAACCAGCATAAAGTGTACGAATATATATTTTACAATATGTCATGTACACTTGTTCAACACACATAAAAATGTATGAAGACTATGGGGCTACTGAAAGATTACCAAACTAATGGTACTGAGAAAAGAAAACAACAACAATTCCCCTAATGTAAGCCCCTACAGCCCAAATAGCACATAAATTCCAAAATCAAACAACACACATCCATATGAACATGCATGTACCGTGCGTATGTAAAAGTGTATGTGCACACACATAAGTGTATACCGAATTTAACCTATAGATACTTTAATAGAACGATACATCACACTGGCGACATATAACATGGAGTAAACGGGTGATTTATTATCCATGTCGTATGGTGGAATTTGCCCAAGACGAATTAGGGTACGACTTTTCCCTAAAACTGTAGCACATCAGTTCTGGTGGTGCTACCATTGCGCTACATGGAGAATTCTCCGATGTTACTCTGGGAATTCTTTTCCTACTTAGCTCCTCATGTTGTTTCGATTTTTCTTGCACTTCTCCCCAACAAAGGCAGCCGTCTCTTACTCGTATATCCCTTAAAAAACAACAAGATTCAGTAGCTGATACATCCCGCCAGTGGGGTGATATAACCTCCGTGCCTCCATCTCGACTGAATATATTTTCTGTGTGCGTGCATAGATATGTATGTACGTCTTTAAAATAAAACAAGAACGAAAAAAAAACGGAAAATTTAGACACTCAGCAAACTGAGAGAGAAATAAAGAAAAACAAGAGGCACCACCTACCAGCTAACCAACCAAGCAACCCACCAACTACCCCCGGGAAATGGAAATGTGCTGAACAGTGAGTCGGGTACTGCCCTGCCTTGCCATGCACAAAGAACCCAAAAGTTGTATTCCTTTGGGCACATCTGCAAAGAAGGATCACTCCCCTTTCTCATACTTTAAACGACAACAACAAAGAAGACCAGATTTTCCCAGCCACCCACTGTTTTTGGGAAACACAAACAACAAGAACAAAAAAAAACCGTCTCCACTCCGTTTTGCTTTTGAAGACTTTTTGGTGAAACGTGCCACCGTGTCGTACGTTCACTTAGATGCTCGTATATCCTTCCAGGAGCAAACTCAAAGCTCACCATTGTGCATAAATACTTGGTTGGCAAAGTACAAAAAAAAGTTTCGTTTTGTTTTATTTATTTTCCCTCACTTAAGCCATTTTTAATGAAAACGCCGGGGTAGCTACTACCAGGGACAAATTATTGTAGTGACAAATTCTACGCAGCGCGAAACGCTCACGTATGTGTCGTTGGAGATGAAGCCCGGACAGGCGCGCGGGCTACCTGTTTCATAAAGCACGCGACTCAAGGAGAGTAAATTTATTTTCTATATTTCTTGCGCAAGAGGGGGTTATTCTAAACGAACTTTAAGAAGAGAGAGAGAGAGAAAGGAGAGAAAGAAAAGGTAAACAGTTAAACAGTTTCCTACCGTCTGCCCACACCATTGAGTTAGAGAGATGAATCTCTTTGCACAAAATTTCCATTAAAAAGAACAAGGCTTAAAAGTTGCCTCTTACCAAAAATGTATTTCTGACATTTCAGGTAATAAGTGAAGGAGGGAGGACATTGTTAAATTATATCCATCAATTTAATTTTTTTGCTGATGTACTCTTGATAGCGTATTGGTTTTATAAAATAAGCCAATAAGATGGTTCTAAAGTCCAGATGGAGACCAGGGTCTTGGCTCGTGTTTTGTGTGCTATGGTAGAAAGATGCTTCAGTTTAATACCGACTCCAATAGTGATTAGCAAAGGAAAAGATGTGCCGTAAAAGACTGAATAAACGCCAGGTATCGAAATTAATCGACATCAAATTTAGAGAGTTGCGTTTAAGAACATAGCTCTTCTTAAGAATTTCACCAAGTTCAAAAATTTCTACAAATTTTCAGGATTTTTAAACAACTAAACACGTTCGAAATCGCCACCATTTTATACAGTTATTCAATTATGTAGTCGAAATGCCATTTTCAGTAAACGCATTTCCTTCTTCGTGTTTGGGAAATTAATTAACTTACATCTCGAAATTCTCTGCCAAAAGATGATTGTTTGCTTGAACCGCCAAAAGTTGGCTAAGCAGAAATGATATTAGCAGAGTCGGGCAAAGCGTACGCCAGAATCCATCGAGAATAAGCGATATCATGTTAAGGCGTAACTCCATTTTGCGGATGGAGCGTCCATAGAAGCAACGACAATAGGCGCAGTTACAGTAAACAGATTTTATTTATTCTAGGGTGGAAGGCAATCAGGATTTAATTGCTTTTATTTTCTTTGGGGACGCTTGGGAACCCGGAGAAACGCAAACCAAACAGACAACAATCCATGTACAGACCGACCAAAAGGAAACGAAAGCGGTCACAAGGAAACTGCGCCAATACAGTGAGACTGTTTGGATTGGTTTGACCACATCGACCATCGTGTAATAATGAATTGGAAATAAATGATGAGTCTTTTGGGAGACCTTGGCACACACTGTGAGTCGAGCGTGTAATGCGTTGCGGCAAGTGTGGTGTGAATAATGGGTGTAAACTGAAAGTATTGATTTCCTTTGAGAAGTTAATTTGGTTCGCTTTTCTATGATTGGTTTACACACACGTGATTGTAAAAGGGAATGACTCTGAAAATGCATTCAACACAAAAAAGGTGGACGCATTAAGATATTTTATTTTTAAAGGCGCCCCCATAATGAAATGAACACTTGAACTTATGCTTCCATAGGTATTCAGCCGGTACTAAATCACATTGCATTCCTGCTTTTTGCTAAGAGAGCATTCTGTTATTCCATCTACATTTTAGAACCGCCTTGTTGAGAATAAATTTATTAAGCGCATTATCGCCATCGGTCTTTTCATCATCCAAACATGTCCAATTCTGAAACTTAACGAACAAGATGGCCTCGTATAAAACGCATACCTCAGTTCCTGCAGTGAGAATCTGCCGACCAGTTACTCATACGACCACTCCATTTGAACGCATTACCTCCGCCATTGCCTGCTATCATTATCATTAGTCGTAGACTCATCCACAGCAATGGAACGCTGCTTGAACCCACCGGGCACAGTCAATATTGAACTTGATCGTATAAATCATTTAACTTGAACAATAAATCAATCTCGTTTCTTTTCCCAGTACCACACACTCAAACACAGCCAACACTGTCCCATGTACTAGTATGGACAGTACATGGAGTGCTTAAGCATCGAATGAAAAGATCACTGGAAAAATGTAAGGAATGCACGTGCTGCGATCTCTTATTATGTTTCAGCCTTATCAGAAAAAGCTATATCTAAGAAGCATTTTTTCGTTTAACTGAGTCAACGGCACTTATTTCTCTGCAAATAATTTCTGATTGGGCGCCATAATAGCAGCATGACATAGTGGGTAAAAAAGTGATCTTCACGTAAACTATTAAGTGCAGTAAAATTTCCATCACGTGCACAATGATAAAATCTCTCGGTGCGCGCTTTCTCATCAATCTACACCTTTCGTGCCATAGGTTTGTGCCTGGTACAAAGGTCGAGGAATAATTGGAAAGATTTATCAGCTTGAAGTACATAAAAAAACAATCGATTTGTGTAATATATTAAAAATATAACAAATAAACTGTCCTTCGCAAAACCAGTTGCTAGAAACTTCTTAGCGATCGCTTATTGCAAGCCCTATCTACAAGTGAAATCATCTTGAGAAAAACTTTATAACTTCCAATTAAAAAGAATAGACTCTGAGGAGTGTTTTAATAAAATAATTAATAAGTAGGAGGAACTTGCCACGCAAGTGAATTGTCCTAAACAATGAACGAGTTCGGGGTACGTGTACCTGTTTTTTGTTTTTATTTTTCCTCTTTTTTTCCTCATCTTTTAATGGAAGCCTTTTAATTCTGTCTTGCGCTTTTGCTGTTTTTTTCTCTTTGTAAGAAGCTGTAGGTATTATTCAAGCGTAAAACAATTTCCGTCATTCTCTGTTCGCATTTATCCTTAAGGGCAACATACCAACCATCCAGTCATGTCCCGGCTGTATGCTGCTGCGGCGTGTAATAATCTTTCGTCATTTGTTTGCTATTGCCACGGCGAATGGTTGCCGCAAATTGAAGCCAGAGATTGCTGTCGTTGCGGCAGCAGCCATTGTAATTCAGCCTTACGCTCACACATTATCGAGCTGATTGATCGGGTTTTATCTCGCGATTTTATTGGGTGCATAAGTGCAATTTTATTTGCGGAATTTATTTGCACTTATTGCCTGTAATTGGGAATAATTTTTCCCTGACATCTTAATATTGATAAATGTGTGGTGTGCGTTTCACACACTTTAAAACGTCAAATAGAATAAGAAAGCAACACACAAAAGATATACAATTTAATTTATTCTCAAAAAGTCGAGAGAATAAATCAAAAAGTGTCAGCAGAACACCACGACTCGTATTCGTTTAAATACAGTGAATGAAAACGTTGCGAGATAATTAAGAGAATAAAGAAGAAATCATGACCCAACACCTGAAGATCACTTTATTTGGAAATCATTTACATGATGTTCCCATTAAATTTGTTTAATAACTCAATAACCTGCTTCAGTTTATTTATTTGTGTTGATATTTGATACCTCAAAACAATTCATCAGCACATACATTTAAATTAAAATGAAAATTTAAATAAGAACGGGGTTCGTTTAAAAAAAAATCGTAAAGTGTAATCAATTTCAGAAGAGTTTGCCATTTTTTCTATCGTTTCAGAAACACAGAAACAATTGAACAGCCGAATTAACGATAGCTTACTAAACATGCAATTCTCTATATTTCGCAGGTACAAATGGCCTCAGAAGACGCGGTAGACAAACCTACACCCGCTACCAAACCCTCGAGCTAGAGAAAGAGTTCCACACAAATCACTATCTAACCCGACGACGAAGAATCGAAATGGCCCACGCTCTCTGCCTTACAGAACGACAAATTAAGATCTGGTTCCAGAACCGACGAATGAAATTGAAAAAAGAAATTCAAGCGATCAAGGAACTCAACGAACAGGAGAAACAAGCGCAGGCACAAAAGGCAGCGGCAGCTGCAGCAGCAGCGGCGCAAGCGCAAATTTCGGATCACAACTAGGAAAAAATCTTTATTTTTAATTATAAGCATAATAATTATTATAAACAGGAAAATATGATTTAATTTGTTTTACAGAAGGGAAATGCAAAAAAAAAGTTTGTTTTTATTTTATATTTTTTTTTTGTTTCGTTAGTGATTAGTTATAGGTTTTTTTTGTATTAAATGCATGTTTGAATTCTGTTGATATGAATTAGAGATGTAAAAAAATAGGCGGAAAACTATTTGAATTTAATTGAACGCAAATAAAATTAGTTTAGACAAGAAGAGTTTATTTGAATGAAGAACAAGAAATGCAATACGTTGTTATATTGATTTTTTGGCATTTTTAATTTGTGTATTCTGTTATTGGTTGATCGCTGGTGACACGCTATATTGTAACCTTTGATGATCTCTAAAATGTTAAGAGGAAATTTGTTCTTTGTTTTAAATAATTCTATATATAAGTTGACAATTGAAGGGAAACGGGAGAAAATAGTAGAGGCTTGGAGAATGTTCGTTGACACCAATAAAATTTTCGTACATCAACATTGTCCCAATTTGTAGTGAAATTTGCGCCAGTTAAGAATATTTTCGATCTAAAAAGTAAGAAGAAACGAAACTTCTCCCAGTATGTATAGCATTCTCCGCAGTAAGCAAGCAATATTAATTTCAATGTCAACTCGGCCGACACATCCGATATCTCTTCCATTATTTCATCAAAGCATGCTCTTCACCTTACTTTAAGCCGGTTCACCACCGGCGACCTCTTTTGTTTGGACTAGTTTAATTTTAAGTTTGTTTTCGTTATATTTTCTTGACAAATTTTGTGCAATAATTTCGTATGTATATTTTTTGCTATTACGCTCATGATTTTTTTACCCACATTTAAAAAAGACATTACGTTTTACTGTAAGATACGCTGTTTAAGAACTGATTTATTTTGGTATTTTCAAGTAATTTCATTTTTCGTCTGTTATTTGTAAAGAAAATGAAACATTTTTCTAACAAAAGTTCAATGAAAAAAAAACTAAGTAAACGTCCTTAAATTTTAATAAACAACAATATTAAATAAAAGAGAAATAATATTACTATGCATATATTTAAAAATATTTAAAAGATTAAATCGATCGGTTGTTGAAAAAAAAAAGTTAAAAAGAAACTAACGAAATGAACCCATTTGCAATGTACTTACTTTCCTAAACTAAAACTGTGAGATGATCCTAAGCAAATAGAAATACCTTTAATATAAAACTAATCTAACGATAGTAATACTATTTTCAAAAGCAAAGACCTACTATGAAATGTCTACAAGAACAACAAACTTTAACTTAGAATCCAGTGAAAATACGTAAGAAACAAATAATGAATAATTACATTTATTACTTAACTTCTCTATTACTATTCCTAGAATTTAATTTTAAACAAATAAAGAAAATCTACTACCTATTGTGCAAACACAAAACATGAAACAAATATACGTAAAAAAGTGAATACTTATTTTCATAAAGTCTGTAAAATAACGGAATACATTACATGTATACTATAAATATTATATATTAGTATTGAAAATGTTTAAAGTAAAATTAAATAAAAACAAAAATACAAAGAAATAAAAACTAAACAATACTCTATTCAGGATGTAAAATATTAAGGCAAGCCTCCATTGGACATTTTTTTTTGTTTGTAAAAAAGATCGCAAATTAAAAGGAGAAACAATTAAAAAAAGAGTAACTTAAACATACACAAGAATTTAAATTATTAATTTATTATAATGAAATAAAAGTAACTATAGAAAGGAAACTCTAAAAAGATTGGCAGAATCCTTTAGTATGATGTATACGTAACTAGACTATAAGTTGATATTAAAACTAAAACAAGCAAACAAAAAATATACTTAAAATAAAAATGAAACTCTTTAGCTAAGTTAATTTATAGATGAACAAACAAAAACAAAAAAAATGAGAAAAAAACAACTGCGCAACAAATATACGTAATGAAAAAATACAGTGTTTTATAAATACCTATATACATATGTATGTAATAAGTAAGATAATTTATTTATCTAGAAAAAGAAAGAAAAAATATATATACCATGAGAAACAGTAATATGTATACTTAAATTTTCATTTTTCGGAAAAACGTTTATCCAAAATTTCATAAAAAAGAGTATGAGAAATGAAAATAAAAAATAATTTAATAACGCTGAAGTTTCTTTTTTTTTCTTCTTTTTCATTTAACTGAAGGCAATTCCAGTGGCATCGTTTTCAGAGCGGCCATTGAAGTGATTTTATGTTCTTAAGTTTTGTAACGACAACAAAAACAAACTCCATTTTAATCATTCGAGTGAATGACAAAATGCAAAGTAAAAAAGTTAATACTGGTATAAATTAAAAACAAAAATAGTTTAATTTTGTTTAGTGTTAAGTTGTAAATGATATTATTATTAAATATAATTTAATTTAAAGAATTATGAAAATAAAACAAAAATGAAAATCATTAAATTAAAGATAAAACAGTTTTATTAAGAAAAACACTTCTTTCCGGATTTTCAGACATTCATCAGAATACACCGGTCACAACTGGGATACTCATGCGATAGAGATTCTTTTCTTTATTAGAAGCAATACAATTAAAGTCTTTTGTTACGTAAAAATAAAGAAAATAAATAAATTGCATGTCGCTACAGTATATTGAGTTCTTCAGCAGCTATTCATATTGTGTGTGCCAATATTCTTTAAGGAGTATAAGGACTTAAAGTTTAATGCCGATTCCGAACAGTAAAATTAGAGAAGGTTTTCATAGGCAATACAGTGCTTTTTGAGTGTAAGAGGAAGTTTTGTAAAAGTAATGCGAAATGATAATTTAGCTCAGGAATCGAATGAAGGACCTCCGACGTGTGGGTCGACACACTTACCCTCGAGGCCATAGCTGCCACAAAATATGAAGTCAGAATGAAAATACAAGGAAAGGCTACAAAATTGATTTAATTTTGTGACAAAAAGTGTTGGAAATCAATCTAATAAAAGTAAGTGATGTATAGGACGCTCTCACTTCGTACATAAGGTACACGCACAGAGTTTCAAATAGGACAAGAAGAGTAAATGGCTGAAAGAAATCATTTCCTTTCGAATAGCATAAAAACATATTATTACACGCGTTGGCACACACAGTGATACATATGGTAACAAACGCATTGGTATTTGACAAGCGTCTCATAAGAAGCGCTATTCCTTTGAAGTGCATACATATCTGTGGTTCTTATAGACACTTCATGATGTTTAGTTTTGCTGTTTTGCAATGTCAGTCAAAATTAATTGAATTCACAAACCAACTATTCTAAAATAAATTTTACGTCTCCAATGATCCAATCCAGAATTTATTGAAAGCAAATTCATTCAGCAATCAAATAAACCGACTCACGTCCCATCGCCAACCTAAGGAGACGTATCCATGAAACAGAGCATCTCGTATTTTAAACCAACGCAATAGAGCTTCATTATGCGAAGGCAGGCAACTGAAACTTTTCAACGCAGCTGAAGATTTACAAAACTACTTCGGAGTTGCACTGCATTTAGCGAAAGCTCTCGCTGTCAGAGAGTTATGACCTTTTCTAGACGTTTTCACAATTGATTGCACCCCTTGAGTTTCCAATAAGGACAGAGGAATCTAGCCAACTCACTGGGCGGTAAGTTTTATTAAGTTCATTGATTTAATAGTTTCTGCAAGGATTTAAATGCGGAGTCGTACTCCACTCACTGCTGGATCTATTCATTGTGCAGGAATACATCGATGCACCCGAGTCCTCTCCAACTTCATGCCCGTATGCACATACGTACACCCATAGCGATGAACATTTTTTTTTTGTGCAATCCTTGAATGGAAAATTCAATTTCTCTCGTTTATTTTATTCGAATAGAATTCATTAATGCACATTCACGTCATAGGAGCGACGACGACGACGACAGAGGCAGTGGCAATGGCAATGCGGCGGCTGCGACGGCAAGCAAGTTGGCCTGCACTTATCTTGCTTCTCTCAATAAAATATTCTATGAATTTCAAATAAGGAACTTTGAGCAAGGATTTAAGAAATTTGTTATTATAATTAGGAGGAGACGAAGTATGTTACGCACCTCTCTGAAGCCTGACTCGAACATATTCTTTGTGGGGATTGCAAATGTCCAAGTTCGTTTTAAGAATATTTGTACGAAGAGATATTGCAACCAATTAAAGTTTAAAGAAGTTATGTGACTTTAGTGTTTGAAGTCTTCGGCAATTTTATTTATGCATTCGCAAAAAAGTTTTAGACTTTTGAGCTTAAGTGAATCCATTAGATACATGCATACATATCTAGAAGGTTTGTCGTTTTTTTAATATTTGAATTTTATTTTGTTATACTTTATACGGAAAATTCGACAAGTAGGCAATTTGGGACATGCAGTTTTTAGCTGTATATATACAAATAGACACTTCTATATGTCATGACCTACTAATTACTAAAACTTAAAATTGTATAAGATCAACGAAGTACTCGTGTGTATGCTTTGTTGCGTTGGCAACCTTTGGCGCCTGGTAGTAGCTTTGCGATCATTTACATTTTTAAGTTTTACAGTTTTTAAAAAAAAATCGTACAATGTAAAAAGTTGCTTAAAGTGGTTATTGGGTTGATAACGGGATGCTTACTTAGTATTCACTTGAGCTTAACTATGAGCATAAAGTAGTAAAAATATTTTGCTGTTCTACTGTTTAAAAAATTGTAAAAAATTACATATAGCGTGAATTTCTAAGAAGTAGAAAATAAAGTTTTTGCAATAAGCTACCTATGCCTGCCCATCTCTTGCAGCCCAGACAAACTTGCTGACGTCAAAGTAGCAAAAATCATTGCCTAAGGAAAAAAACTATTTATATGTTGCAAGAAAGAACGGAAAAAGATTTAGATTACCGAAAATTATCAATCATCTGAGCATGTTTCATGGTCTAAGTGAGCTTCAAGCTTAGTTAGATAAGCCACTTAAATTAATTTAGACGGTTCCAATAGTATGTTCAAATTCAAATGCCGCTTATGGAATTTACAATTATCTGTGCTTATGAAACGGGATTGATATCTGTATTTATCCCGTCATAAAAAAGTAACTGTTTGGCGTGCTTTAAGTGCGGACTTGATGGTTGCGCTAACATAATACGAAAACTTCATTCATTTTAAGGTTTTGAAATTGTAGTTGAATTAAGAAATATTAAAAAAAGATATTAGGTTACCAAACAACACAAACATTCCAATCTGCTAATTGCTAACCAACCTCTGAACCATATCGCATTTTCTTTCATGTCTTTCTTTTCTTAAATGGAAGGATAAAGGACTTCGAAGTTATCAATGGGATATGAAAAAAATTTAAAAACAACTGTTAAAAGACAACAAAATTAAAAGCATGATTCAAAGTGATGTTGTAAATATCTGGTCACAAATATAGGATAAGAATAAAGTTCTGAACAGGCAGATGTAGGTAATGAAGCTGTTTTGTATCAGTCTAACTTGAACTCCAGCCGATTCAAATTCATCGATATTTTGAGTCGTTTGTTTCGAAAACTAATATAAATCATTTAACTTTTCTCAAGACAAAATTAAGTTTCTTCCAAAATTTTCTTTTGTTATTACAAAATGCACTGGTTCGTTTTACTTTTAAATAATAATAATTGAGTAGCACTACAGCCCACAAGAGACCATGGCCTAGCTTCTACAACAACTTGCTAGAGAGTGAGAGAACAGTTGTGCGTGCTACTGTTCTCTTACGAGTAGACGGGAGCTACAGTTTTTTGCCGACTCCAAAAGGCGATATTTGGGAAACTTTTCATAGACAATTAGTAATCTTTGAGTATTGTCAGTAGGTTTTTTCCATAGTTTTTCCTTCATGATAGATTCAATTTACCGAACTCCATATCTTAGTTGTAAAACAATTATATTTTCAGCATTAAGGTTTCTATAAAACCATATCTCGGTGCAAGCTAGAGATAACTTTGTTAAAATATTGTTATACTATGCAGCCAATAAATATCTATCTATCTATCAGAAATAAAGGACTGAAAGGAGGTGGTGCCGTGAAAAAAATGCGAGGTGTTCCGTCCGGGAATCTAACCAAGACCCCCTGCGTGTGGGTCGACGCCCTTGACTTTAAATTAACATTGAATTTATAATGCTTTTCTTAAACAGATCATATTTTTTCCGCTAGTTCATCATTGTAATATTCTGCATGATTGGGTTGGATAATTACTTACTCGAAATATCACCAAACATAAGTAACCTATCAAAAGTACAACAAGAAATACAAAAGAAATTAAAAATGGATTATTTTTCTATTCAAAACGAATATAATATGCTTGTTTTATAAAATAATCATTATTATTTTAGGGAATTTAGATAAAATTCCGCTTTCATATGTTCTATGTTCTGCATAAACCAAAGCTCGATCGCATATTCTAAAAATGTTCTCATTTTCTGGAAATATGTAAGCTTCCGGTAAAAAAATATATATTCTTTTCATCTTCCTCAATCGTTTTAGGCAATTAAACGTTTTTGTTGAGAAGAAAATTAATGTGTATATAGAAATCAAATTTAATTTGAAGTAAATATATTAAATAACTTTGAAACATGGTATACAAAAGGGAAACTAAAATACACATGTCAAAACTACTTAGCTAGACTAGAGTTAAGCCTGGGTAAAAAACAAACTTAAGACTGACTATAAAACTAATAAAAATAGAAAGCTATTTTTAAAATTGCCTATTAAATAATTGAGAACTTATTTAGCATTTCTAAACTACACATCTACGAATATAGTCACTTACATGTATAAAAACGGTGGAAAATGTCTTTGGCCGGTTATTCAATTTAAATCGGGTTTCCACTTGGGGCTTAATGTAGAAAGTCTTCAAATTTAAGTTTCGATTTTTAATGAAAAATACCGCAGTTATAGAAAACGAATATAAGCAAAAAATTTTTTTGTGAAAAATATAATTTGCGCTACAGTCCTAAAGGTGCCTGGGAATAAATGCAACAACGCTATGAAATCTGACAGACTATACATAAGACGGATCCTTGCACCGTCGCTTTAAAGAACACAAGTTAAGTATACAAATAATCAGATAGGTCGTTAGACATTAAGGCATATGCAAATAGGACGACGAAAAAAAAGAACACAAAAAAACAGAAAAATGACTTATACAGTCAGTTATTCTATATGAACAAGAATTCAGTCCATTTACTTGCCGAATTATTTGCAAAAGTGCTTGAAGTAAGTTAAATGGCATAAGCATGAGCTACATTCACGTTTGAGCGTTCTAAGGCAATGGACACAAAATATTTTTATTTAAAGAAACATTTCCAAATGAACGTTTCTATTCGAATTACTTTTGAAATAATAAATTTCATAGTTGCAAGTAGTAATCACGCAGAACTGATAAGCCTGAGCCTGAGAATTTTCGATCTAAGGACTTATCGGCTTTGATATATAAATAAATAGATATAAAGATATAAAGAAATATATAAAATATCACTAAAAGAAAAAGAAAACTTTTGACCATTGGAAAGACACACAAAAAAATATATATTTTCGTAAAACATAAGCATAGCTTATCAATGCGCTACAAAAAACAATTTCGTTTTTTTTTTTTTTTTTGCATTTTATTCATTTATTACATAACACTTAAATTCTAGACAAAATATGCTTAAAACTAGTTTTCAGGACTTCATTTGCTTGATATAAAATAATCTTACTGGCCCTTTGCAGGCTCTCTAAGATAAACTTAATTTAAATTTGCTTTTCAGCGCCATTATTTATTATACATATATGAAAATTAATTTCTTGCTTAGCGACTACATTATTAAGAAAACATAGTAAAAAACTTAACACCTTAACATTTTTACTAAAAGTAACTTATATCTAAAACTACAGCTAAAAAGTAAACTAAACTAATCTAAAAACTAGAACTAAAACTTAGACTATACTACTACTAACTTAAGCTACGAACGTACATGTGCATGTATACCATAATATAATTCATCAATATATGTTCCTGCATACATGCACATGTGCGTCTATATACAACTATATATGTGTGTATAAGTCAATATACACTACATATATATTACTCCTATTTTTTTGTGTGAAAACAATTTCGTTGCATAGGTTCTATGAACCTCCTTCCGAATTTCCTTCAACGAACAATGTCCCTTCTATTGATTTTTAGAAACCCATTTATTTCATTAACGTGAGATTAAAGATTATCTAGGAGGATGATCAATCATGAGAAATTACAACAAATAAATATAAATAGACTAAATTTCTAGTTCTTTCGTAAAGAATTTTTTTTCTAGATAATCACTGCGGGCAAAATTTGAGTAATATCATCTAACAAATGCAATCAGATTAAAATTAAAATGAATCATAGTCACATACCCATCGAAGCAAATTGAATAGTAAATGTTAAAATTTACAAATTAATTATACGATGCTAAGAAATAGAAAAAACACATTAAAATGCGTAGACGTTTCCCACCTACTAATCAGCTTAATCATTAAGCGTATATAAAATAAAGCGTCACGCCATGCATAAGTATGTAATATCAGACAGACAAATCATCTATTAATGACCAAACTAAACTGAATTAAATTATAAATTTAAATCTAAAATTATGATATCTTCACAATGGCAACAAATGTCTTCATATACGCTCACAAAGCTGTCAGTACTAACGATATGAATAAGTAGACTTTAATTTAGTGTTACCTAACACGACGTAAACAACACATAAAAATTGCATGAAACGTTCTTATTCTGCCGAAGGCGATTCTTCTAACAGGCCGCGGCAAACGAATAGAACTTCAAATCATAAACTCGGAGTTTCGCCCTGAGTTCAAACTCTTGGAACATTTCAATTTTCATTTCATTTCATTTTATTGCTGTTATTGGCATATACATATCTACATTAAAATATACATAGCTTTTATTGGCAATAAGATTATCAGTTATTGATAAGTGAAAATGATAATGAAAGATAAGGAAGTGTGGACAAGTAGAGAGGTACTGCACTTTTAACCTAATTGATGATGGGAATGAATTTTGTAAGTAACAATGTGAATAAAAAATCGAAGTGATGGCTAAAAGGATTTAGAAGAACTTTGTCAAACACTGACAGGTGACGCGATTGAAAATTTTATGTGAGAGACTATTCATGAAGTTTGTAGCTCAAAGTCGCATCTTAGCATCATTATTGTATGTTCTAGCTTTCACGTCGTCATAAGTAAGTGAGCTTATTTTACTTTGGCGTGTGTAATATAATAACGTTGGATCACTTAACCATAAGGGAATACCTAAGGATGGTAGCATTGTCTACAACTTTATCTGTCAAGCAAAAGATATTATTATATTATATTATTATTATTAAAAGATAATTTGATTGCATTTTGAGTACATGTATGTATGTATATGTTTACCATCAGCATAAGCAAGCGTTCAATAATGCCCGTATACGTGCAGCAGGTCACTCATAAGTAATAAGCGCAAAACGTGTCAACAACCCTAGACTACTATGAGCAATGAAACCAAAGAACATAAGAATCCTTGCCGAACCACTAAGCCAAAATAATGTTCATATTGCAACATAGCCTCCCGGAAATCTAACAGTTTGATTGCAATCTGCAAGGAGAAAAAAAGGAGGAGAGAATGTTTTCCACCATAGGAGAGACTTTAACATGTGCTGCGCAGTTTCCCCTCCGAAGTAAGCAAATTGTATTCTGATATTTCGTACACAAACCATCTGGCTTCGTGCACATTACACTAGTTTCCGGTAGATGGTAATGTGACTAATAGGGTGTTCACACTCCTTACGCACTAGAACGATATGAGATTAAATTAGAAAATTTTGGTCTACATTACAATAAATCTGGGGTTTACTTTAACAGATTAATAGATATTTAAGAAAAACTATAACCTATATTCAGTTGTATCTTGTGACATATGACCAATATACATATTTGGCGCTTTCCGGTACGCCACTATAAGGAATAGCTAACATACCGGTTTCTCAAGAACATATATAATTACTTAAATCACGAGCGTTTTGTTATCTGATTCATTACTGTGATCGGTGTGAAGGCAGGTATCAAGAAAATAAGTTTAAATACATTTTTGTTTCTTGAGTTGTAGCCAACTTATAGATATCTTTGATTCTTGAGTTATGGCCAGCTTACAGTAAAAAGAGTTAGAAACGTAATGAAGCTAATAAAACAGTTCTCTTATTCGGATATTGAAAGTTGTTTCGTGGATTTGTCTCCTATTTAAGGACCACCCGTTATGTATTTACCGAGTTCGACCCTGCTTCCGCTCGCCATCTAGTGGATAATAGATGAAAACATAGATAATAATAAAACAACAAGAAACCGGCACAAGGGGCGGTGCTAGTCAGCCATTAAAATTTGATGAATGCCCACATTCTGGAGTGGGTTGGAGTCAGAAGATGCGCACAACCCCTTTCAATCCACATTCCACCATGTGCCTTGGTGCATAGGTACTTGCGGAACAACAAATGGAGTGTATCAGCAGGTTGTTGCCATAAAAATAAATTTGAATGAATTTTTTTGTATACGATTAGATATCGATTTTCTTAGCATTGCCTCGTTTTGTTGATTAAACGGAAGATATCACAGTCATAACTCAAATACGTTTCACTTCCAAAGGAATACAAATATATGTACATGCATATGTTTGTATGTACATATGTACTTTATTTTGACTTTTCTATCGTCATTCTCTTAGATTACAATTTGTCTTTTTCCAGTCCTGGGTGGACATGGTTCTCAACCAATATGCTTCTCCAGTAAGCACGATGTGTTGCCAGTTGCTTCCAATTTGGTTGCAGTCCTTATTCACATGTATGCGTCATCTCAGAAGAGGGCGTCCTCTGTTGCGTTTTCCCAATCCATCATCTTAAGCGTTGTATCCCTAGATGGTTGACGAGAAGCCCCTTCGTCGAATCTTCTCCCCCATATGCCATCAACGCACGACCAAATCGCACACCAAACTTTCTTCACGAAAATAAAAAAGGACTTCCTTATCCACTTTTAGTAACGTTACGGTTATAAATAAAATCAGGTATAATCAAGGTGCTATATAAGGCCAGCTTGATCTTCTGAGAGAGGGCTTTGTTACTCAATCGCCTCTTGAGTTCAAAACAGCGGTTAACAAGAAATATTCTTCCCTAGACTTAGGTGCTGATATTATTGTCCTTATTTACTGTAGAGCGGAGGTTCTCAAAGTTTAAAGTAACCTTAAAGTTTTTACCACGTCCAGTAACATTCTGTCCAAGACGTCGATGTTGTGGGTCTTTCCTTGATGAGAGCACATACCTTGTTCTTTCCTCTAATAACGCCAGACCATTTTAGCCGCTTACGTTTCTTATTGACAGCTTGCTGTGTTCCTCCAATCACATCAATGTCATCCGCGGAAGATCTCTACAAGAACAAGCAATGACAATGTTTAGGACAAGGCTACGCATTGTCAAGTAACTTTTTGAACATTATCTTTGAGAAGATTGTCCGTATCTCATAAGTGAATTGTAGAACACGATCTTTTCCCGACTAATAACTCTCTGATTATTCCCAATTTACATTAATTATTCTCCGGGACAATACGTCTCTGGCTTCTTTAATCAATATTGAATCCATTTGCCTCTAAAGTCCTGAAGGAATGAGTTCCACTTCATGAAGAAGTGTACTTTGTGCATTTACAACAGAGACGATTTCTTGTATTCGTGATGTTATTTGCCGTAGCTTATATGAATATTTGTTGTTTATTGAACGTGGTCCTAAACTGGTTCCAAAAGTCCTCGATGTCCTTGATACAACAAAAGTCATATTCCAATGTTATTTTAAAAAGTCTTAATTCAAGTAGCATTGATCGTTTGTGTGCTCTTCTATATTCGTGTCCAGTAACTTGATGCATTGATTCACATCAGAAATGCTTTGATTTCACGAAATTTTCTTTGTGATTTCAAATGTGTAAAATGAATCAGTCCTACTTGTCCATATGTGCATTTGCGAATAGCAAATTTCAAAGTAAGATTTCTGCGACTCCTGATTTACTCTAATTTTGAATTTGCAGTGTTTAATTCGTCGCCTTCATTGCACAGTTATCCCATGCACACAATCCATTAGTTGCATGTGCCTCGAGGCATGGTGCGTAAATACGTCAGCTCAGTTTCGTTTTCTGGACTGTTTATCCCGCATTTTTACACAACACCATTTACTACATCGCCGTTCGAAATTTGCAGCGAACTGTAGATTTCCTCTACTGGTAAGAAATAGCACTCAGAATATGAGAAATTGATGAAGAAGCTTGAGATCCCTGTTCTCAATCGCCAACTCATTGAGTCAATTACTTAGACCCCACGAATGATTCCATCAATTCACTCCCACTCAAATTGATAAATATTTTGTGCATTGTCTCGGCTGCTAAGCTTGGTAAGTAGTTGTCTTCGCACATATAATATGATTTTTCCTTTGGAATATATAAGTCAAGTGTGATATTTATTTATCATGTCCCGCCATCCTGGAAAGAAAATTCGCAGTTACCGGCGCCTTAAATAAAATTGAAACTGGATAGAAATCATACTTTACGAAATTCGTAGTTCGCGGCTCATATAAAATTTTAAAACGCGGAAATGAAACTGATCGAAGAAACGGTATGTATGCAATGATATTAAACGAAAAAAACAGTTGCGTTGCGTAAACATACCCTTGTGTTCCCTAGAAATGGAAAACGATAGCATATTTTTAGGCGACGATTGAATTAAGAGAAAGGAATAATGAATTTAATGGCTAAGTGATGCCGTCAATGGCAGGTACCCTCAACCAATGTGACGCGAAACTTTTGTGTGCGAAATCCGAAACTCTTTAAATTTTAAAATTCGATTTGTATTGAATTTGCTGATTTTTTAGTTGTAGTACTCGTAGTAGAAGTTAAAGTGGAAATGTGAGATTCTGTTTATTTCCAGAACACTTTTCCAATACACTCGAAATTTTCTCAAGAATGCAAATGATCTGCTCTGCATCTGCACGTGTCGACAGAGCGGCTTGGACTGTACTTACACTTTGTGAACATGTACATATGTATAATGAAAATTATTTCCAAGTTCAAATAAAAGAAACAATCCTTTAACAACAAATTAACCACAATATCTTTATTCACGTCTGATCGCTGTCACTGTCAGTATCAAAATAACCATTTCCATATACATATGAGTGAGGTATAATGTGTCTTATACAACTCTTATATTTCCCTCTATCTGCTCGTATAGAAGGAACAATTTAGGTTGCAACCAGATGACCAGATTCCTCTCCAGATTCGCATATGAACTGTCTTGAGTTGTCAACATGAACTAAATTAATTGGCACAGTTAGAGAAATTAAAGTAACTCGGCGCCTGGGAGATGGGAAATTATTTCTAAGTTTACCATAATGAGAGGCAAGCTTGTAGACATCTGAAATCAGCTAGGCTAAGATTAGTGTTAAAGGAAACTAAGCGGAATTTGTTCTAAGTCGTTACTATAATATATCTACGATCAAGATCAAGCTACGACTACAGGGCCTCTAGCAGTAGCTTTTCTACCCGGCGGCGTTACGTTGCACGAATGCTTGGCAGCCCCAAAATGGTGATGGGGGAAAATCAACATAAATACATAAAATAAACAATATTACTCTATAATACACGTACACTTTCTTACATTTTAGATGTACTTTGCTGTATGTGCCGGTAATACTTGCAATAAGTAAAATTGGCCGCCGTGACGTAAGGGTACAACTTATTGGTACATGCGCCGTAGGTTACAAGTTCGATTCTAGACCGGAAAACATTCAATATTTCTGTGACACAATCTCTAGATCTTGGTCGTTTGTGAACTGTGCAGTGTCACACAATGCTTTGAAAATATAATAATAATAATAATAATAATAATTGAGTGGCACTACAGCCCATAACGGACCAGGGCCTAGCTTCTACAACAACTACTCGTGTTGTGCATGCTATTGTTCTTCACGAGTAGAAGGGACCTACAGTTTTTTGCCGATTCCGAACTGCGAGATTTGAGAAGCTTTCCATAGACAATTAATACTCTTTGAGTGTTGTCAGCAACTCGAAAGAGGTGGTGTCGTGAAAAAATGCTAGGTGTCCCGTCCGGGAATCGAACCCAGACTTTCTGCGCCGCAGTCGATGCACTTACCACTGCGCCACGGCGACCACCTTTGAAAATATGCTACGACAAAATAAGGTTGAGAATCACTGTAGAGAGGGCAAGTATAAAATAACAACAACTTGCATATTCTTTTTGCCTTCTTCTCTTGGATATGTTAATAATAGTCGGCTGGCCTGTTCTTATTCATTTCTGAAATGCTTTTCTCGATTAACCGTTGGCGGCTGATCGTTCTACCAGTATTTTGTTGAGGGTGTGACATCTGCTTATGATTTTCAGTGTCTGTGCTAAACGTCTAAGGTTGTAAGATTATCTACCCGAAAATCGCATGAAATATTTTGCCTATCATCAGGTAGCCTTGTTTTATTCCAAAGACAGAATCAGTTGCATACCATTACGTTGCTCACTCACGTAACGTTAACTTTGTCTAGAATGCAATGCTGTGTACATTTCGGCAGATTTGCTTGACATATCAGATTGGATAAAATATTCTGCTGCATATATTTCAGATCATCAAGAAAACTTCGAACTCGTATCTTGAACTCAAACCCACACATTATGATAAATTTTTCAATTGGTCAGTTAAACGTTGGCGCTAGTTATGCGATGTTAAAGGCAACCCACCGCTGTGTCGATTATAAAATCACTCAAAGTGCCTATATGTACGCAAATACGGCTTCTACACATTCCCTGCATCCCTTGAAAAGTACAAGCCTCGTTTGTCATGTGCTAGTTGAACGTGACATGTTTTTTGGCAAGAATCCCCCTTCACGTCGACCACACTAGCACTGGAGTGTCGCACCAGAACGAATGGGTTAAAACCGTTCCCTCTTAAATGCGATCCAAGCACCCATGTGCCTTTGGGCATTCAGCACTGATCCCATTCTATAGACTCCGCATGTCAAATGCTCCCCCAAAACAGCAAAAAAACAGAACCGCCACGCGGAAAGCAAATGTATCGCCGAGGAACACATGTGACTGAGTGCACCGGGGGGTTGGACTCCCCGCATCTGTGCCCCCGTCAGTCTGCAGCTCTGATGTGCACAATCATATTTCAAACCCGACAATTCCCTCTGATAGACTGCAGGAATGTGTACGCTTTTTATTCGATTCTCTTGCAGATTTGTTTATTTTTCATCTGCGATGGTTCGTCTTTTATGTCAAATTAATGGTCGACATGGTTGTAGTGCAAGAGGGTATCCATTTTCACACAATCGGAGGACGGAACAAAAGCAATAAGAAATCCAGTCCCGAGCAGATACAAAGGTTAGGAGGATTACTAAATTTTCCAGCAGAGTACAATTCCACGGAACGCAAAAAAGGAGAACACGAAAAATGTGCCTCCAAACCGATGGTTGTTGATGGTGCTGGGTGCTGGGTGCTGGGTGCTGGGTGCTGGGTGCTGGGTGCAGTCACTGTTGCTGTTGCCATGGTGCGGTAGGAAAAGCTGGCAAAGCGTCCTCCCAGGGCCATGTGTAAATTTGAGGTTGTTCACGGAGACAGCTGGCGCTCGAAAATTTCCTAGAAAGGACTCGGTGGCGAGGCGGTACGACTGCGTAGGCAAGTGTAAAATTCGTAATTGCATAAATTTGCATGTGGCTGCATAAAATATGGACTGGAGCTGTATTTATGTCTGTGTTGTAAATCATAAACGCATATTTCGCACCAATGCACAGGTTTTCACCATTCACTATTTACAGTTATTAAATTTATTAAGCTTTTACGCGCCACACTGTGTGCCACTTCCCGTTCGGACGTTCGAACAATCCGGTAGGTTGGCTACGGTGGCGTATATGAGGGTTTGGCGTCATTATTTACGGGAGCGCGGTTTTTATGCGACGAATGATGGAGGATTTTACTGTTGCCTTAATTTCTTGTTTTCATTTTGCCGGTTGAAAATTTTAAGCGGAGACGGAAATGTAAAAATTGCGGATGTGCAGTTAATTTCAAATATTTTCTTTTTTTTTTGTTTTGCAAGAGATTGGATTCTGTTGGGTATGCTCCCATACACACGATTAACTTTTTTTCCTTTTTAAACATTTGCATTTAGAGAACACAGCGCATCTAAGGATATACCAAGGGTTTAAGCTTCGAAATGTGGTCAAAGTGTGCCTTTATTTGACATGTATGAGACCTCAGAGTTGAAAACAAAAATTGTTTTGAAGAGTTTGAGGCGAAATTGAGTATGAAGGAAGGAGAGAGGAGAAAAAAAATCAAAGTGTTTTGAATCTAAATGTACAAATTTTAAGCATGAATGTTCTGCCCAAATATGCATTCCCCGTAAACCCCACTCAGGAGTTCATTCCTATTGCTAATCTTCTTCCGTGAACCTGGTCCTCAACCAACAGGTATAGTCTCTCCTTAGCGGCTTTCAACGTCGTACACCAAGTTAATTGAGATACTTCTCTATATGTGTGCGCCGCCTGGGATGAGAGCGTCTTCTATTGCTTTGTTCCAATGGCTTAGATTCAAAGACTCTGCGGCACAATTCAGTGCTGTCTCTGTACATTACCTTGTCATCTCAAGCTTTATATCCGTGGATGCCCATGGTGCAATACAGCCTATTCGTTGATGAATCTTCTACTTTACACGCCATCGAGGCAAACAGGACCAAAAACCCCATGAGGGACTTTCCTGTCAAGATTCGTCTTTGGGAGGAAAGTTATTCCTCATCCGCTTTAATCCCTGTCTTGAGCATACTCTATAATCAATTACTACTTGAGTCAAAAAAACGATTTACACGGGTATTTTTGTTCTTTATTTCGAAACTGGAGTTGCTGCGCTTATTTACTGCAATGTCATATAGACCAAACACTAGAAGTCCTTGACTTCGGCAAAGTTATAGTTTCCTATTGTGATGCTCTCCCCGAGGTGTCGATGTTGTGTGCCTATCTTTGAAGGTAGTGCACATATATGTATGTAAAGGGTGATTCATCGTGAGGTTTGATTTCTAATGTAAAGTGAACTTAAAATAAGTAATATCAGTAAAAAGAACAATTCATGCCATTTTGAAAATGATATCATGTAAGTGTAGGCTACAACTGTGTTGAAGGTGGTCCAATCGGAAAGTCAAATCTTGAACGGCTACCAAAGCGTTCATGACAGACGGCTTATTCCTGAAAACCTCGTACTTTACATATCCCCAGAGAGTATACTTTAACGGTTGTTAATCGCATCAAAACGTGAAATTAAGAACTTACTAAAATAAGTTACTAACAAGTTCATTGTTTCACCGTTTACGGCAACATTCTGATTTGCCTCATTTTGACCTTCGCGTACACTCCCAGCTACAGCTGCTTGAGCCTTACTACAGTTTGTATGTTACCTATCCGGTCGAGTTTCATCCACTAATGTAAACTGGGACTTAAATTCGCAAATGGTAAGACTACCATTTGTGGCTCTCACAGAACATTAATTTTTGTAAATACACCCATGACAACTTGCCCAATGATACTGAATGAAAATAATAAAGCCATTTGATAGAAATAACGAGTGATCTGCCAAGAATGGTCTATAGAAAGTAAAACCTCACGATGAATCCATTTCAATGGCGACAAACATACATGTATTATCGACGATTTGCTGTGTTAACTACTAAGACGTTATTGTCATCTTTGTAAGTCAAGTGCTCGTGTCCTTGTCTTGGCCTCTATGAAGTCCAAATGTGTTGTTGGAGTCAGCTAAAAGTATGACTTTCACCAATTGTTTACGATAGATTGAAACTTTTTTTTCTCAAATTGAATTTTATAAGGATTAAGCAAATTTTGGTAATCTCCTTAAGATGGACAACATTTCTAAGCCCTTCTTAAGTCTTAGATGAGCGTATGGGCATATTACACAGGGCAACGTAGTTGACTACACTTAAACGGGCGAGATGCCGTCACTACCCTTGTTAGTGCCTAAGCAACGTTGACACCAAAGCTCCTTGTGGCGCCCTTTGGAAAGGCAAAACAACAACTGTTTTACGGTGAAGCAATATATCCTGCGATCCTTTTTCTCCAGAGAGTCTAACCTCATAACTATAGGTTGTGCCTGGTTTTTACACCTTTAAAATACATGAAAAATTTCCGTTTTGAACAGCAAATCAAACAAGGAACAACAACGCAGGTGGAATGTGAGGTCCATTAAAAAAAGACATGCAGCCGATGATCTTGCGAAGGCCCTGGCGATGGTACGCTTAAGCAGAAAAGGACCTCATCCAATTGTCTAAATTCTGTGGAGAGACATGTTGGTTGAGGTACTGCAGCACCACTCTAAGGAGAAAGTGAAAAAGATATCATGTGGTTGTGACTGAAACTATTTGTTTTTCACCGACTGCGAACGGTGTGCCTTGAGAAGCTTTTCATAGACGATTTTCTTATAATTGAAAATACCCTCAAATGATCGGAATCAGATCATAGCATGAGCCGAAGACGAAGAGAGAGGAGGAGGACCTACCGATGCACATTGATCTTTAATGTCAATGTAATTGGGAGGAAACAACGAAGGATGAATGCAGCTGCCTAATTCATTTGAGCATATTTTTTGTTTAAATACGCTTTGAGTGTTGTCAGCGAAAAAATGCGAGGTGTTCAGTCCAGGAACCAAATTTGAACCATACGTTTGTGAGATTATGCTTTTACACAGTACGCTACAGTACCCATAAGAATGGCTTTTTTACATAGAATGTTGCAACAATCTACTAAAGGGTTCCAGTAGACATGTTTTTTTAATCCCTGTAGTAAAATTTGTATCTCAAAAAAGTAACCTCAAAAATTACTTCTCAGTAATGTTGTTTAGCGAATTCATTTTGAATTGTTGATCACAGTGAGGGATATTTGAAATTTTGACCATCAACGCTTGAAACTGAAAAAAAAACTGAAGGAATTTAGTGAAGTTGCACAAAACCCGCAAGAGTCATAATGTTGTAGCACTTACATAGCATAGGAATGCCTACGTGAAAGTATTTTGTTTCGTCCAAAATGACATTGAAGATGATGGCCCAAAATCGAAGATGAAGGAAATGCATTGGTAGCCTTTGCTTTCGTCTTCAGAACCCAGTAAATTTTATGAAGATTCCATGCGTGCATAAAATTGCAAGCATCTCCCGATAACAACATCGCCACTGTCAACTCAGACATCACATCAATATCCCATCAAAGTGAAATTATGATGCCATTTTGCTGTTTAAACCCGGTTTATAGCATTTTAAGCAGGCGGAATACATAAACCATAAGCCTTCACCCAAAACCCTAACATCCTTGCTCTATTACCTCTCCTCCAGATCTCATCGCTCGTTACATCCTCTCAACTCTGATCCCCAAATGTGAATTGTATGGCTTCCAGCAGGAATGAATAAATTACATTTTTATGGAAAATACTTATCCTAAAAGTAACTCTAGATTGGGGACGTATAAAATTATATCTGTGCGGGGAGCTTCTGATGCGTCTGTTCGACTTGCTGACGCCAGAAAGAGTATCCTTCAGTCCCATCCAACGGCGAATTTTCAATGCAGCCTTGCGCATTCAAAAATAACCCACATCCTTGAGTTTTGTTCTCTTTGGAATGCCGCCGAAAACTTTATTTCAAATATTTTCCATTTTCTCGGAATCGCACATCTAGGGAAGTCAGAGGTTTTCTTAGGAATTCACACAAAGGTTATGTTTGCGGATGAAGTGGGGGGCTTTCGCCCGCAATTGATCCCCTCCTAGGAGGACGACGAGTATGTCAGCCTCGTAGACTGGGTCCTGAGTTGGAGGTGCTTACTCAACTTCTGACGTTAGTTTATAAACATTCATACATCTCCGCCCCCAGACCACAGCTCCTCTTGGTGATATAACAGAAGCAAAGTTCTGTCGAGTGTCTTTTTTTCTTTTGCATAAAACCGAAAACACCAACGGGAGCATAACACACAATTGAGATAAATACATTTGCGGATTGCGTGTCTGCTGTGCTCCGTAGTTGCTCTCCCACAACGCCAGCCATCCCTCAGATGATTTTAATGAATGCAGTCCTGTAGTAGGTTAAGGCTCCTTGCTGTTGAGTTAATTAATATGCCAATGTTTCTCACTACTGAAATTCATTTGAGTCCGCCCGCTGAGGAAAAACGGAGGAGAACACAGAAAGTATCCTTTATGTGGAGAAGAAGCACAGAGGGAGCATCCAAATGATATGCAGTGCATATTGTTGAGAAATAAATGCGCAAAGTTTTGTACAAAAGTTTCTTTGCGGTCTGATCTGCTTTCCTCGGGAATATATCTAAATTAAAAGTAGTCCTGAGGTTCACGGTGGGAAAAAATGCAAATCTAAAGCGAAGAAGGCGACGAGCACAAAGACAGCCCCTGAGATGGGGATGGAGAGCACGTAGGAAAGCGAAAAAAAACAACAAAAAAAAAAAAACCCTGAAACAGCTTGCCTCAGCTGGCATTCGTACATTTGCATACTTCCGCAGTGAATACGGCGGTTTCATCTTTTTTCTTCTATTCAGTCAGCTTCCTGGTGGAGGATGCCGTGGAAGACAACCAACTCAAAGGAATTCCTATGATGCTGTACGACTGGTATTGGGAAGGTGTTTGCGTTTTGCCAGCTTGTGAGGCAATGGTGCGGACGTATAAGAAAATATGTTGAAACATTTTTGCCTGCTTAATTTACTCATATTTCTCCACACCTTAAGGAATCCGGGGGCATTCTGCATGGGTTGTGAATTTACTCTGCCCAGGGGTTGACTGGTCGAGGAAGTCCAGTGGGCTGGTTATTTGTGTTCCATGGAGGGGATTGTCAAAGCGAAAGGTTTATTTGAAAACTTTCAAATGAACTGTAAGTTTGTATGTAAGTCATAAGAAAATTTAAAACGTTGAGCGTAAAAGTTGTTGACATTAACAGGATGTGTATGTGCGGGTAATGGGTCGGTTTTGAATGTGGGAGGTTCCTTAGGTGATTCAAATTGACATTCGCAATACGTTAAAAAACATTCGTCTCGTATACACTACTATACTTTGAAGAAAGCCACAGTGGTAAATGAAGGCTAATATTTGAAACTCTATTTCAACCTTAATGTCTGTACAATCTTAAATGCAAACAGTTGTCAGTGTGTCTAATGGAAAAGGATAGCATTCGGGCATAAGTTGACACATATTTTAAATAAGCCTTAATTAACTATAAAGTAAAGTTCTCATAGTAGGCTTAGCAGTGTGAACACAGATCAGTTCTTGAGATTTATTAACATATTCGGATTAAGTAAATTTTGTAGTCTACGATCTCAGTTGTGGCCATTTAGCTCATCTAATTGCAGTCTTCACCTGCAGCGTCTGTGTAATCATTCCTCAGAAGTCTATCATTCATGCACTTAATACATTTCAGATATCTCACCTCCGTAAGGAACTCCACTATCAACAGGTTGCTTGTCAAAGAGACATTAATTTCATAAATTTTCCCAGTGCTTCTCTGCAATTCATTTTAATTGAAGTAAATTCCCTTGTCATCTCATTTCACCCCTTTTTGCTGCTACTCATCCTGTGAGCACATTCCAATGGAGTGAGAAAGAGAACAACAGGACTACAGTAAACTTCCTGCAATTAATTGAAGCAATAGCAGCAACAAATTTCCATAGGCATGAACCAAACTATAGGAGGCCAGGTCTGCCAGACGATACTTCGCCCACATAAATACATGTACATATGTACGTCTCGACAAGTGAACAGGAGGAGGTCTTACATATTTTCATTCCACACACACACAGGAATTTCTCAATAAACATACGAAATAGTTTCCGCATTTTGCACCCACGTCCAAAGTGGGGAGACAACTCTCTGCCCTTATCCTCATCCGCCGGAAACTCATCCATCTTCTTCCGCACACACACATCCAAACGCAAATAAAGGGCAGAAGAATCCTTTCCCGCAGTCGAATTAAAAGCACACAAGCCCTGTGAGCAAAAAAAATGAAAATATTTAAATAAAAAAGAGATTTCTCATTTCAAGTCCGCCATTCACCCGCACCGCACAAAAAGTGTGGCGCTTCTCGCATCCGTTTTCTGAGCGACTCTGTACAAACAAGCGTTCTTGTTATTGCATCCTGTGGAATCCTTGGCACCATACACCGCCTTCTGCCTTTCCCGAAGAAGACGACCACGACGACGGCATTGGTGATGGAAGAAAGAAGAGAAAAAAAAACTTCCTCTTCCATGGGTATTGCAAAAAATTCTCAACTCTAGCAAAAATGCAAACTTTTTCTTTCTCTTCGATGGAAAGTGGAAATACAGAACCGAGCGCCCCACCCGCAAAGGACTATTTCAAGCAGAGTGTTTTTTAGGTTTCTTTTCGTCGACGGCGTCGGTTGTTCGGTCCTTGTTGTTGCAGTATGCAATTTTATCCTTCATCTGTGGCGCATGAAGGCTTAGCCAGCCCGAACTTGGGAATTCGCATATCTACCCCCCGAGATGCCGGATCGACGGGGATAGTTTCTCAATCTCCGACGAAACTTTCTCCATCCTGTACCGCAGACAGAGAGTCTGGACTAGGGCTATAAATCTATCCAAGTGGTGTGTCGTCGTCGTACAGCGTAAGCGCAAACGAGTCTTCTCTCCTAGATGAATGTGTTTGTTAAACTAATACAAAACTTTAGATGAATTCTTTTCAGCAACAAGAAAAATTAATAATATTATCTATTTATCTTCGTTGCGGTTCTATATGGGAAAACTTTGCGTTTTTTGTTTTGTTTTTGTGTGTCTTTTACCCTGCGGCAGTGGTTCTCGGGCTGTAGCAGTTGTTGCTTTACTGATCCTTTTCGAATGTCCTTCAGACGACGAGCAGAGCCGCGAGCAGAGGACACATCACTGTGTACACAGCAGGGTAAACGAATTAATCTGCCCCTCCATCTGTGGTGAAAATTGAAAGAAGAAAACGGGGTGTTTGCATTGAGTAATTAGTTGCTAATATTAATTTAATGAGTTTCACTTAATTTGCATTTTAATGGGAAAATCTTCTTTTTTTCGGGGAAATTTCGCATGAAGGAAATTCGCGGAGTGTTGCCTTTTTTGCATTTCCCCGCAATTAATTACACATTTTGTTCTACAGCAGATGGGTTTCAAGAGAAAAATTAATGAGGTGAGTTCGCAGCACTTGAGAGTGGATATTTTTTTTATGGAGATATTGAGACCAAATGAAATTGAATGCTAGACGCGATATGTATGTATATATCTACGTCGTATAGAAGTTTTGATATGCTAAGAAAACTTTACTAATCCACGGCATAAATATGTGTTAAAAATATATTTGTTTCCCAATTTAGGATCTTAACACACGATCAAAACTCTTTAAAAAAATTCGTCCATCCCCTTCTTAGTACTATTTCTTCTCACTAGTAAATTTTTGTGCATTGCAAGTTATTGTTTTTTGAATTTCACAATTTCAAACAGCACCAGACATATTAAAGAGCTTCATAATTCATACATATGTGGGATATTACTTTATTTCGAAGAACAGGATTTGAGAAAAGTAGCATTCGACATTGTTTTATTGGGACAACAGCTTGACTCGGAAGAAATGGATCTGTAACGTCAGTAATTGTTTTCATTTTTCTTAAGTTTTAGTTCCATTTAGAAAATACTTAAAACTTAAAATAAATCCGCATTAAGTGTTTTTATATATAAGATAGATAAATCATAACTTTGCTTTTGAAAAAACAAATCTGTCCAATGTTGCATTTTTAAAACGCTGGTTTCTTTTAAGTTTACCCATATAATTTAATTGTACACGAAAACGGCTTTAATTTTGTCTATATTTAAATTTATTATATTTTTTTGAGCAATGTTAAGTTGGAGACCCGAATGAAAATTTAATTGCAAGCAAATTTCTGTATCTAAGCCTTGGGAACAAAATTTCTGGGAAAAATGGAGCTTGTTGCATTTTATGAATCCAAAAGTAGAAGACTTTAATCCTCCCACATGAATAGACATAAACACAAACATCAGATACTATAAACATCTCCTTTTTTAAGTGGCCTTACAGTACGCGATCAACCCTCGCACCGAAATTTGTCTGGGTCTTCGAATCTGAGCCATTGGGACAACGCAACAGTGGGCAGCCTAGACTGAGATTACTGGCGAAAGATTGTACTGGCTAAAGAGAGGTTGAGACCCAGATCCACCCCGGATCTAAGGTCCATATCAGACGAAGGTGTCCTATGTTTTACTTTCTCAATGGCACGGCTTGGAAGACTCTTTGTGCCGGAGCAGTGTTATCTATGCACTCTACATGATCTAGATATCTAAAGCTTGACTAGCCGCATGCTACCGAACAGAATACCTTGACTCTTAGTCAATGGACAGTGATAAAAGTTCTACTGGCACCGATACCCTAAAAACCGCTTACGTGTAAAGGATCATGTAAGGTATTTGGAAAAAGTGTTATTTAGTCATTTAAGCTCAATCGTGGAAGATCATCGCTTTATTTTTTCACTTCAATTTGATTTTGATCAAACGCATTGTATAACTAATGCAGGAGAAATAGCGTTTGACCAGTAGTTGATATGGTTAACCACATTTCCTGATGTTGATGAACGACAAGCTTAAAATACATCATCACCAAACTATAGTAGTAATCTTCGTTTCATTTGCAGATAAGCGTTTGCTTTGAAGGTAATTTATTTTCCAATTGTAAGGTTCCTAAGGCATTCCTGATGAGTGGAATCTCAGAGTCGTCTGTCCGGTCCACAAGAAAGGTGACCCCTTCGACTGCGCCAACTATCGAGGGATTATTCTCTTTAACATCGCGTACAAGACCCTCTCTGCGGTATTCTGTAAGCGCCTGAAACCGTTCGTCAACAACCTGATAGGTCCTTATCAATATGGTTTCAGGCCAGGGAAGTCCACCATCGACCAAATCTTCACACTACGGAAGTGCATATGTGAATTTCAAGGCCGCATATAACAGCGTGCATAGAGACGAGCTATACAGTGTCATGTCAAGTTTTGGCATTCCTACCAAACTCCTCATAGTGTGTAGGACGACAATGGAAAATTCTTGCTGCTCCATCAAGTTCCGTTACGAACCGAACCCTTCAATGTTAAAAAAGGTTTTAGACAAGGCGACGCACTGTCATGTGACTTTTTTAACATCATTCTTGAGAGGATCGTGCGTAACTCACAAGTCAACACCAGAAGCACGGCCTTCCAAAAGTTCGTTCAACAGATAACTTACGCCGACGACATTGAAGTTATTGGATGAACACAGTGAGCCGTCAATGAGGCATTTGCCGGCATTGCAGCGGAAGCGGCTAAAATGGGACTGGTGGTTAATGAGGGCAAACCGAAATACATGCAGTCATCAAGGAAGGACGCACAAAATCGACGTCTCGGACAGAGCGTAACACTAGACTGCAGAAACTTCGAGGAAGTCTAGGACTTCGTCTACCTCGGCTCTATGGTAAATAGGAACAACAACAGCAGTACCGAAATCAAACGCAGAATCACTCTTGCCAATCGCTGCTTCATTGAGCTCAAGAGGCAATTGAGTAATAAAGCCCTCTCTCGAAGGAATAAGCTTGCTTTATATAACACCTTGATCACCCAGTCCTACTTTATGGTGCGTAAACCTGGGCGTTACTAAAAGCCGATGGGGAAGCACTTAGTCTTTTCGAGAGAAAAGTTCTGCGTGCGATTTTTGGTCCTGTTTGCATTGATGGCATCTGGAGGAGAAGATTTAACGACGAACTCTATGGGCTGTATAGCGACATGCGCCTGGTCAAGCGTTTTCGGATACAACGCTTGAGATGGCTAGAGCGGATGGACACCACTGCTCCTCTTTGAGCCATTGGGACAACGCAACAGAGGCCGCCCTAGACTGAGATGGCGCACACAAGTGCAGGGGGACCAACCAACTTCGAGTGACCAATTAAAGGCAGCTTGCAGGTGTGGTTACAACGGAAACAGTCGTGGAGTCAAAAACAAAGTGAAAAATAAAATTCCAAAAGTTGAACAATGTTTGTATTATGCCATGTCGCCAATCATAATGCATCATTCATCAATTTCGTTCTGGAATTATACGATTCGAAAAGTTGGCTTTGTGTCTGTCCCGTCTTTTGCCAGCAAAGCGAACTTAACTCAGCACCTAAAAAAACTTAAAATTTCTCTCAGCAAGTCTCTAGCCAGTTAGCGATACGTGCGTCAAAGCGCATTTAGAGTTGTCACAATGCAATACTTTTCCTCTAGTTTTGAACCCTCATCGATACAAATGTTACTCTTTGTATTGGAGTCTAAGAAACATTAACTGTTTTTCATTAGCCCTTAACTTCTTTGGTGGTCTAGGAACTTCAATGGTTTCATCTGTGTAACCTCCAAGGATCTTAATCGCAGCAGGACTTAAATTTTGTTGCTCTTGCACTTTACATTACATGTGCGGTTTTAAGCTTACTTCCAAAAACATATGCATAGAATAAATTTTCGACAGACTTCCGATAACCACTTGGACAATTAGAAAAATGCTCTTGTCGCAGGCATATACACTGTACTTCTTAAGACTTAAATTCAAGACAAGAAATCAATCAAATATGAAGTTGTATTTTTACAGGAACTAATTACATCGATAATTTCACTATATGCCTGTTAGATTTCCGTCAACATCTAGTAAACTTTCCAAATCGAAGCCACTTTCACTCCTCACTGAATAACGATTAATCATTCCAACGGAAGAATTACGTAAAAATAACATGCAGTTGGTCCTTGGCTCTTGGTACTTATCGTCATCCCTTTACAAATGTCGATTTCTAATTTAGCCGGCAGAAGTACAGACTTGTTCCTTGTCCCCTTTCAATCCTTCCTTCAGCTTATGCCGGAGCAAAGTCATGTACTTGCCCATCTAAACAACAACCAGAAAGGGGGTGGTACAGCTGCTCAATGGACGCCCCGGCAAATCTATGGCTTTCTATAGATATTTTAATACACAGTCGGTTGGATTTATTCCTTTATAATATATCCTGTCCATGGGCGTCCACATATTGCGCTTCGCTCCCTCTTTTGGTTCTTGGCGCTCCAACGCTCCTTTGCCAGCATCAAATGCTGCTGACTCAAATTCAATGTCCTCCATCCATACATACATACATATAATCGTAAGTGTTATTCGAAACGGAAAGTAAATTGGAAATGTATTAAACACCGGAAGGATCGATGAAAATTTACGGGGATTGTGTGTGTCCTGTTGAGATTGCTTGCGTAGAGTGGCACAGGGAAGTGTGTGGGTCATGTGGTTGCACAATGCCAGCAATATTGCCTCTGCCTTTTTCTCTTTTTCTCTCAAGCAAACACTCTAAAACAGATATTTCATTTAAACAAAAGAAAACTATTTCCCGCAAAGGATTAATTGTGGGACTTTGCTGAATTATCCCCGTGTACATGCATGCTGCGTATCTGTTGTATACGTAAGCCGGGCTGAATCGCGTGACCTTGTCCAATTGAATTTTCCAAAAATTAAATTATTTTCACGCCGGTAAAACGATGTTTTACCCGAAAGCATTGTAGAAACGTTTTCGTGTTATTTTGGAATGGTTTTGTTTTCAACGGAACTGCAGGATGCAGCTTTTGTTTCCCATGGATTTGGTTTATTAACGGATGGTTTTGAGTGTGAATTACCAAATAAAACTTTTTTTTGATAAATCTTTGTGTGAAATTTTTCTGTTGCGGTAAGCAACTCCAAAATTAGTATTTCTTTGCTAGCTCTGCTTGGAAAAAATTCGATCCAACTAATCAATTTACCCTTTTTTGTTTCATTAGTATTGTAAGTTGGATTTTTTTTAAGCTTCTTTAAATGGCCTTTTAAACGTATATTGGGTACATAACATTGCATACTGAAACAAAAAAGCCAACTTACGGATATATTTTCTTTCTCCTCCATTCGTGTTATTTAACTCAGAAAAAAGGAGCCAACATTTTTTTGCAGTGTATTCTTCTGGAGGAATACATACACAAGCAACATTCAACCCTTTCGCGTGCCTTGCGATCGTTTTGAATGTCCAGCGTCAATGATTCCTTTATTGCACGCACAATTAGATTTACTCCATTATTCTACTAGTGTTTATACGGCATGGTTGCTGCGGCTGCTGTAACTGGACATGTGGTCCAGCATCTCTGGGGGCGGCTGCTACCAACTACCAGTAACCCCGGAGGTAAATTATAACCCAGTTGCCACAGGACATAAATACCTTGGATTAAGTTCATTTATTCGGTTGGCATCCATGAACAAAGCAAAAATGAATAATTGCCGCACCCTGGCATCGAAGGCTTCTCCTTTCAAAGGGGCCTGCATCACCTTTTTCGCCTAAGCGTCATATGGGAATGTGGAAGTTGCGTATGCCCAGCAATGTGTCGTTTCCTGAAATAGAGTTGTAGTTCCGATTCGCTAAAATTCTTTAGTTTGGTCGGAGCGAAAACAACAATTTGACTACTTTCGTAAATTCGATTGGCGGTCAATCAAAATAACATATGTATGTCAACGTTTAAAAATTTAGATTTGATTTGTCTGCAGTTGTTTGGATCAAATCTAGAGAGAGATTTATGAGCAAATATGTGTGTAGCTGATGATGCTCTTTAGTTCATTGTATTGCAAGCGCATGCAACTCTGAGGAGTTGTTCTCTACTTGAGATGCCAAATTTTGTGCGATAAGATAAGTAAATGCTGCCAACTCGAGTGTCATAAATCTCTCTGTAAGGATGCCAAAGAGCGATGAGGACGACAGCAGCTCAGCAACGCTGATTTATTTTAACAGTTTACAGCATTCTGCAGTGCAGTGGAAGATATATGAGCAGTTCGAAATAAATATCTATTTGCAGTTTTCTTGAACTTTTCTCTGGGTCCCTGAGGATTGTTCAATTGAGAGGGCATGTGGTTGTGAATGTGTATCTGTGTGTGTGTTTGATTTGAGTGAGGATAGCGTATCTTCTTTACTTTACCGCTTGCTGTAAGAATGCCAAATCAAAGTGCTGACTTTCTTTAGCCTTGTGACCATATTGTCTGTGAAATGATTTCTTGCCCGATGTACATATTTGTGAACTGAGTACGAATGTACTTAAAATGCTATGTATTCATTGTATTAGAAACGTGAATGGCTCGAAAGCGTGCTCTATGGTATCAAATTTTGTCTCATCTAAATACGAAATAAAATTAAGTACAATAATGTATGTATTTGCGTTTTCTTTAGATGTTACACATTCTTATTAAAAAAATACAATAGAAATAGAAATAACGGTAAATTGGTTTTTGTAACTAACAGATCCACACAAATGCTTGAGGTCATCATTAGTTTATATCGAATACAGAGTAAATGCAAGCTTATAATACGATTTCTCATAAAAAGAAAATAAATTTCGACGCATCATGCGATCAGTGCTACAGTTGAATTCTAGGTCTAAAAGGCGAGCACCAGGGGAGAGATTCGAGAGGAACGGATCCGTCAAAAGTATAAAAAAGAAGGAATTGAGAGTAGGAATAGGAGTAGGCATTAAATCGCTTTCAAACAATTTTTCAATATTGAATAATGTCTGCGTGAGCATAGTAAAAATTAATTTATATATTACAGTATATAATGTGTTTGTACTATATGGAAAAGCGCCAAAGGATCCAACGGTCGTTTCCTGTATTGTGCATTTTGAGTTGCTGACAATATTCCAAGACTACTAATTGTATATGAAAAGTTTCTCCAACTCGACAATAAACTCTCTGTCCTCTCTACTCGCGAGAGTACTATTTTTTAGAAGTCTTTTGTAGGTAATTAATTGAAACAGGGCTTTGGAGCCGTGAAAAATTAAAGATATGTATGTTACGATATGTATCCAAAACGGGATTCCAATCTGAAATTCCCATAGAATATTATAAAATAACACATCACTCAATAAGCCCCGGGACGAACCAATAAGAACACAATTCGACTTTATTCATAAACATAGTTTCCTTCAGGAGTGACACAATCAGTTCAACGCCGCTCTAAAATATGGAATTGTTTTTAATAGAACGAATTATTTTTGGCCTCAAAATAGACTTCAGTTTCGGCGATCACCCTCTCATTCGAGCCATATTTTTTCCCGCGGGCAATCAATTCAAAGCCCAATTCGTTCAATTCGTCCAATGGTAGCCAACGATTCATGACGCTGTGCTGTGTCTTTGTGGAAGAGAATATTTTCTTCTTTATATGGGACCGCTTCTTGCAAATTTTTTTCCTCCGAATGTACCAGTATTGTCATGTAGTATTCGTTGTTAATTCTTTCGCCTTTCTCAAGATAGTCAATGAATGAAATTCAGCGCGTATTCCCAAATACGGATGTCATAACCTTGCCAGTCGACCTATGTGTGCTTTGACGCTTTGGGCGCGGTTCACCGGCTGCTGGCCACTCCACTGACTGCCGATTTGATTCTGGAGTGTAGTGAAGGATCCATGTTTCATCCTTTGTTAGATACCAACGCGCCACTAACAACAACGTATCGATGGTTCTTCAACTCTCCGAAGCCTGGATACCTATTTATCATTTTTCTGGTGCAGCGGTCTAAGCACTTAATCGTCGCATGTTTGGAAGGTCTAGGCTCAGGAGGTACTGACTGTCTAAAATCTGGTCCGCAAATTTCGTCGTACAGATGTAAGACTCTTCTACCTACACATGAAAGTGCAAACGCAAGCACAAGTAAGGCGGCTCCTAAAACAACTTTACTGTAGCTCCTTGCAATCTAATTTATTTATTTTACATGTGCATTTAAATATGTGGTAGTCGTGGCGTAGTAGTTAGTGCGTCGACCGCCGCGCAGAAAGTCTGGGTTCGATTCCCGGACGGGACACCTAGCATTTTTTCACGGCACCATTTCTTTCGAGTTGCTGACAACACTCAAAGAGTATCAATTGTCTATGGAAAGCTTCTCAAATCTTGCCGTTCGGAGTCGGCAAAACACTGTAGGTCCCTTCTACTCGTGAAGAACAGTAGCACGCACAACACAAGCAGTTGTAGCTAGGCCCTGGACCCTTGTGGGCTGTAGTGCCACTCAATTATAATTATTATTATTTAAATTATTACAATTACACATGTAGTCATAGATCTGAGAGGTTAAGACCACCTCTGGACTCTATCCATTTAGAAATTTTTTTATTCCAGTTTTTTATCAGTGTAGTACTTGGAAAATATTCACATCAATTGAATAGTTAAAAAGTTTGTAAGTGAAGCAAGTATGCACTTTTTTATGTAATTTATGTATTTATGTTTGGTACACACTTTCATAGATATATCGTACATTGTAGCTATACGTATAGAAAATAACAGTACAATACAATCCCAGTAAGATAGCCAAATAACCAATTCTTTATAAATTTTTAATAAGCTTGCCAATATAAAGCTGACTTGACTTCACAGTCCGAAAGACGGATATCTCGTACGTATCCCTTCTGAAAAATAAGAACTAACACATATAGCCATTCACGGAAAAAGGAAGAAGTACAAACCCAAATATCCTTTCCTCAAAGATTACTGCCATTATTTTGAAATTCTGACATTTCTTCGTAAATATGTATGTGTTTCTAATTTATTACCCGGAGCTTTATCTCATTTCGAATCCATCTCTCTGCGAACGAAAGAAAAACCATAGAATAAGACTACCAGAAAAAGTAAAAACTCACCCTCATTTTAAAAGACGCACCACGAACCAACAATAACAACACTCGACGGCCATAGAAACCGACGCCATTATATATCAACATGCCACTCTGGCCAGTGATGGATCACCGTAGTGTTTAGTTAAAAATTTAGGTTAATCTGAAAAAAATAATCAGAAAATGCTCAAGGGAACACAAATTTACGAACACACACACACACACATTTAGGTTGAAGCCTCACCTTTATCCAACCGGGTTCTTTGGCTTACTTCCCCTGCTTCGCTTCTTTCACCTTCATCGGTGTTGGGTCGGGGTCGCTTTTGCCATAATGGAAAATTGTATTCCCGATCGTCAAGGTGGTTGTTGTCGTCGTCGTCGTCTTCTTCGTTTTCTCGCCCTCGTTGAAGGTTGCCGTGCCACTGAGGAAACAACAACAAAAACCATTCCGAGGACTATCCAAAAAGGTCGACTTTTTGAGGGGGAGGCGAAATGAAAAAAAAAAAGAAGCAAGGAAAATGATAAGGAAGAATGGCATCCGCAGGGTACTGATATCAAAGTGAAAGTGTTCGCTATACGAGGGGAGATTAGGCCAGAAAAAGGAAAAACCGACACCACTATGAACATCCTTCACGTCTTGAAGACGGTAATGTTAGCGACGGCAGCAGAAGTGACTAGTGGTAGGAGGAAGGGCCGAATTCAAAAGAGAAAGAAAAAATATTGCCAAGGATCAAGGCAACTAAGCATCTTTGCAGCAAATACATCCATGAAATGTTTCGTATCACAATGTTTAAGAGTGTGCTTGTAGGTGTGTACCTATTCACACATGTGTGAGAGACCGCGCACTCATAAGTGTGTATGTGATGTACAAAATGAATTCCATAGCGCTGGAACGAAAGATTTATTATCAAATTAAATTTCTGACAGAATTTATTGCTTTATCTCTAGTTCTTTCATCTTTCTCCAACACTGTATCGCAACACACACGCACACACTCATCCCATTGCCACAGGACGAATGCGAAAAACGCCATAGCTCAGCGCAACACATGCACACACCCTCGCACCGAACACGACACGACATACATACCAATTGACTAAAAGGATAGAATTCGTACATGATTATTTTGTAGAATCGTAAAAATACTCCTTTTTTGTGCGCTCTCAATGAAATTCGCACATAGCACACAATATAAATGTAGGTAGAAGCATATTTCATAGGGAATGAATGAATGTATGCCACTGTGGGTGGGGGTGGTGGTATGGGATTGGGGGGTGTCGTCGGTGTGAGGTGGGGGTGTGTGTCGGGATACCTATTAAGCTCTCTGGTAACTATAATATATTATGGAAAACCGAAAGCACAAGCAATCACACAACCAGGATATAAATTTTCCCCCGAAGTTTTGTTTTTGTTCGTCCTTTTTGGTTTGTTATTTGCTCTGCTGATACAATAGGAAGGGATAGGCCTAAACGTATACAGGATAGCCGCTGCGCGTATGCAGCCATAGATGGGTATAGATTTAGGTTTCAAATGTACGGTTTTGGTGATTTGTGAATTTATGAGCTCTAGAAGCTCTTTAAACAGTTTTGTTCAATGTCCTGAAAAACGTAGCCTTTCGAAGTTTTAATTTCATTGCACTTGGTCTCATCTGTGTGGCTTTACGAAACGAGGAAATGTTTTTATTTTCATAAGTCAACAGGTAAACATTATTTTGCCAGCAGGTGAATTTGGCACCCAGCATAGACAGCCTCAAATGATCGTGATGACCTCCAAACAATACGGCCTTGATTGCCAGTTAGGCACACTGACCAGAAACAAACCGACAGCCGGTCAGAAGATAAAAGAAACTAACAATTACCTAACAATTGCATAACACCGTGGCCCTGAAATATTGCATGCGCATTTATTTGCGAAATTTGAGAATGCGAACCCAAAAGCCATTAACCTCCAGCCTTGTCACATTGCTTCTGCAAAAACGAAAGTAAAAGGACACCACTTTGGCGTTTCACCTTGATAAATTGAAAGGATCGCCATAGCGTCGTCCTTTCATTTTCATTTTTAATATTTTCCCTGTCCCCAGAACAAAACAAAAAAAAAAAAGAATAATAAATCCTGAGAAAATGCTTTATGACCGAAAAATGAATTTATTGCTTTTCGTCCTTTCGATTATGTGAAACCGTGTAGCATGTACGCATTTGGGTCGACAAGTGCCTGCGATACCTGTGAGTCCTTATTGGATACAGCTATGCACATACACATTCCTTTCACCTTCAGTTTCAGCTACCATTTGGTGACCTAATTCTTTTAGTGGCACAACACGTATGGGGGCACATGGTGTCTGGCACCGTGACGGTCGTTTCCAAAACATATTAGTCCTTGCCATAGAAAAGATACCAAATATGTCCATCCATATTTTTTCGTCAATTCAATTGCCTAACACTTTGAATTATGTATGACTTCTAAAAACCGTTCTATTTTTTTTTCTCTTTCAATTTGTTTCCAGTGCTGGGGGGCAATTTTCAAAAAAAGGAGAAAATGACATTGCGCTCTCTTCACCAGAAGGGTGTCCGGTTTTATTTTTTATTCCGCTTCTGTAGTTGAAACCCTTGTTATGGACACGAAACGCACTCAACCAATGACTTATGCGATTATTGAACTTCCTATCCGAATTCAAATAAGAGCCACCGGTGAATGTGTTGGGAGAGGGTGCTAGAAAGGAAAGGATTTGAAAAATACAAATAAAGAATGTGTCTGCCATTGGGATAACGAAAAACCCCCCGAGTGAATGAAGGAAATTGGTTTTACTATGGATTTGTGCGTCTGTGTGGGATGTGTTCCTTTTTTGAATAAGTCAAAGAGGTTTAGGATTTCGGAAAAGGATTTCACCTCGAAAATGAACCAAATTAGAGGATTGAAATGTAATTTATTGCGATGGCAGTTGACTTATGAACGAAGCCGAGGATGATGGCTGCTGCATTTGATATACAAACGCCCTTACAATAGGGTGTGTTACAAGGTCTCGTAAAGCATGTCTTTGCACACTCCACATTGCCACGTTAACCCTTACTTACGCATGAATTGTAAATATATATATATTATAACATGTATATTTGAATTGAAATGGAGTGGTAAGGATTTAAATAAGTTGTCAACTAAAAGTTAGCATGCACGATAAGATGATTGAGAAAAGCTCTCACTTTTTATTTTTCTGAATACAAGAACAATTATTATTATGAAAGGACACCTATTTCGATTTTACCTAAAACGATTAATGTGTCTTATTAGGTTGATGTATAGAATTGCTCTATTGTTTTTGACTGGTCTAAGAATTGATTAATCGTTTAATATTTTCTATTCGGTTCCATCCTTCACATACATTTTTTTAACAAATTCTGAAAATCGCTCGTTTGGTCAATTTTCTTGATTTGATTTTATTGTTGTTCCTATCCTTATGGGCTTTCTCAAACCAACGATTTTTCTAAAAAAGATGAGATGATACTTAAGAATCCTGTATCCTTTTACATTTCTGTACCGTATTACAGGTTAGAAATGATGGGTGTGGTTGTAGTGCGAAATCAGTTTTGCAGAACCTCAATTTAGTTACTTGTGGGACTATTGTGATGCCAAAGGATGGGAGAGGTAACGTTACCGTTTTCCAGAACTTTTAGAAGGAAAGTGCACCGAATCCCGAAACTCAATGTGTGTATTACCGGAAAAAAATCAAATCCCGAAACGCAAAATCTTCCAAAACAACATTACCAAAAAATGCGTAAGATATCGAAAAAAAACAAAATCGCATAAAACTACTCTTCGAAATATTAATGTGGAAGCTATTGTTGTTTTATACAAATTCAGTATTCAAGTCTTACAGCTTCCCAAGGCAGAGGGTTGGGGGTCATGATAAATGTTTTTTTTTTGTGTTTTCTGATTAATAAAAAACCTTTCCTCTAAACTCTCCCTAACTTAATCAGGGTATTTCGCTTAGGATTTTATTTGGTTCTTTCCTGCCAACATCAGTTCGTCTGTCCAGACTCTTGCATGTGGTTGCTTTGTTTCTAACCATTGCAAGTGACGATAGGTTTCTTGGAAATGAAGTATGGACTGTGTCTTTCTCTAATCTCGGCAACCCCTACAAAAGTCATTGTAACGTATGCCATTCCTCTTGTTGTCTTGACACGTATGTCATTTTTGTCTCGTCTTATGAGGTCCTTGTTATCGTTACACTTATTATAGGCCTTATCAACTGCAAGTATGATCATAATATCCTAACGTTTTGTTTTGTTTCTTGTTTGAAATGTCTCCTTTCCTAATAATTCCTCGTCGCCTTATTTCGTCTAAAATGCCTTTTTGGACAGGAAGCCAGCATAGTGTCATATTGCATTTAAACATAATTACCTTGAAATTTATGCGGGATATTGTCCATTAAGTCTTTTAAGAGAATGCTGCAATCAGTGTGCTTCGGCAGGTCTGCTTCCTGAAAAAATGTATTGTTTCCTCCATTTGAAGTCATCGACTTTTTGACATCTTTTTATCCGTGATGACTGCTGTCAATCAAATCAAAAGACTTACAGTTTGAATTGTAATTCTTCATTTCTTAATTTAATTTATTGAGGAAGCTTGAAGCTAACTGCGTCTTGAACGGGTACAAACTTACGGGTACAAACTTGCAGCGATAGACTTTTAATAAAAGTTAAATTTTATGTATAGTTTTGAAATTTCCATTAAGCGTGAATAGCAATAAATATGCGTTTGGTGTCACGACTACAACTTAAACAATTTTGGATTTAAATGCGACTAGAGTTCTTGGTTGGTTCGCGTGAATACGTCCTTTACATCGCCCAATAGAAAAAAGTCGATAATTGTCAAATCGCATGATCTTGGAGGCCAATGGACGTTGCTTTACTTTATCGCGATGTGTCACATGTTCCTCCGTCTATTTCGAAATACAAAGTCATAATCTTGAATCTCCAGTAAAAAAAATCAATCATATCCCTACGAATTGACTATAACCTTTCATCCTAGGCAAATACGGGTCTATGACACTTTTCGATCACTTTGTCCGGATGCAATGGCACTTCTTCGATCAATTGCATATTTTTGAACCCATGTACCCAGATTTATTTACACACCCACCGAGACAGAAATGTGCCCCATTACTGACGTGTATGTATGTGATCAAATCTCTGTTTATTATCTGCTGTGCTAACACTCTACGGCGTTGTGATGCATGCGTCGTCAGCATGCTTTAGTTGTTACCTAAGTTGAACTTTATACAGATGGAGATGTAAATACAAAAGGAAAATACACTTTAATTGCGGAGAACGACGGGAAATCGATAAATTCGGAACATCAGCAACACCTCTACTCACAGAAGCAATATGCCCATTTTGGATTGAATCATCACGTATTGCTCTAATTGTGACTTCTACATATTCACTTTTATGTAAGTTTTCGAAATTCAAACGATTGTTAATTTTGTAACACTTCAAACGACAGTTTAACAAGTGTCTAATGTCAGCGGTCCTAAGTCTCGACAATACTATGTAATCTGGATTTAGTACTTCTAAAGACAAATGGAATGCAAAAAGATTCTGCGGGTCCGAAAGATGACAATGGCATTTGTTATAAGCTCTTGTGTTGCCTCTTTAATGGTCCCGTTAAAAGTCAGTACACGTATAGTACAAGCAAGTGTGGGCAAACGGCAGAATTCTCCACCACAAATATGCAATTTAGAATATCACGGCTTAGATGCATACTCAATTTAAACTAACAAACAGTGAGCACATCTTACATATCAGACCATCAAAAGGCAACTGTATTCACCTTTTTCGGACAACATCAGCGTACTTTTCATGCACACTGTAGTGTAATGAAGCATTTCTATTGACACTGTTGTGCATGCTGCGTGTCGCAACGCTAAACAGTACAAAAATTGCCTAAGTAGGGTCGTAAATCTACGACAAAGTGACAGAATTTATGCGAATCATTTACGTGGCTCGCGTGCAACAATCAAAACGAAACTTTTTCCATCACCGTTGAACACTAATCATTTCACTTTATATTCACAACACACATTCCCCTCCGCTGGCCGCGTTTTCCTCTATACAAAGTCGAACTATCTGTAATTTGTCCTCGCAAAAAGGGAACGCTTCACAAACACAAAAGAGTCATAAATCCGTCGAGAGACATTCATTTAGAAAATTTGTTTCAATTCTTTCTCTCCGTGGCATCAAGAAGTTATTGCAATCCTGCATGGAAGTTCATTTGGATCATTAAGAATCCATAAAATTAATGTGAAACTGTGGTGATTTTGCCACCAGCTTTAGGCAAGTAGCCAAGGAATCCTTGAAGGAAATTCCACAACTTTCAAAAAGATCTTGCACCCACCTCGCTCCGGCATAAAGGACACATAGAGCGAACGCATTAGCCAAGCAGGCTACCAGTCGCAACCCAAAAATTCCCAGCACGGAGTTCTGTTAAACTATAAATTAATAAGCGCTTGGATGTATAATAAACTGTCTTCGAGAGATATTTACGAGCGGCAACTCACAGAACTTCAGGAGATGCACGCCCAGTACTTGGGCGTCGTCGTCCTGTTGCACTTTATTTAGTGCGCGAGCTGATTACATTTCTCTCGCCCGAAGTTAACTTGGTAAAGTTTCGCAGAGAAACCCCAGCGAAGGGGTGAAAACTTTCGACCACACACACTGTTTACGTATTCTAAGAAAAGGAATGAAGGAATACCCCGCCAAAGACTGTATCCTCTTACGCACATAAATCTGCCACTTTCCAAGGTGTCAAGTTGCACAGTGCAATGTGAGATTTTTGTGTTCTGAGCTCTCGGGGTGGGTGTCATTTGTAATGTTTCGTTTAATTAATTTCTCTTTCGAAAGAAAAACCAAAAACTAATTTACCTTCCGAGAAGTGAACAACCTCGAAGTGGTACGGATATGGGTACGTACCTACCGCTGCCGTTGCCCCGGCCGCGGCCGCCTCTGCCAGCTACGGCAATGGCTACCCTCAGACAGTTGCCATTGGTTGGGTTGAGTGGTTCATGCGTTCACCTGGGTTGCGAAATTTATTATGCTAGATGTGCCCTCGATGTTGGCGGGTTGATTCTGCGCTTACACTCTTGTGCTTTTTTTGTTTCTGTGTCTGTTATTCATTTGGAACTTGAAACAGAATATCGGACGTCTTGTGGGTCTCATGAAAGAGCTTTGCCGCAAATCTCTACATCGGGCACGGTTGGCGGAATCATGCCTAGAGCTGAAGCACTTATAACTGACTTAGGGCAGATAGAACAACATGAAAAACCGTACGCTAAATTCTGCAAGATGTTTTTTGTGATATAATCCATCATGTGGAAGAACTGCTGAGACTTGCTGACATATGATCTGAATAATAAGAGTCAGCCATTATTCATGCGGTCACAGAGTGTTTAGTAATCCGGTATTCGCGAAGAGCTGAGTCATGGGTCGAAAACCACGCAGACTAGTATCTTTGTGTATATCCGAATCGGTGCTATTTACCGTGGGTGAAGTTAAAAAATATTATTTGCCTGAAAATTTTGATCTATCTTTCTGAAACTTAACAAATGTTAAAAACTTGCCAAATGTAGAGTAATAATGCCAATGGAAGCATAAGTATTTCAGCTTCAAAATTAAGATACTAAATATACAAACATTATTTTTTGAGAGAACGATTCGAATTAAGATTTGAAGGCAATCAGAAACGCATAAGTACTTTAAAATTTAACCGCCGTGGCGTAGTGGTAAGTGCGTCGACCGCCGTGCAAAAAGTCTAGGTTCGATTCTCGGACGGGACACCTCGCATTTTTCACGGCACCACCTCTTTCGAGTTGCTGACAACACTCAAAGAGTATCAATTGTCTATGAAAAGCTTCTCAAATATCGGCAAAAAACTGTAGGTCCCTTCTACTCGTGAGAGAACAGTAACACGCACAGCACGACTAGTTGTTGTAGTAGCTCGGCACTGGTCCCTTGTGGGCTGTAGTGCCACTCAATTATTATTATAAGAAAGAAAGAGAGAGAGCGAGTCAGTATGAATGAAGCAGACAATTGTTGCTAAATCTTACCGCTAACTTAAAGAAGCTCATGCGGTTAAATATGAATTTAATGTTTTTGAAATACGCGGATGTGAAATCTTAAACATTATTTTACTATGGTGATTTGCAAAACCAAAAAGAAATCGTCAAGCTCTTGGGCGTTAGTCAAGAAGCTATTTTCAATATGCTACGAAGGATTCAAAATGAGAGGAATACCTTTTGCCAAAGGAGAAATGGAAAAACACAGTTGCCAAGTTTTTCTTGCATTGAATATTTGCAATGTCAGCTTTGTGCTGCTTGAAAAAGGTCAGAAATTGGAAAGAGGCAACATAAATTAATTTTTCTTTGCTGCATGCAACCAAACCATTTCGCGACAAGTTAGAACAACGGCGAAGCTTACCCCGTGTGATTTCCTTAGCAAATGGATAGGATTCATACTTGCTGAGCTCAACCTTCCTTCATACAAAGAATTTGGAAAACAATTGAAAAATATTTAGAGGAAAGGAAGATTTAAGCAGACACGCTATTTAAAAAAATGTATTACAAAAGATGGAGGAGACGAAAGATTAACCGAGCTTCTGCACATTTTATGGATGTGGCGTATATCGGAGGGGAATATAAACTAAATCCCCCCAATAACTCCAATATGACATGATGAGATGAGCTTGAGGTCTAAATATGTACGTATGTATTAGAATCTGCATCGGAATAAGAATGGGTATCGAAATGGGTATGATAATCGTTCTCCAAAATCGGTAGAGGGAAAAATTCCCAAAAACTAAAAGTGAAGAGGAATGTGTTGTATTCCGGCAAATAAATATAAGTGTACCGAAAGAAAAGTAAAAACATTAGTATCTTGAAAGAATGTTTTGAATAATATGGATCAGACAATTATTATATGACCTGAAACCGATTTCTTTAACTACAAATATTTTCTCTATCTTCTTCAAGTGACGCTGCAATCTGAATGGACCCGAGTCTCAATCAACATTCCTCTCCAGCTATCATGGCCGCCCGTCAATTTTCTCTCTTGCTGCTCCTAAAGTTAGTTGAAGCCCTCCTCCATTTTTGTAAATCACTTCGATTGAGGACGTAGACGACGCAATTTATTCGCTAGCTTAGCTAATGTCGTCAGCATAATCCATTGTACTCTTTAGTGTTTATAGAATATTTTAAGTCATTTTCATATGGAAGCTCCCCCTGTGTTTTTTACTGACTCCAATGTGGCAACGAAAGTTCTCCATTGGTTTAGTTGAAATGTCAAAATCAGAGCTCTTCATTTATCACAAATTAGTTTGTCAGGAGTGTCATTACAAGACATGAAACAAATATGTACATAGGTGGTGAGTATGGGTCCTTACTTCTTTTCCAGGACCTGTCCTAGTGCGAAAATTCGATTTTAAGTAGACATGAGCAGCTTCAAATCAGACTTAAAATACATATCACTTTGCTCATAAATGACTTTAGGGACTTACACAAAAGAACAGAAAGAATTTCGGTTGTAAGAGCAATCAATGAGCTCTGCTTTTATTCAGTTGTGACAACTATAAGTATCGCCATATAAAGGGTGATTCATTCAGAAGTTTGATTTGTAATGTAAAATAAAACACATATATTTGATAGTGAACTTAATTGTCTTATTTTCAGTTAAAAGTACAATTATGGCATTGAGTTTTTGAAAATTATTTAAATTACTTAGTTTTTGCTTACCGTAATTTTTTTTTTATTTTCTTGAATTCTTATTTTCTAGACCGGCTGTTCAAAGCAAAACAAGAGAAATAGAATGATAATTGAACATGTCACTGTCATTACCACGTTTAGCAAGGCCTTATTTCAAAAGAAAAAGAACTGAATAATTTCCTCTTGACCACTTCTTTCAGTTATTCCAAGCGGATCCAAATCGAGCATCGACCAACCGCACGAAAAGCCAATTCCCTTCATTTTACTAATTGAAATTCTTATCTGCGATCACGATAAATACTTGTTCAATCCACTTTCAATTTGACAGCCAATGTGACAGGTGACAACTCATAACTTATGCGGTGTAGACGACAACGACAAAAGTAAGAAAGCCATCGCTCACACTGTTGACAACGCTAGACATATCATCATCCGTCCACAATCCCTCTGTCTACACACCGAGCACGAGAGTAGTTCCCAAAATGCAAAACGCGCAACACGCACCTCCATCGCCTCTCGCTGCCGACCAGCAGCAAATTTCAACTGAGACAAAACAGTCTCTGAACCAAACAACAGCAACACTGAAACAATAATTAATATTATTGTCTTTTAATTCGTTGTGAGCAACGTGCGTGGAATTCCTAATTACAAAGTGGCAACAATTTGCAATTCCTTCGACTTACAAAAATTCTCACCCATCTCCTCGCGATGGCTGTGCGCTTTATCCGTTCCTCCTTTCGAACAGCACCCGCGAGTGAATTATCTTCGAGTATAATTAGTCAAGGCAGCGTCAGAAGAGTGGTAGTGGAGTGGAATAAGACGGGAGCTGGCTGGCTGGCTGGATGGTTGGCCTGCTTTTGCCATAAATTTCGTATGCAAAATCGCGGTGGCGTCTCCGCCAGAGAGAAGACACCCCTTAAATTAGAAGCGAAGGATTAAAGTGGGCATTAATATTGGGCAGAAAAGTTTTGTTGGTGTATTCTGCTTTTTTTTTATTTCTCAGCACCCCGTAAATTTCTCACCACACCAACCGCCGCGGACCGCAGGAATCATTCATTTTGTCGCCATTACTCTTAGCCAGCTGCCACATTTATTTCAACGCTCTGGGGAGACTTTCGTGCGCAGTGGCTTCAAAATGTCCGCGGTATCCCTTTTGTTTTTGTGTCATTACTCAGAGTGTCCTGTAAAGTTGTACTGCAAGGAGGAGGTGTACAACAACAGACGACTTCAAACGGATACATGGGGTCATTTACTGAGAGCCAAGAAGCAGAAGATGCTAGTAAACTTACACATACAGGGCACGAATGAGGTGGACTGCAGGAGAAAAAAGTGCAAAAGAAGAAAATAGAGAAGTCCCAGCACGATTTTCACGAATTTGAATTCCAATGAAGATTGCAAAGAGCGTACCAGATAAAAATAAAGAGAAAAAAACCCCACCCACCCCCGTTCTTGCTCCCATCTGGGGCACGAAGTGATGTGAACGTGGGTTGCGTTCCTCACCAGGCAGATGCTGATATAATGTAATAATAAATATTTCCAGTGCCGCGCCGAAAAAGTCTTAGAAGAACATCTTACTCTCTTTTTAAAATGTCCAATAAAAATTGCCGACACATTCTGGCCATAACTCTTCGGAATCCCATATAAATCACCCAATGTAATCCCTCATGCTACGGCGGCGGCGTGCCACCCTCCGCTGAACGTAGTCCTGCCACCGCCACCATCGTCACCATTTCGTGTTATACGCCAACAAGCAACCATCTTCGTTGCCGCTCCTAGGGGAGGGCTCCTTCGTGCAAGAATTTTCGTTGAGCGTTGCTTTCTTCCTTTTTTTGTCTTTTCCTGCGTTTGGCTTCAATTTTTTGCTGCCTTTTGTCGGAACTTTGTGATATGAGTTTTGGAAGCGTGGGCGAGGGTGGGTGGCCAAATGAAGGAGAGTGGTTGGAAAATTTACGAGTGGGACACCCCGAATATGGGGTAGGCAAGAAAGAGGGCGAAAGCCGGGTGAAGAGGGTGTTTTCTGCGATTCTAAGGAAAAATGTTCATTCCGGACGCCTTTTGAAGAGGAGAATGGTCTGCGAAATGGGGTGAGATGTTATCGAAAATCATTAAATAGCCATACGTCTTCTTTTGGCCAATCCGCTTATGGGTTTCAGTGCCTTTGTGAGGGTATGTGTGAATATTCGGAGGGACATTTGAGGTATTTGCATAAAAATGTAGAATAAATTACTCTTAAGGATGCTTTAGATGTGGGTACGTAAAAATAAAAGAATGTGTGTGGAAAGTGAGAAATTCGATATGAAAGGATCTTTTGGGGGATTTATCTATTCTCTACCTTATGTTGATATTCCGGTAGCATCGGGTTGGAAAATATATTTAATATACATACATATACGCATAATTAAGACTGCAGAGATGCTTGAGGCAGACTAATCACATGAAGATTTGCGGGCGGTCTAGTTTCAATGGAAGTAATCTTGTGTTTGAGCAATTCCCATAAGAATAACTTAGATCTACCGTAATCGTGCGTTTTTCGTACGTTATTTGCAAATGCTGGTCATGGTTGACGCACAGGAACGTGTATCAGTTGAAAGATCGTTTTGCGCGACTAAGTAATCTGTCAACAGGAAAGTGAGCCGCATTTACCAGTTAATAATAAGAACAAAATTAATTGAGTGGCACTACAGCCCACAAGGGCCAGGGCTTAACTTCTTCAGCAACTGTCCGTGTTGTGCGTGCTATTATTTTCTGAAGATTCAGAACGGCGAGATTAAGGGAGCTTTTCATAGACTCTTTGAGTGTTGTCAGGAACTCGAAGGAGATGGTGCTGTGAAAAATCAGAGGTGTTTAGTCTGGAAATTAACCTGAACCTTTGGCGTGTTAGTCGACACACTTATCCCCCACGCCACATCTGCCACGAATTTACTAGGTAATACATACACTTACCAATGTAATGCAGAGAAGAAGATGTGTTGTTGTCACAGGAAATTCTTTTACTTGGATTAAGCTACATGTCAGGTCTTAAGGAGTCAAAACTACCACATGGACATATACTGGCATTGCCCTTAGTCTTTCCTTTCACTATTATGGATATTGTTAATACGAGTAGAAGCAAAATAAAGTTACTAACGTTAATTTCGAGGTAGTCAAGGACTTCGTCTACCTCGGCTCCGCAGTAAACAGGGACAATAACACCAGTACCGAAATCAAACGCAGAATCACTCTTGCCAATCGCTGTTTCTTTGGGCTCAAGAGGCAATTGAGTAATAAAGCCCTCTCTCGAAGGACTAAGCTTGCTTTATATAACACCTTGATCATCCCAGTCCTACTATATGGCGCGGAAACTTGAACACTACTAAAGGGGGATGAGGATGCCCTTGGTCTCTTCGAGAGAAAAGCTCTGCGTTCGATTTTTGGTCCTGTTTGCGTTGATGGCATCTGGAGGAGAAGATTCAACCACGAACTGTATGGGCTGTACAGCGGCATGAGCCTAGTCAAGCGTCTACGGATACAACGCTTAAGATGACTAGGCTATGTAGAGCGTATGGACACCACTGCTCCGGCCCGAAAAGTCTTCGAATCTGAGCCATTGGGACAACGCAACAGAGGACGGCCCAGGATAAGGTGGCGCACATAAGTGGAGAAGGTCCTCAACCAACTTGGAGTGCGCAACTGGCGGCAGCTGGTGGAAGGTCGTGTTGGCTGGAGAGGCATGTTGGTTGAGGCCCAGATCCACCTCGGACTGTAGCGCCAAAAGAAGAAGAAGAACGTTAATTTGCGCTTGAAATTTAGTTAAAATCTTGATATAAAGAATAGTTTTCTTTGTCGTGCTCCATTCAGAATTCATATTATTGTTCGAAAAACGTCTGTAACAATTACTTCTGGTATCGTTAAGTTCGAATGGCAAAACTATACCTGGTGTAAAAGACATTATTAAAAGCTCATGGCTCCGTGAAAGCTATTTATGTTTAAAAATTATTATTTTACACGCTACCTACTACGAAACAGACTCCTTAGAAGGCTCAAACTCAAAAGAATGAACACACCCTATCATATGCAACATTTGGACATAACAAAATTTGAAGTTTATAGATTTCAATCGGGAGTACCCGCAGCATAATTAGCTCTTACGCGACGTTTTAACAAAAACCCTGATGCAAAGTGCTTCTGGTTTCAAACAAATTCCATAAACATAGTCCAAATCTGTTTTCTTTGATTAAGAATTTGGCGAAATGGGATTCCATTGAATTTAAGAGTAGAGCATAACAACATGTAGACTGCAGACAAATCATTGCAAACAGTGCTGTCATTTATTGAACGAAAATAAAAACAAAACAAATAAAATTAAAATTATAGTGAGTTGTTGAGGCGTTGTGGAATGGACTTGAATACCTGTCATTTTTCACCACACCACTGTTGACTGTCGTGTTGCTGACCAAACACTTAAGGGGTACTTTTCGTCTTTGAACATTTTCTCAAACGTAGGTGTTCGGAATTGACACCGACACTAATAGCGCTTCATCATTAAAATGGTATGAAGTGAAAACATTTGCTTATTCAGTTTCTGTGAACCTATTTTTTAACTACAATGTATTTTCGTCATTGTATCGTAGTGAACTTGTAAAACAACGAACAAAAACACAAAACAATAACAGATTTTATTTATTTATGTTTACTGTCAATGTTACAACCCATTATTAAATTTTTTTTCGCTCAGATTTCATATTTTAAAATGGAAACATCAAATTTATTTTCTATTTTATTTTGAAAAACAATATTGGTGTGGTGTATCAGTAAAAGTAAAAATATCGGATTGGAAAGGAAAATAAAGATTTTAAAGATCGTTTGTGGAGAATTTCACCAAAGAGATCTCGCGAAACTCGTTTTCTTGGACATCTCGAAAAAGATAAAAGCAATTTACAGATCGACGCAGATCAAAAGTGAAAAGTGAGTTAAAAAGAAAATCGAATAGCGTTTATGATCTACTAAATAAAAAATAATTCTAAATTTCCAATTGAATGGTAACCTGCTGAACATAAACGAATTTCTGATATTAATTTGTGATATTTTTTGACATTATTTGTTGTATGCTACTGTCGCATGTCAAAGTTGTGCATAAGAGAGTGAGAAATTAGAATGAAGTTGTTGACTGGAAGCGTGTGAAATTAATATTTCGATATTTATAAAAATAACATACAGAAGGCTTGGAAACCATGAGTAAGGTGGGTCTCTTCAATCACACAATGCTATTGTTTTTTTTTTAATAAAAGCATTTAAAACTAGCTCTCATATTTCAACTTGAAGCACGAGGTTGTCTCTTCTTGACTACCCAAAACTCATATACGACTCAAATACGAGTTTGACTGCATGGCCAGTGGGATTGCTAAAACTAAAACAGTTGTAGTAGTTTATTTAATTTGAATAAACTTTTCTGTCGATGTCACTTGCACTGTCGGTCAGTCAATCATCTCATCACCACCTTGATTACATTAGTTTGAAACTCTAATTTCAATTATTCCACGATTTCAGTTTTATTTCTTGTCAGAAAAACTTAAATGAGTAAGAATTGGAAAAACGGCAGATGAACTCATTTAAATAACTGCAATGTTAAATTTATGGCCCAAATCTTTAACCAGTATCCAAAAAAATACGCAAGTAATTCTATATAAAGTACTTTGCAAAACTAAGGCTTGATAAAAAAATAACTTATGGAATCATGCGTATTGATCGTACTTCAGGACGCAGCCTCTGCCGAGATATTGAAGCATCCCAATCCTATTTCCCAGTGTGCATCATATATGTAATTGGTCGCCGATGATTGTGCAAAGACAATAATTACTTGTTATTGGTACAAGGTAATGATCATTTGCTGGGACTGATAGATCACTTTTATTTTCTTTTCTTAACTTCAAACTACACTTTTATTTTCAATTGGAAAGAATTTTGTGTTAAGTTAACTCTCACTATAGTGTTTAAAGATGTGTACTGTCATTTTTGAAGGGGACTTAAAAAGAAAAAAATAATTTGATTGAAACAGCGTCTTACACGTTATTTAATTTTAATTTGTAAAAGCATTTAATGACTGACAGTTCATCTTCTTCATCGGCAAATAAGTATATGTTTATATATATTGTATTTCTTAAATTTGTAAATCGAACTAAGAAACTCTCACACCAGAATTCCAACGCACACGCGAATTAATGGAGAGTGAATTTTCTTGTTAAGCGGCATTATTAAGATGATTAATGATATTCCGTAAGTGTAAGCCACACCTCAGGAACACTCTTATTCAATTAGCCTAAAGGAAACAGCACGACTTGCGTTGTGTTTACATTTATCCACTCACACATATTGGGCCTGCAATGGTGTGATTGCTATACCTGTATGCGAGCAGGAATAATCATCCTTCTTCATCCATGGTAAGGTGTACGCCACTTGCTCAAAAACACAAAGAAAATTTATTTCCATGCCATTTTCTGTTTGGGACTTTTTCAAGTGAACGCTTATTAATCAAGTGTCCCACCATATCCAGAACTGCCTACATTTACCAGCCAACGCCGCCACCATCATCACCACCACTAGTGCCACCTGCCGGTTTGGAGGCAGCTAGTGGCCTTCTGACATGACTGACAAATGGTGGCCAGCCATGTGGACTGGCGGCGGCTGACTCAAGAGTCTTGCAGCGGAACTCTCAAGTTCGGGGAGGACTTGCTCGCGATCAGTTCTTAATGTGTGTATCTTGGGTCTCACGTCTCACCGCACCGTATCGAAACAGTTCCACAACCGCCATCACCGCAGCGGACTCATTGTGGTCGATGGTGGTCGAAGTGAGATTTTCGTTAATTTTATTACCTGTAGAGTGCCAGGTAGATTTATCAAAATGTTCCAAACAAGAACATGATTAATTTCTGACAAATGTCCGAAACAAAAAGATGACACACCCCGGACTTGTCTTGTATAAAGGCTGTTCTTGTCGTGCTGCTGCGATGTGTGGAGCAAACCACATGAAAAGCTTGGATGAGGCAAGGGTCTGGTTTTTCGTTTTATTTTGTAGTGAAGTTTTTTTCTTCCCCAGAGACACGTTGTGCATGTATCGTCATGTGTACACACATTCATATATGTAAACACTTGCTTCATACACAGCTCATATTTTAGTTACTTTTTTTTCATTCACATGCCTTATCGCAGACACAAAGTTCTGGCGAATATAGTTTTAAACACTACTCGCTTGGATGGATTGAAAACGTCGCGAAGATTTAAAGTAATTGATTTTTGGCTTTCCTCAGTTCAGGACGCATTTTTGTCTGTTAGCAATTAAAAAAAGAAAGAAAGAAGAATTTTTCAACATTAGTCATACGGATCCCAGTTTTAGTAAAAAAAAAATATTTTTTTTAGAAACTCTTCTCAAGTCTAAAGTGTGTTCCATCCATTGAGGCGACAGTGTACTGCAACTCACAGTCAGAGTACCACCAAAGCAGGAAAAAGAAACAAAGATACCAAAAAAAGACAAGATAAAAAAATTCATACAATAAATCAGAGATTTTTCTGAATAACATTTCAGTCCAAGATTTATGACCGCAACTTTTCTCAGCGTTGTTTACATCAGCTTAAAACCTTTTTTCCTCTTTTTCTTTTTTTAAAAATCACTTCTTTTTTTCCTTACTTCATTTTTAACAAAACAAAAAGAGAACTGTCTTTCTCTCCCTCTCTCGCTTTCTCGACAGATAAAAAAAACCAAAGACAAAATCAAAAAATTGCTGAAAAATGATATAAGAGAACTTCTTACCTTTTGGGATTTTGAAAAGGAAGATCTCATTTTTGATACCCCGATGTGGAATTATAAGATTCCCCTCCCACTTTACCCCATCGTCGTTGCGGGACCATCACAAGGGTGTGAGGAATGTCCGAGGAAAGCGAAACCTTCGAATCAGATTAGCGTGTTGCATATGGTCTGTCGTTTATGGAATTTCTTTGGAGATCTTGGTCTGTCACACCTTTGCTGCTTGACCACCGCACCGCTGCGCTGGTTTGAGAAACGAGAATGAGTTACGAGAACTTGTTCATGCAGGGAATCTAACAAATTATTTTGAGATTTGCCTTAGAGGTGACGGAGACACACCGACAACGGTGGTGAAAACTAATTTTTGCATGTCAAGTAGATGGGACGATAAACCTTCAGATTGATATTCTCCGCTGCAGTATTCTTTGCTGGTGATATCTCTTTTTAAAAGCCGCAATACAAACGCTCCGAACACATTTTTTTTTTCGTTAACTTAAGACCCCCCTGATCTCAGACTTCTCATATTAGTACCCTTCTTCTAGGTGGTCTCTTTGTCGCGAAATATGTTAGAAACTTTTCAAGGACAATCCTTTATTGAAAACTGAGATGGTTGTACTTTTATCACAGTCAATAGAAAACACTTAGTACTTGGCAACATCACCTCATGGATGGGGAATTATTTTGGCACCAGTATCTAAATTAGGAGAAGTCTATGTGTGTTACGTGGCTGATTTTGTTGGCAATCAAAATCAGTTGCGATAGGCAGTTAAAATATAAAACTTGAACGTAGCTATTTGTCGAGGTTTATTCAATAGTATGGAGTATTATTTTGTGCTATATACCAAACTGATTACTTTCATCCAGCATAAAGATTGATAAGAATGATTGAAATGCAAACGCAAATTAATGCACATCAAATATTAAAATAGATAGTAAAACTGAGGTGTAAACATTTTTTATATTGGCTGTCCTGTAAAAGTTATGAAAATGCTCCGGTGCACATGCGACGTTGGCAATATTCGACGATTCTATCATATTAAATCCGTGAAAATTGAGGCATATATACTAGCGGCGCCGCAGCAAATTAAATTTACATCAAATCAAATTGGGTTTTTGTTACTCCGTGAATGATGCGTGTATTGTACCACTGAAACCACATATCGTTCACATCCACATCTGTGGTTCTTGTATTGATTATAAAAGCCTCGTTATAACTATATCTTTTTCTCAAAAACCGACGCATGTAAGTATTATATTGACGATTTAATTTTTTGACATAATCTTCTTTGAGATTGAAAAGCCTCCGTTGTGATTTTTAAAGCTCTTAAAAGAGCGTTTCTAGCGGATTCCAGTGGTCGCCGTAGCGTAGTGGTAAGTGCGTCGACCGCCACGGTCAAAGTCTAGGTTTGACTCGGGTACGGGACACCTCGCATATTTTCACGGCACTTCACGAGTTGCTGACAACACTCAAAGAGCACTGAGATCTTTTAGCCAAGTTTTTTTTTAAATTTTCTTGGTCAATAATGTAAGTTAACTTGAAGATTTAGATCAAAGGAATAAATAAATTCAGACGCCGGAGGCAAATTAATATTAAGATCAGAAAAACTAAGAGTACCTGCATAAGGTCAGTAAGTTAGGCTAAGAACATTGTTCACCTAATTAAGCTAGCTTTAATTAATTTTGTCTAGCATGTAAGTAACATGAATATAATAAACACAAATTGCAGAAAAAAGAAAAAAAAATTAAAATATTCTCGAAGAGTATCAAATATCTATGAAAATCTTCTCGACGTTCGGAGTCGGCAACAAACTGTTGGTCCCTTCTACTCCTGCGAGAACTGTAGCACGCACAACACGAGTAGTTGTTGTAGAAGCTAGGCCTTGTGGACTGTAGTGCTACCCAATTATTATTATTATTATCAAAAGAGCGTTTACTTATGCGGTGATAATCCCATTTGACGTTACCAATGTCGTTACACATTTGTCATTAATTTTTGAAATTTTTACTTATGTCTTGAATTAAATTTCTACTCATATATTTCAAATATAAAACTTGTGTGAAATATGTATGTACGTTATCCATCTGTTAGATTTTCTAACGATAAACGTGCATATATGTAAAAGATTTTTTTTTGAAAGCAAGACTCATGGCTTGGATTTTTAAGTTAGTAGCCAAAGTTTAAATGCTACAGGGTAACTCCGGGCATTATGACGCATTTAATTGAAATTCATTGGCTTAACAAAAAAAAAAAAAAAATAAGTTATGAAAAAACACGCATTTAATTAATAAAAGACTCGCTTATAAAATAGTTACGATAAAGAGCGAAGACGAAGATATTCCATCTTTCAATTGCAAACTACATACTTTTCCACCTGACTGCTGCATCTTTTGGCAGACTGTCAATTTAGCTCCACAAAAAAATGATGGACATATGTTTCATCTATTGTTCCATATTGAAAAGAAGCTTCGTGTTTATTATTATTGGAGGCCTTTAAACACTGCTCAAAAAAATGTATATTTAATTTTATTTTCAAAATGCTCAAACTTTGTTTTACTCAAAATGCGATTTTTGTTTTTGATTGGTGGTATCTTATAGGAACCATATGATCAACATGAAATATGAGTGACTTCGATTACTTCATAAGAGTTGCTATATTACCTGGTTTCCTCCACAAAGCCTAGCTAATATCATTTCGTAGATTTCTCTACCACAGTTGCTTCACTAGCCAGGACGCGTGTTAATAATTTTCTTACATAGATGTACACAATAACGATAAATTATCATCTGCAAAGGTCTGAACATATTTTTTTCTTTATCATATACTGATGGTGGGTTATTTGTCTTTTTTCTTTTCAATACAGGTTCAACACCATGCCACTTAAGGGCTATCAATACCGTGATGCACCATGCACTCTGCAGTCCGAACTTTCTAAATTCCATTTCTTCCATCTTTATGGAAGCCTTTTTTATGGTCGCCGTGGCGTAGTGGGTAAGTGCGTCGACCACCGTGCAGAAAGTCTAGGTTCGATTCCCGGACGGGACACCTCGCATTTTTCACGGCACCACCTCTTTCGAGTTGCTGACAACACTCAAAGAGTATCAATTATCTATGAAAAGCTTCTCAAATCTCGCCGTTCGGAGTCGGCAAGAAACTGTAGGTCCCTTCTAGTTGTGAGAGAACAGTAGCACGCACAACACGAGTAGTTATTGTAGAAGCTCGGCCCTGGTCCCTCGTGGGCTGTAGTGCCACTCAATTATTATTAATTATGGAAGCCTTAAATGGCACTTTCATTCAGATTGAAATCAATCGAACTTTAATTCATCATTCGAAAACTCCGTGAACTTCGAGAGAATTAAATTTGGTTGCTTTTTTTTGATTTGACGGGATTGTGTTGAGCTATGTACTCAAACAAATTACTATCGCTTAATTTTCTGCAAATTCTTTTGCTGCTTGCTACAGTGTCATTATGTTGTTAAAAGTTAAAGAAGAAGTTAAAAGCGGTTGCTTTTTAGGATGGATGTAAAAAAGATAACGGACAGCCTGAATTTTACAATAGTTTCTTTCATTAAACATTTCTCATTTAATTTTTCGTTGTTTCATTGTTAAGATAATTTTCGAGGATACACGATGACTGGATAAGCTGGTCGACACAGTAGTGAAAGCTATAGCTGAAGCTATAGCAAGTTTTCTCCTTTTCACATCAAACACTTGTGCTCGATATCTATCGGGTAACAAAAAGCCAAACAGCGAAAAGTTTTACCGGCTCAGCAAAATTCCTTATTTTGAAATATCTTTTTTTGATTATTTCAAAGTCATGGACTCTTGTTCGTCTCTGGAAACGTTTTTTTCAAATAACTTGAAGAACTTTGATAAGGTTCTCGATAGTCCCCACTACGCCTCAAAGTGAACATATTAATAAATAACGGCCTTGGAACATTGATTTGAATAGAAACTAATTTTAGAAGGGCGTGAATTGGATTCCTTTTAACAATGAAGCTTAACTTGTTACTAAGACTTAACCAAGAACTTAGACGGGGACTTAAGCCTAAAATTGAACATGGAAGTCAAATAGGCAATCCCACTGTCCTACCAAAATTTGGTGTCACGTCTACAGCAAACTTATTTTCTTTCTAACTGTCACATGTCTCTATTGCGGCTACTTACATAGTGATTCGTAGGTAGGTAATCCATAAGTTAGGGGTTAAGCTGAACATAAGTTAGTACAGCTAAAGCTATAAACTTTATTAGCTCAAAACTTACAAAAAATCTAATCTTTCAATTTAAATACAAGAGATGGAAACATAATATTTGTTTTTAACTGCAGTACGTATGCAGACAGATTTGTAGACAGTTGGACGCCACTGTGTATTTATATGATCAATAAAATCGACCCTGTCTAAGTTGAGACCGCAGTAGGTCGGCCGTAAAACACCTTCCTGGCCTTCTGCAAAACGATCGAATCAAAACAACATTCAAAATAAATATACTCACTTATCCACTGTTTCACCGCCTTACCCGTGTGCTAATTAATCAAAAACGTCTCAGTGTGTGCACCAGGAACAGAACACACCCAGCTGAAAATGTCATTAATTTAAGTGTCCAATTAATTAATATCACATTTAATGGCCGTCAAGCTGAGAAAACACAACGATAGTCGTACACTAGCTTTTCGTTTCAAAGATTTCCCATTTACCCCATCCATCCACCTTGTGTCCCTTAGTGAGCTGCAGTAACAGCAGCATCGCTCTCCTTCTGCGCCTCACTTGCATTCTTCCAGTTGTACGATGTAAACCTACGTCAGCGTCCTACCGACCGGCGAGGCATTCATCTTCCTCGGTTTTAAGTTTTCTTTTACAAAATTTTTCTTCTCCTTTGGGGTTTTCTCCCCATCACCTTTGGCTTGGGATGGGAGCGGTGAAGACGCTCTGGTGGAGGGGAATTGTTTGTCATGATCAAATTTCCCTTCCAAAGGACACAATAATTGTTGTTTATTGTGTGTCAGGAAATTGGTAAATACCATCGTCTCTAAAATACCCACCGCGTTGATCATATTTTCTTTGCCTTTTGCCAGCCTCCTAGCAGTCGTGCCGTCGTCCTTGTGGTTGTCCTTCAAGTCCGTCCCAATGATGCATTGGCCAGTCGCTGCTAGCAAAGATGATGGGTATATATTTTTTTGTCTAAGAATCCGGGGTGGGTAATTTTCGCAACCCCTCACGATGACACTACGCCGATCGCCTGGTCCAGAATTTGCTTCTCCTTTAAATATCGAGAGGTGAACTTTTTGATTTATATTCAGATCACGGGCCCGGATCGTAAATCTAGCGGTGAATTAAAGTTTGTTGCTGGCTCACACAGTGTCATAGCCTTCCGGTCTCCCACTGTGATGGTGGAAAGGGGTAAACTTTCTCCAACGAGCAGCAAATTTTAAGAAAAACCACTCTTCAACGAGCGGGAAGAACGGAAAAAAGTATGAAACACTAAAAGGAAGAAGGAAAAATTAAGGTCGAACCGGTTGCTACCGTCCTTGCTGCCCATGTGACCAAAGTTCAGAACTTTTCAGGGGTGCGGACGGTGGCAAACGACGAAGATTGCTCTAGCGACCGCCGCTGGATGGGTGGACAGGATGTAAAAAATTTAAAGCGACTTCCTGGAGGATGCACACAGTACATTGGTTTTGAGGGTCATGCACATGTGAGAAGGCACTCGACGGAGCAACCGGAGGGATCCTTATTCGTTTTTTTTTTTGCGATTTCGACTTACTGTTGCGGCTAGCCGGTGGTCGACAGAAAACAGGAGGTGTCTATGGTTGTGTACACGTAAGGCGCATCTACAGAGTATTTAGCTAGAGGGCCAAACATAAAAGGGTTGTCATGACGTGGGGTGTTGGTTGCGAGTGTAGCGATAGCGTGTGGCAGGGCGAAGAATTATGAAGAAGGTAAGCCGGAACCTGCTCGATTTTGGGGAAGCTAAATTGTTATCAAATAATTGCTGGCAAACGAAATTATACAATTAAGAGGGTAACACACTCGTGGCGCCAAAGGATAATGCAAGTGTGAGGAATGTTCGGATGTGTTATCTTTATGACCGTGTGGGATGTGCTCGTATTCGCGGTCTAGGGTTAATCGTTTACCGCTTTAAGGGTGATTTTTCCTTTCTTTCTGGTTGGTTACTGGAGGTTTTTGTTTATTCGCATTTGTTTAACGAAGCCTGAGACATTAAAGAGATTGTGAATGAATTGGAATATGATACTACCATTCTTAACCATTCTATTATCTGTTTAGTTCATTGAGTTACTTGGTTACGGTACTTAAGAAAACATATTTTCCATCGATATCTTCCTTATTAGATAAATTTAAATTTTCAAAACAAGAAAGACTTATCTGTTTTCGATGAGCACATAAATAGCTGCCATACGAATTAGTATTCTAAACGCGCAGCAAATACTCAAAGAGGAATTGTTTTGAAGTTAAGATAAATAAGAAAACAATTTTAATGATAACGAAGTTATTGCTTTTGTATATTGGTCAGTCTACATTTTATTAGTACTCAAAGTTAACAAATTTGGGCTCCGATATGCCAAGCATTTCTACAGTGTTATTTGGTCCTTAGTTAAAAAGAGCATTGCAACACGTCATTTCTTTTGTTAAAAGTACGGGTTCGATTTTCAAAAATTTTACTTTAAGTGCATACATATTTTCTAGATCTCGAGGATTCCCCACCGGATGAGAGTCAAATTAAATCACGATAAATTTGTAAATTTATAAATTGAGTGGCAAAAGAACACACAGCGGAACAAGTAATACTCTTGTATGTTGTATGGTTCTGTCATGATAAGAGGAGTCTACAGTTTATTCTCAACTGCAAATCGTGAGATTAAAGAAGATCTTCATTGAAAATTAGTACTTCTTGAGTGGTACTGTAAACAAATTCGAGATGAGCAGTTCAGTAATTGATGTTCGGCATTTAAGATGAAGTACTTTTCCACTACGCCACAAGGACAACTTAGATTTGCCATTTGAAAAAAGACTGGCAATTATAAGCAGACTCCAAACGGCGAATTGTAAAGTTATTTTCATAGAAAATAAATGTAAGATGAATGTTTAGTTCATGAATTGAAAGTACAACCTCTGACGTGTGAGTCGAGGCAACCAGTAATGTGTACGAATGTAAAAAAATTATAAATGAAGCAAATGATATTGTTTAGCAGAAGGAAGTGTTTGTTAAAAGGAAGTACAGCAAAAACTTTTGGAGAAATTTGAAATAAATATTCGACATTTACCACATTATCTCAAGTTGTAAAATGTTCTGGTTAATTCTGATTTTTTTATCTATGTTGTGTTAGGAATTTTCAATTGTTTTTCGTTTTTTAATCCCAATATGACGTATTGGACACTTGGCTTATATGGTGCCAGTGCCAGCGGCATAAGGTTAATAATTACTTTAGAAAGTTTATGTAATAGAACGGTAATTTAAAAAGGGCAAACAAGAGCCTAGAATGACATTAAGGTGCACTTAAAAAACCCACGAGTCACCTCAATAAACTGGATCCGAATACACAAATCACTAGGAACTGTATATAACCTAAGGAAATATTATAATTGTCTACTAATATGTAACTGAGTAGCACTGCAGCCCACAAGGGACCAAGATTTAGCTTCTTCAGCAACTACTCGCGTTGTGCACACAGCACTCTCATGAGTAAGGATTATTTAGTTCTTTAAATTAATTTAAGAACAATAAGAACCCAGAAATCCAAGTTTTTCCCAAATTTTCTTGGAGGAATTCAAAAAAATGTACATAGTTTTAAGCAATAAATTTCAAAAGTATAAGAGACCGAAAGGCGTAAAATAAATAACCTGGATTAGCTTAGAGTACTCGTGAAGAGTCAGCAAGTTAGAATTAAGGTCATTAGATTATACTGGTAAGCTAGCTTTAAGTGTTTTCGTCTAGCATGTAAGTAACGTAGAATGAACTAATAAAAATGAATTAAAATCTTAAAAAAGTAGAGGGGACCTACATTTTTTGCGTACAACGAACGGCAAGATGGAGCTTCTCATGGACATCGCCGTGAAAAATTCAAGGTGTTCAGTCCGGGAATCGAACCTGGTACGGTAAGCCACGGCGACCATAAAAATCTAAATCACCTATAACTACGAAAAGTTTTACAAAAAAGCCCAGCTAAGGACATTGCAAAATTCATCAAAGCAGAACGTAAATCCTATAACAAAAGAAGGTTAGACATTAGATTCCGGTACTAGTAGTTCTTCAATTAAACATTTCACAGTGTATTTTTCGCATGTTTACAATAGGAAATGTAAAATAGTTTTCATTTTAGAGCAGTGGAAGCAGTGACCAATTAAATGGATGTCCATATAAGGGGGCATCTGCTTATTGGCACAGCATTCTATCAAAGTCTAATTAAAACATACGTATATCACACACCCATGGGAGTTTATTTAATAATTTGATAATGATTATAAACCAATTCAAACAAGAACTAGTGACTTTATATTTTTCACATTTGATATCTTATTTAAATTGAAAGAATCGTGAAAATAACTTTAATTTATCTCTTTTGACAGTCTTTTTTGCTATATGGTATAAAACAATAAACGAACTAACTCTGTTCACAAGACAGAGACAAGATTGATTTTAAAGTTTAAGTATTAACAAGATTGCACTTATATTTAGCCATATGTATTTTCATTATAAAAGTGATTGCGACGTATTTCCGACGGAGAACATTTTTCTGCAATCGCATCTCCATATAAACTACCGCTATATTTGGAATTATATCACAAAATTTGATATTAAGAAAATATTTTCGGACTTTATTTATTCACGTTTGGAAGAAAAATGACAAGGCTTTTTCTTTGCAAACTTTCAAACATTTCAAACGTAACATCCGTTCTATAAATGTTTTTCAAACCTTATCTTCTGCTTTGGGTGATGTCTGTCTTTAGCTAGGCACTTTCAGTTTCGTACACGTACACTCTGCTAATTATGCCCCCTTACAGCTGATTGAGCCATCGGAGTCGGAGTCTTTCTCCACTGCGTTACCCCTCTGCGTTGGCCTCGAAAAGTTCAAAAATCAAAATTCACTGCCTTTAGAAATTGCCATACAATTGGACTACAATGAATTCTACATTCTGTACAAACCAGTTTACGTGCAAATTTAGGATCGTTTGTTTTATTCATCATCCGTTTTAAGTTCTTGTTAAAATAATGTTTCAGACTGTTATGCGACAAAGCTTAAGTAAGCAACATTAGACCTTTTATGATGTAGATCAGAATTACAGTTGTTATTCGAATTAGAAACATTTCTCATCCGACAAACTGTTTTATCATATGTAGAAATCGGGTAGGAAACTAGATGCCCCAGTCATTTTAAAACTTAATCAACCAGCCTGTTCCAAAACTAAACTAACTTTTATTTATTCATATCAATCCCAACCCGAACACCGTCAATCTTACCTTCTTCAACGGTGATGTTAAGAAAATCAACTTTGTTTTAAATGTGTTTACATATTTGTACGTAAAATACCCAATAACACGGAATGCGAAACTTACTGTCTTACTGTCTGTCTAGTACTTGTTGAAAATTCCAAAACACAATATGAGCTGCAAGCAACGCGTATGCAATACAGCAATGCAACCACCCCATTGCACAGTAGTTTATACTACTGCTGGGAACGCCATAAAACTTTAGCAGCCTCAAATTTCAAGTTCAGAAAATCCATAAAATCTTACAATCCGCCCCGAGCTCACTATTTCCCGTCGCAAAGCGCCACCAACAACAACATCAACAATTATGGAAGCGCCTGCGTTCTCCCACCATTCAGTGGTCAATTTGGTCTTAGTTCAAAATCAGAATCGCATATGCAATTTGAGTCAATATCGGACAAAGAAAACAATTTTCAAAAAAATGCATTCATGTGCACTCAATTCAATTCAATTCAATTGAAAGTACGTTGAAACAAAACTTATTTTCTCCTACAACTCAAACGCCACTCAACTCTAAAATACCGCTCCAAGCCCTGAGTACAAGAATTACGACTCACTCAATGGCCTCTCACATAAATCTTTGCCAAATTGTAAACGCCCATAAACAAACTCCCCTTAGAGTTCTCCACGAAGAAAACATAAACCACCACTACAAGCGAACCCGAGCCACGTGACAATTTGCCCAGACACTTGGCATACTTTCTCAGTTATTTACTTCGGTTCTCCTGCTTGGGTATGGGATTCGCACTTGAGGCGGAGACTCACTACCCACACACACAGCAGTGCATCTCGCTCGCACCAACAACCGGCAGCCGGACAGATGGCACGCGAGCTATAAAGCATTAGTTGTGGCGGCCATAAACCATCGTGCGAAGAGGTTGGTCCTAAGCGGCAGCCATGTGCGCAAGTGGGAAGGATAGCGGCCATAAAGTATTTCAGCTGAGCCCGGCACTGTGATTTATAAGAGTATTCAGCAGGTAGCTGTGTGCAGGAGAGCAGGAGACCACGTTATGTTCTTGTGTGAGTGAGTGCTGTGCGAGAGAGAAACGATGGAAGTGTGTGAATGGCGATGCCAGGCAAAGGCGAATATTTCCCCAACGTCATCGTGTCGGCTGCCGAGAAAGAGAGGAAACAGTCCCAGCAGCTGATGTATTATCGGCCATAAAGCATCCAAAGAGGATGTTTCTGCCATTACACAGATGATAATGATGATGACGACGAAATTCGGTGAAAGTAAAGTGTTTTATCTCTTTTCTTCTTGGGCTTGTGTTGTGTTGTTAGACTGTTTGACAGGGAGTGTTGCCAATGGTGATGGGAGTGTGTACAATTTTGTTTTGCGACGGGGAAAGTTTTGTTTTGTGATTTTTGTAGTTTTGAAGATGAAATATTTCAAAATTTTATATAAAAACAATTTATTTTAATTCGTGTCATCTGCGCTTCTGAATTTGAAATTGAAATTATTCTTTTGCTTTTTTAAGAGCCGCATCTATTGAATTAGCTACACAATTGTTTTATACTGATTCATGATAAGGGGCCATGCTTTTAGAGAATACATGATGATTTCAAAAATTTCTGATTTTTTATTACAATTTGAGAAGTTGATAATGTGAGCAGTAGACTTTGCGTAATTAACAATCGGTGCAATATACAAAGAAAAGATTTATAAGTGTTCGTCTGGAATTAAGTGTACTTTTTAGAATGAGTTTGTAATTTCGTATTTCACAAATAATCGGCTCAGCTAAGGCAGAAAGACAAGTTGAATAGAGTTATATTGTATCTACTATCTGATCGAAAGTATCGGTGCATATTTTTTCATTTATATGTGACTCATTATCCAACAGTTTACTTTCTTTCAAAACTATTCCTCGAAAACAAAGGATATACTGTTCTTCAAAAAATTACTAATTCGCCTATGTTGAAACTGGTAACATATAATTATAGTCTATCGTTTTTGTTTCTCACAAAATGAATTTTCGATGAATAACAAATTAGGAAAAACTAAATAGCTTATGAGTGAAATTGCGTATTCTGGAAGTTTACAGTTACCAAATAAAATGTCAAACAAAAAGGAACAGTGATTGAACAGTATATCGAATTAGGAGAATGCTGTTGTTAAATATGGGGCATGAGGTGAGCAGAAGCAGCTTTCTTTCATTACCAAACGAATTTTTTTACATTTAAATTACACTGGAATCTTATTTCGTATTAGAACAATAAGTGGAATGACAATGCGGCAGTTGGAAAAAACTGAAATATGAAGAAGGGGAAGAAATTGATACACAATCCAAATGCTCTCTATTGCCAAACAGTATGTTTTCTTTGCATCACCTGCGTTGCTTAAGAAATCAATCATTTTTAGTAAAAAATAATTAACAAATATTCACTTGATCTCCGCAGCGCGTCTTTATGAAAACGACAAACGACTGTTTTTTTTTTATTTAATTCAGCAAACATAGTTTCCTTGCATAATCCCGTTATTATAAATTCTGTTGTTATATAAACACAATTGCCGGTTTCGTGTTAAATTTCAATGTTACTTACAAAAAGAAAATATTTTGTGATTCCTACTGAAACAAATAGCACACAATCGTAATATGAAACGGTTAGAAACATGGAAACTTAAGCACAAGGTCTTGTCATTTCTGTGCATAGATGAGAAGCAAAAAGGTAAAGAGTATCAAACATTAGCAATTATTCGAAAACATTGAGCAGATTCATATCATTATACGTAACTCCTTGTAAACATTTCCTTACTCATACGCAAATAAGAACTATTTGCTTTCCCCACTTTGTTGTGGGTGTATCTAACATTTTTATTTTATTTTCATTCGACATTCAGTAAAATAACGACTTATATAAACTTCAACTAAAGAAATGAACACACAAAGCTTATAAAAATTTTGAAAAAAAAAACTGGAAATTCCTGTGTATATAAGGTGGTTCAAATACCAGTTTTTTTGTTTTTTTACATGAACCATTTTTTTCCGTAATGTATGAATTTTAACGTCTCTCAAGTGCTTACCATCGCCACCACAGTTAAGCATTCTGTCACCTCTAACCCACAGAAACCTTGTGGACGTTTTTTTGTGCTGTTGGTTACGGATTGCTTAAATGAAATTGGCTTTCAGTGGTTGAGTTCGGGTATAACATTGATCCTTCTAGAAAACAAAGTTCCAAATGATTCAAATTGCAGATCCGAGACAGCCAATTGGCATCACCAGTATATACAGTATTCATTTTGAAAATAAATTTTATAAATTCTCAGCATTGTTCAAGCGTAAGGCGATACAATTCTTTCCTTGGAGGTGTGATTCTGATTGCCTATTAAGATTTCGGACTGTAGAGCGATATGCGCTTTGTCAAGCCATGTAGAGCGCATGAACATCACTGCTCCGGCTCGAAAAGTGTTCGAATCTGAGCCATTGGGATAACGCAACAAAGGACGACGTGGGTTACGGTGGCGAACACAAGTGGAGTAGGACCTCAACAAACTTGGAGTGCACAACTGGAGGCAACTAGCAAAATATCATGCTGGCTGGAGAGGCATGTTGTTTGAGGCCCAGGTCCACCCCAGACTGCAGCGCCACAAGAAAAAGATGAAGACTGATGGTTCACCCAGTATTGTAAGCATGGTTTGATGGCTGTTTAGTGTCTACTGATGCGGTAGGCCCAAACTAGACGTTCATTTAACTTGAATTTCTTATGACCTCTTTCGAATTGCCAACAACACTTAGGAAGTACTAAAATTGTCTATGAAAGAGCTTTCTTAGCTTTGCCGGTCGGAGTCGGCATTAAAATATAAGTCTCGAAGTTCGGAGTCAGCAAAAACCTGTAGGTCCCTTCTACTCGTGGGAGAACAGTAGCACGCACAACCGAATAGTTGTTGTAGAAGCTCGGCCCTGGTCTCTAGTGGGCTGTAGAGCCACTCAATTATTATTATTATATGATGTGTATATTTAAAATATCTCTTTCCCTTCCCTTCCTTCGCTTACCAATAAGAGTGTGACATGTGGAAAAGGCTACCTAAAATTAACTGATTGAAACAGTTAAAAAGATCTGTTCAAGAAGGATACAAAACTTAGGAAAATATTAGCCACCAACACAGTAAAGACTATCACAATATGACTGATCGTTAGAATAATTCTACGAAAACGGACACAACGTCTTGTGCATCTAACTCAATTGCACGCACAAAAACTTACATATCCACAGGTCTTGATAAAATACTCCCAGTTAAAGAAAATATCTTGTTCTTTTTCGTCCCTTGCCATTTTTTATTTTACAACCCGAATATACATATACTTCCATATCACTATTGACACATTTTTTACTAAAGAAGATACAGGAACAGTTCATCTCGATAATGAAATCAAATTAAACAACCGTCATTCATGTCGCAAAAAAAAAATATCGAAATCCAACACTTAACTGCAGAAAAAGAGAATCCCCTTGAAATGCATAAATAACACACTAGTTGTGGAGAAAAATTGGAAAAAAAAAGAATCCAAAAACAGAACAGATATCCGAATATATCGCTGCTAGTGAAACTATTTTTAATCACCGAAACCAAGTGGTGGTATACTGCAGGGTAGACATGCATGTTTATAAACATTCACCACATACGACGCATGTTTACAATGAACTTTTGCCGAGTATGTGCCACAATGTTTATCCAGCTCTTAGCGCCAGAAGGTGGTCCATCGCAAACGGTGAATAAATTAAACTTTTATTGAAACCCAAATAAACACGGAAATTGGAAAATTTTATAATTTGTTTATTTATCAACTTTATGTTCCAATCGACACGAGTGGAGAGCGCCCCCGATGTTACACACCAAATATTCGGAAGCTACGTGCAGTGCTGTTTGGTGGTGAGTATCGCCGGTCTGGACAAGTGAAAACCTCCAAAAACAATTGTGATTGATGTGCGAAAACAGAAAATGAAACTCCGAGTGCAATTGGTATTTGATTGCGCCCAGAGTGTGTAAATTGAAATTCGCTGGTGGGCAAACCCATAAAATGCTTCCCACAGGTGCGTGTGATGATAACACTGTGGCGGCGACGTTGGGTCAGGTTAAGAAATAGTTTGTTAGCCAAACAATTTGTATGGATTTTTCAATGTGCGTTTTAATTAAGTTTCCTTTGCTGCGAGAGTATGTGTTCGGGGGGCAATGTGAAGTCACGACTTGAGTGTATCTGAGAGAGAACCTTGGAATAGTTAGACAAACAAATAAGACAGACACAGAGACAGCATTTTTAACAGATGCTTTTTTTTTCGACAAATTATTTGCTTCAGTTGCCTTCTAACTCAAGTTGCAAATATTGTCATTCTCAGTTTTAAAAAGCTCAGTTGACAAAATATTTCTCACGAAGCCATAAGACTATAAGTTAACTTTATAGCTATTCACAGCAATTAACAAAAAAAGCAAGTAATTTGCATATTTTTCCTTATTTCTTCTACAAATCGCATGAGTTTTGAAAGCATCAAGGACCTCAAGCAGGTCAAGCAATGCACAATTGAAGTCAGTTATAGTTTTTTTTACATTTTAAACCGCAGTAGAAATAAATTTGCATGTTAACACGCGATTTCACCCCAAGGCCAACAGACATTCAGTTAACCAGCAAATCCACCCAACAGTAGTTGGTAATAATTGCAATAAAAACGGTTATAACAATCATTGCCAAGCTAACACCTAATCACAAAAGTTTGTCAATGCACTCATTACCGGTGGAGTGTAGTCTACACGTTCTACCGCATTTTCATCGCAAGTATCCGTGTAGCCAACGAGTTGACGTCAACTGCTGGAGGTGGTTTTTCAAGCAGCAGCATGAGGCGCTCTGTTAAATGGTGGATATCGAGAAAACGACGCATTTAGACAGGGATACCAAGCAGCGAAAGCAACTGAAGCAGCAGGAGTGGCTGTGGTAGAGCTACCAACCACTTGTAGAGCATCCTGCGGCGGCATTCGTGGTACGGTCACACAATTACGGATGTAATAAAGTAATTTGGTGTAATTGGACTAAGGAGCAACCCCTTTTGTTCAACTTTATGATTACGGTCGGAGTTTTCTTTTCCTATGATTGTGAGAAAATTTTGCATACCATCACTTTAGAGAACTACAAAAGAGGTTAGGTGTTGGCGGTGTAAGGAATGTGGTGTAGATAGACAAGTTGAAAGACAATTGGTCTGGCCCGATGTAAATTGAGTCGTTAAGAAAAGAATACCTGTATGGCGCTTGATAGAAGTCTGTTAAGGATACTTGTAATTGTTTTCATGGTATAAATGAACTGATACATTATACTCGACTAGTTTTTCTTCCCCAACCAAAGAAGGTTTTCGATTGAGATAATTTTAGACGCAATCTCATCTACTTTTGAAATCAATTTCTTCTGAAATATTTCACAGTGGCATGCCAATTTTATTGTCGTCACTGCGCATTCTAATTCCACGATTATCGCGCACGAGACATCTCATATCCGGATTGACCATTACTTCCTCGAAGCACTGACAAAGCATCAGGCTGACTATCAAAATCGATAGACAATGCTCAACATACGTAACCTCGAAAGAGCGCTTGCTTTGCAATGAAGTTAACTGCCGCAGCGGGCTTAATCATCATCTGGTAATGAAATAAAAATCGCAAAGCCGTTACCCAATGTCAGAGAGCACATAACTCAGTCTATTGTCTAGCCAGCCTTGTGTTATCCAAAATTAATCATCCGCCTAAAGTCACTCGGCAGTTTTGTCAATGTACGAAATCACTACGACAGACAGACTCAGTGGATGGAATAAATTTCGAATAATGCATACCAAACGGACAGAGGTTATTCGACAACGAGCCACCGTTCATATTTTTAATGCGCGACAGGCGCACATTGTCAGATGCAAGAGCCAAAATCATTATTTAACAGTTTAGTCAATAATTCATGTCCCCTTGTGCCGATCGTACTTTTGGTCACATCACTTTCAAAACGACCCCAGAGCACTTCAATCGCGCACTGATCAGTGCCGAAGACCTTTAGCCACAGCGACTGGACTTGCAGACGCAACGTTTCACTTCGCGGCTGCCGGCACCAATCGAGGCGGGAGTACACAACACATGTATGCGGCGTCGATTCGCGCCATCTGTCTGTCCCGTCCGATCCTGACCCGCCACACCATCCGCAGTAATAATTCACAATGTCACGCTGAATAAATAAAGTGGCGCTCTTCAATCACGGCGAAGTACATCAATCATTTCATGCAAAATCGATTCCAATTTCGGATTTTTTTCCTGATTCGTATTTCATGGTTCGAATTTCGCCTCCGTTTTGGTATTTCCATGGTCTTACGTGATATCGCCGGCGAACCGCCGAACACAGGTAAGTCCGGTAAACCGTAAGCCCCGCGGCACTGGCACTGCCGGTGGGTTCAGCGCGAGGGTGCTCGTCGCGCGCATAAACTATGTATATCTATCCGGGGGCGCCGTGGGTATGGATGTGGAATGGGATCGGGAATGGGCTGTGGGGTTAGGGTACCATACTGTCACTGTCTCTCTCTTTTGCACTCCGTCCGCAGTGGTGCGGCGCTGCTGTTGCTTCTCATTGTTGCATATGGCATATCGCATGGCAGTAGGAAGAATAACCATGGCGATTATAAAATAAATATTTGCTGTGCGCGCCAATATTGTGGAACAGGGGAGCGGTCGCAGCGGCAGCGACAGTGGTGGTGCTGGCGCTGTGGACGGCGGTTGAGTTGAATATTGGCAAAATGCATGGCACGACAAATTGATTTTTATCTCATTGTAATTTGTTAAAACAGTCACTTAATAAAATTCCCATAAATTTGCTAGCGCGGAAGAGCGGCCGAACACAGAGACAGTCGCGGCATGCAACCATTGTCAGCTAGTGGCGCTTTGTGTAAGTACACCACATATGCAAACATTATTCTTTTTTAATCGTGTATGCTATGCCATTAGTATTGGCGCCGACATCACTGTATTTGTGCAGTGCGATAGCGATCGGGCATATCTATGCTCGATGGGTCAATAGGCTGCGATATGTAATTGACCGCGGTAATTGCCGTCAATTGTAAGTCTGAGAGTGTGATAATGAGAACATAATTTAAGTGTTGGTCTAGTTCAATGTCATGGGGGGAACTACATACATACATATTTATTTGTATGAAGGTACGTGTTTTAATAAGAAAAATCGACCTAGTACATTGTTAACGAAACAATTGGATGTTTGAACTATTATCGTGGATACACGTACTGTGAAATGGGCTAAGAGATAGCATGTATCTAAATGCCGTCGGGTATTCAACACTGAAACAGCAAGAAAATTAACCAGTTTGAACCAAACCAATGCTGTACTTTTTCAAAAACCTATGTTTAAAATTCGATTGACAGATTGTAACCAACAAAATTGGCAAGTTAACAGAAAATAGTTATTAAAAAATTTAGTAAGACTTTTTTTATCCCGCTTTTCTTCGCTGTTTTCTCGAGTTTTGTTAAGTTTTGTGAAGATTTTCATAGATGAAAGGTGGGGTTTAAATGCGAGATGTTTTGTTTTTTGGGTTTAAATCTGGGACCTTCAACGACTGAACCAAGTTAAAGCAAGTCAACCACACAAAAATAATTTTAACGAAAATACGTTTATTGACTGTTTTACTTAAATTCAATTCATACTAGTGTTTGAAAATTAGTCCTACGCCGTAAATTTGCAATCAATTAAATCTGGTCATTATAAATGGCACAATGGTTTCTTGTCAGGTAATCGATAAGACTGATCACGTACAAGCGCTAACTGGTTAACGAGAGACTAAATGTTGTCATAGAGTGTGAAGACAAATTTATAGTAGTTAAACGAGACAACAGATTCCACAGTTTACAATAGGGGGTTAAAAAAAATGTATCCTAATAAACTCTGACAGCATGGGGACATATATGACACTCTCAATATCGTTCTCTTTTTGGAGAAACTGTAATTTCCATATTTGCAGTGATCATGATTGGTAATTTGGGACCCCGTCATCAGAAACTTGAGGAGTTCAGTTCCCGGATAACGATATCTCAACGCACACACTATGTCGAACGAAGAGATTTTTCCCCCAACATCCAACGAGTACGAGCCGTAACACTTTTAATCCAGTAGTGACACAACGTATCATCGAGGCTGGAATGGCAAAAAAAAAACCATACCATAAAGAAACACTATTGACACATTGATCTGAACAGCCCGATGATAAGACAGAACATCCCTAAAATGTAAATAATTCCCATATAAAGGGTGATTTTTCAAAAGCTGTAAGAAAGTTTTTCAAAAAAAAGCACATAAAATTCAGAAAAATCCATGAAGTCTTTGAATCGATAGTACAGTCCATATAATTTAATGTTTGAAGATTATTTCATGCAAATGTTGACCTTGACTGCGCCTCAAATGGTCCATCCGCTTAGTCAAATTTTGGCATACTCTTTCCAACATTTCGGCCGGTATCTCATGAATAAATGCTTTAATGTTGTCTTCAAATGCGTCAATTATATATAGACATGAGCTTTAACATAGCCCCACAAAAACGGGGGTTCAATCGCACGATCGTGGCGGCTAATTGAGCGGTCCCGAATGTGAAAGACAAGCTCTTGCATTTTGGTCAAAAAAAAAGTTGGATATCACCTCACGGTAGCGCCCACCATTCACAGTTACGTTACGTTTCGCATCATCTTTGAAGAAGTACGGTCCAATGATGTAACTGTAATTTTTTCTGTATGCATTGGTAGCTTTCGCAATGCTTCTGGCTGATATTCACTCCAAAATCGACAATTCTGCTTATTTACGTACCCATTGAGCCAAAAATGCGCTGAACATAAAATGGAAGAAGCGCGCGATGAACTTTCTTAACAGAGCACGCATTTTGATAATAAAATTCAATAATTTGCAAGAGTTGTTCGTTTGTAAGACGATTCATGGTTAAATTATAGACCAAACTTAATATGTTTAACAGTGAAACAAAACACGAAACGTGCGTCAACTGTTGAAACCAGTGTTGCCAAAAAGATAATAGCTAAAAAATCACCCTTTACAAATTTAAAAATTATGTAACACAAGACTATTGTTTATCCGTCGGGCCCCTATTATTGAGTAGATACGTACATATTTTCATTCCTAAATTTAAATATTTTTGTTCAATTGAATTTCAATTGACTATTATTTGGGCACTCGAGCGTATATTCTGTTGTATCGCTACAATATATAATTTTTCATTAATTTTGCGCATAATGTAATTAAATTGGTCAGATCACACAAATGTAAATTTGTTTTTGAATGTCCCTTATAAAGTAACAAAAGGAGCTCGGATCATAGCTGTTCATTCACCAGAGTTAAGGACTTTTATACACTCACATCGTTTCCAATTCGAACAATGTTTGACATCAAGAAAAAGAAAACGAGAAAAACCGAACACATTTTTTATGGTGTCATTTTAACGTTTCTGTGGCACTGTTCACACGTATTTCATTTATGAATAACTTTGCATAACATTTGTGATCCCCATCTTTCCATGTTCAACACTGCAAGCAATTTAAAATATAAACTTTTCAATGAAAATTTTAACTAACAATATTTAATTAACTTAAACCCGCTAGTAGGAAAATATAAATGTTAATTTTTTTTTATTGTTTACCTTCGCGAATCTTTACAAAGTTTCCCTCGAGCCGTTCCTCAAGATCGCTTCGACGAAACGAAAAACTGTTTTTTCACGAGAGATCTCTAAAAAAATAAAACTCGAATACATCGTGGACTGTTGCGCTATCAGCATCATTGCTTAGATCAGAATACAAAAAAAATTCATCTGGCGGTACATAAAACGCGCACTGTTGGGTGCCTCCATTTACATCTTTCAACCGTCTGCCAATTCATAACAAGTAGCAACGCATTTTGAAATGCCTATGGGACTTATAACTTCTGTATTCAGGACTTGCGAATCTTCCCTTCTAGGAGGTCGTAACTTCACTGACCATCGTCCATAGATGCAGCATGTCTTACGCAATCGTAAATCATAAAATTCCCAAACAAAACCCAAATGCCAAGTATTAGTCACACAGTATATTTGCATATTTTTCCACCAAATATGACGCAAAACAAAAGCATGTTTTTGCTTAAAAAAGATGCACCATAAAAAAAATCTTCGGAACAATGCAACAAAACACAAACAAATCTTCATATCAAGCTGTGCCAGACATTTGCATAGTGCGCAGTTGTTTTTTTTGGAAACTAATTAGGTCGACGACACGCGGCACCGATATGGTAGCAATTCCTATGTTTTCCGAAATCCCTCTCAAAAATTCCATTTTATGACTCTATTACCTGACACACGCACACACCACGCATGACACAATTAAAACAATCAAAGAATCCAAAACGAACCTCCATCTCCGTCACACATTTCGAATGTCGTTACAATTGATATGAATGAATTTTTAAGGGCACATATTGTGGCATATTTTCCGTCGATGGAGCTCCAGCTCCAGCATCATCGTAAAGTGGCAGCATAGCAGACCGCAAATGGAATTCTAATTGAAATGACAGCGGAAGCCCATGTAACATGAGAGGAAGTGTAAAGAAGGAACTCTCCCATGCATGGGAGGGCTGCCGACCCCCGTCAAGTTTATGGGAAGTTTTATGTTCGATTTATGTTGTGTAAACGATGCCATAATCGTAAAAATATCAAAACAAATCGTAAAATTCGACAATCAATGTTTTACATCGAACGACGAGCGATAAAGTAGACAGAAACATTCTGTACGCATACACGCACACGGTGGTGGCAATTTGGTACTCCGGAGTGGTTGGTGTTGATGCTAATTCTTGGGATGTGTGATTCAATTAACTTGAGAGAGGTGTGGGTGCAATTAATACAATTTTTTTTGTTTTATGAAAATATTACAGGTTGAATTTGCGACGGTTAGTGTTATGAAATAGAGTTGATAAACTTGTTTCGATCAAAGATGAATACCCTATGCGTAAACACACTTTACTCGTTTAGGGTGTGTTGCACCTTGAACTTTAGATTTATTGCAGGTTTATTAACTTTCCTACGTTTAATTAAATGTGTACTGAATATTGTGGGCCTCGTTCACATTGGATGAGAGAATACATTTTGGAGTCACTTAATGCGGTGTGTGCGCGAAATTGGTCGAGCAATTTAAATGGAACTGTTATTAGAATTCGGACTTGATTGGCTAATAATTTTTTTGTTAATTCTGAAAAAAAAATAGAAATATTTCGAAAATAAGAGCAAAAAACAAAACAAATAAGAAAAATGTCCATAGGAACGCATGGGCGTGTAGTGTTCATGCGTTGAGTTTTTATCGTTCTTTTTCGTTTGTCTTGTTTGTCATTCATTCGTCCTTTTCACAAACAATTTTAATTAACGAATACATTTGAAACCTGTTTTTTGATGGAGTAACATTTAAGAACTATCCCCACACGTAGATATTAGGAACATTGACAATATGTTTCTGTAAACTTTGTTAAGCCACTTCGTAAATGATTATTTATTTCTCCTGTCGCCACATTTTACAGTTTTTGATTATTTTGCGCATATTTATATTTTTTGTCATTTGAAGAGTTTTTAATGCTATTTGAGCCTTGAATATTAATTCAGACATGCATGAAAATCAGACATCTTGTATCATCGATTACTTTCAACAAATGAAAACATTGACGAGTAATTATAATGTTGCTACCTAATAAGCATAGGTGTAAGGAATAAATTAAAAAAGAAAAATTTGAGGCCGAAAAACATAAAACAAAAATCCTAGATTAGCTTAGAGTATTCATGAAGAGTCAGTTAGTTAGAATTAAAATCATTAGATTATACTGGTAAGCTAGCTTTAAGTATTTTTGTCTAGCATGTAAGTAATTTAGAATGAACTAATAAAAGTGCGTTTAAATCTAATCTAAATAATGTTGCCTACATACCATCAACCTTATAACAATGAAAATTGATGAGTATAAATTTGACTTGACAGTGAAGAATACACGAAACGATCAATTCAACTATAGGGGTCTATTTGGACATTTGAGTTAACCTCCACTACAGCCACCAAGGGACCAGGTCCTAGCTCCTACGACAACTACTCGTGTTGTGCGTGCTATTGCTCTATCACGAGTAGAAGGGACCTACAGTTTTTTGCCGACTCCGAACGGCGAGATTTGAGAAGCTTTTTATAGACAATTGATACTCTTTGAGTGTTATCAGCTCGAAAAAAGTGGTGCCGTGAAAAAGAATGCGAGATGTCCCGTCCGGGAATCGAACCTAGACCTTCGGTGTGTGGATGGACGCACTTACCCACTCCGCCACGGCGACCACCACTAGAAAAATTACTACATTCTACAAACTCGCCTTCCACACAAGTTATGCGGTAAATGTTACCAGAGCTAGTGCATATCAGCCAATACAAGGCTCTCTATCCCTACTGTGATCAAATTGAAAATTTTCTGATGCAGAATTTTTTTGGAATCATTTAAAAAAACATTTTGGTAACTTTGCACCTTATGCCACATTTCAGAAATATAATATTCTACGGCCTCGTCGATAGATAAGTACATCGACGTTTCTGTGGGGTTTAGCTGTTTCCTGAATCCTAGACTGACCTTTAATTCATGCGCCATTTTCCACAGCCTACTGACTATCGAAGTACTAATTGTTTAGCTGAAGCTTCTCACAAATTTTCCGTATGGAGTAGGCTGTAGGTTTCCCAAATCTATGCGACAACAATAAACGATACATCATAGGTGTTTTATCAAGTAGCTCGGTCCAGGTCCTGCTTCAGTCCACAAGAAGCAGATCTCAGTCCGCTTGTTCTAAATTGTTCATTCGTTCAAATTGACTTAATTTAGTAGAATAGGGTTTTCGAAAAACGTAGAAATCTACCATCTTTTGAGACTTTACCTGAGAAATAACTTTTATTTCTTATTCAAGGATTGGGCAAGGCGGTGACATATAAATGAATGTACATGTCCTGGGTGACCTTATGTTAAGCAACCGTGCTTAACTTATTAACGTTGCGTCTGACGTCTTGGTACGCCGCCATTTGTCCTCCGCCTACTTCATTGTGTGTCTTTCAATAATATACTCAACTCACTTTTGGTGAAATGTTTATCGGCACATAGAACCAAAAGAAACCCCTTTATAATTCTAAATGCATTTGTTGGAGTGAAAATTAATCCCAGAAGGGTGTCATAATTTCCTTTTGTTGAAGTGTAACTTAAGGGCTGCAACCTTTTGTGGATGCGTACACCCACACAGAGGAAAAATATGTAGTTGTCATGCTCAAACGTGAGTCTGCCGAAGCTGGATAAATTGTTTTCCAAAGTCATTAGACGACTTCGGAGGGTTTTTGGGGACAAATTTGTCAACTAAGTCACGTGCGTTGGCAGTCGAGTAGAATGGTTTCTAATTTACCATGAATCCGTCCTCCTATTTGTGGAGTGAGGCGCATGCACGAAACATGGGGGGTATATCATATGCAGAATGGTGTGACTGCATGGAGAGATGGATGTCCTATTTGGCCATCAGTTGACACGCTACCCAATATGGGACGGGATGCTGTCTAATTGAGAAGGGAATAGCATCCGAAGAAAGTAACCTCTCCAACAGTGATATATTACCGAGTCAGGGATTGTTCCTCAATGTCTTGACTACCATATGGAAATGATATATTTATGATTTCATTTGAGAGCACATTCGATCCCTTTCCTTGGGAGTTCGAGTATAAATATACACCCTGGATAAATTTTTAAAATGGGTCAGGGTGGGCGTGATGATTGAGATACAAACTCTGTGTATCAGAGACATTTTTTTTTTGAACTAATAAATTTGTTTCACTTGGAATGAGATTTGCTGACTTATTATATGCTTTTATGTGACGCTCGTTTGTTCTAAGAAACTTGAAACTTTCACACAGACGGGGAATGTATGCATTTCCTAAGTGATATTAAGTTACTGGAAGACATTAAGATAAAACTTCGGCTATCCCTCTGTTAAAATAGATTTGAAGTCATCCACAGAAGTCCAGTTGTTCTAAATCTTAATCTTTTAATACATCTATGTCATGCTATTTGTGTCGACGGGAATGGTTCAGAGTATTTCCACTATCTTTTGGTTTATTTCATTTCCTCAATAATGAATAAACAATAAAAACTGCACAGTAAAGCTTTAGATATTTAAATTAAGACTTCACTTTATTTTATTTAATGAATTTTCCCAACAGTGATATCGATTTACTCCTCACCAAGCTGAAGGATTTTGAAATCCACGCCAGAATCCAGCTTCAGCTTCCACCACCTGCACACGTCTCTGTTCGTCCGATGGAATCTCAACTGAACGATTCACTGTTAATTTGAATTCTATCACCGAACTATGTTTAATCCTTTTTGTGCAGTAGTTTCCCGGCATCCATGTTGCATGCATGTGCAGTCCATTTGAGTTCAAAGGATATTCTATTCACATACCACATCCATTTGTGCCTCTTGTATTGGGGATACGTACGTTACGGACGGGCATTATTGCATTCCAAAAATTTCGCAATGCAACATGAATACATATCCTTGTGCAAATCGAAAGCCCACATCTGTGACATCATCCGCATACAAAATACTGCACACACATTCTGTGCTGACTGACAAACTGACCAGCCGGTCGGCTGTTCGGCTGGTCGGTTGGTCGGCTGAAGCCTTGCATTTTCTGCATTAAGTGCATCATTTTCCTGATGCCGAACCTGCAAGCCACCAGCCAGACCGAAGGCATATAAAATTCTCCTCCAGCATACAGTGTGCACAGATCCCAGGTCCCGGTCAGAATGCCAGCCAGACCACTCCACACATACTCCCTTCCGCCCGCCACACCATACCATGTGCACAAGGATGCATACGCAAATGCAGCCATGATTTATGATCTGAAACAATATTGAGCGTACGAAAATTTATGGAGTGCTCTGTAAAAAATATTATTTTGTCAGTTTTTCCTGTGTCTGTCCGAAGTACGAAAAGCAAAACGACAAAATGAAGACTGGAGACGAAGTTGCATGAAAAACAAAAAAACGAATTTAAAAATAAAGCACGAATCTGTCGAGCCGCCGCCTTTTTGTCCTTGTTTCCTTTGTCTTTACACATTTTTTTCAGCGAAGCTCTGGCCGTTCTCTCCACAAAGAGGCGGAAGAAAGGTGTCCTGGACTTGTTTCTTTTTTATTTTGAAAGTCACCCAACCTACATGATTACGGGTAGAGATGTATTGGTTGTGGAAAAGATGAATGGATTGGATGCAAGTTTGCCGATTCCACATCATGAGTTGAGTCTTTACGCTTGCTTTTATTTTGTGCCTAATTCTCTGAGGGGAACTCAAAAAGGATGTCAAAGCCGTGTTATGTCTTATTTGTGGATTTATTTTTTTTTCTTGATTTATCCGCCTTGAAGATTTATAAGTGATTCAATTTTATTGCTTATTTAACATACTGTGTCTGTTTGGATAGTGGAATTACTGCATGTAAGGGAAGGGATGCACGGAGATATTCTCATAAGGCAGAGCATTGTGAGCATTTTTTGATACATTTTTCATTTGTCGCGTTTCGAGGGCAATTGTTGAGCTTGAACACTCGCCTTCAGAAAATTTCACAAACAAGTCCGGATTCCAAGATGTTCACAATAATCACATACCTTTGCAGATCCTGGTTTGAGGTAAAAAAAAACCTCTTATTTGAAAATTTACAAAACTTTGCCAAGAGGATACCTAATAAACCCTCCCATCAGTTAGCCTCCTAACGTCGATCTATATGTCAACATTGAATTGGCTGACTGACTGTCAGAAACGTTAAATATTGAACGATATGAAAGAGAGTTTAAGATTATATTCCATCTTCGTTTGCATCAAGCTAGATAGAAAAAAAATACTTCGCAACTTCTGCAGCCAATGTTGCCGTGCTTTGCATTTGAAATATACTCCCTTTATTATTTTCCGAAAAACTAACATCTCATCCTTTAAGACTTCAATTGACTTGACTTTGATGCATATCAAGTTCATAAATTTGTCAGCCATTAAGTCATGCACAATAAATGTCATCCATGTCTCCAGATTACAACCACAGCCGCCGTACTCAGTTCATATACAATCTAGGAAAGAAAAACACGCAATCCATCTAATGAGATTTTCAAAAACCGATACTGTCGATAGAGTAATTAAAGCGCAATTTTTATGAGACATTTCGGACAGAGTCTGTTATCTAAGATCGAATAAATTAAAACCTGACAACCGACGCGGTGGTTGCTGGATGCGTTCACTAACCGGCCAGTAGCGAAATATAACTTCGGTTCGAGCATGTCGCCGAAGCTCGTTGTTCCCAATGGACATGCACTCCATCCTCCGATAGGTGCATCATTCGTATGGGTTTGCGCCGGCATTGAAAAGCCAACACACACGTTAATTCTGAATACACCCTCCGCTTGATGTTGGAAAATTCACGGCCTGTCTGTGTGACGCATCGATTTTTTGAAACCTTGATGCATCAGCGACTGTGGCTGTGACTGGTCTGAAACGCCTGTGCATGTTATGTTGCGAGGGTGGATACATGCAACCAAGAAAAAAAAAATGTAAACTTAATTACGTTGAGCACACATACACAACGTGCAGAACAACATTTATATATTGACCATTTGTAGAAGCACGTTACGCCACTTCGAACCAGGTTTTACCCAGGCGAAGTAAGTTCGTCCTTAACCAACCGCCCGAATAGACTCTCGCGTGCACAGGAAAAAGGAGACACATGATCAATTCATAAATCTTCCACATCAGGCAACATGTACCAAATTTTATCCGAAAATTTATAAATTTTTGACCATAGCCGGGATGTGAAACGTGCTGCGATGCCGCGCCACCACTAATGGGTGCCGCCCTCGAAGCAAATAAAGTCCCTCTCAGGATGTTTCAGTCGTAAATAATGTGAATGTTTTTGTTTCGGTAGCAAGTGGGGATTGTGCCGTATGTTGGGAGCGAGCACATGAGAGACTGTTATTTAGTCGGCGGCTCCACACCGAAGTTGGGCGCGAGTTCTGTGCAGCAATTCGTTTTTGAACAAGGGTATATTTTTATTTAATAATGTGTGATACATGCTTTATGCGATATCAAAAGTTTTCGTCTTTTTGAAATTGTTTTGATTCTAAAAATTATTCCCCTCACACATGCCAAGCTTATGTTGAGACCCAGTTCCACGAATTTTCATTGATCTTAAATTTGTTCACGGCTTCAGCTCTGTTGATTTGCTAAGAACACTTAGAGTGTACCAAATTGTTACTTCGATTTCGTCGTTCGACATTAACCTGTAGATGTTAGCCCATCAGCCCATCAATCACTGTATTTTATTAAAAAAAACTTTTGAGAAACACTCACTGCTCCAGTATTTCCTCGGCCTGTGGTATTTTGGAACCAACCAAGCTGCCAAAGCAATGTCTAAGTGATCATAGACTTGCAGTGAGTGCGTCACGTATATGGATCCATGTGTTCATGTTCCCTAATCTATAATGAGTGTTTACTACAGTTTTTGACGTGACTACCTCATCCGTTCAAACGAAAGTTATGGTGTTGTTAAGTATGCAAAGTACTTCAGTAGATTGACCACTTTATACTCGCGAGTCCAAACAGTAACAAAAGCTAACAAAAGTAACTAAAGAAACTTAAACAAATGTTATGCTTGTGTACCACAGGAAACTTTTTCCATTATTCTTTATTTTCACTTCGTCTGTCGATAGGGATGTCTACTCTAAAACTTGGGAATTGATATTCTTCTTCGATTCGATGGAACCGAGTCATATTTACGGGTGAATTCTAAACAAAACTTTTATTCACCTTTCCCGAATTGTTGACAACAGTCAAGATACTAATTCTCTGCAAAAGTATTCTTCATTCAGAGTCGGCATTAAACTGTAGTTCTCCTCCACTCATAGCCGAATAAAGAGAACCCTGCTTTACCAAGTAGCTATTTCAATGTCTCCAGTTTTTGATACAGGTATGATAAATACTCTCATTTGAAAATTCCACACTCTATCTTTCGTTGCATCACATAAACTGGCCTCTCTCTGTTTCCCATTTTTTCTACTTGTTATTTTGTGTATTGCTTGTAACCCCCCTGTGGAATTGTCATCATAATCATCAAGCGGCACACTACAATATATGAAACAGATATGAGTTTGCCAGAAACGAGCATTTTACCGCATTACAGTAGAGTGACTCTCTGATATGAGCGCCGACGACCACCCAGTCAGGGTTAATGTTGCTTCAAAGTGTGAAGATGAATCTAAGTACAAGCGCAATTGGCTCAGAGTCAAGCAGTCTTTTTTCATAAATCAAACGTAAAGCAGCTCTCCGCTAAAGCGAAATCCACATGTGTAGCTGTACAGCACCACAGGCCAGGAGTTTCGAAGACAGTCACAGTCGTGATCTCACATTGACTGAAGCCAATTTTCGGCTTCCACAGCAGCTGCTTCTGTCTATCAAGTAGAAACTTCAATAACGGAAACTTTAATCGAAATATTCAATTTCTAAGCATCCCGGGTCACAAATAACACTAAGTAACGAATTGCTTCTTTAAAGCGTGCTTCTCAGAATGGAGCACTCAGTCGGCAGAAGCTTCCTAATTTGGTAGAATTGTATGATTAGCTGCAAGCAGACCTTGTTTTCGTAATTGAGTTCGGCATTTATATCCAAATGTGAAAACAAGGTTTCCCCATTCACCGCACGACATGGAGAAAAATTCAAAAATTTGTTGAACATGTATATTTGAGGCGAGGCGAGAGAGCCTGGGACATTCTTCACTTACCCAACAAAATGATTTCTACACGGAAACTTCATTCAAAATACTGCGAAAGGAGGGCATACCACTCAAGGGACCTCAAACGGCACACAGATGATTGGAGGAACAAACAAACGTACGCATTCACACATGTTTCAGAAAATTAGAGATTGCTCTGCGGTGCTGAAACGTGGTATATAATTGAAAACGCTGTCTGTCGTAAGCTTTTTCATCAGAACCACCCAACCCCTCCCCCAGACACGGTCTTTCAAAGGACGGATGTACACAGATTGTTAATTAGGATGTGGTACCCTTCTTCTTCTTCTGCCGCTCGGTGCCTCATAATATGATAATTAATCCTGAAAGGATCGGATTCTTCCCCTGCTCGGTTATTCTTCATTATGCGATGCACACTTCTTTCGGCATCTTTTGTCTCTATGGTGAAGAAAGAGGAGAATAGCTGCTCATGTTGGTGGGCTAATTAAAAGCACTGAAACCAGAGGCATCCGTGCGCTATAAAGTCTGTTAAGCTGATACATAATGTACTGCGCAACTGATTAATAACTGGAGTGGGTGTTCGTTGATAATAAATGCTAGAACATGTTTTATGGCGGAGTTTCTTCACTCAGGATGCATGCTGTTCATAAAGTCGCAGAAATATTGCTCTTTTACGAGTAGAGGGCTAGGTAAGGTAAGAAAGGAATAACTTCACAGGAAGTTGGTCTGCTTGAACTCAAAGATTTTGTTCATAGACGGTGGTTATTAAGTAAAATGCTTGATTGGGACTTAGCACAGCCCAATACTTTTCCTTTCGTAATTTTTTTTTTTTAGGAATTCGTGTCAAATGAAAGTAAAGTTTTTGCTCAACTTACTTTTGCCCAGATGTGGATGACTTGGATACAGTCTCTGCACAGTACAACAGTCGTCCCTCCCAGTTAGCGCAGTCCCATCACCAATGCCAAAATTCCATATCCCAATCCGTAAAACTACACCACATTATATGATCATGGACAAGTTCTTCGCCAATCTTTTCGTTCTCCTTCCTCAGTTACTACTCTATTCCGAATTCATTTGGATTCCGCCCTTCGCCGCCTATTCCACTCTATTTACACAATTTATCTTATCCTTTTAGATTGATTTTTATTATTTGGGACATACTTAAAAGGCAATACTAATAAAATATTCTGTGTGCTCTCAAGTGAACTCAAGAAAAATGCTAGACGAAAAATTATTCCATCTCTCCAACTTAAATTTCCACTCCTTCCTCCTTCCGTTTCGTCGAGCGCTTTTGTATGGAAGAGATTTCTACGCCAGCCAGAGTGGTGGAAGACTGGCGACAACGACATCAATGAAAGAGTATAGTTGAGTTGAGGCAGCAACGAAAAATGAGCAAGGGACGGGCAGTCTTGTAAAGGATGTATTAGGTTCATTTAGTGTTTTGTCCCTTTATTACGGCCACCCCAAATGTGCTGCGACTGAAAATGGGGAAAACAGACTGTGCGGGAAATTTGCAATTTGGACATTTTCCAATAGCCTTCTCTAAAACTTTATTTTCGTCTACTGATTTTGGTGGGACATGTTTGCTTGGTCATGATATGATAGTGGGAGACCTCATCTTTGACCTCTGACTTCAAACTTTATTATTCGTGAGCACACATAGTGTATAAGAAAATGGTTCTTCTTGCTTCTACAGAATATTTTATTTTATAAAAACTATAAGAAGAATGGATAGAATGGAAAATGATTTTATTCGTTTTATTTAATATGAACACAAATTTGTGTTTGTATGTTTCTTTCACCAATGGAGAATTGCGCTTGAAACTCTACAGAAATGTTTATAAAAATTAAATGATTTCTACTTTTGGACAAATTCTTGTGAGAATTTCAAATAAATTGCAAGAAACCGACCACACACCGAAAAATGTTTGGACGAGTTGTACTTACACATAAAAGATTTAGTTCTTATATTAAAGGGCACATTCTTGTAGTTTCGAGTTACAAGCATGTACATAGATGTAGTTATGTACATATATGCGTATTTCAGCACAATCCTGTAGTTTAACCTTTTATTTAATTATAATTTTTTAACTGGTCGGATCAGAAACTTATATTGATGACTACCATGTCATAAGAAAAATCAAAAATCGGAAAACCTTATAAATATAATCCACTCATTCAAAGCATTTAGCTTGATACAAGCATTGCACTTCACTCACTACATGCAACCTATTTTCAAACCCAGATCACAGGCCACAATACCTTCTTCGGGTGGCACTGTATTCCAAAGTGAACCTGCGCCCAGCAAATATCCCTTTGTGGTTGGCACGTTCTCTCGCCAGCTGTCTTCAATTTCTCTGGTGTGCGGCATCTTAGGCGCAGACTTCGTCTTTCGAGTTTTTTCAAAGACTCGGACTAGAATATTATTTGGATTTTCATATGCTTTGCATGACAAAACCATCTTAGGCGGTGTATAGGCAGATAGCGTTCGACGTTCTTCTACAGATCAACGACAACTTTTTTTCTTAAAACGGCAGAAAGCCGCTCCTTCCGTTTTTAAAAATGTGCAGTCATATGGCATAGAGAAATGCAAAGAAGGTCAGTTTTTTGAGACGGTTCTATTATCTAACTGTAATTGATTTAGACACTGATGTTGTTGCCCCTGTTTATTGCGGAGTCAAGGCAGACGAAGTCCTTGACTATAACAAAGTGTTTGCTGTCCAGTGGGATACTCTGTTTGAGACGTCAATGCTACGCATCCTTTTGTGATGGGAGGATATACTTCGTTTTGCCCTCACATAGTGTCAGATATATTCTAGGCACTTACGGCTGCGCTTTAATCGAATCGGTTCGAATATGCATAAAACTATTTACACGTACATTAAGTGATGCGTGAAACTAAGTCTACTAGGCCTTAATTGGCAGAAAACTCCACCCAAGGTGGGAATGAGGTCAATATTTATTAGGAGCTTATGTTAGCACAACATTGAGATTGCATTTGACTTTTAAGAATAATTTAAAAATAATAAAAGTCTTAATTAAATTTTTATATGTGTCCAGTATCTTAATAATGTAGTCGTCTTTTAAGCTTTAGGGAGAAAAAATTTACTCCGTGTTGTGGTCGTGTCTATGACTTTAACTCTGAAAAACAATATCGAACATTATTATTTATTCAATTCGTTCCCTTAATTTCGACGTAACAGATGCACTGATGCACCCGTCTAACTGTCACTGAAAAATTCGATTAAAAGTTTCTACTTATGAAGCAAGACTGGCATAGAAGCTGTCACGAGACAGCAGGCGCACTTAAGAGCAACCGTACTAACGCCAGCTCGTTGCTCACAGAAGCTCCATGTAACCATCAAAATAACCACCAGAGAAATGCTGCTTTACGTTGCAGCGAATTGATCCATGTTTCAAGTAATTCTTTATGGACGATGAAAAAAAAATTTAATACGAGCATATTCAACGGAAGAGATCAAGGGCATAGGCCAGTAATCGACCAGAAACGTCTTCAAACTTTGGATTTACGACAAAAAAGTGCTTGAGTATTTGGTAGTCAAGGCGATAGCTTGACCAGTGACCGATGAGTGATCAGAATTGGTTAAAACACAGAGCATTGTCCTTTATCATTATGTGTCCTAGGCCGCACACAACTTTGACAAATTCACGATCAAGTTGGTTGGGAAGTTTTGATGTATCCATTGTCCTCTGATTATCATTTGTTGCGATCTCTCTGATAGTAAAATTGGGCCAACTGAAAAGCCGCTGAAATTCACTTGGTCTAGTATTTCGCTGACAGTCCACAGAAGAAAGAAATTATAAAAATATTCAGATAATGATGGCCAATGTGTACTTGACTGAAATCGATCTTAAATAAAGATTTTTTCTTTTTTTCAAAATGTACTAAAAAACCACCTACACCTTATTTATTTATTTATTTATAAAGAAACATAAGGTACAGTGAAAAATTGTAATGTAGCTATAGAAATGCCGGAGCAACACAAGGCCTTAGGCAACCCTACACCTTATAATTTGGAAAACTTGTTGTTGTAACTCCCTTAAGATTGGTACACCTTTGAAACTGAAAGCAAAGATGTTTAAGCCATTTCACCAAACTTAACTCGAAAATTATTCAAGTGCAATGATATAAAACGAGGAAACCCGAGTTTTTTAAGTAAATACATAAGGCCATAAGTTGTGAATAGTTCGCAAGCCACTTACATATAAATTCAAGTCACTCACACTTATCTTAAATGTACTGACCGCCGTGCTAACAACAAAATAACAAACAATGAGGTTTTTCCACGCAGATGATCAAACAGATTTTTAGTCTACATTGCAATTATTTTGTGCGCGCTTAAGCTTTGCACAAGCTATCACCTGAAATTGATTTAGACATCATTGGGGCGTGAAATATAGCACACAATATTTATTTATTAAATTCACTCATACAAATATTGTCTAAAGTCATTCACATAACATAATCGTCAAAGGCATTATCAGTCTGTCGTTATCCACTCTCCCACCTCAGATCCCTTTGGAACATGAAAATTTATAAACCATGAAATGTCCCCGGCGGTAACGCTAACACCCACCTCTTTGAGTAGCTGTATTCAATTTTCACCTACCAAAAGTAATCTCCAGAAACGAATGAAAAAAAAAAAAACAATTTCCAGTAATTACTCGAAAATCCTGATTTGTCATAAAACTGAACAGGGAAAGACCTTGCGTTCCAGCGGCATGCGGCAATAGCACCAGCAGCCAACTGTTGATCGGATTTTACGAGGCGAATAATGGTCGCATAAAATTTGAGTGCCATTTATGTGTGCAGCGGATGGTTTCGAATTTTTACGATTCCTTAACCGTTCCACTTTGTGTGTTGCCAGTTTTTTTGTTTTGTTTTGGTTTACTCCATTTCGTCTACTCGGCTCCACGTCTCAGTGGAGAGTCCAAATAAAGGCTATAAACCGCTGCCGCATCATCGAGGCAAAGCACACTAAAGATTCATGTTTTTAAGCACTTGTTGTAGTTCCGAACTGAAATTCCTTCTGGTCCATGAGGCTTCAACATGTGAGCAGTGCCCGCTCTTCAAGGGGTTTTTTTGTATTTTTTTCTCCAACATGAAGCGCAACATAACGTGCGAGGGCTCATGATTGAGCTATGATACTAAAATGTTTTATGGGTTGTTAAATGAAATCACAGCACTGTATGCCCGAGTTTATGTACTAAGGTCGTCCGACAGTTTGCTGGATTAAGTGTGCTAATGTCTTGTTGACTGATGTCGCAGCAGGGCTGGAGAAGTTTTTATAGGTAATAAAATTGAATGTTTTGCTGTGAATAACATTGCGAATTACAGCGCTTAAGATGATGATTGAGTCAGTTCACACTGTCTGGGCCCTAACTGGCAGTTTAATGCTAATTGGTGGAGTGTCATTTACGACGTCGGTTTCAATGAGAAACAATTCATGGGTTGTGGTCGTTTGAAAGCCTTTATTTAATTGCTGGCCAAATTATCTGTTAATTTTGAATAGGTGTAATAATAATTTGTTGGTCAACCGAATGAAGTGATATTACAACCGTATTGTAACACCGATTTAGTAACGTTTATGAGATTTTGATAAATAAAGGTTTTCCAGTAAGTTGTTGCTGGATTGTTTATTATTTTGTCACTGGATCGGAATGACGGTTGAACACTGCAAATGAATCTAAGAAACATATCAACAATCAAATCCGAAAGCATTTTGAAATTTTTAACCTGCGCTCATATTTCGTAGAGAAGATCCTTCGTCTATGACGTCTGAAATTTTACACTACAAAACGACCCTAAACAAATCAGTGCGTCAGGGTCAAAGCAAATCAAATATGTTATGGGCCAAATCTTCACACTAAAGCAAAACCTGAAAAAGACCGCTTAGTTTCAAATCGAAAAACGTGAACTTTTTATCGATTTTTCATTGAAAGGAACTGCGATGGCCGAATTCAGCACTTTGGGACAACATATTAGGTTCTATCGCACCAAGCTAGTAAATACGGATTGCTGTTCGATTCATAGACTTCCGAGCCATTTGACTCCTGCCTCAGATTCCGGCAAAGATATGCCATGTAATTTCTTAAAATTGTTACTGGAAATAATAGTGTGGCGAATGTCTGGAAAATCGGAAAGCTACAAGTCAGTCAACTGTCCTCGGGGTAAACGTAAACTCTACAAACGACATAACAGTGGGGATCCGACGGAAGGCGTTTCTTGAAAACCGGTGTTACTTTGCTTTAACAAATCAACTGGGATAAAAACTCTTGACTCTTGCCTGATAAAGCTCTAATGTTTCAAGTTCTGCCGTATGGAGCTGCTAACTAGACAAAACTTATGCAGCGGAATCTTGACGCGTTCGAGAGAAAAATTTTACGTAAGATATTGTATGCAATCGATTGTAGCCATCTATCTAGCTTGGTCTTCGTGCTCATCATCGTCAACTATGGAAAGCAGATATTAGACAAGATTGGGCTCTGCCTTGGGCCTGAAAAGTATATAAATAAAAAGACAATCCGAAATAAAAGTGTATATACCCAAAGAAGGTCTTCTTTCCAGTAACATCTTTGGTACCATTAGAGGTATACACTTAATTTTGTTGTGGAAATTTTGCACTTGTTAATATCATCTCAAACGAGGACGTGCTTTAATACTTAGATTCAAGAACTTTTGTCCACTTGTTGACAACATTTGTATATCTGGAGGGCTGAATACTGTAAATAAAACCAAATTCTAGACCTAACGCTAGCATCGCCAACTACAATTTTGAGGTCTCACTTCTGATTTTCACGCAGGTAGTTGCCTTAAAATGTTGTCCCTGGCCCACTAAAGCGTCAACGAGGACAATCTGGAAAAAATAGTTTTGCTAAGTCAATTTTTAAATTCAAATATAAGTATTGAATGTAGCGCTACACACTACAAGGGGACTGGACCTGGCTTGTATTGTGCTACTGTGTCATAACGAATAGGAAATCTACAGTTTATTGTCGACTCAGAATCTTCTTCTTCTTGTGGCGCTACAATCCGGGGTTTACCTGGGCATCAACCAACATGCCTCTCCAGCCAGCACTATCTTTCACCAGCTGCCGCCAGTTGCCTACTCCAAGTTGGTTAAGGTTCTTCTCCACTTGTGTGCGCGACCCTAGCCTAGGCCATTCTCTGTTGGGTTATCCCAATGGCTCAGATTCGAAGACTTTTCGGCCCGGAGCAGTGGTGTCCATACGCTCTACATGGCCTAGTCACCTTAAGCGTTGTATCCGAAAACTAGACTAGGAGCATGTCGCTCTACAGCCCATAGAGTTCGTCGTTAAATCTTCTCCCTCAGATGCCATCAACGCAAACAAGACCAAAATTCGCACGCAAAACTCTTCTCTCGAAAAGACTAAGGGCTTTCTCATCTGCTTTTAGTAACGTCTTGGTTTCCGCGCCAAAAAGTAGGACTGAGATAATCAAGGTTTTATATAAAGCAAGCTTAGTCCTTCGAGAGAGGGCTTTATCATTCAATTGCCTCTTGAGCCGAAAGAAACAGTGATTGGCAAGAGTGATATTGCGTTTCATTTCGTCCACTCAGAAAGGCGAAGACGTTAAGAGACAATTGGTGCTCTTGGATTGTTGTGAGGAACTCAAAAGAGCTGCTGCAGTGAAAAAATGAAAGGTCTTCAGTCCAGAAATTGAATCTGAGACCTTCGGCGTATGGGTCGTTAACGTCACAGTGGCCACTTCTATCATATAAAATGTGAAACAGCGAGTTAAAATATAAATAGTCTCTTTTAATAGCTATCGGAAAAAATTGCCTTAAACTCTGTGTTCTTCTCGACAACGTGATCCACTCTTGTTCCCATTAGGAGTTTGTCTATTTCCCTAGAGGGCGAAAGTCACTTTTCTTGTATGAAACAGTGTCAACTTGTCCTTATAATGAAATTTAATTAAAGAATCACCAACCAGATTATTCCTCATTGCCGCCACACAACTGAATATCTCCCAAATCGAAAGCGATTCTTCTATGGATCATTTTTGTACTCTTGAAGTGCAAATTATAAGCCATCTTGACGGAAAAAAAACTTCCAAGGTTGGAGTTCAGTGTCTTCTTGCTGAAGATCAGCCTCTAGACTCGATTGATTTCTAGACACAGGGTCTGTTCCCCGACAGACCATTCTTTACCTCTTATACCCTTCCCCTTGCATCTGTGTCTTCAATTGCATTTCACATTATCAAATAACACTAAACAGCTGGACGAACTAAAATGAGCGATCCACACCATATCCGTGGCATCGACATCAGCACTGGGGATGTGGCGGCATTGCAGATACAGACCGCGACCATAAGGAGTCCCACAAAACCGCTTTGGACCACATAATAAATCTCGAGTAAATCTCAAAATTTATTTATAAGCACACGTATGCAGAGATGGATGCGATTGCAGATATCATAAGTGTATTCGCTCATGTGTACTACTATTATTATCCTCATGCATACACTTCCATCTATATGCGCTTACGTTCAAGTGGAATAACTCGGTGATTGTGTGTGTATACTTTTAGCTTGGGCTTTCGTTTTGTTTTATGTTTCTGCCTTTTCCGTATTTTTTTGTTTCGCAGATTTTTTTTGAATTTGTCTAGCGAAACATTTATTGTGCAGAAATGCCGACATGTGTCTTAGCGGCGCGTCGTTTGAAAATAGTTCGTCTTTCGCAATAATTTATCATTTTTCCTCGTATCTTATTTTTCTATTTTACTTTTTTTGTGTTTCTTTCATTTTGTTGAGAATGTGCATATCGTCATATTGTACATGGCTATGGGTATGGTGACGGCGTCGGCGGCAGCAGCAGTTAAGTTTGGGGAGGTGGCGATCGGGCGTGTGGGTAGATGGGGATTTCTGATTTTCAACGTACGTATGTACGTATGGAGCGCGATAGTCGTCATTTTCTATAAAAGTCAATTGAGTTGGGAGGAAAAAAGAGCCTTAGCGGCTTAACAATTCCGAACGCAGGATGATACGGACACAATGAGTGTATTTTTATACTTTTCCAAGTAATATACTCGGATATTTATGTGTCCAGTGTTTAAATTCGTTTTTGTTGTCTTCGTCTTCGCCGTCTTCGCTCTGGACGTGGCCTCGGATAAATATACCTAGGAAGGATTAGGCGATAGTTTTGGCAACGCACTCGCTGTATGACTTATTTATACTTAAAAATGTCTGCCATTGAATTATCGCTCGCCAATGCGATATTGCTATTGGCCTGTGAGCAGTATGTTAAGCAGATGTACTTTGTCGTGGCAGCAATATTTCCATCTCAATAGAGACGTATCGCATGTGAGTATGTGTGTAAAATGGTGCAATGAAATCATCATCGTCATCAAGTCAAGTAAACGCGGCCATATTGGAGACATATGGGTATTTAATTTGAATTTTTTGTTAAAATTCAAATGACCCAATGTGTGTGTGTGCGAGCTGATATTCCTGCCAAATAAATTACATTGTTGTCAACTCGTTGCAACGATTGATATATGCTGGGTGTGTGTTCCTGCATATGCCGTCGAATTATAATGTCATCGCAGCAGTTGTGCCTGTCCTCCCCTTCAATTACACGACAACCAACAGCATTTATCTTTTATCATTCAGAGATATTTCGAGTTCAGGAGCACCGCGGGGTAGAGGGCATGAAATTTGTTTTCGAAGAATTTTAAGTTATGAATCAAAGTTCATGGTTTCTGTTTTGATTGCGTACGAAGGCGACATTACGCCACCACCGTATTCCATTCGCCAAAGAGAAGGAGTCATTAAATAACGTTTCAGAAAAAGTTTCTCTATTCCTTTTCCTTCTGTCTCCTTTTTTCCTGTAGCCCAGTAGATACGAGTAGTATGAAATCATTCCCATTGGTCTGGCACTACACACGAGTAACAACATACGAAGTATTATTTTATTGCATACAGTTTAGAGATGTTCAGTGAGCTGTGAATGAAAAATGAATTGGAATTCGATTGACAAAATAATGTTTGGATGCTGTTCATCTTCGGAAGGCTCGTACGCTTGGGTCTTCTGGCTTAACTGCAACAGTAGCACCACCGACAGCAGCCGCATCCTGCCACATTGAGTTTCAGTCCAAGGATATAGAAATAGACACATGCATGTGGAATTGTGTTATTTTTCTTTTTCCGTGTCATTGTAAAAATGTATGTACAATTCAGTGAGCATATCGGAAACAACTATTGTATATATTAGCGATTACTTTAAGCACACACAGTTCTTGTACTCCTGGGTGTCTCTCTGGTATATTGGGCATCTGTGTGTATGTGACGTTTATAAATATTTATGCGAACCTATAGTGGGACAGATACAAAACTATAAATAGGGTGGACGTAGTTCGACAAAGAGAAAACTTCTCACATTGAGCACAGTCTGCAGTGTGTAGAATATAATGCCTACCAAACATTGGCGGAAAAAATCAACAAACTCGTACGGCAAGGAGGAAGAGAACTCATATGTAATAATTTACAAACAATATGATTATTATGCCATTATGAAATTGGTGAATTGCCGTGTACGACAAGGACTTCCTTTGCACTGACAGTGTGTGCCAACAGAATGCTCTGACAGTGCCACAAAAAAGGACATCGTTCCACATGAGAAATTTTGATAATTCACTTTAGAATGAAACTCCAGTTGAAAGGGGAACAAGAAAGGAATTGATTTCTAATGTATGAGAACGGGTATACATATCGATAAGATATGTATATGTATCGGAACATCTGCATATTTTTTTAACTTCTGATTCCAGGTAGGGGCAACAAAATCACATAATGTGTGGTATGGATGTTTTCAAAAACAATGAGCTGATAGATCTAGATGTGTTTAAAAGCCAAACTACAGTTTCTACCTTTTGTACGGCTGATTCTAAATTACTAATGATTGTGTGCCGCCTAAGGTGTAAAAAACTTCGACTGTCACAAATGAAGTGTTTTCTATATAAAACTCATCTTTTTCACAAAATTAAAATAATTCAACATTCCAGCTATGTATACACATGCAACTGTGATGTTGAATAAAAAGTTCCTTTCATTAACAAGGTTTGGTAAAAAACGTACGTTTGATGCCTCTGAAATGTCATATTAATTGCATCTGCTGATACTATAGCTATATGAAGGGTAAAATTTAAAGCTTCACTTTGTCAAAAGAAATTAACAATATCGCATTTTTCTGTAAAAAAAAAACTTACGTTTTTAAATAAGCGAATATTAGAAGCATTATTGTCATATTTCAGCTTTCTGTTATAGAAAAGTTAAAAACTTGACGAAGGTTATTAGAAAAGATTTGTGAATTAAGAGGAGACGATGCTGTAAGGGCCTAGATCTTATAATTTAGGTGCTTAATATGTAACTCTCGTTCGCCAACTAATGCAATGAATGAAAAAAAAAAATAAACTAGTGGAACATATTACGTATGGATTGTAAGGATAACGAAATTGTTGGTGTACCCAACATATATGACATTCCATACTGTAAACTGGTCTCACCAACTTCCATATTGGTCAAAACAAGAAACGCGTTTAGAGAAAACTTGCTTTGAAGATTTTACGGTTTTTATTATTTACTCCTAGTTTTTATTATTTACTCCTCTACAGAATAATAAGCGCAGAGTATGCAATGCTGGTAACCCATTTAACGTCAGAGCCTGACCGAATATTACCTTCAATAAATCAAGCTTCCAAACGTCCGCGATCACTTGGTCTTTATACCGGAGGTTTGGGCTTTCTCTTCTTCTCGAACCCAGAGACTGGGATCCGAAGATCCTCTTAGCTGAATTGTTGTTTTTTATTCGCTCGATGTGGCCGAATCAGTGTAACTGACAGTATTTTGACATCCAGACTACATCCATATCTCGATACAGCAGGAAGAGTGCGCGGTTGTGTCTTCTACATTACGTATGGAAGATCTAAAGCTTAAGAACAAACAGCGTAAGAAAACCGGAAACTGAACTTGATGACGCTATATACGAGAAAATAGATGGGAAGTGGTTACTCGTAGATGCCGAAATAAGCACAGAGTGTACCCCAAACATGGTTTTTACATACTTAAGATTATAGATATCTAGCGGTATCGAAAGAACCATTTCATCAAACAGGGGAAACGATAAATGCAGTGAAAAATTGTAAGTAAATGATTTATTCAGCCATATGCAGTTGACTGAAAAGTAGTCAGTGTTATGAAACGGCAATGGTTCGATCCTGTTCCACGACTCCACGTTATACGTAACAGCAGAAACATCAGCTATAGTTGGAGTTCAAAATTTGTCTGCAGCAAAGATTTTTCAAAACAAAGCAGAGTTCATATTAACCATGGAACGGCGTCCAGTCCTTTATAAAAAAAAATTAATGAATTTTAAAACACAGTAGTGAACATTTTTAGGAGTAAGTGGAACATATTTTACTTTAAATTCAATTTTATAAAAGAAAAAATATGATGTTTTATTTTGTTACCAACTGATCACTTACTTTGCTCATACATTCTGTTGCGTTTCACATAATGATCTACATACATACGTACATACTTATAAATATATCAGATATAATTTTTTTGAAACGTGTGTTCAAAACTGAACGAAAAGCTTAGGCTTCAAGTGAATTCAGAATCTTTGGACTTCACAAGTTAATTGTCTTTTTAAATGCAGTAATTTTTATATTTTGTAAAATTTCAGAAATTTCCCAATTTGCTTTCAACGACAATTGAATAAGAAGTGTAGACTTTCAACACAAAAGTAAGAATTTCCTTCGGTACACAATGTAAGATAAACCTATGCTCTGCATAATTGTGCGCTCACTCAACCTACAAAATATATCCCTGTGTTCAGCGAAACATAATTTGGGACACTTCCTGGCGGGAGTAGAAAGACAAACGAAATCGAATTTCCATCTAAATCAGGGCTTTACATTCACGGGTCATTATTTATTCGGCATTAGAGTTAAATCCCCTTCTCTGAACTTAGTTGGATTTCCCCACTCGCACAATGTCGCCATGGCTGCCACCGCTACACTGTCTTCCGTTCATGCGGATTTCCGTCTCAAAAGTAAATACCACTTTAGCGTCGGGTAGGCAAAAGAAGAAGGATATGCAGGGGATTTTCAGAATATCAATGCAGAAGTAAAATGTTATCTAAGATGAGAACTTTTTCGCCCCCTCATGCCACCCCCGTGGTTAAGATTTATGCGAGACTATGCATTCGAATCGTCCCAGAAAATTTGCTCAATTTACAATTGTTATTGCATGCGCCCGCATATGGTGACCAGGGGCGGCAATCGGCTTACGCCAGTGTTATCTGCTAAAAATAAACAACGATAACACAATCAGTTTGTCTCAAGACCAAAAAAAAAATACAAAATCAGCCGGCCGACGCGACTCATCCTCGCACGAATATGGTGGGCATAACAAGAAGTGTACAAATTAGTAAGACAGCACAGGATGCTCAATGTCGATAATCTTTGTATCGGATGAGTTATGACTTAACATGATTGAAAACCATTGAACACATATTTAGTAACACTTCAGAATGGCGGCGCGATGGTAGCAGCAGAAGATCAGCCCGAGCCCATCTGAACGCTGAGATGAAGTACTGGCATCCACTTATCACTAATTCAGTGCGCGTTACCCATTACAGTTGTCAAAAGTTAAATGCCACAATATTAATGGTTGCCAAGTGAAGATGAATATTAAGGAACTTATCTGAAAGTGTAATTAGATGGCGCGCGTATGGACGGCGGCGGCGGTTGCTACTTGGGCCTGTTGGATGAGGTCGACTGCAAAGGTCTACAAGTGATGTAATTTATGCTTGTTCCCAGCAGTGTTCGACATTCAATACTTTGTACTTCATTTATTCTCTTTTAATTTTTTCTGTTTTTTTTTTATGAAATCGCTGAAAGATATGTAAACTCGATACATCCGTTGAAAGATACCACACTGTGCCTTAAAATAAATTTTGCAAAAGAGGTTGTATTGAAAAACCTTTGATGAAATCTACATGTGTTTCTAACGTAATCATCAACGGCTTAATGCGAATTAGCCATTCTGATTGAAAGATTTCAGCTTTCTTTTCTATATACCGCTGTTTGAGTAATAAAGCCCTCTCCCGAACGACCAAAGTGACTTTGTACAACACCTTGATCATCCCAGTCCTGCTTAACGGCGCAGAAACCTGGGCGCTACTAAAAGCGGATGAGGAAGCCCTTGGTCTGTTCGAGCGAAAAGTTCCGCGTGCGATTTTTGGTCCTGTTTGCGTTGATGGCATCTGGAGGAAAAGATTTAACCACGAACTGTATGGGCTGTACGGCGGCATGAACCTAGTCAAGCGTTTACGGATACAACGCTTAAGGTGGCTAGGCCATGTAGAGCGGATGGATAACACTGCTCCGGCCCGAAGAGTCTTCGAATCCTACAATGACCTCAACCAACTTGGAGTGCGCAATTGGAAGCAGTTGGCAAAAGATCTTGCTAGCTGGAGAGGCATGCTGGTTGAGGCCCAGGTCCACCCCGGAATGTAGCGCCATCCGAAGAAGAAGAAGAGGCCATGGCAGGGTACTTTGGAAACTTAAAAAATTGCGAAACAAAAAAGTATGTATGACAGAACATACTTCTACTCATCTTCATTTCAATTGATATTCAAGTTGGGATAGGCGTAACATTAAATGCATTCATCTACCCAAGTTTGCTGGAGCAGTATGCCTCCATACCGATTTTATTTCGGAACTTTATAAGCTTGGACTACTTTTCTGGGCTGCCACATACTTTTATTCCATGTCTCGAAAGAACAAATTTGGCATAATCAAACTTTGTGTGATATTCGTATAACCTTCAATGGCCCTACGAGTGAGTCTCATTTTAATACCATCCCTCTATGTGGAAAAGATCTTTCTATGTAGTCAAATGGTCTTATATATATATATATCATGACGCGAAGGTTATGTATGTGTATTTTTCGTGCTATATGGCTTTCGCATTGCGTGATTCTAGTGAACAGCGTGCTCCCGTAAAGTGTTAATTTTTGCTCTGAAAAACTGAATTAGAAACTCAGCTTATTTAACTGAGTGAGTTTCCCGTTTCAAAATTTATGAAATTCCAATTGACGACAAGCCTTGCTCTGAGCGTCTGTGCACAGCCCAAATGTTGAATAAATTTGAGAAATCAACCTAAAAGGCCGACGATGAAAAAAATGTTGGAGCTGCCCGGTGTAACATGCAGGTCAGTTCAGAGTATTTTAGAGGGAAGTTTAAGAACAAAAAATGTATGATTTCTCTGCTGATTGTTAAAGAAACTAAAGATCTGTTTGTGGACTGACTTGTGACTAAAAATCGCATCATCCCTTCGACCCATCTCATTTAATCGTCCGAGTTTGAGTAGAGGAATAGAGAATTGAATAGACTTTCTCCTATTTTACCAAATGAAAAGATATGTGAAAGCACATCGTTAGTGAAGTGAAGGCAAAGTGAATGGCGGCCGCCTTAGAAAATGAATTCATAAAATTGTTTAACACTGGAAATATTATAGGATGTGTGTATTTGTTGTATAAAGTGGGCAACCACTCAGCAGACCCAGGACGAGGAAGTTGGAACAAGTCCATAAGCTCATCTGGGAATAACTCCTGACGAGTTAGAGTCTATGGCGGGGGAACTACCGGCCTCAAGGTCGTGCGTTCGGACCTTGACCACTTAAGTGAAACATATGAGCTAACAATGATGATGATGATGACGGTGATGATGATACCGATGAGGAGCAATTCCTAATGTCAATGAAAAAGACGCACAAAAACCGCAAGTTAAAGGTTTTTTCGTCTTGTATTCGCATGCAATGTGTCAAATAAAAAAAAACTTGCACTTCTCAAACTTTTTGCTGCGCACTTTTAACGATTTCAAATTTTACCACCAAAAGATCTAGGTAGGAGTTGAATGTAAAGTTGGATTCAGCAGAATCACAGCTTGGAAGTTAACTGTTTTTAAATTAAGCCAGTTTAAGCAATCTCATAGAAAAGCTTAGTATTGCTATCCCATCTACTCGTGAAAAAGGCTACAGGCCTCTATAGGTTCTCCACTAGCGGAAATGGAATTGCACTAAAATTTAGACAACATGTTGTTGCAGTAGTTGTTGAAGCAGGTTTAACCCTCAAGGACTTTCATATGCTTCAGTTTAAGGTGTCGCATGTAGGAGGTTAACTTCATAAAACCCGTCACCCGTGTTATACAACCATATCTGGTTATGAGAAACTGCTCCATCAAAGTATAAAAGGAGATAATGAAATGCGATCCTTCTTTCCTCTTGCAATAAGAAACAAAAAAATAAAACTTCGAAGGTACCAGGATGCGCAAATCAGGCACTACAACACGAAATTAAATTCTGCTTAAAACTTCATCTTCAAAAAGACGGTATTTTGGATGTAGAAGGCTGCAGAAGTTCGGGCAGCAGTTTTTTTTTTGGATGGCGACAGGTTCTTCATTTCAGGCGTGTGCCAAAACGCACAATTTTTAAACAGGATTAAACTTAAATTGAAATAAAAGCAAATAGAGGTGCAAACCAAGTCTATAATGAAGCATTTTTATTGTATCCCTTACATGTATTAACACATCAGACAAGAGCGGGAATGCTAGTGTAGACATCAAAAAACGCTGCAGACGGCTGATGCCGTTTACATAAAAAAAACACATCAGGCGGCTGCGTCTTCGAGCTATGAAAAGTTTTCAAGACCAACCCGAAGCGAGGTGCGTTCAAAAAAATTAAGTGGTTTTGTCCGCTTCGGGCTGGTTTCGAGCTGAACCATCTGTATGTATTTATAGATTCGAGTTAACATACGATTTCTTCGTTTGCCAAATTCACGTGGAGTACTGTCGCTTATAACAGACAGACAACATCACATAAAAGATGCAAACAACTATAATCTCGAATTTGTCCACGAAAAAACAAGGATGCAACCTTCTAACAGAAACACTTTATTGAAACTAAAGTGAATATTTCTGCATTTCTGAGATGTCGCAAAGCTTTTAGAATATCGCAGAACACATAAGTTACGTTAATTTATTTATTTGAAAAAAAAAGTCAATTCTTTTCTAAAGAGCTGATGAGGCACATGCATTCAGGGCAGAAATGAATCCACATTGAAACACATTCACAACAAAGTCTTCATGGGTTCCGCATTAAAGCATGTGAATAGATTGAGTTCATGCATCGCGCAATCTACTCAACAAGAAATGATTTACGTGCACTAGGTTGTATTTTTGGTTTTCTCCGTCTTTCTTTTTTGCGCAATTGTTGCTTTCTTGTTTTAATGCCTGTTATAGCATGCAAGAGTATTTCTCGTTAGTCTTTGCATGCAAATCTGTGATAGGATATGCGAATGCGTTTTTGTTCAGAGCTGTCGGCGAGCGGGCGGTAACTCTATGTATCTTGAAAGAAGGTGTAAATCTCCATCTAAATGGCAATATATTGCGCAATGTGCGAAAACATCTTAAACGCTTCAAATACTGGTACGTAACATCTAGACACTGAAAAAAAACTGCATCTGCCCAGTGGTTGCACGCTAATTCAGTTGTAATGGCCTATGGTAATAATACGTGTTGAAAAGGCGTTGAAAGCGTAAGATAATAAATAATAACCAACTCAGTTTATTTTTTATGTATTTGCAGCTGTGGTTTTAGCGGAAACAAATCCACTTGTGTGTTAGGGGTACGCACGAGGAAGCGATGATTCGGATTGAGAATTTTGGTTATCCTGCGGCAAATTTTAATATCCTTCAAATATTCAGTAGTAGAATCGGAAATTCTGTGGTCAGATGCGTTATGTTACGAAATTCAAAAATTGCGTAATTTTCTTCAAATAAACATATACAGTGTGTTCCTCCGCAATGCTACCTAAAAGAAATACGAGGGTGGTCCGATAATTCCTCACTACTCAATGGCGCCCCTTCCGCGAGATACATTTAGTACAATCTTGTAGACAGTGTGTCCGCGTGTGGAAGCGAGAATTTTCATATAATGAAAAATGTGTAATGTCGGTTGCTGATTCGATTCATGTTTTCGGAAGGAGAATCGCGCAGCGTAATCAAGTGCTTGGATCCTGGGTTAACGAGTTTCAACTTTATAGCAAGTCAACCTTTGACGAGCCACGCAACGGTGCAACTGCAACGGAACAGACTGTCCCAGATATCTTAGAATATAGTTCTGTCTGGGGAATGAGTTTGAAGTTCGCCCACTCTAGATAGCAAACTCAACTATAAGCCCAATTTAGATCAGTGTTCGCGCAACATGAAGGAGTTTTTTGTCGTTTTGTGACCGTTGATAAAACACGAGTCCACGGAGGTTAAGGAATAGTAAAATCCATTCATTCAAAGGGTTCAGAAGAAGGCATAAGCGTTCTTATCAGGTAGGTATGTATGTGATGGCTTACGTCTTGTGTGATTCACAAGGTTTGATCTACACTAGCTACATATACATGGATAAAACCGTCACAGGGCTCTACGATTCCAGATTAATTGCAGCCCCCAATGGCGAACCACCATGACAAAGCAAGTAATTGTAAGAATTGTGCGGAAAAATATTTTCTTAACGAAATAGCAATGTTAATTAAAATCAATCCAATTGGATGTATCCTAGTATCGATTTCTTAAAATTATAGTTTTCAAACCACTCTTTTAAACATAAATCAAATTAATTGTTTTCCAGAATGCCTAGGCTTAATGGTATACCAACTCCCATGTATCATGCCCGTGCTACAAGTAACCGCTATTTCTTTAGCCAAACCCACTTGAAATTACTTTTATTGCATTTTAATTGAATGCCAACAAATAAACCTATTTAAACAAACTACCCCCTACCAATGCACACAGCCCCCGTTTCCAATTTGTACAGATTCCCCACAGAAATGAGCAACCGCAAGAGGCGGCATGTTGCCATTGCGCTCCTTCTGCCACTGGCACGAGCGCATCCATAAAGAATCTAATTTAATCAATTGCCTCGACCGCACCCCAATACTCCGAGTACAACTGCCTTGCTCACACTCTCACATTGTAAGATGTAATTTCAAAAGGCAAAAACTAATTTTATGACTCGTCAATCTTACATTTTCAACACGGTTCTAAAGGGAATGGCGTGCCGCAATAACAGCCAGACGACGAGGATACGTATTTCTTTTGTTCCTGCACACGATTTGTTGGAGGGTTGACAAGGACGTGGATGCGCGCAGCCACGTACAAGTTCTTAAGGAGGGGGATGCGTTCAGATCGTAGAGGGTGTATGTCCCAAATGCCTATGTCAAGAATTGAACTAAGACGAAGCACAGGGCTTCTGGGCTGCTTCTGTGCCTGCCCCTTCAAATGGCAGATTCATTACATTCGTCTTGTTCTTTTTTTTCCTGGCGACTTTTTTTCTGTTAAGTCTGTGGTCATAGGGGCTGTAGGAATTGAAGAAGTTCTTTCTAATTTAAGGGAAAGAATGAGCAGAAAAAGTGAGCGCTGGTGGAGGGGGATGGATGAGCGGGGCGGAAAGTGTGTTAGAGAGAGACGGGAAAGAAAAGGCGGAGAGGGGAGTGGAAGGAGGCAAATGTATTTTCACGATAAAAATGATGAATGAGGGCATAAATTACTTTGGAGTGGTGGAGCAGAGGGCTGGTGTTTGTTTATTTCTGTAAATGATTTCTTTTCTTATTTCTATACTTCGCATAGTCATCGCAGTTCCTCCCTCGTCCTCCCCATGTCTCGTTTCCTTTTGATGATTTTTTTTTTCATTCTTCTTATGCTTATGCTGCTAGTCTCCATCCATATACTGATACGATGTTTACAAGCGTGCCCGTAATGGGTGGGTGGATCGAAGTCCTTCCATAATGATATCCTTGGAAAATTTATTGTATTTTTTGTTTTCTTGCTGTTTCTCTGATATGCTTTTTTTCTCCTTGAGTCCCGATTCGCTTTTCTTGCCTATGTCGTGTTTTGTTCGTTTGATACTTTTTTTTGTTTTGTTCTGCTTTTGCTGTCTAAATGCGAAATACATATAAGAGACGTATATAAACGTGTCCTTCTCGGTGTCAAGAGCGACAACTATGTAACGACAAAGACAGTGAATGGTTACGATGTGTTTATATGCGGCAATGCTAAGATGTAATCTTTTCTGCGGAGTGAACTGCTAGCCACACATTATTTTCTAACACCTTTTGTTTTTCGTCTTGCCTCAAATTGAATGAACAATAGCGGGGGTAAGTAAGTCAAAAGTACAAAGAAACCCTTCGTCGTGGCGTACGTGGTAAGTACGTCGACTTGCATGCCGAAGGACCCAGGTTCAATTCCCGAATGAGACCCTTTGAATTTTTCACGGTATAGTCCTTGAAGTTGGCAACACTATTTTAACTGACATCCATGCGATCAGTAAAGGGATTTATTTTTAGTTTTGTTTGATATTTGAATTCCGAAATTTTTCTACCTATGAAGCTCACATTTTTGTTTGATTAATACACTGCCATATTTTGAGCGATGATAATCTTCAAGTGTATGTTAACACACCGTTACATTCACAAAAACTGATTGCTGGTGTTCTTTATGGGTTGGTGCCATAATTGATCCGAACTTCTTTGAAAACTATGTTGGCCAGAACGGTAAAGTGACCGCTATTGAGCCATGATTACTGACTTTTCGGATCATCAATTAATCAACAAGATGGTTCAAGATGTTACACAGCTTCTACCACAATTGATCTATTAAAGGAAATGTTTGGTAACCGCATAGTTTCAAGCTACAGACCCGTGAATTGGCCTCCAAAATAATGCTGTTTAATGTCGTTTGTCGTATGATATGTGATGTCGCTGATCTACGCCGATAAGTCCGAAACGATTAACCACTTGGAGGACAACATTCGTTGCAAGAATGACAAGATTACTAGAGTTACTAAAATCCAATTCATCACACACACAGATGAGTTTATCCATTCTTTTATTAAACCATGACGTCATTCCTAAACTTTAGTCTGCAATACGCAACAAATGGGCGTCAGGAAAATAAGTAATGTTGTTTAATAAATTCCCATTCAGACAATCAATATTCGGCGTAAACATATTTCGTCCACACCCATTAAATGCAAAAACTTTTCCAGTGAAAGCACTTACATGGAAGTCATATGGTAGCATGGGCTAAAACATATCTCATTTCGCGTGTAATTGAAATTAAAGAACACAACGCAATTCAAAGAACATTTGGTACAAACCGCAGGCGCCACAACCAACCGAACTACCAAACAAAAGGATCACACGCGAATCATAATAATAGATATGCTTCCACGGGAAGCATGGCCAAAAAGACCCAGCAACTGAGCCGTGCACCCGGTGCCCAGTGGAATGTAATTCAACAAAATGGAACAATGCTCCGAGAGGGAGCAGATTAAGCATGACACGATGCAGTGGCAGTTGTTTAATTGAATCCCTTTCTTCGGTAGAAAAAGCATTTGCTAGTGGAAAGCTGACTACCCTCCAGTCCTACTGTGAGTCGATGAAAACTCTACGAGTTCCTCATAGTATCTCTTTCGAAAAACAATGGTGCGCGTGAATCCAACCATTCGAGTATCCTATTCAGATGTAAATTCACTCGGCCGACCTCTCCGGTTTCGCTTTATTCCGTTCCACCGAAGTGTACAATGGAAAGGACGACCGGTGGGCTCGAAAAAAAAGAACGAGAACCAACCCAAAATCATATTTTAATAATAATAATTATTATTATTGCATAATGCGAAAGCGAAAAATATGCAGAGTGAATTATTCCGTGAATAAATCTTTCTGTGGTTTTCACACTCGCAACTCATCGCGTGGTTGAGTGCGCCTGGCTGCGGAGGGATGTGTGTGCGAGCAGGAGATAGGCTGAGGGAGTTCATATTACACGGCCCAACAGGCATTCAGGACATCAAGTCATCCTTCCAGTCACTGCTAGCGGTGCATATTTTAACGCAATTACGTATTTGTACGTTTGTTATCGCTGTCGTGTCGTGTCGTTCGTCATGGCTGCTGGCAGAAGGGTGCGGTACGTGTAGGATGTGGCAGGGTGGATTGGTTGGCATGAGTGAATGTGTATGTGTGTTCGTTCATTTGCAGAGGGGGTGCGATGAAAGTTGAAAGTCGACGAAAAGGGGTGATTTGTTGGAAAACATTCATTATACCAAGCACCATGCCTAAGTTACCCACACATTCCGGTGTATGGATTCTTTTCAAGTTTTGTGGGTAGTTCTATACAAAGGGTGGTTGTTTCTGTACTAATTCGAATTAAAATGAAGAATGTCATGCCACTGTCCTTTCGTTGCACGTGTGTATGATTTAATATGAGCTGTCAAATGACGGAGGCTTGTGTCTGTTTTATTTAGAAAGAAATTTGTATTTTGTATGACAGGATACGATATTTTTAAATACAATTTACAAAGTTTTACAATATGTTAAAAAAGAAATTAGTCATAGCAAAGAAAGTCAGTTGTGAGTTAAGTAGAATGTTAAAAGAAAAATCACCAGGCTGTTAGTAAGTCATTCATGAAAATCAGAACAGCGAGACTCGTAAGTTAGGCAATTTGAGGTAGCGTTTGATGAAGTTTGTATCATCACTTAGTACTGACAATGTGAACAATGCTTACAGACTATTTACATAGGTTTCATAGTGAGACTTGTATTTCTACAAATTTGTCTGTCCTTTTATTTTTTATGTGAATATCCATCGAATATTTGAAGACAAGATTGTTTACCGAAAATTCAGTAGAATATTTTTTTAGAGAGTATTTGCATCTATGCAAATAACGAGTGATTCATCGCGAAGTTTAATTTATAAAGCAGGATAAAACAGACAAATTTGAGAGCTTAATAATGTTTTTACTATTGGTGAAAATATCAATTCATGGCATTTAATTTTTAAAAAATTATATCATGAAAATGTTGACCATGACTTCGTCTGAGTAATTCATGCCGAATGACTGTTTTTAAGAAACACTTTCGACGGTAGCAACTGATATATGGCGGATACTACGAGTAATGTTCGCTTTCAAAGGGTCAATCGTAACTTGCTTAAGGCAGAAGACCTGAAATTTTACACATCTGCAGAGAAAATATTTCGTAAGCGTGATATCGTACGATCTCGGCGGCCAATTATAGTAACATAAAATTACATTAAGTGTGAAACAAAAAAGGTTTCTGAACAAGTACATTGTTTCACGCGTTGTATGGGTTCTAACTCCATTTTGTTAAAACCAACGATCACCGAAACTTTGTGCTTGTATTTGAGGAAGTCATTTTGTAGGGCGCGGTAACAGTTATCATTCACAGTAACATTCTATCTGGCCACATATTGGTCTTCTCGTAAACTCTTAGCTACAGCTGCCATAATCTTTTTATTACTTTCTGAATGTTGCGGTCGAGTATCGTGCACTAATTTTAATTGGGAATCAAATTGGCAACAGTGGTTTCAGTAACTTATGGAATGTGAATTTCGTGTAATACAGCTGAACAATTTGTATACGCGTTGTGATGGAAGGTTTTTTTCATGATGACTCGCTAAACGGTATTGAAAAATATAACAAAGCACTATGATAGGAGTTATGCGTATACATATATTATAGATCGCTGCAATTGCCACAATGATGGTAAAAGGTACATAGAATTTATTTAAGGATAGGGAAAAATTACCTTTTCTGTGGACCAACATCAAGTCAACTGACGCCTCTCAGTACGTGTGCTATCTAAATAAAAATTAGAACATTTAAATTTCGGTACTGATGGTCCTTGTACTGTAGATGGAATTCGTAACCGATTATTACGAGTCGGGAAAGATAGTCAAATCTTAGTAAGACAACAGAAGCTTACCTCTTTTCACGTTTACGCACACTGCATTTCTTTCGACAAATAAGAAAAATTGTGTGTCTTTGCAACATTCGTTCAAAATCCATATAAAGAAGAAGTGCATTTAGGGTCTTTATGTCTAAGCACCAAAAAATAGCTTTGAGAAATAACGATTCATGTTGCGGACTAAGCGGCTTAGCTATTCGATTCGAAGGGAGTAGCAGCTTCTAGAAACAATTAAAGGAGTCTATTATACAAGCTAATAAATTTCGTGGAAAAAACGAATGTCCTTAGTTATACGTTGTCTAAGAATTTAAGGTGGTTAATATAATATATCCTAAAACTGCACAAAATGCCATTTATTAATGTAGGATTAACGTCAGACTACTTTTAATTTTTTTATGTTGCCTAGTCTTAGTTTTATCCAACTACAATAATATATTTAAATGCGTTCATGCTAAATTTGTTTGCTTAGAATAAATCGAAAATGTTTACTCGCCTAAAACGAAGACTAGGAAAGTTGCAGGCCATAACATTATCCTATCCCTGATGAGTATTTATCATAATACCGAATTCTTCCCTGGGACAAAATCTTCCGAAGGACATTTATTCGTAATAGGGCTGATTGAATTTTGCCACCAGTTTGTGCTTATAGAAAATACTTTTTTTAAATTGATCGAAGGAAGAAATTGGTAATGAAATTTTAGACAAATTTCAAACTCGTATGCGAAAAATTAAAGTATTGGCAAGGAAAGGAAATTAGTCCAAAGGATGTGAAGTGTAGCTGGTCGACAAGTTTTTTTTTTTAAATTTCAACAGCATGGTATACATTGTTAGAATCGATTGGAAACCCCTGAATTTACCATTCAAACGATTACATTATTTTCATGCAAATACATTATTAGATACATCAATTTTCAGATCTGGGTTGGGTTCTTGAGCTGGCCAAGGTGGAAACTACAATTGATCCCACTTTTCCAACGTTACTGTATCAATAGAAACTTTGAAGACAAGGCTAGCGATGAACTGAACTTATGACAGATGGATAAAACTAAGCACATGCTCACATTCAAGAAAGACATGTCCGAATATGGATAAGGATATGAACTTGAGACCTGCAATATCCAGCATTCAAGTATTCGAAAAAAATACTGCTTCGCACATTACTCCTTTGATGGAATTTAAATTCATCTGAGAAGAAAATAAGTTTCCACATCTCGGGGGTGCTCTTCTACAACCTTTACATTCCTAAATTTTCTCGTTAACAAAATACAGTGTAAAATAGGTGCAAAAGGGTCAAATCAAAACACCAAAAATAAGTCTTACAACATCCTGCGTAGATGAGTTCATTATTTCACATTTGATTCATTTTCGTTCTCAACCCCACCCCACCCCACCCCCCCGCCAGGCATAACAATTTTGCCCAGAGCACATTCATACCAACTCTCCATAAGTGTACATCCAATATGTTACAACCCATTTCAGTGTGTGCAACTGTTTCTTAAAACCGCCATAAATTTATCTTATGAACTCGAACCCCTTTTTGTCCGTTCCGCAGACAGAGTGTGAATAACAAAGGATAATAAAGCATCCCGTTCTTATAACTAATTTCCTCAACTCCTTGCCCATTAATTATTTCCCTCCAAATCGAATTAAATTCGCATTTTTTCAATCCGCATGCAAAGGGTTGGCTGTGCGCCGCTGTTAAGGGATGCCGAAGACATAGGCGAACCAAACCATTTTCAAGTGGGTAAAGTAATTACATTTGGGGCATTTGCATTTTCCTCAGATAGTCCTCGAGTCCTTCTCCTTTCTGTTTTGCAAGCGCCCATGGTTTCTTTCGATCTCGCTCTTTATTCTTCATTAGGTCCTTAATATTGCCTGTCTATAGGATACGCGTTACTGTGTATAGGATTCTTTGCACATTTCTTTTTTTTTTTTTATAAAATGCCTTGCTTTGCTATTTTCGCATGGGACACCGCCATTCATCTATCTCTGCACTGGTTGCCCAATGCTGGTCGGAGAGGTAACGGTGAAATCGTAAGGGTTGGCTGACTGGGATTCATCTCCTTGCTTTTCTTTCATTATTTCCTGATGTGCCCCGCTCATTTTGTTCCGTAACCAACAGCACCGCGCTCTGCCATTACTCTCGTTCTGGCAATAGCGGTGGCGTTGGTATTCGCTATTCCTGCTGTTGCCGCTTTTGCCTCCAACCTTCCAATGTTCGGTGGCTGCTCCTTGTGCTACTCCTGCTACTGGATGCCAGGATTACACTCGCTTTCGACCGCCATCATACCACTTGAAATTTATTTCGCACACCACCAATTCAGGGTCGGTGGCCATAAATCACTGCTGCAGCACACACAGAACATCTCGGGCATAAAGTGTAGCAAGTTTTTCGCGCGAGCTGCTGTTTTGTGACTAACTGTGTGTCTACCCCTGGAAGATAGATGGAAATACACTAAACGAACACACACTCATACTCACGTAGTGGACTTGTGATCCTCTTCTCGCCCAGAATGGTAGGGGTAGTAGATATATCACCAGAGTCAAACTGCTGCCACACTGGTACCACGGATGCTGTTGTTCCTGCTGCCACTATTGCTACCATTGTTAGTGCTACACGAGGCAGGCTGAATGCTTGAGTGGGTGGTGGTGGTGGTGGTGGTGAATTTCAGTCAGCCTCATCTTCATCATGCTTTGGAGAATCTACCCTTATCAAAATACAATTGTGGATTGTCGTCTTTCCAATAGACCGCCGTCACTGCTTGCGGGGGACACGCCGAAATTTTAATTCTGCACACTTTCCTGGCATGCAGTTGAAGATACGTGAAACGAGTGGAAAATTTGCTGCACTCGACTCCGACACGTGATGGTTGATTTCGGTTTTTCGTTTCTTTTGGACGCTTTCGTGAATAGACAGGCAATCAATCATGTGGGAAAACCTTTTTCCATACGCGAGGGCGGTTCGGGTCGAGTGACCGTGCATTTGATTCAGATATACTGAAATACTGACTTAAAGAGTTAGAAGATGACAACAAAACATCGAAAGGAGTCAAGAGTTTTAAAGAAATATCTGCTCTTCAAACATTAAATCCATCACTAACCATCATCTCCCCTCACACACTCTGCGCTCGTCTGATACTGCTGCCGGTGAGAAAGTTTCTCGTTGCTTTATTACACTCTGTTCTTGTTGTTTTTCGTTTCTCAGCATACCCAGGTTGTCGTGTGTCCCTGCCTCTTTAAAATTAGTTTCACTCCCCCTCGTCATACACATTCAGGAGGAGCGGTGTGAGCCTGAACGAAAGTGGCAGCATGTTGCCCAGGACTCAAATCAACTGCGGGCCCCAATTTCACCGCCTTGCAAGCTGCCACCGTCGAGAAACTAATGGTAGGGAAAAGGGATTTCTCGTGCAAAAACAAAGAAATACCCCAAACAGGAGTCCATGGATGGTGAAGGAAGGACACAAGCAAAAAGGCAAAACAAAAAAAAAGAAACGTGTACAAGAAAGAAATTAAAGGATACCCATCTCAACTTCCCTCACACTACAGCAGGGAACGTAGCAGAACATCTCAGGGCCAGTTGTGTGCGCTCTTGATGCGAATTTGAGCTCAGTGAGTCTCCAAGGATGGTCGCAGATGGCGTCCCGGATCCCTTATTTGTAATTCGTCTTTCGCACCCTCGAAAATGTCAGTGTTATAACGGTATACATTGTGCTTAGGAAACGGTGGCAGATATATATCATTCGCCGCCACACACACCGCTATCTATCTGCCAACCATCTCAATATCTTACCAGGACCTGGATGCTTTATATTCCGCCCGCCTTTGTGGGCGCTGATTCTGTTTCTTCTTCTTCTCCTCATTGTTGAGTTTTTTTTTCTCTGTCTTGTTTCATTCTTTCTTCGAGGACTTGGAGTTAGCATTTGTCTTGGTTTTTTCTGTGCTCCTCCATCTTCCTTGGTGCGATGGTTTGGGGAGCTCCAACCAATAGATATGAGTGTATGTTCAAGCGACGTACGTACAAATGTATATGTTGAGTTGCCGGAGCTGTGTTTTATTTTATCCACTGTCTTCGTCCTTTTTCCTCTGGAAGAAAATAAAACATCTTATGTAATCTTGGGATATATATCACACTTAGAGGACTATAGGAGATGTATGGGAGGAAAATGTTTTATTCGTTTCTGGGAAATTTATATGTATCGCATACAACCATACGCTGCTAGCATGCACACCCGATGTTTATATATTTGGTCGTGTGATGAAGAAGACAGCTTTAATGTATTGCCTTTCTCCCAACTGGAGGCAGAGATAATAACATGCGAGAAGCGAAGAAAACACAAAAGAAAACAGCTCTAGGCACAGTCAACGATAGCTAAGACAAAACAAATGGAACAAATGGAAAAGCCATAAGAATATTGGAAAATTCGTCCGCAAAACAAAGGGCAAACGAGAAATGACAGCTAGCACCACAGTAGCCTACTTCCTCGCACCATATGCCGGCGGGGTGGTAGTGGGCCACATCCTCTTCCCCACCACCCAACACCGAAGTGAAAGAAGAATGTGCGTGTGCGAAACTAAATCCTGGGATATTACAAAATAAATAATTTATTTGGAACATCATCTGTTGGAGGGTTCACAAGTAATTTAAATGCTCCGAGTTAATATCTCACAGCAATTTTCGTCCGCACTGGGTGCTTGATGGCAGGGCAGGACACTCACGTGCTTTGGCTAAATTTTAATTGATTTTGTCGTAAAATAAAATAGGAAAAGTTTTTTTTTAAGAATCTCTTGGAAAAGGTAGTATTTATTTAGTTTGTGTTTTAGATTGCCGTAAGAGCAAAGTTTCGAGAATGAAGAAAACAAAAATTGGGGAAACTGAAATAGAAGCATAAGACTGTGCGCGCATATATTGGAGCTTTTAACACGCCTGTGAACCGATTTAGTGGTTTAAGTCGTTTTAAGTTTAAGTACTACTTAAATTTGTTTTCTAAAGACTTAAGCTTTCCCAGTTGTCTGTTTTAAGACTTCTTTCCACTGAAACTACTTATTGTTCGTTCTGATCGTTGTACTTCCTACTCCTTACTAGTATGAATTGCACAATAGAATAAAATTTGTAAAATTTAGTCTATATGAAAAATTATTAACCTGGCTAAAATTTATAAGGAAATCTCTCTGCTTTTTAATTAGATAATGATTCTATCAAAAATGTATGAAAATCTTGAAAAATCACACAGTTAGTGTTGAAAGTTTGTTCACAGTCGACATTTGATAATAAATGCGGTGCTACGAATCTATGCTACAAAACACCTTGTTACCTTAATTGTCATAAGTATTGAACTATAATTATCTTCTTGTTCTTTGAATCAGCATTTAAATCGACGAAAGAGCTTAGGGTGGGTGGGTGGCTTGGGTGGTCAATTCTATTTTGCACTTACTCGAAATTACCCCAAATGAGCAGAATATATAGAAAACCTTACGCAGTGATTTTGTCAACAAAACGCTCATCTGTATCAGCGTACATTATTTAGGACATGGTGGTCGTTAAGTACTCTTGTTGTTGTTAGAGTCCGAAAGTATATTTACCGAATTGTTAAATTAGCACACTCACACATTGTACATTGTGCTAGCTTCGAAATGCGTAATAAGCATATTGGCTTTGTGCAGAGTGTCGACAGCTAATATTTAAACGAGCGTACACGATTAAAGACCAGGCTAAGTAACGTGTCTTAAAGGTATGGTCAAACGTTTATAATGCCCCTTTTTACTTAATATATTTTCCACATCTAATTAACTTATTGAAATCACTATAAGCCCGTCAGAAGTATTTATAGACAATGTCATTCGATGTCTTGCGATTTTTCCAACATTATTTTCTAGAAGACCATGCATAACTCACGCTGTCATAAGGTAAAGACGCGCAACACCACAGTCTTTGACTGAACGTCAAAATGGATAAAACAAATATCATCTACAATATTATCAATACCATAATTAAACACACAATCACTCTTGTCAATCGTATGCTCGGAAAACAAATGAATAATAGCGCCGTCAATTCAAAAGCCAAACCGAATTTGTAGAACGCGTTGGTCTTCCCAGCGGACACATCGCGTAAAACGGTCATATTGAGTGTGCGAAAAACAGAATCCCAACATTCCAACATTCTATCAGATGTCGCTTATACAGATTACAGCAATGCCCTCCGATTCTTAAAATTCCAGAAGGGCTTCTGTGTCCCATTCCTTGCAGTCAAATAGTTGTTACCACGGCAATTATTGACTCGAACTACCGCTCTTATGAGCTTATCTCGACGAGTTTAACCGCCCCTGCTCCTGAAAAGTGGAAGAAGGAACAACTCCAAGTGCCTGATCCATTCACAGTGCCGCGCAACTTAAATCGCAGAAAACTGTAGGTGTGGAAGCTCTTGAGCAAACGATTACAACGCCGTATATTAGGGAAAACAAAAGTTGGAAAAATATCGAACAATTTGGGGTGCACAATTTTTGACAGCTACCCAGAGGTTCTGCTATCTCGAATGGCATTTTGATTGAGATCCAGGACCACTCTGACTGCAGCTCTTTATGAACTACACATAATGTATCAGCTTTATAAGAACAACATGTATACAAAATACAAAAAAAAACAGCAAAATTTTCTTGGCGGTAGTTTGGTGCGACACTGCGAAATTAGTTTTTTATAATGTGCGACTAAGGTAGGTATCGATATAGAAGGATTCCACTTCATGTGTGCTGATTTCAATCATCCCTTCGTTTAATTTTATTTCGCCTTGAAATGTTTTAAACTCATATATAACTCCCGCATCGCAAATTAGTAGTAGACTAGTAGTAAGGGCATATGGACTTGAAAAGGGGTCAATTTTCTTAATTACAGAGCACCTACCAAATTAAATCATATGTGATTTCAGATAGCTACGTCATTCTTAAGTAACTTCAGGTCATATTCGTACCTGGTTATCACACACTTCCGTCACGCTACGTAATAATAAGGGTATAAATTACCACCCCCGTTTCCAGCTATCAGCCCCATTGGCATTCTATAAAAATGATAAATTTCTTGGTGGCTACCAACAAAGTAATGTGCGTGAGGTATGTGTTAGCTGCGTATACTTCGCCGCACACGCATTCTTGGGTTACAAGAAAACAAAAAAAAAACTGCCACACACAAAAAATTACGCACAAACAACGTGAAAAAAGCGAAGTAAGGACGGTGGGAGAAAGCTTGAGGAACGACCCTTGCACGAATAAAGAGCCGGGATCTATAAAATGCGGGAGAGAAAAATTGTGAAATTCTTTGTCCTCTTATCTGTATGATTTGTGCTTTTCGGGGTACAGCCCTCATCAGTTCCGTTTCTTCCAATCGCTCTCTTCGGTGTCGGTGTGTAGACGTTAGGGCAATATTTTACCCTCATTCTTGACAAGCAAGATTTTCTTACCACCAGTTCAGTCAGTTCGACGGCGACCCTTCTCGCATGGTCAGATGAAGGAAAAAAAGGGCTTTTCTTCCAATCGAACATTTCGCACATAAATATCTATCTATCTGCCACCCCCTTGAAGCGTATACACAAAATTTATGTGCGAGCAAGTCGGAACATTTTTCCTCAACTCATCTGGGGCGATTTTTATCCAATAAGTTTTGGACCGTTCCACTTTGTGAATTTTTCTCCTTTTTGTATATAATCGAATATCCGACTTATGTATTATACATATGCGTGTGTATACCTTCTGCTGTGTGCATGACACACATTCAAGTAGATTGAACACAAGATAAAGTTTCATTGATATCGCCTAAAAGTCTAATATAAGAAGATTTATCTTTCAATATTTTTGTATACGCAGTATACGTACATATGTATGAATTTTTGTATGTCACCTCTCTTCACACCCCTTAAGAAAGTGAGGAAATGTTGCTGGGCCATCTGCGCAAAATAGCAAAGCGTTGCAAATGAAAACGACGAATGGTCGTTCTTCATTTCACTATCTGACACTTGATATGCATTTCCGACAAACTTTTTATATAGCTTCTTTAAAGAAGTAAATTATATGAATTACATGCTTAAAATGTATGGACTGTCACAACGGAGAGTTTGCGATTTTTAACTTCTTCGCCAAGTTCCCGGTCTGAACTCTGAAAGCAAACAATTGTCAATACAATAGAGAAAAGTAAAACCATCGAAAAAAACAATCTTTAATTTCCTAAAACTAAGCACTACACTTCTAGTGGTAGCTCTATGAGCTGGACCAAATACCCCCATAGAAACTATAGGTCTGCCTTTTATTATTTATTTGATTTCCCTCTTCTTTATATTTATACCATAAGGGCAGAGGTCGAATAAACTAGTGCACAAATTTTCTTTAATTAAACCAAATTAAGCTAGCATAAAAACCGCTGCCTCTGGTGACGACGACATGCCCGAGGAGTGTGCGGGAAAAGTGCGCAGTAATTCATAACAGTCAAAAATAAATTAGGATATAAGCCGCAAGGCACACGCACTCATGTAATAAATATCAACTGCCCATTGTCCCCCGTGATATATGATCTCCAAATATTTTTTCATTTAACCACAATCCCGTCTATCTGTCAAGACTTCAAACACGGATCATCCGCCACCGTACGGGAGGGATTTCCTTCCCCCCAATCGACCATAATGAGAAAATATATCTGCCTCATTCCAGAGACAAACCTCACAAATTCAACCACATGCGAGCACAATCATGTAAATGTGTTAACCACACTCGCGCCCAACAAAACCAATTTTCTATCTGTTATCTTATCAATTTGCGTAGATACAATTCCAACAGCAGTGTGCTAAAATTGCCTGCATCCTCACGACGACCACAACGCTGATGACTCCCTTTTTGTGTCCAAGTGCCAAGTTCTCCGGTGCGTGCTCCTTTGTTATTGTTTTTGCCGTTTTCTTCATCTTCAGTGCAGGAGAATCGATTAAGCCATCACGTAATTCCCGTAACCGTAACCAGAGCGGACGTACGTCCTTACATGTAAATTTATTGACTTAACGAGCACTTTGCTCACTTACAGACCGATCCACAAGAAAACGATGCAATGCAGCCGATCCCAAAGCCAAAGCCAACACACAAACATTCCCAACTGCTGCAACACTGGTGGCGGGGGAGGGGGGTTGCGAAAGGGTTCAAGAAGCAAATGCCACGACTCCGATTGCGTTCAATTCGATACCCCAATGTAGGTGAATCACAGATATTTCGTATGCGAATATGGTACCGACGACGATGGTCTTAAGCGACCGACATTTATGTACCTGCGATTGAAAAGGGGCGAGAAAGGCTAATGTCGAAAAATTGATATCACAGATGGAGAGTCGGAGCCTCGTAAAGGATCAGTGAATACGTGTGTTTTCGACTCGGGTACAAGGGTATGTGCGGCCGCAAAGGCACCTTGGACTGGTCTGTCTGCTATGCCTTCAAGACACACTCTTGACTGTTCTAAGGGGCAACGCAAAGATGGTTGGGACGGTAATAAGGAAGGGAGAGTGCGGTATTTTGTGGTCATCTGAATAAGTTCGCGATGCGGGATGACGATAAACAGTAGAGGCCGAAAAATGAAGACAAGCGTTTAATGTTTTTTCCTGTAGAGACTCTCTGTATCTTTATTCAAGTATACTAATGGCTTATTGCCAAGATTGATTTAAATTACAAATAGGTTCAAAACGAAATTCCGCCTATTTAGATATTTAAATTTAAATCTCGGACTTACCAAAGAATTCGGAGATATTTTAAAGCAGCCAGCGTATACGTTGGTAGCTTGTTTTTTATTCTAGGGTCTGAAAACAAAATACGACTAAATTGGTGTAAACTTCTACCACTTACATACATATGGATTCAATTGTTTTTAAGTTACACAAGTAAAACACAACGAATTCAACGAAATTCCCCTGATAAGGATTAGCGGTGTTGCAGTCTTTAAGGGACGCCGTCGTAGCTTGTGCATTAATTGCTTAAAATCGACACCAGATGATGAGACTGGATTATGAGTCCTTTTACAGGAGGAGTAGATAAATCTTAGGTGTCCCGTCCTGTGTTTTATGGCTTCTAGAGGACCACGTTGATCCAAAACCCTCCATCTGATTCCAACTTAATCCTGGTAACCAACAATGACAAAAGGTTTCTTATAGAAAAATCCATCTTCATCGCACATAATTCAATAAAGTCATTGCTAATAACAACCAAGTATGGAATCGCATACGCACAAGCAATATAAATAATTAACCCACCACTGTTCCTTAGCACATCTCAACTCAGCATCAGGTATCACCATATCCGTGCTCACAGTGACACAAACCTTGCGCTCGCAACATGCACACTCCATTTGCCAACAGCCCCTACTCCAAATCGAACGATCGTATACCCCCGGGAAGAGTTTGGCCAGAAAAGACAATGCCACCGATGAGCTAAACGTCCTAAACATACGTGTTGCAAGAGAATACAAATGCACAGGCAAAAGCTTCAATGAAGCAGCGAAAAGGGAGTAAGAAAAAATTAAAACAAACAAAAAAAAAGTCGCGTCTGCTAACGCGGACGTACATATGTCCGCGTGCACATACATATATACCAAAGCCATCAGCATCGTAGATACCACATTGAGACTACGCGCTGTTGCAGCACTGTATGCCTGGAATGACCATGGAACGTCAATGAGCACGTTATTTTAATTTGGCCTAACTAGCGCTAAAAGGCGTGATTGGAATGCCTGCGTCCTTACTTTTTGCTCCTCGTTCAGACTCTTCATCCCAGGCTACGCGCTGCATCCGCAATTAGATGTGTGTGCATATAAAATAACAGTCTGATGGAATGGTAATGCGGAGATTTTCTGTTGCGTGCGTGCACCTAGAAACACCACATGCCAAACTTATCACCGATTTGAGGCAGATGTCAGTGATGCAAAATGAGTGCAAGAGGCAGGGACCGGAGGGGAAATCGAAGCAAGCAAGTCTAGTCTGTGAAAACTGGTGGGCATACAAATTGACTGATTCCAAGGCTAATAGTTTTAACTTGGCTGATGGTGAAGCCTAATGCGTCAATTTGACAGGGCAGGCATTTCTCCACAAACCAAACTTACTCACTGCGTTGTTCAGTTAGAGACCAGCCGATCATTGTCCAATTTGAGCCAGGAAGAGCAAGAAACGCGGAATTCAATAAAATACCAAATACTTTTATCGCCAATTGAAAAGTTAACTGCCACAACTGCGCTAAGTTCCACAAAAACATAACATAAAGTCCATAAATAATAAAATTTAAAATTGAGAGAAAAAGCAACATTTGACTGCGCTCAGAATTTATCACCCAACATGAAAGTGTAGTTTCAACTCAGACTCAGCTCAAAAACGTGTTCGGAGGACGTGACATTTCTTATGCCACCCAGCCCAGGTAAAGGGACTCTTTTTTCCAGCTGTTCTCTCACGCCGTGTAGACCTCATAAATCATAATTGCAGTCGTAGAATTTGTCACTTTGTTTTTTAAGTTCCTCCTGTGCACACTCCTCAAATGTGTATAGTCACATTTGTCCTGCAAGGATTTTGTTCGAAATCGTTGCACCCTCAGTGACTTTCATTTATTGTCCTGCGGGTTAAGGTTTCTGTTTTATTTTTCATATTTTTTTTCAACCTGTTCTGCACGCTTTGATTCGTGCACTTCCCATTTGTTTAGCAGAACACAGAACACTTCCTATTTATTAAAATTTATTGTAATATTTTTCATTTCTTGTCCATATTTCCTTTCTTTCTCTCTCTCTCTCTCCTCATCCCACTGTTTGGTGTTTGAGTTGTTGGCCATGTAGAATTTGTGTGACAGATTTACACACAATTTCCCATTTGGATTTGATTATATTCCCATCTGCGATACGGAAGGTTAAGCTACCTCTCTATTTGGCAAGGTAATAAAGCCATAATCCGTGGAACAAACACACGTTCAGGTTCACGTTGTGCAAGGAAGCAAACGAGAGGATATCAACAGGTTCACTCTCTCTCTTATGGATTTTTATGCAATAATCGTAAAATAAAAAAGGACCAGTGGGTTTGGTTGCCTTGTTCGTGAGTGGCTCTGTGTGGGTATGAGATTCGACTTTTTATTCGCTCAAGGTTAGCAAAACATAAACAAAGGCTGGGCAGGATTTTTATGGACCATAAATGCTTTTGTTCTTTCCGTTTTCCGGATGATTTTTACCACAGCACAGCGCGGAGAATTCAACACAGTGGAGGGAGAGAAGACGGTTTTTGGAATTTCCTATGGAAAATCAATGTGATCCTGCAGGTTGCAATGACTTTTAACGATGGTTCTTTGCACTTGCAGTCGTTTATTTGAGAGGTGCTTGACTTTTCCAAGGGGAAAGTAATGTGAATGGGTAGTGAAAGTGAGTTTGGTTCTTACTGGAGTTACATACGTTTGTGGTTCATGCACAAGAAATTTAAGGTGTTTGAGGGTAAAGAGGAGGTCACTGTTAAGTGTTGACCGTAGGTCAGTTAGCTTAGAGCGTGAAATGAACATAGTGAATAAAGGTCTATTATTTGCTTGTGCGGTAATTACTTAAGACTTTCTGTGATGAAATATACGCATTGTAGATAGTTATTTCTTTTGGATATTGTGGTCGCCGTGGCGTAGTGATAAGTGCCTTAACACCTCGCATTCTTTCACGACACCACCTCTTTCAGGTTGTTGACAACACTCATAGAGCATCAATTGTCTATGATGACAGTAGCACGCACAAGACGAGTAGTTGTTCTAAAAGCAAAGCTCTGGTCCATTGTGGGCTGTAGTACCAGTCAATTATTATTATTTCTTTTGGAAAAGAAGAAGTAATTCAAAGCCTCAACAGGTGAATCATGAAGTGCTGAAGCTCTGTATCTTGAACTGGAAATGTAATGTCCTCCTACTTACTGCCACCACTCTCTTTGGATAGGCGCATTTTTATACCACAGCACAAGCTTAAATCTAAGTCGGTGCTTGATTTGAAGGGCTTATGACTTAGCACATATCACACATCCACTTCAGTGCAATTTTGGTCATGAATCATCGATTTGAAATGAAGCGCCAAAATAGTATCGCTTATTTATTTTCTTAAGCTTAACGACAATATTCACGGATCTAACTATTAGCTTGTGTCGATTTTTTAAAGACGAATCTTTCGAAGATTGGACGTTTATGGGAACCTTGGCTGGTTGAAATGTTGCTAGAGTTTTTTTTTTAAGATTTTTCATGTGCCTACGTAAAGCGCTTAAGACTTTGACGATGCTTCACTCAAATAATAGAGATTTTCGATTATTTGTGAAATTTTTTTGCAGTTAGTCTTACATACGACAGGGTACAAGAACCAAGATTTTTTAGAAACCACAAGGGCTGTATATGCTGTCCCGAAGTTTAAGGGCGACCCGGTCTCAGCGGTTTGAGCAATCATTTGGGCTTGTGTTCTTTCGTACAGTTCAAAGGTGAAGAAGGCCTTACTTCTTCAGCAATTACTTGGGCTGTATGTGCTGTAGAACTGAGAACGACTTTGAACATTTTTTGAATTAAAATATTTTAATCTATAAGCGTTGGGATTTTTGTGGCGCTATAGAACTTCCAAGAATTTTGCTTGATTCAGTCATAAAAATAGGAATCAGTGTTCATTTGTTTAGTCAAGTCATGCGGGATAATCAAAATTTTTTTTCAAATTTGACAGAAGTTGGAAGCTTAATTAATTCGCAGTTAGTAAGTTATTGTAAGTGGTCGCTGATAAGTAAAGATAAAGCTTCTCAAATTTCTCCACTCGGAGTCGGCAAAAAACCTCAAGATCCCTTCTATTCGTGAGAGGACAAAAGTACGCAAAACACGAGTAGTAACTGTAGAAGCTAGGCCTTGGTCCCTTATGAGGCTGTAGTGCCACTCAATTATTATTATTATTGAATTTTTGTAAGCGTGCATATTTGTTTACATTTCTACCAAGGAAAAATTCCTATATTAAACTTTTTTCTCTCAGCACCAAACTCTATTTAGCAAATATATGCGATTTTTTTCAATTTTCTAATCCCGTTCCGAATTCATTCACTTTCTCCGTAGTACATGTGACAGATGAGACAAAAATTTCATTAAGTAAATTCATTCCGTATCCAGTCAAGTCTACTTCGATGACACTAATGATGATGTGCCACAGCTTATCAGACTCCCTTTGCTGCTCTTCTCCTTCGTTGAACACCAATTCGGGGTTGATTTTTTTCTTTCGTTGCCCCTCTTCCTTCATGGACGAGTAATAAGAAGAGGGAATAAATTCATGAACCTCAGAGATGCTACGTGCGTCTTCAAAAAAAAAAGAAATGAACCCTCCACTCTATGACAACCCCAGTACCGAATCTAGCAACAACAACTACGAGCAATACCTTATTCCAATTTACCTCCGACATGATGGTCGTAGTTGTCCTCCGCATCGCTGCCGCTGTCGTCATAGTTTTGGATGCGGCATTTTCATCTTAGTAAATTCTATCGAATTAAGTGTGGATAGCAAAAAGGAGTCATATAAACGATTACGTTGGTTGATCCCCAGGGATTCCATCCGTGTGCAAAGTGTGTAGTTTCCCAACGGCAGACGGCATCCACTTGGCAAAGTTATCCCCTTCGTTGCCTGCGTTTCTCCAGCAACCACATTCAATCCCAAAGAAGTTCCGAGTTCTTCTCAGCACGGGCAAGCGTATCTTTACCACTCGCAGAAGACTTTCTTCAGAGTTTCATTGATATGAAACCGTAATAGAATACGAGAGCTCCGCTTACTCACATACATACTCGTACTCACCGTGCCTTGGGATGGTTGCTTCGGTTGGTACGCTTCAGCAGTGCCGACTTTCCTCCTCCGTGTCTGGGATAAAGTTCTGTTGTTTATTTTATCATTATCTGAGGCAATTTTTCTAAGTGGAACCAATCTGCTTTTGCCACTTGGAGGATTATTTTTTCCTTACGCCTCCTTGGATCTCTTTTTTATTTTATGATAGTTATTTCATTCAATAAATCGGGATGTGATTTCGCCCGCCCAGAAACGGTTCGGCTTGAATAAGAAGTTTTGATTTCATGGTTTTCGAACATCGTCCTTCATTCGTTTTGCGAAAATGTTGTAAATTATTGAAAGGGGTTTCTATTTGAAGTGAATTAAATATAAAAAAAATATATGAGGTGATGATTGAGATTATTGGGTTGGAATTCATTTGAATAAAGTAACGTGCTTGAGTTTGAAATATTTTTATTAACTCAACATGTTACCCTTCTATGCTGACACATTGCATGTCGTGTGATGCTTTTATTTTATTGATTGATATTAAAAATACCCCGATTTTGAAACAGATTAGATGTATGTACCTAAAGTGACCGGATTCCTAACTAGGTGAGTTTAGGTACACACATGCGAGTTTTGTTGCACGGCTATAAAATAAGAAAGAGTGTGGCACGTTACTTTCAATGTGAACAAGCACACATGGTGTCTCCTCTGATCATATTTAAAGCTCTGTCTTTTCATTTTTTGACGCATATCCGTTCCTAGGATAATCCATCAAAATTTACTTCATCCAAAGTTACTTACACAGTGCAGCACGCCACACCATCGGTGATAGCTCAGAAGTGACTTCACTCAATCATTCCCCACTTGACGACAAAATTACAAGCAGCAATCCTTTTTCTGCTCTCTTACTTCACTCCGAAGTCTTCATCGATCAACGAAAATATATTTATTGACTCCGCTGATCAAATTGACTGATTGTTTTTATTCATGCACGCGCGCGCTCAGCCATTGTGTGTAAAGGAATTGTACAAGGCGACAAGACAAGCATGCACCAGACCACGAAAAGATCCAAAAAAGTCAGACCCAAGTGCCGTACCAAACACACGAGACATTAAATTAAGTCATATATTTCGTTTCGTATCGTTTCGGTGTGCCCCGGAAAGTGCCCTTGTTCCTTGTGCTCCGAACGAAACGAGCGACTCTGTTTCTGTGTTTAAACTTTTTCGTGTGCGCCTCCTTGCGACAGTTGTGTGCTACGTATGTAGTGCACCCCTATGTCTCTAGAGAACATTGAAGCGATATACATAGGTATGTAAAGACCCATCGAATAAAAACAGCAACAGTTTCACGTCGTAAATTTTATACTTACTTCATCGATCACTGGCAGTGCGCTTCGCGGTCCAGACTCCATCCATCCCGTCCCTTGGGTAGGCTCTCACTCAGGCGCAGGTTCGGGGAGTGGCGCGTGTTACAATGTGCACAAGATCATAACGTAGAAAATCCGTGACAAACAAGTCACAATTTACATTGAATGGGTCCCCAGATACTCCCGAAATACTATGTATCCCGTAGCATGCAAATCGCAAATGAACAAGAACATCATTTACTCGGGTGTAAAAAATCACTCACTGCTCATTCATTAACTGCATTCCACTAAAGGCTTAGAATCCAGCTTCAACTTCGAATGCCGTGTCCTTCTCAATTCCAAGACCCATCAATTAGCACTTCTGCGATAAGCAAGCAGATATGCGAATCAAACGTGAACACTGCCAGGCTGGTGGCGGCAAATTTCATCAGCCTTCAAGTTTGCACACCGGCATATCGCTGGTCCCAAGCCGCATACACCTGCAGTTGCTCGGAATTGGAATTCGATTTTTTTTTCTTTTCACTTGTTCACGGCGGCGTTTAATCAAGGTATCGAGAATCGAACACTCGGCTCTCTTCGCCTCAAACCGGGTTACGTGTGAATGTGGGCGAGATGATGTTATGAGTGTCACTGTCTTCCGTTTCTCGATCGCGGTATCATGTTGCACGTTCGAATGGAAAGAAATGCTGCTTCTTGTTACTGCCTACTCCGTCCGCGTATACTTGACACTGGTTACAATTTGTCCTCATTTAGAGGTGGTATCTGCAAGGAAAAAAATGACTAACTAAAGATGGGTATCTTGTGACAAAAGTCACTGTTTACGTGGATCAGAAAGCGTATCGGTTTTTCTTTTGTGCTGAACATATTTGTCTTGGCATATACATATAATTGTTTGTAGCTAATTCTTTAAAACCTCTCAGATGGAGGAAAACTATTGAAAAATTATTGCTTCAATATAGAAGTTTGTCAAAGAGAAAATTGACAAAATACATATTTAAGGCATAGAAAGAAGGTTAGGCTATATGGACACCTTACTTACGCAAGTAGCCCTTCACGACACTCGTTTTTAAACATAGTTAAACTCTTTATAAACTCTTTAGAAGTTACACTATTGTGTCCGTTTACGGGTCACAAAACCTTGGAAAAGGCCAAACACTTGTTGTCAGATTAATATTAACACTGTCATTAGAGTCAACGGAAACTGTAATTCGCAAACTCCATTCGATGTGATTGCGGCTACAAGAGCCAGGGTTTTAGTTACCCGAACTGGTAGTGACAGCGGCCAAGGGCGGTCACGAGCTCTGTAACTTGGTTTCAGTCCGGGACCCTTGTGCGTGTAGCCTAAATACTCGAAATAGTCGGTAGTTGTTGATTATTGAAACATTCTTCTGCTCAGTGTGGAGTTGCATTGCAACCAATTATTCGCAACATACATTGCTTCTTTATCATAGAAAAACGCGCTGGCTCCTGAAAATATATTATGAGACTCACAGAGACGGTTCTGTAAGTAAAGATACACCTCTCTGGTCGATTGAACACTGAAAAAGTCTATGAAGTGGCTAAAAAAATGAGCCAGACCGACACGCGGAAGTATGAACATCGCTAGGGAACTAAGCATTTAAAACGATCTATGCATTTATTCAATTAGAAACTTTCAGAAGTTCTGCACGGATGACACAGTTGACTTTCCTGCAGAAATTACAAAAAGTTATTGATCAGAGTTACTCAGATTTGTTCAATATTTCCGAATCAAATCTTGTTCTAACTTAGTCACTGATTTAACCACAGTCTTTGTGACGAAGTGACATGCTACTACTTCTAGGGGGATAGTAGCATGGTTGCTGCTAGAGAAGTTCTCCTGCTAAGAGAGATCGGATTAGAATATGCTCCTATGAGGCATGAAATCATTTGAATCATAACGATTTTTGACTTCATTTTGGAAAACAATGAAAATGAATGAAAATCTTCTCCAATCCAATAAATCTGCTTTAAAACCTAACCGAGTTTTTGAGATTTTCATAAACACTGAGCTTAGAAAAGTATTTCGAATTGCATTCCTTTTAAGATCGCCATGTATGCCGTGGGATTTGTATGATGCGCCAGGACCTCTCTGCAATACCAACTAATAAAAATAATAATTGAGTGGCACAACAGCACACGAGGGACCAAGGCATAGTTTCTACAACAACTAATCGTGTTGTGAGTACTGTTACTCGCAAGAGAACAGAACGGAAAGGACCTACAGTTTTTTCTTGACTCCAAACGGCGAGCTTTGAGAAGCTCTTAGCACTCTTTGAGTGTTGACTCGGAAGAGGTGGTTCCATGAAAAAATGCAAGATGTTCCGTTCGGGAATCGAATGTAGACCTTCCGCTTGTGCGGAGGAAGTGTGACGATAAAACATTTTAAGTACGTATTTACAATACCTGTTGACTTTCATGTTGTGGTGAACATTTAAAGTTGACATTTAAAAGAAAAAAATGTCCACGCAATGGAAACCAACACATTATCTTAGGAATATATTTTAAAACTCGAAGGATTTTGACTAACCCAACTGGTTTAAAGTTTTCGTACTCTTGTGGTGCTACAGTTCATGGTGAACAAAAACAAATTGCAACACTTTTTAATAATCAACACGGCAACTAAATCTCTGTGTTAGAAGTTAGCTGTATTTTCATGCGTATCGATTTTAAATTCTATAAGTTTTTCACTGAAATTTAAAAAAAACAGGTGTTTGCTTGTTTTGGACAGGAGTTGAGTGAAAAGATGCAACCACTGTCTGAATTCAGAGCAGAAAAGTCACACTGGAAAGTAACTGGCAAACTGACCTCTAATTTTTTTAAAAGGTAATAATTTAATCGAATAGTAGTCAGTGGACATTTGGAATACGTAGTATATAAATACATACGTGTATTGTTTATAAAAATAAACGTTTATTTAAAAGCACAAAGGATGTATTAACTTCATTGAAGTCAAGTCAAATAAGATGAAACTACCAAGATTCACACATCAGATTCATACTGGCATCCATCATCCCCTTAGTTCATAACATGCAGGATTTTTACTATTTTTATGTTCTTTCAATTCGCGACAACCACCTATCAATTTTCAAAAGTGCAACATAACCCTAAAAACATGTTTTCATTTACAAATTGCAAATCGGTTACAAGTACGGAGCAATAAAGCACCCCCACATAATCACCCCCTCTTCGTTCTGGCACAGGTCTGTGAAAGTTGGAGCAGGTAAAAAATCTTTCTTTCAATTTTTCAGAAGCAAAAGAGGAAAACACAGCCACAAACAACAACAAAAACACCAATAACAGAATCAACTGAGCGCGCGTTCAAAAATATAATAACAAAGGCACTCTGTGTACGTGAGTAATTCCGCCATCAAATTTGAACGCATTATAATAATACATCATTCGCACACAATTCCTTCTTGTCGTACACACATAAATTTCTCCGTCAGTCACTCACTCACTCAAGCACACACTCTCGTGCGGGCACAGCAGAAGAATCACCAAACGCGTAACAATCCGCCAGAGCGCCAGTATCGCCAGTACCCAGTCTTCTCCAACAGAAAAATGAAAAGAAACCCAGAAAGAGGGACAAAACTAAACTCATCCACGTCACACACATAGATACCATCCGCGCTCAATCAGTTGCTCACCCTATTCGACATCTGCGAGCGTTCTGTGTGTGTGCGTGGAAAGAAAAACTCAGCCGCCCCACTGAAGGATTTATGTGTGAAACATCATGGCTCGCATAAAGCATAATTCTTCACACTTTACGCACTTCACTCCTTCTGAGTGTAAGCCATCCGTGCATCTCGCTCACACATGCGCCGAACAAGCCTATAGCGATCTCGGTTCCACAACACATCCATCTTTTTAAAGGTCTCCTTGCCGGAATGCTTTATGGGTTCGCTCCTCCCTTTTCATTGCTGCCGCAACAAACAGTGGCAACGCGCGCCACAACCACGTTGCCATTGAAACGAAGGAACACACTGCTCACAGGTAGCACTGTATTCTTGCTGAGATGAGGCCGGCGGCGGCATGCATGTGTGTGTGTGTGTGATGAGAATGGAGAAACGGATTAATGGCGGGATACTCTGGTAGCCATCGGTTCCCGACGGCAAAATGGATTTCGTACTTAAGTTGGAATAGCAATTTGGAGCTTATTTCACATGGCGCATGTTTTAGCAAGGAAATTTAAGTGAAATACTTTTTTTTGGCACCCTCTTGACCACGTGATCCAATTCGACGGCTGTTTAGTCCACAGAAAGTTTCGCACTTTATTTGCTCCGGCAGTTGTTCAATGAGTGAAAGAAGTAAGTGCGGTGTCCTCAGATTGTCTCTTGCTCAAGGCTTGGATTTATATACATACTTCGAATCGAAGTGAAGTGTTCCCAAGTATCCTTATTGCTCCTTCTAAATGGGAGAAAGCGATGTCGGCAGAGAAGGGAATTCATTTAGCTTTGCCGAATAGTTAGAGTAGGGGAAGATGGTGTGTGGAAAATACTTCGATCGCGGGGATGTTTCCCATGTACGGAGACAGGGGTTGAAAATAGTGTTGCTATTGTGGAAAGGATGAAATAGTTTGACATCGACATTTTATTTGAAATAAATGAAAAAATTTTGAACTTTTTGGCGAAAATAGAAATGTAAGTTTTCTATGCATCAGTACAAAGAATCATATTGGCGTTACTAAAAAATATTTTTCACACGGAGTCAAAATTTTGATTCAAAGAGCCGAGAAAAATCATCAACTTATATCAATTCAAATACGCTTTCAAATAAACATATTTTATTGAAAAATACATTTTTGCTTAAATACGTCATTGTTGAGGATAGTTTTCGCCGGTTAAACGTATCATAAATCTTTTCTTTACAGAAACTCCTATTTACCAACATGTTCCAATAAGTTTAACGCAAAGCTTATCACATATGTATCGAACAGGCTTGCTTTCTAACTCGCGAAAAACCAATGTTTTGACTACACTCTAGAACGGAGATAATTTGAGTGTCGTGAGGTGTAGGACGTAATACTTGACTATTCTGTCATTCCTTTAAATTACGTCTACTCATGCCCAGAACATTGAATCATTAAATTTTATTTAAAACTGCACTGAATTCACTTCTGAACATAAAATAAGTTGCAAGACTTAATAATAATAATCTAGTAAGAAAGTAGCTATAGCGTCGACTACCACGTCGAAGGTCTGAGGTTCTACTCAAAGGCTAAACTCTTCGCATTTTTTCATACCACCACTCCCATTATATTGCTAACAACATCAAAAGGAGGAAAGCTTCTAAAATCTCCGCGTTTGGAGTGCGCAATAAACTGTAGGTCCCGTCTCCTTGTGAGCGGACAACAGCAATCCCAACACCAGTAGTTGCTGAAACTAGAATCTCATCCCATATGTGCTGTAGTGACACTCAGTTATAACTCTTAAGTAATAAAGTTAGTATTTAGAATCCATTTGTTCAAAAAGTCCGCACTCTCGAAAACACTTTACTTGCTGTGTGTTCACGGCTCTCCCCACATACCACATGTTCGCATCACAGAACACACACCCCCAAAAGGAAGACTACCGAAAACCAACAACAATGTCACTGGCAAATAAATATAAATGAATTTACGAGAGCGAACGAGAAAAGCACTCAAAGTAAAGCAACTCCTCGAAACTCTCGCTGGCAATAGCTCAAAGCCGCCCGAGTACGAAGAAGAGCAACAATTCGTAAAATTGATTTCACTGGATTCACTCATTCAATAGAGTAGTATCTCTGAGATTTCCCCATACCCCAGTGTCGTTCATATCACCGTCACCACTAAGAGCCTGACTACTAAAGCATAGCCAAAGCTCGGTCACACTGAATTTTCTCATTCGCAAAGAGAGAGAGATAACTTGGCGTCGGCCGTCGCTAGTCAGTTTTTCCGTCTTTGATTTTCATCAACACCACCCCACTCGGATGGTAGTTCTTTTCTTCCACATTCGCAATGTTTATGGCTCATTTTGTCAGCCCCGCAGCTAGGCTGACATAGTGGAGTCGAGAATAGGGAAAAACGACTCAAGCCACTCGAAGGCGCGCGGCGCGGCGTATTCCTGCTGTCGATAGTCCGTGCACGCACACAATCTCCTTCCTTACTCACCCATACATCTGTTTAGTTGGCGCAGAATTTTTCCTTTATCCTACAAGGCAGAGAACACACCAATATCACCATGTGAAAGATACTTTATTACGTGTGCGGCGGCGAAGGCCCTCTGCGCTCTGATGTGTGTCTCTCGTATATTTTATATTCAGCCACCGCCAGAATGTATCTAGATACTTATTTATGTATTATATGCCATCACACCATGGCAATTCCTCAGATATATGTGTACATTGGCGTAATTTTTTTTCTGTTCCTTTCTTTCTTCTCTACTCTACTCTGCTACTCTGCTACTCGGCTGCTGCTGTGGCTGCCGATGTCTGCTGTAGTGTTGTTGTTGTTCTGTTGTTGTTGTTGTTGTTACTGTAGTTGGACTCTATAGTATTGTGGTGGCTGGTGCTCTGGTGGTGCTGCTGTATGTCGCTTTTTTGGTATTTTTTATTTCTGGATTAAGGAGTTCTCGGATTTTCACATGTATATGGCACGAATTGAATGCTTTATGGGTTTAGTTTGATAGAAGTCGTAAAGAAATCAACATCTTTTTGGGGAGCTGTAATAGTAATAAAAATAATCATAATCATAATAATAATAGTTGTAGGACACATTAAGCGGAGCTATCAAAGGATTGTTTGTAATTTAGTGAGATCAAGAAGAGCAGCTGGCCACCGGATTTTTAACATCAAACAGAATCGAACAAGATATACGACGGCTTGATTGCTTACCTTGCGTACATTGTTATGTTACGTCTCCGATGTGTCGTGGGAATTTGTTTTTGTTGGTTTTTGCGCAAGTGATTGCATGAACAAATGCTCGCCTAATCGTAACTAGTGCAGCCATCGGCAAATCCAATTGGAAGGGAAAACCTTGTACTTAAGTCGCGGCAGCAACTATTCTCAACGTCCTACTTAACCACAATACTTCACCCAGTGCAATAATATTTTTAATTAGAGAGTGTAACTTTTTAAGGATAATCTCAGTGCCAATTCAAGAATCAACCCACGTGTGCGTGTTCCGTCGAAGGTATCGTTAGTTCAGAACACTTGAAACGTGTCAGTGTCGTTCTGTCAGTCACAGTGCGCGCCAAATTAGTATATGAAATATTCGCTTTTCACGTTCGTAAACGTCAAGCAAATCTATCGGAACTTAAGGCTGCTCGGACAATGCTCTGTAGTCCTGCTTGAACCGGCAATTTAGCATTTGTTTTTTCGTGCTTAATTGATGGATATCTTAATCTACGATTTGCATCCAATGTAAATCATGTGCTGATTCGTAGTTCAGTGTTTGAAGTGATATTGCAATATTTTTTCTCAGTCCTTTTAATTTCTTCTTTCAAGTTTACGTCAAATCAGTGTTTCTAGTCCTATAAGCAAATCGCTGAAATAGATCCAATACACATGCATATGCACGTATATGTATGATTCGATTTGGAAGTAAAATTTGTGATTTCGGGAGCATACATCATGGCATTCGTCGGTAGTCGGTCGCGGTATTCATTCGTTGCAAATCCAATTGTTGCGACCGTTCAAGAAGCATAGAGTATCCTTCTTTGGGATTTATTATCGGAGCAAGTGGCTGTGCGTCTCTTTATGCAGCGTTTCTTTTCAGCCAACGCGCAACTGCAGCAGAAAGGATTGTCGTCTATCACAGGAGGACACTGTAAGTAGTATTAGTACATACGATTGTAAATTGAATGAGTGTGAGACACACGTATATTGCAAAGAGAATATGAGTTACTCAGAAGTCATTCAAGGGTTTGGAATGCAATATTTCTGAAAACTTTAGAAAACGCGAATGATCTCAAAGTTATAGAAGGGAAATCACATTCTGCAACCTGAGTTCAAAAGACTCTCTTTTGATTCGCATTCTCAAAATGTTAACTGAGGAGATTCTCTTAAAATTACACTGTCCCACGCGGCTTTCTGGATGATTGAGACAAATATTAAAAAGTGTATGTACTCTTATATCATTGCACAACTAGATTGCACTATGTGCCCGTGCTTGTCATCTTTAAAATCTTTCTAATATCTTGTCAAATAGCCATAGTGGCGTTTTAAATTTGCGGAATCTTTCTTTGAATTCATATGTAAAATATGTCAACTAAGTTTCTAAGTTGTGACATTAGTTGATTAGTTAACCTCTTTTAACAAACTTTAATTTACAAACTAAAACTTTTAATTTGAGCTGTTGGAAACATTTCTTTCAAAATCAACTAATTAATGATAGCTGCTTAATTTGGAATAAAAATGTTTGTGATTCTTGCAATCATTTCATAGTTTCCAAGTTTCAGTTAAATACTCTAAACCAAAAATGTTGGGACGAAAATATATTTAGTAGTTTCATATACATCTCATAATTTCAAATCAATAAAATCAATTCTATTTCTAATGCAGGTATGTGCTTATTGCCCTTATAATATAAAAAATAATTTATTCGTTACTTTTAATATCCGTATTGGCTTTTTTAGTTTAAAAGAAAAAACACAACACCTCTTTTATAAAATAATATAATAGTCCTTTATTTCTATTAAACATTCTCCCCCTAATTAGAATCAAGAAAATGAAATAAAAATTCTCCTTTTTAATTTACAATAACACAATGAATAGGAGCGTTTGCAAGTAAAAATCATATGTATATATTGTGCCAAAATTTTTATAAATCAAGAAGGTCTTGAATTAAAGTCTGAATTATCCCAAATTCATTGAGGCTTATCAAATACAAAACTTAAAGAAATTAGCAATTTCTCTAGAAGACAAAAGATTATGCATCAAATTGGACGTTTCACTCAGTTTGTACAAACCAATCCATTGGCTACCTTCATTTAATAAAATCCAATATTCTAAGGCAACAAGTTCAGTCTGCACATTAATGAAAAGGGTTAAAACATAAAATAACATTTAGACTAAATTAAATGCAACCCATTTTATTTAAATTATACAATAAACAGTTCGCACTCAAAACTTAACATATTTGATAAACTATGTAGAGATTTAATCTCGATCCACTGGTTTCATTTGCATACTAGCTTTCGTGACGTAATTCGCTATCGAGAAAAAGAGGACCAACAATTTGCAATCCATTTATATTTTCAAATTTTCTTGTTACATTTTACGGGGAAGAAATATGTATTGTACAAACATCAATAGAGTATTGGCAGGGTAAGAGGTTTTAATAATAAAGCATTTTGATGTCATGACCAATCATATCTCTTGTTACGTGCAGTATTTTAGTCCTTAAAGATGCATTAGACAGTAATTAAAAGCTAAATGCAAAGCGCAATGCCGGTCTTTTGTTTTAAACTAAGTCCCCCAAACTTGCTAAGTTAGTTTAAATGTAGTTTTACGTAGGAATAGCTTTGTCATGAATCCAATCGATTATTCTCTCATGAACTCATTTAATCTTACGTAAGCCAACAATTACTTTTTTATATTGAGAAACACCGCTGCTTGCCAACGTTCTTAGACTCAAAGGTGAGCAGTCACTAAAAAAGAAAAATTGTTCCTTTAGCATTGTTGAAATTAATAAACAAGTTTACCAACTTATTTATACATTAATTACGTTTTTTGTGTATTTGTTTTGCATTTAATATTCTTTGTTTTTCTAAAAACAATTTTTAAATATATACTTTCGCTAATGTCGTACCTTAAACCTCAACCCAGTTTTATATATTTTTATTTTCATTGGTAAATTTATTTATTTATTTCTTAAATTGCTTGTTAATCTGTCATACAAATCAGACAACTTTATTCTAAATGCCGACATTTTTTTTATTTTCAAATTTCTTCAATCCTCGTAATTAAAATATTTTCGATCCAATTCGCCCAAGTATTTAGCATTTAAAATATTGTAATTTTGTTAAACATTTTTGGTATAGCAGGCAAACGATTTTATCAAACATATTGACTTTTGAAAGGGAAAGAAATCATGTTTTCAATGTTGCATTAAGACAACACATGTCTTTATTATAAGGTATCTCACGCCAGCCTAAACCCCCTAATGTTATGACCTAATTTCATAACATATAACGAATAACTTGATATATCGATCATTCTTGTTCATTTTAGCGAGGTTTTACTGTAACCTAAGTATATAGGTTGACTACCCTTCCGACATCAAATACCGACGGCGGCAACACTTGTTTGATAAGCACTATGAACTGACTAAAGTCATTAAGTATATTATTCGTTATTTTAATAAATTTGTCGATCGAGTTCATTGCCGTTGAACTTTGATCAAAAATGTTTCGATATTTTATATCACAAAAAAAGTTATAAAGAGTCTTGGGCTTTCGTAGTCAATGCTCAAGCAAATCGTCTAATTGCTAGTAATAGTATTTTCAACTTTGTGGGAAAATTAACAATAAAAGAAAGCTATGCAGGCAAATTTATATAAAATCAGCATAGCTATTCGATAAACAAAGGCATTTTCAGCATCGATCGATGTGTTTAGAAAATTGTAAACTCAAAGCATCTGAGAACCATTGGTGTCTTACCCACTACGCCACGGCGACCATTCAGATATAGTTTGATGTAAAAACGAAATATATATTTTAGACCACTTTGATTTAAGTGATAAACCTTATATTCTCCAAATCTTAACAGAAATATGTTAAAAGTTGTAAAAATATTATAATTCTGTCATCTTTAACAACAAGAAACAACGTATGTTCAACAATGAGTGCTCTCGTTTGCTACAGGAAAATGTGCACACACTTTGTTAATAGATATACATATGTACATATGTATATCATACCTTCCATGAATTTACATATATGGGACCAAAAGCAATGCTCGAAAAAAATTTTTTTTTTGCATTGTCACTCTGCCACTGTCCTTAATCTTTCATTTTCAAGTACAGGCAAAAAACACACGTCTTGTTCAGAACGTCGTTTACGGAAAAAAGTACTCAGTTATTGAAAAGTGTTGCATTTTAGGTGTTATGTCACAATTGTCAATATTGGCGGACAATTGTGATATACCATCTAGTTTATAATGTCTTCCACTCCGTTTATTGCTTAGTGCCTTTGCAATTTTGTAACGTCCACGAAATTCCAACTAACTTATCCGACAAGTAAACTCATACTTATCAAACTAATAGAGCCATGAGCCAAACCTAAATCCTGTTCATCAAAAGCAGAATACTTAATGCTTTTTTCGAACGACACTATTGGAAAAGTGTTTCTGTAGAAAATATGTAAAAATTATTTTTGTACAGTGAATGTTTCTAAAAAATACACTTCACCGCAACGGCTTATCGACCAACATTGTGTATTAGTACATATTTAAATACGAAAACCTTGCTTTGGCAAATCAGGTTCAATCGTAAATTTATATTATATTTCCTTTGCGAGAAATTGATTTCAGTTTTGGGTTTCAATACTGAAACCATCACAAAACATAACAAAATATGCCTCATTGGTGCTTACAAAATCATTTTTCATCACAAAGCTAATATATGTATATGAAAAACAAACTTGCAAAAGATCCTCAAATATTAAGATCATATTTTGGATTTTCCTACAAATTATTATTGAGTACTATATAAAAAGAACAAACTGCAGGGCTGTAGTTTGAATCTTCTTATACATATAGCTGAAGTATCTTATGGGTGTGAAGAATTTCTTGCAGTAAATTTATTGAATATACATATGGTTTCTAACCTAACACTATTCACTATGATTTATCTGCGCCAACGTATAATTCTGCGACGCATATACACCGACTTCATCTAGGAAACTTTCTAGTTTTAGTTTGGCTATTGTTAGAACCTCTTTTATGCACATATCTAAAATAGCTATCAAACCGCAGATAGTGCTTATTGTTACGAAGTCTGCTTATTTACATTCGGCTGAAGGTGCGATGCAATAACGCCAATCGCACTGATGTACACTTTTGAAATTCGAAGCTGTTTCACTTTATACAGACCTATTATGTAATTCGCCTTTTTATGGCTGCTCAAATCGTAATTGAGTCGAATGCTGCCTGACAAAATTTAAGACAGAATTCAAAATGTGCGTTATTTTTAATTGCGATAAGTTGGTAAAATTAAGAAATCCACAGTTCATAGATAGAAATGCAGTGCAATCCCTGCGTTTGGGAGAGGTGCGAATTCGAGTATATTCAAGGTTTATATTTATGTACACACATAGCCATGTTTTTTATCAGTAACAACTTAACACATAACCTTAATCCCAAATTGTACCTCTGGCGAAGAAGGTACGGAATCCAAAGAAATTAGTCTATTTACCTTTATGAAGTTAAAATTAACGTATCCATATTTTATTATGAATTTCTTCACATTCATTTTTCTTACATGCATATTTTTCAAAATGTAAGTTCTTTTCTCCAAAGTGCAATAACGCCACCCGGCTCGACTTTATTTCACAATTCAAGACACAATAATGAACAACATTTAAGTAAAATACGAGTAACACCGAATTCCCAATAAATCAGCTTTCTTACGCTCGACGCTATTGCACGATCACTTTTTAGGGCATAGTGTCTTGCGGACTAGAGTACAATTCTGTTTATTTATTTTTTAAATAAACCAGCAAAACTAGAGGATCAGTGATAACTTTTCAAAGGCCACTCTTGGTGTTGATGCAATCGCTCTACGTTAACGGATATTGTTCCCTAATGATATAAATAAATTATAAATTATTTTTACAATCCAATAAAAAAATAAAACAAGGTTTTGTACACTACGCGTTCAAATAAGTGTTACATCAAACTTTATTTTTCATTAAGTTTAGCGGAGAAAATTGATTGATATAAAACAAAGTAAGAGGAAAAAAGGTGAAAATTAGCTGCTTGATTATTGCATTCGAGGATTTAATTAAAATGATTCAGACGAATAATAAGAAATTCCCAGCACAAAGGTGTTTGCAGGTGTTGCTTGCAGACGTTTTTAGATTTATTGTCGCTCATTTCCTCTGATTGCTAGGACAGTCTTCGCCACATTTCCAAATTTATTTTCTCCCCATAAATTCGTTCTTGTCGTAGAGACAATTGAATTTCAATGAGACACAACCGTTCCTGTATCTGTATTTGTTTAGGGATGTAACATGATCTTCTGTTCAAATGAATTCTTTTCTTTTGAGAGGAGGCCGCGAACAAATAAAAAATAAACTGAGGGAGATTGCGGAGAACATCCTTGAGACAATTCGAAAAGATATAAAATTATTGATTAAGTTTTTCTGTTTAAGGAAACAACTTTCGACTTTTTCATTTCAAAAGAAAGAAAAGTGCTTAGACTTGTCACCATGTTATGTAAGAATTCAAGTTGACAGAGACCAATAATAACTGAAATTAATTCACAACACTAAGAGGAAAATTGCTCAGCCATTTCTTGCCTGTCCCATACACTATAAGGAAAGTTGTTACGTAATTTTACAAAATTGAGGAAAATATCGGGATAGTGGAAGTCGGTGAGAGGCGACGAAAATATGTCCTTGAAACAATCCGAAATTAGTTTCTTCAAATTCATTAGATGCGGCTAGCGCACCTGCATTGTAATGGTTTCATATCGGAAGTGTCCTTGAAATTCATACAGAAATGAGTGTGACCTAATTGCCGGTCAGCAATTATCATTTAAGCGAGAATGGGCTTAGAAAATGTGGGCAAACCACCTGTAGATACACAACACACAAACTGCTCACAAAAAGGTTGCATAACATTTTTGGGATAGAGTCAATTACGTGATTCTATTATTATTTGAATGGCGTTCATACCTGTTAAGTATCAATAAACAGTTCATGAAACAAAATTCCCATAAGAACACAAAATGTGCAGAAGACCTTGAAATATTTTAAAGACGTTTCTAATGTTCACCTTGCAACAGGTTGCCGTTTCGAAGGCACAAAGAAGGAACTAAGCAGGTTGTGCTTGGAAAAAAACGCCGTCAGGTGAACTGAAAATGTTAACTCTGTAGCGGTGTGAATTGTGTTTTAAGATTTCTCACTTTAAATGTCGTTTACTAATGCTCAAAGAACACTATTTCGTGGTAACACAACAAAACAAAAAAGAGAAGTACCAATGAAACGGTCAAAAGGTCAACTTTTAGTGTTTCTATAGTTTCGCACGGAAACCATTTTTTTTTTTTGTTTATTTTTTGCCACGTTTATTGCCTTTTATTGCCACCTTAGCACACAAAGTGTCGCAGAGGAGAAGAGGCAAGATGTCAAAATGAAATGAAAGCAAAAGACAAAAGAAAAAATGTCAGACAATGCAAAATCCAAAAACAGAATTTCTGCGACATTTAAAAAGGCAGTCGCGTCGTTAGTTCTCAGTCTTGTATCTGGGATGCCGAAAAATTTTTCTACGAAATCGCATTTTTCGCCTCGCTTTTAGTTCCTTTTTTTTGTGTGTTATTTTTCTGTTTTTTTTTTGTATTTTGTGTTCAGGTCAGTCTGTTAGTTGCGTGATCTTGTTCTTTTGTCCGTTGAACTATTTTGGACGATACATTGAAGGCAGAGAAGCATACGGAAAGCATACACATGTACATGGAAGACCGCCGCCGTCGTCTTTTGTTGTCTCATGTTGTGTTTGTTTGCCAAACATGTTATCCTGTCCATCTCTACATGAGACTTTCGCAATATTTGACCGCATTATGAAATATTAGACTCATATGCAAATTTTAGCAGGACATATCATAAACAAAGTCCTTTTTGCCTTAAAAATTGTTTAAGAAGAGAAGCGTGAAGAATTGAACATGTGGGTGCGAAATGCCTGTTTCTGTGAAAAAAATCGTCCGATATTTACTGGGTTCTGTGAAAGATTTATAATAGAAGCGCACGCGTTGGAATTGATGCACACTTACTTGTGGGATCCCACTCGATAGTTTCCTGGGACTGTTTGCATGAGGAAACAATGGCACAATTTTGCACAGTAGTCCGAAATAATTCTTTCTCTCAATGTATGTGGACATTTTGTATCCAACACATGTGACTTGAATCAGAATAGAAAGAATGTCCCACATAACGATAAATCACTTGTGTGGGATATAATTTAGATGCTTCACACTCAAATAGAATTCGCAATGAACTAGTTAATTTCGCTAACATATTCCCTAAATATTCAAATGCTGTCTGTCGAGAATGTGCTTCCTTATTCTTAGCACTATGCAACAAACTACACCGCAGTGGAAATGTTTGTAGAATATTATATAGTCGGGAGGGGTTGTTATGGACCAGTACATAATTCCAGTAATCAGTAAACTCAGAATTAGTTGCAGTTGCGTAGGGAATTTTATAATTGTTTTCAATTTTTTCGATTTATTTTAATTCCTTCCTTTCATCCTGCAAACATTGTCTATTTTCCTTATTTCCTAAAAAAAAAAACCCTCTCCAAATCTGGGTCATGATCTTTCGTTATAGACAGTGCTAGACTAGAGCAGTGTATTGCATTCGCTTTCACCTGTTCAGTATGAGAAAAGTTGCATGAAATCAATAAACAACTTTTAAATCTCTAAATCCAGTGAATTCCAAAAAATACCTTTACAAAAGCAATCCATGTACTCATACAAAATGGTCTCTCCCCCCACATAATTTGGGTAAATCTTCTAAAATTTATTGCCTTCTCTTCTAACACCCATTTAGACTCCGTTAATTTTACCTCACTGTAAAAAAAAGTCAATTTTGTGTGAATTTAAAGCCAAATTAATAACCCAACACAATGTGACCAATAAAACACGTATTTACCCGACACCCAATTTATATCTGCCAAATTATTTCCATTAAAAAAATTCAAAATCATTAGTCTTTGGCCCGCAATGAGACGGGCAAACAGGACATGTGTCTCGCTTGCGCTTTAGGCCTTACCTTCACCAACACTGGACAGCGTCATCATAAGCCATTATCCCTTCACACACACACGTAACATGGCATTAATCATTTCGAACGAAGATACTGTAGCACTCAGCTGTGGGACCAGACCAGTCTACTTGCTGCTTATTTTTTTTTTTTATGAGGAGGATATTCCCCTTTCAATGGTCTCGCCTTCCTCGAATCGGGGAATACTTTAAAAACGATTAAACCGTCATGGAAGCTATTGCTCTTCTTCTCCTTAGAGATTTCCAATTGTAATCCCCCAACAGGGAAAATGAAAAAAAAAACTGCATACACAGAGAAAAGGAGGAATGCTGCCATCAGTGATTTTCAACCACCGACCGTCGGCCGGGTCGAACCGAACCGAATTCATACACACAGCCCAAAAATTTAAGAAACAGTATGGCGGATTGTTCTGCTGGATTTGTTGGTGTATTTTTTGCAATTCTGTTTTTCATAACAGTTTTCTAACGTTATTCAGTCGCTTCGATTCTATTCCGTTGTGCACCGGGAACGAAGAAGTAACATCTGTGACATAGGTTGCTGCTGCCGTCGCAGCCGTTGTCCCATTGAATGCACACAATGGCTGCCGGCGACGTTATATGTAGAAGAAAGGGAACCAGTGCGATGGCGGCGGCGATAAGGATGAGCTACACCATGGGCATTAGATAGTTGTAGCAGGGTTGAAAGAGTCCCAGATGAAATTGTGGGAGGAGCTAGTTAAGTTTGACAAATTACAAATACCTTGCACTTTCGAGTTAAGTACTTAATATTTGTTTGAATGTTAAAATTAATTATTTAAGTTTATTTTTGGTCACCTTTAATTGGCCAATATGCTCCACTTACTTTCTCTAAGTGACAATTGGATCTATGTCTTACCAAGTGAACGAAACACCTACTATAAATCAATTTGTGTCTCAAACGTTGCCAATGGAATATAGAAAACGACGCGAAACACACAACTCAATCACGTTTCACATTTTCAAGCCCTCCCTCGCATAAGAAATAACACGTCAAAGTGTCTCAAAGCACAGCATGCTCTGATTCGATGCTTCTGGGCAGGGAAACAAATTCCAAATCACATGCAATGCAGGCAAAATTTCGTACATAAAACATATTCTAACATTATGTGCGGATTCCTCAGTTTTATTTCTTCCCGCAGTCATGCCTCTGCGGTGCATACTAAAAAGATCGATGTGAATAAAATACACGAAAAAAAAGAATCAAAGAAGCGTCGGACTTGAGACGAAAATATTAATGAAATACCGTAAATCGTGATTGAAATGTTTAACTTGCTGTAATTGCGGATGCATTGTCAACATCGATCGCACATTGTAAAGTAAAATTTTATCCATGCCAACACTCCAAACCACCCATACCCATGACGGTTGACTTGCCCATATGCAACCGAGGCCCGAGGAATCCTCTTCAAAGTCAAATTCAACTCTTTGGTAGAGGCTTACAGCAACACTTACAGTGACAATGCCTCTCACTCAAGCATGTAGCGTCTGGGAGTGCAACAGTGGATGATGACGATGACGACGACGGCGACGACGATGGACAACGCCGACGACGACAATTGACGAACGGATTGACAGACGATTGAAAAGTTTTATGGGACACCCGTGACAACGTGAACAATGCCGATGATGATGACGATTACGATTGCGGCAGCTACAATGCCGTAAACAGACCTGGGAGGGATACTGCATGCTAAGGGCATGCAGTGGCCGGCGGTCAGGCAGGTGAAGTAGCACGATGGCGATCATCATGACGATAATACATATATAATAATTTTATTACTTTACCTACCGCAACGAGGTGTGATAAAGTCGTTAACTTCTGAATCAACTTACCACCAGTGCGCCATTGAAATAGTAGCCGTGGCTCTTGACAGGGCATGACTGTGCCTTCTGCCCCCAAAACGATATGCGAAAGACATCGTAAAAGTAATTTTACGAGCGCAGTTCATTGTTGATTTTATGCCTCTATTTACGACAACAAAACGATCTGGAAAACAAAGAGGATTATATATGTGCATTTGATGGGATTTGTGGGTTAAGATATGTAGGAGTTATGTCAACAACATTATGTTTGTATGGCCGACTGATGAATAGATTTCTCACACCCCCCCTTGTTCTACACTGGATAGAAATTTAGTTCACTTTTGATTGTGTGAACGTATTTGACTATTTCTGGACATTTTACTATCGAACAAAGCTCAGACTTTGACCACACCCTCTACAGGAAATTTCTAAGCCAACTCGTAATCACCCCGACTGACATACCACAGGAAATGCACATCGATTGGTTCCGAAAAGTTAAAGGAGCCTGAACCTCCCCATCATACCCACACAACTGTCCCCATAAGCATGTTGTATACAAATTAATCCGAGACTCAAAGATGCGGTGCAAGAAAATAACTCAATTAATTTCTGTCACCTGATTTATCGCTGCTTGCGTCTTTTTTTTTCTTTTCCGCCGTCTTCCTCGGGCTTCATTGGTTTTGTTTTAAAATCTCTTTTTTTTTCTTCATTTATTTTGTCGAGTAAAATCCGCTTGTAATCACACCATACCGTGTACATCTCGCAGCGATCCGCCACAAATATGAGAGGGGACAATTTTAAAGAGGCTCGCAAGTATCACCTTATAGCCATGTATCCATCTCGGACATTGAGTCCGATCAGCAGGTTAATCAAGTGCCGCGGCGACAACTACTGACGGCCTGCTCGGCGTCATCGTCGTCGTCGTTGCTCGATATGATGCGAGTATTGAGTGTGTGAGTGGGGTGAAAAGGCATCACGATGGCTAAAATGACCAGTTCTTAACATGAGGATACTTCATGTTTTCTCCTCTTCAACACAGCATCCAGCGATCGTACACATTCTCACTCACACTCACACTTCATTCATTTTCTTTATTTTTTTTTCGAAGGAGCCGCAATGTAAAAAAGGTAAGAAGGAAACACTGAACAAAATTTATAATCAACGCCATTAAAACATGTTTCATCCGCAAGTAATCCGTCAAAGGTGATGCATATAGATAAAGCTGGGCATGTGCATCTCAAAGATACATTCATCTTTTTCTCGCATCTGCTTTAGTTAATTTTTTGTGTTTTCTTTTTTCATTTTTCCTTCACACACATTATTTCATCTCTCATCATTCCTTAAGCAAGACTGACTGTGCGTAGATCTTCCCCTGTAGACAGGCATAAGAAAGACGATAGAATCGAATTGGACGCGAAGAAATCTTGATCGGTTATAAATCTTGTGGGGAATACTTGAATATTTTTATTCATTTTTGTGTGGCTCTTTCAAAAGCTTTTCCCCGAGCGTAGGTTGACACACAATAGAGGTGGTTTATTTAAGAACTTAAAATTATTTTTAGAAACCTGCAGATAGAAAGCATGACATCTTTCGGCGAAGAAGCACAAGGCAAACTTTTCAAACTACAGACGTACGTGCATACGTTTTGAAAGATATAAATCCTGTGGCTGATAAGTGGTCTGTTGTTTTCCATTTAAAAGGAATTCTGATAAAAATGTTTAGCAAAACATATTTTCAACATATCCTGAATTATAGTTGACAGCAACGATTTTGACAGATGGTTGTCAGAAATTGAGTTCACCTTCTACGCAACAAGTTTTATTTTTAGAATTAATTGAAACACTAAATCGCACCCAATACAGTTCACAAGAGACCAAGGCTTCCCTGGTCGTTCCTACTCATGTTGTGCTGTAGTTCATTCACAAGTAGACGGAACTTGCAGTTTGCCGACAAGATCTGGGAAGGTACTCATAGACAATGGATAGTCTCTGTGCGTACTCAGAGGTGGTGCACCTAAAAATACAAGGCGCTCAGACCTGTACTAGAATCTGGGATCTTCACTACGCCGCCAAATTTTCAACAGATTCGCACTTTGTACCAAATTAAGTTTCTTTTGGAACAGCGTTTGTGTATTTCACGATCATTTCTGTCGACGATATTAGCATTCTGTCGAAATCCTAAATGCAATACTTGCACAGTTCTTTTAAATCTGTTTCACTTTTCCCTTTGGTATGACGTAGATCCACAAAGTCACACTATGTCTCCGTTTCCACCTCCGTGAACCTCACATATGAAACATATTTATTTATTTCCTTCAAGAGCAGTACAGGTTGCGTGAGATGACATAACACTCTCCGACATACAAAGCTAGTCTAACGTAAGCGAAGCTAGTAAGGAATGTTTGAGGGAGAAAAAAAAATAATGTCCCGAAAAAATTGAAATTACAGAAGGCTTGTCGCACAAAATTCAAATGATATAAAAAGAAAAACATTACTCGCCAGGACATTTTATACACTCACACGAATATGTATACCTGGGTAGGCTCGGTGTGTAGATAAACCGAAATTCTTTTCTCAGCAACACAACTCAACTACCCTATGTCGTACATTCAGTTCGTGTGGCTTTAATTCAAAATTCCACACCAGAAAACACACCCAGTGACCCTAATTTTATCCTTGGAAACTTTTTGCTGTTTTTGTTTTGCCCTTCCGTTCAGTTTGAACTTCCGTATTTTGGGTAGTTTTTTTGTTTCCGTTTTGCTCTTTCACTAGGGCTGCTCCTTTATTTTTGTTTTTCTCATTTCATGTATTTTTCACTTTCTGCCTTCTCCTATCCCCGTTGATTAATCCAGGACAATGAACAAAAACAAAGAGCACAATGTGGAAAATAGAAACGAAAATTTTGGTAAATTAATTTGGAAGTCACAATCATGTTAGGGTGGCCACTTCGAGTAATGTCCCCGAGAAAGGCCGATGTACAAAAAATTAATCATTTTCATCGAGAGAAAAATAGGAGGGATTGTTACAGTGCGAATTTTCTTAATTCGAAGCAGATCCCTCTGTGTGTTTCGTTTGAAGGGACATGTGAAAGCTTGCCCGCACTGGAGGAGTATAATAATTGTTGTGCTGATAAAGCACATAAATCAAACAAAGACGACTGGTCTCTAGGACTGTTCCTTCACATTACATTCTTCGCTGATGGCAAAATATTTTTGGCTGGATAAACACGATTTTTTTTTGTTCACTTGCCACAACGAGTACTGCAGAACAGTTGAACCTCAAACGACCCAAGGTATTCATACACACAGATATATACGGACGCAAATACTGACATGGCCTTACGTTTCCAAGGATATTTGTGCTACATCGTTTGACCTTAGTTTTATTTTTTCTCTTTCTGTTCAGTTTTTGTCGGAAAGACGTTGCATATACATATGTGTGAGAGACGAGAATGATAAGAATCCCCCTTCATTTTTCTTATACCGATGGAGTTGTGTCAGTCTGTATTAGCCTGCAGCAGCAGCAAGGATGTTCAGTTGTTACTCACTGCTATGTTGTGCTACGCTACCAAACTGTTTACCATATAATCAACTGCGTTATGTGGTTCTGTGTGTGTTATCGAATTAAACTCGGGTAATTTAAACTTCCAGGACACAGTCGCTTGTTTTCATTATTACACGAGACTCATAGATAAAATATAAGATATGCCTATCCGAGCACATGGTCTCAAAGGGATACAACTGGATGGGAGAAAGTGTGTTGACTTGTGCTGAGATATGTATAGATATGTATGGGAGTGTGTACATGCAGCGTAAAAGGGAGGAAATAACTTGATTAAGGAAGCGGCGATAGCTGGAGTTGATTAGGTCTTATCTACCAGTCGATGTTTGGTATTTGGGAGATGTGTGGTATTCTTAAAGAGAGGGCTGAATATTAAAGATAGACAGAAATTGTAGAAATATCACTTTTCTCTGTTCGTAAGTAAGGAATTTCGACGCTTAAGACAAACTACAATTTTCATTTATTTGTTTTTTTGGTTCCGGCTGTTTGGCGCTCATGTGGTGGGAGCTGAAAACTTAAGCTCTTTATCACAGAAGCGCCTGCTGGTCTTTCTTCGGAAAACCAAGACCAATAATGAAGGTAACTGCCTGGTAATGCAATGGTTCAGTTTTTGAGTCTGAGCGCCCCAGTTCAGTGTATCACAAGACCCAACAAAAAACCTATCTTTCTCTAAGGTTCTCTCTAAAAGAAATCTATGTCTTTGAAAAGTTTGTTAAATGATGCCAGTCGGATTCTTTTTATGGGTGTACTAATTCCTGGTAACTCGTGGATATTTTTAAAAATTAGTCCGAAAAATAAAGCAAGCTTGCTTTATATGTATAACACCTTGATCATTCCAGTCCTGCTTTATGACGGATAAGAAAGCCCTTAGTCTTTTCCATAGAAAAGTTTTTTGTGAGATTTTTGGTCCTATTTGCGTTGATGGCATTTGGAGGCGAAGATTTAACGACGAACTCTATGGGCTGTACAGCGACATACGCCTAGTCAAGCGTCTCCGTATACAATGCCTAAGATAGCTAGGCCGTGTAGAGCGTATGGACACCACTGCTCCGGCCCGAAAAGTCTTCGAATCTAAGCCATTGCGGCGACGCAACAGTGGACGGCCCAGGATAAGGTGGCGCACACAAGTGGAGAAGGACCTCAACCAACTTGGAGTGCGCAACTGGCGAAGGACCTGGAGACCTGGAGAGGCATGTTGGTTGAGGCCCAGGTCCAAACCGGACTGTAGCGCAACAAGAAAATAGGATTTGACTTAAGATGCTTTTTTTTATCTTACTAAATCAAACATTGTAATAATCTTAACAGTGAAGGAATCAAAAAGGGAAGTAACAATAAAATATTGTGCTCCTCCTTGTTTAAATCAATTCAAGAATATGGTGTATTACCTGTAGACTTTTATTTTCTGGAGCTTAGTTTTTCATTTTAACCAATTTTATAATTTTTTCCGGCTTATTGCAAAAACCTGGTTAAACATTATCGAAAGAACTTGTAATGTAAACATGGATTCAAATTAACCATTGCACAACAACACGATTCGAAAGATGAGATCTACATTGGCTACGGAACAGTGGTTGCCGTGGCGTAGTGGTGAGTGCGTCCACCCACACGCAGAAGGTCTAGGTTCGATTCCCTGACGGCTCACCTCGCATTTTTTCACGGCACCACCTCTTTCGAGTTACTGACAACACTCAATTCTTCTTCTCAAATCTCGTCATTCGGAGTCGTAGGTCCCCTCTATTCGTGAGAGAACAGTAGCCCGTACAATAAGAGTAGCTACTGTAAAAGCTCGACCCTGGTCCCTTGTGGGCAGTATCTAGTGTCACCCAATTATTATTATTATTTTAACGTAACAGTCATGGGGTACTTGCATATCCATATGACAACAAACCCGTTCACACCTCCCTCGTCATCACGAACTACTACTAACTTCTACTCCGTTTTTCCAATTCCTTAGACTTATGTATAAAAAAAAATTCTTCACTGCTCAAATATTGAAGTCGAATAAAGGTGTTATCGCCTATACAAAGGGATACGGAGGCAAAGACATCAAAAAACTTATTTTTCAGACAGGTTAAGGAAGGTTGACCATCGCAGGGCCAAGTTTATGAATTAAAGGCTACAATATTGAAAAATTACACGCCCTTTTCCCTAAATGTTCCTTTTTCATTTTTATGCAAAGATTTCTTTTTTTTCTCTTAAAAGCCCCTACCCTAAAATTTTAAAATTGTACCCCTTCACCGCCCCTTCCTCGGTCAATGGTTAAAAAAAATCGAATGATAAATGAGATCTTTATTGCATGAACTCAATATTCCCGCCAAATGATGACCGATGGCGTGTTGATTATATTCAAATTTACGAGTTCAAGTTCAGCAAAATTTACTTATGCGACAAATAAACAACTCGCTGTCCAAATTAATGGTGTGTGCCTCACACACTTACAGCACCTACGCAGAAAGTTCACCCTTTCAAACTCACTTATGTAAATCGACTAATCCGCTGCAAATAGATAACCCTACACAAATCACCATATTAATTCAACGCGGCGGCATTATTAAATTAAATATTAATTAACTTCATCAATTCTCATATCTGCATCTAAAACAAGATGGCAAAAAAAAAAAAATGATTCAAATACCCGCCAATCGGCCGAAAAGCAATGAACACTGCCTATTGTACAGTTTCCAAAAATAACGCAATTTACAAACTCATTTGGAATTTATCGAAGTCCATGTGCGTAGTGGCGTTGTGTGCGCTTCCACCACCACAATGAACAGCAACCACCCCTCACAGCCATTCGTAACCGGCTGACCGACAGCCGGACAGTCAGACAATGTGCGGGGGGGTCGTCAAGCCAGTTATTCATATGCTGGCCGAGAGAGATATACATTTTGAAATTACCCACTTACTGCAACAATACACTCAAAGGCCATAATTTTCCAATTAAGCGAAAATGAGCGATTTATTTGCCATGAAATCAGTGAGAATCACAGATAAAAATCTCTTCAACTCTTTGCTGCGCACCACTTCAATGTGAGTGCGGGTATGTTTGTTTCTTTGTGGAAGTGTACATACATCCATGGGCACTCTCAGACCGTAGCTGGCTCCCCGAACTGTGAATATGAATTGGGTGTCCGTGTTGCATGCACGCTCCCAAACTGTCTTCGTGTTCGTATTGTAGGTGGATGTCGTGGGGCTGATGGTGGTGAATTATTTATGCTGGCGATCATTGGGCTCGCAAATAATACCCACGGGTGTCAGGCGCATTCTCATCCGATAGAGCGACCCAATCGGTTTGTACACACGGCACCTGGGATTATGAATTTTCCATCAGATTGCGGTTGCTGCACAGCAAAAAAAGGAAAGCGTTCGCGGCTAGCGATAAAGTGAAAAAGAAAAGTCCATCGGGATGCCTCAATGCTTCTCTGCGGAATTGTCTCTCTTCGAGACAGACACTGAGAGTGTACGGCTTACATTTATATGTGTGAAAATCCATCAAGTTGTGTGAATTTATTAATGTGCGCTAGGTCAAATTTTGGGCCACTTTCAGACAGTGTGGAGGTCCGGTGACGGCAGCTGTATTTACTGAGTGTCCACTCACACATGCAAATTTATATGTATGCATATGCAAGAGCAACCCTTGCGCTTTTTAATGCAGTTTCTCACATAAATTCACACTCAATGCGGAATGGAATTGTAGGTGTTCAGTTGTTTTTTTTATTGCTTCACTGTCTAGTGAGTGCACACACACTGCCCCAACCTGTCTCCGGCTGGGCACCGAGTTATGTTGGCGGCGGAATACAAACGACGTAGGTAGTGGCGAAGGGTTGTTTGAAATTTGCATGCAAAATTGGCCGGCATGCAACTTGAATTTTCGATCAACGTGTCTTTTTTAGAATTTCTGTGTACTTTGGCTTCGTTTTGAGGTTTTTTTTTCATGCATCGGTGTTTATTGTAGTTGGTGCCGCCACCGCCATGTGTATTGCAACGAAACTCATACTAGGCGCTCTCGTGAACACGGTGGCGGTTCAGTTGTGCAAAGTGCGCGCATATCGTGCCATTCTGTTACTTAAAGGTGACTAAACGAGAATTTCCTTTTTAAATTAATAATGCGATGGCGGGAGTAATAGTGTTGAGTTGCAATTCGGCATAGAGTGGATTCATTTACATCAATTAGAACTTTTCATTTGTATATGTATGATGCTGACGAATTGTTTTTCGTGGCTATGGTTCGTTTTTCCTTCAAGAGCACGGAAACATGTTTGCAACAGAAAATATCAGTACGTATTTCTTGGTTTAGATTTAATTTTATGGAATTGATAAGTTGTTGTGTTTCAAAAACATGACATTTATAGGCCCGGTGCAAACACATTTGCATCTCTAAGTACTCACAATTAAATTGAGTGGTTCACACTGACGTCATTTTTTTTTTCTTTAAGAAAAAACTCGTTATAGAAGCGTCACTTCACATGTGATCGCGTCTTTCCATAAATTGTTTGTTATGAACCAACGTCATTATACCGCAAACAATTAATGATGTTATTCGACTTAGAAATTTTTATTAGTGAGAAACACAGTTTGAAGAAATTTAGAATGTTGCCTTGGGGTATGCCACAATAAGTGTTGTCAATCATTTCTGTAGATTTCGAGGGGTAAAACGACAAAGTTACACCCCAAACGGATATGTTAGAAGTAAGCTTTTCATTTAAAACGTTCATATTGAAGGTTCCACTTAGATAATTAACAAACCGATATAGCTAATCACCTAATTCAATTTTAAAGAATGCAGTTTTTATACACTATGTAGGCGAAAATTATCCGTTTTCCTGACATTATATCCCAGGTGGTTGCCATGCGCAACTTAATTAAGCTATGCATTTCATGTCTAATACAATATCGCTGTATAAATTTACGGAGTTTGTTTAAATGCCTTACGTCTCCGTTAATAATGATCATTTGACACATATCGTCGCCCATTGTATGTAGATCTGAATATTCGTTATACGAGTATATGTCGGTAAGAAGGAGAGATCAGTTGTCAAGTAATTTTGATGTTATTGTCAATTGTTCCCTTTGCACTTTGTAGAAAAATAATTCCTTTAATACCAGAAGAGCATATCCAGTTCTATTTGCTTTTTAAGTTTTAGAAGGGTATTAGTGCATAAATTGCGACCAAAAACATTTACAATACTTTTCCTAATACTTTTGATGTAAGCATGATGATCTCTTTGACTTTTATCGTTCACAAAGATTCACGACTTTGGGCAACACGCAGAGTGCCACAGTTTTGTTAATTTTTTGCACCTTATTGACAGAAAAAGAACGCTTAATAACTGCTGTGAAATGCTAAGGCTTGGCTTAAGAATGAGTTATTTTTGTTTTAGGATCCCATTGGCCCTTTTTTTAAATTCATTTTTATTTCTGACTTTATGCAATGCTACTAGACAAACCTGCTTAAAACTAGTTAGACGAACAGAAATGATAAATGAAACTAAATGGCCCTTGGCGGGCACTCTGAGCTAAACCTGAACTTATTCTATGTCTTTCGACCTAAACTATTTGCACTAAGCATGAATATTGAATTACAACATGAAATTAAGAAAAACTTAATGACTGAACTGTTTTGATCTCATTGGCCCTATGCGGGCGCCCATGAGATTTGTTTCTCAACAGCAGTACTGTTGTGTCACAAGACCACCTAAGCGTAGAATTTAAAGCAAGTTCAGCAAACACGGTAAAAAAATGCAAAAACTGAGAAATACTCTCAAACACCCAAGAGCCTTTAAATCTGTGTGGTGAATCATGCATAGCGATTGCTTTAGCTCTCATTATCTGTTCTAAGAGAATAAAACTAACCACTCCATCATATGTGATCACATGCTTCAATAATATTTTTTGATCCTTGAAAATCTTAACGCAAAAAGCACTGCTAAACCAGGTTTTCATTCCGAAAAGGTATTCCTGGAAGTCCTTTTAAAGCAAACCTTTATTGTATTTAAAGTATTAAGAGTCAACAGAATAGGCGTCTTTCTGTTTTTAAGCTCTGATCCTATGTTACGACAATGTTGTAAGTGCTTGGCAGACGAAAAAAATTGTTTTCAAGCTCTAATCCTATACTGCAATCAATTTTCTTAATACGATATTTCAACTTCAGTGCTAATAGGTAACAGTAGCCTTACCTATGGAAAAATTAAAATATTCTTTAGAAATACTTGTTTATAATTGTTTTAAAATATTTTCCGAAATTTGTCTTCTTATTGATAAAAAAAATTAAAAGATGACGTCATTCAGCGACGTCAACTACACCTTATACCCATACATCATGGAGAACTGTACATCTAATCAGTATTTTTTTCTATGAGACCTTTCACATGTTACGCCTATAGACTGTCATAGGGCACGCAAACTCAAGTCAGAATTTTTAAAAATCTGTAAATCATTCGCTTCAGTCGGCCAGTTAATTAAACTTGTTTATTTGGATTATCTCAAAAATATGTCCAATTATGATTATTGAACAAATAAATCCGCACACTAAATCATCGCAACTCTCGACACACTCCATTTGGATGAAAATAGCAGCAAACTGAAAGAGAACAACTTCTCAAAGTGGTCTCCCCCATAGGACTGGCCTGGTGCAGCTCATTATTTCGTTAGAAAATCTAATTCAATTATAAATAAATCTACATTTGAGATTGGATGTTGAAATACGGCGGAAAACGACGAGACACGAAACGTAAGATACATGAAGCTGCCTTTGTCATTGCAACTGCAGCACTTGCACGTGAAATTTTATTCGAAATACTTCTATTGCCGTTTCTAGTTGCTTAATTTAAGAGTTTCCCTTTTGAGTAGAAGAGAGTGACACAGACCCCGCCCTCGGCGATGATGGTGTTGGTGATGGTGGTGCCTTGCCCGTCTGTCTGCTGCTGTGATGTCAAAAAAATTATTTTAATTAAAAACTTTGGGGCCATATCATCATGGCCGCCACCGCTGCTGCCACCGCCGCGCCGATGTTATTTATGTTCACGACGATATACAAGTGTATTTGGCTTGATTTATTACCATGTAGTTGGTGATATATGCGTGTGATTTTTCGTATACGTCCGCTCACTCGCTCTCCCTCTTTTTGATTTCTTTATTTTGTTGGATATTTTTTGTTTTGCCTTCAGCCGTCAGCCGACAGCCAACAACACCACTTCTGCCTTAGCACAAAAGATTTAATTAGTTTGAATAAATTTCCAAAGATATTCGTTTTATTCATTTTATCTGGTTTTCTTCGAATTCGGTTAAGTTTAAGTTCGATGGAGATATCATTTTGTTTCAACATAAATATCTGTTTAAAACGATATGAATATGCATAAGGATGCACAGATACAAGTCTAGTCAGGGTGTAGTTGTATTCGAATTTGCTATGTATCGCTGCAGTCGGTGCAGTTATTGCTGGCACGGCAATGTGAGTTATCGATTTAACTATTAATCATTGTCTTAAGGGCACATTCTGGCATATCACAGTCACTGCACATTCAGTAGCGATGACGATTTAGAGGGAGACTAACACACAGGGGAATAGGTGATTGAACTTGGCGAGTGGAATGTAATCGTCTCAGATGTGCATGCATACACGTGAAGCGAACTGTGTGTGAATGTGATGCATGCATGGTAAGTTATTTATAGGAAAGGGACACAAGAGTTGTAAAAATAGACCAAAATGCAACTTTCCATTACCAAAAGAGTCTCAGGCATTTGGTGGATTTTAAGTTTCCCCAAGCAACAACGATATTTTTGGATTTGGATTCATTGAACTTGTTCTCACTAAAAGCCTCTAATTTCGCTTACGAAGGTGATTAACGTACCTCTTCCTGCATTGCTTGCCAATACAAACAAGACCGTAATCGTTGTTTTGTCGCTATAGCCCGGACTCTTCGAGCCGAAATTGTGTTGTCCATACATGGATTGGATTTAAACGCTCTTCTGGCCAGATCAGTGCTAATCATGCACTCTACATGGTTAAACCAGCCTATAAACTTACTCGTTGAATCCTTACCATCAGATGTTCCCCTCTCAAGCAGGGCCATATTTTGCACCTCTCGAAAAGCCTGAGGAATTCCTTAACCTTCCTTAATAACTTCCAAGTTTCTGCAAAATAGAGAGAACGCAATATCAGCTTGTCTCTTTAGCCCACAATGATTCTGCGCTTAATTTTTACTCCTAAGCCGACTTAGATGAAGACCTTGACTACCTCAAAAATTGTGACGCTCCGTTCGAGACATCGAAGTTGTACGTCCTTCCTTGATGACAGCAAATTTTATACTTTGCATAGCCCTCTTTTACTGATAGACTAAGTCTAGGTCTTCCGTTTTAATACCAGCAAACGTCTCAGTGATGTTCGGTATGTCGTTCTACTCACTACAGTATTACTCGAGTAAGCCAGCAGCTGAATTTTGGAGATTGTATGGAGCTGTTGTTGGCTTATGAGTTCCGCATGATAAAAAAATCACAAGACAGAGTCTCGCAATTTCGCTGAGTTCGAATGACTGTTTTCCTTTGTAAACCTTCACAATTAATTGTGCTTGGCCGAAATGTCAAAACTAGACAAAGCCCATCTCTATGGAAGCTGTCTTCATACGGCCTATGGTAAGATTAAACACCCTTTTCTTAGGCACACACTCCTCTTAAAAACAAACATAAAATGAATCCTTTGTCCACGGGTCCAATTTGAGATTCATGAAAATCCAAATCCCATTACCGTCCAAAACCACATTCCGCCAATCAAGCATTCCAATCATCATCCATCTAATCCTGGACACGTTCTCAATCTGTCCTCAGCGTTTCCACTCGGTGACCAAGCGGCCGGTCCTTCCATGCTGTCTGTCTCGGGGTGATTCGAAACACATACCCATATGCACGCACACAAACGATGCACACACGTATGTAGATGGAGAAAAACTAATTTCCCTAATTAAAAAGTCATGCCGGAGGAAGAAGATCAACGTGATTGTACGAAACCAGCTGGGCTGTCGTTTTTCAGTTGCACACGAAAGAGGAACGGACTCTGGGGTCGGCGAAGAAGGGTAAAAAAGGTGTTCTTCGTATCACCCTCCGTGGTGGTGGTAGTGGTGGTGACGCGCCTACTGTATTAGCACACATATAAATTCACAATTAATATCCTTCTCAAACGAACTTTGCTACTCTCTGGTACGAGCATTGCTGCTACATGCAGTATGCCCGAGTAAGGGTGGGTGTGGTGGGCGATGGTGGTGGTGGAAGCCTCTGTTCTTGTTACCCGCTGCCGATGCCAAGGTCATTCAAAATTCACCCCTTGGTAGATGACACCCCATTTATTATATCCGAGCGCAGCAGAACCAGCACCGGAGTACACGTTCTAGTTACACTGTCCTCCTCGTTGTCTACAAAGATGTCTATACCTCGCCCAGTGTGTGTATGTGTGTCTGTACATCCATACGAACAAGTAACATATGCGGCTTCCTCAAATCATGGCGGAAGGAGTGAATCTAATTTGAGCTTCCATTGCGGAGATGAGGTTGTACGCTTGCATGTGTATGTACGTAAAAGGCTACAGAGTTGAGTGTCCTTTCTCCCATTCGTTTGGAAAATTGCCTACCGTACTCTGAGATTCATTGTTTGTTCGTAAGTAGGTAAATTCACTAGACACTTCGTTGTGATTCTAATTCGGGAACTTGATGCTGGGAGGAGGTTCTTCGTTTGTATTCGGGGTGTGTGTATGCATGAATCTGTAAGCAAAGATGGGTGAAACGGATCCCATCTTTTTCTTTTTTTGTATTTTGTGGAAAGTGGGCAAAAAACTGTCACATGTGTGCGGCATGCCCTGGCAGACATGTTGAATTTTTTTCTCTTGCATGTGCAATCGTGTTTGTGTGCGCGTGTATTCAAATTTAACACCGTCTCCTGAAATGATTAATTACCCTACTGGAGAGCCATATTGCTTTTGCTTTCAACCAAGGGTTACTTTTTTCGTTTCTGCCTCTATCTTGCGTTCGTTTCCTACATGACTACAGTGAGTGTGTTGAATGCATTCTGCAGTGAGCTTGCTGGACATCAAATGTACGCGTGTATATGAGTGTGGGACGGGATAGTTTATAAATTAAATAAGTGTCTTGTATGTCGGCGTACGTAATCATATCACCCAGAAATCTGTTATTACTCTGAGCATGAAAAATTAACTTCAACCTCGACTCCGCTACATTCAATGAGGGTAAGTTCAACTGTGTGTGCTGTAAGGGGGTAGACTGCCACTGAAAACCCTTAAGTGGAGGAGGAAATAAATTTGACAAATTTTATCCACTCAATCATTAATCTTGTCATTGTTACAGCTCTTGTCGGGATGGAGATTAGTTTAGGGGTAAGTGGATTTGAAGCTTTGGAGAGACACGCTGCTTAACATTTGTCTGCGAAAAAGGCATTTAAAGAATTTAAATGCGCTTTCAAAATATTAAACCAAAGGAAAATGGTTATGACGCAAACTGAAATTCGCATCAATATACACTCAGGGCGCTTCATTCCTTTCCCAAAAATACAAACTCTCTCTTTGTGCACGATAACACTTTCACCTGGCTTGGCTTTCGTCACCACATTCTCCAAGATATCATCCGCAATTTCTCTATCAAATATTTCATATGCTTACATCACGCATCCACACCCTGGCCTATTCGAATTGTCGCATTTCTCTAAACTGCAACTGCACTCAGCATTGAGGATGTCCCGGTAATAAAAGAGAAATAATAAAAAAAAATCATAATCACTCAAACGTGCCGATTGCCGAACAACATCGGACAGTCAGTACATCCGAGGCAGTATTCCTTGCAGGTGCATTGCATAATTAAACTGAAGACGATAAAAATCGTGCACAGGTAGGAGGTGTTGGACGGTGGCGAACACCACGCCGCCCCTGCCGATACCTGCGTACTTTTGTTTTCGTTGTGCGTTGAGAAAGTGCGGAATTCTAAAATTTCTTACACTCCCCGATGCTTAAGCGCCACAAAGGCGAATTATGCATTCAAGTCTCGCACCTCCCTTTACCAAGCCAACTTTAATTGAATTAACTCGCACACCGGCGTTGTATCGTCACAGTCTTTGTTTCTGTGTGGATCCGTTTTTGGATTGACTCAAAGTGTGACCAAAATACTGCCTCGCCATATACATACTTCTGCGAGTATGTATCATAAATAATAATCCATGCGATAAGTAAACATTAATATGACATGATGTCATCTTGTCGGACTCTAGGACCGCGAGGGGAATCTTAAGGAGTTCTCCGTGATTCTCGAAGTTATTGTTTCTTTTTTATTTTCGTACATATTGCTTAATTCTGCACCACATGCCAGCGGCGGCCGTGGGTGGCTCAGGCTGTTTAACAGGCAGACATCACTTTTAACAATATTCATGATAATGTTCAATTATGACAGTTGTGGTGTAAGTTATATACCGTGGAAAGTGCTAGGCCCATATGTGATTTGCAACCCAACTGCATGACTGCAAGCTGCGTGGCTGCAATACAAATTGATTGCAAATTGTTTTCAAATCGGCTGAGGAACCGTTGGAGTAATAATTCTACTTAAGCAAAACCTCTTGGCAAGCCAACCACGTCGGCTTAGGCGCAAGTGTTCCAGGAAAGTGTTAAAACCAGCTTTATTCGGAGTACTGGAGTATGGAATGAAATCCAAATTAATTGCAAAAAGTAATCAGATTCTGTTTTTTTTTAAATGTGATTCTAGGAATATCTTGCAATTAGTTTAGATAGATGATTGCCGCGCTGATTTCATCAGGGATGGGTTGCCCATTCGTGAAACAGATTTCTGATACATAACTCTTTAGTGACTCTTTAAAAATCTTTACAGTACGCGTAACACCTACGATTTGTAATAAATTGCTTACCTCTACAGCAAAGTAAGCCAGAAACATTATTTATCTTCACAGCGAAACACCCAGTCAGTACCGCGCAACGTAAACTATTCAAGACATACCAACGAACGTTTAAATTATGAATCCACACTTCTAGTATTTTTAAGTAAGAAGAAATGGTAAACAGACCGTTAGGAAAGATTTACGTGGGTATATCCGTATAAACTCAACATCTGAACTAAGAAAGCAACACACAAAAAAAAAAAAACAAAAACATTTGAATAATGCAACAAACACCGCCCAAGAGATTAAAAGCAAATAAAACTTACGATTAGATCACGTTTCAAACGTGTCACTCGTTTTTGCTAGTAAGCGCCTCGAAGAATTTCAAAGCACACATCGAGTGACTCCACTCTTGAAATATGTGTCGTACACGACCGACGACCACACTAGAGGGTGACACGGTAACGATAAATATTTTTGTCGAAGGTTATGTCATCGATGTATCGTTTCAGTATTCATCAAGCACTGTTTTCTCTAATCTCTTTTAGTACACCTAGTTTTCTTTTAATGAAAGTTAGCAGTATGAGCTGAATAAATGCAAGGAATCTCAAATCGGAAATATTTGAATGTATTGAACAAACATTCGATGGAACCAAGACCGTTGTGAATGAAGCGGAGGTAAACAATTCAATTAAAATTCGGTTCCTACATACACATACGAGTGCACATATGCTTTTATGAATTGGATACGATCTTATCACAAATTATACTTTGAGACTTCAGAAAGTTTATACGTTCAGCCTACCTGACTTGAAACTGTAATGAGGTCTTTGAGAACATTCTTTCGGCTGACATTCCGACAGCAATCAATTGGAAAACAACTCCTCTAGCAATGTTATGCGCTGTTTATTCGATTAACCAGCCACTCCGCACTAACCTTCCCAAAACAAAAACATTCCTCGTTCCTTCTCTGTCGCTGTGTGCATTCAAAAACTCGACTTCTAACGTTAGGCGTCCCAAACCCCACATTCACATGTATGGTGAACGAGCGAAAAACTCGCGAGCACTGCGTCCAACGGGCGATGTCAATGTCTACACCTATACGGCTTCTGATAAGAATCCATTGGCTACCAACTTTGCAGTGTTTACAATTTTACGCGGCACAGATCAAACAACACCAAAAACGTAGGCACTTAGAGGGGAGCCAAATGCGGGTCGGAAGGGGGTCTTAATCGGGAAATCGGTATTCAGGAGAATGAATCCTAACGCCGAACAACGTTCTAAAGTGGGGAAATTCAGGGGGTACTGCGACGGTCGATTAAAGGAGTGAAAAACAAAATTCACTGCGCACTTCATTTATATTCACTTTTGTTGAGTACGTGAACTTCCTCCACTGGGAGGGGCAGAGCATACTTTCAATTGTTTTGCCTAGGAAACACGAAATAGCACCGCCATATGGTTGGAATGAAACCTGCTGCCAGCTGTAGTGGTGGTCGTAGTGTCATATGCTCATCAAAATTCATAGCTCAATTATCACCAGTTGAACTTTAAGACTTCATTAGCTAACTGCATTCCACGCCAGCTAATTATATGACACGGAAAGAGGAATTGATGTCATCAACGCTGGGTGTGGGTCAAAGGCTTCGTTGAAAAGATTTTGCGTTTTTCTAAGGACACATTAACAAAATAGTAGGAAAAGAAAATATTTTTTGAAATGGAAAAATTTTACTTTAAGGTCGCACAACAGCTAAGTTGTCGACGTGTTTAAGCGACGTTTGTTCTATTGTTGTAAGTTTTAGTTCTAGGTTTTCATGCATTCGAACATTCATAGCCAATTGATACTCTTTGAGTGTTGTCAGCAACTCGAAAGAAGTGGTGCCGTGAAAAAATGCGAGGAGTCCCGTCCAGGAATCGAACCTAGACCTTCTGCGTGTCTGTCAACGCACTTACCCACTACGCCTGGACGACCACTTAGAAATAGTGAAATTATTAGTAGACATAGAATGACGAGAAAAACACAACTCTGAAATAAAGGGTAGCAGCGTTAGGTTTAGGTCTGCTTAATTATTTTTTCCCTAAGATTAAAGCTCGAACATTGGTTATGTTCAATGATGGTGAGACCCATAATTTCATATAGACATAGTTTGTTTGCCAAAAACACGCCAAACATACCATGACAAATAAATTTTAAAGTTAATTATATTATACTAATAAGGTCAAGCCCTAATGTTTTCCAAGCTGAAATTCAAGCCATCGAGATCTGCGCTAGACGTAAGTTATCTGAGTGTACCAATCGTTTTTCTTTCTGATAGCCAAGTTGGCATTAACTCCTTATCGTACTTCCAGAACTGCGAAGTGTTGCCACAATGCACAGCAGTTCTTTACCAAACTTATCTTTGGTCCTGACACGAGGAGGTTGCAGGCAAAGAAACTGCAAATGAACTCGCTATTGCTGGTTCGAAAACTACTTTGTCAAGTCCTGCACTTTGGGATAAATTTGAGAACTTCGCTTGTACCACTATCAATTTGTCTGTCTATAACCCAAACATTACGTCAGGCTTTTTTCGTAAAATCAGCTTCTTCACTGGTCACTGGGTCCTAAAACACAATTTTAATAAGCTAAATTTATGCCAAAGCAAAGTATACTGTCAATCCATTGAAGGGGACGAACCAGTCAAGTACACCTTAGCTGACTTTCCGGGACTACTATATGAGTGAAACGCAAACTTTTGGGAAATTTAAAAACATCCACCACAAGAACATACTTTTTTTCATGAGTCTTATGAATAAAGCCCAACCTGGATGCATACAGATTGCGGTGTTGCAGAAATAACGTCTGGGGTGTACAAGAAGAAGAAAATAAAACCTTAAAATTACTTCCCTTTAATTTATGACCGCCGTTGAGAAGTCGGTATGGGTTACTTTTATAAGGGACTCTAGACTTTCGTTCATTGAAAAAACTTCTTTCAATTTACTTAAAACACTCAACGGATTATTGTCTAGCAAAATGTCTGTCAATTCCGCTGTTCAGACTCGGCTGTAAACTCAAGAATACAATCTACTCGTGAGAAAAAAAAAATCACTTTCGACAAGAGTAGATGCTGGAGAAGCGAGGCTCTTAAATTGGACGAAAGTGCCGCCTAACTTGTTTTATTTTTATTCAAACAAATGTCTTATCTTAGAAATATGTTCTGAAATATTCTACTACCTTTAACTCTGAAAACTGTATGTTATTCTACTACACTTATATGTATCGCTGATTCGTCCTTTTTCCCAGAATAATCACAAAAAATTCTACTACATCCCTGATTCGTCCTTTCTCCCAGAATAATCACCGTTCCCACGCGCTCCTTAGCAGACATTTTCTGAACCAAAAATGGAGTGGTTTGTGCATTTGCTAGGTCTTTGTTTCGATGTCCTTTAACACAACCTACAGATGGCGCACGATAAGCGTGCTGTATCCTTGTCATCCTAGACCAAACCAAATACCCTTGCTACAAAAAAGCTCTCTCTCTCTCTCAAAGTTCCGTTTGAACTACCCACATCGCTCCCAACACATAAGACCTATCACCATCGACTCATTCGAATATTTTAATTAATGTACTGTGCAGTCAATTAATCTTTTTAACGACTTCATCTGTCACTCACCATCACAGTCAGAGCATTAAAATGCAATTAATTTCTCGACGTAGAATTCATGCAAGGCTAACACACAATCGGCGCGGGTGGTCTGGCTACATCATCATCGCTCATTGGCATTTGTGGCTTTGACTGTAAGCGCTTCTGAGGAAGCTTTTTATAGAACAATCACCCATGTAACCGACGCCATAAAAGCGGTTTCCAAATACGAATACGAAATCGCCTTCACAGTGAAATGCGATATTCATTCAAATTCACAATAGATAAACACGCCAAACGAAACGAATTCACAACGACCACCCACAGCTGTGCTGCCGCCTCAATTCAACCCTCGCACCAAGAAGCCCCACTCCCCTGAGACTCAAGTCCAATTGCGAATTTGAATTCAACCGCGCAATTGAATCCAATTCAATTCCAGTCGCAAAATGTTTTAAACTAGTATATTCTACTTAGCATAGGCTGTTGGCCAAAAGCAATAACCGTCGAATATCGGAATTTGCATACGCGCACCCAGTGAACGTCTTGCGCTGCCAGAAGTTGGGTGATTCGAAAGCGTGATTGAGAAGCTTCTCTGAGCGCGGCTGGTCTGGGATGCGAATCAGGTGACTGGTCCGCGGACTGGCCCTTTCTGTTTTGCCCACGGACGCCCATGGCGGCCAGCAGTCGCTCGCAACAAGTGCCACTTATAAGGATGTACTCCCCCCAAATTGTTTTCAAGGTACTACCCGATTAGGCTGCCGAATCGCAAATTACAAACAATCGACGAATCGCATAGATAACCTCATTTGCGATGGTACCGTGCCGCATCATTCGTTTCGGTTTATTGAGCGGCGACCGGTGGCGGTGAATAATCGAAACTGATTATAGGCGTATTTGAATAGTATCACGATCAAGCTGATGGCGATGTGGCGATGTGGTAGGTAAGATAATTTGACACCGTATCCATTCACATCACGGAGTGTTTGTATAATTTGTGCACATTACTTATACGATGAAATTGTGTGTTTGTTGGTGTGCTATGCCTCCATGACTTGACATTGCCGGACTACGTACGCAAAGTACACACACTTGGATTGTCGAAAATCTGCGCATCAAGGCGTGCGTGAAAGATTTTGGTTAAGGAAAAGCTCCGTATTCATTTGCATTGATTGAGCACTTGGATATCGTGTCCATGCTATTAAAGCGGTTTCTAATGGTTGTTTCAAAAGAGTTTGTCTAATTGAATTGACCAACACTAAGCAGACATAAACAGCAGGTGGTGTTGGCGTTAGAATTCGAATTGGATCATGCGTATTTAGTCACCATTCAGATTTTTGTTTTTTGTCTTAAACACCTGAATGGTAAGCGCTTCTGGTTTTGGCGATCGGTTTTCAATGAAACCGTCCTTCATTCATACTACGTGCCATGGCTTTGTCTAGAGTGTCTCTAAGATCTGTGAATTATTCAGTTTGGCATTTTGGCCAATACAGAGTGTTGTTAAAATAAAAAGCAATCTGAATTGGAATAAGAAGAAATTCCCTCGTTTACTGGTTTCAAATGAGTCAAACAGACTCTGTACACCCTGACCCTTGAGGCCAAAGTTAATAACCTCAAGGCATCTGCCCTGCAGCACTGCCTGCAAAGCGCAACAACTGTGAGATCTTCGTCGCTTTCAAATCCTCTTGCCTCTCCTTCACTTTTCGACATCACATACTCCCCGATAAAACGTCCATTTGAAGGTGTGAATACCTACGACACTGTAGACAGACCCAAAACAAGCCAATGCAACCATATAAAGTTCTGAGTTGAATTTATCCAACTCCCAACACAAAAGGATACCAAACAAAACGAGCAGCACGTTCAAATCGAAAGGTATAAACTTAAGTCTAGCTTAATGCACGGTATCCGCGAAGTGGAAGGGCGGAGTGGGAGGAGAGGAGAAGGCAATTTTTGCGCAGCGATTGTTCTCAACACGGTGTCGAACGAAGTGCATACATGTGTCACTCCACAACGGCACCCTTTCATATAAAAATAATAATAATAATATTGCATTATTACTTCTTCTTTTGGAGTTCAAACCACACAACAATCTGTTTAACGAGGGAGGTTTAGCTGCAGACACCATGGGCACCAGCACCAGCAACAGCAGCAACATCGCGTCCCGCAGTGGCTACCTTAAGCACAGAGGGCCAGTGGCAGGGCAGTGGCACAGCACATCAGGATGCATTTTACGGGAGTGTAATGCATTTGGGACCACTTATTGTCGTACCCATGTTTCTCGCCACTAACTTTTCTCTCTTTCACTTCACCATTGTTGTTGTATGCGCAAGCAGTCTACACGACACCTGAGTTTAACTGGCAGCCCGTGCAGACATTAAAGGTGGGAAAATGTCAAATAAGAAGTTTAAACGCTTTTTATCGACCGCGGCTTCAAGAAACACTTATATCGTGGACTGACGTGTGCGGTTTGGGGGGAATAGTCGAAGTCGAAAGATTATTCGAAGACGAAGGTAATTGCGGAAAAAATCTGCTTTTTCAGTCGTCCGGAGAGCGGACAGGTAAGAGATGGAAGCACTGATTGTGAATTGTTTTCATCGCCTTTCAGACACTCTGAAATGAATGGACATCCATTAGATATGCAGTTGAACTACGACGTTGTCAATTCGAACTAGAGCAGTTTGAATGTTTTCATTTTTTTAAAGAAACCTCACAACATTGTTGTGTGTTTGGCTGAGAAGATGAAATCCAATAAAGGTGAGTCCATATTTGGAAGTCATCGCGAAGTGGACCAATTTTGGAAGAAATTTCACAACATTCCCGAACTTTTTCTAGCGCATATGTTGCGCAACATCACTGTACTGTGCCTTTTTAATTAACGCGTACAAACATATTCTTTAACAGCATTTTGCTCGAGTACTTTTCGCTTGAATTGTAGAACTTCACTTTCGCAACATCTGTCACACCATCACTGGCGGCGGCGCAACAAAACTGCACGCAGGCACAGATATTTTCGGAAAATTGGCATTTCTTCTCTTCTCGTTCGCTCATAAATCTCACAGGCTGAGTGCGTGCTGCTTTTGGCAATGTCTGTATCACGCTGCAGCATCCGTTAGATATACTTTCTCTAGGCAATCATAGATGGCGATGTGTCTTTATGGCAATTATAGAACAATTTTATGGTTTTGTTATCGGGTAATTTATCTCGGTTCTGTTTTTGAGTTAATGATTATTAGGTGCTGACGATGGTGTGCGACGATGTGCGATGCTATCTTTTTTCGTCCTTGTTGTATGTGAAAAAATGTGTGAGACGAGGTAAATTTGGGTGATGGATGCGTGGTTTTTGATAGAAACTGAGCTTCGTCTTTGGCAAACGAGGTAGAATTAATGAACGTTTGCGTGCTATCTGTATCTGTATTACGGTTTTGTGAAACATCAAACACGTTGTGACGAATGCTTGGATTTTGTCTTCTCAACAACATGCATAATCATATGATCATGATTATAGTAGATTAAAGGCCGTTAATGTCATATGAGTGGCAAGTTGCGAATTATAAGAATATTTCAGGAAATACAAACACAGATGTATCCAAATTAGGAAACCAATAAGAAAACGAAATCTAAAGCGTCCTATTTCCCGATCATGAATTATATACACCTTTCAGCAGAGCAATTTTTAGTTCTCGTGTACAAAGGAACGTCTTAAATGGAAATAGTCTTTCAAAATTTGTTCACAACCCCTCCAAAAATGCTGATGTTTGTGTCGAATTCGTGTAATGATAACAGGAAATTGAATGCGATATCAGCTGTGAAACTGTGCCAAATGCCTTGAGGTCTAAGTGTTAGTTTTTTTTTTCTTTCACGGCTTGTTAATTTGAATTCAATCCACTCCAATTCGCATTAAAATGTTCGCGATTCATTATGGCACAAAATATTCACACGAGACATTTTGCTAACATGAGCGACTTAATGATTCACCACTTTTCACAAGGGTGTATTTGGCTTAAAAAATGTCGAAGTTTAGATCTTTTTTCTCTTTACAATGTATTGAGACTTATTGACCCATTTCAACACTTTTATAATTAAAACGAGCTTCAGTTACACCTTGCTACAATTTCATCGGTGTAGAACTTTTGGGATTTCTGAGCACAAAACTAAGAAAGTTTTTCACAGATCGAAACAAATGATAATCTCAACTTCAAAGGTCTGGGCTATATAGTGAATGCCTTAAAACTTACCAACGAAATGATCATAATGAATAAGTCCCTTACAATTGCACCGGACATTCAACATTTACCTAACCACTAATTCCGTCGTTCAATATCTACATTATTGTCATGCGTTCATCAATTTTCATCGCCTGTCATTTCGGTACGTTTTAGCAATGAATCAGAAATAAAAATCCGATCCACAAAAATATCGAGCTTCTTCATGTAACCATCTTTTTTCAAATGGTTGTTCCAATTGCCTAGTGAAAAATGATAAGTTCAATAGCAACATCGACGTCGCTTATGTGTCGTCTTAGTTAACGTTTTCTATGATCTTATTGACTTTTATTTTCAACCAGGAAGTGGTGGTTATGTTACATCAAAACGATCAAATCACTTTGCTGCTATTTTTCTACATACCGCATATCTTCTGTTAACTTTTTTTTTTAAGGTTTTCAGTATCCTGTACTGCGTCTATAAGGGAATAGCAAAATATGAAGATAATTTTTGAATGTTTAATAATTTGTAAAAGAGCTTATTAATACATCCTTACAAAAAATGAAGCTTAAGATGTAACCTTTCAATCAGACCATGATATTGGCAGATGAAATTTATATCACATTTCAGAGCCATCTGAAAAAAATGTGTTGTCAACATTTTCTGAACACCCAATATCTGTGCTTGTTCTGCAGTAAATTGAGTTGATTGTGTCAAACAACTTGCTTTACTTACGATTTCTACCAAGGCATCGATATAAAAAATGTGTTCAGCGAATAAGATTTGTATTGACAGAATGCAGCTTTTGTTGTATTCGTGCATCCGAAACGACTGGTATAATTTGGGTACAATAAGCTTATGGCTAGATGGCAGTTCCAAGTGAATTGAGGTCAGATTTCACAAATTTTGAAGTTCCTCATGATAGGACCCTTAAATTTAAGAAATATTTGTTTAGCAAAATTTTAATGACAAAATTATCCGTGTTTCTTTTCAGATTAACTATTTATGGATTAAATTACACTCAAATTTGGAATACAATCTAAACAGCAGAGTTAAGATAAAAGGTAAGTGCCAAGTGAATGTTCCCAATAAGGGAAGTTGCATTTTGAACAACGCATGGAGATTTGTAGAAAGCCTCCTTTCGTAATACACATTGGAACTGACCTGATCCAAGTGCCTTCTATTTGCATAAAAGGGCAACGTACTTGCTTAGCAGATTATTTATTGTCTTAGTAATCATAAACATGGGATCTCACAGACGGACACCTATGAAGTAACAAATTCTGATTAAACTTGCTCCTTGACCGAATATTTTCACGTCATCCAATCGATTGTACAAGTACTCTTCATCACTACTGATCGATACGCCACACCTTAATCAGATCTCAGAGCAACCACTCTATCTCCAGTTCCAACCAACAGTTTTGTCATCCTCCTCGGACCGCATTAATCATTACACTTTCCTCAGAGTGACGCAAAATATTCAATTTAAGCGCAATGATCGTTCAATTTGTGAACGCATTTGGGCATGCACCGCATGCCAGTGAATTTCAGTCACAATGTGCATTCCTTAGCATTTTGGGAGCATCACGGCGCGGATTTGTGTTTGCGTCTCTGCAGAAGGCCAATACCATCTTAACCGATCGAGCGGTACACCATTCAATTATTTGCCATTCTTTGTTTGTTCGAAATGTAGTCCGCACATACATGTGTGTATATATGTGCTTTCATTGCTGTACACAGATGGCAACATGGACAACAACATTATTCAAATAGTAAGTGCATGCGCGGCATGTATACCACTTAATCAGTCCTTAAATGAATACACTCTTCCTTTAACATATAAGTACACCAGGATTAAACGTAAACGTCGAGCGACGTCCAGATTTGGCTTCATGCGGTATTCTCTTGCGCCTCTTGTGCGCGCTGTTCCGTTTCTGCACGGAAAAGTCTTTCGTGCTGCCGCCACCGCCAACCACTGACTTCAACATTTTTAACTTCGACTTGTGTTGTGTTTTGTTGTCGGCCAACGTTGCTGTAGCCGACACTGACTCGTTCTCCAATTTTTCTCGGATTAATACCAAAAGAATTACAATATAACGCATGTTATGTATCCGCACGTTGCGCGCTCGCATCCGTTTTATAGAGCCTCAAGTTGAGCGCCTAACATGCGCAACTTGTAATCGGGCTTAAAGGAGAGCGCGTCGTTCCTGTGAGCCACGAAAGGTGGTAGTAGTGGGAATACTGAGTGCTGGTGGATGGCCATTTGGAAAATTGTGTGTGCGCGCGCGTGTTTGTTCAGTTTGGTCGTCACGCACATCTTTTCTGGTTCTCTGCCCATCAGAAATGTTGAAATGAGAAATAAAAGAAAAAAAAACTGAGCAACATGGTATCCCGGTATCATCATGCGAAATTTTTGCTTAGTTTTTTTTATTCTTAAGATACACACAACACATTACGTATTCTGATGTATCTATCTGCATTTTGAGAATGACTAAGCGTGTTCCTCTCGGGGTTAACAAAAATTTAAGGGCTTCACTGTTGATGCGTGCGCACTCGCATGGCCAGAGGAGCAGACAAGCGCTGATCGCTGCGAGGACTACGGTGGGAATTGAAAACGAAAAAAAATAAAACTCCAACTAATTTGGCAGATATGCAAATTTATTTGAAATGTGAATGAATAATTTCTCCTTTTTGCTTAGTGTGGCGAAATATGTCTTTATTATGCTCATTCAAAATTTACCCTTGACTGATGGGCTTTGTGATAGATGACTTGGGTCTCAGCCGACAAACTAATTGGACGTTTATTGGATTCATATGCTGACAGCGACCTTAATTCGATTTGAAGTCCTGTTGGAAGTTGTGAAATTGATAAAGAAGTTTCCAATTTCATCAAATTTAAGCCATTTTTTTTAAACCATCTCAAACACGTGGTGGAACTTCGGTCCCATATGTTTTACCAGGAGCAGTCCCCAGAAGGGCAGCAGTTGCATTTGGGATTGTCTATCTTTGAGGAAACAATTCACGCAAATTTTGTTGTGGACAAATGTTCTGTCCAGTAAGAAACTCTTTTTTTCCTCGTATCCCAACTAGGTCCGTGCACCTTAATACAAATGTGCCCCATTTTGTGCCACGAAAAGTAAGTAGATTAGCTGCAAATAAGAACGTAAGAGTTATTCAATCCGTCACCAGAGTCCTGGAATTTACCTTTTTATCAAGTTCCTCGGCAGACCTCTCTGAGAGACGAAAAAAAACGTTCACTTTTGTTTGCATTTTCGTGCGATTTTTCTCTCGTGTTTTTTGATTTAAATTATAGCCGCTGCGATATAAAATCATGTTGTTTTCCTTTTGACACCAAATCGTTATCAAAACACGCAACTCGGGAGGAAGTTAACAACCGGTCACCGCCGTCTCAGGCGGAAAACACACATCAAGCGCACAACTACAGACGGAGACCAACTGAGCTTCCAATCCATTCAACCATCTCTCCTGTTTCCAATGTACCAAAATAACCATGAGAACCTCTACCAGATGTGGTCACCCCCTGGAATTCAGCAAATGTGAAATTCTGTAATTCAGCAGAACAGCTGATATTCAAATTATTGGCCCCGCAAAGGACTGAAGAGAGCACACGAAAACAGAGAGCGACAAGGATAGACGGTCGGGTCGCACGATTTATTATCTCTTTCGTTGGCCATGGAAGGACTGGTGAGTGCTCTTATTCACACGTATTCAATCATTGCTTGTCTGGAATGGCAAGGAGGGATGATGAAGAACAAACTGATGGCGGCGTCATTGTTGTGTTGGTGGGTACTTTCGGCGGTGTACACGCACACCCATACAAAATTTTCATGTACGGTTGCCGGACGAAACGTGCAAGGATGTGTGTGCGCGACGGCCGCGCCGAATGTATTTATGGGTACATCAATGCGAATCGACGGATGTATGCTTTATGGAGGTCGGGAAGCAGCCATTATTCATTTTTGTGTGTTCCGCTGAAGGAGAGACGGCAGGCAGCACAATGAATTTTGAAAAGGAATAATATGTTGGCTTAGTTTTTTTGCGCTTTTTTCGGTTATCTTGGGTTGGAGTTTTGGTTTGGTTTTTTACACGTTGTTTTTTGTGCTTGATTATGGCGGGGAGAAGGCGAGGAAGAATAAGGCACGAAGGGGCATTTAATTTTGGCCTTTTTGGCGCTTGATCTTTGGTGCCGTACTGGACCGCAAATGCGTCTTTTAGTTTTACCGCTGTTGATCTGTATTTACAATTTGGAGTAGATGATGTACACACATAGTGAACATTTTAACTGTCATCAGAAGAAATATCCGACGGGAAAATGTCGGCGGCGTTTTAGATTAAAGAAACTTCATTTGCGAAATTTAGGGATGTTAATATCTATCGTTCTAAAATCGGCTAGCCTGCTTAAGTGTCTAGGAAGAACATATAGTAGATGTGGTGAATACAATGAATTCACAACAACGATGTCTTTACACACAAAATAAACTTAAGAAAACTAAATTTCCTTTTTTAATATCGATAGTAGACAGAATGAAATGATTCCGCCTTGTTCTAGAACGTAAGATATGCAGTTCTTTGGTTTATACAAAAAAACGGAAAACCGTTTGACTTGATCGCCAGATAACGAAAGTCAAAGCGACAGGTAAAAGATACCGTTGCGAAAATATAATTAATAGGAAAAGAAAAATACATATTTCTATATAAAACGAACGGTTAGTCTAATCCCAAAAATATTGTTGCCAAGTTAACAGGTGTTATTTGTGATTAACAAGTTTCTGAACGTGAAAAATATTCGTAGGGTCCTTCGGAAAAAGCAATTTAAATAGTAGAATAGCCTGAGGAAAGTCGTACATATAAACAAACGCATAGCAACCATAAAAATGGGGGAGATTGCGGATATTTGGGCTGAAAAGACTTCAGATCTACTGCAGTCTGTCAGTCAGTCGAGAAACTTCACCATAACATCGAAGCTGGTTTCCGTACAAAACGATGGCGAAGCAAATAGATTCAAACCTGGGTGTTTAGCAAAAGACATACCGGTCTCTTGATCTTGTATGTGAGGAGAGAAACGTTTTACGCAGAATTTTTGGCCCCGTATGAGAGGAAGAACGTTTCTATAGACGCTACAATCATGAACCTTACGCGATCTACCTCGAAGCTAAAATAAAATGCTCGGTAGACTCCAGTGAGCAGGACACCTAGCTGGCATGAGTACAAAATAACCGGTCCAGAAAATCCTATGTCGTCTTGGATGGCGTTGACCAGGACGCAAGAAACCTTGGGGTGTGCTACTGGGTGGTGTCAGAGCTTGATCACGACAAATGGAGAGACTTGTTGATGGAAACCAGGACCGGATCCCGTTTGACATCGATGATGGTCCTAAGTGGCTGCGGAAACTTTGAAATCATAGAAAATATAATGTACATACATATACATACATGTAACGGGGTATATATGTACATATGTATATAACGAAATGTAAAGAATTCCGCAGAAATTTAAGCCTCCCGACAATTGTAACAATTTACACATACATATGTACATACATATATGCTGAACACGAAGCACTTGAGAAGCTGTTCATTTAACAATTAGCAAGTTTTGAGCCACAATGGAAATTTGGCAAATTAAAGTTTTTACGAAAAACGCAAAATGATTAAATTTTGGTAAAATCACCAGGATAAATAGGACTTTCTTCAATTTTTATCAAGCTCGTAATGCTATATAAATGAGCAGAATGTAGCCTGGCTTACATTTAAAAATTTAAATGATTTAGACTGTTCCACAAAGATAGCGACAGAACAAGGTATTAACACTCAAAAGATTTGGGAACGTTGTGTGAAAAAATAAGACTAGAAATCGAAACTATGCTCAGGAATAGAGCAACGCTTACCACTTGTCCAATTGTGTAAATTAAAAACTTCTGCAAATAAAAGACGAAATTCATTGTATACAGATTTTTTCAACATCATATATCCAAACCAGGACTACGTAGTTTCTAAACTCACTTAGAATACTTTAAAATTGATCGATTCTCTTCGCTCTTTTATTTTTATGGTGCCAGCTTAAAGGCTTGGCTTTTACCACAGCTTTCTCTAGAAAGTTTACTTTCGGCTGAACCAAACAATAAACTAGATCCCATCCAAACATTATCACCCACTTATGAGTACATACAGTAAAATTGCACTTATAATTCATCAAAGACCGCTTTAATGTACCTTACTTCTAAGGAAAGTTACTAATGCTTAAATGTGTGGCTTTCATCTTGTAGAAAGAAATTCATTAAGAAGATAAAACTTTCAGTATTACAAAGCGAAATTGGAGAACAATGCAAGGAATCAGGTTCCTGTAGAGAAAACTCAGTAAAAGAGTGAAAGCTGAAAGTTTTCTGTTACGCTTCAAATGGCCCAAATACACGTTTTTACGTACACCACTTGATTTTGTCTTAGGGGTTTTTTTATCTTTCCTGTTTTTCCTCTGACACAACATTGCAACCGATAGACTCCGCACTCCTTCCTTACCCAAAGTTGAATATCCATTTTCATCTACTTTACGCTGGCAAATGAGCAAAATGGATTTAAGAACTTATCCTCTACCTTTTCCTTCTTCAAGGAAAACGTACACACTGTCGTGTGTCGTATGTATGTATATCATCTCATACATCCCTCGAGTAGATTGGATTTCAGAGTCTTTCAGTTCTGGTTGTCTTGTTCTACGTTGTCTTCTTGAAGGTTCGTTCCCTTACACAAACGGAAATGACAGCCACAAGAAAGTGAAAGAAACCTTCCTTCAGTCAAAAGGGAGCTAGCTTACTTTGATACCAACCACCGCCTTCTGCCCCAGTCTATTCCTGTTAGTTTGTTTTTTTTCTTCCCTTTACCCATCTCTTTAGCTCGATTCAACCGTGTTTGTGTGTCGATTGTAATGTGTTTGTGTGTGTATGTGGTGTTTTTCGTCTTAAGTTTAACCTTCTTCAACTTTTCGCCTGCTAGCTTTTGTTTTGTTTTTGATTTTGATATCCTTCGTATAGATGCGTACATATACAGTGTATATGCGTCTATACACATTGTTTTCGTTCCTTGAATGTGTGAGCTTTAAGGATGTAAGTGAACATAAAAGATGCAGTGCTTTGCATTGAGCCACATTTTAAGGAGCATTGTTCTCAACCTGAAAAGGATCCACCCCCTCTTTGCATCACTCCAAAGTTTCAAAAGTTCCTACACCAATCCCACAAGGCCACCACAGTTATCATCTCCCAATTTCTTATAACAGATATTTTATTCGAAAATCTATACAAAATTAGAAATAACGGCAGATGGGTGGACAGCAGGATGGCCTGACTGACAGCACGAAGTCAGAGGCGCTACCGAGGCGACTAGCACCCACCACCGGGCTTTGGGATTTTATAATATTTCCTTGCGATGATTCGCCACGCTGGGGCTTTCTCTCATTGCCGTCGTTTCTTGTTTTTGTGTTTTCTCCTTCTTTTATTCTCGTACGTATTCGGTGTTTTTTTTTCTCTTCTCTTTTCTTCCAAAATTTTAATTATGAAAGACAAAGAAAATTGTGTCACATTTTGAGTGATTTATTTATTTGGAAATATGTCAAATGTCTACTGCATTCTTCTCATGCTGTTGTTTCATGGTGCTTGAGGAGTTTTCATTTTTTTTTTCATCTTGTCTCTATCTCTCTTCGGTTGCTTCGTTTCTTTGTGATTTATCTTTATATCTGTAAATATTAGATGGATCACTTCTTAGAGCGTCAGGCTGGGCGGATGCCGGATAGGAATAAATTGGAAATCATCCCCATCGTTATTGTATTGGCCTATCAGTTGAGTATTGTAATGATGTGCTTCGTTGAATTGAGGATATGAGGTGGAGGCAATTTAGTTGTTGAAGATGAGAATTTAAGAAAATTAAATTAAAGAATTTGAGTTGTAGAAATTGGCTTCCCTTTTTAGATGGTGAATTGAATTCGAAATTTAACGATGAAATGGAATAGATGATTTTTTTAAACATAAAAAAACATGCATACTTTAGTCTTTAAATAAATCAATTAACTTAGACAAGCATAGCAGTGAGGCAACACAGTTCATGACTTATCTTTCATTTTTCACTTTACAAATGACATTGAAGGAGAAAGTTAACTCGTTTGTACATAATTTATACTTCACGGATTTTTCCCTGCCTATCAAGTTCTAAAATCGATTTGTGATAAAACTGAAAAATATAATTAAACTATGTTATTAGTCCATTGCTAACACACACTCGAAGAGTTTACATTGGGCATGAGTATGTATTAGCGTAGAAACTTTTTAATGTGACAAATTTATCTAATCTTGTAAATTGACATCGATCAAATTTCATAATGAAATTTCCGACCAAGGCAATGGGTGGGGTGCAAGTGAAAAGCAGACTCTTCCAAGGAAACTAGAACATTGAAAGACGATGCTGTAGGAAACTCTTCTTTCATTCTATTCAGTTTCTGAAGTGTCAATGGTTTTGGTTTATTCTGAGATAATGGGGGATGAAGGGGAAACATTGGTTTCCGCAGGTTCATTGCAGTGAGCGAAAGTTGACAGTATCAAAGTGTAATTTTTTGATCTATTTCCAGTGTAAATTGATACAATATAAAATTAATTTAACCTACAAAACGAAATTTGGAAAAAAATGCGTTTATGCTGTAAACTCGCCTCTTGCTCAATCATACGAGTTCCGCTTGAGGTCTACTTAGGGCCTATTAACAATTTCCCAATGCGTCTTGATGCAGGCACAAGCATGCATACATGCTCACACATGTGTGATAAATATTAGATTCCTAGATACATCTGTGTATTCATACAAACAGATGCGTGTGGTGTGTCTTTAGAAAGAAATTCCATAGTCTGACACTTTTCTCAAGTTTTTGACTTTGATTTATATCCCAAGCGGACAAATATACACATGAAGCTAAAGTCGCTTCATCGCGATATTGTTTGTTCGTAAAAGTTGAGAGGAAGTAAGGAAATTCGAAATAAGAAGAAAACAGAAGGGGATAGTGACAATTCTGACGACGAAATACAATCAAGTAAAGAGGCAATGCGGGGTAGTCCAATATTAAAAACAATTGGCACGAATGAGCCGGATGTGTTGTAGTGAATTGGAGACAGAAATATTTTACATATCAATATTTAGGTCAGATAGACACCTGTCAACTAAAGCCACTTCGTGGGTAATTGCAGAATTAAATGCCATGTCCAGCAGAACTACAAATATTTAAATGTATTCTTAACCACGCGATAAATACATTACAATACGCAGCCTGCTGCAAAATGTATATCAAACAACTCCACTCCTCACTGTCCCATCACGCTCATGGTGTTCGGTTTTTTTTTTTTTTGTATTTTCTAAATGTTATCACGCCGACATCTGAAACGGAAGTGCACAAGTCACAAGCGTAGACATAATCACTGCAGCATGCGAAAAGGTGCAAGTCAACATCTGACTACATTTTTCCCTCTTTTCTTTTTATTTTACAATTATTTGCATTAACACCATCACACCACTGGATCACCTCAGCGTGGTCTCTTCTGCGCTTATCCTCGTTCCATTTTGTTTGCATACTTTTTCTTCGACTTTTTGTACACCCAACTGCTGCTTTGACCAAGCAGGAGGCCAACAATTAAATTCCGCGAGGCAATGATATGGCAATTATCGTGTTGGACTCTTTAAATTATCTCCTCCTTTTGCCTTTCTTCTGTCTCCACTTTCAGACCGACCATGTTTATCCGAGGGACATACGCCATTCCGGTAGGAAGAACAACAGGTGAATACGACCTGTCACAATGGCAGTGCAACGAGACGTGAATGATTTCTTATCAAAAAGAAGAGAGAATAGCATACGAAGTTCTGTTGTTGGTTTTCTTTTGTTTGATGTATTGTGTATGAATGTGTTTTTGTTTCTTTTTATGAAAACAACTCTTCTTGTGTGGAGGGAAAAAAAATCTAATTTAATTAAAATGAAAATCCATGGAATCCAACGCGAGATGCCTTTCGGCTGTCAAAGGCACCCAAGCAGATAGCCATTTGATGCGCGATGTGTATCAAATCTGTACCCTTGCATTTTTTTCTTTTTCACGCTACGAAGTCCGTAATGTGTACATGTGTAGGTATTTTTTATTTCTGGTTTTTTATCGATGTGAATTAACATAATCAACGAGGTAGAAAAACTGAGACGGCACAGTGATATTAATTTACTTTTTATTGCTAGCCACCTTGTACTTGCCAGAATTCAAATAGGGTGAAAAGGATTTTTGCATGCACTTATACCGCTTACTGGCTTTGTTATCGCCAAATGATTTTAATTATTGCTTGCACATCCTACAAGGTGTGAACTATTATTTTCTTTCACCTGCGGAACGAGTGCGACATTCTTGACCATGGAAGAGGCTTTTTGTCTTAAAATCTGACCAAACATATTCTTCAGATTGAATATAGAATGACGAGAAATATTGCAAATTGTTCATGAAGATCACCTACACACATATCTTTGCAAACTGAAGTTCACCCAGTTAACCCTCCCACACTCTATAGGACAGCTAAGGACAGCCATGTCTATGCAAATTTAATCACGCTGTCAGTGCGACATACCCTTTACCCCCTCAAAGGAGAAAGTTTTACCTGTCACGTGAGAATTTTAATTTAATTATTCCCCAGACTGAAACTTCAGAGATTCCCTCCTTTTTGTGCCACCAGAGCACGGTCTGATAACAAAAGGAATACAAATCCCTTAGCTCCTTGATAAAAAATCAATTTTTCGCCCTTGAACATTGCCGAGGCTTACACTTGGATTTCTCAATGCGCTCTTATCTCACCGAACTAGATTACAAAATAATTGCAAAATAAAACATCGAATCACCACGATGATCCACCACGACCCGCGTACAAAATACTTGCCACAACCGTCCCTCCAGAGTATTCTCAAATTCATGTAAACTGCCTTCTGCATGGGACACAGTCAAATGGAAAATAAAGAAAAAACGTATTCCACAGGAAAGGTCATAAATTATATTTCATATAATTTTCATTGCCACATTATCACGAAAAGTATGGAAAATCTACAGCGATTCACTTTGCTTTTTCGTCTTTATTCGCTGATTCCTTTTTTTCACTTTGCCTCCCTATCTACGTACACACATACTCCTTCGTATCAATTCTCACAAATTCTCACCATCTCAAGTGTTTTCACCATTTCATAAAACAAAGCTCTTCTCCGCATGCCAACTTGCGGGCGAAGGTGAAGAAAGAAATCAAAAAAAAAAAACAAACCGAAGGATATCTTTCTGGATGCTTATCAAAGTGTCCACGTAAACACGTATACACTGGTAGAGCTATATATGTGGACCACTGTGCTTCGCTCTCCCAAGTATCCACAGGTATTTCATAAATTTACAAAGACAACAAAATTACCATGATTATTATTATTATTTCCACAGTTAGTTTAAGTGTAGTATTCATTGTGGTTCTCGTATCGCATCCCTCCCTGGAAATACGAATACAACATTTTTGGGGGGGAAATTAGGATGGATGCGCATGAGCCTGAGGGCATGAGATGCACTCGTTAAGAGCAGAAATACAGAGAAACGCAGATTGTGAGAGGAGAGAGATTTTATTTTTCTGAATCTGGTTTATGAATGAACGAAAAGCAACAAAGAAATTTTGCAAAGTCTATCGTTGGAAGTCAGTTTTCACTTTCTAAACTGCAAGCAACGACTAAGGAGGTCCACGAAAATGATGATTAAAATTAAAATTAAAATTATTTGGGATAAAATATGTTGGAAGTTGGTTTACTTTGGTCACAATAGAGGTGGAAGTTAATAAAGAATGTTTTTGATTTGCAATCCTTGTTATGGATCCGCATGAATTCTTATAACAATAAAATTAATTTTTTATTAGCGAGTGTTTTATAATTTAAATTTTTTTATTCATTTAGTAACATTTTATTTAGTAGCATTTTGAAAACATTTAAAGTTAACTTGGCTCTTAAAAATTTCATTAAAAATATGTGAAATAAAATAATTAAATTACAATAAAATTGTTTTATATGTAGTATATTTTTAATGAAAAGTTAATCTACAAAATCAAAAATATATTTTTAAATTTGGTGTACTGTTTATAGTACTTAATATTAATATTTTATTTATGAAAAACAAAAAATGTAACCGAGCCATCTACACAATCTCCCAAATTGAACCAAGTTTCTTATTCTATCTGCAACAATGTACGAGTAGTTTTCTTGACGAATTCAATCGTTCATACGATCACACGCATTTTTTCATCGATTTATTTTATCGTCTTTGTGGTGTAACTGGAAGCAAAAAAAAAAAAAAATGATGAAAGACTTCCTCGGTTGGTCGTTTATCTCTTTTACGAGATATTTCTCAGATACTCTTCCATTCGTAAATCAGCAAATAACATCCCCTTTTTCACTTTGCATCCATTCAGTTTACTCACCTCATCCATACACTTTTACTGTGTATCTGCTTTTGGATTTTATTTCGCTCATGGTCTCCCCATTTTCCCCAACTTTTTCCACTACACATAGCCGATGAAGAATTTCCCAAAATCTCCAGTTGATTATTTTGGTCTCTTCGGTGGGTCGTCGTCTCGCCTCTGAACATAGTTCCTTTTTTTTCTCAATAGCTCACTGTTTTCTTTTTTCCTCAAGAAAGCCAAAAAAACCAACAAGACGCGGCGAAGATTTTTGTTTGTTATTGAAAATACACCAAAATCATAATTATTTATATTTTTTAATATAACTCAGTGTGTTGTTTTCTTTGCTGTGGATAAATTGAGCATCATTTTAATAATCTTTGTGATACATTTAGTTGGGAATTCAACGGGAGCAAATCTTCAGTCTCCAGTGTGAGTGATGTGATTTTCCCGACGGGGTTTCGTCGGTTTGCCAGCGTTGTGCGATGTTTCGAAAATATTGAAAGTACACGCTACGCGGAGAATTTAGAAAACGCAAATCTTAAAAATTGTGAATTTATTTTTTTTGAAATGGTTAAGTAAAAGCAAGTGTTTACAAAACAACGGCAAATAGGTGACAGCAAAGTTTTGGGAGTTTGCAAAATGCAAATAATGAATTCGAAGTGCCGTAGAAAAACATGATCCCATTAACGCGTAATAAATTATTTACAATAATTTTGAAAAAACGAAAAATCCGCATCAGAACTAAGAGGAAAAAAGAAAAATAACCTAAGAAGAGGAAAAGGAAACGAATGAACGAGAAAGCGTCGTGTAGAAGCGATTTGTTTTGAGTGTGTGCTTGTGTGTTTTTTCAATAACATTTACAAATTTTTCATTTGCAATTTGAGAGACATTTCTGTTTTTGATTTGAACTGTGCGCTGGCACTATAAATTATATTTAAAGAAGCAGTGTGCTCTGAGAGAGATATATATTTTATACAAATTTGCTTCAATTTTTTATAAGGTGAGTTTTATGCTGTTTAAAAAGTCAATGTTTAGAAGTTAGGATAGGAAAATGTTCTAATTGATTGTAAAAGGTAGCGTACTTAGTTCTGGTGCAATGTATATAACTAAAATGTTAGTCTTGTTGTTCTGCCACGAATGATCACCTGTTTATTACTCGCGTGTTATTTCTTATCGTATATCTATTCACAATAAATAGCATGTCAATTGGAACTAGCTGTGTATATCATGCAACGGTAAATAATGCATTTGCAAAAGATTTTATCTGAAGCAGAACACTAAATATGTAGAAAGAACTAACGCCTTGACTCCGTTTCTTTGGTCCTGTGATGAATTTGTGAGATTGCATGTCTAACTCGTATTTTTCTGTCTCATTTCACCTTGGAGTCAAAACTATTATTTTCCCAATGTAGAGTATCAAAATATATTTTTGAGAAGACAGAAGTTGAATGCCATCCAGATACATTTCTTTTAGTTTTCTCATGAGTTCAGATATAACAAAATAGACATTTCCCCGCAATACAAGTCAAAAACACTGGCCTTCAAGCAGTGTCACGAACAAATTCGGAGCAAATTTCTCGATGGACGTTAACCATCCACTCAAGAGTCACTGCTATTATTATAACTGTGTTTAAATTCTCCTCCTACCTGTACTCCTTCTCCCGCTAAAACATAGCCACAACTTCGTTTCATGAGAATTAAAAATAAAGAGACAACTTTTGACAGTTTGCACATCTGATCTGTTAACCCCACTGCTTTTGCACTTGCTGAGATATCCGCTGCAGAAAAGGTGCACTCTGCAAAGTGTCCTTCATTGGTATGCCCTCAGAAATATTACGCCATCGCTATGGTCTCATATAATCATTTTTTTTTTTATCCTAGAGTGGTGTTATTTAATAGCCATGACATTATAACTACACAGCTTGCACAATCTGCATATGCATATACATAAGTAGATCATTTGCAAAAAAAAAAAAGAACGTTGCAGACTGTCTATAGTAAGTGTACTCGCATGTGTCGGTGGGGTACGTATGCGGGTACGTGTAAATTACGTATCACAATATTGCCGTCAGTTTTCGTATCTTTTTGCATATTGGCGCTGAACATTTGGTGTCAGCTAAATTGGCCGAACAAGTCGTTCTTAAGATAAAGTCCACACAAGACATCAACAGTGTTCCTCACGAAACTTTTTCTTTTCATTTTAATTTTCGAAGCGGGTTTTTGAGAACGTTATTTGCGCGTCAAGGTGTTATAAAACGTGATACACCTGAAGTTATCTTAACTTTGTTAACAGAGTCGTACGTTTGCCTTGGACTATCGTAGGTTAGAGTTAGGTGAGTCGTGGTAAGCTGAGAGCTCTGCACTTAGAATTCGATATCCAAATTTAGTGGTTATACTTTGTATGTGCAGAGTATATGAACGAATCTGTGTTAGTTTTGTAGTGCACTTCTATTGATTATTTGTCAGTCATACCCTCGTGACACTCCCACGAACATTATTGATTTAACAACCATTATTGTTAAGCATCAACTAGAGATCCTCTATCTGAACTCAAAGCTTCGTGTGCGTTCTTAACAATATCATTTTGTCCGTTTACCTGACGTTCTGCTCGAATTGGCGTGATTTAATGCTTACTTCACGTTTCCATCTTACTCCAGCAATAAAGCTATAAACATTCAATATGAAAACAACGTGCGAACTACCATTATTGAGCTCTCAAGCATTCGGGTTATACATACGCCATATAAAACGATTACAAGTGATTAGCATCGCAATTCATAACAATTCCGCCAGCTGGATACCTTCGACACTCTGCCTCTGGCTACACCACTAACTATCTGTACATGCACACATTGATATATATACACACACCCAACAGTCTTCTCTTCTCCGCCCACTCTTTCCGTGATCAACTGGGCAATTTTCTACCTCTTAACTTGGGAAATAAAACTTTACAAATTGCCTCAACACATAAAAAGAAAAAAAACAAAATAAGGAAAAAAAAACTTTACACAACATCAACAAAGCAACTCCGTAATCATACTTTAAAAATCTTTTGGGGGGCTATATGGCTCCATGCATGCGCCCCGGTGAGGATATGCTGATGCCCCCTTTTTTATTTTTGCACACATGCCAATAGTCGGTGGTAGAATACCGATTAACTCCGATGAAATAAAACGGATACATTTATAACATATAATGCATTCCGATCTGGCAATTCTGCTCTTGGACTCATGGTGCAGTTATCTTAACCATTTCATCGTTGTTATATAAAAGGTTATGTTGTGTTATATGCGTAGTGCAGTTACATATGTATATAATATGATCAATATGCCCACTGGCAGACACTTGCCTCGCAATCACGATTCACAACTTAATCCGCAACAGTCCGCTCGTCGCTCGTCGGTCGTTCTTCTTTTCCAATCCATTCACAGAGATAGCGAGTGCATACACCACATCGGCTCAGAAAATAAGAAAAAATTAAATCACGACACTTAAAGTGCTTGGCCTGGATTGTAGGCTACGCTACATGTAAGTATATGCAGGAGCCAGCCTCACCTCTGAGCAGACTGTGGGCAATGCAGCACGCGAACGAATTGTTGTTTGTTGTTTTAGTTTTGCTTAAATAAAAAAAACAACAACGATTTAGAAGAAAAAAGACGCAAATTTAATGCCTTAATGCTTACCAACTTGGTTTTGTGCCTTGTCGGTGAAGAGCCTTTTTGTCTTGCCGCAGACACGATGGGAATGTTGCGTTGAAGTTTATGTGCGCGCCCACCAATAGCAGATCATCCGTATCATCATCATCATCATCATCATCATCATCATCATTATAATCACCTCCTTTGAGTACCTCATCGTTCTTAAGAACGAACTACACTCTAATGCTGGGATATATTTCGCGTTGAACATCTGTGCACTTACCGCGTCCAGAATGGAGATGAATCAGAATACAATGGATATGAAATGAACTCGTAAAGATGGGAATCTCCTTTCTCGGATACTCCTCGTTCTTTCCTCTGGCTATAAATACGACTGGGCATAGTTTTGAGGTTGTACAAGCGATTGGTTTATCCGTTTCCACAACTGTATTCAAATTGAGTGCGTACCCTGGTGGGTTGGAGAGAAATGCTGTTGAATATGAAGTTCTACTTTTCGGTTAATGGTGGCAAAATTAAAAAAAAAAACTTATTCTTTATGGATTTCGTGAAAAAAATTGGACGCACGCAACTTAAGGGCAATTGTGAGTGTACTGGTATTATGGGTGTCAATAGGTAACTTCCAAAATAAGATGTATCAGGTGTAGTTGTAGCAATCTATGTTCACCTTGCGTTGTGTAGGTCTTTCCAAATGGATAAAATGTTATTCAAAAAAAAAAAAATTCGTTTGTAATTTTGTTTACCAAGGGTACATCATGGCCCAGAAGCCTGTGCAGTCATGGCAATCATTGAGTCTGACCCTCATGTAAACACTTTTTCGACTATCCATGAGTTTCCATTACACAAAAAGCACTATTTAAACAAGGGTGAGTGTAAAAAAGAGCTACGGTGTATGGATTCTGAACCCTATAGACTAAATTTCCATGTATTGAGAAAGTTGATAAAAGAATGTTTTGCAGCACAAAAAACAAATCTACTGAAAGTCTAGCCACCAGAAATCTAAGCTTCCTAAGAAGAGTTAAATAACCGAAGTCTACACAGTTTCTTAATACTTATCAAAATACTAGGAAACGAGGCTGTAAAGGGAAGGGAAAAATAAAAATTGGGTCCAATCAAAACATAGCTCTTATATCCTTGATGGCCTAGAATCATTTTAACACAGAAGGAAGACCTCATCAGGCTAGGTAATGCACGTGGATAAGTAAGCATGCGAAAGATCACATCACATCACATCACTTCTTCTTCTTCTTCTTGTGGCGCTACAGTCCGGGGTGGAACTGGGCCTCAACCAACATGCCTCTCCAGCCAGCAGGATCTTTCGCCACCTACCGTCAGTTGCGCATTCCAAGTTGGTTGAGGTCCATCTCCACTTGTGTGCGCCACCTTAGCCCAGGCCGTCCTCTTTTGCTGAAGATCAAATCACACATCACATACAATGACCTCTTCACAAGTCATAAGAGATGAGAAGAAGAAAGGAACAGCTTTTTTCTACATGGGAACTTCTAAAACAGCGGTTAGAAAGACAACAGTCAGACATTGCCTTCACAATTATCTAGACCAGAACTAGCTGATATCCAGAGTAAAGAAATTCAAGACACCCAAACCAAGTCAGTTAGAGTGGACAGGTTTTACTTTGTTATTAAAGCCCTCACCCTATTGCTATGATCGCTCCTATAACAGTATAACTCGTATCAAGGACATCGACCCACTCCTCGAGCGTTCAAGATTTAATTTCTGAACTCATCCCCGTCTATCTTCACAACTTTCCAGTTGCTAACAACACTTGAAAATTATTATCCTTCGATGTCGACAATAAATTACAGGTCCTCTCTACTCACGACAAAATAAGTGAACGCACAAAAGGGCCAGTTGCTAAAGAAGGTTGGCTCTGACCGCTAATAAACTGCCGCTCCACAAATTTGTTTTGAGATGAGATCAACAAAGTAGAACTAGTTACGCCTTAAATTAGGGCTTTTTCCAGTTTTTGTCGGTACAATTATTCGCATATGCTTTCAAAGCCTGCCCAGCTTCAAGTCACGTACTAATTAAAAAATGAATATCGAGGAAGCTGAAATTTGAGGTCTTCTGCGCAACTAAGGCGAATTTAGATGGCAATCTAGCTTTAAGAATGGTGGTTCAGTAAGAAGATATCGAAATCAGAAAAAAAAACAAATCTGAATTTTCACTAAGAGTGCTTTCACTTAACTTCACTTTTTCCCAAAAATCTGAAACTTTGGTTGCCAATGTAGAATCCGATTTCTTAATCACATTTTACCGAAACAAAACACATTTCTCCTGAAATCCCCAATACGACCGCAATTCAAATTCACAGACAAAGGCATATTCCTTATCTCCTTGCAAATATCCATGCTCTGCACACATACACGCTGCATATGAAACTGCAATGTCGATGCATCAGTCGTTGCATACGCAATGAAGAATTACTTGAACTCAAACAAAAAAACCAACCGCTCGCCCTCCTATATCAAGTCCCCATCACCAGTGTGGAACGCACTCCATTTCTTCTAAGCCTCAGCAGTCACCCGCTCTTAGTCTCGCATACATTTTGAACGTACGTGCTTATAGATTCCTCCACACATAGTCCGTGAATCTTTACCTCAATTCATTCAAAAGATTTAATCTTGTCCGCACTTCATTTCTGTTAAAAGCACACATCCTCATGCTTCATCGATTTTCCTAATCGTTTTACGTGTTCCAGCTCACAACATGGCAAAGGGAGTCCACACACAGTCATCCAGTGCCTGATCCCGTCCTCCCGACCAAGTGGCTGTCAATAGTTGGTGCGATCCACAAAGAGCACACAGAAACCAAAAAAAAATGAAAACACACACACAAAACGTTGGATAGCTCTGCTCTGCCATGCAGCTAAGAACAGAGCAACAGACTCCTTGGTGGAGTTTTTAAAACGTCAGTTGGTCAACTCCCAATTCCAACTCCTTACTTTGCACCGCGCCGTACGGATTCCGTAGAACAAAAGTGTGGGCAAAGGAGTCCTTTTTGTTTTTCGTCTTCTTTTGGATAAAATGTTCCTTCCTGCTTTGCTTGATGTGGTTTCCTTTGGGCCAGAAATTGATAACATACCGTCATGATGCAGTGTGCAAGGAATGACATCTTGGATGGACTGAAAATTGAAGGGTTAGCAAGCAACGGAGAAGACACAGTTCGTGGTGTTTCCCTCTAAATTCGTATTTTCGCATTCACACTCAGATATGGATTTGGATTACTTCACTCATTCGTATGTGTATGCACGATTCGCTTAGCGCGAAAAATGCAGACTTGTGGGGTGTAGGTAGTCGGTGCAATGTTGAATTGCAGCCGTACACAGTACACAGTACATCGTGTTCAGTTGTCGGGTACGTTGACGACTGAGAGTACGACCGCAAGACTCCGACAGCGACCCTGCGATAGCAATGGAACCGATGAAGATGTTAAATGAAACGTGCGAGTAAGTCAATCGGTCTATCAGTGAAGGTCTATCTGAAGAATTTTAGATTTGCGGTGCGCGAGCAGCCAGCTGACCGGCTGCAGTGTGGAATAGATAGACATGGTAAGCGTTATGCCTATTGGGTGTAATAGTGGAGCAGATACGAGTGCAGCGACTCGTGCGCACGACAAACTTGCTCCATGCTTTATGGTTGGGTACGAAATGGCATTGTGTATGGTCGATGTGAAGTGCGCTTGATTGGCGGCAGCGGCGGCGGCGGTGTCGGTGGCGTGAAAAGTCTCAATTGATGGCTTGATTTCTATGTCAATAGAGTGCGAACTATATTTTATTGTTTTAGTCCGTGAATGGTTTGCATTTAGATTGACTCCGGATGAGTGTGTTTTGTACTTTAGTTGTATCTGGTGCAGCTCAGTGTGTTTATGGTCTCTGACGTGGCATTGGAAAATAACAGAACAAAAATTGGAAGTATTTTTGTTGAAGTTCTTGTTGACGCATCATATTTTTTGGAAGTAACCTCTTAAGTGAAGGATTGATAGAATGTCAAAGTGCTGAGGTTTAACTAAGAAATGATGAGTTGCATACGTGAAAATGTTGGATATCGAACTAAAAGCTCAAAAAAGGGCTACTATCCGTCGCCTTTTGCCAACTTTTCTGCTGAAGGTGTATGTTTCTATGGCTACGAGTTCCGCCACGGCTGACAAATTTAGGGAAAATGTCTTATCCTGGACGCCAGAGCTTTTCTTTCGGCTTAAGCCAATGCTATGAAATAGCACACGATCTTGGGAAGTCGCGTTGTAATCATCACAAAATTTATTTTGACAAATTCTTCATTTGATCGTTTCACTCTACAAATACTCTTTTCTGTAGTGCTAGGGAAAACAACTTCGCAACAGACTGTCAAAACCTACTCCCTCTGATTTCAAAACGTAATCTAATCTAAAACCTTTTTCCCAATTCCAATTTTAAACGACAACTCAAGGTACATCACACAATTGAATAATTAGTTACATCTGCATGCACCTCTTTGCCATCAAACGCCTTACCAGACACAATCTCTTAATCATTAAAACAGAAACCTATTCGAAAACATTAACTCCATCGGCCAGAGACAAAAAAAAAAACAAAAGTTGAGGACTCTATCTCTGGGGAGCTACCTTTTGGTAATTTTCGTATGGACAGCATTACCCCTGTCAAACTGTTAACTCGATAATTCCGTCAACTGACGAACACACACATAACGTCCCTTAAGCATTCAATGTATGCTAATGTAGATAACATTCACTCCTCTTTTTCACAAAGGACATCGGTCAGGTTTTCCGTTGTGTCTTCTGTTTTTTTTTTCAGTTTTCCTTCATTTTAGGACTGAGAGAGGATATTATTTTGGAAACAGTTCGTTAATGTGGATCCTAATTGAAGTGCTTTGTCTTATGTGAGGTGTAACGTGATGCCAAAAACCGGGTTACCCTTCCAAACGGGACTTGTTCAATTGAGCAATTTACCAAATGGCATCTATAGGATTTCATTTTAGCCTGGGTCAGAATCCGTTTGTTCGATGTGTGTGTGTGCGTGTGTATCTTCCCATGGGCTGTGTCAAATGGCAGAGAAAATGCAACGTAAGCTAATGAAAAGTGAAAATGCCATGTTCAAAGTAGGGTTCATAAATCAAAGTCATCAACCCCTGAAATAGAAATCAAGCCACGCCTGTCAACTCGATTCCTTCTTTCGTGTTTCCACTACACACATGCACGCTCTCACATGTATAGGTGTATGTATGTTTTTTCTGTTTTCGCTTCCGTTTCGTCCTGCCTGCAGATTTCATACTTTTCTCTATGAAATATCTGTGAAAAAAAAGAAAAATCATCCAACGACGAAACATTGTGTGTTCAAGGATTTTCTGACTAAAATGACGTTCGCTCATGCTGTGCTATGTACTATGCCATTGAATTCATATTTCGACGTTAGATAGGCAAATTTTTCTCAGACAGACTCCTTCTTCGTTGGACTTGTTTGACTGTAGACTTTGGTGTGAGCGGATTCACGAGAGATGTTTGAAATTTCATTGAGAGGATGTGAATTGGAAACTTGTAGACTAAGGTTTGGAAGTCTGAACACAGTGCAGCTTCATGTTTCCCAATTTAAATATTGGGTTTGTGAAAATTTTCATTCGAGTTGACAGTCCATGTATGTGTTGTGCAGCTGCTTTTGGTACTTTCAGTGTTGTCTGCCTCCAGGAGGATCTGGAGACGTGTATGTGTATATATCTTGTTATTTAAAATTTATCCAATTATTTGTATTTGAGACAAACTATGTATAGTATATAGGGTTGGCGCTATAGCCGACAGATCGAAGTTCTCAAGAAGTCAATATTTTGTTCGTGCTTTTTTTACTCCACGAGTGGAGAAGACCTACAGTTTGATGCCTTGTTCGAACACCAATTCAAAGAAGTAAATTCTTTGGAGAAGTAATAGGAGATACACAAAACCCAACCCAGTAAATTTATCTGTAAATAATGAAGTAGCTTTGAGGTTAGGTTAGGTTGGGATGGATGCTTGAGATAGGTGTCTGGAGCCCACTCAGTTTATGAGTTAAACCATTATGATACCACATGACAGGACGATTGTCATTTCCCTAGTCCTTTTAAGGCCTATGAGAAAATAGATTTGCATTAAACGTCTCACGTAGCCAGTTTTTATATGAACCTAAGGAATTCCTAAGTCTTTTAAACGCTCACATGTTGATCAAAGCCTCTTCCTATTCTCGACAACTCCTACAGAAGTCTTCGTTTTGCATGCTGAATGAAGGTTTCTTGAAATCTTACTTATCAGGCAGCACCTTGTCTTGTCTGTTAAGTTATTTTGCTGCGAAAGGCATTAATTGTCTGAGTATACTGCACAGTGCACGTATGTATCTAGTTTAGTCCCCAAACCCCAGGACAAGGTATCATTGCTTATAACCGCTAAGGGATGGACAGCAAGTGCCTTTAAAGTGAATTTAAATTGGCAAACCGAAGTCGATCAAAAGTAAATCTGGAATTAATATTCCTTGAGTATAATAATAATAATAATTGCTTGGCACTACGGCCTACAAGGGACCAAGGCTTAGCTTCTACATCAACTACTCGTTTTGTGCGTGTTCTCTCACGAGTAGAAGTGACCTACAGTTTTTTGTCGACTCAGAACGGCGAGATTTCAGAAACTTTTCAATTGATACTTTTTGAGTGTTGTCAGTAACACGAAAGAGGTTGTGCCGTGCAAAAATGCTAGGTGTTCCGTCCGGGAAACTAACCTAGACCTTCTAGGTCTATCATCTGATAGATCCCTAATAGTCAATAATCCCTAAACTAAAACATTTGAAATGACAACCAGTAAAAGATCTTTTAAAAATGACAAAATTCACAGACTTGCACTGCACAGTACATGCTTGTCAAATAATCAGCAATGGGTTATCCACATGAGATGTCCCCCTCAGCAGTCACCGATGAATGTGCCTTCGGTTGGCCACATGCTACAATTGTATGACATGTGACTTGTGCAGCACTCGTTGGTCACCATAAATTATTACTTTTCGATAAAAATGCACGCCGATTACTTTCTGTGTTTCTTTTTTTTTTGGCTGTGCAATAATTCTCTTCTTCACCACAGTGTGGATACTTCCGAAATGAAACAAAATAAAGGAAGAGGGGAGTAGGCACACACGTTTTTGCACCCCTAACAATGAGGGCATTCTCCGCTTTAGGCTGTGCATCCGGAACTACAAGCAATCGCCTAAATGAGAACGAGAGAGTTCCATTTGCTCTGGCCCTTGTATCTAGCCAACGGCAAAGCAAAAATTCATCGTTAACAACAAAGAAATAGATATCTGATAAAGGACGACAACAATGGCGACGAATTCAAATGAAACCGGGCTTGCAAAAAAACCGAACTACAACATTACTCGTATGAGGGGAGGGTATCTGTGAATGCACCCTTATCGTGTTCACTGCTGATTGAATACGGTTCCGTTGGCTGATTAAAAAATATCGCCATCAATTAAAAGTAAGTGCATGTGTGCTGTGCAGTCGGGACACTGCGGAGTGACACGCGCTCCGTGCCACGTATCCTGAATTCGCGCGCATTGAAAATGCATCTCGAATCGAAAACATTTTCTTTTTTTTTTTTGCAAACCAACATTATTTAACGTTATTGTAAAAATCGCCATAAATCAATGTTCGATTCGATTGAGAGAGAAGAAGAGTGAATTGAATGAACGTTGAGAAGAGGAGGTTGTTGGGAAAAGGATATCAACGGTAAAGGATGCTAGCGGCACGGCTGTCGTGGCGTGTGTTTGTGGGAAGTATGATGTGGTTGATTTGTTCATGTTTCATTGTTATTGAGCTACATACAAAACGATTTTGCTCGTTTTTGCGAATCTCTGTCGTTTTCAGTTTCTATGTGTTTTTTTTTGTTGTCGATGTACATATTTATACCGTTTCATGGTTTTCACTTACTTTCGTTTTGTTGCCGAATCACTTTGGAATGGTGTGTGACGGTCTGGCAGCAGCGTTCAGCAAATCAACCACAAAATGAGGGCATGAATTTGTTGATGAGGCAGAATTTATAACTGACGATGGTGTTGCTATGTTATACATATATTTATGTACACATATTCATACTGCAATCGATTTCATTTCACTTTACAGATTTCAACTCTAATGAAGTGTGTTTGAATCGAAATGATTTATAGAATTTTAAGTTGTGGTGTAGCTGTGAAAAGAGAATCGATTAGGAAAAAAAATGGCAGACTTAAAGGGTTCTCCTTTAACTGAGTGAATGGTGTGTGAGAAGACATTTAAATGGGTGGTTGCTTTAATAATTTAAGTTTCAAAGACCACTAGAACTTAATGGAATAGTCTGTAGTTAATTGTCATTCACTTAGCTTCACATTCGCACATTAGAACAGAAATTCCGAATCAAATTTAGGTCGATGATACTAGCAGCCGCCAAGCATTTCAACGGTTGCACACAGCACTTTTCCAACTTACAGAACGGATTCAGGTAATCCCAGTCTCACTTCTAAAGTCATTCTTCTTTTTTTCCCATACGAAAGCCTGTCAATACACTAGCTCTTCTGTCATTGTGATTCCCCAGAATTGCATAATATTTACGACAAACCAAGAAATCCCTTTGGCAACGGGACATTATTTATCCTTTTATACACATTCAAGGTGCATGTCGTAACAAGGTATGCAAATCTATTCTCTCACTGCAGGGCTACCTGTTCCTTTCAATTCAAAAAATCCTATTGCCAACCCGATGAGCAACACCACCGACACACAGAGAAATAAACAAGAAAAAAAAAAATAGAAAGTTGTCCTTGAATTTGGTTGAGTCCTGCCGAATGATTCAGTTCCACAAAACAATACGATTTCAATTTGTTACACTTTCGCCTGTACAGATTGTCTGACTGTCTTAACGAACGTATGGTTGGTCCGCATGCGAAATGTGATTGTTCCTATCGCATTATGCAATCATCAGAGGTTAGTTTAGCTATTGCGCCAAGCCCAACAACATCAAGCTGTCATACATCAAGGCCATCGAAAGTGCAAGGAATTATGGTGTGTTTGGCCCAAGGACAAATGAGTGTTTAAAATTTTGCAGAAAACAATGCCGCACATAATTTTGCCTCCAACAACGGTGCGACTTGTTGCGCTCTAAGGTCAAACTGGCGGACTCTGACTTATTGCCGCTGTGCGGTTGGTCATTTTCGTGTGATGTTTACGCAATAATTACACTTAGCTTGTTCGACAATAAATATCGTAATGGGCTCGGACCGGTGTATACAATTTGAAGTGTCATGTAGATGCCAGCCGAGAGATAAGTGATAATTAAGTGACCTTTAGTTTGTGCTTAATGGCTTTGCAATGTTGTTCAACTGAAAGAGTACTGTTTTTGAGGTCATATTTCACTTTATGAGTGACATTGTTCAAGGTTATTTTTTGTTAGTCATCAATGTGCCCCTATTAAGGAGTGTGCTTGTAATTGTAGTTCTTAATATCAGCTTTTTTTCATGTAACTACATAGGTAAGGACATGAAAGAGTAGTTGCCATTGAGCTGTCATTTAAGTTCAGCTTTAGCGATTCGTAAGTTTAACCAGCTTTCTGATGGATCTCATATGTCTTTGAACGGCTTTTGGACTGTGATCTTTTTATTTCAGGAAGTATTCTGAACGTTGTTTTAAATACTGAAGTAACATTTTTATGAGCAAAATAAATGTACCTCAACTAGTTTTCTTGACACATTGGATTGTTACCGGTAGTCCTTAGTAATTTTCTTATGTGCATTCTTGATTAATTTTATGACGTGTTTACTTTAACATATTGCAATCAATTCCATTTTTGGTAGCTCGTGGTGAAAAACGAAACCCCTTACCTTTGAGTTCAACTAATATTTCTTGAGAACAAGTGAATCTTTGCGAAACCCTGTTTGCTTCTAAGAAAGCCCAAGTTAATTTCTTATCCGAAGCGCGTTATGTGATCGTTTATACTTTTTTCGCTTCATTTGTGCCAAAAAGTGGCAAGAGAAAAAAGAGAAATAAACACACTCCGAACGGTGTAGTTTGAGAAGATGTTTTTAAAGTAAATTTGTACTCTCGGAATGTTGCCAACAACTCAAGGGATGTCTAGTCATGAGCCCAGTTTCGTATTTGAACCCAAACCTTCGCCGTGCAGGGCCCCGTTACGCACTACGCGATGGCGACCATAATAATAATAATAATTGAGTGGCACTACAGCCAACAAGGGATCAGGGCCTAGCTTCTACAATAACTACTTGTGTTGTGCGTGTTCTCTCACGAGTAGAAGGGACCTACAGTTTTTGACGACTCCGAACGGCAAGATTTGAGAAGCTTTTCATAGACAATTGATACTCTTTGAGTGTTGTCAGGAGCTCGAAAGAGGTGGTGCCGTGAAAAAATGCGATGTGTCCCGTCCAGGATTCGAACCTAGACCTTCTGCGTGTGGGTGGACGCACTTATCCCCTACATCACGGCGACCACAATGGCGACCATAATGTTGCTAATAATTATTTGAATTTGAACGCATTTTAAACCGACTTGAGTACATCAATTTATCGATCGACTAAATCAAAGTTGGGAATCCTTTGTCCAAGGATTATCCAGCTACGCTAAAAAGTGATTTTGAATATACTCTGTTGCCATGGCATGCATTCAAAATTTTGGAATTGCATGTGTATGTCGTTTCTCATTAAACTATTTTTATTGTAAATTCCTATCGATTGCAACTGATATACACCCAAATCTCCACAGATTTTTTTCAAAATCTAAGAAAAGTGTTTATAACCCATAACGGAATATGAATCATTTCAACACCCTATAAGGCTACGTTTATATCTTGCACCTCACAACTAAGTTACTCAGCAGTTTATCTGTTATGGGTATCAAATGAGTTTTGAGGTTTTGGAAGTTTCGAACTTAATTGCAATCAAAATTTTCCCTTGACGTTTGCATAAATTCGTCAGCACACACATACACACACACTGAAGCTACTATCGTATACTGTGTTTACCGACGGTTGTTCATCCAGTAACGAATTCCGTCTCCATCCTAACGATATCCGCCTTCAACTTACACATATATGTATGTACTGACTGGCATTTACGTACACGCAAACGTATAACCGAACATGTATGCACTTATGACAGCTTAACATCCGTCGCTTTTCATATGCAGATATAATTTACGGCGTGACATGCCAATTCCAATTATTTAATCAATAATATTAATTTTCATATCCTATTTTGTCATAACCAATAAAGGCCGAGCACAGCGCACACACGGATACACATCACATGCACAGCCGTAGCAAGTAGCATGTTTGCCGAATAGCCTCGGTTGTCCTGAATCCACAGCTTCTGTCACTGCTGCATTGCTCAGTTTTATGCATACCAATGCATTGTTCCAATTAAGGACAACTTTGTTTGGCTGAGGCTTGCGGAGCGGCAGGCATTGGTGGACCAGCAGCCAGCAACCACCCGCCCGTCACCCCCATCGACAGTAGAATCGCATTGATATAAGCTGAATTGTTGCTGTGCAAAATGCTGCCAATTTGTGCTTACTCTGCATTGTTCGCAGCTTAAGGCCAGCCCGGCTTACGGGCATTACAAATATTACATGTTAATTTTAATTACACTACACCAACATCTCGACACTAGTGCAAGAGATTAAGTCGGATACTGTGCGGTGTCCTGTTGAAGGGACTAGCGACAAATTAATTGGTTTGCAGAGCGATCGGTTGTTAGTGCGTTGGCCACACTTTGACGTGATGGATTGTTTTCACACGGACAGGGTGTAAAAATAACTCGAACGTGATCTATTCCCTTGCAATAACGCTGCATTCGATGTGACAACGCGACACGTTGGACGCTTCATTTAAAAAGCGCATTTATCTTGAAATAAAAAAAAAACAGAAATAAAGTGCTGCAAGCTTTCTTCTTTGTAGCAAATAGAAATCAGTTCACGAGTTGACTCATATTGAAATCAGACTCAAGCTGCTGCAAGGATATGAGATTGCTGTAGCGTGAGGACAGAGTTCAAATTATCTTAAATATTTGACTTCAGAGAATGGACTGATTTATTGCAGTGCTCAATTGTACACCCCAGCGCTGAAAGGGGGCGAGAGAAAAACAAAATAACTTGGAAAATATCCTCCCTTATCCTTCTTGATTTTGCGTCAATTCGCTGTATTTTTTTTTCTTCTCGTCCGTCGTCGTTGTTTTGTATTTCTGTGGATGACTGCCACTACGTAATGCTAAGAATGTTTCATTATGTGTTGCTGAAGAGCACGACACAGAAGTAGGAGGGACATGAGGAACAAAAAAAAATTGAAAAAAAGGAAATTTAATCAAATCGACAATTTTAACAAATTTTTCGCTTGTTGCCATTCTTTTCTTATATTTCTTTGCATTTGCATCCGCCAATCGACGGAATGGGGGAATGCGTCTTTGTATCTCGACGTCGTAACATGAAAACAAATTAAAAAAGTTTTTTTTTTAGCTTTGGAACGGTTTGATGCTCAGTAAAGGGCTCTTCTGCGAAACTGTGTCTACTGGCATGGACTACTTACGCCCTTGTGCAGAAATCAATGAGTTGGATGGATTTATTAAATTTTCAAATAATGTGCTTGACTTAAGTTGTAAATTAGAATTTTAAAGAACCTCTTGATTGATGATGCAATTGATACTTGATCAATGTTAAGACACATACACACATCCAAGCTGTGAAGTGTCACCAAGGCACATTGCACCATACGAGCACATGTGCGGAGAAACAACAAAAAAATGCCCAACAAAGGGCTAACATTCTTTTTTTATCCTTTTCATAAAGAACGCAAAAATGTGCACAAAAAACTTCCCCGGTAACAATCGCCCTACGATTGATATGTTGATATGTCCTGCTGTGTTAAAAGGCAAGGTACCGTGGGTGGGTTGCTTGCCTTGGCTGACTGACTGTGCCGCGATGGCGGTCGCGGTGCGGTGCGATAGTCTGTTGTTATTGTGCGACGATCTCCCATGGCGTATCCTGTTTACACATTTATTCATTTGTATGTCCTGCGGGTTTGCGCCAAAAGGTATACCTTCAGTCCAGAGTCGTGCAGGGGGACACATTCACATGTGCGCATTCTGTAGGACGCCGTGAAAATATTCAGCGAACGAAAAATTTGCGCGACTTGTATCTTCCCTCCTCTCGGGTGTATGCAACTTGTGTACACATATATATCGGTGTGTATAATATGATAACCATTGTGTTTGGTAATAGGTACTACCACTGTGCCAACAACAACGCTCCGAATTGAAGGGTACACGCTCCGATGATGATGGTGATGCTGTCGTTTTCCTCCAAGCCGCTATCATACTGTGCAGCAGCAGCAGCAGCAGAAGCAGCAAAAGCAGCGGATGCGGGCGTAATTGAAACCCATTTTGTAGGATGGTATGGGCATGTGGTACGGATACGATGGCCGACTTCGACGACAACGATGGGGGATGGTGAAAGTTGCAATTGAATTCTATTACCGGGGTGGAAATGGCAAACGCTCGATGGAAGGATGCTGACGGTTGGCTGACTTCGAGGAGTGATGGTAAATGAGTCTGAGTGTTGGTCCTCCATGAGGGGATGATTTTCTGTTTCATTTTATAAATTTAGCGAGGACGATCAAAGATAATGGCTTGTTGGCACGATGGAATTTGATTTGATTTTCAAGTGAATCGTCAAGTGAAGCAGAATAATTTCATTGGGGGTACACTGTGGGTCCTGCTGAATGGTCGAAGTGCATAGCAGATTGACTTTAGAATTGAATTTTCATTTCAAGCGGAGAATCGTATCCGAAAGATATGCGAATTGGTTGATTTCATTGTTGAAGATGAAAATCCTGCGCAATCCTAACGGTACTTACATTTTTTTGGAAACATTAATTAATATAAAACAACGACGGGGAAACGCACAAAAAAAAACAATCCACTGAAGGAAATGGTTGTAAATATTTAAAGCCATCATGAATTATTATGATTCACGGCGAAAAGGGTTGAAAAATCTTCATGGCTAGACGGGATAGACGGTGGTAGGGACAGTCTGTCTGTTGATAGCAGAAACGTGTTTCGCATCTAACACAATAAATAACAACCATCTGACAGTGTGATGCCGCCGCCTTTAAGTGATTTTGTTGAAAATTAAAAAACACACGCATCCATGCAACGTGCGCTGAAAGCATATTTGCTTAGCCATGTCTGTACCATTTTTGGGGTGGCTGTTAGAGCTCGAATTTTTTTGTTCAGCAAGCGACTATGGATGTAAGTGGATGGATTGAAGATTATACCTTCTAATATCCGCCTCAAAATAAGCTAGACATCCGAAGAGGAAATTGTATACGCGTCTCAAGAGGCATGGTAATACATTTGCAAGTCCGCTCCTAAACTAATTAGAAGGGCAGTTTAAATCCGATTCTCCCATTCCATGTGAAATCTCTCTCATCGCGCACAAGGACTATCAGAGCTAAGAATTCGCGATGCAATTCATCAATGTCAAAATGGAAAATCAATCAAATTGGTTCTCGCCTGAAGGCAGTTATATGGCGGTGGTGGTTTGCCGGTCAGCTCAATTTAGCTATTAGTCCTAACAACAGCACATTAACATGCCGACTACGGTGGGGAGCACAGCCGAGAGGATGTGCCTGCAAACGTGCTGTCGAATAACATCACGGTTACTCCGTTTGATATGCCCCTCTATATAATCTGATCGGTCGCCATTGCCATCGCCGTCGCTATCGGAGTTGTAGTCGTCGTAGTCGTAGCCGTCGAAGTCAAAGTCGACATCGTTTCTCATTGAGTTGAATAGCGGCAGAGATTATGGTTGGACGCAGTGTGCGATGACCACGACAGGGAACAGAGGACTTCAGATAGGATCATCCATGGAAGACCACAGGCATCGTAGCGCCATTTTTCCCATGCCTGGAGAGGGAAGAACACACAAAAAATAAAAACGGTTAAAACAAGGAAGCTGTAGACGCAAGGTGTTAGATGTTATTTAAGCAGATTACTTTATTGGCCCATACCCGCATGCGGCACGTATCCAGTCATTTGGAGCATGTACCAGAGCGTGCCTCCTCCTTCTCATTCTGACGGGAATCGGGAAAATGTCGACAGTGAAAAAAGCAAAACCTCATCAACCTATTATTATGGGTTTGACTGAAAGGTGTAATTTTAGTTGATTTATCGTCGTTATTAAGACGAATACGAAATTGTAATAGAGGCTATATGTTTATCGCGTGTTGCTGGCGTTTATGTACCTTTGCACATACCCAGTACTTATGTACGCGCAGATGGATGTGATGTGTATGAGTGTGCCCGCTGTAATTGCACAAAATAACTCTGTCGATAGAGAAATTTACATGCAAGAGGGTATATTGCCACTGTCATGGTGGCACAGAAACACCACACATCTGGTTTTTTTCACATCGAAGTCTTTCGCCATTCCGTCTTGATACAGTGAATATAATTGTCCATTGAAATCTCTTTTGAAAACTTATTTATTGAACCTCCATCGAAGCAGGCTTAAAACAGGGTTCCCGCAATTCTCACTCCCACCTCAGTCAAATTGCTGACTGCTCGAAAATACAGCACCAACAGGCCACCACAGGTTTCTTTGCATGAAAATACTTTTTAATCCACTCCCAAAGACAAATAAAAAGTCAGTCTGCTGACAGATATCCTCACATTTAGAATATCTTGTTTTCGTGATCCCACATACAGAACATAACCGTACGTATGCATCATCTCTGCCGCCCGTCGCCATCAAACAAAATAAATAAACAAGTATTATGCCGCCTTGTCGGGTTGGTAATTAATTTGTCACATAACAGTTTTGACTTTGATCCTGAGTAGGCTGAAGTGTCACCGAGAGATGGTGCAGAGTTTTATTTTTGGTCTTTTGACAATGTGTCAACGAAGACTGTGTTATGTGCTTCGCAGACGAGTTCTTTGAAAAGGATTCTCAAACAAAGAAAGTGAACTATTATCAACCCCCTGACACACCCGCGCCGAAAACACGCGGTAAACACAGCACACACCTTCAGCCCGAGTTTCTGGAAATTATTATTCCTACTAAGTACATAGCGCGGCTATTGAACGGGTCTCATGGATTGATTTATGGCTGAAAATTGAGGAGAATCAGGAAATTATATTCTCCCCCTTCGCGGTCTGCAGTGGCGTAACTCAATTTGTGTTTTTATTTTGTATCTAAGTTTCAGCTGTTATGTGCATATGGCGCTTTGTCGGCAACAGCATTGCTTATTCCTTCTTCTGCGATTGACCATAGGCACATGCATACGAATGAGTATATAATCAAAGTCAAAGAACCTTGAAGGCGACCCGACCCGACAGTCGGATGGGATGGGTGAGGGGAACGCAATCAGGCACTATGAAGTAGTTTTGGTCTAGCGTCTGTTATCTCGAAATTAATTTTTTTCCGAGTTCACCTAATTAGATTCCGCTGTCATATTTATTTGGGAAAATAAAATTAAGCGCTTGAAATATTTCGGAATTAATTTATTCAACTGAAGTTAAAACGTAGAAACAATAAAACGAGTTAACAATGACTGCATTTAAAGATTTCAGCCGAGATAGGAATTCTTAGTCACAAAAACAAAATACCACCAACAAAAGATATAAACGTACATCCATACATTCGGTTTGCAAAAATGAAATCATCAGACGAATGTGTGAACGTGTGGCTGTGTGGCCGGGTAGAAAGTTTGTATTTGTCTATCTACTAATGGAAATCTCTCTGTAACAGGAAACAGTCTGTTAAGTATCCATTAAGACTGAAGATCTTTGTGCGCACATTGTGCATCCGTTTTGATAGAACCCTGGCAATGTGTTTGTTGTCAGTGATATATATTTGTGTGGAACCCTTTCGTGAAAACAACAGATACACAACGAAAGCTATTAGGCGGACTATGTGATATTTCTAAAGTTGTGAAGAAAGAATAACTGTTGCAACAATTGTTTTTTTTTTACATTTTTATCGGTTTTTTAAACTAAAGTAATTCTCTCTCTTAACTTAACTTAACTGGTCGCCGTGGCGTAGTGCGTCGACCGCAGAAAGTCTGGGTTCGATTCCCGGACGGGACACCTCGCATTTTGATTTTTGATTGATGATTTTTCCGTTTGAAAGTTCAACTGTGCAGTGAACGTTAAAACAATTTTGAAGCATTTTTGCTTCAGCAGCATACTTTAAGTACGAACTTTATTACAACTGTACGTTTTTAATCATTTATCGTTGTTGAACTAAAACTTTTTTTTTTTCAGAATAAAATAACCTTGGAACCACTTCCTTGGATATTCTGTTTGCCACTTTTAATTTTTTATTAAAATGCATGTATTTTTTCTCGGTTTTCTGTCATTTATGATGCAGTACTCTTTCTATAGTGCTTGCAACAGACGTAGGATGCCCTTCTGCTCTTGTTCATTCTTCGAGCCCCTACTGTAGAGCGGCGTTTACATTAATTTAATGTCTTAAGCTCTTTAGAAGCTGTCGAACTGTAGATATTTTTCTGCAATAAGAAAATTTGTTTTAAACTGACGCGTAAAAGTGATGAAGTGACCAAAAGACAGCTAGAAGACGTGTTGCCTAAGGCTTAGGTCCACCTTAAACTGTAGCGTTATCAGCACACCTTTTGTAGTACAATAATTGTTTCATTTATATGATACCATTATACATACTTATATTGCTGGATTTCCAAGAACACTGAAACAATAAATAATTCATTGTTCGCAAAAATGCTTACTTTGACGATGCTCTTCCTTCGATGACTAGTATAAATTTGGCTTGGACCTCGAACGTGTATGGATCTATATAAAAGAGTGTGAATAAAATGTGCCTTATCTTCGGAAATCTGTATTCCTGTATACTAACATGATTTTTAACAAAAGTCTAAGACTTTTCTTCCGTCAAAAAATTGAAACAGCAATTTTAGACAATTTGAGGTTTTGAAAATTTTTCTGTTATATTATTTGTAAAAGCTCCCGAATTGGAAGAGTGCCAATATTACAAGTTTCCGCTGTAAATTTTAAAAGGAACAAACCAAAATTTCTTTAAATGTAGCCATGTCAGTAAATAACATGGCCAAGTGATATTCAGTGACTCTTCGGTCGAGCATGTGAGATTCTTACAGAGTTTGCAACTAATGGTAATCCGAAAGTGCAAGTTTCGAAGTGTATGGCGGCATTTGGTGGATCCCAAACAAGATATTGGTTATCAACAATGCATGTGGATAAGAAATTACCTTCCGTTGGGCAATTCTAGAAGGTTTTTCTTTACTGCTTCATTCAAACGGTTAAGTTGTGCACCGTATAGGATGGAATACACTTTTACTCATGTTTAAGGAGACGATTCCCTGACAATTCCATCAACCACTTAACATCACATTGTTGGCCGTCAATTTGGACTGTAAAGTCGTTTGTGGTCTGTCATTATCCTTTGACCATGATCGCTTTTGTTAGATAATAATAATTGAGTGGCACTACAGCCTACAAGGGACCAAGGCCTAGCATCTACAACAACTACTCGTGTTGTGCGTGCTACTGTTCTCTCACGAGTAGAAGGGACCTATAGTTTTTTGCCGACTCCGAACGGCTGATTTGAGAAGTTTTTCATAGAAAATTGATTGTCTTTAAGTGTTGTCAGGAGACCGAAAGAGGTGATGCCGTGAAAAACTGCGAGGTGTCCCGTCCCGGAATCGAACCTAAACCTTATGCGTGGGGGTCGACGCACTTACCCACCATGCCACGGCGTGTTAGATTGTCTCGCATTTAATCCTTTTTCAATCGCCCGTAATGAATGGCTTTAAAAACAGTTTATTACATTTTTTTTTTTCAATTTCTTTGTATTCAGCTTCATTGAGTACTTATTCATATTAGATTTTTTCAAATTGTCATTGATGCTGACTGTCTCGCTGTCACCTGACAGCTTCCGGTGTCATAACATCAGTTCCAAAACAGAACGACTAGTAGGAGGACAATTTCGAAATGGAATAAAATAAACCACTACTCGGTCAAGCACTTTCACAGTAAACTGCACGAATTCCCGGCAGGTATTTCCATAGTCTTTCCCTCGTAATGTATTTTAGTACATATTTCACTTAAATTAGTACAATTTTCAAAACGAGTAACCAATTACAGAGCTGTCTTCAAAAGAAATACAGCCTGACATAACATTTCAAACAGGTGATCATCTAACACAATCAAATAAATGTTTCCGTGAAAAAGAAACCCAATGCCATTTAGTTCAAAAGAACCACAGAGACCCAAAAATTTAACATATTTACAAATCACGTCCTCTCTGTTTTTTAAACCTCTGTTAAATTTTGTTTACACATGTTGGCTGAAGATCAATTTTAAATGCATTTCTTACAATTGCGTTACTTTCAAAAATTTAAATGAAATTGTGAAAATGATAAAAAGGAACATACAGCTTTAGCACAGGGTCATAGACACTGCTGCTACCAAGGATTGCATAAACATCCAACGCTGATGTTGAACTTTTGAACGTGATTCAAAATATTGGTCTTCAACAGAGATGATATCATTGGTATTTTTGGCTACGAATATGCATGTGTTCATAGAAAAGTCCTAGTTTTTGTGCGGAATGCGTTTTGATAATTTGAATGGCTTAAACAATACACATTAATTTGCCCTTATTACGCAAAGCAGGTTATTCTTAATAGACCCGTTTTTCACACACGCACACACCGCGCAGCCACTTATGCCCTAGACACAATTATAACCTCGTGAGTTCGTGACTTTATTATAAAACTAGGGTGGTTACATAAAGCCAGTTGTAGTTCATTTTTATAAGTTATGCGATCTAATTAATATGTGACAACATGTGTTTGCCTACACACAGTGATGGAACACAACTAGGCAAATATTCTTTATGGCCATGTTACCCGCCATCGTCAACTCCATCAATCGCTAAGGGATTAGCGTGCCATAGTCTCTTTATATAGAGCACACGTATTCTTCACGTTTTTCTCCTCCTTATGTGTATGCTTTAAATTCAATTATTATTTGCAGCCAACATTTCGCATATGTACATTATGACAAAGGAACAAAAAAAAAACAAAAACTCCGGGAAACGCTCACAATCAACAACAAATTCGCGCGTGATATTATAATTATCCTTGCGGGAGGAGAGCCACAGCACTGCCCCGCACACACCCATGGTCTCATGGCCAGAAGCTAATTGATTTATGGAGTCGTGAAAGCACCTACTTATTTTCAAATAGATTTATGGTATTAGTTGGTTAGTTTATGTTTATTTTATTAAGTTTCCTAGTGGATTACATCAAGTGGTTTACGGTCCGGTGATGATGTCATCAAGGATATGATAGGCGGTGGTTACATGACAATTTTTCCGTCATCTATTGTATTGATTTGAATGAAGCACAATGGAGTTTGCGAAGTGGCGATGAACAAAGGAACGCAGAGATATTCATTTATTCACTCGCGTATTCATAAGTTCGCAAAAAAGTGTAAGGATTACAAAGGACTTGCAAAATGAATACATAAAGAATGTAGACAAAGGGCCAACCAGAGGGTAAACACAAAGTTGAAATGAAAATTTAGTCTCCTTCGCCTCCATTTGGTATCTGGGTGTTAATATTTTCTTTGTGTATCTGCGCGCTTTCCGTGGCGACATTCAATACCTCACCGACGTGATATCCTGCAAAACAAAAAGTCGATCCAATCGCACTGTGGGTGGTCTCTATGTGTATGCATGTCTGTCTGTACATTCTTCCGTTCAGACGACGGCGACGGCTTATAGCGAAGCGGATATTTGTGGTGAAAGCAACTGAAGTTGCGATGAAATGAAAATTTTAATTTGAATGCCAGAGAAGGTTTGGGTTACGAGCTCAGAAGACTAAGGACAATTTTTGACATATCACAAAAGTTGTGATTTTTGCTTGCAATTTTCCAAAAAAGGTAAAATTTAGCTGGCTGAAACATTTTCTATCAACCAAAACCTCAACCACGGTCATATGTATGTCTCACGATATAGCCACTGTATGCCGCCTTTGTGTGGAGCCAAAATAAATCCGTCCGTGCTTACCATTCATGTGCTATTCGCACATTCATCTTCCCCAACGTTCAGTCTTCTGGCAGCTTCATTGTGTGACAAGCGCTAACGATGCGTAATAATGCCTAAAACTCCACTTTGCAAATACTATAAGTCAACATCATCATCCCGGCTGCAATTTCCACCATGGCGGGGGCAAGGGAATGCAGTCAAAATGAAAAATAAGATTCACCCCCTTTTGCGAAATCTCTGTGAAACGTTGCTCACTGAATGCTTGAATTCGCGCGCGCTTTTCACTTTTCGCGTCGCGACAATGTAACTAAAGCGCCAGTTCAAGAACTATGCGCTGTCTAAAGGTGAGGGTGAGAAGAATAATATAAAGAGCGAGTGTACTAAAAGAAAAAAAAAAGAAAGGGCAACTTGAATGCGGCTGGATGAGAAAAGCAGAAGGTGGCAACAGCACACTACACAAGGGGTAGCACAGGAAAAATGAACGGATCTACGCGCCGTTTCCTTAGCCAGAGGGAGCTAAGTCATCAGAGCCACAGGCTACCAAACTACAACGCCGACAACGACAACGACAACGACGACGCCGACGACAGCGCTCACAAAAGAAGAAAACAATGATACCCACAAACTCTCTCTCTCTCCACTCGTCATAGTAATAATAAAAATGACTTCAGAGTAAAGGAAAAAAAAAATGAATCTAGAGTGAGCATTGTTTTACATATTTATGTATATGCATACAGTTTTTATTCACCTACCAGCAGCCACCCCTCGTTGCACCTCACCGGTGCTCAGAGGCAGGCAGCCACAGGCACAAGCAAACTCCGCTCCGCATTTCCACCTTTCCGTCGGAATAATAAATTCAAAACAAATAAAGTTCTATTCGGTTGAATAATTTCCATGGGTTTCCTTTGGGCTCTCTCACATGGTTTGTTGGGTTTTGCTTCATTATACCCCGGCAGTCAAACATTCGTACGTACACGCCGACGATTTTATATCTTCACGACTTGGTTCGCTGCATTTTGGTGAGCTTTAAAGAAGATACGCTTTGCTTCAGAAGTCCGCCAAGAGTCAAGCCAAATCGACTCGGTATATCGTTGTCATCTGCCACGCTTTAAAAGACATAAAAATCCCATAAAAAGACTGTTATCCAATTGATGCTCATGTTCCTCTACTGTGGTGGTTAACACATCAACATCCTTTGGTTGTAATGTCACATTTTACGATGCCATAAAACTGGTGTTTATTCCTTCAGATTTAGTTGCAGCTAATTTACGATGTCAGACGATACACTTAAAGTTGTTTGCTTGTTTGTTTGTTTTTTTTTTTTTGTGAATTTGGGTAATCGGTACGCAATTTAGTAGCTTGTTGTGGATAGGTGTCGGGGAGCATTGGAGGAATACTAAGTTTTCAAGGTCGTCTGTTTTTTGTCTGTTGATCATAAGGAGCTTCAGTGAATTACGAATGCTGCGAGAATACATTGGACTTGGGTTCCAAACAAACAAAGTTCGTATCTGATTTATCTTGCTTGATATGAGTCTGATCGAATCGGTGTTTATTGCTTCACCAAAATTTATTCGGATTCCGATGTGATTATGAAGTAGTTTTGTAAGTAAAGATTGACTTACATTTTGCGCATTAAATCCTCCACTCAATGCATTTGGAGTGATGATGTGAAGCGATGCGATTTTATTTTATTTCGTCGTAACTTGAAGTCAAATATGCTCTATTACAGCATGCGAATTGATAGACCTGTTTGGCTTTCATAATTTACCTCAAGTTTGGACCGGAAATTTGCCTTTTTTAGACAGGTTTTATTAGGTAACGTCAAATTGTTCATCCACTACGCCTAAAAGGGCAGCATCAGACGCGATTCTATTTGCGCACTCCAAGTTGGTAGAGGTCCTTCTCCACTTGTGTGCGCCACATTAGCCTAGGCCGTCCTATGTTGCGTTGTCCCAATGGCTCAGATTCGAAGACTTTTCGGGCCGGAGCAGTGGTGTCCATACGCTCTACATGGTCCAGCCATCTTAAGCGTTGTATCCAGAGACGCTTATAACAGTCAGAGAGAACTAATTATCTGTGAAAAACGCATTTCGCAATTGGGAATAGATGTTCTCTTTTTTTTTTAAGAGAACGTTAGCACCCATAACATAAGTAGTTGCTGAAGAAGATAAGCTCTGCTCATTTGTGGCCTATAGCGCCGGCAAATCTATTCTTGAAAACTTTATTTGTGGTCAAAATTCACTGGCAACAACTGATAAGCATTGTCAAGCAAGAATTGTATGTCTTTATCGTTTTCCCAGTTAACGTTTGGAAAAGACTGAACACTTTACATAGCTCCTTTCAATATTATTAGCTTAGAGCCGTACTTAGAGACTTATACTTTGACCAAATAATGCCTGAATCCTGAAATTGTTATTTTATTCAATCAGACACATCACAACGAACAATTGATCCCAAAAAATGTTCTTAATATGAAGGAAACCTGTTTATCCACAAGGGAACAGAGCCTAGCTTTTCAAGTCAAATTTAAGGAAGTGTTTCATAGATCGAATTGAGGACACCGACATTGATGTCGAAGCAATAGCCAGCTTGTTGAGGTAAGCCACACTTGGACACAATTTTGTGTGTAATTCGTCACCCCCCTTAAAGCGTGAGACACATCAGTCTTAATTTGGTCGATGGCCTAAATTTTCGTTCCTGCTTATTACCTTTTATAGCTTCACTCAGGCTTCAGAAAAAGGAACAAAGTTACTTAAAACTTGTCTTAAAGTAAAAGTAGTCGGTCTGAAGTGAAACTTGTATCTTATCGTCTTCCCCTGAAATTTTATTGAACCAAAAAGCTTACCTCCTTTTCGAATAGGGTAAACTAAAGAAGGAATTTTTATCTATAACGGCTGTAAATTCTTTACGTAGATTAATACTGAAAAACGAAACTTTTTTTAGCGTTACTTTAATGGGCCTAAAGCTGTCATCACGGGAACTGTGTTGTCGACGTTCTTGCTTTACGCTTGATCTTTGTACACTGTATAATCTTTATTGAAGAGCAGGGGTTAGAGCCTAAGAAACCATTCATATGTATTTCTTATTCAATTATTCAGTTTCATATGCGGTGGAGTCTAGTCTTTCACGTGAGTTTATTCTTTTCAGCCCAAGCAAAAGATCGTGAATATGGATATAAATAAAAGTACATTCAAGATCAGCACAGTTTATCTCTAGTCTGAAGTGCCAATAATGAGGATCGTGAAAAAATCGACTCACTATTAAAAAAAGGTCCACATAGCGATTTAATTGGCTTTTTTGTAACAGATTTCGTTTGACGGCAACGCACAGGAACTATTAAAAATTTAAAAAAGCTTCTAAAAGTCAACGTTCGGTCTTAGCGAACGATTGACTACTACAAAAGTTAGCCCCCAGTTTCTTCTGGAGAGTTGTCTAATATTGTGTTTCTGTTTTTCTCAAAAAAAAAATGTATCGCAGATGACTGCAGACTGCCAAATTCAATAAACCCTCACATACTGACAAATTAGATTAGGTGCCTTACAGCACTGTACTTAATCAGATCTCATGAATTCATGTTTAAGTGTCTCGAAAATATAAAAGTTGATAAGTTCTGCAACATATAACGAGTATAATTTCAATTTCCAATAGAACTTCATTAAAATCACTGCGATAAGTTTGTCCATCTTGTCATTTCAATTCGTTGCCTTAGTTTTCTGTCCCTCTTCACCTGTCTGAAAAATCCAAGCCAATAGGTGGGCAATGTTTCAATTAGTTTCCTTCACTTCACTCACAGCCATTCAAAGAACGAACCGCCATCAGAAAGTCGTAGGAAAAAGGGAGGAAAGACACACCCAGGGAAAAAAAGATCAATACCGCCAATTGCTGACAGGACATACCAAGCATTTATATTTATAACCTGCAAAACTAATGTAGGAATTATATCTAAAACTCACCGCACTGCCAATCAAAAAAAAAACTATCTCAAGTGCCGCTTTATTCGTCATGGCCCTCCCCTGCAATGCCTGCTCTCCTGCCGGGTTATCTGTGCAGAATCGAGCAAGCAAACGGCCAGGGGAAAAAAATCAATCCTACCGCCATGTATCTGTAGCCCAAAAAAGGGAGATGACGTTCCTTTGACGACTGCCCTGCTGCTTTTGGTGGATGTGACTGTGTGAGCCCTCTGTGCGGGGCAACAAAAAAATAAGATACACAAAAATTGAGACATGTTCTACTCGGCACCGTGACAGGACTTGTGTAATAATAACTTGATGACGATGCTACCTGCTGGTTGATCCCTGTTAGTTTCTGGAATATCAACAGCAGCCCAGACATGACAGTGACTACGTTCGTGTGCAGTTGGAAATTGTTTAAATATAGATATTTCATATTCCAAATCAAACCACAAAAGTACATGAAAAAAAAAGATACATTATATGATGTTGAAATGAGACAAGTGAATCGGACACATGAGGGATCATGTCCACTTCAGAGGTTTGATGTACAGATGATGATGACGGCAGGGCCGATGAAATGATATGAATAATGCGCATGGTGGATTCACCTTAAGAGTTCGTCCTTGCCGTGTTGAATTTAATTGTGTGCAAGATATCCATTAATCGGATATTTGCGGAGTATTCATGAGGCACCAAACGCTGTGTAACAGTTTGGTAGATAGTTTATTTTTATGTTAAGCCTTAATTTTCACAACAATGACCCCTCTGATTTGGATGGCATGACTAATCCGTAGATCAATGCATACAAAGCGTATGCATGTCAAGTTGCTTAAGTAAAGCAAAGTCTCCGAGTCACTGAGACAACTTCTAACCACTCTCGCCTCCCGGGAAAGGTCCCGACAAAAAGTTTATGCGGTGTAATGGTACACTTGGCTGAGTCAATGGTCTATGCCCCTTGTCGTTGCATGCACAACCGCCCAATGCCAGACCTGAGAATTGTTATTATCAAAATGATTTTTCCGCATACACCCAGGAATGGAAAACGTGCTCATTCACAGCCTACCACTCCTTTTAGCAGTAGTTGCCACCATTGCCGACGTTGTCGCTGCGAGCATCGTCCTCCTCGTCAACCTCATCGTCGGCGTTGTCGTCCGAGTGAAATAATCGAATTACTTTCATCAGAATAAGTTCTAATTGAAAAATATTGTAACTATGTTCATGGGGGCGAAGCGAGTGTGTTTCTTTTGCCACTGTAGCATTAGTATGCTACTGCTATCGCAGCGTACATATATATGTGTATAGCAGATCCAGAGTCCTTGTATGTTTAGGATACTGTAGACCTACGAAAACTTGGTATGCGGCCATGAATATAGTTTGTGTGTGCCTGCGGCGGACATTTTTGCCTGAGATACTGTGATTTGGACTTTTAATTTCGAAAATGATTTCTTACCCTCTTTTGTCGATGAAACATTGGGTGGTAGTTTGTGGGTGATGCCGGTGCTGGTGACGGGCGGCAGTGAACAGTGAATAGTGAACTTGCCGAGATTGGATGAGTGCAGTTTTCTTTGTTGAAATGCTTAACTCTTCGACAAGGGACGGTCGGTTTAAGGGAGAAATTGTTTTGTGAAAATATCTGGTTGAATTTGAAGAGATTTGTAGTTTGTAAGGAATTTCTTAAAAATTTAATTTATCTTTTAAATTTTAGTTTTGATTCAAATGGTAACCAAAGTTTTTTCTTTTTTTTTCAGGTACATACATAACCACAATCGTGAGATGGAATAGATTAAAAAATCAGATCAAAAAATGGGTAATCATCTCATAATCTTACGTTAATGCAAATTAGCACGAAACGAACAAAGCAGACATCTAAGCTTTTGATATATTTGTCCATTCATCAAATGAATCATATTTCTGCTTACTTCTTCTCTTGTGTTTTCGAAAAAATGTAAATTTTTGTCTTAAAAGTTGAAAATGTAGCCGTTTATCTCGTCATCTTAGTGGCGGTTGATGGAAACAAAAGAGTTCTTATTTGGAAAACAATTTGACAGTTGAATTAAGTGTTTCCTGCAGAAAGCAATCTTAACGAAATATCTCAACTATTTATGTACATGCTTATACCAATTAGATAAGAATATAACGAGATACAAATTGAACAGATCTGGAGAATGTGGAAACGGTGAGTGGCAGAAGCTGTAAATTTTATGGGCCGGTGGGAGACCCGCGCTCATAAGCAGTGCATGGTAGCAATTAAGACCGCTAGACCACTGAGACCGTTTCCGAAACAAACTGAAATAAATTACCTGCGCTCTATTTCACATCGGATTTGATGCTCTGTTCCAACAACTCCCGCCCTCTTAAAATCTCCGAGTCTATGCACACGAACTTAATTTGATCACATTTAGTCTGAGTCGCGAGTTCAAATACGCAGGAGATTACAGATAATCTTTGAGTGTGTCTGCACTTTCAACTCCAGTGAATTCGATTGTAATTTCTTTCTTTTGTCTGGTCACACATCAAGTAGCTCTGCTCTGGTTTTGTCGTTTCTGTTCCTCGTTCATTGCAGAGGCCAGAAGAAATAAAACATGGTGGTGGCGCATGGTTAGGGTAGGGATGATGATTGATGATCAATCAAGACTTTCCCGTTTTGAGGGAATTTGATTTGCTGCTGTCTGTCTGACTGCCTGCGCGATGTGTGTGCTATGACACATGCGGAAGGAAAAGAATTCTGGATTTCCAAGCCTAGCACTATTTCTAACCTATGAGAACGCGAGGAGTTGCTCCAGAGACAGCCGAGTCATCAGTCATTGTCAGCTGTCATTTTCAGGGTATCACACACCAGTGTACACACACCTTTCATTTCTTTTTCTCTCTCTCTCTCTCTCTCTCTCGCTGCCTTTCACTTCACGGTTCGCGTTTTGGGTTAGAATTTTTCAATTTTACCAGACACGTTTTGAAAAGTGAATTGAAGTGAATTGGAGTCCAGTGGATTGCCGAACTGGACTATCTGGTGCGTGGCGGAGGAGACATTCAATTCCGCTTCAATTGCATGTGCGGCGGGTTGTCAGGAAACATTTCAATTTTCACTCCTTGCTCAGCGTCCTCTGGGTTGGCGATTCTGTTAGTGATGCTGTCTTAAATATCAAACGCACACGAGCATGCCAGGCAAGCACACAACATCCATAGAGGGCCAAAAATGTGTTTTCTCCGGATCGGATGGTGGAGGATATTTTTTGTACATTTCGGTTTGTATTTTTTTCGCTTTGTTTTTCTGTTTTTTTTTTTATTTGTATTTTTGCCTTTCGGCATTTGACAACGGCGGTCTCTTAGTTTGCCTTCGCTTTCATTTCACCCTTCACACACAATGACTGAAATTCGGGGCATTTTGGCGTACGGCTTGTACGTATGTATGTACGTCGTGGGCCTGTGTGTGCGAAGGGACGAGTGTATGTATGTTCGCATGGTTCTGCCATGACAACCAAGCGAACAGTCGTCAGCCATCCCGTCAGTCAGGCCAGAGCCAGCCATTTTGATTTATATTCTCGGTCATATGGATATGGGTGTTTGATTCTTTTGTTTCCTTTGGTGAAATAGAGAGAGAACCATTAATGTATGGGAGGATCTAAATTTAGGACTACTACGGTGGGATGGTTGTAAGGGGTTTCACTTCCACCGACGATGATGGCCTGTTTGTATTCTTATCGAACAATAACAACGCAGCCATCAACCCCCGGGTGTAAGACACGCATGCAACATTCAATTGTAAAAGAGTGTGAATGTGAGAGGAAATGATGTTCTGTCAGTCAGTCTGGGAAGTCATGGTGGAAGAATTCATAGATCAGGTATAGAAATTATCTTTTGATTCTATTGAGACTGAGTGCGAGAGTAGGAGGACTGTAGGTTGCCAGGGGATGGTGGTTAATATAATTGCCGATAAATGCCCACAGGATGATTGTAATTTTTGACGTATTAATAAAGATGACCGCGACCAGACGGGAAATCAACCGTTTCCGCATGTCTACGTGCCTCAGCGGGCAAGACATTCGCGCATATGCATATCGGTACAAATGTATGAAACTCTTGACTTAAAATGTGGCAACCGGAAAAAATACTCAGCCAAACAATTGCTCATAGCTCCACGTGTCTATTGGAGGCAAGCCAGAAGAATATGTACTGAGATGTGTTTCCAAAACAAAAAGAGGCCTGCTTATTTGTATTCCCGACTCGCCACATTGTTTTGCGGCCCTTTTTCCAAACTAAGCTATTGGTGGTCTTAAGCTCAAAATTTATAATGTCGTGCTTAATTTGCATTTATGTAAAGCTCGAGACTTCAAACTCAGAAGCTGTTCGTTTTTTTTAAAGTGAATGAAACTGTCGTCTTTCGATACATAAGCCGGACTTAAACGCATACTAATGTGATGAGACGGATCATAAATATTTTCTCAAGATATGATTTCACAGTTTGGAGACTCACTGCAAACATACGATAGTCTTACAGCGAGTTGTACTCACGGTCCACTCCATGGCTGATATACTCGTAAGCATTTCTCGTTCTGCGCGATTAATGCTGTGTAGGACTACGTTATTTTACGTCCTAATAGATGCATCAAAGTCATTTTGATTTACGGGCGAAAATAATTGTTTTGGATAACGTTGCCATTAAAATCTGTTACGCTGTTCACACTCATTATTCGTTTGTTTCTTTTTTTTCGTTGGTTTCTCTGCTTAGACCGAAAAAATAAGTTAGAAAATCAACATTTGTCCCCTATGGCAACCCCTTCTTCTTCTTCATGCGTTTCTTTATTCAAATAAAGTAATAATATATTCATGGAACTACTCTAACAAAACCCTTTTCGATTCAATTCTACAAGTTTTTTTTTCCTTTTACAACTTCTATTAAATGCATTCCTGTCCCCGCCAACCCCCGAATAATTCGCGCCAGAGAACACTGAGAGCCCGAGCAATACCATATCCTCCGCTATATAGCCCAGTCGTATATCATAACTCTCCTCGTACACGTGCTAATGGAACGGCATTGAGAAAGAGCAAACAACACACAAAACATTCACAAGTAGAAAAACAGAAACGACGAAAAAAGAAGAAAAAAAAAACACAGAATGCGCAGCTAAACGCAAACTCTGTAGCGTATGTCCCCGAGATGCCTCCGAAGTAGAATAGCTGGTTGCAGCTGCTTCATTGTAGAACAGAATGTAGAACCAATGTGAATTAGGAGGTGTATCAGATACATTTCCAGCGCAACATTTCCAGCGACTTTCACCAACACATCGACATTTTTGCGTCGTTCTTACTGCTCTCAGCTTGTAGTGGACCTTACCAGACAGGTTTTGGAATTATTGTTATGTGTTGCCAGCCTCTTGGCAACATTCTCAGTAGATTTATTGGAATGTATCTGTCAAATAAATTCTGTTAGCCGCACTCTGTTAGTTGTTTTTGAATGAACGTGCAAAATAGACGTGTGGCACTACCACTCTCGCACTCACGTTCACAACACTCGTACAGTTAACTCTCTGTTAAGCTGCTGGTGTGATGTATTTTCGTATTTCGCAGCCACTATTGGAGCTGAAGCTAGAGATACATTATTATTGTGTGTGAATGGCTCGTATATTTCGTATCAACAAAAACTAAGTTTAGTGTTTGCATGACATTCGGTTAAATAAGACACAGACTAGAAAATCCGAACGCCCGCCAATTTTCTGGATTTCAGCGCAGTACATTTCCGTATTTTGTTCGCACCAATTAAATATATTTATTTATTTTTTTTTTCTTTTTTGCTTTTCTGATCTGTTCTCTGTGTTAACCGTTCGTGAGTGAGAAAATATTAACATTGGAAGTAATAATTGTCTTGACAAAGTGAGCTTTTGCAGTATGGCATAATTAATGGGATGTAAATGTTTCTTATGTGGTAATTTGACGCAAGGGGAGAGAACAGGTTGTTTCATCTCGGCGCGGCGTTAATCATGTGGGACAGTCTAACAAGACAGTTAATTACCATACCTCACTGTGCAGTGTATCTATAAAAAAAAAAAAAAGAAATATGTTATCGAGTTAAAGTGAATCTAGTTTTCGGTCTGCTCCATAAAAAATGAAATCAATTGCAGCTGGGACAAACAATTGCACGTTTTAAACTCAAAACAATCACCAAAAAATATCGTTCCATGCCTTCGAATGTTTTGTTCTTATTTCATATTTCGCGGTGCGATGTGTGTCCGGTGAACTCGTCCCAGTGAAAATGTCATATGATTACAGAACTCTTATTCGCGCAGTGATAAGGAGTGACTAAAGTGAAGAAGAAAGGAAAGAAGAGAAAGACACGAGATTAAATTTTAAATTTCGGCCACAGTGAGCACATGAAATTCTGTCTTCATATTGAGGAGTAAAATTTGAGAAACGGCAAAGAATACGCGTTGATTCAAAAGCGAACCACATTCTCTGCTTTATCGATGCAAATTCTAATCAACAACGAGCGGCTGTTTATGGGTAGAAAAAGGAAAACACATCGTCGTCGCAATTATTTACGTTTTCGTGTAAACTTTTCATTTATGATCATTATTTTGCTGTATCGTTTGATAAGTGATTTAAGTTTGAAAATATATCGCTTCGGCAAGTGTCACTGGCTGCCACTTGTGTGTTTCGCAAATCGTGTGTAGCAAACGAGAATTCACTCAGTGAGGAATAAAAATTTGTACCGCTTAAAATATTTTTTTTTCAACTCGTGTATGCGGCATGGTGTGAATTCAATTTTGTGATCTTTTTTATATGAGCAAACAAAAAAAGTAATATATATATAATATTCGATGTGATATAAGTTATAGAAATGGTAGTTTAAGTGTAAAATATTCGCTAGGATTCGACGTAGATAGTTCGGCAGTAAATTCATTTGAATGTACAGAATAAGGTGCGTAAAGAAATTTATTATACATTAATGATAATTGAAATTAGTTTTTGTTTGAACGTAAATATATCCTCATTGTCAATTCCAATGAGAATAGTCCTTTGACTTCTTGAGAGGAGACTACATACTGGAGTTTCCTGGTCACTGTATTCTGAATTTATTTGACATCATACCCTAGACCATCCGGTTCAATATTGAGAAATTTCGAAGACAGCGGTACGGTATTTTAAAATTGTGGCTTCTTAACGTAATCTTAATTGTCACAATCATATTCAATTTAATTGAACAAATCAGTAAATACCGAATTGAGAGACAGTTTAGATCGGAATATTCACTTTTTACTAAACCAATGGGAGCAAAAAATTGCCGACAAAGGTTTTTGTATACTCTGTATGCTTCTGTGCCGTCCTACCAACCTCTGGTATGTAACTTACATTACACGTTAGGCCAGTATAGACAACCTTTTCGAGGAAGCTTTCATTTTTGAGTACCAACTTAAACCCTTAAATGCTGAATGTGTCATGTAGCCACTAAAATCTCCTCTAACTCCGAACTTGCCCAATTGAATTCTTATGGTTGATGGGAACTTTTAGAAAGTTTTTGAAAATTGCATGAAGAGCTGAGCACTGACAGCTGTTACTCTTGGTGTAAAAATTATAATCCGTTGGAGAAATATAAGTAGAGTAGAACCAAACCGATCGTAAAATTTTTAAGTCTCAACCGAGCAGTTTTCGCAACATTTTTTATAAAGTAAGTGGTTATAGCGTTGTCTTGTAACAAGATCGGTCCATGTCTATTTGCAAACGCATACTACTTCTTGGCAAATTTCATACGTATAATGTCGATTTCCTCACAGCGTGACTACATTTATCGTTTCCCAAAGATGATAAAATGAAAATCAGTTTGTGATTTTGATGCCTAGATTATCATCATAACCTTTTCTGGGCGAAGACCACAAAATACTGCCCAAATTTTGACGGGTGGCATAAGAACTCCACTTTTAATCAGCGATTATGGCGCATTTTGGTGCCATACACTCAGCCATGAACCTAACGTCGAAGTTTTTGGACTGCACCAAAAAAAATAAAACTTGGTTAATTTGCAATTTGTTTGATAATTATGAAATAAAAAAATTGTAACGTATAATCTACGATTCTTTTGGGTGTGTTCTTGAACATCTGACCGGCCGATAAAGATGTATAATTGCAACACCACGAGAGACCCCATCGAGAGGTTATGAATTTTTTAAGTCTAAAAATATTTTATCTGCTTAGTTTAAATAAAATCGAAGTATTTCATATTCATATCGTGCTTTTTCAGTCCTTTTTAACGCCTTAATGAAAACATCCAAAAACACACAAAATTATACAACTTTCTTACGAAAAGAAACCAAAAATGAGACAAGCGCATTTCGGATTAATTTAAGTATTAATATTTTATTCATATTGCCTAATTAAATCCCATTTTGGCAAATAAACATTCCTCCACTTAGCTAATCAATAAACAAATCTGAGATAAAGGTTTATTATGCTTGTTCAAACAAATTATTCCTGGGTTCTCGTTGTTGCTCGCTAATTCCTCTTGTTCTCGAGCTCGAATACATTTTGTATAAACGGTCTGTGGAAGGACCGTTTGATTGACTCGATCATTAATTTAAGTCCAACGTGCTTGTGTGACATCCAAACAACAAAATATACTTCATCATTAATTAAACACATTAATTTTATGGGAAAACTAGAAAAGATTCCAAGTATTTAGATATTTTGAGCTTCTTAATTTGTTTCGACTCAAATGTGAGTGGCGCGTATTTTCTTTTGTTATTCCAATTTGTTTTGAATCTAGAGCATGTATTTTTCTTCAAATCACACAAGAATCTAAAAAAACAATTTATTAATAGTTCCCAACCTCTTTATGTTCGCACTTCAAAATGAGCTCAGTCGCCGTAATCAATTGAAATGCAAACGCAGGCCCATAAATAAAATTAGAGTCTATAAAAATTAGCAGATACTAACAATTAAATATGCATAATTGTCCTATATATCTTCTCGTGAGAAACCGCACGTGGTTGGTTGGCCGTGGCGCTAAGTAAAAGATTGTCAGTTGAAATTTATTGCACTCACTCTCGAGAGATTTTCCATTAATTGTTCTTCTCCCCGCTTGATCGGCGTGTGTATGTGCGCAAGCTACACATCTCAAGTCAAATGCATTCGTTCTAAGGGAACTGTTAATAAATCTAATGGGAAATCAACCGCATCGTGTTGCACATGAGAAAAAAAAAGAAATCCCTGGTTAATCACCTCTAGGTACTAATAGGTGCAAGTCCGCACATCACGAACGAGAATTGCGAGTACAAATTGACATCTTGTTATCCTGCATTAAGCGGGCGATTTTCATCCGCTCAATGGCCGCTTCATTTCCTTGTATTCTTCGGTTTCCGGGATCCGTTGTTTCTTTTTACCTACTCAACTAATTTTAAAGAATAAAACTGAAATCGACTCGATGAAGGAACCCCTTTTTGGCTGGCATGCAACAGGAAGCAAAAAAAAAGAAAACAACACAGAGGGAGTTCCTCAAGGAAATATTTCGCAGTAAGAAATTCCTTTGGTTTTTTTTTCCTTTCGTTATTTTTCGGGGAAGATTTACGGCCGCGATACCGAGAAACCATAAGGAAGGTAAAAGCACACCTTTTGTGGAATAGCTAAGGCAGAGGCGGCTATCGGCGATTGTGCTAAGGAAACACTGTCAATTTAGACGCAACTTCTACCTTCTTTCAAGGTTCTTACATGTGTACATATATCGATTTTAATTCGTTGGCTGGCCTTAGTGTTTCGTTTCTTAGAATATATGCTCTCCTAAAAGTCGTGGTATCGATTTTCTTAAGCTCTGCCACAAATCGATAGCTCGAGGCGAACTGGAATAAAGGAGATCACATTTTTTTATCTTGATAATCCTTAGGGGTTAGTCCTTCATTGGTACTCATCTCCACGTCTATAACACAGGGAGCAAAAAAAAAACAGATTAAATGAAAGTATCTGTAATATGGGAACGAAAAATATTAAGGGGGTGTCATCAAATATGATCGCAAAATGATTTATGGATTTCTGATGCATTCCCACTATACGTTTAGATGTACACATGTATACATGTTCGTATAGATGGGTATCAATGGAGAACAATCTGATATTACTTAAGTCTTTTTTTCCCATTGAGGTGTCATAAAGATACTATCGAGCGAGAGAGAGAATGACATCTTAATGCTTGCCAGCACTGTTAACGTAACTACTAACATTGTAAGCGGAAATTAGAATTAATTAAAAACTTGTCACCTGAATTTTATTTTGTCTCGTTCTTACAGAGATATCCATCAGTTGTTTTCCTTTGTGAATGTATCTTCTTATGTACATGTGTGTACATGACTGGCTGTCAGCTGTGTCTAATTGGAATTGTTTTTGTTGTTTTTTTATCAGCTTACGTTGAACTTGTTAATTGGTTATTTTATAATCTTAGGTACGTTGGTAATTACAGCCCAGCGCTGGTAGGGGCAGCTAATTGTAAGTTGTGTGCAGTTAGTTATGCACGATGATTAAAATCTCAACGCTATTGTTTAAGTGATTGTTGAACATGGTTTTATATTTACTAACTTATCAATCGATTCTTCATTAGCTCGAGTGGCGGCTGTATTTTATTATTTTGTATTAAAAAAGAAATGCAAATCATCTGAGAAGTTTAATAAGCATTAGGGGCAGAAGATTAAAGCTTAGGAGCCCATTGTCGTCGTTGATAATCGATCGAAAAATGGCTAATTTCCTTGGTCTTGGTTGCATGTAAGGATTCTTAAATCGGCTAGAGTTCAAGAGTAGAAAATTCAATATCTACAAACGCAGTTTCCTTTGCTAGTTATATGTAAATTTCAATGCGCATGAGAATTTTACATTTGGGAATGTTTTCAACTTACCGTCGAAATCCTCCTTCAAGCATTTTCTTAACTGAAAGCGCTACTCTTCTACTAAGACATCTTATACAAATTAGCTGTGAAATTAAAGAGCTCTTCAAACCTTATGTTAGACTCACTTTTAGCTCTTGTGGAAGGTCCATACGTATCCCGAGACTTCCCCATCAGGATGTGATTGTAGAAACGTGAAACGTAGTAGAGTATTTCTAAGAGGAGAAGAAGAAGCTTTCTGCTTGTTTGTGGATGGTTTAAACATTAAATTCAAATGTATCACTGACTAATCATAAAAAAGGGAGTTTTTGATTTTGGCAATTCATGTAAGAGCCTATAATAAAGAAAAAAAACAATCAAATGCAACATTGTCGTTAAATATGCAACATAAATTAAATTATATTACAAATTTAAGACAGTAGCAATTATAAACAAAGCAATGTCATGATTTAATCATAATTGGTTTCATCACAAATGAGATGCATCCTCGTTATATTTATAACCACGCTATTGTCTTTAACCAGCTAACAAAGTGGAAAAATCGCTTATCGTAATTATTCATTTCACCGTAGAGACAATTTACTAGTTATGTTACTTTGTGTACACACACTCATTATTGTTACACATCCGGATGCACATGGGTGCAGTAAGAGTTTAGGGCTCTCATGTATATCTATGAAATATATACAAGGCAAAAGATGGTTATTAATCTCGTTGTTAGCACATCAGAAAATTTTGAAATTACCTCATAGCACGCTATGCGTAGAACACCGGTAGATAAGAGATTTGAATTACCTAGTACCTACTAACACTTTTTTTTTTCTTTTGGTGTGGCACTAGAAACGTGCGGTGGAGCTGAACTTAAGGCAATCAATTTCTCCGCTCGCTAGGTACATACATGATGTCTATCTCCGCTTGTGTGCGACATCTCTGAGAAAGGCCGCTTCGACACTGTTCATTTAACTGGATCCAAAGTATTTTCGAGCCGGATTTTTAAACGGACTAGCCACAATAACCTTATTATTAACAGACTATTGACTACGATAATGATACGACAAAGCACGATTAATTCCTTAACGGAATTTCTCTTCTGAGTGGGAGATAGTCATACAGGCTTATGTCAAATTAACATCGCCAAAACGGCTAATAACAATATTTTGAAATTCAGTGCGCATCCTCAAGTATGAACCAGAGTTAGTCAACATTTCAGTTTGACGTCTGTTGTCATGACTTGTTAATATGAAATGATGACTTCATAATCCGTTCCAAACCATCACTTTCATTGAATGCATTGGCTTCTCGAACACCACGTGCTGGATCCAAAAATCGACAGTTGTGGCAAAGATCGTCCTTATCTAGGTCCCATACTGCGATACGAAGGTCGTGCACCTTCGATTGCTAAGTCAATTAGACCTTATAAGTTTGAGATCTTTGTACAGAGTTCTCCTCAGAATACTGCGTTAAATGTTAAGATATTCGTGAGCTGAATCTTACACTCTCGGCCAAAGTAGTCACACTGCCATCTCTGTCCACGGTGTGACGACGAAGATCATGAGTGTTGTCCACTAGCATACAAGCCTACCAAAGGTTTCGCTCCAATTTTAATACAGTCGTAGTGGCTGTTCAGTTAAGACATCTTTGTAAAAAGCACGCTGTTTTGCTGACACACACACACTTTCAAATTAAGTTTTCAATTTTTCCCAGCATTGTTCATTTGATGGTTTTTAAGAAATCTAGTGGGAAACAGCTGACTCTGTCATAATGGCATCTTGTACCTAAAAGAAAAGCGTTATTTTAGGAAGGAAACCATTCACTTAATTGCCTTACGTCAAAAACACAGTGCTTCAGCTCCGACATAATGTAGCTTATTACGATATCCTTGTCCTTATATAATTTGTTTCCCAATTATCGAGTTTTCTCGATTTAAAATTAATTATTTTCTTAAAGAATACTCATATGCTTTGTTTAAATGCAACTTTCGGTGTATGCATGAAAGAACAAATATCACAAATCTCTACCATTTAAGAAAATCACTTAAACACCCTACACGGCACGTATGCAAGCCTCGTAAAGCGCAAAGTGAATTCCTTATCCGCTTTTAAAGAACCTACAATATGCACAAATGTCAGTCAAACTGTCTCCCGTGCAGAGAAACAGGAAGAAAACAAAAGAAGTGAACAAAACAAGTGAGGAGCGGAACGCTGCCGAAGTAAGACCTGCTGCACACATTTATGCAAAACACCAGAGATTGCCTTACTTCACATCACATCACTTCACTCTCAATCTCCGATATTCGGTATGGAAATTTATTCATAGAACTACTAGAAGAGACGACAGCGGTAACAACAACAGCAGCAGCAACGACAACAACGACGACGACGACAACGACAACGAACAATCACTTGCTGTTAGTATGTTGTGCCCTTGTTGTTTGACTATAGTCTCTTGCACTTCTATTTCATTCGTTGTTTTCCAAGTGCATTACACTGTTTCGCTGGCACTCGCAAACCTAGTTGTACCTGTACCCTTCAAGGATGAATCTAATGAAATTTAAAATGAGACACAACGTGTGTGTCTAGCTCAATTCGTCTATGGTGTGGGTTGGAAATTTGTAATTGATTGTTTGGTCAATAATAAAAGTGTAGAAGAAATAAAAGCAAAAAGTGCACTTTGATTGTGAATATACAATTAAATGCCTATCCATGAGATATTTCTTATTTTTGTGACTCACTTATCACCATCAACCGATTCACGACAAGTATGCTTATAAGGGGATTATAGGTACTGAAAGGAGCACGGAATAATTTCAAAGGTCTCCAAATTTATTTGCCTGAAAAATTAACTCCAAAGTGTTTTGTAACGTTAACTACGACTACGTTTTTTTTAAACAATTGGTCTAAATAGCGATAGACGCTCAGTGGTCTGAAGAAATGAAATCTCCATTAAACGCATAATCAAGAGTTGGATAAGAACAATGGACAAGAACATGTTCACTTATCTTTTTTAAAGGGTGTCAGAAAATTGGACGCTCTGGTCCATTTTTAATGATGTAATGGTAATGAAAGTCATAGCATTCAATGCTTAGAAAGATACGTTACAATGGCGCCTCTCAACTACATAGTCTTGTTCACTTTTTCTACAAATTTCGTCTCTTTATAGCAGTTTGAAAAGATTATATGAAATTTTTTCGATAGATAGAAACTTTTTTTAAGCACCCTGTATTAAGTTCAGAATTTCATTTCCCCAGCGTTCATGTTTCTGATAACTACATTTGATTTTATATCTAAATTACAACCCAATTGGAGTCTAAGAGTCTTTATTGAACGTGCAGATAAAAAAAAAAAACTTTGCTGTAATTTACGCCAATTCTGTTCTTGTTTTTGTTTATTTTGGGCAACAAAGACTGAAGAAAATTAAAATGAAAGCACCTGCAAAAAAAAATATCGCGTGCTATCATGCAATTTTAATGTAATGTAAAATAAATTTACCTCTGAGCTGGCTTCCAACAGAAGAACCGGCAGAATGCGCGGGAAAAATTTCGGCGCCGTTCTACGAAACAGTTAATCGGGTGCAGTTTAGATAAAACTATGCTTTTAGGCCCAGCGCATTGTACTCCATACGCTGGTGCGTAGCGTCAATGATATTCTAGACAACTTTTGAGGGGAAATAAAATTTAATAAATCAAAGACCGATGGTGTTAATTTACACAACATGTACACACAACATAAAACAGACGATATTCAAGAGTACATCCGAACGTGTGTGTATGTACGTACTGTGCCACCGGCATATGCTTGAACATGTGCAGAGATTCTTGTACGCTCACGTGACATCATTCGTTTTTGGGGTCAATATCAGAAATGAGAAGAAACTGAAGAGAAAAAAAAAATCGAAAATACCAACAAAATTCAAGTCGAACCCCAAGGCGTGTTTGAAAGGAAATAGAAAAATAACTCGAACAACGAGCATTTTTGAAATACTTGAGACATACAGTTGCCGTCGTGTCGCTGTGTGTCCCGCATTGTGCTGGCCGCTGCAGCGACGGCCGCTGACGAAAACAAGTCGTTTTTTTTTTGCTAGAACAAACAAATCAACTTAGCCCCGCTTGCTGGCGGGACATAAGAGGGTTGAAATAGTTAGTGGCGTAATAGTCCTGCATCCCCCTTTACTATGCACATGCACCATTCACATGCATATCAAGCCAAACATAAGGAATTGAAAGCCATGAGAAAGGTTCCAAACATGGCCTGACAGATTTATGGTGGTCTCTTAAAAGATTTCGCACCCTTCGTGTGTACAGCGCGGATAGAAGGAAAAACAAGGAACGAGAGAGAGATGGAGTGAATGAGCGGGACCTAAATGTCATGCGAATAGTGACGCTTACTCTGGTGGAAGTGGAGCAGAACACCACCCCCCCGATGCGCGGGTGGATTGAATGAGAAAGCACAAATGAATGTGCATTTGCTGTTGATGATTTTATTTCCTTACACACACACACCCACAAGGCTATACATATATTTTTTATTTTGTTTTTTTTATTTCGATTTCACATTCTCACTCTTCTCGGGGTGGCGGGTTTTGCTAATACTCTGGTGAAATGTGCATAACTACGGGAAATTGCTGCGGAGGTGGAGATGATGTTGTGCGGGTATTTTTATTCCGTAGTTTATTCTATTGTTAACAAACTGCAGGGAATTAGCTAGCAGCCAACGCCTGTGGTGTAAAGCAGATGTCCGGACTGCTTTCAGATACTGATGGAGCCTGGAATACTCAGAGAAGTGCCGTGAATTGTTTTTCATAGATTTCACGTCTGTTTTCGAATAAATACCCACTGTTACGATACAGATTTATGCATTTATTTATATTTTTAAAGAATTAGTTCTTTTTTGTTGCGGGGATGAGAAGGCTCCACAAACATATGGGGCTGAAGTGCTGCTTTTTTATACTCGTATCTACCCTTTTCCGGCATCAGTGTTCACGTACCCTTTGCGGTAGGGATGATAAACAAAAGTTGTTGTGCACAGGAAGGGAGCGAATTGCATCAGATACTTTCTATTTGAATTTCGTTAACTTTTCTTTATTTGCACATGGAGTTTTTGGCATTGTTTACTTGCAGGATATACACTCTCTGATTGGTATTTTTTATCGGAGGGTTGCTTTAATCTACTTTTGGTAGGAAAAAAGTACACCTTCCGTTTAAATGGGATACTTCACAATTCATTTTGTATTCTCATCTTTCAGATTTCACACACTAAATGGATGGATTGAAGACTTCTATAGATGTACAATGAAAAGTAAAAGCAAAACTCACTTCCTGCGTTTTATTTCATTCAGATCTATTTCCATCCCAGAAAACTCATCGCCTGACACTTGTCGACGGCACCATTTTTGTACACCCTTCAGCTTCATGTGGCTTCGTTCTTGGACGTCAGCCATACCGAAATACACAAGTATTCAATCAGAAGTGGGCGGGATGCTATGAGTTTCGTGATTGACATCTTTCAGGAACCATTTTGATTTGTGTTTCTGAGAGGGTTGTGTAATCAGTGATGGATTTATGATTGGCGCCATTGATTATTTTGTTTATGTGTGAAATTTTGCGTCACATATCAATTAGGTGACTTTTAAGAAGGGATTTTAGGTTTTATTAACCGACCTTATAATTAGAAGAAAGACTCATCACCCCTCATAGCCAACCATCCTTCAGCATTTCTTCAACACTTATCACGATCAAGTCGTTTAGATTTTGTATCGCCTTTAACCGTCGTACTGCAATCTCTAAACACTTCCCTTTGGCAGTAACCTACCTATGACTAAGAAACAATTTGCAATTACCAGTGTTTGTTTGTCTTGGGGGTTTTTTGTCGCTTGGCTCATTCGTTTTTTGCCTTTTGACGTGTTCGTCCGATATACATCTCAAGTTTGTCAATCAAGCAGTGGCTACCCGTGTTCGTGTGAGCCCCTAGCTGCCTGCTACAGCTCCTTTTTATCTGAAGTGAATATCACCATGCAGCCTCTTAATTAATTAAATGAGATAAATGAGTACACCAGTAGCAAAACAACTACCAGCTGCCACATTAAACAAGCGCTAAAGTTCAAAAGAAATTCTACCGACAACACTACAGTCGGAAACCTCCTCCCTCCAGATGAACGAACGGAAAAAAAAAACCAACCAACAACATCAAATCTCGTGTACTTTTCTTTTGTAAAAGTGTCTGAAGCGACAAAATGAAATCATTTTTATTGCTTTTGGCGAATGCAAAAAAAAAAGCGCAGAAAACTTGAACAAATAAAACTTCTCAGAATCCTTTAACAAGATTTTTTTTTCTCCTCTCATACTGCTTTGTTGCTGTGCCCTTTTTTGCTACAGACAAATTTTGTTAATTAAGCCATAACTGGGGGCTTCTGACTCGCGGCTTAGTCAGCTCGCGTGCAGTTCAAGTCTCTGTAATTGCGATTTTAATTTAATGCCATCGGAATTACATGCATGTACCTCCTAATCCTTATTTGTTGAACAATTCATGTTAACTTGTTGGTTGAGATTGTGGTTTTTTTGTTTTTGGTTTGCTTCCTCTTGAAGCGAAACAAAAAACCACCTCACGTGTGTCATCGTTAAAGTTCACTACATGTTTGGCGATCACCACTTTTATGCCTGTTTTAACAAGTAAATTTACATGGACAGTGTTGTTGTTGTGTGGTTGCGATGCACTCATGGATGGGCCAAGTCGGCCGTAGTATTTTCATCGGAAATGGATCCATGCCCCGAAGCCATGTAGAACAGCGGTGGAGGGTGCCTGTATGGTCTGAACCTTTTTTCCATGAATAAAAATGAATTATAAAGTGAAGCCCTTTTGTATATGTAGGTAATGATGTCGCGCGAGCGTAAGCGCTCCCCATTCTTTTTACATTTTGTCTTCTCCTTGGAGTTTTTTTTTTATTCACTGTGTTTCTTTTCTTTTCTTGAAGTGTGCTATGCTGTGCTAGGGCTTCCGAAATAATCTTTTGAAACACTTGCAACTGACACGTTTACTTCAACAATTATTTTAAATCAAAGAACAGAAAACTTTACAAGATACATACTTCCAACGAATGAGAGAGATTCCGGAGACTTAGATGTTGACGACTGACTAGATGAAACAACTTGGAGGGGTCACGTCAAATTAACCGTCTGTCATAAGGTATCAACTATTAGCAAGTGTGCTGGCTGACACACCAGAAGTCGTAGGTTTGATTAACGAATTTGACCGTTCATCTGGTCTATGAAAAGCTTCTCAAATTTCGCCTTCCCGTGAGAAAACAACCACTACACGAGTATCAGCTGAAGAAGCTGGACCCTGATCCTTTGTGAAATATTGCGTTTAATTTTTTGATTTTCTCGCTGCTACACACAAAATGTGACTCTTCGCATGGTCTAAGTATAGTCAACTTGCTATCAAACTAATCTTTGAAATATGAACAGTAGGCATTGCATATATCAGTTAAAACAAGAGTTCCATACATTTAAAATTTTCAGGAACAAGTTTCAAATCCAGGCTCATTTTCAGTAGTTTTTTATTTGAATGATGCCCCACACCAGCCTCTATTTGACCATATGTCGATGCGCCGGGTCTCCCACCGACGCTGAGTGTAAATTAAAAAGGGTGCTGATAGATGGTCTTTATTTCCTTTCAACTGCAGCAACTCACACTTGCTGTACGCTCAGCTGCTTGCATCGATAACATGCTGCAGTTACAATAGACGAGATAGATAGATACCCTTACAACTCATAAAATTGTTCATTTCCACGCTCCGAAATGTATATTCTTCGAATGGCCGACATTTCAGAATTCCCGATTATCTCTGCTAACTTTTTAATCGAAACGAATCCACAAAACCAAAGAGAAGTTGAATGCAAAGAAATACACTCGTAAATTTATGGTCCAATCCAATCGTGCATTCAACATGATCACGATCATCATCAACATCAACTGATTGCTCGCTGAATGCCTATCTTTTGAATGAGGTGTTGACGTTTCCCTAGAGGCCGACGACTGTGCCCGCAGAGATTCAACTCCATGCTGTTTCTCCTTCTCTTCGATGGGCCATAAACAAAGCGGAAAAGGAAAACGAGAAAGCTTAAAAGAAAACAAAAAACCACCTCAAAATTAATCGTTCCAAAGAACTTACGCGCTTCATGGGGACTCCACATGTTTCGTCTTTGGCCCAAGCCACCAGGTAGATTACCTCACCATCCCACAAATAAGCAAACCGGTCAGCCGGTCAACCGGGAGTCCTTCTCATTTGACATTATGCGGTGGGATAATGCCTCATATACATGTTTTATGCGAGTTGTTGTATGCAATAAAATAATGCGACATGAGGAATGAATTGGTCTCCGGCTCTGAATTAATGGCTTAATTGAAAAATTTGTTTCGCCTGAGAATCGCCGCGCATATTCACATCTCACGACACCGAGTGTCTTGTCTGCGTTTGTATGGTTGATGATGGCATACTGGTATAATGTGAATTTGCTTCAATCATCAGTGTAGTTCGCCCTGGAATCGTATTTCGAAAAGGGGGAATCATCGTTTTGCAGTCACTAATGTCTACTTGTGCCAGTTAAAATCATAGCAAATTATTTAAACGCATTCCGTCTGCCAGTCAAGCAGATACGTCGCTAACATACCTCCACTCTTCAATGCGTAAGGTATCAGTGATTTAATGATGAAATAATAAACGATGTGAAAATTAAATTTACGCGCAGGCTCTACCGCGTGATGTGCCATCAACCGTCGAGAATTCACTTGATATTCCTTTTTTGCATTTCACGTGCACTCTGTTCAGCAGGAGCAGTCCGATCATCGCAAGGCGCACCAGCAACAGCAGTCAGCAAACTCTTGGCTGAATGAACATATCTTGAAGCGGTGAGTGCCATATAAAAATAAGAACGCAGCACAAACGCATTCGATCTCCCCCATACCTGGCCACAAAAGAGGATGCTCACGGAATAAGACTCTTTTTCTGGCCGTCCACTCTTCAATTGATCGCTGATGTCTTATAAGCCTAATTAACATTAAAGTGAATTCATTTATAGTGAGTCCTCCTTTTTTTCTTCGCAAAATGGCAAGGAGGGACAAGATTGGCTTGATGATGCGAGTATGCACTGTATGCACCGAGAAGAACTGCACTCGTCTGCGGATTTCTGCAGTTCGACTGCTAATTAACAAGTTTTTTTTTTTTTTACCTTATACTCCACCCTTCACAATCCGTGGTTTCGACGCAATCAATTTTATATCAATTTGTAAAAGTGCGATAATTGTGATAATTAGGTATGCCGAGCACTTAAATACGTTTTTATTAGCTCCTCACCGGCGGCGGCGGCGGTGGTGTGACGCAAACTGAAGTAAGCAAGCGGACGAAGGTGATAATGTGATTTTGAGTGGGACTCCTTGCGCCCAACTTAATATGGCGGGGCGTGAGATAATTAAATCGCACTCAGAAATTGAATTAAATTTGATTTCATCCTTGAAGGGTGGATGTTAAGTTATGGCGACATTTGTGGGTGCATGAAAGATGCACCGCGGGGAATTGTAATGAATTTAATGCGTTCTTAAATAATTATGTCGATCCGGTGAGGGTCAAGGCACGCGTTTACGATACTCTCACCACCAAGGGTTTTTTTTATTTTTTGGCTGTAAGCGGAACGACTTGATTATTGATTGGGACGGGAATCCATATTGGTTTTTATAGGGATGAAAGTTGGGTATCACACACGTACCTTGTCATCTCAGCTCGTTTATTAGTACGCAATGAGGGTGAGTGGCAAAGAAAAAAAAAACAAACGTTCACTGTTCGCATCAATGTGTGCGTGCCTGAAAAAGAGGGATGATGAGACATTTTCCTTCACCCCTGATGAAATAGTTTCCGTAGCAAGTTCGCCCCCTTGTCTGAGTTCGGTTGGAAGCGTTTATGTCTCGAATATCCCCTTACCGAAGGTGGACTGACTGCGATGCGGATGTTTGGGAAAAACAAAACTAAATCGAGAATTGTAGGTTTTTTAAATTTTCTGCTCTCCCATGAGAAATATCCGAAATCGTGTTTTCTGTAACAAATATATTTTTGCTTTGGTGTGCACCCACTCTCTACATCTCTACAACCGACCTGTGCCTGCATTGAACCAACTTTCGTTGTGGCTATACGAGTACGTATTGATTGGCCTCAGTTGAATGATATGAGAAATGTAACACGAGAACTAACAACCCACATGAAATGATACGAAAACAATGCTAAAGATGCGCAGGGAAAAAAGCAAAACTGGAAGAAAATACGTTTCTTCTTCAACAGATTCGTTATTCGTTTTGCTCTCTTCGTCTTAAGTGAACTTCGGTGCTTGTGTGCGTTCTCGGGTGGTTCATTTAATTCCGCTAGTTATACAATTTGATTCCCTGGAAGTTGAATGTTAACCAAGAATGACAGTGGCACATGTTCAAGTTCACACGGTTGCTTTGATCTTGATTGATCCAGAGATAGATATTCTTGTATGGGAATGGAAGTTTGATGTGGATTTTGCTGGAATGGAACCTTGTTTTGTTTAAGTGTTTAAGCGAATGCCAACTCAACTTGTATTTCACTAGACATCTGCATAAATTACATGAAACACCTCACTGAAGTATATGGCGATAAATATTTTATTTTGCATTCATTTCATTTAATGGAAAAATAGTTATGGGCCTATCTATATTCATCTCATTCACTGCATTATTGCGAAATTACAAAACAGAATGAGGAAAATCACCTCACATGTATATACACTTCATGCTTCGATAAACGAATGATTGACAGCATTTTGCGACACTCGTTATTTTAATTAAATAAAAAAAATCCAGCATATATTGGCTTTTGTTGCTGTCCTATTCCGTACTCCAGCATTCACTTGAATTAATAAAGTTGTCAAAGTATCTATTAAATTGATATCTCGCCGCCTCAAGAGCTGACTGGACACCACAATAATTGACTTCGAGTCATAATGTATCATATCGCTTGAATGTAGGGAGAATTACCCAGCAAATGCGTAAGCAGTCTGACAAATGTCAATGAAACCAATTATAGTCCTAACAGTTTCTCAGGTTCTACTTTGAACTTTGGCTGTGTGTGTTGGCTGAATGAAATGAATTTAGTTGTGAAATGTGTGATACTTTCTAAATTTGTTTTTTTTTTTATGTTTCCACTTGCATTTTCGCCATTTTAACTAATGTTCGTTGTTTAAGATCATCATTTAGACCGCGCAACCTTATTGCTGTACCTGTCTTCATTTAGGTCGCACTTCGTTTAGATACCTTAATGTGTGACCATCCAAAAATTGCATTAACTCATTACGCCAATGTCACATTAGCCTTGTTAAGAGTATCTACACACCGGATTCGTACGTTTCCACAGACAATGTACGTGGATAGGAGGAGCATTCATTTTCTGTAGTCGTCCGTTGCCTATTCCATATGGTAGCATGTACACACAGAGAGCTCTTCTAATGGATTTTTTTGGTTTGTTCGGCTTTCCCCACGTGTGCTGTATTCTCCTTTGGACCTCCCGGGAGGTACTGACGAAAAAATCATATTTCCGTTGCGGTAACTAATTCTATACCCTGACGAAAAATTTTAATTAACACTGAAAAGCATATGGCCATGGATGAGAAACAAAAAAGTGTGAACATATTCTCATACATAGACGTACATACATACGTACATTTTTATATAAAGCGAACAGTCTTGGGCAAAGTTAGCTTGTTGGGATATTTGACATCGCACATGTGGAATTGGAAAGCCTGAACATGTCATTTTCGGAGTTTCGTAGAAAACAGGAAGAATTAGCTGAATTGTTTTTTCTCGTCGCAATTTGTGTGTAACAGAATGGTAGACAACGAAAACAAAAAAAAAAGACAAAAAACGTACACGGGAAAAGGAGGAATTATCACAGTGGCTAATGTGCGAATAGTTTGTTTGTTTAATGTCACCCGAAAGAGCCACAAAAACCAGAGAAGGGCTGTTGCCACCAAAAAGCTTTTGCAACACATGTATAATACAATGTATGTGAATGTGTGTGTCGTTTAGTTTTGTTTTGTTTTTTTTTCTTTTGCATTGTGGTCTTGCCACATTATAGTATTGTGTCTTGCCGCATAATGTGAAAACATTATGTTTCACGATTATGGTTACGGTTTGTCATTCAAAATTTGGCTTAGTCCCTTTGCGAATTTTAGTTACACCCATTACAACGTATACTTGTAATTAGAGAGTGATTTCTGTAGCTACTTACAAAGGATGTATTACACAGAAGTACACAGTTAAACTCAAATTATGCTTTTTTAGTCTATCGTGCAAATTGGGCAACTTTAAGATTAGTGAGGTCTAGTAGTTATAAGTCAGAATTTTTGCATCGAAGTATAACAGTGGGCACATTTCACTCTGGTGTACAACGAACGTGAAGAACTGGATGCGAACCCAGCATATACGCCACAATCAGATGAAGAATAAATAACAATCGATGAATTGGAAGATCGTTGTCGGACGTCCCATGTTCCCATATGGAACATTCAAGGAGATTGAAGAGCCTTGCAAATATTGTCGTTCGGATTCGGCAAAAAACGGGAGACTTGTGAGAAAACAATAGCACGCACAACACGATTAATTCCTGTAAAGGCAAATAGTGTCATTCCATTTATTTTCTGAAGATCGCTTTTTGGTATAACAACCTCGGTCACAGTTATGTGTAATAATAAATTAGAATTCTTAGACAGAAATCAGACTTCTTCTAGCTTAACCTTTACTTGTAATACACAACATGAACATTTCCAAAAACATATTTTTCGTGGATGCTAAAAAATGTATGAATACAAATTTGGGTCAAACATTGTTGCAGTCTTAAAGACTTTACAGATGCTTCACGTTTGTTAAATTGTTCACTTTTCATATCGTTATATTTATATCATTGTCAGGCTCAAGATCTAAGACAGTCTAAAACTCACAGGTTTCAGAATTGTTTTGAGTGCTTAGCTTTGACCGTTTGGAAAGTAAGATACTCGACTTTATGACGACTTACTAAAAAACTGCACTGTGGCAATGAAAATCCAATCCAATGTGCAGAAGCTCGAATGTTTAACCTAATTCTAAGCTGACACATACTTGTATAATAGTTTGTGATATTTTATATTTTTGATTTTACAGGAATTTTGATTTTTTGTTTTCTGATTGCCCTGAATTTCCCATTGCTTACTTCATTTTTATTTGTTTTCGTTTCGGAGACACTGTCAAAATAGAAGACACTTTTGCCTTTGATGCCACTTAACAATTTGGCAGCCTACACACCGTCAGTCGAATAGTCGCGCATAAATATGCTGTCAGTGAAAAACTTTGAGGGGTAATATTAAACATTTTAAGTTCTTTTTAAACAAAACCAAATACCAAGATCGTAAATCAATGTGACGCCCCCACAAGCACTATTAGCAAAAGCGCCTTCTGCCTGTCAGATTTAAAATTACCAAATATCTAAAATGTAACATTACGACATTAATTTATTTATTTTCATTCAATCCGAAAGCGCTTTTTTTTATTCAATTTAAAATCCAATTAATGATCACACTGATAATTCTGATGACATCCATAAATCATCAGCTCGGTAGTTTTGTAGCCGAAGCAGCAATCATCCGGTACAGTGCTGAATGTGGTGATCCATTCGTGTGTAAGGGGTACTCTCAATGAGTGAAAATAAAAAAAAAAAACCAACAAGTGTGTATGTAATGATGACATTACAAATGTACATCTGAAATGAAGACGCGAGCTGCGTGACATTTCTGCGCTTGTATCTTAGATTTTGATTAATTACATTTTAATAATTTGTTTGCTGTGTGCCTTATTTATTCATTTTTCCACAATCGAATGAAGACTTCTCTATCTCCGAAGTGTGATTAGCAGAATTAATTACTTATAAGCTAGCGACGGGAGATAATTTATGAACGAACGTACTTCTGATTGAAATGATATTGACACCAAGTTGCAATTTACTTGCGACTAATGGTGATGTACAGTAGTGACAGAAGAACTCAAAATTAAATTATATCCTCATCCTGAACTTGAGTGAACTAAATTAAGTATTGCGTAGTGTGCTATGCGCATACAATACATATGCGATGGTTTAAAAATAAAAGAAGAAGGAAACAAAAAATTTGCGGAGGAGAAGGCTTCACTTGTGGCAACAACTGTCAACGTAACATTGCGCCTGCCCCCATCGCCCTTCCCACGTCTTGTCACGTTCACATTCGCCTTTTTTTCAGTTTTATTCTTTTTATATTCTCTTAAACTACGACACTCTTGACACATATAAAAACTCACAAGATTTTTCGTTTGAAGATTCGTACATCTGACAGACAGGCAGACAGGACAGAAACTCGGCATACGCACAGTGCCTACTCTGGTGTATCTGTTGCATTTCATATTGTGCTGTGTGCGTTTGTCTTTTTCTCCTCTTTTCATTTTGGAATTTGAGTTGAGTCAATTCCAAAATTAAATCCCCGATGAAAATGCATTTAAGCGAATAAAAGATGAGATGAGACTACCAGACGCTTTATCATGACACGAAAAACAAAAAAATCCCCACACCAGGCGATACTATGTTGAGGTGAGGACGAATATGCGGGAATAACGCAGGAACCGCACTAGCGTTTGTGGTTCATTCGCATGGCACATGACTCTCCTCATTTCGTATGCAATTTTCCAGTTTTATTTGTGCTCCCCTTTCCATCGGCTCACGGAATTCCGTCATCTGGACCAACAAGAGGAGCAAATCGTGGCAGTCTATGCGCTTCAATTCATTAAGTGCTTGTTCGGGCGGCAGACAATAATGAATATTCGATGAAAAATGATGAAGAAGTGTTAACCCGAGGCGTACGGGTGCAACGTAGCTGTCAGCGGCATTCCTAGCGCCAAAGTATTTTCAAAGAATTTCGTCGGCTTTTCCGAATTTTGATTATCGTTGCCTGTGCATTGATGTCTTTCTTCAAGAAGTGTCTAGTTTGTGTTGGCGCATGCATTTAGTTTCTATGTGATAAATGCTTACATATTTATCTTTAGCAAAGTCCGGGGACTGAACATTTTTGCGATGAATTTTTCGAATGCTTCAAGATTAAGCCGTGGAGTGGGTAGATTCCACGCCTGCAGTGTGAGCAACGTTGTTACTAGTTAAGTGTGGGCTATAAGAGTGGCAACGTGACCTTGAGGAGGGTCATAGAAGTCATCAGCACAATGTGTTCAAAATTAAATAAAAAAAAGTGAAACGAAAAATGAAGGAATAACACCGCAGTCTGTTACACAAGAATATTGTTTTCCACAGCATGCCCTGCACTGAAGATTATGAAGAATATGAACCGCAGGAAAAAAAACTAAGAAACTGCGAGGATCCTGTGCATTGTTTTTGGCAAAGTTCTTAACCTTCTGCAAGGAGTTCCGTTCACAGCTGGATAATAAAAGAGAAAGTTTTCTATTCAAAACAAAACAAGAGAAAAAAACGATGGTCTGTATTTCCAATCCATTTGAAAAACTAAAACAAAATCAAAGAAACACAATAACAAAAGAAAAAATACTCCGACGTTCTGTCTCCGCTAGGAGGTGAGCAACAACACTCTACACACCCGACCGAGCTGAGGAAGGAATTCATAAAAGTTATGACGCAAGAGTCTTTCTCATTTGCCTCTTGCGACTCTACCTCGTCGCACCGACAAAATTGGGTCATTTCGTCAGGTAAAGTGTGCTGATTTGAGCTACACCACGGTATGGTATCGAATTGAACGTGGTTCGTTGCATGACACAATGTTATGTCCACAGATATCTGCCGCCTACCTGTAATATCGCAAACGTATACACAGAATACAGTTTGAAATTGAGTACCTGTTTGGCTGGCAGTAGTTGGACTTCATTTTCATAATAACCTTCACTGCGGACTCGGCACCATAGCCGAGTGACACACACACAAAATATTGCCGTAGATGGAGAGTGTATTTTAATTTCATAGCCTGATGTGTATCGTCGTCGTAGTCGCCGTCGTCGCCGGGCTAAGCGGATAAATCTAATAGCTTGTTACACTAGCGTTAAGTACACATTTTATGACCCCTACAACAGGGCGTTAATGAGGGTAATTCGAATTCGAAAGTCACTGCCATGCACTCGTAAATCATCCAACGTGATTTACAAGTGATTACAAACATTTAAGAAAGCATAAACTAAATTTTATTTGCTCAAGCTTATTAGTGGAATTTGTTATTGATGAAATGGATTAGGAATTAATTAATTATACGTCGCAAGGAGATTGAAAAGAACATATGTAGGTCGAGCGATGAAGTGTTTCTTAACAGCACAACAAGCCTGCCATTTAAGACCAAGACTCTAATCGAATTAAGGCCAGTGAGCTTAAAGAATTTCACTCATCTAATCTTACAAGTTCGTAAACGCACATTGGTGTTGTAGATTTATTTGATTTTTAAGCATACTTGGCTAAACTCGCCACCGTTCCTTTTCGAGTTTCAAGTCATAATTCCGACTCCATTCAGTAAAAAAGTGCAAACCTACGGCATTCTTCAACGCAAATATTTCATAAAATTATTACATGTTCGTCATGGACAATAACATCACATCGCCCAGCCTAGGCGAGTCCGAGTCGTGCGTCGTTTATGGCAAAATCCAGTTATTGGCACTTGAATTGCAATGCAGAAATTAATGACTCAATCGCTGATGTATCTCTGTTAACGTAATACTCCGCCAACCAGAGACTGAAGAGGGATCTTGGAAATGACCATAACAATCTCGCACACGTCTCATAATTAGGATCACTTTTCTGCAACAAAAATCAACTCAGCACGCCAACCGCACAACTTCTAGGAATGACCATACAAATGTAGACACCGTACGTTCTTAATAAGGTGCACAGCACCAACGTTAATTGCATCACTGTTGTCCGCATCGGCCTGGTGAGGACTTCTTCGAGTGCATCTGCGAATAGCGATGGCATTGCGCACCGATGCTGTCCACCTCCTTGTACGCGTATGCCATGTGCTTTGCAGCATTTTCACACGCAATCATCATCAGCCTCCGCTGAAAAACGAACACAGAAAAAAACTTTAATCTGAAGGGGTAGCAGCCAAGGACTGCGACAAAAAGGCTCGCGCTCAATTATTCTTGTTATATGTGTTGTAATGATGGTATTTCACATGGAATGACGTATTACTCTGGGGAGCAAGAGCGACGGAATTGACTTCATCGTCTTTATCTTCATCGATGCGCTACAAAAACATGATCTTCAACACCTTGTTGGACGACAACGCCAAGCCACAGAGGACACATCTCCTTCATCGATTGACAGACGCGAGAGAGAATGCTCGCGTACTCTCTCGTATATATACTCGTACCCAATGCACTTGTTGCAGGAAACCCCGGCATATCTCATAGATATCGCTCCTGGATGTGCATGACGTGTAAAAAGTCATACGCGCGTTCAATAATGTCTGCTGATGTCTGTGCTGCTGCACGTGAAGTCTTCAGGAGTCCATTTTCGGAGCATAAATAAACAAACGTCACTTCTTCAATTTGATTTTTCGGGGTCCTCTCTAGGCAATTGCTACAATGTTGGCCGATTGTGCCAGTTTTTGTGCCAGCAAAATGTCAATTTATTATCAGACGATGGTCTTTAGGAGATCGTTTGTCCGTTTGTCTCTGTTTTTTTGGTTTTGAAGTGAGTATTCCCAGATGTGTTGGGGGGATGCGTGAGATGAAGTAATCTCAAGAACGAATGCAAAGGGATATCGCAACAAAAACGCAACAGGTGCAGCAGGTAATGACGCACACTGATTGTGCTGGAAGTGACGGCTGTCTTCAGTTTATTTTTTTCCTCCTAGAATAGATGTGGCATTCACGATGGCATTACCATGTTAATTGTTTAATTTAATACAATTAAACATTTAGCGAGGTGTGTCTCAGAGACCTAAGTTAGTTTTTTAACCTCTTCCGAAATGAGAAAGGGTCGATGAAATGACCCTGAGAGTTTCTACAAAAGGTTTTCAAAGCAATTTCGCGACGCTTGGCACACGATGTTGTGACACACATGTATTGCAAGATATTGCACATACGCGCTTTAATTTCGTAGTCCAACATACAACGAGAGTTCGTGGATAGTTTATGATTTATTGCGGATTAGTTGTCGTGGTAATTTGATTTACAGAGCAAGACACTCTTTATAGTCTCAGCCCAAAGCTGCGTTGCCTAATCAACACACATTCGGTAACCTTAAACGTTTAAGCGTCGAATTTGGATAAGCAACTTAGAAAAAGGCGAAAAGTGTTCCACAGAAATGCTGACAGTTCTTGGCACAATTTTCAAAAAAAAATATTGTTTTTCAATTGTAAAGGAACGTGCAGGAGTACTGATGTTGTACACGGCGTTTGTTTTAAATGAGGTGGCAAAAGTTTGCACTTTTACTAATTATTTCGCATACATGATGATCGTTCAGTCAGCTGTCTGCCATAACACTAGTAACGTCTTTTAAGCTAAGACATAGAATGGTGTTCTACATTTTCAACAGAAATGGACTTCAGTTTGAGGCAGGTGAAAAGCAGGATTTGCAGACTTCCTCAAGACTTGATAAGGTCTTCCTCAAGATTTTTCTGAAGCCCACTCTGCAAAAATCTATCGCCATGGCAGATGTTTGGGCATAAGTCCTTCCAATATGAAAAGGAAGTGCTGGCAGATTAGGCTTACCATTGACGTTTCCAATGATTGCTGAGATTTCACAAAGAAAGTATTCTGAAAGTCCTCCATTGACCTTGATATATGTCAGTGAATCTAATTTAATTTAGCAAAAAAAGAAAGTCTATGCTCACCAAAAAAAAGTATCAATATCGAAAGTAAACAATCCCGTCGATGACTTCACATGTACGACTTGCGACAAATAAAAAAAAAGAAATTAGCAGGCAACCATCAATCTACGAACTGAGTACCTTTGTTTGGCGACGTTGAACAAAATTCAATACAAACCACCCAAACTCGTTGAGTAGTAAACAATATTGTTATTGGCATTAATAATTATTATTTCGGATGTAAGTAATTGTTAGCAGTGTCAAAAGAGGACATCTGGTATCACAAGACACAATCGGAATTTTTAATAAAATTCAATATTATTTTGGCATCACTGAGAGCTGCGGTGCGCGATTAATGTTTTCTTTTCCTTGTTTCTTCCCGTTCGGTTGGTTCGCTGAAAGCTCCTTGTCGCCGTCTTCAACAGAAGCTAGTGTTTAATTATGAAAATTAAATCATTTATTTTTTTTTATTTAATATGTAGCCCCACTTAGGGGGACTCCGCTTCTCATTCAAGTGTATAAATTTGAATAATTTACCTCCAAAACTCGGGTTATTGTTTTAGATTGAATGGTTTTTTGAGAGAAGAAAAAACCGGATATTCGTTTTGGTGGTGTAACGATATGGTGGTTTACCTTTGAAACCATAAACATATGTTTTCGAAAACAGCTTTTTTTTACGTAAAAGCCAAACAAATGCTGATTGGTACAACAAATCATTAAGTTGTGGGGAGAAGAGACACAATTTCGTGTATGCTAATTAAGTGCTCATTTCTAAACTAATCCATTTCAAGGCATAAATCATTTGAGTTAGACGACCTATTCATGCGATACCGTTTCTATGGATTAATCAGTTAGGTGGGAATTTTCTTAGAAATCGCTTCGCGGCTGATTATTGCTGAATTTAGAGCAAACACGATGGGAACAAATACCGGTCAAATGATATGGTAATTTAATAAATTCATAAGTCAAATATTTAGAATCGTTTTGGGGTTCTGTAAACTAAAAGAGTTCGGAGACATGGATGGAATCTCATTACAAAACCTGAATTGAACGGATATATGAGTACATATGCTCATCGAGTTACCACAATGGACAAAAGAAGTTACGAATGCATCGGCTAAACGCTTGCTTCTAGCAAACAAAACAGTCAGCCAGCGATCCCGTCGTAATTCCAGCATTCATTTGTCAGATCTTAGCACTTTGGCAGACGTAGCTGATAATACAACAGCAATGGCACACAATTATTTCCCACAAAGCATTTGAGGATACCGCTAAAAAGAAGAAAGAAAAGAGAAGAAAAAAATCGGGACAGAAGTATCAATCTGCCGTCGGTAAAACAACTTCAACTCAACATGCAATCCACGAACGTATCCGCATAGCTCATCCATCGAGTGTCGTACATGTTTGAAACTCCAAATAAACATCTTATTCCACACCGAATTTATCACAAAAAGCACGTGCCACAAATGCTGTATCCCAGGAATAAATTTATTAACTGAATATCAGCAATGACAGTTTTATTATCGCAACCACCACACCGAAGACTACAGAACACGGATAAAACAAAACAAACAAAAAAAAAACAGCAAAGCAACGAAAAGATGACAACAACCCCATCGAGAGAAACCTGACCACCACAAGTCCTTGATACAGTTGGCCCAAAGGCTTCACCACTCAACGTAAGCCACTGATACCGGGGAATCAACAAAGTCCATCCGTTATCCGCATTCTCCAATACGCCTTAGAGCTGACTCTGTCAATTCATTCAGAGATTCTCGTCTGAATTGCGCTGCAGTGTGTTGCCGTGTTTGTGCTGTGTGCACTTCGTCTGTGGATACAGCTCAAGCTCCAAGAGAAATCGAGCTCAGGTTTTCAATTAATCCGCATGCGGAAACTCTGGGCAGCATTGGCGACCGGTAGAGCGAATCGCCACAGAACCAAAAAAAAAAAGTAAACAACGAAAATCTTTAAAACAAAAACCAGAAAGAAAACCGCGCGCTAATCTGTCCAACTCTGAAACTGAGACTCCAGCTTTTGCTCCAGAGATTGTGTGTGGTGTGTGCCGCGTGTGTGTGAGTATGCAAGGAGCTGTGGGAACCAAACCCACAGCCGGCCACAGAACCGTTGGCACCTCTGTCTGTTCTGCACTGTGGGCGCTAAGGCAATCCACCTTATCAACATGTCATGCACCGAACGAATTCCTGTCGTTCAATTGGAAATGGGGACGCGACTGAGGCGCACGGCATCTTCTCAGTAATATGAATCATTCGTGCAGGCGCTCCGCGCTCATGCTGAAACAAAAAAGAAACCGCGAACGAGTGGTAACGGAGAAAAGTTTTGAGTGAATAAGCTTCCTCTCGAGTGTACTACGTACCGCGCAGCGCGCACAACAAATTATATCTCTCAGATACGAAACCAAACCCACTGCTAGTTAAAAGATACACACCAAACTACTACAAAGCAAGACAAAAAAAACACACCAACAACTATCAAAGAAGCAGGCGAGAGCACTTCTGGATGATGTTGATTGAAGTGGAATGAACGATTTCTCTCTCAGCCATCAGCCATTTTGATTTACGACTTTCATGTTGCCTGCTTGCTGAATATAATACCCTCCTTCCCGGGCAGTGAGTGGTGCGTAGCGTGCTGTGGCGTGTGTGTGCGTAGATGGGTGTGTGTGTGTTGGTACCACCACTGTGCACCACTATGCAGTGCGAATCGTTCGCTTCGCCTTCTTTGATGGAAAAGTTAGCCAAGCGAGTCTGTTGGATCGACCGGCTGGTTGGCCCGCCACATGGGCAATGCCAAGTAAGCAAACTACACGACACCTACCTTGGGTGGGGGTGGTTGCCGTAACTGCGGTGGTAGTGGTGTTAGTGGTGGCGATGGTTGAGTAGTAGGGTTCCCTCATCTTGTTTGTTCGACTGTGCATCGTGTGAGAAACCAAACGACGTTTGCAGCTGTAGGTAGGTTTGTTATTCAAATTCAATTACACATGGGATTTTGAGGAGTGTTGCCAATGTAACTTGCAAAGTTGTACTCGCTTTAAATAATGCGTACTCAACCTGGTCCTTCACGAAGGATAAATGATCACAAATTTGTGAAACAATGAATAATGAAAAATCGTCTCGAAAAGTACTTGTTCTCATTTGCAGTGACGCAGAGTCATTTATTTTGTTAGTCACGTGAAAACCTGTATTTAAACAAGTTCGCTGCTGCAGAGTCGTTTTATTCGAACCCATTGGTATGTTCGTATTTTTTTTATATTTCTGAAGGTCACTTAATTAATAGAGTTAGCATCTCGCATCTGACAAGAACACATTTGCCAGATGCAGGTGGGTCTATCCGTACATTCAGATTCTGGTTTCCGTAGTTTCGCCATTTGAACTTTAATCGAAATAATCGCTTGTTTCTGTGTTTAAAATAATAAATGAGACATTCAACAGGACTACAAGTCATAAGCTTGCACAGATCTGTGTTTTAGAACTGCTCCTATTTTTATGTTTGCATTTATCTTATCGAATCTGAACTTTGGGTAGTTCACCTTGACACTTGCATTTTGGGTTGGCGTTTATGCCGTTATTCAAAGGTATTCATTTTGTGAAATAGTCTGTTTTAAGAGAATCTGTTTTGGGTGTTCTCTCCAGATAGCAAAAGTAATGTAAGTTTGGTGGTTTTGTGCGCATTATTCCTGCGATTTTTTTTAGACTTTCGAGACTTTTTGTCACTTTGCCACAATTTGATAGATCGCAGAGGCAGTACCTGTAGAGGAATTCGGTCTCCCCTTCTTCTGGAACCTAGAAATTGGGATTCGATGATTAAGGCCAAACGAGTGTACTCGACAAAATTTCAGGTTTTCTGTAGAGTTAGCGGTTATACTTTTTATATCTCCGACCCGAAATTTTTCTTTCCAAGAAACCTACTAGAACTCGTAACTGAATAATAATGCTGGATAAACGTCTTCTAAAGCATGATTTTGGTCTTTTGAGCAGGAGTAATTTCGCCAAAGATCTTTAGTGAGGATTCATTTGTGGAGTTCACCTTAGCTAAGAAATAGACAAACTAAAATGTAAAGCTGTCAATTTGTTCTGGGTTCTGTTCAACGGATCGAACGGCAGCTGCTTCCGCTGCTCATGACCAGCTCAATTGGTCGTTTTTTTTTCCAAAATTGAAAAATCTTCAACAAAAGACTGTTTCTTCATGGCCTAGCAGATGAACTGATTTCCAAACAAACAGAGGCTTCCATGTTAACCCGCAGTATCTCTCCAAAGAAAGCTTATGGCAGCACAGCTCCATGCCGATATCCATTGTAGGTTTTAAATAAGTCAGAGGTATTCGAATCAATCTGACGGGTGTGGTGTGATACATTACAGCCGACAATTCTGCATCAAAAAGTGTTTTTATTATAAATGCAGTAATATGCGACCTGATATCGATGGTTCGTGTTGAGAGAAAGAAATTGGAAGACAACCATTACGAACTGAGTACTTTTGTTTGGCGACGTTGAACAAAATTCAATACAAACCACCCAAACTCGTTGAGTAGTCAACCAAGCTTGACTTGTGTTTTGTTCTTCATATTTACAGTAGCAGTGGTGTTAGACCAGAGTACTATGGTTGAACATGTTAATATAAGACTTTGAAAGTAGAGCACAAAATAAAGCTGCGGCAAAATTTACACAAACTGCAATAGAACTAGATCAAAATGAATCTTAAACAATAAGAGACTACGTTTCGTGTATGCTAAGTTATATGAATTGAAAGTGAACATTGCCCATGTACGCTATATTCAATATCCAGATTTTCACAATTCATTGGCAATTCTGTATTCTATATTTTACTCATTCCCACCAGTGCTTATTTCGTATACTCCACCACAGCCACTCTTTCTCGTTTTGCTGGCATTATTACAGAGCCAACGAAATTAGTTTGTTTCAAAAACATTGATTTCATAGGACAATTCTGAATTTTTCTTGCTTCAACTTCAATTTCTCTGGCTGGCCCAGTTTCATGTTTCCATCCACCCACCTATTAACGGTTAGCCGTAGCTAATTGGAAGTGAGACACGGAACGTTTGTGACGAACCTGATTTGTGTATTTGATTACCTTCTTCAATTTAAGTAACCACCGCTAGGTGGCCAAAATGATGTCTACAGCCTAAGAGTATGCAACACATTTTATTCTCCCGCACTCAATTACCCATCCCTTGACTGGGATGCCAGTCAAGTGACAATTTTTAGGAGCAAACCATTCATTTCACTTACGCAAATTTTGGCAAGAAATTAAATCAACCAGTGCCAAGTTCTGAAACATTTTCCATATTGAATCAGCTCAATTCAATCCCGACGATTTTGGGAAGGGACAAGAAAACATAATAAACCGGAATTCCCAACGTTTCACGCCTGAATAATCCGCAGACTCACTAAATCATCGTATTCCCAAGAAGTTTGCATGTATACATGTGTGTACGTACATGCACCCACCGTCGCGCCAATCCTTTTGTTTGTGTAATATTATCATCTCTTATGCTTGACTGATTCTCCGCACACATATGCAGTTTATCGCATGCAACTGTGCTGACTGATGAAATAATATTCACCGTGGCCAGGAGAACAAACCTAAAACCGGGAAAGGACCAATAATCTTTTGTTATTCAATTATCATCGAAAAAATTGACCGCCTATGTGTATGCTGTACATAATGCGAATACACCTCACGCGTTTGAGACCACTTTGGTCGTTGGTTCGCTCCATCCGTTTGCTTATATTTCGAATCGGAAGTGGAAATAATGCGCGCCTATACGATGTTACTGCGTGTGTGTTCCTGTGCCCCTGTGAATGGGCAGAGTGATACACAACAATGGGGATATCATTTCCGCATCCTTATCATCATCGTGTGCGAATGCTGAATGGAGGACGACCAGCTCACTCGCATGTGTGCAATAAATTATTCCGATTGTGTTTGGCGGCGGTGGTGACTGTGGCGGCGGGGCCGTGGTGGTGATGGACTATTGTGGGCGGCAATATGACAGACATAGGCATAGAAGGTCTTATCTTTCATCAACAAGAAGCCATATTCCGGGATTTTGATTGAATCACAGTTAGCCGTGCATTGAGACGTCAATCAGGCTGATGCGTCCATTCCAGAGGGGGGGCAGATTTCAGCAGATGAGAGCAAATATTTGTCCAAGGAGAATGCATTGCATTTTGCATTGAGAATTCCTATCGATGGCAGCAATTTCAAATTCAATTTCGATCTAAGAATCTCAATTATGTGGGACGAGGAGCGATTCCATTTCCTCGACCACACTGTAAGGGTGAGCATACATTGTGTGGATGCGCCCACCTTGGGAGAGTTTGAAATTAAATTTTTGAGGTATTTTGGCAATTTTCTTTTCACAGCAACGTCATCTGCAGCTATGTGAAGAATTTTCCAAGATTCACAAGAGATTTTCTGTAATTTCGAGGTAAACCGATAGTTGCATGTGACTAACACACACACAGACGAGTAAGGTGTTGCAATTTAACAGGAAATGTTCATTGTTGTTGGTGTGCATGGGAGCATCGAAGGATTTGGCTTTTCATTTCTTTGTTCGAAGATTAGATGGCCAAGGAGGTGGTTAGTTATGAATGGAGCATTTGACAAGTTTCCCTCGCTTAAGAGCTCTAATTTAAGTTTATTTTTTCAAGGAAATCAAAAATCAAAAACGTTTAACGAAGAAGGCGCCTACCCGTTCCTAGACAAAAGAACTATCCTCCCTCGCAATTCACATATGTATGTACATAGGTCGAATTTATCCAAAAATTAGTCGAAAAACCTCCATATCTATAACGAAGAGCTTCCAACTTGTTTCATTAATTGCTCATTCATTGCCGAAAAAGGGGGGACTCCTTTTGCTGAGGAAAAAAAAAAACGAAAAAAAAATGACACGTCCGCCAACAAAGTATCCACCATTGATTCAACTGGACCATAGCGAAAAGCGATTTTTCATTCTCATTGTGTACGACATGAAAAATAAAATAGAAGACTATCTGTCAACCAACCACTGTCGCGAGCAATGGATATTCGTTTCTTAAAAATGTTAAATGTATCTGTTCGCTCAGAGACTTTGATGTGAATCATTAAAATTTTGTCATTTGTTTGATTTCAAAGAGCATGGCTACTCCCGAACTGGGGATATACTCGTATGCCATCACAAGTTGTGAAACATGTGATCTCTTCAAAGAAAAACGAGAAAAAAAACCTCGAAATACTTGGAAGACACATGGATCTGCAGATGAATTTTGACTGAAATTTATGTATGATTTCAGTTAGTAGCATAGTGTCAACTGACAGATACATCGAGATTGAACAATATTTTGTAAACAATATTTTGATGAACCACTGTGTGATCTGTGCTCTCTAATTTACCAATTTTTTTCGTTTTCGTTACAGATTTTCAATTCGATTTGGATAGCACATAACATTCAAAGACTTCGCGCAGCTAGTGTGTTTGTATTTATTATCAACAAAGCAAGGACTCCACCGAGACAAGACGATTTTTTTAAGGTCACCGATCTACTGAACGGATAAGGTCAACATCAAACGGCAAAATAAACACTACATACTTCAACGGATCACTGTGAAAATCATTTTATACCTCATTACTTTATAAACTGTATAAAGCAAACCTAAATAGAACGTACTTAAGTGTTCAAATTTAAGTAAGTACCCCCGAGGTAGATGACGATGGACATCCTTTAACGCAATCCTCTTTCCTTTTCAGTTTATTTAGTGTATATCGCATCTTAATTCTGTGTGTGTGTGCGCGCGTGTGTGTGGGTGTACATCAATAATACTTAGCTTCAAGCAATACACAAGCAGTCAGCAAACCTCACCATCCAACCCAAGGAACTCCAAATAAAAAACAATACTTTTTCACAATGACGATGAGTACAAATAACTGCGAAAGTATGACTTCATACTTCACCAACTCCTACATGGGAGCCGAAATGCACGGGCACTATCCCGGCAACGGGGTGACCGACTTGGACGGCCAGCAGATGCATCACTATAGTCAGAATCCAAACCATCAGGGTAATTTGCCGTATCCCAGGTTTCCACCCTACGATCGAATGGCATACTACAATGGTGGCGGTCAAGGAATGGAACATCAGGGCTACTCACGGCCGGATAGTCCATCGAGTCAGGTCAGCGGTGGTATGACACAAACGCAATCGAATGGTGGACAAATTGTGCCACAGAATCAGCCTCATACGCAAGCTCAACCTCCGCAGCATCCGCAACAGCAGCAACCTGTCGTCTACGCGAGTTGTAAGTTGCAAGCGGCCGTCGGTGGAGGACTAGGTATGGGTCCGGAGGGCGGTTCGCCACCTCTTGAAATGGCTGGACATCATATGAATACACAAATGCCAATACCTCATCATATGGGTCATCCGCAGGCGCAGGTGAGTACAACTTTTGCATTGTTGTTTTTGACGCTTCATTCATCTTCTTAGTCTTAGGAGCATTATGGAGAGAAATGTTGTTCTTGCATAATTCAGCGGTTGTTTTAGGAAGTCCCTTTCAATAAACTTCCCTATCGTCCATATCTTTGACTTCCCTTAATCAAATTCAGACAATAGTGGGTTCCTTCTGATGTATACGCGCATTCCTGGTGGACCCACATGCACTCCATGTCTAAACAAAATAATTTCTGACATAAAATGTGACAGGCTGGTATCTGCAAAATGCAGAGTCCTAGTTCCAGTCCTAGTTCTCCTTTTCACTGCAGGGGACAAGACAGCAGATTTCAGATTTGATCACCAAAATTCAAGAAGTTACAGATCACTGGTCATAAAAACTGTGAAACTATTGATCGAAAAATAGCAACCGAGCACTCTATTGACTACAGTTTTTGTGGTTCTTTAGATGTGCTGCGTAGACTGGGCGCAGTGACCGAACTGCTATCGTGCCACCTTTTGATCGGGTCCTTTTTGATCGGTCCACTTTTACTTCCTAACATCCATTAAATTGAGAGGCCTTCAACTGTTGTATAAGCATTTAGTTGAAATACTCCCTTAACGTCATTCTGCTTGTGAAGTGTAGCATTGACCAAAAGGCTTGTCCATCTGAAACATTGTTACATCAGCTTTTATAGCATTCTGTACCCAATATTTGTCGAAAAGACTCTTCGCCATGCATTCACACCACGCGTGAATCGTTCTTCATGTTCCTCTCTTAGATTGATTTCGATTTCAGATCAACATGAGTGTTAGTTTGATATTCTAGGAGTAGATTGAAATTTTGTTTTGTTCAATAAAAATATGTAATCCACACGAAATCAACAACAAATCCAACATTTATCTTATTTTATAGTTGGGTTACAATGAGGTCGGCGTTCCCGAAGGTGTTCCCGAGGTAAGATTGCAAAACCCTTTACTTGTTGTTAATGTTCAATCTACACAAAAACTTACAAATACAGTTTTTTTCGCAATTCTTTGTGTTAAAGATACTCGTACATCATGCAAATCGTTTCACTCTGTTGATCTCATTGATTTACGTGGATTTCTTTCCTCTTCCGTTTGTTTATAATTTTTATTCGTCATCCTTAAATCAGTTCTTTATTATGTTATGCTAATTCTTATTCCATGTGCAAATTTTATTTATTTATCTTTTTTTTTGGTATGCTTGTAACGATCGATTTTATGAAACTTTGATCTATACTCGGTAGGTTCATCAAAACCATCATAACATGGGAATGTACCAGCAATCGACCGGTGTTGCACCAGTTGGGGCACCACCGCAACAAATGATGCATCAGCAACCTCCGCAAATGCATCAGGGCGCTCAGGGACAGCAAGCACCAACGCAAAATCCAAATACACCATCGTCGATGCCTTCACCCCTGTACCCGTGGATGCGAAGTCAGTTTGGTAAGTTTTCAAAATGTAAAGTGTTAGAATACGTATTGCATAGTTTTGTTCAAGTTTAAGTTTGTAGTTTCACGTAGAGTTTCAAACGGTGGATATGAGTTTGATGGTCTTTACTGTTGAACGATGTAAACGGTTTTGGCATTGGGTAATCTAGCTAAGACGTAACTCTAGTTAGAGTACATATTCTGTTTTAAAAAAATATTTCTCCTTATTTGCTGTGTGAGTTGTTTAATTGCTATCTTATGGTTTTTATGATTTTGAACAACATAAAAGTAGGCAGTTGGGAGTGTGAAAACAGGAGTAGAAAGTAAACCAATCAAGGAATTTGTTTTGCCGTAAAAATGTATTAATCCGTAATATTTTATGTCGTGCGAGTTTTCTTCACGATTTTCTGTCCAGCTCAGTACTCACTGTGAAAACAAAAAATAACTACTCCATCCTCATCCTTGTTTATGTCATGGGTTGTGATCACAGCTAATTCCATCTTAATTACATGACCCAAAACCATATCCTAGGCTGCTAATAATAAGAATAAAAAAATATTCAATTGTAAACATTGGAAAAAGAAGTTAAAACATTTAACTATATTCAACATTCAACTATTCGTTCAACTTTTGACAAATAACTACCAAAGTCGTTCCAGCGACATCTGTTGTCTGGAAATAACTTTCAAATAATAACAGCGACGTTCAACGGACCAATACTGAAACAATAAACTAGTGAACCATTTCTTCATGGTAGGAATTTCTTACTTACGGGACTGAATAAAAGATCGCGAAGAAAACACGCCTACCATTACCCACTTACAAGCCAGTTGTCGACCATTCTAGATGGACTAAGTAACACCTGCTATTAAACAAACCATCGTTGGTAGGAGGGATAGCTGTACCAATCTGGTACCGAAAATCGTGTTAGAAATAATATTAAGTTGAATATTTATTTAAGTGGTCGCCGTGGCGTAGTGGTAAGTTGTTCGACCGCCACGCAGAAAGACTAGGTTTGATTTCCGGACGGGACACCTCGCATTTTTTCATGGAACCACCTCTTTTGAGTTGCTGACAAAACTCAAAGAGTATCAATTGTCTATGAAAAGTTTCTCAAATCTCGCCGTTCGGAGTCGGCAAAAAACTGTAGGTCCCTTCTACTCGTGAGAGAACAGCAGCGCCCACAACACGAGTAGTTGTTGCAGAAGCTAGGCCCTGGTTCCATGTGGGCTGTAGTGCCACTCAATTATTATTTATTTATGATTGTCTCGTTTTCCGTATTCAATGGCCTTTCCGTTGATTTTAACTGAGAGTCATCTTTTTAATCGTAATGTTTCGTTAGTAGCTTGTTAAGAAAGACTTTCAAAGCTACATACAGTTGAAGCGTTTAAGATCGCCATAGATGACGTACTCTGAAATAAGACGTCAAAAACACCATATATCGTGAAAATTCAAAAAGGTTAATTTTTTCATTTGCTTTCGAACGCACATTGGGTATACACCGTGTCAGACTTTGACACACTACAGAATCGACGCGTAACCAGTTACAAATGACAAACTAGAAAGCCAAAGGGCGAATAATCTTAAAGCATATAGGATTCTTGAAAGTTTCGGATACTCGGCCATGAAGTCATTACTTTACAAAATCATATGACGCAGCTTTTGTTTGTTCTCAGAAAGTGAAACATTTATAAATTGTTTCATACATGTATATATAGTCTTCATGCAACAGCAATGTTTCAAAACATCTCCCTTCACTGCAACACTCAACACTCAACATTCAACAACTCTTACATTGAACGCAACAATTTTCTGTCACCCCGTTGTGAGTGGACAGTGATTGACCAAAATTTATGACCGTGACAAACCATTGCCAACCCAATTACGTTTCCCAATGCAATCGATTCACTGTCTCACGAGTGACCTTTCCCTTTCTTTGAGTTTTGTCAACTAAAAGGCTGCACACAGGACACCCGTGGCTTTCTTTTGTTTCGATTTGCAAGAACGCAATTCTTTCAAAGTCTGTCGCAGTACGTCTCTGCAACTGTCGCCAATTTTATGCAACTCTTCAAAAGACAGTTTTACAACCGTCCCAAATTGAGGACAATTTTAAATAAGATCAAGTCTCAAAATACCAGCCTTTTAGACGGATACCTTTGGTGATGTTGGCGATCCTGTTATTTTCGACGTAGGAGAAATCCAAATGTACAATCAGATGCGTCTGAAAATACACACCTTGAGTCAGTACGTACGTATTCGTAACTACATGTTTAAGAGAAAAGAAAAACAGAAATTCGAATCCTTGTTGCCACTTCACATTTGTTTCCTGTACACGGGCTGAACACAAGCCCGTACACACTTAAGTGTTCGCTGCGAATGGATTTCTTCCTTCTCCCAGGGGAATTACGTAAGATTTCATCTCTGACATCCTGGTAGGGAAATTAAGACAAATCTCTCTACCAAATGGTTAAATTGAAATCTCTCATTCTGTGAACTGGCATTACTGGCGACGTCGGTGCAACAGGAAGCAACGAACAATGAACCACTTAATGTTGTTTTCGTGCACCGAAAAATCCCTGTATCGAAGCATTTTAATACCCACACTCCTCGTTGTGTGCAAAAACAGCCGTGCAATCCATAAGCGAGCAGAATGACCGATGCCCGTTGTGCTCGTGTGCCTAAAGACGTGATAGTTTATACAACTTAACATTTATTTCCATCTTGCAAGGATCCCAGTTACTACACGTAAGGGGGCATATTTCTTATCCCAGAGACTCAGAACCGACACCATGGTGAAAAAAGTTAAATTGATAACACCAAAGTCATGATCACATACTGAGTCGCTACATTTTGTTGAGACATCAACGTCGGTACACTACCTTTTTTTTTAATTTGAGACTTTGGAAAGTGTATCTAAGCTGGCATTTAAAAGCTTTCTTTACTCATTTCAATTATTGCCAATGTGAATTTGCTCTGAAATTCGAGAGGTAAGGATTCAGCGACAACTCAACACGAAAGTGGGATAAAGTAAAGAGTAAACCATACGTTCTCTTAGTTGTGAAGTGAAAATGAAGCGACATTCACCCTATCAGCGAATAAATGTAATGAAGTGGTAGAAATAATATAAACTGATATCGCGGGGGGTGTTCCTTTTTTGTTTACCTACGTAGACCAGGGTGCTAGTGCTTTTTATATGAACATCGTTTTCTCGTTTTATTGAGTCTTTTTAGTGGACGTTTTTTTTTGCTTCCACCTCTTACCTACTGACGCCGAAGGTATGTGTGATTCTTTTTTCCCCCGTTTTCCATCTTTTCTTTTATACATTTTCATTTCTTTCTTTGTGGCTGTTGTGAAGTGTTTTGGTTTTATTTCGGTGGTGCACCCGTAGCTGGATGAACAGCGAAGCCAAAAGCAGATTGAGATGTAAAGCAAAATTGATTACTGCCATTAGTTACATGTTATATGCAATGGATGCCATCAATTTATTAATCTCTGGTACACGGATTTTTTCCATGCCCGTTTCTGTCGTCCCGTTTTGAAGCCTGCCTTATCCACATGCCACCTTTACAGCCTCCACATCCAGCCGGGACCTTAAATGTTGCCTTCGTGAATGTGGGGGAAATGGAAAATAAAAGAAACAATTTTTAGATACACGCAGAAATTCTGATATCAAAAGAGGTATTCATTTACACTACCCGAAGCATTACCTTCGCATCCGCCTCTGCTGGTCATTCGGATGGCGCTGGCACTGTTCTTATCCTTTAGCCCTTCTTTTTTTGGGACAAACACTTTGATTGTGTGCGAATGGATCGGGACAGGAATCCCAGTGTTTTCGCTTTCAGACGGTTGTTGGTAAGAGCTGGAGTACAACTTTATGCCGTATCTGTCGAGCTGAGGTGGGGAAGTGGTGCGGTGGTCTTTCAACTTCTATAGTTTATTCATTTCTTGTGTTGTTGGGTTTTTATCTTAGTATAATTTTTTACTTTTATTCCATGGCATGTTGGTCGTTTCGTTTTTACAGTACAAAGGGGGTCTATGGATTTTTCACGATTATGTATTTGGCCTCGGCGTCTGCAATTCAATTAAGTTGTAACATGAATTCCAAGTTAGAACGGGCCTCATCTCTTGGACTTCTTCTTTTTGTCTAAAATGGATCATTACTCATACAAGAGGAGAGATTTGTTATCTTCGTAGGAGTCATTGGCAGGCGGAAGACCGTCATTTATTGGAGGGAATCGACATATTCCAATGCCTAGAACGGCTGGGAGAGTATACTTCGATTAAACTGAGAAGTACGCGTGAAGCCAACGAATCTTAAATGGGCGACAACTACAGTCCTTGCAATTCAAGACTCTCCTTTTTTCCGTTAATATTCTGACAACGATTTATCTATAAAAAGGATCCGAAGTTAAAGCACTTCATGGCAAAAAGAAGAGAAGTAAAAATCGGGATCACGGGTTGGTCTTAAACGAACTACAAGTTTCCTTAAAAGTAAGTCCTTACTTAAGCTTTTATTTCACGAAATAAAAATGCAATGCAGTATCCCGGGGAATAAAGTGAGAGGACAATGAGTTGTACAAAGGCAATGCTTATATGTACGTATATGTACATGCCCCAGGCAGCTCCAGGAGATATAGGATCTGAAGCAACTCTACAGAGGGAGTATTCAGGAGGAGACGACGAGAAGAAGTCTCTGCTGCGAAAACAAGGGATAAAACAGTGCAAAGTTAAAGTGAAATATAAAAGTTGACGAGTGTGCATGCAAGGGGGTGGTTGAATGAGTTGCTCTTCAAAAGGATATCCTTCGAAAACACCACTAGACCGTGAGTGTGAGTGTGTATTGCATAGTGCAGTGGAAGAGATGAAAAACTACCAAGGTGATGATCCTTTGAACTTTCCGAGTCCCTTTCAATTTGAACTGGTATTGATTTTATTCATAGCACGGAAAGGGTGCAAGAATATCCTAAGGATAATGGGATTTTTCAACTATCACAAGATGGCCAAGAGGTTGTTGCTTGGAGGGGGCTAGGAGAAATGTTAGAAGAATATATAAATAAATATTGAAGATTAAATTGAAAACAACAGGAGAAGATGGTCACAAGAGCAGTTATACTTACAGCTATGTTTTTTCCAGCTCTGCTCTTTTTTCCCTTTTTTTGCCATCGTTGTGGCGCTTGTTGTTAGTGTTGTTTGTCCCTTTTCACAGTATTTCAAGTGGCGAGTATATTTTATCAAGATATCCACAAAATGAGCCACTTGTTGCTGCGAAATTTGTTGAACGTCGCTAAAATTTATGACCCACCACCAGCAAAACGTAGAGCACTGTAACTACAGTTACCACAAGTATTATTATCATCATCATCATCATCAACAGCAACAGCAGCAGTAGCTGCAGAAGCAGCGGTAGTATTGCTGTTGGTGTTGCTTTTGGCAATGATGATGGCAACATGAAAGAAAGGGTTGAGAATTGAGTTTTTCAATTGAAATGTGCTTTATTTAGTTTCATGTCTTGATATTTGCGAAATGTTTCATAGCATCCTTGTGCGAATTACGAATGTAAAATTAAAAAGGGAACTATTCTCATTTTTGTCAGATCATCAATTTTCAATTACTCAATTGTTGTTGTGGTAGATACTTTCATCTCAGTTCCTTAGAAAGGATACTTACATGCATTTTCCGTAGCTTTGGGAACTTATTAATTGGGCACTTCTTTTGAGAGTCCTCCGTCAAATGTATGTTTTGTAGTTGTACTGTTTTAAGTGGTGGTGTGGGTTTTAAATTTGAAGTAACATTTTAGGTTTTTGCATGCAATCAAGCACCGAGAGCTGAAAAAAGATTCAGTGTACCCCTCATATGGGAATTTGAGTCTTGCGGTGCAAGCTATGAGAGTGCACTATGTTTCAAAATAAAAACGGATATGAATTTAGTTTTTTCAAAACTTTCCTTTCTGTATTTTGTTGATACTCTACTCTATTAGTTTCTGTCCTACTTGTACATTCCTGAGAGTCAGGATATCTGTATCACTTTATTGATTCATTTTCCATACCGATGTGTCCCTAAAGAACAAAATGGTATCTGTGGGTTCTATTGTTTTGTGTTACTTTTCTTGTATTCTTTGATTATCAAACTTTTCACAATTGATTTTTTTTCGTTGATTTTGTTTCCTTTTGACGCTTTGTACTTTCTGTTATGTTGTGTGTGAATGAATTTCATTCTCGTTGTGTCGTTTTGCTAAAAAAATATAGAAAAAAAAAATAGAAAAATTCATACCATATTCCCATAACAATATCTACATATACATTTTTACATTATTTTTCATGTCCATGTCCACTCTCAAATTCGGCACTGGGGCGATTGTTCAGGCGGTGGCGCATGTGGAGGTAGGATTTCCTTAAAGCATTTCCATTAAACAAAAAAAAAATTGGTAGATATTTGCAGTGTATACTTAAGAACAAAACATTTGATATTTGTTTATTTTGAAAAGACAAAACGAAGAAACAAAAAAAAAAAAACAATCCGTGAAAGCTTTAACGCTAAGCACACAAACATTTGTGAAGAGGAATTAACGCACATCAAATGCAATCCCTCAAAGTGTTGTTCATTTCTTTTTCTTTCGTTATTTTGTTTTGTTCTCGTTCGTTTTTGTGTGTGAGCCAATCTTTCATGACAACAGCTGAATTTTGATTCGGACACAGGCGAGCCTCGCATATGTAAAATGGGCGGATAAGGATGAGGGTGGTGACTGCTGCCCTCTGGCTACATTCGTCTGTTCTAGTTTTCCGTTTATTTTTTGTTCAGTGTTGTTTTTGTTTTTTTTTTTTCATTTTTACACATAGACGAAATGTTCGTTGGAAATTACATTTGGGATAGAATCGTGCATACCTATACATATAGGATACGTATGTATGTGAACATATGAACAATACCCAGTGTTAAATCCTCGAAAACTAAAACCATTGGGAAAAGTATGGGACCCATGTCAAAATATTTGACAGCTGACTAAAACATGCCATGCGATACTCTTCTCCGACGAGTCTCCTCTGTCCTCTCTCTCTTACTCGACTGGGGTTTCGGAAACCAGATCCTGAGTAGAAAAATAAAAATTAAACCCCGAAAAGAGAGAAACGAAAAAAAAGACTGAATTGAAAGGCCGGCTACTTCCCTTTCTTCGTTTGCCGGGCAGAAACCAGCATCAGGCGGACATATTTCTCATTTTGAAATTTCCGTTTTTGATGAGCATGTTGCCCGTGACTGTGCCCCAACTCTTCTTCGGCCAGTTGGTTTTGGGTTGTTGTTGTTGCTTTTTCCTCTTTCTATCTTTCTCTCTTTTGCTTTATTTTTTGGTTGTCTTCAGTCTTGTCGTCCTGAATCTAGATAGTAAAAGAGTGAGTTCCTTAATTTAAAAATAGAATTTAAATTGATCCGAAAGAAGGGTATTATTTAAAGTCTATCCATCGCCAACACATGCATATGTATGAGTTTTGGTCTCACTTTTATTGATTGAACTGATCTGATACCGATAATTGAGATATCAACATTTAGAAGCGACCCTATGGAGATGCACTTGTTGTTTGGTCAACACAAAGTGTGATTAATGTCAAAAAATTCGGTTGTTATTAAGCTTCTGCCAGACACAATTGTTTTACAAAAAATTTAAAATAGAAAATACCTGTGTCACTTACAGAACTAGCGGCAACATTTGCGTACATTAACTATTCGGATTACGAAAGTGGTGAAAAGAAGTTAAGATGTCCACGCCAAAAGGAAAATCATTATCTTCTTGAAGAGCTGATATGAATTTCCAAAGCATTTATTATTTTTATTTATGATGTGGCATTCGATGATGATTAGGCATTAAATGGAATCCCGCCACACACACGGCCACATCAGGCAGTGGGCATATGCCCGCGTCGCACACGCTTAATTTCCGCAATTAAAAAATCATTTTCTTCGCCGAAAGCTCGGTGATGTTTTATCCGCACTCGTGCCTTCTTCTTTGAAGCCTCCTCCTTTGTATTCGTTTCTCTTATTCGCATGTATAATTTGTATAATAATGACTCTTAAATGAGGTAAACTCAATGATTGGGGCGTGTGCGTATGCTTCTGCTGCATTGATTTCGCAGCATTCTCATATCGAAAGAGTTTACAATCGAGCTTACAGAAAATCACATCAAATAAGTGGAAAAGATTGGAATAGCAGAGCAATTCAATCTGCTAAAGTATGTTGCCGAAGAATTACAAAAATCCTAACCAAAGAATGGTGATAGATGAGGCCCACTGAAAGGCTAGATATTCACTATAAATGGCGCTTGGAGGGGGTAATGGTATAATCGTTAATAGTATCTTGTAGATACATCATGTAGATATTTTACTATTCCGGAATGAGATATCGCAGACAAGAACGGTGCAATTAAAAACGAATCAAAGATCAATTTGGATTTGTGAATGTTAACACGTGAAATGTCAATAAATTAAAAGTCCTCTCCATTCGTGGCTTGAGACAGTGACCCACAGTAGAATGTTGAAATTGCGAAAAGGCCGATTTGGCTCGACAAGAAATAGCACAATTTTTTCTTTTAATAAATTTCAAATCATTAGATACACTGTGTCTTTGGTCTAAGAAAAACGCACGCACGCAGTTTAATTACGTGCTGACCTCATTGAGAATGGGCATTCCCACCAAATGTGATTATTTTAATGATTTCCCCTTAAGTGAATGAAATTATAAAACAAGACAAAAACCAAAACACGAAAAACAAGAACGAACAAAATATAACCGACTACACATGGGCATATGATACAAAATGTAAGAAAAATGGTGGCCTAATCACTATTTAATTACAATTCTCGTATTTGGGTGGGTATAGTTTCATTTTGTGGCCATGTGTGTGTGAAGTGTGTGTTTTTTTGTTATTTGGTTTTTTGTTGGCTTCAATTGACCCCTAAGTAGTCCTGCCCTCAAAGCTAGCTTAGAGCGTAGAATGCGTTTCCATGTTGTCGTGAATTGTGCAATAATCGATACAGGCGCTAGCGTGCGTTTTGACCAAAATAAATGAAAGGACTTTTTGGTTGCTCCCTAGGAAAAACATGGCTATTTTTGTATAGGTTTTGTTGTTCATGATTACTTTCAGAAAATGTATCTTTAGTATCATTCTTAAATGTTTACAACGGCAGATAAGGCAACAACCAGATTTCAATATCAAATCTTCTTCTGATTTTGTACTTACGTTGATTAAAGAAAACAGAAACATTAAGCATCACAAAATCTTCTGACATTTTCTGGCGTGCAAAAACTGAAAATATTCTTTTTACATTTGATGAACGTTTACGTTCCTTTTTTAAACATTTAAGCCTCAACTGAAAAGCGTCATTCTTGAGTCTGTTGATTAGTGTGAATGTTAAACTTTTGGATTCATACTTATGAGACCCATAAATGTTAGAATAAAGAAAGAAGATTAATATTTTCCGTAGTAAATAAAGCAAACTGTGGTCGCCGTGGCATAGTGGGTAAGTTCGTCGACCCATGTGGAGAGGGTCTAGGTTCGATTCCCGGATGAGGCATCTCGCATTTTTTCACGGCATCACCTCTTTCGAGTTGGCCCTGGTCCCTTGTGGGATGTAGTGCCACGCAATTATTGTTATCAAATAAAGCAAACAAAATAAAAGAAAAAACAAAGCGGCGTTGTTTGAACAAACTGAATGACAAGTGACGCTCACTCTCCTCCCGATCATAGAGAACGATAATGCCAATTAAGCTATAAGACAAAGCAGAACGTGGTTTATTTGTTCCTGTTCACAGAACAGTACAGAGTATCCTTTCAATCGATTGTCCTGATTGTTAAACCATGCACAACTGATGCATATTTCGGCCGGTCTCAACCTATAAAAGAAGTTTTCTAAATTTGACCGCCCTGTTGTGTTTTTTTGGGTAAGTGCGTCAAAGAAATGATTTCTGTACTAAACTTTCATCCCATTATTTTTTCACAAAGTATGAGCCAATCAATACAGTTCTGCGAAATACACACGTAATTTGTCCCGAAAAAGGAAACTTAAAGTACAAGCAGCCAACGGAGGAAGGGCATACATACTTGTAATCTTCATGCAACATGGATTAAAACACATGTTGCGAATTTGACAGAAACTAATATTTTCAGTCAGGTCGCGTTTGATCTTTCCTCCTTCATGTTGAGTACTGTATGCATACATGTGTCTGGCGCTTGTACATATATTTTACGTTCAGATCGCCGAATTGCAAATGTGAATCTGTTACAGATCTCTTTAAATTAAGATGACACTGAAAACTCTCGTATTTACAAACAAATAAAATAAGTTAAAATTAGACAACAAAATCGTTCTCTCATAGATCAGGTATTTAATGCATATATTCTAAATGATATTTCAAGAGACTGTCTGAAGTCATTTGTCATGTAACTTAAGCGAGCGAACAGACAAGTTGCATAAACTGAAAAGCAACGTTTTATATATATTGAAGTCATTTCATAATTTGAACAGTGAATTTATCATTTTCTTCCGAAGCTTACATGAAACGGTCATGGGATTATAATGATGCCCACATTCTGCTGGCCGCAGTCAAGGATTTGTAGAAAGAATTAAGGAAAAGAGCCACACATGCAATTAATCGAAAAGGTGTACGTGTTGGTTTCCCTAGGTTTGTCTTCTCTAATACATTCTTGAAGAATGGCTGCACCTCCTTATAGTATTTACTTAACTACCTGGTCTACTTAACCTCCGAATTGATATGAAACCGCATTTAAATTGGAGCCATATTTGAGTGAAGTGAATAGAAACATGGCGGCAGTCGGTCGTTGCATGGGCACATTGGTCATACCAATGAACCCTCGTCATCTCAGCAGTTGTGCTACGCGGCAGACATGCACACTTAAATACCATTGCGCAATGAAATTGCTGTTATTAAAAAGAGATTTTCTTCAAATGTAAATCTGAGGTTGGTTTCCGCTCAATTGCATATTTCAAAAAATATATCCACATCTATGCATTTGTAATTATGTACCCCTGCAGCTGAATGGCTTAGATTCACCTTTGGAATCGTACGGAGCTGTGTTTTCTTTTTGTTTTGCTTTATCTGGTAAGCGACATTTTGACTTCTCAATTTATTTTCTTTTCTTCGCGTTGTTTCTTCATCTGAAACTTTAACTAACCCTTCTTGTGTGAATCAAAGTTTCTGGTGACACATCTCGGATATGGTTGCATGACTTTCTCAAAGCGGACAAAAAAAGGGAAATTTCTTCAAGACAATTGAATTCGTATATTTTTTTTGTTGTTTTTTTTTCGTCAGTGCAGTGAATCAGCCATTTGCGTTGATTCACTTCCAACTCATAACGTGGTTATATAGTCAGGCGTCCTACTTATTCATGAATCTTGATGATAATTATGCGCTATGCGCACTCTGTGATGTTTTTAGTTTGTTTTGGTACGTTTCCCTATGGCATACCTCTAATATCATTAACGAAATTCGTCTCTCTGTCCCTTTAGTTTTGGGGAAATGTAAAATAATTACAGTAATTGTGTCGTGTCTATCAGCCAATCAAATATGTTCGAGTTTGTGGAACGACATTAATATTTGTTTGATATCCAAAAAGCAGAGTGCGATTGTTGGTATAGATGTATTTTGGTCATGTTGTATGAACATTGGAACTTTCCAACAGGGTTACACAATATTAGAGGTCTAGATATTATCTGTAGTCAATAAAGTAATAATTGAGCTTTGCTTTTAATGCAGATAAAAGAAACTCGTTTTGATTATTTTAATAGCCCCTTTTGAAAGTAGTGTGTTTTTTTATACACAATTTTGTTTAACGTAAGCCAGTAAATATTAATTTTATTTTATTTATTCTTCTGTATTTTTTAGAGCGAAAACGTGGTCGACAAACCTACACACGGTATCAAACCCTCGAATTGGAAAAAGAGTTCCACTTCAATCGATATCTGACAAGGAGAAGAAGAATTGAAATCGCCCATGCCTTATGCTTAACCGAGAGACAAATAAAAATTTGGTTCCAAAACCGTCGAATGAAGTGGAAAAAGGAGAACAAGACAAAAGGTGAACCAGGATCTGGCGACAATGCGGATGACATCACACCACCACAAAGTCCACAATAAAGCAACTGTTATCATATATATTTACTTAAATCAAATATATATACATATATTTATATTTAAATTCATTTTTAGAAAGTTCTTGAGAAAGAAAACAAAAAAAAAGTTGTTTTATCTGCATATTACGATTTTCGTTCGACACATACCTTCATTAGAAAATATACCCAAACTCATTCAATTTTCCATAAAGTTTCCTAAGAAATATGTATTTTTTGACTTATTTTGTTGATAAAACAAGCAAAGATATTTCAGCGGTCTAAAATTGTTTACAAACGAGAACAAAAAAAAATGTATGATCTAAATTGGAGTTTAAAAACAAAAAGAAAAAACAAAATTTTAACATAAAACTTAAATAAAACAACACTCAACAACAAAACCAACTCATGTGACCTCAAATTATATAAGTTAATAATAATAATTATAAATATTAAATGTAACTATAATACAATTGATAAATAACACTAAATAAAGGTATATATAACAATTTTAAATACAGTCCTAAGTGTAAAATTAAAAGAAAACAAATGAAATAATTAGTTAAAATATAATTAGATCGATTAAGACATAAAACTACTAATAAATAAATATATACACATCTATTTAAAATACTGTAAGGAAACATGTAAAAAGGTTGATCTAAAACGAATGAAAATATATTGTGTGATTTTTGTTGTAATACTCTGTACAGACAATGCGATAACCAAAATTTTAAGAAAAATAATAATTTTTGTCCAAAAAAAAAATTTCATTATTTTTTTTTTTGTTTAATTAGTCTCTCAATGAAGGTGTTTGTTTGTATTTGGAAACATCTCAAATTGAAGCAAAATTGTTTCGATATGAGCGAGGTTATTTGTTTGACATTTTCTTAGACCAACCAAATTCAGTTATAGTTTAGGGAAACTCCTACTTCAGTGACAATCTTAGCAAAACAAGCTTATAGTATCCTTGCGGTCATTGCTTTGTTTTGCATTTCGCATTTTAACATTTACCGAAACCTAAATTTGTTTCAAAATCATATGCATAGCTTTTCGCTTTATAGTCGGTTGTTCATAGACACATTTGTATAGAAAACTAATCGTGGATTTTGTTACAACACAAAGTACCCTCCTGGCTCATGAAAACAAATAACCACTCTCAAAACTTCTCCAAATATAAACAATTTACACGTTTCTTTCAGCCTCAGAAATTATCTAATCCAGTAACAGTTTTTTTTTGGTTAAACATAAAACACATGTAAACAACGATAGATGAAGTATAAAAAGGCCAGTGATGATTTTTTTCTATAAACTATAATATTTTCTTTTTAAATAAATCAGTGCAATTTGTATAACAAAATTTAAGAGAAAACACGAGATAATTGTAAAGAAAACTTGAAATAGAATTAAAATTGTATCCAGTCGATACAGGATTTTATTTCTTAACTGAATGAATTTAGATAATTGTATATTTCTGATTTTATTTATTTGGATTTTGAAGCGCAATTTCGATAAGACCCAAGTCTCGAATCCTAGCTATTTATTACCAGGAAAAGAATCCTTAATAAGAGCAATTTCTTTCCGACCTTTTTTCGAAAAAAAAAACAACAAAAAAATGAAATGAAAATTAATTACAAAAAAAACAATTATTTTTGTTTGCGCAAGGATAACATGTATACAGAGAAAAAAAAAAGAATAATTGGATATCTTAATAATAATAATAAGGGAATACTTGAAAAAAATACCAAAAAATATTTATAAATTATAACATGAGTGGAGGAGTTTGTTTTTTGAACGTACACAAATTTAGACTAAAAACGACTTGTATGATGTTTTTCTCATTTCATTCTTTCAGACAAAAACAATGTTATTATTATTTTTTTATTCTCATACCGACATAGAAAAGGATCAAAAATTGCAATAGATAACGATAATTAAACAGAAATCTACCACGAAGATAAACAAAAAGAAAACAAATAATAAAACTTGTAGCGAAAACCTAGTGTAAACCAATCAAAGTCGTCTGTGTGTTTTTGAGCATGGACATGAACCACAATAAACAATATACCAAAGCCATACAATAATTAAAAGAGAAAAAAAAAGCTTACATATAAGTAATAAGAAACATGTAAAATAACTATTTATAGAAATCTATCTAGAAAAGATAAAATATATTGAAGCCACGACGAAAAAGGCAGACGACCTAGGCAAACGGCCGGCGCGTCGTTTGTCCGTCGTCGTCGTCAGAGAGAACGTTTTCAGCACAACTTATACAGTCCCTTATTCGATAATCTGCAACGCAGGCATATTTTGCATACTGTAAATTTTGTATAGACCCGCTAATGAAATAAAAGGATGTCAAATACACACTCACCCTCACAAGAAACTAAAAATGAAATTACTGTAAGATATTTAGATTTGATATAAACAAAAAACAAAAAACGTAACAATATACTTTGGTATATGGATGCAAAATGTGGAGAGCATACAGTTAAAATGTGATTAAAATTTGTTGATTTATTATTTATGATATATATGTATGTATCATAATATTAGCAAATAACAAATCGAACCTAAAATACGTAAATAAAAATGAAATTTTGATTAAGTGGTAAACAATTTTTGCAACCAAAAAATTTATGAAAACGTAAGCAACATACATATATGAAATTCCTATAAGTTAAAATGAGATAAAAAAACCTAAATATTTTCGATTATTTGATAAATTAAACAAAACGCAAAAAAAGGCAAAAAAAACGTAAAAAGTATTTTGAAAATTGAATAGTTTTACTTAAACTGTATAACCATACAGCAGGAAACGTGAGAATAAAAGAACCTATTATAAAAAGAAAATCCAAATACGTAAGCATAGGCCTCATTCTGTAAGAAAATACTATTATATATATATACAATATTATATATATTATATATGAACAAAAATGAAAAGGAAACATTTTGTTGTAAATAAACCCTACTTTTTAGAGTAAAAAAAAAACACATTTTTTGTTGATGATTATTTCAATATGGAATTGCGTTTCTCGGAAGCCCTGTGGCTTGGGGCCAGAGGAGAATACATCCACAGCTGATCCCTTGCTTGTCGTAAGAGGCGACTAAAAGGGTGGAAGGAAATGTTTTTAGCCAAGAATGGCAGTTAAAGAAAGAATAGACATAAGGGCATTGCCTACTTTAAGGAGTAAAAATTGCATTATTTTTGAACATCATCGTTATATGGAGTTGCGTTCCTCAAAGGCCCTGTGGCTTCGGCTTCTTCTCTTTCAATGTGATGCCGGTAGGATCCACAAACGACCGGGGTATAGTTTCGTTAACAACCAATTGGGTTGTGCTACAACGTCGAATGCGAACGACGAATATAGTCTCAAGGCCTAGACTATAGTATAAGCTATTTGGCCGTGCTTCTGTAGTCGTTAAGTGACATGCGTCAAAAAACATTAAGAACAGTAACCGGAAGATCTCATGAAACTACAGATATTCTTTTTTTCACATACAGTCTTCTATAATCTCCACCAAGTTTTGGAACTTATATATTCTCATTATAGTAGCTCCTTACGCCACAACTCGGCTTTTGGTTGATAGTTAATTTGATTCTTCTGTTAAGTTCCATCGAACTACATTTAACAGCCCAAAATATAATTCTCCTAATTCTCTTTTTTTTTTTAAATTTGGACCAGATTTTTATATTTCTTTTTTTCTTTAAAAATGCCTCACGTGGGCCTTGACTTGCCTTTTCAGATAGCATAGTCTCTTGTCTGCTACTTCTTATTTTGCACAAAAAAATAACTACTCCATCATAGACTGAAGAGTGCACTTCTCGGTTCTCCTAATGGCTTGAATTTTAAGACTCTTCGGTCCAGCACAGTTTTGTTCACACGGTTTATTTGGCTAGTCATTCTAAGCGTTACATTCTTAGATGCCGTAGTAGGTTCTTTCCACCGTGAAGCCTATAGAGGTTTTCGATTAATCTTCTTCTCATTATCCCTTCAACGCAAACGGAAGAACCTCCTCCCTCTCTAAAGGGACTAAAGCTTGCTCGTCAGTTTTACATAACGCCTAGGTTTGTGCGTGATATGTCAAATCTCTCGCGAGAGGGCTCTATTACTTCATTACCTCTTTCCAACGAAGGAACAGGTACTGTCAAGAGTAATATCTTACCTGAGTCGGCCACATTTAGGCCAATTTTTAAATTATTTAGATTGTGAATAGCTTTAATTTAGAAATAGAAAAAATGACACTAAGTTCTGAAGATGAAAAAATCCCCTTTTTAATGTTGCTGATATTACTACTTGACCATACAACAATTTCAAAGGTATATCCTGCTCCGTTTCACAGTTAATGAAATGATCTCTAATGAAAGCCTGTAAGTTTTTTGATTGTATGGAACGTTTTGTATAGAAATCCTCTTGCAGCTTATAAGCTATTTTAGTGTCATGTAATCTATTACAATTTTTTAGCTGCGCAAGTTGGAAACTGCAGAGGACAGTGTTAGACAACATTGGGCATTAAGGTTTAAGGATCAAAATATTGACTAAGATAGATAGATATTTAATTTCTTGCATAGTGTAACAGTGTTTTCACAAAACTATTTGTGCTCAAGCTTGCTCAGAGATATGATTTACAAGACCTTACTACTGAAAAAAACAGTGTTTTGCAATTCAAGGATTTTTTTTTTGGTAAGATCGATATTAAAAAGTCATTATTTTATGGTCAGACGAGTAATCTTTTAAAGTTATGTAATATCTGTTATATTTTAGAAGCGCAGTCAGGTTTATCGGATAAAGGATTGAGTCTTAGACTAAACCACAAAATCAACAATTTTGAACAAATTGCAAACCATTGTAGCTTACTTTTGATTTCTAGCGTAATTTCTTAAATAAATAAATAAACTTTTCTTACGGAGATAAATTCTACAATGAAAACTTACATAAAAATAAATTATGTAGAATGAAAACAAACCTTTTTTTAACCGAAGAAATCATAACGGATAGCTCAAAAATAATGCATCTCCTCGCAAGCGCATTCATTCAAAACTCACAGTATAAATTTGAACACTTCTGCACTCCTCATGAAGTCCTTGGAAATTGGCCAAGTTCATGCGAACGCTGTACTTCGCCGTTATCGCATGCGTGACTTTACCTAAGGATGATTACTTTTACCATTTCTGCCTCCTTAGTTATAGCAAAAAAAAAAGTCTCATCATTGTGGCCACCGAAGAAGAAAGCAATCTGTCGTCGCGACAACTGTCTAGAATCTCTCTATTTAATGTTGCAAATAATTATGATTTTGTGTCTCCGCAATATTTGCTACGCACAACGACTGCCCGTTTTGCAAAAAGTGAGCACTCCCAGAATACATGAGTAAAAATAGAGAATCCATTTCACTAAAACAAGGATTAAGGAACAGCATTAAAAAATGTTTTGAGCGAAGATAACTTTGTTGCAATCAATTTGTTGCAGACAACAACCAGCCAAGGGGATCAGTTGGCTTTTAATTCCACCGTTGTTCAACCGTAGAACAAACAGCAAATCGACAATTGTTCCGAGCGGAATGTAATTAATCATAAATTCTTAGGATTTTCTGTGTGCGAATCTGCTTTCACCGTCAAGTCAACGGGGCGGCACACAATGATACACTTCAACCTGCTTTTGTATCCTTTTGTTTTGGGCGAGCGATAGACACAAAGCTCACCACAATCACACAGATACTGATTCGTGGATATATCCTTTGCTCGTGAAATTTATAGTCATCTATCAAAATCATTATGAAAGTGTCATCCATTGTTTCAGCGCACAAAGCTACGAGAAACAATTTAGTTTCGCGAGGGTGGCTCCTGCCACTTCCTTTCGGTGATTATGAAATATTTGCTGTTTCAATACCAAGGTATTTGGAATCCGTATTTGTGGACATGACTGTTCGTACCTTGGCGGATGATGATGAATGAATTCAGTAAAATTGTTTTGTGTGGTTTCTGTCAATACAACGGGGCAGGCTGAGCCATTTCAAACGCACAAAGGTGCTAGGGGAAATTATCTTTGCGGATAGATTTCCATAAGGTTTCTGGTGTGATCGAAAGAAATTCAATTTAAAAGGGGTTAGATTCAGATTTAAAGTATTTACGGCATTAACAATGATTGTCTGAAATACATAGATTTGCCGGGTGTAATTACTTTCATTATGCAGCAAAATAGGAAAGTTTAATGGGAGGACTTAATGAAGAATTAAGTGATTGAAAGGTAAGTGGGGGCTTCTCCTTTTGAAAATGCTACGTAAATGATTTGGATTTGATTGATTTTTTTTAGTTTTAAGAAGAAGATTTTAATTGAAATGTTTTTTGAGTTGTGTTGCAAATATTTCGAAGAGAGAAACACAGAGTCACTAGCCTATATGCATTGCAATATTTTCACTTTAAAAAGAATATTTAATAATTGTACGAAGTATTCTTAAAGAAACTTTTAAGTTTGCTTGATTCAAACTTACCGGGTGACTTTTATTTCATCACTGCCACATTAGAGATAAATAAATAATATTAAACCAAAGTTTTTCTTTGGAGAACATTTTGTTTCAACGGTTTGTAAGACTGTTGTTTTGTGTTTTCTTTTGGGCAGAAACCGTCTTTCATTACATATGTTAATGTTGTCGATACATAACAATTATCAACCAAAAGCGCTACATTTCAATGAAAACCAATATATTTAAGCTCGAAAACAATGACAAGTAGTTTCAGCTTGTTACACGCATGGGCAGTCACACAACGAACTGGACAATGAACATCTTACAATTAATTATTAATTTTGTAGGCGGATGTGCCAGCGGAAATGCCATTAATTTCCCATCAAGGTCATTTCTGTTTTCTTGAAAAAATTAGGATAATTCAAACCAACGGTTGAGTTTTTTTTATAAATTTATGCGAGAGACTCTTCGAACATTTTACCACATACGTACAGTTTGTCATGCCAACATCATATAAGCGAAAGAGCTTCAGTTCCCATGTTTAAGCTATAAGATAACATACAAAATAACATAAGACGGATAACTCAAAGAGCTACTTCAATATCACATCATAAAATAATCGCAAAGAAATTTCAATAAGTAATTTTTCTTGGAGTTCATATATTTTGAAACTAATTTGAAACTAATTGTTCTTGAGCACACTTTTTTAAAGTTCAGATTGTCTGATTAGAAAAACCGTGCCTCATGCAATATAAATTTGTTCACCAAAGCAAATTGGTATGAACCACATCTTCTTAAATTTGTCTGGAAGTATTAGAATTCGTACTCCTTTCTATTTTACCATATGCCCCAGAATTTCAAAAAAAAAAGATCCAGTTTTAATCCGCTTCTCAAACCACACCATCAGGATTTCTTAGTTGTTGTATACCTCTACATGAGGTTACAATTACTTTTTCAGAATTTCTCTTATCTATTATAGGACAACACAGAAATGGTTTGAATATGAGTACATGTAGTCGGAAGAAATGTTTAAACTATTTATCACTTATGGCCAAAACTGGCATTAAAATTAAAAACGTTGCATATTGTATTTTTGTAATATGCAACTCAAACATTTTGAATTATTAACGTTTATATTATGCATATATATATAAACGAATGTGGATACAATGGGTGATCCTGTAGTCCACAATCGACCTACATCTAGCATCTTGCTTGCTATTGTTCTTCCACAAGCTCATTGCTGACTGTAAACGGTAAAAATTGTAATGCTTTACATATACATATTGTACTTCTTTTTTAGTTTCTGGAAAAAAGTAGCCATGTGAACAAATATTAGATTAACGCTTATTTCGGGAATCGAACTTTTTCAGTCGAGAACTATGTTTCAAAGCTTCATACTATTATTTTTGCGCCGTATCTCTAAACTTTCAAGAGTATGAATGTAGGGATCTATTTGCCTCGTTTCATATTACTTATCTTTGTAGTTTTGTTTATATTTCTGTATTTTATGTTATTAAAGTTCTGTTGATAAATCTATTAAGTAAATCAATTAGAGTATGATTTAGACAAACGAATAACTCATTATGCAGACCTATGTTTGTTCTGAGAAGCACAAACTTTTGTATAGGGAGCTGAAAGACAAGTCTGTGTTCCTGCTTCTTGCTTGTCTTCATTACTGCTACCGTTAAGTATTTAGAATTACTACCATTAAAAAATTCTTTTAATTTTTTTTACTAAAAGCGACAAAAAGTTGACATCAAACATTCTTTCTTTTAAATTAATTTTACGCTTAAGCCCTTGCATTAATATGATTTAGCTTTGATTCGATTACTTTTTTTTCAAACTGTGCTTAATACAATACAAAATTTATTTCGTGAAAAATTTAAACTTAAAAATATTGCGGCTAACATTGGGTGTTAAGTGGTTAGCTAAAATACGTTCATAACCAGATAACTTAAATTGTCAAAAACTTAACATAATTATACAAATTAAAAAAATATTTAAATTATTTTATATTTTCCACACTAGCTTGGAAATCTGTGAATGAATTTGGCAGTAAATGCTTCAACGTGCATATTAGTAACATAGCGAGTAAATTTTGAAGAAAGATCAAGAATCCTCTCTTAAGTCCTTCGGAGTTAATAAGTGATTCTCTTGTAGTCTAGCTCTTTTAACTTCCGCCCTTTTGGGTATTTCAAAAAATAGAACCAAATAATTTTGTTTTTTTTTTTTCATTGGTTTGGCAATTTAATCAATAATTATAATAATTGAATGGCATTACAGCCAACACGGGACGAGAGCCTAGCTTCTACAATAACTAATCGTGTTGTGGGCGCTGCGGTTCTCTCACGAGTAGAAGGGACATATAGTTTTTTGCCGACTCCGAACGGCGAGATTTGAGAAGCTTTTCATAGACAATTGATCATCTTGGAGTGTTGTCAGTAGATCTTGAAAAACTGCGAGATGTTCTCAAGACCTTCTGCATGTGCGTCTACGCACTTATCCACTACGCACTACGCTGTAAATATTAAAAATCTAACTATATCATCAGCTTTGGACTTCAAGACATTTCGCAGAATTTGATAAGAAGTTATCCTTATATGATTTTTCAACACAAAATGATTTCTTTATATCAATGATCTTGTGTTGTTACCGAGGTACAGTGGATAAGTGCGTCGACTCATACACTGAAGAACTTCTACGTTCGCAGTCAACAATAAACTGTAGGTCGGCTCTACTCACAAACACAAGTTGCTACTGAAGAATTTACGACTTTATGTCTTGTGAGCAGAAGTGATAACATTCATATCCATACACTACAAAGTAAATAAAAACCATTCAGCATCTATTCGTTAACAATGGTGTTTGGAAAAATTGAAGTAAATATTTTTCAGCTTCATTGTTAACAATTTGCATATAAAAATAGTTTTTGATTTGAATTTAAATAAAAAAATGTAAGTTATAAAACGGTTTAAACTTTGAGAAGAAATACAAATTAGAAAAATTGATCAGAAGATTTCTGTTCGTCTTTATCTAAGCCACAAGTGTAGTATGTGTATAGAATGTAATATAACTATTCATATAAAATCACAAAGTGCACTGTTCCGCCGCTGCTGTGGTAAAAGCCAGAAGTCTCTGGGAAAAAGTCGTCTAATCAATAACCATTTGCAACAATAACCATCGACTCTAGATAAATATTTGCATACCCATTGAAGTTAAATTCACCTTTAAAGTGATTATGATCGATTGGCCATAAACAAATTGTTGCCTCCTACAGTATCCTTTGCCAATAAATTATCTCAGCTCCCCATACCACTTGGTAATGTATCGCAAAGTGTTGCATTGACTGAAGAAGACGTTATGCATAGGCATTGGCTTCACAGTTTTCACGTGCAAGTCACAGGCGGTACATTGCATTCATCCGTAACCACCTGCAATCGCGCTCTGCAGGCAGGATTCAACAACGAGTGTGGCAGTTGCACTCTACCTAATCAACAGGCGCGAGTACCTGCGGCATCGTTAATCGCCAGTAATTTTCATTTCGAACTCTCCACTCCATTCCCAAAACAAGTAGATTTTCCAAATTGAAAACTGAGGAACCCGAAAGGAATATCGAAAAAAATAACGTACAGCGACGAAAAACAACAAAAAGCAATTTTCCGATCTATTTACTTCTTGGAGGAAGAAAATGGAAGCAACGATGTCCTCCCTTAACCACCGAGAGCAGTTTAACACCACCGCACACACACGCTCTCAGCTCGAACGCACACCTTCACTCGCTTAAGGTGCAAACACGCAGGTCATGTCGAGGCCCAAGGTACCAAGTAAATACCTATGCTCTCAACTCCAACCATGATTCAAGCTACTTGCTCATACGAACGGCGATGTGAGAGTGTGCGGTGGCATGTTCGAAAAAGAATGAATGGTCTTCTCGGTCGAAGGCGACAGCCAGATGTCAACGCACATATAGTTGCACTCTGCGCCGAGCAGACGAGCTACTAAGCACTACGCCGGGTGCCATTACGAAATGGGCACTAGCTACAGTTGGCCACACCCCCGATTTTCGAAATACTTGAATGATTTCAATATGGCTGTGCCTCTGGCGTTGGTGTTGCAGGAAGTGGTGGTGTGTGCGTTCGCTCAGAGCGGCTGTGTGAGAAGTGCGTCCAAAAGAACTCATCCGACAGCATCAATGGTGGGCCGGAGGGTTTCTCCGGCCGGCAGTGCATGTCTCAAGTGGGAATTCGAATTTGAAATTTAATTTTAAGATATTTTGGCGAATTTCCGTGATAGTTTTGCTCTTGTTATGCGCTTTTTATGGAAATTTTAAGATCATTCGCGATCGAGGATTTCCTGCACGCCAGGAAATGATTTCTAAATAAGAAACTTGTTTTTTTTTTTTGGAAAATGCATGTGACTTTATTGAATGCATTAAAGTGCATTTTGTTTCATAATATCGGTCAAAGTATTTCCCAAAAAGTGGCATTAACTGATTTCCTTTTTCGTTAAAAAAGAAATCAGTTAAAGAAACAGCGGAAATCAACGGAAAATAGTTTGCGGTCTTGCTGTTCGTGTTCGAATGCGTTGGTTTCCGACGGATGTGCGAAGAGCTACTTTGAAATGAATGAAATTAAAACTGTTTAGAATAGAAATATGTACAAAATGTTTGTGATTTTAAAGAAAGAGAAAGAATTATTTTGTGTTTGATATGGCAAATAAAAATTAGTATGATTTTGTTTATTTTAATATTTCAATTTGCAAAGACTAGAGGAACGTTTGAGTGTCTCTATTTCAGTAACTGTTTTTTCGTAAGTATTTCATGCACGCTGTAAAATGTGCTGATTTTGACGTTTCGAAATTTCACTACACATTGTAACCATCATTGTTTGGATCTGAATTTGAAACCAGAGAGAAATTCTGTTTTTTTCGATGAATCACCAAAATATGAGAAAATTTGCCGGATAGATGTTTCGAAGGAAATTGTTTTTCCTTTAAATTAGAAACAATGTTAGTTGGTATGCAAGTACGAAAGATAACTTGAATGTTGTAAATGTTTTTTTGGATCTGACGTAAGTACTAGAACGTGTATTTGAGTTTTTCGATGAGTTAAACTCAACTTTTCTTCATTTACATTCAACAACTTTTTTTAAAAAAAGCTGCTATTTTTTTTATTATTAAGCGTTGTATGTGTATTAAACGATGCTAAATAGATTAGGTAAACCGAGAGAATCATGCGATCAACGCTCAGAAGCCTCAGTACCGAATTAACGGCGGCTTGTTTTAAGCTTACTGCGGTTTTCTAAGCGCAAATATATTCAGAATTTAGGGGCGTTAATATTTTTGGGTATTGATGCAAAGAAAAACAATGTTTTAAAATCAAATAATAATAATTAAATTCTTAGTAACTATGCTGTGTAATAAATAAATTTGCTACAAGATATATACCCACTGAGGGCGTATTTCACTAAATCGATTAAAAACAATATAAAACAAAACCGAATTGAAAAATAATATTGAAAACAAGGTTCTGTAATGACATGTTTTCTCAAAGATGTGACAATAGAAAAGGACAAATATTTAGAGAGAAATCACACAATTTAAAAGGAAAGGATCCATGGATAATTTAAGTCTTTTGTGGAATTTTTATTCGCTTAGCGAAAATTTTCTTAACGAATCAGACGATTTATTATTGATCGTTAAGGTAAACGTATTTTTTGAATTGATTAAAACAATTCACGCCTTCTTAGATAACAAGTAATGACATTAATCTGAAGTAGAAATATCGCTTTATTTTTAAGAATGTGTTACTGAGCATGTACTAAATTAGGAGTACTAAAAGTACTAAAACATAAAAAGACTTTAAATCGTTGGCTCTACAACTTGCCTCGATTTACTCTTAAAGTAAACAGTTCAATATATACAAATCAAACGTTCAGAGTAAGATGTTGTGTAAAAAAAATGCGAGTTATAAAATTGTTATTATGTTCGAGAAATTTGGCGTTATAGGGATCCCGCAATTCGTAGGAAAATGATAGTACACCCAATAGTAATAGTTTCTGATAGCTAGGCCCTGGTCACTTCTGGACTGACACGCCATCCAATTTATCTAATTAACTGTATTGAAGTGTGATCAACAAGAGTAAGCAACATGTAAAACCTATTTTTACTGAAGCTATTGTAATGGAGCATGTGTTCCACTGGTTCCACTTTTGATTAGGTTTTTTTTTTTCATGCATTTTATTCATATCTAACATAATACTTAAATTCTAGACAAAATATGCTTAAAACTAGTTTTCAGGACTTCATTTCATTGACTTAAAATAATCTTACTGGCCCTTAGCAGGCTCTCTAAGATAAACTTAATTTAAATTTGCTTTTCAGCGACATTATTTATTACATAGGAAAATTAAGTCCTTGCTTAACGACTACCTTATTAAGAAAACATAATAAAAAACTTAACAACTTAACATTTTTACTAAAAATAACTTATATCTAAGACTACAGCTAAAAACTAAACTAAACTAAACTAAAAACTAGAACTAAAACTTAGACTATACAACTACTAACTTAAGCTACGTACGTACATGTGCATGTATACCATCATATAATTCATCAACATATGTTCCTGCATACATGCACATGTGCGTCTATATACAACTATATATGTGTGTATAAGTCAATATACACTACACATATATTACTCTTTTTTTTGTGTACTTTTGATTAGGTTGTAATATGAAATTGGTACACAAGAAGCAAGATACCAAATTATTTCTATTTTTTTTAATTTATGTTATTTTGATTTCATTTGTGGTTTGCAACATACACTTTCAATTTATAACTTCTTAACTTGATGGAAAGTGAGTTACAGAACATCAACAATGATGTAGAAATGAAACGAACAGTTTTATCATAAAAAATATGATACATGACTTAAGCGGAAAATGTTCTTATTTGTTTAGCTCCAAAATGAACGAAAAAGTGCATAAGTATTGACGACTTTTCCTTTTAGACATATTTCATTTCTTACAAGATGTACTAAAATTAATAGATGAAGTTCCTGACAGGAGAATAAGATGAAAGTTTACGGTATATTGAAGGCTCTAAAAACTTAGAACTTAAATCGGACTGCGGAAATTATGTGGTTGATCATAAGATCCATTCTACCAGTTAATTACATACTACAGCATATTAAAGCAACTATTTATACAATGTGTGTCGCAGAATCAAGTTGCTCTGAAATTTATAAATCTCCATTGTAACTTGTAATACAACTTTTCTTTACGAGTTTTGACATGCAAACCAGCCTTTAAACCGTATAATGTCGTATTCTAACTGCATCGTATTTGAGAAATGCCTGTCAAAATCTATGAAAAGTGAAGGTGAAGTTGGAAGTTTCTGCTTCGATTGTTGTGTTTCGAACTGGTAGTTCTAACATATGTTATATAAACTCAAGATAAAGTAAGAAACGTCATTTTAGTTGAATGGAGATTTTTGCATTAATATTTTTAACTCACCTACTAAATCGGCAACATAGTAAAATATGTAATGTAAAATATTGTAATTAAATGCTAAATGTTGTGAATTACATTACTGAGATGAATAAAGAACCAATTAATGTTAAATAAATAAAGAATCAATTAATGATGCTTTTGATTTATTTTGATTTATTGATCTCAATAAGGTTGAAGTTTTAGGTCTTAAAAGCGGCCCGCATTGCCACATCGAAAAGGTGTTGTTATCCAACTTGACAGTGCAAGGCCACTCACATCTTTGGACACGCGGCAAAAATTATTGAAGCTTGGTTGAAATGTTTTGCCATATCCACCATATAGTGATGACCTTCCACCACCCTGACCACGCTGACCTTTTATAACGATCTTTGGAAAACTCATTGAATGATAAACATTTCAATAATGATGATGATGTCAAATCTTACCAGGTGCAGTTTTTTGCTGATAAAAGCCAGAAGTTCTATGAACATGGAATAATGATGCTGTCTGAAGGATGACAAAAGGTCATTGCTCAAAATGGGCAATACATTACAGAATAATAATATTTCGTGCCATGAACAAATTGTCTTTTATTTTCTAAATCAAATCCGCAATTACTAAGTTGTCACCCCAATACAATATTTGAGTAGGATTTTTTAAGCAGTAGCGAAATAAAAGAAATTCAGATAAATTATTTGTTCAAAGTTGAAAATTATTAAGAAGAAAATTCTTTCATCAGAAGCTCGAGCGAATCGGGTCAAATTATACCTGCACGTTAGCAAATCAATAAAGTTCATTACCTCAACCGCTATCAGTACTTCTTTTAATTCGTTCTTCTTCGTTGAACCTACTAGGCGAGCCTTGTCCTCAACTAATAAACCTCTGCTGCCGGTACGATCTTTTGCCACCAATTTGATAGAGATTCCTCTTCACTTCTGCGCACTTTTCAAATTTCTCGCTTCTCTATAGCATTGATCCACTTGGTCCGATTTGAAGACACCTCCAGCCGGAGAATGACTTAGCTATCCATTTGTAAACGCTTGACTATGTGAATGCCGTCGGACAGAGTACAATCAGTCGTTAAAATTTCTTCCTCAGAACCTCAACACAAACAGAACTGCACGCAAAGTTTACGTCCCGAAATACGCTTTCAAAATCGTGCATGCTTCCATAAAGGAGAACTGATATCTGCCATAGAGTAAGACTGTAATGACCGATTTTTGTCTCAGTCAATTGTGTCTTAGACCTAAAGAAAGAGCGATCGCCAAGAGTGATGCTTGATTTCATTACCGATGTTGCTGTCTGTTCATTGCAATGTCCTTTACTACACTATAAGCACATACAGTCTGATACGCTGACGTTAAGTGCCCTCCCTTGATGACAGCATACGCCTTGTTGTACTGCCACACAAATATCCATTCTTTCTCTTTTACATACAGTGGAATCAAAGGCAAAGAAGTACTTAACCATTGCCTCGAAAAGGCCGAACCTAGCAAGAATATATTATCGGGGTTTACAACAAACTTTCACTCAACAACCATTGGCAGACTGGCAAATCATTACTGTTAGCGTTGCCCCCCATTACAACTGTTGTTACTCATCATTTTCTAATTATTTTCGTTGTCTCAATGAAACGGGAATCGTATTGATAAAATATCCCCGCGAATAGGCTGAAGAAATCAGGAAATATAATATCTATGACAAGTTTTTTATCAGCCAGCGGCTTGAGATGTCTATACACTGCAAGCAATGATAAATGTTACCAGCATTACCCTAATTAGGATGGAACACGACCTTGAAATTGTCCTCAATTATCACTTCTCTTCCGAAAATGAACTCAATCGCTCACCACACACGAAACACACGCAGAATCAATGAGACAAAAGTCCTAAATTGCTCTCAATTGGGTTCATTATAATACCGCATCGCACGCTTCAGTCAAAAAGTACGTCGGCGACTTCCATACTGACTGACAATCTGTTGTGTTTTTTTTTCTCATATCGTTCCCTTAGAACTGACAGACATACACGTACTTATCTAGCGCTACAGGGTCGTCATCATCATCATTTGTGTCTTCTTCATTGTCACAGTCACCGTCACCGTCAGCGTCATCATCGTTGTAGTTGGCATCGTCAGCATTATCATCATCGCAATGTTTCAATTTCAAAACTAAGCTAAGTAAATCAGCCGAAATTTGATGTCATTTATTAGATGCGCCCACACACCCATGCTCAGTTATAGTTTGCTGTACGGTTTGTGTAGCGACCGTTTCAGAAGAGGAACCATCCGCCTTGGAGTTACTCCGCAGGAAGTTGAATTGTCACAGGTCAGGACTATAAATGAGCAGATACTTCGTACAAACCATTTTCAGGAAGTATCTCAAATTATTAGATCTCAACCTGTGCACCTGTGTGACTTGGATTTGTACCTATGAAGCTACCACCTGCATAAGTGCTTCTCGCTCCGGAGGTTGGTGGAGTTTTGTAATTTTGCAAAACCTTTTACTTTCACTTTCTGCACACCCCCTATGTGCTACCGAAGGTGGTTTTACAGTTTTTCCATCGTCGTACTCTTCTTGTTCTTCTTCTTCTTGGCCGTTTGTTTGTTGGTGCCTTATTTATTTGCAGCAATAAATATTCAAAACAAATCGACACCAATTCTCCTAAATGAGTATCATATTAAATTTAATGATGCAGCAGTATTTCAGTTTTCAGTCGGAAAACTCCAGTAGTGGTGGTAGTGTTAGGTAGTAGCCACTCCACCGCAGTAGTGTAGTAGTAGTAGACGAAATGGCAGACATGATGGATTTCTGTTTTTTCTTTGGTTCCGTTCCGTTTGTTAGTCGGTTGAAAGGTGCCTAAAACACTTAGCAGCAACATTCCATTGGTGAAGTGAGGTGAAGGAGGTTGAATCGGTTAAGGAAAGCACCCATCAAACGATTCCCGCAATTTCATTAATGATCTACTGCGTACTATCCCACTGAATGGTGGCGAATGGCACTGAAGAGGAAGTGCTATTCAGACCTCAGTCAGTGGATGCGAAGAAATGGATACACCACTGCGCCTTGATCTCTTTTTGTGCGAGTGTGCATTATAATTGCCCGTTAACTACCACTCCATTTTGTACGGTGTTGGGTGATGTTGCATTTTTTCAGCGCTGCATACGTAATTAACTGCGATTGAATTAATTATTCCGAGGGTGGTGGTGACGAAGGGAGGCGGAGTTACTCCGGTGATAGAGAGTCGCCACCACTAACAAGGTTGTCGGGAAAAAAAGGGAGAGGGGAGCTCGGATGAAATTTAATCGCTTTAAACAGCAATAATTACAATTATTGTGCACGTGAGTAATTAATGCACAATTAGTTCGAGTAGATTTTTAATAATTTTTTAAATGTAAGGAAATTAATTTAATTGCCAAATACACACTATAAAAATGGAGAAAAAAGTGGCGAGCAACAATGGCAGACATTAGAACGATTAGGATCGAACAATTGATGGCGCGGGTAATTTTGAGTGTTTTTCGGTTGAAACAAATTAATGCGGCGTGAAATATCTGATGATGGCAGTGCTTTCGTACTTTTTGTTTTCTACTTTTTTACGTAACTGTTTTTTTTTTTCATTGAAGCCAAGCGAACAGTATTGGCGAAAGTTTTGGAAAACTTTCTCGCTGGTTTCTGATGACATAAATTCAAGGCGGGGTGCTGTTCGCAGAAAATATCTGAAAAATAGGTGAAGTAGGCATTATCAATGGAGTACCAACTTACTGATGATCTCAAAATCAGCTATGAATTCGAATTCAGATGAATGCAGTAAAATTTAAAGACATCTGCCGCTTCTTAGCGCAAAAAATTGATTCACTTCTCACAATGGTCCTTAATTTCCACCTGTTTTGACTGCAAAAGCAAAGAAAAAGCGTTAATCCTTAATGGCCACATCATCCATATTCTCGCACAATACCACCAGAGTACTCCTCATATTAATGTCTCAATTTTCGAAAATGTTCCAGCAGCGTGCTCGCTCCACCTACTCTCCGAACTAAACAATAATAGCAGCCAGAATACAGAGCCACGAACAAAGCGAAAAAAAAAACAACTGAAGAAAAAATCCTTCAAAAGCAGAAATGTGTCGCAGGAGCAAGAGCATCAGAATTAGAGAGACAGCGGCGGCAGCGGTGGCAGAGAAAAGAAAAAGCATATTCTTTCCATTTCTTTTTATTTTCCAGAATAGGACTCTTCATCTCCATGATTCGAGGTCCTTTCAGTATTTCGATATTCACTTTTCTTTTCTGTGTTTTTTTTTTCGTTGTTCGTCGTTGGGTTTCCTTCATGTGTTTTTTTTTTTCTTTTTTTTGTCAAATTCTTTGTTCAGTCAGAGATTTGGTAGTGGAGCTATTCATTCCCTCTTCCTGCTCCGTTTCCTCGTTCGAATCGCTGTTGTTTTGGTGATTTTCGTTTTTGTGTTGTACTTTGCTTTTCTTTTGAGGAACAGAACAAAGATAAATTGGTTAATTTCCCCCGCCATTGTTGGGCGCCCATCAATCGATGCCTGGTAATGGACTGAGCTTATTAATTCACTTTTCCCAACCTAACCTTCCTGCCCCACCACCTCGCCGACGCTGAGGTGTTATGGGGCTTGTCTGGACGGGGCTGTCCTGAGAGCGGTATGTGTTGCGAGCTCCTATCTGCGTGCGATTGTTATTTAAGTTGACGATATCGTGACAAGCTGGATTAGGCATTTGAAAGGGTTTAATCTGCAAATATTTGTTAAGACTTCGATTTCGGGCAATGCGAAGTCCATCATCTCTGGCTTGGGGTAGTTTTTCTGATTTTGAGGGCGCACGGTTTTCTTTTTTCGACCGTATTTGAAACATTAGACCGGGGCTGAGATGGGTGGTCTAGTGGTGTAAGTGTATACTTTATATCCGTGCATTAATCCGGGTGACATTTTCAGTTTTTCGCTTTCTGTTCTTCCAATCCATCAACGTCAGAAGCGTGTTCCATGGATTCTATATATACTTAAGTTTGCCAGATAGATATCACCATGATACAGTCGCTCCCTCCGTCGCCTGGACTCCTCGCACCCTTGTTCACGGGGCTCGTATTTTTCAGTGAGCCACTTGATAAGTGGCAGTGGGTGGGTGGTTCTTTTTTCTCTTCCACTTTCATTGAGGGTGGATTGATTTGAGTGACTGAGTTCGAGTGGGTGCTCAGTGGATGGGGGCGAGGGGTGGAAAGTCGCTGGAAGTAGGGTGAAAATGGATTTCCTTTGGAAAATATTTGGCGTTGTTCTTCCCCGTTGTGGGAGCTCTCTGCGGAGAGGAATCAAAATCTGATTTCCGGCAAACGCGCAATCATGCATCGCTTCTGAAGCTGTGCAATCAATATGTGCATGGGTTTCGGCAGCCATACAGTGCACTATGCAAAAAAGAAGGACAACAAAAATCCATACTCCTTGACTATCATCATATGAACGCAACCATGATTTATGAGTTTTAATTTCCTGCTCTACCGCTGAGTGCCTCTGGTGGAAGAGCGCTACTCTTGTTGTTGCTCTGAGCTCTGGGGCTACTCTCGTTCCCGACAAATATTAAATAAAACCGACGAAAAGGAAACTGCACAATATGTAACCCGACATGTAATTCTCTTATGGTGTGCTGTCATCGCTTGTTCTAAAGGATGAAACCTACATGAGTGTACACAGTACATACGTATGGACTCTTTAGGTAAAGTGCTATTACTGACGCTTGCTCCAGTAGGACTATGAGTGCCACTGGGACAAAGTTGTGGAACTTTTACACTGGGATCATATGTGGACACGAGCAACTCCGTACCGTCTATCTATCCTCTGGGCACACCGAGGCGCATTAGATGTTATGAAGAGGCAAATGAGTCGTGATGGGTGGTGTGTATGTATGCTGGAGTAGTTGGGCTTGAATTATCTATACGTAACGGGGCATATATGTACACTCACATGCGCTTGAGTCCCGCCAGAAATATGATTGATAAGGGTCATTCAAAAATGCACTCAGATCTTCTGAGTTTTTGAAGGTTTCGTTTTTGTTATTGTTTTTTTGCTACTTTTGAACTTAAAGGAAACTTTTTTATGATGTTCTGACAACAATTTCATTTTTAGGCATATGCAATAGCCTTCAATTCTTCTAGGTTATCACTTGGAAAATTTGAATGGGTAGCCTTGATTTTTGTTATTCAAAGCAAATTTTGTGGTTGAATGTAAGTATGAGCTAGGTTTTTATAAGGCCTATTGACGTTATTTCTTCATCTATTATAGCGCATAATTTGTACCTACGTACACTATATCGAGATATTTGTTCCAAAGCTAGTTGCAAAATTTCGTGAAGAGACAAATGCTTTTTGACGAAAACTGTTTAACATCCAAGATCATAGTTGGTTCCCAATGCTGTTAGGGAACAGGCATTACTCAACATAAGATGCACAAATCTTAAAACTTTTGTTACGTTTCCCCTTTTTTTTACTTTTTTACCGATGGTTTGGGTAGTCGGTCGAATATGATGACGATTATGAGCGCTGTGAGCGAAAAGTCGCATTACTCTAATGATAACTTTGATTTATTCTAATGCGTTGTTTGATTGTTGAAGGATCCTTTAATGGGAAGTATTTATCGTTATTTGTGCAAGTGTCAAGTGCCAGCGCTACAAACTTGAAACCACAAAACGAATGACCATGTACTTAAGGCAAACTCTCCTATTTAACTATTTTTTGTGAATAGTTGTTCTGAAATGAGGTAAATGTTGCCTTGTATTCAACAATTCTCTAAATGTTGTTCGTATTACTAAGTAAAACAAGTCCTAAACAAACAATGAAGTGCATCCGTTTTGAATGCCGTCTGTCTTGCTTAACCGGGAAATTACAAACTTGAGAAATCGGCCTTTGGGGAAATTTTCACACCCAGAAAATAGACCAGGGAATTTAAGGCCGATACACACCAAGCCTTCATCTTCCACTAATAAATCGCTAGAAACATATACTTTCGAATTTAAATTCGATGTTAAATCGAAATCGCAATCTACATAAAATGGATCCAAATCGCGAAGCACCTTCCAATCAGCTTCAGGGAACACAAAACGATTTGAATTCTGCATCGGACTTCAACAAAGAGATCTGTTGTGGTGTAACTTCTTCAATTTGACAGTATCATACAGAGTTCACTGGTCACTGACTGACTGATTTAGTTAGTTAGTGACAACTTAACTTAGACCCATATTCTTCAAATCAGTGAAACTGTTGATCTTTCTAAGCGGCATTGTGGGGCATCATGGAAGCTTCGACGTCAGTTTAAGAAAAACCACGATGAGTCAGTCTTAAAGCAATTAAAAGGCTAAAGCAATGTTGTCGAGCGAACAAAAAGCCGTCATGTACCATCTCGGGTAAGATGTCATAAGTTTGGGTTAATAAAGTGGATTATTTTTCTCTGGGGGAATATGAACTGGGCAGTAAGCAAAGGGGCACAGGCTTCAAAGCCTTCACAGATTAAAGTGTATATGTACATGTTCCATTCTCTCTATAATGATTTGACCACAAAATCTAAGAACAGTACTAAGAAGTAAATATAGTCTAGAAGGCTGACTGATTTAGTGATATCGATCGTATGGAAGGGATTTGCTTTTGAGGAATTCACGTGCAAGGGATACCCACGAAAGAAGGATAGTATGCCCTTCCTGAGTCTTACCAGTAGATAGGAGAGGGCAATTTCTTGTGTACATAGTGTTCACATATAATGCCATGTAGGTTACCGGCAGAACACCCAAAATAAAACAATCTACTCGTGGTGCTAATGCCTCAAAAGTATCTTTCGAAAGTTTTTTGTTAATTTGCGGAGATGTTTTGTTCTGCTTAAGGCTGACATTCCTAACCTTAACACCGAAGAACTTGCTGCAAAAAATGAGCATTTTTTGTATTCTCACTTTGACTGGAACTCCCCTTATGAAATCCCACATCAGGTGCGTTTGGATGAAAAAAGATCAAAGCACAAGAATTTTTTTGGTTGCATGGAACTGATATTTTATCCATCGCAATATGCAATCTTACTGATTTGTCGATAATTATATATACCTATGTACGAGTACATGTTTCAAAGAACTGCCTCCGATTCTCTGGGAAAAGGGAGTTGCGTAAGGGAAATCTGGAACTCTGCTAAACTGTTGACGTAACCCTCTTACACACAGTTTACCTTAAATACAGAGAATTACCCAAATTACACATTTAGCCAATGCACCGGCAAAGGGAATGGTCGGTTCAGTCCTGAAGCTTATATACAGGTCCATGAATAATTTAAAATTACTCTATTAAAGGTGAGGTGACCAACCAATTTGCGACTGAAACCAACATTGGAAGCGGCAAATGACTGCTTGTATCAGGTGATGAAAGGATGTTGTGTTCCGCGTATTTCGAACGCATCAACGCTCATTAAACTTTTCACTGCAAGATTGTATTTTTGTTTTTTTGTTTGTCGACTTCTTTGGCCACTTTCATGGTGCGTTTGGTTCAATGATGGGCATCTTGTTTAGACTAAGTGGCAGTGTTATTATTACCGCAAGTGAGTTTCCAATTAAGTGTAATCGCTTCCTTGCACCTTGCTCGTTGCACCCAATTTAATAAGCGGTAGTTGTGGCTGTTGCTGCTGGTACTTTTTCTGCACATTTTTTACGCCACCAAGTCGGCAACAAGTGAGACATTTTAATGACTTTATCTTGGTCATCTCTTGCAATAGTATTCAGGGTTGATATTATTTTTTTTAACTAACGTATGCAGTTGAGCTGGAATGGGAAAAATCTAAGCCACCACTCTCTGTATTGTATCGACGACCATTTTGTTTGATCACTCACCCCTCCCACAGAACTTCAGTCCATCCATTCACCGGCTATATGTATAATTACTAAATTATTGGATAGAAAATGACAAATGGACTTGGTCATTAGCTCCGACAGGTTTCATTTACATAATTTGAATGGGAATGTGGATGGAGTCTTGGATGAACCGGTTTTGCTTTTTTTTTCTCTTTTCTTTTGGACGCCAAAACAAAGGGGCAGAGAATCAATTCTGCGAAGGAGAAGACAAACTTTTGGTGCTTAATAATCGGTTTACGATTGACAGATGAATTTCTGTGTAATTAAGCGCAAAAAAATCTCCGAAACAACGGCAGATACAAATTTGACTGACTACTCTCACTTTCTGATTCATTTCAGATGTATCCGGTCCAGGCGCTTCTTGCCTGAAAGTGAAACTGAAAGTGCAGGTAAGGCGAATCATCAAAGGGAAACTAGTAGCTGCCATTATGCAATTTGGGATGCTTCATGTCTTGCTGGGAATGCCACGCTCCTTATGTGTATATGAGTCGCTGCGGGTGTTACGCAACTGATCTGTGGCGGTCGTAAAAATGGCTGCTTCCTTTTTTCTTTTACATTCAAACCGTGTCTGGTTATTGTTAAGGCATTCGACGCACTTCTGAGGAGGATGACACAAAGCATGTGATTTGAAAAGAGGAAGAGACGTGTTTGCTCCAGCAAATAATCTATTTCATGTTTAAAAAACCGCAGTCGGACATGATTCAGATGAACTTCGTAGAATTTTTTTGTTTTTATGAACGATCACGAAAATTTAATAAACTTCATATTCCAACAAATTTGTTCGCATTTTATTTCAGAGCCATCAACTGTTGCAATGAAAAAAAAAAGAAAATGGCTAACAGCACAGTCGTCAACACACGCATTCAACTAATTGAAGCATTCGAGACCTTTCTGTTCTCTTGACATATTACAGTTTATCCAACAATGTTAATTGAGTAAGTCCGGAAAATATGTTCATTCGTAAAGTACTCACACCGTAATTGCGTTTAAATTGGTACATTCTGTACGTCTCTCCGGCTCGGGCTTGCTTCATCATCGTTTGCTGCGTTCATCGCGATGTGAATTACTACGTGTACTTATCATCAAATCATCACAAACTTGCGTAAAATTAAAACCACTTTGCCGGAGCTAATTTTCTTCGAACGCTCTCGCTCTCTTGCTTTTCAAACCCCGGCTCAAGTGCAGACCAAGCCAAGCACCGCTTTACGAGGAGTTATTAAAATTGAATTTATAAGATGAAATCATAAGAAAAAACTGCATAGTGTGGACATAGCACCGCAATGATTACTGAAAGATATATGTATGACTGTGCGTATGTATGTAGGAATAAAATGAAGGGAAAAAAATGAAATTTCGTACAATCAAAACGAAAAAGGAAACTGTTTTCTAATGATGATGAGTTACTGCTGGTACTGGTCTGTGGATTCCCCAGATTCCACTGGCAGTCTCCTGATGAGTATATTGCGTGAGTTGTGTTATTTGGAACAAAGTCAAAAAGGCCGATGGTGTTCTGCGTCTTAGTTTGTTTTTCTATTGTTGGGAATGTTTCCAAAACCGGAGTTGCAAACTGGACTGCAGAAAGTGTCCAGCACTGTGAACCACTTAAAAGGGATCAACAAAAGGAACAATCTGGTAGGTACTGTGATGGACAGGGAATTGTATTGTCGACCTTGACGGAATTTGGATGTAAATAGAAATTTGCAACCGTTTTGTGTAAGAGTTGGTGCAACAATCCTTTGTCAGGCAATCCTTACGCAGTCGGATATTTCGAATTTGAGAAAGAGGTTGTAAATCTCTTCGGCTGCCCCGGAGGGGTAGCGGTGACTGGTTGTCATGTACGGACACCTTCTGTTTTTGCATAAGTTCTGACAAAGTATATTCGCAAATAGAGGCAGATTGCCGGGGAGGGCAGGTACGTAGCAGATAGCGTGACTCCTTATTCGTGATACAATTTAGTTTCCAACAGCTCTGGTGTATGTGGTGTTGCGTGTTTAAGAAATGAAGTGAAATTTCTCAACGAAATAATTTTGATAATTCTGCACTGGTGAAATGTGAATGAATGGTGAACGTTTTGAAATGTTTAATTTAAATATTAATCATTTTCTATGGTCTTAAGTGTATTGCATTAAGAAAGTGCTCAAGCCCTTTCATCGAAGTGAAATAAATCCCAGATTTATTATAATTATCTTGTTTTTGGGTTATGAATGCACTTATCATACGTGCAATGTCTCTAAAATATTTTGCAACGATTCTTATCCGCCCAGATACACTTACGTAAGTCAAATAAAAGTTGTCTTTGAAATATACATATGTTTAGTTAAGTAATTTTGATGACACTTAATTGAGTTTTGGTTTGCTTTATAAATCACTTCGAAAAATATAATCATTGAACACATAATCTTGGAATGACAGCTTTGAAATAAATGATATTCAATTTGAAAGAATTATAGACCCAAGGATCTAAACTTTCGAGGGAGTAGTAAATGCAAAAGCTTTGCGATTAATTTCAAGAAAGGTCTGGAAGGCTTAGTAAAACACTCATTTTGTGAGCAATAATATTGAATTCTGAACATTTTTGTCATTCTAGAAGTTTTAAGGAATGTATGAATCAATTCGATTAAGAAGATACCTGACTGCTTTCATTATATGTTCTTATTTACTACAATTTACTATATATATAATGTTTACGTTTGCTATGCTATGCTGCTATGGCGTAGTGGCAAAGTGCGTCGACTCACACACTGATCATTTTATGTTCAAATACTGGACTGAATGTTTAACTCGAATTTCTTACGGTATCATTAGATTTGAATTGTTGGGAAACGCATAAAGAACATCAAATGTTAATGCTTCTTAAATCCAGCCATTCATGAACTGTAGGAGGAAGAAATTGCTGACGAAGCTATGACCTTTTCTCTTGTGGATTGGTGCACCTCTCCATTTATTTTATATTTGTCATTGACGCCATTTCGATGACAGCTCTGGATTGTGCTCATAACTATGTTAAAGAATATCTAATGATTTCAAGCTTTAGTCTAACACTTGCTTTCACAAACGCATCCTATTCGAGCACATCTCTCTAGGCGGACGTGGCGAAACAGTCAATCTGATTCTCTACTATGCACAATCAAATGAGCGACTAGAAGTGGACAACTAAAAAGGAAGTTGTCTTCTATCAAGGCTTTGATAATAATAATAATTGATTGGCACTACAGCCCATAACGGACCAGGGCCTAGCTTCTACAACAACTGCTCTACTACTACTAATTAACTTATTTTGGCCTCTACAAAATTCTCTTGACAGACGAACAACATTTCCTGAAAATTACCAAGAAAAAATGTTTTTTTAATGATTAATAAAGAATTTCTCTGTAAATGTACCAATAAACCTTGATCACTTTTTGCATGACTTTTTAATTTTACTTGAGCAAGTATGCGACGGAAACGGACATTAATTACGCATACAAATTGTGGACGCAGTCTCAGACGGAAATAGAAAAAATTTCATCAGGCTGGCGTTTCAACTCCTGTACTTAATTGATTTCATAAGGCACAATGCAAATTATTGTATTAACCTTAAAACTTCAATATTCATAATATTCTTGCTATTGCTTTGACTATCTACAAGAATGACACCATGCTCTGAGTAAATTTAAGTGAAAATGTTTTTTTTACGAAAAATTGCATTGTAACTGAATGCACATTAAAAACAGGAAAATCTCCTCAGCTATGATATAAAAAAAGTTTTAAATTTATCTTAAGTAGAAATTGTATTTGGTGTCGACATAGATTCATTTCCCCTAGGTTGCGCACAATCAAATGACAAATGTGGATTGCCCTGCATGTCCGTTCTAATTGAAAAATATGAACATTGACATACATAAGTGATACATTTTTAATAGATAAATGCTCTGAATCTTTAAAGCACTTTAAGTAAAACCAATTCTTGTTAGATTTTTATGATGATATTAATGAAAAATCGCAGTTTTAAGTTTAATTCACTCAAAAATCTACTGTAACACCAAGATAACAGTTTTGAAAGAAAAAAGTATTGAGCACTACTAGCCAACGAGTACTTACTTTAAATCTATTTCCTAAGATTCTGCTAAGTTCTGTAGCACAGAGCTTGTGGAAGATAACTTTGAGGACAAGCGTATTTAGAATACATTGTTTACCCATTCTTTTTTTCTACTTAAAACTAGTTAAACGAACCAAAATGATGGATGAAACTTAATGGCCCTTTGCGGGCGCTCTAAGCTAAACCTAAAATTAAAAACCATTTGCACTAAACATGAATATTAAATTTAATGAAATTAACAAAAACGAAATTGAGAAAAACTTAATGACTGGACTGTTATATTAAAACTTTTAAACTTACTTAAATACTACCTTAAAATAACTTTAACTACCTGAAGCTAAATTTACACATGTACATACACCCATGTACAATAAAATAGACATGTATATCTGTATGTGCGTACTTAATATGTACAATGTATACACTTAGGTGCACGGTGGTGCATATGTGTAGCAATTTTTTTTTTGTTGGTCTATATTTACAACTTACAACTAACTTAAAACTAGCCTAATGTATGTAAGTCGGTCATAGGTTGCCGCAGTTAGACCTAAGCCTATTCCGCTGCACGACAGAGACCGACTGCGTCCCATACGGGAATACGCGCTGCCCTTTCTAACCCGGGTCTAAAGGATTGGAAGATGGATTTCTTTCTATCCCCACCACCAGAATTTTCGATGTTGCATTTTAACATCCCGAACATTCCGACTGGATACCATTGTTTAACCATCTAATAGCGATTTTTGTTCATATCGTAAATCAATAATAAAGCACTCCATCTACCGGAAGTTATCAAAACATGTTCAACACTTTTATTTTAAGTCGATGTTTAGTAAAACATTGTACTTTAGACAAAACGAAAATGTACTTTTAACTAGAGGCAGCATTCTTAGTCACCGAAAAGTTAAAAGTACTGGAGAAGGTTTTGATCTAGTCAGAAAGTCTTTCAACTGCAGTCAATGGTTTAAGTAAAGTAAAAAATCAACCAGAGTTTTCTATCGGTTTTTCCTTGATCCTTGATCTAAAAAATATTTTCAGATCACTTTAATCGCCAATAACTCCAGCAATATGTGCGCGTTCTTTGTCAGTTAATTTATACATTTAAGTCTCAGATTCTTTATAATTCATTGTAGTCCTATGGTAGTTATTTTCATAAAGAGTATCACCTCTCATTTAGTGTCATTTTTGAAAACTCTACTTTTAAAGGGTAAGTCAGTCAAATAATTGTAATATTAATTTCAATGGGAACACATAGAAACGTAATTCTATACATATGTACATATGTAGCTTTTGAAGGCAATGACATTATAATGACAAACAACTCTTAACAATTTATATTGAGTATTTGAAAAGTTTCGGTAACAAATTTTCGTTAGATAGTTTCATATTGATATACATACATAGATATTGATACGTATGGCAATGCCAACTGCAATTGATATTACTTTCTTCTAGTTAGAAGGCATCATTAAAGTTGCCTTTTTCTGCGAAAAGTTATTTGCCTTTGAGGTTTTCTACTATAGAGAAGATAAGCTGTTTCGCGGGTATTCAATTTATTTTATTAACCAGCTTTGAAAAGGATTTAAGTGTTAAGCAATGCTTATCCGGTTTCTATGCGTTTTGTTGTTTATTTGAAAATAAACCAATAGTTGCCAGTGCGCGTAATAAGTAACTCAGGTTCACATTTAAATCTGTGCAAACTTTTACATTTTCGGGTCATATTATCCTTTTCACACTGATTTACTTTTCGACTCAAATTGTTTTTTTATACTTCATTACTTAACGATACAGTTCGAGAAAGAAATCGGGCACAATCAACTTGCCTTCCTAGCTGTTTCTAGTTGTGTACATCAAGTTGGTTATGGTCTCTTCTCACTAGCGTAAACCATCTCAACTTAGGATGTTTTTACAAAGAATGACTTTTTTAGATTGATGGCCTGGCTATCTTGTTGAAGCAGTACACTATGTAAAAAGTTGCATGCCGCTGTAAGCACATATGAGTCGTAGTTCATTCTTCATCCCTGCAACGAGGACCAAACATCAAACACAGTGCTTCTTTCTTGAGAATACCAAGCACTTCCTCATCCGTTCATAAATTCAAGAATTATACTGAATTGGCATGATCAATTTGTTGTACGACTCTAGTTCGGTCCTTTGGGAGAGAAACGGCGATTGCCAAGAATAATTCTGCATTTGATTTAATTTCTGGTGTTGACGACTTTGAAGTGTCGAAGTGTCTGCATACAAAACAATGTAAGAGTTTACTGGCTTAACTCAGTACAACTTTTACTGGATAGCCCGTCAGATCGATAATAATAATAATAACAATAATTGAGTGGCACTACAGCCCATAACGGACCAGAGCCTAGCTTCTACAACAACTACTCGTGAAGAAGAAGGGACCTACAGTTTTTTGCCGACCCCGAACGGCGAGATTTGGGAAGCTTTCATAGACAATTGATATACTTTGAGTGTTGTCAGCACTTCGAAAGAGGTGGTGTCGGGGAAAAATGCGAGGTGTCCGGACGGGAGTCGAACTTAGTCCTTCTGCGTGTGGGTCGACGAACTAGATCATATATTCACCCAAATAGCGTATTTTTAAAGCTACTTTGGCAAATCTTGCAATGCTCGAGTGTGCTTTTTCAAAAGTGTAAAGTTAGAGTGAATTGTTATCAAATTTTATTACGAACTCTAGCATGAAGGATGACGTACTCATTTCAGAGTTGACAAACCAAGTAACGAACAAAAAATATAATATATAAAAATATAGATAAACTCCATTCAACAAGAGTTTCTGTGAACATTTTATAATGTGTCCAGTACAGGGCGAATAATCAAAGCTGAGCTACTCGTAGCAATGTCGAATGAATTTCTATCTTATGAGGACTTGTTGAAAATTTAAATATCACCAGCAGCTGCACATTTTTAAAAGAAAACGCTTCCTCATCCGCTATTCAGTTATGTAGTTAATATTATTCTCTTGTTTTGGAAGATCACTTGAATATATTCCTTTTGTTTTCTAATTTGACTTAAATTGAATTTATCACCTGCACAGTCTCTAAGCGGAAATTTGTTGATAGATTTCAAAAGATACTCTGACTTTCAGAATAGGGACTTAAAAGATACCCTTGCATCTACATTTTGAAAACATCTACATATTCATACGTACATCGGAATTCCTTAAATGTTAATTTAAATGTCCTTTTTGTGGTCTAATGATTCCTCGCTCGATTTCGAATTGGGACTCCTGCTGAATTCCATCCCCTTCTTATATCCACTTACCAATGAGTGCACTGAACACGAACCGAACGACGAAATGAAACCGTTCTGTGTGTATGTAAGGCCAAGAAGGAGATCCATTTTCATCCCCAAGTAAATTCAAAGAAAATAGTTTTCTTCCATCTTTCTTTTTTTTTGTTTTTCTTCCCCTGCCTGTCCTTTTTCAACATCTAGGGGTGATGTCCAAGAAAACACACAAAATAGGAAAGGAAAAAAATAGCAGGCAAGTGTTTGTATAAGTGGGATTGTGTGTGCGTGTACGTCACATTCCAATCTATATCAATCTTATGTTCGCAATGACGGATGACATTTGTCAATGTCAGACATTTTTGTTGAAGCAGTGCGTAAGTAGGTATGCATATTGACACATCCCCTTAATTTGTGCAGGGATGAGGACTGTCTTTCCAATTTGAGGGCGCTTCCGAGGATTGCCGGGGCATTTTTTTTGCGTGTGTGTGTAAACCTGAGGTACCTTACAAGCGGTTTGGTGTGAAGTGTTCTTACAAATATTTGCATTTTTCCGAAGTTAATGTTCCCTTTCGTTGCTTAGCGTGATTTTTTTTTTGAATTTGGGTGACATGCCGTTGAGCCGCGAGTAAGGGCGATCAAATCGTACCTACATTCAAGGGGGAATCAAGAAGAAAACTTTGAAGGGACCGCCACCTTCGAATGGCTGCTGTAACTTTCTCTTTCTCGTGCTGCGGGAAAAGTTTCGACATTTCGGTGCAGAAAATTTAATTGCACAATTTTCTCAGATCCCTGCAATAATCGCTCTCTATCCACCGATTACACCACGCCATACCGCTCCAAAAGTCCCCGCTCTCCAACAGAGGTGTTGCACAGAGAAGGGGGAGTGAGATAGAACAATGTGTCGGATTCGGCGACGTGGCTGAGTGAACTTACCCTAAAGGTGTGATGCCAAAATAATGATTATTCTTTGGTGATTAATGCTTTTATCACCGCACCGAGTTCATCATTGCCAGGAGCTTAATCAGAATGCCATTGCCGACTGATGGTGGCACATTAGTTTATATCGCCCTCGTCATTGTCAGAGTCGTTGTCGACGATGTCGACGGAGTGGCGCTATGTAGTTCCCATAGTGCCAATATACCTATCTACCATAGTCTCGCATCCCGGACGTTGATGTAATGGGAAGGCAGAGCGGCGTGGCGGTGTCCTGTTGCCATTGGTATCAGCCTCTGAAGATTTTGTTCGGGTATATCGACCCGTTAAGTTGAAGCCATAAAATAATTAACACGTTATTATTATTCGGGGAATTTCCCAACCAAAGTTTGATGATTTAAAATGAGTTACATGATGGCATTAAGGTGCAATTGATGGGAGGAAGAAAAACTCTTGGGCGTGGAGAGGGGATCACTGATAGATGATTTTGCGTGCTGACAGCCAGTTCAAGTTTTAGCTGGCAAATACCTCTCGGGCATGCTGTGTTGGGGTTGACAAATAAATGCTGTAGATGTAAATTGATTTTTATTCAGAAGGAGAGTTTAAGTAGATGACAATTGGAAGCACTAATAGTTTGAAACTCTGTTACGATTAAATGATGATGATCTGCCTGAATAATCTAAACTGAATTTTTCTAACATCCCAAAGCAATTTCTTCATTTTCTTGTTCGCCTTCATAATCTTCACAGTCAAAGACCGACCGAGTTTCGCAACAGCATAGACCTGATGTCTAAAGAATCGGCAGTTAAGCTTGAGCTCACAGCGCGGGGTTTTACTAGCCCCTTAGATTTATCTATCATCATGAAAACAAATCACGAATAGATGAACAGGGAAAAAGTTAAAGCATTGCGTAAGATCACCAAATCATTGCACGAAGTGAACCACCCGCCCTCCCTCCAAATCAACACGTTAATTCATTTTTGTTTTGTATATTAATAGCGTTCTTGAGTTAGAAAAAAGGCCCTGTTGAGAATGACTCTTTCTCGAAACTGCACATGGTCTAAACAAACATCCCAAACAGTAGGACCAAACAGTAGAATCCAAACAGACCAACAGTCTCCCCGAACGAACATAATTCCAGTTCCCAACAAAACTTGACGGACATTCCTCCTTTCATTAATTGCCTAATCGATCGCCGAAGATAAATGATGGTAGATTTTGAAAAAATCAACATCAATTTTCCAAAGTCCCTCCCACTTCACACCAAATCACTGGCCACCTGATCGTGCCTCCTGCACACCAGACCACTGATCGATCGATCGAGAGCCAATTGGTTTCGCTAAATGGAACACTTAATGCTCAACGCATTGACTTGAAGACAAATAGCATTAATCTTGGCCATTGTCGCTTCGGTATAATTAGCTCGACCATTTGGAAGAGTGTTCCTCAGCAGATCATTTTTCAAAAAACGGCTTCCATATTCTCTCCTCGAAGTTTCAAACTTCCGAATTTCGAAGCTATCCTCCCCGTCTGCTGAGCACACTCGTGTTTTGCTGGAATTCATTAATCAAACCTTTAAGTGGTTCAATTTTGGATTGAGAAATTAAATTGTATGCTGCAGACCCTTACACCATGTGGCAATGTGGCAGCCGGCACACCATGCAGCGCATAGTTTGGAATATTGGCTTGGGCTCGTGCACTTACAGGCGATCACTTAAAGGGTTACCCAACGCCGAGATCCACTTCATGATCTTCGCACTTCTTCGGAATTTGTTTACACCGATACGGGAGGATGTTTCGGTTTTTTTAGGCCATGGCGAGGTGCTGAGGAATCCATTAATTTCACTCAATCACCTCCCTGTCTCTGACACCAAAACAATTCAGTGACGCAGGCAGCTTCTGGTAGATGAAATATCAGTCAGGACAAGGACTCCTCGATTGTGTTTGCATTCTGCTTCTCTTGCCGCTGCTGCTGCTGCTGCTGCTGCCCTGGCTGCTGTTACTGATGGTGCACAGTCTGTTAGTCTGCACGGGTTGTATACGCTGTCCATCCGCTCCTTCTGGCTGCTCTGTCTGTGGAATCATATTACTTGAGGATGATGAAAATGATGGTGGAGATTTGTTTTGACAGGCATCGATTACCACGAAATTAAGGCAATTGATTAATTGCTTCTGGATAATAAAATGTAATTAATTGGTTTTTACGTGTGCGATACTCGGGCGTTCACAAGTGTGTATGTTCCCGTGTTTCGTTTCTGATTTTTTCTTTTGGTTTTTGGTGCTTGAAGCGGACTGTCGGAGGAGATTCTTAGTGTAATTAATTGCGTCCGATGTACTACACCTATTCAGAGTGAGCACTCAAACATATTTTACATCACACGAATGGCTTCCAGATTTATTGCAGAGAAAATTAAATTTATTAAGTGTATCTGCGTACGACAACCTAATTAACGTTACACTATGTTAATTGCGTGTGTACATTGTGTACGTTTGAGAGAGAGATTAATGTATACATCTTGTCGCACGGCATTGTAAAGTGGGTGGATTCTGTATTAAGCACTGAGAAATTACCTTTTGCTTATTAAGACGTAATGTGTCGTTTGATTGGTGTTTTGATAGTTTATGAATTCGCAAGTGACATTAAGCATGATGTGACGCATACATATGTAGGTAGACCTAGGACTTGAGTGAGTTGCGAGAAGTATATTATTTTCTTTACCCCACTATTGAAATGTTGCATTGATTTTTATGTTTGCTTAATATTGGTATAGGGAAGAAATTTCTGACTAATTAATTTCTGAATTAACTATAAATTTATTTCTAACTTCATAATTTTTTAAACAAAGTACATATGTATGTCCAATCGATGAAAGGGTAAGGAATGGGATATATGACCACTTTTTGAAAAGTCAGAGGCTAGATGGAGTTTCAAGTACTTTAAGAACATTTGTAAGAACTTTGTTCCTCTCTGAGTGCAAAAAAAAAAACAATAAGCAAATCTGACAAGCACTTATCTGACATTTTGCGGAGTTTTTCTTTGAATTGGTTAGAGAGAAGGACATCTTAATGCATGTTTGGTTGTTTAAGTGAACTGAAGACATAAACAAATACTTGAGAGTTGTGTTTTATTGTACATATTTCTTTTGCGTTATTGAGCATAAAAAAGAACTTACTGTAACTGCATTTTTTAAAGGTGTACATTTCATACATTTAAGAGGCTTTAAGTTCACATCGCAAGGAAGCGGAGGAATAAGTTACTAAAATATTTGGAATTTTATATCGCACCCATTCGCTAAAAAAATGTCTTCCTTGAGTATTTTTCCGAAAGCGAACCACTGAGTTGATGATTTATTTAATGATTTTTCACGAAAGTCTCTACTTCTCGCGCTATAGTCCGAGGTGGACCTAGACCTCAACCAACATGCCTCTCCAGCCAGCACGATCGTTCGCCAGCTGCCGCCAGTTGCGCACTCCAAGTCGATTGAGGTCCTTCTCCACTTGTGCGCGCCACCTTAGCCTAGGCCGTCCTCTGTTGCGTTTTCCCAATAACTCAGATTCGAAGACTTTTCGGGCCGGAGCAGTGGTGTCCATACGCTCTACATGGCCTAGCCATCTTAAGTGTTGTATTCGAAGACGCTTGACTAGGCGCATGTCGCTGTACAGCCCATAGAGTTTGTCGTTAAATCGAAAGTATCTTGACTATTGCTTATTCATTGGCACATCACCAGATATAATGAGATAGCTCATATGTACATACATTGTACAGGAAAATGATATATTTTAATGTTTGCCACAACCACGTTTGAGGTGGCCGTGGTAAAAGGTTCAATTTGGTATGTTTTGTTTTGGTATCTCGCGGATAAAGTTAGGAATGTTGATTTCCAAAACGTCAATGATAGCTTACTTACTAGTCTGAGACTTTACATATCCTCAAAGAAAATAGTCCAATGTATGATACGAGTATGCATGATCAAGGCGCCCAACTTACGTGAAATTAAGTGTTGACCAGAATTATTCTCAACAAGTCTCTCTTGCAGCGCCATCTAATTGCAACCAGAGCTCACCGAGAATATGTGCTTGAATTTCTGAAACCATCTAGTTTGTAAATAAGGTGCGATAGCGGTTACCAATGACGATAAAATTCTGATTTGCTTCACTCTGGTCTTCGCGCACACTCTAAACTACAGATAATCTAGCCTTAACATTAAGTGCTAGATGTGGTCTAAGCGGTCAAGTATCATCCTCAAATGTTAACTCGGAGTCACATTAAAATGGCGTGGAAGGTTGCATGTGCACAAATGTGCGAAAAAACATTTCTGACAGATGGTTTAGTTGATTTGATTTGATGACATGCCAAACGACTTTGAATAAACATAAGAAAGCTCTTTGATAGGAGTCACTCGTGATTCGATAAAAACAGCCATCGAACATCGTGCTGGCCTTATAGTTAGGTTCAGTTTCGCTCAGTACAAAAAGGTTTTCCTAATTTCTATTAAGTCATAAAGTTGTCTGAAGATTCTTTTTGAACAGATCGTTAAAATAAACAACCGAATGCCTAATATTTCAAAAACAGTGTCTTTTTAGCACAAAGAAACCTCAATTCTGTTTGATTTTGCTTTTTCCTCACATTTCTGTGAAGTATAACATTTTATATACGTTTTCCGTCAACATTATAAGCATGTACTTTGTTTACATAAACTTTCCCATTAGGTGTAGGCACATGTATAATAATACGAAAATCCGAATGTACCTGTTAATGGTGATGTCTGGACTAAGGAAAGGGAACAAAGATACCCTTCAACAAGCACACATCATACAGTACAAATTATTCCGGTTAGACCCAGCAAAAGGGATCATTCTCTTGGTGACCTTGGGCTGGTATGCAAAGATGATTGTTTGGAAAAATATTTGCAAACCTAATTAAAGGTTTGTGACGTGGACAATGTCAACTGCTTCGTCATCTGCAATATCATTGGATTGCAAACCCCTTTTCTGCGAACTCCTTCATTTAACTGCAGACAAGTAGAACACTGGACAGTTTTCTTTCAGTTTGGTTTTTTGATTTTTGCAATGTAACCTGTTCCTTCAAGGACGTTGCTTGACTTCAGATTGATACATGTGGCGTTCTGCTGAATAGTGTTTTCAGTTCTTTCAACTGACTTCAATCTGTGCATACTCCTTGTTTGCCTGTTTTAGTGAGTTAGGAAACAACAAAACTGATTATTTGGGTTAGAATTTTTCCGATGACAAATACACTCAATTGTCAACGAAACAAAATTCGCCCAGAACTGATCTGACAACGCGCTCTTTCATACCTTTATAATATCCACAACTAATCAATGTCGCAATTTAAATTAAAAATTCAACCTATGTACACCCGCAAGATACCGTCTAAGCCCCTCCCGCACAGTTCTCTTGGGAAAATTGAGGAGCTTTTTGTTTTTTTTTTTCTTTGAGGAAAATAAACCTCATTGCAAGAGGCATAAAAATGATTTTCCCTTCAAAAAGATAGAAACCACCGTACGCACGCTGTGTAGAATGATTATTTTTTCGCCATCCCTTAGAAAAAATCGCACCCGTGGCTTTCAGAAAAATAAATAACTTAAAACCAACGCACAAGGCGAACATTATAACAAAAACAAAAATAATGTGAAAAGGAAAGAAAAACTTCAGCAGCCAAATGGTATCCCTGTTCTACTCCCCCTTTTTTAGCTGATCCTGAATTCGTCAAAATCTTTTGTTCCACCACGCTCCTGATGTGCGTACCAAATAAAAGCAGGATACATACAGGCAGTGGCAAAGAATACAACGACAACAAAAAAAAAACGTAAATGTAACAGCACCACCACCCAATACGACGAGTACGCCGAACAGCAGCACACACAGGACACGACCAACAAGAAGACTCTCTCTCTGTTCGTCGTCGACGAAAATTCGTTTTTCGTTACTTCTTCGTGTCCATCGAGTGATTTTGATGGATTGCTGTCATTAATCTATGACGTACGCAACTACCATAGGAAATGCCGAGGATATTACATTTATTCAGTGAGACGGGGTTGGGATCTCAGTGGCGCATATACCAACTCATACAATTGGATAGATATCCTGCCACACCGAATACGAAACGAATCGCCACAGGATGTGAAATGGATTTTTTTTTTGTTCGCTTCTCAAAAAAGAAAAATTCGTTCTCTTCCCCTCGTCCTAACCTGAGTGGTGGGTTCGCAGCGGGTTTCGTTGTTGGATTTTGTTTCAAGCAGATTCACAGCAACAGCAACGGATTTCTGTGACAGAATTCGCAGGAAAAGAGAAGAGGACAGCTTAGCTTCGCACGGAATTTCAAAAGCTTTTCTATAACTCTCATCATTAAGGACAAAAATGTCGTTCATCCTTATGAAATCCTTCAGCCAGGGAGAACTACAAAACTTACACAAACCGTTTTATCCCTTAAAGACGCATTATACCCCCACCGAGTGTGCGAATGTGCACGGGATACTGGTGTGTACGCCATGAAAATCCTTAAGCAGTTCAGACGCATTTAGAATATTAAATGAGCCAATAAATGACATTTTCGCAATAGTTTTTGTACGGGTTTAGCTTTCACAAGATTTCCGCCTGGCAATGGATATCGCTCTTAATAGGAAGGACTTGTCTGTAGCAACACGCAATTTCAGCGTGCGAACATCCTCATTTTAATATGAATATTTTTTGCGGTTTGTTTTTGTACAGAAAACGTTATTAATGCACCCAGAATCGGAAATCAAAGCGAATACGATTGCGGAGCCATTTGGGAGAGATATGCTTTCATTTGTCTTTCCACAAGAGACCAACCTTAGACTACGATTTGACTCGATATCCGTTTGCATCGAATCGATAAGGGCAAGGGTAGTGTGTGTTGGCGGTACGTATTGGTGTTTCATTATTCATTGGAGTGTCGATACAAAGTTGATAATCCTCTGGGAATTGTCATTCGGGACGTAGACAGGCCCCAATTAATCATACATGCATTCATAAGTGTTCTTTTCTGTGGTAATATTGACCAATGGGATGTAATTTGGGGATTTTTTGAGCTCTTGAGGATCATGTTAGACAGATGAGGGAATAGAATTGTAGTGGGTCATGCGGCAGATATGTATTTGTGAACTGGATTCAATTGAAAAATGTTCGCTACATTGCGCTATGGTATAATTCGAGTTTCTTGGTCATATTCAAATTTTGAGGTGACAAGGATTCTGCGTAGTTTGGTCCTCTTTGATACGGTTAAGACCATGTCCTGAGTGAAATAGATTTAAAAACGAATTTCACCTTATATGACTTTTCCTATTCTGTATGTCGGTCGATTTCGAATCCTTCGAATTCATTTACGTAATGTGAACGGTGGGAAAGTAAATCAGCGTTTTGATCTTCAATAAAAATAAAATTCACTGTGTGAACAGTTATTTTATGTTTATGTAGAAACTAGAAAGCGCTCAAAATTCATTAAAAGTAAAAACAAAAAAATTTGAATGTGGTACCAAATTTACAAGAAGCCGTTGGCAACTTAAAGTAAAAAAATAATTCAGGCTTTTCTTTTGTGTACCTTCATGTTTCAAAATATCTGTAGTAAGGCTGGAATTAACAACAGAAGCTTGACTAAGCCAACATGCGTATTCAACTATCTCCTGTAAGCTTTGTTTTCAGTCTGTTTGATTTCTTCAGAAAAAGTGGTAGCCAAATATACCCAAAACAAAATGGCGGTCATTCAATAGAACGAAAGTTAAGTCTACCAGTTCTTCTCGAATATGGTAGTTCTAAAAAGAAGAAGCGTGTGTGTTTAACTGACGGATTGATCTTTGCCAACATTTTTGGAAAAAATATAAGGTTTTTCTGTGATCCTTTTAGTATGGTATCACTGTAAACTATTATTCTATTCTTATTTAGACATCGTGTACCGCAAAGGCCAAAATTATGAAGAAGCAATCCTGATTTCTTAATCACGACTGTTCAAAATTTAAAATATTAAATCCTTTACTCGAATATATGATCAAAATATTCGATTTAATGCCATCGCTCCTTTAAATTACTGTTATATAACCGAGGTATCAGTTTTCATATAAAGGGATCCATTCCATCGTTTTGGATGAAGGCCTGAAACTATTTGTAGATCAGTTTTTTATACGGTGACAGGGTCTATAGAAGACCCAAGAAGCGCAAATCGGCGCTCACTACTCATATGACAGTATGCATAGAAACCAACTACTCGTTGTTAGGCATTCCCACCAAACTTCTCACACACCGACCCTTAAATGTCGAAAAAGGTTTCAGACAAGGCAACGCGCTGTCATGTGAGTATTTGAACATCGTTCGTTGGAAAATCACGCAAATAACACAAGGCACACTCTTCCATAATTCTGCTTAATTGAGCGTAAGCTAGCTGATGACATTGGTATGCAAAAATAAATTTAGTCTTTGGTGGTACTGACATAAAAGTCGCGAAATGATTCTGGAGGTTAGGCCAAAGAAAGCACATGTTGTCATCAAGGAAATATTTCCACCTTAGTTCTGTTCTATGCCATAGAAGCATGTACGATACTAATAGCAGATGAAGAGGACGTTCATATTTTAAGAGTCCGTGCGATATTTGGTCCCATTTACGGAAATCGCATCTAGAGCAAACTAAACAGTCTATGAGACAAAACTGCACTGCGCCGAAAAGGCTTCGAACCCAAACCAAACAAATGGAATGGGACCTCAGCTGGAGCGTGGAGCGTGCCGACTGAAGAGCTCTCTTGTTTAGGAATTTATAAAAAAAGTAATAAATTTGCAGTAAGTTAAGCTTACGTGCATTTATATACAATTCCACAATTTCTGTCAAAAGTTCATGTTATAAAATAAAAAATACTCTCCATCGCATGAGAAAGTGAAAGCAATGATTAGTATCCGCTTGTAATGCATGCCTCTGTCAACAATATGAAAAGTTGAAATATCAATCACGACTTCGATCAGATAAAATATGACGACACCTATCCAGCAATTCCCGCCATCAGATACCGAACAAAAGAACAGACCCAGTCCATTGTGTCAATAATAGCCACATTCCCGCCGAAGTCACAACACAATAAAATTGTAAAAAATTATTTAATTAAATGAATGAAAGAAAAAAAAAATTAAAGTGCTGTTGTCCTTCCAATATATATGCATTTCAAATTGTTGTAAAACTGTATCTTTATCTACAAGGAATAGCACGACAAACAAAGAGGTAACCCACAGATCGTATTAATTTCCAGCCAAAGCTACACAGACGATAATATCCAAATGAAGTTGCTCGGCAAGTGGGAATATGGGGGACAAGGGACATGAGTGGCTCAAAAGAACAAAACGAACAACAAATTCTACACACAAAAATTATTATTAATGTATCTGTCTAAGAAACCTCGTGTTTGGATTTAAATTCATGTTCGGAGTCACTCGCCAGGCACAAGAGATGCATGCATTCCCATATAGTCGTACGAATAGGGATACAAACGAAAAAAAAAAAACAAAACGGATTTTTGGGATTTTGGACAAGACCGATTTTTTTTCTTGTACGCTCCTCTGACGCGGCCGATTAATCAATTTTCAATATTACAAGAATTCCTTGGTCTTAGGTCTTCCACGCTGCTCTCGAGTGACGTTCTCTTGTTTAACGCTGGTTCCGCCAACCTCCCGTAATCTCGCTGTCGAAGACAATGTACCGAGAATGCTTCTAGAGATGGGATGTTAATTAAGCACCGAAAGGAAGAGAGGGTAGAGCGCTGCGCGAAGTAGTATCTAAAGTGATTTTCAATAAATGTCATGTGTAGAGGAAGCGCATTTAGTCAGTGACGGCATCTTGGATAAATAAGCCGATGTAGGTGGTGGTGGTGGTAATGGTGGCGATGGTGGTGGTGTTTCTCTTGATGTTGGGCACGATAGGGGATTGGCTGTGAGAGTTGCACTTTGGCTCACCCGGATGTTAGGGATCTCGGTTTGGCACTCGTAGTCACACGTTCTACAACTTAAAATAAATCCAGGTCATTAAGTGCGCGAGGGAGTGTGCTCCGATGTAGGCCCAAAATAGGCTTAAGTGTAGCTGTATCATTAATTAGTCGTGGCGCATACGTGCGTCAGTTGTGAATGTGGGAAGATGTCATTGCTGAAGGAAGTTCAGATTGTGTGTCAGTTACTATTATAGAACGCCGCATGTGGTTATTCATTATTCATTGCTGAGTTGTATGGAAAATTGCAGGCACCACTGAAGATAATACGAAGTGCAAACATAGTAAAAGCAGACACTGTAAAAACAAATGCAATAAAAGCGTATTGAAGAGAAATTGCATTGCAATATTTGCAAAGTGATTAGTCTTTGTACTTAAACGGAATGCAATACAATGTGGGCATTCAGTAGTCAATGAGCAGGTAGTGCAGCAGAAGGCGTTTGATTTGGGTCTGTATGTCAGAAGTATGAACTTTCTAGCTATATATCAAAGCGCACGTTTATTTTAGTAGTCAGTATAAAAGTTACATATTCCTTTGACTTCAAATTGCTGTCATAGGGACAATATTGAATTGAGGTAACAACTTGTGATTACCTAATGGTCAATGGTCGATCTTAGTTTATCACGTGACAAATGTATTTTTCCATGACAATCACGGATATAACTATAGTGACTGATATCAATTGAATTGATTTTTTCTTGAATGATCAGATAAGGCTAGAACACATGCGCTATATAAGCTAAGTATCAATTTCAGAATTCTCTCAACAGGAAAACATTTCTGATAAATCTAGGAGTGCCCTAAATTGTGGTTTACAAAGAACTTAAGAAAATTATTTTGTAAATGAAAGGCGAATGAAAGCTTAAGTAATTACTCAACTTACTAGTGTTCTATCAAGAATAGAGTAGACCACAGTTGACTACTGATCTCAAGCAACGAAATTTGAATAAGTTTCATGGCAAATCAGTCCTCTTTGATTTTTGTCAAGAACACAACTGAGACCATTAGGTTTCAAACTCATAGCAACGTGCATTATTAAATATTGAGTGCTTAGCTATGCGAATGCTTTAATGCTGACTCCCTGCAACTTTGGTTACGTACGACTAAAAGATCTGTTGTCTACATAAGCGGCACCAAATGACAAACTTAACTTTACTTTGTATACCTAAATTTTTTAAAAAGTATTCCCTTCCTTCTGGCTCGATACACTAAATCCATAGATTATACAACTTTTTTAATCCGTCTGAAAAGTACGTCCTTTTCTGTTGGTCTAAAAAGTAGCTTTTCGCGGCGGCGTTTGTCTTAATTTGGAAAATCCGATATGTAGGCGATAGAGTAAGTGAGAGACGATGTATTCTTATGGTGGAAGAAATTCAGTTTCTTAACCGAATGGGCCAATTTTTCAGCAATTCGGTGTCCACACGGGTAAATAATTGGATATATATTGAAAAGCCTTGAGACTAGGTTATCCTTCGTACGTTAGTTGATGTAGATCCCATCTTGTGAGTTTCAGAAAATGAGAGTCCAGTATTTTGATTTTTCCTTGGTTTGTTGGTTACCAGTTTATCCCATTTTCGCCAATTTTCATGTTTCAAAAGTTTGAGATCATTTGAATAATTATGAATAACAATTATAGTTGAAAAATATTTCTCGCAGTTATACACGTTGCCAAGCGAAAGCGCATCAATCAAAAATATTACGAATTCAGTTGTATTGGTTAGTCCCCGAACTTTTTGTGTGTTATATATGTATGTATTTCATAGAATGCCTTTATCGCGATTTGTTAAGAGAAATGGAGTCTAAATCTTTTGTCATGTGAAACTTACCATGGCCCACTTTAGATACTAAGCACAATGTAAGAGAAACCGTGAAAATGAAGGCATTTCAAAATATCAACTTCTACTTCACTTTTGCTAATGTTTTCTTTTGAATTGGTTGCAAGTTGAACTTTTGCCTTCATGTCAAGAGTAGATGGGATTTTTTTATTGCTCCATACTTGAAAAAATATGCTTATATCTAATATTAACACATCTCCTTTTGTTACTTCTACTTCTTCAAAACTGCGCAAAAATTTTCTCATGCTAACTCACAATGAAACTGCAGAGTTTGCGCTATAATCGTATTAATTACCACAACATTTTTGAAAGTAACACCCTGTCGGGGGGAAAATTTGCATTTATATCTAGATTCGGAAAATTGATTATGTTGTGTAAAATTTATAAATAATAAAAAAGATTGGAAAAAATTTTGCCAATATATTGTAGTACTTTTTACAACGGGGCTTTAGTTATATTTCCAAAAAAAAAGCGTTTTTTGATGCCAGATTTTATTAACCTCGTTTTTGAGCAGTTGTCTTCCTTTTATGATTGCTTTGAGGGAAAGAAATTGAATATCCAAAAGGCAATATGTAATATTTTAGACACTTCACAGCAATGCACATAGAAATGCCATGATTAACTTGAAAACCAGACGCAATAACAGGTGAAACGACACTAACAAAATTAACAAGTAGGCGAAGACGATCGTAAACAATAACGGCGATCGTTTGACTATTTATTGTGTTGAGTAGTAATTCCTTACTATTTGGCCTTATTTGAAAGACCTGCTCAAAAAAAGCTAAGGCTATTTGACACATTTTCTCATACTTGATGTTTGTATTTACTAAGCAGAAATTTTGGAAGTAACAAAACAGGTGGCTTCTAAAGAAAAGTCTATACGAATTAGGTTCACAGTCAATAAACGGTGCTGTTAAAACAGTTCTTATGGCGTATGTCCAAACAAACTTAATGAATATGTATGTAGGTATAAACCTGAACAATTATTTTATTTTGGAAATTACAAAATAATTGAAAATTGAAACTCTGAACAGACTGATTCAAATTGTACGGGCGGGCGGTAATAGAAATATATTTGTGTTAAAAATATTAAATAATGTATGAAGCAATTGTTTGTCTCGACGATAAATGTTTTCCTTTGATTTTAATAATGATGGTGGTCAGTTTCCTGAGCACAGATCCCCATTTTTCGCTTTTGGGTACAATTTTTTTAAATGAATCTACTGAAACTGAATATAATTTGTTTCTTAAAACAAGATAATCTAGGAAATAGGCATAAAGCCAGAACAGCAATGAAATATAAAAACTGCATTGTCGCATTATGTCATCTGATAAAAAAGTAAATGCTTATGCTTGTGATTATCATCAAACGTCAAGGCATCTCTTTTTAATATCCGTCATTGTCCGCATTATTTCTTTGACCTATGTAAAGTTATTCATGGCCAAAATTGTGCTTAGTATTCGATTCAGATAAGAGCGAATATCATGTCCATCGATTGATAAATGTTAATTTTTTGATTTGTAATTCTCCACTTGAAGCCTAACTCAGCTTATGTATTTTTTGATAATGCAATAAGTTATTCCGGATAAATGGTAAGCTTATACAATTTACTTCTATGCTTCACAGGGTAAACCCATAAACGACCAATATTAAATAAAGCTTAGAACAGGATTGTTGAAAGTGAAAATTATATCTGAAAAAATGCTTGTATGTATATCAGACATTCTATTCAAACAACAAATTTAAATTTGACTTAAACTTACGAAATTATGCCAGAAAGATATTTTGCTCTCGTCACTGTTTTAAACATTCAGTTTTGATTCAAAAAAATGGTTCTACTCGATACAGTGTGCCTGACAAAATGGAGAACAACACAGTGTACATGGATCTGATTATATTTGTATAGATTATATTTTCATTTCATAATTAACATTATTCATGTTTATTGAAGTAATTTACAATTGAAAAATTTATCTTTTTTCTATTCTCTTTTCAGGCGATAACGTTGACAAGGTATTAGGAAGAGTCAATTTCAAAGAAAACGAAAAACAAAAAAACACTGATACATTGTCGAACAATATCCATTAATCATGCGGTCATCAACATGCGGCGGCATCAAGAGCAAGAACAAAAATATCACCATCTCCATCACCGCCAGCGTCAGCGTCGTCAACATCATCAGAGGTTGTTCCCGGGCACTTGTACACATCAACGCAAAGCCATCACCATCACCATAATCATCATCCGAGTCGACATAGTGCCGCGCAACGCCCTAATGAGGGAGTAATTTGATGAATATCTCAATACGCTGGACATCTTAATACACTTACACGACAACAATGGCCAGAGAAAGAGAAGGAAACGAAAAACGATATCAGGAAATTTTGAGTTACAGAAATTAATTTTGCCGCTGGTGTCCGTTGGTGTTAAAGTATCTCGATGCATTTTGATTAGTCGATTGAAGAAATGAAGAAAATCGAAGAACCATCCACTGACGTGGGGAGGCGGCGGCGACGCACAAAGCCGCGCGTTCACTTCTCTGGGTTGGAGTTCACATCGTGTTCGAGGCAGTTGTCAAATTGTTTGAACAAATGTTTGACAATTTGCCTGCGTAGGCTGACCACACCGCTTGTGCCTATGCCGTAGAGAAGAGCGAATAACCCTAACAACAAAATCCGGCGCTTAGGGGGAGAACAAATCTGATTAATTGCCTCGCTGGACACATTGGGAGATGATGCCCCAAAGAGATGTGAACCGTTCCCCTGGTGATGGATTGGCAAAGTCGAAATAGACATTTGTATCTGGAATCGAATCCAAAATGAAAATGAGATTGAGTATCCAAGCCCCCGGCGACAAGCGACGGATCCCGAGATTTTCCGAATACAAAATGATTTCTTTTCCTTTGTTGCGCGTGTTCATGTTGGGTGCCCTTCTCCTTGGCCGCCTCAAATGACCCATCTCAGCTGTGTAGCGCGGCTGCATAGTGGAACTCACTGTTCAACTGCGCTTAGATAAAAGATTTTAATCTGCGGCAGCAGGTTGCTAAACAACCAGAAAACCTGTTTCCAAGTCTAGAATCAAACTGAAAATCTTCCTCTTGACTGAGGACATAATGGCGGCCGCCTGAGTCCACCGCTGCCATACTCCCTTATTCCCACTGAAAACATTTCTATTTAAGGTCGATCTACCTGCTGGTCAGTCAGAAACGCGATAACAACGCGCGTGTATGTGTGTGTTTATTGGTATGAAAGGTAAATGCCGCTGGGAAAATACCGGACCATCAAAAAGACAGGGGGATGACGACCATTATTACTTTCTAATCTTTGACCACATGCCCAAATGGTGACTTTGATTCGTATGTTGTTTCCCTGTATGCCGTTGCGTTTGGCCATTGCTACGATAATGGTGGCGGATTGAGAATAATGGGAACTCTGGTTGCATTAGGGGTGGCTAGGGTGAATTTAGAAAAAATAATTTCTGACACTCTATTTGATACAGGTTGTGTACTTAGATTGTACGACAAGTAGCAATCATGAGTTCGACTTTTAAGGCTATGAAACCCACGCATATATCGCCTTATCGTGACTACGTTGTTACATGGACATGCACCATTAACTATAATTACTTAGTGCTCTCAAACAAATTTGTTTGGATGTGGGACACTATAGCATTTAAATGGCCGGTGAGAATTCTTGTCAAATTATTAATTCGTTTTTAAAAGGAAGCGAGTTTAGTTTGGCTTTATAGACGACGCCTCGAGAAGGCCTTACAATTGGCAACAACTAAGTTAGTCAAGGACTCATCCATCTCGGCATGGAATTAAATAGGGACAGATTGCAGCAGCAAGACAGACTCAATAGCAAACGGCATCGGAAGAAGTAGGATCAATATCTATCTGAATAGGCAACACCGCGGCATGCACGTACGTTTGGGTAACTAGGTCATGTAAAGCGTAAAACAGAGCTCCTGCCGGGTGAGCCTCTAAATCCGAGTCAGTTCGAAAACGCAAGATAGGACACCGCCGTCTAAGATGACACACATAAGTGGAGAAGATCACCAACCAAGGCTGATGGGGGAATTTGAGCCATACCAAGTCGATCATTTTAACAATCCAATATTTTGATATAAGGAATTTTGTTCCATAACTCATTATTCTTTTCTTTAACTGAGTTCATAAACGAAAGATATTTTACGCAACAGAATTTTGTAAGGTTCGAATTTATTTCAAAGATAAAATAAAAAAAAAGTTGAAAAATTATGTGTTGTTTCAAGTGCACAACTGTATATTCAATTGTTAAGAACTCAGTGCCTTAAATGTAAAAAAGTAGAATTTCCAACAATTAGATTAATTGCAGCAGCTGTTTACTGCAGTTAATAATTATATTTGTTTTGCATACAATTGGTTCTTAAAACACAGAATAGCAGTTAGATCTGTTGCTTCGCACTGAAGTTTTTAATATAGTTTTTAGAATTAGAAATAAAGAACACTTTCCCGGAATAAAAATAAGCTCAACGTGGTGATTTTGCTTTAAACCTAGTAGCAGCGTATAGTAGAAGTTAAACTGCTACCTAAAACAAATTGTTTTGAAATGTATCTATTTTCGATTTAACTTTTTAGCACTTTATTCCAATCTTTAAGAACTTTTTCAAAACTATCACAAATATAAAAGATGTTGGTTTTGACAAACTGTTGAGCACAAAGTGTTGTCCTTAAACAAGTTTTTAGACATCTATCGACCCCAAATTGTTCTTTCAAAATTGTCCCTAAGGTCAGATAAGATATTAACACCTTTATCGCGGTCATTAAAAAAGATGAAATACAAAATAATGACAAAACAACCCTTCATAAAATCAATAAGAAGATGCACGTCTATGTTACCCAGATGTAGACACATCATCTCAGACTAACAACTGCTGGTGGTTACGTCAAAATAGCAAAAAACAAACTCAACCTTTTAGTTCTGCGCCAAATCTATTGTTTACGTTGATGGTTTTGACGGTTTTAAAGAAGATCCAGCCATCAACAGTACAGCGACATGTGTCCAGCCAGGCGTCCACTGCCTCAACGTCTAATATTGCTAGGTCATGAGACTACGCAACAGAGGATGGCTTAGGTTGACAAACCGGAACACAGCAGGAGAGACATATCAATTAAAGGCCAGGTCCACGCCAGACTATAGTGCCATTAAAAGAAGAAGGATAATGTCCTCTTCCGAACCGGAAGAGTCTTAGAATCCGATCCATATTAAGTCAAGACTCAAAACGTCGCACACAAGTAGAGACGAACTTCAATCGGCTTGATTTCCGCATCACGGGACAACCTACGTTCAAACCGAAATGTTTTCTTTCAGCAGATTGTCTTTTAGAAAAAGCCAAGAGCAATCTAATGTAGCTTACAATGATAATGAAACAAAAACATATCGGTACAGAATTTTAGTTGATTAAAGTACCGAATAATAATTGAGTGGCGCTGCAGTCCAGAAGGGACCAGGACCTAGCTTCTACAATAACTGCTCGTTTTGCGTGCTTCTGTTCTCTCATGAGTAGAAGGGACCTAGAGTTTTTTGCCGACTCCGAACGGCCAGATTTGAGAAGCTTTTTATAGGCAATTGATACTCTTTGAGTGTTGTCAGCAACCTTGAAAGAGGTGGTGCCGTGAAAAAATGCGAAGTGTCCCGTCCGGGAATCGAACCAAGGCCTCCTGTGTACGCACTTGCCCACTACGCCACGGCGACAACAGAAATTTAATTTACAATATATTCAAATAAACTAGAAACAAATTAAGCCTTCTAACTAGACTTGTATTTTTACATTTTTACAACTGAGGTATTTCTACAACCGCTGTCAGAAATAGAAAAGTTTTATTTTAATTTCTGTAATGCCTTCGTTTCCCGATTACACGATGTGTAAAATTAATAAGTCACATTCTCTTTCAGAAACAGAAAAAGTGCTGCTACTATCTCATTGCTGTACAGTTCCTGTTTTGTGTATTTCCTTACTATAATGTTGATACTCGTAAAAAATTAGCTTGCCAACCAATTGTTATTGTCATAAAGGTAATGTCCGCATATGATTTTGAACTTAATCAAAACAGTTGTGCACTTGATTTCCATCAAACATAAGTCTATCTATGGGCACAAATCAATTAACATTCGAATGCATTAGACAAAATTGTCAGCCCAATTCATTAGACAAAAATTATACTTAAATATAGTCAGGCCAAAATGTAGCATGTATAGTTTTATGTCGGCATCGTGAACCGTGAACTAACACAATTTGGTTAACTCGTTTTCACATTTTGCATATCTGCCCTCAAGACATCGTCCAACACGCTATTCCAATAGCGGTCATCAACTTAAAACTCAACTTCCAATCTGAGATATCAAATTACATCCTTAACACTTTCATCGAGCTCTGACTATCGCACATCGTGAATGTATGCATGGCTATATTTGTAACTAAACTCCCAAAACTAGAAGCCGACAAATTTAATTAAAGCCTTCGATACAATCTTTGAAACTGTATGCGTGTACCTCTCTCCGGCCTAGGGATACAGTTCACGGTTCGCACTTGATATGTTGGGCACGAATATCGCAAGGAAACAAATTCAATTTCTGAGACAACACCGTGGAGTACCGATGTTTCAATCTGATTAATGGCCAGCAATTATTCAAAATCACCCTGAACACTGACGGTGGTGGCGGTGGCGGCAGTGTGCACGCGGTTCGGACGGACACAATGATTGCTTAGCGCGTCAGGACCGGGGTGCTCGCATCCATCCGCTCGTGTGTCATGGTGTGTTTAGATGCATGATTTCTGTTCTCGACCGTCACCATCTCTTGGGGCAATACCATAGAAGTGTCACTGTGTCAGGGATAATATCATCAGGATGTTATTTTCATCAAGCACAAGACGGCAGAAATGACTTATAGTGGGAAATATTTGATACACGGATGCCATTCAAATGTCAGTTTGAGAGTGAACGTATCTACTTAGATTGTGATCGGGAGGGGACTATTTGTGTACTTACCGGTTCACGCACGCGATGTCTTATGGCGTTAGAATCAAATCAGTGCTCTATTTACAAAGATGATGTCAGACATGTCTCAGCCTACATGAAAGCTGGTATTGTGCACAAATTTTGAGTGTTGCATTTGTTTATTTTTTCAAAACCATTTGAAAAAGCTTGTTGAAATAAAGCACCTCGGGTCGTATTTCAGTCGGAATGTACACATGCGGTGACTGAGACTCCACGCACTTTGATAATGTGCCAACAATTCGAAGGAAGAGACTTCCAGAAGATTCTGAATGCAGAGGTGCCACCTCAGATTTGCACAACAACACCGTATTTCAAATACACGTCGCCTCCAGCCTTCACCTGTATAATTCAATTACCTCTCATCTGCCTGACATCATTGCCATTATAAGGAGGATTAAGATGAAACAATGACATAATCTCGTTTCACTTTGCAGATGTTCACTTTGGCAGTGCGATGTGAGGAATCTGTTGCTTGAGTTCTCGAAAAACCATTCTAAGACTGTTTCAGTTTCAGTTTAGCCATGTTCATATATTTAACTCTTGTGTGTATGACTACGTGTGAAGACGGGATGTGTCAATATATAGCTCATAGATACGACGATACCACTCGCACACAGGCGTATCGCTGCTTATTTATATGAATGTACGTCACCCTCAAGGAAGACGTGTACACAGTGTGTACATGGAACTAGCTATTCACTGTTACAGTCTGATTTTGACATTGACGAATTCCTCGTCATTTGTCATTTGGTCCCAAAAGGATACCACCACCATACACACACTTGGTACTGCCGCTGCTGCTGCTGCTGCTGCTGTCGCTGATGTTGTGTTGCTATCGATTTTGTTTTTCCTGGAGCTGCTGCCATACTTGGTGGTGGTGCTGCCGCTTCTCAGCAGCCAGTCTGGCATTTGGCCGTACGTCACACATACAGTTCAAGTTACATCCATGATTAAAACGTACGAATTCACAGCAGGCTAGGAAAATCATACAAAAGCCCATAATACCGATGAATTTCGAATTCTGAGGGGTGTTGGCCATGCGTAGGGTACAGCGAAATTTTGTTCTTACTCTCGTCTGTAGCTCATCGTAATCATTGCTTATGGGAATTTCAAATACGTCTGCTGCTGCTGATGGTGGCTCTAGTGATGAAATCGCAACTTCACGGATGTGTGTATGCTACCCCACTGTCATTGAAATTAGACGAAAAGGCAATTCTTTTATCCATTTATTCGGTTCGTTGAAATGAGATGACAGCAGATAAGGGGCGATCTCTCGAGGGCAAACAGATGATGTGAACAAGTGGCGCCGTTTCGTGACGAATTTAATGGCACCCGATACAAAATGTAATGGCGGTCTGTGGCTATAAATATGGCAACTAGATAGAGATGTATTTTCTTCTGATTAGTGATAATTAACTTCTAAGTCAAAATAAAAAAGTACTAAATAAAATAATATAACAAAACAAAATTTAAAAAAAAAATAAAAAAAAATAAATCTTTCTAGACACTAGATATTAGAGAACTCACCCCTTCAAATCTAAACGATCGCAATTGTGGATCCGCGTTCTTCTTACACTTAGTCGTTTGGAGTTCATTAGTACAGGGTGAGTCGCTTTACGCTTAAACAGTGTTTAGAAATATTGAAATCATCTTTCCAAAGCGAGAGATGTATACACTACCCAGTGCAATCTTAGAAAAATAAGTTTTGGCCTAAATGAAGCATCCACAACGGCTTTTATACTCAAATTTTGCAAAATGTTCATAAGACATGTATGGTGGTGGGCAACGTGAATTTCAAGTTTTTTTTTTAAATTTTCTTGGAGGAATTAAAAGAAAATGTAATTAGTTTTAGGAAATGAATTAAAAATATACAAGAGGCCGAAAGGCACATTTAAAAAATCCTAGATTCGCTTAGAGTACTCATGAAGAGTCAGTAAGTTAGAATGAAGATCAGTAGATTATATTATTGGTAAGCTAGTTTTAAGTATTTTTATCTAGCATTTAAGAAACTGACATTAAAAATAAAAATGCATTTAAATCAAAAAATCAAATCAAAGTAATGGGCAACGCAAGTCATCAAACACTGCCTACAAATGAGAATGTACCCAGAGTCGCCATCGTTCTTAAGAGCTCAACAACTTTAACCTGAGCTAAATTCTGCATTAAGATCTCTGCTTATTCAAGCTCTAAGTGACATTTCAATAAAAGACGTACGTTCATCCGCTTCGTTATCGCTTCACACTATAGGCTTTAGAGCATCTTAAACTTGGCAAAGATTTTCAGCGAAAACCTTCTTTTCTGACAAACAGCCGCTGACATCTCAGCGGCTACGTTTACAAACAAAATTGCATACAACACAATCCTCAGGAACTTAGCATGAGAAGCAAATGCTTTCGCAAAACGTTAAAGATTGGTGGGATTGTGGAATGGAAAGGCACGCATATTAAGGCTGAAATGGAGAAGTTGTCATATCAACCAAGTTTGTTTTTACTGAAGCTTGAGACATGAACATGGACGATCTCTGATTTATGCTGTACAACAGAAAATGAAGCACAGTCCAAGTAAAATTTATTTTTTGTGCGCTACATTTATAAATCGTGTTATAAGCCTTTGGGCTCTTTTTTTTGTGGGTAACCGTGAAACAACTTTTCTACCTTAGACCAAGATCATCCAAGCACTCCGTGATGAGCAACCATCTTTAAGGCAAGTAGGCAGCAATTTCTAGCTTAATTAGCGATGGCGCATATGTATCCGAGGGACTTCCTCCGGATATGGATCACAACAACATTTGGGTATTAAGTTTATGTATGCAGCGATGACAAAAGGGGAGAACAAGAATGTATCCCCTCAGATCAATCTGGGAGTTGTGGTGGGGAAAAAAGAAACAAAAAATAAAACATTGCTACCTGAGAATAGCTTGTATGTATAGTATGAACTATGACTCAAGTTCTACAAAATGCTCATCTTATCAGTAGTCTTATACAGAGATAAATTCTGAGTAATAAATACTTTTGTTTGAATAAGAGGTTTGTTTTATGTCTAAATAAAATCAAAAATTCGGATAAAGTGATCCAGTTCTATTGAAAACAAGAGTTTATTTGTGGTACAAACTGTTCATACAGTGTCGAGAAAGCGTTGAACACGAGGTATGGATAGGAAACTATGAGTGGCGTCCGTGTTACGCACTTATCCGCTACGCCACGGACGGACTTATTTAGTACGCCGAAGCGTCAACATGTGGAAAATAATTTATTTCTCCGAAAAGTCTCCAATGTCAATGCCTTGAACCCGTCTGAAAAATACGTTTTCTGAAGGTTTAAAACACAAGACCCATATTGGACGTCTGAACGCTCCAGCCTTCGGGTTTGAAAGGAGAAGAATATCGAACCTCTGACATAAGGACGAAGAATTAACGGACCTAAAGGAATTTAGTCTTTTCGATTGGAAACAACCTGCAGAAATTTGAGGTCAGACCATTCATGGATCAATGACTTGATAAGTAAGTATCTAACATTTCGAAAACTTGCCATCGAAGACATCTGCCCATGTCGATCTTGCAACTGCTGTGTACATCTACTTCTTCCACATGCTTCAGCCATGAAGAGGAGTTCGTCTTGCAAGGATATTCCTTTCGTTGTATGTAATCTAACAAATCACTCAATAAGTTCCGCGAGATATAGGGGACGCCACTAACAACAATTATTAATTTAATATTATTTTTTTAGTGGCGCCCCTATAGGTCCCAAAACTTATTGAGGAATCTAAAAAACATAAGTATGATGGACCCACATAGTAAGAAAAAATATATTAGCTGAAAAAGAAAATGAGATACTTATGTACCACAGACCTACAGCAAAATTATTTGAGTGATTAAAAAGTTTTCTATGTAAGACACTAAATTTTTGCGAGATCTATTTGATTCATAATTATGAATGCCACTTTATTTCCATGCATATGGAATTTTTTCTGTCCCTGTCTCTGCCACTGTCCTTGTTATTTAAAGAAAAAAATCGAAACCACTCGTTTCACAATCCGATTCTCATTTTCCCATACCACATTGCATGGTGATATCGAATTAATTAAGTTGTAAACTGAAACACCAATTTATAATTACCGCTTCGAGATAAAGGCGAAAAAATCCGTACAAAGAAAAATACCCTTGCCAATGTACAGAAAATACAATCACATTCGAAATCAAGTGGAAACCTTTGACAGCCGCTTTGGTATCCCGCGCGCCATTGAAACACCCATCACTAGCGCCAATAATTGCATGAGATCCAATTCGCAACAGCAAAATAAACAGGGCTACACAACGGCAACAAAAAAGAGTAACAAATCAATGCGATCTTGTAACCATCTCCAGCACACCCCTTACGAGTTGGCCACATACACACGCGCAGTCCAATCTTGCATCGCAGTTGTTGAAGTCCTCCTTACTTGGCTAATGCCCGACAATTTATAAGAAACACCGAACGCCACCGCAGCCGCCGCCGCGGCCGCCGTCTTTGATGATTCCATTTTAATGAAAATTTATTAATTTCGCTTAAACGTATCGGTTGGCTTGTTGAATAGTCAGCGGTCGCCTGCTGAAATGGCGAACTATCCAGCCGAGATCTGCAAACATGCATGCCGTGCGCTACGAAAACAGCGACACGGTGCGTGGTGATGTGCTGAGACTTATCTGGGGGATACATTTCTTTTGTTTTTTGTTTCGGTTTCGTTCGCGATTTATGTATGTCTCCAAGGGTATTCATCGCGTGTGAACGGGAACTCAACATAACTCTCCAGAAATTTGAATTTCGGGAATGATGCGAAAAATAGAATCAGGAAAAGAAAATGTCGACGGTTATGTTTGGTGATCATATGCTTGTCTCGTGAATCATTTTTTTGGGTCGGTAGAGATCCGTGGTGCAGGGGATGAAGGAATAATGAGAAATAAACAAAGAATCCCTCTCAAAGATGTCTGAAAAATGAGGGCGTTACAAAAGCGGACCATAGTGACACATGCATGTATTAGTGCTTTTGACATTTCGGTGATGATGTGCGGCACTTGTAATATGGCAATGGTAAAAATGTGCTTCCATAGGTGCGCTAGAACATGCACTGACTTCTGATTTGCATCATATTTCCGCATAAAATGTTCCACTTTGGAAAAACCATGGTTTTTATTCGTTTCCATAAGGATGATAAGTTTTACGGGTCGACATAGCAAATTAATTATTAACAAAACCACTCGTCTACCATCCACTAAAGAAAGTAGTGGTAAATAAAGCATGAGATTCGAGCTGTTAACATAAACGATACACCTAATGCACCGCCAAGCAGGCAGTAGTTACTCTTTGTTCACGCCATATTGAAAATCACATGCCACAGCACAGATATTGATCTGCAATGCACACATGATTATAAGAGACACATATGCAAAGACGATTAATTTAATATGATGGTTTGACACATTGTCTGTGCACAGCCTATTATTATCCCATGTGAGAGCGAAATTTTTGAAATATGCTGCGCTATTTACCTTCGGTCATTTGGTGCGGAATCAACGCCCACAACGCATGCAACGTTGCATTAATTAAAATAACTTTGCATGGCGGATAATTACAAAGAGTCACATAGAATATAATTTTTGTTGGCCCCTATGTGCGTTTGGGCTTGTTGTTACATCATTCACTGGGGTGGGGGTGGTATTTAGCTCGACAATTTCTGTCATTGCCTTTGTTCAATTTAGCATTTCATGTTTTTTGTGGGCGATGATTTCCATTAATTTTGGTCAACGGAGCTCAATATGGCGTCTTTGTGGAGTTACGTATATCAACTGCAAGACAATTTGAATTTATTTCAATAAGTTGCCGCAAGAATTCTTTTAACTTCTAAAGCAAACAATTATTATAACCCAACACTAAACTGTGATTGCTTTCTATATACCCTGCTAGACAACCTTAATGAGGTTGTTGATAGTAATGGCGCTTCCTTTGGAGACAACAAAGTTCCGATGCGTGCGGATTGTATCCCCATACAAATTCATAATCAGTTTAATAATTTTAAGTCGAAGAATATTACCACGAGAATTTCAAGAAGCACTGATCTTCACAATCCATAAAAAAGGCGATCGCAATCGAATGCAACCAACTATCGGGTCATGTCGTCTTTGAAAGTGAAAAATGTTTGCTAGCAAGAACGTGCATAGAAGCTTATAATTTACTAAAGGTATTTTAGACTGGCTTAAGGTCCGCTTACTCAGATGTAGACCACATATTTGGACTGACTGGTATAACATACACATATGTATACTCATTCTGTGTAGATTTGAAAGCAGCTGCAAAGCAATTTTATAAAGTATTTTTATTTTTTGAAATTTGGAATATTTCTACTTAACCCATACAAATATATAATGGCGGCGGCTTTAAATTAAAAGGAGGTTCCTTGCTCCAGACGAAATCTGGTGTATGAAAGGGATACCCACTGAGCCCAACCTTGCATGCCCTTTTCATAGAGTACAATATGCACTTTTTTACTTGGAGGAGCAGATTTTGCAAAAATGCTTATTGAAGCTCTTCTGTTGTCAAATGATATCGTGATGTTCGATTGCACGTGAGTTCAGAAGTCGGTTGTACCTTTTTAAACATGACCGTGCCGAGGAACCCTCGTGGAAGTCCCATGGCATCTGTTAATATCCAAAATCACGGGCAGAGCCGAGGTACATAAGTGTATTGTATTGACTGGCTAGAATCAAATTGTATGGAGACTTCCCCGTCTTAGTGAAGAAGCGGCAGAGGTGTTAAAAAAACTTCGCTCGAAGATAAGGTGAAGCGATTGTTACTCAAACAGGATCCTATTTTTAAATTGGGTAACTGAGACGTATACGACTACGACTCTTAGGAAAATGGCTTCCTGTGATAGAAACTTGTAAAAGCAGGTGATCACGTAAGACTAAATCCCACCTCTGCATTGTACTAAATAAACCAAGAACTAAACTTAACTGATCGTCAAAGTGTACGTTGTACGTACATCGACTCTTACACGTTTGTTCACCAATTCTATTTACGACTTCATCGCGATATACGCTGGTCAAGCGTCTTCGGATACAACACTTAAGATGGCTAGGCCATATAGAACGTATGGACACCACTGCTCCGGCCCGAGTCAAGTCCTCGAATCTGACCCATTGGAACAACGCAACACAGGACGGCCTAGGCTAAGGTTGCGCAAACAAATGGAGTAGGACCTCAACCAACTTGAAGTGCGAAACTGGCGGCAGCTAGCGAAAGATCGTGCTGGCTGGAGAGGTATGTTGGTAGAGGTCCAAGTCCACCCCGGAATGTAGCGCCACAAGAAGGAGAAGAAGAATTTGATAATTTTGGTGTACAATCATATTTACGTCGGAGAAAACTTAGTCAGCAAACATTTAAGTATTTTTATGCTAGACTGCCTCAACCTCCCTCTCCTTCCAATGACATCCACTTTTCCGTGTCAAAGTACCTCACAACTCTCCCATTTCCCAACACGGTTATTAGCGGTAAGTAATTTCCTTTCTTCATCAGTTCCTTCGACAAGAAAAAAAAATCTCCGAAACAGGTACCGGTTTCTGTTTGATTCAAACCCGTATAATGAACTATTCTCGTGCACTGCATCGCACTTTTTCCTCCCCCCGCCCAACAACCTAGATACTCACCCCACCACTAATGAGCTTAAAATTTGTATTCTTGTTTGAATGCCAGCGTTGTTGTTGGCGTTCCTCTTTATTCATCAAACTCTTTGGTCGCCCCCACCTCGTGTCAAACCGTAAACCAAACAGAATTACTCCTGTTGTCCGAACAATCCCCCCAAATAAGAAGCGCTTAAGTAAAAGGAGAAGAGAGACGAAAGAAAAACTGACGGCCATGAGCAGCAACGAATAAAAACAGAGAAACAACAACTCGGGGGGAAAATAATAATAATAATCAACAAAAGGTATCAAGAAGGTGCGTGCTGGCATCAATCAAACTATTAAAACGCCATTAAGGCTCCACACAGCATTATGATCCCGAAACAAACGTACGAATGAAAACAAAACAAAAAGCACAAAGAAATGGTTACAAACGCGCAGCGCGAAAAAAAAACACCCAAGCCCTCAATGGCAGCAAGAAGCAGCAGCAACAGCAGCAGCGGCAGCAGCACTTTCCAATGAGCGTACACCGCCAGCCTTGGCAACACAAAAAGTATGATTGCTGCCTCTTGATTACAAATTTCCTCCTAGCCATTAATCGTGATGTGGTTTCGCCAGGCACGAGGTGGACGCAGCCAAAAGTCCATCGTGGGGCGAGCGGAAAATCTAAGATGCTATTCCACAGTGTAGGTGCCTACCGTTCATCTAATGTTGGATTGTGTGTGGATAAGTATTGTGCCTAGGACCCAAAGCTTTCGTGTGTCTCTGACCCACCTGTGAGCCTCCTCTGACCATTAGAACCTACGTATGGCGTGGCCCATTAAGAAACTTCATGTTTCCGATTCACTTAAAGAACGCTCATTAGTACTGTTATTCATCCGACTACGCGCCACAATGTAATAGCTCATTCCGGCGCATCAGGCGTCATCGACAACTACGCGTACGGTGTGAAACGTACATGTGCCGGAAGATGACCCATCCGTCGAGGACTTCAGCGATAATCCATATCACTGGGAGGGTCAAAGGTGTTCCTGCTCACTCGGGAAACCTTTTCAGCGTTTGTGCTGTTCGCAGTTGTCAAACTCAGTGGTTGTACCTGGCGCCATGTTACTTAGGCTGTTCCCCATGAAGCTGACAATGTCATCATGGCCGTGGGTTGGGCCTCGCTGGCATTTTCATAGGGGAAGTCTTCCCATCGTTTTCATGAATGCATGAATGTCGCCTTCATTGAAATATTGCGTGCGGATAATTGTCGGTTACCTGCGTTTCGACTCAAAGTTTGTTTCTCAGCCCGACGCGGTTGCTTTTTTTCGAACACCATTTGTACGAAACGAAAGATTCGGTTCAAATGGGACAAGGCGAATGCTTTCCAAAGGAGTCAATGAAACTTTAGCGTTTATGCTGGAAGTGTAATTAGTGTGAAACGGTGAGAGTAGCGGGTCTATTTTCTCAACTAAACGAACGATTGCTTGATGCGTACAGAAATAGCTGTATGGTCAAATATTTTCCAATGCGCATTGCAAGCCATTTAAAGACAGCAAATAGGTAAACGGAATGAGCTGGCTTGTTGGCTTAATACTGCATACAGTCAGGAAGAGTTGTAGTTTCTCTCACTATATGTTTAATGTATCCGTCGAGTATTTGTTAGCCGTAAGATTGCATCCAGACGATGTGACTGGATTTATGAATCACCTAATTCAAAATCACATCCGTAACGTAATAAATGATCGATCCAAAAACGATTTGGTGCGATGGCCGCTACCAAGTATAGCTTGACCAGAGTCTGTATTCTGGTGCCACGAGACATCAAGAACCCATTTACCTTGTTCTAGACTGACTGTGCGGTAGGCCACCTTTTGAGTGTATTATGGTGGTTATAGTTTAAAACACAATATCGCAGGCAGAGGCCAGGTTAGCTTTACGTTCTGACTGGTTTAAATAAAGTTGTTGACGCTACTGATGTAGATCGGGCGTCAGCTCAGTGTGCGACATAGAGAGCGGCAGAGGTTTAAGAATGACCTCTCTCCTTACCAAGATGGAATAAATGTCCCTCAAGCTTGAACTCAGTTTGGTGTTTGGGTAACTAAGGCATCTAGTCTTGCTTTATCTACAACTCTTGGAAAATGGTAAAAGAGATGATCAAGTTAATCCAAATCCCACATGTGTATAATTTCAGCAATTGGAACCTGAACCTAATAGAAGACGCAGGATATAGGTAGTGCTTGAAACCCTTGTTGTTCTCAACGCCATAGACACCTAAAGTATCTATAGTTGCTATGACGAAGTGGGTAAGTACACCGACTCATACATTGGAATTCCGAATTCATTCATATTCATTTTGATAGGTTTTTACCATCCATCTGCCTTTGCAAATCTTCTCAAAACTCATCCTTCGAGCTAAGTATCACACTGTAGCTGGCATCCAACAGTGGTAAAAAAACATGTCGGACAAGCTAAGTAGATGCTACATACTAACTCGCAGCCTTTGCACTATACTTATGCACTACTTTAAAAATCTACAAGGAAAGGTCGAGAGAATCAGAAGCCCAAAAAAGGTTCAAAAAAGAAAAAGCCCAACATTTGATTAGAAACTTAGTTGAGTGACAGTTGAGTGTGATTAGTTTCAAATGTCGAGGAGTTGAAATAAAGACAATTGCGGATAAAATGAAGAAACATATTTGACTTCACGAATACCCAAAAACAACGGCGAGTTCGACCGACAAATTCCTCTTGTCAACAACTACGTTCTCCGGGTATACACTACACGGATCATATTTTGTTGCTCAGAGGCATAGGCTACATGTATTAAAAGCAGATGTTGTTGCTTGATTTTTTCAAGATGAAATTTCTAGGTTCGTTTAATTGTCTTGTTTGTATTGAACTCTTCTTCAGGACTTCATTTGTTTTCAGATGCCTAAGGGAGTTCTGGACAGTGCAACTTAACTTGTATGAATACATACGTGTGAAAATTAAGAAGCTGAGCAAAGAAAGTCTTTCACTCATCTGATATATATGTAGAAAGTGCTCAACTAAATTGGTCGACAGAATTGAAAACTAAAATAAAGGAACAAGTTTCGACACCCTTAAAATTTGCATATTCAAAACATTTTATGACCCTCAAGTTCAACGACGAATAGGTTTCGGGCTTATTGTGACTAAATGTCTCATTTGCAGGGTTCAAATTTTATATGAAAAATAAAATTATTTTAATAAAAATTTAGTTTAGAGAGAATTTTGTTTTCTTTTCCCAAGTGGTTGAAACGATTAATGTAGACAGACAAGATGGAAATACTGGTACCATTGCCCAATTGGAGTTGTGGTTCCTGGAAAGGTAAGGGACTTCGTAAAAATATATAACGGGCCTTCGCATCTCACCGTCAGTTTGGAAGGAATACTTTTAATTTTTTTCTTATTTTGATACCACATTAGATGTGGCATATTAGATGGACTGTTATTTAAGTACACACACACAAAATGGACGGCATCAACTTGATACAGAGCCCATTTGTAATTTATAGTCACCCCTGCTTAATTGTATTCCCTTTGGAACAATATGTTAAATCAGGAGATTTTAATTTGACTATATGTCAAAATTGCACAACCTGTAGCAGGAGTAGGTTTTCTGTTACACTTCTCCTTCCGAAATTTGATTTTGGATTTAGAAGCATGCTAGAAATAAATACAGAATGACTAAAAGAACCTGAAGACACTAAGCTGTCGGACATTAAAAAACATTTTGAGGATATTTTAAGTAAAAATTTGAAAAAAAAATATTTTCCACATAAAAAGTTAAATGATTAAAACATTACAAAGTTTTAATAAAAGTTTATTTTTTTAATCTTAAATGTGTTTTCTTATATTACTTTGTGTTTCTTTCCTTATCAAACAAACGAATATTGAAAACTCAATATAGACATCGGTAAAAAAAAAAGTTTGACCATTTAGGGTTCATTGCCGAAAGAAAACCGAAACCTCTGAATTGGAGTTTCTGTTTATCGTGGGGTTTGAATATAATTTTTTGACAGTTCACACATGGCTCCTACAATACTGCCTTGTCAGTTTTGTCAATATCGTTTGGCAAGTCAACATAAAAAGACTCACACCACAGCAGGGTCTCCAAATTGTTCAGTTTTTATTACGAAAATCAGTGTTCTGTGTGAAATGTCTTTTCTGAACTTACGGTGCGTATCGACCTACAAAAATCACTATTGCCAGTATAATTTCCATATCTTACCACAAGTTTACATTGCCCTGTAATACTCAACGGGTCCAACCCGAATGTTGTGAAAAGCCTATAGTAGCTGCACCTGAGAGTGTACGTAAAGACAAACATTAAACAAATCAGAATGGTACTGCCAGTGGCAACCGTTACGACGTCATGTTAATAGACTATGTAATAATAATTATTGAGTGGCACTACAGCCCACAACGGACCAGGGTCTAGCTTCTACAACAACTACTCGTATTGTGCGTGCTACTGTTCTCTCACGAGTAGAAAAGACCTACTGTTTTTTGCCGACTCCGAACGGCGAGATTGGAGAAGCTTTTCATAGACAATTGATACTCTTTGAGTGTCGAGGTGTCCCGTCCGGGAATCAAACCCAGGGTTTCTGCGCGGCGGTCGACGCACTTACCACTACGCCACGGCGACCACTAATAGACTATGTGCTTTCTGGAATTCAAGCAAATACTCTCGGCGCGCTTAGGTTTCGCCAGAAGGCGCTACATAAAACACTGTAATACTGCTACAAGTGTTCATTGAACAGATAGGTTAAATAAGCTAAAAAGGCAAGACAATGGATTAAGGAACTAAAAATGTATCTAATGAAGATCAATGGGAAATGTCTACAACATGCAAAGATCTTGTTTCATAGAAAGGCATTTCTACATTCAATTACGTTTAAGAAACAAGTACCTTATAAATTCACTTCAAATCCTTCGAACCTTTTTACATATCGTGCCTAAAATCATTTCCACATAACTAAATTGTAATAATTCCTTGCAAAGCAGTTTCATTACGATCGTTATAGTGAGCATTTTCCCTTCCTCTTTCTCATGTCTGTTCGATGGGCATACGCAGCATAAGTCGCCCATCCATTAAACACATTGTATCATTTATAAAAAACAGGCAGGAATGAAACAATGTCCTTAAATTGATCATCGGAAGGTGTAAACATCGGGATGCCCATAGCTATCAATTAGGTAGTTTTGATGGTCGAATCATCAAGTGAAAAAGAAACACCAACATTAAGGTGCGGATTAAATAAGTTATTATATACCGGTCTAAGGATCCTTTCCGAAATAACTATCATTATACACGTAAGGAATGCAATTGATCAATATGTAACACGCAAGTCGATAAAATGCTTAACCAAGTAAAGATACGAGTGATGATTCTTGTCTAACAATGCCAAGGGGAATGTCTGTGGGGAATATGTAAATTATTGATCTTATCTAAACTTCTGAGATAAATTACAAGAATCTTATATGAGCCATAAGACTACTTTATCTTGCTATGTCCAATTATGTTGTTCGTATGTGAACGTTTTTATACATAATGCATAAAATAAAGTATTACCTCTTAACACATAGGATATCAACTTGTTGATCGTGATGTACGCTGGGAAGTCTCTTTTGAGATATATGTGAGTTGAGACACCTGTAAGAAGATTTTTTTTTCTACCTACTGTCGCCTGAAGAAGTTTTCACCTAAACATGAAGTTCATAGTACATAGGAAAAATGTTTTTTGGCGTATGTATTGTCTCAGCTTTATTAATGAATATTCGGGAAAGTTTAACAATACCTTTACCGTAATTGAGATTAAATGCTACAAAGGCATTGAAATGTGGTGTTCGCAAAGGCGCATAGTTACACGTCACTGTAAAATTGAACTATTTAATAAATTTAAACCATTGATTCATTGATTTAGACTCCTGCTCTTTTTGACACTTCTTATGGCGACGATCAGTATAGCTTTGAATTTTGGGATCCCTTAACTTTTCATAACCCTCTTTATTGAAGAGTTTTCGGCAGATATGTTCTAAATTTTTTTTCTTTTTGTTCAGGTTTGCGTATAAACCCTGACTGTTTAAACGCTAGAAAATAACAAAAAAGTCAAAGAAAGACACAAGAGACAGCAATCACTTTTGGCAAGACCCACAAATTTCAAAGGTTGCTCGAGATTGGTTAGAAACAATATATTCCAACGGAGGCCTGGCTGTCTGAGACATTTGTGACTCTCTCACTTGTGATATATTTTGTCAGAAATTGTAATTCTTGGGTACGCGTAAGCAAAATTTTGACAAACGTACTTGTAGTGACCACCGACTTGCTTTTGAATACGCCAACATATCTATTGTTACTAATGTTTATAATGTGTAAGGTTACATGCGTTTATGAGTATGTAACCAATTTCCTTCGAGGAACAGCACAGCCCTGGTTTCACATGGTCTCTCGTCAGCTGCCAATTTATTGATACTTAAGATGTCATCTTTCACACAATCTAATGGATTACATTTTGGAATCTGCTGACGACAGTCTGTCTCAGATAATTTTCGGACAGCTAATATTAGGCATAAGGTTCGTAGCGTTCTAAGCATTTTATTTATACAATAAATGATTCACCAACTTGCAGCCTCTATCCCCCTCTTGGCGAATTTCGTCGAGGCTATTTCGTCATTTGATTTGACCTTATCGTTGGTGTTTTCGGTCGAGTAGATCGTGTTGGTCTTCCAGTTTAAATTTAGAAGTTTTTAAAAGTAAAATTACTAATATTCCAATTTTATAGACCAGAATTAGCTACTCCAACTGAATTCTCCACACTTTGTCAAATAGGAAAAAGTCGTTGTAAAACAAAAGAAAAAAGCAATGAATTCCAAATCAACTTTGTAGTCAGATTGACAAAATTAATATATCTCTATGCGCGGCACACGTATATGTTTCTATACACGGTAGATGCAACATGTATGTTGCAGCAACGTGCTACACAGAGTTCATTCACTGGCAACAGAACTTAACGAACAGCTTCCGCACACTGCACTACCGACATCGGATACGCGGAAGTCGGTTGGTGCCCAAACTAAATCACACATTGAATGCGAAATTTAGTGCAAATTTATCTTCCATCTGCATGTTCTTATTCGAAAAAAAATCTTTCTTTTCAAATTTAATGGTATGTCCATAGTGTGACTATTGCAGATAGAAGTGTAAATATTTGTATATGGGATTAGACGCTGTTCAAGAAATCAATCCAACTGAAGGAAACCTCTTACAAAGTTCCTATAAGGAAACATCCTGCAAATAAGTTTCCGCGAAGCTTTGCTAGTTACACATTTCGCAGGAAGATGTCCTTGTATGATTTCCGCAGGATGTTTGCAAAATCCTGTACTGTCGATACGACTGAATGGACCAAGGGTGGTGTGCTGGATGCAAGGAAAAGCTAATTAACAATGAAAAGCATTTACGTTTCGATTGTAGTAGTGGACGTGTTTTGTTATATTTTGGGTAAACGGTTGAAAAATGTATCAAAGAGAATTTTCCAAGAGCCGCGAAAATGATGGCGGATTTCACATTTATTCAATTATTCAAATGTTCCAGATTCGATTCCAAGACTAAACTTTTTGCATTTTTTAAGACAACTACCCTTTTCGGGTTGCTAACAATATTAGAACCCTTTGCACTGAAGCCTAATAAGCAATAGTAGGAATTATGACGAAACAAATTAAAACACAATTGTATAAACATAAACACACACATTGTAACGCAAACAAAAATATTTTTGAATATGTAAAAATGAATAACACCGAGTGAGATAAGCAAGCGTGTCGCAAATGCGCCTACAACGGATACAAAGGGTTAAGAGTATTAATTTTCTATGAAAAGTATCCAAGGTCTGCAAAAAAGAGTAGGGCCCCTCTGCTTGTAATGGAACACTCAACCTTAGTAGTTGCCTTAGAAGCAGGGCTATAATCCCTTGTGGCCTGTTACTGCAACCAATTTCAAATATGCTATGTCTGGCCTCTTCTTTTAACGCCTCTATTGCATAAAGAAGTGCATTTTTTTAAGGAAAGAACTATGCCAACTAGAGTTGGAAGAGGAACCTTAGACACATCGTTTCAAATTAGGTAGCAACAATTTTAATTAAAAAAATGTCACCATTCATACAGACACAATTAATTTCAGTGCAAAAATAAAAAAAAAACACGTAAGCAATTGTGACGCTCCAAAGAAAACCCCATTCAAAGAAGGTGCCTTGATTTGGCGTTCAAGTGCAAAATGCATATTCATCTTAGCTGTTGCTTCTTTGTTCATCGACACTACAAGCAATGCTCTATAAGCGAAAACACAATTATCAGCGTAGTTCCGTGCGAATGCAGAAGGCGCACATGTGCTTCTACAGACGTTTGGCGGCTGAGATACCGACGTCTTAAGGGGAATATTTCCTTTGAGAGTCCCCAGTTGCCGAGCAGAGTGCTGCAATACTCCATATGTGTGGCTCTCTCGGACGGAGGAACGAACACGAAAGTGAAAAATTAAAATTCTATCAGATTCAATTTATTTATATTTTGCACGGACCATAAAATCTAAATGGCCCATAAGAGTCGCCACATTTCAAGCTAATTTGTTAAACGAGTATTGCGGACAAAGATCAGGCTGTTCTTCAAACGTGAACTTGGTTTCTGTGTGACATAGATGCTGCCTTCAATCGGACTCCGTATGTTAGGTTGAAATAATAAGATTCATCGTTGTACATGCATCTGTGGAGTAATCACAGGGAAGCAATGTTGAACAGCCACTCTCGTGACAACAGGAAGTGCGGTGTGGCAATTAAAATTACACGTCTCGTTTGTAAAATCTATCGTCAATCAAAGAGCACTTGATTCTACGGTGGAGTGAAATGTGAAAGAAACATTCAAGCGATTAGGTGATGAAGTTATGAATCATTGTTTGTCGCAAGTATTAGCGATTGGTCAAAGGAAATATGTTGCCCTATCAAAAATAAATAAAGCTATACTGAAAGTACAAACTATGCCATAGTATGTATTTTGCCGAGATTATGCTGCGAAAGCTATGAACATTTTGAACACCAAGTGAATATTCTGTTCAGCATATATTTATATATATATTAAAATGAAAACAGTCTTTTTTTCAATCAAGAACATATTGGTAATTATTTATTTATTGTCATTTCCCGGATAACTTTATGATTCCATCGGCAAAGTTAATTTTTAGATAGTTCATCAGTAAAAAACTTTTCAAGCGGCTTTAAGGTCAGTCAATTTTTCAGCAACAGAGTTTCGCAGTGAACGAAGCAATTGGCGATCCAATTGTGCAACGTCCTTTACGGTGTTTTGGGTCATCAAAGATGCGCGTGGTGGTTGTCATGTTGAAAGACAACTCCCTTTCCGTTGGCCACTTCTGTTCGGTCTTTCCTCTTTCTCGTTTAAATTGACGAGTTGTGCAGAGTAGTAACTGTTTCACCACGTTCTATCAGCTCATAAAAGACAATTTGCTTTCAGTCCCATCAAATACTCAACATATGAAGTTATGTTTACCGATGATAATTATCCGCTCAATTAAAATCCTTTTGTGGTCGCCGTGGCGTACTGGGTAGGTGCGTCCACTCGATTCCCGAAAGCACGGCACCACCTCTTTTACCTTCACACTCAAGAACACTCAACACTCAAAGAATAGGAATTTTTGATGAAAAGCTTTTCAAACTTCCCCATTCAGAGTCGGAAAAAATTGTAGGTCCCCTCTACTCGTAAGAGAACAATAGCAAGCACAACATGAGGAGTTGCTGAAAGAGCTAGGTCCTTGTCCCTTAAGTGGCTCACTCAATTATTATCACCAACATATGTACTCCTTCACCTTGCACTGTCTTTCGTCAGGTGCATTCTCTTCTTGTGAAACGCTCTCTGCATTATAAAGGGTGTCCAAATAAAACGCAGATATTTAAAAAAATCGTGAACGCTTTATTTTATCGTAAAGTAGACAGGATGAGGTTATGTGTGGAATAACACATTGGCCAGATGGCCGTCGCGGCTTTGCTGGCACATACGCGATCTTTTAATTTTCAATTACCGTTTTGCATAAATGCTGCGGTATTTCATGAATGCAGCATCCAATTTCCTCTTTTAAGCCTTGAGTCATCGTCGGCTTATTCGCATAAATCATCAATTTTAAAAAACCCCAAAGAAAAAATTCCAATGGTGTTAAATCGCAAGATCTAGGCGGCCAATTCTGGTCTCCAAAACGCGAAATAACAGGATCGGTAAATGACTGATGCAGCAATTGAATTATTTCTCTGGCTGTATGAGATATGGCGCCGTCTTGTTGAAACCACATCCCCTCCACATTCAATTCTTCAATTCTAGGCACGAAAAAATTAGATATCATTTCACGATACCGAACACCATTGACTGTTTGCGCTTGACCTGACTCATTTTCATAAAAAAAAGTCCAATGATTCCTCCAGCCCAAAATCCACACTACATAGTGACACGTTCTTCTCGTGCATCACTCGAGGATTTTCCTCGCCCTAAATGGGAAAATTCTGCCTATTGACGTGGCCATCAGCATTTTCATGTTGTCTCTCCAATACCAAATTAACGAACTCCCTTCGCTGTGCATGTTCAGCTGGCTTCAGATCCTGAGTCAATTGAACTTTGTATGCATGAAGATGCAAATCTTTTGTCAAAATTCGCTGCATAGTGGATTTGAAAACACCAATTTGCTGAGCTCGGTGTCGAATTGAAGTGGATGGAGTTTGAGCGACATCATCACGTACTGCTGTGATTTTTTCGGTCGATCGATCTGGTCGAAGGCGCGTTGTGGTCTTTACATCAGTTTTAAACCCAGTTTCAGCAACTTTTTCCATTAATCGCTTTACAGTTGTCTCTTTTGGAGCATTATTGTAACCCCAAATTGGTCGCAATTTGCGAACTGTAGCCGCAAAACTTTCACCATTTTGGTAAAACAATTTCACAATGAGAATGCCCTGTTCATTTGTGTAGCGCTCTATTTTTATTAAGCTATTACCTTCTACTGTGTGGTCGCCGTGGCGTAGTGGTAAGTGCATCGACCGCGGCGCAGAAAGTCTGGGTTCGATTCCCGGACGGGACACCTAGCATTTTTTCACGGCACCATCTCTTTCGAGTTGCTAACAACAATCAAAGAGTATCAATTATCTATGAAAAGCTTCTCAAATCTCACCGTTCGGAATCGGCAAAAAAACTGTAGTTCCCTTCTACTCGTGAAGAACAGTAGCATGCACAACACGAGTATTTGTTGTACAAGCTAGGCCCTGGTCCGTTGTGGGCTGTAGTCCCACTCAATTATTATTAATTATTATTATTTATACCTTCTACTAATAAACAATAATAACTGTTCAAATTTCAAACAATGACAATTCGAATGGCGCCAAATTAAAATCTTGCGTTCTTGTTGGGACACCCTTTATATATGGCTATGGCTTAAAAACTCTTCGTGTCGGAACTGTGTTGTCCATGCGCTCTACATTATTATGTCACCTAAAGCATTGTACACGTATGTAACTTCCTTATTTAATGCCTGTCATATTATAGACTATAGACTGAGTTGCCGAATCTTCTCCCACAAATGTCATATATGCAAACAGGACCAACAATGAACTCTGAACTTTCCTCTGGAAAAAAGACAGAGCTTCTCATTTCACAAACGCCCGAATGTTTTCATTACAGAAAAGGTATTACGAGATATGGTTCTACCACTTAATTCACTCTTGAGACAAAAGAAATTTCGATTGGCAAACGTGATTCTGCGCTTAGTTTCGGTACTGAGGCAAAGTCTGTTTAATTGATATAGATGATTTTCTTGACCATGCCAAAGTTGTTGCTGACCATTAATACGCTCTATAGCAGACATCATTGTTGTACGTCATTCCTTGTTATCAACATATGTTTGTTTTTGCCCTTATTTCCTATTCACGCCGCATCCGTTTCTTTGCCAGCTTCTTCAACAATTTGCGACGTTTACTCGAACACGTTTATTTTGAACGCAGAAGGCATAGCTGAATGGACTCTTGGAAGATCATGTTTTTGTGAGTAACTTGATTTGTGAGTTTCACACGTTCATCTTAAAACATCTGACTTTTTGGACGTTTTTTTTGCTCAGAACATAAGTGTCCCAGTTGTCTTTGTAAACTGTACCATCTTTTATAATTTCCAAATAGCCTCAGAATTTCAAATAACATAAAGTTAAGGAGTAGAAATTAGATTTCAGACATATTGGCAATATCATGTTTGTATAGGTTTCGAACATACTTCTGCAGTGTTACGCAAGCTCCCTTTTCGTTTAATAATTAAAACAAAATTGTCTATAATCGACAAACTTTCCAATTACTCATTTTGCAAATTTATTTTCTTAGGACCAACTACTTCTAAATAAACAAAACACAAAAATGTCGTAACTGAAGCGGGATTTAAAATAAATAACACGAAACCAATACGCTCAAGTGTTATGTAACAACCGTCCAAATTGATTCTCTGGAAGTACGCCCTAGTCCAGCACGTCGCATTTAGTGTCGCCTGAAACTAGATCAATATGAAAGTGCTCTTCAAAATTCAGAAGAAGTTGAATATTAGCTCAAAGAAATATCATTTTACGATGTCTATAAACCAATTGTCGGCTTGGACATTTGTAAACACGGTCAGCCTCTTCTGGTCATCTAACTATTACGTCCGACCGAACTCCGTTTATGATTTGTAGCAGTTAACCGTGTTTACATTTGGAAAACAAATATTTGTACTAGAAGTTGTCCAGCAGCAGTCACTCCTTGCCTTCAGACTCACTCCGAGTTCAATAAATTCTAAGTCCAACTTCTGGTCTCTAGGTCTACCTGACGGTACGCGTTCTCAAACTAATATTATTACTGACAGTAATAAAATAATAAATGCATAAAAATGCTGATCCTTAAAAGGAAACAAGGTACGCCTTGGCTCTGGGACTGACGGAACAGCGAAATCGTCGAATTTCACGGTGCATAAGTGAGATGTCTGCGGCACAAAGGCACGGGAACGATAGTTGGCATTGTCGCGCAAGTCCTCCAATTGTCAGTCGAAATTCCGATAATTTGCTACTCTCTCCCTCTTCTCTTTTCTGAGCCCGTGGAAGAGGATTCGTGTGGCTCGGCTTATTGCATTCGCGCGACGAGCGAACAGCACACTGTCGGCTCAGGCTCAAGGACACTAGCGCTACTGATGTCACACTGTGAAGATAACTTGCGAACATTTACGAAATAATGAAAGGACATTCGGGATTCCTGAAGAATGTCAATTATCATCGAATGAGAAGAGACATTCAGTGCACACGACTGGAGAAAAAATATCCCTGCTTCGAGGGGAAATGCTGCTTCTGTGTGCACGCGTAAATCCGGAACGTTGTTCGAGGACACTGACGACATTAACAGCGACAGAGCTGACCTTCGATGAAGTTCCAAGGACAGGATTCATCTCTATGGATACGCTGCAGCTACTCGCAGCACTTATGTATATCAACGATGAAAGGTGAATGTTGTTATGGTTATATTATTTCATCATTTGTTTGCCTAAACAGCGAACAGCAGGATGCACCCTCAGGGGTGGCGTGCGTACGTTCCAGCAACAGCAAGTACTGTGCCCAGTGTTTGCCTTTGACATAGCGTTCGTTTATTCTGCATCTCATCGATTCGGTGTCGGCAACGCTGTACAACTTGAAAAGAAACACAGCAATTTACAGTTTTGTGTTTTGTCTTGCTGGGGATCTGGATATGGGGTTGTGTTTCTAAGACTCGCCGCCCACTTGCTTGCCTCCACTGCTGGGATCATCCCGCTGGGATGCAATCAATTTATGGTTTGTAGCAGTGTTTTTTAAACAAATTGTTGCTCTTAATCATAGTTTTGAAGAATTTCTTCTTATTTTTCGCCTGCTCGTAGGCACGGATTCGAGAAGTGAGTGGTGATTTTTAATCACCTCAGTTGGGGAGCTACAAGCGAACAGTGTGAGGAAAAGTGCGTACACAAAGATACAGATTCTGTGAGTAGCACCTGTCTCGATACTTTCAAAGGACTCACGTCTCTGGGAGGGGTCTTTCTATTTGTTTTGCAGACCGTGTGCCTGTGACGCACTTGGGAGAATGGAATCCAACAATTGTTATTAGGTGTCATGGATATGTTATGGCTGCTTGGATGTTTAATGGGGGCACGAATAGATTTTGGAGCTGTGCGAATTGCTTCTCAAATATTTTAATTTTGATTGTTTTTATGATTTATTGTCATTTTAACATTTCCGATTTATATCTTACTTTTTTTCAGCTGTTGCTCTTAGTTTCATTCATATTTGCGTTCAATAGATGATTACTTCGCGTCTCGAGTATGTTCCAACAGACCAAGCTGAATGTCATCGCTCAGACTATACTCCACATTTAAATGAATAGTTCACTGTGTTTCAGAACGCATTAAAATTAAATGAAGCCATATTCTGCAGTTTTCCCTGGATAAAGACAAAACTTCAAGCCAGGCGGCAAAAAAATATGGATAATTTGTATGGCGCTGATACGATTTTGTTCCGGCACTCTCCAAATTAAATATGCACCACCAACAAACACCGACAAAGTGAAAGCCAAAGCTGTGTACTTTGTGAGATTGCCGAGAAACTATCTCAGCTACTCTGACAAAACTCTAGCTTCAGCACAGTATTGTAACAATTAAGCGGATTGAAGGAAGCAACTAATAATAATTATAATTAAGTGGCACTATAGCCCACTAGCTTTTATAGTTTTTTGCCGACTCCGAACGGCGAGAATCATATTTTAAATCATTAAAGTATCTCTTACGAGTTGTCTCCTAATTGGTCTTATAAAAGTATTCAACATCAACCATTTCAAATTATCTCCAAATCGTTTGACGAATCCGCTTTATATGTTCTTCGTTCTGTAAATCTGCAGTTTTGCAATCAGTATGAAGAGTCTGAGCTTGGCAATGAGAAGGTATCGTCATTCTTAAGGCCAAGTTCAGTGGAACTACTTAATTCTACTCATTTAGATCATAAAGTCATTTTGGTTAAAACTGACTGCCCGGGATGTTTTCCTTTAAGAAACCGCGCTGCTTTATAGTGCTGGTAGAGTTCTGACTGAAAGACTTAAATCACAAATTCAGGCTTCCAAGAATTTAAGCCGTCTAGCCGTTACGAAATATGTTGGGCAGCGGCGCGCAGCGGTGCCCTTATATGGGGAACGCGGAAATAAATCTGTAACTTTTGAACCCGTTGACTGATCTGAAGAAATTTGGAATATAGTATCAGAGCCCCGCATAATACTCGCATGCATAAGGAAATATGGAGTAATCTTAAGTTTAAAATTGAAAAACACACTTTTTTCGTTTAATTGCATAAAAAACTGTTTAATAAGAATTTAGGACAATAAATTTAAGCTCGAAACAAAGCTGAAATTTGTACCTATTAAGAAAAATTATATACAATACAATTTACTAACATACTTTCGTTGTAAAAAATTTTAAAATCGAAATTTAGTGTAATAAGGCTTGCGCTTTACTACTAGGTGGGAGTGAATCTTTATAAATGCCACTATTTGATGATTTACATCTTCATTCGTAGCCGAACGAGATAATTTTCTGCTATTATTAATTCGATAGTCCCAAAAATCCTTATTTTGTCTATTCTGGGCCTCATCTCACAATGATACGACGAACGACGCTGCTGATGATATTATATCTGCTCCGTGGAATATAATTCTAGGAATCGTTGCTGGCATATAATACAAGGGATATATATTTATGCCCATAGATGCAGTATGGGCATAAACTCCAAATTTTATCGCGTTAATCTAGTAATTTCTCGATATTAAGTTACACATCGCTTTCTGCTGTTGATGAAGGTCTCTCAAAAAGTCTTCGAGTGTTACCATCATTAGTTTTACCAGTTCCTTACTTTACAATATCTACTTTTAATCCTTTCGCATGCATTAATCTCCAAATTATAAGTTATGTATAGTAAGTATTCCATGAACTGCATGCGGGCATGTAGATGAGAAGTGGCCCATTTCAGAGCTCCTTCATTGCTTGTTTTTGTTCATAGTAGTGTTAAGTCATTCATTTCATCCCGCGCCACAAATAAAACATGAAGTTGAAGAACACGAGCCTGTTACTGCCTTCGGTAGTTTACCAACAATCATGGTGAAATCCAATTTGTGTATTAATTTATTGCACTAGTTTTAGTTACAATAATTATGTAAATTCCGAATTTTGGTTTCAACTCTTGATCTCTGTTCACGTATTAGGTCCATAGATTGTTTCTTTAGTTGTAATTTTACCGGCTTACGTGTTGAAGAGAATCGAAGGTTTTTCCAAATTTAACTATTAACATTCAATTCCATCACTTGCAGGGGTACCAACGATGTCATTAATAAACACGAATAGGATGGATTCGAATCTACATTTGAAAATGTTTGCTTTAATTCACTTTGCCCCACAAGATCAATCACAACCTCACTTGGTCAAAAGCGTAAGGCTAACGTTTTCTTGAATGAAGTGCAATCTTTAGTCTTCATAACCTAAAATATTACATTTAGCAATAATAAAAACTTACTGCCTTATGCCCACTCTACTTACGCAATACAGGCATTAGAAGGGGAATCGTAGGAAAATTTTAAAAAATGCCAAAAAATTCCCGACATTGTTCCACTTAAACGACTCGTTCTCCCAAAGTGCAAAAAAGTGAATTTTAACATTTGTGCCACCGATAGAGAATGTTTCAAGCTTTTAGAAATTTGTAGCCTCCTGTTGAGAGCTTTTGAAGTTGTTTTTTTGAATGCTCCACCGAACGTGGAAGTTCGGTGGCCTTAATAAAAAGCCTGGTCAAGAAAACTGGTGGTCAAAATTAAAAAAACTGTTGATGCAATTTGAAGGCTAAATATATGTCCTTTCAAGTAAATATAACATCATGTTCCAACGTGGCTTATTTAAAAAAAATACCAAATCGAATTTTCTTGAAAAAAACGCCCCATTGTGTAAATTTAAATATCCAAATTTGAGGTAGTCCCACACTGAAACGGCTCATTAAATGTCAACAAAATCTTGGCTTTTTAGGTTTCTAAATATGTAGAATCGAAAAATCAATACCACTTGGCCGAGAAAATTATTTCAATTTACGTATCTTTTTTTCCTCTGCGGCACCGTGTGCCGCGTTTTTAATGTAAAAAAAAAAGAATATTTAAAAGCTTGTATATGTTAGGACCTCTGTCAGTCATCATTCAGTCATAAATTCATTTGACACACCGAGAAGAGGTGGTTTAAGCAAGTCAAGAAGCCCAAAGCACAAATCTCGACAGTTGAAGAAGCAAACTCGTAAGAGAAATATAGCACGTACAACACGAGGAGCTGAGAAAGCACCTAGTATTTGGGCCTTTGCAGTGCTGCAAATTTCACTCAATGACCTTATAATTGCCCAAACTTCATTTTTCCATCTTTATTATTTGTAACAGACACTTCGAGATACGATTCACTGGACTGCAAAGGCAAAACATAAAAACCGAAATTCCAACAAATAAAATCTTTAGCCGAAGAAAATCAATATTTGTCTTCAAAGGGCGTTAAATAGGTTTGTTCCACCCATCCTGGTATTCATATCATTCGCACCCTACTCCAGTTTTACTTTGGTTTCCCTCTGTCTCTGTCTCGAACTCAATTTCCGTGTCGGTTTTGAAAAATGATACCAAAATGATTTCAATACACGACTGCATATAATTAATGACTTTCCATCGCCTCACACTAAATGCTTCCCCTACACTGTTAGACACAGGGGAGACTTCTATTCTGTTTTCATTGAAAAATGCCTCTGCTAAGGCAGTCACACGTAGCTCGGAGCAAAGCAAGCAAAAAAAAAAGTGCACTCCTTCCAATTATCAATTTATTACAGCTCACCGCAACCGCGTGTTCAATTACCACATCCAAGGACTGGGCTCTAAACGCATCGGGAAACCACGAAAAGTCCTTCAATTCACAACCTGTCATTGACCAACATAGGCAAATAAAATCCACCTAGCTGTTTATATATAAACGATTTATAGCGCACGTATGTAATCGCTGCCGTGGGTTTTATGGACGAACGCGCTTGCGAGGGCACTTCTACGATGAGCCGGTAAACGTACCTGTAGAGGAGATCTGACTGCCGCCTTTATGTGCCCACCTCCTGGCTTGTTTGTATAGCAAATAATCTCAACTACTAATTTTGACATTTTCATTGACAATGCCGAAGTCTCACTGGTAGCTACGGGAGTTCAAAGGTACACGGGCATACGCGTGGAAGAGCCTTCTTAAAGGTAACATGGTCCATGGGTTCACGTCGTACACTTTATGCTTTTACGACTGGCAATAATTTTTCTTCCTGGGTAGCAATTAAGCAATAAACAGGAACTGTTGTGTATTGTCCTGCGCACATCCTTAGCGATAATTTTTATATACCTTTGCGCTTCAAGGACATTTGCGCGTGCGTACGCGATATTTTCGCTGCCTGGCCGAGCCGAGATTTGAACGTTTTCCGTGAAAATTGTCGCTAGTTTTTGAACAAAACAAAGTGAGACAAGCCTACGCGTATAGTAGGCTCGCAGTTGCTAGACTAATAAACTGCGCTATGACTGGGAAGACAATTTTTTCCTCAAAAATTTGTACTGCGATACACGGAAATGCTTCGGGAAAGAATGAGATTTTATTGAGGTTGAGGCGCAACATTTCTCGAGTTGGTGCTAAAAATCTTTCTCGGGGGAAATTTCATTTCATTTTTTTATAATTTCCGTGTTCGGCAGGAGTGTGAGGCTAACGCACACAGCTTGATTCGAGTCAAGAGAGAAACTTCTTCTTCATCTTCAATGTTCTCTTCAAAGGAATTTAAGTAGGACGAAAATTAGACTTATCTTCGGGACTAAGGATGAAAGTTGGTGATTACAAATTCAGTGTTCTGATCTGGATAAGTGCGTTGACTTATTCTTCGGAATTTGGGGTTCGTTTCCTAACCTGGATTTTCATTCTTCTTCCATGTTTCATGGCTTCAATTTCATTGAATAGGAAGTACTAATTGTCTAAGAAAAATAACTTTATATAACTTTCCCCCTTCAGAGTTGGAATCAAACTGAAAATCGCATTCATCTGTAAGGCTACAACGCCACGTAATACACGATTGATTATTGAAAATTCTAGGTTCGTGTGGACTGTAGGCTAACCAATTTATTATTTTATTTTTTTACTTGTGTCATACCAATCTTAAAACTTGTAGGGCAGCTAGAGTGAAATCTTAGTGTGCCAAAATGTCACTTTGACTAAAATTGTTTTAAACGGAATTCATAATTTCGCTCAGATAAAGATGTCAGTTTGTACGCATTTGCATGGCGCGCAAAGTACAAGTTTACTGTTTAAATGTTTAATAAATGTTTCAACAGGACACTACAATCCACAAGGGACCACAGGGCTTAGCTTCTACAACAATCATTAATTATGAATTACAACGCCATTTCCGTTAATGCAATGGTTGACTGATCAGTAGCGTATTCCGTCACCCCAATTTGTCAAGAAACTATAGCTCACGAATTGATATGGGCCCTACTGATTGTTTACACAATATCGGTACTCAACAACTCTCCACAAAACTATAGTGCAAATTGACATCGCTAAGACACCAGCACACACTTTATAAAAAGTTTTCAATATAACGCTGTTGAAGCCCAATGCAACTCCTTTCGTTGCGCGGAGGTATGATGTTGATGTCATAGATTTTGAAACTATGATTAAAAACACTAGGTCTTCTACCCAGTATTTTGTAATATATATTTATATTTTTTTTTTGTTGAATACCACAACCATAGGCGGGCTCCACAAGATTCTAAGTAGAAAAGTAAATTCACATAATATTTGCAATATTTTTTCGCTTCTTATTGTTATATTATTTTTCACACTTTGAAAACCTACAACCAATTAACTTTAAACTTTAAATTTTATTTAGTTTTTCCTTTTTTTGAGTATTTTTTTTATTCTTTACTGCGTAAGCCTTCTATTTGGTCAGCATTTTGACGAACGTGAGAGAATGTAGAGTTAAAGTCAATCTCCAAGTATCAGAGTATAAAGCAATTATGCACCCAATTTTTTCAAAACCCTTTAAATCATCTTGTGTGAGTTCATCAAAGTTATTTAACTTGCCATTGCTTAGCTCCTTTAGCAATCACTCCTGTAATGTGTGCTATTAGTCCCTCTGAAGTTGAGTTGTCTTACCCTTTACTGCGGACACACGAATGACAAAGTTTAGAAGCTTCTTATACACAATTAGTAATCTTATAGTGCTGTCAGTAACTCGGAATACTTGGATTAGAGTCCTGGCCAACATAAATGGTAGTCAAGGGACGGAATTAAAATCAATATGCTTAAAAAAAAATCTTCAAAATAATTGGCTTAATGCGAATACAAATGCTTTAAAAATTAACTAAAAAAATTATTTATTATTACGAATATATATTTTTTAAGCTAATTCGATATGCATTACATTATTAATACGGGCCTTACTTTTCGCAGTACAACTTGAAAAGAAAACTAAGTGTACAAGTCAGAGACACAAATCGGACTGGGGCTGAATGTACAGAAATATTTAATAAAGGAAATGTTTTACTTACAAAAAAAATAAGCAACATATACGAAGCAAAGTCTTGAAACTAGCGCATGGGTTAAACATTACTTCGCTTTTAAATTTATTCTAGTTTGTTTATAACAAAACGAACATTTTATCATAATTTATGTTTTTAAAGATTTGATGATTTAGTTAAATAATTTAATGCATACAATACAATTTCAGAAATAATGCTCATCCTCTTCTTTATATTTTTTATTTCCTAATATTCCAAACGCTTAGATACGAAACTGGTCGTTTTTCGCAAGTTGGTATAAAAGGAAGACATTCCTATGTCAACAAGATTACAAAAAAATTTCAGTATTACAATTTTGGCGGAAGGAGTCGGTCCATTTGAAGATAATGATTTCTACAGATAATCCCCAAACTCCATTTAAGACTACAACTCCCAATCTCCTTTGCTACTTCAACACTTTGAATTTTTCCATTGGCATCCAATTACCATGTTTATGTATGTTGGCCCATCCTAAACGCGTGTATAATGCAGCATAACACAATTAGGTGACAATTAGTTACAGAGCAAACATAATAGTCACATCATTCATACGGCACAGTGCAGTCGTGTGGCAATGAAAAGGCGATGTCCTTCACAACCTGCAGAAAGAATAAACACAACGACAATGTCTTCTTCGTTTTTTGTATGCGTCCTTCTCTTCAATTTCATTTTACAGCCGATTTGACAAGACAGTGGCACCAAGGTCAAACGCACAGCGATCTAGCTTCTGAAGTAAATATAATTAGGAAGCGTTGTTGGAGGTGAAGGGGAAAATGACAATATTGAGATTTTTTCAGGTTTGTCCTTGAATTGACATTTACTTGCTTCTGGGGCGATACTGATTGAGATGATAGCTTCTGTTTGCAGAAAGGCGATGTGTGCGGGCGAGTGCCCAGTGAAGGACAAGTTTGAACTAATTCCAAATTATGGGACATCTGCTTATATTTTGTTTGATTGTTCAATTTTATGAGAGAAGTGGACATTTTGATTGTACAGCAAATATTTAAATATGTGACCGTTTGAAATGAGCATACCTTAATCGCAATAAGATTTGACCGTAAGAATAAAAGAATGTATAAGATTGATAAGAGACATTAGAATATGTTGTTGTAGAGGATAGGAAGTAGGATTTGTACTACGTTATTTAAAATCAAATTATTTTTCTCTGTTTAATTAAAGTCAATATTTATTATGGAATCAAATGATTTTAAAACATAGTAAATATTTGTTTTATATTTTTAATAAGAACGTATAAAATTATAATTGCTACATTTTTTATGATTACAAACTATTTTGTTCTTAATATTAAATGTTCTGTCTAATCATTGGCAACAGAATTGATTAATCAACGACAAAAATGTCCTTAAAACATGTGCAGCAGCATTTTTATTTCTTGGCTAAATAAATCCATATTTTTAGATTATACATGTAAATAGAAATGACATTTTTACATATGAGTCGAGGAATTAATCATACCTTTTGCCGCTTCTTTAAGCTACATAATTTTTATAAAAATCAAGGTTTTCGACTTCATTGAAGGAGACGGCCGTTAAAGATAATCGTTAAAAACAAAACATCCAAGCCACAGGAAACTGCAATTTTCAACAGATGCCACATCCTTAATCCACTTATTCAAAGACTTTTCGTAATCCTATATAAAGACTCCTAAATTTCTTACATTTTTCAATCCCAAATGTTCACAATAATGAAGAGTGCTTCAATTGGCAATCTTCCCCCAAGTCTTTTGAAGACAGACTTCCAATAAATACGATATCAATGCATATTAGATGATCATTTCAAAATTCCAATAGAAGGCATTTTGGGATCTTATATATAAACTTATCTGGATCAGGATCTTAAGTCATATAGCAAGTAAGCTTTCCCCGCTGCTAATGGTAATTTTCAAATTGACGAAAGTTTATTGGCAAAAGTGCTAAGACTGATATTCACGTTTGATTTTTATTATAGAACCCGAAATTCTATTATACGCAAATATTGATACTTCAAAACATTATTACGGCGCCAGCTTCAAAAAATTGTAGTCTTATAATAAGTTCCCCAATTCTATGTCTTTTCGTTCGTTTTTCAAAACGAAATCATAAAAACACAGGGAAGAACTTTCTAAGCAATTTGGCCATTATGAAGTATTGGCTGGGATTGATGAAAAACATTTTTATAGTAAACAAGAAAACATAACGCAACGACGCATAACCGATGACATTGACGTGATTGGGCATTTGCTGGTATAAAAGCAGAAGCGGCTAAAATAGGTCTAGTGGTTAATGAGGGCAAAATGAAGTACATGCTATCATGAAAGAAGGACGCACAACACCGACGTCTCGGAAAGAGCGTCACACTAGGCAGCAGAAAATTCGAGGTAGTTAAGGACTTCGTCTACCTCGGCTCCGCTATAAATGGGGACAACAACATAAGTAACGAAATCAAACGCAGAATCACTACTGCCAATCGCTGTTTCTTTCGGCTCAAAAGACAATTAATTAATAAAGCCCTCTCTCGAAGGACTAAGCCTGCTTTATATAACACCTTGATCATCCCAGTCCTACTCTATGGCGCGGAAACCTGAAAACTACTATAAGCGGATGAGGAAGCCCTTAGTTTTTTCGAGAGAAAAGTTCTGCGTGCGATTTTTGGTCCTGTTAGCGTTGATGGCATCTGGAGGAGAAGATTTAACGACGAACTCTATCGGCTGTACAGCGACATGCTCCAAGTCCAGCGTCTTCCGATACAACGCTTAAGATGGCTAGTCCATGTAAAGCGCGTGGACACCACTGCTCCGGCCCGAAAAGTCTTCAAATCTGAGCCATTGGCCAACGCAACAGAGGGCGGCCCAGCTGGCGAAAAACGTGCTGGCTGGAGAGGCATGTTGGTTGAGGCCCAGGTCCACCCCGGACTGTAGCGCCACAAGAAGAAGAAGAAGAAATTGTACAAATTTGGCATAAAAAATGATTGCTCTTGATCCAAAATTTTATAAGCGAATTTCGTTAAGTGATGAAGCTAAATAAAGAAAACTGCCGTATTTGGACTGATTCCTCGAGTGTATTTTGAAACAACTTTACATCGACAAAAAGTGACCCGTCGTCATGCTTTAAAGGTTGATAAATAATTGACTTATGATCCCTTAAAAACGATGCTGGTCAGAAAGTTACTGACAAGGCAACATATCCCACAGCTTATTTAGTTGTTAAGTTCTTTTTTTATTTGTTTTCTTAATAATGTAGTCGTTTAAGAAGGAATTAATTTTCCTACAAAATAAATAATGTCGCTGAAAAGCAAATTTAAATTAAGTTTATCTTAGAGAGCCTGCAAAGGGCCAGTAAGATTATTTTATATCAAGCAAATGAAGTCCTGAAAACTAGTTTTAAGCATATTTTGTCTAGAATTTAAGTATTCTGTTATACATGAATAAAATGCAAAAAAAAAAACATATCACACAGCTCGTGCCACAATTGATTTATTGAAGGAAATGTTTGGTAATCACGTCACGGTCCCAAAATTGTGCGATTCAACGCCGATTAACCAATTTCTGTGGGGATATGTAATGTTGCTAGTCTACCGATAAACCAGAGGCGCGTAACCCCTAGGACTATATTCGAAGCGTTCTTGCCAATATTCGGCCACAAAAAGTTATTGAAAAAACAGACCACGGCTGAGTTTTCCATTGCAGTCATATACCAGAAGTCATATTTATATTATAATGCCTAGAGATTATCTTTGAAATGAAGTAAATTATGTTAATTTAAAAAACTATCCTTGTTCTATCCCATTTCAAAGTTGTATTCCTTTAAGAAACAGCCTTTATTATACCGACCTTATTCTCCGATATATACAAATACAAAGAAGTAAAGTGTTTGTTCCTTGAATTTGGTTTGCTCAACTGCAATTTTCAGCTCGCCGAATTTGATCATCTCACAGAGTATGTAAGCAATTTATCAACACCGCTCCGGAATCGTAAGTACGATTTCTTTCCGTTGCTTCATACAAATACGCCTTAAAAAGCGCGTTCTGATAACCTCTTACATCTCATCAATTCGAATATTTGTCACCGCATCCGAGTCAATGTGTTAACATCACCGAAGCACATCTTGAGATGCTCCAACAGCCTCGCATATGACATCATTATGGACAATAAACGCCACAGTGTCATCCGTAATTGATGATCCATCGTCAGTGATATCAGGTTCCGAACAGAAATCCATTAAACAAAACACTTACATATTGGAAGATATCAACCATCGGTTATGTATCGAATATCCCACATCTTCGTCGACACCCTCCCGGCTGACTCCTTCAGCTACCAAAAGTATATATTTGAGTTCTTATTTTTTCTCCACAAAGTCAAGTTGCTGGTGCGCATGGCGCATTCTCTCAATGTTCTTATCGGTTATCCTGAAGCGGTTTGTTAAGTTAAGCGCGCCCACAAAGAATTCGCAACATTTTTTCGAGACCACAAAGCAGGGGAAATCAAAACACAACCGGTGTGCGGTGTGCGCAGTTCTAGGACTCGACTGTCCAACTGCTCATACAGAGAGAATAGCTTAGATAAACTATTCAGATTGCGCCCGCTACAACTGCATCGAGCAGTGAGCAGCAGGCAATGCCCGTGAGCCCCTCGCTCGGACCGTCGCAAATGCGCGTTGCGTGAATGTGATTGCAGCCATGCCAACCGGGTCCGACGAGCACCGACGATCATTAATTATGAAGATTGCAGGAGGTCTTCAAATCACGTTCAACATGAGATAAACGTGACAGCGTGAAATGTTGGATTGTTACCGTATGCGGATTGGAATTCAAGCTGCAACGCAACGGCCAGCGGTGTGTTCCCCTGGACAGCGGGCACTTCGCGCTGCTGCTACAAGTGAGTGAACGACATCCCCTCTCTGTGCAGTGGTCTGCTGGAAAAGGGACATCAATTAATTACAGTGGCCTGGATAAGGGCCCAGGATGCAGAAACACAACTTGAAAACGTCTCGATCAGACGGGGAATTGTGGGTGAAGGTTTTTCATTCGCATCATTTGTTTGATTGTGGGCAAAGGGAACTCCAGTTGCAGCCGAATGTGAACTTCTGTGCACTTGACCATCTTTTAGCTGACCGATTTCAATTAATTGACTCTCGCCTTTGATCACTTTGCTGTCGTCATTAACATGCCCTAGAGCCCAGACAGCCCAGTAGACAGAAAGCAATTGTAATCTCGAGCGATTGATAAAATCATCATTAAGCGGTCCTGCCGCAGCCGTAAATGATCCCTTAAAGTACACTGCACCAGAAACTAGGCCGACAGAGTCACGACTGCATGCATGCTACATGACCGGCACGTACCAAGCCAGATAATGGACTTGACTTGTGAGCAGCTACAGATCATGAATTAAGAACGGTGACGGGTGGGTTGTGCCATCAATGTCAAGGTAATTTATTAATTTCTCTATTTTCGGGATCTTACAGCTCAATACATTGGCGTTGTGCGGCGGACGATGTGCGAACGGTGTTCGCTGCACGCTAACATCCCAGGAAGAGGGCAGACAAGGGATGCGTTGGCATTGTGTTAGAAAGGAGGCCAAGTGTTTGTCGCATATGGGACTTGTTTCCAACCATGGGAAGGGATGTGTGCGGATATGCTTGCATTGAATGCGATTGTGCAGAGAGGGGAGTGCACGGAGATTTATTGCATTTTTCCACCAAAAAAAGGCTGAATTAAGGGGACAGACGATTCGCTGAAATATCTTAAGTTTGACTTTGCCAATATTTGCTTTATTTGTCTCTAGTTAGAGCGAAAGGTGTTTTTAAGGAACAAATGTTAACCAGACAGTAGTCAAAAAGAAATGATATATTTCCTTTGAATGATTCAAACCTAGCATATTGTCCTTCAAGATCTGAATTGTTTTCCAAAATTAACATCTCTTTAAAAGAAAACATTTTTGAAAAGGATAATTTTTAACATGTCAGAATGCTCATGGCTTACATTTTTTACGCTGTTATGCCAAAATCATTTGCATAAGTTCTGTTTAAGGTTTATACCCTGTATTCTCGACTTCTTATGGAATACTCGTTATACGAACTCGTACTCGTAGACTCTGCAATTTTTTATATGCATGTCATCTGTTAATTCTCTAATCCTGCATGCTTTCATTGAATCTTAACAAAAATGTCCCCACGGAATTTTGCATCCTTCCATTTTAGGGACTTTATTCTGTCAAGAGTCTGTATGAATAGATGGGGCTATTTGTTGTGATTGTGGTCGCCGTGGCGTAGTGGTAAGTGCATCGACCGCGGCGCAGAAAAGTCTGGGTTCTATTCCCGGCGGGACACAAAGAGTATAAATTGTCTATGGAAAGCTTCTCAAAGCTCGCCGTTCGGAGTCGGCAAAAAACTGTAGGTCCCTTCTACTCGTGAAGAACAGTAGCATACACAACACGAGTAGTTGTTGTAGAAGCTAGGCCCTGGTCCGTTGTGGGCTGTAGTGCCACTCAATTATTATTATTATTATTATTTGTTGTGATTAGAATATAACTTCTATCTATTCTTAGCCTAGACCGTCCTCCGTTGCGTTGGCCCAATAGCTCAGATTCGAAGACTTTTCGGGCAGCAGCAGTGGTTTCCGTACGCTTAAAATGGTCTAGCCATCTTAAGCGTTGTGTCCGAAGACGCCTGACAGCGTTCGTAATTAAATTGTATAGGCATTTTAAAACTTAGAACTACCAAACGCCAATTGGCGACTGTACACTTTGCGACAACACACGGTATAAAGAAAATAATACCGACAGTGAAAATCCCTGCTTTAACAGCGTCCTACTATCTCACTTTGTGTTACACGTCAGCTGCTCTCTCATTTCCAATTGCACAAAATTGTACTCTTACGAAATTGAAGAAAAATTTACTGGCTCTTGTTTTCTTTCCAGGGACCCTTAGTGGAGTAAGAGATTTCTCAAAAAACAGTTCGATTTATCTGATTCTCGTTTTAGTTATATAAGAATATGGAGAGATATAGTTTAGTACTCAATTTTCATTCAGAAAAAAAGTTAACATTGAATTTGGAGTCTACATACATTCAAATCATATTTAAAGTAGCTTATCCAAGTTTATACTTAGCTTCTATTTTGCACATATAATACCAAACTAAAACCCAACCTTCGAGTATTTTTAATCGAACGGAAGAAGGAAACTACTCTCTTCTTTTCAAAGTCTAAATTTTCAAGACCTTATTGATGGTTTCGGGCTGTAGCACACGAATTGGTTGAATTATTTCCGTATTGCTGGCGTAATGTCAGTCTTTAACCATTCGCAATCAAAATGTAAATCACAGCCACGAATCTGACAATTGATATCGTCAAGACGAATGGACACTATTTAGGAATTTGGTTTACAAAAAATCGATTGTCGCGTTGTCTGTTTGACATAAGCGTCCTGCATAAAGCCCAGATTCTGCATAAACCACAAACCTGGCAAATGTTTAAATTAGCTTCAACTCTTGCCGTAAAGCGAAACGATGTTTCCAGCCTCATTTTCAAGGAAAAATGTTCCAATAACGCCACAATTTCACAATTCACATCAATCTGTCACTCTCTGTATGCATTGGATTCTCGGTGCAAAATTGCGAACTATACGACCCGCGGAAATGAAAGTGTGCCTTGTTAAAAAAGACCATTTTCGCCCAAAATCGTTATTCAAATCAAGATGCTTGCGAAGCAAGAACTAAGCGGATGGTATGTTGCTAAGTTTGACCTTGTTAGCAAATAGTCGGAGTGAATAGTCAGCTGATGAGATTTTAAGGCCAGTTAAGGTTGAGTTTCACTCTCTCGGTTACAGCAGCCACATTCTCATCTGTAGGAGGAGGGACTGGTGTCCACCAGCACACTGGTGGGAGGGACTGGTGTCCACCAGCACACTAGTCATGCGAATTTTTAGCACAATCTTCTGTACAGTCCTGATATGTGTTCCAATTTACCAAAAACTTTTTAAAAAACGCCGTGTTTTGGGTACACAACACTCACTCTAAACTTAATTCTCAAGATTCCGCAATATTGTCCAAACGTAAAACGGGTCATTTCGTTCACTAGATGGTCCACTCCGACGCAACGAAAGCTAAGCGTGTCACATGTTGTGTGGAGAAGTTATTTTCTTAAAGAATAATATTTCTCATTCTGCGAATTCCCGAAATTCTGTTCTCTGAAGCATAGGTATTGAAAAACTGCATTATCGATGCGGTGGAAAGATGGTAAATTTTTTCTAAGAAAAAGCATTGGTCCATCAACTCTCGTTTTGTTCGTGCTATACTTCTTTCACGGGGCCTACAGTGTATTATCGACTCCAAAAGGTGGGAATGGAGAAGTTTTTCATTAATTTCATTTTCAGCGCATGAATAAAAGGACTTATTTACTTTAGTCACGGAGTTCAACATTGGAATAGCTAAGATGACTACAGCCTGAATGACCATAGGTACAGGGCATGCGTAATCCACTAACGTTTTTTTATTATTAAAAGGACACACTATTTCCTTAGGACTCTTACTAATTAGCTTAGGCAGTCTACCATTTAAGGCCTTAGAATGCGAGTAAATTCTGATTTGTATTTAATTTTTGAAGTCATTAAAACTAACCAAGTACTCTCCTCGCGGACATTTTTCAATCAATGCAACCATAATGTCTTTGAAAATGGTTTTACCGAACAAAATCTTCACCATTACCAGCGTTTTCCAAATCAATCGAACTAAGATCATATAAAATACATAATTCGTTTCATGTTATTTGAAAGGCCCGTAGTTCTCTTTGTCATGTGTCAGTGCAGATATGCTATAATAGATGTGCTAATATTTCAATTCACCGCGTTAAAAAGGGTACACCAAGGACACACCGACAAAAAGAGAAAAACAGAAAAAAATCTGCTAAAATCAACCCACAGTTTGTTTTGCGGTCCTCAATCCACCACCGTATATCCAGTTCACGTGTCCTTTCATTGGTTTATTTGCCAAGGCATTCGCCATTAACTGAAATAAACCCAATACCCTCTCGATAGAAATCGAATCCATATGCTCGATGATAAATCGAGGGTGGATTGCTCGGCGCAGCCACGAAGAGAATATTCAGTAAACAGGATAACTGCCCTTTATTTTTTCCAGTGATTTTGTCGTATTTCCATAGAAAAGCTGACCTTAGCTTAGCGACAGATGTGATAATCTTTTGACTTCCTGACGCAGTCCTCAGATGAAACCAAATCCGATCCGATTAAGCTACTAATGCAAATGTGGTTGATCCGAAGGACATACTGGAAACCTTTAACAGAGTGACCCAAAACGCTACCGAGTAATATAAAGTTGCGACACTTTTTTATTGCTCCATCCCATTGTAAAAGGTATGAGAACTGTCTCGGATTTTCAGCACTGTCGAGAGGCCTGATCGGGCGTGTTTCGTAGGAATTTAAAAAAAAAATCACGGGGCATGGGAGTAAATGCACGGCAGACGAGCAGACCAAAAAAATGCAAGAAACTAGGGATTTTTTTAAACATAATTAGTTGTAAAGACATTCATTTCAGCGAAATTCGTTTCGTCTTCTGCATTTATGTCTTTATGATTAAGTGCAATTAGTGCTTCTTCTAGGCCTACCTTTCGACAGCATTATAATGCCGTAGGTCTTAATTACCCAAAACAGCAGCATCAGCAGGATATCAGTTGGTACCTAAGACGTCAGGAGAAGTGCATGTACACCGGATAAGTATGCCAATGAACCAAGAAACTGTCTACAGGTACAAGAGGGGTAGCATACGGATAAAAATCTCAGTACCACGGATAAACTATGTGCAGTGGGAAGATTTACCCCTCACCGTTGCACAAACTTCCTCATTCCCTTGATGCAGCGCAATGAGAATAAACATTCGCATTGTGACCTGTATTCACGTGTCCCTTTTTCTCCTGTCTTCCTGAACTCGACTGACTTACCCTACCCTTGCGCAAAACTATGAGGAACTGTGCTAGGGGAAAAAAGGACATTCGAACGGCACATATTGTCAGGAGGAAAATTTATTGTTTTCGTGCAACAACAACACAAAGGGAAAGGTCGTGTGCCAAAATTGTCATATCGCCCGTACAGAGGAGGACTACATTAGGAAGGATCTCTGCCGTTTGAGACTCATTCGGCTTCGCACACTCATCGTGATCACATCGTGTCGTAGATTTATTTCGAAAATTTTCGTTCGGTAAAAATGGCTACGGCAACCAACTACTATTCGGAATACCCTCAGGATACCCCATACAGTTTCTACCATCATCAGCAACAGCAGCACCACTTGCAACAACAGCAAACGCTTCCAATAGCTCCAAAGTTTTATGAAGGGTATCAGCAAAACACAGATGTATACCAAGCGAATTGGAATACGGCCACATACACCAACCAGTTCTACCGATCTGACCAGGAAAGCTATACCGCCTTCAACAGCTACTCCAATGCCAACGAGTACACCAGCCTTCCCCAGTACCACATGCCTGTGGAATCTAACGCAAATACTGATGTTCCCTGCGAGAACCCCATCAAAGAGGAGTCGCTCAAGCGAAAACAACCCGACGACGAAGAAGAGTCAGAGCCCCCAAGCGCGTTAAGAGCACTTCTTAGCAACCCGGCAAAAAAAGTGAAGCATACGCCCGAAACATTCTACACTCAATTCCACAGCCAACGCAAGCGTAAACTGGCAAAAACCGAGACAAAAACCAAAAGCACACCGATCATCCCAGCGCTCTCGGACTTTGATTCATCGTCCATTTTATCGCCAAATCGCAGTGATGTTGACTACCATGACGTATTCAGCCACCCGAGCAAGGACGGGTTCCCGACACCGCCGCCATTGCCACTTGCCCCTGTTTCGTTACCGTCCGTCAGCGATAGAACCTCAAATGTGAGCTCGCCGGCTACCACCCTTGTTGAAGGTATTAGTACCCCACCCCTATCCCCCGGCGACATGAACAGTACAACTACAACCTCACCATCATACTGCAATGAAATCAATCATCAAAAACTGACAGCTGTCAGCGACGGCAGTGAATTCAATTGGTCGCAAACCGATGATGGATCAGCAGGTAAGCATAGTCCCTCCCTTTTTCTCTCGCCCCTCCACACTTCTTCACAACATGTTCCTGAACTTCTCTAACAGTTTCCTTCTTCCATTTTCAGACTGTAAGGATTCGAAAAGAACTCGACAAACATACACCAGATTCCAAACCTTGGAGCTGGAGAAGGAATTTCACTTCAACCGATACATCACCCGACGTCGGCGCATCGATATTGCCAATGCTCTAAGCCTCACTGAGAGGCAGATCAAAATTTGGTTCCAGAACCGTCGAATGAAGTCAAAGAAAGATCGTTCTTCCGCCACCAGCCCCGATGCTGTAGCACAATTAGTGTTCCCTCCCCAAGTGCCGATGCCTCAGGAGCAGCAGCAGCAGCAGAGCGCCATGTATCCGACACCGATGAATATGCCCACAATGCCGCCTACGACCGCGCAGACCTACATTAACCCACCAGTGAACTACCATACCACCTATCCACCATCATCTGTTATTCCAACAGCCACAACAACAGCCTCATACCAACATCAGTACAATGCAACTTCAGGATATGAGCCCGCAGCTCACTCCATGCTTCCACCCACAAATCAGTCAGTCACGGCGGCACAGTCTCATCTCAGCCAGCACCCTCACCATCAGCAGCACCACCACCACCTCCAACAACAACAACCACAGTCTCCTCAACAACAGCTCTACCATCACCACCACCAGCAGGAGCACCATCATTATGCCCATCATCAGTACGCGCAGCAGCAGCTAGCCCAAATGTCAGCAGGATCCGGAGCGTATCAGTTGGCATGAGAGCAGGAATTACGAAAAAGGGATCTCGGAACTTTGTGCAGGACACAGAAACGAAAGTGAAAATTTCAACGACTTGGCATACTCGGCACATCATCCCCTACCGGCAGGACATGCTAGGCTGCACAAAGAGTGTGTGTACACAGTCACCCTGTTGGCGAAAAACCACACCGGGGAAAGGACACGCACTCACTGCGAGTGCCCGTGTGCATTGGAGAAGATAGCGAACAGAGGAATTCCCTCTGCCTTGGTTGCTTTGTGAAGAATAACCAATAAATTATGTTTTGTGACACGCACAGCGAGCTCCGGCTTGAACGGAGCATCGAGGGTGCGAAGCGTTCACATTTGATTTGGTGTACCCGTACCCACTGCGATGGAGATGGTGACGGCGGTGGTGACGGTGGCGGCAGCAAAGGATGCCTACGGTTTGGTGATAATCGTTGTGCATCTCTGAAAAGCTGTAAGAGTGATAATTTGATCGTGGCTAGTTATGGATTTTAAGACTGAAAATTATTTATTTTACAATTTAGTTAATAAGGCACTTTACGATTGTACATTTGCACAGATTATACACAGAATTTAAAAATGAAATGCTGTTTGTCTATTTTGGAAAGGTTGCTTGATGCTACCCATATCTAGGTCTTAGCTTGAATAAATTTATATTTCGAATTTCATTTTTAAGCCTGCTTGACGAACTGAGTTTTTGTTCTGGGGACGTACTTCAGCCAGCATTTCAACTTTTATTTAGTTGACAGCCCGAAAGTGTGATAAGCCCCAGGCCAGGGTCAGAACAGGACTTACCCGTGTGCATCAGACATTCATGTCTCTTGCCCAGTTATGATAGTGACAAAATGAATCACCCGTTTAATGAAAGTCGATTTAAGTCTTGCCAGGAAACAACTCAATGAAGTCGGTATTATGACTGATGTTTAAAATGATATCTACCTATAAAAGTCTTGTTATGTACCCCAATAAGCGGTTTAGTAACACGATAAATTGGGCAAGTACGAGTAGCACTCACATATAAAAGGTTTCGTTTTAATTACTTGATACAGGCAACTGACCAATATATTTAGCTTTAAATGAATCAACATGCGTGTAAGTATTGAACTGAAATATGAACAAGTTTATACGTGACAAGCCCAGCCGAGATTTAAAAATAGACATAGATTTTGCTTTACATCGCAAGCCACAATCATGTACCCCTTGAATCAGAATACACATGTTTGTGTATGCACACTCAAATTGTATATCATACCCGTGGCTTGCAAAAACGTCATCGGCTTATCAAGGAAGGTCATTCCTCATTCACACTTTGTGTGTTTGCGAATTTCGTTTGGGGATACAAAATGACATAAATGGGCTCGATACTTATGATGGTTTGGTTGAAAAACACTGAATTGGAGCACTCAGGCTCGAAAACTGGTCCATTGTACAACCAGGTAGTAACCTACATTTATTGTAATATTTTGGTCTTCCAGAGAAATACCAAGCGCATCTGTGGTAAAGAGCATAAGGTACTAATGATGTTTCAGACATGTTGGAGCAGGAGTCGGAAGCCTCATACCGATCTCTACGGAGTCGCACCAAAGATCGCAAATTTATTTTATAAAAAAAAATAGAATCCAATTTTTATTAGAAATGCAATTTATCTGCTTTGTAGCCATCCAAAAAATCTGTTCAGTAGTGACTTACATATTAAACCAGATCTTCAACTCATTAAATGGTATTCTTTCCTCCTGAGACGCTCTTCGAATCAAAAGCTTGTTACCCGCAATTGAATCGATTTCATCCTTATCAATGTGCATGAGAATGCCGCTGTTTTTACGTTTTTAAATGTATTTTTTATTGATCCTTTTTCCTGATTTCTTATATATAGAAATAAAAATACTTAAACTAGCTATAAATTTCGATATTATTATCGAAAAGCTATACTATACTAGATATCTAATTAATTACTTAAAAAAACTAAATACTCGTATATCTTAAACTACAACTAATCTAACTATTCTAACTATCTAACACTAACATTAACTTAACCTCAACATTTTTTTTATTGCAAGCTAGCTTATTCTAAATGATTCTAAGTGTAAATCCGTTCTATCGCGAATAGAAATTAATGTGCTGAACTGGAGATCACCCGGATCTTCGTTTGCTACATTATGCTCTTAGAGCATTCTTTTGTCCACCGTCCTCCTTACCACGTATTGAAGAAGCGGGCATCCCTCAGCATCTTGAAGCAGTTCAATTCGGTCAAGATATAAAAATGCTTGAGAACAACATCGACGTCTCGGACAGAACAACATACTAGACAGCAGAAGCTTCGAGGTAGTCAAGGACTTCGTCTACCTCGGCTTCGCCGGTATATAGAGCGTATGGACACCAATGCTTCCTCCCAAAAAAACTTCGAATCTGAGCCATAGGGACAACACAACAGAGGACCGCCTAGGCTTAGGTGGCGCGTAAAAGTGGAGAAGGACCTCAACCAACTTGGAGTGCGCAACTGGCGGCAGCTGGCGAAAGATCGTGCTGGCTGGAGAGGCATATTGGTTGAGGCCCAGGTCCACCCCGGACTATAGCGCCACAAGAAGAAGAAGAAGAAGGTACATCAGTGCGTAAGACTGTAAGACGGGTAAAACATTTTTCAACTTTTAGGCTTTATAGCTCTGAAACGATACATTTAAAGAAGGACCTATTAATCAAAACTAAATTTAATTTTGATCTGTAGAGTGTCGATTGATATTTATTATGTTGGGGTAGGAGACAATTTTGTTCCGACATCATGTAGGCATTTCAATTTGTTTTTAACATTAAATATTACTACACACATCATACTCGATATGTGAATACCGCAAATATAAAAAGAGTAAGAGCCTGACGGAGAGCACACCCTGAAACAAGTTTAAGTTGTGTATGAACGAAACCTTTAAGACCACAAGTAAAATAACAAGGGAAGACAATTAAGATTTTGTAATGGACTCAACATAAAATGTTTGTCCTAAAAATTGAAGAAATATTCACCATTTAAAATTCAACATTTCAATTTCGACAGAATAGTATATCATTTTAAATTAAGTAAAATGCGCATGAAATTTAGTGTCGAATATGTTAGGTTCGTTATGTATGACACTGAAAGCAGCTCGACTCGAATCGGGATATGTAAATGTACCAGAAGATAGCGCCTAGCCAGCTTCTTCATTAACTTGTCATATTGCTCTCTTGCGAGTAGAGAGGACTTAGTCTTTCCTGCCGGTTTCAATAGTACTTTTATTGACGGTCAGCAGAAAAATGTAGTATATTCGTTTAACAATTAGCTGGACACGAACCTCGACCAGACTTAAGTATAGTAAAATGCACAATTTTTGTATTTTAAAAGTTTTCTTTGTATACCAACATTCCTTTCTAGTATAATTTTTCAATAAGTTCGATTACCTTTAAGCAACAAACTGTATTCTTTTTCTTATTATTCACCTCAATTGTGGGTGCAGATTGATATTGAAATAAATTCGGTAAAACTTGAAATTTATTAATTTTGCCTCCAAACATAGTCATAATATTGTACCCACAAATCATTAAAAAGAAAACCAAAGAAAAACCAAGAAAAATTCATAAAGAGTAGCATCGCAGCCAAGGTCAAGTCCTTCCATACCTTCTGAAAAAAATCTACAAAAACAAATTAACAACCTTGCAAGGAGCACGTCCTATACGTCAAGGTTAAAGGGGTGATGCAAGTCCACAAAGCGCACAACAAACTGCAACTTCACATAACATCCTTAAAAAATTACGAAAACGATCCGTTGACCTTCTAAAAAACAGCAGAAATCGTCACCGTATTACATAGCAATGTGCAATTTATTTCATTCCTTATAGGCCCTCTAAACACCTTCATAAACCAGCGCATTCGAAACACTATGCAATGCAAAATTTTAGCAAAACAACACAACACCCCTTTACAACGCCTTAAAGAGTTGTAATCCTTTACCGTAATCCTTTTAAAGACCCAAAATAAAACACGCCTTTCCAAACAAACCGACCAGGCCGTCGACATTCGACCTGAAGTGTCCTTTTCCAAACAACCCGATGACTTAGGCGGAAAAGTCATGCGAACCTCTTGCGAAAAATTTGCAAACTGGAATGAATTACAATGTTTAGGTAAAAGGATTGCCGGAACCATAAAACAGAGTGAGGGTTAGTGCGTTCCTTCATTGTTTCGAATTTGCGAAAGTGAAATTCAAAGCAAAAGGAGTTAGGTGTAAGCGATTTTTGAGTTAACCCTTGGGCGGTTAATCCTTTTAGCTAGAAGGGAATTATCCTGATATTTACAGTAAACAAATTAAAAGGATGAACCTTCATTTGCTGCGTTTGTATATACTTTGCGTTTACACCGAACGCCTTCTTTCAAAACAGAAAATAAAAACACATGTCCTTGTTGTGTCTGCCGCCGAGTGCAACAGGCAATTAAGATCAGTTCCTTGGGACTTGCATACATAATAGATAATCCGGTGTAGTTTCTGAAGCCTTCACATGCTTAGAGTATGTTTTAACTCCAGCAACGTGAAGACTGATAACAAATGGAACCCAAATCAACCCTAATCGTGTGCCCTTGCATTAGGAAAGAGCATGTGCTACAGCAACGGACAAAATGAAAAATGACCAATCGCCGGCGAATTATAATAATGGACGACGGTTCGATGGAATTGAATCAATACAAGTACGACGTGAGCAGGAACTTTGAATTTGAGGGAAAGTGTCCCTTTCAACTCGAGAGGGGTTTGGGTATCGTTGACATCTGAGGCAAAGTGGCGAGGCGGAAAATGCAGCTGCTGATAAGCAAATGTGGGGTGAGATGTGTTTCATTCAGTATTTCGTCCGAATGGTGGTCGGAGTATGGAATGGGGTTTGGCTAAAATAAGAGCAGAATTAAAGTCAAAAAATTGTAAATTTACAATTTACAACAAAAATGGAGACAATTCTTAAAAACCTAAACTGATCAATCTTTTTGATGTTTTAGAGGGAAATGTCTTGTTTGAGTTAAAGGTATCTGAAGAGACACTTAGCACCAAAGAGTCTTTCGGCAGAAAAGCATAGGGAAGCATCTGAGGACGCAGTATTTATGAACATACAAGACGTATATATATATATGCGATGAGTGTAAATGAACCTCAGTGTGCACAATTGGTAAAGCTAGTAAAAGTTCACAAGTAAGAGTCATATAAAAAAATGTTATTTAAATTAAGACGAGCTTTATAAAAACGAAAATTTGTCATTTCAGGGTTGACCAATTACTCCGTTTGTGTACATATAGCAATACTATTCAGAGAGTTCTGTAGAGATCAAAACAAATAATAATCTGAAGATTCAAGGTTTATGCTATATGCTGGTTGATTTCTACCGACTTTGTGCAGTCTGGTGTTTCCAATGGTTGAATACAAGCAACCTTTTCTGCCAAGCAATTCTATCCGTTTTAATTGAATCGCAACCTTCACGTCGTTAATTGTTGGCAGTAGCCAACATTTGTTAGTAGTAAATACTCACAACAAACAAATCCCTATAACTCGACACAGACATAGAGCAATCCTTCTTAAATGTTTGAATTTTAATTTTAATGGATTTTTATTAGTTCATTCTACATTACTTACATATATGCTAGACAATAATACCTTTTGGGTACTCTTAGCGAATTTAGGTACTTTTTACTTTGCCTTTCTCCCTTATTTGCTGAATTTTAATATTGCTGCAAATCTCAAATGTGGTATTTTTTTAGATTCAGCAAAAAAAAATCTTGGGAATCTAAGTTTTGTTAATGTTACCTAACCTTAGCATCTTCTTCTTCTTGATATAAATCCTGTCAGTGCAACCGTTTGTATGGTTTCAGCCTTGTTTTTTCCATTTCAACGTAAGCATTCGATTCAGGAAGGTTTTGATTTCGTTCCGTTTTAAGAGTGGATCGAAAATGTGATCTATTAAGTTTTTCTCTATGAACAACAACATGCTTCTTTGTTTTCCAGCCACTAATGTGCCAATCTTGCTCAGTGTTTTCCATGACATCGTCGACTCTTTCAGTGATTGATCAACCAGATCGTGGTGAATATTTTACTTCAAAATCAGATCGAAAATGCGCCAGGCAATTTGTTGATATTTTTCTATTCTCAGCATCCTCTTCATAAACTTCATGAATTTTTTCAGCTCCCTGCGACTTTAATGTTTCGAGATTCCACTTATTTTAGAACATAAGTAAATTCTAACAAAATGAAATTCAAGGCACGACATTTTACAAAAGCATTGCCAGATGCAATTAATATTATAAGAGGCATTATTTGTGAAACTGTAACACTGCAGTGTTACAATATTTCTTGAAGACCCGCGTTTGCTTACTTAATTTATTTTTAATTATCTATTACATTTCAGAGTCACCGACTAACTAAAGTATGAATATTTACAATTATTGTCCTTTTTAAATCCTCTTATTTTCTTTATGCATTTTCAACCTTAACATAAATTTAAATCTGTTAATCTTGTTGAATATGTTGTCCAGCGATTCTAATATGTCTCTATGGAATGTATTTAAACCAAAGAAAATAAATTAGTTTTTTCTATTTTGCGTTAACGCAAAGCTAGTATTCAATGTATTATGCCAAAAAACTAACTTTCTTTGCTTACAATTTAATTTGTTTTTTTCACATTTGTTTTGCTTCACTTTTCTCTTAAAAAAATATTAGCAATACTATACTGTACAATAAATAATTATTGTGTAAGTTTTATTGAAAATAACATAAAAACTTTCAGTCGATCTTTGTCACATGAACCACATTCAAATCGCCGTACTCTGAGAAAAGCGATTTGAAAACGAAATGTTACAAAATATTAAAACCTGGCAACACTTACAGTTGTATACATACCTTGGAAACACACTTTTGCACCGACTTGGGTTTCCATCTAACATTTTTTTGAGTAACGCCAATAGTAATGAAATATATCAAAGAATATATATAAGAAAGAATATAGTCAGTTATATTTTTGACTACTACTATTTGCATATTCCGTACATCATGGGTTATTGAATATTCAATATGAAGGACAAATTCTGTAATTATTTTTGAGACATTCTTAAAGCTCTGACTGCATTTCGAAATGGCACATTGATTGCCTCACATCATGTCGCGAGAGAATATTCGGTCCATCCGAGCACGCCTGTGTATTTGTAAATGCAACCGGAATAAATTGTGACACATCGTTAACACTTACTGACAGTCAGATATGACAGCTTGTGAAAAGTAATTATTTTATAATCCTAAAAAAACATCAGCAGAATATGTGACGACTCGCTCAAAGAGCTTCCTCTTCTGCGAGAATCTGCTATAATTTCGCGTACAAAACGGATTTTCTGGTGGTTTTTTATTAACAACAGTGTACTCACAGAACATCCTATTATTCGTACTATTCCTATGATGGTTTTGAAGAAACTATTTTTTTCCTTTTATCTACTTACCGCCCCTGTACGTACATGCACGTACATTGCCTACTTCATAAATCTTGTTCTCATACATCTTGAGAGCTGCCCTAAGTGGAAGCAATTAATATTGTTATTGAAGGCGACAACAGAAAACTATAAGTCATTAAAATGATTAAGTCGTGCTTGTTATTTTTTAATAGAAAAAAACTTCTAATCGTAAATCCACTTTTTTTTTAAAGATGAGCGTTGAAAGTACGCTAACGTAGAAGAAGTCTGAAGTAATTGCAATTGCAAATGATTATTTTTTTATGCATTGTATTTTTAAACTAGTCGTTTTCCGTTACGCTTAAAATTTGCACTCCAAATCCATTGACAGATTACAAATCTTCATCCCAGACCGATAAGCATCAGATCACCTTGAAAATTTATTACATTTTGAGAACCAATTTATTGTGACCCTAATATGAGCAAAAGAACTACTTGGTGGTGTGTTCGGTCACAACATACCCAAAGTCCCGAAGCGACAGCCAAAGTACACTTTCGGCAGCTAGACACGACCTCTTTTACTCATCGCGCTCACGCCGAAGTCACATTAATATGATAATTTTGGATTTATGTGGCCGAAAAATGCTTTATTGTGTGTCCCTATGACTAATTTATAGAATACTTCGATGATCTTGTGTTATTTATGGCCTATTCCCCCTCGTCGGGGGGTAATCGCTGACTGGTATCCGTTGCCGGTTCAGAGTGTGCACCTATAAAAATTTGACCTCGTAAATTTGTTTTTAAATAATTTTTTTTTGTTCTTTTTGGTTTTTGTTTTCTATTTTGTGTGGAATAAATTAGTGGGGCGGAACTTTTGTTTTTACCAAAAGGGTATTTATTCACTCTGGAATTATGTGGAAAATGATGTATATGTGGAGATAGTTTCCTCTCAGTTTATGGTAATTTGGAGATTACATGAGGCTTCGGCGATAATAACCAATTGCTCACCGTTTAAAATTGTTTTAAAGTTTTCTTCTGGTCTGGTAGATGTGTACGGAACTTGAAATCAGATTTTCATTCAATGCGTTAGTGCAATGTAGGTTTTTACTGAATGATTTTGTGCCCTCTTAATAGCAGTTACAAATCAGAAATAATTTTAATTCCGCAATGTCTATGATGCGAAAGAAACATGTTGACAGCCTGTTGCGGCTTGAAACCTCCAATCAAAGATAATTTTCCTCATCACGGAAATTTATGTGATAAAGCAGCACGTCCAAATTACAGAACAATGGCAGAATGACTGTGATGAAAGTCACTGCATCAAAAGATCGGCTGGAAATAATACCGCTTTACGGTGAAGGAGGCAAAACAGTCAAGAAATCAAAACTTAACCTCTTCATGTCGTACACTACTCCGTTCAAATTAAAATTAGAGGAAAATGGATTTCAGCCACTTTCGAGCGAATGTCACAGTAAATTCAAAGGGCTTTAGTTCGGAAAAGTTTTTTTGATCCTACACCTCTTTTTCGGCCATTACTTACAAAATTTTCTGACAAGAAAAAAAAAATCGATCGAAATGTTTTGTTTGCAGTTTGAACATTAGCGCTTCCTGTCCGAATCAATAAAAACTAAAAGCAACTGGCATGCACATTTAATTGAATATTTTTTTTTTCATTTCCACACAAACTTATTTCACTCGCATTTCCAGGCAGATATCAATTGTGAGTCCCAGAACTAATTAAAAGCACAGCCATCAGGGAAATTTCCCATAAAAGCTGAAAAAAAGAATTCTATTCTTAATTACACCACATCCTGCACAATTCATGCAAATGCGCTCTGTGCAAAACTTCAAATTGTTTACCATTTCATCCAAAATGTTTGCAATTAAAAATTTCCCAACCCCCATCGAAATTGCCGCGTGGCAAGAGGGACACCCTTCCGAGAACACGAAAGACAAAACACCATCATTATTCGAGTTTTAATTACTTTTTTGCACTGTTGCAAGCCGCAGAAATCAAAAAGGATTCCATTCATGATGTTGTTCTTTTGACGGCGCACTGATGGGGCGCGCTCGGTTTGCATGTTCCAAATTGAATTGCCAACAGTTGCGCCGCCTCCACTTGCCGCTATCTCCCCGCCTCCACCTCGAATGCAAAAAGTGAAACGCAAACTTTTGGTAACGACTTTTCCACTAAATAGGAAAATCCTTGATTCCAACACTTGGCTTAGTGATTCCAGAAATGAGTCTGCCTTCGGCTGCCCACATTCAGCTGAGGAAAAAAACAAACTTTTCCATTTGGATTTACCGACAGTAGAAATAAACAAAAAAAAATTACAAACTTACCATCTGTGAGGGAATATTTTTGGGGAGTTCCCCACTGCGTTGAAAATGTGCGTGATGACTTTAGTTTGAAACGTACACCCAAACGGAGACGGCAACAGACAGAATGACAAATGATCCACGGAGAAAGCGTGGCGAAGGATCTATTCAAATTGAGAGCGTGCACCCTCCCAGACCGGGCGCATACAGCACAACACTCAGGAGCGACCTTGGCGCGATGTTAATCGTAGCAATAGCAGCAACAAAACACCAACATCAGCATATGTATGTACGTTGGTGGCACACGCAAATACAGGAATGCTTCGGAAAGTCACTTAAATCCTGTGATGTGCGTGAAATCCTACTACGAATGTTTCTGTTTCTCTTTCTCTTACCGTTGGCGACGGCGGCGTGCGATTGAAAAACCTTGAACCAATTTTGAAAATAAATTACAAAATTCTTTCACACTGCACCGTGTTGTGTGAGAGGCTTGGTGGGAGAAGTGTGTCCTTCCATTCAAATTGATCGATATATGTATGTAGATGGTGAAACCCCAATTGGGAGTTGAAGGAGTTAAGTGTGTTTCTTATTTAATTCAAGGAAACCCCAATACTTATGTTGCCGCCACGAAAGGTCAATAGCACTGGCACACTCAGATTCAAAAAGGTATATTGTACAGAGTGTCGATACGAACACGGATCACATATTGACTTCACAACTGATGACAGCTAATGAATGTGTGAGGTCTTAATTGAATATGAATTTGTATCTGAATACGAGTATGTGCTTAGAAGACGAATGAAGGTGAAAGGATGCATGGCAGTTTGATCAGTTTGCAACTGGTTGCTTCTGGTCTGTACAAAACCCAAAAATTTAAAGGGAGTAAAGGGAGATGCTTATAAGTTGTCGACAACTTTTCCCATAAATTTGAATTGATATTAATTTTTCTTGTAGTTACATAATGTTTGCTAGGGCATGTCATCGGAACACAGTTTTTTGGCACGACGAGTAATTGGGACTATCCTGCAAGTTTCACGTATTGCGCGGCATTTTAAGGAAGCGGTGTGGCTTTTGTAAATCTGGTGCAGAGTCAAAGTTTTTCTACTGTACTGGCTGGGTTGATAGGTTTGTGTAAGTCTCAATAAGACATTAAACTATGAGACCCTTGTGCACAGAGTAGTGTCACATTTTCTGACTAAGAAGACAAATCCTGTTTTTTTTATTTTTTATTTTTTTGTACGTGAGGCAGGTTAACTTTGAATAAAATTTGGGAGGGTGCCTTCTCTCTATACCTTTTTGGGCTTTGTGGTCATAGACTTTCTCACGGATTCGCTTATTGGTTTCATTCCGTTGCCATTTGATGGTTTTGTTAAAAAGGTCAGGTGGGATATACAGACATCGTCACGCGTTCCTAGTAATAGAAGTTTTCACGACAATTGAAAAATGTGCGGAGCGAGCTACTCTTAAAGTCAACGAGGATAAAACCAAATATATGTCGAGATAAAATGCAGTCATCATACACCATCTCAAACTAGACATCAGAGTCGACAGCTATAATTTCGAGGTAGTTAAGGAGTTTATCTACCTCGGCGCAAACGTGGAAACTCTAGAAACGTGATCTTGGCTGAGATCCATTGTAGGATTGGCAACGGATGCTACGTCGGGTTGTCTAAACAGCTAATGCAAAGGACCAAGGTCATGCATTATAAGATACTTTTTCTACCAGTCTTGTTAAACAGAGCTTAAACATGGGTGATAAGCGAAAAGGCTGAGTTGAATTTTGGGGCCTTTGAGAGAAAAATCTTCGGAGGATTTACGGCCCTGTCTGTGGGGAGAGTGGAGGTGAAAGCCCCGAATTTCTCGATAGCATAGCCTCTATGTTACGTGCACTATCGAGATGTGGATGAAGTCCGAAAGGCAAAATACCGTACACTACACTTTCTGGACTATATCAGGCAAATGGACATCAACGCTCCCGCTTGGAGAGTCTTCGAATCCCAGCTTCCAAGTTCGAGGAGAAGAGGAAGACCGAACCTTCAGTATGAACTACAAGTGATCGCAAACGTTAGGGAACTTGACTTAGATGACTGAAAACAGCTTGCAGCTCGACGAAGGCAACATTATCTTAGGTTTTGACTCTACATGTGTTGCGAGCCTAATAAGTAAGTTAGTAAGTATGTTTTGATGGTTTTGATGATGACTATGACTCATGATATTACATCTACTCTTGGCATCTTCGATAATTAGCAGGATGTTTGCCGGACTCTAGAAGTGAAACTCTGCACTCACATTGTAAAACTTTAAGACTATCAAACTTATCAAATGCCAAAACAAAATCGCAAATGCGAGCATTACAGGTTAGCCAGATATTGAACTTCCGTAACAACTGCCTCATCTTATGATTGGAATTTCACTTGTTAACATTTTTTTGACATTAAAATTTGCTGGGTATTATCAGTTACTTGAGTAACTGACTGAAGAGTGCAGATGACGTGCAATAGAATGTTTCTGTTTCCATAATCACAAATCAACTTTACAGACACTCCACTTAAAGCTGCTTACAACAGACATTTCTGTTTACCCAACATCACTTTGCATAGAATTCTTACACAAAAAACAAACCATGAGATTCTCCAAATAATTCCTTAATGCTCAGAAAAAAAAGTGAACACCATTTAAATATTAGCTACCGTTTCACATTCCTTCTGTAGGTAGTCAATGAATAATTAAAAACAATTTCGGATCCCCTTCAGACACATTAACGCACAATTTTGATAAAAATCTCAACAAGCCCCAAGAGAACACAGTCATTCCCTCCCCCCGATATGAAAATAAGCCCCAACTCCTTCTGCTGCCATACCTTCGGCTGCCTCACCATTTCTCGCCATCTTTTACCGCCTTCCACTTTTGCACCATGCACATGTGCATACACACATCCATGGAAACCTATTGATATGTACGTAAAAATGTAAAAAAGTAGAAGGTACGGCGCCGTACATTTATCGACGTTTTGCCAGAGAACGCATCACGCATCAACATGACAAGGGTCTAAGAGCGGTGGCGGTGGGGAAATACGAAAAAGAAGCAACTCAAACAAGAACGTGTACTCCATGACAGCTTGAGGCTAAAATAAGTTATAAATCTTTCACTGGGCTTGTACATGAATTCAGTCGTGTCCGATGGCTCGAAAGCTGGTTGTAAGAAAGGCGTCAGAAGTTTTTTAAATTGTTTGGCTAAATGCTTTCGAGTTTTAATTCCTCTTTGATGATTTGAAAAAAAGATTCTGCTTGATAAATTACTTTTGATATGAGTATAGTAGCCACGAACATTTTTAGTGACTGATTAGCTTTCAAAAAGGAGAAAATGATTAATTTTCGGATTTCTTTTAAATGCCAGGCTCTGACGGATTGTCTTGCGATTTTTTTACGCGGACTTTTAATAATGCTCAAATATGGGTACAGTTGCACTCTGTTTTCGAAAATACGCATTTCATGAAGTTTGCGGTTTTAATTGAAAGACAGTGGCCGGAGGATTCCCCTAAATGGTTGGATTGATTGATTTTTTAACGTTTTACTATTTGGACAATATTTTTTTTAAAAGACGCCGCGACGGTCCGATAAAATTCTGGTTTCAGAAAAATACCAGCACATTGGAAAAGTGTCGATTTATTTATCAACATAGTCTTGTTTTAGATATTCACAGTGAAACTTTTTAACCTGTCTGACGAAAACGTTTTCTGAAGCTCTGCAAAACGGCCTCCATGGTAGTTCATTGGACTCAAACTTCTGCTCGCCGAGTGACATTTTCAAGTTTTAAAACAGAATTAGCATATGACAAAATCGTATTTACGGTGAATGGGACAAAAGTTCATTGCCTAATCCGACTTGTTTGTCCGAGAAGATGGAGCAAGTATGAGCCGAAGTGTTGTCAGAGTGATAGAGCCAAGTGTGTAGTTTTTCCTTCATTCCGTCGTACAATCAGCCCCAAAGTTTGTCACATAAGAGTCTTCTAACCGTATTGCCATTCTATAAGTTATCACTGTAGAACACACCTTGAGAGCTACAAGAAACTGTGACCATCGCCTTTCCAGCCGATAGATCAGTCTTATTTTTCTTTTGAGCACGTTCGCTGCGTGAAGTCCCCTATTTCGGTGTGTACCAGTGGATAGTCACGAAATGGTCCAGAAATTTCTTCGGACTGCACTTAAGCAGCGTCAAAGACTGCTTGTCTCAATTTTGTTGTTCGGACTGTGGAAACTTGAACTCTTGGAACTCCTTCGAACTGTGCAAACATGGCGCACAGCCTTATATTAAGAATATGATACACGCAGTCTTTTGAAATATCTCCTATAACTCGCGCATCCTCAATCACCGGTTATTGTCCGTGGTAACCGTTTTTGGGGTACCTATGAGTGGATCTTTAAAAGGCGAAATGCGACAACGTTGAAACTCGTTAAAGCAATATTTGATGGTCGCTATCAAAAAACAAAAACCAATCTCCAATCGGTATTGCTCTTTTCCACGCTTCTTAAATCGGCAGACTCGCGATCAAAACAAAGAAACAAGCAAATCAGATTTGGCTAAAATGTTGACAGTAGGTGTACTTTATCGTACATTTTTAGTGACGTTATCGAAAGGGAGGCTTCATACTTATCAGACATCTCTCGTAGTCGGTAGTTGGTATCTGAAGGCGAAATTCAGTAGTAAGTCAGTAATACTGACTGTATGGAAAACACAGTTCCTGTCCGAAATATGTTCGGATCCTATCCAATTCGTTACTTATGTAGAAGTGAAAGAGGACCTCAATCACCAGATGTGCGGGATGGAGGCAGCTGGTTAGAGGGCTAGATAACAGGTTCACGCTGGATTGCGGCGTTAACTCAAGATAAAAAAATATGTACTTATGAGAACAAAGGTTTTAGTTGTTTAAAAAAAATAACCGTGCCGTTTTTTAAATACGTTATGAACTATGTACCTCAACCAAATTTGTTAAGTTTAGTAATATTATATTCAACCAACTTATTCTTCATATGGCCATACATTCCTTTGCCGCGATCTATAACCTGCCTCCAGTTTCGCACAATAAGTTTGTCTGATATCCTTGAGCCGTGGGCATCCTCTTCTGCATTTTCCCACTGGTTTAGACCCGAAGACTGTTCGTAACAACATAAAGAAGACATGAAAAATATAACACATACAGTATTGGAATTTTTGAACAATAACTTATATTATCTTTGATCTCTATTTCACTGTATCAAATCTTTGCAAAATAAAAAAGTGAAATAAAAAATAAATGAACAGCTGAAAGGAAACATGAAAACTACAGTGCACATGAAAGAGAGTGTATTAAAGCAAAATGGAATTCAATTACTTTCTGTTAAATTTCCTAACCATTCTTTCAAATCCAGACAGACCTTTCTACAAGTTCAGATAAATCACTTCCACAGGATCTTCTTCCAGAGCCCCCTAGACCTCAAAATTAGAATTAAAATTCGCATGCAATGAGAAGGGATGAAAGTGCATGTGTATCTAATCAGAACTCTTATCCGATATATTTCGCAAACTCCCAACTCATATTGCACAGGGAAACTTTGAATCAGCACATGCAGTTGCACAGGATTGTCGAGTGGGTTGACGACTAAACGAATTCGTTAAGGACAAGGATAAGGTAGTGCAGCTGAAACCAATTCGTGTTCTGTTGCAATTCATCGATTTCCGTGTGTGGCCTCATCCGTATGCATTTGATGCAGAAACATACATTTCGTGTGCAACATTGCTGTGTGCAACTTATGATGCATAAGCATGGACATGTCAAGGTTCTGTAAATAGAATTGTGGAGTAAATTTTATTAGTCATTGAGTCATTGATAAATAAAAGGGGTGAAAATAATTGTGTTTTTTCAATTATTTTCAAATTTATAAAGTTCATTGATATTTAATAATTTCTTGTCTCCAGATTTCCGGGCAATACATGGTTGCCAGATTTTATTTAAAGGCAACCGCCAACAACAGCAACTCGAAAGAGGTGATGCCGTAAAAAAATGCGAGGTGTCCCGTCCGGGAATCAAACCTAGAATTTCTACGTGAAGGTCGATGCACTTATCACTACCCCACTTCGACCGTCGTAAGTGGCAGTGGTAAATTAAACGCTTGAAACGTCGGGCACCCTCACCGACGGCATATACAATTCAATTTAAAACTACCCACTACCCCAAATTCAAAGATTCTTGTAAGAAATAGGAGAAAATTTAAATTATGTAGAGTTGAGTTTTTGCACTTTATAAAGAATGTGGCTTCTTCCTTTATTGTGTGATTATGTATAGAGGGGTCCTTTCATTGAGAATTGACATATGCAACCAGGAAAAACAATTTCAAACATATTTAAAAGTTTTTGTTGAAATATATTGCAGAGCTAAGCCATCGTTGTGACTAGAGAAATATATTTCACTACAAAAATGGTTTTTAAAATATGCTGAACATAATAATGGACTCTTAAGCATTGACTTACGAATATTTATTTCTACGCAGAACCGTACACGACACGTTCTTCTTCAGTTTATTTAAAACAATTGAAAATGGAGTAATTGCTGTTTTTTTTTCTTAGCCCATTACTTAGGATTTATAAAGGTCTGAGCGCTACAATTCCTTTTCTTCAAAAATGATAGGGCTTACAGTGTGTAGCTTATGTCAAAATATCTCTGTCTTTTGTAAAATGTCTAGCTCATAGAAAATCGGTAAGCGACGTGTTCCCGAACAGTGATTTGCTGGAGCCGTCTTCCCTGAGTTCCCACTGTCATTTCCAGATTTGTTACTAGTCCCTTTCACTAGAGAGAACAGCTATCATAATCACAACCAGCCTCGAACGTAAAAGTGATGCAAACAAAATTACAAATGGAGTTTGCTTCGTATTGTGTTCGAAAAGTGATATACAATTTGAAGCGTTTCTGTGTTTATAGGTTAAATAATTTAATGGAAGAGCCAACTAGCCGTTTCTATAGACCAACGTAACAAAACTTTACATATGTAAATGCATCCATATCTGCTTTAAAATTCGTTTAGTTGAGCTCAGTTAATGGCAAAAATATCCACGTTTACGACATATTTTTTTCTGGAAGTAATACGTTGCTTTGAGGCTGGGTTCTTTGGTTATATCAGGTGCCATGATCCTGCCTACGGCAAAGGGAGTAGAAGTATACACAAAACCACGAAAAAGTTCCGAAAATAAATTAAAACTTTTGGATTGGTTGTGACGATTGACAGTAATGTGTAAAAATAGAAGCCAGCTTAAGCTATGGATAAGAACATCAGTAAAAAAACATAAACCGAAAGCACAAAAGATTGGTAGATAGCCCACAAAAGTAAATATTCAAGGTTGATGATTTTCGGACATGAAAAGTGTCTTTCAATTATATACTCTTTCGAATGTCACCAGAATCACCAATCGCCTAAGATCATTTAACTTTCACAACGAAGGTCACTTTCCAGATGCACTTCTAAACCCATTACACCACCTCTTTCCAACTTTCTGCAATGAACTCACAAACAATACCACAAAATTTCAAGGTCGTACTCCTTTTCCAACACTTGTCCATCGGTAAATGCAAATTTTTCGCAAACACCGGGACAATGACTGCAAATCACTTAACCCCAGTCCAAGGCAATGCAAAATCAGGTACACACTCAGGTGGCGTACTCACAATACACTCAATGCCCTTGTCCACAAAATCGAACACAATGTAGCATCCTTTCCCGCAGTATGGCGAAAATAATTCGCCAAAAGTGACCATACCACTCATTAGCTGAAATCGTTTAGATAATGACTTCCAGGGCAACATCATCAACACTTCTTAGACAAGGTCATAGCCACACTGAAAGGGATAGCAGCCAGCAACAATGAAACTAGGCCATGGTTGTTCATCGGTCACATTTTAGGCAAATGGACGAAGCCTTTCATCAATTGTTTCACTTGTCTGGGAATTGCCGTCGTGTCCCTTTAACCCACATTCTACCACCCGCAAACCTTGGAAACGGTTAATTTGCAAATACATTACGGAATTATTGACATCGAACTTAAGAATACTCTCCCGTCTTTATGTGAACATGCACCTCAGCTATGTACTATCACCCCTTATGTGTCACAAAGTACCATAAGGACATGCCCTCTGCCCGTGCAGCGACTGTGTACGTGTGAGAAAAAAAACCTTCATGTTACAGGATGAAATGAAGAATAGATAAAATATCTTAGCGAAACGAGGAGCAGATGTCAAGGTACGAATCAATCAAATTGACATGCGAGACCTCTGAAAGACAACAGCGCGACGGCTGACAGCGCTATCGGGTGTTTGCCTCTCTTCACAACGTACCCATACCTACGTAGGACAAAATAAGGCCGACCATGTTCTTCTTCATTTTTTACATCGTTTTACTTTTCCTTCTCTCATAATCCACATGTGCGGAGGGAATATTTCCCAACTGAAAAATCGAGACAAGAGAAGATTTCCAATCCATGGCGCACATATGAAGAAAGGTGGAGCTTTAGACACTTAGATACATAACAACAGCATCCCACCACCAACTCTGCCACCACCATCACCACCCACAATTTTATAATTTACGACCAGAAATCTAGTGATTGCTGTGACTTGCGTGGTAACATGGTCTGCGAGTGCAAGCGGGAGCAATATACCGTCACAGAGCGGTTCGGATGTATTCAACTGTGTCTCGGGGCGCCTTGTTGATGGGGGTGAATGGAGCTTTCGCTGAATACCAACTACGTGTGGCAATTTAAAGCTTTAAAAATTTAAATAAATTTCAACTTTAACACGAGTGATATCGCTTGCACTCACTTTAATATGTCCAACCATCTGAAGTATCTGTGTATCTATGTAAGCGTAGAGAATGGAATAAAACAGCTTTGGAGAATATTAAAACACTCAACCTCAGCTGTTGTTTCGGTTTAACAAATGCGTATAATGGCGTTTTGTTCGTGGATACAACCGTACGTGTGATTACACAGAAATACTTTGTAACAGGATGTCTAAAGATATTAAAGATTTTCAAATCAGACAAACATGTGTGTCTTCCTTAGCGTTCATCGAGAAACAAATTCAACAAATAGTCCGCTATGTGAGCAAAAATGATGTTTTAACAAGCCCAACGGACTTCACTCTTAATTTTTTTTATAAAATTTTAAGGAAGCGCGATTCACAAAGTTGATGATTAAAATTTCCTTAAATGATATCTTCGACGTTAGTATGAGTCTTTGTGTGAAATAACCAATCTTGTTTATAAACTTTATTTCATCAGAGACCATTTTCATTCGAACACAGCATCTCGATGTTCTCTATCATTGTGAAGATTATTACAAATTTCCAAAATACAAAATTTCATAATGCTCCAAAATTCTTCTTCTTCGTGAAATACACAAGAACCTAAAACGCACAATTAGAAAAGAAATTTTTCAGGGAAGTAGGCGGTATGCCGTCCTAAAACCGTCCTATTTGGGTTCACTGCAGGATTTGGAGTAAGTGTTATATATGGAAAATGTCAGGACTTTTTTTGAAGTTTGGGCATCCCGGTGTACAAGCATTTTGAAATTTCCGGATGCTATCCATTTCACTTTACTTACGTAATCAAATAGTTTATGAATGGACTGGCTAAATATGTATAGCCCACACATCAGTTTGAAAGTAACGTAAAAAACTTGTAGAGAAGACTTCGCACATCTTCATCTTAATGTCCTACAATCCGCCGTACTAATCTATCGTTTCATACGTTTAAGGCAAAAAGACAGTTAAAAAGATTTTTTTAATAAAAATGAAAAAGTGCAAAATTTGCAGGAACATCATCATGCGATGTGTTTTGAGTGGCAGAATGACATTGTAAATAATTGATATTTTACAAATAAGCATGGGCCGAAGTTCAATGTCTGCCTCGGCCAAAAATTACATTTCACACGATAAATAATTTCACATCTCTTGAATCACTGGCCCAAGGAACTAAGTTTCTCAAGGTGTCACCGTTTGATGTCTGCATTATAGAAAGTCTCTTGTACTCATAAAAGAATAAGAATACTCACAATATGAATTTTTGTATAAGCTATGTTCCGGTATTTAAGAGAGTACCTAAAAGAAATAAAAGTTGAGCTGTTATAGACCTTCTTTTGTACAGCTGGTGGCATGTTGATAGAATCACTGATCACTGATTCAGTAAGGCGGTCATGAACACCGCGTGTACATTATATATGTACAGATGAAAAACTAAAAACTTCCTTTAGGAAATGTTAATTAACTAAAGCTAGGCTTATCCTAATAGTCCCTCCATGGTCTAAATAAATGAAGCACGTTGAAAAACTTTCACAGAATCGTGCGAAGAAATCGATAATGGGCTACTGTAGGAAATTTGGAGTCGATTGGAGTGACCTGAAATTTAGTTCAATGAATTTTACAGAAAGATTTAAGAAGCAAAAGGATGTCTGCCAAAGTCGTGCATAGATTTCTGAGAGATTAACAAATCCAAGAAGCACTCCGCAATAAAATCAGTTTTGTAAGCCGTTTACAGGTGATGAATCAAGCTGCCGTGCATAAACCAGAATCGAAGAGTTCCTTGCCCCTCTAAAGTATTTGAGAGCTTGTTTTTAAATATATGTATCTTTCAGACATGGGAACACGTGTGTGACACTATGGACGGGACAAAAAGTTGATTTCTGATTTCAAAGCACAACACATTTCTTTTAAACTTTCTTGCAATATTCAGAGAGAATAAACTACTCTAAAATTTAAGCGCTCAAAGTCGCTCTGAAACGATGAATCGCTCGGCCTGTTTCTTCATTTTGGGTTTGCAAAAATCTGAACATTCAGACATATTTTTTTTAATGGCTACTGCTACAGTAAGCAAGAGCGATCTTTTCTATCCTGTGGACAATCAGTCAAGGAGAACGCTAACTTTTTAATGAAGAGTCTTATGCCGCAGGATAAGAAATCAGATTTTCCTAAGAGAGCAAACAGCAGCATAATCAAAAGGTATGTGATCCGCAGTTCCATCATCTGTACTCATTTTCAGAAGAGAAATTCAGATGTAGGTGGTATCTATGACTGTAGTGACCTGTGAGGTAACTAACTTCTAGTATCGTAGAAATTCAGGGCATTCAGTGTTAGGATACCCCCCAGATTTCGACTGTGACTTTGATGATTAAATCCTATAAAGCGTCAACGAGATCAAGAAGTACCAGTATGTCTGTCAATCCTTACTGAATGGAAAAAATGTGGACTCCAGCCTTACAAGTTTGTGAACCTATTTCTAATCTAATCAGAAGTAAATTTTGACTTATGAAAATATTTAGTCTTTAGTCAATTTCCTTTCTGTAAGAAAATAATGTGAAACATTTTCGGAAAAAGCAGACTTAAGCTGCATAAACGTTCCTTACTATCAGTATACAGAACGTATAAATAATGTATAAAGTTAATCCTACGTTTGTATTAAGTAACGGTGATAAATTGTTTCTACCGCGTATTAAATGGGAAAAGGGTTTGGGGTTTGATAATGGACTTAAAAACATCTCTTTGAGTGGTTTTTTGAATTCAAGTTTGATGTCTCGATATTATTTTTACAAATGGCCGGGAGTAATAAATTTAATCGGTCAATAGTTGTATTGCTTTAATTTTATAAAAACAATCTGTACTGTAATTCATACAATGCTAAAATTCAATACTGCCGACTTATCTTGTTCAAAAATCTTTTGAATCCCAAACAAACACAGTCCCAACCAGTACCAGTACGTCGTCCACTCGAAATCCTTTTTTTTTTGTAATTTCCTTGCAAATTATCACAGCGCCAAACCTAGCAATCGAAGATAAGAACAGTTTCAGTTAATTAACACTCGTGTAAATGCAGACTCGCCCAAAATAAATCTTTCTCGGGTCCAATCTCAACTAAAGGATAATAGGATTGCGACAACATGACCGAAAAAAAGGAACGATGCCATTTGAGCATAAATAAATTATACACCGAAAAATCGTTTATCTAATTTATTTTAAATACCTACAACCGAACAGGAGACTTCGATCCATAAACGCCGTCTTGACGACTATTGCCGCCGAGTGCCGGGCCCCACGAATAGTGGTCAGCCGGGTAAACAAATGAAAAGAACAAGCCGCAGAAACTGAAGAAACCCCGACCAGAAACAGAAACAAAAACAAAAACTGGTAGTCAAGTTAAGTAAATTAATTTAAATTGTCTTTTAATGTAAATGAATTTTTCATCCATTTAGCTGGTGTGTATCGCCGGCTCTTATGCCATGCGAGCATACGTCTAGTAGACGGTTTTCTGTTTTGTATTCTTATTTACTTTTTCTGTTCTTGCCCATTGGGTTTGTTAGATATTTTTTTACTACTGAAATGAGATTTTCTCGTCGCTTTAGTGCTCTCGCTTATAATTGAGTCCCGTCCCTATTGGAGGAGGGTTGAGCCGGGAGGATTAAGTCACCACATTAGCTTCTACCATTCGCATCGTTGCAGTCCTTCGCACATAAATTAGTACAATCAGAACGAAAGAGCAAAAGTAATAACAACAAAAACAAGAGAGCAGCAGCAGCAACAGTCGAATCGCTTAAAAAGAATCCTAACAAATTCAGCTTTAAACCAAAAACGAATCTCAGATCAGATGGAAACACGATGTATCCGAACCAAGCCTAAGCTCGCCACAACACGTTGTTGTTGGGTCTTTTTCATACAGAAACGTTGTTTTTTTTTTGTTTTGTGTAGTGGACGGCGCAGAGGCGCATCCATCTTTGTTAGATTGGAGCACAGCAAAGCCGACGACGTGGTCTTTGCCGGCACAGTTTCGTCGTCATCGTGGTCGTCGTTTGTCGACATTTGCGGTTTTTGCGTCATGTTTGCGGCAAGGATCGATGCGAAAAATGGTCGACATTGGTGCACACAGTGAACCCTGGTTGCTGGTAGGGAGTCGCTGTGTCGCAGCTCTGTCTTATACAAGGAAATTTATAATATCATCAGAGGCTCTGATTTAAATCTGGTGGCTTCTCTTTTTCCTCTTCTCGTCTACTATATTTGTTTAATTGAAAAGAGACGTTCTTGTTCTTCGGAGCTTCCTTTCAGCGTGTTCTGCTGGCCTCAGATAAATCTACCCTCTCCGGCGTCATGAGCGATCTGTTCTTGTGGATCTTCTTTTTTTTTTAGTTTGTTTTCATTTAATTTGTTTTTAATTCCTTCACTGTACTCAGTATCTTTTCAGTTAAGCTGCTCCGCATACTGGGAAATCTGCGTCAAAGCCGTGGCATTTGTCTGCTGCGACTGTGCGCAAAAGCGATGTTGAAAATTAACACTGGCGCAGGCAATAAAGCAAAATAAAAACCTACAAGAGCGATTGTGAAAAATTGCTTGCAACATACTGTGGCTACTATGACAGTATTTAATTTATAAATGGCTCGATGCGTTTTTTTTTTTTTTGTTTTTTGCCTCTTTTCTTTTTCAATGCATGTACACCGCTTTTGGGTAAATGTTGAGTATAAATTCGTATTTTTCGCCTGCCAGCTATGCCGATGGGGAGTACACAGGTTTCTTTTTTTTGTTCTCAGTCACATGTTTCTTGATTGAGTCATTTATTTTTCATCTATAGGCTCTGAATGACAAGGAGTTAGGTATATATTTCAGACGGTATCTGATTGCGGGCTGCAATTAATTAAATTGCGATTTAGAGTGGCAAAATTTTGCTGACCATGATTAAGTCTTCTCTTGAGCAACATCAACTGAGTTTAGACAATGTGAAATTCTTAGAGGACTTTTGATAGATTGCAATCACCGACTACGACAAGTCTTTCCAACAAAGAACGTGGAGAAGACATCAGTTTTTAAGTATGAAGTAAATTATGGAAGTGATTAGTATGGTACGCCAGATTACTGTGGTAATCGAGGGAAAATCTTCAGTATTTCTATATCATCTGATAAAGTGCTTGTTTCAAGAAGGACAGAAAATTCTTTAGTTAATTAGCCGAATGGTAACAGAGTTTAAACTCTTTTGTAAGGAGCGCAGTAAGCCTACAGATATAAACCTTTGACACAGAAGCCATATCTGTGGCTGTCAGTAGCTAAACACTTGACCTGTTCACCCTTAAGTTGACCTTCGGACGTACAGTTAAGTTTAGAGACTCGTTCTTCAGCCGCACTACAAGAATATGGAATGCTCTTCCGAGCTCAACTTTTCCCCCTCATTACCATCCCCATGCATTTAAGACCAATGAGCATCGGTACCTCCTTTCCATCTCTTCCTCTATACCTTCGGCCCGTGCTGTGACTTTTTTTTTCCGGTCACTTAATAAACCTTTTAGCAAGCGCCAATTAGGAAAAAAAACATATTGGAAAAAGTCCTTTTATGAAGACAGTGTCTTAGCACAACTTTTCTATTAAGTCCTGCAAGAAGCAACATTTAAAAAAAACAGCTTTTCTTAAAATCTTAAAAATTGCGAAGTGAAAGAGTATTACATTGGAGGAGTGTACATCTTTAGAATGATACAACACGACTTCTTCAGAAAAAGTGAATAAATTTGAAAATAATTTATAAAAGACGAAATTTGTTCGTATACAATGATGAGGCAAAAATGAGGTTTTGTTTTAGGTCCTCCTGCATCGGGTCCTACTTAACTTTAATCTTGAATGTTCATTTCGTTCATATAGCTTATATTAATCTCTCATAATTTGTAGAAGAGAAGAGAAGAAGAAGAAGAAGAAGAAGATGAAGACAATGAAAACTCTTCCCAAAATTAGCATTAAACTGTAAGTCCTCTCCACTAGCAACAGAGCAAAACAATGCGCTTCATGAGTTGTTATTAATAAAATTAGGTCCTGGCTTTGCGTTCGTCTAGTAGTAGCCTTTTATGCATCAAGCAGCTTTTGATTTGAGTCTGATGGGAAAACTTTAACTACAGGTTTAACTATTTACAACCGTGCTTTTTCGAGCATGTGGTCGCCGTGGCGTAGTGGTAAGTGCGTCGACCGCCACGCAGAAAGTCTGGGTTCGATTCCCAGACGGGGACACCTCGCATTTTTTCACGGCACCACCTCTTTCGAGTTGCTGACAACACTCAAAGAGTATCAATTGTCTTCTTCTCAAATCTCGCCGTTCGGAGTAAAAATTCGGAGCAAAAAACTGTAGGTCCTTTCTACACGTGAGAGAACAGTAGCATGCATAACACGAGTAGTTATTGTGGGCTGTAGAGCCACTCAATTATCATTATTATTTTTCGAGCACGTAGACTTTTTGTGTTCCTTTCACTCGTCTTTGACAAAACAAACTTATAGTTAGACAGGAATGCCTGTTAAAGATAAACTGCTCTCTGTATAGATGTATCTCTCTTGAGAATATGAGTTAATAAAGGTTCGCTTGTCGTATATATCAAGACGTAACGCCATACTTGTATGACAATTTAGATACTCTTAGTCAGTGTCTATCGTTTATATCCATTGTCTTCGTTCATCGTTAAATTTGTAACAGACTCCGACGCAAAATTCATTAAATTGAAGCTTATAAAAAATCGAATTTTACAGAAATTTATATGCTACTTGAGTTCTTCTGAATACTCTTATTGATAACATAAATGTTCTCCGCAGATTTCTTATTTCTTTGATGCTCAACACATGTACTACTAGTTGCAGAGCCATCGACCTTGAAATTGACTGCCAAATTTGAAGAACACACTTTGAAATACATAAAATTGGCATAAGATGTACGGTGGCCTTAAAAAACATTGTGATTTTTATCATTTTACAATTGAGAGCTAACAGTGTAACTTTTCATGTGAATGAATGAAATCAGATTTGACAGACAAAGTCAGTTACAGTCACAATCTGCTAAAATCCTCCATCCAGCATCTAAATGCCGACGCTGTAAGCTTATAAAACTCCGCACAAGTTTCGAATGTTTTTCGCTTATTACCAAATTCAAATTTTATTTAAAAAAATCGTTTCATTTCTTTCTGAAAAAAAATCTTAAATATTCCACATAACACTCAAAACTCGTGACACATCACAATTATGTGCCAAATGATTAGCGTGTTACTTGTATATCTAAAAGTTCCCCCCAGCTCACAAATCAATCACAATTAAATTAAAATTATTAATTCGACTACTCAAAAGCAAATCGGCTTTTAATTGCAAGCGTTTCTCATTTTCGCACCAATCACCCTGTAGAAAGCCAAAAATCCATCACATTTGTATGCAGTGTATTCGGAGCTAAACTCGCATATTCTCTGCATAAACAGTCCCATTCATACGTGTTCCATGTGAAAAATGAAATCCCAACTAAACGCATTGTCTTCATAATGAATCAAAACCTCACTGCCTCACTGCCTAAGAGCCAGACACAATCACCATTGTCATTTTAATCATCGCAAATTTATAACATCATTTTGACGTCCTAATAAAAAATAAATCAACTCTACAAATTATTCAAATCGAAACGGAAAAGACTTCGAGCAGGAAAGTTAGCGAGACAAAGCACAAAGAAAAAGACCAAGTCTAGAGTCTGTGAGTTGTCAAACAAACAAATTATTATCGCCGTCCCCGTTCCCTGTCCCGATTCGATTGCAACCTACTACCGTGAAATTTATTATTTTTAAAACACACATCATAAATTTCATTCTAGAAAACAGCAATCAATCTCCGCTTTTCATGCAAGTAATTAAATGGAAATTAAACATTAAATTGCGACATCGCCGATCTTCCCCGGCTACGGCCGGCATCCATTGTGAGCCTAAATGAGTGTACAAATGTGTCTGGCGGTGAATCGGAGTCGAGGAAAACACCGCAAAGCCACCAGTGGTATCTAACATCTTGATTATGATTTAAAATTTATAGTTTTCTGAATGCACTGGCACCTACTATCCGTGGGTATGCAAAGCGATCGCAAGGGGGTGGACTGGGCCGCCGCCGCCCGCTCAGCCAAAATGGACATTTCAACAGGATAATCAAAAATTTCACACAATTGATATACACATGGTGTGCGTGATGTGGTCAAACTTATAGGAGAGCAATCATTAGGCAGACAACCAAACCCATAATGTTCAATAACAATCCGAAATACCTACACCTCTAATTCGGCGAGTACAATGGATGGAGGCACTACCTGTTCGTCCGAAGAGAAGGACTTTTCCAGCTCCCATCTCTGTTCCTCTGCAGACAGCATGTATGCGGCCGTCGACTTCTGGCCGAGGGGCGTGGCTTGCGTACGCAAGAAGTGGACAGCGACATGCACCGTTCTCGCTCCCTCGAATGATTTACAACCCTCAACTCTTCCGTTTTGGTTGGTTTTTCATTCAAGGTTCCCTTCTCTCCTGCTATATACACAGTCCAATTCGAATTCGAAACCGCCGGCGTGGTGGTGTGCGTGGACTTGTGTAACCAGACCGGAATAAACTATGGTAGATACTTTATTCATTCGACAGTGTCACACTGCATTGATATCCACTCCGCTACAGGCAGCTCGCTCTCAGTGGGTAGTAACGAAACCTTCGTCCCAGCCATTGCATTGCGTACGGAGTAATCATCGAATTCGGGATTCACGGTTCTCGGCCGCCCATTCACACACATTGGCTTCGAAAAAAAGAAAACGAGATACACCAGCGGGAAAAAAAGTAAATAAAAAGCGGTGTATCATTGTGCATGGATGTGTGGTGGCGCGCACAACACAATCAAGCCCGTCAACAAGAGGGAAACAAAAACAAATCAAAAAAAGAAGAAAGAACATCGAATTGGAATTTCGAAAAAATAAAAGAAATCCACTCGCGTGTATGTACATAGGTGTACCAGAGAAAGACGAAAAAAAAAAGTGCCGTGCTGGTCGAGTACTGCGTTTGACTATTGTCGTCTCCTCATAGTTCGTCTTGGTCGTGGTCGTCGTCAAAGTCGAAGTCGAAGCAGCCCGGTGCCGTCGTGTGTTGTGTGTTGTGTGCTGTCGTTGTGTCGCTCGTAATCGTCATCCCAGCCCAACCAACCGTTGGGTATATGTGTGTAAAACGAGAGGGAATAATAAACGAATAATAACGAATGAAGAACACAAAAAAAACGTATCTTGTAGATACAATTGTATTTTTATATCGCGCCATATATACTTGCCGTGTATCATTTTATTGATGCTCAGATATTTTTGATTTGAATTATGCCCAACTAGTCAAACTGAAACGTTGGCGCTTCGAGCACGTATTCGCGGAAAAACCATTTGTTTTAATTCTCTTTTTTTCATCCTCTGTAAACTCATGATGAATTATCCACATTACTGCGGTTTGGATTCTTTATGCGTTAATTCACGTGTATGTCAAACAAACAATTAATTTACTAAGTGCAATACCTGGCCAGCGCGAGACTCTTATTTGGATACATGCACCTGTCGGATGAGCTGCACTCTTATTGGATTGAAAAGTGATACCGGTGTTTAAGTCATAAATTCGGTTTTCCCGGAATGATTGTTTATCTGCGAGTGTAAGGATTTTGATAACCGCTCGGTGGGTTTACCTAATCGTTCAAAGATCATGTCCCTTCGACGGGACAGCCTATGATCGTAGTGAGTGACTTACAATCTACGTACATGTGAAGATTACCCATTGCGGGGTCCTACAGTGCCGATGAAAAACTAAGGATTCAATTCTGCGGCCAATGATCGGGGATGTTGTTCGAATGGTAGCCGTGTGTGTGCGTGTTCAAGTTCTTGTATTCTGTTGCTCCTCACTTTAGACGGAAGATTTATGTGATGATCCCGTTCAGTGTTCTCTTGGATGTTTGATTTATAGTTACTCCTGTGCTGCATTCGAATGCGTTTCCTTTACGCGTTAGTTCTTTCTGTTTACCATTGAATAAGTTGAAGAAGTCAAGTGTCTGCTTGTGAAGTCATTCAGTGAGACCATTGATCAATAGGCTTTCGAGAAGGTAACTGCAATTGGGAGAAAATAAATTAGACTCTGGTGAATATTAAGTGGATGCAAAAAACCATCAAGTTTGTGGATTTTGATTTAGCGAACAACTTCAAAACAACAGCGAAAAAGGTAATTGTTTAAATGAACTTTTGAAAATGACCATTAAAGAGTTAGAAACATTCTGTAGAATCATTTTACAAATATGCCGAAATGAAATCAAGGCGGGATTCAATCATTCTGAATATGTCCAAAGATACTTGTTTTTTTAAATAGAATCAATCATTGTCATGCATTTAACAACTTTACAAAGAATTTGTACCGCAAACATATAACTCTGCTGACACAAACGATTTAAATGAAAGATCATAAGTGCTCCTGTTGAAACAGGCATTTTTGTAATTTAGATCTGCCGTATTAACCGGTTTCTATCTATTTATGAGTACAAGTAAGGCATTCAAACGAAACAAAATGTCGTCTCAAAATGTTGGTTCAGTTTAATCGAATTATCAAAATCTATATACAGTCTTTTGACGTCTGACTTCTGGATTCGGTTAGAAGACAAGCAATGCTCACGAAAATGTAGACGGAAGCAGCTGTAGCTTAGAATACTTAGGACATCATTGTAGACGTTAAACTGAACCTTGCCGACGGCATATCCAAAAGAGAGAGGCAAGTGCCTTAATTTTGATGTTAAGGAAAAGGAAACGAACTTTTGGAAAATATAAGTCTATTTTGATTCAAAGACACTAGCACTATCCTTAAGTGTTAAAACTAAATAAACTCTTTACTAGACCTATTAAACATGCATCCGAACAGCTGGCTAAATGATTATAATTCGGCCCTACAAAGGCGCTAGAGTTCATTATGGCGCTAGAGTCCACAAGAAATCGAGGCCTATCTTCTTCAGCAACTAGTTGTATTGTGCTTGCTTTTGGTGTCCCACGAGTTGACGGCACCTATACATTTTTTGACGACTTCGAAATTTCAAGATGCTTTTCATAGATAAATAGTTCAAGTGTTGTAAGCAATTCACAAGATGGCGTGCCGCGAAAAATATACGAGATGAACGTTCATGTATTGAATAATGATGTCCAGGAATTGAATAGTGATCTCTGGCGTGTGAGATGACACACTTTACCACGAGACCAGGGCAGGAGCAGGAGACGAATTCACTACCTTATTCAAAAAGATGTCTGCACGGTAGATTCAAACTTCAACTAATTTAAATCACTTGCACATTCTAAAACGGATGCGTTGGAATAAGCTTGGAATATAGTTTGATTATCCACAAAAAACGAAGCCAGGTTTATGGAACAAGAAAATAGTTACACCTTTCAATTGTATTTGTATTTTTGATAGAGGCTGAAATTCAGAATTTATCATAAATATACGTAAAATGTGCTTGATCCGAATGTTCTATAATTTTTTAAAGGTATCCACTATGTTATTATTTAAGAACACGTTAAGTACGCCTTAAAGGCTGCAAGTAAAACGGCTAGGACTGACACTTTGGTGATCGAGAAAAACATTCTTTACTGGCTCTTGGGTTGCGGGTTGATTGTAAGAGAAAGGATTGACTAGATGGAACTAAAGATCTAGTTAAATAACAGCTTTCTTTCTTCTTAAAGCAGATTCTACATAAGGTGTATTTTGAGTAAATTTATCAGGATCGGAAAACCACAAATTTGTTGTATATGACATTATGCGGCTTCTGTACTTTAGAAAATATGTGGTCGCCGTTGCATAGTGGGCAACTGCTCAGACTCACACTCTAAAGGTCCTAGATTCGATTCCTAGACTGCACTCCCCAAATTTTTCACGGCACCCCCATTTTCGAATTGCTGACAACACTCAAAGAGTACTTATTATATATGGAAAGCTTTACAAATCTCGACGTTTGGTGTCGGTAAAAAACTGAAGGTCTCCTTTACTCGAGAGAGTACAGTAGTACAGCACTCATAGTTTCTAAAGAAGCTAGGCCCTGATGCCTTGTGCGCTGTAGTGTCACTCAATATATTTTTTATTTCAAGTACAAATAAATTAAATCATACATTTTTAGGCCAGGTTCCCAACTTAAACTTCTATTCTAACTCAAAGCTGTCAATATACAAACTATTGCTTATATTTTCTTCTGCATTTCATCTGCTTTAAATAAAAATGTTTTACATTCATATGTGTAAATGCTCTATACATACAGTACATGCAATAATCAAAAGGACTATATACAGAAAAGAGTTCGAAAACATATTCATTTTAATGCAGTTTGTCTTAGAGTGCCTGCCAAGGGCCAGTGAGATTATTGTAACACCAAACAGCCCTGGAAACTAGTTTTAAGCATTTTTGTCTAGAATTTAAGTGTTTCTGCTTAAACTTATAAAATGCAAATTAAAAAAAATATAATTAGAAGGAGACAAGGGAACAATACATTTAAAAAAATGTCTTCCAAACTATGAACCGGCGGCGACGGTGTTTGATGTTTGACTGTTGAGCAGCACATAATGACGTACTCTCCTACAATAGCTTAAGTTCAGTTTACGCTTTTCAGAAGATAAGCAGGGCTTAACAGACGTTCCCTTAAAATGTTTAAAAATTTCAAAAAATCAAGCCACATTTAGGAAACAGCGATCTTTAGTCCTAAGTGTTAATTTTTGTTGTTTATTAATAATATTCTTCTTCTTTTTAAATTAATGAAATTCCGTCTAACGGTGTTCCTGCCATAAGCCCTACCATCCGTGCAAGGTCAGGCGATTCTTTATTCACTGCTCCACCTCTGTAATAGACTATACTCAGGGAGTATGAATTGTCTTAAGGGATGTAGATTATACTGACTTGAAGTGAACGCAAAGGAAGCTAAATTCTTAAAAGAATGTTGCGCTGATTGTTTAGCTTAATTAGTTTCTTATTGTTTCAATGGGTGTTTAAAATCCTTAAATAAACAAAATCCTTTAAAAGAAAAATATATTCTCCCCACAAAAATGTCTCGGAGTTAAATAAAAAGAAGTGAATTTTCAGATTTGAAATCAAAACCCAATATTCCCAGTGCGCCTCACAAAGCGATAAGAACCACACATTTCTGCACTCCCACACACACGAACAAGGTCCCATCTGAAGTGTCCTTTGTTTCTGTAGACCCCAGTGCTACAATTATCACCGCAGGGGTTGTAACTATTATGCAATGTCTCGTAGAGAAATGTGTACTATCCCACCTCTGCCCTCTGAATGCAGTTCTCTTTATTTTGCGCAAAAAGGATCAATATCAAGTGGTGGCTAATTGTAGCCAGGACCTATATACCATATACGACTAGCCATATGTTGGTCAGTCCTAGGTAGTGACACATTTCAAAGACAAAAGAAAAATGGGAAAATTTCACGTCCGAGTGACTGCGCGGCGGCGGTGGCGGCACTCTGTGCCGTAGAGGTGACAGCGGGTCAAGCTACACGCCATTTCTTCCCTTGGCCCCGGGATAGAGAGAGAAACCAAAATACAGTATTTACCTAGTTGAACAATGCGTGTATGACGTATGGTTTGTTGATCTAGATGACTTTTCGTATTCGCGGTATACACCACCCCTGTTTACCTCGTTGAATTTATGTGCCTTAAACGAAGCGAACTTTTCTTAACAAGAACGGGAAAAAATCTTCGCGACGATAAGGCACACGCAACCGTCCTTCATCCCGCCCACATTCAGTCAAAATGAATGAATTAAAAGGACATTATTCGAAATTCGAATATAATTTCACATATTTACTCCCCTGTCGATTCCAAGGAAGAATTGTGTGTTGAAACCATAAATATTGTCATAACAACCAAATACACACTCGCCTCACAGTGAGCAGAGAAAGGACAATAAATCATCTCAGATTTATTGTGTGTTTTTTTCCTGTCGTGGTATCTCGGTGAGAGATATGTCGAGTGTGTCCTCAGCACGGGTGACCACAAGACAATTAACGCAGCACAACCAAAACAGAGCATTAAGGACAAAATGAGTCGAGGACAACTACTGAATCCGAATGAGCATACAAGTGAAACCCGCAAAGTGACACAAAACAAACCAGAACTCGGCAAACTAAAAAAAATTATTTATTACTATTTTTATGAGGTGCTTACAAATTTTTATGAGCATTTAATGGGCCCATCTTTCACGCCGGCAGGCGTTTTGGGTGAAAGCAAGGTATTTTTTCTGCTTTGGTCGTTTGTGTGGTCCGTGTGATGTTCTGTTTAAATTTATGGCATTGCCACGAGTCGGCAGGATGGGTTCATTTGATCGGAAGCGATTGACGCACTTTCTCATGATCAAGGGTTGAAGATCAGCGACTGGAACTCAGCGATGGTGCTGCAACCCTTTCGCCCTTTGTTCAGCGATGTCTGCTTTTGTTTGATTTATGCGGCAAGGTAATTTATTTGGGATGACAAAAGGAAGAATATTTTTATGCATGATCTGCACGATCAAATATACCTCAAGACTCAAGACTCAATCGAAGAACAACGGCAGACAGTGGGAAAACAAAAACAAACTAACTCGGCGAGTGACAGAAAGTAATTTATGGCGGAGCTGGCTTGTCTTCTGTGACTTATTCTTCGGGGATTTAATTAACACCAATTGATCTGTATGTCGCTCTTCAAAACAATTTCAAATAATTTATGGTAATTCCACAGACGGTGCTCTAGCGTTTGTGTGTGTGTGTGTGGTGTGTGCTTGGTATATTCGAAGAATTTGAATACTAAATTGATTCGTTTTGCATTAATAGAGCAACTGAAAGACTTTGCCGTTGGCAGACATTGAATGCTGCCAGAGATACACCCATATTTGTTGTTTGTGGTCATGGGGAGGAAATAATTGCTGAATTAGCTGGGCTTGTTGAGGCTTTCACTTAAATCTGTGCCGAAAAAAAGGGGTGGACGATTTGTTCAACAAGTTGGTTTGCGGTGGTTTTATTAAATTTGATCACCAACTGGATATAAACAAACAATTTGTAACTTTTGGAACAAGAAGTTCAATGTCATGAAAATTTGCAAACAAGTTGTGCAATAGAACAGCGCTTAAAAAACCGAAATAAGGGGTGTCGCAAGCCACAAGAAACCGAAGCCTAGCTTTGTCCACTCCAGGTGTCTGTGCTTTTGTTCCCCAACTAGTTGAGAGAACCTATGGTTTAATGTCAACCCCGAAGACTGAGTGTTGTCAGAAGAAGTACAAAGAAAGAAAGATGTAGAATGATAAATGAATGATTGGAATGCCAAAGCGGCTAGCTCACAGAAACTTATGAATCAGACTTCCAATCAAGCTGGGCACCTAGTATAAAAGATATTTCCTTTACATTCTGCAGGCGTCGCCAATTCATTGAAAGACCGACAATTCGGGAGGTCGTCAATAATCTTAGTAGTCATTTGTTGCACGAATGCAGGTTTGCAATTTTTTTTTACTTAGCAATTCCCTTTAAATTTGATCATCAAAAATATAAGGGTCGACTTTGAAGAGCGAAAAAAACAGCGCTTAGACTTTCATTCATTTAGATTATTTCGTCGTTCATATGCGGAATACAATCTCGTAGCTTTTCCTGTCGGTGTCTTTGAAACTACACAATACCATAGGCAGCAGAGGCTTAGAATATAAAACAAGTATTGCAAGAACGTTTACTTATGTATGTGTCTTCATAAAAAAATATGTTTTACAATATTTCACACTCAAATTAGGCTTCTTGCAAAAGAAGAAAATTAACTCATATGTGAGTATATAACAACCACAACGAATACGTTGACTGTTGTACAGGCGAAAAGTTTGGGAAGCTAGCTAGGCATATTGAAGTCCTTTTCCTTGTTCGAAAACTAGCATATTTTCAAATATTTTTTTTCCTTCAGTGCCAATGATAATTTCTCATTACAGACGTACGATTCTATTGCACAATAATTCTTTTGTTTTTTTTTTTTCATTTTCATTTTGTTGTATCTCATTCGTTTCATGTTTCGCTTCGTTCCTCACTTTTTGTGCTAAGTGCTCGCGTGATTCCAGCAAAACTTGGATATCATGACATTTGTTATGCTGATGAATTAGTTTCGAGATGACAGAAAAAAAATGAACACACAACCGGAATGTGGTTCTCCATGCCATAGAAACCGAACCAACAAAAAAATAAAAAAAAATGTATATTATGTATAGGAAACACGTTATGTATCAATACGTAGAGTATACACGTTCACTATGTACGCATGAACTGTGTGACAAAGTAAAAATGACATTTGTCAAAATTAGCCCCCACAACGAGAATAAAAGGGTTGAAACGACAAAAGTATAAATTTTCATAAAAGAACGCGTTGAAATGTGATTGCATGCGAGTTGAATATTCCACTTAGTTTCCTTGGAATTTCGGGTATGATTTTTGTAAATGAATTGCAATTAAGTAAAATTTCTGGAGCTATTTACATCCTTTTCTCCGTGAAGTAAGAAATTAATGGGGCGTGGTTCATACCATTGAAGCTTTAACTATTCACAGAATTTCTCAAAAATATAGTTCAATATGTTGTGTGACATTTCAACGACACACGCTTACTTTTATTCAGTATTCATCGTTTTTGTGACTTCTTACACCAGGACTTAGTCAAACTGTTTCCAACACTTGTGTCAAGTTCAGTAGAGAAACAAAAATACATTGCCGCACTTGATGACATCCCATCCAGTTTTGCGAAGCCTTGGAGATTGGTGTAAAACAGAAGCTACATCCAATCGGACGTATATTTATGAGTCCGATATGATGAATGATGCGTTAAGCAATCACTTGAAATATACATTCTTGAAAAAGTTTAACAATGAAAAGATGTAATTTATATTTTAATAAAGAGACAATTGTTGCACAAGTGGCTTGCTTATGTGCTTCAATTGCATCAGTGATACGTGGCTGAAACAAAATAAAATCAATACATTTTAAAACGGGTCACAATAGCTACAATCAAAAATGCTCCGAGGGAACCGGATCCTGTCACCGGATTTCGTGAAATCGGGATGGATGAACGAAAAATTTGGCCTGTGTAAGATGGGAATGATAGAAAAACGTACATAACGCGTTTTCTAAGTTAGCGGGGCTATTGATTATCAAATTTTCTTCAGCAGTGGGAAGAAAATGTCCTGTATTATGAAATTATCCTACCTCGCACTACGTTGATCACCAGCCAAAACTTGGGAAAACAGTGATTGATGTGTACACTTCATACAGAGAGAATAAACAGAAAATTAATACATATATACATAATTATTTGTTTCTAATTTCGAATCAAATTATAAACTTTAAAAAATAACTGGGTTTTGCCGATCGATGATTTTAAAATACAATACCTCTGGAAATATTCATTGCAGTTTATAACTTATTCGCTTCTGTCAAAAGTGAAATCCTTCGCTTTATTTTGTTGAAAGACGCTTTGATTTTAAAGGACACTCTTTCGTGAAAAATTATTTCTTTAAAGCAGGCACAAATTCGGTCTATTGTCGTCATATTTGCTCTTCCTCTTTCTTGAACATACTTGAAGGAGTAGCAGTATGTTGAAAAAACTGTAAATCTTAAACTCATTAATAGCTACATATATATTTAATCAGCATATACTGGCTTTAAGGATAGGAAGGGAAACTATTCTTGAGGTGTCACAATGCGGTTGCTCATTGACAACAAGTCGTTTCAGCTTAAGCTTGCCTAACCTAAGCTTTATAATAATATATAAGATAGAATAAATTTGACACCTTCGAAAAGGGTTTTTTCTATAGGGACGTAAACTTTCTTACAATAGGAACATATTTTTTTCAGTTTCTCCATCATCTCACCATACTCATATTTATTTGGCAATGTTTGACATTACGCACTTGAACGACGTTTGCAAGTTATTCGAATTTATTACCAAATTTCGCTTTCAGTCACCGCAACTTTAACAGCATTATGACCATTTCTTCGAAGCCATAATTTGCCTGCCGCGTCAACAATTCAACGTCTAGTAAATTTACGTTTTCCTTGCTGAATGTTCCAATGGCTGTCTAACTGACACCCAGCGAAAAAAATATCGCTTCCGGTACTTACTTTACTATTACTCAAGAGAAAGTTTGGCAAGTGCATGACCGTTAATGCCTTAAATGATAATAATAATTGAGTGGCACTACAGCCCACAGCGGACCAGGGCCTAGCTTCTACAACAACTACTCGTGTTGTGCGTACTACTGTTCTCTCACGAGTAGAAGAATCTACATTTTTTTGCCGACTCCGAACGGCGAGATTTGAGAAGCTTTTCATAGACAATTGATACTCTTTGAGCGTTGTCAGCAACTCGAAAGGAGTGGTGCCGTGAAAAAATGCGAGGTGCACCGCCCGGGAATCGAACCCAGACTTACTGCGCGGCGGTCGACGCACTTACCACTACGCCACGGCGACCACATGCTCGAAGTCGGAGCCAATATTAGACGTTAAATAGCTGGAATTTCAGCCAATTAATGCGAAAAAGTGGTCAAAAATTGAGTTGACCGACTAGAGTTCTGCAGACGCGTCTGTGGTGGTCGTGCGATGGAAATTAAATCCGTCACTAAATGCTGTTGAACACACACTATTTTTTGGAATATCTTTATCCACTTTTGCCCCCTTAATGAAACCCCCCGTAGACTCACTTTATTGTTCACATTCGTTTCTACCTTCTCAGCACCTTTTCAGTATAAATACACTGCATTGAGAAAAGTCTAGAAAGTCAGAACATGTACATTTTCCTACTAGAAAACAAAATTTGTTTGTATACTATAACTATTTTTTAGTATAACTATAAGTTACATTTCGCTAAAAAACGCAGCTACTTTTGCCGTAGATTTAATAAAGTCCAAGTAATGGACACATCTAATTGAATCATTAAAGCACACTTGTCGTTTCATTTATTTTTTTTTTTATTCATTTGCGGATATCACGAACCAGCCTTCATTGCCATTTCTTTGAGGCAACAACATTGTGTCTTGCGACTAACAGGCATAACTATAACGTGACATATGTATTTAGTTTCACTTCACCTTTGAGCAATATTGTGTAAAGTTTAATTGTGTGGACATTTCATATGCCCTCCTCATATTTCATAACCCATCTAAGATTTAAATCTACAAAAAGCACATAATGAATTAATTTCATCACACTCACCTCATTTTGCGCTTAAGACCGTAGGTAATTTTCTGGAAGAAGAAGATTTTCATAATCTTGAGCCTTGATTAAATTCATACTGATTATAATCATATTTTTCTGAAACAAAAAAAAACTTCAAACTTTAATCGCGATAATAAGCGACATCTTATACTCGATGTAAGTTTTGCCTCTAACCTCTTCAGTGCACCGCATTCCGGTTGATTACTATGTTTACCAATGAAAATGAAAAAAAAAGAAGTATAAGAACTACATAAGAGTCAAAACAAAATTACAGTGGACAAGAAGTTGCGCATCCTGGCCGGTACATGCCCCGAAGTGCGCTCAATCTGTACTTAACTTATGGCTTAGAGCGTAATGCAATTATTTCGAGAAAATTGAAAATATTCTGTTTTTGAGTATTTATTTAAGAAATTAATAGGTTCAATATGTTTCCATGGGAATGCTGTTATTAAGGCGAAACGAATGAATTTTAATGCGGTTTCAAACAATTCCAAACGACTTATTCAGTTGGTATGTCAGTTCATTGTTGATTGGCAATCAAAGTACTAAATTCGATTTTTATGCATGTCCTAGGGGTATGAGGAATTTTCTTATGGTCCAACCTTTACATATTTGTTTCTCTGTAAAGAGGGGGCAAGCTTCAAATTGTACTCTGAATTTTTGCATTTTGTTGGCAGTTGTTCTCACTTATATCAAATAACGTGCAAAGCTGACATTTTGCAATCAATTCTGCTTCAATTTCAATGTGTAGCTTAGATCCAGATTTTGATAAAAGGCCATAAAGACATAAGTGCTAGGCTCTTTTGTAACAAAACGTGTTGTACGTGATTTTGATCTTTCATGAGTGCCAAACCTAACCTTTGGCGTGTAAGCCAAAGCATTTACTACAACGCCATGGCGGACTCATCTAAATTAAGAGAGCAGAAGATCACCAACTATTTTTTTTAACGGAATACATTTTTTAACTTAAACAAAATTAGGTGGCGCTACACGCTTTCACGAACGGAGGGGACTTACACTTCCGAATGCAATTGATCAAATTGAACTGAGTTTTTGAAAGACTTGCCAGTGCTGTCATTAACTCCAGAGAAGCGTAATTGTGAAAAATCAAAAAATGTCTGGTCGGAAAATGAAGTTTACGACTTTAACGTACATAATGACATTTAATGGCTGTTAGTTTCAACAAGGTAGAGGCAATTTTTTTACCAGATCTTAATTTCTTTGAAATACTCTGTAACACCAATAAGCGTGTATATTTTAAAAAGCCCTTCATGGATTCTGTACTTTAAAACAGATTTTTTGACGATTTATTTTAAGCCACCCTTTATATTAACTGACGACAACGCTATTGAATTCCACTCAACCTCAGAAGCGTAGAAGAGAGTTAATTTTTTACAGACAAAGGACCCAACTTTGTTCGGTCAGAAAGTGTACTCGTAAAATATACAACAAAAGGCTGGCACCGAGTATGTTAGTTAAGGGCTTCTGAATTCTGATTTATTATCCAGATCTTAAGTTAAATTAGTAGACTAGTCTTTTTGTACCGGCAGCCTAACCTGTCGCAAAAATTTCCTATTCCATTGACGGTTCTGAAATTAAGGAAGAAACGAACAAAATGGTGACCATTGACACTAGAAGGTGCACTTCTAAGTGGTACTAAGTGGTACTTGTCACAATTTCAACTTCCCACTCCTCCTCTACACAAACTTTGTGAGGTTCAGGCTCTGCCCTAAGGTCGCAACAGTAAACAGCTGATCTCCGTGTATACCCTGAACCTGTAGATTACGCACCTATGTTTGTATGTGCAGTGCAACGCAAAAATTCCCTTTAAATCAAGGGTTATTTAATGCAGGTAACTTTAACAACGCCCCCATCTGAACTATAATTTCCCCTCATTGCGAGCACAAACGAAAGTCGAAATCAAATAACTTTGGCCTAAAGAATGTAAATCGCACTCGCAGGCTTTAATTTTCTCCCTTTAATCGAAAATCCATAGTTGTTTGCAAATGCGCCGCGCAACCGAGTGCATCTAACTATACCTAAAGATGCCAATGCAGCAGCAAAAGCAGAAAAAAACAAAACAAAACAACTCGTCCCCCCACCACGACCATCACCACGACCGGCGCTGTTCGTGAAACCCATAATTTCGAACCAATGGGCAATTTAGCCCTTTAGCATGTTTAACAAAACAAAAAAGGAACGAAACTCGAAATAAGGAAACCAAAAAGTTTCGCAACAAAAAGTGAGCGCTTCAAATTCTCGGATGTCTCAACCAGCAGCAGCAAAAGGAGGGACAAGAATTTAAAAGCAAAACAGGAAATATCTAGTGAAGGAGATAAGGGGTCCTGCTGAATTGCAAGTGGGTACTTTTCTGCCATTAGAAGGATCAGGCTTTAACCTCAGAGCGAGTAACCACCACCGCTCGTTGCCCTGTGCTCATGTTCGCGCACTTTAAATCACATTTCTTCTAAAGGTTACCCACTCGTCCTTGTTACAGTGTTGTTGGGTGCCTCCTTCGATTGTTTGTGCAAGAAGAGCACAAGCACATACACATACAAAAGAAACCGGCCGGCGTCAAAAGAAACAAGAAGAGGGCTAACAACAAAAATCGTTATTAAGCTTGCAACACGGCCGGCACCAGTGGAATGTTGTAAGCTATTTATCTCGATACGGGTTAGAGAGACACACGAAAATGACTGAGAGCACTCTAAAGGGGTGAAGGGCCTTAACACAGCCAGGCCAACGCATTTACGTGCATTTATCGATTAATTTAGCCAGTATGGCCGCAGAAATCAATATAAGAAGAGAAGGCTTCTCGGGGGCTTACACACTCACACAGCGCCAATCCGGGGGAATGAATGGCGGCTCTGGCCACGGGGACTACTCGTTCTTGCTTGGCGAAATTGTTTTTGGTGTTTTCTTCAGTGTGGATTTCGCCTTTCGGCTTCGTTTAGGTGCTTGTGGTCCTTGACCGACGAATGCAACTGTTCGGAGGCGGAGGAGTTATATAACTCTGCCTTAGATTTAGCACCATATCTGGTTCAATGACTTTAATCGGATCTTAAGCATTTTATTCAACTTTATGTGATTTTCTATTTCAGGCGCTCGCATACAGGACTGGATGCGCTGACTGTGTGCATTCACGCAGAATTCACCTTCAACTGCATCAGGAACTAAGGAAATTATCAATATGGATCCCGACTGCTTTGCCATGTCCTCGTACCAATTCGTCAACTCTCTAGCCTCGTGTTATCCGCAACAGATCAATCCGCAGCAGAGTCACCAACCGAATTCGGTTCCAAACGCGACAAACAGTCAAGCGGGTGCTGGTGGTAGTGGACCCGGCAGCGGAGGAGGTGGCGGCGGCGGTGGCGGTGGAATTCCCAACCCAGCGGGTGGTGGTGCAACGCAAACCCCCAGCGCAAATGACTACTTCCCAGCGACAGCAGCCTACACACCTAACCTCTATCCGAACACACCACAGGCGCACTATGCAAATCAGGCATACAGTTTAGGTGGCAGTTCAGGGGCGCAGCCAAATCCCGCCGACATGGTCGACTATACGCAATTACAGCCACAGCGTCTACTCCTACAGCAACAGCAACAGCAGCATGCGCAGCAGCAACAGCAACAACAGCAACAGCAGCAGCAGGCCAGCTGTAAGTATGCGAACGATCCAACAACACCGACCGGCAACAATAACCAATCCATAGCGAGTCCACAGGATCTATCGACACGTGATATCTCGCCGAAGCTATCACCCAGCTCCGTGGTGGAAAGTGTCGCTAGATCATTGAATGTTAAGAGTGTTGTGGCCGGCGGAGTTGGCGGAGCCGGAAGCGGAGTGGGCCCTGGCGGCGGTGGCAGCGGCGTCACATCGTCCAATGTTAATAATAATCACAGTAGCAATAGTCATACGACAAATGTTCCCATGCATAGTCCAAACGGTGGCGGCGATTCGGATTCAGAGAGCGATAGTGGCAACGAGGCTGGCAGTAGTCAAAACAGTGGCAACGGAAAGAAAAATCCACCGCAGATATATCCATGGATGAAGCGTGTACATTTAGGACAAAGTGAGTATAAGATATATTTTTTTGTATTGCGTCAGTAGATATTTTTGAAGAGCTTAACCAATCGGAGGTGCTCGTCATCTCGTTTGGAAATCCCTGTCATCCCTCAATGAATTATTTGTTTTTTTTTTCAAAATTCACACGCGTTAATGTCATTCAATTCGAATTTTGAATTTGTTGTTCTCCTCTGATCCCACTGCGCGTGGGTGGGATGTCCAATCACCTCTGTTGGTCGATGGAGAATGATAGTGTCAACATGCCTTGTGCTTAATTCAATATTTCCTTTCATCCGGACACATCAAAAAGAGAATGCGAACATAGTTCCAGGAATTTACTTTGTTCAAACCCCTACATATCAAAGCACCCACGTAGCGCTTTTTTAATCTTCCGAATCTGTCTCATCACAGGCAAAATACTCGTCCCCCCTAAACTTAAATCGAATTTCAATGAAATCTCTTTCGCTCTCCGAAGAAATTTTCGAAAAGTCATGCGTCCGTTTAGCCCGCCGATCAAATGTCTGGCACAAGTGAACAAAATAAATGTAGGAAAACATTTTGAAAAATACTTTCACTGAAGAGTTAATTTTTCAAATTTCTCGAATTCCCTCCAGTGTGCGCTGTCATCTCACAATTCCTACGTAGGACTCACACAGTTGTTTTGCATCGCTCCGACGAAATTCAGTTATCATCTGACTTCTTAAATGAGATTCGATGGAATATCAGGAACGCACTTTTCAAGCACCCTGTCAAAACATGTAAACATCAGCCGAGAGCTGCGCTCCGAGTATACTGTGTGCGTTCCAAGGCGTACCGGTTGTGCTCTGCTCGCTGTCTGATGGCGTATTTGAATGATGTCTGAACGTGTTGCCTGGAGCTGTGGCGGAGAAGTTTTCAATATTCTATTTTCGGATTGAAAATCGATTTGTCTTGAGAAGTGTCGATGAAATAGTGGCTTATGAGGAACGTGACAGCACCATTGATGGACAAATTCACGACCGATATGCATGGAATAAACAAGTGCTACAAATTAAAACTCTAGACATTGCCTCAGACTGGGACTACATAAGAAGATAAATTTGTTTTGGGATACTTTTCGCTACGGCCAGCAACTCGTGTTGATGCTTGAATGGAATTCCTTCTAGATCGAAGAAGTTGTGTGACTCTAAAACTTTGTTTTTTCTTTTAAAGATGGGCATTGTCGAGGGCATCTAAAATGTACTTTGCAAATAACCTGAAATGCCACCGGAAGTTCATATTTTGTCTAAGTCAGGTGAGGATCCTAGTGCCAATCTTGAAAATAGAATTCACAAGCCTTATTAGTTCAAAAATAATTTCATGTCAATGTTGGAAAAGTCGCAAAGAGTTTAGAATTAGATTTGTATGCTTAACCTCCGAAATGGCTCCGCCTAATTAAAGCGTTTTAAATGAAAAGTGGTCACGAGATAGTGAAATTTTGTAAATCTTGATAAATTTCTGCTTATCATCGCGTCTCGCTGCTGCAGGATGCGCTATATAGTGGTTTTTTAAATCATAGATTACTTCGACACTGATATACGTTTTCCGCTTGAAATCTTGACAGGTAGTCCGTATAAACCTTTGAGGAACGAAATGTTTATTCTCAAAGTGAATATTATGTCTTCGCTATGTCAATTGTCCACATCACAACTGAGTTTTTTTTTTTTATGAGAAACTGTGAAGGACCGATGCAGAAATGAGTTAAGCTTTTAAAGCCAATAAAATAATAATAAAGCCGAGCTAATGCGGGCTTTATTATAACAGATCTTTATGGATTGGGGGGTGACAAAATGCTCTACTGCGAAGACAGCCGACAGCCACTTGAACAACGTTGTGTTTCATGGTTAATGGAAATGTTTGTTCATTTGAATTAAGTCTGTATAATTGTGTAATTTTATAGCACTTTAAGTAAAACTGTAGGCAAAAAGAAAAACAACAAACATTTTTTTAAAACAAAATAAGTCACTTTTGTGCACTAATGTGGGTATATACTTGTACGCTTGAATTTCATCTTATTCTATTACAAGTAACATTATCTGTACGTATCATATGATGAGGTGACTACACTGAAAACTCTCCAAATACAGTAACTACCGAATGTACAAGAGGAAGTTGAAAAATAAATTGTTGGCCATCTGTCCATAAATTTGAACTGTGATCAGTGTCGTTTTATTTTGAATGAAACTACAAAACTCTTAACTAATTTTAATTTGTATTCGTGCGACCCTGTAAAATGTTTTATTACAAAGTGATCCTTAAGGTTAACTTTATATTCGTGAAGTAAAACTTTAAATTTCTTACAACTCAAAGAAATAATACGAATATGCCCTGTTTAAGAGTCTAAGCACCTCAATCTTTAGAAGCTTTTGCGGTGTGCCCTTAATTTTTTACGAGAGCTGTGTTTCCCATTCGAACTGATATTTGCTCAGATGCAAAATGCATATAATCCATAACTCTTGAAAAAGATTGATTTCCCTTTTATTGACCTCGATTTTCATATTAATCGCAAGTTCCATGAAGTGTTTTCAATTAAAAATCAATTGATGACTGTCAATAACCTAGTTACGATGCATACAACATATTGGAGTAGAAGCGGGTTTTTTCAATTAATAATTAACAACTGTTACTGGATCTAGTGCACAAACGTGATATCAACTTGTGTGACTTGTTTTGAACTCAGGTTGTACACTCGGATAGCCTCCTACTCAAAATCTGGTTTTAAATTTGAAAACTCGTGAATTGAAATAGATGGGTGCTGACAAAATGAGAATAAAAATCCATTCGTCAATCAACTGCAATCTATATGCACTTGTAGTGTCTATCAATAATACATACATGTCAAGCTTGCCGTAATTACCAGTTAATGTCGCATAGATATTGTGATAATCGACAAGTTGGGATTTTTTTCAATTTTGATTTTTTACATGGAAGCTTGTAAAAAGTAAGTTGAGTGGCATTACAGCACATAAGAGAACAGGTTCTTGCTACTTTTGAAACTACTCCCATTCGCCTACGTCACTTAAAAAGAGAGCACCCCTTGGATTTTTTCTGCAACTCGATAGGGCCCTGAGGAGATGTGGAATGAGTTGAAGAAACAAACCTCCAAGTTGGTTGAGGCCCTTCTCCACTTGTGTGTGCCACCTTAGTCTAGGCCGTCCTCTGTTGCATTGTCCCAATGGCTCAGATTCGAAGACTTTTCGGGCCGGAGTAGGGGTGTCCATACGGTCTACATGGCCTAGCCACCTTAAGCGTTGTATACAAAAGTGCTTGACTAGCCGCATGTCGCTGTACAGCCCATAGAGTTCGTCGTTAAATCTTGTACACCAGATGCCATCAACGCAAACAGGACCAAAAATTCAACGCAAAACATTTCTCCCGCAAACACTAAGAGCTTCCTCATCCGCTTTTGGTAACGTCTAGATCAAGGTGTTATACAAAGCGGGCTTTATTACTCAAAGGCCGGATGAACATGGCCACAAACAACGAATGACACAACAATATTTTCTAATTTTCTGCATAAACCAACACTTCCAGCCAAACTTAAAATTGTTCACCATCCTTGTCCGATCAAAGCGAGATTTCACTGTAAATGGGGTGTTCGAAAAATTTCGATCACAAATTGTGGTCAAATGGCTTTGAAATGGAAAATCTTTGGTAATATAAACTACAGCTGAAAGCTATAGTATATTGTTTGAAAGGTAACAGCTTAAGCTACATTCTATTGCCTGACACGATTAAAATTGCATTTTAGAGCGTAGAGTTATTAACGTTTACAATTTGGAACATTACAATCCAATTCGTCTTTTCTCCTATAGTCAGCTAGCCAAACATCAAAATCTCAAAATTGTCGTTAACGGAGACGATGTTGTTAGTGCAAAAAACCATCTTTTCTATTTCTATAAAATCTGACAGGCGAAGATGCCATTACCATATGGGTAAGAAAATGCAATAAGCGCTTAATTTTTGAGCAGCTGTCAATTTCCCCGCTTTCACTGTGCAATTCGAGTAGACTCCATTTATTTTCAGTGTCAATAAGAAAAACGTAGGACATCTTGCACTAAAATAATGAACGTGCTGTTAAAATGATAGCTTTACAAGTTCATTCCTACAAGTTCACTCCCTCGCCATTGAAACGAACTTATTCATGAAATTTTAACAATTGCATGTTTTGCAGCTTTCCCAAAGACTAAGTTCGTTTCTCTTTGCTTCGGTGATTCATTTTCGTAGCAAGCTCGAAGTTGCAAAGAGGAATTTGATTAATTAGCTCACAACAAAGTCACATGGATTTCGGTGAAAATCGGACTACATATGTCGAACTGACTACCAGTATGAATTACAAGTTTTAATGTTCACATTTATAGTTGCGACAACTCATGATTAAAGGAAACGAAAACGAAATATTCTCTCACATCGAATCGCTGTAAAGACACTCTGATTAATTAGCTTTGGCCACTTGCCACAAAGTGCTGAAGGCACTCGCCCAATAAATTGCATCACAAAAAAGCGAATGAAATCAAAGAAAATTCCGACAAAACTACTCCCACCAGAATTTCATGAGATCTTGTCAAAATTAGTTCTTTACCTGTCTGAATAATTGATTAAGTTGGTGTATAGCTCTCAGCGAATAGAAGCGAAAAAAAGGAAAATCTTTAAGCTTCCCCTGGTGTATGTAAGGTTGAGGCTAATGTGTTTGCCGATTATCTCGAGTAACTTTGGCGATCTTGTCGGGTAATTGCATGGCGGCCAAAGGCGATTTTTTGATCGAAACGATCATGCTAATTAGGTGGGATTGGCCTCGGCGAACTGAAATCGTTCGGCTTCCTTCTTTTCACGAAAAATTCTCGATAAATTAATCGCTCGCAGGCAATTAACTTTAGCCCATAGTTCGATGTACTTACCGCTGTTGTTATTCGTTCTCCTTCCTTATGCCTTTTGTGCGAGTTTACAGCAAGTTCTAGGTCACACTGGGGCTTCTGGCTCCACCACTTGTGCTTTTTTGATTTATGCGACGGCCATTTGTAACGGTCATTAACACTTGATGTAATCAAATTTACGAGTTGGCCGGTCGGTATCAGAGGCGGAGTCTCAACTCCCATCAAGTACAGCATTAATTCCTCTCGTTTATATCCACATCACGATCACGGCATCCTCATCACCTCGTCGTGTATGTATCTGTAGACTTCATCTCGTGTATTTATGTGAATTTATTTCACCCAACCAATCAATCGGAAGATCATTCAATCTTCAAGCGAGTGATTGAGGCTGCCAACTTTTTGCAGTGAAAACACACGTACACACACGCACACAGCACACGCAGCGGCATTAAGCTAGGAAGGTTGCAAACCTTTAAATAAAGTCCGCCGACTGCTCGCTTCCGAGCAGAAGCAGTAGTCCATTAAAGATTATTCATTTCTGTTTGTCGATAGACTCCGATTTAGCCAACCGACTTCGGGACTGAGAGCCTCTATCCATTTGTCTGTCTGCTTAAACCTTCAGCTTGACATGATACCCTCCACCGTACGTGGGGGGCTAACTTTGGGAAAGCGATTACAATGCTGTTGCTTTTGTGGTGTGAGAGCGTGAGTTGGCGCACATTTTCTTTGGCAAATTAATCACAACGCAATGTAAGGTGTTGCAACATTAAATTTTAATTAAAAGACGAACTGGTGGAATTTTTCTTTCTCCCGCCGTGCTCGTATGCATCGATGGAATTTAATTACAGACGCCTGTCTTTCCCTGTTTCTGTTTGTGAGTCTTATTAAATTGGGATTGTAACTTGAAAGCGAGAGGAATAATTTTTGCACGGGCAAACTCATGCATTTATCATAAATTACCGACAATCGTATCCGTATTTTGATGAAGAACTGTCTTATTGTATTAAAAATGGCTTTCACCAAGTATTTTAACTTGAGATAATGCTGTTAGTTTTAATTAATTCATTGACATTTTTACGGAGTTCTTTTCAGTAAGAAAGGATCTATGCGATATTAAAAAATAAACATTTGTATGTGTTTCAATTTAATTAACCCGCTGCATGCATCCATTAATATTTATAAAATGCCTTTGACTATATGTAGTTGTCATATAGCCAGGGATCCCTAAAAAGCTAAAGTAATTATGACGCCTATTAAGTTACTCCATAAGAAATAAACTTTGTCCCACTGACTCTCAGATCAAAAAATTGATTAACTGGTAATTCTCGACGTTAACTATGGCGAACCTAAATTTGTTGTTTGCAAACTATTCGGTTCGCAAACTAGTCTTATTTTTTTTTTATTCATGTAGTGAGAGTGGATAAATGGTGCTTATAAAGTTAGGTTGGTGGCTGAACCTTAGATTTCACAAAATGGTACCTTAGACCTTTGTTAAATGAAGATTGAGAGCTCTTATTTCCTTTTCGGAATAAAAACGAGGAAAACGATCGTTTCGTATCTGATCCTAGTTGGTAAGAGACAGACAGAGGAGAGAGATTATAAAATTTTGCCAGTCGATGTCTCTTTGCAAAACAGACAATGCTTTGTGACAATGTGTATAAGTCTATTCCGAACAATGAGGAGATGTATCATATCTAGGCCAGAAAATCGTTATTGTCGCTTGCAGGGTTATAGATACTCGTAGTTTCATTCCCTTTGGATGTCCTCAATGAAATGTTCTTGTTACTTAAAAGAGCTTTGAATGTGGCTTGGCTGTGTTCATATTGTCTATATATGGGAACGTTTCCTTCAGCTTTCTGTATAGTAAAGCATTCAGCTTGAAGAGTGCTGCATCTACCATACCTTCGTTTCGCTGTCCTTGACAAGTAGCTAATGCTAGAGGTAGGTGTCGGAATAAACATAAGGACATAAGGTTTTATGTTACTTTACAAAGCGCCATAGCGCTTTATATTTTTTTTGCAACATAATGCCATCTGTGAAAGAAAACCAATTGGAGCTTCACAAAAAGTAGTTTGCAATATTTGAAATAAAGTAGGTATCAGAGGAGCTGGACACGATTCACTTTTGCTATTAACTCAGTTTAAGTCTGAAGGTCCCATAAATGATACTCCTGCACCATCACGTTGCGTGACATTGTTGCAGTTGTTCTTACGCCCCACCTACGCATTATGTTCCAAAAGGGATTGATGGCATCATTAACAATTGAAGGTAGAATAGGGCGGCTCTTATGCTTACGTACATATATCGAAAGGTCAAACGCCCCTTGCCTAAAAAAATTAAGCTTTCGAGCCGGGTTCTTCAAATTTGGACAGAATCCTAACTCATAACGCCACAGTCTGCGAAAGATTCTTCGTTTTCAATACTATCGGATGAGCTGTCGTTTCCTCGATGTGTGTCTTCATTACATATAGTAGTATTCATACCAATGATATTCTGAAAACTTGACATAGGAGGACCGTACAGTTTACTCATGTTTAACATTCACTTAGACAATTAAATCACTTGAACATGGCGTTCCAAAAGCGAGACATAAACCTTTGAATGGTCTATCTTCGTCTCAATTTTTAGCAAACAAATAGATGCCAGAAATTCCAAACTAGCCGTTTCTGAACATTCCCTTTTGGCATGTTTGAATTTTCGACCAAAGTAGATTTTTTTCTGTGATTTGGCGCCTACTTCAATTAAATTTTTGCTGATTTCCGTTTTGAGTGTCCGTAATCAAATTTTGACATCAATTCGTTGTGAAATATGTGAGCAGTGTTTTTTGCCCTCTACATTGAAAGAAGAGAAATTACAGGTTAAGGTCGCCTTCGAAGGGCGAATTTAAAAATCCTTCGTAGTTAATAAGAACTCTTTGAGTGAAAACCAGCAACTTAAAAATGTGCTACCACGAAATTCGATATGAATAGTCAAGAAATCGAACGTTGGACGTTCTAGCATATGAAAAGCCAAATTTTTGCACTACAAGAAAGCAATAATTGTTCAACTAACGTAGTGTTTGTATGTCGATATCGACTTCTCACCACTAAGCCTAACATACATATGAATTGAAAAATACCGCCCGCTTAAATGGGCGTTGTTAAATGAATTAATTTTTAAGCTTCCTCACACTCTCTCTCTCTCTTTCTGGAAATGAAATGCACCAGACCGTTACCGATGGTTTAAATTAGAAAATTCAGCACCCCCTCCAAGCGTACCACACAAAAACATACAAGTCCATCGCTCTTGGCTTAAAATGACAAACAACAAGCAACTACCGGTAACAAATTGCAACAATCAGGCAAACGCATTTTAAAACTTGTAGATCATCGGCGTGCGTGACCGTCTCTTATTAGAAGCGTTTGTCTACGTGCCATTCACACTCCTCCGTACAAAGTGCCTGGGAATCCAAAGTGCACCTGCTACGACTACAAACGAAGCGAATTCGTATAATGATTTAACAATTCGCATTATCCATTCAACACCTTCGTGGCAAGCACATGCCAATTAAAAATAAGTGCAAGCTTACATCAAGAGAATATTTATAAAGTCTTCCACTCGCATATTTCATGTTCTGTTTCTGCAGCCCCCTGCAGCAGACTTCGATGTTCTTAATAACTATTTAAATGTTTGACGTGATTATGTGTAATCAACTTCCTCGGGGTGGGTATTCCGTGTCAGGCCAAGAAGCAACAACCAGTCATGGTCAAGAAACGAATTTGATTAACCACCTAAAGTGCTGTTTTGCATATGCTCGCACGATTGGGTAAACATGACCAATGAAATTCTGTTCTGCGTAATTACGAAAATACAACCACATACGCTCACTTATCGCTCAGGTGCACGGCGGCATGGACCATGGTCCTGTAACAGTTGTAATAGAGTAATTTTCTATAACCTTCAAGCGTGCAAGACGCCAGTAACCCACTAGTCATGCAGCGGCATACATGTGTGTTTTATTTAGCTTTCACAGACTGGTTATCGTCCCCGGCGAAAGGACAAAGCACCTGAAAATGTGGCGAGGAAGCCTTTTATGCGAACGCCATCGCTTGACATGAACTGTAATTTTGTTAAATTTTGAACGCACACTTGTGGGCATACACACATGTATACACTTCTGCCAAAATGGAGCATCAAATTGTGGCCCTCGCTTCGCACTGTCACGGCAACTGACTGAAGGGAGGAGGTGCACAAGAGATAACAAAGAACTTGCCCCTTCTGCGCCTGTCATCGTGGTAACCATTCATTTTGCGGTAAGTTCGGACCAGTTTTCTGCGCTAAAGGAGCCGACTTCAATGTGACTAACAATCTGGTTTCACCGGATAATACGCCACTCAGTGTAATTAGTTTCGAAGAAGACGACGACGAGCAAAATGTTTGCTTGTGTGGATCTTTTGGACGGCCGGCGGTGAGTGAGGAGTCGATTTTATCGATATACTCGTAATTTGCATCGATGTTGGCTCTGTTAGATAATTATGATGGCAGCAATCGATCATGGGGTTATTGGATGCAAAAAGTGCATTTGTCCAGTCCAGTTTATTGCTTCTTCTATGCAGGAGGACAGACATACACTGGCTAAAAATAGATATTTCACTTTCTTGTTGTTCAAGGTCAGGTGTTTGATGCAAAGAAATCTCCGCACTCTTCCATTCACATATAGATTCGTGCGGATCAATTGTATGCATCTAAACGACTGAATAAGCACCCAAATCCTCACCTCGATGAGCATGTAACTTTACACAGAGACGATAAGTGCTTAATAAATAGACATCTCCATTAGTTGGCGAGGCTCCGTACCAGAGGAGCGTAATTTAATTTGAATCCAAGCCAAATTGAGACAACTTTCCACCCACTTATCTCACAATGGAGAAGGTGTTCACTCTATTGAATATCTTCACCTTCTTAAGTCAACAATCTTTTATATTCCATGCAGAATCCTACAGGTGCGTAAATCATTCCGACCCAAGAGTGCACCCTCGCCTCAATTCAGACTGAGAACCCCACCACCCCCTCCGACAATCGAGTTAAGAGGCATGATTTCTATTTTACACATGCATAAAGCGAACACAGAATGTTTTATTTATAGGGCGTCAGAACATGTACACAAAACTGGGCGGACGGCAGACGGTGGGCCGCAGCAGCGGTACACCGTGTTGGTGGTGGTGGTGGTGCCGGGCGTGTGGACTATCCCATGCACGCATCACTTTTCTATCGGACAAATTTGTTTCTTTTCAGTTTTTTATCTAGTGATTTATACCCGTCTCAGTGTTGCAACACGAGAGGAAACATGCTCGCTTCCTTTTCACAATTCCCTCTGACCACTCTTGGTATGTGGCCAACTGAAGTGATGGGAATGAGATCCAAAAAAGAATTCAATAATCTTCCACCCCTAACTTGACAGGCTGACTGCCTTGCCAAAGTCACATACCCGAATCGCTCAGCGGTAGAACACGGCAGCTGGGGCTCTGTCGACAGCGGGTGCCCTCGTCCATCTAGTTAGTTCGAATCGAATATACTTCAGACTTTTTTTTATTCTTCAATCACTCACATATGTATTTAGAAAAACAAACAAAACGCATATTCTCCCAAATATATTTTTAAATTATCAACTTGAGGGGAAACCCACAGAAATGATTTGGGAGGGAGCGAGAGAGAGAGAGCCAAGAAAAAAATTCGCATGCCAGCATAAGTATTTGTTTGTTTGAAAAACTGTTAGTTCCACCAGCTAGCTCCTCAGAGACGAGCCTGTCTCTGTTTACGCGATACACCTACAAACGTGTGTACGCTCAGAAGACACCACCAATCACGTAGTCTTGTTGACTGTATTCCCAGATTAACTCTGGTGAATCTATTTTCGTTGTTTGTTCTGAAAATATTTAGAAAATTAGATTTTGAGACGTTCGTCTCCCGCATCCTGCTCGCTAGGCGCTCAGCTGCGCCTCTTCGCTCGATACAATGCGCTGTTAATTGGGGAGCAATGCAAAATGAACGAACAAAATAAAACACAGATTGAATGCATTCTCAAAACTTAGAGATGCATGGCGCTAAGTTTTATTTGAAAGCGCGGTGTTTATTCAGTGGGCCGGTTGAAAGATGCATATTTTGAAACGCAACGTGCGAGAAACTGATGTATCGTATAAACGGAGAGTTTCTGTGTTAAAAGATGTGACTGCGAGTTTAGAGGTGCTTTCCGTTTTGACTTTTTTACAATGCACCGCACTTTGATGATGGATTAATGAAGAAGTTTCGTTTAGTCTACATGACTGCTCTTTGATTGCGCTGACTCCGTGACCACCTGTTGATGGTTGGTGATTGGTTTGAGGGATTAAGCACTCAGCTGGCGGCGGCTGTAGACAAAAATTAAATTTTTATTGATTTTATTAAATACACTTGTTCGAATTTACGTTTTATTACCAAAGTATTACACATTTTGGAAGTTATTTGCAAGAGTTCTTCTTTAAGAAGAGTCCCTTTATCAATAATTCCGAAATCTTAATCCTACAAAATCAAATCAAATGAGTATTCGCAGAAATGATTGCATAACTTTCAAGAAGAAAGAAACGTTGCTTGCATAGTAAAACCTTATAAAGTGAAAACTCAATTTAAGACAAGAAAGGAGACAACGTGAAAAACCTATTTTCAGTTCAACAAATGCACAAAAATTCAAAATTAAAAGCACCAATGTTAAGTAAAATAATGAAAAAATCCTTCAGAAGCAAAGCCACTGCAGGCATAGGAGAAAAGATTTTGTTTGAAGAGAAAATCGGAAGAAAAAGACTTGCATTCGCATAAATGCATAGTAAAAGGAAGAGAAACTGAAACAAGTTTATTGGTTGTGGCCTGGATGAATGACAGAAGTTCTGTAGAAAAAAGGACGGGACCTCTGTTCTAGTAAAAATCATACCGGCGGTTTCACTAGTTTCCTAACCCATTTACAAACAGCCAACAGATTAGGAAACTTATTGATTGTGCAAATTATGAATGTGACGGTGAACTCTAAACAAAAATTACATAAATTGCCCTTAAGTTGGGATTGAATAAGAATAGTGGGTTTTGCTGAAATCTGTCTTTAGGGTACATGAGATGATGGGATTGCTCCTTAGTATTTTCACTTCAAATTACGTTCTATTACAATGGCCTGGTTGGTCGATTTTCATAACATAATGATTAACATAATAATTAACATTAATGAATTTACAGTGAAGCCAGTTAAAGCTTATCAATGGATTTATGTTTAATTATGTGTCACGTATATAATGAAATGCAGATCGATGAGTATTAAAACCACAACCTGTCCTCCGTGTATATTTCTAACTTTTTAATTTCATTTCATCCTCGTTGTTCTGGTATTTGATAAGTTCGATAATTTTTTTGAGGGAGGGTTTAATTGGACCGTCTCATTGGTGACATAGCTTAAGACCAATAATTTTAAATATGCTAAATATTTGAAATTTTTGTATTTGTTATTTAAAGAACGACGGTGTATTCTCATTCATACATGTTTGAACGATGTGCAGAGGCCTGTCAACTTCTGTATTATTTTTATATTTAAAAACTTTCGCTAAACTCTGGCACACACTTAATGTGACACTCAAATGGTGTTGATTTCAATAAATCCCAAGAGGGACCAATGCCTAGGTTCTTCGCGACTAGTTATGTTGTACCAATTGCAGGTACAACATTCTATCACAAGTGGAGTGCACCTACAGTTTTATTTGCCGACTTCTTCTTCTTCTTCCTGTGGCGCTGCAGTCCGGGGTGGACCTGGGCCTCAACCAACATGCCTCTCCAGCCAGCACGGTCTTTCGCCAGTCCTTCTCCACTTGTGTGCGCCACCTTAGCCTGAGCCGTCCTCTGTTGCGTTGTCACAATGGCTCATATTCGAAAACTGATTGCCGACTACGCAGGGTAAATTTTGAGGAGATTTTCTTAGACAGTGAATTCTGTGTTGAGCGTTGTCCGTAACCCCAAAGAAGAGTCCTGGAATCGATCCATCATCGAACGAGTCAACGCACCTACTCAATACCTTATGGTGGCAGCCATTTTTATATGCACATATATGTACATATATGATATACGCCCGACGCGCATCATTTACATTTCGGCGTTCGTTTTATGCGGTATGCTGAAACTACTGTCCAACTTGACACATACAGCTAAAAAAGTCGTGACACGAATTTCACCTATTAAAGGTTTCCAACGTGACAATTTCACGAAGAATGTTCTAGGTTGAAATAACGTTTCCTTCGCCATGTTATTAGTTGCGCATTTCGTATTCGGGAATCAACTATTGGAAGACCACAAAAGTGGTTTTGCACTGACGATCAATTACAATAATAATAATTGAGTGGCACAACAGCCCAGAAGGGACCAGAGCCTTTCAACTACTCGTGTTGTGCGCGCTACTGTTCTCTGACGAGTAGAAGGGACCTACAGTTTTTTGCCGACTCCGAATGGCGAGATTTCAGAAGCTTTTCATAGACAATTGATACTCTTTGAGTGTTGTCAGCAATTCGAAAGAGGTGGTGCCGTGAAAACATGCGATGTGTCGGTCAACGCACTTACCACTACGCCACAGAGACCATTCGTTTCTGTCATTTACCAAGGTGACAAGCAAATAATTAGAAAACGTTGCCATTTATAACGCAAAATCTCTTGAAAATCCACTTTACCGGTTTTCCCTCTTATTCATAAAAGTGCAAAAATTGAAATAATTTGCACAACATACTAAAATCAGTCCGTTTTAAGGTGTTTAGCCCGAAAACTTACTCTTAAAGATTATTCATCTGTTTGGTTTCCGAAGTTCACTGCACATCTCCAGAAGCGTCATACGCTCACACACACAATAATAAATCAGCTTCTGCATACGGACTGATTTGAATTCTGACAAATGCCTGTGCAATCAACGATTATTACCGTACAATCGAAAACCCATCACCAAGTAAATAATGACAAAAGAGTTTATGACGAGTAGCGACCTCAAAAGCTGCTCGACCACACACTCCACACCAGGGCTGCGCCTTCTTGGCCATTTGTCTCGTATCGGCTGCATACTCCTCGTTGACCCTCTCTGCAAACTGCGAACATCAATTTCACTGCATTTACATGGATTTATCGATGAAAAATCGATTGGCATCGTAAATTGATTCGACTGATTGATTGTTTCGAATTGGCGTGCCATCACCGTGCAGCGCTACTGCCGCCATCACCAACCATGCGGCTGTGTCAGTTTGTTTATGGACACCAAGCTCAATCTGCCACTAAGCGAAACACCTTGCAACTGCTGCCCGCTTCGTGTGTGCACTACGCCAAATTCACTCGGTTGCCGTCTCATGGAGTGAACTCCACGTATCGCGACGAGGTGATATTTAAGGAAACGTGGAGATATTTCGTCACTGAACAGGTTGCCTGAGTGCCCAGAATGAGGTTAGCAATGGAACGGTTGTTGAGCGAAGCCCTATAATTAAGGTGGTCATTCCATCAATTACCGATGCGATATCTCTCTTTCTGTTTGGTCGGTTCTTCGCTCTCTTGGCGGGCGTCCTCCTGGTCGTTTTTTTTTTTTTCAAAGTTCAAATATCATTAATTTTCCTCACTTATTCGATCCATTAAATTTTCTAGAACCGTTGACAACTACACCCCTTTTCAAAAGCAAAGCCCATACTTCTGTACCAATGGTTGTTGTAATTGTAATTACTTGACTTCTGCTCCAAAAATTCAACCCTCGTTTCGACGTGTAGTTCTGCGGGATGTTCACCATTCATATCTTCGGAGGAATCCTTCAGAGAGACGAGCACGGTAGTAATTTATAGTGTCTCGAAAAGGGAGGGTGTAAACAGCTGTGGAGTGGCATTGTGATGAAAACTTAGGCAGATAATCTTCGTGTTAATTATTTGATTTGTTTTTATTTAATTGGTGTTTAGGGAATGCTGGTGTTTTGTGAAGAAATGTGTCATGAATTCCTGTGGGAGATTAAAGCTTTTCTGAGAACTCCACAAAACGTGTTTATTCTCCGATGGAGAATTTAGATAAAGAGACAAAGACCAACGACATTTCATTGTTTCATTTTTTCACTCTGTGTCAGTAACAAAACTGAAGCTTAGCTCCATTGATTGTGCAAATGCATACAAGGATACATTTGCCCCGCGGATATCCCATCAAGTTCTTACTAAGAAAAAAAAAAACAACTCTCCTCTCTCCCACACGAAGAGGTTGAAATAAATTCTACTTTAAGTCAAAACATCTCCTCACAGATATTTATCAACTGTCTTGCTCGTCGACAGCTCATAGAAACGTCTCCTTAAGGATACACCACATCTCGGTGTTCCTAATGCAATTTCAAAAATTGACTTTTGCTCTGGTCCTAGAGGTAAATGAAATACAAGCACAACCACCACCACCACCACCATGAAGTGGAGGAAGTTTTCGTAGCCAACATCAGTGTTCATTACACAAATCGAATTTCTATGCAGCTCTGGAAGTATTCCGACTTGTTGGTTGCCTGCCTTCATGGTACAAATCCCCCAACCGACTCAAATCGGACACAATCCGAAATGGGATTGTGCATTATTAATGAACCAACAACAACTAACCATGTGCAAGAGTATACGTGCCAGCCATCCAGATCAGCTCTACAGCAGGCAACAGCAGCCACAACCTGGCCTACACCCAAAGCATTGAATCGAAATTAACGCAACCGAAGCTGGGGAGGATTGAAAACTGGATGGAGATGACGAGACCTTCCTCCTTACTGGCAGTCTCCTTGACTCGTTAATTTGTAAAACCCTGCACATGGGAAACCGTACATGCAAACAGACTTGCGGCTTGGCCATTCCATGGAGTGTCCCACATGAGTTGGAGTCGGGCGCACGCGCACTCCAAGGTAGATAAATTCTGCTCCATCGAAAAGCAAATTACTTTCGAGGCCGCGAACAATGCCGGCCAACAATTGCAATTTGTTCGCACACTCCTGGTCTCGATATGTTATAATAATACTCATACCATCGTCTGTGGGGACTGAGCGGCGAGCGGGGGCACAGAGTGCACGCTGAGACCCATATCACAATCACAATATCCTTAAGCATAAATGAGAGTTTTAGAATACGAAAATGGACGTCTACGCGAGGACGGAGAACGGGGAACGGAGCGAAGAAGAAGATACACCTTCGAGACATGCGAATAATAGGCATAAGCGACGAGTATCTCGAGACATCGTGATCGTCCAGAGGTCGCGCAGAGCTGAACACCTCGTCCGCCATCCCGCATATTCTGCTGATGTCGTGTTACTCATTTAAGAGCTTATGGGCGATAACTTTGATTCACTTCGCGGTTCATTAAAGGCAGGAGGCCTTATGTATGTTTGCAGTTCTTGTTGTTGTTGCTAGCATGCTGCAGATGATGCTCTCCATAAGAAGGTAGACGAGGATGGATGGAGCATAGAGCAGCCATACCACTGAAGAACCTTTTAATTTCGTTGAAAGGTTCTCTCCTTTTTTGTGTTTTATTTACTTTGAAACAAGTTGTTTCTCTGGTTTTGCCTTTTTCATCATATGCGCGGGCATGAGCTCCGAGTAGGAGCCATATTGAATTTTAAGTCGTTTTTGTTTTTGTTCGTTTCTTTATGAAGTGGTTTTTGAAACCGGAAACCCACACGCAACCGCATTCTCTTAATGGGGTATTAAATGAAATCAGCTCCTTCAAGATTGTTTCCTTTTTTCCCTTCGCCGGTCCTTGTACGTGGGGCTTATTTTAATTTCATCAATCGAATGTAATACGTCTTGTTTTTGTAATTTGTGTTGTCCGAGGGTGATTCATGAGACAAGGCGACATGTATTTTGCATCCATTTCAACGAAAGTTTGGAAGCTTCTTTTTTTAAAAATTTCTGATAATGAAGATATTATATTTTTCGTTGTGATTGCATTTGACATTTACGAGGTAAAGGCACCTCCCCTTACAAATCGGTCTCTCTGAGCATCAGTTGATGCAACTTGATGCATGTCTGGAGACAAATTCGATGTCAAAAAAATCACACTCGATTCGGTGACTTATAAAATTAACTTCTGCTTCGCACTTGCTGATCTCCTCAGTCTGATTTATTGCAAATATTCAGAGGAAACTGATATCCGCGGAGTACAAACTTCGGTGCGGCCGTTTATCAATTCATAACCCATGCCCTATCAGCACCACCTATAAGCGATCTAACATTAAATCCTATTTAATAGATATTTCCTTAAGAATAACTAAATTTTCATTTACCGCCATCCATTAATCACTCTTCAAATAAAATGGTATCAGCGCCCAGGCGCTATCCCCTCCCGCTGGTGTAGATTAAGTTCAACTTCCACCTCAAGCCATGGCCGGTGTCCAAGCCGAGTGAAACAGCAAGCAATCGCTATGATTTGTGGCAACCATTTAGAAAATCGTGTTCGAAGTTAATGAAATTGTAATTGAGTAACAACTGACTGGCTACGTGCATAGGCACCGTCGCTGTTGTTGTTGGTGTTGGTGCTGGTGCTGCTGTTGCGGCTGCATATTGGATGAAGAAGAAAATTTCATGCACCAGATTTTCTTCATCTATTCGATTTTCATGCTTCTGCTGGCACTGGTCCCATCGAATTGCATGCAAAAAGGGCGGTTCACAGAATTTTGTTTTGCCTTTTTTCGATCGCCTTTAATTTGTAAAGATCACTGCATGGCGGCTCATTGCTGTGCACTCTTGTTCTAAAGTCTCCTCCTCTATTTCTACTCTACGCACGCAACTGTGGTTTCGGTTGATTGTTCAATTCGCCTTAAGAATACCGTCGATGAGCGTAAATAAATCCGTTTTAGCTAGCATTTCATTATACTCGTAGGAAAGTTTTTCAAACATGAATATTTGATTAACAAGCACTTCTTGTTTTGTGCCAACAAGCGGTCTGTTTTGTTTTTTAATTTTTCAATTCATTTCTAGATAAAAAACAATATTTGTGTGTTCGCATGGCTGAACGAACGGGAAATGCATACGCACTGCGATGCGGCAGCACATCAGACGCACAACGTCTTCTGATGTTTTGCTCATTTTTCTTGCTTTGTATCCAAAGTGAAGCGGAGGGTGATTCCTCGGAATAACCGCATCTTCTGTTCGTCTGAATTTAATCCCGCTTAATTACATCTAATTAATTACTTGTCATTCGTGGCATGCCCTCCCGTTGATTCTTTATTTCCCGGCGGGTCTTAAGCAAACACATTTGTTTGTTAACAAAACTTAAACAAAAGCAGAAAAATAACTGAGAAATGTGTTTTTGTCTTTACTGTCAAGGGAAAGTTCTGAATAGCAAAAAGCTTATATTTCATATTTTAAAGCTTCTTAAACTGTGTTATAAATATATTGAAAACACAATACTGTGTTAGTCACAAGTCGAGAACGAGAAACGAAATAAAGAAAATATTAAATGATTTTAGCAGGTGTCCGAATCGAATAATATATGCAAGCGACGGTGTTACGCAAACCTGTTTTTAGTATATTCTTAAGAAAATGTCATATTGTCACGAGATTAAATTTTAAATTCACAAACTACAATAAACAAAGACACGAACTGTGTGCATATGTATCCACTCCCTCAGTTTTTTGTAAATCTTTACAGATTACATTTAAATTAATTTTATTTTTTAAAAGATTTGTTTACGTTTTCAAATGAAATTGTGAAAAGAAGATTAATTGCTTTTCTTTCAATCAATTGCAGGCCCATAACTCTCAAATTTATACTATAGACACTTAGGTTTTGTAAAGGGTGTATTTTTAAGGAGGTATTGAAATAGGATTAAACATAGATGCTTTAAATTTACATAACATTCAAAATATAATCTTGGGGCACCATAAATTGCGGACGTTGTCTAATTTGAGGGTAGAATTTTTTATGTCTCTTTCCTTTTATTTCTGTACATCGTGGTGAATATTTTCCTTTGAGTGGTCAATTGTTTCGGGCTTATCGGTGTACCACATACCCCCACAGAAAATAGTCAAGCGTCAAATCACACTATCTTCAGTTTCACGGGTTACAAGCCACAGCTAACTACGTGACATTTTGTTGCAACCACAGCTCCTGCACATCATGGTCATTGATGAACAAAAAAGTCAGTAATTATGGGTGTCACCACTGACTGTAACGTTCTGGCCAGCATCGTTTTTCAAGAAGTGCGGCCCAATTATTGCAACAACTCATAAGACACGCCAAACAGCCAGGAGTGAACCAGTTTTCACTTGAGCATTTTCATAACTTCAAATAGAGGTTTGTCCATACAACCAAAAATTAGCTTCATCGCTAAACAAAATTCACTTATAAAAATTGAAGTCAACGGTATTGGAATCGACCGCAGTTTTATGCCAAATTTTGCACAATTTAAAAAAATTGTTCAAGCGTCAGTCCATTCATGTTGAAATGCCAAATCAAACTAAAACTACATCACTTCAGAGCTGAAAATGGCCGCCAGTTAAAATAGTGTTGCCAAATTAAAGTTCTATGCCTTTAAAAGAAGCACCCAATATAAGAATAATACTTCATGATTCCTCGAAATTCTATTTTTAAAATCGTGTACTGTAAAACAATTTCTTTTTTGAGAAATTAAATTGAATCCTCAGACTGGAAGGTATTAAAGTGTTTAAACTGTTTCCCTACAAAAAAAAATTGTGGATATTTTTATTTAATTACATGTAAACATGTGTACAAATTATTGTATTTAATTTATATATGAATACCGATAAGATTATACTTTCTTCTTACTTTCGTTAATTTAATAATTCTTATTTAAAAATATATTGTTATTTGTCTTTCGGTAACAAATTTAAGTAAAAGTAAAGCCCTGCTTTCTTATTTTTGAAACAAACTTTATTAAACCAAGTGTGTGTGGTTTCGACCAAAGACATTTTAAAGGAAAGCCATTATATCGTCTAAAGTGCTTTACAAATGTCTGCGTACAGCGAGAAATATCGGAAATATGATAATGTTTATATTTTGGGATTTCTGAATGAAAAACTGGTCTAAGTGCGTTTCGCTGGACGGAAATTTAAGCTCCATTCTTCTTCCTTTCCAGTTACCGACAGCACATATTGCACATAATTTTATGCTCAAAATGCGATATTCAAAGTTGATAATAAACTGTATGTGTCCACAATGGTGAGAGAACAATAAATTTTTTGGTGGATCTAATTAAGCTTGAATTCTTTACAACACCTTCCCAATATGTGATTTCTTTAATAGTTTTTGAGACAGTCTTCAAAAATGAAAATATACCAAATAGTACAAATAGCCCGCGCATGGGATGAAATAGAATCGATTGTGAGCCTGAACATATGCTTTTAAAGCTAACAGCCCATTTTAAATTACGAAGCAATTGTCACTACAATGCTTGTTACTAAGAAAAGCAGAAATTGAGCTGCACCTATTCACTCTCCATATTAATGCCTTTGGAAACGTCATCAGGCAACAATAAAAAAAATTTTATTTAGTTTTTTTACCTTATCGTCAGGCAGTATCTGGCAAATGAGTCACAAATTAAGGTAAGATCCTAATTGATATCGGTTATCGAATCCTACAGGCTGAAAGAAGGGCACAACATTACTCATCCCCCAGATAGTGCATTTTCCACCTATTCAATATATGTCATCCAAACCAATTTAAAAAAACATGCCGTGGTAGCCCCATTAAAATAATATTCAACTTGAATGTCCCACAGTTATTTTCCTGAAATTCTGTCAGTTAATATTTTGAATGAAAGGTTACAATGTTTGTTGGCTGGGAATGAGAAACAAAAAGATCTGATTAGCAGAAGCCTACATTTTTTCTTCTAAATCGACATTGATGTTCTTCTTAAAGCAAATTCTTCTTCGCAACCAGACATTAAATTAATTAAGACCACTTTCAAAATAATGGCTTCAAGTTATCGAACACGTCCTACACCGAGTAAATCTATGCAAAATACTGCTTTTAAAATAGCAAGTTTCATAATGTTTATTTCTTGAATCCATCACATCTACTTTACGCACCCGAGGAAAGGATCGATTCCTTCTTTATTCGTTTGTGATATAGTTTATTCAATTTTACTCCCTTCATTAAGACAACATTACAGCACTGCACTCATTAACACACACTACTAAAAGCAACGCAAGCCTATCACAAAAACACAAACAGAAAAATAACAACCCATCGATTTTTTGAAACTTGAAACAACATACCCTTCGCTCTCAGTGAGGTCTTTCACTGCACAAGTGGAAATGTAAATGTCGCATGGTTGTCACAAACAGCTCTTAACAAATCGAAAAAGAAAACAAATGACATTAGTCTTCATAGCATGCACTAGCACACGGATATTGTGATGGCGAGCGTTGCATTAAAAAGGACGATAGCACATCACAGTGCTGTGGCACATTCATCATTCATCCGATGCAAACAACCGCGCAGACCAACGACCACCTAATGTGAGTGAAAACTATTTCCTTCCTATTCGGTTTACCCTTTCTCGCCTAGTTCCTTTCAAGTCCTATTCTTGGACACAACACAGCAACGGATACATTTGCCGGTTATGACCACGAACAACAGAGAGAATGTGATGTAATTTTCGTCTGTCCATCGAACTTGGTATTGTGTCAAGAGAGAAACCTGTGCCCTCTCAGACAAAGTGTACGGTAGACAAGTAACTGTCAAACTGAATGAAAAACAATTTTAGAAGGAACTGTCCATCTAAACGGATTCCCAAACTAATATTTCTTCTTTTCCATTAAGCTGCCAACCCAGACGTTCGCCGCCGCTGTTTCACGTGACCTTGCCGCCCTTATGTAAAAGATGAAAGAAAGATGAAGAAATCGATTTCCTGCTCAGGCGGGATTAAAGTCTGGCAAAGTTGCCAAGGTATAATTTAACACTCGTCACAGGCATCATTTGATGTTACTTGTCGGACCGCACCGCCTTAGAATGCACAAAGGGGCCCACAACTCCACAGCCGCCAAGCGACATGTTCCTAATTCATCTCAGTATGCTCGGCTGGTAGAAGAGCTCATAAATCCCCTCATTTCTATCGATACCGACTTGCAAAAAGGCATCATGCAAATGGCCCTCTCCGCAGCACACAATATGATAGTCCTTCGTCGCCGCTTGTTCAATAGTCGGGCTGGCATGACTTCGACGAGCGCGCAATGTTGCCCGTCACCACACTGAACAGACAACTTACACGCTCGGAATTTTTGTCACTGAGGGCTGCTGCCTCCCCCCGCGGAAGGCATTCGAATTCAATGGATTTATATGAGAAGGGGGCCAGCACTCTGTCAAAATCATCGAAAGATCAAGTGATGATTATATGCGCACCGCCATGTGACAGAGGAACCTCTTCAAGATGTGCCCGCGGAGGCCGGGAGCTGCTCATGCACAGTCTGAACACTATGCAAAGTATCTTTCTATGTCAAAGCGTACGAGGAGTACGGGACATTCGTTTTCTTTGACATCAACTTTTTTTCGTTCTGGGAATATGCCGCGACGACGGGTAGGATCCCCAACAAACCACCTGACGTTTCATGTCACTGGTGTTTGAACTGTGTGTTTGACAGCGTCAATGTCCATTTAAAGCATTTTACAACTTTGTCCTCATTTTGTTGGCGTTTTTTTGTGTTGTTGGCGTTGTTGCTCTTGTTCCGCCTAAACAAAGATGTTGATGGCGACGATGATGGTGATGAGATATTTGCTGCGCGTCTCTTAAGAGGAGACTAAAAATTTGAATGTCAAACTTATTCCGAGAGCTGTGGCCTTTTGTTCCATGTTGGAGGAGTAATATGCAAAACCCCTGCATTGTCTGGCCGAACGGACGAGGATTTATAAACTTACACATGTGCACAGAATTTGAATACGTTCAGCTCGTAACGGACAATGGGTGTGTGTGCTTTGTTTTTGGCATCGCCACAGAGGTGGAAGTAGACGATCGGTGCTGTATGACATTGACATGAAATTCGCAATTCAAATTATCCTGAAATGTGCATACGCGAGTACTTTGCTGTGGCACATTTCATTGAAGACAAGCACGAGGAGCTGACGATCAGGGTGATCGTTTGGAATGTCAAGGAACTCTGTCGAGATGTCGATGAGAGGGATTCCAGTGGTGGACAGGTTGAGCTGCCCCAGAGCGGTCCAGACGTAGTGCGATGAGGCATAATGTGGATGCGCTATTAGCATATCCGAGTGGATTTTCGATGTAAATTCTGATGTCATGCATACCTGTCTGTAAGGGCTTCGTGCTGATCAAGTTGCATAAAAATTAGTGTAGGTCAGGTTGTGCAAGCGATGCACTGCTTCTCATGCAAACATTTTTTTCTGCTTACGTCTGGAGAGACCCCGTGGTGGGAACGTATCTTTGCCGGCGACTCGTTAGGCACAAGTTTTTTGAATTCCTATAAGACTACCGAATTTGAAAACAAGCTTCTCAATTCCTTCCAAAGTACATATTGCTACAAAATCCTTAAAAAAACCTACAATGTCCCTAGAATTTAATTCAAGGATAACCTCTGTCCCATTAACCCACTCAAATAGCGCTAACTATGTTGAAAGGTTATATCCCCCAAAAGGAGCACCCGTGAGACAAAGACGTATTGATTTTCTATCCGTCAACTTAAGTTGCATTCACCCGAAAACTTCATTCGGGCAAAAAAATGTACATAACCTCACAAATGGGTTAAAAGTCAAACGCAAACTTTTCTCCCCCACTCACAGCGCGCTAATGTGCGCACAACAACAACTTAGCGATGCTTAACCCCGATAATATTTGTTCACTGTGATGTTCACTTAACAAGCCGTGGTTAACTGCACCGCCCAGTCTATGCAATCAAATTACACAGCGACTCCTTGCTACACATCCAATCTCTCCAACCAAGGAGCAAGGAGCATTTTTTGACGTGTCGAAAAGTAATTTAGCCACAGAGTCCTCATTGAAGCCCAGCATAAGAGTGCGGGGTATTGCGTTGTTGTCGTTGTCGTCGTCACCGTTGCTGTCGTTGAATGGAAGCCCACATCAGCGGCACGGTGAAGTATGATGGAAATGCCAGAAACTGCTCATTTTTCATGCGGGAAAGAAACCCCAAAAAGAAAGGAAAACAAAATATCGCCCAACAGACAATGCCGCCACCGCCACTGCCATTCATCTATGATGAGAAAATTGACAAATGTCTTTCGCGGACGAACTGGTGGTAGAATTATCTTCCGGCAGTCAACGACGACGATTTTGTGGGTCACAGGCAAAATTAAAGAGACGATCTCCTCCAATCCCCCAAACGAAGCCATTGAAACTCATGTAGCCCTTACACTCTTCAACTGGAAGCGTTGTATGAAATGAAACACATGTGATTTGCGGCAGCGGCAGACCCCCAGACCAGAAGCCCCAGTGCAGGCATTCTCGGCAAGACAGGAATCCTTCGCAGAAATATTAATGATCCATGGTGATAATCTTTAATAAAACACGATTCGGCCATATGAAGTGTGCGGCATCCGCCCGACCGGGGTAGGCTGTGCGTGTGGGGCACAATCTGAGGGATTGCTGCATCGCAAATTGGCCAATTCGCCGACTTTGCTTCTAATTAAACACACAATAGTCTCTCTGTGTCGTCGAAGAGCTTTCGTTGCACTGTCACGGGGGGCGGCATTAACATACGAATCGCTGATTTATTTGCGTCTACAATCTGCATAAACTTTTGCAAGAAACCTCAGTAAGTGGCAGACACAGCTAGCGGAGGGAAAGAGAAAATTGATGTGGACGTGATCACGATAAAGATGACATATGAAGCGTCTGACAAATGATCAGAACATCCGATTGTGACAAGTTACCTGTTGTTATGAAAAATGCTTCTACAGTCAATTTGTCAGATATTTAAATAAAGTAATTTACAATCGTCAATGCGCACGAAACGACGACATGACACTTTCGCAATGAGCCCAGGCGCGTTCTGGCTGGGTGGGCCGTGTGCGCACATGCGCACATCTGGATTTTCACCGCTGACTACTTCGAGTTTGAGCGTAAAGGAGGTCAAGGACTTTGATTGGCAACGATGCTGCTGCGGGAATTATGCGACTTGATCAGCACCTGTAGTTGAACGGAAATCCACATCACATAGCGGAGCTCATCCAGATTTTTTTGCCTGTTAATTGATTGGCTAAGTTTATCTATCAGATGATAAATGATGGTGACTGTAGCTAGTAGCTGTCATCTGCGCTTGGACATACGAGTATATTGAAAAAAAAAAACGTTGTGGGGAAACTTGAAGAAATTCCTCTTTATTTCCGCACACGTGTGACAATTTTGATTTCATATAATTTTGATAAAGGAAACCGATCTTAGTAGATTAGCTGTTTTACATTGAAATAGCAGCATTCAGGGAGAAAATGATTTAATGACAGTACAGCCACCGATGCATACATCAACGATCAACCTCGTAGTATCATCGAACTTACGGACATCTCCATATCCATCAGTGACGGGGCGAGTGACGAATTTAAAATTTATTTCAGCGATGACACATGGACGAGCGCATAGCCTCGCTGTGATTCATTAACCCGATGGATAAGATTAATATTTAACCGAAGCTTCGCTGTGAAAATGTGATGAGTTTATGAATGATTGTTATTCTGAAATATTTCGAAAGTCCCACAAACACTGAGACATGCGTTGTACAATTAACGCCAAACCCTGAATAGTTTCCATCATATTTTTATGATTTGACTTTGATTTAATGACTTTAAACGAGCGCATACGATTTATTTAATGTTATAGCGCACAATGCTCAGTTGTGATAGGTTTTTATTCACTGTCTCACCTTCCATACAGATGATGTGAACTGTATTAAAAATCTTTCTGATTTGAATTACATCCACGAGAATGATGGGGTTGGTGGAATCAATGACAGAACCAAAGGCTAATTTTTGCAAGGCCAGATTATCAGTTCTGTGGCCGCAGTGGCGTAGTGGTAAGTGCGTCAACCGACACGCAGAAAGTATAGGTTGGATGATCGGACGGGACACCTCGCATTTTTTCACGGCACCACCTCTTTCAAATTGCTGACAATACTCAAAGAGTATCAATTGTCTATGAAAAGCTTCTCAAATCTCGCCGTTCGGAGTCGGCAAAAAACTGAAGGTCCCTTCTACTCTTGAGAGAACAGCTGCACGCACAACACAAGTAGTTGTTGCAGAAGCTAGGCCCTGGTCCGTTGTGGGCTGCAATTCCACTCAATTATTATTATTATTAGATTATCAGTTCTAGGTGCTAAGCAGCCTGAGACTATATTCTTTTTCTGCTAGATGGTGGGAGCCTGAGGCTAAATTCTTATTCTACTGGATGCCGAACTTTAAGTCTACCCACTATGCTACCTTTAGGGGTATCGTGGTGATAATAGTACAATAACAAATCTTAAGCAAATCTAGAGAAGAGTATGTACATTTTGCCATCTAACCTGGCATACTCGTATAAGTCATTTCTTCCTTTGTTTTTCAATTTTCCTACTCTTTTGATCCATTTTTACATTATGATTATGGTTTAAAACCGTAAACAGGCATTATGCCAATTCAACTCTTTATTTAAATCAATTACGAAATAAATGAAACAGCGCCACAGTTCATGAGAAACCTGGGCCTAGGATCTTTAACAAATAACCATTCTGTGTGAGATATTATTCTTTAAGAAATGGAGTGTCTAATGTCTTCACCGAACTTAAGAATGACCAGTCTTTCGTACTTTTTGAGAGAGAGGTGGAATACTTAAAACGAGATCCTTGTTCCCGACTCCAACTCTAATTTTCCACACAGTTCACGATGCACTTTCTGTAAGCCACATGAGCATGTGGTCCTTGTCTGCTAAATATTGTCAACTCATTAGGTCAAACACGCCCCAATAAGATAAATAATATACACTACAACTGGAACGCATAACGACACATAGTGTAGATGGACGCAATCAGAGCTGAATTGAAGCTGGTCGAAGATCGTTCATGTCTTGTACAGTTCACTGATTTAAATTTTCATATAGTGCATAATGGAAAGTTTAACACAAAGTTCACATCATTTCATCACAGTTAAGAAAATAGAACCGTCGTATGCAACGCATTTATACGTAATTAATAAATTTGTGTTGACTTAAAAGTGAACGACATACATGTACCTGAACCTCACCTTTACCTATCTTTCAAAAATATGAAAATCACAAAATCTTACTTCATAATACCTCCAATGTATAATCAGATGATAGTCCAGCCATCTAGTATTGAGGACAGTGGGACGATAACTTTGGGGCAAGAAGAACTCTCTTTACCTCGACTTGTCTTCATATTCATTTCAAAGATCACCGCACAAATGTGGAGATGCATCTAAACTTAATTCCATTGAATGCCTCTTTTTGTTTCAATTCAAAACTTTTCTTCCAGCGAATGAAACGTTCTTGTATTCATTATTCATTTTTTAACGGAATTGATGATTACTTTTCAAAACAATTCAAAATATTCAATTGACTTTCGAAAATTAATTGCTTGCCGTCACGAAGGCACTGAACTTAATTCACCGTATAGGGATGTGCACTGAAGCACCGTTGCCGTGTCAGGAAAAGCCATTCAACTGTGTGCGGGCAAATCGAATTTTTTTCCATTTTCGTCAAATTTAAATTTCCTTTATACATGTACACAATGTATCCACACGCCACAAGGATAGCCGACAGCCGTCTGTGGCCCATTTATTGTTCTCGACAAATTGAAATTCCCCATTTACGGTGGAGAGTCCATAAAGAGGGTTTCCTTATTGCGATTGCCCTTCTTTCTCCGATTCAGATTAAATGTGTACAACTGTCACGAAAGTCCTTTATGAATTGATTGATGAATTTCAGTTTTCCATTCGAAAGTGTTTCACGAGCAGAGCAAAGAGGAAAAAAAGCTAAAAATACAGCAGACATATCTAATATCTTCCGCTGGATGCAGTAAAAATAGTTTTTATCTCAAACAATCCAGCGAACAAAACAGAAAACGACTAAAAACAATCCCATCCTCCTCACAGACACCTGTTTTATTCGTGTGAGTGTGATACCACACACTTCCCCCATTTAGTAGTCGCACCATCATTTATCACTTGCGAGCGATTTGATTAATCTCTGGGGATATTGCTCCTTCAGAGCCACTAAGTACCACGAGAGTCCAGACCTTTAGCACCCCGAGAGATCCCGGGAGCAGTTTATTTATGGACTTTCGAATGCAAATTGAATGATGTTACCACAATGCCCCGGCACTGGGGAGCATAAACAAATATTTGATATTTATTTAAGCGGGCGAGATGAAAACAAATAAATGCCACAGATACGCGCTCGCGCGCTATGTGCACGTAGCCTAATGACTCGAGAGATCACGACTGTGTCAACCAAATGAAGATCTATGACTATGTTCCGTTTGAAGTTTCGGTAAACATTTGTAGTTTATTGTCATGAAAGTGACCTTTCCGAGGTGGCGGACGATGGCGGACAATGACAATGCCGGTGTGTGAGCTTTTAATCCTTTTGTCTGGGAAAACAATATTTTAATGGTTGCGCTTTGTGCGGAGATAAATTGTTTTAATAGATTTTACGTGCCTGTCGTTTGGGTTACGGCGCGAAATTTCATTCAATGGTCGTCTGATAAGTTTTTGCACTAATGTCTCTTTTTGGCGTTAACGAAAAGGCAGTCGCTCTTGCGCCTTAGTTAGAAATTTGTAGGTGTGCGGTTTTTTAATGTGGGCAGGTCTGGGTTTAAAGAGTCTTTGCTCGTCATACGAGTATTGTTTTGACAAGGTTTGTCATCTTCATCTGTTGTGTTTTATTCTGTAACTGAGTTCTGCTCACACGATCGAGCGAATGATAAAACCATCTTAATGAATATTCGTAAGTCAAAACGTTTCGCTCGTTGTACTCACTTTGTTGACTTGCAAAACCGATTTTTTTTTAATTTGATGACTAAAGTCAAGAACATAAGCAACCATACATATAGAAGGCTGACCGGTAGCATCATTAAGGTCTGTGAAAGCGTTTAAAGAAACTTGACGCAGTCGGTTCTACTTCATAAGAAATATATTCAACCTTTCAGCGAGAAATCAGTGCGAGTATTTCGACCTGTACTGGACTTGATTGTCACGTGTTGTTTGAAATTTGAGTCATTCTTTCAATTTCAATTTGTTTTTTTAATGGCCCTTTGCACTATAGTCCATTTTTTGTAAGCTTTTGTGTATTCTCTCATGAGCGGAGAAGACCTTCAACTCTAAGGTTGGCTAGTGCGGTATACTTTTGGCAGACTCTGGTACACGTTTTATCGATTTTACGAGAATGTATTTCAACGCGAGAATCTTTTTTGACATTTAAGGTCTCGGTGAAGAGCAGTAAAAGTTCTGGATTGTTGGCCCACACAATTTGACGAGTTTGGTAGAAATGGCAAAATTACAAACGGCACTTAATTGTCTAGGATCTCTGGGATCTGCCACAGTAAGAAAATTGTTTCTATGATGGACCTCAATGGCCTGAAAGCTCACTGTCACCTGAAAGACTTCTTTGATCGTACACAGAAGTCTTTAGGCATTCCGAAAACATGACAGAGAATGTCTTATACGCGATATTAAGGAGCCGGATTCCATAATAATCGGCCCAATCCAATCCAACTAGTCAAATTTTTAATCCATATGGCTCTTGTATTTACTCAATTGAAGAAGTCACACTGAGTACTCTACAAGCAAGAGTATCCATTTTAAAAAAAGGACTAAAACACGCACATCCATCCTGTCCGTAAATTGGGTCGTGGAATCGAGTCCATTCTTCGACTTGAAGTCTTGCAGAATTTAGAAAAAATAGTTTTTATTGTAGTGTTGTTAGGAGTGCGTCTACAAAATAGGACTGTCGGCTACAAGAGCTGGAATGTGAATGTAATCTTTGTTGCTTGATGTTATTCAGAATTCAGTCCGCTTCCGCCGTATGTCGTTCATATTTATAAAATCCAAAATTCACACCTATAGTTAATGTTTATGACGAAGCGAAAACCAAATGTTACCGCTTATAACGATTCAGCTCGAAATGGTTATGTTTGACGGTTTGAGCGATGTTTTGATCAATACATTGCTGGCTCAGGTCACCCTTGTTTTTCAAAAGTTACATCCGCATTTTTGTAGTCGTTCTTCTAAAAGACTCCGCCTCACAACTGCTGACTTCTGAAAAAATCAAATTGGAATCGTTTTACTCCGTTTACGAAACTCATCACTCACCTGGAAAAGCCCCTGAACTTAGTCCTCTTTGAGAATTCTTCAACTTTCAAGCGTTTTTCAAATTTCGTATTTCATTTGTTTAAAAAACTAACTCAATTTATTTTCTATTTTTTAGGTACTGTTAATGCCAACGGTGAAACAAAACGCCAACGGACCTCATACACCCGCTATCAAACGTTAGAATTAGAAAAGGAATTTCACTTCAACCGTTACCTGACCCGTCGGAGACGCATCGAAATCGCTCACGCACTCTGTCTAACCGAACGACAAATAAAGATTTGGTTCCAGAATCGTCGCATGAAATGGAAAAAGGAACACAAAATGGCGTCCATGAATATTGTACCTTATCACATGGGACCGTACGGACATCCATATCATCAATTTGATATCCATCCCTCACAGTTTGCTCATTTGAGCGCATAGGACGCGTGGCACTTTTCGGGTACTGGTTAGAGGCTCAATCAGTTGTATCAAGAACCATATCAGGGATATCAGAACAATCAGGACGGCAGCGGGGGTGGCGGTGCCAGTGGATCTGTCACCGGTGCCAATTCGCTGTTTAGTAATTCTGAATGTTCTAAATATCCCCAAGAGTTCTGATCTCAAGTTATGTAAAAATTGAATAGACTACTTGAAATTGTCTTTTTTTTTTGTAGAACAACATGAACAAGAAAAAAAACTGCATTAAGCCAACTACGAGGTCACCTTGCCGTCGTCGGTGTCATAACAAAGGCGATGGTGCTGGTGGCTTCGTAGTTTCACACAACATCGCAAAACATCGTGCTTAATGCAGTGTAGATCGATAAATAACAACATTTTTACAACTGATTCGTGCTAACACGAAACGAGCAAAACATATGCTGTGATGACGACATCATGTGTTTGAAAGATCGTGTTGGTTTATGATACTGGTCACAATCTGCGGATTGTCACCCTGTGGTTTGTCGATGGTTTCGAGTGCGGGGTGAGAAACAAATATTTATGTTAATGGTTATTTTTTATGTTTGTTTGTTTTGTTTGAAAATTTTGTAACTGTTCGGGTTCGCCAAACCACCGCAACTCGTGCAGACAAAGAGAGAGAGAGACCAGTTACAGAAATCAGAGACAAACCACCGGCATTCCGCAGATGTAATAAAATTAAAATTGTAAATAATCAATAATTTGTGAACTATTCAAACCGTCCAGTATAATAAACCGAAATCTCTAAGCAGTATTCGAAAAGCCATTAGGTTTAAGTTTAGGATAATTTTTCGAATTTAAGTAGGTTTATGTCTCTACTATTGTGGTGGTGCACAAGTGGTTTTGGTTTGAGTTTTTGCTACGACAGAAAATTTCATTGTTCCCGTACAGTTTGAAGGACCATCGGTTTATGGCTTGAATTCAAGCGAGTTCTATGAGACGACTGGAGTTGGTTTTGGTACGGGGCAACTCGAAAAGCGTTTAAGGGGCCTTCAAATGTGCAGTGAATTCGTGAAAGGAGAAGTGTATTTCAGGATGAGTCCCCAATCGAAGTCGCTTTCTGAAAATGTTTTTCTTACACAAGTCTTATAAGGCATGTGCACGAGGTAAATGCTCAAACAGGCGTCAAATGTCAAACGTATCCGAATCTATCTTCAGGTTGTGTCAATCCTACACCTTCACATTCTCCCAGAGCGATTACTTCATACTTCTGAGTGTCTCCTGAGTTTATCACAAGTAAAATTAAAATTCCTATATGAACGTTTCTAGTCCATTCGACTGCTTTCTTTAGATATCCAGCAGGTTTCATTACAGGTGTGAAATGATGAGAAGGAGATGTTCCATCATTTTTGAGCGCACAATCGGTTTGCCGAATGTCACAGCGCTGCGTTACTGCTATTCCAAAATGGAGAATGTGACAGAAATTACTGTAGCTTTTCATTTCACCTATGTTCGGGCATAATTTTTACTTTTTTAAAAACACGATTGCAAAATTAATTTACACCTAATGCACATTCATATGACTGAACAGTGAGTTCATAATATTCACACACGGAATACAATTACACAATGAATGATTTTGAGAAGTTACCACTTAATTTGCGCGGCGCAACTTACTTAATCAAAACAATGGATTTAGTTAAGAGGGTAAGCAAAAACAAAAAAAAAAAGCAAAACAAAGAAAAAAAGAAAAACAATGAACAAATGTAAATAAAGCAATTAAATAATTCTGTTTTTAATCATAGTTTTGTCTCAACAACGTTGTATACTCATTGATTTACGAAGTTATCGAACAAATTGTTTGCATTATTATTTTGTTTGAACGTTTTCTTTTTCCCGCTCATTCACGTATCACATAAGCACACACAAAGTTAGTTAACAAATTCGGATTACACAGGGCTTTTGTTATAATTATTGTATTCTATTACAAGTAAGAATTGAAGTTGCCGCAGATAAAGAGGAGAATCAACGTTCTCTTTGAAATGTTTATTGCAATATATGAAAGATTTAATTAGTAATTGTAATTGTTTTAGTTATTTTTTGTTTCATCTTAGTTTGCATTACTTCCCAATAATGTATGGTTAACTTTAATTTCGTTTAACGAACTTTCCTAAAGGCAATTGAAAAACAGTACTTTTTACTATAAGAATTCATTTATGAAGAAATGTAAATTGAAAAGAAATCTATTACGAATAAGCTGATTGAATAATATTAAATGTATCCTAGCCGTAAGTAATTACTACAACTCATATAACTCTTAAAAACCCGAGTATTTATATATATATACATACATCTATGAAGGAAAAACAAAAAAACAATGAAAACTTATTAAAAAAAAAAAAGATAATTATAAGGTTAGTGCATTCTTTACTATACATAGTTAAAATACATTTAATGAAAAATATCAAGTAAGTTTAGCGAAGGAATAAAAATTAGCAAAAAATGTAATAAAGTAAAACAAGAAACTTCACTTATCATCCATCAAATACACTCTCACTTACTCTTCTTATGAAAGACGACGAATGAAAATTAATGAAATTAAAAAAAAAATAAGAAACACCTATTCAGCAACATTTTGTAAAGTCTCAAAGTTAGTTTTTGTTGTCTTAATTTTTTTTTCTTGTGTTTCAATTTAACGCAGGTCATGCACTGTGAAGGGAAGATGTGTGTTTCAAGTATGAATAAAAATAAAAATAAACTCAAAACGAAAATGCATTCCATGTAAAAATTAAAAAAATATTTATAATGCTACTTGAAGAGTATTATAAATCGTAATCACTGACCGGAAAGGAGGAAGATATTATAAATTATTATTATGTATGAATGGTAGGTTCAAGATACGTTATTAATATAAACAAATAAAAAAACATATTTTGATGAATTGTATACATATGGTTTTATTTTCGAAATCCAGAATGACTCTTGCCAATCGCTGTTTCTTTGGGCTCAGGAGACAATTGAGTAATAAAGCCCTCTCTCGAAAGCTTAAGCTTGCTTTATATAAAGCTTGATCATCCCAGTCCTTCTCTATGGCGCGGAAACCTTGACATTACTAAAAGCGGATGAGAAAGCCCATAGTCTTTTCGAGAGAAAAGTTTTGCGTACGATTTTTGGTCCTATTTGCATTGATGACATCTGGAAGAGAAGATTTAACAACGAACTCTATGGGCTGTAGAGCGACATGCGCCTAGTCAAGCGTCTTCGGATTCAACGCTTAAGATGACTAGGGCACCTAGAGCGTATGAACACCACTGCTCCGGCCCAAAAATCTGAATCTGAAAATCTAAGGGGCGTACACAAGTGGAGAAGGACCTCTTTCCACTTAATCGCTCAATCATGTTAAACAGTTCAAAAAGCGAGACCAGCATTATCAATCGTTCAAATAATTTTATCGCCCGCTTTTCCAATACTCTTACTTCGTTCGTCAAATCTAATACCAATACCAATACGGAATCAATATCAATCACGCAGTAAAATCAAAGAATTCTTGGAAGCTGTGTACGGTGACTATTCTCTCTTATAGCACAGAAACTACTTCGAAGAAGGCGGCCGGCATTCCAACTGCCACATTGGTGGAATTAAGCCTTCGTGGGGCTTCTTTTTGTTCCCAGCTTGAAAATGTCCCTCAATCGCGTTGGTCACGTAGGTCAACATTTAAAAAGTTGTTAAAGAAATTGGTGCAGCACTGGGTCAAGTGTATCGCGTTTAAAGGATGGTTACGTTGAGAAACTAATTCCCACTTTCAAAAAATGAGCGATTCGTACTTAGCGGACACCCCTTGTGTAGTTTTGTTTGCCCCGTAGCATTCCTTCTGAGAACGTTTTTCAAAGTACCATGCAAGTCAGATGTCGAAAACTTGATGTTAAAACAAAAAATACTAAAAAACACTGATACAACTAGGTTAATCATCGTTGTCTTCCTTCGAAAGTTTCGTTATCTTCTAAGTATAATCGAAATTCTCTCTCTAAGGGTGAACTTGAAATGATATTTCAAGCAGTAGTGGTCAGTAATAGAGCACGTTAGCTTCCTTATACTTATATAAAGCCTCAGGACTGATCCATTTTTCCAATGGTGTAGTTATTAATCAGTGTCTTAGCAGTTGACTTCAGAACCTATGAAAGTAGTTTTCAAAGCAACGCTATCGAGTTCACCTCCGAATTCATTATCTGTAATCCTTCAGGTCTGGACACAGCTAAGTTTCACTACGGTTTTGAAACCAGATTGTTAAACAATAACGTCGTATGTGCTGCTTACTTTTCCAAAAGAATTTGTATTCGGTATCTTATATAAATGTTGTCCACCGATGATATTAATGCATTGATTTCAGTTTAATGTCCATAGACTTCAGTTGCAACTCCAGAAATCATTTTCGATGCGTCTGCTTGTGTACCACACTAAGTACTTGCAGTTTCGTTTTCTTCTTTATTCACATTTTTGAGAGTCAGAATTTGTGTTTTCTGTTTCAAACTATGCAAAGCTATATTTTAAGTTCATCAATATTGGGCATACACTCTGTAAGCTATGATTAACTTCTGGATGAAAATGTAGTAGATCACTCAATAACAACCCTGATGAAAAAGAGCATGTACTAAATTGTACATCAAACATAAACGTGGTTTAAAACACTGCTTAATGTGAGAAGTCGAGATTCATTAAGACCCCATTCTGTTTATTGATATGCAAAAACTGACTTAGTTATATATTTTTGTTTACATTTTTGCATTTAATGAATACTGAAGGCAACAATGAATGATAGTTTGCAAACCTTTTATATGCATACGTCAAATATTGAATCCTACCAAGCAAACAAAACTAAATTGCGGATGAGGGTGAAATATGTGCCCGGGTAGCTCAGTCGGTAGAGCGTTGGACTTTTAATCCAACGGTCCAGGGTTCAAGTCCCTGCTCGGGCGAGCAAATATTTTTATTTTTTTATATAATTGATGATATGCATTCCTAGCGTACTCTCCCCATATAGAAAAAATATGTTTAATTTGTATTCTTTATGTGAAATTGAAATAATTAGAGTTTACAACGATGTCTTACTTTAAGAAAGTATCTCAAGAATGTGAGTTCCACAATTTTTCAAACATCCCAAATAAATCTGAAATGGAAAACGAACTAAACGTCTTTTTGATGTTTGTTTGTATCCTTCTTAAAAACACAATTTCAATTGTATATAAATGAGAGACATGACAACAATCCTTCCTTGTCGTCACAAGAGTACCGGATGAGGTCTTGTGGAAAGGTCCATTTGCGACATGTTCTGTGGCAAGACAATCTATTAAACAATTTTCTGAAGAATGAAATTTCAATACAAGGAATTTTCTATACTGTTTTTTACAAATAAAGCTCTGTCGCCTTTAAAATTTACTTTGAGTAGAAAATATTCATCCTGTCGCAGTTTCATACAGAAAGTTGAAAACACATTATTTGCATTTTCTGTAAACACTTCAAAAAAATCGAAAATTAACCGAAATGTCATTGAAATTCTCATACCAGGCATATTTCATACGGATTTATACGAGCACTTTAGTGTCCATGCAGCATAAGCTTACACGCCGAAGGCTACTTTAAGGCGAATACTCCCAAGGGGGAATAATGACTTTTTCGGATCGTTTCATCCAGCAACTATACATCTTTCTATCGCATGACCAGAGGCAATTGGCAAAGAGTGCTTTGCCAATTGTCACTTAATTAAGAAACAGATTTACTGAGAGTTGTGGTTTAGGATAAAATATTCATGTGCGCACATGTCAAAGAAGATATACATAGACACGCTTGTATATATTTACATTCACATTGTGTCTATGTTGTTAGAAGTTTTTTTTAGTAGGAAACCTTTCTTTAAACGCAATTTACCAAAAGTTATCATAACAATTAAAAAGCTTAAAAAGTATATTTTTTGAGAATGCATCCTATATGTTGTAGATATCATTTCAAACATAATCATATGTGACAATTGAATTTGTGTAAGATGCACTTTAAATAATATTTTTGTATAGACATGCATGACATGGCGATTTAAAAAAAAAACAAATATTGTGTCATATTTATGTTACTTCGTGATATAGAATATAGACGATTAAAGTGCTTATAAGTTGTTGAGTGCAGATCAGCATTGCAAAAGCCAGCAGATAGTCGTTGCGGTTGTTTTTGAAAATATGTTTCCTACTTCGGTCTGATTGTCTTTTATTTAGAAAGGTTTTTCTGTTTTTTTTTTGGAGAGGTTTTTCCTAAACGGAATGGCGTAAGAAAGATAAGTAAGATTTTGTACTTAAAAAAAATTGCGATTTTTTGGCTGATGTACTCAGCTTTTTGGACTCAAGAAGGAGAAGAAATACATCACATATCACAAATGCTTAGAGCCCCACCGAAAGCCACTTTGTCGGCAGAAGCCGAAGCCAAATTCGACTTTTTGATCACCTTTTGATGTCTTGCCCAAGGTAATATTTTTAGCCGAAGGTGACCGGAGCCGGAGCCGGAGCCGAAGCCGACGCCGAAGCCGAAGCCGAATGTTCGGACGGACTCTACAAATATTCTTAATTCAAGGCGAAAATGTAAGCTGGATGACGGAAAATGTGGCAAATCCTTAAATGATGTACAGTCTTGATTTGGTCGGTTAAAGTAATTTCGGAAATTGCAATGGTCATCATCTATATACAGTTTCGAGTAAACACTAAAAAATTGCATGGACCCAATCTTTTACCTGGGGATCATAGCTAACTCAAAACAACACATACAAACGCATTTTTATAGCATATGTTGACGTGTGATCAAAAATGAATCATTTACAACATACATTACAACACCTGAACCGAGCCGTCTATAGTGACAGTGAGAGGTCTGTCTTGATGGAAGAAGAAGAATACATTTCTGCCAAAGTTAACTTCATTCTGACGGATTGTAAGGCTGCTCTCCATGTCCTGAATTCAGTCTCGCTAAACTCTAAAAGCTGTTTTTTACTCGCTAAGTCTAGAAATTTTAAGTAAACGCGATAGCCAAACTTGAGTAATATCCGTTCCGAATGCGTGTAGAGTTGAGGGATTATTCAATTTTTTGCATAGTTGCACAGGAAAAGTCAAAATTTTACCTTTTTAAGGAAGGAGATGCAAATCCATGTTCAAATTCACCATGGTGATGTATACGATATAGCGAACACCGGAACATGGTTTATTCGAATTTCAGCAACACTTGTACACACAACAGCAATATTTTTGACTGACCCTGCTTTACGATGATGCCTAGGCCATACGACGTCAGTAAGGCTTCTTCAAATTGCTTCACAATTTTACCGATTGCTTGCTTAGTTGGTCGATGACGACAACAATAATCGTCGCATAATGCGCCAAAACTGACTACGTTTGAATCGCTACTTTTGTAGTTTGTTACGCGATCCATTGTCGTAAATGAAAATGAAGCTAATAAAAATTGTGACACTTGAAATGTTAGCTGAGCTTGAGATTTTCGTCAATCGATCGGGCAAAAGTTTGTATAAATCTCTTATACAATTCAACAAACATATATATTTGAAATTCTATTTCATAAATTCAAAATTAACGTTTCGTGACTCAATTTTGGATTTTTGATTCAAGACTGTGTGTTTAGAGGACAAAAACGAAAAAAAAACAGAACTATATTGCCATGTATGTACATGTACACCAACTTCTAAACAATAAGATGTGCACCTAGGGTAGGAAAGAATTTTTTAACGAAATCAATTGTCTTTATCTGAACACAAAAATTTTTCACATTTTGCAGAAGGTCTTCCAGAACAATGTTGAAGCAAAAAAATGTCATAATTCACAGATTTTATGACCATGTATCTTCTTCCTGCTACCTGGTACTAGGAATTCTTCTCGCCCAGTGTGACTTCTTACGTCATGCCTACCTAATTCAGCATCCGTTGGGTATGTGCTAAACGTATTAACGTTATAGAAATACAATCGCCCCTTAAAGAGACGACCGGTTGCTAGTCGAGATGAATATACAAACGCAGCAACACACATGTGTGTATATAGTACATCAATTTATAAAAGTCATAATGGCGGCGGTTCAATTTACTTTAATAATTAGCACGGATTTCTCCATGATATTGAAGCGGCACATGCAACATAATGTAGATTCTATGGCATTCAGCTTCATTGAAATGTAAAATTAGTCGAAAAGCGATACGTCACGACTTTGAGATACTTTTGATGGAATGTCCTCAATATGAAATGCACTGGACACAGTCGGCTGTGGTCTCTGGGGAATTCGGTCAATTTCATAGTTTAATGGAGCTAATGTCACGCATTTCTTGGGTTCACTTGGACAAGATATGATATTTTCGTGATCCCCCTATTTAGGTGACGTGTGAAAACTTATCGTATGGCCATCATCACCTAAATGCTAATGTGGTGAAATGTTGTTCAGAATAAAAACTATCTGCTGGCTGTAAAAACAATAAAGTTGTGTAATTATGTTTGAATAGTCTTGATCATTCTGTTTTTCAATCAAAGAGAAGAAGAACACATGTACATACAAGAAAACAGATGAAAATTGCAAAATCGTATATAATTATATTCAAGCTTTTGGAAGTCTTATGGACGTTCTTTTAAGTTTCAAGACTGTGCTGCGTTTATTTCGTAAAATGCAGGTCCCGTAGGGTTTATTTTTTGAATGTAATTTCTTGAGTATAGACCGTTGACTTAGATATTTTTTTTTTGTTTCCCAGAACTACAATTGCTAGTTGCTAGTTTATCGACGTTTGGATAAAGGTACTCCTAAAATGTCGTTCAATGAACAATAGTTGCCGAAATCATTTTTTAAGCGTACCCCAAATTGGAACGTCGTTAGTATGTAGGACTGTCTTGAGTTCGCACATAAGGAGCAAAACTTCGCTTGATATCATTAAACGGTGACCAATGTAACTTTTAATAATGTAATAATGTACTTGTCAGTAAAGACAAAAATAACACATTTGTCAAATCTTGTAATGCCCTGGAACATATGTATGGCTGCTTATAGTACTAACGTTTCATATAAAAAAAAAATAAAAGAAACTTATACATGATTTCTTCCAAAGCGCGCAAAAAACAAAGAACAACTATTTTCGCAAAACTAAAATCAATTATTTGTAGGTATATTCTGGCAAGCATACTCAATGCGAGTGTTTTAATATTATCCTTGCCACAAATCAAAGTAAATTCATACTTAAAAGCCTGCTGAATGAGTTTCTCAAAATTAAAGTTAAATGTATGGTGTAAAAATGACAAGGTGCACTGTTATTGTGCTAATATTTTGACAAGTTTCTTTTTGAAAATAGTAGGAAAAAATTTAAAGCAAGATGAATAATTGGAAAATACAAATTTTCAAACAATTTGACATATCTAGTAGCTTTGCATAGGGCGCAGAGATAACATTTTTTTTATCCGTTGCTTGCAATTTAAGTACTTCTCGACAAGGTGGCCTTTTCTGTGAGTACTCTCAATTTGTTTTTATTGTGTAAATTTGTTCGCAGTTTTATAGTCAAAAACTGCAAGCTTAAAACTTAGTGGACAAGGGATATCTTATTTCATCTTCGAACGAGTTATAATTTCGAACTCAGAGAAAAGTGTGCAGCTCACATTCTTAGGTAGAAGTAATTAGTAATAAAACCCATAAACTAAAAAATTTTCTTGGTGTACTTTCTTGAAACAAGGAGATAACACTTATTGACAGTGCTAAAAAGCTATGCCGACTGGAAAAACAATGAGGGTTATTAAAAATTTTAAGAGAATTCATTTTTCTTAGGATTCCTGTGCAGAAGAACGTTTTATGCCGAAATTGGCACTACTGTCACTGTGTCGCATATTACTTCAAACTACAACATAAATGTCTATCATTAGTAAAACTGCTAAAAGATAATGTTTCAGATAAAATTTAAGTAGCCGAAACTTTAAAAATATAAGAAAATACCTTTGATAAGCTCTCTGTATGGAAAACAAAAGTTTAATAAAGGGATTTGAAGAATATTGAAAATGGAATCAGGACGAATGAAGAAGATTGACTAGTAGTGGAAGAGGACTTTGCAGCACTTTTTGAAAATTGAAAGAAATACATCAGCAAGAGTATATCACATCCTGAAGGCTACTTTGAAGGAGATGAATTAAGTTTAGAAGACTGAATAAAGACTTTTGATATATGTACAAGCAAATTCCAGTAACAAGTAATGATATATTCTACGTATAAAAATGATATATACTCTCTCTCTGCTAAAAACTGTCGTCATTTCGTGTACAGGAATAATTTGTGGGTGGTTTTGGACTTACAAAAGACAAAAAACAGTAAGACTAACGGGAATATGAACAAACCTACTTGATTAGAAAAAAAAGCTATAGATTGTGCTTACTTTTAACAAGAAGTGGTCAGTTTTTGAAGCAAAATCAAACGCCATTAGTGCAAAGAATATAGATTAGAGAGCTCTAAACGTATATAATAAACAAGAAGAAACATCGATGGCTGTCAATTGACAGTTTGTATGATAAAGTAGCAAGATTAACTCGCCTTGTAAATGTAAATCTTTCCTTATACGTTAACTCGAAATGACGTTTTTTGCAAAGTCACTAAAATGCTACATCCAAGGACAATTCAGATCAGTCCGCTCAATGCAATTCGAATAGGATGGAATTGACAATGCATCGATAAGTATGTATGTAGTATGCAAAATGTAAAACAGCGCAAACATTATTGCAGAAAAATAAAGTAGTAGCGGGCAGACCAGTGTATTTAATACAATTGGAACAATTGTTTTTTAATAAAATCTTCTGCAAACATTCCATCTTTGGAACTCTCACGGCTCTAACTCTCTTGGCTTGTTAACAATACTCAAAGAGTATTAAAGGTGTAGAAAGCACAACAACACATATGTGCCATTCGATGTCGGCATGAAACTGCAGTCTCCCGCCACTCACGAGACCACAATAGAGTGCCAATACAAATAGTTGTTAAAGAACCTAGGCCATTGTCTGCTCTAGTGTAACTCTCTCCATAAGGAATGCTCGTCGAAATAAATACCATTTTCTGGTAGACGGCTTAAAACCAAATGCTTCTTATTAAGGTGAATGTAAAATACATACTTGGAGTGAATACTACTAAAAGCGGATGAGGAAGCCCTTAGTCTTTTTGAGAGAAAAGTTATGCGTGCGATTTTTGGTCCTGTTTGCGTTGATGGTATCTGGGGAAGAAGATTTTACGCCGAACTCTATGGGCTGTTTTCGGATACAAGGCTTAAGATGGCTAGGCCATGTAGAGCGCATGGACACCACTGTTCCGGACCGAAAAGTCTTCGAATTTGAGCCATTGAGACAACGCTACAGAGGACGGCCTAGGCTAAGGTGGCGTACACAACCAACTTGGACTGCGCAATTGGCGGCAGCTGGCGAAAGATCGTTCTGGATGGGGAGGCATGTTGGTTGAGGACCAGCTCCACCCCGGACCGTAGCGCCACAAGAAGAAGAAGAAGAAAATACATACTTTAATCAAATTTTAACTGTATTTTCTGAATCAGATTCATTTTTTCAAAATGATTCTTCCTTAAGTCATATATTCACATATAGTCACATAATTAAACAAAATTTATAAAGCATCTAATTCAAAGCCTAAATGAGGCGACTCCATTGGTCCAGTGACACAAGACCTTTAGCTTTAAGGTAAGAAAGACAATGTAACTATACGGTTTCATAACCTTTCTTTCAAACCCCCACATGCATCTCATGATTTCAAGTTGAAGACACGCTATAAAAAAAACGATAACACTCTAATTTATCCAAAAAAATAAATACTGTATCTCGCTCCAAAAATAAATAATTTGTAACAGTCTTATCTCCAATGAGGGTAAGCTCAAACGAATCACCATGAAATAGCTTAAGAATCACAAAAATTCACACTCACACACTGTCAGCTGCCGCATGCGACGACAGCTACCACAACATCAATGTATTTAACATATTAGGGTTAATTACCAAAATCAATTGACACCGTTGGCAATCGGTGTTTTTGAATTGGAAAAAATAAATCATTTCAAATACAGTTTTTAATTTAATTTCTCTATGTGATAATTATCTAAATAAATTTATTTCCTGATTCAATGTCGTATTTGTTCATGGATACGCATACACACCCAGACATCATATGAAATCGGTGGATTCCGTGAACAATGTTAGGATTTGCTTTTGAATAATAGCCCCAATGATATAAGTAATTTATTTTCGTGAATATTGAACATTGTGTTAGATGAACATAGGTAACGTTGTTGATAAAGCATACTCGTCTAGTTATGTATGACAGGAAGGGGAGGAGTACTCGAAATCAGGCTATTTAAGGGTATTGCCAAAGTACTTTTTGCTGTTCGGTGGCGGCGTCAATCCTGCATTCTTCCCTCGAATTTCAAAATAAATTATTATTTTGTATCACTACAGAACGAATATATCATTTTGTTTGTTAATTATCAAGTACACATACCAAATTCTTAATGGCGTCTACAAACTGAGAAAAAATCCAAAACGAACTTTAGAGTTGATGGAAATTTAAAAATGCCTTGGGTTTTCTTCTATTAGTGCGTTCGAAATTCTTGTAAATTTGTGAGTCCTGTAGTATGACTCAATGTATCATTGAGCCTTTTGTGTATATCACTTCAATACCTCAATTATTTCGTCTGTTAATTCAGCAGTGTTTTTTCGTTGAAAACATTATTTGGTATAATATTAGCAGTTCAAAAGTTTTCAGTTTCATCAAAACGGTTTCGTTGGCTATGCTGAACTGTCTAACAATCTTCCACATCGTCAAAATCTCTTCGCTAACTAAGAAGGAATCTTCGTCTGAGATAGACGAATGTGGATCGACAAAAGCCTAGAAATTAATACTCTATGGTGATACACAGTGACAACCTGATCTTCCTTAAACGAAGAATGTGACAAAGCGCTGACGAGAAACAGTTTTAAAGGAATTAGGGCCAAAATCGAAGTTTTCGGTCTTATTTCAAATTCCTATTAAGCTTACTTCATTTATTGAAAATAAATGCAACATTAAGATTTGCTGATTTTTTTCGCTACAGAAATTTGCAAAGTTGAACAATTTCTGTGTCTGGATAGCAAATAAGTGAGGTGGTGTGGGTTGGGTTGGCTTAGGTGCTTAAGGCTCTCTCTATACCCATATCCAAATTCACCTTTGTGACTGTTGCGGAAACGAAACAAACCGAGATTCACTTTCAATTTTGTTATTGGGATTTTTTCGCGTCCCTTCTTTCATAAGAAACGAAAAAAAATAATAATACATATGTCATAAAGTTTTTCAAAACTGGAAGTCTGAAATAAAAGAAGGTTATAAGAGTTTGATTTTTGTTTTCACAGAAGTGTACATCAGATGTTGTTAAGAACTGGATTTACATCTATTTGTAACTTAATTGGCCACCATAAGCTTTTTACTTTTCCCAATCGTCACGCAATTGAAGGTGTCGGTTTTCGGATAAATCCGAGTGAAATTTCGACCCATTCTTTAGCAAAGACACTCTTTAGCATTGGAACACATTTTACTGTATTTTCTTTGAACTTGACTCCAAGTTTCAAATTCAAAGTTCTATATACCACACTAAAGCAGTCACTTTTTTATTAGTTGTGATTATATAAAGATTCAGTTACCGCGCGTCATCCTAATTCTTTTTTTTATTTGCACATTTTTATTAATAAATGCTTTTAGTAGATTTACTTAATTCTAGGAAAATACTTTAAGCTAGCTTATTCAATCTTAACAATAGTTTAACCATTCTAAGTCGAAAAAATAGAATAACTTGATACCCACGCCTAGTTCTTAACATAACCAGATGACTATACTATGAGCACAGTTCTCGTTTGAAAAGGTTTTAAATCTGAAATTACACACATGATGGCGTAGGAAACTCTTGATTAAGATCAAAGTCTATCTCGCACTGAAGCGCTATACAAGAAAGGAGAGGAGACTAGCTTCTACAACAACTGCGTCCTATTGTTCTCTCACGAGTAGAAGGGATCTGCAGTTTTTTGCCGATTCCAAACGGCTTTTTCATAGAGAATTGGTTCTTAGAGTGCTGTCAGCAACCCGAAGTAGGTGGTAATATTAATTAAATCTGCCAATAAAAAGCTACTTTAGAAGGTGCATAAATTTTTTTAGGCGACATTTTTCTATTAGAAGTTATTTACGGTTAAAAATGTATGTATATAGTATCACTGGCGTCATAGTTTGTTGTGAAACAAAAATTAAAACGATTTCTTAACAACTTTCATTTTCAGCTCTCTAAAGTTGATCTTTTCTCCTTAACCATAGGATAGGCAAGTGCAATATGGGGTGCAAATAGTGAACGTTAACTGATGTGAAGCACGCTAAGTCCGATCTGGGGTTAAACAGAGTGGTTACAAAGGGGCAGCATGCCCCCAATTACATATCTTATTCTTTAAGCATCGTAGCTTACATCTTGCAGCAATTAAAAAAAAACGTTTAAATGTTAAATGTTCAAATATGCGTTATTTTAGTTTTGCATTCTGAGTAAAATTCCGACTCTATTGTTCAAACAGAGTTCGGCCGTATTTCAATAACGAAACAAAGGCAAAAAGCAGTTTCAAAATTCAGCATTTTTGCACTCGGAGCTATTTGAAATCACCAATTTTTGCCATTCGTCCTGGAAGTTCAAAAATATTTTATATGAAGTTTTCAAGTTCAAGTTATTAAATCATGTTTAATGTCCGTGCAGAAACATGGGTAAAACATATTTAAAAATGTGTAAGTACACTCCTATTAAATGTTCTAATTGCAACATGGGTACAACCAAAGCACCCAATCTATTTTGTTCCAATTTTCAATGGGTATCCGTTTTTAGTTCCAGGACCCCAATTATCTGGCCAACTTGCTTAACTCCTCATTAATCATCTCACCAAATCACGAACGATCAATACGAAAGTTCTCTCCTTCCTCCCCTTCTCAATTTTTCAACTAATTACAGCATCATGCATGTATCATGAAGTACACCAAACTAAAAAGTTGATGTCCTTAAATCGCTTCACACTCAGGCAAGTCGCGTCAAAAAGGAAGACGGAAATTCTTAAAATTTTGTCCCACATACTGATGGAGCACCGTACACACACAGAGGGCCCATCGAAAATTCTGTATTCGAAATAAAAACGATGAAAAAAAGGAGGAAAAGTAACGAATACAACAACAACGGATTCAAGAAGAATGAACAAATTTATTTTTATTGCCAAAAAACCCTAAAAGTCTTTAGGCAACTCACCACCATTTAGTGGAGCAACAACAACAACAACGTCTGTACCACCACCACCACCACCATCATCACCATCCATCTCAGCCCAAGGAGAAGCAGAGGAAGAACAAGAGCGAAGGCAAAAAAAAAATGCCGAATGTTGCCCGGAGTGGAAAATGTCATAATGGACGACGACGAAAAACTTCAGCGGCTCTCTGGCTATACATCCAAACGTATCTATGGGAGTATGTACGAGAATTTTCTCAAACTCAGTACAGGGGGATGTATCTATTTATCTGTAGTCGTACACAGCGGACTCCGAGATATATACAGTTGACCGCTGCCGCTGTTTTCGTCCACAAAATTTCCATTCGATTTCACCACCCAACGGCAGCAATGCCAGATACAATCCACAATTTTCCAAAGCAGCGAGCGAGTATATACCAAGTGAATCGGTGCCCGTATCTCAAATGTCGGCATATGGGCTGTATCTGCAAGGAACCGGGCCACAGTGTGAGTGCACACACACTCGCGCACATTGAAGCCGTCATATCGCCAGAATTCAGCTACACACTTGGTCAGCTGAATCTGAGGTTCGTACGCCCGGCCGATGGCAGTGAGGAAACGTTGAACTGTTGTAGAGGTCTTGTGCGCTTGATGGCAGCTCAGTTTGTTATTCGACGCATAGATAGTAGGTTGATCGCAGTGGTTCTGGAGCATTTCTACACTCATGTGAGAGGAGGAAAAAGTTGTTTGCGGTGTTAGAACCTATGAAATTTGTGTGCGTTAAATTGTTACTGTGGCTTGATTTGATTCGTTGCGAATTGTCGTTTGTGGGAATTATACATAACTGTGTGACACGAGCTAATCAGATTTCGGTGAGTACCCAAAACCAAAAGTCGACTGAAAAAAAAAAACAATAAAACATCGACGCATATTGATTTATGCAAATGTAGCTTAGGAATATTGCCACCTACCTAGCGGCAATGGCAGCCTGGTTCTGGGATAGTGCCCAGTATTGGTGGCGACAGAAGCAATTCGGGAACAAAAGCCTTGCAGAAAACCTCTACAGACGTGAGATTACGCGCAAGCCTCAACTGAACTGCCAGCAACCCCTCCAAGCGAGTAAATTTCTCGGTTTCCCGAATACATAGGGTTTGTGGTGAACCGGGAGGATGCTCCTCCACCCACTGTGGTTTCTATATGTGTGGATGGATGGAATTTTAAGGACTTTGATGGTTCCCTTTCTGGGTAAGGTCATCTTGGAAAACCCGAAAACAAGACCCCGGTGCTTGCTTCGTAGCCTTGTGAAGTAGCATTGACTTCGTTGCGGCAAAAGCAAAAGCCGCACCCTTTTGCACTAAAAAAGTGAACTTGCAAAATGCCTATTGTGTCCTTTGCCTAAAATTCAAAATCATGAAAATGTGTCTTTAGAACACACACACCCACACACAAAAAAGAAGAACAGAAATCTATTAACAGAAATCATTTAAGAGTACATACCTTTATTCCGAGGCAAAAAGGAAAGCTATCCCTCCCACAGGGATGATTATGACTGGGTATGATGGGATCATGGGGGATGAAAGAAGTTGTTATTGTTTTCGACACCCTCTCTAGGATACTGAACATTGAAGTTTTCTTGTTGTGTTTTGTGCGCGTATACCCAATTTTAATCTGCGTACTTGTCGTCGTCGTCGTCGTCGTCAAATAGAGAAGGAGCAGAAGGGTGGGCTTTCATTCTCCCAGGCCTGTAGATGATAAAAACCCGGGATTCATGTTCTATAGATACATACATGTTGTACATACATATGCAAATTATATCTCATAATTATTTTTTTTTCCTTCGTATTTCGATTTTTTTGAATGAGAAAGTGGAAACTGCGTGGGTACGTTGAATTTTTTTTTGTAATACAAAAAATAAGATCATAAATGGATACACATCTAATAATTTAATTTAAAAATGGAGCGAATAGATTTCGTATTTCAGAGAAAATGGAGGAAAGTCTAATGAAAATAGATATTCAGCTTAAAAACCTTAATGCCTTAACTCAGTACGCATGTAAAGTAGCAGAGAATCGAATTTGGCGCCCAGTCTTAAGACTGATTTTATTCTCGTGACAAAGACGTGATCATTAAAAATTAGGGCTTGTATGCTATTTTTCGCAGATTTATCAAACTTGAAGTGACGCGAGAAATTTATTAGAAGATTGCTTTTGTGATTAAATGTGTAAATGATTGAGAGTTGGTCCTTTGCCTTCGCAAACTGCGTGATTTGACAGAAAAGGATTTTCTTCAAATCTTTAAAAATCGCTTATTTTTTTCGCTAATAATGTGTCATTCATAAGTTACTGTATAATAGCTCAAAGAGAACCCATTCACAATCACAGCAAAGCAGGAGATAATGTTCAAATTGTTTGTCACTCTCGTGGCGCACCTTATGACGAAGATAACTAAGACTTTGTCGAAATACAATCTACCTCAAATCGATATCACCAAACACGCAATGAGGTACACTTCAACTTGAGATAAGTTAAATTTCTTTTCTCAATTTAATAAAAGTTTTTTTTTGTTTTTGACAAATTCAAATTTAAATGTTCGCCTCTTGCAGCGCGGCAGTTGCTATAGAGATGCATTAAGCAAATATGCCAGTATGCCAGTTGCTAATTAATTTATGTTCATGACTATAAATCATCACAAAAAAACTGCATCACGGCCATTCCTCACCTAAATAGCAAACGCTTACACAAGCTTATGGCATGCCAGCATCTTTTCACGAAACAAGTTTTTTTTACAATTCAGTCAACTAAATGTCAATAAAAATTGTAAAATCTTCACCAAACTCTTCGTAAACAATAGAATACACACGCGGTTTATTCGCGCATGGAAATACATACGTATGTATGTATGGCTGCAAGCAAATATGTATGTGTACACATTTGTAGGCATCGCTTAGGTATACTTTAAAGGGCTTGCGATAGCACTATACGAAAAAAAAAAATCGCAAAGTGATTAAGCAGCGAAATACGTGTGCCACTTACAACTGAAGGAAAAAAACATTTTCCCGACAAATTGAATTTTTTTCGTGATTCGTATGCAACTTCATTGAGTCATTCCTTTTGGCAAAATAAACAATTCGCATTCATTTCCCCACATCGATATATACAGACGGCACGTATGTGCATGTTTAGATGTGTGCTCTATCACGATAATCAACGAAATTATGATTCAACTTTGTGCTTGGTAATTAACATTAAATTGAAATTTTAAAACAAAACCCACAACAAGCTTGAGAGTGAAAAAAACAAAACATACAACAAGCTGTGTCACTGACCCAAGCAAATTTTTTTGTTTTTGTTATGTTTTTTTGATTGTAAAATTATGATAAACAGTGTACAGGGTGGTTCAGGTATTTAAACGCGCTTTGTATTTAAAAATATTTTAAGACAAAACTCTTGCAAAATGAAATACTATAAAATCGAACAGATGCAGTGGTTGGCAAGGGTCATCAGGTCCTAAACTTTGAAGCAACTACTTAGGAATTTGCGTTCTTTTGTTTCTTTTACATGTTTACGGGACTTACAGTATAATACCGACTCCAAACTGTGAATGATGAGCACCTTTCTTCACCAACTCGAAAGAGATACGCGAAATCAGTCTATAAGTCAAAAAATCCTTATTCATTACTCTTCTGTGTTAAAACGCTAAAACAAATTAAGGTGTTCCTATTACTTGTCAGAAATTGGATTAAGGATAAAAGACATTTAAATATATTTCGGAATGATTCCTATTTGAGAGTCTTTTGGTGAATTTAATTTTGATATTGCTTTCGGTGAACAAAATTAAATTTCAAAATATTTAAGGAACGGATTGAGTTGTTTCATGACAAAGTTTAACACAGAGTTCTTCCTCAAAACAGCCTCACAAATTGTATGGCAAAGTCTTTATTCTTTTTAATCTTTAAAACACGCTCCAAAGTGCTCTTTTAGAACTACTTCGGTGAATAGTTCCAAAGATTATAAAAAAAGAAAAAATTTACTTTTAACAAAAGGCCGGGTCCAAATTAACATTTAGATGTGAAACTTAGCCCAAATGTCAATAAAATCTGTCTCAACATAAAACACGAAACAGTATTAGAATCCCCTGAAAAAAATTAAGTTTTCCAAAATTTTTTTCTCCCAGTAATATACAAAATTTCATTTCATTTTAAACTGAGAATATTTGTTGTTTTGCTTAAAATAGATTTAAATTAAAAATGTGCTTTAAGGCTTTCATGAGTCGACACATAACTGTAGGTCATCTACACTCATAGAAGTAGGTTCCAGAACGCAGACTATCGTCTACTGGAAACTGTTTGCTATATATGCTCATGTTGTTTTGTTGCAAAATTCCAGATTCCTCAAAAAAGCGATTGCATAGGCTCAGTGAATTTTAAAGATCAGTTTTTAAAAGCAAAATGCATGTGCACAGTATGTTTTTGTAATTTAAAACTGTGAAAAATGGTAAACATGGACAAAACTAAAAATGCAGAACGTCTACAAAAAGAATAGCATTTGTTTTTGCAAATGATACGTTTTAATTTCCTCACCCTTATCCATTAGTTCCAGTCTCGAATATATAACACAATTCTGGTGAATATGACATTTCCCAGTCATACGCCACAGCTTGTGCTCAACAAAACGTGGAACAGGCAAATGCAGCACCACAGACATTAGCATATCGCAACAGATCTACATGGGTAGCTACATGACATCTTTATGTGAAATTCATGCAAATGTTTAGTTTATTCCACAATTCATACACAGTCACATGCGAGAAATGCACATATTGATGCTATGCACATATAGATGCTATCTTGTTAACTTCCCCTTTTCGTATCTAGGTTAACAGCGTAGCAAAACAGAAACAAAATCGAATATTTCTTTTTTTCCAACTGAGTTCAACTCGACTAAAAAATAACAAATATTTATTGCAGGTTAAATTATGTCTCTGTGCATAAAGTAGAATTTTTTCTCTCGCAAAGCCCTTATTTAACAAGATTTCTTATTACAAGCAATTTGATTGCAGGACGAAGGACTGAGTCAGCTGCCCGACATTAATCGTAAGAGATGTGGTAGTAACGCAACCGAATCATTGGTAAGTTTCAATGCCATGGTTATTATCATGATGTGTCACAAAATTTAGGTTATCCCATCTACTCCCTATATCACCTTTCGCTTTATCTCCTCTCAGCCAATTGTCTAATGTGTGTATCCCACCATGAAAGTATCCTTATTTATTTCCTTCCTTCACATATCCTCTGGCACATTTGCTATCATAATCCGGACCGTATATCGGACAGTCCTCTGACAGTGTGTATGTAAGATTGTGTGCGCCATTGGTACTCCCCCGTGTGTGTTCCAATGTACATTTACAGGGTACTTTGAAAAGGACGTTGATGTAATTCGTCGCATTTCTCTTCACTTTCGTTTGAGGTTCGATGATTTCTTTCGGTGCCACAGTGGTGTGTGCTTGTTCCCTTTTAGGTAGAGGATGTTTCGAAGGGCAAAATAATTTATGTGATACCCTTGCAAGGGCATATATAATTTTCAGCTGCTGGCAAAAGAGCTAAATATATATTTTTGGCTGCGATTCCAAAACGGACACACACCACAAAAAATACACAGAGCACACAAACACACTAACGAATGTGTGTGGCGGCTAGCAAGCAAAGGGATTCCATATAATACACTCCGGTTGGAACACACAAATTAATTTCTCTCACAATCGGATTTTGCTGTCCAATAAATTTCGGATTTTTTACGGATCTAAAAACGAAATATAGATGAAAGGGCTGCGAAGTATGTCGCTTACAGCATGAGAGGGGGGGGAGGGGATCTAAATGTAGGGCGAAAAGGTCAGCAAGGATATGAGCAGCGATAGCAGATGTCCGATAAGAGAATTAGCTTTATGGATAATGTGGGGATATATTTTAATTCATTTCACTTCCGCTCTGCACTCGTCGGTAATCACATTAAAGAAGCCTCGACTGAAGCTTCTGCTCGATTGCAAATTTTCCAATAAAATCGGTTTACCTTAAATGTTTGCCAAAGTTTAAATAGCCGTCTTTCCTGTAGGCAGACAAAATTTAAGCAAAGTCACGGAACCCCATTAAACATGCAGGAGTTCTGCCCGTTGTACGTATCTAGGTCAACATGTGTGTAAAAATTTTCAAGTTCATGGCCACACGCACATACACCCCTGGTTCGGGTTTTACGACGGTGAAATGCGTTGCAATAAAATGATTTATATTTTACCGCCGAGGTTACAACCTCCGATAAACAAAGGTAGACAGTGAACAATTAAAACGCCACAAAAAAGTTTCAGATGCGTAAAATCTTCAAAGGTCTTTAACCAGAGCATCCCTTAAGTTGTTCATGTTTACAGTCGGTCTTTGAGCATTTGGGCTTTGTTTGAGAGATTTTTGTTTTTTTAAATTTGGTTGTATACGCTTTGGGTAGATCTTGATGCAAATTTTTGGTGTTAGTTTTTGAATTGTTTTTCTATGCGGTGGTATTTTGAAAGTGTTTAACTTTGTTTTACTATCTAACCATTTTTGAGAAGTCTGCTTCTTTTAAATTTGATGTCTTGTCATTTCTCTTTCGCTGCCTGTATTCAAAAATCACAAAAATGAACAAATGGGCATTTATTTTTAGGGAAATAAATTCAGAAACTGGATGTTGTGAAAGTGTTTAGATTATTTTTATTTGAACATCATCTGAACTGTTTAACTGTTTCTACATATCTCTCCTGTTCATAATTGTTAAATATCCGACACTATTATGATTTATTGTCCTCTGGTCATTTAAATAATTTCATACATTCCTATAACATTATGGCATTCCATAATTTTATGACCCACAACAATCAAAACACGCTTAATCGCTTTCTCTCTGCGTCCAATCTCATGAGTATCCATTCACTGAATTAACCATTTTGTGCATTAATACAAGCGCATATGTAGACGCATTCAACGTCACACATGCAACGCGTTTCCTTGCCTCAAATTTTGGAATTTATTCAAGTAAACAAATTTTTATCCCAGTTCCCCATAACTGGGGAAGTAAAATATGTACCAAAAAACCAAAGGCAACAAAAATGAACTAAAATACGAACGCCACCGTCTCTTCTGAGCTGTTGCTTTCGATTACCTCTACAATTGTTGTTGGTCTTGGTATTGTATTGTTTTTATTTATTTATTATTTTACTGCCTCCATCTTCGCATTCGCGATCTCGCTGCCCCTTGTGCCTGCTCCTGAATCTTTCAGCTCTTCGCACAGGTAAACGATCTACCATAACTTACAGTTTCCTTGTTTGTAAACAACATTGTCGCTTTTTGCCTTTCTTTGTTGCTTTGCTCCCTTGCTTCGGTTGCGTTCTGTTTTGGAGTTCATTATTTTTAGTTTTATTTTATCTCTCTGCTTTATCATTCGCCGTCTGGCATCCTTAAGTTCAATGGTGTTCACTATGCCGCACAAACAAACTCGCTGGGCACACTGAATCGAAACGTAAAGACGCGGGCGGAAGTTGTTTTGATTTTACAAACTCTTCTCGATCATCTCCATCACCTCCACAAGAACGTGTGCCCACACACTACCCCAGCCAGTGAGCTGGCGTGAGTAAATTTTTGCCGCCAAAATGATCACTGGATACGTGGATGTTGGTTTTGTGAGGGAATACGATTCAGGAATTTTTCATTTTATGACCGCAGTGCAAATGTCTTCTGAGCGGATTTGAGGTGATTTCATTCAATATTGTTTGTTGGCTGTATTTAATGCAATCCGCAGAATGTGTTGATCGATACTTTGTTGCTGGAATTTTTCAAAGTCATCTGCAAGTCAATCATAATCTTGGGAAATCCACAAAGTGTACGAGAATTTAAATAATACTAACAGCGATGTTTGCTTTATATTCGTTTTTACATTCCATTGGTATTGTTTTGTTTTCAAAACTAGTCAGAAGCATATGCAGAGCTCAAGATTATAGTACAAGTGCGCCCAATTTAATATTACTTGTATGTAATTACACAATGATCTGCAATAAATCTCAAAACAAAATCCCTGGTCGTTGCACAGAGCAGAGGAAAAAAAAAACAGAAAACAAAAACCAACCTATGAGATACATATATGCAAAATGTGGCATGACTTGGCATTTAATTTTTTTTATGACTTTGATTAAAATTCATCACCTACACTGTATTACAGGGAAACCGGTAATAATCATTAACAGTTCATCGCTGGCTATTTTCAAAATTGCAACCTCTGTGTGTATGCGTGTCTGAATTTATTTCGACATGTATTCGCACATATTTTGAGACCTTAACTACAAATGCTTAATGGCGTCCGTACGTGTTGTTATGGTAAAACGTTGGTGGTTGGTGTATTCCGGTTTTTTGCTTGGCAACAAATGAAAAATGTGTTCTTAACAAAACCGCACCACCATTAGCAGTCTGAAGACAATTATAGTTTTGTAATAATTATCCACAAGGTGAGTGAATATCATAAATGCTTTTAACTTTGAATCGGTAAAATGCAATAGCGCAGCTTTTTCTTTAACTTCAGTCGTCACATCGCCAGTAAATGATTTCATAGTGATACGTTTGTCCTCGATATGCATACACTTGTGATATTTTTTCAGTTATTTAGTAAGACAATATTCGATGGTCCGGCACAAACCACAATCTTGTTTTACAATAGCCCAAGCACCCACATTGAGCGAACAAAACTAAAGGCAGTCAGAAAATCCCACTTGTCTTGCTATTTTGCCACAGCTCAATTCTAAGTGCTTTCACTTTACCGTGTCAGGTTAGATAATAGGTGTTCAAGGATAGTAAAAAGCGTCTCCAGATTCGGGTCAAGGTAACTTCTGTAGGAGCCGCAAGGAAGAGGAGGAAGTACAATCAGTCTTTCATCTCCTCTGCGAATGTCAAGGTTTGCAGGGGAAAAAAGAAACGTCTAGGAACTTATTAACTTGGGCCACCTTAGCAGCTGCATACATCTAGCTAACAATAGTTTTGAAGGACTCTCTGCCCGGTTTTACAATGGGAACTACTACAGTGGGACTAGCAACAGATCGTAACCTACTGAACAATCAACATCAAATTAGATAGTTGGCACCACGGACAACCAACATAGAACCATGCTTGTTAGAAGACCCTAAAGAAGATTTATCTTGCTATAGATATTTTCTTCCTCCAAAGCAATCAACAGTGAACAGATTTGATTTTTTTTACATTGACGTGAAATTTACTTTATTCAAAAGATAATCTTCTGGTATTATAATTTAAATATGATTTTTGGCATATGAGTGCCATCTGTCTGCCTTGGACGTAATATAATTTAAAGATCAAATTTTCAGTGACTGCTTCCAACCATTCTATCTCGTCAATCACGCGGGGAATGTTGTCCTCCAGGTAGCTAAGAGTATCCACTTCACATATCCGAACAGAAAATAATCGAGAGGTGTTAAATCGCATGATTTTGGAGTCCAATTCCAGGGTCCGTAACGTGAAACTATGCGGTTATCAAACGTAAATCAACTTTGGCACGAGCTGCGTGATATGTTGCACTGTCTGGTTGAATCCAAAGCTCTGCACACTATGGTTGTTCAATTCATGAACCAAGACGTTATTAATCATGGCTCTATAGCGGTCACTATTGACTACAACACTGTGGCCAACATCTTTTCTCAAGAAGTACAGACCTATTATTCCATCAACCATATAGCGCACCAAATAGTCAGTTTTTGTGAATCTAGCGGTGACTAAACAGGCACTTGAGAACATTATCACTCTAAACACGGCAATTATGTTGATTTACGTATCCATACACCCAAAAGTGAGCTTCATTGCTAAACATTTGCTTATAAAAATTTTGATCAACAGCAATCTTGTTTTGGACCAAATTTGTTCAATTTGGAAGCGTTGTTCAGACATCAGTCTATTCATGTTGAAACGCCAAATCAAACTAAAAAATCAACTTGACAGCTGGCAAAAGTACAGCCAGTTAAAATAGTGTTACCAAATTAAACTTCTGTCCTCTGAAAAACAGCCTTTCAAAAAGAAAAAATAATCCCACAGATTGCTCAAAATATTATTGACGAAGAACCCGCTCTTGTAAAGGAAAAGGCCGCAAACCTGACTCACGATGATTTCCTTAAAAATAGTGGGATTTGTATTCTCTGGTATCCTCGCCCCTGTACAACTTTATCAATCTTTTGAGATTTCAAATTGTTAGCTTTAAATGCCTTACGGCTTATTTTTTGACAAATCAATTGAATTTAGAATGAGAGATTTTATTTAAAAACAGTATCATGTGAATTTCTGTTCGTCGAATATCTTCCTTAGTATGAGTTCAAAGTACAATGTACAAGTAAGCCCAAGAAAATTCTTTTGATAAAAATCAAAAGACAATAGAGAAGAAATCAGGAATTTCCGCTCCTTTTGGCGAATCATCTCATGTAACATTTGAAACAGAGAAGAAAACCCAAAATCATTTAAAAACTTGAATAGTCTAAAGCTGAAATGCATGATCTTTTTATCCTAAAAGAATATGCCAATCAATGCACGCAAATATTCGCATTATCTCACCAAAAAGCTAGTCATGTCAAATCGCCATTAAATTCATTCCTTCGTGAATTAAGAAAATAAAAACCTTTGGAGATAATTATTTACCTTAAAAGTCATTAAAAATTTCTTGCACACTCAATGCCAAATGGGTGCGAAATGTGTTGAAAGGTTTAACACTTAATTAATCAATCCGAACACAACACAAATCTGCGACTAGTTCCGAGGAATGTCTTCAATCAATCAGCTCAGTGTAAACTGCAATTATTAAGCGATAGCTGCGGCAGCAACGAATAGCTGACCATGAAACGAGTGCAGTGGCGCTAATTAATTTGATTGAATTTATTTGAGGCACACAAATTTTCCACCGCCAAGAAATACACTTACCACAAGAGTTTCGTTGAGCAAATATTGCATCTATTCGTTTCTTGGATAACCAATTTCGAATTTCACAAGTCGCTCGCATAGCGAGAGTTTGATTGTGCTTCCCTCAAATGAGTGTGTGCACGCTCTGCTAAATCAATTAGCACATTTTCACTGGAAAAAAAACCCACACGGTTTTGTATTTCGAGGAGACGGAGAAGAGGTCATATGGAAGCAGTTGTTTATCGAGGTACAACATTTTTTTTATCACGTGAGAGTGCTAATTGAAAGTCTAACAACTCCGACTATTCCAGATTTGTTCCGCCTGTCGGTCATTAGATAACACACAAATAGCTCTCCACTAACCATCAACCCAAAAGAGCAATTAATGCTTGCCGATCTATGCGTGTTCATCTGTGGAAACGTTTGCAGGACCAAGAGGAGTAGTTTTTCGCATTAAAACTTAATAGCAGCAGCTTATAGTGCCATAGAAGTTGCAGCCCGTTTAGGTGCCTTGGTAGCTCACATAATCATCCCATTCCCTGTGGGCTGCCATGCACGTAAATACCGCGAATAAATTTCTAGTTGGAATTGCTGGACGAGAGGAAAATCGACAAACTTCGCCTGCGTGTACGCGCGACAGTGAGTGAAAAAAAAAGTTTGCCCCTGCTAGAGCACTGAACCCCTTTTCCGTCGTGCGGTGGCTGCATTTCAGTCAGCCAGCAGCGAGCGCACAAAAAATGCTCTGAATATCCTTTTGTGTCCTTGCTGTTCTGAGAGCGAAACGACATCAGCATGGCGGCGAATGGCTTTCACTAGAAGAATCGCACTCACCACACGCATACACACACATTGCCTGGGAAAAAATGATAATCCCGCCGCATCACTAACACCTCTTCATCGCTGTATGTATGAGTCAACCATTTTAAAATCTCATCCTTCAACACACCACCAGCTTGGGGTGGGGAGTCCTATTGCCGGTGCCTGTCGTCGACTAGAAAAGTGCGAGCGAGATGCAGAGGTTGAATGGAAAGAGATAGATTGGGAATCCTGCGTGCGTGCATTCATCCTTTCCTCGTTTTTGAAACCGATTGGAATAGAATGAGAGATGCTGGCTGCTGTGTGGTGTGTATGTCAGGAACAGGACAACAACACATTCCACATAATTTTCTCCTCCGTCATCGTTTTGAATTTGGGAGTCGTGGCTGCAGGAAGTGTCGCTTGGGTTTTTTTTTTCTCCTTTGTCACATCTTCATTGTTTGTTCGTCCTTTTTGGACGGCTCCTATAAAAAAAAACTTTGTTACTTACCCTCTCTTTAATCTATCGATCGATTTTTATTACACCAGCTAGATTGTGTCCGTGTGTGCGAGCGAGTGTGTGTAGAACGATTTTATTCGGCTTTCGGCATGTGAGTCGAAATGATATTCGGCAGCCCCTGATGATGGGGTGAAGAGAGAATATAAAAATGCGATGAAACATCTCTTTTGGGAGTTCACTTGAAATCATGTATCCACAGCATGATGGATACAGGCTTGTGCTGTAGATACGAGTGGATCTGGGTGGTTTTATGTGCTGCTGCCAACCAGAAAGGATTAATATCGAAGTATAGCAAAGACGACTAAACTCCTAATCGTTAGGTTAAAGTACGGCCGCATGTATGCATGTACGTGTAGATAGGACTTAAGCACATCCATACACAAGCTCATATCCATTGAACGGGTACATAGACCAGTAATACGCCTCTGATTAAGTTAACAATAATTTCCCTCTAGAGAGGGAGCACATACTGGCTCCCGGCACTCACACGCGTAGCTTGTGCTCGTTCTATGAGAGTGGATGTGATAAGAGTCCTTTTATCTGAAGAATTAATTTCATGGGATAATTCCAGAATTAAAACAATTCTTAAGGAGCCAAAATCACTCGCATAAATATAACAACACACACAAACAAACAAAGATGGGCGTTTAGAAAAGGATCCTCTTAATGATGTGAAGGATGTAAAGCAATTAATAAATTACCTAGGATTAAGAGATGTCCCTTTTCGGGATCGCTGGGCGTTCAGAATATGTCGGCTGAGCATCTATGTGTACCGCCTTTAGGTTCTTGTCATTTCAGGTATCGGGGTTTCTGATTTATGACTTTTGCCATGGGAGAAGGGGGCCGACTGTTGTTAGATGTCCTGCTGCTGTGACCTGGTGATTCTTGGTAAATTGGAATCCCATTGACTTTTGGGATATCCCATTTGTTCTATTTTGTAATGGCTTGCGTATCTTTTGAGGGAGGCATAAAGATGCCAAAAGATCTTAAAGTTATGACCGTTTGGGTCTTATCGTCCTGACACTAAAGGATTTAGTGTTTAACGTAAATTAAGTGAATTCATGCGGTAAGGAAAATTGTTTTAAAAGGGTTTTCTTGTTATAATGCTTCCTCTGTGTTGAACGTTGTGAATTTGTACGTTTTTTTTTCTTTTCAGATACAACGACGTCAACGTCGACGAAGAAACTACGGGAAGGAAAGGGAAGACGTTTTTGAAAAACTGCTCTGGACGCGTGAAAACAAGAGCAGTGCTTAAAAGCACACTTCGCTGTACGGGCAGGAGGATGTGCATTTGGATGGTTGTTTCTTTTCCAAAAGACATCCTACGCAATTCTCATTCGGACGCCATAACAACGTATTGGCGCCAAGCAAACGCTACGTCTAGACGTTACACAGAAACCAAAGCAACTATGTTGTCCCCACCCAATTGATTAATGTGTAATTAAGAATACGGACAACTTATAAATTAAGGTTTGGTCGGCTGTGTTACAGGGCTTAGTCATGTAGCGTAATGCTCGACGATTGATTACGCGCACAGAAGCGCCGGTTCTAATCTCATTTTTCAAATGCACCTCAGTTTGCCGCAGATACGTCAAGGTTGCTTTGGCACTCTGTCTATACCAGGAAATGTCTTATCGGTAACGATCCCGAATACGAGCTACACGATAAGAACGTGCTTTTCACATTATGTTTGAACATTCATGGATTCTTATCGAGCGTGGCGGTACAATCCACTGTCTAATTTTGAATGAGTGCGGCGACACGATAGCAATAGGCCTGCCGGAGTCATTTTCCAATTCACAGCAAAGGAAATAACTTTTCTCGCTTACCTGACGACATGGCATCGTGCTGCCTATCAACCCAGTTCTCAGCGGTCACGTATCATGCTTACACGGAGCAGCACTGCACGTACACGTATCGGAGAGGTTGCAATTAAGTTTTGCATAATTACGCAAAAAGTAAATCATAACATAAGCCTCATAATGTTGGGGGACTGTCAAAGTGCGCGACGACAAGCTACTTTATTAGCAGCACGTCACATACGTACATTTTTATTTGTTGCCGGATCCTGCACCCACATCTCAGCGCGCCACCAGCTCGTATATCATTTATCCTAGTGTTGTTGCTGCGATTTCGTTAATTTTGAGAATGATTTGATGGTACAACACAATTCGTGTACAGGTCCTTAAATAACGACTCCCCAAGAGAGAGAGAGAGAGAGAGGGAAATGCATGGAAAGAAGGGCGAATTGTGTGCTTGTGGTAGCTTGGAAATGATTCTTGGCGATAAAACAAACCGAAGGTGAACATGCCATATCGTGAGAGTGCTGAAAGCGAAAAGGAGCACACGGCGTTTGTGACTTCATGGTTTGAAACACGTTTTACGCTGCCTGAAACGTGTGGCACGACATTAGTAGTGATGATGATGATTATTATAACTGTAGTCCTTTGCACTATGACCACGTCGCAAGTGTGTGTAAGTTATTTCAGGATTAATTGGTGCTGCGAGCTTATATGGGACTGAATTCAGAGTGCCTCTATTTTTTCTTTCCGGAATTTCAGTGGACTATATTACATTTCTTCAGGAAATATCGATTTTCAATTTCACGTTTATTTTTGGACTTTACTGTTCTTTTTCAGGATGGAGAGCCACTTGACTGCAAATTGAGTTGTTCTTGTGCTTTTTTCTATTGTCTGTTCTACATCCACCCTGTAGATCCGAATTTGTTTGATATTTGATGGACAAATTCGGTTCTAGAGAGGTTTGTGTGGTTCAAAATTCAACAGTTTGGAGAGATTCCATGCAGATAAGATTTATGATGGATTAACATTTATCTAGGGCACCTTTAGTTCCATGTTTTTGAACATTTTCAGCACTGTCGAATAGTCTGATTTGTGAAACTGGGTGCAGTGGTGGTTGTATTGGCAATACCGTGAGGAATACATCGCATACTTTGTGAAACTTTATCCTAAGCCTAGAGTCACCCCTTGTGACATTCATCATATTGGTTGTATTATAGATATGTCAAATTCTCTCTTTTTGAAAGGAGTGGAATATTTAAATATACTTTGTGGCGAAAGTCTTGTTAACTTGCTTTCAATTCATCGCATTGGGCGGTGTGAACGTACGAGAAATTTTCAAACTGCCTTCAATCTAAATTTTGAAAAGTTTTATCAATTTAGAAACCCTAGATTCATCATTGTGATGGAATAGAGAATTGTGTAGACATATTGATCAGAAAACACTCCCTACCAATGGAAAGCTTGAACTTGTTTTAAGGGTAAGTAATTGAAGGTCAGTTTCATTATACTCTGCTGTTAAGATCTTTCACGTTAATGTAAATTTTTATGGTAAGAGGAACATGCCACCAAATGCTGAGAAATTTGAAAATAGTGACTTTGATTTTATTCTCCTCTTTCTCTTACAGATCAAAATGTTGCTGTGCAATAGTGCCGACATTCAAAATCAGAACCGAAAAACCGAACTCTTGGAATTGCCTTTTTTTACTCTTAAAAGCAAGCGAGCGAGCATAAATAAAAAGTTCTTCAGAATGCAAATGGTAAACAAAGCAAATTTGAACATCGAAAGTGGTTTTGATTTGTGTAATTTTTTAAAAGCTATTTGAAAGTTTAAAAAAAAAAATACATAAAATTCTGAAAAATGCATGAAATCTTTATTTGAATCGATAGTACGGTCCATTTAATTTAATGTTTAAAGATTATTTCATGCAAATGTTGACGTTGACTGCGCCTCAAATGGTCCATCCGCTTAGTCCAATTTTGGCATACTCTTTCCAACATTTCGACCGGTATCTCACGAATAAATGCCTCAATGTTGCCTTCCAATGCGTCAATTGAAGCGGGCTTGTCTGTATAGACATGAGCTTTAACATAGCCCCAGAAAAATAGTCTAAAGGCGTTAAATCGCACGATCTAGGCGGCCAATTGACCGGTCCCGAATTTGAAATAAAATGTCCGTCTTGTTGTAACCATATGTCATGCAAGCAAGCTCTTGCATTTTGGGCAAAAAAAGAGTTGGATATCATCTCACGGTAGCGCTCACCATTCACAGTTACACTACAATTCGCATCATCTTTAAAGAAGTACGGTCCAATGATGCCACCAGCCCATAAACCGCACCAAACTGTGACTGTAGCTCTTGCAATGCTTCTGGCTGATATTCACTCCAAAACCGACAATTCTGCTTATTTACGTACCCATTGAGCCAAAAATGAGCTTCGTCGCTGACTGACCCTAAAATGGAAGAAGCGCGCGATGAATTGATGATTGTAATCCTCTTACTTGATATTGATACAGATAGAATTTGGGATGTTGTGTTCATCCTCAGTTTGCCCCCATCTTTCAAATCAGTTAATTGTCGCCATACGCACGCAATTTTGCGACTACTATTTCAAATCCTCCCTGCTATCAATGCATCCATCATATGTCTTGCAACCTATATTGTATTGACTTCCGACTCGTCTTTAATCGCAATTGTAAGTGCATTAATGTCTAATCGTGAAATTCGATTTAATTTCGCTTTCGGTATGTGAAATGCGAATATGAAATATTAAAATCCAGAAGTTGGCATTATTACGCTCGACGCTATTTCATGAACGCATTGATTTTTTTATACTTCAAGGCCTTTTTTCTTCATTTGACTCATTTAATTGAAATTCAATTGAACACTGCTGGATTACCAACAAAGCACAAATGTATCTACTCACCTCCGTTAAAGATAAGGTAGTACACCGTCATCGATGAGAAATCGAAATTTCTTTGTTTGAAAAAAGATTAAAAGTCAATTTATTTTGATTACAGTTAGTTACTCGTGATTTCATGTTCAGTGAGTTTCTTACCACCTGTCAGAAACGTTCACGGAAAGCAACCAACCTTAAAATTCCTTAGCGTAAGCAAGAATTTCACATTTTTCAACGCACTGTATTTTCAAAGTATTACACATAGTCGTAAGTTGTTAGGTGCGAATTTTGAGAAATTAGTTTACTTAAAAATAGGTTACATTTCTACAAAAACCAATGAAATAGAAAAAAATATTTATTCTTCCTTATATTTATCTTCTAAATTATAATTTTGTTTTTTTATATGATTGTGATGGGTTACAACAATTCTGAAATATCTAGAGTTGTATCCTTTGGACTGCTTTTAGAAAGAGAATTACAGCTTTTCGAACAATAAATAAATTAGAAACTTACATGATTACATATACATACAAATGCAAAATTTAAAGAAAAAAGATTCTCACAATGTTTAATAGAGTCAATTGCGACAACTCGAAGTTGATCTGTTCTTGCATGTCGCAATGAGGTGTCAACTGTCTTTCTGATAGAAATGTGACCAGACGGAATTAGAAACAATAATTTATGTACAGAAAAATTTTAAAATTTTATTTTTCTACTTTGGTTAAACATTAAAATAAAAAACAGAAAATGGGAACTTTACATTAATATTTTGTTTTTTCTCTAGTCTGACCCAGCTGCCGTCGCTTGACATGTTTTATTGCATCGACATGTTTTATTGTAATTAGGTGTTACAAAAGTTCTTAGCAACCACGTCCCACCCAGCTAAAACCGACATTCTTTGTTTTGGCATATTTTCAGCTTCTTTAGGTTTTATGTTAGGCCGCAGGAGGCAGTCAGAAAGCCACGACCTTCATTTTCTTGTTTGTTTGTTGCTGTTGTGGTCGAGTTGTGACTATTATAAATTTATATGTTAAAATACTCAAAAGAATTGTACCCTTTAATATATCTGCTCATATTCATTTTGCCTTTTAATAATATAGTTTGCGAAATTCGGGACATCATATTCTGGTTTTCTGTTACAAAAAAGACTAAAAGCGTCGCGCATTACCGAAAGCAGCGTAAGACACGATGCTGTGGGTAGAAAAATATTACCGAAGTGACTTCCTCTTTATCGATCTGCTGACTTTTATGTTAAGCCGCATCTCTCACTGATCGACCTATCACTGCAAAAGTCGATAAAACGTGATATTGAAATACATAATCGTGTACATTTGAGTTCATATGAAAAAAAATGGAAATAAGACCTGTTGAACGTTTTTAACAAAAAAATTTTTTTTTTTTTTGACAACAAAGTGAAGATGTGCTTAATAGTCCAAATTGTCATCTTTAAAATTTTTGATTCGCTTTTGTAGAAGTACTTTTTTATAATATAATCGTAATTTAAACAAAATAAGCTAATAATTGTAAAAGCATGGAAGTTAAATGAATAAATAAATACAATACTATATGAACTAAAAGATGAAAATAAGATTTTTCATCAATATTTCAAAGGTCAAATGCGTCTTTTTTTTAATAGCAAAGCAACACAAGTTTGACAAGATCTTGTCGCATTGTAAACACTCAGAACCAAAAAGGTGTTGCGTTCCGAATATTCCTTTGATTTTCAAAACACTTCTAAGTTCACTCTACTGCTAAGTTGTCCCTGTGGAGCGCAGTAAGAAATTCAAATTGGCTGCTATCTCCCTGGTGATAATGCAACAATCAAAGAAAACTTCTCTATGATTCCTGATGTGTTCATTAGTAATGCTGTCGAATTCTTAATCGGAATTAAACCATCTACCAAATCAGTGAAAAATACTTTTTGTCATTCCTATGCTTGCGTTTTTATATTGTTATACTGCCACACTTCTTTTTTATTTTTGGGTATTGTGGTGGCAACAACATCTTTTACTTGCTTTCATAGATTCGTTATCGGATTTTAACATTTCACTCTAAAAGCGCAAGAGTCTTAGGTTGCCCGTGTCTTTTTAGAACGTCTACACCGACGGCATGTGCATGTGATAAAATTATACTCTTGAGTACGTTCTTATAAATTTTCTTGGTCATAATCCCATGTATTAGATGTATGTGTCCAACTCCACACCAAATACCCATGCCCATAATATTGTCACCTCCTATGTTGGCCTTATTTTTGCTTACTTCGGATTGATTTCCGTGTTGGACGTCTTACTTTATGCCTACTTTTTTTTCTCATCACTCCAAATAATTTTTTTCAAACGTCTGAAAAGACTCTTCATCGTTTTGAACCAAATGAAAAAGATTCGGAGGATCGCGACTATTATTTGTTTTGGAATGTCAGAATGATGTGGTGGTTACAGGCGATATGTTTTCAACACATGCATATTTGTGGCCATAAAACATATTTTGACTTCTCTGAATGATTTGCAACAGACTCAAAAATACTGTCGATGCAAACGTGAGTCTTGACATCCCCCCTATAAGTGTATAATTTTCTAAATTCAGCAATTTCTTCCTAATACTATTAAAATATGCATCTAAAGCTTTCTTTCTTGACTGAAAATTCGTTGTCTGTATATTTTTTTTTAGAGTTACAGTTGTGGTTTTCACGGTAGTGCACAGCCACGTTCAATATTTTAAATGAACACCTCGCATTCCTTGAGAGAAGATGAGCACGACAAGTAATTGCTGAAGAAGCTAGGCCCTTATCCTTTGTGGACTGTAACGACATCTTATTACTTTCATTTTTTAAATTTAAATTTATTCCCTAAATTGTAACGCCTCACTTATTTAATAAAATTTTCTTTCTTGAACTAATGACGAAACATTGATTTATGGAAATGTCAATATGGTTGTCACTAAAAGCTTGATCTTAAACAAAAAACAAACGACAATCCTTTTTTTAATATAACCAAACGTGTTCAAATACTCTTAAACTTGAAAATATGCCTTTTCCAACGTTCATTTGAAGAAAAATAATTTCAGGTAAGGAATCAATAAAAACACTTGAAAACAAAAGCACTTGCCGCTTAAAAACATACATTTTTGACTCAACTTCAGCAACATTAATGAACAGCCTTAGCATGCTTCAAATTTAATGTGATAATAAAATCTTCATTTATCAAAACGAAAACCAATTTAAAGTCAACTTCAACACACCACATTTGATGTAGCTCTCGTCTGCTCAAGTTACAAAATTCACTTACGTTTGTATATTTCATAGATATGTCCTTCGAAAGCGTGAGGGGGAAACCGGCAAACTTCTGAAGCCATGCCATCAGACCGTGGACACCGTGGAGTTTGCACAATACAGCCAATATGAATGCCAACGTGCATTTGCCCATTGAAAATGCTTTATGGACGACTGACTCATGCTTATATACATAATCTTACCCGCCAACAATCAACCGCACAACCACCCCACTGCATGGCAACTGGTATCCTGCAGTTGAATAAATTCGAAACCACACAAAACAAGAAAACGTCACCTGCTGTCTTCGGGAAATGCAAATAGGCTCCGAATGCTGTCCTTCCAAGCACACATATCTCTTATGGGCCCAGTGCAGAAGGAGCGAGCACCACCCCTAATTTATTCAACTCCTCCATGTGCTGCTATGCAAGGGAATAACATTTGGGTCAATATTGCAACACAGCCACTTACGACAACCAGAAAATTGAAGGACCATCAGACCTGCTTCTGTGTGCGAATAAAAATCCATTGCCATTTTAATCATCCAGGGCCCCCTGGCTCTGGAAGGACAGGAGCAGATTTAACTTGCACCAGGACGATGGACAGAAGTTCAACAATCAACTGACTGAATTAATGCAAAGCACACACCCGTCGCAGCGTGCCTGGGCGGGCAGCCATCCAAAACAAGTGCACTTTCATGTGTATGCATGACGACCGGAGACGCATTGTTTTAGTTGCGTTGTCCTTGCAATTGCATGTATATGCAGCTTCATGACAATAAATCCGTTCAAACGGATTGGCACAGAATGGCGAAAGGAGGGGACATGCATATAGAAACGCGGCAGGACCTTCCGATGTCACGGGGTGGGTAAATTGTGCGCGCTTTGTTAGTTTTCGAAATTATTTTTCAGATACAAGCGACGGAAAAAGAATAAGAGAATGTGTGCACAAAAAATTTATCGCCATAAAGTTAAAAGTTATGCATTCAGAGTTCCGACTTTTTAATCGAAGTTTGCTTGTTTTGTATTTTATTCACTTTTGCCGTGGTGGAGTGGAAAATTCCGAAAGGACGTCTCCTGCGTCGCCCTCCGCTCGCAGCGGTTTTGTATGAAATAAAATCGATTTCAGATTTACCGCACAAATTTAGTGGAGGGCAGTGTTATCAAATGCGAGTCCCGTGTTCGGCCTGACAGTTGGATATGTTTTATGAAGTTTCTCCCGCTAGGTATGTAGGCACCGTGTAAATAGTTGGTTGTAAAAATTTGCCACTCCCATCGGCGGGGTTTACTAAAAAGGCGGAAATGCTTAGAAGATCATTTGCTTGGATATCAATCAAAATATCGGCCTATACGCCCGCAAGAAATTACTCACCTTTTACGATCCGCAAGACGTGGCCTACACATACATATATGTGGTAGATGGATGGGGTCTTAAGGGCTTACTTATGCGATTGCTGGGAAACTGTTATTGGCGATCATAAATTGAAATATTATCATATTCCTGCGGCATGGAAATAATTGTTATACGAAATTAGTGCGACTTTATTCGGGTGGAGCCATGATGCGTTTATGTGGGTACTTATCTTGACTGCGGGGAGACTGATATTCAGTTTTATGAACATCTCAAAAGCGAGTTGTTTTTGTGGCCTCCCACATCCCAGTGATTCAATTATAGTCTCGTATCTGATCGGAGTATTAGAGAGCAGAAACTTGTGTGCTTTCGATGCAGGATTTCATGGATTAAATGAACTTGTCGCCATAGTGAGTTGTTTTTAACGTTCTTCTCATCCCATACATCCCTAGCACGTCTTAAAAAAGGACACTCATAAAGAGAGAAAACAAACTGGCGTAATCTGGGGAAATAGAGTAAATGGGAAATTCTGATGGTTTTGACACTGTAACAGCCAACCACTAGTACTAAGTCCCTCGTCTCCATCCAATCAGTATCAAGAATGCAACTGAATTAAATTGCAATCAAATGGAAATTTGGAGAAAAATGCTGAAAACTGTGAAGATACGTTCTATTTAATATTGTAAAGGTTTCAATGTAACCATTTATAAATGTCATATCGTGACCGTGTTCGATATATTTTTCAAGGCTTATGTCGCAACTGGAATGTATCCAAAAAACGAAAGATTTAAATTGCTGGCTGGCGGAAAATGGGTGGGAATAAGTTAAAAACTGACTCATGAAACAGAACAAATGCCGTAACCGATGGAAAATATCGAACACACCGTGTTTTCCATACACCATTGTATACATTTTTTAAAATTTTTTCAATTCAATTCAACAATATTTCTTAACTCGTTTACAATAAAACAAGCATTGCAAAAATATGATTGAAAGAATATCAATTGAACAACGAGAGAGCCGGTTGTCACCAGAGTCATTCTATTTCGATAAAACGAAGCTTACTTGCTTCCACTATTGAGACGCGCCTGAAACACTACAAACCTGAACTATCTTATATAATAAGCAATATAAATTAAGCTGTGACATAAGTGATCAGAATTGAACAGACGAAACGTTACACATCGTAATGGTAGACAACCACAGGCCTGTTGGCGAACACAAGGGGAGAAGGACGTCAATAAACCTGATATCCACAATTGAAGGCAGTTGGCTAAAGATCCTGCCAGCTGAAGAAGCCTGTTGGCCGAGCCCACATCCACTCCTGACTGTAGCGGTATATGAAGAAGAAGACATGCATTTCATTTGTAAGACTGTGTCTGTCTGTTTCCACTATTCTATGAAAAAAATTACTAGTACTTGAAAATTATTTAAAATTTACATTGTAGGGTAAGTAGGAAATGTGAGTACTCGCATCGTCTATATAAACTTTGTTGGCATAGAGGCGCGTGAATGAAATACTGATGAAAAATGTCTGAAAATAGTGGAAAAGTGGTGTATTGTTGTTTTTAGCGGCTGCCAGATAGTGACTAGAATAAATTCATCCCACTTAACACTAATAGTCTCGGAAATTCGATGTCACTTATCAGTTTCGAGAATCTGATGTGAAATGGGATGACTCTGCAGGATATAAGCTGACGAGGAGTATTCTCCAAAACGCCGCATTTACGCCACCTCAAGTCAGGAAAGACACCAGACGGCTTGTTGGCGTACTAACGACACACTTCGCCTTCGCTAAGCACTTAGGGGTGGTTGTGCTTAGTGATAAAACCCTCTGCGAAGCTTGTACAGAAGGTTGGGGTACTGCAAGGAACTTCCTCTGTCAATGAGCCAACTTTGCTCGGAACATGTGGCGGCTGTTTGGTGCTGATATTGTTGGAGCTGAAAACCTAGGCGCTTTATTATAGAAGCGCATGCTGATATTTCTTTGGAAGACAAAGAAATTGCATTATAGATAGGTTACCGCCGGCAGCTGCAGTAAAAAAAACTGCGTGCTCTGCGTCCTCCTTGGAGGTTGAGCGTTGTGGGCATAGCGGTGAGTTGTCGGGCCCAAACCTGTGCAGACCCTACAGATTTGACCACCCCGTGTGACAGCACATGTAGAATAGGTTGGATAAAGCAGCTGTTCGTAGTCTTATTTGGCTTATTGGCTTATTGTATTGACGGTGGCGATGCTTAAGGTGTAAGTTGGTGCGCTGGTACCAAAACCGGCGTATCCAAATTCTTTGAGCCCATAGGGTGACTTCTTGAAAGCTGCAAAAGGAGAAGAACAAAAGAGTGAGTTAAGAGCGTGCTACGGGTTTGAACAATGGCGGAACATGTAAATTGAAAACGACTATCGACGAACGCACATATGTCGGCTTTATGAACCATCTGAACGTACAGCTCCCAGTCATGAGTGAAACCTTTGGACGTGTGTTTGGTTCTCAGCATTGCACTACAGCCCACAAGGGACCAGGGCCTAGCTTCAACAACAACTACTCGTGTTGTGCGTGTAACTGTTCTCTCACGAGTGGAAGGGACTTACAGTTTCTTGCCGACTCTGAACGGCGATATTTGAGAAGCGTTTCATAGACAATTGATACTCTTTGAGTGTTGTCTGCAACTCGAAAGAGGTGATGCTGGTGAAAGTCTGGTTTCGATCCCGGGATGGGACACCTCGCATTTTTTCACGGCACCAACTCTTTCGAGCTGCTGACAACACTCAAGAGTATCAATTGTTTATGAAAAGATTCTCAAATCTCGCCGTTCGGAGTCGGCAAAAAACTGTACGTCCCTTCTACTCGTGAGAAAACAATAGCACGCACATCATGAGTAATTGTTGTAAAAGTTGTTGGTTCGTTGTGGGCTGTAGTGCCACTCAATTATAATAGGTTACTGCCTGATAGTACAATGGACTAGTCTTAAAGTCTCAGTCAAGTTTCTAACCAAAGCTACATTCGCAAAATTTTTAAGTTTCACAAGTTTTCTTTTTTACAATTTTTTTCTACATTCTCTGCAAATTATCAAGTGTAAGTGTGGCGGTTTCTTTAATTGTTTTGAAAAAATAGTTGAGAGAATTTCACAAAATTCATATGTTGAGTAAAAGCCAGTCGAAGGTGTTTTGTACTATTCCTTCCATCTGCATCTCCTTTCTCCATCTCTTACACTGATGATCATAAAGTTTAAATTTGTTAATATCATTGATCAGAGGTCATTGTTGATTACTCTGTCAATGCTTTGAGTATGAGTAATTTTCGTTGTGTAAATATGTAAATAAAATGTTTTTTTCTTGCAAAAAATAAAAATGCAGTACTTCTTTCTATATACACTTTCATCTATTCAAACTTTAACATCTGAAACCTTTTTACACCGTAAATGAAGGTCCATAATTCAGTGTTGCGATTGCATTCAACGTTTTTCGAAAATTAACCAGAGACACCATTAAATCCCGTCTTGATCTCATCCAAGAAAAGACTACGAACTCAAACCGACAGAATTATAGAACATTTCCTAAAAGAAACTACCCTTAAAGTTGCACCCTACTATATCTTATAACAAATTGCATTGTGCTCACTCGAGAGTGTCTGGTTAAGGACTAATTAAAAACTCTGTCAAATCATGTGGTAGAACCTAATACACTTAAAGTCTTAAGGAATTATTTTGTCAGATTGTATTGCAAACAAAGTATGTAATTCTTATAATCACCACGCCGTTTACATAAATGTTGACGGCCTTGTGAGATTTGAATTCAAACTCAAAATTCATTGCTACGCTTATTCCAGAGATTGTGAATGCCATACTGTCCCAAAATTAGAAGTGAACTAAGGGCAGCAATCATGGATGACAACCCAACTGGTTTTGGTATGTGCTAGATTACATTGCAGAAGTCCGAGCTAGCCACCACTACGTGGCGCAATAAACAGTTAGAAGACTACGTCCACACCATTTCAACAGACTTTCTAACTAACATCTGAATTCCAGCCAATAAACTTATGCAGCTCTCAGGTGTACTCAGGTTCAGTGAGTGCTGAGAAATGCGCATTGATTCACTTTGAATTGTGCCTGGACAATATAATCTTCTTCGCTGACAGGATAATTAATGACAATTGCATAATTTCTTATTTTTTCTCCAGCGACAGCGACATATCGCATGTTTACACTTGAATTGAATTATTATTTATAGATTCGCTTGATTGACAATATCTTCGATGAAACATCTCATCTCACCTAGTCACACGAGTGTGTGTATCTGCAACGATTGGTGACGCACAGTAGGCTAACAATCGTACAAATGTTGGGTGACAAACTCGTAATAAAGTTCATTCCTTATCGAGCGACAATAATCTTGGCTTCTGTTTGACAACACAGCACAACGCAACACACATGTTGTTGTCGTCCCCCATTGGTTAATTAGACGCTGTAGTGGCAACCTGGCCAGACCGCTAGTTAATGCCTGTGAAAACGTTCCTCAATGCAGGAGGCGTAGAGCTTAGGTAAGGTGATAATGTATCTTTTGAGTAATGAACCACTGTCGGTATCAACGTTAATAATTTATTGAAACGAAAAAAAAAACATATTCTCTGCTTTGTAACATAATTAGTAGTGCGTTCTGTCAAGCATTGTATTATTGTGTTGTGCCTGCAGGAGAGTAAGGGGGAAGGTTTTTTTTTTTTTTTTTTTAGAAAAGCGTGTATGTGATGAATGAGAAGTCAGTCTTCGAACAGAAATAGAAGTTGATAAGAGTTTATCAGTAAGCTGCTTGGCTAATACAACATGATCTCGTATAACCGCTAGCACTATGGCAATGCCCGTAGAGATTAAGTAAATTTTTGTAATGTTCCTTAACCTTCCGGCGGAGTTTGGTTCTTAATTGATATGTTACTCTTTGAGGAACGCTCCTACTTGCAAGTACTTTCTTAAAGTTCAAAAAGAAAGAAGTCAACTTAAGTCTCATTCCTAGACAATTCTCATTCCTTGAAGTCCCAGATTGTACGGAAACAAATGTTAAAATTCGTATATTCGTCGACCATCGTTGAGATTTGTTTAGCTACGTACACTAATTTTTCTCCAATGCCAGCAGTTTGAATGGAATGAATTTTTGGGATATGAAAGTGACTTTTTCAAATATTTGGGGCCATAAGTCCGTAGTAACGCAATAAATGTTGTCCTCTAAGAGGTCAATCGTTTTGGGCGTATCGGCGGAGACTTCCCATATCACCACAGAAAATGGTCAAGGTAATCCAGATCAAACAGCTGGACTAGAAACATTGCATTCTTTTCGAAAGATCTTACAGCTGGTGCACTGTACGTACGACGCACTTAATTTTTTCTTGACCCTAATTTATGTACGGGAGACACATAAATGTTCCCAATCTCAAATTTTGTAATGCAAACACAGGTTTCTGTGATTCAATAATACCATGCAGATGGCTCCATAAATGTACAAAATATGAAAGGGTGGAAGGTAAGTCGGAAAATCGCATGATCTTGGAGGCCAATTCACCGGTCCGTAACGTGAGACGATGTGGCACGAGCTGCGTGACATGTTGCGCCGCTTTGCTGAAACCACAGCTCCTGCACATCATGATTGTTCAATTGGAAAAAACGTAGTAATAATGGCTCTATAGCGGTCACCATTGACTATTGGCTAGCAAGAAGTATGGACCAACTATTCCACCAAAGCCTACCAAATAGACAGTTTTTTTGATGTACCGATGGCTCATACACTTGAGGATAATCATCACTTCAAATATGGCGCTTTTGTTTATTGAGGTATCCATTCAACTGAAAGCGCTAAATAAAATTCACTTATGAAAATTGGGTTCACCGGTAATCTTGTTTCGGGTCAAATTTGCACAATTTGGAAGCGTTGTTCAGGCGTTAATCTATTCATGTTAAAGTGCTGAACCACATTAAAATAATCATTTGACAGCTGACCCAATAGCCACCAGTAAAAACAGTGATGCTAACATTAAGTTCTATGCCTCTTAAAACACCTATAACATTCTTTTCGGTTTTTACGTTTAACTTGAGATGTTCTTCTATTATAGGAAGCATGTTTGTACGTTTAACTTAATTTGTGTCTCAATGTCTTGTTGTCAAGTAATGCCGAACTTAAGGCCATACAACATTTGTAGATGATTCTTACAAAAAACGACCACTACGTTCTTAGACATGTTCAAGACGTATTCTGCTTCAGACACTCTGCAATAACGAAATACCTGGTTTAAAAGAAACAACAAATTAACATGTATAGTAGAACATTTGGCTGAAAGTTGACTTGATTTGTTTTCATTTTCATCACATTTTAAGTATGTTTCAAATGGTCTACGAAGTCGTTAGTTTTTTTATACTATTTGATACAAATTAAAATTTCTAAAATCGTAGAACACTGATATGTTCTATTGATTTCAATTCTTTCATTTCTGACACATAATATAAATCATGCTTGACAGTTTTGAGCGTAACGACATGACGTCATTATACCTGTGTCGTGTCAATGGCGGTGACATATGTATGTTTGAAAGTGAAAACGATTTTAATAATTCAGTTACTTCTTATTATTGCACTTTTCACCACCGTTATTATTCAAATAATCATATAAGTCACAAACGACGGTCAAGGCAAAATTGTAATTGTTCCAGGATACGATATTTCAATAATAATTGAGTGGCACTACAGCCCACAAGGGAGCTTCTAGGACAACTACTCGTATTGTGCGTGCTATTGTTCGCTCTCAAGTGTAGAAGGGACCTACAGTTTTTTGCCGACTCCGAACGGCGAGATTTGAGAAGCTTTTCATAGAAAATTGATACTCTTTGAGCGTTGTCAGCAACTCGAAAGAGGAGGTGCCGTGAAAAATAGCAATGTGTTCCGTCCGGGAATCGAACCTAGACCTTCGGCATGTGGGGCGACGACTTACCCACTACGCCACGGAGATAATACATTGGGAAAAAAATCGAAATGCAGTTTTGCAGCCACCGAAACATAACATAAATAAACTGAATGGCACTACAGTTCGCAAGGAATGCCTAGCTTCTCCAGCAACTACTTGCGCGCTATTACTTTATCACAAGTTTTTTTTCGACTTCAAAATTTGTATAAACAATTATACTCCTTGTTTTGTATTGTCAACAAATCAAAAGAAATATTGAGTTCCGGAATTGAACTTTGGACCTTCAGCGCGCGAGTCGAAACTTTTACCCACAACTCAAACACATTGATATATATGTACATTCAGTTAAAAATCTCGAGATATCGAAAACAAAAAGAATACAGATATATATAGAAACTAATCTCTCTTGTTTCAAACATATTAATATCACTTTTAATACGAAGTTCAAAATTACACACACTTAAAATGAGGTTCGCATAATGCTAAGAGGGTGGTATACCTCGGTTAGATATGGAAATTTGAACATAGTGCAGTAGAACTCCTAGAGACAAGCTTATGTTTGGATTATTGTTTTAAATGAAAAACTGTAAGCGATTTACAAAAATGAGCTACTTGCTTCACGCTTACTTTTAATTCATGCACCTACTGTAATTTTTATAGTAAATAAGCAGTCGTTGATTCGGCTACTAAGGTTCTTCAATCCTGCTTGTGAAATTCTCCCGGTTACCCCACTATATATAGCAGGGTGTAGCACACATTGCGTGGCTCAATAAAATTATATTACGCACAGAGTGAAGTCTTCTTTTCTTTCTGTCTTCTCCTACAAAACGAATCATATTCTCTTTGTAAGTAATTCGCACTTGTACACTTAGTATTTTTGCAATCAACCAGTTCTAATTCATTATTCGACAGTTTCGATTAAGTAGTTTCCCATTTTACAGAAGATAAGTGTTTCTGTCCTTTCAACACCAATGTTACAAGACCCGACACAACCCCTCACACTTTTATGCATTATACGAAAGTGCCTTAAAGTGTCCCAGGCCTATAAACCTGATATACATAACTTATCAAGTACTCTCGGACCAGTTAAACCAGCAGACATCACTGATGCAATCCAGGTCAAGGGTCTACAAGAATAATGAAAAGTAGTTCCTGTTAACGAATTCTGTAATTATTGTTCTTAAAACAATTCTTTGAAATGTCTTCAAGAAAAACTGACAAACATCTGACTGACTGAAAAAATTCAAAACCGAGTCCAATTAAAGTCCTTTAATTAAATATTAAAATCATATGTCGCAACAAGTTTGCCACCTCGATGTACTTAGCAAATTCCTAAACACCACAACCCCATCCTCCCTTTGTCGTGTCGTGTACATCTCAAGTGTCTTCACAAAATTCATTTAGTTTCTATTTAGCAGAATGATTAATACCAGCCTGACTTCGATTAATTTGAAGGTCTTTAATCTGTCAAAAAGTTAATAGATTATGCGAATTAGAGGCGTCAATGACATTGCTGGCATTCGGCTAAGCATGTTTGGAATGTTGTTTTAATTAAATATGCCTCTAAGTCCATGTGACTCTGCCTCTTCTTCAACGTACTCCTGAGAAATAGTTTCCCATGGAGATGCTGATTCATGAAATCAATTTTGTGTTCTTTCTTTTGGAGGAAATTACTTAAATATGTGAAAGGACCTGTAAAGTTGGAGCATAACTACACATGTGCCCTTGTATACTACAAAATAATCAAAAAGAACCTGAGACACAACCAGATGACTAGCGGAAGATTGTGTTTAGACGCTTTTTCCTCAGATCCAAAAATCATTTGATTAAAGTCGCGAAGGCGCACTTTCACAAAATAGAGTGTTTGAGGTCTGAGAATTTGCGAGTGCGCTGGGAGGTACGTCGTGTGCCCATTAAGCCTCCCTAAAATGTAAATTCATTGGACGATATTGTAGCAGCATTGCAAGACGGGCATGAATCCAAATTTGTTGCGTATAACGGTACCAAAACTCCTTTCATAGAAAAAACTTGCAAAGACCTTAAATTATTATCAAACCTCCCCGAAACTACTTAAATCAACATGCAATCCTCAGAAGCATACATTTGTGTGCCCATCCCCTTGTGATTTGAATGCCACCGTTGGCATCCCATTTTGCGTTTTAATTATTTACTCTGTCTATGTACCGTCACGTCATTGTTGTAAGTTTTTTTTTCTACGACATTCCCTGGTGGATGTACATAACATGGCGGCTCTATACATATAGAAGGGCAACACACATTTCGACAAACGAAGGATATACTGTAACAGGGCAAACGTAACCCCAAGTGGTAAGCAGCCCTGGTGAGCGCTCATTGCCATCACCATTTCCGACTTTCATGCAAATTTGACAAGTGACATGTTGACAAGTGTGATGGAGTAGAACCTGCCACTCGGCTCGCACGATAAAGGCCCATTTCACATCTCTGCACAGTAATTGGAAAACTTTCCAGGGGTGGATTTGCTGAGTTCTTAACTAAGAGTTACAACACCCAAAACAAACCGACACCCTTGGAGCAGAATTAGGGTGAAGTAAGAAAAAAAAAATTGTCAAATGGAGTTTCATCGAGAAAAAAACAAACAAACGCACACAATATCAAAAAGAAAAAAACAATTTTCAAGTTTGAATGGAGAGAAACCAATCAAATTGGACTTCATGATCCGAACTTCGAGCGGGAACCAGCGGCATGAGGCCAAACATTGATTGAGTGATTGATGGTCACGCAAGGACATTCTTATCCCGGACCAAAATTCTTTACCACGTCGTCGTCGTCGTTCTCCATTTTTGTGATTTTCTTCTTTATCGCTTCGTTTTTGCATATTTATAACGCAATATTGCACTTAGTTCAGTAATTTAACTAAATATTTGTACAGCTACCATACCGTTATCGGCCATACTGAGCATTTGTGTCAAAACAATATTATTAATAGCAGTGCGCTGCGGGCCCAGTTCGGATAGCTAGTGGGGGGTTTCGATTTTCCACGCTCCACAAATTCAATTAAAGAAGAAAAAAGCGAGCGGCTGCGATGGCTGACGCAAAGAGCCTTCAGTAGGTGGGGTTCGTGGGGAGCGCACGAGAGGCAAGCATGACCCATTCAGTCGTGGATGCATACAAGCCACCATGTCTGTCGAGGACATGCAATCGAATTGTTGAACTGTAAGTACACGTTCGCAACACTATGCGCCACACACACACGATTTGGAAGCGGCAGCAGGTTTTGTATAAGCCCACCACGACGACGACGACGACGTCGGCGGACGTCGGCTATCATTAATCATCACAATCGTGAAATTTTTATAAATTTTTCATTTTGATTTTGTGAATAATTGCGGTCTGTCGATGGGGCCTCATTAAGATTGATAAGTTTTTCGAACATTTTCAATTTAATTAGCTGCAATCATAGCAGCCCGCTGGCGAAAGCGTTTCTGTGTGGCTCACTTTGAAGCGGTGCTGATGTGGGATACCCAAGGAGACTCATCGTAGCCAAGTGATTTTTTTTCTGGTTGTGTTCTTTCTTTCTGTGAGAACATTTTGAACGCGTCAATTTGAGTTTGAAGCGTTAAACGCATAATTCTATGGTTGTAAGTGTAACATTTAGTGGGAAAAGGCCTGAGGCAGATGACGCTGAGCGTTTGTCTGCGGTTGACGAATGGAATTGAAAAAGAAATTTAGAAGAACTATTTCCGCTGCATATACGGAAAAGTAGAACGACGCCAAAGCGATGGCGAGAGTAAGCATTGAGTTCTTTGACTATTTTTTGGCAGAGCCACAAAAATGTTTTGCTTGTAAAGGTGGTTGCTAAATATACTGTAATTTAAGGGTCTTGAGGAGTCTCTCCGGGGATATTCTTTGATTGAATCTTACTCGTATGTGAATTGAGATGAGGAAAAGTGGTGTGAAGCCAACAACTGTGTAAATCTCTAGAGAAATCAATGCAGGAAAAAAGTGTAGAAATATGTTATATGTATCAATTCATTTTTGAGACAACAAGTACACGTTTAGAAGTCGTTTTTAAGAGTGCTAAAAAAAGTCAGTTTGAAAATATTTAAAAAATGTTCTTGAGTTTTTTTTTGTTTTACAATTTTTTTGAAATTCATTACAAGGAAAGTTATGTAAAATGAATAAAATCATTTTAAGAACATGAACAACGCATCGCGCATTTCCTCCATATTGCTTATGTCCCTGAATGTTTTGCTGACGTCAAAAATATTTCTCTTTATTAATCATGCTTCAAAAATTATGATCATTAAACGTATCTTAATTTTTGTTAGTAAAAATTTGTAAGAATAATGGAGGCCGAGCTCTACGTTAAGAAGAAGAAGATGAATGTATTGAATTTTTGTTAAGAGTTGAAACCAAAAATTTAGCGAAACTGCTGGCACAAGAGCCTAAGTAACTTTCTCAGCTACTATTTGTTTGTTCTTTCAAAAGTAAAGGTGACCTAGACCTTTTCCTGACTCTGAACGGCGAAACTGAACATTTCTTTTAAAAGCAATTTATACTACTTGAGTTTGGCGGGTACACGAAAGAGGAGGTATCGTAAAAAATGTGCCAAATGTTCAATATTGGAATCGAACCTGAAATCTTCGACGTGTAGGACGACACACTTGGATGGAAAAATTGGTAATATTCACAGGATATGAATTTAAATATGTTTTCTCGCGAGTAGATCAACTAAGGTATAGACAATTTGCAGTTTTTGAGTATTCCGGCTGGATGTCATTTAAGGTCTGAGAGTAGGGTTCAGTCAAGGAATCGAACCTAATTCTTAGGCCTTTCAATCTACGCACTTACCCAGACTCAGTCACAGGTTTAATTGAATGGCTTGATCAATCTTGTGCAAATTTTTCATAAGCCACTATCCAGCTTTTAACGGGATATCGTCTAATTAAAATTTTTTTTCAACTTTTAGTGCTAAATTTAAAAGCGATCGATGTTACGACTGTCACATCCGTAGATCAGTTGAATTTTATTTATCTTTAGGTATGCTACAATATACCGGCCTTACTTGTCTAAAACCATTCACTAGCAATTTTAAATTAAATTAAAGTAAAAAAGTGGCTGTCCGAGTTTTTCGCAAATAAGGAAGGGGCTTCTACGAGGTGGGAATTATGAAGTTGCTGTCTAGATGGAAGCAGATTATCGAACAAAACGGCGTAAATTTGAACTACATCCGATCACTGTAATACTTTTTATGAAGAACTGAATGAAGAGCAAAAAAGCGGAAGGGAGGTGTTTGACAACCTTATATTAATTTGCCCGAAAACTTGTCTTGCTCTATGGCGTTAATAGGAAATTATGTATTCAGAAGTATACAACGAGGAACAATAAAAGCTTAAAAAATATAATAAACATTCAAAGCGAGTCATAGTCAATCACTATGAGTCGAAGCATTAGTGTGTTACGAAACTCCAAAACTTTCCAAATTAAAGTTTATATCAATGTCATACGGGACGGAGGGAAGTAAGAAAGAATTATTGCTTGCAAGTATATTCCACATGTTAGTCTCTGCATAATTCAAAAGCGGTGTACGCCAAGGGAGCGCTTGAGTCCTTTGTTGTTTACTTCAAATGTGCATCAGTTATTCTTTACTGACGATGGAGCCATTACAAGTGATGATCAAACTAAATTCCTTTCAGCGACCACTCGATGTGTGGGTGGATGTTTTGGAGGAGAATGGGTACAGTATTAGCCAGAAAAAGACTGTGTTGTCCATTCTCTGATGCAGTCAGGCTCATTGCAGACATTTATTTTTTTCAACGGTAAAGAGCTTTCCAGGTGCGAAAAGTTAAAATATTTGAGGCAATGATAAATCACGAAATGTGGATAGAACTGCACTGTAGTCTAGTGACTTGAATCTAGAGAATGTTACGTCCTACGTCTTACGAAAATCAGTCCACAACTCAATCTACAATTAATAACGAAGAACCTGCGGCGACGATATCAACCACGAAGTAGGCTTACATTGGATGAAGGGACGTGAAAACTTAGCCGTCCTCTGTGAATGAAAATGTCCTCTAAGCTGAAAGTCTCTACACCAGAGTTGTACGGCCGGCGCTCTTGCACTGAACCGGAACTGAGATGAAGATGCTTCGCATGTCAGCGAGAATAACGAAGCTCGACAAAATAAGAAGTTTAATGGTCCGAGGATACCTTTACGTCAATGAATACATCTCTAAAAAAGTTAAACACAACTGGCTCAGTTGGTATTGTCATGGTTAAAGGAGAAATTCTTCGAACACCGTTAAAAAGGCAAAATCAAGAAACGTTACAGCTCAAGCGCGAAAGAGGCTGGTCTAAAAACTCTTGGATCACACAACTGCAAAAACATCAGCATTTGATCGGCATCAGAGATGAATTGATTCGAGACAGGGAGGCCTGCCAAGATTTTTTGAGGACGAATCGGAAAACCCCAATAGAAAGAAAGAAATAACAAAAATAGTGTACTTTGCTAACATAACATAGGCGGCTGCTTACTAGATTCACGATGTTTTTAAAAACACAAGTTACGACCATATTGAGTTGATTGCTGTTTTAGCACCTTGTTAGAAAATAATTAAATATATTTACCACATCTAGCTCTTACAACTTAAGGACCAATTACGCACATAAGACAAGCGTTTTGCAATACACAATATTCCTTTGGCGTTTCTATTTAGAGTTGGAGTGCCTATAAAACTCTATAATGGCAAGTAACAGGTCCCCAAATGTATTTAAAATTCATTGAGTTTCGGCGAAAAGTTTCGTTTCATGGATACAAGAAAATCAAAGTAGTTGATCAGTTAATTATTTTATCAAATAATAAATCATTTGAATTGCCGTAGTATGTATGTATGTCTGTGCTGAATCACAAAAGATTCAACTTCTAGGGTCCAAGTACCAATTACAATTGCGGAAAATCTTTAAAATCATTGCATGCACATCTGTGTGTCGAAAGGGTGTATCAAATCAATGAACAAATTATTTAACCGAATACCCAGTGAAGGCAGTGCCGAAAGCCTTTGATTGACAGTCGAATTAAAGCGATTCCAAATAATGCAGAAATATATCCAAAGTGAAATGAAAACTCCCCAATGATAGAACGAAACTGTCAGTGTGGTTTTTTTTCTGATTCCATTTTTTTCCTCTCATGCCAACTGAGAGCTCACGCAGTCATGGTATAGGAAGCCCAATGTCTGCACTGCAAAGCCTATTAAATCGACCCATCTCTATGGCGAATGTTGTCCTGTGGAGTTGATTGCTATTGCAATTGAACAACACCCCACCTCGCACAATCATGCACGTTCCCTGCCTACATTATGCGAAGACTGACGCCGCCGCCGTCGCCGACACACAGCACAACCCAAACCAGATACGTTGAAACAATAACGCAAAATACACAGAAACATCTCTAGATACATACGTACAATCGCAGTCGCCCTGAAGAAAACAAAAAGGGAAAAAATGAAATTACGAGGCTGCTGTTAGATACTCGTACACTCGAACGGTATAGAGCTTCACTTTGATTAATGATGTTTTCCGTGGGACATAAAAATATCGGGGAAGGAATAAGACAGCCTATGGACTTGGAAATTATTTTGAGGCCGCAAAAGTACAAAGAACGAAAAAAAAAAAACACCCAAATGTATCGAAAAAAAAACACAAAAATGCCAGAGACAGTATGAAAAAGTAAGGTTCGCTCGAGAGTATTGAAAGTTTAGAGGATTTTTGCATCATGCGCTTGAAGCTTCGTTTTGGCAAGTGAAGGTTGACTCCAGATCGAGTAACAAGGCCAATTGCATAACTCACAGCCTTATTTTCATTCGGTGCTGTCAGCAAAAGGTGCGAATGTTTATATTTTCGGAATCACGCAAATTCGATTTCTTCCTACATTAACGGCGAACTGTTGCTAAAATTAAAATTCGCACTTAGCTGTCTTACTGACATACAAAAAGACGATTAAACGACAGAATACATACGATCTAATTGGACTATCTTAGGAATAATGAATTGTTATCTTGAAAGTTTGTCCTGTGGACATAGCAAATAAGATCTTCAGGGCTAGAGATTGAGAAAAAAGGAATTTTGGTTATTAAGGTGAATGACTTCAGTTTGACACATAAATTCATAAACACTGAGTGAAAGAAATCTTGCAGCTTGAGACACAACAAATCGCCATTTCAGTGATAGGCCCAGAATACCTTTACGCATCAAATATCGACAAGATCCCACAACAATCCCAACATTCACTAGCTTCAAGCGAAATAACGTAGGCAAGCAGTCTGAGATTCATTGCTCTTACCGGTGTTAAATCACATCAATCATTTGAGCCTTCATAGTTTCTTGTTGTCGATTATCTCTTAAATCGCCTCGAATCCATATTGTCCCACAAGCCATAATTCATCTACCACTCATCAGCGGCGTAATAGTGCGGAGAGTCAAGATAAAAATGAGCACCTGTCTTCGCAGCGCATTCATTCAAGATTAATTAATTACGGCCAAAATGCAGAGAGCAAGGGTTTTTGTCTTGAATCCAGCACTTGCCCGACGTCCATATCCCAGCCATTTAAAGTCATTAGAGTTAATTGCATGCTTTTGCGTGTAGGGAAAAAATCGTTGTTGCCGAAGGCCCGTAAAAGACACTCCTCTTCGATGTGGTTGTTCATCACATTCTTAAAGGTATCACATTCCATTAGATAAGTAAGGAGCTTCCCACGATTCACGCATTGAATTGATAGTCTTACTGAAATTCAGCTTATCCTCAGATTTAACTTATTGACTTCAAATGCAAAATGTGTGCCTTCACTAAGTCGTACATATACTTGTTCCTTTTAAATATCAGCGTGGGTGACCCGCAGTGGAAGAGGGTTCGCCCTTCGTGGCCTTTGAACCTGAAGTTGAGTTTATACTCTAGAGAAATGAAAAATTGACCGTTTGTCTGTAGGTCACACGTCAACAATTCAGCCAACTGACAAGTACGACATTGGGTCGTCGCAGATGGTGGCCACACTCGTGTCCGGTGATGACGTTATTAAATTTTGCTGCGTCATATTACGGGGAGTATATTTTACGGTGGGACATCCTTTTTGAATCCCACATGAGTAGAATTTTGAATGATGGACTCGCTTTTGGCAGTGTGATGAGTTACAGTCTGGAATTTTGTTCACACCTTTAAATGCATTTAGTGCTTTATTTTCATATACTACTCGTCACCTCTTGGTGGTTCCGTGTCATCATGAAAAGACACACAACATCGACGTTTCGGACAGAGCATCATAATGGACACCAGCAGCAAGCAGCAACTTGGCAATAGTCAAGGATTTCGTTTACCTCGGCCTTGGAGTAAACAGGAACATAACGCCAGTACCAAGATCAGGGGCATATGTTCCGTCTTTAAGTTTTTTAAATTTTCTTAGTAATACATTTTTATAAATACAGTTTTGTTAAGCTCGTAAGGTTAGGTCGAAAGACATAGATAAAGATTAAGTTTAGCTTAGAGTGCTCGCTCAGAGCCAGTAAGTCAGAAATAAAATATGTAAATAAATCACTAGGTTAAGCATTTTATCTAGTTTTAAGATTATAAACTCACTGATATTTACAAAAATAAAATGCATTAAAAAGAAAAAGAAGACCAATATCAAGCGCATTATGACAACGTAATAGAGGGTATCTTCATACGAGATGGAGAAGAGAAGTCGAAAAGGACCTCAAACAATTTAGTGTGCGCAACTGGAGGCAGCTAGCGAAAAATCGTGCCGGCTGGAGAGGCTTGTTGGTTGAGTCCCAGGTCCACCGGGGACAATAGCGCTAAACAAAGACGAGGAAGACGTTTCGCCTGCAAAGCAGCTATAAACGCTATTTCATAACTCAAGTCAGATCATCGGAAACCAAGCTCGTGTGTGAAGAACTTTTGAAGAATGTGCTTTGGAAACGAATGCTGGTTTTCTACCGATTTTGTTTTTTGTGGTTAGTGGTGGTCTCTATATAGAATCTTCTTTGCTAAATTGTGTGAAATCTTAAAACCGTTTTTTTTCGCATTGATAAGTGTTATATCAATCTGGCCTATTCCAAGGCCCATTTGTACATTTTAAGGCTGAAAATCCTACCAAATCATCATCTTGAATGGAATGATCGACAAATTGCGCTGCTTCAACAACAACGAACTTACTGAGACTTTCAATTTCCAGAAAAGGTGTGGATGACTTCTTTGATAACAATCTCGAGAAGGCGTTAAGAACTGCACTCCGTCCGATCAGCTGCTAGCAGACGCCGAGGACATTGATGCTTTATTTACAATAACACTAGAGAGTGAAACCAAAACGAGACTTCAATATTATTTCGCCACAATATTGCTTACGAAGTCAGGATAGAACTCGGTTCGTTGTCGATCACATCTGACACAGCTGACTCCATGCATGTGCAAACTGCAAATACCATGCCTCGGGACTTTTTCAACTATTTGAAAGCATCGCATTCAGTTCATCGCAATGAACTTTCCTTTGTTTGAAACTGATTTGCTCTAGCGAAATATGCTCTTTCTCTCGTCTTGATCTCTAGGGTTATTGAAATAAAGAAATAAAAGCCGTGAATAAGGCATTTGTTTATGTCGAATAGAGGCAGCCAACATGAGCTTAGAGTTGTGGTCGCCATGGCGTAGTGCGTCGACTCACACTCCAAGGTCCCAGGTTCAATTCCCGGACGGTACACATCGCATTTTTTCACGACACTGTCTCCTTCGAGTTACTGACAACACTCAAAAAAATACATATTGTCTATGAAAAGCTTCTCAAATCTCGCCATTCAAGATTGGCAGAAACTGTAGGTCCGCTCTACTCATCAGAAACCTGTAAAACACGCAACACGAGTAGTTGTTGTAGAAGCTAGGCCCTGAAGCCTTGTGGGCTGTAGCGCCCCTGAATTATTACTAAAATAAGTTTGGCAGTAAATGAGGACAGAACAAACTATTATACAACACTTGTTTCTGTTAAAGAAGGACATACAACGACTTTTTCGAACAGCGCAAGCCGCTAAACTTTGAATTCTGTACTTGTGTATTTTGTCTACCTCGGCCGGCAATACAAAAATCGAATGGTAAATATCTCTTGCCAATCGATATTTCCTTGAGGACAAGAGTTAATTGAGAAATAGAACTCACTTTCGACAAGCCATGCCCACATTATCTCAGTCCTACAGAAACATGAACGCCATTAAAAATGAAGGAAGAAGATTTTGGTCTTTTGCGAACTATTTTTTTGTTCTACTTGCATTGATGATGCTTAGTGAATAAAATCCAATAACAAGTAGCTTAAGATAGCAAGGTCATATAAAGGGAATGGACCATCTCGGTCTGAATGAGTATTTGAACTTGAACTATTGGGACCAGCAACAGAGGACGTCCTTGCCTGATGTGGCAGACAAAAGTGGAAAAAACGACAGTTGTCGAATAATCGTGCTGTCGAGAGTTTGTGTTTTGGTTTGTTCGTTTACCAATGACTTAAGCGCCACTGCTCGGAGAAAAAGAAGAAGAAGTGTGTTATTTTCGTTTTGGCTCAGTTTCATATTTTTTCTTAAGATTATTTTCTGACTTTGTCTGTCAAAAAATTTTATAAATAATATTGTGAAAATATTTTCGCCGTTGTTTACAAAGGGAGCCATTATCACAAAATACACAAAACATTTGAAATATCCCATTGATAGTACATTGCCCTATCAGGTTAAAGGGATTAAACCTTAAAGTTTATCGGTCAAAAAAGGGCACAATTTGTAAAACAAATTTTGATTTGGATGTTATAGACTTAAATTTTCTCGGTAAGCAGTGCAACCGAATAAAGCAGTCTCTTAATTAACACTGTACAATGCATCAGCAACATTTTTATCTGTTCTCTCGGTTATATCGGTTGATAACCAATTGGCTGAGTTCAAGCAAAGTCTTGGCGTTATGTCTTGAAATGATTACTCAGTTGGTCGGTGACGATTAAGGTAAAATCATAAATAAATCGTGAACAGAGCATTACATGTTAATTACATTCAATAATTGTGTGAAAGTTTCCCTGTGTTACAATGGCAATACTTACTTTTATGGATAGACTTTAATTGGTTAAATGTGCAACACTGTATAAAAAAAATCAAAACGATTGTCATGCAAAATATATCGCACACAATTTTCCCTGCAACATTTCCCGAACAGTTGTAATTAAGTCAACCCATCTTACATCTGAAAGCTTCATAATTTCCTGCAACACAGTTTAATTTTTCGCATTATGCCATTGATGCAATAAATAACGTTTAAATCACTCATTACTCGATGATGCACGTCAACAGACTATAAATCCGCATCCAAATGAAATGCTATGTAGCCTCATCAGCATGCGGATTATTAATCAAAGTCCAGCGCATTATTATACCGCAGACTCCATTAACGCAATAATTACTACTGTTTGCGTGAACTTAACACGATTCAGTACGATGCATCGGTTCATTGAAGTAGGTTCCATTATTTATACAGCTCTTTCATCGCAGACAGTAATTGTCTACCGATATATAAAGACTATCCCTTTGTAGACAATTCAACAACACACTGCTTATAGGAAGTACAACAATGCAAGCAATCTATCAAATTAGCATAAAACTGATAGGCTACACAGGTTGGCGCATCACTACACGATGGTTTGACCCGATCAAAAGGTGATTAGGGAAAAATAAAAAAAATGCAAGCACACACCAAATCTACGTGGATCCACGCCAATTTTCACTCTTTTGAATTATGTAACGATTCGTGGGCCGGAGCTGGGCACACAGCAGCAGCTTGCGGTCCACTCCCAACCGCACGCATTCCACGAGTAACTACACATTATTGAATGGAGCGCTGCCCAAAGGACCGTACATTACTCAATTAATTAGCGATATATGAATCCATGCCCGGGTGATGATTGAGTTCAATTTGATAGCCTGGCAATTAGGCCATCATCAAAAACCGCTCAATACACGTCTCCCTCCTCAGAGACGACATCGCCCTGGTCATCGTCATGCACGAAGAGTCCTCACTGCTGCCGCACCTATCGTCTCGTTCTTGTCATCTACGTCGTCCACCACCGAGAGCTCGACCACTGACCAAGAGCTGCTGAACACTAACTCCCTCCGTTCGTCTGCTAATAATGAATTAATTGCAAGCCGATGTTGGGCAAATGTGTGCCAATGCGGAAGGATATCGAAGACGAGGTCTACACACTCGCCGGGGCCGCCATTAGTGTCTGCGGCATGGCGGAAAAGGGAATTCAAAGAGTTCTGCAAGTCAGTTTCTGGTCGATGCTCACAAAAGTAGGGTCGATGAAGGACGTTTCTTGTTTTCGATCGATGTTGTCGGGCTTGTATTGTTCGGTTCTTGTGGGGTCCGTCTCATCGGACGTGCAGTGCACTCGGGACGGGGTAAAAATGAAAGCCATTGACACGGTACAATGGAAGTGTCAATAGGGGCATGTGAGGTTTTTCTTTTTTTCTTCGAGGGCGGAGTCAGTCAGTCGTTGTCGCTCTTTGGTGTGGAGCATGCGCATCGAGTGCAGGCGATTCAGATGGGATTGAACGAGACAGAAGGGTGACTGTAAATCATTTTCTATTTGTTTTGAAATACTCGAGAATGTGTGTGTGCGGTTGAAATTGCTGAAATATTCTACTACTTTGTGACAACAGATTGGCTAGAAAAACAACGTCCAAATCGGATAATGAAATGGATATATATGGGAATTAAATGAAATGACTTAATTTCGAATAGAAGGAACATTTTATGGTAGATGAAAAGGAATTTAGAAAAGTGAAACAATAAAGGTACTAAATGTGGATAACTTTTGACAAAAGTAGGGCGTAAGCCAATTGCAACAAAATATCACAAGTTGCAAGTAAGTCAAATATGAATTTAGTCTCCTATCTACAGTCATCTGATGCATGACTCCATAGACGTCCTTAGTTATTCTGTGTCTAACCTATCAACTCATTTGACTAACGATTTAAAAAACTAATTCGTTTGCTACACAAGAAATCCACTTCAAAATTAGTCATGCGACTCAAAACAAATCTGTATCCGAGGATTTGTAAGTTTGTTCAGAATAAAAACAATTCTCACAAAAACATTTTCTCAATTTATAAAGAATCTGCAAAATAATTTTAATTTTACACTTTCAATCCCCATTCTAAATTGGATCTAGTTAGAAATTTATTTGAAAAACAAATTTATTTTGAAGCGTCCCACATTTTCTTGCCCCACTGTAACAGCAAGTACCAAACGAAACATTCCCAATTCAAGGCGGAGTCACACACTTCCCTATTTCTCTTTCCTTCTTTCGCGAGCATGGCGATACCACACCATACTAGTCATCATTGAAAAATGGCGGGTTATGCGTATGCATCTGGATATGGCTACCTTCAGACTGCACCAACACACACGAAACTTCATTCACACTATATCGGGGTGGGTTGGAACACGCACGTACTGTAAGATCCGTCTTGTCCAAACCAAACCTGATAATCCGGTTGTTTACTGGAAAAAGGGGCAGTGACGCTCAAATTCAGCTTGTGTGTGTGTGTTGCGTGTGAGCAATTGGCTTAGCCCATACAGCTGACAGGTAAACCCATACTTGGTGGCACAGAGCAAAACAGCACCAACAACTTCCATTCGCGAACCACAACAACACAACAATAGAACGGCTCGTCACGAACGGACGTTTCTAACGCTGCACTCCGTGTTACTTTGCGGCTCAGCCACACACATTTTTTAATTCGTTCAAGACGACGACGGCTAGTTTCTCGCGTTCGTAACGCGTTTCTCGCTCTTTATTTTCGGTTTATTTTCCCTTATTTCCCGCATTTTACCGCGTATTCCATCAATTTGAGCTACACATCGGCTCTACAGTGGCCATCTCAGAGAGTGCGATCGCTCGTCGTTCGTGGCCTTCACAGTGAATTAACGTTTATTATAAATCCCATCTTTCGGTTCCAGTGAAAGAAAAAAAAGGAAAAAAAAAACAGACCGTACTTAAAGATATTTTTGCTTGCTACTTTATACGGCTTACGTATTGCACAATCGCGCGCGCGCCGTCTTAGAGGCTGCCGTTGTTCGCCTCCGCTTTTTTTGTCCGTCTCAGTAAGCTTCCAGTTGAATGGCATTGTGTGGCGACGAGATTCTTAGTGGAGTGACTCTGCAATTCTTACGGATCTGATGTCTAATTTCGATTTAAGTTCTTAGCGCACTCGATACAGTTGATGAAGTGTATTGTGTTCAATGTTGTGATTGTATACACTTTGAAGGTCACTTGGCAGTGAGAGTTTGCGAGATTATTGTTGTGATTATAAAGCGGATCCGATTGGGAAGCCGCCGAGACAGAAGCGTGAGACGAGGAAGAAAAGAACTTAAGTTTTTGGTGGAAAAATACAAACAATGAGCTCATTTCTGATGGGTTACCCGCATGCGCCGCACGTTCAAAACCCGATGGGCACGGGGCTTGAACCGAAGTTTCCCCCAGCCGATGACTACCACCACTACAATGGATACACAATGACGACCGGCCCAATTGGCCACCATCAAACTCACATAGGCAGTGATTACATGTCGAATACCCACAATGGAGGCTCGGGGATCGGCGGTCTGCACCATCAGAGTTCGAATAATTTTAACTATTCCCCGCACCATCATCACCACCAGAGTATAGGGTCTGCGGCCAGTTACTACCATCATCCGCATGCCCACTCGCATCCGCATGCTGGTTACACCTCACACTCTGTTCACACGCCAGCTACGCCGGCAACAGTTACGGAGGCGACAATAGCGAATAATGGATACGCGAACTCCAATTCGAATGGCTACTATGGCGGGTACTACGGTGCTAGTAATGGACACCATCAAATGCTGGACCTGCCCATACAGTGCCCGAATACAGAGCCCACTAACACCGTCCTTGGATTGCAAGAACTAGGTAAGCTCATTCCATGAGGATGCATGAATAAAAGTAAATAAGAAATTGATCTTGAGATACTTGTGCATACGTCTATCGATCCTATGCAATCCGTTCTCACTCTTACTTAAGTAAATATTTAAAATTTTCAATTTGGGGTCACAAACTCGAACAAGATGTACTGACTCCTGCGAGAATGTCCCTTTGTCGCTGTTTTACTGTTTGGGAAGTGACACAATCTGCGGCAAACTTCTTTGGGCAAGGTCCTTTTAAAATCCCTGGTTATGTACTCGTATGTACAAGTTTATACTTGAATGGTTGCAGAAAATGTTATTACAATTAAATATATTGACAAAGGACATGAAGTACACCAAATCTTTCAAGTTACGTAAAGCCAGAATAGTCATATATCTATTGGAGATTGGTTGCAGCTCAATAACTGGCCCTCGCAAATTTTGTAATCCGCGAGTTATATCCTCGAATTGAGTATATGAATGTAGTGGAAGTTGTGTGTGGAAAGCTTTTCAAAATTAGAGGAAAAACTTTAGGTCGCTTCTTGAACAATAGCACGCCCAAGACGAGTAGTTGCAAAGAATCTAGGCCGTAGTTTTAGCAAATTGTTATTTATAATGCTATCTAAAACACTTCCTTTTGTAGGATAACAGACCAATAGACAATTTCAAACTCTTGTATGTTTCATTGGGCAGAGGTAAATCCCGACGGTTATATTTTTTACTTTTGTTGCGTTTGTACATTGCGACAATGCACTTGATTATGATTTGTTTCCTTAAAGCAGAGTCTCTTATATGTATGTTATGTATGTGAGATGGTCACACATTTTTTTGCTTGCCTATGCACATTGTAAAATTCGAAAAATTTCCAAATAGAAAACGAACAAAATAATAACTCTTTTGAGGTCTGTTGTTGCAACTGAACAGTTTTCAAAATGTTAGTAAGAATGTGTCTTAAGCTTGCATATAATTCAATTTAAATTGCAGTTATGCAACAATGTTAGTGTCAGACTGCCATTTAAAGCCCGCCATTCGGAGTTTGCATTAAACTCTAAGTCTCATTCAACTGTAGGAGAAAAATAGCACACCCAACATAAGTAGTCGTTGAAAACTCTAAGCCAAGTTATGTATATACCTTTAATTGGTACAGATCGCTAAATATTTTGTTGTCGTATTAAGACAGACAGATGAGATGGCCCGACAGACAGACAGATGACCCGATTAAGCAATGTTTTAATCGTCGTTCTTCTCCGTTAAAGTTCGTTTTTTTTTTCAATTGCTTGAATTTCCGCTATCTAAGCAAGTGCCCCGAAGTGATGTCCTAATGATACCGAATCCACCATATATAGTCACAATCTAGACTAAATCTAGCACTTATAACAATTGTTGCTCTAAATTTCTATATTGTGCGTACGCTTAAGACAAAGTTGACTTACGTATCATGAATATATATGTAATCCATTGCAATTATATAGAAAACATTTTAATACAGTTTCAAATACATAAATACTGAAAACAATTAATTTTATTCTGCAATTAGTTTGTACTTCACTATCCAAAATTGCCAAAAAAATATATAAATTATTTTTGAATTCGACTTTATTTGACATTCACTGTAGATGAAGGAATGTTATAAATGGGTGTTCGTACTTTGTTCATCTAGACTTTATTCTAGTTTCTTGAAGACAATATCATTGATAGGTCTGTAAAATTATATATAAATTACTAAAGTAAACCGTATTTAGAAACGGATATTCATGCGCAAGAATCATGACGAATGGCTCTAATCCGATTTTCGCAAATTTTACTGTACCGCATCGATTAAATGCTCAGGAAACACAATGTTTCTTGTAATTATAACTCTCCTTAAACTTCGCTATTGGAGTAGCATTGAAGTAAGAGAAATTTCTTTCCAGCCAGGCTCGACTGTCACTCTTAAATAATACCTAGAAAAACTCACCATTGTTACAACTATAAGTGCGCATTTAGTCATTATACCTAGGGTGGAATCGACCAAAACTAAGATAGTAAATTCAATTATCAGTTGTATATACGAGTTCATTTTTTGTAGTATAGACCTTCGTTCTTTCTAGCATTTTTTACATTATCGGATGTAGTTACTAAAATTCTGTTATTTGTGCGCTTGCTTGTTTTTGGTTAGCACATTTTCCATTGTATAGTTTAAAGACGTTCTTTCATTGGATGACATTGGTAGAATATCGATTAGAAATTAAGAAAAAGTTTTGGTTCTATTATTGAAATACCGTCATATATTAAAAAAGAAGCCATCAAAGCAAGAAAAAATCTCTAGAATTCTCTTGCTATTAGACTTATAGATGCTGTTGATATGTTTCCTTTCGTCTGTGAAAAGCATAGCTTTCTAAGAGTTGTTGCACTGAAATGTAGAATTTGTGCGTCATTTCAATAATACTCGTATAATTATTTTATAGTCAATATTATTCTTTTTTAAACTTATTTTTCCAATTTTTATCAGTTTTCGGTTAGAGGGTTAAACAAATCAAACTCAATGCGAACTTAAAACATTAACATTAGATTATCACTGCATGTAACCGTCTTTAGCCGCATTTACATCAATTCGAGGATATTTGCTTTGGATCTTAGGTTGGCACTTTCAAACCTCCTTTTGTTTTACGACGTCTCGATCTTGTTTTCTTTTTTTCTTCACAAAACTGTGCTAATCGGCCTTCTGAGTAATTTATTTGCTTAACATTTTAGAAGTAACTCAAAGAAACATTAAGAAATGAAAAGTTGAACAAAAGGTATGTTTCTATTAAAGCATCACATCTCAAAAACTATCTATTTCCATAAGACTTAAATCTAATGTTTCTCTCTCTTCAATCGAAACACAAAAATAGTTTCCGGAGCTGAAATATCCTTGATCTCAATTCATATGGCGGTAGTAACACTGTCTCCACTGTTAAAGGAATATTTCCTTAAATCAGTTTTTCTTAATGCATAGTTAAATTGCTCGTAGTCTCCCAGAACTTTTCTTAAAATTTTGATATTTAAAATGGGACGCTGTGTTGTTATAAAATCGTTTGATATCTTCTGCTGTAAAACAGCTTTTCAGTAGTTGCCTTTAAATAAACCTTGAGAGGTTCTACAACAACGTATTATCTGACATCTTTGAGATCTCTGTTAAGTCAGGCGTGTGTTAAGACATTAGAAATTTCCTATCTATTTACCAAAGCAAAAATAATACTTATATATATATATTGTTTTTTAATTCTTACTATATTATATTATCTAGGACATATTACTGTGTAGCTAGGTCATCTACAGCCATTAGGGTAGTCCCCACTTATAAAATTTTATTGATTCACTTTGCTAAATCAAGTTCAAATTCATTGGGCCATAATAAAAAAATAAAATAAAAAAGTTATTTAATATTTATTTGTTCTTAAAATTGTCTACATCTGCTATTCTATTTTTCTAAAAAAACGCACAGATTTCAACGTCTCTGTTTATAAGATGGCGCTAGAGTCCGAAAGAGAGGCCTAGCTTCTTCAGCAACTATTCATGATGCGAGTCATCTCACGAGTTAAAGGCGACCTTGAACAGCGATATTTTAAAATTACTTGTGCCAGTAACTTGACAGGGAATGATAGATGAATGCTCTTTTTCGAACATTTTTCCAGAAATAGTTTTGGTATTATATGCCAATAAATAGTAAATCGGTTAAACATACTTACATTTAAGAACTTAAGAACGCAGTCTTGATGAACTTTGCGGCCACATGTAGAGATATTCTAGAATTAAAGTCTTTAGATTTTGTACATGAAATTTTCACCTAAGCCAACGAATCAAATCGAATGCGTGCGTAATTTCGCACATTGACTTCAACTAATAAAAACATACACACTGGTGGCATACGATGAATTATGTTTAATAGATGTGATATTGGTAGGGATTTGGTGTGAGTACAGACAGGTTTGGTATAGCGGGCAAGAATAATAGTACCTGGGCATGTTGTGGTCTCTGTGGCGTCAGTGTGTCAACTCACATGCCGAAGGTCCCAGGTTCGATTCGCGGACTGAACACCTCGCAGTTTTCATGGCACCACCTCATTCAAGTTAAGTACGATCAACGAGTACTAACTTTCTACAAAAAACTTCCCAAATCTCGCCAATTGGAATCGGTAAGAACGGTATATTCCCTCTACTCGTGAAAGAACAATAGAAAAAACAATAGGACCCACAATACGATTAGTTGCTAAAGAAACTAGGCTCTGATCCCTTGTAGGCTTTAGTCTACATAGAAGGAAAAAAATTGTTTGCGTATGTTAAAATGACAAAATTGTGTGCCGGAAATTTGTGACAAAATATTGCTTGGAAGCAACATCGCTATACCCAGCACATGTTCAGTGTATGGGCACAATAAAATTTGGATCTCAGAATGGCTTGTAACATTATTTTTATATTAGTTTCTCGTAAGATTAGTATGTAATAAATTATCTTTATCACCTGTTGTTTGAAAGAAAACAAGAACGGAACCATGCATGAGTGAGTGCTGTTCACAGTTGCCCAAATTACTTTATTTTGTCATAAAATCCTATTGATCCCTAAAGAACAGTTCAATGTAATTTGTCCGAATTTTCAACCCATGGTACCCTGTATCAAACAACTTCAAACCCAGAAAGATGAATTTATTCTTAACTGCAAATTAGTTAAATTTGTTTGCGAAATGGGTTGTGATCATCATATTTGTGTATATTTTTAATTTCCCTCCACTCCTATTTAAAAAAGACTAATAAGCAATCATCGGATATTAGCTCGAAGTCCTGTGAAATAACATTTTGTCGGGGCTTCTCCTTACAACTTATAGTGTCTACATCGCGATTTCGCTATCTAGAGAAAGCACACATTGTACTGCAGTCCATTTTCCATTAATTACATTTGACGCTGCAACATAACGTTAATTACAGTTGTTGGCAAAAAAAAACTTGCCAAATCATGCACGCAATCCTTACCAATCTAAGGCACTTGAGCAAATTAAACCGAAAAATCTCTCAACCCAACAATTTATGTTGACACTCTCTTAACCAAAACAAATTGTCTTTTGCTTGCAGATGCATGCCTACTCAAAAGTAAATGTCTTCAATTTTAATTGAAAATGTTAACATAACTTTTAATCGACCCCAATTTCGTCCACCCACAGGCTTGAAGCTGGAGAAGCGCATTGAAGAAGCAGTCCCAGCAGGTCAACAGCTTCAGGAGTTGGGCATGCGGCTGCGATGTGATGACACGAGCTCGGAACATGTAAGTCCACAAAAAGAATTTGAAACTAACCCAATCTGACACATTGCATGGGCAACCACTGTCGTGCAAGTGCATGCAATCATATCTAGATAAATAATACATTCAATGCTGAACCATCTATCTCAGTCATAAGTGCCGTGCGTAATTTATGCACACAAATTCATGCACTGGGGGCAGAGTTCTCGCTGCAAGTCCTCAGAGAGACAAAAATGCGGAAGCATTATTGCATGTTCTATAAAATTTGTAACATGCGCAAAAGGCGCATAGGCGTATGCGTTCAGTGTGTGCATTTTTGAATTAATTGAGATAGTTGACTGTGTGCGTTGTTGCAGGACGACATGCTGGAGGAAGATCGCCTGATGTTGGATAGATCACCCGATGAGATGGGATCGCACGGCAATGACGACGATATCGGCGAGACCGATTCAGACGATGATCTCAACTGCGAAACAACAGACGGCGAAAGGATAATCTACCCGTGGATGAAGAAGATTCATGTTGCTGGTGTTGGTGAGTACATTTTACTTTTTGTTGGATGAGTTTAAATGGTTTTAAAGTTCTGTTGCTAGAGGAAGGAAACGATCCGTGGGGGGAGTCGTAACCTGCCGTAGTTGATGCCCACACAGTGGGCATCGCCCACTGTTACTACTGTCTCACAAGTGGTTTTCCGTCTTTGCCACCTGTATCCATTAATGCAAACTGGGGCGAGAGACATTAAAAATAAATTCCTTGAGAGGACTTGATATCCGTGTGTAATCCCATCAAGTACTTAGGCAACATCACAAATAAAAAATCAACAACACAACTGTTGCTATTCAAAGTACAAAGAAACACGACCCATCGACATTTCATGTTGCAAGGCATTGTCGACTTCTGTGCCTGTACGTCACTTCATCAGTTCCCATGTGATCCACACGCAATTCACACGAAGCTTGTAAATTTCAAATAGATACGAAACAAATTGACGGCAATTCATCACAGCCACCGAAACCCACAGCGCTGTACAGATACTTGTCGAACTGTGGCCCCTGTTTTCCCCGACCTCATCAATGAGACGAGAATAGATGCGAAGACCGCACAAAAACAGAGGAGAGACGACACAGTAACATGATGAATGTCAAAACATTAACTTTAGATGACATGCCTCATCCGTCACCGAAGGCAATCGCCCAGAAGGCATTATTCAAAATTCGTATCTTCGACACTATCCCAGTGGGACCCGGGCGGCTGAGAACACCCGAGGCACTAAGCACTGAGTGTGACCTTAACAGCAGATAATGGCCCAGGACAGAAGGATTATCCTCCACAAGGATGCACACTCGAATCGAATGATGAGCGTGTTTATTGGTACTTTATTGTCTCCGGTACAAGGACACATTCCATCAAAGTCAAGGCTGTTGCTGTCGCTGCTTACGTTGGGACGATAATTGCACTGACGTTGATGCATGCCATCGGTGACTCTTTGGCACACTTTAGCACCATAAGTGCGTCGGTAATGAGGAGGCTATTTATAATCGGCCGCCTGGTGTGGGTCTCTGGAGTGTGTGTGATGCACTCCATTCGTTTGTTATTAATTAGGCCTCTTCACGGGGACAATGCGATGTTTATGTCCTGTCAATCAGTGTGGTTTTGTGCTTTACTGGGTCGGCGATGAAGATGCCGACGATGTGAGGAGTTGTACAATGTTCGATTCTTGGGAAATTTCAAGGGCGCAATCGGCCGGTGAGGAATTTTCGGCATTTCAAAGTGCAAACCGGTTGTTTGTGATTGATTTGATGTGATTTGTTTGTTGTCGTATTGATTGGGGCAGGATTGCCGGCGCGGTGAGAATCGCTGTCGCTTTTCGGGCTTAAATGCAAAATGATTTGAGTGAACTGCCTACCGGCTGTGATAGATGGGACAAGTTCTGTTGCATCAATGTCGATTGGTGATTGATGTGCCGGTGGGTAACCTGGTGTTTGCACTTTGGTTAACAAAATGTTAATAGATTCTTGAGCAAGTACCGAGGGGTAGAAGCTGCTTACTCGGGCATTCATTTAATTATGTGATGAATGTTGAACTTTGCTAATAACAAAAAATTAACCAATGCTAATCGAACGCCCACTTCTGTGGCCTTCTGTTTGAATGTCTCAGAGGGACCTTTGAAGTGGGATCAAGCTTGACTTTGGGTAGAAACGTGTATATTTGGGAACGTACCCAGAACATAACTAATCGAGTAGCCTATCTTATGTGGAATACATATAGCTTCTACTAGTCGCCATGTAGAACAAGTGTCGAAAATATTTTTTTGGCTTCTCGAAATAAAAATATTAAAAAATAAAATACACATTTTGTTAAAAAGATAAAAAGGGTTAAAATTGGTAAAATTTGGAATGTGTAAAAATGCAAAGAACGTGAACTGCGTTATCTGAACTTTAAATAATATAAAATATTTATGACCGCCTTGTCATAACGGGTAGGTGAGTTGTCTTATACGCCGTAGACCCAAGGTTCGATTCCAGGGCTTAATGTTCATCTTATATTTTTTCATGTCAACTTTCGAATTGCCGAATGTACTGATTCTTAAAGTTCCTCAAATTATTGCCATTCGGAGTTGGCGGTAAACCTTAAGGTCCTCTCATACAACACAAGGACTATCGTGCCACCTATTTTTTTTCTAAATCCATATAAGATGACAACTTACAAATCCAGTCATTTAGAATTATTGCAGAAATATATTTAATTTGACCGACAAAACTGATTGTGTATGTAAAAATATATTGTCATGCCTCTAGCGTCTTGTCTTATTGAATTCTTACAAATTGAATGCATTTATAAATAAAACAAGAGTAAATCGAATGACGATATACGAGTACATAAAAAGCGTATTAGGAAAGACCATTTGAGTTGGTCTTTTTATTTTTCTTCTTCTTCTTGCGGCGCTACAGTCCGGGGTGGACCTGGGCCTCAACCAACACGCCTCTCCAGCCAGCACGTTCTTTCGCCAGCTGCCGCCAGTTGCGCACTCTAAGTTGGTTGAGGTCCTTCTCCACCGCCACCTTGGGCCTGGGCCGTCCTCTGTTGCGTTGTCCCAATGGCTCAGATTCGAAGACATTCAATTACTAGTCCCCATCAATGCAAAATGGGGCGAGAGACATTAAAAAAAAGTCCTTAAGAGGACTTGATGTCCGTGTGTAATCCCATCAAGTAGTTAGACAACATCACAAATGAAAGCTCAATTCCACCACTGTTGCTATTTAAAGTACACAAGAACACGATCCATAAACATTTCATGTTGCAAGGCATTGTCGACTTCTGTGCCTCTCAGGAAGTAATCGCTCAGTTAGGTGTCGACATTCAACTACTAGTCCTAAAATAACAAAAGCCAGCGGTTAGAGTGAGATTAGTTACTGGTCTACTGTAGACTATAACATAAATCGTGTTATAGGACGAAGATATCAGCATTTTATGTGACCAAAATTTACAGTGTTGTGGTGGTATAAAATACAAAGATTTCTTGAAAGTTTCATGTTTCTTGAACTAGTGTAATACTTATGATGGGTACATGTAAAAACAGTTTATTAACGGCTTCGTTTTCAGAGACTACTTAAACCAGTTTCTTTATTTTGACCCATTGAATGAAAGCTAAGTTTTGTCTTAGTTATGCATATGACAAGGAAAATATTCAATCTTCTTTCAGTATTCATAAAGAAACACCAAAAAGCTTCAAAATGTTAATTTTCTATTGTCAGCGAATTTGAGTTTTGGTTGAAAAGAGGTCTCTTTGTCCAGTTCAAATTGTATACACCTAGCTATCAGTCCAGCACAAGTAAGAAGGAAAATGAAAATAGTTGCTTTCACATTCTATGATACACAACTTGTATAAACTTGGCAAAACCCCATTATGCCTCAATTATAGTTCTGAAACTTAACGCTTGTTTTACGATTTCACAAAATTCACATGGAATCCGAAGCTTGGACTTCTGTCGTCTAGAGAAAATGGAAGACAAAACCAAAACGAATAAGACAATGTTACAGATAGATCAAGTCAAGTGAAAATATTGGCCGCTGCAAGACAGAGGGCAGCTACGTTCACACAGATATCACGCACGCAACTGTTGGCCGGCTATCAATGAGGTTCAAGTTTAGTTAAATTTAACTTTCGCGGAATTCTTCACATTGTTTTCTATAACATTTCTTGCAAAACTTGACACAGCTTCGGAAAGAACTCAATATTGTCTTGAAGCCACTTTGAATCAGTTTTGAAAAACAGTTTTCTACCAAAATTTCCAGTTCGATTTCCAAGAGTTCTTAAAAGATCAATAAAAACCGAAACAAACTCAACCTCTTATCAAAACGGAATACTACGTGATTGCTCTTAGCTAAAGAGAAAATTTCAAATTCCTATAAAACCTGTATTAGGTTCACAAGAGGCAAACATTAATTGGTCCCCACTTTCATTGAATTTGAAAGACAAGTCTCGTTCGTTCCTTCAAAATACGCGCATATATTTGTGCATTACTTCCGCACATTGCTTTCATGTTACCTAAGCCAGACAAACATCTACGTGACAAATTCCTAAGGTAGTTGCCCCCATATTTCTACTTTAAACATCATCTCGTGATGTGAAGGGAAAATCCCAGTCTGAGAAGAGAGTGCACTCCTATTCCCACGTGCCATCCTGCACATCTTATGAGTTACGGGGTGTACACTTCATACGAGTATACCAGTGAGACTTGTGATTATGTGCACCCTTCAACTTGTGATAAGGATTACATTTCAAATTCATGAAGTACTGAGAACTACTGTGATTTGGCCCGTCTGGATGACTTTCAAGACATTTGCATATAATGACATGGAAGACACCGACGCAACGCTTGCATGTGAGCAGATAAATTTCCGATATAGCCAGTCTGATGGTGAATGAAGTGAATTTACCCCACGCAGATGAGCGGTTACGTCTTATCGAGCACTCGGCTGAATGCAATATTAATCCCCTGTCTATAGCTGTCAGCCGAGCCCCAGTTATAGCTCCTGCCCAGTCTTGTTGGTTTCTTTTTTCTTCCTTCTCTCCTCCTTTTTGACACCACACCTTTCTTTTGCGCACCTCAACCGTGAACAGATACATGCGACATAAACAGATAACATCACTTTTATTTTTAACCTCCAACTTGAAGTGGATTTGAATTTTCTGTTATGATTACCCGAGGGAGGGCCACAGCAGTTGCCACCGGACCATACGAGTAAGTAGGAGGCATACACACACCTGAGCCCAGTAGCTCGTGTGCTCTTTGTTTGCGCGGGACCTGCGGTTGACACGATGGCTGCGTAGAGTAGCCGCGGCTTCGATGAAGATACTGTTATCGCAATTGCTACTAGCCGTGCTAAGTGGACAGTTTTTTCTGATCAATTTCAACAGTGTAATTAATTAGAAATTAGGCAAATGGCCTAGTGACGGAGGTGGAGAAAGTGAATTCAGCTCGAGGTAATCAATCAAATTGGCGATTATTATGTCACAGACAGCTGTTAACTGCTTCAGTGGTCAATAGTCACTGGTTCATTGAATTATGCTCAGGAAAGTGACAGTGGCAGCTTGTAGAAATTAGATATTGTTTCTAATGCGTATACCTGTTCTCAGTTTGAAAGTTGCTCTTGCGACGTGCTTCGTCTGAGAAGGAAGTCTGCTGCCGCATGTGAGCATTTAAAACACATCTCAGTTGAGAGTTTAGACTTTCACTGAAACTTGAAAATGTCGTGTTGCTGTAAAGAAATGATAAGTTTTGCTCTGGGAATGACTGACAAACTGACAGCATTCCTTTTTAAATTCACATTATAAGGGAAATAATCTGAATCTAAGTATGTATGTCTATATTCTGCAACACAAGAAGAATGAGAAAGCGGATAACCCTTTTCTAGACTCTTCGTGTCTAATCACTTTTCTGTGTCTTTACGAAGAGTTTTAAGTGGAGTTGTGTCCAATGCCTATACAATCGGTGTGTGATGCCCAAGCACAGCCCTTACTGATTGGCTTTGTGTTTCCACCCCCACCACCCACTAAGTTCGGAAAATTCAAGACTTAGATTTTGTCCTAAGTGAATGAAGTGTTTTAGTGTATTTTCCGATTTTTTCGCGTCGATCTGAATTTCTATGGATAGTTTCTTATTGACCGGATCATGTCAAATTTCATTCCAATTCGATCGACAAGTAACACAGAAGGCAAAAGCAAACGGGTGCATTGCCCTTACTGAATTAGATTTTGACGATATCACCAATCGTTTGCATTTTTCAGTGAGATAGCATGCCAAGCTGAATTGGTATCAGGGACTAAGTAGAAAGTAGAAGAGTTGTCGCCAGTTTCATCTGTGTTTTAATTGAAAGCAATCTTAGGCAACCCTCAAGGTAGAAAGTTTAAAATTCAAATCGTCAGGCATGCCCCTTGAATTTGTTCTGTGAATATCCTTTCGAGGAATGTGCTTTCAAGTCAAGTTTCATATATGAGTAGCGGGGATGATTTTATTTCATTCCCTCAGCAACACACTTGTACCAACGTTTTTTTTTAATTTTACAAAATTCTTTCTCCTTTGGATCTGCGCTGCTGAATAATATCAAATTCAATATAATTGCAGCTACTTTCAAACGGACGTGTATCTCAAGGACTAATGAACACTTTTACATGAAATTTGGCAAAGTAGTCAGTGACAGTAGTAAAAGTCATTTTCAGAACCCAATAAAAATGAAATCCTTATTTCCGGGTATTTTGTTCGTTTAAAGATATTATTTTTTGAGGATGGCTTTTAAACTTGTTATTAACTGCTAAGTTAAGAATTTATTGCCGGCACATTAGTGCATTCACTTTCTGTCCAACCACAATGCTTTTTAGAGTTCATAAATCTAGGACAAGGCTTGCGGAAGGCAACAATCTACAGAATGTTCTCAGATGAAGCCCCATGTGTATAAGTGCGTTCAGTAACGAAAAAGAAAGTTGTTTTTTTTCATAGAAGCGTGAGAAAGTAAAAGCCTCTTCCACATATATCACCACAGCAACCTAAAAAAAAGGCCTTAAACTCCCTTATCCCAGGTGGTTGTCCAAGAAGTTCACCCAAAAAACAGCATCTTAGACGCATCCCGATCCATGATGTCCTAATTTTTTGTTCACTCTTGATGATGAATGATCTTTGTGGTTACTTTATGCACATTTCATTTCAAAATATTGTTTTAAACAAACCACATGGAAATGCAATTTTGCAGATGGCCATAATTGAAAGATCAATCATAACCTGGTCCAGATTGAGGATGATACAAAGTTGTGTGATTTGCAAGCCTGGTGGCCTAATTTTTTAACCGCAACAGTTGCGGTAGATACCGTCAAGTGAAAGTAATGCAGAGAAAGTGTTCTCCTTGTTTCAAATGATGAGATTTTGCTTCACGTCACGTTTTTTTCGGCTTTTTTGGATCCTGGAGTGAGTGAAGAGATCACAAGAAGTTAGGTAGGATAAGGCTTGTGTGCATCTTGAAATTATGAAATTATGGAAGAAAGTTGCGTGCTATAGCAGAAACAATCAATCTCTTTTAAATTCAAAGCCGATGTTGGTTTCGAAGTCACGCAAGGTTATAAGGCAACGATATGTTCTTGGCCGTAGGGAATAGAAGACGCTTCATTTGGTGGTGTAAGACTTCACACATTTTGATTGAAGATTTGGACTCTAAACCAACAATACAAAATTAAGCCTTCATTTTAGCATTCATTACACTCCACTCCGGGCGCCTAGCACGCGCTTTCAACACGTTAGCATAGATCCACGTTTAAATTCGAAACTGGTGTTCGTTGAATAAAATTGAAAAGAAGTTTGTGTAAAAGATCATTGGTTTAAAGCTCCACGGACGAGTTTTATATTCTATGATAATTTACATCACTACTACACTACATCCCTAGAAAGAGATTCAATCTTTGTTGATCAAGCTTTTGCAATTTTTTCACGATATATTAGGTCTGTTAAGAGCCCAGAAAATAATGATTCTTCAAAGTGTACTCCGTACTTATTATGGACAAATGATGAAAAAGGAAAGCGACTGCTGCTCACATAGAATATTTAATACGTTCATTGTTTTTTTTTCTTCTTTTTCTTGTGGCGCTACAGTCCGGGTCGGATCTGGGCCTCAACCAACATGCCTCTCTAGCCAGCACGATCTTTCGCCAGCTGCCGCCAGTTAGCGCCTCCAATTGTGTGCGCCACCTTAGCCTAGACCGTCCTCTACTGATGTTGGTGTCCATACGCTCTACATGGCCTAGCCATTTTAAGCGTTGTATTCGGAGACGCTTGACTAGGCGCATGTCGCTGTAACTCCCATAGAGTTTGTTGTTAAATCTTCTCCTCCAGATGCCATTAACGCAAACAGGACCAAAAATCGCACGCAGAACTTTTCTTTCGAAAGGAATAAAGGCTTTTTCATCCGGTTTTAGTAACATTCAGGTTTCGACGCCATAAAGTAGGACTGTGCGTTTTGGAAAACGGAAACGCAGAACCACGTTCATTGTTGCATCTGTAAATAAATTGTCAAAAACATTTTCTTTTTTTCCGCGTTGGACGCATTCTATTCTCGAAACAAATGAAAACATGTAAACATGCCCCTTAACGACAGTCGATAACTTAAGATCTCTCGGCAGCTCTCTGAAAAAGCTCTTAAAACCCAATTAGAATTCAGCCGAAATCCTGAAAGCTGAATTTTCTGCAAAAGTCAAACCAACGAAATCAAAAAAAAAATTCAAAGATCAAAGAATTGAGAAAGCAAAACATTGTATGACTTTATAAGCCAACCTACACTACAAAACTTCACTAGTGTGGATTTCAGGGGAGGTGTCGGGATTATAATTTCCATGATGTAGCATTATCAGTCGCTCTAACTGAATTATCTCTAAACTTTACTCACTTTGAAAAAAAAAATCAATAACTGCGTACAATGCACTCATGCACTCATATCTCTGTGAGATTAACACTGACTTATCCCCAAGATCCCGTTATCGACCGTTACATCCTCTACTTTACTTATTCACTGAAACTGAAAAACAATGACATGCTACATTAATTTTTGATGAAAGACTTGACCCCGAGAGACCTTCAACACGCGTACAGACAGACAGCGTCTTCTCACTCATGCTGATCCTCATCATATGCCGCGTATGGCAATTATGATACATTAATGGCGGTGACTTTAATTAGCATTTCCAATAAATCGCCGTCAAAGTTAGCCCGTTGACCGCTAATTACTTTAGCTGCGGGGGTAATTCCACCATTCAAGTTCGATTGCAGTGGACTTACACGACTGCTGACTGACACTGACCATGATGCATCACGCCTGGCAACTTGAAGTTTTCGTCTTTTTTTTTTTTGTTTTGCTGCCGCTGCTGCCATTCCTCCAGCACGTTGGCAAAACCTTATTTTTACTCCCATGAAGATGTGATTTTTCGCAAGTCATCCAATTGTAGTGCGCGGGGCATGAATTAAAGCAGCGGCAAATGCGTCTTAGCGGCATGAATACTCTCGGCTCCCTCCGGTCATATGCGAGGAATTGTGTCTACGGGTATACGAGTAAGCGGTGCTATCGTCAACCGTAAATGCATGCATTATAAACTGTGTAAAAATGTATTTGAATTTACTTCAATTAACAAAAGCGAGAGTATACTTCGGTTCATGAGTGCCATAGACCTTGGGTATTTTTATGACTTTGGTATTTCAATGTAATCTGTGACTGAGAGGGAAAACAACAAAAACAAGGACAGGGAAAAAACTTGGAAAAACTTCAGTTGAAGTTGGCATCAAAAAGCAGGAACATTCACAAGTGGTACACAATTGGTATGCAAACGATGTGCGGTGTGACTGCAAGATTTATTTTGAGGAATGAAGTCATTGCAAATTGACGTTGTTTACTGAAGTGGATTCTGATTGTAGATCCTAGCAGGTGCTTGGGAGGGCATTGGAAAAAAGACAAGAGTGCCAGCCTACTCCAGTATTGAGTGAAAACATCATATGAAGGGTGAAAGGCAAAGCTCTTCTGTGTAATGCTACTGACTTCAGTTAATATTTTGTGTGCCCAGTTAAAACAAGTTTGTCTCAATTAAACAATAGATCAACCACAGTTTTCGATTTGTTTAAAACTACTTAGCCCACACTCGCTTTTGGCCTGCCCAAAGAAGTTTTAATAAATGTGTATAAGTGTATAGGGTATTTAAAAATTCTTCATCTTCTTCTTCGGGCGGCGCTACAGTCCGGGGTGGACCTGGGCCTCAACCAACATGCCTCTCCAGTTAGCACGATCTCTTGCCAGCTGCTTCCAATTGCTCACTCCAAGTTGGTTGAGGTCCTTCTCCACTTGTGTGCACCATCTCACTGAGATTTAAAAATTCTCAAAAGATAATATGGGGACAGTCTTCACATAACCAAAGGGGCTTTTAGCCCAGTTAAAACTAGTCCCTTGTGATCACCGGTGCTGCCCCGGCAACAAATGGCATATATGATATTAACGGTTGTAAGATTTGGTTTTAATATATTAAAATTTGCTTGCCTTCTTACTCGTGAACAGGCTATGTAAGGCTGCCCATGCGAAAAGCAGTCAGTAGTGCAACCAATGGCAGTAAATTTAACAGTTTAACTTTGAGCATTATTGATAGTCATTGCAAAACGATAAAATATCTTAACGATTGTGTTGTTCCGGTAACGTATAACTCCGGGATGAAAAAAATTCTACAGCAGCAATGCGCGTATGTCTGCGAACCTAAGTTAGAAATAAATATTCTATACACGGTACAGCGTGAAACAAAATTGAATCGAACAAGTCGATTTTCCGTATATCGGGTTGGCTTACACTCGCTTTATGTGCAAATGAGAAAAACGGTTAATATTGTGTGTTTTTGAAGAATTTCGAAAACAAATCGTCGCCAGATGGCATGTGGTAGCGATAAAGAAAACCATGTCTATGTATCTCTCCTTTGCGGATGTCGTTAGATTTTAGCGCATTTTGTAATTCATAAAACTAGTTTCCTAATCTAATCGACGTATCTTAAATCCAAGTTACTGACTCTTCTCAAGTTTTGTGGTTGTCTGCAGGTAAGTGGGTCGTTCCCAGCTTATATTTCTGCCCTTTTTTTACTCCTTAGAGTTGCTGCTAATACCCAAAGACAACTTATTCAGTTTCAAATTGGCAATAAGCTGTATGTAGTCTTTTTTCTTGAGAGAACATAAGTACACATAACAAAAGTTGTTGCTGAACAAGATAGGCCCCGGTCTCTTGTGGGTTTATGCTAAAGCTTGTCTTAAGTTTTAGGGATCATTTTGTTGACACTCTTTTCAAATTTCAGTTTTCTGTGAAAAATAAGTTAATTTACTTGAAAATTCCATCATATACTGCTTTTCCAAAAGCACTTTCAGCTGTTGGCTAACGATGATGACACTCACGAGATTGGGTGAACACATGGTCTGAAAGTAAGAAACCGTGTGAGAGGAAACAAGGTATATACTGTCATCAAAGCACAACAAAATGTCGCATTGGAAAGCAAGAACTTTGACGTAGCCAAGGACTTCATCTATCTCGTCTTTTGTCTAAGAACAAAAACATCAGTACCAAAATCAAGCGTGCAATCACTCTTACCAACAGCAGTTTCTTTGGGCGCATAATACGGGTAACATCTCGAAAAACCAAGTTCGCTTTGTATAACACCTTGTTTATCCATTCGGCAGAAACTTGGACGTTATAAAAAGCGAATTTGGAAGCCCATGAACTTTCTTAGAGAATAGTTCTACTTGCGACTTTTGGTCATAATAATAATAATGGCACTACAGCTCACAAGGGACCAGAGCCTAACTTCTACAACAACTACTCGTGTTGTGCGTGCTACTGTTTTCTCACGAGTAGAAGGGGCCTACAGTTTTTTGCCGACTCCGAACGGCGACATTTGAGAAGCTTTTCATAGACAAATGATACTCTTTGTCAGCAGCTCGAAAGAGCTGCTCTCATAAAGAGTCTTTGAATCCGAGCCATTGGGATAATGCAACAGAAGATGACCTCGTCTGGGAGAGGACCTCGAAGAAACCAGAGGTAGCAAGCTGGTGTGGCATGTTGGTTGAAGTCCAAGTCCACCACGAACTATAATGCCAATGAAAGAAGAGAGCGAAGTTAAGAAAGCTTCCTTTTTTCACATCAGTGTCATACGTGAAAAACTCTTCTTTTCTCGCAATCGATCAGTTTAGGTACGCTTCGGTTTCATTTCGTTTTAACAGTCAATCACAAATAGAAATTCGCGTAATCGTCATTCATCATGTGACACCCAAACACGTAGTTTATGGCGACCAACTGCCTATTTGGTGGTGAATGCCTAGCTATCAATTTAGGCCCACACCGTTTCGTTTTGATGATTTCATTCACTGTGATGAGCCGCCTAGAGCGTGGAGCACCTTCAACACCAAAATCAGTTCAGATACGAGCCAACTGTGGATTATCTACTCACATTATAGTCTCCTTTGAAATATAGTCAGATTCAAATTAAAACAGTCTACAGCAATCTCATCATCTCTTCGAACTCATTTCCATCGGCTCTTGAAAAATCCTCAAGCCATCACCACGCCAATGAGTGATTTACTTTAAGGATGGAAAATTCCAAACCATGAAATTCAACGTTTTCACCCTATTGTCGATTGGCAAACGAAATATCTGCACAAAGCTAAGCGATGACTTGTAACTCTGGCCGCCCCTACGCAAAACGATTCGATATTTGAGAATCAAGGAGAAGCAACATATTGCTGACAGTGTAACAACATGAGGGAAATAAAAATCGATAGTCATCCAACAATACACAGTGTATAGTATTGCGCACGAGTATATGATCTCATGTTCCTGCTTCAGCTTTAGATTTTTACGCAAGTCATCGGGCCCACTAGGCTGCAGCAACGCCGCCGAAGCAGTACGGCGCGTTTCAATCAGCACTACACAGCACAGATTCGCTCGGCAATGCTGTCCGTCCGTTCACTACTGCGCACACTGGTGTTCGACCCCTTTTGGTCCGCACCAGAACAGTCCGACGCACACTGGCTCGTTTACACGTTCACGTGAGCCCCGCTTGGAAGAGGTAAGACAGTCAATTGAAATTTACACTTTCCGGTTCATAAAATGTGCCAAGGTGAACCGTGGTCACGGGAGAGAATGATACGGGCGTCTTCTGAAGAGTGTTCCGCATAGCCCCGCACTTGTTTTGACTTTAATCTGGCTGCTTCCCGGCGTGGTGGAGCGGCACAGCAGTGTGGCGATGATGAATTCCTTTTGTCACCACTGTTATCTTATCAACGCAACCAATCGCAGGTTACAAAAATTGTTACTTAGAGACCTCGGTGCACAATACCCAATTGAATGGCTGTACTGCCTACCCGTGCTGCGTTTACAAGCGGTGGAAACTGAAAAGGTCTCCGGTGAGGTCTGGACATGGTCTCCACGGCTGGATGCACTGACAGTTCCACTCACTCAATACGCTGCTATCAGCGGATGGATTTCTGGTGTGGTGAGCACATGTCCCTTTCTCGTAGAGAAATGATTTATAATTTATTTGTGACTTTAAGTTTTTCACTGTCGCGGTGTGAACGATTTGCCGCCTTCGGCAGTTCTTAGCACAGGTTAGGTGTGTGTGCGTGGAGGCTATTTAATCGGGATAGTTTTTTTCTTTCAATAGGGACGGGGGAAAACGCGTGCGCGCTTTACCTGTATTTGTTGGATCATGTCAACGATCAACTTCCGGGCTTTTAGCGAACCGGCTTTTTGGTGATTAATTGAAACTGTTATCACTTATGTGGTGGTAATTGATGTAGAGTACTCATTTGTCGAAGATGAAGTTTGTCCATTTAGTGGTTGAGATTCTGTGGGTTTTCGAAAGATTGATGACCCGGTGTGGAAATGTGAATGAGGAAGGACTTCTCAATGGGAGGACCTCAGTTTACAATACAGACTGAAATTGAATTATAATTATGAAGTCGCTTCCTGGTAAGAGGGAGCGAGATTGCGTGACTTTTTGATGCGAGAATGTAATGCATAACCATTTGATACGCTTTGTTGCTCATACATATATTTATGAACACTTTATCTGCCATATTCTGCGGTCAAAACAGTCGACGATGTCTTTGCGTTAAAATGCAACAAATAAATCGAGAAATCGAGAATATCATAAATTGGATTTCAGTACCAAAAAACAGAATTAGATTTGAATTGTAAAAGGATTTGGAAGAAGGGAGGAATCAATTCAAAAATAAAGACATGACCAAAATCTCGAAAAATCAAAAACCGATAAAGAATGGGAGTAGAAGGTTTGCATGTGTATTCTCAGGCCTGCCACCCATGAAGGGGGTGAGCCTGAGCCATAGCTGCCTTCTACTCTTGGCGATCCCGGGAACGCTGCTTCCTTTGCATCGTTTCGTTTGCATTATGCGTGTGTGTGTTCTCAGGCCTGCGACCCATGAAAGGTCTGAGAACACACACACACGAGCTATATCTTGACGGTCCCGGGCACGCTGCTTCCTGTTGTCAAGACCAAGCTCTCTAGCATCCGCAATCGCTTGGTCTCTATACCGGAGGTTCTCCTTCTCGAACGCGGAGGCTAGGATGCGAAGATCCACTTAGCTGGAACGTAGTTGTTCGTTCGCTCGATTAACAACCTTGCCTTTCGCACTACATCCACATCTTGGTACAGCACATAGAGTTGACGTTTGTGTCTTCTCTTCCAATCGCCTTCCTTGCAGACAGGACCATATTTTCGTCGCAGAATTTTTCTTTCAAAGGAACCAAGAATCTGCTCTATCGTTTTGTTTATCATTCAATACTCGACTCCGTTTGCATTATGTACCTATTCCAAATCCAGAAGTAACCCATACAAGGTGAACGGGGTTGTACTGGAAGGGAAGAAAGGCTCTTACAAACTTATCTGACAAGTTCTTTTTAACTTTGAGTCCAATGAAAACCAGAGTGAACATTAAACAGTCACATTAAATCCGCAAATAATAAATATATTTTTTCTTGTGGTTCTCAAATTACCGTCGGCATTTTTGTTTTGTTATCCCTGCAATTATTTACTCCCTCTTAAAGTAAGTAAGAATACAAGTTCTTCAACAACACGTGGAATAAATATTTTAAATCAAAATTGCAATAAATTTCCATGTGGGAAACGAAACTTAGTTTCCAAAAAAGATGAATTTTTCCGACGGCGCCTGGTAATGAGGTTCTCAACTTAAATTCAAACTTTCGTCCGAGATATCCTGCACGCAACCCCACTCCAAAGAAGTACAATTTGAATTTAAGTCTGAACTTCTCATTAAGATAAGAGGGAAAACTTTTCCCTAAAATATGATCTGCTGTCCGAGCTCGCACAAAAAATCCCCAAACACTCTTAGCTCTCCCACTCAGTCCAATCCACGACTATGAATATTATTAATCGCCTTCTAACAAAATTACAAAAACTCAAAAATCCCTTAAAACGCAATTCTTCTCGGCTACCTCTCACCCTCGCGCCGTCTCACAGAAAACATTACAATTAAAAGGAGTAATTGTAATCGCATCACAGTGTCAGACCGTCAATGTCAGTCAGAAACGCAGACGGAACTTTGTGGCCCGCAGATGTTGTTGCTTAAGAGAATTCGTTTCTATTTTCTTGGCAACACTTTCGAACGTCGTTTTCGGACCCGGAGTCAACGATTTGCGTTGTTGTTGTTTTCACTGGTTCTCGTTCAAAGGGTTCGTTTTTAAATCGATTGGAATTTTGTTCCCGTCGCCGTTACAAGAAAAAGGATACGCCAGGGGTGATGGTGAACTTCTTAAAGGATAATTAATCAAACTCAAAATGAAAAAGTAGATAACGGGATGAGAGAGAGACTGAAGGAAGTTCATTTGGCCGGCGGCGGCAGTGGTGGCATTTCTTCGAAAAGTTTATCAAATTAAAAGTCTGCCGTACATTTTTCGAGCGCACCTGGCATCACAGTGGAAACGAATCAAGTACATCACAAAATTTATTTCGCAGAAAACTAGCCGTTTCGGCAAACAACTACCTCCTCCCTAACCCCACTGCACCCCTCGCCCAGAGAAAAATCAGATTAATGGACTTCTCAAACTGATGACAGTTCGTTCAAGCTGAACGACAGCATTTCTTTGATTGTGTCAATGAAATTCCATCCCCTGCACCCCATCGTACACACTCTCACAGATTGCCCCATCTTGCAGGACCCAATCTTTCAATCACAGCATAAAATTCAATCGATTTCAATGTCGATGGCAGGCAACATAACAACAACAAAAAAAACGTATCCCACTCGGACATGTTTATAGAAATTAATGATGTATGTGTTGTTTCTATTTTCAGCAAATGGATCGTATCAGCCTGGTATGGAGCCAAAACGTCAACGAACCGCCTACACGCGCCATCAGATCCTTGAGTTGGAGAAGGAATTCCATTACAATCGGTATTTGACACGTCGACGGAGAATAGAAATCGCACACACTTTAGTCCTGTCCGAGAGGCAAATCAAAATCTGGTTTCAGAATCGAAGGATGAAGTGGAAAAAGGATAATAAATTGCCAAACACAAAGAATGTACGAAAGAAAAACACAACCGATGCCAATGGTCAGCCGGCGGCAAAGAAACCAAAGCGAACCAGTAGCGCAAAGAAACAGCAAGCAGTTTCAAATGAGGTGAGTTTTACACTTTTTTTTTCAAATTGTGCTTTAGTGTGCGTAGGCGTGGGTGCTGCACTCATTTTGAAAGGAAATTTTTGATAAAACTTATTGAGGGTTACGTAGTGAGAATAGGCCGATGTTTGTTATTTTTTTTTGTTTAATTATCTCATAACTACTAACTTTAGAAAGAGAGACTTGCGAAAGGATTCTTGTTAAGCTGTTAAAAGCGTCTTCATTTCAACATCATTTTTCTTAAAAAAACTGACTAAATTTAATTGTATGAAAAAAACATGTATAACTTTAAGAAAACGGTTGCAATTCATGAGCTAAACTGTAACAGATGCTTTTTGGAGGCTAGTGAAAACCACTAACAACCTCCTTACTACCTCGCCGTAATCCTCCAATCATGTCAACCAAATCCGCGTAAGCTAGAAGTTCAACAGACTTTTGGCTTGTACGATTCCTTCTTAATATTCTGACGAGTTTTGCAGGAATGCCAAAACTATCCACGGCGGTTTTTAGCTCGTCTCTGTGCACGCGGTCATATGCTCGCTTGAAATCGACGAAAAATTGGTGAATGCCGATCTGTCTTTCAGGACCGCCAGCAGTTTGAAAATTTGTTCTATAATGAACTTTGCTGGCTTGAAAACACACCAATAAGAACATATCAGATTACTGACGAATGGTTTCTGAAGTTCATACAAATCAGTAATTGGCGCCTTTCACCAGTGTACAGGAGAAGCAACTCTGAGTTTCCATTCGTCGGGCTTTCTTTCCTTCGATCAGATCTTACAAAAGAGCTTCTGCATGCGCCCAACCGTACTTTACGTACCTCCAGTTACTGTAAAAAGATCTGTGGAAAGTCGATCAGAAACTTTATTCATCTTCAGCCTCTATATTGGCCTCATCTAAGTGTGGAGGACAGAATTCTTGTTTATTATACTTCAAATTGAGCGGAATATTCTGCGTTAAAACGATATTTGGGTAGTAAATGCCGTTAAACCCATCTGCAGAAATATTTTTTGCCAAACTTTCAGTATCGATAGCGACTCTACAACAAAGTTTTCGTTTCATTTGTTTCCCTTCACTCAAAATATCAAAATATATGTATCTCACAAAGCCACAACGGACAGCTGACAAATTTATGCACTTGTCTTCTTTGAGCTGGTACTAACTTAAAATTGAAACGAACTTACTTCTAGTCGGCCTTTCCAATTTTTCAACCGAACATAAGACGCAAAAGGCGTGAAACCGTTCTTAATAAAAAAAAAGCCTCAGGGCATTCTGAGTGAAACTTAAGTCCGGTATTGTCATTTGCTTTCATGCTTATTTTTTGGGAATTCAACTTCTCTTTGGGTAACATCATTCATTTAGTTGAAATTGCCGAACTTCTTGAAACCTTCTTCAATTTGTGAATAATTCTTCAGCTTCAATAAACGACTGATTAGGAATATGACGTGGTGTCCTTCATCAGAGAAATTATTACAGCATGTTTCTAAAAAATAAATAATAGAGAACTGAACATTACAATCAATGCATTCAAAATCGTTTTTAAAATTTTGTGCGTATCGATGAGAAACAAAGTATGGTGGTTCCGAAGGACCATTCAGTCAATGAAGATTGGTAAAAATTGTGCCACAATTCCTGCGGGTACAACTCTTCGTTTTGCCTTCTTTTAGTGTATGTGACAACCATATTAATTTTATTTACACACACATCTACATGAAACCATACAAAACATCATGATTCATCTATCCCCACAGGAAATGCTTTAGTGCCCAAAAACGTGCACTACCAACGATTTCTTTTCTATTATTCACATTTAAAGGAATATTCTTATTTGTTTCATTTCAGTGTATCCGTTCCGATAGTCTCGAAAGCATAGGCGACGTCAGTTCATCTCTGGGGAATCCACCGTATATACCGGCTGCCGGTGATGCCGCAAATCTAATTGCACAGCAGCACACCTATCCTGGATCTCAACATCAAACAAACCATCCAAACAACAATAACAACAATAATAGCAGTACAACAAACAACAACAACAATAACAACGTTTCACTTCATAATCAAATGCATACGGGAATGCATCAACATCCTGTGATGACCAATCTCAATCATATAAAGCAGGACTACGACTTGACGTCCCTGTAGGAGGATCCTAAACATCTTTAATAGTAATTCTGAGCATTGTGCATCGCAGGGTGTTGCATTTCTCATTTCGGTTCTATTCATCTGAGTCCTTTACGTTGTGTTGTATATTTATTCCGAAGAACTCGATAATGCATCAACTTGTACGTGATGGCTGTATAAAAAATGATTTAAAATGGTTGACGGGAAAGGATAATAAATATGAAATATAAAATATTTTTTAAATTCTAACCAATGGTAGAAGCGTTCGTCGCATAGGCTTAGGTTTATATAGGTTATTGTTTTTTGGTTTGTATTCATTTGCCCAAATTCAGATTAGTGAATAAGTTATGTATGTATCTGCAGCTGTATTTGTAAGGCAACCAAGTGATTTTTTCAGAATATAGGTGTTAAGAATTAAATGTTTAAGCTAATTTCTTAACTGACATTGGAGCGTATTTCCTTTTATAGACACACTTATGTTAAGTGCCATACCAAATAGTTCGATTATCTTTTGCGCACTCGAAAAAGGATCATTATGCCGTAATTTTTAATAAAATTTAAATTGATTTATTTAAAATATAGAATAATTGGTTTGAATTGTAGCAAAAGCAAAGCAAAGATTGCATTCTGTACTCTACAATAGAAGTTAGTTTTCTGTTTGTTCTGCCTTCACAGGATGCGTCAAACTCTTGAGCTTGGTATGTCAAAATTTACTTTTTTTGAATTTTATCAGCCTTGCATCGATTCAGGTTGGTTGCAGAGGACAGAATGTAGCAGAACTACTTCTCTAAGATGCAAACTCTTGAGCTTGGTCTAATTATGCGCCAAAGTGATGGGTGCATCGCAAAAGAGTTCTTTCACAGATTTTCTTCAAAGTTTGTTGTGCAGGAAGTCGAAATTTCGATTTTTCAGCCTTAAGATTTTCAGATCCAATGGTTAAGTAGAGATACTGTTTAAAAATAATTTTTATTTTTTCTGAGAAGAGCCGCCTTGCGACACATTTTTCAGCACAATATGCACTTGTTTCCATATATTGACTCAAAGAAAACGAGTATTGCCAACAACCACTTTTGGAATTTGAACAATCTATAAACAGGTGCAAGTTATACAATACTTCACATAATTAATTGAATTAAAACTGAAATAAACTTTGAAAAAAACAGTTAATTCAGCTCCATGACCAGCTTCCAAAAATTGGACTCGCAAAGTTTTTCAAAATCGTTAAGTTGGGGCATTAAAGGAACGTTAGTCTCTGCATGGGTCCAGATCTGAAACTAAGGCGGATTGGTTTACTTTCCAAATTAAATAATTTTTTAACAACACTTGCTTCTGTACCCAAAATAGTTCTGTTTTCCAACAATATCTGCTTTAAAGCTTTCTGTGAATTCGCAAAGTACAGAAACTAAAGAGATTGTTTAAAAACTCTCGCCCTGAGTTGTCCAACCAAGTCGAACCTTAGGTGTTTGGCAAATTTCGTATGAAGAAATTGACGATTGGTGTATTGAGGATACATTCGCTACGAAGCATTGAATTGGGCTTGAAAGTTTCAGTTTCAAAATTCATAAGCAAACATGAGACTGTTCACTGATTAAACATACAGATCGTTCTGAAGTAGAGGAGGGTTCTGTAAGTTCATGATTTTGTTTTCAAAATAAACACTATGATCTACTCAAATATGCACTTACCCCGATTCTTTTTGTCCAAGCAGGAGCGTTTCTGGGGTCCCGCTTGCCATACTTACTTACTTCTATTTTTTGTGCATACACCAATCCACACTGCATTGTCTATGCTGGGCTAAAGTAGGAGTTTTGAAAAAAACAAAAAATTCTACACATAAACTCTACTTCACGTCAGAATGTGGTACCCTGCGCTGATTCTCACGCTGGAGGGCTAGGTTCGATTCTTAGACTAAAGATTCCTCTGTCATTTTTGCAGGGTACTGCTTTCATCGAGTTCCTGACTCGGGCTAATTATTGTCTACTCAAAGTTTCACAGATCTTACAGCTCAGACTCTGCAATAAACTGAAAGTCACTTCCACTCAAAAGCGGATGGAACACACACAGCTTAAGTAAATATTTTTCCAATAGCGACTTGACAAATTTGAATTTGATTTCTAGACAGAGTGGTTTTACTATTCATCAAGCTGTTACTATCTAAACTCAATATTCTTATTATGGACAACAATGAGCAACGTCTGCACAATAATTTCATTCAAAAAAAAAAAAAATTGGCAAGTCCTTATTGGAAAACCCTTTGATAGACGTTAGGGCATGGTTTCTTGTGGACAAACAAAATTCAAACAGGCAGATATACAGAATTCCCAATTTCCAAGTCCCCAACAGGTGGAGTCTCGAAATGCCTAAAGGTGCATTGTTCTAAAGGTACCACTAATTCAATTCTTGCAACGATTCAGGATGGTTGCAGAGAATAGAATGAAGAACAACTACTTCTCTTCGTGGTATACCACTTTCAGGAATATATTTTCTGGAATTTTTGATATCCTGCCACCCAACAATTTTTTTTATGGTTATTTCATTCGGATTGCAGTTCGCAATCGTCATTTGTCATCTTTCTGTAAAAAGAGTTCATTACTCGCAAATTTTTCAATATATGCAACTTCATGCAATGGAGTCTATGAGTCAGGGCTTAAAAGAAAATATCTTCTGATCGGCATTCATGTGAAAGAACAAAAAACAGGAATCCTCTCAAAATCGTCACCCTTCAAAACTCAGAAACATAAAAGAGACCTTGACCATCCCGAAACCTAATATCCATTGGAACAAAATTGGGAATTAATTCGGTAGCATTTGGAACCATAAATTTTACTTGCCAAAATTAATTTTTTATATAAGAAAAAATAGAAAAAAACAATTTTTTTAAATTTTTCTCTATAATACTCTTATATTGTTTTACTCCATCCACAAAATGTGCCCATTTTTTTTTGCAAAATTTGACTTTATAACAAATGTCAGCGCATCCGCTAAGATGTTGAATAATTTTATAACGGTTGCTTTTGATATGTAATTAATTTTATTTGTTGTAGCTTTTGAAGTTTATTTGACAAGCGTTCGCCTGAAATTCGGAGAAGCAGTGAATTAATTTTAAGTCATAACCCCAACCATTCAGCGGTTGTATCGTTTTTGTAAATATCATATTCTCAAACCAATACTCTTAACACAGAAAAATTAACGTTCACATTTCGACAATATGCTGAATCATAGCCAAATGAAATTGAAATGTAAATTGTACAAATCGACCTCAACACCGATACTCTTGTAAATAGTGCACAGATCAACTAGAACAAAACCGATTGATTTGTCAAGAAACCGAAAGTATATTATTGTGTGCGTAGGGAAACAGTCCTAGATGTAAGAGCGTAGGTACCTAAACGATAACTTCATATAGAGAGTAATTTTAAAATTGTATAAACAAACTAAAATTAAGTCAAGTAAATAAAAGAGATAATAAATTAAAATGAAAACCGCAAGTCCAGCGAGTGTGTAAAGTTTATTTGTTGAGGGGTTTGCAAAATATTTTCGGCCACTGCGATCCGTCTTAGACATGATAAATTGCCGGCTAAGCGAGTTTTCGTGTTCACAATCCGCCCGGGGAGATTGATGGTAAGTTCTATCTGTGAATGTGTCAGGGAAGTTAAGTTCATACCTGAGTTGTCACCGTGACATGCTGCTGGCGGTGGTGACGTTGTTGGTGTACTCGTCGGGCCATCGTCGTTATCAAGCCGCGCATATATTCCAAATGCGCAGTGGCTGCAGAGACATTTTGCCAGGTAAATTGCAAATCGTTGAGGTCCACACCTTGCTACATACTCCTGGGTCCCGATGACATTTTTGTCCCTCCACCACTGTCACCTTCACATCCACATGCAGAGTCGCCCCCATACACACGGCAGCAATGGTCATCGCGTCGAGTGACACTTTTCGAGGGCGCTGATGATGGCAATGGTGTTGGTGGTGGGCAAAGTGCTTGGAGTTTCTGGGAATCAAGAGAGATGACGAATGCCCGTGTGTGTAATTTGCATGGAGTGGATTCAGTGGAGTTTTGATGTTTAACATGTTTCCAGAAGCCAACAGGTGCCAGCGCTGCGCCGCGATCAATCATCGGAAATCGATTTTTAATTAAGAACTCTTGTTGGTCGCGTTGACTGCACATGAATGGGTTAGCGTCCAGGTATGATGTTGGTCTTTTATTCTGGGTGCTTAAATTTGTCCTAATTAGTTTGACAGAGAACGATGACTGTGCTGGAAGTTTCGGGCTTAGGTTTTGAGATAGAGATTTTTTTGGGAATACACACACATACGAAATTTACATAGTTTGCTTATGGTATGTCATTTTTTTCAGAATTTCGTCTGGGCATTTGAAATGATGTGCTTAAATATTTCTGATATGTATTTTTTTGTTTCTTTAAATGATTGATAATATCCATCGAATGCGGGGTCCGACGGAGAAGCGAAGGTAATTGTGTGAAAGGACTTGCTGAGATTTCAGAGAATTTGATGTAGAAATATGTCCAGAAAGAATTACTTAAGTAATGTGAACAGCATTGGATTGCCACACGTAATATTCAACTTGAGGAATACATTTTTAGATTTTTTATAAAAAAGAATTCCAGAGCCTTTGGGAATAATATTAGACATCGCATCGTGAATTGGTATGACTGAAATGGATGAATACGAAATTGGTGTCAAAATAGTTTTGCTGCTTAGATAATTAGAAAACCATGGAACGCAAAATAGTAATCAAACATTTGATTGAGCCTGTAAATTCTTTAGTAAATTGTAATTTATATATTTTTGTATATACTTTTTTCAAATAAAACTTCAAATATCGTTGTTATCAAGTCTAAGAGTTACTAAAAGGAAAATTGCTCATATTAGAAGCCACTTACGGGTCTTTTAAACATTAAATCAATAGACCGACACATATTAAGACTTAGTTTTCCTTTGAAATTCATTTTACAACAAAATCATTAAGGCAAATTCCTCTCCGCTAAATGAAAAAACGAGTACATTTTTGATGGTAAGACGAGTTTGTTACTTTTACTTATTATTATTTGTTTCCTATGTTTAAGTGAATCTTTTAATTAGGTTCGATGAAATATCATAAAAAGCTCAACATACGAGGGGCGTTCAATTTATTCTCGGTATCGATATGAAGGAAAATGCGAATTCAATTTAAATTGTTTTTATTTTTCAACATAATCTCCCCTAACATCAATGCATTTGTTACATTTTTAGATAAGCTTTTTTAAACCCTCAAAAAATTAACTTCCTCTTTCTCTGCAAAATATCCATTTATTGCCGACTTGAGTTCTTCATCATCCGAAAATCTTTTTCCACAAAGACATTCTTTCAAATCCGGAAAAAGGAAATAATCACTATTTTCAAGGTCTGGACTACAGGGTGGGTGTTGGATTTCTTTAAAACCCCAATCTCGCGCAGCAGCCTTGGAAACTCGCGCTTTGTGAACAGGAGCGTTGTCATAAAAAAGCAACACACTCGCTGCGAGTTTACCCCGTCTTTCCTTTTTAATTTCTTCCCCCAAATTATGCAAAGTGGAAGCGTAGGATGTTGATGGTTTCACATTTTTTTTTTGTACTCAGTGAGCAAGATTCCCTTTGAGACTGTGGCCATGTGCTTCCCGGCAGAAGTGACTTTGAACTTCTTCGGGGGGTCTGTTCCTTTTTTGTGCTATTGCGTGGACTCTTGTTTGCTTTCAGGGTCATAGTGGTGGACCCATGTTTCGTCCCCAGTAACAATTCGATCCATAACACCGTCTGCATTCTCACATCACATCTCCAAAAGCTCTCTACATCATGCGATTCTCACTTTTTTTTTGAAACGCTGTGAGCATTCGTGGCACCCACCTTGCTTTGACCTTTGAAAGGTTAATATGGTCATGAAGAATGGTGTGAATGGTACCAATTGAAAACTTGGTGATCTCTGCCATCATTTTCACCTTTATTCGGGTATCCTCAAGAACAAGTTTTATTTACAAACTTTATTTAAGTCAATTTCTTCAAGATAAGTTATTAATGCTAAAAATTCAGTTTAAATTCGACACACTTCCGCAATATTTTGCTTTTTTTATAAAAAAGAAAGAAAGTGCATTCTTTCAATCCATTTTTGTGGTGAAATACAATTGTAATTAATTACTTTATTTCACACCCAATATAGAACTTCTGTTTTGTTTGGTGATGTATCAGCCTAGTTTTCCAGAAACAGCCACGTACGTGCCGGTTCGTCTTTAACACAAAACGACTTCTCAGTGATTGTCCAGACCAAAGGGCATTAACATAAAGCTAACAACCTTGCTGCTGATTTAATACTTAAGATTCCACCTTTTACACAAGTTATAGTTTTCCCTAATGCAGCTAATATTTGTCGTTGAAATTATTCAAACAGTCAATACATAGCACTCTTTGAATATTACTGATCCTCGAAAATGAATGATCTTTGCACTGCGTCTTACGTAGAAACTTAGTTTTTATTATTTTTGAATCTTGAAGCCATCGACACTATTCTTATAACAACCTTTGTTCGTATTTTACTGTTCGTTAGGACCACAATCAAGACATTATGTTATACAATTAATTGCCTGCTCTAAAGATTTAAATGAATGTGACGCCTATTGAACATAAAATTCTGCGATTTGATTCTAAGAGATCTGATAAACAACTGGAAAATGTTCTCTTAATTTTTTTGTTCTTGTGGCGCTACAGTCCGGGGTGGTCCTGGGCCTCAACCAACATGCCTCTCCAGCCAGCACGATCTTTCGAAAGCTGCCGCCAGTTGCGCACTCCAAATTGGTTGAGGTCCTTCTCAACTTGTGTGCCCCACCGTCGTTTGTTGCGTTGTCCCAATGGCTCAGATTCGAAGACTTTTCAGGCCGAGTGTTGTCCATACGCTCTACATGACTAGGCGCATGTCGCTGTACAGCCCATAGAGTTCGTTGTTAAATCTTCTTCTCCAGATGCCATCAATGCAAACAGGATCAAAAATCGCAATCTCTCATACGCTTTTAGTAACGCCGCAAATTGTTCTCACCCTTAACATAAACCTGACCCTTGTCCTAATTCAAATGAAATCTGTGCAAATGTAGAAAAATTTTATTTCATAAATGAAACTTGCATATGAAACTTGCTTTATTTCATGTCATTTTTCTATGGATAGATACATTTTAGAATGCACACCCAATAGAATTTATCTCAATCTATTTCTTCTTGATTCCATTCCCAATAATCAATTCAGGATTAAAAACTTTTTAGCACACATCACCCATCACTTTTATTTCATTCATTCACCTCTCATATTTTAAACAAGCATTGGCACACCATCCAAGAGTCAACTACTAAATCCAGTGAAATAGACGACAATCCCGAGATCATCCTCCCAGTAGCCGGCTTAGGCGATTTGTTGCGGCAATTATGAAAGGAAAGAAAGGGTTTCCCTGGTGCCCCCCTAGTGCGCGAATAAGAAACGATCCAAACGAACGGATACATTTAATTTACCTGCCAAACACTGTGTGGATACCTAGAACAATTCGTAAACAATTACAAACCATTGTCCCAAGGGGCTTCTTAATGCATGCATTTGCATGTAGTACGCTATTGTAAGGGTTCCTTTCTGCGTCCACCGCTAACTATTGTCTGTACGACTGGAGGCGTGCCAGAAGTCGGCGTGCAGAAACTGCATTTTTCGCATTCTCTTTTTGTTTGTTTGTGGAAGCGCACAGGATAACTGTGCATTGCAATGAGACACATGCCGACGGCAGTCTGCGTCTGCACTATGGGACTCGACGGTCGCTGTAATTGGATTAGCAAGTGAAGGGTTGAACGTTTCCAGGATTTTGCAAATATTATCTGGGATGATAGGAATGCCGATCTTTTGTTTTAGATCCGTGGGCGGTGACGAGACACGCACAGTAGGGATAAAATGCGATCAGAGCGACTAAAGGGAGTTGTGTTTGTTTCTGTTTGTTGAATGGAACAGAAGAGATAATTTTCAAAGACTGCCAAAGTAAACTAGTCAACGAAGTGATGTAATCTCTATAAATAGTCGTTGGCTAAAATCGAACTGGGAATTTTAAGCGTAAACCTTTCTTTTGATCATACAAGATGGTATGTTGGTAAGCTTTAGCGAACTCTGAACTATTTCGCATAGATAATGTTAGGTAAGTAGGTAGATAGGCCTATGTGGACCCTTTGTGATGCCCGACAGAGAATAAAGACAGCTACTCTTCCTATCCATGAAACGCACACATGATCATAATTGTTATCCTATCATCTGATGAATCGTACATGTCTGCAAATTTAGAGAAAGGATTTGCTGAAAATATCGCTATCGTCTAGCTAATGTGACGTTTTCCTTATCTCTTTGTTACAACTATACAATATCCGTAGAGGTCCAGAACTATATCGAAACAGTCATATACCTCTCTTCTAGTTAGTTCTTAATAAATAAATAAAGTATTAGGATATTAGTGTCTGACCGGGTACTGCTGCACTTGCTCTATGGGGCCACCGGTGGCAAGCAATATAAGATGTAGTTGGTAAAGAGAGTTTTCGACTTATCTTACTAAGGCTGTATCATCCAGATCTTAAAAACCTTAGAGACAATTTTTTTTTCTTTTCCTTTTTTTGGAAAGTTCATCAGCAATCTCATTACCGAAGGTGCTCCTTTGCCTTGATCTCAAACTGTTTGCAAAAAATTGCAAATAAGTCGATGTCGATTTCCGTTGTGAAACTTGGTTTCAGCCCTTTGACTGGCTGTTTTTTGACTGTAAGTTTGAAAAAATATTGCTACACTCAAGTGCTAATGCAAAGTAAGCTTAGTGCATCGGGGTGTATGTGCTTATGCATCTGTACCTTTTTACATTTTTACTCATCGACATAAGCCCTTTAACTTATGATTTTATTCGGCTCAATTTTTTTTCCGAGCTTTGCTAAGAGACCTTCCAAGGACACTTACAAATCTTAAACTCGGTCTAAAAGTAGTGTCAGAAATGTACTTCAGCTGAGTTTAGAAATCAATTATCCTATAAGCGATAGTCGTCTATTCGCTGACTTCGTTGAGAGCTATTTGCACTTTTGCAGTAGATATGGCGACAGTTTCACATACTACTAAAATAGCTGTATCATCGGAAAACTTTATTAGGGTATTGCCGTCTTCTTTCGGTATATGGGCAGGGCATGCAAGATAGAGAAATGGCCGAAGAGAACTTTCTTGTGGTACGTCTTTCAGTTCCGTATCATCAGTTCCGTAACATCTTACACAAAAGATACAGTTTATAACGATGATTTAGGAATGATGCCAAAAAAACATGCAGGAAAGAAGGAAAAATGTGTCTTAGCTTTTAATTTTAGCCAACATCCAATAACTTGTCAAAAGCCTACGATACATCTAGAAATACGCTTGAGTACACACTGTTTTTCCAGAACATTTTCAATTTCTTCTGAAACCAAACCCATATTCGAGGAGAAGATTGTTGTCTATTATCGCTGGGTGGAGACTGTGAAAAACTTTTTTTGTTTTAGTTCTTAGATACTTAGCATGTTGCTGTCGTCAGCTTCTTATTACAGCCGAAACTTGCAAGGATAAATCCAATGGAAGGAGTGAGTATGAGTACTGCTTCCATTCCTTTGGTTGGAGTTGTACAAGTCTTTAGTTAAAGGATTCAAATGGTACTTATCTTTGAAAAGGCTGCCTATTTGCCAGTTACTACTTCAATATCCTTGCAAAGGTTAATTTTTCAATTTATACAATCTTGTTACAGATACACAAAGATAGTCAGCGAAAGTAAAGTTTTATATTAAGGTTCTTGTCTAATCATAATTAAGAATTAGATGATATCACCCCACGTTGAAGAACGAATTGTGGATATTTATTCCTATATGGGGAACTGCTATGGTTTTCCAAGGGTTAAATTCAAGTTCACCACTACAAATTTCATTGCATTAACTAGAAAATCGTTAATCTTCAACAACTGTCTGTCTCTCGAGAATATGTTGCTTCCCGAATGCCAAACTTTTTTTTATGATATCTCATTAAAGACTGGTACCCATAGTAAAAGTGTTGTCAAGCCATTTTGTGGAATCTCTATTTAGACTATTTTTTTATCAGAACCTTAGCCTAGTCTCACATTGACTACTCTTTTATTGAGCAGACAGATGAAAAGAAGAATTTCCGTAATGAGAGATTTCGCTGTAATTCTAACTGAACATAATTCGAAGTATGAAAAGTTTATAGAAACTTTTAAAGAACTTGATATCCTTCGCAATATACGATATTTAAGAAACTTCAATTAACCTTCAATCTCCTATTTGTGAACTAACAGTATTTGGTAAATAGGTCAAAGACAAATCTTCGTTTCTTCTTAAGTTTGTAGTGCATTCTGGGAGGAATTCATTGATGTATACCCTCAAACTTACGAAGTGATTAATGAGTCATATAAAAATTCAGGCAAAAAAAATGTCTCACTGTGGCCAACTTAATTAAACACAAACCCCATTACTTTACAGTTGCCACCCTTTACACACCGAACTTTCAACTGCTTTCCAAAAATTGATTTCCAATCAATCACCGCCACAAAAGGAGCTCTTGGCCGTATTACCCGCTTCAAAGAGCCACTCCAAAGGAATCGCTTTCGAAGCTCTCCCTCTCTGCATGACTACAATTATAGTGTGTATGTACGTTTGTGTGTATCCTTTGTAAGCAATCTTATTTATTTTTTTTTTGTTTCTTGACGCGGTGTAAAAATCACAGACTACCCAGAGCGTTTCAGCCCGGACTGCGGCGACATGCCAACTTTCAGGGCCGTTAAATTTATCATTTTTACCACCTACATAGCAGAGACGTGCCAGAAGACAGACAGAGCTTCAAACTTGCTTTGTTTTCAAATTCCCTCTGTTTCTCTTTTTTCTGAATTCACTTCATTTTTTGTTTTTTGTTTTTGAAAAAATCGATTTTCAATTCAATAACACAGGTCAGAGCGACGACAGCGATGGGAATGATGAAGGTGGTGGTGATGGTGGTGGTGGTGGCGGCGACAGTGCTGGCTCACATGCAAGCAAACTTGAGCGGGTAGGTGGTGCTTACGTTGGTAGTGAATGCCGTGATGAAAAAAAAATACAAAGAAGAACACCAACACGAAAAAGAAACGAAGATGGCTGGTGTTCCAGCAATCAAGGAAATATCATTTCTCGTGGATTCAGTGTTTTTGTTTGTACCTGTCATTGCAGGGGTTCCCGCCTCAAAATACAAAACACAACATCTGTCAAAATTTCTATGATAGCAGGTATCCACCACCCTGCCATCGGGTAATCATTTCGAAATCACTTTAGGAATCACATCTTTCGTCTACTGTCCGCTTGCGTTGTGCAACCTTTCACCTTCGACATCGATAATTAATGTGTAGTCATTTGTTAACTGCCCTGGATGGTCAATTTGTTATCATTAAGGGCCGGCGGTGTGAATATTTTGTATTAAAAACCGCTTAAGTGCATATCGATTGGTGGTGTTTTAGAGCACTCCTGCCTCCTGAGCATACTCGGCTCAGTGATTTATTGGGATTCTCGTTGGGCTGTGTGGTGAAAAATTAGTACACTGGACAACTCCGGAGGCGCTCTGACTAATGTGCAGGCATGTAACTCCCAGGGTTAAGCTGGGAATTCAAACTGGGTCGTGGATTAGCTTCCCAAAGATTCTTGACCGTCACATCATGGGGGGGAGGGTAAATCTATTCATGGGCAGCAGAGTGGATTTGACTGAGCGATTGATTGATGTCAATTAGGATTTTTAATAGTTTCAACATGTCATGCCATTACGCGTGTGATGAAAAATTATGTAAAATTACGCCTGATTACTGCTTGAGGTTGCAGATACACATTCCCGCAGTTGGCTATTAGCTTTTGTGTCAGATAAACGCGCTACTAATTGCTCGGAGGGGAGTTCTCTGGATTTACGTGATTTTTGCTTCAATTTTTTCTGTTTTTTTTTTTTTTTTAACTTCGGTGGTAAACACTGCAATTAAATTAATTTTTCTAAGTTGGACGCAACGATTAGGAAAAATGTCAGCGTTTAACTCAATAATTAGAGAACTCTCAACGCAGGATGTAATTAGCGCGCCATTGAGATGAAATATGGGATATTGACAAGTGAATTACGCGGTCAGTGTATGGTAAAACCGCAAAACGATCACTTACGGATGTTAGTTTCTCCACTGCTGTTATTAGGCGAAACTCATTAGCATGTCTCAGAAAAATATGAACATAATCTATTCCTGGGAGAAGATCTCTGATCCTGTTTCAGAAACTTTAACTGAAAAACTTACTTATGTGATTACAGTTTAAGTGCCTTTTATAGTTCCACTGAAATCAGTTTAATTCTAGTTGGATCGAAACACGTGATAGGTAGTCCTCAGTGGATTGTGGGTGTGTAGAAGTTGTTGAACAAAATGTTCAAAACAGTGTATGGTATTCAAAAGTGAAGGAAATGAAGGCGTTAATGTCAAAAATAGTAAAAAGCAAAGCAAACTAATTTTGCAATGTTAAATTTTTCACCGCAGTGCCACATAAGAAGTTGGAGAAATTGCAAATCAAAACTACAACCCCTGTATTTCGGCAAATCAACAACTTACTTTGGAAGAAATTTACTCGTGCTAGTTGAGGTCTTTTTTTGCCTCTCGTAGCACAAAAGCAAAAGTGTTACTCAGGTGCCATCAATTTTTTCATTGGGCTCAAAGGACGCATTGAAATACCAAGTTATTACCATAACACACAGATCATTCCAGTCTTACTTTTTTAAGCTAATTCGTTGACATTTTCACAAGCTAATAGTTGTTTATTCTTCTACATTCCAGAGACACAATTTATTGCAGACAACTGGCTTAATTTCGTTAACTTTCAATAATTCATCAAAGCTTATAATTCAGTCTCATACGATTCTATTCCAAGATTCAAAAGCGCACAGAATCACGAAATCTTACGAATTCCGTGAAAATAATGTGAAACTTTGCATTGTTCAATTTCCGCACTCAAGAAGGGTTCTGTGGCTTTCCCTTTCGATTTGTTTAAAATACAAGAGTGCTACTTGATGCTTCTCAATCGCCTTTTAGACCTTTAGGTCGCCTCGTGACAAAAAAAGTCACTTGTAGACTGTAGTAGAAACCATATTGGATGAGGGCCTAGCATCTTTAGCAACCCCTCCTGTAGAGTGGAGTGGCACTACAGTATTCGCCTTCAAGCTTCGAAAAGCTTTTCATTGACAATTAGTACCCATTGAGTGCTGTAGCTGTAAGGCAGTAGCTCACTAAAAAATGCAAGGTATACAGCCCGGGAATCGATCCTGGAACCTTTGAGCCGACGCATTTACCCACCACGCCAAAGTGACCATTCGGTTTCCTAACAGCACACTATACATCGTTAAGCTAGAATCTAGTGTAAATGTTCTTGAGACAAACACAAATACAGAGCCTCCCGAATCCCGATTATGTAATGGGATTTTTGAATCTTCTGATTCAGAATCATGTCCGTAGCACAGTAACAGCTACTTGTTATGTTATTATTATGGAGTAGTGACAAACTGTGCCACGGGAAGGAAGAGCACCTTAAATTTTGTTTCAGCTTAACCGAGTTGTAGGCCTTCTTAAAAGAGTATTGAGGTCTTGTTTGTTCCCGCTTCTATATCCCAAAGAATGACTCAAGTGTAGAGAAGTACTGGCGCTCATTCTAATTGGAGTAACTATCTCTTAAGATATTATTTAGAACATGGACAACCAATTCGTCTAGCCTTACCTTATCTTCAAGATTTTTTGGAAATTTGACCCTGTTAAGAAATATATGATAACGTTAGTCCCATATCTGCTTATTGATTCCAATTTCGTTTGCCACCTAGAAGTCAGCAGTATACCGTGATTGAACACTCACTTTGGAATCAAGCTGTCTCTTAAATAGTAAAATGCTTTTTACCTTCCTGCAAAGTTGCAGCTGTATATCATCAAACAGAAACTGATTCAACATAGTGCCAAGGTATTGTTTACACCTTTTATGGCTAATGATCAAACTTGTAGGTCCAACATGCCGGATCGGGCATACTCGTATCTGTTGAAGTCTTGTGTAACGAGATCCGAGCAGTTTTCCCAGCTGAATGTTTTCATATCTTCGAATCACTCTCCTCAACCATCAACACTATCCCGTGTTCCACCATATCGTTGGCATACTCCAGCAAGGAGGTAATGCCGATGATTGCCCAACTTAACGTCGAAACAACCCAAATAAAACAACAATAATATTTCAGGCAGAACCAATGTGTTTCCACAATTCTTGCTTTTCTCATCTATAATACATTAAACTCAACCGGCATAAATGAGCGATTTTGTGTACAATAACGAAGATCAATAAAGTTGTAGACTTCATTTGTACGGCAGGTTCCAATCAGCTTTAGGTACAAATGCGAAATCATTTTTGAGCATTCTTCCTCACTGAATTATACATTCTTATAATCTACTGCAATCTTCACCCCTTTTAACAAAACTTTAGCAAGTTAGTGAAATAAAATTCCTACCCCCGTTGATCCAAAAATTGAATAATAAAAAAATACATTCTTTGCAGTTTTCCCCGGCCAATCCCTAAGCGAGCTCCGGACGACGTGTGACTCTCGCCATTTTCCCTTCTCACCCCAGCAAACCCGTATTCCATTTCAATGCCTACAATTGAAATGGCTACTTGGCTGTATCCATGCACATGTCTCTCCAGCAGCCACAGTGTTGATTGTACCATCGTTAGTTCTATTCGAATGAACGGATGAAAAAAAAAAATAATAACAACAGAGAAAATCCCTTCAGCATGCGGAGGGAGAAAGAAACTTTTCCTTTAATAACCTTCACTCGCAGTCTACAGAGTTTTCCTTTATAGAAATGTCACTTCAATTCCAAATCCTCTGAGAAAAATTATCCCACTCACGGTGTGGATGTGAATGAAAAAATGACAAATCATACCGAGAACTAGAGAAATTCACGCACAAAAATATCAGCAGCAGCCATCATCGGCAATGGGAAACATTGCTGGGAGGGAGGAATCGAAAGAAAACGGGGGAGAATCCAGAATGCCTTGTGAGAGGAGGTTATAAAATTATGCGGGATATACTTGAAGTGTTGTGTATGCCAGGGGGATGATGTGAGCACACACATGAAAAGTGTGTGTATGTGTGTTTGTGTTTAGAAACGACATGATGAAAGTAACTATTCAAGCTCTAACAGTTGTCGTTTGACTAACGGGGGTGAAGGCAGCTTGTCGTAAAGATGTCCTCCTCATATCCTTCACCAAAGCTAGTGCTCCTGCCACACTGCGAAGCAGCAAAAAATTGTATCTTCGATTACAGTCTGCTGAAGAAAAGAAGATTGTGATTAGGGGACAAGTTTTGACACATTTTAGCGTCAAGATATATGTTTTCAACACTTTGACGCTCTAAGTAGAAAATTATCAATTTCAGTAATAATACAAAACAGATCTGTATCCTTGTCAAAAGGAACGCATTGCAATAGCAGTAATTTTAAGTGAAATTATCTTGGTTCAGGTAGGGGCAAACTATAACAATTATTTGTTGTTGTTCATTGCGTCTGAAAATGTCCAGAACGTTACTACATCGTACTGGAAGCAGACCTTCTCCATGTCCATATGAAATAGTAAAAAAAAATGACACAAATTCTTAACCAAGCAATACTCATTTATGGTTTCGTTTTCAAACACGATTCCATTGTAAGTTCGGCGTGACCATCCGTCCGTCTTACATGTCAAACTAACACTACATTTTTAAGGCTTTCAAATTGGAGTCATTTCACCCAGCAAACAATGTTTGAATACACAATTTTATAATGAAGGTATTTTTGGGGGTGGATCCCGTCAACAAAATAAAAATCATTTGTTTGACATTTGATACATCTATTGAAAAGAAGTTGAGGTTTCAATTGACAGCTCTTGGATTTGAATTGCCGTCACAGACCCAAATTTTTACTGAAAATTGCTTAGGGCCAAAACAGCAAGATATCATAACCAGCATATAACATATACGAAACCATATACGGAAGTTTAAATATAACTCGCTCAAGTGAACATTGCCTCGATTGATCTCTCGCATAAAATATTTTCTTTGTAAAAAGCGATTTTTTCCAAAATTCTTTCAATTGGAGGCAAATATTACTTTTCTAAATAATTAACGAAGCCTTATTTTGGCGGTCTAATCACTTGGCCGTACTGCTAAATGTCGCAAGGCGATATGACTATTTGGCAGCAGAGACTGAATTGGAAAGAAGAGATTTGGGAAACACAAGAAAACCAACATGTCCTTCAGCAGCAGAATATTAACTTTCCAATTGACATAAGCTAAAGTCTACGCATACCTCGGTGTTCACATCCCCTAGATGAAAACTGATTTGCTACGCAGCACATTTTCCAAAGTCTCTGAAACAGAGAAAAGTGAAAATTCTTCTTTACGGGTTGAATCGATTCGCGAGAATATTTTCGCTCGTTACCAATTCCACAGTATCTTCATACTGGATAGTGGCTTAGATCTGAAACAGTATTTCTACCAACACGTGTACCAGTGGGCCTGTACGCGTGCGATAGTGTGCATGTGTTTGTATGTCACTTAAAGGATATACGCTTGTTGGCAAAGTGAATTGAAGAACTGCTCTATGCCACAGAGCAGAGCGGCACACTGAAAAGTCTGCATTCTGCAATTTGATTAATGATCTCACGTCAATTCCTCGAGATACGTACTACGAATATATGTATGTACGAATACGTACGGATGTGTGTTTTTTTTATTTTGTTTCCTTCTTCGCCTTTTTTTTTCTCATTATTTCTCTCTGAATAAGTACACATTATACATTTCTATTTACACAGCTTTGTATACGGATGCATGTACATGTGTACGCGTATACAAAGTTTGGTTACTCTGTATATGGGTTTTCAACAGCATTATGGAAATAAAAAGAATTGAACGACGCGCACACAAAGGGAGCGTTCAAAGACAGCTCCCTCAGTTGTTAACCGCACTCTTAGAAGGAATCATTCCGCATAATTCTACTATGATATGGCTTAGCCACGCTGGGTGGTTGGGGTTGGGGTGGAGTGGCATGACATGCTCACTGGATTCGTGTAAATCTTCGTGGATTTCATCCGGAGGTAGTGGAAGATTCCTTCAGTTGTGTTTTTTCTTCAAATTCACGGTTCATGAGTGAATGAAGGCTTGGAGGGTGGTGAAGGGCAAAATGCAAATGCAAGGTTTCATATCAAATCCACATCATTTTGATGGGTATAATGAAGACATTTGCATTATTCACTGATATCATTTAACTTCAATATTTTACTCTTGGACTTGCATGTCAAGACGAGACTGTAGCTATGATGAACTGATTGCATTTTCATTGAGGTATTTGATATGTTCGCTGTTCAAAAAAAAAAGGCTGAATAGTTTTGAAAGTGGTGAGATAAGACAAGCAAATGGCTTTTAGAATGTTCCCTTAAACTAAGCATGAGTCAACGTTTACTCGTGGAAAGGGGATTTACTTAAATTGAAGCGTAATGTACCTCAAAGAGGAGTACTTCAAAAAGTATTAGTGGCAAAATGTTCTCCGTTGCAAACTGAATTTTGGCGACAATGAATGAAAAGATGGTATAAGCGAATAATTTAATACGTGACAATGTCATGTCGAACTTGTTGCCGAAGTAAATAGTCGTCGTATACTATTCCGTATTTTCTTCATGATCAGTTGATCTTCAATCTCGCATAGTATGTACATAAAATGTTGAAGCCATAAATGTGGCTCAAATTTTTTGTTAATTTTCACATGTGAAGTAACTGTCCTGAAAAAAGTGACTTTCCTTAGTTTTGCCCTTGTAAACGCTCCAATTTAATTGTTCTCTGCCCGAACTCCATACGCAGAGCATAAACAATAGGTGTCTTCTTCGATTAAGACCTATAAAACATTTCAAACAAACATCGTTGTACGTTTTGGGACACCATGGTGCCTCAACAAAATCTAAGTTCTGTTGTATGCACACATATGGTCATATGTTATGTAAATTAGCCATCATTCTGACCTTTTAATTCTTAGGTATCGTCTGGTTAGGCACAACAGTCGTGAATATATCAAGCGTTAACCAAAAACCCTCTTCAAACGAAACTTTTACCAGTTACGTTTAGTTTCGCATGCGAAGTAGGTTGAGGTGCCCTATCACTCGTGTAGGCTATCGTACTCTGAGAATTCTCTGTTGTGTTGCCCAAATGGTTTTGGTTCGGATTAATAGACGGCCAAGTCAGAAGAGTGTTGTCCATACACCGTAAACGGACTAACTATCTTAAGCGTTGGATTCGATAACTAGGCGCCTACAGCGCAGCCTTTATAAAGTCAATCGTTTCATTATTTTCTTCAGATGATATCGACACAAACAGGCGCAGAACTTTCCAATCAGAGAAAACAAGACTTTCATTATCCAAATGAGGGATCTATGGTTCTCCAGTTTAGAGCCAAACTGCGATTGTCGGAGTATCATACTATGCGATCTCAGTCTTTTGAGAGAAAGGAGTTTTTTTAATCAACGGCCTCTTGAGCGCAAGAGTGATGCGGCGATTGATGTCTGTACTGATGTTCTTCAAACGCAACTCTGTATTATGTAAGATCAATCCATACTTTGAACTGTGGAAAGTAACTTTCTAGCTTATGCATACTAATTTACCAAGCGATTTTGGGCAACATTACTTAATCTTTCCAATTGTAAATTTTGGCTTTCGGATTTTCTCAAATTTTCTTCTCTATATCATTCGAGAAAGGAAATACTTTGAAGACTTCGCCAACAACCAAATAATTTGTCGAAGGTCGCCGTGGCGTAGTGGGTAAGTGCGTCGACCCACACGCAGAAGGTCTAGGTTCAATTCCCGGACGGGACACCTTGCATTTTTTTCTCGGAATCAACTCTTTCAAGCTGCTGACAACACAGAGTGTCCATTGCCTGTGAAAAGCTTCTCAAATCTAGCCGTTCGGAGTCGGCATAAAACTGTAGGTCCCTTCCACTCATGAGAAAACTGTAGCATGCAGAACACGAGTAGATGTTGTAGAAGCTAGGCCCTGGTCCCTTGTGGCGGTCGTACCACTCAATTATTATTATTATTATTTAATTTGTAGAAGGACCCGTTCAATGCTCTATCACTCATTTCTGTTTGTCATCCTGTTTGTTAATACTCAGAACAACCTTCTTTTTAATGGCTCCAACTACCTTTAAATCTCGATTAGATCTGGTTGAGAATAATTAAGTTCATTCGATTTTGTCAGTCTCCATGGATGCATTTATCATTGCAAAACGCATTTAGATTGTAAGGAAGTACGTATGAATTGTTTGCGAGTCTCATTTTTCATTCAAACACAACTCGGTGTTGTCAATTTTAATCTGTTTGTTCAGATCTTAAAGAAAGCTAAGACCGCATTCAGATTGTCAGGTGAAATGAAATGGATAACTAATTGATCATTGTTTAAGATACCGGCTACGCTGTTGTTGATTAAACACCTCTAAATAGGAGATTTATTGCATTTCCTTCTACTAACTGAAAGTTGTGTTCCTCTGACAAGAAATCAGTAATTAATATTCGAGTTGCACTAGGAAACGTTTTTGAAGTAACAAAGAGGTTGGATATCACATAAGAGGAAAATTATTGCTTGCTTATAAGCTAATTTGTAACAAAAACCTGTAGGTCCCTTCTACTCGTGAGAGAACAGTAGCACACACAACACGAGTAGTTGTTGTAAAAGCTAGGCCCTGGTCCCTTGTGGGCTATAGTGCCACTCAACTTTTTATTATTATTATCCCATGCATTGCTTCTGTTTTGTTATATACTGTTGTGAGAGACTGCTTTTGCTAATTTTTACCAAGTTCGAGAGGGAAAATTGGATTTGAACTTCGTTATTTTTCCCCAAACAAAGAATTTCCGAACAACAGACACATCAGTGCCTTTATTAAGTTAAAAGCTTATTGAGTTATCACGAGATTACCAGCCTTGGTAACTGCCACTCAATTTGTCCATTAAATACAGTGGAGTTCAATGCATAAAAGTAAGGCGTTCAACAGATTCGCTAACGGATGTCTCCAATGGTGCAGAATGCAGCTAAGTATTAGTTCATCACATATAAACTATTAATGCCTGCGATGGCTATGCGCTTATATGCGGTCCGGGTCTAGACATTTATTAAAACTTTCTAAACTAAATTAGCAAGCAGAGTTCGTTGCTATCGACAGTATTGTGTCACGCGTTATTGGAAGGAATGTCCACTGCACGCACTCGCTGTATATAAAGAAGGGAGATTTTCAATTAAATCTGTAATGCCCAAGATGCCCAAAATCATAGCCACTGGGCACGGTTGTATAACGCGGCTTTCTACGGGTTTTATTCAGATGTCCTTCTTAGGTGCATCATTTCAGCTGATGCATAGATACCTAATGCAGGTTTTAACTAAGTCACGAATGATCGAGGGGTTGAATTAAGTTGTTAAAACGGTGCAAAAAAAACAAAAACTTAAGAATCACAATGCGCTAGAAAAGCATTAAGGAAAAGCATTAAGAATAATACTGTGTCGACGGATTAGAACGGTAAGGGCTTGTAACATATGCCCTGTATTGTGAAGAAGTAGGTGGGGCCCTAGACTGTCTCAAATTTTAAGACGCTTTAAGTGATGAAGGCTTTTGAAGAAAAATGGCCTTCTATTTCTATATTCTGTCCAGGCTTAATGGATTATAACTACAATATACCACATCTTAATTTAAAATGAATTAATGAAAGCCCCAACACATCATCTCATTTATAGAACTACAAATAAAAACAAATTGAAATGAGAGAAATGAACCAAAATAACCGATACTTCGAGTACTAAAAAGCCTTCCAATTAACGCCACATTACGCCTTGAACCCCACAATTATCAATATCCCTTAGCACGACCTATTAATTAGAGGTTCACTTAAGGCACTCATCAACACTTCGTCAGTACAGAGTGAACTGGAACTTTTCAGGCCACACGAACAGAGAAGACTCCCAAAGGGGCTAGCACATCCAAACCCTGTACGTAGCCCACTCTGAACTTTGAGACTGTGAAAGGGGCAGAAGTTGTGACAAAGTGTTGATGTCTAAAGTAATTAAAAGGATCTCAGTTAATCCGATTCAGCCCCTTCAACTTGACCAGAGTCCATTTATTACGGACGCATGAAGTGAATTCGAATGCACTGCTAATGAATGCCACCCACTCCCGTCCCGTCTCCACCCTTCACATAGTTGCTGATGAATTAGCCGACGGCTAGGGGATGGGGCTGCGTGTGTGCGTGTGCCTCCCCCATCATTTCTAAGTCCCATTGTTCCTTCGCATAAGGAGCGTAATCTATCCTTCACTTCCATTTTCATCGAAACAGCCATTTTGTTTGGATTTGTTTGAATTTGAGATTTCTGAGATCAGAGACGTGCGTGTGAGGGTGTTTAAACTTTCCAGACACACATGCACGTGCATGTATGGCACACATTTCTCTTGCTCAGGGGTGGCAGTAGGTGTCGGCTTTGTGAACCTTCATCAAAATGCTGACAGGTTTTCAAGATGTTCTCACCCGAGTTTCCGTTTTTGCCAGTCCCGCGTCCCTTTCGGGTTGGCTGCGAACGAAGGTGGTTGGTTTCGTTTCAACATCGCAGTCGGCAGCGTCGTCGTCGTCGCCGCTGAATCTTTTGTGAGAAACAAAAGGCCGTTGCTGGCAGAACAGTCGACCTGCCTTTTTGTGAGATACTCAGTTTCCTTTTGTTCGGATCTTCACGCGAACACACGTACACATACGCGTATGCTGACGTTTGATATGGTTTCGGGTGAAGAGGAACCTTGGCCATAGCGAAAGGTATGTGGCTACATATGAAGCTGGCGTTCATTCAAAATGGTTGGTTAGTCGGATGGGTTTATGTTACACGCATGGAAATGGTTACCTGGCCATTCATTTGGATGGAAGTAGTATTCGATTTGGTAATTCGTAACGCAATCAAGTAAGTTGGTGTGGAGATTAATTTACAAAAACACATCGAACCATCAATTTATACATATGTCGATTGTAGCCGGAACAAATGGCCTTTAAAAGCAGTCAAATCGGTTATTCAAGAGTACTGCTTCAATCTTTACATAATTGCCTTTTCTTTGATGCTGCATATATGTAGCTCAATTCTTTCGCAGCCAATCGAAAATGTCAGACAACCTTGAAAGCTGTTAACAGAATACAAGTAAGACAAGGCTGTGGAAATCCTATGGTTTGCTGGAAGAGATGGTCAGGAATAACGTCTGAAGTAGACATAAATGTGAGTTCTCTTCAAAAGGAAAACTTGTGAAGCCACTACAAGTGTGTTGTGTTAGAGCAACCAAAGTAGCTCCAGACGGGAAAGTGGTGAGATCACCTGAATTTCTACGAATCATCATCACTATCACTTAAAAGCAACCAGGTGCCATGCAAAGTGGCTTATTCGCCAGCGCTCACCTTGCATGTGCATCATTTGAACGAGTCATCTGTCAATCGATTTCACAACGTCAATTCAGAAAAAAAAAAACCGGATATCAAACATCGCTGCATCCATCACAGAAACTGCCTATCATTTGTCCTAATTACCGAACGCAAATACTTTAACACCACGCACCGAGGATAACGAGACGGTCATCAGCATATCCACTTGTTGCCAGTAGACCACCACCAGATTCAAGGCGCTGATAAGTCCACTACAACCTGTTCGTCTGAACGTTCATCAATAGGCTGCGCATTTCTGATGCGTCATCCTCGGCTGTGCTGTAATACTGGTCTGTGTCGTCTCTACCTTTGTGCCGACGCGTACATAAGGTACACTGTGTGCGCGATGTTCCCCGAGATCAAAGCGGATTTATTAACGGCCGTTCTGAGGATTTTCATAATTTGTAAGATACATCTTCGACATGATGAAGGGAAAAAGCTTCACCTCAACAAAAAAAAAAGTGAATCTGATGTGTGTTATTGGAACATGTTCACAGGCAGATGGCGGCGAAGATAATAGAGATTCGATTCGAAAAAAGGAAGGAGTCTTAAATTACATTTAAGGCGATACATAAGTGAATTGCAGAACATTCTGGGAACACAATAGGACATCACTGCTACCCGTGATGTGAAAAATTAAGTTTGTTGCAGTTTGTTGACTTGTAGTGCCATTTTGTATGAAAATACTTGGAGTTTTGTTTATAGCGCTGCAAAAAGTATGATTGGTTTTTATTCTTCCAAATAAGAGCAACATTCTTCCTCTATACAGTCATAAGACGCTTGCTATAAACTTGAACTTTTGTTTTGAAAACGGAAGCCACAAGTAGTGACTCAAATGCCAAACTTGCAGTAAGTTACGAACTTAGCCTTTTAAATAATCGTACACATTATGAGATTCGAGAGTCAATTCATCATTTTTGTGAAGCAGTCGTCACTCTCTCGAATTTCTTTTAAAGACGAAGAGAAGTATTGTATTTCACCACAAAATCAAAAAGAAATGGCTAACTGAAACAGTTATTTGGCTCTCGTTTTCGCAACAGTGCTCTCAACAGTGATCAGATTCACTTAAAATTTTATAGACTCTTGCCCCGTCAGGAGTAGTAATAGATTTTGGGAATAAGGAGGGCAACGCTTTCATCGAAACAGATCCTACACTCTTGAAAGAACTCGTGTCCGAATTTGTCTCAAGCGCTTAGAGACTGGATGCATTAGTAGCTCTTGCAGAGACCACGAACGCTACTGTTTCTCTGTAGCTTACACCGCGATCTATGAGGAATTTTTTTTTTTTTGACTTTTTCAATGCTTTTACGAGGGCGCAAGTTTGTGAACAAGGTTAAAGAAACTACAAACGCACTTGTATACTCCTGTATACTCCCATGAAAAGAAAAAAATATCCATGCTCCTTTACTTTCGACACTATGAAACTGGCAAATGGCAACAGATATTAAACTTTTCTTGAAAATCAATCAATATGTACTTAACGAAGATGGCGCCCAAGATGCGGGTTGGACACCAAAGTACTTGACAGTTTAATTGATTTCAGCTTAGAGATACAGAACAAGTAACTTTATAAAGATTTTATTTAAAAAAACAAAAACACATCATCTTCTTATATAAATTGTATGTTCTCTTGCCACCAGTTGTTTTCTTCTCAAGGTTTTAACGGAAGGTATCAGTATCATACCTACTCGGAACAAAATGAGTCGTTTAGGCTTGAACATTGTTAGGTAATACTAAGACCTGATTACATGTTGCACTTAGAGACGGGAGTTCCACCCTTTTTCCTAAATACCCTTAAACTACATTTTGAGTATATTTATAAAGTCTATGCGATGAGGCAAAACAGAATCCTGAAGTTGGTGTTCTCTCAAATGCTAAGATATAAAGTAAAATGTGTACAAGAATGGGAGTCTTTAGGATCAGAATGCAGTTATAGCTTTAATTTCTCACCAAGCGAACAACTACCATCCCTAAAGCAAAAACTAAACACCCTGCTTCGGAAAACTAGCCTAAAATGCTTCGATAACTGCAAAAATGAAGCACAGTCACCTCAATATAGAGAATACTACAGCAAAATGAATCACAATCTACAAGAAGGAACGTATTTTTTAAACAGCTACTCGGCAGAAAAAATAAGTACGATTTTTAAAATAAGAGGCGAACTTCTTAACTTAAATTTTATACCGCATCGTCCTGATCTTCCAATCTTATGTGAACTATGCAATCTCAGAGAACGTGAGGACGTAGTTCACTTTATTGCTAAATGCCCTATACTGAAGGAGTTTCGCAGTCATTTCTTCAGTGCTCAGATACTTGAGCTGGAAGAAGCGATAAATATCTTGAATGGCAGCAGAGGATGGGACCTACTCTACAACTACACAGTCAACGCACTTCGCTACAGAAACTGCATAATTGATCTGGTAGACGATCCCTGGTCAAACCATATAGACTAAGTTATAAAACTAGATATTGTAAACACTCGATGTTATTTTTTTGAAATAAAATAGTCTGAATTAATAAAAATAATAAATAAAAATACTAAGACCTGAGCATTTTTTGAAAAGCAGTTTGGCCAAAGTGAAGCACCGATGGCAGCTATATGCAAATCTACGCAAAAAGTTTCTGAGACTGGTATGCTAGTGGACAACTCTCATAGGCCCAATCGTTGTAAAGTGCGCAGGTTTGTAGGTGGGGCTGTCTCAATAGCCCGAGAAGAATTCTGCACAAAAATTTCAGTTTATGCCCTTAAGGAGTCCTATTGGTGCAGCAGAGACACAAGTGCTGGATGTGGGTCTCGAAAAACCAGGACGTTACTATAAATAGGCCCGAAAATGTGCTAGTATGCTAAGAATTGTGGAATAGTAGCATGGACAATTTTTCTTCGAAAATGAGGCTGGGACTAAAGTTATCGTCAGCAGTAGGCATTTTGAAAACATGTTAACTTTCTTCTTACTAATATATAAGACATTGATGAACTCTTCGGCACAATCGATCTTTTGCACATCAAATTCTCAAATTGATTTATTAACCTGCGATTTTTTACCGTCCGATTCCTCCCATGAGGCTACGCAAAAGACCGTGCACACACAATTAATCCCATTTAATCTCAAAATGCATTGAAAATCAGCATAACTAAAGTTGTGACCGCAATGCGGTCTGAAATGTACGGAAAAATGGTCACAAATTACCAAATAAGGCCAAGCTACCATATGAATGACATCAATGGTGAATTGCAAGTTAATAAACAAAATACAATTTTCGTCAGGAATATATCGCGTATGTGTGTGTTTTATTAGGCTTTACTTAAATAAATGATCCTGTACTAACCAAATTATAGCAAAAGCTTGATGATCACTAAAATCTATACAGACCATCGATGGCGAATGTAGTTGGAATATGAAAAAGATTTTATTAAGGAGAATGTTAATTTCTTAAAAAAAGGTGCAAACTGCCTATCGCGTTTTTTTAAATACCTCCAATGCAGTTCTTACTTCTGCTGACAATCACTTAATTAAAAAACCAAAAACAGTCATCAAATCGAGAAAACTACCTTGAGGTACATTAGATCGTAAGCATTAAACCACACAGAGTTTACAACTGAAAATATAGCCTGTCTAATTTAATCAGTCATCATCATCCTATATAGACCTCTTCGAGATCTACATGATTTTGCACGTATGTTCCAAAATGTGATTCAAGTGGAATCGAAATTTGAGCAGTTTTTCATAAGCAATGAACACTCCATAAATATTTTGAATGACTCAAAAGATGTGGTGCCGTACGAAAAATACGAGATATTCAATCCTGGAATCGACTTTAAGTATACAAGGCGACGCACTTATCCATGACGCCACAGCGGCCACAAAGCTGAGTCCAAGGTTAAAGAACTTCCTATGGACTTTAGGTTTCTAAATCACAACTTAAGTGACATCTCTACATATTCTAGTAAAGGGGCGCAAGGAATCATGATGCTCATCAATAACCAAACTTTCACAGGTGGATAGAGCCCACCAATTAATACGGTCAGATGAAGTGAATGACGAAATTTAAAAAAATATTTTACTAGACAATTATTATTCCCAGGAAGTGGTTAAAGTTGAAAGTGCCATGAATATAAAGGATTAGTAAAAATCCAGCTCAAGGTCCACCCCAGCCACGAGCCGCCTTACTTAAGTAATCGAACTTAATCGAACTTTTCTGCTTCCTGCCTCGACAAGCAATATCGTTGCAATCTAAGTCATTCGTTCGGAAAGTCTTGCTTTCACTAGATATTGAGTCTTAGTTCACGTTGCGTTACTTACTTTTCAGGTCATCAGCCGTTGAAGGTTAAAGGGCCTAAGTGGTAACAATACCTCACAATACCTCCTAACATACATATTGTGGTTTCGGTCATCAAGTTTGGGCTCATTTTATGTTTGTACAGAATATGCAGTCCTTTTTTTCTTCTTGGACCTAATGCCTGAAATTAGAAGACATTATAATCTGGAAAATTTTGTGCCTGCGCCCGGATCAATTCAGTCGATAAATTTGAGCTCAGACTACATCTTGCGCCAGGTTTTGGAGTTCGTGTTTCTGTCTCCGACTCTATTAAAAGCGGATGAATAAGCTCTTAGTATTTTCGAGAGAAAAGTTTTGCGTGCAATTTTTGGTCCTGTTAGCGTTGATGGCATTTGGAGAAGAAGATTTAACGAACTCTATGGGCTGTACAGCGACAGCCCATCGAATCTAACCCATTGGGACCATGCAACAGAGGACGGCCTATGCCAAGGTGTTTTAGAAGAACCTCAACCAACTTGGAGTGCGCAACTGGCGGCAGTTGGCGAAAGATCGTGCTGGCTGGAGAGGCAGATTGGTTGAGGCCCAGGTCCACCCCGGACTGTAGCGCCACAAGAAGAAGAAGAAAAATAAGTTTCTGTCTCCGTCATTCACCTTCCTCGCAGACAAGACTTAATTCCCTTCATTTGTCGGCTAATTGCTCTCGACCAGACCGAACACATTAACAAATTCAAAATTCACGACATGTTTCCTACTCTCTGGGCTCTTAGCGTGTGACAAACTTCTGCTTTCCATTTAATCATGTCCATGAGTAAATATTCATTTTAGAGTCGAAGTATGTATTTTGACCAACAAAAATTTCAGAAGAAAAACAAGCGTCTTGCCGAGGCCGCTGTTGTACATTATTGAAAAAGTTTTCAGGACTGAGGGTGGCAATGCTACACATATTTTAGTTCAAATCAGAGATATCATTAAATTATAAAATTCTTATTCTCTCTTTTGTGAGCAAAAGGATTAGGAGCTCGATTTCGCAAATAATTCCCTGCTTAGTTAAACAATCAGAGGCATGTGCATTTAATTGTAAGCTTTCTTAAGCAAAGCCATGAACAAATAAGAAACCATTACACACGTACGAGTATGTTGTTTTTGGTGTATTTTCAATTCGACTTTAAAAGGAAATTCTATCTGCCGAATTGCAGAAGTCCTTCACCATTTCATCAGATTGTGCGAGCAAGTCCATCATGGCGGTTTCCCCTTACAGTCGAATTCCACTTGAGACGAATTGACATTCATCTTAGATACGCTGCCCCTTTCTAACGTCTCAATCTATTGGCACACTGTAGCCGGCCAGGACACGAACACATTGTTGTCGTTTTCAATTGAAATTTAAAGGAAGGATACATTTTCATCTGACTGGACACACATCACTCTGAGGAAAATTAATGAAATTCAACTCACCGAGAGGCGAATAAGTCCGAGCACACGCACAAAAAATGGAAGAGAAAAACGATTAGTGCGTCCTTTGTCAGTGCATTAAGTGGATAATCCGGCGAGCAGCGTAAAAGGCGACATTATTAAGGAAACTCTGCGTTCTTTCTATTCCGTTTTGGAAGAAAACTTTGCCGTCTTTGTGCCTCTCGCTCCACATGATCTCACATATGAATAGTTACAGAGAAATGGAACGCACTGAATAGGGACCGAACCGGGTACACATCCACACGTCCCTCCGTGCCGCAGAAAGAGAGAGATACCGGATAATTAATGATCTGCTCCACATTGGTGTAGGTCCCCGACGTGCAATGTCAGTCAAACATATGCGGATTCAAAGAGAAGTCTCAACATCTGCCTGCGCGCAGATAGATATGTATCTTCGAGCGGGACTCATATACTTGGAGGGCGAGTAGGCAGCGAGAAGGAGAGTGTTCATCTAGGAGGACACATCTTACCACTTTGATTTGGTTTAAGTGGAAGATTCTTAATGGAACTTATAAATCCCGTTTCGTTGAGCATTGCTGAATGGTGCTATGAGGGCCCCAGTAGAGTGCGAGAACCGTGGGTGGTTTCGCCATTTGGCAGGTCGTCCTGTCGTTATTTGCGACAATGAATAATCTACATGACAGTGAAGTCACATCATCAGAGAAGCGTGCGGAAAGTATATCAGCACGTGTGACGGGGTGTCGTTCCCATTTTTTGTTTTTTTGCTTTCAAATTCTCTCTCTTATGTCAGTATTGTATGCTGGAGTGAAAAAACCTTGTAAGCTTACATAGCTTCATTGCAAAGAATGTCTTTGGGGGAATCAGAAAATCACTAATTAACTTCCTGCCAGCCTCCCTCATTATTAACATTTCAAATATTTAAAATTAACTCTCAGTCGATATCACTGCCATCTAGTGGGGCATAGTATAGGATGTTCGAGTGCGGTTCATGTCTTGGGTCGGCATTCAGACACAAGTAAAATGGCTTAAATGTTTGTTTTGGGACAGATCTCAGTGACCTATTCACAATTATATTTCGGAAGTAAAAATAAAAATATATTTTCACACTTCATGAATAACGGACACTTTTGACGTTAGAATCAATGCAGAGGATAACGTTTTATATCTTAGATCGTAATACACATGGCATCTGTCGTTACAGTTTTATGAGTCAATCTTAAACGTATAATCAATAGTATGACAAAAATGAGTACTGACACATTCTATACTGTCGTGAGTTGCCAAAAGCACTTGACAGAATGCTAAAGTGCAATAATTTAGAAGAAAAATTAACTTTCTCCTGTTCTTGAACTGCCTTCGGAAATCTACCTGTGAGTTTTTTTTTTTGAATTAAAGCCAATGAACGTTAAAAGGGGACTTTGCTATGAAATGACTGGTCATGAAAAGTTGGTCCATTATGATAATTTAAAACGCAGGGCATTGTGTGGATTATATTGTGTATTTAAAGGTACCAGCCGGATGTGGTGCATAATTAACAGCTGTAACTGACAGATAAAGCGTATGAGCCCAATATTGAAGGAAAGACGGTCGGAACTTCTTGTAATCAGACTCTACCTGTTCTGTAGCTTGGCCTTGGACTCAACGAACTTAGCCTAAGCTATGTCACGGCAGCGACGAATGGGTAAGTATAATAATAACAATAAATAATTGAGTGGCACTACAGCCCATAGATAGCTTCTACAATAATTACCCGAGTTGTTGCGTACTGTTCTCGCACGAGTAGAAGGGACTACAGTTTTTGCCGACTCCGAACGGCGCGATTTGAGAAGCTTTTCATTGACAATTGATAACCTTTGAGTGAGCGAAAGAGGTGGTGCCGTGAAAAATGTGAGGTGTCCGGCCGGGAATGGAACCTAGATCTTCTGCGTGTGGATCGACGCACTTAACAACTACGCCCCGGCGACCACCGCTAAGTGTAATGCTGCATTCTGATTCTGGTGAAGGACTGAGTTAAATTAAGAATTTTAAAAAATGAAAATCTGATCATATTCTCAGAAAACTTAGGTAAATATCTTTATCTATATGCGTACATAGATCTCATGCAATTCAACAATGGTCCAAAAAAAGGGTAGGCCTATGATCCAGTTAAGATGTAGAGTCAGTAGAGGATGAATGTCGATGCAGCATAATTTTGATCACGGCTTAAAAGTTAGAATTATCTCCGGACTAGGACTGTTTTATGCTGTTGACTTTAGTTAGTTAAATAGAACTGCTCCCGGTATGACTTTGAAAGAGTATTGACTTATTTGAGAGTCAATACATTTTAGCATTTCAAATTCAACTCTAACCTCTAACTCCAGGTTGCAAGTTAACAATAAAGACGAGACAATTGATAAACAAGTTGAAAGCCAAAGTTGGCTTGGTATAAAATCTTGATCATACCTGTCCTGTTCCATAGGACAGAATCTTTTGAAGTTCTTAAGAACGCATGGAGAAGCCTTTTCGATGGTAAAGTTCAACATGCGATATATGGTGTTGTTTACGTTGACGGCATCTGGACAAGAAGATTGAATGACAAACGCTACAGATTGTACGGCGGCATACGCCCTCTCAAGCGTCTACGGCAACACCACTTAAGTGGCTCACAATGGTCATGCAAAGTAGAAACTGCTCCGGTTCGAAATGTCTGTAAATTCGAGCCATTGGAACAACGTAACAGAGACGACGAGTAGGTACTGAATAAGGAAGGCCTTGGTTCCTTGTGGGCTCTGAATCCACTGAAATTATTTTATTTATCAATACAATTTTTTCCGAGTCTTGTTCATGTGCACTAAAGACGAACATTTTTTCGCTCCTTAGGGAGTCATAAATTACCATCCTCTGGCAGCATTTGAAAACTGTGCTATCTACCAAAAGTTCTTTTCGTTCTTTTACTTATTTCAAATTTTCACATAGCATTTGATCTCCACTTCCTAAGACAAGAGAATCAGTCAGACTTGAAATGGCCGCGATCGTTAGGCACATTAAGTTCTGAAATTGACAACATAATCAAATGGGGTAAAAACAGTGGAGCGTAATATAATGCATCCAAAACTCAATGCTGTCCACTATCACTCAAGCGTTCCCAAGCTAATCCATCAATAAACATGGATGGCACTTGCGTAATTTAAACCGAACGTTTTTCCACGTTCTGATCACATATTTCAGGTGGCCAAAAATGTTGCGAAATGTCTAGATTTCTTTAAATTATGCAAGAAATAGGTTACCTCCTCTAATTCTTCTTCTTCTTCTTGTTTGGCGCTACAGTCCGCGGTGGACCTGGGCCTCAAACAACATGTCTCTCCAGCCAGCACGATCTTTCGCCAGCTGCCGCCAGTTACTCACTCCAAGTTGGTTGTGGTCCTTCTTCAGTTGTGTGCGCCACCTTAGCCTGGGTGGCCATCTGTTGCGTTGTGCCCAATGGCTCAGATTTGAAGACTTTTCGGGCCGGAGCAGTGGTGTCCATACGCTCTAGATGGCCTATCCATCTTAAGCGTTGTAAACTTCCTCTAATTGGCTACCATAAATAAGACCCATCTACGTTCTTAGATGGAGTACAAGTCTCCTATCTGGTTTGGTTTTACAAAGACCGGCTTAACTCATTGTAGGCAACAATATTGGCAAATTGATAAACTATTTCTCGTCTCTGTCACTTTTTTTTATTGCTATTTTAATGAAAGTTGCTCAAATTAATTATCCAGCTTCGTTCCCCCTCTTCATGAATTCATTCACGATACACGCTTCGCTCGGAATGTTGGTCGGTTCATCCATAGACCCCACTTTCGGACGTACAGTCACGTTTAGAGACTCGTTCTTTAAACACATCACACGAATATGCAAGTCTTTGTTTCCTCCCCAATATAATCCACAGATATTTTAGAAACCTCACTTCCACTATACCTCCGTCCCGCACTGTGACTTGAGTCGGCATACTTAAAGGCACTCGAAATCTCTTTATCACGCCCAAATTTAAAAGAGGACCTGTTGTTTTCAAGAACGGTGGTAAGACAAGTACGCAAGATTTCTAGCCATCTCGATCCTTCCTCAAGGACTTAAACTCATCAATGCATAACCTCAAAGAGATGTGATTTCGGAGTGTGTCTTAACACTTCGACCTGTGTCTTCCAAGCGGTGGCCTGCCTTATGGATCACATTTAAGGTACGCTTTGAAAGTCACCACCTGACCATATGCAGTGCATTCTGCGGCTTCTGAAATTAATCAAGCGGAAAGCGGGAAACTCTAGGAGGCGACCATTGCTTGAGGTCTTTGTTGTACCCAAAGCAACCGGTACGGAAGATTACACAAAACATGGGACATATGCTTATACTCCATCATTGTGTGCACTTTAAGTGACGTAACCCAATAACAGCCAATCTCTGAGATCAACGAATTCGAAAATGCCTTTCTTTTAAAAACATTGAGTATCAAGCGAATGTCTGTTTTTATTCGCTTTAGGACGCACACAGTCAAGAGTATCTTGCTACTTCTCATTTCCTTAATTAGGTCGAAAGCAGGTTTCATGTACTTCGTCTTCAAATGCAAATTGCTATACTTACTTCAGACTTTATGGCTGTGTTCCTAAATCTTTAGCTGTGGATGCACTTTTTGATGGCTTTTAAGTTGAGATCCGCGGGCGCGTCAACTTCTCAAGACGACTGCCGGTGTGCAGCGAAAGCCATTAGGCCTGTTTGATTTTCGTCTTTTTGTTTAATTCCCCCCAAGCCTCGAACGGAACTTTACAAACGATAAACTTTTGTGTAATAATTTCATTCCTGTCTTCATATCTCCCAACCAGAAAAACACGATAAGCATTTTATGTGCGCATTTATTTTGTTTATACTTTACATTGCCTGCCTAAGTGAAACCGAAAGGGGGAGGGGGAACTGCCGCAGCACCGCACCCACCTACGGGCAGACACACACATGACAGCCAGTGTCAAAATAAAATCATTCACATTCAGCGTATAAAATTGATGTTGTAAAATATTAACGACATCCATCTAGCAGTCGTAATAAAATATGTCGCACAGAGGCCACCAAGGTGACGGATGCATTCGACTTGCTTGCGCTGTCGATGTGTTGCTCTCAGCCACGTCCTGGATGTGTACACGACAATATATTGTGCCAACGCCCACTGCCGCGCCCGATGCCAAATGGAATTTCAGCTCTGTTCACCCCTCCGTCGACTCGTATAATTCACACAATAAAAGAGAAATGGAAATCAAAAGGCTATCAATATGAAAATAAATCGTATTGAGATGCTTCCAGCCGCTGACGCACACAATTGCAGAGTGTAGACTCCCCGAGGATACGTTCGAGGCACGTCATCTGTTCGCTTCCACCCCCCGGCAAGATGGCTTCCTGCAGAAGACACAAAATTGAGAAAATATCACACAACTGCTACCACTACCGTTGCCTGGGTGGCAACTGTTTACACATGTATGTTTTTTTCTTACTTTCACCCGCATTCCTTCAGCTTCTTCCTTCTGCTCGCTTCCGCTCCATACCGCTGCCGGAGCATATGATATTCTCGGAACCTCGTGGTAGGTCACACATCTTCCTAGTTCTAGGATTTTGCTCATGTTTCCGACGCGCTCGTCAAACCCCCGTTTGACTAATGGCTGCGGTGCTGTGCTGATGTTTTACTTTGCAGCAGCACCCTGTGTTCGTACACATCCGGGCATATGAGTTCGACTAGATTGGCTCTCTCCTCCGTTCGGCGATGTTGTCGTGAAGCGAATCATTTTGTTCGCGTTGAAAACCTCTGAAATGCGATGAATTATTAATACACCTTCCGAACCCCGTCTTCACTCGTAGATACTTTGTACATTAACAAGGCGACGACATCGATGACAAGCTGCAGCACACCGAGCTCGCTCTGTAAGTAGTTGTAAAGTCAGGTGTGACACGGCAGGATTTCTATTTCTTCCTTTTTGAATTTATTCCCCGTTTTTGTGGTAACGGTGAGAAAGCACATATTTTTTGCAAACACAGCGCCCCAGGGGATCTGGGTCTCCGTTCCCAGAGCTTGTTACAATCACTGGTACTGGAGTTGTTGATGGGCGAATGGGCGGATGGGTTGCGGCAGTGAAAACGTTCGACGTCAGTATTCGCTGTTGTGAAGCTATTTTTGGTATTTCAGTTAAATGGTACAAAATGTGCTTGGGGACAAGATGCCCTGCCAAGGCGAGAGAGATGTCCTTAAGGAGGAGAGCGAGAGTGAGAGAGAGAGAGAGAAAAGTTGTTCGTTTGATCCTGACATTAATGGCCATGGGGTTGTATTTTCTTTGACTCCTCTCGATTTACTAGCGGTAAGTGGGTGGCTGTGGTGGCATTGGTGGAGGGGGAAGATTGAATAAATTAATGGCGACACTTTTAGTCCTTAGAAGTGGGAATTGTCGGAATACTTGGCATGGTCTTAGAGTTTCACCTGAAAGCTACACACGCCTCTACTTATACATTCACACGAAGTTACGAGAAATCTTGGAAACTTCGGTATTGAACTGAAATTGAGTTGTGTTCGGTGAAGTGTGTTGTAATTTATTGACAGGCATTTATTTCCGGTTCAGATTGTTGTTTCTGATTTATAAATTATTGCCGTATAATTGTATGTACGTAACAGGGATGTTTGAAACGTGACGATTGCATGGTAAAGTGGAATATTTTGCAGAAAAAACATCTAATTTACTGCAAATTGAACAAAATTATCTGAATTTCAAATATGGACCCATTAGAGAGTGCAAAATATCTCAGAGAATATGAACAGGCAACATTGTTGAAAACATAGCACCTTGAGAAGGAATCTATACTCACGTTGCCAAATTTTTCATATTTCCCTTAAAGGGAAACTGCTTCTGTAAAGTGAAGGGAATTCGCTAGACCTGAGGCCAATATTGCTCCTTGAAGTGATGGGACGATTGGGGGATTGATTAGGGGCTCATTGTTTAAATGCCCACAACCAAATGGATATTTCATTGAAAGGCAGATTAAATGTTCATCCAAATATGCTCTTTCTTCAAAAAAAAAGAATGCAAACAATTTACTTTTTGTACGGCTTTAATTCAGCTGCAACCTGGACACGGAAGGCAAAATCGTCAATTATTTATATGAAAGCATTAGCGGCAATCAAAGTAAAGTACACCATCTGAAATAGAAATGTACTATAGACAGCTATAACTATAAGTAGTTTAAAAGGTAGCTAACTGGGGGTCCAATGGCTTGGACGGATCAGTCTTCTAACTCAAAGCGAGACTTATCCTACCAACCAGCAGATCCGATTTTTTGTTTCTTGGAAAGAAACGTAATATATTGGATTTATATGCTTCTTTCAGAAGAATGTCACCAAAGGAGAAAGCGCAACCAAAAGGTGAACGGACCTCCGAAAGCAAAGATTCTTCGTAAACTCCGCATAATTGCATAAGAGATCGCAAAAGCTAGGGAAATTGGTCTTGATGATTGTAGACAGCAGTGTCGTAGACCATCGATGAAAGGCTGTAATTGTTCAAACTTAGGCTCTTCAAGGATCGGTTGCCTGAGTTGGTTGGAAATGGTCCTCAAAATGAAAAGCAATTAGAAGATATGCGTTCAGCCATTCCTGCAGCACCGTCTTTTTCATCAAATAAAAAACCCCCTTGAGATGTGCCATAAGCAATCAGAATTCGCGTAAGTAGGGAAGTCAGACATCAAAATCGACAATTCCTACAACAGGACTATTACATAATAGACATTTGGCATTATCTTAACACCCCTAAGAGCCGCTCACATACACATTCTTTACATTGCTTCAAAGGTTGACTCAAACGATGACATCTTGAATCTCATTTTCACATCAAAGTCCAGGACCTGCAAAAGAAAACAAAATTGCGCAAACATGTGTATATAAATGAGTTTTGTTGTTTACATCCTTTAAAGTAGTAACCCCCGCTTCCGACTACAACCTTCCAACAACCACCTGAGAATTTTGTTCGGGAAAATTGCTTATTTTCATATTTCCTAATTTTTTCTTAATAAATTGCAATATACTCGTAAGTAACAAAAATTAAAATTATTATTTGAAGATGAAACAGCTGATTTAATACGATCCACTTCAAGACATGAAGTATTTGAAATCGACCGAAGTTCACAAAGCGGAATTTAATTCTAAATGAAGTTATTATGATTTTCACAAAGTATTAAGGAACAAAACGTTTACTTGCAAACAGAAACACAACTATGTCGAAAATATGAGTGATGCACAGGCTATAATACAAGAAATACTAGAGTGGTAATTTTCTCGTCCTCCATCCATCAGTGTCACTAGCAAAAATATCGAAAAACTAAAAGAGATTGTTCTCGTCGCGTGAGTACCAAGAGAAGAACATTGTTGTTCCCTTTGGATCTGTGCATTATTCCGAAAATGGGTTAAAGTGCTTGTGCCGAGACTGCTACATCCTACATGCTACATGACTAATTTCAAAATTGTCTGAGATAAACATGTCGGAATGTTTATGTGTATAGAATCGGGATATATTTTAAATGAAAAATTAGATTACCAGTTAAATTCGGTTGTCCTTGGCAGAAAGTGCCTACATTGGTAAACAGCATAAAGTGACGTGAACATTTTCTAAATGAAATAGAACAAATTCGAAATTAGGAAATTAGAATAAAGCTCTATTTTGGGCTTAAACGAATAGAGTATATACTCTTGTTAAACTTGAAGACAAGGGCATACAATTCAATCAACAACATGGACAAAGAAAATTCAAAAATCAATTGACTGAGAAATGGAATATGAACGGCGCATAATACCGAACAATGGAACCACATCCTTTAAGACCATTTTATGTACATCAAAAATCGACCAACTAAAAGTAACATTTCTGTTTTCATTTGATCCCTACATCTGGGATACCCGCAGATTATGGTTGATCCCGAATAATTATCTGCTTAATTGGATCCTTAATTCTTTGATGAAACAACACAGTATCAGGAAGTCTTGTCGATTATAGATCACACTACGCCGAATAAATCTTGATCAACAATGCGTCTAATTTGGTGAGCAAGAGGCAGAATCTCGGCTACAGAAGTTTCAACGAAAAAAATATCAATACTTAGTGAATGCCTATTGAGCAATAACCATGCTGTGGAACTCAGAATTTGCTTCGAAACTATGAGGAATTGTAAAAAGGAACGTCATATACTCCAATGTCTTTAACCAATTTCAGAAAACGATAAAGAAATGAGAACTGACGTCATACATACACACATGTGTTATTTCAAATTAGAAGTAAAGTAAATGCAGGAAGAACGAAACAATCTCTCCGACAAGAAACAAACTACAAACAGACAAAAGCAGCACCGCTGTATTTCAGCCAGATATCAGGGATGTTCAACTTCTCCCGACGGAAAAACGTACCAACAAAAGGTATACACTAGAAACTCTCCATAAAATATGAAAAATCAATAACAACATGAACTGAAAACAGGATACGCAATGAAAATTAATTAAACTGATCTCCAGCGTACTCTGGCGCCAACTAAATTCACTAAATTTAACTATATTTTAAATTTAATTTAATTCAAAATTTTAAATTTAGTTTAAAGTGTTTAATATTCTTGTAGTTAATTTATTTTATATCCAGACTATCTAAGCCGCACTTTTATACCGAAATTAATAAAAATTACAGAAATCTGTGGACAAACGTTGGTATAAATAAGAATACTTAAAGGACTTGCTTCATTACAGAACAACGTAATAAAAAAGGCGAAAATCTTCACAGAAAAAAGCATTTCCCTCAATCTTCAAACAAACTCCCAAAAACATAAAAGTAAATAAACGTCTACATCACATTAACTAAACTGTCACGCCACTAAATTTTTAAGTTTATCATCCATTGCGTGTGATCAAACGTGATAAACGATCCAAATTTAGTCGAATTCATTTTTCCACAGCTTCATGACGATTGATGAGGATTAAAAGAAAAGAACTTCCCTCCTTATGACCATATTCCGGTCATGAAATACCGTGTAGAACCCATTATCGTAAGTACTTCCTTTATCTGAAAATAAAGCAGAATATTATTTCAAGCAAGTCTTCGAAACAACCCCATAACCATAACCGCCAAACCCTTTCTTCTTCTCTGCAGCGTTATTACACAAAATTTGTTAACGAAAATAATATTTTTCCTTATTAGTAATCCTTTGGCAGCTTTATCTTATCCGCACGCACACTCCCGCTCGTTTATGTAAAAACGAAAATTATATCACGTACACACCGACAAACATTCAACTTTAATTAAAATATAACGTAATAAACATTTGGGATTTGCCAGCATCGAGGTGGTACATTTAACATTTTAAGCGAACGAAACATCATACTCACCTAATTATTATACACTCCCGGGGAGGTATCCTTGGTGCGGTAACACGAAAATCCTTTTCTTTCATCATTTACTCCCCGAGACATTTTGCCGGCGCCTTTTTTTTTTTTTTGTTTTGTTGTTTGTTAATATTTCCTTCGTGGGTGGTGTGTGTGTGTGCGTAGATAATTAAATTTCCTCCTTATGAATCCTGGCACTCTAACTGCAGGCACATTCTCCTTTAATATCCTCAGTGCATAGTTGCTTGGAGGGTTCTCCTTTTTTGGGGATGCTGCGGACGCATGTACACGAATTGGAACAAATATACCGCTGTTTTCGGGATTGTGTGAAATGGAAGCAGAAAATGTTGATTACTTCTACCCTGTGAGATACCTGTAGAGACGAGCTTCTGATAAGCGATAAATTCATCTGCGAATGCAAAATAAACAAAAGCCCGGAACTACAGGGTAGGTCACGGGAGCGCTTTAACGATGTTCGTTTCTCGTGCTTCCATTACCCGAATTTTCGAAAGCGGCCCCTCCCCCTCATTGAGTCTTCAAAAGGATTAGCGGATTTCTGAGTGATGAAGGCATCCATCAAACATCTTCTTCGCACTTTAAATTTCAATCAATCTCTTTCGAATAAATTGATATGTCTTCCTTCAACCCTTTCGAAGTGCACGTTGGGACGTTGATTAATGTTATTTATACGAGGTTATTTAAATTTAATTTAAAGCTTAAAACGGTCAAACTCGTGTTGTGATGTTCACGCGGCATGGGAAGGGACCTTTGGGACACACCAATTTGAACTTTAAAATTAATTTGGCTGCGATGCTCACGAGTGACGAAGGAGAAATTCATCATATTTCCGCTGACAGTGATTAAAGCGGTGTACACACAGAAAAACAGTAAGCTGACAACAAATAATGTCCACGGACAATTTGTGGAATTCTAGCGGATAGCAAATCGATTCTACTGTTGGAAGCTGAAATGCCATCACTGTCAGCAGCAGATCAATACATATCTTTCGAGTAATGGCTAATGACAAGCAGCATCTAACTCTGATCAGATAATTGATGACGAGGGGAGCATATGCTACATTTACCAAACCGGAAACCACCCCTAATGAGGTGTTGATTCCCATAAAAAAAAAGTTGAATTTTCAAGTCAATACCGTTTAGTGTAATGCGAACAAATCTCTTAAAGAAATGATGATAAGTCGGTGCTATCAGAGCCTGTCGAACAGACAATGTAGTCTTGCCTAGAACAACTAGAACTGAGTCATTGTACGCTTGTTGATGAATTTTTTAAACGCGAAATAATTTCAGTATTTGAAATAGTACAACTTTCTCGTTGGATTATGACTCTGCGAGAGAGGTTGGAATCTGAACAACCCAATCTCGATGGATGTACTGATTGATAGGTTTAGTGCATCTTAATATATTCGATATTTTATAAAAAAATCGATTTAACGCTTTAGCATAGGAGTGTGACAGAGAAGATGGACGGACAAAAGAATGAACGCATAGACACAGAAAGATTATTAATGCAAGTCTGTGTGGCGCGATTGTTTCCCAGTTTTACACGAGTGTGTTCCCCATCCACAGCTTAAGTTGTCTTTAGTTTCAACAAATTCATCGGCCATAAAGTTTACAGAATAAACTCAGATACATCACATTACACAGCGCATTACCAATATCGGATGATGTTTTCAGTAATACCTCAATATTAAATTAGCCTTCTGTACATAGGATCATAACATCCCCTACAATATATACAGTTTATGAGAAAACACATTAAACCCTCGAGCACACGACATTACTGTATCGCAAGTAATCAAACAGTTGCCACGATACGGTTTATGCAGCTGTGTGCTGCAGGCCAACTATGCGGTGCATGCTACTGTAGGCCATTAAGAGGATTTATGAGCTCTGCGAAGAAAATTTCCACTAAAATTGTACAAATTTCCGAATCCTGTTTGCAGTTGTTGTTTGGGGCTTGTTAATCCACCAGTTTTGACCACAAATTCACCACTGCCAAATGCATGCCAATACATGCAGCGGCAACACGACTGAACTGTTTAAGTGAATTTATGTTGCACCCTTTTTTGGCAGAAAATTGTGCCCCTTCTTCTGGAACTTAGGATAAAGAAATGATTTGGATTGGAACATTCCTTTCGATTTAGATTGAGGTAAAAATTAGCACAATTTTCACTGGAATGAAGACTGTTCAAAATGATGCGATTTATTTGTTTGTAGCACCATCCAATTATCCACTTGAAGTTTTTCCGTTCCACTCAGCAGGTATCGTACAAACATACGCACTTTGTGCAGATATGTGAAAGTTAACACCAATGTATCCACAGATGTTTCGTAATGTACGAGGAAATTGATTAGCCCCTCTGAGTTCTTGGTTTTTGGGAAGCAGTCAAAAAGAATTTTCAAAAGAAAAGAGTACTGTCAATTTTGTCACGAAAATGTATGCAAAATGGCAAAACTTAGTACACGGTAACTTCATGTGACTTGAATCAGCTTCTCTGGTTTAACTTAGAAAATAATACCTACCAGCACAAGAAATTGAAAAAAAAGTGTTAAAGACTCAACTCAAGAAGTTCCTTGCTGTACACAATGAGAAAAAAATACACAACGAGTGATCTGGTATACGAGCAACTTAATACGAATACAGGCTCTGGGCAATGTAATGCTGTTCATCGCTGCACATGCGAATAACCCAAGTCCTTTTAAAAGTTTTGAACGGTTTTTGATTTACATATTTTGTATAGAAAAACTGGAATTAATGTGTTTTCTTCCACATATCCCGAAATTTCGAAGAGATCGGATGATGACGTATCGGCCAAGTGAATATTGTTAACCATGGTCACCTATAACTTGGATTCAAAACATTCAAATAAACATTGCTCGATAGTTGATACCCCTGTTTCAAACAAATCAGCAGTAAAATTTATGAATTTCAAAACTTGATAGACACACAAAACGTTAAACAGGAATCAGTTGTTTCTAGAGTCAAAAATGATTAACGAAGATTCTCAGTTCCAATGTTTGGAAAAGTTACAAATATGGTTTGTTTTGATACCTTGTCGAAACCGCAATTTTTTAAAATTTGTGACCTTTTCGACGTATTTTCTAAGATTTTGTCGCAATTTAATTTAATAATTGACAAGAGAGAGATTGTCTTTTAATTCAAACCATTTGTTACTGACTTCGAAACTGACGTTATGACGAAACATCGCGGCCATTTAACACTACAAAATATGCCATGCCTTATAACACCATCGCTTTGATGAGGTTACTTTTAGTTTTAGTTTAGGTGTAGATATTAAGTTCTTTTAGGGTAATTTAAGTTACAAATTGTTTAGATACTAAGTTTTTGCATTAAGAGAAGAGTTTTTTGTTGAGACGTCGAAAGACATAGCGTTAAGTTAAGGTTAGCTTAGAGTGCCGGAGAAGGGCCTTTTCTTTTTTTCATTTGAATTCATTGGTTGTTTTGGCACTGGCAACTGCTTTTCGCTAGGCTGAGATGGTCCACACAAGTGGAGAAGAACCTCAACCAACTTGGAGTGCGCAATTGGAGGCAGCTGGCGAGAAATCGTGCTAGCTGGAGAGGCATGTTGGTTGATGCCCAGGTCCATCTCGGACTGTAGCTTCCTTTAGAAATTTTGACAGAAAGTTAGTATGACATCTCCGCCAAATAAAATGAGTTGCTTTACGTTGGAACACCTTTGGAAAATACGTACGTATACGTACCGAGGGGCGTCAAATGGCCCCATCGGAGCTGTGTATTAAGTATTAAAAAACTGTTTTTTTTAAATGTTTTAAGTATTTTATACCTAGTCTTAAGAATAAAATAGACAAGAATAAAAAAGTACAGTGAAGGTAAATACTTAAGGCCAATCAAAGAAAACCGTGAGCTACAGCCCAAGATCTATGGAGCTTGGAGGTGACAGAAGGCTATCGCCAGGTAAGGCAGCCACTTGAATGACTTTGTTCATAGTTAATGGGAATGTTTGTTTATATTAATACAGCCATACTTCAATTTATTTATTTTATTGCATTTTTTAAAAAGAAGCATTAAAAAAAGAGCTTTCATCTATCTCACCCTCTCCAACTTTTATGGAATTTTCATTTAGTTTTTAAATTTTTGCAATGGGAAACGCCATTTTCAAAATATAAGCTAATTAAATCTAAGAGATTTCGGACACAAAATCATTCGCTTCTCTAGACCATTCATTCTAACGCAGCACTTGATAGTTTTTACCAGCTCCCTCTACAATTTTTTCTGACTTATCCGTCATACGTTTCAAATTAATTTCCCATGATCCGGACAGTCTTGAACTTGACCATTTTCTTTCCTACGTCAAATTAGATAAAGATTTGGTGGTATGAAGCTTGATTCCTTTTTTTTTTAATAAAATCCCGTATCTACTACAGTAAGACGCAAGTGTTCGTGATAAATTAAAAGATAAAAATGGGAAATTTTATGGCCATTTTGAGGAAGTTATTACAAAAAGTTGAATTTATCAACTCAATGCTAATTGTTGCGTTTTATATCATAACATAAAAAATTCTTCTCCCATTATGCAATTAATTTCTCCCACATGGTCGTGGGCTTTCGGGAAACATTTTCAAATTAAAGCAAAAACATAATCAACTGATACAGAGTATAGGTACCAACCTACTATGTACTGAAGATGAGAACAGTTGAAACGATAAAAAATTCAACAAAAACAATCCACACAAAGTGCTTGTCACATCTTCTAATCAACGATGATTTACTTGTGACGGTGTGAAGAGGGTGTGTGTATCCACCATGAAATCATTAATCCCCATTTTATGGGATAGAATGAGGGATGAAATGCGCAGACAATAAAAGAGCATAACAGAAGACGAAAAAAAAAAACAACGAAATTCTTAAGAAGAGGGGAAAGCTCATGTACAAGAAGTTTTTTTTTTTTAAAGGATCTGCGATAACACAAAGCATCCATGGCCCTGGAGCAGACCGTGCACACCAATAAAAAGAACAGAAAATAAATGAATGGAATGATGGAAATGGTAAGTAAGGCTAAACTGACAGCAAACATATGTACGTGTCTGTACAAGTGTTCTGGTAACAATGTTCTTTGAAACTAGTTGAAAATTTAGTTGCTACTCACTTGCTATGAGTATTTTTAACTATTTAACCAACTTGAAATTGCTTGAGGGTGTGAGAATGGTTCGATTACTTCAAAGCATTTTAGAACTTGCAGGAAATATAGAATTTTAGTCATGTTTAGTAAGTCGCAAAGCGTAGCGTTATATGCAGTAGCAAACTTTTTGTTTAGAAATGGACATTCGTGCCATACACCTGTTTTGATGTGATAATAATGAAAATATTTAATAAAGGGGAAAAAGATGTTGGTTGAGGCCCAGGTCCACCCCGGACTGTAGTGCTACAAGAAGAAGAAGGAGAAGAAATAAATACATGGATAAATGGACACAAGGGAAAACAACAAAAATATTAGGGAACATAGTTAACTTTCGTTTGAGAGGAGGTCTGCACGTTTTAATTGATGGGAATGTTGTGAGTTAGTGCGTTGATTCCTAGACGAAATCCTGATGTGAACTTCCCATATTTCACATCTTTCATTGCTTGACTTTTCTTGGGTTGCTGACAACAGTCAGAAAGTACTAACTGTCAAACTTTCGGAGTCCGCATAAAATTGTAAGTATTGTAAGACCAAAATAACATGCACCAATGTTTACTGTAAAGCAAAGGCTACAGCTGACAAGGAATTAGTGAAACGGACACAAATTGCGAAGCTAGTGTTTTTTAAATAACATATCACTTAGTAAGTCCCGGAACATATAGAGGGCGTCACTAGCAAAAAAGTGGTATTAATTGAAAAACTTTTGCTTGTGGCGCCCTATATAGTATGTCCGGGGACATATTGAGTGATCCGTTGTGTGGTCTTACTACAATGGCTATATACACCTTATATCACACGAAATAATAAGCCGACTGAAAAATGTGCTGAGTAAGTAAGTTTGAATCCCTAAATTATTTGGAAGATTTTTCGAGATGATCTTAGACTTCTTGAACAAAGATATGGAAAGTTGTTTGTCTGTAAATACCGACAAGGTGCTTACATGACATAAGAGGTATTAAGGGAATAATAAGAAAGTTCTTATAATGAAGTGTTTTTATACCAACTTAAATGTAATCATAATCATCCTTAAATAAGGGTAACGAAAGATTTATGCCTACTCCACATGTATATCATGTATTTATGGAATTTTCTTGTGCTGTTGTTAAAAATATAAATTAAGAAAACCTTAAAAAATTGCCACACGATTAATTCACAAATCGGCCATAATTTGTTATTTAAACACTCAGACTGGAAATTAAGACTGATGTTCGAAAATTCTATTGGACAACCTGTATGTCTGTATCGAATCCCACTAGTAAATCAAACTAAAAATAAAACAGAAAACAATGTTTAAACATATCCTTCAATCACCATCACTAATAATTGACAAACTCATTCAATGATGAAAAAAAACACATAACACATAACTGCACTGCGATGAAAGCCAATTGATAGAATGGGTATTTCATTAATAAAACTCTTAGTTTCATACATTCGCACGCACAACAACAGTCTCCTCGTTGTCATTGACTCTTACAAAATCAAAGATTTAACGACACCATTTGATGTCATTAATTTTAATGCTGAATACAGGGCGCCGCCGTGCACGAACACTGTTGTGAATAGATGCCCCCCTCCCCCTGGTGGTGGTTATGAAATGAAATTGTAATTTATAACGGCCGCAGGAGTCAAGCACTTCGATAAACTAATTCATAAATGAGCTCCTTGAATTTATTGCTAATTATAGAGAATTTATATTCAAACAATAATTCATTGACATTTATGTTTTACTATGAACATTACTAATTGGTTGAATGCACTGACAATGTTAGGCGTTCCCGTGCATACAGACATTCTCTGTGTGTAAAATCTGTGGAAATAATATAATTATATTTTTTAAACAAGGGAGAACGAGAATTGGTAGGAGGCGAAGGAGGATGTGAATTCTTAATTTGTTTGACAGATTTCTTAAGCCAAAGGTTTGTTAGATAACTTGTCAAAAATTAGTTTAGATTTCATACCGTGCTCACTTTCGGCACTTAATAGTTGTATGGCATTTTAAAGCTCAAATGGCAATATATTTTTATGGTTGGGAAAATAAAATAAAAAGTCTACAGTAATGGAAAATGTTGAAGATGTCTATATTTGATATTCGTTGCATGTAGAGAAATGCCCTTATTTGCTGGCATTGAAGCAGAAGCGGCTAAAAAGGGTCTGGTGGTTAGTGAGGGCAAAACGAAGTACATGCTGGCAAGAAGGACTCACAACATCGACGTCTCGGGCAGAGCATCACACTAGGCAGCAGAAACTTCGAGGCAGTCAAGGATTTCGTTTACCTCGGCTCCGCGGTAAATAGGGACAACAACACCAGTACCGAAATCAAACGCAGAATCACTCATGCCAATCGCTGTTTCTCTGGCTTCAAGAGTCCATTGAGTAATAAAGCCCTCTCTCGAAGGACTAAGTTTGCTTTATATAACAACTTCATCATCCTAGTCTTACTTTATGGACCAGAATCCTGGACATTAATAAAACCGGATGAGAAAGCCCTTCGTCTTTTCAAGAGAAAAGGTTTGCTTGCGACTTTTTGGTCCTGTTTGCGTTGATGGCATCTGGAGCAGAAGATTTAACGACAAACTCTATGGACTGTACAGCGATATGCGCCTGGTCAAGCGTCTTCGAATACAACGCTTAAGATGGCTAGGCCATGTACCATCCTTCGGTGACAGTCAGGCTAAGGTGGCGCACACAAGTGGAGAAGGACCTCAACCAAGTGCGCAACTCGCGGCAGCTGGGGAAATATCGTGCTTGCTGGTGAGGAATGATGGTTGAGTCCCATGTCCACCCCGGACTGTAGCTCCACAAGAATTAAGAGAAGAGAAATGCCTTATTGTACAAAACAAAGCTGCAAGACCCACTGTAGCAAATATTTTAATAGAACTTAAAAAAATCGATTGCATCCAGATATGAACACCTTGAATTTTTTACCAAGTTGCTATCAATACTCAAAGGGCAGTAATAGTCTATAAAACGCTTCTGAAATCTCGCCGTCCGGAGTCGGTAAAAGTCAAGGTCTATTTTACACGTACAAGAACAGTAGCACGCCCAACACGAGTATTTGCTGTAGAAGCTAAGCCCTGGTCCTTTGTGGACTGTAGTTATATGGTTCTTTATAAAGACCTAGAATCAGCTAATATTAAAATTGATTACATTTTAAATTTAAAAAAAAACGTGAATACTTTTGAAAATATTGCAAAAAACGGATAATTAAAAATTGATTCACATTAATTTTTTTATATTGTTTTACATGCATGCAAGTTTAATGGATGTAAGGAAATGTTGTGCACATTTTACACTATTAAGCACACCTCGTTTTCCCTCCCGGACACCTTGTTGGGCTCGAGCTTAGACATCATCAACGTTTATAAAGGCTAGACTCATACCAATATGTGCTGTACATCATTGAGGTCGGAAGATTAAGGCTGCCAAAAGAACTGTCTTAAGTATTCTTAAGCTAGAAAGAAGTCTATTGAGATGTGAACATTTTTGGACAGCCGTGGTGTAGTGAGCATTTGCGCCAGCTAATACACCGAAGGACCCTGGTTTGATTCCTGGACTGAACATCTCACATTATTTCATTCAAGTTGCTGGTAACACTCTATAGAAAGCTTGTCACCTTTGGCCATTCGGAGTCGTCAAAAAAACTGTACACCCCTATCATCTAAGAACAATATTACCCATAGCAAAAGTGACTGCTAAAGCTAGCTATAAGCTATTAAAATACTTGTAAGCGAAATCATTTCGTAATGCTCTTAAGGTTCTTTGAATAATTTGAAATCACAAACAAACAAAATTCTTATTTTTCCCATTTCACCAAGCCATGAAGTGCTGGTGTACACCATAAAAACTATAATTAAATAGGTTCCCGTACACGTTGTTAAGCGGAAATATAAGGGTAGAGAAGATGACGTACTGATGTTGGGAAAAAGTTTACACGACTCCCACCAAGGTTTGATACATCATAATAAGTGAACTAATCCTTATTAACCTTTCGCATAGGGAAACTAAACAATCTAACATAGTGATCTATTCGAGTGTCTTGATAGGGTATAGAAGAGTAAGTGAATTTTCACATGAGAATTCACATAAAAGATTAAGTCCTTCAAGGACTTTACGACCGTAATTACTGATTATGCGCACGTTACATTTTACTGCATTTTCCGACATAAGTTATGCAAAGTTTATTTTATTACTATTGTTTCTGTTTTTTTGCAATTTAATTTTTATGAGGGAATCATTTCAAAAACCCCTAAACCGACTCTCATCACAGTTGCAGAGAAGAAAGGGAGCAAGAGTATAATTTATCTTCTCATTGCTTAGCACTTCCAAGTGCACAAAAACAGAAGCGAAACCAGCAAAACCAGCAAAACCAGCTCTATGCGATGTACCATTTATATCCGTAAGATAAATTATTGTTGCAAACATCCGCAGCGCCATCTGTATATCAAGCTACATATCCATACATATGTACGTGTGTATACTTTTGGGTATCTGCTCGCTGTTTGTTCTCCGCAAATGAAGGAGAGATAAGCACTAATAAAACATCGCTGCTGCTGCTCTTATGATAGCGTTCCGAAGCGAGCGAAGAAATTTCCAAAATACAGGGGAGACACATCATCGAAAATTCAACTAAAAATGGAAAAAAAAGGATGCGAGGATGCAGTAAACGCTTTAATGGAAACTTTCTCGAAGGAGGGTTGAAACACAACAAAACACCAAAATAAAGCTGGTCGATGATGTTTGTCATGGGTGGTGGATGTATTTGTTATCCTTGTCAGTCCAGTAGATGAGCGGAATGCTGGTGCTAGTCCTTCAAGGACATGATGATACAGACATCCACCATAACGTAGGTAAATGAAAGAGATGAACGTATCAGCCCCACCCCATCGGATGTCATGCAGCAGAGTGAGGAGAACGCAAATAAAACAAAAATAACGCAAATTATATGCAAATTTAGTCTGTTCGCCAAAGGACGAGAAGCGAATACAACGAAAGACATGCCAAAATGTTTTCAACCACAAGCAGCATGCACATAGTCACTAACAACTAACAGTTGACTACTGTTCTTATACCGAACCAATTTACTGTCACAAGCCCCGTGCAGTCTCTAATACACACTACCTGCATAGTGAAAATTAGTTTTTAAAAACATGTTTTAACCAAGCTGTACGACGAACAATGACTCCTCACCGCTGTGTAGAAGCGCGTGTATGTGTGCGCCTGCAATATTCCCACAACTGACGAGCATCCACAGCACACAATGGGGCGTGTGGAACTCAACTGAGTGAGGCAGAGGGAGATTTTAATTAAAAGTTCCTTAATGCAGCAGTTTATATGGCGATTAATTCAGTGCGGTAGCAAAGTTCCGAAATCCATTTAACTCTAAATGACGATAAAGAGAATAATTTAAGATATGGCTTCAGGGACGATGGGGCAACTTTTCCTCCAAAATTAGTCCACGGATACGGATGGATTTTGTGAAATTAAGTTGCCAATCGAAATTAATGCCAAACAATGTGCATATGCCATCGCTTAGCGCATGCCTGTCACATGGAATCACATTACACCGAGTCCTCGAATCAATTAATCTTAAGATAATCCCAGAAAATTCCCGCTTCAGTCGCGTACACAATTTAACAATTTTTGCGCACATGGCTGCTCCTAACAGAGTCACCCAGCAAATCTCGAACTTTAGTATACACAGACATCCACGAAGGCGGGCAAAAAGTATGAAAACCTGTCACAGGGATATGAAGGAGAAGCAGAAGGCTTCTTCTTTTTCGTGTCACTACTTTCTATGTGCCTTAACTGCACTGCGAAAATGTCTGGGTACTTCGTTTTTCTTCTAGCAACCAGATGCTGTGATGGATAATTTGGACGACCTTTATCCGTATTACATGATCTGCTGATAGAGACAAAAACTTTCAATTGGCAGTGCACCAGATGTGACTCGGAGTGGATTGAATCTTTTGGCAGCGTTGGTTGGCTCCGTTTTTAATAGAATTTATGCACTTGTAAGAGTAATATGTGCAATATGTGCAGGAACACATTTTGCACAATAACTGAATGTAAAGTTTTAGCCAATTCAGAAAAAAATAGATTGGCAAACCCATTCACGCTGGAGGAGTGTCTATATGTTCTCGCAATCTCTTGCACATATAAATAAGTTAATTATTGAAATCAATGTATCTTCAGACCTTATCGACATTTTAGTGTCATCTCTGAGAGGTTGTATAATATCTGCAACCGTCAAACTAACTCCACTCTGCCCTTTTCAGCTCCGTGTGTCAATTCTTTGATACATGTTCAAGTAAATTGTCCAGCATACATCTTAAGTGTTCTTATATCGTATAACTCATTGCAGAACACGAAACTGGGATTCTAGAAAAATCGTAGACCGCGCTATCACTTTACCGAACTTGGTACACTTAATTTTACTTAAGTTTTAATTTTCTTAACTTAATTTTGCAAATTTAAATTTAGAACATAGACATCAAAAAATCAAATGTATATAACTTTTAAGTTAAATTCAAAATATGTATTTCTGGCAATAATTTTATGTTGTTACTCGTTCCATCCGTGTAACTAAAGTCTTTAAAACTTCATGTAGCAAGGTACGGGTTGCGCGTTAGCAAATTTTAAAATTTTAAAAAGATATAGGATGTTCTTCGGCGAGAAAATATAGGACAAATATCATACAATAATTTGTATACACAAAGATGTGTTAATGATTTGCATGTCTTCGGATTGAGGTGATAGGGTGGGTGAAAACTGAATTTTGTCTTAACCCCTTTTGAACTTTTATTTACGAGTTTTAGTTGAATAGTTTTTTTTTCCAAACATGCACATCCTGAAGTGCAATTCACGCGTTTTTGTATGATTTTGCAGTAATTTGATAGTCACTGAATCCACGCAATAAACTTAAACTTTCCTTTTATCGACTTTTTGCGTTGGTGTATTTTGATATCAACCTTTTCCTTCAAATCAACGTCAATATATTTAAGAAGCGAATCGAGGACGAGCGCAATCTGTCTGTCGCAAACCATCTGTCTTTGTATTTAGTTAATTTCTATGAATAAATAAACTTCCTTGTTCAGCTGTTCAGTGACTGACTTCTTGCCCGGTAGCATCTATAGAAATCAGAAGTGAAGGGCATCAAAAAACTCCATTCCAAAATTGGCAAAAAGAATCAAATTATAATCATAAGTTTTGTTTTAAAAAGTTACTTCAAACACAGTGTGAATGCTCGGTTTTAAAATTGACACCTTTATCATTTTTGGTATCATTTTTGGCATATAGTTAAAACTCCTATTGAAATTTGTAATTGTGGATACAGGAGCAAGAATTGTAAGTAACTAAACGACCGCCAACAGAGGAAAAAAATAAATAAAAATTTTGTGAATTTCCTATGGAAATAACACGCAGCGCAATGTTGAGAAATTTAAACGAAAGAGGTTAATTTAATCATACCGATGTATTTCTCAATTTCACACTAATGCATTGACGTCAAACGTCACACGCAAAACCGGCACATTAAATATTTTTTAACTTTATGACCGTAATATATTCATTAGTGTTAAGTTTTTTCTATGTGCCAGACCAATAGAAGCTGTTTTGAAATATCAAAGAAGAAACTATCTTCCATTTGTTAATTTCTTTTTAAATTTAACGTGTATTGTGTGTATTGAATACAATACTGACTAATGTAATAGTGTAATTTAATTTTTATATTTTGCGAGATAGACAGGAATACATTCATAAATTTGTTTTACGAATAAAAAAAAACTTTGTCATAAGATTGATTAAGTTAAAAAAAAAAACAGTAATTAACGTTATCTTAAAAATGGAGACTGTTTTATTTAAGAAAATGTACCTTTCTATTTTTCATATTCGTATTTTAACAGTTATTTACGGTCTTATTATTACGGCTTTTCTTCCAATTGAACGCCTCGAATCATTTTGTGCAATCTTCACATAAACCACCGGAAGTCATAAAAATGAAAGAAGACAAATATATTTAAGAATGTCACAAATAAATGAAACAATATTTTATTTCTGAACAATGGAATGGAAACCATTTTTAAATTTCTAAAAAATTAATGAATTTGTTCAAACGTACCTAAAACATTACTTCGCTTCTCTTAGTTTCGTATTTGACAAGTTTGTTCGTTATAATTCAGTAAATAAGTCATTTTTTCTTTGTTGACATGAGTTTGTCCGAGAAAGTGTGTTCAAAAGTTCCGATACTTAATATTAGAGTTTAGCACAAGGCCGCACAAACGGGATATAATATGGTTCATGATCATAATTATTTTATGAATAAAATATAAAAGACAGTCTTGAGATCTAAATCGGGTGCACAGAGATTATAAACCGAATTTTGGCGCCTTTGTTTTAAGTACATACATAAGTGTGCTGACCCGGAAAATTAATGTCCCAGGATCGGTTGCGAAATTGAAATTCCGCATTTTTTTTCAAGGTCAAGAGTACCTTTTGTTATAAGATAGGCCCTATCTATTTGCAATTAAATACAACTAGAGTAGTTGCTGATGAAGCTTATCTCTGGTGGGCTGTAGTGCAAGCCTATTTATTTCAATTTGATAATTTGAACAATACCTAATCGCTCGGGATGTGTTAAGTAAAATTTGGTAAAATTAAAGAGACAAGGATGGCGACTTAAGGTAGTTCAATTTTAATCACAAAAGAAGAAGGTTTCAATCATTAAAAGCAGCTTTAAAACGGTTAGAGAGGCATAAATGTAATTGTACAAAAATGAATGTACTGCAATTAAAAAGTGGTCGCCGTAGCGCAGTGGTAAGTGCATCGACTGCGGCGCAGAAAAGTCTGGGTTCGATTCCCGGACGGGACACCTAGCATTTGGGCTGTAGTGCCACTCAATTATTATTATTATTATTAATTAAAAAGTAATATTTTACTGAGTCGATTGCTTTCGAGAAATCGATCTACCAAGATGGTTTTGTTTTCCTCAATGGACTTCTGATACTGATCAATAAGAAAGTTACTTAACTAAGTCGTTTACGAAGTGTTAACTGAAGCATTAGAAGAAAGTTATTCATCCTGCTTGCAACTTTGTACCAATAACTCCACTGCAAAATGTTTGGAAGTTGGCGAAGGTTCTACTTGCAATAAACTCGGTTTTCATTTTTACTGTTATTTCGGGTCTGAAGACTTTGACCGCTGATCGTTCTAACCGTATTAAGATCAAGTTAGACACATAACCGTACTATTAGCACGCTTGGAGTGGAAGTTGGTATTTTTTTCTGCCACTTTTCTACACAACGAAAAAAGGAGAACAAATCACTTTAACTCCATCGTGCCCGAGACACAAAATTTCAAATATATACGATATTTTCGACGCGTATTTTTGTATTATTAACAGCAGTTATGTATATAGAACATAACATGCATTGAAAAAAGTATAGACAAGTTTCATGAAATGTAATTTATGTATTTCATTTATGACGTTCTATGGGAGAAAGTGATATAATATGATGGCGCAATCATACTTTTGGGCACTTACTGCACAGAAGCGTATCATTATATTTCATTATCTCAGCAAGATTACACATAAATTAGATGACAAAATAAATTAAGCTTCTTTTATGTAAGAAAATCTAAGAAAGTGAATGTTGGAGCTCTGCGTAAAAATAGCATCAAATAAATTTGTAAGTTTATGGGAATGAATAAATTTATCCCACTGTCTTCGGCACATAATTGCAATTGCAACATTCACTCCTTAAGTTTTCTCAAATCTGCAGTACAAACATTAACCTTATGCAACAAGAAATAGCCATCAAGAGATGCCAAATAAAACTTAATTTTCTCAACACTCATACTTCTAAATTATAAATATTTATTGCACCCATAAAGATTTAAACAAAATTGATTTGTTCTCCTCCCGAACCGATGAATTATAAAAGGAACACGACAGACACTCCGTTGTCTCACGTAGATTTGTCTTAATTTACCTCGTATGCTTACAAAGAAGGCGTGACCGTTGTCCCCTGTAAAGGATACCATAACACGGGCAATAAAAACAAAATTCCACCGTTCAACACACTCAAAAACGCAATTTGTTGTTGACATTTATCTCGGCAAAACATAATGTATCTGCGTCTCAGGATTTTACGATCCTATTTGGAAAATCGCATTTGGAAACTTTATTACTTTCCGTTGGTGTTTTTTTTTTTTTGTCGTTAGTATTTCGGTTCCGTTATGTACCTAGGTTCTCTTCCTGGAAACGCGAGAGTTTATATTTTTAACACAATTCACGTTGATGCGATTATTTACGACGATGTGCGAAATTCCCTGAATTTATTTTGTGGAAAAATGAAGATATAAACACATTTACTTTATTCATTTATGAGCTTAAGATGGTCTCTTGTCTTATCACCGTGTGTAGCACCACAAAAGAAAACGTCACTTGGGATCACATGGCTCGAGGGTGGCACGGGCAACGAGTGCAGAGCCCAACAACGTTCATAGTATTACATTTAATGACTTAATTAATTGCAAGTCTATCATATTAATTACACACCCCCATTCACATTGGACAATTTGTCTTTGAAATACATGCCCACACTTACTCAGAGTTAAAAGTGAAAACGATGGCAGCAGGAACGACGGCGGCAACGGTGGCCACCAGACGAGGTTGACAACAATGACGAACTTCTCGTAACCAGACACTGAGATTCATTTTCGGTTCACAACCATCACATCCCCGACAGCGAGCTCCAGCGCGAGAATTCACACACCAACCGACAAAAACTGAGGGTGAACCAACAGTGGGGAATCGAGAGGACGCACGAAGCAACCGTTCGCTTGGATTATGCCTTAGGTTCAGGACAAAGGGGAAACTCGCTACCAACCCCAAGTGAAAATTTGATCCCCTTCGAGAATTCCTGCGCACGCACACTTTATCCTAGGTACCACGGCGGACGTTGGTACAGATTCTGCGGACGCTGCGAAGCAAAAGTCACACCAGATCCGAGGAGAAAGACGACACAACACAACCCACACTAGGGCATTATGCAAATAGTGGGCTGCGGGGAGCTCACCACTACACCAGTCAATCGGCGGCGGTGTAGATACACTCAATTGAATCGTTCACGTGGAATTAAAATTTATCGTTCGAATGATTCTGGATTTTGTTGTGCATCGAAAAGTGCAAGCAATACACAGGAGCACAGCAGCACACCATGTACCACGCAACCCTCCGAGGAGGGATGGTATTATCATGTTGAGTAAACGAAAACACGTGTAAATGAGTCGAGCGGCCATTTTGGATACACACACATCCGTCGTCACTCACACTCACCGTTCAATTCAGGGGATTGCTGAAAGGATACCCATAATGGCAAAGCGGTTCGGTTCCATCCTACTACAGTTCGAGTGGTGCTGAAAATCCATGAAGAAGGGGATGAAGCCTCCTCTGCTGTGTGGTAGTCAGTGGATTATGCACTTCCAGCACTTGACAGGGGAAAATTTAATCAATACTGACTCGGCAAGTCCTTGCCTTCAGCCTACTGATGCTGGACCAGGGATGAGACTGCGTGTGTGTGTGTGTGTGTGTTTGTGTGCAGGACCATGTGTGAGTGCGTATCTGACTGGTATTACCTTAATAACATGGTGATTTCTTTCTTCTTCATTTTATTACGCTTTGTTGCAAGGCCCCTGCGTCGAGGAGATGGTTCTTGGCGGCGGAAAGTTGCAGACAGCACAGTACAGGACTTAGTTAAATAAAATGAAAATGATGATGAGGCGTTGAGTACACAATGAAATGAAAATGAAACTGCGATACATATGTACATGTGTACGAGTGGGTATGTGAGAACTCTCGTCGAAGTAATTTTTCTGTCTGGCTGGTGTGGCTGCTGCAGAGAGCTACGAGACGTACACACCAAATCATACATCATGTGGAAGTTGTTTTGACCTCTACCGACTTTGTTATGCTCTGCTCCTATCACCTGAGAGTGGGTATATGTGTTAACCCACGTAATTCTGCAGAGTCATTTGTGCCAAGTTCTTGTCATACAAATCCTGGAGGTAGCACCTTTTCCCAGCTGACATGCATTCTTATCGAATTCAACCAAAAGATCCTCCACCGTTGGAGTCGGCAGAAATGATGAATGGTAGTCCTTCAAATACAGCTTTGCACACGTACTTAGGCGTTCAGCTCGCATTTGCTTTACTTCAGTTCTGCAATTTTTTAATTTTCTTCAATTCGTCCTTGCTGTTCACGTGCAATAGCCCGTGTTTGTCCATGTCTCCGTATTCCTTCCTTCTGGCGGAGTTCCAAGTTCTTGTATTTAATTCACTTTGAAAATTCAGAAATTAAACTCGTAAAGAAGCGTTTTCCGGAGTATTGCGAAGTGGTGCTGTGTATTTTTCAGCAGTACAACGCACGTTCCGTTGTACCGACCAGCCTTGAGTAAGTTTTTGGAATTTTTTATTCTTCGCCGTGCGCACAGACCTGAGAACACAATTCAGCGGAACACTGTTTAGTTCGCTGTTCACATTAAGGATGCAAGCGTATTTCCTTTAATAAATTCGAAGTTTTAAGATGTTTTTCTGCTCTTTTTGACGTGACTTACGTGCTCAGCGTAACTTCATAATTTATGATTTTCAATTCTTAAGTTTCGTGGTTGTGGTATGAAGTTCCTGTGGCTTATGAAAAACAGATGCCGATGAGGTGTTGTTGGGGTTGTTGAAGAATCCTCATCAAAATGTAATTTCGGTGGTATGTGCATCTTAAATGAAAATGTCTTTAATTTCTCTTTTGTCTGGGAATTTCTTTTGATTGGAATAGTTTGAGGAAAACGGTGCGCAGAACTTTCGAATGAAACTGTTCTTGCTGTATGGCGATTGGGACATGTTTGTGGAATAGTCTCAAAAAGGAACACAGAAGCAAAAACGCTAGCATCTCAAAAGCAATTTACGAAAGCGGTTATAACTTTACTCTTCGGCATTACTTTTTAGTTTTAGACAACGAGCGGAGATCAATAATCAACCAATTCGAAGTTCTTCGTCAAGCGGTTTGACTACTTCTTCGTTTTCACAAAAAATATCCCCACATCCTAATTCATAGTCCTTTCCTCCGCGCTGCGCACATCACCGTGGCTATGGACAGGAGGAAGACATGCCTCTGTACGTGGCTCTCAAAGAAAAATGAAAATCATCAAACCAGATATTTTAAAGTCTTCCATGTGAAATACAAAACTTTTATTAGAATAAATCGCATCACTTGTCGTAACATAAAAATACTTTCATCTTCGATTTAAATTTGTTTTTCTCAACTGTTGTCCATTGAGCGCAAGCTGCTGCTGTTGCTCACTTACCAGCAGTAAATTTCAGTAAAAAAAAAATACAAAAAATGTAACCTAGACAGTCGGCACTGGAATCACCGGCTGGAACAAATTCAACCTCGCATCCGCGTGTCCCAATTTATTAGTGGCGTTGCAGAAGTAGTCTCCGTAGTCTCGTTCGCTAATCGACTGAATGCGCAGGACCGAGTTGGTTGTCTCGTGTGCGGAAGCCATGTTTGTTATGCGATAATTTCCACCCGACTGTAGTTGAGCACCATCCTTGAACCAGAAGACGGCGGGTGGAGGGTATCCCTGGACACTGCATTCCATTTCGGCAGCGTGTGTCTTCATCTGTGCGACTTTGGGACGCACCACAGAGATTTGCGGTCGGAATTCCACTTCAACACGAACGATTCTCTCGTCGGGAACACCAACCCCATTGTCGGCTATGCAGTAGTAGCTGCCGCGGTCCAGACGATGCGCCTCCCTGATGTGAAGTGTAGCACCACGATGTAACTGTCCTCCTGCTGGCATTATTGAATTGTCCTCACGTTTCCAGAATAGCTTCGGCTTTGGGAAGCCATCGGCATGGCAGACCGCCTCTACGTTCTCCCCCTCCTTCACGACAACGCTCTTCGAAGTCTTCTCCTCCGATATGATGGGCGGATGTCTAACGGAGAGCTTCACGTCCGCTGTCACTTTGTCGGTGGCGGATACAATCACTTGACACTGGTAAGAGCCCATGTCGGACGTCTGGATCTTAGTGATTTTGAACGTGTAGGTGGAGTTGCTTTCGGTCTTCGTCTCCGTGATGCTGTACCGCGGGTCAACCAAGCTCAGGATATCCCGGATGGATAGGACAACACCGCCCGCCGATTGATCATTGGTGTTCTTGCTCCAGCCAACTGAATATGTCCCCACATTCTCAACGGTGCAGTTGAATTCCACGTCCCCGCCAACGTCGACCACCAGGTCCTTGGTGATATTAGAAATTACTGGCAATTCCGCAGAGACTTGGAGCACCGCCACCAGCAGAATTACTATTTTCACAAACATCCTCGTTGTAATTAGCTAAACAGAGCCTCGTCGCACTGGCTGACCTCGACTAACTGACGCGCCGTTCTCAACGAGGGAAACGATTCCGAAAGCGAATTCACTGTCGCTGCCGTTGCCGGGCTCTGCTATCACTGTCTCTCACCGTTGTTATTGTTGCTGTTGCTGCAATCAAATTGATCGGAAACCGAGAGAGTGGTCTTGAATCAAAAAACTGAGGTCACTCTGTGGCCACACAACAGACGTTCCTCCCCACTGCGCTCAGGCCACGTCCCGCGTACGCTAATCACTCCTCAGATAGAACTCTCATAAACAATAATCTGCCTTGGGAATGCGACGGGCGTTTGTCCGTTTCTCGGCACGATTGTGTGCTATCACTTGTACATACGAAAGTGTACAGTTCCGCTGTATGTGCACACGAATGATAAGACACAAGAAGACACTACTTGCTTGACCAGACAAAAGAGACAAGACCGAATCCGGCAGCGACGACGACGACGGCAGAACTGATGATATTCATTGAAACGAAATTGAATGCGTCATGTGGCGACTCGAGCGGAAGCCGGTGTATATAGGCGGAGGAGTCAAACTTTTGGGGGCCCGAAAAAATCTTCCCACAGCACCATGAACTTGAGTAGTGGTGCGAAGCGGCAGTTTGTTTATTTTTTGTGCGCTCTCTGTGTGCATGTGTTGATAACAGGAAGAATAATAATCGATCACTGGCGGCGCGCACTCGAGCTGAAGCACGACCAAATCTTCACGTACGCTGAACTGAACTCGACTGATAAACGATTTCGATTCGAGTGAGGTTTTGTTGCTGCCGCTGCCGGTAGTGTTGCTGGGAATGGAGAGATACAACGTCCTGCGAACGTACAAGAGGGAGAGTGCGAATAGTGTGGCAGGCACATTAGGCCGCTGCTGTTGCTGCTCACCTATCCGCTGGGATTTGTATGCGCGGCCAAAGGCATGGAATGCACTGTACGTGTATACGAGTGTCCTTGGATGATTGATGAGCCTTGAGTGTGAAACAAATGTTAGCTGAGCTTGGGTTAGAGCTGGAGGTAGAAGGGCGGATGAGTTCTGTGGCCTTGTTCTCAGTCTTTGCTCCTGGGTGTTGAAAGGGAGAAAGGAAAGACATAAAATGCGTGTGTGCAATGTACATATGTGTGTGTGCATGGGAAGCGCTATGTGTTTTTCCGAAATCATGAATGAAAAAGGTATTCTTTTCCTACGCACACTATACTCTGCGATTGTTCGCAGGCAACAAAAAGACCTTGACTTTGAGTGATGATGCACGGGAGGGTTGCCAAGTCTACCAAATGATGATCTATTTATTTTTTTCCAATGGAACGCTTACATTTTTGGACTTACATCGCGTGGGTGCAGGTACTGTAGTTGAAGAAGTTTCCACACACCAGCCTATATATTCCTAATTCTAAGGAAGTGATCAGAAAATAATGATTATTCATCAATAATTTCATTTTAAACGCAAATCAAATAAAATATATTAGAAACTTTAAAACTAAGAACAATTCAAAGCACAAAAGTAAAAGAAAACGTAAGTAAAAAGCATTCGTACAGCTGTTTTTTTAATTTTCTTGAAAATAACTGTAATTAAGGATAATAAAAACAATGAGATCAATACTTGGGTGGTTTCTTAATACTTAATTCAACCTGTGTTTCATAGAATGATGGAGAAATAATATTCCCTTCTTCATGCCGGCTTTTAAATATGTTTCCTTTAAAATTGTGACCTCCCACTTTCTTATATGATCGCATAAATACTCAGACGGACTTAAGACTGAAGATGACAGAGGCCCAAATTTTTGGCCATTGAATGAAGATTTTCTTTGAATGTGTTGAAATACCCATATTTGTCCAATTTCGAGGCTATACATTCTATCACCATCAAATTTTAAATAAAACTGGGCTCAGTCAAGTCTGCTTTTAACATTAGTTTACTACTGTCAGATCATAAAGTCATATTCCTTTTTTGATTTGTATTTCTAAAATGCTAGAACACGCCTTGAGTGAGGTAGGTGCATCAGTCACAAGGCATTTTAAAGAATATTTGCGGACTTCCAAGTTGTTTGGTAAAATTTTACAAACTTCTTCGTCATTGGTTCATGTCAACGGCAGTTTCAGAGTTCGCGAATGTTAAAAGAAGGTTAAGGTTGCTTGTGAGGAATATAATAATTCATCATAATTTAAAAAGATATAAATTCAATTTTAGTTTATACTGTCGGCTAACTGGAACACAGTTCCTTAAACATGTTCCAGTAACTGGTTTGTCATAATCCGTTCAAATGTGTATTTTATGCTTGAAATTACGGGCAAACTTAAATAAAATTGCGTTAGGCCTCCAAAAATAATAAATATCAGCTTAAATAGCTTCTTAAGACTCCAAGAGATATTCCATCACTTTGTCAAAATATAGTGTGAGATTGTGTAGATGTCTTAATCAATATCTATTTCATTAGCAAATGATTGACAATATGGCAAAATATCATTAGATCTTTCAAAACCGATTCCTGAAAACGATGCTCGAAATGGAACAATTTTGTGTTTCAATAAATTTAAGGGACTCATTAAGTTGTTGTGAACGACATAAATATATTTACATGGACTTGCGACCACAATGGCCAAAAAGTGGCAGCCGTGGCTTAAGGAGGTGTTGTGTAAGACTCACACGCCAAATATCGCCTTGATTTTGACTACTGGATTTTGCAATTATTCTCTTGAGCTGCTCAAAAATCTTAATTTGTACTACTGTAATTGTCAATGAAAAGCTACTCATGGAAATTCGGGGCTGCATTAAACTAAAGGTTACCTAAGCTAAGTTCTGGTCCCTTATGAACTTTATCGCCATTCTTAACGTTATTTCTTTAGGACATCTGTTGAAAAATGAAAGGATTCCATTCTGGAACACTCCTCTCTTTTAAAAATACGTTCAAGCGCGAGTAAGTAAGTAAGAGTTACGCGATGAAGGTTCCGAATTGGCAGATTATTGGAAAGAAAGTCAATATTAATTTTGGTTTTCGATTGCTTTATGTTAGATGTCTAAATTATTAACATCTTTAAAACTAATCTACATTTAAAAAGGTGGAAAGCTGGCACTGCAAAATGGAATGTTTTTACTTTTCCACTGATTGACGGGATGAAATTAACAGTAACTCTGCAATCTATTAGTTTTTCCAATATTATTTTTTGGCTTATTTTATATTAAATTCATGCAAGTATTCAAACAGAAAGAAGTGGCACAAAGAGAGCCTAGATGCTAATAACATGAACTGAAAGCTGGCAACAATCCCAAACAATTTCAGTTCTCTTGTTTGTGGAAAAAGTATGTTTGAAGGTAAAAACCTCCCTAATACGAACATCGAAAGTAAAAATTCATCAGAGCATCAAACAAGAATCGTGAAAAGGAAACTATCCCCCTACTCACACAAGTGCCCACAATTCAATAATTGATTGAAAAAAAAATGTTATTGAAAAGAATTGTATGAGATTGTAAGGAGAATGCAGAAAGTCGAATTTCAATTTCTAACGAACGTGATTAGGTACAGTTTACATGCACTCCCCCCACAACTCTTTACTAACTCGCCGTGGTTACAAACGTTCATTTCATTTTCACTTACTCTCTGCCAATGGTCTGCATAAAAACACTCTGCAAGAAGAAATCCAAACGAAATGTAGCAGGAAAATGCTGAACCCATGGACATCCTTTGGACCTTTTTTCTTCACGTTCGTTGAACAAATGAAATAAAACGAATCGCTCTTTTTGGGGTCGTTCGGCTTAAACTGTCAAATTTTGTAATTTATTATCCGGTTCCTGTTTCTGTAGGGTTGACTGAATGCAATTGTAGGGTTGTTTAGTTGGGATTTCTGCTTTCCATTTCACATAACATGTCACAGCGATAGCTATAGATTCTGTGCACCGTCGTATTCCGTATACGTTCACACGAAAGGAGATCTGTAGCTAAATTGTTAACCCCATTTGTGGGGCATGTTTCAGGGGCAGAAGTTTAATTTATTGCTGAAATCATTAATGTGATTGTTTTGCTTGCGTTATTCGGTTAGGAACACCGATTTGACAAATCCAGCGAATGTGAAGAATCCATCAAAAATGAGACGCAAATCGGTTGTGAAATGTGGCATTAGTAGTAGCGTCAGTCGCAACTCCTCCAGCTAAAATGAATGCCAAGCAACAACGATGCATGCTCTTTAATATGTTTAGGATGTAATCTCGTTTTATCCAAAGTATTTGGGTTTAGAGAGAGATTGTCTTATTGAAAAAAAAATTAAAATATTTGTCTTGTATTTGGCGACATTTTTCATTGGTCGTACAAAATTTTAGACAAATGTGAGGACTTTGTAAGGGAATAAACATGTTGATAAGAATCGATCACTAAATAAGACATGCTTACATTTGTATACTTTTAATTTTGAAGGCTGCCAAGTCGCAAGACAAACGAGTTATCTGTAAGTATTGCTCAGATTGAAGGTATCCACAACCCTACACCTTATATAAGGAGATATGTTTATCATACTTCCAATCTTCGCCGAAATTAAACTTGCAGAAAAATTTCTTAAGGTTTATCCTTTTTTATTCCTTTAATTCAATTGTTCAAGCTGCTTCTTTATTGAACCGTCGAACATGTTGTATTAGACGAATGCTATCGCGCTCTTGTCTTTGTAAGGCCAAAAGGTGTTTCCCTCGTTTTATATAAATGAAAAACATTTACAGTGCAAGCAAAAATGTTAAATTATTTTCACAGTATTACTAGCCAATCATAATAGCGGTAGATAGCGTAAAGTTAAAAACAATAAACACACACAAATCAGAACCCTCTGTAATTGACCTTCGTTTGCAGTCAAACTCACCAAATGCTAGAATTTTCCTCAACTTAACGAAATTCTGACATCAAAACTCATGATTGTTGACACAGCTTAGGTGCTTTACTCAGCTAAACGGTGAAGTTCACTGCTAAATTTATATCTCAAGTGCGTGAATTCTTGATTGTTTAGTACAGACAATGGCTTATGCTATTCCCTCTTGCCGCTGGCGCTATTGTCGAATATGAGGACTTTTGATATGTTCCGACCAGCATCAATACAAGAACCAAGAAGGATTGCAGCGGGGCGTTACCAGACAGCTACAATAGTTGCAAAAGTGTTACATATTTTATTTAGCTGCTGTTCTACTTAATATTGCGATATAGCAACATATTGCTTAAGTTATTAAAAGCAATGCTGCTTGAGTTGGGGTAATCATACCGCCATAGGAAATCCTCACAGGCTAGTCAAGCCTTTTCTCTTTATCATTATAGGAAGCAAATCCCTTTTAGTGAATGTCAGCCAAAGCAAAACAATAACAGCGAATAAATGACACACCAAATGAAGCAGTACAAGTAACATATGGTACAAACACAACCATGCCTGCATCAAAAGTGGAGAATATTTGTTTCTGCTTCTTCGCAAATACTTTGACAAAATTTGAGAAAATGGCTCACCTAGCTAAAACTATAGATTTTCAAGTTCAGAACAGATGGGCCGACTCAAATGAAATTCATTTAGCTTGACCTTAGGTTATTTTTAACAACAGCCCATGATATGCAATGCAGACTTTTTGCACTCCGGTAGACTGAAATCACTTGTCTTACGTTACTTTCCTGAATATCCTTTCTTACGCTCCCGGCATTGCACAAAATTGTATACTCGTACTGAACAACGATTTTTTTTATTACATTTTACGCTTCCTTATTACTGTCTCTAGAAAATGTGCTTTCAATGTCAGGAATTTTGATGTAGAGCTAAAACTGGCCAATCACACAAAGATTTTCGGCTTATGGAGTTTGTTGCCTGTTTTATGAAAAAGAGATTGGTATAAAAACTGCAATAATCTATTCAAACACGGAAACACGGAAAAACTATGTATATAGGCGTTTAGTTTATTTTCTTTCGAAGAGGAGAAACAATTATCCCGTGGTAAAGTATCATTCGTGAGACTCGAAAATTTTCTACAAAAGTCCCTCAGATCAGATTTTAACACTTGAACACAACATTCCCAGAGATATAACTTATCAAACACAACTTTTACGAATTCTTTCAACGCCGCTTCTCGATGCTCCAATTCTGAGTTGATTTCCATTCGACTTTATGGTAAAATTTGACAACTGTAACGATTTCAATCGAATTGGAAAGTTCTTCTAGGATGTCAGGAACCTTGTCTCCTCCAGCTTGATAGCAGCATCAGCACCAAAGCCAAATGCCCGATTATTCTTGCTAATCACTGCTGAAGGTCAGGACAAGGAAAAACGGCAGCCCTTCGTGTGAGGGCTAAGTAATGGGTTCTAAGATCCGTGGTGAACCTGAATCTTAATCAACAAATTTCTTAAGCCGTCTGAAATATTTGAGCATTAAGCTTGTCTCTCGACATTTTCTAAGACTTGCCGTGGAATTTTCAATAGAGTGTGGCGACGAGTGTCATAAATAAATGTACATACATACATAATTTTACTACATTAACGAAAATGGGCCTATTATATGAAAAACGAAGAATGACATTAAACATGTTTTAGGCACAGTTCAATAATACATGTAGAAAATACCCACAATGTCGAACTTCATATGTGCATATGTAAATTCGCTTTAAAAGCTTGCCGTTCTTAGATCCATCAGCCCATATAGTATAAGATAATGTCCTTTTAAAAATGGTTTGTTGGTGAAATTATATTTCACCTTTACAGCCCACAAACAGTGGGTATTTTACGTAGAAACGAATTTCGCCTCAGAAAATGAAATTTCTGTAAAAACTCTGTTACGAAATGAATTTCAGTCACAAACCAAAAATGATGTAAGATTTATCTGCTAAATCTCTACACATCACGGTGTATCGGGTACTCAAATCTAATAAAAAAACCAAGAAGGATTGCAGCATAGCGTTACCAGACAGCTACAATAGTTGCAAAACCGAAAACTCTAATTTTGCTCATGTGGTTTATTTCGTACTACCAAACTACCGGATTCGAGAACTTCAAAGTTTTTTTTTCAATTTGTACCGTCCGCGTACAATACTGAACTGAGACTGTCTGATAGACTCTTTCATTTGAAGGAGTGGAGATGAGATTATTGTAAAATAAGCAATAATTTCTTGAAAATAAATTGCCAACAAAGTGCAAATTAAGCAATATTTAAAGTATGCCTGTGAAACTTAATTTTTCTATATAAAACAGAAGAACTTGTACATACTATAGGTTATTTGAAAAAGCATATTCTAATATTTCTGTGCTTTACTGATCATGAGTTATGTATTTTTACAGATTTGTTGGATCTATGCGTTTCCTCCATCGGAAGGAGGAAAAAGAATCAATCTAAGTCTTCCCATTTCGAACGATTATGAAATTGTGGAGATTGGTGGCCTTTTATTTGCACTCCAATTTTCAGTGTTTATTTTCTTTTTGCATTATATCATTACGGAACAGCTCGTGGTGTATCTTTTTGTGTACATTTTCACACTTTATTTTTACTTGTAACCTAAAATTTTTTCCAACTAAAGTCTGCTGTAGTTCATCCAAAAGATAACTATAGAGAATTTGAAATCCAAATTATTCGAATTGTGGCGTAACCGATGGCACTTACCACTACGCCACGGCGACCACCGATGGCTGATAGTTCCAATTATTGAAGTTCAATGAACCGAATTATCATCCTTATCATCTTTAAGCTCTTGAATTGTTCTTGCCTTTTTTAGAGTATTAATTATCTTTTAAACATCCACAAACAAGGAAATCCAACGGTATCAGATCACATAATCGTAGAGCCACGACGTGAGATATCACTTTAATTTCTATTTTCTCAAGTGGTACCATTCTGCTGGAAGAACATATCGCCCATTTCCATATCCTCATTTTCTGTCCACAAGAAGTCCTTTATCATCTCGTTATATCGAACACCATGCACGGTAACTGCTAAGTCAACCTTATTTTCAAAGAAGTACGGCCAGATGAAATCGCCAGTCCATAAATAGCACCTAAAATAACTCTTCGTAGATGAAACGGCTTTTTAATAATCATTTCTGCATCCTCAATTGACCGAATGAAAATTCGATTATTCTGACCAAAAAAAATCACGAAGTGCACAAAATGCATTTTAAATTGAACACCAATTTTCGTAAAACTTTTCAACAATTGTAAAGCGCTGTTCAATTGTGTACCTCTCCATGACTCAATTTATCAAACACTGAAACAAAGAAGTGTCAAGTTAAGCCGGACAAAAAACTTGACGTCAAAGTGTGACTCGCAATCTACACTGGGCATTATGGTTGGATCACTCTTACCGTACTTTAATAAAAATTAAATTGTTTCTTTCTTAAATGTTAATAGTAACACTTGAAGGAAAAGTGTCACATGAATTTTCTAAATATAATCGGAAACCCCAACCATATCGAGTACCATGCATACAGTAGAAAGCTGGATTCGAACATAGCTCTACAACACCACTCTTTCTTAGTGATTAAACATTTTCAAAGGGTGCTCACATACATATATCTGCGCATGATGAAAGCATTGGAAAGCAACTTTCACTTAACTCCTTCTATGTTGCTGAATTTCTTTCCTCTAAGTCGGCGTATAATTTACAAGAACACCATTAGCTTCTGATATTGGAATAGACTCTTTTGATAATTATAAAAAATCGGAATTTCAAATTAAACCAAGACCTGCATAACCTTCTATGTCTGAAAAACCAACGTAACTTAACCCCTCAAAAAAGAAAACCGCCTACCACTTTAATCATATTCAATCGCGTTACTGGCCTAAAATATTGAAGAATTCTGCGTTGGAATTAAAGAAAAATTCCCACACTTCAGTCCGGTTAATTGCGAAAAAGTGAATGCAATGAAATACACTCATAACGAAGTGCTATGAAAATGAACCAATTACTCTCCGTTAAGGACATGAAATATTTATGGACGAAGTTTTGTCGACCCACTTTCAAGTAACAACCGTTTATAGTTTCGCAAATAAAACGTTTTCCATCTGGGAAACCGTTCAAATCAAATCAACGCGAAGGGTGACTTCATTTTCCGATAGAAATGTCGTGAAATCATAAAGAAGAAATATTGTGTCTCGAATGATTTATTGTTATGAGCTCTTTTTCACTCCACTTTCGAGTACAATGCAAATAAAGCGAATGGATCAATCTCGATTTTATAGGAAGGATATTTCAAAGTCAACGGCACGAAATGCAAATGTCGATCTTTTTGTTTTATTGTTGATGAACTTTGTCAATGCGTGGATTAAACTTTGCTTCAGTTGCCTTCACTCCATTCAATTCGATGTTAAGAGAATGTGAATTGTGCATAATAAAAGGGGAAATGCCGTCGAACGAAATGGATACTTTTTGATTTACCACTTTGACATTCACTTGGCTGAAGGGATGACGATGAGTGAAAAATTGGGGCTGTTCTTTTTCCCTTATTTTCAGATGATAAGTGAACTGAGGAAAGATATAGATAAATGATCACACGATTTATGACTTTTGAAGTGGTGATTTCCGTGCAGAAAGTTCACCATCTGGTAGGTCGTTCAGAGGTTTGGCATTCAGTTGTTAAAAGTTTGATTTATTCGCCATATTTAGAATTTAGTATTCATAATAAAATTCAATTTTCTATAGTCAATGTCAATGCCTAGTCACAGCTTTTTTTATTCTGCGGTTTCCTTGCATACTCAAAAAACACAACAAGTATGTCGAACTGGCGTACCTTAAAAAAATGCAATGTCTCCTAAAAAAAGCTGTCAGGGTTTTGTGAGAAAAAACTGGTAGCCTGGCAAAAGGGATAGCTGTTGGTTGTCTTGTTCTTTTGCCTTTCTTGGTTATCACACTATCTGTCTAATATTGTGAAACACAGAAAACGAGACGGTGCTTGTACCTGAACAGACACGACAAGACCAAGACCATTTAAATATGGAATTTCCTAATCTTCACTCTGCCTGTATCTTGTTCTTTTTCGGGTGACAATAAAGTTTGTGGTGGAAATGGGCATCAAACAACATGTGTGTCTCTTCATCAACCACTGTCTCTTGTCAGCTTCAATTTCGCACCCCAAGTTGGTTGAGGTTTCTGCACTTGTGTGCGTCATCTGAGTTTGCCCTCTGCTACGTTGTCCTGGTCGCTCGAACTAAAATAGTTTCTGCCCGGAGCATTGTTATCTATTCACTTTGTATGACCTAGATATCTTTAGCACTGTATTCGCCAACGCTTGGTGCTGCAGGTGCTATCAACGCAAGCAGGGCCAAAAGTGTCACGTTGACAGTATTTTCCAAAATTTCTCAAAAGTACTGTTTACCTCATCCGAATAGCCAGCCAGTTTCTCGCATCTTTGCCTATTTCATCTTGATCCCGAAGAGAAACCCAAAAGACCCCGAGTGATTCTAAGCTTGATATACTTTCGATACTAATGTTGTTGTCCTTGTTATTGAGGCTTTTCCTGTCCATTGTAACACTCTGCCCCATGTTATGTGTGCTCCCTTGATGACATTATATTTCTTTTCCTCTCATTAACTCCCAGACCTCTTAGAACTGCTTTGATTTAAATAATAGCGAACACTTCATTGACTACTAACATCACGTCAGTGTCTTCCGAGTTAGCCAGCGGCTGAGTATGGAAGTGGTTCCTCTATTAGTGGCTTCTGAGTTTCGCAAATCTAAGCCTTTATTGACATTGGCACCCTGCGCCCACCTCAATGTAACATTTTTCAAAGAAGTCAGAGTGAAGAAGAACTTTAAAAGCAATCTTAGGCTAGTCATTAAATTGTGATAGGAATGTATTTCAGTCGGCAGTTATCACAATCATTAATCTCGCTATTTCCTTGGGAACACTTCGATAATAATATTTAAACTAGTACGACATGAAAACAAATTAAAGTTAGTTCGCATATTTTGGAACGAAAATGAAACAAACAATTTTATATATGATTGCCAAAGCCTGCATTCAAAAAAACAAAATTTCATGCATCAGTAACTCGAAAGTGGTTGCCGTGGTGTAGTGGCCAAGTGCGTCGACCCACACGCACAAGGTCTAGGTTTGATTCTCGGATGGGACACCTAGCATTTTTCATGGCACCACCTCCTTCGAGTTGCTGACAACATTCAAAGAGTATAAATTTTCTATGAAAAACTTCTCCAATCTCGCCTTTCGAGGTCGGAAAAAGTATAGGTCCCTTCTGCTCGTGAGAGAGCGGAAGCGCACACAACAGGAGTAGTTGTTGTAGAAGCTGGGCCCTGGTCCCTTGTGGGCTGTAGTGCCACTCAGTTATTACTTTTATTAACTCGAAATTAATTCCTGCAGGGCAGTGAAAAATTCTTACTCACAGAAGTGCACAAATGCAAGAGATTGACTTTGTCCTCAACTCATTTCAAAACAAAATGTACCGAAATTAAAACTGTTAAAGCACGAGCTACGCATACGCATACGTGGTTTCGTTTTTTTTTCTCTTTTAAAAAATAAACCGACCAATATACAAATTAGTGCCTGACATAGCACAGTAGGCATGTGTTTCGACTCACAAGCCGAAGGCTCCATTTTCGATTCCTGGACCATTTTAAATTTTCTCACGGCCACTGGGACAGCAGTTAGACGGTATCTTGCATGGAATTGTGAATAATAATTTCGTCGCAAGAACTGCTCAGTTAAATGGAATCAACAAGTCATTTCCTGTTTCGGATATTTCGTTTTAATGAATATTAAAAATACCAACATCCGTCTACTGGCAGACCGATTATAATTTAAGCCATTACTTAAGCCCGAATGCCCACGAGGAATAGAGTACATACAAATTTTGCACTTCCCACAAATTCATCTGTATGCAAAAACAAACAGCACACGTCAAATAAGAAGCATCGTACGGATTTTACTTACATATGTATGTTTGCGCTGGCAAGCTATATTCACTCGGGCATACGTGCACATAATGCATGTCATGTTGTCGGATTGAAAACTCTCTCGGAAATAAGATTTCCAAAGCATGTGTCTGACAACGCAATGTATACCTCAGGAAAACGTTCATAAACATGCTTTGTACGAAATCCCATCCAAAGCAATTATGCAAATGAAACTAAACCTCTTTAGCTTATGATCCTTATCCCAGCCGCAACATTGCATACGTGATGTGGACGGAATTTCCAAAAAAAAGAAATAGTTTCCCGGTTCATTTTGATCTGTTTGGCTTGTTGCTTTTTTCGTCGGCATTTAGTGCTCAGAGGGGGCATGTGCATTGGAAAAAATTTGTTTGCTCCGCAGAATGAAAACAGTGAACCCTTTCGCGTAATGAATATTCAATTAGTTCATCAGCGAGAGCCTGACAGACAGAGGTCTGGTTGATATTTTGGAATATTAATTACTCAACGAGGCCTTGATGCACTGAACTGATGAGTTAGCATTTTTGGATAGTCTTTGCAAATTCCTTTTGTGAATGTCAGAGGCTGAATGTTGGAAGTGAAATATGAATTATTAATTTTTGCAATATTTCTTTTAAGACGCTTCACTTCAGAGGGAGAGTTGTGTTTTTTCTATGACAAGTTAAAAGGCACAATTCATTAAATTTGGCTCAAGGGATGAATGCTGAGTAATGTGCTTTACCGCATCCTTAGTGTTCGACTAAACCAATTGTAGGGTTTTTTCCAGACATTTTCAGATAGGAACATTTTGTGCGAATGACCATGAGGCAGCTCCTACATGGGTGTTGCACTTAACAAGGTAAAAAGTTTCACAAAATGTTGGAAGGACAAAAAAGACAATTTATGCATTTTTCCGTTTTCCGCGAATGCATTTTTTTATAAGTTGAACGAAAGCGGTTCGAAATTCTTAACGAGACAAAATAACGACAATTATTTTTTTTAGGTATTCGATGCAAATTCTTCTTTGTGCATCGAGTAGGCTCAATTAGTAAAACACAAAAAAAATGGGATGGGTCAAAGAATATTTTTATACTGATATCTTACACAGCATGTCAGTGGACCTTTGTACTTTTTATGTGGGAAGCCGCAATGCACCGATGTTATGCCAATAATTCAAAATAACACCAGGACTTAAGTTCAAAATCGTTTAATTGACCTCTCAGCTTCAGTCCGAAGCCACCAGTAAAATCCATCAGAATGGGGTGACAGAATGGGCTGCTGCATAGTGAGTCGGGACTGCCACTAGAATGACGTTGAATTTCATAATTTATACGAATGTTTGTTCTTACTTAATAATTTTCAAAATACATGGAAAAAAATTAAATTTATGAACAACATAAGAACATTTTAAAACGACAATTTTGTTTTATTCTCCACTCTTTATACAGACTGAATGATGACTTGTTGCCAATGTGTTAAATTGGTCCCTTAAAACCCTCTACGCGCAAGTTGTCCCACACTTGGTCGGTTTTTCCGTATACCCTCTTCCTCATTGGGCATGCTAAACAGAAGTCAAAATTCATAATGCGCTCAATTAACGTACATGGCGGCAAAAGCAACATATACTTAGGCCTCTTTAGGCCGATTATGATACGACGTTGCGTCCAGTAATGCAGTCTTGTTCAATGAATGTTTTGCAGGTACCTAAAGGCAGCAATACCAAATCAATATGGAGGTTGTATTGAGAGTGTTATGTGTGACGATGGCCTTCACCTTGCATATGCTTTATATATCACTGTGACCCAAGATGCAGATGAGTTTACTAATTAGCCATCTAAGAAAAGGCAAAATATAGATGTTTTTGAGTAGAATATGACATTTCGGGAATTTCCCTCATAGTAGAAAATCTCTTCATAGAGGGGTGCACTTACTCCAATTCTACATTTGACGGCCCTCTTATTAGTTTCCTTTTTCCTTTGCTCATTCTGGTTTGAGGGAGTGATGCGGATCTTTGTAGGAAACTTTGCCCACAAATGTTTAAAGACACAATTTCCGTTCAAGAAGTTTTTTTTTTTAAACAAATAATGTGTACAACTCGAAAGAAGTGGTGCCGTGAAAAAGTGCGAGTCGTTCCGTCCGGGAATCGAACCTAGACCTTTGGCGTGTGGGTCGACACACTTAACCACTACGTCACGACGACCACTGTTAATAGAGCCGGTGGATTTATCATGCTATATATAGACATCCTAGCGACCGCAAGGGCTCTGGTAGTGAAAAACTTTGCCGACTATTTCTTACTAAGGTATGAAGCAGTTGGGCGCAATCTTACTTTATGCTGGCTGGAAACTGGAAAACAGCATATACGTATATTTAAAGTCAATTAATTGCAAAAACCAGCCCTTCACTCGCAAAACATCTCACCAAACGTATGTTCATATTTTGATTACAGGCATACTTAGTGGGCACTGTTTAATTGGGATCATGCAAAAAAGTTATGTACTCCTAACAATGACTTCTGTGGAGGTTTCTATATGGGGATGAGCTGAAGGCCGTCCTTCAATACCAGGGAATCTCTTGCACAAGTTACAAGGACCATGATCAGAGTTTGAAAGATAGGTATTTAGGAAAAAGTGGCGACATTTTTCCGGATATCGCATCACAATGGTCCCAGTCAACATCTTAGTGGGCTTCAGCTGCTCAACCTTTGTTATTACATTGTAAGATTTGGAACACAAATTTATAAAATTGTTATAAAACTTAGAGTTTGCTTCATTTAAATCTGCAGTTACCCCCAATACCAAGGTGGTCTGCAAGTTAATAATAATAATAATTGAGTGGCACTACAGCCCATAACGGACCAGGGCCTAGCTTCTACAACAACTACTCGTGTTGTGCATGCTATTGTTCTTCACGAGTAGAAGGGACCTACAGTTTTTTGCCGATTCCGAACGGCGAGATTTGAGAAGCTTTCCATAGACAGTTAAATACTCTTTGAGTGTTGTCAGCAACTCGAAAGAGGTGGTGCCGTGAAAAAATGCTAGGTGTCCCGTCCGGGAATCGAACCCAGACTTTCTGCGCCGCAGTCGATGCACTTACCACTGCGCCACGGCGACCACTGCAAGTTACACATTGCTTAAATGAAGTAATAATATAAAATATAAATAAAAAGGATTTTATTGACATTTGACGTTTATCTCGTATTTATAAATTTGAATACAAGTAAACAAATGGGTTGTTTCATGATTTTTAATTTCACGTAAAAAATAAAACTAGATCCTTAAATGCGTAATTTTGTTCTAGTGATTATGAAAACGCTCGTTCGCCTTTTCAAATTATTTTCAAATCCAAAATGCCTACGAAAGAGGTGATGGCCCACGCGATGTCATCCACTGCCCTAAGCTAAGATGTGTAGGTTAAAAAAGCCTATGTCTGGCATCAACGTCAAAAATTTGTCATTAACAGCAAAAGAATCGACTGTATCATAACCACCTTGTGTGATTGTCATAGAATCTTTTCCGCATTAATTCTTTTCTTGTTGTTTATGGTTTTTCCCATCTATTTGTATTACTCCCCTCAGATATTTACATATCAGAGTAACCCTGAACAAAGTTTCAAGCATTCATCTCAACAGCACAATCGAGCAGAAAGCAAATTTCACTTCACAACGAAACATCGAATTCGAATTTATTTCTCAATGCAGTGATACACTGGTTGGGCACATCATCCCTCACACGTACAGCTCCCACATAAGCTCAGCTTCAAGTTTTTGCAACGTGCGGACGTTTGCACAAAATTGAATACCATCATTGAATTCTCATCACAATTCCGACAAAGTAATGCCTGGAATCCAATAAAATCCCACTTTCAGTTTCCAACTGGCCTGGGGGTGCCACATATCCGTCAGGTCAGTGTGGTTGTGGTGAAAGGTATGAATATCTAAGCGGAGCTAAGTGGCTGGGTGTTGAGTTTCCAACTTTTTAATTATGTATTATTGACTTTTCTGAAACCGTATACCAGGGGAGTTAAGTAGTTCAGCACATATGTGGATGTTCTCGTATGAAGTGGAGTAAGATAAATCCCGGCATCTCAGACACCAGGAAATCACACACTGGATTACATAGAGTGTAAAACTTTTATGAGTTCCAAGGGAAACACTTCAGAGAGATAATTAAATTCTAAATTCCATCAGGACCATGTTATACTCATACTGAAGTGAAGTTCGTGCTACGTGGACAGCCATTAACTTGTTGACACGTAGGAAATTCTGCAATCTGTTTTAAATCGCACACAACGCACTCTTTCTCGTCCTTCGTATCACATGACACTACTTAACATCGTTATATCTACGCTAACTCGTTGCCAACTACCCACTAGTGGCATCCACAAATCTTTGAAAACCACACTTGTTGGGGTCTGCGGGTAACCGAAAACAAATTTCTTCCACGGTTCGTGGGGCTTCGCTTTGTGGCATTACTTTGGGCTTAGATGCCGACAGTGAAAAATGTTTTCTGGTCACTTTTGTGACGTAAATGTCCAGTCGCCAGAATAAAAGTGTATTTCTTGGAAAATTTACAATAATTTGTCCGTGCTCTTGTACCTGGCATGAAGTCTGATTTGTCTATTTTAAATTTTTCTTAATCACGAATTCAGTGTTCGCATTAGAATGACGCAGAGTGCTGTGAATAATGTGAACCGAGTGACATGCAATTTTTGTTGCGATTCCAATTAGTCATCCATGATTGTTCCTTTTTTCTGCAGCAGGATAATGAAGTTACATTTGAATTCTCACAAAAGACGTACACAGCACGTACACGTTTATTATCGCGTCCTTTTGAGGACTTTTTGTTCATCGTTTCACTCGCTGTGGCTTTTAATAAAATCACGTCTGACAGCGGCGGGCGACACACACGACGTGCATGGTATCTGTACACATGTTAGACAACAATGCGCGCACTTGTTCAGTATCCTTTGTTATGTGTACGTGCAGTTCACTAAAGGGCCACATATCATCCAATGATTAATATAACGTCAGCAGCAGCCACGAGCTTAGAAGAATGATTGTTACATAGTGTAAGGGAGCAGTCGTTGTGTGTACTGTGGGATGTTTTCATTTCTTGTTTGTGATTTGATTAATTTTTGAATTGGTTTATTAAATTCATTTGATTCTTTTATGAGCGTGGAGTCTTGCCCATGTATACGAATTTTATTTTGAAAGCGAAGCAGTTCAGTATCTATCTAAAGAAGACCTTATGAGTGATTTCAATCCTTACATAAACTTTAGACTAAAATATATACATATGTACATATTACTATGAAGGGCGATAAACTTAATTCACTTGAGCTGATCATGAGTGTGCGAAAGTTTGATCATTCTAGCACCCGTCATTACCAGAGCGCTGACGGTAATGTAACAAATTTTTTTTAAAACATTCTGTTACATTCTGCCTCATTGACATGGGTGCATCGAACCGGGCGATTGCAAATTCCACTCATACGCAATGGAATTTGTTGATGTTTCCACATCCAGCCGACATTGAAACTTAAACACAATAATCTATACTACATCGCAGGCCCAATTACGCACTCTTCGGATTTAAAATTTTATTCAGATTTTGAAATTTATTTTTCTGAGACCGCTTTTTGTAATCATAATAAAATTCATGTTGAGGTTTGAAGTAAATTAAAACCCATAAATTTGAAAGTGAACCAAGAAATTGTACCAGTAGTTAAAACAATGCTGAAACCGAACGACTTTCCATCCTCGGTATGTGTATCAACTCTACACTTAGTTGACGCGAACACATATTCGAAATCGGCAGAGGACGACTACGTCTGAGGTTGTACATTCCGAAGGTGCACTTTTGGGCGGTTCGTTCAAGCATAGTGACTGATATCAAGCGGATAACATGAGTAATGTAAGCTTCCAAAGTGTCAATCGTAACGGACTGATTCCTTAAGCACTGAGATTTTACATATCGCTAGAAAACATAGTCCAAAATTGCGATATTGCATGTTCTAGACATCAAATTTACCGTAAATCGCGTAATTAAGTTCTCATCAAATTAATTTCTCAACAAGTCCATTATTTCACACGTGTTGAATGTGGTCTAACCAGTAGTGTATCATTCGCTTGTGTAAACTAGGATTCACATCTGCTAAAGGTATCGGCAATAGTGGTTTCTGTACGTCTATTCGCTCCTCGAATGGCAAACAGAACACAAACAGAATTTCAAACAGAACACTGAATTTCGTAACAAAGCTGGGCAATTTGGAGACACTCTTGTGGTGTGAGCCTTTCAATGGTGACTTGCCAAACGATTATTAACGAAATTGGTAAAGCAGGTTGATAGGAGTCACGCGTGATTTGTCAAGAAACTTAAATTGGAACTCAAACCTCACGATGAACCATTTGTGCAATAGATAAAACCGATTGTGCAATAGTAGCTGACACATTTTCACAGACACGACCTGTTGTCGATATTTTTCGCTGATGAAGCGTCTAGTAATTCATGTCGGTGAAAGCTATTCTTCAAATTTGGCTGCAGATGTTTAAGTTGTAGGCTTGATTTCTGGTGTCATCGTACTCGTAGCAACGGTCACAGAAATTGATTTAATAAAGATGGGGATCTTTACAAAACATCAAACATATCTTGCTTCTTTTGCAAGAGAAAATTTAGGAAAAGTAAATACTTCTTCGGATGGCGCTACAGTCCGGGGTGGACCTGGGCCTAAAAACTTAATAATTGAGTGGCACTACAGCCCACAACGGGCCAGGGCCTAGCTTCTACAACAACTACTCGTGTTGTGCATGCTACTGTTCTTCACGAGTAGAAGGGACCTACAGTTTTTTGCCGATTCCGAACGGCGAGCTGAGAAGCTTTCGAAAGAGGTGGTGCCGAGAAAAAATGCTAGGTGTCCCGCCGGGAATCGAACCCAAACTTTTCTGCGCCGCGGTCGATGCACTTACCACTACGCCACGGCGACCACGTTAAATACGTTACTATTAAAATCAAATTTAGATTTATTCAACAGGAGTAAGCTACTCAAATAAAATAACAGAAGAATATAAAAAAATGTAAAGTAATATCCGGGCCAAGGATAGACAGATTACAGAAAAGGCCTGTGAGAGAGCAACATTTTGGTTCCTTTTTTGATTAACAGAATTTCCAATTTTGACTGTATGCTGTTATTAACAATTGGTTCCAGTGTGAAAGATTTTAAAATATCATTGTGCCAACAATGGAAATTTGGTCATTTGATGTTTAAATTTGCATTCTAGTCCATTGTGGCCAGAATGGACATTCGAACTATGTTATGTTCCATACACAATGACGTCAGTAGGATTTTTCATAACATTTACAATTTTTTAAAATTAAAATGCTAAATTAAATACCCTGCACATGGTAGAAAGATATTTGGGTCTACGTCCCCAAACTCGAAAAGCAACAAACAACTTGTTTGTGGGACGTTCTCTCACTCGATGAACGGTCTTTCCCCATGCATGAACCTCCATCATACAATGCAGGGAACTCAAGCTGTCCTGTTCTGCAACATTTAGTTGGAAATATTTGACATACAACTTCACATTCGCCGACCTTTTAAAGATAATTTCCTTCCTTACTTTATCTCTACGAACATTCCCTTGCAACATATTTTCTTCCTTCTCCAGTGTTGTACATTTTCCCCTTTCAGGAGAATTTGGACATGCGCACAAAATTTGCACTCACCAGCCCCTCTTCGTTAAGAAAGCACCACATCATACAGCGATTTGCCTTCAGTTCATTTAGGTACCACGTACCATCCAAAGAGGTTCTGCAATATCTTAGAATATCAATCACTTCCGTTCATATACAAATATTTGATCGATGTTCCCACACTGTATCAAAGAACACCACAGACACCACCGACGCGGATACCAAACATATAGCTGTGTGTCCGAGTGTTCTCGCCACCACACTAGTGCTTTTATCAAATCAATCTCCAGACGTAAACAATAGAGAAACTGTCCCCATTTCGGAGTTGACATCCTTGTGGCTTTTGTTGTGTTGCCATGTCCTTTCGTTCGGCTTCAGCCCCAGTTAAGACAATGGCAAAGAAAGCAAAGAATGAGCAAAGAAACTTAAGTGAAATGAATTACTTTTGTGGCATTTGAGTTGGGTTCACTGCCTCTCGTTGGGGTTTCATTCTTAGCTAAGTTCCTATGAATACATACATGACTACACACATACGCACGTACTTATGCGAAGATAAAGGCTTTAGATTGCTTACCGAGGCAAATCCTTCCAGACAATTTAAGCAAATTTTCTTCCCTTTCATTTGTGCATTTTTGTCACTAGGGACCGTCCCCCCGGATCGGAAAGGGCTTAAAAATGCTGCGATGATACCCAAGGAGTGTGTATAGTCGTATATGCGTGCGTGCTTGAGTAAGGTCAGAAGGGACTCAAATAGAAACGAATTTGCCTTTCCGCAAAACAGGTGCGTATTTACACACAAGGTTAAATGTTTCCATTGTCGTAGTGGATGCGAATTTGTCATATACCGAACGTGACCGAAGCTAATCCGAACAGATTGAGAATAAACACGTGTGCGGGCATTAGTGTCAAGGGTGAGTCGTGCAACTGGTATTATCGGGAAATAAGGATTTTTGCTTTCTTTTGTAACTTATGGAAGTATAAATATAAATACAACCGGAAAAAGAAGACAAATTACTAAGCCGATTTAAAAGAGGATGTGTACATCGAAACTTCCTTGCTTCTCCGAGCTTTGCGTTCATTCAACGGATATATTATACAACTGTTGCTTTAATGTGTCTAATTGATTAACACATGGTGGTTGTCAGATCCGCAGATTTGGATTGTCTCTCATCGGAAAACCATTGATGCTGTGCGCCAACTGATATTGCAAGATCATCATGTGACCTATCGTGAGATTGAGACAACCTTAGGTATTAGTTGGACCAGCATACATTCAATATTGCATGAACTTCTGACTTCACCAAACCAATGCGAGCTCTCACACATCTTCATCCGCCGTATAGTCCTGACTTGGCACCGAATGACTTCTTTTTATTCCCGTACGTAAAAAACGTATAAAATAAATTGAGAGGTCAACGTTTTTCAACATCTAAAGAAGCGGTTGATGCGTTCAGAATGCGAAACAATGGCAAGGAAACAAGTGAAGGCAGTACTGGAGAGGTTAGAGTTAACACGGACAGATATGGGATATGGTAAGATCTTTTACAACGCAGGGCAAAGACCATGTTCAGCTGAACGCATATTTCTAACTCTTGTTAAATGGAGTCGGATGCTAGACCACAAGCCAAACGTAGAACAAATTCTTTGTGCCTTCAAAAGAATGCGAAACAATTGAATGGAGAAAAACTCGACCAGTTGTACCGAAATTTGGTTGGCAACGAACCGTCGACTAAGCTTGTGCAAGCGAATAAACAACAATGCTTCAGCTTAGAGCTTCAAGCCTACTGTATCGAGAAGAAGAGAAGAACCCAAACTCTGGCAAGATTTTCGAATGATAGCGGATGCTAGAAAGTTCAGCTTGGACAGCTACCAGGAAACGTCAAAGATGGGAAACAGCATTCGTTCAGTCTATGGCAGTTCATATGCTGCCAGCCTGAAAAGTAGGTCAGCAAGTTTCTAAAAAAGCTCTTAAAAGAGTGTGTTTTAAGATCTTCTCTGCGTTTTGTCTGTTCTTCCAAAAGTCTTCGTGAACAATCAATGTGCGCTTTCAGGCAAGAGATGTACTCAATCAATCAGATTTTCACACTACCATACAATTTTTGCTGATTTCAAGACCTCATAAGTATGATAGCGTGCATTGTGACAGTCTCATGTCTAGTTTTGGCAATCCTTCCAAACTAGTCACATTGTATAGGACGACGTTGGGGGACTATATGTATGGAAGCATGTGTCTAACCAAGAGTCTACGGATACAAAGCTTAAGGTGACTAGGCCAAGTAGAGATATAAAAATTAGGCCACGAAAAGTCTTCAAATCTGACAATGTAACCGAAGAAGTAGTCGTTTGAGATTGAACACATAGCATAATTGGAGAGCGACCTCAATGAACACGGTATACAAAATGGGAGGCAGCTGTTTGGGAACCATGTCAGCTAGAGAGGTCTGTTGGTTGAAGTCCAGGTCTACTCTGCCCAAATAATTTAATTTCATGATTTATAACAAGACGGATGAAAAATAGAGACATTCAAAGCAAAAATGTCAAATAAGCCAATTGCTGGCCTCTTGAAAAGTTACAAGAAGAACGTGAGCTCTTGTGGTATTCAGTTCGATCGGAAGTTTGGAGAGTGGAATACTCATTAAAAATATGTTTCTATCTGTGACACGCAGTGGTCACCGTGGCATAGTGTGGCATCAACTAAAACCTCGAAGGTCTGACTCCTGGGCAGTGAACGTTCGTCTCCCATTTTTTAATGGCACCACTTCTATCGACTTGCTGACAACACTAAAGGAGTGCTGATTGTCTACAAAAGACCTTCAGAATTTTGATGTTCGGAGTCAACAATGAACTGTAAGTCTCGTCACACAACAATATCAGGCATAACACGAGTAGCTGCTGGTCGCTGGTCGGTTGCGCCATCCAATTTATTTTATTTTTTACGAAAAAATGGTTTGCCATTGCCATGAAAATAGGAGAGAGACACGATTCCGAGATATTCTGTTAACAATAGCTTATGGAATATCCAACACCAGTTAGTAGAATGTGAATACGCCAATAATTGGAGAGGATTCAACGCAATGTGCAGAGCGAACAAACAGATTGGAATTGTTATGCGGACGACTGCTTTTTCTCAAATTAAACGCTGACCGTCTGGTTCTTTTCTGTTAGGACGTTTCGCTGAATGCAACGATGTAAAAATAAATATAATTGGCCCTTGTGTTGTTATGACTCCAGTCCATGCCAATGCACTGTTCGGCACCTTATTTTTTTTCGATTCATAGCTCAACACAAAGCAGGTGCTTGTCGTGCCCTTAACAGAGTATTTTCAAAAATGTATGAGAAGAAAAGTTAAACACGTTAATAAATGGGATTTAAACTGGCGAAGTGTAGGAAAGAACGAAATCTTGATTGGATTTTGCAGACATCCTTAATGAGTTACTCAGGGTGAGCTTCATGATGCAAAGAATAGAAGATACTTCAAAGCGAAAAGTTTTTAGTACAACCTGTTCAATAAAGTGCGAAAGAAAAACGAACCTTCCTGGAGAAAGAATACAATGCAACTGATTTTATTCAAAAATAGAATGTAATAGAAAATCTTAAAGGTATACGAACACATTTCCAGTGAGAGCATGGCCAACTTAAAATTATTCAAATTACAGTACTTCATTATTTGCAACACAACCTCATTCCATTTTGAAGGTCGGTCGATTTCCATTTATGCCCGAGAAAGTTCATATACAATAATCGAAAATTTGTTTGAAATTGTTTCACATGTAGGTTCAAGAGATATGGATGCGACAGACAAACGAAACCTTAAAAATCATCTAAGTATCCTTCATTATTTTCATTATATTCATTCATTATATAAAAGTATTTTATTAATTTTGTGTGGAAGAGATTGGCCTGATCTTCACAACCGCTTGTATATTTTGATAAGTCTTACCATTTTTTTTCTGCAAAATATGCTATTTTTTCAATTAAAATTTGATACAGTTTAAAGAAAACAAAAGCAAAAAGTGTTTTAGTGTATTTGTGAATCAAGCTTTTAACGCAAATATTAACAAGTGACAAATTGCCGTCAGATGACTCTGAAATATTATACTTCTGGTAAAATAATTTATATCTATTAAGCTATACTAAGACTTCTTTGAATGTGGATATCTGAGGCTTTATGTTGTTAAGGAAAAATCACGTTTTTGTGAAAAGTTAAATTGAAAATTTGATGCGATTTTATGTAAAAAAGAACCGAAATTACACATTTTCTGTAGATAAGGGATCTACTATACATTCCATATAATCATTTGATTACTAGCTTGGTAGGAGGTTAGAGGCAGGTAAACAGAGCTTTACTTAAGTTCAGAGGAAGCAGTGTGATGCTCTATAAAGGGACCAATTCCACTGAGATTGATCACCAGTGCACGATCAGCCAAACCGAGTACACATATAATGTTGACGGTATTCGTCGTATCGCCAGTCATCGCGTAAATTTAATATCGGAATATCGGAAGAAGGATCTTTCCAAAGTCGTTTATCTCACCCTACTTAGACTGGGGCAGTGACAGAAGTAGTGATGGAATTCTCTTCATCGCCACAGCTCCTATAGATGCAGTTTATTGCGAAACCCATTTTCATCTTCTGATACTTCAGATGAGTACGACCCGACAGTATTAAGAGAGCATCTTTTTTTTCAGTAGTCGGTTTTTGTGATATCGTACTTGGGTCACAGTGTCCGGATAGGGGTTTTATTCCACCGGAAGCGTTCTTGTATCTTGACCGCATTGGACTGATCCAGGATGCGGAGGCATGTCCACTTATCTACCACGTGGTGAGAAGGACAGTGGACAGGCGACTGTTGTACGACGCCAACGTCGCAAGAGTTAGACGGGATGCTCTCCGGTTCAGCACATCCATCTCCATTCGTGATAGGATGGACACGGATAAGGACCGGGGGTTCTACTGGTGGTTAGAGCCACACCAGGAACCCCAGTTGTCGTCAGCCTGGTAGGTTAGGGTTGGTCCCCCACGGCCAACTCACATTTAGTATAAGTTAGGTGAAGTTAGTAATTAAGATTAAATATAAAAACTGTACATAATAGTAGATTAAGATAATTTTGTAGAAAATTCAGTAGATAGCTAAGTTTAAAAAAATAACGTTTTCTAAGTTTTAAAATAATAAATAATAGTTTTTATTAATTTAAACAAAAATAATTAGCAATGACGTCGAAGGGCAAAAACAAATATATCAATAGTTTAGCTTAGAGCGCCCGCATAGAGCCAGTAAGTAGTTATAAGATTTCATTTCTGTCGTACCTAGGTTAAGCGTTTTGTACCTAGTTTAAAAATACTATTAGATAAAAAAATAAAAAAATGCCTTTTAAACTAAACTAAACTAAACAGTGTCCGTATGATATCACTGGTGGCAATGTAGAAACCACGACTGTCAACGTAAAATTCACATATTTTGCAGAAGTTTGCATCCGTCCTTTTCTATGTTAATTGTAATAGAAAACCAAAATCTGAAAAGAATCTTCTGACTATCCACTTATTCTTGATTGCAAATAATTTTCTTCGAAAAAATGCGATTCTAAGAATGGCTTTTTACACAATGTAGCCAAACACTTCACATTGTACACAAACTACACTATTGCCAGATGCAATCAATATTATCAGAGGCACTACAATTCACAACCATCTGACCATGATTTGCTATGGAAAATTTTTGAACACCTAATACATCCTTTATCCTTCAGCAAATACAACTTCTGAACTGTATGTAGAAAAACCCAGAGATTACCTACATAATGCTCCAGTAAATCCAAAAATATGTCTTATTAAAAACATTTACTCATAAGCTCAGAGATAAGAACGGTTCCAAAAGTGCTATAATTTACCTCATCAAAGTTAGATAAAGCAAGCTGCGATAAGAACAAAACTAAATGTACTTTGTTTTACGAAGCTAATATACCCACGAAAGGTCACGTAATCCCGCTTAGATGTAACAAAAAAGTACCAATCACCTGAGAGCGAGAACACAAATTCTTAGGTCTACCCTTGGGTTTACTTTCATTTTCATATTTTTTCACTTCAGCAATTCGCCAGAGATTCGGTTGAAGCCATTAATAAGAAAATATTCGCCGCCTCGCAACAAAAAAAAAAAAAAAACAAAAAAACGAAGGAGGGCAATGTAAAAAGGTCCTTTCACCGACGAACAACGAACAACACACACCATTGTAGGCGCCTCTGAAAATTATTTCTCATGGGTATTCTCACATTACAGCGCAAATGTCAAGACGGCTTTTGTTTTAAATTATGTGGCACAAACTGGGTCGGCCAAACAACTCATTTCGATGTTAATTATGTTTTTACAGTATTTCCCTGCAAGGATCCTAAGCCCGGTGTTATATGACACGCATAACAATTTCTCATTGTCGATGGTTTCCGTGGCAAATATGTACACAAGTGACGGGGAATTTTTCACGAATTAATACGAAGCAGAGTGCAGACGTAATTAATTACTTTCCATTTCTTTTGTGTTTTGGGTTTGTTTTAGAACACAATCACGTTTACATTCCTGGCAGCGGGCTTGTGTGCTCCTTTTGTTCTGAGATAGGCTTGGTAGCTATTACCCCAATGTAATGGAAGTCGCTTTATTAGACGGAGACACTTTAGATGACATCGCTTAAGGGTTTAACGAATTTTTGGTAAGCTGCACCCTCATGCGGATTTTAAAATTTCAAATGAACGGGTTGAAAGTATGTAATTCGAGTTGAATTAAAAAGTTGACTTTACTTAATACTTGAGTTCTAGGAATAACTAAGTCTGCCAAAAGCTTGCTGTTTGTCATTAGAAGGCGTCAATATGAGGTGCTGGTCGATATTGACAAGCACAATGCGAACCGAACCGAACCACAAACTGAACTTGTCAAGGAATTTATAAAGTGAAAAGCGCACCAATTACTTCAAAATGTTTACAAAGATGATTGATGTAAAGGAAGGCCAAAATACTTCAAAGGCGCAGAAAAGAAAATGCAGTTAGAAATAGGAGTTACCCGCTTAAGCATTTCCAGGCAATGACATGCAAAGGTTCGTTAAGTTATTGCTTTAGTGGAAAAAACAGGCGTTTCATAGTTTTGAGACAAGTTATGAATAATTGACATTATAGCTACTCAAAGAAAATGGCGGGCCGAAAGATCATGCTTCTACGGATCAGATTGGTGTCATGTATTATGATCTATTGGAAACGAATCTCTAGGGAACGGTATCATCTTGAATGGGTCTCCAATTTAGATAGCACAGTTTCAGCATGCCAAACTAATAATATAGTGTACTGCCGCACTTGCAAAATTCCATATACTTTGCGTCACTCGATTATTACTTGTTTTTTCCATAGCATATGGTTTGTCGATTTTTAAGTATTTTAAAAATTGGTTGCCCGAAGGAAATTTCCATATCCATTTCCATATCCTACAATGAGCCAAAGTAGGGTCATAAATTTCTCATTAGTTTAGTTTTCAACTTTTGTCCGACATTTAGCTTTGAAGTTAAGCACCATAAGGAAAAAAAAAGTGTATAAATGTACTCACATCCACAGCGATACAGTAAACAAGCATTTTAATGATGGAGACTTGAGAATTTAAACATTAATATATTGGGTCTATAACCTAATTTGTGCAATTGCTAAGAGATGTGTAACTTGTATTATTTCAGTTGCTTTTAAACAAAGAGTAATGCTTCCAGATCTTCATGTTCAAACTTTTTCGTCTGTCTAGGACGTTTATCGTCTTCCAAGGCAAAATCATGCAAACTACTTTTGGCACGTTCGCTCAGCTAGTACTTCTTCTTCTTCTTCGGATAGCACTACAGTCCGGGGTGGACCTGGGCCTCAACCAACATGCCTCTACAGCTAGCACGATCGCTTGCCAGCTGCTTCCAGTTGCGCACTCCAAGTTGGTTGAGGTCCTTTTCCACTTGTGTGCGCCATCTCAGTCTAGGACGTCCTCTGTTGCGTTGTCCCTATGGTTCGGATTCGAAGACTCTTCGGGCCGGAGCAGTGCTGTCCATCCGCTCTTCATGGCCTAGCCACCTTAAGCGTTGTATCCGTAGACGCTTGACTAGGTTCATGCCGCCGCACAGCCCATACAGTTCGTCATTGAATCTTCTCCTCCAGATGCCATCAACGCAAACAGGACCAAAAATCGCACGCAGAACTTTTCTCTCGAACAGACCAAGGGATTCCTTATCCGCTTTTAGTAGTGTCCAAGTTTCCGCGCCATATGGTAGGACTGGGATGATCAAGGTGTTGCACAAAGTCAGTTTGGTCGTTCGGGAGAGGGGTTTGTTACTCAATTGCCTCTTAAGACCAAAGAAACAGCGATTGGCAAGAGTGATTCTGCGCTTGATTTCGGCACTGATGTTGTTGTCAGCGCTCAGCTGGTACATGTACACCAGAATACGATGACTTTCGGCAGCAGTTATCATTCATATTATAGTAACGAAGAAGAACTCCCCGCAAAAACCCATTTTTATACACAAAGTTCGACGTATTTGAGTAAAAAAAAAATGTTTGCTGTTTACGCTTCAAATGAATATTCGTAACTTATACTGAAATGACAGTAACATTCTAACACATGTTCCAATGAAATAATAACAATGGAATAATGCAAGTTACGCCATCTCTTAGCGAACCGCACGAATTAAGTTATAGACCCAATTATACTATTTAAAATTTTTATTTCGTTTATTGTACCATTTTTATCACACAATTCTTAACGGTCTCCCTGTTCAAACATTCCCCCATAAAAACTAAATTAATCCAGAGCCAAACAACCTCAATTGGTTTATTTTCTGACTGAGAGTAGATGCAAAATTAAGCCACTCCCAGTGCAAAATGTGTGCATTAATCTTCTTGCGGCTCCACAGCATGACATCAATCATTGGCAAATAAACTCAACCTCAGATTTAAATTCCGTTCGAATAAATATGCTTTTTGTTCACACAATTACCGAACTTTTTCATACATTCATAATTGCTTTTACCTCGAACGAAAATTATTTAAATTGATTTTTTTTCAACTTGATTGAATTAAAGAGTTTGTAAAAGTGTTTTATTTTGGCTTTGCAACGCTCTACTCTTACATTTTTCAATCGTTTGCTGGCAAACACCACACGCAGTACTTATGTAGCTCTGCACTGGGCATTAAATTCAATTAAATTTGATAAGCGCGTTGAGGGCACACACAGTTTTTTTTTGTGCAACCACACATGCAAAGTTTATAATTGCAGCATCGAATTAAAATTGTGGTATCGTATCAAAGCACATTTTTAAGAGTGTATCCAACCTAATATTCCCACCAAACTATAGTAAATATTAACCTCCTAACCAATAAAAATTAAAAAAATAATGTAATTTCATCCAAACTAACCTTAACCGAGGGCCATTGCGGAAATCATTGGCAAAATAATTATGTTTGCGTACATACTTATTAATTTATTAGCTCCATTAATTAGCGCCCTATGGCTAAGCGGAAATTGCTTGGAATAGCGAATGGGCTGAAATTTGTTGTTCTTTAAAATGAGGGGTTAACGATGTGAATTGAATGAATTTAATTAAATTTGAGAGCAATTTAGATGTCAGCTGGCTAATTTGAAAATTCAAATTTCTAGTGCACTGAGTTGACAATTAAAATTCAACATATGACAAAGTCCCGCATCCTGATCAGTAGCAAACCGAAACTAGACGTTAAGTGTACCAGCGACTGATGGTATTGGCGTTTTTTGAATTAATGCAGTCTTCTTGGTTATAGGATTCAGAATTTAGTTCTTCCCAATACATCGCCAGTCCATATCCCATTTTCCACGTGTTTAACTTTTTATCTCACACATTTTTGAAAATACTCTATAAATAAAATAAGGGCAAGAGAAGCACCTGCTTTGTGTTGAGCTATCAATCGAAAAAAATAAGGTGCCGGACAGTGCATAAGCATTGACTGGAGTCATAGCAACACAAGGGCCAATTATATTTATTTTTACTTCGTTGCATTCAGCGCAACGTCCCAACAGAAAATAACCAGACGGTCAGCGTTTAATTTGAGAAGAAAGCAGTCGTCCGCATAACAATTCCAATCTTTTTTGTTCGCTCTGCACATTGCGTTGAGTCCTCTCCAATTATTGGCGTATTCACATTTTACTATCTGGTGTTGGATATTCCATAAGCTATTGTTAACACACCGTCTCGAACCCATATTTCCCTTTCCTATTTTCATGACAATGGCGATTCAGTTTTTCGTAAAAAATAAATTGGATGGTGCATAAGAGCCAGCAACTTTTCGTATTGTTGATAAAAAATATTAGAGCTTAAAACTTAAAAAATATATAATATCTGCACAAGCTACATGTCACGTGCCAACAAAATATATAACCTCTCATTAACAACCTTCATCTGCATTATTCAATTGAAACAATTAAGTTCTCTTTTTAGGTGTATTCCATTTGATTTACTGATTTCTGAAAAGTTAATTGAATTAACAAGGTAGAGATTATTTATTCAGTTGCAATCGCTATTGTACACATTCGAAATAAAACTCTATACAATTACCCATCATTCAGAAAAAATCAAATTGGAGAAAAAAATTAAAGAGAAGTCAGTGCACACGGTCCATCGGTTTCATTTATGATATGAATAGCAGATAACAAAAACACACCGCCAATGAACTTGTGAACAAACAATATCCGAAATAAATCAATAAAATAATATCCGGGAGACTGCGTACACATTTTCCGACTTTATGACTTTGATTTCCGGTAAAACAGTTGTGGGATATTTGTGTCGTACATACATCAATTGAGGTAACTACAATTGTAACCATAAGGGCTTAATACATGATATGTGCAGTTGATTCAATAGTACATCTGGTCAAGTTCCACAGGATACTGTAGTGCAGCGAGCGAGAGGGATATTTTTAACAGCATAAGTATTTGGTCTTCTTTTGGCATTACAGTCCGGAATAAACCTGGATCTTAACCAAACGCTTAAGGTAGCACTGTCTCTTGCCAATTGCCTCCGAATTCGGTCTTTCTACACTGGTGTGTGCTTTCTCAGGTGAGGGCATCCTCTGTTGCGTTATCCCAATTCTTCGTATTCTTCGGATCGGACCAGTGTTATCTATTCGCTCTGCATACCCTAGTCATCTTAAGCGTTGCAACTGCAGGCCTTTACCTAAGCACATTCTGCCGTATAGCTAACAGAGTTTGATGTTAAATCTTCTATCACAGATGCCATCAACGCAAAGGGGACGAAACATTGTACGTAGAACTTTCCTCTCGAAAGGCTAAGACCAAATTCATACGCTTTAAGCAACGTAAAATGTTTGCGTCATAAGGAAGAACAAGATGATCGAAGCCCTATACAAAGCCACCTAAGTCTTTCGAGAGAAGGCTTTGTTAGCCAATTGCCTCTTAAGCCGGAAAAATAGCGGAAGGCAAGATCGATTCTACGCTTGACTTTAGTATTGATGTTATTGTCCTTATTTACTGCGGAGCCGAGATAGGCAATATCCTTGACTACCCCAACGCTTTTCCGTACATTACGACGTTTTGTCCGAGCCGTCGATGTTGTGTGTCCTCCTTAGAGACAGTTTGTGCTCGGTTTTCCCATTTTAGCCATTTTTCTTTTAATCACAGCAATCGGCTCTTTGCTGCCTTTGTCCAATCACATCAATGTTATCTGCGAAATCCACCAAGGCAGCAGAAAGGACATTTGAAAGGGTCGCACGATGGTCTTAAGAATTATCTCACATGCCAACACGTCGCCTTGCCCAAAACTGTTTTTGACATTGCAGATCTTGGTGATTTCGTTGACGAAGCAGCGAGAGTACTCCTTCGAGTATAGTGGGAATGAAAAAATTAGACAATTAGACAATTAGCATGCAGTCATATGCTACCTTAAAATCGATAAGTAGGAGGTGGGTGTCGATCTGTAGTTCATGGGATTATTTCCAGCATATGCTGCAGTGTGGAAATCTGGTCTATGGTGGACTTCCCAGGCATTAAAACACTCTGATACAGACTTAGCAGACTTATCCCAAATCCCTTATTTCAGGCATTCATATAAAACGATTAATAAGCTGGGAGGGGATGTTAAAAAGACTGATTCATTTGTAGTTTGCGCAGTTGTAGGTGACGCCTTTCTTGAAGATCGGCATGCGTTTAAATCAATACAAATATAAATCAATACAAAACACCTCAACTGACTTAAGACCTAAACCAGGGAAACACCAAATTGTAAACTTTTCATCCATTGTGTGCTTAAAATGTTCGTTTTCTACAGCTCAGATTTTGTTAAGTAAACGTTTCTGTTCAGTCAGTATGTTTTCAGCTGTTTTGTTAAACAAAGGGCCATATTCATGCAAATACCATACCTGTGCGCTGTGTTTGGGAAAGGGTCAAATTTCCGCATTACACATTCAGCTTGTTTCGAGATTCAATTCCAAAGATAAAGCCCTCACATTCCGAAGTATTATTTTACGCCTCAAATCTTAAAGGGAAATCCCTTCCACTAATTTACTTTTATACATGGGTACCTTGGAGCACATCCTTACAACATTGCACAAATATATTCATATACATGTATACAAGGGCCCAATCTAATCCGAAAGATATCAGGGTTTTACAAATTCCTTTTTGCAGTTCGCAACCATTCAGATGTTGTCTCCGGGAAAAATATCACCTATATACGCTTGTATGTATGAATATTCACATCCTGGTGATATCTACACTTGTGTCTTCTTATGAGTTTCCATCCACCGAGTGGACCAGGTATACATAAGTAGTATCCGAGGGTTCTCGAAAGCATAAAATCACGGAAATATTTTACCTATTAATATCTGTCCTTGCACCACTCGAAAAGCTAATGGGGGATGGAGTGGAGTATTGTGTGCTTGTTCAATAGCGAAGCATTAAATTTCATTAGATTCAAAAATTCCATTGAATTTGCTAAACTTCTCATATTTTATTTTATTCAACAAATATTTTGAGCATTTCGAGATTGATTTAAGTTAAAGCTCGTAATGAAATATTTAAGGAAAAGGATTCCAAAATCTAACACGGTGGTAGTTGTTTAGAATGCATTTAAATGTGGTGCTTAAACTTAAGAGTTAAATTTAAAATTTGACTATGGAACATTTGACCTGGGCCTAAACAAATAAGCCCGCCCACTGGTCACGATCTTTAACCAGATGCCTCCAATTTTACCTTTCCAATTTAGTTGAGATCCTTCACTACTTGTGTGCGCTATCGGGTCTACCGGCGTTCTCCACTGGCTTGGAGTCCAAAACTCTTCTTCTCCAAAAACCATCAGCTCAAACAGGCCCGAGAAATGAACGCTAAACTTTTATCTCAAAAAGACATCTTAATCTGCCCTTGAGATTGGCCAGGCTTCTGCGCAGGACAGGGATAATAAATTCTTAACTTGGTCCTTCCAGAGAGTAAGTTCTACTACTCAATTGAGCCCAAAGAACAGTGGTTGGCAAGGGTTATTCTGCGTTTAACTTCGGTACTAATTTTGTTTGTACTACTTACTGCCGAGGTAGAAGTCCTTCGCTATCTCGAAGTTATATCTGCCTAATGTGACGTTCTGTCCGAGTCGTACTTTCTCAATGACAGCACATATTTCGTTTTGCACCGCCATCCAAAAGAGAAAGGTTCAAAAGAGAATTTAATTTCAATTTTTTAATAGTTCACGCGTAAGCAATTGATGCTTTTCTTCTACCGTGACGTGCTGGCTATTATTTTTCCAGCAATATCGAGGGTCGTCGATCGAATGCCGGGTCTATAGTAGGAAATTTTTAGAACGGGAATTTAAGGCATATTCAGTTTAAAAGATAATACACGCACTTCACCACGAAAACCAAATTCTTTTAACGAAATACTACGCACAAGCTGCTATGAGCAAGACACAGTCAAAGACGAATTTCAGAATCCCAAAGCCCACAGCCAATTTGGACAAAAAATGAACACAACTCCAAAAAGAAAAAGCAACACATATCTGTTTAGTGATTGAGTAAACATATTGGCTCATGGTTCATGACTTCATCTTCGTATGAAGATGTCGAGAGACAACACATTCCAAGAAACAATTTAAGGTAATTTGTGAACTGTGCAGAGCAGAGAACCTCCGTATGTGTCTGTCTAAATATACTTGAATTAAAATTGCATCCATAACTCCTCTGTACCATGTTAACCATCCTCGACTTAGCCATATGCATTAGTTCTAAATATATAGTAATCCCCTCCTTGGCAGCCTTCGCTCGAATGTCAACTAATTCAAAAGGACAGGTGTCAGATATCGACCTGCATGTTTGAAGACGCACATGCCTTAACAAAGTTTTCCTTATCTTCACGCCCACATAGTGAATAATTCACACCCACCCTCAGGCGATTAGATACACTTGCGTGAGGTACCGAATTTATATCCCCTCCGAAGAATATCATCCTTAAAGACATCCTGCGAATATATTACTGCAAATACTTCACAATACCATTCATGTGCGTATTCTTCGTATGATGGATGCTTAGTTTGGGCGCCAGCATACAGCTTCTGTGGTCAGAGTTGGCGCGTAGAGAATGGAGTAATAGATTACGTGGAAATGATTGATTCACCATAATTCCCGTCAACCTTGAGGGCGGGCTATTTTCGGATCGAGAAAAAGGGAGATGCTTTCTTTTCTCTTGAGTTGTTATTAATTTTCTTCGGCGGGACACTGTTTTTGTTTGCACAATCCTGCAAGACTGAACGAGATAATTTGATATTGTGCCGTCGGCTATATGCTATGCATTGTTGTCGGCTTAGTTATGTTTTTTTTTTTTTGGAAATGCTGAAAGAGTGATGTTTCCTTTGTCTTTGCTGCCACATGCTTTCTTATCACAACAGTATGTCAGCGAGATGACAATTTATCATTTTCTCTTTTGTTGTCAATTCCTGCGTTTATCTGATCATCAGATAGTCTTACAAATAATCACATTTCTCATTTAAGTTGTTTATGGCTTCTCACTTGATTTGTGCGTAGAGGAACTTAGTGTGGAAAAAGTTAACTTGCAATGATGTGTATAAGTCAATAGGTCTAAATCAAGAAACCAAAAAAATTGGTTTGAAATTTGACATGCAGTGAAATTTTAAAAATATTTACAGCGAAGGCTAAGCAGTTTCAACGCCGATTGACTGAGAGTGGAATAGTGCGATTCAAAAGCCATTAATCTTGTGACACATAATAGATGAGAACACCAATCACTTCGGAAGCATGGAGGATAGTCCTGGTTTGAGGACGAAACGTTACGGAAAAAAACTATCTTTCTGGTCTGCTTCATTAACATATCTAAATTAAACATGTTCTTACAGGAGATTTCTCTCAGGAAAACTACTCTTCATAAATTAACTTTAAGACAAACTTTGTTAGAAAAGTGTACTTCAAGAAAGATTGATAACACCCAGAAACCAGCAGTCATCCTGGCGCGTGTCGTGAAAAGAACCATCGGCATATGCACGGTGTACACACCTCATTAGAATATGACTGCCAAATATATGCATGCAAGTCACGTCATCGTCAAGATATGCTGCCTGTCTTGAATTCGCAAATGGAATACAAGCCTAATACCCACAATATTAAATTCAAAAATAAACATACATCTCCATACAGACATATTTGGAGTCTCTTCCAAACTACCGAAATTAAAGCACATTTTTTATTGTAAGATCAAGGGCTCATACGCACATGTTATATTTTCGTACATCGCATTTCCTGTTCGCGCTGCTTAAAGTTGTGGGAGTGCAGAAGGGAGAGTGAAGGGGCTTTTACATGTACATTGCAATTGTACGGCACACGAAGTACATGTGTACGCAACGTTGATTAATTACTCCGAAGGCAGGAGTGTGGTTCGGCGTCGATGAATGGGAAGATAAATGAGATTCGGCATAGGGTTGCCTGGCTGATTGACAGCCCAATAATACAGGTAGCCGCAATACAGGCCATCCGTACATGCTGCGATAAGCAATAGTCTCGCATTTAATTAATCAATGTGTTAATTATGGTGATTGATTCATTTTGATGAATTGCTTTTACTGCTTGTACTCGAAGGGGTGGCAACGTTTTGCCTGGATTCAGGTCAGCATAAGTTAATTACTGCACTGCTCTTTGGTGCTCACTTGCTGATGATGTGCATAGTAGCTTTTCATTTGTTTAACTTTTAGTGTTTCTCCTTTTTCGTCGGATCCTAGCTAACTTAAGGTGTTCTTAAGAAGGAAACTCGAACACCGTGCTTCCCATTAAGTAAGTAATGGTTTGAAAACTACCCCAATTTGCAAGGTTGTACTACATTAAATCACTATTTGTTTGTTAAATGTTTAAAGTAAATATTTCTTCTGCATAAAGAGTCGAAATATAACCGTCATCAACCATCAACGTCCACTAATTTTTTTTAAGGAGATCGATTCTTTTAAGCTCAAAGGGGATTGTAGTAAATGGAGAAGGATTTCAAATCCCAACTGTAAAGATTTTTATACAGCTGTGAATTACCGTTGCCATGCAATAACATTGAACCATCCTTATTTGCCAAAGCAGGGTGCTTTCTATTGGGTCTATAACTTAATTCGTGTGGTTTACTAAGAGATGGCGTAACTTGCATTATTCCATTGGAACATGTGTTTGAAAGTTACTATTTTTGTTATTCATTTCAGCATATGTCATTCGTTTCAAGCGTAAACAACAATAATTTTTTTTACTCAAATGCGTCAAACTTGGTGCTTGAAAAAGTGTTTTGCGGGGAGTTCTACTTCACTTCTTAAATATGAAGAAATCTGCTGTCGAAAGTTTTTTGGTGGAAGTTTATGGTAAACATGCTCTAGCTGAGCGAACGTGCGAAAAGTGGTTTATACGATTTAAAAGTGGTGAACATGAACGGTGAACGTCCTGGTCAGCCAAAAAAGTCTGAAGATAAAGAACTGGAAGCATAACTCTAAGAAGATTGTTGCCCAACACAAGAAGAGCTCGCAGAATCTTTGGGTGTCACTCAAGCAGCTGTAATAATACAAGCTACGTCATCTCTTGGCAAGCCGCACTTATTTAGTAGCTGGACTCTATAGACTTTATCGTTTGGATTTTGTCGATTTCTCCACAATATTTGACCGTATTTATCGTTTCTTCTGCTTGAAGATATGGAAGTGATTGATCATTTCGATGTCCCTGGTAGATAATATTACCTTTTCCGGTTTACGATTATATTCTCTAAGACGCACTAAAGACCAGTTTAAACATATAAACCACACTGTACTGGCTTTCCTCGATGTACCATTTCTAAGAAAATAAATACAACGTCATTAAAAGCGCAAAAACTAGAAAATATAAGTATGAACTAAAGGGTGATTTTTTAAAACCTATAGGAAAGTTTTTCAAAAAAAAAAAACAAAAGATTTAGAAAAATGCATGAAATCTTTATTTGATTCGATAGTACGGTCCATATAATTTAATGTTTGAAGATTATTTCATGCAAATGTTGACCTTGACTGCGCCTCAAATGGTCCATCCGCTGTGTTCAATTGAATTTTCCAACATTTCGGCCAATATCTCACGATTAAATGCTTCAATGTTGCCTTCCAATGCGTCAATTGAAGCGGGCTTGTCTGTATAGACATGAGCTCTAACATAGCCCCACAATAAAATAGTCTTGAGGTGTTAAATAACAAGATCTAGGCGGCTAATTGATCGGTCCCGAACGTGAAATAAAATGTTCACCGAACTCGCCTCTCATTAAGTCCATTGTTGCGCGTGCTGTGTGGCATGTGACACCGTCTTGTTGAAACAACAAGTCAAGCTCTTGCATTTTGGGCAAAAAAAAGTAGGATATCATCTCACGATAGCGCTCACCATTCACAGTTTCGTTACGATTCGCATCATCTTTGAAGAAGTCCGGTCCAATGATGCCACCAGCTCATAAACCGCACCAAACTGCGACCTTTTCTGGATGCATTGGTAGCTCCTGCAATCTTCTGGCTGATATTCACTCTAAAATCGACAATTCTGCTAATTAAGTACCCATTGAGCCAAAAATGAGCTTCGTCGCTGAACACAATGATGCGCGCAATAAACTTTCGCATTTTGATAATAAATTCAATAATTTGCAAGCGTTGTTCGTTTGCAAGACGATTCATGGTTAAATTAGAGACCAAACTGAAGATGTTTGACAATGAAAACACGAAACGTGCGTCAGCTGTTGAAACCAGTGTTGCCAAAAAGATAATACAAAATCACCCTTTACAGATTATCAAAGTGCATTTGAATGACCTCTCCTTTAAAAGTTGTCAAAATTCGAGCCAAATATTTAGAGGTCAAGCAAAGAAAGAAAACCGAAGCTCTTTACAACATACATGCCCTTGCTTCCAAACGCTTCATCTGAATACACACCTCCCCAAAGAAAGTATTTCAATTTTTAAATGGAAATATGCGTCATGTGTGTGTTTTTTTTTTTCAAAGTCAATAAGGACAAACTTAAACCGAAGGTAGCCAAGAGAGATAAAAGTGAAACTTTTTTCTTCCAATGACATATGAAAGCTAAAACTAATGAAAATGTGTTCATAGAGATAAATGACTAATTCACATATCCCTTTCATGCCAGTGTGCCACAGTTTTCCACTCTTGCTTGACTTGCATCATCCTTCGAACTTCGTACCAGTGAAAAGTTCAGTGCATTGATTTTTTTTCATTATCCGCCATTGGAGAAAAACGAATATTCCGACCACCATAATCCTATCAGAGCAGTTGGTGGAAACGACTTAATGTTTCACAGGAACAAACACCTCGTGCTGCCGTTCGTATACTTTGGGACTGTGGATGATGTCATTTGTTTACTGTAGGGCAGACCATTTAATCGAGTTTTTAATTTAACGCAGGGATGCGTATTTGATAAATTGCAGAGATAAGCACTTTAAATTAATGAAACGTTTTACTTGGTAGAGAGAAAGTAAAGTGCAGGGGTGGTGGGTGTACAATGGCAGCGGGTTCTGGCCTCGCTGGTTTATGTGGTGAGTCGAAGCGAGTGGTTGGGGAACATCAATTAAATCCGCTTCAGCACAAGAAAGATTAAAATGGTGTTTGATGAAGATGAATGTAAGACTTTCTTTTCGAAAGGAAACGTTCTATTTTTCCAGATACAAAGCATTCACTTTAAAGGAGGTATTCTGGAATGAGTCCTGTTGGGTCTGTTGAAATTTGTTGTTTTCAATATTTTATGTCATTATTTCATAATTTCGTCTTCACTGTATGCTTTCTTCTTGCTTTGTATCAGATTATATATTCCTCCTACAATCATAAAACGATTTGTATGTAATTTTTAAACTGAATATATTTTGTTTTTAATTAATTTTGACACTGACAGCTGTTTCCTGTTCGAAATCTTAACACAAAGTCAGTGTTATACGTCATGAGAATGCAATGAGTTACTGTACGCTAAAATGACGTTGGGAAATACTGACAATTTATTTTCAATGTGAGTGGTGCTTCAAACAGGGCTTTTTACATAAGAACTGACCGAGATGTTTATCAGTGTACGGAAGTTTGTGCAAATAAATTGTGAAACTGATACGTTTTTGGACAGCACACCCAGTCGTCGTAGGGTGCACAGAAATGAGAAGTGAACGTGTGAGATAAGAAAAATATACTAGATTAGCTTAGAGTACTCGTGAAGAGTCAGTAGGTTCGAATTAAGATCAGTAGATTGTATTTATAAGCTAGTTTTAAGTATTTTTGTCTACCATGTAAGTGATTTTAGAATGAATTAATAAAAATGCATTTAAAATCAAAAATTTAAATCAAATGAACGTGTGAGACTCTCGCTGCTCCGTCAAGGTCGGGAACGAACTCACCGAGACCTTCAATGTCAAAAAAGGTTTTAGACAAGGCGACGCACTGTCATGTGACTTTTTTAACATCATCCTGGAGAAGATCGTGCGTACCTCACAGGTCAACACCAGAGGTACGATCTTCCAAAAGTCAGCTCAATTGATAGCTTACGCCGACGACATTGACGTGATTGGTCGAACACAGCGAGCCGTCAATGATGCGTTTGCTGGCATTGAAGCGGAAGCGGCTAAAATGGGTCTGGTGGTAAATGAGGGCAAAACGAAGTACATGCTGTCATCAAGGAAGGACACACAACATCGGCGTCTCGGACAGAGCGTCACACTAGGCAGCAGAAACTTCGAGGTAGTCAAGGACTTCGTCTACCTCGGCTCCGCAGTAAACAGGGACAATAACACCAGTACCGAAATCAAACGCAGAATCACTCTTGCCAATCGCTGTTTCTTTGGGCTCAAGAGGCAATTGAGTAATAAAGCCCTCTCTCGAAAGACTAAGCTTGCTTTATATAACACCTTAATCATCCCAGTCCTACTTTATGGCGCGGAAACTTGGACACTACTTAAAGCGGATGAGGATGCCCTTGGTCTCTTCGAGAGAAAAGTTCTGCGCGCGATTTTTGGTCCTGTTTGCGTTGATGGCATCTGGAGGAGAAGATTCAACCACGAACTGTATGGGCTGTACAGCGGCATGAGCCTAGTCAAGCGTCTACGGATACAACGCTTAAGATGGCTAGGCCATGTAGAGCGTATGGACACCACTGCTCCGGCCCGAAAAGTCTTCGAATCTGAGCCATTGGGACAACGCAACAGAGGACGGCCCAGGATAAGGTGGCGCACACAAGTGGAGAAGGACCTCAACCAACTTGGAGTGCGCAACTGGCGGCAGCTGGCGAAAGATCGCGCTGGCTGGAGAGGCATGTTGGTTGAGGCCCAGGTCCACCCCGGACTGTAGCGCCACAAGAAGAAGAAGAAGAAGAACGTGTGAGACTCAATTCGCGAACATCAACCCTCCATCAATCTCAACAGCTCAACAGTTCAGTAGCCTGATCAAAGAGCTCGAATTATTTTATTATATAGTTTAATTGACGGCGCGTAACCGAGCGCTTTGTTATCGCTTCACATTTTGGTGCTTGGAGTCGAAATTCGAATTGGACAAATATTTTTTTATGACGACGCGCATTATTACATCAGCGACTAAGTAAACAAACACAATTGCCGCATCACTCCACAAACCGCACCTTCTTCGAAAACTATTTCAATTTTCCTATTTTAATTTTCATATTTAAGACTTAAGCTTAAAATGAAACTGCCCACTAGATATGTTTATCGGGGGTTTCGACAGTTTCTTTGGAATGATATCGAAACATATTTTCGATTTTTGTTTGACAATTCTGAGGCCAAGCAATCAAGTCGGGTATTTCAGTCTCGCACTGAGATCTCATTTAGGATCTCCATTGATGGCTGTGCATGGGGCGGGTACCTTGTGCTTGGGGGTCTGCATTTTGACATTTGTACGTGGCTAGCTAAATAAATAAATAAATAAATGTATTCTCGAGTTCTGCGATGTTTATATGTAAAATATGTCTCCATTAGACTCAAAGCTTGATTGGCTGCGCGGTAATTCTAAGATGTTCCAATTGTCTACCCATTAATTAATAAAATGATGGCCTGCATCAAATTATGTTGAAAAGAAAAATAAAACTAAACCATCTTTGCGTGAGTGTCACTTGCAACTACGCAGTTTATTCATCGCTTCTTGTTTAAAAATGTGTATCTATGGCCATGTTGCCTGTCGCAACGCCATCTTTCACTTATTATTAAGCACTCTATGTCAAATCACGTTGATAAATTGAGTAGTTGAGCAACACGTCAAAGCGACTATAACCAGAAATAACATAATTTTTGGTTACATCGGGCATCCGTAAGTGACCTGTAAAACATATCCATTGAGTGCGACGGCATGATGTTCTTCTTCAAAACGTTGTTTTTCTTGTCCAACTTGTTCGAATGAACAAGCCAGCTGCCTAACTCCTCTTCAATACCTTACCCGCAATACAGGCTTCATACCACATGTTCACTCGTTCACCATTAAGCCGTCCTTTGGACATACGGTTAAATTCAGAGACTAGTGAAATATGAATGAAATGTTCTTTTCGTTCATCTTTCCCCCTTTTACAAACAAAGGCATTTAAACCAGTAAACGTTCTCCCTCTATACCTTTATACCTTCGGTCGTGCTGATTCGCAAAATTTCGTTCTTATTTTTACGATTTATTGCATCAGGACAGTTAAAGGAAGCGCAACACATGATTTTTCGATCAAAATTAAATCATATCGCTCGACATGCATTATCCTATCCGAAGTGCTCAACTATGTCAAGTTGGAAAATAAGCGCTCAGAGTCACTTGAAATTTTGAGATTCGAGATTTTTTCGAGATTCAATAATTGTCAAACTCAAAAACCCATTGTTCGCAATAGAAGTGGAAAACGATTTATTGCACTTTTCAACAGATGCTATTCGCGGATTCGAACAATAATATAGCTCTTTAGCTATCCTCCACAATATGCTATTTACGCAAATATATTTAATGACCTAGAAGACTGAGAAAAGGTCCACCAATGTAAACAAAAAATTTAAAACGAACTAATGACCGCCTGGGTTGGGCTTCATAAACGCACTCCTTCATTCCCATACCTTATGTCAAAACGACGTCGGTCGTTAGCGTGAAACGTTTTAGCATTCAATTTCTATATGAAGGCTGTCATCGTTGCCTCTTTTATGTCCCACAGAAGGGCATAATGAAGCGGATTATATGCTAAGTAGATTATTAGAGCATAAACTTTAAATTGCAAAGTTTATACACAAAAGTTATGTTTTTGGCAAGCATAAGTTTACACAGCATGAAATGACCAAAAGCCTCTCTAACGAGGGTCCACTGCGCAGAGCTGTGATTCTTGAAGTGGATTAATCGTTATCAGTCTGTTGATAGCACTTGTAAATTTCAGTGTTTCCCTCACTTATTAAAAAAATAAGGGCGAACAAGGGAGGAAAATTGCCCCAAACTATGCTCCCTTTTGAGGTGGTGGTACTCATAAATCCGTGTAGAAATGTTGATGGATGAGCTTAAATTAAATTAAAAACGGAATGTATTATGTTATTAAAACAAGATGTTAAAGCAAACAGAAACCTGCTGGCTTTCATCTCCTAACGACTTGTGGAAATTCGAAAAGTTGAAATTTGTTTAAAATAAAATTTGGAAAAGAAAATACAGTGCTTTAAGATGCGCATGTTGAGTATGCTTGTACTATGTCGATTTTTGTTTTTTTTTTCATATAAAACAAAATTGAGATATCAAATAAAAATGTATTGTGTCAGTAAGTAAGTGGCAATTAAAAATTAAATTTAGTTTCTTACATATGACCACCACAGCACGTTTACAAAAGTCCAGTAGTTGAACCCTTACTTACTCTTCACCACAACATTTGTAAGATACGTTGTGTGGTTTGTGGCGCCATCCTCTTAAAACTTCATATTTTTGATGATGACGCAATTGAGACGAAATCTGTCATGGTGCGATAGCGGCTTTCATTCACAATGGCTGTCAAAAGATGGCGTGGAAAATAAAAAGATTTCGCATACATTCTGATGTCGCTGGACCCATCAGTTCGATTTTTTCGTAATCTGAAATTCGAAAATTTTTGCCTACAGTTTTTTGGCCGAAATCCACGCCATCTTCCGACATCCTCTGGGACCCTCCAAGACCTCAGAATGAACTTTAAATGCTTTTGGGCATTCATTCTGATGCCGCCGGACCCGTCCACTCGGTTTTTATCGAAATCTGAAATTTGAAGCACGTGAAGACACCCAAAAACGCATATTTTGCTTGTTGACATTAACCAGAAATGAGCCTCACCGCTGAAAACGATTTTTCGACGAAAATGAACATCAATTTCAGTTGTTCTTTAGGCCAGTTTACGAAATGACGAAGACTTCTGTTCTTGTTTCAATTTGACCTTGTGCGGGTGAAGGCCAGGATCTTTTCGCGAAATTCGCAAAAATAACGACACAGAGATGCTGAATGGTTGAAAACGCCGTGTGAGTGATTGATTTGCATCCCTTTCAATGATAGCCCTGGCATTGGAAGATTGTGTAGCGGAAATGTGGATCCAATTTTTTTTTTAGAAGTTGATGTAGCAGGCAAATAATGTCGTCGAAAAAATGGTCTTAATGCTCTTAAAGTCGTGGTGAACGCAAACTCCAAATTTGGTAATAAATTTTAATAACTAACGTTGTTTAAGTGTGTAATATGATAATGAATGTAAAAAAGACTTAAATAAATAAGGCATCGCTTACGGTTCCGAAAGTGAAGCGTCTCTATCAAATGTTCCTTATGAATATTGAGAAAGACATTGGCGTTGTTAAGTGTAAAATCAACCCTGGGTAGCAAAATCAGCAATTTAGAGTGTTCTCTAGGTTTCTTGACAACACTGTTACATCCACATATGATTCCCGAAATCACTTTTATAAAGCGTCCTGCTGATGTATCATACATCATCTGCTGTCTTACTCAGAATAGGTTATATACGAGTGTTTCTAATGAACAGTGTGCGCCTGAATCAGTCAGTTAAGGTCCTCGATTAGAGAAATCATGATGTTGGCTATGCGTAGGCCCTCGGAAATATTCTCTGTTTCTTTGAAATATTTTGGGCTTCAATGCCCAAAATCATATCGCCATAATACGGCCTACATTTAATTCTGATTCCAAACGACGATATTTAAGAAGTTTTTCATAGACAACTGGTACTTTTTCTATCCAGGTATCGAGCCTAGGATCTTTAGTATGCACATAGGTCGACGCGCGACGCCACAGTGTCCACTCATCGTATGTCAAGGGAATACATTCCGATGATTTTGAATGATACGATATCTTGTGATGTTTAATAATTTCTGACCAAGAAAAAGGAATACAGGGTGTAAGAATTAATCAACACATTTTCGTGTTTGTGATTTTATTTGATGACTTTTTCATCATGGCGGGTTCGAAAAACTGAATCAGTAAAGCTTGGAAAAATTATTATGAATTAAAAAATATCTTATAGCAGTGTTGAATAGAGGATATTGTGTTAAAACTATTCAAGGCGTTAGTCTGCAAAAATTCCAGTAAGTATGTTCTTCCACATTTTGTTTCTATTCTCTATTTTAACGGTATTAGTACGAGTATAAAGAAAGTATACGCAGAAACTTGCGTGGTTTCAACAAAAGTTTTTTTTTTGTTTTAGGCGATGCTTACTATTCAATGTTTGCAGCAATTTGATGCATACTGTCGATGTGTAACGATGTAGCAATGTATTTCATTTGCATGTACAGAACAGTAAGCAGTACGGGCCAATAAGGTAGGATGGCATTCGACGCCCTCGTCTCCGTTCTTTGATTTCTAGTGCAATTAAGTCGTTGGCGAAAGGATCATTTTCTATCAAAATGGATGGACACTACTTGTTTCTACCAGAAAGACTGTAAAGTGTACCATGTCATAAATGAGCAATGCAATCGAGTCCAAGAAAAGTGAGAATAGAATTGAGTTTCTGCAAAGTTTGGAACAGAAGTATTGGAATGTCTACCAGGTTTTATATTTGATGGAAACTTATTGAAACTAATAATCTCCGACAGTATAAGTTTTATTTCCTTATATTTGTTTTTTTTTTATTTATATTATTCAATGTATCAAGAAATGAATGGACGATGTATACATGTCCTGCAGAGATGGAATATTTTGACTTGATTGTTTCGCTGTTATTTCAATACTTCTGATTTATGCGTTTAACTACCGAAACCAAGATAACTAACCAAACGATTTAAAAAATATATTAAATCAGTTAATAGCAGGACATACTTTAAACCCAACAAAAATCGAAAATAGATTCTGATCGATGCTCTTAGTAATATTTTGTGCAACTGATTTAACAGAAAGGGAAGTTCAAATATTTTGAGAAACCCTAAGTCTGTTTTCTCATAAAAAATTATTTTCGGGTAATGTCGCATCTGGTGAAGAATGTAACACAAAAGTTCTTGGAGTAATAGAGTCCCCAAGCTGTAAACTCTTTAAACAAAGCAAATCTGTTTGATGCGCATTTTACTGCCAGCTCAACGGTGGCAGATTGCAATTTGTTCCCGCCTGTACTTCAGAATGTACAATGGGATAAATTCACTTTGCCACTCGTGCGGATGCAAGAGTCCTTAAAGATCTCAACATGTACAAATCCGCTGTCCCCGAGAATAACAGAAGAGATGTTCTTCTACGCTGCCAAAATCAGTGCATAACTCTACTCTGCCCCTCAGGGCTCTTCCCCGGTTAACTCTTTTGATAAATATTAGATCGCCAAAGCATCCTCATGGCAGTTAGTACAACTATTGGGGCGACAAGCCAGCTCATGATATACCTCATCGCAAAGTGTCTCTTATCCGTGCATGACACAGGAGGAAGCAAAATACTTGCATTTAATATTTTAAAGTCATTTATTATTATTTACGACGACTTTATTAAACAAAAAAGAACAAAAACAAAACAATGTGTTCTAATGGCATCGATGAGCCTCTCGTTTCAGTAAAAGGAAGTTATAAATAAATGAATGGAGCAAAGCCTGGCATCTTCTACTCATGTTGAGCTCAGTTTTCTACTGACTCCGAATGGAGTGATGCAAAAAGCTTTTGATTGGCAAATTGTATTCTTTGAGTGTGGTCAACAAGATTGGGAATCGAACTCACTACGATACGGCGAACACAAAAGTTTAGCTTTAAAGCCTGCTGACATTTACAAAGCAGCCGATACAATTTTTGGGTGTTGGAACAACATTTTCTTTATATAGAGAACATTTCCCACTCGGAGGATATGTGAACAAAAGAACCACAAGTATGTTGTGTCCTTTAAGATCCGTATTTTTTGGAAGATTTCTATGGAAGGACGGTTACAGTCCGAATTTGATTATGACTTGGACTGTAAGTGGTAAGCAATAAGTCACACAAAACGAAACTAGTGGCACACGCAGAAGGTCTAGGTTCGATTCCCGGACACGACGCTTGGAATTTTTTCACTGCATCACCTATTTCGAGTTGCTGACAAAAGCTGTAGGTCCCTTTTACTCGTGAGAGAATAGTAGCACGCACAACACGAGTAGTTGTTGTAGAAGCTAGGCGCTGGTCCCTTGTGGGCTGTAGTGGCACTCAATTATTATTATTTATTTCTGGTGGCACAATTTCCCGCTTTGGTGACATCAATTATTCAATTAATTATGTGATCTGACTTTGTTATGCAAAAGACCAAGTTTATGCAAATAATCATCGGATTCTCGATCCATCAAAAACGAACATCACTCGAGATATAACCGAGATACCGCCCGAAATGTGTGAAAAAGTGGTAAAAACTATCTCAAACGAATCGCATGCTACGATCCTTCCCGAGGCGGCCATTTGATTTTTTTTGTTCATGCTTAATGGAAATTTTTGAAAAAACATATCACCCCATATGAGTATTTTAACAATTTTTAACATTTGTTGAAATGTGTCGCATCTGTCAATTTATCGGACATTATCCCCGTTTAAGACATCCATGTACATTAATATCCCCCACCCAATCCGCTGTATTTTCGGAATGATTCAACCCTTATGAAGATGCTACTCTAAACGAAACTCCAAATCCCCAGACGATTTTAGACCAAATACAGACCTAGGGAAGTTGCCCACAAAGGTATTTCGCAAGCATGTTTCAGCCTAATTAGTATTAGCTGATTATCACAACGACGCACATCGGTGCAAATAAAATCGATTCGAGAAATGTTCATCGTTCTGCAAGCAATGCAGTCATTCTATCCGCGTGGGATTACAATTGGCCTCAAATGTGGTCTAAAATAATTTTCCACATACATGCGTATGACGGTACACTCCGGAGTTTGTTATTTTCTGTTGCAACAGATAATGATCAATGAGCGTGTTTCCAATTTACCAGTCCGATCCCACAGCACTGTGTACATGCATTTCCAAATTGTAAGCCTAACAAAGCTAAATTGAATTTAAATGGAAACAGTTTTTGCACCTGGTTGCTCCATAACTATGCCGACACACCGTACATCTGTGTTCACTGTAAACATGAAATATCTCATACAACACCGCCCTACCTTAAAATGTACTCGAAATATTTTTCGGTTCCTTTGATTTTAGAAATTGTTGCAATGCACGTAAGCACATTTAGCCGCGAGATATTTTAATGAATGAACGAAACTAAACTATTCGGCGACATGGGGGACGAAAGTGACGAAAACAGGCAGATGGAACGACGACAGTGAATCAAATTCTCGTTACATGCACGTGAAACGCTGTAACATAGCAAAACAGCAAACAAGCGGAATGTATCTAAAAAACAGCAAAAACTCGCAGCAGGAAATATAATCAAATTGCATTGTCATCCTTCTAAAAAAAACACCAGTATCCGTCGATGTAGGAAAAAATGGTACACATCACAAACCCCGACCAACGTCCTGACGTTGTTGTTATTAAGGTCTCGTTTTCAAAAATCGAATCCTTTTCCTGTAGTATGTTCGTTTGTTTGGCATGTCTGTCACTCTCTCCACAACCCCTGTAGTTTTCATAAAATTTCCAATGCACATAACGTGAACTTACCTAGCAGAGGGTTGTTTTGATGTTCACTAAGTTGAAGCAAAATGTTAAACTTTATCGCATATCATCATATGTATGTACACCATCAGTCTACAGACCTTTGGGGGTTGCGGTTCGGTTAACAACTTTTTGTTTTGAACTTCCGATGAACAATTATAAAGCGGTTATCCGGAAAATGTGTGTCCACTCCTCCGGTTTCTAGGCCAATGTGCCAAAAAATTTGAAAAAAATACCCCAAAAAAGTGTATTCGATTGAAACTTTCAAATAGGACTTTTTTCGGATATCCTGGCTTAAAGAGTTTTGCTACAAATAATCAAAAACTTAAAGACTTCAATTTCCGATTTACGAAAATTTAAAAAGACAATTTGGGAAACGTGGTTTAGATTTAGATATCATCAGAGGTGTAAAATAAAAAAACAAGTTCATTGTACATGCGATGTTGGAATAGATTAAAAGAACGACTAATTTGATCCGATGGAACTTTAGTTGAAAACCTACATCTTTTTTAATCGAAACTCCACACGTGCTTGTGCTTCTTGCAGCAAATGTGAACACGAAACCTTCAATGTGTGCTTGTAACTCTCACTTGCCAGTGTTTTTTGTTTTCTTTTTATTTGGTTGTCGCTGTTTGCAGTGAACGTATGTACACCAGTTGGGTACACCCTTAATGTCATTGCGGACTGAATCAACGACAACGATGCCATTTCATTTATCTTTGTCCATGTTGTGTGTAGGAGCTTGGGAAAGTATAACATTTGTGCGCTGTATCGAAATTTGGAAATTGATTTCCGAACAATTTCTTAATTGCCGATAACGAACCTGATGGATGATGTTGCCTCTTGTTTTCCTTGAAGGGAATTTCTTCGCTGTTTGCTGAGAAACTGTAAATATAGTTGGATTACGTCCACACGTCGTCATCCGTCATTCTGTGGTGGGTGGTGGCTGCGAGGATGACTTCATCTTAAGATATCTTCCAGTTTTGTGACTATGACACTACGTATAAGCATGAATATATGTATATTATAAGGAAAAAGTTTGTTGATCGATGTAAGTAGAACAAAATGTAGTTTGGCTTTAGTGATGCCTTCATACTTTAAGCGAAAATCGACCATAGTCGATTGATTCAGGCAGCTGGCTGTGAATAAAGGGACATGGTGCTATAAAGCTATAAGCTATATGCAAGGGCGGTTTTATAAAAATTATAAAATAATTAAGTCCATGCATGTCCACCCTGAAATCAGAAGCCTGCTTGTTGTAACAATTTCCAAAACAATTGCGGCGGCTTCCACCCAGCTGCTGTCATGGCAATCATTCATCGGGCCCAACAGTAATCAGTGTACATCAATGCAGCCCATTGTGGCTATTTTCAATTTCGAAATTGTGTACCCTTTTTCATTTGGTTAATTGGATAACCCTCCCTGAGACTGATTAGAAATTGTGTGGTCGCCGTTGCACATGTGGGAGTCTATTGTGCGTAACTCGCAAGAGTCAACGGTAAATTGTTGGGAGAAAAATGTAATACTGGATGAAGGTTCGATTTAGAGTTGCCAGTAAGCGATTTATTGGATTCACTGAGAACGTGAAAAAATGAGTTTTTGGAAAACACTTAAATTTTTTCATTTTTGTTTAAAATTAGCAAGGGGTACTAATGCTTATTTCTACTAGAGAACTTTGAAAAAACCTTCAAAAAAGTTGGTAAAGTATTGGATAATGTTTCGTATGGACGAAATTTTACTCACCAGAAGTATATAAGCGAAGTATACGACACTTGCACCAGCAAGAAATCAATACATTCGGATTTACAGAATATTTTCGAATGATCGTGCATTTTGATAATGTCACGAAATTATTCACTTCGACTCTTTTCAAATGTCTTTACAATTTTACGGATTGCATGCATAGGCAGTAGATTGAATTGATTGATTGATTCTTTAACAACAAAATTTCTAAAGAAACATTGAGGTATATCCCTTTCAAATGCCGTCTTAGTAGTTTACTGTGTAAACGACGACGAATACAGATCGAATCATGGAAATCATCCAGTTAGACCGGCATGTGTCATCTCGTGACAACGCCCAGGAGATGGGAGTTAGTTACCTAACCATTTTAAACCACCAGCAGAAGGCTGGATACAAAAAAAAGCTTGACGTTTGAGTGCCGCATAATTTGACGCAAAAAAACCTTCTGTACCGAATCAACGCCTGTGATATGCTGCTGAAACGGAACGAACTCGACCCATTTTTGAAGCGGATGGTGACTGGCGACGAAAAATGGATCACATACGACAATATCAAGCGAAAATGGTCGTAGTTGGAGGCCGGTGAATCGTCCCAAAGAGTGGCCAAGTCGGGATTGACGGCCAGGAAGGTTTTGCTGTGTGTTTGGTGGGATTGGAAGGGAATCATCATCTCTGAGCTGCTCCCGTATGGTCAGGCGCTTAATTCTACCATCTACTGCGAACAACAGGACCTTGAAGCAGGCGATCGACCAAAAGCGTCCAGAATTGGCCAAAAAGAAGGGTGTAGTGTTCCACCAGGACAACGCCAGACCACACACTTCGTTGATGACTCGTCAGAATCTACGAGAGCTCGAATGGGAGCTTTTATCACATTCACCATATAGCCCGAACATAGTGCCAAGTGATTACCACCTGTCCGAGTTCGTCGGAAATAAGGAGGGGGGCTTCTACGAGGGAGCGTATTATGAAGTTGCCGTCTAGATGGAAACAGATTGTCAAACAAAACGGCGCATATTTGAACTAAATCCGATTGCTCTAAAACTTTTTATGAAGCATTGAATGAAGAGCAAAACAGCGGAGGGGAGATATTTGACAACCTTATACTCACGCTAATGTAAGCTAGGGAAAAGACAAAGGAATTTAAGGCTGACACACACCACCCCCTTATCTCCTACTAATCATCTCCAGAAAGTATTTAATTCAATAATCGAATTCAGAATATGCATGCATGGGGCTTTAAGGAGTACAGATGGACTTAAATCTTAGACATCAATTGAACAATGAGATCTGCTGTCATGTAATTTCTTCTTGTACGTCAGTTTAGGAAAAGCTAGAACGATTGCTAGTTTAAAATGAATTTTTTTTTATGAAAATTAAAATTCCCAATTAAATAAATGTGGATACGTGCCTCCCTTATTGATATAAACTTTCTAGAAAACTCGTTTTCCATTGGACAATTTAATTAGAAAAGTAAGAAAACATAGAAATTTCCCCCTTAAATAAATATTTATTCTTTTTTTTAATCCATTGTGAAACCTTGGAATGTCTTAAATTTCAATTTCAAAGAATTGTTGAATTGTGTTGCTATGAAGTACACATCTCTGTTAACTAATTTTATTGCGAGCGTTTTTGTGGCTATTGACAATCTCGGCAACCCTGGTTCGATTGCCAATCAAAGTTAATTACCATTTAATGGATTAAAGTGGATTAATTTTAAAGATGGATAATTACTTTTCCAGCTCTAGTCAATTGAAAATTTTTTGTTAGTTAGTTAGTCTAGTTGTTATGTTAATGGGATTGTTTCTTACATATTCAGAAATTAACCTAAAATAGAGGAAAGTCAACAATAACTTCAAATCTCAGAGCGTATAGGATTTTGAAAAGAATGTGACTTCAATGTTTAATTTCCGGTAATTTTGAGTTATAGAGCAATTTAGTGAGCCGTTCTCTATTTGTGTGTGCTATCACCAGTTGTCCAGTCTAGTGTTATCTTGGGTCAATGACTGTTATCAAAACTATTTCTCTATAAACTCCTTAAATAGAATTAAATGGAATAAAATGCCCACCACTTAAGTGAAGGCATTAATTCACCAACCATTACGTGGAGTTAACATATCCTTTTCGAAAGTCATTAAACTGTCGATTTGACAACTCTTACTTCACTTCCTTTTTTGTATTTCCTTCCAACGAGAAGTTTGCTAAAATAGATAAGTTTGTAATTGTTTTGGCATTTGTTCTAACGGAACTTACAATAAACACTTATCACTAAGATCTTGAAAAAAGAAGTGACAAAAATCATCACCACATGTTCAGAATAGAGTGCAAACTGTATTAAAAAAAAAAACGAAACAACAAAATCGAAAAACATAGAATAACCCTGTTAAAAAAAACATTGTCGTACTTTTAGTCAACGGTACCCATTTTCTCAAAATCTATGTTCGAATCATCTGATAGGGTTATTGACCGGAAGCCCAGCCTTACCATAAATACGAGTTGCGATGTGAATTCGCTCTCTCTCTCTTGCATTACTCAATAAATGGAGCACTTCGAGCACTCAAGTTGTTTTTCCCAAATTCGCGCAACTGCTGCAATGCGTCTCAAAAAACTTTTCGGCGAGCACCCTTTTTAGGTAGTATAAGTTACAAGGTGTTTAGATACTAAGTTTTTGCATTAAAATTTTTCTTAGTTTACGTTAAGCTCTCTAGAAAGAGAGAAGATTTTTTTGTTGAGGCGTCGAAAGACATAGCGTTAAGTTTAGGTTAGCTTAGAGTGCCCGATAAGGGCCAATTAGTCATAAATGAACTGTTTAGTTAAGCTAGTTGTAAGCGTTTTTTGTCTAGTTCCTAAGATACTTTGGTAGTTAGTAATAAAAATGCAATTAAAAAAAAAAAGTTGTTTTTTTTCCATTTTGCTTTTGTCGAACTCCTCCCATTCTCTCCTACAAAACACCAAGCAACAACTCCGAACGTGGCATTAACGTTGTGTATGGACTGGCTTAGGTTAAAGGCATACAATGAACTGGCCCAGAAAGAAATACACTCTTACACGGTTGCGTTTACTTTTTAATTTTCAAAAACACCAAATAAGTAGTAAAGTACAGACTACTTAACAGATCATTATCAATCATATTTCGAATTTCGGGATTCAATTGATGTGTTCGCGGAAAAGCACTGAGTGATTATTTAAGTCAATTGAATTTGATCATTCACACATCCACATACAGTGTGCTTCTTTATGGACTCTCGCATTAGTTGCACGCATTAAACTTTACCCGAATGCCCATTAGAATTAAGATCTGCGAGCGAAGTTTCCTAATAAACTCCAGGATTTCATCCAAGTACATCTAAATGAATTTTCTCGAAACACCCACCCGCCCTTTACTGACGGTAATTAACTCAATAATTATAATCATTAGCAGAACTTAATAAGTGTTAATGGCTCGTGTGGACAAGTAAGCAAAAAAATAAAGCACTCAACCCATTAGTGTTATCCATACGCAAGGTATAAGCAAGAACTTAATGTGCCGAATGTAAGTGCCGTACCCTTTTGAGGACGTAAATAATGACCCAAACGCGTTTCCAATTCGTTTAATGGGTTTTCTTTATTCGTTTCAGCTGTCACTCTCAGACGGCTCATCCGCTCACAAGTGTTTGCTCAGCATTGTGGGTCGAAATGCCAATGGACCAAGAAGTAATCCATTTCGAGTTAAAATTAAATAACTGTGTAACACTCTGTATGAAGATATTTTATTTCATTTCGTTATCGATCGTTGCTCACATACACGTAACCGACAAGTACTGGCACAGAGAGCCACATGTTCGAAAGAATTTTTGGGGTAACCCTTAAAAGCAAGCGGATCGTAAATTAATTTATAAAAGTTACCCTGCAAATTATTGACTGTAGAATAATAAATGCGATATTTGGATGTTTCAACGAAAACAAGGAATGGAAGTATTCTTTAAATTCCCTCGCATTCCTTGAAAAATGTCTTAAATATAAATTTTCATCAGATCGACCCCACTTCAAAAATCGCTTGTCGTCAATTTTACTCAATAAGACGAAGGAAATCCTTGACAAAGAGTTACAAATTTACTCGCTAAGCTAGACATCATCACGCTTTTTGAATTCATATTCAATTCAATACCCACCTACTCATGGGTACGAACAGCATTCGCATTGCCCAACACGTCACATTCGTGTGGTAAATATTTTTGAATATTATATTTTTAAACTGCCACAGAAACAGCCGCATTCATCGACACTCATAAGGGTCTACTTGGCTTTCTCTCCTTCTTGCCTTTCCCATCCAAATTGCTGTTTAATTGGTTCATGAAAACCAGGAGAGCGTAAAAAAGGGTCCAAGGTTGACCGTCGTCTCTCCGAAAAAGGGACCGACCGGGAACAACTGCCATCATTATTTGTTGTGCTATTATTGGGTCTTGTCGGCGGTAGGGTAATTACCACGAAGCCCTCCTCAGGACGAAAGCATACTTAATGGATTCTCGTTGCTTGAGGGTTTTGTTTGGGTTTGATTTTGACAGACAATCGCCGCCCTTTGTAAATCTACATTTCGCAAAATTATGCAAAAATGTGATTTTATTGAGTAACTCGGTACGAAGTTTGAGCAGAACTTTGAATGTTTTATTTTGATTCGTTAAACACTGACAATGTCAAGACGGCTTAGAGAGTGTGCAATTTTCAAAACTTTCCACTTACCCGAAGTGGGGTCAAGCTTTGTTTGTTTAGAAATAATTTCAGTTATTTGATGGTTTGATTTTGGTTATTTTTTTGTTGTTTTACTGATGATGATTTCATTCCAAACTCCAATGCAGTGGTACGAAGAGGTTGGAAAACTACCAAAGCCTACGAAAATAATGCCTCTTGAGGACTTAAATACACCTCTGTTAGTGGCAGCTGGTATTTTTAAAGTCACGTCTTGGCTTTGAAAAAGGTTCCTTTTTCCACATTTGGACGAATAATAACGACACACATCGACTGTTAAATGCCAAACTGTCATCCAGACTTAGAAAGGGATGATAACAAAAAAATTCCGTTACTATTACCTGTAATACGTAATTAAAATATTCCATTAGCCAATTTCGCGAAATCCATTACTCAAAAGTAATTAAATTCACAATGGAATGGAAGTCGGTAATCGTTACAGGAAAATGTTATGAATGCAGGGAACTGAGAATTACTTTTACATTCGTGATAAGTAGCAACATCTGAGCAGAAAGTGTTCTCGTTTGAATAAACCGAAAAGCAAAGGAGATTTTGACGTATTGGGAGAGGTATGTTTCTAGTTTGCATTTTTCTTTGTCACTGAACTAGTTGAGAAATGAGAAACCTTGGGATATATATTCGTATGTCATGACATGACGTGCATATTTCTGTATGTATTACACCATCAATTCGAACTATGTTTCACCAGAGAAGTGGCGACTTCGCGACAACGCTGCTCCCGCTTTTAAAATTTGTCTAAAAATAACAGACATGAGCACATGTAAGTGAACTTATTTTGTAGAGAGTGACAGTTTTGTCGATCGATTTTTATCACACCTTCTGAATCCCAGAAAGCGGTGGCCATCATCTTTCCTGTCGCTTAGTCTGAGTCCCCCTTTTGAAAGCAAATTCCTGCATTTTCAATAGATCCATGTTTCGCCGAAAGTCATACGCAGAAACTTCGGATTCCGCTTAAACATCGTTAAACACTAGTAGTCTCATTGTTGCGCTTCGTGTTTCGAGTAAAGAAACGTGGCCGGCAGCCATAGTGCAGACATCTTATCCGTGTCCAATCCATGCAGGATGTGACGCTCGCGGACTTTTGCGATTTGTACTATCTCATGTATCTCCGTTTACGTTCATCATGGATGAAATTTGAGTCAACCTACATGTGGCAGCATAAACTCTGATACGCTCGTCAGTGTTGCTTAGGACAACAATGACTGCACTGAGGGTGGTATTGATCGTCTTTGGACTAAGCCTCGGATGGGTAATATGGCGCGGAAATTGTAGACGTGACATCAGGTATTGAGGTCAACTGGGCATTGAAGACGGTTGGGTTGAGGAGGGAGTTGACGAGTGAATGAGTGATGGAGGTTAAGGCAGACTTTCTTTGTCCTTCTCATTCGGCAGTGCAATGACATTTTTTTTTGTAATTTCATATTGAATTTTTCACTCAAATAAAAACAAGAATTTCATGTATAGTATAATCAATCACCTTGTGTGAAAGCTAGATGCTCCTTCTCACAATCTCTATTTTTGTGAAAAGTTTGAAGATTTCCTGTGTTCTACTTATATTCCCACGTGAAGCCCACAAACATGTATTCTCAGTCATGGGGAGTTTCATGAGTTTTCTTCTTCTAAGAGTCCTTCTAACTCATGTTTTAGTCGCGTCTACCTTGGTTATCCATTTGAAACTGAAACACGGTCATGACTACGTCAATTTTGGCAGCCTAAGTTCTTGTCCAAATTGCAATCTCAGTCCATTTCCATATTGCTGTGTAAGTCATTGTCTCAGTTGCAGTTCAAGTCATTGTGCAAGTTGAATTCTCATTTCTCGAAATCCTTATAAAAGTCTCAGTTCAAGATATAATGTATAACGATAATAAAGGGGTCGTCATCTTGAAAGAAGTGGTACCGTGAAAGACCTTGGGCATATAAATCGACACCATTATCCACTACGCTATGGTCCACGTTGGTTACTTGTCGATTATTGATTATTTGTTCACTTAAAAATTGTTATCAACCTCATTTAACTTTCAATATCAGCCAGATTCTTTTTTCCGGAACATATTTACATCTCTCTATACACATGTACATAATTATTTCTCTCTTCCATCCAAGTCTGCATAATGAGTATTCCAATTAGAGGGGAATATTCCTTACATGAACAATGTCCTACCCTTCAAACTGACAGCTCATCCGTAGTCAATCCTTTAAACTCATAAAACTTCTTCCGGGGGAAATTTCAGAGAACAAATTAAATGCACAAAACTTTTAAATCCCCCACTTGATGACAGCTCCTCCAGAATAAGACGTTGAACATTTTCCAAGGCCGAACGAAAATTGGGGTGATGTGAACATTAAATGACTTGCCAGTGCCTCAGATGAGAGCAATTAATATTTGAATGCCATTTAATCATGATCAGGATAATTTTACGACACGAAACTGCAATTCTGTGTAATCTATGAGTAGATAGATATCGAACACTAATAACATATCTTATGCCAAGGCCAAGATAGAACTGCGCAGTTTACGCTTGCTTCACTTTAAACAGCTTTAAACAGAAAATCAATCCTAGACAGTTTTTGCCAGAATTAAAGCACCTAATTGGAATATGCATGAGATCCGAAAATAAGGTCACTGCCCTGGTCCGTCCTGCATAGTTTTTGTTGTCCATTCAATAAATGATGTGAACTTGAGCATTAGAGAAGCATTAAGTTTAATCATGGCAATAAATCGGTGAGACGGCTGGAAGTACCATCTAGTCGTAAAATACGCTTGGCAGGATGAGAATGCATTATTGAATCATTATCTCATAAAATTTCACTTAAACCGCGATAAAAATTCCTTCGAGTTTTTGTTTTCGGTTCATTTGGGCCTAAATTCTGATATGTTTGCAACATTTTGCGATAAGTCCCACCAGAGCGATGTTTGTTTTTTTAAGGAGGAGGTTAGGCACTTGCATTGCAAATTTTTGGATATTCCTCAGCCCCCATCGAAGCCCCGTCCAGAAAGCTCATCAAAATCCCAGAATGTAGTACACTCCTAACAATCTATGGCAACGGCAACTTGTGCGGATTTCCGCAACAAAAATAGACGTACCATTGGAGAAGGGGCTGACTTAAGAGAAAACACGTGGCGAAAACAAACAAATTCCCCAATTCACGTGAACTTGAAACAATCAAACAATTGAGTCTCTCCAAACTCACCGGCCACCCACCTCTGTATGTGTGTTGCCCACTGTTTCACAACGGAAATCGTGCTCTCTGCTCAGACCGATCCCATCATTTAGTTTATCCAATAAACATGAATTTCCATTCTGACCCCTCGTTGTACGTTTCCGGGAAATCCATTAAGCAGAAAATCTAGTTATGATCATCCTCAAACTGGGTCTGATGTCGGGACAAGCATTACATTCTCTGTCTTACCTGTTTCTCGAAATTAAAGCGACTCAGTGTTTTTTTTTAAATGCCAAGGAATGTGAGGAAAGCGAACAGCAACCGATGAGAAACACTTCCGCACTTTTTACGAACTCATCAAGTTCCTTTTATTTTGTTGAATTTTTTGCTTGTTCCATTAAAGTCTGACATGCTTTAAAAGTTGATGAGGTTTTCCTTTTTGAGCGCTGGATGAAAGGAGAACGACGGAGTTGGTATCTTCTATTGTTTTCTTGGGCTTTCCAGTTCCGCTCAAATTGTTTTAAAGGTAACAATCTTAATTGTCTCAACATAAAGAAAGCGAATTAAAGAACAACGGAAATCAAGGAAATTTAAGAAGGATTTCGAAGATCTTTTTCATCATCTTCGCCTTCGCCTTTCGGAGGATGCTTTAAGTACTCCGGAGCAGACTGCCATCTGCGTTTTTATTGTTCTCGTCATTCTCATCTTTTCTTTCAAATTATGTACCAGACCAGAAAGTTCTTTGTATTCTATTAAATTTTTAATTTGTCCCGGAATATGAGTGCTTATTTATGTGTCTTTAAATTATTTCCACGAACGCAAGGAGAAAAAAAGGACATTTAATTTTTAAGTGGGTCCTTATGATGTATTTGTTAAGGAATTAATTTGACTTTCAACTGGAATATGATGAAACTTAACTTATTCGAGACCTGTATGTATGTATGTATGTAGTTTCAAGAAGTGAAATAATTTAGTTGTCAGGAGTCACATGCAAGCAAATATCATAAGACATCAGAAGAATGAAACTTTCACGAGTATTGTACTTTAATTTCTTTGGCTGTATACGAGGTAGTGTTTGCAGTCGTTTAGTATTTAAGTTTAAAAGTTGAGTTGAGTATTTTATTTTAAAAAGAAAGAACAATTAAACTCTCCAAATTTGTAGTTGAGATTGATTGAAGGATAACTTTTTAAAGGAGTTTTGTCGTCTATAGTCAACTTATAACTCACTTTAAAGTTGGTAACTTTGCTGTTATTACCTAACTGCCGAGTGCCCATTTTAACTACAAGTGTCGACCTTGGACATCTCTAATGTATTTTTTCTTAGTTGACTAGCATATTTATTCCCTGGGCTTTCCTTTGATAATTTTTGATTTTTTTCGAAAACTTTTCCATGGTTAGATGACGAGTTATATTAGTCGTGGTATACATTTATAGGCAACAGATGCTCGCAACGCTAAAGACCAACATCATGCTTTACGCGACGCTTATCCTGGCAGTCTTGTTATGCGAATCTGGACGATATGCGAAGAGGCAGAACGAATTATTGGATCCTTTAGGAGAAAAATTCTACTTCGAACGTATAATACCGCTATCAAGAGGCGAAATTCTGTCCACCACACCGGTTCGGCCTCATCGAGTGAATAGACAACAACACCTCAGATGAGAGAGTCTTCGAAACTCAGCCTCCAGATGCGAGGAGAAGAAAGAGGACCGAACCTTCTATATAAAGATTAAGTGGTTGCGGACATTATGGAGCTTTGTTTGATTGACGGGTTGTAGGAGATTTCAAAGGAAAGAAAGAAACAATCACGAGTGTGGTGATCCGTTTATTAAGCACCGCTTCTTAGTTAGCAGAGAATTTATACAATTCATGTGCAAATGAGTGGAGAGTTCTAAGGTCGTTCACCTAATCGGATGATCGGATAAGTCATACAGCAAATAACTGACTGGAATAGAAAACCGTGGTGTACAAAAGTATTAATTTCAAATTACTCTACAGTTTGTTAGAACTGTTAGCACAATTCCAGTTTTTCGTTGTGTTTACTACTAATATTAGTGCCGTACATGAAACCTATAAATGATTGGCAATCTTATGGTCTGTTTTTAAATTTTCGGATTGTTTGACAGTGTCGGTAATTTCCCGTTTGAAATATTGACTGAAAGTCAGTATCATACGTCGGAAAAACAAAATAATTCGCTTTTCAATGTGTTTTGTGAAAATAAGTTTTTTGATGAAATGAAGTACTTACAGCGACTGCGGTATGCAGGAGTTCCAGAGGCTGATATAACAACACAACCTGCAGTGGCCGCAGGTGTGAGACTGAATTTAGTTAAATGACTAAATTTATTAAAATGACAAAACAGTTTGATAGGAGTAGCGTATGCGCTGAAGAAGGATCGTATTAAAAATCAAACCTCATGATGAATCGCACTTTACGTTATATAATGAGTATCGAAAATTTGTCTTGAACGATTGTCACAGAATTGTCTGATCAACATTATTTTTTGTTTAGAAGTAGAAAACTTGAAAAAGAAAACACGCACATTTGGGTGATTGTTAACAGTAAGCAATACGGAACCTTCTATACGCGATTGTATCTCGCACTTCATCAGTTTTAGCATAAAACGATCAACGAATTATTAAATTTACTTCACTGTATAGACTTAAATCAAGTTGTCGAAATTTTAAGTTAAGTTAAGTGACCATCCGCCACCAGCACTTCATATCACTTCACAGTTTCAATTAAAATAAATCAACTTACTTTCGCTCGCAAATTATGCACACGTGTAATTAGTCAATCCAGTTACGTTAAAAGTTTTCATTCCACTTCAGCCCAGCCACTGTTTCCTGATCCAGAATACTGGCCCCTAAATCGATTAATAAAATTAATATCCCCCCCGAGAGTAGACCGAATACGGAAAGATTTACTGATGTATCCCTCCAATTTCGGAAATATCCACATCACAGCCGAGCCCGGAATAATTCATTTTGCCAATCCAGAGCCGTTGACTCTCTTCCTATCTGCACACACATAAATATATGCACGTACGAAAGCGTTGTGCTCTTAAAATATGGCACAGCCACTCGACGGTGGGATGAAGTTCAGAAAATCTAAATAGCCTCTGGTTAATTACTCACTCAAAAATTTTTGTTTTGTTAGGTACGATAATAATGAAAGCCATCTACGGGTGCTTTGTTTGCCCGAAGTGCCTACGGCGCTTAAACAAATTAATTGCTACGTGCCGTGGTTTGTGTCGGCCGGCATACGTTTTATATATTAATGACAAGTGTTGCATGGGCTAGCTAGTCTGGATATCCTGAATTTGAGAGGAGCCCACACTTTATGGCACCCCGAAACAGGAGCACATTGAACATTCATTGTGGTTTATAAACTAGTGACTTATAATAAAGGCCCATAAATCCATTGCTCGGCAGAGTTGTGTACAAATTAGGATGCTGTGTGCGAACAGGTCCTTTGCGGTGGAGCAAGCATTCTATATTTCGTTTGTGGTATATGAACAAACGCTATTAAACTACTAATGAAAAGCGAATGTAATAATCACCTTAATAGCTGCACAGGCTGCCTGTGCAGGATTGGTGGGGCTGATATGTGTGAGGAGCACAACACGGAATGAATATTCAATAAGATTTGTGGGAAATGCTTTTCCTCTGATTATGAGTTTTGAGGGAAATTGCACCCGTGGTACGACTTTTCATTTTATGACCATCTGTGGACGAGTTTGTATGGGACATGCAATGTGATCGACTAGACCCCAGATTTCTCCTGTTATGTCTGCCTCCAACAGACCTCGTGTCCTTGCTTACATTGTTAATTCTTAAGATTCCTTTTAGAGTATTAAATTCTTTTCCGTGAACAGAAGCAGAATAAATCGATGACAGTCCGCGTAATTGCATTTTCTTGTGTAACCTCGAACTCACCATATTAAAGCTTACACGCTCGCATTGATGTGTGCTCATGTCGCAGGGTACAGCAAGACATATTTTTAAAGGCGGCATCACGTTCTCCTTCGAGTACATAAATATTTGTTGTGCATGCACGTTGCCTTGACAAAAATGTGCTCGTAATATCACGTGAGCAAAATGGATGGCTTAAATGGGCTTTCACATTACTGCCACGGTACGGATGAGTTTACAGGAAGCGAGCGAAATGACATCCACGGATAGTGTTTCCTTGTGTCTACACCATTGATTCGCGGAACATTGTTCATATTCACGCATACGTGTGCGTGCATCGGGCGTATGATAGAGTAATGGATTACTACGTAGAGGAGGATAACGCTGTGGACGCAGCATATCAAGTGACCAGTGATTAAAAACAAGGGAAATCGTTTGCTTCCGCTCTAATGGTTCTGCAGCAAATTAGTTCCAAAGGATTTACTATTGGTAAATGGATGCAAATTTGAAATGTGTATCTTTACCCCATTCAACAAAGAGAAAAAAATATTTTATTTTCGGAAATGCGAATTTCTCTTAACAAAATCTTTCAATGGGTGGTTTCAATTTTTTTTTTCAAATTACTCATGCTAAATGGATTTTGAGCACCATTAAATTACCGGGATAAGGTTACAGTACGAGGCGTAGGTACAAAGGAAGAGAGGCAGAGAAAGTACCGAAGCACATTGATCTGAAACGCCTGTGGATTGTTATAGGGAGGAGGCATCGATTTAGGAAGAGAGTTCCATAATCGTGTAGGGCGGACGAAGAACATGTCTCTAAGCTTAACCTTACGTCCATAATTGGGCTTAAGAGTGAACTGATGGGCATTTCGAATGAAGCGTGTATTACGTGTGAGTTCTTGAAGTAAAATAATGAGCACTTTTGTTAAAAAAATAAACTGTAAAAAATGATGAAAACGAGACATGTCGTCGGAGTTCTAAAAAGCTGATCAACTTGGCAATATTTTTTTCTCTTTTGGTTTGTATCCAATGCGTGAAGATGTGACTTTGGAGCACCAGCGTTGTACGTAAGTTCGACGTGTATATATTCCTTATTCATTGTAGCGAAATTAGAGGAATTAAAATAGGTCTGCATTGTTTATGAAACCTAGTATTTTTAACCACAGCAAAAATGTGATCGTTCCAACTAAGTGTTGATTTCATACACATACCGATTATGGCAAGTTTTTCGGTCACAACAACGCAAGTTTTGGGTGGTTATTTTGGTAACGATTGGATGTTAGTAAGAGCATTGAATTTTTGATGCATTAAACTCCGACCACTCCATGTGGTCGCCGTGGCGTAGTGTTTAAGTGCGTAGACCGCCGCCAGAAAGTCTAGGTTCGATTCCCGGACGGGACACCTCGCATTTTTTTCACGGCACCACCTCTTTCGAGTTGCTGACAACACTCAAAGAGTATCAAATGTCTATGAAAGCTAACTAAACACATACATTACTTTTTCAGAAAATATCAAGATCTGATCAGAGCCTGAGCGTCGTTGTTGCGATGTTGAGGAGACTAGTCCCTCGATAGTTGGCGCAGTCGAAGGGGTCTCTTTTCTTGTGGACCAGGCAGACGACGCTGAGATTGCTTTCCTCCGATCATATCTTACAGATGAGCTTGTGCATGTGCCCAACCAGGTCATCTAATGCTGCCTTATACAGTTCTGCGGACAGTCCATCCGCTCCAGCAGCTATGTTCGACTTCAGTCTCTATATAGCTATCTTGACCTCGTCTAAGTAGGAGGGGGCAGAATTCTTGCATAACATCGCCCAGATTGAGAGGAACATTCTGCCTAACAGCGGGATTTGGACCGTCATAGCCGTTTAAAAGTTTGCAGAAATGATCTTTCAAGATTCTTAGCATCGATTGCGATTCTACTACCAGGTCTCCGTTTTGGTCTCGGCAGACTTCGGTCCGAACCCTATATCCACCAGATGGCCACCTTTCCACCTCTCCATCTCTTCGACCGCGCGCTTCTCATGCCCTCTCTTTTTCCTTCTGAGAAGCTGGTTCTCTTCCCTTCTTTTCTGTTCGTAGAGCTCACGAACAGCTCTCCTTGTTCGATTCAGCGTGTGGCGTGAAATCCAGTAGTATAGTAGTTGCCATCATTATACTGTTTCGTATTTTTACATAAGAGATGTATAGTCCTTACACTGACAGAATCGGATACATGTTGTCCAATATATGAGCTTTAACAACACCTAGAATTTTGTTTGCAGTTCAGACATACATTATCTGAATTTGAAGTCATTTTACGTACATATACGTTTATCCAACCTTAGTGTCAACACGTTCCAATTTGTGAGATGTGTTTGTACGAATGATTCAATATCTTTGTTAAATGTGAACAATTTCAATGTATCGCATTCTGTTCTTAATATACTACAGTACATCAATCATAATTCTGAAGTTGATCAAAAACAATTAAACTTAGTTATCAGTTCAGTTACTCAATAAAGGACACAGACATTTAATCACCATTTGTTGAGATAATTAAAGTGAAAGCAACCCAGATCTAGTTATCGCATAAGTGTTCTCGACAGCATCAAGATACCAACAGACATTTCGGTTCAATCTTTCCGCACGGCATTGCAATAATCGTCTAAATTACTGTTATTGAATGTCCCGGTAGGTTTTTATTACAGTTTTAATAGACAATGTAATAATGGTGGTGTAATTGTGCCAATGAGGGACATTAAATGTTTCAATTACTTGTGAACAGGCTTCAAATATATGCTAACACAGACCAAAGATAGACACTTGCTTGGTGAGTCGGCCTTGCAGATGTTATCGATATACCGTTAAGGAGATACGTTTACGAGACACGCACAACTTCAAATTAAAAGGCATTTTCGGTTTGGATTGATTGGATTTGTTGATTCAGAGACAATAAATTAATAAATTATATGTGCACTCGCAGAACTATCCGTGTGTGGTTGAAGAGTAATTTTATGGTTTCGTTTTTATAAACAATGACATTGTATTTTCGGTATGTTTTTATTTCACTCTACACTACACATATGTATCTCCTAGGTTTGTTTTCAACAGCATTTACTATTTACGTAGTAATTTATCGCGACTCAATCGCTCATGTTGCAAATTCCTCTTTCGTTTGAAAATATTTGCCGATCAATACATCAATACGATGAAATTTGTACTTTTAACCAGATATCTACCAATTCTAAATTTACGTGCAAACAATTTTTTTTGTTTTGTGAAACCCTCAGATATGTAAAGTAACAATTTCAGGCGGATATGCCTGAAGGCGGTAAGATAGAAAGTTACTTTTTCGAAAACGAAACCATAAAAATACAGTTGCCTCCTGAGTCTTCTGAGTATTTAAGGGTAGCCAAAAAAGCACGTATTTGGTAGATAATTAACGAATGTTTGACAATTTCGCCACCATTTTGTTGATAATATGGTGTGAGTTAAAATGAGGTAGTGTTCGATGATCCGCTCATTGTGACAAGAGTTGCTCGCTTTTTCTCCAGAATTTGTAAATATTTACTTATGATCTGCTGCTGATTATGGCACTATTTAGAAGTATCAGAGCCAGCAATTGTCACGAACAATACGATCTGTATGAGACTGCAGAAAAAAAAGATCTACAAGTAGAAATACTTCAAAGTTCTGATGTAAAGATTTAATCGTGATAAGTTTTTGTAGGTCCACAAATTAAAAATTCATAAGTTTTTATGTGACCACCGTGGCGAAGTCGACTTACACGCCGGAGGTCCTAGGTCCAATACCTCTTTTGAGTAGCTCATAACATTCATAGGGCTTCTGAAATTAAACCTCTTGGAGTCCGCAATAAACAGCAAGTCTAATATACTCGTGATGAAACAATAACGCATGTAGTTGCTGAAGAAACTAGGCATTGGTCTCTTATATATTGTAGCGCCATTCAATTTATATAAGGTTTCGCTTTTTTGCGAGTTCCGTTTCAGCAGCATATCGCAGGCGTTGATTCGGTCCGGAAGGTTTTCTTGCGTCAAATCATATGGCACCCAAACATCAAGCTTTTCTTTGTATCTAGCCTTCTGCAGATGGCTTTAAATAGTTTGGTGACTAACTCTGATCTATTGGGCGTTATGTCACGAAATGTTACATGCCGGTCTTACTCGATGATTTCGATCGGTATTTGTAGTCACAATTCTTCCACCGGCTTGCTTATCCATGGTGTCGTTTTCACCGGCTCTGAATCGTCGAAACCATTCCTCCGCGGTTCGAAGTGATAGAGTTAACCAAAACACAATTAACCTCATGGAACGTTTCTCTAGCGGATTTGCCTTTAAAGAAGGAAACCTTTAAAGTAGCGCGAATTTCGGCGTTAGTCAACTCCCTGTTTACACGTCTATAACTATTGAATGCAATATCCAAACTTATGAAGCCTAGCGTCGTTTTGTAGGTTACGTCAAGACCTTTCATCCAGATACAAGCTCTGAAGCGCTTTGTACATAGCCGGAAAAGGGAGATATTAACCAACCTTATAGTATTTATAGTATTTACTTATTTCAAGGACAAACATTAGGATTGCATGTACAATCCAAGAGTGGAACGTGTTATTCAAGATCATCATCCTGCCAACTCTCAAAATGTTTAACCTCTGACAGATGGTTTTTATGCAATTCATTTCTCTACTGCTTCAGTGTTCAGACTATTTTGGAAAGGAAGCGGTACTTTCTTCTTGCTAAAGAAATAATTTTCATCACTTTGTATGATTATGAAAATTTGAAATTCAATAATGATTTCAAATTCAAGGAATTGCTTGTATCTTTCATGTAGGAAACTTCCAATCCGAGTGGATTGAACGTAACTTACCGCAGTTGTTTCTTCGTACAGAAGCCCTTTTTATATAGCAGTGTAATTCAGTTTTCCACTTATATTCTTCATTCAGCATTCGAAAACTCACGCCAAATTAGGGTTTCCTTGGAAATGTCTTCTTCATTTTGCATTTATTGCTGCACAAAGTTTTCTCCTGGTCTTGAGATCAATATTTCTATCTTACTTTTCAAACTCTTTCATCCTTCTCCCATTACTTAACTTCACTTCGAATTTTCCTTTTTGTCCTCTTAGATTAATTTTCTTAGTGCATTGCCATTGAGAAAATTACTTTCTCTAGTTTTGGGTGGTGGACTTGGCCCATGGTTTCATCTGAAAAAGGTATGACAAAGGACACTTTTAAATCGTTGAAGTGCAAGGTTTAAAATTCAAAGGAACTTTTTAATTCAAAACGTGTTTTACTTAAAGTTGGAACCATACGAAACTTATCGAACAACAAAGCTTCTTTAACTGTGTGAAAATTTGAGTAGTTAAAAGTGAAAATTCCATTATTTGATAACTGTCTAAAAAAACGTTCCCCAACTCGCCTTTCGACATTAATCGTTGGTTAATGAAGACGCAAGTCCTTGCCCCATGAGAACTGTGTCACCACAATCGTCATCGTTTGAGCCAATACAAACTTACCTCAGTTACCTTAACTTCGTAGACCTCTTTTTAAATATTACCTAATTTTCGGTTTTCGTATTAAGTCATTTCAGCAACGAAATTCGATGCCTAAAGACTCCAAATTGAATTTGTTAACACCACTACCCAATTCTCACGTAAACTTCCGCAAATTCAAAATCCCATCGACACACACGAAGTGAAGTAGTTCAATTTAACTCTGCCTCCAGCATAGACCCTCTTTGCATGTCTAACGAAATGTAAATTTACTTTTACATCCCCCTGGCAGAGCGTGGCAACACTTTCAATCAAACACATGGATGTTCATACGTCTTTCAATAATTTTTTGGGGAAAAAAAGAGAACCTTAAGTGTGTCCTTATTCAAGATTTATCTAGTCACGATTCTCGCTAAAAGCAAAAATGTGTCACCCTCCTCGAAATAGAAAAGTGAAAGAGCAAGACTGCGAAGGAAATCCATTGCGTTTATCCAAAGGGCACGATTTCATTGATCTCATTCACTTCGATTTATCTCAGTCGTTCCTTTTCAATTTGCAAATTGATATCCTCCTGTAATGGATTATAATTGATACCAAATGCGGGACTCTTGATTCTGTCATTCGTTTCCTTTCACATGAGTCATGGCAATGCAAATTCGGAGCGAAGGCGGGCTGTTTTGAGATGAACAAAATAAGTGGATAGGTCAGGTTACTGTGCTTCGTTACGATTTGTGAAGAGTTATATGAAAGGAAGTAGTAATTCCAAAAAAATGGCCAAACTCCATCGAAAGAGAGGGACTTTCAAGCATTTCGCATCTTGTATGAAGCAAAGGGTTAGATAGGTACATAGATATGTGTACTAAGTCCTGTGCAGAACCACTTTGTTGACACTCCAGTGTCCAGTGAGATAAACAAGTAAGCACCAGCTACAGTCGGTGAGGAATTGAACAAGCCCGTGGGAGAGGTGTGGTTGAGGTCGTACAGACCGCTTGGCGGACAGGTGCAGAGCAATGTAAGGCTGTGCGAACAGATTGTAATCGACAGATTGCAAATCATACCATGGAAACATAGTGGTCAAGTTGTTCTCCAGAGTGAGATTTGCAGCTATGTGGTGCAAGCTTCGAGACATGATATTTACTTTAAGGGCAATCAATTTTAAGGTTTCTGCAGGACTGTAAAGTAGTTTTTAGAGAAAGTGAATAGGAGCGAGCTCCGTTTGTGGAAATGTTCCTCTCAATTTAGCCGATGATAGGCAAGAATTCCATCCCCCCCTACTTACACGAGGTCAAGATAGTAATATCGAGACTGAAGTCGAACAAACCTGCTGGAGCAGATGGACTGTCCGCAGAACTGTTTAAAGCAGCTGGAGATAACCTAGTTGGGCACATGCACCCGCTCATCTGTAAGATATGGTCGGAGGAAAGCATGCCCGATGAGTGGAATCTCAGCGTCGTCTGTCTGGTCTACAAGAAAGGAGACGTCCTTAACTGCACCAACTATCGAGGGATAAGATTACCTCACCACCTATTCTTCGATTTTAAAACCGCATATGACAGTATGCATAGAGACAAGCTATACAGTGCCATGTCTAGTTTTGACATTCCTAGCAAACTCATCACATTGTACAAGAGGACGATGAAGAGCTCTGGTTGCTCTGTCAAGGTCAGTAACGAACTCATCGAGACCTTCAATGTCAGAATGAGGTTTTAGATAAGACGACGCACTGTCTTGTGACTTTTTCAACATCATTTTCAAGGAGATCGATCGTAACTCACAAGTCACCACCAGCAGCATGATCTTTCAAAAATCCGTTCAACTGCTGGCTTCCAAGGAAAACATTGATAAATTGGATGAACACAGTAAGCTCTCAGTGGAGAGTTTGCTGGCGTTGCAGCGGAAGCGGATAAAATGGTTTTGACGGCGATAATCGTTCATGCTGTCATCAAGGAACGACACACAACATTGACGTCTCGGACAGAGCGTCACAGTAGGCAGCAGAAACTTCGAAGTAGTCAACGACTTCCTGAAGCTGAAGGGTGTGTTTGCTTCTATCCATCACAAGGTACTATATAGTGTTATCAACTGACTTACATTTGGACCAAATACATGAAATTGGAACAAAGAGTAACAAAATCCAATTCTCAATCGAATGACAATATTCCCAATACTAACCGCTCTCGAAATATACGTTTTTCGAAGTTTTTGTCATTTTTCTCATGCGTCACAGTGCGCCAGTTTCAGAACTTATTAATTTGTGAGAACATTTAAACATTTTATAACGAAATAAAACATCTATCTATCTATCTGTCGCTTAAACAACTGAAGCGTTGCGAGTTAGGCTGTAGCCCCTTGCTATAGTCCGCAAGGCAAGGAGTCGTATGTATTACCATTTGCGGCTTATGGTTTGGCAACATATCGGATCGAAAATTGCCATAAATGAAAGAAACCACGGCAACTCCCGAGACACATTTTAATATCTATTGTATGACGCTAGAGGGCAGATCAGTTGTCAACAGAAGGTTGTATTAGAGCGTCAGCAGAGGTCGAGTTTAAGAAATTTAAGACTTTTAAGAAAATTAAAAAAAAGGTCGAGGGTATGACTTAATTCCTTTCTACATTCATCCATTGCTTTTCAAATGCTCATCGTAATTAAAGGAACTGATAATTTGAATCAAACTAATTCAGTATTTCACGCCAGGGAATTTCTTAGAATAACTCATAATAAATTGAGTTCGCATGATCAATATTAAATTCAGCCATTTATACATTCAGTAAAAACAAATCAAAAAAGAACCGGAGCCACGCAACGCCAACAGCGCTTCAGGGGAACTCACCGGGGACAGATAAAAATGAATCTTATGAAAGTTAGCATTGCGTTTCAACTGAACTAATTAATATTGCTAAGTGCTGCTGTTACAGATCAGATTAAGTAATTAGGTTTAACCCTTGAATCTCTTCGTGATTTGGCATTTTGGCGGTTGGTGTACCATGAAATCCCATTAAGTCTGACAGCGTCGCTTAGGGATAATGAAATGTAAATTTTATTCCACATTGTTTTGTGTTCTTATACGCACTACAGTGTGGGGGGGGGGGGTTTAATTAATGCCCCGTCGTGGCTACATACAAGGATTTATTTCACAAGAAAACAAGAGACACAATTATTTTCTTGAATCTTTGCCTTAACAATTTTCTCAGCGGTCTATGTTTCGAAATGTGTATGCCACGGGCTGCTTTTCAGAAAGATGACAAAATATATTCGAAACAAAACGACTATAAATCTACTTGAAAAATTGCACTTTAATATTTGGATTGTGTTGACCAAACTAAGAGGTGGTGTTTAAATGCCACTCTCACTTGAATTGGCAAACAATTTAAACACTAACATAACTTAGGGAGGACGTTCATTAAGCAGTTTGATCTTAAAGTTTGGCGTCAAAATACTTTAAAGCAAAATATCTAAGCACGGAATCCATTGAATTAATTGAAAACTTACAAAGTGCACAAATTTTTATAAAATTTTTAATTTCTATGGGTTCCAGTTCGGTTGACCGAGTACATTCTAGAGCATGAGGATTTTTTTTGAGCAGTCAAACAACGCATTTTTTTAATCGAAAATCTGAGTCAAGTGTGGTTTTTCTCTTTTACATACTCATATTTTTCTTGTTGGAGATGGACGAAATTTTGAAACCAAAATGTTCGAAGTCCAAGAGACCTTAAATTACAAAATTCCGAAAGGACCACGAAGTAAACAGCATCTCAAAATGTCTAAAAACCAACAGATTAATATCTTGAAACTTGACGATTTTGTGACAATTTAAGAGAATTTTTCGAACGAAGCCATCATCATCATCATCATCTATACCTGCATTTTCCATATAAGGGGTCGCGGGGGCAATATACGTCCCTGTGCGGCAGAAATGAGCACCTCCACGCAGCACACTTGGAATTAATTCAAGAACTTCACTTCACTGGGATGTTTCCTGTGAGCTAACTTGTCCACATGTGTGTGGCATTCAGTGGGGACAGGGCTAAATTGCTAAAAAGGTACGGGATCTGCACGGAATTGTTATTCACAGCCCGCTCGAGCTTCCCTCATCGACTTTAACTTGATCCAACCACCTCGCTCTGGGTCTTCGTGCGTTCGCTCGATGGGATTGCATATAAGGTACGCCTCGAAAGTCGCGGTGATAGGGACATCCATACAGCGTGGCCAAACCAATGAAATAAAGCCCTTTCCGTCCTAAGATTAAACTGCCTAATCCAAAGCGTACAGCTTCCGCTTGAGAGGAGTTGCAGGAGGGCAGTATGCCTCCCTATATCCACTTTTCTGAAAAGTTTTATTCGAAACTTAGATTTCGTGAATGTGTTTTTTAGGCTCTCCGAGATTTTAGTCATTTCGCGACTTGCGACATATCTTTCTTTCAAGAGAGCATTTAGATCTTAACTATCAACTGCCGTATTTCACCATTGGAGGGGTTTACTTCGTATTCAATGGTAATTCTTGTAGGCGATGGACATCTCAATCCGGATCTTTTTTAAAAATTAAAGCATCGACCGTTTCTATAGGTCGAGTTCGATTCCTAGACTTGATATTCATCAAACTCGCAAATTTCCTGTTGCCACTTCGTTGGAATTAATGACTTCACTCAAAAAATACTAATTGTCACCAAAGAAATGTCGGCAATAAACAATAGGCCCCCTTTACTCATTCTTCTTCTTCTTGTGGCGCTACAGTCCGGGTTAAGCCTAGACCTCAACCAGGCCTTTACTCGCTAGACAGAAATAATAGCTCAAAACATACGAGTATTTGCTAAAGAAGACTTCACTCGAAGAATCTATGGAGTCTTCTTTTCGAGAGTCATAAAACATTTTCTTCTAAAAGTGTATTCGTTACACAGCTTGAGTTTTATTCGGGCGCCAATTTCATTTTGTATTTTAGCGAAGGCTGCATTTGATAAAACGATTTCGAATATTGCTGTAATTGGGTGTCAGTTAAACTCAATGTAGTTAATAATAAATGATTGATCTATCAGATTCACACAATAAAGAAATAATGCATCTCCCAAGCTATAAGCTCAAACGATGCGAGTTTATTAAGTAACTTCTAAATTTTCACAGTATAACGATGAATTTAATGCGCTTCTAAGGATACTTGCCTGAGATACTACTTAAGATTCGTTTATTTCGCCACTGGAAGGCGAAGCATTTTTACAATCCATTAAGTCCATAAAAAGCATTCAACAGCTAAACAGACTGCAAAATTCACTGCTCTCTGTGATTGTGCCAGATCAACAATTTTCTCACCCGCCGCCATCTCGTTGAAATTAATCTCGCGAGTTGTAAAAGTGCTCGTTGGACTCTAGAACGACGCAGCTCATTTCCTTCACCCACCTACAGGAGTACATCCTTTAAAATTCGCACTCAGCAGTCCTGAAAAGCAACATCCTTCGCAATGAGATCAAAGAAACCAACACAATCTGGCAAGGCTATTGACACAGAAACACCGAAGAAAGCGCCACGAAAACACAAAAACACAGCAATACAAGTCCCAACCGAATTCCTTTGTTTCGTCCCCAAGTTGAAGACACTTTGTGTGCAGAGCTGTCCTCACCGCCCAACAAAAAGACAACAGTCCCTTCCCTCCACCGCTCGCACATCTTTCTGTGTATGCACTCAGTTGGTCCACGGCCGTCAGTCGCTCACTCGGTCGTCTGGATATTGTCGCAATATAAAAACCAATAGATTTATCTCGACATTTATATTTTTGAAAGGAGGGATTTATCTTCGCACTGTTTAGATTGATGGTGGTGTTTATCTACGTAAATTCCGGTCAGACGTTTCGTCTCACTTCTCACCGAATGATGCACGGGTGTAGCAGGGATCATGAATAAATTGTATTTTTAAGGTCTTATGGGTTATGATAGACTGCGGCTTATTGGAAGTATACACCCACAACGACAGCAGTAATCCGAATTTCACTTCTGGCCGAATGGGGAAAGGGGAATAGTGAAGGGAATTGAGATGGCAATTCAGAAACCCCACTCGATTGTTGATTGATTCGCCAACAAGGTTACGACCTCGACTGTGAAGCCCTAAGTTGAATTTTTTTCTTCCTTCGCCGTTTCCATCTTAATTTGCCCTTCGGAGTGATGGAATGAAATTTCAATAATTCATGAATTGCCGGGGATACTTGAAGGGGAGTAATAAAAGGACACAAAAAAGATGTAAAAAGCGACGACTGGTAAGTAAAGGACCTCGGCCAAGGAAAATCGACGGAGCAAGCACCCGCAATTTTATACCAAGTACCCGTTTATTAGATTTAATTTAAGATTCCTTTGTTCGCATTTCGTTTTGGGGCTGAAGAAGTTCATTATTGTATCCCGGCGATCAGGGCTGGTTGTAAACTGGAAACGTTAGGGGATCATAAACGTTGTCTATTGATGTGTTTAGATACAATGAAAACGGAAACGCATCCGTGATTTGCTTCAAAATTCGTGCGCTTATGTGAATTAAATGCAATTTGGTTCTGTTCAGTTTATTATTGATTATTCATGTAAATTTATAAAAGAGTGCATTACATGTACGATAGTTTGTATTTTGTTATGTTTGTCCATGTTTCCGTTTATGGCATCTGGAGGAGAAAATTCAATGATAAACATTCTAGGCCGAACGGCACGGCGGCATGCGCCTGGTCAAGCGTCTTCAGATGCAACGTTTACGATGGATATGCCATGTAGCTGCCGAAAAGTCTTTGAATTCAAACCATTTGGACCAAGACGACAGAGGATTGCCTAGGCTGAGATGGCACACTCAAGTGGAGAAGGACATCATTCAATTTGAAGTGGGGAACTAAAAGCAACTGGCGAAAATGAATTTTTTTAGAGGAAAAGTTTTCCGTGTCAATCTCAAGTGAAATATTATGTGTGCTTGATGTGCGTTGGGGATAAAAACAAGATGCTGCAAAGCAAAAATGCCACATTGCTCCAAATCTCCACAAGAATTATATTTCAGGAGTGTTGTGAATTAATATGAGTGAAAGCTTTCAATAGCCAACACATTAGATGTATGAATACTACGTCGTGTCTTGTGACTTGTTTTACACACTTTTTTGTCAATGCTTGGATTTTGGGTTAAAGGAATTATTGAACCTTATTTTTATGAAAATGAATCAGGTCAAACGCAAACAATCAATGGTGTTCAGTATCGTGAAATGATAACCAATTTTTTTGTGCCTAGAATTGAAGAAATGAATGCGGACGGGATGTGGTTTCAACAAGACGCCGCAATATCTCATACAGCCAGAGAAACAATTCAATTGCTGCATCAGTCATTTCCCGCTCGTGTTATTTCGCGTTTCGGAGACCAGAATTGGCCGCCTAGATCGTGCGATTTAACACCTTTAGACGTCTTTCTTTGGGGTTTTTTGAAGTGGATGGTTTATGCGAATAAGTCGACAACGAATCATGCTTTAAAAGAGGAAATTGGGCGCTGCATTAATGAAATACCGCAGCATTTATGCAAAACGGTTATTGAAAATTTCATTTTAAGATCGGGTATGTGCCAGCAAAGCCGCGGCGGCCATCTGGCCGATGTGTTATTCCACTCATAGCCTCATCCTGTCTACTTTACGATATAATAAAGAATTCACAATTTTTTTTTAAATATCTGCGTTTTATTTAAAATTTAAATCTTGCGTTCTTGTTGGGACACCACACCTTGCCGAGCCGACTAAACACCACCGGTGCGAGTGTCAGCAGAGAAACATTGTCATGGTATCGACATTGTATGTGGTCGCCGTGGGGTAGCGGGTAAGTGTGTCGACCCACACGCAGTAGGTCTATTTTCGATTTCCGGTCTGAACACCTTGCATTTTCACGGCACAACCTCCTTCGAGTTGCTGACAACACTCAAAGAGTATCAATTATATATGTAGTTGATAGAACAGTAGCACGGATAACAAGAGTAGTTCTTGTAGAAGCTAGGCCTTGGTCCTTTGTCGACTGTAGTGACACTCAATGTGCTCAAGCAGCATTTCTTTGTAATGTTTCGTGACTTTAATTACCTTGGCACTCACCGTCATACCTTTCGGTACATTCCCATCGCTTTATCTTCAAACTTACTTACATATTTGGGGCGGTCTTCGCCTTCCCCCAAGATAGAGAATAGTCACCATAAATTTACACCAAACTGCGCCTTTCCTCCGTTCTTCTCTTTATATTAAAAAAAGGAAGCAGTCCTCTCCACAAAAATACACTATTTGGCAGAAAACTCATAACACTCAGTGAATTAAAAAGTCTTCTGGCGTACGGTTGAACTGAAACTACATGACAGTGCCCTTACAATGAATATTTAAAAATACACCGGGATAGCAATCAAGGTACCCCACATGTTATAAAACCGCAGAACTCTGCTCTAAAACTGTACACTCTTTACAAAAAAAAAATATCTGTTTGTTTCGCAAAATGTATCTCTGAGACAACTAATTGGATTGTACAAAAATGGTAGAACACACTGATGTACTAATATTGTGCCTGACAACGAAATGTGTGTTTTTTGCCAACTTCAGCCCAAGCAAGGACATATTCTGTAGACATAGTTCATGCAACTCAACCACAAGGAGATATTTGCATGTGCTCGTATATTTGTAGCGAAAGCACAATATTCTGATGTGCCTTGCATTGCCCTCAATATTTATACAAATGGATTTTGCTCGTTCGCCGCGCAATTGGTCGCTTCCATGACTATGCAATTGCATTTCATTCGCCAGCAACCGAAACACTTCCGCTTTCCCCCCATGATCCTTTGGTTGTTGTTTTAACGAACATTCTTCGCTAGTGTACAATTAATGGGCCCGTTTCCACTCTATCAGAATTTCGGAAGCAAATTTGCCTCCAGTCGATCAGCGAATTCTGCGGAAAACACTCATCTGATGGGCTACCTTGGGATGTGTACATTGACAAAAGGCAAATGTAACGATTACCAAAAACGAAATTGAACGCACATCCAGGAGTAAGGCTCCCGTACATTTCAGTCAAATGAGCACTTTAGTGGAATAACCTCGGCTATTGTGACAACTTCTCCAGTCTCCGCAATAAATTCATTGACTTTTCAATAAACCGCACCGAAGGGGTATCATACGAATGGGAATCCGCTTTCCATTCTATGTCTGCGCCCTATTGACGATTTCAAAGTCACATTCAGTCGAAAGGGTTTACCACACATGTTCAATTTTGCAGATTTGTGTGCGGTGTTCGTTAATGTGGATCCTTGGTACCTCTGTAGTGGCCTCAATTCACCAGCATACACAAACATACGTGCAAACAGAATGCCGAGGCACCTTCCAATTGATAGGTGAAGCGTAGAAATTTCTGGAATTGAATTGGGCGGCTGTGGTCGGAAGGACACCACCTAAAAGGATGATTCTGGGAACGAAGCACGAAATTCGGTTAGATATTGAATTTACGATGGTCTATTTATACGTAACCGTCGCGCGTGGGAGATCTAATAGCCCCGCTGCCACTCGTTGCTGGCCAATTCTCAGCAAATGCTCCTCGTCTACGGCGATCTCATAGTTTTCCGGTGAATGGGATGGGTTTCCGCCTTCAATGTTTGCAACGATAAATACAATTCCTGCTAGCAGGTAACAGCAGACGAATTATCGTGAAGATAGTACGGATAGACATCACGAGAATACGGGAATTATCAATTTCCATGTAAATTTATTGGATTTTGGGGATAAACTGTTGCTGAGGGAGGTTGTGTGCCTTTGTTAAATGGAGCTTGATACATTCAGGTGGTAATTTTTGGTTCTGTTCTGAATGTTATACCTTTGGTTTGTAGTAAAGGGTGATTCAACAAAAATGTACGATGCTAATTGTGAGTCGCACTAAACCTTCAAACTTTGTTGCCCAACTTCAATTTACATTTTTTTGTGTCAGTGTTTGTCGAATTCAATCACGGAGAGATACACAATTTGGCAGCGAATTTAGATTTTTGAGGCCTTTAACGAAAAAGGATCGCTTAAGTCAAAATGTGTTTCTTCCACTTCGTTGTTTTTTTTGGTCAGCATAAGCAACGAAATCGGAAACTTGGGTGCTTCTTAAAGCACATGAGCAAGCCCTTAGTCTTTTCGAGCAGTAAGTTCTGCGTCCTGTTTGCTCTACTAGCGTCTGGAGGAGAAGATTCAACGACAAACTTTATAGGCTGTACGGCGGCATGTGCCTGGTTAAGCGTCTTCGCATACAATGCTTAAGATGACTAGACCATGTAGAGTATATGGACGCCACTGCTCGTGCCCAAAAATTCCTCAAGTTTGAGCCATTGGGACAACGCAACAGAGTGCGGCCTAAGTTGAGATGGCGTACACTAGCTGAGAAGGACTTCAGTCAACTTGGAGTGCGCTACTGGAGGCAGCTGGCAGAAAATTGTAATAGCTGGAGAGGTTGAGTCCCAGGTCCACCTCGGAATGCATGAAAAAAAAAGAAGAAGAAGATTCAACGAAAAGTGTGCACAATCGGTTGAATTGTCACCGGCAATACGCCGATGATTGCTTAAACAGACAGAAGTGACTTTACCAAGAAAATGATCCTCAGCGACGAGGCACAACTTCACTTCAGTAAATTTGTTAACAAGTACTATTGCCGCATGGAGCAAATACACGACTGTTTAAAAGCCGATACATCCACAAAGACTGACTGTTTGGAGTGGATTATTGCCTAGCGTCGTCATCCGACCGTACTTTTTCGAAGATGAGGTTGCCTTAGCAGTTACCGTGCTTGGTGTTCGCAGTCTCAAGATGATAACTTGCTTATTGTGGTCAGAAATTTAGGATATGGACTTGGACGATGTGTGCTTTTGATACACGGCCAAACGTTTGTAAGTCTGAAACAATTCATGAGCCAAAGGTTGGGTAATTTGACACATTAATCTCAATTATGTCGCAGATTTATTGATTTTTTTTTTTTTGACTATCGGCTATATAGCGGTAGAATCTACCGGATGCATTATCGTTGGATCACCCTTTATAAAAACACTTCTTGAAGTAAACTCAGGAAATTCACCCAATTCCGTGATACAGTGACTGCAAGGTTCTTTCATACTTAAAATTATAGTCTCATTAGAAAAGGTAAAAGGACACATTCCTTGATTGACGAGGGTGGGAAATGATACAATTCGTATTCCGCTTTCCTTTGAATCACTTCAAATAAAAATTTGTAGCCCACATTTCCATTCGATATAACATGTGACCAAATTCACAACAGCACACAGTGGATACCTAAAGTCCAATTCTCCATATGACCATAGAGACAATTAGTAGTGAAAGCTTTCTCATGTCACGTAGAAGTTGAAGAAATATGTCTCAGAAATGCATATTTTCATTAAAATACGACAAAATTTGTCTCTTTACTGCCGGTGAATGTCGGTATTTCGGCTGCTTAAAACTGGCGCTTACACTTTATCGCCACAATTAAAAAACAAGGTATTTGCTGCTTGGGCTTAAATTAAACATCACCACATTTTTATGTCTGGACGTGCTGAAGGAGTAAAGACGCCTTTAAAATGTCAAGTGTCAGGTCATCAGGAAGGGGTGATGGAAGAGGAAATGTTTATGGCATATAACACGCCGGAGAATTTGATTGGGAAGACAATTCAGAAGTGGGACCATTTTTGAAGTAGTGGTTAAATGTTAGGTCCAATGACTGAAGAGCTTATTTCCACTTGGGATACACACAATAAGAGGGGTTGCTGCTGTCATTGAATGAAGTGCTACCCGTGCAAAGTAGTGAACAAATAGTTTTGTTAGAATAAGAATTTTTTTTCTTAAAACAGACTAACTCGTATCGTATGTTGCAAACATTTCCGTCATAAGAACATAAAATATGAAGACTTTGCTGGTGGATTTAGAATTCCATAACTACGAGTATTTATTCCTAGAAAAAACTTTCTAAAAGTACTCACGGAAGAGTTCCTTCTCAACTGCTTTCACACAGCATATGGTTTCAGAGTGTCTCCGAGAAGAATAAAATGCATATGACGATGACAAACAAGAACTATGAGTAAACGAGGATTATGAGAAAAAGTGCAGCAGGACAAACCCAGACGTAAGATGATGAAGAGGCGACTTTACCAAAAAAAACTTTCAGATTTGATGTATCTGGGCACAAGATGCCTATGAGCAAATTTCACACAAAATCTGAGAAGAATGTTCAAATTGAGGAGATTTTTTGAGTGCATTGGACTGAAAATAAAGGAACTACTAATAAATAAATGGCATTGAAGTTAAGAGTGAATTTTTGTCCAATTTGTATGTACTTCCCTCAGTTGAGTAGTTTGTTCGTACACCTTAGCGCTCAAGTTGTTTTAAATTCAGCTAAAAGTCAGAAAACACAGAATCCTGCCATCATTAAGAGCAGTAAACAAATCCTTTAGTTGTCCAATATTGTCTTAACGCACAAGTTAACAACAGGAAGGCATAACTACTTCGGGAAGAATAGATAGAAATAAGTACACATTCATTTTTCCCAGATTAACGTTTGTCACACAACTTACTTGCCCTTTTATTCGTGTCATTCCGATATACTTATATGTATGTGTATACGACTATATGTAGTTGTTGGATGACACATTTGCATACATATCTTCTAATGTTGTTCACGAGTTAATTATCATCTCATGCAGAAATTTGATAATCACCCCACCCCAGCAATGGTCAGGAAATGTGCTTAACCTTGACCTTTCCTGCGGTTTTCTTGTGTGGTTCATCAAGTGGTTATTGTATTTTGATATCCACTTCATCACATAAGTCAGTTCAAGCAATTTCAAGATGCGAATCAAGTACAGTCACATTTCCATTAAGGTCATGACTGCATTTGTTTCAGCTAAAGGCAAACTTGGCAAAAATGGTTTGATTTATAATTATGAGCATAGTATTCGTAAATTCTTTAGCGTAGATAATTCGAAAATGTTGTGCACGCCATCTCAAAGCTGAAATCGTAAATTAGTCTAAGTTAAGTTCAAAGACTTCTTGAATAAATTCACCAAACGTATGTGAAAGTTTATACAAAAGAAAACTTCTTCTTCTTCTTGTGGCGCTACAGTCCGGGGTGGACCTGGGCCTCAACCAACATGGCTCTACAGCCGGCACGGTCTTTCGCCAGCTGCCGCCAGTTGTGCACTCCAAGTTCTCCACTTGTGTGCGCCACCTTATCCTGGGCCGTCCTCTGTTGCGTTGTCCCAATGGCTCACATTCGAAGACTTTTCGGGCCGGAGCAGTGGTGTCCATTCGCTCTACATGGCCTATCCATCTTAAGCGTTGTATCTGTAGACGCTTGACTAGACTCATACCGCCGTACAGCCCTACGTCTACAGACGTACGACAGGCCACGTAATCTTCCGTAGTAATAATTTTTGAGGCACCTAGGCGTGGCTCATTAAACCACAGGGACTCGTATTGACGGTCGCCATCAAAAGAGAAGAGCCTCCGTACACAGCGCCCAAGTACTCTTTTCTCTTCGCTGCGCGAATTCCCTTCCTTAAACAAGAATTAAGTCAACGACCAATATTGCCCTTTTTCGACTTTTCTTAAATCCCCGAACACACGCGGTCAAAACAAAGGTGGAAGTCCAATGCGGCTGCTACAAGATGGGAAATTTTTCTTGTGATAGTGGTGATGTGAGGCTAAGTACATATCACACCTACCGCCTCTATGTAAACTGTTGCCTCGTTCATGTCCTTTTCATTTGAAACAAAAGCGAGGAAAAGAGTTTTAAGCGATGGATATGCTATCAACATGAATCATTTGGTGTCACCCTTCCTTAAAGTACATTGTTTTTTTGTTTTTACCCAGCCAAAGGCATGTAAGCCAAATGCATACAGAGATATAATATTACTCGTACCTGTGGCATTGCGTCGCTATTTGCAAGGATCCACACCTGATTCCAATGGATTTTGCTTCTCTTTCGCATGAATTGATAGCCCATAAAATATTTCACATTTTTCTGCTCTAAACTCTAGGTTATCAGACTTTCAAGGATTTCACCGTTGAGAGTTTTCTTCTTGGCGAAACGAATAAGAATGGCAAATCCCCAAACGAAACCCTACTCACTGAGGTTCTTGCAGTTTTTCTTCTTCTTTTTCTCCCCAAACTTACCCACGCCTAATGAAGCACATATTTTAAGACGTTTTGCACACTTTAGCCAGCTCTCCATGGACATTACAGAAAAGCGAGCCGCCGCCCTCTGCAGAATAGCAATCGCCGAGGCGTTGGTATGTATCCCGATTCAGAGCAATTCATGAATAATGCATAAAAATACAAGGGAAAAACTTACGCAGATAGACAGCCGCTTAGAAGTTTTGCCCCTACGTCTATCCAGTCTATTCTCCGGAGATCTTCGGATGAAAGGAGACACAAAAAACCAAAAAGTAAATATGTGTATGCTTTTATGGATCTGAAATGGCTTTGCAAAGCCCAAAGTCGGCTTCAAATGGCAAAAAAGGATGAATATGTATGCCTGGGATGTGGGGGGGGGGGATGGTGGAAACGGAAAAACATCAAATATCCAAAAGGGATGATGATTTTTCCTTGGCTATTCTTGATTGTCGTCTTCGATGTTGTGGCACTGCATCCTGTTCGGACTTTCTCGTGTCACGCGCTTCAAATTATCATCGGGGTGTACATTATTCATGAATCTACGAAAACTCATTAAGATTCACATCTTTGCCATGTGCCAATGTGACAAGGTTACCCCTTTTTTCGGGTGTGGTTGCGGCCGCCAAACTCATTGGGGTTTGTGTCTACTGGGCGCCTTCTAAAGTTCAACTGACAGGCTGAGCCCGCCACTTCCGCTCTCTGTACTTTTCTCGGCACGTTTCATTAACGAAAATTTGCCCCGACACGTGACGGTGTGTGGGATGGGATCCCGTGATTTATTGGTGGGACGAGGTGTGCTGTTTAACTTTGAGGAAGCGCATTTCAATTGACTTCGATTTTCGTACGAAGCAATGAGCACTTTGACTGATGATAGAAATCTCCAATAAATTTCTTGTGTTCGTAAAAGTTTCGCAATCAAGGAGGAGGCTGACTTCCTTGTTTGGAAATTTGTTTTTGTTAAATTTTCGGCGATTGCTACGATTGTTGAAAGTTGCTTAATTGCATATCGAAAAGGGGCACGATTCGGTTTGATCTCCAAAATACTCATTAAAGCCTGCCCCTACTTGAAGTACGCCATATGACCTGCTTCACTTTTGCCATCTCATATATGCCAAACGCATTCCTAACCCTGCTTAACAGAGGCAAGGAAATTAAGTAATCAACTGCACAGACGGAGCACAATATCATTTCCACCACCAAGTTGAGCAGAGAATCAAATGATTTCAATATGACAGAAACTTTGTGGGAGGTTCAATGAAAACTAGATTTTAATTAATTCCCTCTTCTAAAGTGTCAAAGTAATACATTTGACCCTTTTCTGAGAATGACAAATTTGCGGCCGAGAGCATCAACCAAGCACTTGCAAAGGGGACATTGGTGACACGTGCAGCAGCATATTGGTCTCTTGAAGGATACTTGCTGAAAACAACTGGTACATGTGATAAATTAAAATGACAAAATTACACTGATGGTCGCCCCAAGGGACGATGCTTCGTGCAGACAAAAGACCGTCCAAAGGGACAGCGCCCTCAGCTGTGTCGTCAGTTTGTGTAATTACTTGCCTATGAACAATTGTGCTGAGTGACTTCCCTTGGGCTATAAGTTCAAGACCCCGTTCCGTTCGGAGTAACTTCACTCTCAGTGAGATCTCAGAATTAATTAAAAAATTAAATACGAGTATTACGTTAAGAAATCCCAACTGCTGACGATCCCAGTGTGACGAGATGTTGTTGGCAACTTAATTGGATCGTACTCGGAAGGAATTTTGCAAAACAAGTACTTACAAGAATTGGAAGTGATATCATGTTCGTGGCAGAGTTTGTCCGCTAGAGAGGGCACCCTTATGTATCCTAACAAATTGTGAGAACTTAAATGTGCCAATAGACTTCAGTGCATTCCAGCTGTGGACACTCACTTAATCCTAATGGGATTACAGGTATTAAATTTGTCAGTGGCGAAGATGATATGCCAAGAGATTGGGTAATTTTCGAATGTGCTGTATACACCCTCGAACTGTTTTAGACAGCTAGTTCCATCGTCTTAAGGAGTTAAGTTAATTCTTGTGTTTGTCTTGATAAAGCGCCATGTGTTTCATAGGAATACGCATAAATAAAATGATTTGGAAGCAATAGTACAAACTTTTAATTTTTTTTTTTTTTTTTGAAATTGAGTAGATTTGTGTTGAATCTTTTGCCGAGAAACGTTCATGCATTGAGTTTGGGTTGGGTAAAGTTAAAATTTAGAATCAATTTCCCGCAAGAATGACCATCTCTTCTGACCAGATCTTCTTCTTCTCTTAATGGCGCTACAGTTCGGAATGGACCTGGACCTCAACCAACATGCCTTTCCAGTAAGCACAATCTTTTGCCAGCTGCCGCCAGTTGCACACTCCAATTTGGTTCTCCACTTGCGTGTGCCATCTTAGCCTAGGCCGTCCTCTGTTGCGTTGTCCCAATGGCTCAGATTTGAAGACTTTTACGCTCTACATAGCCTAGCCATGTAGACTACCCAACCAATATTTGCCAATCTGTTTTGAATCATTAAAGATATGTGTGGTCAAGCCTTGTCATGGTGGAAGACACTTCCCTTTCTCTTGGTCAATTCTTCGATTGATCTTAATTGATTCCTTTATTCAAACGGTCGCGTTGTGCATAGTGGAGTATTGAGTTGAGCATTCTACCAATTTTTTCGAGCTCATAATACAAAATACCCTTTCAGTCACAACATACGCTTAATAATCAGTCCGTGTCCATAATTGCTGACATTGTGTATTCTCATATAACAATCAAGCTTCTTTGGTTGGGCTGCTGATTTGTTGATTATTTCAAACTGTCATAGGGTTGATGTATGGTGCCTCCACTATCTTCTGGTGAATTTTGTGCCGGTACTCCATCAGTCCAAATTTTCGGTGCCAGGAAGACCAGTACAAAGTGACTATTTTACATCGAAACTTCCAGAACTAAGTCGAACAAACGACTTCTTGGTCCAGCGTTTGCTCACAGTATTATCACAGCTGCACAAATTTGTTGGCATGATTTCGTAGCATTTTTCTTTTTTCTTGTGGTAACAAAACAACACATAGAGTATGTTTTCAGATATGTGATTTAAAGAGTAAATTAAAACGCTTACATCATTTTGAATCCAAAACCAATCTACTTCCACTTGCTACATAATAAGAAATGTTCATAAGCTGTCACGATATGCTTAGTTGAATTATTCAGAGCCTTTGTTTAACATTTTTAACTAATTACCATGCCTGTCAAATGTGTGTTCCGTCTGCTTTTCCGTTTTTCGTTTTCTCTCTATTATTGCTTGATTTACAATATTAGCAAACAAACCTTGTTTTATAAATATCATACGAATTCTGGGTCACCCAATGGTCATTCTGACGAATGTCCTCTGTTTTTGTTTTCAATGCATTCTGTATCAATTTTTCATTGAATTAAGCAAAAGTAAGCTCCAAGCGCTCTAAGTCACATTCAAATAGTGAAAACAATCAACTAGAGAATGGAGAAGTAGAAAACTATTCAGACCATTGCACAAAACGCGCACTTCTACGTCTCTATCTCTATTTCACCGATGTGCACAAAAGAAAAAATTTGATGAAATAAATTAAAAATGAAAAAACGGAGCCTAGGAAGAATATTTAACCAAGAATTACTAACAAATCAGTCTTCTCATCCAAACTCCTTCCCAAATGGGGAAAACGATATCAAAACGACCTTAGATCTTTATTTTTTAGTTTTAGTGACATATTTTTCCCAGTCGCCTGTATCGATGGACTTGTTTTGTATACTGAATTTTATTTAACCCTCGTCTGTAGTCTAATCAAATTTAGTCAGTTTCTTATGGCAACCCTTCCCGCATACGCGATCAGCATTAAAAAATATCAAAGATCATTCATTTAATGTTCATTTCGAAGTTACACACCATCATCTCAAGAATTATGAAATGATTCTTTTTGACATTGAAGGTATTCGCAAAGACGGGCGAGTTTTACAAATGTGCCAAAACTAGGCAATGCGTTAACCAATTCTTCTCTATAATTCCCACCCCCAATACAAACTCCTATACATGTGTTTCCTTTCATCCAAATTTCCAATCTCTAGCTACACATTCTTATCCTCTTATTCCTGAATGAGCATCCGCCAAAAAATAAAACTCTTATTTTTGACCTCAATGTTTATTTCGTATTTCAATATAATAACAGAACTATATCAACTCTTAAACGCAAGAAATGCTTCAACTTCCGCCCGGGAAAATAATCCGCATATATTCCAAGTGCCCGTTTACAGCCGACATAAAGTTGTCTCTTCCGCCACTTCGGGCATTTAAACAAAATTTGGGATGTTCATCTATTTTACACATTTTCAAACGAAGTCAGCATATTCAAGAATACATCATTGTACACCACAGAAACCTTAGGCAACGAGCGCAATGGAGCGGATAAATAAATAAACAACCCACAAACAAGAAAATCGCCGCTTAGGTCAAGTGAACTTATCCAAAGCAGATTACACACGCAAGTAGATACGATCCAGCAGTGAACCCATTTTCATTTTAAATCGAATGGAAACTATTTCAAGTCCAATTGAACAGTCCAACAGCCTAACACAGATTCGTAGGATATGTATGTAAATCGAGTGTGCTTCGGTACATGAGAGGAATTCTTCAATTGATGGCTGCCCCAAGGTTTATGGTCACACCATTTTGGGCAACCGAAACTGAATTCTTACCCAAAAAGGACATACGCTTATGGAGGATTGCAGTGATTGCGGGATACCTCTTCGACCCGGAATTCATTTGGTTTGGTGGTGGCTTTGAATTTCAACCTAAAAGGGGTGCGTGGCATTTTGCCGTCGTTCACATGACAAATTAACTGATATTCGGAACTGTACAAAATGGTCAGTTTGGCTGGGTGTTATATTAAGGAGAAGCTAGGCCCTGGTCCGTTATGGGCTGTAGTGCCACTCAATTATTATTATTATATTAAGGAGGAGTGCCTAAGTTGTTGAATTTTTCGCGAAATGAGTGTTTGGCAAATTATTGTTTGGAAATTAATTAAATACATGGAACATCTTTCAAGCTTGTCTCCTAGCTTTAAACGGATTTCAACTGAATAGTGGTTTGATGTAAAATTAGTTTAATCGCACACTTGTCTTTCTCTTACCAAACTCATACGAACAACAAAAAGGGATAGGTTCTATAAAGAGCGTGCCAGACACGCTCCGACAAATAGGCCAGACCTAAGGTCGTCCGAATACCCGCTCTTATTATGATAAAGTCAGAAACTGGTTGGTGCTGATAAACGCGCCGATATTTTTCAGCTTGAATAAATTTCTTGCCAGAAGTATGTCCAAGAAAGTTTGATGCCAATATTGCAATATCAAATTGGTTGTTATTGTTCTCAGAGTATGACTCAGTTTTAAGATTATAAACTTGTAAGTCTCTACTATGCAATCTTTTAATATTGTCCCTTAAATTTTTTACTTTATCGTACATTGCCACAATGAATAGATCTCTTTAAGGAACGCGATAATGCTTGTCGAAACTTTGGGCGAACTTACAGAAGTAACTCTTTAGTTATAAACTACAGCGAAGGGAATAGCTGAAGAAGAACTACATTCAATCATTCAAAAGATACATACACATACATTTGCTATTTAGAGGCTACGAGTTTTGTGCGTCTAAGACCAATTAATAGTCAGCTTAAACTAAAAGCTCGTAAGTTAAACTTAGTCATCAGCATTTCATTTGTCTTATTGTATGAAGGTTAAATAAGCTCGTATTTGACAACATTAACATTTTTTTTTCTTTAAATTTACAACATGAGAGAGTAGAGAAAAACTGAATTAGAGAGGTCTTGGTAGTGTTGTGCCATGATTTATGAAGTACGTGGAATAGTGATAGCAAATCTCATCCCCAACCGTTTGGACACAAAATACCCGCAATAGGACTAAAAATTTATTCAAATGCTGAGTACAAAAATATAATGCCCTCTATGCATATGTAAACGAAAAATCTACAATATTTGCAAGCCAAACGAAGCTGACTCATTTATGCGTGGCATATGCATTTGTATTCCGCGGTTGTTGGTGGTATTCTTTGCCAAGCAAGAATATATGTGTATGATCCGACAAACGCTGTTTTGCCATATAAATTATTTGTAGTGAATATTTTGTTTGCTTAGTAAAACATAACGTATGTGTGGTACGTGAGTGTGGATGAAATCCTTGACGGAAGGAGAAATGAAGGGCTGGCTGTGAGAAACTGTTTGCGTGATTGCCTCCGCTTTTACTCACTCCATATAGCGGAAACATGAGATCACTTCAGAGCATTACTCGACGCTGTAAAAGCGCACGCAGGGAGTTTTTGGGTTATTTTCGATAGGACATGGATCCACTGGTAGACACCGGACACCAAGCTAGGCGACATTAGTGCACTTCATCCGGTGAACATGCTCCGCTGAAGGTGATGAATGTCTTGTTGGCCAAAGTTTTCTCTGATTTACAAGGTGTAATCCACGTCGACGGGAAGTACCAATAAATACAGTTCCACCATTATAACGCACCGGCTCTCACCTCCACCGTACAAGAAGGTCGAAATAATCTGGGAACAGCTGTACCTTCCATAGTACGCTCGAGGAATGGCTCTGTGCGACTTTTTTGTTGCCATATTCGAAAAAGTCATTCACCCTGCATTGCTTTGAGTCGAATCATCACTTTGATCATCATCACCACAGAAAGTTAGTTTGCATACGGAGCGGAAGCATTGCAGGGTAAATTGTAATGAGCTCAAAGAAAACTATGTTAAAAATTATGGTTTCCTTTTGTAGGCTAAAAACTTTCGAACCGCACTCTTCTGTGTGAAAAACATTGTGTTCTCAAATCCTAGTCGCCAACTGACGTTGTTTGTCCTTGCAACATGTTGTATTAATGTATCCCGTCATTGGATTTTGTAAAATCAAAACATTTTCATCTAGAAATTTACCACTTAAAATTTTGAATTCGATAATTCATCTATTTGTTGAAGCAGCTCGGCCCTGGTCCCTTGTGTGCTGTAGTGCCACTAAATTAATTAAGAAAATTATTAAATTATTAATTCATCGATTTTCAATTACCAGAAGACTGTGCGCATATTCCAATATACAAAAACAGGAGATCCACTCTTCCGCCTTCGAAAATGTGTTAACATGCCTTGAAAGTCAACAAATTTCAAGAAATGTCAATAACGAAAAATGGATAATGTACAGATTTTATGGCATCGCAAACTATGTATGACGTTCCTGTGTATGACAAATCATGAAAATTAAATTATGAAAATTAGAAGCGGTAGGAAATATGGCTTACAACCCATTCTCATATAAACAATTTCGTAAATATCGGTCTAACCGTTTGGGAGAAGTGTGACCACAAACACCAAAGATTTGTATGTTTTGGACTGGCAACTAAATAATTTCACTCATAGAAGGCTTTAATTATATTTTTATGTTTGCTAACGTCATCGAAATTTCAAACACATTCTGTTAGTTGATAGTCAGTACATCAACTGCCAATCATTGAAAAGTTGTTTGATTGTGTAGATTTTTTTTGGCGCATATTGAAAAATGGAGATCAAAACGAACACATATTTTCCTTTTTTTAATTTCCGAAAAAGAAAAAAACATGTTGCAAGCTCACTAAAGGTTATGTGCTGTTTATAGTGACGAAGCTCTTAAAGAACGGCAGTGTCAAATTTGTTTGCCAAATTTTTTTTTGGTAATTTTTTCACTCACAGATGACAAACGATCAGATCAAAGCAATAATCGAATCGGATCATCACAGTACAAGACGTGAGATTGCAGAGAAGCTTTTTGTATCACATACATGCATTATATAAAGGCTTTGCAGGAATAAGTACTCGTTTTATAACTTTTCCTGTATATGATTTGTAAACAAACAAAAATTGTGCAATTCTGAATATTCTACTGTATATTCCAGATATTGGCTTCCCCTTTAAAACTATGTTTTTAGATTTTCGAAATTCACATATTGATGGTTAAGGGTTTTTGTTCAAAAACAATTTGAGTCAGAATTCCCTATATAATTTTTGTTTGTAGTTGCCTTTCATTTGTGACTTGTTTTCAAAATTCCAAGTGCATCTGTATAGATTTTTGAGAAAAGTCTCAAAATAATTTACAAAAACCTGTCAATTGTGTGTGTATGATGAAATGTGTCCCTTGACTCCGCTTTATCTTTTTATTTGTGCCATCCTAACATTATTCACAATCTTAAATTTGCTAGGTGGATTCTAAAAACGTAAGCAAATCGATGTGACTGACTCTTTGTGAAAAAGAAGTTATGAAAGGAAAACAAAAACCTAAAAGCGATTCAATTCATGACAATTTTTGGTAACACTTACTGTCAAAGGTTTTTCAACTCATTACATTTTTAGAAACTAAATTTCAAAAACACTTCAGGTTTTGGTCAACAACATTCGTCTCAAATTGTTTCCTTTCATGTGTCCGAAGTAATTCTCAATCTCAATATTCTCTTCAAATTGGTTGCCTTCCGAAATAATTGATAATTGAACCGAATTTTATGACTGTCCATTAATAAAATAGATTTCTCAGGTCTACCCTAGACATTTTGATCAGAATGGGTTGAAATGCATAACGTCGTGGCGATGCTGTAGGTATCGAAAAGAACATGCACTGGACTGTAATGAAGATGGAGTAGCCTGGGGTCTCTTTAAGCTTGACAACTTCGCGCTGTTGCTACTAAGAGAAGCTTGTTGTAGCATATTTTCCCTTCTTTCAATTAAATCGCGACAATTGCATAAGCAAATTATAACTCTTCTCAATGTCTTTCTTCTTTGATTTTTTTTCGAAGGATACACACAATATTTGTGTTTATTTCAATCGTGTGTCATGGTCCGCTTATATGAAATCAATCTCGGATGCACCATCCATGACGCACCGAATATTTTCCCGTTTGAATGAGCCATGCCATAGTATTGATTGATTGACGTCGAACGAAGGGATACTTCACATTACAACATCCACTCTGCCGATTGCTCGCTCTCACAAAACTGATTCCTCCAATTTGATAGCGCAAAAGATCAAAACTCCGGCATCCTTCCACCTTCCGCCAATGACATTCTATGCAAACAAACTTCATCGTGCGGAATCGCGTCCCCCGTCAAAGTCCCCCTGATTGCCAAATTGTTGACTGAAGCTAATAATCTTTAGGTCTTGCCGGAATGTTGGTTATCGATTGAGGGAACACATTATCACGTTGGCAGTTGTTGGGTCATATCGAAGATACAGCAACCCACAGAAGTGAAGTGAAAAAGGAAAAAGAAAACGACAAGCGAAAGAATTTTCGCACTAGGGGAATGATGGTCACTTAAAGATGCTAAATTGATGTCGAGATGGTTTTACGTTCCGACTTAAGCGGAAATAAATACTTTTACACTAAACGAGTGGAAAATATGTCATTTGTGTGTTTTCTTTAAGACAGTACAAGGAATACACAGCGATGGGTGTTCTTTGTGAATTGCCTCCTCCGTGGAGAGAAGGATCCTGTTTACAAGGATATGTCCTCTAAATATATGCCGCTACATATATTCTCCTTCGAAACCTAAGAAAACTGTATTTAGTTTTCCGCCTTTGACTGTTAAGTAAACGCGGCAGGAATGTCCAATCATTTTGCATTCAATAATTCCCATTTTAAGGTTTTCTATTTCTCCGTTCCGTCCAAAGTTCAGGATAAAAGCCTCTACGTTCGATATCAACCGACGATGACTCCTGCTGAATATCAATTATGTCCCATTATGAAAGATATCCATTTTCAAATGCAAAAACGACTAAAAGCAAAACAGAACATCAGTTTCTGAAAAGATGAAAAACTCTTGAGGGCGTCTTGAAAATTCAAAGGATACCAACGAAGCGAGTGGGGGCGAGTGGCGCAGTGGATGTTGTTTTCGCATAAATGTTATGTGGTTCGGATATGTTGCAGACTTGTGCTATAAATACTTCAAATTCCCCTGCCTTCCGCACTGGCGCAGGAAACGTCGGACGTTTAACGTAATTTAATTCTCTTTGACAGAATGAAATGAAACGCGAATCGTACGGGAAGTAAAAAGCTGAAGAGCTTGAAGGGCAGAGCCCCCACATAGATTCTCGTTCTGAAGATATTCTTAGAAGCGAAAGATGGTTTTCTTTTCTAAAAATTTAATTCAATTCAATTCTTGGAAAGTTAATTCAACTGAATCACAACTTTTCACCTGCTAATTCGAGATAATATCCTGCTTCCATCTTTAGTTTGAACAAACAAAAAAAAAATTGTTTTGTTGCACTTTGACATTGGATTCCGGCACTTAAAGCGTTATAAGTGTTTTAGTGAATTCGTGGAATTGGTTATAGAAATTTGCGGATAATGCATTGGAGTCTCCTGGAACTCGAGCAGACATCGTTTCAAATTCTACGAATGGCGAATGAGTGATGGAAAATAAGTGAAGCATTCACTTCGGTATGCGTTAACATCCATGTGAATGTGCTCTCTACTGATGGTGGGGTGTGAGGTTTTCGGCTCTCCAGACAAGAGTCTGTCAAAATGACGAGAGATACAAGTATTCTCATGGCAGAATAAATCAGTCTGTGAAAACCGAGAAAATTCCTTTCTAATACTCATCAGCTTAACGTCACTCAAATTTATCGTGATGTCATGTCAATTTGCAGCAACTTATCTAAGTGTGTGGGTGGTGTACGTATACCTGAACAGCAGGCACACATGGGTATAATCTGAAAGCCAAAGAGAAACAAAGGCATGGCACTGCCGTCGTTCCTGAGGTGAACAGACGCGTTCAGCACCACTGCCTAGGGTGAATAAATTCTTTCGGATAATATGTTTGAGACGGGCACCTAAAAGTTATGCACCATCCATAGAAATTGTTTAACAGAGCATTAGGATTGAATTTCGGTTCATGGGATTCAAAGGGAGGAAGGGGCCCAATTGCAAAAAAACATTCATCTGTTGAACTTATGAAATCCACTGGTGAATGAAGTTGCGAAGGAAAGTTCAAATTAGAAACGAAGTAGCCAGAGCATGTATTTTTTTGTTTAGATTTATTGAAGTTGAGTTCGCTTTGTGAACGGAAACAAATGATTTATTCCTTAAATCGTTTAATACTGTGAAGGTTTGAAGAAAGTACTGGGAATAAAAGAATGGAATGCATTTTGTATCCGTCGATAAAATATTTTTGCTTACTTTTGAACAAATGGCGATGGCCAATACAGCCATCGGATAAAGCTTTGCATATAACTTGAGTGAAGGTAGACAAGAATTGTGGTCGCACGACCCAGTTTAGACACTGAAGGAATTGAGCACTTGATATTTTGATGTTTTCGTCGAACTCACGCGCGATCATCGTCAACCAGTTTTAGTCGAAGGAAAGCATGCCCGAAGAGTGGAGTCTCTTCGTTATTTGCTAAGCCCAACATAAAGAAAAAGTTCAATTAACGAGATATCCCTATCATCGCTATCATCGCGTGCGTTAATGGCATTTGACTGAAGAACTACTCGCATATAGTCCGTAAAACTGCAAAACATGGAATTTAGCCGTCAACTTAGAAAAATCCAAGATAATGATATTCAGAGAAGGGGGAGGAAAGTACGCACGAGGTGAAAAATGGACTTTTCAAGGACAACAAATAGAAATAGTTAAGCAGTATAGGTATCTTGGAGTATTGATTTCATCGAACCTAAATATGAACGCGCACTTTAAAATTAAACTAGCAGAAGCTAAACGGGCCATCTGTTCTGTATGGGAAAAATGTTTTCAAAATAAAGATGTTGCGCACAATTCAAAGGTAAAAATATTCCGAGCCACAGCCGCTTCTATACTATTGTACGCTGCACAAGTTTGGGGCTATTGCTCCTTTGAAACTGTGGAAAAGTTCCTCAGATATTTCCTCAGACGAACTTTTAAGCTTCCAAGTAACTCTCCTAATTACATGTTGCACTTAGAGACGGGAGTTCCACCCTTCTTCCTAAATACCCTTAAACTACATTTTGAGTATATTTATAAAGTCTATGCGATGAGGCAAAACAGAATCCCGAAGTTGGTGCTCTCTCAAATGCTAAGATATAAAGTAAAATGTGTACAAGAATGGGAGTCTTTAGGATCAGAATGCAGTTATAGCTTTAATTTCTCACCAAGCGAACAACTACCATCCCTAAAGCAAAAACTAAACACCCTGCTTCGGAGAACTAGCCTAAAATGCTTCGATAACTGCAAAAATGAAGCACAGTCATCTCAATATAGAGAATACTACAGCAAAATGAATCACAATTTACAAGAAGGAACGTATTTTTTAAACAGCTACTCGGCAGAAAAAATAAGTACGATTTTTAAAATAAGAGGCGAACTTCTTAACTTAAATTTTATACCGCATCGACCTGATCTTCCAATCTTATGTGAACTATGCAATCTCAGAGAACGTGAGGACGTAGTTCACTTTATTGCTAAATGCCCTATACTGAAGGAGTTTCGCAGTCATTTCTTCAGTGCTCAGATACTTGAGCTGGAAGAAGCGATAGATATCTTGAATGGCAGCAGAGGATGGGACCTACTCTACAACTACACAGTCAACGCACTTCGCTACAGAAACTGCATAATTGAAGGAAGTTTTTAATTATAAAAAAAAAAAAAAAAATATTTTCTTTAAATGTCAATCTGGTAGACGACCCCTGATCAAACCATATAGACTAAGTTATAAAACTAGATATTGTAAACACTCGATGTTATTTTTTTGAAATAAAATAGTCTGAATTAATAATAAAAAATAATAAAAATAGTCCGTAAAACTGCGAGCGCCTACAATGTTTAAAACAGATGAGACATGTAGAGAGTGTGAAATACACAGCTCAAGGCGGAAGGGTCTTCGAATCAATGCAACAGAGGGCGTCAACGTCTACGATGACACACAAGTGGAGAAAGACTCAAAACAAATTCATGTACGAATATGAAGGCAGATTGTTGCTTTAGCGCCATTCCTCCAATCGGTTTATAAGGATTTTTTTTTGAATTTAACAACTCGCATGTTTCTAATGACACCAGCTTTTTTGAGTTACTGACAACGGTTCGATACTACCAATTGTCTGTGAGAAGCTAATAAATCTCGTTACTTTTCTACAATCTGCCTACTCAGAGGTTTTTTGTTAAATACTGGATTAGGTAGACACCTGAAAAAAGAGCATCAAATAAGAACTGTACCATCGAAGTTCCTATGTTACGGCTTATGACATATCGTGGTTGTAGCATCGTCAAGCAAGGGTATTGACTAGAAAGTTATGGGATTTAGTTACAACCTAGAACTAGAACTAGAACAAATTATTGAAGGCAGCTTGATAAATTTTTTAATTATGACTGTTTTAAGCTCATCCAACTATAATTACCTACTATCATCATCAAGAGTAAATTAGTCATGATTTTTAAAAGCTTTATTTCCTATAAAAAATATTTATAAATGAAAAATTCGCATTAATTTATTTTTTATTTATTCCAAAATAAAAAAAATTAAATGATTGCATTGTATTTGTCTCTGTTGTAAGCAAAAGTAAGCAGCTTTGGAAATTACCCTATTTCCGAATCGCCTATCTGACAGTTTATTTGCCTAGAGCAAATTCGTCGGAGTAAATTTCACGGAAGCAGAAAATTCTGAGGGTGTATTATATTTTTAATTTAGGGAAGAATTCCAGCGCAATCATTGTTTGACTGTCGCCCCCTTTAAGTACTACACAACTCGAATCTCAGTTTCTTGTATGGTGTAACTTATTTCATCCTTAAAAGCAAACAAATCGGAATGATTTGCGTGTACGTTTCCTCATCTCACAGCTTCCTTGAATGATAGCATAACGGTAATTCTTTGGCCTTTGGAAATACAAAAACGCATCGATTCACATTTTAAATAATTGCTAAATGCATAGATTGCATGAAATAACCTTCAGTAAGTTCCCGGAACCTGATGGGGCAGGGACGTCCCGAACTCAATACGATAGGTCTACAAAATTTTAAATCTTGACAAAGTATGTTCTCCAGCATATATACATCAATTCATAAATTCTTTCATTAATATCCGCAGATAAACTTATAATCGGGATGATCTATCATCTAACTATCAATCATGCGAAGAACTAAAAAATGTGCAGGACTAAGTCCCATGGCCAAATACATCGAACAACAAATTTAGTCTCGACTCTTTTAGTAAACTCAGCATAATAAAGAATGGTCCATCCACAATACACGATATTTATTGTGAGTCACAACTGAGTGGCACTACAGCCCACAAGGGACTCCGAACGGCGATTTGAGAAGCTTTTCATAGAAAATTGATACTCTTTGAGTTTTGTCAGCAACTCGAAAGAGGTGGTGCCTTGAAAAAATCCGAGGTGTCACATTCGGGAATTGAATCTTGACTTTTTGCGTGGGGGTCGACGCACTTACCACTAAACCATGTCGACTTCACCTTGACGTCAAGTTTTTCTTGGCTAACTTAATTTTTCATTCCTTTGTTTCAGAAATTAACCTTTTTTATTTATTAAGGTTGTCCAAGCTCTTTACGAAAAGGAGCGCTAAAATCAAGGTACATGTCTTGCACTTCGTGATTTTTTGGTTAATTTAATCAAGGAAATGTACAATCTGAAGAATCGCCGCATTTGAATAAATGAGAACCCACGAGTAATAATTGAAATGCTGATGCATCCACAAGGAGTCACTATTTGGCGTGGCCAAGCAGTTAACGTGAGTGATGTTCGCTCTCGCAAGATGATAACTTGTTGCCAGAATTTGATGATATGGACTTGGGCTATATGTTCTTCCAGCACAATGGTGCTACTTGCCACACAACCGATGACCAATGACACTTACGTGCGGGAAATTTAATGGCAGTATTGTCTCACATCGTGGCAATGTTAATTGGCCGGCACTGTTATGTGATTCACCACCGTTTCTTTTAGTATATTTGAAGAAAGCAGTGTACGTCATTAAGAATGGTAAATTTTAAGAGCTTAAGGATGAGATAGAATGGCACATTTAGTTGGATTCAGTCCTTGGAAATATGGTTCATCGAATAGAGGTATGCCATCGAATTCATGGGAGCATTTGGCTGGTATTTTGTTTCACACACAATGGTCATAGATCCTTCTACTAAAGGGTGATTTTTTAAAAGCTATAGGAAAGTTTTTGAAAAAAACAACACATGAAATTCATAAAAATGCATGAAATCTTTATTTGAATCGATAGTACGATCCATATAATTAAATGTTTGAAGATTATTTCATGATGTGTTGACCTTGACTGCGCCTCAAATGGTCCATCCACTGAGTCCAATTTTGGCAAACTCTTTCCAACATTTCGGCCGGTATCTCACGAATAAATATTTCAATGTTGTCTTCCAATGCGTCAATTGAAGCGGGCTTGTATGTATTGACATGAACTTTAACATAGCTCCACAAAAAATAGTCTAAAGGCGTTAAATCGCACTATCTAGGCGGCCAATTGACCGGTCCCGAAAGTGAAATAAAATGTTCACCGAACTCGCCTCTCAATAAGTCCATTGTTGCGCGTGCTGTGTGGCATGTGGCACCGTCTTGTTGAAACCACATGTCATGCAAGCTCTTGTTGTATATCACTTCACGCCATTACGTTACGTTACGATTCGCATCATCTTTGAAGAAGTACGGTGCAATGATGCCACCAGCCCATAAACCGCATCAAACTGTGACTGTTTCTGGATGCATTGGTAGCTCTTGCAATGCTTCTGGCTGATATTCGTATTCACTCCAAATTCGACAATTCTGCTTATTTACGAGCCAAAAATGAAGTGACCGTAAAATGAAAGAAGCGGTGAACTTTCTAAACAGAGCACGCGTTTTGATAATAAAATTCAATAATTTGCAAGCGTTGTTCGTCTGTAAGACGATTATAGACCAAACTGAAAACGTTTAACAGTAAAAGAAAACACGAAACGTGCGTCAGCTGTTTTAACCATTGTTGTCAAAAAGATAATAGCTATAAAATCACCCTTTATAATGAATTACATTAAGAGAATTCTCTTAAAACCTTTTGGTTTTATTTGTAATTTTCATCGTGCATTTTCCTTGGCAAACAACACGACATTTAAGAACCAAGTGAGGAGAAAAATAATGACATCACCATCACATTCTTCCATTTTAATTATTAGTTGAGACCTGGCTTCAAACTTAAAATAAATAAAGGTGAAGAATGACAGCATTACCTCTGAGTAAATTTTTTGAACCAATCGTTCACGGTACAGACACAGTCGTCCGCGCGTTTGTTGTTCCTTAAAAATCCATCAAATATTTAAATACAAACTTGAAAAGTAATTTCAAATTTACGAACTTTGGGCTTCTTTGTCAAAAAGGTTTTCAATGACAGAGCACCAATAAGTGGGCACTTTGTGTATTGCCTACAAAGGAATCGAAATTTCCGGACTCAATTGGTCTTTACTTTGCCAGTTTGCTGAACGCATTACCCCTAAAATCTCCCAATCCCAGAACAAATATTTCAATAAGAGTCGAAACAAAAAAGTTAATCCTCCTAGGGTCCTTGTTGCTTTCAACATACTCGTACTTGTGAATCGGTTATTTTTAAGCGTATGAGGCAAATGTCTTCACCGGTTTCCGTTTTTTTTTTTTTTCGAAACCCTTGTTGTCATGATCACACTTGATTTGAAGTTTAAACAAAGGGCTCGGTTGAGTGAGTGTAACTAAGAATAGAAAAATGTATTTCCGTCGGAGGAAATCAAGCGAAAGCACTTTTCAGAAATGAAATTTGGGAAACCAGACAAAATACTGGTAGAATCCCTTCACCAGTCACTTTCGATTTACGTCAATCAAGCTCAATTTGATGCCATGTCGACTTATCAAAGCAATCCCTCCTCCCAGGACGTGTATTACGTGTATAAAGCCTTTCCCAGCGATAAGTTTGTATGTACACGTGCATTAGCCCCTTTAGAGGATGTATCACAAGGCAGTTTCCGAGAGAGTGCCGTAGATGTTCAAAGATTTGCCAGAGAGTTATCGTAAGACAGTTCCTGGGAATACGTCTGAGTATTACACACTCGTAAATGACATGCGAAGTAACGTCGCATTTCGAACGTCAACAGATGGATCCGCTAAGGTGAATGAACAATAGCATTAGGCGCAAATGTAAGTACAGGTTTATTCCACAGAGACAGGGGTTGGTTACGCTTTCTAGAATCGGTTCAGTGCTGTGAAAATGAATCAATTCAGTGAAAAGCAAAAATCACTTCTCCGAAATCATGCAACTGGCTTCGTAGAGCCTGTGGTTGGGATCATAGTTGGGGCGTACACGACTTAATTCCAAAGATTACGTTTAGATCTTCAGTCATTTCGTGTAAGAAGCTTAAGTCGTTCCCATATAGACATGACCTGGCAACGAAAACAGGAGTTGTCTCTGCTTACCACCATGAAATCATTAAGTTACTGTCTGTGGAGTGACGATAATAAGGCGATTACCCTGCAGAATGGGTAATGAGACGAGCGATATGGAATACCTCTGTTGTGCTCGCTCAAGTCCTTGATGATGCTCATGGACAAAAATTGTTCAAGAGTGTCTCGCATATTTTTGTCCAAATTTGTGCTGAATAAGCGAAACACAATGCCAATATGTCAGGTCACAACTGTCAGACGGGAATGAAGACGTTGGTCAACGCGAAGTGAGAGTGAATCCTGTGCTAATGGTTCTTTGCGAAGAAATCTGATACCTTAGGAGTAGTTCGGGTCGTTTCTTTCTGTTGCCACTCATCGGCTGAATCGATGAAAACCACAACAGTTCTCCAGCAACACATTGGAATTGTCTAAAAATACAAACGAATTTCAAAGCAATTGTGAGTCATTTGGTTCTATCACTGCTATCTGCAGCCTTTAACTTGGCCATGTACGCACATGCATGTAGTCATGTGCGTCCTCTGGGGGACGTTATCCTCGGCTTGCACTGAAGGCACGTGCTTTAAATGTCAATAGGACTACGAAAGTGGAAATTCATTTCCAAGTGCTGTAGCCTAAATTGAATGGACACTCCGGATGAATTCATTGGCTCTATTGACTTTATTGAATGGAAGGACAATAAAGGACGAATGTGAAATGGATATGGAGAATACGTGAAAGACTTCTTTTTGTTTGTGATATCTATGGATGTCTTTCATCGATTCTTCTAACAGCAGAAAAGTGTTTCAATTGGTTGAACGGCAAGCGAGGGTCTTCAAGATGAGAAAGAAAACGCAGAGAACTTTGCGAAATGCATTGAACTTGTGTAATTTGGAAACATCTGAAGAAAATTGACAAAATCAATTCTGGTCATAATAAAAGAACTCATACATATGTAGGAATGTATGTATGTATTTAATTAAATTTTTTCGTTCCACTAACATTTAATGCGAAGGTTTCAGATTAAGGTGAATCTCTAAGGTGATTCCTGAGGACAAAATAAAAAGCAGTTGAACGATAAATTGGATTGCGCAACATTCCAAGTACAGGAGACCAGCGGCTAGCTTCTTTAACAACTACTAATTTGGTGGTTGCATAGATTCCAACTAAACAATTATAGGCTCAGGTTTGATTTTGAAAGTAAGCCTTAACGAAAAGTCGAACTTTTCAGCTTCTTCAAATAAATGCAGACTAATGACACCTTTCAACCATAGAATACACCAAACAGTCACTTTATTTGCCACTTTAATAGTAAGGTTTAATAATTTTCTCACGTCACTCGATTGCTAAGTCAGTCGTCAATACAAATATTCAACTTAACGTGACAGCTGATTTTGGAAATTGTTAATTCCCAGTGCTGTTCGTATCAATTTAAAACCACGCATTTCATGTCGAAACAAAGTCTTGGAACTGAGAGAAGCGGTGTGAATTCAACTTTTCTGTGGGCTGCTATTGCGTTGCACAATTATACACACTAAAACGTCTCTTTAACGGTAAACTACAGAACCAGCAGTTATTGTTCGTAAGAGATACTCCATTTTTCGGGCAATAATTGCACATTTTCTGCTGAGTGAAAACGCCTGAAATCACAATGCGTGTAGTTATGAGTCCTTCTTTTATTATATTTGTAGAAGCAGTATGGATAAGGAAAAAATTAAAACAATTAACTTCAGCTGATTCGACTTTTAAATAGTTCTGACTTATAAAGGGTGATTTTTAGCTATTATCATTTTGACAACACTGGTTTAAACAACTGACGCACTTTCGTGTTTTGTTTTACTGTCAAACGTCTTCAGTTTGCTCTATAATTTAACCATGAATCGTCTTACAAACGAACAACGCTTGCAAATTATTGAATTTTCACAATTCTTATCAAATTGCGTGCTCTGCGAAGAAAGTTATTCCATTTTATGGTCAGTTCATTTTTGGCTCAATGGATATGTAAATAAGCAGAATTGTCGATTTGGGAATGAATATCAGCCAGAAGCTTTGCAAGAGCTACCAATGCATCCAGAAAAAGTCATAGTTTGGTGCGGTTTATGCGCTGGTGGCATCATTGGACCGGACTTCTTCAAAGATGATGCGAATCGTAACGAAACTGTGAATGGTGAGCACTACCGTGAGATGATAGCCCAAAATACAAGAGCTTGACTTGCATGACATGTGGTTGCAACAAGACGGTGCCACATGCCACACAGCACGTGCAACAATAGACTTATTGAACATTTTATTTCACGTTCGGGATCGTCAATTGGCCGACTAGATCGTGCGATTTAACGCCTTCAGACTATTTTTTGTGGGGCTAAGTTAAAGCCCATGTATTTACAGATAAGCCCGCTTCAATTGAAAAACAACATTGAAGCATTTATTTGTGAAATACCGGCCGAAATGTTGAAAAAATGCCAAAATTGGACTCAGCGGATGGACCATTTGAGGCGCAGTCAAGGTCAACGTTTGCATGAAATAATCTTCAAACATTGAATTATATGGACCGTACTATCGATTCAAATAAAGATTTCATGCATTTTTCTAAATTTTATGTGTTTTTTTTAACTTTCCTATAGCTTTTAAAACATCACCCTTTACCATTAAGGGTTGCCTCGGGAAAACACAAGTCCTTCCCGGACTAAGTGTCCGTTTATGCTACATTGAAAGAGTATGTAATGTTTTTATTCTTAAAATAAAATTAAAGTAAATTGTCATCTAGTCTGATTTGCTCTGCATCAACAACTCCACGAGCTCTGCATCTTCTCTCACGAGTAGATGGGACCTACAGTTTTTTGTCGAGCAACGAGATTTGAGAAGCTTTTCATAGACAATTTGTACTCATAGAGTGTCATCCGCAACTCGAAAAAGATGGCACCGTGAAAAATTCAAGGTGTTTAGTCCGGAAATCGAATCTGGACCTTCGGCAGATCCCACGACGCACTTACCCACTTAAAAGATAAAAAAAAGAAAGAAATTGATCGCAAGCCAATACATGCTGCTTATGTCATGCCAAGAAAATCGGTTGTTCTTATGTAATATACATGTTGAGGTTCGAAAGCCAAGAATGAGACACATTTGTATATAAGAGAAATGATATGTATAACATATGTTGAGGTATGACATAATTCCCAACTTCATCTATGTTGAAATGACTCCCAAAATTTACATTTCATATACGCACATGCATCTATCCCCCAAATTTCATGAAAATCAATTTATAATTTCAGAAAATATGACGAGTGTAAGAGACATGCTAAAGGGATGAACGGACACACCGAAACTATGAAGGCTAATTTTTTTCAAACCTTAAAATAGGCGTAAGAACACATTTCAATGCAATGTCTAATTCAGATTCCACCTCAGAAATGACTATGAATGAACGAAAAAAAGACGAATTACTCAAAAATCAGACTGGTTGTCTATCGACTGGTTGATTAGCGAACAAATTTAATCATCCTGCGACGCATGATTAGTTTCAAAAGTTTCAAGTTAAAGTGCAAATTTTTAATTTAATTTCAGCAAAACAAGATTATTTAATTTAAAAATAAAAAAAGGTGCTAGTCATTTCGATATTTCAAGCAACATTTCCCAAAAATCATCACATTAACGATAATTTATCCAATTCAATCCAATTATGCGTAATCGATGGGAATTTGATTGAGTATCCTACCCGGGCAGTAATCAATTAACTTTAATTATTACTGAGGCGTATTGAATGTATTTTAAAACTGCTTTAGATACCAATGTTTCACCAAGCTAATCAGATAAATATTAAGAACCAATAATAATAATTTTCTGTTTTAAGGATACACTTCACCCCGAGCATTAGTATGTTCTCGATTCATTGAATGATTCAACCAGACAGTTATCGCTAATAAGGAGGTACTTGAATAAACGAGTCATCCTGTAATCACTCCGTCTGCGAACCACTTGTTATAATTTATCAAGCGACTTTGAGTGCCTTCGGTACAATCAAATTTAATTGAGTAACGTCATATTGAAGCAACTTTTATTCACTGACTGGATGTCCTGAGAAAGTCAAGCGAAAATAAGCAAATACAAATCCGTGTCCTCCTTAGATACAGTCATCCGATATGCAAATACTAAGCAATTTCCAATGATGACGTTCCAATTTTCCCCCAATCTATCAGATATCAATCACTTTATAAGGGAAATTTGAAGATTATTGCGATACATTTGTACTGCGCCCGTTTCCCGGGTGATGCCTGATGTAGACCTCTCTTCAGAACGAGGCTCATATTCACTTGTCAATGACGGTATGCAAATGGATATCTTACTCCATGAATATCAAATTAACTCAATGCTTAAGTTGTACGCGGAGATTGACTTGCGAAGGATTGGCCCAAAATCGTAAGACATCCCTCTCCACGGCACATCCCACGCAAATCCATCTGTAGAATTACGATTCACATCGCAGTTTCGATTGATGAGAAGCTGGATTTGGATAAGTAAACCACTTGATTACCCCAATCTTCATGCCTGCGCAAAAGAGTCTACCTCGTTGAATTTCCTGCACCTGATCGATACCAATTTTACAGCACGTATCTTATTGAGAGCAGACTTTATTGAGGTACATACCCACCAACGCTTTAACTTCGAATACGTAGTTCGTATTAATTACACGTCAGTTGTTGTGTGCGTTTCCCCATTCATACCACATCTCGGGCTTAAATACCCTTCCCCACAGTTTTTCCCCATTTCACTCGTTTGAGGGATGTCAGCTCGCTTCCACGAAGATTTCAAATAATTACATTTGGAATCTGACAAACTTTCTGCGGTCTCCAAGACCACACAACGAGATGAAAACGTACTTATTCAGGGTTTTCCTAATCACTCACAGTGTGTGTGTGACTCCTGCGGCAGCATTCATTGAAGGGATCCCCAGCGAGTCTGCCTCAGATGGGGGTGCACAACTGTAATATAAAATAATTACCATAATGAGAAGGTGAATAAAACAGAGTTCATACCGGTTGGTGCTCCCAACCCCCTTACAAGGTCACAAGAGTACATTCAAGCAATCAAACTCATGTAGGGCGCTAATGCTTCAAGCACATGAAATCTTATTTGAACTTATTTCTCCTCTTTGGCTTTCTGCGAAAAATTTCTGAATAAATAATGAAATAAAATTATCACTTGTGTTTGTCTTTATGGATTCGCAAATTTGCATGCCAAGGGTGCCTGCCTCTTGTTCCCCGGCTGTGCGACAATTCAGGAGATGTGCTTAACAAGATGGTTAAGAAACGTGGAATGAATGGAAACAACAAAAAAAAAAAACTTAAGAGCATGCCGCTGACACGCCGCCGTACGTTCAACAAGGAAACGCAATCATCTCGGCTGAGTGAATTCTTTTATGTTGCCAAGGTGTAATCGACTACAATGCAGGATAGGCGGTACGCAGCTGAATTGGAAGAGGCTCAAAAATCCCCACCCAGGCCGAAGGGGGGATTAAATCAAATTTTACTATCCCATCTAAAAGGGTCCTTAATTTGATTTAATTTCGGTTAAAATATCCGTGAGCGTGTTTTTAGGTTTTCCATTGACTTAACTTAGGCACGCATTCCTGAATTCCGTTGCTTGCCGCTATGTATGTTCTTCACCCTTGTCGGTGTCGGATGTGGCCAAGGACTTTGGAATGTAAATTGATGGGATGCCTTCTATGCCATGAAGCAGGGGATAAAACGCCCTCTAACCATGAGTTTCTAAAGCAAAAAAAAATCTACGAAGAAAAAAGAAATTATATAAGCCGATTAGCGCCTAAGTGTTTTTAAGGAATTTGATAATCACATTGAAGTTGACGAAAGGCGAGACACGACAGACTCACGAAAGTGTTAAAGTGCTTGAATTCAGCGAACAAATAAGGTTGCTTATAGGAAAGACGATTATAGGTGAGGCTAGTTGGAGTTGTGTGAACCCTTCTAAGTCATATCTGTAATGTCTTTGAGTTGAACCATAGATCGGTGAAAATTTTGTATATTTTAAGGAAGCAGCCATGAAGAATTTTGAGTCTTCGAATCTGAGCCATTGGGACAATGCAACAGAGGACGACCTAAGCTAAGGTAGCGCACACAAGTAGAGAAGGACCTCAACCAACTTGGAGTGCGCAACTGGTGGCAGCTGGCAAAAGATCGTGCTGGCTGGAGAGGGAAGTTGGTTGAGGCCCAGATCCACCCCGGACTCTAGCGCCACAAGAAGAAGAAGAAGAATAAGTCATCGAGAAATTTATCTTTAGTTTGATTTTAGTTTAATTTTTGGCCAAGATCTTTGTTAGCTTTGAAACTGAGTAAAGCTTTTAGAAGCAGTAAATTACCATCAGATTTTGAAGAGACTCTACACTTATTATTATACACAAAAAAAACATTTGTTTTAAATGCATTTAAGTATATTCAAATAAGCTACTGCATCATTACATTCAAAACTTAGAAGAGTGTTTCTACCCATGTAAAGCGCCAGGCGTATTTGATTTCACATTGGTTTAAATGAATCTGCAGGGACGTGATTGCTTTTTTTTTAAAGAGCATTTATGTAGAAGTGAAAAAAAAAATAAAACAAAGCCTTCTACGAGTAGAAAACCTTACAAACTATCACGTGTTTCATGACACATTTTTGTAATTACTCGTCGACAATTAAAATTGCAAAATCTTGGAAAAAACAGTCAAAATTGAATTAACACACACGGAACAAATTCAAAATCATTTTGAAAAAACTCCTAGCATTGCGTGTCCCAAGGGAAAATGCACTTAATTCTCACTCATTGCTTTACATTTTCATACAACTTTTCATTTAAGTGGAAACACTCGTCTTCGTCAATACATAGAATCTCAAAATGACCTGGAGCTCACATTCGAAACATTGTCCCATTTCACGGTTAATTGAATTTATGTGTCAAGTGGCAATTGTCGGAGGACTCGCGTGAAATGCCTGTGGCCCCATGAGCATCCAATTGCTTGAATGTTTCCACATCACCGCGATATGGACATGATATTCACAAGCCGACAAAATTCGTGGAACTACAAATAAAATTTAGATCCTTATATTCTATACACGAGAATTTTTCTCGCCTCTACAGCTGATGGCATTCTTACACTTTATTTCCATCTGATTTGCTTCAGTAATTGATAAAAGTACTGTATGCAAGAGTGATGCAATCTTAACGACAGAATTCAGGGAACGCTTATTGTTTCCGCTAATTTTCTCCGGTGTCCCTTATGCATGTATTTCGCAAGGACCATGCAATTTATAAATCAGATTTATGTGTAAAAACTTTTTTCGCTGAAAGAAGTGATCATGGCAATTAAAAAAAAATAAGACAATAACATTAGCGGTTCTGTAACAGAGCTCTCTTTCAAAGGGACTTGCTGGATTATCATTTTCCATTTCCATGGAGTACAAAGTAGGACATTAATTAACGCGGACGAAGCCATTTATAATTTCGACAAAAAAGTTCTGAATGCGTTTTAAATGTCCTTTTTACGTTGATGGCATCTGGAGGAGATGATTTAAAAGTGAACACTTGAAGGTGTACGACGACATGCATTTAGTCAAGCATCTACAGATAAATTGCTAAGGATGGGCATTTAGAGTGTATGTTTGATGGGGTCATTGTTTCGTGAAAATCTGACTTTAGTCTATATCCCGTTTATTCTATCTACGGTTAGCACATTGATGGGTTCCTAGTAATTTTGTTATTACCACGTGAATTGGGGCAAGGCCTGGTCTCTTTCTTGCTAATTCGTCGTTTGGTTCATTATCCAGAGCACCTTTATTTCCACGAACTCAGCATAAAGTCTGATTATATCCATTTCCTAAAATGATAGGAGAGCGAGCATCCTCGTAAATAGTCTTGATTTCTGCCTGAAAGACGTAGCAATGATCATAGTACCGAGGGTATATAAGGTGACGTTGCAAATACTCCCAAGACCGTTGAGTCCGTTTCCTCCGCTGTTATGGAGTCAACAATACAAATTTCTAAGACAACAGGCTACATTCACAATGCTCTCTCAAGAAAGTCTTTTAACATATCTATGTCCATATAGGCCGTCACTGCACCATCAAATTGTCTTCTTAAAGCCGTTTTGGTGGCTATCATGCTGCCTTAGACATTGTTCGGTAACTAAAGAAGTAGCATAATCGGTGCAAATGATAGGATGACCGAAGTACCCCGAAGTAATGCAGCCGTACACGCTTAGACTGCACCTAAGAAAACTCTGCAAATAGAATGAAATCCGATCTTAAGCTTTTTTTCCCTAACCTGACATTTTCTACGAAGCATTCCACAAATAAAAAACGTTTCTTTAAAGAAGATGGAAATAAACACTCTTCGTTCTTAACTGCTACTAAAAAACGAAATTCAGTTTTTTACCTCTGAACATTTATGGTTGTCGCACGATAAATTACGTCCGCCAGTGTACCCTCGCTTGAGCATGAAACCATCAATGTTTACTCCACCGCAAGCAGCTGCAGATGTTGCAAAATCGGCTGTAGCATTCTTGATGGTTAAACGTTCGATTGCCATCATACAGGGAAAGATTGCCGAGCTGCACAAAAAGGACGAAGAAAAAAAACAGAAATGTCCAATTAAGTTCTCACAAGGTTGGCTTTTCCTTTCTCTGCCATGTTCCACTCAGAGAAACAGACACATGCACACATCCTAGAGTCAAAGAGGAGTGGATCCTTAATGAATATTCAATGATGACTGTAGACACAGCAGCAGCTATATTCGATGAGCGGCGGGCGACTGTTTTTGCATATCAATTACTTTAAGCCTTCATTTTCTGCTCCGTTCCGAAGGCTTAAATATTCTGCTCTATGCGCGCCTACCACCGGCACAGTGGAGGTCAACGACGACGAATAAATTGATATTTGATTTAGCACGACGGGATCATCGATGCAAAACTGTTTCGGTTAGCGAATATGTAAATCACTTTTGAAGTCCCCAAAAGACGTGGCGGGGATTGAAATCAATTAATGCCCTTGGGCGTATTTTGATGAAGAGGATAATTCGATGCTGGCTTTGAACTTAACAACTCATTAACTCTCCATGTGGAGGGAAACTTGGCTATCTCCGACTGTTGCTCGAATACGCAGCAGCGGTAATTACGGACGTATTTAAAAGTGTACAGCAAAAAGTTGATTCCCTGCTTATGTAGTGTTTCCACTTCCGACTCTTTGCTGTGGCGTACACGTTACGCTGTTGCTTTCTTGATTCTGAAGTTCTGAAAGAAATTAAAATAAACATCTGCTACAAAGTAAGTACACTTGCAATTGCGTGCGTACGTTAAAATTGGGTCATGGCTTAGATCCATCACTCAGCTCTCTTTGTTGTTTATAGTTCTGCCGCTGTGAATGAGTGAACGAGTTACACCGTTAAGTTCAGGCGTAATTTAAGAAAAAAAAACGTACCAGGGGCGGTTTAATTTGAAAACATTTTCAGAAACTTGAAAACTGCATTAAAGTGAATGGAATTTCCTCTACATAGAAAGTACCCTCAGGCTGGAAGCAATGAGGTTTTCCGCGTCAGGCGCGAGACGCAGGGAGCTTTGATAGTAAACAACTTCTGTGCACAGATTACTGCTAAAATTTTCTTTGCTCTTCGTTCATCAAAGACTTCGACCAAGCGCAGCGCGGTTATACTATGTTGTGTCTTAAGCGTTTTAATTTAACTTTAATTTTACTTTTGTAGCACGTCGACATTAATTAGGACACTCCTTCCCCACTCTTATGTTCGCAGACAAGTGAACTGGGTCAATGTGCTCTTAGTACTTGGAGATATACGTGCAGTTCTGACAATGTCTATGCGGCAGCGTCTTTAAATCACCAGTAGGGATGGGGAATTTAAAAGTTTTTTTAATTTTGGGTGCACTAAATTTGAAAGCAAATTATTTCCAGTTTTTCGTTGATATATTCTTTATAAGGATCCTGGCTTTCCCCAAGTTAGATCTGAAATCTCCAGAAGGGCAACGAAAACTGAGTTCACATCAAAACTACACACGTGTGGACGAAGCTTGCTTAAAGATTTTAAAAAATAATCTCAGGCATATTGTATTGTCCGTAAGTAATATATGAACTAGGGGCCACAGTTATTTAGCATGGTTCGAATATAACTGCAATAATATTATTTACCCAGCCGATCTTTTCACAACTTGTAACGTTAAGTAAATGAATCAATATCCACAAAGTATCACCCTTAGTGGTCGCCGTGGCGTAGTGGGTAAGTGCGTCGACCCACACGCCGAAGGTCTAGATTCGATTCCCGGACGGAACACCTCGCATTTTTTCACGGCACAACCTCTTTCGAGTTGCTGACAACACTCAAAGAGTATCAATTGTCTATGAAAAGCTTCTCGGATCTCGCCTTCCGGAGTCGGCAAAAAACTGTAGGTCTCTTCTACTCATGAGAGAACAATAGCACACACAGATGTCGTAGAAGCTAGGCCCTGGTCCATTGTGGACTGTAGTGCCACTCAATTATTATTATTATTATTATTATTATACCCCTTGCTTGTTGTTTTTCTTTTCCATTCTATGGTATTAGCCAATTAACTAAGTAGTGCATCCTCAGTCTTCAAGATAGTGGACAAAATAATGACATACAGTATCATACCTCTAGTTATATTATTTGCATCAGACAATTCTTCGTTCTGTAAGTTAAAATACATATAGTATATGGCTTGTTTAATTTCTGTACTTGTCAGGTTGAAGACGCGCCTGGATCTGGTCGACCATTCATTGAAATAATTTATAAAAGACTGGCATACGAGCAGAGTGGACGTAGCAATTAACCAAACAGAATGCACAACGAAGCGATGTTTGCGTGTCACATAAATAAGTAATGAATAACGTAAAAGGCCAACATTTCACTGCTTAAACGGAAGGAAATCGAACATTCTTAAAGCGAATGATTACTGGCGGTAAATAGTGAAGCAGATTATGGCCAAAAAGAATGGAAGCATTGTAAATGATGCCAAAACCATGATCGACATGCGTGTCAGGACACATCACTGTTGGAATTGTCCACTTATGTCAACAATTACGAACGAGGAAGTTTTCTGGTAAAAATTCTTCAACAGGATAAGTCTTGCATCATAACAAGGCCAGACCACAAACATCCCTTATGACCCGGCAGCAACTTACAGAGCTTACTTGGCAAAATGTTGATGTAAACATATTGTCTATATTTTGCACATTGAAATTCAAAACTCGAAAAACAAACGTTTGTTTGAACGTCAAAAAATAAACACTTTGCTTTACACGGACCTCAGCCAAGGCTTAACAGAGTTAGATGAAGGTTAAATTGTTTCTAAAATTGATCTTCCTAAGCAATTATTTGCTCAAATTTTCTTATACCTTTAACTGACTGTGTTCTATTGAACCCATCCTACATCTGTACCAGTCAAAGCCTGCCGCGACATTGTCCAATATCTACAGACTGCAAATAGATTTCAACAGATTCGTCAAATGTGTTGTAGGCTCCCATTAAATTTAAATTGAGGCAGAGAGAATGAAGTTTAATTTGCATGAAGTCTCACACATTTCTTATACAATGTTGGCATAAGATGGACGGGTGCAATGTCGGCGCGGGTTACTTGAGGGTATCGCATATAAAGGGTGATTTTTTAGCTATTATCTTTTTGGCAGCACTAGTATAAACAGCTGACGCACGTTTCGTGTTTTGTTTCACTGTCAAACATCTTCAGTTTGGTCTATAATTTAAGTTCATCGCGCGCTTCTTCCATTTTATGGTCAGTTCATTTTTGGCTCAATGGATACGTAAATAAGCAGAATTGTCGATTTTGGAGTGAATATCAGCCAGAAGCATTGCAAGAGCTACCAATGCATCCAGAAAAAGTCACAGTTTGGTGCGGTTTATGGGCTGGTGGCATCATTGGACCGTACTTCTTCAAAGACGATGCAAATCGTAAGGTAACTGTGAATGGTGAGCGCTACCGTGAGGAGATATCCAACAAGAGCTTGATTTTCATGACATGTGGTTGCAACAAGACGGTGTCACATGCCACACAGCACGCGCAACAATGGACTTATTGGGAGCGAGCTCGGTGAACATTTTATTTCATGTTCGGGACCGGTCTAGAACCTTCAGACTACTTTTTGTAGGGCTATCTTATAGCTTATGTCTATACAGACAAGTCCGCTTCAATTGCCGCATTGGCAGACGACATTAAAGTATTTATTCGTGAGATACCGGCCGAAATGTTGGAAGGAGTATGCCAAAATTGGACTAAGCGGATGGACCATTTGAGGCGCAGTCAAGGTCAACATTTTCATGAAATAATCTTCGAACATTAAATAATATGGACCGTACTATCGATTCAAATAAAGATTTTATGTATTTTTCTGAATTTTATGTGTTTTTTTTTTTTTTTTTTTAAAACTTTAATATAGCTTTTAAAAAATCCTCCTTTAGCTACTGCCTTTTGTTGTGCTACTACACTATCACAAGTTGAGAAGACCTACGAGCAGCGAAATTTGGGAAGGTTTTCATAGACTTAAAGTACTCATTGAATGTTATCTGCTAATCGAAAGAAGTGCCGTGAAACAAATGCAAAATGTTCAGTCCATGTGACATTCATGTTAGCCTCCACAGGGTATCCAAGCATGTCTATATTTATATGTTCGAGGTCTGTTCAAAAAATTAGGTTTATTTCAATTTTTTTCAAAAAATATTTATTTACTCATCAATTTCTATTTTAGCGCCCTCGAAGTAGTCCCCCTCAGATGTAATACACTTGTGCCAGCGTTTTTCCAATCCCCGAAGCAGTTCTGATGTACATTTTTTGGTATACCCTTGAGCTCTCTCAGTGATTCGGTTTGTATCTCCTCAATCGTTGCAAAACGACGTTCTTTCATGGGTCTCTTCAATCTTGGCAACAGAGAAAAGTCGCAGGGGCCCAAATTTTGTGAATACGGTTTCTGAGGCATGATTACGGTGTTGTTTTTGGCCAAAAAATAACCAAAAAGCAAAAGAAAACTCAGCAATTTTGGAACGAACTAAGCTGCCAGACGCTTCATGCCCTACATAAATTGCATGACATCAGCCAACCTTTAGCAACTACTCTACATTTTCAACATTTTCATCGGTTGTTGATGTGCTGCGGCGTCCAGGGCGAGCATCGTTAATTGAAAGTTCACCTTATTTCTTGAACAGGCCTCGTATTTTTGAATTACATTTTCTGGAAAGAATGTGACGAAGATAGATAGATAGATAAGAGCGTGTATATATAATTTTTTATATGCACGTTGCTTGACGTTTCATATTCAGTACTTTATCTATGCTGTGACTCACTGCATATGGCCTAAGTTTGAACATGAACTAGATGCACGTACTTGGTCTCCACTGAATTAAGAAACACTACTGCCTCTGTTTCACGAATCAGGAAATCCCAACTGAAACAGCCTACAGACTTAGGACACATCGCTTTAAAAAAAAAGTCCACTTCCCAGTCCCTTTGCTCATTTCATCCATCGAAACGTCTGCAAGTATGTATCGAAAAGCATTGCGGCGCAGTATAGGTGAGCTCTTTGCATGAAATTGTCTTTTCTCAGAAGGATACTTGACTGAGAGATGGGGTCTCTAGGGCAAAGCATTGTCGATCGAAATTGTTCATGAAAACCAGATTACAGACAAGGTCAAGTGAAATTCAAGCAAGAGTTCGTGCAGATGGAATTTCTACTATCGATTTCTATCGTTACCTTTGATATTCGATTCATCACATACCTCCATTCAAAAGTTCATACGAATTCAAAAAGTTTCCTTCAAATACGGGGTACGTGAAAATAGCAAAGACGGCACTAACTTGTTTCTATTTATATTTCTAAAGGTCGAAAGACATGAAAGGCAAAGGGAGAGGGAGAGAATTTTATTGTTGGACTGGTATCTTCATGACGCAGCACCACCATTGAATCTGTCCAGAAACTGAAATATTTTCAGTTCACTGATTTATGTTGGACTGAAAATAATAAAAAACCTCGAGTGGGTGGGAAGCATAAAATTGATGATGGTATACGAGTAGTCATACCGTCACAAAGTTGGCTTAAAGCATTTGTCACTTATAACTGATTTTTCCACTACACCGGCTTACATTTATCTTCGGATCAATGTTCTCTTCACTCCTTAAAGGTACTCATGATGAAGCTTGAGACTTGCTGAACAGTTGAACGTTTGCTATACAAATCGGATTATTGCCTGAAATCAACTCAGTTCCAGTGACTCCCAATTCACCCATCACCAGAGTTAGAGATTATCGTTCAAAGGTGTAAAGTATCTCATATCTCGGAGCACATATCTAAATTCGTGTCTATTGTATATAACACACATGTGAATACCTGCATGCCAAAGGATACCTTCCGCATCACATTTATCTTATCTACAGTATATCTAGTTGAACATACTCTAATTCAATCTCTGGCAAAAGCATTAAGCAACCAGTCGTCGGTCTTCGTGTAGTCCAATGCAGAGGCTTTCAATTTAATGGCGTTTGTCTGATATATAGCCTCCACCCACAATAGGAGAAATTGGTATCCTTCCTTTGAAGTTAGCACAATGTTATCCTGGTGCAGATGGAAACACACTGACTGAGAAAGGGATAATACCTTCAAAAGCATCTGGGTCGCATTGAATGATTTCGCTACCCTTGTCTCTAGTTGTGTTAATCGTATTTCGCTTTGATTTATTTCCCTTTCTTTTCCTCCCTCTATCTTTGTATATCTCTGCTTTTCTTTCTATTTACAGAATAAGCAAACACAGCACACACTTTGGAACAGCAGTAGGAGTAGTGGGCGCACTACCCGAACAATCTCTCTGAGACATCTCTGGGTGCGAGGTGATGATGATGTGTAATTATAAGCTATTGCCACAGGATCTCCAAGGGATCTATTCAGTATTTCCATCATGAAGCTGAAATAATGAACGCTTTGTTTTGCCCAATAATTCCTTAATTTAACCTCATGCTCCAGATGTTTCTCTCATTCAGTTATTGTAGTTGCTTTTGTTTCGAGGATTGTCTCTGCCCACATAATATGAGTAAACATATTTTCATTTCATGTGGAAATCTGTAACGTTAGGCACGAATGCCGCCAAACAAAGTTTGGCTAACGAACAGCTGCAGAACTTATATCACTAGGCAAATTATAATGTATCTCATTTCTATACTTGATGGCCAACTGAGCACGAATTCCGCAGTAATGACCGAATCGTATGAAACAACCATGAAAATTCCGCGCTCCTCATCTTACACACGAGAATAGCAAAACTTCTTCTCTTGGCAGTCGAAACTTGTTGTTCTTGACGATGATTTGTTGCATTTTTCGTTGGTCCGAGATGAGAAACATATGTTCGACTTCACTGGAATTTATAATCTCATAAAGAAAAAACTCCCCCCGCTGGAAAACCATAGGAAATACTTGAAACACTTTAAAACAGATGTTGCCAAACCGAATCCCCAATTTAAATTACATGCCGCACGGAAAACCGCGAGCGGAAGCCAAAGCACCACACTGTTACATAAAATATTGCAGTACTGTGTGTTCAACCCCTACGTAGCTGTAAGTATATGCATTCAGTTTCTCCTTTGCGCGGCACCAATGGGGGTTAACGTGAATACGTGAGCAAAAGAGTTTTGTTTGCTGTGAGGACGAAGAAGCTCCACGCACTTTACTCTTTATGTAAACTGAAGGAAACAACGTTTCAATTGAACGGCAAGATTCCGATACTTGCGGCCCCTCGATTGAGTGATGCAGTTTTGTAGATCTTAATGAGACGAAGAAAAAATTGTATGGGTGGGGGGGTCTAATCGGCTTAGTTTAGACGGTATTCGTGTTCAAAAACTGAAAAAAGTCCATATAAAAAAAACGCCGAATTCTTAGAACTATATTTTTCTTGAAAATTATTTTATGTTTCTGTTGCATACATTTTGGCAGAGATATTAATGATCCATTGAAATTGCCCTTAGAAGGGGTTGTGTCCTTACGAAGAATATACGTTGCATTGCATCCTGTACTACGACCTTTATGTTTGCAATTAAATAGAATTAATTTCGTGATGAAATATTACCAAATTTATGATTAGGATATGCGCGTAATAAAGGAGTAGATGCATTTTAAACAAAAACAGATTATTCATTTCCGAATAATTTACATATGTGATTTACAATTTAACAATCTACAATAAGCTTATTTGTAGGTGGGTGGTAGAGGGGAGATTGAGAAAGGGGCAAATTAATGTAAGCAACGATTATCTTAAGAGGATGTATATATTGAGAGGGGATGTTACTATGGTGATGGGGATGAAGTGGTTTACGGTAGCGATAGCAAGCTGAAGTGGCACCCAATTGCCAACCGCCATGCAGAGTTCTTCATCTTTAAAACGTCTTCGTACAACAAAGTGGTCATCACTGCTCAGAGAAGAGTCAGTCACTCCACTGCGAGTAGCCTTCAGTGTCCGAATTCAAGGCACAGAACGAGTCGAAGGTATAAAGGAAGAAAGTCTCTGTGACTTGTGGCACATTCGCTTGGACTTCTGACTTAAGAAAACCCCACAAGGTCTAGGAGAATCAAATTCGTTCGATCTTAGTAGACTGTTCACATCACCTCCACATGAGATGACAAAGTTCTCACATCGTTCTCCAGTGTAGCAGGACCATTGAGTGTGTTTTGTGTGACAAACCCATTGAAGGCACCTGCCACTGGACCTGATCAATGCCTCGAAAAAAAGAGTGTAGGGAAAGGAAAACCTTCTATTGGTGAAAGAAAGGCCATTATATTTATTCATGTCATTCCGTCAACTGCACAAAACAATAGATTACGCCACGATTTCCGTATATATGTAAGTCTTGGTGTTTCCAGGTCCCAAAGTAAGTGCTAAGATTTGCTCAGATTTCAGGAATATGTCCAAAAACCACTTCGAATTGTCACAAATCACCTAAAAATGTTTTCAAAAATGGCTAAGATCACTAGGCAGATCTCCCTGCATATGGCCGCAGCAATTTTTGAGTCTCCGACAGTGCGAAAAATACAATAAAAGAGCCAAAATATCGAAAAACACAAAAATTTAAAGGGAAAAAGGTGAAAAAAGGCAAAAAATATCGGAAAATTAAGAGCGGCCGCAGAGGCCGCTCCGAGGGTATATAAGGGGGTCCAGGCGCGGGAGCGAGTTTAGTCTGTCGTGAGTTGTCCTAGAGTGTACATCGGAGGTAATTGGGGTCTACTGATTTTTTTTCCCAGGTACTCATGTCCTCGGGTGCATGTTGGGGTCACCACCACCCACCAGTGATGTCTGATGGTTGATGGTTGGTGTCTTCGATGGTGGCTGATGTCTTTGATGATGGGTGACGTCTTCGATGGTGGCTGAGATGGTTGATGGTGTCTGATGTTTTGAATGGTGACTGACGTCTTCGATGTTGGTTGACATGGTCGGTGGTTCCTCACATCTTCGATGGTGGCTGAGATGTTTGATGGTGCCTCCTTTCTTGGATGGTGGCTGATATGGTCCATGGAGGCAGAAGTGTTCGATGGTGCCTCACATCTGCGATGGTTAATGGTGGTGTCCGATGTTTTCGATGTGGCCTGAGATGGTTGATGGTGCCTCCTTTCTTGGACGATGGATGAAATGGTCGATGGTGCCTCACATCTGCGATGGTGCCTCACATCCGCGATGATGCCTCACATCTGCGATGATGCCGATGGTGCCTCACATATGCCATGGTGCCTCACATCTGCGATGGTTAATGGTGGCTGCAATAATGGTGGTGTCTGATGTTTTCGATGTGGCCTGAGATGGTTGATGGTGCCTCCTTTCTTGGACGATGGATGAAATGGTCGATGGTGCCTCACATCTGCGATGATGCCTCACATCTGCGATGGTGCCTCACATCTGCGATGGTTAATGGTGGCTGCAATAATGGTGGTGTCTGATGTTTTCGATGTGGCCTGAGATGGTTGATGGTGCCTCCTTTCTTGGACGATGGATGAAATGGTCGATGGTGCCTCACATCTGCGATGGTGCCTCACACCCGCGATGGTGCCTCACATCTGCGATGATGCCGATGGTGCCTCACATATGCCATGGTGCCTCACATCTGCGAAGGTTAATGGTGGCTGCAATAATGGTGGTGTCTGATGTTTTCGATGTGGCCTGAGATGGTTGATGGTGCCTCCTTTCTTGGACGATGGATGACATGGTCGATGGTGCCTCACATCTGAGATGATGCCTCACATCTGCGATGGTTAATGGTGGCTGCAATAATGGTGGTGTCTGATGTTTTCGATGTGGCCTGAGATGGTTGATGGTGCCTCCTTTCTTGGACGATGGATGAAATGGTCGATGGTGCCTCACATCTGCGATGGTGCCTCACATCCGCGATGATGCCTCACATCTGCGATGATGCCGATGGTGCCTCACATATGCCATGGTGCCTCACATCTGCGAAGGTTAATGGTGGCTGCAATAATGGTGGTGTCTGATGTTTTCGATGTGGCCTGAGATGGTTGATGGTGCGTCCTTTCCTGGATGGTGGATGACATGGTCGATGGTACCTCACATCTCCAATGGTGCCTCACATCTGCGATGCTACCTCACATCTGCGATGCTACCTCACATCTGCGATAGTTGATATTGACTGACGTCTTCGAGGGTGCCTGAGATGGTTGGTGGTGCCTTCTTTCTGGATGGTAGCTGACATGGTTGAAGGTGCCGGACAGAAGCGGACTACAAGTGCCTTGATGGTTGGTGGGATCTGCTCAAATGAGTATACTTAAGTATTTCTTTTCTATGCACAATAGTTTTTTAATATATTTACATATTATATATGCGCACATACATATACATTCGTTTGAGTCATGACTCCCGCGTCGAAAATTTACATGCTAGCATGATGCGGGCAGGCGCGCTTCGTCGAATCTTAGGTTCTTAATCTTCTTCAAGACACGAACAGGTGTTCTTGGGTTAGGTAGGGCTTTCTCACTTCTGTCTCTTTTCAGGTCTGCTTGTTTCATCGTTTTTCAGGTTTGTTCTTCTACTTTCAGTTTTTTTTTTCTTTCGTCTTAGGTCCAACTTTCCGGGCGAGTCGTGATGATAGTCGTAGTATTTAGTTCCCTTGTAGTATTTAGTTCCCTAGTAGTATTTAGTTTCCCTTGCCAGTCTTGTAGTTGATAGCATCAGTCTTGTTTGCGCAATGGGCTCGTCGTGCGGAATTGCACTTCACCGAAGATGCTTGAATAGAGCTCGTGCGGCGAGAGTTGAAAAGGCGCTTCCCTCGCAAACGTAGTGTAGACAACGGACGGATGATGTGCATCAAGTTAAGATAGACAACATCCTGTTCGTTAGTAGTAGTTGGAAGCCATTCAGCGCATTCAGTCGAACGAAGTTAGAATGGAATGGACACTTCTCTCGTAGTAGCTTATTAAATGGATGATATGCATCGTAATGACACTACAACTACCGCACGGTCAGTGGCCCAATCCAAAGCTACAAGAATTAGCAAACTTACGTTCTTTTTATGGTGGTGGGATAGTAGTTGCAAGAACGTTTGAAAAAAAAAAAAAAATCTAATTGGGTCATTTGATCCGCTCGCTGTAGATTGAGTGTTAAGATAGACAACATCCATTTTGTAGAAATGTAGAGTAGATGACGGACGGATGATATGCATCGAATTAAGATAGACAACATCCTGTTCGATCATATGAGTCAGAAGTGTTCTCCTTCGACTTCCGCTGAATTACGTTGAACTGAGACTTCCCACGTAGAGTAGTAGAATAGACGACGGACGGATGATATGCATCAAATTAAGATAGACAACATCCTGTTCGTTCGTAGCGATCGGAAGCGCCATCCTCTAAGCCTGTCTGGGCCTTCAACTCTTCATGTGAAGTTGCCTCCGCCGTTGTTGCTCGTGACTGTAAACAAACTGGTGCTCCTCCAAGATAGCAAATAGATGATTGCCTTCGAGTTAAGACGGACAATCGTATGCCCCCTTCGTAGTGTAGATTGCAGAGGGACTCAGATTTCCTTTTAGCGTGACTTTCAGAACTATTAAACTATTTTGTGGCAGTTTGAATGTCATACGGCGCTTCTTAGAGATGTTTGGGTTACCTCTCCGTAGATTCTTTCTTGTAGTTGATTTCAGGTTTAGCAACTATTCGAAATCTCGCAGTAAGCATCAGTAGTTAGTTGTAGTCGGAAGACTTCTCCTTCGTGCTCGTCGACGCTCCCACTTCTCGGTGTAAGGTTATAGTTCACCGAAGTTGGTGGTTGCAGCTAGACGAGCTGGAGTTGACGAGAATGGCTTCGCTTTGAAGTAGAGTAGACAGCGAACGGGTGCTTTGGCTTTGTTCGTTTTTGTGCAGGAACTCAAATTGATTTAAGCGCGATCGGCTTTTAGAACTATTGATTGATTCTGTGGCAGTTCGAGAACAGTCCCTCGGCGCTTCTTAGAGTGATGTTTGAGTTTCTGCGTAGATTAGTATAGACAGCGAACGCTCTTAAGTTAGAAACATTTTTTTTTTTTTCATTCTAGAGCTTTAGCTTTGCACAAGGGGCTTTGGAATGGATCCCTAATTTTTCGAGCCTCTTCTACTTAACGTGATTTTTTTCTGTCTCCTGGGGTTAGTTTGGGGAAAATCTTTTATTGCCGGGACATCAGTTTCGTCGGTTTCATCGGTTTCATCGGTTTCATCGGTTTCATCGGTTTCATCGGTTTCATCGGTTTCATCGGTTTCATCGGTTTCATCAGTTTCATCGGTCTTCCTCCAAACTGAGAACGATCTCTAGATTTCGGTCTATTTTGTGGCTTCTGATTTGGGCACAGTTTTGTCCTCGAGATAGTTTTCGTTAAGTCGCGCTTTTGATACTTAATTCATCCTCGGATCAAAAACTTGCTTTTGATTGCAATTTCGTGTCCGCAGAGTTCGAAGAAAACCTCACTGCTTCGTCTGAGGTGATCGGTAATGGCCAAGGTTTCCTTAATGTGCACCTCGCTTCAAGGGCCAGGTCAAGAAGATGTTGCCTTGATTTTGATTCTGGTTTCGTCTGCGATTTGCAACTCGATTTGAATTTTGATCGTGATCCACTTTCGTCTTCGGTTTCAGACGTTTTTTTAATTTATTGCTGCTATAGTCGGTTCTGTAGAGACTTAAGAAATTCGCGATCCTTTCGGGTTCTCCTCGCTGTCGAAGACATTCGCGATGGTGTTTGACTGCTGTATTCCTCAAGATCCTGTATGGCAGGCAGCGCTTTAGAAATATCCAAAGAACCAGATTAGCAGTAGTGAAGTGTTGTGTGTTGCAAGCAGATGTGGTGGCTTCTTCCCTCTGGGAGGAGGCTGAAAGTGGTCTCACGATCTACCACATCTCTTGCGATTTGTGTAAGGGCCCAAAAGTGTTTTTTTTTTCGTTGCTGATCAGAAAAGATGCAGGAATGCAGTTCAACAATGACCACAAGCGGTCCAACAGAAGCAAGCCGTTTCCTGAACATATTTATTTATATTTTTCTTTTTTTTGTATTAAGAAAAACACAGAAGCTCCATTTGTACAGAAGTGTCTGAGGTTTCTAGTATACTTCGCGACTCAACTTAATCTTAAACTTAGCTTAAGAAGCTTCTGTTAGGCTTTGACTTGCTTCGCGTTGCTTTTTAAATTGCTTAATTAATTCTTAGTTGTTCGACACTTTCCTTGCAACCGTTGCAAACGCTTTTTTTTCTGATATTAGACTTAGTTTCTTTAGATTAGGCATAGCTAGGGCTTAGAAATTTCGTTCAAAACACTTGGGAATCTCTGTCCTTATCACGGGCCAGGACTATCGTTACTTGCCTTTGAAAATAAACTTTAATTGAGGGTAGGCATGCACTTGGTTCCGGGATGTCTGTTCCCCCTGGATTGTTTCTATCAAAGGACATCAACAGATCGGGTAGAATATCTTAGACAGGATGGTTAGGTTAGACAGGTTAGTTAGGATAGCTACATGCGATGCCGATTTTGAGTAAATCTTTGGAGAGCCAAAGAGCTAGGCACAGATAGGGCCGTCCTTAGACAGGTAATAGTCACTTTAAGTAGGAGATACTTAGTCAGGCACTTAGCTTAGATAGGTAGGGACTCAGAATGTTTTGCTTTTTTTTTTGCTAGTCCGGTGTAATTACTTCATTCCAATATCTTTGCACAATTTTTGGTTTTGCTCGAACGCAGATCAAGAGTAGGTTTAGACAGTTTAGGAGGGAGATAGCTAGGTAGACAGCTTAAGCACGAAATTTTCGTAATTTTCCAAAAAATTCTCCCACTTTTGTCGATTTTTCAAAATTCTTGTGCAAAGATCTAGGGCTTAGAAATTGCAGACTTAGCCACGTAGAAAGCTTTTATCGCTGTCAGTACATTTGCGTTATTCGGGCGGGAGGATATAGGCGGTTGTTTTTTTTTTTTTTGTTTTTTGTGGCGGTGGTAAAATGCTCTCTGCGTGGAGAAGTCTGTATAGGTTTAGCTCGCGACTTGGTGTAGGACTTCGAGAGCCAAACAGGAACAGGTCTCTTTGAAGTTAGGTAGGGGACCGCTCAGCGGACCCTACAGGTGTCCCTGAGGATAGGTAGGGAGACCCCTTGAGTGCTTCAAACAGAAGTGCTTAAGGATAGGTAGGGGACCGCTCTGGAGCACAGCAGGTGCTCCCGAGGATAGGTAGGGTTCTAATCTTTTCCCTTCTGTTTCAGCGCAGAATCTCGTTAATGCAGCTGCGTTCTTAGATTAAGTCTTACGTGCACGTGTCTTTCATAAGCATACCTTGGCCATTTATTCTCGTTGTTAGCCGTTTGGTTAGTCGGAAATTCTCGAAGTTTGCTGCAAAGCATTTTTTGGCCTTTTGTCTTCGGTCGTAATCGATCGCGAGAATAGCGTTTCATATAAAGGGGCGAGTCATTGAGAAGCATTAAGCATTTTATCTCATTTTGAGATTATAATTCACTGATATTTCCAAAATAAAATGCATTAAAAAGAAGAAAGAAGAAGACGGTTTTCGATCGACACATTGCTCGGCGGACCGCGATTGCCGTTGAAGCAGACATCGATTGAAGCGGACATCAGGTGAATCAGAATCCGGATTAGATTCCAAGTCCAGAAACCAAGCTCCAGCTCGTGCTACTGCTCCTGCTCCTGTGCCTGCTCCTGCTCGTGTATTGTGTGTTTGTGTAAGTGAAAGTGAAAATGTGAGCTGATATGGTGGCTTCTTCCCTCTGGGAGGAGGCTGAAAGTGGTCTCACGACCTACCATGTCTCTCGCATATGGTTAAGGGCCCAAAAGTGTTTTTCGTACGATGACCAGAAGAGGTCCAACAATGTCTGCAGCTTTCCAGTTACGTGGCACAAAAATGCAGGGTAAGGCACTTCGGTGCATACAAAAACAATCAGTAAGAATTTTTGTTCTTTTATTTCTTTACCTTACTCACTTCGGTTCTCGGTTGAAAGCATGCATACCAAACTATACATTTCTCGGGAAAATTTATTTCCAATTAACCCCCTCAAGACGGCAAACAGCTGTCTCTGAGGCTAGGTAGGGGAACCCTCAAGTGACACACCGGTGTCCTTGAGGCTAGGTAGGGGACCCCTCAGGACCCAAACAGGTGTCCTGAGGCTAGGTAGGCCTCTGCTCTGCTCTTTTCAGGTTTTCTTATTTCGTTTCAGGCGGGCGCGACGCGACGGTATTATATTATTCTTTAGAAATCATTTGAGGAATCAAGTTGAGGAAACAGTTGGGGAAGCATCTGAAAAATCAAGTCTGAAGTCATCTGTGAGGAACCATTTGAGAAATCATATTGAAGAATCAGTTGAAGAAGCATTTGTCTCGTACATTTGTGGATTCATTTGAGGACTCATATGAGGACTCACTTGGGGAATCAATTTGACGGATCGCTTGAGGATTCACTTGTGGACTCATTTGAGGAATCAGTTGATGACTCACTTGACTTCTAAATACTTTAAATTTGCTTTAAATTTGCGTTAAATTTGAGGAATCAATGTTGAAGAATCAGTTGGGGAAGCATCTGAAGAATCAAGTCTGAAGTCATCTGTGAGGAACCATTTGAGAAATCATATTGAAGAATCAGTTGAAGAAGCATTTGTCTCGTACATTTGTGGATTCATTTGAGGACTCATATGAGGACTCACTTGGGGAATCAATTTGACGGATCGCTTGAGGATTCACTTGTGGACTCATTTGAGGAATCAGTTGATGACTCACTTGACTTCTAAATACTTTAAATTTGCGTTAAATTTGAGGAATCAATGTTGAAGAATCAATGTTGAGGAATCAGTTGGGGAAGCATCTGAAGAATCAAGTCTGAAGTCATCTGTGAGGAACCATTTGAGAAATCATATTGAAGAATCAGTTGAAGAAGCATTTGTCTCGTACATTTGTGGATTCATTTGAGGACTCATATGAGGACTCACTTGGGGAATCAATTTGGCGGATCACTTGAGGAATCACTTGTGGACTCATTTGAGGAATCAGTTGATGACTCACTTGACTTCTAAATACTTTAAATTTGCTTTAAATTTGCGTTAAATTTGAGGAATCAATGTTGAAGAATCAGTTGGGGAAGCATCTGAAGAATCAAGTCTGAAGTCATCTGTGAGGAACCATTTGAGAAATCATATTGAAGAATCAGTTGAAGAAGCATTTGTCTCGTACATTTGTGGATTCATTTGAGGACTCATATGAGGACTCACTTGGGGAATCAATTTGACGGATCGCTTGAGGATTCACTTGTGGACTCATTTGAGGAATCAGTTGATGACTCACTTGACTTCTAAATACTTTAAATTTGCGTTAAATTTGAGGAATCAATGTTGAAGAATCAATGTTGAGGAATCAGTTGGGGAAGCATCTGAAGAATCAAGTCTGAAGTCATCTGTGAGGAACCATTTGAGAAATCATATTGAAGAATCAGTTGAAGAAGCATTTGTCTCGTACATTTGTGGATTCATTTGAGGACTCATATGAGGACTCACTTGGGGAATCAATTTGGCGGATCACTTGAGGAATCACTTGTGGACTCATTTGAGGAATCAGTTGATGACTCACTTGACTTCTAAATACTTTAAATTTGCTTTAAATTTGCGTTAAATTTGAGGAATCAATGTTGAAGAATCAGTTGGGGAAGCATCTGAAGAATCAAGTCTGAAGTCATCTGTGAGGAACCATTTGAGAAATCATATTGAAGAATCAGTTGAAGAAGCATTTGTCTCGTACATTTGTGGATTCATTTGAGGACTCATATGAGGACTCACTTGGGGAATCAATTTGACGGATCGCTTGAGGAATCACTTGTGGACTCATTTGAGGAATCAGTTGATGACTCACTTGACTTCTAAATACTTTAAATTTGCTTTAAATTTGCGTTAAATTTGAGGAATCAATGTTGAAGAATCAGTTGGGGAAGCATCTGAAGAATCAAGTCTGAAGTCATCTGTGAGGAACCATTTGAGAAATCATATTGAAGAATCAGTTGAAGAAGCATTTGTCTCGTACATTTGTGGATTCATTTGAGGACTCATATGAGGACTCACTTGGGGAATCAATTTGACGGATCGCTTGAGGAATCACTTGTGGACTCATTTGAGGAATCAGTTGATGACTCACTTGACTTCTAAATACTTTAAATTTGCGTTAAATTTGAGGAATCAATGTTGAAGAATCAGTTGGGGAAGCATCTGAAGAATCAAGTCTGAAGTCATCTGTGAGGAACCATTTGAGAAATCATATTGAAGAATCAGTTGAAGAAGCATTTGTCTCGTACATTTGTGGATTCATTTGAGGACTCATATGAGGACTCACTTGGGGAATCAATTTGACGGATCGCTTGAGGATTCACTTGTGGACTCATTTGAGGAATCAGTTGATGACTCACTTGACTTCTAAGCATCACTAATAACGCGACAATTTGAGAAAGTACGCGACTTTTAAATTTAATGAATAAAGACGTTATTTAACGAAGGCTTAGTCCCTAGCGCAGACAAGGATACGTTCGAATCTTAATCTGCACTCATAACCATCATTCTTGTCTCAAACACTGTCTATCACGGCCATCAATGCGTCGGAATATGTCCTTTTCAGGGCATTAACTGCAACTAAAGCAGGACATTGAAATTGTAATTCACAAAATCCCCTTATTCTTCCTCATATTAAGTGGAGATTTGAATTGCAAACAGATGCTGCTTCAAATGATGACTGAAACCGGCTTAGTCAAAACTTAGTAGTTCGGTAAGGAGCATCATTTTGAATCACTTGTTCTATCGGAGCGCGTTTCTTGGAAAACGAAAAATTATACATCAAATGAAAGAAAACTTATAGCCCTTGTCAAAATAGAGATCTTGGCATTAAATGTGGGTCAAAGTTCAATCAGAAAAAAACGAAGCTTACTATCACTAGTGTGAGAAGCTTATTTTGATATCAAGCTGAAAGTGGTCCATCGCACAGCGATTTTCGTTTGATGGAGTTTTTGCCTGTCTTATGAAAAAGAAATTGGTACAGAGACCACAGAAACCGATTCAAAAATGTATCTCAAACTTGTATTTAAAGGCGTTTTGTTTTTCTTCATAATTCTATACGTTGAAAAGGGGGAACAACTATCCCGAAGTTCCCATCATTCGACAGACCATAAAATTTTCTTCAAATGTCCTTCATATCACTTGGACCTCGAACGCAGAATTCCCGAGATATACGCCATCAAACTTAACTTCTACGATTTCACTTATTTCACTCACTTCGTAGCTCAAATTCTGAGTTGAACTCAATTGATTTTCATCCAACTTTATTTCACACCAGGAACGATTTCGAATTCAACTGAAAGCTTATTCTGTCAGAAGCCTTGTCTCGTCTATCTTGACAACAATACCGGCAGCAAAATTAAACGCCCGAGTTCCCTTGTTAATGACCGTCCCTCAAAGGGTTAAATGGTAAAGGACAAGCCTTTATTTGAGTACTTGAATCAATCCTTCCTTCTAAATTATTTGCTTTAAAATTTCTTGGTGAACCTGCTGCACTCCAGCTGCCAAAATAATTTCCCATTCACTTCCAATTTAAATCGCCAAATCGGTTGACGCACCTCTTTGGAATGGCTCCTCGTGCTAAATTTGTTCCATCTTAAGTGTTTCATGTGTCCACACTTCACTAGACACTCGCAACACAAAATCCATTCTTTGTTGAATTTTTTTTCTTCAAATATCGTCAACGCCAAAAGAATCAAAAACCTAACAAACTTACCCAGAAACACTTCCAAACTGCATTAACCAAACCAAACTAGCAAGTACACTCACCAAAAGTGCCCAGACGATATGAAACGATTAGAGCAAAATCTTAGGCTGAGATCTGTTAGAGGGAAGAGTGTGAATTTACCAGGGAAAGTCACAGGAAAGAACAGGGTACGTTCTCTGTTGGGAGTTTCATGGGAAATACACTTTGAGCCAAAATCTGTGCAAAACGTTCACTGATGCACTCTAAGTTCGTCTAAATGGCTCTGGGGGCAGTTAACACTTCGGAGATCTGCCAGATTTAACACCCGTGTCTTAGATGAGGATTCTGTATTGGGCAGCGACTGCTGCAGAGACAGTGAGCGTGATGAAAGCGACAACGACTGAAATAATGAGAACCATATCGCAGATAGACTTAAAGCATGCACACACTAGAAGGAATGGCCGCCAAGACTTTGAAAATTCAATCACTTTGAAAGAACTCTGTGTGTTGTAAAATTGTGCAGAGAGAATAGAGGGGGAAACAAAGTCACTGTGGGTGATGGATGATGGATGTACGGAAAGATCGGGAAAACGGAGGCATAAACCCTTTGATAACAAATCCAAGGATCGGGGGATAGTGACAAGAAGGAGGCGAACAAACATTCGGTTACGTCGAAGCCAAATATATCGTGAAGGCATTCTCAAAGCAAAAGTATGATGACGGCAACGGGGACTCTCGAATGGGATGCAAGGAGCTTTCACAGGTGTCATTCGCTTGCAGTCATGATTGGAGATCGGAAATCAAGGGCAAGGTCAGAGTCATGAAGGTGATAAAGAGAGAAAAAGACTGTTCCTGGGGTAGCGCGAGTGCATCAAATCAAAGAAAATACTTAGGACGGGTGATGCTTGAGGTTCAGGTTCACTCCGGAGTGTAGCGCCGCAAGAAGAAGGTTGAAATTCCAAAAATATCGTGCCAGAGCTCTGTGCAGGAATCACGGACATTCCTGAGAGACAAAAAAGCTGTACTAAACTGCATTTCTTTCGCAGATAGTCCCCAGACACACCTTTGAGAGACTGAATAAGATCAGGATGGACTTGAAGCCGAGGTAGCATTCTGAAAAAAAAAAACACTTTCGAGGGAACAGTCAGTCTTAATCGCACCGCGGTAGCAAGCTGAAGTGGCACCCAATTGCCTACAGAGTTCTTCATCCCTAAGACGATTTCGTACAACGTCATCGTCATCATTGCTCAGAGAATTATACCCAGTCATTCCACTGCGAGTAGCCTTCGGTGTCCGAATTGAAGGCAAAGAGCGAGTCGAAAGTATAAATGGAGAAAGTTTCTGTGACTTGTGCCACATTCTGTGACTTGTGCCATAAGCAAACCCCACAAGGTCAAGGAGAATCAAATTTGTTCGATCTTAGTAGAATGTTCACATCACCTCCGGCAAGATTCCGATACTTGCGGCCCCTCGATTGAGTGATGCAGTTTTGTAGATCTTAATGAGACGAAGAAAAAATTGTATGGGTGGGGGGGCGTCTAATTGGCTTAGTTTAGACGGTATTCGTGTTCAAAAACTGAAAAAAGTCCATATAAAAAAGCGCCGAATTCTTAGAAATATATTTTTCTTGAAAATTATTTTATGTTTCTGTTGCATACATTTTGGCAGAGATATTAATGATCCATTGAAATTGCCCTTAGAAGGGGTTGTGTCCTTACGAAGAATATACGTTGCATTGCATCCTGTACTACGACCTTTATGTTTGCAATTAAATAGAATTAATTTCGTGATGAAATATTACCAAATTTATGATTAGGATATGCGCGTAATAAAGGAGTAGATGCATTTTAAACAAAAACAGATTATTCATTTCCGAATAATTTACATATGTGATTTACAATTTAACAATCTACAATAAGCTTATTTGTAGGTGGGTGGTAGAGGGGAGATTGAGAAAGGGGCAAATTAATGTAAGCAACGATTATCTTAAGAGGATGTATATATTGAGAGGGGATGTTACTATGGTGATGGGGATGAAGTGGTTTACGGTAGCGGTAGCAAGCTGAAGTGGCACCCAATTGCCAACCGCCATGCAGAGCTCTTCATCTTTAAAACGTCTTCGTACAACAAAGTGGTCATCACTGCTCAGAGAAGAGTCAGTCACTCCACTGCGAGTAGCCTTCAGTGTCCGAATTCAAGGCACAGAGCGAGTCGAAGGTATAAAGGAAGAAAGTCTCTGTGACTTGTGGCACATTCGCTTGGACTTCTGACTTAAGAAAACCCCACAAGGTCTAGGAGAATCAAATTCGTTCGATCTTAGTAGACTGTTCACATCACCTCCACATGAGATGACAAAGTTCTCACATCGTTCTCCAGTGTAGCAGGACCATTGAGTGTGTTTTGTGTGACAAACCCATTGAAGGCACCTGCCACTGGACCTGATCAATGCCTCGAAAAAAAGAGTGTAGGGAAAGGAAAACCTTCTATTGGTGAAAGAAAGGCCATTATATTTATTCATGTCATTCCGTCAACTGCACAAAACAATAGATTACGCCACGATTTCCGTATATATGTAAGTCTTGGTGTTTCCAGGTCCCAAAGTAAGTGCTAAGATTTGCTCAGATTTCAGGAATATGTCCAAAAACCACTTCGAATTGTCACAAATCACCTAAAAATGTTTTCAAAAATGGCTAAGATCACTAGGCAGATCTCCCTGCATATGGCCGCAGCAATTTTTGAGTCTCCGACAGTGCGAAAAATACAATAAAAGAGCCAAAATATCGAAAAACACAAAAATTTAAAGGGAAAAAGGTGAAAAAAGGCAAAAAATATCGGAAAATTAAGAGCGGCCGCAGAGGCCGCTCCGAGGGTATATAAGGGGGTCCAGGCGCGGGAGCGAGTTTAGTCTGTCGTGAGTTGTCCTAGAGTGTACATCGGAGGTAATTGGGGTCTACTGATTTTTTTTCCCAGGTACTCATGTCCTCGGGTGCATGTTGGGGTCACCACCACCCACCAGTGATGTCTGATGGTTGATGGTTGGTGTCTTCGATGGTGGCTGATGTCTTTGATGATGGGTGACGTCTTCGATGGTGGCTGAGATGGTTGATGGTGTCTGATGTTTTGAATGGTGACTGACGTCTTCGATGTTGGTTGACATGGTCGGTGGTTCCTCACATCTTCGATGGTGGCTGAGATGTTTGATGGTGCCTCCTTTCTTGGATGGTGGCTGATATGGTCCATGGAGGCAGAAGTGTTCGATGGTGCCTCACATCTGCGATGGTTAATGGTGGTGTCCGATGTTTTCGATGTGGCCTGAGATGGTTGATGGTGCCTCCTTTCTTGGACGATGGATGAAATGGTCGATGGTGCCTCACATCTGCGATGGTGCCTCACATCCGCGATGATGCCTCACATCTGCGATGATGCCGATGGTGCCTCACATATGCCATGGTGCCTCACATCTGCGATGGTTAATGGTGGCTGCAATAATGGTGGTGTCTGATGTTTTCGATGTGGCCTGAGATGGTTGATGGTGCCTCCTTTCTTGGACGATGGATGAAATGGTCGATGGTGCCTCACATCTGCGATGGTGCCTCACATCCGCGATGATGCCTCACATCTGCGATGATGCCGATTATGCCTCACATATGCCATGGTGCCTCACATCTGCGAAGGTTAATGGTGGCTGCAATAATGGTGGTGTCTGATGTTTTCGATGTGGCCTGAGATGGTTGATGGTGCCTCCTTTCCTGGATGGTGGATGACATGGTCGATGGTACCTCACATCTCCGATGGTGCCTCACATCTGCGATGCTACCTCACATCTGCGATAGTTGATATTGACTGACGTCTTCGAGGGTGCCTGAGATGGTTGGTGGTGCCTTCTTTCTGGATGGTAGCTGACATGGTTGAAGGTGCCGGACAGAAGCGGACTACAAGTGCCTTGATGGTTGGTGGGATCTGCTCAAATGAGTATACTTAAGTATTTCTTTTCTATGCACAATAGTTTTTTAATATATTTACATATTATATATGCGCACGTACATATACATTCGTTTGAGTCATGACTCCCGCGTCGAAAATTTACATGCTAGCATGATGCGGGCAGGCGCGCTTCGTCGAATCTTAGGTTCTTAATCTTCTTCAAGACACGAACAGGTGTTCTTGGGTTAGGTAGGGCTTTCTCACTTCTCTCTCTTTTCAGGTCTGCTTGTTTCATCGTTTTTCAGGTTTGTTCTTCTACTTTCAGTTTTTTTTTTCTTTCGTCTTAGGTCCAACTTTCCGGGCGAGTCGTGATGATAGTCGTAGTATTTAGTTCCCTTGTAGTATTTAGTTCCCTAGTAGTATTTAGTTTCCCTTGCCAGTCTTGGGGTAGATAGCATCAGGCTTGTTTGCGCAATGGGCTCGTCGTGCGGAATTGCACTTCACCGAAGATGCTTGAATAGAGCTCGTGCGGCGAGAGTTGAAAAGGCGCTTCCCTCGCAAACGTAGTGTAGACAACGGACGGATGATGTGCATCAAGTTAAGATAGACAACATCCTGTTCGTTAGTAGTAGTTGGAAGCCATTCAGCGCATTCAGTCGAACGAAGTTAGAATGGAATGGACACTTCTCTCGTATTAGTTTATTAAATGGATGATATGCATCGTAATGACACTACAACTACCGCACGGTCAGTGGCCCAATCCAAAGCTACAAGAATTAGCAAACTTACGTTCTTTTTATGGTGGTGGGATAGTAGTTGCAAGAACGTTTGAAAAAAAAAAAAAATCTAATTGGGTCATTTGATCCGCTCGCTGTAGATTGAGTGTTAAGATAGACAACATCCATTTTGTAGAAATGTAGAGTAGATGACGGACGGATGATATGCATCGAATTAAGATAGACAACATCCTGTTCGATCATATGAGTCAGAAGTGTTCTCCTTCGACTTCCGCTGAATTACGTTGAACTGAGACTTCCCACGTAGAGTAGTAGAATAGACGACGGACGGATGATATGCATCAAATTAAGATAGACAACATCCTGTTCGTTCGTAGCGATCGGAAGCGCCATCCTCTAAGCCTGTCTGGGCCTTCAACTCTTCATGTGAAGTTGCCTCCGCCGTTGTTGCTCGTGACTGTAAACAAACTGGTGCTCCTCCAAGATAGCAAATAGATGATTGCCTTCGAGTTAAGACGGACAATCGTATGCCCCCTTCGTAGTGTAGATTGCAGAGGGACTCAGATTTCCTTTTAGCGTGACTTTCAGAACTATTAAACTATTTTGTGGCAGTTTGAATGTCATACGGCGCTTCTTAGAGATGTTTGGGTTACCTCTCCGTAGATTCTTTCTTGTAGTTGATTTCAGGTTTAGCAACTATTCGAAATCTCGCAGTAAACATCAGTAGTTAGTTGTAGTCGGAAGACTTCTCCTTCGTGCTCGTCGACGCTCCCACTTCTCGGTGCAAGGTTATAGTTCACCGAAGTTGGTGGTTGCAGCTAGACGAGCTGGAGTTGACGAGAATGGCTTCGCTTTGAAGTAGAGTAGACAACGAACGGGTGCTTTGGCTTTGTTCGTTTTTGTGCAGGAACTCAAATTGATTTAAGCGCGATCGGCTTTTAGAACTATTGATTGATTCTGTGGCAGTTCGAGAACAGCCCCTCGGCGCTTCTTAGAGTGATGTTTGAGTTTCTGCGTAGATTAGTATAGACAGCGAACGCTCTTAAGTTAGAAACATTTTTTTTTTTCATTCTAGAGCTTTAGCTTTGCACAAGGGGCTTTGGAATGGATCCCTAATTTTTCGAGCCTCTTCTACTTAACGTGAATTTTTCCTGTCTCCTGGGGTTAGTTTGGGAAAGATCTTTTATTGCCGGGACATCAGTTTCGTCGGTTTCATCGGTTTCGTCGGTTTCATCGGTTTCGTCGGTTTCATCGGTTTCATCGGTTTCATCGGTTTCATCGGTTTCATCGGTCTTCCTCCAAACTGAGAACGATCTCTAGATTTCGGTCTATTTTGTGGCTTCTGATTTGGGCACAGTTTTGTCCTCGAGATAGTCTTCGTTTAGTCGCGCTTTTGATACTTAATTCATCCTCGGATCAAAAACTTGCTTTTGATTGCAATTTCGTGTCCGCAGAGTTCGAAGAAAACCTCACTGCTTCGTCTGAGGTGATCGGTAATGGCCAAGGTTTCCTTAATGTGCACCTTGCTTCAAGGGCCAGGTCAAGAAGATGTTGCCTTGATTTGGATTCTGGTTTCGTCTGCGATTTGGAACTCGATTTGAATTTTGATCGTGATCCACTTTCATCTTCGGTTTCAGACGTTTTTTGAATTTATTGCTGCTATAGTCGGTTCTGTAGAGACTTAAGAAATTCGCGATCCTTTCGGGTTCTCCTCGCTGTCGAAGACATTCGCGATGGTGTTTGACTGCTGTATTCCTCAAGATCCTGTATGGCAGGCAGCGCTTTAGAAATATCCAAAGAACCAGATTAGCAGTAGTGAAGTGTTGTGTGTTGCAAGCAGATGTGGTGGCTTCTTCCCTCTGGGAGGAGGCTGAAAGTGGTCTCACGATCTACCACATCTCTTGCGATTTGTGTAAGGGCCCAAAAGTGTTTTTTTTTTTCGTTGCTGATCAGAAAAGATGCAGGAATGCAGTTCAACAATGACCACAAGCGGTCCAACAGAAGCAAGCCGTTTCCTGAACATATTTATTTATATTTTTCTTTTTTTTGTATTAAGAAAAACACAGAAGCTCCATTTGTACAGAAGTGTCTGAGGTTTCTAGTATACTTCGCGACTCAACTTAATCTTAAACTTAGCTTAAGGAGCTTCTGTTAGGCTTTGACTTGCTTCGCGTTGCTTTTTAAATTACTTAATTAATTCTTAGTTGTTCGCCACTTTCCTTGCAATCGTTGCAAACGCTTTTCTTTCTGATATTTTTCAATGCAAGACCTCAGACTTAGTTTCTTTAGATTAGGCATAGCTAGGGCTTAGAAATTTCGTTCAAAATACTTGGGAATCTCTGTCCTTATCACGGGCCAGGACTATCGTTACTTGCCTTTGAAAATAAACTTTAATTGAGGGTATGCATGCACTTGGTTCCGGGATGTCTGTTCCCCCTGGATTGTTTCTATCAAAGGACATCAACAGATCGGGTAGAATACCTTAGACAGGATGGTTAGGCTAGACAGGTTAGTTAGGATAGCTAGATGCGATGCAGATTTTGTGCAAATCTTTGGACAGCCAAAGAGCTAGGCATAGATAGGGCCGTCCTTAGACAGGGAATAGTCACTTTAAGTAGGAGATATTTAGTCAGGCACTTAGCTTAGATAGGTAGGGACTCAGAATGTTTTGCTTTTTTTTTTTGCTAGTCCGGTGTAATTACTTCATTCCAATATCTTTGCACAATTTTTGGTTTTGCTCGAACGCAGATCAAGAGTAGGTTTAGACAGTTTAGGAGGGAGATAGCTAGGTAGACAACTTAAACACGAAATTTTCTTAATTTTCCAAAAATTCTCCCACTTTTGTCAATTTTTCAAAATTCTTGTGCAAAGATCTAGGGCTTAGAAATTGCAGACTTAGCCACGTAGAAAGCTTTTATCGCTGTCAGTACATTTGCGTTATTCGGGCGGGAGGATATAGGCGGTTGTTTTTTTTTTTTTGTTTTTTGTGGCGGTGGTAAAATGCTCTCTGCGTGGAGAAGTCTGTATAGGTTTAGCTCGCGACTTGGTGTAGGACTTCGAGAGCCAAACAGGAACAGGTCTCTTTGAAGTTAGGTAGGGGACCGCTCAGCGGACCCGACAGGTGTCCCTGAGGATAGGTAGGGGGACCCCTTGAGTGCTCCAAACAGAAGTGCTTAAGGATAGGTAGGGGACCGCTCTGGAGCACAGCAGGTGCTCCCGAGAATAGGTAGGGTTCTAATCTTTTCCCTTCTGTTTCAGCGCAGAATCTCGTTAATGCAGCTGCGTTCTTAGATTAAGTCTTACGTGCACGTGTCTTTCATAAGCATACCTTGGCCATTTATTCTCGTTGTTAGCCGTTTGGTTAGTCGGAAATTCTCGAAGTTTGCTGCATAGCATTTTTTGGCCTTTTGTCTTCGGTCGTAATCGATCGCGAGAATAGCGTTTCATATAAAGAGGCGAGTCATTGAGAAGCATTAAGCATTTTATCTCGTTTTGAGATTATAATTCACTGATTGCCGTTGAAGCAGACATCGATTGAAGCGGACATCAGGTGAATCAGAATCCGGATTAGATTCCAAGTCCAGAAACCAAGCTCCAGCTCGTGCTACTGCTCCTGCTCCTGTGCCTGCTCCTGCTCGTGTATTGTGTGTTTGTGTAAGTGAAAGTGAAAATGTGAGCTGATATGGTGGCTTCTTCCCTCTGGGAGGAGGCTGAAAGTGGTCTCACGACCTACCACGTCTCTCGCATATGTGTAAGGGCCCAAAAGTGTTTTTCGTACGATGACCAGAAGAGGTCCAACAATGTCTGCAGCTTTCCAGTTACGTGGCACAAAAATGCAGGGTAAGGCACTTCGGTGCATACAAAAACAATCAGTAAGAATTTTTGTTCTTTTATTTCTTTACCTTACTCACTTCGGTTCTCGGTTGAAAGCATGCATACCAAACTATACATTGCTCGGGAAAATTTATTTCCAATTAACCCCCTCAAGACGGCAAACAGCTGTCTCTGAGGCTAGGTAGGGGAACCCTCAAGTGACAGACCGGTGTCCTTGAGGCTAGGTAGGGGACCCCTCAGGACCCAAACAGGTGTCCTGAGGCTAGGTAGGCCTCTGCTCTGCTCTTTTCAGGTTTTCTTATTTCGTTTCAGGCGGGCGCGACGCGACGGTATTATATTATTCTTTAAAAATCATTTGAGGAATCAAGTTGAGGAAACAGTTGGGGAAGCATCTGAAGAATCAAGTCTGAAGTCATCTGTGAGGAACCATTTGAGAAATCATATTGAAGAATCAGTTGAAGAAGCATTTGTCTCGTACATTTGTGGATTCATTTGAGGACTCATATGAGGACTCACTTGGGGAATCAATTTGACGGATCGCTTGAGGATTCACTTGTGGACTCATTTGAGGAATCAGTTGATGACTCACTTGACTTCTAAATACTTTAAATTTGCGTTAAATTTGAGGAATCAATGTTGAAGAATCAATGTTGAGGAATCAGTTGGGGAAGCATCTGAAGAATCAAGTCTGAAGTCATCTGTGAGGAACCATTTGAGAAATCATATTGAAGAATCAGTTGAAGAAGCATTTGTCTCGTACATTTGTGGATTCATTTGAGGACTCATATGAGGACTCACTTGGGGAATCAATTTGACGGATCGCTTGAGGAATCACTTGTGGACTCATTTGATTAATCAGTTGATGACTCACTTGACTTCTAAATACTTTAAATTTGCTTTAAATTTGCGTTAAATTTGAGGAATCAATGTTGAAGAATCAGTTGGGGAAGCATCTGAGAAATCAAGTCTGAAGTCATCTGTGAGGAACCATTTGAGAAATCATATTGAAGAATCAGTTGAAGAAGCATTTGTCTCGTACATTTGTGGATTCATTTGAGGACTCATATGAGGACTCACTTGGGGAATCAATTTGACGGATCGCTTGAGGAATCACTTGTGGACTCATTTGAGGAATCAGTTGATGACTCACTTGACTTCTAAATACTTTAAATTTGCTTTAAATTTGCGTTAAATTTGAGGAATCAATGTTGAAGAATCAGTTGGGGAAGCATCTGAAGAATCAAGTCTGAAGTCATCTGTGAGGAACCATTTGAGAAATCATATTGAAGAATCAGTTGAAGAAGCATTTGTCTCGTACATTTGTGGATTCATTTGAGGACTCATATGAGGACTCACTTGGGGAATCAATTTGACGGATCGCTTGAGGATTCACTTGTGGACTCATTTGAGGAATCAGTTGATGACTCACTTGACTTCTAAATACTTTAAATTTGCGTTAAATTTGAGGAATCAATGTTGAAGAATCAATGTTGAGGAATCAGTTGGGGAAGCATCTGAAGAATCAAGTCTGAAGTCATCTGTGAGGAACCATTTGAGAAATCATATTGAAGAATCAGTTGAAGAAGCATTTGTCTCGTACATTTGTGGATTCATTTGAGGACTCATATGAGGACTCACTTGGGGAATCAATTTGACGGATCGCTTGAGGAATCACTTGTGGACTCATTTGATTAATCAGTTGATGACTCACTTGACTTCTAAATACTTTAAATTTGCTTTAAATTTGCGTTAAATTTGAGGAATCAATGTTGAAGAATCAGTTGGGGAAGCATCTGAGAAATCAAGTCTGAAGTCATCTGTGAGGAACCATTTGAGAAATCATATTGAAGAATCAGTTGAAGAAGCATTTGTCTCGTACATTTGTGGATTCATTTGAGGACTCATATGAGGACTCACTTGGGGAATCAATTTGACGGATCGCTTGAGGAATCACTTGTGGACTCATTTGAGGAATCAGTTGATGACTCACTTGACTTCTAAATACTTTAAATTTGCTTTAAATTTGCGTTAAATTTGAGGAATCAATGTTGAAGAATCAGTTGGGGAAGCATCTGAGAAATCAAGTCTGAAGTCATCTGTGAGGAACCATTTGAGAAATCATATTGAAGAATCAGTTGAAGAAGCATTTGTCTCGTACATTTGTGGATTCATTTGAGGACTCATATGAGGACTCACTTGGGGAATCAATTTGACGGATCGCTTGAGGAATCACTTGTGGACTCATTTGAGGAATCAGTTGATGACTCACTTGACTTCTAAATACTTTAAATTTGCGTTAAATTTGAGGAATCAATGTTGAAGAATCAGTTGGGGAAGCATCTGAAGAATCAAGTCTGAAGTCATCTGTGAGGAACCATTTGAGAAATCATATTGAAGAATCAGTTGAAGAAGCATTTGTCTCGTACATTTGTGGATTCATTTGAGGACTCATATGAGGACTCACTTGGGGAATCAATTTGACGGATCGCTTGAGGAATCACTTGTGGACTCATTTGAGGAATCAGTTGATGACTCACTTGACTTCTAAATACTTTAAATTTGCTTTAAATTTGCGTTAAATTTGAGGAATCAATGTTGAAGAATCAGTTGGGGAAGCATCTGAGAAATCAAGTCTGAAGTCATCTGTGAGGAACCATTTGAGAAATCATATTGAAGAATCAGTTGAAGAAGCATTTGTCTCGTACATTTGTGGATTCATTTGAGGACTCATATGAGGACTCACTTGGGGAATCAATTTGACGGATCGCTTGAGGAATCACTTGTGGACTCATTTGAGGAATCAGTTGATGACTCACTTGACTTCTAAATACTTTAAATTTGCTTTAAATTTGCGTTAAATTTGAGGAATCAATGTTGAAGAATCAGTTGGGGAAGCATCTGAGAAATCAAGTCTGAAGTCATCTGTGAGGAACCATTTGAGAAATCATATTGAAGAATCAGTTGAAGAAGCATTTGTCTCGTACATTTGTGGATTCATTTGAGGACTCATATGAGGACTCACTTGGGGAATCAATTTGACGGATCGCTTGAGGAATCGCTTGTGGACTCATTTGAGGAATCAGTTGATGACTCACTTGACTTCTAAGCATCACTAATAACGCGACAATTTGAGAAAGTACGCGACTTTTAAATTTAATGAATAAAGACGTTATTTAACGAAGGCTTAGTCCCTAGCGCAGACGAGGATACGTTCGAATCTAAATCTGCACTCATAACCATCATTCTTGTCTCAAACACTGTCTATCACGGCCATCAATGCGTCGGAATATGTCCTTTTCAGGGCATTAACTGCAACTAAAGCAGGACATTGAAATTGTGATTCACAAAATCCTCTTATTCTTCCTCATATTAAGTGGAGATTTGAATTGCAAACAGATGCTGCTTCAAATGATGACTGAAACCGGCTTAGTCAAAACTTAGTAGTTCGGTAAGGAGCATCATTTTGAAGCACTTGTTCTATCGGAGCGCGTTTCTTGGAAAACGAAAAATTATACATCAAATGAAAGAAAACTTATAGCCCTTGTCAAAATAGAGATCTTGGCATTAAATGTGGGTCAAAGTTCAATCAGAAAAAGACGAAGCTTACTATCACTAGTGTGAGAAGCTTATTTTGATATCAAGCTGAAAGTGGTCCATCGCACAGCGACTTTCGTTTGATGGAGTTTTTGCCTGTCTTATGAAAAAGAAATTGGTACAGAGACCACAGAAACCGATTCAAAAATGTATCTCAACCTTGTATTTAAAGGCGTTTTGTTTTTCTTCATAATTCTATACGTTGAAAAGGGGGAACAACTATCCCGAAGTTCCCATCATTCGACAGACCATAAAATTTTCTTCAAATGTCCTTCATATCACTTGGACCTCGAACGCAGAATTCCCGAGATATACGCCATCAAACTTAACTTCTACGATTTCACTCATTTCACTCACTTCGTAGCTCAAATTCTGAGTTGAACTCAATTGATTTTCATCCAACTTTATTTCACACCAGGAACGATTTCGAATTCAACTGAAAGCTTATTCTGTCAGAAGCCTTGTCTCGTCTATCTTGACAACAATACCGGCAGCAAAATTAAACGCCCGAGTTCCCTTGTTAATGACCGTCCCTCAAAGGGTTAAATGGTAAAGGACAAGCCTTTATTTGAGTACTTGAATCAATCCTTCCTTCTAAATTATTTGCTTTAAAATTTCTTGGTGAACCTGCTGCACTCCAGCTGCCAAAATAATTTCCCATTCACTTCCAATTTAAATCGCCAAATCGGTTGACGCACCTCTTTGGAATGGCTCCTCGTGCTAAATTTGTTCCATCTTAAGTGTTTCATGTGTCCACAACTTCCAAACTGCATTAACCAAACCAAACTAGCAAGTACACTCACCAAAAGTGCCCAGACGATATGAAACGTACGCTAACTTATTATGACCTTATTACTTTCTACATCGACACGATACAGGCACGAACTTGGCGAAGCGAGCGTGCAATACCCAATGCACGCTGACTCATCATATGTTCATTCGTCGATTGTGTGTCTGCAGTTTTCGAACGAGGGAATGAATTGCAGTGTCACCGGGTATTGCTTGTGTACTAAATGTCGTTAACTGACATATTAAAAACGAATTTGAATGTCAGTGCTGAAAAGTTGTTGTTTTTGGGTCGATATACATACATACATATATTCCAACACAACAAGCATATTACACAAAAAAAGGGCTTTATTTCCTAAGCTGAGCTCGGTGGTGAGATTTTCAAATATAAGTCGCATTTCTTTTGATCTTACACACTCTGTAAACTCATCGAACTCACATCAACACACTCGACTACATCCAAACTTCATATGCTCCCAGATCTTAAATCCCAACCATTCCTCGATTGTGGATTCTTCCGAACAACCTCAGATGAATGCGGTCCCTCCGACCATTCAATTTGGAAAACGTCCATCCGGTCAATGAGATCGATACGGTCAACTGCTTCCATCTACTATGTTGACTGTCTTCGAGCCACCATTTGTTTCTCTGAGTTGAGTTTATTAATAAATTGAATTATTCAAGAAAACGAAAGAATGTGTTTGCTATATTGAATTGGCTTAATTTAATTTTTATTTCCAATGTTACATATCCCTTGGTGTGCAACGAGTAAAATATTAGAGTTTGTTATGATTTTCTCGTTTTTTTTATATGCTTTGAAATTACTGTTCTAATACAGCTCGTCAGTTGGTCACGTAGTTGCTCAAATCGACGATTTGAAATTCGGTTTCAATTGATAAGGTCGTTTGTCAGTTGTAGTTGTCACACAGGGACTTGTTTAAGGCGTAAGAATTGCAAGTTCATTAGTAAAAGAAAGTTAAAGTTTGATTTATGCGGACATAGTGTTTGTTCTCAGAAACCACAACACTGACGATAACCGATATGTAATGTCGCTTTTTGGGAACCGGAAATTTACTGACAACGTGCATGATGAACTGTACTCACTTTGCATTGACGGCAAAATGAACACGAACATTAAACTCTTTATAAAATCCCAAGAAGGTTTCCCTACTTACGTTGAATGGATTAATTTTTCGAACTTCTGGGCTGTCATGCAATGTCTGTCAAAAAAGATGCAAATGATACGTCTTCCTTAACCCGCCCCCCCCCCCCTTTTAAATTCTAAATGCACTTCCTTTCTCTGGAAAACCTGCAACGTCCCTTGTAAATATTTTATTATTGGCCCTGACGACCTAACCCTCTCACTCACGATCAGCTAGCCCCTCCGTATTATCAAAATGTGAGACGTCTGCGTACAAAAACTTCATCACATTTTTACAAACTCCCCCACGATACTCTTGCATTTAATGAAACCAATTTATCTGACGACATTAATAGCAAAGACCTATTTTTATCTAATTTAATTGTTTTCAGTGAGGTCGGTCGTAAAAATGACTTGTTAACAATACAAACTCTCCTTCACTCTATATTAAACTATACCTCCCACCAATTTTGAATTCATGTGTGTAAAAATCTGTCTCCCGAAATGTTATACACCCTTCTTCAGAAAAGGAAGACATTTTCCCTGACTTTCTTTCCTATTGCGGTCGTTATCAGTTAAGCGGCCCTGAAGGCATTTGAGACACTGATCACTGCGTTGTCTCGAAAAGTGTTCACCTTCTCTCATTTGATCGTTTCCATCTATCTTTCACGCTGACCAATTGTTACGATTTTATATTTTAGCTGTCATTTCTGAAAAGTTCTACAGCTTCAATTCAAAAACTAAATGATCTACTGATCTATTGAGAGCAAATGGGTAATGATTTAAGCTGCCTACAACTACGGCTGAGTAATTACCTGAATCGTTTTCAATTTTGTTGCTTTTTTGTTACTGAATAAGAAGTTTGACTTCAATTCATAGGCAGGTGCATAGCGAAACTTCCAAAACATATTCCCTTTAGTAAATTCCTGTCAAGGGTGCTTATTTATTTATTTATTTATTTGCTTATTAATGAATATACAGAAACAAGCTTGAGTAGATCAAGTCCGACAAACAATGCGATTAATTTGATTCCTTTTTACGTAAACCACTTCATCCCCATCACCATAGTAACATCCCCTCTCAATATATACATCCTCTTAAGATAATCGTTTCTTACACCAATTTGCCCCTTTCTCAATCTCCCCTCTACCACCCACCTACAAATAAGCTTATTGTAGATTGTTGAATTTTAAATCACATATGTAAATTATTCGGAAATGAATAATCTGTTTTTGTTTAAAATGCATCTACTCCTTTATTACGCGCATATCCTAATCATAAATTTGGTAATATTTCATCACGAAATTAATTCTATTTAATTGCAAACATAAAGGTCGTAGTACAGGATGCAATGCAACGTATATTCTTCGTAAGGACACAACCCCTTCTAAGGGCAATTTCAATGGATCATTAATATCTCTGCCAAAATGTATGCAACAGAAACATAAAATAATTTTCAAGAAAAATATATTTCTAAGAATTCGGCGCTTTTTTATATGGACTTTTTTCAGTTTTTGAACACGAATACCGTCTAAACTAAGCCGATTAGACCCCCCCCCCACCCATACAATTTTTTCTTAGTCTCATTAAGATCTACAAAACTGCATCACTCAATTGAGGGGCCGCAAGTATCGGAATCATGCCAATTGAACGATTGTCGGCAGTTTCTACCAAAACTCAAGTGAATTGTCACATAACTCAGCAACCCTGCGTTTGACCAGATTACGCACATTCTCGCACACGCAGCAGACCGAAATGAAATCAGTTTGATCTGAGAAGAGTGGATTCTTCATAAAGAACATTCCGCTCCTTTTCAAATCCATAAGGGCGCTGCTGTGCTGGGGTTTTTGAATTAATCTATGGGTTTATTACATTTCATTCCGGCACGACAGTGAGAGAGAGAGAGCAACCAATGTCGGCCTCGTGCCCGGAGCAAGACCATATTTCACACTTAACGAATGATAATAAAAATGAAAAAGGACCTTGCAGGAGGGAAATATGGTTTTTACGGTCCTTTGATGACGAAATGGGTGGGGCGATGAAATAAATATTACATCCTTAAGACCGAAATTTTATTTACGAATTATTAAGTGAGGTGCTTGAGAGGAGAGTTTAACTTTTGATACGAAATCGGATGCCTGCTGCTGCTCTGCTGCATTTCAAAGATCTCATCTTAGATGTGTTTATCAATTAATGCTACCCGATTAATGTCGTCGATAAAATCGAACGCGTTCTGCATAAAAATTGCACGTGATTTAAAACTTAATGAAGCTGGATATCGCCTGAGAGTGGGTCCTTTAACGAGCTCATCAAAATGATTGGTAGGTACGTTTTGATTTTTATTAGCATAAGTTATGTCTCCATACTTAGAGCACATTTTAATGGCAATGGCAAAATAATGAGTGACGGGTGGGAACGGGGTAGACCTAATTGTAATTAAAATCGTGCAAAACAGTTGTCGTCATCCGTGCTTGCTGCTCTTTAATTAAATTTATGATCTTGAGAATGTATGTACACCCAATGATTGCTGGTACTTTCACTACGAGAACACTTCACCCAGCACGCTCAGCTGCTGTGAAGAGAACACTCGTTCATTTCCCACAAACACATTTGGGCAAACTGACTAAGGGTGATTTTGTTCACTCAACTTTTTCGCTTTAACTTCTGACAAATTTAAATTGTTTTAATTTATGAATTTAGACTGTATTGAATATACAGTTTTTCACAACTTACCAAAAAAGCTGAAGATAGTAGACAAAATTAAGGGAATTCCTTTATTTCTGTTATTCAAAGTGGGCTTCGCGTTTTCGAGTTCAATTGTTGCTTTTCAGTGACAACATTCAATTTTCGTTCATTATATGTTTTGTGTTAATTATATTTGAAAAGGTTGGAAATCTTCGAGTAGCGAAAACGAATAAAATCAAAACCATGTCACATACCGTCATCACATCACGCATCAAGTCACTGGGTCTGTTGATGATTAAAAAAATATACAGAAGGTTTGAAGCTTCACAAACACATACACACATAATCACAGTGAAAATGGCCCACAGCTAAAAAATCATAATTATTGCAAAATGTATTCTTCTTTTGATTTTACGAATTCTTTAATGCATTGATGCATTTAATTTTAACAACAATTTGAGACATACTTATTTCATATTTTATTTAATAACCTTAAGACATACTTCAGGGTTTCTAATGTTATGGGCTACTTTATATAGGATGATTTTTTAAAAGCCATATGAAAGTTTAAAAAAGAACATAAAATTCAGAAAAATGCATGACATCTTTATTTGAATCGATAGTACGGTCCATGTAATTTAATGCTCGACGATTATTTCGTGATGTATTGACCTTGACTGTGCCTCAAATGATCCATCCGCTTTGTCCAATTTTGGCATACTCTCTCCAACATTTCGGCCGGTATCTCACGAATAAATGCTTAAATGTTGTCTTCCAATGCGTCAATTGAAGCGGGCTTGTCTGTATAGATATGAGCTTTAACATAGTCCCATAATAGTCTAAAGGCATAAAATCGCACGATCTAGGCGGCCAATTGACCGGTCCCGAACGTTAAATAAAATGTTCACCGAACTCGCCTCTCAATAAATCCATTGTTGCGCGTGCTGTGTGGCATGTGGCACCGTCTTGTTGAAACCAAATGTCATGCAAGTCAAGCTCTTGCATTTTGCGACAATTCTGCTTATTTACGTACCCATTGAGCCAAAAATGAACTGACCATAAAATGGAATAACTTTCTTCGCAGAGCACGCATTTTGATAAGAATTGTGAAAAATCAATAATTTGCAAGCGTTGTTCGTTTTTAAGACGATTCATGGTTAAATTATAGAGCAAACTGAAGATGTTTGACAGTGAAACAAAACACGAAAGTGCGTCAGCTGTCTAACCCAGTAATGCCAAAAAGATAATATCTAAAAAATTACCCTTAACATTCACTTCGACCTTATGGTTTAGGTGGTTGTCCTGGTAAAATTTGTTATTTTCACTTAACACATTCAATATGTTCAATGTATTGTACATCCAAGCGTTCATTCAAGCACACACGTATACAACTTACTCTTTATAAGTTGTTTTTACAAAAATCCCATTTCCTGATCACTATAGACCGCTTTCAGTGTAACTTACAGGTATGTTGCTTAAAGGTCTTAATGGTAGGGGTAATAATATCAGAAAGCCTGGCCAAAAATATTTGTCGCTACCTTTATTTTTAAAACAAATTCACAATCGGAAGTAAATACGCCTGTGCAAACGCCTGACCAGTTGAGAACAAATAATCTCAAATCGTACGGAATTCCATATTTCGTGGGTAATTTGGGATCAAAATTTAATTTAATTAAATGCAGAGTCTTGCAAGACCGCTCGACTGAAATCTCCCTTCGTGTACACACGTTAATCAAAATCGTATTGATTACATACAATACACTTACCTCCTTTCCTCAAATGGCACTGCATTCGGTTAACCATTTTAGTTTAGTTTAAAAGGCATTTTTTTTTATTGTTTATCTAATAGTATTTTAAAACTAGGTATAAAACGCTTAACCTAGGCACGACAGAATCGAAATCTTATAACTACTTACTGGCTCTATGCGGGCGCTCTAAGCTGAACTATTAATATATTTGTTTTTGCCTTTCGGCGTCAATGCTAGTTATTTTTTTAAAATTAATAAAAACTATTATATATTTTTTTAAGACTAAGAAAACGTTTTTTTTAAAAACTTAGCTATCTATGTAATTTTCTACAAAAAAATCTTAATCTACCTTAATATATCCTATTCTAACTTAAATATATTTTTTTTTTTTTTTTTTTTTTTTTTTTTTTTTTTTTTTTTTTTTGTTATTATGTGTTATTATTATATTTATTCTTAATTACTAACTTAACCTAACTTATACTAACTGTGAGTTGGCCGTGGGGGACCAACCCTAACCTACTAGGCTGACGACAGCTGGGGTTCCTGATGTGGCTCTAACCACCAGTAGAACCCCCGGTCCTTATCCGTGTCCATCCTATCACGGATGGAGATGGATGTGCTGAACCGGAGAGCATCCCGATCCCGACTAACGACGTTGGCATCGTACAACAGTCGCCTGTCCACTGTCCTTCTCACCACGTGGTAGATAAGTGGACATGCCTCCGCATCCTGGATCAGTCCAATGCGGTCAAGATACAAGAACGCTTCCGGTGGAATAAAACCCCTTCGGCGAGCGTTCTCGTGGTACTCGTCATTTGGGTAGTAGGCCCCAAATATGAGATCATTCTCAGAGGTCATGGCTCGTGCAACATGCCTCCGAATCAGTTTAATAATAAAATTATCAACCCTATTCACGTTTGCTTCGTTATACAAGACCTCATTAGGATAGAACTTCTTGTAGTCAGATTCCGGGGTTCTGTACTTCTTGAGACATGCGCGAAGACATTGTCTCTCGAAGACCCTCATCTTTTCCATTTGGGAAGGACTCACATTGAACCACACAGGACAACCATACACCATGATTGGCCGGATGAGGGCCGTGTAGCAGATTCGCTTCACTTTGGCGTTAAGTTGGCTGCTGTAAAACAACCCCCTTGTCATAGCGAAGCCTTTCTTAGCTTTCGTCAGAGCTGTATCTATATGGATACCTCCATACAGATACTGATCCAACATAATGCCAAGATATCGCACTACACTCTTCAGGGCTAGTGGCTGACCCCGTGGGTCCAATATGCCGAACTTGCGCCAATTCTTTTTCGTATCTCTTGAGGCCCTGTATAACGGAGTCCGGAAGAGGATTGTTTCACACTTCTGGAGGTTGATTTTCAACTTCCAGTCGTCGCAAAATTGCTGGACTTTTTCGAAGTCACGTTGCAGGAGCGTGTTAATGACTTCTATCTTTGGTGCCGTCCGGTATGCAACCCAATCGTCGGCGAATGCAATCAAGTTGTGCATGGAGCTAATCAGTTCGCTGGTGAAAATAGTGAAGAGGATTGGTGAGTTCACTGCACCCTGTTGGAGCCCATTTTTTATTTGGAAAACGTTGGTGGAAACTTTGTTGCCACTTTTGACAACAAAACTCCTACCCGTTACCATGTTATAGATCGTGTAAAGCAGCGGTTTGCTTATACCCATCCTCGTCAACTTAAGGAAGAGGCCTTCCAACCATACGGTGTCGAATGCCTTTTCCAAGTCAACGAGACAGGCCCCGGTGCACTGTGTATTGTGGTTGTTCCACTGAATGTCCGAAACCAGTTTTGACGCGGCATGTACAGTATCATGCCTCGCCCTAAATCCAAACTGGTTGTTCGGTATAATTTTGTTGTCCTCAGTCCACTGGATCAGGACCCTGTTGACAATCTTTTCGAAAACCTTGCTTATGCAGGGGAGGAGGCTTATCGACCGAAGATTTTTCGGAAACGAGGAATCTTTGTCCTTTTTGGGGAGAGGTTGCACTACCGCCGTTTTCCAATGCGCTGGGTAATGTGTATTACTCAGTGCATTGTTAAACAGGATTGTGTATATCTCTACCGCCTCGTCAGGGAGATGACGTAACACTATATTTGGTATCCCGTCGATGCCAGTCGACTTTTTGTTCTTCAAACCGTTGAAGATGTCTTTGAGTTCCTCCTTCGAAATGAGGATGGCATTGGAGCCATCTTGGGGGACAGCATTGGTTGCCTGATTTTCGTCATTGAAACTGGTAAAACCAGGATTCTCAGAGCGCCACTGCTGTATTTCATTTCTAAGGTGGAAGTGGTTCAGCATGGCTCTGTTCTCCAGGTCGTGGTTCGGCCGACGAGAGTCGTTGACCGTGTACACTTTCTGAAAAACAGCTCCTATTGCCTCTACCTTCTCTTGGGCATCCTCAACAATGAAGAACTCATTGTCAAGCACAGCCTCATCCGGATCTATGCCAACCGAAGTTAGTAGGTTTTCATTGTCGGTTGTCCTGTCAAGTCGAACAGCCTCTAAGTCGTTATGACCCCTCCTTCGGAAGATTCGGTTGATTTGGGGAAACATACCCGGACCGTTAGAACGTACGGCCCGAATCCTATCTCCCCAATACGAATTGACAGCAATTCTATAGTTCATCCGAATCAACTTCTGGATGTTCTTCAACTGCGACTTGAGCGATCGTATTTCCGGGTCGTCTGGATCTGTAAAGCGTCTGTATAGAGTCTTCAGTCTCGACAGCAATCTGCTTTTTTGCACGTGCAGTGCGTCGATGGTATCATTACGATAAATGTCGCCATCTGTCGTAGGTGATACCTTAGGAAGCGTCCTGTCCATGGTTCGTTGAATTGTGTTGTCGACTTGTATGAGGTACCTGTCAACCTCTTCGTTCGTCAGGTTTCTGTCCGAAGGTGGTGTTATCTCGCTCGAACGTAGTTCCCTGGATAGGACCCTAGAGAAACGCGGCCAACGAGCCCTTCGATAATCGAAAGGGTGCATCTCGGCGAATTCTTCAAGCTCCACCAGCTCGTTCGGGAATTGAATAACCGCGGCAAGACCACAGTGGTCACTGTCGTACTCCACCGTTGTCATACAATTCCTAGTGCGAGAGTCTACGTCTCGTAACGTCAGTCGTCTATCTATTAGCAGGAGATCCAAATAAGACCCGCTTCTGGGAAACGACGGTCTATCGGTTGCAAGCAAATTCAGCTTGAACTCAATAGAGTGCCGCGTCATCCACTCAAAGAGTGAATTTCCCCTCGGATTTGGAACAGAATTGCCCCATTCCACGTGCCTCGCGTTCAAATCTCCGGCGATGGCAAAATAATTCTCCTCCGAGCAAAGCCGAAGCTTTCGGAAGAGAGTCTCGAGCTCTGGGATGAAATTTGCAGACTGAGGTGCATCTGATGCATAGACCGCGACTACGTACAGTTTCCTTCCACCTTGGAGAGAAATGCACGCAATCGAAGCCTCCAGTACACCGAAGGTTCGCACCTCACCGCAATACACGACTTTATGGCGTAAGCCTTTTTTAATGAAGAGAGCGACCCCGCCTGCTTGTGTGGAACGGGGGCGGTCTCTTCTAATGACTGTGTAGTCTTTGTACCTGAGTACGTGCTTCCGGTTTAGCTTGGTTTCGCTAACCATCAACACATCAGGCTTATGAGACTCCAAAAGGTGAAGCAAAGTCAACCTTCTCTCGATCCTGACGAGTGAATTTACATTCACCGCCAGGATCGAGAGGTCTCCAGCAGCTGGCGTATCCATTTTTATGGACACGTACTCGACCCACCGGGTCTTGACGAAAGGACTCGCTCCATTCGTACCAAACGATCTTCAAATCGCTCAATCTTGGTCATCATTGTCGACACAAGATTGAACAATTCGGGAATTCCCATATTTGGGGCCCCTACTGGTGCCGACGTTACTGCCGGCAATGTCTGTTGTGCCGGTCGCCTACCTGACACCATATTGGCGTAGGAAACCACCGGCGTAACAGTTGTGGCTGGAATTCTCGGCACTGGCCTTGAATCCGCCACTTTTGTTGTTTTTTTTATGTCTTTCTTAAGCAACTCTCTATGGAGTTGCTTGACCTTTGGACAGCCCCTGTAGCTTGAGGGATGTCCACCTGCACCACAGTGCACGCACTTTAATCGCGCCCTGTCTTCAACTCTCCCCTCTCCAAGGGGACACTGCGCAGACAGATGCCTCTCTGCGCATTTGCCGCAACGAGGCTGCTTGTTGCAGTTCGCCGCGGCGTGGCCAAAGGTCTGGCATCTTGCGCAGAGAAGCATCTGTTTCGTCCTCCTGAGCCTCTCCCAGGAGACCTCCTGTTTGTTGAGGAGCTTAATGCTCCTCAGACATTCAATTTTGCTCCCCGGAGAGACCTGGACCAGGAAGAGGGGAAGCATGCGCACAGGCGGCGTTCTGGATCGGACAGTGGAGAAGCGACGAACCGCCATAAACTCCACGCCCTCTACCTTCAATTTTTGAAGAGCCTTCATGACACTCTCCGGTTCAGTTGCAGCAGCTAAGCCCTTGAGAAGGACCGTATGGACCTTCTCGCTTTTTAGGGTGAAAGTGGTAAACTCCACCCCAGCTGTCGTCAACGAAGTTTTAACTTTTTTAAAGCTGCCCTCTGTTAAGCAGTGGACAGCTTGCTTCTCATTACCTTTATTTTTAATAAAAAAATCGTCCCCCACAGACAACTCACATACCTGAATGGTGTCCGCGGTTTCCATGCCGCTGATGTTTATCGGCGGCACCCTTTGTTTCCTATTAGTTTTCAGTTGCTGCTGTTGTTTTTGCTGCTGCTGTTTCTCTGGTTGCTGCTGCTTCTGCTGCTGCTGGTGTTTCTGTTGCTGCTGTTGTTGTTGCTGCTGTTGTTGTTGCTGCTGTTGTTGTTGCTGCTGTTGTTGTTGCTGCTGTTGTTGTTGCTGCTGTTGTTGTTGCTGATGTTGTTGTTGCTGCTGTTGTTGTTGCTGCTGTTGTTGTTGCTGCTGTTGTTGTTGTTGTTGTTGCTGCTGCTTTTTTTCTTGCTGCTGTTTTTGTTGTTGCTGGTTGAGAGCCCGTTTTGTTTCGAGCTTTTGCTGGAGGGCCTTAATAAACTCCTCCAGCTCATTTTTTTGTTGAATTTTTTCTTCCAGCTCTTTTTCAGCTGCAGCAATTTCGTTAGACGAAGCGAGTTTCGCAAAAGTATTCCCACTTCCGCTATACGTCACAACGTCGTTGTTTTCTGTTTTTTTAACAGACTCCATATTACGCAGCCGTCTCTTAAACTGCGCCTGCGGCTTCATTTTCTTCCTTCTCTTCGTGCTTATGTCTTTGCTGCTTTCCGAGTTGTCACTCGAAAGCAGCTCTTCATCCATTTCAAAACTGTGTTTTTATTTAAATTGATTGTTTTTTTTCAATTTGCTTGAATTTTAATTTTCGATTTTCTTTTTCAAATATTTTTTTGTTTGTTTTATTTGGTTGTCTAGGCAACCACGCACGTAAGTCGATGTACGTCTTTCCTGTACGGATTTCTGTAATCGACTGATTCGGTTAACCATTATTTATGGAAACACTGCTGTTCTCGACCCACTGAACGTGAATGAGTATATCACATAACCTGAGAATTATATTCGCGACCACATTTTCAGGCATTCGCTTTTTTTTCTATATAAATTTCTATCCCACATAGACACAATTTTCCTCGGACCCCTTAGAATGTCCCTTTCGCCAGTTTTACAGGACTGACTTAAAATGTTCCGAAGTCGGGAATTATGGCATGTTTCTTCATTGCTGGAATTAGTTTTGTCGTGTTTTGACTTCGTTTCTTTGTTCTTCTTTATTATTTGTTTTGTTAAAAAGGAGATAACTTAAATCTTACGAAGGGCACGGGCCATGTTGGATAAGGATATAACATAGCATTCAATCGCTCTTCCAAGCATGCATTATGTAGAATTTTCCTTATGTGTATGATATCTGTATCCTCCCTCCGCACAGACCGCTGGGTCTAATTATGTAAATCTACAGTATAGAACCGAGTTTATCAGAAAGAAATAGGAGGAGGGCTTAAAACCTCCGACGGTTTCAAGCTTTCGACGGCATCAATTCAAGACGAATATCTTCAGAAAGGAGAAGGATTAAGCCTCACTCTTGTGGTTGAAATCTCCTTTATCTTTGTTGTAGCTTATATTTTTGAAGCCGTTTGTTAGACAGACAACGACAAATTGCCATCTTTGCAAGAAGAAGCCGGTCAATCAGTAAGAAGCGGTGCCAAATAAGCTCTGTAGGCAAAGCAGTCATTGTATCCACCACTGCAGGAAATAATCTGTGTTACGAGAAAACGACATATATTTGGAGTAGGGTGGTAGAGACGAGGCAATCAGTTTAACATGCCCCAGTATAATATCCTATGAAAGTATCAGATACTTTCACAATTATAGGTCACCTCGAAGGATGGACGCTACAGAACTTGTTTAAAAAGAGAGGAAAAAGGCATGTCGCTGGTTCAGATTTGTTTGAGCTAAAATTCAAATTCAATTTAATTTACTCAAACAAGAGTTACATTTTTGAAAAAGAAAAACTTCCTTACGTGAGTAACTTTAGAGTCCAATGAGTCTCATGTGATCCACTATGAGATAAGAGACATTTTCCTGCATATCTTTAATATAATTGGGTCTCTGCATATTATCAAATATGTTATGACCGATATTCTACATTTAGAATCAAATGAACTCCCTTCAAGGGACTCTAATGATTTCCCAAAAACATTCTTTGCTCTTGAAGGGGTTAATAAGTTTGAGTTAAAAACAATGTTACGATAGTTAGTCCAGATTAAAATATGTCTTAAAACAGGTGACTATACTTCACTGCCCTTGATAGGTATTAATCTTCAGGTTCAAAAGGTTATCCCACTACTGCATGAAATTTTTGACGAATCTTAATCAATGCGGAAATTAACAACAATTTGAAGTGAGTGTGTGCATGTCACGATCTGAATGATCACCACAATTGGCGAAGTAAAAGAACGCATGCAGCGTCTAGGCATAAGATCGTAATTTAATCGAATCTCTTCGAAAGAAGTACTGTACGAATGTCCCTGCCTTTTGAACTAGGGTCATGCAATTAGATAAATCTCTAAGAATATTTCAATACCTTCATCATCTTATCAAATGAAGGAATGAAAAATTATACAAATGAATGAGCGCTCAAGAATCATGAAATCTCACCCTACACAAATCACAAACTACGACCTACCTTCACTGCCGCAATTAAGGTCATTTCAACACCCAACTACAAGTCAGGGAAACAAGAGCCCATTACTCTCTAATACAACCAGTACCCGCGGCTAATGAAATTTTCGTCACTCCATCATGCAAATTCTCGCAGAACTATCCGGACAGCGAACCTTTATCTTCGTCGCAGCCGCTCGTAGCAATCACTGCACATCACGAAATTCCGCATACATTTTCAGGTTCTGGCTAATTTAATTAATCGATTTTCCTCCCAGGCGAAGTTTCACATTCCTGCGCGAAAAACACCACACCAAGAACACAGCCTCAGGTCAAATGTTCTCCGCCAGCGCTCTAGAACGAGGAAACATGATATTTTGCGGAGGCCCGTCTGGCGCCATAGACACACTGCATTGACACTGAACTGCCGGCTGCACAAAGCTGTGTTGCCCACCAAGGAATCCCAGCCCACCAAGGACGAGCGGATCGATAAACAGATTTTAATTATCTTGCGGACGGAGGAGTGGCAGGGCAATAAAACGAGAATATTTAGCACGTAATAAAAAATTACTTTGAGCGGTCTTAAGGGGGAAGAATGCAGTGTCCCAAAAAGTGGTTGGGGAGTGGACGTAATTATCGGGATTACCTCATCAGAGGGGACAATTTAATGGTTGGTTGCAATGGAATGATTATTGGATCAAGTCGACTGTGAATCGCTTAGCGGTCAGTCAAGTGGAAATGTCCCTTGCAGCATATGTTATGTATGCAGATATGATTTGTTGTTGCGTTGCTTGCACAGTGCAATTCCGAATGTCCTTGGAATGCTTACGTCTTCACGGAATTGAAATTATTCGTATTTGAATAGCGCGCATGTTCATACGATAGACGGTTATATTCAAAGGAGAAACACATCAGTTCCAGTTGGGCATTAAGCCACCCACCAACTTGCCACCACCCTCTCAAATATTTTTCTATTTTCCATGAAAATAAAAATTAAGAACACCCTTTTGAAGGGAATGATGCGGGTTTTGTTCGACGGAATCCAATTTACCTCTGTTTCTCTGAACACTTGTGCAGCAAAACGCTGAAAATTATTTCGTGGTAACCTTAGTAAGGAAAACTGGTACTCAAACAGACCTAAGTTTCGGTTCGTATGGTTCGTATAATGTACAGTGACTTATGAAGAGATCGTGGGTGTTTGAAGAAGAAACGTTCATTCAGGACAGAACAGACCATGTGTAAACAAGAGAAGACATTAAAGTAATCCCTTTTGACAGAAAGATCATGGGTACAGTTTCTTGGTAATGGTGAGATCATTAAGGCCGGATCGCACGATTTTATCAGATACGAGATGAAGTTTAGAGAAAGAGAAGGAAAGAAAACCAATGCACGACTTCTTCAAACGACTCGATTTTCGATTGAACTCTGCCTTACCTATAGTCATGAAACTTGGGTAATGACCGAAAGAATATGATCGGGAATACAGGCTGCCGAAATGAGATTTCCGTGCTGTTGAGGGTGTTCCTCGCCAATAAGGTTGGGGGGAACTGAAAGTCCAGCAGCCATATCTTCGGTTTGGCCACATGGTACGGATGTTCCCCTTCATTATGATTTTCACCTTATATGCTATTTCATAAGTTGGCGATCGCTCGCATGTTCATATCTTGCATTTGACCTGGAAAATGAATTTTAACGACAGTCTATAGGATGTACAACGGCATTCGGCTAGTCACAAACTGTAAAATGACTAGATTGAGCGTATGGTAAACAAAGTTCCTGCCAGAGGAGTCTTAAAATTGGAGCCAATTCGGCAACGCAATAGGAGATGTTCCTCCCTAAAATGGCGCACATAAGTGGAGAAAAAGCTTAATAAATTTTGTATGCGAAATTGAAGGCAGCTAACAGGAAAACAGTCCACCTAGCGAGGCAATTCCATTCTGGACCGTAACGCCTACCCAAAAAGAAGAACTTGAAGAGCACGAAATAGAAGACGCGTTTTAATGAATAACTGTTTAAGTAAACCGAAATATGGAGTAAAAAAATTTAAATTTCCAAATTTCATCTTAGCTAGCTATTTCTGCGGCATGAAGTCAAAATTCCGCAGTCCAAAATTCTGAATGGTTAGTTTTTGAAAGCCCAAAATTTCCAAAAGGCTAAACTCCTAAATTCTTCAATATAAAGGGAGCAGAAGCCCTACGTACTCCACTAAAATATTTTTTTGTTTCGGTGCTTTTTTCTGAATTTTACTTTTTGAGGCGTTCAGTTGCGATGGATTTCGTTGCTAAATTTCTGAGGTAATCAAATTTCACATCCACCTCTTATTATAGGTGTCAAAGAAAAATTTCTTTGCTAAAATTGTTCTAACAATCTAAGTGGCCTCTGTGGTCCTGTCACAATTAATCCGTAAATATTTGACAAGAGAATTTTGTGGATAGCATTCAGAGGATTCAAAAAGTATCACATCACATTGTTTTTAAGATTGTTTTGGAAATGTGCGTTCTCTTTTCAGACAGTCCTCCATATCCCCTCTGAACATAAAAATTATTTTTTTTTTCTTGACACGAACATGCCGTCCATTTGAGCTCGTAAATATTTAATTGTCTCACCGTGTACAATATGATCGCATGTGCGTTAGGCAGTAAATTTTTCCTTCATGTGACCGTTATTCATCGACTTATGTAAAATTCATGATTCGGAAGATTATAGCGTCTGTACCGGACAGGTGTCATTTCCCCTGAGCAATGAGCCCTCAATCGTATTCTCGCAAATTTCTTTTGCCGGTGAACTTTGTCATAAAAAGCAGGCTGAATTTTTGCTTTGCAAGGTCTGGTCGCCACTTAATATGTAAATGCCATTGAACATATTCAAAGGCAATGTAACAAAGGTTTTTATTCAGTTGAAAGGCATTTGTCATCAGTTCAAAAAGTTCCACTCAGCGGAAATATTTTTCGCACTCAGAATCAAGCAAGCACTGTACCGACATCAACCCTAATGCACGCTCCCACTCTTACGTTATCCATTATGACCTTTTTACGCCCACCTTCAATAAATCACAGTTCCTAAGCGCTCTTGACATTCGCCTCATGATTCAGTCGTAAATTCGCTTGTTCTCAACCCACTTGTCACATCTACTGAAGCCACTCCAAAATCAATTAGCAAAAAGCGATTGTAGCCACTGGGCTGGAGCCAACAAAAGACCTTTTCCCGTTCCAGTGGAGGCTCATCTTCTGCAGCGCTCACCTTGATATCAATGAATTAAGACCCCACGGCACGGGTTCATAATTAATGGATCCGAGTTGAACCCTCCGTCCTTAGAGTGAACCCCTCCACCCTCTGCGGACTTGCCAGAATCAAATGAATTAATGAAGTTCTTCTTGTGTCATATTAATGTAGCTGTCATTTGATTATAATCAGCCAACATATTGCGTGCAACGAACCATGAGCTCAAGTGAAAGATCCGGATGATTATATGGCCAATCATAAACTAATACTCATAAGTAAATTATTTTATTTTTGTCACACACACGGAATCTCTGTCAGGATAAACAAATTATGACGTGTGGATAGGCGCCCATAATATCTCAGCAATGTTGTCTGCATTTAAACGAAACGAAGGACGAAGAACACAGAAACAAACGAACCGCATGTATGTTTGTATGTATGTCATCCATTCATTAAGAGTTCTGTGTCCTGAGAAGAGGTGGAGGCAATCTGTGGTGAGTTTCCCGGAAGAATGTCGGAACTGGGTTTTCTACTCACAAAAGGGGACGACGATTACTCTGTGGATTGAGCTTGGATTTTCGTTATTGGCTTATCGAAAGGATTTGGGATGTTGATACACATGCACAGCTATGGTTTTTTGTTTGCATACATATGTGCAATGGCAATGTTTTCCCTCAAAATTGTGTGCCTCACGAAGCAATCCCACCGGTGCCCCTTCCAAAAAAAAAAAATGCCTCCAATCAAAGTCTGCGTCTGGCGCTGACAGTAATCTCCGCAACATTCAAGGACCCCTAAAAGTGTCTACATTTCCGTAAAAAAATAATATTCCATCCATAAACACAACGCCATCATGACTCGGCGGTGATAAACCAAAGTTCGTCGTGCCACTGCTGCGAACATATAACATCTCACATCAACGTTCACACGCACACCTATGTAATTCAAAAGTCACAACAATCTTTAGCCTATACGAGACGATCCGACGCAGGCGAGAATTGATGAATTACACCACAGCAGCGAGTCGTTTGTTTGCACTGAAGTTGAACAAGAATTTAATTAACTAAATAAAGTACTGGCGTACGTCTGAAATCTTACGGGACTCGTCGTCGCCGTTGTACCTACACGCTCTTCTTCCTGGCATTTGTTGCCTTCTGCTTGTGATGTGAAGCTTTGACAGTCGGTGTACCGTAAAATCCCATTAACTTCCACACCAGAATAAGTGAATATTTTATCCGGCAAATAAGGGATTTAAGGATGCGAATACATTTGTGTTTTGTGTCCGAAAGTCAAGGACATTGGTGGGGTATTGAAAGGGACATCGACATGAATACACGATGGCTGGGATCAGTTGAATGGATGGTCAAATGTGGGAGGATTGTAGGAAGGCGGCCTTCATCTACCGGAAATTGCATGATTACGACGGATGAGTGCTTCATTGAGCGTTGAGAAAGAACTCGAAATTCTATTTTTTGTTTGGAACGAGCTTTGGGAACAGAGAACTTTTAGATTGTTTACATTTCAGTCAAAAACCGCAAATCAGTCATTGGTAGATTGAAGGGGGATGGAATTTATGCTGTTGGGAATATTGTTTATAAACCATAGACACGTTCTAAACATATTTTACCTTCGTGTTTCTCTGATGATATGGCACACTCAACTTTTGAAGAATTTAAGGTAAATTTCTATCATTTAGCCGTGTTACATGATAGATGAAGGCAAACTAAGAAATAGCCTCCACCTAACTTTGGTGTCTCGCTCGAACAGGACATGGGTACACTGATTTGGACATACGACAGCGGCTCGCATGACCCAAATAGTATGCAATTATTTAATCAAATTTAATCGCCCTCCAAGCATATAGGATTTGGATCATTGTGCCAAAAGGACAAAAGCCACAACTTCGCAGAAAAGAACTGGGAACTCCCAGAAGGGGAATTTATTGCCAGAGGGCCTGGGAATACATGCATGCATGCAGATTGCTTTAAAGGGATCAAAATGAATACCAAAAAATAATTGAACCGATAAAGTTTACAAGACGATAAATGCTTTGGGGAACGACAGTTCCAGAAATTAGAAAAATCTAAATTTTGTGAACTTTGCTTACCTGCGAGCAATGCAGGAATGATATTTCGTTACATGAGTGGACTTTAAAAAGAGTGGCATATGGAGAAGATTGATTGAGGCATAAACCCCACAACGAATTTTCTATGAAAAACTGCAAACAATTTCCACTAAGAAGGCAGGATAATGATTCAGAGTTTCAAGTTTTTTTTGTCAGATAAGATATCAGTAAGTAACTCTGGAATACATACTTAAGGATTTCAAATAACTTTCTTCCGAAAGTGCTACGCAAAAAATGGGAAATTAAAAAACCTGTAGTTTCGTTAAAATATGCACTTTAACATTGCTAATACCAAGCCTCGGGTGCTAAGTACAGTTAAAAATAAACCATGTATGGGTGTCTTTTCGATTAACAAATAAATAAATTAGTTGAGTGGTACTACAGTCCACAAGAGATGAAGACCTAGTAGGATCTAGGTGTAGAATCAACATTTTCGAAGCATCTAATAGTTTCAGCATTGCATTTGATGATTAACTTAGGTTCTACCATATCAGAAAGCTGTCATAGTCATACGCAGTGTAAGTTTATATTTTATTTTTAAGGATTTCGGGGTTTCAGCCAATTTTACCGTAAACCACAGTAGAAGCACTTCTGAGTCTGCATATACTTGCTCCATTTTTTAAGGTTACGTTTCCATAGAACCTTCATATATTCGGTCAATCCGTCCATGCATTCATCCATCCATCACACTCTTCAATTATTTTAACTCATGAACTTCTGATGCCCTTAATCTAATGACCATTGCATTTATACAAAAATTTCATTTCGGGACATAATGTGACATAAAAGGATGTGCCCTCCATAAAGTTGGAAAAAAGTGTAAAATGCAGGGTCTAAGGAAAATGTTAAATGAATATGCCTTCCTTTTAGGCTAGAGATCAAATACGCGTCTCTATGACTGTCCAAACATTTATTTAATTTTTAATCCCTAAACGAAATGTGCAAATTTCAAAGGAGGAATTATCGTGCGACATGTTCCTGCAACGGGTAAGGTGCTGCATTTGTGAAATAGGCGAGTGTGACGTTCACTTATCCGTTTTTGCTTAAGCCTCGATTGGGTGTGGACAGTTTACCTATATTACCTATGTACATTATTCGAAGTCTATGCAGTATTTACGTGGATTGTTTTTACCAACCAGTATGAAGTCGCATTTTTTCACGGCACCACCTCTTTCGAGTTGCTGACAACACTCAAAGAGTATCAATTGTCTATGAAAAGCTTCTCAAATCTCGCCGTTCGGAGTCGGCAAAAAGCTGTAGGTCCCTTCTACTCGCGAAAGAACAGTAGCACGCACAATACGAGTAGTTGTTGTAGAATCTAGGAACTGGTCCCTTGTGGGGTGTAGTGCAATTCAGTTATTATTATTATTATTTCTTTATTCTATGAATTTATTAAATCTTCACACATTGGTCCAGAAGTCGTTCCTAGTAAAGCATTTTTGACTTCGAGAGAGTGTCACCACACGAACAGGGCCCCACATCTAGGGCAGAGAAATGAGTCAACTTTCAAACTGTCAGAATGAAAAGAATAATAAAATCTGATAAAGAATAGAATTTGAAACGAACGGTTGTGTGTTTTGTTTCGGAGTGATTTCGAGAAAGTTCTTTTTTGGGTAAAACCATTTTGACAAGAGCAACTTGTTATATGTTTAAAGTTTTAGCAGAAATCCTTCTAGATGGGTGCTCTCTCATACATCATAGCCATAGAACTAATTAGTAAAGATAGATAGGGACTAGTGAAGTGCAATTCAATAATATTCATTCTGTTCATTGAACGGGACATTAAAATGACGCTGGAGGTGCTTGTCAGTTGAACGGAAGTTACGATTTAATCCAGAGATTGTAACCCCGTTTGCTGTCTTCTACATAACGCCTGCATTCATTTAAGGCTATCATTCAGTCAGAATGATTTAAACATGTTATCAAATAGCACAGAGCACGACGTGGATTCAAACGTGAATTATAATTTATTAAGAGTCGTCAAAATATAAGGAATACCATGAAAAAATTGGTTGTGAATAACAAAATATTTTTTATATGTACATAACATGTAATCCAATAACTATAAACCTAGGAGAAACCCTAAATACAAAAATACTTTATTTTATAACTCTTGTTTCTGAAGTCTGCTCGAAGTCTTTTCTTAAAACTTTTCTATCTCTTTTTCAAGCTTCCCATTAATGGACATATTTTGTTCTACTTCCATGCTAACAGAAAGAGATTTATTCACTGAAGACGACAACTTTTTTCTGACGACTCAGATATTTTGATTCAAAAGTCAATTTGAAAACGAATTTGTATGCTGCCTATTTTTACAATACAAACGAGGATAGACCATTGAATCAAAGTAGGTGCTTCCACTGTTCGATTGTATCAAGCTCGATCGTTTCAAATTACGTGCTGGCACCCCCGAATTTCGAATGCTTTCATATAAAACAAATTGTTGTTAGTTTGAATTGAGATAAAAGTCAAGTTGGTTCAAGCCAATTTTGTGTATCTTTTGGAAATTTTAAACTCGACAATAGTCATGCCCAACACTTATAGCTCCACTTGCAACTACGAGCATCTTCCAATTATGTCGTCAGTCTAATCTAAATATTTAACGTAATCAAAAACCATTAATTCCGGAACCCAGGAGAGGATAATTTCAAAAGAAAATCTTTACCAAAATCATTAAAACAATCAGAAAGCTTCCGCGGATATTGATTTATAGTTGTTTCGGCTAAGTGTTTCGTTATTAAAGCAGATGCCATGTTATTCTACTAGCACTTATATCTCAAGAATCTATTGCCGTAGCGTTGCCGAAAGCGAAAATAACCCCCCACTATAAGAGTGTGCCAGAGCTAAAGTTTCCTTTCGAAAACATTTTACACTGCGTTCATATTGTACACCCTTTACGGCATAATTATATGACGTTCACAACAACAAGTTGCTTCGAGCCATGGGAAGGCAAACAAATTTCCAGAATTCCGAATGTCTATAGACGATAGTTTAATTTATTGTTTTGACAAAGTTATGTTTAAGGAGCCAAGCACGCCATCCGCACGTACAGTCTTAAAATATCTCCTTCGTGTTAGCGCACAGAAAGAAATCCTCCCCGCCTCTGAATACAACTATCGCACACCACCACCCCTAAGTTCATTTGTCATCACTCCCCCGGCACAACCGGTTTGCAGTGTGTTCACTACAATGTTGACAAGGGAAAAGCAAACTTTTCCAATTAAATATTTTACAGGCACACCATTATGAGATCACTATTGGGAATCTATTTAAAAGTTATGCAACAAAGATTAATCCATTGTCAGGCTGGTATTACGAGTTATCGGCAATGGCGTGACTACTTGCCACCGAACTCAACTCGAAAGTGTAAAATAAATCCTGTAACAAATTTCAGCACTTGGGGGCGTGTTGTGGAAAGTTGCTCCTCACATCTGGTCCCGTGAGTTATGGAAATATGTTTGACTATCGAAACTAAACGAATACTGAAGGCATCTTATCTCCTGACATACACTTCAGAGCGTCAGCTGCAAAACTACGAAAATAAGATTGACACTATGTCAGGTCAGCCTTCAAGCTAGCGAAGATATCCGAACAGATTCTGAGTTTGATGCCGTAAAAGTTTTCTATCAAACTAGGGCCAGTGTAACTTAGCGCGTATTTCTGGTGTCACCAAAGATCCAGCTTCTAAAAATCGATAAAGCACTTATCGCAACCTCGTGTGAAGCAGCTCAACCGTGTCACTTTAGTCCAACTTTATCCTAGAGTACACTTTCTCTTATGATAATCAAATTGAATACCTCATCCCCACCTACGAAGTTCAGAGCCACTATTTGCGGCTATACTTACTTTCACAAAAGCGATCAATATGCACGGATGTTGGTGTGTGCGGATGTATCTACGCTCCCTTCATAGCAATGGCCACCCACTTTAACCCCTCTGTACGAGTTACTTGCGAATATATCCGTATTCAAAGCCTAATTGGGTGTAGTCCGCCCAACACAGACGCGTTTGTGTTGAGCAACGACAGTCAAAGGGTGAGCGCCAGAGGAGGATGACTTTCTCTGCCGACCGGGTTGAGGTTGGCGAACAGTTTTATGGGCCAATTTCCCATTCGAATTGAATTCAATTTCCAATTCTTGTCATATTCAGACGAAGTCCCCAATTGAATCCTATTTGACATCCACTTCACTTTTCCTTCGACGCTTGACCTTTCTGGTGTTGTTTCTGTATTTGAATTCGAATTTTGATTAGATCATCGTTCTGTGGGCAACTTATAATAAACGAGGTCGGTGTTTGTGGTTATAAGTGTCACTCCGAATATTTGCCTCTGAGGACGGACGCCAACTCGTACATGGCATATTCACAATTATATATGTAACAAAGTGTATTTGTCTCTTATTGTTATTCCAATTCAGAGCGAACATTGTATTAGGTAGGAACTGCCCTTTCAGGAGCATCGCAGTGGAGGTCGTCCTCCGTTCGGGGTGTTCTTAAGTGAAACAAGAAAAATATGATTGGCTCGTTCCCAACTTTTTATCTGTTGTCATCTGCAAACATTTTTTACGACTTGTTTCTTCTGCAAGTCATTGCCCCTCTTTACTATCTCCGTTCGGAGTGTTGATTTGATGGGATTATTAGATTGGTGAGGAGACGTCATATAAAACATCTTGCGAACACGTCGAGGAGGAACTTACATGACAAGTGGTTGGAGAATGCTTTTTTATAGCGCATTGTCGCCAGACGCGTAGCAACCACTTTCATAGAGACACGCAAAGGTTTTGAAACTGTGAGTATCGGGATATGGCTGATGAATATGAGTTCAAGTTAGTTGTTATAGTTTTCTTTACCCCCTTGTATTAAAACGAAATTGGGTAGTTCCTGAATGAGAAATAATTAGATTTAGCCTAGAGAACAACTACCGAACTAAGAAATATGAGCACAGTTGAGTTCACTCAATCGTTGTGCCGAATTTCTCCTCATTCTTTAGAGCACTGACTTAGTCTTGACAACCTTTTCTTCTGGTTGAATCTGAACTGGAAATTAGGAACCGAATTTCGTATCTTCTCCTTTATTTATCTTCGTCACAAATAGATCAAGTTTTGGGGCACTGCGTTATCCATATCCGGAGAAACCCATCGAATGCTTGTAGAAATTTATGGTGAATCTGCTCCGACCAATACTTTATGCAGGAAGTGGATTCAGGGCTTCAAAAGTCATGACCTTAGCCTCGAAGTGAAAGAGCGTCTTGGTCAGCCCCAAAAATTTGAAAATGTGGAATTGGATGCTTCACCGGATCAAGATCAATTCCAAATTGCAAAGTAAACTCGCAGATTCGCTGGGAGCGATTTAGTACACAATTTCAATTCGGTTAAGGGAATTTGGATATAATCAAAAGCAAGGAAATTGGCTACAACGCGAACTAAGACCGAAACATGTCGAAAACCAAATTTTCACCTCGGAACTTCTTCCTAAAAAAAATCAAAGGAGGGGCTTTTGCACCGGATCGTGTCTGGAGATATAAAGTGCATATACAACGATAACCCAAGAAGAAAGAATACTATGCAAAGCCTGGTGAAGCCGCTTTATCTTTCTCAACATCGACTCGAAAGAAAAACATCCACGGTTCGAATGTCATACTCCGCTTATGATGAAACGAGATGGATGTGGTATTATGGTTTTACGAGCTACTTAAACACTACCTGGAAACGATGAAATGAGAGGTCTTACATCACCCGTCGTATACTCCAGAACTTGCTCCTTCCGACAACCTGCTTTTTCGATAGATGCAAAACGATTTGGGGTTTCACCGGTGCGAATATTTTGAAATCGAAGAAAGACTGAATGATGCCAGAATGGGCACACTTTCTAGAGATGGTATTAGAAAATAACCAGAGGAATGAGAAAAGATAGTCCCATCCGACGAACAATTCTTTGAGTTATGTGGATAATTTTTAAACACAAAAAACGGACCGAATGATATTACTTAATAATAATTGACCGGCGACTACAGCCCACAAGGGACCGGGGCCTAGCTTTTAAAACAACTACTCGTATTGTGCGTGCTACTGTTCTCTCACGAGTAGAAGGGACCTACAGTTTTTTGCCGAATCGGAACGGCGAGATTTGAGAAGCTTTCATAGACAATTGATACCCTTTGAGTGTTACCAGCAACTCGAAAGAGGTGGTGCCGTGAAAAAATTCGAGGTGTCCCGTCCGGGAATCGAACCGACGACGCACTTACCACTACGCCACGGCGACCACACCGAGATATATTCCAGTCTCAATAATATAGAAAGATGTGTTTCAATAGAAAACAAAAACCTTATGCCCAAACCAGACTGAGGACCAACAATTCTTAAATAAAAATGGGAAAGGAAAAATGATGGCCAAAAATGATGACTTCATAGGTTTGGAAACCTCAAAATTTCGGGGGAATCTATTATACATCTGTGTTTGAATTGAACTCAATTCTGTTCCCCACTTAAAACCTCTGTGGGCTCTAGCCTGATCTCAAGCAAATATTGTCGTTCTCTTAAAATACCCCAGTCCGAAAGGTGGTTTTGCCTTGTCAACAGAGTCTTTTCAAGCGGAGTCAGTACTTTTACACAATATATCGGCTGTGTAAAGCTCTTTGTGGACCGTGTATTTCCTTTGATCATTTTTGAGTGATCGTGTTGCATATCGTCTACTTCATATTTAATTTCTGCTGTTCAAAACAAAAACTTTCTCAAAAACACTTTTAACACAGCTTCGTTAAGCAGAAAACACTCAACCTAAAGAATGCAATCAATTCTGTCAACAGCAAGAAAGTCGGTTCAAAACATCTGTGAATCCAATACAACACTGAATTTAACCAACAGCACATTGCTGTATACCTTGTTCCAAATTATAATCAAACCTTCCCCGCGCGAATATAACACGCGTTTGACTTTTTATCATTACACTACTTTGTACAAAACAATTTTTTACTCTGTCATCAGTAATTTATGAAAGTGTTCTTCTTTCAAAGAAAACACGCAAATCCTCAGGCTCTCTTTCATCTCCTTTGAGAGCACTTCCTCGAAATCGATTCACGTACTTTGAAATATCACCAACGAATCGGTCTTTTCGTGACGAGAATAAACAAAACTTCCTCGCGGGTATATTACATTTATAGTTATTGTTGGCAAATATCAGAAAAAATTATGTTTACGTCAATGGTTCCTTGATACCACCGTTGCCGCCAACGTACATAGCATTTCAAATTGAAACACTGTGTCCCCCACGGCGACGCAACGCGTCACTTATCTTCAGTTGGGTGTCCTTTTGCGGTGTCCTCCTTTCGTCGTAACCGCCCAGAGTCTCTCAAATTCATCATAATAATGAGTGCTAGAATGTAAGGATGAGCAAACGACCAGAAACAGAAAAAACAAACAGAAAACTGTGAAAAACAGGAGGAACAAGAAAAAATTGGATTGGATTCCTGGACAGGACGTTTTTTACCATTACATGGATATTTATGAGTTGAGCCGAAAAGAAATGAAATAACTTCTTGGCGACAGGAGGGGACGCATTTGTTTCGCTTGACATTGCTTTATCGCTTAATTAGGCCCCTACACCTTATGAATGCAAATGAAGTGAAAAGTTCGACCACCCTGAAAAGATTCTGGGGCGCAGTTCACTTGTATTGAATTGGATTTCAAAGGATACCTCACGTAGAGCAGTCGAAATCCCCGACCACATGCCCGGCAAATTCGGTTCAATCTCTTTTTTACACGTTTTCAATATCAGTTTCCGGCCAAGGGCGTGGGGAGAACAATTCAATCGACCGGCATAGTGGCACCTGTGGTAGTGCCAGTGAAATCAATTTTTGAATAGACCCATATGTAGGTACGTGGTGGACTTTGGTTTTGAATGTGTCTAGATTGTATGATAGTCGGCCACGTTCAGAACCAATATTTGGTGTCTGTACCATGCAACGAACACATGGCTGTGGTGGGGAGAGGCACTTGGCGTGATAACAGGAAATTTGTCCGGATCTTGGGGTGAAGCCGACCCTCACGAAGGACTTTGATTGAGGCCGTGGATATTAGAGGTATTCTGAACAGTTCTCACATCAAATGAAGGAGCAGTGGTGTGTTGATTTTCCAAAATAATGTGTTTTGCTTAAGGTTCGGCATCTGAAATGAACTCCACAAAGTGCATCAAGAACACAGGACTAGAAGGAAATTAAAATTATTGTTCGCATATACTAGGGCACAACGGACATATTCAACCGGTACATGTTTGCACAAGGTAATTAAGACCGTTGTGGCAGCAGTGAAGAAGTGGGCAATGCGTTGTGAGCGAACCATAATACGCGCAGCACGATTATTGGCAGAAGATCCTTATGAGCTTACAAATTTGTTTATTTATTTATTTAAAGAGATATTGGTAGATTGGTAGAAGGAATAGAAAGAGAAAGAGAAAGAGGTTGGAACTGATTCCCAAAAATGAAATACTGCAGGACTCTATTGCAACAAAAGGCTTCCAGACAAACAGTGATGTCCTTCGTCCTTCACACGGAATATTTTCCATAAGACAATACCTGACAGGAAGCCTGGACTGTTTTTGACTTCACCTCAACAAATGATTCTGATTCACAAATGACGTTCTTACATTTTTGGGAAATAGCACAACAAGAATTTATATAAAATGTTTAAAACAATTTTCCTTGGAATTCCCTTTGAAACTTTTCGATTCGTTTTAATTACGTGCAAACTACAGGGGCGAAAACAGTTTACTTAACTCTGGAGGTTAGTGTCTCTATAATTGCAATTCAAAAACCTGTAAAAAAATACGTAATTTTTTAGAATGTCTGTCGTTACAAACGTTGCTTGCTTGATAAAATTGTCTTTTACATAATTCCTAAATTTCATGCAAATCGTTTTAGATTATGCTGCATTTTTTTTTTTTTTTTGTTTTTAAAAACGAAACCATAAAAAGGCGACGCGCAACGACCGCCAATAAAATAAGTGCACCCGCTGGCGAAGGTGAGACAGTTATCAAAATTGCCGCGGCTATTCAGGTCGTCTATGAACCGCGTGACAGCTCGGTGCACACTCGACCACTTCATCCTAACCTACAACAATTTGTGGTTCATCTACTCGACTAATTTGCATTTCCAATGAAAATGAAGCACTGATGAGAGTCTCTGAATGCCCCTTTATATCATCCCCAATGGCATTATTCAACTGACTGATTTTCAAATTCACTCCACCATGTGACCATAAAAGTATCCCCCGGCGGCAGCATATAGTTTTCGTCACAAAACCACGGCAACCTCCTCACCCAAACCAACCAAACACAGGACAACATCTGGCCCTACGACAATCAAACATAACACAACCAAGCCCGTCCGACTCGCCCTGTTCACTCAAACAGCAACCACCCAATTGACATGCGCGTCATAACCACCCTTCCCCATGAACGGGAATTTCACTCAGTCAAGCAGGAACTGCTGCTGCTATCCTTCGACTCCTTCGCAAGCAATTTATATTCATCACGCTGCTAGTTCATTCCACGTCGACCGTCTGAACAGTTCGGTATCGGATCTGCGCTGACCTCCGTACACAGGTCGTATTAACCCGGTTTGATTTCATTTCACTGAATGTGAGCCAAAATCGTTCAAAGTCCAATCGATAAAACAATAACCGAACAACTGTCACACGCTCGGCACTCGTGCTTTCTCATATTCTGCATAAAAGTGACAGGACGTGGCTGGGGGAACGTTGAATGAAATTTTTCCGCAAAACCGTAAATGTGTTGTGGCCGCAAAACGTCGTTTTATCGCCTCAACAACGCGACGTTAGCGCAGTGGTATTCCCAGACCGGTCCTCTCCGCGTGGTGCCTGCTCCTCTGTGTCGCGCTCCCATTGTGTCGCATTGTCCTTTCGTCGAGCTTCATAGTACATCTGTGTGAAGTGAATCGTGTCGGCTGAGGGGGATTCCTTGGCTGGTAGCCGGCTCCGGCAAAGGGGGAGAAATATCAAATTGGATACGGCTCAGATACAAACACGTGTCCCCGCAAGCAAACTTTCGCATAGTGCTAGGCCGTTCGAAGTGTTGGTGCGTTTACATAAATTTTTTTCCGCATTCAAGGAGACAGAAGTGAATGATGTCAATTTAGTTCGGTAATCAAACAGTCCATCCGCTTTCCAGACGACCCTGCCGCTCGGTGGTGAGATTTTGTTTGGGTTTCGGTTGTCCTTCGAGGGACTTTGCGTTGAACGGAATCACGTGGCCGCCGCACACTTACACCAAAACCCAGAGAAAGTGAAACAAAAGGTAATTAGACTCTAAGGGCTGAGACACTTTATCGATTTCGAATTGATGGATATTGGCATAGAGCACAGACCGTTGTTGTCCTTCGGCTTAGACGGAAATTGGCAATGGGGTCTATATTTGCCTCAGAGGTCGATAAAAAAAAATACCGCCCTCCACTCGCAGGCGGTTGACATCATTATAACATGCGATTAACACTGTGGGCGGGGTGTGTAAACACGGGGTGTGTGTAAACACGGTTCATTTGGCGTAGAATCCAGTGCCGGCAAGTTGTTATCTGCACACCCTGCGGTGCCCTTCTCGCCACAACTGGTCTGGGGTCGATTAACATGGCGCCGCTTGTCTTATCTACACTTTCGCCGGTAAGTCGTGTTAATGTTGAGTTAACGCAAACTATGCAGGCGAGGAGGGTGGTCTGTGACTTCAAGTCTTGCAAAATATTTATGAACCGCCCTCAAAGTTTCCGACTTTGATGTTTTAATGACCAACGAACACGTCTTTGCCACGCCACGTTTACGGGTGGGAATTCCACATTTTGTCAGTTGCGCTTGCTACAAAGTTGAGTTGACATACATACGTACGTAGATTTATCTTCGTACACATACCGTACCATGTTGCTCAACTCGTATCGTGCCGTGGGGAAGTGCAAAAGTTTGTGTCAACAAATTTGTAAGGACATGGATTCTGTGGACCGCCATAAAAGTTTTCATGCAAATGCACTTTGGGACAGCGATTAGAGGCACATTTTTGAGAAAACTCTATCCTTTGATGAACATACAGGTTCCCCTTGCATGCACAGTTTGTCATGTTTGTATGGAAGTTTGCGAAAAAGTTTTGTTAGGTAGATTATCTAGGAATGTGCACGTTTTACATTTTAATGCAGGAACAGTCTAAAGTAAACGCTGGTGCAATACATCCTGCAAAAGCAAAATATTTTATACTGTAGGGAAAAGTGACGGTTGTGCTTAACCCAAATGAATGAATAATTTTGTAGCAATATAGACAGGAAACTCATAAGGAAACAGTTCAAAGGAAATAATATGTGCACGGGGAAGGGTATCAAAAAGTCCTAAAATCAAGGACTTGCTACTCCACGCCGGTTAAAAAATAACTGTCGTTCATTGCAGCAGGCACCATTCTTAATGTTTCAGAAATCTGCATAAATCCACATCGATAGTCAAATGAAAGGATCAGAGTTATATTTAAGAGGAAAATTAATAGAAATTGTATTCGTGGCAGTTTAAGCAATCTACCTCTGCATATGTAGGATATATGAAAATTGGTATTTATTACGAATCTTACTTTTACTCTTACCTGCTATATTTTACTGTAATGCATCATAAACTTAAAATTACTTATTGCAACCTAAAACCATGTCCAATGTTCAAGTTTACGTTGTTCACCATTTTGCGTGTTTAAAATTCGACGTTATAGCGCAGACAGATATGGGATATCACTTGCCTTGACAAACTTATGCCAACACCTAACTCCTTAGTTAACCAAACACCAAACTAAGTTAATGCATTAGGGACACCTTGGTAGAAAGCCAATCCTTTCTTAAACCTCTGCCGCTCGCTGAGTTGCAGCACTTTATTTAAAATGTAACTCAACGCTAGGACGGGAATGTCCCCCAGTCAGTAGGGTGAACCAACTACTGAAAACCAGTCGGCTGTGCCCTCGAAATTGGGTTTTTAACCACAGCCACCACGATACTCCCACATGAAGGCCTACCGCACGGTCAGACTGGAACAAATTCCAGGGACTTCAGACATCCCGTGACGCCAGAATATAGACTCTGTTTAAGCTGTCACTATCAGTCAGATTCCATTCACACCTGCGTCTGCCAGCCGCCATCGCATCAAATGGTCTTTAGTTCCATCAGTGATTCTGTTGACACAAATAATTGTTACGGATGTGATTTTGGATCAGGTGATTTAAAAGTCCAGTTCCTTCATCTGCAGTTGTTGAGCAAAGAATATCAGATCCATATTTTGACTTTAAAAGCACAGGAAGAAAATAAAGCCGAAACGCAGAAGTATAAAAGTTTGAGTGTTAAGTAGAGCCAAATTCTGAAAATCGCTGTGAATGCCCTTGGCGTTATTCAGTGACACCGTTCAGACAACACAACGTAGTTATCTGCTGCTTAAGGTGTTGTGTTTTGTTATAATTGAAACCGTATGCGATAGCCGACTTAGACGTCTTAAACCCTTAACCTTCTTGTCACATCACCTTGCGCAATTCAAAGAATAACCCTTGATATGTACAATCTCTAGTACTGTGTACATTGGGTCCGCATTGTAAACATGGTCGACAATGAACAATTTCGGCTACTTTCATGCCTCATTTTTGAGGCTTAACTTCCAAACGAACCAAAACGTTCGTTTACCGCTACATTTTCAAATATTTAATTGGTTAAAAAACTGAAGTCTTACTCTGCTAAACGGTATTTTGTCTTTCTCTTTAAAACGGATGTTTAATTTAAATTTTAACATAGAAACGCAAAACCCATCTCAGTTATTGTCTACCACTTAGTTCATCCTCAAGAAAACTGATGTTGTGAGACCAACCTGTGGTACCTTAAATTTTATAAAACTGTTTGCAACTTTGTCTAGATATCTTGAAAGTTGGAAAAAAAATTGTGGTTTGACGTACATAAGCTAAAGAAAAACTTCCGTTAACATAAATAATTTGAACCCAAATATTTTTTATATAATTTTTTTTGCAATAAATTTCCTATATGTGTATAGTATCAAGAAACTTTTGTGTTTAATGTAAAGTTTAAAAAAAGAGACTAGACTTGAATTATGTACTTAATTCAAGACCAAAAGGGATGTCCAATTGGGTATTTCTTTTAATTTGAAAAATATTATTAAGGTGCCATGGCAAAGGACTTGTCCATCTAGATGTGCTAAAAATGTTAAGACAATTTATGCACACCAATATTCAAATTTGTTGTTTCAAAGGGTCATTCAATTCGTGGTTTCAAATTTGTAGCACTGCCACTGCTCAAAATATTCGTTCAATGGTTGCTCTTTACTATAATGCATCACCTTAGGATCTAACAAGGTGTTAATATCATTAAAACTGTCCTTAACAGAGTATAAACGTAGTCACTTATGCCCCTCTTGTGCGCTATAACAATCGGCTAAAGAAACGTTTGCGAAAAAGTTGCTAAAAATCACCTTAAAAGAATCGCATGCTGTGAATGCTCCCAAAGCGTTCATTTGCTTGAATAGCAGACTTTAGGCTTCCAAAGAAGCTTAAGACTTCATCCAAAGCGTATCGCAGTAAGTTATTTATTTTGTTTTAGTTTCGAAACTTAAAAATGAATTATCCTATATGAGTCAAATTGTGTGAACACAAACTGCGTTTACCTTTTTCCAAGAAAATGACGATATTTGATTCCTTGTAAGTTCCTGATTTCTTAATTCCCAAGTTTGAAAAATAGAATTTGATTTTACTTTTGTGGAAACGTCTCCATGTATTATAGTTTGTATGCATTTAAAGATGAATGAGCGGAAGAAAAAATATTTTTCCTCTCCTTATAAACTGAGAGACTGCGAATGAACGGAAAGATTTCTAAAATATTCTAGGAATATAACACATGTTTTTTTTCAAATTCTTGATTTACTGAACAACAATAATTGTGTAATGCTACAGCGTCTTTACTGATCGTGTCGTGCATTCCTTTCATTTCACTTAAACAAGTAGAGAGAACCATCAGTTTTAAGTGACAGTAAGTACTCTTTGAGCACAGTCAGCAAATCGAAAAATGTGTAAAATACCAGACGTTCAGTCCACAAATCAGAACTCAGATCTTCGTCCTCTGAGTTGGTGCATATATACACTTCGCAGCGACGGCCATCCTAATGACTTATTGATTCGATAACATGCGTGTATTTAGCATTTGAATATAAAAATAAACTCACGCCGCAAGGATGCTTTTATATTTGATTTCAGTGTCTCTCAGCCCACTACTTCTACCTACATTCATTCCACAAAAACCACATCCCCTTTAACCATTTTGTGTGCAGTTAACCGCACAATTTAATTAAATCTTCGAAAATCTCGTATTAACAGCATTCCATCCCACGACATTCAGGTTCATTTACAGCAAACACTGGTGTGCGGACAATTTATCGAATGACAGAAAAGCAATTGTAAAATCAGTTCCATTGTGTCAGCACTTATTGAGTTGAAAACCACACAATTCGATGCAGTAACACGTTGCATATGCAAGAGTTTGTGATTGCTTAAATGCACTCCGGAGACCCAACAAACCAACTGTCGAAAGAACAACACATGAATTGATGGAATTTTTTGTTTAACGGATTTCGAATATTGCTGTCGATGTGAATGAGGTTTGGCCAAGTCATCCAAGTAAATTGCTGAAAACAGTTGCAAAACAGAAGAGGTCAGTGACAATATGCGGCCTGGAGTGGTATGGAAGTGGAAATTGCGAGGATGCACTGAATGCGATTTTACTTGTCGGTCATGTCTAGTCGGTATTGTAGATTCATCCCTAAAAATCAACATCTGGATTGGTTCTTAATATGTACGCCGTAGTGGACTCAATCAGTTAGAAGAAAGCAGGCGTTAGAGGGCAGAGTAAAGGGGGGTGGGAACTAACTGTGATCCGTCTTTAATCATTTGCAAAAAAACAGTGAAATAGATTGGATGACGCAGTGAAAAAGGAAGTTGATCCTAATATTTTTAGTAAACTTGAAGTGGGAACTTACAGTTTATTGCCAACTCCGAATCGCGACATCATACCCACTCTATCGGTGTTTTTGCCATGACGCAAAACTACACACTACACCACGGCAGCCACTTAATCACATCTACCTTCAATTAATTAAAATACAAACAACAATGTATGTAATTTGACATATCTGTGGGCTAGGAACGTTTCCTAATGAGCCACCCACTTTCTGTCGCAACCACGAAAAAGCTTTCATCCGTACGCCTACACTTTGTGTCATAGTGTAACGCCTCGAATAATAACCGAATCCCAAATCAAGCGAGATTGGCTGAAACTTGTGGGACTTATTAACTCGCATGCTTTAGCTAACGACAAACTTCTTATGTGACCTTCAATTACTTGGAAAAATACGCTCATTAAATTTGCAAAATGATCCAATAATGTGCCACTCAATCGCTAATGGTGCGTAAAGAGCTTAGGAAACTCTGTGGGCGATAGGTTATACTTATAATCAAATTAAATAGTAATCCCATTTGCCGAAAAGGATAATGAAAAGTGTATACCAGAGCTCCGAAAACTGTCGACTTTGGAAGCTTCACGAATCTAATGTACCGACGTTGCAATTTTATACACAACTAGTATGTATTTTAGCATACATTGCTTTCTCGCGCTCTACATGCCTTGTTTAGAAATTTCTGAAATACTACTGAAAATTATATACATACATATCACAAATGCTCAAACTACTACAAGGAAGAGAAATTAACCATCTCTCGAGCAGACTCAACTTTGATGGCGAATTCCGCGAAGAAAGCACGAAACTGCATGTTTTTCCCGCAGTATTGAGGAATCTTACTTCAATTAGATTCTGAGAAGGGAATTTCATGAACAGAATTTCATAGAGGCAGTTTGGCATGCACTTTGCTCTAATTCCCTGAAAGAGCTAATGGAAATAGTTCATATTGATGATTCAAAGCACTGTACCCGAAAACTCATGGGTGAATTGTGGCAGAGACCTTGTTAACAAAGACCCAGAGACAAAAGGCAAGACACATATTTGTATTGGTTTATTCAGTTTTCGGTTTCGAATAAATAATAAAGCACACACAGCGATACACTTCTGCGGGAAATTTGAATTTCCTTGTAAAGTTTAAAAAACATTTGCAGAACATCACATAAAGTGTGTAGTGTTGCCAAATCGCACGATCTTGGTGGTCAATCGACGTCGGCAAAACGTGAAATTATGCCTTTAGATGACTTCTCATGCAATAAAGTGAATTTTGTGGTTTGTTGCACCATCTTGTTAAGCCCGCATATCGTCAAAGTCAAAATATTTAAGCGTCGTCTAACAACAACGACTATTATTCGACCATATTACTCCGAAATGACTGTAACTATCCGCCTTTTGGCATCTCCGAAGAAATACAAACCAACGACACTTTTCGACCATAAAACAGATAAAAAAGTCACTTTGTCTGGCTGTAATGGCACCTTGTCGATCACTTTTTCTTAGTCCTACGTGCGAAAATGACTTGGACATGGTCACCATGTGTACCATAACTGAAGAAAATGTTGTTCCAACAGCCAGAAAGAATGTTGGTGGCGTGACAGCTTTGCCAACAGTCAGCCATCTTCAATTGTTTCATAAGTTGCACATTATAAGGATGGAGAGGCAAATCCAAATGCAAAATACGCCATAGTGAGATGTACGACAAGATCGAATTCTGCGATCTCCGGAAAAGTGAATAAATTCGTATCATCAGTAACACTTAAACAAAAACAAACGAAAACAACTTTTTAAAATTTGTTAAGCGACTCACTGCCCTAAATGGTAAAACTTAAGATAATATTGCGACACTTAAAATGTAAGCTGAGCTTGGCGCTTCTTACTTGTAAACTAAAAAGAAGAACTCCATACAACAAGCATAAACTGTTTGGTTTAAAGGAAATAAAGGGTGTCCCAACAAGAACGCAAGATTTAAATTTTAAATAAAACACTGATATTTTAAAAAAATCGTAAATTTTTCATTATTTCGTAAAGTAGCCAGGATGAGGTTATGTTTGGAATAACACATGGGCCAGATGGCCGCCCCGGCTTTGCTGGGACATACGCGATCTTTTAATGAAATTTTCAATGACCGTTTTGCATAAATGCTGCGGTATTTCATTAATGCAGCGTCCAATTTCCTCTTTTAAGGCATGATTCGTCTTCGGATTATTCGCATAAACCATCGACTTCAAAAAACCCCAAAGAAAAATGTTCAATGGTGTTAAATCGCACGATCTAGGCGGCTAATTCTGGTCTTCAAAACGCGAAATAACACGACCGGGTGGCGGCGTCTTGTTGAAACCACATCGCCTCCGCATTCATTTCTCAAATTTTAGGTACGAAAAAATTGGTTATGATTAAACAACACCGAACACCAATGACTGTTTGCGCTTGACCTGACACATTTTCATAAAAAAAGGTTCAATGATTCCTTCAGCCCAAAATCCACACCACACAGTGACACGTTGAGGATGCATTTGCTTCTCGTGAATCACTCGAGGATTTTCCTCGCCCCAAATGCGACAATTCTGCCTATTGACGAAGCCATCAAGATGGAAATACGCCTCGTCGCTAAAGATAATTTTATCGGCAAAATCAGCATTTTCATGTTGTCTCTCTAATACCCAATTAACGAACTCCCATCGCTGTGCATGGTCAGCTGGCTTCAGATGCAAATCTTTCGTCAAAATTCGCTGCATAATGGATTTGGAAACACCAATTTGCTGAGCTCGGTTTTGAATTGAGATGGATAAAGTTTGAGCGTTGTTGTCTTAACATCAGTCACAGACCCAGTTGTAGCAAATTTTTCCATTAATCTCTTTACAGTTGACTCTGCAACCCCAAATTGATCGCAATTTGCGAACTGTAGCCGCAAAACTTTCACCATTTTGGTAAAACAATTTCACAATGAGAATGCGTTGTTCATTCGTGTAGCGCTCCATTTTTATTAACCTTATACCTTCTACTAACGAACAATAATAATTGTTCAAATGTCAAACAATGAAAATTCGAATGGTGCCAAATTTAAATCTTGCTTTCTTGTTGGGACACCCTTTATATGTATATTTTATATATATTTGTTATAAGCCGAATAAATTTGGTATGTGCTATTTCCTCAGAGGGGGTGCTTTAGTTTTGTTCAATACTGTATATTCGAAACTATTCACAATTTATTAAACTTTCATAATTCCAGCCCACATATTTCTGTCTCGCGTAAGGGTTTCGAAATATCCGAGAATTTTTTTTGCATTTCTAGTCAATAAAGAGTAAAGCATCTTATTACTTTCAAAACATTAAAGTTTTACTTTTAAATCAAATTCGTTGTTCCATTATTATAGCAAATTCGTCAAAAAGTACACTATGATAGGTTAATTGGAAAAAAATTAATTGGATGGCACTACAGCCCACAACGGACAAGGCCAAGCTTCTTCAGCACTTGTCTACTATTGTTCAAATAGAAGTTAAAATGACTTACGGATTTTTGTCGAATTTGAACAGGGTCAATAATGGTGCAGCAGCGACCCTTAACGTATGTTTCGACGCACTTAGTCACCATGGCGACCGCAGGTATTAGAAATATCTAAGTACATACAAACTGTCTTATAACAAAACGAAGCTTATGTTCCACCTTTTACACAACCTACTGTGTTGCCGGATACAGTCATTGTTATGAGAGGTATTACACTTTAGAGGCATGTACCAACAATTTCTTATTGAATTCTTTTGAACACCCACATGGTACATTTCTTTGAAGTTTCGTTTGATGTATCTGTTCTTCCGTCGATCCGTCATGTTTGTCACACTCTTCATACAAATCTCCTGACACAATTTGACCTAGAGATTATTTATAGGTATGTGGGCATAACTGGAGATGGTTCCCCTATGCCTGAAACTAGGACAAAATTGATAATTGCATCTTTTACCAGCAACCGGAATTGCACTATACAACTTGATGGTGTCTTCGTATGATTATTTCATTTTACATACAATCTTCTTCTTTTTATACTGGAGCTACAGTCTGGGGTGGACCTGGGTCTGCACCAAGATGCTGCTCCAGCTGGAACGATCTCTTGCCAGCTGCCTTCAGTTTTTCCAACCTAGGCCGTCCTCTGTTGCGTTGTCCTTATGACTTGGATTCGAATACTTTTCGGGGCGGAGCAGTGGTGTCCATACACATACATTACTTCGATTAATATTTTAAATTCAAGTTTGTCAGCTTAAACCGCAGATGACACTCCAGATTCATTCTACCGCAACCACATATTGTACACGTCCACACTCCCATTTCAGCCAAATTAATATTACAGAGCTGTCATTGATATGTCTCCAAAACGTACCTCCTTGTGAGTACTTTATCATTTCATATGCGATGATAATGCGAAAATGCATCGAGGCGCTGAGGATAGTTGAAACTTATTTTTCGCGTCTACAGCCGTCTTTATCAGTCTATTATCAATTTTGTTTTGCAAAATAGTATTATCAATCATATTATATGCCACGCTCCAAATGTTGTCAGTTCATCCTTAAGCCCTCTTTTGGACTTACAGTTAAGTTAAGAGACTTTTTACAAGGTCGCACCACACTCTTTATAATGTCGCACCCCTCTCCTTCTTTCGTAGCTGAGATTATTGTTTTTCAGGAACAAAGGCTGAACGACCTAAGACTTCCCAAGCTTAAATTAGCTTTATTGCTGTTGTCTAAGTTTCACACCTGCGAAACCAATTCTTGTATTTTCATGGCAATTGAATGAAATTCCATTTTTCTCAAAATTGAAGACTTTCACGCAGACCACCTCAAAGTCTTCTTCATTCTGTTTCTTTGTTCTCCCAGACATGCAACCGCCCCTTCACTTCACGTCGCTATCAATTCCCCCGTGTTTCTTTAGACACCCACTCACATTGAGGTCTTCTCGCACAAATGCCACCTGAGTAACAATCTTAACGCTTGTCTTTACGTTTACAGCTATTACCCCTTAACTCCATTCGTGCTTTGCCAGGGCGTTACTTTGCATTGCAGCCGTTTGAAGTTTAGTTTGTTGTCGGTGTCAAATGTCACGCATAAAATCCTCCCTACACACAAATCCCACCGAGGCGCAGTAAAACGACCGACAATAATATTATATTAGTCGGAAAAAATATTTTATGCATAATCAGATTTCTCGATTTGCCTGTGGATCAAGTTGAATTACTTAAGCTTCCACGCCCCGCAAAGCACTGCGAGCATCGGAACCCATCGGGGGCAATAAGCACCTCAACGACACCCACGAGATAAATTGTATCTGCTTAGCTGGTACGTCCTTGACAGTCACTGAACTGGCGTGCGTATCGTCGAGTAAGTGTGAAATCAGCAAAACAAAATCCTGCTGAACGCAAGAGCCCTCATCATCCAGTTATTCGCATCAAATCTTTGATGACAAGAAAAATGGTGACACAAAATCGCTCGCGACATACCCATCGCAGTATTGATACGTAGCACCATCTGCTTTATTGTCGCCCCAGTGCTCCCGAGTGCCTGTCCGTAATGAAGTACGCTTCAACTATCACTCCTTCCTCTCATAAATCATTTCTCCATCGGCGAGGAGCTTAGTCACTGTGTTGCGCATGTTGGGCTCGTGCTTCGCACACATACCTGCTCCCATCGAGCTGTCACGATCTTATTTCCATAAATAACCTCTTATCCATTACCTCAGCCAAGGAGACCGCAGAGCCGACCAACTCCCACAAGGCAACCGACATTCACATGTGAGCACGTCTTTATTTTGGTGGGCTATAAACAGACATTGCGGTAAATGTTTACGTACGTATGCCATATAACGTTATTGTATGACAATTTCACTAGACAGGTTCCACGCCGTGTCACCACTTTAATCACTCACTCCAACCTGTAAGGACACGGCGCGCCAGAACAGCGTAAACGCAACAAAACACATAAGCATTCCACTAGCTCTTTGTAAAGTTTCAGATTTCCAGGAGGTGGCAACGAACGTGTTGCTGCTTTTGTCGAATAACAGCACACGCCATGTTTACCTGGCACCTTCAAGCCTCATCACTTCATTATAGCTATCTGCGGGTGGGTGCGCATTCGCCCACACCGGAAGACATGTACGGCAGCCCCGACCTACTCCTTTATTCGGCGCGCAGACACATACAGCATGTCTCACCATTAAGAGCTGGGATTTCTCAATGCCCCAAACGACTGCGGAAGCAGAGAAGACTATAATCTCGTGGATTTCCTATCACTTAGGGCCTGTGCCACAGTCGACGTTGTTATTCCCACTGCCTCCTGACTGACTCCAGACGTAAGGCATCACAGCACACTCTTAATGCTCGCCTCCACACACATCGCTTGCCATCGTGGTTAGTGCCTGCGTATGTATCCGATTTCCGTAAAAGACGTTCGGAGGGATTCCTGAGCGGAAAGATATCCCAAATCAAAACTAAGGCGTACCGAAGCAACGCCCAGATATGGGCATAATTAAGGAAATATTTTGAGTAAATCCCTAATCCAATAGTCACGCGGGGTATTTCAATTTATCTTGGGATTATTCAGATATTAAATGTAAATGCAGACCCCCCCCCCTGGGCGCGTCGTCCTTGAAGGTAAATTTCGCCGAATGAAAGTTGCCACGACGCTGGGGGGTAGGGACACTTGTTTTTGAAGGTGTTACAAATTCGGTTCGTAAATTTATGTTCGCAGGACCCCCACCGCTTCAGATTTGCTAACGTAATGAGATTCTCTGTGAATTAGGCTCGAGGCGGTAATGGAGCCTGTTGACCCTTAGCCCGCATTGGGTGTTAATTGCGTCATTCATCTTGGGTTTTATGTGACAACAACACCTTCTCTGTTTTTTGATGTCCCTGTTCTGATTTAGACTCGATTTCGTCCTTAAACTGATCGTTGTTGTGTCGTTGTCGTCTTGACGCTATTTTGGGGCGTTTTCTTGTATGAAAACTGGGATGAGGTTTTTGTTTGCTAGGAAGGGACGGCAAGGGAAATTAATTGTTTTCACGAGCATACGCTGCTGATCACATATCACACTACTATAGTGGATTAGTTTTGAATTCTCGTAAAAACGTAAGAACGTGTTACGCACAACTACGCACTCTGATGCATTCCCTCTCCTTCCCAAGCTCAACTTTAAATTGACCCCCAACAGACATTCAGGTCCAAGTTGATTAATTGACACTTGAAATGAGCCAGAACGAAATATCAAAGATTCTGTTCCACGTGCATTACTTTTGTTAGCTCTCTAAAATGAAATGCTCTGCGTTTTGCAGAACACGTCAACCTTATTCGACTTTCTCCACCAACACGATTTCCCCCAATCAGGGCTCGTGACTACATTAGCAACAACTCCCGAGTACAGGCAAGGTTGTTTTTCTTGCCTCGTTAGCGGAAATACCAAGGGCAGAGAACAGAAATTCGCGCGCTTAAAACCGCTGGGTGGCAAAACTCCCATACAGATGCACACATAACAATTAGTTCCACTTACAACACCCAGGAGAATTCTCTCAAGGATGTCCGACCCCCATTCGATTCACTCGGTCATGGCTTGATACTTACGGTTTCCTGTCGTTTCTGCATTGACTTTTTCAACACTCCATTCATTCCAGTCGGTGCGGAGTGGAATCGACTTCATTGATTAATCATTGGCAGTCAGGAACTTGAGCATTCATCTGAATTACCTACACCCCGCCACCATCGCTGCCGCCGCGTGGCTAATAAAACTTCCTTGCAGCGAAACACAATGGCATTATACCCTATCCGCACACAACCGCCGTCGATGGTATGTGTGTGTGTGTATTTTTATGGTACGTGGATAACCAATTAAGTGTACCCAAGGGAATTTATTGCACTTAATTGAAAATGTAATACCTGGCTATCGGGTAATTGGATTCCTCACGTGAGTGTACGTACCAGCTCATGCGGGCGGCCCACGACAATAGTACTCGCAGATGAACGTGCTCAAAGCGAAACGGAAGCACTTGCAGTAAATAAATCTAGGATAAAGTTAAGCAATTTTCTTTGCTGCTTCCCCGCTTCCGCGCTGACATTCGATGTCGGCCGAAGTGGCGTTGTTAAATCTTGCAAGGCGGAGGGAGAAAAAAATTGAATTCACCGAGGATATACACTGTTCATGGGCAAACGAGTAGTCTAGGCGTTTAAGTATCAACGAGAAGTGAATTCATTGGAGTTTAACGATACCATAAAGCGATTTACTGCATGAGAGGTGGGGCGCAAAGTTGGGCATTATCCTTCCCGTTTGTCGGTGTCAACGTCCTTTGATGGGCACAGACCATAACATTGAATCTTGATAGAGTGATTGTTTAGAATTACAAATTTGGTCGTTTTTCTTATACTCTTGAGAATTTATCTTCTGCTCAAATATTGGAGACTATTTTTATCTTTAGACTTGTTTACAGCAAACAGGATACAACGCAACACCTGGGGATACTCACATAGTTTAGCATTGGAACAAATTAATGTGAAGTGGATTGATGGAAAATCCTTTGAATTCGGTGATTCTAAAATTACCTTCAGAGGAAAAGACAAAAATTTAATATATTTTCATTACACAATGGCAATGGTTTTCTTCTTCTTCTTCTTCATGTGGCGCTACAGTCCGGGATGCACCTGTGCCTCAACCAACATGTCTCTGCAGCCGGCACGGTCTTTTGCCAGCTCCACTTGTTTGCGCCACCTTAGTCTAAGCCGTCCTCTGTTGCGTTGTCCCAATGGCTCAGATTCGAAGACTGTTCGGGCCGGAGCAGTGGTGTCCATGCGCTCTACATGGCCTAGCCATCTTAAGCGTTGTATCGGAAGACGCTTGACTAGGCGCATGTCGCTGTACAGCCCATAGAGTTCGTCGTTAAATCTTCTTCTCCAGATACCATCAACGCAAATCGCACGCAAAACTTTTCTCTCAAAAAGACTAACGGCTTCCTCATCCGCTTTAAGTAGCGTCCAGGTTTCCGCGCCATAGAGTAGGATGTAGGAATGGCGATGGTACTGTACTCCAAATTGAGAGACAGAAAAGCAGATTTCCTCCCTAATCTGTGGAGATGCCTAATTAATCGTGTGACAAAATTAAGGGGACCCCAGACATGTAGGGATTATTTATGAGAGTTTAACTTGTCAATTTCTGGAGTACAGACAAAATTTGCAAACAACTTTTCAAATTAGTATACATTCTCGGCAGAAAAAGGTCCAAGAACTTTGTCAAAAGTTTATCCTTCAAGCCGCTTACTGCCTTCAAGACACCCTGTTGTTCAACTTTTGAGTGCGAATATTTTCTCTTCGCATGCCGTCTGATGGACTCGTACCATTCGACCTCAAATTGTAGACAAACTTTCACAGGACAGAGTAAACACTCAAATTTCATTGACGTAAATTGAATTACTTAACCTCCTCACCGAAGACCCGATACAGGACACTCACCGTCATACTCCGCGCGCATCCTTTGTACTGTCGAAAACAATCCAATTTCACTTGCCTGTCACAGAATAAATCCTTTGTAGACTCCTAACCCCTGCTACACGTTTTTTCTCGGTTTTGTTTGTCAGTTTTTCGTTGCCTCAGGTATTTCCATCATTAGTTGCTGTTAACAAGATGTATTTTGATAGTTACACCAATTGCGGTGGGTTACATCTCAGTGAGTGTTCTGCTTTGAAAATAACAAGACACCGATCATGGGGATTATTTCATGTGCAGAGAGCTCCGTCGTTATTTAGTTTCCAGTGCATAACTCAGTTGATGAATGGTGGAATGGTATTCGGGATTACATAAAATCCTGTCGTGTGGCTGCTTTAAAGGGAGTGCACTCGAAAAATCTTTTAGTTACGAGAATGTGGTTCCAGAAATTCTTTCTTCCATCTTAAATTCTGTCCACAAAATTCAAAGAAGAATGGGATAATTCGCAGAAGAGAATTACGTACGTTTTTCTTTCAAATTCCTGCGAACCATCAGAGGATAAAGAGTGAAGCATAAAATTCTCAGAATTTTCTTTTGGAAAATATTTTCTTGCCACAAAAAAAACAATGAAATTCTGAAACAGGTTCCAGCGCACAAAAAGTGTTAGACTGTCTTAACGGAGCCTCTGAGTGAACGCAACTACTTAAAGGAGTGCAAATTCAATCAACGGTTCACAGATAACCTTATTTATCAAACTCCCACCCTGTTTACTTCGCACAAAGGATGATTAAATTAAAAGTTCAAAGTGTCACCTGCTTTCACCCTTTGACAAAAGTTTTAATCTGAACAATGGCGAAGGCAAAGTACGACGAGTTCTCTTTGTTTTTTTTTTTTTTTGCATGATATTTGCACTCGAGTCGAAATACTCAAGTTAGTTGTTAGCAACATTTCTTTGATTATACGCTACGCACGGGTTAACATTTAAAAAGGGCAGTGTTATCGCTGAGAATAAAGTTACTTCTCATAAACAATTAAGTGAAGATGATGTTGCTTTCGTTAAATCTACCTTACCAATGGGATTTCTGTAAGGTAAAAATTACGATGGGGCTCTCTTAATTTTCGGGTGTTTTGACATCAATTTGTGAGGTCTATTGTTCCCGGTTTTCATAGTATAAGCAGTTTCACTTTGTGCTTGCTTAATTTAATTTTAAGCAATTTAAAGTTTTTGAAGAAAGCATATTTATCGAACTGCTGCAAAAATAAATTTTTATTGTGTTAAAAATGAAAAAAATTTAATAGAAATTATTAACAAAATCATATTAAATAATATTTTATATTCAACAGCTGCAACATTCACTGAGGAGCAATGGATTGTTAATCGATATACAGACAATTTCTTCTTTTTATTTCCTGTATCCCATTGCGTAGCCTAGGGCCTCTGTGTTGTTTCTCGCACTGTGTTTCAGCTTTTTCTTACTCTTCCCCTGCTGTTGGGATTCCTCCTCTATTGTTCTGCGCCATGTACTTTTCGGTCGACCCGCACTTCTCATCCTAGGTAAGCACATGTATTGCTATAGAACTTTCGCATCTTCGAACGGGATGACCAAGAATCTGCCAATTACACCGGCGTTTGGCCAGAAAATCTTTGGTATGTTTCGTAGACGTCGATTCAGTAACGTCTGTAGTCATCTTGTGATGATCCTGATGATGATTTCCAAGTGATGCACTTGCAGCATGGACTTAATATTGGACTAAACAGTCTTAGCTTTGTGCTTAAGCTAATAACATTGCTTTTCCATATTGTGGATAACACACCGAATACCGACTTAGCTTTCGATATCTTTCGACGACTGATTGGTTCCCTTCATTGGCTGGGACAATATCCTCGTCGCAACCAGTTGACCAGCAATGCCTATTTAATTAAGAGTGTTATTTCACAGGCTTAGTCTTTGAACTATTGACCTTGAGCCCCACAGCGTATACCTTCCTTTCAACATTTGTTGTCATTTGGTGGAGGTCCATTATTCTAAGTGAGATCAGGCACACGTCGACAGCGTCGTTTATCGAGTTCTTTGTGCTCTTGATGACAGAGAAGAGTTACGCACATCATTAATCGCCAATAAAACAATATTTGGGATAGAATGCAACATTACATAATTCCACTTTGGATTTCGAATTCTTCTGACAACTTCCTTCATTGATCAGAATGTGACATTTAGATTCATTGTAAGTCGACTTGTTATTAGCTATAAGGTTAAATGGGATGATACTCCTAAGCAAGTCAAACTAAATAAATGTCAAAAGTATTTTCCAAAATCAATGAATAACAAGGGAAGTGGCGATCGATATTCTGAACATTGATCGGAATTGACACTCAGGGTATTGACGTGATCCACACAGGAGGATGCACTGCGAAGACGTGCTTTAACTTTATTAAGTGTGCTTTCGAGATGTTCTTTAATTCGCCCTAGTTCTATATATGCTGTTATCTTAGCAACTACAGGAAGCACGCATATGTATACCTGCACATTGCATTAAGTTTCCCTTTCATGGGAAGCTTGACGGCGAAAGTTTTTATTTTCTTTATCCTAATTCAGTTTCTCATCCTGAATCGAAAGGGGCAATAGAATTTAGATTGATATATAAAGTTTTGTTGGCCTTTTGGACATTCTGCTCCAATGTGCCTGAAGTAAGGCTTTGGTCCCTTCTTGGTAGTAGCGTCGACCAAAAGCTCTCCTATACACTGGAAACTGCACTGGAAACCGATTTGAAAACAATTTTGTTAAAGTGACGACTCTCAAACAAAACGAAATTTCACTCATTAGGACTAACAGTTTCAAAAAATATCGACAAAATTTCTAGCGAATTGCAGGATCACTTCAATTTTTCGCTAAACCTTGAAACTCCGGCATATGGTTCGACACTCTAGAGCACGGCGGCCACGTTTCAGTTCCTACCTTTGAAATTCAATAAAATGTTATTTACAAATTACACCTGGAATCTATACACACTCACATTTCCAAGGATGATTAAATAAAATGCAACACATCAACTTGTCAACACAAATTGAAGATGTGTGCGTGTGAAGTGTTGTTGCCTAAACCATTCATCTTTTCATTTGTTCCAGCACATCCTTAATTTCCACTTGCCGGTGCATCCATTATATGAAAATACAACCATACCTCCCCGTTGATGTAAGTGCGAGGCGACCAGCCAATACCACAGCGTCCCAGTTTGAACGATGCTAAGAACCATCAACAATCTCCACATAAACATGAAAACTCATTCCGCCTTGACAGTCCTTTAGAATAGATGCGTCCAACCAAATTTTCATAACACTCTTTGCTTCATTCCATTGCCATAGACCGAGTAGCCCTGACACTAGCAGATACCTATACAATCCCTCCACCATCATCCGTCACTCTATGAAACCACCATCATATCACATGCAGAAATGCAGTCACTACCCCCAGGCACAGGACATTTATCAAATTCGCTCGCATACCATGGGGAAACGCATAAAGCAGTGTCTGCGCATAAAACAAAAATATTTCATAGAGCGACATGAAAATTATTTCACCGGAAACTTATGCTTGTGCAGTTGGAAACATTTCTGAGAATCGCGCCACCTTTCGAATCCCCCTCTCGTCTTCAGACTTTTATAAAAGTGTGCGAGCCATAAACTCATTTCAATGTCACACAGCCGACATTGAAGCCGGGTGGCCTTAAAAATTCAACAGTCTAATGACACCCACACAAGTTTACACACTCTCATATGTGTACAACGAATCCGCGTTTGTATATGCAATTCCATATTTATAGCAGTTGAAATGTGTGTGCCTTGTTTTCTCAAAACGGCCCTTCAAACGTCTCGCCACATTGTCTTCGTTGAGATACATTTGGTGGTATTATCCCCGCTTTTTCGTCACGCACTCATCTTTCATCAAGATTTTTACACTTTAATTACATTCATTCTAAGGGCTGTTCTAAGAGTAAAGGAAGCACCCCCACAGGAGGTCGTGAACGGAGAACAGCTCCCTCCGGTCCGTCGGGACAGCGAGACACCTCGATCGACAACGATTGAAACGGTGTCAGCACAGCCAATTTCCGGGTTTTATTTTGACAGCCACTCCGGGCGGAAAAATTTCCTGATAAATGGATAAATTATTTATTTTTTTAATTTTTTCATATTCTATCTGAAAATCATCAGGAAATTACGAATTTATTTCTTCTCCCTCAGGTAGTTGAATTCAAAATGAGTGCGGCCACGTCTGTGGCGGCCGGGGGATGTAAAGATTAATGTTGTTCGACTTTTGTGTGCCTCCCACACACAGAAGCAGCAGCAGCGATTATTACGAACGAAATCCACTTTTTCTGTTCATTTCTTTTTTTCTCCTCTGCCCTGCCGACAGGGACCTGTATCAGCCTGGGATTTGGCGGAAGAATACAGAGGGAAAAATTGACTGAAAAAAAAATTGTTGAAAGTTGAAAAATGAGGACTTGCCACGCACACGGCAGGAATACATAGCTATCCATTCCAGCTGCGTTGTGAAAACCTTAGTCGTTCATTTTCTCTTCCCTCTCACTCTCTCTCTCTTTCATTCTCGTTGTTTAGGGTAATTAAATGAGTGATGATGTTAAAACGGTTAGGCGAATTCACAAAATTGAGGAGAATTGTAAGAAAGTGCCTGAGGGTGGCGAGGTGGTGGAGTATGGAACGTGGAGCGGTTGCTAAGAAAACCTCAATATCGTAAACTCGATTAATTCGGATGAATATGGCTTCGATATTAATTAAGATTACGATTTCATCATAAAAGCTGTTAGATACAGGTCAATGCCTTAAGGAAGGACACATGCCGCGAGACGTTTGAGGAAGCTTCAGAAGTGATTTCAAAATTTTATATCTTACGTCATCAGCTGTCAAAAACGGTTGATTGACGCAAAATAAACTGGCCTAAATTATTGTTGATTACCTTTGTCATTGTCTGAAATTAGAATTTATGTAATAAAGCATGATTCAGAACATTTTTTCTATTATTTAATGAAAATATTCATTCACAGTATATGCATGACAAAATGGAAGTATAAGTTTTCTTCTCGAAAAGATAAAGAGAAACAGTGCACAAGAAATAAAGGAAATAGTCGAAAACGTGGGATAATTTTTTAGCTAGTCGAAATTGGAAAAAATGTCGCTCTCGAAATTCTGGGTAGCACTATTTAACAAACAATTCGTTTTGCATTGTGTTAGGGAACAATCACAACTACCCACAGAATCAGTTGGCATTTTGTTGTAGCGCATTCCTGTCACGTGTGATGCCAACTACCATTTTTTTAAAATACACAATACATAATAATCACCCGTACAAAAGGTTCATTCCAAATTATCAGTTTTTTCAATTGCAAAAATTCTCCAGAAGTGTTCTTCAAATAAGAGAAATATTGTTTTTGCACTTTTTTTGTGAATTCCATTTTTTTTTTTTGCGAAATGGCAAATTAAATTACAATACAAATTGAGCCGATACCCATGATCAACAAATTGCTCTAAAAATTGACATTAAGCTTATATGGGGTGGGACTCAACGAGAGCTCACCAACTAAAGTGATTTTAGCCAACCAACAATTCAAACCACTGTAAAATTTGTGCCCGAGCCACATCCGTTTAACAAGTACTAGAACGCGGTCACTCATAAAGACTTTTTTTCACATTTCTCTTCAAGATTCTTCGCCGTGGTATCGCACTTATGCACTTCAATTAATCGCTATCGTCATCTGTAGCAGTTGCCATACCTTGCCCACACAAGTCAGAGTTTAACGTTTTCAATAAAATTAGCAATTATCCATTTTCCTTCCTCTCCTTTGGTTGCCCAAACTACAAAGGGATGTCGAGTATATATATCATATTTTAGAATGATGATAGAGGTCTAGCTTTTTTAGGATAGTCGATAACAGTATCATCAAGCAAGGACACACAACATTATCGTCTCGAAAAGAACGTCTTAATGATCAGCAAAACCTTTAACGTAGTCAGATCTACGCCATCTTCGGTTTCACAGTAAATAAGGAGAATAACGTCAGTATCGCATATGCGCCCAATTACTGCTGTCAATCTCTTTTATCTTTGGACTCATGAGGCACTTGAGCAACGAACCTCATTCTTCATAGATCAAGCCTAACGGATCATTCCCGTCCTGATCTATGGTGTAGAAATTTTGAAGTTATTCGAAGCGGTTGAAACACCAAGAACTTGTCGAGAGAATAGTATAATGTATTTGCAGTTCTTGGTAATGTTTGCATTGATGGCATCTAAACGACGAATTTTACAGGCTGCAGTCAGTTCATGAATACAAAGCTTAACATGGTAAGGTCATGTACAGGGGATAGATATCATTGCTCCAGACAAAAGAATCTGTCAATCCGAGATATTGAGACAAATCATCCAGGATCGTCTGAGTGAAGCACACACGTGAAGAATTACCTCTTATACTTACTGAGAGTGCGAAATATTGAGCAGCTGGCAAAAGACTATGCTACCGGAAAAAGCATGTTGGTTAACTTTTATAGCCCAACTTTCAAATTCGAATTTTTTTTCGACTAACAAAGTCAAACTGACAAAAGTTCCAGCAACAGGTAGCCACACAGAAATGAGTTATCACCTCCACACAAATAAAGCTCGAAAAAACATTTGCCCAAAAAAAAGCCACATTTACACCCTCGCTAACTTTTGGATTAAATTTTGAAAACGAATCCTTCGACTCAAAGGTTAATCTTAGTTCTAATAACCAGCCCTCCCACTCTTGCGTTTGTTTCCCAGATATTACAGGCGTTTGAAGATAAAATCGCTTCACAACCACCATCATCAACATCAAAGCGTAATCCCCGTTGGTGGTTTATTCAGAATTGAAGAGGTGAATGCTATGATTTGCCTACACAACTTACAAAGGATACATAAATGTACGTGGGCTCTAGTCTGGTCGCATGCTACAGAGCAATGGATGCATCTGCAATTCAAGCGAGGGGACAAACAGTCCTACCACAAATTAGTGCTCAAAGAGATATCGGGCTTCCTCGACTTCACTAAAAATTAGATTTCGAAGAGCTTTGTGGAAAACTCAACTCAAAATTCGAATGCCGTTCAAAAGCTTGCTTAAAACCAACAAAATATTTCACGTGGAAAAAGAACCTTTCAATTCACGTTCGTGCCTCCTACAATAATTTTTGATTTGCTGTGACCACCGGTACGTAAATGAAAACCACCGCCTGCTTTCAATTCAAACAAACTTTCAACGTGATTCAATTCACTATCCAATCAGGAGACTGTTCATCGAGAACATGGAAAGCCTGTTAATTGACTATTGAAGCGCTAAATCCACTTCCCCGCTATGAATTAAACACCCCAGCCACCATTCGTTCCAATTAAAAAGTTTATTCAAGTCTTCGAATCCAATCTAGTCAATAGGGCTTCCCATTTTACTACCTAAATCAGCTTTAGCCAGTACGTGCTATTGTTTTCCGTCACAAACAACCGATCCGCACCCAGTTTCATAAGCTGATCCCAGAGAGCACAGTTTTCGAAAACTTTTCATTTTGCTCAGCCCATGGGTGTTTTAAAACTTTCAACTTGGCAGAACACTCCTTCCCCAGATATTTATGGAGTTTCGAAGGAGAACGAAAAAAGAAACGTTCTTCACACTGTAATCGCTATTTATACTCTGGTAAGGATGTGACTGTTCCTTATTACTCCGAAGCTGAGCCCGCACTCTGGTCTTTATCGTTCCTGTGCAGGCAAAGTCGTCTCGGCTGCGCTCGACTGATACGTGAAACTTGACGGCACGGCGGCGCCTTAGAGGAGCACATTTGCATGCAAATGTGAACCCCGAAAAACTGTTCATTTGAAACGAGTGGAAAAGCAATGCTAATCCGTTGCTCGTTCGTTTTTTCAGCTAATCTGTCATACCTTTCAGTTTTATGGTGCCCGCACCCTCCGGGTACGATGTGTTTAACGAAATCCGTATAAACCCCCGGAAAATGTTTCATTTGCAGGTTGTGGCCAGGCGGTGAGCAGCAAAAAAAATATCGACCGCCAAAAGTGTTCTGAACGATAACATTTGCCTTTACACGGCATTCGGGTCTGGCGCGGTCGGGCACAGAGTGCTCAGTGCTGATGGTATCAGATGGCTCACCTCTAGCATGTGTTTTCGGATACCGGTTGAGAGGACGTGTGCGGCAATGTATACTACATCGGTGTTCGACCGTTTGACTACGAAATCTGCAGGCACTTTGCTTCTGTCATCATCAATCTTCGCAGCACATTGGGGGATTCGCTCGTAGAGTTTCTGTCATCGACGGGACAATGGTGCTAGTGCTCTGTAAGCAGAGGACTTGTGCGAAGCAGTAAGGGCATTACTTGCGAGGAATTTCTTCATGTTGCACGTTTGTAAGGTGCTTGCGTCATGGGAATGGAATTAACTGTGTGGTGTGTGCTTTGATCGAACAACCAATTTAATTCAAGAACTGTGACATATCATACGCCCACACAGAGACTGAGCAACTACCTAACCAGGATTACGGAATCCATCAACGGGCGTCTGAGAAAACAGGTAACTTCCACATGTTCACATACAATGTCACCTAGTTGAGGAGCGACTGCTTGTGGACACTGGAAGATTGATTCGCATGTAGACCCACTCAAGAGGATACAATGGATTACATGGAGGCATGCATGTATGCCCTAGTGAGCGAAGGTAATTCCCTGCATTGAAAAGTTCCAGCAATGACGCAATGCTTGTTACGAAACGGTCCTTTTCAGTTTGTTTTGTTGCACCATCTCTTAAGAGTGAGTGCTGGGAAGATAATTAAAAAGTGATTTTTTTGCACTCTGACGCAGGTGAGGAGGGGCAGGATTATTTGCATGTTTTACATGGAAACAGTGCCTCAAACTTGCGAAATGTAAACGTAATTTGCCAGACCCCATCCGGCTTTTAATTAAAACACTGTACATTTCATGTAAAGAGCTGTGTGTTGTATAGCATTTAAAGTAGGTAGTTGGTATTCTTTTGTGAGACGAATTTTTGGTTGTGCGTCAACGAACGCGCACGCTGAGTTAAGTTTCGTGTTATTAGACTTTTTTAACGAAACAAGTGTGTCCTCTACGAAGGGCACTTGTAATATTAGCGGGAAGGTCTTTACACATGTGAAGTCTGTTGTTGGTTATTCAAACAGGACGCAGCAGGTGTTCATTCCTGGAACATGTAATGCACGCAAAAAGTGGCTACGTTTGATTCGCCACTTTTGTAGTACAATTCCAAAATCCTCACATATTGCTCAACTGTTAAGCGATTCATTACTGCAAATGGCAGACATTCAGCTGTCGTTGTGACACTTTAATTGATAGCTGAGTTTGACAGGTGTCAAACGGCAGCGCTACCAAGTTGAGAACACAAAATGAATGCATACGCTTTTTCCCGAGTTTTAAATGCTGACACTTTTGTGAAAGTATTACATGAACGTGGTTATATAAAATAGATCCACTTTTAAGGAATAGAAGTGCATACATCTCTCAAGACCGTAGTTCTTAATTTAAGAGACCCAAATTTATGCATGCGGGAGCAACCTATAAAAGTCCTTCAATTTCATAGAATTTAAAATGCTGCAGATAACATATAAGAAACAGTCACAGACAGACATGCCAATATTAAAAAAATAAAAAAAAACAAAAACAAAAGCCCATAAACTGCGGGGTTATTACCCCAATCCGAAAAAAAATAATTTCTGTCGAACTCCACAACTTTCGTTCATATAACTGCACATGAATCTTACAACCAAATATACCGTAACATAAAAACCACCAGCAAGTGTTGAAAACAGATTGCTTCGCTTTTCCACAAGTTTTTCCTTGACTTTCTTAAAGCAGCCTGCCCAAACAAAATGATTAGTGCCGCTCTCTCGCTTTTTATTCTCGTCCTTTGTTCAACCCCAAAACAATATGAAGATTTAAATCATTCCACATTGCTCCCAAGTCGCACTTTCTCCGAACAGAGCTTACATTGATTTTCCATTACTCTTCAGGCCAAGTGTCTTCTTTTTTCGAATCTTCCCTCGTAGTCCATCGTCCCCTAAGGTCGTTAAAGTCATCAGCTCTCAACCTTTTTTTGAATGTACGAGTGGATATTCAAAAATATGCCCACATATCTCCGCACAAGACCGAGAACAATGTTATGGATGTTTGCCAGTGATTGGGAATCAACAAGTGGCCAATAACAATTACTGGCGTAACAAATGGGCTTACATGTGTTCCTGCAGGCGCACGAAGGTCTTCAAGGAATCCCTGATCTGTTGAGAATGACTCTTTTTTTATGCGTTTTATTATGAGTTTTCAGTCGATTTAACTAAGAACAAACCAAACTCTGAGGCGCTTGTGCCTGTGTTGAAGTTGCTTCGTCGTCACACAAGCCCAAGCGGACCCCGTTCAAAATTTATGACTTTAATTATCGTCGGAGACAGACAAAAAAAAAAGCCCGAGTATAGCTACATGTGACTGCTTTTTGTCAAATAAGCAGAAGGACACGACAACGGAGACTTTTTTAATTAAAAGATGCCCCAATTTGCGTTCGGAGTCAAATTAAACTTAACGAAGTAAGAATAAACATCGAAGAGGAGAACTGAGGGCAGTTAACACAAGTTAAACTTTAGTTACAGCTGATGTGAGCGAGAATGGTTTCTTTCGTTGGCTGTGAAAAAACAAAAGGAATTTTCGAAAAAAGCAAATACGGATCTAGGACTATGTTAAGGACCATTTACGCAGCACAACTGACCAATTACATCGTTCTTGTTGTTTTGTTTTTTTTTTAATGTCTGTGGAATTGTCGATTACCCAAGTTTCCTTTTATTTTTCTTTTTCAATTATTTCAACGCAAGTCGAATATTTAATTCAGGTCATACCACCCAATGTTGGATTTCAAAAAAAAAAAAAAAAAACAGTACTCTGTTGTACTGTACGACGACTGTCTCATGGTGTGAGTATCGTAATCCAACCGATTTATCGTAATTATTCCCATAAACCTTGTTCAAAGCCTGACTTAAGATAATCCGATCAATTTAGTGTTTTTCTCTCGGACGTCGGCCAGGATTGTTCACTTCTTACAATTTTTCCTCGGCAAATAAAACTTTCGCGTAAAAGTAAACGAAGAAGAATGCCATCGAATCCTCTTCCACCGATTCGAAGGGATGCGAGGAAAAATTCCCTGCACGCACTCGCCCTTAGTTTGTTCCTTGTGTTATGAATTTTCATGAGTTTTCCAGGACGTGATATATTTTAACTCACAACACCACACACAACTACATGTGTATATTTAGAGAAATTCGAAAATTTTTGTTGACATCAGTTGCCCTAACTTCATGCCTTGTAGTTGCTAGCATCAAACGCATCAGTGAACAAACGAGTCAAAATCAAACGTCGATTGTTTGCTCTGTGTTGTACAGACCCTTACAGCTTTTCACCCATTAAAACTGCGGAATCAGATATCGATTTTTCTGATGCTGTGCACTTGCATGCCAGGAATTTACTTCTGAAGTACCTTCGTACCTGTGGTTGAAGACGTTCGCATGACTTCTTCGGCACATACTTTCGAAAATTTCCCTCATTGTCTAGTTTGCTTTGCGCACCCCAGTTCCGCCGTTTGTGTTAACAAGTTGTTCAACAATAGCAAGGATAGCAGGCCAGTCTCTCCACATCCGAAGGACACAGTCTGTTTTGTGGTTGAATGTGTGCCTGGTTCTGTGTACATGAAAGTTCAATTCCTTCAATTTTGAATTTAGTCACTTTGAGTGAAGAGGACTTCGTCTCTATCACTTCGTAGTATTGAAATATTTCATTACAAATATTGAGAGAAGGGAAAATTTCTCATAACTTTGACCGCTCGTGCGGCTAGAAATTTCTGTCCCTTCCTCACACACTTTACAACTTTTGACCTTTGCCAACCCTTGCACATTCGTCTCCACTCCCTGGCATGCCAATTTTCATTAGAAATGCATTCAATTTGTCTTGTCCACGCCCAGCACGCTATTCTCAATTAATCAAACTCCAGCAACAGTGACATTTAATTTGCAACAAACGTGTCTGTGCGACGACCTCTTGCTAGTCTCTCAAAGGACCTATTCATACAAAAAATATCCGTCGATCCGCGCTGTCAGAAAACTGAGGAACAAGATGACGGGAAAGTATTGGGAAAGTATCTAAGCGCGACTTTTCTCTTTTGTTATCGCAAACAAAACTTTTTGATTAAGCGAATGTCTCTTACAGAGGCACCCCCGCCAACCGGGCTATACAGTATCTCTCGATGGGACGTGCGCTGAAGTTAGTCAATTGGATTGATGATGATTGCGATGATATGTGAGTACACATATCTTCTTGCGGAAACGTTTGCTCCTCGAAATGAAGTCAGTTCTGCGCAGGGAGCATACAAACGTATCCTTGACTTGCTACCTCGCTTGGGAGTATCGACACACACGTTTTTAAAAATTCTATTTCGAATAACATTACATTTATGCGTAACCAATGCAATATAGTCAGGAAGCAGACATACAGGTTTAAATTCTAAAATAATTTCTTAACGCTGTCAACTTTTTAACATCACAAAAGCATTGCCTACGAAAAAGTTTCGCACTCAGAGGAAGCATTTATCATTTTGAACGACGATTGATTCGAACTCTTTATCACGTCTCCAACAGCCTGGAGGTGGAATGTACGAATGACAAATCCAGAGTTAATGGGTCTCATTCTTTGTCTGTTATTCAACGCAAAAGACTTGTCGTTTCTTTGAAGAGTGAGTTGTATTCGATAAATCTCAAGAATGAATACAAATGGCGGCTCGTCTGAACTTGGCATGAAACTTTTAATCAATACGAATAGCGCATTGTTTTTCATTTGCACGCCCACTTATGTCGACCGCATTTGTATTGCTATTATACAGGCTTTTGCAGTTACATCATCTTTTGGGGACGTTCATCACGTAATGAAACGAGGTCTCTTTTTATGACAAGGAATTGGCATTAAAAGTACACTTCATGGCACGAATGAATTAATCACAAAATGTGACTGATTTGCTAGCCAAATTGAAGCTTGCATTTTTCGGGTAAGGGAATTTTAAATTTAACTAAGTAAAAATTACACCGTGATGCATCATCCGTCATCCGTGTTTTATATTTGTCAATTTAAAAATGCTTGTTAAATCCCTAGATTTGTAATCACCAAAAATACTCTATCGTCCTTAGAACGTCTTGAAGTCAACAGATGTATGGAGGGATTGCATTAAGAGGGCGAATTGTTTAGAACGCTTAAGAATAAGGACGTCTCTTTTAGAGAAAGTTTACAAAAAAGGTGTCCCAGGTGCAGGCCAACGTTTACTAAAAGGATTAGGGGATCTAGGGAAACAAGGTTTAATTGAAAAGTTCGACTATTGCATCCAGGCTAGATCAAAGCTAACAAAGCATGGAATATCTGCGCTTACTCGAACTGGTCATCAATCCAACATGTCTAGAAAATAATAACTTTAATAATAAATAATTGAGTGGCACTACAGCCCTACTCGTGTTGTGCGTGCTACTGTTCTTCACGAGTAGAAGGGACCTACAGTTTTTTGCCGACTCCGAATGGCGAGATTTGAGAAATTTTTCATAGACAATTGATACTCTTTGAGTCTTGTCAGTAACTCGAAAGAGGTAGTGCCGTGAAAAAATGCGAGGTTTTAACCTAGACTTTCTGCGTGGCGGTCGACGCACTTACGACTACGCCACGGCGACCATGTCTAGATACTCCTCATCAAAAAGGCACACCACTGAGGAAAACAGTCAATCTAGATGGATATTGCATACAACTTCGGCTGTATATACATATGTTAGTTATGTTATGTATGATATGCAGGAAGTATATATCTTTGAATGGGAATAAAATGAAATGTCCTTTATTCGAGAGATAATTTTCTGGCATTATAATTTGAACATGATTTCTCGAATATGACCGCCGTGGCTAGCGCGGACGTAGCCTTATCTGGAAGCCAACATTTTTTTAAAACATTTGTGACCCGATATACGGCCAATTATGCGGCAAATGTTGTCTTTAAAGTGGTCAATCGTTTCGGGTTTATCGTCGTATCCTAGTGGCATCACATATCTCCACAGAAAACAATCAAGTGATCTTAAATCTTACGATCTTGGGAGCTTCGCGGGTCCCTAACTTGAAACTATGCGATTACGAAACGTTTCATTCTACAAATCAATAGAGGCACGATCTGTGTGACATGTTGAGCCATCATTTTAAAACCACAGCTCTTGAAAATCTTGGTTCTGCAATTAATGAAAATATAAGTAATCATGACTCTATAGCGATCACCATAACTGTAACGTTCTGGCCAGCATCGTTTTTAAAGAATTGTGGACCAAATATTCCACCAACGCATAAAGTGCACCAAGCAGTTAGTTTAATACACTTGAAGATTATCATCACTTCAAATACGACAGTTTTGTTTATTAACGTATCCATCAAACCAAAGTAAGCTCCATCACCAAATCAAATTGGGATCAACGGCACCTTGTCTTAGGGTCATTCACCAAAAATACGTCTTGCTAGGTGATACCGTGCCTTCAACTCCGGAAATGTCAAACCAAATTTAAAATAAATTACTTGACAGCTGACAAAATGGCAGCCAGTTAAAATATTAAAGCAAAGTTAGACCCCTAAAAAAACAGCCTTTACAAACATAAAGTTGTTTTGGGTTTTCAAAATATTTCGAATTTTTCGACCCTAAATCACGCTCTTTGAAAATGAGGAACAACTAGTTCCTTGTTTCAACGTATAGAATGCGTTGGGCAAAAATGAGATCACATTTGTATATAAGGATGCAAAAAGCGCTACGCTTACAAAAATGCCCAACTACGAGTTTAGCTGAAAAATCTGGTTTCCAATTCGTTTTATTGTTCGATAAAAATTTGATATTTATTTTTGTAATCGTTTATTTTATATAATCTGTAAAAACCTTACTTAACCTTTCCTCTGACCGCGAACTGAAAGGGATTCAAAGAAATAAAAATAAATTGTACTAACATTGAAAGCCAATTCAAAATTTCAGTTCAATTTAGATTTTGTAAAAATTCACAAGGTTTTAGCGTAGTGGGTGCAGTGCTGCAACGAATAAGGTCCCAGGTTCGATTTCTGGACTGAATTTTTTTCACGACAGTACGTCTTTCAATTTGCTGGCAATAGTCTGTGAAAAAGTTTTCTAAGCTCTGCCGTTCGGTATCGGCCATAAACCGTAGGTCTCCTCCACTCGTAAGAGAAAAATAGCACGCACAACGCGAGTCATTGCTGAGGAAACTAAGGTCCTGGTCTATTGTGGAGTGTAGCGTTTCCTCGTATTTTTCTACCTCATAAGCATTCATGGGTGATATTAAAATACTTAATTCATGCGTTGTACTTTTTCCATATTGATTCTTCTTGCTGTGCGGCAGTAAGCCATAAGTGGTCTACACGACATCTTGTCTTATATTTAAATCGCCTACAATGTCCATTTGACAACAGTGAAAAATTAACGATACCTCTGTCATATTTTGAATAAGATTTGCTTAATCCAAACTATAGGGGGTATGACTCCGTGTCTTGAAAATGATGGCAAAATTCATTGATCCTGTGAAATCGATTGCCAATTATTTGAAATTTGAAATAATTGTGTATAGAATCCCCTTAATCATAAAGCAATTGATGTCCTTGGGATATCACCGGTGACAAGGATATTCGATAGACAAGACAAGTCAACACATTGACAAATAAAATTAATTTTTGGCGTGTACATGAAGATTAGCAAATTATTTTTATTTTTCGAACCATGATCGATTTAAGTTCTTTTCTCGGACAGTTTTTTTTGATGCCTTGTCATTGGGTTTTTTTTTTCAAATCTTCATAAAGATGTTAGAAAAAAAAAACGCACAAGGATGACAATCTCTAGACCTTGCATGGGAGTTCCATTCTCAACACTTTCTTCAGCTACGTCAAGGTTTCGATTTCAAGAATTGTCATTTCTTTGAAAGTATCCTTCCATTAGGCAACTGCTCCTCAATTACAGTCATATCACTTTGATGCCATTGTCCTGTCGTATCAAATGCATACCCGTACCGACCATCAATGGATGAACGTCACTGGAAATGGATATATCCTCTCAATAGCCAAGACGACCCATCGGCAGACAACCTTGTGGGCGTAAGACACTTACACCCATCATTCGTAGAAGGTTGACGTACATCTACCCTGGCGAGAATGCGGTGAGTCTGAAACACAGTCGAACCCTTCCTCGCCGTATCATATGTGTACCTTGTGAATAATTTAAAAATTAAGCGTCACACTTCTTCACCGAATGCCTGGTGTCAGCTGAAAGTTGTCGAAAAGTTGAAATGTAAACATTGATTGATGGATGTGCTCTTCACCTGACGCGGAAAATTGATTTTCGCCTTTTTCTGTCTACTGTCACTCTTGGAAAAATTCCCAAATGGGATACGGTCTTGTTTGCCTCTTAGTCGTATTCGCACAGACGATACCTATTCTGCGAGCGTCTCTCAGACAACACTAGTCGGGAACTCTTGCATTATTGAGAAGTTTTCAAAATACTTTCCATTTAATTCTGAGAATCGCCGGAGGGTTGTGGAAATGTTGACGAGCAAGTGAATTTCATCGACTTATGTACACAGACATGTGCTCGACGTGGTGTGGTGTCAACAAGTTACACATGCAACGACAGCGTTGTCGTTCGTTGCAGCAGGTTTCTGGAATCGTTGATATTAAATGCCATTGCTCCCTATTCTGTTCTTTAATGGAATTTGAAATTGCATCAGTCTATGGAGCAGGACAGGTTTACGAAATGAGAAAACCAATATGGACTCAGATGACCTTGGAAAACACACATCGACTTGCCAACACATTGGAGCATTATTTAGGTTTACTGAGATTTATGCTGCAGATTGTATAGTTGCAACCACGACAAAATCCGATCCGTTTGTCGTGGAATCCAACAAAGTGAGAAGTTACCCAAAGCCACTAAATGAATTGGATTCACAGCACTCTTAGACACCTTAACGTTTATTAACTGCTTTCGCTTTTTGCTCAGTCTTCTCAATCCAGCACAACAACTTTGAGTGCTAAGCAATCGAGAAACTTAAACGATACAAACCTCGTTAGAACATTGTAAACCCACTGCAATTTGTAGACGTTAAGCCCTTATACCAACTCGGCAGGGCTAATACCAAAAACACCTCGAGGAAGGATTTCGTTTCGCCTCGGTAATTTGAAGTGATAACTCTTCACGCGGAAGAAGCTCGTGTTTGATGATTTCTCCAATAGGACCCACCCCCCCCCCCTCCCCCCAGCAAACAACTTCACAGAAACAATTTCAAAGCTTAACCTTCTTTTTTTTTTTTTTTTGATTTTCTCTTAATCCCAATCAACAGTATCAACCCCGTAAATCACGGTATTTCTTGAAAACCTTTCCAAACAGCACCCAAACCTCGAGTGGCTTCGGACACTTCCAAAGCAATGTTTACCAAGAATCAATTTCAAACTCGCTTCCGTCGGTTCGGTGTCCTTCTGGGAAAAAGGATTTTCACTTTTTTACACTTAATTAATTTTTCATTCAATCGTCGTCATTAAAGCACAAAAGGGATCGCCGAATCCCACCGTTCCCTCCCCGCGTGGGACGGAAGTGTACCTTTATTGTTTTGAAAATAATTTCCTTTTGAAATGAAATAGAATGATGGTGGCTCCCAGGTAAAAACGTTAATTACCCCCTCCAAATGTAAAAAAAATTCAGCGTTACAAAGCCATGAATGGAAACTCACTGCCGACTTCGTGCCCAAGACAGTATCCTCGGCTGTGACAAGGAACCCGCTTCCTAGCCATCTGTCGGGTTCCGGGAGCGTTTAAAAATAAAAATGCCTGATGTAGCAGAAAGTTGGTATATCACATAATTCTCTTGCGCTTGGTATTCGGTACTCCCTTAATAACTTTCGGTCCCTCGGGGAGGTTTGCACGCTCGGTGTTTCTCATGTATTGACCGCTTATCTCAGCCCAAGGTGCGCCCCAGGGAGCAGGTTCATGCTTCTCTAGACGAAACGAGGGACATAGTAGAACAATGGTGGATTAGGGTCATCGCAAATAATGACGCCTAGAAATGACCCACCATATCTGGTGGCCTCTGGTGATGTCTCTTTCATCTCGGGGCATCCCCTCGTCGTGAATTTTGTCTAAATAATTATCAGATATGCTTATCACTTTTTTCCAGCGCCCCGCACATTATCCCTAATCCGCAGAGCGCTGGTCTTGCTTAACTGCTTGTTTTATCCAAATCACCAGGCATTACACTGACAATTAATCCGCGGCCCACACTCGCTTTGCGGCGCTGGAAATGAGGGTCGGAGGCTCCACCGCACAAGTTCTTGATAGTATGTGAGCTTTGTCCGCAGAGCGAATGAATGGACAAAATTTGCTGTTCGGAGAGCGCACAGATAAGGTCTTAAAGGGGTTTCCATTCAGTGTTGTTCACGACACTCGTTAAAACAAACTTTACTTTCTGCTTTAGACGTGTTAAGTGAGGTGTAATTTGTGGCGCACTACAGGGTGTTGTAGTTTAGCTATAAAGTTATGTGTATGCTTGTGAGGTCAATGGAGGTGTCAAAATTCTCTGCTTTTACCGCTGTAAAACTGTCAGTGGGTAAACGTGTTGTGTTCGTTTCTTTTAACTCCATAAATTCTGTATTCCTTTGTCGGGGATGATGCATAGTTAAGGACTGATGAAACTTTTGCTGCAAATGAAGAGAGGAACAATCACCTACTTGGTATTTTTTAAATCAATGCCCAGGTACCCAAACAATTTTTTCAATGAAGTATGTGTTTCTTTTAATATCAAACATTATAAGACTATAGTTTGTATGATTTCCTAAACTACACTGAAAGGTTTCAGAAGTACATTGACTGCAAACGCAGTTCGTCGGAATTCTGGTTAAATATTCCCCATAGATAAAGTAGATTAAGGAACACTTTCACTGTCAATTTAATAATTTATTAGATTAGCTTTTAACCAGCTCTCTCTCTCCCTCTCTCTCTTGTCCACTCTCTGTTTTCGAAATGAAGGATAACGAAAAAAAATTAAGAGTTGTTTTTCACGATTGAGTGGCGTTGCAGTTCACCAGAGACCAGGTTTTACCCTCTTCGGCTCCAACTCGTGCTGTGCATGATATTACTCAGCAAGAGGAGCAAAACTTCCTCCGAACAACAGAGAAGCCTTTTGAAGAAAATTAATTGAGCTTTGTCAGCATCTCGAAAAATGCTCGATAAACGAGAGTCATGTTCAAGGAATCGAACAAAAAACCTCTTGCCTATTAGTCGATGCACTTAACTTTTTTAGAAAAGACTGAGCGTGTTTTTGTGTTTCGATTTAAAAAAACAAAAACTTTAAAAATAATTTCAAAATTCGTTTGGCATGTAAGCGCATAGCCACCGTACTGCATTATTATGTCAATCAGTAATTTCCAGTTACGCTAACACATACATGGTTTCGTTTTCTCTTTTTTGGCAACATTTGATGAAAATTATCCAATTTTAATATGCTACGACAAATAAAATCAAACTAAGAATTAAATATCACAAAGAAAACACCCTTTTACTTTTCAATACGATACTCGAGTTACAAGGGCGCTACTTATTCTCAACGTCCAATGGCGTCACTATATTCCTCTTGAATATGGTTAGGCCGAACAGGATTCGTACTTTTCCATAAACGTGTAGAAGCGTGTATGTTTCCGGATTTTAAACAAATTGGAAAGAGCAACATCGGTCGGTGATTCCATTGTTGTTTGGAAAGGAAATCGCGCAGAGAAATCAAAAACCACTTGGATGCTGTGCTACATTGCCTGTAGACATGGAAAAAATAATAATAAATTTTAGATTTCGTGAATGAATTAATGTTTCAATACTGCTTTGTCTACAATGTCCTCACAGATATCTTGAAAATTTCACTCATATGTTACTACTTTTTGGTACGGGTATCGGAACCTCAACTAACAAGAGAAAAATCGAAATCCAGAACAGTGCTAGTACAATGCTTCTTAATACTTTTGAAACCTTCATTTATACAAGAATTGTGTACAACAACTAATATTTAACCTAAGTGATGATTTTAAAAAATCTAGCAATATCTGTGGAATAAACCGGCCGCAATTTTCACGTGATTTAAGTTTGGATCATAAAAAAGAGACGTCTACTGTGGGTTCTATTCCCCAGTGCACCACTGCATGACTTACTTAAATTACAGAACCTTTTAATGATTCTTCATTTATCGCACTTTCTTTTAGTTACGATAAAGCTTTATTCATTATCATGATCTTTACTTAAATACGCCGCAATAGTGGGATCTTTTATGTTAAAAATAAAATTACATCCTAAACTTTGCATAGGAAAGTCGTTGGTATAAATACTCGTAAATTCCATCAACTGATTTGCTTTAACCAGCTGCCGCCCTTATTTTCAATCTCAGTCTTCAATGAATAGTAAGGCCATTTTGTGTACTTGAATATTTTACAATTACTCTAATACGTACCTTCATCCAAATATTAGCTACTTAGTCGTAATCATCAACTAGATCTCGAATAGGGACAGTTCGCATTGTCTTTCTGTTCTTGAAAATGCATTTGCTGATTACAAAACAAAAACTGAAAAGTAAAGGACACAGCAACTGGAATTTGCAACGTTGTCCTTTATTCTCTGTCACTTACTACCTCTCTCTCTTGAACAAGAGTACCTCGTCCAATGCAAAAGCAATCGAAGGGACTTTCTGTGGCTTTTACAATTCCCATACAAACTACATCGTTTGGAGGTGGGGTACCTACTCAGAAGTTCCTACACAAAAACAAAAGCAAAGTGCACTCATTGTAAAAGGGTGCTCGTAGAGTTACTTGACTGGCAGGTGCAATTGAAAAGGAACAGGGGGTCAAACCACTTCTGAGGAATCGAATGCGAGTCGGCTGACAAATGATTGGACGCTCCGTACCATCGTAAGTATTGTTTTTCGTGTTTCTTGCTGCGAACTTTCCAGCTGAGAGTGCAGCATAAAGGATACCCAATGAAATTTTAATTAAATTTAAGCGCAGACGAATTAACTTTTATTGGGTAATTGTTGAAATTTGTTTCACGGCAACACTCCCAACAACGAGTTTCAGTTTCCTCTCGGCCGCTTGTTTATTGTGTCATTAATAATGGAATTTGAGGGATAATTAATCCCAATTCATTTGCTTCGTGCTTCGTGCATAATCGAAAATACACAATTCTACCGAAAATTAAAAAAGGAAGCGGCTGTAATATTTAATTTATCGGACATTTATATCCAGAATCATTGGTGATTAAGTATATCGCTGCACACTGTTTACCTGTAGAGAGGGATACAAAGGGAAGGAAATTGGACAAATCGTCTGTAAAGGGTTTCGCGTTGGTTCTTTTGTTTTCAAAAATGCAATTTTAAACATATGCGTAACAAGCTTGCCGTTATGAGGCGTTCTTGCAGGGGCCAAGCTGACATTTTTGCGCTTTGGGTAATATTTATTATGTTATTTTTAATTCATGATGCTTTTTTTGTTTAAATATAGCAAAAATGTACACTATATTTTTTGAAGAAATATTGTTCGATTATGTCTATTAAGTAATGAATAAGTGCAAAATAAGTTATGTATGAAATAGACAGCAACACAGTAATGACATCGTATTTGCCATTATTGTGGCTGCGTAATGGCATCGTATTCGAGTTTCACTTCGAGCACCCATGTCTACAGTCAATCTCACTGATATTGGAAGCTTGGGATATACTTGTCAACGAGCCCGTCTATGATCATTAAATGGCCTACTCCTATCGCTACTATCCACGTGAACATTATAGAACCACCGCAACGTTTTACATATATCACGCTTTATAATTTCATCTGTGTGCTCTGTGTTTTTCTTTCTTCAAACCATACCGTCGGTTGGGTTCAAAAATACAATTAATTTGTTCTTATCAAATACAAGGTAAATTTAAAAATTTCTCCTGTGTTCTCAAGACATTTCTTTGGAGAATAAATTTGTTTCTTTCCGTTGACTTTACTTATGAACGGCTTCGTTTCTTGTTGACCGTCCGTTATATGATTTTCTTTCTAAAACTCTTTTTGCTGTTTTAGCGCTTTTTTTCTTTAGAAAAATTTTGAAGAATAGTAAGTAATTCTGCTTCACTTAATATTCCATGCTTCTCGTAGTAAACCAATGTTGTTGCTTTTAAAGTTAACTATCACAAAAATACATGCCTTTTCTGTTTTATACCTCCTTGTAATACTGTAGATAACTATAATATTCCATAATATTTCACTAGTTTCCCAAAAATATTCCGTATTATGTTTAACAGCGGGCATGTCTAGCTTTACACTTATAATGTAAGTTATTCGTTTGAAAGGGTTTTTATATTTTCTTAGGATCTACGTACCTACCTACCTTCCAAACATGTGTTTTTTTCTAGATTTATAGATGTTTGACACCAGAGGCAAAAAAACGCGAAAACTTTGTTTTCTTTAAAACTGGTTGCCCAGCGCCCTCTTGTTCAGAATCGTTTGTCCCAGTTCAAAAATCGAATTTTGTGAAGTGAGCGACGTCATTTGATTTTGTTAAGAAGTTAACAGAAGAATGGGTTAGAAATGATTTAAACTCAATGCAATTTAATGGTTTCCCTTGTATATAACTGCTCCTGTTATAGTACGATTCTTTCTTATCCTTTATTTACCTTATACAAATACAAGACAAAATGTTAACTGCGAAGAATTACTTTCAAAAGCTTCAACAGTTCTCTCCGCATCTTAGCTGCGTGTTTTTCAATCGGGCTAAAAAGTAAAACTGGTAGAATAAGAGTCCTATAAAGCAAATTCCCTGTTTTTTATTTTAAAATGTTGACCTTAACAGTTTAGAAAAACCGAAGTAACATCAGCTATCGAGAGTAACTCGGTATTGTTATTTGCGAAGAACACATTCACTCTCATTTGCACACATTCCCTAACAACATCAAAAGGGTTGACTCAGAGCCCCTTTCTTAAAAAAGAACATAAAAATATCCACATTGCCCTAGGAAAACCTTTCTTGGACACAATCGCTAACAGTACTAAAGACTCAGTAATGTTTTAATTTTTGATAAAAATTCTATTTGCAAAATGACCATTAAATACACGGTACAGAAAAAATAATCCATTCATCCAGGGAAAATTTCTGATGAATTTCTTCAAACCCACTCTGTAGATATACAAATCCTTGCATCCACTTACAACGCCGTTAAAGAAATACTTCCAAAATAAGGTCTAATATCGCCCATCAAATGTAATACTTTAATCATAGCCGTTGAGCAATAAAAAAAAAGAACCTGACCATTTGTGCTAAAATGTTGGCGTTTTCTGAACGACTTTGGCGGTCAGGGCGGAATACCAATTGACCGAAAATCACATGGACGCACTAGTTGAGATTTTCCATAGCCATCCATAGCCTGGCCTGTCCCACGCTATACAAAAGGAAGACCGTAAAATGTTTTATTACCTACGAAAGGGAACTCGAAGAAAGATATCCTTTCGCTTAAGGTAGTTATGTTGGCGTAAGTGAAAGCAGTTCGCCAAGAGCCGGGTTAAACGGATAATCCTGTTAGCTGGACCCCCGTACGTTGGTCTGCTTAGGCGAAAGTATCGCAAAATTCAAGTGAATTTAATTTTGTCACTTCGAAAATTAGCTTATCTGCGATTAGTTGGCGTGAGTCGAAGGTAAACATGTCCACCCACATCTCACACATGCCCCTTGAACACTGGATTTTATTGCCGGACTTTTGACTCTGTCGTTTTGAGTATGTACCTGGGTATTGCTTGAGAGTAAAACACTGTATCCCCAATGGACAAGGATTGTAAAGTGAACTTTAAGGCCACTATGCTCGGATAAAAAGATCCCCCCCAGGGGCAGATTGAAGGTGATTTTGCTTTGATAATGTCAAAGCTTGCTTGTTTTTGGCAATATTAGCTTGACTAAAAAATCTCAAAAATATCACAAATGGGTTAAGTAGTTCGTCACTGTCAACGTTAAGATATGGATGAGCTCTGAACGGCTTGAAATTAATCAAACTAAATGGACTTGTACACGCAATGTCCGCATAAAAGTGTCTTTTAATGAAATTCGTTTATGGAGAGGATTTCAGGTAATGACCGAATGACCCGTAAAAAGTGCCGTATTAAATCATTTTGATCATTAAACGCTTAGCTGAAATATAATGGCTACCTTGACAAATACACGCACTGTAAATCTTGAATATTAAGTTTCACTTTTGAAGGTTGTTGCTGAGTGCATGAGAAACAATTCTTAAGCGATCCCAAGGATTTTTCTCAATCATCGTAATTCCAAGTTGTTCACTTTAATTTGTCAACCAACAAAGACCGAAAACTGATCTCAAAATCAGATCCATTGTCGTCAAGTGTTGATCCAAACTTTTACACTTTAAATCTTTCCGTGTGAGAATTAGGTGCAAAAAGTCGCTAATTATGAATGGAATTTTCCTAAGAAGTCAAGCAATTAAGATTTTCCCATTACCTTACTTTGTGTGTCCATCAACTCCGTGGGAATAATTAAAACGATAAGACATCACTTCATTCAGCCGTCACTCTCACCACTTGAAGCTGGCAATTCTGAGAGCAATTACGTTTCGGAAGACGTCTAACACCTACTCATTTTCGCTGCCTTCTTAAGAATGTCCGGAGGGATTTGCTAAACAAAGCACCCCGCTCCCTTCAAATCCAATGAATAAAATATCACACCCATCCCGCTGCAGAGTCTAGGCAAAATGTTATCCAAGAAACTTTCGCAATAGACATGCGACCCGAGGAGACTTTGTAACATAACTACAATACTGTTCCTCATAAACATTGTAATAAATATTAATGGGGTTGTCATGGCGGGTGCCAAACACCACCGCTGCGGTGCACGCCAGCACGTCATCACGACCCCGGCCAGAGTCCTTGTCAATGAGCAGATTAAACATTAAACTGATTATTACGACGCGCAGATACTTTCCAATTATAGACTTTATTATTCAAAAGTTATTTCAGCACAATGAGAGGGCGGCAGTTGGGGGCACGAATAACAAACAGTCGCAATCAGGCTCCTCTGGGGCTCGGTGGGTGGAGTTCGCTCTGCAGGCAGCCAATAGGTGCACATTGACATCGACACTGGGAGAAACATTGAAATGGGAGTTACGAGTGGAATTCATTCACACCAGCAGTTCACTTGAAAATGATGTTGTTGACAAAGGAGAGTCATTCTGTTTCATTGTGCCTCGACTGTCGACGATATTTTCTCGTCTGCTTTTGAATGAGAATGAGGACGTGTGTCAGGTTCTATTTGCAGAATGCACGTGAAGTGGAGGTGGCTGTTGACATTTAATGAAGAGCGTTGAGAGGGCTTTGGATTTTGTTTTTGTATAGCAATTACCGTGTTTTTCTGTCTAGCACATACCATATGTGGACATGGTCAGCTCCAATGACTGTCGATACCAGGGACTTAAGAGGAATTTGAGGCTGCAGATAATCAAATGAAGTATTCCACTTATGTTTCGGTGAAAGCAGGCAGAAGTTGTTGATTCCGGTGAAAGTATTCAATGTGGACAATGTTTCTGATGACAATATGTTGCATGAGCTATTTATATCTATAAATTGGCAGTGAGTGTATTATGAAGTAAAACTGCAAGCTCTCGAATAAAATGAAGTTGATCAAATAATGTGGAGTTCCAACAAGTCACGAAGCATGTATCGATCAATTCAATAAAACGGGCCTTGTCGATACCGAAATCTAATAGCACTTTGGCGAGACGTACAAAACTAATGAAAGCCCGACTGCCCAAACCTCGCCAGAAAAATATAATCAAGGACTAACTTCTAAAAAATCGAAATGTCAAGTTGATGAATGCAGCGTTCATAAAACTACGATTAATGAAGCAATTGCATAGGCATTTATAGGTTTATCACTAGTACCTATGTGTGCCTTTAATTGGAACACAAAAATGTATGTCATATATTATATAATATAAAATCAGTGGATTCATCTTGAGGTTTGATTTTCAAAAGGCTTTTTTCGACAGATGACGCCTGACTCGTATGAAACTGTGTTTTCATTTTGTTCACTATCGTTTGGCAACTCATCATTTTGAAACTCACACCACAACAGCATCTGGAAATTGTTCAGGTATATTTTAGAAATCAGCATTCTGTGAAGATTTTTTTTGGCGTAGTTCGAGGAATTTACTACTGAAACCACTATTTGCCAATACCACTAGTAATTTGAGCCACAGTTATCGTTAGTGGATGATACTTGCACCTAGCACGCAGTAAAAAGACTGCAGCTGCTATAGCTAACAGAATACGGGAAGATGGTGATGAATCGACTGGACGTCCTTGGTTGATTGGCAGCTTGGTTTGACGTAGTCGACAACGTTATTTTTTTTTACGTGAGGATTCTAAAAACTTGCGAAAATCAACCTGTGTATAAATTAAATCCGCTACGAGTCATTCAGCGTCTGAACGTATTGAAAACTCATGTTGGTAGGCTTCTAATTTCACGTTTTGCACATTTTGAAATGTGTGTTTCTTTATTTTAAATTATACCTCGCGATGAATTACGGGACGATCCTATTCTACTCTTTTTGTACACACTTTTGTAGTCCTGCGATTGAAAAGGATCTGCATATATTTTAGTGCAGCCATTCCGAAATATGAATACCCCCTGCATAATGTCAGTTATTCGAGAGGAGTGAATTGTAAAGAAAGGCTTGTACAAAGCGCGAATTTGAACTACTGACCATTTACACTATCATCAACGTTGCTGTCAATTCAACTAAATTCATGATTTCAAGCATTTATGAAATACAGATGCAATGACCAATTAGGTTTTAAAATGACAAAAAGTCTACAAAATTTGATCAGTTTAATTTTAATGGAAAGAGTTGCTACCATCTTTTCTGCAACGAATTTTTATAATTTCTGATTAAGACCGATAATGTAATTTCTTCTTATTCAGTGCGTAACCATTTCACATCTGATCCAAACAAGTCAGTATCGTGTATCATTCCGACAAGTAGGAATGGTCGATGGTAGGAGCTTTTCTTGACTTTTAACCAATTTGAAAATTTGTTTTAAAGAACGCGTATGTTGCTCTTCTATAAGAAATTATTAATCGTGCGATGAGGACAGAAGCTCGGCTTGCGTTCTGTTTTACCCTAACCCCCAAAGACATGATGTTCTTTGCCTGTACCTCAACATTTGTTGACATAATATTGGCATAATAACGGTTACCCGCGAATTAACATCACCAAAATACGGCATTTTAGAACTTGGTTTTCTATATTTCTCATGATTATAATTCACACCTCCCGTAAGCGACACTAGAGAGAAGGAATCAACGAAATTCTGCGAATGTCTCATTCCAAATGTCAAAACACGTGAAAAAGGGCCCCATTCTGTCCATATTAGGTCCCTGATTGATTTTCTTGTTTTAGGGATTGGAAATGAATTACAAATATTATAGTTTTTAAAGACTTCTAAAAAGGTTAAAAAACAAATTTTCAACCAAATCCCGTCACTAGTGCACCTTTTTCCGAGAAATTGTAAATTTTTTGGGCATACGAACAATAATTCGGACGTACACAATTGTAGTGGTCATGATCTGGTTTGTGAGTGCGCGAAAGACTTTTATGAAATAATATGGCTTACAAACCAAATTTGAAATCTGTTCCTTATCGATTGATTATATGTGTAATTTATTATTCAATGTCCAGCAGTCTGTGGGAAGAAAGAATTTATCGTACTCCAAAGTTCACAAGTGTTATTTAGTTATTTAATTCACTTGCCATTTTTATGATGTTTCCTTGCAGAAAATGTACAGTTTAGACATTAGACAATTAATACTACCACAGATATTTCGGACCATATGATAAAACTTATAACATATTTTGAACACTCAATATGTCCCAAAAAAATAATCAAAAGAATCAATCAACATTTGAGGAAACAATAGATCGTGGACGCAAATTGTCTCTATTTCCATGTTTAATGGAATTTCGGAATTTTATTTTTCAATATATCGGGATTTCAGAATTTTGACCATATTCTCCTTAACGTTACATTCGTATGGAATGGTTCCTGTATATTGGCTTAAGTGCTAAAGTTAGTCTCCATATATCATTTGTGATTGGTTCTTTGTCGAAAATAATCGTAACGCTTAGACCATTATCGTTAATGGAAAATTAATTATTAAGGTCAGGAATAGCAAATCTCTTTTCAATGTTACAGATTGCGTACCACAACGTAAATACCTTACATGCAGTAAGTTAGTTATACCAATTCTGTATCGACCCGTACCTACTGCAGAGCTTCTTGTACGCCATTCTGAAAGCAGCAAAAGTTTTTGAAATGACTACCTTCAGACTGTGAACCTACCATATGTGGGCAACAGTACCAAATAAGCAATCCTTTTTTTCCATCTTCTCTTTGAGTTTCAACTGGCAATTTGCCGAGGCGATCAAACACACAGGAAAAAACCGACGCAATGAAAGCAACTGACATAAACCAAAAAAAATTTTTTTGACTGCATTCGTATTCCATTTAGCTGCTACACCAACTATTCCTTTTCGGTCCGATGAATTGAAGTGAAAATAAATAAATTCTCAGTACTCCCAATTTAGCCTTTCACTTTGAACGAAGCCTGAAAAATTGTGAAATATCAGGCGCAGCGCCATTCCAAAAAGCGACTGCTACCTGCGCCTCTATTAATTATACAGTCTTCTCCCACCCGTGACAGCGAACAAAGGACATGCTGCTCAATCGAATCTATTGAATATTCATGAGAAAGCCGAAAACGAGGAGGGCACAACTTGTTTCCGACAACCCTTCGAATCCCATTAAGCACAATCGAAAACTAATCCAAGAACCGCAGTACGAGCAGTAGCGTAGTCCCCAGCCCAGAAGGTCGCAGACAAACGAAACTCATCGCAAATTAGATAAAATTAAATTGATATTCAAAAAGTTTCCCTTTCATCTCTTAACGAGCTTATAGACATAAAAGTCGCTATCTGACTGGGTAGAAGTAGTCGTAATTTTCTCAATGATTCATCAGTGGCACAAACAAATTTCTTCACCTAAGTAATACCCCATCCCTTTGGCCGTAGTTCCCGCCACCTCTTTAAGAGTGCAGATGGCGGATGTAATCATCATTAGCATTTCGTTGCCCTCAAAGCCGGCTCATCCGCTTACCCGCGAAGCCCGCACTGGAGCCGTGCCCTCGCCAATGTCTCTTTCGAATGCGGCCAAAGGAATTAAAGTGAATAGGATGGACTGGAAGTGGATCAGTTCAACACCCCTGTGTTTACGCTCTATAAATTTTTATTTGCAAAACAGAAACGTGCAAAAAGTAAGAAGCGAACGAATTTAGCGTCCTTTAGCTCTCGGTTTCTAGTGTAACCACAAACATGGAAGATCCTTGGCGAATTTATTTTATTTTCCAGAGCTGTTTTGTGTTTTTCAATTGAGATTGCCGCATACCACGTAATGTGGGCACTTTCATCCCCGAGTTGCGATCCTCTGCGTGTATGCTCGCTATGGTGAATGGGGTGACTTGCATAGTGTGACTTGATGGAGAAAAGTCAGTTCAGCTGCTTAAAGTGGTGCACGAGTGTAGTATCTCTCGTGAAAATGTTTCGCTCTTTGAGCAATCCCAAATGAATTTGTGAACGACATGAGTATACTCCATCAGCGCTTAGTTGCAAGGTGTATGCGTTTTACATAAAAGCTTCCGATGTAAATAAAAATAAACTAGCCAGGTACGAGATACACTCGCAAATAGAAGTGCTTAGATTTTTTTTGTTCATAGTTGATACTATGAATTACTGAAAATGAAAAGAAATATTTCTGAGTCATGTGGATGGTTGTACAAAGTTCATATAAAACCGAAACAAAATTCTGGAAAAATGGCAATCTATTTCTCAAGATAGTTTCCTTTTAGCTCAAAGCCCTTCAGGCAGCGATGCTGCAACTTCTTCCACCCATCTAAACAACATGCGTTTCGAAGGTCTGTACTATGCAGTACTTTTTCGTGAATCACTCCTTCGTGCCAGTGAAAGGATCAGACTCAAACATCTGGCCAACAAGTGTCTTCTTTACGTTTGGAATGACAAAAAGAAGGCATTCGCTGGCAAACCTGTGGAAACGGTAGAAGGGGCAGCAGGCTGTAGGCTTATTTGACAAATTTGGCAATGGTAGCGGCGGAGGTGTGAGATGTCATGTGGGAATTCTTCACCAAATAGGGCCTTCTGCATTTGGACGTGGAATTGGCCCATCTCCCGATAGTCGATGTATGTAGATCGCACCTTCTGAATCCTTGAAAACGGTTGCCATCACCGGCCGATAAAACGGCCTTGCCTTCCTCGAAGCAAAATTTTGTGACAATTGATGCAACGACACAGAAACACTCAATTGCATGAATTGAAATTGAAATTGTACATCGTGATGATAACACCCATCTTCCTTTATACGGGCAGTCATCTATTATACACCCAAATCATCACCTTCAGCCCACGTCTTCAATACTACCTGCAAATGACGGTTCACTTAGTTCTTAACGCGAAAGACAATGTTGCAAGTTGCGTGTTTCTTAGTCTTTAAATTTGCTTTTATTCACGACTTTCCATCTCTTCAAAGGGTGTGCCGTCGATGACTTCATCTATTCAAAGCTCTTTGTTACCCTTAAGGACCAATCGTTATCAGAAATTTTATTCCTTATTTTCTAATTTAATGTGTCTTGTTTCCCCATTTGTTTCTTGTTTTCAACTCTACCCTCTACTGTGAATATCGACGAAACGTTTGATGTTTCCCTTCGAGAATATATGAATAACATCAAGCCAACTGAAAACACAGTTATTCACTGTATGCTGCTACCCAGACTCTTGATTTTTCCGAGAAAATCTCTTCTCCCAGAGAATTTCAAAAACATTAATATACATATATTCTTTCCTGCAGGCGCCGCACGTGTTCATTGGCATTTAGTAGCCACTGACGAAACATGTTTAAGCGCTAACGCAAGCTAATAACGAATGTGTCTTTCGCAGCGCCACCAGTTTTTGCTTTATTAGTTTGTTGAGGACAGCCACAACACTCCCATCACTTCTCGCAGTTGTGAAATGAAATGCCAATGATCCAAGCGACTTCCACACCACTGGCTTGAACCAGAACTCCCAAAACACCAGTCGTGGGAAGAGGTACGATATTTTTGCACAAACTAATTTCGACGGTTTTGCGAAAATCGATTCAAAGAAAATTCAGCAAATATTTATCGCCCATAGGCATGTTTGTTTATAATTGAAATTCCAGCTAGTGAAATCGGTTCATTTACCCAAGATGAAGCGAACAAACCCAGGCATGCAACGTTCTTAAATCTCAGGCAACCCCATCAATAAATAGTAGAAAAATTGTAAAGTCCTTGCGGTTCACGAACTTCTGTTTTAAATTCACAAAAATTCAATGCCGATAATTGCCCATCTTCCTCCCACTCCCCGGGGAGGATTTTTGTGATAAATCATCGGGTTTAGGTGGTCCTTATCAAAACTAATTAAAGGACCTAGGGATTCGCGCTAAATTAGTGCACCCTTAAGTGTACATGTACTTTGTTAATTTTTTGAAGGGTCATTCATTTTCCTCTCCCCGTCCATCAATTTGCATTCCAAAATCGGGATAAATCCGAAAAACCCTAGCAACAGAGTACACAACTGGACAAAAAAAAAAAAACGCCAACCAAAGCTGATTGCCTGAATCGTGAACTGTGGTTCATTTGGTAATTAAAATTTGTTGCCGCGTGTTGACCTTATTTTGGGGAGTTTCTAATTTATGGAGATTAGTCGGAAAGCGAGTGGGGTGTAAGAGGGTCTAATGAATCAGCAGTAAGTCGTTTTTTGGGGTTTAAAATTATTTCCCAAGGTACCTTCGTAATGAAGTTTTTCGGGAGGGATTTGCAAGGTGATTATTAAATTGTGATATGGCCTCAATTACCTATCGACTTGTGATCTAAAAATCCACCGATTTGTTGCTAAGATTTCAAAAGCGGAATGTGTCGGAATTTAACTTAATATTGACATAAAACTTGAAAAATTTACGATTTATTTCTTAGCTTGATGCACTTGACTTCACTAACTAGCCTGAAGAACATGCTTTCTGAACGTTTTGCAATATATGCCTTGTTTACGGCGATAATTCCCCTCATTGGGCTCAATTTTATGCCCGGCGAGTGACTTTTGCAACTTTAAAAACATAAACAAAACGAAGGGAGCCAAAATTTGAAAACCCGATAAATGAACTAAAGTGTCCCGGCGAACGTTCGCAGAGTGAAGGCCACTGCTTCGACTAATCTATTTCGTCCATGGTTAAGAAAAAACACAGTAACACCTCGTGATTGTGCTTGAGCAACGTCAAACCTTCTCAAGATTGGATTTTAGGTAAGCAAAGGCGTCATCCATTGCCCCATAGCTTCTTCTTCTTCTTGTGGCTCTACAGTCCGGGGTGGACCTGGGCCTCAACCAACATGCCTCTCCAGCCAGTTGCGCACTCCAAGTCGGTTTAGGTCCTTCTTAACTTGCATGCGCCACCTTAGCCTAGGCCGTCCTCTGTTTTGTTGTCCCTCAGATTCGAAGACTTTTCGGACCGGAGCCGTGGAGTCCATACGCTCTACATGGCCAAACCAGTCTAGGTTTTGTATCCAAAGACGTTTGACCCGGCGCATGTCGCTGTACAGCCCATAGAGTTCATCGTTAAATCTTCTCCTCCAGATGCCATCAACGCAAACAAGACCAAAAATCGAACGCAAAACTTTTTTCTCGAAAATGCGCTTTTAGTAACGTCCAGGTTTCCGCGACCTAAAATAAGACCTGGGATGATCAAGCTGTTACATAAAGCAAGCTTAATCCTTCGGGAGAGGGCTTTGTTACTCAATTGCCTCTCGAGCCCCAAAAAAACAGCGATTGGCAAGAATGATTTTGCGTTTGATTTCGGAACTGGTGTTGTCGTCCCGGCAGCTTCCTCATGCTAAATATTTTATGGGATGCCCACTCTTGCAGATATCTCATGCGTCTTCAATAATCGACCGGCCAGGACTGCAAGTCCAATTTAAAATTTTGACAGTAGCCAGCTACAAGAATGGACTACACTCTTGTGAAATGGCATATTGTTCATCAGACCACCGCTCGTAAATCCCACTTACGTCCCTTACAAAGAGAATGCCTGTCTCTGTTCGCGAGTCACGCATCTTTACTCACGCACAAATACTTTGGCCCTGAATCCAGCCGGTTTTGGCACAGTGATGGAAGAAGAAGGGACCGCTAAGCCAACTAAGCATGTGAAAGTGAAGGGGGCTAAAGAATATGCTCGCTAGAGACGCACGTTAATTGCGGCATTGGTCTTAGACAGTAATGAGGAGTGTCCGCCTATTTGCCCTCGTCCTTGAGTCCACTTCAATTTCATGATACTTTAGCTGCTTGTATCCTGTGCCCTATTCGACGAGAGTGGATTGTGTTTTTCTAACTATTGACACATCTTTTTATTTTGTTTTACTTAGTTCACAAATACCAATTAGTACCAAGGGTGGATTGGTTTCCCTTTCGGATCGATTCGTGATGTTATGAGCTACGTTTAGACGTAAGAGAACTCACCGACTAAAGCATCTAATTCTGTACGCAATAATTTGCTGAAAACATTATCGCCACAGTTCAGTAAATTCCTAGAAGAAGGGTTTGATTTTGAATTGGTTTTGGATAAATTTGAAAATGAGGTTTCTAGGCTCCTATGAACGGTTACAAAACTGAAAACTTTTCGATCAGAGTGTATGCCTCAAAAACGATAGACATAGACACATAGAATTGGAAAAGGGTCCCCACCCCTTTCGCAATTCTATGTGTCTATGTCTGTCGAAAGAAAATATTTCTGTTTTCTGCAAACGTGTTTTCGTTGATGTGCTATTCACATTTCGTTTAACATTTTTCAGAACTTCAGAGAAATTCAATTTCCCCTCCAACATCCTCAGTGCGAATAAGCACTCCTTTCAAGTCAAAAAAATAAGCCGGTACTTTCCTCTTCGTTAAAAAGAAGGCGCTTCTTTGACATGATGGCTTCCAGGCAACGGTGTCTGCATTCAAGGGTGGATTTTACATTGGCTTTGTGGAGTTCTCCCTCTCATTTCGGCAAATTCAATTCTACTCTCTGAATTAAATAAACTCAAAAAGATACTAACCCACCACAAAGGAGGTGGAAGGCGTATTCTCTGTGCAGTGAAATACGCTTTAGTTTCCCATCAACGAACGACCTAAGGATGTCTTCGTTGCAATTCAGATGAGCAAATGACTTTCGCGAAAAAATGTGCACACTAATGAAGGAATATGGGTAATTCATAAAATTTTGAAGAAACCGAAACGACATTTCTTGTGCTCGGAATAAGCGAGCATCTGAGTCGCGTTTTTATGGATTGTCGATTCAACGTCTCATCATAATTTGTCACATTCATTCCTCCCTCTCGCAGTCTTCTTCTTACACTTTTTTGTTACGTATACGCCCCCGGCAGCAAACAGATAGCTCATTTGCACGTATCTCATTACACTTTGGCGTTCTTTTCTTGAGCAAAGTAAGTCTTGTTCTCATCCTTAGTTAATCGGGAACGGGGGCCGGGACCCCAATATCCTTTGCGTTTCAATAAATCATCCCAGACAGCGATGATCGATATGAGATGGAGGATTTTGGTTTAGCTACGACCGCATCCCTTTGTCTATTGAGGACAATCATAAGGAGAAATTGCCGTTGGGGCAAACTCCAGGGGGTGAGAGTCTGCGGCCTAATGTGCCTTATGAATGGCAAAGTTCTTTTTATGAATCTTTAGAAATAAATATTTATGTAACAATTCAGCGATGGCGGTGACGGAGACTGTTAAAGCAACGAACACAAGGACGCAGGGACGCTACCAATCAGAGAGAAGATTTTTAGCTATGAGTTTCCGTTCGGATGAAACGTGTTTGGCTGTCCCTTCAAGGACGAAGTTCAATGAAACGTTTCTTGTGAGATGATTTTCATATCCCTTTGTCAGATGTGAGCCTTTGGTTATTTACCGTTCAACTTATAGATATTATGGATACAAAAAGGAAGCCGACATAAAAGAACCTTCTCTTTTGTGAGACGATTCATTGATTCATGTGCATAATATATGAGCTCGTCTTCCAATGAAGAATTAATTGAAAAGCTCATTCGTTGGATATGTCGTATATTTTGTCAGATGAGAAACGATAAATGCGCTTTCTTTGGGGCGATATTCGCCACTTTAAGTGATAATTTTTTTCGAAATGATTTATCCATGTTGTTATTGACGGAGTAACTCATTTTATTGAACCGCTTTGGTGTGACGTTGTGATATACAGTGGTGGAATAACAACTCGACAGCGAACTCAATGTTCTCAACATTGAAATCATAAAAAGCAAGAGAATCAGCAGTTCACAGTACCGCTTTAGTATTTTATTGGTGGTAACAAAATATTTTTTTCTTCAAATGTAGTTTTAAGTGGATTAAAGTAGAACGATAGTGTACCCTGTACAAAGGGGAAACACAATTTTCTGAATGAAATCATAAATGGATTTATTTATCACAATTTCCCCGAAAAATCCAAATTGGTGCACAATGTGTCATTTTTTTTTTTTTTTTAAAAAGGAAACAATTATAACAAACGGTGTCTGTTTGCTTGATTATTGCGCTATGAATATCTGCTAGATGTACACAACGATTTCCACGAAGCAAAGACTCTTGTATTCGTTAAGTCCGGTCAAAAAAACGAATTTCATCATTCATCAACATATGGTATATTAATCAACGGTTTTTTGTTTTATGAAAAGGTTTGCATTTGAAAATGTTGACCCCATGTAATGCTACAGAGACATTAAGCTCTAAAGTTGAACAAATTAGGTCTCTTCTCCAGTTTTTACAACGCTAACTCTAAAAAATTTAAGAATTACAAAATTTATTTTTTCAGTGAACGCGGTCTTGAACATGCTGACTTAAATAGTTTGGCGATATTGGGCCGTTAGAATAACCGCATTTTTAAAATTCAAAAATGTAGTTTCGAAAAGCTCTGTGATATAATTTATATCCCCAGAACTCAGAACTCGTGAGTGGCTATTTGGGCTACGATTGCTGGTGCCCGCTGAACGAAATAAAACTCTTTACGCTTGAGTAATAAAAATATTGAAAATGTTTTTTCCAAGTGAGTGCATTATTTCAAAATAATAATTCGTTACAAGTTTTGGCCGTAAATCCATAGCCTCGCATACATTTTGTTTTATAGAGGTTCTCCCGTGCACCGTTAGGTGGGAGTGCCTAAAACCTCAAGAAGCCCTTGAAGCTTACGTTTAGTGACTGTCAGTGAAAGAGGGTGACTCGTTTGAGTGATAAGTTTGTCTCACTCACATTGTACGCTATGTACATCCAGAATAGCAACCTGAAGAAGTTGCAGTAGAAATTTATAATAAATATATATATAATATATATAATTTATAAATTCAGTGAAGCGCCTCGAGGTGTATATGTTTTCGATTAAAACTTGCCTGATGAATACTTAAAGAAAAATTTAACGACTGTAAGTTACATAGAAGTGTTTGTACATTCTATTGCATTTTAAAAAATAAACTTTTTAATTGGCTTACCCTATGTATGCATGTGTTAGATATTTCTGCGATTTCAGATTATTTGCCCTAGTGTATTAACCGCAGCTCTCAATTTTGTACCTCTCCATTGTTTAATTTGCAAACTACTGACAATAAAAAATGTTCAATTGAGTTGGGTAAATTTGACGTTAACATATGATTCAACAATTAACATCCGAGTTGCAAAACTTGCAAGTCGATGTTTGACGCTATTAGAGGTCATTGAAAATTCCGATTGAATACCAGTATTTGTATCTTTTTTTCGAAATTTCTGGATACATTTAAATGGGGGGGCAACATTTAATTGATGAGTTTAAAAACTCTGCCGGTAACCTCAAAAAATGAATAATCAACTTTTTTGTACATCACAGGCATGTACGGTTCAGCATTACATTGTAGAAAACCATCGCCCACCCTCCACTTCTCCACACCAAAATGAAACGTATAATATAAAATTAAGGACTTGTTTGTCATTATAAGTGGAAAGCAGAATAATAATGAGTGGTAGCTAATTTATTTTCTTTAAAAAGTAAAGCTTTCTTCCCTAAAGACACACGGACGAACAGTTATTTGGACAAAGATGTCGTCATCAAAATGAAAAGAAACCCTAAAGTTGACATCAGGATTACCACACCTTATTTTACTATAAACGATAAATAAATAATAAAGTCCACAAACTAATCGAACATCTAATGAGTTACGTTTTTATTAAATTTCATATTTCCCCAATGTCCGTTCTAGACCCACTTATTTATTCTTGTGTTTTCTTTTTATTCCACAATTTCCAGAAGACCAGATCGACATTAAATACGTCTTGCTTCCACCCATGGGGAATGAGATCATAGCTCAAAATAAGGAGCCTTAGTGTCAAGAGGGATTTACTGTGTAACGATGGAAGATTTCCCTCAATCAACGGCACCCACTGCAGCAACACAAACCCAATAGGAACGAATCAACGCAAAGAAGACTCAACAAACACTGACTCAAAGGGAATTCATCCGGAATAAAAGGAACAGCAAATGCATTATGGGAGCGAACTCCTCCTCTCGAACGGAAGCCAGTTTACTTTCTGATGATGATGGTGAGATATCATGTTTTTTTTTTTTTTGTTTTTGTTATCATCTTTTGTTGCGACTACGATACTGTTATTTCTTTTTTGTTCACATTTCATTTTCCAGTCTGGCACCCATTGTAGTGTTGATGCAAATGCACCGTCACTCTGACGCAAGCAACATGAAAGTACATTTAACGAGGCTTTTAGTTTTGCAGTGGCATTACAGGCCCACAATGTTTGCTTGGCTGAGTGCGCATGAAAGCATTGAGTGCGAAATGAAGTTTCATTATGGATTCATTCCGGCCTTAGGCTGAAATGCGAATACATGATTTTGGAAGTTCATAAAACAAACAGCTCTCAAGCCGCACTTAAATCTGGGGGTCATTGAATAAAATTCACTTACACCAATATCTTTATATCTTTTATTTTTTTTGCTTCTACGGAAGGATCCTTGTTAGTGGTAACTTAACTGCACTACAGTTCCTTTAATTAAATTTAGAATCTTTGTTTTGCAACGCTTTTTAATACAAAGAGACTATTTTTTTCAAACAAGGAGACTATTTATTACGACAACTAAGCACCGATTCAGACTGCTCCCTTTTTAAAGGATTTCAGCACCTGTGAAAGCGAGGTTGAATTTATTCATGACCAACTGCTCTGCACATACATACATATATGTATATACACAAACATTCCATCCGTTTTATTTCAATAAAAGACGAATTTTAAAAGCTTAACCGTTTCCTTTGACGCTATTATTGAATCTGTCACTTAAACTCCGACAGATTTAAAAGCCAATTTGTACTGAGTGCTTGAAATCAATTGAATTAAGGTGCATTAAGATCAAGTTCGTTCCATCTGCGAATTTGTTTGCTCTGTGATGCATCAATCGGGTCGTTGAATTAAGCCATCCACATTGGAGAGTATCCCCAAGCAGGAAGTTTAGGTTCGATTCCCGGACGGAACACCTCGCATATTTTCACGGCACCACCTCTTTTGAGTTGCTGACAACACTCAAAGTGTATCAATTGTCTATGAAAAGCTTCTCAAATGTCGCCGTTTGGAGTCTGCAAAAAACTGTAGGTCCCTTCTACTCGTGAGAGAACAGTAGTAGGCACAGCACGAGAAAGTGTTGTAGAAGCTAGGCGCTGGTCCCTTGTGGGCTGTAGAGCCACTTAATTATTATTATTATAAACATGACTACTGTTAACTAATTTTGACACTACAGTCCGACGACAGGCTTGGAAAAATTGTTTCATGTGCCCTTTTGGTGTCAATGGAATTCGCACGGTTCCCTTTTAGATTTGTGTATTCGATTTTGGAATTTTCGTGGTTTTCGAAAAATTGCGCCGTGTTCCGATTATCCAAATATTGATGTTTTCCATGAATTTGCATTGTCACCATTACAATATTACTCTCAGTTGTGTGACATTTCTTCTAAAATGTTACATGTCATATTTGAACAACTGTATCAACTTTCAAACATTTTCCAAATGTTGATATTAGGATATCTATAGAACAGTCACTAGTTGCTGATTATTAAACAATATAACGAGCAGCTTTAAGTGTCCTATTAACAAAGTGTGCGCTTCAATGCTTTTGAAAGGTATTCATGTGGTCAAAGTAAAATTAATTAACATAGCAACGCTCTTAGCTTAGATGTCATAATTCAGATTAAAAAATGCAAATCCACGATATTGTTGACTAACATGGTGATAAGCTTATTTTATTGTTAAAACAGAGGCTATTATTTACACTTTTCTCAATCGTTCTGTGCAGTTGTTATTATTTTTTATTTGCATAAATAATGCAATCACTCACATTTCAATTTGTTCTCACACATTTACATGTGTTTTAATTTCCCCTATATACAAGAATACATTTATACAGCAATGTACCTTTAAACTAAAGGACTTACCACGAAGATAAATAAACGACATTCCTTCTGATATATGAACGAGTTTTCCCCACGATTCTCTTTTGCAAAATCATTTCAACAAAATCTCTGGATGCTCTGCGTCCTGTGAGTCAAATAGACATCTTCCCTGGCAGATGTCTGTACATGTATGTAAGTTCCCTTAGGCAATGAAGAAGCACATCTCTCATTCGTGACGCACACCCCCGAAGCATGTCAAACCTCTCCGAAGTCATTGAACATTGCCACATCAACGTTCGTGTTCGTTCGAATCTACCTCAGGGCAAAGCAAACCTGTCATCGGCAGCGGTAGGATAATCATCGACGTTTATTAAATTAAATGGGAAACTGTTTTTCTTTTTTTTTGCCATTCTTTGAAAATAGGGAATCGTGAGCATTGAAATTTGATTTATTATTTCTTTTGTCGTTTCAGTCAATTTCGATCATTTTCAAATACTCAGAGCGATTGGAAAAGGAAGCTTTGGCAAGGTAAGTCACTCAATTGAAAGCAAGTACATATAAATGAAAATGAAAATTAAATAAAGCGCAAAAATAAATTGTATTACGCCATCTCCATTCCAGTCACCAAATCAACAGGTGATTGTTCGTCCTCGATAGCTGTGTAATCTGTGTGCCAAAACTGCCGCCGCCCCCAATCCTTGAAAATTCCCTACGATGAATGAAATTACGCACAACATACATTATGATCACATTAAATGAACACGAGAAAGATATTTCGCTTATCCACAATCTGAACCCCATGAAGTGTATTTTTTTTTTCCTTCACTTTGATGATGATGATGATGATGCGGGGGAAATGTTATCTTTTATTTCCCTTCATCCTTCGTGCGGTGTTAAAGTTAATTTTGTTTGGGTGTTTTTTCTCTTTTCGCCTTCATATTAATTTCAAAGGAACACTCAACACCTCTAGGTCATCGAGGGGGTTTTTGAGAAGGTTTATATCTTAATAGGCGCTAGTGGATGGTGTGGATGTCACAACGGCTTTCGGTTTCGATTGATGTCTCCCACTTGGTGTGGGTGGAATATTTGATTAGGGTACTTCGATTAATCTCACCAAAATACCCGACTGTGGCGATTGACTTTCCATTTTTCCAAAAAAGATCAAAGGGACCTTAAATCTACAAAAGCATGAATTGATATATTCTCTCGACGCATGAATTAGTAAAACAATTGACAAATGGTCATCGTAAGAGACCTTTGTTTTGTCATCTTTCGTTGACTGTTTTGTGTCGCTGTTCCATTAGAAGCTTTTATGTGATGGTTGCAATAAAAAACTTATTTTTGACCAATGAGCATTTATTTTTAAATTTAAGTTAAACTTCGTAAATTCTTTTTTTTTTAACCAGATGTGTTTATATTTTTACTTTCTGGAAGCACCTTTTGCCTCTTTTAGTTCGACATACTTCCCTAACTGTCTTGAATCGTACCTACGGAAAAAATAGGATAACACTAAGGTGGTCCTTTTCATGATAAATAAAAAAATCGCTACGTTCCCCTTACCATCGGACTGAAGTATATTCTACACTTTGAAAAAAATGCTTTTAAACTCCTTTTTATTTTAATTTTTCATTTTTTTAAATAACTCAAACAAGCTAAATCTACGATGTTTCTGTGCAGGTATTCCTATTATTTTTTCAATGACTTCATTGACTTTTTCAGTGATTGTTAGACCAAAAGGACATGCGTCTTTATCATATTCCGTACAGCATCGTCTTGCTTGCTATACTTGGCAGAATTTGTTAGCAACATGTAGCGCTTCTTACCTTTTCAAGGAAAGCAGAATATGCCCATAGAGTTATAACACTGATTTCATAAAAAAATGATTAGATTTCAAGTAATTTTTATTCATAATTCATATTTATAAAAAGAAATTTCGAATAGAAAACGGATTTGTGATCCTAAGTCTATAATTTAATTTTTTTCATTCTGTACCACGAATAATAATAATTAATAATAATTGAGTGGCACTAAAGTCCACAACGGACCAGGGCCTAGCTTCTACAACAACTACATGTTGGTGCATGCTACTGTTCGTCACGAGTGGAAGAGACCTACAGTTTTTTGCCGACTCCGAACGGCGAGATTTGAGAAGCTTTCCATAGACAATTGATACTCTTTGAGTGTTGTCAGCAATTCGAAAGAGGTGGTGCCGTGAAAAAATGCTAGGTGTCCCGTCCGGGAATCGACCCAGTCTTTCTGCGCCGCGGTCGATGCACATACCACTACGCCACGGCGACCACTGATACTAGTACCACGAATAAATGAGATTAAAATTGAATCTTCTCTGTTAGAATTAATTATATGATCAAATTGTAATTAATTTTGAACACATTTAATGTCACCCGGTATGCAGGTCGAAAACGAGCATACTACTTCGTTTTTCTATTTTCACCATCCTCTCTAAAAACTTAACAACATTTTCAGCGTCCAGTAAACTTTTCTATAATAGAAAAGCGAAATAACTTCTAACGTAAGGATGCGTTAAACATCTCTATAATAGTTGTCATTCATTGTAACTAATCACAATCGAAATTATTTTAATGCACAGCCTAGTAGTAAACAGAATCCAATGCTTTCCTAAAGTCCCTCTTAAATAATTTCAATAGGAAACACCCTGTGCGGCAAATTGTGTCATCTCGCTGAGAGCACTGTCCTTTCAAGTTTGGATACTCGTTTCGGAACGGCTTACAAATCAAGAATTTATAGCACTTTCCGATGACTGCAGCACTCTCCAATTTCTTTTGGTTTCTTTTTTGCATAAATATGGACTAATCATTTTCCAAGAACACCATACAGTTGCTTTATGTAGATATTATGGCTTCTAGATAATAGCTTGCAGATTTAGGATACACTTTACCCGGACGGTGGTAATTTAGCTTGTTGATATAGCCATTCAGTCAAATATGGGCATCAATTTTATGCGGTTAGAATGGGGGCCGATAGCAATTTCGTTTTTGACAAGAACAATTTCATTTTGGGTGTAAATTTATTCATGGCGAAATGGAAGACCGGACTGGGCACAAATCAAATGCCGTTGTCAGTGGAATTGCCGGAAAAGTATGGGTTGCATTAATCGAAAGCATGCGGAAGTGTTTATTTATTTATTTGTTTATGGGTGGCCATCATTTCAATTTAGATGACACTTGTCCGTTGACTTTGACAGTCGCTCATATAGGTATTTGTCCTTATTAACATTCCAATTTGTTTTTTGATTTAATTACATAACTGACTGTTGTATTTTTCCATGCTTTAAATTCAGTTCATCACTTAAAGTCTTCGAATAGAGATGAAAGAATGTCCTACTCTTTTCAGAATCACAATTCTTCACCCAATCTTTCTTTACTCAAAATGCAATATCTCAGTGCAATATCAGAGTGCTGTATTCAAATCAATTGCATTATTTTAAATGTTTTCAAAGAACTTTTGTCGGAAACACATATGCAGAAGAGTACACTCTTGTTAATTGAGTTTGATTTCAATTATTAGTGCGAACTGTAATAATAATGAAATAACGATGTCCTTGATGTTGTTGTCAAATTGGAATTAGTGTTCTTCCAACGAATATTAAATGCAAGATTTAAGACCAGACTGTCTATTACACAAACTGAATCAAATGAAACGTAATTGTTATAATTTCAAAATTGATATGATTGAATCAATTTAATGTATGATTCCAGGATAAGGTCTGGTGTCACGCTAAAATACAAATTGTTTGAAAATTCCCAGAATTCCATGGAACTTTTAGAGTTCTCAATTAAAAGGTGTCTAATTTTGTATGTCTGTTTTTATTTCTTTTAGCTTATAGGTGAAGGTTATCTTTACCGTCCTTTAAAGACACAGAAGTCGTTGTTGCAATTGTGTATGTTCTGTTCTATACTAAAACAGTTTCTCAAAAAGTATGTTTCAAAAAATTGATATTGATTATGAAAGGCCTTAAATATTGGTCACGACTTCGTTTGCTGTGCTCCATTCGAAAGGTACAATTTTAAACGACACGTTCGATCATAGCCAATGATATCTCTCGAATAACATGAGTAATGTTGGCTTCCAAAGCGTCCATCGTACATATCCCCATATCAGTCGATATCGGACAATCTAGGTGCCAAATTTACTAAAGCGAAACGGGAAATTAAGTGCCCACCAACATAGTTTCTCAATAAGTCCATTGCTTCACGTACTGTATGGCTCGTAGCGCTGCCTTATTGAAACCAAAGCTCACCGAGACCGTGGCGCATTAATAATTATAATTGACGGTAATATTTTGATTTGCTTCATTGCCGAATGGCTTCTATATATTCCTTCATAAAGTGCTAACTGAGATCTAACCGATCGAGTGTCATCAACTTATGTAAGGTGGGACTCAAATTTGGAAATGATATTGGCAATAGTGGTTTTAGTAGATCGATTAGCCGCACCAAAAGTTCCTCGAATAGCGAGAGAAACATTTCTTACTTACACTGTTTTTCGTTATACAGCTGAACAATTTGTGGTGTGAGTGTTTTCATGACGGCTTGGCAAACGATACTGAATCAAAATGTCAAGGCAGACGACCGATCTATCAAGAACAACTATTGAAAATCAAACTTGCTCCTACATGTTATAGGCAAAAAATACCGTGAAATTTTATTTTTTTGATACCGATAGGAACAAACGTTTTTTTTCATTTTTAAGTTTCCACGCCACAATTTGAAATAAATTTTTCTTTTTATACTATGTAATGTCTAAATCTATTTTAAAATTCCTATTGTCCAAACTTTGAAAATCTCACAGTAGGCTTTCAGTGAGAAAGCTCTATCGTAAACAAGGATTTACTCGTATAAATGGTACAAAATGTTCAAAGAGGCTCAAAAAACGTTGAAGACGTTGAAGCACGGCCACAGTATTCGTTAACGGCAACTAATGAAGAATAAGAAATTGAAGGCTCCTAAATACTTCGCAGCATGTTTTGAAAATTAGAAAAAAAACCGTTACTGTATTGCGCTCAGGCAGGACCACTTAAGGAGGGATTAAATGAATTTAGGGAAAAAAATAAAAACTTTTAGATTTTATAAATAAATTCCTATCGTGTGCCTTAAAGCATTGTGCGAGCCATCGACTAACAATTCTTTGTTACATTTGGCCGACCTAAAAGTGTCTTGCTCCCAAAATGTTTGAATTATTCGACCCGTCAGTACTTCAAACAAAACTAAGTGTCGCCGACACTTATCCCAATTCACCCCTATATCTGAACATCACTCCCTGTCCAACAAATTTGTAAACTTCTACGACAAAATTGTCTCCTTTCAACCTCAATCTCTTGTTGACATTCAAGTTATAAAAATGTCTCTTCAGGTTGAAATCAATTTCCGAGTAATCTCAACATCGACCATCGGCTCTAAATAATGAATTTTGTCTGTTATACAACCCAAAGCAACGTGGGAAGGGGTTGCACCCGTGGCCTCATGTGTGAGAATTAGATCGTCTCAGCTGGAAATCACACCGGTTTATATCGATGAGTTTACTGGAGAAGAGCTGCTCTTGTCGTTCATACAGAATACGAAATTGGAATTTTCATACAACATTTACCAGGAATATGCCCCCTAAACGAACCACGACCCATTGGACAGATGGAGCATCAACAAAAGTCATATCTCCTGGTGGAAAGATGCCAAGGCCCTGCCAGGCCGTCCTATTTTGTTTAGCTCAAATATTTATAGAGAATCCTCCACCCATTCACCTCTTCGTCGCCCTTTGCCAGGTCTGAATATTCGAGAATCATGCCGAAAAGCTATCGAAATTTATGTGCATTCATAAATATCATTTACAACATTGCCCATCTGTCGAATGGCGCTTGCAGCATTCTTTACCCCAATGCCAAAGGCCCATTTCTGGCGAAGATTTTTTGCTTTTAATTTAAAATTTTATACCGAACCAGAGGAAAATGTGAGAAATATTACTTTTGCCAGCGGATGCACGTTCATCGCACAGAAAGAAGGGTTGGCGGTGCGGCGGTATATTATAACATAATCCTTCCTGCGTACATTCATCCCTTTTATGTCACTCACTTCTGACTCCGCCGACTATATAGGCTTGGGATGAATGGTTACTTAAAGTAAAAAAAATGAAAATAAAAATATGATATCGCAGCAATAAAACGATACCTTTTCTCAATAGGTCTGCATCGTTCAGAAACGTGACACGGGGATTTTATTTGCAATGAAATATGTCAGTCGGAACGCCTGCGAGAGTCGAGGAGCTCTGGGTGGTGTCATTAAGGAAGTTGAACTTCTTGCATCGCTGGAGCATCCGTTCTTAGTCAATTTATGGTTTTCCTTTCAAGGTAAGTGAAGCATACGAGCGCTTGTAATTCCCGTTGTGATTCTTGGAAAGCTTGTCGCTCATAGGGACGTGACATCTTGTTATCTGAATGCTCAGCGGGTAAAGCGCGAGCGCGCTTATGAAAGTCCGGTGCTTTTATGAGATTTACCATTTTTATGATTTATTTTGTGCTGTTGGGATTTTCCTCATATATTTTCACCCTCTCATTGCAGACGAAGAGGACTTATTCATGGTGTGTGACTTGCTCACTGGAGGAGATCTCAGATACCACCTGCAGCAAAGGGTATGTACACACTTCAATCACTTGCAAAAGATTTTTTTTTAAGATCCTTATGCCTTCTCGGAAATGTGACTGCTCAACGAAGAGCAATATCTGTCGGGAGAAGTCAAGCAACATGGACTTTTTTTTCGTAATTCCGGAAGTATGTCATTGCAAGTCTACCGTTTTTTCCTGTTCTACGAAGTGAACGTGATGCAAGCAAAACAAAATCCTGTTTTTCCTTTTTCGTTCACTATTTGAGGGGATTGCTATGGCTTTGCTGTGTTTTAGTCGTGACTGATATTGTTGCACAACAATTGTCGGGAGGTGGGATAGAACTTTCTTTCATAGGGCGGAACTGAAGCTCCTTGCTGATTTCAGTACATTATTCATACCAAGAGAAACATCCTCTGTTTGAGGCCAAAAACAATGCAATTTCTTTCAGCACTAACCTATGTGCATGCTTACATATATCCGACTAGAAATACACCCGAATGATTCAGTATCATACAGAGAATGTGGTCCGGGCAATGGACAGGTTATTAATGAGATTCACCCCTGTTATAGAAAACTTGAGAATCAACAACAAACGGAAGGATACACAGAGAAGTTCAACGGCTTCAATGTTTACTGGAGGCAGTATATATGTACATTGTATCTTAAACTTCAAGTTTTTGTAAAAGATTATATAAGGAATGGCGATGCTTCGATACTGAAATGGCATAAAAACTCTAAAAGTTTTACTTGAATAATCCCGGCTTTAGGTCAAAATGAATTGGTTTAAGCCTAATTTGTGTTACCACTCTAGCGTATTGGGTGAGTTCATCGTACTATCCCCATTCCGAGCTTTATTGAACTGTTCACAGAAAACGTTTCACGTCATTCGTTTGAAGTTATAATTTTACCCAAATCGCAATGACGCGGTCGCATGTAAGGGCCTTGACATTTCACCAATCCTTTAATGGCTCCCTTATTTATTGATATTTTCGAGATCTGCCCATTTCTTTAAAAAGATTCATTTCAATGGTATCCTCACATATTTAATAAAAAGGTGCCACTGTCACCAAGTGAAACCCTTTCGATACCAGGAGTTATTCCGACTTGCAAGTACCGAAACTGGTGTACGGGGTCCTGGTTTAAACCTCTAGATAAGGTTTTGCTTTATACATTGGTTCACCTCAAAGCAGTTTATGCATAGGCTACCCAGGGAGCACCACGAGGGTGTTGTATGTCTACTTGACTTCTGTATTCAGAGTGACCGTTGTTGGAAAAATGACATGTTGAAAGCAATCCACAATTTTGCCCAGAATCCGTAGAGTCATGCCCCTTAAACTTTTAGATTTCATTCACCATCTCACCATCAAGATATGCTCGGAGAAAATCATTTATGATGGATGGAATGTCAGTGTCGTTTCGCCGATGCAGAAGAGAGGAGGAGCGCCAACTACTAACAGATGTCTCCTTAATATCTGTTGAGTGTCTGATGTCAAATTAGAGGGCTTTATCAATGCGCTTTCAGGCCGGGAAAGTCCACCATCGACCAAATTTTCACATTACGATAGAATCTAGAAAAAGTTCAATAGATGAAGAACGAAACCATTACATTTTCATCGACTTCAAGATCGCATATGACAGCGTTTACAGAGACGAGCTATATAACACCACAACGCCTTTCTTGTCATTCCTGCCAAATGGATTGAGAATTCTCTCTACTCCATAAAGGTCGGAATCGAACTAAGACCTTCAAAATATTAAAAAAGATTCGAGACGTGACATCATTTAACATTAAACTCACTTGCCAAATGAACGATCTTCCAAAAATCCGTACACATGTTAACTTACGCGGACGACATTGACGTGATTGGTCGTAGAAAGAAAGCCATCGATAAAGCATTTTCTGGGATTGCAGCGAAAAATAATAATATTGGCTTAGCGGAGAACGCTCAACATCATCGACTCTTCTTGAATGTCACCGCCGACTGTAAGCTATAAATTTGAGGTAGTAAACGACATCGTCTACCTCGGCTCCCAGAAACGGAACAATTTTTGAGACAAATTTCATGTAAATGTGTGTTCCGAAACAAACTCCAGCTTTACTATTCTAATTAACAGAAAATGTCTGTCACCACTCAAAACTATCTAGCGCACATTATAATCTCTCACTCTTTATATCGGATTTATAAAACATAAACCATCACTCTAACAAACTGGAAACTAATTACTTTCCATGCTTAGCAGCAAATTATGAAGCTAGGGCAGATATGTATCTGCTAAGAACATACCTTATCCTTAATAACACAATGTCTTCATTAAAATTTTGACATAATTTCGCATAATTAAGATTCCCCTAAACCAAACTCCAGGAACTAGCAATGCATTCAAAACATGCATCAAATTTTACACCTGATCTTTGAAAACCGAATTAGTGCTACCCTACAGGAATTCCGTTGTTACAGTGAATTGAATTGTGTACATATGTTGAATATTAATAGTTAATTTGTAATTTCTCTTGTTACAGGTGGAGTTTTCTGAGGAAAGTGTTGCCTTATTAGTATGTGAACTAGGTTCTGCGTTAGACTACCTGCAAAAGCAGAGAGTAGTACATAGGTGAGTCATTTACATATGAAGACCCTCTGCGATAATAAATTTTATTTATTTTTTTTACTTGCAGAGATATAAAACCAGACAATATTCTTTTGGATGATGCTGGTAAGAGAAACGCCCTCTCCTTTCCTTGGTTTCGGTTTTATTTAAACTTGAAATTGAAGCCATCTGCCTACCGATAAAAATAGCGACAGATTTAATTTTATTCCAAATCCTAAGGCGTTCACCTCACATGGGTAATGCGGAAGATACATATGCAGGACGTGCTCATATGTGTGTGTGTCTCGCCCTTCTTTATGGTAGACCTTAGGAGAAAGTCACTCGTGTACTTGATTACGTACCGATATGACATGCATGTAAATTTGTGAAGTTAAATTGTTTTGTATTCAATTCCAGTTCATGTGAAAGAATTCGTTGAGGTAGATATTTTCATGTGAGATAGATTACAATATAGTATGTCGGCAAATAGAAAAAACGAAACTTATATTCATTGAATAGGTAAATTTGCTGTCGAAACAACTGAATTGAACTGAATATTTTGAAAAATATTGAATTGAGATTTCTTCTCAATTTGCCACCTTTGGCAGTATCTGTAGTCCCGTATCCACTTCAGTGGCTTTCCCTTTTACCGAATCTGACAAAGTTTACAGTGGGTGCAGTTTTTCGGGCAAAGTAAAACATTTTTCATATGCGTTGTATCATAGTGCTCAATGTTTAGGAAAATATTCGCACAATCGTGCAATAATTTTGTATAACAGTCAACATTACTTTGATGTGTTTGGTTTCGTTTGTTTTTCTACCACGTAATGTCACCCTTTCTAGCTGAATGAATGTGCGAACAAATGCACTGATGAAAATATAACTGTATGACGAACGTGGGTTCAGATTTTATTTCAAATTTAAAAAAAAAAGTTTTTAAAAGGTCATTAAAATACTTTTTGGCATAAAGTTTGGTTTATACAGATAACACCATTGATTTAAGAAACCGTTCGTTAAAAAGTTCGTTTCGCTATAAAGAAAAATTGATCCAAATATATTTTGATATGATTCAATATAGATATAACAGACATATGTTTCCGATTATTGCCATATGACTTTTGTGTTGAAACAGCAATTTATTCTTCTTTTGCAGAAGGTGTGTTTTCGCTATTTCGTTTTTAAAATGCTACAATTATGCATTGTTCAGGGTGATTCAACTTGGTAACGCCGGCAATTGACACCTGCCGAAATAAGCTGTCATTATATCACAATTTAAGCTGAACCGCACAACGCGTTAAAATTATTAAAACATACTTACAAGAATGGTGATTCAAATGTTACCACTTTTTACGCATTACGCTATGATTATGACTACATAAGTAATCGGTTAAATTGTGAAGTGAAGACATTTGAAGAGGATGGAAGAGTTTTTGATGTTTTAAAGCCTGTCCATCATCGTTATAAGCGGTCAGTTGAAAATGTTAGTTTTTCTGATGATCCGATTCCCTGGTGTTCGCAAGTCCGTGTATCCGACACGACCTCACTTTGACGTATTCTGGATTTGCATCTCCATCCAAGTTCAATTTACACAACAATTGATTAGATTTTTTTTTTAGATTTAAATGCATTTTTATTAATTCATTCAAGTTTGCTTACATCCTAGACAAAAATACTTAATACTAGCTTACACATACAGTCTGTTGACCTTAATTCTAACTTACTGACTCTTTACGAGTACTCTAAGCTAATCTAGGATTTTTTTTTATCACGCCTTTCGGCTTCTTATATTTTGCAAATTTAAAATTTAACTAATTACATTTTTTTGTTTAAAATTCCTCCAAGAAAATTTGGAAAAACTTGGAGTTCCTGGTTTTACTTTCTTCTTAACCTAACTTAAAAATAAATCTAAAATCTACCTACCACCTAAAACTTATAACTATATACAATTAAATTAACCTAAAACTTAACTCTACTTAACTATTTACATTAAGCTTAACTATGTCCGTAAAAATATACGGACGCGTGCACCAGGGCGTATGTGTTATTTATATGCTTTATATATATCTAATACGCCGTGATGCACCTTTTTTTTAATTTTTATTTTTTGTTGTTTTTTTGTATGTTTTTATATTTTGTATTTTTTTTATTTTTTGCTTTTTTAATTTTTTTGTATGTTTTGGTTTTGGCTTTTTAATTTTTTTTTTTGTATTTTTTTTTATTAATTATTTTATAATAACAGCTTAAGAACTACCTTAACCTATGTGAGTTGGCCCTGTAGACTCAACTATCCCGTGTATTTGTTTGTGAAGTTAGCGGCACCGAACGCTGGTTCTGGTGTAACCACCAGTCCACAACAATTGAAGCCTACACACAATTCACAACGCTGTAGATACGTTTTTTAAAAGTTGGGAGAAAAACTATAAACAGCAATTTTTCAAACATTTTCTTAATTTCCTTTCCAAGTCGTTTGGTATCCGCATATAGGACTCAGAAAAACCACAAGTGATAAACTGAGAATTGCCGTTGCACCCAGCCAAACTGACTCTTTGGTGTGCTCTGTGGTCGGACGGTGTCATTGATCAGTATTTTTTCCTAGATGTCAATAAGTTCACGGTTACAGCATATTCGGACAAATATGTTCGAAAATTTTATATTTTTACTGGCGGTTTAATGTTGTGACTTGAATGAATGAATCACTGTTGGTTCTTCATTTGACTGGCACAAATAAAACACACTCTAGAACTTACTTTTTAGTACCAACAGTATTTTTTTTTTTCACATTCACACTTTAAATTTCAAATCTCACAAGCTGAGCTAAAAGTTATCAAATTGATCATACGTAGCTTTGTACGTTTTTCTTTTGTAAAACAAACAGATATAAAAACAAAAAGCCTTTACAAGCATTTCGGAAAATAATTAACTTTCTTTTCCTACGACATGTTTCTCAAAACAGACAGTTATTCGCCAATGAATGTCCAATTGTATTCAGTCGGTATGAGTACATTGGCTAATATAGAAAAACTGAATTTAATCTGAACGTTCACTAAGTTCCTACTTCGACAGCTTCTTTTCACAGTTTCCTAATGCATTTTTTAATAACAGAGCAGTGGATATCGATTATTTTCGTTGAAGTTGTATCACTCATGTCCCACGCAACAGTAAGGTATCCGTAGTTGTATAAAAATGTTACGTCGAGATCACAAACTTAACATATTTTATAGTTCACCTGTTTTTATGAAAGAACATTCGTCGTTGACAGTGATGACCGTGATGACCGAACTGATAACTCTAGCACACAAAAATCCACACCAATCAATCTAAATTCTTTGAACGCTGTTGGAGTTCATGTAGATTAGTGTCCTTCCAAATAACTTAAAATTTGGCCTGTTGACATACTTAATCATCCAGGACCTCATCGATGAATATATGTAGCTTTTCCATAGATATAGCAAAACCATGTTCTTTTCGACGGTAATTTTTCTTTGGCCCGTTAGTCAGTTACATATAACCAAGTCCAAAGACAACATTCGAAAAGTCGAGTTCTTATGGGCGGTGCAAATCGTCTGGCTTGGACTGTCCTCCAAACTCTCATCAACAATGTTTTCACTCTATATCGCGTTTTACTAATATACAAAAGTAGGTTAATAGTTTACTGAACCTACATAATAAAATTTACATCCGCACAGCGAATAACCCTTCCGGTAAGACGAGCCTTAAAGTGCCATAAAAGGAATTTCATAATTTGCTGCTGTTGTTTAACGCTTCATATGTATTTTCAAACATATGGAATTGGAAAAACAGACCGGATAAATGACAACCAGTTTGACACATATCTCCTCGACAATATGCTCGCTGTTAATAAATGAGGTCCAAAACCTGAAAAAAAATCCGAGTTTAATTAATATTCAAATTCACCCTTTGCCTCGCTGACGGATATCTTCCGTATTTACGGTTAAGCAAGCTTTAAGCTTGCTTTTAAAGCAATATGGACCTTACCCAGAATACACCAAACAGTCAACTGTTTCATGTCTTAGCCCCCTTAACTCCTTCGTTCCTCTCTCGTGACCAAGGAATACATTATATTTAATCCCCTGCCAGACAAACCCTTAACGTTATCGTTTTCGACCACGTTGCATGGGATTAGTTGATGACTGCGCACTTATGAACGGTCATTAGGTATCCATTAGGTCATTCTCCTCTCAATTCTTAGGAAAATTTCATTGTTTGCAAGACTATGGTGTATGTCCACTAAAACAGCAACTGTCCCTCGTAACTTTGCAAATGTCCCCCCAAACCATGCGCTGTCGCATCGTGGAAGTTTAAGAAAACATAAGCAACGCACATACGCGCGCCCATCAACGCTGAGGATAGAGCACGATACTTTACTACATATAACGAGCGTGAATTATAGGCTATAAACTCGCAAGTGGTTCAACCTCCTTCGGCACGAAGCTGTTCGCATTTACGCTACAGCCCAGCCCCCGTTCAATTACGTGTCTACGATCCCAGCATTTAACAGCCCATTCCTGTAACTGACCCATACTTTGTCTAATTAATGTCAGGTAAAGCCGATTGTTAACACGCCGCTATCATTGTGTTCCATAACACGAAGAAGATCTAATTCCCCCTCCCCCAACCCACCCCCACACACTCGGTATTTGAGTCAAAACAATCACACAACCACACTTATCTCCCAGGTCACGCACACTTGACTGATTTTAACATAGCGACAAGACTGCAAAAGGATGGCCTAGCATGCAGTATGTCGGGGACCAAACCCTACATGGCACCGGAAGTATTCATGTGCGCGTTGGATGAAATCGGTAAGTGGTCGCATCGCCATCACTTCCGGGTGCATTGTTTGATTTAAAACGCCCTTTCAGCGGGATACACTTTTCCTGTTGATTGGTGGTCGCTGGGCGTTGTGGCGTACGAAATGAGAGCTGGTTCCCGGCCGTTTATCGTTCACTCGAATACGCCACTAACGGAAGTGAAGAATATCCTCAACAGTCCTGTGCACTATCCGAGGTACTGGAGCAGCACCTTCGTCGATGTACTCAGCAAGGTAAGCGAAAGTTTTCCTCTTTGTGGCACTTAACATTTTGTTATTTTTTTGTCGTTAATTACGCAAGGATGCAGCAAGGTCTGCAAGAACTGTACGAAGTTTTCCTGGGGTTAAGGGTGACACAAGGATACTTTGGAAAAGTTTACATTCAAAAGTTTGAAGAGAAATTAGTGCACAAGCGGTTTCTCTTTCGATTCTAGTTGGCCTATTCTCGGGGACAGGATTGGTCTTTGCAAGTTTGTCTGAAAATGACAGAAATGGGACTAATTTGGTGAAGCGCAAGACCCGTGGTAGCAATTTGAATTCTTTATTTTGGAAAGTGCTTCTTGCTTCAATTGGGGCACAAAAGTTGTTTGCCGCGCATTTCGGTCTTCAATTTAAAAGTTTCCACTTTGAGTGACATTTTTCTGCTTCTGGTCACAAGAGAATAGTTTATTTGCTGAACCACTCCTGGAACTATACGCAATGCTATAAGTTGTACGTTTAATGTCATGGGACAAGAAGTTTTTTTTTAAATAGCCTTTAGCATCGTCTGTTGCACGTAAAATGAAGTCTGAACTTTGCATGCGTGGCGATAATGATGACTTCTTATTTACATTTATTTTTCATCAACTGGACGCACATGACACAGTGACAAGTGAAAAAAAAGTTGACGGTAGTCAAGTCAGAAAACATATCTCGGGTGCAAATCCGCCTCACATCTAAAAACAATTTCTTTCCAATTTCTCTCAGCATCAAGCTAAACTGAAATCCTTTTCAAATCTGTCATTTCAGCTCTTATGTGTTCATCCGGGCGGACGTATCAGTTCGCAGCAGGAACTGCAACAGACACCGATGTTGAGACAAGTCGACTTTAAAAAAATCGTTGAAAAGAAAGCGAAACCACCCTTTAAGCCACCCGAGGATCATCTCAACTGTGATCCCTGCCTTGAGCTCGAGGAGATGATCGTTGAAACCCGACCGCTTCACAAGAAAAAGAAACGTCTAGCCAAGCAGCGATCGGCTCAAAGGGATAGCGATCCCGAAACAACCCTAGTCAAAGAGTTCATCGTCTACAATCGCTACAAGGAGCTCAAACGGAAAGCCATGGAAAAAAAGGAGAACGAATGGCAGAAGGAGCTGGAAATGGCCATGGCCAACTCCATAGTGAACAGTCTTGCACCAATCAAAGAACGGCAGAATGAGGTGCCGTCCTGCTCGAAGGAACAAGACATAGACTACATCGACCGAACACCCTCGCCGAAAACATCAAACCCATAAGCTAACTGATGTGACGCTTGAGTAGGTGCATAGAACCATGGACCACCAGCTGTTGATTCGCCTTGGTTTCTCATTCTCTCTTAATTATTTCGTGACTAGACCACTGTAAAAGTCGATGATAAAAGGACATTCCAAAGTTAACATGAATTTTCTACGTAAGACATCACACAGAGCAAGCCCATTGCTCTGCGTCTTGATCGCATTAAAATACATAATTCCACGTGCATTACGGTTTGAATTCAATTTAATATTGTGTGGAAAAATTACTATAAATACTACATATTGCTGTTCTAGTCGGAAAGAAAACACAAATATCATTTGTAAATTATCATCGTTGAGCGAATTCACGTGTTGTCTGCGCATGTAGCCGCACGACACTGGGTGGACAAATAGTGATCAAATTTATATGTAGATATATTGTAGAAGAAGTTAGAAAAGTATAGAATTTATTTATGAACAACAGAAGAGCAAATTAAACAAAAAATACAAAAAACATGAATTTTCTCTGCACATATTATATATATTTTCGTATTTATGTCACGTGTTTTAAATGTTGTATCATTTTCAAGGACTAACGATGCAAATGTATTCTTCCTTAGAAATAAATTAAATTGATTTTTTAAAGTGGACAATCTTTTCATTTGCAAGTAGCTGAAGCTGGGGAGCGAGATATTTCAAGCTGAAGCTAAGTGACACCTATTCTTACTTTTTGTGGACGTGACCCCAACAAAGTATGAAGTATTTTAAAAGGGCATTCAGCATTGTGGTCGCCTTGGAGTTGTGGTAAGTGCGTAGACCGCCACGTGAAAGTCTAGGTTCGATTCCCGGGCGGGATACCTCGCATTTTTTCACGGCACCACTTCTTTCGAGCTACTGACAACACTCAAAGAGTATCAATTGTCTTTGAAAATCTTCTCAAATCTCGCCGTTCGGAGTCGGCAACAAACTGTAGGCTCCTTCTACTTGTGAGAGATCAGTAGCACGCACAACACGAGTAGTTGTTGTAGAAGCTAAGCACTGGTCCCTTGTGGGCTGTAGCGCCACCCAATTATTATTATTATTATTACATATGTGCGTTGGAACTTGGACGTTGCTATAACCGAATGTGGAAGCCAATTGTCTCTTCGAAAGAAATGTTCTTTTGGTCTTATTTTGTCTGAAGGACAAGTTTCAACGATGAACTTTCTGAGCTGTACGGTGGCATTTGCATCAAGTGTCTTCGAATACAACGCCTAAGATGGCTAGGCCGTATGGCCACCACTGCTCCGGCCCGAAGAGTCTCTGAATGCGAGCCATTGGGATAACACAAGAGATGACAGCCTACGTTGAGACGGCGAACACAAGTCGAGAAGGACTAACTTTGAGTGTGCAATTGGAGAAAGCTGGCGAGATCTAGTATTGATTGGGACTTCATGATGGTGGAGGCCAACAATCATCCCGGACTGTAGCGTCCTTTAAATAAGGAGAACAAGGCGCATACCTATATGCATATGAGTGTTAAGTTACACTTCCGATTTCGGGTAATGCATCTATTGCTGTTGCATTTAAAGCGGTTTCTCTTAGAATTCAGGAAAGGAATTAATCAGTAAAACATGAAATAAACTGAAAAACTGTAAGTTACACTCGAAGAAGGTATCATTCAATATACTTTACATACATATGTAGTTAGGATTACCAACTATTACAAGAATGAATTCTTCCATATTTACGTAAACATAATGGTGCGAACTTATAGTTTACTTGAAACTAGCTAAAACCGCGTTAACTCTTAAACTGTCATTTGAATTAGAAGCAATTTATAAACGATATGTAACTTACCCACATATAGTATCAACAGTGGATATTTTCCAAAAATGCAAAACACCTTAAATATTAGAGTTTGATAAGCAGTTTAACTAACGATGCCTAGCCCAACATAAGGAAATACTTACTGATAATTTTACTACAAATCAACAGCTGCTTACGAACATTTTAAGTGAATAGCATTCTCTTCGGCTTATTGTACATAGATGTTGGAAAATCGAACTTTTAATTCTTTTTTGACTTTCACATTCATTTGTACTCTCAATTTGTCGGGTTCTCAATTTGCATAGGCATAAATGTCTTCGTCAAACCAAGCGTTGATTTCTTCCCTCAAGTATGAAACTCACAAGACAAGTGGGAAACTACAATACAAAATTAACAATCAAATTTGACGAATCAAAAAGGGAACAAGATGTTTCTCAAGTTGATTTGACTTCCTTAAAAAGTTAAAAAAATAAAAAAATAAAAAATAATCAAGGAGTTACGCGTATCGAGGATTACGTTAGCGAATTCGGACTATATAGAAGTCAGATAAAAATGTTCCCCGATTGCGAGATTTGTGACTTCATGAGCTTTCTGAATGGGAATAAAACTAGCGCGTTTTGTGGATTTTATTTTCTAATACACATCATATAGACAAAAAAGTTGTAATATTTTACTAAAATAGTTACTATAAATTAAATTCCTACACAAGCAGTCGCAGTAGTTAACCAACAATTTAAACTTAAGTATTTAAGGCAGAACTGCTACGCTCGGTCGGACTTCAACATTACAATCTAAAATCTAAGAACTTGCGACTATCCCATTCCGATTTAAAACATGCAGTGGCTCAAAGTGTAACACTTGCAAGTCGTACCATTGAGGATAAAAAAAAGTTATTCATGCTATATGAAAAGAAGGGGTGAAAGGCCAAGTTTGAGACCGCATCATTGCGTTTTAGGGGCGAATCCTTTAAAGAGCATTTCAGTCGCGAATTGCCAACGCGAACCAATCTGCATACAGTATACGTACATACCAGTACATTATTTTGAATACAATTATTGACAACATTTTAATGAAATATTTACACACATATGTTTCTCTTTTATAAACCTTAGTCCAATGATTTGTAAATTGTTCAGAATCATATATAAAGTGCAAATTCTAGACAAGATTTTTGTGCTGTGCTTAATTTTTAAGCACTCAAAAAACGGAAAATCTGGTATATCTCTCAGATATCAGAAAACCGTCGGTCTACGGTTCGGGACATACTTAAACGGTTTCGTTTTAATAATCAGAAGACAAGCAGAAGGCACGCAATAAAATTTTCAACTGCGTGGATGAACGTTTTTTTTGGACCGGAACTAAAAACAATCCGTTTTTGAGCGCAGGAAACTGAACGCAGAAATGTTCTCATAAAGCTAATTTGAATGGTAGAGAAGACAACCTAAAGCTACTTATGACAACAGAAAGGAGTTGCATTTGCTAAAGAATACAAAAATAAGGATTTTTCGTTACGAAAGTGTTGGGGTGTTTCGTGGGAGTTCGGGTGGAGGGCGGATAGCCTTGGTGTTGGGCGAAGAGATAAGCAAAAACGACACTTACTTTGGGACTGTTTATTTGCAAGAGAGCGTTTACATTCGACGTAAGGCATATTTATAACCACAGTATTTTGTATGTAGTACGCTAGCGGGAAGATAATCCGATCATGGAATAGAACAACTATGTTATGTATCTATTTACTTATATGAACAGTGTGTTGGGCAAGAACGACGACACCAACTCTTATGTAATAAACTAATTGCCTACAAAAGCAACTTCAATACGTATGGGTCTGATAACAAACCCTACGTGTGAAGAAAACCCAAGAAAGAACCGCTTTCGAAGAGCATGGTGGTGGATGGACCATGGTGTGGATTGATCCACCACCCTGCTTCTGTACCTGGAAGATTACATTTCACAGAAGAAAAAATGTATCAAAATGCTTACTTGAACATTTTAACAGAGTATATATAAAAATGATATATTCTGTTATAAAAACTTGGCCTTGGATATCGTTGGAATTTTTGCCAAGATAATGTTCTCAAGCATTGAGCTTATAAGATGAGAGCCGCTTACATCAATGAAACAATATTTTTTCTGAGTACTTAACTTTATAAAATATTGGAAATAACAGTTTATTGATTATCTTTAAGGATTTGCTTTTCTTCTTATTAGCGAATTTTCTAACAAAATTACTCCCGCTACCTGTCATTTATTATTTGAAATGATTTCACTAGAACAGAGACGATTGCGAAAACTAAATGGATCGATTTTTTATATGTAACCGATTAATGAGCGTTATTATGAATACTTACCTTTTCCCAGAAAGGAGTTTTCAATTCAACTCGAGTACATTTAGACGTTTTGTATGGAGCCCCCCAAAGTAGATAAGGACATCAACTATGAGTGTGCGCATCTGTAAACAAGTTTCTATAGGACGTACTGGCTATAGATCATCATCATTCATATCCATACTTCGTAGCACTTTCCTTTCCTGTGTACAACTTCAACAAGTCACTTTCTGACTAGCAATCGCTTTTAGCACCTTCCCTACTTTCGTCTTAAAGCGTCTTCTATCGCTTTAAGGAATTTCCTTATTTTCAATTTGTTTTGAATCTGTGTAGACTTTCCCAAGACATACCCAAACATTCAGGTCAAAAGAAAGAGGCGCCCAATCTAAAACTTGCCCATTGTTGCTTGTAAACTTGTAAATGGAGAACCCAGAATTCCAAGTTTTTCCCAAATTTTCTTCGAGGAATTCAAAAAAATGTACATAGTTTTAAGCATTAAATTTCAAAAACATATGAGGCCGAAAGATGTGAAATAAAAGTCCTAGAGCAGCTTAGAGTACATTAGATTGTACTGGTAAGCTAGCTTTAAGTGGTTTTGTCTAGCATGTATTGAAAATGGTTTACACGTTAAACGCTGCTGTTAAAACGACCACTCCTAATAAGCCATTAGATATTTTGTGGCAAGAATGTTAATGTAGTCTTAGAATTCTGACGACCATCTTAAACAACAAAGCCATAAAATTAAACTGCACCCCAAATCATGAAGGAACTAATAATGGGACAGAAAAATCTCTGATTTTCTCAAATTGTGAAAGTAAAAAGCTGATCAAATTATAATTTTTTGTCCTGTATGTCCGGTAGGGTTCCAATTTTTGATTCTACATAAAATGTGTTTTTTCGGTCGGACACTCGGTTGAATCGCTCTTTGAACTATTCGGATGTTAGCAGAATTTTCAAAACATTCTTTTATTTGGCGATCACTGGCGATGCTTCAAATGCGCCTACAATCTTATTTTGTTATCATTTTGGCAGCGGTTTTTGCTATAATTTCTTGTTAAATTGATTGTTCCTCGATTTCGACCAATCTTTTTTTTTGTTCTCCCAACTAGAATAAATGCTTATTCTTAACTGCAATAATTTTCCCAATTTCTGAATTTGTTTGAGTTTAACCTCGATGTCTTTTTTCAAATGCAAACAATTTTAAGAAACGTCGAAAACAAACTCTGAGCAAAATCAAGTGACTCGGGTAGAGTAGGCAAAAAAATGGAGATCTGAAATTATTTCATTTGTAAGCAGATATAAACACATGTTTTTTTAAATTGGTCGGAAAAAATACAACTCCTAGTTAGGGATTTAAATGGAAATAAATGTCGGACAATGTTTTTTGCGCTATACTATAGTTGTGCATCATTTAAATTAGGATCAAACAACTGAAATCGAAGGATCATCTTGAACTAGAGTAAAACCAAGACTTTATTGAAAAAACCTAGAAATTGCATTTTATTGTTTCGTTTAAAAAAATTCGACTCTAAAATGATTCATTTTGTTTTTCTTTTAGTACAAAAGTTTTACATGTATGTATATAATTTAGTGGTTTTAATCAACGTTCTTGTATAATGAATTTCAAGTTCCTCTTTTCTTGTAACATAATCATAAAATGTTTGATCGAAGCTTTTAAACCATTTTTTTCATCTCAAGTATTTTTTTAAGTTAGGCTTTCTTTTTACTTTACGTTAAATGTTTTTTTTTTCGTTTGTCTATGTTGTATTTACTACCTTATAAATTTCATTAACTTTGTTTTCACATGATCTAGGGACAAAATCCTTTAACAGTTTTGAACTCACATTACTACCATTGTTTTTTTTTTTTCTTTTTTTTTGCATTTTAAAGCTTCTTAGTAAAATATCTGTTATTGTTTATATTTTGCTACAATGTTGTTCATATATTTATGTATACGCGTATTTTGCAAGTATATCCGTATTAAAAGTGGGGGATCAAAAATATATATATATTTAACGGTTGTTCAAATAAAAGTCCCTCAATGTACACTTCGGCAATGGGGAAGTGTTGCCAAGTTCAAATGAAAGCTGTTTCTGAGATGTTATTCCTTTGTTTGATTAAAATTATTCTAGGCTAGTTGAAAGGAGTATTAAATGTATAAAATATGCTATTGAGTTGATTATTCCCGCGAGATATCCAACAAGCTGCGAGTGGAGCGCAAAACTTAAACCTGGGAGAGACTTAGGCGACTTTTGTGTTAATGAACTTCATAGGTGTGTAAATATCTTTATTTCTTTGCACATATTTCTCCAAAATACAAAAATGTAAATAAAGTGAATTAATGAAACCATATCATTGGGGGACATTCAGGGATGCTTCTGGAGAGAAATTAAATTAAATATCATATATATCTATTTATATATAAAAAAAAAGACATGATTTAAGTGGGCAACATGCTGCCCACGACTGAATGAGAATATAGTTAAATTACAAATCGATGTTCAAAAATCGGTAAAGAAAAAGCAGAGAAAAATTAAATAAACAAAACAAGTCTAAAAAGAGGAGAGATACAATTTAGGAAAAAAAAGTTATTATAATTCATATGACTTCATGTGAAATGCTCGTTAGTATGTGAGGACAACTAAGCGATTTCTTCTCGTTGCAAACACGACTCCAAATGTCCCAACCAAAAGTACAGCCGTTCTAAAACAGCACGTAGCTCATACTATACGGTTGTTGTATCGACTGACACAATTCGTTGTGGCGATTGTGGTTCCTGCGGCTGCTGCGATGCATCTGCCGCCTTAGGTGCATCGGTTGGATTGTCGAATTTAATCAATTCCGTTGTAAGAACGCACGTTTCATTTTGTTCCCCAGCGGTAATTGACAATTCAGACAGCGATTTAAGCACACTATTGACATCTTCATCGTCCTCAGTAGCTGTATTACGCTTAGCGAAATGCAAGTAGCATTTGCCAAATTGACCTGAAACCATCGGGTATGCATAAGAGGAAGCTCATTTGGATGTAGGTTCAAGAATACTCTTACCCTTCCATGTAATGTAGATTGGGTTGACTTCCCGTTTCTTCAATTCGGTCTTAAGATCCTTAACGCGAATGAAGTTCGGGATGTTGGTTACTTTAACACAGAAGCGCTCTTTGCGAGAGTCCGGCTTACGTTGTCGTTGAGGACGCTGACGTTTCTGTTGTGGCTCTTTTTTGTTGTTCTGGGGTGGAACACCTTCCTTATCCTCGGCAGCACTGGTCTCACTCTTGGACTAAAATTAAAGGTATTTTCATTTAACGAACCGTTTTCAATTCATCGAAAATACTAAAACTATCCACAGAAACCATATTATTTTACAAGTAAGTAGCCATACCTTAGCTGATCGTCGCCTTCGAACCATTGGACGCTTTTTTCTTGGGCGCTCGGTTGCAGTTTCCTGATGGAATAAAAACACGTATATACAAATTTATTTTAACTGAATAACAATTGGAATCTTACACTTCTACGGGTCCTTGGCCTAAATGGACGGCGTCTACGTTCATATTGTCTATTGGCGCTGCTCTCAACATCGGTGTTCTCCTCCTTAAGAGTTATAATTTTGCCAGCCCTTTAAAAACGATAAAACTTTTGTCGTATACCGCAGTTAATAAGTCGACAACCTTAAAAACTTACTTTTCCTCATTCTCCTTGAGAACTTTCAAAACTGGTATTATATTGAGACGGCGCTCAGACAATATTTCCCAGAAGAGTCCGCTTGGACGAGGTAGACGTTTTGCAACTCGAATAACTTCTGTTGGTGTAACAATTAAATCAACTGGAGTATCGTATTTTTGGAAAAGATTTGTTGGTAGATTATCTACAACCTAATTAGAAGGAGGGGATGGAAATTGAATTGAGGGGAAACGAAATTAATGTGTTGCTCTTAAATGAAATTTTGAAAACAATAAAACAAAAAACCGACTGAAAACGATAACAAACGAAAAACAATAGAAATCGATAACCAAGACAAGAAAAAAAAGTGTATTTAACATTCTCCTGATCATGAGACTGTGGTTTGCATGCGCTTTTACTATGCATAGTTCCAACTTACCTGTAGATTGTGGACAAAGGTTGCAATTACGGTGTCAGGTGTAATTGAACCAATCTCAATGAGTAAGCCAATATCAAGATCAGCAAATCCGTTGCCTCTGCCAATGCGGTATCCATCACGAGATACCAAAACCGATCCGATTACAACGAGATCGAACTTTACCTTGTTTTCCAGCACTAAACAAAAAATACAATGCACTGTATATCTAGGGGGGTAAATGTGCGCAAGTTACTTACAAATTTCGGTCCTGGACTTCTGCACATCTTGAACGTGAATCACATTCTTTCTTTCCTCTTCAGTGGCATCTGCAGGACACTCAACTTTGAGGTAAAGTGCGTTTGAGTCACGGGTACCAGGTAGGTAGAGTTCTTTGGCAGCGGCTAGCACTTCCAATTTGACCGGATCCAAAGCACGATCAATGTTTACCTTTATGCTTTCTGCAATGTCATAAAATTATCTGTTACATGCGGACGATAAAGGATGACATTTTACTTACTGGCATTCTTGAATTCTGGAGTTTCGGTGAGTAGGGCCGCAGCTTTTTTGCTGTCGACGAAGTCAGGGATACGATTGAATATGCCATTATAGCCAACTCCGCAGCTATTCTCCTGAATCTTTCGCCATGTCTGGACACGCAGAGACCGTTTGGTTACTTCAACCACTGGAGCTAAAAAAAGCAAAAACAATAACAAATTACAACTGTTTTAGTTAACAAATGGAGGATTTTCAAAGACGACACAGTCGCATCCATCTTATCGCAAATATTACAAAGTACAATTGTTTGTCGCACAGTGAAGTCAATCAAATGTCATGACACATTGTAGACGTATCGCAAAACACATGTGAGATGAGTTTTCGCTGATAATTACTTTTCAATCAACGACAGATTTGCCACGCGCAAAGGCGACAGATAACGAAGGGTTCGGAAAATTGGTTGAATTTAGATTAAATAGAGATTCGCCTACGAATGCACAAGTTTTAATGAACACATAGAGAATGCAATGCCGTTACACAACACCAAATTTTGTTTGGAAACGATGGCAAACACTGATGCAAGAACTGATTCCAAAACGGTTGCACTTTTGACCAGATAGCCTGCTGCATTTGTTTACACTTGGGAGGCTACTTCAGGCGATTAACGATTTAATTATTCAAATAAACTCTAGCCTTAGAGGATGAAAAAGGTGGAAGACAATATTAGGTTTGCATAAATGAATGGTTTGCGAAATTCGAAAGATTCATGAAACTCGTTCCAAACAACATATGTTAAGAGGTAAGTTATGCAAGTCGAAAGGGTTTATGTATAATGTAGTGCCAGCTGCTATCTCTTCTAACTTGCTAAATTTGTGGGTTAATCTTAAATGGTAAAAGGTTCACGTAGATTTCCTGGAGAGATATGTAAATAATTCAAAATATTCCTATACTGGCATTTAATCAAAATTTGTAGAATCATAAGTCCAACGACGACCTTGCAAATTAACTATACAATACTGTTTCACTCAAATTATCTGGGCTTCGTGCTAAGTCGCAAATTTTGAGGTAAAACCACACCAAAATGAGGAGAAAAGTAATAATTAACTTGCATCATCTCGCATTCACATCAATATATCTAACTACCTAGTGGGACGCATCTGAATCATAGTTGTCGGTGCGTTCTGCAATTTTCCATGCTTCCAGATTGTTTTCTTAATGTGAATCTTTTTCTTCTTTGTGTGACGGTTTTAGTCGCGATTGACCTGAGTAACAACAAGACTTTCCAAATGACCTTCTCTGTACAAATGCCGTCAGCTCCACACACAAAGTCCACATGCGTGTGCCATCTTAGACGAAGACGTCCTCTGTTACCTTATTCCAGTGGCTCAGATTCGAGGACCTTTCAGGCTGTATCTGTGTTTTCGACACTCCCTACATGGCCTGTACACCAGCCACAATCTTCTCATCTACAAGCCATCAACACAAACAGATCCCAAAATCGCACGCAGAACTTTTCTCTGGAAACGACCAACAGCTTTCTCATTCGCTTTTAATAGCTCCCAGGTGTTTTCGCTATAGAGCAGAACGGGGATGATCAAGATGTTGCACTAAGGAAACTTGGTCCTTCGAGAAAGGGCTCAATCTAAAGTTTTTTGTTTAAGAAAAAAAATTAACGACTGAATCAAATGGTATTTCAGAACAGACAGCCATTGTGGCTTTCACTATTGACTCATTTTTGTGACCATTTCTTCAACGACCATCCCCACGGAGTGCTATTAAATTAAATGATCTCAATGGATCTGGAACTATTACGTCAGACAAACTTTTCTTAATACGACCAAATATTTTTAGTGTTTCCCTATGACATTCCATCACACATTTGACACTAATGACTAATAGAGACACAAATTTGGAATGTGTTCTATCATGCATGCATTCGTTAATTATGTAATTACACCAGTAAAGAGCACATTTTGATCGCACTCAATGACGCAAGTGTCGATTGGTGACACTTTAATAAAAGCATACGTTAAAGACGCTTATGTCAGTTGTGTACATATGTAAACGTTTTCCGTTCAGCATAGCCGGAAGGCTTTAGGATCTTTAGAAATGATCTTTCTTTAAAAGAGTCCTTTCGGGGAGTTCAGATACTACTTCATCTGCACTTATGCATTGTACTCCATGTCGGCATATTGTAGAGCATCCAAAGAAAGGTTAGAAAGCCTCTCCTGTTTCCACACCGGAATCAATACTTACACATTGAAAATGCTTTGTGTACTTATTGATGTCATTCAACCATTCAATTTATAGATAAAATTTTTGCAGATGTTCAAACATTGTCTGAGAAAATATACGAAGCGTGAATTTATTACCAAAGGTAGCAGCTTTTAAACCTGCGAAATGTTAGGCCTCACGTTATATATCTCCATGTATAAAATAACGGAAGACTTTTTGATTAAAATATAACTTTCCCCGCACATACACACACATCTCTAGCTGCGCAGTTTTGCAAACATTCATCACTAAAATTTGATTCATCAAACCAGTCCCTCAATGAGTACGGATGACACGACATGCTATCTTCAAATGGAATCCCATGCGCTCTTGTCGATATGACATCATGTAAGGCACCACCAACAAAAATCGTTAAGACAAGAATTTCGTAAGGAAATTTCTCATACGACCTTAAAGCAAAGATCACCGCTTAGGGCAACTGAGATTACAAAAGCTCAAAATAATGCGAGACTTATTTTGAAGATTACCACACAACTTTCCGCAGAAGAAGCAACACAACCCCCCCTGCCAACCGAAGGAAACCGCTACCGCTATTGTACATGTACACGTTTATATGCACTTTTGGTATGCCTAGTCGATTAGATAAAAATCTTAATTACTTAACGACAAGTGATAATTCGACTACACTGCAAAAGAACATATGTTCCGTGTGTACTTTCCTCCAGATAACATCAGTTTGCGGCAAATCGAATTCAGCGCGAATTCAGAAAAATATTTGGTAAACTTTATACTCAAACTTTTCAGCCGAATACATGCAGACAACAATTTACCGTCAGACGTTTGCATTCCTCTTTCCTGCTGTCATTCTGTGATAATACTTTCGAGAGAACAAATTTCGAAACTGCAAATTATAGTACACACATGATAAATCATCAATTCCCCAAAAACTAACTAGAAATTGAAAAGAATTTTTACAAAAAAAAAATCCCAATGACCTCGACCGGCTTTTTTTTTCTCAAAGCCGATGACTGCTGTTGTGTGCCTGCAAACACAGACACAACTTTTTTTTTTTAACAATGACGTCATTCTGCCCGTAGATAGAGATCACACAAATAACGCAGCACCAACACGAACAACCCGCGAGAGAGAAGGAGGATAGAGCGTTTGATCACCATCAAATGGTAATAATTTTAGATGAACCAAACTTATGAAATTATATGTATATTCATACGATAGTCCGGTAAAAAGAAAATAAGCGAAAAGAGTGAATGTGCCGAATATTTCGGTACCACACGGGAGGAGGAAACAATTAATAGGCATTCACTTCTAGAATTCACTGAGCATATGGCTAATGCTTGGCATTTACTAGGGCAGACTGTGCGTTCAATAAGACGGAGGGAAGTGAAAGACGAACACACAAGTGCTTTACAGAGAATTTCCAAGCAGAGAAACGACATTGCAAAACGAACGAATCAGAGAATCGAAGGTGATCGGTATATTTCCCGCCAATGGTGCTACCAATTCGTATGCATTAGACGATTGGTATGCCATTATTTGTTTTTCTGAAAATGGTAATGGAGGGTCTTACTTTGGGAAAACTACCGTTTTCATACCGTTCTGTGCTTATGAAATAATTCAAGAATGTACTGCCAGACATGATACGATATCGAAATTACTTTCAAGTTACTGTATTCCAATTAATTGAGAACTTTCTCATTATCAAGTACAATAGGCAAGTGAATGCGAATCCGAAATATTTGAAAAAAAAATTATTATTTATTTGCCAGAAAAAGTTTCGTGAATCATAATACCCCGAGAGAGGCTCTCCGCCCAAATTGTTAGAAGAGGCCGGACACCACCATACCGAAACAGCTATTTGTCTGCATTCGGAGTTGACTCAAAAATATATGAAAAAAAAAACTAACAGTTCCGAAAGGCTATAAAGAAAATATATAAATTTTCTTTACATATACATTTCTTGGATTCTCCTGCGTCCTTGATCTAAATTGATTGCACTCGTCTCTAGTTACTTTAAATTTTCTTTTTTGTTCTGTTCATTCATATGCAGAATCGTGGGAAAGATTCCTCCATGAAAATAATGTAAGGAAAAATATTAATTGATTGAACTTACTGGTTGAGGTAACTTCCTGGGAGGGGGTGGTACTATTCACAGTAGGTTTCTGTTCCTCCATTGCTCTGGTTGTTGTTTTTCCCTTTCAGTCCAGAAACCACGTTTTCTTGGCCTTTTTTACTTTTTTTCTTCGATGCTCTCACACTTGATGCAACGCGCTCCGCTTCTCCTCCTGTGACTACTGCTGCTTGGCTGCTTGCTGAACCCAACAACCCAATCAAATTGATGTGTTCGTGCGGCAATGAATGTGTTGTGTGGATTCTGTAGCAATGGAGTTTGTGGAGGTGACAGGATGACGACAAAATCAAATAGACAAATACCAGAGTAAAATCAAAACAAAATCAGATCAAATGTGATCTCGGAAATATGAGGAAAATCTCTATGATTCTTCGCTTTGTTTTTCCCTTCGATTATGCGGTTTTCACTTCTCAATTGAGAATTATTTGGAAATGATAATTCCGGAATCAGGCACTTAGCACGCCTAAAAAAAATCAAATCGCCTACTTATTTTCTATACTCTTCACTTCTACTGGTATTGACGGTTTGTTATACGTGTGCATGTGTGCGGTAGAATCTACGAATGGGAAAAAGGGAATGAGAGGGAGTGAGATCAGCATATGCAGTAGCTGTCGTAAATTGTTTGCGGAGTGAGGGAGAACGTTGTTAGCTGGCTGGTTATCGGTTATCGAAGATGGCGATGGTCAGCTATCGAACTATGTCTGTCCGCTTAATTTGAGGATGTTCGATTTGAAATTTTTTTCTAGGCTTTTTTTCTAACCAAAGGTAACCAATTCAAATGGGTTGTAGTAAGCACAAATTAAATTTTTCTTTTATGGCCACGGGAAGATTATTTATTTTTAATCCATGGTTGGAAAAAACAAATCCAGGAAAAGGCACTCGAATTGTTCATTCTCAGCTGAACTTTGAAGTTCGGTTGTTTCCTAGCTAGTGATCAGGGATGAACAACGAAGGAGATGCACAGCAGAAACCAATAAGGAATTATTGGTCTCTGATGCACAGCTTCTTCGTTAGATTCCACTTGACAGCATTTCCACATTCATCACGGCTAGTAATGACTTCAGTTTTCAAACCGCTGCTCTCAGTCAGAGACCATCCTTATTGGTTTCTGATTTCAGTCATACAACTCAGTGACACAAGAGTTGGAAAACTTCTTCACTTTCCAGCTGTTTCCTCTCTAGCTATACATCAAAAACAAACACACAACTCCAAGTCAATTTGCGTTTATTTTGTGCGCAATAAATTAAGTAAATGCACTTTCTTATGCTAAGATTCAAATAAAAATAGAAAACTATACAAAAAAATAGTAGCTGTCACTACGGACAGAGTTAAGGACTTTCAAGCCGGAACTAAATAAGAAAACAAAATTACGTCAAAAACTAATAACTTGGGATGAGTAAAATAGGAATAGAACTGGAATCACAGGTGATGCGGTAGCGGTAGCAATGGTAGCAGACCAAATTAATTCATCTCAACGAATTGCCTGGGCCATATGCAATGGAGTTAACATTAATTCCAATTCGGCATCTTTAAGGTTGGCACCTCTCAAATTCGCCTCTTGCAGGTCACTGCCGGATAAATTGCAACGTTCCAAATCGGCGCCCGCCAGCACGGCAGCTCGAAGATTACAATTCTTCATGTTGGCGTTCTTTAGATTTGCAACGCGTAAATTTACTCCGGCCATATTACTACCTTCTAGGCAAGCGCCCTTTAAATTTACGCCCTCTAGGTTGGTGCGAAAACCCGTTGGATCCTCGAAATTACAGCCACGGAGATTCGCACCCTCCATGTTGGCGCACAAACCTTTCACAGACACTAATTGGGAGCACTCCAAATTTGCATAGGCCAAGTCAGTTCGTTCGAGGCAACAATACGTAAGATTCGCGTGTGATAGATTGCAACGTTGAAGGCACGCATACTGAAAGAAGAAAAACATCAGTAACCAAATGTAAAGGAAATATGATAAGGACGGAGCGACCCACCTTGAAGTTTATATTCCTAAAATCTAATTTGCGCAAATCCGCACCAGCAAGGTTTACCCCTTGAAAACGCATTTCCGATAAATGCGACGTCTGGATTAGCGCCTTGATAACGTCTCGTCGTGTGAGTGGTGCGTTATCAAGTGATTCATTAGCCGCATTGAGTTGTGCCTCCAATTGTGGAATAAGTGAATAGATTCCGAAAAACCTTGCCTCCTCTAAGATGCCCTCCACATTCAAATGCGAATCGTAAATTAATTGCCCGTGTCGCAAATAATTCATAATAGGTTCAAAGTAATGTGGACTCCGGTCGATAAGATAAGCTCCATGCTCATCGAGGTCACTGGGGTTCATCGCGCCATCCTGGGAAAACATACGTGATAACATCGATTCTGGCTCCTTATTAACTAAGGTGCTAAGCGTAGTAATGAATATCTTTCCGCCGACATTCAGTTTTATCCATTTCGAAGGAAACCCTCGATTAGAATCCTTAGAACACTGCTGGTTTGATTGATGGCACAAAGCACGGCTGTTTTCACTTGGCACTGAAATGCTTTTCTGTTCCATTTTAGATCATTTCTTTTTGGCAAAAATATGTTTACTGATGTCAGAGTCAACAATACAATTGTATACGAACTCGTCTTCAGAATTTTACAAATAAACTCGTTTTCTGCCCAAATTTTATTGAAAACACACCGAAGCACAACTAACGATTATGAAAATGCTTGACTTTTTTTCTACGCCGCTGACAGCAAAATACAGTGGGTGTGACGATAATACCAAGAGTGATACCAAATCACTTGTTTTATACAAAATTGATATTTTCAACAATCAGATTGTTCCGATATTAGACACATTCGGCGTGAGTCATTGCTTTTAACTCTTTTGCGCTACTTAAATAATAATATCTTCGGTTTTTTTTGGACAAGTATGTGCTTATAAGAATATATGTGCTTATATAAAAAAAAATAACCGAAATTCAGCTCCTGTTTCTGCAATGAAAAAAAATGCTTAACATCCCTGAACAAATGTCAGTGTGGATCTATTAATTTTTTTTTTGCAACACGAAAAGACGAAGAAATTTCATTTTTGTTTAAGTCGCGTGTGGAGCACTCATTTGTAATGCTATTATTGACAAAACTTCTGCAAATCTTATTTAAAAGTTGTATTGAAAACTACTAATCTCAGAGCAAAACTATAGAATATAAAACAATATGACAGCAGCAGCAGCAGAGCGTGGAAGCAGAGGTGTCAGTCGTGTCCTAGCAAAACTCGATTCATCAATTGAATCGGGATTCTTTTATGAAGCCCATCAGATGTACAGGACCTTATACTTCAGATACACTGCACAGAAGAAATATGAAGAATGTCTAGATTTACTGTATCAGGGATCATTGAAATTGCTGAACAAACAGCAGCAGACAAGTGGAGCTGATTTGGCACTTCTCTTGGTCGATACACTGGAGAAACGCGGTCAATGCGAAGACCTGGATGTTTGGATACAACGATTGGGCTTGCTAATTAAAAGCATTAGTGCCACCACTGTAGAAAGGGAGACATTGATAGTAAGTAATTCGCCGAAAAAGAAAATGCTCGCCTTCTCTGAAAATTACGGCAGATGATAGCGGGTGAAATATCGGTAGTAACTGCACAGGTGCTTTCGAAATCTATTTCATCATTTTAAACCGTTCAGAATCGAAGTGTATACACTTTTTGTGAAACGGTTTAATAAACATTTGAAAAGTAAACATTTTCCTTTAGCTTTTGTTGGAGCAAATCAACAAGTAAACCTGGAAATCAAATTCTTACAAAAACCACCTTGATGTGCCTCTAAACTTGTCACAACTATTAATCGTTTAGCATTTTCAAAGTTGTTTAGGATTGCATTTACACCCATTTATATGAATATTGTTTCTAAAATCCTGGCAATACTGTTTTACTAACTTTTTGCCTGTTTCTTTTTTGTATTTCAGGCCCGTGCTATTAAATGGACCGGTGACATATCAAAAAACAATCTGGGACATCCAGGATTACATAAGCTTATTGCTCAAGTGATGTGGTCTGAGGACAATACAGAACAAGCACGTCATCATTATCTACTATCACGCGACGGAGTTAGCTGCGGACAGATGCTAGTCAAACTAAGTGAAACGAAAGGATTTGCCAATGAATTGGACCTCTTCATAGTGCAAGTGGTCTTGCAACAGTTATGCCTGAAAGATAAAGACACTGCATTCGAGACATTTACAACCTACACAAAATACCATCCGAAAATCGCACGAACTGAGCCAGCATTTAAGTTGCCCCTGCTAAACTTTGCCTACTTTCTATTGAAAACTATAGAAAGTGGACGATTACCCGCGTTCAAGGTGCTTTGTGAACTATACAAAACTGCGCTTAGTAGGGATCCCTCGTTTGAGAAGTACATTCAAAAAATTGGCATAGTTTTCTTCGGAGAGGCCCCACCACCGCAGGCTCAGGGCGGTATGATGGGTGGGTTGTTTGGTGATTTATTCAGTCGATTGTTCCAAGGATTTGATGAGGGGGACGGTGAACCAAATGTCGAACAAGCATCTGAATTGGACTAGCAGAACGCCGATCGCTGTCATTTCAATTTATTTTATATATTGCAGTCGATGGTAGTGAAAATTGTTTAAATATTTTATTTGAAATTTTAATATAAAACAACAAGAAATAAAGAGAGAACACAAAAGCAAGAAAAACAGCTTGGCTCGTGTCGTGAAAGCATGTACTGCATATTCAAAATTGATTTAAATATTTTGTGTTATATCTGTAGGATTGTGATGGTGATTAGTATCAATAATTGATCAGATAAATTTGCTTTGGTAACTGAGAAAACCTGCCTTATTCTTTTTATTTAATTCTAAAGTTTTTGAAAAATTTGGTACAAGCAATCATGTTTTTTCAAGGCATTAGTCTGTGCCGCAAATTGTTGGAGATTTACTAAATAACTTCAGAACTAATGAGTGAAAATGAGGCCAAAGTTTTCGAATCTAAAACAAAGAACTAACAGCTTTTTATTACATATATTCACAAGGTCAAGTTTTTAACGTAAAAAACATAGTTTACGCGAAAAATCCCACAATGACTTAATTGTACTGTGTTCTTCAAAAGAAACACCACAGAACCCAATCTGGGGAGTTACTCAACGTTGACATTTTTCGTTAAGAATTGATTCACTTACGGCCATGAATGCTAGCGCTTATGACCAGGGTTTTTATCCTTGACCTTACCTTACCATATAGCAATAAGTAAAACTGTAAAGGCAACACTTGACGTAGACCTACCATCAGCAAAAAAAAAAATCGCAAACTTGGCCGCACTGCTACAGTAACAACTGTCAATCTAATCGTTAGAAACACATCACCTCCGTCCGAGAAATTAAGAAAAGTAAATTCCCTCATAAATAAATTTAATTATTTGTTCAAATATCGCTTTAATGTCATCCTAACGATAAGCTTAAATTTAGGCAATACGAAGAAATCAAATTCAAAGACGAGAGCATATGCAAATGCCAGTGCAAAGTGCAAAAAGTTCTGTCAAAAAAATGACTATGAAATCCCCTTCGACCGTGAAATAAACAGCAAACATCAACTTATTTGTCCTTCACACAAAGTTACGTCTCATATTAGTTATTCTTTTAAGAAATTAGGCAGCCGATAGAATTCGCAAAAACAAAATTGAAGGAAGGGAGAGTGTTTTAAATGGAAGACAAGCTAAATTCAACGCAAAACCAGGGTGTGGGTGATGCAGCAACTGGGGAAATAACGGCGACCGCTCCCACACATATGCCAATAGAAAACTCAACTATAGCCACAGTTCCGGGTGGAAAAACAACGATATCCTTGGTAATGTCGAACGAATCGAATGCCGAATCGCCATCGTCAAGTAATCAACACTTAACATCGACAACCACAATTGTTCCTTCATCACCTGCGGTCTTCGGAGATGCAGCAACGCCCATGGCAGACGAACGAAGTTGCTGGATATGTTTTGCCACAGATGAAGATAATAAGTTAGCGGCTTGGGTACAGCCTTGCAAGTGTCGTGGCACAACGAAGTGGGTGCATCAGAGCTGCCTGTATCGATGGGTCGATGAAAAGCAAAAAGGCAACGCTCTGCGGAGTGTTAGCTGTCAACAGTGCCAAACAGAATATATTATTGTTTTTCCACATATGGGAAAGTTCGCCAATGTTCTAGAGGTCTTCGATAACCTAATCAAGCGGCTGAGCCCATTTCTTGCAGCGGGAATATTCGTTGGTTCCCTCTACTGGACTGCAGTGACTTACGGTGCTGTTACTTTCCTACAGGTATATGGTAGCATCAATCATAAGGGTGCCTGAACTTCACTTTATACTTTCCTACTTGCAGATTGTCGGTCATAAAAAGGGCTTAGCTCTTATGGAAAACGGCGACCCCCTTGTTCTGCTCATCGGATTACCGGCCATACCGGTCGGTCTCGTTCTTGGACGCATGATCCGTTGGGAGGATGCTGTACTTCGATTGATTCGTAACCGGCGAACGATGGCGAGGAAGTTTCCTCTAATGAGCTTGATTATTCCATACCCGTAAGTTTCACAAGGAATGTTCTTTAATTTGTTGTTAATTCGCACTCCCTAACATGCATGCGCTCGCTCCGAGCATGAAGGGCAGACACGATTATCTAATTGGTCACTAATGTCACTTGATGTCATTGATCGACTGTGTATGTGTATAGTTGGGTCTATAGAATGAATCTGCATTTTTATCGATTTTAAATGCAATGTCAATGGATTTGCAGTGTTTGAATGTAATGACCTTGATGCATTCAAATTACATTCGAAGTGCAAGTGCTTATGCATTCGGGTTGTGTGTAATGTGTTGGTTACATACACATTAGCATGGGCTTGCGGAATAATTACAAGCGAGCATATTGCCCCGGACACGATTGCTAATGGGACTGTTGAAAAAAATGTACGTTTATTTTGCAACGAATGAAGGGGGCTCCTTATGAAAATGCGTCCTTTGCACTGCAAGTGTGCACATGACAAAGTACAACATATATCACGGTACAAGAGCTGAAATGCTGATAAAAAATACTTGGCAAAAATGATTGCATTGTTCGGTCTTTATCGAAAATTGCTTGCAAATCGAATTGATTACGAAGTTTTGGAAATTCGGTAGATGATATCATGAATCGAGGTACATTCGCAATGTTTCCAGGGGATAAGACTAATTAATACGCGGTTAAATTTGATAAATTCCAATTAATGTTGTTGAAAATTGCGAAGAACCTTGCGCTATTTTTGCTTTGCAACAATGCTTACGCATATGATTGCTAAATTAGTCGATGTTTTTGAGGGAATGGGTGTTGTAAGTTATACGCCGTCAAGAATTTCTAATAAAAATATACATGCTTTGTAGGATCGAAGATGTTTTTCTAAATCTTATAGGTGGGGTATTTTGTTTCAGGAAACAGAACTACTCTTTCATTAGGCGTCAGTAACTTGAAATTTATACTGGACAAACATCTTTCATATGAGTTCAATTCAACTTCACCTGAGATCCTGAGTTATTTGTCTAGGAAAAAAATCGAAATCGTACAATTGGAAATCAATTGTGTCGTATGGAATAAATAGTGGCACTTATACGTTTGTAGATAGGTGTTGTTCCTTATTAGAAATCAGTTGTGAGATCATGCTGGCCAGAGTCAGGTACTGACAGTTTCTATATACCTACTCCTGGTAATTATAAGTACCAAATATCTCAAAAATAAAAATCAATTAATTTTCTTTACGTAATATTTTATTTCTCATTTCTGTTACAGCGACGAAGAAGAAGAACCAACTCTTCAGAATCCTGCAACACCAACTCTCTCTGATCCAGTTTCCGCTACCCGCGTATTTTGTGGAGCGCTCTTATTGCCAACGATATCATCAATTGTAGGTAGACTTCTATTCGAAACAATTGACAACACGTTACATCGCACTCTGCTGGGAGGACTTACGTTCATAACTGTCAAGGGCATACTCAAAATCTACCTGAAGCAGCAACAATACACCAGAAAGAAGAAACGTAAAATTGTCGACTACACGGAGGACAACATCCGCACGTTCGTCAATCGAAACACAAGACACACCAACACGAGTTCCACACAACAGAACTCCAACGAGAATATGGTGTAGAATTGTGAATTAAGTGGCCTTATTGCCCCGAATTCATTCAAACAACTAAAACGCTGTTTTTTTTTTTACTTATAAATATTGATTAATTTAACAAAACGAATGAAGAATGAAATTGAAATGTATAATTACAAAACCTAAAACTATTGCATCAAATCAACTCCGAAATGTTATTCGATTTCAGAATGTTCGTTTGTTTTCTCGTTTTAATATATGTAATATTAAATAATTCATAACTTGATTCAAGTACTAATAAAGCTTTAAATATATCTGTATATTTAGTATACCGTAGAAGTGAGAGAAGAATTCTAAACAGGATGCTAAGCAAAACGAAATTTTTAACCATTTAATTATTTTTTTTCTTTTTTGTTTTTGTTGATATGCAAGACCGATATATTTGGTACATCGGAACTACTAAATTGAACGAATGTGCAGTAGCAACTAAGAGCAGAAATTGCAAGTCCGAGTTAAGCTAAAACTAATTGCTGTAATTCAGTCATACACCAAACAAAAGAAAAAATAAATTCTGAATTAATTCACATCTCAGTTCCCCTTTTGTTTATTTGATTTGTATTGAAATCATGCGGTAGCAGAATTCGAGTCATGTCTTCCGGAGTGCAGGTTTTCGTAGTTTTAAGTGAGAAAAGGCGAATTAGTTCATCAACGCAAGGTTCACAAGCACAACGACAAAACTTTCTTGATCATCTAATTAAACTGTTCCGGAATCTTACTAAGTTGACCGGCGAACGCTTGCTATCTACACTGAAATGTGTTAAATATCTGAGCATGAATGTTGCAGAGAATAATTTCCCGAAATCCAAGATCCAATCCAAAGTCCAAGATATAATTTGGAATATATCGGAGAGTAAATGGTGTTAATAACGTACTCCTAATAAACTTTTATTTTACAAAATTAACGAAAGACAGAACTTTTTATAATAAATCAGAGAAGAAGCAGGCTTACATTTTTGATGGTCCGAGATACTTCTAATACCTGTATTACAGATATTACAGGAGCGTAACTTATACGTGTTGCTCAAACGTTAGTGCAAAAGAGAAATCCCTCGATTGCACTCTTTCACACTTATATGAGTCTTAGGGAAAGTTAAGCCGAGTCATACCGCAATAATTGGAAAGCCCACCTTGCTTTTAATCCGCAACTACTTGCCCTTTATATCTCGTCCATTACTGTCAATAGTTCTGACACAAAGTTGCTTATACAAAGTAAAAATGGTCGCCGAATCGGTTGAGTCCCCATCTGATACGAAACATCCGAATTCATTAACCACCTTTTGATTTTGTTTCAATTGGTGTAATTGCAATCGTATAATCAATTGTATGTAGTCTTCGAATCTGAGCTATTAGGACAACGACAACAACAGAGGACGGCCCAGGCTAAGGTGGTGCACACATGTGGAGAAGGACCTCAACCAACTTGGAGTGCGCAACTGGCGGCAGCTGGCGAAAGATCGTGCTGGCTGCAGGCTCGTCGATTCCTTAACGAAAAGTTACAATTCAAACTCAATGCTGGACAAACATCTTTTAATTTTAACGACTCCCCCTCTCTAAAAGGTTTGAATATGCTAAACGATATTTATTGTTCAAATAACTGTGGGGTATGTTCAATGATTGAAATGTTGTCGGTCCGTTGCAGAAGAAGCAAACCAGTTCAACTGTGTAAACTATATAGGCAGTCTCCTTTCTGTCGAGTAGAAGATTCTCTGTTTCGTTTTGTGTGAACGCCTTAAGAGGGTGGTTTCAGAACATGAAAGTTCACGATAAATCAGATTTTCACACTGCGGGAGATCCTGAATCACCCCCAAGAACTGCGCATCACCACCTATAGCCTTTTTGATCTTTTTTAGGTCGCATAATACATATACAGTGTGGTTACCGTGGCGTAGTGGTAAGTGCGTCGACCGCCACGCAGAAGGCTTAGGTTCGATTCCCGGACGGGACACGTCGCATTTTTTCACAACACTCAAAACTCGCCGTTAGGAGTCGTCAAAAAATTGTAGGTTCCTTCTACTCGTGAGAGGACAATAGCACGCACAACACGAGAAGTTGTTGTAGAAGCTAGGCCCTGGTCCCTTGTGGGCTGTAGTGCCACTCAATTATTATTATAATGCGTATACAGTATCATGTCTAGCTATGACATTCATTCCAAACTCGCCCGTTTGTAAAGGACGCCGTTTGATAATTTTCGGTGCTCCATTAAAGTCAGTTACGAAATCACCGAGACCTTCAATGTCAAAAAAGCGTTAAGACACAGCGAAGCGGTGTTATGTGACTTCTTAACATTGTTCATTAGAAGATAGTGCGAGACTCCCAGTACAACAACATGATTAGTTTTCAGAAAAGCTTTGCACTCATTGTTCATTTCTAAAGCTGTCCAGCGCACGTTCTTTCACAGGTAGCAAGTTACCGGAAAGGGAACTTTTGTATTTAAATATTGTAATGAGCACGCAAAATGTTTTGTGTTGTTGCCCGGAATTTTAAATATAAGCAAACATTTCCACTCTCGCTAGCAACAACATAATAATTTATCGCGTCTTCTTAAGGCTTGACCGGTCTTGTAGCTACTTACAAGAGAAATGTTTTTCTAAGTGCATATTGGAAGTATCTTAGTCACGCGCAGTGAAAAACATTTTCAATTAACTACCTCTGATGTAAGGTTTGATAGTGAAACTCTCAATATTAAGTACTAGTTAATGAGTTTGCGTCAGCAAAGATATATAAGAATGGCGCCCTACGATAGGGCCCTCCGTACGTTTCATAATCACGCATTAAAAAATAGTTTTATTATCTTTAAAAACCATCGATAAGTATACTTCAGTAACGAAGTATATTAAGAATTAGAGAATGTTAAGTCTCTCTTTGAATTTCGATTGCGTGTTTATTTTTTCCTTTTTTCATTGTGGAAACGAATAAGACGCATAGATCTAGCGATAATTGATAGCGTCACGCATATAGTATATATTCTATAAGTTCCAGTGGAAAACCAGCAATTTGATAAACTTAAAAACATCGGCTATATTGATCCTTGAAACCCTTTGCGATTAAGGCAACGTTTATGGTGAAGCGTATTCACACCGCGTGGTGCGATGACTTTCGCCAGATTGATAGCAAAATGGCTGGTCGATTCCACAGGACTTAATTGGGGATGTTGTTATTGGAAGCGATTTCGTACTTTCGGCACCAAATTTTACCGTACAAAAGTACAGATGAAAATACGAGTACTAAAACAGATCTTTGTAAGGAAACCAAAAGGTTCGTTCGCGTACATGCCTTGACTGACTTTGTCATTTTAGAAACTCGAACATTTTGAACATTGCAGTCAAAATTGAAAAACCAAACAACGGACGCAATCACTTTTGACAGAAATCACAGTTTTTAAAGGCTGCCAGAAACTTTTAGGAAATACTTTTTTCCAACTAACGCCTAATTGCTTGGAGAAAAGTATGATCCTCTCAAGAGCACTCATCCTGCAAGATATCTTTATTTTCTAGGGTACGAGAATAAGAGTTAAGAGAGTTTGACATATTTCACTATTGCCTTTTTTGTAGTGATCACTACAACAAACCGATCACGCGAACAAACAGTTAGTAAAGTTTTAACTGTCCTTGAAAACTATGATACAAAAAAACAAAATCCGATTTCTGTGTGTTATTTCTTTCCTTAAATTTTTTGCTAGGTTCACACTTTTGACAGAATTAGTTATAGAGTGCTTATAGTTTGTACAGACCTTGTCATTCGATTTAAGAAATGACTCTAAGTAAGGACATGTTTTAATAAAGAGCGGATTTTTTTCTTTGTCCGTTAGACTTTGTAAATTTCTGGCAGATATTGACCAAATATTGAGTAAAAGTGCTCACTTATTTTCAATAATCCAATAAGGTTACTTACCCTCGAAGGAAATTAAGTAACCCCCTACGTTACTGTATATCCTCATTTATACTCGTATAATGCTGCCATTATCATCAACCGGTGGCTATTTCCGATGGATGCCGATGGCGTAAATGGTTTTTCACGACTATATCATTTAACAAAGTTCATGCATGAGCCTAACCTCAGCATCTTCATAATAGTTGCGTGGCACTACAGCCCACAAGGGACCTGGGCCTAGGTTCTACGACAACTACTCATGTTGTGCGTGCTACTGCTCTCCCACGAGTAGAAGGGACCTACAGTTCTTCGACTCGAAAGAGGTCGTGCCGTGAAAAAATGCGAAGTGCCCCGTCCGGGAATCAAACCTAAACTTTCTGTGTGACGGTCGACGCACACAACGCCACGGCGACCACCTTCGTATCTTCAGCTGCTTTGAAAAGTTCTAAGGATTATACGTCAGCTCCAGCAGGTTTGTTCGTCTTTTATTTTGCTATCTTGACGTCGTCTAAAACAAATATCTTGTCCTGAGTAAAGCATTCTACTGTTATCACCGTTTTACCGTCTGCAGAAGAGTTTTTTTTTTCAAATTCTCAGCACCGACTGCGACTCTGCTACAAGTTTTCCACCTCAGTATCGGCAGAAATTGAGTCTGTCATCCAGTTATCAAAGCTCCTCATTAGCTTTTTCCACTTGTCACATTTAAAGCTGGTTGAAATCCTTTCGTAATTGTATCCCCGTTTTGGATGCTCGTTAATTTATTGGTCCTGCTATATTTAAAAAAAATATGCAAGCTTTTATTAACCTGCTGCCCTTATGTAGCATACATGGCAAATACTTGAATATTACACGGTTTTTCGTTAATCTGTCATGTAAACTGGTGATAGATGACGAAGGGCGTGAATACTTTAAATTCAACTGATCAACTTTTGTACTGTCGTTTGTAATGGCAATCCTCTATGAATTTACAAAACTTGCCAAACTGGTTTTAACATTCTGTTGAAGGAAAATGAGGATCCCAAGTAATCTAGCATGCATCACTTCCCCTTCAGATACCTAGATGTCAGATTTCAGACAACTGTTTGTATGTCCTGAGTCAGTTTCAATGGAAAAACAGTCAAAATTCGAAAAAATATTTCAGTTTCATTAGAACTTGATGTTTAACTTCAGATCTAGCACTTCCTGCAAAACATTTTTTCGGATATAATCCTTCTATTCCAGCAGATGTGCGGTTGCGAAGGCACACTGCCAATCTAAAAACGGACCAAAGCGATACGTTGTTTACAAAAGCCCAAATATGAGTTCACGCTATCAGTTCACTGGGCTGTTGTCAAAATTTCAGTTTGCTTATACATACGAGTACACCATGGGACTGTTCTGATAGGGTCTCTGCTCGTTTTACGGCTGACTTTCGTGCTGTCAGATTGCTGCTGATGTTCTATTTACACCGGAAGCGGAAGCTTAGATCCATAGTAGATTTTAAAATTGTGAAAGAAGATACAAAATAAAATCAAAGTAGAGGAGGCTTGTGAAAGTCTCTCAAACCTTTTATCTTGCAGATTCCACGAACTGACAAAGGACAAGCAACTCGAGCATTATATGCCCCTCTTTCGCATGAGATTAAATAAACGTACCTTTGTACATGCATACAGGGTGTCTCCATGTAGAGGGGACTTTTTTCGCGTCGTCATTTCTCTGAAAGATTACAATCACCGTCAGATAAAACACGAACGTGCCGCCTTGATGAAGACACACATTGCAAGTCGACCCAAACACATCGCTCTTGAATGAAACAACACATCTGACTAGGCAGCAAATGTGCCTCTCCGACAAAGATGGCAAGATGGATCATTGAAGATGAGAATTGTTTAAAATGTAAATAAATGAAAAACAAGAGAACTAAATCAATCGCTCATATGGGCACTTGAGAGTCGAGTGTGCTAACACTTGAGTGTAGAGGGGGAACTCTGCTGTAGCGATTGTCTTGTCGCGTTTTAGATAGATAGGCACAGGTGAAATTGATAATTCAATTGCATCTATACGTGATAACAGACAGGTATGGGTACGCTTCAGCTGAACTTAATTCAGCAGTTAGTGGCGGATAATGAATAAAATAAATTTTTTCCGTTGAATTGATCATAGTTCTACGGCAGAGATCTGCCATTTTTCGCCAGAAGACAACGGAACAGTGAAAATTCTTAATTGAGTCTGCACACGCAAAAGTGGAGAGAAAATCAATTTAGCTGAAGAAACTATTTTTTTTGGGATCAATTTAGTACGACCGACACAAAAAGAGATGTGTTGGTCCTGAAATCAGTAAAGAGGTGGAGTTTGTGTGAGGGATGTTTTCAGCCACAGAAGAATGGTAGGGATTCACATTTGGTTTCATAGGTCAACCTGCAACCTGCAAGAGTCAAAGTAGGCGTAGGAGTGTTGTCTTGGTCACACGTTTTGTTAAGGAAAATTGTTCCTTGGTGGAGCATATTTGTTAAACAGGTGCACAGACGGCTCTACTTCTACTTCCTTTTCTTTCTTCTTGTTCTTTTACTGGCGCTACAGTCTGGGGTGGACCTGGGCTTAACCAACATGCCCCCAGCTAGCATGATCTCTTGCCAGCTGCCTCCAGTTGCGCACTCCAAATTGGTCCTTCTTCACTTCTGTGCGCCATCTAGTCCTAAGCCGTTTTCGTGGTTCGGATTCAAAGATTTTTCTACATGGTCTAGCCATCTAAAACGTTGTATCCAAATACATGACCAGGCGCAAGCCGTCGTACAGCCTATAGAGTTCGTCGTTGAATCTTCTCCTCCCGACGCTATCAACACAAAAAACACCAAGAATCGCACGCAGAACTTTTCTCTCAAAAAGACTAAGGGTTTCCTCATCCGCTTTCAGTAGCCTCCAAGTTTCTGTGCTGTAAAGGAGGACTGGTATGATCAAGCTGTTGTACACAGCCAGATTAGTCCTTCGAGAGAGGGCTATATTACTCAATTGCCTCTTGAGCCCTAAGAAGCGGGGATAGGCAAGAGTGACTCTGCGTTTGACTTTGGTACTGATGTTATTGTCCCTTTTTACCGCAAATCCTTCCCTGAACTGCCTTGAAGTTTCTGCTAAACTAAATGTGTGCACATATTGTCAAGATCTTCGACCTGGTTGAGATGGTTAACATTTATATATATATATATATATATAAATAAAAATTCATAACCACACGTTCGTGATAAGCGTTTATTTAACTCTGTCAGCAGTGTCATCTTTTTGCCATTAGTGCACCTGAGAAGTGAATATCTTCTGTTGGCTGTGATTCTTATCAAACGGAACCAGCGAAAAGTCGCTTTTGTAGGTACGCTGTTGTATATCATTTTGATTCATTCGCAATATCTGTTTCTGTTTTTTTTTATTTTTTGTTTTGTTTTTGGTCATATACGATTATTTATTATTGTTTGTGGTGTATATTTTGATAAAATTAATGGTAATTTCAAATGAACCAATTCAGTTGAGGTGTTCGCGTCTACCTGTCTGTAAGCGAGTGTCTGCCTCCGTGCCGGTAACCAGTTTTCGCTGATTGAAGAGGAGAAAAACAAAAAAAATAAATATTTGCCACCACAATTCATTTATCCGAAATTAAAGAACAGCAGAAATGACTAACGAGCCGATAAATTATTTGGACAGTGTCTTGCAAGAGGAGGAATTGCGTTGGCGCATGGATGAATATGGTCACGACCGGAGAAAGTATTCCATCTCCAGATCTGGAAGATACAAGTCCATCAACAAGAAGCGGGACGCTCTTAAGCCAGAGCTATTTAAGGGCACCGATTCGGATAAGGTGAGACTTAGCTTACGCATTTAAATTTGTGGTGACACTAGGAGGACTGTCTGCTTGTCAGTGCCTATAAAAAGATAATTATTAATTCAATCAATTTATTTTAATGCGACTATGAGAAATGAGCCTGTGTGAGCGTGTAATCCCAGGGGGTTATTGATGAGTTGATTCATGGATTCTTGAGAACTCTAGTGTGAGTGGGTTTTTTTCATTTGAGGTATCGGCTTGTGAGTTCATTAAGACTTTCGTTTCCTCCTCAACAAGGTGAGGAGATACAATCGATAAAAATGAGTGAAATTGAAATGCCGGCGAAATTCGGAATGGCAAAGCGAACATTTAATATGAACGGAAGATGTGAGTGAGTGATAGTCTAGAGAGAATCTATCTGAAAGTTTCACGTATGAGGGTGTCTGTTGCGATTCATTCAAAAAAAGAGTAAATATTTACTTGAAGAAGATTATTTTACAGAAAAAAAAACAGCATTTGGAAGTGATAAAATTTTGGTATTTACATCAGTCTTATGTGTTCGTTAAGTAGGCATCAGGCAGTAACTTAAAAAGGTGATGTTCATAAAACTTGAATTTGATTTTAAAATTAATTATAGATGCCACCCACCGACCTTGTGACAAAGGAGAAAATATTATTTGAAAATAATACGACATGGGCGTAACCTAGATGTCTCATAAAACACATCTTAGAGTCATACACAAAATCATGGTGGAAAGTGAAGTCCGTTTGTTTGTATTCTTGAATATATTTTAACTTTAAACTGCCAAGGCCGATGAATTCCTTTTCATCAATGCAGTAGAGGACATCAATGATTGGGATGGAAAGATTGTGTCAACTGTAGGCAACCAGGCTAACCCTGGCTTAAAGGCACCATAGAGAGAAAAGAAAACATTTTACTATTCTTCTTTGGATGACATTTGTCTAGGGCAAGCATTTGTGTTCTTTTACATTCTCGTTATTTTTGCACGTTCACCAAGAGTAGAAGGCGGATGTACTTTTATAGCTTGAGAATGCAGTAACCAAGAAGCGTGTTTACTCCTATGACGGAGATCGAGGTTCGAATCGTGATTTCAAATTTCATGCATCTTCTCTGTGTCGACTTGTTAACAACGTATGGTTCATAGCGCCGGCTTATTGAAACCAGACCTCACCGATACCATGTAATTGGTTTTAAGGCAGCACATAGTCCGTTATCACGGCACGATATCGGTGACCATTAACGGTATTATTCGGATTTGTCTCATTTTAACTTTAAAGTAGACTCTCAGCTACAGAGTCTATCTCTTCATTACGTGCTGGATGCGATCTAACCGGTTGCGTATCACTTATATCATTAAAAAAAAGAGTATTGAAAATTAAGCCTCACCTGCTACATTTCATATCTTTGTTGATTTCATTTGCTACGGTTCTATTCGCTCAACTTACAACGAGTGCTGAGGTCTTATTCTTAGTCTTATGGGAAGCGCCTTAGCGAACGTTTTTATTTTAAATATTTGTCTTAAGAAAAGAATAAAATTACTGTAACTGCATCGCAATTTACTTAATTTTAGGATCATACAACTGATTTATTTCTATTCCTTCATTCCACATGAATTCATTGTTATATTAACCGAACAAAATGCAAATTTCTGCAATATTAAGGAAAGTGAAATCCATTTCACCCGGAAAGAATATAATGGACGAGTGTTTATAATCAGAAAGATGTTAAGTCAGTTTATATTTAAAATAAGTTATTGAGAAAAAAATATCAGTGAACTGTTCCTGTCCATCTTGTACCAATCTCGGCGTAGTGGAAATGTGCGTTAACTCACAGACCGAATGTTTAAAGTTCGTTTCTTGCACTAAACAAACTTCTAAATAACTAACTAAAGATCTCATATCATCATGTACATCTTTTGAGCTTCTGACAACACCCAAAGACATTTCTTGTTCTGTAAAGAGTAATTCGGTGTCGGGAATATACTGTTGAACCCCCCTACTCTACTCTACTTGTGGGTTATAGAGCTACCAAATTTTCTTTAAAAAGGTAATAATAATAATAATGACATGTAATTAAGCTGTTGGTTAAATTTACCAGTTCCAGTCATTGATTAATGTAAAAAACGAATCATTATCTATACTTGATAAGATACATAATTAATAACGCAATCTTTTCAAAATAAAAAGAAAAATAGTGTTGCCGCTTAACATTTCACATTTCAACTAGAAATAAAACTAATTTCCCTTGTCAGGTATCAGTCAATCAGCGAAATCGAGTGTCAATTAATTGCCACGAATATCAGGATTTATTATTTTAATCTTCAGCTTATCGCCAAACATGTCACATGATGTTTCAGCAAATCGACTTTTGCCAGAGACGCCATCACATTCGGTTCTTGTTTCCTAATCAATTCTATTCTTTGCTAGTGCACTCTACTCTCAAGTTTGATAAGTTTTTCATAATTTCTTTTCGTCTGCACTGTGAATTGTAAATTTATTACGAAAGAAAAAAAAAACACTAAGCACTTATCTATTGCACGATAGTAGGTGTGTTTCACTTTCTGATAAGCAAACCACAACACGCTAACAAAAAATTGCACTTCAAGGTGTACCCATGGCAAGGCGACGTGATAGCCTTCAAATGGGGCCACTGGCTGAAAATGTATGTACGTACTTACGTATTGTCATCCTGTCGATGATAGTGCGGATGTATGCAAAAGATAGATAAGGAGAAAGTCTGATTACTCCTTGACAAGTTATCAGACTTTGTTTTGTTTTCTTTTTTTAATAAAAACCTGTGTTCCAATTGCATTTGAATTTGTACGCTAATCTCAATGCGAAAACAAATTTTATTTTGAAAATTATTGCCGTTACATCAATAACTGGCAAACGACTAATCTTGATGTGAATGTTCTGGAATATCTAACTCAAATTTGTTTTATAGTAGATCGCTGACAAATCCTAAATCAGTTGCTATCTGAATAAGAGGTTTGACTTTTTAGCGTCAGTTTATTGTTAAAATAGGTCGACTAAATGATAGATAACCTTCAAATGTTAGCAATCTAAGCGGATTTTCTTACCAAACGTAAGCTATCGATTTTGTGGGTCTTTATCTAGTCAACTGACTGGCGAAGATAGGAAGCTTACACTCAACGATTGTGCATTTACCGCGCCGAATTGTCATTACATGATACTTTCCCACATTTAATCACGGATAATTTTATTGTATTTCCGCTAGAGTTTATCAGTTGTCATTTATATTACGACTTTTCTTGTGTACTTATTCGTCAGACAAACTTTTAGCTTACTGCTGGAGAAGACCATATTGCCTTGGAGGTTTATTAATTATGTGGTTACAAAGTATGATTCTTTGTAGTTTGTTACTTTCATGTAAGGACTGTTGGCTTTTGTTTGAGTTTTCTTGTGTAGTTCTGATATAATCGCATGTTCAATAGTTCATATATTAGGAATTATACGGGTAAGGGAAGAATAAATCAAATAACCCGTTGGTTATATCTAAAAGGTGATGTTTTAGCTATTATCTGTTTGGCAACCTCTGATTTAAACAGCTGACGCACGTTTCGTGTTTTGTTTCACTGTCAAGCATCTTCAGTTCGGTCTATAATTTAACCATGAATCGTCTTACAAACGAACAACGCTTGCAAATTATTGAATTTTACTATCAAAATGCGTGTGCTCTGTTAAGAAAGTTCATCGCGCACTTCTTCCATTTTATGGTCAGTTCATTTTTGGCTCAATGGGTACGTAAACAAGCAGAATTGTCGTTTTTGTAGTGAATATCAGCCAGAAGCATTGCAACTACTACTAATGCATCCAGAAAAAGTCACAGTTTGTTTGGGTTTATGGGCTGTTGGCATCATTGGGCGAGTTCGGTGAACATTTTATTTCACGTTCGGGACCGATCAATTGGCCGTCTAGATCGTGCGATTTAACGCCTTTAAATTAAATTATATGGACCGCACTATTGATTCAAATAAAGATTTCATGCACTTTTCTGAATTTTATGTGTTTTCTTATCTTTTGAGGCAAGCTGGTCCTTAATTCAAAAACTAATCTGCATCTGAAAATACGTCTCCCCGCCAGTCTTCCATCGACATCAATCAATTTTGATTCATTTTCATTGTAAACATTGTTTTTTTTTACAAGCTGCCTCTGCTTTTGTCCGACAGAATGTCTCCCAGTCATGTACGCTTACAATTGAGGCTGCAATTCGATTTGTCTGCCATGAACCCACAGAAATCGAATTTCTTTTTCTTTATGTGGCGTTACAGTACACAGTGGGTCAGCTCTAACCACCAAACCTCTCCAGCTCTCTAGCAAACACTGAGTAGGTAATGTAAATGGTTTGCGCAACAATCCACAAGAAACAAGGATCTAGCTTCGACAACAACTACTAGTGTTGTGGGTAGCAGGGTTTCTCATGATGGGTGGGAACATACAGTTTAATCCCGACTTCGAATAGCTTAACTTGAAAAAAAAGCAAGTCTCTGAGTGGTGTCAGCAATTCGAGAGTTTGAGTGTTTAAAATTGAAAGATAAATTAAACCTAAGTTAAGGTGTCGAAACTAAGTGTTGGGCGCAGAAGTCGATGTTTCATCTTGTGTAACCATGAGGTATTTATGTCCTAGGTATCAATCTAATGTTAGAATACAAATATGATTTTTTTTGAATTTGTCAGGAATTAAATATATTTTTTAGGTATGCAATTTATGCAGCATGTTGTGTGATATGTACTCCATCTACAAACGATACAATTTCGTGCTGCATCAATCAGTAGCAAATTCCAAAAATACGCGTCAAATGCTTCCAACGGTGGATTTTCTGTTGATCCTCACAGTCGCTCTTCAGAACATAGAACAATTTTTATCAGCGTCGAAAACACGCGATGTTCACACACGCAAATAGAATAGTGGTCTTTACCAATTCGAGTTGTGATCTATAGTTTAATAAAATCATATTTTTTACATTTTAATACTATTCCCTGGTGATTTTTGATTTTTTTAACCTCTCATCCGAATTTTAATATGAGCAGAACAAAACAGTAAAAATGGTCGCCGTGATGTAGTGGGTAACTGCGTCAACCCTCACGCAGAAAGTCTAGGTTCGATTCCCGGACGGGACACCTCGCATTTTTTCACGGCACCACCTCTTTCGAGTCGAAAAACTGTAGGCCCCTTCCGCTCGTGAGAGAACAGTAGCGCGCACACAACACGAATAGTTGTTGTAGAAGCTAGGCTCTGGTTCAGCCCACAGGGGACCACTCAATTATTATTATTATAGAACAGTAGAGACTTAAAAATAAGACACCGACTGTGAGTGTATGAAAAGACATTTTTTTACTGCACAGCATTATTTTGAAATATGCTGTGCAGTTTGTTTGTTTCTTCATTTTGAACTAACAAGATGACGCCATACCGTGACCAATCAAAACAATCAAACATACGTTAATTTTTTTAACACCTTGGAGCACTTTTTGCCATTTCCAGGAAGTCCACCAAAAAAATCGCCGCCAATGAGTCTTGGCATAGACAAATAAACAAAATTGACTTTTAGTTAATAAAATTTATTCAGTTTAAGATTTTCAAAAATGTCTTGGTCCCGGGAGAGGATTAAACGGATTAGAGATAGGTCTCGGAAATGGCGCAGGTTTGTCCAACGAAGGAGGTCCTATGGGTCTATCAATTGGATAGAAATCTTGACGCACTGCCGCATTAGCTACCGCGATTGCAGCGAAAACGAAAATTATTCCGAGCAGAACTTTTAAATTCATATTGAAGTGTGAATTAAGACTGACGTGGGTACGATCACAACGTATGCTGTTATATTTTGAACTCTTGATAAGAGATCACAGCTTACTTGAAATCAATTTTGCTTACTTAATTCTTATCGCTGATGACGGGGGATTTTTGTTTGTTTTGATTTTTCGTTTGAGAAATCGAAAGGTGAATTACATTTTCGCGACGATAGACAAAAACATCAGCATCATCTCGAAATGGAACCTGTTGTAGCTGACAACGATTTCTCTTTATCGCTTAAAGGCTATGATTCAGTACAATCTCGGCTCTGTCTGATTCACTTCCCATTGAATGGTTCCGCTTTGGAACGGACGTAGTACGTTTATTGAAAGTAAAACAACAAGTGTGCTGCATCGTAGTGGGGTTTCATAATATGCGTCGCGTACTTAAAAGAATTTTGCTCAAATTTAAAATTAATTTGCTGCTTAAAATGGAATTATTCAAACAAATTGTAGGGAGCTGAACTTTCATTGATTAATAATTTGTTTTAATTTTAAAAGGAGTGGGGATAAGATTTCCCCAAATCAAGAACGAAATTAAATAAGCCTTTAAAAACAATCTTGCGCTTTGTACAACCTCCTCATATGACCATGTCCAACTCTCAAATGTTTAAATTCATATGCACAAGCAAATAAAATATCTCTTATGAAATGCAAATTGTGACTTCTATTTTGCAAAGTCCCACTATCATCGGAAACCCTGTTGCACATCAACTAAGGACACAATTGCTTCAAATCTCTTGTTGCTAGACGACCGTGAAGAAAACCCAACAAAATTGTTTTCTGCTTTCGATAGCGGTTACTTGATTATTAGAAAGTCTTGAGAATTTTGGTTGAAATAAATTGAATGTCGCTACAGTACACAGGGTGAAAGGACACTACAATTTAATGGCGGCTCTAAGCGGTGAAATTTTAGAAGTTATCATCAATTCTAGGAAGGCGGGGCAGTGGAAAAACGCGAGATAATCTAAATTCAAGTCTAGGGATTGACAACAACAATTTGAAGACCCTTGGTTAAAGAGCAAAACAGTATGTTCCAAAACATCAACGACTCGGTATTTTATTTTTTTTTTCTTAGAGAGCAGATTTTAAAATGCAATTTATCATTAAAAGTAGTTTATTTTAACGTTTTATCAAGTATTTTATTTTTTTGCCTTCTACCATAACTTTACAAATTTCTTCACGAGTTCAAAACTTCATTGGAAAGCTAGGTGGGGGCGGATAAAATGGTCCAGTGCCAGTTGAAGGTCTGGGAGGAAACGGTCCTTGTCTTGGTCCGAATGGTGAATCACGCGGTCGAGGATACTGAAGTGAGACTGCATTTTCGACAGCAATGGCGAACAGTGCAAGGATAATTCCAAAAAATACTTTAAAATTCATCTTCTGTGTCTACTGTAATTTTAGGATTTCCAACTAAGTGTGACTATCATTCACCGATTTAACTTTGCTTTTATATTTCCCGTTCTTGATAAGAGATTGCAACTTAGATATTTTCACGTGGTTGTTATCTCCCTCGATGCCGGGGATTTTTCTCTGTATTTTTCAGAAATGTAATTTTAAAGTTCAAGGTTTAACAACTTAATTGATTTCAAGTGAAAACTGTATTCTATAATGTACACGAAGAGAGTGTGTAAGGCATGAGATGATGTGAGTTTTTTTTTTTAAAGGGGAAGAAGGTATGTATGTTGTTGGATTGTACGTTTAGCAATAGTTTTTGAGAAGTATCTTTACAAATAACACGTTGTGCATCCTGCACGTCGTTACGAAGCTTAGCTACACCTCAGACAAAGTGATACCATCAGAATGTGCAATCTTGAGATAGTTTAGAGGTTTCCCTGCATTCAGACAGAGTGAATTTTTTTTTACAACCTTATTATCGAAGGAGGGTTGGGGACAAAATCCTTAAATGCACACAATCTCGAAAAGGTAAAACCCTAAATAGTTCCGTAAAGGAAATTCTGAAAGCACACTTTAAGTAAGGCGTCGGTGCAACATAGGAATAGGAATAGGTACGGAGACAAATTTCCATTACTCAAGATGTCGGCGTTTCGGCATTTTGACCACTTCAGGCTTTTGAATTTTTGGATTTATATTCCCTTATGTTGAGAAAGTTGCGATGAGGTAATTCTTCTTTTGAGACACCAACTCCTCCTTCACTGTTCTGTACTAAAGTCGTCTTAGAAAATACTTTATCTACAACTAGAGTACATTTCTAAGTACTCCTTAAGCTTAGCCAAATCAGACTTGTGTGTGCCGGGTATTCCGTTAGAATGTTAAAGTCTAGTGTCACTATTCAAGTTAAACGTATTTAAAACTTTCATTGGACACGAAAGACAGTAAAGAGAAAGCAACGAAGTAGTACGACTTTTTGCAACTTCATTGTAATTTTACCATTAGCAGTCTGTAGTGTAGAACTTTGGAACCTCTTTAAGAAACTGTAGAAAGTGTCCTTGATCAATGATTTGATGGATGTCAAAAAGAGCTATCCGAAATAAACAACAATGTTGTGAAAGATAGAAAGAAAAGTTCGTTAAGGTATCTGAAAAGTATTGCGATCTCTAACTTCTTCTTTCCTCAAACCATTTGGTGAGCATTCAGAAACTGACTGTATGCCTCTCAGCCAATATACATCAAAGACCACAAAATGTCTCTGATGCTGACGCTGAAGAAACTTAAAGTTCAGATTCTATCAACGGGTGTGTTAGGATTAGAAACAAAATGTGCGTATTTATGATGCTGTTATTTAAAAAAATCTTTTTGCCTCCTGTTATTCCGTCCATGTCTTCTGTAATGACATTGACATGACTGTTCCTTGCTTTCAATTGATAAACGTTCAAATTTCTAGTTTGTGCAATTCATTTTTGAAGACCCAGTCACTTTTTTCCGGACAAAATACAAGTGTTCATCAACTTTAACTCCTATTTTTATTTCATTTCAGATGTCCCGCCAGTCAAATTCAAACAACACCAACAATAGCCATCACCACCATCAACCCGCGCAGTATCAACATCAACACCAACAACAGCAGTCAAACTTCATCAGATCTCGCGAAAGAGATGACAAATACAACAAATACTACGAGACGAATTTGTAACAACCGCACCACTCCTTCAACATATTTTAATGGTTTTATTCGTAAATGGATCAGTGGGAAATTGATATGGGGAAGTCAACTCAATTGTAGAAAAGTGATAGACAGCACCGCTGTTCGTAGATATTTCCTATTGTGTATTTCAGCAAACTAGTAGCTCTTTAAGTAAATTATTCCACAAAACAGACGATGGTCAAGGAGATACCACACACTGTAAATGTGATTTTATTATCAGCAGTGTTGGACAATCCGGCTCTAATTAGAATCAAACAATGATATCATTCGTTATACATACATATGTACTGTTATATTTTTATATCATATCACATTCTTATATAAGGTATACTCAATACAAAATGCTTATTTTAATAAAGAAAAAAAAACTGATAATGAACTAGATCACGTCTCTTTCTTTCGTATATATCCAACGTCGAGCATGCAAAATTTCGCCCTACACATTGGGCATGTGCACTTCTTCTCCAGCCATACGCATCGATCGAATTCACTTTGACGTGCCGCGAACCATTTGGCTAGACACTCAACACACCACATCGGTCTGCAGTAACAGTTTGTACAACGATCCTGCTCGGGAATCATATTACCATCTGGAGATTCATCTAGGCAATGTTTGGCTATTATTATATTTGGTTCAGCTATCATACAAGCGAAGCATTTCTCGTGCACCTGCTCCACTTCGTGGACTGGATTGAGGGCAACTTGATCCTTGAAAACTGCAACGAATCGATCGAGAACGTGTCGATGGAATTCGACATTTGACGGTATTATTATTGGACGACTGACACGTTCTTCGAGAGCGATGTATTCCAAGGCGTTGATGCGGATTTTGAAGTCTGGTACATCGGAGCGTCCCGATTTCACATTGATGCTGATAATTTGGAGTTCTTCTGGTGTGCCCTGAACCCCGATGCCGTAGGTTTCGGTCTGAAAATGAACTGTAAGTTGATGAACAATATGCTTGTATGGCCTCGTACTCACTTTATCAACTCTCAGCGTTGTATCGCTCTGGTGAGCGAAATACATGGCATATGGCGTTATCTTAATTATCCAGTTTTCTGTTGCCACCACTGATGATATTGAGTTGATTTTGATCTTCAAGACATCTTGTCTGGAAAGCAAGTAACTATGTGATTTTGAACACACTTGTAGATATTCATCAAATCACCTTCTATATTCATTATTAATATCGCTCGCTACAGCAGCATGTCTTTCAGGAACGTTTGAGAATTTCATCAGCGCTTGAGTTACAGGATGCCTTTCCCAATTGTTCTGCTGCCAATGCACAACCATTCCAATGGCGTATAGCAATCCAATATTGCTTAGGCGTTGTCCTGTCTCCCACGTGAATATCATGTCAACCCATGTTGCATCACTTAAGTCGTCGTCTTTTGCAAATTCTTCAAATTTAAGGCTGTGAATTAGGAAATAAAGAGCTGGCAAGCTGCTGTGTGCGATTAAATTCAAGGACGTTCGTTTTCGATGATACTGTATGAATTCAATGTCCATGGAACCTAAGTACTTGTAAAAACAACTCTCGATGGTTAGTCCAAGGGCTATGAACTCGTTGGGTGGATAGATTATGCAAAAGCACAAAAGAATATAGAAGAAATTGAAGATTAGCTCGGACTCTTCCATTTGGGATAACACGAAATAATAAGCACAACTGGCGAATGGATTTCAAACAAATATGACTGATTCAAGAGACGTTATTCTTGCAGCATGTTCTATATAAACTTATGGCTGGAAAGAATTCATCATTTTTAAAACTGAAATGAGCACTGCACTTAAGAATAAATAAATAATCGCGTAACGTTGGCCGGGCTTTCGTGAAGAATGTTTTGTCAATATGTTGTGATATGTGAAACGTCAAAAACGTTGACGTGCATGACAGTTGGGACTGGCAAAAATGACAGATACACTCTGCGCTTAAATTGTAGGTCCACATGAGAATTATTCTGTTATAGTTTAATTAAAAACCCTACAAAGACTTCCATGCTATCCGTACTCAGAACAAACAAGAATTTACCAAGTTTAAATTCACATATTATAGCTCATTTGTTGTTTGTACAAAAATATAAATAAACTTTTATTTAACACATTCAATTAACATCTGGCAAATTTTCTTGTAAAAAAAAACGCCCTTCTGAATTACTACTTGTTTGGAACACGTTCATTCAACGCACTTAGACATGGAATGTTGTCGTTAGAAGCCGAACCCTCGTTCATACTTATTTCAAAACTGTTTTCGTCACTTGTCCCGGTTACGTTCGTGAGGCTGGAATCGTTGTTTGAACTACGTTGATCCAAAATACTTAAATTAGGCGCAGATAACTCATCATCATCTCCCGTGCTTGAGAGGCTGCTGACGCTCGATGATGAAAGGATGGATGCAATTTCATCTGGTGGCCGCAATTTATCATAATCCAATTCAGCGTCTTCCACATTGAGGGCGGATAGGTTAGGAAGAATCTCTTCCGATAGCTGTTGAGTATTTACTTTGAGAACGCTTAGCATTGGAATGTCCACTGACTGGACACTCTTAACTTCGTGCTCGGACACTTGATTGGAAGATGATGGTAGAAGCTCGGAGAGATTTGGTATGACTTGGGAGTTAGTTACACTACTGGCAGAGAATTTTATAAAATCAGACTGGCTTGTTGTTCGTTGTAAATTATCAGTGTCTGTTGGTGCTTCTGATGTCACCACATCGTTGGTTCTTGATAAGCCAGCGGCGTCGTTTGGTTGTTGAGGAATTTCAATGTGTTTCTGATTCGGATGATATTTTTCATAGTAGTCGATGTTATTGTCAGCCGCATTCGACGATCTTGCATTGTCATTTAGTGTATCGGTCCCGACGTAGTCGGATTTCACTGCATTCAGCATGTCCTCCACGTTATTAATAAACTCTGAATCCAGTGGTATACTGATGTCAATTCTCCTTGCTGGACCTGTTGCCGGTCTCGGTGGAGGTGGCTCTGCAAAAATTGTTTGCGTCAAAAGTGTCATCGAAAATTAAAGCTATAATTTCGCTTCAACTTACCGTTAAGAAAATTGATTGCAACAAAATCAGCGGCTCTGAAAGAGCCAGCCTTTACAAGTAACTCCAAGAGCACACCCAGCGTAGGTCGTTTTTTACCCGATGTGCCCCATTCTTCAAGAAGGATTTCTGTAGCCATGCGATTCTGTTTAATACTAGCGTTTTCCACCAAACGCACATGATCATTGTTATATTTCAAATTGCTACTGTCTTCAGAATTTGAATCCAAGTCTTTTGGTATAATTGCCATTAGGTTTCTCCATTTATTGTCAAGATCAAGTATTTGCGCCAGATTGTATACATCTGCTGGCGATAAATGACGAATTTCTGTTTCTCGGGTGTGCATTCTACTAATTATTTATGGCTTAGTGAAAATAAATTATACTTTCTTTAATCACTAATTATTGACTTTGTCTAGTAAATAGCGGCATTTTCGAATGAACTTGCGGGAAAAATAATAACAAGGGCGGAATGTCGATGAGCACAGATGTGAAACGAAAAAAAAACTCTATAGAATATTTGTTTTGTTCGTTCCACAATCCACAAGTGACAGTCAGCTGTTTGCAATGAACATCTGATTGAGAAATGGTTGTATAAAAACCAAGTGCTGCCAAATCATTTTGAAGCAATTCAGTTTCATTAAATAGTTGTGCTGTTATTGTGTATTGAAAATCGTCTGCACAAAGAACTTCATATATGGCGGCGAACTTAATCTCTTGAACACAACAACAACAACACACGGCTGATCGGGATGCTTTCTCTCACATGCTCTTTGTAATTTATTCCGTTTCCTTAAGTCTTAACGTGAGTCCGTTGTAGGTGATTTTTGCATAATAAATAAATTATCATATCTCGCTGTTGTTTTCGTAATGAGATAAAATTTTCCACAAACTTTCAACATAAGGAGACATCAGAAAAATCATCCAACATTAATGAATTCCAGGGCCGTAAAAAAATAGGGACTAATTTCTTAAAAATAATTCGTGTTTGACAATAAATAATGAAAAATGTCGCCCATTGCAGGTCACACTTCCTTTCTGGTAAGATTCGTCCAACGTCTTATGTAAGATATATTTCCCTTTTGTAGACCAAAGTAATAACCAGTTCCAGATAGACCACTGGTACATAAATAGCCCCTTCCAGTACGCTTCACGCATTGCAATCCGAGTTGTTGTGTCAATCAAGATAAGTCTGACAAAACCCCCCAATACTGCATTGCTCTGCATGCTCTCAGCGGCACACGTATCCTCAACCAAAAATTCAATTTATTTGAACAATAGACACAGACCCTGATAAATGGGTTTTGACCCCATCCCGACGTGAGTAACAAAAGATGAGCCACGCATGATTGATTGAGAAAATTATTCGGAGATCCTCTAAAAGGTTCCCGAAATGCATTCACAAATAGTCCACACGTAGGGCAGGCCCTGTTTTCCTCCCGAAAATTGGTTCACGGTTATCCTTTTCAGACCTCACCCTCACAATAGGTGGTCGACCGAATGACCCTTCATTCTACCACGATGTAGGTGTGTCCCTCGCTCCATACTTAAACAAACACTCAGTCTGTAGGACACCAGGGTTCAACGCCTGGGTTCACATTTCTCGACTCAGGAAGAGAACGAACTGAAATTCCATCGCAATTATCGGATACTTGTGGCCAGAGCACGCGCAAATGTCCACTGCTGGCGCGTCATTTCGATTAGTCAAACACTGGAATCAATTAAGCAGCTGCCGCCAGATAAACGGATTGATTGCTTGATGATCTATCTCTGACTTCTGTATAATCGACGAGAGAGGAGCAAAGCAGGCTCTAATCGAACCCGAAATATCTACCGAAATGCCAACATGGGCGACGGCGTCTAATCAATTATTCTAGAACGTCGGCAGCCAACGGAACACTGCCAGAGATCCATCAGCTCGCGCTGCTTATAATTAATCCAACCACATAACACTGCCACAGTAACAATTGGTCAGCCCTCCCATCACGCTGATGATAATCGAAATCGAGATCTCAAAGGATGGTCGAGTGTGCAGGGGCACGCGCTCGCACGCACATCTATCAAACTGCAATCCCACATGAAGCTGCATAATTTTCACCTAAGGCTCTCATTAGAGCCAAAGCGGATCCCGATGCACTCGCGCACACGCTCTGCTTCATCTGGACGCATTAGCATTTTCCTCATTCCGCAACTCCGGTTTCATTGTTAGGACAGCTCAGGCAGTCCCCGGAGTCTGCAGGCACCAGCGCAGCATCGAGCCGAACCACAACAATACGAACGACAAGAATGAGAAGAATTCATAACAAAGTAAGAAATAATAATAAAAACGAGAAGACTAAGACGGGGTAATTGTGCGGCGGGAAGTGGAAGTGGCGGGGGAGGGCACACAGAAAGGATGCCAAGAAAGACCTGAAAATGAAGATTGAATGAAGTGCGTGCCTTAGATCATCATCAGGGCCGAACGGTGGGCACAAACGGTACACAATGGAAATACCACATGCGGCCGCAGCGAGGAACTGTTCACGTTATGTGTGCTATGTCGTTGGAATTGCAGATAGGGATCCCGCATTGAGTGCGCTAATAGCGGAAAGTACATTTTGTGAAACAGGGCTGGATTAGTGTAATATTTTATTTAATCAAAAAAGGTCGAGTATGCACTTGAAATACTTGTATTTGTGTGCACGCTTTTTTTTTAAATCGATATCGTACTGTTTGAAGTAAGGTTTAAAGGAAAGATTTTTTTCAAGTTCCAAAATTGATTTAAATGAGTAATACGTGGACGGCAACTGGTCTTGACCGACAGAGCTGATCAAATGCACAAAAATGATATAGAGGAACCATAGTATCCAATCTCATCAATTTCGTTAAGTTTCTTTTTAATATGATTGTATTCATTCTGTTGTGGTATTGAATTAGTAAACATGTGTACTCTAACACTAAAATATAAATTTCAATACGCAAAAGTTGGCATGTGAAAAAAGCAACACGTACGACACACTTTTTTAGTTTAACTTACAATTATACAAGGTCCGTTAAAAAAATAAGGTGCATTTTTAAATTTCCCGGGCTACGTACACTCGATTATCGGTTTTTTTTGTTATATCGGTACACTCGTCTCGAACGTATGTTGCGTGTTCGGCTATATCCTGCTGTCGAAAAACACTTGAACTGTTGACAATGGTATACAGTGAGTGTACTCTGCGTCAAAAAATTATTACAAGTGTTACAAGCTTATCAAAGAAGGTCGAAAAGATAGGAATGACGATGCTCACCCTGGACGCCCTACCACATGAACAACCGATGAAAATGTTGGGAAAGTAAAGAAAATGGTTATGAAGAATCGTCGAATCACTACTGGAGAAATTGCTGAAGATATCGGCATATCGGATGGCTCATGCCGTGCAATTTTTTTCGGAAATTTTGAGCATGAAGCGCGTGGTAGTGAAGTTTGTTCTAAAATCACTGAATTTTTACGTAAAGTTGTTGGTCAAAAACAACACCGTAATCATGTCTCCATCACCGTATTCACAAGATTTGGCCCCCTGCAACGTTCTGATCATGAGATGAAAGGACGGCGTCTTGCGAAGATTGATGAGATTTTTTTCGTTGGAGGTTGGGATACACTGCCCTGGAACGCTTAAACTTAAAAACTGGTCCATTGTACTACTAGGCAGAAACCTTTATTTAATGTAGTTTCTTGGTTTCCCGATGAAAAACCAACAGGCGAAATAAAGAGTTAAACATTTCAGCTTACACTATGTCAGCTCACACCACGTCAGCTCACAACACGTCAGCTCCCACCACGTAAGCCTCCACCGGATACGAGCAAAGGCGGGACATTGACAGAGAAAGTGCTCTGAAGTGTTCTCCACAGAAGTCGCAAAGGGTGCCATCACTAAGCCCAAACAGACTTAGGTGCTTAGCAAAGGTCAAATGTCACGTTTCTACGCCGACAAGTTGTCTGCACTCTCTTCTGTCTAGAGATAATAGAAAAGCCGCGGATTTTTGGCTGATGTTCGGGGGCACGCACTTGGTCAGTCTGTCTCCAGTCTCCAGTCTGCATCCTGGAGAGTTATACCATCTCTGGTTGTGCTGCTGGGAGACCCAACCATCGACGGGCGCCTTAACCAAGGAAGCGGATAGTCCCAAGGGGAGTTCGGGCTCTACGAGTGCACCTTTTGGACCTTTTCTAGCTAGTTCATCGGATATCTCGTTTTACATGATCCCGTGATGTCCCAGGAACTGTGAATTCAGTCTGCCGACCAAATTAAGGGATGACAGGCATTCCTGGGCTATCTTGGAAGTGGTTAAAAGGTTGAGTAAGGCCTTAAGCACAGCTTGGCTGTCGCTGCAGGCGCATATTTTTAGCCCCTTCCACCTATTCGTCACAATATAGTTAGTGACATTTAGATTGCAAACGTTTCCACCTTGAAGACCGATGCAAAATTAGATAAGGAGGTCTAAAGCTGTCGTCTTCAACGAAGGCCCCAGATCCAAATCCCTTCTTCGTCTAAGAGTCGTCCGCGAAAATCCGATTACATACCCTTCCCGGTTCAGTTTCTGGCCAGAGGAGAGATATGTACCAAATAGCTGAGAGAGCTCAAGGGCAAACCATGCTTCGAGAGAAAACGCTGACACAAGTCTTTTATATCTATTGTGGACTACTTTGAGGACGACGAAATAGAGACTCATGAATAAATATTTCTTGAAAAAAATTTAAAATCACCTTAAATGCAAATTCTGGAAAAGGGATAGATTACTTGTACCCCGCGCAAAACTGAACAATCGTGCAGAAAAATATAGGCCACGCGTCCGAATTTAATTTTGGAGCATATTTGAGGGTTACCCATTTTCTTACGTACACATGTATATCGTATATGTATTATACATGGAGTTTGGTTAAAATACATGCGCCATGTAACGCGTACATTAAATCGACATTAATAAACTTGAGGTCCAGTTGACAACTTTTTGTTTCGAAGTGCCGTTACAGAGTTGATTTATTTGTGTCAAAGTCGGAAAAGTCTAACCACATTACAATTCTGAGATGTATAAATTTCCAATACCTGATGAGAGTCTCCCCATATTAGTAACATTGAGTGCCGGTCTTGCGGCAACACAAAGGCATCACCTGGCGCCCGACGCGCACAAAACCCTCATAACGGCAGCCAATTATTCCATCAGACTGCAGCGATAAAGTCTTCCGAAGTTGAGGATAGCTTCTGTAATTAGATTTCAAGCATATTATTGATTGGATCCGACACGGCAGACGTGCTCGCTGTATCCACACGTAGCTTTGGGTCTAAACTCATGGACCACTCCTTGCGCAAAGATGCGCCCTAAAAACCCATGCAACGACGTCTCCCACCGTACGGTGGGCATATTACAGGCGCACAATTCATATTCCGCATGCATTCCGAATAATAAATTTCTCATGAATAAAACTGCAGCGCCCCGCTCGGCAGGCAAACACCACTCCTGAACCCTTAGAAAAAACCTACAATTTCCAAAGAAGGAATACCGCAGAGTATCCATCTACCGATGCGACGGTGGACGCAGGTCGTAATCTTGATCTTGATTCCATACCAGCAGGGACTAACCGGCGACCAGCAACCGCCAACCAACTTGGCAGTGTAAACACATAGATTCCGTGAATTGAATGACCGTGAGTGAGGAGCACGTACGGATCTGTCGTCCTCTAAGTAGTGTTTCCTATGAGGCGTGTTTGCTAACGCGTTGCGATTGTTGCACGCAGCCCCCATCTGTGCACACAAGCCAGGCTCTCGTTGGAAGCAGCCAGCACCAGGAGCGGATATGAGTTGTTTTGTGTTCTTGCCGCATACACATAATGCGTCTTCTGTTCGGCCATTACAGCTGTACAATTGGAGTCTGAGTCTGTGTGTGGTGCGAGTATCGGTGTGCGCATCGTGTGCTTTGAGATGTTTCAACGATCTCGTCATTATGAATTCCAATATCGCTGACCATTGTTTGGTCCCCCAGATACTTGTACCTCGGGTCGAGTGAGTCCATGTGTGCATGTTTACTTTCTGGCAATGATGGGTAGAGTGTGATCCCACTTAGAGGAGGATCTTCTCATCCCGTGGGGAATCGTCGCTGGATGATTGCGATTGCGATGGCGATGGCACATGCTGCCCAGAGAACACCAGCGGTACGTGCTGTTGTATTGTTTGCCCATAAGTGCGGCGACATTGAGCCATTTGCCGTGATGTTAGATGGGGGCGGGGGGGCATCAGGTTTCTGCTGGTGTTGTACACTTGCCGTGAAGTTGGTGGCACTTAAGTGGTGTGACCCTGGAAGAAGTGGTGTTCTTTATGGCCGTGGAATCCCGGCAAGATCATGTGCCTTGATATTTGTGTATGCGACCGCCAAGTGACAAATTATGAGTAAATGTTTTACTACTCCTTACAAAGAGTGTGTTTAGAGAGCATTAAAATGTTTTACGTTTTCGGGGAAAGCACGGAATAGTCTTGTCGGTGTTGGATAACATTTTCTATACTTTAGATTAAGTTATAAGCTCAGAGCAATTAGACAGTTTATTTTAGACAAGTTTTCGTACGGTTTTCTGTGTTCAGATGAATCCGGTTTTTAAGTGCATGAAGACGTAGTCTACTTGCGATAAAAGCAATTTAGAAATGATATAGGTCATCCTTAAGTCAGAGAAATGCATCGTTTTGGCGTTTGAGTTGTCTTATCTTTACTGATAATTAAGTCTAAAAAATTTAAGCACATTTATGATAACTTCTTAGACTCACCATGGTAGCTGGAACAATAAACTAAAACTTTGGAGGATATTCTAACATCTGTTATTATGAAAGGCAGACTGTATTGGATAAATGGGGGGGTGTGCAAGAGCCACATATTCCATAAGCCAACATTTTTTTGGGAGCTAGGTACGGGTATTTCAGTCTACGATGATTTTGAAATCCTTGAAGTTATAGTTTGATACGAGAACGTGCTCTCCCACTGGCACAACTATTGGTTTCTAGTTTTCATAATTTCACTCTAGATTAGTTTACAGAAAGTTTGGTGACCGTGACTCCGTTTGTTCGAAGCCTTCATAAGAGAACTCAAAAACCACTGATCCAATTTGTAAAACTTGTGACCCTAGTTGCACGATGTGACGTCTCACATATCGTAGGAGGAGGGACAAACACGAATTTCCCTAAAATTTGTTTGGTCACCCGTGGAAGAGTTTTATTACAAAGCCAAAGCAATAAAAACTGTTGAATGAAATAACAATGCGACAAGCAACATTAGTAGTTGCTGAATAAGGTGGACTCTAGTCCATTGTGGACTCTAGTGCCAACAAACAATTTGTAATTAGACATACATTGTGAGCACATGATATGGAATTTAAAAATAACGGTTTTCCACGAATGTAATCGACGCATTTTTTTTTGCATACAAACATGAAAAGCCATCGTCATAAGACCACGAAAAGTTAATAATGTAAAAGGGAATTTTTAATTTTTCTTTTGACGAAAATTTTCCTATTATAGTGAATTTTTTAGTTATAGTCAATTTCGGAAATTCTTCATGATTTCGAAACTACATTCGATAAGTTTAGTTTGATATTTTTTTGTTTCGAATCTTTCGGTAACATAAAATGCGATCCGTTTTTTTTGCCTTTAAAAACGTATTTTTTTATTGAATAAACGTAAAAACTACATCGCTCAAAATATTTTTCCTCGGAAGCAACTACTTTTCCCATCTCCATCTCTCTGCTAATTTTCGAATATCATCTCTAAAAAATGAACCCTCTCCATTGAGCCATTTTTGGATTTCTTCAAGAGATCCGTCCGAATGATCAAGGTCTGAAGAATACGGCGGGTGGGGTGAGTCCTCTCATTTCATGTAACAATGGTCTTTCGAGTAGCAGTTTAGGGGTGAAAAATCGGCTTTCGATATCTCACGATTTCATCTTGCACTGACTGAATGAAAACATTGCGTTAACTGAATGAAAATATTTTGCTGAGTCACTCAAAATGATTCTGCAAGTTCACTTTGTATTTGGCATGGATCTTGATCCAGTAAAGCGCCCAATTTCTCATCTTCACAGTTCACCAGATTTACCTTAGCTTCTACAAGCATTCGATGGGCTTCTGCCATGACAAATCCATTTCATTTTCGAAAAGTCAAAGAACAATGTTGCTATCTAAGAAAACGAAAAATGTTACATCATACCAATGAGGTACGAAATCGCTTCCATGATCAGTTTTAGCCTTTATGTGGGCATTTGTTGGAAACCGATATTTCCAGATCTTTCTTCAAAAAATAGGAAAAATTTCTGTTAATATATTTAATATAATATTATTGGAGATAAATTTTAAACGCTGCAGATATTGTCTTTGTGGTCGCCGTGGCGTAGTGGTAAGTGCGTCAACCGCCGCGCAGAAAGTCTGGATTCGAGAAAGTTGTCAAGAGTAAGTTTGAAGGAGCTTGAAAACAAAAATCGATTAGTTTTTATAGTTAAAAAGTACTTAATTCCTCACCCTCGGTATCCGATTCCGGTGGTGTTCTTCAAATTGAATGAAAGTGCTAGATTTTTCTCAACAATTAACGATAATTAACGGAACATAGTTTCGTGTAATTTACCTAAGTGAGTAAATTGATTCAGCACCGTCGACAGTCGCCAAAAGTAAGAACTCAACACATAAAACACTGCAAGCTCAACATTATTGAAATAAAAGTTGAACAAGATTCAATTGGTGACGTTGCCCTTTGTTCTCCTTTTATAAACAGGACCAAATCTATTGTGCGTATGTGTTTCTAAAATTTGAAATTTGTTGTCCAATTACATTTTTGTAATATAGGAATACATATTCTTTCATATTGAAACACCCGGCGTTGTACAAAAACAAACACTGGGTACGGGATATAGTGGACAAGTTCGTCAACTCCTACACTTGAAGTTAAAGGTACAAATCCCAAACTGGGTTTTCACTTCATTTCATGCATGTGTAGGGAATGCAAGAAGGAATATTAAAACAAACAGTTCCAGTAGTTTTGTGGTCGCCGTGGCATAGTGGTAAGTGCATCGACCGCGGCGCAGAAAAGTCTGGGTTCGATTCCCGGCGGGACACCTAGCATTATTTCACGGCACCACCTCTTTCGAGTTGCTGACAACACTCAAAGAGTATTAATTGTCTATGGAAAGCTTCTCAGCTCGCCGTTCAGAATCGGCAAAAAACTGTAGGTCCCTTCTACTCGTGAAGAACAGTAGTATGAACAACACGAGTAGTTGTTGTAGAAGCTAGGCCCTGGCCCGTTGTGGGCTGTAGTGCCACTCAATTATTATTATTATTAGTTCCAGTAGTTTAATTCTGACACTTTTATTAGTTCTCTCTGTCGGTCCCTGTTACATATTTTAGAACTTCTTTTATACTCTGACAGCTAGAGGAATTTTCGGAACAATCACTCGTTCCGATCAGTGACCTCGTACAGCTGAATTGCATCTCCGGTAATAACAACCGTTCATGACGACAAGTGTTTTATTTACAGTGGGGAGTGAAATAATTCGTGCTCAATCACTACACATGCATCCTTTCATTTCACCATTAGAAATTTGCATTAAACTGTATGTCATCTCCTCTTATGAAAGAGCAGAAACACGCTCAATATGAGTGGTTGCTGAAGAAGTTCGGCCCAATTTTAACTGATTGAAAATTACCTTTAATGCGTACGGGTTTTCGTCTATACTGAGTAGTCTCGATATTGTAACTTGATAAATTTCTGCACTGTCAGTTGATATAAAACACCCAAATTGAAAAGTCAACTAAACAAAACGAATTTCAAAAACAAGACGATAATTTTATAGCCTGCACTGTAAGTTGTATACATAAATCCTTTCGGTAAAAAAAAAACTTCCCCAATGATACATTCACTAAAAATTACTACCGTTGAACGCATTTTTTTTATTTATATGACATCAGTCAAAATTTCAACTTCATTGAATAATTTTGTTTTGTCGGCCATTTGAAATGATCACGTCTGTATACAACAATGGAAAAGGAACGGTGATTACAAATGAGACGTGTGAGGAAATCAAATTCACTCGTAAGCGGTTTATAGGGACGATGCACTTTCAGAGATGACGGCAAAAGATATCGCTTGAATAAGCTTTGTTACAAATTTCTTATCGTTGAGATGAGCAAAGACTCGGTCAACTGAAGTAAATGCAATAGATTGGTATTTGGTATCACTCTTGGGAATTACACTTAGGAGATGTTTTACAAAGATCTATGTAGATACATGTGAGCCGTTTCACAAGGCGATTAAGACAATAAAACATACAAATTGTCGCGCAATTGTGATGAATATAAATTGAAAATTGTCTAGGAAAAATGTCCACGATAGATACACGTTTGTAAAAATTATCTGCAAACAAATAAATCGTCTGTTATAATTTCTGTGTGAAAAGTGGAGTGGAGGTATTTGTGAAGGTTAAAAAAACAAGTCCGTTACTGTTCATACGTATTTAAGTGCATTAGGAAAGTAATCTATAGCAAAGTTCACAGTTGTAAGAATTTATAAATTGAAATCTCTTCCTGACCGATTGAGTCTACTGATGTGCACATGTTTTATTGTCAAAATCGAAATTATGCGGAAAGCTTTGATTGATTGATTAAGCTTGTCTCGCGGCCATGTTCTGATCGTTCCACGATGTATACGTTCGTCATATGCTACTGTAACAAGGTCTGTTTGAGCACCCTTTACTACTGTTACTACAAAATCACCGATACTTTCACATACTTACTTTCTTAGATGCGAAATTGGGGCCGTGTCTCGTAGAACAGAGAACATTTTAGGGGGGTTTCAATTTCCTCTTCCTATTACAGTTTTTTGGTTAATTATTTACCAATCTGACTGTCAGTTCATTGCTTCATTTTTGTGAACAATTCGTTCGTATCTACATTGAAAAGGTACAGTCGGTACACAAGCGAGCTGTCAGAGAGCTAGAAGGGACCTACCGTTTTTTGCCGACTCCGAACGGCGAGATTTGAGAAGCTTTCCATAGACAATTGATACTCTTAGAGTGTTGTCAGCAACTCGAAAGAGGTGGTGCCGTGAAAAAATGCGAGGTGTCCCGTCCGTGAATCGAACCCGAAACCTGCGTGGCGGTCGACGCACTTACCACTACGCCACGGTGAGAGTAAGTTGGCAAAGATAATGTATACTCGTAGAAGCCCACTAAGTGGAAAATTACGCAAGAAATGAGGGGCAGTTATAATTTCCCATAGAGAAGTCATAAATTTTATTCAATTTCCGAAATCGATTTATTTCATTTTTGCAGACTGGGCCTTAGGTAATCCCTTAAAATATCCATATACGAGTACATGGGAGCAGTCATGCGCCCATCGATTCTTTTCCATATGCCCAGTCCATTGAAACATTTGTTCCCCCAAAAGCATACGACCACCTTTACGGAACTTGGCCGTTTTTTAACCAGTGTCTGTGATAACTATTTTCCACTGTCTAAAATTTAATCAATTTAGGTAGCTGTCGCTGTATATATTAGTTTACAAATATTTATATATCTAGTGAAGGTGTCATAGGTCAGAGCTCTCCGTCGCGTATTGTGAATTGAGGATAAGGTTCAAAACGTCCTTGTTAAAATGTCAAGTTTCTTAGATATTTACAAATATTGTTCGTATTGTATTTGTAACTTTTGGTTTTTGGTATGGAGAAAGACATCGAGCTCTATTGAAAGATTGGGGAAGCACAATAAAGTAACTTCGATGCCTGTCACCGTTAACCAAAGAAGGCGAAAAGACTAAATTCTTCACCACCATCAATCTGGTTAAATTTACTTATTATCTGAACAAACAAATAATTTGCGTTTGCTTCCTACTTCTTCAAAGGTCTACGTCTTTCTCAATCAGCGTTTAATCCTTGGCCCAATCTTCCTCCCTCCCCCACACAGGGTCGAATTCCATTCTTAACACTCCCAGAATTCAAATTAGCTAGCGCAGAAAATCCTTCATAAGTCCAATGTCCAGCTTGTTTACTGCTATGTGCGATGAATTGATTTACGGTCGTTAGCTTTAAGTTCATCCCGCGTTCACTGATCTCAAAATCAACCTGTCCTCGGGCCAAATTTCATTCCACTGCAGAGCAATAAGCCAGACCCAGTGAGTGGTCACCCATTTTCACTTCTGCCACACGTGGTAATCGCCGCATCTAAGCGAACACGCGAATGCTGCTCACACCTCCGACAGTCGTATTATCGGCAAGTGTAAGAATTTTTTGACAGTTCCCAGCCTCGACACACCGAAAACCGGCGAAAACGGGCAAAAATAAAAGTTCATTGTCCTTGTTTGGTCCGCTATTGCTGACTGTCACACATCTATGTGTACATATGAAACGAGCACGACATAATCTATCGGATCGGCATGTCGTTATGACTGGCAGCGCTGTTGCTCGCACAGAGGATACCTTCGAGTATGACAGAAGCTACCGAGTATGTCTTCCCTCGAAGAAAAATCACGAAAAAAAAGTGAACGTTGGATTAGAAATTCCATGGATCAATTGACCATTGGACGCAGTCAATGTTCCAATTCAGCGCTGTCCAAGTAAGATCGCGTGCGCACCTTCCAACCTCAACGGGCAATGAATTAAACATTAGACGCACGACTTCTAAGAATCAGAAGCCGAAGTAAAAGTCAAATGATACGAACATGTGTGCGCACTAAAGTTAGCAGAATGCTGCCACTGCCACTGCCAGCCATCGCCATCGCCATCGCATTGTTATTCTGCGACGGTGCGGCTAAACAGGACATTAAACCGTCCGCTCTATTCAGAACCGCTAAACGTTTGTTTTTTTTCTATTTTCAAAATAAAAACAAAAGAGCTCAGCTCTCTGACTCATTAATCTCGGATCTCTTACATAAGCTTACCGAAAACAAATTACCGCCTCCACCTGGCCCCGCCATTAGCCATCAGCCGCCGCCACCTACCAGCCACCGGCTCTCAGCCCCTAGACCCCAGGCCACGGGTCCATAACTAACCGATTACGTCAATAGGAGTTGTCGAAAAGCTAGTTTATGGCCGCAGGGATTAATTAAAACGTCAAACCGTTCACAAATTAATTCAAATGCAGTTCCGTTCAGCGGTGGCACCGGACCAGGCGTCGAACTAATTCTGTGTCCAATCCGTGACTTTAGTTATGGGCTTTTCATTTTTCAGCCAGCATCCGCCGGGATACGGAGCAACCTCATTAGCGTCCGGCGCGCACAGCTGACGAAGGTGCTTATCGGTGATCCAGATCAGAGTGCTGGATATGAGATTGGGATTAAGATGTTCCGATGCGTGAAGTGAACATGTGCAGTCCACAGCGACACCCACAGATTTCGGTGCCGGATCCAAGCGCCAGGGCATGTAAACAAATAAACAATGCGCGTCCAAAGAATGCGCCGTATGCGGCCTTTTATGTCGCGTCTTAATTGCTAGAGCCAACAACGCCATGCAGGCGATCGTTATTGGGTGCAAATGATTGTGGTATTTTAACAACAGCCACGGCCAGGCCCGTCCCTGGGCGTCTCCGGTGTGTGGAAGTGGAATTAGAACAGAAATGTGTCAGAATGCAAGGTGTTTCCTGTAGGAGCTCGCCGTGTTGTGCCTTGCTAAAGAGCGTGAAGCGTACAATGAACGGATATTTGGATAGGTGACGAGTGTGACTTGGATGACGGTAGACGCTATCGATATCACTTCAGCTGGCTGCTGCGGGTTATCGTAGTTTGCACCTTTTTAGTGTGTCTCCGACATGGCCGGAGAAGCTGTGTCAACGGCTCTGTGTATCTTGTGGAAAATGTGGTCAGGGATGCGATGCAATTCAATTAAAGGTAGTAGCTGCGGTTAAGGTTTTTTCACGCTTGAACGCAAACTCCATCATCGGATGAACCGGTTGCAAGTAGGGAATCGGTGACAGACATGATATGTATGTCCACCGGGAAAGGAATGTGCCGTTGACCTTTCACACTTCCTGAGACTTGCGTTAAGTGTATTGCACCTTTTAGGTGAGGCATTCGTGTGGTTGGTAAACGCGTGCTGTTCGAATAAACACAGTTCTTCCTTTTCTTCCGTCCCTTAGCCACAGTAAATGATGAATTAAATTCTATTACATCGACAGTGTGCATCTGGGGTCAATGACAGAAAATAAACAACAACAATTATCATCTCAGAGGAAATGCTGATAGCAATTGTTTTATTAGCAATTGCCGATCGAAAATAGAAACTAAATGTCTCTGTGATCCACATTCTGTTTATGTCTGGAATTCTTATCTCTCCAATCACAGTCACCACTGTGGCACTGCAACAGTTGCGATCCTGTAATCATTGTGTTGGTGAATGGATTTTCTGCGGATTTGCCAAATGATCTCACAGTTTTCAACAAATTTTGAAGTTTTTACGTAGTCATGGTTTAAGAAATTTGTTAGTCAAATTGTAATTGATACCCAGGATGACATTTCAAGACTTGGAGTTATCACATAAAATACAAAGATACAAGATGCACATTTTATAAAGAACACATAAACGTGCAGGATGCAGTTCGTGTATATAGGGTGCCGCCGTGGTGTAGTAAGAAAGTGTGTCGACTCGCTCAAGATTTCAGGTTTAATTCCTGAACTAAACATCCCGCACTTTTCCACGGCACTACCTCTTTTGAGTTGGTAACACCAAACATACAATACATAGCAATTGTCTATAAAAAAAAACTTTCGTTCGGAGTCTGTAATGAACCGTAGGTCCTCTCTATTTGTAAGAGAGCAATAGTAGGAGTAGTTGTTTAAGTAGTTGGGCCCTGGTTTCTCGTGGGCTGTAGTGCCACCCAATTTATTAATTTTCTTTAAATAGATCTGAAGGGCTTTTTTAAATTTTGTTATTAAAAATAACTTTACTGGAATTTAAGCCCCTTGCGGAGAATTGGTTATCTTCTCATTATTTTTAAGTTAGGACTTCTCAAATGCTAAAGTAATGTGCAACCATCTCCTTTAAAGGTCAGATCCTTCCTTTAAGCGATTTTTTTCTTTACATCACTGCTCCTGTCATCCATATTGTCAAACTGTGCAGATTCATATTTGTGCCTTAATCTGCGGAGGGGTTTGAAGTAACGCCATCGTCACCCCTCTGGCGTTTTGCAGAGCTTCAAATTCTATCTGCATTGCTAAATGAACTTTTTAGAAACAAGCACGACGATGGAATTGGAAGGTGCCACCATTAAAGCAATCCGAGTAAACAACCTATTCGAATGAGATTTTTTTTCCAAGTAATCGCTTCAGCCATCTGCTGTTTCTTTGGCCTCAAGTGGCAAAGGAAATAGACCTTTCCACCGTGGGACCAAGCTTGACTTTTACAGTACCTTGATTATCATAGTCCTGCAGTATGTCACAAAAACGTGGACGGTATTAAAAACTGCAGTGGAAGCCATTGGTCTTATCGCAAGGAAGGTTTTACGTGCCATGTTTGCGCGCTGACATCTGGAGATGAAGATTCAGCGACGAACACAATAGGCTGTACGGCGACATCCCACTACTCAAGTGTCTACATCCATGTAGAGCAGATGGATAACACTTCTCCGGCCCAAAGAGCCTTTGAATTCGAGCCAATTGGACAACTCAACGTGTAACGCCCGCGTCTAAGATGACGCATATAAGTGGAGATGGCCATCAATCAGAATGGTGTAGCTAAATTGGAGGTAACTGGGGAGAGAAACGTGCCAACCTATGTGCTAGTTGAAGCTCAGGTTTACCTAGCACTGAAGAAGAAGAATAAGTATTCTAGGTATTAAGGTTCTACTTCTTAAAGTTCAACTCTACGTATCTATCAAAACGTATCTACAAGACTTGGGAGAGCTGAAATTATCCCGAGGAGATTATTTCTTAGTCTTTACGAAATGAAAATACTATGAAATCGGTTTGTCGGTTTTTGAACTTAGTTTCTTTTTCACTATTTCCCGCCTGTTACATTTTTAGTCTTAATGGAGGTTCTCTTCACCAAGTTGGTCGTTGTGAGAGTCATCTAATTCCAGCATTCCACTATTACATGACACAACCTGGCTCAGATTGAAATATTCTTCAGCGTCTTTTCACGAATTTCGTTGTTGAGCTTACCCGTCCATTATCATTTGGTCAAACAGTCCCAAAAGTCGCATATAGAACTTGAACTTAAGAAAGCGAAAAGCTTCCTCATCCTTCGTTGATTAAGTTCGGTTTTCAGAGCCAGAGTTGATTCATTTTGGTTCTCCGCGAGAGGGCTCTATGATTTATTTTGAAAAATCCTATTTAACTCGCCGTTCGAAGTCGGTATTAGACTTTGGATCCTTTCCACTCAGAGGACAGAGATTGAGTATTGGACTTACATGATTATCTGTCGACTTAATACTATGGAATTCATCCACTAGGTTTCAATATAATGCAATCTTGTCTAAGGAGGTAGGCATTCCTCTAAAAAAAAAGAACCGAAGCCCTTTCACGGTTCATCTGTTCTCTGGGCCTAATCTTCTGGGTCTCATATATTTTTTGGGTCTCATCTATTCTCCGGGTCACTTGGGCCCAAGTTGCAATTCACTTGACCCGCAATCACATGTTCTGAAACAGATTGTTTAAAACAACAGTGATAGGGGTCATATAGCAGAAAGTTTACACCCTTTTTTCAGGTACTTTACATATCTCGTAGCACCAGAGTGTTTTACATCTAGTCAAGCTCTGATATAGGCCCCGTAACACCCATTACCCTTAGTCACAAACTCACAAACTACTCACAATCCACTCATATCAGAGAGTACCATAGAAGACACAATACGAGTAGTTTCTGAAAGTGTTCCTTCTAGTCTGCTCACTTTCAAACGATGCGCTGAGTTTATTTTTATTTGTCGCAAACGTCATGCATTGCACTAACATGATTCATCTCAGTCTGAATACAGTCTGTTGATGTGCTATGACCACTGCTGCAGCCTTACTGGCCCCAAAACAATTGTAATATGCCAAGAAACATCAAGAACAAAGGTATTCATTCAGCTTCGTCGTAATTCGATCCTTGGCATTTGAGCATTCGGCAGAACGTGACACTTCTGCGCCGCTTGCTCACGACGCTTCATGGAGCAAATTATCAAAAGCTTGTTCGAGATCTCGAAAGACGGGATGCAATAAAGACCATATTGGTCCAAGCGAAATGAAGTCACCAGATGGTCTACAAGACACGATCGAATAGCCCGGTCAGTGAGTCACACCGTTTTCCTTGTAACTGCTCACCGAATTTGACTCATATTTGCGTTTTAATTTCACTGCGAACGTCTGCTTCTAAAAAAGGTTAATCCACACTGTTTTCACAGAAGGCGGACTTTCCGAAAAAGGTCCAACGCCTCTGCATTCCACGGAAGCCCGCAAGCTCTCCCAGCGTTATCTTATCCCCAACACAATCGCAGGGGTGGCGGCTATCAGCTGAATACGATTTCCCTTATCAGTACTCAACCGCAACCGGCTCAGTGGCGGCAGCTACGACAACAATTCATTCAGCGACGCTGCGCTTTTTATTCGTTTTCTCTCCTCAACCTCCAACAGCAGATCCAACATGTTTGAGTGGTTTTGCGGTTGCTCTTGTACTCCGATCAGATGGCGTTTGAGTGGCAGAATTCTGCCATCGAGTGAGTCCTCACGTCTGCTCGTTGCTGTGCCGTGCGTGGCGTGCCGTTGCGGTGTCTTGGGTTCGTTCTCTCTGGAGCAAGATCAGTTGGCTAGCGAATGCCATTGATTACATTTGTGTGTGTCGGTCGGAACGAGCGGTTGTCGCGTGTGTAGGAAATTATTTCGACGCGTTCGTCGCGAAAGAGGAGAGCGAAGCGAAAATTAAAACGAAACGAATATTTTTGTTTGTTGTCTTTTGAAAGCAGAGATAAACACGTACGTGATACACTCACACTGCCTCGAGAAATAACATAGAACGAACTAATTACGAGTAATATTGAAGTCAGTGAGCAGCCCTTACCTTTCGAATTACATACATATATTGACAACTTACGAGCTTTGTTGCGGGTTGGCAGAAGGCGCTCTCTGTGTGCTTCTGACTGATAACCTATATAGGCGTGTGTTCCCCGTACGCTGGCCTACACACATGACAGTGTGAACCAATTGCAACAGCATTAGCGCCTCCGTGTGTTATCTTAACGTGGTCGTTGTCTGTCGCCGCACATTGATGACTCTGTCATCTGGGCTGGATGACGTTTGTCACTTGTGTGTCAACTGTCATGTTTAAGTTTTTGTTTTTTCCGCCACAACTGTCAAACTGCTGACATCGATTGGCAATTAGAGAATAAATGTCCAGCCAATGTCTAGGGGTCTTACTCCGGCACAGCGATTTATATTCAATTACAACGACTGCGGGAGAGTGTGCGGCAGCAATTTCCTCCTACAGGGTAGACTGCGTTTTGGTGTAAAACTCAAAACTCACTCATTCGGAACACAAGTTTGGCGCGCCACACACATCTGGCTGACAGTTCTATAACGAACGTTTTTACATACTTTTTGTTCTGCTCTCTGCCTCGGTTTTGTTTTGCTAAAGAAAAAAAAAAAAAACTAGAAGCAACAGCGAGCATTCTCTCTTGTAAATTTGAATTGGCTCACACACATGTGTCTGTAATGTTGGAAACGTATGTTTCGTATTCAATTCAGTTTTTTTTTTGTAGGTCGGTTTCTATTCATTTGTTGTTTTTTTTTCGAGCCGTACATTCGAAGTCAGTAACGAGCCGTGACGTTGACATAAACTCAGTCCTTTGTCGCGCGTAGAGATTCTAGAGGAGAGAAAAAAGGGCTTCGTGGGGTCCTAGTTTTGTGAAGTTTGTGTTGAATTGCATTCGTTCTGGCCAACGGCTGAATGGCCTGACACCGCTTGACCCCCTTCAGTGTTGATTGAAAATTGGAAATAAGCGAAAAATAAATATTCCTATCAAGTGATAGTGGTGTGGTTGTGTGCACAACAACAACAAAAAAGTGTAAAAAAAAAGTGAAAGAAAAAAGGTCTGGAAAAGAGTCTATAAATATCTGATCTGGTTGTCAGACAGAGTCCATTATTGGTGTCTATTGGCCTTAATTTTGAGTGAAAACAAGAGTGATTGTCCCGGAGATTTGGCCGATTCGATTCATCCGCCGAATCAATTGCCACTGCAGTGGATTTTATATTTTACTTTGGATTACTTGCGGTCGTAACGTAGTCGACGCGCCGACGAAGCTGGATTAATTTGTTGGCTCATCTTCTGAGAGTAAGTGTCGGAGCTTATGGGAGTTTATATTTATTGACACTGCCGCTAGGCACTGAGTTTATCAATGAGAAGTCAAACGTAATCTCTGCTCACAAAAAAAAAAAACGCACTTAATTTACGAGTAAGAACGAAGGGTCTCATGGCTTACGAGTGTGTGTTTATGTGTTCTCCCTTTAGCGGGGAGTTCGAGGAGGGAATTAATTAAATTGCCATAAAACGGCGACTGGAATATGAATCCTGGTCCCCGCATGCAAACATGTGTATGACAGACGTTAGAGTGGCTATTTTAAGAAAAAGAAATGTTCTCTCAGGTCTTGAGATGGGGTGGAAATTATGTTGTTGGGGTTATATCTCTGTCTTCTGCTTAGTTGTTTTGCTTTTTTTATTTTTCTTTTTATTTATAGGCTCTTTTATGACACTTTATGAATGAGAGAGTGCTTTTTTTTTGTTTCGTGTTTACGAGGGGGATTTTCAAGGTTCCTTGGGGGAGCGATGTTAGCGCAGAATTATGAGCAGATTAGGCTGTAAACAACAAACTATAAGGATTGGCAAGGGAAAAGCTGAATTATTTTCGTTAATACCTTTCAGTGGCCGTTTGAATTTTATTTTTTCCCCACGATCGACTTTGCTGTGAAGTGGTCCCAATTTTTTGTCGATTTTTTCTTCCTTCTTTTTCCTTTGAAAAAAAAAAGTGATTTATGAATTGGCTTGTAGGTTGTTGGTTTGTTTTTGATTGATTCCGCGTTAAGCGAGTGCAAATTTGTTTGAGTTTTGTAAATTTGATTGATCATCTTTGGCTTGATGTTGATCTTTGTAATTCAATTAATTTGAAAACATGCGAACGTAGGTTGGACACAAATTATCTGCTGCGGTATGTGAAAGAGACTTTCGGTTTGTGGCTGGCATAAATTGCTTTTTAATTTGCTTTCGTCGTATAATTAGTTGAACGTTCTTTCGGCTTGTGGGATTGTGAATGTTTTGAGGAGTGATTATCGTGTCATTCTACGTTTTGATGGCTGATGTATGAGATCGTGACTGATTTAAAGATTGAATTTGATTTTAATTATAGTAATTCAATTATGTATGTTATTTTCACTACAAAACGAGGTGTAGTAGTCGTTCAGTTTGTTCAAGATTGAGGAAGTTATTTTGGATTAAGTTTTTCTATTAATGAATTCAATTAATTGAAGAATGCGAAACCGATTTGAAAGAATGTCTACTTCAGATAGTTAGCACTAGAGTGCTGTTTGTGGCGAGTGTTCATTAAAGAAAAGATTGGTTTTGAAATTAAGTGTCCTATTGGATAAATGCGAAAGTTTTTTTAGAAACTGCCAAGGTCTTTGTCTCCTTGATCTATTTTTCTGTCACATGTGAATTAAAATTTAACTTCTAATTATACCTGAGGAGCTTTGATTTGTTTGGCACATAAGGTTAACAATTGGATGGATAATTTGGTAAAACTAAAAGCGTGCTTATCTAATTATTCGCGAAAACTTCCATTTCTTGTCTCATGAATATATAACATTTCTTAAATCATATCATAATTCTGTAAAACCAAGAAGTCGGTCACCGAATAAATTACAAATCGGAAATTTGGGATCACTTAAAATGTCGGTTACAATGATCGGTAATTATCTTTCATGCCTTAGTTTGTTAACGAGTTTTGAATTATTTTCCAAGCATGCATTCTAGGCATTACAGACGGATATTTCTTTGAGATTACGGTGTTTTATTGTGTCTGTGATTCACTTTCAGACGTTTACTTGAATGCGTAGTTTGCTCTCCTGTTTCCTGTATAAATTTTTGAGTGGACTGTTAAATATCTGTAAACTGGAACCTAAATGCCGTTGTCGTCCACATACTTTTCATCTCTGAGTTCTTTTCCAACCGACCAGAGTCATAACGTTTGTAATTTCTGACACAATAAATATCTTACTAAATATCACTAAATTTCTCTAAAGTTCTCATTATTTAAGTGTGTTTTGTTGGCAAGAATTTAGAATTCTTTAGTCTTTGGCAAACAAATATGATATCGACTATGAAAACATGATCTTTATTTCTGAATTGATTCGGTCTCGAAAACTGTCATTTCATTCTTCTTTAACAAGTCATGAGCTCTCTGTTTGTCAGCTTAAAATCAAAAACGGAAAAGCAATCAACATTTAAAAATCGGCATATTGGCTTTCACTAAAATATTTCGCAAGTTCTTCAGTTCTCTTAATAAGCCGAGTCCGGCTAAAAATCTCTGCTGACGTGCTATAACCTTATCAGTTTCAAAAACAGTAAAAAAACATTTCATTCGGTCTTGTCTTAATTCAGTCTTTGGGATCTCAGCATTTTCCAGAATGCAAATTAAATTATCGGCAAACAGGGGATGTATCATAAAAAATACCATATTGGGGTACGCGAAGTAAAGTCACCAGACGGTGTACAAGACACGATCGAATGGAGTCTGGTCAGTGAGTCACTCTGTAATGGTTTATCGGATTTGACTCATATTTGTGGTTAACTGCTAACTATGCAGACTTTTACTTTAAAGCGTTATTATTTTTATTTGTTTTTATGAAACATGTGTTATTAATTATTTTAACTAACTGAGTGGGGAACAATTTTCTTAGACAACGCAGTATTTAGCGAAATCTCACTTTTTGACGGAGACTGCAAACTTATTCCAAAACAAAGTGACCGTCATGTATGCATTTGGATCAATTTCGTTTCCATTTTCCGCTTAAGGGAAGCCCTTGTCTTAGGAAAGAACTTGTTGATATCCATTCCTTTTCTTTAGTCCAGCATCGGAAGAAGGAAGAAGAGTCTATAGACGCTGTCCTTGAAACTATTACACCCTTAAAAACTTTTTGCAAGTGAAAAACTCTCGGTATCGAGAACTCAGACGTTTCATCAAGCATTTCCTTAGGAAGCCCTCTTCTACTTCCTAATTCAAAATTGAACACATTCTAATGTCTCCTGTAAAATGTCACTTCTTCTTCCATACCGACATCGCACAATTGGCGGCAAATCAAATATAAATGTCAAATAAATTGGTTTCCACGTGCCATTTGCACGTATCTAATTGACATGCTCCGACTTTGCCCCTCACTGTCGACGAAGACATTTTTATTTTTCTATGCTAATTCTGCTTCGTAATTTATTGCCTCGCTCACTCCGTTTTGTGTGCAGCATTGATGTTTTACGCGATTTTAAGATTGTGGTCTACAGTCATAGAGTTCTCGTCATACACCTCTAAGTTTGACTGAACCAAAACTTAGTCTTCCTTCTCTCTTTAAGACGCACATTTATAAAAGGGTGCTAAATTTCTGTATGACGCCTTGACATGCGTATCACTTTTCGCAGTTCATCGTTTTCTATTCGATGGTCAGAAAAAAAAAAAATAAATTTTACCCGAGCTGTCAGATAAAATAAAAATAAATTAAGTTTGATGTGATTTACTATTGAAAGTGTTGTGCCCACAACTCGTTTGGCACACAATTGCCAAAAATAATATTGTAAACAATTTTATTGACCAGCGCGATGAAAGACGGTGCCCAATTGGACATCAGTTCGTGTTTGTTGTACGATATCGTTGCTCTACACATTAATTTTGTCAACATTAAAAAAAAAAAAAACTTTGAAAGCATTTGTTGTTGCTCTTGTTGTCATTACGTGAGCACAGGTGGGAGTGTGGGGAAATATCATCATACATACATATGCATGTATGTACAAGTTAATGTCAACATCTTAATTGACAAAATAAGAATTTGATCATCGTTGCCAGCCATGGAAATTGATTTTGGAGTGTTGAAATTTTGTTCATTTTAATTTACGTTTCAATTCGCACGCGTATTTCGAAGTTGGCAGTTCGCCTTGATGGAAAAATTAAAAACCCGCATCGCATTGACGCGTAATAGGTTACGCGTTGGTATTTTTCAGATTGTAATATTCGGCCAGTTGAAAATATTTATTATTTACTCATGTATTCGTGGTCACCGTGGCGTAGTTGGTAAGTGCGTCGTGCCATACGCAGAAAGTCAAGGTTCGATTCTCGGGCGGGATATCTCGAATTTTTTCACGGCACCACATTTTTCAAGTTGCTGACAACACTCAAAGAGTATCAATTGTCTATGAAAGGCTTCTCAAATCTCGCCATACGGAGTTGGCAAAAACTGCAGGTACTCGTAAAAGAACAGTAGCACGTACAGCACGAGTAGTTGTTGTAGAAGCTAGGCCCTGGTCCCTTGTGGGCTGTAGTACCCCTCAATTATTATTATTATTATTTGCAAGCTTTGACTTTAATTGAGTTTAACAATTAATTTGTTCTGTAGATTTCGGTGACTGAATATTTCTGCTGAAAACACTCTAAGAGATACGCAGATCCTTGAATGTGCTTTGTTCCTACCGATTAAAATGCTAAAGATGACGCCCGTTCACAAAAAATCGATTAAACGCATACCAAAATCCGAACGCGTTAACGCGCCGTCGTGAATTGGCCTTTGACATTTCGCGGTTCCGGTCCTTTTATTATGCAGCTCATAACATTTTAATGCTGATTTTTTAAATATTTTCATCAACCCTCCGGATTCCTTTCTTGTACTCCATCGTCAAGACAAAACAGTATTATATTAATTGCTGGTGCTAAAATTTCTTTATATGCCAACATGCGGCATCGCAATCAGACAAAATTTTCAAAACATTCAAAGTGTCACGTACTGGAATGCAGCAACTATTTATATGTTTTGATGCATTTCTAAAAAACTCGGAATACTTGGGAGCACGGACATGGGAAATCGTTCTATAGAGAGATTGTCGCCTTTGACATGACAATTCTGATCAGGCCACAACCGTATTTCGCCAGGCAGGCAAAAGTTAAATTATTATTGCCGGTCGGTACCTATTATCAGAAATGTGCTTCTAAAAACACACCAGGAGTCACGTTCATATTAATGAGTTTCGAAATTCGTGTAAACTCTGCCCAGGGGGAGAGACCTGTAGTCACGATATCAATGACTCCGCGGCAAGGTAAACTTGCCGACTACCGACGCATCAAAGACTTTTCCAATGGCTTCTAATTATCGCTACAATAAATCAAAATAATAACCATAAATATTTTTCAATACTCGTACACGTCGTAGATAGAGACGCTCCGACGAAGCACGTCGCCCTCGCCACCGTATTCCACACAAAAGCTTTACTGTGTTTGCTTCCATGTATCGCAGTCGTCAAATCACTGGCAATATTCATAAATGCGTAAAGCATTACCTCATTGCCGTCAAAAGTCGTGACAGAATCGCCTTTGGCATTCGTGTTGCCACCTCTGTAGTGGCGTACCGATCCAACAGCTGGTTACACTCAATCATCGCAATTATAACCTAACCCAACGCAAAGTCAGCGAGGAAGCAGGAGATGCTACTTCAACAAAGTCTGTAGAGTTCTTCTCACTCACATAGGCATCGTGCACTCCAGAGTGCATTAGTTAACTGCTTGTGGGGTATCGATGGCAACACAATACCCTTGAATTCCAATTATAAACTGTTAATGGGGTCATAAAATTCGAATGTCTTTTACTTTGAATTGCCATGGCAACCCTTATACCGGGCCATTCCCCTTTGACTCTTGTCATGGGAAAATGTCGAGCGGTTGCATTTAAAGGGGATAGACCGGGACACGAGTGACTGAACAAATACTCGTAAATGCGAGGGGTCTCTTAAACAAAAAAACACGTTAAACACGAAAGTCGAGTAACGATGCACAAAGCAAAAGCGGATCCGGCCCGTATTTCCAGGCCGAAAAACAGAAATCAATTAAGAAATCAACAACAAAAGTCGCTGTGGGGTGATGTCATTAAAATTCAATTGTCATCGCCAGTTGAACATACAACAAAGACGCGCCACACAAGTGACAGAGATGTGTGCATTCGCTTGGTGTCGACAGCAGACGGTACGTAGTGCATCGCTCAAGCACACGGCTAGCAAATGCAAATTCCCCGATTTTGCCCACCCAATATGACAATGCGGTGCAATGCAAATGACAACTCTCACTCTGAATGCAATTAACTCGACACAACGTTTTGACAATGTCCCTGCGCCCGGTCTGCCCCGGACATACATACGTACATCCACTTTGTCGTCCTCAACATCAACATCATTATCCGACGCCGACGACTTGGCCACCTACTCGCCAACTACCTGGGAGATGGCTGCAGACAACAATGAAGATCTCTCCTTAAATAGCAATAATACGATTCCAATCAATTCAACAATTCAATTATTAATAAACAAACATGGCAGCAGCACGGAGTGTACGCATGCGCGGCAGCGTCGTCGCTTGGCTGGCTCTCGGTCAATTTAATTTGAATATGATCACCCGTTCGCGGGATGTCTGAGACAACATTCGAGAGGTGAACAATGCAGGTCTCTCGGTAAGGATAAGTGCCTGCTGACGTTGTTGAATGTTGTTTTAAAGTGCGCACTGCTGCCGTGTGGGTGTTGCCAGATTGAGATGTACTCTGCCCTGACGTCTCTACATTGTAGGCTGTGCAGATTTTACAATTGTGTAAACTGTAGCTTAGGAAGTGCAGTTTGTGTTTCCTTGGATTTTCCATTGGATGTCAAGAGCAATACGAGGAGGATGACTAAATTGTGACCTTGATGGACTAAAATTGGAAATTGTTTTTTTGGAGATATTGCCTGGGCTAGAATAGGACCACAGAACCACGATCAGTCACAAGATTCACGACAAATGCACTTGAGGATTAGCAAAATCAATTTATGCATTAAGTCGTTTTCCGTGGTCGAGAAAAATAACAATTCGGCAGGTAGGGACAAATTTTTTGAATAATTGAAAAGCCATTTTCAATGAACTTGGCAGCACGGCTCATTCTTTGAATATTTCTGGAACTGTTCATTTTAACATTTTCCTTCAACTCTTCATTAGAAATTACTCTCTCAACATTTTTCAGGATCTAGAAAGGTGCAAGACAAGGACAGAGATTTTTATCTGACCAGAATTAAATTTCAAAGAATGCAATCAAGGAATGTACTATTCGAACTTCAGAAATGCAATAACGAGAAGTGCGTACTCGTACTGAAGTTGAGTGCAGTGTAAAGTTTCGATTTGGAAATTGCAATAGAGCCGCTAGTGTTGAATCTTTCTTTAGGATAATTTTCCATTTCTGGCCGCCTATGCGTTCATGCGACCGATAGAAACCACACTGCACCTCTTTCTAACCTGCCAGACCTAATTTTATAAACAAATTGTAAAAAATTAACGAAAGAAACCTAAGGGAAGTGTTCAATAATGTACTTCTTCTTCTTCTTCGGATGGCGCTACAGTCCGGGGTGGACCTGGGCCTCAACCAACATGCCTCTCCAGCTAGCACGATCTCTTGCCAGCTGCTTCCAGTTGCGCACTCCAAGTTGGTTGAGGTCCTTTTCCACTTGTGTGCGCCATCTCAATCTAGGACGTCCTCTGTTGCGTTGTCCCTGTGGTTCGGATTCGAAGACTCTTCGGGCCGGAGCAGTGCTGTCCATCCGCTCTACATGGCCTAGCCACCTTAAGCGTTGTATCCGTAGACGCTTGACTAGGTTCATGCCGCCGTACAGGCTATACAGTTCGTGGTTGAATCTTCTCCTCCAGATGCCATCAACCCAAACAGGACCAAAAATCGCACGCAGAACTTTTCTCTCGAATAGACCAAGGGCTTCTTCATCCGCTTTTAGTAACGTCCAGGTTTCTGCGCCGTAAAGCAGGACAGGGATGATCAAGGTGTTGTACAAAGTTACTTTGGTCGTTCGGGAGAGGGCTTTATTACTCAATTGCCTCTTAAGCCCAAAGAAACAGTGATTGGCAAGAGTGATTCTGCGCTTGATTTCGGTACTGATGTTATTGTCCCTATTCACCGCGGAGCCGAGATAGACGAAGTCCTTCACTACCTCGAAACGTCTGCTGTCCATAATGACGCTCTGTCCGAGACGTCGATGTTCTGCGTCCTTCTTTGATGACAGCATATACTTTGTTTTGCCCTCGTTTACCACCAGTCCCACTTTAGCCGCTTCCGCTTCGATGCTAGCAAACGCCTCATTGACGGCTCGCTGAGTTCGGCCGATCACGTCAATGTCATCCGCATAAGCTAGCAGTTGAACGGACTTGTGGAAGATCGTGCCTCTGGTGTTGACGTGTGAGTTACGCACGATCCCCTCAAGAATGATGTTAAAGAAGTCGCATGACAGCGCGTCGCCTTGTCTAAATCCTTTTTTGACATCGAAGGTCTCGGTGAGTTCGCTACCGACCTTGACGGAGCAGCGAAAGTTCTCCATCGTCATCCTACACAATCTGACGAGTTTGGTAGGGATGCCAAAACTAGACATGGCACTGTATAGCTCGTCTCTATGCACGCTGTCATACGCGGCCTTGAAATCGACAAATAGATGGTGGGTGTCGATTTGTACTTCTTGGGACTTCTCCAGGATTTGCCGCAGTGTGAAGATCTGGTCGATTGTGGACTTCCCTGGCCTGAAACCACACTGATAAGGACCTATCAGGTTGTTGACGAACGGTTTCAGGCGCTCACACAATACGGCAGAGAGAATCTTATACGCGATATTAAGGAGACTGATCCCTCGATAGTTGGCGCAGTCGAAGGGGTCTCCTTTCTTGTGGACCGGGCATACGATGCTGAGATTCCACTCGTCGGGCATGCTTTCCTCCGACCATATCTCACAGATGAGCTGGTGCATGCACCCAACCAGCTCATCCCCAGCCGCTTTGAACAGCTATGCGGATAGTCCGTCCGCGCCAGCAGCTTTGTTCGACTTCAGTCTCGATATTGCTATCTTGACCTCGTCGAGGTCGGGGGGACGGAATTCTTGTCCATCGTCGTCCAAATTGGGTGGAACATTCTGCCTAACAGCGGGATTTGTGTCGTCATCGCCGTTTAGGAGTCTGCAGAAATGATCCTTCCAGATTCTCAGCACCGACTGCGACTCTACCACCAGTTGTCCATTTTGGTCCCGGCAGGCTTCAGTCCGAGGTTTGTAACCGCCAGATAACTGTTTTACCTTGCGGTAAAAATTTCGGACGTCATTCCTGCCATAGCACCTCTCCATTTCCTCGACCGCGCGCTTCTCGTGCTCTTTCTTTTTTCTTCTGAGAAGCCGGTTCTCTTCCCTTCTTCTCTGTTTGTAGAGCTCACAAACAGCTCTCGTCGTTCGATGCAGCGTTGCCTTGTAAGCTTCCTGTTTGGCTGCATGCGCCTGCCTGCACTCGTCGTCAAACCATGGGTTCCTCTTAGGTGGTGGCATGAAACCCAGCACATCAGTGGCGGCCTCTTTGATGGCTTCTTGACAACGTTTCCATTTGTCTTCTATTGTTTGTGCAGGCAGCGTCGAACTTTGAGACAGTTTCAGGGAGAATCGATCGGTAAAGGCTCTAGCGATCGGCTGCGATTGTAGCTTTCCGACGTCAAACCGTTTTGGCCTGTCTCGACTCCGTTGCTCTCTCGATATCCGGGTTCTTACCTTGGCTACAACAAGGAAATGATCCGAGTCGATGTTTGCACCTCGGAAGGTTCGGACATCGAGAATACTGGAGGAGTGTCTGACGTCGATCGCAACATGATCAATCTGGTTGACGGTTGATTGATCAAGTGATCGCCAGGTCCCTTTATGAATGTTGAGGTGTGGGAACCGCGTGCTGGCCACAGAGAGATTTCGACCCGAGGCGAAGTCAACTAGCCTGAGTCCGTTTCCGGAGGTGTTGGCGTGCAGGCTGTGTCTTCCGATGACTTTAGCAAAGACTTCTTCTCTTCCCAGCTGAGCGTTGAAATCTCCTAGAACGATCTTGGTGTCGTAGCTGGGGCAACGATCGTAAGTCCTTTCAATAATGTACTGCTTCTTAAAAAAAATATAATTTCTTACACCAATGTTAATTTAGATTATGAGAAAGTAAAATCATGTGATTAATAAACGAAGGACGTCTATTAACCGGAGTGTGAATTTCAAACTTACCGTTAAAAGTATTGGTCCGGGAGGCCTATTCCGAATAAAAAACAATCATTCCAACCAACGTCATACGTTGATCAACTCAACGAAAGTGACGTTTCACAAAGTACCCATGTTCAAAGAAATCCTTTCCCATTTCATCATTTTTTTAAATTAAACTAGCGCCAATCCAGTCGTAACTTTTTCTCGTGAAACGGCAACTTCTATAAAATGGATTCACGCTTTTTCAATCTGACATTGACATTTATACATACCTAAGTTAAAGAGTAGTCGTTTAAGCGGGCAATCTCACATGACGTGCACGCGCCGTTCTTTGCCTTAAAACTGATTTAAAATTCATAGCGTCTTTATCAATTCTGAGAATTTGAGTTCTCGTGTATATCACGATTCTGGAAATCCCATATCAGAGTAGATGTCAAATGAGTCGATCGCAGGAACAAAGCGGTTATTCTTTACCTCACAGTTCAGTTCACGCAAGACAAACAAACTGGAATTCCGTCAGTTTGCCACAATTGACAGCACATAGAGGCATGCGATGTTTTGTCATGTTTTCCCGGCTAACCTGTCAGCAATAGATGTGTTAAACATGTTTTGACAGCAGTAATTAAACTACAGCACGGTGTCATTGGCTTGAAAAGAGCACTCTTGCGTTGCCGGTTATGGCTACACTTGAATGTCAGATCGGTATCAACTTTGACAGTTCAATTGACGCTCACAATTTATGAACGGTAATTGTTGGGTCTCCTTATGAAAGCGTTCCGTTCTTTGTTTGTTCCATCAAAATAAACTCGAATCGAACATCGGCGGAGGGGCAGGAGAGAAACAAAAGACGTGGCATTGAAATAAAACAATTGCTATTGACCCTTGAGTCATACGCCGCCCAGTGTCTTATCGAAAAGCAATTACACAGAATCTCACACACGTTCGAACAGGCCAGCGGATCTGCCCTTAGATCGAATAAGTCAAGTTTTATTGTGTGTCGACCCAAGCGAAAGGGAAAGGGATCCTTCCATCGACCGTGCCGCTGTTCAGTACAGCGCTCCGGCCGCCTGTGCCTTCGGCAGAGAACGCTGTGCGGCCGAGCACATAGCAGAGCTCGCACACACGAGCGCAATCAGAGGACGGGTGTGTCACCACTTTTCTAAATGGACGCGGACGGTGTGTTATTTTAAATAATGATCGCCGCTCGGGCTCTCGGGATTGCCTACCAATCCCACTGGCTGGCTCACACTCATTCCAGCTGCAGCAGAACCTCCTACGGAGATCACGCTGAGAGTGTTTAGCATACCACAACCGCTCCGGCGGGTACGAGCGATCCGCGCTCCATGTACCTCGGTCGTGTAACCTCGTTACGAGTGCACTGGGAAAACTTCAATTTACTAGTTAATTATATCGTGTGCTCCTATTAGGCCGATTGAAATGGTGACACTTACAAATTGCGCGCCGCGCTCGGTAGAAAGAGGAAGAGAGAAAAATGAGATGCCAGCGGAAACCCCGCAGAACAGTGGCGCGGTCGGTCTATTATTTCACGTCTGGGTATCTCACGGTGTGGCGGAGCTCGTCTCGAATCGAAAGCGAATTCGATTTGAATATCTCGCCTGATTGCTGGGAAGAGGTGTGTTGTCAGCTGATGCTGTTCCTCCGGTCGCACAATGTGACACCCAGTGGCTCGGATGGACACCGGACGCGTGGCGGGGTTTGTTTGCGCGCTCGTTGCAATGTTTGTGTTTGCCGTAGAATTACTTCAACTGGGTATGAGTGCGCGAGTGCCAGTACACGAGTATCGGGTAGATGTCGCAGGAGCCATGGGCGGCGTTTTGACCCTATTTTGATTCGTATCAATGTTAATTAATTATTTATTTTCCTTTGGCACACGTAACGCTGAGTGTGTTACACTTGGGCTTTTATTTATCCAGTCCGCCACGGTTGTTGCGGCCGGTGGTTTGCTGGCCTGCCGGTCGTGTTGGGCCGTGTGCCGTGCGCCGTGTGCTCTGTGTGACTGGACTGTGATTGGAAATCTAATTTTATGAATTGGAACGTGATGCGGTTTAACCAATTAAACGGTATTTTGGTTAATTGTTTGGTGGCTGACGGCAGGAGCTTACTAATAAAACCCTTGTACCTGCCTACTGGGGGATCTAATTGGACAACGGACAGTGCACAATGATGTGGAGCGTTATTTAACGCTGCTCGCTTACTGTGTTCGCCTGATTGAATTTGTTTTGTGGCGATACGAGTGGGCAGAGATTGCCCTTATTGTTTGGCCAACAAATTGCATAAGCTGTGTTGTGGCGTACTTGTGGCGCGTACTTACGTCTGACGATAGGGATCTTTGGACGAGTGTGTGCTGTGTGCGCTGCTGTGCCCGGTTGACTAATGTCAGCGGTGGTGCACACAGATGGTATCGACAAGTTTGGCTATTTAGTAGTCTTGTTCACGCCCAATTCACATTCTTCATCCACACATTTTGTGCGGTGATAGCATCTGTGCGGCTCGAATGCTGCTGTCCGGGCGCAATCGTCGTTAAATGGTGTTGCTCACTGGGGCGGTGGCGGTGGCGGTGGCGGTGGCAGCAGAGAGTGCTTGAGCTGGCAAACACTCAAAGTGACATTAAAATTGTAATGACGTCTGAAAATGTTGGAAAATTACACCGATTAGAGGCGTTTTGTCGGTTGTTAGTGGTTTGCTACGTTTGATGTATCTTTAAGTGAGTGATGATCCACTTGGGTGTTCCCGTTTGTGGAACTTATTGAGTGAGTGAGCGCGATGGCGAAACAGGCCAAGGGGAAATCGAAAGAGAAACTTCATCTGCTGTTGAAATGACTTGGAAAGTGCTGCCAGATCAGAGGTGGCATCTACTGTGTTTGCTTTGACGGTTCGATCAACAGCACCAAGAAGTTCTAATTTTGTTGCTCGTTTTGCAAGTTTTGTCGATACTTTCACGTGCTTACTCAAATTTAACTTGATTTCGGAACTCTTCCGCCAGATTGCGTTTTTGGGGTACACGATATTTGGTTTAGCAAACTTGCGGCGTGCCGCATGTGAAAACTTGTTCGCCCTCCGAAATGCAAATGATAGGTGAGAACATGAATTTATGGCGATCGATGCTTGTCGCGGGACAGCTGTTAAGTGGGAACATTGTATTGGGTTAAGCAGTTATACGAATTTTATGGTTTAACAATAGCGCTCGTTGCTGCTGATTAACGTCAACGTTCGGCGTGTAATCAATAAAACGACGGGATCATAAAATGATTAATAGATGGTGTTAGGGCTCAAATCATTTTATACACTCAGCTGTCTTAGCAGTCAAGTGCGATTGCGTGACACAGTTAATTTTGCAGGTCTTCGTCAAGACGTGCTGCGCCACCTGGAAACGCTAAAAGATGTCATATCTCTGACGACGTAAATTCCATTAAACCGTTTGTTCGCACTCATCAAGCTCCTCCTCTTTCACACAGCCTTCCCACTGAATCCCAAGGGCACTTGAACTGTAGGACATCTGCTTCCAACCACTGGATACCGTCAATCCATCTAATCATTTCGAATATCCCCTCATTGAGTTCACTTAGCGTGCCAGCGATTCAACAGACAAGAGACGATCTCACCCAAAGGCACACAGGGCGGTCGGTTGGGAGGACCAACCATGGATCATGGTCATTTTCATGTGCAAACTTGTTGTGCGTCGTCTGCCGATCGGTACAAGTACACCGCCAGCACACACACAGCACCCGGGGTTGCATAGTGAGAGCATCTCCGTGACTGTGTCGTGTGGCGTTGTCGGCTTCTAATGAAACCAACCCAGGAAGCAGATGTTTGCCAAAAACAAATACAGCAATGTTCGAACGGGCACACCAACAGAGCAAAGTCAACGCCGCTGTTGGTTGGCTGGTTGCTGCTGCTGCAGTACCAACAGATCGCACGCTAAGATGGTGTTGGCAGTCGGTCGATGGTGATTTCATCTTTTAATTTCGACAAACCCAGCAATACAACAACAACAACAACGACTAACGACAAATTAAAATGCTGACGCTGATGAATTCATTTTGGGTGCATCTTTGAGGTTGTTTCCGTCGGTCGTGGCTGTTGGCCGTCGATCGGCCGCCGACCGCCGGCTTTGGTTCGTCATCGTCACACTCGTCACCGTCATCTGGTGTTGACTTTACGGTGTCGAGAGGGCACACGTTTCGCAGGCAATTCGATTTTGCTGTCGAGTGTGAGTTGTAGGGAATGGCCTTTGGTGTTGGATTGCGTTTATTTTCGTTTTTCATGAATGAACGCAGAACCTTTTTGTGGTTCCTTGAGTTCACGAGAATGTCGGGTGTGATGTGAAAAAGGGTCTTCGACCGGCAGCGTCTGTTGTGGAAAAGGGAACGGCGGTGGATAAGACCCACGCCACGACACGGGGCCTGTGTAAATTGACAGATCGTTAAATGGGCAACATTGTTAGGCCGGTTGTTTTATTGTGCACCGCCCTCGGTGTATTTGTTTTTTTCGTTGTTTTTTTTTTTGTTCTGATTTGTCGTGGCGGGCGGGCAGGCAGGAAGGATGCAGGAAGCTCCTTTTGTGAACGCGTCTTATCACCTCGGAATGGGATTATTGATGCGACGTCAAGGCAGAAGGTGGAAGCATTCAACTTTTGGTCTGTTTTCGGAGGCATTAACGCAGTGTCTGGGCTGTAAAATGATGAGTGATAAATGACTTCTGGGGAATGCTTTTCGATAAGCGAGGCTTTAAGTGGATGCTTAGGAGCGTCTGGGGGATCGGGTGCTATGCATCATGCGGACAGATCCTTGTTGGTTTACGAATGAGCTCTTAGATAAGTTGCCGTGAAATTCGAGGTAAATTGTGTTATTTGTCAACGTGTGGTGGCGTCTTTCGTGGAATCGCCGGATTGGCTTCCTGGAGACGTCTCGTGCAGGTGGCTGACATTAAGAGAGGCTCCGTCGGGGTTGATTGTCCGCACTGGCGTCATATGATCGATCGGTTGTGACAATCAATTTTGGAAATTATCTCTCCCGATGCACTAAAAAAACACAAAGCCCGAGCAAATGAAGTCCCGCTTGGCTTGGGGCAACATACAGCCAAGTAATTCTTGAACTTGAAAAATCGACAAATCTGCACCCACGCTAGACCACAAGAAGCGAAAGTGTGCACCATCTTAAGAGCAAGGTCCATGGCCATACCGCAGGAGCACGTGTAACTTTCCCAGTGGTCCGTACAAGTGTTAATTTCTCTTGCAAATAGCCCGTGCAATACCCACGGGCTACCGTCATCCGAAACCCATCTCATTTCAAAAGCAATCTCCGTGTAAGACCTCATCTCGTCGATGCTTTCATCAATATTCATTTGCTTTCCACCGTCAGGCGAGTCGTACTTTCCACAAGGCCGTAAACTGCACGTTAGTCGCTTTTCTTCAAGTGCCTATGACCACAGTGGCCAGCTAGCGATCGCGCCAACTTGTTGATTTCTACGTGTTTTTTTTTATGGTGGAATGCCACACTCGTTTCTGTACACCCGCAATCATCCCAATTACCAAAGGTCACCCACGGAGCAGCGTATTGCTGCCTTATCCTCCAGTCGTTTCATGCCCATTAAGTTGGCTGCAATTAAACACCCACCCGCAGCCAGTCGCAAGTGAGATCATCGGCTTGTCCCCCACGTCGTCGTCCGTGAGACGTATTTCAACTTAACAGCCTAAGGGTATGTAATGAGCATCAATTATGTCATACGCCGAAATGGAACTTGCCGCCTGCCCGCCAATTGCTTCCTAAATGGCTTGTTTTCGTCATTTCTGCCTGTCGTATCGCCGCAGTCTGATGATGGAGTACATTGTATGTAAATTGCCGCGCTAGATGATGAAGCTATCGCGCCCGTTGACCCTTTTACATTTCACAGCCGATAACGACGAGATGAGCGAGCACCCACATTCTGCGTTGAAGTAACTCTGTGATGAGCGCAGCCATGGCTGGTTGGAGATCATCGCCGGCTCCCTCGCTACACAGTGCGACTAGAACAGGGGGCTGAACTGTCGATGCGGATCAACACTCCAGAGTGCGTGTGTAAATTCAAGCACACGAGAACAAGCACTGGAATCAGACACCGATGGCTGTGATCGCAGTGACCATGTGCTGTACGACTCGTCTGATCTCGCTGCGCTGGTGTTGCGTGGTGCCCGGTGCTGCCCTCCTTCCTGCGCCAGCACATTGACGGGGGAGCGCACTTCAAAAGAAATTACTTACGCGCCTAGAATCTTGTCGGCGGTGCTGGGTTTTGTAGTCGGTGTGCCCCCGACGTACATACCTAATTACCGTACAGTGTCGGGGGAGCGGCAGCGGTGGCGGCAGTGCGCGATCTGTATCAGATGAACGGTCATTTGCCCGGCAGAAGGGCTCATCTTCATGAAATGAAACTAATTTGGTGTCTCATTCCATTCCAAGTTTGCACTCTGATCGTTCGTGGCCCCCCCGCCACCGCCGTCGTTTGATTGCTGTGCGCATTGGTCGGAGTGTAGCTGCGAGTGTTTTGGTCTAGTGCTCTTGTGCCCTTCGTCTCCTCTGCCGCGGGCGGCAGCTGTTGTAACAACTTCTACTGAATTTCAATTTTGATAGGTTTCGGCTTGGAGTGTTTTGTAGTTTTTGTTTTGTTCTCTGTTGAAAATGAATGGCCATACGGAGTGTTTCATTCGTTAAGTGAACGCAAACAGAGCGTAGCCTAATGTTCTCGGCCTTGTTGATTCACTGCGTGCGTTACTCTGCGTTGCACACGAGACAAGCTGCTCTGGTGAGTGTTGGCGATGGGCGATGCGCAATGATGTTTCTTGGAAGTTAAAAAGCGGAAATTAATTACGCCGAATCAGAGATGCGAGGTAGTCGCGGTTTAGTGAGAAAAGAAGAGTAATGATTTGGCATTACTGGCGGTGGGCAATTAAAACTTGTTTTGTGGGCCTTGTGGAGGGCATCCATTTTGAGCTTTTTGAAGTTGCCTTAATTGGTGTTTTTTTCATGTTTGAAAAGTGTAAGTTTGTAACTGAATTGACACCTGTCAAGGGAACTTCCGACAAGAATGTCAACAAAAAGGTGGATTAAGGCGGAATTAAGACATCGAATTCATTCCGTTAAAAGAATTTTGTCCGGAGTCAAAATATGGGAAAAATACCTGACAAATGTTCAAAAATGCCTTAACCAGGTCAACTATGTCTATTTTTCAGCATAAACAAAGTTTTGGTGAAATCAATAGTGACACAAAAATGTTCATTCCTCAATCCGACACTCTCGCCGAGTCTCTCTAGAATGTTTTCATTTTGAAAAGAAATGCGTTAGCTAATTAGGCCTCAGGAAGTTTTGCCCCCAAAAGAATCCTTCTGTTTACATGTCATCAGACCATCAATTCCCCGTCACGTTAAATTCAAACAGGTACAAACTCACTTACAGCAAGTGAATGGACCATGCCGCCGTCCTGCTCTCGCCTAACATAAACCACTGACCGTAGTTAACACACAAATCACCTCACTCACGCGAAAACTGTCAGATTTTCTTTCTGTCAGTTCATGCGGCCAAGATAAGTCTGAGAGAAAAGGAAAAAAAAAGGCGGAGAAAAAATGAGTTGGGGTCTTAGAGGTGAACGGGTATAAACACGTTTGTGAAATACGAAGACTATGTCATGACTAACAATGTCTTGTTAGCGACATATGAAGATTTTGATTTGACGCTTATAGGCTGTTGATTTGACTATTTTATGTCTTGGACGGCTTTAGAAAAAATCAAGCGAATGATGCTAAGGGAATTTTATGTGTTTTTTTTGCTTTCTGCATAGGCAGCGAGGCCTATTGAAGGTCGAGGTTTTATGCTCGAAAAAAGGTTGTGCCAGAATTCTTGTGAGCGGTTCATGAAACTGATTTTATCATAGCCGTGACTAACCTGCAAGTCGGATGTTTACGGTCTTCTATACAGGTCATCAAGTATGCAAATTATTGCGGAAACACATCTTGCTTTGAGTCTTAATACAATTCAAAGTTCTGTTTGTTTTGAGTTTCGTTTTTGAAAATTTATATATTTTCGAGTAGGGTACGTATTTGAATTTTTATACATTGGGACAGTTGTGTGGTGAAATTCAATTTGTGTCGGATTTTTTGAAAATATCTCGTTTGTTTCCGAACAGATCGCATCCGCTTGTTAAAACGTGGCAAGGGGAATATAAACATTATGGTGTATTTACAGTAAGGTAGTCAGTCTTCCTTGTTAATTTGTTAGTTTTTCAATTGAATGGACTGTCTTTGTGTGTTCCGGAACAGGCGAGTAATAAATTAGGACAGTCTTTAAGTGAGGCTCTTAGGTTTACTCTTAGGCTTACAAGCCAGCTGTCAGAAGTCTGTAAGAATAAGAAAATAGTTGGCATATATTTCGCTCTGCTAAAACCAGTCCATTCAATTGAAAAGCTAACAAATCAATGCGATATGAGATGACGAGTTTTACGTACAAACTTTTGGGAAGTGTCAGTTTGAAACAAAAGAGAAGAAAACGTTAAGAGTGTTTTCAAACGAAGATGATCCCAAATATTTTTCTTTTACTCTTTTTCTTTCTCATTTTACAGTGTGTCCAGGATACGAAATGTTTAAATGCAAAGAAGCATTAGAAAATGAAACCTAACTTTAGTATGTACGTACTTCCACAACTGGGCTTTAGTAAAAATGAAAGTTTTTCTTGTTTACCAAATTCAATGTTTTTACTTTGTGGCACTGATCTTGGCAAACAATTATTTGTCAAGTTGTCAAGGCATTACTGGTGATGAGCATTTAAATTTTGTTCTGTGGGTCTTGGGGGTAACAAAAACCTTAGTCTGTTATGGATTCACGAAACTCTCCCTTGAAATAAAACCAATCCTGCAACTCCATTCTAGATATCGAATTAATAACTCGTCAACTGACCTTTTTTCCGAGTCAAAACTTCTACTGTGTCCTTGCCAAATTTAAAGTTTTATCAAAAAAGAAAAAATGCAACAATCATCCAAATTCGATTGTGTAACTTGACATTCATGGTAAAACCAACAGTAAAGTGAAATTTTTAAAAGTTACAGGGAATTTTGTAGTTTCAAGTCATTTACTACTGTATGTTTTATTTGTTTTTTTGGTAATCTATAATAATAATAATTGAGTGACACTACAGCCCACAAGGTACCAGGGCCTAGCTTCTACAAAAACTACTCGTGTTGTGCGTGCTACTGTTCTCTCGCGAGTAGAAGGGACCTACAGTTTCTTGCTGACTCCGAACAGTGAGATTTGAGAAGCTTTTCATAGACAATTGATACTCTTTGAGTGTTGTCAGCAACTCGAAAGAGGTGGTTCCGTGAAAAAATGCGAGGTGCCCCATCTGAGAATCGAACCTAACTTTCTACGTGACTGTCGACGCACTTACTACTGCGCCACGTTGATCTACAAAATTTTTAATTAAAACCATCGACGTTGTGCAGCCGTTATATCTAAAAATACGTTTGTAATGGGGAGAGGGAGTATACCGGTGTTTGTTTGACGATTTAAAAGTTCCTGTTTTAGGCTTACCGTGCAACTGAAAATGTTTAAAATTTGTACAGAAAACTGTGATTACGAGTATTACATCTTGAAATTATGGAATCGTGAATTAATTTTTTTTAACATCAGATTCTCAAAATTCTATCTAAGAATTTCAGCAGATTTAACAGCTGCCAAAACCGTTCGTTGGAACCTGACTTAGAGACAAATTGTCTGTACTGTACTAGGGAGTAGATAACAAAGCACGCCTTTCAACTTCGTTGGCCGCACGTGAATATTCGTAAATTTTCGTTTCGAATTTAATGGCTGCGAACTTTTTTTGTTTCCATGCTTTGCGTACTTTAAAATTATTTCCTAAGCAAAATCTTGAATGTTTCCGAACTCCCACTACATGTATCCAAAATTCGCCAACATAATTACTTTCTCTCGTATTTTCAAAATTTGAAATTAATTGGCATAAACCACTCCCGAATCAACTTACACTGCAATAACCTTTGTTTGGTAATATTGGGAAAACAAATGCCAACAAATGTTTTCAATCTCCCCACATATTGCTGAATTCATCTCCCTCTCCAAAATATAGTATAGTCACGTCACAACAAAAGTCTATGACAACATCGCCATCACAGTTTGAGTCCAAATATTGACACCACAGTCATGTGCACTATCTGTGTCATGCGGTGTCAATTCAATGTCATTGCAATCTGGTTGGCAAATCAAGCAGACGTCAAGCTGATGCGTGTCCATAAACTTAAGCGTTTATGTGTGTGAACGTAAACTTTTTTACGATTCTAATCTATGCGCGCGATACCTTCCCACATAAAGATTACTGTCTACATAATTCTGTTCGGTTTTTTATTTTTTTTTTCTGAATTCCGTCAGCATTTTGTAAATAAATAAAATTCTTAGATATCCTATCTGTGAAAGAATTTTTTTCTGTTCAAAAAAAAATGTCAGTCGCCTAAGTTAAGGCGCGTTTGTCATTTCAGATAAAACCGAGGACGGGAAAAAAATCAGCTTCGTATCTGGAAATCGCCGGGGAGATAGCTGAAGCTTTTACCAAAAAGAATGTTCATTAAACAATCGATCTGTTGTGATTGTTTATCAGGAGCTTGCCGGCAAGGCAGCACAGACAAGCACGCAATTATCATAGTCGCGTCCCCCCGCTCAAACGGGAACCGGTTCGAACTGACCGTCGAAACGACCCTCCTCCCAGGTGAAGTTGAGGCAAATTATGATTGTTTCCTTGTAATTTAATTCCGTCCCAACCATAAACATCTCAGGTAGACTTTATTAACGTCATTCTTCCATAAATTACGAGCATACGAGTATGCTGGGAACCCACCAAGCGGGGACGTTCCGACTGCGACCGACTAGCGAATACCCAGCGCGACTAAAGATCATCGCCGCGAGGATCACAAGCAGTTTTTTGTCCGCTGCTCCGTCGCCTCTACGTCCCCCCAAATTCACCACTGATAAGGGGTCCCCTCCGCTGCTGAATTTCGTTTTATTACCATTTAATTAAGTGTATTCTCTTAAGTATACTAATTGCTTGGCTAGGCTGAGGTGACAGCTGAACACGTCGATCGCCGGTGATCTCTCTGCGTGCATGGATTCGAATATTTAATTAAATTAATGTAAATTTGGGACTTGGACAGTTTTTCTTATTTTTTTCGTAGAAGGACTGCTAATGGAATCGGATTCCAATTGGGATTGTGTCAAGGGGCGGCTGAGCTCGACTTATCTGCGGTAGATTCTGATCTGTTGCCACATAATCTTTTGAGGAAGCTTAAGGGGGCTTCATGATAATTAACTTAATGAATTGGGCGGAGTCCGACACAGTCCGAGGAACAGACGATCATACTTCAAGGAACTGAAATAACCACAGTGCATTCAGGGACACGGAGGCCGTATGAATGGATGTAGAGATCACCTCGCCTGCTGCTGACACAGATAAGCTAAGTTGGGACTGTGTTGGGAGATAATTTCCCAAAGGCGCTGCCGTTTAGGAAGTTGTATTTCACGACGACGACAACGGAGAAATATTAATGAAATGACATGGTTCTTTTTTGTTTCTGCTTTTTTTTTCATCTTGGGCAGATGTCTTGATGTTATCGTGCAGCACGGAGTCAGATAGCGTGGAACTATAAATTGGTGGTAAAGTATTAATGGGAGATGGTGATGGATCTGGTAGGGAAATGAGAAGACCCGACTCAGATCGTGGGCTGTGACTGAAGTGATAAATTTTCGTTCATAAAAGATTAACAGAAAACTTGTGGAACAGATGGGAGATAATATCTCTGGGGAGAAACGAATTATTGTTGCCCGAAAAGTGGTAGGCTAATGGAGAGTAGGCTTTATCTCTGTGAGATTGTTCACTTCGTATCTATCACATGGGATTTTCTTCTTTGAGAGAGATAAGCAGTTTTTATGCTAAAAACCATCTTAGTGTACACAGCGCTTAAGTGAGCCATATGCGACCGTGGTGGATAGGAGTCACTTGAAGTTTGTGTGGGCAGAAGCTCGCTATCAGGGTGAAGAAGTGATGATCGCTGATCGTATCTCTTTAGCTGCTAAATCCATTACTGTCTGAGGGGAAATCTTGATTTGAATTGCAGATTTATCCGTATTAAGTAAATATTCCATCAGATTGTGTATAAACGACGTTGACGTTGAGAGGAATATACAGAAGGGGTCATCAACCTGTGAGCGAAACCGCACTTGCGATGCCAATTTAGAGAAATCACTTGCTTTCGGTTGATATGGTGGATAACATTAATTGGATGGATGTGGATTTGGGAAAGAAAATGTCTGGTATAGTTCCCTACCTCTATCTAGTATTAAGAGTTAATGTAGAACTTAAACTTTCAACTTTCAGGTACATCTGCAAATTCTTTCTATCGTTGCAAAAAAAGAAATATTTTCTTTCGCATTGGCGCCCGACCAAGTCCCCTTAGAAAGTTTAACAAATTTTTTGGTGAAAGAATCATTTCTGGCTAGTACTTGCTTATTCATTTGTTCTGCTATTTGGACCATTTTCTGTTATTTGGACCATTTTCCCTTAGCAATTTAAAGCTATTTTATCTAAAAGTGGCGCCCGACAAGAATCTCTTTTGTAAATAATGAGGGTCAAAGGTTCATGCATGCATTACACCGAGTGTCTACATCTTCGTATTAATTTCTTATAATAGAAAATGTTATCTGTTAAGGTTAAAGCTAGGTTTTTTTTTACAAAAAATGGCGCCCGTCTCAAGTTGTGCAAGCACAGAAAAACATAATTTCCAACAAGAGTTCGTAGTATATCAACTAAAGAATGAGTTTGATGGTCACTCCACAATGTCTACATCAGTTAAATGCCAAACTGCCGAACTCCCTTTCGACAGCAGCGATTTTCATTCACCTAGTCTCTGCAGAAGTTCCGATTCCGATTCAATGGATACATAAAGTATGATCGTCATTCCAGCAGCTGTCAGCAGCCAATTAGCTTGACGTGGAACAACAAAAAACCTCTGTTTCAAATGTGTTGTATGTCACAAACAACGGCGCTCCCCATCGCCCAAGAGCACTGTCACGACGCGGCCACCGTCGCGCCGCCACCCCACCGAACACACCCCATGCAATAAAATCAAAGTGTCTCGTATCAAATTCTATTCACTGTACTGCCGACTGCAGTAGCTCTATACCAGCCCTATGGCCGATAAAAATAATCGCAAATTACATATGAGTATCTGTGCCGCAGTGCCCGAGCCATGTCGCGTTGAGGCTGACTGCGTGGTTTACTTGCCGCATTTCGCAATCAAACGTGCTCAATACAACATAATTTCTATCGCTAATCGCATCGCAACCAAAATGTATTCAATCTCCCAAGGCTTAGCGGCGAACTGAAAGTAAGAAAAACGGAAATAGGCACGTTTATCTTAAACGTGATAGACTCGAGTAAGCTTCTAAGCAGCAAATGCGCTGGTTAAAGAAACTCGGTGGCCGCAGGTTTGAGTGCATTGTAGAGATGTCGCTGCGACACGTTCGAATGCGGTGTCCTTTTGCGAAGCACCCTGCTGCGCGGGGCGCACTACTGTCACGGTCATCGGTGTGTTGAGTGATGACACTCTTTGCCTGTCATCGAAACATGCGGCGTTGCGCTGCCATATGGCTGTGCAAACATTTACACCGCGCATCGAGCGCTTCTTCCCTCCCCGGTTTGTGTACACCGCTTACGTTGTGACTTCTAAGACGCGCGCTAATTGAATCTTATTTACAATTCGCGGCGGCTTTCGGACATACAAATCGAGACGAATTTTGAATTTATGCCAGGCCAGACCACGCGCGCAAATGCTCGTCAACAGCGCACGGCGCGCAGGCCAGCAGATTCACAGACGTCAGTTGAATGTCAAAGCGCTCTAAATCAGCATCCGGTTGCTTCGAGCGCGGGCACCGCTGACAGCCATCGACTTCAATCGATGGCTCGGGGATAATTTATTCTAGGATTTCCGAGCTAGACAGAATTCAAAAGCACACATCTCGTATGCATCGGAATTCAGCCCCGCCCAGGCAGTCGCGGGTCCAGTGCCACGGCATTTCATCGGGGTTCAGTTTATTTGGATATCCGAGCAACGAATTGCGTTTCCAACAAATTTGTGTTGTTTACGATGCGTGAGTTCTTGAGGCGAGCACAGTTGGCGGTGGAAATGGGCCGCAATCGAGGGGCTCGCCCACCAGCGGAGAAGGAGACCGAAACGGAAGGCTGTTGTAATGTTTACAGAGGAGCTCTATTGGACGTGCGCGCACACGTATTGTTTACAGGGGGCGTCTGATGACTTATGGCCGGTCGGGGTGGGGACGCGCCGCTTGTTTGCAGCGTGGTTCATAGCAGTTTAATGGGCTTTTGATCTATGAAAAGCTATAAAATTTCAAATTGATTTTATAAATAATTAGCCGTCAGAGGAGTGGGGGCGAACGGTGGACGCACTGCGAATCGTGTGAGTCAGACGAACAGGTGGCCTTCGCAGGCGCTTTCAAAGGAACGCTCTCAGGCTATTGTTTGTTTATGAAACTGCGGTCTTGATGTAGTCGCCATACTTGAGAATGCATGCAGTTTAAGGCCTTTCCTGACAGCTGTGCCTTGTTTAGATACTTCTCGTGGGAGTTTATCTGCCAGGGGGACTGTGCTTACACTTCAGACAAGGTCGATGGCCAAGGCTTCTCTGGTGTGCGGCTGAAAATAAAACCGTAATTGTTGTGATATCATTGGAGATTTTATGGTAAGTCGGGAGCGATATATACAAGATGCGACCGACACTGAGTCAGCAACCATTTGGGGAGTCTCATTCACTCAGCGAGGCGTGTTGTGTATATTTTGTTTGTAGTCTTGTAATGTTAGTCGGAAGAAAACAAGGCAAACATCCGATTTGTTTGCGAAGGAAACTACAGATGCCAAACATTTGAAGAGATTTTATTTGACAATCTATTCGTATCTACCCAGGGTTGGAGATGTGTTTGGGATGCGATGTCCAGTACCATTAGCTCACAAAGACGAAGCTCACACTGACATTCGAATCATGCGATAATTGTAATTGTAGCCTTCAGTCTCAACAAGAATTGTATCTCCCACCTTTCTTGAGTGGTTGAAATCCTCTTCCCCTCCCATTCTTTTCTGGACACCCTGTGCAATGCAGACAGCTGTTTGAAAAAAAAAATCGTCTTTCACGAAGCCATTACCTCATTGCAGAGAATATTGATTCCCACATGACTTTGACAGGAATTCACGAAACCGCTACTCAGCATAACAAAGACGCCGACAGCCGTGAACTGGCCTTTACGATTATCAACCATCCAATCTCGGCTCTTGAACGTACAAAATGTTGGGAGTAGGCGCAATCCTCATGATTATGTACGCAGCGGTCGCCTGCACATCAACACTTGATGATGGCTTAAGGTCATCGGCAGCGCACGTTATGCCGCATGCAGCTGCTTAGTAAAACTGTCGTCAAACTCATAAAACTGGCGGAAGTCAACGGAAGCAAGTGACACGTACTCACACCCGGATTGAGTCACCGTCGAGAAGAAAAAGTGTCAACACTACGCGAACGTTTCAATCGACATCTGGCTGGCTGTGACAGATTCTATCGGATCAATTATTCCAATTCAAACGCACGACTGAACCGTGAAAGTGATGTCCGTTCGTTTGCTTTGCCAAAGCGGAGAGCGTCCGGCAGCAATTTCAATCACAGCCGGCCCCAAACAAATCTGGGATCATTAACCCTTCAATCGAAATCGATTGCTCTACTTCCTGGCGATGCCAAAAGCGCAATTAAATCAAATCATCTCCCCCTCCTCCCATCGCCCCCTATCACCGGCAGCGCCTGACATCCTCGGTGATTGATGACCACTACACTAAGCTCTAAGATTAACCTACGAACGGTTCAATACCCCTTTGGGCCAACTCCACGCCACCGCTGACTTCGGCGAACTGTGCAAACGTGTTTATAATTTATTTTGTGGCATTTTGTTTTGTTTCGCGCAAGTCGAAATTAATCACTCAACAAGTCGCTAATGTTGTGATCTCACATGTCGTGACACGAGTAAATATTGTGCCGAAACCGTAGTCGGATGATGTCTCAGCCGCACGCTGGCCCCATCAAGATGAACCCTCTTCATTTGCTCGGGTAATTAGTGTAATTATTAGAGAAATAGTTCGCGGGCTTGACGCGAATGCCGCTCTGTGTTGTTTTGCACAGTGCCAGCGCTAATGCTATTTTAATAGCACCGGAAACGGCGGGGGGCTAGTGTACACACTGTCGAGGCATTGTCATCGCTCAGGCAAGCCGAACCGCCGCCGATCCCGCCGAGGCCGTGGCCGCAGCGCAGGTGCAATAATTAGGCCGAACTTATCTTGGCTTCAGATCTTATCTCGGGGTACTCACGGCGAATCTCGCGGCGCTGCGGCTGCCGAAACTTGTTGTACAGCGGCGGCGGTGACGCGTTCCATGGTATGGAGGAGAATTTTCAGTGTAGCAGTGATAATTTTTCGGTTCTCGGTTGGATTTTCGAAACAATTTCGATTCGCTTGGGTTAAGCGCCAGATTGCAGTCGTTGAAGGTGGTAGCAGCGCCCGTTTTGACAAGGTCTGTTCAAAAGAAAAGCTGCATGACGACATCGCCACCGTCGAGCTCACATTGTGTTTGTGTGTCGGTCGGCACAGCTCAAAAGCCACAGCGAAGGTGGAGCGGAGGATAAATATGAGGAAAACGAAAAAGAAAAAAAAAACACACAGTCTCGAGCGGAATTAACTAGGTTTTATGAGTTTTAAATCGCTTATCTTGATCCAAGTCTGAGCCAATGTACTGCTCAAGAGCGAACTTAAGGCATAGAAGCCGTACGCGGCTTTATAGCGCTTCGAAAGGCCACCGTTTGCTTTGAGCCGTACTTATTGTTAAGTTTTGATAGTTTTTCCTATTTTGTTTCCCCAACCGAAGAACTGGCTACAGTGAGCGGTAGTTTTATAGATTCACTTGAAATCGGGCCGGATGGTGAGGATCGATGACTCATCGACGGTCAGAAAACAGGAACTCTTTATGTTTTCCCCTTTAATCCGATTCGGTTTTGAGAATGAAATTGGCCTTGAAATTGTATAAAAATAGGTAAAATTGTGAAACTCTGCTTGAACGAGCCCACTTTATGGCCGTGTGGGTCAGTTCGCAATGGAGTTGCGTGTGAATTTGAGTGAAATTACTGCTGGGAAGCAATAAAAATAAACTTTCTATGAATTTCTTGCAAAACCGCCGTAAATTGTTGCGTTTTTCAGGAATTCTGGCAGGTTTACGTTGTGTGTTTAGCGGAAATGTTTGGAAATTATATTTTTTTTTCTGCTAGATTTAAAGCACTAAAAAGTTAGAAAGTGGTTGAAGTGAGAAATTTGCTTTAATTTTCATATCTAGCGGTAATTTCCGTCTTTGTATCTGGATCTGAGATTAAATCTTTCCAGGAAATGTGCAAGTCCATCGCAATGATCAAGCTGACAACTTGAATTACGTTCTTATCGGCTATCGCATCAGTGTCGACTTACGCATGAATCAGGCGGAATTGGCCATTTCACAAAGGGGATTGAGAAATTCAACATAAAAATTGTTTAACTGTCCTAAATGTTTAAGGCTGGAAAGACCATTTTGTATTTGTGCGATTTGTGTAAGGCGCGAGTCTCTGAACTTGACTGTACGTTCGAAAGAGCGCTTAAGGTTGATCTGATGGGCACTCCCCGCGGCGTGCATTGCGAGTGATTTCCTCAAATGGAGTCACTTGAACACTTTACAAGGAAAATTGTTTTTATCCTCTTGTCTTCGATGGCATTAACTCACTAACTTACTCTTAAATTTACTAGACTGAACGGGTAATAACTTATAAAAGGAGCTGTCTTGACAACCTTAATGGATTCCAAATTTGAAACTTTTTTCTTATTGGATTTTAAAATATAGTCTTCCAATTTTTGACAGTTAATTGTGAACATATTCTTGAAATGATATTATTACCCATGGATATAGGGCTCAATTACATGTGCAAATGAAAGGTTAATTCATCAAAATGTCGAATCCACTGGCTTAGTCAAACTAAACGAACTGGTCGTAACTGTAAAGAGAATGAAAGTTAGGAATACAAATTTACGTATTACTGCTGTTGAGCCTCTGTTCCATGGCGTAGTCGGTAAATCCGTCGTTTCACACCCCAAAGTAATGTACAGTAGGTTCGATCCCTACTGAATGTATTAAAATTTTTACTACCAAGTCCTTTCAATTTGCTGACAACATTTAAAATGTACTAATTTTCTATGTAAAGCTTCTCAGTTCTCATACTCAGTTGATTAAAATGGTAGACCTGGTCCCAATTGCCTTGAGAATGAAAATTCGAATCGTTTCACATCACAACTCTGTAATCTACAACTTGGTGAATGTTGCATCGTGAGTTGGGCGTACATCTATATAATATTTGACTAAATCAGGAACTGTCGCTCAATGTAGCGAAAATGACGGTTAGAGCCATCGCATCAGGCTATCACTCAAATTCAGTCAGAAAATTTGACATTTTGAGAGTCCGCCACCCAGAGGAGTTCCGGCGATTATTTGTTACATTCCACACATACGTCATTGGCATCGATTGGTTGTTCAAATGAGTCATCACTTTCTGATGATCTTACACAATTCTGTTTCATTTTAACCTAAAAATTAGAAAGCGTTAAAGAAGGACCATGTTCAAGCTTTCAGCGGCCGCGATTTGGCTTAGAATTCAACTGGAGATAGGGCGTTAAGGAATCGTGAGCGTTGTTGTTTTTGAACTCGAACAGTTAGAACAAATGTTACGGCCGGGCTTGAACCTCAAATTTTTCAGTCAACGGAGTTTGACGTTTAACTAAGACTTCAGTTCGTGCTTGTAGAGTCTTGGATGTTTTGCCATACCCTTCTGTAAAAAAAGGATTTTTCAATTATAAGAATCCGCGTGTCGTATAGCCTTTTTTGAGATATTTTCGGGTCGGGTAAAAAATCGTTTAAATTGAGAATTCCGAAAAGTCGAGATTCCGAAACTTTTCAGAATGGAAAGTGTGCCTTCTGTCGCACCAAAAAATTGTTACTTTTTTGCAAAACTTTTATTTTGTTACGAAATTGTTAATTTTTCGCAAAATTGTTAATTATTTCAAAACATTGTTTGCAGAACTGTTAAAGTATTAAATTTTAAGAATTTTGGTATTTAAGAAGTTTGGTTCCTCAAGGTCGACAAATTATCAATTTCTTGGGCGTTTGTACTAGGAATCGAATATCTCCGCACCTCCGGCACACTTTAAGGACTTTTAAGGTCATCTTCATGGCCAACCTGCTATAATTTGACGTACGTGCACTTGCTGATTGCTTGGGGAATCGGTTGTCCCTTTTATATGAGATGAAAAAAAGTCTTTGAATATTTGTAAATTTTTGCCACATGGATATGGAATCATGCAACTCGTCGCAATGATTTGTTAAAAAAAGAAAAACTAGCAAACATTGCCTCCAGAGTTTCCCCTACTTTCGAAGAGCTTGCACCTGAGCTTCCAATTCATTCATTTGAATTGCTTGCAGAGGCTTACAAAACCTGCCATTCTTTGTTTGTTTTCCAAAAAGCGTTATTATTTTCACGCAAAGAAAAATCTTCCAAAGTCTGCACTTCACCCAAAGTGCGAACTGTTTAAGCCCTTCTAACCTCCTCAAATCTCATATTGCTTCAAGCCTTAGTGCCTCGTAATCTAATCTTATCTGCAGCACACGGTTGGAAATCCGCACACTCGCAAGTGAAGTCGGTCGTCACGTGTCCCATCGACTACAGACGTGCTTTTTATCGATCTTGTTCGAGCTTCGAGTACACCCCTGACACAGTTCCGTTGCATGCACTTCCGACCGGCTCAAAGCCACCACTCGCAGGCAATAGGGAGTAGGCTAGAAGCCGCCCAACTCACTACTCAAACAGACGCAGATAAAGCTTATCGGGGCGCATTTTTTCGGCTTAATTACAGAGACACGTATATAGTCGGCTGGTCGTAGGAAACGTGCGTATGCCCGTATTTACCGAAATATGAGGAAGATGTCGAGATAAGATAGAATTATCTCTGCCTCCCCAAGTCCTGTCAGCGATCACGAAGCAGCGGGTCGCTGTAAGCTTAGACGCCGCTGAAGATAACGCAGCAGCGTTAAGCGGAATGCAAACAAAGTCTTACAATGCACTTTGAAGAGATAGATACTCATCTGGAAAACAAAAGCCGCTCAGCCGCGAACCGTCTCGCAAGTCGATTGCATGACGGCGTGTTTTCGGATTGCCACCAGCGACGTACACAAGGTGGGCAATCCCATAACATGCGCCAAACTCCAGTAGTCCGCGTTTTGAGGCATACATCGTTTCAGTTTCTTCCCGAACCGTGGGAGACTGGAGTTTGTCCTTGCCCGCGATGGAGGGGCGCTGAGGAAAAACGAGAGCGAGGCGGACATAAGGAGCGCCCGGAGACCCCAAGTCGTGTGGGCAAAAATGTTTGTCCGGTTCCGAGTGATTTATTCACCAGCAGGCTAATATAATTCAGCACACACTCCGCTATTTGACCACCACCGTGCCGCATAAGAAGGTTAAATTCAAATTTATGTACGAATTCGGCTCGCCTGTGCGAGTTGCTGCTGCACGTTTGAAACATTCATAAGGTAGCTCGCGCGACACTCCGCACAAAGGCTGTGTGCCTCTAGATCGCGGCGATACACGGGTACGCACGGTCTGTGCTCATACGTCTAGCATCTAGTTGATGCTAATTCGTTATCGATTGGCCATCAGCTGAATGCATCGTAAATCAAAGTTTTCGATTAAAATTCGCGGTTCAGTTTATATTTTGCGCGGGGCTGTGGTATGCGCGGCATTTTTGGGGGTCGTCGTCGCCGACGTCGTGGGCTGTCGAGGTTGTGCTTGAAATTTATGGCGGCCCGACGGAGTTATTCCACGTAGCCTTTCATAATGTGGTGGGCTTCCTCGCACTGCTCGTCGCGTTGTCGCGCTGCTTGAAATGTTGGGCGCGGTGGTTAATATGGTCTGCATTTGAAGATCGTTTGAAGTTAAATCACTGGGTGTTACATGATCTGATTTTGTAACTGCCAATTGATAAGGACTCCTAATTGAGTACTTTCCATTTTGCGAACGTGGTAAGGAGACACTGGGAACGCATCGATCATCTAACGCGTTGACCGAGATTTAGGGTTTGTCACGTTTTATGCAGATGGCTAAACGGTTTGAATGGTTTTTTGTCATGTTTCTGGGCTTGGCCTGGTCAAGGTTTGAGAAATATGCTTCTTTGAGTTATGCTTATGAGTTGATGTAACGTGCGTTGATTTGTGTCAGAGACATTTGACGAAACTTTTTGTTGGCAACGTAACTACGTTTTGCAATGGTACTGTCCAATATGTGTGTCGCTCATTTTGATTCCACTCATACTGAATCCAAGAGCCTAAGATTTGAACCCTTTACAGCTCGTAACTGTCTTTTCTGATAAGTCTTCAATTTGAGACAGACGACTGTAAAATTGGGACTCACATCAAAACTCTCATTTCAACTTTAGTCTTGATGAAGAAAGAGTTCCGAGATACAGGCTGAATCTCAGTGATGACTTCTCCAACAATCGATTTCCACAAATTACACCCTCATTTGGCCCATCAGCATCCTCGTGAATAAACACTCTCAGTGTGCATTTATTTTTCCCCTCTGTCTACCCCTCCTTCTCGCAAGCAGACATTTTCCCAACGTTCATTCAAACGATTCGCTTAGTCGCGCAAATCGCTTTCGAAATTGATTACAATTTCCGTAATGTTTGCGACCTAATCCGTGTATATTCCCACATGAGACAGACGTGTCCAAGGCGAGAGAGTCACTTACACTTACGCCAGCGATTAGCGTGCACTCACTGCAGCCTCACCACGAGACGAATGAACGCCTATTGAACTAACATCACCATGGCTGCTGATAATTTTAATGAAAATTACCACACGCTCTCATAGACTACCCGGGATACAAGCATCCGACAACCGCTGAACAAGATATACACGCAGATACACTTACTCGATACTTACACCGCTGATTTTCATCGGAGTTGGCAATCTCACATTGTGCAGCGCAGCGCCAGTGAGGGAGGTGCGGCTTGGCGCAACTCGATGGTGTGGAGCGAGCACTCAGGGTTGCAAGTAATCTTTTAATTTTGCCGGAGTTTAGTCCAAATGAGGAAAGCAGTCTTCATACGAAGCCGTACAAGGAGCCGATCGACGAGCTAGACGCTCAGTGTCGACGGATGGAGGCAGAGACGAGGGCGGCCTTTCAATCGCAACAAAACGGTCCCACATAACCTCATTATTAAGACAGTAACTGTAGATCAAGGAAACTCCTCTCCGGCCGCAATGATCTACGGCCGGGTCGTCGCTCACTATCAGCGCACATATGCAGATTAAGATTATGAACACTTGATTAGGCGCAGCGCAGCGCAGCGACTGCAGCACGACTAGGGATACCTCTGTGTGTCCAAAGCTAACCAGCATCACCAGCATCAGCAGCGGCGGCAGTGTAGCCTCCGCGGCTCAGCAGCCCGGTGGTGGCGATGGTGGTTAACCAATTCATCGATGGGTGTACAACCAGCAGTCATTAGACAGAACAGACAGATTGAGATAAAAGGCAGCAGCCATCCTTGGAAGCGTAAAGCGGCGGCGGCGGCGGCGGCGGCGGAGTCGGCGACGGCCTGCAGTCGAAGTCTGCCTCTGCATTGTTTTGCGCTGCCACGCCAGCCATGTTGTCGATCGTGGCTTACTGAGGGACGACGAGCGCTCCAGCGCAGCGCAGCGCTGCCATATGAAAGATACAAATTTTCGCTAATTTATTGGCACATAGATACGAGCACGGCGTCTTGGAGCAGAGTGGTACGACGCGGAACAAAGGCAACCGCCAGCGCATAAAATCACCAAAATTGTTGACTTAATTAAGTTACAATCGACAGGAGGCGATTGGGGCCGCCACACCCGGCGAGCAGTGTCCTTAAATGGACAGGTCCATTTTCTTCGCTTCGTGCACGTTCATATTTTCTGTTTAATTTAACAACAAAGGCGTCCGGGGATGCCTCCGGGCTGAAGCTAAGGCAGAGTGATTGCTTATGTCCGACCGCCTTAGTCGACGGGTCGTTCCCTTCGTCGGGATCCAGTTGATAACTCCGGTGTCCTCCGATATGATTGGAGTTCCCCGTAACATGGTAATTGCATTCATTACGCCTAAGTGAGTAATTTGGTTCCTGGATCTCGGGTGTTTACTCATTTCCAGCGCAGCAGCACCATCGCAACCACCGCCGCTATCGAAGTGCGGTGGGGTGCAGGTGTTTGTTTTTCCTTTGCTCCGGCTCCGGCACTGAATCTCTGACTCTTCGTTCGACGACGCCGACGACGACGTAAACGTTGACTCATCTGGCCACATGATTGGTGGAATCGGCTTGGTACTGCATGTGGAGTGACTGCCTCCCTTGCGGCGCGATGGTAACTTAATGCCATGTAATACATCACGATACCAGATTTGTAATTGGAGCCGATGCGGAAAGAGAAGAATGTTCGTTTGATTTTGTTGGCTGTTGTCACTGCTGGCAAATTTTCGTTTTTTTTTCTCGCTTCGTTTTCTCTTTTTCTCATTTTTCGTTCGGTTTCGTGCTGTTGTTGATATTTCGGTGGTAATTGAGTCCTTTTTTGTGTGTGTTCCCTCGTCGAACAAGGGACACTTAATTGGAATCGCATGCCACGGTGCACCTTGTAGCAGGAGGTTACACATAATGATACAAAGTCGATAATGCTTTGGTATGAGACCAGGGGATGCCCTTGCTGCCTGTGTGCTTCAGGTCTAGTGACAGTAAAAGTAGAACATTGTAAGAGCATCGATGTAGACGTGTGAACACAAGGGGGTGTATATGATGTATGTCTGTTCCGCTTTCTTCATATAGGAGCGGAAGGGCATACAGTTCACTAAAAAAAGTAATTTATCTCAATGTCGAAATCCTGAGAGTTAACGCAGTTTCTCAGGCGCAAGTTTGTGTTGCAAAAATTTGGTCACTTAGCAGTGGTTGTCACACTTGCTTCCGGGTACAGGTCAAGGTTCTTGAGAACCTCCGTAGTCAGAGGCATTGTCTTCAATTAAAGAAATGAAATAGCTCGTGACAGTTTCAAAGTTTGAAACCACTTAAGAAATTGTAGCAAAGCAGAAAGGAGGGGGCTTTTGAATTCGCACAGACGGCTTAGGAGTTAACCAAAAAAGACTTTGTGTATGAAGTGTGTCAGCGCAGGAAAGGTGCGGAACAGGCGCATGACATTTTCCGGATTTTTTTTTCATGTCTGCAGCTTCTGCAGAAGTCGCTTAAAAGAGTGACGTGCTTATTTTCTATGTATGCGATTCTCCAGAATTCCACTCAAAAAAGTCATTTGGATGAGATTTGAATTCGTGATCATGGAAAAGATTCACTTATGCAAATACCCAAATAAAGAAAACTGCATCGACATTGTCCCCTTTTTCCCTCGAAACGCACTTGCAAACTGAAGACGCTCATCGTTCGTACTTCAGGCTCGTACCAAAAGAGTAGGAAATACATCTGTTGTCCCCCGAAAAATTTAAAACCAGATGCAACACTAAGCACTTAAAACAGTTCAATTCTAGATCTTGTCTGACCAGGAAGTGCATACTTTTTGATCAGGCTTTCGGTCGTTTGCTGAAAATTGAAATAGATGTGAAACGATGCATTTGGAAATACCCTCTTAGAAAATGAAATCGCTATAAGCTATGACTCCAAATGAACGAAAAGTCAACTACCGAGGGATCAGTCTCCTTAACATCGCATATAAGATTCTCTCTGCCGTATTGTGTGATCGCCTGAAACCGTTCGTCAACAACCTGATACGTCCTTATCAGTGTGGTTTCAGGCCAGGGAAGTCCACAATCGACCAGATCTTCACACTGCGGCAAATCCTGGAGAAGTCCCAAGAAGTACATATCGACACCCACTATCTATTCGTCGATTTCAAGGCCGCGTATGACAGCGTGCATAGAGACGAGCTATACAGTGCCATGTCTAGTTTTGACATCCCTACAAAACTCGTCAGATTGTGTAGGATGACGATGGAGATCTCTCGCTGCTCCGTCAAGGTCGGTAGCGAACTCACCGCGACCTTCGATGTCAAAAAAGGATTTAGACAAGGCGACGCACTGTCATGCGAATTCTTTAACATTATTCTTGAGGGGATCGTGCGTAACTCACACGTCAACATCAGAGGCACGATCTTCCACAAGTCCGTTCAACTGCTAGCTTATGCGGATGACATTGACGTGATCGGTCGAACTCAGCGAGCTGTCAATGAGACGTTTGCTAGCATCGAAGTGGAAGCGGTTAAAGTGGGACTCGTGGTAAACGGGGCAAAACGAAGTGTGTGCTGTCATCGAAGAACGACGCAGAACATCGACGTCTCGGACAGAGCGTCACTATGGGCAGCAGAAACTTCGAGGTAGTCAAGGACTTTGTCTGACTCGGCTCCGCGGTGAATAGGGACAACAACACCAGTACCGAAATCAAACGCAGAATCACTCTTGCCAATCGCTGTTTCTTTGGGCTTAAGAGCCAATTGAGTAATAAAGCCCTCTCTCGAAAGACTAAGCTTGCTTCATATAACTCCTTGATCATCTCAGTCCTACTCTATGGCGCGGAAACCTGGACGCTACTAAAAGCAGATGAGGAAGCCCTTAGTCTTTTCGAGAGAAAAGTTTTGCGTGGGATTTTTAGTCCTGTTTGCGTTGATGGTAATTGGAGGAGAAATTTAACGACGACTTCTATGGCTAGGCCATGTAGAGCGTATGGACACCACTGTTCCGGCCCGAAAAATCTTCAAATCTTAGCAGAGGACGGCCTAGGCTAAGGTGGCGCACACAAGTGGAGAAGGACCTCAACCAACTTGGAGTGCGCTGGCGAAAGATCGTGATGGATCGAGAGGCATGTTGGTTGAGGCCCAGGTCCACCCGGGACTGTAGCGCCACAAGAAGAAGAAGAAGAAGTAGTGGACAAGGACTATTGTACAACCTACTAAAATTCCCTAAACTAACCATGTTAAAAAAATGTGCCGACTTTACTTATTGGCAACGTAGCGACACAAATTTTCAACTGAAACTTTATAAGGTTAGTTTTTTTGGAAGCAAAACCTTAAGAATCGCTTATCATTGAATGCAAAAAACCTTAAATGCGTTTCTAAATTTCTTAAATTCATTAATAAGTTATTAATTTAATGTTTAAAAAACGAAAATGGAATAACAATACATATTTTAAATCAAGACGGTAAAAGCGAATGTCAGAGACTTTTCGAATGGCGAGACAAAAACATAGTGATGGCAAGCCGTAAGAAATCCAATTTGGCAGCACTACTTTCCTCTAAGTTGGCAGTTTATGTTTACAGTATTAGAAAACAAATTATTTCATGTTCTTAGTTGGAAACCAAAGTCGATTAGCAATTCAAATTTAAAATATTTAATTTATCACTTCAATACTTTAAAGTCAATTCAACCGAGTCTAGCGCAAGACAGACATGTAATTCCGTGCTGCCAAGTCATACCTGCTCTGTATAAGACTTATGTCAGTGCTGTGTTGTAAAAATTGAAGATTAAGAGGCGTAGCATTTAATGACGTTTTCTTTCATTTCATCACTAAACGCGGAAAGAAAGTTCCCCATTTGTCTGTTGTTTGTGCAAGTATTTCCCAGAGGTCCTAAATATCATATTAATAATATCACATTAACTCTAACAAAAAAATATTAGTATGGGGAGAAACTGGTATCCACGACACCACGAGAGAATCAAAATCATTTAATTATCAGACGAAAATCCCACCTTCCCCCCTCCCCCCACCCCGCACGCATTAAAAGCTTTTACTTTTTCAAATTTCTTTGACATTTCTTATCTGGCAGCGGTGATTTGTCATCCCGCATCGCTGGTTTCTTGTTTTGTTTGCGTTCGAAACATCTTACCTGTCTGCAGCCACCCACTCGCAGAACCAAATATAATTCTAATGGTTATGGCGTCATGTGGCACGACAGCGAACCAACCCATGTATTGCGACGCGACAACCTGTACACCGCATGAGTCAGGCGAACGTGTGTATATTTGGCAGTTTGGCAGGCTTTCAGTGCCCGAACCATTGGTCATCCCCCTCGTAGAGCCAAAACGGATTTCCGCCGAATGAAATCATCAGCAATAAGTCACTTGTTTTTCTACCTCGTTGACATCACGCTGCGGCAGCTGACATACAAGGTAATTTTTGTTTTGATCACATTTGCCACATGGAGAGAGAGAGAGAGAGAGACGGATAGAGTTTTCCGAGAGAATTTCCATTAAATGTCAATTTGACGTTTCATAACCGAACGACGGCGCGAGATAACCCAAAGTGACGGTGTCTTGAGTGAAAGCTGGCGGCTGGAACGTGTGTTTCGGTTGGTTTTGTTGTTTTTGAGACACCGACAGCGTCCACATAATAACTTATCGATTAGATATTGAAAATGTGTGGGCGTGGGGATTGTTTATCTTGCCCATACACATGACCTACACCTGGCAATTTCCACCGTCAAGCCGCATACTAATGAGTGTGGAGTGGCGTTCTTGTCAAGAGTTTTCATCAAGCATTCCACTTCGGGTGAGGGGTAAGCTTGGTCGCACCGGAGAAATTTCGCAACACCTCGTGCTGCATGACAGTTCATGTGAGTCAAACAGATTCCCGATTTGACATGACGCATCAATCAAATGCGAAAATTGGAAAGAAACGCTCTTTTGATTCTCACCGTCGGCGTCGTGCCGCCGCCGAATGGGGCATGATTTAACAAATTCCAGCGACCTCGCGAGACACACCTCTGTTATGGCCCCCCCGCGACAAACACGACTCCAACACACACACACACACACACACACACGTACGTGTCTCCTCACGAAACAAAACGGTCCGTATATCACTGCCTATGATTGATTACAGACGCAGGCGACTTGGAATTTGCATTTCATGCAACCGTGCTCGAACTTTGACACCGTTATGTTGGCTGTCAATTAATCGGTGGAGATAACGCACTGTTTTCACGAGTGCCGCGGTTGCTGTTGCAATAGATATGCTCGTTCGATTGAACGAGCGCACGCTAATTTCGCGGCGAAATTCCCGCGAAATGTCAAAGTCAGGCGAACTGACAGCTGAGGAGATGTGACAGCCATACAATGGTCGGACTTATCGTGTTATCAATGATTGATAGGTACGATGACTTCATTCGCCTCATGCGCTCCGGCAATAAAACGCATTCCAATATCGCCTCGAAACTTTAAGTAGCGAACGTCAAAATGTAAAACAGTTATAAAAGGCGACGACGACGAGGGGGGGGGGGGGGGAATATAAGCCCTGGCGGATATGAAAATAAATGAATGCAAAAAGCGTTATTTTTGTATTCTCCTCGGTTTTTGTTGCTGAGTTGTTATCAGGGAATGTCTGTGAGTGGAATGAGAGCCTAATGGGTTCTCGAAAGATTGTGGCCGAATGCCTGGAATTAGCTAATGCATTTGAAATTCTAAAACGAACAGAACCGGTTGGTGTTGCTCGCTTAGAATTCAATTTCCTCTCGCCGCGTGCTGTTTGAGTGTTCTGATTTGAGGTCTGGAATGCTGTACCGGCTGTCATAATGACATTCAGATGACATTTGATTAATGGGCTAAAAATAGCGAGGATTTCGCGGTGAATGGCGATTGTACAATTTGAACCTGTTTGATTTGGAAACCTTGGCGGGAGGCATCGGAGCGCGTAAATGTAGGCTAGCATCAGCTGCCAATATCTCCCCCAAGCATCTAGCGGAGGCTCAAGAGGAACGCCACACGCACTGGATACGAGTGTGTTTCTTCATTTGGCTTGCAAAATACAGACGCCGCGCCGCGTCGCCGAGATGGTAGCTGCGATTTTGAAACCCCTTTCAAATCGATGCGCAGATCGAATAACCGCAGACGTGTCACTGGCAACGAACTGTCACAGAAGGTTAATAAATACATCAGATATGCTAGCAGTTCGAATGTGTGGGCTTTGATTGGTCGGAATGAATGTCGTGACCTTGGCATTAAGCGATTGCGATGCTTTGCTGATTTGTTTACTCGTCGAGGTTTTTTTTTGCATTCATTTCTCTCTCTCTCTCTCTTTTGCGCGTTGCCACTTCCTGATGATAGATTTCGTTGAATGACTTCTCCGGCGAACTGACATTCATTTGCAATCCGAAAATTGGAATCTGTGGCGAAATGTGGCGTTTTTTCTTCTTTTTTTGGCGCTTGACCGATTACTCTGAGTCATGGTCGAGAGAGTCACAAAATGCGATTGTTAATGGCCCTTAACGATCATTCGATGGAGCAATAATGAGTTTATTTTCGGGTTTCCAAGACGCTGGATGATCGTTTGCTGTATCGCGAGGAAATGCAATTTCGCTGGAATGTCTGAGTCATGTTGTGATGGAATTTTTAGAAGTGCAGGTGCACGAAGAGGGCTTTTGAAGTCAAAACAACACTCAGCAATAGAAATTAAATTTTTCGCTGCGTGAAGGAAGATGTAAGTGAGTTAAAAGTTAATCTCGTTGGAATGGCGCTCAAAGTAGCGTTGTATCTTCTTCATCTGTAATAGCATCGTACTTTTTTATTGTTTTACCTGCTTTTGGGGGATGCAATAGATATTACAATCTTTTCCCTGCAGAAAATGGCGTATGCCCAAGTAGATCTAGTTTATTTTTTTTAATGGCGCCCAACGTTGGATTTTTTTTTAACACTGCATGTTGTTTAAGGTTTTAGGGGCTTTAGGGGTTTTACTTTGTTGAATTGATAATTAGGCTTGTATTTGATAGTTCATTTTTCGTAATTCCTAAGAAAAGACTTTTTTCCTTCTCGTCTCCACCTCACATGATGCTAAAATGTTAAACTTCTTTCATCGCTTAAGAAGCACCGAACTTCGCGTCGCCTCGTTGTAACATGAATTTTCTGTGACACACCGACAAAGAAGCTGAAATCGACAAAGCCTCTAATAAACGCAACAGTCGTTATTTCCCACAGAGCGAATGCAAATAGAACAGTTACCAGGTTATCAACGTAATCCCTCAGTTTGCACAGTGACCCATTCCTTTTACAACCCCCGGTGATTCATTCACTGTTCCCTCTAGCCCGCTAGCCAGGTGATGACTGTGTCTTCACTCTACCTCTCTTTCAGTCGCACGCCGTGTATCCATTTATCTGTTTACTCTCCAAGGTTAGACCATTAACCGCAGCTGACGTCATTGATCGCGTGTTTTTCTCACCAGCTTGTTTCTTTTTCGAGATGTTTGATGCCTCTTCATTTTTCGCTTTATCTTATCTCCCCTTCTTTATCCGGAATACACTCTAGAGGATATTCGCACTTGGCAAAGTTGCTGTGCGCCATAGAATCTCACAATGAAGTCGCTCACTTTGGGCATGCGGGCAGAGGGCTCTCTTCCCAGAGGCTCACCTTCTAGTCGACGCGCGGCAATTGGACACTCGTCCCCAGCCCTGCCGCGGTGTGTGAGTGTTGAGCGCGAATGCTAATTGATACTGCAAATAGTGCGCCGTCACTCGGCGTGGCCTAAGACCGCCTAGAGAATAGAATGCGAAACGCATCATAAATTATGCGGGACAAGGCCACGCACACACGAATATGACTGCTGCGCTAAGGCAACGAACAAATCAGCAAACGCACATCGTACCTGTACTAACGAGCACTCTTTTCTTTTTCTATCTTTCAGATACGTCATAGTGGAGTTGTGGATAACATCGTGCCGAGGATTTATTGCAGGCGATCACACTATTAGAGATCCAGAGGTAACGTGTACAGAACATAGAATCCGTTCTATCAAATTGCCATTAATTAGCCGGTGTGTCGCGCGCGTTGGCGGGGGGCGTAGCTTCGGACAGAATTCATTAGGCCTTATCGCCGGAACACGTCAGGGTGGCTAGAAATAAACCATATCAAGCTGTGGGCTTATATAATAATAAATATCTGTTTAATCGAAAGTTGGCAGCGTGTTACGTGGTGGTACGGTCGCCGCAGTCGCGTATCGGTCTTTTTGCAGTTGCACCGGCCGATGGATAATCAAATGTGAACACCGGCTGCTGTCGCTGGTGCTCCGATGTGATGGCGGCATGCAGCCGCCACCGCCGATCGGCGGAAAATTGATCATGTAAACGCTGGAATGTCGTCCCGACGGAATGGAACAAGTGGAATTCCATCTCTGCGCCAGAACATGCATATGCCGGCCGCCGCTGCCTTTGTTCGCTGCGTGCACTATTCAATCTCGCAGGGTGAGAAATAATTCACTTTTCCGATTGCGGTGGCGCAAAGAAACGCACCAGATACACGAAACCGGTTGACGGACACCGGCAGCCGCCGCCCGACTTGGGATGTCCGTACTTCGTTTCGGTAATTACAATGCTCCGTGCGATCATGTCATCTGAGATTGTCGACATTAAAGTAATTTGCACGTTGATTTAACTCCATGTTAATGCCAATCATTCTCTCTTATCTTTGCGCGCCTTTCTCGGTGTACCGCCGAACAGTGGGTTGATGTGGCTGGTGTTACGGGCTTTGTTGGTTTTTTTTTTGCGTCCGTTTCTGTATCTGTAAGTTGTGCTTTGATTTTTAGCTTTGCCTTGGAACAATGGTTTCTTTGTTGGTTTAGCTGGAAAAACTCGTTACGTTCGATGGGGCTTTTTCTGTGTATCTTTTCCGTCGAATTCGAGGAATGTACGGCTGCCGGCTATTTGCGATGTCGATTTGCGTTGATTGAGCAAAGCGTGCAAAACGAAAAAAAGCAAACTTAAAAAAACCACAAAAGCGTGGGATTGCTGTAATTTGGAATGTGTCTAGGTTTTTTCCGTTGAACTGTGTGCCGCGTGATGACCGTTTTGTGGTTCACAGATTGATGTGAGTTTTGTGTTTGAAAGCATCTTGCGGCTCAGCGTTGATGGATTGTGATTGATAAGTGGTAGGGGGAACTGACCTGTAGCTCTAGGTTCATCTAAGAATTATCATTTTCAAGTGGGGGTGATGTTGAGAAAGTTAATATAATGTTAGAATGCTCTTGGCTTGAGGCATCGGTTACTTCATATCTAGGGATTTTTGTTGTCGTAGAGATTCCTATGCAGTCAGATGTCGTAAGATTTAAATGAACTTTGATACAGTTCATTACCCGATGCGTAGAAAAAGTCTGTTTTATTGATAAGTGTATAGGCAGTTAAGTAAAGGTGTAGAAGCGGATACCGGTTGCAAAATGTGTGCAGTTTAGGATTTTCGATTCATACTTCCCACCCACAGAACAGCCTCCATGGTCCCTGTATCTATATTCAGCAATCGTTCATGTATTGCAAAGTTTCATCATGACAGAGCTTCACATCGAATTCTTGGACTTCCTCACCTTTTCTTCCTCCACCGAAATTTCTTAGCTCCTAATGTGCAATTGCCTTCAAAAGCCGTTGCGGTCTACACACATTCGCTTATGTACATAAGAGTTAGCTTCGGAGGCGACGAACTCTTCGAAGGCGTTTAAATTGACGGTTGAAGGTTTTCCGCTGCGAAAAGTGGTTGAAACGCTTGATCGGTTTGTGGACATAGTGGGTGTGCTTGCTGCACATGGTATACCAGGTTCAAGATGCGTTGTCGAGGTAAATTGGAGGTTTCCCTTTTACTTGCACTCTTTACGAGTAAATTTGGGGAATTTTTTTCAATCATTTGATGGTGTTTGCTCGCGTTGTGATTACTGAGTGTGGATTAGTCCTTGGATCCTATCGCATAAAGCAATGTTTAAAATAACTCTAAGTAACCTTAAATGCTGCTTCTTCAGTTCAGACCTTTGTTCCCAACGGAGAAATGTTCAACGTTAGAGTACATGGAAGCACAACTCTTTCAATTCTAGCCACCACCAGCCAGTCTAGTGACACAAAGCACAGAGCATCAGCAGTCAGACAGATCTGTAAGACGATGTAAACGAAGCCCCCACCACCGCGTCCCCCTGCCATCACATCTGTCCCGTATCTTAACGTCAATCTCAACTAGAATCAAAAAAATACTAAAACAGTGGCGACCGGAGAAAAAAAAAACACACACACGCAACCGCTCGCACGTGAATAGGCGACTCGGCCCGTATCTGCGTCATCGTCTGCATATGCCTTGCATCGGTTCGCTTTAATTATGTCGTAACCATCTCAAGTATCCGAATTAATGTTCATTTCGATTCGTATAATTTGACTTCCCAATTCCAGCAAAGAGTTGTAGGTCGTGTCCCATCTACAGATTACAACGTTGGCCGGCGGCGGCATCGCGAGCGCTTTAATTAGCCCGAAAAGCGAGGGAACTCTGGCAGTTCTCCCTCCCTGTTCGTCCCCGGTCTCTGCGTACATTCGTGACGGATTGTAATTCGTATGAAAAAGAAAAGCCACAGCAAGCAATTTCGTATCTACAATCCACTTGAGCTGTGGAGTGTTGCTGGCTGGTTGGTACACAGCCGCGCCACTAACAACAACAGCAACAACGACGGACTTGAGTTGACTCGAATTGGTTTTCGCTTAGAGAAATCAATTAGATGGATGTGTATCTGGGAGATGCATCTGTGGGAATCGAATTGAATTTTTCCTCACTCTCTCACTCTCTCTTCCTGCAGCAACAGAGCGAGCGCCAACTCCAGCGCCATCTCCAGGTCGTCATCAGCGGGGGTATTGTTGGCATTGTTAGAGCGGTGATGAGTTTTCCCTTTGTTTGGCTTTAATAACCCCACCACCCTGCAGGCCACCCAGTCAAGCAGTCAGGCAGTCAGAGAGGCAACCAGCACGCTGCTGGACAGGGACACAATGAACCTTGTTGTGATATAATGTAGGTAATCGGATTTCAGTGGGAACAGAGAGCGTGTGTGTGCTTGCGGGAGAAAAAGGCTTTTCCACAGTAAATTAGCTAAGAGATTGGATTACATAAAGAGGTGGCATTGTTTCCTGTGTGCACCGCAGCGTGGATTCGCTCCATGCGAGCAGCAGGCGTTACGCATGCCCCCAAGACACCGCAGGCTCCTCCGACTCCACCGACTCCATCCAACCGGGGTACGACGAGTAATTATGTAAATCTGCGTCGCCATCCCGCCCCACCGTGGAAATGTGAAAATTAGATGGAAAAAAGTAAACAAAACACACAGAAATCTGGTTTGATGAAGATAAGCGAGATCGAATTAAGATTGGCGGCCGGGGCTGGCTCTGTGATGGAATCATCATCTTAGCCGCCCGCGGGCACGGCTCGGCTCGACGATTGATGTGTTCGCCGCGGAAGTAGGTAGAGCTTGCTGCGAATTGATTTTGATCGGCCTCTTGTGTCACACATGCATAAGTTTGCGCGTCGGGGATTGGTCATGAAATTCATGGCGCGCTGTTCTAATCTTGAGACTGGGCCTCTCAGATTCTGCCGATAAGTTTCCGGTTGTTTGGATTACGAAATGTCTGGTGTCATAATGACTTCCGTCAAGACAACTGGACGTGAAAACGTGTTTCCCCGGGCGGACCTTGAGGAGATGTTTATTGCGAGACGATCCAAAGCTCTGTGTGGCAGTGGCTTGATGAATGCATTCCGGTGTTCGGTCATTAGAATGGAATTTCCCATGATTTGAAGCGATTTTACACAATTCTTAGAGGCTGGAAATTCGTGTAAATCTGTGCTTAGATCACGACGACGATTATTTTCGCGAATGTGACGACTTAAAAGAGAAATCAATTTCAGAGTTTCTCAATAAGAAACAGTAACTTCTGTGACGCGGTTCTTGCGACTGAAATCCCAACATTGTGGAATGCGTTTGGAAGGTGACACATGCTCTCTTCATTTGCACGAAGACCGCATGTAACATTTTACATTCACAATCTTCTATGAGTCATGACATCAGCACGTCAAAGAGACATAATGTCAACTGTCATTTGTAAGAGCACACAGCGATGTGGACTCTAAACCTTCGATCTAATTTGTCGCCTAATCTAAGTCTACAGCTCCACACCAAAGTCCCTTTGTTGACAAAGAAATCTCCACAAAATTATCGCCGTTTGAGGTCAGCACATTTTTTCATTTCGAGAAAATCTGATTCACCGTGACTCTTTCGCTATTCCTGACGCTTACGCAGAATCATCTGACACCCAAGCTCAGAAGGGATGACTAATTGCACATCGACACGCGATACGTCTCGATTGCGCAAGACGTCATCATTTCGAGTGTGTTTCGAATTCAAGTCAAGCCTACAAATTTCTGAGTTGACTGACTTGCGCCACCACGACGCTACGTGCCGGCAAACAATCATCAACAACAACTGTCAACACACCCTACAAACCGCTCGGCCCAGACCAGAAGCAGCAGAACAAAAAAAAAAAACCTTCTCTCTCATAATATCCGTAACTAATCATATTTTTTTTATTTCGTTGTTTCTGGATCATGTTCTACATGTCAATTGACTCCATTTGACTTGTCAATCTGACAGCGATGTACAAAAAACCATCGCAACGGACGAACGGAGCTCGTTGACTGCGATTCTTGACGTGTTTGTGTTTCATTTTCTTTCTGTGCGTTTTTTTTGTTTGTTTTAATCGCTTTTTGTCTATGCATCCATGCTGGCTGGAATGAAAATAAAGCGAAAAAAGAAAGCACTGAATATGAAGCATGTGCACAGACACGGCCCCCTATCCGCACGAATCAAACTCAATTGAATCGTTCAGTGAATAAGTTCGACAGTTGTCATTACAATTTGTTGATCCCCCCCCTCCACTTGGAGGTTGTTGATCGTCGGTCGTGATCGAACCCCAGACGTTTTCGTAGAACTTTCTGCATCCGTCTGTGGGGTTGGTGGCTTTGTTTTGTCGCATTTTGAAGGTGTAACGCCTTGCAAAAATCAAACAGGAAAGGTGTGAAAAAATCGTCGCTTAGGAGTGGCTGTGGGGTTTGACAGAGTCGACAGTTTGTGTTATGAGTCGTTCTGCCTGTTCTCTGCACCTTTTGTGCGAGAGAATGTCACGTATGGGATTCTGGGGAATAAGAAAAAAATGTGTTTTGCTGATCAATTAATCTGTTCGGACGTGAGTATTTGACTTGTAGGGTGGGCCAGGTGTCAATGGAAAGGTTTTTTTTTCAGGGCGAGGAATAATTAAGTCAAGGAGAGAACCGTCATATTTGTTGACAAGTCCGAAAGAGAAAAACGAAGGGCGACATGCTGAGGTTGTTTGAAGATTATGAGAAAATGACTGTCAAAACATTCTGTGAGCGTTTCGATGGAGGGTAAATTATCCAACCAACCCCTTATTTCGGTAGTTTTCTCTGACGAATAGAGGAGGGGGCAGTTTATGGTCGATTCTGAACGGCGACCGGTGTTGTTAGTAACATATGTTGAGGTGAGGTGTTGTTTTTTCCGATTGGCGCGCAGAGAAGGGACTATTTGTAACCCTTTAGGTGAACAGTATTAAGTCACAAAGAGAAGTATAGACGAAAGGGATGCACATTGGTATTAAAATGCCAGTGGATTGTTGAACTAAAAAGAACATTTCATATTCATATGGCGGGGTTAAAAAAACTAAACTGTCTCTAGGCTAAGCAGTACGTCCGAAGGAGAACTTAAGCGTCAGGCAAAATCTGACATGAACCAGTTCTTGAATCGAATCTAGGACCTCCGGCGTGTAGTTCGACGCAGTTATGCACTACGCCACTTATGCACTACATCACGACCATCCTTGTTTTTTATTTATCAATAATACACATTTTAATTTTCGTGGTAATGTAAGGCGTCTCAGTGATAGAATAAATAAACACTTAGTTAAACAACCCATGGAGATCAAATTACAGGCGATCGGCTTCTTCAGTAATGAGCCCAAAAATAAGAATTCTTGTTCGCGAATGTATCCAGGATTCCTCGTCATGCACATGACTTTGTCCTCTGGGAGGCTTTAACTTACCCAGCACTCGGCACTAAAAGCAATACAACTAACACAGGAGGCCAAATGGCACAGGAGCTAATCTGACAAAGAAGTTTAAACTGATATTGAAAGTTGGTTATGCGCAGATTAAATATAAAGAACACCGCAGTATGAACTCCTAAATTGGTCTCTTTGCTGTCCTGTTGCTCATTTGTGAGCAAAGTCATTGTTTGACCAGAATTTTGTTCATAATTATTTCATTTTGGTTTGGTGTTTCTTTTAGAACCGCTTCAGCCGCTTATTTCACACGTTTCTTCAGCACGCATCTCTAGGTCTTTCCTAAATAAACACATACTTCGTTCCGTTTCTCAATCGTTTGAATGCAAAATCCCTTGAGGGCGAAGCAGCGTGAAATATGCGCATAACCTACATAATCTATTTAACCTTAAGATTGTACGTGTAGACCTAGCATTGGTTAGGTACATGAGTTCCAAAATCATAATCCTTGCTCTTGGTTGTGTGTGTTTTCCACATTAGAACGTTTTCTCCTTCTGATGAAACCGTTTTCTCCATAGGCCAGCAATGCATCATCGTCGTCATTATTATTTTCAGCAACTCGCGTGTTGAACTAAAGGGTCAAAACACTCATGCGAGATCTCCAGGCCAATCGACTTTCCATCAACAAAATCAACTCCTCAGGAGCTATGCCGAAGCGTAATCGTTGAGTTTCTTGGACTTGCTGTACGCACTTCGTCCTGGGTTTGCCTAATAATCGCCTACTTGATGAAAGCGCATTCAAGCCACTCCTTGGAATTACTGTTAATGCGCACACAACCACGTGCCACGTGAACAAAGCATCAAACCTTTCTTTTTGAAAAAAAAAACAGCTCTCCACGTCAATTACGTCAAACATTGTCATGTTTCTGTCACTTTTACGGTAGCACGATGAAATCCCATCCTATAAGTACTTCTCGAAAAAACAAATCTTTGTCAACATCTTTCAATAGTACTCCATTGTGTCTACGTAATAGAGAAGGATCAGAGTGTCAAAGTTTGCTAGGGTTTTATATTTAACGAACGCCTCATTGGCGACTCGGTGTGCTCCTTAAATTCACCTTCAGTGTCACCCGCTTAGGCTAGCATTTGAATGAATTTTCGGAAAATCGTGCCTCTTGTGTTACTTCATGGGTTTCGCACCATTTTCTCAAGTATTTTGAAATTGTCACATGGCAGCCTTGGCAAAACTCTTTTCTACTTTAAGGGAAACAGAAGAGCTGTCCCACCCTCTGTAAATCGGATCTACGTGAATGCTTGTACTTCAGGCCAGTATTTTGTAGAAAAACAAATGTGAAACTTTACGAAGATTTATTCAGTGCTGCGGGGCTTGTCACAATTGGCGAAGTTCTGCGATTTTTTCTCCAATGATCTCCTGTCATAGTAATTGTTTCTTGCGTTGCAAACTTTTGTTCTCGGACGACGTTAGATTTACATATCAACTGCATCAATGAGACATCAATGAGTTTCAGACAAAAAAAAGTCAAATCAAGCCTCCCCACAATTCTACACTACGCCATTTGCAAATGACATCACCCGCCATCACATTCCCAATCATCAAGCAGGCAACAATCAGAGCTCTAAAGTAGCAACACTGTCCACAGCGACCATGAAGCCTTTCGACTCAACCCACAGCTCACATTCACCACTGGCACACATTTCCGAATTGGAGAATGCTGCGGGTCATCGATCTGTGGAGACTAACCGATTATGATACGCTTCACTCAACTGTAACGTTGATCAGTTATATTGTCATCATCAATCAAACGCAAATTGAATTAGCACTTGCGCAGCCGAACACCTGCATCTTAGCGACCGCATATCACCAATCAAAATTGTTGATGGTTATGAAATTTGAATTTAACCCAGAATTTATCAAATTTGACACTTCTTCTGTTCTTGTGTTTGACGTTTCCGTTCGTGAGCCTTTCCAAAAACACACATCAGGGTCGTTCTAAAACCAGATGGCCACAAAATCGTTTGCGACTAACAATAGTACGCCTCGGTCAAGGTGAACATGCGGAAAAGCATCGAGTTTGTCCAGATTCCATGCCCCTTCATTTCGAAGCACTGTCAATGTCATTGCTTGACACCGAATTCACTACCGGCCCGGTATCAAATTCACACGACGACCTTCACGGATCTGTCGATTAAACTTCGACCCATTAACCGCATGTACCGCACAGACAAATGGCCAATTATGACAATTCACAAATGCGCCAAGACCCTAGCACACCACCGTCGAGTGCGTTCAGTGCTAATTTTCGAATAGAGAAACGCACACCTCGCACTGACACTCGCCGCAGCAGGTGGTCGCGGCCTCAGCACCACCAGAACGGGATAGTTTCACCATAAATCAATGATTTATCTGAACATCGGTACAAGCCGATTTATCGCGGCGACATCTTTATTAATAAATCCTCGATTCTCGGCTCTCGATTGTGATTGCTTCTTTTTCGCTTCAAAAGGAGAGAAAAAAAAACTAATCGATAAATTTTCTACAACTCATAACCGAGCGTTGCGATGCGTGTGTGCGCTTGTTACACGTTGCCAACTGGAAAGCCTTGAACCCCTGCGACTGTTGGATGATAAATTCTTATTCTCCCCGCCGGGCCCGCTATTGGAGTAATTCATAAAAAATTAATAGTTGTGAGCGATGATGTTGTGCGTGTGTTCGCCGCACGTAAAGATGCCTTTGCAAAGTAATCAGACAGCGAGTGCGCGAGATGTAACTCGCCATTAAGCCTCATCGGAATCGCGCCGTCAGCCGAAAGCGGGCAAGTTAATTTTCCTCTTATACATTTCCCTCAAAGCACAAGTTATTGCACAATTCGTGTGTTGATTTATGCAAATTGACTAATTAAGCTGAGCGCTGTTAGCATTTTTTGTGCGACAGAATTGCGCGCATGCTCACCGGTTGGAGCTGGCAGCACACATGGCATTCCTGTCAAGGTCAGCCGTCTGAGATTTAGTGGACGTTGTTGTCGTTATTATTCAAGAGGCGTATCGCATGCATGTGTATGTTGTGTGTACGTCGTCGCCAGCAAGAAGTCTTCCATACAGGCTCTATCTCCCTTCCACTTCAATCTGCGATGATCGTCTTCAAGCTGGCTCGCGTCTCGATCTTGGCCATTGTCGCAAGCAGCAGACATCCGAAACGCCCGAAAGGGGGCTAATTTTCACCAGGTTTACATGAAGTCGTAAACATTAATTGACATGTTCGAATTGAGTGGCCGGCAAGTGGAGCCTTTAGCTCAGCACCACTCAGCGGTAATTTGCATTGTGGAAGTGGCCTTAAACAAATTTGTTTACGATTCTTAAACGACCCAGTGCTGGTGCTGTGGCTTGTGCCTTGGGTGGTTCTGGTTTGATGCGAAACCGGGTCAAAATCAGCGCAGGACTTAATTAACAAATATTTGGTAGCACGAGTGACAAAAATCGCAAAATGCGATATTGCTTAAAACTGTTAAAATCTTTTTCGCATTCCTTTGGACGAGGGAGGCAGACTTAACGGTTTTTCGGTTGGTTTTCTTCTGCGACTGTGATAAAATTGACGTCCATAGGCTTGGCCTGGAGATTTGTTCACCGTTTTCCCCTCCATTCGACGGCATAACACGTTTCGTTTGACTGAGTGGGTTGCCTTGGACAACATCGTATGTTTGGAGTTAACTTTCGGCTGGAAAAAAAATCTAGCATTTGGATTTTCTATTAACACATCCGACTGGAAATGCTGTTGCAGCAGCTGTGGTTACAGTGATGTCTTAACTTGTCGGTTTTTTCGCATTAGTCAGGAATGGAGCCTTAGGACATTACGCATTATTTTATGACATTTGTTGAACGTTGCGTTGTTTCTCTAGAAAACACTTTTCAAATGTCAAGAAACTTCACGTTGTATTTGAGTGAGAAGACAATCAATATTTTGCCTTGGTTACATTTCGAAAAATGGATACAAAAAACGGAATTTCTTTCTTGCTTCCTGTGTCATAAAAAAACATTCAATTGTAACAGTGTGGTTTTGGAAAAAAAATATGCAGATGGGTTGTGGCAGGTTCTAATGGATTGCACTTATCAATTTCTAGTCTCTAACATGAACCAGCATTTAAATTCAGTTTCAAAGGCTATGTACGATTCGTGACGTGGGTCAAAGTTTTAAATACTTGAGTTGTACAACCTTAAATTCCCATGATGATAAAAAGGTTTATAAAAGAAGGTCTTAGACTCAAATCCGACATTTGCACGGACATTCCATTACCATTATTAAACTTCTTAGATTCACTGCCTTATCGGCATCGATTTTCGCATTTTTAAAATCAGCTTTGAACCCTCCGAAGGTGAGTTCGAGACTACATTACTAAAGTGTGATTCACCGTGAGGTTTATTTAACAGAATAAAATTCAAAGCATAAATTTAAAAGTGAATTTAAAATATTTACCATCGGTTAAGAGAACGACTCATGGCATTTAGTTCTTGAAATGACATCATGTAAATATTAGCCACGACTACGTCAGGGCTTGTTTATTCGGGAGGTCCAATTATGGGCGGCTGACATCTCGCGGATAACAGAAGTAATGTTGACGGCAATCGTAGCTGGCTTATTCCTGAAGACCTTTGACTTTAAATACCTCCAGAGAAAATGGTCCAAAGGTTTGAGTGGAATGTAGGCGGGAGTGGGAATTGAATTGATTGCTCAAGAAGTCAAGCGCGTATGACTCGCAGTGCCATCTTGTTGAAACCACAGCTCACCGAGATAGAATGTCCAAGCTACTGAGAATGATGACGAATCGATTCGTCGCTGTCTTCGCGTTTAAGCTAAGCTTCACGACGCGCTGTATGTGGTCTAACCGGTCAGGTCCTCTCGTGTAAACTCATTTTTGTGCTCACCGTAAGTTCCTCCCTCAAATCGCACGAAAAATCATTTCTCACAGAACGCTGATTCTCGTTATACAGCTGAAAAATTTAGAGCTGCTGTTATGACGTGGGTTTTTTGATAATGACTTGTCCAATGATACAAAAAATATAACAAAAATCTCAAAGTTTGATAGGAGTCACATTTGGTGAGCCAAGAAATCTTCCCTCACCACAAATAAGGCGATATTTGTTGCAGTAGGATATTTCCACTTATTCCTTCATTTCAATCCCATTTCTGAAAGGCGATGGAGTACAACAAAGTACGCTGTCGGTGGCAAGTTCGTTGGAAATCCCATCTGCCAAACTGCAAAGAAAAACAAATAACCCTGTTGTTACATGTGACCTGTTTATTGATTATAACATTGCATGGATTGCAATTCAGGGCAGTAGGTAGGATGAAACAGAATGTAAAGGTTTTCAGTTGAATTCGTACGTTTGTTCCATCGTCTCAACTATTCGAAAACGGATTTACGCTCAAGAAAGGATTATTTAACCTAAATGTAGACCGCATGGACAATAAATTGTTTAATACATTTCATTGTCTGCTCACTGGGACACTGGAGCTTTCTTCCGTTTCTTTCTATTGGTGTTAAAGCCCTAGAAAGAATCTTCTCCTTCTGAAATTGTCATTCGACATTAACTGTGAGTTGCACACCTTATTTGCGCACGTCTTCTATTTCTTTAGTTTAATCAAACCAATTTCAAGGCTTTTCGTGTTGAAGCAGCTGTAACTTCCGAACGCTTTAACCGTTTTAAGTGTTAGATTCAGGGACGCTGCCGAATTTGACACGACATCAACACAAAAATGAGTTGCGAACGTCTAATTCCGTGTGAACTTCGTGGTCAAAATTTTAATCTGAATTTTCCTTTTGCCATTAGCCCTATTAAAAACTAATTTAACGAAACTTAACGAAAGTCATTGAATCCAGATTTACAATACATTTTGTCACTCATTTATTTAGCAACGGTTTTCCAAGTTTGTCGAAGTCCAGGTTCGAAAACGTAACTGAACGAAACTTAACGAAAATCATATTATGATACAAAAAATCCTTTTTTCACATGGCTCCTATTCTGCAATGAACAAGGAGATATTATTCGAGTTGCAAAAAACGTAACGAAACTTATCGAACGAATGAAGCATACTGCCTGTAAGTTTCAAGCCATTATCCCAAATTTTTCGCCTCATCTATGCCAAACAAATGCCCTACCTTCGGGGATCATTGACCCTCATGTAAACAGTAACGGATCACAATCAAATGTGCTCCCAGTTCAAAAAAGATAAATTGCTTTCGGACGTTTATTGTGGAATTTCCTTCCAACAACCTAACAGAGCCGAAAAGCAAACCAATGAAGAAAATGGAGCAAAAGTATCTTTTCATCTATTCCCTTAATTATCTTCAGTTTTCGTGCTGCGAATATCTCTTTGTCCGTCGACGAAGACGCCGCAACCACACGACTCACCCGAGCTATCGTCAATCTTCAGCAGCGGAGCCTCTCCTTGAGCCCATACACAAATTCCAATGACTTACGAGCCGCTGACAATCTCATTTCGGTTTTATGGCTCAATTCGAGTTAGAGCGTCTTACTCTTAGAAATAGTAAGCAGTTAGCCGTACAGTGCTCGTTAAGCGTCAACGACGCTCTGCTTAGCGCCTTGTGTACCGTATTTAGGGAATCCATTATGCTCACCGCATGATAACAGTCACAAAGGCCTCCTCGAATGGCCCGAATGAGTAAAATCCAAATTGCCTACTTAAGATACAAATGTATCTCATTAGAATACACATACCTCGGTGTGCGAGCGTGCGCGCCTGCGTGTTGCCGCTTCAAATACACGCCACGATGATGATGATGGCGCGACGACGCAAACGAAGATGAAGTGTTTCGAAATCAAAAATGAAAAAGAACCAACAATCAAGCAGTGGTGTGCTTCTACAAGGTCGTAGCCCCTATTCATGTCTTTGAATAGATGATCCCCTTCGGCTCACCGTTGCGTTCGTTCGCGCTAGCGCTTCCTCGTGCTCCTCTCCCACTTGTGCGTTGTTTTGTCGGTTCTTTTTTGCACTCGAAAGCCTGTTGATGTTCAACATTTCATCTCTCGTGCGTCCGTGTATCCAATAGATAGACAGATAGATACCGCCACTTCCACGAGTCACTCAACGGCCATTAAGAGCAAAAGCAAACAGTTCTGTCTTGACACATTGGATAGGGTTTTGATATAATAATAATGGGATTACACGGTGCTTCGACGGCGGACGCGACCGGAGTGCCAGAGAATCGGCTTAACCTGGATACGCTGCGTTCGCGGCGCAAACGCCTGCGCTGACGCCACACCGTGCCTGTGCCTCGGCGCGCATTCGATTATGATTCGATCTGATCGGAATGAAGCGTCAGCTGGGACAGTGCGGTAGAGCGGCGACGTCTGCGCCGCTCGTAACTGTTACACAATGGGCCGATGCAATTTGCTGAAAAATCAGATTTTCCACCACGACGACGATGGCAGGGGCCACCCACCCACATGCAGTTATAAATTGGTCCATCAACCCGCGATCTTCCGCGGCTGGCTCTTTGAATGGCTGTTGGACGCGGTGCGGCGTGCGCGCTCACATGCGTGGTGAATCGATGAATTGTTGTTGGCGGCTCGCTGCCTGTTGTCGGACAAAAGTTGTACTCTTCGCGTTCATTACCTTTCACTTGCGGATTCAATTGTTGCCATTCTTCGTTTGGAGTTTGCATCTGCGGCTGCTCGGTCATCACGACCAACAACGACGACGTCGCCGTCGACGTGGACATGGACGATGGTGATTGCGGTGCACTGCACTACCGGATGTGATTGTTGCGAATCGCCCCTGATATGTAACCGTCTCTAATTGAGGCTCCACTTTGGGCGGGCCGAGGCACTTATTGTCTGACGACCGTCGTCTGTTGCAGACGGGTACTTGTGTGAAAATTGCTCGCATCGCACCAATCATGAGAACATGATCCGCAGGGCGGCTGGGTGACAGTCGACCGACCCGCGAGGGATGTGCAATTCATAGGGAGAGGGAGAAAAGCAACCGCAGTCGCTGTTCTGGTGCACTTGCGTGTGGTGATTGTGGACACAGCTGCTGTTTCCCGCGGTAATTGAGCGGAACATTTAACAATCGACTTGACGAGCAAATGTTGACTAATTCATTTGAAAGCAGCGACTGCAAACAGACACTCAGCTAACCGCGGGAACATAAAACAAATGCGAGTCTGAATGGGCCTTGAGGCGTTTTGTGATTTCTGTTGACGCTTCTGTAGCACCAGCAATTTGTGGGCGTTACGTAATCTGCTGGCTCATAGACTGTAAGTGAAGGGATGGGGAGACGGATCGCTGTCTAAGTACAGCGCAAGTCGCTCCGTCTAAACTGCCACCACAAGTTCAAACCAAACAATGAAGCGAGCGCACGTTCAGCCGTCGAAACGACTCTGATTTGCTTCGGCTTATCGCAGCTGCAATACGTCTTTGGGTCTCTGCCGTTGTTTGATGCTCGCTATCTGTGCCCCGGAATTTCTGACCGCATTTCGAAGTCAAAAAAACGCAATATGTGCGTCTTTCGAAACAAGCAAGCAGAGTGTGCTTAGATAAGCCAACAACCGCCTTCTAGATCTGGGTCAGTTTGACACATCTCTTGTAAGCTTCACCTGATTCTGGGAAAAAAATTCCCACATACCGGGGACGGGAATACATTCTCCATTCTCTCCAATTTGCTGAAACAAAAGTGTGAATAGTTCGCAGACTGATGTACGTGCGGGTACATTCCTGTGAACTCATTATCGCTTCCCCCCATTATCCAATTTGCGACTACGCTACGCAATTCTCAGCCTCATTCCAACATGCCCCAGACTTGAGGAAGTCTCCGGCTGAGTTGAGACTCTTTCACGTTCAGTGTACGGCGGCGCACACTCGAGGCGCGTTCCTCGAGGCACTCACTCACTCAGAATGACCTCAGATTTTTATTCTAGCTCACTTTGGGGGCGCTTGTTAGAAAATAACGGTGTCGAGGTAATTTCAGAACGCCTCTCGGAGCGTTCTTTAATTGCACACTTTGTTGCATGTAAACTAATGAGTTTAATGGGCCAATTACGTCGCCTGTCCCGTTCCTCGGGCAGAAGCCGCCCTGCATAGCCGTGCCATCGACAAAGTCGAAGCCTCGCAGTGGAGCTGGCAACTGACAATAGGCGTCGTCGGGGGCACACAAAAAAGACGCACAGCAGGTGAGGAGTGAAACAAAATTACGAAAATGAACGAAAACAAAAATCAAAGAGTACCCCTCAGCATTGTGTAACACATAATGAGGCAATCGACGGCACGGTGGACGCTGTCGAGAGTGAACGACTTGAGTCGCGCTTTGTTGTTTGGGCTGACTGGCCGGCTCGGTGTGTACCCACGGAGCCTCGCCTTGCCTCTTGCCCCTGGCTGGGGGCAATCGGTAAAGGTCAAGGATTAACATGATCGAATATTTTCGATTTTTTTGTCTGTCATTGTTCCCGTACTGCGCGCGCGCGGATGGAAATATTTGCTTTGGCGCGCTGTTTTGTTTGCAGATCGAAGTGAGGCGAAAAAACGATCGTTAACTGGATGCAATCGAGTTAATCTGACAGCGTTTTCGATGCGCGAGAGTGCATTTGAGTGTCGGGCCGCTTGCGAAGGGCTTGATGTGCATCGCGTGGACTGCCGGGAGATTTGGGGAGAATCCGGATTATTGTCTGTTTGGCAAATGGGCGCATTGCGAACCTGGGTCAGCTGGGGGAATTCTTTCGGGGCCAACAGCACCTGCTGAAGCCAATAAGTTATGCTTGAATTAATCAAACAAGTTAGGGACTTACGCAGGTTGAAGACCTCGCGGTTCAGTGGCCTTTGGGAATGATGCAAACTCGGAATAGGGTATAAGAGGCTTAAGGGGGCTTAAATCGGAAAGACTGTGCGTGCAAGGGCAACAAACTGAAGACATTTCGTTGAGCGATGTGCGTGTAGTTTTGATTGGTGATTGGTGCGGATTATGTTCACTTTTGAGGTTTTTTTGTTTGCTTAAGGGCATGAGGTCACTGGGCGGGTATTCACAAATAATTGACGAAAGTACGAAGTGTGAACATACAGATTTTGTATTGGATTTCGGAACTGGTGCTGAGTGATTGAAAATAGATTTTTCATGAATTCAGCGCATTTAATATGATCAATCGGAAAAAATAGTTCATCAGGTATGTATATCTGACTGAAGTCAACAAGTTTTCCTCAGCTGAATATATAGTGCTGAAGAAAAAATGTGAGTTTTATTGATTCAGCACATTTACATTGGTATTTCTATTAAGTTTCCTTGTTAAGCAAACGTCGCAGTTGCAGCGCTTCTTCAAATGGAAATGGCTTTGCTGGTTTGGTCACGTGGCACTTTGTACCAATCATTACGACAGGTAGGAGATCAAATGACATTCCAAAACACTCGCCCGCATCGATGACTGATATGGATGGGCTGGGGAGTTCATCTGAGTGCATTGGTGAAACATGCGGGTCACTGAAAATTACGATCATTGCATCATTTCTCATATTCAGCACTTTTATATTTACAAACGAACAATCAATTTTAAGCACATCTCCGTATTTCATAGAAATTCTTAAATTTTTCTTAGCTGAATTGTGCTGACGTGAAAATTTAAACCATATTTTTGCAGATTTTGAATATTACCGTAAGCTATTTTGGGTTTGAAGAGGTCTACATACTGTAGGCAAATTTAGCACAGGTTTTCTTACTTGATTGTACTTGGTAAATGAGTACATATTTTGTACGACTATATTCAGCACATAAAAGTGGTCATTTATATACTTTTTTTCTCATCAAAAAGACACATGTAGTTGAAACTTGCATATTTTTCATGGCTGAATTAAATAGACAAATAAAACTGTCGACAATTTCTTACGTTCGACATTCAATGTATGAAAGTGATAATTTAAGAATAAAGGCCTAGATGTTGTTTTGAATGTCATAACTAATTGATAGCTGAATTGTTACTGCTTCGGTAGTTGTAGTATTCAAAAACATGAGAGAAAAGATACGTTACAAAAGTCACCAGAAATGTTTAAAAAGTAAGAAACAACTAAGTATTAGCTTACGGAATATGTTTTCAGTATGTAGCTGTAGCTGAATAGAGCTGAATAAAGCCGAATTCGCAAATAAATGTACTTTCAATTTCAGAAATTAATTAGTCATCTATTCAGCTACAAATACCACACCAAATTTAGATTTTTTCATGAGTTCCTATATTAACCCGATTGACAAAACTCATTTCGCTCCGCTGAATTTACATTAAACATGTTGTAAAGTGTGGTGACAGCTAGATGAATTGCGTCCCATCGCTCACAGCACTCCCCGGCATCGTGGAGTGTATACAAAACGTGTCACAGAAGTACCCCATGACATTTGCTGACATTGGAGCACAATTTAATCGGCTTTTCTCTCTCGTACACAGGTTTCAAGCAACATAAGCGCATAAATTAATTCATAATACCCCCCTTGATGGCGAGTGTATCTCTTATACACTGCATTACCCTCTAATGTTCAACACATTTCTTAACTCGCTCTCTAAGCTTTAATGACCTCAAGTATTATCCCAACTAAAGCTAATCCACTTAAACGGCAATCGGCAGGCCGGCTCTCCGTGAAGTACACGCATGTCACTCGACTTAATCATCTTAAACCGAATAAAAACCTCAGAGCCCCATCGACGAGCGCACAAAATCCCACACCACACGGTAGCGCGACCAAGTCGTATTTTCCACGTGTTGGCGCTGTGCCCTTGGACGCGAATTATTGTGACTGGTAATCCCATTGACGAGCGATGCAGTGCCTCCATCTCTGCCCGCGACCACGAAAAGCGGTGCCGATGACGAAACTGACAGGGCGACAAAACCTTGACTTTGTGTAGTCCATATCGGTGAGCGCCTCTGACACGGCACATCGTTCCCTTTCGTTGTGCGTTGGCCGCACCGCACTACCGCTGTGCCGTGTAAACAATGCAAGACAATTGACCTTCGATTGGGCTCAGCCTCGCGCAGTACCTCAAAGGTTCGCCAGAGTGACAGATGAAGGGAATCGGTTTTTCAAAACGAAAACCACAAAAGGTTTTACTCAAGAACTGGTTTGCTTCGGATGCGAGTTGCGAGCAGTATCTGCCGATGGAATTGTTTCGTTATCTATTGCGGCCAAGAGTTTTATGGCTTATTAAAGAGTCGGAGCCGACTGGCTGCGTGCGCACCGCGCTGACATGATTTGCTTCGTGAGATACATTTCGATCGTGGTTTTTATTGAAATACAATTCAATTCTTGAAATTAATAGGAAACTGCAGCTTTCAAAACAATTTGGATAAGCCAGGTCGTGATGCTTTGATGGACTGGTGCTGCACTGGAGTGTTAGCGCGGCGCACACGTGGCTTGTGACTCACACTCAGAGGCATTCGGCGATTGTGGGTCATCGAAGATTAAATGTATCGAAAACGTTTAAGAAAGTGTTTGGGCTGGGCGATAAGCTTCGCCAGATAAAAGCCAAATGGCTTCACTGGCCATCGTTGTCCATGCGCATCACAATGGGCAGAAATTTCTAAACAAGTTCAATTTGATGCGTGTGACGTGCTGGATGGGAATTACGGTTAACTTTCCACCATTGGCGATACGTTGGCAGTTTTTTGGGCGGTGGGGCGAATTTACTTTTACTCTTCTTTTGTATGCTTGGGGGAAGGGGGTTGTGAGAACCTTCGTTCAGAGTCGAATAGGTCCCGAAAGTGCCCGTGCAAGTGAAAATGTTGTCCAATTTCACGACAATTGAGAAGTGCCCCCAACGACACATGCAATAGCATTCCACCCAAATTGACTGACAGCTGCAAGGAGTCTCGCGAAACCCTAGACCACTTAGCGTCTGTCTTCGAACAAATCACTCTCAGACTGCACCCAAATTGGGGTCCAACACGAGATCTCTGCTCGTGATCCGCGCCGAAATGATCGCCCCAAGTCGAGTGCCCGCCGCGTTGATCGGTCGCTGTCAGTGATCGCAAATCAGCCTTCAATTTATGGACATCTGTGAGATATTTTCCCGCAAATAAAGTCAAATTACCGGGATTGCTGTGTAAATATTCCCAACTAATTGGACAGATTCACTTCGCGTTTGAGGTACATAATAATATCACGATGCTTGCGCAGCGTCGTCTTTATGGCTCACGACTTGTCTGGGCGCTTGCGCGCCCGCTGACGGTGGTGGGGTTCTAAATTAGACCACACTGCCATTACAATTGAGCGCTTTCCTCGAGGATGCGCGCACACAGCTCATGTGGCGGTGATGTGCGGCAGTCGCTTGTCGGACCTGCAGTGCTGTGCAATTAACCAACGAATGTCTGCAAGGATGAGTCAGACAGTTATGCAAATGCCCTCGACACGGTTCCCCGACGGTGGCGGTGGTGGGCCCTTCGGCGGGATGGGATTTGCGCCACCACCGGAACAGATTTCTTTCCCACACACATGCAGAGCAGCGATGCGGGACCACCGCTGCTGTGTCGTCGCGCCGCCGCCGTCGAACGGAGCCGACCGATCGATCGAAAATAGCTCAAAGTCGTGTTTCGCTCTGTAGATACATTCTTGCGATTGCACAAGCGCTGGCTTCTGCTGTTGCAGCAACATGTGGAATAAACAATTCTTTTGTGTGCGCAACGGTAACAGATATCCCCCACTCGGACCGTTCGATCTGAGATTTTCCCGTGAACGGCTCGCGGGGCCGCGTTCGCAGTCGCTAATGGGTGGGAGGAGTGGTGAAAATTTTCAACGAAGCGTTCCCGGGTAACATGGTGAAGGCCGATGAAAGCGACGGGGACTGCGCATCGTTGCCGCTGTGTGGGAGTTGGACAACAATGGATCATGTGTCGGAGGGATACACAAATAAGAGCGCTTTCGGGCCGCTGGAAGTAGGTGAGACGTGCAATTTCATAGGCACGCCAGCAATGAATGGAATGTGTTCTCGGAGATAACACACGTTTGTCCGCAGGGTGGGGCCGTTAGTACAACTTGGGATGGTAGTCTCCAGCGAGACGCCGTGAATGGGTTGGTTGTTTGTGGCACTTGCCTGACGGACGGTGTACTTGTGATTGATGACAAATGATGGGACTGAAATGTGAGGAATTTACGATGCACTTGAGTGGGGTGAGATCAGCATTCTGTGGGAGGTTAGTTATTGAACGTATTTTTTTGAGGAGAACTGACTTCAGTATTTATGTGAATTAAAAAAAGGGGTTTGTTGCAGGAGCCTCTTGCATAAGTTTGCAATGATCCTTCGTCGTGTCTGGAAAGACTACTGTCAACTGTTTGCAGACGTACTTCCTATATGCCAATGTGAATCGAAGAATCCTCAGAGACTCGAATGATTTTTATATCCTCTACGTCAAGGACAACGTAAGTGCCAACAAGTCATTTTAGAAGTTTCGGGAAGATTTTCGTGTGACACACAATTTTAACGTGGGGTAGGAACTCAAGAAGTGGATTGATGTTTTCATTTAAATTGTAATATTTAAGAAGTTAGGGAAGCTTCGCGTACATATAACATGTATGTACATTTTACTCTAAGATGAAGTCGAGATCTTGCGTGAATGAGAACATTTCAGGATCTTGCCATATTTCGGACATTTGGCATTTCTGTTGTTTCTGACATTTCTGAATTTAGAGCATTTGTGCATTATAGAGAATTTATGGATTTGGGGCATTTCGGTCAATTTTGAATTTTCGGGCATTTCTGAATTTTCGGACATTTTTGAATTTTCTGGCAGTTCTGGATGTTCTTTGTTTCTAAATCTCTGATAATTCTAACATGCGGACATTTTTAGATTTTAGGAGATTTCTGGATTTTTGGACATTTTGGATTTTCGCTATTTCTGGAGATTGAGCATTTCTATATTTTGGACAATTTTAAGTTTCTCAAAATTTCATTATTAAATATTTTCACCTATCTGCATTCTTGACCCAGGTACTATTTGAAGATGTTTAGCATTTCTAGGTTTAGGGCATTTGTGGATTTTGGTCACTCCTGGATTTGAAGCATTTCTGATTTTTGACATTTGTGGATTGCTCACATTACCGGACTTTGAGTATTTCTGAGTTTTTGAACATTTCTAGATCTTGGGTATTGTTGGATTTTTTTTTATTAAGGGATGTTGATCAATTTTGAATTCTTAACAATTTTTTATGTAAGGACGAAATTGAGTTTTGGTCATTTCTAAATTTAAGATTTCGACAGAATTTTTACAATTGTAGAATTTTAACAATTGTAGAAACATGACGCGGTTTATTCAATCACTGCCGTAGCATGCGTGCGTTATGCTGCACCTAGGTTCGCAATGTATAACCTATTGTTGTTCTCACGAGCAAAAAGACTCTAATGCCAATTTTGAACGGCGAGTTCTGAGAAGCTTTTCATAGACAATTGATGCTCTTTGAGTGTTGTTAGCCATTGGAAAGAGGTGGTGCCGTGAAAAAATGCGAGATATCCCGTCTGGAAATCGAACCTAGACCTTCTACGCGTGGGTCGACACACTTACCCACTACGCCACGGCGTCCACAGTTATTCGTGGAAAGCTCAATGAAATATTGCCCAATGCATGGTACGAAACAACTGTGCCAAAGCAATGTACTTCCTTTTTGCGGTTCTCATTAGTCCGAAATTCATATTTCCGCCAATCGTATGGTAAACAGTTGTCAGAGTAGGGTTGGGCCAACCAACCAGTTTAAGTGATCGACGTGACATCACCCTGCGCTAAGTGCTAACGTAACTGATAAATTGAAAAAGTTTCTCAAATTTCGCCGTTCGGAATCAACAAAAGGCTTTAAGTTCATTCCACTCGTGAGAGGACAATAGCACGCACAAGATGAGTAGTTGTTGCAGAAGCTAGTTGTTTGTGGACTGTAGTGCCACTCAACCTGTAGTTCGTCGATGCAAGAAAGAAACTGAATGCCCAACTGAAAACAGTAACAGAGACCCAGGTCCTCCTTAGACTGTAATGAAACTCGAAGAAGTAGTCTGCCGTTCTATTAAAATTGCCGGTGATAATAAAAATGCTACGAAAAATTGGCCACTATTGTGGAAGAGTATTGGTGGAGTGTGGCTTAAGGGGGGATATCCATGCCTGAAATGAGTGCTTTGACTTCTAGAATTAGTGTTTATCATTTTGCTGCAAAGAATGTGTAGAAGAAAAAAAAGTAAATGAAAGAATTCTTCTACCACACACTGTGCCATCACGACATAAATAGTCCTATCTCGCTCTGGCTTAGAAAAGTGTAAGCCAGCTGATCGGTTGAACGACCCGAAGTCTCCAAAAGTCAAATGCTTTTCTAATATAAATACGTTGACCTTCACTGGCAGCGGCGATTCTTGTCAATAAAAGCAGTTGCAGTGGTAACAGTTTGTTTTTATTTGAAATTTTCCTCCTACAAATTGTTTATGCCGTCGTTGACATCTTCAATTTTGAGAAAGGACCAACCGTCTCAACCGTCTCGAGCTCAAAATGTTTTCTCTTTTCCAGTGCAAATTGACGTCTTAATCAAAATTTGAAATGTGAAATGCCAATGTATCATTTTACGAATGTCAACAATTTGACGGTTCCGCCTCGTTCCGCTTCGTGTCAGCAGAAAGAAGTCGGGGAAAGTTTCGCTTGCTCTCGATTCTTTAATTTTGTTTATTTTGACAGATGCTTCAGCAGTCACTTGTTTACTTTTCTGCGAATTTCTGGTCAGTTGTTGATTTGATTTTATTATTGTTAGACTTCTGCTGGTTTCCCATAAACAATAAACCAACAGTTTGCACACATCAGGCTGAGAATGCATGTGTTGCTTTTTTGCGGAAAATAATTTTGCCATTTGTCCCAATTTCCCAACCAGAAGCAGCAAAATTCACCATTTCAAGGCTACGAGTGTAGTGTACTTTCGCCTTAATCCCTACTTTGGATAAATTATTCAAACCACGTCACCGTGAATCACACACAGCCGCTGTGAGTGAGAATAAATTTTCGGAAATTTGCAATTTTGACGTTTCGTGTCGCAGTGCGTCTGTGCTACTTCACATCTGCGTGAAAGTGCGTATGCCCAACTGGGCGTCGCGTTTGCGGTCATCGTCTGTGGAAAGAGTCAAGCAAGAAATAGACAAGCAGAAGTTCCCCACTTTGTGATGCAAATGTCGTACAATTTTCGAACGGGCCACTTCGTTTTACGATGCATTTAGATTTGACCTTAGCAAGCAATCAAATTCCACACAGTTCCGCACAGCACCATAAGGCAGGCCGATTTTACGAGCATTTAACGTATGCAGAGGTGTGCTCAAGCTGGTGCACTTTGCCAACGGAGTTATTTCGTTGATTAGCAATCAATCGGATACGTGATTCATTACACGCATGCGCGTTGTCTTTCACCCAACAAATGTAATTTTGAAACACATACGTTCGATGTGGTTTCTTCTTTTATTCCTTTGCTTTTTGATTGATTTGTTTCGTGCCAAATTGTTTGTCAAAGTTGTGGGTCTTGTGAAAGGAGACTGTTAAGGCAATGGGCCATGACACAGTTTGACCGAAAGAGGTCTGACACCGTGGGCTCACAATCAAGAGATTCACATGAAAATATCAGTGACGGGGGCTGCCCCAAGAGTTGGGCTTCTGAAATGTTCAAGAACCAGGTCTCAGACCATATTTGGTCAGCTAATGGCTTCTGTTAAAGATCAGAGTTGTAAATTTTCCGTGGAAAGTGACAGTCACAAGTCGTAAAACTAAACGTCAGTGCGGTTTTCTCATTTGTTTGCTCTCACCCGAGTCGAAGCGACGTAAAAACTAATTGGCTCTGACCCAGATGTGATTGTGTATCTGCTCTTAAAATATGCAAGCGCATCTAATGATTATTCATACCGCTGCTTGAGTTGGGAAAGTGGAAAACAAAACATCACAGTGATTTGATTTTAGGTCCGGAAAAGTCCAAGCGGGGCACAGTGCCTCCTTTCATAAGATCAGGATCCCCTGCCCCAACTGTTATCGACTTCAGTGGCATCTTGCAACTTTCATTCGAATGATGTAACATCCCTGTGTTCGCTGCACAGCACTGCATAACCGACAGTAAACGGGTGATTAAATGATCGACATATTCGGCACGAACAACATCGTTGCGCCTTAATCCCTTCTGGCTTCCTGAAAACGAGTTAATCGCCGAAAATCCATTACGTATCGATTACTTTCCTTCCGCGGCATTCATCTTTGCCGCCCCGGGTGCAGCACTGACACTCGTGTTTATCTGTCACGATACCCGGCCCGAAATCTGGGTGTCACCATTGAGAAACGCTAAACAAAATCAAAAATTAATTATACGTGCCGCGATAATCGGCGGTAAACGTTTCATTCATTCAATTCGGCGTCACCTCGTCAGCAATTCGGCGCTTTCCAATGTTGCATTTCAGTGCTGACACTGTCGCTACTGCGGGGCGCAGGGAAGGCCTACAGATGATCCAACATCGAAATTGCATAATCGATATCTGTCCAAGAGATGTTCGCATCACGCTGACTGCATTTGGACACTGGCCATTGGCGATTGTCGTCGATTGGCCCTCGGCTATTGGGCATCCCGGTAATTGATTACACAGTGTCGACGAAAAGGCTGTAAAAAGTCAACTTTAATGAAGTCGTAACCGAATCCGCTGCCCTGCAGCAGATAATGTATGCAGTGGCGGCAGGACGGACGCTCGAATTCGTCGATCTCTCAGATACTTTCTCGATATCTCATTTTTTTTTGTTCGTTGTGCCGTGTTCGTTTATTTATTAATTAAAGTCGTTCGTGTCGCCGGCCGTCTGTCAGCCTCCTCCGGATTTTCTGGGAATTTCTCAACATCTGTACTACTGCTTGGCAGTAAAAGACACAAATACCGCATATCAGATGCGTTCGATTGTCTGATTGGGTTTGGTGTCGGAAACGCACTATTTTTGGTCGCCTCATCGAATGAGATGCCTGCCTTGGCTATGACGTAATGGGGGATGATTAAGATTGGGTTACGTAGTTAAATGCTAAATGACCAAAAAAAGTAACAGTAACTTGGTTTAGGTGATGGCCTCACATCGAGACATTCGATAGCCCGGTCCAGGGTTATACTGGGGATTTTATGAGGCATTGACGGATGGCCCCGAGGTCCCACGGTAATAAAGTAACCTCAGGTGGTCGGCGTTTTGTCACACCGGTTGGATGTGTCGAATACCCCGGAGGGGGGTCCAGGTTTGGGGAATGCAAACAAATGTCATTAACGAGGGGTAATTCGAGGAAGGCGAGAGATACGTTCTAGCCGTGGGGGGCTACTTAAAGTGAAGGCTTTCAGTGCAACAGACATTCAGTCTGTTTGACATGGGGGAAGCCTTTCTATTTGTTGCTACTGTGCGTGTGTGTGTTTTGTGTGAACCAGATGTTTGAGGTTTGTTCTTCTTTTCCTTTGTTCCACCTTGAATTGGTTCGTTTTTCGATTGTATTTCCGTATTGGGTGATGTAGTTTGAGTTTGAAAAGTTGCCCAACGCATCAAGAATCTTTAAGGCTCAAAAACTGAAGTCTTTATCACAAAACTCACAAGTTCTGAAAACCAGAAAATTGTAAAGGTCCCAAATCGACACAAATTTAAAAAGCCCAAAATGCCGACGCTGTGAAATACCTTCGAAAGTCGAAACACTTTTTAGATCAACCTTTAATAAACCCAATACTCAGGAAATGTACAAAAATCCGAATTTTCTAAATTTCCAAAACTACATTTGAAAAACTCCTTCTTAGTCACAATTCTGACAAAAGATCAAAATTCCGAAAAAACCCAAAACGTCGAAAGCAAACATTGAAAAGTTAAAATTTAAGAAAGCTCGTGGCTCCAAAATTTTCTCCATTCCAAAATAATCCCCAACCTTGGGTGGACTGCCGGGTTTGTTGAACAAACTCTTCGCCATCCAAAATTTGTTGGCTTTTCGGGAATACGTACTTTCGGGCCCTTGTGACTGTGCGGCCCCTTCTGCTTCTCTGCCACAGTCATAAGGTAAAGTTGTAAAGCTAAAACGTAAAGTTGTAAATCTCTATGCCCCTCCAACGTTATTCTTTCCAAACGCTCACACAGCCAGGTCAGAAATTACGTCCATACCTCAAAATTGTCGCCAAGCTATGAGAAGAAGAAGAAGACAAAACAAACTCTCAGGCACACAACAGTTGCCACAGAGCAGTCAGTGTCGTCGTGTAACCTGTCTCCCATCCAGTGGCAAGCTTTCACAAAAAAATATGATTGATGTCGCTCGTCCGATCTATCAATCATGTGTCGCTGCAAGCTCACGTCTGTTATGACACCATCTGTTGTTGGGCGCCGGCAGCCCTCCGCTGTGCCGGCAGTCTAATTGCGTAAGCCACCAGAAGTTGCTATCGCCTACCATCTGCGCCAATTATAATTCCATTTTCGATAACCGCACCAAAGTCGCGCTTCCATAGAAAGTCAGTCAGTTCACATCGGGCACAGCACCGATGGCGACAACGGCGCTGCCATTCCTCACAAACAGATATTAGTTATGAAGGAGACCATTGCACAAGAAAGCCACCTCTTACATCCGCAAACCCATAAATGGTCAATCAAAGGTTTTCCATTTTTGATTACAACTCCGAATCCTAGTGCAGCTTCTCGTTCGTGGACCGTGTCACCGTATGAGCGTGGGGCTTCGTAGGTCTGCAACATTGTTGCGACATGCCGACTCTCACTTTCTCTGTAAGGGATCTAAGCGCAGAGTCCAAGCATGCCGCGCATGCGCACTGCGTTTGACTTCGCGACGATTATTTAACTGAGGGAACAGCAACAGACAGCATGCGCAACAACAGCAACAGCACCAACATTGCCGACATCAGCTACAACAGCGACAACAGACAAAGTGTGAAAAGCAAAAGTAACGCCTAGCGTTGTGCAAGCTCGCATACATTTCTCATTCGGATATCTAATGTGTATCTTCTCTTCCTTGTTGGCACCACTGCCGCCGCCGCCGCAGCCGCTCGCTGCCAATTCAGCGGTGTACTCCAACTTCTGACCAAGTGAGCATCGCGCGCAAATTCGTCACGGGGACGCGACACACAAAACTAATGAAATCGAATGGAAGCCAATTAATTTGCTTCGTTCCGCTGCCCGTTCGCCCGCCAAAGACGAACATTTGCATCTGGGCACGCTTGCGATTGGCGGCGCGCCGGCGCGCTTGTAGCAGAGTCGCACAAACACAATTTGTCACCGCGTTGCCAGCTGAATCGAATTCGACAACTAATTGGCCATTAATCGATGAAAAAGAGTCGCGGGACGGCTGACCGCTGCAGCCGTCGCCAGACGGTTGCATCACATGGCGGTAGTCCATATACGGCTAGGCGACATCCGCCAGAGTGCGCGTTGCCAGCACCATTACCCAATTCTTTCTCCACCCTCCCTGCGGCAGCGAATGTGCGCAGAGCTGTTTGCCGAAGATTAAAGCGTCTTAATCCGCATCGTAAAATCGGTCGTAGGATCCCGTCGCTAGGCGATGACGACCATCGATCGTGCATCGTCGTGGCGAGCCCGTGAATGATCGATCCTCTTCAGTGGATTTTGATCGAACGATTATCGCTACACGATTGCCGCTTTGTAGCTGTTGTCGGATCTTGCCGTTGCGACTTGCCGCCGAATGAATGGGAAACGGTAACAAAACGAAATCAAGACACAAACAATAGAAGCGATATCGAGGGTTAACTTCGGAGAAGTGCGGCTGAAAGGCGACAGGGCATTGGCTCCTGCAGGCGAGTGTGTGCTCCTTGCCTTCAAGTTGCCGCATGAACTTCGACATTGACTTCTTGAGTAAGAGAGTGAACGTTTCGCACTCAGTTTGGTGGCTCGGAATGTGATGGCAGTTGGTGGCGGTCGTGATTGCGATCTCGTATTGAAATGAAGAGCTGCTGGCTACTGCGAAACGGCGGTTTTCTGCGGGCTCAAGGTTTGGCGATTCGGGCCACATTTCGATGTCGCGACTGTGTGAAGTGTTGTTTAGAAGGGATGACCTTCGTATTTTTCGAGATCCGGCGGATGATCCGTGGAAGCAACACGTGTGTTTGGAAATGAATAATCTTGTTGGTCGGGCTATTGAATGCTCGAGTTATTCGCGGTAAGTCCGTTAAAAGTTTGATAACAGTCCAATCAGTGGAGAGCATTGTCGGTTTCGGAGCATATCTTATAGCGCCTTGCATTTGTTCGATTTCCACTGGTGGAGAAGGGTTTCGCAGGATCATAAGGTTGAATAAATTGCTAAAAGTGACTAAATGACCAAAAAGCTTAAGCGAATGTGTCAAACTGTTCCGCACTCAAGGCCGTACCGCGTTCAACTTGGTATTTCTATTAAACTCCCCAAAGTGTGCAGGATGAGATGTCAGGGCCGGTACAAAGCTGGCTGATACCATTAAGATTATCAAAGGCTTAAGACAAGACGACGTGCAATTATGTGACTTCTTAGACATCATTCTTGAGAAGATCGTACGAAGCTTAGAAGTCAACATCAGAGCCACGATCTACCAACAGACCGTTCAGCAGAAAACTTAAGGGGATGACATTGAATTGATTGGACGAACACAGTGAGCCGTCAATGAGGCATTTGCTGGTATTGAAACCAAAATGGCTGGGTTTTGGCGGTAAACAAGGGCAAAACAAAGTACATGCTGACAAGCAGGAATCACGCACAACAAAGACGTTTTGGAGAGCGCATCAGTAATGGCAGTAACAACTTTGTGGTAGTCCAGGACTTCGTCTACCTCGGCGCGGTAGTAAATAGGGACAGCGACACCAGTATTTAAATCAAAGGTAGAATCACTCTTGCCAATCGCTGTTTTCCATTGGGATCAAGAGGCAAGACACTGATCATCGCACCGTTCTGCTCTGAGAAGCAAAAGCCTGGACATTGTCATAGAGGAAGTCCTTGTTCCTTTCGAAAGAAAATTTGCGCAAAAAGTCCCCCCCACCTTACAATAGTATTTCGTTCAACTTTCAAAAATTCATTGACCAAACTCAGTTCCCATATCGTCCTCCATCGCCTGTGGTTTATGCGAATACAAAGTACAGAAATGTTTGGTAACATGATCTCAGTCGACAAATCCTCAAGAAACCTTGCCGCGAAATATGTAGCGCGTCAAGTGCTGCATGACATGTTTCACAGTCTACATAGTCTGACTGAAACCGCAGACCTAAGTGGCGTTTAGCTGAGCGGACAAATGTTTTTGTGGTAAGCGACATTAATCGTTTTTGAAAAATTTAAACATTCTGTTGGTGTGGTTTTGAAGAAACCCTATCCCGTGTTAACTTGAATGGATGGCTTACTGTGTTCTAATTGTGACAATTATTTGTGCTACATTTCTTTGACCACGATTAGAAAAGGTGTTTCAATGCAAGTGGACTGGTGTCACGAAAGGTGGCAAGCCCTTTGCAAATTTGTTTTAGTCTGAAAGTGTAATAGGCCCCCTTGTAGCGGCGCGGCGTGGTGGCGCGGGCAGACCCGTGCTGACTAGTCTGATACAGCTTGTCTACCCTTCTGGATCAAATGAGGCGGTTATGAGGAACTGGTCCTGGATAAGAGTGGAGTTACATCACAACAAGGTTCTGTGACTTAGAGAACGATCGAAGTGTTAGAAAGTCCTCTCTCGCCATCAAGATGGAGTGATCGCCCCTCAAACATGAACTCAAATGGTACTTGTGTAACTGAGGTGTTAAGTGTTTGCAAAATGGTCTTAAAAGTACGTCAACAAGCAAAGGCCTATAAGGAAGGTCATCATGTAAATTTAAAGCCTTCATCTGTCCTTAATACAGAAGATCTTGGAAGACGACACTGAATGATAGAATCTATAATTCTGTTTCTAAAATGTTCATAGACACAACTTTAGTCGTGGAATTCAATCATCCACCCTTAAATTTTCTAAAAATTGAAAATCAAAATGATGACGCGAAATATTCCCAATTAATATAACCCGAAGATCAAAAATGGATCAGGAATAGGTACCTACATAGTTGGAGAGATCCATAATTCCTACATTAAGTATAGTATGGTTAGAAAGCCTGCATTCAGTGAACTCCTACAGCGAACTAAAGCAGGAGGGTTGCAGGGGCGCAGATGGCATCAATTTCCACATTTTGTTTTGTCTTGCCATAAAGTAATGACGAGTGCATTCAGTGAATGGCAGAAATAATGAAAGAGGTAATAAAGTCTATATTTTTTGAGCCACTTATGGTGGTAAAGGTCTGTCCAAAAAGCAATGGGTGTTTTTTCTTTAGAGTTGGCAACACTGTCAGCTATGAAGTGATTTACTTTTAATTTGGTTTGCCATTTCAACATGAAAATACTGACGCCTGTACAACGCTTCCAAATTGTGCGAGTTTGACCCAAAACAAAACCGTCGTTGAGTCCAATTTTCATAAGCGGATTGTGTTTAGCGATAAAACTCACATTTGATCAAGTGCATGTTCAGGAACGGTTACATCCACCAAAACTGACTGTTGTGTTTTATGGGTTGGAGGAATAATTGATCCGTACTACTATACAAATAATGTTGGCCAGAATGCTACAGTCAATGTTGAGCGCTATAAAGGCATGATTACTGACCATTTCGTTCATAAATTGAACAGCTATGATGTGCAGGAGCTTTTGTTTTAGCAAGACATGTCACACAACTCGTGCCACAATTCATTTATTAAAGGACACATTTAGTAAGAGATGTAACATTTGGTTTACCGTGATCATTTGCCTTACGGCTTAAATCACGGGGTCCATTTTCCCAGAAGTCGTATATAACGCAAGACTAGATGCCTTCGTTACCCAAGTACCAAATGAGATCATGCTTGAGGGACAACTCCACCTTGGTATGGAGCGAGGCCTTTCTAAAACCTCTGCCGCTCTATAGGGCGCAGCACCCGATTGAGAATGCAACTCCACACTGTGACGGGAAAGTCGCTCCTTAACCGCTTGAACTGAATCAGTAGGGTGAACAAACTAATTTTGACCAGTCAGTACGGTACACAAACCACGGCTCTGCCCACGATGTGGGTATTAAATCACAGCCACGACGATACTCCCACAAGAGGACCTAACGTACGGTCAGTCTAAAACTAAAGTTCCAGGGACTCCTGACCTACCGTGGCACCAGATTAAAGTCTCCGTCACTATTAGTCAGGCTTCCCCAAACCCTGGGTCTTGTAGCCGCCATTCCGCCAACAAATGGAATTTGGCTCCATCAGTGATTCCGTATACACTAAGAATAGTGCTGTGGATGTGAGTTTGAATTAAGTAATTCATAAATTCAGTCACATCATCTGGACATTTAGTAACAGCTACAGACCCGTGAATTGTCCTCTGACTTAACACTGCTTGATTTTCTGTGGGTTCATTTGAAGTCGCTAGTTTACGCCGGCAAGCCCGACCGGATCGACCACTTGTGGAAGACATTCGCCGCGTATATACGGCCACAGATGTTGAAATTCGTAATCGAAAATTGGACCTCGAGATTAGACTCCGTCCATTTGCCCAAAGATTATCTTTTGAATAAAGTAAATTTTGTGTCAATTTATTTCATTTCAAAGTTCTAAAGCTCCATACTTAGTTTCACCACCCAATGCCGACTGCAAGAAACTTTTCACTTGACAAATAATCTGGGTTCTTTGGCTGTCCACTTTAGCCAGACTTTACTGTATATAATATCACATCTACATAAATATGTTATAATCAATATCTTTTTCCTTCTCTTTTCAGGTAAGTTGATAAAACTTATGACGTGTCGGATATTCATGTAAGTTTTCGTAACTTAATTCCAGAGTTACATAGAATGTAATTTTTTGTCAGAAGCACTCACAACCTGACATTATCCGGCATACCATTCTACTCAGTGCAGCCACCATGAACTCCAAAAACTTCACCTCTATTTGTCCATCACAGCCACACTTCATCGCGGCGTGGCAGCAGTGACTCCGATTACACGTTTCTCATTTCATTGCTGCCTTTCCTAAACTGCGAACAAATAAAAGCACTCTAAATGCCATGAGCTCGGTACATGTCTCGTTAATTCCTCCTTTACGAATAAGGCTGAGCCCCACAACTTATGCTCCACCCAGGTATAAAGTTATGCAAAGTAGCGGCAATCCTACGGCATCACGACTCTTTTGGTAGCCTTGATCCTTCAAATCGCACGCTAATCTCCATAAATCTCAGCAAAACCGCCATAAAGATCCGGACCTACGGTCTCCCCACACCACAAAACAGCACACAATCGCTTTCCTTTACCGTTTTGTGCACTCCCACACCGGCCGGTCGGCCGGCAGCCGCCCATTCCATCAGTAATTCACCCGGCAAACCAAACTGCACTCCATTTGTGATAAATTCCGAATTACTGCCCCTCAATTGGATGCGAACGCTGAACGGAACCTACTGCTAACCTTTTGACAATGGTGGACCATAATCGCCAATAAATTGTGCGTCCCACCCCGCGGCCAATTAAGCCAAACATTTCCACACGATCATTACCAGACCTCTGGCCCAATAAAAGTCACCAAGCATCCCACATTCGTACGGACGTGTGCGCGCCCGAAAGGTGCCCCGCAAGCCATTGATCCGATCCACCCATAGATACTCTCACAGATATCAATCCAATTATTGTTTCCTGTTCATCTCAAACACCGCCTCAACGGCGGCGGCGGTGGCGGCCCCATGTCCGATGCGACAGTTAAGCTAATATCCAGCGTCGCTGCCGTCGTCGTCACGGCCACCGCTGCCCGAAGTTGGAGTACCTTGGTGACTGTGCAGATATGTCTGCGCTAACTGTGTGACAAATGACCTACCTCAATGGCGGTGAAGTCAACGGCCTCTCGGCGCGCCTCTCCGTCGCCCGTCCGTCGCCAGATGTCGTCTCTTGGCACTCGGAAGACCACTTATTCAAGAGCCACTCATGCGCGCCATTTGATATTCCTTGCAATTAGGCACTACCCCCATGCCCCAGCGACCGACCGCGACCGGCGACGGGGAGCAACGGACCGATCCAAATGACAATTTCACTGCAAATGTGTAACATCAAACCGTTACGCGATCAATAAGTCAAAACGTGAGCAATAAAAAAGCAGACATCACCAGGGCGAGAATGAGACCGGCTGGCAGCGAGAGGTGGTGCGGGGCAGACATTGTAAGAGAAAAACACGGCGAAGAGGAGGAGACAAACAAACGAACGAACATAGAGACCCACAACGGATCTTCGATTGCGAAGCGAGCGAGTGGAGCAAAGCACCGGAGCTGTGCTCACCGCCAACTGCACCAAGGAACAATGAGTAATGCCTGAGAATTTAATTAACCTACATCTCTCGGATTGCAGTCAGTCATTCAGTCAATGATCGTGCACACAATTCCAGAACCAACCACATAATTACCCCCAAGTGGCTGTGGTGGGGTGAATGTGAAGGAGGAGGAGAAGGTGGAGGAGCTAGTTTTGGACCACATTGATGGCAGAGTTTAGCATTGGCACGCTGACAATGGATTGCCGACCAACAGTGGGGCCTTGTTTAGGATTTTTTTCTTGTAATGGGGAAGAAATAGTTTTTTTGCTCTCTTTTGCTCTTTCTATGTTTCTTGCAGTCAGTCTTGTTAAGGCAATTTTGTGAACTACAGAATTATGACTGCCGTCCTCTTTCCATGGAAATGAATTAAGCAACTTAACAGTTCGCTTAACAAACAGCGGTGATGTTTAGCTTTACGTGTTTTAGGGTTCTAAAGAAAGTCCCTAACAGGATAGGTCCCTAACAAAACAAGTCCCCAACGATACAAGGACAGCAGCACAAACGCCTAGTCGAATGTGGACAATTTTTCACCCAAAGTTGGAACAAATATATGAAAAATTTTAGCTTATGAATTTTTATTTTAATATTACGAGTGTTTGGGTCCAGGTCTAAAAATCATTTATTTTAAGGTCACTTACACCAAAAGGTTAAAATTCTGTGCAGTTTAAAACTTGTAAATGTCAAAATTTGTAAGAGTTTGGGACAAAATTTTGCACCAAAATCAGCTCAGAAAAATTCCTTACATAATCCGTTTATATTTCCTTGAGTTTAAAAATTTTCAAAATTTGTTTCGACTTGCATATGTATTCAAACAAAATGTTTGTGTTCAGAATGCTCAGAATTCTAGGCAAAAAATGTACTACACATTTTGCGCAGTTTTGACAGTCTTTTGGCAGATACCTGCGAGAGATGCTTGCAAAGAAAACAACTGTAACATCATCTTAAGAGTATTAGGTGTAATTGACAGTATAAAGTTGTAACTGCGTGACTTTATCTTATGACGAAAAAGAAGGCTTAAAGGTGCTAACAATTTTTTTGGAACAAAAAAATTAAACAAAAATTTGTGACGAAAACTTTTCCGGTTGCCATTTCTTTGGATCATCCAACATGCTCCTATCAAAGCAACTACTAAAAGAAATTCGATGCCACCATAGCCCACAAGGATCAAGGTCTGCTCCTTCAGCAACTACTCGTGTTCTGCGTGGTTTTGATCTCCCACAAGTAAAGGGGCCTTAATTTTATACCCGACTCTAAAGGTCGAATTTTCAGAAGCTCTACAGACTCAATTGGAAAGAGGTGGTGCCGTGAAAAACCACGAGTCGTTCAGTCTCGAAATCGAGTCTAGTACCGTGTGAGTGGACGTTCTTACCAATCCACTGCGCGTAGCGGCGGCCACAAGCAAGTACTTGTGGCCGCCGCTAATTAATGTCACTCTCTTTTCTTTATAGTATAATCCTTGAAAATGCCTTAAAAGATCGTCGCACGTGGAAGTCACAAGTTATAAAGATGAGCTTTGAACAAATCTTATATTCAGTTTCGGGTACATTTTTCAATTTTTTCAGTCCAAATTGTTGTGTTGTTCGCGTTGTTCGTAAGCAGTAGATAATCAACAGGATTTATGTCCTCTAAAATAAATGCGTCGAATTACATATACTCGTGCGTATTGTGTGGTTGTGGTAGCCGTGACGTAGTGGGTAAATGCGTCGACCGCCGCGCATAAAGTCTAGGTTCGATTCCCGGACGGGACACTTCGAAGTTTTTCACGGCACCAAATCTTTCAAGAGTATCAATTGTCTATGAAGAGCTTGTCAAATCTCCTCGTTCGGAGTCGGCAAAAAACTGTAGGTCCCTTCTACTCGTGAGAGAACAGCAGCACGCACGACACGAGTAGTTGTTGTAGAAGCTAGGCCCTGGTCCCTTGTGGGCTGTTGTGCCACTCAATTATTATTGTGTTGTGTGGTTAGACTGAAATAGTTTATCTTGTTTAAGCTGCGTCTGTGTTGCTTGAAAAATATTTGTTTCCTGACTGCACTTCAGATATTTTTATTGTCATTAAAAATTATTTTGAAATAACACCAAATATGTGCATAGATAAGACAGCGTCAACGCTCCTGATGCGTAAAAGAATTCGCTAGAACCGACTGTTTAGTGGCCGTCGTGTCGTAGTGGGCAAGTGCGTCGGCTCACACGCCGTAAATCTCAGGAACGATTCCCGGACTAATGCCTTGCATTTTTCAAAGGCACCACCTCTTTCGAGTTGTGGTACACTTAAAAACCCTTTTTTTGGTCTATGTTCTCATAGAACAGCTTTCCAAACCATGCCGTTTGGAGTTTGCCTACAAACTTAGACATCGTAAGAGGGCAATATCACACTCTACACGAGTTGTTTTTGGTGAGCTTGGTTATGCTCCCTTGTGGTGTTGTGTAGTGTCCTTCAATCATTCAGAAGTGACTATTTGCTGCAGACCTTTAACTAGAGGCGCGCTTTCGGTCTCTAATACTACCCAGTTAAAATCAGTAATAACAACATTTTTGCACGCGATTTAATGGCAAGTGTCACACAAGGACAAAGGCACAATGGACATTCTGCATTATCGATTTGAAGGACGCCCTGTTTTCTTCGCAGAGTTCAGGTTTTTCGAAATTTAGCGAACACTCATGTAGTGCTTTCCTGTAAGTGTTACTTTAACTTGGTAGTCTTTGATTCACTACGAAGAGATGGTCTACGAGGATGATCCTTTGTGTATTTCTTCCCAAATTTGGGAATCAAACTTGAATTCGACTACAAGAGTCACCGCACCTACCCGCAGTACAGCGGTGACCAGGACTTCTAATTGATCGTCAGCTATTCCAAACCTGAGTTTTTCTAAATTTATGCTCAAAACACACCTAGCTTAAGTTAGGATAGGTTGAGGTGAATGGACACAATTGGTCTGGTATTTCAGTGGGGATTGAAACGATTTAGAGCTGATGGTTGGAACCTAAGCAATAGGCATGGAAGTGTTACCGACGTGGTGTAGACCGCTTATAAGGCATTCGTCGAAGAATTCGAATGCAAGTCATATCAGGGTAGGATTTTGCTTCTTCTTCATCTCTTTAACTTTTATGTCACAAAAGTCGTTTGAGGGGATGTATATTCTTCCTGATATACAGTGAACTCCAAATTCCTATTACCAGTCGTTTAATCTTTTGTAAATAGAGAAAAAAAAAGTTGTTTGCACTTAGAAACGTTTAGACACTCTTTTAATCTATGTCACGCAATCATAAATTGTACAACTGTGTTTAATATTTGTCGTGGAGTAGAAAAGCAGCTTTGTAGAAAAAAAGCAAAGAGTCAAGCTGTTCATTGCTTAATTTTTGTCAATTTCGTTTTTATGGGTGCTCGCCACAGGCTGTTGAAAAAAAAAACAATTTAAGCGATTCTACCCTTAATCACTGACATTAGAAAAAGTGCGATTTCGTTCCGTTTTAGCAGTGAATCGCAAGTGGAAATGCGGTCCAACAAATACTTTACAGCTAATATTTTTTTTGAGTTTCTTTATACATCCAACTTTTCTCAAAAAGTCGTTACCTATAAGCCACCACAGCCGCACAAACTTGTTCCTTCCTTTAACCGGCTTTTTCAGGGATTGTTTGACCAAAACGAGGTCAGCCTCTGGCATCAAACCATCAAGCCCTTTCGCTGCGTAAACTTTACAAATTGTTCTAAAAGCTTGAGAGGTTTCCTTTCAGTATTTTTTAATTGAAAAAATTGAACGTGAAGTAGCTGTTTCGAATTTTCATTAATTTTTGAAGTGAAATAACAAAATGTCAAAACAACGAAATGAAGCAAGGGATCCCACCAGTATTATATTTCAGAGTCCTCTACTGACAAACGCTAAATGTATCCTTGACATTTAGCCTCCTTGGGTGTGTGACTATACCTTAAAACCTTCTCGAAATATCAATATACCCTCTCCGCCTGTACTCAGTGTAACAATATCAATGTCTTTCAAACAACGTCCACTTGCGTCTTATGCTGACAAGCTGAACTTTGCAACCCCCCATTGAACAAGATCATGTTTACAAGGCTCCTTCCGATCGTGTCTCTAAGCCGACAAGAGTGTAAATGACTGTGTTGCGTCGTGATGCCATGCACTGAACTCACATTTCACAGGCTGCGACCCCACTGTCCAGCCAATCTCCACTGCAGCTGGGCCCTGAAATTTATTTCAGTTGCTCGACATCGATACCGAAACCCTAGTCAACATTCCCCGGCTGTTCTGTTCTGTTCTGTTCTCCCTGATGGATGGCTGGCCTGTCTGCCAGCCCCCTTTGGATGGATGCTTTTCTAGTTCCATCTCGAATGAATGGGTGAATAGATACACGGATGTGGATCATTCCAAGGAAGTATCTCTTGCATAACGTTCCGGTCTCGGCTGAACACGACACCAACTGCAAAAGCGCTGCAGATATTGCTTTTCAGCTCTCCTAGCCCGCATGAAGTCGAAGAATAATTATTCTCAATTGGCTGTTGTTGTTGCTGTGCGCGGTAATTTACAACCACAAGGTGGCCACTTAATTTCGTTAACTGCAGCACGTCGTGTATTGTCTGAAGTGATGTCGCAACAATCGTCGGCAGCGTGGCGGCGGTGGCGTTGTCGTCGTCGGGAAATTTGTGAAATCGTTTGCCATTCAAAGGTCTCTCCTTGCTTAACCAGACACACGACTAGACGTCAGTCGATACCCTTCAATTAGTGCGAGAGGCGCTCGTATAAACGTCACCATAACACGCCACGGCCACCAGTGGAACGCAAAGAAATGCGGTAAAATTGAATTTATGGAAATTGTCACCTGGGACGTCGCCGCCGACACCGCCGCCATCGCCACCGCCGCCGCCGCCGCCGGGAAGCGGACGCAAACCTCAGCGCAACTCGGGCTCACTTTAAATGCATACAAACGCGAAATGAAAGTGCTGTAAACATAAACAGAAAACAAATCGGTAAAAGAAAAATGTCATCAAAACACTGGCGAAGGGAAATCAACGGCACACTAGTGCGCATGCACACCTTACCGCCAAACCCAAAAGTTATTGCACCCAGTAATGCGTGGTGAATAAACGCTCTTTCCTCTGCCTTCTACATTCTGCCGACTGCTGTCTGGTGTCTGCCTTCCGCCATCTACCGCACCCCGTTCCTTAATTATTTACGAAAAATAAAATTTTGTTTGACTGCACTGACGCAGATGCACTTTTGACAACATTACCGATGCGCACGCATGCGATTGCCGTCTTATGGGTGCACGTTGACTGCTGTTACTGTTATAAGAGTGTCGTGTGTTTGTTGTTGTTTGAATTTGAGTAAGCAACGCATCCTAGGAGTGGGGTTGATGCATGGGTAGGTCGCAACAGCGACTTCAGTTGCACCCATAATTAAATGTGTCAACAGAAGAAAAAAGAAATGAAATAACAACAAAAGTAAAAATTAGATGAGATGATGACACTCGATGGGGAATGTCATGGGTTGGCCTCAAGAATGCGGGCGACGTTTGTACGCATTCTTGACGGATGACATTTTAGCTGCGTTGAGAGATGTCATCATCTTTATGATCAGACTCGGGCAAGATTTTTGACTACAATTCGGGATAAAGTTGAGGGGCTTATATGACTTCTTAAAAGCGAGCAATTTGATCTAAAGCTTGACAGCTGTCACTTGTCACAGCTGTCAGTTTCAACAATTATCACATTGATGTTGTAGTGCATTGCGAAGCGTACAAAATTATTCCGGAAATTAACATTGTCACTGTAACTGTAAAATGCGACAGCTGTCACTTGTCACATGTGACGAATTGAACCTCTGACTGATATATGAAACAACGCGAGGTCATTACGTCTAAAGTCTGCACCTACCTTCTTAAGGATTGCTGCTGTGATATATGATTTTGTAAATGCTGACAAATCATTACAGGTGATGCCATCACATCGTTTCGAATAAAACTGACAGTTCTTCAAAGAATCACATTATCTTACCTGTTACAGTTAATTACAAGTTTTACTTGCGAACAGTCTTCCAGATGACAGTCATTAATGGAACCATCTATTACTACCAGTAACTCGACGATCGGCGTTGTCTTTTATCTACAATGTGACAGGTGTCACTTGTCAGCATTCACAAATTGACGTTTTGGCTGCAAAAAAAACTGTAAACGAAGAGGAATGTAGCCTGCCACCTTCTTCAAGTGATGCAAAACTGTCAAAGCTCGCGCAAAGTTCGTTTCAAAATGGCAGACGCTACTGTCACGCGCCAAGTCATTCAATTGCAGTGACAGATGTCCCAATCGTAATGTAAGTTTTTTTTCCATCTAAGGGAACGTCATGCAAATCCACTGCAGCATCTTCTCCTTCAAGATCACTTCAAATACCGCTCAGAGATGGTCCAGTATCGGATGAGAACCGGGCTACGACAAAGTGTTTATATCCCAGTTCGTGATTGTAAAGTGCTGTCAAACGCTAGCCGCTCCCACACCAACAATCCCAAGTGACGAAACACAATCATGAAAATCCGTCGCAATCCCGAACAATGCTCTCGTACCCCAAGTGCAGGTGTGATCAGCGATACGAGAAAGTAGATCCGCCCAAATCAAAAATCTCATTAATTCTTGACAAACCGTTTCATCACGCACTCAGCGGCCGCCTGTGTCAGCGCCCAGCAGCGCTATCAACTGTCAAATGTAGGCCATCACAAATCACTCCCATGGGTGAGAGGTCCAAACAGCGCAACATCTGTGCGCCCTACTTCAGCGCCTTAGCCTATCAAAACAATCACAATCAAGCCGGCGTGTAACCGTCCTAGACACCGTCCACAAATCAAAAGTGAAACTCCACTTCCACTTCGCTTCTCATAAGTCACATACCGTCCACTCAGCAGCCGTCTCCTCCGCCGACGACGAACAACACTCCAGATTAATCCGACTTCAATTAAACGCACTCTCGGTGCACGCCTTGTACTGCCGTCGTCACCGCTGCGACGACGTCGGCGGCGGCGATGCGGCCGGACAAAGCTACTTACCGGCCGTCCCTTGCCCTGCTCCGTCACAACAGATGCACACGCCCCGAGCCGACGACGATGACTTGTTTTCTCCATTTAACTGGATTTGGTCGGGATTAGTAAATTGAGTTTTCATACTCCGTCCAGTGTGACGGATCGGTCGACGCAGTGCGCTGCCACTGTGCGCACGAGCCCGCTCACGCGTTCGCTTTCCGTTTTTCCAGTCGATGGCGCGCTTTTTACCGCGCTACAGTCGGCTAGCCAAGACCCCTGCGGATTACAAGCCCCCTTGTGCCGTCACTCCCCCGTGCACACAGATCATAACTTCCCGAATCTAAGTTAGATCAAACATTCAAAACGCGCTGCCTAGGCCTGAGTTATGAAATGTGCTGCTCCGTGGGCCTGCTGCGGTGTGGCGGGGCCGCCTGTGCGTAGCCGTAGCGCAGCGGCGGCGGCGTGTCGAAAAATTGGGTTAATGCGAAGTTCAGGTTGGCACGGAATCGATTGGATTTGGGCTCCGCGCAGCCGAGACCACACGTTTCGGGGAAACCGTCAGCAGGAGGGAAAATGCTGCGACAAATCCACACGGCTTTCGTGCCGCTCGGTGGCGTGCTTCTCATATAAAGCTGACACCAGGCTGGATGAATTGAGTTGCAGCGACTCACTGCGCCGCGTCGGCCTGCCACAAGTCGTTTCACACTTGTGCATGCGAGTGACAAACCGTAGTCTCGCCTGGGCCCAAGACTGAGTCATTGGAGCGCTTTTTTGGCGGCCCCTTGAGGTCTCCGGTCTGGTCAGTGTGGTCGAGGGGGGCTTGCTTTGTTTGCGCCCGATTGACAGAATGAGGCTTTGGAATTCGATATGTTTTGCCACCTGTTTGAGGGACCTGCGCAGAGCGTTGTTGTTGGTCTCGCAAAGGAATGCGCAAGTGGCACACGGTGGTATGCGAATTTTGCGAGTCATGTTCGCACGGCTCATTGGCTTGGTTAGGCTCGGCCGGTCGCCGAACATGGGCTCCGCTTGGTGTGGGGAGGCTGCCATGTACGTTTTTGATTCGACAGCCCGATTTGTTCCTTGATTGCCTCGAAAGGGGGTGGTCGGGGCAGTGAAAGGTCAGAGGAGTGGTAATCAGAGGCTTGTTGCGATGGCAGGTGATGAAATTACACACCTTTGGGGTCGAGTGCTCGGCTTCTTTGTGGTGGGCAGGTTGAAGTGAAAATTGACAATTTTGTTTCGTTAAGAGGCTTTGTGGCAAGCTTTGGTTTGATTTCCGTAGGACAGGTTCTTTGGGCTTAGCTGACATTTGACGTTGCGGTGAGGTGGCTAGGTGTTTCCGGGTGGTGGCACTGCATTTCAATTCCAAAATGTCCAACGGTAACACTTATAGAATGTGTTTCGACTTTTGTTACGTACAGTGAATACATCTAGAAGGGGTCGAGGAAGACAGATCAACATCGGCTATGAAAGTTTCTTTTTTGATCCCATAAGAAAACGAACACTTAGAGCATGTGTCAGTGAATTAAATACGCTGAGCTTGGTTGACGTGAAGAGTCCTAAGACATTTTCTTTTGAAAAGTTTGAGGTATCTTCCCAGACGAGGCCTTGTTCTTAGTCACAGGAAAAGTTGGCTAGAGATATGCGCACGAATTTTATGTTTCGCAACCATTCATGTTCGATTGAAGCCTTTGCAGCTAAGGGTGTTTAGACATGCGAGATGATCTCTACGTCTTGTCCAGTATTTCAAAGGCGCTTCGATCCCCGTATATTCGAATTTCTTAATCAGCCTCTCAGCCGCCATTTTATCGATGATGTTGTCGAGGTGAAAGAACTGTCCATTTAAAAAACGTTTATGTTGATTTACCTACATATGTACTTCACTTTTGTGCTGCAAACTGGCTAAGTGCTTCAATTTGTGAGATTTCACGGGTGAGATAGCAAGCAGATGTCATCCGCATGGTCCGTGTCCTCAAGGCTGCCACCCATGCATCGGAATATGCCTCAGTTTTTCGCGAAGCCTGTCGCATTGCTTCGTCCAAAACCAAATTGTACAAGAGTGGTGATTGTACAGTCAAGCCTATTTGGGTACAACACTAAAGATGGCTAGGCCGTGTAGAGCCTATGGATACTACTGTTCCGCCGCGAAAAGTCTTCGAATCTAAGCATTAGGACAACACACCGAAGGGCGGCCTAGGCTGAGATTGCGAACACAAGTAGAGAATCACCTCAACCGACTCGAAGGAAACTGGCAAGACATCGTTCTAGCTGAAAAGGCATGTTGGTTGACCACCAGGTCCACCCCTGACTGTAGCCTCAGACGAAGAAGAAGGTGATAGAACGGAGCCCGGCTGACTTCAGTCTACGTTTGGATACCGTCGCTTCAAATATTTTTTTCTGACTCACATTGCTCCATTCAATCCATTCAAGATATACCAATCTTACAGGTGCTTTTTTAGTGCCAAAGCACGGCATACAGCGTCGTGTCGAATTTTATGGATTGCTTTCTCGATTGCTCTACAATTACGACAGATTCAAGTCTGCTCTGAATTGTCTTCAAATACCTCCACGGCCCCATATTTCCAGACTAAACCAATTTAACTTTTTTCCAGTTCTCCTTGTGCATTATCGAACGCGGAGACTCATCACCCCAAGACACATCAACAAATCACGACACACCCAAGAATGTTAGATTCATCTCAAGGTTACGTCATCTGTCAAAGTTGTCAAAACTTGTTTCCAACAACAAAACAAAACTGAAAAAAAAAACACCGTCCAACAGCCCTGACCATGAGAATATAAAACCCCAGATAAAAGTAATAAACACATTCCATCACATCCCCGCGCCACCATCTAGATACAAAATACGATTGTATTCGTTTTCATTTTCTGTTTCCTTCACTCACGTCGAGAACACATCCCGCCCGTGCGCCGAGCCGGTCGTTCGCTAAAAAGAATGTAATGTCAACATCGTTGCTTTTTATTACTGTAAACCGGTAACTGTGTTTTTTTTTATTATGATTACTTCTCGTTCTTCCCAAACACCGTCAGGCGCAAAAGGGCGAGCCTAGCCTTGCCTTCCGATCGGTGCTGGGGACAACTCGTTCTCGGCTGCGTTCCCCAAATACGGATATTATGTTAATTTATTTAAATTGCGTCGTCGGGCGATGCTGGTAAATACGAGCTCCAGTCGATTGCTTGTTCATAGTTAGTGTAAACATGTGTTAAGTTCAACAAGTCGCCGCCTGGGCCGGGCGGTGTCATGACATGTGATCCGCATGGCGCTTTTCACAAAGTCACACATTTTTTATTTGTGTCTCGTAATGGCGTGACCATCCTTGACAGATCATGTGACATTTTGGGCGGAAGGGTGCACTTGTTTGGCGGCGGCGGCGCGACCATAGCGCCCAACCGCTGTAATGCCAGGAAAGAAATCGAAACTAGAAAGTGTCAAAATGAGTGTTTGCGCATCGTGACAGCGTAAGTGATTTGAACTGGGTGCACCTGAATTTCACATGCATTAGCGGATAAATAAAGTTTTCTTTAAGATCGACATCGATAAGAACGTGCAGTGAGACTTTCTTTGGAAACTCCGTCATGTTCTTCGTCGAAGGGTGGGTCATGGATTTGCGTGAAGAAGGTAAAAACGATCACTTTCGTGGCGAGCAAATTAACACAAGCCCTGGAAAAGATTATGACAGCAACTACTTCGTTCAATGTACGCCGTGAACGCACCCATTGCTACTCTTCTCATCCAAGATGGCTCGAGTCTGACTGACGCTATCGTTTGGTCCATTTGGTTGAGAAACAAATGCTCTCGCGCTCCTCACTCAGGACTACGGTTAGCCGAAATTACGTTCCCTAATGATAACGAAGTGCTCCAACATAACGAGAGGAATTCCCACGAAGAGATAAAACCTGTCAATGTCCATCTACAAACATTGCTTAATCTCCCAGGCCACAAAGCGACTAGTTTTCCTTAAACCATCACCGTCGCGTGCACTCTTTTTTCCCAAGCATCCCAGACAGCTGCAGCAGACACAAAGGCACAAGGCGGCACTCTGCGTTAACTCGCTTTTTAATTGCGCCTTTTAAGTGTCACTCAAGAGCCGTTTATGCCTCGCAATAACTCCAAATCACCTTTCCAAAGTCATTTATGGATCCCCTGCCAGCACTAAGTGAAAACATAATCCCCCCGCCACAAAGGAGGCTGCTCCACTCGCATGATTAACTGACTCACGCGGCTTGCGTGTGTTGAAATCTCCCTCGCTTCGCCCATTCCAGAGATAAATACTCTCATTTTGTCGGATACGAAAATGACAAGAAAAACGTCAAAACCACAACCACTCGTTGAATACTCTTCCACTCTAATCCCCATCAACGGCTCCATCATCGTCTCCTAAACGACAGCAAAATGAAAACGAGAATAAAAGTCAAGATGACAAATTCCCCGTCCCCAGACCGATCAACATGCAGTCGACTGTTTGTTGGGACGTGTCCCGCAGTGTCAATTGGTTTGACATTTTCGAAGTGTACATCGTTTGACATTTCCAAGCGCTGACCACACCCACTCTTCCGCCTCATCAGCGGCAACGGCGTGTACCTCTTGCATATTCATTGCCGTCGCCGTCCTCAAGTCTCCATTAATAACCCAATCAAATAGTAAACAAGGCAAATACCAAACGCAACCGTTAATTAGTATGCCCAGACCGGGCCATAAAAACTGGCGAAGGGACTGGTTTCGAAACTGAGATACACTCACGAATCTCTTTTTATTGGAATCGGAAGACAAAAGCGTCCGTTTGAAGTCGACACGTTCGGGAGCGGTGCGCGAATGGAGAGATTGGCAGTCGAGTGAGTGTTAGGTGATGGGAGTTTTCAGGCTGCGAGGCAATTTGTGTTTTGAACCTTTTGTGGACTAATTGCTGTTTGGAGTCGATTTAAGTGGATCGTTGGGGACAGAATTCACACGGCTAGGGAATGTGTGGTGTTCGGGTTTCTTTTGTCTCGGAGGTGAAATGTATTCACCAGTGGGACGGGAAATGATGTTGGAATTGGACGCGATCTCTTTGGGATTACACGCGGTTGCGGTAGGAAGAAAAAGAAACTTGACTTTGACTTCACCGTATCAATTAGAAGACAGACAGTGTGCAGCTAGTTATACAAGGCAGTGACTTTTTGGCAGGCGTGAAGCTTGAAATTATTCAAGGTTTCCTTATTTTACTCAGAAATCTGTGCGAGACGAGTTACAACAGTGAATAATATAATAATATTGGGGCTGTGAAAAAAACTCACCCAAGTGGGCAATAATTGCACTTAAGTTTAAGATTAAGTTATTTCCACCGTAGCTGCGCAATAATTATATCAGCATTCTTATGAAATTGGTCGGTCGCAGTGGCATAGTGGTAAGTGCATCGACTGCGGCGCAGAAAGTCTGGGTTCGATTCCCGGACGGGACACCTAGCATTTTTTCACGGCACCACCTCTTTCGAGTTGCTGACAACACTTAAAGAGTATTAATTGTCTATGGAAAGCTTCTCAAATCTCGCCGTTCGGAATCGGCAAAAAACTGTAGGTCCCTTCTACTCGTGAGAGAATAGTGGCACACACAACACGAGAAGTTGATGTAGAAGCTAGGCCCTGGTCCGTTATGGGCTGTAGTGCCACTCATTGTTATTATTTTTATTCTTTATTCCACATGCCCTACAATAGGGACAAGAGAACTATGAAGGTCAAGAAAGTGGAATTATTAGTCTATGTAGCAGTAATGGAAAGCGTGATGACCTCTTTAGAGCCCCAACTTACGCATACGATTAAGGCTATGGTTTTTTAGGATTGTTGTCTTGTAAACCCTTTTATTGTTAAACATCAAAGTAAGAAATCATATCGTATCGTAAGGCTTCAAATTCTATCTTCGGCTACGCAGAGGTTATGCAAGAGGAAAGCATGCCCACACGCGTACCTTTTAATTCTTCATACATATGGCTCTACAGTTCGAAGTGGACACACGCCTCAAGCAACTAGCACGATCGTTAGTCACTAATTTCGCACTCCAAGTTAGTTAAGGTACTTCTTCACTTGTGTGCATCAGCAGGTCCCCCGCCGTCCTCAATTGCATTCTTCCACTGGTTCAGGGTTGCAGATCCTTCAGGCTCGGTAAGTGTTGCCCATGCTTTCTCCTTGGCTTAGCCATTAAAAGTGTTAAATCTATAGAACCCTAGCTAGGTTCATGTCGCTGTACAGCCCGAACAGTTCGCGGTTGAATCTTCGACATACCTCACAAATGACTTCTTCATTTACTCTTGAGATTGTCTAGGCTTCTGCGCCATAGAAAAGGGTAGAAATGATCAAGACTTTAGATTGGCGCTTCAAGAAAGGGCATATGTGGCTACCTTTTTTTTGTAAAATTATCTCGCTTGTCGCATGGTACCCGACATATACCAAATTAAAATGGCGCCCCATCGGAGACGTTTTGAAAAAATGCACTGAACCAGTGTAACCGTAGGTACCACATGCTGTACGACTGACGAATTAAAATTAATCTGAAGCTCTGCCGTCGATGTAGAAACATTTAAGTTTTCGTGTCTCAATCCAACGTGTCCAGCTATTACGTCTGGAGTTCGTCAAACAATTTTTAACGAAACTCCTGAGAAAGTTTGGGTAAGTGACCTCAGTTTCAAACCTTTGCCGCGTGAAGTCATAATTTATTTTGTGAATGTAAAACTAAACCACCAGCATGAACGTAATAAGAAGGCCAAAACGGGCTGCCAGTGGGGCGTTTCTAATTGAAAAGGGATAAGACGGATCTTCGGGTCAGATTGGGTATGCCAATATATTGTATTGTTTGCCAGTACCGATGTTACGGAAACACGGCTATAGACAGATCATATTGGAAAATAGACTTTGTCCATCTGTGCTTCAAATGAAACGCAAATAATGAGATGAGTGGTCGCCTTGTCGTAAAGGGCAAGTGCTTCGACTCACACGCCAAGGTCCCAGGTTCGATTCCCGGACGGAACACCTCGCATTTTTTAACGCCACTACCACTTTCAAATTGCTAATAACATTCAAAGAGTACCAATTGTAAAGAAAGCTTCTCATATCTCGCCGTTCGGAGTCGGCAAAAAAACTGTAGGTCCCTTCAACACGTGAAAGAACAGTCGCACACACAACACGAATAGAGCTAGGTCCGCCAGCATACAGCCACTGCAGGCCTAAAGAGACGGATTATCCTTGCATATCGTTGCGTCTTAGGACTCGAAAGGCGAGTCTGACCTGACTCCTTCAAGTAAGAACCAAGAAATGGATAATTCCAATTCTGTTGTATGTCGCAGAAGCCTGTGCACTACCCAAAGTCGACGAAGTCTCTTCGAGGGGAAGGTCGTTGGCATACTATAATGAAAGGAGTCATCATCAATCAATCAGCCTTAACGAGTTAGCTTTTATTTAAATAGTTGGCTAGAGCATGAGGAGCGATTGGATAACAATGCTTTGGCCTAGATAAGTCTCGACTGTAACCCTGAGGTTGCCCACGTTTCTCCTATGACGTGCACAAATCTGCAAAAAAGACATCAGTGAGCTAGACGTGCGTAGCTGAACGCGGATACCTGGAAACCACTGGACCTACAGTAAATGCATATTGACGGAGACTCAGGCTGACTTCCACCCTGGCCTGGAGTAAAATTTAGAACTGAAACAGAATCTGTTCATTTATACTAAAACTGACTATTTCTACGGCGGCTGCACGTTAGCATTGTGATGTCGAAGTTGGGAACGGCTGTACAATAAGAATATTTTTAATAGATGAGATCAGAAAGATGACAGTTCATCATGATCTATCGAATGATCATTTATAACATTGATCAATCAGCTGTTAAAACAGCTCAAACTCGATTTCAAGTCCATGTCAGAAAAATGTTAAAGCTTACATAAGATGTAGTCTCTATTCAGAATCTCATAACATTCCCTTTAAGCCCCCCCCCCCCCCCCTTTTCTATTGTTGATGTCAAAATGACAGCGAATTGTTCAGCAATGTAATCTTCCTGTTTGTTGTTTATTGCATCTCACTGGACGACCTAAAATAAATGTTGTTTCGCAGACTAAATGATTTTCATGAATGCAAGCCTCTCCGTCTGGCAGTCGGCAAGTGTCACTGCGATTATGGGCGGCGCGTTGCATTGTCAAGCAGCCTTACTCGTAAATACAGCGCGATAAGTGGCATTCATTTGTGCCATAAGTGACGGCCGATTTGCATTTGCTGGCGTTTCCTAATCGATGAAGGCATTCTCATCATCGACTCTTACCGCGCGACATGTGGTAATGGACCGTCCGCAGGCATCCCCGTGGACCGTAAGGTCGCTTGGTTCTTATGCAATGTCATAAAAATATTAATAATGACCCCTTGGGAATAACTTAAGCAATCAATAATCGGTGGGAAACCCGTTCGCCGGACGATTCCGACTGAATTTATGGAGAGTTTTATTTCCCAGTTCGCCGTAACGCCCAAATTATAAGGCCCCCCTCTGGTGGGGTGACATGTAAAGGGACGACCAGCTTCCTGGTCGCGTTACACCGTCCGACAGAAGTTACATTTGGGAGACAGACGCAATGTCGAGGTTGCTCCACAAGGCACGCAAATGTCACCACATCCGGTTGCAGGGGGTGGAGACCTGAGTGACATTTCTGCAATGATCTATGACATTTCGTCGCGAAAGTTCTGCTAGCGGCTCCGGGAATTCTGTGTGGCAGCAGGTTAGCGCCATCACTATCAATCTGGAGCGCACAGATCGAGTTTGTCTCCGAACAGGGTGCCAATTACGAGCACGTTAAAATACCCGTCATACATTCAAATGAGTGAGTGATGCCGTTGAGGTACAAGCATGTCGCTGATAGGAAACAAGTCGGCCAAACCGGAGCAGGGAATTGTCATTAAGGCAAGTGCCTTGGCGACAGTGGTGCGCTTGTAATTGGGGTTCGGAGCTGAATTCGCAAGTGCACGGCTGTCTATATGGGCATTTGAGCGTATCTCAAGCCAGTTTATTATGCAGGTGAGAGAGTGGCAATTTGCATGAGTATTAGCAGGCATTTTGCGCAAATAGATGTCACCGAGCGTTGTGCAGCGCCGAGATCACCGAGATCGCGCATTGTCGGAGTCATGAGGCGCTATGGCGGCGGCGACGGTTATTTTTATCCAAACGGCAAAGACATGCGTTTTATTTCAATTAATTAAGTGAACACGAACTAGAAGTAGCAGTGATCGACATGATATTGTTGATTATGCGGAAAGATACGTTGAGAGCTGGCGCCATGCTGTGGACTTCCGTGTGCGGTTGAGTGGTGGAGGTTAGGAGTGACTTTAATTGTCTTGGGAGAGTTAAGTATGTAAAGGTTCATCAGGGAGTGGAGAATTATGCATTGATTGATGATTGTTTTTGCTTGCATTTGTTTACTTCGGAACGGCTTAGTAGAAAAAATGTGATGTCATGGAAGTGAAGATGATCTGAAGTATTTGTTATGGCAATTGCTGGCAAGGGCAACATCGATCAGAAATACTCGTATAGAGTCGCCACTAAACTGTTGGTCCTCTCCACAGGCGGGAAAAGAATTGCATGAAGAAAACAAGTACATCCTACAGAAGCTGTTTTTACATATGTCTTGGGGGAATATACGCACCTTCTTCTTCTTCTTGTGGCTCTACAGTCCGGGGTGGACCTGGGCCTCAAACAACAAGCCTCTCCAGCCAGCACGGTCTTCGCCAGCTGCCGCCAGTTGCGCACTCCAAGTTGGTTGAGGTCCTTCTCCACTTGTGTGCGCCACCTTAGTCTAGGCCGTCGTCTGTAGCGTTATACCAATAGTTCAGATTCGAAGATTTTTCCAGCCGGAGCACTGGTGTCCATACGCTCTACATGACCTAGCCATCTTAAATGTTGTATCCAAAGACGCTTAACTAGGCGCATATCGCTGTACAGTCCATAGAGTTCGTCCATCAACCCAAACGTGCAAGAATCGCTGAAAATCTGCCTACTGACAGGGGAAATGTTCGCTCTCTCTCTACAGGCGTCACAGAGGATTTCTTTACACATTTATTGTGCGTTTTCCTACATTAGCTCTCATGGAGCATAATGAAAACCAGCGGGTAAAACTCGCACATTAATGGTTTCGTTTTCATTTTTTTTTTATTAATGTGCAAAGAAATTTTCGTTTGAGTTACCAACGAGAATCGAATAAAACGTGATTCATCGTGGGGTTTGAATTATGATGTAAAATAAAATAAATAAAGTTGAAAGTCTACTTAAAACTGTTACTTTCAGTTAAAAGAACAATTCATGCCATAATTTGTGGTAAATGGAAAGTGATAGCATGTAAATGTAAGCCACCACTACATCTTATACCGAAATTATAATCGTTTCGTTTCTTGACATAGTGTCGTCATACATGCAAACACCAATTATATGTGTGTACAAAACACAGAAAAACAAAAACTGAATACTTTACCTATTTCGAAGATGCAAACCATCTTTAACTTCTACTGCCAGTACTGCAGAAAGTCTCTCTTCAAATGGTAACCTCCATTTGAATCACCCTTTAGATCACTCGCACTCGATCGCACTCACTTGATAGGTGTACGCAACTCGAAAACCAGAATACGCCTGTAATTGGTCTCGCAAATGGCCACTTAAATCGCAACGTAGGCGATAAGCGATCATTTCATGTTTCAATGACACTCGTAAAGCACTCCGTTTGACAACAGGCTCGACAGGTATTTTCTGCTGTTGACTCACCGTAGCGGGCAAGAGTGAAAAGCGCGCCGCCACCGCAGGATGACAAGTGCAATTCGCTGATCAATTGAGGAAACAACTGCACGTCATCCGGACCTTACATTGGGTAGGAGATCAGATGACAGACATCAGTTTACATGGCGATTTTCAGAAATCCAGTTCATCAGTGAGACAGTGTGAGGTCGACTTTCGCTGGTTTGAGTCCCTTGACAGCTGTCACGCGTTGCAACTCCGATACAGCAGTACTTTCTCGAGTTTTTGTTTCCCAGACGCGAGCGCAAAACATAGACTTTCAGCGAGACAACACAAAATTCCGATTGTCACTTGTCACCGGCGGTGACATTTTCCCACACACACAGTTCGGTTCCTGCCCACGGGCAGTCCGCGCGCCAACAGACTTTCATTTTCCACTTGACCAGTCTGACTTGCATTGATAACCTCTTTCGATAGACTCGAATCCTCATTTCAAGCGCGCTCCACATTCTGGCGACAAAATATTGTCCGACGCGAGTAAACAAACAACGGACAAAACGTCAAAGCGCCCATGACACGCAGGAGAGACTCTGCCGTGTGTCGCGCCGACATTGTCGCCGTGTCACACTTCTGGACGAACCTCACCGAAAGTGTTTTTTGTGTGAATTCAGCCGGATAGAACGAGCAGTGGTCCTGAGTGCGCGCATGTGCATGCCATGCGAATGCGCCCAACGCAGCCGCAGTGGAATCGAGTTTGGTCACAACTCTAGCCGCCAGCCGTGAAGTGGTTTTTCGGTCATCGGTGCGCCGGACCAGGCGGCTGGTGTGCCACTTGAGGTGGCGGCGACAAACTGGAATCCGTCCAAGTGATCCGAGCGGCTTCTGTGCGCTAGTGTGTGGCCAGCTCACAATTGCCTCCGTGGCCGTGTGCCATTCGAACCCACGCCGTCGCGGTGGCGGAGCCGGGACGACCAGTCTTCCCGTGTCACCTGGGCATGTGTGATGGAAATAGGCGGCACTTTTGCTTGTGCAGTGCTAAATAACAGTAATTAGCATATATTATCATTTGGAATTTCTCTGGTGGCAGCGCGGCCAGATAAAGATTCAAGGTCGCCCAGCAAGTCATGCATGCAGCGGCGGACGCTAAGTGGTGCTGCAGCTCGCTGGCTGCCCGGCGGTGGTCAGAGAAATTTCCAGTCTTGGCGGCAGAGTGACTGTGCAGGCTGGCCGGAGTGGAATTTCCTAAATTTAGAAGAAACCAAAGAACCGTAAACCTGATCAGCTGGTTCTCGAGAAGTGCGCAGGTTTGGCCAGCTTTTGGGAACGTGACGCATGCGTGGAATGCCATTGTTCGGCGGGAATAATTTGTACAACTGCGTTAATCGCCGGTGTTCCGGGATGTTCTGCGTCTTGGATGCGACAGGTGGATTATGGAAATTCTGTTGAGAGGCGTTTTATTGAATGTGATTTAATTCAATTTATCTGGCGCGTTGTGTGCTCTGCCGATGGAGGGAGGGAACAAAGGAAAGCACTTTGTTTTCAGTTGTAGCACAAAAGATGCGTCCATTAGAGATGGATGTTTCGTTGGCGTGATGTGTAAACACAAAAGTCTGATCGGGAAGAAGAGTGAATGCATTCATCGTGAAATTAAGATGTCATCGATTGTTCTCGAAATGGCTACAAGGGAAGAGGGGGGAGGGGGAGTGGATTGTTGGCACGAGATCAGTGAAAGGATGGCGGTTGGGCCAATGATCGGGTTTCACAATTGGTCGTTAAGATTTGTTAAGTGACAGAAATGATTTTAGTCTTATCGGAAATATGGAGGTGAAGGTGTGGAAGAATGAAAACTAATGCTTTGGCTCTGTAATTGAAGGCTTTACTGGTCTATTAAAAGCTTCAACTTTTGTAATCTTGTATTATCTGTGGATAACTATGGAGAATAAAAACTCCTAATTCTGTCTTAAGTGAGACTTGGATGTTCAAACTGTTGTTTATTTTTGATTAATTTAGATTCAGAAAAAATTTAGAACGAACTTACAAATCTAATCCACCAATCACTCTTCACAAGTACCGTTATCTCGCATCTGGTGGAAAGGTGGAAAATCAGTTCGAACTGGCATAGGTGCCGACGATGTATGTGGACGTTGAAATTTTGTGATCACCTCCCGATAAGGCGTAATACTTCAGGGTCTTTATACTGAGAGTCAGAAGAGTAACGCCTTGAGTGTTATTCTGGCTTCCTTTCTTGCTGAGGAGCGAGGCCCTTCCAACACCAATCTCTGTTGTTCTGTGGGTCACATCACTCAGATGTATGCAACTCCATGCCAACCTGGAAGATAATTCCCCATAATCGTGTTACCTAAGACAGCCTTAACGAGTTAGAGCTGATCGGTGGATAAGGGATGAGGTGGCAATAACCTCCAAGCGCTCCTAGTGCACTGAAATTTAACCACAACAAACATCATCAAGCTAAATCTATATCTCAGGAGCCCCACAGCTCTGTGGTACTTGAATATAGCCTCCGTCCCAGAAAATCTAGATTGCTTACAGTTGGGTTTCTCACTCTAAAGCAACTGCAAGAGCCATTCTGACATTCTGTCTTCTACACAAATCTTCATCAGCAAAGTTTCTAATGGTGCCTTTATTTTGTCTAAACTGGGGTGTTCGACTGACATTGTAAGTCCCATCGCTGAAATCTATGTTCCTAGAACAAGGATCCCGATTGTCATTTTTGAATGAACATCTTTAGTGCCAGATTCCAACATGTATGGTTCTGACTCGCTTAAAGATCGCTAGAACATGGAGAAATTCAAGAACCTGAGCTCTGTAACCAAGAGAAAACTAGAAAATGCGGTAGTTTGGTTGTTCTGGTTGAATTTGTAAATTCTAACATATATAGTGGAATATGCTTGTTTAGGACACATCGGGCTAATTTTGGTTGTCGCTGTACTTGAGGATGGTGCCTCATTACACTGATCAAACGTAAAGGCTGTCAAAAGCGATGACAATTATGTACGTTCTGCAATTTTGATGACCCATTTGCCCTGAGCTTGTGTCCTCCGTGAGGTATTGGGTTAGTTTACGATTCCTACGTGAGGGATTTTTTTGCTTTGAATCCCCATTAAAAATGTTGTTCACCTTTAATTTCTTCCAGTTGCACCTCTCTCAAGTTGCTGCGAAACGCTTCTTCTTAGGATGGTGCTTACCGTCGCAAGCATGCCACACCCCTAGGCATGATCTCTCGCCAGGTGCCTACAATTTGGAACACTAAGTTGATGGAGGTCCTTTGAGGTTTGAATTCGAAGTGACTCCGGATTGGGGCTGTGTTTTGATTCAACAAGGCCTAGTCGATGTATCCGCAGACGCTTATAACGCGCATGCCGCCTTACAGCCTATAGAGTTCATCGTCGAATCTTCTACTCCAGATGCCTAATATACCCAAAAATTGCACGCAATTCAAGGCTTCCCCATCCGGTCTTTATAACGTCCAAGTTTCGAGATGTAACTTTGCGGCTTTATGTGGAGCCAAAATACGAATTTATTCACAACCTCAAATTTTGTTCTGCCCTTTGTGAGGCTCTGTCTAACAGGACGATGTTATGCATCTTCCTGTGATGACAGCACACACTTTGCTTAGCCACCGTTTACTGTCAAACCAGTTCTAGACGCTCTCGTTTCTACACCAGCAAAGTCCTCATAGAGCTGTGATCTCCCAATCATGTCAATGTCATCCATGTGAGCGAGCAAGTGACCAAAATTTCGGAGGATCGTGCACGTTTCGCACGATTTTCTCAAGTGTGACAAAGATGACATCGCGTCGGATCGCCTCTCTTTTCCATGAGTAGATCGTTAGCAACCTTTATGAAGTAGGAGTTCTTCTTCGCCATCCTACACAATGTGACGAGTGTGGTAGGAATGTCAAAACTAGACATGACAGTGTATATGCACGTTGGAGGTGACCTTGAAACCAACAAATGGGTCGTGGCTGTATGATCTGCGCTTCGTAGAACTTTTTAAGGATGTACACCAATGTGGGAATTAGGTCTATCGTTGACTTCCCTGGTCTGAAACTGCCCAAATACGGAGCTAAGAGAGTTCTCACGAACTGCTTCCGGTATTCAAATTAAACGGCAGAGACGATATGTAACGTCTAACAAAATTTTCTCAGTTTGGAGTCACTTACAATATAAGTGGCTCCTGAAGATGTGAAGGCCTTGTCCCTTGTAGAATGCATCACTACCCGATTTCCTTGTTTCGTTTTTGGTCTGAACTCATTATTCGTTGTCCCTGCTGATTCCCTGGGTCCACTTATAAAATTCGTGTCGCAACCTCAAAGTGTTCAAATTTCAGGCGTTAAGTCCCCACAAACTTGGTTTCTTTCCTTGACCTCGATGAAGTCTTGATTGCTGCGCTCAGGTTACGTCCTGAAAAAGTGTCACAACCGCCAGAGAAAGTTGGCCATTTTGGAGTTGAAAAATGCATTAAAAGATGATAATTGTTAACGAGGATACCACTCACTGGCAGAAGCGTCGTCGGAGCTGCCGTTAAAATCTGGTTGCAACTTAACACCACAATTAATTCCATAAACATGATATGGGCAATTGGGTTTAAGGCTTGAGTGCACGGGGGTGCATTTGACATCGTTTGCTGGCTACCCTGTGAATGCATTGGCCTCAAGTGAGTAATTCCGATTCCTGATAACTTGAAATTGTACTGAGCGTAGCATCGCCTCGAAGCGCCACACATTTCTTTGGCTGGCTCTGAGTCAACAGTCATCCAACGGCGAACATCTAAATAATTGACTGCCAACTTCCTGCCAGTGGGGAGTCGATTTTTCAATTAAAAAAACGTCCCATCACGACCGCATCTCTCGCTCATTAATATGCGAGCCGAGGCCTCTCTCCAGTAAATCACCCCAACTAGGTGATATCCGGAATGCGTCTATAATGCCCGTTCACACTGGAATAATAAATTTTGAATTATTAAAACGCCGAGTATCGCAATTTATTAAAATCGAATTTATTTTCATTTTCAGATACAAATGAACTCCCGTGAATCATCAGCACAAACGTGAAAGGTAAGTCATGTCGCTGTCGCTGGCGTTGCCATCAGCAGCGGCGCATGGGGATTTCCATATCGTCTGCCCGAGAGCGGCCCAGAGCGCCGAGGTTGACAAATCACTGGACTTGCTAATTCGATGTTTTCCAATGAAGCATATTACGGGGTCAACCGGCCCCTGTGACAGCACTCACACACACGTCCGCATGCAAATCGGGAATCTGAGAAAAAAAGAAAGAGCGAATCCGCGAATCTCAACCGCAAATGTATATGAATATCTGAAAATTGATCGGATCCATCGCAACGTGCGACCGAGCTGCCCGATAACCTTAATCGTCGAAGAGAAAAGATACACGACTTAACGATTAGGCACTAAAATATTTATGATGTTGTGACGTGATTCCGTGTGCGCTGCGGATGCGAGGTGCCCCTCCTAATTTGCATCTGAAAGATGTAAAAGAATCTCGTGGCGGGCATTTCGCATGAAATTATGGAGATGCGTATCTCTTTCGGGTTATTTTCGCAAAAGGGATTAGAAAGGCAGATCGATACTTTCCTATGATTTCTTATCGAATCGATGTGGTGGTCGGACTGACAGACGTTTGCTTGATTATGAGTGGGACTGGTGGATCTTGGCAGGGGTTTTATGACTTCAAACTGGCACACGCAGTCCCGAAAGGGGGTCAGTGACACGTTTTTGAGAGATTATTGTTGGTGGGGAGACAAAAGAAAGCTGACTTCTCTAAGAAGCGTGAATTCTCATCTCGGAGAAGTAAGTCAACGCATGTGGAGGAGGAATACAAATATGAAATCGGGTGAAATTGACATCTCTGGGACAGTTTTTATTGGAATTTCCTAGACACCCGCTGTTATTTGAAAACGTTTTCTTTTCAAATGTTACTTTTATGACTTAATGCAGCATTTATTGAGCATTTTTATTGACTGCTGAGTGTTAAATGACAGAAGTCGCCAGATTCAAATGGCGCCCGATTGAAGATTGTTTCAAAATTATCTCAAAGTTTGCCGCCCGCAACTAACGGATGTGAACAGCATGAAATTGGCGACTTACAAACGTCGACAAGCACCGATGCTTCATGTTAAATATCATCCAAACTAAATTGGCGCCCGAACAAAGTTCACATAAAGACATTTCTTAGACTGAGGCATTTGACGGCAATTAAACCCCTTAACCTCAAATTATTGACTGGGAATAAAGAGAGAGATTGTTCGCCGTGGCATTGTGGGGAAGTGGCGTCGACTCACACGCTGTGGATCCCAAGTTCGGTTACCGAACTGAACACTTTGCATTTGTTCAATGGCTTCAATGGCGCTGTACAAAGAAAAGTTAGGGTATCTTTCGGTTTTTAGCTTTTTAATCTGTCTGTAAATGTTCTGACTTAGGAACACTTCGTCCGCGCAATTGATCCATGAAATCAGTTCCTTTTCCTTTTGCCATTTTTGATGTCTTCTCTTGTCCCTTCCTCACAAAGTAATGACAAAATCACATTCGCAACCTCAACTCCTCTAAGTCATATGTACTCCTGCATCTGTCGCCAACTTCGCTTAGCGTATGTCTTAAGCTCCCCCTTCCAATTCCACCCGAAACCTTTACACAACTGCCTCCGCTAAGCTGTCACAAATTACCCCAAAACTGCCCATTTGCCGGCCTCAATGGACGCAATATTTTCAAACACGCGCCACAGACAAAGTCCCTTAAACGACTTAGCGTTCCCCATTTTCCACATCACAAGCCCCACTGACAACAGACTCGATCCTCTCTCAATCACCGCTCAAAGCGGTTAAGCCTAAACTGCATCACATTCCCCATTATGCGGTCTTTCTTTTCCCCCTCCGAAAAAAGCTCATGTGTCACTCTCAAAAGCCGCGGTGCACAAAAGTCGGCTTAAACTGACAAAAGGCGCTGAGCACACACCGACGTGTTGTCTGCAGGGCAATGACAATGACGTCGCTGATTGACACATTTTGTCACTCGTCGCTGGCACGTTGCACCGAAAATCTGAAAAGAGGCCGGTGGAACAATGATTGGAGCACTCCTCTGCACGGGTGATGACGCCACCGGCGACGTTGCATCACCTGCACGCTGCCAAGTTTACCTTGAGAGGCCGGTGAGCTGCGACTTAGCTGAGACCGAGAGTATGGCAAGTGATTCATCAGAATGTGTGACCACCAACACCTCCAACCGCAGCCACCATCGCCAACCGCACCGCAATAAAATCGCATCTCGATTGCGCTGAGAGCCTACCGTGGCGGTCGGGTCCGTCGCTACGAGTCAACGATCTCTTCTCGAGTCGCAGATCATTGAATAACTCCGCGCACAAACAACACACGCTCGCGCACAAAACCAATTCCAGCCGCATTTGATAGGCTTAATCTGTTTATTTATTCCCGGTGCCTGATGCCGAGTGTACAGTGCCTGGAGCACCGATCCCGGCCAGCCTCCCGTCCCGACAGCGCGCAATCAGAAAATATTGATGCTAATCACTTTTTATTATTGGACTTCATAAATTGTGTACTCAACCCCCGTCGGTGGGGGCTGGGGGGCGGTTTCACTTACACGACTGCGGTCGGTCCCGGCTGGACGCATGCGCGTGGCTAGGCGCGTATCTACGCAGCGATTTAGATGAATCGCATACACTCCCTGCACTCGGCATCAGCGTCAGCATCATTGGATTGTGGTTAGATGTTCAGAAATCCTAAATTATAACTTCGTAGATGCGTTTGCTTGGGGATCTTAAGATGCGTCGGGAAGCGTGTTTGTGCGCGCAGCATGGTCCCCACACTGCTGCTGGTCACGTTGCATTAACGCACCGCAATCAGTCGACGGTTGCGCACATGTGTGTGCGGTCGCGGGACCCAAGGGGCCTCGCTGACCCTTAAGGATGGTTATCTGCGTTAATAAATGCGACCGCAGAACTCATGAAGTTATTATTATTATTATTAACACTGTTTAAGTGACTGGTGTGAGTGGCGTAGTTTTTCATGGGGCATCGGGCGGCGGACAGGGCTGCACCCGGAGTGCTCGATCGGAGATCTTATCGCACCGGGGGTAGATGCCGGGCGGGTGCGTGTGGTGGTAACGACTTCATCGTACGTGTGCACAGGGCTCTTTGACATCGCAAAGTGCTGGTATTATTGGGTTGTTCGCCGAGATGTTCTACCGGATTTCAATGGCTGCCTGCAAGGATGATTAATTCCGCTAGACATGCACATTGGCGATGGGAGGCGATTATGGTCGATAGACAAAGATGTTTAAAGTGCATTGCGAGGAACGTGTTGTAGCGTGTGGGCTGGTTCCTTTATCAGATGGTATGGCTGTGGATTGGTTGACTTTTTGGGAGTATCGTTTGTGTACTTTAATGAGAGGAATTGCGTTTTTTTTTTTTTTAAATTAGCTTTGGAACGACGCATGTTCACCAGCTGGTCGACAACTTTAAAGCAGATTGATATTTTTCTTTCAAAGGTTTGTTTTGTGGTTGGTTTTTGCCAACTCAGGCCGGTACGAATGTGTAACTTTCTAAACGAAAAATGTTACAAAATAAAAAAAAAAACTGGCGCCCGAACAAAAACGACGGAAAATAATGTCCTCAAATTGCATAATAGCTTCTTAGAGGAACTACAAATTAACCGTCTTACTCTTTACAAAAGCCGAGTGCCAACTGACCGATGTGGCTAAAATAAAAATGGCGCCCGATCAAAGTCTACCTGGCACGGTATGGCTTTAAACTCAATAGAAAACGACTTAATTTTTGCACTTTGGTCATCTCTAAGGCAATTAAATTGCCAACTTACAAACATGGTCTTAACGGAAATGGCGCCCGACCAAGTTTCAGAAGAAGGTCTCGTTCAAAATTGGGACAAATCTCGATATGAGTCAATTTAGCATACTTGCACCGTTTTTCCAATACCAACTAATGGATGTGATGAAATTGAAAATGGCGCCCGATCAAAGAATGTCCCAAATATTCACCAAACTATATTGTCAGACAGTTTTCTTTCAGAAGAATCAGCCATCAAGGAAGTGTTGTGATTTGTTCCTAAACATTGTGTGAATCACACCAGCCCATCACTCATAACGTGTCCTGTCCCGCTGTCAACGTGACAGTCTTTCGTCTCCCCAGTACTTCCCCCTCAGCCTCCTTAAGCTTCCGTTCACTGATCTAGGCCATTTCCTTCATCCTCTGCCTACAAAGTTGAATGTCCCCTTCATTAGCCAGTTACCGCTAACACCCCATCCAACCACGTGACAGACAGTCTCCACCCTAGTGCCGCAACCGTAACCCAATCCGTTTTACACGAATTCGTAATCCATTCTCACACCCCACTTGTGATGACTTTTCGATTGAATTGCGCGAATGGTCGCAATTAAAGCCTCCCACACGCTCACACACGCACACATACGGCAGCGCCCCCTCGTCGAGTTGTGAAATCGCATCTAGCATTCAGCGCTCCTCCTCGGGATGCAGGCGAACGCTTGCCGCGTCCTAAACGTGCTCCATCATCATCATCAACAGCAAATAAACGATTATTACGAGGCAGCGCGCAGATACATTCGCCACACACCCCAGATACCCTCGGGCTGTTTGCGGCGCGGTGCGTTGCGTTGCGGACACACACCCGGTAAAACACTGCCTCACCTAGTTACCGTGTGCGTGCGTGGGAGTCCTCTGTGATGTGCCCCAGAGAACCGAAATTGGTACCGAGAGCGGGCGGAAGGAGCGCAACTTCCTCGGTAGGTGATGCATCGTGGTGAGCACCGACGATAGCTTGCATGCTCTCGCTGCCACGATCGCCGGACGATTATAAACAAATTTCGAGCTCGGCGCTGTGGCGGTGAATCATCAGCGTTTTGTTTTCCACACACTCTGCGATGTGTTACATCCCCTGGTGCACCGAGCCGTGTGTAGGGAGCAATAACTTCTTTCCGCGGATGCGCGTCTAGATGAGTCTATTCCCCGTGCCCAGTGTGGTGCGCGTTCATTTGAATAAAAATGGGCTCGTCAGTATTTCCTGTGCGCGCGAGCCATTGCTGCGGGACTGCCGCACGAATTCCTTCGACTGTGCAACATGGTGTGGTGGAGCGAGTCGGGGAGGGTCGAGAAAGTGTGGGGAGGCCTCAAGACCTCTGGAGTTCTTGCGTGAAAACAATTTTCAGATATCCAGCACCTCTGCTGACTGATGTTATGAGTCATTTGCTGATAATGCAGTCCGCTCGGTCTTGGGTTACGGTGTCAATTATGTCGACGAGGCTTGACTTTCAAAATTTGTCACCGATCCAACGGGAAACGCGAACTCAGTGGGCTCTGCAGCCTGAGGTTTGTCGCACGCGATCGAATCATTTATGCGCGATGTGTACGTAATGGAGTTTCAATTGGAGTTTCATTGCACCCAGTGTGGTGGCCCTGTTGTGTTGAGGAGGAGAAAGAGCAGGAGGAGATTTTCCAGAGTCTGTGTTTGTGGGGAGAGTTGTTTGGCTATTAGGAGGACTGGTGATATGAAATTGAAGGCTTGTCGTTGAAATTGGTGAGTTTTTGGGAGCGGGAGCGGCTGTTTAACAGTAGGCCTGAAAAGTTTTTGAAAATAAGAAATTGGGACCAGAAATTAAGGGAAAAGCTCGCGCTTCGGTTTGTTTTATGGTAGGGTCCAATCCATCCATTATTTTTGTGAACTAAGGAAGTGGACATGTATATGTTGCGATCTTCGGATCTCTAACGTCCACGTTAAGGACATTTAATGTCTGGAATCGCAACATGGCGAGACTGTCATTAGATGCCAAGGTTACCATCTCTCATCTCATCTTGGACTATATCTCTCCTCTCTCGATATCCGCGTTCTTACCTTGGCAACACCAAGGAAATGGTTCAAGTCGGTTTTGGCACCTCGGAAGGTTCGGACATCAAAAATTCTGGTGGAATGTCTGGCGTCGATCGCAACTTGATCAATCTGATTGACGGTTTAATGATCAGGAGATCTCCAGATTTCTTCATGTGAGTTGAGGTGTGGAAACCGTGTGCTAGCCATAGAAAGATTCCGCGCCGAGGCGAAGTCAACCAACGTTTCCGGATGTGATGTCGTGCAGGTTGTGTTTCCCGATGACAACAGCAAAGATGTTCTTTTTTCCCAGCTTAGCGTTGAAATCGACCTTGGCCTTATAGCTGGCTCATCGATCGTATGTTCTTTCTAGGAGATCATCGAATTAATTCCTGCTGTTGTCATCCGTCTCCTCTGTAGGGACGTGAGCATAAATCAGGCTGATGTTCTTCAATTTAGCCCTTGATGCCGATTGTCATGAGGCGTTCGGTGACGGAGTCGTATCTTAAAACTTTTTGCCTAAGTCTGTCTCGAACGACGAATCCGCGTCGAATAGGCGCTGCCTTCTCTCTTTTTCTCTCTCTCGCTCTCTCGCTCTCTCTCTCTCTCTCTCTCTCTCTCTCTCTCTCTCTCTCTTTGTAGTGTAACAGTTGCTGTAATAGATGTCCCAGTTCTTCATCTTCCATTTGCCAGTCCCATTCCACCGCACTTCCTTGATAGCGGTGATATCTGTAACAGTCGAGGACCTCCGCAAGTTCTTCGGCACGCGTGGTCTGTTAAGGGACCTCACATTTCATGTGTAGAACCGAAAATCTTTGTTCTTTAATCGCTTGCTGTGGTCTTCAACAGTAGATCCTTCCGTATCCGAGACATGAATTCGTTCCGGAATTAAAATAATTCCTTTTATGTGATGAGGGAGTTTACCTTATGCACAACCCACCCCACTGGTAGGCCAGGCCCATTATTTAACCCTCGGGCAGAAGGGTTCGCTGCATACATAGGCTCACCACACAGGCTCACCACACAATGGGTGTTGTAATGGCTATCCAGGGGGCGCCACGAGGAGGCTGTATGTCAACTTGACCTGTGTACAACCGAGGATAGTGTTAGCAGCTCGCCATGTTGAGCGCGATCAACGACGTTGCCTCATGTGCACAGAACCATGCCCCCGAATAGTCTTCTTTACTCCATTACCGGGCGCCACTAGTAAGATATCGCACAACTGAGCTCAAGTGAGAGATTCCGTAAGAAGAAGACAAACGACACAATCATTTCACAGATTGACAGTGACGCTCGAAATAAAAAACAGATTTCGAATACGCAGACGCTTCACTCAAAAACTCACATTAAAGGCGTCTCTCAGCCGCCACATAAAGCAATTCATCAGGCCATCAGTTTGGGCGCTAGACCACAGGGGATTCCCCCCGTATCTCATTAAATCTCCGCCAAAACGTGACTCGCATTCAGGATCCCGCGTTTGAGTGACCCTGAGAGACGACATCATCATCATCACCATTGACTGCACGTATCGCCGCGATGTTCTTGGTAGAGAACCGTGACTACGTCGCGGTTTAACTCGCAGTTGCACAGATACACCCGACGCCTTAACGACCTTCTAAATCACCGATTCCAATCATTCTTGTTGGCGCTTTCACGCCTAGATTCCCAAATACAGTCGAACAAGGTCTCGCCTGATCGCCGTCTCAGTCCGCGGTCAGCGATAAATTCTTTTCAATGAAAGTGCTTCGCATGGCGTTGTCGTCGTCCATCCCAAAAATAGCTGCCAATCGCAATTAATTACCCAAAAGCCGAACAAAGTGTCTGTGCTCCATAAATTCCACACTTGAGCGGTGGCTAATAAAGTAAAAGTGAGCCCGTCACCGCCTTCCTCGGCCCGCCCCCGGGCACTGGACTACTGGCCACTTTCCCTATTTGGTATTCAAGTGAATCCACATCTTATGGGTGAGTTATTCCGCCGTTCAACGTCAGTCTCCTGGTCTCCGCTTCGCGGCCATTTGGAGCAGTAAATTATTCTAGATTCGCGCGCCCACCACGGCACAGTGCGCGGCCGGTGCCCCCTCACAAGAGGCACCGACGGAGCACGAAGGCGGTGGATATCTGGTAACCAGATACATTTCAATCTAGCAGAAGAACTCGCGCTCAGAATGCGAAAGAGAAGCACAGAATCCGAGGCGCAAATGCTGCTCTGGTGACTCCGACTCAGACTCTGGCTTCAACCTCGACTGCAACTCCGACTGCGACTTCGACTTCGATGCCTGCTCCACATCCACTTCGACTTCAGCTTCGTCATCGGCTTCTGGTTTATGTGGGTCGACACCTACGTCTGCGGCGTGTCACCTACTGGAGGATCAGAAGAACAATGCTCGTTGGCGTGGAATGCCCGCCAAAAGACGGCCTCGCTATCTGTGGCACTAAACGCGCATTTAAAATGAATTAGTGCCGTGATCCCCGCGTGTGTTAGGAGGAGCCGCAGGGCTGCTCTAATCGTTTGTTGAACCGCACCGCCGTGCGTTGTGTCGAGTGTGTGTCGTGTGAACACCACCACTGAGCCGCCGCCGCCAAGGGACCCATGTTGGACGAAACGTGACAATTTTAAGTCCTCACCAATTATTTATGATTTTATTGAATTTTAAATGCTTGTGTAGATACTTTTGGTTGGGACTGCGCGGCCAGCGATGGTAGCTTACTCAGGCGATCGTTGGGAACGATGGCCACAGCGGCGAGGGTTGGAAGCGAATACCCGGCGAGGGCATGGTGCGTGACCAGCATATGTGCCGTGGCAGCTTGACTAATGACAACTTTGTCGTCGATACCAATTGACAAGCGTAATTGGTGGCGGGCAGGGGCGGGCTGCGTTGCGGGCAAGTGTGTGCAGACGTACGTACTGGCAGGCAGACAGCAACCGCGAGGGATGTCTATTTATGCCGCTGGAGAGCGTTGTCTAATGTGAATGCACTCTGGGGGACGGCGGCCGTCGAATGGATGGCGACGCGGCTGGAAAGGATCCCTTCGGTGTGAGTTGAATGTAAATTGTTTGCGGTGTGTTTACCCACAGAAATGTAATTAAAATTAAATGAGAGAGAGAGAGAGAGAGAGGAGGAGGATGGCTCAGTGCACCGTCTGCTCCTGGCACCTTCTGCTTGTCCAAATATAGAGGCGATGATGTGGTGACGTTTCCTTGTGGCTTTTCACAGTGTTACTTGGTGTTCAGTGGCGGCGGTGGCGAAGACAGGGCACGATGGCTTATCGATTTTTCCGAGAATCGATCTAAATTCGGCAGCGGCGACGCAACGCGTTGGCGTCTGTTCGGGTTGTCGTCAGCCGGTATGAGAATTTTGGTTCAGCTCAAGTCTGTTGACAGCTGAGTGATGTTATTGAACTCGATCGTTCGGAATGCGATGGGACTTTCCGGGCACTTCGCTGGAAAAGCTTACTGTGTGTGTGCGTGAGGTGGTTCATTGTCAGGACGTTCCATATGCCATGCATCTGGTGTTGTTCAGGATGACGCTCTCCTTGTTGACATCTATTTTGTGAAGTTGAAACGTATTTCTGCAGCATTTAGTTGATGACTGAGAATTGCAATGTGAACTCGTTTTCAGTGAGTGAATCATCCTGGTTGGATGAACGAGCGAAAATTGCTTGCTTTACATATGACACATCGTTTTTAATGTCAACATGCTGGCTTTACATCCATGCATAGATCAACTGCACGTCATCGACCGTACAGGAAATGTGTCCATTTCAGATTGGTACCATTAAGTGAATCATGTTGTTCGGACGTAATGGCAGTTCCATTTATAGTCGTACTTTCAGAATGAAATATGTCATCGATGTATGCCATCGCATATCGACTCAAATGCTGAATTAATACCCTTTAACCATTCGGATTCAATTCTGTTCAGTTTCGTTAAATTTCTTTAAGTTTTATTTATTTTAAAGTTCTTTCATTTTCGTGATTTTGCATTTTGATTCGTTTATTTTCATACTTATAACACGAATAGAGCGTACTAAAAGATTCGTTAAATATTAAAGAGTTTCGTTAAGTTTTTTTTTTTAACTGTTTCAATAGTTTCTTTAGTTTAGCTATGTTTTTCATCAACTATAACGAATTTCGCTATTCATCTTAAAAATTTGATTCGTTCAATTTTTTAGTCCCTTCTCCCTAAATTTGCAAAGTTTCGTCAGGAAATTTTTCATGGCATTTCTTTGCATTTTGCTCATTTCTGCTTGGCGAAAAAGAATTAATTTCCTAACTAGCTTATTATTTTTTCTTTCGTTAAGTTTTGTTAATTTTCTCTTATCCTCGTCCGGTTGATTAGTCATTGCATTTAGTTGAAAAACTAAATAGTAGTCAGTCTGAACGCCATTTCAGGAAGTCAAACACCACATTTCGAGACCTTTCGTTAAGTTTTTACAAAACCTTAAGTTTTCCTTTCTTGACATCTTTAGTTCACAACTTTCACTGACATACATCCACCGATCACAAACTGTCCTCCTTAGAACATGCAAAACATCAAACAAAAACTGTATTTCAAGTGATTTCTGACGCAACCCTCGTCTGTACATTCGCCAAGCAACTAGGCGTGTCGACACACGTGCAAATAATAACATTTCCACAGAAAATTCCACACACCTTTCATATGACGAACACCGCCCAATGCCGCGGCGACCGACAGATATTGTCACCACCGCTGCATCTATTACATTCTACGCGGGACCATGTGACAGATGTCACTCCGCCTTGAGGGCACGCATCGCGTCTTCGTGTCCCGGGTGCCGTGTGCTTATTCATTCTGCGCACGCATTCATTTCCCCCGAGCGGATGTGAACTACAATTAGACCTTCGGATGTGTTTCTTTAGAAAATTTCCGTTCAGCGATTCTGGAATAAATTAGCTGCTCTCAGATGTCGACCGGGGGTGCTGTCACCGAAAATGGTAATTCTCAATTGTGAATGCGTTACACATCCGGTTCGGGTTGCTGCAGTCGCTTCGATAGACCCTGGCGTCCAGAGTAAATTGACAGCTCCACCTTTTCGGAGAGCTTCTGCTCCAAGTCGAAACCTTGAATGGACTTGACTTCGACTTGATAGACCACTGAAATGTGTCACCATCACCATCGTCGTCGTCATCATCGCTGTCGTTGACGTCGTAGCTGTGGCCGTGGCTGCAGTCGTCTACTTCTTCGCGGTTCAGTGAGTTTTTCCACTTTTCCACTTGGCCGAGTTGCTTTATCTATTTAAGGTTCTCATTATTGTTGTTTTGTCTCCGCACGAGGGTGTGTGCGTGCGCTTATGGATTTTGCAATGGAAGCCTGCCGCCCGCTGTTATGAATTGTGTAACACCTGTCGCGGCTCTTCTGTGGGTGAGTCCGGTACCTGTTTGTTAGTGCGGCGAGATCCTATACTTTGTTTGAGTTGGTTCTTGTGGTTTGCTGTGTCTGCCATTTGCAAAGTGAAACTCGGATCAGCAGCCCCATTGACGTGAGCTGTCAGTGGACGGACAAAAAGGAGAGAGAAGTAGCGTCGAGTGAAACTCTGAAGATAGAGAGTTCGTCGACGGCATTTGGAGTAGTCTTGGATGGTTTTCCTTTTTGTTTCAAGTTGAAGGTGATTCGTTGGCCGCTAACCGCTATGGCCGGCAGCGATTGTTTCTTCTTTTTTTTTTCAGATGCCGGCGATTGAGTGAAGGTCGTCCGACATCCTCGAGAAAGTTTAAAACGCCGAGAGAGCTGAGATTTCTATTTGCGTTGCAAATGGGGAGGCACTTTAGGACAAGGATGTGGACGATCGAAGAAGCTGAACACTTCGGATTGGTATGTGATAGGCGCATTGGCTCGGCATGCACTAACCAATTACCTCCACTTCACACCTTACTCACAGTCCATTCGAAAACTGAGCAACTGCTGTCGAACTCACTTCCAATTAGATTATGTCAAAGCAAACATTAGACCAAATCATCGATCTTCGTAATCGTGCCCACAGCAACAGGCCGGACAAGCGCTATTCCCATTTTGGTGGACTTTCTTAAGCTTCTACGCGTCTGACGAAACAGCTAACCCATCTATCGCTACTGGCCACGAACATGAGCTGGCCAGGCGGCTCTCACAAAGAAAGTAATTAATCAACCTGACAGCAGTTGCATTAGGTCGCATTTCAAAGTGAACCTCTGGTGCGACGGCTTTTCCCGGCCAAAGGTGGCCGGTTGCACAACGACGACGTGCTAAGTCGGAGTATCAAATAGTGTTGAAAGGCGTCGGACTAATTGCTTTCGCAGTAACATCAGATAGGGCATAATGAATGTGCTCCTACCCCATGCGACTGTGGCTAGTGTAGACGGTTGACCTTTAAGACCCTTGGCCGTTCATAACTACATCGGGTGTGGGGAAATTGCGGAATTTTCTTGCTTCTTTAAGTGAACTGCTTAAAGGGGGTTACTTGGTTGAGAAGATTGCACAAAAAGTTTCACATTTCATTAAGTTCGAAGATGAAATCTGGGTGACTTAAACAACTTTTAGTTTTTTGGACAAAAATTGGGTGAGTTAACGAATGAGTTAACGCGTGAGTTAACAAACGAGTTAACGGGTAATTTTTTGGCCTTAACACAGACTTCTAAGACAGATTAAGGCAACAGGCAACAGGAACATGTATATTTGCAATTGCGCACGGAGGAGTGGAAAAGGCTCCAGGGCCCAAAGTGTAGAAAACTGAGGATTGGAAGCAAACAGATGCATCTGCTTAAGAGCCCAGGTTTTGTTACTTTATCTTTATAAGGCTTTAGCTTTACTTTTTAAAGACTATTACCAAAAATGTTAACTCTTTGTCTGTTGCCCTCTCGATTTTCTAACTCCTTGTAATCCTCTGCTCAGTGATTTGACCAGGTTTCTTCCTACAGATGCTGAAATTTGTTGCTAATCTTCGCACATTGCTACCTTTAGGTCTTTCCTTGAATAAATGGATCTTTTTCGCAACATTGTCGTAAAACCCCTCATCTCTGTCTCTGTTGTAAGACCCCTCGTCTCTAAAGACGTGAATTAAGAGAGTTTAACAAGCCTCAATGGGGCAACTTTCATCACGGACAGGAATCGTTGGTAATCACTGAGTTCTTGGTCCCGATTTATACGTACGTGCCTTCCGACTAATTTCCCGGAGTTTCTGTAAGTCAAAGATGACATGCATACGTGGCTTCGCTTTCTGCGAGTGAAACACAATAAATAAGAAATTAGAATGCAATTTCAGTCCACAAGGGACCAGGGTCTAGCTTCTTTAGTGACTACTCATATTATGCGTGCTATTGTGCTCTCACGCCGAGGGGAAGCCTACAGTTAGTTCCCGACCCTGAATAGGGAAATTGAAGAAGCTTTTCATAGAATCCTTAAATGTCGTCAGCAACTCGAAATTGCGAGATGTTCAGTCGAGTAATCGAACTTGAGAACTCACGGCTGTCAAAATCTTCTAGCTCTTCTGTCCAAAGCTTGTCGTTTCAAACTGCTTGGTTTCTTAAACCGCTTCAATTGCTGACAATAAACTAGATAACGTTGAAGTTGACAAGGGACCCGCACTGCGTAGTACTGATCTCTTACGTGTAGAGGGGACCCACAGGCTTTGAACGGGCGGAATTAAATTTGAATGTTATCGGCAAATCGAAAGTGTTAATGGCGGGAAGAGGGCAAAACAAACGAACGCTTAGCCCAGGGGTCGAAAGTGGAGCTACGGCGTGTGAGTTGACGCCTTTACTCAATGCAAAATGGCTGGCCCAATGTTGACAATTCAGGCTTGATTTTAGAAGCATTGTTATGGGAGCGCAACTCAAACACAAATGATTTCCTGACAATCTCACCAAATACAAAACAAAATCTTACTGGCTTGGCCACCGATTGCGGCCCCTTAGGATAGGCGCTCATGCGGTTTTTGTCGTAGGACCACTCAATCGCAAAAAGTGGAATAAGCGATCTTTGGGTAGACACATTTTCCGGTAAAACCTCTTCCTCGAGATTTCATCAGCTTAAACAGGACGAAATGCTAAACGGTACCAAATGGATTTCTGTTAGACGCAGGGCGATCGAAACAGGGCTTACATATTGACCAGACGTTTTCCCTTTTATCAAAGAAAAGCAAGCATTTCTAAGGTACTGCCATGCCGAACTAAGTCAGTCATTGACAAGACAGTGGAATATTGTTTTCCGTAGGCCTCTAACACATTTTACTAACAATTTGCATTTTCCGCTTAAATTTTTGGAATACCTCCTCTTCATTCCAAACAGGCATGTGTGAGATAATCCTTTCGTGGCAAAAATAATGCCGCTGACAGTCCTTTGCCTTATCAAAAGCCCAGTACCTTGATTCACTCACATTTTTAAAACGCCTCTGTTGGCATTCATGCTCTCGCCAAGCAGAGTGCTTCCTCGTACCTTAATAAAACAGAGCTCCAGACATCCAGCATTGCTTGCTTCTCACTGTTGAAATCTTTGAATACCAATCCAAAACCAAATACAGCGGGGCGACGGAATAACTTTCCGCTAAATCAATACAACTCTCGCTAACTTCGACTAGGCGACAAGCTAACCCACCAAAAAATGACAAACTGTGTCGCATTTCGAAAGCCTATTCGGGTTTTCTTGGCAGCATTTGATGCAACGGTTAGACTTACTCAACCGCGTTCCATACCCTAAAAGCCATCGTCGTCTTCCAGCACTCTCTCTCTAAGGACATGATCCATTCCCAGCCGCAGTCTCCGTCCGAACAGATCCATCGGCATCATTTGGTCGGGCAACATCAACTTACGGCGCATTCCTCGAAAGAAAAAGTGAAACACTACGCAGCCGTTGAGCTTGTGCCCCGACACCGCCGCCGCCGCCGCCGCCGCCAAGGAGCTGCACAAAAATACAGCAAAAGGCGCAACAACAAAAAACATGTTTCTCCAACTCCCGGAGTGGATTAAAAATCCATAACACGGCGGCAACAAGCACGACGACTGCGAGAGCGAAAAACTGAAATCTTATCGAGGTCGAGCGCACACACAGATTTTCGTGTGAGCTTCGATAAGCAGACACTGCGGCGGCAGCGACGATGGCTGTGTGACGCGTCCAGCTATACCCAGATGTGTGCAGTGTTCGCTGTTGCACAGCCGCACTGCAAAACATCTATACACGGCTGTGCTGAAATGTGCAAACGCGTTACATCATCGCCAACACATTGCCATCATCTGGGAGCCGGAGCAGCGATTCACGTTAGCGGGGAACTGTGCAGCTCGCCGGTTCGGCCTTTTCCCGGGAAAGGTAGATGGCTGACGGTGTGTTGCGGACGACTTTTCCATCACCACGGCGTATACGTACTTTTTACTTCATTTCAGACCGTCCCCGCCTTCCGCCGCGCCGCATGCCAACCTCGCGTGAGGTAATTGAAGGCAGCGAAGCCACCACACCCAGGTAATGCGTTCGAGTCGACTGTAATTTCAGTCACAACCTAAAACTGCGACACACTTGTACGCTGAGATACATTTTTCCTGGTCGAGCTGTCGTCGCCGCCGCCGTCGTCATCGTCGTGAATGAATTTCTCACTCTCCCTGCACTGCTGCGCGTCGCCCAGTGGAGTGTGAGCGCGCGAGTTGACCCAAATTCGCTGTTTGGATTGGAATACATCGATCAACTGTCATGTGTCATCGGTGCAGTGGAGACGACACAAGGGCCTCTAATGGCGTGCCGGTGATCCCATTCCGATCGGAGCTGATTGATAAGCACGAGCGTTCTCTGCGACAACGACGGACGACTTATCGGACGGCTCTGGCATTCGAAGGCAAAGTTGTTTATTGATTTGAAACGGTTCCATTGGAGCACTGATCGGCTGACGAGGAAATCGGGTTTGAGTGGAGTCGGCGTCCTTCTGCGTTCCGGAAACCGTTGGAAGGCAGTACACCTTGGCAGTGATAAGTTCTCGAAATCGTGGCCCCCTCCACGTGCCTGCTGATGGACAAGCACAGTGACAATGTGTGGGGAGGACGCATTCCATTTGAAAATGACTGAAATTCAATCTTCGAAAGATGGAATGCGTGTGTCGCACAGTTGTGACCCCATCAAGGTTGCACAGCATGCCATTGATCGTGCCAAAGAGACAAGGTCTGAAGGAGGCACACGATGAGCTCACGACATCACGCCGAATCTCCCTCCAAGGCCGAATGAGCACACGCCGTTGAACTCGCGTTGATGAATGACTTGAAGGCGGAGTTGTTGCGAATACTTCACATGCCACATCTGGTCAAAAATGTGTCGAAAATCTGGGTTTGGGACTGCTCAGCTTCTGGGCCATCTGGCGTTGGCCATAATAGCTCCGTATTTAGGCAGTAATTGAATAAAAATTAGCTTTATTACACTTCAAAGCTTTATGGCTCCGATTCCATTCGGATCCATGTTCGTTCTCGATTTTGAGGGATCTCCTTGTTATACAGCAGCCTAGACAATTAGCCGCCATCTGTGTGGCTTCTTGGGAAACATCATTCGGAAATGAATGTTTCACAGAATCGGCCGCCCAGGTTGTCTGAGCCGCCTCTGACTGCGACTTGGCTTCGACGGATGAAGTCAGCTGTAATTAAGAGCATGAGTCACGATAGACACATGCCGGAAAACAATTTTACGCACTTGTTGCGGGAAAGAATTTCGAACGCACAATTTGAGTTCATTTGAAGAGCTTTAATGTCATTTTGATGGGTTCTACATCAATTTTGCTGAACTGTGGCGTGATGCCAACATGATTGAGAGTGAGATCACGGAGGTGACTTAAATTGGCTTTGGTCAGTACAACTTTGATGAAGAGAGGTTATTTTTCACTTCAGAGAATTTCTGATCTACTTCGCTTGCGATGGATTTTTGAATGTCAACAATATTTCAAGTATTACCACTGAGGGCGATACTGGTGTGGAATAGTGATGAGCTTGTGTATTGGAATAAGAATTGGGCCAAGTAAAGGGTTGGCCAATAAAGACTTGACATAAAGATGGTTTAAGTACTCTGTATCTGGCTTAGTTGTTGATGCATTGAGTTACAACCCATGTCATTCTAAAGATGACAGTAAGTAAGATGACTTAAATGGTTTGACAGTTTTGGACTTAATTGATTTAGTTTCGTTTCGTTCGTTTCGTTTCGTTAATTTTTTTTCGTTTCGTTCTTTAGCAAAATTAAACCCCTACAAAGAGGGAATTCGCTTTATACTCGTATTACAGTGTTTTCTGATAAAGAGGAAAATACAAGTCAGACGGCTGAAAATGTGAATAATGCTCATGGTTCTGATACTGTAACAGACAACCATGCGCAAGTTTCGATTCAGTTTTGTCAATTTTGAGGTTAAAGATGAACCAGTCTCCGACAATCAATTTGTCCGAAATGTTGAGAAAATTAAGGAAATCGTTGAAGTCGACCGTCTGTAAGCAATGCATCGACTGAATCCTAGTAGTATAGAAAAAAATCTTTCGGAACCACTTGAATACGGCCGAATACAAAAAAAGTCGTGGGTGCCACACAAAATAAGATAAAAAAAAATCTTGAACTGATTTTCTATCTGTGAAATTCTACAGAATCGCAACAAAATCGATGCATTTTTGAAGCTGATGGTCACTGGTGTTCGAAAAATGGATCTCTTGCGACAACATCAAGAAAAAATCGGTTATTGTCAAATGCCAACTAGGCAGAATGGTCCTCCAGAAAGGCTTTGCTCTGTGTTTAGCGGGATTAGCAGAGAATTATTCTAGTACGAGCTACTCCCCTACGCTCATACTCTGAACTCGAACGTGTCCTGTCAACTATTGGACAGTCTGAAGGAATCAATCGTTCAGAAGTGGCTGAATTTGTCCAAGAGAAGATGAATTGCCTTTCATTAGGATAACGCCAGGCAACACACGTCGATAGTTATTTGTCAAAAACTATAGAATTTTGGGTGGGAGATACTACCACGCAGTCTGGATTCAGCATGAAGTGATTATTACCTGTTCCTGACTATGGCGAACGATTTTGCTGAAAAAGGAAACTGCTTTATGATACGTTTGCAAAAATCTGTTCCTTATGTTTTCTGATCACCTAGACCAGGGTTTCTATCAGAATGGTTTACTGAAAACACGTAGAAAATGGCAAAAAATTATGGAATAAAATATTTGACTCAAATCGGATCATAAACTAAATTAATCCTTAAATTTCATATAAAAATAATGCGTTTCTTTTTTCGGACCTTTTTTTACTAATTTATGACCCTCACACAGGTTCATCGTTGCTCATTGTTTCAACCCAAGCTTTGGTTTTTAGGAAAAGTGATTTTATTTAGATTAAGATACTCTTCGAGCATATTATGTGATTTGCACTATATTGTGAGGAAACTGTGCCCCATTCTCGGCTTTTGCGTCAAATTAAAAACAAAATATTGTGCAACGTCTGTAACGTGTACACCGAAGTTAGAAAGACATTAAAATCTTGCTCTGAAGCGAGTTACACTCACGAATAAAAGGTTTTGTATATTTTTTTCAACAAATTTTCAATTGCGTTGTCGGGCACTCCAAGTATTATATAGTAAAGACATCACAGTATGTCACATAACTCGTGCCCTAATTATTTAAATGAAGGTAACTTTGGTAACCGCATAGTTTCACGTTACGAACCGTTGAAGTGGCCTCCAAGAACGTGCAACTTAACGCCACTTGGGCATATTCTGTGGGGATATGTGATGTCGTTAGTCTACGCCGTTAAGACCACTTGGAAAACAACATTCCCCTCGTCATTGCCAATACACGACCACAAATGCTGGAAAAAGTCGTCGGAACTTAGACCTTCAGATTTGACCACGTCTGAGCCATGCCCTCCGCGGTCATAAAACATACGATAAACTAAGTAAATTTCATGTTAAAATTACCTTTGTTTTACTCCGTTTCAAATTTTTATGCCTCTAAAAACAGCCTTTACATTTTGCTACGCTCACACTGCATTTTCTTCGTATATTATCTTCTTATATTAAATTTCCTTCTACCAGTACCTCGAGTCAAAGGGTTGTAAGTAAAATCTCATGTAGGTGTAATTTGACAGGGTGCGACAAAATTTATTGTAGACTAAAGCGCGTGGACCTAGGCTCAATTAAACTTTTGTGGGAGATACAGACCGAAACAAAGACTGACCGATCTGACGAATTTTTAATTAGTGAAGCAAATGAACAGACAGCCAATGTATAGTGCGTGGCTTTTTAAAGGGTATTCATTAGAATAATACCCTTGTTGTGTGCAACGACAGTAGTGCTTTAAAACAAAACTATTTTCATAAATAATTGTCTTCATTTGATGATAATTGTGTACATCTTCATAAGCGGATAATAAACCCTCCGTCATATTTTTGTGGTCGCTGTGACGTAGGTTAGTGCGTCGACCCGCACGCAGAAGGTCTAGGTTCGATTCCCGGACGGGACACCTCACATTTTTCACGGCACCACCTCTTTCGAGTTGCTGACAACACTCAAAGAGTATCAATTGTCTATGAAAAGCTTCTTAAATCTCGCTGTTCAGAGTCGGCCGTAATATGTAGGTCCCTTCTACTCGTGAAAGAACAGTAGCACGCACAACACGAGAAGTTGCTGAAGAAGCTAGGCCCTTGTGGTGTGTAGGGTCACTCAATTATTATTATAATATTTTTGTAGTGTGCAGATTGTGACAGACGGCATGGACAGGAGTATGTTCGAAAACTGAAAAGAACGCGTTTGAAGACGAAATCATGGAAAATTTTATAAAATTGTCCGTTTTTTGTATGACACAACAGACTAAAACAGATCTCTCTTAGACTTTTGTTTCACACAAAGAAGATGTTCTCAACTTCTAATTCTCTTCAGCAACATAGTCTGTTGCTACTTGCCTACAGATATAGTCAATTGAGATTCTTTTGGCTCTCCAGTTCGCCGGCGTTCATTGTCGCATTGCTTCAGTGACTCAGAAATCAACGAGCATGCCTGCTAATATACACTATGACTAGACTCATACTGTCGTCGCCCTACAGACTTGATATTTGTTGCAGTTGCTCCTTACACTCTCCCAAGAGCTTCAACATTCGAGCACGATACCACACTATTGTGTATTCATTTCTCATCTCAAGCAAAATATAATCATATTCTTAAATTTAACATTTCCAATGGATGCATATTCCGATGGTTACCATTTCTAAATGCTCTCTAAACTTTTCAGACATTCCAAAACTGCGTGTCAAAATTCTGAAAATTGTCGTCCTTACACAGCTTCTGGCCCCTTACATCTAACTGTAATGGGACGAAAACCAATTTCAATAAAGAGTTTCAACAAAATACAAGAATCTGTGGTTTTTATCCAATTCATAGGTATATTCTTGGAAAGCTGGCGGATGGTGTCCTGGCTTGGCGCCTTCTGTCTCTGGATAGGTATTCCATAAAAAAAAAGTTGTTAACCGAATCTCAAGTTTAGTTCATTCCGTTGGGGAATTATGAAATTTAGGCTATCATCGTAACTTCACGCACTTGGAAACTGTCCTTAATTTTGGCCCAAAGTTAAATTTTTATGTGGACAATGTTCGCAAATGGATTTATACCCGAAATTCCATGAAAATCTCTTCATGAGCTCAAGTATGAAGAATGGAACGGACATGATGAACGGACAAACACGAAAACTTTGTGGAAACGAAACTTTAAAGTTCAGGCTCTTAAATTTTCAATTTCTAGTATTTCTACTGTTTTTTGAACTACTACCTCTTTCAAAACCATCGAGCTTTGACCAGGTCAAGCGATAAACTTTTAAAAGTCAAACATTGAGCCATAACTCACTAAAACCCCTGCACTTCATTGAGCTTTCGAACTGAATATCGCGTCTTAGTCTTGTCAGAAATGTTTTCGAAACGCCACCAATCAGCTCTGAATCTGAGTGTTAACTGAGACACTGAAGCCAATTAAGGCCTGAAACAAGTTGATTAGTTCTTATCTGTAAAAAAATGTCCTCCCGCCCCCAAGCTCATGAGTACCAACAAACACCAAAAAATGGTTCGTCTAAATCCTAGTCACAATCCTCTCACACTCAATGAAAATCAATTTCGTGGTGCTCCGCGCTGTTCGGTAAATCACCAAGATGACTCAACCGATTGCTTCTCAGCGGGAAGCAACCAGTTCTGCCTGCTTAGTGCAAACAGGTTTACATAATGGACACCTCGTGCATTTGAAAACGCAAAGATTCCACCGCCCAGTCCTTCCTGCGCATGACTACAAGCTTCCACTGCCTCCTGCCATCATGTCAAGAGCGATCACTTACTTTTTATGGGCTTTGCCCTCTGTCAGCCAGTCAATCAAACTGCAGTAACAGTCTTTTCGATCGCAGATTGCATCTGAGGGGGAAACGAGAAAAAAACAAAAAAAAAAACAAAAACACTTAACACCAGGCTGGCATGGCTGGTAGTGCATCCGTGGTGGCAACGGCGGCGGCGCTCGCTTCCCCGCTTCCGCCACTGCATCGCCCAACAGTGGCCAGGTATCGGAAAGTATCGCGTTCCTGTAGAGCATAAATTCCCCGTGATATCTCAATTTATTTCAGAGTCAATAACGAAAATGTAGGTTGGTCACCGGCCGCACTGCCCAGCCCGACCGGGCCCGGCCAATGACATTATGCAAGACGGCAACGTAACAAAACGCAGAAACAGAACAGGCTCCAATTTATGTAATCAATTCCGCCGCTTCGAGCCGGCGCGGTTGTTCTTTGGTTTCCTTAATCGCTTATCGCGAATTCATTGCATCAGATACGGGCAGCATCTACGGGTGTTGCGAGTCTTGCCGAATTTCCCGGCAAACGTGGGCCAACGAGCAGTCGCCTGCGGCCAATGGGCCGCTGATTATTTGGCGAGTGTGAGCGCGCAAGCGTGCGCATAGCCCATTTCACTTCAATTATCCAACCCCCCTCCGCTGGAGAACGCACTCGTACAATGGCCACACGTTCCGATCGAGAACAGTGAACGCTGCTGGTGGGCAGTAAATTAGACGCACATGACCGTTCCTGAGCGACCGCGAGGTACCGATGAATAATCAAAGTGTCATTGTCGCTTTGCGCCCTGCGCGATCGCTGATGAAAGGATCCTCGCGCATGTGCGCCCGCCCCAAGTTTATAACTCAGACCGCCGCGATATGAATCTGCTGCGGATGCAATAATGTCATCGGCTGAAGAAGCACTCGGTGATGGATGAAATTGTTTGATTTTAGTATTATTGTCGCCGGCGCGCACTGTGGGGAGTGCTGGTGTGCGCGTGTGATTTGCGAGCGTTGTCACGTCGTCGTCATTGTGGTTATCGCGGGAGGGTGTGTGTTGCCGCGGATTTAATTTGTGCAATGACATCCCGCGGTAGATTTACGATTATTTCTTCGATTCGAATAAAGAGCCGGATCACGGATCACCGCGATCGGTAAGGATGTGCTGGGAACGGCGGTTGAGTGGCGGCGCAATTTAATAAAATGCTCGGCACTTAATCCGTTCATTTAGGAGCCGCATTCCTGGGCATTTAATGGTCGGAATATATTTAATGTATTCGTTTGATGGCTATCTATGCGCGGCGGACGTGCTTGTACCTCCGGAATTGCTTTCATTGAAAGGCGACTCTAGTCACGTTGGCACAATTTTCATCTTAATCCCAGGCTCAATTTGACGATCTCCTGCTGGGGTGCTAACGGCTGTTCCTGGCTAGAAAGTCGATTGGATTAGAAAAGGCTCCGAGATGGTGAAAGTTGAATCAAGACCGAAAGGGATGACCTCTCTGCTGTTTCCCAACAAATTGGCATCGCAAATCAAGCAAAAATGAAGGCGACAAGTGCCGTCAATCAACGCGTGCATCTTTCCATTGCGTAATCCCCCCAGATAATCCCTCTTTCATTGTCAGCAATCAATTCGTTGCGCAACATAAGTCCAACTCTCGTATTCAACGAAGTTGCATAAGGCAGCCCATAATCCCGACTAATAATCAAGCGTTCAAACGAAGCCGCGGAATGGGGTCACGATACTTAACCCAAAGCACCCTCGCGTCGTTCTCGGAAATTGATTCCACCTGTCGGCTGCAACGATCCCCACCGTCGCCACCGTCTCCATCTCCCCTCCGCCGACCCCAAGACAAGCACAATTGAATGCCATTCTCTTAGATGAATGCTCATTTCGATTCCGCCAGTTGTATGCTTCCCATTGTAACACCAACCCCCTCGAGCCTCCTCCCGCCACGGCCACCACACAGAACAGAACCGCTGCCATTTGCTGTGCTACCAAACCGAAGTCATCACTCACTGATCCAGGAAGTCATCATCACAATTCCACGCGCCGAACAATGCACGGTCCGATAGATGAAGACGATGTTGACGGCGATGGCGATGCGATGACTCTGTTTGGCTTTGCGTTTGAATTTGAATTGGAAAGGGGTGGGTGCCCGTCGCCGTTCGGTGGGTCGATCGGGCCGGTTGTGTGCGAGATGCTTTCAATTTGTTCGGTTGCATTGTAAACATCCGGATGAGTGGTGTTTGGGGGGAAAACGTCATCTTGCTGGAATTGGGATTTGATTTGTCTGATATGCACGAATACTTGGCGTTGGGGTGGGCCGAAGCTGGTTGATACAGTATCGAGTATTGTTTTCCTTAGCTTCTTCTTCTTCTTTGATATCTGTGAGGATCGTTGCTCTAATTGTGATCGATTTGGTGGCAGTGCAGGATTGTATCTCATCGATAGACAACGCGGAAAGTGATGTGAAATTGTATTGTTTTTTTCTTGGTGTTTGTCGAACAAAATGGTGTATAGGTGTATTATAAGGTGAGCGCGTTTCGAAGACCAGCTTCGATTCTGAGCCAGTGTTCAAAAAAGATGTGTTTACGAGCAGAGGAGAAAGGATCGTGAAGCTCATGAACTTCTCTTGAGGAAGCTTGGAATGCTTTCCGGTCGTTGAGACTTGAGTCAACTGTCGGCATTCTTACATACGAGTATATCTGTCCTGACAAGGACAAGCAACACATTTTTCCCTCTCGGACTAGGTGATCGTGAGCAATAAAACTTTGGTACAGTTCGCCGCTACGACTTGAATTTTGCCACCAAACTTGAGATGTTCTCAATTTTCCGTGTTGTGTGTCTAAGTGCTTCAGTCTCAGTGGAGGGCTAATATTCGATGAATTTAGTGATCACGGCGAGTGTCCCACGTGACCAGATTGGTGGCTGTCTCTCAAATTTCTACTGTCGTAGCCAGTTTATTTTCGGAAGGGATTTCTATACCCTTCCTATTCTTACATCTGCTAGTTCGTCTAGGTCGCTGTAAAATTATTTTCCGATCAAAGCTATTCTAAACGTTGCAAGAGATGGGCAAGTTTCGAAGACTATTCTTCTCTTCTGCCTCCTCTTGTCTTTAACCCCAGATGGGTTCCTAACCTTCTAACATGGATTTTAATCAGATAGTGGTCATTAAATATGCCTGTAATCAAACATACGTCACTCTTGTCTAGTTTGATAATGTCAGTGGTAAGTGAAATATAGAACATTGGCCATATTGCCTTGAAACACTGCACGTAACTCATTCATTCCATCTGCGGTTAACACTTTCCATGACATCTTTGTGTAATGTTGTTTCCACTACTAGAATTGGGGGAAGGGTGCTTCCTGATTAGCTGCCAGCAACATAAAAGTCCCATTTCCTGCTTCATCATCTTTTTCGTTGCCCGATTACCTTGATGTTCTCGACTCCAACAAAATTTACGATTGTATCTAACCGTTACCTCCTTGAGAAATGGACGACAAAGAGATTTCGCCAGTAAAATTTTCAGAGCCTTAATTAGCGCTAAAAATGCGTAGTAAGATAGATTCACCATATATCGGCTCCATTGAAAGAAGGCGTGCAACCTTGTGAATAAAGTTAATTTCGAAGAATCGAGTGTCGAAGATATAGTGGGTGAAGTGACAAAAATTCATAAGCCCGTCCCCGCCGCAGTTTTGTGCCATCCGTGTAAATCTCCAGAGTAGCAGCGTTTGTAAGCTCCTATCCCACAAATCTCCGTTTGAAATTGACATTTTATAGTTAATATCAAAAAAAAATATCTAGAGAATTTTTCTTTGACTAGATTTCCCATCACAGCTCTGCCTTAACCTTACGTCGAGTCGGCTGTTAGCTCACCTCTAGTCGTGAGGAAACAACATTATACCATTGTGGGCAGAGGTGGTACTCAATTAAATGGCGATAGCAAAAGATATGCGAATCTGATTCATTGGGACAACGCAACAGAGGACGGCCCAGGCTAAGGTGGCGCACACAAGTGGAGAAGGACCTCAACAAACTTAGGCTGCGCAACTGGCGACAGCTGGCGAAAGACCGCGCTGGTTGGAGAGACATGTTGGTTGAGGTCCAGGTCCTCCCCGGACTGAAGCGCCACATTAAGAAGAAACAAAAGATCTCTGAACGAAATCTTTTCTTTATAGCTCTAATAAGCAATCAATTTTTATTGTGCTTGTATGCCAAAGTTTGGTATCGGGATGTAGCTCACAGATTGCTTGGTTGATGACGGTCTTCAGTCCTTGAATTGTTTTTTTATTGTTGGCACAGCATAGGTGCTTCATCGGTTATTGCAGGAGCTGTGTGACATGGCGCGCTAGCCTCCTTGAACCAGATGCCTTCCTGAATCTTTTTCCCTAATTTCAGTAAAGAAACATATTCGGCTAACATGGCTCTGTAACGCCCACCAGTGACCAAAACGTAGTTCCCAGTCTAACTGTCGAAAAACCTTGCTACCACTCTACAATCTGCATTAAACTCACTCTGTTTGGGTGCATTGATATTTCGACAATATCGTGCTTTTTTCTGTGCTCCATAAGCGGCACTTTTCTTTGTTAACGTAGTCCACGAGATGTTAATGCCGCTCCAAAAACAGATGATTTTTTCTTTCAACTCCAGCTGCTCTAAGGCCCAACACTGTAAAAGAAAAGGATGATCGTGCGTCTCCAAGTGGACCTTTCTTGTAAATGATGCGTGATCTTGATTTCATATTCTTCTGCGGTAAGTGCGCGAAATGTTAAGCTCTTTAAATCGATGGCAAGTTAATGTTCTTGCATTGCATCTCACACTCTTAGCCGTGGCAACGTGGACCATGAGCAATGTCCATTAACATTCCAGCCTCACGAACATTTCGCACATGCTTGCGTACGGCAAAGCTTGACTTCGACCAAAACTTCGTTTCAAATGTGCACTATGTGGGTTGTACATCTTTCACTTCGTGGTTGTTGCCGTGGCGTAGTGAGTATATTGACCCTCACGCCGAAAATCCAGGTTCGATTCCCAAACTGTACACCTCGAACTTTTCACGGCTCCACCTATTTCCAGTTACTGAAAACGTTCAAAGAGTTCCAATTGTCTATGAAAAGCTTCTTAAATCTCGTCGTTCGGAATCGGCAAAGTAAACTGTAGGTCCCTTCTACTCATGAGAGAACAATAGCAGACACAACACGAACCTAAGTCCCAGTCCCTTATGGGCTATAGTGCCATTCACTTTGGAAATGAGAAACATTTGAACCACATAACACTCCTCATTTCATGCCGTGGAGGTATGACATTGACTTGCTGTCAAGATTTCAAGTGGGACAACTGTCTGTGTCAATTAACTTATGATTGAAAAAAACACAAGATGACCCATTCCCAACATAGTTTTTCGAGAGCTGTATTTTGAATTATGGATTTTTTGGGTTCTATTCGGAGCTCGTCTACTTCGGGATTTTAAGTTTTCAGAACTTGTGCTATCGGGGTCTTGTTATTAACCTAGAGATTTCAGTGTGTTTGAAAACTAGGTCAATGACGGAATTTTCGGCATCATTTCGGCATCTTGGATAATTTGCAATTTAGACTTTTGAAATTTCTCGATTTCCTAAAAGTAGGCCCAAAAGAAGGAACTTCATGTGAAGAACCTTTTAAGCACTTTTCTTGTTTTCTAAAGAAAATTTGAAAACAACGTCACACTTCCTAAAGTCAAACTTCATATCAACAACAACCCAATCTGAGATGATTGCAAAACATTTTAAAATGCAAAAACTCTGCAACATCTCTCACGGTCAATCTCTGTCCTTTCAAATCGTCTTGCGGAAGCCGCCCTCCACTAGCTGGTCCGTCCCTCAGTCGGTGTCTATTCCAATTCACGGCTTAATTGAGCTTTGAATGCCAGCATTCACGTTGCCAGTTGTTACGATTTAATTAACTGTACCAACAAAGATTAACGAGTGCCCTGAGGGCTGTGCTTGTGCAGTCCGATCCAATTGAAGCTGTCATTGATAGTGTAAACACAGTACGCCACTTAACAGTGAGTGCTGACTTACTTCATTTTTTCATGATCACCGTCCGCTGATCTGATTTCAACACACAGCTGCACCTAGGCAATGCCGTGGCTTATGCAACCCTACTCTAGATTTGAAATGTTTTGTAACGTCTAAACTTAGTCTTGACTGTGTTTTTTTTTTCGTTTCAGGTAAGACAAGTTGGGAACTGTGGTGTGCTTGGAGTTTTGATGTAAGTTGAAGTAAATTGGAGATCCTTGACGACGACATGTGTGTTTTTAGGACAGAACTGCATTTTTGAAAACTAGGTCAAGACTAGGCACACGATCCTTTTAAAGTGCCCCTGTTGCCACGATCGTTGCAAAAGATCCCCATTCCACGTCAGCTCCGTTTAAAGCCTGAAATAGAACTTGAAAGACCCACAGATCTGTGTTCGTATTTGAGAGGTTTCCCGATTCCCGATAATTGCCTGACATCTCAGTGACCTCTGATAATTTTCAGTTTGAAACACCAACTCTCCGATTTCTTTCAATTCAATTCACAAAATATCATTTCCATCCGAAACCCGTATCTATGTGGGTTGTCGGGCCATAAGTAAACATCACTCATCCGCGCGTCACGTCGATGGGCTACCGTGTGCGTCGCCATCGGCCGATAGATCATCATCGATCGTGGACGCCTACGAAAGGGAGGGTGCAACCCAGTGACAGCCGTCAGCATGTCGTGTCAGAAATAAACGATGAATCGATCAACCATGTGCGTCGTGTCTCATGGCTGAACTCCCGTTCGATCGGCGACATTCCGATCAATTACACAAAACAAGAACGCACTCGCCTCCGGTCGTGTCGCTTGCAGTAACTTTCCATTGGGCGCATTAGACGGCCCCATTGGCTTCAATTGATCCTCCAAATAGACGAGAGGCCGTACCTCAGTGCCTGACAGGGAATTAATCATCGAATCAATTGGGGACTAAACTCTCTCGCCGCTGTCACTGTCCGCGCCCAGGCACCGCGAATTGCAGCTACGGTAGGCCGGTAGGCCTCCTCGGGTGCATGGTGCCCGCAGTTTGTCTAGACTCGGCACACAACTGTTCTGAAGAAGAGCCATACGTGCTCCGAATGTTGACGTTTCTCTGTCCGCCACTGGGAGTCTGGCCGTCTTCTTATTTATTGCGGTCACAATCGCTGTAATCACTCCTCCGGAATGAAGGAATCTCTTGGAATCTTTATTATTCGAGCTGACACTGGCTGAGAGAAAACACTGGACACGGAGAGGCACCATCTGCGCGCATTTGAAGTGAAATTCCACGAGCAGCCACTGCTGCTGCCACCCGACGATGGCGCAATAGTGTTTGCTCATTCATTCAAGAAACATGATGTTCTATTAATTACAGTTGGCCGGGGAGGGTGCGCAGTCTGGCAGCTGTGACTCCATGCACCGCTGAACCGCTGCTCTGCGAGGAGCGCTTCAATCGGAGAGCGCATCAATCTTCTTCGTCTGCATTGAAATGGATGAAACTATCGCGGCAGGCCATTGGCATGCTTGCTGAATTGATGCGCTATTGCAGAAACAAGATGACTTCCTTGTTGGAGCGCTGCAACCGAAGACGACGACGACGACGACGATGACTGTGTGATGATGGCGGTCGTCGACGACGACGGCAGCAGTGATGGTCGGGAATTGTGTGTTTATTTGTGATTTCAGTAGAAGTGCAGGGACCACGGACGAACGGTTTCGGAATGATTTCTTGAAGCCATATGTGGTACCCCCCAGCATCGGTGGGGGCACTGACAAGTGCATTGTTACAGCGTGGCCACGTTTGATTGACGGTTGTTCGATTTTGATGTTTATGCTGCGGAACTCCCGTGGTGTGGGAGACTCTTTGGCTTTCGCGGAACTAATGTCGGAACTGAAGTCGTAACTGGAGTCGAAACTGAGGCAGAAGCTGGGTGGGGTGTGTGCCACACTCCAAACATTGTCAGAAGAAGATTTCGAGATGGTTTGGGAGTGTGAACCAGATGTAACGTTCTAGCGACGTCTTGGATAAACCTACAGCTCTCCTCAAAAGGCTTCTCGAAAGATGCATGTAGCCGCCTTGGAATCCTAGCCTTCCAATATGTTTAGATCGGCCAACGGGTCACTCTCGCAGTCACGGTTAAGATTGAACTGAGGCTACATTTCGCTTCCTCCTGGGGTCAAGTTTTGCAACGATGCCCTTGAGAGAATCTCGGGCGTCTGAAAAAAAAACGCCTTCAGTACATCCGCCTTACAGTTGGCTCTTCCCATGGCCAATGATTACGCACACAGCCTAAAGTCCGCTCCCATGCCTAGCGGCAGAACCGCAAATTGAACCGCTTCCAACGAAGCGCGCATTAATCACAAGATCTTATCACCAGCGGACCCCCCCAAAGGCTAATCTTCGTATCGCGCCGTTTCCGATTCCCACATCCGGCCGTGCACACCCAACCTGGTGTGCCGCCGCCGTACAAAAATCGGCGCGAATTTTCCCAACAGGAAATTGCCAACAATTAAACCAAATTGATTGCTAATTCTAGTTTTAATTCAATTGTCTGGTCTGTCATTGTGGTCGGACGGTGCTCTTGGCGAACACTCCTTCCTCCTCCCTCCATGAATGAATTGCATTCATTTTGGCCCCGATCTTGAGCGATTACGAACAATTAGAGCCCATGTTTGGACTTGTATGCCCGGAATGTCTGATGTCAGCGCGACAGTGCTTAATTGGATCCGCATCTGAGGGAAGGCACACATGCGGCGGCGGCGGTGGCGGCGCTAGTGATACGTGCGCCAGTAATATCGCCAACAGCCGGGAGTGGGTATCGAAAACGAATCGACTCGAAGTGTCATCAATCTGCGGCGAGATACATTTCTTATGTGTCTAACGTGCTGCAAGGGAAAGTATCCCCGGCGCACGCACACGCAAGAGGTGGCTGCCATCGATGCGGCGGCGGTGAGATACACACTAGTGTGGCCCAGTTTTCAGAGCCTTCGTCTGGAGCGGATGATGGACCACAGCGGTGGTGACGCCGAACCATTTGCCGTATTCCGTATCGCATTAAGTGGCACACACTATGCCGGAGTGGATTGATACTTGCGGCTGCTGCTGTCGCCACCGCTGCCGCCGCCATCGCGGTGAATGCCATTGCACAGGACACGGGCACCCAGCAAGAGCGAGCTGTTCTGCAATCGTACTTGACATTGAAATAGTACCGATCCAAGTGTATTTATCGACTTCGAGCTGCGCGCGGAATGAGGAAGTTGACGTGTTGTTAGATTCGGTGAAACGCATATCTGCCCACGCGCGGTAGGATTGAGATATATGGTCGTTGAGTGATACAGCGGACGGCAATGGATATGTTCGATATGTATCTTTGAGGTAGCGCGCGGATAGGTAGATACCGCAAAATGTATGCCGGGTAGGTCGATTTGTGTGCGGTACCCGGTGATGGACAATATAGTTTGTTGCATTTCTTTGCCACACTGACTGATCTGTTGGGGATCGGGACTGGGGCTAGGGTAAGACAGAGGATATGCTAGTGAGATAGATTTCGACGTGGATCAGTAAATATCAGCGATCTAAAGCAAATGCTAGGAAGTCGTGACTTAGAGTTAGTCACCCAGTTTCTTGGTAGGCCGTTTCGATTGTAAAGTGATCGTGCTGATCTGTAAAGGAGTCTTTGGCATTACAAGTGATCGTGAGGCAACCTTGAACTTGATAACAAGCAGATTAACAGTGATTGTGCTGAATTTTGGTTCACGGTGGAATCGGCAGAGCAGAATATTTGAGAGCGTCTTTTGAACTTTTACCGATCCTCGACACGATCACAAATTCGTCAAGTAAATCCTGTGTTCAAGGGCTACTTTATTGTCTCTGACGACAATCCGATCGGTACGTAAGTGCGATCATTCATCATCCTTGAGGACCTTCCAGCACGTTAATGATCTTCACTCGCAATCGTGTTAAATAATTCCCAGCGCACTCTGGTGAAGGTCATTCAACCGCATACGAATCAAATCCCAACCATACCAAGTCTCCATCTCATCCAAGCGCTGTGTGCTTACACACATCGCGCAGCACTCATGCATCATCCCATCGCCGTGGAGGACACTCTGCCAGCATTACGGTCAAGGCACACAACAATCTTTCCCGCCAACGAAGTCCTACAACGCATTGCGCATTCATATCATATCGCGCTCACCGACCTACGCTCGAAACCTCGAACCCCATCATCCAGCATTATCTGTCTTTCGCTTACGTAATCTTTGCATTTATGTCAAGCCCTTCTGCCTGCCGGTCTTACATAACCAAAAAGACACCGCGCCACCGTCCGAAAACGGCGCAGCTTCTTGAATTTCCGTCCATAAACATCGAGCCAAGCTCCAGGTATCGATGGTCGCATCTCAAGCGAAGCGCACAAAAAAAACGCAAACTACCTCACGCCACACGCCTGACATGGATGAAAACAAAAAGCGAATCCATACGCGCTCGCCTCTCGCGGGTTAAACTCCAGCCGCACTGGTGTGCGATTCAAGGACAAGGACAAGGAGATACGACAACGCATTCTGTTGCGGTATTGCCTTTTGTTTTGGGCACTTTGCGTTGGATTTTTGTTTATTTTCGCGCAGATGTGATGCGGGCGCGGAGACAACGAGTGGCCGGATAGTTGGCCAGCGCTATTGTGCCGAGTACTTGGCGGGGGCTTGAAGCGAGATTACTGTTTGCTTTAGTGGCCTTAAGGCGACACACTTGAGTGTCGCTTTTGACAAGTCCCTCTATGCACGCCAGTGACAGCTGGTTGTCAGCAGTGCGGGAAGCGCACAAATCCCCCCTCGCGTTCAAGAGCGAACGTCAAATACGACCGAGGACTGGGGCGGGCAGTTGGTGATGATGGTGGCCTAACAATGGATGGGATCTTGTAAGATGGGGTCGGGTACATACGTAAGCAGCGTCGTGTCATGCGAACGTGGATCACAAAAGAAACAGAGATCCGAGCGAGCAGATAAGTGACGGTGGTTAAGTGCGATGACACACGGGGAACAAGGGCTCCGCACTGAGGTCGGAGATTTATCTGAATTTCATGAGAGCCATGATGTAGGAGCTTTCAGTGACATGATCGCTTACATGGGATCAGGCGGGTCGCAGACGTCTGTTGCTCAGGGTGGACAGGGCCCTGTTGAATGTTAAGTTAGTGCTATCGAGCGGAAGATTGCCGCAGATAGGATTTAATTCATTTGATGGGAGCGGATGAGGTAAGTGAACTCGGTGAAGTGAACAGACTTACGCTCAACCTTCAACGAGTGTGGCGTGAGAATCTCAGAACACGATGCACTGTTGATCGTTTTTCATGCAGCAGGTGTGCGTCAAAAGAAAGTGTCGCCAAGATTCTAAGTCTCCAGCCAATGTCACCCAAGTCAGCGAAGGAAAGTTTTCTCTTGTCGATCGCCGATCAATTTTGAAACATCAATGCCAATAAATTGATTATGACATTTATTCGAAAATGCGCCCACGCTCCCCAGTCGGGTTATGTGGACGTATCACAAGTTAACATCCGTCTGCTAATGAGATCGACAACACGAAGATCGGTGATCTGCGGTAGGCGTGCGATCAGATATCCCATGAATATGCATCCGAGGCGTATCGAATGACTCAGTGAAAGTACTTGGTATAGACGCGATCGCTTGGATCGTAAGCCCGTTGATAAGTTTTCAACAAGATCGATAACATATCGTAGCGGTATGGGGGTCTGTTTAGTGATCGGATATGTATGTGAATGATGTTTTATTACGGTGCTGCGGATGGATTTCAGAAGACGTCTACTGGTTTTGTAAGCAAACGGTTTCGGGTGATATCGATAACGTTTCGATAACTTTGAGATCACCGAATTTCATTGATGATTTTTCTCATGAATTCATGACGTGATCTTTATCGCGTTGATAATGAATCAGTTCCATAGGGAGGATAAAACTTTGTTTGTAGATCGAGTTTTTGAAAAAATATCGATCATAGTCCAATCGATGTGTTTACTCCTTTGCGTGATTCGCGTTCTTGCTGACTTTACGACAGAGAGGAAGTGTGGAGGAATTCCTATCTGAAACAAAAACAAAATGTGTTCGATACCAACTTCGTTCGATAACACACAGAAACCGATAACATATCTGAACCTTCATAATAAGCAAGTACACTGAGGCCCAAAAACTTCCCAAACTGCGATCAGGGTCTACGCTCATATCACTGGCTTCAGCAGAAGTATGACGCAACCTTAAGCGCGTCCCTTAGGCTCAGCAGTAATGGCTGTGACCCACAAAAGCCATTCGCCGATTTAGAAATCCACTCGCTGTCAAGGCACCACACGCCACCGAGCAGCGCGCGCCCTGCCCCCATCGCTGTTAATGCATTTGCTAGACGCGAGTGGACATCACTCGTACAGCAGCGGCAACAATTTCATTTGCGATTTCTCATTTGGGACAAAGTCAGACGCGACGCGACGCTGCTGTCGCCAGGGTCCCCTCGCGCCACGGCCGACTATTAATTAACACGGCCGGCCAAGACGAGTAGGTCCTCGAAAGACGAAAGACTGGCACCCAGAGGCGGCCTAGTCAATTGGTTATCGGGTCCCGGGGACGGGGGCCCTGACAAATGACACGCCATCGATGGTAAATGCAGTCACAAATCACGAAGCGTCGCTGTTTCGAAATGAAATTGTAATTTGATATTGACGCGCGGCGATTAGTCATCCGTCGCAGGGGCTAGGTGGCGTTCCTTCTTGAGATCGTGGGGCTTTTTCGGTGGCCCGGATGGCGATGTACGGACTCTTGGGTGGCAGTCGGGGCGGCGTTTAATGTCTGTTTGGTCGAAATAAATGGTCTTGTTTATCGTCTATCGGTTTCTCCATCCGAGGGGCGCGACGCGGGCCTGCTCTGAGCTCGGGTGACAGTCGTCGGTGCTGTGCGTTGATAAATCGCCGACCCGATCCGGTGTGGCTCACACGGCGGATGGCACTTGGAGTGCGCACTGCGACTTCAATTGACTTCCACTCGGGGATGCAGCAATGCCTCCTGACTTCTGTTTGCCAGTGCCTGAGACGGGGCTGAAGTGGTAGAGGTGACGAAGCGAGTCTAGGCCTAATGGATGGCAGAGTGAGTGCGGGCTGTGGATTATTGGCCAAATAAATTGGTCAACCGACTTCGCTGTGGAGCCGTTGTATTGAGCGTCAATCGATGGCGAATGCGCGCGTGCGCGCACCTTCATTCACACAGAGCTTAGCGGCAGCTCGTATCGCATTCAATTTGTAGTGACCCCCTTGATCCGTGAACCCTGGCGAGTGTTGAGGTTAGGCGAGTCGTCGCGTGACGGTGGGGGGCGGTCCGGAGTCGGAGTCATCCTAATGGGATGTCATGGGGTGTACCCAATTCGGTTGATGGCGTTTGTGTGAAATTGATTGATGGCCACGGGCCCGGACGTCTGCGCAGCCGCGCACTCTTGCAGCCTACTTGCGGCAGGAGAAGATTTCTCTTCTTGGGTACTTTTCGGGAAATGGGTCAAAGTTGGATGCTAATTGAATTCGCTTTGTGAAGGCGCTTACAGCCGTGGTAATGGGTCGGCAGACGGGAGTGTGATTGATTGATGATGATGCGACCGGTTGGTGGGGGAGTTTGTCTGGTTCGTGCATGACTTGGCTGATCTTCTCCGTCGAGGGTTTATGGGTCAACCAGATGGGAATCGTTGGTTGACAGTACGGATCTGGAGGAGTCTCTGAGAAGTTCTCAAGTAGGGGGGTCTAGAGGGGCTTCACATGTTGCAGATGACGTCGCTTTTGTGGTAGGGGGCAATTTGTCTGTGGGAAGAATGCCTTCTTGGGGGTCGTTTGGATGACGGCATGTACAGATCGAGTTGCTAAGTATGTGCGAACATCGCTTGTGTGGTCGTTGACGTCTGCCCCGGGGAAAGTGGGGCGCATTCTAATGGGACCCTGGACTGCTCTTGGCAGCATGTGAATTGCAGAGACACTTTCTTCATGGATTGTAACTTGAGGAACCTGTCGGGACGTTCGTTGTTGCAACAGCTTTCATTTCTTTAGAGCTCAACCTAAACACTTATCAAACGCAAGTCTCGTCGCTTAATCGCATTCCAACGGTGGGTAATGGCCACCCCAAAGCCCAGCTCCCCTGACTGTGATTCACGCTGTAAATCAGTCTTCCTGAATCATAAATGCCAACACACACCCATTCCGGTGCAATTAAGTGCATCGATTACAAGCAATTAATTCCGAAAACAAGCACTAGCTTCACCGCTCCCCCACTCCCGTCTCGCATACTTAGCCGTAGCGTATCTCACCCCGAACCGGATGCAGGAGCGAATTCATTGCCTGCAATTACAACCGAACATCATGACTCCATTACTTGCTCAGAATTAATTGGATTTGTCACTAGGTACAGCAGCTCCGACAACTACTCCCAACAACGTGGCGACTGTCAACGACGGACGACGACCGAGTCCGGTCAGGGAATACCAATAGATTGCATTTGCACTGCTCCCACAGCTCCCGCCGCTCGTTCGCGCTCGTCTGTCGACGAGTTAGAAAAATGCACATGCAGGCAGGTCTTCCCGGGCCGTCGGGAATGCAATCACGGGGTTAATCTCGGGCAGGCAGCAATTGCCGCGGGCAATGAATCACTCGCAATCGCTGTTTGATTGCTTGTTTTGACAGCCAAACGTCAGAGTGGTTCTCCTTCCGGCACACTCCCGCTTCTTGGCCGCGCCGGCCACTGCAAGGACTGGCCAAGCGAAAATAAATCACACTGACAACAGGGCAACTGGTACGGCTTTTCGCAAATCGATTTCCGATGATTTACGAGTGTTTTGGTGCTCGGCCGCGCTCGTCAAATTCGCACTGCATCTGGAAACGTCAATTCAATTGCGATTTGCCCGCAGCGCCTTGCAGCGAATTCTCGAGTGTGTGCCGGGAACGTGCTTGTGGCGCCCACTAAACGCTGCACCCAGTTCTGGTCGCGGATTAGGTGCGCAGATGTGCGCGCACGCGGCCGCGGCGGAGGAGAGATTATGTTGTATCGGTTTTGCGCGGAAAATACATCATTGCTTCGCAGATGTTCGATTCGCAGTGATTCGCTAGATAAACATCGCGAGGCTTGTTGAGTGTGCGCGCGCTGACATGGGAATAGAATTGGCAACAAACTTGGCGACGGCCAACTTGGGGTTCTCAGTTTTGTGCAGTGTGTTGGACATGGATTTTGGGAAACTCATTGCTGCGCCGTGTGTACTGGCTGGCGGCTGGAGAAGAAGGTCTCGTCGAATAGGCGCCGACGGTTGAAGCGTGTGGGCTGTGACTATGACCCACGCACAGTGTGAATGCGTTAGGGGGAAGGGAATCGAAAGTGCTTGTAGATTTTTTTTCCTGCAGATCTCTGTTCGAAAGACTACACGAATGGTGCTTGTTACCATGCTGAGACGATGGATAGGGTCTGATATGTGCGTGAAATGAGATTACTTTTGTATGGATAGTCTAATGAGGTGTATGTTCTGCTGCAGAAATAAAAAGAATCAGCCAAAGATAAGGACTGGGTCGAATACGTTGAGCATCCCTTCCAACTTTTTAAGTTGTTCAGTTTCAGACTCAAATTCTAATTGAAAATTTTTGAAGAACAGAATTTTTATAGACTTTCAGATTACTTTTCAGTGAACGGTTCGGCATATCCGCGATTCCTAAAGGTTAAATGTTTCTCGTTCTTTGCAGCTGGAGCAATACATTATTCTCACTCAAACTTTCTGGAATTATAGCGCTTATATGTCTGATTAGTCGATTTTTCTCATTTGAACTTCGATCGTGCGAATTCCGAGAACACTATGGATTGTCCTTCTTTGTCACTGTGTGGCTCTTCTTTCATGAGTTGACGTATGTTCAGATTTCTCGTTTAAGTATCCAGGTGCCGCCTCAGCAATAAGTGCTGCGCAGCATACAATCATATAGGGCATGGGCAATAGATCTACACACCCATGCGGGGCAATTGTTGCTTAGGCATAAAGTCCTTCAAGCCTAAGCTAACCTGGTGCTGAATTCATTATAAAATTTGGCATGGGGACCTAATGGAATTTTGTAATCAAGTATGTGATGCTAAACATTGTGTGTAGTAAGCAGCGCCAAATTTGGTACTAAATTCGCCGAACGATGAAATTCAAAATTTTGACCATAATGTTTGGTACCATCTAATTCAGTTCGTGTTTTGCATTCAAAACTGTTTTTTTTTTTTTATTGAATATACGTAAAGTGTTGTCGATTCTGACGGACATCTTGTCACTATTTTTGGCTGGCCAAGACACTCTTTGCCTTCAGTGCTAAAATCACCACTTCTGAAGCTTCAAAACCACTCCATGCATGATTTATCGGACGAGGCAGATTCATCATAAGCTACTTCAAGCACTCGATGAGCTTCAGCCGCACTTTTCTTTCAATTAAAAAAATAAAATCGAAATTTCTCGAAAATGTTGTTTATTTAAGACAAATTCAGACATTTTGGAAGAGGCAAAAGACAATGTTATTGCTTTAAGCAGACGCCAATGCACACTCATTATTGCTGATAAATGTCCACATTTCTGGGACGCACTGATCCGGACTAGGTCTAGAACATCTTTTGACCTGTTTCTGTCACTTTTCCTATAAGAAAAAGACACTTACAAAGAACGCTATGCCGTAGTGCATCAGTTCCCACGTTGAAGATCTCAGATTCAGTACCGGGGCTTCGGGCACCTCTTACAAGTTACTGACAACACTTAATGAGTACTTACCGTCTATGAAAATCTTTTCAAATCTTGCCATTCCGGATCTCTCTTCATTTGTAGGTCCCCTCAACTCGTGAGGAAACAGTAGAACGCGCAGGCAGGATCTGGTCCTTTGTTTGCTTTAATTTAATTTGGGATATAAGTTGACTTATTGTCATGCGGACTCAATTAACACTTTCTTTCAACAATCAGCATAAAAAAAAACGGACTTGTCCCGTGCTCAAAATAAGGACACACTCAACACTCCAAACCTTCGTCAAATAGTCCCATCTCCTGCCCTTTTCCGGTAAGGAGTACACAAAGGAAGTTCTTTTTTCATATCACTGCCAACGAACTCTTACGAGAAAAACTCCCAGTTCCATGCAGTGACTTTCAATAGGTTTGTTGCTTGTTCAATGTTTCTCGTGAAATGGCGTCGTAAATTTTTTGTTTTCAGCCCCTTTCCACGTGGTTGATTTTGAAAGCTTTGATCTCCCTTAACTAATGCCGAAAGCGCGTTCGTTTGGCACTATATCCACAAATCCGTCATTTACGGTTGTGAAGATGCAGTATGTCCCATTTTGAACTCTTGAATAAAAAGAGGATAAAATTAGACTGTCGTCAGAATGATATCAACTGACCCTAAAAGTCGCCACATCCAGCATGCAATCCTCTTTATCCTAAAAAAGAACTTACTGCGTTGCACAGATGCTCACTTCGCAGCTTCTAATTGCGGACTTAAGGAAAGCTCGGGCATTTTATGCGATCAAAACTGAATATGTTCCAAAAAACAGCTTGTTCCTAAATTTTTAAAAACATTATGTATACAAAATGGTACAAACTCTGTTTACAAAATATTGTGTACAGAATTTATTCACAATGAGCAACCATATTCTTTAAACAATTTGGTACATAAAATTCGGTACAAAATCTCTTTACACTATAACCGATAAAATATGCGTTGCGCTACAGTCATGAGACCAGAGCCTAACTTTTTTAGCAACTTCGAGTGTTGTCAGCAAGCGGTAATGCCGAAGTCATAGAATCCACATCTAGTGTATGGGTCTAGCACAACCCATACGCAGCCATTGAGACACACCCTCCATCCAAAAAATGTTCTATTTCCCCTCAACCATTAAGTTCTTCATCGTGGCATCCACCACTCCTTCATCGCTTTCAAATTCACGAAAAACTTGACCAACTACTTGGCACCACCGAGTCCCACGTTCTACATATTTTTGCGAGCCCCTCACGTTTGCACCTCCACCGCCGCCAACCAGCCACATATCAAGACAAACACTCTTCCCTGTTCTGGACCGCAACGTACAGCAGTTTCCCAGTTCATTAGTGCGCAGCCTTCTGGCCGACCAGCAGCCGCGCTAACTAGTCGCAACGATAATGATTCTGTCAACAAATTAGTGTTCGCATAGCAGAAGAGAAATGCTTCGATTACATTAATTGGCGGCAAGTGCAGTGAGCATGGAGCAGCGAGCAGCGAGCACCGGCCATCGACCAGCAGCCAAACGACTATGTGTGCAATCGCATAAAATCGAGATCCATTAAAGGAACAGGCTTGCGAACCAGAGCGCACCACACTCAGCACCGACAGTGCCACCAATCATCACGTAACAACACACAAATCTATTATCTCTGCCCCAACGCTCCAACTGCAGCTCCAGTCCGTCTAGAGAAATTGTGACGAGAAAGCAGAGACAATTACCAAGCCACGGAAGGAGCAGAGTGTGTGTGCTCTGGTTTCAACAACTTCGCAGGCGTGGCGTCGATGTCGACGTTGCGGTGATCGGTCAACAGGAAGCCCGGCTTTGTTCGTTAATCGGCGTGAATTTCCTCGTTCGCCGTCTCATTAGGCGTTCGTGAGAGATGGTGTTACGTATACGCCACCGAGTGAAAGCCCTCACTAAGACGCACTTTATTTGTACCGTTTCAGAATCGTTCTCCATGGACGCTCGGCCATGCCAAGAGCGAATGAGGAGGTAGCACTGGCGGGAAAGTGGAGCGCGGTCCGCCACGATTTCACATACATCGACAAGGATGAGCAGCAGCCAGTGCAAGTCATCAGGTCACAGGACACTAAATCCCCTCAATTGAGAGAGAGTGACATCGCAACCGGGAATTGCCACATGACGCCAATGAAAGCGCCACCTCAAGCGAGCAACTGCCACACGACCAACGACGGCGGTCCTGTCTTCCGCCAGCCAAATGACAGCGAGCCCCATCACCAGCACAACTTCCAGCAGCAACAGCAGTCACAGCAACAAATCCAAAGAGCTAGCAATAGCACTCCGAGCGGCACCAGGCCGGAGAGAAGCAACGTCAATGCCGGCGGCCGCCTGAACGGCTGTTGCTGTCGTCGGCCGGCTTCCTCGTCCGAGGAATGCGTGGATGATGCCCAAGCGGATAATTATTGCCAGCGATCAAAAAATAATAACAACAATATAAAAATGACAATTACGTTGACAGCGACGACTGTGTCGCCGTCGCCGCCGCCGCCGAAGACCGAGTGTGGGCCGCCGGCTGGCGCTCCGACGACGACGCAGACCATGCGAACAGTGACAACATTGACATCACCGACCACCGCCAATGCAATAGAAACGGCATCAGCGACGGTGACAACAGCGAAGACAACGTCTACCAAGTCTGCAGCGACTCCAGCGGCAGCATCGACGACAACGACGACGACGCCGTTGTCAAGCCAAAGAGTAATGAACGGATGTGGTCCTAGCGACAATTCGAACGAAAGCGATGCCAATCGGCGGTCGCCGTGCGAAGGGAGCCCAACGCAGCGGCGACAGTTAGCAGATTCCAAATGTAACGGTATGTATTTTGACAGATAATCGTTTTCCACATTTGTATTTCTGTTTCTGCCGCTTTGCGTCCATGCGCGTCGCCATGGCTGTGGTTGGTGGGAGCGCATCGTCTTGGGGACGCGCAGATATGGCAGATATGTGGGGTCGCGGGTTTTTATGAACGGCTGGCAAGCAACAAATTCTCTCGACCGCTAGCTGAAGGATCGTAAATCAGTGACTTGTGACGACATTTGCTTCCTCTTGCGTTCAATGATTGATCGCATCCGACTGTGATGCCCTCAAGTTTCGCAGCTTGTCACAGTCTGCACGAATCCGCGAATCCATCACGCTTCCCGACAGCAGCGGTCAGTCAAAGCCTTGGTTCCGGTTGCTTCATCCGCGCCATGACCTCCCAAGGTTCGAGTGCTTTTAAAGACGCCACCCGATCCGAACCTGCTGACTGGCACGCATCTTGCTCATCGATCAAGAAACCCCGTCACATCACAAGATAAATCAAACTCCGCAGTTCAACGCCTTTTCGCAGAAGATTAGCCGAGACGAGACCATCTTTGGGGGAAGGACAAAGAAAACAAGGCAAACAATCGCTAATGGCTCATGAAAAATTAAAACGTCAAACGAGCGCTTGCGACAGCTGGCAGCGGCCACGCCAAGCACGCCAAATACTTCGCCCGGCAGGGGTGATCGGCTTTTTTGTGTCCAGCATATCCGGCTGTCGCCGCCGATAGCCACGCGATCAGTTGGCAGAATAATTAATCAGTTGGCAAGAACAAAATCAAGGAAGCACCATCGCGCGGCCTCACAATTAATTATTCAGCGCGAGGGCGCGTGATTGTTTTGGCACAATCGCTAACTGTCAATGGGGGTCAACGTCATAATAACGAGCGTGCGCACGGCGGCCGCGCCTCGCACTCCTTCGGGAGTAATTAGTCCTATCGCACGCACAACTCACTTCCGGAATGTCCATCGGGAAGCCCGCTCGGTCGTTGCGGTCAGTCCCAGGTACGCCGCGTACGGGCACCCGGCAGTTGGCGAGGAGGAAACACGTTCGACGAGATTGATTTGAAATTAATTCGCCAGAGCGCGTGTGCTCACGCGTCTATTGGCGAGGTAACTCTTACGTCACTCACTTCTTGCGCTCACCGCACCGACGGACCCTCAGGCTAATGTGCATTTGTCTTCCATATTAATGCGCGAATAATGAGCACACATGGTCATGCATCCGCGTGCGGGCATCAAGGAGGAACCGTGTGTGGGGCTTCTTGGCCGGGGCCGCAGACACTGAGTCTCTCTGGTGATGGGCACGTTGATGATATGCAAATCATCATCAGCGGGTTATGACGCGATCTGCGCAGAGTGTGCCTAGCGCTCGCCGGCTTCACAGGACGTGATCATAAAAGACGACTCTGTGAAGGCCACGCTTAATCTCTGCAAACGAGTGTCGGATTAACAATCTGATAGGCGAGAGGTGACAGTAAGGAGTAAATCCGGTCTTAGTGTCATGGCGGTTCTTAACGAGCTGGTTGTGCTCAAAGAACAGACTCAAGTGATGCACGTCTCATTGGGTCTAGGCAAAGGAAACTTGTACACCCTGGCTAATGGGATTGGGCGCGACATCCCTCTCGAACTTATGGTCCGCGATTGTCGTGCCTGTCTTTGGGTGTCAGCCTGCGTCTCGTGTCTTTGGTGTTTGCAGTCATTTCTGTTGTCTTCACAAGCGGATGTCCAGTGCATAGGGTTCAGCAGATCGTTGACAACCATGACAAAGGACATGGCGTCCTGGCCAATGGGGATCAGAATTCTTTTATATGATCCGTAGCTACGGAGTGTCAGAAACTTTTGTACGCACTTTCAAGACTAGTAATTCCAAGTGATTTAGTGTCGTCTGCAGCTCAAGACTAAAGAGTACTTATTCATCAACCAGCTGCAGATTGACGTCCAAGGACAATGGTGGAACTGAGAGGATGCCTGTAGTGGGCAAATGGAGTGACGCATAAGAACAAACAAACTGAATGGTGAAATTTGGCACAATACCTGGTACAAAGTTGAATGCAACACTTTTGGTGAAAGTTTGATGCAAGCACAATTTGGTACCAATTTGTCGGACATTTACAGAAAGATTGTATTTAATATTTGACGCAGAGTTAAACCGGCATATAATTTAAAATCTTATAGACATTTTAGACACACATCTTTGTACTGCATTTAGCCTAAATTTGATGCAGAATTTGGCACATAACACAACGTATAGGAAGAAATAACATTTTGTACATAAATTTGTGCTGGATTCAATACCGATTTTGGCATACTACAATTTGACCGAAAATTCGGTATAAAATTTTATATACAATTTAGTACAATTTTTTTTTAAATTCGGTGCAAAAATGTTATATAGCATGCGGCAGATAGTTCAATTGAAACTTAGCCACACAGTATAAACTTATTTTGGTTTGGTACAAAATTTGGAACACAGTTAACAATTTGTCTACAATTTGGATCACAGTTTTGTGTACGACTTACAGCTTTAAACTTCTGTCCAAATTTGGTACACAAGCAGATAATGAATTGTTTCCACTCGTTACTACTCACATCCGAAGCAAATTTGGTCCGAAATCCGATACAAATTTTGATCAAAAATTTTGTACAAAATCCTACATAAAATTTGTCACATATTCAGGTCAAAAAGTTTGATTTCAATTAATCGCATAAAACGACACATTATTCACGAAAAGTGCAGTCATACAAAAGTTGAGGACGATTTGATGCAGCCCCGACATCAATTTCGGTACAAGTTCAAAAAGTTTTACCAAAACTTTGTACATGCACCATGATTTATACCTAGGGAGGCCTATTGAATAATATTTCATGACTTATGTCACGATAGTGATCTCAAGACCAAACCTAATGTTGCTGGACTTTTCAAAGAAAGTCCAAAACACAGGCTTGTCTGTTTTCCAGGTCAAAACGAAAATTTACAACCTCGTCTCTGTTTCCAAAGAAAATGTACCTCCAGAGCTGTGGACCTCGATTTCGATAACTTCCACGCCGCAGCCTGTCGACTCAACCGCACTCTCTGTCACGTACGATGTGACGCACGCGTGCGTGCACCTGGTCGGAGATAGCATCAAATTGACACCGATTAAGTGAATGCTTAGGCTTCTGTCATCACTCACGCACCGCTCGTGAGTCATGCGAACGTTTCTTTTTAGGCCGATAGTGCATCTGTGGGTAGAGCTTTACAAGAATTGGCAATAGAGCACAACCTTGCGGCACTGCGTAGCAACCTCATCTCGCAGATATAGTCCGTTCCAAATCGTGAATGCTGTCCGCACTCTCGGTCACGTTTTGGTCGTGATCCATGCGTGCATGCGTGCGCTCGGTGGTCCAGCGATAGCATCTATCTGACGCCGATAAAGACCGCCATTGAACGCCAGCCTTTACCCTGACCATATCTCCCGATCGAAACCTTACCCTTCAGCTATGCATGCTGCCCCGGCCCGAACGTGACACAAATTTGCCTGTAACCTCCAGTGCGCCGTACGAAACCGGTTCCATACTTGCGATCTGTCGCAACGCGTCGTGCCGCAGCGACGGACAAACGCTCACTCATAGATTAGAACGTTAGGTGCTGCATCATGCAACCTGCCGCGGCGCACTGGTTCTTGCGAAACTCTCCATCGGCCCGAACGAACCTTTTTTGGCGAAGCTCGCAGTATCAGGCACAAGCACTCAGCGAATTATGAGATATTCCCGCGCGCCTGCATTTGTCATTTGTCGCATGCAGTGCGGCGGTCCACCGGCCGCGCCAGCAGTTACCTAAGTTGGCCAAGCCCGGCCAGGCGAGCGAGTGAATGTGAGCCAATAATTATCCGAAAACGACGAGTGTCGTGGCCTACTTTGGGCAGGACAAGGTACACCAAAGTGCGGACAAGATCCACCCGTAAGCGGTGCGGTGCAGCCCGAAATTTATTACGTGCAGATACGCGACGATTGCCCAAGACACGGCCCTAAGGGTCATCGGGAGAGCGACTCCGTAAATCAGCGCCAGCTGGGAGGTCTGCACTCTCTCGCCACTGATTCGCAGAATTCCTCGGCGCGCACAAATCGACGGTTTTGTGGAAAAGTAAATTTTCATTCATCCGCGCAGGCCTGGGAACCAGAAATCCGTCGTAATCCACGGTCCGCGATTTGCAAGTCCAACTCATCCGAGCCGTTCAATCCATCCACGAGCTACGTGATATGAAACGCGATATTCTGGAGCGAGCGTATTCAGTCCGTCATCAGGCGGAGCAGCGACTGAGGATTAACCAGCCATCGGTGCCGGCCGCGCAGCGGGGTACGCGGCAGCGCGGAGCGACGGCCCGTTGCGGCAGGTGATGCAATGCGCACACAGTATGCACGCCGTCGTCCGCGATTGTCGCGAGTACGCTTGTCCCAGAGAACGAGCGCAATCCGATACCATGTATCTGCGAATGTACGAATTCAATTAATTCCAATTCGCACTTAATCCATCACATATGAGGGAGTGGTTGCGATGGAGGTTCTCCTGATTAATGGTCGCCGCGGCCGCCACCAGACCGCGACAGCGGCCCGAACTTTCGACGGCCGGACTCGCTGTCTGCGACAGATACGCTCTTTCGGGGTTAATTGTATTCTAATTTACGGAACAATGTGCGATACCTGGGTGGGCATGCTGTGCGACAGTGTCCCATGTCGCCCGCGATACGAGTATCCGGGGTGCTTTATGGCCGTCCATGCGGCCCGCTTGCGCTGTGCACCTGCATGATGGATGGCGATTTTGAGTGGTCACTGTGCGCTGAATTATGGGACACGTAATCGGTTTAATGAGGTGTGAATCAGCGCGCAGCGCTCTGTGGGAACTTGTGTGGCGGCTCGTGAGGCGGGGAAAACCATTTTCGGTGATCTAGTACCGACAGGCGGATCTGAAACGAGAGCGGTCGTTCCTCTGGGGATTTGTATCTCAATCGACGATGGGACAGTTGACCCATTTTTGAGGCGGCCGATTTGTGGTTTGAGATCACGGATAAGAGGTACCAGTTGCGTGCCATTACGAAATCGATTGCGTGCACGTTATGTGCTGGGTAGAAAGATGCGGGAGGTCATTTAGTTGTTGGTAGACGTGTTGTACAGGGTGTGTCAATGGGCGATGTATAGTGAAGAGTCAAATGTCTGATACGTGTCGCTGTAAACAGAGGCGGCTACTGACCGACTACTGGTGAAGTAAGATGAAAGGTGGGCTTAGGTGGCCTAGATAGTGGACTTAATCCTGTAAGGAGCACTGTCATCTGCCACATCAGATGTGGGGGGATAGCATGTACCTGTGTTTAGGGTAGACACTTTGGAAGATCTTGAAAAGTCGTCTAGGGAGATATTTTTGTAGTCGTGCAGCTGTTGTGTAGTGTCCAAAGTGTTTATATCGTAGGGGTCCTTAAGCCGGGCAGGTAGAGAGCAGATGCAAGACGATTTCTGGTTCCTCCTCATCCATGCAACTTTTGTTGAAGGTACTTGATCGAATTCTAAGTCTGTTTGCGTCCTCACCAATGCTGGGTTCTGGGATTTTCGAGGATACTTTGGGGGAGTCTTGAACTTATAGATGTTTTTGAAAAATAAACTCCCATTCCATCTTTCGTCTAGACTAGCCTTTTGGTCAAAATGAAGCCTGGTCTTGCCAGGTTTTGTTCGAACCCTTACGCATGGGCATGAAATTTGAGTAATTTTCAGAAGAATAGGTCTACACATCCTTCTTTTTCTTCTTCTTCTTCTTCTACTTGTGGCGCTACAGTCCGAAGTGGACCTGGGCCTAACCAACATGCCTCTCTAGCCAGCAAGATCTTTTGCCAGCTGCCTTCAGTTGCGCACTCCAAGTTGATTGAGGTCCTTCTCCGCTTGTGTGCGCCACCGTAGCCTAGGCCCTCCTCTGTTGCGTTGTCCCAATGGCTCAGATTCGAAGACTTTTCACGCCGGATTAGTGCTGTCCATACGCTCTACATTGCCTAGCCATCTTAAGCGTTGTATCCGAAGATGCTTCACCAGGCGCATGTCGCTGTATAGCCCATAGCGTTCGTGGTTAAATCTTCTTCTCCAGATGCCATCAACGCAAACTGAACCAAAAATCGCACACAAAAATCTTCTCTCGACTTAGGGCTTCCTCATCCACTTTTAGTGACGTCCAGGTTTCCGCACCATAAAGAAGGACTGGGATGTTCAAGGTGTTATGTTAAGCAAGCTTAGTTTTTCGAGAGAGGGCTTTGTTACTGAATTTCCTCTTGAACCCAAAGCGGCAAGAGTGACTCTGCCTTTGATTTCGGTACTGGTCCTGTTGTCCTTATTTACCGCGGAGACGAGGAAGACGAAGTTCTTGACTACCTCAAAGTTTCAGTCCGAGTCCGAGACGTCGGTGTTGTGTGACCTTCCTTGATAACAGCTGGTACTCCGTTTTGCCCCAGAACTATTTAAGCCGCTTCTGCTTTAAGCCCACAAGTCCTGCCGACATTAAATCAACTCCTGCTGCTGCGAAATATGGCGAACAGACGATCGGAATTCAGTGCTTTTTTAAATAGATAGGACCACGATTATAACGAAATCCGTGTCGTGTCTTCAAATCGATTTTGTCAGAAAGACAAGATCAAAAATTTCCTTTTTTGCACTTTCCGTAACTCCTTATGAAGAGATCGAGAGTATCATGTGGTTCACGAGAAACCACAAATATTTTCTAGCGTGGCGCCCACAAAATGTCTCTAGTCACTAAAAGTTTACGACGCAACTAAAACGAAAAGGAGACTTACCGCACTTAGTCACTCCCTGTCCTCTATCAAGTTTCGCATTCCTCTCCAAACCACATTTTCACTGTCGCACTAAATCACACACATTCAATCAAAATTCCATAGAAATCTATTTCATCCGTCCACTCAACTCTCGAAAATGGAGAAGAAGCAAAAAAAAAAAAACGAGAAAACCCGTCCCATCGTGCGTTGAGCAGTAGCATTCCGAGCTCTAATTACAACAATATTTCTCACATCCACTTTCAGATACGGCCGCCAGCAGTGTGTCCAATAGAAAACGTAATGACGGGTGCAATAATGATAACACCATGACAAGGAGTGCAATTAATACGCCATCAATGCAATCACCGTCATTGTCCTCATCGCCATCACCATCGCCGTCCTCATCACAGTCATCATCATCATCACCATTGCCAACGTCGTCGTCGCCATCGTCATCGTCATCGTCGTCGGCATCTGCAGCAGCGCCTCCAGCAACAGAAGCGCTAAGAGCACCAACATCACAAGATACGCCAACATTGCGCCTATCGCCGTCACAGTCAGCGCATACTGATGCCACAACAGGAGCCCCAGCAGCGGTATCATCACCATCACCATTGCCATCACCGTCCACAGGACATGAGGTATTAACCAAGCCCGGTAATAAATCTGAATTTAAGGCGACAGCTACTGGCGGCGGTGAATTTATCGGTCGCACCGCTTCAAATGGTCTCCCGGGACAGCAAGCAGCAGCATCAGCAAATGACTCGGTAGCCACTTGTAATGGAGTAGTTGATGATGCTGACACCACCACCAGCACCATCAGTAACAGCAGCAGCACCAGCACCAGCACCGCCGCCGGTGTGACCCGAAATATGATGCTTCGCGGCAAGGATCGTGTGTGTCCAACGTCGCAGCGCAATGACTTGGGAGCGAAGTGTGCCGGCAAAGAGGCGGCCTGCGAGGAGGGCAGGTACTACCTCAACTGCATCGCACTGGACGAGCTGGACGATGCCGAGGATCCATACAATGTGCTTCAGGAGTATCTGGAACGTGTCAAGGTGAGTTCATTTTGATTTGGATAGTCTTGATAAATTTCAGTTTTGCTACAAATGATGGCGCGCTGGGTGTTGCGCAGTTTCTTGGGGGTCTTGAGGGCCTACTGCGTGATGTAGTTCGAGCACTTTGTTTCTCTGGATAGTGCATCCAAACAGAGGATCTTCAGGCAAATTAGCTTGAGCTGGATGATCGCAAAATTTTTGGTTTTCCAAGGCGTGGGTTTTGAGGTAGGTGTCGCAGACAGACTCAATTTGGCTGGTCACAGAAATGGATTTTTCCAAATTTGGGCTTATGGCCGAAACGATGTCCACCCACTGATACTTTCAGTCGCATGAAGATTTCCTTCACCGTCACCCTCTGCCCCACTTGTCTCAAAAGTGAAACTGCCTCGCTCGCCATCCTCAATCCTAACAAAGCCAGCACAGAGCCCATCACTCATCCGATTGCCGTCGCCACCTACCATCCGCCGGGCATCCCATGTGAGGGCATCTATTCGCGTCTCTCGACTTTCACTTTCCCAGCCGGGAAGACCTGCGTAACCGTCAACTCCAGGAAGTGTCCCAAAGCCTATTATCGATCCAACTCGTGCCTCCGGCGGGGGGAGGTCTGAAATATCTTCTGATTAATGCCATCAAATAACTCAGCTCCTTTGCCGAATTCGACTAATCTCTGCGCAAATTTGTCTCGTCAGCCACAATAGACTCGGTTCCGCGCACATCCAGACAACGTCCGAACCGATGGCGAGACGCCCCTCCGCAGACACTGCCGAGACTCGGAGATTCGGATTACAACCCTATTGCAGAGTGTATAATTTTCAATTTGATTGATTGATAAATTATGTCTCTCCCCCGGGACGGGGTCGCCATCTCACGTCCGTGCACGGCAAACGCGCGCCTCTCAGACTCGGTCTCGGTCGGCGCGACCCACTCGCAGTGCTACCGCCTCGCCGTCGTAAATAACGAACAATCATAATCATAAATTATATTGACTCCTACCACTGTCACAATGCAGCAGTTTCGCCGATTGAAGCTCTCGCATTTGAATGAGCCCGTTGTCCAGGACGCCACGCGATTAGATACCCCGGCCGTTGCGCCGCCGTCACCATCCCACAATTACCGGCGGCACTCATCACTTTTGGCGGTTGCGGCCGGGCGGGAGGTGGCTTCGACTGCCAAGAGGTGAATGGTTACTGGGTCTGGTCGGAGATGTTGAAAGTGAAAAGTGGAAATCCACACCAGTCGCGTACACAACCACTGCGCTGCGGATGCAATTAAAAGCATCCGCGGCACTTTGTTGCAGCTTGAAGACGGCTTCATGCCTGCTGGCGTCGATGTTTGTCGTGGTTGCGGTGGCGAAAATCTGCCGGGCCCTCGGATCCGATTACATGTTCGCGGGTGAGACGTTATCTAATTGGGCTATTCGCGGCCTGCTGAGGGTCGCTGACTCTGAATGCGCGACAACTGACAAAACCACCAGCTGGTCGCGAGCAGCTGGCGGCAAGTTGATATGACAGTGCGGTTTGATGGTCGTCATTATCAAGGCAATTCGGCTTGTCTTGCCATTGGAGTCTCGTCAACTGCGATCATCTGTGCACGGAGGCGGTTCTTTAATCTTCCGATCTTGTCAGAGGTAGGAGTGGTGTTCTTGAAATGGGGTCAACGCGGATCAATCAAGGTTTGAGCTTAAATTCAGGTCTTAACGAGCTTTAGATGTGCTGTGAAAGAAATCCTGTCAGACTAAGCCAATTTTTGTCACCTTCCTCAGATCGTTTTGGGATCATAAACTGCCAGGGTTTCAGTTTTATCTAAAATAGGGTAGCAAAGACCCTTGAGAGTTCATCCTTTGCCGCAATGTTCTCCTGCACCCTTGCGATCTGTCTTAATCGTGTCCCTGTCAAAATCGCATTCCATCATCGTCAAAGAAATCCATAACTGTGCTTCTCCCTCCGTCACTCGCCGTCACATCATTGATCAATTCGGGTCTCTAAATAAACCGCCACCCAGATTGCATATTTAACCGCCGAGCAGCTGTGCCCCACGGCGTACATCTCAGCGCAACTTCAATTAATGCGACGACCGACCACAAGCTCTGATGATGGGCAACCGCTCGCTCGCCCACCCACTTCGGCAGACACATCTCCAGCTCAAGCGTTTTTCTCATGACTCGCAGTTGAATTGCGTAACGTTTACGCACTCGCTGTCCGTCGCCCACAACCGTACACCATCTGTCATCATCCGGCCATCAGTCATCGCTGCCGTTCCCTTGCCCAAAAACAGAGAGTCACAGACCTTCCAGTTGCCGCGGTCGCCACATATATCGCGAAATGTAGGTCACCCACCGCAGTCTTGTCCAAGCGCATATGTAAGAAGGGTTAAACGCTCCGCTCCGCCATTGCGCATTGCCCGCACACTCCCCACACTCCACATGGTCTAGACATTCTGTGCGCTGCAGTCATCACACAATTACTCCTGCCGGTCGCGGTGGTGTGCCCCATGTTGCGCGCGCTGCTTTTACGGCTGCCAACCGAAAGCCATGGGGACCACTGACGGCAGTAAAACACTTAAGTAATCCCCGGAACCCACTGGGAGAATCAAATCCGCGTCGAAATCAGGCTCACTCCCCACTCAACTTAGACCGCAAATAGAGGCGACTTTAATTGCGCGGACATAAAAAGAACCAGCGGACAACCGGAGTGAATTGTCACCACAAGAAGAGTGTCGGTGGAGAGGGGGGGGGGGGACATTTTAAAATTAATAAGACAAAGAAAGATGGTCGGACACGGCGTATGGAGAAACTTAACGATCGCACCCATTACGGATGCATTACTCGGCGAATCGGAGGCTCTTTTATTGCGCTTCGCCGTGCAGTGATCGTAAAAACTATCTTGGCCTCCGTTGGCGTGCGGATTGCTTCGTTATCGATAATTTTATTCATCGATGTACGTTTGGATGCAGGTCATTCAACTGCCGCGGACGTGGGAAGGAGTTCACAAGCCAACCAAAATTGTGGTCTCTGCAAAGGGTTCTAAAATGAGAAGGGCTTGAGGGCTTGAGACATGGTACTGATATGTTTTTCTAGTCATGAGTCTACCGGACCGAGGATTTATCAGGAAACATCTTGGAAAAATCGAAGTTGCAGACTGTGAGCACGGAGGCCACTTCAGTGGTTCGTAGCGTGAAATGTGCGTTGTTGAACATTTTGTTCAACAAATCAATTGTGGCACGGGTTGTATGCGAAAATTTGTTTAAATCACAGCTCCTGCACTGCCTGGTTGTTCAATTGATGAACGAAAAATTCTGTGAGCATGGATTTATAGCGGTCACCTTTCACTGTAACCTTCGGGCAAGCATCGTTTGTAAAGTGGAACGGACCAATCATTTGGCCAACACATAAAGTACACCAAATGATGAGGACGTAACGGTGTATCAACATAAGCTTGAGAGTTATGATCACTCCAAAGTTGTTTATTGACGTCTTCATTCAATCAAAAATTGGCTGTATGGCGAAACAAAAAAGAAATGGACGGAATGACACGTATTTCGAACAGAACCTTGATTTTCGAAAATTTCTGCAATTTGAAAGCATTGTTCACGCGTCAGTCTATTCATGTTAACATACCAAACCAAACTAGGTATAATTCACTTGACAGTTGACAAAATGGCCGCCAGTTAAAATTGTGTTGCCAACTTAAAGTTTATGTCTGTGGAAAAAGCTCCCTCTATATTGTTGCCAAACCAGGGGACATGAAATATTTCTTGCGTCGTTGTAAGAAAACTAGATACTTCTCAGCTCAATATGTGAACGTTCCAAATAAGTGTTGAGTTGATACACATACCGCCAATGGAAAGTCTTTCGGTTTCAACGTCACAAGTACCATCGATGGGCATTTTATTTTTTGAGAGCCCTTGACTGAAAGTAGAAAGAATTGAGTTTTGGTCACATTGAGTTCCACACAAGTTTTCCACCCCGTTTGTCGATATTTAACATACGCAGCCGTTTCAAATATACGACCATTGAGGAGGAAGTGATAAAGGAACGACTTTGAAAACCCTAAGGTACTGTCATAAGCAGCGGCGTGGTTTAGATTAGAAGACTTTGACAAGACGAGCCATTTATAAGAATGAAGTGTCGGACACAAAACAGAGCCCTGGGGAACAACAGCACTGATATGATGTATTCTTCTTCTTGTGGCGCTACAGTCCGGAGTGAACCTGGGCCTCAACCAACATGGCTCTCCAGCCAGTACGGTCTTTCGCCAGCTGCCGCCAGTTGCGCACTCCAAGTTGGTTGAGGTCCTTCTCCACTTGTGTGCGCCACCTTAGCCTGGGTCATGCTCTGTTGCGTTGTCCCAATAGCTCAAAATCGAAGACTTTTCGGGCCGAATCAGTGGTGTCCATACGCTCTGCATGGCCTAGCCATCTTATGCGTTATATCCGAAGACGCTTGCCTAGGCGCATGTCGCTGTACAGCCCATAGAGTTTGTCGTTGAATTTTCTTCTCCAGATGCCATAAACGCGAAAAGGACCAAAAATCGCACACAACATTTTTTTCTCGAAAAGACTAAGGGCTTCCTGATCCGCTTTTAGAAGCGCTCAGATTTTATGTATGCCGAACGTAAACCCAGCCGAATAATAACAATTGAGTGGCACTACAGCCCACAAGGGACCAGGGGCTAGCTTCTACAACAACTACTAGTGTTGTGCGTGCTACTGTTCTCTCACGAGTAGAAGGGACCTACAGTTTTTGGCGACTCCGAACAGTGAAATTGAGAAGCTTTTCATAGACAATTGATACTCTTAGAGTGTTGACAGCAACTCGGAAGAGGTGGTGCCGTGAAAAATGCGAGGTGTCTCGTCCAGGAATCGAACTTAGACTTTCTGCGCGGCGGTCGACGCACTTACCACTACGCCACGTTGACCACCGAAGCAACTAGAATTAAACGACTGGAAGGGCTTGATAATTAATAAAAGACGAGATTCATCGGTACCGTATTTCCCAAGCGTAATAGTCTGGCCCTCTTTAACCCTTGGCTCCAGTTGTCGGTGAGATATGCCATCCGATCACCAGTGCACCCATTGCTACAGAAGCCACACAGTCAGACTTCAAATCAAGGCAATTCATAACCTGGCAGTTCATCAATGTTTCCATGACCTTAGAAAAAAGGGATATACATAAGTGTTATGGGTCTGTAGCACGAGGGTGACAAGGCGGCCTTTTTAAGGGACAGGCTGGACAAATGCCCTTTTTCACCTACTCGAAAAGATCCCTAAAGTGTAAAATAGGTGAAGCTTACAAAGCGGCTTCGCAAAACGTAATGTAGGGGAACACATCTTCACAAGGATAGGTGGTATAGCATACCTACCAGCAAATTTGTCCACGTTAAGAACCTTGAAAACTATTTCAACTGTGCGAATGGGGATGTGGGTTTGTTCCATTATAAAATGTACGCCCTCAAGTACAGGTAGAGACAAAGTGCAATCTAGCACCGTTGAGCCAGCTATAAAATGTACAGCAAGCAGATAAACTGACAGCTAAAAAGCCACCGTAACTAAGGCTAAAGCAAAGAAGTTTGAATTGCCTACTTGAAAAGGCCGTTCAATACCAGACTCTTCATTTTTTTTTTTTTTTCAAATTTGAATTAGTAATGCCCAGTATTCCGTTGCAATAAATTGTCTTCTGTGACTACCTAAATTCGAACCCGTGTAAATGGCTTCTACTCCTTGAGAAGTGGTCCTCTCGTTTTTTAAAGCTTAAGCTCTTTTCGAGAAAACGTTTTAAGACCCACCTATACAGACCTTTGCCGTGGCAAGATCCTTTCGACTTCTTGCTACTTCTACACAGATGGTTCCAATGCGAAAAGAGTGCGTTGAGTGATGTTTCTTCAGACTGACCAAATATTAGTTAGTTCGTACATCCAATCAATTCAAATCACTTTAGCGTTTTCCCAGCAGACGGCATGACACTAAGCACTGCTCTGTCCTTGCAACTGGCTGGAGCATACAGTAACTTCAAGCAGGACTCTATACATATCTTTGGAGAGCCAGGCACCCAAAAGTTCACTGAATTCGGGCTCTTCAAATCATAACAGCCGACAACTATCAAACATCATTCATTGTGATATTTAAACAATTCTTGACCCAAATGACAGCTGGAGCTGAACTGACAAGCGGCAGTTTTGCCAATGTGTGAAGGATTCAAAGATGAAGCTTTATTGTTTCACTACTCTGGTCTCCAGGCCGTTTTTTTTTTTTTTTTTTTTTTTTGCTTCAACTTCTGTCATAAGCGTCATTTTACACGTCTCAATCATCAATCAATCAAAAATCACCAATAGTCATACGGAACGGATTGAAAATTTTTCGAGCTCAGAGGGACAATTTTGGAGGTGTCAAGAAGAAACCATGATGTGAGGAGAACGCACAACTAGGTGATCAGGTTTTAGCCTAAGATACGTGTCCTACAGTGACCTCCAGCAAAAGAATCCTCCCGTATACATACATACATCCACTTACAACCAACATCCCACCTAGTGCACATTCTAAGGTAAATCCACAAAGACACGTTTGAAGGAGAGCACCTTACCTTCAGTTCGACATTCGGTTCCATTTGCGCTTTTTGATTGAAGTCCATGAAATCACTTGGAAGTTGTCGGACGCATTCAATCCAGTCATCAAGTCACCCAAGCCCTCAGTACTTAGGAACAAGATTTGAAGAAAAAATTCCACTCATAACGTTTTTCTCCAGCAGTAAAAACCTTGAAAAAATGCACTTCCTAAAAAAAGCATGAAACAATCTCTGATGCAAAAGTCTAGCCTTTCACTTCCTTTATCTCCCCTAAGACTGTCAACTTCCTCCACTTTCCCCTCGCCATACATTCAGATCAATCCATACCCAACTTCCCACTGCGAATCCATTCACCCAGAATCCATATCCTTGACTCGGCGAATTCAAGTTTATCGAACTCAACAACTTCGCAATTACGCCAAGTGGCTCTTCCAGCTCTAGCACATTCCATTCCACCATCCATCATCGTCACTCATTGAATCACTTAGCAGCTCATGCTCCTGCTTGAAGCGCATGCAAACGCCACTCGAAGCGCGCAGCCCATTGCTCATATGGGCCGCCAGCCAGTAAACCACTAATTTGTCTCGACCTTCACTGACATTGATCGGTTTAAGGTCATCAGTCCGCCTGCTAGAAGATATGACTAACGTCCACCGCAGACGGTCCCACCGCAAACGCGTTGCAATGAACTCTGAAGCGCGCGCATTCACATTCCACTTGTGACCTCAAGTGCGCCCACTACTCACGCACACAGCCACTCTCAATGACAGCCAACAGCCATCGAAGACAAAGACTCCAATTAACTTGAGAGCACATTTCGACCATCAACCATCGGCCACCGACCACTGAATCGAAGTCACGCCAATTACCTCATCTAGCCGCTCGAGATTTTATGACGGACTTTCACAGACGTAACGCTGGGGCGCGCTGCGGAGCCGCAGATCTGTCACACGTCAAGTGGCATCTGTCAGTGACGGCGTGTCCATTGTCAGGGGAACGCTGCTGGGCCAAGCGAGGAAGTGATGTGTGTCACATGGGAAAGTGGCAGCGTTGGCCGGCGGCCAGGAGCACCAACCCGGTCCCCAGGTATTCGCACGGTCATAACAGAGTTAAACACTTTTACCCGGGCGATGTGGCCGCCTACTGCACTCGCTGCTGAGCGAATTCTCGTTGCCCGCAACTGACAGCCGTCACGAGATGGAAGCACCGCCACTGATACCGCTTCTGTTGGTGCTGCCGTGCCAGACAGCGCAGCGTTGAGTGAAATTCAGTTCACTTTCGTTTCATTAAATCGGCCGGCCAGTGGCTTCTCGTATCTCAAGGATCCACATGCACACTCCGGGGACCCAGCTCGGCTCCGTCGGTGATCATTTTAATGCGCCCGTGATGAGAGCAAGACACATCCGATCCAAATAGGAAAACAACTTTCTCGGATTGTTATCATGTCAACGCATTAAAAAGAATTGCTGTGCCAGTCCGTCGTTGTCGTCGTCGTCTGCCTCGTCGTCTTCATCACCGTGGCTGTCGCTGGATTGCTGACTGCATCCAGCGCGCAATATAATTTATAACTTGACCGTCCTCTGGGTGCCGTGCGGCGGTGTTGGCAGCGCTGGTGGAGATGGTGGCGGTGTGCCCTCTCCGGATCTCGTACGAGAGAGTACACAAATTGTCACTTAATGATCATTTTCGATTTCCTTGTGCGAACGCAGAAGGATATGACGGTGCGCGCGCATGCGCACTCGCACGGAGCAGCTAATAAACTGCAGCCCCACACAATAGACGACAGACAGTGGTGGCTTTCTAGCACGCTATAAAGTATAATGATGTCGCTTCATCATATCTCCGGCATCGCAGCTCCTCGAGCGCGGGAAACAGGCCGTGCTGCTTCTCAGGGCCGGCGACGACCGCAGGTCTGGGCGAAGCTGGCGGGGAAAGTCTGGCCATTAGATCGGTCCTGAGCGGCCGGGCTGTTTCGACGTGGCTGTCATTTCTGCGAGGTACGTTTCTGGTTGAGTTGCGAGTGCGATGTGTGGCTCGCATGCTAGCCGGCCATTGTTTATTGCTATCATCAGGGGGCAGAGATAACGTCATGGTCATTGTGGCAGAAAGTGACAATGATGGTAATTTAGCACGAGACTCCGGACAGCTTGCCAGACCAGGGAGAGGGCAGTTTTATTGGAATTGCGGGCTTTGTTCGGATTCGATGTGGTGCTGGGAGCAGTCCATAAACATTGTCCCCGGACAGTGGCCTAAGTGCTGACTAAAGAGCGCTCAGGAAAGTGTGAAAAGAAACTGTTTGTCTGCTCTGCGTGCTTGACTGAGGGAGTTTGGCATCTGGGATTGCATTCACTGTCGTTTCGGTATTGATTGAGGCACCACAGGGGGGGTTGTTGCTGGCGGCGATGCCTTAGGGAATTGATTCTCCGCTTGATGTGACTGAACTCCAGTGAAACTATTCGGGTGAAAGTCGGTAATTCTTGAATGATCCGTAATCGGACTTTTACAATCAGCTTTTTCAAGGTTTGCCAATGGACACCTTCATTGGGAGTGTCTCACTTATTCGACTGCCAAATGGGGAGAGCTTTCTTTGCAGCAACGATTGGCGGTGACAGTATTCAACCTTGTGGTAGTTCGTCTCTTTCATGCCGGAGTGTAGTTTCGACAATGGAAATCAGCTGAAAAAAGCCGCTGAACTCGATAGGATGGAACTACACTGCTGCACTCCTTGTGTGCCCTTGATCTCTTACGAGAAGAGGAGAACTACAGTTTAATGCCGACTCCGAACGGCGACATTCGAGTGTTGTCAGCATGTGTGTCGTTTGATTCTGACTTAACGAGACTGACTATACCTTCGAAATAATGATGGCGATTGGCCAAAATCCCTTAACCTCTCAGCATCGCCCTATGTGCAAGAACTTTGCTGGCGAACGTATAACTTCAGTTCAGTTGCCTTCTTCTTCTTCTTCTACATTCTGGGGTGGACCTGGGCCTGAAGCAACATGCCTCTCCAGCCAGCAAGATCTTTCGCCATATGCCGCCAGTTGCGCACTCCAACAGGTCCTTCTCCACTTGGGTGCGCCACCTTAGCCTAGGCCGTCCTCTGTTGCGTTGTCGCTGTACAGCCCATAAAGTTCGTCGTTAAAGCTTCTCCTCCAGATGTCATCAACGCAAACAGAACCAAAAATCGTACGTAAAAGTTTTCTCTCGAAAATGCAAGAAGGCTTCCTCATCCGCTTTTAGTAACGTCCAGGTTTCCTCCCGATAAGGAAGGACTGGGATGATCAAGGTGTTATATAAAGCAAGCTTAGTCCTTCGAGAGAGGGCTTTATTACTCAATAGCCTCTTAAGCCCAGAGAAACAGCGATTGGCAAGTGTTTTGTTCCTATTTACTGCGGTAGACGAAGTCCTTGACTACCTCGAAGTTTCTGCTGCCAAGTGTGACGCTCTGCCCAAAACGTCGATGTTTTGCGTCCTTCCTTGAAGACAGCATGTACTTTGTTTTGCCCACTTTAACCATCAGACCCATTTTAGCCGCTTCCGCTTCAATGCCAACAAACGCCTCATTGACGGCTCGCTCTATTGTTGTTCTGTTGTCCAAAAATAATTGTTCGGCTAAGGATGATATCAAAACTCTCCTTAGACCCATCAGGTGACGCATTGTCGTTATCCGTGGCTCTTGAGTGAATTGAACTTTGTGGTCCCAATCGACACTTCAGGACGTTCAGCTCTTTTGCACGGTGGACTGTTTCAGACTGCGCATATTAAATATTTCCGATTGATAAGGAGTTTGTTTTGGAGTGATTTCTTTCTTCTGAGATCATCTGAACATTGGTCTCTAAAGCGTGGAGAGTTTAACGCTTTCTAAGGTCTCCCAACCCCTACAACCGTAAGCGCTCACTTAGAGAATGTTGTAGAGACCCTGCTCGAACGTCCGAGACTCCACTATGATTTTGCAATCAGCTAAAGATCGTTCCTGCGGAAGAAGTTTGTTGGTTGAGGCCCAGGTCTACCCTAGACTGTAGCGCCATGTGAATGCATCCCAGATTTCGATACTTGAATTGACGTTCAAGGCTGAACCTCTATGCGCGCTCCGCTAACTCGTCCCTCTTATACCGTGGGCTGAACAGTGATATTCATTCCATTCCAGGCGAGGAATTCACATTTTCATCAGACCACTGACCCGCTGAGTGCGTCAACTCCTTCGATCATGTGCGTCACAGAGAATATCGCTCCTCTTCTCGTGCATTTCAGTGATTAACTCAATCTACTCAGCAGCATTGCCTTGCACCAAGTAAATTAAACGCAGCTGCCCGTATCCCATCAAGTGATTTTTATCTGTAGGCCTACCCCTTTCCCAAGACATCCCTTACTCACCCCAGCCATCGTGCATGCGAAGAGAATGAGAGTGCACTCTGCACCCATTAATTAGAGCCACTTCCGAGAGTTTCAAGTTCGCAGCAACGCCCCTAGGAAACCCATAGATGCGCACAGCGGCACTGACACCGGCATGCACCACCAACACAGCCCATCGATCCATCAGCAACCTTGAATCGAAATCTGATCGCTCGATCAACATCATCGTCGTCGTCATCGTCGCATCGTCGCATCGGTTCATATCGTTCATCGGCTCCTAAATTAAGTTCGCCCCTCCCGCCCGGTCGTGGCCCGACAATAGGCCTTTGTTCCCCGCAAAACGAACGCGAGCGTATGACTTTTTCAGATCCCTATCCGGACTCTGTTTATTACATTTGCTTCATCATATAGTACATTAATTTACAATAGAGTGCGCTACTAGCTACTAGATCTACGTGCGAGTGAGTGTGCGTGGGACTGAGTGCGCAGTACGGACACGAGCGCAGGCGCAAGCGCCAACAACAACCATAATAAATCGTTTAGTTACCCTTCGTGCGCATTGGTGATTAATAATTTTGCCAGCGAACGCGGCACGGTCGGCGAAGGCGAAGGAGGAGACGGTGGCATCGCTGCCATCGCTTAGATGTAATAGTCCCGCCATTGTCCGCTTCTAATTGGATGCGGCTGCTGGTGAACGCGGCGCACTTGATCTGACCAAATGAACGGCAGAATGGATGACGCGCCCGTCTCCACTGATGCCGATGGTTGCGATGATGACAGCCGTCGCTGTCGTTTCTGCTCCTCATGCCGCTGATGTGGACTCGCGATGGCAACCCCTGTGGACGGCGGCTGCTGTTGCTGCTGCTGCTGCTGCAGTTGATGTATCTGCGCGTTGACTGATTGATCGAATCCATTTATTTTAACGTCATTTTGCTTTTGACATTCAGCGACAGCGGCCGCACCGCCTGCACAGGCCGCAGAGGCAGCTCCTCGGTGGCCATCGGTAGCCGCGTCCGAAGTCGATGACGAAAACCCCGGTAGGTGCAATGTCGTCGTCGGCACGAGCTCATTTATATTGCCGGATGGGTTGTCGCCGCAGCGCGAGAAGCAATCCTCAAACGGCGGAATGCCCGACAGCTGGGTGTAGGAGGCGGCTGCCTTCAGTTCACCTGTGTTGTCGTCAAACTTTTTGTCGCGGTTCGGGTAGCCGTGTTGCGGGAAGAGTAGATCGTCTTTGAGCGGGTCTCTTTTGCCGTTCTTTTTGCCGCGACTGGGCATGAAGACGTTGTTGAAGGTTTTGAGAGTCTCCAGAGTGGGGATGATCTTGCCGCCTTGTGACGTTATAATAGGGATCTCCATGGTTGAGTCTGTGGAGAAAAGAAAAAAGGCGAAGTTTTGAATTGCGAATATCACTAGGATGAGCGGATAAAAGATCCTGCAGGGCATTGAAGGCCAAAGAAAGAACTTTACGTTTGGAAATTCAGCACCGGCCGTACCCCTTAGTTGCAGAAACCTCTAAAAGATGGACGTTCATGGAAAAGCACGTTCGGTGAGAGGGTTCTGCGAATCAGGAATAGCCGGGAATCTTGCAATGTTATGGAGTTGCATAAGTCACAGGCTGACGACATCTCCTTTGTGAGTCAAGAGAGCCTCTCGGACCAAGTTCGATGCACCCCATCAACATTTTTAGTGCTCCGTTACATGAAAATGACTCTAGAACCATGACGATCGACAAAAGTCCACTCGAAGCTGACCGGAAAAATTTACAACTTCACACTTGTCGGCAGATTCTCGAGCAAGAGCCAGCAGACCAAAGAAACCCTCATTGGTTCATTAAGACACAAACCCAGTCGATGTCGGCCAGCAAGGCACCGCCGCCGCCGCCTCGTAAAGGCGCCTCCCATCGATCATAAATCGACAGTTTGGCGTGAAACAATAGTTGACACAGTTCTGTCAGATTTCCCTCATAAATCTTCCCGACAGCTGGGGCCCCATAAAATCGGCCCTGCATGCGGTTTGCCGTCGTCCGCCACCCTTTTACGGTCCACCGCTGCCATCAGAATGCGTGCGCACCGATGCCTCGAACAACGGCTAAACGCCAGCTAATCACCGAGAGGGTCATCAAAAATTTATTAAATAAAAGTAATTTTTACGACAGTCCCTTCGTCCGCGCCCCTCGAGGTCTGATTTTCGTCGGAATGCCATTCGGCCGAGACGTCACTCAAAATTAAGTAATTTCGAGCGAAAGACAAATGATTTTATGGTTTTTTACCGGGCTAGCGTGTCCCCATAAAACCCGCCGTGTCTCTGTATGTAATAAAACCGAAAATTTCACAGAACAACAGCACACACGCAGAGATGCCAGCGCGCGATAAGGCGGCTCCGAGTGCGTAACATTCACTCGTAGCCGCAGCCGCACGGGGTCCGGAGAATCTGCTCGTATCTACTGTTTATCGTGAAATTTGATCCAGGTACGCGGTGGTGGCACATGGACCCGCATTTCAGAGTACAATCGACACAAATCTCGGTGGTGTGCTGTGTTGTGCACTTACCCAGGTGGGGTGCCAAATCGTCCATATCGCGGCGGATGACAATGTACTTTGGCTCCTCCGCGTACAACGGCCGTTCACGGAGTCCCGATAGATTCAGCTTTATCCACGCTCGCCGACCCTGGTTGCCGTGATTCCCGGATGCATTGTGCAGAGAGGCGAGATGCGTTGTCGTCCACTGGAGGAACCTCATCAGATCCTTATCCGCATTCAAGTGAAGCACAATGTCCTCGTCGACTGGAGCCCCGGATTCGAACATCACATCGCCGCCGATTGTCATGTCGTCCTTGCCCTCGACACTGAAACGAAAGAGAAGAGCAGAACAAAGGTGGGTCACGTCTCGTGATTTAGCCGAAAACTCTTTGATTGATGTGCGATACCCGATACCCCGTCCCGTCAGCAGAGCCACTCGAGTGAGTGATGATTACGGGCCATTATCGGGTATCGGTTACTGCGCAGCCCTGTTTGATCGGACGGGCCGGGGGATGGGTGTCTATGTGCGCACGCGCACCGCAGGGGCTCCGCCGAGCGTATCTATTACGTCGGCTTCTTGGAAGTGCACGCCCCGCATGGGAATCGAAATTGGCGATTCGTGTTTGATTTCAATTCACCCGAACTATCATCCATCAGCTGGGAGTGCTAACTCCGAGGAATGTGGACGTGGGTGTCCCATCCTCGCATGGCCGTCAATCGCTCGTCGAATGTAGGCCGTGCCTTTTGGCCATCCGCGGGGGGATTATTGTTTAATTGGGGCCCGTGTGCGGTACAATTAATCGCAATTAGACCGCTTGACCCATGCTGGGTAAGCTAGTGCGTCCGACAATTGAGCGGAATTGCATGAAAAGCCCGGGCTGGGCCGGTGATTTTCCTTTGAACAATTAATCCAAAGATGAGCGGCCGCGAAGGAATTTTCTTGTTGCTCTCAAGCAAGTGGAATTTTTTTCAAAATCATCATCGTCACTGGTTTCGGTTTGATATCACGCTTTGACACGAGAACCGGTTTCAATGATACGCCAACTAAATAGGACGGTGAATAATTTCGAGGAATGGTTCTTATTTTGCGAGCGAGCTTCACTTTTCAAATTTTTGTTTAAAACCTCAAACCAATCGATCACCGATCACCAGGGAAGCAACAACAGCGACTTTGAATTCGACGTACAACTGACAGAAACCAGTAATGAACGTCAGCCGATTAGTTTCCCCCGTCAATAGAGACACCTGCCTGCATCTGTGACTTTCAGGTTCTCAATTATTTTTGACATTTAAATGTCAAAGGAGTCTTTGCATAAATTGCTGGCGACTGGTAATTGTTGACATGCTCACCTGTCAGTGGCATCGTTTTGTCAAATGTCTCAGAAAATGACGCGAATTTCTGTAATTACTGTTCCTCTGTTTAAAGTTTACACGTAGCTGGGAAATTGTGACTTGTTAGAAATTTGACAAGTATCTGACAAGTTTTTCGATGACGGAATGGAGCCCAAGACAAAGCACTTTGAACCCAGGGACAGCATCAGTTTAGGCTTTAGACAAATTTGTATAAATCAATCTTAACAGATACAGATACCCACTACGGGAGACAGTGGTTCATATTGAGAGGTGAAGTTATCTTCTTTTTGAAAATGTCTTAGTTAACCTCACATACTCTCAGACGGAACTCCAGTGTGCACTCGATAGGTTCGTGGCCGTAAGTGCTGACGCTTGAATGAAAATGAATGCCGACAAGTCCCAGACCATCGTCATTTCAAAAACGTCTATCACATGCATTACACATGTTAGTGGGGTCTTCTTGAAACAAACGAAGAAATTTAACTAATTCGGGGTCTTTTGCATGAGTGATGGGAGGACCAATACTGAGCTTTCTTGTAGAATTGGTAGAGCTTGATGGTAAAGCAAAGTTATCGATTTCTATCTAAATGCTGGTTTCAAATCTCACCTGAGATCATGAAATTTGAGTAATAACCAAACGAATAAGATTGCAAATGAAGCTGCCGAGATGAGATTTCTTCGTGCTACTGCGGGAGTTACTCACCGGGATAGAGTGAGTAAAGCGACAAGGCAGGGAGGGCGTTGTTGAGCAGCTGCTACCTCGGACGGAAAGGACTACACTTCCATAGTTCGGCAACGTAGTACGGATGTTCCCTTGATCACGACTTCCGAAACGTACCTTAAATGCGATTTCATCAGATAGGCTCTTCCCACAGCGAGGTGGTTAGATCAAGTCCATATATTTGCATGGTTGTGCGGTTGGGAATAGCTTCTGATTAGTTAGAATCGATGGCGGAGGAGTCTGCAGGTCTCTTGTGCGTACAACGCCCTTGTGAGGAGTAGAGGTGCCGTCATGAAGCTAAACTTCTACATCATTAGATCGAAACTTGTTTCGTAAGGCCTCCAAAAACTTGAGTAGGTGAAACAGAGTAAGACTACTCTGGATAGTAAGATCCTACTGGTCATATGGGGATTGAGACCAACAAGATGGTAACCTGTTTAAAAAGGAAAGGTTTCACCAACTATACAGAGGCTTGTTTGCTTTAGATTCTTTATTCTTGTCAGGTTTAGAGAATACTTAAGGACGTTAGGGATAGCAGCAGTAGTGAATCAGACTCCAGAACAAGTAGTGGCATCTTGTGAAACTCTTCTATACAAGATATTTTTTCAACAATCTAACTAACTATCAAGGAAAGAACTGCTGTCAATGTAACCATCCCTCCTCCATAGATTCTTAATGTCACAGGAGTCTAGAACTTCATATAAAGATCGGTATATGAGAGTAACTCTAAAGCCAAGAAAGTGTTAGAAGGGGTTAAAATAAACCTTAAAACCGCGGTGCAACATACAGCAATAACGACTTTTTTCGGGTAAACAGAATATCAAAAGATATGATCTTCGATAAGATAGTTTTTTCTTAACAATCAAGTCTTCACAAAGATTAAATCTACTTTACCATCAGGTCCCAAGGATTTGTTACAAGAACGCTGTTCCTAAAACAACTTGCTTGCGCCAAGTATACGAAGACTTAGTGATGCGCTCTATGTCAAGATCATTCTTTCACCAAGTTCTGCTTTGCTTCCTGATCAGATCTTCACCAAGATCAACTTTTCAGATCTTCTGCAAGTCTAGAACGATTTAAAGATTATATCTTTCCCAATATAAGGCTTTCGCCAAATTCGGTTTTTCTGCAAGACTAGTTCGATTGCAGTAACAAAGATCGGATCTATTTCATCCTCAAACTTTTGTCAAGTTAAATTCCGATTCCCGCTAAGATCCGTGACAGTCCTATATCAGGTCGTTCTCAAGGTCAGGATTACACCAAATCTACGTCCTCTTCGAGACAAGTTCTAGTCCGTGATCGGAACAATACACAAGATCGAGTTTTCAACAAAATCAGTTCTTGGGCAAAATCAGTTCATTTTCAAGTTGCATCTGAATCACAGAGCGAAACTTTAACAAAATTCCAAACCAATCCAAGATCAATTCACCTTTAAGAATAATTTAGCAAAATTATGTCCGTTACACGTTTTTTGAGATCTGTCCTTGGCCAAGACTTCAAAAATAGTTCTAATCCATGACCAAAACTGTACCAAAATATATCATGTTCGATGGCCGAGTTTTTGCCAGGATAATTTCTGCTTGGTAATCAGTTTGGAGGCGAACTGATTTTACAGAAGATTTGATGCAGAAGCCAAGATTTGATCTTGGCGATAAATCGATTTGGTTTCCAAGTTATCGAAAAGCGAAAGAAGATTGTATCTTTACTCATGATCAATAATCACCTGGACCAGACTCTCGCTAATAATAATAATTGTGTGGCACTTCAGCCAACAAGGGCCCAGAGCATAGCTTCTACAACAACTACTCGTGTTGTGCGTGCTTCTGTCCTTTCACGAGTAGAAGCGTCTTACAGTTTTAGCCGACTCCGAACGGCGAGATTTGAGAAGCTTTTCATAGACAATTGACGCTCTTAGAGTGTTGTTAGCAACTCGAAAGAGGTGGTGCCGTGAAAAAATACGAGGTGTCCCGTCCGGGAATCGAACCTAGACTTTCTGCGCGGCGGTCGGCGAACTTACCACTGCGCCACGGCGACCACACTCGTTATTATTTCTTTTATTTGGTTATCACCGGATCCGCTGTAAGATCAGGTCTCCCACAATATTGAGTCCTTTCGGGGATCAGCCTTGCTAGAAGATAAGTTTTTCAGTCTTTACCACGATCATGGCCAAATGGCGTCAACACAATATTATCCCTCTTCAAAATCCTTTCTAAAAATTGGTTCACCGCCGATCTCCATGTGAGTGTGCACTGCCAAAAGGAAGGATGTCGTAAGAGATCGCCGAAAAGCACACTACCCACGCTGACAAGAGGGCACCAGACAATTGGCCTCCTTGTCAGTAATCAATTCCTGACTCCCCATGTCATCACTCTTGGCGGGAGTGAAAGTGGGACTGTTGTCAAGGAACGGCAAGGCGTGTCTCAGACGCATCCGCGAAAAATTTGCCCAATCGAGTGAAATGAAAAGTGTGCCCCGAATTCTGCAGGATGTACGCCACGCCAAAAACGTCTCCTTAATTGGCTCGAATCCGTACACCGTTCACCCACAACATAAATGATGTGTCCACGAATTGATGCTGCCCGCATATCTCTGTCACCGCATCGCTGTTAACATGTCCCCGCCTGACTTGGCGTATCATTCGTTTTCCACTGGAACACGGCGTCCCCGAAGGTAATTATGTAAAAAAGCCTCCATCGGAGCGTACAAATTCACGGTTGCATGCTTCCGCAGGACGTGGTTTAAGATTTCACTTTTCTCTGACCGTCTTCGCATTTCACTCCCGGCCACGATCGTTTTCAGATAAATTTCCTCGCAAATCGATCGCCGATATTTCAATTAAACTTTCCACCGCCACCGCCTTCGCTGCTGCCCAGGATGCGTCACAGTCCCCCCGTCCGTGGACCTTCGTGTGCGTTCTTGCGGACGCGACCCAATCACTCGTGATGTTCAATTATTTTGGAAAATTTAAATCATGCTTCGAGCAGGCCTGCCCTCGCAAGGGACTGGTGCACTTGATCGCCGCAGACCGCGTCCATTCCGGCCGTGATCCCGGGCACGGATTTATTGATCTCTGGGTCGTGGCCGCGGCCGTGTTTAACTTCCTGTCGCACACACTATCTGATGATCGTAAATCGCTGTTATTGTGAAACCGTTTCTGGTTTTTTTTGCTCTTCTGGAAACAAGGCGATCTTTGTTGCGTCGGCGCGCAGAGCTCACGCTGCGCTCGCTCGGGCTGTGCAGATGCAGATGGAAATCAGTGCAGTGGAGCAGGATGAAGCCGAATTGACACAATTAAAAGAAAGGCACACACTTGGGTGTATCCGACTCTCCCCTGTGTGTCGCGGTCGTGTCTAAATTGCTGATTGAATGAAGTGCGCCGGCCCAACCCAGAACCGAGGAGGCTCCTCGCCGGCGATGTGGGTCAATATAATGAATGAGATTGAGAGTTTGTTTTCGGATTCCATTTCTTTTTCAATTTAACAAACGGAAGGTAAGCTGGACGATTAAGGTTCTGTTCTCTTTTTTTTTCTTTCTTCCATCTGTTGTGTGGATAAGGAGTTTCCGTGGTGCGTGCGTGGGCGGAGGAGGATGAGAGAGATTTCACTTGGGGAAAACTTTAACCTATTTATTGTGTCTTTGACATCCAGTCTGTGAGCGCTTCGGCGTGCTGTGTGCTCTGTGTGCCTTGCCGGCTGATTGAACGGAGTTCTGTCAGTTTTGGGCGAATAACTCATCCGATCGACACAGTGAGGGAGTGGGCAAAGGGAAGGGTATGGTTTTGTTAAAGATAAGGCAGCAATTTGGGATTTGATTGAGTGCTTGGGGTCTTGACCACGCACCCATTCTTCACTCAGTTGCATCCTGTTAAGTGATCCCTTGGCGGTTGAGGGGAGGGGGGATGAGGTGAAGATATCGTACAGAGGAGTGCCAGAGAAATGACATTCTTTGAATTCGAATAATGGGGGAGAGAGAATGGGATTTCTTCAGTGGCTGACATTCTCATCCGGATTTGAAATAGATGCGTTTGCTGCCTTAGCCTCTGTGAGATGACGAGGGAGATAACCCTGCTCTCAAATTGCTCAAGTAGAACGTCCATTGTGGCGTTTTTTTGGAGATGTACACCACAAATAAGACTTTTTGATGGTGTGCTTGTGAGGCCATCATTTAGACCGAAATAAACGAATAATTTGCATCGAATGGCAACCGTTTTCATTGGCACTCCAATATGTGGCGACTTGGTTTGTTATATACATCAAAACATTTGGCTGAAATTTGGGGTCTTGTTCCAAACGATTTAAAGCCAAGACGACCGTATCAACACTTAGTTTCTATGTTAGTTGCATATTATGTGGGCTGAATCGCGATTTAAAATTTCTTTGTATATGGTGGGGAAAGGAGTATCGGGTTGTTTTACAAATCACGGCAGGGTCTTGGCATTCTAGTAATCAGCAGTCATTGCCTGATAACTTTGTCATCGAAATTGAGTGGTGGGGACTGTCCAAAAGAGACCAGAGCCCAGCTTCTTCGGCCATCATTCGTGTTGCGCGTGCAATTGTTCTTTGACAAGTAGGGATGACGTACAGGCCTATGGACTTTAGTGGTGGTGCCCAGAAAAATTCTCGGTATTCATACAGTCCAGGAACTGAACCTGGGATCCTTGGAGGGTGGATAAACGCACTACGCCAAAAACGATTGGCTGAGAGAGAGCGATAAAATGTACACAACACGCTTTAAGTCCCGATGAACATACATATGAGGCAGGGTTGAAGTATGCTATTTATAGGAGAGGCATTACGTTGTACGGCGTAGGAAAGGACGTTATGAGATATTTTTACATAATTTCATCGTCTGAGACGTGAACCAGAATTTGGACAGCGAATTGAACTAAAACTTTGACGGAATCTTGGCCAAGGAAATATAAATATCTCCCTTCCGCTTTGTTGCTCTTCATTCAATGATTCATAAAAAGTGTTACAGTGATCGGATTTAGTTCAAATATGCGCCGTTTTGTTCGATAATCTGTTTCCATCCATACGGCAACTTCATAATACCCTCTCATAGGAGCCCCCATCCTTATTTGCAAAGAACTCGGACAGCCAATTTTCACAAGCCTCTTTTGAATTCAACTTCACACCACCAAGGGCGTTCGCCATGGACAGGAACAGGTTGTAATCACTTGGCGCTATGTCCGGTCTATATGGTGGATGCGCTAAAACCTCCCATCCGAGCTCCCCTAGCTTCTGACGAGTCATCAAGCCGTCGACCAGGGCATAAAGCAGGAATTGAACTGCCACATGGATATGGATTTAAACCCTTTCGATTTGATTGAATTTGATAAGTTTGAGATATTGACGGTGGTAGAAGAAACTCGTTCTTCTTCGGCTAATCCACTGAGTTTGATATTGCAACAAACCTATTTCATTAGACTTAGATCGAAATGTGGACAAGACTTGAACGATGCCTTATTCAAGTATATATTTAGGTCTCCGTTAATCTAATCTAAGATAATACAATGATGGTGCAATATAAAAGACACGTTTTAAGACTGCTCTTGAGTGTTCGTAAATAATGCTTTTGTAATACTTTCACGTTTTTTCTTCTAAATCCTGTGGGCTTTCTTAGGTTAAAAAACATTTATTTAATTCTGTCAAACTGAATTAAATACCTAACGTACGTAAGATTGGAATCATCTCAAATGAGCAGGCTACTTAAAGAAGTTCGGTCTGTGTGTGCAGAGCAAAAACATTCAATTGACCGAATGAAAGTCAGTAAAACGCTGCTGAAATGACGCAATTTTTGAACAATTTTTGAATTAAGGGCGATGAAGAGTGAATTAAATACGAAAATATCTGACGCAGGCGATTGTATTCAAAGCCTGGATTGACGGCAAACAAGTTTCTACTGAGTGTTTGGTGGGATTGTAAGGGAATTGTCTATAATAAGCTGCAGTTGGCGCAAGACTTAGATTGATCCTATAATGTGCATAGTTCGACCTTCTGAATGAAGCAGTCTAAAGAGGGCTATTAGCATTGACCAACTGAAAGGGAGTTGTCTTTCATCATGACAATGCTAAGTCACAAAATGCTGAAACAATTTGACGGGGCTTTGTTGGGGAGTTTTGATACACCCACTGTATAGCCCAGACACTGCAACTCTTGCTTACTATTTGCTTCGGTTTCTGCAAACCTCTGTTGATGGTAAAGAATTGAACGACCAAGGAACCACTGAAAATCATTTGCTCAACTTTTTTGCATACAAACGACAAACGTTCTATACCGATGGGCTACCGGGGAAACGCCCAGAGATCATAGCTTACTTTGACACATATGTTTTTGATTTAAATTTAATTAAAAAACGGGCAGAGGCTTTTTGTTAAGTAAGTCAGAAAGCAAACGGTGGTTGCCGTGGCGTAGTGGGTAAGTGCGTCGACCCACACGTAGGAGGTCTAGGTTCGATTACCGGACGGAGCACATCGAATTTTTTCACGGCACCACCTCTTTCGAGCTGCTGACAACACTCAAAGAGTATCACTTGTCGATGAAAAGCTTTTCAAATCTCTCCGTTCGAAGCCGGCAAAAAACTGTAGGTCCCTTCTATTTACTTGTGACAGAACATTATTAGCACGCACAACACGAGTAGTTTTTGTAGAAGCTATGCCCTGGTCCATTGTGGGCTGTTGTGCCACTGAATTATTATTATTATTAAGTCAGAAAACAAGACGACTAGGGTTAAATATAAAGGAAGAAGCGAACTATTTGCAGAGTTAAGGCAGTTGTGCGTTATTAAATTTTGAATGACAGATATCACTGAAGTTGAGAGGCTTGTTTGGCACACGATTATTAATTTTCGTGTATATATATAATATTAATATTTCTAAACTCAAATCCGCCCTTCCCTTAGATTACATTACAGACCCTTAAGCTGAAGTTGCACCTTCTCTTCCTCTCCTCCTCTTCCTCTATTCCTTCTCCCCGGGCTGTGATTCCGATCACTTAGTGTTACTCGTAGTCCCTTAAACTCACGAAAATTAGCACAGAGCACAGAAAGTTCATGGTGACTTAGATTCTTCTTTAAGGCCTTAAAATATCCTTACACGACTGCTTTTCCTTACATGAACTTATTTTGTTCTTTTCTGAGGAAGTGTCTTTGACTGGGGATTTCAAGGATGAGTCATTTTCAAAGAATATTGAACTAGCTACAAGTCACAAAACCTCGTATGTTTAACAGTCTATGAAAAAATTCTATCTCTACATTTAGGAAGCATATGACTTGCGCCAAGGATATGCTGAATATTAACATGAAATTCGAACTCAAATGAATTTGTGGACAAAAAATTATGGCCGTCTTCGGACTGCAAATCTATAAAAGCGGTGGTTAGTCCTTTCAAAACTTTCGCTGCAATTTGAAAGTTGGATGTTTTAAGAAAGCTTACGAAATTTACTGGGAGGCGAACAGAATTCCGAAACCCAAAAGTCTGAAATAGACAAAATCTAGCGAAGTCAAAATCAACGCTGCCTACTGTACCCTTTCCCCATCGGATGCGAATTCCACGCGTCGCGCAAACAGGATAAATCTCTCGAAATTCACAGAACGTAAACAACTCAGTGGAATTCACAGAAAGTATTGTATCACAACTGAAAATTAATTCGAAGTCATTGTAAAGAGCATTTCTGTTCTGAAAACTCACAAAATTTCCAAAGGCGTCACTAAAGAAGCAGGTGTGTGACTGAGTCATCAAATCACGTCCGCTTCAAAGTGCAATTACGATTAAATTCAATTAGAAAACTGTCAATTATATCTGATTCATGTCATTCTCACGCCCAACCAGCCAGACAACACAAAAAGCGCCATTCCCATGAAACCCAAGAATCTCAACAATCTCCGTCCAACATCAATAATTCATGTTGCAAAACGTAATCGCTTCGCGGTGACTTCACACACCGAAAACCGCACACGATTCCGACCTGTAATTAGATTCCGATTACCTCTCAATTTTCTCGCGAATTACGCGAATCATTACATTTGAAATCCGGCGCAGACCCCGGCCGCACCGTTTCCTAATCTCACGCGTCGAAATTATTTCCCAATTAAACTGCGCCCCGCTCGCAGTGGAATTTAATTGACTCCGCGAATGGTGTTCTAAGCATTTCAGCAAACTGACATAATAATTGCTCCCAGACACAGAGCCAATAGTGGGCCTGACCTTGGGGCAGATCGCTCTGTGGCGAGGCTGCCCGGGGGACAAAGCAACTAAGTGAAGTGATCCAAAAAATTACTCACTATTATTCGATCAATCGAGGCGGGAAGGGGGCCGATTGCGAACCGGCTCTGGAGGGCTCTTGAAAGCGGCCGCAGACGCACACTCTCGGTTTCACAGAAGTATCGCACATGTGAGAAAATATTTGAACCGAACTCAATGGTTCCCAGATTTGAAGTGTTATCAAAACACCGAGTGCCTGAGTGCGTCGTGCGGAGGAGGGAGTTTCGCAAAATCGGAGCGATGTTACCTAATGCGCGGCTGTTCACGTGAAATGAGATACACTCGTTGGGGTGTTTCAGATGTACCCGGAATTACGTTGCGCTCCCTGCGGGGTGAGGATACCTGAGATTTTCATCAGTTTCAAGGTGCATTTGATCTGTGATCGGATTTCATCAGGATGCACGAATGACTCCTTTCTTCACTCGGGTGCGGATCGGCTTTGAAAATTGAAGCGCGTCTCAGCTGCTGATTCTCATCGACGGAAAGGTCTGCACAAAGAGAGAAAGCCACTCTTTAACCTTAGCCTCCTCCATTCTGGGCATGGTACCCAACCGTTTTCGGGAAAATTCAGTGCCTCACGTGGCCCCCTTAAACTTTTTGATCACATGAATCATATCTCCAGAGGAACCACAAAATTCCCGTAAACTCTGCACACCGCGTTCAATCGCTCTCCGGAATCGCATTCAATTTTCATTCCCATCGGGGCGTCGGCACTTAATCTTTGTCCCAGAACAGCGCACCTTTGGGTCTGGCCCTGGCATGCCTGCGGGCACGACAGTGCCAAGGAAGAAGATTCAATTTTTTGTGTCCCCCCTGCACCGATTCTTACCCTGAATCTGAGAAGATCTCGGAAATCTCACAATTGGGCGCACAATGCAGCGACCACAGCCGTTGCGGTGATAGGATATCCTTCCACGAGTAGCCTTCAAATCTATTTTCACCATCCAGTAGCTCCTCCAGCACAGAGTCCTCGTCGATGCTGCTCCCCGGGTCCACTCTCACATTCCTCTTCGAAAGCACCCGCACATCACTGCTGGAACGCGTGACGGGCAACGAGAACGCACAACACAGACTCGTCACGAATATCCATGCGACAATCATACTCCGTAAGTAAGGCGCGTTGAGACACTTCCGATTCAACTGAAACAGCGACTCCTTGTGGCGGGTGCTTAAATAGCCAGCATCCTCGACTTGGCCACCCGTCCCCGAGGACGCCTTGACAGATGTCAGACGGATGGAGGTGGTGCCCTATTCGCACCCGGAGGGCCGTGTTCATATGAAATGTCTAGGAGTGCGTGAAATTAAAAATCAAAAGTGAGCGCGCGTTGGACACTGCCTCCCAGAAGAAATCAGCTCCGATGTTTGCCAAGTGCAAGGAGTCGAGTGAAGTGGGGATGTGATAACAAACGCTTATCAATTTTTGATGAATTCCAGTGGAAGTTGCGAAACACAGTTAAGAGGGAAAACACCGCCGCCAGGCAAAGGAAACTCGGTTCGGTTGACCTCGAAGATGGAATTCTGAAATGATGATGTTGCGCATGCACTCACTTGCCTGTGAATCCTGAAACTTTTTCTGCTGATTGATTTGTCGATGATGTAAGGGAGTGCACCAGCATTCAGGGAAATTGGGATAGGGGCACGTTGTGGATGTGGGCTTTCACATCGGCTTTGAACACGAAGTGGAACTCTCTGGGAGTGAACTGACATGTGGCGCCCAAAAGTGGGTCATCTATTGAATTTATTTTATGGAAAGTGTCAAACACGCTTTTATTTTGAAGTTTTGGACGTTTTCAGGACATCTGTCACTCCGGCAGATTTGGCGTTGCCTGACAAACGCTGAATGCATTTATACAGAACAACCAAATACACAGGAGACATGGTAAGGCCGAATATATGGAACGGCCATGGAATACATTTTGTAGATTTTTTTGTAGGTTTTTGGTATCTTGGGAAATATTTGATTTGTTCTAGAAGTTTCGCGCTTAACTGATTTTCGAAACACACTGTGGCTTATTCAGTTTAGCAGCCAATGTACAGGTATCACCTGGCAGATGGACTTAGGATGCCTATACGTGGCCTTTCGCATATATCCAAGTTCATAGAAAAGAACTGATTAGATGAACATTTGCTAGATAAGTACTTGGCTACTTGAACCATCCAGATGGAATCTAAACTCGAGACAAACAGCACCAGTTCACTAAACAGTACGGATACGAGGTCTTTTTCACAATACTGCCCCGCTGTCTTAATTTACTCCTGAACTTTGGGACGAGTGTAAAATTTGTTCAAAAGACTTTTAAACTGCAGTGATTTTCTGAATTTTTGACATACCGTCCCCTTGGATTTTCTTCATCTGGGAACTACTGATTTTTTGGGCTTTTCAAAAATTTTATATTTTGTGGTATATCTGACTAACGACACTCGTCTGCAGAAGCACTTACTCTCACCGGTTCCCTACTTTTCCTGGAACCCAGCGTCGTTTGCTTTACCGACCTTTAGGCTTTCGAGTATTCGGGACATTTTGAAATGTTGGGCCTTTCTCGATTTCGCGTATTTAGGGATTCGTGATTTTTCAAAATTTTAGCCTTTCAGAGGGTTGGTCCTTCTGATAGCGTATGATACTTTATTCTCTTACGAATTTTTGGGTTCTTACTCTTTTATGCGGTTTTATGCCTTTATGAGCTTTTGACCTTCAAGTTTCCTCAGTTACGACTGACTCGGTGATTTCACTTATATCACTAGAACGGATCCGTTCTGCTCCGAATTAGTCCTACCAGTAAGGTTAAGGTTTTCATAACACTTCCCCGCTATGTACCGGTACCGTTATTGTTTTGTGTGTATGTGGGACGAGCCTAGCGGTTGCGTGCTAGTTAATTAAATTTGCCAACGTTCGATTTGCGGTTTCCGAACCAAGATCAGGCTCGGCCCATCTCGGTTGTCGAGGGTTTCGTCGTTCCCGGAAATGACGATGTGGCCGTCATCTCCTTGGAGGGGAGTGAGAGATGATTGGTTAACGAACTCCCCAACTGAGTCTAGTGGGGGTAGGAAGTTCGCGAGAACCCCCAACGTGAGACATTTCATGTTGCCAGATCCTTCAGTTCCTCTCCATCGATATTGTTGGATAAAGTAGATCTGTCAGGGTTTGCAATTCCCCTGCAACTTCTTTAGTAACCGTAGTGTCGGATGCCTCATCAAAGTTCATGCGTTCCGATGGTGTAAGGCTCTACTAGGCACCTTGTTGACAATTTGTGTCTTCTCGGTTCAGGCATAACAAAGATTTTCCGCGTGGGGGACTCTTGAAATGTATGCTACTTTGTAGCTCTCTTATGGGTTATCGACGGGCGATAGAAGGAATTTCGAAATGCCCGGAAAAGACCTTATCCCCCGAATGCCCGAAATTCCGAAAACACCAAAATCCCCAAACCATAAAACTTGATGATGCTGTGAAAACACCTTAGATAAACTTTGGATCGATTTTGTTCTAGGTCTCACACCGAGAGTCTAAACATTCGGAGGTCATTGAAAAACACTTTATTGAAGGAGAGCTGCTTATGGCTAGTTGGTGACAGTTTTGACGCCTCCTTTCAATCTCAGTCAGTACTGACTCCACTTAAACATCGCGTGAATTCCAGCTGACCATGTTCGCAACCCACTTCCACTTCAAGCCAAAAGTATCTTCAATCAGTACACCCAAACCAGCCACGAACTTATCTCCGTTCCAACCCTCAAGCTAATTGCCAACCACCCCGTCGTCGGTTGCCTCTCTCAAAGCCCCAACACTTCTTCTTACCATCGCCCATCAAAATTTATGACCCTCTAATGATGTCCATCAATCAGGGCGGGAGCCGTGCCAAACCGTGGGCATCAAGTTTTAATTAAGTAATTCCCCACCACTCCGTGCATCTTAGGGGACTTCTCCCCTACACCGCACCGCACGACAGCTGCGTTCTCTCTCTCTCTCCATTCATCTGCCATGAATCCGTCTCTCACCAGAGTCTTTGCAATCTGCCGCAGACATACGCGGGCACACGCTGCAGTGCTGATGGGAAATGGAAAATCGTGACACAGTTCGTCCTCCAAATCTTCGCTCGCGCAGCGGCAAAGCCTCCGCACGCTGCGTTCTGATTTATTGCACAAATTACACGTTATCAGCGCTTAGACAGGCTACAGTGATACATGCGTGTCGCTGCGTCTAGTTCTTTCCGTATCTTCGACATAAATTAGACTCGCTTATCTACTAATCCCTCCACTCTCTCCCTCTTCTCTCTTTGCAGAATGAAATCAACGAGGTCTTCGAGCAGTATAGAGCCAAACAGAGTGACGAATCGACCAGATGTGCGGACGCAGATACGGCCAATGTGGCGGGCGACAACAAATTGCCGTCAAACGAAATGTCATGTCGCCTAAATGGCGGCACTGACAGCAGCCAGAAAGTGAATGAAATCAGCAGTAGCCGCGACACAAATGGTTGCCCCTCCACCAGAAATGGCAACAGCAGCGACGGCGACTCCTCGGCCAATAGTGGCCGCTACTTAACAGTCCCGGTTTCTGTTGACGCTGCGTCCGAGTACCAGACGGCTCCGTTGACACCAACCATAATGTCAACGAACACGTTTCCTAGTCTAAATCATGGCAAAGACCATACGGAGGACGAGCAGTCGTCACAGCGCAGTACCAGTTCCACCGGCAGCAGCAGCAGCAGCAGCAGCGGCGGTTCCAGCACTGGCTCGAGCTCCGGCTTCAGCAGCGGGCGCACGTCCACACTCAAGCGATTCAACAGTCACAACGATTATCTTTCGAGCACCGCTCTCAGAAGTCGCTCAGCGCTGGACCATCCACATCAAGGCAGCGGCAGCACAAGTGGCGGCAGCAGTGTATCCAGTGACGACGTTAACATATGGGCTAACAAATTCCTCCGGGAATTGGACAACTTAATGGGATCAGATAAATGGTCCACCGCCAGTGGTACTCTCACCACGGCGACCATGACCAACGGCGGCAACAGCGGTGGTGGTGGCGGCGGCGGTGGCGGAGCCCCAGTCATGATCAGTATTCCGAGACCCGAGAAACATGTGAGTATCCGTACCCTTGCGTTTGTTTTAGAATCTATTGCCTCGTTGGCTAGAGTGTGGGTTCCTTCACCTAACTGCTGAGCTTTATCGAGCAGACGCTCACCATCGTTTCGGGTAGATGCTGGCCGTATAGATGCAAATCTTCTCCATGCACATCCATCACTGGCGCAACAATGGAGGTGTTAGGTAATTGGGGCAAACCGAGGGACCGTTGCACCGTGATGTACTTGGACACGCCTCGCAGAGCAGCACAGCGTTGGTGGAAATTCAATTTTCGCTCATTAGTTGCGGATGGCGGCGTGTTAGAGTTCGATGGTTACTTCCACGGAGAATGGGTTTCACTTTCACATTTGGTCGGCGATGATCTTGTTGGAAGGGAGATTCCTCTTGAAGAGAATGCTGTAGGCGTCGGTGTGTCATAAGTGGCCACTCTTAGGTCCGCGAGGCTGCTTTCTGGGGCTAAACAAAAATTGTGAAAGACGTTAGTCGGTTAGAAGTCAAGGCTTATGTTCATATGGTTAACTACAGTGGCAGTATCGTTCGGGTATGCGCTGCCTGCTCGAAATCTCAGCAGAAAGTCTGTGTCCTAATTTCGCGGATCGAAATGTGTCGCTTTACGCGTAAACAAATCTTGAATAATTATTTCCATGTTGTATGTCGTGGCAATGTCAACTGGTCGCTTCGGAGCTGCGGTTGAACCCCAATTAGACTTTTCTTTTGGAAAACCGTGAAGGACCGATGTTATACCAACAACACGGAAACGAACCGAGGAATCCGAGAGCTGCAGCCGAAATCATCAATAAGGTCTTCTCGGAGCTTTGGAGATGAATGCGCTTCACCAGCCGGCGCTTGTTCTGTTTGATTAAAAACAGCGGACTCAGTTTCGATCCCTGTGGGACTCAACACATCTTCGTTTATATTGTTCTTCCTTATCCCAATTTTTCATTTTTTAAAGGTGGCACTGGCTAGATAGCCAAAAAATCCGCACATTTTACGCCTTTATGCCGGGCTCCTATCCCAAAAACCACCAAGTTATCGCATACGACAGGCAAAGCTGCTGAGAACGACGACAAATCGATTTGTCACGGTTTTCGCGCACGCTCTCAGCTGCAGCTGCTTTAGTATCTTCACTTTGGACTGGATGTAACCTTACCTATTGAGTGTCGTCTTCTAATATAAACTGTGACTCAAATTTGTGAACTGGTGGTGACAACAGTGGTTTCAGTAAAGCGATTACAACATTACAGCAAACATTTATCAGAGAACGCCAATTTTCGGAATACAGCCGAACAATTTTGAGTCGCTTTCGTGGTGTAAATCTTTCCATGATGACTTGCCAAACAGCACTCAATAAAATTGACAACTTAGTGTTATAGGAGTCAGGCGTAATCTGTCAGTAAAGAACCTACTAAGAATCAAACCTCACAATGAACCACACTTTATATAATCTCTTGACATTTAAGAAAATTGTTGATTTTCGTTGAATTTCAGTCGAACTACTACTGTATGTTTTTTCTCGGTTATATTTTTGTTTGCTTAAATGCAAGCCTTTTTGTAAATTTTTAAATTTGTAAGATTTTTAGCTTGACTCACCACCTTAGGTCGGCGTGGTGGAGTGGCTTGACTCACATGGCAAGGGTTCGTTACCTGGGCTAAACATTTTGTCTTTTTGCACGGCATCACCACTTTTGAGTCGCAGACACTCGAAGAGTCGGAAGAGTCTATGAAAAGCTTCTCAATTTCATAGCCGGCAATAAACTAAAGGTCACTCCTACTTGATAGAAAAAAGTAGAACGCATAACATGGCTACTCACTGGCAGATCCCTGACTATATAGATCATCGTCCCTCTGATTTCCTGGGTTGTCACCGTGACCTGAGACTTATAAAGGAAAAAATGCTGGCCTTTTAACAGAGCTCTTTGACCTTCTTCAAAGATTTAGAACTTATGACAAGAAGGATGCAGGATACATTTAAGAAGAATTTTGGGCTTTGAAGCCATTCAATTTAACTTTGCTTCAAATTCTTACTTATTTCCTTACTTATCAAGCTGGCAACGCATGTAGGGTCAAAGCCTGATTTAATGCTGCTAACCACCCTTGACGGTCATGCAAAGCAAGTTCCCTAAAATCCGCGATTACATAGTCATTATATCGAGGTTTCGAATTTCCTCCCCTCCTCAAACTGGAGGCTGGGATTTGAAGACCCTTATAACTGGAATGCTCTCGTCCATTCGCTCAATAAGTAGTCTACGTTATGTTGTCTTCCGGACTACATTCACATCACGATACAGCATGTAGAGTTCCCAGGTGTGTCTTCTTCTCCGTTCACCGTTCTCATAGACACGACCGTGCATCCGCCATAGAATCTTTCTCTCAAAGTCTCCAAGAATTTCGTTACTCTTTTCGACTTTTCGACTTGTTCTTAATCAGTTCTAAATAGGCAACAATCTCTAATAACGCAAAACATAATTTCACCTATTTTGAAGGACCTCGCGGTTTTAATGTTTAAAACAAACTTATAAGCATAAAATAGGCAAAAAAGGAAAATTGAGACTACCTTGAATTACTTTCATAAGTATTTATAATTCCTTATTCTCATTAGGAAGCAGAGAGATAGCAAGAGAAAGATAGTATAAATTTTAGGTGACCATAATCAAGTGTGGGAAATATTGAATTATCAATCACAACAGTACCTCCAACCAGAGGTGTTTATTGTGAAAAAAGATATTCTTGTGTGTTAATGTTCCGGAGCACAGAAGCTTGCCAGATTTTTTGACGTTCATCATTTCCCATGTTCTTACGGTCAAGTTTAAATTCAGCTGCCCAAGACTTCTGTATGGCAAACGATGGTACAGAATTCCCATACACAGAGTTCAATTCATCCTGGATTTGTTTATTGTAATAATAATTGAGGGACACTACAGCCCACAGGATCTAGCTTGTACAATAACTACTCGTGTTGTGCATGCTACTGATTTCTCTCGAGAAGAAGCGACCTAAAGTTTTTTGCCGACTCCGAACGGCAGATTTGAGAAGATACTCTTTGAGTTTTGTCAGCAACTCGAAAGACGTGGAGCCGTGGAAAAATACGTGATGTTCCGTCCGGGAATCGATCCTAGACCTTCTACGTGTGGGTCGACGCACTTACCAACTACGCCACTGCGACCACCATCGATTTGCTTACTGCCTTTCAAAATCATAAATTTAATAAAAGCTCGATACTCATTTTTTTTTTTTAATTTTCTCAAAAATACTTACATCGACTCACTGAAACGACTGTCAACTAAGACTGCCCGTTCACCACGGCTAAAACTTTGCTGAATGACTGTCAAAAGATGCACAATTAGGATTTACTAGCTTTTATTGGCGAGTTACGCTATTCTTCTGTGGTCGTAGTAAATTTTTCAGACAACCCTTATTTTGCCCCATTTTCAGAACGGTAGGAACTTGTGCATAACCATGCAACCTACACACGGCTGTTTTTTTTTTAGTTTTATTAAAAAAAAAGTTAGTGACACTTAATTTACTGATGTACGCAAAATGTCACTCACCAAATCACTAACACTAAAAAGAGCAGGAATTGGCAAATAACTTTTTTTTTCTTCGGGTTATCTCAAGTATATTCATTCCATGTCGCGTTTTCAGTCTTTTGAAAAGGCAAACAGACAAGATGAAGCAATCTTTGTTCAAAGTGATATGCTTGAGACAAACGATACAGGCTAACGATCGTTGAAATTATCCTGAATATACCTACTAGCGGTTACAGCAAGATGGTACTGAAAAATTGAGACAAAATCTTAGCTTTCATTCCAACAGAAACTGTTGATCTCTTTCGTGCCATCGTTATTTATCAGGCGCCAGATGGAGTGAGCGCCTACCGGCTCGATTTCCATCTCTTTTGCTGGCTACCAACTCGCATATCAATCAATCTTGTCTCTTCAACAAAAGTCAACAAAAGCAGTATCAGCTGCAACCTTTCTTCAATAAATCCATGCATAGACCGTCAATAGATCACGTCATGCGACGCGGCTAGAAAGCGACCTACCGCCACACAACCATTAAAATGCATCTGGAAGCCACAATTGTCACCAAGTCGTTAGAATGAAAACAGCCATAACTCTCTCCGTCGGAACCGCGTTCGTTTTTCAAAATCCATCCGGAAAAGCTCTGTGTGCAACAGTGCATCTGCGCGATGATTTACGACTCTTGCCAGGCGACAGGGGGGACCTCCAGAATCAATCGAAACGACACGCCTGATTATGTTCGAACGCCTCTACCCACCGCTGTCGGCGATCGGGTGGGCAGGGGCAGGGGCAGGGGCAGACGAACCTGAGCTTGCTATGAATTAATTGGTCCATAAAATTATTCCCCAATCAAACGATACTCCGCGTACGGCGAAGAACCTTTCAGCGGCACACTTTCCCAACAATGCCCACCGCGCTACCTGTAGGTATGGATGGGTGAACCGCCCATCCGTGGCAGGACGGGCGCCCGTAAAGCCAGCCGATATAAATTTAATTGAACTGCTTAATGAAACCGAACAGAGCGGCTGTCGCGAGCAAGGAAACCAAAATCTGCTGTAAATTAAATTTATGACGTCAGTAAAATTTTATTCTCCCCCCGGCCTAATGTAATGTTAATTTGTCTCGTGTATGTGCTGTGGGCCCGGCTGCCTTTCGCCATTAGAAGACCGGTCGAGCGGTCCGATGCTGGGCATTTGATTATTTTGCTTTATTGATCCGCGAGAGCAACCTGAACTAAATTTGCAATTTTGCGGATCGATTTATGGAATTGTTCGTGAAATTACCATAAATACGGATCGGCTGTGCGCGAGTGCAGGCTGGATTGGGGACACGCGCAGGAGCGATGAGATGTGGATCGACGGCGGCGACCGACGATTTGAAAGTGATGTTTATGACATGTTTGAGCGTAAATTCTGTGACACAAGGATGTCCGTGACACACGGCTGCTAGGTGGATGTCATCGCCGTCTGGGAGGGGTGCGGCGGCTCAAAAAGGATTTCGCCTCGGATTGAGTCATTAAGTGTGGAGCCTAATGCACAAAGCGGCTCGGGCAGTTTGCTGATAATGGGCTGCGGACAAGGTGTTCGGCAGTAGCGGAGATGATTTAAGGACTCAATGCGTTTGAAGCTTTTTTTTATGGGCGACGCAGACCACACAGAGACGCCGCCTGGAAAGCTGTCTGCGAACCAGTTGGGCGTGACACTGTGAGTCATGGACTGCCGGTGAACTGGAGTGGTCTGGTTGCTGTCTCCGATCGTTAGGTGTGATAGCGCAGTCGTGCGCACAGATGTCGTGCAATAGACGTAGGGACTGTTTGGAAAGCCAGTTCTCCGAATGAACCTAGAACCGGGTAATTTTCTTCGTCATCAACTTAAGCACATGTGCCAACCGCAGTTCATTGCTCTCAACTAGTTTTCCCGTTGCTTCCTCACACTCATGACCTCAACGATGCAACAACCAAAATAGACACCAATCAGTTGTCGGCGAATGGATCGATCCCAAGGCGTCTATCTGATCACATCATAATCACTCTCCCAGCAGCCACAGATCGTATGACTTCTTGACCCACAGAGCATTCCACAGCCGTTTCCCATGCGCCTCGCGCTTGCTTACACGACACTAACGACGCATTTCTCTTAATCATCTCCACAAATTGCCGGTTCCACTCCTCAATTACTCCCCAGTTGAGCGTCCCCCCCTCGAAAAAATGTATCACTACGCTGCTGGTTACACACAACAAAGGCGTCCCGAAAATGGGAAAACATGTCATCGTCTCGCAGCGATCCACAGGCGAGCGATCGAGTTCGGAGCAGCGAGCTCCCTTAAGGCAAATATGGTGTCAGGCAGCAGTATTTCATAACTCACGCCGCGACGGGCACATCCGCATAGCTGGGGCGGCAGCTGCTTGCCGCGACCCCTTTATCGGGCTGCGCACACACAGATAGCCGGCCCGAAAATGCTGTGTTTACTCGTTATTCGAATTTAAATGGTCGGGATGACACAAATTAATTGCCCGTATCTGTGGAGCGGGACGCCCGAAATGGGAGTCGTGAGGGGCTCCCCTCACGACTCCCATCACGCATCCAACGATGGTGTGGATGATGAAAGCCACTGCGCACCTCAGGAACGCGCCTTTATCAGACTTGTGTCATGTTCCACTTAACGACGGGCGGCTAGATGGTTGATGGATGCGGCGGTAGGAAGGTAAACAATTTTATTGTCGTGTAGATCGCTGACTCGAGCAGGTGGTTGTGTGGGGGCAGGGGGTGGGAAAGGCTTGACGCCAAGTTTGTAACGCTGATTGAAGTGTTGTTTCCCTCTCCCGACAAGGTCGTGCAAAGTCTATCTGCAAAGTTTTTCAGCCTTCCATGGCGAGACCTTGAAGAAATCAAGTCACTAACTCAGTAGGGGAGAAGTGCTGTAAACATGACGCCCAGGGCGGTGACTTCATCTGAAGGAAATTCTCGGGGAAGATCTTCAGTCGCTGTTGTCTGTGATTCAGTGCGTTGTCGGTTGACTTAGCCACGTTCGTCGATTTTTTCTTCTTGGTGGAAGATCGTCAGACAGTTATAGAAGCTTTGGCCTGCTACGACGTTAAGATTCAAATCCGATAAAGGTCCCTGCCACTCTGTTCAGCTTATCACCCAACTCTGGACGTCTTTACGCTGAAATCTGAGAAACGTCCGCACCTCCCTCCCAGTGATGCCCTTTCAACGACCTCGCAGATGTATAGTCCCCCCCCCCCCCACACATCTCCCTTAAATGACCTCGTGTTCGCATAAATATAGTCCGACAAGTCTTCCGGCATTCCTGGTCATCGCTTCATGTTCGTTATAACGAGACCCGTCCCCTTCCCCGTTCAAGCAATGAGAACGCCGCGCCGCCGCCGCCCTTTCGACGCGCAAACCGAGCAAACGAGAATCAGAATGACAAATGTTCTGGTGCAGGGAGCCTAATGAAAACATAAGACTCACGTCCTCCCAGTTGTCGTTCTCGGTTCATTACTTGTGGCGAGCAAACATCGCCGACAAAACGGAGAGTTCGCAAATTTAATGGACTTCTGACCCACTTACCGCCCCGGCCATCTGTTAGAGAGCGAGGTCTGTCCGCGCATTCGCCAATTGGGGACGACTCATATTAATCATCATCCTGGTCGGTCGCGCGCGCTCACTGCCAAAAAAAAGGAGGAACCGAGCGAGAAGCCCGCGGAATACGGAACGAATTTGATGATCCGCAAAACGCATGTCATCGGAAAACGAATTAATTCGGTTTCCGCGAGGGCACTGGAGCGCGGCGGGCGGCCCATTGATTGCCACATGAGAGGGGGCATTGTGGTCCTGACCATATTCGGTGGAGCGACTGTCGTCTGCAAGGACCTCTCGAGATTCATCAATGAACACAATGGCCGCGGGAATTAAACTTTTAAATCACGCGTCGCTTAGTGGGCACCGGGCGATCGGCACGCTGGAGAGAGATTGACATATCTTTGCGCTGGCATCGGAGATGGAAACTGCGCTGCCCGAGACCCGACCAGACCCCTTCACCGGCTGCGGTACGCACCTCGATAGCGATCTCTGGATGCCCGAGTCCTCTCTCTTTCCTGCCGCCTCATCGTGATGCAAGAGATGCGGTCGTCCGAGCTGGCATGTCAGCAGAATAACAATCGTTAGCGGCGATGCTGTGCTGCTGGGAGGACGATGTTGCAACCCGATGTTTGACTTGCAGTCCTCGGCCAGGCAAGGGGCAGCCGAAACAGAAAAAAAAAATGGAACGGAAATTGATTTAAATGATTTATTGGCAACGAGCCAATTGCCATTGTTGTCCATTCAGCTGTTCCAGTGGCCCAGGCCAGTGGTCTCCTGTGCCTCCTTTGTGCGGCTGCATCGGGCCATATATGGCGAGCCGGGCTTATTATACCACGAACTGTCGTTGTCGATTCGCTGTAGGTGCATGTACACTTGCTGTTGCGAATCGCGGGAACTCCGATCAACATCTGAATGAATTCGCGGACAGCATATGCACACGCGGGCGTGCAGGCAGGTGGAGATCGGTTTCGTTTTTAAAGGGAATTCAAGGCGACATCGGCGAATGACACATGTTGAGCGGGGCGACTGAGTTACACTTCTGAGAAGTACCACAGGGACGTGAATTGCGTGAATTACGTGACGGTATCTTCCTTTCACCACTGGCGGCAGGGCAATGCAGAGATTCGCTCTAAATGAATGCGGAATGGGACTCCAATTGACCAGAATTTTAATTTCATCTCTCAGATCAATTACCAGTCCATAGACTCACTCCCTCGGTGGCGGAGGTTTATCCGTTGATCCTCTTTGCTCCTCAAAAATTTGCTACATCCCCGTGTTCTGATATTTTCACTACCCACTCCAAAGCTGAGACGCGTCGCGTAGTTCCCCCAGAAGGCGAACTCCCCCCCATGGCTAGTCCCGACTGACGGCATGTACCGCGTCTAGTCGTGCAGTACGTGCAGTGGCACCGTGCTATTTGCCAGTCTTCCTCCCACTCTTTCCCTCTCACTCATCTTATTCTTCTCAATCTAATGTCTTATTCTCATTCCCTGCACAGGTTACCATTCCATTGCAGTCGTTTAACCTTGACTGCCGTCGGCCAGACGTCCCAGCGACTACGGGCAGGCACCTACTGAGTCCCCATGGCAGTGGTGGCGGTATTTACTTGCGAGCACTGTCCGCGCCCAATGGTAATGACAGTAATCACAGTCTGGGCAATGGTCGCCTCCTGCCAAAGAGTAACCCATCCCCGGGGAGCACCGTGCTGAAGATCGAAGAAAATGATGCCACCATCCGGGACAGATGTCGGCGACAGGCGGAAAGTGAGATGGAAACAATGCGATCCGCAGCGCTATTAAGCCAAAGTCATCCACCGCCACCGGGGGGACCTGCCGCCACGCCAAAACGGGAGCGCGTCCATCAGGTGATACCAACTGGCCAGAGCAACGGCGGAGGCTACCTCCTGCACAGCGACACGACCAAAAAAGGATCCACCTCGACTATCTGGACGTCGGAGGAGTCGATTTTGAGGAGTGTTGGCGCCGCAGATGAAGACAACAAGTACGTATGCACTTGTATGAATATTTATGCACGAAACTCACGGGAATTTGATATTTCTCTTCCGCAGCTCCACTTCATCGTCGGCCTGCGAGGAGGCGTCCGGCGTCCTGAGCTCGGGCAAGTCAGGCATTTCGCTGGACTCATCCGGCCTGGACAACGACAACAACGAGAGCGGCATAGGCACGGCCACGCCGCCGAAGGAGGCCGGCTTCTGGAAAAACACGGCGGACAACGATTCGCTGACAAGCAGCCTGGACCCGCTGCGGAAAATCAAATTTCAAAAGGGCAGCTCGGTGGCCTCGTCGGATGATCCTGACTTATTGGAGGTACTCAGTCTGTATGACGAGACGCACGACGATGACGTGGACGACATCGACCTCCAACACGATGAAGAGCACGACCATGACCACGAAGAGTATGAGACGGGGACCTTTGACGGGTATGACGGCATCGACTGTGACAGTCACAGGCACAGCGGCAAAGGTGTGGTCCTTCGTAAGAAATCGAACTTGCAAATCAACGACGGTCACAGCGGGAGCAAGGACTCTGCAATCCACATGCTTCCCTACACGCGGTCGCACAAGTGCCGCAGCCACTCGCTGGACACAGCGTCGCCACTACCACCGCCGGTGCCGTTCAGACTGGAGTCGAAAGCCAAAGAGTACAGGGACAAGGGCCGGCTGTGTCTGGCCCTGCGACAGGAGCCATTTCAGAGCATACTGCCGACGAACTTCCACGAACTACCGTCGCCTAGCAGCGCTTCCCTGCACAGCGGTCACGAGAGCATGGGCATGCAGGAGCTGACGACCAAGTCGAACTCAGCACCACTGCTCCTGAAGAAGGAGCGCAAACGTGACGACTTTGGCGGACAAAAGCAGGTTGGTGACTAGATGCCTTTACCTTGAACTTATCCCCTGCACTGACTGCGATTGTAATCAGTTGATGTTTGGTCTCTTTCAGACGCTGAGGTACTCCCGTTCGCAGAGTGACAGATATTTAGCAGGTGAGTCCATTGTTTCAGTCTTTTGTGAGAAACGAAAAGTTGTGCGGGATCTTTGGTGTGTGTGAGAGTGGGCACTATTTGACAGTGACGTATAGATCCACATTTTGACTACAAGGTTCTGCCGTTTTCATGCATTTGCCCCTAAAGATCAACTTTCAAATTTAAAATTTCCTGAAAAGGATGTTATTTGGAGTCCGACGTTTTATAGCCTTGACCGAAAATTCAGGTACAACCTGCGTTAAGTTGCAGCCTCAACCAACGTAAATTTTTTTTCACTACAAATATGAGTGCAACACGCAACACGCATTTAGTAAATTGGTCGCGTGCGAGTTCCACGCACGCATAGATGGTTTCGTTTATTTTTTTTTTTTTAACAAAAAGTAATAATTAAGAAATATGAAGAGATTTATGTGGAATAAATTAAATTAAAACATAAATGTATTTATTTACGGAGTGGATCTTAGATTAACCACTTAAATTCTATTCCTCCGTCTTAAACCAATAGTGTGCAAGTTCGCGTTTTGCGTTTAGGGGTTGAAATTGAGATTGAATAAGGGTTGAAAATTATGTCAAAATGATGATAGCCGGCTTCCCAAGATAATGAGATAAAGACAACAAGACTAATTGGGGTATTCAATTCCTTGTAATCGTTTCACTCATAGATGTTTTAGACGAAGTAGAAAATTTGTTCGTGCGAAGAGAAAATAGAATCAAGTACTTTTCCGTGTGCGCAAAGGGCAGCTGAAGGTTTTTTGAATGTTTGACAATTATGTCTAGGATCGAGGCAGTTTTTGTATGCACGTAGGGTGCAAAGGGTAACAGTTTGGCCGTAATTGGCCAAAACCCGTAATACAAGAAATTCCATTACGTTTCTCTTTTTCTTTTCCACTTAAGTGTGCATTTTGCGAGCGATTCGAAAGGCCTAGGCAAACATAAGGCATTGGGGCTTGCAATACAGATTTATGTTGAATCTCTACCTGTTTTGTTTTAACCCATACATACATATTTAGTAATAAAAAGTTGAATACAAACTTTGATTGTTCGTAAAGGATGGTCCAACGAAAACGCTGAACAGTAATTTTAAATAGAACAAGACGTTTTCAAAGAATCATCTCAATTTTTTTTTTATTATGATTGAAGGATCTATGACAATTATGTGTGAAACAAAATATCGGCCAAATGCTGACCACACCTTCTGTGGCATAATTCTATCCGTTGGTTAATATTTTCAATGGATCTGAGACACTGTTTAGCTCCAACGTCGTTAATATGCCGAATTATCTCATCCCTTAGCTCTTGAATTGCTCTTGGCTAATTGATGCACAGTTTTCTTTTTAACTTTACCCAAAGAAAGAAGTCCAACGGTGGCAAATCATATGATCATAGTAGCCAATAAACTTCGCCACGACGTGGGACAACACGGTAATTGAATTTCTCGAGCAACAGAGTCATCGTTTCGTTTGCTGTATTGCAAGTGTCATCGTCCTGTTGGAACCACATATCGGTTATCAGGTTAATATTTTCAATTCCTGGTCATTAGAAGCCCGTTGTTAAGTGCGTAAACCGCAAAGCAGAATGTCTGGAATCGATTCTCGGACGGGACGCCTCGTATTTTTTCACGGCAGCATCTCTTTCGAGTTGCTGACAACACTAAAAGAGTATCAATTGTCTATGAACAGCTTTTCAAATCTCGTCGTTCGGAGTCAGCAAAAAACTATAGGTCCCTTTTACACGTGAGAGAATAGTAGCACGCAAAACACGAGTAGTTATTGTAGAAGCTAGGCCCTGGTCCCTTGTGGGTTGTAGTGCGTTATTGTCTCGCAATGGGGAACTCTATTCACGGTAGCAGTTGCCCGACCTCATTTTCAAAGAAGTACGGTTCGATGACATACAATTAACATCTTGACATAATCACACTTTTTAATGAACAGAAAATGAAAGGACAACAGCACATACAGAGGAAAGATGAAGTAGTGACAACAGTGGAACAAGAGGAAAGACTGTATAAATGGTGTGTTACTTGTCTTGTTGTCCGTTGTGAGTAATCTCTCAACGTTTTGTGTAGTTGCGTAGCAGACTCAACCGAACATCCTGTAAACAGTGTAACCGTATCATTCGCTCATATAGTGACAAGTTTGCTCATAGCTTGTAGTACTCCCCGAGTGTACATCAGAACTTATTCGATTTCGAGTCTCTTTTCAACTCTCTGCAATTGGCCGTATTTAGTTGGAATCACCCTTGAAATCTGAAACGTACATTTAGCATCTAAATCACCACCAGAAGGCTTAGAATAGAAATCGTCATTTTTAAGGATGCTTCGTAGGAGTGATTTTTTTTTTCATATTTATATAAAAACTTACGAACTACCTTAGAAACTATGTAAACTGGCCACAAGGTCAGCTTTCAGGGTTAGTTACGAACGGTGACGGGGGCTGGTTTTGGTGGAGCCACCAGTAAAAGTGACGTTCTTTGGCAGACTGAGTTCTGTCTTGGGTGGCGATCGCCCTACTGAACCGGAAACGTACATTTAGCATCGTGGCTACGAGCGACGTCCGCTTCGTATTGGAGCCGTCTATCCACTGTTCTGCGTACGACAAGGAAGATGATAGGACATCCTCCCGTGTTCTGTATCAGCCCTTTGGAGTGCTTCGGGCGGGATGAAGCCGTTTTGCCGCACCTTCTCGTGGTACATGAAGTTAGGGTAGTACGCCCCAAAGATCAGACTGTTGGACGAAGTCAACGCTCGTGCAATGTGCCCTCGGATCAGCTTAATAATAAAATTATCTATCCTGATTAGGTTTGCCTCTTTGTACAAGACCTCGTTGGGATAGAATTTCTTGTAATTGCATTCAGGTGTACGATACAACCGGAGGCAGGCCCGAAGACATTGCCTCTCGAACACCCTCATCTTTTCCATCTGGGAAGGACTCAAGTTGAACCACACCGGACAACCGTACGCCATAATTGGCCGGATGAGGGCCATGTAGCAGATCACCTTCACCCTGGAATCAAGTTGGCTGCTGTAAAACAACCGACTTGCCGCAGCAAAGGCTTTCTTAGCTTTTGTCAGAGCTGTAGTTGCATGCTTACCGCAGTACAGATACTGGTCCAACCAACTGCCAAGATATCTAACTTCAGCTAACGGCTGACCCTGTGGGTCAACTATACCGAACTTACGCCAGTTTCTTTTCGTGTCCCTTGAGGCCCTGGACAGCGGGGTTAATTATAATTAATTTTCAATTCCCAGTCGTCGCAAAATCGCTGAATTTTGTCGAAGTCACGCTGCAGCAAGATGTTGATTACTTCGATCTGTACGCTAGCAGATCATCGGCGTACGCTATTAAATGCGGTATGGAACCTATAAGGTCGCTAGTGAATATTGCGAACAGGATCGGCGAGCCCACCGCTCCTTGTTGCCACCCCTTTTTTTATGTGAAATACTGTGGTTCAGGTTACATTGCCATTTTTCACAACGAACTTCCTACCTGTAACCTACCTGTAACCATAGCAATGTTTTATTGATGCCGAGCCTGACCAACTTGAGGAAGAGACCTTCTAACCATACGGTGTCGAATGCCTTCTCCATGTCGATCAGGCGGGCGCCTGTACACTGGGTCTTGTTTCTATTCCATTGTATGTCGGAAACCAATTTAGACGCGGCATGAATGATGTCGCGCCCCGCCCTGAAGCCAAATTGGTTTTCCGGTATTATTTGTTTTTCCTCAACATCTCTATTTCAACAAGGAATGCTCAAATGAATGAGCCAGCTGCCTTCCTTTCCCTCAAGAATTTGCTCGCAATACACGCCTCGCTAGGAAAGCTCATGCGTTCACCCTCAAGCCCTTCTACAAACGTAGAATGCAGAAAGCTGGCCAATCTCAAGAGCAGATGATGGTTTTTGGAGAGGAACATCCGACCACGAACTGTACGTTGTGTATGACGACAAGGGTCTAGCGAGGTGTCGACGGACTCAGCGCGTAGGATTGTTAGGCGGTCTAGAGCACAAGGACAACACTGCTGCAGTTGAACGTTAGCACACATCGGGCCCTTAACCAACTTGGAGTCCTAAATTGGAGGTAGCTGACTTAAGATCATGGAGGGGCTTTGTTGGTTAAAGCCCAGGTCCATTCCTGACTGTAGCGCCTCTTAAGAAAGAAGAAGAGAAAATATGCTCGAGCCGAGGTACAACTCCACTGTCAGTTCACCAGAATCGTTTTGCCATCATATAATCGTTTAAGAATTTAAAGTATTTGTTTAGAATCACAAGTTCCACTTCGTCCTGTTTCTCTTCCCCACTCACTGGCCATCACTTAAGAACAATGTGTCTCTTTAAAAACTTCATCGCTAACCAAGTCATGTTTCTTGTACCCTTGCCACAGCCACTTACCACTTATTCGCACGAACCTAGTTACCACTGCCATCACTCCACCGATGGTTGGTAAAAAAAAGAACACATCCTTTCAATCGAATGCATTCGACGAAATCCAATAAAATCCCCAAAGTGACGTGACACCACAATCCACGACAGCTGTCGTCTCGCATTTGACAGCACTTAGACTTCTTGCGTGTCGAGGAAAATGAAATGGAAAACCAATGGAAGAAATAATATACACGCCACACGCCAGATCGCACTGTTCTACGTCAGCGCCACAGACACGACACTAGGACAAGAGGTCACTCAGTACATCATCTCCACTCCTCTGCCATTTAATCTGTTCCTGGGTACTTCGGCCCACAGCACCCCCCAGGAAGTCCTTGTAAAACTAATAACACTGCTCACTTTTTTTTGCTCTCCTCTGATGCTCCATCTCGTTTACTTTGATGGCTCTTTTAATCTAAAAATATCCACATTTAGCGGAGCCCAACAAACTAACGAACAGAACCCCTAAACATACACACACACCCACAGCAAATGGCACAATCAAAGGATACACAGAGCACGGGCAATCGAAAGCCTAGCGCTGGTAAGTTCGCTCTTGGATGTGGTCAGGACGTGGAGACGTGCGCGCGCGTTTATCATCCAAAAGTGTGCAAAATCTCTCGGAGTCAACCTGTTGCCCGAAGCCACCCTCGGCCGCCCGACGAACGGAGTAAATTAAAGGCACAGTAAGATAAATAAATCATCGCAACAGGCGGTGGCCTGGGATGAATCCACTCCCCCACAGAATGAATCGAAAATCAGTGAAAGTCCTCGAGCGAGAGAGCAAAAGAGAGATGGGAGAAGCAGGTCTCTCCGCCGCATAAAGGTTCCGCTGGAGTTGGAAGAGTGACTTATTTTTAGACGATTTACTCTAGATTCTCTAGATTCCGTGGGACTAATGTGATTATCTTTAATATTCAATAAAGGCTAGCTATCTGCGGGGGCAGAAGTGATGGTGAGGGGCTCTCCCTTCCACAGGTAGATGGATACATTAACGACGCGAAGTGATGCGATTGTCGTCGAGATGAATACGGTATGCGAGGGGAGTAGCTCTCGATATCACTCACGGCTGGCCTATGAAAAAGGATGTTACAGTGGCGATTGCGAATTTGTACACGGGGTGGGCTTTTGCAAGATGGAAAATGATACTTTGCCGCCGGGAAAGTTCGATAATGAAGCACAGTTTTAATAGGTTGGGAGAAAAGTTGTAATACGATTTGCAAGGGGATAGTGGGAACGACCAAATATGAGAGCTAAGGTAGCAATTCCTTCGATGACGTGTATCTAAATTTTATAGATTCAAGAGTGAATATTGAAACTTCATCTATTTTTAACAACTGAGCAAGCGCGAGTTACGCTTGCACAAAAAAAGGTTTCGTTTTTGATTTTTAAAGCAAAGTTTTCTCATTTATCGGGAATTTAAAAATAGAGACACTGAACTTCATAGCATGCGCCAAACAGCTATAATATTCTTTGTCCTTAATGTAGGGATATTTTCTTAGATTCTTAGATACATTTATGTTAAAACTGATAGTTGGGGATGAGTTTCAGACCTTTTAACTATGTAACGGTATTTCAAAACAAAAAATTGTCAACAGAACCTCAGCTTCACTTCAAAAGATCCGTCAATTGACATATCATTTGTTGAGCAACAAACCAATTTATAATTTTGCCCTAACGGCACGCATTCGGTAGCCTCTCCCTAATTATGACCCATAAATACAATTTGGCAAGGATTGATGAATGTATATAGGTATATCTGAAATTTAACAAAAATCGCTTAGTAAGCTCAGCATACATATGCATGTGGAGTGTGGAAAATATCAAGCGCGAGCTAGCAGGCACAGCGGAACTATACATTTTTTGTTCTTGGAAACGAAACCTTAAAAATAAAATAAAGTCAAATTGTAATGTTAAGTTTATCTTTTTTGGGGATATTTCACGTCGCCACTCCATGTTTTGGCTCTGCAATGTAGGCTGGGCCTTAGTCTAAGTCAGCAACTCACTGCAAACGAAACCTATGTCCAATTGTGAGTGAGACCAAATGATTGATATTCCTTTTTTCCCATGTGCAGCAGCTTCGGTATATCGTAAAAGGTTTTCTATCCACTTGAGAGACTATAATACCCTCGAATTGAGAAAACTTTCTAGACATTGGCAGCTAAGAAATTGAAGACATTATTTTAAACTTGACGTGTAAGAACTTTAACCCACAAAATTTACATTTTTTCATTCCTACTGTTGTTTAAAAAAGAAGTCAAAATACATTCCATGACACGAAATCCCTTCTTTTTCAATTGAGTAAAAATTAAGTTTTAAATGTCACTTTGACAGCATGAGAATGGAAAGACCAACTTGGTATAAATAAAATGTCTAAAGTGTCGATTAACTGTTATTTATTTTTTCACAGAAACCGCCTCTCTCTTCCCCCTTTTCTTCCTCTGACCCATCCTCTGTCTTATCCATATTCATTTGCACAACCATATGCCTACAAGACTCGCGCCATTCACCTGCTCTAGCGCCGAGTTTGATAGAAAGGACTTTGGGCAACTTTCTTTTAGGTTTCTTCTGGCTACTTGTGATAAATTGTAATTGTGGAATGTACTCGTAAAACATGTATGAGGGCCAAGCATTTCTCTGTGTTTATCAAGCATTTCAACAAGGAAAACATTCTAGTTGTAGCGGATTTTGACAGTTGTCATCTATCATTCACCGCACTGTTGTAGTATACTACGTGTTTTCTTTCGATATCCTTGTGTTTTTTTTATTGATTCTAAATTATGATTAAAGCATTCGAATGTCCTTTTGACAGTTGCTGCATCGAACGAGTGACACGTAAGTCCTATCAAAATGCTCTGCACCCGGTACGATGCACTTTTTCAGCAGCGCTGAATTTTGTTCAACTCAGGAACTCCAAAGCGTTAAAGAGGTGTAATCTTTTCATTTTACGAATTTAGACATATTGAAGGTGCAAGCACATTTTGTAAAATTCAAATAAGACAGAAACAAGGTGTTTCGTGCATTTCATTTCGTTTCTTCCTAGTTTTGCATAACATTAATTTGATATTGTGGATAGGAGGCTAAGTATTGCAGAATAAGAACATAAATAAATAAGACAACAAAGAATAAGACAACTTGCTAGCCACATGGAATAAGCGTGCCTGCCATAGAAAAAAACAGAAATGCACTGTGTCATAAAATGACACCTGTCACTGAACGTTCATCTTTGCCACGAATTACTGACGTTTTGCATTTATTTCCGTTCTTTCCGTTAAATTTATAGCAATCTTCTTGTCCTGTCTGACAAGTCGAATATACATCACAGCTGTCAAAATGAATACCCTACAGTGCTTCATCCTGTCAAACAATTAAACTCAAAGTGATGATATGCTTTTAAAGTTAAGTGTCCACAACTCGTTAATAAATTGCAAGGAAACGCAAACAAAACTTGTCACAAAGTCACAACAAAGCGTACATCATTTCAATTGTATCACAAAGCCACAAAAACCTAAACAAAACCTGCAAAACACGTTCTGGACAAAACAAAAAAGCGGCAAAATTCCCTTGCCCATCCAACAAGGAACTTCAATAAATGATTCCGGGAAAATTGAAAATTCCACACACTTTCACACAACAACCACCTAAGACCGTTGAGCATCCTTGTTCCGGTGACAAAAACTCACCTCATTCACAATTCTCCCACAATCGCAACTCACCACAAACAGCGCCACGGCAGCCACCCCCTTGAGTGCGGTGTGCGAACAATTTTCCCATCAACTGTAGCACAACTGCGGAAAATTATGGTCCTGCCCGGCTGCTGTTGCTCTACACAAGCGTTCGGTTGTGTGTATCCCCAGAGAATATTACCGTTTATTGGATTTTTCAATATTCATTCCGTTGTGTTTCATTAGTACTGAAACAGGCTCCGTTGATTGCAGACGTCCAAACGCTCGTGTGACGAGTAGGCCTGGCAATCGGTCGTGTACACCTGCGAAGCAGAGATTTTTGGGCGCCTTGTCGGCTCTTCTTGGGTACCGAAGGATTTTGGTTTTTTTTTTCTTCACTTCCCGAGGGACGTCTTCGAAGAAGTAATTTCCGTCCAAAATTGCTGTGTCTGTTTACTGCCACACGGCGCGTGCGAAAAGTGTCTCGTGGGTCATCGGCTGTTGTGGCGAAGGGTGCATTCGTGGTGAAAGTGTCAAGCCCCGGAAGGGGGTGGTGATTAAGTGAATTCCGTTTGTTAAATTCGGTCATGTGAACTGCAAGACCGCAAGACTGTCAGTTGATTCCTGTTGCCTTGTGTAGCGTGTCCTCGTCCTTGCCGACGACGACCACACATTTGTGTCGTCCTGTCTTTACTCAGCCGTAGTGAGGGTGGTGCCGCAGGTGGTATTGCTGGCGAGTGTGCAGCTAGTGTGCTGGCGGACACATCTGAGTCAAGAATGCAGCGGCGGATGTCAATCACGATTCGCGAGTATAAATTCTTCCGGAGTTTTTCGCAGAAATTTGAAAACTGGCCAAAACGCAAGGCCGAAGCGCTATGGCGCAAGATGCGGGAGCGGAAGATCGCAGGTAGGTCATTGTGTGCGTCGCCTCACTCAATCACCCACATCACCATCCCCATCATCATTACTTGGCCGTCGTGGGCACACTGTTGCGCGTCTCAATATTTCATTCTGTCGGTGATTTGTTGCCCCCGTCAGTGGATCATGGACCCCATATGGAAAGTGTGGAGCATGTGTGGGGGCGGGGGCCGCGAATCGGGTGTTAAATGCCGGAACACAGGCGCGCGTCTCATTGTTGATGCTCTCATTGTCTTAACACTTTTCGATTGAGGCTGGCGCGTTGTGTGCTGCGGACAGACCAAAACGAGAGTCTTCGACTCATTTCACTGGTCAGTTGTCGACTGCGGGGGTTGGGGGGGGGGGGGGGAGATGGAACTCGCTAATTCCTAATTAATGCCAAAAAGTTTTCAATCAAACTCAAGGCTAGGGGTTGGCCGCTTGGATCGCAGGATGGTTAGAAAGTTTAATTTTAGAGGAGGCAGCGCTTTGTTTTTTTTTTTCCTTCTTTTTGTGTTTAGTTCGTTGGCAAATTTATTCTGGAGTTCTGTATGCCGTTGTTTTCGAATCATTTCTCCTGAGAGGCGGGCATGGGAGAAGGGAGGAGACAGATGCCTCACGGGTGGAAATTTGTGTATTTTTCTGGAATTGCAGGAATTCAGTCGGATGTTCCGTGCAAGTGAGCTCGATGGTACTTCGATTGGCGGAGGGACTTAACGAGCCGAGCGAATGTTTTGATGTTCCTCTCTGGGGCTTGTTTCAATCACACAGAAGTTTTCTGATAATAACGAGCACCGCAGAGGGTGTGGCTCGTTCGAGGTAGACCTTTGCTTGAAATAATGAGCCCCAAGCCGTTGTCATTTTCAGAGGTCATCTGGTCAGCTGGTAGAGGGGCGGTTGGTGATACTTCACATTGTGTGGGCGTTTGTTTTTTGTTGGCTCTTTTTGGTTGTCTATCTTCTGGTCAGTCCACAAGTGGGAAGACAAAATCCAAATAAGTTCGTCATTAGCTTATGTTTGAAGTGCTGTCTGTCTGATTGTCAGTCAAGAGAATGCCCAAGGCGTTCCGGCCCTTCAGACGCCGGAAGTGATTTTCAATTCCACTGAATCGCTGACTGTTTGCTCTGAATCATTGAGTGTTGCTGCTTCAAAAGAAATTGGCTGTGGAGTGGATAATTTAACTGAAAATCGTGGGTTAACCGGAGCAGAAATCATCTCGTCAACAGTTGAAGTGTAGAGATTCTTCAAAAGTTGCAGCTGTTCCATGAAGAGCTGGACTGATGTCTGCCGACCGTTAAATTGGACGATTCCTTGCGAAAACTGCTGTGTACTATAGGAAACCATTGATTTTCTAAGAGCAACAGGTTGCACAAAGTGGATTAAGAATCCTTTAGTACTTGCAAGTTCTTGAAAAAGTTCGAATTATGTCAGTTCGACTGTATTATTTTCTTCAATTCAATTCGCATAGAAGTTAATAATGTATAATTACCAGCCACTGCTATTTCGATTTATGTGGGAAAAACGGGGAAATAATTTTCAAAACTAGACTGCGAATTAAAAAAAGTCGTAACTAAAATATTTGGAAAGATCGAATTGTAGGCATAACCAGGAGTTAGGTTTGTAAAATTAAAAATGCGACTAACGCCACCTGGCTGCAGTTTTCCTTTCAAAATATAAGTTAAAAATTCCTGTCCGAAATTGTAAATAAGTGCCCATTACACATATTTGTATTTGGCGGATACAATCACATCGATTTTTGAGTTTAATTGACTAAAACTTAAGAATTTTGCCAAATTTCTTCTTGGCTTTAAAATTATAAAGGAAAACTAAGCAACCTGAGTCTCAGTAAGCATTTAAGCGAATTCTGAGGAATCGAAATATTTCTGATCACTTAATTGTTTTTTTTCTTTCAAGTCACAGTTTTTGGGTATATTTTTGAACTATGTTTTAACTCAGATTACAAACATTCCATTTTTATGTTCGTACAACCATTCACAAGGAATTCCAGACATCGTTTGCGTTGGAAGCATATTCCGCGAGAAGATGAAACGTTCAAAATATCGAAGGACCAAATTCTGACCAAAATACAAAAATAAACAAAATCGCGAAATCATAACATTTTACAATTCTTTGAATTCGGGGGAAATGTATTCTGTTCGAATTCAGCATCTACTCTAAATTTTAAAGTAAAATTCTAGAGGCCAAATTGCGGACTGTCGCCCACCTATTCATTCAAGTTTATTCGCTTCAAGTTATATTTCTTCACTGCTATCTTCACGCCTTATTCGAATCCATGTGCAATTCGTCATTAAAAGAGATATTCAACATCCAGGATGGAGTGTGAATGTTGCAAATGTAGATGCATGCGCTGGCGATCACTAGGATAAGTCCATTAATTTTCCCTCATTTGTAACTGTTGCAAATTTTGTACCCAGAAACTTTTACACATTCACAAAAAAACACAGTGACAAATAAATGATTAATAATAAATAAAAATAAATGACAAATAATAAACGGCAGTTGAATTTTCCAAGGGCAAATATTAGCCTATGTACTTAAAATAAGTAGATAAAGATGCATCACCTTTATGTTAATGGTTTATGGTTTAAAATCTTTAATTTATTTTTTTCTCAACACAAATATTCATTCGTCACCATTTTGCTATATGACGTCTTTAAGATGATACGAGTTGAAATCATACACTTTTTTAGGGTAATCAATTAAATTTGGGTCCGGGCATAACGATAAGCTTCAATTTATGAAGTGTGCTTGTCTTTGAATTGTCTACCGCCTCTATACTCTTTACCAAACAAACATTTTCTATTATGCTGCTTAAGTTCGATGAACAGGCTAATCGTGCCAAAAGTTTTACGTCCTCTGAGCCACGCTAAATTCTTACAACCCTGAAAGTGTGGAGGGGCCATTATCCTGTTGGAATATCCCAGAAAGAGGTCCAAAAATGTATTTAACTTTGAGAAATGACCATTACAGCAAATATTTGTAGCTGTTTCCGTTCTTTGTATAGCTTCCAACATCTTCTCTTGATCTACGGCTCTGAAAACTCTGGGCCCAGGGCCAAATAGTCCAATAAAGTGTAGGAATATCGGGCCCTCAAAGTTAAACTTTTCTTCATCCGAAAAGACAACGTGTTTCTATTCAGGAGGTCGTCCATAATGATTGATTTACTTTAACATTGTTCCTTGTCCAATTTTTTGAATTGAAATTTCCCTACAATAGGGTGGAAACACTTTGTAGGGAAATTTCTTCGAATCTGAGCCATTGGGACAACGCAACAGAGGACGGCCCAGGATAAGGTGGCGCACACAAGTGGAGAAGGACCTCAACCAACTTGGAGTGCGCAACTGGCGGCAGCTGGCGAAAGATCGTCCTGCCTGGAGAGGCATGGTGGTTGAGGCCCAGGTCCACCCCGGACTGTAGCGCCACAAGAAGAAGAAGAAGAAGGGTGGAAACACATTTTCCTGGATTCCGCTGATTCTCTTTTTTGTGCTTTTGATCCGCATGCAATAGACCTCTGTTCTCTTCGCATTGTCGATAGCGAAACGACGAAAATTTTATGATAGGCACCGACCGCATTTTATGAGACGATGTAAATGAGTATACTATACAATCACAGAAATTGAATTCTTTCTTTGTTGACGCCATTGATGCATTGTTCCACAAAGTGCATACGATCTAAAACCTCAAATCAGATATAATCGAAAACACACCACGACGACGAAATAATTTCCTTCGATCACAGTTCTTTTAAGCGATTGTTTAGACGATAATTCATTTTTAACTTTCGAAAACATATTCCTCTCCATCTCAGTCCAATGATTCGGGTGATTCAACATGAGGTTTGATTTTGAATAGGGTTTATTGACGGATCACGCGTAAGCCATATCAACAACAAGACGGCGCTACGAACAATACAGTGCGTGAAACAATGACTGATCTTATTGAGAAATCATTTGCGGTGAGCACTTAATTTCGCGGTAAATTAGCCGCCTAAATTGTGAGATATCACACCTTTGGACTATTTTTTCTGCGAATGTGTGGAGTCACAGGTCTTCAAGAATGAACCAGCTACAATTGATGCTTTGGAAGCCAATATTACTCTTTTTTTTCGCGAGTTATCATTCACTTTGCTCGAACGAGTCGTTCAAAATTGCACCTTCCGAATTAATCAGCTCAGACGTTGTCATAGTCGACGTTTACGTGACATCATTTTAGTAACTGTTCTTTTAACCGACAGTAAAATTTTAAGTTTGCTTTTAAATTTATGCATTTTATTGTACATTATAAACCAAACCTCACGATGGACTTCTTAGAGTTCTGTCTTGTCTCAAAACTCAAAACTTGTCCTAATTTATTTCAAAATCTGTAGACGAATAATGCGCAAACTGTATAATGCATATTACGATGTCCTTAACCGTGTATAGGGTGATTCATTTTGGCAATTTTTAAGATTGTTTTTAGTCAAGGAGACCACACTTCAAACATCCGAAAATCGTAAAAATCGAAGCTGATGTTGATCAGTTCAATATGTTGGTGAATGTGAAATCCTAGGATCTGCAAAGAATTCTAGAATTTTCAAATGAGCCGTAGAGCCTCTTAACCCTGTTTCCTTTGTTTCAAAAAGATTCTCCAGCCTACCCATTTCAACAAGTCTCTTGTCCACCAAACGTAGTAGTGCAACGGTCACAAACCGATAGACTGAAGAAAAACACATCACAAAAGCACACCGTCATCTGTGTCTTTGCTCACCTCCTCCTCTGCGACGTCCAGTGGAAGTTAATAATTCAATTTCATATTTCTATTTGCATAGGATTCATTAGGATCAGGAGCCTTTCCCGAGTGTAACCCTCACCTTTAATCCAATAGACCACCCTTAGACCCAATCAAAAACAACAACTCAGCCATAAGTCAATTAAAACTTTCTCAAAACTTCAATTACGATGGCGGCGGCGCCACAATCACAGTCTCCCCCAGTATAGACGGGCACACAATCGGCAAAGAAGCCCCGACCGAAAACAACTCGCAAAATCAAATTATTTGACGTCGAGAGCAATTTAAATGCTCGCTTATTAAACGCCACAAATTGGTGGCGCGAAAGTGCACTCAGGAATTAAGTTTTAATGAACACGACACAGATATGCCGAGCGAGGAACACCATCGACGACACCATCGTTGCGCTGCGCGCTCTCCGGCTCGTGTCATTTGCAACTCAAACGCACACAATGCATGTGTAGGCCGATAACAACACGATACGGGCTGAGTCCTGTCAGCTTGCATACATAGTCGGTTTGGCATTTATGCAAATTTCATTACACTACATCCTGTCGAGTCATTGAGCAGCGTGTGACACGTGGCGACACAGCCCTTTATGAGATTTCATTACATTCCCCGGCGTGTTAGTGGACTTCGTGGGCTATGTGTCTAAATTAAGGCCTTGGAGGACGCCGCTTGTGTCCTGCAAGTAGCCCACAGCGCCGGGGAGTGGGGGTGGTGCGGTGATAATGGAAATTGAAAAGTTCACGGTGGGACTTTTTGGGGGGCGGAATTTAAGTGATAGGTCGAGGGGCCTGGAAATTTGCAAGCTCTAGCTAGTTACAGGTGGTGGCTGCTCGGAGGCACCTAATTTGCATCGATTTGAGGCGGTTTACATAATCGTTCTCATTTGCGGACGTGAGGGTAAACCATGGTCTGGTCTAATCTGGGGGTGTCATTTCTGTGAGGTTTAGCTAGAGTTTATTGATTTTATGGCAATAAGGAAGGTCGTGGTACTTGAGACGACGGTCGTTTGGTTGTTGATGAGTGTGGCTTATGCCAGATGTGGGCATTGTAGGGTGTTGATAATATACAAGTGAAGTGATCGAATTCATTTGGAAATGTGTAATTTTCACTCAACTCAAGGGAAACAGACATACGCGGCTGTTAAGGGAAACAGCAACACGCAGCTTCAATTGGAAATCAATGCGACAGACTCTTGAAATCAGAAATTGTGAAAATTCAAAGATAAAAAAAAAAACCGAAAAACCAACATTTTGAAAACATATTACTTGGTGGGTTGATGAGGAGGCGCGGGTCGACCAGAATTGGGCTTGAAAAAGTTTCCTTTTCTGCTTAATTGTTGAACCTATGGTAGCCCGAGCCAAAAACTATAAATAGAGCTTAAAATTTATTTGAAGTTCTTAGAGTCCTGACAGTTTAAGAGGGGTAACCTCTTCTTCCTTTTTATCTTCACATCCACTGCAAATAAATTGTCACCGATGAGGCCCCTTTTCGTAATAGCTAGGACGATTGTGACCCCTTAGTTCAAGAAACTTACATCTGATACTCTTCGATTTTGCACTGTTATACCACATCCACATGTTTGGTCTCAAAGGTGGATTAAGACCGACACCGCCACCGCTACTTCTGCTAATTCTCAGGTCCTTAGGTCTACCGTAGGGCACAGATCAGTCAGAAGTAGCTTGACCCATTGTAGCGCCAACGTTGTTACTGTCAAATAACTTGTCAAATTTTTGTTAAAAATCTAAAATAAGTTTATGCATCGTTACGTGACCGTCGACAAACATGGAGCCATTGGTACACACCAGAGACCAAGGAACAGTCGATACAGTGGACTCCACCCAACGAATGTACTCCGAAGTAGGTGAAAGCTATCCTTTCTTTGAATGAAAACCGTTCTCTAGGATTCCAAAGGTTGGATCTTTGCAATTGACTACCTCGAGAAGGACACATCGATCACAGGGATTTTCCATGACAAATAGTTGGACCGATATCGATTCCACCAAACCAAGGCGTTATAGACGAGTTGGTTGAATTAAGCTACCAACCGATGCGTCGTCAACTGTATTAGGCCCACTGCGACTACAAACTAGAAAAAGTCACTTGTCGGTAAAAATGTGAGTCGAATGGAGGGCTTATCGCCGCAGACCATAGGTTTACTTTGATCTTCAGAAAATTAATCTTCTCATACATGTACAGAAAAGCCGCGGTTTTCTTGCTGACTCACTTGGTCAGCCTGCATCCTGAAGAGTCATGCCATCTCTGGTTGTGATGTGAGAAGACTCAATAATCGACGGAAGCCCTAACTAATATTTAAAGACATCGAAAGCAGAGACAGGTGTGCTAGGGAAAGCATCTGTGTAGCGAAGACAGACCGTCGTCTGAAACATGCATGAAAGCAACAGTCACGTACTTCGCGAAAGCTCATTCCACGACTGATGCAAAGGAAAGAAGAGGACTTATCATTGCCATACAGATCCATCTCTTTGGTGATAGACCCCAGCTTTTACGCATTCTCCTTATGACGACCTAGCTTCTCATAATTTCGTGCTACTTATCATTTGCCTAATATACTGATTTTCAGTGCTTATTTGTAGAAGACAGTAACTTTTAATTGAGCACCTCTCGCATGCATTTCGGAAGTCACTCAACAGCGCATTTCATTTCCGACATATCGAGCACGTGCTACGCGCCGTACGTGCTACGATGTACAAAAGAAATCAAAGAAATCCTTGGAATGGAAGCTGGGCATCGCTCCGAAGATGTCACTCGTTTATCATCTCGACATGAAAATTTGAGTTACCTAAAACCATCCTTCCAAGAACTGCAAGAACTGTCATCTGATCTCAGCCACTCTTCGCATCTCCTCTACAAACCATTAAAACAGCAAGGAGACCCTGTCAGAGAAGTTTGCATCCCACACTCGCTCGACTTCACTTGGGTTTTATTTTGTTTTTCTTTTATAATTTCCACCTGACACTATGTCATCATCTGCTCTACATACCACGGTCCATGATAGATGACGAACATAACCCAGTGTGTGACACACGTGGCTTCAAAATCAATTATCCCTCACCAGGCAGAGGAGGAGAGCTGTGCCATTCATTGACTAGGTGTCACTTGTAATTGAATTTATTTCCAAGAAAAAAGAAGAAAACGTATCTTTTGTCTGTCGTGTTCCCTTTCATTTCTCTCACTCACCCATCCTGGCCGCGTTTTGATTCCCATTTAGATACCAGCAGTCAGTTGAAAGCCGTCATCCCCTCGACTAGGCGTCAACTTTATGCCGGAACCCGACCCACATACGAAAACTTTACAACAATAACCGTGGAATCTCCGGTGAATCCTTGACTATAAGAATGCGTCTGCCCTGATTAATTTACACTCGACTGGGTACGCTGTTGCTATCAGTGTGTGCGGTAGTTTTTCAAATCGAAATTTCCCTCACTCGCCATCATCGCGTAAACATTCTTCGGTTTTGTGCAGCGAACTGCCATCGGCTCAGAGCGTCGATTTTGTTCGGATGATTATGTGACGAATGCATAGTTTGACACGAGTGCAGTTTAGTGAAATTCCAAAGCACATTATTTAGCGCAGGAATTGTCTTGTCATCCATGAGGTGAGATAGTGTATCTTGCTAGAAATCTTGCACGGATGAAAATCAAATTTTGTCGCATAGTTTGTGTTCGGCGTGTGTCTTGAAGAAAATCTCAAGCTCAAAATAAGTGGAATTCGACGTGTTTGAAGTTCAGTGTAAGCAGCCAACGTTTCCAAACAAATTACGACGTTCAGCGTCTGATACAGGAAAGCTTTCTTAATAGCATTGTTGGTTTATCCTGTTGCCATATCCGTTGTCTCTAGTACTCTTTCTAGTACCCGCAACAGAACTTGACAGATATATACATGTAAGTGGCGAAAATATTTATGGAATGCCTTGGCATAGGAAAGAAGCTGATGACAATGTGTAATTTAAAAACAGCAGCATACATTCGAGACAGGGTGGAGTCTCTGTCAGGGTTGGAATATCAAATGAATCCCTAAATACACAGCAACAACTTACGCATAAAATTAGGGTACATATTGTGTTTGACATGAAAAAAATGAAGACAGAACCCTCAACGCGTGAGTGTAGCTCAAATGGAAAAGTGGAATCAATTCTATAGAATTTGTTGAAGGTCAATGTGCCCTGAAATCAATTTCCCTCTACAAAGTAGGAGCTACTTAAATATCCTTAACAGAATCAGAAACGAAATGGTTCCTTAAAGTGTGCGTTGTTGTGGCTTAAGTCCGTTCATTCTGGTCTTGCCAATATATTGGACGGAGTGATTCATATTTTCTTAGAACAGTGTTATGCTTTTCTAACTCCTGACAAAATCAGGGAGAATTTAAGTCGAAACAGGACTCCCTACAAGGAGTTCTCCCCCTATCTTACACCCGTTCACCTTAAAGAACATTCAATTTGAACAAATCCCCAAAACAATAATTAAAATAATTTCCCCCACTGAATTCCCGTGAAAGGACTCCTCAGAATGACCCTGAAAACTGATGAGTAACACTGTCACCCCAGTGAATGTTGCACGGACGATAATAGCGAAACCAAACGTGGCCATCAGGACACAATCCAATAAAACATCTCAATGGATTTCTATTTTTGACTGTCTTTTGAGAGTGGCTCCTATCGCAGGAGTGGAATGAGTGGATCCTTTCGAGTGCCATTAGCCATTAGGAGACACGATTAAGATGAAAGTCTTAGGAATCGGTTTGGCAGCGGCAAGGTCGAGCATGGAGTCTAATCCTTGCTAATTCGTTACTTCACTTGAAAGGATCTCCTTCAGGGCACGAGTGTATGTGTGCTTTCAATGAAAGTAGATGGCAGACAAATCAATGAATTAAGGTGACATCACATTAAATTCCTTCATCCTTCCGTGGTTTTATTAAATTTATTCTGTTGAGCTAGTCGGTGTGTGTGTGTATGGGGGTGGGAGAGGAGAATGTATAATAGACATTATGGTAATAGCAAAGCTACACATCCACACACGAGAGAGCGACTCGCTCTCGGCCTGTTGAATGACAGCACAGAATATAATCGAGCATCGGGGGCTGTGAATTTTTTCACATGACCGCCCCTACAAAAAGGGATGCATACACCCGGTTACATAAATACGACAAGCGAATACATCCTTGTCCTATTTATAGCCGGAAACACAGTCATTGGGCCATTTTCAGGATGTCGGCCATTAGCCGGAGCACAAAAGAGAGCGGTGCTGTCATCTGCCTAAGCGGACGAGCACGCTAATCTCCAGATCTAATAACAGAAGTTCAAGTAGCCCATCGTCTAGAGCGGTCCTTGGCCGCTCACACTAAGATGGCGATGATGACCTCCTTCGGTGTGTGTATACACCTAATATTGCGTGATGGAGCAAGATAATCGAAAGGAAGACATTAGCATCGGAGCGACACACGTGGGCATACATCTGAATAAATTAGGCAGCTCTGGCCCGAAAAGGCAGCGGCAGAGGCGGTGGTGCCGGCAGGATGAAGTAGGAATTAATTTCATGGGGAGCTCGGTGCCTGGCGGGCGACGACGGAGCCCGTGAGTGAAAAGTTCGGCGCGTGTGTGCGTTTGTGCCGGTGCTACTGTGTTTATCGGAAGCCAACTGTTGCATCAGCGTGAATGAATTCTTTCCTCCTCAATGACTGGGGAACGTCTTGAAGTGTCCTTGTGCACGATGTGTCACGAATCGAGTCTGATTAAGGCTCGGGGAGACATGTATGGTTGCAAAGTCGATTTAAATCAAATTAAAGGTGGAAGGCGTTATTTGAAGCTGCTGGTGAATGCAAGTAAAGGTCGGTCTGTGACGTGGCGCCTATCTTTTTTTTTGCTGTTCCCCCATCTCCCCCCCCCCCCTCCCCATGTCGAAAGAGATGACTTCAAAATCCTTCGTGAGAAAAGTTTTCACTCAACTTCCTGGAACGAATTGATCCACTCCTTGCTGCTAATAGATGGCAGTTAGCTGTTCGTCTCGTACATTCATGTAGTTCTTAAAGCTGGTAAACATCTCGACAGCAGTTGAAACCCAACCCCCGAAGCGCTCTTGTGCACGTTAAGACCGTGGAGTGCGGATCCTAATTGCCCCAAGAGACAAAGCGCAAAAGTTTCCTGGAGGAATTATTGTACAAAGCTGTACCCCTTGTGTGTCGGCAAAGGATTATGTTGTATATAACCCGTGTTCTTCATGCTTTTCCCTGCTGTGGAGCTGAGAAATTCACGGACACTCTCCTTACGGTGGGATAGTCAATGAGTGTGACTTGAACATAATTAAGCCGTTTCCGAAGTTGAAGGAATTAACTTACGAGGAGGAAAAGACACGTTCATGCGTCTCTTGACTTTAAGACTTGATTTGATTGTTTGTCCTTAAAATTTGGCCTTTTTGACCAGGTTTAGAGATGCAGCTGGAAAGGTGGATGTGAAATATCAATATCAAATTTCCACGAAAGACTCTATTGCCACCAGTTTGAGATTAAATTTTACAGTCCTTTGACATGTATCCAGCAAAAGAAACTATCTTAAGCCGATAGGAAGAAAAATGCATGTTTTACGTCAGTCAGACATGAGTTTCAAATGTTTTCTGTCGAAAGGCTTCCCTCGTTTTGATGATGCTTCCAAAAATGAGTTTATTGGTCATATTTAAGTTCAAGACAGTCAATAGGGCCTTTCATTTGCTGACATAATCCCTTCTTTGAAGTACCTAGCCTACTATAGAAAACCGAACCTTTTGGAAATACGGCGATTTATTCCTCAAGTCCTTACACTTGACTGAACGATGCTCCAACTTCCCAAACCCTAAATTTTCTGAAGGTCTGCAAAATAAGCATCCTTGGCGTGAAAAGGCCGTCTTCGACTTAAAGTTTTGCCCGCCAGCGACTCTTTCGAGTTTAAAAACAAAAAGGAGTCGCACAAACCCTGTTCTGTGAGACACGGTGGATGGGACAGCAGTTCGAAGTCGGATTCGAAATCAATTCGGACATGGAGACATCGGCGGTGCGTTGTCATGGTGATTTGCAAAATCGGGTTTTCAGTAATCTAGCGTCTATACGGCCCAATTCTTCGTCATAGTACAGTTTGTGCTTCTTGAGATTTTCAACCTACCCGGATTTCAGTCAGTCATTATGTTTCCAAAGGGCAGGATAGTCCTTACCTTCCTTGGAGTACATTCGCTGGGTGAAGTCCACTGTACCCTCTGTTCCTTGGTCTCAAGCGTGCACCAATGGATCCATGCTTGTCGACGGTCACGAAACGGCGGAGAAACATTTTGGATTCTCCCAAACAGCATGAAGGTGTTTCACAGTTGCAGGAGGTGCCTGGAAAAAACGGAGCAACGCTACACTCATCACACAGACAGCTTTCTCACGACCAAATATTTTATACAGGCTATCACCCAAGCGGTCCTCTGAGTGCCTGTCTTGTACAGACTTAATCAGTGGTATGGCAATACGTCAAGTTTGATTTTTGCATAGTATTCCTTCGCCGTTTTCGGGACACCTGGTTGTGCGACTTTTGACCAAATTCAAACATGATAAACTAATTTTTATGATTGTCATCAAAGGATAAGACTCACCGTACAGAGCATCCAAGCGATCTTTGGTTTAAAATTTTGAAACAGCTGCCTAACAGTGTCAGCATTAAATTTTCTAAAATTCGCGGACACGTGTCCTTGCAGCCAATAGAGCAGAAATTGTGTTCCTACATAAGGCCACACACATCGATTGGGATGCCAAAATGATTACTTTGAGGCGAATTTGCCGAATTTTTTGTCCACAGTAGTATGTCAGAAAAGGAGGGCGTGCGTATGGCTTTGGAACAGACGCGGAATTTGTGTAACACATATCTCACGAATTTTTAAAGCTCTAGAATTTTGGTGTCTTCGGTTTTAAGAATTTTGGATTGCTATATTTTATCCCTTTCCTTTATCTCAGTTTTCAGTAGGGACTGTCTGTCAAAGCACATGTGCAGAACTTGCTTTTTATATTTAATTTTCGTACCACCTGTTTCCTTATGTTGGAAAAAACCTTTTTGAAGGCCTTGTCCACTCTGTCGAACTTTGAAATCTCTTTATCTTCCATTTTTGTGTTGTTGAAATCTCTTTATCTTCCATTTTTGTGATCGTTATTTATTGGTGCAAAAGTTTGGCATCATATGAACAATTCCTACTCCTTCCGTGTCCTTGTTGCTTCGTTATTGCACGTGGACATTCGAAGAGCCTATACCGACAAGAAAACTTGCGTCATCCTTGTAGTCTCATGCGTATCGACATCCATCAACTTTACCGCCGCCGGCTAGAATCAAAAATTCTCTCATTTCATAAAATTTCACAAAGAATTCCATTTTTTGCAGAATTTTTCAGGATTTCCCATCGGAATTGAAATTCATTTTTAAAACGTTTTATTCTCTCTTTTTTTTGTTTGCAGAAATCGAAGCCGTCGAAGCATGCAAATGGCTTCGTGCCGCTGGGTTCCCGCAGTACGCGCAGATGTACGAAGGTAAGTTGCTCCTGGAAAGCCCACGTACCGACAATGGACGCTTAATTGAAATCGAACACCATTTCCACGTCGAATGCACTTTACAAAAACCCGAACGATATAATCGAGAGATCTGTCGTCCACCACCCCATCACGACCTACAGCATCAGACGCCCTTGAAACGGGCGCCACAATGGACTGGCCAACATGAATCACAAACGACTTTTGTTTTCTTTCGGAGCAAAAGGCGTGTTGGCGGGGGGAGGGGCAGAGAAGTCCACCAGTGTCCTTATTGCAGTGCGAGGGCGCATCAAGGCCAACTACAAACACAGTCATTTAAAAAAAAAGCACGCTCGGAGGTTGCAGGCGGTTGCAAGTTGAAATGTCATTGTGTCCCTGCCAGTTCTCTCCAGCAATGTGTGTCCTATTTGTGTCGCATTTGAATAGACCTGCACACTGACGACGATAGGGACGGAATCATGCGCCATCGGTTCACCTGAATCGATCCGGTTGTGACCGCGGGAGTGGTGGAGTGTGTGCAGGGAGGAGGAGGGTCTATTAATAACCAGCCTCCGGCCTCCGTGTGACAGAATTGATTGCCTATCATCCCGCGTACTGGGTTTTCACTTTCATGGAGCTCGCCTCGGCACCGTCATCATCGCTGACGCCACCGCAGGACGTCCCACCGTCGAGTCCAGTGTTCTGAGTTGATGAAGTTTACACTTCGCTTTTGAATGGGCAGTCATGTGTGTGCTACATGCGACATTTTCGGGGCGAAAGCGGCAGGTCCTTTGACCTTCAAATCGCTTCGAATGTTACGCTCCCGTCACCAGAAAGGTCTGCTCGCGTATAAATAACAAGGTGTCTGTTCGGGAGCATTGTGGAACATGAGTTGATTGTGAGGGATAATTATTTTTGGAAAATGTTAACCGCCGGTACGAAGATGTTTACACAGACCCTGCGGGGATCGGTTGCGCTTGTCATGTTCCGAAATGCAATTAGTGCTGCGAAGCCGAAGGTCGAAGATTTGAAATTTTAACTGAAGGGGTTTCCTCATTCCTTCGGGACACCCAAGAAGTCTCAAGTTCTTGACTGCGTATAAAGTAAATTTTTACCAAAGGCAATGCAAACTCATCCCTCCAGGACGGTTAAATTCCCGCCTCCTTAACTCCTTGGTACGTGATAAATGTTCCGCAGCTGCCTTGTGCAGCCGACAAGGAGACGCTTCTGTCCCAGACTGTCTTCGACACTAGTCCGCATTTTTCTCACAGTCGCCTGCGCGTGACAAATTCCATCACGTCAGACTTCCAGAACCCCAATTTTTCAAGCTTAGCCAAATCGAAATTAGCGATCCATCCCCCAGCAGCAGGCACAGGCATCCCATCGCTCTATCGCCACTTCACACCTCCGAACCGCGCCACCGCCCAGTCAAGCGCTAAACAAATGATTTCCTCTACCTGACCAGGGCAAACATTTTAATTGACTTATTCATCATGCGATCGCAGCACGGGCTCCAACTCCAACTCATCACGAGAGGTCAGGCTGCATCGCATGCAGGCCCCTGCGCCATATCGCAGCCGTAACAACAACCTGATGCAGATTGATGTGGCTCGTAAGGCCGACCACCGCCTTCTCATCAGGAAATGTTAACCCAAACATATGTGGTTGCTGACTGGTTCCAGCGGCTAATTAAGCCGCAGATTCATCACCGCCCGAATGAAGAGGTGAATGCGCCGGCCTGTGCGCTCAGCGCACTGGACTGCGTCGTCTCGGTTAGGAAGCGACCGCACTCCCAAGGTCATCAACGCCGCCTGCGATCACGCAGGGCACCAGATAGACATCATTTGCTTAATCCACGCCATCAATCTGGAATTCCCTCAGGCGATCGTCGTGCGGGCCCGGGTGGTTATGTCACATAAAGTGCCGATCCCAGTTTGCGTGTGTGTGCGCAGGTCCAAGCGAGCGACGTGCAGTGGTAGGCAAATTAATAAATCACATCAATGTGGTTCCTTTGGTTGGTGGGTTTTCGGGGCCCCGGGACGCGCACGGATTAAAGAACGCCAAACACGGGCTTATGCTGCGGGGTGGACACGACGTCTCGGCTCTCTCGCATTATCGCCGGCCTCGCCCTGACGGAGCATGACGCTCCATGTTAAGAGGAATTAATTACTTGCGGGAGGCAGGACTCCATGCCGCAGAAGTTCCCCGGCAAACGCCAATCCAGAATTATGTGCCGGAGCGCGGTGGACTCTCCTTTACGGGCTAACAAGCGTGCACCGTCTTGGGGCGGAGATTAAGGACCGGCAATCGATGGTGTTTTGTTTTCGGGCTGTCTGATTTTTGGTCGGCGTCGAAATCTGGCTGGTGTCGGGTTTCGGTGGTTCCTGGGATGGAGAGTGAAAATGAAATGGAATTCCAGACAGAGACGGCGACGTGCGAGACGCAATTGAAAGTGGCATGGCGTGTTGGAGGGCTGTGTTTGGCTGCCACGCAGTTCTGCGCTGTGGTCAACAAACTCTGCATTCATCGCTGTGACATTGAACTCTGTGGAATTTTTCCTTCTTTTGCATGCGCTGCAGGATGTGATGTGACTTGAGAAATAGTCCAAATTGATGTTTCGTCTATGGATTACCTCAGAAACAGGTCACTTGTCGAAGATTATCAAAAAAAAACTCCAACCTGTGACTGGGATCTCACCACAGCAGAAAATGCAAAGAGGAGCCGGTTAAAAAACAGAAAAATCTGTTTCCTGATGATCTTCGCCTCGTTTCCAAGACACCGGCCGACCGTGTAAAGGCCCGCCACAGATATTCCATCATTCGCGGCCTTGACAACAAAGAAGTACCCCGAGGTGTCGATAGGAATCCATTAAAGCGTTTCAACGCAATCGCACCGACGACCGCCCAGCACCGATTGGTTCTATATATTATATGCGACTAAAGAGTGAGATAGACAGAGCAGAGAACAATTGCTGGCCAACCGGCATCATCTCCACTCGTATCTAATTTAAATTAAAATTAAATCTGTCACAGATAATCGGATTGCCCGGACAGGAGTTATCGGCGATAAATATTCACTCGGACATGGCCTTATCCTCCACACCAGACCGCCACCGTCGACCGCGAGCGTGCACAAAAATTTGAGTCTTTTTCACGGTCAAGTGGATTAGAGAGCGAACGTCCCATCGGCGCGGGCCGACTGAAGCAGCCGCAGCAGCAGCAGCAGACAGCCTCTTTCACACTGCCTGCCCACGGGGCAATTGGCCGCGGCCAGTCCCCCCGATCTACGCACATTTGAAACAGAGCTGCAGGCCGAATTCTATGGCCCAAATCTGACGTAAATGCAAACGAATCCCACCGCGCAACCGCTTCACCGGAATCCGTCCAGATATGAGAAGTTATTACCGCCATCCGTGGTGCTCATGCATGCAGCGCTAGTCCACTTCTTGCTCAACTCTCTTCGCTGGAAGTGGAAATGGCTATTTTTACCACATATTGATATCCCATCTAACCGGCCCGCCCTTTTCGATCCGACGGATCTGGATCCAATAAATTTGTTGTTTGATTCCGTTTCTTTTTGAGAGTGGCTTTTTTTTCTCTCTGCTCCGTTCGATTTTCCTGCGTTTCGCTCTCGCTCGGCCGCACTGCGTGTCCCCTCCAGTGGTGGTTTCCTTGGCCAGTCGTAAATTGTCAGTTTGCGCACTCTGAATGCTCCTCTCTCTTGCGTTCTCTCGCAGCGATCGGACAACGAAACGCCGCAGGATTAGCAAATTATCGCTCTCAAATTGCTGAACGGTGCGTCCTGAACGTTAATTTATTAGAAAACCCTGCCGTCAAGTCCTTTTTCTTCCCTTTAAAAAAAAAAGACACAAAACGCAAAAAAACTCCCCTGGTGTCCTAGTGCGCGTCAGACGCACCGCGGATAAGGTCATTCATCTCGAGAACGATGCTGGGTGTTGAGTTTCTTTCGTTTTGCCTTTCCTGCTGCGACAAGGAAACATAGAGAGTGCTGTGAAACAAGATTTCCTACATGCAAATTGGTTTAGATACGGCGGCGATACCAGTGCTGCGATGCGGATACACACCGATCCCAAAGGAGGTGGTGTATCTTTCGCTGTGCTTGCTGTGGCCTTTTGTGCTCGCCTGAGTGCAGTGAATACTTTAAAGGAGTGCAGCAGTGCTAATTTGTGTTGACTTGTTGATTAAAGTATTTTTTTCCTTTTTTATTTTTTTTTTGTTTCGGTTTTTCATTCGTGTTCCTGTGCGTTTTGAAAGGACTTCTGGAACAGGGCAGAACATATGCTCTCGACCGTGTCAGGGTAGATAGTGTAAGTGCTTCCGTGTCATATCTGTATTTCGGTGAACGGCCATGACGATGTGGACCCCCTTCTGGAATAATCTTGAGGAACTTTGAATCTTGTTTAGTTGCATAACCTTCGATTGTGCCAACTGAAATCAGGACTATTTCCCTATCGTGTTACTCGCCGTGAAGATGAAGTATATTTCACTATCCCAAAAATGACAACAATTGGGTGATTGTATATCTAAAGTTAGTCGTGATTGTGAAAACGGGGTTATAATGTATTTCAGCAATGTTACACGAGAGAACCTCCTTCCAACTTCGTCACTGGATATCCTTCTTGAAGTTGGTTTCTTTCTTTGTAAAGGTTTAATACCGAGTGAATCAAATTTCTGCAAAATTGTTGAAGCCCACAGTTTCTTTTTTTTTTCAAATCAATGCATTCGTTGGCGTATCTCTGAAATTGCAAATGTGCGATGCAACTACAACTTCTGCTACGTTTCATCTGTGAGTTTTGGGCTTTTTCTGATTTTTGTTTTCCTTTTGCAAGTTTTATTTTACCTCTCTCTCACTGAGCGCCTGCCTTTAAAAACTCAAAACAATTTGTCACCAAAGTTATAATTTAAAAATTGAGGTTCAATTGAAGCACTTCGTTGTACAAAGGGACCTAGTTCTTACTTCTTCAGAAACTACTACTTTTGTCAGATCTTTCTAGAAAGGGAAGAAACTACAGTCTTTTGCTGACGTAGAAACAACGGAATTTATGAAGTTTTTAGTGGACAATTAGTACTTTTTGTGTTTATGTTTAGTTTGACGGCTCGGCCGTCGACTATTAGTCATCTAGACCACAAAGCGCAAAATCGGACATAAATCAGTCATATGTTCTTCGAAAATCTTTACAGAAGAATGATTTATCTACTTTAAATGTTTCCCTTTTTTTATCCTGAAACTCTTTTCTGTCAAAGCTGTTCTATTTATCAATTTTGTAGCCCACAAGACAATGTCCTTTTCAATTCTGGCTCAAGTCGAAAAATGAACTGGGGACCTTGTGCGCAAGCGTTATTGCATTTACTCTCTTCGGCTCAGCAGGAGCAATTCTGTGTTTCAAAAACACAAAAAAGTCCGATTTGCATGAAACAAAAAAAAAACAAAACGATATTCTCACTCAATCTCTTGAATTCACTCACACACCCCTAACACTTTGTGGCTTCGTTTGAAATTCACACAATTTTGAGACTACGTTAGGTGTTCCACGTTCGTCTGTTTTTCATTTTAAATTTTCAGAACCAGTTTGAGTTTGTTTGTAACAAAAGTTGCTGACGACTAGAACGTAGGTTCTTACAGCTTCTTTAACAAACTACACGTGTGGTGCGAGCTATTGTAAAGGGAGCCTACAATTTTTTGCAGACTCCGAACGGCTTTTTATAGGGGATCTTCGGCGTGTGAGTCAACACACTTGCCTACTTCGACACGGCGAATAAGCCCTTTGACCCAATCCCATTAATCTTTTGCACGAACTACAAACACCTCGAGCAGACTGAGCATCGATCAGAATAAGTTCTCATTAACTATCAAAACAAACTTTAAGGCTCTGACGCAAATGTAGAATACTTTAGTTTCGTCAGCGCCGGTCCGAATTTACGACGCTTGGAATAGTACAATAAACACTTAAACACAACGCACAGCTGATTTCATTTGACAGATGGTTCAAGTGGGACGTTTATTTAAAATTACCAAAATTTGACTGTCAGCGCTAAATAAGAGAGATAAATTACAATTTGAGGAACAACAGTCACTCGTGTCACCGTCAGTATTCCCCAATGTGTTACCTCCCATAAACACAAACCAAAATATTACTGACGCTAACACAACTAACGTATTCAATGTGCTGCAGTCTGCACCAGAACGTGTGATAATACTTATACGGAATCCCGAAGCCTAACATGATTCTTTATCTTGGAACACCATAAAATAGTCAAAGCACAAGTTAAAAACAATCGCTAGAATATTTTTGCCAAGTTGGAAGCCTTGGCATTTGGCACCAACCTCAACTGCCATTTTAAGTGTCACAAAGTTAACTGAATGTTGACCGTTAATGGATTGCTTATGAGTCTAACAACGCGTTAAAATTGTTAAAACGTATTATAAAAGTTGTAATTAACATATTTTTCGCGCATGACGCGATGACAGTGTCATCATTGTGTTGGACTACGAACGCAATCGGTATAAATGTGAAAAAATGTGAAGAGAGTGGAAGCGTCACTGGTCGTGTGGTCGCCGCTGCGTAGTGGGTGAGTGTGTCGACTCCCACCCAAAAGGTCTAGGTTCGATTCCCGGGCGGGACACCTCGTATTTTTTCACGGCATCACTTCTTTCGAATTGCTGACAAAACTCAAAGAGTATCAATTGTCTGTGAAGAGCTTCTCAAATCTTGCCGTTCGGAATCGGCAAAAAACTGTAGGTCCCTTCCACTTGTGAAAGAACAGTATCACGCACAACAGGAGTAGTTGTTGTAGAAGCTAGACCCTGGTCCTTTGCGGGCTGTAGTGTCACTCAATTAGAAAGCGTCACTGATGCTGAAAAGCCTGTGCATCATCGAAAAGAATGAACAGTCAAAAAAATTCCTGGAGTAATTACAACTGTTGCTGATGATCCGAATTAATCGATTTCCTGGCATCCACACCAATTAAACTTATCATACTCCTCCTCCTGCTTTCGGATTGCATCCCTCGTATTAAGCGGAACTTACGCAGCAATTGAAGCCGGCTGACCGTTTACAATGCCACACATGCATTCATTCTTTTTTGAGAAAACAGACAATAAACACAGATTTTTCAAACGCCGTGATGAAACACATTTCTCGCTTGATGGATATGAAAACATGAGAATTTGCACATCCACCGGGAATGGCTCCAAAAAAGGCAATGGGTCTAAGGGTACAGTCAATTCTGGGCGATATTGTCAAATGATAAACTATTTTTGTGGCCAAGGATGACTTGAATGATATGTGGGTCCAATATGACGAGCCAACAAGTCACACAACACAGTCATTTATAACTTTATTGGGTGAGAATATGTTTTCTTGCGTTTTTGGTTTTGCTTTTGATTTTCTAAAGCAGATTGTGAACATTTTACACTCAAAAAGCTACCGCACTTAAGTAATCCCCAGAATTGAACGCTTTGAAAAGACTTTCCAAGCAACAGCTTCTGATAGAGAAAACATTTTACATCAGAACGATAATCTAAAAGATTCAATGCGATTTGTTTCTTGAAACACCTACCTCTCAAATCTTTCACGTGGCAAGATTATACATGAGGACCCAAACGGTGGTTACGTGTTGACAGCTGGTCTAGTTATCTGGAACAGCGAAAAGCAGCAAAATATAATTGACCCAACTCTACAATTCAGTGAGCATCCTTTCATCCACTATGATATGCTGGACTCCTTAAGAACGTTGATAACTCACTCTCTCCATCAATTTTCTCCATATACGCAAATTGTATAGTTTCTCCGCTTCCCTTTCACCTCCTCGCTGCACCTTCACTATAAGGCTTAAATGTCATAACCCCTCCCTTAAAATTAGTTTGCTTCGATTCAGCCCAAGCTTGATATTTTTAACCTTCCATTTCAAACAACAAAACAAAAAAAAAAACTATAAAGCTCCCGCCCGTGGGGGCTGCTCGTATTCTGAACTGTAAATTCAATTAACCTGCTTCAACGTGGACGCAAGGGTTAAAATTCGATGTCGGACGTTGGATTTCTATTTTCTGTTCACTCGATTGCCGCCTAAAATAACTGCAACCCGGACCTCTGTTCCGCAGAACTTTTGTGTTCATTGAAACGTTAAAGGATTAAAATAAATTGAACAAATGAAAATGAGAACTTTGCGGATAGTTAGGCAGGCTCTCCAGGTCAGGAAGCATATTTTTGAAAAATGAAAGTATATTTGAAAGTGGATTCCTGCTTGTTCAGGAGTAATGCAGTCAACCCTGAGACTCTCTTAGCTGTCTCTTATACGAAACTTCGATGGCGATGGACAGAGGAACAAAGAACAAATCTTGTCCCAAGATAGAAGCCGTTGACGCATTTTTCCACAGTCGAAAGTGGGACAATGCTTCAACTCACACGCCGAAGGCTTTACGTTCTTGGATTGAATTCTATTTTGAATTTCTTCATGGTACCACCTCTTTTCAGTTGCTGACAACATTCGCAGAGAACTAAGGGCTTATGAAAAGCTTCTCAGACTTCTCTCTCTATTTATGTCGGCACACAAAAAAGGAAACAATAAAATTGTATTTATTTCGATCCTCTTTTATAAGGATAAATATCGACAGATTTATGGCGACTTCATTCACTTCAGTTGAAGGACCTCTTTCTGCAACTATGCACGTTGTCTGAGCACCTCAAACCTCTTTTAGAAAACTGTTTCCACGCATCTCAACTTTTTCCTCCCAGATCAGACATAAACGTAGTGTTGACATTTAAGATATGTAAGATGACAGTCACAACTTAGTGTCAAACTCCAACACCTGAAGTAGCACTCTCGCAATTTGCGATTTCATTCACTTTACTCCATTAAGTCATTCAGCTCTGTCGGCTTCGCGCGATTCAAGTGTGTCAACAAAAACAAAACATTCCACACATCCGTAACGCGCTGACACTTTCTCATCTAACAACTCCCGACCGCATCACCCACTGCCACCCGAATTGATCATTTGACGAGAGAGCGTGCGCAAATACAACTTCTGTTCGAATTCTCGGTAAATATTGTACCGTCGGGCCGCGTGACACATTGAGGTTTGTTTGAAGACAAACCTTGAAGGTGTAGGTATGTGGGCCCATCATGTGGGAGGTCGTTGCATCACGCGTTTAAGTGCTTAGGTTCATAATTTATTCCTGTCAACTTTGTCAGCTAATTGATATGTTGTCTGCCTTTTCTTTTCAGATCATCAATTCCCAATTGATTTGACGAATGTAGCCAAAGACCACACAAATCTGGAGAACGATCCATTGCAGTCATTGTATCGGCGCCTGTGTATATTAAACCGATGTGCAAATATGCGATTGGACAGTAGTCATAAGTCTCATACTCCACAGGTAAGTAAAATGCACTACAACCAATCATGAGTGGTTTTTGAAAGCTCAAAAGCACTTATTAAATATACTATAAAAATCGACCTTCATCGCTGTCGCAATATTTGTAACATTCTTTTTACACAAGGCTTAAGGATCTAGTAAAAAGCTGTTAAAAGCTTTATCTGAGCTTTTATGAACTTTCAGAAAGCTTTTCATTTTCCATCTTATTCTTCTTTTTTCAAGAATATTAGAAGTTTTGCGATGAAAAACCTCAAGTAACAAATATTCCTCCACAAGGGCAAGGCAAAGCTGAGCTTTCATTGAAGGTTCAGAAAAATTTTCGAGAACAATACTTTGCCTCAATGAGCCTTTTAACACTACGAATGCAATATAGACCCCTAGGCCATATCATGAAACTGTGTAAAATTCACTTGGCTTCAATTTGGCAGAGAGTATTTCAATTTTAAAAAGCTTACATGTTCTTATTTCCTTATGGTCCTTCATCAATGAAAGTTTTTTTTTTAAATTTCAAACGTGCCTGCGATACTGTTTCAAGATGTTTCAAGAGCTCGAGATTGTCATAAAATATATACATTGAGCTTTCGTCGAAACTTTAGAAAACAAAAGCTTTCCTCTAGCTCTAGCGCTCTTTCAAACAAACTTTTCGGATATGAAGAGTTCGGGTGGCTGGTCCTAACATTGGTCCCCTATGCATAGTTCAAAAACCCTAATTTGCACATCCCCAGATAAGCGTTTCTAGAAAAAGTTCTTCAAGTTGTTTCACAAAAGCCTCAACATGCAAGAAGAACCTTTGAACACCTTGCTTCGTCCAACAAACATTGAAACCTCATGAAACACCTAACTATTCGTTATTGTCTCCAAAGCTCTAAAAAGCCCACCTTAACCGCTGCATTTCTTGTCCGTTGCAGAAAGAAGATTCCGATGATGAAAATTGTGCTCTAAGTGAAAACTGGACATTCCAACCTCACATCCGACGTTGGTCACGCATCGGCGAAATGGGTCTCGAACTGCCCACAAAACTAAGTCAGGACAAAACCGAAAGCTCTTCGAAGGAGTCCAGTCCGGATCGATTCGAAGACGATGACACCTACGACATTTCCGGTGCAGCACTTAATCTCTCACTCTCCCACGATCAAACCGAGGCGGTGAACAATGATTCGGACTCATCAGCTGTCCGTCTCCGTCGGACGGGCAGTGAACGTTTAAAAGATGGGGCCAAGGCGCTCCTCCGTAGAGTCGAGTCCATAAAGTCCCGTCGAAGGAAACGACAGAACCGCGAAGGCATCGTAATCAGTGGACCACAGGCGCTGGATCTATCCCAACTGGGGCAGCGTGGCCTCCGCAAGCCCGATGCTGTGTACTCGACACCACCGTCGCCATCAGCCGTCAGTCCAATGCATATTTACCCCAAGAGTCCACTGTTCCATCACCCAGGCCAGCACGAGTTGAAAGTGCCGTCGCAGAGCGAAAACTTCCTCAGTCCCAACCGGATGAGCAGCCCGAAGAGGACTCCAACGACGCCGAGATCGATGCGCGCTAGTCCACTGCACTTCTTTGCGACGTCTCCGATGCCACATCTGAAGGAGGGCAAGTCCGACGACTCGTCCTCCTACTACAGCGACAGTCAGGAGTCTTCGTCGACTGGTGGTGGGAAGCTAACGCTGTCCCTGCGAAAGGCTCCATCGAAATCGAGGCGGTTCTTGCAGCGCACAGGTAAAGTGGACGACATCGGTGCACATTCCGACTCTGAGTGCCACCAAGGCAGGAAGTTTGTCTTCAAGGATGGAAGCTCCGGTACCACAGGGGTAAGTCACCGCAAATCTCTGCGTCTGTCATTCTCAGCTCAAATTTCTCTCCCACTTGCAGATGAAAGTGAAGAAACTCACTCGAGGTGGGTCATTGAATCTCGGAAAGGATCCGAAAAAGCGGGAAGGATTCAGATCAGCCAGTTTCCGAACGCGTTCCACAGTCCGCAAGGACCACAAGAACTCGGAGAGTGACACGGAGAACGTCAAAGTCAGGTAAGGAAGCTATTCTTTCGCCGAAGGTGGTTGGAACTAATTAAGTCTTCTGCGTTCTTGCAGCAAAAGTCCAGTTGTCCGATGGCACAGCTTCCAAGAAGAGGAACGTCCGCACATGATCTTCAAGAAGTGTGTCACCCGCAAAGTCGAGGTAGAGAAGACCGAGGGCACCCCGTTCGCAGCGATGTCCTGCGGACAGTTGCAGATCATTCGCAAGTTAGCCTTGGCCATACTGACCGGTTATATGGAGCGATACTGCCCGACCCACCGCTCCGGCTGGAACTGGGAGCTGCCGAAGTTCATCAAGAAGATCAAGATGCCAGACTACAAGGACAAGAAGGTCTTTGGGGTGCCACTGCTGCTCATCCTGCAACGCACTGGCCAAACACTCCCGGTGGCTGTGAGGGCGGCATTTAGGTGGTTGCAGCTGAACGCCCTCGATCAAATCGGACTGTTCCGAAAGTCCGGAGTGAAATCCAGAATATTCAAGCTGAAGGAGCGCATTGAGTTGGCCGAGTCCTCAGCGGAATGCATGGATGTCTTTGACACGCAGCAGGCGTACGACGTGGCCGACATGTTAAAGCAGTATTTCCGAGACCTCCCCGAGTCCCTGTTGACCACAAAGATGTCCGAGACTTTTGCGGCGATATTTCAACGTATGCTATGCTTCCTCACACTCCACCTACATGGTACTCATGTCAATTTCTCTTCATTCAGATCTGCCCCCAGACGTCCGTCTCGACGCAGTACAATGTGCAGTGCTGCTCCTGCCCGACGAGAATCGCGAGATTCTCTACGCACTCCTGGAGTTCCTCACGCTTGTGTCAGACAACTCGCAATATAACCAAATGACAGCCAACAACCTGGCGGTATGCCTCGCACCATCTCTGTTCCACACCAGCATATCGACAGGCTCCTCGTCGGTGTCAGCGTCTCCGCGTCGCCGTAAAACCACCGGTGTTCCAGATGTCAAGGAGCTGTCCGAAGCGAAGGCGTCCCACGAATGTCTCTCATTCATGATTGACAACTACCGACAGATATTTACAGCGTCGCGCGAGAGGATATCCAAGTGCAACTTTGGCTACATGGAGGAGTCCCGACCCGTTCCGCTCGAGGCACTGGGCGAGGGAATGCAATTCCACAACTGGCGGGGCTACCTGTACGAGTGCACGAGCGCCACCATCAAGGAGGGTAGAGAGAAGTAAAGGCTCTCTCTTGAAAAGTGTGTGTCACTTGTAACGGTATTTGGTTGATTTCAGGTCCCGAGGTTGGTTCACCATTACATCGCTGGACACAAACGTCGACATTGCATACAAGAAGGTGGGAGACGGTCATCCATTGCGGCTGTGGCGGTGCATAACTGAGGTTGAGGGTCCGCCCAAGGATGTGTTGGAGTATGTGCTAAAGCACAGAGCGTCGTGGGACATCAACCTCCTGCAGAGCCAGACAATTGAGAAGCTGGACGAACGCACTGAGGTTTTCCAGTACGTCTTCGACGGTCAAATGTGCACCGACTTTTGCGTGCTAAGGTAGGGACACGGGCATTACAGGAATGGCCAGCGCAGTTAGTTACCGTTCTCTGTTTCAGGTCTTGGCAGACAGATCTTCCCCGCGGTGCCTGTGTCATTGTGGAGACCTCAATCGAGCATCCCAAAGCTAGGCCGATATTCGGCAGTATCCGTGGCGTTGTGCTCGCCTCGCGATACCTCATCGAACCCTGCGGCAGTGGCCGCTCAAGAGTCATGCACCTGGCCAGAGTCGACATTAAGTAAGTTCATCCCTAAGCAAGAGCCAAACCGAACTCAACAACTCTTCTCTTCCTAGGGGCAAGACGCCGGAATGGTACAACAAGAGCTACGGACACATCTGCTCCCACTATCTGTCAAAAATCAAACTGGCCTTCCGCCACGTTGCCGACGGCCCCGAGAGCAAGGTGTGATCACAGTTCCCAACCACACAACATTGCGCTTCGAAATGACAAACCAAGTCTCAAAACAGCATTTACCGCGGACTTATGTCCGCCCCCACACAATCCCACAAACCGGACGAACCGGACAGCAAACAAAACGCGGACCAACATGCCAGCTGCCCCAACTAGATCCCCACTCTACCGAGCGCAATCTAAGCTAAGCTATGTCTAAGCAGCTGTTTGTACATACAAAACATTGAATTCTATGTTTTTTTTTTTCTTTTGTATTCTGTTTTATTTATAATCTACGTGTAAATGACTTGTTTCTACTGGAAAAGCTGATTTTCTGAACCCAAATACTCAAACTAAATATATCACAAAATAGACAAGCGAACGGCTTACAGTTAAACGTGTATTTTTGTATCAACCAGCAGACATAACCTGCTTTAGCAAAAATTAAAAAAACAAAAACCCTAGAGTAGTCTTAGGCTTGTAAGGAAGGATGAAAATGTATTTATGCAATAGATTGTTAGAGAATGTTTAAGATACATACTAAATGTACCCACACTCAACAACAACACACACACACATGCACACATTCAATGTATCAATTGTTTATTGTTAACCCGATATGTATTGTACGTTTACTAATGCAAATGAATTAATAAGATGGAACCTAGTCAAATCGTTGAAATGTCAAGAAAATAATTTACTAACTACTTTATGGATGTATACAAGCCAATTGGTGGCACACAACACACTTGTGTGATTGATAGTCGTTAAGTGAGATGTGCAACAAGTGCACGGATATACATATACACATATATTATGAAAATAATTGTAACTGTATAGAGAGATGTGTCTTACAAGAAATACAGGGCAGTTTTTTTTGAACAAATACCGTGATGTTTTGTTTCGTAACGCGTCGCCGACTTAACACAGAGGTGACGAGCTGTGTTCAATTTTCTTTACCGACCTCTAGCTTCGAAAAGTTGCATGTTCTTAGAGCGCTCTGGTGTAATCAGTGGAGCACTCAGAAATTGCCACTAATGTGGACTAATGGTATGCGATCTCACTTATGCGTGGAGAAGTTTGTTTTTAGCTTTTTTCTAAATTCGTACTACGCACGAATTCGATTTGAAGAAACGTGAAAGATTGCCTATATCTCACGATAGAAACATGTACTGTATTGCAAGTGGAAGAAGAAGTATCTTGTCGTGTTGAGAGAATATTTAGTCCTGTTGACGTTGATGGCGTCTGGAGGGCAAGATCTAGTTAAACGTCATCGGATCCAACGCTTAAATGGCTAGCTCATGTAAAAAGATTGGAAGCTCCGTCCGAAAGAATCTTCGATCCGAAACTATAGGGACAACGAAGCAGAGGAAGTCCTCGAACGAAATGAAGCAAATGGACACAAGTGAAGACGGAACACAACCAACTTAATAATAATTGATAATTGAGCACAAAAACTACTCGTTTTGTACAAGCTACTGTTCTCTCACGTACAAAAGGGACCTACAGTTTTTTGCCGATTCCGAACGGCGAGATTTGAGAGGCTGTTCACAAACAATTGGTACTCTTTGAGTGTTATCAGCAGCTCGAAAGAGGTGGTGCCGTGAAAAAATGCGAGGTGTCCCGTCCGGGAATCGAATCTTTCTGACTTTCTGCGCGGCGGTCGACGCACTTACCCACTACGCCAGGGCGACCACACGTCATAGAATCCAGCTCTTAAACGGCTAAGTGATGTAGAACGAATGACAACACAGTTCCGGCCGGAAGGACTCACTTTAAAACACATTTGCAGGTATTTCTACAACAAATCCTTTTCCGATCAGGAAGACCTAATCGTAGTTAACGCTAAAATTTTTCAGTGAAGAAACCTTTAAACTTATGTAAATTTGACCAGTGTTCTGTTATCTCCTAAAATGTGAAACTCTTCGTCAACCACTCACCTCCTATCCACCCAAAGCAGGTTAGACCCTCTCTGATAAGTCTGCAGAAAAGATCTTTCCAGTTGTCCATTTTGATCCAGGCAGGTTTCGGTCCCAACCTTATATCCACTGGATAGCTTTGTCGCTTATTTGTAAAACTTTTGGACTTCGTTCCTGCCATAATACCTCTCTGTTTCATCGACCGCACACTTCTCAAGCTCTCTCTTTTTCCTTCTGAGAAGCCGATTCTCTTCTGAATCTGTTTCTGTTCGTAGAACTGACGAACAGCTCTCGTAGCAGCGTTGCCTTATAGGCCTCCTCTTTAGCTGCATGTGACTGCCTGCACTTGTCTTCAAAGCATGAATTCATTCTGGGTGGTAACGTGAAACCCAGCACATCAGCGCCATCTTCTTTGATGGCTTCTTGACAACGTTTCCATTCTTCTTCTATTGTCAATTCAGGCAGCGTCTAACTTTGACAGAGTTTCAAGGAGAATCGGTAGGCAAAGATCACAGCGATTTTAGCTTTCCGACGTCAACCCGTTTTTCGACACCCGACATCTACAATATTGGAGGCGTGTCAGACGTTGATCGCAACGTGATCAATCTGATTGACGCCTGATTGATCAGGGGATCACCAGGTTCCTTAATCGATGTTGAGATGTGAGAACCGCGTACTACTCACAAAGAGGGTACGCCCCGCGGCGAAGCAGTCCGTCTCCGGACTATGCAGGCTGTATTTCCTGATGACGCCAGCAAAGATGTCCTCTTTTCCCAGCTGAGCATTGAAATCTCCTAGAACGATCTTGGTGTCATAGCATAGGGAAATAGACCGTATGTTCTTTCTAATAGATCATAGAATTCATTCTTACTATTATCATCCTTCTCCTCTGTCGGGACATGAGGGCAAATCAGGCTGATGTTCCCGAACAACAAATGCGCATCCGAATAAGCGCTGTCTTCTCTCCCTGTAGCAGTCCCTGTAGTATATATCGCAGCTATCCATCTTCCTTTTGCCCAGTCCATCCCACCAAACTTCCTGGATGGCGGTGATATCTGCTTTGGAGCAGCCCAGGGCCTCTGCAAGTTGTTCGGCTGCCCGCGGTCTTTTATGCTACCTCACATTCCACGTGCAGAACCGTAAACCGTTGTCCCTTAATCATTTGCTGGGGTCGTCAACAGAAGTCCTTCCGGAAATAATTTGTTTTATGTGGTGAGGGAGTCAACCTCACGCACAACCCACAGACTGGTAGGCAAGAGCCAAAAAGATCCAAGAAGCGTCAGACGAAACTTGCACAAAATGTCTCAGAATGCTCAAAATATAAATAAATGAACGAAAGATTTCATCAAGGTGTTACTCACTACTTGCGTCCTGTTTTTTTCTGCAGATCTTCAGTACATTGTATAAGGTGACTATGGACACACACTTAACAAAGTCATTCAAGGTCATGGCGGCGTGGACTATCAGATCAAGGCCTTGAGGAAAACAGGCTGGTAGGGACAGTCTGATCTGAGTCTACATTCAGTTACCATGGCGGTTTAGGAGCCTCTATGACTTTGTTTCAGCCTGACCTTGTCGTAGGAGGTGTCGTGGTATATGTAACTTAAGCCCAAAACTGAGATTAGTGTACCGTGGTGAGCAGTCTAAAACAGTTTTATTCAATGGTCTGTGTCATGGTAAGGATATCTGGTTATAAGCAATTTTGATCACCCGTCCTACTACTCACTGAAGTACAGTGACTGTTTCCCAAATATGAACTCAGTTTTTACTTGCGTATACGAAGCGTCTAGTCTTGTGTTATATGCGACTTTTGGACCCTATGATATAAGGTCTCAAAAGCACTTTACTCTAATTCACATCTGTCCTTCAATCTTGCCAAGAACTTTTCAGGCGTTGTTTATCTTTGAGAATCTTTGACATATTTGAGATTATTGTCTCCATTAAGTCTGATTCCTTCAGCTTAGCTCTTAATTGGCAACAAAAAGAGATGGGTAAGTATTTATGATGAGTTAAGCATTAGCCTAATACAATAACTTCTGTAGCTTCCGCATTGATGAAGAAAATTTACTCCCGCATCCTTAATTCCTGCTCCGCTCGCTCCTTCTAAAAGGACAGAATACCTCATTGAGGACAGGACAGTTTACCATGATTAGCTTAGCGAGACCAAAATAACACAGCTTCCTTCTGAATCCATCTCAGTGCTGTTCTTTGTACTCTAGTACGATATCATTTATATTCACATTGGTAACACCAATCAGTAATTTGTAGGGCGCATACAAACCCCATTGCATACTTCCAGGATGAAAGATGCGCAAACTCATTGGTATCACCATAAAGACATGGTATACTTCTAGAAAAATAAAATAAAAATAACTTCTCAAATAACGTTGCATACTTCTGGGCACACATAAACTCTAAAACTGCACAATGGAATTCCCTTCCCTTCAACAACCGACCATTGTCCCTTTGATGTCATTCCAAAGTAAGTGCAACAGTTCCATGCCTTTTTGGACGGACCACTACACCGGTAAATATGGTATGGGACATCGCTCGGTAATTAAAGAGCTCTCCACTCACAAAGGATTCTCCGGGTGTTGTTTGCATAATTGGAATCGTAATAGTTCGCGTCGCGCTGCCACCGTCCCTTTAATTAGGCACGACCATCGCAGCGGGCAGCCGTTGCCCGCGACCACATCACCTCTTCTGGATCGGGCCAAGTAAGTCATGTTTTCGGTATGCGTGTGCATGTAGCCGCCTGCCGCTGTAGCCAACCACCGCCGACAGTCAATGGCCACCGGGCCGCTCGGCCGCCGACCAACTGCCACTGTCATCCCCACAGCCGGTGCATCTTTGTACGGCATGTTGGCCATGTTGCGCGGTTTGTTTATTGCAATATTTAAATCGTCGAATTCCGGAGAAAATCAAAAAGGCTTACGAGTGCGCTAATGGGTTTCCTGTGTTTCTGGGGGGGCCGCTGGCATTTCCAGTCGCAATCGTCGTCGAAGAGTCGAAGTCGTCGTTGTCGTTGCGATGATTTTCGTTGACAACGCACCGAACAACGAACAGAGTGGTCCCCTCCAGCCTTGTAAGGGATGCCGAGGTGAAATGTGTGCCCGTGTGTGTGTGTGTGTATGGCAAGACTGGAGGCAGAATTCGCTTCCCAGTCGGTTGTGCGACACTTTTTCACGCCTGTGAGGGCTGCATTCGATTACTAATTGAATGTTGGAGTGTAAAATATCTGAGGAGCAGAAGCCTGCGGGCATGTTGTGTCACATTGGCGGTTGCCTGCCCAAATGCATTAGCTGCGGAGAGAGGGTCGGGGCATGGGGCTTTAGGGCTTCCATTTGATGCCCCTTGTTCGTCGGCGTTGTGAGCGAAGGCATAAGAACTCTAGACCACTCTTGACTGGCCTCAATGATCGACATACACACTCCATCGGCTAATTTTCCGTTTATTTCAATTTGGCCTCAATCGACGGACGTCACAGCGAAACGTTTGCATACCCATCCGCCCACCAGGCGACGTCCACGTCAGAGCAACTGAGGAATATTGCGAAAGCCAAACGCCCGTCATGTCACCGGCCGACGACGACCAGTTAGTGTCATAGCTCTCATGACTAACTGCTCCACATTCCGTTGAATTTATTTCTGTCAAATCGCGGAATCAAAACAAAGCCGTAAAGCGAGTCATAACGACGTCAGTCCAGCCCCGGCGCTCCATCCCCCCCCCCCCCCCCCCGCGACAGACATGGGCCGGCATTGTGAAGGATTGCCAGCGCTTTGATCAGTCCCAAATTTGACCGCCCCTCAAGCGCACAGTGCGTTGTTCAGCGAACGGTGCACAACGACCCGAGGGACGCCACCGGCTCTTCCGCACGTAATGGCATGCTAATGGAGCGCTTTTTATTGACATCCTCATCAGGTCGGTCGGCTCGAGTTCGGCTGCGTTTTACGACTGTAGCCCCGGGGTGTTGAAAGCGCGGCTATTAATGCACAGTGCTTTCGGAAAATATTTGACGTATGGATTGCAGTTTATTTTTGACAGAATTTCCCAGCAACCCGGCGCACCGCCCACCTGCAATCGGGGCCGCTGAGAGCACTAAACACGAAAAAATACGATGAAACGTCAAACATGCTCCGTCCATGTCGAAACAGGGCGGAGCTGTGGGTGTGTGGCAGGAGGTGGACGAACATTACAAGCGCGCGAAAATCAAATTAATTTAATATCTTTTTTATTGCCCGTTAGATATACTGCCGTGGCAGTGGTGGCCGGGAGCTCTGATGAGACGAGCAGTGATAGACGACGGGTGGTCGTGGGTGGAGAGGCGGAGGCGCGGCGGCGGGGTGTACGACTAGTAATTGGTTTATTTTCAGTTTAAATTGTTGCACACTGGGACGGGGGAAAATGACTGAAATTCTGAAGAGAAATCAACTCAACCATCTCAATGAAGGCCTGAGTGCCACTGCCTTAACCATTTCAAGCAGAACGTATAACACGAGCTATAGGCTAACAGGGGGTAAAGGAGAGAAAATGTGGAGAGTGGCTGGCGCTGCTACTGGTCACTTGGTAATAGCACAGATGTTAGCTACAAAAATCTTTTGGCTGATCTAATGGAAGGATGGGCAGTCTATGTCAATTCATGTGCCTTTTGTTTTATTTATTTCTATTAAGAGCCAGAATCTCAAGGGACAAATTAGAGGATCACTTTCTGGCGGTTTGGTCTAGGCTTTGAAGCTCCTTTATGTGGATCTTCAATCTGGAGTTAATGAGATGGTACTTCAATGCTTTGAGGCGACAATCGCTACAAGAAGTGATTCCTATGTCAGGAAGGGCCATTTGTTGCACAATCTGCACGGCTTTCTTTCTGACAGAGATTTCTGTTTGAAAGGCACAGTAAGCCGAAAAGCGTCTTATATTCCAAGTGTCTCGCAGAATATATCCACTCCTGTTCCATCTTCCATCTCCCAGGTATCAGTAAAGATGGGGGTGCCCTTGGTGAAATACCGTTTTTTCCAATGCTGCTTGTCTAGTCTAAAGGTCGAGAAGTTTTTGTCGAAGTCATACTCGAGGTTTTAATAGTCTGTGGTGGGCTAAAGATCCTTTTCACTGACAGGTTCGAGTAGAATGTCAGAAATGTTCGGAACGTCACGCAATCTGAGAGCGTAGTTGACAGCGTTGAGTTCTTGTATTGTAAATATTAAGTTGTAAATGCTGAAGGTGAAGCATCCTCTAAAGTTCCGCTTGTGGGGGAGATTTAAGTGCTCCAGTTGTGCCTAAACAAATTAATCTTTGTTTTCCTTTTAAAATAATAAGACTAGAATTATGTAGTGGCCACGATGGTGAATGTATGGTTGAAGGCCTCATCTTGGCCAAATATAGAGAGTGTTACTTCCTTCCATCCTCAATGTTCTTTTTTGAGCTTATTTTAGAGTCAAACATAATTCCTTTGAAATTGGCTTCCTTGGGGATAGTGATCCTCAGTACCTTTCCATTCCGGATGTTATATTTCATGGTGAATGGGGCCAGTTTTGTTTTAATTGATTTGAGGCAACTGTTTTTAGCCCAGGACAAGAGCAAGTGTAATACAGACAACATAACATCGTTGATAGTGATGGCATCAGAATAGGTTACGATCTTAATATGAAATGAAAAACTTGACGTCTCGAGAACTGTTGTAAAGTGTTTGAAGAGAGAATCTGCAAACTGGGCCTAAAATGTTTGAAAGAAACACGTTAAATGTAATTATTCAATTGTAGATGCCATTCCTAAACAAACTGGGTAACAGTCACGCGGGGAAGGTTTCGTTTATCAAAATAAACTTTGTTTTTGGTCCTGATCTTTATTTTTAGTGAAACTTCTTTAGGCGCGGGGGAAATGTGTAAAATGTAAAGTTTCAGTGATTCCGCTTTTATATAGAAAATGCGGGGCAAGATTCCGCTTTTATATAGAAAATGGGGGGGCAAGGGTGTAAGGTTGTGAGAGTGTATTTTTATGTCACGTTTTGCACAGAAAAAGGCTGATGATATGCCACAATAGGAATGGAATTGATATTAAGTAACATCCGAAATCAAAAATGTAGAGGAGTCTGTCAATTTATGCATACTAAACCACAAATAGTTGACTTCCTTTATCAAATGACAACTATTGTGAAGGAGAAGTCAGTCTGCCAGCAAGTTTTCAACTGAAATCTGTATTGCAGGACAATTTGTTGAACTTGATTAAGTTTTCAATTTAATTGGAAGGTTGCCTCAACCGATGGTGGAACCGAATTTGATGTGACAACCCCATAAGCATCACTTAACCTCCTATCCACCATTTAGGCCCTCAGATCAGAGTAAGTCAGTTGTACTTCCGCAAGAGAAAGGGTTGGAGCAGTAAAAAAGCTATGATAACCATCCAATTTTCTGTAGATACAAGAAAGTCTTTTCCGTCCAGAACAGTAACAGAGGTGGAGGAGGATGAGGAATGTTTTCTTCGTCGTCCTCACCTAGGTAGCTTCTTTCAGAAGTCATGCTAGAAACAACGTTGTATTTGTATTGAAATCATAATTTTAAAGCGAGTTGTGTGAAGCCCAAGCAGTGTAAAAAAAAAATTCTGCCGAAATGTACCGCCCACCGCGGCTGCTGTACCGAAGTTTGTGCAAAAATTTCATGAGACTGGTAAACTATTGACAATACTCATGATCCTCGTCGTTGTACGGTGCGTCGTTCAGATGAGAATTTAATGAGTGTTGCCAGAAGAGTGAGAGTCAGTCCACCGTCATCAACTCACCAACTATCTTAACAGCTCAAAATCGGAGGATATTTCTGTACAAATATTTCGAACAAGATCCTATTGGCTTAAGCAATTGAAAACACGGTTCGCAGTTTAGGCCTTAGATCAGCTTAAAGTGGGCAACGATTTTTTGTGTAGGGTTATATTTTCTGGTGAGATGAATTTTCATGTCGACAAGAAAGTTAAAATACAAAATTGCAGTATCAGAACGCACTTTTTTTTCTAGAGGCCAATGCGTTCACAGAGAGTGACAGTTTGGTGTGGATTGTGAAGAAGTGGTAAGAGAGCCATGTGGCCATATTTTTTACTGAAATTAAGAACGTGGACTAGGCCGACCTTTAGTTCGTGGAAGATGGTGTACTATGCCACATAGCCCATGTCACAAATTCCAAGCCACACTCGTGCACATCATTCCCATTGCCGTCTTGGTGCTGCTTATTGGTCGTATCCAGCCCTTTGGAAACTTTATAAAGAAATTTGTTCATTTTACTGCATTTATAAAAAGAAACTTGTATTTGAACCACTCACTACAAATCTTGGTTTGTCTTAAAGATCCCCACAACGTGTTCGTGGAGTCGAGTATGCCAAATTTCTCTAAATATCGGGTGTAACGCCAGTGAATTTTGGATTAAAAGCTTTGGATTGCTGCGTGACTAGCTAGTTATCTGGTTGGCTAGAGGTATCAAACTAAATGATTTTTAGCCATTTAACGTAACACTTGAAGGTCATAGGCATTTCATCGGCTGGTAGTGTTCAACAAGTTCATCACGTCTGCAGTTCTCTATAACGCTCCTATGTCAAGGCACCCAGACCATCGAATCCTACATATATTGTTCGGATATCTCATCTAGAAATGTTCCACAGTCGATGCCTACGTGACATTTAAATATTTTCTGTCCGTATCGTATCATAAGCTCTACCAACGGACCGACCAAGAATCCACATGCTCGACTATACAACCACAAACGTGGCAGGTGATTGTTCACAATCTTCGGAAAGGTGGCAATCCGATGTGACGCAACGAAAGCCACTTACGCAGAATGGAAGAATAAGCGCCTTCATAGAAACACATTACGCAGATCATTGCGAGAAGATTCGCATCAAACAAAGAAAGAATTGGGCAGAACTAAGGCACATTGCCAGAAACTGCACACGATGATGCACAGACATTGTAAGAGCCCCGGGATCCAAAATGGGATGTAGAAGATGCAAACCTACACTTCCCTATGCATTCTTTGATATTTTCCAGCTGGTAAAGTAGTTACTCATCGAACGATTGGCGGCCAGAAGGGTTGGGACATTGGCATTCAGACGAAGAGCTTGGTGGTTCACTCTGCATCCTAAGCTCATCCTTGAAAGGAACACAATCCGCATTCGCACAGAATTGACAGATTTTATCACAAAAAGCGTTTAAAAGTGAAGCGCCACCAAATAGTGCAGTTTTACCCAATTCAACCCGCACACGGCGCATGATTAATCTCAATTCGTTTCGCATTTCAATTGAAAGCATCACCTCATCACAATCACTTGTCGCACGTGATGAATCGCTTATCCGGTTCGCCCATTTGCTGGTTGTGTGAGGTCTCCCCGGGCGTCGCACACGCCTGACTAACTGATAGCCGCGCTAATTACCGCCAGAAATTAAAACTGAACTCAATACGTCATGAAATTAATAAAAATCTACTCGTCGATGGTGTTTCGGATGACGAACGCATCCGCTTCGGGACGAGGCGGCGGAATCAATTAACCCTTAATGACTCGGATGACGGGCACTGTGCGTGTGTGTGTGTTTTGACCAATTAAATGGCATTCAGTGGAGCGACGGCAGCGGAGACGGCGTCACTTGACGGAATCACCAGATCCAAGTTCATTCGGACACATGTGTGTGCGTGTCGCTGTCGTCGTCCGAGTAATTTCATCCCAGCGCTTGTCATAATAAATGCGGGAAAGCGCTTTGGGCTTAAGTGGTCAGATCTGCGGGGTTGGGAGTCGGTCGCTACTGTGAAGCGGCTGCTGATTGCAGCGGTTAAGAGCCCATATTTATACATCACAGCTTACTTATGGTTTAAATCGAATGCAATTGGCGGACAGTGGCGCTTAAAAGGCGCGCTATGCTAAGAAGTTGAAGAGGGAATTATTTGGCAATTGTGGGAAAGCTGATGACCATAAGCTTCGTTTTGTAGACATTACCTAAATCGACTTTTTCCCCAAAAAGTTATTTACGTTCAAAAATGAATCATCTACATCCTTTCGGAAGCAGAAGAAAACTTTCCCTACCCACTGTAGGACGTGAGGCCACCTGCCCCAAAGTCATACCTCCCTGTCCCGTGGAAGTTTTTGATTTCAATAGCACTGATTGAATTAATTAATTAACCTGAAACCCTATTTCATGGATTAACGGGCGCGCTTCGCTGCCCGTAAATAACGATATTAATTGAAATTTAATGAGGGAGCGATCCTATTTGCTTTGCGATGCGTTTTTCAATCTAGTTTTCCTTCCGAAGTAAGCGCACACCGGCGACGCGGCAAGCGGTGCTCCAATCACGCATCCGACAACTGGCTCGCACCGAACAATATAGTTCGGTTGGGGGTTTATGGTTGGATTCGTTAAACGTGTGCGACATTTGCGGCATACGCAGCGCAACGCGACTGACATATTAATTTATGCATCTGTTTCATAATGAATTACCAATTAGCCAGCATGGTGGTAGCGAAAACAAAAAAAAATGCGGAACGATGCGGGCAGCCTTACAGTCACCTTTCATGCAAAAGTGACCGCTACACGTACATAGCTGTGTGGCGCTGTTTAAGGCGAGGATTTGTTGAATGCTGTAGAAGGTGGGTGCGAACACGACACTTTAAGTCGAGACATCTATACATTTTGATGTCTTCCTGGTTCAGTTGGCATAATGACTGCCTTAAATTTTTATTGATTTTTTTACATTCACACGTATGCCTACTATTTTAAATAAAAATGAAAATGTGCCAATTTGCATGATCTTACCATCTTTTCAAAACGAGACATGACACTGTGGGGGTGCTGAGTTCCTGGATGACGAGTAGAATATCCTTGCTGGAACTATGGCTGGTAGGCTAGAAAAATATTTGAAAAATGTGGTCGCCGTGTCATAGTGGGTAAGTGCGTCGACCCACACGAAGAAGGCCTAATTCGATTGCCGGACGAGACACCTCGAATTTTTTCACGGCACCACGTCTTTCGAGTTGCTGACAACACTCAAAGGGTATCAATTGTCTATGAAATGTTTTTCAAATCTCGCCGTTCGGAGTCCGCAAAGAACTGTAGGCCCTTCTACTCGTGAGAGAACAGAACGTAGAATCTAGGCTCTGAGCCCTTGTGGGCTGCTGTACCACTCAATTATAAATAATTAAAAAACTATTCTTCCACAGCACGTAGCGATATGTGCAACAATTTGCAATTTGACAAAAGAGAACAATTTGATTAATGGGGGCAAAGTATTCGTTAAGGTGGTTCAGCATAACATTGGTCAAAAGAACCCGCCCAATTGCTGAGAAAAAGGAGATAGTGATATTACAACTCGATGCAACTCTTTTGGAATCAATTCGATTGCAGTATAACAAAACCAAACAATTACGAACAAAGTCAAAAAAGGAATGAAAAACCACAGAGCTCATGCAAAGAGTCAATTCAATGGACTAGTCAAAAAGTGAGAACACTTGGTTATTCCAAAGGATAATACAATTGAAGTATAGTACAAGTAGAAAATTATTTTTTCAAAAAGAGTTTAGCCGTAAGCTCAGCACAATACTGGGACTGGACCATTTAGCGAGCAAGCTTCGTCGGCAAATACCCATTTTTTGCGTGGTAATGCTCTCTTATGAATAAAGAGAATATACAGTTTAATGCCGACTCCGAACAGCGAGTTTTTAACAGACAATAGGTACTCCTTAAATGCTGTCAGCAACTCGAAAAGGGCAGTGCTGTGAAATTCGCGAAATGAACATTCCAGGAATCAAACCTGGGACTTTTGCCGTGTGAGTCATCGCATACTATGCTACCGGAAGTCACAAAAAAAAATCCAAATCCTGGATGGTATATATGTATATCCACGCGAGAACAGACTCACAAATATGGGAATCTCAGGCAATTTGCCGACACAAACCCTTACCAGACGCTTTAAAAGAACGATTGCTGCCTGTCTTCAAGATTTGATATTATTTCTTAAAGACATCTAGCTATCCCGATTTGCTCATACATCTCAGGATGTCCCAGGCTTCGTTGCATATCCGATTCTTCAGGTGCGCGAAGAAATCATTGCTTCAGTCTTGGACAATCGCAAAGCGAGCGCCTCACAGATTCTATTTCTTTTTTGTTCCTGCGTTTTTATAGTACATTCTGTGTGGCATGTCGAAAGGTTGAGCATAGGTGCCTGTTATAATTTCCAACAAAATGTTTACTTCCGTTCAGTAAAGGCTCAACATCGACTTGGCTTAGTTCACATTTAGTACCATCCAATTCAACTGCTGGAGCGGATGGACTATCCGCAGAACAGTTGTGTGGTTGTGTGGTTTCAGGCCAGTGAATTCCACCATCGACCAAATCTTCACACTACGGATCATGAAAAAGACCCAAGAAGTAAAAATCGACACTCACCTATTCGTCGATTTCAAGGCCGCATGGGACAGTGTGCATAGAGATAAGCCATGTCTAGTTTTGGCATTCCTACCAAATTCGTCAGATTGAGTAAGATGACGATGGAGAACTCTCGCTGCTCCGTCAAGGTCGGCAACGAACTCACCGAAATCTTCAATGTCGAAAAACGTCTCGGACAGAGCGTCGCACTAGGCAGCAGAAACTTCGAGGTAGTCAAGGTAGAGACAATTGAGTAATAAAGCCCTCTCTCTATGGACTAAGCTTGCTTTACATTCTTTATGAAACCTGGACATTACTAAAAGCGGATCAGGAAGCCCTTAGTCTTTTCCATAGAAAAGTTTCGCTTGCAATTTTTGGTTCTATTTGCGTTGATGGCATCTGGGGGAGAAGATTTAACGACGAACTCTATGGCTGTACAGCGGCATGCGCCTAGTCAAACGTCAACGCTTAAGATGGCTAGGCCATGTAGAGCGTATGGACACCACTGCTCCGGCCCGAAAAGTCTTCGAATCTGAGCCATTGTGACAACATAAGAGAGGACGGCCTAGGCTAAGGTGGAAAAGGACCTCAACCAACTTGGAGTGCGCGACTGGCGGCAGCTGGCGTAAGATCGTGCTGGCTGGAGAGGCATGTTGGTTGAGGCCCAGGTCTACCCCGGACTATAGCGCCACAAGAAAAAGACGAAGAAGAAGAATTCAATTGCGTACTGTTCAAAATGCTCTGGTTGACAAGGATCCAACATAATGGGTGATAGTTGCTGATCCACCAGACTTTCTATCGTGGGGGAAGGCCTAGATAAGTTTAAGGAGCTGAATAGTAGAAATGGAGCGAAACTCTGCTTCGTGTCCTGCATTGGCCGACTTCTTGACTGAAAAAAGGGGCTTTAGAACCCAAAACCACGCCTTCGTAGAAGAACTCAGGAATTTATGACAAGAAACTCTAAGCATCGGCTCACACATGGGATTTTTGTCGTAGAACTTTTCGCAAGAAGTGGAACACATAAATTGCAAAAATATCCAGGATATGCAAATCGACCACAGCGTGCATAGGGACGAGCTATTTGAGGCCATATTTAGTTTTGGCAATCCTGCCAAACTTTACAGGTTATGCGAGACGACGTTGGAGAGTTCTCGCTGCTACGTGGAACCTTTAAAAAGGCTGAAAACAAGACGACGTAACATACTGGCGTGTGATGTTTTCTACATCGTCCTTGGGAAGTTTGTGAAGAACTCACTTGCCAACACTAGGGTCACGATTTACCAAAAATCTGTGCAGTTGCTGGCAAACTCGGACTATATTGATCGAAAACAGCGAATCATCAATAGAGCATTTGTTGGTACCGAGGCGAAGGCGGGCAGTAGGGGTTTCACTGGGTGACTGAAATATATGCTGCCATCGAGAAAGAATATGTACACATAGACGATTAGCAAAGGCGTTCAAAAAGGGAACCATGAAACGCTGGCTAGTGCTTTGCTCTGGGATTAACTTCAAAGCCTTTAGAAGCTGAAGCTGAAGTCTTGAAGTGATTAAGAGAATGCAAGGGATCTTCGTTAATTTGTGCTTAACCATTCAGTTCACAGATTACGCTGTCCTTGTGGGCGTTGTGAAAAGTTGTTCAGAGACTCTGTCCAAGTGCAATGCAATACCTGTAGTGTGCGCCTTTATCTCCTCCAGTCCTTGCACGCCTTGAGAATGTTAACATATTTTCCTGGAAAAGAAAAATACTTTCTCAAAGTCTAATCTACAAGACTCGTTTAAAATTCATTCATTTGTTCACTTTATTTACGCTCCTTAAGTCGTAAAGTTTAAAAGCCAATTTTCCTCTCAAATTCGTTGCCCACACGATTGTTCGAAATCATTTTTTGCCAAAGAAACCGCAAGAAACAATGAATATCTAGCCAACTCATCGAATCCGTCGTTTACCCAAGCGTTTATTCCCGCACCGAAATAAGCAATTAGCGTCAGTTCTGATATTTTTGCCGAATTGCGACCGGCACTTTGGTTCTCCGATGACCACCTCCCCAACAAAGTGCGCATGAACAACAACGCGCCCAGAAACGACACCCAAAGACCCACCGAATCACCCAGTGCACCGCGTCGTCGTCATGTTGCACCGGTGCTGGCTAAACAATTACACGGCCAATTGAGAGAAACGCTCCGTCCGAGGCGGTAATTTTCCGGAATCGCTAGAAAATCTGTTTACCTCGGCACTTGTTTATCAGTGTTCAGTTGCCATTGTCGCTCGTTCCCCGCCAGGCGCAGGTAACAATGCCGAAACGCTAGAAATCCGACTACACGGCCCGTCTGACACCGCAGCGGCGCAAACTTTTCCCAGAGACAACGCTCTGCGGCGTAAGTGTATTTATAGTCCGGCGGGGGGCCATTCGATACCGCCACCCATCAGCTAGTCGCAGCTCTCCGCAGTTCATTGTGCAGATGTCGCAGAAAACGCCGCTCTTCCTGCGGGTAATTCAAGTACGACGATGTTTCGTCGCAATATTTTTCGGCGGTCATCTGTGGACGAAAGAGGGCGGAGGTGTGGTGGTGTGAGATTGAAATTGTCGCTTACCGAGTCAACTAAAAATACAGTAAGACAAGTCTCCGCCCCAGCCGCTGATGTGTAAGCGATTTGTTTGCGAAAATCTGCAGCAGCGTCGCTGACGCGAAAGACCCCTCCTGTGCTGACAGCAGCCCTAAGCTCTGGCAATTAGGATTCTGCGTGTCTTCTGTTTGACTTGTCTCGCACTTGAGTGCTCCCGAGTGGCACTCTCGGCGAATGTGCGACAAGCCCTTCTCCGACCGACCGGTCTTGCAGCCTGGCATCTGGTCGTGCTGCCTCGTATGCCTGCCACACAGGCAGCGGCAACAATGCCGCATATGTGCACTTGGATGCCATCCACCGGAGAGGCCCGATCCCGGGGCAGGACGTTGCATCCCCGGCAAACGACTCCGGCATTCCTCGGTGACGTCGGGGTAATTAAAATTCAATTGAAATGAATAAAATGCCATCAATTAAAGGGATACGCGTCGTGTTAAGTGCCCGTACTCCCCGGGGGCAGTCGTTGAAGTCGCATCACGGCCCGACCGCGTCCCGCCCGCCTGTGGGGCTTCATATTATTTTTGACAAGTGCCTGCCTGGCCTTCCTCGCGCCCTCCCCGGCTAATTTATGACGATGATGAGCGAATAAATTAAAACTCTCAAATCAAAAGGAAAAACAAACACTCCCGCGTATGTTTCTGTGTCTGTGGCGTTGTCGGTGACGGTGTCGGTGTCGGGGTCTGTTGCTGATGCTGGAACGAACGATTTATAGAATATTTGAAAATGTTTGAATCCGAGACACTTCTGCGGTTGATCTGTGCCATGGGAATCGGTGGGCCGGGGCTGGTGTCGTCGCGTCTCCATCTCGATTAAGTGCTGCGCGGCGCGTAGCTTCCACAGCTCTATGGCGTACATTGTATGATTTATTGAGGAAGCAGGGAGCAGAAGCGTGCAGTTTATTGTACAATTAATTCCCTCCTCTCATTCTTTTTTTTTTCAAATTTTCACGGTGGCAAGAATGTTTGTAAATAAATTCAGTGATGGGAAGGAGGCGAACGGGGTGGGTCTTTGAAGTCATAGACAGATGATGCATGATGGTGTGAACGGGCGGGGGCGGGCTAAGAATTCCTCGCTGTCACGACGATTGTTTCGCACCGATGGAATGACGCGATAGGCGTGGACATAATTACGGGCGAAATATCCGTGGTGTCCTTAAATTTTGTCTGCTTTGCTTTTGGGCAAAGAGAGGAGAGGGGGGGGGGGGGTAGCGGATCAAACGTTTTCTCGCAGTTAGTCGAGGCTCGCAAATCATTGCGTGTCTCTCGAGAATCTACGCCCGGCATGTGGTTAAGTTAGAGGAATGTGGGGCGAGAGTTTTTAGTCGATTTATTCGCCAGTTAAGCGGTGGCAAGCGGTGTCTGTGGACGAAGGAGGGACGGTAATGTTTCGAAGGTCGGCCGATGATGAATGGAATCGAAAATAAATTAGCCGACTGAAAGGTCATTGTCCACGTCTGTGTCTGGAACTTGATTGACGGAATAGTGAGAGTGAGACTTTCATCTAAGGCTGATAATTCTACACGATTTTCAATGGAAAAGGAAGAGAACGTCTCAAGCCAGTAACAATGGTTGAATGTTGGAAGTGATCAAAACGAACACAGGATTGATGGCTTATGAGAACTTATGCAATAAGTAGAATTCGTAGAGATTGGTGTTTTTAAGTCACAGAAGTCAAAAAAGTGAAAAATCACAAGAGCAAAAAGAGAAGGAAGGGCGGGAGGATGAACTTCGTAAACCACTCATCTTGTGCATTCTATAATACTAACATGTTGAGTAAAGGACATAATCAGCGGCTAATGTGTGTCCTTCCTTGTGAAACGCAACATCAAAGGTTGCCCATCTTTCCGTCACTCAAATATAATGAAAGCTGTTCAATGGGACTACGCTTACGTCTCTAGTATAGCCAGTGGTTCACAACCTTAGAAACAAAGGGAATAATATTTAAATGAGAGCAAAATGATATGAATCCTTAAATAGATGTTGCCTTCACTTCTTTAGCTGAACTTCATTGTGTGCCGTCATGCACAACGTTGCGTTGATCTTGCAGTGAGTGGTTTAAGCAGTTAGACCAATTTCTCGATCAACAATTCAGCATCTTAAACGTTGTTCTGTGATTGCTTTGCTTGTTGGAATCGATGAAGAAAATGTCTAACGCCGTATTAGGTCACTTACAATTTGACGGTGGACCGCATTTAGAATGTAATGTCATTAAGTTTTAGGTTAGCAGATGACACAACCATACGACATAGTGGCTACAAGAAGTCCAAAAGAATGTTAAAATATGAACCTGTTTGTCCCTACAAGCGACACATGAGTACCATCATATGTACACATATGAATGTATCTCATTGTATCGAGTAATTTATTGTGAGGTTTGATTTTCTGTTAACTTTTTTGACAGATTAAACGTGACTCATATAAAACTGCTTTTTCATTTTTGTACACTATCGGTTGGCAAGCCATCATGGAAAGATCCACCTCACAACTGCGTCTTCCAGTTCGAGAAACTCGCGGTGCGTATGATCGACTTTGTGAAGCAACTGTGGTCTATGCCATTCGCAATTTTGAGTCCCAATGCAGTGGATGATACTCGACCGATTTGACCACGTGAAGCACATAGTGAAGAAACTATAGTAGCTTAGAGTGTACGTGAAGACGTGACGAATCAATTCGTTGTCGTTCTCAGGAGCTTAGCTGGCGTATTCGACAACTATTCTATGTGAAGATATTAAGCCGAAAAGCGTACAAAATTTAATTTGTGTTAGAATTGAAGCTAAAAGGACCTCATTTCTCCGGAGCATGCACGCAAATCACATTCAAGTACTTTCGCCCGATATGCTGCAGCTACCCGGCACTCAGCGGCACGTTTGCGTTGTCTGTAAGTCGTATCATGTATTGAATAAGAAACACATGCCTTGGCACTCTTAACCTTTCTCAGGGTAATCATCCCACAAAACTTGAACTTTAAATGTAACCTTTCTCAGGGTAATTATGTAGGGATTTGATTTTGCGTCAGCGAATGGGCTCTCGAAAAACTCAATGAAAATCCGTTTTTTTATCGTGAAATTTTCTTCGGTAATGATCAATCCATTTCTAACTTAATGGATACGTTAACAAACTGGACAGACCTGCAACCCGAAGAGCATTAGGAGCTGCCATAACATCCTTTAAAAACAACAGTATGGTCTGATTTAAAAGCTAATGCAATAACAGGTTCATATTTTTACCAAAATGAGGTAAATGATAATCATTTTAACGTCATGTCTACGGACCATGTGCTTTCTGAAATTCAAGCACAAGGTCGCGGTGAACTCTCAATGGACATGTTGAGAAATGAATTTGGTGAACTTTTAATTACACGTTGTGCTTGCAAATTGGCCGCCTACATACTGCGATATCACACCATTGCACTATTTTCTCTTGGGATATGCAAAGTCTCCAGAAAGTTATGATTGATGCTTGATGACCTTGTAATCTGCAAGATAGCAGTCGCTATGCTTGAACGAGTTGCCGAAAATTCAACCTACCGAATGAGCCCACTCATATGTACATGGTCGTGGGCAACATCTGCATGAAATTACTTTTAAGAAGTGAATTCCATGAATTGTTCGTTTAACCGATAGTACGAATCTTAAGTTCACTTTCAAATCAATGTATTTTACTTTACGTTATAAATCAAACCTCACGGTGAATCAGCCTTTAGTATTGTGAAAATTTGTTTTTCGCTTAATTGACAGGTCTAGTGCTCCGCTTCGTATCCCATCAAAAATTAATTAAATGATGCAGGCACTCTTGCTAAGGACCTCAAACTTAAAAAATCAGGATATCTATTGACACCTAATTTTACAAGTGTAAAATTCCCACATGCAACTTCTCAGGTATTGAAAAACACACGTCTTCAACAACTTTACCTTCAATTAATCGAAAACTCAGGGTAAATCCAAAACCACGAAGCGTAAAACACTGCGTAAATCTCTCCAAGTGAGCCGTCACTTTCCCCTTTCTCCAGCAGGCCCACTGCACACTTAACTTAAGTGGCCCGCCCCTTAACCGAACCACATGAATTTTCCAAATGGGATAGTTTCTCAACCCGACGACGCCATCACGCACATCCATCTCCCGCTCATCGGATTGAGCATAAATAAAATTCAATTACAGCCGAACACCGGAATTCACATTTAATCTGTAATCCAATCCATCTGACTTCAACCCCAATTCATCCACTCTCCTAGGTACTTAAGTTATGATCTCATAAAACCAAAATTAACATCCTCCCCCTCCGCGGGATCGTCGAACATCGGCGACAAACGCAGCTGAGACGGGAGCGGCAGCAACAGCAGCAGAAAAACCTCAAAATTAATTAGATCTTAAAAATACGCCGAGTATCTGACATGAAAATCCATTAGGAGCAGCAGCAGCAGCACAGCGAAGGCATCCACGCAACTTGTTTACCGCACCAGATGAGTCTCCCCAGCCAGACGCGCGAGAGGCGATTCGTAGCTCGAATTGGCGCGCCGGCGACCCCGTCTTAGCTGCAGCGGCAGAGGGTATCTCCCCGTCGAGAGTTGTGTTTGTTTTCCACTTAGGAAAACAATTAAAATTCTCAACTACATACCGACCAGTAGCACACAGCAAGTATCTGAGCCACCTCCCGGCACTCGATGCTCGGGCGCGAGGCGCGAGAGAGTGCCTCGGGAGTCTATTAATTCGATTTGCCTGTTGAACATAAATCACTTCATTCTATTTCTTGTCGCGGCTTTTCGGTGTGCACTCGCGTTTGGGGGTGGGACGACGGCGATGGCAGGGACTGTGCTGGGTGTAGCGACGGAGCTGCACTCCCTGCGTTCTCGCCCCCACTCGGCTGAAGTGAACGAAATCAATCTAAACTGATCATCGTCGCCTTAATCATCGTCAGCGGAGCGCCAAGCGCGCCCCGAGTCCTCTTCCCGGCACGGACCGATAAACTTTACAACGTGCCAACAAAGAATGCATCTTCCGTTTGATTGCGTCGAATGCGATGCTGTGACGCTTCCAACTGCCGTGCGGGGGACAAACAGCGACCCAGGCACGCACATGCACCGACCGCCGACGCGCTGCCGTCTCAGTGCATTCAGACGAGTTCATAAACCATCTCGCAGGATGTTCTCCTCCGCTGTTGGGTTTATTGTCGCCCCCCCCCCCCCTCCCACTCTCTGGCTCGCGCTCGTAAAATGGGATTCCAGTCGGTTATGTGACACATCAGTTTTGTATCCGGGACTCCAGGGAACCCTGAAGTGATAAACTAACGTACTGCCGGATTCCAGTTTAATTGGCTGCGCCAGCGATTCTGAAAGATGAAGAGCCCAATAAAAGCTATTAACGTGATGCTTGGGAGCAACATTAGTCCGCGCCTAATGTAAAAGACTTCCGTTCGATGTTGCCTCAGCGGTGACCTGCCACGCCGATGGGTGGGATGCGACGGGCGACGGGCGGCAGACGGCAAGCGGCAAATCGGTAGGCCATGGCCAATGTATAAATAAGCAGAGCCGCACACAAAAGATACACGGATACACGGTGTTTTGTGTAGTTTGAGATATTTTTATGGGGACACGGGAGAGATTATTGGGTAGTTAGGTTGAGATATGGAACCCGTTGATAGTTTCGTTCGATGATTTATGGAGCGAGCAGGTGCAAGAGGGAGTCACTCGCCCATCCCGGATCTGGTGCGTCGAGACTTTGTCGCACGGTTCGGCTTTTTTTTTTGTCTGTTTTATGGGTGTGCGCCTGATGAAGTTCTAAATTGCTTTAGTCGTATAATTCATAAAATTTTAATTTGTTCTTTGGACAATTTTACGAGCTTGACGACGAAGTGCCTGCAGGGGCGCTTTCCGCAGCGGGAACTCGCTCAAAATAGATCAGAAGTGCTGGGTGGCGACACTGACTGGGGCAGTCCAATCGGGATCTGGGCAGGAAATCGAATTGGATGGCGGTGATGGTGGCGGCGTTACGTTTTTATGGCGCGTAAGGTGATACGAGTACTAGGTGAAATGCGCTTCAAGGCGGTCTCCAGAGACGTGCCAATCATTTGAGTCTGATGGTGATGACTTACTTTGTTACGAGATTTCCGGCGTGAACCAAATGCATCCAGAAGAGTAGGGCACTCCGACACAACAAGTATGTGTTCAGCCGAAATTTTAATTAAAAAGGTACGTCTGAAGATGTCACTTCTATTAGACGTTGATACGGATCCCCCGACCAAGCCATGTTCAAGCGCATTGCCCTGAGCTTCAGAAATTCCGGAAGCATCAGCGGCATCTAGATGAGATGAGCAGCATCTTTATTTCGTACTACTTACGTTGTCAATTAGATGAACAATTAGGGCTCTGAGCCTATGTAACGGTAGCCTTCCATCCTTGACGCTGAGAGTCTGACTATTTTCAGTCATAGAAACTCATCCGCAATGACTTGATCTTCATACCAGAGGTCCGATCTGTTTCATTTCGTTCCTGCGGGCTATGATTCTAAGCAGTTCTCGGTTCGTTTGTTGGTTGGTGCGTACACCAAGATCGCGTCCAACTTAAGTCCTTTTGGCTTCCAAGAAGTCTTCGCGAAGAAGTTTCCTTTGAGTCTAGATCGTCAAGGTTAGTCCAGCAAGTAAGTTGCTCTCAGAAACCTGTGGATGGAGATCAAAGGTTGTTTTTTAAATGTCTTTGAATTCGTAAAAGTTTCCCAGCCTAAACGTGGCAGAGGCAGTTCCTCTTCATCCTCACACCTCTGCATATGCTGTTGACGATGAGTCTCATTGTCTATACGTGGCACCTAAGACGATTTTCAAACATTAGTACTGCAACTAACAACGAATCCTTATCAAATCATATAACGCTGTCGGTGTTTGCACTGTTAAACATTGACCGCGTAATCCGTGTTCTTGGATCTTCATGTCAACCTTTCAGCAGAAGTCAAGCTAAGAGTCAAAACCATTGAGATCTGCGCGACATCTCGCTTTACATTTATCTTCGACATTAGAGATTCCATTAATGGCCGACGGACTGTCAGGAGCAATGTTAAGATTGACATCATTCTGGATGCTTCTATGACAGCCAGGACTACCAATTTAAATTCACTGCTGTGTCCGCGTAGCCTGAGTGAAGCATGAAAGTTTAACGATTCGGAGCATTTTGAAAGGCATGGTCGTTAATGACAAAAGACCAGCTAACATCCAGGTAATAAGGTTTGTAATCAGTCTTGTTTTGTAGAAAGCCTAGACTGGGTTCAACAATCTCTTGAGAAGTAAGGGTGCTATGCGCCTGAGTGAGCGACTTTGTGGCACACAGCTATATCAGGAGATCCAGTGAAAGAAGGTTAAGGATCGCTTCAAGGCCGGCTGTGAGAACGGGAATGCTGATTGCCCCGTCAAATGCTAGTCACCGATTTATTTTTAGTTTTGAGCGCGGCCGAAAACAATCTTCCAGCACGTTAGTATGGGCCTTATAATTTCAAAATACATCACACATACACAGAATTTGTTTGGTTTTGTAGCGTACTTACTGCTAAGTAGTATATTGTATATGTATGTAGGTGAACATCCACATGCGGCAAATATTCAACGTAACCTTTTTTGATCGATTGATGATTGATATACAAGAGTCCTCGTGGGATGGAAGTGTTGTAAACCACAATTTTGGGCATCCGCGGGGTCAGTTCCGATTCTAGCCGGTTCGGAGAAACCAAATAGCATAAGTTGCCAACTGTGATATTCTTTGGATCTCCATCAAGGTATTGTTCACGATCACGAGGAAAAGAGGAGATCACGATTGCCCTGAGATAGACAGACTTTTTCACTCTTTGACAAGGTTAAAGAAGGCCATCGAACTGTTCGACGGACCGATTTATTGCTGACTGCACATATTTTGTTTTGTCCTTGTTAAGTTTACAGATACAAAACTTGCGATATTGAGTGCCTCCACCATAAATTCGCTACATCCACCGCTTGAGTCGCTACAACCTTACCACCGGGTTTGTTGTTTAACGAGGACACTCTAGCGCCGTTAAAACCGAAATACTTTCCATTTGCGGTATGTGTTTCAGCTCAATATGACATGGCTGCAAAATGTGTATAGTATATGGCCCCAGTTAAAGTACAACTCTCCAATTTGGTCTGGTGCTCCAGACCTACTCACCTACTGTATGGGATCCAAAGTCAAACACTAATATTGCTAAATCGATCGACTTTTTAGAACACCGACAAAATGTCTCGTCTTTGTCACTCTTTTAACGACATTTTAACAAAAGATTCTTCTTCTTCTTCTTTAACAAAAGATTCTTCTTCTTCTTCTTCTTGTGGCGTTACAGTCCAGGGTGAACCTAGGAATCAGCCAACACACCTCTACAGCCAGCACGCTCTTTCGCCAGCTGCCGCCAGTTGCGCATTCCAAGTTGGTTGAGGTCATTCTCCACTTGTGTGCGCCACCTTAGCCACGGCGACCTCTTTTGCGTTGTCCCAATGGCTCAGATTCGAAGACTTTTCGGGCCGAAGCAGGGGTGTCCACACGCTCTATATGTCCTAGCCATCTTAAGCGTTGTATCCGAAGACGTTTGACTAGGCGCATGCCGCTGTACAGTTTCATTTCGGTACTGGGGTTATTATCCCTGTTTACCGCGGAGCCAAGGTTGAACTGACTTTTGGAAGATCGTGCCTCTGGTGTTGACTTGTGAGTTTCGCACGATCTTCTCAAGGATGATGTTAAAGAAGTCACTTGACAGTGCGTCGCCTTGTATAAAATGTATTTGACATTGAAGACCTCGGTGAGTTCGTCCCAGACCTTGACGGAGCAGCGAGAGTTTTCCATCGTCATCCTTTACGATCTGACGAGTTTGGTAGGAATGCCAGAACTTGACATGGCGCTGTATAACTTGTCTCTATTCACACTGTCATATGCGGCCTAGGAATCGACGAATAGGTGGTGAGTGTCGATTTGCACTTCTTGGGTCTTTTCCAGGATCTGCCGTAGTGTGTTTTTTTGTTTTCAACAAAAGATGCTTAAATGAATTAACCAGCTTCAAACATTTCTCCACTTCAAGAATTCATTCGCAATATGCGCTTCGATCTGAATGTCTATTCGTTCACCCTTAAGCCGGCTTTCCTCAAGTGGCATAAGATAAGAGGTTTAGTCCTTAGCTGCACCATACAATCAACTTGAACTCTAATGTGCATCAATACCTCCTCTTCTTTTAGTCCTCTACGTGTACCTTCGCCTCGTGCTATGACTAGATTCCGGTTCCTTAAGGGCACTCAAAAACCCTTTAACCCAAAAACCCTTTAACATTGAAAATCTCCACACAGCCGTCGGCTATTTCGTTCTTCAAGCGGCGCTAGTCACTGAAATGTCTACAAATGGACCAGTTGCCGTGACCACCGAGGCCTCCTTCGAAAAAGCCCGTCTAATGCGACGTTGTTCGTCTTAATTACATCATCACCCTCCATCAAAGCGAACACATTTGCATATTTCGCTCGTATCTGGTTACTTTCCGTAGAAAATTAAAAGAAAAAAACTGAAATCGCATTAATTAGTCGCGAATTGAATTGCACATGAGCACAGTGTGCTGAGAAAAGTCACTCTACTCCGCCGTCCGTTGCAGTTTATTGTAACGTAAAGCGACAGCGTCGCAACACGGCCTGGCGGACGGCTGGAACAACACAAATCAAAGCCGATCTCAATGAAATTCAATGAAAAACGTTTTCCTCACCCTCGCCACCCGACAACGGCACCTCCAAAGCAACACACACTCTTTCATCTGGCAATGCCTCCGGCAATTTGTTATTGTATTTAATTCTCTCCCACACTCGTCGTCCACCCTTAACAAATCTTTTAATAACAAGCGTATTGTGTGCTCGTACTGCGACTGTGACTGTTTTCAACCCCCGGCGGCGCAGAGCCCCTTTGTTGCCCGTAAACGACTCCATAAACATTAATTGCATCATTAAACGAACAGAGCGTCTCGTCGTCGTCAGTCGTTTGCGTCGTAGCATATGCATGCGGGCGGCCGGGTGGAGGGCTTTAAATCCACTCTCTCAAATACACGCAACAGCTAGCATTTTGATCGCGTATGTGTGTGCTGATGTTTAGATACATTGTTGCGAGAGCACTTAACTTCTTGCTTGGCATTGAAAGATAGATAGAGAGAGAGAGAGCGCGAGAGAGACGGAGAGAGAGAGAATTCGAATAAAAACCAAACAAACTCTCATTCCCCCCGAGTGTGCCGGTTCAATGGCCATCATCATCGGCAAACACCCTCGCACAGCGAACAGCGACTGAGGGTGCCGCGCACAGAGCCGTTAATGGCTCTATTTCGCCGCTTAAACGGTTCCATTACACACAAAAATCAATCGAAACAATGTTCTCGGTTCATTTTTTGTGCCGTTTTCTTTGCTTTTCATTGTTCTTGATTTTTTTCGTCCCGCTTTTCGTTTGAGTTCCACATCAAACAACCCCTTTGTCATTTTGGGCTCTTGGGCTCTGGCTGCTGATGTTGGTGATGTTGTGTGGGTGTGTATGTAAGTGATGTGGGGGCTTATTCAGTTTTGTTTACCCCTCCCGTTGGGTGCTGGGGTCTGATGGGGGGGGGGGGGGTTGATTCAATTGTGGCAGACTAAGCGCATTTATTGATTACAGTCTGTGCGCCCTTAACGAGCTTCTGTTGCCGCGGCGAACGCATGATTTATTGGAGAAAGATTCCACATTACCGTTCGTGGGGGTAAATTACGATTATTTTTGGGTGATTCCGTTGTCGTCCTCATCGTCGCCGCCTCAGCCGATAGAGTCAGAGGTACAGAGGCTGCCACAAATCGACATTTGATTTATAGACACACTTTACGGTGAAAACGATGGAAGTAAGTATCTCTAATTGAGAATAAGCCGTCATGTGGGCGGTGGGGTTAAGTCGAGTCACGCGGGCCGAGGCCAAGGGTGGGTTGTTACAGGAATCCATTAATATCAATTAATTTGCACGAAGCAGTGCTGTGTGTTTTAGCGCAAATATAAATAATAATTGAATTAATCAAAAACAGCAGCAATTAGACAGTCTTGCTCTTGCCACCATAATCTGCTTGGGGGCGCGCTGACGTTCAGCGGAGAGGGTCGGCGTACGGCGGATGTGTGTTATCTCGGAGTAATTACCATTTGCTGACGACGATGGTGGTGGTGTGTACATGCAATAAAATATTCAGAAATTCTAATTGGATCAATTGCGAGCGTGACGCCAGATTGACTGGAATGGACTTTGCTTTATATCAGCTTAAATTCATGGCTTAAGTGTTCACATTCTGATATCGACTTTAATTGGTTTCGTACGCGTGCGTTGAGAATTATTTTCAGAATTTAAAGGAAATAAGGTGAATTGTTGTCGCCGTGGGTAAGTGCGTCAACTTTAACGCTAAAAGTTTCTGCTTTCATTGCGGAACTCAGTGTTTTGCACTTTTCACGGAGCCACCGCTTTCGACAACACTCAAAAAGTACTAATTGTCAAAAAAATTCTTCTCAGAGTTCACCGTGCATAATCGACAAAAAGTACGAAATCCCGTCTACTAGTGAGAGAACATTAGATAGGAAGAAGGTGGACTTTGGTCCCTTATAAGCTGCTGTGACACTCAAAATAGTCCCTTGCACGTTTAGTACCACTTTTAAGAGTGCCCAAACTATTTAACATGCAAATTATAACGACCAAAATAATTAATATCACAAAATGAGCTTGCGATAGAAAGGCCAAAATGCCGACAAGACCAAAATTCCAAAATGTCTAAGATTCCGAAATGCCCAAAATAAACAACATTCCGAAATGCTCTTAAGATAGGACGGCCAAAATGCCAACAAAACCAAAATCTCGAAACGAGCAAGATCCCGAAATGGCCAAAGGATCATCTATGTTAGTTTCAAAATTGTTTACGCTTCTAAGTTATAGAGCAAGCCTAGATATGATCAAGTTGCAATACAATGCTTCTGTCAAGAGAGGGTTTACTTATTGAGCTCAAAGAAACAGCGATTGGCAAGAGTTATTCTGCGTTTAAACACATTTCAAAACCTCCCACACTTAATTCCAACAGCTCAAGATTTATTTAAAGTGGAAAAAGTCATTTTCGTTAGCAAGAGAAATTAAATAGTCTGAAAATTTGTTGAACTATCGCCGTTGAAATACTACAAGTCACTAGAAAGTTTTTCGGGAAAATCACACACAATGATTGATCAAATAGGTGTTATGTAAGGATCACGTTTCCAATGTTATCATCCACATCACAATGTGGGTTGTGCAGACAAGGAAGTGTTTTAATGTTTTCCGTATGTGATGATTTGTGTTGACTAGAACAGACCCTTGTGACAATAGGCCATCGTATTGTTTTTAATGACATCTTAAGCAGGTATATGTTGATTAACATCGAAGTTGTAAATGGTCAACGTTAAGACAGTTATAGCAAAGATTCTCCTTCTTCACAAATGTTAGTCTTTGTTGCGGTGTTTGAGCTCTAAAATCGGAACAGAACATAAGAAAGTGCTTACCGGTACAAAGTGAACAGCGCTTGATGGTTGTTTGGCGACTGCGTATTTGTTGCATATAAGATGGTTTGTGGCTGGTATCCCTTTGCTCCGGTTTGGGAAGTGCAGATATTGCATCAAGACCTTGTAGGCGACTTTCCAAGAATTTCTTCAAATCGCTGTACGTAGGTATGACGTCCGGGCTTTCCAGCGATGTTTCCCAATCCTTAATGATGACAGGATCTAATTTCTACGACACAAGCGAAATCAGCCAGTCATCGCACGTGTCTGTTGGTCGCCCTAATAGCTGTGGAGTACGGATGGCTTCAGTAGCTCGGTCTAGAATTTAACGCAACACATGCGGTGTTTCAGCAGTCATGGAAGGTAACCTTAAAATTTCATGGAGGTACCATTTAATTAGTTCTCGTTTGTTGTCATAGCGGCTTTTCAAGATATCTCATGCAACTTGAAAATTATTGCCAGTGAGGCGTATGTTTTTCAGGAGATTTGCTGCGTCGACACGGAGGCTGCAATTTAGAAAATGAAGACGTTGTATATTAGACAGCAATGTATCTTCAATAACGCATGTGGTGAAAATGTCTTTAAAATTTAACCACTCATCAAACGATCCGCTGGACGTGGGTAGCTGAATTTGCGGCAAAATAGATTTGCTGGTATTCCCGCCGCCTACGTTGGTGTGATTGGGTGTTGAATGCGTAATCATGTTATGGAGTAGGAGTATGGAGTTGAATGGAGTTCACCTTAGATAAGAAGAACTTTTACAAGAAAAACTTTTACATTTGTTTAGTTCTCCGCCGTAGTTTCCATGAAAAATTTGAAATTTCTTTATATACGTTGATAAATTTGAGCCAGTACTCTTCTAGTAGTTTTTTTCTCTCAAAAAAAATCCTTTGGTCTGCTTTGCCTTTGCAGTCTTTTGATAATTAGTAGAAAAGTTACATAAAAGTTTTGCAAGTGATTCTGCTTTGGCCAGCGCCATAATTCTTTAAGCTAATTGATTTTTTATTGAAACCGATCTTGGTCCTGCTGTAACGATCGCATCGGAAGATTTAACAGCGAATTCTATAGGCTGTACGGCGGCATGCGCCTATTTAGATTTTAGATGGCAGGGCCTTGTAGAGCGGATGAATAACACTGATCCAACATAAAGAATCTTTTTCCTCGTTGCAGTCTAACATGTCACACATGAAAGTGTCCCTTGATGCATTGTATATGGGTAGTTATTTGTAGGTATGTATCAGGTCAGCGACCCATGGAGGGTCTGAGCATGAGCTATAGCTGCCTTCCATTCTTGCCGGTCCCGGGTACGCTGCTTCAAGTTGGCAAGACCAATCTCTCTTTATTGGAGATTCGGCCTTCCTTCCTTTCTAGAACTCGAAGGCTGGGATTCGAAGGCCCTCTTAGCTGGAACGTTGTTGCTCATTTGTAGTTATTTAAAGAATCTTTTTGGACATTCCCCCAACTTGGCTTCTGAGCAAATTGAAAAAAAATGAATAACTTGGGCTTTCTACGTGGTGTCATTCAATTTTGATTATTTAATTGTTTCAAAAAAATATAAGGGAAGTGCAATGTTTTGTTTTGTGTTTTACTCCCCACTTATCTTCAGTTTTTTACCCCCCCAACCTAAGGGTGAGAAAGCGGTTCTTAGCTCAGTTTTACCATAAGAAAAGCGTGCATCTTCCTGACTGCTAGTCAATCCCCGCCCAGAAGCGCTTTAAGCCCTAAAGGCAATGCAAATATGTTGAGGGGCAGTGTTTCACTGCCACGCTACGTCGCATACCTTCTTTAACTTAACATTTTTCATCAGTGATTCTTAACATTATCACAAGACTGGAAGTCACATTCCTTTCGATCGAATACTCGGAATTTTGAGACAAGATTTGTTATTTCAAATTCCATTAGATCAATGATCTACATTTTACCCCAGCATACAAATCAATTCGTTTGAATTTTCGTCGCACATATCTGTAAGTAAACAACACGCAGACTGCTGGTCGTGCGCTCGAGATCACGACGCCGCCGATGCTGGCTGCCTTGGAAACAATCGAAATGCCGAGTCAGCAAAATAAAGCACAATCGACTTCACATCTTAATCTCGTGCTGCTGCGTGAACAAATACCATCGATGACCAGCCATCCTTGTAAACAGCGTCGGAGTTCGCATACAAAAGTCTACCTATCGCACACTTCGTTCTAATCTAATTAGAGCACTGTCACTGTCAAAGCGAGCCGAACAATACCGTGATCGCCGTCAATCATCGAATTGTATCCAATGGCAGTGCGATAGAAATACTCGCCGCAGCAGCACAATGGACATTTGGTAGGTTTTCTTGAATCCTTAGCGGTATTCTCTAACACATACGTATGGGCCCGTATCTGCAGGAAACTCTGTTTGCTGCTCAACCTAATGCAAGCCCTTTTCGTGCGATCAGACAGTAGAGTACGGAGCTGGAGCAAGAGCCGCCAGAAACGTTATCTCATCTGGAACGACTCTGGATCATCGAAGGTAGGATTAGGTTTAAAGTGCGAGCCCGCCTTTTCAACAAAACAAAAAAACACCTTTCCCCCAATAGATGTCCATCAGCATGTCGATCCCAGCGAACCTGTACGACAAGAAGAAGTGGAGGTCCTTCAACTTGACTTACAACCTGCAGTTCCAGTACAGTATTCCCAGCAAGCCTCTGTACTGGTGGAACGCGACCTACTGGAAACTGAGCAGATCCCACAGCTCGAGGAACTTAGTGGAAGCACCAGCTGCGCAGGACTTCACTCAGATGTACATCTACGCTGCGCTGCAGAATTACATGACCAAAACAGGAGTGGATGGCCAACAGTGCTTGCAGAGGGCGATCTGCCAGAATGCCCAGGTTGGTCGTGTTGAGGGGCTGCTGGAGCGAATCTATCAGCGATTGATGACGTAAGTTCGTGTGGTGGAGCCACAGCGATGCTGATTGATTTGTCATTCGCAGACCGGAGGACACGAGCGAGGAGTACTACAGGGATGCCCACATGGCGGGCTCAAAGGGCGTGGATTGTCTGAAAACCTACAGCCGTTGCCCGATGGGTCGCAGTTTGCTCGATCGGTTTGTTCAGTATGCCTGAGCTTAGTCTTTAGAAGTTTAGTGTGTCTTGTTGTTGTGGATTAATGCGTTTTCAGTTTAAGTGAAGGAGAAATAAATTCATAAGCTTCCTGATGTAAGTGGGGTGCTAGGTTCTCGATTATCACAAGTGTTCGTTTAAAGAAAAGATTACCTTTTGATAAATTATTGACATAGTCGTGATGTTACTTTGTATCTGTGACATTCTTGCTTGAAGGATGGGCAGGAGTCTTGGGTGAAAATTCTGAAATCAAAAATGTAAGGATTATTTGACTGAGATTTAGATGAACGGATCGGTACGCTTTTTATATAATTTCGAAATCTTAAGAAAATTAAGGTTTTTAAACATTGAATCAAGGAGTTTTTTTTTCAAATCCCCTTCTTCGGTGACACTGCAGTTCATGGTGAGGTTGAGTTTTGTCCCCACAAGAATTATTCAAAGCCAACTGACATCGATAAAATAAAAGATTAAATTGTATTGTGTATCCTCTTAGGATATCAAGGGTAGTCAGGCAGCTCTTAAGCCCTCGGAAGTAGTCTCACTAAATTCCAAGACTATCTTTGATTTCCGCGCATCCTTAAATGAGATAGCTGACCAATTCAATCAATGCTTGTGCTAAGTGTCATGTAACTGTAGAGCGGATAAATTATCCAACGCTACATATCTCTCAACACATGTAAGCTTGACTCATGGATGCGATCCAATTTTTGAACCAAAGATTATCTAACCATATATTCTGATGCTTTTCAAAAGAAATCTGGGCCTCACTTGACCCTGAATGGTGTAGACCGTTTTCATTGATCACAAGATCGGATTGTCTGATCGGTGAGCACGATATTAGATTAAATGTACCCTCAAACGATATCTGCAGAATCTATTTAGATTAAGAGGTACCCTTCTGAGGAGGCACTTCTGAGTCTCGGAAATAAATACATAACAAAGCAACTAGGCACGACCTTAACAACACCCCTACCGTCTATTTGTTGAACTTCCTCATCGACTCTAACTATTTTATCCCACCGAAAACTGTGTCAGCAAAATTGTATGCAGTTGCACATAAAGAGTGATTTTTTGAAAGCTATAGAAAAGTTTTTCAAAAAAATCCATAAAATTCAGAAAAATGCATGAAATTTTTATTTGAATCGATAGTACGGTCCATATAATTTAATGTTTAAAGATTATTTCATGCAAATGTTGACCTTAACTGCGCCTAAAATCCGCTTAGTCCAATTTTGGCATACTCTTTCCAACATTTCGGCCGGTATCTCACAAATAAATTCTTCAATGTTGTCTTCCAATGCTTCAATTGCAGCGGGCTTGTCTGTGTGGGCATGAGTTTTAACAAGGCCCCAAGATGTCCATTGTTGCGTGTGCTGTGTGGCATGTGGCACCGTCTTGTTGAAACCATATGTCATGCAAATCAAGCTCATGCATTTTGGGCAAAAAACAGTTACACTTACGTTACGATTCGCATCACCTTTGAAGAAGTACGTTCCAATGATGCCACCAGCCCATAAACCGCACCAAATTGTGACTTTTTCTGGATGCATTGGTAGCTCTTGCAATGCTTCTGGCTGATATTCACTTATTTACGTACCCATTGAGCCAAAAATGAACTGATCACAAAATGGAAGAAGCGTGCGATGAATTTTCTTAACAGAGCACGCATTTTGATAATAAAATTCAATAATTTGCAAGCGTTGTTCGTTTGTAAGACGATTCATGGTTAAATTATAGACCAAACTGAAGATGTTTGACAGTGAAACAAAACACGAAACGTGCGTCAGCTGTTTAAACCAGTGTTGCCAAAAAGATAATAGCTGAAAAATCACCCTGTACAAGAACTTAGCTCCTTCTGCGCGCTAGTCTTGTAAGACAGTCCGATAGAATTTCGCCAAAATTTTGCCAAAACCCCAGGTCTCTGTTCTCATCGCACGGTCAACATCGAGCAGACAAGGATTTAATCATGGACGTCTATAGTTTTTTATGGGACGACTGCCATTCTCAAACCACAGAACGAGGTTAAAATACAGCCAAAGACATGTACCTACGATCGCATTTTCAGGAACTCGCTTAAGCACTAGGAAAAACCATGATTATTGTTGTATACTATATATGTATCTCTATCCTTCGAAATATAAGAAAAATTATCGTGTGAAAGGAGGATGGAGACTCAAATGAAGATCCAAATGTTCAGTTCCTGTAAACGCCGGAAAAGCAACAATATTATCGACTGACAGTTTATTGCGATAATGCACAGGCCTTTAAACATCAGTACGACGTCAGTTTGCACTCTTTTCAAATTTCTTCACACTCTACCGTCTGCTTGCGTAGACTTTCGATTATGGCGACCATAATCATCGCGTTATGCACGAAAATTGTCTACATTTGAATCACGACTTTTAGAGTTAATTTAAACAACTTTAGCGCATTGCTCGCTTTTTAAGCAATTCAAAAACGTAAATGGCAAGCATTCAACTAATTTGGTGAACCATCAAATGACAGATGACTTCGGCATGTGTCATATCCCAGTGGTACTAACTTGAAAATACACAAAGAATAAGTCCTTTATCATAGTTTTTGATAGTTATAACCACCATATTTTAGGTTTGTGATGTGTTCCGTTAGCGTGACATTTGACACATTTGTGAAAGTCCCATCGCAGTTTGAAATTATGTATTAAAGAGTAAACATTTAAAATAACGACGACTGCTAATGGATAAGATGAAGTGATCGCATTCCTTATAAAAAAAAATTGCAATGCACTGAAGGATTGAGATAAGTGCCGCCCTTAATACTATATGATACGTCAAATCGAGACCCCTCAAAACAATCAACCACAAGTTGGTTGCCTTACAACATTCATAATAAGCTAATGGACGTTTAAGGGTTATTCGCAAGACCCCATATTTTGTTGTAACTTAATGAAGGGAAAGCGAGTCTTAAACTGGAATCCATAATCCTCCATAATTGTTTCCATACATAACCTCATCAAATGTTTTTTTCAGTTTAAGTCAGACAAAGGGTTGATTCTCCCATCTCTGATGTGTTTATTCAGTATCCGAATATCAACTTAAGGATTGATGGCCTGAGTAAATGAATAAATGTGCAAACACCGATAACAGATGACATCTTTATTAGAGTTTTCTCTCTTGCCCTTAAATGCGTCTGTGCCAAACCATTAATCTTCCGACTGTATATGTCCAGCTGCTTGCACAAAATAATTCAATCCTCAGTCAGAACTTAAGTAAATCTCGTAACAAGACTGTAAATCCAGTTGACAATCTCCCCTTCCACCGCTCTGAACTCTAAATCCACTTTAAGCCCGAGCACAATTAACTTCACACCCTTGCTGGCAGGTCTCCTTTGTGTCCCTTAATTATGCGCGTCAAATTGTAAATAACCCCTAATTGATTTGAAAGAAAAAATGAAAACATTTTTCATTTAAACTGAAAACTACCACTCACTAGTCGCTTAATAGAATTAAGTAACCGAACAGCAATTCTTCACACTTTACAGCAAATAAAACGCCGCCGATGCACCACCACGGCCTCCACAGAACCTCTGCACAAAATAATAAACGTCCACCCCATCGTTGGCTAAATCGAGCAGCTCCATCAACCCCATCAGCGCTCTCAGTCCCCAGCGCACAGCCTCATCCTCAGCCCGAGCACAAAGCAATAAATCGGATTTTCATCGCACACACGCTCCATTATATCGTGCACTAGATACAATTAGTAGACACTCAGCAATTTGCTGTCGGCATCGCCAGATGGCGCACACATCCACCAGCCAGAGCTGTAATGAAGATAAATGTGCATAATGATCCGTTTCAGCTACTGCCACTGCATAGGGACAGACAAGTGCTGTATGCACATTCCGACATCAATTACGAGACGATTGTTCTCCGGCTCCCCATTCCCCTGCTCCCCTTCCTCTCCCACCACGCTCACTGACATTTACGCAAGTTTGTGCGTTACATTGTAGATCCGAGTGAGAGACCAATTGCAACATGGCAGCGCATTCAGTTGAGAGCTCTGCGAAGATACACATAACAATGCCACTTTGGGGAATGGACGGTTTATAAATAGGTCCGCCACTACTTGTCATGCCGACCGCCCACCGCCCACCCACCGACCAGCCAGCAGTGTGTTTTCAATTATCCATTGTGTGTGTGTGTGTGTGTGTGTGCGTGTCACTTTGAAATACAAAAACTCCATTCATGCAACAGAAGCGCTTTCATAGAGCTCCGTATGGGCCAAGTGAAACGATTCCAACTGTTGTTCCAGCTCCACAAAGAGACCCCTTTGACATTATACTGCACACCGCAACGGCACGAACACACACGCACCTAGCCAGCGCATACACGTGCACTCTTACAGCCGAGAGTGAATTTCCCGTTCATAAGGGAGGCCGTAAGTTGTCGGGGGAGGGGGGTGGGGGAGGGAGCACGTCACCCGCGCAGTGATGGGGTGGCCTGCAGGCAGTATTTGCAACATGTTACCCTCGGAGCCACGGCTGAAACGCATTATGAACTGCACCGGAGTGGGTTTCCAGTCGAGAGTTGATTTCTTTTTTGAGGGCGTTGTGGGGGGGGGGGGGGGTGAATCGGAGAATGTGTGTTTAATTTGTGGATTAATCCAACCTCGTGCATCTGCTTCATTTTCGTGACGACTCTGAAAAGGCACGTAGGCACTGGCATGGCATCCAAATCCAAACAACTGCAGACATGACCGATTCACTGGATTTTTAGGCTCGTTTGCTGAAAATTGGCTTGGACGAGCTACAGTGGGGGTTTCAAGTGGTTGCGCATTTCTGACGATTGCATACGAGTTCGACGGCTGTAATATGTAAATGATGGTGGGAACGTCTGTTCGGTCTTCGACAGCTGTGTCTGGTCAGGGGAAACATGTTGCACGGCTGTGACTTGAAAAGAAGCGACTGCTTAAGCCGATTCATACGCATGGAGACGTTTGTTTCTTAAGAAGAATGTGTTGTCTTTGCATGTTGATTAAATGAGTACAGAAAAGGGTTCGGTTTTATGCGATCTGTATTTTTGATCGACGGTGCTGTTAAGTGGGGCAAGTTTAAGGAAGTAAACGAACTGAAGTCATTTTGTTCTTGTTCCTTTTACGATGAGGGTGCAGGCTTGTGTTTTATGACTTGAAACTGCCGAGCTTTCTTGTGCGATTGGCCAAGCTGGATAAATTTTGAAACAACTTTAACGATTTTTAACAAGCTATAGGCATAACAATTGCACAATGGCCGGAAGAAAAAAGATCGATAATACAACCGTCGGGATGAGACTCCTCCGTGCTGTTGCGGGAGTAACTCGCCGGACGAAGTTGAGAAATTCAATGTTGAGCAGCTATTTTTTCGGACGCAAAGAGCTATGCTTCGAAGCGTCTTCTTCATCACGACTTTTAAGGCGTGCCTTCATCAGGTAGGCAGTCGCTCGGCAGACTATGGGTGAAGTGGTTGAATACACTTTATAAATTCCCCTGGTTGCGCTTGGAAATAGCTCCTAATAAGTAAGAGTTGAGGGCGTAGGCTCGAACCTGGAGGTCTCGCGTGCATGGCGCCGCTGATGATGACGGACACTGCTGTTGTCTTGACCGAAGTTGATTTAATCCTTACTTGTTATTCATAGATTGAAAAAAGGCCTATTGGATATGCACTGAATATTGGAGTTGCAAAATCAGATATCGTCTGTGAATCAGTGGACAGTCTCTCATAGGCACAAAGTGCTTCGCATGGCGACAATTTCCCAAAACCTTGTGTACAGTGTCGGGTTGGAACTTGCGGATTGCTTGGGTGATATTGGAATCAAAGGGTTCAAATGTTTAAAACAACAGAACAGAACACAAGAAACTACAACATTCCTTTAGACATGTGAGGCAATTCCTCAGAGTTTTTAATTTGATTTAGTAAAGTAAATGCCCTGTAAGTGGTCGCCGTGGTGTAGTGGGTAAGTGCGGCGACCCACACGCAGAAGGTCTAGGTTCGATTCCCGGACGGGACACCTCGCATTTTTCACGCCATCACCTCTTTCGAGTTACTGACAACACTCAAAGAGTATCAATTGTCTATGAAAAGCTTCTCAAATCTCGCCGTTCGGAGTTGGCAAAAAATGTAGGTCGTTCTACACGTGAGAGAACAGTAGCACGCACAACACGAGTAGTTTTTGTAGAAGCTGGGCCCTGGTCCCTTATGGACTGTAGTGCCACTCAAGTATTATATGCCCTGTACACTACAGTCTGTTATAAAAAAAAACCCAGGCTATGCCACAAATTGTTTGTTGGCCTAATAAACGAAAATACTTTTTTTGAGAAAACTATTAGAGTTTCTGTTTCTGTGCACGGCCGGTTAGATTTTAGATAGCTATGGTGACCGTTCTTTCTTTAAACTTCAACAAATATTTTTTCTTTCTCCTATTATACAGCAAAAACAAAGAATGCACGCTAAGTGACGTTTTAAGTTGCAAAACCAGAATTTTCTAAGGAGGGAAAAAATCCTTAGCAGTTTTAATGATACACACGGCACTGTACATACAAGAAAATCCCCAAATGCCCAAAACCCTTAAATGCCCAAAATCTCTAAACGCACGAAATTGCGAAGGCTAAGACTAAGACTAAGCCCGAAAATTAAGTCCGGAAGAAAAAGTAGGTTATGCTGCTCCTCCTCCTGAATCGCTGTAGGAATTGGGATACATGCTGAATTCATATTAATTTTTTTAGGCAAAATGTAAAAGTTTTCAAAATTTTTAATTTTTATGTTTTAAGAATTTTTGACATTTTAGACTATTAACCTTTCGGGATTTTGGCATGTAAGGTGATTTCAGATTTTTGGTGTCAGTATTCTCAAATGAAAGAAGAAGAGAGAACGTATTTTTTGGCATTTCTGATCATTTTCTTTGAACACCCAACAACTTCCATTTTACTTTGCTAACAACGCTGCAGTTTTGGAATATAATATTATCGTTTAGTAACTACATTAATATGTCTTGATTTAGTTTAAAGCAAAAAAAAGAATTGAAACTCTGGTGTACACTTCGAAAACGGTCTTCAGAATTACGTGGTGCTATTATTTTGCACAATTAATTAAATTCGGTGTCATTCCGGATAACGGGCCTTTAATAAGTTCAGAATGTACTTTTTTCTTATCTTGTTTATGGGTTTTATTACTGATGGAATAAGGATGTTGTGCATGACGGTAGGAAAAAGTTATTGAAAAAAAAAATGGCAAAGTTGAACATGGTGCTATTATTTTCCACAGCGCTGTAAGTCTGAATATACTGTTTTAAAAATACGAGGACATAAGCCTGCCGGCAGGTCCCTTGATTTGATTTAGTCGCTTAAAGTAATATTTAGAATGTGCTGCCCACATTATAGAATTTTTGACTTTTCTTAATTCTTCGAAATCTATCGTCAGCATAAGTTCTACACTTTTCTTTGATAAACAGTGAAATTATGTTCTCGTTGAAATAGCTTCCCTAGGCAGAAATATTCCGTAGATAAAAAAATTGAAATTTACAGGCTTCGCTTTATTTACAATAGTTATTTATGCATGTGACAACTTGTGTCAACCGGTAAAAGAATTTTGTTTCATCGCTGTCCGACAAATCGAGACTTCACTGTAGTCAATTAAGTTTATTGTGTGACAATAGCGCGACGCCAGGCTTTATTATCTGACGGAGAGCGCAGATAATCGTATCCCATATCCTTTAGATTTTTTTTATTTTATCTGCCAACAGAAGAACTTTTCTCACTATGTTAAAAATAAGTAAATAATAACCCGATAGCAAAAAATGTAAAAGTAATTGTCGACGTGTTTGGCGAGCGTCAAAGTGCTGTGTTACATCGAAGACACCATTTTATTTCGCTCAAGTAGACCACAAAAATCGCTTAAAAACAGATACCTAACCTGCAAAATATGTGTCTGCATTTATTTCCAACCGGGAACTTATCAAGCAAATCTCAATAACAGGCCAATTACACAGATTACATTCGCCCCCAGTGCGCACGAGACCACATCTAAGCCGCTGCCGCAGATGAAAACCAATTAAGTTGCCAGTATTTACGAGTTTCATCAACTGGCTGCCCGCCACCACTGTGCGTTCAATTAAACGATTGATATATCAATTTGTTTGGGGTCATTTCCAGTGAGCATCTCTCCCACCATATCCACACAATCGCTCATCCGCAATTAAAGAGTCCACGTTTCGCATTTGTATCCGCATCCACTTGTCGAAATGCAGCGCAAACAGCCACGCACCCCAGCACACAAGTCTCCACCTCATGAATAACTCGACGCCAATCCCGTTCGGTATCCGAAAAATGAATACGTCAAGCAAATTAATTACCACATCATCCATTCAACCATCGAAACATCGAGCCATCGAGCCAGAATGCAACCGTCGTCAGCGTCGTCGTTCTCGCGTGCCTCACGGCAGACGGCCAGACAGACGATCCCAGCTCGACCAATAAATAAACCTCCAAAAGCCGTATAAATAATAATTTCAATTTGGAAAATCGAAAATGCAAATAAAACTTAATGTGCCGCCTCATCAACGACAGGACGTAGCAATTATCCACTCGCCGACCGCACTACACAGCCTCGTTTATCCTCATCCTCTCCCACACACACACAAGTATGGATACCCCACCAGCAGACACACACACACACACAGTGGCAGTGGGAGCGAGTCCCCAAAGCAAGAAACAAAAATTAAATGAAAATCTCACTATAATCGGAAATTAAATGGCTGCATGCCGAAAACGAGGATAAATTGTTTTATGGCCAAGAGAACGTATTCTGACCCAACCACTTCCCAGCCTCCCCACCCGCCCGACCGTATGCCAGTCCCCCACTCACCGTTGCTGGTGCGCGTCCTTCGTATGGCATTGCCATCCCAATCTGTTCCGTGGCATCGCGTTGTTTGACAGATGCACAGCCTGGTATCCAATTACCGAATGAATCTCTTGTTGGATCCACTTACCATGGCGAGTGGGGAGGGCGGGAGGCACAGAAGCGGACAGAGTTCAGATGGTAGACTGACATCATAGGGACCAGGAACGGTTGGCAAGCACTTAAATGGCACTAATTACACACACACACACACGCACACACTCTGGTGAACGAAGGAAGGAGAGACGCGACGGGCTTGAGTTTTGGCACAAAACAGTGAAAAGGCATTAAACGATGTACCCCGGTCTCTTACAACTTATAACGGGAACGCGCTGATGATGATGATGATAATGATGATGATGAATTTCTCAAGTCGAGATTTAGTGAAACTGCTGCTTACAGTGCCCCAAAGCTATGTGTCTGTGTTGGTTTCAAGAGAGTCAGGCAGAAAGAGAGAGAATCGCAATATTCAAAGCGCAGCATCCGTTTACAAATTCCTCTCTTTTTCACTTTCTCTCTTTCCGTTTTTTTAGAAACACACACATAAGACGAGTGCAGAGAGATAGAGAGCAGCAGCCTGATGAAGCGCGAAACCCCGGAACGGGAGCAGGAGTCTAAGACACTTGTGCCGAATGCCTGCGATGAATGGATACATGGTTAATCATTCTGCAAACAGGACATAACATTCATTCAACTTGGGGTTGTGTATATTATTGCTACAAATTAAATTGGAACTGCCCCACGAAAGGTGATGCTATGCGTGCTGCTGAAGGGAGCATTTTTGGAGCACATTCTAGGTTGCAACGTATGTAACATGGCCAAATGAGAGATTTTGGATTTTTCTTAGAATTGAAGCAGTTCTTGGAGAAATTGTTTGCTTTCAGAAAAAATTCTTTCTCAATAGGAGAGCTTATGAATAAATACATTCATTCTTGAGAACTGCACTTTTTAGAACCGTTAAAATCTGCGGAATTTAGAATAAGTGGCAGCCTTAAGTTCGTCTTACTCTGGATTGAAAATTACATCAACTGATGCTTAACTGCTGTTCCAGTTTAAGTACTGCAAGAGGAATTATTTCTGCTTTGAGGTTCACTTTAAGCGTGACTGCAATTCATCCTAAGTGTTGGCCGTAATTTTTAACTCAGATCCAACTTTACTCCAAGCCTTTATTCATATTCCACACCTTGAACCATTTACAACTTAGATATCTTCGACTTGATCTGAGTTTAAAACTTCTCCCAAGCTCATAGAAAGTATTTAAAATCAAGCTCAGATCTATCTTTATCAAACTCAAGCTAAGCTAACCTCAATTTAGACCTCCATCTCAATTTCAGTTTAAACTCAGTTTGCTTCCAAGTCTTAAGTCCTGTTTCAGGCTGTGCCCTTTTTTACAATTTTCTTTAATTTTCCAATCAATTAGTTCTATTCACATTTACTATTCACATTTGCTACGCCTTGCTATAAATTTGATCAGTTTTGTAAGAGGATATTCTAATCTTAACAGCTAAAATGTACTCACGCACTCGGGAGAATAAAGAAGTCGTGTGGAATCGAGTAGAAAGAGTTGAAAGAATATCTCCTTGCTTATTTCTGGTCAAAATTAAATCAGGACGAAGAATGAGATCAACCTTTAGTCCTGAATTCAGTCTTAAGTCCTAATTCATGTCTCAACTTTAGCATCGGCTGCTTGTTCCTTTCATAATTTTCTGTCAGTTTCTGACCCAATCTCAGACGCTCTCTTGGGCCCTTCCCGAAACTCTAACATTTATACCAAATTTCATTTTCAGTCACAGTTCGAGTTTCAGTTTTTGGATAATTAAAAGCCTAAACTAAAAGAAAATTTGTCTGACTAGAATGTAAGCATTCGATTTAACCTTCATTCCAATCTATGTCTGACGCTGAATCTAAACGAAAACTTCCTAGATTCCAACCTAGATCCTTTCCAAGCTCTTAGTCCGATTTTCAATTCAGGTTCAAGATCAAAAGCTGTCTTAATCTTAAACGTAGAGAAGTGAAAGGATACGATCAGTTTTGGGTTCATCAGTCTGAGTTTTATTCTTCGAAGTACTCCCATCCGCATGGTCGAAAACCACCTTCTCAGATACAGCCACGTTTCAGCCAATGACTTAGACTTCAATTTAGATTTAATGTCCAATGCAATTAGACCTTTAACATAAATACTTTTTTAAGATAAAAAGAATTAGATTTACTCTTTTTATTGGTTTTCGAACACGGTTCGTGCAAAATTTTGTATCATTTGCTCTGAATATCTCCAAAAATTTCAACGTGTTTCGAGATGAAGTGATGGTTTTTCGTAAAGTGCTGTCCTTCCTGAAGTTAAACAGTGTATCCTTATCCCCACGAATAGTCACGCACCATTAAAGGCCTTGCACACATTTTTATTAAACTTCGACTCATTGCCGCGCATCCCCAATCGAGATTGATGAGAGATTCAATATGTACATGTACTAGATACCAGGTCATAGAGACATTTCAGGTAACTGCGCAGTTACCTCCTCCTGCCACATATTAGCCAAACTACACATAGGAACTTCATCAAACTGAGATTGTCGAACTATCCCTTCTGCCGCGTTTGAAAAGAAATCAAACTCTGCCTTCGCCCTAAGGGCTCAAGATGGTTTCCATTGCTGAAAGATCGGACATAAGCCTGGTTGTGGGAACATTAATCGGGCACTGTTTGATCGTAAGGCATGCGGACATTTTATAAACGAGGAAGTACCAGACTCTGTTCAACATCTACTCTACCCCTCTCTAACACTTGCATGCCATAGAAATTCATACGCAGGCAACCCTTTTCTAAGCGGTTGGCACGACTCTAATAGCACTCTTCCCAACAATTTGTCCAACTTAATTAACGATACTAATTAGTTCCAACTAGTTCGTCCCACCGCGCACTGAACTGCCAACCCAATGTTTCTGTTCGGGAATAAATGTAAGCCACAAGCCAACTATATATACCTACCATAACTAACATCATCTGCTTTAGGATTGTGATGGGCCTTAACTAAAACTTCACTAAAAAACATTCCAGCACTCAAAAACTAAACTTACAACGAAGTTTAAAAGAAAGTATTTGAATCTCTGACCCCAGGTTAATGACAACAACACCTTAAGCCTGATAAAGGCCGGTTCTCCAAGCAGCTATAAACACGTGAACATGCTTCAACAATTTGTTCTTATTTGTATAAAAAGCTCACTCCTCTTGAACCTGTTTTTTCCCATCCCTTTAGAATTGGTGCCCTTCAAGAAACTTGTAAAACAAATTCCTTCCCGAACCCATTAAAGATTCAAAGCCCAATCGCCGTCAACTCTGTCATTTACCAGTCAATAAACCTTCAAAATTATCCGGAAAGTCACTCGTTCAGCTATTTTCGAACTCAGACCAATTTTCATTTGCGTATGCCACGCCACATGTTCAAACTTCCATCAACCTCCGTACGTCAATTCCGGAACTCGCCTGCAGTGTAGCCCGATTCATTGACTCATCCTGACCACAAAACAAATCAATTAGGAGTCTCATCAAAAATGCATATCCCTTCACTTAGTCACACGGCTAAATTTGAAATGTGCTCCAGCCCCTTGTCGCCAGCGACTGCATAAACTGTGCCACAATGTGCCTGAAAACTGCTCCACAAGGCAATAATGAAGCAAACCAGTAGCAGTGGCAGAATAAAACTTTTCCGAACTTCATTGTGGATGCCACCCCCGATTCCATCACAGCCCAACACACACAGACTCACGTGTGCTCTGGCACTGGCACTCTCATACCTCATGGAAGTCATCGCAGTCGTTTGGTGGTTGCAAAGTAATTCATGGTTCCTTAAATACTTCGATTTACGTTTCAATTTGAATTACGATTGTGCAACTCGACCTGAAGTAGTCGTGTGCAGTCGTCAGGGGTGGCCTTCTCACTTGAAACCATTCACAAACACACACGTCTGCTCCCAAAACCAGGCGCACACGGGGATGGTACTGGCTGTGTCAGTGGGAAACGAGCCACACGATGAACTCGAACGGGAATTGTTGCGGGAAACGATTAACTTTGTATAAATTGCTCTCGTAAATTGTGTGCTCAGGAATATGAAATGATGTTCCTTGAGCTTGCACAGTGGGGCTGTTGACGCATGAAAGGGGACTAGGGACGGTGACTGATGGGTGAGAGAGATAATGTGCCACAAACTGACTCGATTCTGGGCAATCATTTAAGGAACTCTGGTATGGTTGTCCTTTGGTACGTCAGAAATCTTTATTATTGAATATTCTTCATATCACAAATGAAATAACGTTTCTGCCTTCTTAACGTATTTAATATTTAATATTTACTGTGATAAAATGGAAGGAAAATTTAGAAAAATTAGAAAGGTCTTGCTTACTAGGATGCGTAGAATATTTTTGGTGTACAAATATTTCGTATCATCAGCATCATCTTTGGTTGGAAATGCATACGCACATCAGGTCAAAGTCATCAGGAACTGTCCTCAAGCACAAGCAGATGAATTTTTGAATTTTTCGAATCTAGTCCAATCATAACAAGCGTATCCACAGCCACTTATTGAGAGTACTAAAGCGTGAAGGTAGGCCACAGGGGAATTATATATGTCCTTGTCCTAGAATACATATGTCTTAAATTTGGTTATTTTTTAGTACGTACATAGTTGATTTCCACAGAATACCCACTGTGACTTACACATTCTGTCTCAAATCATTGCTTTTCTCCGAATTTTACAGAATTAATAATCTTTTGGTACTGATATTTATTTAGCAGATTAGTCAAAGCTTGCGAAGACGTCAAACACACGCCGAATTGTAAAATAGTTGAAATTTTGGGTATTCTTATTTTTGGTGCTAAAAAAAAATATTTGAAAAAAAGTTCTTCTTAATCTTTAAATGGTAAATCTTTAAATGGCTAAAAAAATCAACGAGTTGTGGAAATCGAGGCTGAACATTTATTTGTCAGAAAAGCAAGTTAGCTAAGGAAACCAATACAGATAATATAGATGTGTGCTTAATGCTAGTTAGTTACCCTACTTCATATCCCTGAATTAGTGCTCGGTTCTTTATACGAGCTTTGGACAAGAAAATCTTTAAAATAAATTTCGTCCAGAAAAAAAATTTTTGATGTCTGTGATGCGGTTGGTAAACATTTTCTTGATCTTGAGATTAGAGACCATTTCCAGTGAAAAATAAACATGTTGCACAAAAAACTTGAAAAATAACTCATTGTCATGGTTTAGTGTTTTTTGAAAATACATGGAATTGAAAAAACACTAGTGAGTTCCATTTTTCTAAAACAAAAAACAAATTTAAGCAATGTTAATATATTTTTAAAGGGTGCCCCAACAAGAACGCAAGATTTACATAAATTTTAAATAAAACGCAGATATTTAAAAAAAAAACGTGAATTCCTTTTTATATCGTAAAGTAGACAGGATGAGGTTAGGTGTGGAATAACACATTTGCTAGCTGGCCGCCGCGGCTTTGCTGACACATATGCGATCTTTTAATGAAATTTTCAATGACCGTTTTGCATAAATGCTGCAGTATTTCATTCATGCAGCGTCCAATTTCCTCTTTTAAGGCTTAAGTCGTCGTTGGCTTATTCGCATAAACCATAGATTTCAAAAAACGCCAAAGAAAAAAGTCAAATGGTGTTAAATCGCACGATCTAGGCGGTCAATTCTCTTCTCCAAAATGCGAAATAACACGACCGGGAAATGACTGATGCAGCAATTGAATTGTTTCTCTGGCTGTATGAGATGTGGCGCCGTCTTGTTGAAACCAATCCACATTCATTTCTTCAATTCTTGGCAAGAAAAAATTGGTTTTCACTTCACGATACCGAACACCATTGACATGACTCATTTTCATAAAAAAAGGTCCAATGATTCCTCCAGCCCAAAATCCACACCACACAGTGCCACGTTGAGGATGCATTTGCTTCTCGTGAATCACTCGAGGAGCTTCCTCGCGCCAAATGCGACAATACTGCCTATTGACGAATCCATCAAGATGGAAATTGGCCTCGCCACTAAAGATGATTTTATCGGCAAAATCAGCATTTTCATGTTGTCTCTCCAATACCTGGCTGGCTTCAGTTCCTGAGTCAATTGAACTTTGTATGCATGAAGGTGCAAATCTTTCGTTAAAATTCGCTGCATAGTGGATTTGCTGAGCTCGGTGTTGAATTGAGATGGATGGAGTTTGAGTGACATCATCCCGTACTGCTGCGATAAATGTCAAACAATGACAATTCGAATGGCGGACACCCTATATATTCAAAAATACGCCAAATTAATAATACTATATTTTTTAAGTTATAGCCTCTTCTGTCATCTTTATTTTCCTACGTTTAAGAAAAAATAAAGTAATTACCCATTTTTTAAATTTTGTAAAATGAGTTCATACTTCACAGAAATATAGTGTTTTCCAATAAGGACTTGACAACTTTGCTTTTAAACCCTTTTCCAACCTTACTATCGGCTTGAACTACAGTCAAAACATTATGAATGGAACTAGACTTCATTCATAAGCACAGCGGACACGTTTGCAGCGGTCGATTCGTTGGACTCATCCGCTCAAGCCAGCTTGAACTTGCATGGGTGGAAACCAGTATCCTTACGTAAAATCGGCCAAAATGTGGTCTGAACAGTGTCCAATTCTTTGGAACGCCGTCGAATTGACTAATTTGGATTGTTCGCTACAGAACGGCAGCGATATTTTTGACACACGACGACGAACTCGTTGTCTTGCTGTTACGGCAACGTCGCACAACGAATATGTAGACTAATATTTTTGTACTACACTTGGTTTTAACTGTCTGCTGGGGCGAGAATTACTTAAGATTACTGAAAGTTGCGATTTTCGAATTTCAGTATAAAATTCTTATAATTTGAAAAAGTTGTCCGTTCGTGTACCTTAACATGATGAAAATGTTGAGTTTATGGAATAAATTGACAGTGACAGTCTGATGGTTAGTGAAAGAATGCATTTACTTATTAATTTCAAAGTTTTGAAGTTCGTATCTCTTTTTACTTATGATCGTTGAATTAAAAATTGAATTAAAAAAAAACCTATCGATTCAATGGAACTTCTGGTGTACGTCAACTTTTGTCGCAGAGTGTACATCTAAACACAAATGTAAACAGAAACTGAAATCAATCCCAACGATTTTTACTAAAGGCTGTTAACGATTTCCCTTTATCAATTACACTGACTCATAATAAGCTACATCCATACAAAATCTAATAAAACGACACCCGTCTATTGTCCAAAAAAAAAAAAAAAGAAATTATGTCACTCCACACACAGCACACCCCACACATAAGCACTCCCCTCGCCGACCCCACACTGCCCTCAAACGAAGTAGTAAGCTCCCGCACAGATAAGTCCTTTTCAGTCGTAAAATGTCGATAGAACTCACATATAGTGTACACACAATAAAATGCGAAACGTTTTACTATTCCGTGTCCATTTCATATCTTTCGCTCGGGCTCGCTCAACCCCTTGGTGTTCGTGCATGTTGCTCTCCCATTCTCGTACATTTGCATTGCATTCAAAATGAAAAATCCATTCAATGCTCGCCTTGGTGCCCTCCGCCACCCGCCCCCGACAACGATGTTTTCTCTTCTTATGAACTTGTATGAAACATAATTGTATCTAGATACAGAGAAAGGAATACCCTCGTTATTATATCTCAACATTCCGTTTCGACCTCACTAAGTTCTTCCTCTCTCGCTCTCTCTCCCTTGCGGACGGAGTCTACGTCGTGCTCGTTTCAATTATTTTCGAAGAGGATTTAAGGGGGTTGCCCTGGTGCTCCTCTGGCTCTGGCTCTGCAAACTACACGAATAAACGACGAACGAGGATGATGATGATTGCGCGGGGACGACACTCACAAAACGATCCCCCAAGCGGCAACACATCGGTAAGTAGTTGAAGCTGAAGCTGAAACCGAAAACCAGCAACAGTAACAGAGAAGATTGCCCGCCTGCCGCGAGACAACAGCTCTCAGCACAGCAGCAGCATATGCAGCTTTGAGTCGAGCACCAGAGCAGAGTCTTTCACTTCTTCGACGAGCTCTGCCCTGCCATCACCGTCATCGCCGCGGCCGTCGTCGTCGTCGTCGTCGGTCGCAGTTGAAGCATGTATGAGTAATGGATATGGATACAGATGAAGATATACGACGCACACACTCATATGAATCCATAATATTAACAGCAGCAATAATAATAGGCCGGGCCCGTATATTATGTTTGCTTTCCGAATGAGCAGGCAAATCGTTTCAGTTGTAAATTGACGTTTGAGTTAGCTGCTGCCCCAGAGTTCGGTTCATATTTTATAGTCAGTCAGTCGCACAAACGGCGGCGGCGGTGTATTCATAGTCAGCGTCAGGGATGTTCTCCATCTGGTCGTGTTGTTGCCGTTGAGACGACGATAAGTGGATACAGAGAGCAAAACAAAAGAAAAACAAGAAAAGGTATAGTAGTAAAAGCGAGCGGAATACGAACTGAATCAAAGTCGTTCGGCACGGACACGGACACGGACACACGGACGCGGCAGCCGTTGTGTGCGAAAGGAGGAGGAGAGCGGCGCACAAGAGTATCTTGTATCTTGAACCTTGTTGCTGGTGGTGTTGCTCCACACGGAGTGTGTTGCCGTCGTTTTCGCGTGGCGGCTTGCTGCGATGAGGATGAGGGTTCCATGGTGGTAGTGATTGACTGTTTATTCTCTGCTGGCTACATTTATTAGATGAATTTCACATTCACTAGAGTAAATAGGATTTTGATGCTCTTGTCCTTCTTCCCACCCCCATCGTGAGGGAAAGAGAGCGCGCCCGTGGGCGGAAGAGAGACGGACTGCGGTAAACATAAACCAAGCCAGAGAGAGAGAGAGCGAGAAAGAGAAGTCAATGATATGAATGAGTGTGTGTATCCGAACGATATCTCGCTCATACTGAGAGACCTATAGACACATTCTACTTAATGATATTCGAATTTAATAGTCGTGCGCCACATAATCGCTAATAGTCTGTCGCTCGGTGTAATTGGTGTAATAAGTGCTGCTACCGCTGTATCGTGCTGTTCGAACGAGGGAGAGACTCTCCGGATATACGGACGGACTGCACACATTTCGGGGTATCATCGGGCCGGTTCCGTTTGCGGGTGTCTGATTCATTTTTTTTCATTTCAACGGCTGCTGGCAATGCCCTGAAATGTTGCTACGATATTTATAATGTTGCTATGCCCCCTGGTCGACCATATGTTTGTTGGCTTTGATTGCGATATACCCGTGATATCGTGGTGTGGATGACGATGCCAACAGCAACAAAACGACTATAACGACACAAACGATGATGATGATGATGATGATGTTGATATGATTGTGTGATTATTTTCCGTTTTATTATTATTACCAGTTCTGTGAGACGTACAGTGGGGTGTCAATAGTGTGCTAATTGCATGTGAGAGATTGTTTTTGATCTCATTTCGTTGTAGTGCGACGGATTGTCGTCCGGATTTGGCGTTTAGCTCTGTTTTGCCATTTAATGTTTAACGTTTAACGTTCGCACTTGAGCGTTTTCTGTTATTTTGTTTTATCGTGTTCTTTTTTGTGTGTTAAAGATATTTTTCCCCTCTCGGCATATGTGAGATATTTTATTTTTTGAATATTGTTTTTTTTTTGTTTTTGTGGAAGCTCCGACTAAGTGTTGTGTGTTTTTCGTCTCTACACTGGGCCCCGTGCGTGCTCAATCAATTTAGAAGCATTCCCGGTCTTCTATCCTCCTTAGCGATTCATTCTTAATTTTTTTCGTCGGTATTTTCTTTTTTTTTTTTTTTTGTTCGTTTCCCCCCTCATTTGTGTCACTTGTGTCGTGTTAATCAACAACAATCCACGAGTTGAGATACATTTTGTGTATTATTCCCTTTGTTCGTGGTGTCTGTTGTGCGATGGTCTCGTCGGGTTATGGTGTAATAGCGGCGCCCCAGAATTAATGAATACTATTTGCTGTTTGCTCTTCATTTTCCGTGCCGGATAATTGATTGGGGCTATAAAAAAATAACCGAAAAAAAGGAAAAAAAATACACCGAAACCAAAGTGGAAAGCGGAGTGCGATAAAGTATCTTCGGTGCTTTTTTTTGTGTGGTATTTTGTGTGTTTCTTTGAATTCGTCTGAAGAATTATGGTGGGAATTAAAATGAAAACGAGATAAATATGATTGAGTTGCCTTTAGTTCGGTGCGTGGTTGGATGAGAATTTTGTTCTTGTTCTTGTTCTCGTTTTATTTGTTTTTTTTTTCTTGTGGAATTTTATGTGCTGGTGTTGAATTCAACAAGAAGTGCTCCTTGATCTTATGCGCGGCGGTTTCCAGTGAGAGGGTGGCGATTTCTAATTGGAATTCGAGGAGATTCAAGGATTTGGAGGTGGAGACTAAAACGCGTGCGGTTTGGGATTAGAAGGATTTCCCTAATCGGATTTAGTTTTGTTTTGTTGTTTTTTTTCCTCTCTCTCTTGAAACTGAAGTTGATTTCCGGACAGATATTGGTTCGAAAGTGCTTGCGAGGTAAGTGTTAATGGATTTTTCTGTGGACTTTCAACTGACATATGGATTTGTTTTTGAAATTAGTTTACTCTGTCTATTTAAAGTCAATGTGGTCCAAATCTGGTTTATTTTACTCACTTGGGCATTTGATTTGAAAAGCTCACTTATATTTTTTTTAAAGAAATGTGCATATATGTCGGATATGTTTGCACATGCACATGTTCGTGGATATCATCTCATTCGGTATAAATTTTGGGGAAGGACTTCTTTTTATTTCTCCTTTCTTATATTTGGTGGTAAATTTAACTGCAAAGTAGTATCTAGAACTGCCTTAACTTCTTCATTCACTTAATCAATCAATCAATCTTGAATCAAACAAAAATACAATACATTTTCCTACATATGTACAAACATATGTCGTGAAAGTGAAACTATTAATTCCTCGTGAATCAAAGGAATACACTACTGGCAACACTTGCACCGAAATGTCAATCACATGTCAATGGGAATTCATTTGGCGTAGCCAAGTAATTTGTCAAGTCCAAAAGCAATTTGTCAAGTTCGAGAATATTTAAATACCTTTAAGGGGGAGTATACTTCGCCGGCATAGAAACAAGAATTGAATATGACGAATAAACGAATTTCCCGACGGTAGATGGCCTTTAGTCAACAACAGCAAACGTCCTGTATCTACATATATAACTTCTTCAAAGGGACTGGCCGTTTTCATCTAACCGTATTTCACCAGAGTGGATAAATCTCAATATGGCTTAATTTGAGAAGATTAAAAATTAAGATATTTTTCTGGTTCTATTGTGGAACCTTCTTCGTATCTAAGAGTTGACGCAGAAAGTATTTAGATAATGATACGATGACACAAGTCACGATTCAATTGAATTATGTTTTAATTAGCAGGAAGAAAAATAAAATTTATTTCAAATGTCAGAATAAAACCTTTGGAAATAATATGTTCACAAAAAATGAGAATCTAAACCAGCATTTTAGAAAATTCTTCCAAATGTCTTTAATGGCGATGATATTCATTGATATTGAATTGATATTCATTAGAATCGCACTTGAACTGAACTTCTATCAGGTAACCACCGCTCTTGAGTTGCGGACAACACACAAAGAGAGCTGATTGTCGATGAAAAGCCTTTCAAATCGCACTGGAATCTTCAATTACCCTCTAAAGGTGAGAGGAAATATTCCGCACAGCACGAGCAGTCGGTGAAGAAGCTAAGTCCTTGAAGAAGCTATGTAGGTCCCCGTTGTACTTTAACGCAATCAAATTTATTTATTTTGTCCTCGTATTTTAGAATTCCTTTAAAGTTGCGAGAACACACTACTTAGTACTTAATGTGGTTAATATCTCATTTAAGGTACTAACAAGCTGCACACAAGCACTGGATGGTTCTCATATAGATTCAAAATAAAATGCTGCGAAAAAATAAAATAAACTGAAAAAAGAACAAAATGACAGTTAGACCTTCTGACACATATCGCAGTTTCAAAGGCTGCCAAAAGATGGCTAGGAAATGGAATGATTTCTATTGCAAATAACTACTTTTTTTGTACATAAAAGGATTGACGGAATGTTTTGTTTCTTTTCCCTTTTTCGACATGTCGTGATATAGTCGATTGAAATCAAGTGATACTGGTGTTTCGATTTAATGTCATTTTGCTTCAGTATGCCTGGCAACACTTTCAGTCTCCTGAATTTATTACAACAACTACAGACAACATGAATCAATCGGAGAATGAAGATCACCTGAATGCTTAAAAAGGCATTGAAGCACCTATTAAGTAGATACTACTCTACATCCATCGAATGTATTAAAATAATCAGAAATGTGTTGCACATGTGTATAAGGGCGAGACACGATGAATGTGTTTCGCCCTGCATCTCACTATAGTCAATTAATGGCGATCATTTTGATAATCAGTGAATTATGCACATTGATTTTCTAAACAAAATTTAGAGTTCGGTAGACATTCAACGTGCGAGCTTAAAAGACGCTACTGATTTGACGCTTTTTTAAAAATGATCCTTTGTTTCTGCAGGCTAAGCAAGTATGGGACTGCATTCGTATCATTTATCGCAGTGCAGTGAGTTGTAAGAGTTTAATAAACAATCTATGCGGACAGTATGTAGCCGGGTTTCTCGAGCCAATTAGAAGATGTATTCTACAAATAGAAATCGAGTAAATAATAGTTTTGTCAGTGAAGAAGGATCGCCATTTCATACGTCATCAAACGCATATTCGATAATAATTCCGATACACATCTTTGCGTTGATGCTTCATCTCTGTACACTCTCTTACTGTATATTGTTCAGCATGTTTAAAAAATCGTATGCATTTTGACAGTTTTCAACTCAAGATTAGAGTATAGCGGTATATATATAAATATATGCTGTCATCGAGGAAGAACGTACAATATAGGTGTCTCCAACAGAGCGTTTACAATTCGCAACAAAAATCTGGTGATCAGTCGCTTTTCTACTCCGGCTCCGCAATCAACATCAATATTAAAATCAAACGCAAAAACAATCTTGAAAATCGTTGATTTTTTGGTCTCAAGAACCAATTGGGTAACATAAAGATAAAATATTACTTAAGACCATAAGCGCTTTATTACGGTTCATAACATTAAGTTGGCAACACGATTTAAACTGGCGGCCGTTTGTCAGCAAAGCATCAAAATTGTACAAATATGGCCCAAAAGAAGATTTCCATTGACCCCAATTTTCATAAGTAATCGTATTTTGGTTAGCGATAAAGCTCACTTTTGGTTGAAAGAATTCGTCAATAAACCAAACTGTCTTATTTGCGTGACGATAATCCTCAGGTGTATGTTGAGATACCATTACATCCACAAAAGCCAACTGTTAGGCGTAATTGGCAAATTGGCGAAATAAAGGGTCTGCACTTTTTTCGATGCCGGCCAGAGCGTAGTGACCGCTTTAGAGTCATGATTACTCACTTTTTCGTTCATAAATCAAACAACCCTGGTGTACAGGAGCTGTGGCTTGAAAAAAGGCAGCGCAACATGTCACACAGCTTGTACTAGCAAAGTTTCACGTTACGGATCCGCGAATAGGCCTTTAAGGTTGTATGATTTAACGCCGTTTGACTATTTTCTGTGGGAATATGTGAAGTCGCTAGTCTACGCAGATAAGTCCGAAACGATTGACCACATGGAGAACACCATTCGTCGTGTAATTGTTGGTAAATAGCCACGATTGTTGGAAGAAGTCATCGAAAATTGGCTCTCAGATTAGACTACGTCCGAGTCAGCTGTGGCGGTCATATGCCAAATATTATATGAAAATTAAAGATTTTCCTTTGAATAAAGTAGATTATATGTCCACTGCAAAGAACCACATTGTTGTTTGCCAATTCAAATTTTCTATACCTCTAAAAAAACACCCCTTACAACACTTTAATGCCAATTAACAGCATGGACGATATTAAAATTGGATGAAGAAGCCTCTGGTCTTTTTGACGTAAATGATTTAGGTGCGATTTGGCATTTGGAGGAAAAGATTAAACCAATCACTAAACAGACTAAAATGCATTCTTTCAAGCATCAATGAATACAACGCGTAAGATGGACATATCATTAGCGGCCTGCGGAGTCTTCGAATTGAGTCATTCGAACAGCGAAACATAGTGTGGCGCAAATTGAGAAGAGGCACAAAAGTATTGGAGGAAAAAGCAGTTTTTTCCAGCTAGCATGGTTCAACACTAAGTTCGTTTAGGTGTTTGTTAATTTTAGGCGTCATTTCAACTCTGAAAGTCCTCTGATGCGCTGTCACAATAAATCTGACACTATGTCCAAAAAACGCAGACGCAGGCCTAAAATTTGTAAATTTCAACATTTTCATCCCTACATGGTCATGTTGTTTTTGGCACTTAATGGCAAATTCCAAACTTTACAAAGAACTAAAGTGTGCACAATAAATGTACCCCCACTTCACTCCACTCAATTTCGAAACTAACAATTGAATGACCCTATACAGTGGGCGAAGGCTGCGGCTATTGAAATAAAAGTCTATACATTTGTTGTTTGTAGTCAGATAATATTCAAAGTGCTGTCAGCAACGCGATAGGAGAATGGTTTCAAAGAAAATGTGAAGTGTTCAGTCTACGAATCGGCGCAATACAACCTTCAGCGTGTGAATCGAGGTACTTAGCCACTACGCAACGGCGGCCATTGTTGGAAAAAGTAAATTAAAATATTTGTTTGTAAGGACTTGTAGAGGAAATATTTTAGAATAATTGTGACTTGCAGACAAGGCCAAAATCATTTGTTTAAGGAAGATCTTGTGAAGAGATTAACTAGTGTTGCAAAATTGTCGAAAAAAAAAACATCTGGAAAATAAGTGATGGTAGATTGACAATTGCATCTCTGATAAGGAAAAAAAAACAGAAATTTAGTAATTGGCCCTCGATGTTTGTTTCTTATCGATTTACGATCACCAAATGAATGTTACCACTGCCGTGACTAACACGTACGAAGTCCAAATTTCGCGTTCTTGAATTAACGTCCATCTCTCTCAAGGACTACGAATTGTCAGTGAAGAGTTTCTCAAAATTCCGAGATGTGGACTCGGCAATAAATTGAAGGTCCCCTCTGCTTTTGTGAGGACCATTTATCGTACAACGCGAGTAGTTCTTAAAGAAGCTACAGCCTTGTTCCTTTGTGGACTGTAGCGTCAAATAATCTATTTTATTTTAAATAGGTGCAATTGAACTAAAAATGTGACAACAAAAACGTTACTCACTTAACACTAAAAAAGTCTCTTCCCCCAAATACACCCGAAAACAGAATATTTTGCCGTGGCGATAAAGAATTTCATTGTGCAACAGCGAGTGCTACGAATTAGAGTCAACAAGTATTGAACATGATACCGGTGAGATAACGAAGTAATAAACCAGCAAATGTTCATCTGCTCGTCTTTCTGGAAAAACTGTCATTTTAGTGAAACGAAGAAACATCTGTCTGAATAATTCGCATAGAATTTGAAACTCAAGAACTAGTATTTTATGACGGTGACCTATATCAGAGCAAACAGCCGAAGCAAACAAGTACAAAGTGCCCCGTGGTAAAGGGAATGCGAAAAGAAAGAATTATGCTCAGCATTGAATATGAGAGTAACTGTGTCCCAGTTTTCAAAGGGATGTACTTGTTTTTTTGTCGTAAACAAAAATGAGTGCACTTTGAAAGATATGATCCACCGAAAGGGAAATCTGGAAATCGAAGCCTTTGACCCAAAAGAGAGAAATGAGAATTTTAATCCTGGAAAAAGTTTTAAAGGTTTGCTGTTACTATAAGTACATCACAGAGAGGGAGACACATTTTTGAGGCTATCCCTCATTAAAAACGCTGGTTCCAATGCCTTGCCAAAATCCTTCAACCCCTCTACAGTGCCAGCTTGGATTTCAAGCATGATGAACATGAGCAGAGAAATATATCGAATTAGCGTCGACTTCCTGCAAAATTTTTCCCACTCCCGCCACCACGTCATCGAGCCAATGCGGAATTCGCAGCAAAATCTTCCCTCGCATTGCTTCATATCAACCTCATCTGCATACAATCGCTTCGTCTTCCCTACATGGAGTCGCTTGCGCTAATCAAAGTTAATTACTAGACCATACCACGGCAGTGATCTGAAAAGGCAAGCACAACATGCTCAATGCCACTTGCAAGCCCTTCTCTGGTGCAGCCATAAAGCAGCGTTCCGTTCCCGAGAAATCCCAGACCGAAGCGGCAGTCAGCCGCCTCCCCCCATTCATTCCTAATCGCATTCACCCCAAAAGCAATCACCGACCAACACACGATACAATTTACAACCTCAATTACTCCAAGAGTAATCGAATTGACAAATGCCATTTATTTGTCAACCAACCGCACAACCACAGCACAGTCACTCGGGCAATCGCACGGCGCGGCAGTGGCCTCCCCACACTCGCACACACACACACACACACCCATCCACACACACTCTTAGCCGTGCATGTTCGCCTCGAATTAATCCGAATAACCCCCGATGAAGAGTGCCCGCATAACGAGCCTGTTCCCGTACAAAGCCCAACCACCACCACCACCACCATCAGCACCACCGTACACCAGATCCGCCTGTCACGCGGACCAGCAGTAAGACGCTCCATTCCGCCGATAAATGCAATGAGCAATCAACAAACGACTTAAACAGTCTTGAAGACTTAAACGGTCGGGAGAATGATCGCGCGCTCGCTCCCCTCACGTACCTGCGCCCCCTCCCCGGCGCACAACTAGCTTTCGCTCTAGTCCGACACACAGAGAGACGGCTGTTCGCTAAGTGACTCCATTCAGTATCAATTAACTTTTGCCGCAGAAATGGGTATGCCCCGGTGCCCCCCTCCCCAGGACCGAGCGACCGCGGCGCAGAGGGGCCGGCAAGGGTACAAATAAATCAACATGCATATTTCATTAGGTAAATTGTCGGCCCGTTGGAATCCATTAGGCGAGCAACAAAGCAAAACGAAAATTCGAAATGCGGATAGAATCGAACAGAAAAAATTATATTACACACCATCAATCAAAAGCGCCTTTATTGTGGGAACACTGCGTCGGTATCTTTTTTTTCAGTATTTTGTGTTTTTTTTTTTTTGTATTTTGCGGAACGCTCACGACGACTACGCGCACTGGCTGGTGAGGGGTTTGACTCGTCGCGCTCTTCGCACTACGACTCAATCGGGCACAATTAATCTAGGTGCCACTAGTTGGGATAGAGCCTGCGGGCTGTGGTAGTTGCAAGGCTGATGGCTTTCTTTGGAGCGCGTTGTCTGAGGTGGTCTGTGTGTCAGAGATAACTTCGTGGCACAGTGGGGTCAGTGCGTGCAATGGTGAAATGAAGTTGTGTAAGCACTGGCAATGATTGATGGTGACAATGAGACGAAGTCGAAGGCTTTGAACGTCATTGAGAAACTAGCGTTGTCGTGCCCGAAAGTGTTAAAAGATTTTCCAAGAATTTGATAATTTCCGACATTTATATTTTGAATTTGTCTAGGCGCGCTCATTATGATAAACAATTTTATCTTCCATTTTTGGATTAGAATATTTAACAAATAGCCGACAAATTAGGAACTCTTTGTTCGGAAGAGATGACCCAGAAATATAACATTAGCAAGAAATTGATTTTTGCTGAAGGCCCACATTTTGAACGTGACCTCTGTGGGGTAGTCGGTGGGTGCTTTACAGAATTTAAAAGAAAAAACTTATTTGGAGCCTTTGGAGTTGTTGACAATTAGTTGTTAAGAAAATGCTTCTCAAACTCATTGTTGTTCGAAGTCGCCTGTACTCATAAGAGAACAATAGAAGGCAGCACACGAACAGGCTGTGGACGCTCTGGCCGACCCTGATTCATGAATTCGGTTCTGCGGTTAAATTTTTAAGGGCCGGTATAAGTTTGAATGAAATTTCGATAAAAAAATGGATATGTAAAAAGTAGAGGCATGCCAAAAGCATCTTCCGAAGACTAGCCATGGAATCCTCTGAAACTTTCCAAGTATGGATGCATCATTCCAACAATAAACTTCCAATCTGTTTTTTGACACCAGAATATTAAAATTATACCGATTTCAAAATACTTGCCCGTACTGAAAATTGCTTAAGAGTCACTCATATCTGATCAAAATTTCTAGAACTCTCAATATTTGACGAACTAATTTTAACTACACTGTTCAGAAGTAATGTGCCACAAATTGAGCACTCCAAACGAACCTATCAAGTTGGTCTCTTACAGTTTTAGTACGAATCCGATATAGTATGTGCTGAACATGAAATGTGTGCGTGACGCCCTCACCACATAAAAAAGAAAACGAGTTCAGAGACATGCCTCGGATATGGACGGATCTAATGTTGACGACGCTAGCAAACGAATAAAGGACAACGATTTTCGGTTCTGCACGTGGAATATGAGGTCCCTTAACAGACCACGTGCGGAGGCCCTTGATTGCTACAAAGCAGATATCACCGCCATCCAGGAAGTGCGGTGGGATGGACCGGGCAAAAAGAAGCGAACGCCTCATGACAATCCGCATTAAGGGTACATTGGGGAGCATCAGCCTGATTTGGGCTCCCGCCCCGACAGAGGAGAAGGATGACAAAAGCAAGGATGAATTTTATGATCTCCCCTGCTATGACACCAAGATCGTTCTAGGAGATTTCAATGCTCAGCTGGGAAAAGAGGTCATCTTTGCTGGCATCAACGGAAAACACAGCCACAGTGGAACACGGAACACGGTGATCCCCTGATCAATTAACCGTCAACTAGATTGATCACGTTGCAACCTTTCAAGGGTTCAACCTTGTTGTAGCCAAGGTAAGAACTCGGATATCGAGAGAGCAATGATATTACACTCGTAATATTGTTACACTCCTCCTTAGTGTATGACGTTTCAATGAACAAGGAACAACACTAAATTTCGAATCGGCAGATCTTACCAAGTTATACAAAAAAAAGTCACGATAGAGTGAATTCCACTTTTTTGGGACATTTCTCTATGCCATACATTCCTATCCATTCCTTGCGTAATCTGCAATGGCATACGTTTTCTAGACGTTGAAAACATGCGGCTAAAATCCACAAAAATGAACCAAATAAAATGTTTACATGTGTATACTGAATAAATACTTTTTTCTACTACCATGCGTTATGCTTTGAAATAAAAGAAATATTTTAAACATTAATTCAAGGGAGACTAGTACCATTATACCGATTTAGTGAAATTCTGAATAAAACGGTCCAATTCCGGGCATTTCACAATCGGGAAATTGAAAAAGCACACGTCCGTATACACAGGCCATCGGGGCTGTCGCTAAACTGAAACAAACAGAGATAAATAAATAAAAAAGAAAGGAAAGGGAAGAGATAATATTCTGAATGTGCTAACAAAGGACAACGGTACACCTTACACATACGGAATTGAAATAAAAATTCTGACGCCATCAGCTATTTTCCGGTCGAAATTTCAAGTCAAGAAGAAAAAATGATATCAAATTAGTATATTTTTGAATTCCATTGTATTTAAAGGATTGATGACATTAAAATCAGGTGCTCACCGTGGAGTAGTGGGTAAGTGCTTTAACCCACACGCAGAAGGTTCGATTCCCGGACGGGACACCTCGCATTTTTTCACGGCACCACCGCTTTCGAGTTGCTGACAACACTCAAAGAGTACTAAATGTCTATTAAAAGCTTCTCAATCTCGCCGTTCAGAGTCGGCAAAAAACTGTAGGCCCCTACTACTCGTGAGAGAACAGTAGCACGCACAACGCGAGCAGTTCTTATAGAAGCTAGTACCTGATCCCTTGTGCGCTGTAGTGCCATTCAATTATTATTATTATGGCATTAAAATCAATTAACAATTTACTCTTCAATAGGTCTCTTATATATATATATATATATATATATATATATATATATATACAGTATCGGACAAAACTAAGGAAACTGAAATGAATGAAACATTTGGACGCATGTAAAAACAACAAAACGCAACTTTTTCAAACTTGTTATAATAAATTTGTTTCTCCTATTAATAGTGTTCAAAATAAAATACAAAATATTATTAAAACTTCATTAACAATATAGTAATAACAAAAAACATAATATAACATACTATTCTGGGCGGACAAAACTAAGGAAACTCCTCAAATTTCCTAAAATAAAATACAAATATTAAATCCTACTCCGGATATTTTCTCTTCATATGTACTGTTACTTTTACTGTATGATACGATGAGAAACTAGCGTTAAAGGATTCACTTGAAAATTGTTTATTGGAGAGATTAAACGTGTTTTGATAAATAAAAAATTATAATGGCTCGTAATAAGTATAATGAAAGTTTTAAATCAAAAATAATTGATGATTATAAGAGAGGTGTTTCTCAAAAAGAAATAAGTAGTAAATATTCAATTCCAAAATCAGTTATTTCCAAACTTATAAAAAAATATAATGAAACTGGTTCGGTTGAAGTAGTCCATAGAGGAGGCAGGCCCAGGAAAACTACACCAAAGCAAAACCATCTGCTGATCCGGAAAATAAAAGCTGAGCCTGATGTTTCCGCAAGGGCACCCGTAAAAGAATTTAATTTAAACATCCACGAAAGAACGTCTCGTAGACGAGCTGCAGAGGCCGGATTGTTTTCAAGGCGACCTTCAAAAAAACCTCTTATTTCAAAGAAGAAACGAAGAGACCGTATTACTTTTGCGCAAACATATGGAAGTTGGAGCACGGAAAAATGCAAAACTGTACTTTTTTCTGATAAATCAAAAAGTAAGTTAATTCATTCTGATGGAATGATGCGCGTAAGACGATTCGCTGGAAAAAGACTAGATTCACGCTATTGTAATAAAACTGTGAAGCATGGTGGCGGCTCCATAATTGTGTGGGGATGTTTTTCATTCCAAGGGATGGGACCTCTCCGAAAAATAGAGGGACGAATGGACCGTTTTCAATATCAAAATAATTTGGAAGAGACAATGTTGCCGTAAGCCGAGGATCACATGCCCCTCCGTTGGAGATTTCAGCAAGATAATGATCCAAAGCACACAGCAAAAAACATCCAAAATTGGTTTCTGATGAAAGGTATTGATGTTATTAAGTGGCCATTTCAATCTCCTGACATTAACCCCATTGAATATCTATGGGAAATAGTAAAAAGAAAACTGAAGTGGCAACATTTCAAAAACCAACAGCAACTTTTTGATGCTTTTCGCCAAGAATGGACAAAAACCCCACAAACTTTTGTAAACAATCTTATAGAATCTATGCCAAGACGATGCCAAGCAATTTTAAAAAACAGGGGAGTCCCCACAAAATATTAATTTAGATAAAGAAGTGCTACAGTACCAAACGTTTTTTCCAGTTTCCTTAGTTTTGTCCGCCCAGAATAGTATGTTATATTATGTTTTTTGTTATTACTATATTGTTAATGAAGTTTTAATAATATTTTGTATTTTATTTTGAACACTATTAATAGGAGAAACAAATTTATTATAACAAGTTTGAAAAAGTTGCTTTTTGTTGTTTTTACATGCGTCCAAATGTTTCATTTATTTCAGTTTCCTTAGTTTTGTCCGATACTGTATATATATATATATATATATATATCTCAATATGGCTGGCAAATATACTATTGAGGGCAATTATTCACGTATTAGCTGCAATATTGCCTTTTTTTGAGGGAATCAGAATCTAGGCGCTATGCACGATAATGCCCAATTAACAGTTAAACTTTTGATGGGCCTAGTGAAAATCAGCTGTTTAGTTGTCCATCTCCTTCCTCATGTATTTCTGGTTTGTATTTAAGTTCAGTAGAACGAAATGAGTCGCGAAACACTTGACAGACGTTGGGAAATATTGAAAACTTAAGTTTGTGCAATAAGTTTGTGAGCCAGTGATGCTTATGGATCACACTCATGGTCCCCGATATCGTACAGTGCGTTGTCCGAGGTGTGCGAACATCAACACGCCATCGATGTCAATAGCTCAACATTTCACGCTTTAGCCGGAGGAAAATTAGCTTTTAAGTTGCAATTGACACAGCAATTAAAGATGTTTGGGGCTAAAAGCAACAAATCTGTTTTCCTGACGAGGCGTACATATTTTTAATTCGGCGGCTACGTTAGAAAACAAAATCGTCGAATCTGGGGTTTGGAAAATCCCCACGCTACTGTCAAGAAGCCAAAGCTTCAACAGAGTGACAGTTTGGTGCTGACTGTAGTGTAGGGGCATCATTGAACCAAAATATGGCTAGGGCTAGCTATTCGATGTTCGATACCGAGCTTTATAAACCTACCTCTGTTTTACAGAATTTGAAGACATTGAACGATCTATGATTCATACAGGATGGAGCACCATGTTACTTTTTCAAAGAAAATAATTTTTTTTTGATTAGCGTGCATGATGTCTCCAATGACAAGAAAATTGACATTTTAATTTGCTTTGATTTGAAACGTACCACTGTAAACAGCCCTTGAGGGTTGAACATAAGCAGATACACATAAAATGCATAAGGTATGACTTAAAACTTGACAAAGGCCAAAAGCCAAGCCACTCCCCTTCGCGACACCACTGTGCGTCTGCTGCAAATCCCCAAGTGACTTCTCTAATCACAACAACGGGTTCGCCAACGTGCCTTAATCACACTGCATCCGCTGTGTCCCAGCGAAGGAGCCCAATGGAGATGAAATCAACTCGTTGGCTGGCACATTTCATGGTTTCCTTCTTTCACCCTGCGACGCCGCGCCACCGCCGACGGCAATTTCCATTTCGCCGGACTGCGAGGCTGTTGGCTTGTTTAATTAATCGTTATTTAATATTGTTTACTATTTTTTTCGTTTCGTTCGTTGTTCAATCACTCCAACTGGGGACTATAGGTTTCAGCTGGATGGAAACCCCGCACCCAGCACACGTTCAGCTCGGGGTGGGGCCGGGAGGCGGAGGCTGTGGAGCGAGTACATTCATGCAATTGATGCTGATGCTCTGGCTAATATGTTGATTAATTCTGAGATAAATAGATGGATCCCGCTTGTGATGGTGGCTGTGACTGTGGATGTCGCTGTGTGGAGGTTGGCAATTAATGGGACGTGCTGACAGCTTGATGCTTCTGTGATACATCAATCGAACGATGCTGGCGCGGTAGCTATGTGGCCCTCACTTTACGTCGGCGGCGGAGAGGCTGCGTGTCCGTACGCTGTGCGGCTTGTTATTAAGGTTAATTAATTCGTAACGTTGACAACGCAGCATTGGCCGAGTTGAGTGATGATGATGACGATGATGCATTTAGCACATGGCGGCTTCCAATGTAATTGGTCGACGATCCCCAAGTGCGTCTGGGGACTTGAGGAAGGCGAACAAAGGTGGCCATTCAAAAAAAACAAGCTACGATGGAAAAGTCGTTAGATTGTGAAGATCTCAGGCAAGTGGAGTGTGAACTCATGCTTGGGGATGCAGTAGTGAGCGACTGGTTTTATGATTTGTTTTGCAAAAGTGTGCAACTGAATCTGTTAGTTGGATAAACAGACAAATTCTGCTGAAGCCAAGTACATGGACTTGTAGAAACATATTGGAGAAAGAGATAAGATTTTCTGGGAGGCGTTTAAGAGAAAAACAAAAATAAGTGCACATTATTTTAGTCACTTTTCAGGTTTAAAGCAACACTGAGGAACTAGAAAACATTTATTGCGGCGATTTTTAATATAACAAGCTTCATATTTTGTAAAAATGGAGGACATTTTGAATTCTTTAATATCTCAGACAACTCAAGCAACTTAACCATTCACATTTAAAAAGTCATACATTTCGTGGTTTCAAACTTATAGCGCTCGCATTTGATACCGGCCAAACTCAGCCGTCACTTGAAGTATACCACTCTGAGTGGAATATTTGTCATAATGGATCGAAAAAAAATGATAAAAACTTTTTTCATATTTCGTGTACTACGCGATGATTATGATCGGCATAATCGACCGACTACGCAACCAATCGGTAAAATTGTGAAGAAATTTGAAGACAGTGGAAGCGTTATTGCCGTCGTAAAGCTAGTCGAAGATATTGTGGCTGTAAATATAAGTATTGCTGACGATTTCCAGCGTCCGCAGTAATTGAATGTGTCAGCCACGACTTTCAGTTCCCGAACAATTTGGAAAGAATTCTGAAATTAGGACTACATTCAAATCACAATGATGGAACCGCGCGCTCATACTTTGACCTTTTCAGTAAAACTACGTGTATCATATATTTCCAATCTTAATTTTTGGCTTTTCTCAAATCGTAATATCGAATATCCAAACGAGTTCGGCTGCTGGCGTTTTGACGGTTGAATAATATTTTTTTTCTAATATTTACTCATAGATTTGAGCTCTGACTACTTTTGGTATGAGTAATTTTGAACGTGCGAGACTTATTCCGTTTTGAAAGTCTGAAGAAGTCCCGTGTTGACAAAGCTTAATAATAATCCCACCATATGTAGACCATGACATTTGTACCTTAGATGTTTTACTTTAGATGATGATGGAATGGATTTACCAGGCCTTGCATAGTTCTTGGGGAGTTCTGTATCCACTTTTCATCTCCAGTCACGATCCGTTGCAGAAATCCTTCCTTTAATGTATTTCAAGAAACAGTTCCGAGGTGAAAAATTGCCTTTCGTTACCTCTCGGTTTCAACATGTCCGGCACCCGATTTCTTAAAAGGAAATTGTCACTTTCAACGATTCTGCGATTTCACTTTGCGTTTGGCACGGTTGTTGTTCCAGTAAAGCCTTCAATTCCTAATCTCCAAACTTTTTGGGCTGGCCAAGACGCTCTTTGTCTTTGACGCTAAAATTACACTCTCTGCATGATCTTTCAGTCGGAGCACATTCACCATAAATGTCTACACGTATTCGATGAGCTTCAGCTGCACTTTTCTTTTAATCAAAAAAGAAAATCAAAACTTCCCACAAATGCTGTTTATTTAAGACAAATCCGGACATTTTCAAAGGAGAAAACAACAATGCGGCTGTCTAAAACAGACTAATAATTGATGACAAATGTCACACTGCTAACTGGTCTAGTTTATTGTTTAACCCAGAACTGGGCCAGGCCGTTAGGGGACTCTCCCGGCTCAGTGTGGAGTTGCATTTTCAACCGGGTGCTGCGACCCAGAGAGAAAGGCTTCGCTCCAAACCAAGGTGGGGTGATTGTCCTCCAAGCATGATTTCATTTGGTACTTGGGTAACTAAGGCGTCTATTCTTGCGTTGTCTATGACTCTTGGGAAAATGGATCCCGTGATATAAGGCGTTAAGGCAGGTGATCACGGAAAACCATATCTGTGTCAAAACTGCTAAAACTCGCAATTTTTATATTGCGTAAACTTAAGCCAATCAAACGCAGAATCACTCTTGCCAATCGCTGTTTCTTTGGGCTCAAGAGGCAATTTATTAATAAAGCCCTCTCTCGAAGGACTAAGCTTGCTTTATATAACACCTTGATCATCCCAGTTCTACTCTATGGCGCGGAAACCTGGACACTACTAAAAGCGGATGAGGAAGCCCTTAGTCTCTTCGAGAGAAAAGTTTTTAGTGCGATTTTTGGTCCTGTTTGCATTGACGGTATCTGGAGGAGAAGATTTGACGACGAACTCTATGGGCTGTACAGCGACATGCGCCTAGTCAAGCGTCTTCGGATACAACGCTTAAAATGGCTGGGCCATGTAGAGCGTATGGACACCACTGCTGCGGCCTGGAAAGTCTTCGAATCTGTGCCATTGGGATAACGCAAACTGAGACGTCCTAGGCTAAGGTGGCGCACTCAAGTGGAAAAGGACCTCAACCAACTTGGAGTGCACAACTGGCTGCAGCTGGCAAAAGATTGTACTGGCTAGAGGGGCATATAAGTTACGGCTCAGGTCCACTCCGGACTGTAGCGCCACAAGTAGAAGAAGTAAAAGAAACTAGTGCCACTGATATTGGTTCAGAAGGACGTTTATAATGTGAGAAATATACTAGTAGCACAGATAATATCGTCGCAAGGCTTGCGTAGCAATTAAAGTAGCTCCAAAGCCGTCTGTTGGAAATGGAATGGTACAATCTTGAAAAGTTCAAAATATAAGTGTAACAACGCAACGAAGTAAACTAGTTCCTTCATGTTATTTTAGTTCAGTACTTCCACGAGCTCAATCAACGAATTTAGATAATTCAGTAAACACAACTCAGTGCGTTAGTGGGCATTGTCTACATTTTCATTTTCTATCGCAACTCAAAAACATCGTTCGTTGCGTTGCCGTTGGTGTGTGCATAGCTTCGTTAAGATATTCCATTTTGACTTCGTTCATCATTTTGTTTCATTAAGCATATTTAGTAAATCGAAATTACATGGAATTCTTTCAGCTTTCGCTGTGTGCCTTGCATGTCGAAATGCAAAAATTCCACAAGTTCTTTTGACGCACAATTCCCGTTGTCAACTTCAAATAACAGTCTCTTTAAGGCAACAATAGGTGACATTTTCAAATTCACATCCCACACGAAACGCAAATCCTTAAAATCTCACCCGACCCCCTGGTCGTACATACATAGCTCCAGACACGACGCATTCGGAGTATACACCTTCTGTACCGATTTAAATGCCATCCACAACGTGACACAAATCCCATATCCATATCCTCCTGTCAAATACGGCCGATGAATGAAAAGAAAGTGGATCAATTTACAACACAACAACGCGCCAGGCAACGTGACAAGCTCTATCGGGCCCAATTATCCCTACGTTCCATTACCGGATGGATGGGTCAACGTTACATGGACGCATTTGTCGATTTCTAATGGAAGTGTTTCGAAAATAAAATCCGCTCTGCCTAGTCAAACAAGTCCGCTTGAGTAGATGGAAACATGATGATGTTGCAAGTGTCCTTCTCCCCTACAAGCACAGGAACTCGTCCGTAACACTGATACTTTTGAACCAATTTTCTGATGGAAATCTCCTCGCAACCCATCGGCCACTGATACAGATACAAACAGAGATACATAAGCCGTCTCCGTCCGTCCCCTTCTCGACGGGGGCATCATCTGGCAAGACTGTATCCAAGTGGAAGAGAAATCGATATCTCGAAGGAGTCGAGTGTTGGTGGGGGTGGCAGTGCGGGTGCATTACCATCTTCCGGCAAATCTTAGCAATTAACACTCAATTGGCATTTAGTTCGTCGCTTCTTCTACACACACTTAAAGAGAAAGAAGAAGAAGAGACAGAGAGAGAGAGAGCGGAATTGTATCCGCTACGCGGTCATGTGTATGTATGCATCTGACGTTGATGGGTTTCCGTTTTAAAAACAAATTTTCCGGTTACTGAAGATGTGTTGAGCTCGAAAGCCAACCAACGCCGAGTGTGGGGGGCGCGGACGACTGACTGGGGCACGTGGATCAATGAAATGAGATAAATGCCAAATTGCCTATTGTGCACGTTCGGCTTTCACCGAATATAAAGAGACAGTCGGAGCGGGGGCAACATTTCATATTTACAACATCTTCGGATATTTAATTGGTTAAGCGTTTCTTCTCCACGGAGTGACTGGAACGGGGATGGAGGGAGGTAGATACAAAAACAGAAAAAGGATGAATGTATCGACTCAGACATCCGTACAATTCGAATTGAATGCTCACTCATCAGCAAAAGAGAACGAGCACAAAAACGGTAGTCGAGGGGAGGAAAGTTCAAGGATGTCGTATCCTTTCGAGGGGCGCCCACCCCCGCCAGCCCAAAGAAGACGAAAAACGGCCCGGAAGCACTGAGGATAAATGACTGAGAGAGATATTTTCGATTAGTACTCGGAATATCGTGCTCGCCTCGTATTGTGCTGTCCTTCGGCTTTGGAGCGTTGCCTTGGAAGTTATTATTTGCGTCTCCCTGACTCTTGCATCCCCGATTGCTGTGCTGTGCGCCCGATTGCTGAGATAATTATTTCGCTTGACTGGTCGTGGCTGGCAGGGACAGTTGGGCGCTGAGCGGGGGACTTTATGTGTCATTATGTCATTGGATATCGTTTCCTTATTTATTGGGACATGATTCGAATGGATTCCGGAATTAATTCGCAACTAAAGTGTATCTTGTTCTCTACCGACTGGACTGTAAGTTGAATTGGGTATTGAACTGATTTGAATACTTGAGTTTTTCGGGGGTTGGTTGTGCTCGGGACTGCTGTCGCCGCCGCCGCCGCCGTCGTTTGATGAAACGGTTTGAATGGAAGCCGTTGGTCGTTGGAGGGGACGATGATGGGGTGGTTTGGCCGATTGATGTGGGGTGAATGACATCTTTTAATAAGGTTACGGGTTTCCTGGAAAAGTCGACCACATAATTGGAATTATTTAACAAGGGTACGAGGAGTTGGAAGGACGACAACGGAGGACTTACGTGGGAAGCCATTTAATGTTTGCTCCTTTTCTCTGCTGTTGTTTTAATTTCGACGGAAAGTAATTTCAGTGACTGGCGTATTGGGGACACTGCGAGCGAGCGAAGACGCAGAAAAGGGACATTTTATGAAGCAAGTAAAAGACGAGCGAATCGATGTTTCTGCCACTAATCGTTGTGACAGTGTCACCTATTGGCTGTGACAAAAAATGGCAAAAAAGCACATGCCGATGCTTAGTTCGGAATAGGACACAACCCCTTTTCAGACGAAATTTAAGCGCTTCTGGTATATCTGTTGAAGATTCTAATGGGCAAAGACATACGGGATCGTTGTAGAAGTCAGACAAAATCGTTAATTTGTCGACACAGTTTAAATAAGAAAATGAGTTCCTGAAGTCAGATCAGTGTTTAAAAAATTCAGAAGTGGCCACTAGAGCATCCTTTTGTACAGGATGCGATGCGCGATGCATATTGCTTGAATTTTCTAAGTGTTTCGCCTATTTCCCCCATTTCCAACGCTAAAGCAAATCTCACAGGCAAGGGTATGTAATCCTTCCTGTGCCCACGTGCACGTCTTCTTCATTAAATTCCGTCAAACATATCTTTCTGAACGACAAGCACTGATCCCACTTAAGGCATCCAGCCCACCACACTCCTCATCCAGACCAAGGCAACAAATTCCATTTCATTGTGCGTTACATTACTTCCTCACACCACTGTGCGCGCGCCATGTCAACCCAAAGTTCAACGATTGCTCGAGGGCTGAGCAGGAATAAATGTTGGTCGTCTTGTAAATAACGTTCACTTCTTATGTCTTCATCCTCTGCCGTCGCGTCCGCATCACCCACCGCCCATCCGCCCTTCGCCCACACAGACATGTCCTGTGCTCAAGGATTGTTTCTTCGAAAAGGAAAATTCAATTTTCGTTATTTTTCTTCTCTCGTTCACCCCAGCCTGTGCCTGAATTGAATCAAACAGCGCCAGAGTCAAGCCACGAGAGTGCTACAGCAACAAACTAGTGGCAGCAGCAGTGGGTCACCCTGTTCTCCATCCGCCTCTTCTCGTCCCCGCTCTGGCAAGGATTGAGAATGAATAAGTTTTTCCATGATAATGCTCTTTCGTAACGTCGCTTTGCAGTCCTTCTCCACTCCTGCTCAACCGTCCTTCCCCCCGGCCGAGTCCACTTAGCTTTTTTTTCCGTGAATCATTGCCAGGATGAGATTTCATCCGTGGGATTAATTGAAAAACAAACAAGGTCGGCTGCCAGGAAGCAGCGCACCGGTACGGAGCGCGGGGGAAGCGAAAGATGAAAATGGGATTGAGTGTCGAGCTAAGGAGACACTCCGCGAACCACATAAAGCACAGACGTACGAGGAAGTGAACTTCCATCGAATGGAGTTCGGTGTCAATCGAATATGCCAGCTATGTCTGGTGGGTGATGAGACATGCCATAGTATCCGTAAAATGCTCGTACGTCGTTCCTTGTCCAGCCATACGGGTTCCAGTCAGCGGCACAGGTGTGCGTGACTCGAATTGCCAAGTGACAGCTCTCGAGTTCAGTCGTTCTCGCTCACACTCGTGCGCCTTCACCTTAGCATGCTCTCTGAATGAACGTGCATCCAGCTCGGCTTGTATCTAGAGACAAACCGGCAGATAGATAGTTCGGAGAACATGTTGTAATTGAGTGTACGAGCGAACGCGCGCGCGCATTCTACCTCCTCACAGTCCCGTGGCAGTGCCTGTGGCGGTGGCGATTACGGCCAGAAATGCGAATTGAAAAACAAATTAGCCTGTCCATAAGAGCAGACACTTATTAATAAATATTGTTTTTATCTGGAATCAATGGGAATGCAAATGAATGCGGCGCGCGGGTAGACACTTTTATTGCGAACTCATTACATTCGATTGCTGTGCACATGGCGGTCGGTACTAACTCAATCACTTGGGGCGTTCGTTTGGAAGACGTTCGCGAGGACGGTGGCCGGCAGTGGGTCTCCGCCTGTGCACCCGCCTTCCGCGGAACGCTTATAAATCAGTGAGGTTGCTGTCTCCTCGATCGCTTGGCGGTGGATTTAGTGAGGAAACTAAAGTGCATGTGAACGATACGTGCGGCGAGTCTGGAATTTGGCGCTGGGATGATCGAGATTCACAATCTCGTACATGATGCGTAGAAGGATCTGGTGGCTGACAAGGTGATCAAGCTTTTTGGGAAGTTACTTAAGTAGCAAGAAGGGCGATGTATGCCACATATCATACGACCCGTATTGTGTAATGCCATATTTTCTGCCTTTGTGGTCCCTTGTGGCATTGCCTGTACAGAACTATTCATTGCAAACTGTGCACTAGTGCCACCATTGAGTTCAGTTCTTTTCGAAAGCGGTTTTCGTCTCGGTCATACTCGAGGAAAAGGCAAGTACATTAATCTAAATGAAACTTTGACATTTTTGCCTAATCCACGGTCCTTGCTGACACCAGTTTTCAATTTCAATGCCAATTTCACATCCATCTTGCTCATTGTACGGCGCACTTCACTTCCACACCTTTTCAATGCGAAAACCAACACACATGCATCATGAATGGCGTTAAAGTCCTTCCTCACCAAGCACCTGAACTTTGATTAAATTTTGCCGAAATCCTGTTTTGTTTACTCTCGCCCTCTCCGCTTTCGTTCTTCCTCTTCTCGCACTCAATTCGAAATCTCTGTTCCACGTAATTTATCTTAATCATCTGGTCTTCCAGCGAACAACAAACGGGGCCAACAAAGCGGCCCCCGAGAAACCTTTTGATACTGCCTAGTGGGGCGGTTGGTTTAGTACTCAATTAAAATTAATGATGCGAGAACACAGCACTCCTCGTCGTAGGCACGGGCCGTTAAAGGAGGGGGTGCAGAGCTCAATTTAAGGGATGTTGCACTTAGTAAAAGATGTCGTGACAATTTAGAGTGTTTTTCGCTTTTTTTCCTGCTTCTCCTCCGGTGCGTGCGACATCAAATCTGATTTAAATTGATCGTAAATTAAGGCTCTGTGACGACTCTTTTGTGTGTCGGTCTGCATGTTACTTAACCCGTAAAACTGTTGTCATGTCATTTGATGAAGACACCATCTATCACTGGGGAACTGTCAAATGATATTGCATACGGGCGTCTCAGGCGTCAGTCCAGCTAAATCAAACACCATGACGAGGCGTTGACCTTAAGATGAATTATTTACGGTAGCTGAGTTTGTTTTCTGAATCTACACGAAGATTCGACCGTATTCAGTATATTCGAAGGGAGAGCCTGTCTTGAAAGGTGACCGATTGTTGAAGCGAAATTGCGTGGAGACTGAATTTGGTAATAAAGGTTATCATTTCGTCGCTACACGCTTGTATTTTTTTGGTCCTCAAAATAATAGATTAATTTAAATTAATTAAGTTTTTTGATGTTATGTCTATGCTGGAGAAAATTAAAAATTGAGTCCTATGTCTACATTTAAGTAATGCTCCATTGAGTTAAGAAATTTTAAATATACATTTCACGAAAAACTCCATTTAAGTCTGAATTGGTTAGTCCAAGCAAGCTCGCTCTAGGGATAAATGAACTTGAATTTGAATCATAAATGAAGAAAACTCATAATTTTTGCAAATAGAAAGTTTTTTATGTTGCTTTTCATTAAAAAACAACAATTACACAAAAGTTTATTTTTTTTATTAAAAAACGTAAAAGAAACAACACTCATAGTATTGTCCGCGGAAGGCAACTACTTTTTTCCATCTCTCTGATAATTTTCGAATAATAATAATAATTGAGTGGCACTACAGCCCATAACGGACCAGGGCCTAGCTTCTAGAACAACTACTCGTGTTGTGCATGCTATTGTTCTTCACGAGTAGAAGGGACTCACAGTTTTTTGCCGATTCCGAACGGCGAGATTTGAGAAGCTTTCCATAGACAATTAATACTCTTAGAGTGTTGTCAGCAACTCGAAAGAGGTGGTGCCGTGAAAAATGCTAGGTGTTCCGTCCGGGAATCGAATCTAGACTTTCTGCGCCGCAGTCGATGCACTTACCACTACGCCACGACGACCATAATTTTCGAATACCAAATCTAAAAAAATTAGTCTTTTCTGTCATCGATCCAATCATTGAGCCGTTGTTCGATTTCTTTAAAAGATCTGAACCGGTGACCCTCCCCCCCCCCCCCAAATCTTTTTACATCCGTCGAAAAATTGAGTAATCGAAAGGACAAGGTCCGGAGAATACGGCGGGTGAAGTAAAACCTCCCAGTTTAGCGTTTGCAGCTATGTTTTTTGCGGAGTCAATGGAGGGCTCAAATGCATTAATTTTAGTCGATAACGTATTCCTCCTAGGTTAACAGCTTTTTGTATACCATACCCTTCTGGTCGTGAATGCTTTTCTCTTGGGCTGGATGTAGATGATGATGGAACGGATTTTCCAGGCTTTACATAAAAGTTTTTTTTCCTTGGGGTTATCGTAGTATATCAATTTTTCATCTCCAGTCACGATCCGGTGCAAGAATGACTTTCTTTGATATCGTTCAAGAAGCAGTTCTCAAGTGAATATTGGCGTTTTGACATCTCTTGGTTTCATTTCGTTTGGCACCCACTTTCCTTTCTTTTGAATAAATCCAATTTTTTTTAAAGAAAATTATTTACTGGTTTTGTACGGTATTTGATCCAGTAAAGCATGCAATTCCTCATTTTCAAACTTTTTGGCCTGTCTAAGACGCTCTTTGTCACCACTTTTGAAGCATCGGAACCAATCTTTGCATAATTTTTCGATCGGAGCAGATGCACCATAAATTGCTGCAAGTATGCGATGTGTTCAGATGCGCGCTAATTATTGTTGATGCATGTCACACATTTCCAATCAAATAGGTATTCGCTTCCAAGATCAGCCAGAACTTGCAGGTGGCGCCATCTTTTGAAAACGGACGCAATATAATTTGTTCTTTTTTATTTGATCAGTAGACCTATTTACAGAGGGTTACGAACCATCTCTTATTCAAAATAATTTAAACAAATATTTACTAATTTTCCTTCTTTTAAATTAATCCACTTGTTGTTGATTAGTTTCTATTTCTTGTATTTTGTTTGGGACACCCAATAAAACTAAGAGGAACTGATTTATTCTTTCAAATCAGGGCGCATTGGGCTAGAAAGCATAGAAGTTATTTGTTTTAAGCAGCCTCAGAAAATAACTTTACTTTTTCCAAATTATTTATTATTTTGATAAAAAAATCGTATGATTCAAAAATTTTGAAATTTGTTTCACTTAAAAATGAAGTTTTTAACGGGCGTCTTTACAAGGCTAAAACATTTTTCTAAGCAAATGGTTTTAGAAATTGCGGTTCCATCGAAGTATCACTCGTTGTGTCAAGAAAAAAGTTTTGACAAGGAAATTGGGAAAAAATGGATTAACGTCTTTTGGCACTTGAAATCAAATTCAAATCTGGTTTCAAATATTCATTTGTTTGGCTTTATAATATACTAGACTAGCTGCAGGGGCTACGCACTCCACTCGATCCTGCGCCTCAGCTAATTTTAAGACTAACTTTAACCACCTGGTCCTGGGCCTGTCAAGTGTCTACCTGAAGAGACTTAGAGCATTTCTTTAAATCCTATTTTAACATACTCACCACACATGCTTCAGTCAATTTATTGATTTAAACGGATACAAAACATTCACAAAAAAAAACATATTTTTATATGCACATCGTTTACAAATTAAAAAAGAGCATTCATGACACGCTTACACGTATTTCATTTCAAGTTTTAGCCATTAACTAACTGGGAAAAGCAATCACACCCTCAAACAATCATATGCCATGGCAACGATCCCTGACCTCTGTGAAACAATTGCCAAACTACCCCCTCTCCACAGAAGTAGTTTTCTATATCCAATTGTTTCGTACTACCCATTATCCGCTCACCCTCCATATAAGTGTAGCTAATTAATTAAATTAATTACACAGCAAAGCGCGCATAGGCACTCAATTAAAATGCTCTTTCAAAGCAAAAAACACACAATTTAGCGCAAAAGACACATGCTCTGCAAAAAGGTCAATTTCCGCAAACACACAAAAAAGCAGCACGAAAAACGCATTTTGAAGCGAACAAAAAACAGCAAATTTCCAAACGTAACATTGTGCGGTGAATAAACACAACTCCACTCGCCAATCAAGTATCAATTAATTAGCGCAAATAGTTTGTAATCTTTTACTCCACTAATTCATACAAATTAGGCTTGCTTTACGAAAACCGGCGCCGCCGCGCGACGCCCTGCACAAGCCGTGCAGCCTCGTCAGACAAGCCAACCGCCCCTAATGGCGAATTATTTCGGATTTTAATTATGCAATAATGTGTGAAATTTCAATTTCCATCACATACATGGAATTCCCCGAGCGAGCGAGAGTACGGCTACTTGCCAACCAGCCATCCACCCAATCTCGGCGCCCGCCGACTGCTGCAGCATATTTCTCGAACTAGCGCTTCAGCGATGAGCAAGTTCCGTGGGAGGGGTTGAAATTACATTATTAATGGGAAATGACAGAGTGATAGTGGGACTGGGACGGAGACGAAGACGAGTGCAAAACGCTCTCAATCCGTAATTAGAATACTTCCCTAAATACTTTGACGGCGGTGGCTACGACGATGATGGCTTGGGCAGTGATGTGTGCGTGCACTGCGACATTCCGCTGTGAGCACAAATTCTCCAGCGTGCGAGTGTGTGTGTGTGTGCATGCAGCTACTGTGCTGTTAATAACATCCACTCGTGATGCACTGAGAGTCATTACCGCCCCCACCGCAATGAAACGGGGCGAAGCTCGTTAAACGGCATCAAATGGAAAGAACAACAATGAAATGCCCTTTTAATTTCGAATCTGTTCTCCAGATTCCCTTCATTTCGACAACTTTGTGCGAGAGTTCACCACTTAAGTGGGTAACAGTGTGTGCTGCAGTTAAGACATTGGCAGGCGATTTATTTCTGGACATGACACTCAAACACAATCCTCCGAGTTCGGAGAAATGCACTTATCATTAAAGGTCACTATTTGTTTTTTGTACAATTTAGTCGTTTTTTTTAGTTGCGTCGAAAATTCGTTGAGCTTAGGAAAATAAGTTTCAAGTTTTGTGGAGCAACTAATTTGAATACCCAAGACTAACTGGCATTAGCTGTTGCTGGAGAGGTCAAAATAGAGGAAACAGACTCACAGTCGTCTTATTTTGATGGCATCCACTGTAAGCTCCGGCTGTATTAAACCGTAATCTTCATGACTATAATGCAATCCTCACTTTTAGCTAGTCACTGTATCTCTGGCTAGGCCTCTTGCCCCTCTTCTTACCGATAAAAGACTCTGAATTCGTTGCTTGTTTCTGGGAGTCTAGTGAATGCACTTTTCTTCAAGTTCTTACCCAGATATAGCTTTAAATTTTAAATCTGGCACTAAAAGACTTAAATTGCGTCGCTCTTTGTTTTCAAGACTATCTCTGAACCTTAACTTTAATTTTAACCATAATCCTTGAGTTTTTGGCTTTCATCCTAATGTGGATGGCATTATAAAAAAACAGATTCTAGCATTCTTCATTTAAACTCTGTCACAAGGCCTGACACGGACTAAAGATCGGAACCTATCTTCGGCTCTGACTTTGGTTCAAAATTTTGGTCTGACTGTACTTCTGATTTTAAGTCTGATTTTGATTACGGTCACACGTGTGTTCGGCTTAAATTACCAAATATTAGCAGACCTCTGTGGCGAATAAAAAGTCACAGATGACGCTCACGAGCATGACTAGTCACAAATCTTTTTTATTTTTTACACATTTCAAAAAGTCACAAAATTTAACATCACAGAAATTTTCAAATTCCTAATTTCTGCAAAAGGTGGTAACACAGGCAAATGGAAGTTTGAGATTTTAAATTGTGAGCACTCTACTATCGAATTCGAATTCAATTGCGATCTATGTTGGCCCTGGTTCAATTGACTTTAAGATGAAACTCTAATCCTGGCTCTAGCTTTAATTATAATTTGACTACGATTATGACTGAAAGTCTAAATCTAAATCTTATTTCTACTCTTAGTCCAAACTTCGATTTCAATTCTAGCTTCAGTTGCTTCTAAGTGAAGCTTAGTTAAAGTTAAATTCCGAGTCAGTTACGTTTTTTTGAAACCCCCTCGCATTGACTCCATTGCAAATTTACGCTTTGGATCTTTCCAGTTTGATCCCGATCTAAGTTCTAGAAAGCTGTAAGCTCAAATTCAAGATCATCATCTGCTCCCAGATCGTCTATTTTGATCCTGCTTCTGACCCTGTTTCTTGCCCTGCTCCTTCGCATCTGTTTCTCTGTATGCATATCTAGCTCAAGTATGGCTTAAACAATGAAAAGTCTAAACGTTAGTTTTCTATAAATACCTATCATCGAGTGCGTTACCGGTTGTAACTTAACTTAACTCAAAAACTCCCAATACGCAATCATTTTCCTTTTTTAAGCGCCCCTCCGCCAACTGCCACTGTATCGCTACTTTCCCATCATACTTTCTCACACTGAAAGTCTAATTAACCTCGAATCCAAATCTCCCCCTAGCAGCAGCACTCTCCACCCTTCCCGATGCGAAAGCCACCCCGTTAAACAGAAACAGCGTCATTTACCAGCCATCGAATGAGCTTCAAACAATGAAAATGTCTAAATAACTTTGGTAGTACCTACTTAAATTGTTATATTCCTCCTCTCACCCTCGCCGCTCTTCACACTGACGGAAGAGCGGTTGGCGGAGTGGGTGGTTGTGCCACAACGCCACAGGGAGAGGAAATGTTTCTTCTTCTCAGGCAACGACTACAACGCGGAAAACGTTTAATGATGAATTCCAAGGAAAGTTCATACTCATCGACCACCCACCATTTACTGTCAGCCGTCCTTCTTCGTGCCTCAACTCGTGTTCGTGTGTGTGTGTGTGTGAGTGTAGGTGTGTACATAGCATCATTGTAGCAAAACTTTTCTCATTCACCTCCCCACTCCGACCCCGATCCTTGGCACATAATAAATTTTTAGCAGAGGACACTACGAGTGGCTGCTTGCTTGGGGAGCCCGAGAACGAGAGAGAGAAAGGCTGAGTGTGTGTGTGTGACTGCGAGTCGTCTCCTGTGCAAATACCTAAACGATTATTCTCTCAATTATACATGAACTATCCAAAGTGGATTGCTTGCTTACTCCGTCCGCCGCCAGCAGCACGCCTGCTCTCGCCCCACTCCCCCAGTGGGAGTGTAATCAAAATCCGAAAATATTTTCCAGATTAAGCCCACGAACACACACAGTGGCAGGCAAGGAGAAGGCTCAAGTGAATGTCAGGACTTGGGGGGGAAGAACGACTGAAAGCTAGACAGAGAGAGAGAGAGAGAGAGCGAGAGAGTTAAGAGAAATGCAGGCTGCATACAACTCCTGCACAGTACCGAGGGAGGGTTGAGAAAGAAGACTCTTCCACAAACCGAGACGGCACGGAACTCATTGCCAGAGCAACAATGTTTCAACAACAACAAGGTGCAGGGGGCAATCGGGGGCGGCCAGTGTAAGGGGGATAGCACACACCGAAGACCGTAAGCTAACCCCGTAAGGGATGATAATAATGATGATATAAAGGTTATTGGATGATCAAGTGGCGTGGGGGCGGGGGCCTGAATGGAGTGGATAGGATACTATTACCGTGTCGCTTTTTGTGCTTATGAAGCACGATTCTGTGAGTACACCCTCCACCCATCCGGGACTGCGCTACCGCCACCATCATCATCATCATCGTCGTCGTCGTCGTCGTCGTCGTCGTCGTCGTTGCCGTAGTCGTCGAGCTACAAATGTCAGTGTGCACGTTTTGTTGTTCGCCCAGGAAGAGGATTGGGGAGGGTGCAGGATTATGCCAACGTTGGAAACGACCGACGACAACAGCCGAACGTTGCTTGTGTGTGCCTTTGGGCGACGTAAACAGCGGGCGAGGTACTTCTTCATTCCTATCCTCTACTCTCTCTCCCCCCCCCCCCCCCCCCTCTCTATACACCCAGCACACCCCCGCTATCATCTTCGTTGCCGGATTGAAACGATTGCCAAGTTGTATAGAAAATTGAGTTAAATTGTTGTCAGTTGAAATGTTGGAACGCTTAATAGGGCGGGTGGTTGCTTGGGTTTGCTCGGGTTGCTTGGGCGCCCTCTCCCCCACCGGGTTGCTGTAAGTTGGATGAGTTTGTGCAAGGGATGGAGACTAAGCTGGAATGTAACGTTATTAATATTATTGTTGTGAAGGGCAAAGTCGCTGAAGCACTCACAGTATTGCCAGCCATGCTGGAAAGTCGGTTCATCCTCTCGCAGACTGCACAGTGACATATGCGTGCGTGTGTGGATGCGTTGGTTAATCGCTCTGAATTGGAAGTGATTTGTGGCTCCGAGAGAGGACAGGGTACACTCCATGTTTGCGCGTGTGTGTGTTTGTCCAGAGGCTGTAATTTGCCGTAACAACAACTATACACATCAGACGACCGTATAATGAGGTGAAGATTAGAGGCAGCAATAGTTATTGTGTAGCCTTTGGGGTGATAAATTCAGTGATTTACTTTAAATGGCTGTGTGCTTCGGTATGAGAATGTGTGTGCGTGTCTGAGGGTGTGTGTGTGTGTTGAAAAGTTTGAAAAGTACGCTGTATTCACGGATGAAGGACCCGATTAAGTGGTAAACATTTTTGTGAGCTAAGAATAGAACGGTTGCGTTGATTGAGGGGCTTTTAATTTGTTAATTGCGTCTCCATTTCGTTTCGCATTTTGGCATCAAGGGTGGCGAGGAGTGATTCGCGACGATTTAAACTGAAATTAATTTAATTGCTTGCCAGTTTGTTTGTTTTTGTTTTGCAGAGATTTCGTGAATTGACGGAGCAGGAGTGAAAGGGTATTTGTCAATTTGGATCATCCCCCACTTTTTTTTTTTATAACGAACGGTTATAATTGCTTTTGGAAAGTGCCTTATTTCAATTTAAAAAAATATCTTCGTTTGAATTCACCTTCCTTGGTAATTTTCTTAAACCCATGGATTTAAGGTTGTCCTTAAAAAAATATCATTCTGATTTCTGAAATGAAAACTGAAATTATTTTATCCATTTTCTCAAATTAGACACTTGCCTTCATTTTTTTAAAACTGTAAGAATTGCTTGCTAACATTGTCTCTGAGGTACAATTTTCATAGACATCCTTTATTTGAATAATCATATAAATTTGGACTTGGATTTGGAATTTGTGCTCATAAAAAATTAACAAAATTTGTACCTAACTTCTTACCTGCATTTTGCATGTGGTGAATAAGTTCTTGTCAAGTCTAAGAAAGCTTGTAGTTGCATACACGGGAGAACAAAACAAACGCTTCTTTTTAGAGAACGAAACATCGGAAAAAATGTATGTCGAGTTAAATGTTTGGACCATGGCACTTGTAATAATTTAACGACAAAATTCACAAACATCGTGTTGAGTTACTGATCGATAAACAAAAGTCTTGGAAACAGATGCTGACAAAGTCTCCTACGAAAAGTTGGCGGATTGTGGAGGGTTTTAATCCTTAGAAATTAAAGAACTACTACCTAGAAGTTACAGATGTTCATATTGGCATTTCGCCTAAAATGTTGTTCAATAATTTAATACATTTTTCACTGCCATGATTCATTCGTACAGTGACACCCCACAAAAGTGGACAATTCCCTTGAACGGACAAATTTGTGTGATCGCGAAAATGATTTTCCTTATGTTTTTCGACATAATTTTTTTTTATTCATCGGACTCAGTAGATTCCTTAAAATTGATAATATTATTTTTAATTAAAATTTTTAATTTTTTATTTAAATAAAGAAGTGAGGTTTGAATTCAATTTAAAGCCTTAATTATCGAGTAAAACAACAAATCATTTTATTAATATTTTTTTAAAATGATATAATTTGATTGTTGGCCACGACTTCGTCTGAAGAGGTCCAGTCGGAAGGTCCGATTTGGGGAGACGCGTTCGAGCATAGCGACTCGTATCTCGCGGATAACACGAGTAATGTTGGCTTCCAAAGTGTCAATCATAACGGGCTAATTCCTTAAGACCTGTGACTTTACATATCCTCAAAAAAATAGTTCAAAGCTCTGGTTAAACAACTAACGGTAGCGAAAGGAGTGTACATTGAAATGGCTTCACAACAGCGCTTCATGCACGCAGAAAGTCTAGGTTCGATTTCCGGACGGGACACCTAGCATTTTTTCACAGCACCTCCTCTTTCGAGTTGCTGACAACACTCAAAGAGTCTCAATTGTCTATGAAAAACTTCTCAAATCTCGCCGTTCGGAGTCGGTAAACAACTGTAGGTTCCTTCTACTCGTGAGAGAACAGTAGCACGCACAACACAAGTAGCTGTTGTAGAAGCTAGGCCCCGGTCCCTTGTGCTGTAGTGCACTCAATATGTCCCGCTCTTATTTGAACAAATGATTCCATTAGTCCATAAATCACACCACATCGTTAGTTTCAATGGATACAATGGTAACTCGGGTTGCACATGTCCAAATACAAAAATTGTGTGTATTAAAATATCCATTGAGCCAGACATTGCTGAACAAATTTTCATCATTAAAAAACACCATGTTTTTATTAAGATTTTTCAGAGCTCATTCCTAAAAATTGACGGAAATTCAAGTCGCCTGGCTCCAATTCTTACAAAAAACAAACTTTTGAGATTTTTTTCACATTTTTAGGCAGAAACTGTTGGTGACGGGCGATAGACATTTTTCGACACTTACGCCTGCCTGTTAACGGCATTTCAAAATAAAAATAATGTAAACTGAACCTCAAGTTCATTTCAAATAGCTGTCAATTGATGTTCCAAATGCTGGGGCAATATTTAATTTCCAATTTTGCCTCAACTTTAAAGATATGACAGATACACTTAATTATGGCCCACAATTAAATTTCCCCCAGCGCGACTGTATTGTGTTTTAAAGTGCGGTTAGTTTAAGACTAGTTCCTGCAAGCGTTGCTAACGAGTCCGTATTAATTTCGTAAGCCCAGCAGTTTCACTGATTGGTAGACGGAGCTTTCCTTATCTCTGATGTCGATAAAATAAGCAATGCGAGACTTTAATCTGTCTGATCCTTACAATTTTAAACATAGCCCTATCTAGATGGAAGTACAATTTTAATGTACATAACATATATTGAGATTGTGTGGCTGTATTCAGAAAAAGTACGGGCCATACAACTTTTGATGTTTAACCTTAAATGTATCACCGGTCTTTTTTCCTAAAGAATAAGGTCTAATAATGTTCAACGGCAAGTCCCCTTCATTCTTATAGACAGAAAAAAAAATAGTTTCTCACAAAAGAGAATACTAGTGAGAGACTCAAGTCGACATGATTTGTTTGAAATTAAAGTTTACCTAACCGTTCTCTTGCAGTCTTTGAAAATTGAGACATTTTTTTAACATGAACGCTGTGTGTGCTCTTTTTGTTCTAGACGTATCAGTTAATTTGCGGATTTTATGAATACAACAGATGGCGCAACTTTATTACTACTTGTGGCGACCCAACACTTTCGCTTAAAATTCAAACCAAGAGGCTTTAAAAGATGATTTTTCAAGTTTAGTAGTTCGCATAAGCTCTATAAAAATAAGTGCATCAGACTAAGACTAGTGTTCACCGGTAAAGCTCAAACCTTACGCCATCCGATTACCACCTGTTTCCGTCTAATTAAACCTAGCATGGCTTAAGAAAGATAATTTGGATAGATTTGTGCATAGCCGATAAATGCGGAATGGGAATACGTTGGCAATACTTTGAATGTAAAATTTGTTGGAATATATTGAAATAAAGAATTCATCCTTAAAAAAAAAAAACTCCTAACTAAGTACCCATATGGTTTGATTTGGTACTGCCCGCATCAGGAGCTATGTTCTCATCATTTTGTACCAATTCCCTCTCTTTTTGCTTGAGCTCAAAAACAGTTCCAAATGTTTCGCGTGGGACTTATTTTCTGCTCAAATCGTAACGCACTGAATTTTGCTCGTTTACAACTGGCTGGGAATGTCGAAACATTTTCCAGGTTTAAAGAGTGTGTTTCGACAGCAGGATTTCATCAGAAACTTTTGCGGCTGCTTAATGGCAGCAATTGAAAAAAAAACGATCAAGCCAACCACACTCGATATTTAATCCCATAATGACGGCTGCGGCTGAAGCGTCAATAACGCAAATGAGCTGTCGATGAAAAGTGTGATTGAGAAAAATAAACATTCGCTTACACGATTGATGTTACCACTTCAGAGTAATTTAAACTGGCGTAGATTGACGTGAGAAATTGCTTGGAAACCCAGTAAAAACTGTAAATACTGACTGAAACTAGCTTACGTTTACAAATCTGTGAATTTGTTTCAATCTTATGGATGCAATAATTCTTCCGACTCACCGGATGGTAACTTTCTTTTATGATTTCAAGAATCTTTAGAAAGTTATTAGGTGATGTGCTAAGACCGGCAAGTATTCCGCAGGATATTTGTATTTTTAAACGACGGTTGTTGGGAAGGCGACAATTTTTGTATGTTAGAAGAAATACATTTCTATCTGGCCTTACAACTTATATCCTTTTCTGGTGTTTTATTAAAAACCCTTTCCTCCACAAACCTTTCTTTAATCTAAAAATTTACTTGTATCCTTTCAGATTACCTCATTTAGTTAGATGATGCCCGAAGTGGATAAGGACTCCGTAGCAGATGTGGTAAGCGGAGCACACGCTCCAATATTCGACACAGAGGCTTTGCTGAAAGAGAACAAGCCAACCTCTCCAGAGAAGCTGATAAACTACCGGTCAGGCACCAACTCCAACACGAACACTACAACCCCCAACAGCCCAGAAGAGGAAAGCGTCAATTCCGAATCAATGGTGCATTCGTTTGTCTACAAGAACCCACTGACCATACCGCCAGCGAAATACATAAACAGTGCCATCTCGCATTACGGAGGACAGTCGATGTCGTTGCCACCGCCGTCCAAGGACACGCTGGCCAGCCTCCTCAGCGCCGAGCGTCCACAAACTGCTCCGCTTACGTTTCACATGCGCAGCAATGCAAGAACGACCCCCGAGTCGGAGCCGTACCTTGGCTATGCAACAGACATCGCCAGTCAATATCAAAGGGCCAGTGAACCCATGTCGGAGAAGTTTAGAACTTTCAAACGAAACGGACAGCTGACTGTCGATGAAATGCTGCAGTCACCGAACAAGGGCACCTCCTACCCTCTGCCAAGAGTGCAAGCGTCCGCTGAGAGTTCAAATCCGGAACCAAGCGCAGTTGGCGTAAACTCCACCAGTTCGACATGGCATCCGCATGTGTACGCAAAGCCTCCGACGCGTCCAACGCCATACGCTATTGCAGACATCCTCGGCTGGAGGACTGCGACGACCAAGCACGTGGAAGAGACCCGACTAGGCACAAGAACTCCAACAATAACCGCCCTACGGCCGGACGCAGTATCCGAGGCGACCGACGCGGGTCGAATGAAGTCACCAAAGACGATTCTGAAAACCTTTCAACAGCAGTATTCCCAGCAGTCGAACCCCTTCGACGAAAGGTGCAGCAGTCACACACGAAGCACGTCGCTAAGCGAGACGAGTGAGGACGACAGCGCCGTCGCCGTCGTCGATCAGCCCCTCAACTTGTGCGTGCCCAAGCAGAGCGACTCAAATGACAGCAGTGGTGCTGCAAGTCTGCGGCCCGCCTCAAAAATTCACAAAAAAGGTAAGTCTCTGTGAATGTTAAGCCCAGTCAGTCTGAGCCGCAATCAATAGTGACATCCAACAACAGTCACTGACGGCGGTGCGCACATTAAATTCGTTGCCAAAGCTCAGCTGGAGCCTAATGCAAATCAAACCGCCTTCCGTTACCTCAGCATTTGCAACTAAATGCATTCCGCCCACACTCAGTCACTCAGCCATTGTCAATTGGCATCATTCGATGACAACAACCAAGCCAATCATTCGATTACCTCAATTCGACATAGCTGCCAGTCCCGCGTATGCCCCCCGCGGAATTACTTCCAATATTCTGACCAGCAGCCAGTGAGACATCATTCCGGACAACAATGAGTCAATTTACAACTCGCCCACATTCATGTTTACACCAATAAACGTCAAACGGGAACGTCAACTAGACTCGGCGTATTAAGTGGGCAATGCATCATCGTTTAACCCGGTCGCACTCGCGCTTCCAGTTCACTCTGCTGAGCTGACTCAGACGCAGCTTCTCCTTCGACGCCGCCGTCTCCGTTGACATTTTAAGCGAACTTGTCAGCGGTGGTTGTTCAATATGGTTTTTATTGGTCGTCACAGAGCTGCACAACAACGATGAAGTCGTCCCAACTACACCCGTTTAACAATCTAAATTGGAGCGCAATGCGTTTCGCGAAAAAACCCATCAATTCGGTCGCCACTTCTCTCTCTCTCTCTCTCTCGGTCTCTTTCGGTTTCCCTCTGCCTCTAGGCTGCGCGATTGCGGGACTGCCGAGGGAGTTATTTTTATAACAATTCGCCGAGCGGCCACAATAGTCCGCTGAAACCGACGACGGTACGTGATCATAATTGGTATTTTTAGAATGATTGTATCGCTGTGCGCTCGCTGTGCAGCAGCGGCAGCGACCGTGGTCAATTAAGCGATTAGCGCTTTCCGGACTCGGAAACCATACCGCTCGCGCGGCTCAATGCATTCAATGTATGGATCGGAATCCCGAACGTTAATGGCTGATGAGTGGCGTGGCGCGGTTGCTTTTGGAATTTTATTTTTCTGCGAATTTGACGAGAGTCGACTTGAGATGGAACTGCTTTCCGGAATGAGAATTCGAGATGGGACTTGTTGTGACAACGAGGAAGGAAGTGATGTGTGGATGTGGGAATTTGCAATGTCAGATGCAGCACTTGGTGGCTGGGATGATGTACAGAGATGAATAGCATTAGTTAACGTCTGTAAAAGGGCGTCAATCGTTTTTTTGATAATTTTAATTTTGTCCTTCGAACCGGATAAAGGTCTAGGGAGTTCTTTATTCTCGCGTCTATTCAAATAGGTCAACGAAATAGACCAACGAAGCTGTGATATTGTACTTTGAATAAGTTATTCAAAACATTTCCGAAGGATCTTAATATAAGTAAAGTATCTCAAGAATTACGCTATATGTTGCTTATTTTCCTATAAAAGGAAAATAAACGCTGCTTAATCAGTGCTTAAAAATTGAGGTGTTTACGGTGAGAATACTGTGAGCTAACACCTGACTCAAATATTGTTTGTTTGATTCCGTTCCGGAAACTTTGAAAATTTCGGATATTAAAACGCTTTTAAAGTTTCAAATTGGAATAGAATTTTCGCTCTTAAAGACCTTATCTTAAATAGTAGATGACTTGAAAATTATTTTTTGTCGTCAGTGTGAAGCATTTAAATCTTGGACCATTGCCTTACTCCTGTCCAAACCGTCGAAAGATTGACGAACGATGCATTGCGCAGAAAAGTCTACTTTCAGTTGTCTTATAAAATAGTGGCCACAAAGGCGTTTTCCAAATTTTTTTAGAATCAATTTTCTATCATTCATTCTTTCATTCACTGTAGAAATTTTATGTTTTGTTAATTTATTTTACAAACAAAACGATGCCACAGTCATTTAATGAGAACATTCGGTATCTTGGGCATAGCCTGAGTAATCTTGAATTTTAATGCGCCTTGAGTTCGGAGTTTATTCGCGTCAACATGTTTTTTGGCGTAGCTCCACAGAAACGAAATCATACGGCGCCAAATCCCATGTTCTTTGCGGCTATTTGAAGTCACCAAAACGTGAAATTACGCTATCGGGAAACTTCTCACGCAATCTTGTAGAAACCACATATACAAATAATAATCTTCACACCACAACGAAAAAATCGGTTAAAATTCAAACATATTGCTCCGAATGGACTGCAACCGTGTGTCTATTGGCATTTTCGAAAAAGTACGAACCCATGACACCTTTCAATAGTCATTATGTCTGGATGCAACGGCACCTCCGATCACCGATGGATTTTCTGACCCATGCGGTGTGATGACTGATTACTTGGAGGGTTGGCATCCTTGTTGTTAATCTTATTGGTTTCAGTCTTCTCTAAATATGCATTCCATTAGCGACCACTAAAAATTGTTTACAATAATTCCTGTATTATTGTCGTTTATTCGAAATTATCATAAGTTCACACACTCACTACGATTACGATTACGACAGTCCTGTTCGAGTGCAAACGCCATTTGCAAACTAGAATTCAATAGAACCTTAATACGTATTACAATTGTTGATTTAGATGCGTTTTCGATGTGACAACGTTAGGAAATACAAGTAAAGCAGGACTACTGGAATCAAAATCATCCAAAATTTCCTATTATTCGACATTGAAAGCAAAAACTCATACATTTAAAATTTCTTACAGACCTGCCCTCCAAACCGCATGTGAAAAAGAAGAAACTTTCACTCGACACCGTCCCGACTCCCGAATCAATTCGCGAAAAGCAAACACACGTAGAAACGACTGAAGATGACTCCGATTCAGGCTCAATGGACACGCGTCGCAAGAAGAAGGCGCGAACAACGTTCACCGGACGACAGATCTTCGAGTTGGAGAAGCAGTTCGAAATCAAAAAGTACCTAAGCTCTAGTGAAAGGACTGATATGGCTAAGCTCTTGAATGTGACAGAAACTCAGGTAAGTCGAAAAATCTTGCCTTCATTCACTCAGAAGTGAATTATTTTGTCCCCACTTTCCCGCTGATATGAAGGAACTGCCTTAGGAAAGAATTGGCAATTTGATTCGAATTTCTTGTCAACATTTAATATTTTCAATGGTAATGATTGTTTGTGGGAAAGCAGCAGGTGGCCGATGCATTTTATGTATGTGGGTGAATAGTTTGAAAATATCCGTTTCTTGTATGAATTGAATACGTGAACTTGGCCTAAGGAAATGAAAGTAAGAAGAAATATGTTCAAATGACTAAAGGGAATCGATCTGTAGATTTGAATTTTAACTCACATCATTTGTTACGCTTGCAGAACCAGGAGTGTGGAAAACAAAATTAATTTCCTTCAATCAGTGTTGCTCGTTTTTAACTTCAAAACAGTGACGCCATTTTTAACAAAGTATTTGCATACGGGTCACATACCACCATCAAACTTTTCATAACCCTCTCAGACACAGAATGTCGAGAGTAAGTTTTATACCGTTTTGAACGAACGTAACAGTTGATATTTTTGTGACCATGTGAGTCCATTATGCATTTTCGAAAACTAATTATCTTAACGACTGATTTGTATACAATTTTGTAATGCAAGAATGGTCCCAATTAATCAGGAAAGCACTGACAAATTGAGCATCTTGGAGCTAAGCTATAAAAGTGCTTCATATGAGCGGCGAATTCTGAATAGCGAACTTTCGAAATTCGCTAAATTTTGACATTTCGTCCACATGAAGTTGTAGGTAGCTGTAAAATCACTTTATCAGAGGACATACAAGTACTTGGAAACTACATTTTTATTAATCTTATGATTTTTTTCTCCTAGGTTATCAACACCTAAATGTATTGTGCAGTAGTTAAATTTTTAGGAACAAACTTCTTCCAAATTCCAAATTCCTTAATAAGCGTTCAGCTTTCAGTTAAGTACATCAAAGTCCCTACAATAAATGAAAGTACTACTCTTCGGACGCACTTTCCTTCAGTCACATGCCCATGTAGACAAAGTGTTAACTTTTCGCGAACACGATTGTGGTTTTCTATGTTCGTGGAAGTGTGAATCGCGACCGGCTCAATGTGGATCATGAATTCGCTTCATGGATAAAAAGATAGGAAATGATTTTTTCTTGAATTTGAACCAAATTTCTGCAGATTTTGTGCAAGATAAAAATGCAATAATTGGAGATGCACCTTTTGGTAAAGCAGTGCTAAGAATCCAAGAAGCTCGCATTTGCAGTTTCTTTTCCTTCCAATAAGTGTTGCCACTTTTTTCTTCAAAATTGTGGGCCGATTTTCAATAAATAGCTTACGCAGCAGGTTTAACAATGGGCAAGGCTTCATCCTACGAATCCAACCTTCTCATTCAGATTGATGTGTTCTACTATACGTGCATACATACGTAGGTCTAGCCTTCTGAAACTCCTTTCACGCTCATATGTTATACATCGCCTCAGATCTCAATCTAAAATGTATTTATTTATTTAAATTTACTTGAAAACGAATTTTTTATATTCGCCAACAATATATGCAGGATTCAATATTGAGCCGTTCATTTTGTAAAGCAAATTGTTTCCACTAAAAATTTTAGTATTCAAATTTGCCCAACCTTGCATAAATCCTTTTCGAATCCACTGCACGAATCTCATCCTCCACGATTACTGAGAAAATCCCTCGTGTAATTATGGACTAAATGCCCTCCTCAAAGCTAGTGTCATCCAGGTAACCACAGTGCGCATAGGCCGCGTATTTACAAAACGAATTACAGTAAATGCCCGCTGAACAGCAGCTCAACCGCACTCACTCCAGATACAGTCTGATATCAGCTCGAAAAAATCATAATCCTTTTGTTTCAAACGCATTGTCTCCCATTGTTATAGATTTCGCTCTAATCGCACTTTATTCTCGAAAATCGCCGCACACTCCCCAGGCATCCTAGTGCTGCTGCTGATGCTGGTCGACTTGTCCACTTAATGGCCCGCAACAACATTGTCGCACGCACACAAACGCACGCGGGGCCGAGTGTGTTTTATTTTTGTGTTGTAATTATTTATAAATCAATTAGTGCACCGCTTGCCGCGTCTAGGGCAACTCCACTCCACGGCCAGCCAACGAGACCGATGGGGAGGCGGAGCCAGTGGCGCTCTTGTGACACAATGTATCTCGTCGGGCACGTCCGGTGCGTACGCTGTGCTGGCGGGGAGCGAGACGCGCATGAGTGGGTGGCTGGCCGCTGGGATCTGTGTGTGAGTGCTTAAGGTAGGCCGGCTAAATGAAATTGTTTTCCACACAAGAAAAGTTGAATCTGTTTCGTATGTTTTTTTTTTTAATGATTTTTCCGCTTCAGCATGCCTGCTCGACTGTGGTGGGAGCGCGATAGTGGTGCGAGCGACTGGCTGGTTGGCAGCATAGCAGTGCGGGGCAGATCAGTGTGTCAAACGATTTAATGAAATTATTTATAATTTGGCCGAGTGCCAGTGTGAAAATATTTTATTGGTTCTGTTCGACTTAAAGTTTCCAACCACCGTGCTCGAGGCAATCGAATCGAGTTGAGTGGCTGGCGTTTGTGACGCCCACCACTGCCCCTCTACGAATGGTGCAACCATTTCGGGGCTCGATTATCGTGATTATGGTGAATATGGCGAAATTAATGCGATGCAATTGATTAGAGGTGTATTTGGGGTCTTTGGTATGTTTGCTTGTTGGGTTCAACCGCTGTGGTCGGGGGAATTAGGCGAACAAACGGATGTAAACGCGAGATATCTTACAGATATACAAATTAACATTCGGATGGATGTTCATTCAACTGTAATCCCTAGTCGTTTAGGGATATTTGTTTGCACCAGCAATGCGCTTGGTGGCTGTACTAAATCAAAAGACAGGCTGGCAATTTCGGGAGAATAACCTAATAGCCAATTCAGTTAAGGTATACAAGGTGTGTGAGATTTAATCTTCTTCAAGTGCCTCTCGTTAAAGATCAAAATGAACAGTGATCAGATAAGTAGGTTAAAAAGAGATAACTGAATAATAGATAGACAGGAAAAATGCGATCCGCACTAACATTTTGAAGGTTTCGTTTTACTTATTATGTAGGTATTTACATAGCTAGAATATATTTCTAGCAAACACTGTGCGTTGTAAGTAATATATTGAAAACAGGAAAGGGGGGGGGGGGGAGTAGATACAACCGCACATAATAATAATAATATTGCCGACTCCGGACGACCACATTTCCAAAGCTTCTCATTGACAATACTATTGTTTGACAGCACAAAATTACCGCACGGTTAAGGAATATAAATTAACGCATCTACCCACTACGCCGCAGTACGTTAAGAGTAAAAAACGCTCGCGGTAAACTTTCCACGATGCGAGGAATTACTCGCGCACTTAAATCCACGTTGAGAACTAAGTCGAAATTTTAAAAAATGAAATGGGAAACCTTGATGGTTATTCTGAGCTTCGGTAAATTAATAGCGGCTGAAACAGGAGGATCAAAATATCATTGACATCTGGCCAGCCTTTTTCAAGAGTCTTTAACCATATATGGAAGAAGTTGCTCACCGTCTTTAGTCTGTCTGACTGTAGAAATTTTCTGTCTCAATACGTCAGTCTTATAAGACTGACTGAAGACTACAATCCTTCCACTGGGACTATCAAAATCGTTCGCAATCGCATTTTTCTTTTTCCCCCAGATTTCCTTTTTTCGACTTATACCATTTATTTGTCTGATCTTATGTTAACATCGGACAATGATTTCGTGATGGGTGCTACCCACATTTTATGGAACGACTGACGTTCCCAATGCTCAAAACGTGAACGAGAATACATCATTTACATTTTTTACATTTTTAGCCTCTCGCTTTAAGGCGCGCGGGGAAAACCAAAACGAAGCTGATCAATTTTTGCATCAATCTCTGCCCCTCATCACACGGATAAAATGACCCTCATGTGAAAGGCCCCTTTTTTTGTTTCTACGAGCCATAGAGAAGAAAGTTTCATTCAAATTTATTGCATGTGTCAGATTGTTTGAAGATGCCAACTAGAAAGCTGGCTACCATCCCTCAACGTCTGACTAGTGGTTGATAAACATGTTTCTATGTTGTAAGTGACAGTTTTCGACTAACGATACCGAGGCGTAGTGGGTAAGTGCATCGACTCACACGCCGAAGGTCCAGATTCCATTTCCAGACGGAACATCTCGATTTTTTTACGCCACCACCTCTATCGCGTTGCTGACAACACTCAAAGAGTTGTAAAAGGCTTCTCAAATCTCACCGTTTGGAATCGGCAATAAACTCTTCTACTCGTGAGAGAACAATAGCACGCATAACAAGTAGTTGTTGTAGAAGCTAAGCCCTGGTCCCTTGTGGGCTGTAGTGCCACTTAATTATTATTATTAACGATACTAACCCGCTAGAGACCCATCAGAACAATACTTCATCCTCATCGAATCTTACAAACAAACACCTTCAACCCCTCAAAAACAATTCAACATGTGTAGTCTTGACAAGGCTGACACTACAGACTTAATGCAGCAGAACCGCTTTGAATGAAAACAAACGATAAGAAAATCCTTGAAAACTAATGACGCCAACCCCAATTCATCTTGTGGTCGTCGTCCTCAATTGACTCCCGCATTTCAAATCCATCCATTTCTCTTTTTTTAAATCCTCAGTTCATCCATTTCTGATCTTTGCTCCACTCGTGACACATTTCAAATGATCTTTACGATCGCTTCTGTTCACTTGGACACAGCTCGCTAGAATAGTAAGCTCCTAGTGCACTTGTCACATCAATCTCTAACACGTTCCTAAAGAATGTCACTTTCTCAACGGCTTGACTTTGTTCAATTCCCAACGCTGGGAGCGTGTTCCCTTGATCCCAAATTCATTTATTTCCTTTCCAAGGCCATTAATCTATCGTCTGCCACAATGTGTAGATGCCTTCAGATCTTTGTCGCGAAGGGACGCAATCTGTTGTCAAGCTTCCGGAAGTGAAAAGGAATGCTTTCTTTAGCACTTAAGTGTTGATATGTTTCATTGAGTTGACACCTATAGTCGCATGGATACCGAGAGTCAAGGCATCATATCGCCTCTTGATGAATGAATTCATCATCCATTTCCTGTGGGAAGTCAACAAGTTTGGGCGCATTACTTTAGACCACAGACAATGTCTGCAGGGAATACGTAAATTAATTATGATTTTATTGTTTGTTGTGTAAATTAAATTTTATTGTGTGGGAGAAGAATCTTCTGTCTGCTTTTGCAAATTCGATATTAATCAAACAAATAAAAAATAAAAGCAATGTTTACATTTCAACATTCTTTTCAAAATAGAAGAGAATGTAAGAGTTCTTTTCAGCCGATAGGAACAGACAGTACGAAATCGAATGAAATAGCTTTTGACTTCAATAATAATAAATTCGTGACACTATATACACAAGAGATCTGGGCTTAGCTTTATTAGCAACTACTCGTGTTGTGCGTGCGACAAGTTTTTCATAGACAGTTAGTATTCTTTGCGTGTTATCAGCAATTCAAAAGAGGTTGTGCCGTGACAAATGTGAGGTGTTCAGACGGGCAATCAAATCTGGACTTTTGAAGTGTAGGTCAACGCACTTACACCACAGCGACCACTAGCCTCTGCACGCAATTTTCGATCCTTATTTTTGCATTGAATGACACAATTGTGCCATTATGGGCCTTTCAAACTGGAATGCGACATCCGCACTCAAATTTTAAATGTGACACTCTGGTATAGACTTGAAAGCTGAACAACAGAGAAACTATTGTTTAGGACGACCTTTTACACCTTCTAATTCTTTCTAGTAAACGTATGTTGTTACTAAAAGTAGATTATTCTGAATTATATTTATATGCTGAAATTATTTGCTGAAGGAAATTATTTTAGTTTAAGGATTTATAATAATTGAGTGGTACTATAGCCTACAAGGGACAAGGGCCTAGCTTCTACAGCAACTACTCGTGTCGTGCGTGCTACCGTTCTGTCATGAGTAGAAGGGGCATACAGTTTCTTGCCGGCTCCGAAAGGCGAGATTTGAGAGCTTTTCATAGACAAACTCGAACTCGAAAGAGGTTGTGCCGTAAAAAAATGCGGGGTCTCCCGTCCGAGAATCGAACCTAAACCTTCTGCGTGTGGGTCGACGCACCCACTACGCCACGCCGACCACGTTTAAGGATTTATAGTATAAATAAATATAGATCTATAGAGGTTACCGGCGTGTATTATAGTTCAGAGCCGACAATTTGTGACAAAAATTTTTTGAACACCCAATAATCGTTCCTCAGACTAGCGTATTAAAATCTGCAAGCCTTTTTTGTTTTCATTTTCAACCCATAAATATGTTCACCAAATTCCGCTCAAAGATGAACATTGTTTATACAGCGTTTAAAAAAACTAATTTCTATTGTCCAATGCATAAACAAAGTAAAATAGCAATAGTGGCTTAACTGCATGAGCGCTAGTGTACATGCACTTTATATTCCGTATTATGCAATTCTGAAATCAGTTGTTTTCAAATTTGACTTTTTACAAATTCACTGCGATTGTTTAGTGAGATATGAAACGATCGAATTTAGAATGAAGTGGATCCCAATTCACATTACCGACATGCGGAGGAATCACTTCGAAGAGTTTGCGGTATTTGAAAGTTTAGATCTTAATGTATGGATCCCTTCGGTGGATTTGAAAATCACGCGTACCCTTAACCTTGGTACTGATTTACAAGGACAATGATATATTGTTTGGCTATTTCTATTTCTTAACATAGTTTAACATCGGCATCAAATCGTAGGTTTCTTCCACTCGTGCAGAAACAATTGCATGCACTGCACTTGCACTTTCTCCCCCATCATAAAATTTCATTTGTTAAATTTTAACAAACAGCTATGGTTTGTAGCGCCAGCGAATTTGTTTATTAGACTTTACCATTAACTATGTTGGTTTCTACTTAAAAATTTAGATTTTTTCGTTATGATCACCTGTTCAACTGATTTCTGAAAGATTGTGCCTTCTACCAATCACAGTAGATCTTTAGGGAAAAGTTAGAGAATTCGTCTACCAAAATAGATGTCTGCTGTCAAAAAATATCCTCTCCTTAATAGCGTTGTGCAATCAAATGGTTTAATTTGACGTAACGTGCCTTAATGCATTTAATTTTACCAAACCCACCAACGTTCCCAAATCCAACAGCTCAAATCTTCTAATTTCACCGATAGTTGATACACTGGTTCCATTGTTAAAGTTTATACAAATTTGCAATCGAATGAATGGATTTAAATACTTTGTTATGAACGCATAAACACAAAACTGGAAACACCTATTTATACTGTCAAGAATGACGTACAAGCATTTTCAGTTCCCGCACCTGGAAAAGGTTATAAAAAGCACTGTCAAATATTCCAAAGCGAAAATAGGTTTGTAGAGCGAATTAAGGCAGAAAATTGCAGATTGGGACAGCATTGATTTCGAGGTTTTTTTTAAAGAATTTCGATTATCTTTAAAAAGGTAGAATCGTAGACTCGCTGCTGATGACTTTAGATTTTCGCAATTTTGGACGTAATTTTGTCTAAATTAATATACTTTTGCCTCCATCTCCAACACATCAAAATAACACGCAACAGCAAGATTTTGAAATCCGTCACACAATCTTTATATTGACGCTCTTTATCATCACTATTGGAATTTGTAAGAACCTTATTTTTATCATCACTTATGCAATTTAGAGCACGTAGGAAATGTCAGAGTCAATAGACGCATTCTTTGACATTTCGTCACGTCAATTCGCAATGACAGACCAGTCTGGAAAATGAAGTCACCCTGTACAAACGGCCATCATGAATAATAATTCCATTTGCAGTAACAACTTCACGATTCCTTGTCAAAGACGCAAGGCCCCCGTCAATTTAAAGTTGTGTGTACTTAAGTAATTGTCCCCGACTGTGCCGCGCCATATTCAATTCGCCGTATCTACTCCGCACTAAATATTTCAAAATAATTCAATGCCCCCCGCCCCCAGACACACACATCATGACCCACAACTACCCCAGACACAAGCTGCAAATGTTGTCAGGAGGGAGGGAGCGTCGACTGGGACGGGTCGGCCGTAGTCGAGAGTACAGCTGCGGTCAGATGGGGGTCGCGTCCACATTGTGATCACGATATTAATTGAGATTTATTGACTAATTAGAATAAATTAACGTTGCAACAATCTGTGCATATTGAACGGATTGTTATTGTTATTGCTGCACATTGCGAACATTTATCCCGCCAGCCACGGCACCCGTTAGGCGGATGAGGGGCGACCTGCCGGGGTGTGATGGGGCGAACGGCATTCTAAGCATCGGATTGTATCTGTCGCGTCCGAAGGGCTGTTGCTGCTGCTGCTGGCTCTCGGATGATGATGCCCACAGTCGAGATATTGATTAGCGCCTCTCTCCAGCTCGCGGCTTGTAACGCCACCCTCGACCGCCGAGGGGAATCCGTCAGGCGGAGGCATTAATAACCGAATTGCTCGTAAATATTATCTGAAAATTGAATCTCTTAGCATTATGGTGATAGTAATGGTTGCTGCTAATGGGAGTGGATTAGGTAGATTGGCAGCGCTGCAGAATTATGCCACCGGTGTGTGCTGATTCGGCTCTCCGGAGAGGAATGGCGCCCGGACAGGGGCTGGTTAATTGTGGGATGATGGGAGCCATGTGATGGAAGTTTGATAGAGATTAGAGACGATTATTGATTTATGCTGCTGTGGAATGGTGGAACTGATGGAGTGCTCTGAAACAGTTAAGTGGTTGCGCGTGGAAAATGAAACGGTTGGGTTGCGAGAAATGTGAAGTTTATTTTGAACGTTCTGTTTTATTTCACGGGAAGTGGGTATGAAAAAAAAAAGAATATATGAAATTAAAAATTTGTGTGGAACAGACTTGAAATGAATGTTTTTGTCTTAGGTCAAGTGGAACCTTTAGTCAATTCCAACTTAAAAGTTCCTTTTAAATAAATTTAAGATATTAAAAGAGATTTAGCCAATTTCTTTCGACTTGTATATGCTTGTTATTGTTTTAAGATGCTTTTTCAAAATTAATAGAAAATTTTCCGAAAAGTCTTTCAGTTTTTTTTTTCGACTGAGTATAGCAACGGATAAAGACATCTATATCGACTCGGTAACAAATTAAAGAACATTAGTATAAAAAACTATTGATCAGTATTCAGGCAATCCTTTGTTTTTACATTTTTGGGAAGTGATAAAAAAGCGGTTGATTTCTGTTTGAATTGAGTGTGTGTGCGGTGTTTCCTTAGTGCATGCCTCGCATCATAATAATTATTGTTCATCTCATCACGCGCTTCAGTCTGCAGGTGATTTGAGTCCCAGCAAGAAACTATGCGGTTTTTGTTGATTACAATTAAAATGCATGCCAAATTGGTTAAACATCTTTTACAATTTCGTAGGTCGGAGTCTTAACTAAACCGTAAGTCCTTTTCATTCATGAGGACACAAGTTATGCTCTGAAATCTTGTGGAATGTATCCTCATTCAATTCCAAAATCGTTCATGCCTTGAAATTACTGTTCATTAGCTAAACTAATACCTTATTGTTTTTCATAGTATGTGAAGTTCACAAGTAAAACAAGTTACAAGTAAAATATTGAATAGTTAGAACAAAATCAGAAAAAATTTGTCAATGAGTCATTCTTTAAATCATTCATTCTAGACGAAAATATTAACATTCAGCTAGCTGCTAGGTGATAGGGATGATGTAGGGAATCAAGATTTGAATAAGAATACATGAGTACTTCTAACGCATTACGTTGATGATTACGCTACAGAAACACAGTTAAAATACATACATGTACTCAGTTTTTCATATCACACGGATCTTATACATACTGTATTTAAATAAAGTAAAAATAATGACCCGTGGTCGTCGTGGCGTAGTGGGTAAATGCGTCGCCCTTACGCAGAAGGTCTAGGTTCGATTCCCTGACGGGACACCTCGCATTTTTTCACGGCACCACCTCTTTCGAGTTGCTGACAGCACTCAAAGCGTATCAATTGCGTATGAAAAGCTTCCCAAATCTCCCCGTTCGGAGTCGGCAAAAACTTTAGGTCCCTTCTGCTTGTAAAAGAACGATAGCACGCACAACACGAGTAGTTGTTGTAAAAGCTGTTATGACCTAACGCCTTCATTCTGTATTTCCGGCGTGTCCAAAATTCAGAACTCATAACCTCACAAATCGTTAGGCAAGTAAATTCTTGTGTTTTTTTAGTGAAATCTCGCAGCAAAATCAAAGATTGCTTAGATTCTACATACAGTGATTCTAATCCTTCGATAGCGACCCTCAAAAATTGGTTTTAAGGATTTCAACGTGTTCGGTTTTCGTATAGACACGCCCAGATGTCCTCACAGCGGTTAACCACGAAGGATAACGTGACAAAAATCCACAATCTGCCGACTGAAAGTGCGCGAAATATCTCAGACATTAATCATCTCAAAATACGGCGTGAGTCATATCCAGGCCATGAACAAACTGTCTGCTAAGAATCGATGTTTCTAACTCCGGATATCAAACATAATCGTGAGACCCCTTCAAAGCAGGGCCTGATTCTGGTTAACTGCAATCCGAAAGAGTTTATGCGTCATTTTTAGACAGTCGACGAAGGTGGAGATTAGAAGAAAAGAGCAATTGAAATAGTAAACTTCACGAGGCCAAGACTATGCTATCGGCAAGAATATTAATAGCTAACGCTTTCTGAAATTTGCAAGGTATGATCTAGATCAACAGAGAAAGCCAAAACTTTCCAGGGTTCTAATATACCAAAAAAGAAAGAAAAATCAACTCATTTGGTGCCGAAAAACTACTTCTTAACCATGACAACGCTGAATTGATTGAATGGGACTACGGACTGCTGCCCCATACACAGTGTGCTCCATATTTGGAACCCTGTTACTTCTTCCCTGTTTACTCGTGGAGAAGATTGGTGTAAAATGCGTTGAAATCGAGATCTTCCAAATGCAAGTTTGAACTCCTTCCTCCTGTACCAACAGCAGCTCTGATCAGCTCTGACTGGATCTCTATTCGCATTTTTAAAGACTTCGATAATTGAAATAATTTTTGTAAACTGAAATGGTCTTCCGAACTGGAAGGTAATCTTTATAAATCGTCAAACTCTGAAATGCATGCAAACGCAAATCATCCCCCCATCATAAAGGAATCTTGTTATCCCGCCTAAATTCGATTCCAGACACACAGCATACGCCGCATAAACTAAGAAGTGGTAACCAGAGGTTGGCATGTCAACAATTTACATTTCACGCGATACAATGTGTCAAAATTGCAATTCCTATCGCACATCCCGCACGTCAAAACCAAATCCTAAAAATAAACAAAGACAGTGTTAACCACATCAACTAACGCACACACCCGAACATGCACGGGTCTCATAGTGTTTCCAATTAACCCACACTCTGCGGCTGATACATCCATGTAACCACATCATAAGGCGTATCGCCTGCACACAAACGAAGCCAATTTAGATAGGCTTCCTTCACTTGACAACCTCATAAGCGACACGAGATGCTGGCCAAAAGGAGGAACAATTTTAAGCCCCACTCCCGTCACCGCGGCCGCCGCCTTTACCGACGACGCATCGGCATCATCATCATCGTCGAGCCTGACATTCAGCGCATTCAACTTTATTGCTAAATCGTTAAAGTTCCTTCACGCTTCTGTGGATTTTAATTGGTTTGAGGCGCACACACATTACGAACGCGTCACCCGGTGAGGTTGGCTGCAGCGCTAGGCCCGAGGAGGGTGCCGAGTGCGCACGCAAAAGCGCACACAGCAAGAGCTCCCATTCGCTGGCGGGAATGCAATTAATGAGTGGTGACATCTGAGGATGGATCACGGTGTAATAGCAGGCCCGGCGAATCTGGCGGCAATTTTTCGCTCGATTCAGGAACGAGCACCTCGCATGCACACATCGACCATCTCCGGGGGTGAGAGTTTCTATTTTTGCGACAAGTGTAAACGGGTTACCTCGTCCGACCATGGCCCATCCGTGAATTGATAAATAGAATCGAGAATAATGAGCTGACGGCCGACGGAGACCATGGCGGTGTTAGGCGTTTTTAGATCTCAATTTGCAATTTTGTGTATCACTTACATATGACGGTGGCGCGTCGATCTGTGGAGGATGGTCGCAAAGCCGCGCCAACAAAACCTACAGCACACTGGGACCGCGGCAGTTTTACGGCGGCATTAATGCGGGAAATTAATTTGAAAAATGTGTCCTGTCACGAGGTAAATATTTTATGCACCCTGTTGGCATTGGTGTGGCCAATGTGCTAAATTGTTAATTAAATTAAATCAAATTAATTAAAACAACGAGTGGGAGAGGCCGCGTATTTTATTTGGCATTTTAAATGCATTTTGCGGATTCTACTGCGCGAGACTACACGAATACAATCGATGCGATTTAGCGTTGGTTCAGTGGTGCTAGGCGGAAGTAATTGCCTATGCTGGCGGGATTTTAGGTGAAACTTTTGTTTGGCTTCACTACTACATTTGAATTGCGAAGTCAAAATCTCCAATTCCACCCATACATGTGACACGTGGATTACTGACACCATTTCCTGAGAATAGGGCATTTTTTTAACTTAAGAGTAAATAAATAATAAAGTTGAAAAATGTGTGAAATAATTATATTGGAACAAGATTTTTGTTTTGCTTTTCATTAGTTTTAGAAAATTGCAGATTTAACTGAGGCTCGACATGCGCTAATAAAAGTTTGCATCACAGAAAACGAGTAAGTGAAGCGTTCCGGCCTTTGAGCTGCCTCAATCCTAAATTTTTTAAGGACGTAGTCGTCTTTTTTTTTTATTCTTCAATCAATAGAATTGTTTCGTCCGTTTTTGGTGGACAATATTTTTTGTTCTCATTTTGCTGCTGTGGCGTAGTGAATAAGTACGCCGACTAACACAGTGGAGGTCGCAGGTTCGGTTCTGAGACTTCCCAATTTTATTCACGTCATCACCTCCTTCGAGTTGCTGAACACACTCAAAGATAGTCTATGTCTATGAGAAGCTTCTCAAAATTCATCGTTGTCGGAGTTTGAAAGAACAGTAGCACGCACAAAGCGAGTAGTTGGTGAAGCAACTAGACCTTGTTTCTTAGTTGGCTGTTGTGACGCCCCATCTAAATTTGAAAAAGCTGCTGCTTGGTCATACCGATAACTTCGAGAAGCTTATGGTGAGCATCCGCCATCACGAGGCAATGGTTTCAGCAGCTCGAACATACGATTTTGATGCTTTATACAAGGCACCTGAAAAACCTCCGAAAAATAGAATTATGTGGAATTCCAAGCATGGTTGGACTCAGATAATGGGCAAACACAAAGATAATTTGACAATTGCACAACAGTCAAAAAACTGTTTCCTAGGCTACGAAAGATCAGAAAGATTGAGAGATCCCGTAAATGGATACCCCATGAATTGATCGATAGCTTTAATTGATCGATAGATAAAATCATATTTCAATTTAGGCTCGTTCTTATGCTCAATGGTCACAGTTGATGATAAGTGGACGCACCAACCATAAATCGTTTTGGCAGAAAGACCAAGTTCTGTATTTGATGGGACAAGAGCGGCGTGGCTTAGTGGTTGCTTCAGTCTGGGAAAACAGCAATGACCCTACTCTACTACAACCCTACTACAACAATTAATCGATTTGAAATGTAACCTCTAAATCTGCTTGTAAAAACGCTGTGCACTGTCATAATAACATAAGGTGTATTTGATGGTTTGTTGAAAACACCATGTTTTAAATTTGTCACACTATTCCGTGACCGTTTTTGGCACAGATTGTAACCCTCTATCGCAGTTTAAATTTATACATAGAAGATCGAAAAATTTCGTATATGAAGATGACTGATTACATATAAAACGGATTACATACGAGTAGAAAGATAAACGTGGAATATGAGCGGTTTATTTGAAAACAAAACTTCGATTTGTTTTTCTATTTCCAACATCTGCCCTTCAGAACTTCAAAATGATGCCACGTAGTGCCCACTGAAAACCTTCAAACATACCCTTTCTTCTTTACACCATGCGTCAATTACAGTAAAACGGATTCGAAACATGTTGGACCCACTTACCTAGGAAGTTCTACCCCAAGCCTGACATGGCTCTTTCGGATTATTTCTAGCTTGGATGGGAGCATCGTTGTTTCTAACCAGCACCTTACTTCGTACGAAGATGTGAACAAAAGGCTTCATAAATGGTTCATAGTGAAAGGTATCGATTTTTACTGGTATTGTCTTTACGAAAAATTTGACCAAAGTGACAAAAAAGCTGAAGCATACTTTGTTTCTTCGAAAGTGAGCATGTTTTTTACCAAAAATCACAAGTTTGTTTTTTGTTTGTCACACAATCACAAATTCCAATCACAAGATTTGCAACTATCCTTCGTTAAAATCTCTTTAGAATTTCTGAGAATATTCAAAGAGTCATAATTGTCGTTTAAAAATCCTTGCAAATATCAGCAGAAAACTGTAGGTCGCTTGAGGGAGCAGTTGTAGTTGTTGAAGAAGCGAGGCTCTGATCCCTTGTGGACTGTATCGCCATGCAGTTGACAGTTAGAAACAAAGATCTATTGCAATCTAAAATGTAGAATACAAGTACGTCAATTTGCAAAAGTTTCAATTGCAGGCGTGGTACATATTATAACCAGAACACAGATTTGCCAGATAATGCACACTTACCTTCGCCTTTCCTCAGCGAAATCAATTAATTTCGACTAAAGGGAGCAATTATGCGCCACACATACAGACGCAATCACCTTTAATTAAGCCGGCGGTTACATGAACCTTCGGAGAGCACACTGTATGTGCTAGCAGCTCACACGCTTGGATACGTCCGTTCAGAAGTGACCATCCTTCGGTTTACACAACTCAAGGATGCCCAGTGCGCACAGACTATCCCCTGCAGGATAATTTGCGTTTCACCGAACAGCCGTCATGGTGTCAGATTTGCAATACTGTTTGCTCAAGCACTCGCGTGAAGCATATGCACACAAAATCCATTCATCCATGTGTGCGCTCCCCCGGACGGTAACGAGTGACCGCTGGCACGGCAATATGTTAATTGGCTTCAGCAAGGACACTGGACCTGCATTAATGCACAATCGAGGGATGCTCGGGGCGCTGCCACACACTTGGCATCTCGATAATTAGAGTCAGGATGACTTGGTCTGGGATCAGTCCAACATGGGGTCGACTATACAACCTGTCGCAAGTTAATTTGGGAATCATGATGGTGATGGACAGTGAATCAGAGGAGCATCACATTTTACACGAAGATGACTTGAAGAGTCTTGTCTGCCTAGGTATTCATTTCCAGACTGTCACACTGTGTTGGGGCACGAATCGTGGACAAACTTGTCCTGTCATGTTCTGGAACTAGACAAAGATCCCATGGGGTGCAACCTGAGCAAGGCAACAGCTCCTTGTCTATTCGTCTAAGAATATCCCAGTTCGGTTGGTCTCTGCAGTCTTTCACAATCCAGGTATCAACTTTGGCTCGTCCAGGCCAACACAGTTCCCCCGACAAATATACACTAGTCTAATGTGAAATAAATTGCTTAAATTTGGGCCAGATACAAGACCGAATTCTTGTAAATCAATTCGTGAAACATAAAGAAAATGATCCAAACAAACAATTGCGCCAGCAATAACCATTAGATCATCTCTGATGCCGCAGCTGATGATGATGCCGATGACGACGGCCGTGATGGTGCTCGCTATGGACCCACAGTGTGGCGGCGGCTGGCCCAGAGTGAATGAAAATCCCGATCCTGATGTACTCGCAGACATCATCAAAGCAATCAAGAAAAATGGAATCTAAATATTTTCATTAATAAACGTTTACAAGAGGAGAATCTCCATCAAGATCACGCATCCATTAAATGAGATTGCTCGGGAGGCCGCAAGTTATGTGTGCACAGCTCGATCGTTCCCTCGCTGTGAGTGCGGGCGGTTAAGATGATTGCTTGCGATTATCCATCGCTCTGGGATGTCTGCTCGATGTTGTGTGGCTGTGTGTGCACTCTTAAAATTATTTTTATTGTAAACAACAGTTAATGATCTCGTCGTGCTGATATGGGGATGTTCCTTTTATTGTTTTTCATTTTATTTTGCCTACACGACGTATTGAATGTTTTCAGACGGGTTTTTTTATTTTGGACTTTCTATAAGATAATTCATTGTATGGTTTGATTTTCAAAACGTTTTCTTTGAGAAAGCATGAACGACTCCTATTCAACTGCTTTGACATTTTGGTTCAGTATCGTTTGGCAAGTCATCATCGAAAGACTTACAGTTTAAGCACTTAAATTCACGTTTTGCACTGTAAATTGGCCTCCTAGATCCTTGAACTATTTTCTCCGGGATTATGTGAAGTTGCAGGTCTTCAGGAATAAGTCAGCTACGACTTACGCTTTGGAACCCAAAATAACGCGTTTTATCTACGAATACCAGACGCTATGGATAATAATTTGCAACATTTTCTCACTTAAGGAACTCCAACTTCTTGTCCAGAAACCTACAACATTAAATGATTATTTCCCAAATTCCATAGAAAAATATCCGTCATTCTCAATTATTTGAACAGTGCATTTGTGCCAAAAATGTGAGTTCCTATCGTCATAAAGAACAAATGGTAAAGCACCGGAAAACAAATTTTTCCCAAAAAAGAATCTGAAAGCAAACTCACAACATCGACTGTAAAAACAATTTAAGGATGCTATGCCGACATCTTCGTCGAAGATTGATTTACAACTTCTGAAATGGTTAGCCCGCCGTTCTTCAATTATAATTAGAATTTTCTTCGGTCTTTATTGCCCGTCCCTGAGCATTCATCTCATCGCCACACATCATAAAAACCAATCCCGAGAATACACAAACGATCATGGTCTTCCAAAAACGATTCACGAAAACAAGAGCAGAGCAAAAAAGAAAAAAAAAAAATAGAAGACTTAAAATGAAAACCAAAAGACTCTGATGATCCTCCACATGGGTCGGATCTTGTAGCTCTGCGGGTGGAAGTACTCGAATTTGAAGTGCGTTTTACTGCCTGGCAGAGGTCACAAGCAAGCAGACCTCGGAGGGGGAGAAAAACAAGACAAAAGGACAAATCCCAGCTTTATTTCGATGTCATTATTTCTCGTCCTTAAATGTGTATGTTTTCCTCTCTATCTCTTCCCCATGCTCCACCTTCTGCTGTTCCCCTGATGTGATTGAATCGAACGATGTACCCTGTGTTACTCTGGGTTAAATATAGAATGTACTCCAGCAATTTGATGTGCGAGCAGGAGACGTACGGACAGGCAATAAGCATCCCATGGAACGGGGGACGTCACTCAACTTAATAACCTATTATTAGATAGTCTAATTGAAAACATGCTGCTGGACGGGATGGTTGCTGTGATGTGTCTGGCTTGTGGATCAATAAAACACCGAAGGGGAGGGAGCTTTACGAAATGATTCAGTTTTTCTGTGAATTGTCTTGTTTAGGAATTCTCTATATCTCTCTCAGTCCCGATGTGCTAGGATTTGTGCGGTGCGAGAGCAGAAATGACATCACAGCGTAGATTGAATTGTCGTGACCACAATTCTCGGGAAAATGTTTGATGCAGATTTTTAGAATGAACTGGTGTTGGCTTCTGTCTGATAGCCGCTTGGCGGTGAATTTCAGATTTATTAAAACTGTCAAATATTTGTGACAGTCAATCAACTGGTTGTGAGCTGTCAATTTATCAATTCTAATTGAATTATGTCAATTGACTTTGAAGCCGATTACGATTTCGGGCAGGTCTCAAAGTCCAACGGTTCTACTGACATCGATTTGTTGTCAACAAAATACTTTCACTCTTCATTAATTGTCGCCGTATCTCACTCCTGAACTGTGAGTTTCTAGAAGGAATCTCATCGACAAATTGAATGTGCCACTGAAATGGTATCGGTGTCAGAATTCATTCAGTTCTATTGTTGACTCTTATGTCGATTCAAACGGATTTAGTTTAGTTAGACAACTTTGAAGATTTCCGTTTAAATATGTCACTTGGAAATAGAAGACGGTAAATACTTTCTATTTGGGCTTCTTCGAGGAACATTGTGCACTTTTTGTTTTAAATAAACTCTGAAATTGAAATTGCTTGCAATATTTTCCCATGTAAGGTATTTGCAGTTTTTATCCGGAAATATCCCAATACATAACCACCTCGATTATCCGGACTATCGGTAGTTCGGAATACTAATTTCAGACACATTTAAATGTGTACCCTTATAGTCCCAACAGACTATTGAACTTGTACATATGTTGTCTGTATGTTTCATGTACAATGAATGTCGATAAACTTTGAGGTAAAAAAGGGACGTATTCTGCATAAAGGGTTTCCAAATGTAACTTAGCAGCAATGCAATCCGTTTAACAATTGAAGTGAAGACACATATATGCGTAAATAAGAAATAATTTATATATTCTATTTTATTAAAAATTTTAACAGTTCATGAAATGTGATTTGGTGTCACAGTAGGATTCCACAAGGACTTAATAGCAATCGGCTTATAATCTACAGTTGCTAACACACTAAACATTTAAAAAGTTTTTATCGCGAATATCCCAATGCCAATGGAAAAACATTATAATTTTTTTACAGGATTACGGGGATTTCTTCAATTGTTTTTCTGCTGCAATTTATTTTGAACTTGACTTCTTTTCGTCGTGTCCTTTTTTACGGACTGGGAGCATTTTTACATTATATGGAGGTTATCCAAAGAAGTTGAAAAGGCGTTCCATTTATTCAAATATTCATGAAATGAAAAGTTCGAGTTACTACACGTTTGTGTTCAAAACTCAAAACTACAACCTTACTTAATGTTCTCATTTTAATAATAATAATTGAGCGTTACTACAGCCCACAAGGTACCAGGGCCATGCTTCTACAACAACTACTTATGTACATATGTTGTGCGTGCTGTTGTTCTCTCACGAGAAGGCACCTACAGTCTTTGCCGACTCCAAATGGCGAGATTTGGAATGCTTTTTATAAACAATTAGTGCTATTTGAATGTTGTCAGCAGCTCGAAAGAGATGGTTCTGTGGAAAAAATGCGAGGTGTTCCGTCCGGGAATCGAACCTATTTTATTTTTTATGTGCTCTGTTAAGAATGTTCATCGCGCGCTTTTTCCATTTTATGGTCAGTTCATTTTTGGCTCAATGGGTGAGTAAATAAGCAGAATTGTCGATTTTGGAGTGAATATTAGCCAGATGCATTGCAAGAGCTACCAATACATCTAGAAAAAGTCACAATTTCGTGCGGTTTATGGGCTGGTGGCATCACTGGACGGTACTTCTTTAAAGATGATGCGAATCGTAACGTAACTGTGAATGGTGAGCGCTACCGTGAGATGATATCCAACTTTTTTTTTGCCCAAAATGCAAGAGCTTGACTTGCATAGCATGTGGTTTCAACAAAACGGTGCCACATGCCACACAGCACGCGCAAAAATGGACTTATTGAGAGGCGAGTTCAGTGAACATTTTATTTCACGTTCGGGACCGGTCAATTGGCCACCTAGATCGTGTGATTTAACGCCTTTAGACCTTTTTTTCGGAATGCATGGAATCATTTTCAAACATAAAATTATATGGACCGTACTATCGATTCAAATAAAGATTACAAGCATTTTTCTGAATTTTATGTGTTTACCCTTTACCTATCTTTCATTAAGAGGGTCAACCAAGAGCCGAGGCGGCGAAATGTGTAAATAGGTCGTCTCACACGCTAAAGATCCAATGTTCGAGTCTCTGACAACCCTCAAATCAAAGATTTGCTTCTCAAAATCGTGGGATGTCAATAGAACGCAAACACAAGTATGTAGTTGTTGAAGAAGCTGGGACCTAGTGCCACCCATTTCTTTTTTAAGGAGTTGTTTGAATTGTCACTAAAGGGAGATCTCCGTCTGAGTATAGTTAGATAGTGCGATATATGGGCAGTGAGTTTCTGTTTATGCCTTTGTGGACCGACATTCACAGAAGGTGAATGTTAAAGTGCCTAAGAGGAAGAGATGTTTTGAAAAGAAAGAAGGCACCGCTAATCGATTTTATCAGTTTCTGCAAATGACCATGTCCTTCCCAAACATTATATTTAGGCGAGGAGAAAGCTTAAGGTAAGGTCCCACACCATACAGTGGACCGTGCAGCAACTGAGGGATGGTTGTTGACAGAGAAGTTGTTCTCAAAGAATTGGAGAGGGAGACGATTGTCGGTGGCATGGGTAAAAAATCATTGTCATCGTGAGGATGGCGGAGTGTTCATAGAGGAGAACTGGTCGTGGACATTGTGTTTTTAGTCTTCTGTAAGCTTCCTACAAACTCCGGTGATTTCGAGCAAGTCTAATTTGTATACACAATACAATTTGTTAAAATTCGATCAATAACAACACTCAAAACAGGTGACGCAGAAATGAAGTCCCGAGGAATTAAGGATAATTTTGCAGTGGCAAACATTGCTTACCAAGCTTATATAATCATTTCCGCATGTTTTAATTACCCCCCCCCCCTCAGTTCATTCGCTTTCATTTCACCATATGAACACATTCCAACAGCAATTAGAGAGAATGTCCTTCGAGCACACAACTACTTAACATCGCGCCCACATCGATTGGAATTAATATTCAATTACGCTGACAATTAGTTGTCACGTTTAATTAATTTATTATCACCGAGTGCGGTGATGGGTGTATGTGTGCGGAGCAGCCACATACTCGTATGTCCGCAGTCATCATAATTGACAGTCACTAGCAATACTTGGCAGCAATGTAACACATCCCCAAAGATGCAAATTAATAGATCAAATCAATGATGAATATCGCATTGCTGGATAATTATACAATACATATATTTGTACGCTAGCTGATAATGGATTGGTTAGCTGGCTGGCAATCAGTGATTGAGTGGATTGCGGGTCTGGAATTCATTGAAAATCGATTTCGGTGGTGATGTGTGTGCTCGATAAGGGTTATTGCAATTGGCAGGTGTGTGGGGAATTCCGTGTTGACTTTGTAATGGAACGGAACTAATTGGTGGACAACAATTTCACCTAAGTGCTGTAGTAATGGTTCAATGGATAAATCTTGTTTTTCCTTTTTTGGTTTTTTGATTTTGGGGTGAGTAGGGGCAATATGCGTGGAGGGACGAAGAAAATCTGAGTACAATTAATTCGAAGAGTGGCGTTTTAAATGTTTAATGCACACGATTATTAGAGTAAAGTGTTGGTATATTTCAAGAGGGCCTCCTACAATACGTTAGTGAGTTATTATTTATTCGAAAACCTAATGACTGACTTTCAACGAGGAACTTTATAGGCTGTACGGCGGTATGTGCCTGATCAAGTATCTTCTGATATAACGCTCAAGATGGATATGCCATGTAGAGCGTATGGACGAAAACAGAGATCTTTTCGCCAAGTTTTTTTTAAATTTTCTTGGTCTATAATGTAAGTTAACTTTAAGATTTAAATAAAAATAAATAAAATCGGACGCCGAAAGGCATATTAAAATTGAGATTAGATTAGCTTAGAGTACCTGCATAGGGTCAGTAAGTTAGGCTAAGAACATTGTTCACTTGGGTAAGCTGAATTAAAATGAATAAAAATTGCAAAAAAAAGAGCGTATGGACTTCACAGCTCCGGCCCGATAAGTCTGCGAATCCGAGCCATCGGGAAAACGCAACAGAGGACGGCCTGGGTTGATATGACGCACACAAGTGAGGAAGGAGCTCAATCAACTTAGAGTACGCAATTGGAGGAAGCTGGAGAGAGATCGTGCTAGCTGGAGAGTCATGTTGGTTGAGGCCCAGGTTAACCCCGGACTGCAGCGCCAGTAAAAGAAGAAGACGAATGACTGACTTTTGGCCAGAAGGCAATACGCGAACTAAACGTTATTATCATTCTTATAACAACCACCAGTTTTTAAAGCAAAATGAGTTAGCAGTGTCAAAACTAAGCTTCTGCATATGGAAATGCGTCAATTTTTATTGAATTCGCGAGTGAACCAGGGGAAAATAGCTATCAAGCTGTGTGTACCGAAAAGAAGTTACCAGCTAAGCTGGGTAAAGCAATATGCAGTATCCAACTTCAAAACAATAAAGCGTTTCAAGTTATACGGAAAGTTCTCAGCAGTTTATACACACGCCATCAGTTGTTAGGTTTGATAGCATCTGGATAAAACCAGTCAGAGAAGTAGGAAATAGTTCATCTTAAATTCCTGAATATGTACTGAAATCGTCTAAAGTTTTTAATACTTTATAAGTTTTTAATACTTTTTAAACAGTTGGGGGAAACCCATTCGTTAACCAATGCCTCTCAATCAGGCTCGAAGGCTCATCGTGCTAGAACAGTATTGCCCATAACCTAGTCATCTTAAGTGTTTTATCAGTAGACGCTTGATTAGATGCATGCCAGCGTAGACCCAATCCGAGATTGATTCTTTTCTTTCACATACCATGAACGTTAACGTTGACTAATATTCTCATACAGAAGTTTCCTCTCGAAAGGACCAAGTGCTTTTAGTGCCTCAATAATATCCATGTCTCTACCTATAGAGTTGGACTGGGGTTATCAGAGTGGTCCTTCAAGAGAGTAACAGCTCTATTACTGAATCCCATTTCTGTGCCGTCCCTATTTACCACAGAACCGTGATAGACGAAACACCTCGGAGTTTTTGCAGACCATTGTGAAGCTCTCCTCGAGATATAAAGGTTGCGCGTCAATCTTTAGTAACGGCTTAATCGTTATTTTGTGCCTTTTTGTTTTCAGATCTACTTTGGCTGCCTTTTTTCTGCTTTTCATGTTCATCTGAATTTTATGAAAGTTTGTTAGGATGTGAGCAGTTCTCGCCTTCCCTGACCTGAAACCACATTAGAAGCATACACACAGAACGGAAAAGAAAGTCTCTTCGTTTTTGGTGCAATTGCAGGAAATAAACGCCACTGAGATTCCACACATCGGGCATAATTTTCTCCAATTTCTGATAGAGTTTCTAATATTTCATAAATAACTCATCAACTTTGTATCAAAATCTTTCCACAATTAGCTTTTTTGTTTGCTTTCATGGCCAATTTAATTGTCGTTCAGTGTGTCCCTACAATAGACACCAATAAGTTGGCATTATGGCTATAACGACTGCAATCGTTCGAAGCTAGAGAGACTAAAGAGAACACCACATAAATGTGTTCATGAATGTGTGTAACATCCCTGCCCAAGTGCATGATTGCAATCGAGTGCCAGGGCACATGCATTACTCGGCTCCAATGTTATCACAGCAATTAGTGTCAAATAATATAACGCATGAGATGATCCTGAGTCTCCTTTACGATGTAGCAAACGACGCAGAGCGTGTGCAGGGTTAGTCTCGAATCCGAGCGGGGCATGTAATCCGTTACATGCCCCGCTCGGATTCGAGACTAACCCTGCACACGCTCCCCAAATTGGGGGACAACTGTCCCAGGACTGTTGTGCGTCGCGGCAGGCGGTAAGCAGCGTTCGGGTGAAAATGTGGAAAACTCAATAATTAACACTTTGTACGTTTGCATGTTTGGCAGTTGGCAATTAAGTCGAAAGTCTATTTATGAATGACTAAGGCGCAGTGTCAGGGGATGGTTTCTTAAAACATCCGCATCCATCCTCCGAGAAGCAAATGCTTCGATGGCGATGAAGAGCACACACCCTGATGCTGTAGATGGTGATGGTGCTGATGATAGTCAGAGGCGAGAGTGTCGTTCGCACAGGAAGTTTATGTTTTGCATCTGACGAGAGTGAGGAGTGGAAAGCAGCAGCTCGCTGCACGATGGATGCAGAGTAGTGGATGTTTATAGATGTGATCGATGGGGAAATCACCTTTCGGCGCTAATTGCTTAATTATGAGATTTCAATTAATCCAAAGCTAACGACTGATGAAATGGTGTACAGTTTGATGATGATTTTTAATTAAAACGCTTTTTCGGAATGCTGCTCTCGCACTCAGCGCACCGGAAATGAGGATGTTACAACACGAAATTGTGGTCGCCTATGCCGACAGCCTGAATCGTGAAATTGAATAATTTTGCCCTGCTGTTGGTGTGGGATGGGAGTGAGATTAATTTATTTGTATTTCAGGTCTAGTGTGAGTTTAAACTTTTTTTGTATACAACAGAAATCAGGAAAATGAAAATTGAAAATGCAGATCATCAGAATCAAATGTTCACGTGAAACTGTGATTTGAGGGCCACCCAGAATGTGGTCATTAAAAAAAGATTCTAAAGTGCATCTCGAATTAGGTGCTGAGATAGTTTATGAAATGATAGCGATTAGTGTATAATGTGTATGTATCAGCATAAAAGAGAGAATGAACAAGGATTTATTTTTTATACTCCCGTCGATCTAAGGTTGTCAGAGACATTTATGATAATAAGACGGTAATGGTACTTTTTTAAACTGTTTCTGAAATTTAAGAGTTATCAAAATCTGACTCGGAGTCGAAATTAAACTGAAGGTTTCCTCCATTCCTGAAAGAACAAGCATAAAATCGCAAAGCTATAGATGTGTCTACAAAAATTAGGCATTAGTTCCGCAAGCACAAATTTTCCCTTATATCATATTTCCATTTACTTTTAAACATTTTTTATTCAAAAATCTAACCAATATTTTATATCTTTTAGGTTAAAATATGGTTCCAAAATCGTCGAACAAAATGGAAGAAACAGGACAATATAACCAACACCGAAGCGGCCGAACACAAGACTATATCCACGAAAAGTCTAGACAACCCCAAAGGCAGTCCACAAGCTGATGTTGTGCCCAACCCAAAAAAGAGCGCCCATGCCTCATCATCACCGCCCACCTCATCGTCCACAGTAGCGTCAACTGCGGAAAAGCTACGTCCAATCTCAGTGGAAGTCAGTGCAAAACTTTCAGCAAAACACTCGACAAAGATGAAAAACAAACTGTCAACTATAGGCCTGGTAAATGGCGAAAAATCCAGACCGCCCTCCGAGAATGCTCCAAGTAACAAGCGCAAGTCGACGGACTTAAGTCCGCCACCGCCAATTCTGGACTTCGAGACAAAACTTTCAGTTTCGAAAATCTCAACCGGAAAAACGTCCATTACGGCCGAACACATGCCCACAGACGACGAAATGACGGAAATTTAGAAACTGTCAGTGGAACAGCCCGTTGAACAAGAATAAGAGATCTTCCATTTTGTAATCGCAAACTCGAAAAATACATGAATCCTGATTGTTGTGCCAATATTCGAACTTGCAAAATATATTGTGCATGCATGAACCCACGCATTTATTGGCAAACGGAACAAAATACTTAGTGTATGTAGCTGTAAAAAAATGCAAGTTTTAGGTGATATATCAAAATTGTTGAGAATATTTAAAAGTCAATACACAAAGATGCGAAAGTACCCAAATTCAAATATCAGATGATTATTCGATCGTAGCGACGTAAGATCAAATAGTTTTAAGATTTAATTTAAGAGATTCAGTGTGCTGGCGTTGCAAACATAAAGAGTTTAGTTATTCGCTTGATTTTGTAAAAATAAAACAGAGATCCTGTACATAGTGTATCTTTAGTGTATTTTTTAATGTTTTGTATGTGACATCTAATCCGAGCTTAATCGTTTGCATGTTGGGAGATACTTTCAAACAAATCCCCTTTTTTGGTTAATTTAAAATGGATTTCGTTAGGAATATGTTATGATTTGGTTTTCGTTTCGATTTGATTTCTTTGATTTAATATTCTCTATGATTTGGATTTTGTTTTTTGCTAAATTTTTAAAATGGAAGTCTAGCATGATTTAATTGGATCTGTTTTTAATGCCAGTTTAAAAATCTTTGCTAAGGTTGATATTTCATACTGAAAACAACGCTTCATTACTGACCTAACGATGTGCAAGGTAGATTTCACTGGCAGTTGTTTGCTGCATTTTGTTGCAATATCCTTGTCATATACAATGATTTATTCCATCTGCAGTTATTTAATATAGTGTACCTTCTTAGGCACATGTGTGGATTTCAATCGTAAGCGACCTTTATTGTGTTGTCCTAATTGCTCTTCATCGACAAAATTCAAAGAAATTGAAATATGTATGTAAGTACTACTGAAAGCTGCACCCAACGTATGATGGCTTTGGGCAAACTCAAAAAAATCTATTTTGAATTAATAGAAAAAAAACCGACCTGTGGAAGTTGGTGTCTAATATATAGCAGTATGTGAGGTTTCTGTAGGGAATTTTTCAGTCAAAGAATCGTGTCAATAATCATGTAGTTTCAATTTGCAAATAAAAGTCTTAAAGAAGCACTGTCAAATCAAATCAAAAAAAGTCCGAAAGAGTCTCACATTTAATCCCACATATTTGCTTTTGGACTTTTGATTGTAAACATTTCATGTATGTACGTAGATATGTACGTCCATAAAATTATATCGAAGCTGTAGAAAAATGATCCCTTATGTGAAGTGCAGCGACATCTTTATTACTATTCAATTATTTAAAATAAATAAATTTGGTCGCTTTGCCCACTGCCACAATTTTGCCTATTTATTCACTCCATGCATATTTTAGAGAATTAAATTCAAATTGTCGTTTCTATGTACGTGTATTTAATGTGCATTAGTATCTTTTTAAATAGAACGAATATTCGCTTCTTTCTATGAGAACTCAACCTTCTGCAAATTGTTAAAAAATTCATGAAAATTTTTTTTTCCATGAGCGTTTGTCTGGGCAATTTCTTAAGCAAAATAGTTTAGTTTCCAATTTTAGAAAAAAGTTGTGTATTTGACGAATGTTTGTGCATAAGAGGAATGTTGAATTTTAGAGAAGAATTTTCGTTGAAATGAATTACCATATTTACTCCCTTTTTTACAAACAAATGAATAGACATATTTTTCATTCCCATAACTTTAGCAAGGGTTCCAAGATTCTGCGAATGGCGACTTCACTAAACCATCAACTCGCTCTAATTTCTTTAGGACGGATTCCAGATCAAAACCTATCTAACAGCGCAGTCAACTGCATTTCTAAAAGCGCTCGTGCGAATGAAACATTTATCAAAGTTCTGCAAAAATGTCATTAGAAAAATAAAATAATGGTTGTTTTTGTTCTGAGTCCTCTTTATAAACTGTGTTGAGTTTCCAGAAATTTCCAGCCAATTTATTTGATAAATAATAATAAACCGGAAGTCGCATACATTTTTCGTGGAATTTGCGAAAGGGGTGAAAAAATGAAGTAAATGCTATTTGATTGATAGTTTTAATCAACGAGGTTGTTGATGAGACTTGATTTAGTCCAAAAATTCGAATTCCATCGTTTATTAGCAGACAATGGCAACGTTCTCATGTACTTGTCTATCAAACCTGTAGTTGATTTTTACAGGACCAAGACGAAGAAGGGTTCTGTCGATCTGCAGTTTACAACTGAACTGAACTAAAAAAGCAACAGAAATTCAAAAATGAAGACGATCGAGGCAAATACAAAATTTTCGCGATTCGACAGTAAGAATGTCATCCCAATAATTTCATAACTTCTTAAACCTGATACAAGTTAATCATGCCACTCAAAAGAACATAATCACACTAAATTTTCCCTCTAAATTAATTTGTGATAAATTATTGGTTATATGTTATCCCGAATTCGGCTTAATTAGTTTCTGTTTTTTTTCTTCTTTTTTCTATTTATTTTGAAAGAGAAAATACAAAGTAAACTGGCCAAAAGTCTAGTCATTGACATTTGTCAAAACTAAAATATAAAACATGGTAGCATGTGTAAATTCCCAACAAGTATACGGCGTTCGAAACAGGGACAAAAAATATACATAAATATATATAATATACATAAAGTAAGAAGATTTAGTAACATTTGAGGTTAGAATTTATATTTTGTGTTAATTAAAAACTAAGTCATTACTGTAGATACGCTTTAACTCGTTTAATATCAATTTGCTCATCTGTTCTATGTATAGTTTCTTTAAAGTTGTATGTAACATCCAAGAGATGAGCCCACACACACAAAGAATTCTTTTGTGTGCAATGACAGAATAATAATAATTAATTGTAAACTGAATGTGCAAAAAATCCGTATTTATAAAATGCTAAGTCTTTAATGTATTTAAGGATATAACTAATTGTATATCAAATTTGAAATAAAAAAATCTTAAAAACTAAAAAATTGCAAACATATTTCATGTGTAATATCAAAAAAGAAGGGTCCAATCATAATGTACGGAAATGAACTTCAACTTTGAGGGATTATAAAGATCAATTGCTTGGGCTTCGTTGGATTTCATTAAACTTTGTTCACTGATATTCGCTTATGGAAGTGGGGTGATCTCTGGGTCCTTTTGTATTAAACAATATAGCATGCAAGAAGTAGTACAGTACACTCTTGCTAGAATGAATAATTATTGTCAATTCATAGTCAATATTTACGTGTATGACAAAATTTGGCGTAGATACTCATGCCCGTATTGTATTATAAAACGCTTTACCGCTATTCACCCATTATGCTGACGTCTGAGAAGAAATATTTATATAGGGTTATTCATTGTGAGGTGTAGGCTTTTTTGACAGATGTAACGTGTGAGTCCTACTTTGTTATTTTCGTTCAGTATCGTTTGGCAAGTCAGAACACTCACCGAGCGGCCGATACCGGATCTTCAAAGTTCACCTGAAAACTTCAAATTTTCGATTTCGGAAAAAGGTACCTATATGTGTTCTGGGGCATCTGAAAACATGTGAAAAACCAATAAAACTGCATTTGGAGGCCTATAACGGGCCCAGAGGCTGTCCGAAGGCGCCAGTTTGTTACTTCAGAACCGAACAGCCCATACCGAACTGACACTACAGCGGCGTCTCAAAATCAACGCTCTGTGAAAAAGTTTTTTCCGTGCGGTTAAAGAAACTAACGGTGCGTATAATCGATCTGGTGAAACCAATAGGTAAATCCATTATCGCGCCAAGTTAACGAACTATATGCTTCTTGAATAGCATAGTCCGTTAACATGGCGCAACAGTGGACTAGTTGATAAATTATATTTGAAAGCACCTTATTTCATGTTTTGGTCACATAATTTTTTCGACGCTTTTCCTGGGTAAAGTTTCAGGTCTCCTAAGTTAGCGAATTAACTATTGCCCCCGATGTCGACCCTATAATGGTATACTGGGCCCAAACCTAGACCCCCCAACCTATCCTCAATTTAATTTTTTTTTAAGTTTTTGTTGAAATTCATGTTTTGATTAATTTTTTTGCCAGTTCGCTGCTGCTAATTAAAACCATTTGTGGATGAATATTCTTACAGACCTTAGACTTCTGCACTATTTTTAGTGATTTGGGACGTTTTTAAGACATTTGTCGACTTCTTCCATTTAATTTTTTCTGATGGTCGTGAAGTTTACAGGTAAAGCACAACTTCTTTAATGCGATAGAAAAACAACAGGCAAAGAAACATCCGTTAAGTAGAAGAAACTGTCCATGGCTCCCAAATACTATCATGCACCGAACCAAAAAATATTACTTTTTTTTCAAATTTGAGCTTAGAAATAGTGCTTTTTTTATTCAATGCTTTTGTTTTGTTAATATTACATTAATAATATATTCCTTACCCTACCAGATTTTGTTTTTTTCTTTCTTTCTTATTTTGTTCTTGTTTATATTTTTTCCATTTTTTGTTTTTATTTTAAGTTATAACGATTGTTGGTTTCATTTTTTTTTTAATAATTTTATTTATTCATTACTTTTATATATATATATATATTCTTTATTCTCAAATTACCATCTGCTTACATGTTAGATTTTTTTCCTTAAAATACAAGTTTTATATTTATTTTTTTTTTATTTTTCTTTTTATTCTCTTCTTGTTTTCACTTTTTTGCATCTGCTTCCTTTTACTTTTATTTTATTTATCTTTCACTAATATTACACGGTAAAATAATAAATGTAAAAATATACTTATATAAAATGTAAGTCGCAATAAAATGAAATAAGTTTTATTTATTTTTTATTTTTTGTTAATTTGTATCCCTTTTACGTTATCGCGATTTGTTTTTTCGTGTTTTTTATGCGCTTGCAATTTTTCAACAATTAAGACTTTTGAAGGGATGGTAAGGACGTTCAGTGAAGCCTTTTTTTTAATTCAACAACTTAGTAGTGATGTTTTGTTTCATTTGGATGGCGTTGCTGATTTTGGGAGTCGTTCTGCTTTCAAAATGGAATGAAGGCATATAGTATTTCCAGAGGAAAGGGCGGACCACCGGATTTTTTTTTCGCAAATTTAGAGTGCCTGCTTGAGAAGATTGTCTGTGAGAGGAAGTATGAAGCATATTTTCTAAGAAAAAGTCTTTCGATGCACGGGTTCGTAAGTGCGGGGATAAAAAAAACGTTCAAGATTCATGTGGAAGCTTTATCGAGGATAAGAAGAAACCGGAACGGAGGCCAGTCATTTAAATCATGCTGAAATCTAATCCAAGTTGCATATAATGCCCACCCAGCAAATCAAAATTCAGCGACTTGCGCGTGGATAAGTGTTATTTCTTTTGGGCTAACATATATATTCTATATACAGGCGGCAAATGTGTTCTAAAAGGCAGTTGACAGTCTAACCGCGATCAAGTCTACAGCTGTTGCAGAATTGTGTGACCGGATTGAGAAATAAGTACTCCATTGCATTTATATGCTGATATTCTGTTTGAATGCATATCCATTATTAAGGTTTCAATGAAATCCATCTGAAGAACAATTTGCCGGCACAATGCTCAGAATTTAAAACTGACAGGGTAAAGTTTTTCAAGAGAGGGTAATACATAATCGTATGTATATTTAACACAATGTTCTGAATTTTCCAATACGTATGTTGCAGTTAAGAATTATCTTTTAAGCAATGCTGTACGGTTACAAACTTGCTGTAGATTGTTTTAAAAAATGCATGGAAAAGATATTTTGTGCAGTGCAGGGGTAGATAACAATTTTGCAATTATGGTGGTGCTCCTCAACTACAAGTCGCATAAGTGGATAGACTTCGACTTACCAATTCTGGAAAACTTGATAACCTACTACAAGCGTAAGTAGTCGAATTCGACTGTAAATTGTGAAAATCCTGTCTAGGGTCACTGCGTGAATTGGAATTTTAGTTTCTAAGCGTTAAATGCCTAGGGGTGAGTTTCAGTGATCGCATCAAGAAATTAATATTTGAGGAAGTGAAACTAAAAAGCAATAAACGATAAGTGTTGAAATGGTTTCGAACCTATTTTTCCTATGTGCATGCAAAAATGCAGATGGTCTTTATTTAAAATCGATTGCTATGAATTTCTAAACCACCTGAAAAGAGCAAAGGCACTTGAACAGTGTTGTGAAAGGATCATATTGACGATTGGGCCAAAGCCAAGTGATTTGAGGTTCTTTATCATATACGACCATCTCTCAGACAGATTACTACCAACAGAACTTCCCCATATTGAGCATTAAAGAGAGTCTAACTCTTCTCCCCTGCACGTATGCACTCTAGTCTCTTCAAGCAAGTATCTCCAAGTGTGACTTATGTCAACATTTCTCAACGAATAATTTAATCCGGTTGTGAGGTGATGATTCTCTGTGGTTTCTCATCTAAAAGCAAAACTATTTTAATTCTCGTTTTTATTCATATATATACTTGGTTTTTCGTTAGTATCTTGTTATAAAGGATTTTCTTTTTTATTTACTCTTATTTTCTTTTTCTTTACTTGTATCTCAAATAGTTTGTTTTTTTTTTATTTTTGTATTATATTTTGTTGTCTACTAAAGAACTTAAAATTACATGTATCTGCGAATTCTTAAAAAAAAACGAATAAAAAGGAAAAATAAAAGATAATGGTTTTAGATCCTTGCCTTGAGCGAGGCAAACGTCTCTCGGGGCTTTACATATTGTATCTCTCGAATTATGTATCATCAATTTGAATGGTATTGTTGTTGCTGGAGTTGTTGTAGTTAGTGTTGTTGTTGCGGTGTTCTGTTGTTGAAGTCACAGTAACGGGAAAAGTAGAAATATATTAATTATTTTCATTTTATATGGTTTTTCTTTGTTTTTTCTTGTTTTTTTTTTTATTACTTCTTGTTAAGCTAAATGTTATTATTTTGTATTTACTTTATTTTCATTTTTCATCGATTATTCTTTTTCTTTGTTTAGATTAACTCAAATCTAAATTCATTTTTGAAAGACAAAAAATTTAACAGAGAAGTGGTGCAAAATATGTTCGTCTAAATTTTCCTATGTTTTCCATATTACATTCTTTTAATAAACATTTTCTTATCTAGTATATAATTGAACAGCACTTTGAAAATAAAATAAAAGAGGTTATGTACTTTATGTATATTCCTGTTTGACTGGGCAAACATTCAAGTCCAATATTGCGGTTGTGTATAATATTGTGTAAGTGGATAGAAATAAAAGGATAACAAATCTTCGTGGAATTAGAGAGAATACTTGAGTGTTCCAAAAAAAAATTAAATAATATACAACAAAAAAACAAATAGCAATTAAAAAGTTTGAAATATCTTAGTTTTTTTTATGTTTTTGTTTTTCTTATTTTTCCATGCTACGGCTTTGCGGTTTTTTGTTTTTATTTTCTTTTCTGATGACTTACAACAGCTACGGTTCACTTTTTTGCTTTAATTAGTAATATAATTGGCGTTTTTGAACTATTGGACCTCTGATGGCTCTGGCTTAGACGAATGGTGATTATTAGGATCGGGTGCACTCAGCGGCTGTAAATAAAAAAAAACACACAAATTATTTGACTGCATTACAATATCATGCAATTAATTCAAAGTTACACAAATGTATCGAATCTAACTTTAAATTTTAGACCACAGAGGAAGAGGAACTTTTTCAAAAATACACTTTAATAGATTCTGGCACAAGAAAGCAATATTATTTCGATTGATTTATTGATATTATACTTATAATATGAACAATTCTTCACGAACTATGGACCGATCATAAGGGCTAGGCGCCGTGACGTTTTGTCTTAATATGTCGACTCACACACTGATGTTGCTAGATTCGATGCGAGGGATTTGCAATTTTTCTCTTTTCTCGCAATTTTTTCACTGCACCACCACTTTAGATTTGCTGACAACACTCAACTTTTGGTAAAATAATACTGTGCACAACACGGGTAATAGCTGAAAAAGGTATTTCTTCACCTTTTGTGGCCTTTTGTGGTCCCCAATTTATTATTAAGGGAGTACACTTAAGGTGAAGAGGAGAATTGAATGACCAGAAAATAGTTAGCCTTAAAAAATATCCGACAAATTATCTGTTCGAGTGCTTCTTTTCCTTTGTTTAATAGTATATAAGCTATATGAAACCCAGCTGCAGACACTATTAGTTCAAATTAGTTAAAGTTAATTATAATTTTTATTGTGTTTACTCTATACAAGCGTGGTGCGAAAAAATCCCAGTGAGGTAGACAACAAGGTAGACAATTTGACGCATAGTGACCATAGCAATGCAGGATCCAATACAGTGCAGTGGAAAAATTTGAGATTTTTGTAATATATAAAACAAAATGGTTCGTATACCTCAAACTTCAATCAACATAAAACAAATTGACGACCATGAACGTGAGAACATATTTCGGACCACATGCCGTTGCGGCAAGATACCTTAACATTTGGCGATACGTATCAATTAGCCTTACAGCATTTTTATTTTTAGCACGACTAACGAAAATCGAAAAATATTTTTTTGCGAATGAAAGCTTCTGATTTGGTTTAGAAAAATGGTTTGCAGACCGAAATATTATAAGTTTAAGAAGACATTTTCTAAAATTAATAAAGATCCTGTCTGTCTGTCTGACTGTTTCAACTTTTATTGGCAAGGTAGTAAACAAGCGTTCTACTTTGATTTAGACCACGCCACTGGAAATATACCGATATCGTTTATCGATGCACCGATTTTTGCATACAGAAATAATACAAAAGTTGAAGAGCATCGCTTGCAATTAAATTATTGGCACAAAATTTCAAAATGTAGCAATATCGTATTCCAAAGTACATGTATTCTTACTGAAGGGAAGTTTTAGGCCCTTAAATCTGATATCTTGCATTATTTTATTCTTTCATATCATGATTCATAATTTCGAAGTTAAAGCTTAAACTCAAGTTGGACCTGCACTTGTGTTGCGATTGTACATAGTGTAGTCTTCACCACAATAATTGCAGCATGAATAGACTTTTGTAAAATAGACCTTTGCAGACACACAAATTTTATAATTGTGCAATTTACATTAAAGAAAAGTGAAAGAAAGAAAGAAATAAAAGAATAGGTGGCACTACAGTCCGAGAAGGACCAGTGCCTGGCTTCTTTTCACAGGCAACGAAAGCTCTTTGAATGTCATGAAAAACTAGTGAGGCGAACTTTTAGTACAGAAACCAAAGCTAGGGCTGAAAATGGTAAAAAGAAGATTCAATCAAGGAAAAGAGTAGCATATTCTTCTTATCATCCTCACAGCTTCATGCATGCGAAATAAGAAAAAAAACAAAACAAAAACCATCTAATGCATTTAAGTGAAGGTTAAAAGGAATTCAATGTTACCGATAAAATAATCAAACTAAAATTTAACACAGAAGTAATGTTTAAAACTCGATAATCACCTACTACTGTTTTGTTTAAAAATAAAACTTCAGCGAGCAGTCAAAGACATCACAATAATTATTTACATTTTTTCTGACTGGCTACACAAGCACAAATTAAAATTTGTATTTTTACTTTGACAAGGAAATCATAATAACATTATTATGTTAAGATATGAGAAATGTAATATTTTTTTAAAATATATTCTTTTTTTCCCTAGAGGCGACATTGTGTTTAAACTACAGATTAATATCGCTTTTGTTGGATAGGCCACATGAGCGAAGGTGAATGCTGATATCCACTAGAGATTGATCTGACTTCATTTCAATTCATTAAGTTTAGTTTAAAGTGAACTTAAGCTTTCGAAATTCTATTTATCCACAATTATGAAAATAAAGCTTTCAACAGATTAAGAAAAATATTCTCTCGTACCAACAGAACGCACTCTCTCGAAACACCACACAATGCAAAAATGTACCAGCCCGGCGATATACAGACACAAGTATAAAAAACAAAAACATCTTTTGCATCTATTCCTTGCAACGTACTTGTCTTACACCCGATCTTAAGTAGATACACCGAACTACATTATACTCAACTGTGAAAGAAAACTAAACACTCTAAATCCAACAACTACACACTAAAACACAATTACAACAACAACGTATTAAAATAGAAATATGAATTGTGGTCGCATTACTGTATGTAAATGTAGAGAAGTAGGATGAACAATATACCTACCGATTTACTCACAAGTCCAAGTTGAAGTCCAACCTGAGGCTGTGGTACAGCTGACACTGGCGGTGCTGATACTGGAGAGGGATTTACAGATGGGGGAGCATGTGCCCCTGCACTATGTGGTGCTTCGTGGGGTGTTGTGCTGTGAGCCTGTTGCAGTGCGCCTGTATAATATCCTCCATTTAATCCTGTTTATATTTTAAAGTATAACGCATGTATGATTTGCAAAAAAAATATTTTTAGGATTTTTTGTTTGTTTTTAGTTTGGTATTGCTGAGCTTTTAATCATTTCTTTTTTTTCTTATCTATCAATTGAATCCTATTAGTTTGTTTTTTTTTTTTTACTCTAATGGAACAACACAAAACAAAAGAAACACTGTTGAACTGTATAAACGGCTGTCTAGGAGTTGGAAACAACGAATTTGTCAACACTACACATGGACAAGACTTTTTCAACGTTTGTGTAAAAGCTCTCTTTCTCTATTTGCCTTAAATTCAACTTGCCTTAAATTATAAATTAAACAAAATTTGCAAGAAAAGCAAACAATTTTCCTGATGTGTAATTACTTCATTTGTTCAATCTAACCACATGAATTAATGTTTCTCGCAGAGAGAGTACATTTGTTGATGAATGTGAATATTGAATGCTCTAATTAAATACTAGTGAAATTAAAATGAATTCCAGGAAACAAGCAGGCAAAAGTAGACGATATGATAATAAAAGACAGCCAAGAACTTATGGTATAAATTGTGGGAAGAAAGTGAAAACCTCTTATTTTAGACATTTTCTATTGCTATCACTTATCGATAACACTTCTGTTGAAGCTTCGGGTACCATTAAATGTGCGCCTCCTCTTGATGATAATAAACTGTTACATTCGACAAAATCTCAAGGGACAGCTAAATAAGTTTAGAGAATTTATTCCAAGCAAATGCCAGTTAAAAATAACGAAGCTGCAATGAATTAACAGAGTTTCAGTGGAAAAAAAAATTTGGTGTGTTAAGAAAAACAGGAATAGCCGAAGTGTAGATACAAATTTGGGGACAAACATGTACATCTTACTTTGAGTTTAAACGGATAAATAGGCAGTAGTAATGGTTATTTTGTGCTTTTCCCTAAAACAGTTTGTAATTGCAAATTATAAAACACTAAGGTGGCAAGAGGCTACAAGTTTTGACCTACTATGACCTATTTCTATTGCTCATTTTAACTTTTCGTATTTTACCTTCACATAAGACCGAGGGTGTTTTTTTATAAACTTCGGAAAGCAGCGCTAGTACAATCGAATTTATTTTATTGAACTGAGAAATTCCTGCAGGCCTGCTTTAGTTCAAATGTCATGAGTCCTTGATTATTTATAAATATTAGCTGCGAATCACATATGTATGTTTTTTTTTATGAAAAACAGTAAGATCAAGCTCGTCTCTTTAAAAAAAATACGTTTCTTTCATTCTGCATTGACGTTTATGGACAGAAGGTGAGAAGTAGTAGTCTAGGTTAGCCTAGGTTAGTCCGATTGCAGATCATACTTTATGAACACGCAATAACACCCCCATTAATCATGATTTCTATAGGAATGATCTACCTTTATGCCCAAAACATATTTCTTATTTGTTTTTAAAATTTCGCTGAGTTATTTTTGAGGTCCTGGCGACATGTATGTTATATGCTGGGCACGCGTCTTTTCCTGTCCATAACAACATTGTCAAAGGTCGATCATTAACATCTTGTTCTCGAGCTCAATTATTACTTTTGTTAGAGGAGAAAGTAAAATTTGATTGACTTTAAGAGATAAATAGAATAATTCGCTGATCTTGTGAGTCGAAATTATAGTCGATCCCGAATTTGAGTGTATATTTTTTTTCCAGCTTGGGGTGCTCCGTTTTTTTACAACGTAGAAAAAATAAGTTATTTGAACAATTCACCCTCTCACTTCACAGCAACAAGCTTTGAAGTAATAATGAACATGTGATTGATTTTAAGGGATGAATTGATTCTCAGTCGAATACATTCTTCACTACTGTAGCTTGAGCCAAATGGATTGACGAAAAAGCAATTTACATCATATTTTAAAGAGGGTGAGAAGATAATTCTTTTAAAGCTGGAAAGTAAAAAGGAAAAAAGCGCCCTGCTGTCAATTATGCGTACTTATCATTCAACCGTTGTAAACACTACCAAGGGAAAGAATTCATAAAAAAACGTACATTCCGTCTAAAGACATGCGTTTCGTTTTCGATTTTTCTATCTGTATTAAAATACCTAGCAGTAAAAATGTGTATATGTTAAAGTTTGCCTAGAGCTGTTGACTATCCTGACAAACTTCACTATAATTCAATGCACTACAAACTTATGTTAAAACTTTTACATAACAAGCATGTTACCTACTAACAAATGGGAATGATGGAATTTAAGATCATAGATAGCGCTTCCGCATCATAAAATGAATACATTCAATGAGAGCTTTTACGAATCAACTTCTTAACACTAGAGCAGTGAGATTATTTACAGAAAACAAGTCTCAAGCAAATCAAAAAAAAATGTTTAATGAAAATGTGAGAACCTTCTCAAATGCCCCAAAGCTCTTGGGAGAATGTTCACAATAATTTTGTATTCCTTTTTTTCATTTGCAATACTTTTTTTTATGACGTTTTTCGCTTTGTTCTTGACATCACAATTGTGATACGAAGCGTGAGAGAAAAACTGCGTAGGTTAATATAACACAGGTCCACAAAAAAAAATTACCTTACTGAACTTGACTTACGATACACAGAAGTTAACTCAAAAAACGTATCACTATGAGTACACATATACATTGTACAATCTACTAGTTTTTAGAATCTTATTCACTACGGTTCAAAATATATCTTGATTCTTGTTTGTTTCATTTCGAATTGTCTTATTTCAAATAATAGTTATGCTCTTAAAAATAATGATTCCATCATCCCATGCAATTTATTTTTTGTTTAGTTTAGTTCTCTTTTGGATAAAAAAAACTTTGTCTGTTTTCTTTGGATTCTTTTTCTAATTCTTAAATAATTTCTTAATAAAATCTGAGAAAAAAAGTTAGAGAGACAGGGAAACAGTGTGTTGTATGTGTATAAAAAACGTGAGTGTTGAAAGAGAGAGAGATAGAAATAAATTAATCAAAACTTAACTAGTAATTCGCTGTACGAAAACGAAAACGCAGTGAATGTACACAACAAAATCTGAATGTCCGGCCGTTGAGAAAGAAATTATACACGTTGAATAATGTATACATAATATATGCATGTATATAATGTGGTGTAAATAAAAAACCATACAAAAAAGAAACATAAATTAGTTCATTTGTTTTGTTTGCTTTTTTTCTGGAAAAATTTAATTTTATTTAGCTTTCACAGTTATTAAAAATATTTTATACAATATAAAATAACAGTTTTCATTTTTTTTAATTCTTCTTCTTTTATCTTTATTTTGTTTTTTTTTTTTTTTCTATATTTTGTTTCCTTTCTTTTCTTTTTTTCATTTCCGACTTTATTCTATTTTCTATCGTTTAAATTTGTTTGTTATGTTATATATACTTTTTCATTTGTTTGCATTTGCATCTCTAGTCAACTCAACATACTTCGGCTTTTGTTCATTTTTTTATAAGTAAAAAAAAAACACATTAAAAAAGGAAATTTTAAGGGAAATTATAGTTTCTTCAAAAAAAAAGATGAAAATCTTGTGCAAAATCATATTCTCTTTCATCTGTTTCTGTTCTATTAGTTTTGGTCTAATAACAAAATCGAATCGGATTGAACGCTAATCGGTTCTCTTTCTCCGGGATTGAGTAATTTCGTAGTGATTTCAACTGGTGTTCGAGTTAAAGGCGAAAATAAACGCGGATGATGAGATCATATTTTTCAGAGCAAAATTATTATTTCATTTTTTTTCGTTAACATTTTGGTAATAGAATTTATTGCTACTATTTTTGTTTTGCTTTGCTTATTGGTTTCAGTATATTTTATTGTTTTCTAAAATTGCATGTGTATACTTATGAAATATATAAAAGAAAGTCAGTAAGATAATTTTTCTTGTAATTTTTCATTCACTTATCTAGTACATGCTCTATTTGCTTAAACAATGCATTTGTATATAATTTCATTTGCTGTTGTGGCGATTGTCATAAAAATTATAAAATTGTGATATTTTTTCTTACTTAATTTATACGTTTTTTTTTTTTTGTTTGTTTTGATTAACTTTAAATGTGATGATTCGACACACACTTGTATGTTTTGTTTGTTCATTGAATGTTTGTTCATACAAGTGCAGATTTTTTGAAATGAGACTAATATTACAACCAAACTTTGTACAGTGTCTTGTCGTTAAAGAAAATGTGAATATTATCTCAAAAATGCGATTATATTTGCTAAGATAAAACATATAATGAAAAAAAAAAAACCAATTGCAGTCAGTTGTGGACGTATGTTTATTTCTTTGCAATCGTTTCGTAAAGTCCAGCTAAATTGAAGTCTCTAGAGCCATTAAAAGTCTGACACTTTGGTCGGATTCTTAAAGAATATGTGGCACCACAGTAAGTTTTGAAATAAAACAAAGCGTAAGATTAATGTTTGCCTTATCTACTTGTATTCGCATTTTTCTTCCGTGCTGAATTACTGCAATAAGTGCATCTATACAACATTTTGTGCATTGTATGGCTCATCATTTACGCATTACATTTGTCCACATTTTAAATGGCTAGAACATTCAAAACGACGGAGGGAGATGTTTGCAGGCACATTAGATTAATAATTTACTGGTTTTACACTCTCGTTTCACGCACTGTCTGACTTTGTTTGCAGCTTATTACTGAACACAAGTGCAGTAAACTCTCATAATGAGTTTTGACTGTGTGTTTAAGCATTTAATGGCAACGTCAAGTTTACTGCAACGCTTGAGCAATTGCAAACATTAAAGTAAAACTCCGTACGACCATGTTGCGTACATAAATTTTTGATTGAAAAATTTGCTACAAAATTAGTACACTACATTCAGAGGTTCAGTTAGGACATCAAAAAAGAAATATTGCAAAAACAATTGATGTGAAACTATTACAAAAGATTGCATCCTTGTTTTGTAGAAGAAACAAGTTCCTAACTTTGCATGATTTTTTAGAAGTCTGTAGTTAGGTTGTCTCGTTTTGGAATTGATAATACTCGCATTTTTAAATAATGTTCACATATCCTTTATACATCTGAATTGCACATAATAGCACGGGCATAGAGATTTTTCAATGTTTAGATCCTCCAGCTTTCGCCTTTGAATCGAAATCACTGGGTCGCACAAGAGACAAATTTCGAACTGCTTGTGTGTATGTGCAAAGCATTGTAGCCACTATTTAATCAGATTAAATGATTACTTTAGGACACGACATGACATTTTTTTTTTTGCTTTTTGGACAAACACATACATTGAACATAGAAAAGCACATTAAAAGAAATATATCTAAGATGAATGTATGTATAATCAAAGGTAAGTAATTAAAAGAATGTTGTTGTGAATAGAAAACAGATTAGATTACAAAAACAACAATTCGTAAGTAGTCATAACAATAGTTTTTTTTTCTTCAAGATATTGAAATATATTTACACATTTTTAATCGATTTTCGTATACAAGTCCTTATTTGTTTTGATCCCGATATAGTATGTCTATGATGCCCTAACTCTTTCTATTTCTCTCTCTCTCTTCCTTTGTCCGCTTTTATGTATTTTATTATTATCTGGGAAAACTTTAGGGGATTGGAGCAAATAGATAAAGAAACTTATACTTGGATGTTTTGGAATTTTGTCAAAAACAATGTCATCAAAGATATAGCAGATGTTCAATTGCGGGTGTGAAGGATAAGCTAACGAATCAACTTTGAAGTAAGAATAAAATACATTACATGGTTTCGCAAATTTTCTGCTGAAGAAAATGTAGTTTCGACCCTTTGCCAGAATTGTACGAAAACTGACTTATGTTTTGGCGCCATCGTGTCGTATGCTGGCGCGTTTTAGCTTAAAACATACTGTCATCTATCGCTATTCGTGGAAGCACATTTTACGAGAAATTGTATTGTCTGAAAACGACCTGACATTCGGCTGCACTTTTGTCATTGTCAGAAGATGACGAAACTTTTATCTTCAGAAGGCACTTTAAACGAATAACTTTAAAGACGATGGCAAACAGAAGTTGAGAATAAAAATTCGAATTACTTCATGTAATAACTTATTTTTAACAAAGTCAATTCGTGCCTGAGAGGGAAGGTAAAGGTAGTCGCAAAAGGCAAGTGATGATTATTTTAGAATCGATATTTTTAATTTACTTGTACATCCTCCCTTTTCCTAACCCACACTCTATATCACTATCGCATAAGTCTCCTACTAATATAAATACTTCAGCAATCGAAATAACATAAAACTCACTACCGATTTCCAGCAGTTGTGGCTTTTGTATTGTTCAAAAAGGCTGAATTGCAAGATTAAAAGAAAAAATGAACTCTTCTAAGATTTTCAAAAAGAATTTTAGCTTCGGATGTGACAACTTGCGTACTGTAGAGACTTTTAAAATGAAATTAAATGCTCGAAATTCTTTGATCTGTATGAGGATTTACATGCATTCTCATGACATTTGACGCAATGCAGGGCATAATAAAAAGCGTCTCACCAATTCGCATCTAAGACTTGCCGCCTACACAATCTTACTTATGAAACAAAAAAAAAGAAAAAAACTAAATTTCATTCATTTGCCTTCATTTACGTTACGTTACGAATTGATATGTTTAAAATCAAAGGAAGAAAAAAATGTATGCACAACTAATGGAAAAACATGTTCTCTCTCCTGTATATACTACATCTAAACAGTTTACATTTGTTACTTCATTTATTTCATTTTTGATGCTTGTGGGGTATTGCGCTTGTTGCGGTTTATAAGCGGAAGAAATGAGTTGTTGTTTTTTTCTGTATTCATAAATGATTCCCTACTTTAAGACACAAACAAAATAAAATCATTGAAAATTGGAGGTATGGAAAATTTAGTTTGCTTTCGTTTTTACAAGGATCTTGTTGTTTTTGTTTTCTGTGTTTTGTTGTTTGCTTTTTTTCAATTTTATGTTTTGTTTAATTTTTTTTTTCCTTTTCATATTCTTCTTTGTTATTATTTCGTTTCTACTTTACTTATGAGTTTTGATTTCTTATTGAAATTTGTTTTTGTTTTGTTTTTTGTTTGTATTTTGTTTTAGACTTTTCATTTTTCTGGATTTGATAATATTTGTAGTTTACCTTCTGAGTAGACTGCCGCAGCGGCCGCAGCGACGGCTGTAGCTGCAGGTGTTCGCATAAAGTATTCTTTATTAACACAATTCCTCAAAACTTCTGGAATATTGCCGACAATCGCCCGTCGAATCTCAGTGGCTGCCATTTCGCGTAATTCTGTAGCAGATGCTTCGCTGAAGAAGGCTGCATGTGGTGTACATATAAGATTTGGAGCATCTTTCAAGGCTCCCTAAAATCAAGTAAGAAATGGAAAATGATTAGTATGATAAGTGTTCTGTTATTGGCTTGAGGTGTAAGATGTTTTACTACAATCTTACTTGGAATACATTATAAGGTTCGTTCTCGTGAACATCTAAAGCTGCAGCTCTTATTCTTCCTTGTTTCAATGCGAGTGCCAACATTTCGTCATCGACCAAACCGCCCCTTGCAGTGTTAACTAAAAATGCACCAGGTCTCATCTAACAAGAAAGAAAAAAAACAATTTTGAATGACGTACACAATTTCGGAGATAAAACTCTTGATTTACCTGTTTAATTGTGTATTCGTTAATTAAGTGATGGTTGTGTTCGTTGAGGGTACAATGTAACGACACACAATCCGATTGGAATAGAAGATCTTGTAATGTATAAACTCGTGTCAGACCCAGGGATTTGTCAATGCCATCCGGAAGATATGGATCGTAGAATATAACATTGAAACCAAAAGCTTTTGCTCTCAAGGCTACAGCAGATCCGATTCGTCCTAGTCCAACTAATCCTAAAGTGTCACCTCGAATTCTAGCGCATCCCTTTAAAAAGAAAAAATTGGGTTAGTTAGAATTTTGCTCTTTCTTTTTGCTTCACAACATTAATCGTAAAATTGATGCAAAAAAAAAAGCTTACACTCTCACTACATTAGACACGAGTGAGAGCTACTGATAAAAATACAACGGCCATGTGGTTTCGTCCTACGAAATGTTCAGAAAATAAACTTCCATTATTATCTGTTCTTCTGAAGTTAAAGAACAAATCTTGCATCTTCTTTAATAACTCCCTACCCTACAAAAAACACACACAAACAGTCCTATTTAACCAAATAAAAGAAACGATAACTTGCACTGAGTCATGTTAAGCAAGCATAAAAACATAAAAAATCAACGTTCATTGTATTCATAATGCGCTGCGAAAATTACCTGAACTCAGATTAATCTGAATTCGCTTTGATTTCATTGAATTTCCGCAACTGCATTAGATCAGATATGTACATCGGGAGACGTAGTGTGAGCGAAAAAGGGACAGAGAAAATATACACAACGCAGTAAGTTGTAAAATTAACTATCATATCAATCACACATCGCCATTGTGACATTCCCACTTAATTACCAAGCTACAATGATTTTCTATGCGATAAGATTACCACTTAGGTGACGTAAAACAAACAAACATTTACTGCCGGCAGATACAATAACAATCCAAACTGCTCTGCGGCCACTTAAATGTTGATAAAAGCTCAATATTAACTTAGATTCAAACTGAAATCATATCATAAAGATATTGCGCTACATGCATGCGGCGACGATTAGTTGTTAGCCGCCTATGAGCATCGGGTCGAAGTGCTAATCAGCTACTCAATCAAAATAATTTGTCAAGGCTTGGACCTGTAACAATATACACAATGTGCATAGCAACAGGTAACGCACTATTGATACTATTTTTCTAAACTAGAACAGGATGGGGTATAATGCCTTGGATTAAGTAAAATGTATTGCAAGGAATAATTAGCTATATTTTGTCTTTTTATCCACCTAGAACGTCTTAGTCAATGATCGTTTATCGCCTGTATTCAGGTCCTTCCTCACTTATGTGCGCCATTTTAATCGATAGTACCCTCTCTTCCATTGTCTAAATGACTCAAATTGTGAACTGAATGCCGACACTATGGATTAGATTGGCAATATGTAACGAACAGTTTGCATCTCCTTGACATGTTATGGGATAAATAAGAAGACGCCGCCATGAAGACCGTACAATGCGCTTTTGAATCAAATATCATCAGCCGAAAAAAAAACAAAAATTTAAAGTTTTTATTTTTAATACCACTGTAACGCTCAGCGTATAAAAGCGTGCGCCAGCAATTGTGCAGGGAGTCGCAATATATTAGACAAAGTGTACGCGTCGTGCTTCATTTGTTTTTATACTACCAGAGTAGATGAATTCTAACCTGGCTTACCAACCAAATTTAGATAGACCTCTGTAAAGTACAAGTTTAAAGAAAAAAATGTTATTTATCTGATAAGAAGAGACCTATGTATGTCGATTGTATGCGGACGACGTATAGAATCTTAATTCTTTATTATGCAGAAGAGATTACTAAATCACGTTTACAGTTTACAATGTTTGGTAATTCAACCTTCTTCGGTTTTTATTTTTTAACCTCACTCGCCAACATCTCAACTCCAAATGGGTTGAGAAGGCCAAAAGGATATCATGCCAACATACTGTCTGTGCCCTCCATAAGGATTTGTTCATTTGCAGAAGCGAAATCGGTGCAATTCGACGAGATACAACAACTAAGAAGGAAGATATGGTCGGTTACGTGCTCGTATTATCCTGGCAAAAATGCAGATGGAAAGGAAAAATCTGGACAAGGTTCGCTTGAACTATAGGAGCGCGAATAATACCTGCAAAAACTTGAACATCTGCAAAAACATCTGAAAGACTATTATTTACTCCATCATAAGTGAGAAAACTTTTATTTAAAAAAAAATACATAAGAACTAATTCCTCCTTTTGAACCAGTCCTGAATTTTTGCGTAGATATGTGACAATAGGTAAAACGTGATTCTGAGTTATCTCTCCGGACTTATATCGACAGTCAGCAGAGTGAATTGCGCGCATTGAACCGAATCCCAGGTGTGCAGTCGGCTGGCAAAGGCCAGCCACTAGAACTGTTATATGACAAGTAATGAAAATCGCACATCTTTGGCCACTTCAATGTGTTTTTCAATGAAAGAAAACAGCCTGGACCATATTAATGGTATAAATGTGAAAATGTGTGCATAATTATGAGTATCAATCATTAGACATTCCTGCAGTTTTGGAATACAACAACAATGTTGGATAGAAGTTTTAACTATTCTGATAGTTGTTGCAATCCAAAAGCGATAGGTTAAAAGGCAACCGAAGGGTAAAACTAAACTATGACATTAGCAATTTGCGTTTTTAATCAACAACAAATCTATTTATAGTTTAGATCCTTTATTCAATCAAAATGCAAAAGAAAACTTGTCATCGACGACACAAGGTGCAAGAGATGACAGTTTATGGATATACACTCTTCCATGTCACAGAAAGGGTACTGAAAGTAGCCTTCTTCCGTTCAATTATGGACAAGGTATTCTTTAATTCAATTAGCAATGAAAAAACGCCTATGGACAAGAAATTTTAAGTGATTCGCACAGAGATGAATAAAATACATTACTATGAATGATATGAATTGATACTCACTTGGGCGGCTTCTCGAACTTGTTCGGGTCCTGTGAATTTTTTTCCTTCCCTAACCATATTGGCTAGCCAGTAAGTTCTCCGGTACAGATTTAAAATTAAACACATTGTTGTGTCGGCGACCTCCTCCACACCATAACCAGGTACATTGCACACAGCAATACCCAATTCGCCCGCAGCCTTAACATCAATATTATCCGTGCCACTTCCAATGCGTACAATGATACGCAGTGCTTTGAATTTCTCCAAATCCTCTTTTGTAAGAATGATTGTGTGCCACATAAGAGCTCCGACTGCCTCATTTAGAACCTAAACCATGAAGAAAACGGGAGGGATTAGCATTAAATGTACATTTTGAATAAGAAATATTCGTTTAGATCATCTGACTTACCTTCTCGTGAATCTCAGATGTACTTTGGGCATCGCAGAAAGCAACTGTGGCCACATCCTTAAGTATTGGCATTTCGATAGAACAATCCCGCCCATCCAGCAGGGCGACAAGCGGCCGAGCTTGAAGTGGGCCATTTGCGAATGGTCCCTTAACATCTAAGCGTGATCGCTTCGTCGGCAACATCATAGAGGACTTGTCCATAATTTAAGCAATTTTGTATGTGTGATTTATTAACTGTACTCTTGATAATGCAAATGTGCGGGTAGTTGTTTATTTTGTATTGTTGTTTGTTGGTTAGTGCAGATGGTGGCGGTTGTGGTTAAAAACGAAAAGAATAATAAAACGAAAATTATTTTAAATAAAAAATAATAAAAACCACAACGAAGCGATAGCTATGCCAACTTCGATAGTGATTATTTGTATATTGTTTTTCTTTTTTTTTTCTTTTAGTGGGGGGAGGAGGATCGATCAATGCGAATGGTTTTTACTGTTTGTGCTCTGTCCTGCTGCGGTGGCTTTTAACTGTGTATGCTTTATATTCGCCCTTTTTGCGATTTGATTATTATATTATATATAAGCGTATATATAATATCTATAACATATGCAAAGAGTACTTAAAATTCTTAGGAAATATGCTTGAGAATATGATGGCAATCGTTTTCTGTCTGCAATTACTTTTGTCAGTTTTGTTTTGATTCTTGTTTGTGATATTTTTTATGCGATTTTATCAATGTTTTCTTCACCGATGAAGGCTTGTTTGGAGGTTGTTTTATATTTCTCTTTTCAATCAATCTCAAATCAAATCGTCGTTCGGCTAAAAATGAAGGGTTAGCTTTTCACGATCGAATCCCTTCATGATGATATGCCTCAATAACTGCAAAGAAAAAAGGAGAACAAAACAATCATTAATTGAGTTTGTTTTGAAAACTGTGCTCATATGTGGTTTGCAAAAATTGAATGCTCTAAATTACACGTCGGGGTGTGATGGTTGCCCAGGAGTTGAACCGAACATTGAAACGTTTTTCTTTGTCCGAAGCCTACCACAAATTTATACCACATTTTAAGATTGATCAATGAACGCTGATATGGAAATCAGAGTGTTTGTTGTTTGGTTCTTATACTTTTAGCGAAATGTTAATATGGGAAACACTAGCGCTTTGATACTCTATCGGGAAGAGGTAATAATAGGCATGACCATTTGATAAACAAAATAAACATTATGGTTTGAGTCACAAGATCATAGAGAGAACAACAATATCATTTTCTATTGAGGGATTTTATGCAACAAGATCGACTTATGATTTGTTTAAGTTAGGACTTTGTTTGAGTGTTGTAGCTTATGTTCATTCCTCGAAACATCATGCAACAAATGCGCGATAAAATTTCGTCTCCTTATAAAATTATAATCAAGACTCACAGTAAACTAAACCTTTACTTTTATGCACATTCACATTTTCCATTTGAAGATATGGATTTCTACACTACTGGGGAATGCACCAGATCTACCTAGGCCTCTAGTTGATAAACAATCTGCTGCCAACATGATGTTTTCAAGTTGGCTATCGAAAAACTCGATAGCAAATGGTATTCTCTCCATCTAAGCATAACCTCAAAATATTTAAACCTCGTTATGAAGACAACAAAGCTGTGGTCAATATTGTCTTTCAAGGCGTACAGGGCTCCAACCTTTTAATTACTGAATGCACAAATAGCTTTACAACGTTCCCAACTTTAGAAAGAAGACGTCAAGCCGCGAAATGCAGTTAATTCTTTGGCATTTTCGAGGAAAACATTCCCGCATATGATTTATTTTCTGCACAATCAAACAAAAGCCAAACAATTTTCACAAAACTTGTTGAGAAAAAATATATAAAGCCAATATCATCGAAAAACCAAACACGAAAATTTCATTCCCCCACACACAACAAAACTGACAGATCGAAACCAAGCGTATGTGCATTCCTCGAAACATCATCGCGCGCACCTGTCGTTTTTTTTTTTTTTTTTTTTTCTTATCGGGGTGCATTAATTTTTCATTTTTTGTTTCCGAATAAATTGGCGCCCGCCGCACTCCTCAAATCACATTTTTTCACACATTTTCTTAGTTTATATGATCGCGCACAGACACCCGGCAGTAGCGGCAGCAGCAGCGGAGAAGCAATCATATTCATTGTGTAGTATTTGTGTGTACTCCAGCAGCAAAAATGGTTGATAACAATTAATACGTGGGATTATGCTGTAAAGCTTATCTGGAATACCTGTCATGCAACCTTTCCCCAAAGCGCGCTTTATAGCAATCTACCTACTAAATCGATATCTATCTAGAAACAAAACAATCAAATGATTTTTAGACCTAAGTTCATCATATTCAATGATTTTTTTTTTTATAGACATTGAAAAACGACTGAATAAGCACCGATGGCGGCAGCACCCACTCTCCTATAAGTACAGCCGGACAAGAGGCCGCATTCAAACGTGTGTTAAGAATTGAGTAACGCGAAAAGGAGTTAATACAAAAATCAAAATTGAACAGAACCTACAAATGCAAGACACAAGGCATAAAGAAAAATTCATCGCTGCGGTGGCGGTGGGTACACAGTACCACCACGCAGCTTTGAATCGGCCATTCGTGTGCCCTTTTTCCTTAGTGTGTGCCCCTTCTCAATTGTAGTGTATTTACAAATGCTAGAAAAAAATTTCCCCGGATTCCCAAGATTTCCCCGATGGCGATAGGCAGAGTAGAGACAAACGCGGGATCCCGCATTCTGGACAAAGATCTATATTCCGCGCTTTTTCCCATCAATTATCGTTCCTCCATGCGATGATTAGTCGATTTTTTTTTATTTTCTTTTATACATTCGCGCACCTTATGCACTACAAATCGTTGAGAGGAAAAAAAATAAAACCACCATGGTGGCGATGGTAGCGAAGCCCGTTCGTTGTCGCTGTCGAGACCACCGCCGCTACCGTTTTTCTTTCCTTTTTCTTCCTTCTTCGCTAGCCTGGTCGTCGTTTTTAACGTCGTTGTCGTCGCCGTAGCCGCTGCTTGCTGCTTATACTACCGCCGCCGTGCTCATCGTCATCGCCGTTGTCCACCCCCCATAAGAAAGAAAAAAAAAACAAATCACCACATTCAGAAAAACACAAAAACACTGAACTCAGCAGCCACTCAGTTGACTAGAATTTTTTTAATTATCACGGGGGTCTCTACTCCGCGAAATAATCAAATTTTAATTTGCAATTTCAATGGAGAAAATCGAGGAAAAATTTTTCATTCGGCGAGTTTTCGTCGGCGATGATTGCTTTCGTACTTTTTTCGTTTTCGATATATTTTTGCGAAATGTCTGCCAAAGGGAACACGAACACCAGCGCCACACACCATTCACAATTGGCGATACCGTCTCTGTCGCACTACCGCGACACACTCCTTCAATTCAAAGTTGGATAAATGAATGTAGCGTGTGTATGCGTGCGCTCATGAATGTGTGTGTATTCTTATATTTCCACCGAATTGACGGAGAACAAAAAAATTTCACTCACCGTCCGATCCGAATTGATTTTATTTCTATTTTTTTTTCTTTCTCTCGGAAGATTTTTTCTTTTTGAATTCGCGATTTATTTGGACGTTTTCAATGCACATAAACACTTTACGAACAACACAGGGCGTAGAATTGTTTTGTTGTGATTATTTTGTGGGTATTTTGTCGATTTTTGATGTGGAAAATCGAATTTTTTGAGAATTTTTGAGAAGTAACGCGTCTCTTTAAAACATGAATCCCCACTCACAGCTTTCAAAATGGCGGAATCGTACAAATTTTTAGTACAGAAATGACGCGATTATGCACAAATCGGTTGCATTCAGAGAATGAAAATTTATAGAAAGGCGTCGTTCGTTAGGTGTACTCTTGAGCACTGAATGATATCTTGAGATACAACTTCTTTAGTACATGGCTTGGGATGTGTTTGAAGGTATTACAGGTCTTATGAGTAGCATAGTGTTTTTCAAGACAATTTAAAATGATACAATATTCGATAAATACAAGACAATTTACTTAATTATTGTACATAAATTATAAAGTACCTTGTATTTAATTGAATATTTACTTCTTAAGTATATACATATATCTATAAATTAATTTCGTTTATGTTTGTGGATTAATGAATTTCATGAAACTATTACAAAACCTCTCTCAATCAGCGTTGTTTTATTCTTTCATCATTAAAGAAAAAAGAGTTATATATGTTTTAGAACCCACAAAAAACTGAAGAACGTTCTTTGATGAAAATGTGAAACAGATTAATGATTTTCCACAAAATTTATTTTAATTATGACTCAGCTTGTTAAGATCAATATCTGAAAGGTTTTCGGTATTACATAAATTTTTGTGCCCTTCTTAAAAACAAATTTTCGAATCGGAATAGTGTTTGTCAAATGCGTTTTTCACTACACTGAAGCGGTACGTTGCTTGACCGTTCATCCCGGTTGCTGTTTTATGCTGTATTCTCAAAAAAATCCTTGCTGTGTCTACTTTAGGTTTGATGAAATTGATCTCAATTTCATTCTTTCGTTTAATTCAATTCTTTCTTTCATCATAAAAAAATAAAATCCGTTTATAATTTTATTTTATTTTTTGTGTTTAAGTAATTCGGGAATAAAAGTATAAGAAGATACCAGATCACCAGACAAGATGAATTTACATTTGTTTTAACTGCTGCATGCGTACCAAACCGTACCCTGTTGGCTGGAATCATCAAATAATTTAGGATTATTTCAGACATGATTTCAGATTCACAGATGAAATAACTGTACGTATACTGAATTTATACCAAAAAAGTAATGACATCGTGCGAGTAACGAATTTTTTCTTTCTTTTTTTATGCATTTTATTTATATGTAACGGAACACTTAAATTCTAGGCAAAATATGCTTAAAACTAGAAGTAAACTAGAAGTAACAATATTGTATGAATAATGATACCGAGCGAGTAACGATTGAACCATTCGTTTTTTGGTATTTCATGCAATACTCGTTACTCGCGAATAGATACGGCTCGCCACAGCTTTTACAAATAACGATTATTCCTTCGGTCTTGATCTACGATTAACGTATCGTGCTCCAGTCTGTGGCATTCTTTTTCTAAATTTTAAATAGTTTTCAATAGACAACAAACATGAACATGTTGTTGTTTAATAAATATCTTTTAAAATCGTGTCATAGATTCCTCTCACGTTCATAAACTGAGTCTGCAAATCATTATTGAAATTGTAAAAAAAATTAATGTTTCAAAAGAGACACATGTATAAACATGGTGATACCCTCCTAACTGTCAAAAACCAAATGAAAAGGAAAATCAGGAATCATCTACTACTTAATTTCGTCAAAATGCCATCATTGCTCTTCTCCGCCTTTTCGCGCACTTTTTAAGCAATCTCTCATTTCGAAGAGTGGTGAGAGAATGCTATACAAGTAGACGAAACAAAAATTGCAAAGCTGAAAAGAACAATTTGTGCAGAATAGTCAAGATGTACAGCGTATAGGTACCGAATTATGCGACTTCTCATCGCCGCCAGTCACTTGGAAAATCTATGAAGTTGAAATTTTGCAGCCTGATGAATTTATTCGCTCTCTGGCGGGCTCTCTCTTTGCGAGTAACAACGAAGTTTTTCTATACACGAACAATGTTTGGATAAATTTATTGTAAAACTGACAAATAATTACAGTACGCGAACAGACATTACTTGATGGTTACTTCTGAAGAGCAGAGTGGAGCTATCCAAAACATTTCATTTGTCGTGTCTCCGTAGGAAGTGTCCGTCGCCACATGTTTATATTTTTTAAAATTAAAATACATAGCTTTTCTGTATGAAGTGATATATAGTGAATAGCTAACAATTTTGTACCTATACAATTTAATAGAGGTGAGCGAGGAAAACATCAATATGTAATTGAATAATGTCCAAATAACCCGGTGTAATTCAATAAATACTAGTGCAGAGGAAGTCCAAATATGGGATGGGAATTCCCATAAATAGTCACAAGCTCTACCTTCTTTTCTGTGTTAACCTCAAATGAAATTTAATTTGGGGATAGCGTGTTATGCAAAATTGATTGGCGACACCCAAATGTGGCGAACCACATTTTCAATGGTGTCACTTGATGAACAATGGGAGGGACTTAATTCTTTAGTTCAATGTTGCATGGTGCATATGTCCAGCGACTTAATTGAATTAGTGTCATTCCAATCTAGTGGTCAATTCGTTTTGTACGGATGGGTGATTTGACGCTCCTCTGTGGCGTGTGCTTTGCCCCTTTGCTGGTTACTTGAATTCGTTTATAGTAAAATTGCTTATTCGGTGTGAACAATTTATCATTTAAATTATTCATCGATTGATGGTAAAAGATAAGCAAACAATAGATGTAGATTTGTTTACATCGTCTGGCCGGGACGCTTTTAAATTGCCTAATTAGTTGACCGTCGATTTAATAAATAAAATTAAAGAAACGTCTGACAGTACGCCACAAAAATATACAGACTGCTAAAATTTTGTAAGAAAAAGCCTAGATATAACACGTGGAAGATTTCCTTTTATTGCCCCAGTCACATCGTTCTGAAGTGGCATTTGCTCGTTGAATTGAGGTTATAATATGCCTCTCAGGAATAGCTACTTGACTAAGAGAAAGAGCATACAAAGATCTCCACTTTATGTGTTAATGAACCTTTTGAATTCCCTTCTTATGCCGCACTTTAACAAGTGATGAACATTTCGTTTTTGATCCTATAAAGTGCGGATGAACTTCCGTTCAATTTAAATCTATACACATTATTCCTGAGTGTGTGCCTTCAATGACGTCATTTGGAAGCCAGTTTTTTTTTGCGGAACAATTGGCGGCAATAATTTTATCAATTTCCCTAACATCGTACGCGTTTTTTACACTGGGTATCTAAAAATAATTTTGAAAAAATGTATATGTTCATTGGAATCGTTTCTGATCAGCATCGTGCTTCGTCGAAAGCTTCCATATGTGAACGCAAACGACTGTTTAGTTATGCTACGGTTTTACTCGAACTAAATAGTTTCAATCATGAAGTGAAAATACTTTGGTCTTCCGGTAATTTAACCTCGTATTTGCGTCAAACGACAATGAGCTTAACCACTTACGATTGTCGTGGACTGATGGCTATGTCCTAAAAATTCAATTCACTTTCAAAGAACTGTATATTGTAAGCACATGACGTCGAGTGGGTCATAAAATTGGTCTAATTTTTTAAAGTTTATTATCTATCATTACTATTGCGTTTCATAACAATAAGTTTTTTTTCTTTTCACAAATAGAAATTAAAACAAAACGTATGTGCATCTACATATGTTATCTTATCACCCTGGCTATATTTATGGTTATCTCCCCACTCACCAACAAAAACTGTTCGTTTTTGTTCAGTTTTTGTTTGCAATCATTAGAGATTTGCTGAAGCAGAAAACAGACTTGACTGTATGGTAATATTGTCTCTTATGCAAATGACAGGGTGAATCGAAACTGTCCAGTTTAGAACACATACTTTTTTTTATTCTACAGCGTATTTTTTCTAGATAACTTACATTTATCTGTGGCCTTGGTTCTGATTGTATGAACATACATACGTAGGCGCCCCAGATAATCCATGAGTCACACGACAAGACAAGAATTGCGACTATCAGTTTGTTTTCACATTTGTGGTTTATTCAACCCAACAGAGTAGAGTTCATAATACAGTAACATGAGACAAGCGCCAGTCTTCCATTCTCCAAAGTTTACAAGGTTACAGCTACAATACAACACATATGTATCACCTTATATCGTGTTTGGAGGGAGTATACAGACAGCAGTAAATTAAGCAAGGCACGCAAAAGCTAAAGCTTGTGTGCGAGAAATCAATCCCCACATATTACAATGAAATTATCACTTCGTTACATCGAATGTCAAAATTACTTCATTTGCGTTTACTCTCAATAAACATACTGAGAAAGCGTGAAAAATTAATTAAACGTGTGTTGAAGTATTTGTCTCAGAGCACCAGTTTGTCAACAAACAAACAGTTCTATGAGCTGTTTTCTATCCTGCCGTTAGAATTTGAATGCAAGAAATGTTCGAATGCATGTTTTGATTTCAGTTCTGTTTATTCGAGTTAGGTTTTATTTAGTTTTATATATTAAGCCTAGACACCTAGCCAGGTCTTAAATTGTCTTGCTACCAAGAGCAGTTAATCTTACCGCTGGTCTTCTCCTTTTCCAATCTGTTGGATGATATGCAGATATTTGTAGATTTCGTAAGGTCCCTGATTCTGTCTTTCCTTCCCTTCCCCACAGACAAACGCAAAATACGCATCTTAGGCTTAGTTTCTATAAAGCTACACTTGTATGCGTACGTTTTACGAAACATAGACTTCATTTGTGAAAATGGCGAATGGAAAACAATAACATGCAGTTTAAACACATTTAAAAGTGCAACTATCTCAGACATATCTTTCAGGAAATGCATATGTACATTTTGTAACTGAAGCACGTATCCCTGGACAATACAATTCAATTGCGCTTTACGCATGTTTCGCTATTTTAACATGCAAGGTTTGCAGTCATGGTTACAAATACGTTTGCTTATCAGTTGTGTAAATTATGAGTGCAGTGTACATTTGCACAAACAGGTGAACTCGGAAGTTGTTTGAAGTTGTTCCTTGAATTTTTGCCAACCCACCATGCAGTGAATTCTGAATACATTTTCATGGATGTTGTTTTCAAAGTTAGAAGCTTTCAGCGGTAAAATATAAAAACACCCTAACTAATGTCAGTATGCAAATCAGGTTAAATGCAATAATAACGCTAAATCGTTTATGTAAATACCGCTGCCAATAAAAACTTGACGGGAACTCAAAATGATTAAAACAGCAAAGCTAATAATTTTTCCTCTTAACGGCGAGAATCTAACCGATCGTTGCTCGTCGGTGATACTGTCACAATAAGAAATCGATTCAATGAAAGTGTAATTCTTCTGCAGTCAGACAGGGTTAGAGATCAATTGCTTATTGGCAGGATAGCAATGCGAAAAATGCTAGAAGCGCGGTCTAATTTAATCTTACGTATTGTTCTCCACCCTTAACAGTCTCAAAAGTCGAGCTATTTATTAGCGAACGTCTATCAATTGAAAGCGACGTATCGTTTGTTTCTTTCATCGTCGCATTCGATGGGACTGCTGAGCTGCTGTCTCGTATTACGTTCATTCGTCGCATTTATTAGATTCAGATTAAGTTATCTCAGCGCTGTTTTGCATAAAAGTTGAAAGAAAATTACTTGTTATTCCATCATGAATACAAGCATTGTTTAAACGAAATTTTTTCTTGTGTCCATTGTTCATTGTCCTATCTTCGCTGAGAGTAAAGTGTTTTATTGAAATTCTTCGCGAGTGTTTTGATAATGACGAGACATGATTGGGGGATACAATATCTCCCCTTAATCAGTTTCTATGTAGTTCATTTATTAGATAGTTATACATACATATGTGAACTGCTAATCTTTTGAAGTTAAACTAGTTGTATTCTGTACATGCTTTAACATCATTTTTGTACACAGTCAGGTGTGATACATTCCTGCTAGTGACAGAGGTCTATCATGTGAGCTTTAACAAGAATCTTATGTGTTAATTGAATGAATATAAACATACATATGCCGATAACTAGGCGAAAGATTAACATGCGCTTTTTGTTTTTCTTTTTCAGAAATTGTCGATATGTCGAACAGGGAACAGCAACAGCTGTTAGGGCAGAAGCCCCTTCCACAAATTATCAAAAGTGAGTAAACGTTGTGTATTTTTACTACGTCAAATAAAACGGAAAGTGATTACGTGTTGGCTTTCAAAATCTCTTACAGCGCCTACCGAATATCACCAGAATTTAAATGACTTCATTGTATGTACTTTAAATTAATATCTATCTGACAGCTGAAATTAAAGTGTGATCATATGTCACATTGTGAATTCATTGTTCTTCTTTTTTGGATTAAATACTGCTTCTTCATATTCTTAACATCTGTTTAAGTATTATACAACTGTTCATTTGACACTAATTTCATAAGTCCAACTAATTGTCCGGTATTTTCTTTGATACCGGATAACAGGCATTTTACGCTCAACAATTCGTTTTTTTCCCTTTTTCATCTCGATAATTTTCCTGATAAGGGGACATTTGCAAAAAAAAAAACCCACAGATGACTCTAAGGTTCTTTATATCTGTTATCTCAAAGACCCCGGGTATATTTACTTTGTACAGACTTCTTCTTTAAGATGAAACGCAGCATCATAATATTCAGTACACGAGTAGGTCGTACCTACAAACGTTAGCGGGCCTCAACTTTGAGTTTGATTAGGTAAATCCAAATCAAAAGCAGTTGCCAATTGCAGATAGAAAATCCTTCATAAAATTCATATCGCATATGATAGTGATAAAATGGTGCGCGTATACTACCGATTAGTATTTGATTTGAGGCGGATTGTTCTGATTGAGTTCGCTTCCAATGGTAAAGATAAGGCGAGATTTTATCGCCTATTTGTAGATGAGATAAGCAAAGTGGTCTCTCGTGTTCAAAATTTGATAAGAAAGAAGTCAATAAGAAAAGATTTGCTTATATTTATTTTTGTTTTATTGTTGCAGATACAAATGAAAATAGTGAAAGATCCCCGTTCCTTTCGGAACGCAACAAACCTGTCTCCCTTACACCATCATGGGAGGCAAGGAACCTGCCAAACGATGAGCTTAATCTTAAAGGTAAGTTCAAAATGATTTTTAGTTTGCCTGCGAGACCTAAATGTGCTTGAGTTTCCGAGTCATACATGGCATTCATACATTTATGTATTGTACAACGATGAAAATATATTGAAATGTGGTGATATTCAAAAAAGATTAAACAGTCAAATATTTATTCATGTCAATTCTAAGAGTCTAAAAGTACACCTAAAATAACTTGGTGCATAACTGAAATAAATTAATGTTGTAACAAATTTGTTCTAGCAAACTGCTCATAAATGTCCTGTCATTATTTAACAGGTTTGAAAAAAGCATGTCTTGTGTCAGTTCAGACATTTCAGCTGCATAAATTCATTTTAACTTAAATCCAACCCCCATCCCAATTGCAGATCTATACTTTATTACATCTCCAGTTGTAATTTCAGTTCTATTTGCAATTGTAGTCCTCGTCAGAGCCTCAAAGCTAGTTCCAATTTTAACTGCAGCCCTTTGCAAAACCGTCAATATGACCTTATGTTACATTTAAGTTATGATACTATGTTTTACTTTCCTGGTTAGGTAAACGTGCACCCTCCTACTAAGCCACAGATGTGATCTGGGGTACATATGTGCAACACTGGTTGCATCAAACATGCATGCCTCATACCAATTTTCCTTTTTATTAACTTGGAAGTATTTTAAGTAATACAAATTTTGAGCAAAAATAAATAGGTATGTCATTTCATAAATGCACATTCGTATGCTTCGTGGGACTTCGTCTGTTTCCGCCTCCATGGATTGTAGCAAGGCATCCTGAATTGCGAAGAAGAAGACCTCGGAAAACCAACGAACGAGAGGATCGCGCAATAGTCCGTTTAGATAATTCGTAACTTAAGGTTTGCCTAGGACACGCGGTCGCCTGTAGAGAGTTCCTACAATGTATTGGTCCAATTATGGATTATTGAAACAAGTATATCCTTCCAATGTTTCCAATTTGCATATTTGGTTTTTTAATTGCTATCTAGAACATCTAGAACATAGTATGTTTCAGTCGCAAGCCCCTTGGGCTGCTACAGACTATGCTAAACCCGGCTGGCTGATTTTCTTTTAGATTTTGTCGGCTGGTTTTTCAAAACGTGAACCAGTATTTTATTCAGGGGGCGACATCTGTATGTAATAGTTTGTGGTCTAATCATAAATATTTGCGCTCTAATGTAGGCAGCATATCGGTAACTGTCGGTATTGACGTGTCTTTGCCAAGCGAACTGCATTACCTGTACATTTGAATTACACCACGAGTGGTTTGAAGCTGTGATAATTTTTGTTTAAATTAAACTTGGGAACTGTGGTGATATGCATTGTAGAACATAATTTGGGGAAACTATTGCATATTCTTAGGCGTCGAGACTTGCAAAGAATTTTACATTCTGTTTCGTACATCCGTTGTCTGGAAAAAATTGCATACATGTGTAACTAAGCACACACACGAAAAATGAATGTTCACAGCAGCACCATGCATTCTCCATGTATAACCTAATTATATGTATACATATGTGTGTGTATATTTGCATGCGAGTGGAAAATAGGAACAATCCTTATCTTCACAAATTCTCTTAACTATTGTACATATGTATAAAACAAGATCACAAATTAATTTTACATAACAAGACCATCAAGGCCCCGTACCATCAAGCTTCCCATTGTAGCATCAAAGCCTCTCGGACCACCCCTATCAAGAACGTCCTTGTTGAGGCAGGTCTACCGATCGATTGAAGAACGAATAGAATTCACACAAACAAAACTGTACATAAAACTTTTGCTGGAGCTCACTGCCAAAAATCTGGATCTTCCGAAGAAAATTTTAGCCTATCGCATTCCTACCGTGCCACCATGGGCCTTTAAGTCAGCTTCACTAAATCTGGACTTAACGTTGTTCGACAAAAACAAAACGGTGAAAGAAACTAATCTTAGTGTATTTCGATGCATTTCCTTATCCCTAAAAACAAAGGGCTGGCAATTTATCTCTGATCATCAGAGGTTTACTAACTACCCATGCTTCCATCTTCACAGTATTAAAGCCTTAGCTATATATAAAGCCACAACCATCATTACTAAACAGTGTGGTAAATTTGTGATCTGCTCGGACAGCTTGTCCACAATTAATGCTTTAGGGAACCCCAAACAAGACACAACAATCATTTCGGTTATCCGCAATTGCATCGCCAAGTCCCCAAATAAAACTAAAATTATGTGGATCCTAAGCTAAGTCGGAGTTAAAGGGTAACGAATAAGCAGAGCTTGACTAGCTCACCGTGCTCCTTGGTATGACTACCAATTCAGATGCGATGCGCTTATTAAAGTGCAATCTCCAACCCGTCTTATAAGTGTGGCAACTGGCAAAATTACCATCATCACTACGCTCCACTCCAGACCGTAGTAGATAATTATATCCTACCACCACCTCAAAAACTTTAAACACCACCTTCACGAGAATACGATTTGGGGCACACAGCCCATACACACCAACATTTTCTCAAATTCAACCCTCCACCTACATGCTACACCTGCCACGGATGGTACGACGTCAGCCACATACTGGACACTGCACACAACAACCTCACAAACCCACCAGTCTATCTACTGCTAAGCTACGTTAGTGTATAATTTAAAATTATATTCTTATAAATTGTAATAATAATACTTTCTACAAATATGGGTATGGGATTGTCCAATTAGTCTGCTTTCTCTCTCAATTCTCAATTCTGGATTTTTTCTCTCTCAATTAAAACCTCTTTCGAGTTGATGCCAACACTCAAAGAGTTATAATTGTCTTTTGAAAGCTTCTCAAATCTCGCCGTTCGGAGTTGGCCAAAAACTGTAGGTCCCCTCCACTCGTGAGAGAACAGTAGCACGCAGAACACTGGTCCCTCGTGGGCTTTAGTGCCACTCAGTTATTATATTTATAAAGTCTTGAGCCTATTAGATCATACACAGTCAGGTTTTTTATTTCCTCATTTTCAAGCAAATAGGATCTTTTGTCATGACCGGACCAAACTATCGGGGAACTAAGTTGGTTCCAATAACGTTTTGCATGTTGAAATGCCAAAACCTTATAAATATTTTAACAGATTGATTTGATTGATAACAATCAATGTACCTAAATGAACATTATATTTTTGTAGAATATTTGCCGTATAATTATTTTCAAATTCAAAAAATCATCCTTCTACGCAATGAATACGGTTGGAGATACTCTGTCATACACCATGTTGTCTGTCTTCTTGACGTACGTACTGTCCTCTTTAAATTCTATCAAGTGTATCAATGAGTCAATAGAAACCCTTCAAGGCTCACCACAGGAATAATTCTTAATATTTACAACTTTTTCTGTCACTTCATCACGCGTTTGGATTCAATATATCGTCGAAACAATTTCGATTGTGCATCGCATGGACATACTATATTTGCCGAGGCACGATACCGACCGCAGATCTCTACACGAAAGGAGAGTGTAAAGGAAAAACATAAAACCAGAAACCAGACAGAGTGAATATAATCATCCTTCTGCGTTGGTTAGTTGGTTAGACGGCAAATAACTTCAGTGGTGTGGTGGCTTGCAGAATTCCAAGGAATTCTGTCTTTCGTTCGCGTTCTTGTTCGAACAATAACATTGTGTTCCAGTGAAATAAAATACAAAATTTCCTTTTTTTTTTTTTTGAATAAAACGACATTTTCCTTCTCAAATTAGCTAAATTTTGAAGTGCAGGAACGTTGGGTAAATCTTTGGGGGAGTTTGTTTTCACATGAAGACTGCATCATGAGTGGCGTGAATAACTTGTTTCGATGCGTGAAAGTGCACTTGTGTACACCAAGTAAGTGTTTTGTTAGAGAAAATTGCTGTATGTCTTTTTATACGCACGCGGACGAACCGTGTGTGTTAGACGCTTTGTCTTTATTTTCTGCTGATTGTTGAACTTCTTGGTGCAATGTAACATTGTACGTGCCTACATCAAGTGGCCTGCCTAGCTGATCAAAATTATAAAGAAACTACAAAATGTGTGCACTTTTGCACTAAACTTGTTAGTGTTTTAGATGAGTGACAATAGAAATGTGTACAGCGCTCTGCGAAGAGAATAACTTCAGTTTAAAGATTGTTTAGAATTTTTGATTCACGATTTGCACTTTAGTCACAGAAAAACAAAGCAAATGTGAGTCTTGTGTAGTTTGAGATAAAAAACCTACAAATAAATGGAAATGGATTGAAATGTCTTTCAAGACAACTTAATATTTGTAATGCTATCGGGTTGTTGATCTCTGAAGACGCAATGACGATTTTAATTGGGTTTTTAGAGTAATATTACAGTTTTAAGGTCCAAATCCTTACGGTTCCTGTCTGAAGTAAACTGAATCCCCCAAAAATATAAAAGCGCATAAAGGAGGGATGACCCAATGTTGTTATTCTACTTTTATTCCAAGCGATCTATCAAATTTCAACAGATAACTCACTTGGACATGTTTGTATACATTTGCTCTAAAAAATAGAATGAAGAAGGACAGTATGAAATAATTAAAAAAATATTCAACATAGACAAAAAAGTCATTACATTTCAGAACATTTCTGTAGCGAATTCTCTTACGTTTTGATTCAAAATAACTCGGTATCAATTACTGAAGAATATAAAGACGTCAAGGAGAAATACAATAAAAAACTTAAACATAAAACCTTAACTGAAAACCATGGTATTACAAATAATGATTGTCGAGAATTAAATAAATCTGAAACATTTGTCTGTGGAATCCTCCCTAGCATGTAACTTTTACTTCTTGATTTTCAATTTTGATTTTGAAAAATCGAACCGGTCACGTTTTTACCTTTGACTGCGTGATGAGCATAAACTTATTGCAATGGGTAATGTTTTATGGGTTTACGGATTTGGACACTAATTTCACCAGACATACCCTATTGTGGGATGATCTCTTTACCCCACAATATTCTCAATGGATCTCAAATAAAAATTGCTAAATGAGGGTAACCCACAATCAATTCAAAAAGTTTACCTACACTTTTGCACACATTTCTTCATTGTACACAAATACATATGTAGCAATAGCTGATTCTCTGCGAGAGTATTATTAATTTTGAAATATTAATTTTTTTCTCTCTTTCTCTTTTGTAATCTGCCAACAACAGGCAATGCTAAGTTTTCAAGTTGTCATTTTTCAGTTAATATTTTATTGCCACTCCTTGAAATGTGAGAACTTATGGTCGGATGGTTCATGAAATACGCAAACACACCTTCTACGAAAAGAACCCAATATGTGCATAGCAGTACACATATTTTATTTACACGTCAACCGATACTCGTCTTATAACGGATATTTGACAATTTAAAGGAAATAAAGTAAGCGCATTCGACTGGCATTTATGTGTCCTTATGCATGTTCACGTGGCAGGAATCTACAAATAAAACAAATTTGCTATTCTGTTGGGAGTATGCCAAAGCAACTTATAGCATATGTACACTGATGATGAAGAGTTTATTGTAGTTCAAATTTTTTTCAGACAGTATAGGCAGAGAAAGAACTTCCTTCACCACTAAACAAGGAAGAGGAGGAAGTATAAAGCGTACGTTTATATAGTATAAGGTTTCGAAAAAATATCTGGTTTTGTTGACAAATAAAATAGAAATAAAATATAATCCATATCTTTGTTAATACTAATTGCATTTGAAAAGGCATTTTTTAACGCATTTTAATTTATGTTTCATTTTGTTAGAAGATCCTGTTAAAATCTCATTTTTCGTGGCAATTTTTTCATGAAAAACTCGGAAAGTTATCATCATACTTCGCTTAAAAAAATATAATGGAAAATATTCCTTTACTCCCATTATAGATGTGAATAATCCGTGGCGTAGTGGGTAAGTGCGTCGATCCACACGCCGAAGGTCTAGGTTCGATTCCGGGACTGAACAACTCGCATTTTTTCATGGCACCATCTCTTTCGATTTGCTGACAACACTCAAAGAGTATTAATTGTCTGTAAAAGCTTCTCAAATCTCGCCGTTCGGAGTCAGCAAAAAACTGTAGGTCCCTTCTACCCATGAGAGAACAGTAGCACGCACAACACGAAGTAATTCTTGTAGAACCTCGGCCCTGGTCCCTTTTGGGCTGTAGTGCCACTCAATTATTATTATTAATCCACAGCCCGCTTCTCGATTTCGTTCCGTTTTAGTAGTGAATATCGAATAAAACTTAGGTCCGTTGATTTTTAAATTCCCCTCTGCTCATGAGAAAACAATAATACGCGCAACAGTGCGTAGTTGCTTAATAGGCTAGATTCTGGTTCCTTTTGGGCTTTAGTGCCACTCAAAAAAAAATTTAACTGGTATGAATTTTTTGCTTAAGTCCATCGACCGTCAACACAAACCGCCTTGGTAACGCTTCTTATTATATGTTGTGAGCGTACTTAATGAGTATTCTGTTGGGAAGGTTATGTTGTAGCGAAAGAAATATGATATGAACGTTCTTTAGTGTACATATATAGTTCTTGATCAATTTAATAACTAGTATATGTTTTCTGTAGGTATTTTACAACTTAAACAGTCAATTCTTAAGGTACGGTTACTTACATTTGTTCTTTATGTAATCTACAACTTGAACAACGGAAAAAATATTAACCTCTTCAACTTGAATGCGACAAGCAAATCTTTTTAAATTTGAATCTTCATTTTAACGGTTTTCAAAAATGATTTTTCTTGTAAATGTCTGCGTTGGAAGTGATGTGATGTGAGATGATGTCGGATAGAAAAACAATATTGTGTCCGATAATTAATAAGTTTAACTGTTCGATAAATCCATCATAAAACTAAAGAAAATTCTCGAAATTGACAGTTCTCCGGAGTCTTTGCAAAAAGTATTGCACAAGGCCAAATTATGGAAAAACATATATTTTCCAAATTTTTCTTCCTTTGGTCCAACAGCGTAAACGGCCGTGATTTTGCACGTTTTTAAGTTTTAAGAGCGTCCACTGTATTTCAATCTTAAGTTGCGAATTATTATTTAATTGATTTGACTGTACCTAGTATGAATTAAATAATTTAAACAGATTTGAAAGAAATAAATGCCTCAAAACACTTCCATCAACTGCAAGTTGCGTTAAATGATTTCAAAAATGATAGTTCTGAAGACTTGGTAGATTGGTTGGTTGAATATGCGACAGTATTAAATATGAGCTCTTGTCTGAATTTTGTACATGACTTCAAAGTAAACTGCAAATCGCCGAATAGGGTAATTTTTGCGTTTATTTGTAAACGTTTAGATGTGAATTGTGTACTCCTATGTGTAGAATGGAAAAAATGAAATGTCTGCAATCTTCAGTAAGTACATCACCATCGAATTGACTTACATACGTTTTTGAAATCTAGCTCATTGTTTGATTTAAAGATGCCGGCTAGTGCTTTTAGGTATATCCGTTGGTCATTTTGTATTATGTAAGATATCAATTGTATTCTAAATTTGTTCTTTTTTTATTGGTTCCCTTGTGTCCCGCAAAGTTGAGACGAAATTATTCTTCCACCTTCTTACTCGTGCATCTGACTCTTATAAATTAGTTCATTAAATTTATAGCACAAGAAGAGAGAATATACGTGTGATTAGTTGTGCCTTTCACAGGAAAGATCTGCAATGTTATGCTTTTACAAGTAGATTAACATAAAGTGTCAAATATTTGCTTTGGGTTTGCACATTTCCCTTTGAACAAAATTCATAAAATTCAGCTTGACTGCGATAAACACAAGCGCGCGATTTCGTGAAATTTAATCCCGATTTAACATGCAAATATAATTGCTTAGTGAGCAAAATAAAATTTCTGTGACTGGATTAATTGGTTTTTCAACATTTTACTTGACATTCATTGCAGGGATGACTATGGATAGGGCGCAAATGGAGATAAGCCCGCCTCACGACAGATATAAACTTATATTTCTTACGTTCATGTTGCATGGCCTCGGAACACTTATGCCTTGGAATATGTTCATCACGGCGAAGGGGGTAAGTTTTCTTGAATTTAGCGTTTATTTTCAACTCTTATGTGTGCTTTGTTACAGTACTTCGTAGATTTTAAATTGGAATCAGCACATCCCGGAGACATGAATTACGCGACAAACTTCTTAGCGTACATTGGCTTTGCCTCACAGATCCCAAATGTTTGCTTCAATTGGCTGAATGTTTTCGTTAATTTGGGGTAAGTGCAATTCCTGAATATAAAAATGTAATTATTCACAACCGGGAACTTTGCAGAGGTGATCTTACAAAACGTATTGTCTGGAGTATTCTAATTGAAATCTGTGTTTTCATTGTTACGATTGTGTTGGCAATGTGTGACTCCTCAGAGTGGCCTGGGGCGTTCTTTTGGATAACCATGCTCTGTGTTGTAATTCTGAACAGTAAGTAAACGTTTATTTTGCGAAGTTTTTCTAAGTTGAAGATTTAGTCAGATTGACTTGATTGATGCCAATCTTGTCGTATTTCAGGATGATTTGTACATTCCTGTGAGAATAGAGTTTGTTTTAACAATTTTTATATATATCGCCCAATCATTCATTTCAGTGGCCAATGGAGTATATCAAAACACTGTCTACGGAATGGTTGCAACGCTACCAATAAAATACACGGGAGCTGTAGTTTTAGGATCTAACATAAGTGGACTTTTTGCAACAGTCATCTCGATCTGTAGTTCAGCGATTTTCAGTTCTCAAAGAACTGCTGCGATTTACTATTTTATCACAGCAATGTTTATTTTGCTGGTTTGCTTCGATACGTATTTCGCACTGCCGCTGAATGTAAAGGAGTGTCATTCCTGAACTATTTTCGAATTCTAATAATGGCTTTATTTCAGAGATTCTACAGATACAACGAATTGATGAGACAAAAGGAATCGAACAAGATTGACGAAGGTGAAAAAGAACGAACACCATACTGGACTGTCTTCAAGCAAGCCGGGCCACAGTTATTCAATGTGTTTATGGTGTTCTTTGTAACATTATCTGTCTTTCCTGCAGTGCATTCAGGTAATGCCCCAGTCTGGTTAAATTCAAAGATCTTTTATGAAGTGTGTTCTCTTATTCTGTTTAGATGTTCGACAAATCGATGCTGATTTTATTGTTCCTTCAAGTCATTTTACGGCATTAACGTGCTTTTTGACGTTCAACTTATTCGCTATGTTTGGAAGTTTACTCACTTCTTGGGTTCAATGGGTAAGTCAATAAGTCGAGTCTTAAGTGTGGTCTAACGTATTTATCTATTTCAGCCGAAACCCAAGTATCTCGTATATCCGGTTGTATTACGTTTGCTGTTTATCCCACTGTTCTTATTCTGTAACTATCATCCTAAAAATGTTACCCGAATTTTACCTGTATTAATCGACAACGACTGGGTTTATTGGATTATCGCGATTATAATGTCCTTCAGTTCCGGTTATCTTAGGTAAGTGTGTAACTTTTACTTATTTTTTTTAATCGCTTTATGAATGCATTAAAATTTATAGAGTGTTGTCATTAGAAATTATAAGTAATATTTCGGCCATGGTTGAGCTTACTAAACAGTATCCAAATGTTGATTCAACATGTTCTGTTCTGGTTAAAATATTTTCTGTATTAACCTTCTAATATTGGTTCGAGGTGCTTTTTAACCTTGTTTTCAATGAACGAGGATCAGTGTCTGAAAAATTATTGGAGCGATCTTAGCCCTTTTTCCTTGTGACCACATTTACATATATTTTGCACTACGTTGCCATATTAGCGTGTTTAATAATTTTCCATGTACCCTGCGAGTACAAAATAAATCCGAAACAATGTTGAAATATTTGACAATTTGCAACAAAAATTATTATTGTGTATATCTAGAATAAGACTAGTACTAATTTTTGCCTGATTTTCTATATTAATTTCGTTTAAATAAAATCAATATAAAGATATCTAAAATTTGACACATTTCTTATTTCATTTCAGCTCCCTTGGCATGATGTATACGCCACAAACAGTTGCCCAAAAACATCAAGTCACTGCCGGAATGTTCGCCGCTGCAATGTTAATTACTGGTATTTTCTCAGGAATCATCTTCACAATGGTATTTCCATTTGTCGTAACGAATGTAGAGTTTTAATGAGGAGACAAAAAATTGTCAACAACCTGAAGCACTAGGGGCAACAAACAACAGTAAAACAATCAGCCGGAATTCAAACATACTAAACTAAACTTAAAGTAATTTTATCAACAAAATAGTTAATTTTAAGGAAGGAAAAACATTACATCCTAGCAAAATAAGAGTAAACAGTTGAACGCAAAAAGGAATGTTGAAAATAGTTCTTGTTTTTCTGTGAACGCAACTAGAGAACAATAGAAGCTATTTCCTATGGAACTCTCATACTACGTTTTATACATTTCTACATACGAACATTAATATATTTCGAACTGGAACGAGACTAACGACCACATAATACATATGTTCTGTATATAAGTACAAAACGGTTCATCGTAATTCGTAACTCGAAAACTTGTTAAATTATTTTATATCATGTTTAAAATAACTTTTATTTAATAATAGAATTATGGTTTTATACGCGTATTTTCTTATTTGTGAGTGAACGGTACTCCTGCTGCTATATATATATGGGAATTATATTAAGTCAGAGAATATTAATAATTATTTTTTTAATGTGTAACGGTTTTGTTTTCGATATTATTTTATTTAAATATTATATTTTTAAGTTTTAAAATACACAGTCTGAGTTGATTTTGAAATAATTCTTTGGGTTGATGTTGAGTTCCTAAAATTACATAAATTGTACGCTTGTACTTTTACTCAAAACACCGGAATTTTGTTTACTTTTGTAATGTACTGTTGTGAGTGTAGCTGACTATGAGGTCGTAAAAATTAAGTATTTTAAATAAGCTTTGATCTTATTTTCCATTTCATACAAATTTTAACGCTGAATTGACTTCTTAATGTTGTTGGTGAAAATATGATTTTAATAGACAATCTAACTTATTCATTGAATTTCCGCCAACGATTAAGGCTTTTTGTTGTGAGGTCGTGTATATCAATGGTTTTAGTTGCATTTTCGTCCTCATACACTGCATTCTTTTGTGAGAAATGGACCGAAATCTTCGAACGAAGAAAACCTAACTCTGAGGATAACACACAAAAAAGAGGTTAAAAGGGAGTCTGCAACTTTTGCACCGAAGCGTCAATCACCTTTGCTATTTGGGTTATGTGTATTTTTACTATTTTACCCCATCAATTGCAGAAAGCAAGGATGAAGGCAGAAAATGCTAATAAGTCCTTTTTTATATGACAGAAAACCGAAGAGACGCCATATACATAACCAGGGTTCAAGAGCACCAAACATACACATTGTTAGAATGCTTAGGATATCGGTTTGAATGGGCGTATATGCAGATAAAACAAGCTATTGGTAAAATTTTTGTTCAAAAAGCATCGCGTTATGATATCAATATGCGCTATCAAATGTATACATTTATTTTTCACTTTTACGCCCTTAATTGTAACTGCGCACAGCTAGTGTTATGGCTTTTATATCTCGAAAAAACCAGGACAGATCATTATTGTCTAACACTATATGCTGTAGTTTAGACCCAGTAGAGTTTTTTTTATTTTTTAAGCGGAGCAAACGAATCAAGTTTAAGATGACAATCGAGCAAGTTGGATTCGTCTATATATACATATGTGCATATATTTGTCACCGTCATATTTTATTGCTTATGACAAGTCATCAACATGGACGACGTAACACTTCTGATGAACACCTAGAACTTTGAATACTTCGTTTAAATCTTATCTTTATCTAAATCTCTCGCTTCTTGCACTGGTTAACGTTTTTGCCGATAGGAATCTTTGTTGTATATCATATATTTAACTAGTTTTGTCAGGCCCTCGAGTACTTACAAAATTCAATAGTAACGAGACGAATTCTGACCGATACGTATTTCTATTTTTAAAACTTGATGACGATTGCTTGTACTTTCTTAGAACATTTGCATATTTTAAAAATCTCTTCATTTCTAGTCTACGCTAATTTATTCTGCTCATTTCTTTTAGTTTTGTTACAGTTTTAGTGTATCTTTTATTAAATTTGAGATACAAATATTTTTGAAAAACTACACAAACTTCAAGGATATTCCGTGTTCAAAATCATAATTTTTACAGACCATTCCTTTTTTGTCGTATATGGAAACGGCTATATTCTCTTGATTGATACATACCCAGAGCCTACATATTATAATTGTGCCTTTATAAAAAACTGTCGGAATATATTAAAAATTTCTTATTATATTAACAAATTGATAAAGTATGGTTACAAGTGACCAAGCCGGTACTTGGTTGAACATGTTTTTTGTTATTCATATCAAAATGTTATCATCTTACACATCATGAGCAAGCCTTAAGTATATTTTCTTTAAGTTATTACCCTCATGTTAAGTTTATTAATTTTCATACATTTTGAATACTTTCACTGTAAATTAATTTTTTTTTATGAAAAGTTTAATAAATTTATTATTTTGAAAATACGGATATTTATTTATTAAATGAATGCGAAAATATTACGTTTTACCTAAATGTACCTTTTCAAAATGTTATGAATAAATTCAAGAGGTAAATTAACGAAAAAGTATTCCATAAATTCCATTATCAGGGAAGTAATAATTAAGGAATCTGGGTGAATTCAGAAACGCATTACTACGTCACCGTTAACAGACTTCCTTAGAATCACGTTCATAAAAACATTATTTTCGTCCACAAAACGTTCGATTAACCTTAAACCTTAATAAGAAATTTGTTAATGCTGTTGATTGACGTGAGCTTGTAAAAGTAATTTACGAGTGATCACTCTTGTTTATTTTATTAAATTTTATTGAAGGAATAGTTTTAATACCAGTTATTGTGAAATGAATATTATAATTGGAATGAGTTCACTTTCTGGAATTACAAACATTTGTTTAATAATAAAAATCGCATTGTTACTAAATATTTTCAGATGTTCTAAGTCTTCAACGATTAGTTCGATTAGAATCATATCATGTGATGCCGTATCATTTTTCAAGATACTAAATATCAGGAAATGGATTATTTAAACCTCCACAGCGTCGTTTAGTTTCTATAATATAGAACTCCACCAATTCAACTATTGTGACGTATCGATTGAAGTTATTAATAATAATAATAATTAATACTTTGGTTGATGGCCGATTTTTCTTTATTCAAATCTAGCTTGCACATTCTAGTCCACAGTAAATATGCAAAAGTATTTTTATTTTATAATCTTTTTAAAACACTTAACGGGCGAACACAGCATCGCGCTTATAGTTACACATTTAAATTTGAATAAACCTGTTTTTGATCAGAATTCGGATAACACTCATCAACATGTGCCCCCATTTCGACTGTGTATTTGCAATTTAAAAACAAGAAACATATTTCTTTCATTGTTTTCAAAATTACTATACAAAGTTCAAAGAGTGTTCATTTACCTCATTTTTACCAATTATGGTTTAAGTTCTTAAAAATGCACTGTTTTCCAATATCAATAAGTTAAAAATAATCATGTCAAGAAAAATAATTATAATCGCTATCCATCCTATTACAGATACACTTTTAAAAACAATTCGTAAAATATAACAAGTCCAATAAAGAAAAACACCAAGAAACTTAATCTTAAGGTATTTTATTGAAGTTGTTGTTGCTGAAGTATTTCATATTTGAGAAAAAAAATTAAATGAAACAAATAGTTCATTGTTACAATCATATATTTGTTAGCTTGTTACAATTGAAAATCTAATCTTTAAGATCTAAAATTACTCAAAAAATATATCACGATTTATAGGTTATACGAAAGTAACGTTCAAAACAATCACTAACTTCAATGCAAATTTAAACTTATATATATATATATATTTATAACATGATGTATTTAACGGTTTTAAAAAGAATCCTTAAATGCATAATGCGGGGGGTAAATCAAAATTAAATTGTAACTATTTGTTAAGAGTATGAGTTACTGTTTTTGAGGTTAGGCACTCGTGGATATCAAATAACAAGGAAGTTAAATATGCATCAGTTTTAATCCTTAAACAGACTTCTAGACCTCACCTAGGCCTTAACGTTCTATCTCTCCATAAACTCAGACATGGATTTTTCTGCCTTGTGCTGGTTAGAGAATGGTTTTGAGGCTTGTGCGAATTCGATGAATGGACATGCGTTGATAAAAACGACAAAATGGTCAAAAGTGTATAAGCCTTTAATTTCTTCTCATTTCAGCTTAGAGTTAATTTGTTTATGTAAGCACAAAAGCAAAACCCTGCCCATGCCATGTCTATATGTTGCTTTTAACCTGCAGTCTGAATTACAGTTGTTATTTAACTTCCACTTTGTTATTTAAATACCGTAAGAAATTAGTCGTATAAAAATGACTGATTATTAACATTTTACGTAGCAATATAGTTTCAAAATTTATTTTACTTGTGTTTTATGCTAGGGATACTGTTATTTATCTTATGGAGTAGATTGAATTTAGTTTGTACAAATATGCATTCACATTTAGATAGCAGTTGTTAGACATCATTTCCATTTGTGAAAAAATCAATGAATAAATATAAACACAATTTTCATAGTGTAATGATGAATACTGGTCTGAAAATGTTCTAATCTAAAATTTCATAAGATACTAAAGTTCTTGCGGGCCGCGTTTAGCTCGCAATTGTCCTGTTACTCACACACTACATAAAAAACAACTCAATAGTAATACACAATTTTCTTCTAACTATAAAGACTAGGCTGCGCAACGCAAGATAGTAGGCTGTATAAAACTATTAATTCCGTTGTTGCTTTTCTTTTAGTGCGCTTAATCGCATATTTAAACAAGCCATTGCAGGTATATTTCACTGGTAGTATTTTATCCTCATTTACGTTCCAAGTGTCTAGAACGATAGAAATCCCATACAATACCGTCTGCGACCGTCACCCTTGTTCGGTCCGGAAATATGAAGAGTTCTGTTAAAGAAGATATAATCTGGGAAATCGAGGAAAACGCACTATAACTTGCAAAAATATCAATCGGAGATTTTATTTTTTTGAGAGAATATTTGCATAATCCTGCCTGACCATTACAAAAGCAAAGAGGAAGAAAGACAATAGAGTCTATTAAAAAGCTTAAGGCTCAATCTATAAGCTTGGCTTGTAGCTCTTTCTGTTTTACTAAAATGTGGTAAGCGATTTATTTTGAGTTTAAGGCTTAGAAATTTAACTGCATGCTAGTGCAATTATCTTTTCAAAATCGCATCCCGCATTACGTTTGCCTTAATGCGGTACGACACAATGGGGTGCGTTTTCCACTGATCCTGTCGACTAAATAAAAAATCTCATTGCGATAGATTCTGCCAAATGTATCGAGTATGTAACTCGTTTCTTTTCTAATGCTCTAGAATGAAGATTTGGATAATCATCAATATACTGGGCCTGGAACCTAGCATTATGCTTGTCTCACATACTTTCAAAAAGTCTAGTTAAAAATGTGAGTACTGGAACAGACAAAAGTCATTTCATTGCTTAAGATCTACTATAAGACATCAATGGCATACATATGTACATTCTTTTTTCGAAGACTTTAAGTTACAATGAATGTTGGCATACACATATATATTTTTCTTTCTGTGTTGCGCGATTGTTTAGAAACTATCCTTAGTCTTTGATAACAACGTTTGCACGGTTATTTCAAGCCCGCGTTATGAAAATGCAAATAAACAACAGGGACATTCTTTGAGGAGTGGTTCATATGTAAAATGTCTCATATCACAAATGGAAATATGTTCTAAATTTAAAATTGTGCCTATTTCGCATAATAAAAAAATAATCAATCATCAGTTAAATCTTAAGGCTTTCTATTGCAAAAACCAAGCACGCTGCATTTATACCAAATTACAAAACGCTTATATAAAACATAACTTAGAAACAGAACAGTGTTACCAACTGAACTCCAATGCAGTTTAAATATGTAGTTATGAAAACTAAGGCATAAAACGCTTTACAATGTAGTTAGAACAATCAATGAAAAATTCTAAAAGAAGCAATATTTTTTCCTAAGACAAAAACAAAAAATTACACCTTAGCCTTTTCAATGACGGCTTTAAGTAAAACTCTTTATACAATCTAAAATACAAACTTACTTGTTCATCTCTTCCTAAAGCTAATTACACATACATATACATAAGATAAGCTATACAATTAATCTTAACCTAACAATGGCGCTGCCATCAAGAACCAATCTAAAATGCGCAAAACCTGTGCAAAAAAAAACTCTTCAACTAAGTCACAAGCCGCAGAGGAATTTAAATGAAAAAAATGTGTTCAATAAAGGCTCACATTTAAACAACGACAATAATCCTAATTGTTAACAGTAAAAAATAAAAAAAAATATTTTATGAATTTTCAACAATGAAGGGTACAAGTTAATCCGTTTTTTTTACTTTGTTATGAGGATCCAATTTTTGTATTAATTTTCTATCGTTGTTACAGTGAAATACGATAATAATATAAAAATAATAATTGAAGAAACGTTTTTATTGAATTGTATATTTAAGAAACAAATACATTTGTATATACTATTCTCACGCAACTGTTACAAGAAGCCGTGAACTTTTATGGGAATATAACATTTTAAGAAATAAATATATACACATACTCGAAATGGGTAGTTTTAGTGGTTGACCTTTGAAGGCAAAACTAATCATTTCAATAACTTTAGATGCCGTTAGACGGCCATCGTTATTTTTTGAAGGAAGTCACATTCAAGTTAAATGCTTATACCGCTACCAACTGCTGTGAATGCGTCTGAAAATAAGAATTGCAACGACACAATGCGACTGCAGTGGAATTCGACTGTCAGATACGACTCACATAAATCTTAATAAATTACTTACAATTCGGTCTCAGGAGAATCTGTACTTACTTAAGCTTTTAAAAAATAGAACGCCTCTGCCGATTCGTGTTGTCCGGGCAGTCTGATTTAAAAAGGCAATGGTGAGTTGGAAATTGGATGGGAACGGAACTGTAACTCGGAGTAAAAGTAAGACTATGACAAGAACTGCGATTGGCAATGAAATAGGGAGTGAGGAGGGGCTGACCGTTATTAAAGCAGAGACTTATACTGAAATTGGAGTGATACGTTGAATGGAAATGTGACTAAGAATGGGACTGATACTGGGAGTGGAAATACTAATAAAATTGGGACTGCCATGTAAAATTAGACCAGTACCTACTTCGGGGCAATGACTCGTACTGTGACGAGTGTAACATATCTTTTCGCCTCCAATCTCATTCGATAAATTACAGGAAGCATGTTTTCTTGAATTCCGGTGGCATTGGTTTTGTAAGTTTTGGGAAACGTAACGGTTTGTGGCTTACCTAAGAATATAAGAATGCCTCACAAGCAAGAGTTTAACGGTATCAGATAACTATGCCAAGTTCATAAAAAAAACGAAACAAATTTAGGGTTTCTTTCAAATTACTTTAAAGTCAATTTTGCGAACACATGTTGTTGAACGTTATGTCAGTATAAAATTATTTAGCAAACCAGAATAAATAAATATGTGTGTTAATTTAAGGAAGTGGAATGTGGATAAAAAGGAACAAAGCAGCTTCAAGTGAAATAACGAGAAAACATAATTTACTAACTTCAAAGACTGCCAGAGGCTGATTAAAGAATGCTTGAAGGTTTATTCGTGTACCCGGCAACTAGTCTATGATCACTAGACTAGATTTTAAGTCTTCTCTAGCTCTACACATAAAGTCTACACTTAAATATTGCAATTTTCAAAAAAAGACCGTTCATAAGAAATGGCGTACGCGAACAAACCTATGACATGAATAGTAAAAAATATAACGCAAAATAATTAAATAAGTGATTTATCCCGATTTGAAAGTCTTATGCGTCACGTGTAGAGGAACACATTTCGCACTTGTAATGCAAAACACAGTAGAGAATACCGCTTCAACTGAGTTTTCTTACAAATGGTTCACAAAACTGTGAGCAATACCGAAAGATGACTTATATCACAATTATGGGGAAAGGAATAAGTTGAGTTCAATAAGTGTTATATTTTGAATGTCTTGTGATCTTTTAAACGATTTCTGGAACACTCATTTCACATGTCGCTAGGGAAACTTGCCTTTATGTACCTTTGGAACACATTTTCACACTCTGCAGAGTACTTTCTGAGTTCTGAAAAGTTCACAATTTTAATGTAAGTGACCAAATTGATCTTTGGGCTATTTTAATTGATCATCCTTACATAAGGTATACATTCATCCCAGACAGATTCTTGCATTTTCTAAGTACAATGCGAGAGAGATCTCTCGATAATGAGATTCCAATGAGAAAAAAAAAATAAATACGTCATCTACTTGCAAATAAAATTCTGTATTTATTTCATATCGGTAGTACTTCGGTAAAGATATACATACATAGTTAGTAATAATTCATTTTGTTTATGATTCGATCGTACATATTCATACATACATTGATACAAAATATACGTATTTATACATATGTATAGCGCAAAAAGTTATACGAGTATACAATTTGAAAACCAAATGTAAAATGAAGTGTATTCCTATCCAACTTCTTCCTTCTTAAACGTAACTAAAGAAGTTCAACTTAAAATTTATAATTAATAACGCAAGGAATCTTACAAGACAAAAGAAAAAAAAATGTAACTGTGTAGTGTAGGAAATGTGTTTCAGCATGATAATGTATAGAGTTTACATGAAGAACACCTTCTCGATTTTCGGGTTCGAAAATTTTGCCTTGGTCACAGGACAAATGACTGTGCCGTTCTCGTCTGTTATCCGTGGTATTGCCTAGAAGCGAAAACAAGTTTAGTTCCACGGACACTAGAATGTAAGGCAGAAGAACTCACCAACTGACCATAGATCTGACCGTTTGGAAGCATCATAGGCTGATTGTGCTCATTCAATGGCATCTCGGTAATTCTGTAAAAATTGTAGATGAATCAAAACTGTTTAATGCGAATTGATACTCGAAGAGAAAGCATACCTGCAGAAGAGTCGACTTTGTACGCAGTGTGAAAATGGCAACGTCATTGCAATTTGATTGAAATCTTCCTGACACACTGGGCAGTTAAGATTTTTGCATGTCGGTGAATAACATTGAGCAGTCTTGAGCGCTGACAGACCGGCCTTTTGAATTGTAATGAAGTGAAAGTGCACCACACAGCGTAGGTTCGTTAACATATCACACACTTACCTGTACTGCAACACTCAAAAGCGATTGTAGCGATAGCTGGAACAATCTGTAGTTCTCATTGCGGAAATGTAATACCAACGTATCCCAGCGGCTCATATCAAAAAGACTTTTATAACGTTCGATTTCTTGATCAAAAGAATAAATAAAAGTTCACAGAATTCTTAGCATTAGGGATGCTACATATTGATTTTTACTCACGAGTATCTGGTTGATACGCCAGTAAAGCCATGCACTTGCAAATTTCGCTCAATTGGGTTTTCTCAAATGCTGGAAAATACTTTCGTGCATGTCGAACAGCCTCTGTTCGGTTATTGGATCGAATGTACTCCACGAACTCTTGCACACGCAATTGAAACTCAATGTTTGAATTGATTTTACGAAGCTTGGATTTGTTGTCATTGCACCAGAGTACACATTTCGCAGTTCGGTGGTTAGCCAAATCCTCTTCGACTTCACGTGATGTCTGGAAAATATCTGAAATAAGAATACAAAGATAAAATTTGAAAATCCGAATAAGCTTGCCGGAAATGGTATCAAAATTGCGCATAGTTTCTTTATCGCAAATGTAAATCCGGTCGAGGTTGATGCACCTGAGAGAATTCATATGCATGACGTTTCTCACAAAAGCCTCGCCACAAGAACGAAGACAGAAATAAACGTGAAAAAATATAGAAAAACAGAACGATTCTACGCCTGGGCATCTGTGTGATGTTTGCTCTTGAAAATTTAAGTCAAGCGTCGAACTTCCGGACAGAGTATGTGGGATGATAACATTGTTTGCGGACTATATTATTTTGAATCAACTCCAGGCAGAGTATGAACAAGAATTAAAATGATTTTCCCTATTCACTACGTGAGGTAACATGCAAATGAGATAATTTTCTTGGCATCCGATCGATAAAGCAAAGCAATCGCGATATTCTTACCTAAATTGGTCAAATGTCTAATATCACTTCTGTCAGCCAGTTTCTCTGCCGTCTCATAGTAGCCCATTCTTAACAGATGTTCAATAACCATCCGATCCATGCGAATCTATTGAAGACAGTAAACATGTTAGACTTTTTTGGCTATCGTGCGGAATATGCAGAACCCTGCTTACTCTCTTCCATTGGTCCACAGATGCTTGGTACATTTCGTAGCTAGTTTTCGTATCAGACGACGCATTCGCCTTCAAATGTTCCAGCCTTCGCTTGCATACATAACTGGCAGCCAATTCATCCAAAATGCTTTCATCTGCCTTTCTTTTCAGCACCTGCAGACGCTCCACTACACCGCCAACGAGTTTACTGATCTCGGCAATGGTCGGGTTTGGTCCCTTCATACCTCTTTCCACCTCCTTTGTGGCACTAAGCGTTTGGTCCACTTCCCGATCGAGGGTCTTCTGTGCCACACGAAATTTCTTGTTCAGCACCTCGTAGGGCACCTTTAGCGTGGCGTGTTCCATTGATTTTATTTCCGACATTTTTGTTTCAATTTTCTTTCTCCTCTCTTTCCCAGCTACACACTCCCTTTTTAGATGTGAAACACAAAAAAAAAATATTCCTTAGCTTACTGTTATTCTTTTGATAAATCACAAGTTTCGTCTCAGCCTTGAATAATGAGACTCGATTTGATTTTCAACTATGCCCAAGATTGAACGCTCCTGGGTGGCCTGAGCTGGCTAGTTGGCTGTAAACAATTAATGTAGGTAATTTAATTACTCGTATTTATGTCTGCACAGCTGATTTTCTGCGACGCCACGGCTGATTTTTACAATTGAATGAAGAGGAGGATGAGTTTTGATAAGTGTTGTTGAATGGTGGGACTAGCCAGCGCACAGGTCAAAACAACAAAGACATCAAATGGGTGTTGCCGTTCGACAATGGTCGCAATGATCTATTACGTTTTTGAGGTTGAACTTATTTGCCGAGAAATATGATTTTTTTTAATTAAATCTGTCGTTTTTATAAGGAATTTCCAGAAACGAGTCCTTCTTCTCTGAGTATTGAGAAGATTGCTTTGCTTTACAATAATTTTAAAGAAGGACCGTGCAATTGTAATAGAACACGAGCATTTCTGACTTTGACGTTAGAGTCACATACTTGACAGCTGATTGGATGACATCTACTAATTGTAATGATTTTATCTTGCTGGGCGATTGGTGTCTTAACATTGTTGATATAAGTCTTGTGGTCAAATTTAATGTAATCAAAATTTAAGCTAAATTAAAGTAAGTATATTTGTGTATACCGAGCTTTCTGTTGTTTCAAGAACACATGATTTACGGACATTGTTCGAATGTTTACCATCGCAAAGGGATTTGCCCTCGGAGTGGTGCGTTCGAAGCTGTTTCAGTAAAAAATACAGTGAACAGTGTAAAAAGTGAACAGTGAATATATAAGTTATTAAATTTTGTTTTATTCTTTACAGCAATATGCGTCTCTTGGTTCTTTATGGGAGTCAAACAGGAACAGCACAAGATGTCGCTGAGCAAATATGGCGACAATCGAAGAATTATTCATTTACTGGTCCAGTCATGTGCATGAACGACTACAAAATTGAAAATCTCATCAGAGAACAGCTTGTTGTTTTTGTAGCTGCAACAACTGGCCAAGGAGATGAACCGGATAACATGAAGAAATTTTGGAAATTTTTGCTGAGGAAAAGTTTGCCCACAAATTCACTGCAGGGTTTAAAATTTGCATGTGTCGGACTTGGAGACTCTAGCTATGCTAAGTACAACTTTGCTGCGAAAAAACTGAACAAGAGACTAATTCAGTTGTCTGCCACTCCAATCATTCCGCTTGGTAGGTTAGAGAGAAGTCGACTAATGTTTGGGTAAAATAATTAAATACTTTTCAGGACTTTGCGACGACCAACACGACCACGGATTAGCAGCAGGGCTATTACCTTGGATTGAAAGTTTTTGGGAAACACTTCTTCATTTGCATCCACATTTGAAGAAACTTCCGTCATCAAAGTTCTATTACAAATGGCATGTGAAAAAGACCATAAAAGAGCCTTCCGCTAATTTGACGAACTTGAAATGGCCACTCGAAGACGCACCCCTAACGTTTACTGTAGTTGTAAGTTTCTCGTCGGTTGCATCATTTGTATTTGTTTTGAAAAACTGTGTTTACTTAGGAAAATGTCAGGAAGACAGCCAATGATCATTTTCAAAATGTTCGGATGATTAAGTTGAAATTTCCCAGCACTGCATCTTGGTGTCCTGGCGATATTTTAGATGTGCGGCCTTGTAACACAGATGAGAAGGTGAATGAATTGTTTGAAATCCTGGACGAGTACGATCTTGATTTTGATCGAAGTACTATTGTTGAACTGGAGCAAATACACGAAGGTAAGCTTATATATAGTAAGTTCCATGTTCTACTACTTTTTTCTCCTCACATTTCTCTGAGCAGAATGTAATTCAAACGATTCCCTTTTGCTAAGTGAAGATTTTGTATAGTACTGTAGTTTTTCTTCGTTCTACTTTTCACTCCCTCTACTGTGCACTTTGAACAAGTCTCTTAAGCCGCGTCATACATGTTTGAACTTTTTGACATTTGTTAGCCACATGTGAGGTTAAGTTATACATTTCTTCACGCCGTTCTTTGTGGGTTGTTTATAGTCGGTTTTCAGTTTCGTGATTTTGTGAATTATTTAAAAAATCATGCTTCGCAGACAAGCTAGACTCCGTCGAGAGTATCTACATAAGAAATCAGCTGATGCACGACATAAGAAAATCCAAGAAAAGAAACAATTAGTTGAGAGCAGCCTTCAAAAAAACACCCACATCCATGGCAACCTACAGAGGCAGGCAATTCAACTGCAAGAGAAGCTTAAGTACAATGTTGATGGTAAGACCTGTGCCCTTGTCCTGCAGAAACATTAATGTCACTATTTGTTATATTTTAGATACAAATGGAGTCATGGGTAGCAATATTGACGATGAATACCGTTGGGCAGGATGTGAGGACCCAAAAATTATGATAACCACATCTCACAGTCCTTCGGCGCGATTAAAAATGTTCGTTAAAGAACTTCGTTTGATTTTCCCCAATGCACAAAGAATGAATCGCGGCAACTACGAGATGAAACAACTCATGCACGCGTGTCGCGCAAACGACGTGACGGATTTTATTATTGTGCATGAACATCGTGGCGTTCCTGACAATTTAGTTATATGCCATTTACCGTATGGACCCACCGCTTTCTTCAATATTTCAGGAGTTGTAATGCGACACGATGTTCCAGATGTTGGGCCCATGAGTGAACAGAAACCGCATTTAATATTTCACAATTTCAAGACGCCACTGGCCGAGCGAACAATGAAAATTCTGAAGTATTTATTCCCTGTGCCCAAGAAGGACTCCAAACGAGTGATGACTTTCGCTAATCACGACGATTATATCAGCTTCCGTCACCATACGTTTCAGTATGTGAATAAGGAGCTGGAGTTAGTGGAAGTAGGACCAAGATTTCAACTGAAACTGTACCAGATAAAATTGGGAACCTTGGATGAACTACAGGCAGCAAATGTTGAATGGGTGCTGCGTCCTTACATGAATACCGCCGCAAAAAGGAGGTTCCTGTCGGATGAAGATGGATGGGCGCAGGATGACGATGAAAACATGTAGATTTTATAATAAATACACGTTAGTTATTTTTGTGTTTTATTTTTTTATTTTGATTGACAGACTTTTTACTTGCTAAATTCTTATTGTTATTCTGGCGAAATCCAAAATCGGAACAAGACTTTATCTATTACAACTATAAAATAACACAAAACATCTCCCTTGTTAACCATTTCAGACATGCCTTTGCCACGGCCATACCAAAATCCAGTTTCTCTAGAACTGCTTGCTAAATACGTTTGGGACCTTAGTGCAGTACCTCGTCAAAGTGCATTTGGTCTACTTGCCCTCAATTGCAAAGACGAAATGGAGAAGGAAAAACTCGAGGAGTTCAATACATCTGAAGGTCTGGAAGACTTAATAGCATACGTGAATAGACCACGTCGAACTATACTTGAGGTTCTCTTCGATTTTCGACAAGCAACATCTGCTCTTACTTTGGAAGTGCTCTTTGAACTCTTTCAAATAATTCAACCACGAAGTTTTTCAATTGCTTCGGTGCCAACGACAGGAACTTTAGATCTTTTAGTAGCCGTGGTTGAGTACAAGACAAAATTGTCAACCCCAAGGATTGGATTATGCTCAAACTGGTTGATGAATCTGGCAACGGGCGACACCATTTATGGTGTGATTAGGCGAGGGACAATGCAATTCCCAAAGAATCCGTCAATACCTATCATAATGGTGGGACCAGGTACGGGAATAGCTCCATTCCGAAGTGTGCTCCTACAACGAGAGGAATCAAAAGAAATTTCCTCAGATTGCTGGGTTTTCTTTGGATGCAGAAACAAAGAAAAGGACTTCTTTTGCAGGTTTGTTGAAAAGGTTTTCAAATATTTTTCGGTTTGTCAGAATTTTACTTTATTTCAGGGAGGACTTTGAACGCTTGCGGTTAAAGGGCGTTGCGACATGCTTAACGGCATTTTCAAGGGACCAAGATGAGAAAGTGTATGTGCAGCATTTGATAAAGCAAAATGCCACTAGTCTTAGGGATCTTATTGTGAACAAGAATGCGGTTGTGTTCGTGGCAGGTTCTTCCAAGAATATGCCAACTGCAGTAAAGGAGGCTTTTGAGGAGGTGGTAGACGATGAATTGCTTATTGAGAAACTGAAGAAAACGAATCGTTATCAAGAGGAAACGTGGTCCTAAATTTGACAATTTTTAATGAAATAAATCTAAATAGTTAATGGTGTTCCATAGAAAAGGGGGTGTTTTAGTTTTAAAAAAATGATCTGAGGTATGATTTCTTAAATCGCTCACACTCTCTTCCTCTCCCGTTCCTTGCAAGTTTCCGTTATTATTTTACACATTATCTGGATGAAACTTGGAGATCAACAGAAACTTCACACGCCTTTTGAATATCATAGGCATATACATACGAGTACTTACAAATGTATGTATATACCAAAAATAATGAAATGAATGAATAAATGCTTATGTATGTATGTTAAGTGTAGGACTAGTTACCCGCTTCAGATTTCAAACTGATAGAAGTATAGGGAAACTCTTCAAATGAGCCAGAGATTTCTTCATCTATGAAATAGGCAGTGATATCTGATTATTAAAAGTAATCAATAGTCCTATGCCAAGAATAAACATTAAAATTACCGAAAATACATACATATATCGCTTTGGTGTGAAGAAAGCGACAAAAGCGCTTCAAAAGATTCTCAACTTTCATTTTTTATCGTTTGGGAGGAGAGATTGTTTGCTAAGGAAAGTGAAACTGTGGGTGTTCTGTTTACTAACCAAACAGATATCATGCACATTATTAGTAGGGCGGTTTTAAGTATATGATATGAAAACAAAATAGTGATAGGTACACAATCCAGATTCTAACACGGAAAAGCAAACAAATATCAATTAAAATACACAATCCATAAGTTTACTTTGTTTAAATCCAAGTAAGCGACTGGATCAGTTACAATTGCAAAGCAAATATGTGTACCACCTATTGATAACAAATTGCTATTTCGTATCAACGCGTGCCTTAATAAATACTTGTGGTCGAGAAGAAAATTCACTTTGCACAGTCATCTCGCTCAGCTCAATCAGATGTGCGGATGTCCGATAAATAAACAGCAAATACACACAAACAGATGTGACATCAACCCAAGCACTTGATCCATTTGATGAAAGTACATACGGCTTCGTTGTTTACGATCACCAGTTTCGATTTGACAGCTGCCTCAAACTGATCTTTAATTCGAGGTGTCCGCGGTCGACTAAAATGTTGAAAATACTACAAATAATTTGCTTTGTTGTTTTCAATATTGCTCTCGCGATATCATCATCTAGCGGCGATAACGCAGAAGAAAAGTATTTTTGGAAGGAAAACTACACAACAGTTCCGGTGGATCATTTCAATTACGTGAACGATGCTTCGTTCCGATTGCGGTAATTATAATTAAATTTATTTCTGGGAGCTGCATTACATTATCATTATTCGTCAGCTATCTGATTAACGATACGTTTTCGGGCAACGACGACACTAGCCCGATTTTCTTTTACTGCGGCAATGAGGGCGACATTGAAGTGTTTGCCAAAAATACTGGGTTCATATGGGAGAATGCACCGGTCGTAAGGGCTTTGATAATCTTCGCTGAACATCGGTACTATGGAAAGAGTCTGCCATTCGGAAATGATTCTTTCAATGGACCACAACAGTATGGCTTCTTGACTGCCGAACAAGCACTTGCAGACTATGCGCAGTTATTGGATGAGATAACTGGGGGTCGGAATGATAGACCTGTAATTGCAATTGGCGGTTCATATGGCGGTATGTTGGCTGCATGGTTCCGAATGAAATACCCACACCATGTTATTGGGGCCTTAGCTGCTTCTGCACCCATTTGGCAATTTGGAGGTATATCCGTTTTTCGTTTGCTCTTCAGGTCTCGGTAAATATTTTCGGTTTCTTTCAGATTTAACACCCTGTGATATATTTTCTAAGATTGTTACTTCGGTGTTCAAGACGGCACTTAATTCATCCTGCAGTGATAATGTAAAGAAGTCATGGGATGTGCTAAAGTAATTTTTTGCCGTACATTATTATGCGACGCTGAATTAAAAATCCATTTTATAGGAAATTTGCTTCAAATGATGCTGGTCGCACTCTGATAAACTCAAGATTCAAGTTCTGCAAAGGCCAGGAAATTAACAAAGTCGATGACATTGAACCTTTTTTGGGTAAGCATTTATGCGAAATAAGCATCCTTCCCTCTTTACATCTCATTTGACTTTAGATTACCTCGAGGATGTGTATGGTAGTCTTGCAATGATTAACTATCCCTATGCCAACAGCTTCCTTGAACCCGTCCCTGGATACCCTGTTCGGCAGTTCTGTTCTTATCTATCTAGGCCCTATGATAAAGATAACGAACTTCTTGAGGTTAACATATAATATTAACTGAAACTTTTCCAACTGTATCAGAAAAACATATTTATTTCGGTTCTCTCGACAGGACCTTCAAAGTGCATTAAGCGTCTACACTAATTTCGACGGAAAGTCCAAGTGTCTGGATTATAGCAATGCTTTTGGTGGTATTGGGGCCCAGGGATGGGACATACAAGCGTGTAACGAAATGGTTATGCCAATGTGCGTTAAGGACGACAACAGTATGTTTAGGAAGTCTGAATGGAATTTCGCCGCGTACTCAGATAAATGTTTTAAGAAATATAAAATGCGCCCAAGAAAGGACGAAATTCTCATCAGATACGGTGGAAGGCACATTGAGTAAGAGAATTCGCGCAATACCAATCAGATTGAATCACACGCTAATGTTATCTTTCAGAGCATATTCCAACATTATCTTTAGCAATGGCCTACTGGATCCGTGGAGTGGAGGCGGCGTGCTTAGGACAGCCAATAATGATATAACTATCATCATAATACCCGAAGGAGCACATCATATTGACTTAAGAGGCGCTAATTCTGAGGTTTACATATATAAATTTTTTTTTTGTTGAATGCTTAATGGTGTTTCTACTATTTTCAGGATCCTCAATCGGTTCGTATTGCAAGGAAAACTGAAATGAAGATCATTCGTAGCTGGATCTCAGACTTTTACTTTTCACAACAGAAAGGAAGGAGGAGATGGTAGTTTAAAATCTTATAATAAAACCGAAGCCTTGTTATTGCTTTAATAAAATATTCAAACAAGTGCAAAGCCCACTTTTTTTTAAATATTAACCTTTAACTTTTTGATTAAGAAAAACGAGCCGTTTTAGTTCAGAAATGAGAGGATTCTTCCTCATGAATACTGTGATGTGATGTTTACTAAAGCTAAGGCAGAAAAAGATGTCGCAAAGTAAAAAGAACGAGAAAGACTCTTGACTTGGGCACATACTATAAGACCATGTAACTAAAACTAAAGACAAGTCAAAACGGTAAAGATTTCTCTGTGAATGGATAAAAGAATCTACAGAAATTTCTAGACCTCGTAAGATTGCCTAAACCTCTCCCAATCAACATTTAAAAACAGATGGCACCCGGACCTCTTCTGGGGAGATAACCCTCACTCGCCAACGCGATACTAATTTCTTGAGCATTTCCGTTAATAGAACGAATAATCTTTTTTTTGTACCATTCAAGTTACAACCCGGGTCGAACCTGACCCACAACCAACATGCCCTTCTGGGCATACTATTCCTTGCCTCCTACAATTTCGCAAACTATGTTTACTGATGTTACACACCACTTGTGTGAGCCAACTTAGATACGCACGTCTTTATTGCGTTGCGGTTTCGAAGACTCTGCAGTTCGGTTTTCCACACTTTTTACATGACCAACCCATCCTTATCGTTCTGCCCGTAGATGTTTAAGTTCTACGTAGAATCTTCTCCTCTAGATTCCATCAATTCAAATGGGATTAAAAACCAGAAGAAGTTTTCTATCGCTTTCTCGCTTTTGATAACGGCAGATGTCTGTGGTATACCACAGGACAGGAATGATGAAGGTGTTTTACAAAGCTAGCTTGGTCCTTCGAACAAGGTATGTATTACTCAATAGTGAGTCTTTGCTTGAGTACCAAAGCCTTAACTTAAGTACCTACATTACCTAAACTGTTGTTCCTATTTGTTGCGTATGAGCGTTGGTAGAAGAATTCCTTAACTACCTCAAAGTTCTTGCCCATCGTGGCGTTCATCCGCGTAAGCCAGCAGCTCAACGTACTTTAAAAAAAATCGTGACTCTGATGTTGACGTTGAATTTCGAGCGATCTTCTCCAGAATGAAGTTAAAAAAGGCACATGACTGCATTGCTTTGTTTAAAATTTTTTTGACACCTAAGATCTTCGTAAGCTTGTTACCAGCGCAGCGGGAATTCTTCATCACCATCCTACACTTTCTGACGAGTTTGCTAGGTTGGCCAAAACTTAACATAGCACTTCACTGCTCGTCCCTATGCAGTCTGTTATTCGCGGCCTTAAAATCGATTAGCAGGAAGTGGCTGTCGATTTTCACTACTTTTCTGGTCATTAAGGAATAGTTCTGCGGATATTCCATTAGCTGCAACAGCTTTGTTTGACATTAGTCGCAATATTGTAACCGTCACATTGTAGTCAAGTCTTTGATTTCCGTTTCAGATTGGCTATTGAGTCTTCACCTTGCTATCGGTAAATGAAACTCAGTATTTAAAGAAGGAATCGACGCCCTTCGCGCAGTGACTTGGAAGATATTGCCATATTTTACTGTGAAAAGTATTACCTCTTGATAGGTTCTCTGGTAGAAAATGGTAAAGTTCGCGTGATGAGAATGCTAAACAACATAGCATCTAAGAAAGACCTAGCATGAACGAATGGCCACTGGTGCTTTTTATAAACCCGATTTGGTACTGTGTATAAAACGGAATTAGAATACACCCTACAAAAAGTAGCCTTGGGGCTGAAGAAAATTTAGAATATACTAAGTTTGTACGCCTTATTCACAACAACAAAAATGCAGATAAATTACAACTACTATAAAAATTTCGACAACTTTACGGAGCACTTAAAGTACTTCGCAGCGCATTCCTTAAGCCCCGAACATTGTAAGCAATTCAGGGTTAAGCCATATCAAAGACATTTTTAACCAAAGTGCCGGAGCATCGTGAAAGCGTCAATTTTTGGGGTTGTTATGGACATATTCCAAGAAAGAATTGAAATTATTTAATGTTTTTTCAATAAATGCAAGATTGTCCGTTTTCTTGTTCATATAGCGCTACAGCCCGGAGTGGACTTGGGCCTCAACAAACAAGCCTCTTCAGTTGGCACGATCTTCAGCTCGTTGCCTTAAATTTTGCACGTCAAGTTGGTTGAGGTCCATCTCCACTTCTCCACCTATGTGTGCCACTGGTTCGGAGTTGAAGACTCCTTGGGCCAAATCAGTATTGTCCAGGCCCTGTCCGTGGGCTAGGCGTCTTAGGCGTTGAATCCGCATACTCTTGACTAGGCCTTAAGTCGTGGTGTAGGCGGTACACCTCGTCGTTTAATATTTTCCTAAAAACAATTACCACAAAAAGGGCTAAAGATTGAAGGCAGAACTTTTCTGTTCTTGCGATGGCCTGGCCTTCTGCGCTATAGAACAGAATAGGGTTGATCCAGATAGTATACAATGCATCTTGGTCGGTAGAGAGACGCTCTGCCACTCAATAGCCTTTTAAGAAATAAAGAAACAGCGATTGGCAAGAGTAATTGTGCGTTTAATTCCGGTACTGATGTTGACGAAGTCCTTTGCTACCCCGAAGTTATAGCTGGCTATAGTGACATTTTGGCCGAGTCGTTGATGTTCTGCGTCCTTAAAGATTAACAATCAATAAATGAATATTGTGTTCTAGTCACATCAAAGCTTTGCTGATAGCGTTTGTTTACATTTAAAATTCATTGCTACATCGTGTGTTGATATGTAGTAAGTCAGAAGACTCTACTCCGACCGACCCATTCTCCCTCTGAAGAGGAATGCGGTCAAAATTACTATCATTAGCAGAATCTCCATCTAACAACATCAACATTTTCTGTACTTATCTGGTTGAGAGTCAAATACGCTTGTATTTTGGTGATTTCTTATAAGTTGATTGTACTTTATAACATTGGAACTAAAAACATCAATTAACTAGAAATCCTTGCTGGAGCGATCAGATTAGGTACAAGTGTGCTCTACATACATATATGTATGTATGTCAGATGACAGCTGTAACCTAAGACAATTCTAATGAGAAAATTTTGCAAGTCACAAATATATTTTCATCTTGTTTGAACACTTGATCAAGACCTACTCAACATGGTAGCAGGCTTTTAGTCTAATATTAAAATATTTGCCACAAGAAATTAACGTAAACAACCCTTTTTTTTCCTAAAATCTAAACGCATGTACATTTCTAAAAATTTATAGATAATACAAGTAAAACTAATTGAGTACATGCATAACTGATCGTCTATAAGACAATGCATTCAATTAAGCTTGATTGGAAAACCAATTCATCATTGAATGCATTTGTGTAAAAACCAATGAGTCAGTTAAGAGTTATCGCAAATGCGCTTCAGACAAGTGCGAATTGCTGATGCTTGGGTCGACCTTTAGTTGATAACGCTCACAAATTTGATTTCAGTTGAGAGTTGCGTGTGCCAACGATTGGAACATCGTTCGCAACTAGCATTTGTCTAACTTTCATTGCCTCGAGATGAATCTGATTTTGTGTGACCTCATTTTGACGAGTGTTTTATTTGGTGTTTTAGTCGTTGGGTCTCAGTATTCCGAAAGATACATTACGCTTCCTGTGGATCATTTCTCATACGCAAGTGAGAGAAATTTTAAGCTAAGGTAAGTTCTAATTCTAAAAATATTTGAAAAAAGGAGTCTAACCGTTTTTCGGACGCGTCCATTCTTTTCGAAACCTGAGAATCACCGTAAATCCCATTCGACAATTCACAGATATCTGATAAACGACACCTTCAGCAATGGCAGCCCAAATGCGCCGATTCTCTTCTACTGTGGCAACGAAGCAAATATTGAGCATTTCACGAATACGACTGGCTTCATCTGGGAGTTCGCACCGAAGATAAACGCACTAATAGTGTTTGCTGAGCACCGTTATTACGGAAAGTCAATACCGCCAACCGTTGCATCAGATAATGAAGCGAACAAATTCGGCTACCTAACTATAGAGCAGACCCTGGCTGATTTTGCGGCCCTACTGAGCCATATACGGGGTGAATCATCATCCCCTAGACCAGCCATCGCAGTTGGAGGATCATATGGTGGTGTTTTGGCTGCGCTTTTCCGCATTAAGTACCCGCACCTGATTGCCGGTGCACTCGCTTCATCAGCACCACTGCGCCAGTTCTCCAATATGACTCCTTGCGAGTCATACTCACGTGTGATCACAAATGTGTTCAGACTATCCGACAACAGTTTTTGCGCGACGAATATCAAAAAGTCGTGGGAAACGCTAAAGGATGTCGCCTATGAGGAGGGCGGCGTCAGCTTCTTCAATGAGGTTTTTGGCTTTTGTGAACCCTGGACAAGTCCAGAATCAGTAAATAACCTTGTCTGTAAGTAAGGGGACATCGAAGTGATGACAGGTGCCTATAACCGAATAATTTTTGCAGATGAACTAAATAACATTTACTGGCATATGGCCATGACGAATTATCCCTACGAGGCAGACGTCTATACACTTCTACCGGCAAATCCGGTGAAAAAATTTTGCAGCAGTTTGCATCTCGCCTACAGTGACCGAGAGCTGATCAGAGTAATTTAATTCAACTGGATTTCTGTTTTTTTTAAATGTTTTGTTTACACAATGTAGGCCTTTCGGCGAGCTCTTGAGGTGTACGTCAATCCAAAAGGAACCAATAAATGCTTCCAGCTTCCGAAAAAGAGTGTAATGAAGAGTTCTGATAGAGAAGCTTGGAACTTCCAGGTGTGCAGTGAGTTGGTCACCGCAATGTGTGACCGTGAGCATAGCATGTTTCCGGTAGGAGGATCGAATTTCTCAGAAACGTTAGACTATTGCAAGTTAACTTATGGGCCGCGTGTGGTGCCAGCAGCCAACCAAATAAAGAAGCACTTTGGAGTCGATGACCTTAAGTGAGTTTTGAGTTTCTCTTTAATTTTCTCCATTGTGGTATTTTTTTTTTTTTGCTTTTTTTAAAGGCATGCAACAAATATTATTTTTTCCAACGGACTATTGGATCCTTGGTGTGCAGCCTCAATAGTGACTGCGCCCAACGACCAAACTTTGGTCATTAACATTCCAGAGGGAGCCCATCACATCGACTTGAGATACTCTAATGAATTGGTATTAAGCTTGTGTCGAATATCCATACAGATGTAAGTAAATGTATTCTTGATTTTGTAGGACCCGCCTTCTGTAACAAATGCGAGATTAGTGGAGCAAATGTACATAAAAAAATGGATTAAATCATTCAGACGACTTAGACCACATTTTATGTAAAATGAGATCCAAGCAATAATTATATGTGACAAGAGAAGGTGGATTATTTCTGTTTCCGCGCATGTCGACAAGTTGTAAGACAACGAAAGTTAATTTTCGGAATTAAAATTATACAACTTGTGTAAGACTTTCGACGTTTTGTTTGGCTTTTGAAAAGTACGGTTACAGACTTATTGTAGTAAACAAAGAACATGACGTGTTGTAGAATATTAACCCCAAGGCGAACTAACTTTGATCACGATGGTGATGTAAACTAAGTGGATGACGTATGATAGTATAGCGAAATTGGAAGAGATAATGAGGAACGGGTATGATGGTGGGGATGACGATATTGCATTATTTTATTTTAACACATAACATCATCATGTGAAACGTGGGTTGGCTCTTACATAAGGATACAAACAAAGACTTGGACGCGGACATGACCAATGACTTGAACGAGAACTTGAACAATGAATAGAAAGAGGATTTGGCTAATAAATTGCACTTGGACTTGGACACGGGTTGAGACAATGACTTGAACTAAGACTTAAGTAAGAGCTTGAAAAAGGACTTAGACTGAATTCGGGCGGAGATTTAAGCATTTAGACAAGGACTTGGAACACCCATGAGGTCTTATGACCCATCGATGGATGCGTTACACCACAGAAAGTCAAACTTACGATTTCGTTTGATCTTAATGCAGAATCCAGCAGTCACACTCGATAATTTAAAATATTCTTGCGGTTTGATATTGATAGAGAGAAGCTCCAAAAATTGGCATAAATTGGGTAACTGTAAGCAAATCATATATCCAAAAGAAAGGAATGAATTTTTGTATTGTTTCATTTTATTAGTACATTAAAAGTGCAAATATTGATGGTACGAATGCCTTCATGACTTCTGTAGGGAATGACAATATGAAAAAAAAAAAAACAAAATGTTTTCCATAATCTAGGAACGGTTAGATAAATTCTGTACTTCCGAGTATATTAAGGCATCACCTTATTTGCCCAGTGTCAGGAATATAAGTAATCCGTTTTATTGAAGAATGCACTATTGACACAAATTTTTTATGTAATGAACATTTTGGGTATAGGTAAGTACACCAAAAATTAAATGTGTAGTTCAACATCTCTCTAATATAAAATCCTGTAAGAACCCGACACAAGTGTCCTGGCCAAAGGCCGCGACCATGAAGTGGCTGACGAATTCCAGGAAGCATTCGAAGTTATTCCATGCGCATCTCAACAGAACCCTATTTTTACAAAATAGTCTAAAAAGGTCTCAAGAAAATGTAGTGTCAAAATAAATGTTATGTCCAGTCCTCTCGTCATCAGAAGGGTTCAAATGACGATCGTAGTCATATAACGAAAAGCCATATGTAAGAAAGCCTCCTGAGAATTTTTAAGTTTAGAGATCTGCAGTGCGGGAAGAAAGTACTAGTTTTGCACTCTTAAATCGAGACCTAAGCCTTTTTATATTTATTATATTTCTATCGACAGTTTAGTTTCAAGAAAATAAGGAATTTCTTAGTATTTTAAACGATGAATGACAGGCTGACGTTTTTATCATTTAACTATTTTGAAGTAGTTAAGATCATGGCAAATATTTAGTATTAAACCAGAGTTAACACATAAAATGAAAAAAAAAGTTCCATTTTGCAACAGGGGAAAATTATCAATAACACATTGTACATAAACTATACATAGTTCTATATATTTCTAATACCATAAATAGCTGACTGTTTAATAAAATCGTCTAATTTATTTTGAAACAAATCCGAGGTGACTGGAGTATTCGGAGACCACAGCGGATCTCGTACAACGTATTCCACCCAAACATTACTGTACAATTGCTGAAGTAGTTCCTTAACATTCATAGCAGCAATGTCTGTATTTAACACAAATCTGAAACAGTGTAGGTATTAATGACATTCTGATCATATAAAATGTGTCAGTATCAACCCACTTTAATCCGGATGGTGTTTCCAAAAAATGCAAGGCATACTTATTAGTTTTGTAGAACAGAAAACCTTCTCGAGGATCGTGCGGAGATATTTTGTTAACAAATGACTTTATTGAAAACAACATTCCATACGTGAGTTTCGCTTCCTAAATGGGAGTATTGATAAAATCTTATAAGAGGTAGTATATGCAAAAACATTACTTCTTCGCGAGTGATCCCTGATTTTTTTAATCGGTTCCATTCTCCGTAGTAAAGCAGTGTTCCATATTTATCGAAAATGTACAAATTGTATATTGTCATTTTAAATAAATAGCACAAAGTAACTGTAGACGAGTTTGTCGGAAGTTTATTACTCTGACAAAAAACTTATTTAATTTCCAAAAGAGATTTGTTTACAAGATATTTGTCATATGTTTTCTTTCAATTATTAATTCACCTGCGTACCCGAAAACCAGTCCGTATTCAAGACAGATATGTTCAAATATTGTTCTTGTACATAAGGAATAGCGAAGATAGCGCTCGTAGGTGAGTATTATATTCACCCAGGCGGTCGGAGTTCAATTGAAACATTTTTTCTTCACCTCTTACAGCTTTTTTAAACTATGATAACTGTCAGATTTAATTGTTGTCTGGTGTATCAGTCTTCTTGGTTTTTCACAGAAATCAATAAGGAATTATTGGTCTCTGGTTTTTAAGCTGTTTTCACACCAATTGAAAAAAACAGTCAGTGTTTGTACGCGAATAGCTTTAATTTTACAGCGATTGGGCGAAATGTCAACGCAGTAAGTGCTTCCGAATCAAATCAATTTTATTAGTTTGAAAAAAAAATAAGTATACCTCGACCAAATTTATTGATATTAAGGGACGAATTTTTTTATCAGCTGTAAGAGAGAACTGTAGCAAAGATTGGCAATTGAGAGACGAAACGTAGGCGACTGACATACATAAGAAGTGTGCATCAAGGTACTTATATTACGCATTCTTTTAAGGCATGAATGTGCATCGGATATAACAACCAGACAACAGGTGGTTAACACTTTCAGTGATTTGGTATCACTTAAAAAAATGCAACACAAACACTTGTCTGTCAAACACTAGAATGTCAAAAGTATTTCCTAAAAGAAGGTACTTCCCAAGATCCAGATGCGTAAATAGAAGATAAGAAGATAAAAACAAATTTGCATCTAGAAGAATTGTTTATTTCAATTGCATTACACATACATTCTGTTTGCGTTGAAAAATGGCGACAATGGAGAGACCCAAAGTTCAGGTAAGAATCTATGGCAATTTTTTGTTTTTCTAATGCTCACGCAAGCAAGTTCTTTGTATTCTTATCGGTTGATGTGTTTGCAGAAAAAGAAAAAAACAAAGAGATCACAGATTAAAGAAGAAAAACAACTCACCGACTCTGAAGAGGAGAGTGAAGCAACAACCTCTAAGGCAGCTGCTAGCAAGGCAATTTCATTGGATATAGATTTTCCAACAACAAAATGCGATCAAATAGTTAGCCATGATTGTTTTGTATCATCGAAATACCAGCCGTTTGATAAGATATCCTTAGACGACGATGCATTGCTCAGCTCGGAGGAGGAAGAGAGGAAAGAAGCAGAAGAAGAGGCGCAAAGTGTAGACACAGAAGGAATAAATACTACGACAGTGGCTACTAATAATGAAAAAGAAGAAGAGTGTGGTTTGCCAGGTGAATACAAACCGGAAATTGAAAACATTGAGACACCTGCTGCAACCACAAGCCCTATAACTACACCTACTGCGCCGACAATTGGCGAAACTGTACACATTGGTACGCCACAACCATGGACGCATAATTTTGAAGAGCCATCAGCTCCAGTTTTTGACGAGCCGAAGACAACAACACAATACGACTATAAACCTGCTGTAAATGTTAAGTATCCAGATCTCTCCGATATGAGTCGCGTCGAAACAAAAACTGATGTCTTCTATCAAACATACAAACCAAGTTCAACAGCCACGGCCATGAGTCGCCTCAAGCCGTTTACAACCGAACAAATGCGCGAGATCTACTACTGCCAGGATATAGAGATGGTGAAACAATTTGAATTGGAGTTTCTCATGAACTCCCTCCTCGAAAACTGTGACAGTGATCCGTTTTACTTGCTCTTAGCGGAGTATTTCAATTTGCAAGGCAAGTTAACAATGAATCTGGCCGATGTAACAAATCATAACTCACGATTCGAGACGCTAAAAAGTGATATATGGACCCGTGTCGAGAAAACCGTCAAGGCCTCAGGGATATGCGGAGACTTGGTGTCTGTGTCTGCTTCAAAGACGTTTGAGTAAGTCGAATTGACAACTTTCTCAGTTTTGGGGAGTTCATATAGGATGACTTCGTTTGCTTGCAGGGTTGCCGTTATTAGTCGAGAACACCTTACGTTAGCCGTAAATGAGTTGAATCAGCTGCACCAGCTGATCTGCTATACATACACAGTCAACGTGGTTAATGCGAACTTAACAAAAATTAAGGTAAATGTTAATTTTTTGGCCTCTTTATGTTCTGCAATTTAAACACGATCGGTAATATTATCATTATGCACACCATTCTTTCAGATTAACAAAGTCATAGACGAGATCATTTCCTATCCAGCTGTCCGCCTTATAACCAACGATACACCAATTGCATTGAGAAAGTCACTCGATCAGGATAGTCTGCAGTTTATGACACGCCTTCGTCGAGCGATTTCGATTCTCTTTAGCTTCATCCGGAAGCCAAGTCCCAATGCGGTGAGTAATGCATAATTTGTATATTCTTGACAGAGAATATATGCGGCATTCTTTTAGACATTCACTGCCGATATCAAAATGTGGCTACAGAAACTCGTAGCCCTGCACATTCGTGTGGCCACACGGGAAGACCATTGGTTCTTGCTTTTCCATGTTTTGCGCTGTCCCAATGGCATCGGCAATTGGGCCAAAGCGTTTATTCAGCTCCCGCTCACGAGCACAACAAACAGCGAGCTCATCACTTTGTCAAGTCCAGAAGTAAATCACTGTGTAGCCATTTTGTACATCTTGTTATTGCCTATTAAAAAACGAAACGACTTCCTTAAGGCATTCTCTCAGGTAAGTGAGATGGGCCGAGGAGAAAATCATATTCCCTAAATTTATCTGAAGTCCCACAAGGAAATTTCTGATCCTGTGAAGGACGACCTGTGGATTTTGATCGAGTCGGATGGTGAAGAGGGTACAACCTCCAAGGGCGAATGTATTGGCTTACGGGAGAGCGACCTAATAGCGCTCCTCGATCAGATGCCATTTGAGCTGTTATTCTGGTAAAGGGTTTTAAATAATTCTTAACCTCAATGGACTGAGAGTTTTTGTATATTTTTGCAGCCGAGCGTTAAACGTGGAAAAAACTTCAAACGACTACATCCTGGATCCGGATTTAATCACAGGCAATCAGATTTTAAGAGTCATTGCGTTTTGCTCAACCCTCGTGGAAATATTTGGAGAGGGAATGCTGACATATAACCGGGAGCGATACAAGCAGTTGGCCAAACGCCTGGGCCGGCTCATTCGCCACATTTTGCAATACGTCTCGGACTATCATGAGTTGTTCATGTAAGAATTTGTTGCCTCTATGTGAATGTGAGTTGAAATTCGTTCTTTCTTAATTTTCAGACGCAATAATCTGTCAAAAGATCCATATCTGTGTGAGAGAATCAACGTCGAGCTGAATTCTCTTTTGATCAAAGCTTGTAGCTATATCTATCGCACGCGTAACTTGGCCACTTGGCAGTACTTCTCCTCACTGCCCTTCAACAGTCTCGATTCCTCAACGGTTTGGCAGCTGTTCTTCTACCTAAACGTGGGATTTCCAACGCAGTTTCCCGCCCCACACGAAGGTGAGGAAATATGTGTTTTTACTCATACCTCTGAGTACATCTATTTCTTCGCTAGACTACATAGCGCGCTACCATGCGAGTGACTTTTGGAATTACTTCAACGGAGCCAATGCGGACTCATCGGCCGAAGACTTGTACTACCTGCTGCAGGCGTTCTTTGAAATGGCAAACGAACGCGACAAAATGAAGGACTGGGAGCTCATACAAGCCATCTGCTTGCACATTTTTGACGTAAGTTTACCGAATGTAGTATTTCACTGGATCAGATGCACGGTTCCTTTCGTAAAATTCCAGATCGGTTTTATAAACGAACAAACACGGGACATATGCTACAAGACATCGCGAGACATGCTTGTGAATCTAACTCTTGCGTACCAAGATCTGATGTCGAGTCTCTTGCTCCAGCTGAAGATTCGATTCACTGAAATCGAAAACGCTGTCTTCCTATTTAAGTCGCTTCCGCTTGAAAACTGGAAGCCAGGAATGGACAGCTTCGATATCCTCTCCAGCTGGCTTCTGCACTTTGACTACAAAACCAAGGAGAACGTAATCGCGCGCATCATAATAAGTCATCTAAATTGGGGATTCGATTGCGACGGTCGTCTGTATCTACCGCACAATATTCACGTTCGCATGGCTTGTCTGGTGTCAGAAGCTCTGACCAAACACGCCCCCGAAGTCGTCGGCCAATCCGGCATTTCAGAGAGTGTGCGGCAAGTGTCGAATCTTATTGATACCCAGTCGACTAGAGATCAATTCACAACATGGTGCTGGAATATGATATCCGTCCTGCGTTTGCATTTGATGGATCAGAGCTTGGAGTCGGTTAGGAACACTTTACAAAATCCCGCCGAACCACTGCTCTTCATTCCAGATTTGGAGAGGATCGAAGTTATCCATCATGGCGTTACAGAGTCTCGACCACTGGCCATGTATGTGGCCATACTGGTCAGTCTTGTGGGTCATTCCGTACCACTGATCTACCAAAAGGGATTCGACTTGATGAAGCTTTTGTTGAACGATTACCGACACGCAGCGGTCATTCGATGCATTGAACTTGTCGTTCCGCTGTTTTTGGAAACACCAGAGACTCTGGCAAAGTGTGAAGGGTACGTCGTAACAACCTCAGAAGTCTGTTCTAGTAATTTGATGATGGTTTTATTCCAGTTTTCAGACGATTATGCAACAATTACTCAATGCAGACCGAACGTACTTAAAGATGGCTAAAGACATGATATTTTCAAATTCAATTGGACCAGTACTGGAGCTCTTGGACAACATGATTCAGCATCAAATTATCAACTATTACGAGTTTGGTTAAAAGATCATTTTGCTGAGAACTTTTCTTAGAGTGTCTTTCTTTTCCAGATACGGGCTTAACACACCATTGCTTCTGGTGAACATTTGGCTGGAGGCACTCACGAACATACCCAATTGGCAAAACACTGCCGTGCTGTACTTGATTGACAAAATACTTAATGTGGCTTATCAATCACCTGACGCTTGGAGCAATGCAAAGGAATACTTCAGGCGATATTTTTTTGTATGCTTAGTCCTGAGAATGATTTTATTTCTTTCCTGAGTTCAATCTTTTTTTAGGAATGTGATGACTGGAAAGGCAACAAGATGTCAACTTTGAAAATGTTCTTAGGCTCCAATCAGACACGTGTACCGAACCTCATTGGCACAAGCTACGGCTGGTTTGCGCTTTTATTACTCGATGTAGAGTTCCAACTGCAGGATTCAGGTTTTTGGTCAGAGTTCGTGCGACAAGTGGCTGCCGCCAGTACTACAAGCAAGGTTAACATGGAGAATGTCTTGAAGGTTAGAAAACTCTAAACACAAACACAAGACGAGATTCCTTTGCTAACCGGTATTTTTTTTTCTCAGAAAACATCCTCCATCATTAAGTTTAACACGTTTCCACCTCAAAATTTGGTAATTTACAAATATGCGAACCTAATAGCCACACTTAAGTGTGATCACCCTGCGCTGCCGTTACTTGTCCAGCAGTTCTTCGTCCTTTTCCTGGTCAGGGTGGAATTGCATGCAGATGAAGAAAGGTTTGAAATTGTGCCGAGAAATGATATTTCAATGTAAGGCACTTGCTTTATATTCTAGATTCCAATGCACTTACGGAGTGTCGGATAAGTTTTACGAACATAATGTGACCCTGATGAAGAAGGTGAAGTCTAATCTTAAAGCGGCCGAGAACCACTACGCCCAAAGTGTTAGTGATGAGGAATACATGACCTTTTTCTACAGCAATTGTAACAAGTATGTCGATATCGTGTCGGACTCAGACAGCATTTCTTTGATTTGTTATTTGTCTTAGAATGATGAAGACATATTCTCTTTGGCTGGAGGAAACAACGATCAATAAATTTACAAAGGACCAGTCTAACATACCGCCGCAGTACAATCCAGACAAGTTGCGGGAGATTTTGTGCGGAAGTACGGTAAACGCCCTTTCCACGAGTTCAGCATGCAGTCAGTTGAAAAGCGTCACAATTTCAATCTTTTGTTTTTTTTTCTTCAGCAACACTGGACAGAGTTCTTGAATGGACCAAAGATACGCAAACAACAGAAGCAGCAGTCTGAGCAATGGCTGAAAAAATGTTTACGATCAAAATCGACGAAACGCTTGAGGAATGCACTGCAACCAAAACCGAGGACAACTCCTCTGGGGCGGATAAAGACACACCTCAAGTCGTACGACAAGCGTGCAGAGGCACCTGTGCTGAACACCTCGTTGGTAGTTCATCGACAAATACACGCTGTGGATAAGGAAACATTGACGGAGTTGAGGAAGGATTTAAAAATTCTCGATAGCGTTGCAAAGTACGTTATAACTCGAGTTAGGCATACTTATCTCAATTATTTTGTCTCGTTATTTAGGAAGTTCAACCTTACAACCTGTGAACTGAATGCGATAAATCAAACATTCAACGAACTAATTCAGTCGCTATACACCAACTTGTCCGCGACAGAGAAATGTTTTGTTCAGTGCTCGTCCATTCTCCGAAAGTCTCAATGTAGCCGTCCGGGAGAGGTTCAAATTGAGGTAAGCGGTCAGGGGGTGATCTCAGCAAGGGCAAGATAAATTTCATCTCCCATAGTTTCAAATACCCACAAAACAGGCGCTGGTTGATAGGAAGCTGGACCTGAATAGAGAGCGGTACGAGAAGTTAACGACTGATATATTGGGACAAAATGTTGACCAGTTGGTGGTGGCGATGGATAGGATTGAAAGCGTTATCAGGTAATTGTATACAAACTTGCTCAGAAAACTCAGGCTCACATTCATTTCTTCATAGATTCATGGTATCATCACAAGTTGAGAATGGTTACGTGAGAGCTTACTCGAAAGAGGTAACAAAAGTTGGGATTCAATTCTTTTACGACGTGGTGAAGGCCATGAATGAAGTCATGATGAAGTATCCACCTTGTAACGAGCTGTGTATAAGTTTTCTAACGGAGCTAGGCGTAAGTCACACCGCGCTATATTTCGAAATCATTCATTTTATTATTTTCTTAAAAAGATATTCATCCAAGACAACCATGACACGGAGGGTTTGCGAATATTAGAGTTGGCCCTAAAGCGTCCCGATCTCCTTAAAATCATATCAAACCTTTTTGTCCCATATCGTACTGAGGCGCAGCACTTCATAGAGATGTATAAATTCTTAATCGACTCACACATGAAGCGGTGTGACACGAAAATCCTGTTTGTTCTCCTTTCCAAGGTGAGTCTATCGTTTCGTTGCCCTGGACAGATGCGTCTGATTGTTTCCCTTACAGTTCGACATAATGGGTTGGCTTGAAGCATTCCGACCAAAATTATCCGACATCAATCAACTCCTAAAGCTGATTCTCTTTGGTCTGGAAAGTTGGAATCAGTCGGAAGCTGATATCCTTCAGGACTTGTTCCGCCGACACTTGTTATACGTTTTCGACTTTGAATTTCCCGAGCACTACGGAGAAGTGGTGCAACTGGTTTTGGATGGGATTTCGGAACAGAAACTTATGCCTGTGGTGCTGTTAGACATCTTGAACGATTTGCTGAAGCAGTTCAACTGCGATCAGCTGACTGTTGATAGTGAAGAGCAAGTGGTTGAGGCAACGGCTGCCGACTTTGCACGCCGGCAGAATATATTTACACACAAAGCGGTAAGGAATGTGTCCTTGAAAAGTATAGGTTTGATTGGGTTTTTCTTTAGGCGACCGATACGGTAATGTTGTTTGCAAAGCACTTTCAAAAAGAGAGACTACATCATGGACTGCACGGATTGTATCCGAAACACAAGGACTATTGCAAACCGTTGTCAATGTGGTTCTCTTGCTTCAGTCGAATCGTAGTCACAACCGCCATTGTTGGATATCCAGGCCTTTTGGCCGACCAAAGTAAGTTGCAATGAATCACAGCTTCAATAGTTGATGTGTTCTCCCCTCATAGTCAGTGACTCCATATTCGCAAATCTAATCGAAATGTATGTGCCCTGGCTGATCGCCTACACCGAACAGGATATTCAAACATCATCTCCTAATTGGATACGCCAGCTTATATCTAATGGCAAGGTGCTTCTGCCGTGGAGTCCAGTTCACATGCAGACCAGCCGCATAATGATATCTTCATTCATCAATTCCATCCTTTTTGTATTGGAGAACCTTCCAGGTTAGTGACTTGGTATACCAGCGTACCTCACGCAGAGATAATTATCACCTTCCCTTAACAGTGTCTCAGTCAATTTTGGGACACACATTTAGTTTTTATGTTCACCACTACGCTGTTCGGAGTATGGAGGTTCATGTTTGGCAACCAATTCACGAAGGATTCGCTAAGCTGCCTTGGGAATTATTTAAACCTCTCCCGAACCATATCCATCTCTTCTATGATAGCTTACAAGAGGTAACTTCATCATTCGGTTGATTTTTGTCAGACAGCTCATTGTCACTTTTTCCGCAGTTTATTCCTGATTCGCACGCCATGTTGGGACACATCTTCATTCGGATCGATTGGAGCGCGTGGATGCAAAGAGTCTTTGCTTCCTGGCCAGCAACTGTTCAGGCACAAATTATTTCACGCCTCTTGAACATCTTTGTGAAAATTGCATTTGAACCGAATATTCACATACACATAAACACAAGCAAGATTCTGGAAGATGCAATCAACTATCCGTGGTATCTTGTTGAATACCAAGATCTGGAGAATCTCTACAAATGGATTCTATCCACTGTTGAGCCTTCAATCCTTTTGAAACTGCCAGCGGAGAGCAACTACACAGACCGAGCGGTATTGGAGTAAGTGCTGATTTTGGTTGCTTTTGAATCGGGGCTTAGTTAAAATTCTCATATTCTTGCAGTATCCTAAAAGTTTCATCGGCAATGATGCCAGAAAGAGCCGCCGCTGGACAAGTTTCTCATGCAACTGCCAAACGAATCCTCTATGCCAGATCTAATGTTCGTCTGCTGAGAATGTGTGCTGCAAAGTATCAGAAACTGATACACACCAAGGACGGTTTTGGCGCGTTTTCAACGGCATTAAAGGATCTGCTGAATTTAATGGAGCGGACTGTGTCGAGTGTGTGCACGACGAAAGAAGAACGTGAGCAGGAAGCACTCAATCTCATGATAGAAATTATAGGCTCCATGCAATCGCAAAGTGAAGAGACATCGAAGTAAGTGAACGAGTTATCAAATACTGTGATGTATTAACTGTCCTGTTCTAGATTCTTTATTGACATCGTTGTTGACTGGCAGTCAAAATGCAACCCTTCTAGCCCTATATTGTGTCAGACTCTGAACGCTATGGGACACTCCAAGGTGTTCGTTGCTGGGATCTACGTTCTTCTGGAGTCAACAATCATCAACTATTTTAGGATTTCTAGTAAGTCCTTACCCAACCTCGGTAATCGCAGTAAGCTTTCATTCAGTTTTTTCCAGATTCAAGTACGGAGGAGCACTGCCCTACGTGGAAAGCATTACTGAATTCACTTCTTATGTCCTACGACAAACTAGATGTTATGCCGTTTCTACGTGGCCAGTACTTCCTTTCACTCCATGCGTATATCCTCTACAAAATGAAGGCGTTAAGTAACCCTGGCGAAAAAATTACATTCTTGCAGGATCTAAGTCAACTCTTGGAGCACGTAAAAACGAAGTATGAGAGGCATACTCAACCTGACGTGCATTCGGCTTAATCTATTAATTTTTCCACAGTGCCGTGACTGAACCTCGTGTGGCTATCGTCTGGGGAGCCATCATATCGAGTGGTTGTAAGATTCTAGCTGAATCCGAGAATGCAAAGAAACCCCTCCTAATGCTGGCTCGTCACTTTCACGTTCTCTCAACGCAAACCGAGGGCTGGGGTGAGGGACTATTGGGTGTGATTGGATTCAAGAAGGACAGCATAAGCAATCGGTATGACGCACACATGCATGTATTCATGACAAAGTCACCTCACTTTGTTTCTTTCTAGGCGAAAGGTTCTCACCAGATGTATATCATGCGTAATATTCTCGCTTTTCCCAGACACCAGGTAGATTTATAAATTTTCCCCCGATTATCCTTGATGAACAATTTGGCATTTCAGTTCCAACACAACACTTCCCAATCAGGAGTTTGTGCGGTCATTCAACGAGATGAAAATGCTGTTGGCCAACAAGAAGTTTAACGATGTAAAGACGCTGATTGTGAAAGCGATTGAAGTGATCGATGATCACAAGTACACACAGGTTGAAAATGTTCCCGGTCTAATTTACAGAATCATACGGCTCTTCTACGATGACCATTTTCTGCAGACTGTGCCGGAGGTGTGGAGCTTTGAATTTAAGTGGCCTTAAGTTATCGTGTTGCGGTACCAAGGAGTGATTGTTAGTCATAGAAAGAGAGTCATTATAATGTACGGCAATAGACGTATGTATCCAAATACATTTTATATAAATATATATATATATAGGTAGATATATATTACTTTTTTGGCTTAGAAATAAATAAGAATATATATGATATATTTTGTTGTTGATTATAGACTTTTAGTGGTGCACAGGCAAATTGCCCACGTATTCGTTTCAGTTCTGTCAAATTTTTTTAGAATAGTCTGGTAAAGATGCTAGAGATAATCTCCCAATCGTATACGACGGTTGCTTACATCCGCTGACAAGGGCGTGTTCTACTTCCAAACACGTACACAAGTTTTCGGGCATATACTTCGGCGAAGGTAGCAACACAATTGGAAAATAATTTCTTGGCTTTCCATGTGGTTAGTTTGTGAATATCTGATGTCCACAGCTATTACCTTCTGCCTTCTGCAAATGAACAAAATTAAATCTTGCCAATTTTTGTCACTTTGTTAGTGAAACAGTTGCCCAGTCTGTTTTCGTCAAACCCCAAGACATGTTTTCGGGTTGTAGCTTACGGATTGCTTGGACACGTTGGCCTCATGTGCTTAAAACGTTTAAGGAATCTTGTCATAACGTCGGTCCTTCACGGTTCCTCGAAAAGATAAAGTCAAAAATTGCAGCTCCAAGGTGGCAAATATATGTTTTCCATACATATTTTCCAAAGTTTTATAAGCACAAAAATAATACTGACATTCTGTCAAGATCTTAAGCGGGATGAATAATAATAATAATTGAATGCCGCTACAGTCCACAGGGGACCAGGATCCAGCTTCTACAACAACTACTCGTGTTGTGCGTGCTACTGTTCTCTCACGAGTAGAAGGGACCTACACTTTTTTCACGACTCCGAACACCGAGATTCTAGAATATTTTTGGTAGACAATTGGTACCCTTTGAATGTTGTCAGGTAAAGAAAGAGGTGCCGCCGTGAAAAAATTGCGAGGTGTACCGTCCGGGAATCGAATCTAAACCTTCGGCGTGTGGGTCGACGTACTTACCCACTACTCCACGGCGACCTCAGGCGGGATGAAGCGACCGGTAAAACTTTGGATCTCGTTATGATTCCGCTTACATCGCCTAATACTCAATACTCAGATCTGATTTCTTTATGACGGTAAGCTAGGCACCTAATGGCACCAATCTACTGCCATTTAGATCACCCTTGCAATGTGGTTATGTGTTAAGCAAGCGACGTCTTCCAAAATTCCTTAAGCTGATTGCTAATCAGTTGCTCTTTGACCCGAAATGGTTTGGCTCTTTTATAAGAAAATGAACTGTTATTAATGAATTGAAATCGGAGTGACTTGCAGAACATAAATGGTGAGGGTTCGAAACGATTGTGACATGGCTTAGAATTGTGCATAATGAATGAATGTAGAAGCGATTACGCGACGAAGGGAAAGTTTCACTGATTTAATACCGGCCGACCATAGCTATCTGCAGGAATAAACTAAAATTCGATACTGTCCTTCTTGAGAGCACAGAATTGAGTACAGTTAGTCAGATATATGAGAAATCACGGACTTGGGTGGTAGAGGATGCTTTTTTAAATTGGAAATTGCGTATTTTTGACACGTCATGGAACACTGTCTCTCTGTTCTCGCGCTTATGAATGGAATTAAATCATTATTGTAAGTATTCACATCTGACCAACTTTAATATTTAATTATACCATTAAATAATACGCCGAAAAAGAAACAGAACGAACACAAACAATTTATAAAACAAAGAATATAGACATTAAATATTTTTCAACCCCCCAAAACTATTTCCCTCATTAAAGTCAAACAATCTCTATAAGTATCCATCCTGCGAGAATAACTTTCCGTAAAAAAACCTAAACAAAAAAACACCCACACAATAGCCTTCACCCCGCCACAAGAATGAATATTTAGAAAATTCAACAAAGCAGTCCATAAACCAAACAGCCGTTGTTGATACTGGCGAAAAGGTAACCATCCGCCCACCCTCAGCAACCCAATTACCTGCTTAGCGGGGACTCTCAAAAGAGCAGAGATCCCTGCTTAGGCCTCAAATGTCGTTTGCAAATATACCACAACCAGCATCAGCACCATTCACCCCAAGCAACTGTGCCAGCAGTTGGAGTGTACTAAATTATCTAAATGCCTCATGCGGGGCAAAAGAAAGGACGAAACAATTACCATGCCTCACCCTCGCACACATCACGGTGCTCAGTCGGAGCCAGTTCTCCAGACGATGTCACCACTGTCACCGTCACAGAAGAGGCGGAAGGTGAGGCTGCTCTTTAAGTTCAACAAATCGAGGGCCGCGTTGGATTTCATGGCACAAGCATGAAATAGGACTAATGCTTTGGATTTACGAGGACTGCCTCCAGTTGGCACTGGAAGAAGACATCATTACCGGTTTGCGAAGTTTTATGGACACACATGTATATATTTGCTGTCACTTGTGGCGACCTTAAAAGAAAAGTAGGCCAAGTGTGGGAGAAGGCAGGATGTTCCTCGCATCAATCGTTCCCCAGGGTCGTCGAGGGGTGGCGTCAAACCAGTTGAGATGACATCCTCCAACACCCGCCCAAATCATACGGATCATCGGAACGAATCTTCTTTACCGCTATCAGAGCGAATTCCTGTCACGTTTGTGGTTTACACCAGCCTCCACCTGGGTGCAGACGAACGGGTTGCAGAATCCATTAGAGGGCGGAGGAGCTGGGGTGGTCCTGGTATGGGTGGTATTTATGATGATGGATGGCGATGAGAACTTAATGAAGAATTATTTATTTCTCCAAGCTGTACGTGTGGAAATCCAATTAAGCCATCCTACAGAACTCAGGTACAGAGACGAGTCATCGGTGCCGAGTCTGCTGGGATGGGGGTCAGAGTGAAATCGAATGCTTGCTATTGTTGCCTGTCGGGAAGCTTAGCGAAGGTAAGCTCATTGTTGGCATGAATCGAAACGGTTGCTGGAACACTGTTGCTTTGTTTTGCAGCCCAACGGCACGGTGTCTCAGTAACGTGTCAAATGGATGGTGGACAATAAAAATTCAAATTACTGTGGGAGGGAGCCACCTGGGTGATGACGTTGAGATGTGCAAGGACGTAGTAGCAAGCTACAGGAGACCTAGTGTGGGTTTTGATGTTGTTCAACCCGAGTTTTCAATTAACGTTCAGTGGATGTGACCTGTCAGGAGCTGGTAACACCTAAGAAGCATTTTACTTTCGTGCCCTTGCCCTAGGCAGGATATCGTAGGTTGAAGGCGATGGATGGGTTTTCAATTAACTCTTCTTCAACTAGAGTCTAATGAACATGTCGTTTGATGCACATACAAAGACTCATTACTGGCTCCGGCTAGAATTTGAGCCGGGAAGAGATTGTAATCGATGGCTCCAAGATCAGAGAAAGGTTGGATGCCGGTAGCTTCGAGAAGGATGACAGCATCAGACTATACGCTTCTTAAGGTTATTTAGAGCCGGTCTTCCTAACGGAAACCTATTCAAGTGGCTGTGAACTGTATTGTAAGTAAGGGGCGGAAGGGGCTGATTAACTTTGTTTGTACCGACAGGCGAACTGTATAAACAGGTCTTACACAAACTGTAAATCATTTAAAAGATAGTTCAGGAATGCAAATCGTCTCTTAAAGTTTTGGTTGGGGTCCCATGGGACCACAGGATCTTTAGAAATGGGAACGCCTATGAGCTTGCCAGGCAAGGATCAGAGGACGTACTTTCAGTACGTACTCAGAATCATTGGCTTACATTAATTTTTGACTCTTACAATAGTCTGTAAGATACTTTTGGCATTCTTGTTTTGAAGACCACTTATTGTTGCATAAACAAATTAAATCTGTATCCGCTCAATCACATAAGGTTGTGGTCATCAACGGGCACTCTGGCATCGATGACGATTACCCACAGCGACTTGTGTTAAAGTCAAAGAAACGGGAAAGAAGTGAAGAGTCTCCCATCTCTTCTGCTCTGGCGGATTCCTTTTCGGGTGAAAAAAACCCATTCGGCTTGACTTAAGCGATCTATGTGACCCTACTATCCGCTCACTGGTTCTAGGTTTCTATAGTCGTCTCGAATGCTCGTGGTGTCACAAGAGATCTTCTCTAGACTAGGTGTGGCTGAATCTTTTTTCAGTCGGCTACTCCTACCTTGTGTGCGTGACAATTGAAGTAAAACATGGGAAAGTTCCTTTTACAGAGATACGTGTGTTGAATATGCCTAATTTGAGTAAGACACGCTTGCAGACTGTAACTTCTGTTCTTTACGTTGTAAGAACAAATAGAAAACTTTTGAAATTCACGATTCCATGACTGGCTTTCGAACAAAAGCAGGTGTAGGGTGTGATATGTAGTCTAAGGATATTAGTCGAAGTCTATCCTACGGACTCCCCAATCACTGCAGTATGTTCCAATCTACAGTTATGGCTTGTCGTGGAACACAGTTCTGGTTGAAGTGGAACAGGTTATTCTTGAAGGATATATTTACCCTCAAGGACAGTCAGGTAGCATCAGACACTTAAAGCTCCAAGACGGTAACTGAATCCCACATATTCCTAGACGAGATGGCTGAGCAATTCAACGGTGCCTTCTGCTGAGTTTCAGGTCACAGTTGAAACATTGCAGATAACTGCGGAAATGATAAATTAGCTTAGTATGTGACTATATCCATTCTTTAAGGAGCACGAGAACTTAGATATCCACATGTTAGCTTGAGGAACTAACGATGATCCCTCGAGCCTTAACGCTCTTGATTGCTTCTTTGACTTAGACTAAATTTAGGGGTAATAACCTGTTACTGTCTGATTGGCAAGCGAGACAGCAGACGGAAAAAGAAGTTTGCTTGGACGAAAAAAAAAAAACAGAAACCTTTCTTCATCTGCGATGCACTTCTTTGGCACTTTCTAGCCAAAGATTTAAGTATCTTTTTCCTTAGCGGTCTAAACGACTTAAACAGCACCTTTTCCACCAATTTGCTAAACTTCCTCATCGGCGGTAAATGGTCCCATCGAACACTGGAGTGGTAACAGAATGATTCTACATAAGACTACGTGTGTATCCAAAGTCACTTCAACCTAACTACCTACCAAATCGAACATCGGTATCCTGATCCCAGGGCAACAGCCAATCCAGACATGGGTTCCAGCTTAGATTTCAAATATAGCTAAAAAATCAACTATAAGCATTTTGTTGTCCATTTTCACCTCCGGAAACTTGAGTCTGAAACAAATTTTGAAGATGAAATGAACCTGTGTATAGAAAATTTGGCAACATCACTCAAAGTCTGTACTAAAACGTAAATGCAGCATTGTATCATGAATTTCTCTTGAGAGAAGTACCATTAGTTCTGCGCAGCATGTTGCTACGATTTGTACAGACTAAAACTTTTCTCCCGGTGAAGTTGTTGGGTGTAATAACTTCATTTTAAGTAACGATGTTGACAGGACAATGTTTTCAACAGATTCAGTGTCAATTAAGTGTATATACAATGACATTGACTGACGCATTTCAGCTCTTAGTATGCTAAATATTTCTTCCTTATAGTTTACATTTACGATGAAGAATTCATAAGGAAAGTGAATGCAACCCCTAGGTGATGCTTTTGAAAATTGATGTGTACTTCTGGCATTTTTTAACTCAGGCGGTTATTTAACGTTACATTTGAAAGAACAGTAGTGTGTTTGAAGCCTGATTGAATAAATACTCCGACAGTGTGCAAGTGTATCTTATGCTTATGAAAACAAAATTGGATAACATGAATAACCCTGTTTGCGTGAAAGGCCTTTGCAATTTATAAGTTCACGCCATACAGTGAGCACTGTACGATGTTAACGGTCACCAAAGCAAATTAAAAATGTTGAATTAAAAGTGGGAAGTGGAATTCAGCAAAAGTTTTGTGCAGTTCAGAGAAGAATGTAGAATGGTGCGATTTACTAGCAAAAATTAAGGAGCACTTATTGTCTACGAAAAGCTTATTAAATTTCGACAGAAAATTGTAGGTCGCCTCAACTTATGATGCAAATATTGTACCCACAACATACTCAAGAAGTTAGTGCTTGGCCACTCGTGGGATTGAGGAACAAAACTTTATTTATTTATAAGATCCTACGTGGACTACACTCTCTTCTTTTTTCAATGGCGCTCTTTTCCGGGTTGGACATAGATAAATCTCAACTTGCCTGCCCAGCTGCCTCCAGTTGCGCACATATAATTTGAACGACAATTTTGTGTTTGTGTCCATTTATTTAGCATCCTTACTCAAAATAGTTGTTCGAATATATTGTAGTCGAAGACAAGTGAACGTGATATAAAGCACACCTTTATGTATATCCTATTTAAGTTTTTAACAGTCTTGAACAACAGCCTTAAGTGACGGCGCTGCAAAGCTCCATTTAGTGCAGGGTCATTTATATCAGGATTTTAAGTTGCAAATTGGAAGCATTCAACACCCATCATTGAGGTTATTTGAGGTGTAACAAAATTTCTTAAATATTTGACATTTCGGTAATAGGTCGCTTAACAATCGAACAAGGTGATAAAAATATTAAAACTATAAAAGTGGTATTTTAAAGCCTTTTCCAACCTTTTGGTTGCAAGCAACGCGTGACATTGTGACGCCATTTGAAGATAGTGTAAGCGTTGCATCGTTGTTAAAAATTGGATTCATTAGAGGAGGCGTTGCTTATGATCTAACTTAATCGATTTTCTGTGGTTTGCAGTAATTGAAACTGTTGTACATCTTACTAAGGCGTATTTTACATTCGCATCTGCACTTCTATTTTTTAAAGTTCAACTTGTGCTTGTAGATTTCAATGCATTTTTATTTATCTAAATCATTTTTCTTACATGCTAGCTAAAGCTAGCTTACTAATATAATCTGCTGACTGACTGTTTCAACTTGCGGTTGTATAACATTTTCCATTCTCAAAAATGCCATATCTAATGCCATTGTTGTGGTAAGTCCAATTATGGACCTCTAATAATAATTGATTGACACTACATCCCACAAGGGAACAGGACCTAGCTTCTACAACAACTACTCGTGTTGTGCGTGCTACAGTTCCCTCACGAGTAGAAGGGACCTGCAGTTTTTTACCTACTCTGAACGGCGAAATTTGAGAAGCTTTTACCTTGAAAATTAGTACTCTTTGATTGTTGTCAGCAACTCGAAAAGGGTGGCGCCGTGAAAAAATTGCGAGGTGTTCTGTCCGGGTACCGAACCTGAACCTTCGGCGTGCGGGTCGGTGCACTTACCCACTACGCCACGACAACCACAAGGACCTTTATCTTGCAAGAAAATGTGGTGGAAAATGTAGATACTTTGAAAAGGATAAGGGATTTTGAATACAATCACAAATTCTTAGGATTGGGCATGATGTAGATCAAAACTTGTCGAAGATGAATATCTTCTTTATTCCAGGAAATGTCAGTCTTCGTGTGTCTACGAAAAGCGTAAATTAAGAGTTTTGAAAATCCCCCGCAGAATTCAAAGTTGAAGAGTTGCTTATTTTGTTTTTTAAACACTAAGAGCTCTGTACACCTAGAAATAATGACTTTTCAAACTAACTGAACACGTTTCTTATTGAAAAATGCAAGTCAATAAATTCTTAGAAAAACCCCATTAAAGGTTGGTTAAGCAATTCTACGAAATTTCTGAAATCAAATTAGCCCCCCCACCTTGGGGCTGTCATTTGTGAAGACTTCAGCTTTGTTCTCGGTAAACGAAAATACACTTTCACGCCAACATAACTACATTTTGTTAATCTGTTGCGAGTGGCTGTGTAAGTGGGTAGCCTCTCAAAGGGCTGTCACTGCGGCTGAAATGTAATTAAAATCAAAACAATCCCGCCCAGCCATAATCAAATTTGCTTCGACAATACAACGGTAATGAAATTCCGAACTAGCAGTCATTTCCAATTAGCGAATCTCATCCCCGTCGCTTGCACAAAACGGTTGCTGGACTACGGCCGAGTTGTACATCCTATTCGGCAGTCTACTAATTAAGTTTGCAGTGACGGAATCGGCAATGTGGCCTGGCACCGTGCTTTTGTGAAATGGTGGAAAGTGTTCGCACTTGAATTCGAAATTTGTATTTACATTGATTTGGTTTCGCTTTGTTGGAGTGGACATCGCTATGTCTTCTCTGGGTGTGCAGACAACACGTACACAATTCGGTGTCTCTTTCGGTCCCACCCCACGGGTGTAGACGTGGGGTTGTCGGGATAATGATCAATATTCTGGTCTGGTCTGGTCGACTCGGGACTCTTTCGTGGCATCTAATTGAATTCAAATTACTTTCCTATCGAATGGAATAGAAAATGGGATATTGATGACGGCTTGAGTGCCTCTCAACCCTTGACGTGATAGAGCCGTGTGGCGGTCGTTGGGAGGGCACGGGCTTAAATTGGGTCAGCAGCTGGGGACTGTTGACATCAAAGGATGAACGGAGAAAAGAGTGGAATTATGCGAAATTAAGGTGACTGTGGAATGGGATGATGAACTGGGACATTTTTCATGGCGAACTGTCTCGCCGTGAGACGGGTTGATTTGAAAACACAAACTGAGTTAGCAAAAGTATTCCACGATATTCTTTATCTCTTAAAAGGGTTTCTACTGAAATTCGGTCAAACAACTATCTACAAATTTAAGATTACTACTTACAGCATCCATGTAGCTAGCATTGATCTTCCAGTAGAATTTAAGCTTCAAATCTAAGCTCCCAGCATCCAGCACTGGTAACTCACTTTCTCTGAACTATAGTGGAACTTTAAAAACTAGTTTCCACCGAAAAACAATCCTGGGGTTAATGCGAACTTCAACTAAACCGTTTACAGGTCGTTCCCAACGAATTCCACTTTTTTAAAATTAACTTTAAGAAATCGGCAAACCGGTGCGAGTTTAGATATGTCCATATGTACATATCTGCACACAAAGCATTGTGTGGCATCTTATACTATAGGCTCGATTTGGTAACCTTTCACGGATCTTTTCGAAATTAATTGAATTTACTCCTAATTTTCTCGTTCTGTCTGCCTAATGCCCAACACAAGCCACGTAGTTGACATAAGGTCAAATTTGTTGTTCCACTCAACAACAACAGAGCAAAACACGTCGCGCAGGAAACCTGGTTCTTGCCATAAATAAAAAAGATGTCAAATAAAACTCGATTAGGTGTCGAGCCAACAATGACAATCAAACAGGGATTCAACACAATAAATCTCTGCGTCATGATAAAGTACGCACCACAACATGCCTCCCCGACTAAGTATGCAGCAATTACGTGAGTTTAACACACTTCAGTGACGTCACGACTCATTCTCCCGAAACGCAGCCATCTGGAGCACATTTATCAAATATTTTTCCGTTGATTTATCGAAATGAACACATCAATCAGCATCAAGGGTATGACAGTTATGTTCATCCCTTTCCTCGGGGTGGCAGCGATGGCGGCGGTGGCGGCGTTGGGCTTTTATCCTTATCCACAGGCAATATGCTACACAACCAGCACAGGAGCAGCGGCAGCGGCTTCACATACCATGCACGATGCTTTCGCCCAATGAAGCCATTTACACACTCATTGTGTCAGAGATTTTCAGGGATTTCATGGACTGCTTGGGGATGTGTGTATGTGTGTGGGTGCGAAGGAGGAGATTCTGCTTGGAGGAGCGAAGAATATGTCTCGGTAGCGGGTCTATGGATCTCTATTAGTCAGCCATTAGTGCTTCAGTCAAATTGGAGTTGTCATTATCGTCATTGACTTTCTGATGATTTCCTGCGCATTCATCACTCGAGTGCGGACCGTGTGGGCGAAGCGAAGAGTGCGGGTGAGAGCTTATCCTTGTACGATTCCCATCAGCCACTAATTCGTTAATTTGTGGCCTCGGCCTTTCATGGATGCTACACTGCCATTGCCATTAGCACTAAGAGTCGTGAATCGATGGGAGGGGGGGGGGGGGGAGTAATAATGTATTTCTATATTATACGATTTCAAGACATCTTGGAATATTTTCCATGTTTTTCACATCCTTCTAAAAGAAACTAGCTTTAATGAGGAGTGCTGGGCTGGAGTTCGGATAAAGCCGGAACGTGATGTGGTTTCCAATGATGCCGGATATACAATTCATGCTGGTGTTACACAACTTGAGCGAAAAGTCAAAGACGTAGAAGAAATTCGAGTTTCGTGAGGTGAAGGAATATTGCGTTATGAATGGAGCTAAATTTGAAGACGTTGACCCTACGAACTATGAGGTTAGGAATCAGCTGTTGGCCTGATGAGAGTATATGTAGTCTCTTACTCTTCCTTTTTTCAGAGTTTGGCTACAATTCAATGAATTTTGATTTATGCCTTCATTCGTTCCAAGCACGAAGGCAATGTAGGATAGAGGGAACTCGTCTCATTAGGTGGTCTGTGATTATTCTAAGGCCACTAAGAAAGCTAGTTGTTGCTACAAGAGATCATACAGCTCGTTGAGAAAATTTGCACCGAGACATTTGTGTCGTCAGACTAATCGGACAAGAGCAAAACAGTTGCATGGTGGCTTTAAGTGTCTCATCGTTCATGCAGTCTCCACAAAAGTTAATTGAAGCTACAGCATGTCCGCAGTACAGTTTCGAGTTCACGATTAGAAATTTTTTGTCTGTAGATAAACGTCTTTATTTTATGTCAGTCAAGTGACATCTCAGTTTGACAAATTCAAATAAATAAGTTTTTTGTCGTGCTTTGCGTACTTCTGGTTTTAAAGTGTGTCCTTCGTTGCCAACTATGATTATACTATTAGGATTCGAAACTTCAACCCGTTAGGGTTTGGCTTCCAGTGCAGTAAAATGTTTTTCGGGAGTGTTAAAGTGATTTCACAGTCAACGAATCAGATTGCGATTAAGTGTGTTAAAATTGTAAATAAGGAGCACTTTCTACACTAAATGCCACATTCAAAACAAAATTTGTACACCAATTACGGGCGAGTTTAGATGTATGTTTGAATTTTCATTATTCAGTTTGGTATATAAAAACAAAAATGAAATACAAGAGGGGTTTAGAAACTGCACACAAGTTGATGTAATATAAGCCCATTTGGCCTTGCTACACTTTGGAAATGAAACATAAGCCTATATGGCCTTTGCCACTTGGCAAAAGCGTGATAAGGACACTTCTTCTCTCCTTCTATATGAAAACCGAGAAATTCAATAATGTAATAAAAAGTTTTGTATAAGGCGACGCGCGTCAAGCGCCTTTTTTAACATTGTTCTTGAGAAGGTCATGCAAAACAATCGTCCAAAAGTCCGTACAGTGGCCAGCATACTTGGGCGACATTGACGTGAATGTTCCTACACAGCGAGCTGTCAATGAAGCACGGCTAAAATAGGTTTAGCGCTGAACCATGAACAAATGAGACTGTCGAGAAAGAACACGCAACATCGATGACTTGGCCAATACGTCTACCCCGCTTCCCTAATCGTATGAATAACATCAATTCTGAGATTAAACTCAAAGTAACTCCTGCCAACCGCTTAAAGATGAAATTGATTAATAGACAACCTTTTGAACGAACAAGCGTGCAATGTATTGTATGTAACGCCTTGGTCATTCCGAGTGAGACAATCTTAAATGTTTTGGTCTTTTCGAGAGAGTTAGTTATTCGTCCTTTAGTCCAGTTTACTTTGATTATGTATCGAGGAAGAGATTCCAAGATGAACTGTGTATAGACTGTACGACTTTATTGGCCTAGCCAAGTCTCTACAGATAGAACCCTAAATATTGGTAGGTCGAAAACATATTTCCAGCCCTAAGAGTATTAGAAACAGACAAAACAAGGAAATAGAGGACACTCGCGGATCCAATTTTACTCATGTAACGGGAGGCAGCTGAGTGAAGATCGTGCCAGATGGAGAAGCTAGCTGCTACATCAAAAAGTAGAACAACAAGATGATGAGAAAAAGAAGAAGAAAAAGAAGAGGAAAAATAAGAAGGATAAGTAAAGGTAGTGTAGAAGCAATGAGGGACGTACCGCACCCCTGCTTAATCAGACATAGGATTTTGAAAATGTGCAACCTCCTTTTTTGTGTTTGTTTATGTTTTTTGATGATTTTATGCACTGCAAGAGTTGTCGAACCAATTTCGAAATAGTTTCGATATCAATTTCCCCTCTTCGGAATATGTAGGAATTTCAGCAAAGTCAGAGTATGAAACATTGTTCTTGAGAAATTTTCAAACGAGATGACCAAACGGCTAGTTTTCATTTATTTGCGATATAATTTTGGATCAGGTTTAATATCAGACAACTTTGTTTCGACATTCAATTCGCTTGACTGTGTTTTCAACAAAAAGCCTTTCAACAGAACACATGCTTAAAAATTATGTTTTTTTTGCAGCATATTCCTGCAATTAGTTTAAGTATTGAAGACAAAATATAAACAAAAAATGTGCCACACAACAATGTGCCTTACACCACACGCCAAGGAAATCTCTTAAAAGCGTTGAATGGCTTTCGGACTGCCAGTAAATGAAATTTTACTTTTAACCAACGCTCTACATGGAATGGAAATTTCAATATAAAACAAATCCAAAAACACCCCGTAAACATTCGACGCATCCTCATCATCACTGATTTGAGGATAAATCTATTGCATAAAATGAAATATAAGTGCAATGGGGGACCCCTCATGCCAATGGTTGGGAGTCTCGTTACACCTACCTGTGAGTAATCTGTAGCCTTACGAGAAATTGCTGGGTAAACGTAAACTATTGTTAATAGGAATGATACCCATCTGCATCATTGACTCAAATCGTTTTCTCAATCCAAAGGTTGCTACCAGTTCTGTGTATTTATCTGTAATTTGAAATACAATAGATTGTCACCTGGAAACACTTGTAATGCTTCAATCTCATCTTCATATGCAGATAAAGATATGTCGGTGATTCTGAATGCAGACAAGAAAAAGCGAACGAATGGATTCTCTACAAGTCTCTTTCGAACAGTCTTCTGCAATTGACACATTATACCTGACGTAAGTGAATATCGCACAAATAATGTGTTTTTGATACCAGTGAACGTTCTCAGGTTGCTGTCATCGTTGTCATGACGCAGCGATTGTTCAGCTCAAAGTGAATGGACTCCAACTGAGCTCGTGTGACGGAAAGCAGCCTCGTACAAAGTGAACTGAAACCATTCCCTTGCGCCTGTTCACTTACGTCATGACAAGAGCATTTTCAAAGTGCTTGCTTTCAAACTATCCCTCCATTTTCCGCAGGACGTCTTCGAATTGTTAAACGACACACGCATCCTTATCTCTATCTCTCGAATTTCAAGTTCTATCTTAAATGACGCAAGAAGCTCTGCTGTCAACGAAAACGAGGACCATCGATTGGGATTGGCTTGGATTGTCAATTTCACGAATAACCCTTGTCACAGATTGCAGAATGTATTTTCACATTCACTTCACATAGGAGATGTGTGCGGGTGGGAATGTGAGTGTCTCATCATCACGATGGTCCATTTCCTGATGCGCCCAGTTTTGATTTTCCTCTTCTCAGAGCAAATAGATTTCGATATCTGAAGCGAGAGAATGGCAGAAGGATTCCTTCCGGGTACGTGTAGGACAATCAAAAGGACCTGGTGTGTCTACGAATGCGTGAATAAAGTTTTTAAAGCATCAAAGAACCTTAAGTTTGCACGAAAACGGAGTCCACTTTAGAAAGTAAGGTATGAGTAGTAGAAAGACTTGGGCGGACTTCTGTTTCAACTGCCAGGAAATAATTGTACTTGTAGAGATAGCGGGATTATTCCAAAAATGTGCGAGTTACATTCACTCGAGAACAGATTCGTTCGTCAAAAGAAACTTTTCGACGAAAAAATTCTAATATCAGAAATCAGAAAAATGTATATTTTCTTTATAGAAAACATTTTTATTTTTATAATTATCATTTTGCTTGGACTCTAATCTGATATAATGAGCCGTAAGGCAGTGGAACATTCATCCTAAATTCGGGCAACCATTGTCGAAAAAGTCGTCGGAAGTTTAAGTTTATGAATAGAGAATGTTAGATGGCTATAGAATTTAAACGTGTTGTGAAATTTTGTTAGTTACATTTTTCCCTAAGCTTTGGATGTTTGGATTTCAGGATCTTAGTACATAAGTCTCGGATTCATACAGCATTCACCGAAACTAAAAAAAAAAACAAAATATTTTGGCATAAATATTTGCATACATATTTTTTAGACAATAGCTTGAAAGTTTTTTGGGTCAGAATGATCTAAAAAGTTATATTAAGCTTGGTTTCCTTAGAGTTTTAACATTTTACGTATTTAAACTTTTCATTTCAACGAAATTTCAAAACAGAACAAGCCGTGTGGTTACTTTTTCAATAGCATTTTGAACGAATTGTGTGATAAATTGTCAACAGTTTGATATATTCTTTTTTTTTATCCAAAACTTTCTGTTATTATTTGCAACAAGCAGAGCACATATATATGAGGTGGTCGGACGAAAAGTCACGATGATAATAATAAATAGAACATAAACTTTTCAGAGAACTATTATTTTTTATAATAGAAAAATCTGTGGCAATTATGTGTGAAATAAAATATCGGTTAAAGGTTCACCACGGCCTTGGTGGCATACCTCTAGTCGATGGGTCAGACATAATTTTATCTCATCCTTTAGCTCTTGAATTATTTTTGGCTTATTGACGGAGACTTTTTTTTAAATATTCCTAAAGAAAGAAATCCAACGATGTCAAATCGGCGAACTAACATCGCCACGACGGGAGATAACATGGCCATTGAATTTATTTTACAAAAGAGTCAGTATTTCCTTGGTTACATATGTGGCAAGTAGCAACATCCTTTTGGAAGTCCGTCGTCGTCCAGAATCATATCCTCAATTTCTGACCACAAGAAGTCTGTAACTGCTTGGTCGACCTCATTTTTGAAGAAATACGGCCCAATGTGGAGCTTTATATCTCTGTAATGGAGATCCGCGCCAAAAAGGTGAAAGAAAAAGTTAATTTCAATTAGAGATCTAACAATTGATACATCAACCGCAGGCTACACAATGCAAATATTGCGCCTAACTTCACCTTAGATGTTAAAAGACATTTTATGGTTTGTCATGAGTCCTTAAAAATTCAATTTATATATATGCGAATAGTTAAACAAGAAATGGTTCAATTCCTAAACAGAATATGTTGTTTTTTCCCGCCACCACGACACTCAAACAGTGCTTACAGTCTATGAGAAGTTTCCAGAAGTTTGACGTTCGTCCCCTTTACTTGTAAGAGAACTAGGCAGAAGGTTGTAATGCCAATAAACAATTTTCTAATTTGAATTAGTAAGCAGATAACTTCAAAAATCTTTTATGCGTTAAATTATTTTAATACATTCAGAATAGACAAGGCAAATGTTCTTTCTACAGGTTGTTTCAAGTGTCCGTTCTCCAATTAAGAATAAGTGTCCTTATCATTGCATTGCCAAGATTGACTCATATCATTCTATGGCTATTTAAGTCAACAGCACTGTTGTTGAGATTATATTACCAAAAAAACAACAGTATTAAGCTACCAGCATATGTTCACTACAAGTGCTGAGGAAACTGCCTAGTGGCGAGGTAATGAGGGAGGAGAAAATGCGAAACATAAAAAGTGACAATAAAACTGTGATGTAAATGTAGTCATAAATCAAATTGACATTTCCCACGCAAACTTACCGCAAAGAAATACAACAACAATAGGAAACATTAGGAAAGTTATAGCTTAAGCCTATGGAAGGAGACAGTGGAGGTCGTAAGACAATGACAAGAAATATGGAATAGGAGAACATAAGAACTACTGACAATACGAGGAAGGACAGGACCTCTGTTTATAAATTTAATCTAATCTGCATTTAGTGATATAAGGTTCTCTATGAATTTGAACTTTTAGGTTTGCACAAGAAAAATATTCGATCCTCAATTAAATTGAGTAGAACTTAAGCTGAGATGTGGAAAAAGTGGTTTGCGTATTGCTTGCCAACTGTGACTGGATAATGGATCATCACTTAATGGCCCACAATCCTGAAGCTGAGTCAAGCAAGGTATGCATACATGTCTTAAAACAACAAAAAGGACCAGCGTATTTCGAGAAATAGCGTCCAGTTGTAAGTCTGAATCAATGTTCGGCGCGGGGGGAGTTTATAAACATTTTCGTAGCCGATTAAACTTTCTGAAAAAAAAAAATCAAAGGAACGTGATTGAACATTTCATAAAATAGTGCATTCTCCTTAACCTCTTTAAGGGATAAATTCTAAGAACGAAGAAAACATCAACGAAACTGAATTCTCCACTCTGCTTCCAGAATCCACAAAATGAAGTCGAATTATGCCAACGAGCATTAGATAAATACTTCCCTGATTCCCATAGAACTGAACCACCATTTCACCATGGGCACACAATCAGAAATTCACACACGGATACGCCTTCCTGCTCGGCTTGGGCAACCACACAAGTAGCAATTTAATGCCCCCATCCATTGTTGCGGTCCGGATCGAAGTGAATTAGTTTCCATTTCAAAGAGTCCTTTCTCTCAAGTTAACGAGATTCAATTGAAGAAGGATGGCAAATTGGTGAATTTTCCACACGACAGGATAACTTGAACTTCAACTGCGGCGTACTCTTCCCATCCATTTGTCATTTCCCCCTGGTCGCTGGGTCAGGGAGTGGGCCTGTGAATGGGGGCCATTCGCTTGGCTGAGTGATTATCTCGACGCATTGTACGATTTTGCAATTAACCTTGAGCCAACAAAACGTTCGGCGAACTGCTACGAACTTCTCCTTTCCACCGTCGCCATACTCGTCTTGCGTCTGCATCAGGTGAAGACTTACCAAAAGAACAATGGAACGTATCTAATCCCATTTGGGCGTTCTTCCTTAACTCGCTTTTCTTTGGATTGTAGATTTGATTTGAAGAACTCAATTTTGACTGCTGGCGGGCGGCGGCACAAGGTGAGAGGACGCGCCCTCCAACAGGTTTTTCGCATTAAACTGGCTAAGCCCATCATGTCGTCTTGTCACGGGGTGTGAGCCGCCATCAAATCGAAATTATTCAAACGACGCTTCCCAACTCGGCGGCGCATGGGACTGTTGCGGGGGGAAATTATAATTTTCTGTCGACGAGTTACGTCGTGCGGTGCAGAAGAGGCAACCACATCATCCGCGCTTCAATTCAATTTATCTGAAAACGGTTTTCCAAGGGTAAACCACGTATAACGATCATGAATAAATTTCCATCCATAAATCCAAGGGGGTGTGTGCGGGTGGATGATGCTTTGACACATCCTCGTCGGGGTGCGGGTGATACAGCGGAGAGTGCGTTTCCAACGCGTATTTCCTTTTCGGTTTCCTGCCACCGGGGGATCGTCTTCATCATCCTTCCGGGGATGAAAATGAAGAACCGTTCAAGAATTTAAGGACGAAATCGATTCGTCGTCTATTTGCTGAATTCCAGAACCGTGGAGAGCCTCCTCCACTCTTACCCCAATGTGCCTGCTGACGAGTGTGGCGAACGGAAAGGTTGTCTCCATTAAAGATTAACTGCTGTTCTGAATCACTCCTTGAAATTTACTCACACACGCACATACATTCGCTGGTGCAGGGACGTTAAGAGGTCCTGAGTTGAATCCGCATACAATTGGATTACGGAAGGGAGAGCGTTTAACCAAGCGAATGTGTTACTGTGGGCACTCCTGGTAAGGTGACAAAGGATATCCTCCTTCTTTTGCGAACATTTTGTTCGTACGAGTATGCGTTGGGCGGAAGTACATTATTTGCGAAAGGATTTCGATTGGTTATCTGCAGGGCGGTTTGGGGGGAGTTAAGGTCACTGCAAGTACACACACGGGGAACAGAGTCCACTTTGAAATAGGTACTTAACGGCACTAAGCAGTTGGATTAGGGACAATAAATTGGATTTGAGGACGAACCCTTTTCAGGGACTTTGAAGATGTTTGCGAAGTTGTGAGTGATACTCGAGTGAGTGGGGTTTTTGAGGATGGGTCTGAAACTTTGAGGGAACTTGGGAGAGCAAATAAATCCAGAAGTGGGACTTCAAAAAATAATGAATTGTGTAACTGTTGTGGGACTTCGGGAGCAGTTGTTGATAGAATGTGGGCTGGTTGTCGATTTGTTTACTGCAGATATATGCTTTTAGTGGGATCCCGAGGGAGGCCTATCCCTCAGTTGGAACCGAAGGTACTTGGAAATTGTTTGTTGTGCGTTTTTATTGTCCATTCACAAATATAAGCAGAAGATTATCGAATTTGAGGTCTTTTAAAATTTTATTCACTTCCATAAAAAGAAGTCGTACTCGTTTCATTTTAAATTTCTACCTCGTCGTTTCGTATGGTAAGATAGGGTGTAAGCAGAAAAAATGTGCATGCGGCGAGGTGTACAAAAAACTGCTACAACGGAAAACTAGGGAGAGAACTTTTTAAGGCTGGCCGCAGGTAGGACATCTACACCTGATCATCTGTGAAGCTTAGGAGGATAAAAAAAAATTCGCTATGCGATGTAGGAACTTGCAATGAATTTCGGCTGTCGTGTGATTTTTTCAATCTTACACTGAACAGTTTAGTCGGGAAAGCAGGTGTTAACACGGAAGGGACTATCTTTTTCAAATCAGCGCAACTCCTGGGTTACGCAGATGATACGACATTGCCGCGCGTTCCCAGCAGGCCATCATAGGCCTTTCACGATGATTGAAGAACAGGTGGAGCGAGTTGATCTTAAAGCCAATGAGGGTAAAAACAAATATACATTACATACCATCTCGATCTTGGGGCAAACGTGAACTCTTCAAAAGTTCCTTTGAAAACCGCATCCGTTAGGGTTTTCTAAAAAGCCAAAAACTCCTAACGCAAAGAACCAATATCATGGTTTACAAGACGCTTATCCTGCCAGTCTTGTTGTACGTAGCTAAAAACTGGACGACAAGTTCAAAGGTTGAGAGGTTGATTCTTGAAGTCTTCGTGAAAAAATTCTACGACGGATATGCATAAGGTCCTGTCTGTGAGAAGGGCGAATGGACGAGAAAACAACCGCGAACTCTACGTGTTGTATCAAGATGTGGCCACACCGAGCGAATGTATAACAAAGCTTCAGCAAAGAGGGTCTTCGAATCGCAGTCTCCATTTTTGAGGAAAAGAGGAAGAGGTAGAAGACAAAGTGATTGCTGACATTAGGGAACTTGGTTTGGATGACTGGAGACAGCGTGCCTAGGACCAGGGATTGAAGGTGACATTAGCTCATGCTTTGACAGGTTACCAGCCTGATAAATAAGAAAGTACGAAATAAACATATTTTCAAAGAATACGTACGTTTTACGATTAAACGGAAAATGATTTCTTATGGCACAAACATTTATTCATTTATTCAAATCTTCAAACAACTTTCCATATGTCGATCGCATTCATGCCTTTCTGGGAATTCTCCTTTATCATACAGTCACTTTAAAACGCATTCCGCGAAGTCGTAACTCGAACTGCTGAAATATCAATTCAAAGAAATCTATATAAAGTGAACACACATCCTGTGAAACGGTATTCGTATGAAACGTTATTTTTGTCAAATAATCACATGTGCGACGAGACGTGCATGTTGTTTTTGAAGCCTGTAGTTCTGTCCCCTTATCAGAAATATGGTTGCTTACACAGCACTAAAATATTTAGTCACAATCTTTTCTGGCGGTATTATTTAATGAACACGCTGTGAAAAGGTAAATGGTGAGCAAGATTATGGGTGAGCTAGCATATGCAGTGCTCTTTAAATGAAAAGTTTCACCACCAATGCATGGTTGACGTTAAGACAATAAAAACGATCCAATGATTTCTGGCACTTATGGAACTAGATATTCTTCAGTTCATACCTTAATAACAAATTTTGTGAAAAATATCTGTCGATAAGAAATGCGACAAGATGTTGCAAGATGTCGTAATAGAACTAACGTCAAAATGGCAGTGCGGCATTCAACCCACTAACAGACTTTTCAAATTAAAACAGGTTTTTTTATTTTTAGCTTTTAACTTTATTTGTTACATTTTCTCAACTTAATGTTCTTCTTCAACTAAGCTCCGTCGCACACTCTTTGTTTTCTCGAAACCTAGCTTGGCATTCAACGTAGTAGACCTAAAGCGAAATTTATCAAATTTGGACAAATAGATGTTTCGGGAAAAGGGAATGCAAAAAACGCTTTGGTCCACGTGGCAACAATGAGCGTTGATAATGATAAGTGAGTTTAGGTAGCTAGGTGACGAGGGTTACCAAGACGTAACTCGCGCACCCACGCGCTTTTGAGAAAGTTAGCAGGAGTCAACAAGTCGTATCAATTTGCAGATTTTCAAACCGTATAACATTTATTGCAAGCTCTTAGGTACAACGTATAACTACTTGCTCAGCTGAAGGCCAGAATGGACACATTTGCAAAAAAACAGCACAAATCACATGGATATTGTTGTGCGTTCTTGGGTTGTTGGCTTTTAGAAACTCTACAGCCATTGAGGAGTAAGAAAAATAAAAGCAATGGGGGTGGGGGTGGTTTACCTCAATCGTAACAAATGATATTCTAGTGGAAATTCGTGGCAGTATGACGCATACAAAGATGATTTAGTCCAGACGGAATTTTCGTCAAACCATTAAACAGCAATGCTCAAGGTTAGAGGTTGTTCGATTCACAGTTCGCAGTTTTGAAAAGAAAAGGAATATCTTACCTCAGATGATGCGATGAGTAGCCCCAATTTCACAAAACTTTCTGCTGAGAACTAGATGAATTATGTCCAGGACCGCTACTAATGGAAGGGAGCAACTGCTTAGAACCGAATTTTCTATGAGATGAAGATCGCACCGTTTTAACAGTTTTTTAATGCTTTAAAGTCAGTGCTGCCAGGAGAAGCAAAACAAGTATAACTCGTTTTGAGCATTTTGTATCACACTTCGAATCATACTATTTTGCTCCTGTGATTAAGAAAAATCAGGAAGTAAATCAAACAAAATTTTGTAATTTTCATTCTTGTTAATTTATTTCCCTTTTTGAACGTAGTAGCAAACACACCTATGCCAATTTCTTTCATATTTCAAAACCTGCGTTGCTAAAACGTTTAAACATTACAAAGAACTAAAAATTCACTTATAGCTGTTTACAAATAACATGTATCTTGTAGATTATTTTGACATGAAATTTGTCACAGTTTTCACTGACAGTGCCAATTTGAAAAAAAGTAGTTTGTCCTAACCGGATCACACAAGTAAAATAAAATTCAATTCAAATTATCCAGCATTTTTTCTTAATTTTATTTTCTTACAGTATTTTTAGAAATTTTAAAATTTTATTTAAATTTTTGTGATATTGCAAAGTTCGGAGAACTTGTTCAAAACTCTGTGAATAAAACAAAAAGACACAAAAGTCACTTCAATTCATTAGCATAAGAAAAACAGAAATCATCTAGAACTCAATTAAAATTAATATTAGGGACGTTTAAATCAAAATGTGAATACACAACTTTTGGTCTGACACTCCCTTTGCAGACAGATGCAATCTGTGGTGTGTGCTTTTGTTGAATTTGAAAACTGAAATGTTTGTCAAAGAAATGTGTTTTTCTTTGCTCTGTGGCAACTTGAAACGAATGCATTAGAGATCAAGTTAGATGTGCTTGAAGTTACTGACATGAACGGAAACTGAAAACAACAACAAATGAACGTTTTCGGAAGTCCTGCTTTTTTTTGTAACACAATGATGCTCATACAAATTAATGCAATCAGAAGTTAAACTTCCGAAAATAAAAAGTTTTCCCCCTTACCCAATCCTGCAAAACCTCCCTCAAACCTCCTCAGAACAAGGATGCTTCTTGTAATGTTGTTCTTAGCATTTTTTTCTCCCAACTATCGCACCCAAATAATAACCCTCCCCAAAACTGTGCTTCGTTACGAGTTAACAGAATCTGTAACCGCCTCTCTTCGTTCGTATAAGAGAGGATTTCGCTTCACAAAACGTCGAATAAAAGAGCTTCATCAATGAAGGACATGCTTCACTTTGATTGTCGTCGGAAACATTCCTTCTGAAACAATCGACTTCAGATGGTAAAAATGTATCCGTAACTGTGTCAGCAACCCTTGTTCCTTCCATGCGGCAAGTATACGCCTCAGGCAGTGAAGCTGCAAGCCAGCTGGTGGTCGTCTAAAGAGAAAATATCCCGCTTGCTCTTCGAAGTGGGAAAGCTTTGTCCTTGCTGTTGCTTTTGCTTTCGGAAACCACTACCAAGCACCTGTTCGATTACCTCAGTTGCGATTAGTCCTTCAGTGGTAACGACACGGTAAGGGCACGCGTATCCTTTTCATTCTCTTCACATTCATTCTGCTGCTTTTCGCGGTTCGGCTACTTCATCCTGTTTAAAAGCTTGCTCCGCGCAAATATCGAACTCATTTCCCTTCGCTGGGTCGGTCGGCGTCTACCTCAACTTTCCGCGCTCTGTTGCGTGTCCTTCGTTTGGCGTGTTCGCAACGAATTCCACGTCGAATTCGTAGATTTTCGCATTATTGGCTTGTGATTTGAAACGCGAGTGGGAGTGTGATTGATTTTGGCAAATTGATTGCGTGCACCAGTGATTATCCTTGTCAAGGATATACAAAATTTGTCCTTTGTGCTTGTGTGTTCGTGGTTCTCGGTCGCTCCACGTGTGCGACTGTAAATGCAAACGCGAAGCGTTTAAATCAGCTCTACTTTGACACCATCATCCCAGCATCGACAGCGTCAGGATGTTCTGGATATTGCGGCGAACTGGAGCAGTAAATTTTTTCAATTCACTGAATAACAATTGCAGCACATCAAAGGCGAACAACAACAACACTGGCGGTAAGTGTATACTTGCCCACGGGCATTCATACCCATAGACCTTCGAGTGCATTACAAAACCTCACTTCAGGGTGAGTTTGTGAGCTTCTAAGGGCTGCAGGTGCGAGAAATAAAAGCCCACAGACGGGTTAGCATTTCCGGGAGACGCAAGAATTTGAAAATTGAATTTGAGAGAGAAAGTGGAAGTTAGGCTAAAACCTTTAGGGGGTTAACCATAAGAAAAGTTAGCTTGGAGCATACTCTGTTGGGATCTGACCTTTGGCAGAACCAACGCTTCAAAGCGGAAGCAAATGCTGACAGCACCGTATCGCGTCTTCGTTTCGGCTCAATCAAGCGGAAGGAAAGGAGATTTCGTTTCCTCTGGGAAATCGCTGTGAGATTTCCGTTTAGCGTATCCTCTTTTGTGAACGAATCTAGTCCCTGCGCCAAAGATAAGTCCGTCTGTGTAAGTTATGGCGCAGTGTGTTAAATTCCAAACAAAGAATGGCACGTCCTGTGTGACAAGATGTGGGTGTATGCCGTCTTTCATTTCAAAACGTTTTTTTTTTTGGAACCCATCAAATTCCTGTGAGGACTAAGTCCAATGTGGGGGGAACACCTTAATTTAGCGACGAGGGTTGAACCTTCAAATGTAGGGAGGATAACTTGGTATGGGTCGATAGGTGGTGTGTTTTCTGTCTTTAGCTTAAGTGACGTCTGAGATTAAAATGTCGGCAGAAGAGGAGAGTCGGGAATTCAATTGAGGGGGTGGCGTGGATGTTTGAATTGAAAAATGCCTTTGAAGTGGATCCTTCAGAGGGTAAACTCTGAAATATTAAACTAGTGTACATATTCTTGACAGCTTAGTCGCATGTGTGCTTGACGTTGTCCCTTCATTGTTGAATTTGCTAAGGACCGTAGGGCTCAACCTGTGAGGTGAGTGTTAAGGAAGTTTTAGCAGCAACAGGCAGAGGAATGTCTGAAAAAAGCACAAAAAGGTTCTGATGGAATGCTGAAGGAGTTTGACCAATCTATGCAGGCAAACATTTGAACACAAACTTCTCAGAAAAGAAACTTAGAAGTTAAGGAATGCTTCACTACTTATGCTGATGTCCATTGACTTCAAGGTCTTCAATGGTTCAAAAATTGAATGAGATTAACACTCTGACAGGTCAGATGTTAAGGTCCCTTCCAACTTCATTTAGGTTGAATTCACGTACGATTCAGCTTAATTGCGTCATGATCTTTATTCTTGTCTCCGATGACTACTGTTCTGTTCTGCTTTATGGACTGGGCTACTGACTGGGCTGAAGAGTACAGCGTTGATGTTCTGTTTTAGGTGCGTTAAAAAGATGAAAGTACAATCATGTGTTAGTCGGAACAAATACTTCTTCTAATTATTTAAGTAATTTGATACATAAGTCAAATATGGCAGCCGCTGTGGGGAAATAAGAAAGTGTGTTGTTTCCTACTAGAGAGGAGACAGACTTACTCCTCCTGTCGACACGACAGGAGAGTGACTCTACAGTCCACAAGGGATCAAGAGACTGGCTTAGCATTAACTTTAGTACTTTCACGAGTAGAAGGCAGCTTTTTGATGACGCCAAAAGATGAAATTTGAAAAGATTTTTCAAGATAATTAGTAGTCTTTGAGTGTTGTCTGCAACTCGAAAGAGGTGACGCCTTGAAAAAATGCAGGGTGTGCCGTTTGGGAATGGAACCTCCACCTTAAACGTGTCGGTCGACGCACTTACCCGCTACGCCACGGCGACCACTGTCTAGATCTGTCTACTGTTTTGTGCACCATAAAAAATCTCATCTGTTGCATTGGGCTAATGTTTAGGACTCAAGACTGTGTGGATGATTCTATTGAGCGGACCGATTTTTTTCATCAATTTGGATTGTCCCTTATATGAATAATATATATGTACTTTACACCTCACAATAGATTTATGTTTTTTTTGTTTCTCCTCCTGTGCAATGGAGAATTAAAGAGACTAACCCATCGAGAATTGGAGAAATGTCCTGTGGACGGATTAGAGTAAAATTGTTTTGTATGTTTGCTCTGGGTCACTTAGAAACTGAAAACACCCACATTATTCTGTGAATGTGATAAATAGCATCTATAACGATTTTGTCGAATTTCCTGTTCTCAAAGAAAGTAAAAAAATGTTGGCAAATGTTAATCTAATATAAGAAAGGATCAACGGATATTTTTGCTTATTGGCAACTGTTTTTCCAAGAGATTGGAAGAAAGATTCTCCAGAAGCTATGAGAAAATAAGGGCGTTCTCTAAACGGAAGACAAAAATGTACATCGGTGGATTGGGAGGGTTAATTACACACTTAGACAGGACTTTTTTTTTACTGCAATACCACTCTTAAATGGGAAAACCTAAGTTGTTAACACAGAGAACCAGTTAGAGCTGGTCAGACAGCTTACAATCTTAGATCAATCGAAGTTTCAAAGCAGTATGCATTCAGGTACTTTTATCTTTTTGATGATAACGCTGTACAGGTTTCATACATAAATGGTCGAGGATGACTTTGAATTCATTTTCATCTGCGTCACATCTACAGACATCATTAATCAAATGTATTCCATGAATAAATCATAAATTATGACTTCGTATTTTTAAAAAAGTACGTTTGTTTTTTTAATTTTTTTTCTCTTAAACGGACACCCTCCCCTGTGGACAAAAACCCCGGTAGGTTGACTGTCCACTTAATAGAGAATTCATTGTTTTTGAAGAAAATGTTGCCCCATATATGTGTATTTCTTGGAAACAGCACCGCAAATTATTCAGGGACACACAAGCACTACGCAATGTGAGGCAATAAACTGTGAACTATGTGAACCCAGTTTCTTTAGAAAGTACTTTGTGGGCGACAATTGTTCGTTCAAGATTTGGTAGGACCCTAACACGCTAAACTTAAGATCATTTACGTGCCAAATTGTTCAGTGTCAGTCCAGAATAGACATTCAATGAAAAAATACAGTCTCTTTGCGTTTGCACAGTGCAAAAATAAGGATAGAAACAGTCCCGCTAAATACAAATCCTGAGCTCCACTAACAATTCTCTGCAAAGTTCTGATCGCGATCGGCACTTCTCACGCTGGCGTCTACTTTAAAATGAGCTACATAATTGCTTGGTGGTCATTACGTCAGCTTACCAGAGTCAATAACTCGGCTGAGAGTGCGTTTAAACAAAGCAATCAGGTTAATAATTCTTATGAAAGTCCTACTATTGAGATTATTTTCCTTTAAAGCAGTAGTTTCGACGTAAGCGTAAGATTTCTGGATCTTAAAATTCTCGAAAGTCTTAAGTAGATAATATTCGTTCTTATTCCCTCTTCCATCAATTTATGCTCCGCTTCCTTCATCTGCTTTCTTTGACCAATTATTTCTCTCATAAGACTCACCAATTTTCTGACACGGAACGCAATAGATTCTATAGTTTGAAGGCTAAGAGAATATTGGAATATTTAGTGTCCTTAGTTAACCGAATTCCATTAAATTTTCTTGTTGTTTACCTCAAGTAATGTATGAATATGTCCAAGTGTAACAAGTGGCATCCTTGAGAAGCATTTCAAAATGCAATGAGTTGATGTAACATTAAGTCAATCTCATGAAGTTGGTGCATGCTGTAGGTTAGCAAAGACAAAGTTGTAGAGAAAATATGAAACGGGGCTGACACTTTTCAGTCAAAGAACGGAATATTCAAGAACGTTTTCCGATTCCGATTATGGAATCGCTCGAAATGCCAATTAGTTGCCCTTAAGCAAATTTTCGAACGCGCAGTTTAGTTAAAAGATTTGCTCTTTAACCACATAATACAAATATGGAATGCTCTTCCCAATTCGAAGTTTCCTCCTCATTACTATACACATGCATTTAAGACTAATGTCCATCTGTACCTCCCCTTCCTTTCTTGTCTATACCTTCGGCCCGAGGTGTAACCTGATTCCAATAATTTAAGGGTACTCATCTCTTTTCCCATATTATTATTAAAAGAAGTCGAAAAACTTAAGATCCGAGAGCTTCAAGATACCAAATATACGAAATTCCGAAAATCGAAATCCTTACAGAGAGTTAATTAACTGGATATATTGAGGGTATTGAAAAGATTGCACTGCCCCCTTCCTAACATTAAGGAGAGAGACAGAATCCCGAAGGCAAAATTTTACTATCTCTAAATCAAATAAGTGCATCGACTGCGGCGCAGAAAGTCTGGGTTCGATTCCCGGACGGGACACCTAGCATTTTTTTCACGTCACCACCTCTTTCGAGTTGCTGACAACACTCAAAGAGTATTACTTGTCTATGGAAAGCTTCTCAAATCTCGCCGTTCGGAATCGGCAAAAAACTGTAGGTCCCTTCTACTCGTGAAGAACAATAGCATGCACAACACGAGTAGTTGTTGTAGAAGCTAGGCCCTGGTCCGTTATGGGCTGTAGTGCCACTCAATTATTATTAAATCACCAAAGTCCCAAAAGGGAAAAGTCATAAAATGTTCAAAATTCCGAATGGACCAACGTTATAAAACATGCCGGTTCTGTGACAATTATGTTTGAAGTCTGCATTGTCCGAATTCTGTTCTTTTTCCAAATTTCGCAACGAAATAGTTGCTGCAAGGGGGGGGGGGGCAGCATACCATATACCTTTCCTTTAAACTTGTTTTTTACGAAAGAGTGGTGTTCGGGCAAACCTTTGGGCATATCAGGATTTTGTTAGTAAATCGCACATCTGACAAAGTTTGCCATAATTTGTAAAATTTTTGTGATCAAAGACCGCCTTGTGAATGTACAAAGTTCTTTTCCCAAATTTTCAATTCCATTACCCTTGAGTTGCTGACAACGCTCTGTGTGCAACAGCAATAACAATCAACAAAATGTCAATTGTCTACTACTTGGACTTTCATTGTGCATTTCCTCACATTCGACATTAGCGTTGTATTTCTAGTACTCCGGCGATGTACAAAAATTCAGACCACGCTCACCCTTAAATAATTTATTTCTTCGAAGTCTTCACTATCAAATTCGCCTTTTCTTTAGTCATTCAAGGTACGCACAGCATCTGCATAAAATGTTAGCGGTTAAATGGGAATAAATTAAAGGAATTTTCAATTTAAGCTGTAGTCCCTGACTGAGTGACTTTTGATGGCAACGCAATCCCCAGGAAGTTTCTCAAACGAGCAGCGCTTCATACACTGTGCTCATGACACTCGTACGCCCGAGAATGTGCGTCAATGAGACAAACTGCTGCCGCAAGGGATACCGAAACAAAAAAGGAATTTACGAAGCATCCTCACGAAGACAGCCAATTACGATGTGAAGGACTGTCTGCTCATGCCACATTCCTTTGAGCAACAAATTATTCAAATTGCCATACTTTGTGAGACCTTCTCTGTGAAACGTTCGGCATGCAACCTCAGGACGTTTACCACTCAGGGCAGAAAAATCTGAGGCACATCCTCTTCCGCTGCGCAATCATCCTTTCTCCGAAACGGAAAGCAATCAATTTACGTCTCGTCTTGGCGAAAGAACATTTTTGCATACAAAAAGCTCCACTTAAGCGCATGGCTACCACAGTTTTCTGTGTGTAAGCTCAATTCATGAACTCCACTCGATGAGACATTTTCTATTACTTAACGCTGCTGGCAAGCTGTAACGTTGAACGTGATGCGACTGTCAAGGCGAACATCCCCATCGCGTGTCCCTCCTTCAATTTCCAATATATCACCAGATAAAAGCAAAGGACGTGCGCATTGCCATTATCAAGCCCCCAGGGGACATGTCCTACAAGTAAATCGAATGTACACACTCCGAGTTCCTCACCCGTCATGCTTTCACCGAGTTAGCTATCCCTCTGGGGATCATAGGCGGGTTAGAGTGTCAATGACCGCCGAGAATTTTCGTGTTACCAATCGGTAATCCATTAGCCGTCAGTTTTATCCCACTTTCACTCAATTCACTTCGGCGACGGACACAGACGAATTAATTTCATCGTGCGCATCGACGGCAACAAATTGCTGCACAAACGAAATCGCCTTTCGAAAGGATGGATACCTGGCGGTTCTAGGTTCATAACTCATGAAGCTACTGCGATCCTGTCACTTGTTCGGTGCGAGCGTGGTGGCGTGTCCTTGGAGCGCGTTTGCAGAGCGCAACATTTCGTGCTGATTTCACGTTTGGTCTCAAGGACGTCGGTATACTGGCAGGAGAGCTGAATAAATATCAATCAATTGCGAGGGGATGTGTCCTCCGGACCGTAATCAAAATAGAACGGTTGAAGGGCGCGCGGAGCCTCGTAAAGCTAAGCGACTCTCCGAAACTTGTGGGCGGACCACGACCAGCTTTTATTGAATTTAAATTCACACTTAACAGTTTATTTTGTGTTGAAAATGCGGGCAACAGCGGAGGGATCGGAAAGTGATTGTGGGCGGCTCTTCAGTGGTATAAATCAAAGTGCCATTACATGGCAACTTTTATCATGTTCCTGCTCGGTTGAGACAGTGGTGGGGAAAAAATAAAATACGAGAAAGAGTCGAACTGGAATCGTCTTGGAAGATAGTTTTGTGTTTGATGGGTGAAGCATAATAAAGCGATACACTTTGTGTGGGATACAAATCCAAGTTTACTGTAAATGGATCGGCCAACAGTACTCGTAAAAATGCGACTGTTTGGCATGATGATCTCTGACCCAATGATCGGCATACGACATGGAAGACTACAGAAAAATTTGATTTGTCTAAAAAGGGGAAGAGACACGTGCGATGGTTGTGAGATTGAAAATCCATCACCCCAAGGAACTGCTTCATTTCCTTTCCGCCCCCACTGTATTCAAATTCACAATACATACGAGCAAAACACATCCATCAGTGGAAGCATAAAATCTTTTATTTGCCCATTCATCCGTCCCAAATGACTTTGGATTGTGTGTGCCTAAGTCGGAAAAATCAAAAACTTTCCGAGATGTGTATCCCTGTTTGCTCACCATAAAGTACTTCTCTGTCGGGACAGGATACGGGGTATTTAAATTGAAACCACCCGCTCCCCGATCGAACGTAGGCAACTCATTGAAAGCGGATGACGGATGAGTGTTGCCAGGCAGCGCTATGAATGGCTTCAGCGGTTTCAGAGATAATGGCACTTGATGTAAATGTTGACTAGTTATGCGAAATGATTTATTGCTTCGGTGGTTGCTCTGCACAACAGGCCACCGGAATCGTTTGTCTTCGACACAGTTACTAACTGATTTCGTGTCGCTACTGAACGGCACTTCAAAATGTCAGCATTGGAGTGTACATTTGCCGCGGTGAAAAGTTTTCAATTATAAAATGTTGTGGGAGTACGGAGACTTGTTTCGCGTGGATTAGGGGATTTGTCACTTGATGACATTTGCTGAAACTGTGAAAATTGCACATTAATCAGTTTATTTAAAAGTTTACGTTGCTGTTTGTGCTTAACGAATTCCATCAGTGTGAACGAGGTTGACACTGACATCACTGAATAAGTTCCGGGACATATAGGGGGCGCTACTAACAACAAATTAAATACTTAACGAATCATTTTTGTTGGTGGTGCCCCTATATGTCCCGGGACTTATTGGGTGATCCTTAGAACGAACTAAGAGCTAATTTCTGATTTCGTTCCAAAAGTTTCCTTGAAAATAAAACGAAAACTGAATAAAATAAAAAAAAAATTAGAAATTGCTCCCAATTTTGTATGAAATTTAATTTCCTTCGCACGTTAGCAGAAGTCCAGTCGTTGCACCTGATTCCTGACTAATTTTTCGCATAAATTGGTCGAAGTTTTGCGTTCAATATTGGCTATGAGCTCATCTTTCGTTGCCGGCTTGTTAACTTCACGATGTCCAAAAGAAAAATGTCTAAATGCGTTAAGTCACATAAAGCAGGCGGTCATGCGACGGATCCATTTCTTTGCACAACGCATTCAGCAAACATACTTTTCAGTCAATCGACTCTAAGATATGCTCTGTAGCTTGTAGCACCATCCTGCACATATTGCCCGATTCCATACTTCGTTACAATTTACTTGTCATGATGCGATTTCCATTCACAATACCGTGGCGATTAGCATCAAAAAGAAAAGTGGTCCAATGACAGGTTCGGCACGGTGGTGCCTAGTGAAGCACGCGCGGATTTCTGGCTGTTATAGCACAAATTTTGCTTGTTGCCAAAACCTATTCAACTAGAAATGAGCCCCATCGCTGAAGATGATGTCTCGATGGAAATCAGCATTAAGTTCAAGCTGCTCTTCCGCCCAATTTCCGAATTGGTGACTCTTAAAATGGCCTAACTGTCTTAGGTCCTGTATTAACTTGTTCTTGTACGACGCATTGGCGAAGATCTTTCCATAAAATTCGCCACAATGACGACGCAGCCAGGCTCAAATGTTCAATACGTAGTGTGAGTGATTGATTTGGCAAAGGAAGAGATAGCGGAGGCGATATTTTTTCTACACTGTGCGAACTTCTTTGTCTCGCTTTCATTAGAGTATTGTGTGCCAGAAATGTGGATTCCATTTTTTTAATAGGCGTTGAATTGGTGATGGAGTAAGCAAATGATGGTGTCGAAAAAATGTTCTCAATGCTCTAAAAGTGCCGAGAATTGAACTAGAATTTAGGTAATAAATTTGAATAATAATTCGTTGCTTACTGCCAATTGAATGTGAGTATAAACGTCCAAGCAAACTACAAATAATATGTCATTGTTTATCGTTACTACTAAAAGAAGGTTTTACCACCCCTGTTGGAAAACCATTGCCGTCGTTGTTTTCAAAACAATAAATCTCCAAAGCTTCGGTCTGCCGTCTCATAAAACTATTAGGTGATTCAACATGAGGTTTGATTTATAATGTAAAACAAAACTGTAATTTGAAAGCGAACTGAATATTGTTTGTTATCGGTTAAAAGAACAATTCATGACATTCAACTTCATGCAAATGCTGACCACGATTACGTCTAAAGTGGTACATTCAAAAGCTCCAATTTTATGGGACTTGTTCAAGCTAATGATTGCTATCTCGCTGATAACACGTTGGCTTCTAAAGGCTCACTGGTAGCTGGCTTATTCTCGAGGACCTTAGACTTAAGAGGCTGGTTTATTCTTGAAGACTTGAGACCTCACAGACACCCAGAGAAATCGCATGGTCTAGGCGTCCAATTTAAAGGTGCGAAACGTAAAATTAGGTGCCCACTAAAGTAATCTCTCAACTAGTCCCTTTGCTTCACGTGCTGTTTGGCTCATAGAACCTTATTGCTGAAACTAGAACTCACTTAGACCATGTGCTTGAATTTCAAGACGTCCGTTAACATGCACAAGCTGCTGAAAACGACCAAGAATCGCTTCGTCACGGTTTTCGCGTATACTTGCAATTATAGCTCCTATAGTCTCTCAACGACGTGCTTGACGTCTAACCAAGCATCAACTCCTAATGTAAAGTAGGACTCAAATTTGTCTATTGTATTGGCAATTGTGGTTTCAGTATTATGGACACCGTAATTTCCTCTAATGGCACTACAAACATTTTTCCAAGAACACTCTGTTGTGGTGTTGTGGTGAGTCTTTCCACGATGATTTATCAAATAATACTTAACCGACATGACAAAGCAGTTTGATAGGAGTCATGCGTGATCTGTCAAAAAAAAGAACGTATTGAGAATCAAACCTCACAACGAAGCACTCTTTACAAACATATGTATGTAGGTTTTCGGGTTGTGAAACAATAGGCGCGGAACACTCTACCGTAGCATATTTTCTGCTTCTTCAAACAGCAAGTCCTGCGTAACAAGGTGTCTGACTGTGCGGCTCGCTGTGTATTTTCACAGGTGGAAGACAAACAAGGGAGCTTGTCATGGGACCTCTCCTGAGCCTTAGTACGCGGTAGAGCGTATTTTAGCTTCAGACAGCTACGATTTAGGAAGCGTCCTTCTGGCCAAAAAAAAAACAATGTTGTATCTAAAATGGACATACGATGCAGTTAGCGCCCAAATATGTGGAAAATCCCAAAAGAACTGTCAATTTCTTAGTAAAAAAGTCAAGCACTGCAAAGTTCCATAGCCGTTGAAAGTGAATAGGAGGTGAACACCTCAAAAGCTGTACGGTTTGGCACGATTAACAACAAATATCGTTGACATCAGGAGTTCTGACCTTAGTTATTAAGGAGCCAAAGACAATGAAAAAGAAGAAACGATTTCCATATTAGTATAATACACACAGCGCATTTATAGGCAGCAGTTCCCAGAGATTATAATTAAGAAGGGATGACAGAGAAAGGCAAATACCAGTCAGAAGTCAACATCAGTCGTCACGTTGCTATGCCCAGACTACATATGAGTAAATTTCTCATTTCCATTTTGGCAGCACCCATTACATACACCTTGAACGCATTTACGAAAGGCCACGAGGAAATTTACTTGTCTGTCATTCAATTCGTGTCGCATCTGGAGACAATTCTCTTAACCTCGCCCCCAACGACACCATCGTCAAGAGAGTCCATTCAGGAGGCAATCTATAATAACTAGACGGCGTCTCACCCGCACTTGAATCACGTTTAACAAAACGCCCGCAGCATAGGAAAGCGGCAAGTTGACGAGAAACACATGCAAAACATTTGCAGAGGATAATGGCAATAATTTCTCCCTTGTACGGGGTGCTCCAAAGCGGGAGGCAACAACAAACGTGTTTCCCCCGAAGATGTATTCCATCGATTATGCACGGCATCCCCACGTCCCCAGCAGAGCCATGAAGCAGTTTACTGCAACCCTCCATCAATTTGGCCGCGGACCTCCAACGGCTGTTGGGGACACGAGTGGAAAGAGGACATTTACAAAGGAGGTCCCATAAAATATTCAGTTGGCCTTGAAATTCAGTCCGAGTACTTAGAGACAGACACACACCAACTCCCTGCAAAGAGCACAGCGACAAGTGGTCCGGAATTTTATTTAGAGATTCGGGACAGGTCCTTGCTGGTGCCCGCCTAATTAAGGCAAACGAATTCATGAGCAAATATAAGACACAATCCTTGTTTCATTACGTAATCCCATCTCGCTTTAATGCACGTAAACGGGACCTAAGCACTAGGCCTTTCGGCGATAGTCTTTGACTTCCTTCTTCTGATTGCTACGTCGACCGAGAGAGCACGGAAGGACGAGTGTGTATCCTTCCCAGAACGCAGACAATCACACGCAGCGACACGACCCAACTGATTACGCTACAAATTCGACCATTAGCAGAGCCCAGTACAAAATTGAATTTGACGAGAGACAAGAGATCTCTGTTAATCCCCCTCGAAGCGGAATGTCCTCGCCGTGAGCGTAACAGGGAAGCAGAGAAAAGTTCTGGCGTAGGGACGGAACGAAAAACATGTGTGACTTCATGGCCAATTAAGTAAAACATGTTCAACGAATCGCAAAAAGGAAACACGAGTCCAAGGAACATTCATAGCTCCTCCTTGGATGTAGGCTTGAGGACGCTGCAACATCTGTCCTGGATGTAGTGAAAGAAATTAATCCTCGAGCAGATGAGAGTCGGGGGCAGACTGAATGGCACCCAGGAGAATCAATCAATGGTCGGTGAACTAATTTCCTCCGCTCGGTCCTCCTCCAGGCTACACTTGCTTACAAGGCAATCAATTACCGCAATTTTTCGAAAGCTGGACCAGCATCGATTTGAAGGTGGACCAGGACTTGGTCGATTATTGAAGATAACTTCCAGGAATGTGTTTTCCAATCAAATTAAGGGCAAGTGTGTCAGTAGAACTTGGAAAGTTTTCTTCTTGTCTGATGCCAACTGACCTTTGAATGGAATGTCCAGACTGGGATTCAAAGAATGGCATCCGCTGACGATGAGTTCCGTTGAAGCGTTCTTTTGAATGGAAATTGATGAAGTTCTGATGCCCATTAGCGGTGATTGTGTGCTGACCTTGATGTTTTACTGGAGGGTTCCACTTCCTTATGAAGGACTCTAATGATGAGTCAGTCGGAGACTCACGGTGGATTGTGTTAACGAAAATATAATTAAGAGCATGTCATGTCATTGGGCCCTGAATTCGAGGAAAGTATGCCCCCAGGTGTGGGCATTCTCTATGAAGTGGGGTTCACAAGTTGAAAATAATTTTTTGATCTGGAAAAATGCTCATGAACCAATAGTTGTTCGTGGCGATGATTTATTGCAAAGAACGTTCTTTGGAATTATGGCAATTAAAACCCCGATTCCTGCCCAGGAGATCTATCACGATTCGAACTGCTATCTCTGTGTTTTTTTCCAGATTTGGCGAAGATGGAGGGGGTGGAAAGAGGAGTGTTTTCTAAGGAATTACGCATTTGTTTGTTCTTAAATTTTGTACCAAACTGTATGGTCTTCCATGCAAAGATTAAGGCAAATGAGGATGCACTTCAATGAAATCCCTTGATGCTTTCAAATGCCATACAAAATCTGCACTATCTCAACGAGATGTGACCATTGAGCTTGCCATGTGAGGGACAGCGTTGTCTATTTTACCAGAAGACACACCCTCTGTACTTTGGAGAGTGGAATAGTCAGTAAGCCGATAGGTCTCCTTTGTTCTTAATGTCTGGCAGAAGATTCTCTCTTTTCTGTCTTCGATACATCAGAGAAACTTGGTGGTGGTTGACGAAATCCGGCTTTTTCTAATCCTGAGCTTTTCATACGACAAAGGCGCTTACGGCTAACCGAATACACGTTAGGCCATTCTCGCAATCTGAGATCGGACCTTTCAGCAAAAGTTTAAATATAAAAGTTGAAGCATCATTTCCAGTCCCGCTGGTATGAAGGATTAAGTGCTCCAGTCATACACAGAAAAGCTAGCTTTTGTACTTTATTAAGATTTCAACACTCAACCAATCAGTACTTTGATAAATAAGGATGACCCTCATTATGGCTGTCTACACCCAGTAGACGACATGTGGTTGTATGTTAGGCCTCACATCTTGTCAAATTCCTGTTTGAGTGTAGTGGGCACTGAGGCCATTTTTCTTTCTTTCCTCAGTGTTTCTTTTTTAGATTGGAGTTGAAAATAACTTCAAGCTGCTTTGATTCTGGTGAGAGGAATGGTTTCTGGTTTTTGGTTCCCTGCAGTTTAATATCTTGTATTTGTGAATGTTACCAGCTCTTCTTACTTGTTTTGAGGTCACAATTTTAAGGCAAAGAAGAAGACTGCATTACATCACTGACAGTAATTAAAAATAAACCTGGTACCAGGATAAAAATGTACTAAATCCGTGCGGTATTCAAATGAACCTTAAATTGGTTGAATGTAGGTATCAGTCCACTAACTTACGCTATAATCTAAAATATGGCAATATTTTTCTTTCCTTGTCTACCCATCACTTGACGGCAGATTTTTCCGAAATTTTCATCCAGCATGGGCTTAAGTAGTTGTTCTTAAACTAGATGGGATCGGATGGTTTATCAAAAAGTTCTTCTCCATCTTGTTCTAATGGCACTACAGCCCGGAGGGATGTGGGCCTAAACCAAAGCAGCTCCACAATCTCTCGACAGCTGCTTCTAGCTGTGTACTCCAGGTACTTTTCCATTGAGGTGTACCACCTCACCCTAGGCCGTCCTCTGTTGCGTTGTCCCATCAGCACGGATTAGCGTATTCTCTCTTTCAGTCTTCTAATCAACGCAAACAGAAGAAACAAAACAGAAAACTTCCTCATCGGCTTTTAGAAATGACCAAGTTTCCGCGCCGTAAGGCAGGACTGGGATGATTGAGCCACTCATTTGCCTCTTGGGCCCAATGAAGCAGCGATTGACAATTTGTGTTTGTGGTGCTGATGTTGATGTTGCGTTTTGTGTAATTTTGCATTTGCGGTACTGAGAAGTCCGTGACTATCTCGAGGTTTCTACTGTCTAGTATGAAGTTCTGTCTGAGACTTCGATTTGGTGTGACGATCCTTCATTTCAGCATATACTGTGTTTTGCTCTCATTTATCAACAGACCCATTTTAGCCGGGCTTCAAGGGCTCGCTGTGTTTGTTTAACTGCGTCGCCCGCGTAAGCAGTTGAAGGAAGATCATGCCTCTGCGGGTAACTTGTGAGTTACGGACGATCATCTCACGATACCGTCAAGAGGCGCTTGCTGGTATTGAAATGGAAGCGATTAAAATGGGTTTGGTGGTAAGCGAGGGAAAAACAATGTGTACTCGTATACTGTGGTGGTCGCCGTAACGTACTTTTCTGTCATCAGCGTTACAATAGGCAGTAAGAGTTTTTTGAGGAAGTCAAGGTCTTCCTCTACTTTAGCTTCGTATTAAAAAGGGACGGCAACATTTGCATATAAATCAAAAGTAGAATCAAAGTCATTGTTTTTCGCCTCAAGAGGCTATTAAGTAACAAAGACCTTCTTGGAGAAATTCAGCCGATTTTTACATCACAGCTTATCATTCTCACTATTCTCGTTGTCACAGAAAGAAGAGACGATTTTAAAAGCCGATGTGAATGGTATACTTGGCCCTTCCGAAACTTCAAGTTTAACATGCGATTTTTGTCGTTTTTGTATTGAGGAGCATATAGAGGAGAATATTCAACGACAAGTCTATAAACTTAAAGGCGGCATTTGCCTAGTCGTATGCAAAACACAGCTACAGCCCGAAGAGTCATGGGAATAACACAACAGAGGACGTTCTCGTTTAAAATGGGTGCACACAAAGGGAAAAGCGCATTAATCGAATTCGTGTGCGGAATTGGAGGCAGAGAACATGTCAGCTGAAGAGACATGTTGGTTTGAGGCCAAGGTCCACCCCGGATTGTAGCGTAAACCAAAGAAGAGAAAGGAAAACAAAATCAGCAATATCTGTGCCCACCATACGTGTAAAGCCAGTGAGAGCCATGTTGACGTCGATGCTAGCAGATTGCTTGTATGTGTTGTCAAAAGCAAGCGTTGTTTGATTTATATATTCGCCTGCCCTTGCTTGGTGATCACCACCAAGCAAGTGTTTATGCATCAAAATCTGAAAACACTTGACAAGCCTGTTGCGGATGAATGTGCATTAATCAGGCTAATAGATTTGAAAGATTTTCAACTCATTTTTGTCCCATGCCAAAACATTTCTTATACCGAGGAAATATCTGCCCCACAGCAGTAATAGGCCTCCGCAAGTTATTCGGGTATGCGCGGTCTGTACATTCTGTTTGAAATTCCGGAGATCGTTGGCCTTTTCGAGATATAGATGTCAACGAATGGGTTAGATTCCTTTGCTTCACTGAAACCTCATTTGGCATTTGGCGGAACTCGTTCAACCAGTTCAAGCTTTTTCCTCACCAAATTTGTGTGTCTTTTGTGATATAAAACTTTCAATGGTGAACCGGATTCGTGTAGATTGTGCGAACAATTTCATCTGGTTGAAAAAAAAAGTTAAAAAGCCAAAACGCGAGCAACATTCCGATTATAAAAGGAAATTGCTTAAACATCAAACATGCTCCCGACACATACGGTTTTGCTCAAGGTCAGCAGGGGATGGAAATAGAAACATTTTACGACCAGAGAGACAGAGAGAGAGGAAGAAAGAGAGACGAACCCGTGTACGTCAAGAATTATTATTCAATTTCTGTGGCACTAACTTTCGTTTCAATTCTGGGGGTTTTCACACATGTTTCCTTGGCAGATTTATTGAGTGCTAAAGCGGTGGCAATAAATCTCTCCAAATCGACACACGCACACACACACATCGGTTTCCCTTAAAAATCATCTCAGATCCTAGAGGCCACAGCCGAGATTCATATCCATCGCAAAAAAAAAAAAAATGAAGAAAGTCAAACAATTTGCCGGTGGTAATTTGTCATAACTTGGGCGAAACAAATGTGATTTAACAGGAAATTTGAACCCCATCCCTCCTGGACCGGGTACTCCCAGAGGACTGGGGATGCGGCTGTGCTGTCCGTATACCGAATTCCCATCTAAGCAATATGTTCCGCATTTCGCTCCACATGTGAGTTGCTGTGCATAATCCGTGGTTGAGCGGGGACGAAGGACGAGTCTGTGTGTGTGTGGTTTTTAATCCCAGGATTCACATCCCTTTCGGACCCTCCTCGTTATTGACCATAAAACTCGTCCAGCACATGGTGCGGATATTCGATTGTAATAGTTCTTGTGTGGAGGGTGGTAGGGGCCTTTTGTAAAAAAAAAAATCTTCGGATTAGGGATGCCGCCTTGGCTTATCTGTGGCCATGATGGAGTGCGAATGGTGGATGAGGTGGCGATAGCACACTTCTGCCGGCTGACCTTCAGCCATACAGTCTTGTGGGGCGATTTATCCGGGCAATAAAATACTTTCGGCTTGTAAATGAATGGTTTTTGGCCATAAAAATGTGGTAGATTTAGAGGTCAGCCAGCGGGGGACCACGCTGGTGGTTGTGTAGTGGAGTGGTGAGGTGGAAGTAATATAAGGGCATCTGATGGATTTTATACGTTTAAGACTGTGAGGTAGACGGATGATGAAAGTGTTTTCACAGCTTAATAGGCTATTCAGTGGATATTGCCGACTGGAGGAGCCTTGTTGTTTGAAGAAAATTGCGATAAGAGGGCTGGACCTCGGGGTGCTATTGTTCAGCGACTGTTAAAATAATGTCTCTGCAGGTAATGGCGATAAGTACGGGGTGACGGCATAGCAACAGCTGAGGATGATTGAGGATAAAGGAGACGTAATATTGGACAATAAAGCTGGTGCTTACTTATTTCATTAAATCTCGTTCTGTATTCTTAGAGTATGAAAAGGCCGTGTCATTGTGACTTTTGGCATTGATATTTCCAAACAATATCGTCGTTCATATTCTGTCATGTCGAGTGGCTATTTTCGTCTCATGATGGGAGCAACTTAAAGTATCTGTTTTCGCAAACAATTTATGAAAAAAGTCAACTTTTGTCAATAATTTCCCTTATTGATACCTGAGAAGAATGACGCGGGCTTGGTTTTAAGTGTTGTCCTTCAGTTTTCATCGTTGGTTGCAGTTAATTCTAGAACTAAGGTCTTAGGTTTTCATATGTCTAAAAGTCTTCAATTTAAGACCTAAAAAACTGTTCAACTTCACCAAAACGTGCCTATAGCCTTGCAGTAAATCTTGAAACATTAAACATTGTGTAAGCTCACAGCTGAAAACTAAATTAAACTTAAAAGTGATGAAAACTAGATTTTTAACTAGGAAGAAAATGAGGTTGCTACAGAGTACACAAATTTCGTAAAACTTTTCGACGCGCTAGACAAGAGATTCCACCCTCTGCAAAATAGTGATTTTCTGGGGCAGTTAATCGATGATTGAATAGTGGTCAAACTTGACGTACATTCCTCTTGTAAACATACCCAATAAAAGAAGTTCAAGGGTTTCAAATCACAGTGGCAAGTTTCAGTCCAAGTCGGTATCCTCAATTTCTCGGCACAAGAATTCCAATATCATCTCATCTTTGAACATATTTGAAAAAGTGACCATATTTGAAGAAAAGCCCATATTTGTAAATGGCTTAAGCAATCTTAACGCGTTGTTCAATTGTGGACTTTTACGTGGTTAAATTTGTCAAATACTGAAATAAAGTTGTGTTAAATTAAGTGGGGCAAGAACTTGACGGTGATGGATGGGAGACCTCACATTTTTCCACGGCACCAGTTCTTTCGAGTTGCTGACAACACTTAAAGAGTATCAATTGTCTATGAAAAGCTTCTCTAATCTGGCCGTTCGGAGTCGGCAAAAAACTGTAGGTCTCTTCTACTCGTGAGAGAACAATAGCACGCACAACACGAGTAGTTGTTGTAGAAGCTAGGCTTTGGTCCGTTGTGGGCTGTAGTGCCACTCAATTATTATTATTATTATAATGACTGGACCACCCTTTACAAAGAAGTCAAGAAACTTTGTCGTTTCTTCTTGCGCATAACCACAACGAATTATGTTCATGGCTTAAAAAATTCTAACCATGTTTGCTGTAAAGCTAGACTTTTACTATATCCTTAGTAAGGGTGTTACAATATCTCTCAGACAGACTTCTACTTGTTCGAACTATCCAAATTAAGAGATTGGAGAGCTCTCTCCCCTCTTGTCATTTCGAACAGATCAAGGTTACTGATGAAGTTTGGTGAGTATATTTAACGCAGAAAAATTCTTTTTTTCAGAATTTATGCGATAAAAAGAAAGTAAACAGGGCGAGTGCGAGTTAATATCGAGCACGAAAGGTTTCGTTTTGTAGTTTAAAGAAGCAATTCAAGTATAAACTTCAAATGACTAAATGTTGTAGGTATATATTTGGAAGGGTCATTCATTTTTCTTTTTCGAAAGTAAAAATAAATAAAACATGCACTGAGATACATTTTTGGAAAGGTTTTTATTTTTTTATAATGTTTGCCATCTATATCATTCAAACGGCCACTTCAAATAGATTCTCAGTAAGCAATTTATTCCACATTTCCCTCGGTTTTTCAGCTATAGCTTGAGCAATGATGGTTTTAAATACATGAGTTCGAAAATTATTCCCGTAAACATGATCTTCTTGGGTGCCCCATAGAAAAAAATCTAACGGTGTAAAATCGTAAGAACGTAGTGTTCGATTGCAGTTGTCAAGGCGTGAAAAAAGGCGCCCAAGAAACTTCTCACGCTATAAAACAATAATTACCTGTGTGGTGTGGCTTATTCTTCCATCTCCACATATCATCGAAGTCGCAGTCCTTAATCGCCAACGAAAAAAAACCGTCTACAACTGTCCCAACATTGGCATCATCGAAGAAATACGAAGTAATGATACCACGGGCGAGCACACTTAACAGTCCCTTTACCCGGATGCAACGGTACCTCTTCCATCATTTGTGCATTTTCTAAGGTTCACTTGTCATTAATGTTTGATTACATGCACACCCAAAAAACTTTTTCTTAGTTTTAAAATAATAAATAATAGTTTTTATTAATTTAAACAAAAATAATTAGAAATGACGCCGAATGGCAAAAACAAATATATCAATAGTTTAGCTTAGAGCGCCCGCATAGAGTCAGTAAGTAGTTATAAGATTTCATTTCTGTCGTACCTAGGTTAAGCGTTTTGTACCTAGTTTTAAAATACTATTAGATAAAAAATAAAAAAAATGTCTTTTAAACTAAACTAAACATGCACACAAAAATGTGCCTCACCACTTAAGAAAATTATAATTAGTGGAAAAATCTGTTTTTATGGTCTGTTGTTTCAACACCCAAGAAACTTACCGACGGCGTTGTGACTGGTCAGCAATTTTCAATTGCTGCGTAAGTTGAACTTTACCAGGATGTAGATGTAAATCCAAATCTAAGATACGATAAGGAGGTGTACGACACGTTGAGTAGCTACGGTCTTTAAGAAAACGATGAATTTAGATCATCAGCAACATATTTGTTTTGACTGACCGTGTACTACGATGATAATCAAGCCCTGCAACATCAGTAACGCTTCAAATCTCTCTTAAATTTTTTTCACCAATTTACCTACAACTTGTATAGTGGATTGATCATAACGACCATTATCGCATAATGCGCGAAAAGTGGCTCCGTTCAAATCGCCACTTTTGTAGTAAATTTTAACAATTTAAACGCACTGTTCCATTCTTACCCGATTCATTGTTGTAAATAGTAACCATTCACTTAATACTGTGACGCATGAAAATAAAGCTAAGTTCGAAGAATGACAAATGACAGCGCTACCAACTTGCAACCAAGAAATGAATGGACCCAATATAAATACACAATTCTACGACACAAGGCCCACTACTAATGTTGTTGCGTCCTTTAAATCACAAAAAAAATCATCATTACACAATGACTCCAAACACAAAGAATGATCTTCAACGTACGTGGCTACCGTAGATAATAACGTCACAAGGACCCCGACATCGTAAAGGATACACTTAAGAAATGTATGAGAGTCACGCGTACATCACCAAAGAGTGACACTTCGGGGAAACTCGTAACTCCGGCAGATCGGGATCGTTTGGTCATTCCAACCACGGAGACTCTGTTGATAACGCGAAATAAAATGCTTCAGTTAGGTAAAATTGTCCTAGGTGAGACCAGGAAAACAATAACCATCCAGTCAAGTGGCATCACAATCTCCCCGCTCGAGAACTGTGTGAGCTTCAGCACTCTTACTCAGGCAGCCACGTAAACCAAACCTAACTCCCTAAAATTCTTACATTAAAGCCGATTTTCTTAAATTCCGAAATTCAAAATCGTCCTTAGAATGATGAAAACGTGACATAAACAAATTCAACCTGCCGGTACACTTGACGCAAACACCCAGAAGCCTGCCTCATCGGTCACTTAATAAAGTTGAAAGTCAGTAGGCTTGTCGATGTTCGCACACACAGGCGGTCGTTTCAGGAGTTCAATGGACCAGAAATTCAATCGATTCTCCTCAAACATCGGCGAAGGGAAACCACTCATCACCCTCAAACAACCTGTGCGACTTTTCAAACGAGATCCCACCGCACTCCGGAGGCATGTGCGCTTTGTTTTCCTTCAATTGAACGGAAATGTCGTCGTCATCAGCATGCTGAATTATTTCCACAAAACCGATCGGATGAACCACAAGAGATTTTGCAGGCGGAGGCCCCTTCCTCGTCAGCACCTCCTCGTTCATGGGAGCCCTCGTGCGATAGCGTCGCATGAACAAGCAATCCATTTCGATTATCCTTCCTCTTGAATCGGCTCGATGAGGAGTTTTTCTTTTCTCTCAACCCATAGAGGGGCACACACACGCTGGGGGAGAGTCGCTTATTAGGGTTCAAAGACAAGGGAGTCCCAGTTCGAATAACGCCTTCTCGGCCCTCCATTTTCTACTTAATTTCCGACCCACAGGTGCGGTTAGTTTTTTTCAGTTTTCCATCTTTGGTGTGTCAAGAGAGCGTTCTCGTAATCGGTTTCTTTTGCTTGACGTACACCGGGATGAGGGCGTTTCAATTCTGTCATTTCCCCTCATACGTTTTGTTTTGTTCTGATTTCAGTTACCGACGTCGATGCTGTGAAAGGAATTGAGGTTGTGGTATGTTCCTGCGGTACTGATGATGGATGTGGTGGCGGAGGAAGGGCTGTGACGGCTTTGTTTTCGCCTCAGTGACCTTGGGGGTGTAATGAAGCAGACACGAACCGAACAAATATATTTGCGAAATGTCTGATATCCATATGATTTGTGTCGATGGCCAACGGGTGGGTAGGTCTGGCCCCATGGCGGCGGTTGGCAACTTATCACGGTCGATGGGGTGGAAAGTGGTAATATTTCTAAAATATAACCCCCCGCCGAGGAGACAGTGTGAACTTTGTGCGTGACATGTGGATGAGGGTGGGTGGGCTGCGATGGGGATTGGGGGTTTCTTTTATGTGCTTCACCAATTTCGAAATGGGTTACTCCCAAGGGTTGTGTTGTCTGTTCATAATTCACGTGCCTCCCTTTCAGAGGCGAGTTCGCAAAAACTGAAACAGGAAAATGTTACGGATTGTCATTCCCACATAATACCACAAAGAATTGGACCTTCTTTGGAGGTGGGATACATGCAACTTTAAAAGCCATTAAAGCCATGAATTCGATCTGAAATCCCAAAAGCTTATTAAAGGTCTTCTCAAGTGACGGACTTGATTGTCATTTAGCAGTACTCGCCAAAGAACGTGACAACCAGATAATGCCCCTTCTGTTACTCTCCAAAGATCTTCAAGTCCTTCAGAGTTTTAGGTCACCCCACTTACCGCACTTACATCGACAATCTTTCTTCTGAGCGCCCCTGAGCAATGCTGCTCATTCTTTGTGCTCTCCACACCCAGAGTGCTGCACGTGACGAGAGGCACCCTTCTGTGTGTAGAGCAGCGTTCTGACAAATGCACTTCAGCTGATAAATTATCTGTCGCACCTGCTCGAGGTTCGTTGACATGAATTCGCTTCGTCAAGGATAAGTGGTCTTGTCTCGCTTCAACACCATTCAGCGATACGCACCCAGTTAATTGAAATCAGCCCCCCCGCTCCACAGCCAGTCTACGGGAGTTTTCATTTTCATGCACGTACTCATTATTGCATTACCCACCGAAATGAGAGAAGCAAGCTTGTTAACGATGCTGCCCGCAGTCAGCCTTCGACTGCAGAGAGCAGAGTGAACCTAATGCAATTAACTTTCGCCACCTCCACCTCCATCGTAGCCGCCACAAAGTCCGCCCTCAGCGGGGTGAAATATTCATGCACGTGCTAAGTGCTGTACGAAAGAGCTTCGCAGTCCACACATCATCGTTGTCACTAATTTAATTTCAGCGACGAACTGAGCGCCGGAGCACCGGGGCTCCTGAAACCAAGCCAGTGGGGGAGACACCCATTTCATCTCATTACGTGACAGTATTTCATAACAACTGCCATAGCGGCATGGCTTTTGGTGCATCTGGAGTCAGACTCAATTCCCTGGTTCGTCGGGTGAATTCCTCGTGGGACGCAAACACGTGAAAGCTGCCAGTCCTGCCTCCTAGGGTGGGAATGCAATAATGTTGGCACTTCAAAGCGGCTGAGGCTGTATCTGCGCCCGAAAATCCCTTTTCCGTTATCGGCGCAAATCGCGATTCAGAAAGACGAAAGAAATTCGTAATGCAAGACACCAAGGATAAGTAAACAGTCAAGAAGAACATTTCCCTGTGGGCACGCCTTTGAAGAGATTTCGGGTGGAGACAGGGGCGGGACCGCATTCATTTCGCTTAATTTGCAGATGAAATCAGTGAGGGTTTCTCGGAATCCATCCATTAGACTTCGTGGAGCAGACAATCATTCATCATCAGCCAGGCTCTCGTGCCAGACGGCCTTCTTCTTTGGATCCGTGTGGGTCTGCAGAGAGGCGACGGCGGCGTCGTTTCAAGGTAAGGTCATTATCGCTCAGCGTGCTGGAGACATCGATATAACGAGCCGCAGTCGGCATTATAAATGTTTCTGCTGGGACATTCATTGCCTGTAGCGTGATAAATTCGAGGATATGTCTCGGTATGGCGGAACCGGAAAAGACGACTAGTGTGTGTTTTCGAATATCAATTTGCTGAACTTCTGGTGCCGACCGTCGACTGGAGGGGGTGTCAGGGTATCAACCTTGGGGTAGTCTGCACTTGTCAGTGATTGAGTGCGTGTTGCTTTCGCTTCAAATCGAATTGCTGTGGACGCACAAGGGCTATTTCACATAACTTGATTTTCGGATTAAGGGGGCTCCGGTGAATTTGTGTGCGACATCTTTTATGGGAAACCATCGTGTATGGGCATACTCTACACTCGGGGAGGCAGGAAATTACTTGGACTATAATATACAAATAAAGTGTTTTTTTTACCTACAAGAACAACAGGCGATGAAAGAAAGTTTGTGTGCGCGTTTTATGACAAAGGGGTGATATAAATTTGGCTCTACACATGACGCTGGGCACCTGGCGAATCTAAGAGAAGGGGTTTTTTGAACTCGGTCAAGATTCAATTTCTTGTTTCAGTTGTGAGTCTTTATCCAGTACGATCCTGTGTAGTCTACGTCAATTAGGGTTGATGGTACGTGCGCCCAGTGCTGTTCAAAAAATTATTAGAAAATAAAAGACTTTATCATTGTAACCTACTAGACGTCATACTTTTAAATTAATTTCACTAAGACAAATAAACGTCTTCAAATATTTGTTAAACGTACCGCTCGCTTAATATAGGACCTCCATCCTGAAAAAGGACTAACTTTTGAGTGAGTTTCTCAACCGGCTGAAAAATTCATATTGTTGGAAATAAAATTCGATTTTATTGCTCAAAATATTTGCCATCGAAGGTGATACATCTAATAAAGTAATCTTCAAAATTGTCGACTTTATCTTTGCGGTACAATTGGTCTGTTGCTTCAGAACAAGCATCTTTTCCAGCAATTTCCTCTACATTAGCACTAAAATTCTATCCAGTGAGTATTCTCTTAAAGTTTAGTTTTACAGTCCGGAAAATAACTCCCTTTAGGCCGGATCTGGTACTTGTCAGATCGAAGGGAGATGAAAACAAACCGATGCCAAATTTATGTGCAATGTTTTGATGAAATAGCACTTTTTGTCTTATTTTTTTCAAACAATGCACTTTTCCGCGATTTCGTAAATTAGAAGCTATAATAAAACAATATTATAAGTCTTGAGATTTTTAAAGACCCGGTGTTCATATGGCCTCTGAGAAATTCAGCACACAACTTATGAATGATTACTCTGCCAAGCGCAGAGACAAACACTGATATCTGGTGGTGATTTAAGAAAACGTCAGCCATGCGGCTGCTATTTTATAGTACAGTGAAATTTAACGTCTGCTCTCAGAAGAGTAAGTCACTTAGGCCAAGAACCTTTCGCCATTTCGAATAAATTATTAGCAGTTTTGAGTGCTTAAACATTTTGTCTGCATCTTGTGACTTTTCTCATCGTATGTTCATTGACTTTTTTAACTTTTTATGAATTTTTGAAATGTGTTTCGGAAAAATACATATATAATTAAAAAATCATTGAATTTTATTAAGACGGTGCCACATGCCACACAGCACGCGCAACAATGGACTTATTGAGAGGCGAGTTTAAATCGTGCGATTTATCGCCTTTAGACTATTTTTTGTGGGGCTATGTTAAAGCTCATGTCTATACAGACCGCTTCAATTGACGCATTGGAAGACAACATTGAAGCATTTATTCCTGAGATACCGGCGGAAATTTTTGGAAAGAGTATGCCAAAATTGGACGAAACGGATGAACCATTTGAGGAGCAGTCAAGGTCAATATTTGCAGGAAATAATCTTCAAACATTAAATTATATGGACCGTACCATCGATTCAAATAGAGTTTCATGTATTTTTCTGAATTTTATGTGTTTATTTTTTTTTTAATCACCCTTTATCTCTCTTGAACTGCTGACGAAACTTAGATTTCGACGTACAGAATCCGGATTTAATTTTAGAAGCTATGTCCTGGTTTCTTTGTGTCGCACAATTAATCGAATTGACAGTCTTGAAGAGTCTTTATTCATTTTTCCAAATTGTATTGTATCGCCCTCAAATTAGTCCCTAAGTACAATGTTATCAATACACTTGTACCAACGTCTTTTCCAAATTTTCAATAAATGCTGCAGGGTTCTCTTTTAGCACTGCATTGTTGGCAAAGAACAAAACATTCTCTTTTAGTTGTTTACAAAAGGACGCATATCTCGAACATTGATAAATATTTTGACGTGAACTGTCTCGAACATATGTGTCTACTTGGAAAAATATTTACTAAATTTCTTTACACACAGTAGTACATGTTTATTTTTAAGTTCAAACTGAATTGTTCTTAACGAATGCAGAAGGAATAAATATTCGTGAATTATTGGTTTTGCGCTGAAACTGTAATGATAACTTACATCATTCAAAACTTTTCTAAAAGGTGTCAAATTTATGTATCAGGACTGGTTTTCATTTTACTACAATAAATGTTTACAAGAATTTGTTTAGTTTTAATTGCAAACATAGAAATGATATGAATTAGTGGTACGGAACCCTCAATGTGATTTTGTTTGCTGTGCGTACCGTCACTTTGCACGCATTTCAATATACGTTAGCTGAATAGTTGTTTCAGCCTTCTCCCGTCACATCCGCTTACAAACAGAAAGCCTTTCCGGTGGTACAGAATTTAATCAAATCAAAGCTGAATAGATAAAGCATCACATTTCCAAAGCTTCGTGAAAAAACGTCAAGTTCCAGTAAATCACCGCGATATAGTACATAAGTCAATTCCAACGCACGTGACACTCACTCTCATCCGGAGACAAATTAATTTCCACAGTGCAACAAGTACGAAGTGTCAGTCAGTCGCAAATTTATTCTCGTGCCGGTGGTTCAGAGCAGATTGCTGATGAAATGATTCAAACGAACGAGTTGCTTAATTGCTTAACGACATGCCATGACGTTAAATGCCGCTGAGACTGTCACAGGTTTGTGCTGGTTTATGGCTGACACGTGACTCAAGATTTTATCTGCTTTCGCATATCACGTGGAATCCATTGATGGAATCAAATTGATTCCCACTTAAGTGGGTTGGAGTTGCGCGTGTGTGTGTATAACGAAGGATGGGGGTGGTATGTGGTACCTGAGGCGCACCCTTTCATTTCCTTGAGTGCATCTCGTGATGCAGACTTTATGGTAATAGCCCTCTCCTAATGACTTTCGCAGCTGAGAAACTGCGCCCATTACTGAACGAAATGGGTTCCTGCACTCATTGCAGTCGGGTGTACCTGGTTGAGCTGTGGATTCAAACCTGTAGCTATGTAATAAGGAAAAGGGAATGTGCACAGAATGGAGAGGCGGTCACAGACGATTCCTTGACTAAGGCAAGGTAATTCATAACCTGGCCTCCAAGCCAGGCAGTCGGGACCTGACGGAGGTCGGACAACAATGGCTGAGAAACAAATTGACTACATATCGACTACTGAACGACTTTGTTCTGCATCAGGAGAAACAGGCGGACTATTAAGCTGCAATTTACATCCCATGAGCAAGTGTTTTTCCCGGGAAGACTGCACGTGGCACACCAGAAAAGGAAACATGTGCATAAGTAGATTTTCCAACTCTTATGCACATTGAACTCATTTCTCAGAAATGTATGCTAAGCATACACGTACGTTCAAACGGTTTTCCTGCTTACGAGTGTTGATTTTCCATTGGATTCGTATTATAGCCGCATTTCCTTTATGAGGAAGACCCGTCAGACGAGGAATAAGGATAAACAAGTTGATGTCGTCGTCACGCGGGTCGTTTTTATTCGCTTCGACTTCATTCGCGTTCGTACTTCATTCGGGTTCATCAATATTCATGACGGACGCCTTTTAGTCGATCATCAGGCAAATGGACTTCGCGCCGGGCTAATGGAAGAGCAACTGAATTGAAATGGCGGAAATAAATTAAGCCCTCCGCACGAGTCCCATCAACGCGTTGGTCGCTTCTCTCTTTGGCCATTTCACTTCAGTCGGAAGGATATCGAAGTGCATGCAGCAGACACAACAGGGGAACGCATAAATAGATAAATTGCATATCAACCATTGTTCGGTCGTGTTTGGAGGTGATTGCTTTAGAACGAAGCGCGGACAGAAAGAACACCGAAAAAAACTCAATTTACAAGCCTTTGTTGCAATATTGCAGTGGACTTGCAGCTGTGCTCAATGGACGGGCTATATGTGACGCCCGCTGGGTGATTCCATGAAAGATAAAAGCTCGTTTCATTTTATCCCCCCCCCCCCCCTTTCTTCGCTACGATATCTAAATCTGGGTCGGAAACAGGAGCAAACTGCTTGAAGCCTCAGCGGCTTATAAACGCGTAGAAATGTGAATAAATCCAATGCCCCCACGCTATCAAAGGCGACAAATGATTTCGTTTTCACATTTAACAGTTCATAAATTTCTGAAAATTTTTTAATGAGTCCCCCATGCAGGACGTAACAACTCTCCAAGTCATAACTTTATTATGACATTCCCTTCCAGGCTGCCGAGCAGCAGCCCCATCAAACGAGACGCCAAACGAGGCCATCGATAAACCAAACCTACCATGAAATCGACAACCCTTAAAGCAGACAAGAGCAGTAAATCCAATCCATATCCATGAAATCTAAGTCCTTATTGGCATTCATATCTTCGATGGATCGAGGGATGGGAGATCTCACCGATCTCCGCCATTATCCCAGCAATTCATTTCGCTGAATTTGATTGCCAAAGTTTGGCACGCCAGCAAAACTAATATTCTCTATCGATTCAGTTCGCCGCACACATTCTCCACATTACCGTTAAATATAATCACTTCACCTGATTCCGCTCCGTCCAGCAGTCCAGAAGTTGGGGAGAACTATAGCACCGGCGGCGGCGACGGCAAGCGTCCGCAAAATCATTTCAACTGCAGGCCTTTCTTTTATTATGGCAATCAATTGTCGTAGCCTCTTGGCTGCTCGCCTTCCCAAAGGTCCTTTGCTGGTTTATTCGCGCATAAATCTCGCTCAACTGAGCGAAATTACACAACTGATTTCATTACTTAAGTAAAACGTTTTCATGACGGTGTGGCCTTCGTTGTTGAGGACGCGTTGCCTTGTTGGTGGCAAGGATATCACACCACATTCGTTTTGTTAAGAGATATAACGTACAGCGTGTGTGTGTGTGTGTAGTGGTAGCAACGGTGGTGACATCGTTCTTTTTATTTTTCAATGCATTTTTTTTTCTCTGCTGGTGTTTTGTTTCTGTTGGCTGACTGGTGTTCTCTGGAAGGACGAGCTTCTAGAGAACCGCACAGAAGTACAAGCAATATATTCTAGAAAGTGTTGGTACTAAGAGGGGCGTTAATGACCGGCAACAGAGCACAAGGCGATAAATATTGTCAGTAAAGCTTAGCGTAGACTATGCAAAGATTGCAGGGGAGTGAATTAGAGTACACATAAGGGAAAGCGAGTGCAAGGAAAAGAAAAGTGAATGCTGCAGGAATGAAAGGAATCAAACAACTCAAATGTCAAAGGGATAGTTGGGTGGAAGGCATGAGGGTGACACGCGTATTATCCGCTTATATTTTGTTTCGTGGAGTAACAGTAACAATGGCATATAATTAATTTTGGCATTTCAAAAACATGAATGGCATTTTGGGTGAATAAGCGAAGGATGTAAATGGCAGCTGGCAATAGGTTTTATTGAAATGATACGAACAACATTGTAAGTATGTACGCATGTGTGGGTCATAATTCCAAACTTTGCTTCTCAAATGTAGGCCTCGAGTTCGTCCAAAAAGTTTGGTTAAGTTAGTGCAATGAAGCAACATTGGGTGGGTTCTTCTGATTTTTGAAAAGGAAACCTGAATAGACCCGCTTTTCCTATCGTTCAGATTAACTTAAAGCGGTCAGTGTCAGTTTAACCTTTTCTCTCTATATAACATTCTTTTCAAAATAAATTACTATCATCATGAGGCTATACCAAACACAGCCCCTGACGCAATGTGCTTATGTTCAGATCACATATCTTCTCCTGAATTAATATACAAAACGAATAATGCCCTCTTGCCTGTTATTATTTCTAAAAACCATTTCGCTAAGCAAACGTCAATTCTTATAAAAGTTTTCAGTGAGATCACCAACATATTGGAAGATTTTTCTTTTAAAACTGAGGAAGTTAAATCAGCATTCTGCAAAGGTCCATAAAACCGTAACGAGCTTTGAGGGGCAGGTAGTGTATCTCGAAGGAAATACCCACTCAGGAGAAAGAATAAATTATGGCTTTCTCACTCTATCGATTGGAAGTTCCTCTCAACAACCTCTTAATCTGGAGTTTCTGTCCTCGTTGTAAGAAACATCACTCATCGATATACACAAATCTTGGAGAAGTCGGCTTGAAAGAGAGACACGGTAGCAATACAATCCCTTAAGATTTTGAGCTTTGGTTAGCTTATATGCATGTTAAAAACGAAGCTCTTAACATAGTAAATCGGTCTCAGTGTAGTCTTCGTCTCATATAATAAGAATAAAATAATTGAAGGTAAATATACGGATTTTTATCCAACGTCACTTGGGTCATATAAATGGTTTCTGTTTTAAAAATGTCGTCTAACAAAATTAAAATTTAGGTGTCACCTTTCCCATACGCTATAGTATTGCCATTCGGACTAAGTATTACCAGAGGTATCACATTTAGAGCCCCACCATCTTTCCTAATTTGCTCAAATTTTTGGTGAGCTAAATAGAGGTTTTGAAAATCAAATCATCCCAGTGTTAAAAAAAAAACTACTTCATATGATAATAATAATAATAATTGAGTGGAACTACAGCCCACAACGGACCAGGGCCTAGCTTCTACAACAACTACTCGTGTTGTGCATGCTACTGTTCTTCACGAGTAGAAGGGACCTACAGTTTTGACTTTGAACAGCGAGATTTGAGAAGCTTTTCATAGACAATTGATACTCTTTGAGTGTTGTCAGCAACTCGAAAGAGGTAGTGTCGTGAAAAAATGGTAGGTGTCCCGTCCGGGAATCGAACCCAGACTTTCTGCGCCGTGGTCGATGCACTTACCACTACGCAACGACGACCACTTCATATGATGCATCACGCCAAATGAGAAATGGAATCAATTTGTCTTTAACAGATTTTAAATAAAATTATTGATAAAAAAAAAACAAAAATTCGAAATGTGACTTGTGCAGAGATTAACGAAACCTTCAATACGCAAGCGTATTTCGCAATATCTCAGTTCTTCATCCCTTGGGCATTGGGCTGCGCCAAGGGTGCGTTTTGTCGCCCCTCCTTTTCATTACATACATGGACTGTATGTTCCAGCGCAGTCAAGGGAAGGAATTTTTCACATTGGGAGATTTGAGGGCAGGTTATCATCTTTTCGCAGATGACTTAGTTGTCCTCTCATATTCTCAGATGAAATTCAAAACAGCGTTTGATGGCCTTGTGATCGAAGTTAAGGCCACTTTCAAAACATCTGCATTCTACATGTTAGTGGAGTCCAGGTAGAGAACGTTAAGTATTTCGGGGACTTTTCCACAAGTGATTGCAGTGTTTGCTTCAACTTTCACCTTTCGTCATGAAATTTGGGTAATGGCCGAAAGAATAAGATCACGAATGCAGGCTGCCGAGATTAGATATTTTCGTGCTGATGCAGGAGTTATTCGCCGGGATAAGCTGAGAAACACGACAGTGCGCGGGGATATTAATGTTGAGCAGCTGCTTCTTCGGACGGAGAAAGAGCTATTCTTCGATAGTTTGGTTACATGGAATGGATGTACCCTTGACGACTTCCGAGACTACCCTAATGTGCTGTTTGATCCGGAAGATGACCCCTCGTCAGACCCAGGGCGCTTGGGAATATCTCTTGATGTATAAGAGGCGATGGCGGCGGATGGAGCGGCTTGAAGCAGTTTCGCGCATACATTATCCCCGCGACATTTAAGCAGGTAAATGAAAATTATGATGATGACGATGATTATGTTTTTACTTAAAGCCAATTCTCTGACATCTTTAATCTGTACACATGTTCCATCGATCCATCGATGCCGGTAATGGGTATTTCTAGACAAATTAGTTCTTTCCTTTTTATTTTCGTCATTGCATTTGGCAAAAACAAAACCGATGCCAGCAACTCCCAATTCACAGGAACAAGAAATCTTGTTTATCCCTTCTTTCAATCGCATATGCAAACCGGATACAAGTTTTTTGTTGGATAAAGAAAAGCTTCTTGGCAATGCGACTCCAACCCATAAGCTGCTTCGAAACTCGATTTTCGTATTTTTTTCTGAGAAACCCTCTGTATAAATGAATTTTGATGCACGGTGAATTTCTAAGCCAGCACTGATGAAAGGAAGAATCAATTTGCAACTCACTGCAAGAGCAACAATAGTAAACCAACAAACAAGTTTCGGTTAGTTCCCACAGCTCCCAGCGAACAGTTTTGCAGTTAAATCAACAGCGAATGAAATTCATTGTCCTGGAAGATCTCAAATCCATGCCAGAAGGATAACAATCAGACACACAAAACCGAAAACTTTCTCCTCCCTGCAGATGCAACGAAGCATTTCAACAACTCTGCCATCGGAAGTCTGAATTTAAAAGCGTCTGTTCTACATCTCTTCGTGTTTAGCCGTCAGGATGGATACATGTGCACACACCGAACAGGGAAAGGCTACCTTTAGTTTGGTTTCCTTCCTTCCACGTCATTTTCTGCTCCAGTAACTGTGAACCAGTTAAATTCACTTTTATTTTTTCCTCACTCGTGCCCCGCACCCAGCACACATCCTGATCGGGTGCATGAGTTATGAAGTAGCCTTGGGGGAAAGCACACACTCCCACTTATAACTGGGGCGAAAGTCAGGAGCGGGATGGTGCTGCTCGAGATAATTACAAGGATATGAAGTGCACTCCAAGTTATTTGCTTTCTTCGTTCAATAACGAACTTTTTGAAACATCCGATGTTGATTTATCTTTTCGCCTTGACAAACGAATGAAGGACGGATAACAACGTCAACAGTGCCTTGAGGAGCAGCGGCTACGGGTATGGGCGTGACTGTGGAGGGGCGAGTGGGAAGAGTAAGAAAACAACGTCTCAAATCAATTGAAGTCCCCTCTTATGAAGCGGCCAGGATGCTGGAGAAAATCAAACGAAACCGAATTGAAAAGAAAATCATTTTCCAACGAGTGCTTTCTGTTTTTTTTTGCCTTCTCTTATTCATTTCATTCATTTCCGCTTGACGGATGAGTAGGGTGCTGGGATTCATTTGCGAGGGGACCTCACCCATCACCACTGAGATTGATCTGAATTGGGAATAAATTCCCATGGGGTCTGTGGCGAATGAGTGGAACCTCATGACCAACGTCAATCTCTTCAAATTGCTGGATATGTGCTGAAAAATAATTTTAAGAAATGATTGTCTGTCTTATGATGTAAAGCGTGCAACCATGCGCACGCCCTTGAAGTAAATTTGTTAATATCAGAATGCGAAACTGTTGGACCATGTCAAACAAATGAAGATCTTGTTTTCATTTTCCCAATTTAATTGCAACACGGAACAACTGTTTCGAAGAGTCAAGTGGAAACCCTAAAATGATGTTCAACAAGAGGATAACCTCAAATTACTTGTTTAGTAAATCAAATCTATTCACACACCTAACAAAATTCAAGAGCAGTAATTCTTGGAATTCGTAATCGGAAGCAAATGACGATTGAGTGCAGACAACATTGCACTCAAAAATATTGGCAAACACTTCAGGGCAATACTTCAAGGATCTCAAGCGTTCACACATGCCAATTCTTCAGTGGACTTATGTATTGTAGTAGGAATTGCGGTTAGGGGGTGGTAACCTCTTTAATTTAAAGGCAATGAAAGTTTGTGGCTAAAATGAGAATTGTGCGTAAGGAGTTTGGAAATGTTGGCAAATGACTTCCAAGTAGAGGCCGGGTGAATTCGATGTAGTTTGGTCTAAACGGAGAATTTAAATGTCGGTACATACAAGTATATACAGACATGGATGACTGATGGGAGAGAGCTGAAACTCATTGAGAGAAACCACACACGTTGGAGCGTAGGAGTTGTAGATGCCCTAGGTTCCGTAAAGGGTTGCAGGAACTCAGAAGAAGGAGATGTACTCGAATCATAATAAGAAGAGGGAATGAAATGATTACGTAGTACAATTGCAGACAAGTGTATTTGTAATTAAATGTTAAAATAATGATAAATACAAATACAGTTCAATGACAAAATATTTCCAATTATAATTCTTGTTCTTTCTTCTTGTGACGCTACAGTCCGGGTTGGACCTGTGGCTCAACCAACATGCCTCTCCAGCCAGCACGGTCTTGCGCCAGCTGCCGCCAGTTACGCACACCAAGTTGGTTGAGGTTCTTCTCCACTTGTGTGCGCCACCTTAGCATGGTCCGTCAAGTGTTGCGTTGTCCCAAAGGCTCAGATTCGAAGACTTTTCGGCCGGAGCAGTGGTATCTATACGCTCTACATGGCCTAGCCATCTTAAACGATGTATTCGGAGACGCTTGACTAGGCGCATGTCGCTGTACAGCCCAGTTCGTCTTTAAATCTTCTGCTCCAGATGTCATCAACGCAAACAGGACCAAAAATCGCAAGCAAAACTTTTCTCTCGAAAAGACTAAGGGCTTCCTCATCCGGTTTTAGCAATGTCCAGGTTTCTGCGCCGTAAAGTAGGACTGGGATGATCAAGCCGTTATATAAAGCAATCTTAGTCCTTCGAGAAAGGGCTTTATTACTCAATTGCCTCTTCAGCCCAAAGAAACAGCGATTGGCAAGAGTGATTCTGCGTTTGATTTCGGTACAGGTGTTATTGTCCCTGTTTGCTGCGGAGGCGAGGTAGACGAAGTCCTTGACTACCTCGAAGTTTCTTCTGCCTAGTGCGACGCTCTGTCCGAGACGCCGATGTTGTGTGTCCTTCCTTGATGACAGCATGTACTTTGTTTTGCCCTCATTAACCACCAGACCCATTTAAGCTGCTTCCGCTTCAATGCCAGCTAACGCGTCGTTGACGGCTCGCTGTGTTCGTTCAATCACGTCAATGTCGTCGGCGTAAGCTACCAATTGAACTGACTTTTGGAAGATCGTGCCTCTGGTGTTGACTTGTGAGTTACACACGATCTTCTCAATGTCTGTCACATGACAGTGCGTCGCATTGTCTAAAACCTTTCTTGAAATTGAAGGTCTCTGTGAGTTCGTTCCCGACCCTAACGGAACAGCGAGAGTTCTCCATCGTCATCCTACACCATCTGACGAGTTTGGTACTAGACATGGCACTGTATAGCTCGTCTCTTGCACACTGTCATATGAGGCCTTAAAATCGACGAATAGGTGGTGAGTGTCGATTTGCACTTCTTGGGTCTTTTCAAGGATCTGCCGTAGTGTAAAGATTTGGTCGATGGTGGGCTTCCCTGGCCTGAAACCACACTGATAAGGACCTATCAGTTGGTTGACGAGGGGTTTTAGGCGTTCACACAATACGGCAGACAATTATAATTGCCACTACATTATTGAATATCTCGATTTAACAGAAAATTAGAATTTTTAGTTGCACATTACAAATGATTGAAAATGCAATGAACGCATAAAACTGCGATCTCGTTTTAGAAGACCGCTGGTTAGTGGTGTACAGCTAGCTGAGACAGTATCCCTTTTAAATGACTGCCTGCATTATATCCTGCATGACATATTTTAAATTAAGTGAATCACAATCGATATTGAGAATCTGGATAGCTTAATTGCCCAGGCGATGACGGCCCAAGTCCCGCTGTTAAGAGAATGTTTCACTCAATTTGGACGGTGACAGACAAGACAAGGGCGACTTAGAAAATGTTAATATAGCAATATTGAGACTAAAGTCGAAGTCGAACACAGAACTATTTAAAGCAGCTAGAGATGACCTTGTTGGGCGCATGCACCACATCATTTGTAAGATATGGTCGGATGAAAGCATGCTCGATAGGTGGAAATTTACCGCCGTTTGTCCGGTGCACAAGAAATGAGTCTCTTTCCACTGCGCCAATGGTCGAGGGATCAGTCTCTTCAAAATCGTGGTGCAATATCCTATATACCGTATTGTGTGAACGTCTGAAATTGTTTGCAAAACAACCTGATAGGTTCTTATCAGTGTGGCTTTAGGCCAGGGGAGTGCACGATGAACCAGATCGTCACTAGGTGGCAGATCTTGGAAAAGACCCCAAGAGTGCAGATCGACAGGCACCATCTATTTGTCGATTGTACGGCCGTATATGATAGCGTGCATAGAGACGACCTATTCAGTGCCTTGTCTTGTGTTGGCATTCCTACCAAACTCATCAGATTGTGTAGGATGACGATGGAGAACTCTCGCTGCTCCGTCAAGGTCGGTAACGAACGTGCGTAACTCACATGTCAACACGAGAGGCACGATCTTCCAAAAGTCCGTTCAACTGCTGCTGACGCAGATGACATTGACGTGATTGGACGAACACAGCGAGCCGTCAATGACGCGTTTGCTGGCATTGTAGCGGAAGTGGCTAAAATGAGTCTGGCAATTAATGAGGGCAAAACAAAGTATACGTTGTCATCAGAAAAGGACAAAAAACATCGACGTCTCAAACAGAGCGTACCGCTAAGCAGCAGGGACTTGGAGGTTGTCAAAGACTTTGTCTATCTCAACAATTGAATAATAGAGCCGTCTTTTGAAGGACTAAGCCGGCTTGATCATTTCAGTCCTCTTTTACGGCACGAAAACTTGGATGTTACTAAATGTGAATAAGCATGTTTCTAGTCTTTTCGAAAGAAAAGTTCTGCGAGCAGTTGTGTACTTTAGACGAATACTTTGAGTTGGCTTAATAAATTGATAGGTATAGTGAATTGAACGGAACACAGGACGCATGATTGAGAAGTTCCTCTTTGTTGTTTACTCGCCAAACCCTCCAGTCTTGAAGCTATATGTAGGTTCTTCCTTAAGACATACACTCTACAACATGTTACGTAATGTTTTCCGTTCTTCACGAGAAGGAGAGAGAAAAACCGACTGCCCTTGAAAACCCAACCCATGATTTGCTAACTTTTGTTGGCTCTTCAATTACGAATGTCTTGAAACTCTTGAAATTGTGGCCTAATTTAGGCATTCTCTCTCCCTCTCACGTCAAACTTTTTACGAGTCCTTCATAATTTAAGCGTTAATTTCCCCCCTCTCTCCCATCAGACTTCGCAGAGCGTGCGCCTGAACGCAGAACATAAACATCTCCTATTTCGCAGTTCATTCCGTAAATTTATTCATTAACTATTAAGACTCGACAATAAACCACAACTAAGTCAAATATACGAACTCCGGCATCCATACACCCGGCTATCGGCATATCATCCACCCAACCAGAACGCATGCTGGAAACTTTCCCAGTCGAATAATAAATCCCCATTATCCCAGAAACATCCACAGACTACCAGAAATCCTCCCCGAGCAGCCGCAGAGCACCAAAAGACACCTTCGCTCCATCCCGCGCGCAACAAAGCAGCAAACCCATCTCGCCCGAGCATTACGACAGCCATCAGACTAATCCGATCGCACATCCACGAGAATTAAGATAAACTTTCATTTCGGGTGCGAAAAGTTTCGTTTTCATTTTTTCGCCGTTGCCAAGGCTCTTGATCCCCTCCGGTCCAGAAAATCGACGACCATACCAGTGGGCGGGAGAACAAGATAACATTTTGAAAACGTTTTCGAAATGCGGACTAATTGCCGAAGTTTGACGGGTGGCCGGCTGGGGGTGATGGAGGTAAGAGGGTTTTCCCAGGAGAAGCAGTCCTGTTGCGATGCAATCAACCGGACAAAGCGTGTAATTCCAAAAACGATTGACACACAATTATGGTCTTGTTGTCGACTGTGTCGACTGGCTCAGTGTCTGGCCGGGGCATCGAATGGGTCAATTAGTTTGGGAATTACACATCAAGCGAGCTGATGAGATACAGATGATTTGCTGTTTGAAGTGGTCGGTGTGGGCGAGTGTTTTCGATGGAGTGCCACATCTGTGAGGGGCAGTCAAGTGTGCAGCTGTCGGAAGGGAGGTTGCCAAAAACAGGAAACAAAAACCGGCACAGAAGGGCTGGACTGAATTAATGAACTCTCGTCGGGAGCCTGAAACACGAATTGTCAGTGACGCGAAAATCGGCCTGGACTTGGCAGCAGGAAGTCGATGAATGTTCTCTTGATGGCGCTGTCGGTATTTAAGATTCAAACGCAGATAGGTGATGGTGTGGAATCAAGGGCGATGGAAAGAATAAATACTCTTTCATTTAGCAAGGGCAGTGACTGTAGTCTTGTGAGTTGTATTGACTTTTGAGGAGAGAAGAACATTAAATGAATGAAGTAAAGTATGAGCAATAGAAACTGCTGGCGAGAAGCCGTCACGTGACAAATTTAGTAATTCCAATTTCAAATACCGTAAGCTTCAGTTATTTTAACACCGGGATATTTTACTGTTGTTCAATATAAGCGGCTAGGTTGCTAAAGTACGTTCCGTGTAAGCTTTTGATGGTTTCGTTGCCAAAATTGAAACCACTTTAATTTCGGTATGTCAGTTGTCTTACATTTCAGCCAGTAATGAAAGCTTGTAAATGAAAATGATAAACTTAAACGGTTATAACTTCCATATAAGTAATTTCGATTCAAAAAGCAAATTTTATGGTATATAAGCGTATGATATGCCACTCGAACGATATTTTAAATTTTCAAGCCTTCCTTTTAAAGTTTTACCCTGACGAAGGGATCAAGAGTTTAATGGCTCCCAAGATGAAAAAGTCAACCAAACAGTTCCCCCTCCAGTTTCTTTTCTTGGCAGTCTTCTAAAAGAGCCTAATGAGCGCATTATGAAAGGTTAATGATTGTTATTATTGTCAGTAGCTGGCACATTGTATGCGTTGACTCTGCACTCCGAAGGTCCTGGGTTCGATTTCTTGAGAGTTCATTAGCATTTTTATGCGGCGCACCCTTCTTTGAGTTGCTGATAAAACTTAGAGAGTACCATTTGTATATGAAAAACTGATATTCGATACGCGTCCAATTTACTACGTCTCTCGTGTGCTGCTGCTCAAAAGATCCTCCATTTCTGGGACCACAAAGTTCCTTTTTTGTTTAGCCGAGAAAAGCTTACAATGCCTGTTATGAAATCTGTTAGTATACTAAGGTTAGTTTTTCCTAACTTTTTTTAGGCTTCAAATCTTTTTCGGCTTCAGATCCTTTTCGGCTTCAAACCCTTTTCGGTTCTATTGACCCAGAAGATTTTTGGTCTGCTTCTTGACATGAGCTTTCTTCCAATCATCAGCCTGGAGGACTTTTTCACTAAGAACATTGTCTCTTACAGCTTAGAATGGCTTAAGTCCTGTAAATAGTTCTGATGTCTCTTTTTTGATCAGGGAGTTGGTCATCTCATTGCCCCTTATCCTCGAATGATAAAGTCCTAACTCTGTTCCTCCTACTCATCTCTGCAGACATTTCCACCCAAGTTTTGACACAGGAGGAGCTCGAATATCTGATACATGGCTATGTCTGAGTTGGGATAGTCCTTGTAAAGACGAATTTGAACACATCTGTTTAAAAATTTGCCCAAGGATTCGAAGTAATTAACTCTATACCTGTACTCCGATTTCTTAGCCGGTTCTTGGTCAATCTGTATACCATTGTATTGTGTGGCAACTCAGTCTTATATTCACTGCTGCATTGTTTTTAAGCGCTGATAGAACTTATAAAATTCGTTTGAAAATTGTATTTCCGACTAAAGTCATTTTTCGAGCTTATTGACTAGATCATCGAATTGGTCTGATAATGCACTTGTATTTTACTTTCTTCGCCCCTTCTGCTTGAACCCTCGGCAAACCTTGATGCAAAGGAGTTAACCATAGTTCCGTAGTGGCCAAAATAAGTCAATTTCTCATCGCTCCTGTAATGAATGTCAATTTTGTACTTTTTCAGTGCTTTCCTTGAAGAGGTTAATTTGCATTTTTTTTGTCCACGCTGTTGTACCTTAAGTTTTTATTGGTTACAAAATAACGATGTATGTCTATTTTAGGATGATTGGCGTAAAACTAAAAAAATGTTTTTCCAAGCTCCTAAAGTTGATAAGTGCACACATCATTAGGACATGCTGTGGTACCCCGTGCATTACATACGTAAATGATCCTGATATATATGGGGTTTAATTTTCGAATCAAGTTTGCATCATATTTAACAATTCAGTTCAGAAAGAGATTGTGAGAAATATTTAAACGAAACCTTCTATGCGTGAGTATAACCCACACTTGCCCAGTTTATTAGACTATATTATGTATGCAATTGTCTCGATAAAGCGATGTTGTACAGCACGCACATTACTTTTGGCCACCGAAACGAGGTTCCGTGCCCAATGTACGTCTCGAAGGCTCTCATTCATACTTCACCATGTAAGCACATTTAATTGCAGCTGTCAAGTAGCTTTGCGCAGTTGGCTACAGGACCGGAAACTCATTCAAAGAAATTCACTTTACTTGTAAAATCTGACCAGATACGGACTGGGCCTTCTGAGAACTGTTACCACATCATTTGGTCATACAAATTTTCTGCAGCATTCAATTGGCGATTATCCTGTGGCATAATTTCTTCGAACATTAATCATGATTTGCGTTGAAACGCTTCAAAGATGTTTATTCGAGGGATTACTGCAAATAGCCGATTAACATGAAAAGCAGTCATTAATCACGACCAGGAAGAAGGCGCACATTCTGAAATTCATAGTTTGCTCTTTTACCTGACGCAATCCTTTGCATTTGAGGAACTGTGCTGGAGTCCTGCATTTTCTGCAAATCACGCGCACTTTTCCACAGAAACAAATCACGTCCACAAACCACGGTCATCTACTGGAACATCGGGACAAAGTCAATTCTGCGAACCATTCATTTACAGTCGTCGACTCGTGACACACAGTTGATGCAAATCCTTTCGAGCTTAATGGCCCACACAGTACGCTGCGCTTTTGGGAATTGCAGGATTGATGTGATTATGCGACGGCCACGCAGTTAGTTGAAACACGTTCCATTCGCCAGGCCAAGACGAGAAAAAAAAAGGCTAATCCCTGCACGACTGTCAACTTAAATCACGTGCTTGCCTTATCCTTTCCCAGATGAGATCGCGCGTCAGAAGCGATGGGATGCAGTCATAAATTAGATTTGTTTACGAAACCGTCGACTAACCGTTGTTATGTACACTCACCAACCGTCTCCTCGGGCAAACATTACAGGCGTTGGCACCTGGATCCGTTGTGAGGTCACGTTGCACCGTCATTTCCAGGCACCATTAGCTCCGGATTAATGTTACTTCCGCCTCGTACCGGGCAAGTTCGTAGTTTTTCCTCATTGTTTGACTTCATGTTTGCCGGACTAAACTTTCAAAGAGCAAATGAGACTCTCGCTGGTGTGTGAGTTTGAAATGTCAACCCATAAAGGCTCCCCTCGAGAGGGGAAGTAATTAAAGGTGCACAAGTGCTCCCGCAGCGTCGGGGAGAAAAGCGACCAGAAGTGGCAGCGCAGAGGAAGTCAGGACACTCTGCCGTGGTCGGTGGGTTTGTTTTCATATTTAAAGCAGGCGAAAACGTGAACAAGGTCAAAATGAATTCGGACCAAGCATGAATAAATTACGAGGTCCTTTTGTGATCCCTTCTTTCCGAAGACTTGTGAAACTGAGATTTTGATGAATCCGAAGTACTGCGGGGGCGCTTAGGTTTCGTGATAGGGTTGATTCAAATTAGAATTTCTAAATGAGAGGACCAGCACTTTGCTGAAAGGACCGCCCGAGGTTTGTGAAAGAGTGGAATGCAAACGTTTTTCTACGTGAGAGAGAAAGAGAGAGATCATATCGGTGAATTTTGCAAAAAACCATTACTGAGGAGTGTCTGAAAGCAGTTGATGTGCGTAAAGGGCGCGGAGGTTCCTTCTTGAGAGAATGTTTTTTGCGAAGAAGAAACCCAAGAGAGTGCGCCTTGGAGATGGATTAAAAATTAAAAGCTTCACGAAAAAGACTTTAATTGAACGAAGTGGATCATTTCCTTGAAGGAGTAATTTTGGAATTAGTAATTCGCTTAATCACATTAATAATAGAAACATGGAGTAATGGCAAAGACTTCCAAGTGAACGGAAGCACAGGAAAAATTTAAATTCATTCGCCCTTAACAGCCACTTTGATACACCTCGTTACATCGGTCCATAAGCTTGTCGACACATTAATGCAAAGAGGCAGAGAGAGGAAAGTAACCCTCGGTTCGCAAGATTACACACCAGAGCAGTCGAATGACTGGTCAGCAGTGGGTGAACCTTTCCAGTTCAAAACACAATAGTGTTTTGCCAAAGTTACGCTTACTCAAAATACTGCATTGGTATTCGGACTCGTGGTGTACTGCCACTCCAGTGGCAGTGGTCATGAATTTCCTTGAAATTTTTCGATGCACCAAGTGGGGGGCGAGAGCTACGAAACGGACCAAACGAAGCTAATGTGTACACTGGCTGGCGGTCGATGAACGATGTTGTCCAGCATGTTGAGCACACTGTAACTCTGTTGAGCTAATGTCTGCTGTATTGCTTACTACTGTGCTGAGGCTTTGGGCGCCCTGTTTCTGTTGCATTGGTTTTTGCTGCATACATGTGTGATGAGGTGGATCCCTGATGCGGGGTTGTTGTTTGGTCGGTTGCAACATGTTGTCCACACCTGGATAGAATTACTACCACCGTCAGTAGCTGTTAGGGGTGCTGTCATAGACATCACAAATATTGTACACGAGGTATTGTTAATCTTGACTCTTCGAGGATTGGGATCCACGATCGGAAAATGTTTTTTTTATGCCACGGCTTGAGGAAGTTTAAAGTTGGCGGGAAGATTTTTTTTAGGTTTATCCAAAAACCTAATGTCGTCATGTTGTCCGCAATTCGAATTCAGTAGAAAGGGCTGTTGCTCAACCTTCATGGTCGCCTTCTTCAAAATAATTCGATGAAGTCAGTCAGTAAGGCCAAATCCAGTTGAAAAAATGATCACTTCTAATTGTGGAACATTCCATGTGATTGAAACTTCATGAAATGACAGCTGCTTGTAATGACAGCGATGTGTGATGGCTCTTGTCCTACAGCACTTGAACGCTCGATGATCACGTCTCCCGAGATGTCTGGTCGAAACAGAACCATCTGATGTGTGTGAGATGGTTCTTCTAAACATCACGTCAGATTCAGCAGTAGCGCAATATTTTGCAATGACGTCGTTTTTTTTTTGTTTGTTTGCAGAAACAACAGTTTTCTTTGGTTCACGATATGGCATTACAGTCCAGGATTAAGTCAGGGAAGGTAGCATCCGAAATCGATTTTCTCAATTTTGGAGACTGGGTGTCAGGCAATTCCTTACAATTTCCACAGACATGAGAGCCATGCTTCCATCGATTTTCTTGCATATTCCCACTGCCCACATCCATTGGTCTACCTCCTCGTTTTCAGAGCCGCTTGAATATCTGTGAATTGCAGAATGTATCACCTCCATTTACTAAAAGCCTCATGAATAGCCTCGATTTCTGCCTGAAACACACTTTAATTCTCGAGAAAACGGACAATATCGTGGGTTTTTATGCAAACAACATGGTGGGCGAAAGAGCATTTTTAAACAGGTTTGTGGGCTAAGTCTTTTGCAAAGTGTTGCATTACAGTAATAGACTAAAAATGTGCGCAGCTTGATGCTTCCTTTCGAGAACATTCAGAACAGACACATAAACTCATCAGTACGTCCACGGTTAGAGGAACCACTTAATGCCCATAAGCACTTCATGGCCGTAACAAGAAGGCGGCACATTTACGGCAGAACACAATCCACGACAATTGGAATTATGAGGTAAATACCTCGACATACGAAACATGTTTGTCTTGACCTAAATCGTAATCCATTTTGGTAATTTCTAATCTTCATGATCGCCCATAAATTTTAGTCGTTTCCATCACAATATTGACGCTTATGGTCATTGCAGTCCCCCTCCATTACCACCACACTCATAAGCAATCCGTTGGTAGCTAAATTGTCAAATCATCACTCTCAAAATTTCAAGGACCGAGATGAAAGTGATTAAAATCGTAAATTTGCCGACAAGTGTCACCACACCCTATAGCCGACGCCATTAATTCAAATTACACTTGTCGCTTGCCACCCAAACCGAGGTCCTTGAAGAACTTTTCAATGGCAATGGCACGCCACAATAAACAACAAACAGGCGTAATTAAGTCTTGACCAGCAGCAGTTGTGTGCGAGACTGGCACTGAAAGCCCATCCGACCTCGCGCCCATGAAAACCGATCGCATTATGTCCCCAGTCATTTATTCATGCCCATAAATTGGTTTTCATCGGTCAGGAGATATCCTACAACAGGCCATGAATGGGGTCGCTGCCAATAAAGGGATGTCTGCTTTGACAGTCACCTTGAGGACTTAACAGCAATTTCATGATCCGGGCATTAGTTAGAGATTTAGTGACACACAATGAATGGATTGATAGTGTAGACGTATGTGGGTGTGTGTGGATGTGTGGGCACCCGTGTGTGTACACCCACAGCGCGTCGAAAGGTACGGCTTTGTCGCGCACACCCTGTGTGCCTGTTATGGGCATCCTTATGAAGGTAATTTCCCGAGGTGATACGGTGCTGTGATCCTGTGGTGGTTTCAGCAATGTCCATTTAAAATGCTGCTGCTGGGTGTAGTGCTCCAAAGGCAGTCATGAAATCAGTTCCTCACCACCACTGGCGGTTCCTCAGGCTTGCAATATTTTACGACGCCTGAGTAACTGTGTGGTGAATTTATGATGGAAGTGTGGCGCTACGGCTGCAAGTCTGTATGTAGTTCCCGTGTTGGGTGTTTCGTTCACCAAATTGGAACTATTACCAGGGTAACCATATAGACTGCCCAGGGATGTAATTGTGGAATTTCTTACAGGAAGAGTTCACTAAAGTCAGCTCAAAAAGAACATTAAATAACCAGCTGCATGTATGTTACGTACATGCAAAAAGATTTTATGGCAAAAAATTCGCCTAAATATGCTTTGAACTAAAAAATCAAACGCCACAAGTGCCAAATTGTTTTGTTGGTCATACTTAGAAAAGATCCTCCAGCAACGAGACTTGCAAGTTGGAGAAATCTGGTGAAAAATCATAGTGCTTGGACTTATTTCACAGCTAAACAAGACAAAACAAGATTTGAGTACAATGGAAATAGGTCTAGTTGGATTTTTCAAATCTAGACTAGTCAGGGATTATCTCATTCAGACAGGCATTGTCAAGATATATACAATTATCTGCTTGGGACCCGGTGTTAAGTCAATTCTCCTCATTCACCTCAATCGCTACAAGGGGTCTCTTAAGAAGATAGCTTAGTACTCCAATATAATTTTTTTATGGGTGCCAGGTTACAGTGATATCCAAGGAAATTGCAAGATTTATGAACTTACCGCACGAGCCGCAACTTCCTTAATATCGCTCGAAGGAGCAATGCCTAATCCCTTCGTTACGGCTAAAAACGGGTGATTCATCATGAGGTTTTATTTATAATGTTAAATAAAACACATAAATTTGGAAGCGAACTTATAATTTTAACTACCAGTTACAAGAAAAATTCTTGGCAATCAATTCATGAAAATAAATGTTGGCCACGACTACGTTTGAGGTGGTTCATTCGCAAAGTAACTCATTTGTTCATAGTGAGTGCTATCTCGAGGATTACACAAGTAATGCTGCGCTCCAAAGCATCAATCGTAGTTGGCTTACACCTGAAGACCTGAAACTTTGCATAGATCCAGAGAAAATAGTCCAAAGTTGTTACATCACCCGATCTAAGCTGTCAATCTAATGGAACAAAACGTGAAATTCAGTGCTCACTAAAACGATTTCGCAACAAGTTGATTGTATCACGCACCAGACCTCACCGAAACCCCTTAAACAGGAAGCACATAATCCGTTAACATGGCCAAGCTACTAAGAACGACGACGAATCCAATCGTCACGGTCTTCGCCTACACTGTCAGCTATAGCTGCTATAGTCTCTTCACTACGTGGTGGATGCGACCTAACCGATGGCGTATCATAAATTAAACTGGGACTTGATTGGTATTGGCAATAGTGGTTTCTGTAGCTTGATTATGAGCAACGTAAGCTCCTCGAATTGCATGAAAAACACTTTTCACAGAACGTTGATTTTCGTAATAGAGCTGAACAATTTGGAGACGCAGTTGTTGTGTGAGTCTTTTCATAACAACTTGCCTAATAATATTGAAGAAAAATGACAAAGCAGTCAGATAGGAGTCGCGGGTGATCAATCAAAAACAGGTTATTTAAAAGCAAACTTCATGATGAATCACAATTTTTTTCTTGAAACATAAACATTCATCGCTCTAAGAAAACTGGTCCGTAGCACCACTTAACTTATACTCGTATACAAATCAACATGGTCACAACCAACTCCATACACTATCTTTATATCGTCAACTTGGACACAAAATGTGCAAGCACCCTGATAGGTGCCATCTTAGTGCGATCGAAATATGTACCCATTTCTAGACTTGACGTTGTACCTAACTTTAGTAGAAGTTGCAGGAACAAGAAAAATATTGAATCCATTCCTTACCTCAAAAAGAGAGGGAAACGAATCTAGAGCAGTACTTCTTTGATCTTTTTCTCAGGACAAGTCCATCTCTCAAGTGTCTTAGGACAAATCAAAATCTTTGTAGCAAGCAGACATTGGTTCTAGGTTAGTTGAAGGGATCCTACCCGCGATAGACCAAATATAGCCTAAGTGAGATTCTGTGATACTAAGGAAACTTAAAAAACACGCGTTAATATTTTCCCAACTGCAAGTCCTGCATGTCCTTTTAAAGCGATCCCCAATTTCAAAGAAAAATTCAAGAGAAGAGTCCCTTGAATTAAACTTCCCATCAACTTTTCCTTCGTCCCATCATCATTCTCGACCGCAGACAAACTTTTGACGAGTTGTTCTTGAACACAACCTTTCTCAGCATGGGCGGAGAACTGAAGTTTTATTGGCAAATAATTATGGCATGTAAAGCAATTAATTCTTCGTTACAATCAAGGATGCTGCGTTTATCCATTCCCGGCTTTCAATATTTTTTTTCTCTCGCATCCTGATCCGGATTATGCGGAGGGCGCTGTCCTTCGCAATTATCCCAATCGGATTGAATGACTGAAACGGGGTAGAAACAGAATTGAAGAGGATCCCACAAAGCTTTCGAACAGTTAAAGTTTTATCATTAAAATTTGCCATTAGGTTGGGAGGCGCGCGGCCGTGGTCCCTTGTGCAGCAGTATGAACGGCTGCAAAACTTCACAATCGACGGCTAAAGACATGGGTCGGCCGGCAAAGGATTAGCCCCTGGGTTAGTTTCCAAGGGAACGGTCTTGTGCCTTGGAATCAGTAAAGTCGATTCAAAGGAGACGTCCTCTTCTTGTCCTTCATCCTTCTCGTTCTCGTTCTCATTCTCAGAACGGAGAACATTCCTAATTGGCAGCAGATTTATACGGTTTGATGGGTCTCAGCCTCCGCGTTGCATTACTCCTCTAATCTACCGCGCTGATATTTATTTCCGCGAAATGAAAGAGACTCGGGCCAGCCGACTGTTGCGGAAATTGAGGGAAATTTCAATTCGAAATAAAAAGGGATTAAGGGGGATTGTGTTGAAGTTTGTCCTCTCGTCCATTGAATTAATTGTCCGTTTAGTTTGAGCGTTTAGCGATTTACTTAAGACTTATTTTGTGCATATTTTCGTAGGAACTGCCGGGGGCGATTTGCTGTTGCCATTGCGACCTGTGGTTTTCATTTGAATTTGACTGGTAATTAAAAGAAGCAATTGTGGATTTCGGCTGATCTTTGCTGTAAGCGAATGAAGTCGGACAAAAACTGTGTTAATTAAGAAGTGTTTCCAGGGAAACAAGGAGATGAGTTTTAATTATGTGTCTTCACTTCACAACATCGCGGGCTTAAAAACAATGTTTCTTACATGTTTTTGGCATAATTAATTTCGAAGCAACGTCTGCATCGTTAGCTGGAAACTGAAAACGGATTTCTGGGAATTTAAACAAAACTTCAAATAAACACGGAGCGTTAAACGAGAAGTTTAAAATATGTGACTTTCCTTCTCGAGCCACTCCCAGGCTCCGTCTTCATCGCATGCACCACACCATACACCACGCTGCCGTGCCTGCGTTCTATCTCATCTTCACTTAAATTAGTTACTAGTTCCCTGCATGTGCCACAACAGTAAGGGTGTGTGGTTCTGTAAGCAAGCAGACACACGTCACGCAACTTTCCTTCAACTTGTTTTGTCGGAGTTTTCAGGAAACTTTTTCTACAAACTGCCATCACTTAGTTGGTATTCATTCCCAGAGCTAACTTCGGGAGGTCGATGGTACGACCAACATCATCACCACCGGAGTTAACCCCATAAAATTAAAATGTTTTTCCACATGGCAATCTCTCCGCCAAGGGATGGGTGGCAGAGACTGCTGTCAAATGACGAAGAATCTATTACTGACTGTGTTGTAATTTTAAATTGTTTGTTAACGTATGCAAAATTGGCTTTCTGGCAAAAAAGAGAACATCGAACAAATTTCGCATCCAAGGGAGGGGTGTTGTGCGCAATTACTGCTCGTTGTTCAGCAGTGATCCAATATTGACAGAAATTTAATTAAAACAGCCTTAACGTTGTCTGGTAATTTTCCCTGCAGGCAATCGCGTTTGTTGTCGCTAAATGAGACGGGAGGTATTTCATGAAATTTTGATTGAATTCCATGCGAATGGCAGTGTATTTGGACGGCAATTGAAAACATTCTTATTTTTGAATCATAATTACCTCACACCGTCACACCACATCTGATGGATGTAACAAAGCCCACAAATTCCTCTTCAAAATGTAAACAACACCCCACTCAGACCGCAACAAATGTCGTCCCAGCGTAACACGCCACATGACGACTCAATAAAATGCCCCAATCACCGACCCATCCCATCGCCGACCCTAGCCGGTACGATTCAAATCAATGAACATCATTTACGAAAGACCGCAGCACTACTAGACTAGACACGGCAGTCGTTGTCGCTCCAATGTGCCACTCTCCAGCCACGACTCCGGCTAAAGCGCTCTATTCAATCGAACAAATTAAATTGTACACTTTCGAAGGCACTAAGGACACGCTCTCACGGTTCTTTGTGGGAAGCACACCGAATGTCCCAGTTGGTGTGCGGATACCGAGACGCCAACGCAGAACGGGGACGAAAGAAACGTAAATAACTCTGAAATGAGTTGCGTGCCGTGCATTTGAATTGAACCCACTACCAATGGGGCCTATGGATGTCAGCTTTCTCACGTCTCCTCATTAGATCCGCCCGTCCTTCTGGGTCCGTTCCATTCCTTCAGTCGATCGGGGTGAGCAATGACGAAGTTTAGTGAATTTCATCATGAAATATGCTAGACCTGACTCTACTCCGAGAAAGGTAAACTTCGGAACGATTGATTTGGCATTTCATCCCGTACTGCTAGTCATTCATTCATGGATGAGTTGGCCGATTCCACAGCATCGGATCCGGTGTAATGACCTCGATGTGGTTTTGTTTTTAGCGGAGGCTTTTTTTGTATTTAATAAGGTAACACAAGAAGTGAGCAGCTAGGGGCGTTTGGAGAGCCACACTCAAAAAAACTAAAACGGATAAAACGGATTTGGAGATTTACGACATTTTTGTAAACTCCTGACTCACGAAAGTGGACATAGGCATCATATTTGAAGCCTAAGATAGGAGTGTTTGCCATGGCGTAGTAGATAAAAACGCTGACTCACACGGCGGCGTGGTGGTTCTAGGTTACATTCCAGAACTGAACGTTCATCTTGCATATTTACACGGTTACACCTTTTTGGAGTTTCTCAAGTACTAACACAAATTTCTTTGTTACTCCGTCCGTCATGTCCGTCACTGACTTCGTATCTCCTGAACTTATAAAGCTATTTTCATCAAATGTCAGATATATATACGATCCACTCTTTGTGGATGCATTGGCTTTCTCAACAATCACTCGTGAATTCTCATTTGCCTAAATGTTGCAATTATAACGAATTCTCTCTAATTGAAATAATAATAATAATTGACTACCCACAAGGGACCAGGGCCTAGCTTCTAAGACAACTACTCGTGTTGTGCGTGCTACTGTTATCTCATGAGTAGAAAGGACCTACAATTTTTTGCCGACTCCGAACGGCGAGATTGGAGAAGCTTTTCACTCTTTGAGTGTTATCAGCAACTCGAAAGAGGTGGTGTCGTGAAAAAATGCGCGGTGTTCAGTCCGGGAATCGAACCCAGACCTTCGGCGGGTAGAAGTACTTACCCCTAACGCCACGGCGACCACAGTTGCACACTTTACCTCTTGAAAATTACGAAGTGGGCAAATGCATTTCAATTTGGACGCAATTTTTCGTAAAATGCAGTCTTAACGCACTCCTCACTCTCCATGGTTAAATTTGCTAAGCACCGCAACAAATTTAGTTGGGCAAAAAAACTTGACGTTAAGGTGTGACTCATGATTAACAGGGTTGGACCATCCTTCCATTACACATGCACATTATTTTTTTTCATTTCAAATGGCTCCAACATCTGTACAAATATCGTTTTACAGTTTTACTCGTTGCTTATTCGTTTGTTGAAGGTTCTTCAAAACTTTGTTTTAATCATTTTCGATCCATACCATCCCCTTTGAACTTTGGCAGTGAGCTAATAAATTAGCCTCGTCCAAAAGGTATTGTCAATTAATAAAGTTGAGCAGGAAGGAAGAAAGAACAATTTCGAAAAGCAGTTTAGATTCTTCCAAGTTCGTTATCAAATATTTACAAAAAAACAAGTCAGCGATTCAAGGAAGTGCAGAAGACGAACAATTAAGTACATCATGATCATAATTTTCGTTGACCCGCATGTTTTACTAAAGAGTTCGAGGGGCAATGCACGAACGAAAGGCCGCCCTATAGTCCACCGTCGATTCTAACCCATCAGGAGCTATTCCAAAGCGCAACCAGGCGAGGATAGGGACTTAATCCAACCACCGCGTCCTGTCCGAACATTTGCCTATCTCATGATTTCACATCTAAGGAATACCTCGGGAGTCTTTATAAAGAGTACATCCATACTACGTAGACAAACCATCGGAGGATAGTCCTTTCTATCCTGCTCAACATTGAGTTCCCACCGCACTGTCATGTTTCTCAACCTACCTCGGCGAGTAACTTCTTCTCTAGCACATTTCCGTAGCTTGTATTCTTTCGGTCATTTCTCAAATTTCATGACCAAAGGTGAGAGTTGGAACATGCACTGAGTTAAAAACCGATTAAGTGCTAAAAGCAAAATACGTGGAACATCTTTTGTTCCTGAGGATATTGATGAACCATTGCGGAAATGGATAACTGCTGCACGTGGAAGGATTCTTCTGTATTTGAACTACTAATGAAGAAAACTGCTTGCGGATGCCTTTATACACGAAGAAACTGAACGCGATACAAATTGGTTGTTCAATAAAACCTTTTGTAGGAAAAGTGCTGATTCCAACATACAAGATGGCCATGATTTCGTATTGAAAGTTTCGCTTAATCTAAGTGATGCTTTTCATAGAACCGTCAATTTGAAATACTGGCGGCTATTTTGACAGCTGTCAAGTGAATTTTTGTTTGGCTTAACAACAACATGAGTAAATTGAAGTCTGAACACTCCCAAATGCAAATTTATATTGACTTCCATGCTTATGTTCGAAATAAGTATCCATAAGAATTGTGCTTAGCCATTAAGCGTAGTTTTGGCTGAATGGTCAATAAACATGATGATAATCCTCAAGTGCATGTTGAAACACCGTTATATTCACAAAAATTAAATGTTTAGTGTGATTTAAATTTTGGTGGAAAAATTGGTCGGTACTTCCCTAAAAACGATCTGGTTAAACCGTTACAGTCACCGGCACTAGACCTAGTTTTTAACTTTTTCGTTTATCAATTGAGAAATCATGATATGTAGGAGCTGTGATTCAACAAGATGGCCCAACGTGTCAGACAGTTCGTGCCATAATTGATTTACGAGTATTGAAAGAAACGTTTGGTAACAGCATAGTTTCACATTATTGAATTGGTCTCCAATATCGTGTAATTTAACGCCGCTTGACTATTTTCTGTGCGGATATGTGAAGTCGCTAGCCACGCAAATAAGACCGAAACGATTGACCACTTGAAGGACACCTTCGCCGCGTTGTTGCCGATTTGTGGCCACAAATTGGAAAAAGTCATTGAAAAGTGGACATCCAAATTAGATTACGTCCGAGCCAGACATGGTAGTCATATGCCAGAAGATTATCTTTCCAATAAAGTAATTTGTTTGTCAAAGTAAATTTCAAAATTCGAAACCTCAAAAAATTAAAACACGTTTCGTAGAAAAAAAAATATAAGCAAGACGACATCGTCAGCGCCGATGGATTGGCTTGCTTTTCAAATGATTGCCAAATAAAAGAATGGCTCTTCTAATATTTAGCGACAAGACCGGGCTGAAGAAGCTTAAATTGCTTGCATATGCCAATAGTCCAAATTTAAAAAAAAATCAACATAACCCAACATGCATTCAATTTAAAAAGTCAACAAAATGGCATCTGAAACTACCACCGAATATATCGAATTCACATCGCTAAACTCAGGTAAGTACCAGTCAAATGAGGCTCGTAAACGAAACGATGACACCACTAAGTACTCGTAAATCTTATTTTCATCCATCACAACATTCCTCCAAATACCATTCGGCGTACAGTGATGTCAAGAAACGTCGAAGTAGAGAGACCCCCATACGACAATCTCCAACTAGCACGTGCCAAGGAATTGTCTTTCGTGATTTTGATATTGCAATGGCAACTTGAGCAGAGCATTACGGGCCGGAATCACTTGAAAAATAAAATGCGCCCCAAGCCGCAGAAACCCAAAAACAACAAAGGATCGTCGTCGTTGGGAGAGATTTTCGCGACTATAAATAGCCCGGAGGAATTAATTATTCCTGAAGTACATTACCCAAGCGAATATCTAAGTGGGCTGTGCGCGGGTGAAATTACTTGAACCCGAAAACCGAGGACTGCGTAAAAATCTGTCCTCTGCCGCGTTGCGGCCGGAGAGCTGACGTCAATTCATCCCGACTGTGTGGAAGGCTTTAGAGTTCGGATAGCCTTGCTTGATTGACAATTAGATTTACGATGTGAAATAAAACAGCCAAGTGCGGCAGTGTGGCGTATGGTGAGATGGCACCGAGTACGTTGACGGGTGTCCATTTAGTTGTAAGTAAGTAAGTTTACATCACCGCCGCCCGCCGCACAGTGCGACATGGGGAACAGATGAGAATCTTAGATGTGAGCTCTTAATTGTTTCTGCTAAAAAAAGAATACAATGCCAAATGGAGTCTTTAAAGGAACTTAAATAATTTTGTCAAGGCGACGTTTCGTGAGCAAAAATAAAACAGTAAGAATTGAATGGGACCACGACCGTTAAAGAGCAAAGCGCCTTGTTTCTTCAAAAACCACGTGGATCGTTTGTTGTTCTTTCACGAAATGAGGAATAGTACAGTTTTATTCGGACTCTGAACGGAGAAATTTGAGAAAATTTTTCAAGAGCAACGAATACTCTTTCTGTGTTGCAAATAAGGTGGCGCAATGGTAAATTCAAAATGAATGATTCCAATCTACGAATCGAATCTTTGGAGTGAGAGTGTACAATGCACCCTCCTCCACATTTTTTTCCTTCAAGCCACTTCTTGACTTGAACATTATTCCAATGGTTTTTCAAAAAAAAAATATTTTTATTTATGAAGTTACTGACTGAAGGCTACAACGGGTATATAGTTCGAAAAGTCATTGTTTGGTGTCACAGACAGTTGCTAACAATGTTAACAAAAAAAAAAAATAATAATAATTTAACGCCCATTATGCCCAAAGGCACTTACAATTAGAATAGATATAGATTAGCTTAGAGCACCTGTGTAGGGTCAGTAAGTTAGACTTTAAACTATTGTTAAGATTCAATAAGCTACTTTTAAGTATTTTCCTAGTATTAAGAAATTAGACCTCAAACATTTATTAATTAAAATGCACAAATAAAAAAAAACAATGTTAACAAAAAACTAACAAAGCTTAGTTTGTAGGCAACAAATTAAAATTAACAATTCTAGGAATTTTTCTCAATTTCTGAACAAGGTTATGTCCACACTGTGCACGAATAACTCGCTTTTCGCCGCAGTTCCTAGATAATGCTGCTCTGTTGGACGAGAGAAATGAAACAACTAGCGAACTCGCACTGATTTATTTTTATCGCGTCATAGAACGTATACAGGCAAATACATGCACTGCTGAATAAAAAGCGAACCTGAAGCCTTTTTATCACTAAATTCACTAAATTAGCCCTCCTCGGCTTGTCAATTGGCGTATACTACTTATTGGTCGTTATTCAGAATGACATGGAAAGTATTGTGAGTTGCGCCTCCCAAAGCATGCTCCTTATTTGTTCTTGTGCGCTTTACTCTCATTGACGCTGTTGTTCAGACTTATTGTTTAAGCTCGATTCGCCGATGGTTTACCGTACATATCGTACAAATCATAACAAACTTTAAGCGATAGATTTCGTATGAAGGATGACATGGAAAGTCAATCGTCAAAACATATTCAACAAAATTATTAAATTAATTGTCTTAAGCAGGAAATGGCCGGCGTTGCGTATGGACAAGTGCGTCAACCCACACATCGAAGGTCTAGGTTCGATTCCCGGACTGAACACCGCGCATTTTTTATGGCCCAACCTCTTTGCAGAAGCTTACATAAAAGCTTCTCAAATCTCGCCGTTCGGCGTCGGCAAGAAACTGTAGGTCCCTTCTTCCGTGAGAGAATAATAGCACGCACAACAGAACTAGTTGATACAGAAGCTAGCTAAACCCTTGTGAGCTGTAGTGCCACTGAATTATTATTTATGCAGAAAATTTCAAGAATGTGCGCTTTTCTTATGCAGTATCTTCTCAACAGTGTTGAAACGTAAATACCGCCTGAACTCAACCGATTAGATCCCTCTGCCGCAACTTATAAAGTGTTTTCCCTCTGTCTTATAGAGATCTAACAAAAAATAAAGGGTGACCCAACAAGAAAGCAAGATTTAAATTTGGGCCATTTGAATTGTCATTGTTTGACATTTGAACAATTATTATTGTTTATCAGTAGAAGGTATAAGGTTAATAAAAATGGAGCGCTACACGAATAAACAACGCATTCTCATTGTGAAATTGTTTTACCAAAATGGTGATAGTTTTGCGGCTACAGTGCGCAATTACCGATCAATTTGGGATTACAATAATGCTCCAAAAGAGTCAACTGTAAGGCGATTAATGCAAAAATTTGCTGAAACTGGGTCTGTAACTGATCTAAAACAACAACGCGCCTTCGACCAGGTCGATCGACCGAAAATATTGCTGCTGTACGTGATGATATCGCTCAAACTTCATCCACCTCAGTTCGACACCGAGCTCACCAAATTGGTGTTTCCAAATTCACTATGCAGCGAATTTTGACGAATGATTTGCATCTTCATGCATACAAAGTTCAATTGACTCGGGAACTGAAGCCAGCTGACCACGCACAGCAAAGGGATTTCGTTTATTGGGTATTGGAGGGACAACATGAAAATGCTGATTTTGCTGATAAAATCATCTTTAGTGACGAGGCCCATTTCCATCCTGATGGCTTCGTCAATAGGCAGAATTGTCGCATTTGGGGCGAGGAAAATCCTCGAGTAATTCACGAGAAGCAAATGCATCCTCAACGTGTCACTGTGTGGTGTGGATTTTGGGCTGGAGGAATCATTGGACCTTTGTTTATGAAAATGAGTCAGGTCAAGCGCAAACAGTCAATGGTGTTCGGTATCGTAAAATTATAACCAATTTTTTCGTGCCTAGAATTGAAGAAATGTATGTGGAGAGGATGTGGTTTCAACAAGACGGCGCCACATCTCATACAGCCAAAAAAACAATTCAATTGCTGCGTCAGTCATTTCCCGGTCATGTTATTTCGCGTTTTGGAGACCAGAATTGGCCGCCTAGATCGTGCGATTTAACACCATTGGACTTTTTTCTTGTGGGTTTTTTGAAGTCGATGGTTTATACCAATAAGCCGACGACGACTCAAACCTAAAAAGAGGAAATTGGACGCTGCATTAATGAAACACCGCAGCATTTATGCAAAACGATCATTGAAAATTTCACTAAAAGATAGCGTATGTGCCAGCAAAGCCGCGGCGGCCACCTGGCCGATGTGTCATTCCACACATAACCTCATCCTGTCTACTTTACGATATAATAAAAAATTCAAGACTTTTTTTAAATACCTGTGTTTTATTTAAAATTAAAATCTTGGGTTCTTGTTGGGACACCCTTTACATCACTCAATCGAAGGCCCGCGAGTGTAGTTTCGGAATTTTGCCTCTTTTTCAAGCTTGATAAAATGTCTCGCAAAAAGGATTATTCAAAACGAGTTTTTTCAAACACAACTCAATACCATTTTGTGTAAACTAACGAGAACCACATGATAAATTGAAATTGCCCAGACGTGAGATTAAACGTCTAATGAATTTTTCGTTGGATGTGTGGCATGTGGCACCATCCTGTTGGATGCACGGGGCCATGTCCTCCATTTCAGACCACAAGAAGTAGCTGCTGAAAAATGCAGCTAACCTGGCCCATTGAAGATCTGTCAGCGTTCTCAAAAACCCGGCCCTGATTTATACAAGGCAAATCCTTAACCTTGTACGTTTGTACTCAAAATTTACAATTTTTTGCAAAGGAGAGCGTTCTTGAAAAAGTTTGAAACTTCTCCAGGCAGTCAAGAAAAAGGTTTTCCTAACCATTCTCAGGCAGTGGTTATAAACTTTAAATTCTGTTTAAAGTCTCGTTCTTCTACTTTTTCATAATTTTCACATTTTTGACAGAATTTTTTCCCCATTCCTTAAACTGAGTTTGTACACGAACAGACATATCATTTTCCAATAATTTCTCTTATACAATTTTCTTTTATAAAATCCATTGCCCCTTCAAGCAGACAACATCACCACGTCTGCCGGAGAGAAGTTTTCACCATAATCGATACGTTTTACGACCGCCTCTGCCATCAGACAGGTGTCAACCCTGAAAACAAACCACAAAGTACCGAAAACACATGATAGCCCATTTAATTAAAGAGCCGCCAACTCGAAAGACCAGTTTTTCACAATCTTCGCCTCGGAATGTGGGGCTGCGCGGTTGTGGGTGGCGTTTCGTTTGAAGTGAGCACTCATTAAAACTTCACCCTACGAGAAGCACACATAACGATCAGCACAACGACCATGTCCCTGAAGCTCTGCATAAATATGTATTATTGAACTGATTTGAACGGAAGGACTGTGTGCGTCGCGGTCACGAGTGAAGGGAAGACTGAAACTGAGTGGAAAACTTCCAGGGGAACTTTTTCCATTAAATATTCCTTAAAAAAGAAAACTGTAAAACGTCCTCAAGAAGCAGAATACACGCCGAAAGTATCTGCTCAATGGGACACAGTCAGAAGGCACAAAAGCACTTTGTTGTCTGGAGGGACCTGCCTGTCGGTCTTGTACCACAAACACGCACACAATTGCTTATCTGACTTCCTACCCCGTCCTGCGGTGGTGGTGGGTTCAAATGACATAAAGGTGCAAAGATACGCTTCCACTTCTTCCCAGCGACACTACTCCAGTGGGAATAGGCGCCGCCGTAGTGGGTCCGACAAGCAGGCACACGTATGCTAATGCTGAATCCCAGAATTTTGGCTATTTCTGGATAAGCGTGTCCACAGATTGCGGTATCTGGGTTCAAAGTTCCGTGATGGTACCCTACCTCATCTAAATTGGGGAATTTAGTAATTTGAACTTTACTTCCAGCAGGAGAATGTCTCGGGATGGGAACGAGGCAGATAGGGACAATAATTTTTGTGTCATCGTTGGCATTGTTTCGGATTGCGGGCAGACAATGAACTCAACTTGGTGTAGATTTAGATGTTGAATGGGAAAAGTCATGAACACAGATCGGCTTAACGAGGCAGAGGAGCTACATTTTCGGTTTCTTTTCCTTTTTTGTCTTCTCTTTTCGTTCCATTTCCACCTTAATCGGATTTGATTTTAAAGTATGAGGAGTTTCTTGCAGACAGGGTGGTTGCCAATTCTTTTCGGTTGAGCGGCACAATGGTGCTTATGCTGAAGTAGGTCTGTGGTGGGATTTTGGCGGTGGGGTACCTTTAGGAATGATAGATTTTCTGGTATGTGTGAAGTTGAATGTGTGGGACGATATAAAATTCTTAAGTCCTGCAAGCAAAAGATACAGACATCGGGTGCAGCAGTGCAACACATCTGCTCATGCCGTAACCACAATACTTTCTTGATAGAGAAATTGTAACATTATTCAAGTTCTAAGACATACGGATTCGGTGTGGGTAATTTGTTGCATTACGTATGGACGGACGGTGATTCAATTCTTCCTTTCAAATGGAAATTGCATAGTGAAACCGAAGAGCCCTTGGAGGCTGTGTTTCGACGGAAACCATCAAAAAATAAATCAACGAGCTTCGTCGGTTTTCCATGAGACTCCCCCAGGTGCACCGAAAACGAATACCACGGAGGACAACGTGACAGATCACGCTAACGTATTTGGCAGACCGCCGATTGAAAGGGCGAAAGACAGCTGACACAGTAGGCCTCCCAAAAGACCGTGTGAGTTATTTCAGGTATGAAATATTGGGAAATGACAGAGATGTCTGCCTGAAGGGTGTCATGTTTTTTTCACTTCGGGCAACAAGAGAAAGATCATTTAAGGGAAGTGTTTCATGCTGTTTCATCTAAACCGAGTGTTGTTTGGTGAACGTCAACGAAGTATGGACTTGTAGAGACCAAGGAACAGTGAACTTCACCCGGCGAACGTGTTCCGAAGAACACAACCAAAGCCTCATCGTGCAGATAGGTAATGGTTACGGTTTAATAAAATTCACAACAAATACCTGCAGAAGAAAAACTGATCTATTATGGCCGAATTATTGGGGTGATTCGACATTGAAAAAATGACCACTTTTGGCGAAGAAAACAATTCAACCGCAGCGACCGCACCGGCTGCACCTCCGTCATTGCCAAGGTCGATTTGGTGGAGTTAAGTATTCTTCAGATTTGGCCAACAATCGTAGAATAGCTTTAAACGATAGCCTTTCAAAAAGTTGTTAGCCCGGAAAACTAAAATTAAAATATTGCAAAAGTGGCGATTTCTCAATATAGTCTCCGTTTAGCTCGATATACTTGATGCAGCGGTGCTCTAACTCCTTCAACCCGTTTAAAAAATACGTCTTCTAGAGGTCCGCAAAGAAGTCCTTCGTGACGGCAATAACCAAACATTTCACCCAAATTTCTGTCCGACACTTATCCGCCCTATACGGTGTACATCTGGCAAGAGCGGTCCAACTTGAGTCCCTCCCAGAAAGAATAAAAGTTTTGGAGAGACTATGGCTGCGAGCTTGTGTCAAGAAAGGGAGTCTGACTTGAGTCTGATAAAGATGCCGGAGAATGGGTGTACTTAGTGCAAACTACCCAAATGATGCGTTTTACGAGAGTACTCGACAAAACGGCTTTGTTCTGCCTGAGGCTTTTGTATTCCTTGACAGAGTTGTTCAGTATGCGGAAGAATATCCATTTATATACCACGTGGTACGCAGAGCGGTAAATACACGTCTGTTCTACGTCAGCTCCTCTACGACGGCTTCTCTACAACGCTACAGATCCTCTACGATGGCAATGTCGGGAGGTTAGAAAATCTTATGTAGGCTTAGTCGGACTATCTGTGTGCGCCATCGAGCGGAGATTAATAAGAAACAGAGTTCTACTGGTGGTTACAGCCCAATCAGACGCCCCAGCTGCCTTGAATCTGACACAAATACTGCTGGTCCGGTGTCAACTGCGTTTTGACTACGACTAACCTAGATTAACAGTCAGAGATCCGGCGTTTAATTTTGAGCGCGAATTGATATCAACATACGAGTATGTTAACGTGAACGTCAATAGGAATTATAATAATTGATTGGCACTACAGCCCACAAGGGACCAGAGCATTAGCTTTTGCAAAAACTACCAGTGTTTTTCTTTCACGAGTAGAAGGAAATTACAGTTTCTTACCGACTTCGAACGGAGTGGTTTGAGAAGCTATTCATAGAAAGCATCTCGAAAAATGTGAGGCCGTGTAAAAAATGCGAGGTGTTCTGCCCAGGAATCGAACTTCTTCCTTCTCCGCACTTACTCATTACACCACGGCAACGAAGGTCGATATAACATCCAAATGTTTGGCATCAAGAACAGTTGGCTAAAGAACTAATTCACTTTTTTAAAGACAGACATTTTCATGCTGTCAACAGAACTGAACTGATTTGTTTGTCCTAGACATTTTCCACACAGCCAGATCCTAGACAGACAAAATATCTCCTAAATTATATCTACAAAGGCAAAAGTCAAAAGTGCATTGTTTGTGGAAAAAGGACAGCCCATCCAACCCATTAAACAAAATTCCAATTGTCAAGCATGATTATCGACATTAATTTAAAATATGATGACAACCGTCTCCCACAGGGTGACCGCGCAGCGATGCACGGCAGTGACGGTGGCAAGGGTGGAAGTAATCAGATCGCAGGCCAGGCCGCAGGCCGGTTTGCATTATTAAATATTTTCCACGGTTTGTTTTAGCTTTTTTTTGTTTTCAATTTAACTACCCCCGTTGGGATCAAATAGCCGGGAGGTATTTGCATTTTTCAGACGGGCTTCTCTCGTATATTTTTGCGGTTTGCTTTTTGTTATTTTTTTTTCGCCGTGTACTTCATGAAGGTTACATATGATCCTCTCCCAAATAACCGTTGTGGCTTGGGATGTACCAAAAAAAAAACCCGTCTCTCTGAAGAACGTTAATATTTAATTTAATAAAGGAAAATGTACACTCGTAAAATTTGTATAACGTTCGTAACTCATTCAACTCTACATTGAGTGGCAAAAAATATTTCACCCTGCTTTGTGGAAGGATGCTGAGTTTGGAGTGGGAGTGAAGGTATTCTTAGTGGGGAGAGCGGAAGCGGCGGCGGCAACATGGCAAACCTCCAACGGTATACGGGATTAGAATAACTTATGATGGTTGGTTTAGTTTGGCAATCGTTGGCTTTATTTTTTTTTTTGGATTCGGGTCTGCTTTTATTTGCATGCGGTGACAAGACGATGAGCTGCGAAGGCAACTGTATAAAGAATTCACGAGATAATTAAGCCATGAAAAGCAACGTCGCCGCCTTAGGCAAATAAATGAGTTTAATTTGAAATTATTATTTGAATATTGAAGTTGAAGTGGATACTTTGGAGTGTGTACTCATTTTCACTCAATTTTGAAAAATAACTTCAAATTTGGTCCAGAAAACATTTACAATTACGAAATAATTCCTGCAACAACCCAAGAAGTGATATTTTTGTCAACCCTGTTAACAAGTGCTGAACGATACTGTCTTGTTACTTTCGAATTTTTATTATGAAACTTTAAAAATCGATTACAATGACAAGTATTTTAAAAAGACCGTTTTTGATATAAAATTTTATTTTTGAATACGTTTTGTCAACAGGCCATCACAGTTACTTGAAAGAGAGATACAATTTGTGGTAAAAGAATAGTCATTTTGTCCCGTTTCAAATTTTTGAACCATCAACAGTCTCACAGTGGCAAGCGACTTTAAATTAAATAAACTGGGTGCCCAGGTCCTTCAGCAACGCGAGTGGTGTACTGTTTTCTACAGTATCTTGTTCAAGCCACACAGTATACACCGACTACGAATAAATAAACCACGTTGACTGTTGTTTGGAACTACAAAAAGGAGGTGAAGTAAAAAAAGGCGATATGTTCAGTCCCAAAATAGAATCTTGGAACTTCAGCGTTTGCGTCTACGCACTTATGTACTCGCTAGGCCACAGGGCGTACACTTTCCAATTTGCTAACAAATATTATATCTGACTGCATAAGGTTTCGATCGAGCATACAAATAAGGTGGTTGGTATCTAACGGTGTGTCTCGGCTGCACAGCGGCTTCTTCTAGCACGCCTGGCTCTGCTCTTAATTGGCTGCTTAATCTCCCTCCTCTTGACATCCATATTATGGGATTCACAATCAAGGCCAGTGTTCTGCCTACAAAGGAAGGAGACAATGCCATGGAGATATCATCTGATGCATCCAGTTGCATCGTTCATGCCCAGTCATTTTTTTCCGTGTTTAGGACTTTTTTTGGCCCGAAACTGAGCCTGGATGGGAATGTACTCGGATTTTCACGAACAGCTCCAAGACGATTGAGGGATCTAGAGCTGGAGCTTTCGTAGAAAACGACAACATTAGACTACATATTTCTTTAGGTAACGTCGCGTCGGTCTTCCAGGTGAGTTTGCGATTCTAATGGTCACAAGCTATAGCATGGAAAATAGGTGGAAGTGGCGTATCTGTATCTGTATCTGTAGCGACAATCAAGCCGTGCTTAAGCCTTACACAACCCTTTAACCACTTCCACTTGGCCGGCAGACTAAATTCGTTAAGACTTGTCTGGTTCCCAGTACACCACGGGATCATGCGAAACGAGGTTGCCGATGTACTTTATAGGCAAGGATCTAAAGAGCTATTCATAGGAAGAGTAGAAAAATGAGCCACCAAACAGGATTTCCTGTTCCCAAAACCCACAGTTTAAAAAGCCTTCTGACTGCCTAGAAAAATCTATAATTTCCTCAAGAGCTCTCTTTTGTTTACTGGAAATTGTAATTTTTTGAGTTTACACGAACAGGACTTTGGTATTTTTGTGGTGAATGTATTTGAGTATGCGAACAGACCTAATATGTTTAGAAACCTTTACGAAGTGCATTGCAAAGGACAAATAACCGAGGAACTTGTCAGTCACTGGCACCATAAAATCAACACTTATCTCCATCACTTGCCCATGTATATGGGTCTCCTCAATTTGTACATTTTTCTTTCCATTTTATTTCTCGGCAGTACAAACCTAAATGTCTCCCATCCAGGTGAGAGTCCTTCTCTGAGTCAACAAGGTAGGCCATGCCCTACTCGTAATCTGATGGCAAATGGAAATACAACATGGTCCGGAGCACACTTCTAATCGGCTTATCACATGATTGAATGTAACTCTCGAATTCCAAGGACATCCTCTTGCCAGGAGCAGTCCTGTTGGTACTTGGATCTGCGAGTTATCGATTGAAAACTCAATTATCCTTCGGTTGTCATACAAATGAAAGCAAAGGGACGCGCAAAGCGATTCTGAGAAGGCCTCGGGACACATCGCACGCCTGCCACTCGATAATCAAGTCAAACACTTCGCGACCAGCAATTAGTCCTCATCCTCAAGCCTTCGGGCGACGGGTTCTATCCAAAGGGGGCCCCTCCTCCCTCCTTACCTCATCGAAGATTTATCTGGGATCTATCGATTAGAAATGAAAATAATTTAGCAGCGCTTTGGGGGAGGGACCACTAATTGTCCTTCAATGACAATTATTTTTAGACGCACACGTCTCTTGCGGTTCATTTACGCATCACGTACGTACAGAATGCGTGCGTATAGAGTCAATAAAAATCGTGTTCTCTTCTCATGTTCACATCCCGCAGGTCCTTCCTTGCACATGAGAGATTCCATCGCTGGCGGCAGAAGCGTCGGGGTAGTGCCTATTTATGGAGACGTGAAACATTTACGGCGTCTCAGCTATTATCGGTGGGGATTTGTTCGGCGCAGTGAACGATCCTTTTACGAGACACGTTTGTTTTGTCATGCGACGTCGTTACACGCATCCTTCCGATGGATACGAGCAAAAAGCGTACAAGACACGCAATGCCAACAAAATCCTAATGAAGTTCATTTTGTAAAATTAAAGCGCACTCGTAATGGTCTGAACGCTACGAATGGAGCGCTCCCATCGCACCATGTGCGAGGCGGGAAAGCAGTTCATTTCTGCTCGGTGTGTGAGTCGCCTTTTTATGAACAACAGAGACAATTAAATAAGGGAGATGAAGACGATAGACTATCATGAGCTTTATTGATATTGGTGGTGATTTTATTTCTATCGGCAGCACACCCGCAGGACCTCAGATCAATCGATTTGACCTTTATGATGGCATTTGTGTTTTACTGCCGGTGCTTAGAAGCGGAAGATGATGCCTTTCAGCGGACCATCCATCCATCCGTCGAATAACTCGGAGCGAAGGAAGTGGCCCGGCACATCAATTTGCGGCCATCTGTGACTTGGCCTGGCATTTTATTAGCACCACACCGAAGGACAAGCGGCGACAGGCGGTCGGTGAGGATTTTAAATTCATCTTAAATTCTGCAACCTCGTCTCCTCGTCCTTTTGCCGCATGGTCGGGGAAGAGATTTCATTTTGAACACATGTCCTTGCATTGTTCTTGGGAAACACGAGAATACATTGAAGAGAGCTCAACTTGGACGGGATGATTTACATACGGGACACATGTTTACCATGAATCGTTCACCCAGACTGGATAGAGTCGTTGGGGGAGGAGGGTCTTCTGTGCAAACAGATATTTCTTGAAAATATACTACTGCTACTCGCAGGAGGTAACTTTGTGGCACGACAAAGTTTATCCCTGAAAATGTCCAGGGTTTTTGACAGCAAATCCTTGGCGACGAGTTCGAAATTAAGATGAACTGAAAGTTGGTCGACCGCAAAACGTACAGACGGGGGTTCCACAGGCGAAGGATGTGTAAACGAAGTATTTCGGGATTATTTCGGATACTTCTCAGAAATTACTGAGCTTTTTATGAGCCTTAAATTAGGTGTCAAATTGGCGGGGATATGGTAAAGAAATGAGATCAAGACCTAAATGAGAACATCCAGATTTAAATACATCACATCCGATGATCCGATTCTAATTGTCTCTTTGATACGTAAGCGTCCTTCTTCTAGACAGTTACGTTTCCGCTTGCATAAATTCTGGTTTTGTATTCAGTGATCGAGTGATGATGATGGCCAAGGGCAAAACGTCTGCGCGTCTTCATCGATTTTATGAATTCTACATTTCAGTTTTTCTGCCAACTGCGCCGGAGAAATTCGCACTTTCTGAGCGCCAGTCTTATAAGCAGAACTGAAATTTTTCTAGGAGGGATTACCCAAAATCATGTGTCATCGTAATTTTCTCGTTTCCTCTAACCTGTACTCTTGATACTTCTTCTCACGATTAATGTGGAGCGTACAATTATTGAATGACGGCCGTCGACTGTATACTATAGGACGAAGGGAATGTGGCAGACCTTTCGACCGTCAGAACTTTAATGAGGATACAACACAACCAGAGGGATGGACGTCCTTTTGCATTTTTTGGTAATTGCTTAAGCATGCGAAGAGCAAACATAGATGGTAATGGTCATGTTGTATGTCCCGATTTTCTCTGGTAATATTAACCTTAAGTTAAGTCTTTTCAGTTTTTTGGTTCTTCACCGTTTTCCACATAAAAAGCGCCCAAGGGGTCAAATCGCGGCTCCGAGGCGGCCAATCGACAGGCGAAGATTCGCGAATTTTTTTGCACAAAAGATGGATAGTGGCATGGGTTACGTGGTGTGGTGAGCCAGCATCGTTGTAGCACACTTCGTCCAAACCTTTGCCTTCAATTTCAATGAAGGAAAGTTGGCATGACTTTGTAACATTTTGCCCAGCCTAATTTTGGAAGAAAATGTTCAATTGATTTCACCACTCCACAATCCCCAGCAAATTGTTTCGCTGTGATTGCGTTAGACTCTCAACAAAAATGTGCGGGTTTTCTGAGAGGTTCGGTAAGTTTGTCAATGAACGTAGCCGCCGAGTCACATATCCCTAAATCTGCACGTTAGAAAATCAAAAAGCAAAAAATCGTTGTCTTACTTCTGCTGACCTAAGGTTTAAAGTGCGAAGCAGATGGTCGTTCTGCTGTTGCTGAGTCAATTGCACCTTGTTACCGAATAACCACAGGTCTTTGTGCTAATTTCTCACAATTGTTGGGAGGTTGAGATCGTTGGCGAGTTGATGTAAATTGAGTCTTACACTCTCGGTCACATCTTCTTATATGTAAGCAGTGTACGACGGAGACCGAGTGTGTTGTCCAAAAACTTGCGTACAGATGTCGAACGGTGAATGTTTCATTTTGGGAATATAAAACACCCACTCACTGTTTGGGTTACCGAGCACTCACTGTCTAAACGTCGTGCAAGCATAAAGTGAGTCTTTTCCATCCGCGAAAGTACTAACTAACCTTCCATAAAGATTTTGAGGAGGAAACAACTGTCAATGTCAAAATAGTTTATAAAAAAAAACAAAATCACGAACGAAATGGTCCACCACTGTACTCGTATATTAATACATTACTAATTATTTATCTTGTGGTCGCCGTGGCCTAGTGGGTAAGTGCGTCGACCCACACGCAGAAAGTCTAGGTTCGATTCCAGGACGGGACACCTCGCATTTTTTCACGGCACTACCTCTTTCGAGTTGCTGACAACGCTCAAAGAGTATCAATTTTCTATGAATTCTCAAATCTCGCCGCCGTTAGGAGTCGATAAAAAAACTGTAGGTTCCTTATACTCATGAGAGAACTGGAGCACGCACAACGCGAATAGTTGTTGTAGAAGCTAGGCCCTGCTCCCATGTGGACTTTAGTGCCATTCAATAATTTTCATTAATTACTTATCACTTTCTAGGTCTTAATCATGATTTAGAAAGGATTTCATTTTCGTTGGTGCTTTCATTAACCTTGTCTGTGGCGCAAACTCAGTATACCATAACGAATTGAGCATGTTGAATCAAGGAACGATTCAAACACGGCTGTTGTATGTTTGTCCTTTTTCTCACTTTTCATGCTTCAGGATGTTGTTTCGTGCAGTTCTTAAAAATTTAGGGTATTTGGGGTGGCATTTTGTGTCAAGACAACAAATTTCGAGAGATCGCACAAGAGGCCCCTCAACGCCGGGGAGGTGTATTTATAGCTTTGTTGCTGGTGCTGTGATTGAGACTGTTGCTTTTGTTGGACCGCTTTGCGGACGGCTTGACGAATACAAAGAGGATTTCCTATTGTAACTCACAGATTGATGGTGCATTATGCCGGTGAAGGCTGTTGAGTCCCCGACTGCCGGTGGCTGCCTAATGAAGCTCCAGAGGACTTGTTCGTTCCGTAGCGCGTGCTGTCGCTGGACCTGCAGAAAGTCGAAAGTTGCAACCACCAATTGAGAGCAAGATTGATTGATCGTCTCACCCTTCCGAGGAGTAAGCGTAGTCCTGATCGGCACCCAGTCCAGGGTCCATATGTTCATGCGACACTCTGAGCGCGGAATTGTACAACGGACTCAGGCTGGAACCCGTGAGCGAGATAAGGTCACCCATGCTCATGCTCGATATCATCCTGAAAAGAGTCAACAATTGCTATGTGCGCAAATTTTTTTTTTTAAAGAAGTGACGTTTCCTTTCCATGTTTTTGATTTGAAAGAATGGAGCTATAAAGCTCCGGAGCTTGAAAAATGGCGTCCCCTCTGCTCCATTTTCTACATCTATGTACTTAACGGTTTATAATAAGCTTCCAAAAGAAACTTTCAATGCTTATATTTTGGGACATTCTATCCTAATGGTTTTGACTTACTTAATAACGCGCCAATTTTGAAAATCCAAAAACGCAATTTTGAATAGCTTAACGAGTACATAAAGAAACATTTAATATCAAAAAATATTGCTTGAATCGGCAATCAACATGAACTGATGACGAAGAAGGACATGAAAACTATTTGAAAAAAACGTTGACAAAAATAATAAAAGGGAAGAAATGAGTTAAATGAATGAATGAATGAAGACGTTTTTGATTTAAAATAAATTTGATTTGAGCAAAGTATGTTTGTGTGCATTACAAAGTCCATGCATATGTACACATATGCGATATGCTTTGAATGACTGATGACAATCTCCCACCGTTTGCAAAGGATAACCACGAGACACAACATAAATGGTAATCACGTCGGAGTCCTTCTCTGACAGCAACACAATAATGGCGGTAATCTGAGATAGTGATAAGCCAAACATATTCCCTTTGATCGTTTTGATATGCATGTGGGTGCGTAAGCAAAACAAACGACAAGGAAAATAATGAGTATGCAGTCAAGACCTGCGTTTGAAAATGAAAATGTTTGTTTGCCCTTCGCATGCTTTGCATGCCAAACGATGAATTGAAACATAAAAAAGCAATTTGTTAGAGACGAAGTCTATCAAAAAACGAGCAAAAACGGAAAATAAAAAATTACATTACAGTCCCATATGAATTTGTCATGGATATCTGTCCGTAAGCCCACCCCTCACGTTCCACTCAAGAAGGAGCCAATAAAAGAAATAAAATGTTTCAAAGTTGACCCCACACGTGCAGTCATTTGCCAGCTTTTCAGGGCAGCTTTGTTATTCCACCCCAAAGCGAACGTCCGTCAATCAATCACGGGGCACACAACCATAGAAAAAGTCCAAACACGGGTTTCTTTTCGGTCTTGTCAAACTAAGGAAAGTACATTTGACAACTACCATCAATTACATACCTTTTTGGGAAAAACAAAATCTTGGAAAAAATCACACTCATCCTTGCGGAATCTGTCAAATAAACTTCAAATACCCTTCAGAGGCTGGAACCTCTCCCTAATTTTTCCAGAATCTCCCCGCCACACGTCGTATCTTTACCAGTACCGATATCCCATGGATTAAATTGACCTTCAGGCATTTCATACTCCAAAGTTGTTTCGTGTTTCTTCGGACTGGCTTCCTAACTGTCCAACAATTCCGATGGAAATTTGCCAAGTCAAGGAATAATTTCTGTCCCCACCCACTTTGCGTCATATCGTTGTCGACATCGATTCCCAGGTAAACGCCGGCAGGCTTTGACGTCGATTTCAAGACCACCTCCCAATCATGCAGATACACACTGTGCATTGGCCATTGGGGGAACATTTCACAGACGTACACTTGACTTGAATAATTTGTGCTTCCTCCGAATGTGTTGTGGTCCAGCCGGCTTTTGCAGGACTTCCGTCACAGCAGTGCCATCAAAATGTAATCAAATCGAATGTGCGCTGGGGGAGGAAATGAGGGTTGGCCAAACTCGTATGAAGGGCGAGTATCTTAAATTAGCTGGATGGAACTTGGCCAAAAAGCAGTAACGAGTGATGGCAAAAAAAAAAAAAACAAGCAATGGCAGCTCGATTAAAGGCGCTAGGTTTTTTGCTCCGTCATGGAACTTTGCCCTAGGAAGTAGTTGACCACACGGCGATAGTTACGTTGGTGTAACAGTGGTAGTAGAGTTTTTCTAATGTTTCACGTCTGCATCCAAAATGTAAGTAAAATCATGGGTAACACGTGCACTCTTCAAAACAACAATAGTCTCCTTCAAAAGCACATCAGATAACATTGACAAAAGTGTCTTAATTTGAATTCCTCAGGACGTTGCTTGGAATTACGTTCCATAGGGGCGGTGACTGAATGAGAAAGCCATACAGGAAACGTATAAACGTATAAACGTATATAAAGCGGATGATATTCACGTCAAAGAGTTTGCTTGCAGTCCTAGACAGTATTTCACTTGATAGACGAGTCGGCTACATGTTCCATATTAACTCGGTTTCTAGTTGCATCTTTGTGCCTGTGCCTGTGGATAATTAAGGCTAGGCATCACATAACTTTGAAGGAGAGGTCTTTCACTTGGTTGTAGTATAGTATACAGTATCAATCAAGTCTTTTCGGAGAGGGCAAAAGGCGTTCGGAGTCGGCAAAAAACTGCAGGCCCCTTCTAATCGTGAAGAACAATAGCATGCACAACACAAGTAGTTGTTGTAGAAGCTAGGCCCTGGTCCGTTGTGGGCTGTAGTGCCACTCAATTATTATTATTATTAAAAGGCGTTGTGTAAATAAATTATGATCTATTGCATGACATTGCATTTAAGTTTTGAAAACCAAAACTACGTCTCACTCGTTCGAATTTATTGGGTCTATAACTTAATTCGTTCGGTTTGCTAAGAGATGGCGTAACTTGTATTATTCCATTATAATTGTTCCATTGGAACGTACGTTGGAAAGCTACTGTCATTGCACGTCATTAAGGTATAAATCATTCATATGAGGCGTAAACAACAATAATTTTTTTAACTCGAATAAGTCGAACTTTATGGCTTAAAAGTGTTTCTTCGGGGAGTTCTTCTTCATAACCTTACTTTGGACGACGAGGAACGCTTGAAGGTGAAGAACTGGAAGCATTTCTCTGAAAATTGAAAACTGTTGGCAAACACCTGAAGAGCTCGAAGAATCTTTGGCTGTCACTCAAGCAGCCTTTTCAAAGCAGCTGCAATAATACAAGTTACGCCATCTCTTAGTAAACCGCACGAATTCAGTTATAGATCCAATAACATCGTAGCTGGCTTCTTCTGAAGACTCAAAACCAAATGCTATAAATGGATGATCTAGGTGGGCAATTAGAGTGAAAATAATTGCTCACCAAATTGAATTCTCAACAAGTTCATTGTCTCACGCGCTAGCACCTTCTTGTTAAAAACAGAGATCACTGAGATAACCCGTCAGAATTTCAGGGAGCAAATAGTTCGTTAACATGGCGCGATAACGGTTACCATTGATGGAAACTTTCTGATTTAACTCATTTTGGAAGTAATATGAACAAATGATAAAATACTCTTCGGCCTGTCATCAGCCCAAATTTGATTATTGTTATTATCAACGTGTTCACTGAGCCAAAAATGGGTGTCATCACCGTATGAATTTTTCATAAGTTGAATTTCCAATGATTTGCAGTCGTAAAATTCACCAACTCCATCTGCTGATTCGTCACAGTCTTCGAGTTGACTCTTAGCTACAGTTGCTATAGTCTGTTTTCTTCGTGCTGGATGTGGTCAAACCGACCAGCTATCATCCACTAATGTAAGCTTGGATACACATTTGTGAATGATGTTGATACTAATGGTTTCAGTAGATCGATTATGCGCACGGTAAGTTCGCCCAATCGCAAGAAAAAAATTTCTCACATAGCTTCCATTTTCATAAAACAGGTGAACAATTTCAAAACACGGTTTTGGTGATGACTTGCCAAATAATACTGAACAAAAATGACAAACCAGTTTTATAGGAGTCATGCGTGATCTGGCAAAGAAAGCTCATTGAAATTCAAACCTCAACATGAATCACACGATATTAGTAAATTAATAGGTCATCTAATTCTCTTTTGCGTTTTTCTAGTGGAAGACATTGCAATTAGCAATGCTTTGTCTTGGAAACGTTGAAACATGAGTGACATCACTCAGGGCGGTATGTTGAACTTGGTGTCATCAATCCAAAAGAGTAATCAGCTATCACACATCTTTCAACGAGATTTCCAAGTTATTCAAAATTCACCTGTGCTGAGTATCACGTCACAGAGACATTTCATGAAACTAATTAACTCGACTTGGTTGCCCAGTATTATCTCGCTTCCAGGCGTTCCCCCTCACCACCTCATCAAACTCATCAGTACTTTTCAGTTTCGCAGGCTCAAACTCCCCTGCCAATCAAACCTGTACGCAGATCATAATTAATTAGGACCGCCTCTAACTCCGTTTTCCTGATGCGGAATCCAATTACGGTGAATTACGTGCGCCCTGTTCCAGTCGCCCTGTGCCCCGATAAATCAACCCAAGAACCCTTAAGTTCAATTTACTTACAAAGTTCAATTCGAAATGGAGAGCAAACCCTAATGACTGACTTGGAATGGCGAGCATCCCACGGCTTGGTAATGAAATCGGATATATCCTCATTTGTCCATTTGATGAACGAGAGGATTATCGATTCGCTAACGCAGGCCAGGGAGCTTGTACCACCTTAACCGATCGATTATTTGCTAGACCCCTCGGGTTAATTATCTTGGCTTATTCATCAAGGTGATTTGGGTGATTTGTTTTTGAGCAGGGGAGGGTAGGGGAGGAGGAGATTGATTTCTTAAAAAAACAGGAAACTTGATTTGTCTTAGATGTGCAAAAAACAACTGAAATGTGTTGGCACAGTCATTAAAAAATGAAAAATTCCTCAGATCTGCCACCATTGTCAATCAAAAAGGATCTAGTTCACTGAATTAACCGCTGAACAGCTCTCTTCCTTATCGATGAACTGCGTCGAGTGCACCGAAATCGTGACATTGTCTTTCCCCTTCAAGTTGGCAACAGCTTTGATTCTGAAAGTAGCACCTTAAGCTGGTTCACCGCCAACCCAAACGATGTGCTTGTAGTCATGAAGTGAACACATGTTATAATGCTTCAGTATCCCCACAAATTAGTCACGAAATACCATGACTACCTCTTCTCCACCCCTTGGCAAAGGCTTGTTTCGACGTCATGGTGTGTGAAAACCACCCTCCGCACTTTCGCACATGTGTGCTCGTACCCACAAGGATATTCTGCTTCCCTTCAAATGGACGGCTGCTTGCAAATTCCACCAGCCAGTTGGACGGAAATTATAATTTTTTATGGCCTCTCGCATGCTTTGCTGCCCTGTTCACCCTCCCCCACACGCCTTCACAGAGAAATCGACAAAACACTTTCCTCGAAAAGGTGAAGGTGGAAGGTGATGAAGAGGAGGAATATGTTTAAATGTTTAAAAGCACGAAATCGCACAATTTAGCCAGCAATTGTCGATTTCGAGACTCAGGGGTATAAGGCCCGAAGCCTTCCCACCCAAGGGTGCGCCGCTTTTTGTCACCTTCAGTCATAACCACAATTGCAAGTGCTCTAACCACGCAAACATGTCAGCAGCGGAGAAAGGTCACCCAGTCCCTGTTCTCCGGCTTTGATGTCGGGCAATTCTTTTGTTACAAAAACTCCGATGCCAACACTTGATGCCACATCCGATTCCCCTGCCATAGTCAGGGTGTTTTGTGTCAACTTCAACCGCAGGACATTTTCACACAAACGTCACTGCATCATTTTTTTGGCTAACAAACCTTGGATCTGGCCGATGAAAATTGCAGAGCATGTTTAAAAAGGCATAAGTGTTGTTGACATACTCGCTTGAGTGGCTGTGTAAGGATTTTGTTTTTTTTTAGCTGGCACAGGGATGTTGAATAATTTTGACAGGCTTCACGTTCAGTTGTTGACGTGCACGTTAATTGGAGGGGGGAACAGTTGTTGGTAAACGTTTTCATGTACAACTTTTGACACGTTGTACATGAAATCTACGTTTTTTATGGAACTTATGTTAAACTTGAGCGATAGGTGGGCGACGTTTTATCCAGCTGTTGGTGATAGTTTCTCCAACAACAAGAACACGAATTCCTAAAGAAAAAATTAACAATCACTGACCCGGTTATTTCTGCTAACTTAATCATGGAGTTTGACAACATCTCATATGTGCTGATAATGTATAGTCTTAACACTAAACAAAAGCATGGCTTCAGTCGTTTTTCAAATAATGTTTAACATCAACATTTAACCCATACTCCGTTCTCTCAAAAGTTTCTTTAGTTAACTTAGTTCATTCCTTTCGATCCGTTTTCTTTAATCTATTTCATTTTGGTAGAATGGTTGAATGTTGCATATTATTTCCAGTTTTCCTTCCTTATTTTCAACTGGTTTAAAGTTGTTGAGAAATAATCTGTGCAAGAGTGAATTAAGCTCACATGTAGAAGGTTTCGTTTTCGCATTAGATACAACCAATGTTAATGTTTTCTAAGTTTTGAATTGCTAAATATGACACTAAGCAAATAGTGTTTTAAAGTTTCCATGCACCACATACAACCGGGATTCAAATACAAACGTGTCCATCACAGCCCCCCATCACTTAAGAGATCTTTCCATTGATACATCATATAAGTGCAGTCCTGGCTTTAGTCGTATTTTGATTTTCATGTGGCGGCCATTTGCTCGCAATTATGTGAAATCTCGTGATCGATTCATAAAATTAGGAGATCCGAAAAGGGTGCACGGACGAATGGATCCATTCATTCGCAAGTCAAATATAAAAGTTTCTCGGGGAATGAAACCTTTAAAAAACACGTTTGTGCAAAATCAAAACCCAAAAGTGTCAATGAGCGGTTGTAGAAGTGGTGAAGTTGAAATGCATCTTGTAAACTGTGAAAACACAAATTGTAAATGTTGCTAACTTTCCAAATTTTTTCAAATTGACTCTGTCGTATAATGTGGGCTTTGTACAATTCTGAAAGGGACTGTGACACAATCTAAAACTCTTATATAAGGTTGTTAAATATCCCTCTTCCGTTTTTTTGCTCTTCATTCAATGCTTCATAAAAAGTGTTACAGTGATCGGATTTAGTTCGAATATGCGCTGTTTTGTTCGATAATCTGTTCCCGTCTATACGGCAACTTCATAAAACCCCCTCGTAGAAGCCCCCCTCCTTATATGCGAAGAACTCGGACAGCCACTTTTCAAAAACCTCTTTTGAGTTCAACTTCACACCACCAAGAGCGTTCGCCATGGATAGGAACAGGTGGTAATCACTTGGCTCTATGTCCGGGCTATATGGTGGATGCGATAAAACCTCCCATCCAAGCTCCCGTAGCTTCTGACGCGTCATCAACGAAGTGTGTGCTCTGGCGTTGTCCTGGTGGAACAAAACACCCTTCCTGTTTTCCAATTCTGGACGCTTCTGGTCAATCGCGTGCTTCAATCGTTCCAGTTGTTCGCAGAAGATGGTAGAATTAAGCGTCTGTCCATATGGGAGCAGCTCATAGTGGATGATTCCCTTCCAATCCCACCAAACACACAGCAAAACCTTCCTGGCCATCAATCCCGGCTTGGCCACTGTTTGGGACTATTCACCGGCCTTCAACCACGACCGTTTTCGCTTGAATTTGTCGTATGTCCGCCTCAAAAATGGGTCGAATTCGTTCCGTTTCAGCAGCATATCGCAGGCGTTGATTCGGTCCAGAAGGTTTTTTTGCGTCAAATGAAGCTTTTTTTTTGTATTCAGCCTTCTGCAGATGGTTTAAAATAGTTTGGTGACTAACACCCATCTCCTGAGCGATGTCCCGAGATGCCACATGCCGATCTAACTCGATGATTTCCATGATTCGATCGGTATTCATCAGGTCTTCCGCCGGCTGGCTTATTCATGTGTGTCGTTTCGACGGCTCTGAATCGTCCAAACCATCCCACCGTGGTTCGAAGTGATAGAGTACCATCCCCCAAAACAGCATTAATCTCACGGAACGTTTCTCTATCGGATTTGCCTTTAACGAAGGAAAACCCTAAAATAGCGCGAAATTCGGCGTTAGTGAACTCCATGTTTACACGACTTTACAACTGTTGAACGCAATATCCAAACTAATCATGCATAATAGTAGGTTTTGTCAAGACTTTTCAAATGATGTATAGTATTGCCAGATACAATCTCTGTAGCGCTTTGTACATAGCCGGAAAATTCAAAAGACAAAAAGGCGGAAGAGAGATATTTGACAACCTTATGTTCTTATATAAAGTTAAGAAACAGCAACATTTTCAAATGTCGCCTAACTTTTTCTCACCACTGTTCGCCACGTGAGAAGACAATTAACTTCGCCTGTTGAAACGTCACAATCGAACAAAACTTCACCCCATGCATTGGATTTTTTTCCTGAGAAGAAACTTCGACTGGGATATTAAAGAATTTTGTCAAACACATGTAACACACGCATTAAAATGGAAATTGTTTCCGAAACGGATGTGTAAGGGGGCGGTGACGAAGACCGCCTCAACGAATGGGGGTGTGGTTAGGACTTGAACCATAGCCTAGGCCGCGGTTGAAGGCGTATTTTATGGGATTTTTAATGACAAAAGTTTCGTGGCAATTTGTGAGAAGCATGCGTGTTTAAAATCGCCTTTGCATGTTGCGGCAGGCTTGTAATGGAGTCGCAGAATGAGAGATAAAAACGCACCAAACAAATGGATAATCACGTTGGAAATTGAACATTACGTCTGACTCCCTTCGTTTGACACATGGCAAATGCAGGATGTTTTCTTTTGAGTTGAACCCGTGAATCGTTAACGGGAAATAATGTTGTGGGATATAAACAACATTTGTTACCATTAAATGTTAAAGCCAAGATGACATTTTTCTGTTTTTGGCTTTCATTGCAGTACTTATTTTTATTGTTTGTTTTCACCAAGGTTAGAATCATCATCATAAGGGTTTCTATGCTGAACTTCCTTATCTATTCTGTCCAACCATAACGATCACGCGCCGTTGTCATTCAGAAGCCCACCACAAGGGTACCGGCGTCGTGGTCTACGCCACATCTCCAGCAGCGTAGGCATAGTCAAAACGATTTTTCGAGCTGTTAGTCTTCGGATGATATCCTGCTCACCGGAGTCTAGCGAACTTGTTTTTTATGGCATCGAGTTTGAGGTTGATCGCATACAATCCACGTGGTTGTAGCATTCTTTATCTTAGTGCACTTTATGGACCTTCTAAGAAAGACATTTTCTCTTGGACATTTTGATTCGGTCTAGTGGCACAACAATACATCTTCGCTTCAGCGTTTATCTCCCGCCATTGCGACCATTGATTTCTACATCAACAGTCAACTTAAATCTCCATAACATACATAATCATCTGTAACAATCACCCTTTTCCATGTACACCGCCCTCACTCCAGTATCTCTACACAGGTTAAGGCCAAAATGTTTGTTCACGCTGCTCCTCCACCAACCTGTCAACTCTTCACCGCGCAACCACCCCAAAAATCAACGAACGCATAAATCAATCCCTATATCCAGCGTCTGTCAACAATTAATCTGTTTACACTGCCGCCTTATCGGGCGATACAAGAGCAAGCACAGCCAGAGCACGAGGTACAATCCAGAGAAATTCCGTTCGGGAATCTGAAAAATTTATTAAGTAACCATAATCCCAATCGGATCCACTTGGGCAAATGGAATTTCAATTATCGACAACTCCCAAGGAGCAATGTGTATGCACACACTTACGAGGATTACTTTTCTCAGCGCCAACACTGCTTGGGCTGCTGTAGGGGAAATCTCGCCGCCGCCGACGGGGGTTTCGTGCATTTAAGTGCTTCGGGACCCATCACGTTTCGCAGGGAGCCTTATCATCCCATCACTGCAACAAGGAATTTATCGATCCCCTAAATAAACAATTTCCCCAGAGGCAAGACGGGACTTGATTTTCGCATCTGTCCTCCTTGACATCGCACTGCTAGAAGGATTCCAGGAGCACTCTTCTGATTTCACTCCCATATTGCAAATTGAATTTTTCATAAAGAATGCCGACAGCATCTCCATCTCCATCTCATGACGTGTGTAGGGTTGGTTTTCCAAAGCACACAGGTGAAGCCTGAAACAAGCTTCTCTTATCAAAGCGCATTTCTGCCAGCGCAAGCTATCTGGACTCCTGCCGCGGCGGCTGCTGTGCTGTGTCCCACTGAGAACTGGACAACTGGCCGCGTACAATTGTCCTGAATTTGTATTTGTCGCTCTTGCAAGGTAACTTTGGCGGTGTCGTCGCCGCAGTCGTGTCACTGAGGAGCGCAGCACCAAATCGCACAAGTTGGGAAGGACGTTATGCAAATGACAGCGTGTACAGGACAAGAGAGGAAACATGCAAATTGGGGTCAGACAACAACGGTTGTGTGAATATTTTTAAAAATTTTTATGCAAGTACAAATAGGGTTATAGCTCGGCATCGTGAGTGGAATGGTAACAGCTGGGACACGGGCATTTGTACGTATTGTATGTACGCCCCGTTGTTGCGACAGCAGTGCCCGTCCTACGGGTAAATGCATTTTCATGTCGCTCGTGTCTCGTTTGTTTGCTGTGAAATACGGCTGCCGGAGAACTGTTTGTCTTCGCTTAAGCTGCAGTATTTCCTAAATTGCAGGTTTTCTTTGCCAGTGGGGCGGCGTTACGGTATTGCAGCTTAGCACTCACGTGTACCAAATGTTTGGGTGGGGGGTCTTTGTTTGCTTTGGACACTTAGAAGGAGGACATTCTTTGCGGCTGCATAAAAGTGAACTTGCGAAGTTGTTTGAATATCTTAAACTACTTTGAAACGTGGAAAGTTGTTCGATGAATAGCGGTAAAGGTTAAGCGTCACATTGTCAAGCAATAAATGTTTCTGGAGATGGATTTAAACAACCTTAGAAAATGCGATAAAAAATCAAGTGCAGGGACTACGGAAGACTAGGTCCTGGCTTCTGCATTATCTAACCGTGTTTTACGTTATAGTACTGGTTTACAAATGGACATGCATTCTATCATTGAATTTAAACATTTACTCACAAATGTTTGTATGTAATCAGGAATTATTATCGCGTATAATTGCGAAAAATATATACAGTGAGTATCTTTAATATTCGTGTTTCTTTCTACAACTACTTTTAAGACGGGTTTTTGACTTTAAAATCGAAGGGATTTACATTTATTGCCTGAGGATAGACACAGATTTGCTTTGTATTTATTCATTTCTTATTTAAAAACAAACAGAAAAAAACAATATTGGAAATCACACTTAATATTCGGTTTTTTTTTAATAAAGAGTGCTAATATTTTGTTCGTTATTTGCCTATTAAGGCGTTGTGATATTATTTGTTTACCCTTTTGACGTAATCTACACTAATTTTAGCCCACTTTTCCACAAGTAGATTTGTGCTCTCACGAATTCGGAAATCCATTTCGTTTCATAATTTGTGTATAGTCTGACGAATATGGAGGTGTATCTAATACTTTTGGATAGTTAAATAGGAATTCTCACCATTGCGGCACATTACACATTTTTGCAACAAAGTTCTATAAATGATCTCTGGAAACGAACACTATTAATTTACTGATACAAACATTTGATGCATATAATATTGTTTTAAATAACGCATTAAAAAGCAAGACTCCAATTTTAACAATTTTCAATTAAAACATAAAACCGATTATAATGGAGCCTCTACATTGGACCCCTTTTGAAATTCAGTGTATATTGCTTGGTTAAGCAAATGATAAAACATAATAACAAATGAAAAACATATATATTTAACATACACGTGGTGTAAAATTAGTTAAGATATTAGAACCAAAAATTAATGAGAGTTACCAGCCAACTAACATACATATACATTAAAAAACAAATAAAAAAAATCAATCATCAAAAATCAAAATCAAAAACCAAGGTAACAAGTTTCAATTTATCTTTTCTAAATTAATGAGTGAACACATATTTCTGCCCCCTACTGTATTTAGTTAATGCTCTTAAAGTGTTAACCAACTGTTTGGTATACGTCTGACATCCAACTGGTAAGGGGAGGCGACATTGTGACAAAACCCTTTTGAGTAGCCCTGATCGCAGTTTTCGTTAGAAAAACATTTTTTTGGTGTTAAATATCAATGTAAATTAGTGGAATGTTAAACATATTTATTAAGAATGTGTTTTTAGTTTGAAGGTAGTTAATCACTGCAACTTATTGTGAACGCTTTTGATGAACTATGAATCACACGTGCATCATTGGCTGAGGAATACACATTTATCCAATATTAACTCCTTTAAAAAAATTGTACCCGCCCACTTTTATCCACTAACCGACCAATATTCTTTTTGGAAAATTTTAAACTACTCAAATACATTTCTCAATGCCTACAACACGTAATGGGTTTCTTAGGAGTTCCTTGGGATTTGTATAACATCCAATTATGCCTATTTTTGTTATAGGTTCCAATATTCAAAACCATTTGTTGATCGTTAGCCGTTACAGTTGTTACAGGAAATGATCTAACGGTGTCAATTCACATGACGACTCGCTACAAAGCACATTTCTCATTCAATTAAGACATCATTCGTATAGTTGTCGAGCTGTACCACATTTCGTCCAATTCATAATCATTAATCGCCCGTATAAAAAAATAGTTATTATTTAGCAATTTTGTTCCGAACTGACTGTTACAGACTTCTTCTTGTGGCTCTACAGTCCGTGGTGGACCTGGGCCTCAAACAACATGCCTCTCCAGCCAGATCTTTCGATCGATCTTTCGCCAGCTGCCGCCAGTTGCGCACTCCACGTTGGTTTAGGTCCGTCTCCACTTGTGTGTGCCACCTTAGCGTTGGCCATCCTCCGTTGCCCCAATGGCTCAGATTCGAAGACTTTTCGGGACGGAGTGGTGGTGACCATGTGCTCTACATCGCCTAGCCATCTTAAGCATTGCATCCGAAGACGCTTGACTAGGGGCATGTCGCTGTACCTCCAAATGCTATCAACACAATCAGGACCAAAAATCGCACGCAGAACTTTTCTCTCGAAAAGACTAAGGGCTTCCGCATTCTATTACAGTCAGTACATTGAAATCTTACGACGCCGGTAACGATTCTACTCTTTAAATTTCTTTACAATTTTATCGATTACTGTCGTGGTCGTTGACTATAGTGCTGTATAAAAAGTGGCAACGTTTAAATCATTGCTGTGGTGGTAAGCTTTTATTATTTCAACACAGTGTTCGATTGTTAAGCTATCCATTATCATAAGCGGCAAATAACAAACGATTCAACTAGTATTGTAAATGACAGCTGAGTTTGGCCGGTGTCAAGTGCCGGCGCAACCAACTGAAAACCACGTTTCAATTTTGAAGCTGTTGACCGCGGATTAAACATTCCCCACTCCGTCAAGCGTTACCCTGGTTACTCCGCTGAGACCAAGAGCTTCAAAGCCGATGTTTATCGCATTCAAATCTTCGGTCAGCACGTTGCCGACTACAGGCGCACCTTGGAAGAGGAGGCGAAGAAGGATTCAAGCGCCAATTCAGCATATATCCGCACTGATGATCTTGAAGAAATTTTATAATAAATTATATTGCATTCACATTTTTTCTATTCGCCTGAACAAAAATACCACTACATCAACATCAAAATGTCCCATATAGTAAAGAAACATCAGGGAACGAATATTCAAAGTTCGTGAATTTGTGCTTGCAGACTTTGCTTGGGTGTTTTTATTTCTACTTTGGAGGCTGGAACCAATTATCGTGTAAGTCATGCAATTCCCAAACACTTAGTCGCGTGATTCACGTGATGTGGCTTATCATGGTCGCAACACGCGAAAGAACTTTTTCTAAGCTAGGTCAATCTCCAAGAACCACATGTTCTTCTTCGCAATGAAGAACAATATTATGGCGAAGAATTCTGGACCATCGTTATTGTATTTTGACGGTAATTTGTTACATTCCCGGGTTAGAAGGGCGCGAACAACTTTGGCGAAAAAACGTAGAACACTATTATATCACATTTTATGACTAGAAACACGATGATGCTATGGGGATGTATATAATTAATAGCAAATTTGTTTTTAATCTCTAATTTGTAATCTATGAAGTACTTAAACAATCTAAAGAAAGATTTTGGAAATGATTCAGGTGTGCGGGGTTTTTTTGTTTTTCAATAAAATAATTACCAGAAACATACTGCCCGCTTCCCCAAGAATGGCTACTGTAGAACATCAAAATTTAGCTAAAAATGACCACACAGTTATTATACCATCTAGATTAGAAGGACGTAACACACACTAAGTATTGTAGTAACATTCGAAAGTTAAGAGACAAAGGTCTCGAGAAACAATCAAGTGGCGTCAAGTCACATGATAGCGGCAATGCTATCACGCAATTGTCTTTTTATAAGGACAATACATTAAATAACAGTTGAGACAAAGGAATCAGTCACACTCTCTACCGCTCTCTCCTCTTTTTCAAGGAGTTCTAAAGTGGAGATAAAGATAAACGGTTTATGGGCGGATTATAAATCAAATTCAATCCCATCTACCGGTCTATCATATTACAAAGGCAAAATAAATCGATTTATTCACTCGCTAGACGAAACTTCTTTCCGTCCGATCAAGGAAAATTATGCAGGCGACATGCTGCAGATTGCGTGCACTTCCAGAAGAACAGCCATCATGCAAACAGCGTTGAGTGTATGGGCAAGGCGAGGAATATGACTTGCGGAAAAAAGGATTTCAGTGTAGAGGCCGGAAATGAGAAGCACAAGAAAAGCGGATACAGGCAAGGAGTGCGAGTTGAGTGATATCATTGTCGATGTTCTAATGACTGAACCATTGGAAGAAAATAGTTCTGGACAATCGAACGACACCCGCATTGGGCTTCATCTGTAACCTCCTCTAACCACTCCCTGCACTCAGCTCGACACTCCTAATTGATAAGCGTCTTTAGCCTCGAACCCCAAGCTATCCACCCCATCCATCACGTCGTTGTATTAATCAACACATTTGTGGCTAGCACACCATTGGCGTCATTGATATCGATTTGCAGTCTATGACGCATTATTCGCTTGTCCACCAGCTCTGCACGCTAGATTTCATTCCAGTTGGTGTTTAATTACAAGACAAAGCCTAACCCCATCTCTGGAGCACCCAGTAGCCACCAGCCTGATATCCATCTACAGCCACTGCCAGTCAGTTTATTACAGTCGGACCATCTCATCTGCACCCGCACCGCCCCCCGGAGCTCCGGTTGCAATTTTAATCAATTAACATGCCAATTAAATTCGCAATTATTGCTCTTGTGAAGACGCCACAGCCAGAGGGACGGAGACGGAAGGAAAAGAGAATCGTTTGTTGCGCCCGAGTCCTTAATTAATATCCATCACCACGGGGGGCGGGACAAATCGAACCGATTCCCTTAACGCTTGAGAAATCGTCAGGATTAGGCAAATTAATGGACTTGTTTTGACAAATCCAGAACACTCAATCCTCCTCCCCGGGAGGAATTATAACCAATTGTCCTGACTGAGTTAATTTGAAGCAACATCCTGACATTGGGCAATTTGTCTAAGTGCTACTCGGTACTTTTGTGCACCGAAATCGGGGCGCACAATGAGCGCCATGTCCTTTAAGGCTTTCACATTAATTCAATCCACCCTATGGGGAATTTTCACTTATGCGAAGTATTCAGATCCTTGTCAGGAGATGTGCGGGGATTCGGTGGAATGGCTGAAAACCAATTTCGCTCCCATTTGTATGCAAACTGTCCGAGTCAATTATTTCCGTCAATCAGCGCGTCAATGCGAGCGAAAAGTTTATTAAAACTTCTCATCATCATCGTGACGCGTAATACCCTGCAGAGAGGAGCCATCGTGGGGCAACTATGGGTGCCGGTCCATTGCCAACTAAATGCTTGCCGCTCCGCCCACTTGAGGTTCAATCAGTTTTTGTGGCGCTTATCTGCAGACAGGAGGTGACTGCTGGTGCTGGGGCGGAGATTGAAGAGAATTTCACAAATTTCAGGATTTACTCAAGCAAAACAACGCTTGAGTGCCTTAATCTGACCGAACGACAGCGAGATGATTTAACACTTTCCCCGTAGCCCTTGGCAGTTTGCAAAGGATTCTCAATCGCTTTCGCTTCTGACACCGCTGTTGACAGGCGATTTTCATTGAGCACTAGCCCAAGGAGACACGGAGAGCAGGGGACGTAGCGAAGAATTGAAAGGATAACGGACATTTTCTGTGGCTATCGCTTCGTTGCGTTCTTCTCCGTGTTTATTTCATTCGAAACGCCCGACTTCATTTTGACACTCGTTCACCGGAGGATGACTGAGACACTGACGTTGCCCCCACCCCCTGAAGGATAGGGTAGTTTTGGAATGCGATTAAAATTTTCTCGAAGTTTAGCAATGTTTGAGGTGGGGGTACAATAATAAATCGATCCCAGCATCCGCATGCATTGTCTGGTTGTTTATGTTGTTCAATATTCAGGCAAAATTTTAAGCAGATTCAAATCAAGTCATATCCTTAAAAATATTTTTGCAGCTGCCAGCAATTTAAAAATTTGTTTTTCAGTGCCAATCACGGCATGCCTCTGTTGACCCGTCCACAAGACCTGCAGCCACTCCAAAGGTCAAATTACCTTTCGTCCTCAATGAAACTTCCATCAATGACGGAGCTGTCTCGTTTCAAAGGTCATTGTGAAGGCTGTCCATAAATTTCTATCACCTTCGTTCAGTCATTGCCTTGAGCGGCCGTAGCGTCTGCGGTCAAAGCACCCCAAGAGCCCTAAGCGCGGTCCACCTTCCTTAAAATTTATCCGAAAAAAGAAAAACAGAAATAACCAATTTCGATTCAAGGATACAGTAATCCCCCGCTCTAGGAAAACTCCCTCCACCCCAAAGGTTAGGAATTTAAAATCCCCCGCTGAGATAAAAAATTGCTTCACTTGTGTCAACTTTCATCCCTTTCCTGCCGTTAAGGGGCGACGACGGCAACGATGGCAATGTCTGGGCACGAAGCAACTGAGGGGATGAGCCCAATGATTAATACCCGAACGTGTAGCGCTATGTACACCTTGTACACAGTGTGTGTTGCCATTAATCGTTACCGTTGACTGGTGAACACAGAGAGCTCATCCTCATCGGTGTAGCCATCCGAATGTACTTCACACGACTTCAGTCTGCAAGCTGCCTTGAAAGACGAGCGAGAGTACAGAGAAAATTTATCATCCCCCCCATGTTGTCCTTTGCTGCAGCAACCAGGTGCCACTTTGTAGAAATACAAAAGACGTTGCAAAGCTTCACACACAAGGTCTGCAATTTATTCCAAAATTATTTTACTTCTGCTGCGAGTGAGAGAACAGCGTGTTGACTTTTAAAGTCAGTACCATAACTGAGTGCCGTTTCTCATGAAGAATTTGCCGAAATTGAGGAGCATCTCGACGACTTTTGAGCGTTCTTTTGTGTCCTTTGAACAGAGTGACCTATCTTGCCCGTATCTGACGCCCTGTTTGGCGGTCTGTTAAAGTGACTTACAAATGAAATGACAGTGACTGAAAATTGCTGTTAGAGTCCTTTTCAATGTGTTCCTTTGAACCCTTCTTAAGTGCTCATTGATTGGCTGACCCTTGTAATTAGTCAATTCCCTCATTTCGATGAAAGTAAAAAGGCCGCCCGCAATGGAGTGGAATAACCAAAGATTTTCCTAAATTGAGGATTATATCAAAGGCAACATGTAAAGCCCGTCCACTATATGGGGTGAATTAAGAATGTGTTCTGTTCGGAAAGTACAAGTACCAACTATTTTTTGTGAGGACATTGGCCTAAAGTGGCGTAATGGGTTAGTGCGTCGACTCACACGCCAAGGTTATAGGTTCAATTTATCTGGACGGTGTTTAAGCTGACCAGCAACCAGAAGAGTACAACCGTCAATTAAGAATAACGGTATGGTGTAGCTTATGTGCTGGTGAAATCATTGGCCTTTCTTCCAAAATGAGGCAAATCGAAATGTAACCGTTACCGCGTCATGTTGACGCCCTAAGCGCTTCCTGAAATTCATGCACATGGTCTTTGTTTTCAAGAAGACGGTACTACGAACCATGTAGCGTGTGAAAGAATGAACTTGTTTTTTTGTTGATCTTGTTTTTGTCCGCCCGACCTCACATCCTCAGACTTTTTGCTCTTGGGATATGTAAAGCCTGAGGTCTTAAAGAATATGTCAGATACGATGCGATTGTAGCCAACGTAGTTCGTGTTATCCGCGAGATATCAGCCGATTTGTTGGAATGAGTCATTTAAAATGCAGCCTTTTGAATGAATCATCTCAAACGAAGTCGTGGCCAACATTTACATGAAATTTTGCCACCATGTAGTTGGCAAAATTTATTCTTCTAGCCAATAATAAATATGCGTAGTCATATTAAAATGTATGCGTTTTATTTAACATTGTAAATCAAAGCTCACGATGAATTATCTTTTATAAGTTGCAATGACATTAACTACACACCAGAGGACTGTAAATGCTCCTTAAATGCCCAAAAATTTCAATACTTGACGCATTCAGCATGTGGCTAAGCTAATGTGCTCCAGGATAAAGGAATCCGCAACCGTCTTACTGCTTATACGCAATAACTTTGATTCGGAGTTTAATTTAATTTGGTAAAATTGAGCTTGCATGGCATATTGCACGCGTTTTTGACGAAATTGTAAATTTATTCTCATTGAGGGGAGACTGTATACCTTACTGAAGATAACCTCTATTGTAATGTAGACAAGATCACAGCGTACATAATTCAGAATTTGTCCCTTCATATTTTCATATACGAGGTCTGATCAAAAATAAGGTGCATTTTTTAAAATTTCCTGCGCTATGTACATTTGATTATCGAATGTTTTTTTTTATTTTGTTATGTTGGTACACTCGTCTCGAACATATGTTTATAGTTATAGCTATAAAGCACATATATTTTTTGTGAAAGACATACAAGTTAGACATGGTTTGCGTGTTGAAACATTTAAGGCTGTTGAAAAAATGGTTCGAAGAATTTGCATTAAATTTTGTGAGAAAAATGGAATCAAGTGTTCAAGAATACTTAAAATGTTGACAGTGGCATATGGTGAGTGTACTCTGAGTTAAAAAAAAATGGGTACAAGCTTTTCAAAGAAGGTGGAAAATATGTGAATGACGACCCTCGGCGTGGACGTCCTAGCACATCAACAACCGATGAAAATGTTAAAAAAGTCAAAAAAAAGTGTTATCGAGAATCGTTGTATCACTATTAGAGAAGTGGATGAAGATGACGGCATATCGGATAGTTTATGCTATGCACTTTTTTTTGGAAATTTTGGGCATGGCAGCGAAGTTCGTTCTAAAATTCCAGAATTTGCTTTTGCTTGTTTTTAATTTTTGGCTAAAACAACACCGTAATCATACCACAGCCACGGTATTCAACATATTTGACTCCTGCGACTTTTTTCTGTTCCCAAGATTAAAGAGACCCATGAAAGAATGGTGTTGTGCAACGATTGAGGAAATACAAGGCGAATTGCTGACAGAGCTCAAAGGCGTACCAAAAGGTACATAACAGAACTGCTTCGAGGGTTTTAAAAATCGCTGGCACAAGTGCATTAAAAATACACATTTTTAAAACTCTTTGTTGGTTCGTAACAAAATACAGCTGTTTAATAATTTATTCCCTAATATCCTCTTGCAAACTATTTTGCAGATTCTTTCCACCTCCGTTCGATGTGGATATTAATCGCGAAAATCCACACACAGCGTAATATACGATTTGTTTACATCACAGAAAGGGTGTTTAGATTTAGGGAATTTATTCGACCTTCCCTTTGTTTGCACAACAAAATCCTGCACACAGCACACAGGATTGAGTTGGGTTGAAAAGGACTTTTTGCGCTGTTAGTCATAAAATCGATTTTAGCTTAAATTTCAGCGCAATAATGTGTGAAATAGCAAAAAATTCCATTTCGATTGTGCTTCAAGCGCTTGTTTCGGTACAAAATGTATGTATGTATGTTCGTTATTCATACATATATTGACCTCAAGCTCTTCCCAAATGATTGGATTGTTGTTTATACATAAAACCACGATGCGCTCGATGACAGAATTGTTGCCTGGTTCTAAATTGTATTTCGGATATGTTGATCAATGCCGACCAGTCACAAGTTCCTATTTCACAATTTCAAAAATTTGATAGTTTGTGCGGCTTTGGTGTTTCGAGTCTCGAATGTATCAATAGTCGTGTTTTCGAAGTATCCGAACGTTTACACATAAAACCAAATGAACAAATGAATATGGACAACAGACCTTTTCTATTGAACGGCCAATTTTTGGTCCAAAGGACGCTTTTTCAAGTGCCTTCACGTCTTTACAATATTTTCAGTATTTATAAAATGTTCAAAAGTTGAATATTCGGCTTAAATTTTTGGGACTAGAGTCTTAATCAAAACATCATAAGAATTGACTCACTTTTTTTCATAACATGCCTGACATCCTTACCAAAAAAAAAATGCCCAATTATTTTGAAACACAGGTGTTTTAATTGTACTTGGCATCAAAAGGGTATTTTTTCGAATAAGTCTCAAACGTCTAATCAATCTCATAGTATTGCTTGAAGGACCACTAATTTCAGACGTAACACAATAACTTGCTTAAGGTTTTGTTTTCAAAGAATGTTCTCCCCGTCCCCTTTTTTCCATATGAGTGTACCTTAAAATCTGCAGAAAGAACTGTAGAATTGTAATTGAAATAGACATTTTCAATTCTAAAGACCCTTCCAAATGCAAGGTCATTTCAGAAATTCAGAACGCATTCCTCTTCCAAAGCACCCCTCATCAGAGGATGCTTATAAAACTCACCACATCACCTCCGAAAATGCGAAAGGGACTGAAGAGCATCACTCATCTTTACCCCCGCCCACCCAAGCACAGCAGAGAAAAGAAAACGAACCCAAAGCGTAAAAACAATATCACGAGGACGCATCCCAAATGGTACACAATTCGCAGCAAAATGGCACCATCAAGACCGCACCTTTTAGATGCGTCCCACTCTAATTGCACTCAAAGCGTGCACCCTCTCTGAGGCACTCCAGAGTTCAAGCACGCCAAATGCCCAAGCATCCTCGCCACTTCGTGCCTTGGGATCAAATTAATTAAACTTAATCATCGAGCCATACTTCACGCAGTCCTGCTGAGGGCGACCGTCTCTAAAGTAAATTACATCCAGCAGCTATTAAATTGAATGTCGACCACTTATCATCTCGACACGAAGAAACCACATCCGGGCAGCTATCGACCACCCCCACAGACTCTGAACTCTGGGAGATCATATCTGGTGACGCTTATTACCCGCATTGATGAAGTGCTCTGAGATCTGACACTCAGCGGATTAGTGGGGGAGGTATTGATATGCAGATACTCTGTCGGCCACGGGCTGGCAGAAAGGATTCAAGGAGACGGGGATGTGTGGGTGGTGGGACGCTCTAAGGAATCCTCTATATGTGTTCGCTGTTGCGAGGAAAATTCCATTCCCTTTGGAAGCAAGGTTCTTGTTTTTTTAGGTCTTTGATGGCTTCAAAAGATGCTTATTCTGAAAATTGAAGCTGTACGCTGTGCTGCCGCTCTCCTGGCACGGAGTCAAACCAAGGACAGACGTAAAGCTGTCCCAAAGGAGACACCATTGCCTAGAGAAGTATTTTATGCTCAAAATGCTCCATGAAGCGCAAGAGATACATTTTCATTCGACGCCGTTGTGTGCAGTGTTGAGTGTCGACACAGGCGCTGGGAAATGTGTGCCATTCATGCGTGAGATGATTTCGGCACAAAAATGTGAATCACACCCGTGCTTACGACTTATGGGCGCACGTCTAATGCGTGAATGGTAGCTGGGACAAGGAAGGGAAGTGCTCTTCATCCTACAGAACTTGAGGATTGTGAGGGGGTATCATTACTTTCGTTCTGCTTCAACTGCTCCCCGTTAAATCATAGGGGCATAGGCCCAGCTGAAACAAAGCCCTTCGATCGTTTCTCTCAGCCATTGGTGGAAGACTGTGTTTTAGATAAATTCACACTGATTGACAGACACTTGTAATAATTTATCTGACAACATCCATCTTCTGCTTTTTTCCAGAAAAATACGCGAAGCGACCTCCACGGAAGGCCTATGGCAGGCTAAGTGTTGACTCGGACGACGGCGCGTCGATAAAGAACAACATCGATGACCCTTTCGAGGAAATGGACAACTTCGAGATGATCTCATCCAAGGACAACGGTGCGGCCAGCGGCTGTCATGCTTCGGCCGACCACCACCACGACATGCAGGGCAACTTTGTGGATAATGACTCTGACCTTGAATTGGACGGCCCATCGAAGAACACCTCTCGACGACAGAAGGAGATAAACGCAAATACCATAAGCCGCTTGCAGGCGATGGCGATGTCTGACGATGAGGATTACGGTACGCGTGAAACAGTTCGAATTTTAAGTTTGTTCATTTCCAAGATGAAGGAGTATTTACATTTTTTTTCCCTTGCAGATGAGTCCTTGACGTGTAATGTGTGTGATAGAGCCTTCCATTGTCACAGGCAGCTGGCGTCACATCAACAGAAAAAGCGGCATTTTGGGTGAGTATTCGCTGAAGGACTCTGCCTCCATCTAGGGATTTGGAATTCGTCGTTCGTATGCCCAAAAGTGTTTACAATTAATTATAAAAGATCTCAATCCTGTGTGTGGCTTCGTTAAAATTGAAAACGACACGCAGCTCATACCTTCTGTCTTACAAGGACAAATATGGACATTTGATTGCGCGTTGAGAATCCCAGCATATGTGGTCGCTTTTGAAGCATATGTAGCTGACGACACGCCTACCATCTGTGGGGCTAAAGGACACACTAAATAACAGCTGTTCTTGGGAAAGTCATTTATAATCACTTTCTTGTGGCTTTTATTTGAGAAGGGGTTGAGTTTTACACATGAAAAGGATTTGTAAGTTTTAGCCATGCCATTACGCAGGTGTTGAGTAGGTGTGTCAATTCGTAGACTCGTACAGTGTGCAACCATTTTTTTCCATAGGCTACTACTTTCATACTTTTGCTAGATGTAATGACGGCATTGCGTATAAGGCAGTTTGATTCGGGGAACATCTAATTTAATTTAAATCGAAACGTAACAAGGAAAGAAGAGTTCTTTAAGTTTAAGCAGTCTTCCAACAAAATATTGACTGATCGCGCTCGAAACTGTCAAAATCATGCCTCTGGAGTTGACCTCATGAGTCAAGCTATATGGCTCATTGGACGCCCGTCGTCAGTTGTCGAGAATAGTTATTCGAAACTAATATCTGAAACTAGTTTTGTGCAACTTAATTCCGAGTTGTACAGGGACATGTCTAACTACCAAATTCGTCAGAATGTTTAGGCTGACGATGTAGTACTCTCGCAGCTCCTTCAAGATCGTGAAAGAACTCACCGAGGTATCGCACTACAACGTGATTCTTTGTACCTTCTTGAAAACACACAAGTCAAAATCCGAGGCGCGATTTTCAAAAGTCCGTATAGCTGCTTTCTTACGCAGATGATTAAACAACGAATTCTAAATGAGGCGGAAATGGCGGTAAGCGAGGACTAAGCCAAACATATGTTTTCACCGACGAAGGACGAACAACATCGACTTTTAGGACATTGCGTCGCAATAGGCAGTTAAAGTCCATAGGCACTTCGTTTACCTCGCCTAGAGACAAGAACATCAGTACTTAAGTTAAGCGTCTAATAAGTCTTGCTAACCGCTGTTTCTAAGAGTTCAATAGGTAATTGTAATCTCCTTGAATAGCATTTTGTCAATTGCGTCTGACTCTATGGCGCAGAAACGTTACTTAAAGCGGATGAGAAATCTCTTCGAGAGAAAAGTTATACGTAAAATTGTTGCGATTTTTTGTCATGTATGCTGTACGGTGGAATGCGCCTAGTCAGGTATTTACTATTATAGCGCTGCGAGCCATGGAAACCATGCGTGGATTGAACTCATTGGGAAAACGCAACAGAGGACAACGTCGTCTGAGATTGAGCACACAGGTAGAGAAGGACCTCAACCAACACAGGATGTCAAATTCGAGGCAACTGGCAAGAGGCCGTGCTAGCTGGAGAGTCATGTTGTCATTCAGGCCCAGGTCCACTCCAAGCACATAATACAGTCGAGAAAAATATTCTCGTCGGCATACTCTCCTCCTACAAAATCAAAATCTTTTGGAAATGCTTGCGTTGCTAAGGTTTAATTTGAATATGAGTGAAATATCTCAATCAAAAGGGGGATTACTATAAAAAAACAAAAAAACATGGCGACGAACAGACGAATTTACTCAGTTTACAAAGAGAATGCTTGTAATGAAATGAATGAAAGAGACTTGGTCCCTTGCGAACTGAAGTGCCACTTAGAACGCGGCGAAACGAAAAATTCGATAATCTGACGTTTGAATGAAGCAAAGCGAACGAAAAATCGTCTTCCATCACGACAATACTAGGTCACACACATCTTCGATGACCCGGAAGAAATTCACAAGCTTTGCTGAGAAGTTTTGTTGCTTGCACTTTTTCGCTGGACTTTGTACTTCCTGATTGTTTCGGTTTGCAAAACTGGTTAAAAAAAAATTAAATGGACAAGTCCTTCGCTGATAAAGCACAGAAGTACACCGATGCAATTTCTAAGCTAACTAAAGAATGGCAAAAGGTTGTAAGTAGTAATTGCCAAAATATACTTGATTGTTACTGACTGATTTTTTCAAAAGTGTACCAAAAAACATACCACCAACTAAATACAAAAAATGCCCTCTAAGCCGTTTACAAGACGACGAGTAACTCAGACACTACTTAAAACCTGAAATTTGACACAGATGCCTCTGAAAACTGTGCCAACTTTAGTATAAAACCTTTGTTCATATCGGATGTCCAAGAAAGCACATACATTTGAATTCCCTCGTGTTCACAGTGGTGTCGTCATTTAGTCGACAATTCACGCATATTTTTACCCTGTGGCAGGGGCGTAGACTTGAAAAAAGTAACTGCGAAGTTAAATATCTCCTATTGTGGTTCTGACACGCGTTTTCTTAATCACTGAGTCAGATGTCCCCTGTAGAGTTCATCTTTTATTCTCAGACACAGCTCTTAAAATAAAAAAAGCCTTCAACCAATTATATACATCTCCGATCAACAAAACTCTCCAGTCCATGGCGCTACCCTTGAGTTCGCGTGTAATCTCACGGCAGATGGTCTCTAAAAAAATGATCCAAGAGACAATCATAAATCTCTTTTATAATTAAGAACACTCCCTATTGCCCGGCATACGACTTGTCCTTTTCAGCTTGAAGCGCCTCAATCTGGCGATTTCATTTGAATTTGAATGGAACACAACGAATTTAATCCGCCTTCCAAGACACTTTACATAATCCATGAGCAAGGCACGTTTGAATAAATCCATGACCATGCAAATTTGTATATCTGCGGACGGCGGCGGCGGACGGATAACTTATTCAAGACAAAATTAAACTGTGGGCCTTACCAGTCAGTCAGCGATTGCTTGCAGTCATAGCGACTTGGCTTGTGTGCCTGTGCCTGGGTGGGACTATATTATTCAAAAATTTCGCATGTCCCTCCCGCGGAGGTACACACAGCTTTTGATCACATTTCCATGATTTTCCCTGCGGTGCTGTGGGGGAAACGACACTTGGTCAGTATCAACAAGAGTGCCAAATGATATCGAATTACTTTTGGGAAAAGCAAATATTGTCCCCATCGGTGTTTGTTTATTGTTTGTCATGGATGATAGGCGGGAATATGGGGAAGGAGCGTACTTAATGCTGTCAACACAATTATGTGAAATCAGCATTCACTCACACGCACAGCCTGAGCAGCCTCCGGATGTCATCAATTTGTTGAAATTCTCAATCACTTCATTGGAAGCTACGTGATATTTGCAGGAATCTGAGGGAGAAATGTTAAGCGGTCGAGAAAACTGTTTCTGCCCCTGCTGAGACTGGACGGAGATTAGATGTTAAGAAATGTCGTCATTGTGTGTCATAACTTATATAACTAAATACACTTGGAAAGTGAATGTTTCGCTCACATAGAGAGGGTTTCGTTCATTCAATTTTAAAGATTTGAGTGGGGATCTCGTGAGCGAAGATAAACTTTAAATTGAGGATACTTTAGAATGGGCTGTTAAATCATTCCTTATATTAACCAAATATTCAAAACAGCGGTATCACAATAATGCCATTAAAATTTTTTTGTTTTTTTTTTTTGTTCACACGTTGACGCCTTAATTATGCACCAGTGCTTAAAATCGTTTAAAAATAATGTTCTTGTCAAAGAATATTTTTCTGAAACTCGTTTTACATTTCAAGGCAAAATCCAAAGGTTGAAGAATGGCGATATTTTCTTTTTTCTTCCTCGATTTAACTACTATATTCGCAATCGATTATCAATTCGGAAGTATAGTGACCACAAAGTCATATCAACACCAAAATGTGCCAATTCTAAATTAACAATGAAATCATATTTTAAAATATGCATATGCATGTACCACTGCTTATATAGGGTGATTCATAGGATTTTTTGACTGGTCACGTGTAACTCCTATCAAACTTCTTTGTCATTTTTGCTTAGTTTCATTTGACAAGCTATCATTTAAAGACTCAAACCACAACAGCGTCTCCAAGGGAAGTCCACAATCGACCAGATCTTCACACTGCGGCAAATCCTGGAGAAGTCCCAAGAAGTACAAATCGACAACCACCATCTTCTTATCGATTTCAAGGCCGCGTATGACAGCATGCATAGAGACGAGCTATACAGTGTAATGTCTAGTTTTGGCATCCCTACCAAACTCGTCAGATTGTGTAGAATGACGATGGAGAACTCCGTCAAGGTCTGTAGGCACGATCTTGCACAAGTCCGTTCAACTGCTAGCTTATGCGGATGACATTGACGTGATCGGCCGAACTCAGCGAGCCGTCGATGAGGCGTTTGTTAGCATCGAAGCGGAAGCGGCTAAAGTGGGACTGGTAGTAAACGAGGGCAAAACGAAGTATATGCTGTCGTCAAAGAAGGACGCAGAACATCGACGTCTCGGACAGAGCGTCACTATGGGCAGCAGACATTTCGAGGGAGTCAAGGACTTCGTCTATCTCGGCTCCGCGGTAAATAACACTAGTACCGAAATCAAGCTCAGAATCACTCTTGCCAATCGCTGTTTCTTTGGGCTTAAGAGGCAATTGAGTAATAAAGCCCTCTCCCGAACGACCAAAGTGACTTTTTACAACACCTTGATCATCCCAGTCCTGCTCTACGGCGCAGAAACCTGGACGCTACTAAAAACGGATGAGGAAGCCCTTGGTCTCTTCGAGAAAAAAATTCTGCGTGCGATTTTTGGTCCTGTTTGCGTTGATGGCATTTGGAGGAGAAGATTCAACCACGAATTGTATGGGCTGTACGGCGGCATGAGCCTAGTCAACCGTCTACGGATAGCGGCATTCGAAGAAGAAGAAGACTTTATTTCACGTTTTACTATGGTAAATTGGTCACCTAGATTAGCCGATATCACACGTCTGAACTTGTTTCTCTGGGGATATGCAAAGTCTCAGGTCTTTAGGAACAAGCCAGCTACGATTTTGTGAAAATCGATTCAGTAGATGAGCCGCGCAGCATTGTACCTCACAGAGTTATCGGGGCCGGCAAACCTATTTTGTTGATAAAAGATAGACAAACGATGTCATGGACATTTTTTCGAACTCTCATTAAAAACAATTCCAACATCTGTTATATTTGTGTAACTTAAACCATTTAAGCACCGAACCGCGGGATGTGAGAAGCTTTTTCATTGACCATTTGTACTCTTTGAGTGTTGTCGGCAACTTAAAAGAGTTCGTACCATGAAAAGATTCGAGGTGGGAAAAAATTCCGGGAATCAAACCAAGACCTTCGGCGTGTGACTCAACACACCAACCCACTACGGCGCGGCGAGCACAGTTCTTTACTATACCTGATTTAAAAATTAATTTGGAAAATGAAACCTTCCATGCGCAGATGTGACTCGAGCTTTTTCAATTTCTTCTCCATTTCACTATGCGAATGATAAACAAAATTTTAATAGCAACAGCAACAATCGCATAATAAAAATGTGTTTCATTACTATCAATATGTTACGTTAAGTGACGAAGAAAGACAGATTTCGTCCGACTTTCATTTATGAGATTCAATCCTCTAGACTGTCTGAGCTTAGAATAAACCGCCCTTATAAGCTTCAACCTTCTAAGATCACGTTTTCTGAAGCATGCGATTACTAAAGAAGGGCTTCCTTCTCCTCCTCAAATCAGCAACCCTCTGCTAGTTAAAAGAATTCATTTTGCATTTTATGGCAATTGCCATGCTTCCCATAACAAAATAAATGCCAAATAGACATCTGCACATTATATCTTTTTTTCGTCTCACGTTATTTCCTTTCCTTTGGCAAAATCTACGCCAATGTATGCATAAAACGAAAGAGACCTCGCCGTTTATGACATCTGCTACTTTGTACATGTACTACGAACGATATCTGAACAGCTCATTCCAAAGTGTCACCTTAGTTACGTTGTCTGAGAATAAGTCCTTAAACCATTCAACTCCAACCAGTGACATGCTCTGAGGACGCCTTGAATGACTCCTTAAATAGCATTAAAATTTCGAATATTAAGCCGTTCGGCAACCACCTCAAGCCAGTTTGTGGGTACTCAAAAAACCATCTCTTCACCGTCTAATTAACTCAGCAACTCAATGCCACTGACTTTCTACCGTCACGTGTGTTTTCATATTAAGTCATTCAACCGATTTCAATCGAGCAGACAGGCACTTGTGCCGCCCTCATCGCCGCCGCCGCCGCCGCAGTTGCCACAGAGACGTCGCGTCGCCGTTTCTGTTGCCACTTGAGCTGCTCGCATGCCCCTTGATGCCGATTCAATTGGGCCCCTCAGCAATTAGTTTAATATTTTTCATAAGAGTATAATTGCCGCGCTAAAATTGCGGGCTTGCAGACGAGGAGCTATGAAAGGGACACCCTCAACAGGAACTCAGCAGATTTAAGTTCTTCCGAGAAAATTAACTCTGCCAAAATCGGATACACGAGGACGTTGAATAGGCGCCTGCCTTGCACACATCGCGGGTGTAGCCTGCGCGAGAGGAAATTAAATTACATTGCTCGGGGCTAGGGCTTCATTAATATCGCGCGGTGCCAACAGCGCGCCCCTCCACTTCGTGGCTGGAAAAAGAAAACAACACTGCGAAAACGATAAAATTTATTAAAACACATTTTGAGTATTATTCCCGGAGGGCGGGCGACATGGGCGGGGGCTTCCACTTCCAGGAACAGAGCAGCATCAAAGGCTGACACATAAGTCGCAAGGATCCGCACACAATGCTTTGCACACTCACCTCAATCGGATAACGTTGTTACACGGCTCTTTAGCGCGGAGGATGTCTTGCGGAATCTCCTTTGTCAGCGGTCTCTAGTTTCATTTTGAATTTGAATCAGACCTGCTCCTAGGGAGTTTTTCGCATTTTAATACGTTTGTACGACGACGGAGGCAGTTGTCATTGTTTAGGGTTGCGCAACTTGCCCTGATCTGATTTAGGTTTCATTTGACTTTCAAAATAGGATTAAAGTGTGTGTGTGTGTGTTTGTGTGTGAGTGGGGGGGACAATGTGGCGTGAATAATTTCATCTTTTCCTCTCGTGTCGTTCGCAATCGCAGAGACAGGACTAAGTTTGGTGGAGCGAAAGTTCTTTTAACCTGTCGCCGGTGGCGGAGAAATTTTATGCGGCATTCATTCGCGTTCATCCCGTCTCTTGGTTGCTTTTTAACTGAGACCATCACTTTGCTCTCGAAGGGGGATGTCAGTAGGAAGACAGGGAAGGGGTAAAATTGGATTTTGAATAAGTGCGGCAAAGTTCTTTTCGTCGAAATTAAAAAAGTTCGCCACAAACGCCAGTCAGACAAGTTGATGTTGGTCACAAGAGAAATTCAACTTTTGGTCACAGTTTGCTTGCACTTAAATGATAGTTTCCTGTGTGCTGGATAACTGGTTTTATACTTACGTTAAGCACTCTGGCACAAAGAATATGAAATTTATTGAAAGTCCAGGATGTGCTACGTAAAACTAGTGAGGCAGCGCAGGTAGTACAGTGATCGTTGTATTCTATGACGATTCATTTTGCAATGAACGAGGTCATCATAATACTATATGGATATTTTTTCATCGGACAGTAGACCAGTGTAAAAATCAAAAGCTGGTTCATTTAATTTGCCTATATTTACATGACTTTTTTATGGTTCCGTTTCAAAAAGTAAAACCATTTTTTTTCCTAAGTCCGTGTGTTTGCATATCTTTCTAATTTTTAACGCGATTTTCACAATTAACGATATGTATTTCGTATGCATTTCGTATGCATATCGCTAAATGTCTATTGGGGAAGATTTTTAATTGGATAATGAATTTTTCGTTTTACGTAAAATCGTGTCAAAAAAACTTAGTTTATCATACCTTCCATTATGATATGATATTTGACACGTTTTGTAAAAGAATTCGAGGCTTCTTTGGCAGCTTATTAATTCGATATGCCGTTACAGAGATATTAAACTGAAAAAATAAAAATGTCTTTTCTTCCAACAGCCTTTTAACGAATTTTTACGCCAATATGCCAATATATTCTGAAATTGCACCGAGAAAAAAGTTATGCAAGGAAACCCCACACTTTACACTGCTGTCTGTAAGAGTAAATTAGCCCTCTTAAGAATTAAGAGGACAGTGCAAATTTAGAGCGGTGAATTGTGGAGAACTGTTTTTATAGACCCTTTTTGAGTGTTGCCAGCAACTGGGTGTGAGTGTTTACGAAAGTCTAGTTCAGTTTTAGAAGCAGGCTTCGAGTCAGCGTCTTACTCACTATGTCACAGCGGTCACACTGACACTGATCGGGCGACTTTTTAACATAGAGTCCCCTTAAATTTTACCTTAAGGGAAAGTCACTATTCCTTTGGAAGAAGCTTTTCATGCATCTCTGCTCTTTTGTCGGTGATATCACTCAACTACAATGGAATACAATGGAATAATACGGTTCCTTAAAACCAAAGAAGGTTAAGACACTGCAGAGCACTTCTTCTGTTATTGTCCCGCCTTTGCTCGGATTAAGTTGCAGTTGGTTTGAGCTGATGTTGGTTGGACGGTTGGAGCTGAAAACTTCGGATCTTTATCACAGCAGCGCTTGCTGGTATTGCTCCGAAGGACATTGCTGTGTTTCCTAACCTCCAACAAAGATAAAACAAAACAAAGACTAGCGACTTTGCAACAATAAAATATTCTCTTATTAAGTTGAGCAACAATTTAGGCTAGGTTAGGTTGAGGTGGCGGCTTCAGTAATATTGGAACCATTGTGATTACATATAATCGGAGGATTGTTGCTTCTGTTTATGACTATTCTTCAAGCTCTTACTGGCTTATATAGTTCGTTCTTGACTCTTAGGCACTAGCCGGCTCGCCTTAGCTGTTAAAGAGGTGAATTCTGACCGTAGTCTTTTTACTTCTGCATGAGATGGGCAAGTTCCTAGGTAGTGAATAACGATATCCTTCTCGTCCTCATCTCCGTTACCCTTACAGTAATCAGTCTTGTTAGAATCCGCCTTATTTCGTTTTAACGTCTAGAAACTTATCAAAGGTCGTGCCAAACAACTAAGCTTAGAACTTACAAGTTTTTGAACCCTTGGTAAGTAGAAAAGCTGCGACAGATTGTTCCGTTTCATTCTATTAAGAGCTCCATTCTAATTTTAAAGTCTACAAACAAGTGGAAAGCGCTTGGGGCTGAAGAAAAGGGTGGCTGCAGCAGGAATTCATGTAGTTCGTGAAAATTTGTGAAGTATACGATACAAAAATCGCTTGTCTACACATATTTGTGCCTATTGATTCAGTGAACTCGAAGTCATTCAGTATCACAGAAACAAAATATATTTTCATAAAATTTCCTGAAGATCTTAAAATCTTGAAATTTTCCTTCCACAATCTGCACCTTTATTAAAAATAGGTTTCATTGAATTCTGATGCAAAGTTGAACATTTCAATCTCTGATGTCTGTCTGTAGTGCATTCAGCATCTCACAGAAACAACACCGACGACAGTGCCCCTCCAACCAATTAATTTCAAAGACAACTTTGCTTCGTAAATAATTTCTTTCTTCGCCGTTCGTTCTCTTAAACAAGGTCGATATACTCGCGCCTTCAAGACCGCACCAAAAACACAGACACTACCCCGGGTGCTGCATAGCTGATTTGTAAAATTGCCATCACTGTCTTATCAACACAAAACTTCTTGTCGGAGTCACTGACAATCACAAATCTCCTCGCTAAGAAATAAACTTTTCCTCTCACTCACCCACGCGCCGCTTTCCTTTTACCGCAGGACACACTGGGATTTTTGTGGTCATGCCCTCATGCAAATCGCTGTAACGGACAGGGACCTGTTAATTAAAGACGCCACCATAAAGCTACTGACATTAAGTCAACCGTTAAACATGTTATGAGCTCCCCATAAAGCTGCATGTCATGTCGCTGCGATAAGAAGGGAAACTTTGCAAGATTTCCCCAGTCGAACATGTGCCGGAAAATTTCACGCCGACACCCTGTCACCCAATCGACGTTGGGAATATTTGCTCACACAACATTGACGTTGGATGATGGTGGCTGTGTGTCGAAACTCAAACTACTATGCATGCAAATGAGTTGCAGTCACTCACACTTGTACTACGGCCACTTGACGTTATCGATTGGAGCCATCCCGAAATACAAGAACTCTAGCATTATGCATGCATTCGGATTGTAGAACTCGATGCAGCCAAATCCTTGTGCTGGCCCTCGTCGAAATGGTAAGAGGAAATGCAAATGTCAAGAGGGTGGCCATTTTATTACAATTGCTCATTGTTGAATGACACTCTGTGGATGGAGTGGATGCGAAAATCTGAAATTTAAATGACGACGGTGGGCTTTGTTTATCTATTTCTTTAAATTTCACTGTCAGTCATAATTTAAGCGCCATCGTAGTTTACGTTGTTTCATTGCTAATTAAACAGTGCTTAGCGATTGTTGTTGTATACATTTTATAAAGTCTGCACGAGAGTCCTGGCATGGGTTTACGGACGACAAGGCGATGGGGCGGTAATTCGTCGGTAAAGTGAAGAGGATCTCGATTTCCTGCTGATGTGTCGTAAAGATTGAAGAAATTAGAGGGCTTTTGCTATAAAAATAAAACAAAGAACATTCTCTGGTTCGCAGAGTACATGATGTAAGATAAACTGTGAGTGGACTCATTTCGAATGTTTTTTTTTCTTGCTGGTGAAGTAGAGAAACTCCGTCTTATCTCAAAATATATCAATTTGTAATTGAATGTCGACACAGAAAAGCGGTCTACTCGGTGTAATAAGTTCTACAATTTAGTTTTTGGTTTGGTTTTAGCTTTGTAAAAATGTCTCCACGACACTTCATTTTGCTTGTAAGATGGCTTAAATGTGTAAAACTTGTGTAATTAAAGACCATTATCACTTGTTGTCGGTGGATTGTAGAAATCTCGATGCACACCAAACTGTGTGTGTGTATCAGGCCTGCGACCCACGAACGGTCTGAGCCTGAGCTACAGCTACTTTCCACTTTTAACGGTTCCGGCGACGCTGCCTAAAGTCGTCAAGACCGAGTTCTCTAGCGTCCGCAATTGCTTTGTCTATACACCGGAGGTTCGGCCTACCTATCCTTATCGAACCCTGAGGCTGGAATTCGAAGACTTTCTTAGCTGGAGCGCAGTTGTCCATACGCTCGATTTGGCCGAGCCATTGTAGTCGACGGATTTTTGTCTTTCGAACTACATCCACATCTTAGTAGATAGAGTTGTGTCTTTTCCTCAATTCGTCTTCCTCGCAGACAGGGCCATATATTCGTCGTAGAATTTTTCTTTCAAAGAAACCAAGAATCTGCTCTGCTTTCCTAATCGTTTAGCACTCGACTCCGTATAAGAGTACGGGTAGGATTAGCGTCTTGTGGAGCTATATCTTCATCCTTAATCCTTCAAATCAGCGAAATAACACCGGTTTCCAATTGTGGTTCTGCGCCGAATCTCCATTAATGTGTCGTTTGTGGAGTTCACGTTTGCCCGAAGGTAGACAAACTCCTCAACTATCTCAAAGTTGTCAATTGTCACATTCCGACGGAGGTGTTGTTCGGCGAATCGATTCTTTGTCGACAGCATATATTTTATTTTATCCTCGTTCACTCTAAGACCAGCTCGTTTTACCTGCTCTTCAGTAGCCGTGAATGCTTCTACTTGCTGCTTGCCGACGTCATCAGCATATCCTAGCAATTGCAGTGATTTGTAGAAGCACTATACTCTCGAGCACAAAACGGGAGAAGACACACGACAGCGCATCTCCTTGTCGAAAATCGGTGCAGGCTTAGAATCGTTCAGTGGTTCTCGAAGCAGACTGCGTGGTGCATCGCGTTTATGTTCGCCTTGTGCGACACAACAGGACCAGTTTTATAGAAATCCCGAATTCAGCCATCGCGTCAAAGAGTGGAGCCTTATAATCGATTGAAAGGTTGTATGTATCGATTTAAAACTCGCTGGTCTTTTCCAGGATTTGCCTTTGTGTGGAAATTTGGTCTATAGTCGATTTGCCGGGCCCGAAGCCTGATTTACGTGCCGATTAGTGCGGTGCAAAACGGAGTTCACATAGTATGCTGGACAGGATCTTCTAGGTGTACTTTATAATTGATTGAATTGAACTTTATGATTGAATGTGAACTTTTTTTTATACTTCGTTGGTCCTTTAAGACTTATAAAAGCTAATAATTCATTGCTAGTAGTTGTTTTATATTTTTAATAAAACTGGCGTATTTTCATGGCATCACAAAATTCTCCAAGACACTTCTATGTAAACATTGAATCTCAAGTTGCTTGTAAGCCTATAAGATAGCTTGAGGGCAAGACAGTTGGGATTGAAACGTCTTCATTTGTTCTTGACAATAGATTAAAGAAACTTAGTCTCACATCGAACAAAGCGATGTAATATCCTCATGTAAACATAGAATGGTTAATGGTGGTGATGATAAAGCTTATGGTTTACTTCTTAACATTGTGGTTCAATCTTTAATAAGACTTTCCCATCACTAAATACTCCAAGACACGGGGATATAAACATAGAATTGTCTATCCTATTGTGAAAATGCATTTATTTCTTTTCCTGATTTCAATTTTAGCAAGAACTTTAGCATCAGCACCACCAAACATCAGCTCACCCTTAAACGCATAAATGAATCTCTTTATTTCAATCCGAAAGTCTTTATCGCATTGCGATGTCATAAATCTCTCTTAACACACCACACGTGGCGTCTAAACATGCCCGTCTAATGAAGCAATATATCTTCCGCCTCCTAATCACACAGGGATAGCAACACTCATTAGCTACTATCTCCAAAGAAATTAACCCCACAATCACCAGAACAAGTGAATATCAACGTGTGTGAGCCGCACCGCACCGCACAAGGACACCGTACACCGCACACAGTTAATTGAAGATTTTACATCCAATTGACCGTGTCAGGTAATGGCCCCAAATCCCATCGGGGACATATGCATGTACGAAAAGAGCAAATGTCACCCGAGTTGATTGTTATGTGTAGCCGAAGGTAGACACGCAACGCTTGGCAAATATTTGAGACGCTGACTCTGCCGGGTACACATTTGGCATTCGGTTTCGATGACAGACGCGAGGACACACCTAGTTAAATATGTTCACGTTGGAGTTCTCTTTGTTGGCCTTTTCCATGGTGGAGAGACGCGAAGACGAATCTGTTTGTGAGGTAGAGACCGAGGGTGGGGCATACTAACGGCGTGGACTTTGTTGACTGGGTGTGTACATCAAGAAGACGCCACCGCAGCCGTTGCTATAATCACGATTAATATTTATGTGGACTAGATTTTTCACACTGAATTTGTGCGGGGTTGGGAAATGGGGGGTGGATTCCGTTTATCAGTATTCTTACTTATTTGAAGAAGAAGATAGATAGTCGCGTCTATCTTTATTTCGTCTAACAAAATCCTCCATTTTGAAAAATCTTACAAAATGTCCAGTGAAAACATGGATCAGATGAATTAGACTCACCCACAATCCCAATCACACACAAATCCTATTTGTTGCCAAGCAGCGGAGGGGGGCCTTCAAAAGGGGGGAGAATTCCACTCATCCCAATCTCCGAATATTCGATTATTTGTGAATTTTTGCTTGAGGCTTTGAGAGTTTTGTTGCTCGTGGTGCTGGAATCAATCCAAGTAGCCTTTTGAACACCTACCATTTTCTAGGTCACCTTGTCTGTTCTCTTCTCACAGCTTTTTTCATAATTTGAAGCGTATGTGGACCCCTCTGGTCTCCTGTTTCCTGTTAATGTAAAGTCAAAAAGAGGAGGATACAGCAATTGAGTTCTTCCGAAGTGTGACGCACAGTTACCCTTAGCGACAATCCAGAAGAAACTGAGCCTCATTTAGCTCACACAAATCAAATCACAAAAGCTTTTGCATAAATTTGATAATCCGGGATTATCTGAAATTATCCTGCGGCTCGTTCCTCCCATGCGGACATTTCACACGATTTATGCAGACCGGGAGGGGGGGACTGAAAGCAATTATTTGTGACTTAATCCCACATCATGCCGTCAAATTCCACCCCCGCGTTCGAATGTCGTGGCAATCTGCAACATTCCCATGCATGCATTCGGATAATGTAATTAATCACGACAAAGTTTAATTATCTGCATCGGTTCGGTCATCAGGGAGTTATTTGAACACTGGAAGTCGAGCGCAGAGGGCGCACACACAAATCAGATTCCCCCGTATGAGCGCAATGCGAACTATCTGCCAAATGTTTAATTATGACAACGTGACGTAATCGTACACATGAACGCTCCCCAGGACACAGTGCACCTGAAAATGTATGCGTATGTGAATGATTGCATAATTCCACAGAAAATCAAATGGAAATGAGGGGAGAGAGTGATCCTTTCGACATCAGGACCCCGTCTCCTGTGAACGTGTGACACAAACGAGATCCATACTCCGGCACTCAACGCTAAAGTGAGTACCGCATTCCTGACATGAAGTGCAAATTACCTCAACTGGGTTGTTATGTATACCTTCTGCTGTGCTGTGGGCATGAGTACAGAGTGCATGGAGGTGTTGGAGGCCTCTCGTGTCACCGTGCAACTTGATCCTTATGCTATGTCGGTTTCCCAGCTTCTTGTGTCAGGTCGGATGTTAAAGCTTCATTGAGGCATCTTCATTTTATTTATACTTTATCTCTCTCTCTCTCTTTATTTGTCGCCTCCCCCCTTTTCCCCTTTGATGCAGTAACCCACAGAATTGCCTTAATGCTTATTTAATTACACAGGAGTTGAAACGCAACCCGTTGTTTCATTTTACTTTCCCGGTGGCTGTGAAAAAGTAAGTACGACCAGCAGTGAAGAGGATAATAAAGCATGTATCTCTCTTGATGAAATCCATTTAGAATTCCTTGAATGAGTTTGCATAAAGTTGAAGCCAACATTTGTAATCTTCCACGCCATAAGCAATGCAGAGTCTTACATCAAAGCCAGGAGGATGATCTTCTCAATGGAAGCGGTTTCGGTAACAAGTTTAAGTTGGTTGTTGCTGCAAATATCCCGTCAGTATGGATATACAGGATTTATGCCAATAGAAGCAAATCCGAAAACAATCCTGTTGCATATTTTGCCGTACATAAAAGAAGTGTTGCTTTGCACTTGTCTGAGGTGTAATCCTTCTTTCGTTCACATCAACATACTTCCATTGACCCGCATATGTTTTAGTTTTTAGACGCAGGACAGCAAGTACAATTGTGCTTAGACTCTTACAACTTCATCATGTTAGTGGTCGTGTGGCCGTGCCTTGTCTTCAACGCTTTCTTGACCCGTTTTAAACAATTTGTACCACTTGCTAGAGTTTATTCACTTATTCACCGAAGGGCTTCTTTGGACTGTTCAACGAATCGACAGCATTTTATAAAACAAAAGGATGAAATTTGGCAGAAGTGCCAAGATGTACCCCAACCCAAAAAATAAAAACAAACTCAAACGGAGAGGAAGGAACAGACTTTGTTTAAGCAGCTGACGTGCGATTCAATTTTCTAAATTGACATTGACATTTATATATCAAGATGCCGACCATTTCTTGTCTATCTTGTAAATATTCGTAACATAGGATTCCAAAACTGACGCATAGGAGAAGATGTAGAGAAGGATGCTTCTTACTTACCTAAGCTTGGGTGGGCATTTCTTTAAGAGGGACACACATTTTTGCCGGAGAATAAAGTTGGCACTGCCGCTCCCTGCGTGTGGGTATTTATTTGACTAGTATTTTCGAGGCCACTTCGAGTCTGTGGTTCAGTTAGAGATTTTGGTAGTAAAGGCCCGCTTTTTGCCTCAAGTTTAGTACAATCGCATATTGTCGTTGTAGCACAATAAGTAGGTGCATTACATAGACTAACAGGATTCATTTCTGTTCGCATTTTTTCGCGGCAAGGTGTTACTCTTAAAGTGTACCAATTGTCTTTGAAAATATTCTGATATTTTGAATTTCGGAGTCGGCATGCACAACATGTGCTTTTGTGGCCTACCACTTAATTGTTATTTGATATTTTGTCTAAATGTCTGAGTTCTTGCAATTGGGCAGGAATCAACTCAGGTCCTTCTCTGTTACTTCATGGACGGATGTGATCTTTTGGGTAAGTCTAGTGCTAGGCACCTATGTATGCACAAAGTTGTCGAGTAAAAACTTACATCATGCAAATCATATAATTTGACAAATGCACAAATGAAGCACAAACAATTCATATAACAGATGTTTCATCTTGAACAAAATATCAATTGGTTGGTGGTACGATTATCTGCTCATGAAAATGGAGAAAATTTGCGTTCATCATATTCCCCATTAAATCAAAGACCGTAGGCATATACTCGTATACATCCCATGGAATATGTTTTTTTACTTCTGAGTTGGTGGTTCGTGACACAAAGCACGCAGAGGAATGAGAAAACCACACTCGGGTCTTCTTTCATGTGTCCTTTTGATGATTCTTATCAGTTTACTGAGAGAAAATTCTCAAAACGAAATAAGAGAACCAAACACACAATGCTTGTTCTGCTGGTCGGTTGGCTGGAGCCACGATCAAAGGAACGCTGCTTATCGTGTATGTAAATAGTGTGGTTTTATTGGCTTTGAAGAAAACGCTACAAGAAACTGGAACTCATCCTATTTAGGAACTTGAGGAGTGCAGTTCCCGGCTAAACAAAATGGTTTTTCCTTCGACATCCACTAAACGCGAGCCGCATCACTTCTTCTCCAACAGTAGTAGGCTAAACCTGTAAGACAAACCCCATACCACAAAGGAATGCCATTGGCGCACAAATCTGAACACTTTAACTGTCGGGACCCTATTGTTGAGCAGACACTTATATTCACTTTGGACTTAAACCTTATGTTGTCAATATTTCAATTTTACAAAGAAAATTGAAAATTCAATCGCTTTGATGATTTCCACAACTCAAACCGAAACCAAGCAAAGGGATTTGCAGGAGCGGTCGCCGGGCCCCTTATGGACAGCCATAAAATTTAGTTTTCAAGACTTATTTCTTTGGAATATTAAAGAAACTTTCGGAATCATGGTTTTAAGGGATTTTAAATCCCATCCGTTGAAGCCCATCCTTTGGCAAAATAAGTATTAATTGGCAGGTTGTTTGACAGAAATTTAAAAAAATTCAATTCGCTGTTAGGCTTTTATAAAATAAATGAAAACTAAATTTATTTGCAATGAATTACAATTTGAACAATTTAAAAAATTTCCGGCAAACAATCTTCTTCTTTCGAATCCCTTTTAAGAGTGAGTAACGACTGCTCTCTAACACCCACGTCAATGCTTTCACTCTGTTGAACCTTTTAAGTTTTTTTTCTGTGTAAAGAAACGGGAAAAAGGCATAGGACGCTGTTAAGATTAAAGTTTTCTAAGAATGTACTGTAAAAAAACACGGCAATGAAGTTGTTTGAAAATCATGACCTTAAAGTTCCAAGCCAACACACTGTCGTCCCCTAATCATTGAAAATTTTAATAGAATAAAAAAAAAATATAAACAGCTATGACAATGCTACAGAAGAAGATGTTCAGCATTAAACATTTTTCAACCATTTGGAGGAAGCTTAATACACAAAGAAGTTCGAACTTCGAGTTCCACTTGGACTAACGATGAAAAATTATTTTCATTATTCGCGATTTAGTTGCAATCGATCAGTGGGCCAATGTTCTGGTAAATTGAGCGTGCAAGACTATAATGTAGGGAAACGAACATGCTTTCTTAATTTCACTCATTTTTAAACAAAGACTTCACCAATGTTTTCTAAGAAGACAAGGCTTTCGATGTCTCCTTTACGCAATGTATAATATTCCCGAATGTACTATAACTGTTTTTTGCCGAGATATTTCATTTTGAAGCCATCTGGCAACAAGTTATAAGCAACATTTTTTAATCATACAGTATTAGTTTCCAATTCAATTTTAACCTAACTTTTAAACTTAACTTAACTTTTTACTTAAAAAAAAAACCTATTAAAATATTCTAACACTACTTAATTTAATTCTTAGGTGTGGTGGCTGTGATAGTTTATTCCCATCACTAATGCTTCTCGAGCATCACAAGGAGGAATTCGAGCACTGGAGTGACGATGAAATAAGTCGAAGAATATGTTGCCGTCGAAATCGTGGAGACGACTACTTTACCGACACAGATTCATTCACCAGCGAGGCAGAGAGTGAAGACCTAGAAAGGCTGTTATAAGGACCTCCATTCAACAAAGCAAGCATCACTGACCGCCCACACACACATTTTGTACATAAGTAAACTATTGAATGACTTATTTTAGGGCATATACATATATAACTGCATGTAGAGAGTACATAATTGTAAGCCTCCTACAGTAAAAAATCAAAGCAAACAAAAATTAAAACAAGAATCTCACAACATACCACATTGAAAAAGAAAAACAAAAACTAGTAGAATTCAAAGAAAAATATGAAAACAAATCGAACCAATAATGAAACCAAAATATTTTTGTACAATTTGTAAAGTTTTTAGTGAAACTTAAAAAAAAAAATTTTTGGTCATGAAATTGAGATTGTAATCAATTTGTACCCTGTATTGTAGAATAGTTTAACGTAAACTTAAGTGTGATTCCTAGGTACTTACTCAGTGTATATCCTTGATGTCATATCAGTAAATATTTAGAAGGAAAGAAACTTGGAGGGATATGTAATGTGAACGAGTTTTCAGTAAGATGCCATCGTTACTGTAAATTGTTCCGAAATTTTTAAACTATATTTTTCAGTAATTTTTTTCCAATAAAATTTAACATTTTGTCGTGAATATTTTAATCAACCTAACTTTTAGGTGCGAAAAGAGAGCCACAACACCACTTCTTCTTCTTCTTGTGGCGCTACAGTCCGGGGTGGAAGTGGGCCTCAATCAACATGCCTCTCCAGCCAGCACGATTTTTCGCCAGCTGCCGCTAGTTGCGCACTCAAAGTTGGTTGAGGTCCTTTCCCACTTGTGTGCGCCACCTTCGCCTGGGCTGTCCTCTGTTGCGTTGTACCAAAGGCTCGAAGACTTTTCGGTCCGGAGCAGTGGTGTCCATACGCTCTACATGACCTAGCTATCTTAAGCGTTGTATCCGAAGACGCTTGACTAGACGCATGTCGCTGTACAGCCCATAGAGTTCGTCGTTAAATCTTCTCCTCCAGATGCCATCAACGTAAACAAGACCAAAAATCGCACGCAAAACTTTTCTCTCGAAAAGACTAAGAGCTTCCTCATTCGCGTCCAGGTTGCTGCGCCATAGAGTAGGACTGGGAGGATCAAGGTGTTATATAAAGCAAGCTTAATCCTTCGAGAGATGGCTTTATTACTCAATTGCCCCTTGAGCCCAAAGAAACAGCGATTGGCAAGAGTGATTCTGCGTTTGATTTCGGTACTGGTGTTATTTACCGTGGAGCCGAGAAAGACGAAGTCCTTGACTACCTTGAAATTTCTGCTGCCACGCTCTGTCCGAGACGTCGATTTTGTGCGTCCTTCCTTGATGACAGCATGTACTTAGTTTTGCCCTCATTTACCACCAGACCCATTTAAGCCGCTTCTGCTTCAATGCCGGCTAACGCCTTATTGACGGCTTGCTGTGTTCTTCCAATCACATCAATGTCGTCGGCGTGCCACAACACTAAGAGTTCTCAAATTTTAGCTGTCGCAAGGCTGCTCTTCAGGTTAAACTGATCCCTGAGGGAAATAATTTTAAAACATTTTTTAAATGGAACCACTTATATACGACAGATACGAAAAAAGTGTAGGACTTGTTTCCATTTTTTTTCCTGGGGGACGCCTATTTGATGTGAAGTTTCCAAACCACTTACATTTTTAACCGTGAGCATCGAATAACACAAGGTTTTGAGGAATGATTACTTTCACCTTGAGAATAATAATAAGTCACAGTACCATAGGCTTTAAGATCTTTGGAGGTGATTCTCATATGAGTTTTTGATTGACACTACCGTTACAGAGATATTTAGTTGCGTTTACAATGAAACTTAAGGTTACGTTAAGTAGATTCGTGGTGAAGCAAATTGGGCATTGAGCGTAGATCGATTCTAGTTCTGATATTTTTTGAGATCTATGCAGCCTTAAATTAGAGTCTACGCTTAAACTCTTGTTGTATTTTTCCGTAAAAACCGAAAAATGTTGGGCAAAATAAATGTTTCCATTTTCTAAGTATCTAAGTCCGTAAGCCGCTCCTACGAGTGGAAATGCCACTAGTTTGGCAATGCATGCTCATTTCAAACAGCTTTTCTCCGTAAACAAGTCTTCCCCTTTTTGAATCACGTTCACGTATCTTCGTACATATATCGAAATTTAAGCAAAACATTGCATTTTGGGATCCATAAAGCAGTGGAAATGAAATTATTGAAATTAAGATTTGTTGGAAGTGCGTGTGAAATATGAATTTTCACTCAATGAAACTATATCCCAATTATTTCTGAATATGCAATTCCAATTGAATTGTTGGGATAAGCATTTGCAAAAAGGATTTTTGCTGTTGATAACTGTTTTTAATTAATGCCTCGGAAATCAGTAGGTCTCGATGTTTCAGCGTTTTCACATTATTTTTATATTTTTTTGTGCCGGGAACAGTCTTAATTGAATAAACATACATGACATTTTCCGCTGAAGTGTTAAACCGTTAAATCCGCTTCATTTTCGCGTTATATGGAATTATAAATAACTGCTACTTATTTATTATAACAATTATTCCCCTATCAGTATCACGTACATGACAATTTAATAATCATTCAGAGTAAATTCCTGAATTTTAAGGAAACATTTGGCAAATACTCGGTCGACCATGAATGATTTCCATGCGAACGAAAATCAATGTTGGGCACCTAGATAATGCGATTCAATCAACTAAATAAGGCTTTTCAATTTCTGTAGCTCTAAGCGCTTCTATTGTGTTCGTGCATTTCACTTGGTTGTATTCTATTGAAGTCCATTATAGTTGACCTATTACTCACCCCGCATGTAATTTGCTTTAGAGCTTATACAATATTAGGTAACAGGCAAGATGATGCGTTTGCACATTAGTCTGAGTACATTATTTTAAGGTTCACGGAAAACACATGTTGAACGGGTAGCTTACTAAGCACCGACTTCAAGTGTGTGTATAATATTTTATTACATTAGGTTTTACCACATGTAATTTTTGATTTTTTACTGAGTTCACTATTAGAAACAAACGTTTCAAATCATTTAAAAGGGTGGATGCGAACAGTGTGTGTAGGAGTACTCCTAAATCAGCTAAATCATCATCTGTTTCAAATAGGAAAAGTAAACAAACTAGACAAGTGGGTATTCCATAAATTGAACGACGCCCAGACCTAGACCAGACTTGTCCGTACACCGCCACCTAGTGCGTAACAATATAAGAGCTGTTTCAATTGGTATTCGAAATTCTTTCCCATCAACCGTACTCTCCAATGGATAAACACGCTTTTCAAGTATCATGACGTCATTTTGACAGTGGTTCGAAGCTTTCGAAAACGTCAAAAACTCAAAACTTCCATAAAGAAATAAACGGGAATATCGACATTTACGGTAGAAAATGTTATGTCAAGATTCTAATGGCGAGGAAAAAACATTGCATACAAAAAATATTGACTTGCATTTTTTTTTACAAAAAAATCACTACAAGCTTTCATCTTACAAGAACGAGCGGTTCATGAGTGTTGAAGAAAAGTCCCTCACATAGCGTTAGTATGTTGAAGTCCTCAGAAAGTTCAGGTATCTCTGTGCTTTAAAACCAGATAAACTACTGCGGAGAAGATGTTTGTAGAACGTTTCAATATTTGATTTTCTTTTCTCTCTATTTTGGCAAAAGTTTGAGCTCCTTCTGCTCTGTAAAACTTTGCTAATTGTCTTTAGAAAAGAAACTTGTGAGAAGTATAAATCGATATTTTCGAAACCTGTTTAAATTATGCCCCAAATCGTGCAAAAAGGCTATTTAATTGAATATACTTTATTTGAAAAATCGGAAGCAGATACCAAGTGATTTTCAACAGAACAACATCGAAAATTTGGTCGAGAAGTGGGAGAAGATGGGAGGAGGTCGTAAATGGAATTGAGTAGTTTTTTTTTTAAACTATTGTTTGTGTAAATTATAACACATCGGATATTAATTTTAATCATTCAGGTCATATTTTCATATTCACTCTTTCAAGCTTGCGTTTAGCATTACAACTTCAATGAAAATTAAATTTTCATATTCCAGAAAACGAAATAAAGAAAAGGAAAAAATTCGTAGAAATAAATTGGTGCAGTCAACATTGTTCACTGCTTGACGTCGTGGAAAACGTGAAAAGAATTTAATATTCTCCCATCATGTATAGGAACCGTCTCTGCATACCGTTCACATTCACAAGTTCATGAACATTTAAAATTTATTCTTTTAGACAATCATTTTCAGTTGTTTTTAGTTTTTCATTTAAAAATTTAACAAGTCCAAATGTTAAATAACGAACATTATTTACGGTAACGAAGTGGAAACTGGTGGCAATGTAAATTCGACGAACAAATGTGTGTACAAATGTTAGATCAATATCATTTTGGTAAATCCATAGATTGTGTAAAAACGTATATAAATGTAAAACCTAAACATAATTCGTAACTTAACCTAAGTAGGCATTTTAAGGAATATGGCAATGTGGAAAGAAAAACATTTTTTCCAATTCAAAAACGGAATGGGAAAAATATATTAATTAAAATTTGAAAACGAATGCGTCTTTTATTTGGAATTGACACTAAACTTCGTGCACCATCTTCAAATTTCGTGGTTGCAACCTTGAAAAGATGGTGAGTATAAAATTTCAACTTATTCCTTTTTCAAAAGTGGGTTAAACTACAAGTGTTACGTGATGATGAATAAAGTACATTATTCAATGGGTACTTGCTGAAACTTCGAATCTGAGCCATTGGGACAAGGAACCAGAGGACGGCCTGTGCAGAGATGGCGCACACAAGTGGAGAAGGACCTCAACCAACTTGGAGTGCGCAACTGGAGGCTAGCTAGCGAAAGATCGTGCCGACTGGTATGTTGGTTGAGGTCCAGGTTCACCTCAGACTGTAGCGACAGAAGCAGAAGCTGAAGCATTAATAAAACTATTAGCATAAAAAGATTTTGGATTGATTGGAAATAAGTTCTGAAGCTACCAATAGTCCATCAATAGAAAGCCAAATTCTTTTCTTTTTTTTAAGTACAGTGTTTAAGGTATGTGACAAGTTAAGTTTTCAGTGGACCAGGACCTGGCTAAGACTCACGAGAAAAGGGGCCCCGCAATTTATTGCAGAATCAGTACACTTTTCAAAGACAATTGACACTTTTTGAGTGTTGTCAGAAACTCGAAAAAATCGTGTACATAGGATGCAAGAACTTGACCAAATTTATTTTAACAATTAGTACTTATGCAACAAACTACAATCCCGGACTATGAGCTTTGGTAAATGGGCGCTCATGTTATGAAAGGGGAAAAATGCGTAAACTGAAATTTTTTTTTTGTTTGTGACAAGTCAAGTTCACAAAGAACCAAAACCCAACTAGCCTCACGAAAAGAGGGGGTCCACAATTCTTTGCATACTACGAACAAACAATTTTGACACAATTTTCTTAGAAAAATGGAGTGTTGTCAGCGGCTCAAAAATACTCAAAAGCAAGCACATACCCTTTTTTATTTTTTGCAATCAGTCCGTAGGCAAATGAAATACAATTCCATTCAATGTGCCTTAGTATTGATGTTATGAAAGTAAAAAATTGTGTAAACTGACTTTTTGTCTTCCCACCTCATAGTCTTAGTCTTTTTTTTTTGCCTCATTGCTTCGATTCAACGTATATCCATGTTGAGTGCAACATAATGCAATTAGGTTGCCCCATGGCGAGATCGGGGTTCCAGATAGCACAAAGGCGGGTCTTCCTCTATGTCTAGTGGGACACGCACTTCCTGGTTTGTAGTAAGTATACATACTGGCGAGCTGCAAACTGCACTCATTTGCTTTTTGCAAACGTGAACATTTTTTAGTGAACACTGCTCATCATTTTCCCTCAAGCTGTAGAATGAAATAGAACAACGCACACAAATGTATTCAAGTGTATGGCTTGATAATCTAGTAGCAAAAGAAATACATTATTTCCTCTTTCATGGACATATGAGTGATTGGATTGATTTAAAATTAGTCCAAAGGCAACTGTAGAAAGTGCACTGAAATAAAGAAAGATGTAACCTTCGTCCCTTTATCCCATAAAACCCTTTACTCAAAACCCTTGCATGTTCCCTGCAATCTGTTCAACGTTTTTGGTAGAGTTGTAAAGTGTACTCAAAATAAAATGAAAGGGATTTCAAGATCATTGCAGACCTGTATTCTATATACATACCGCTTGTTAAGATCGAAGCTACCATTTTCCTTCCGGCAGCAATCCTTGATCTTCAAAATAGTTTGGCTCTCATGCTGATTCCTATATCAACGCTTATATTCAGCGAAGACGGCCTTGATGACGAAACGTCCGTGTCGTATCAATGGACGAACACGTATGCAGTCTTCTCAGTATTAGCTCGCTGTGGAGGTATTGTAGATGCTGAGCCTGATTTATGATGGTTTGGGAAGGATAAATGAAAAGAAAACAAAATGTTTTGAGAGAAAAGGATCTATGTCAATTATGTGTGAACTAAAATACCGGCCAAATGATCACCACGGCTTCGCCACTTTTTTTAAATACAAGCAAAGAAGGAACCCGACGGCATCAAATCACATAATCGTAACGGTCATGTAACATCGCCACGACATAAGATAACCATTGAAGACCATTGAATTTTTCGCGCCAAAGAATCATTATTTCGTTGGCTGTATGGCAAGTCCTACTGGAAAAACATATCGTCTAGGTCCATATCCTCAATTTATGGCCACAAGGAGTTTTATCATCTCGCCATACAAGACAGCGTGTCAAGGTTCACGGCTCCTGTGTCACATTATCGGGAACAACAGCAAATGTTTTCTGCATAACGAACTGGGTGAGCATGCGTAGTTGTTTTCACATTTCCTACAGACCCGGTTTACTGAAATTTTCGCACAATTTTACCGATTCTGGACACATTTGGTAGATTATGCTGATTATGAAAAATCGTGAAATGCACGAAATACATTTTGATTTGAACGCTCATTCTCGTAGAAAGCTTCAACAATATTAATATGTCGCTCATGTGTATCTCTCTATGGTTGAATGTCAAAAACTGAAACAAAGAAATGTTAAAATTAGGTTGGGTAAAAGCAACCTTAAGTTAAGGTGTATGGCTGCACATTAAGTAACGAATAAAAAAAAAGGACAAACAAAGTGGAAAAACGACGTCCCTTCATGGGATTCCGGCTGTCGTGTAAGTAAAAAGAAAACAAATTTTGTCCGTGCTGTGACTTAAGTCCGGTCACTTAAGGGTAGTCGCAACCCCTTTAGCGCGCGCCAACTATAAAAACAAAAAATGCTTCTTGCTCTTAGGAACACATTTTTAACATTGCTGAACTAATGCAGATATGCGGCAGTGTTGCGTTAAAAAATACATTGTAGATACACTGTCCATTACATAAGGCTTTTGTGCTATTTATGATATACAGTGGCATCGAATGATTTTTCAATGAATAAAAATCTAGAAAGCCCCGTAGTATGATCACAAATTCCAGAGCAAGCCATTCCCGTGCTGCCTCACCAAGTAATAGAAAACGTTGCAGAAACTCTCATCCGTCCTTAGCCCTAAAGTGAGGTTTTCCCAAAGGCATTCGGTTCAAAAAAGTATAAAAAGCAAACACTTCACATAAATGTGATGTCCTTCGCAGACAGCAAGCGAACAAGTCATTTCCTCGAAATCCTATTTCACATTCATCTCAATTCATCACTTTATGAAATGAAATCATGCACGTACGCATATGAATCTTCAATTGTCCACTACCCAAATGCACTCCATTCAATCACAGCACTTTGATTCACTTGTAGTGCACTCGCTTGATCGCACAAATCTCTGATGTATGATGCACAATCCTCATTGTCCTCAAGGAGTGCCCTGAATTTAATGCACTCCGGGCATCAGAAATCCGTCACCATTACCAGTAAATGTAAGGCAGTAGCATAAGTAACACTACTCAGCAATTCCTTGAAAGCAGGATGAATATGAAGTGCATTTTTTTTTCTTTCACCTTCACATCGCATAGAGAAGAAGTCTTGGAGCTCATCCTGGTGGTTTTATGCTTACTGTCCTTTCCGGTCGGTCGTACTCGAAATGGATGGGAGTGATGAATCATGGTCAGCCGTCAACTGACCTGTAACCACTTCGTCTGTCACGGGCCATGTATGTTTGAACTTCCACTCCTCCCTCACAGTGAGAGAATATGTCGTGCACCCTGTTCTCTTTCATCAGATCCTGGCGCCCGTACCTGGTACGATATGTATGTACTTACATTTTGGTCTGAACTCTGCTGGAACTATCCACTCGTCACTGGTCTTCTGTTCTATAGACAGTGGTCTCTCAACGCCATGCTTTAAGTTGAAGTTGTACTTCGGTGCACTCACTCCCAATATATAAGGACCGCCTACCCCAAACCAGACCAGAGCGTCCTCCCTCCCCCATCAGCTATTTACTAATTCAGCAGCATGCATCTTCATAGGGCACCATCATTTTCATCTCAAAAGTTGCCACTCCACAAGGACAAACTTATTAACGACAAGATAAGTTTGACTTTTCCATTCCACTTATTCACCTTGCACACGTTGAGAGGCTTCTTGGTTTCACATTCCGTCAGTGGTGCAAATATATCGTGTACCCTTTTGAGAGCCACAGTAGCTGTTCTTTTGATGCCAAGCAGACAGTGCAGACACAAAGGCATCCACCTATCCTGCAGACGGCAAGTGTGTGTGTACGAATCGATTTATTCCGCTCAAAGGATTCAGATGAAAAACACCGCACACAACCTGAACCCTTGAAAACCAAAATAGATTCCTCAAAACCGATTGGATTCCCCGTTCCGCACACACTCGCACGTCAGCACTTTGGGCCCCATCCGTTGGGGAATCGTAATTGAAAGCATGGTGGCCTTGTGCAATGCGGGCATGAATGGAGTCAATTGTGGAAGGGGCGATTTGCAGCCTCAGTTGCCTCGTATGTGTGTTAATGGATGCTCCTTGGCGCTGGTGAAATTTCCCAAAAAATAGATTAAATTCATCTCTACACGTGCTTTCATATTCTTCTTAATCAAAGTTACTTCTACTAATGATTTGAAGTGCATTAGTTTCCCATCGTCAGCCAGTCAACCGAACAAGACTGTAAAAAAACGAGTATAAGCGAAACAAATAAATTCAATCCGGTAAGCAGTTTAAAACAATGAATCCTGGGAAGTAAGTGTCAATAAAATTAAATTGACTTTCGGCGGTTACGACATGTACGCGACCGCTATATCAGAGCTGTCAATTTAAAACGCTGTCAAATTGAATTAATACCACGGGTGTGATGTGTTTGTCGTGCGTTACGGTGTATCTATGTACATGAATGTTAGACAATCTGAAGTCGTTGTCTATTCACAAACTACTCGTCAATGAATAATATTGTGGAATTCTATGTTTTGTCGATGTAAAATCAACGAATGATTTGATTGGGATTATGACAAAGGTGGTTTTGTATTGGGATACGGATGGAATTCAAAATCCCAAAATGTCAAAAAACACGAATACCCAAAGCCCCAAATTATAAAAGTTGACAAAGACATAAACAATTTATATTGTGATTAGGAATTCTGGAAGTAAGACATAACCAAGTAGGGCCACGTTCTACACATCGGCTCATCTGAAGGTGTTTTTGTAATGTTTCGTTTTCGTAATTGAGTTTTTTCAGAATCTTACACTTTTTGAGTTTTTGGATATCTGCGCTTTAGTAACATAGAAGGTTTTTAAAACAATGCTGCATCGAAAAGGAGAAGCTGAAAGTCAAGAACGGCTAATAAATTCTGAATATGAAACAGAGAAAGCGAAAGTTCTTGTGGGTAAAAGTCCAAATCGAATGCTGTAAGAATAAAAATGTGCAATTGATCTTTCTGCATAAGGGTTGTCAAGTGACTATTAAACTCAAAATATCATTGTTTATCAAACAGATCCTCTCACATCATATGACAAAGGTAAAAATGCATTTAAGTGTGAACAATAGTTCCTGTTTCAACAATATGTTTATTTGAAAGTTCACTTTGTATCAATGATTGTGTTTAGCGCACTACTTTGGTTTGTATGTGTTCAATCTTTTGCATTTTGGGCAAAAAAAGTTGAATATCATCTCACGGTAGCGCTCACCATTCACAGTTACGTTATGATTCGCATCATCTTTGAAGAAGTACGGTCCAGTGATACCACCAGCCCATAAACCGCTAATTGGCACCTTCTTAGCAATCTTCCACCTTGTAACATTTGTTAAATATCTTAAAATTCTACAGATAAAATTGAAGAGAAAATGAGGACCACATCCGAGGGATGTGAAAATTTTCGACTTTAAGATCTTTCTACTCTGTACTACGTGGTTGCCGTGGCGTAGTTACAGGTTCGATTCACGGACGAAGCACCTTGCGTCTTTTCACGGCACCACCTCTTTCAACACTCAAAAAGTACCAACTGTCTATGAGGAGTCGGCAAAAAACTGTAAGTCCCTTCTACTCGTGAGAGGACAGAAGCACGCACAACACGAGTAGTTGTTGTAGAAGCTAGGCCCTGGTCCGTTGTGGGCTGTAGGGCCACTCAATTATTATTATTTACGATCTGCACAGTCTTTAATAACAGACTTAGTTACAACAAGTCCAAACGTTCAGTTGTGGGAAATAGAAATGACAATAATAGCGGTGATTTTTTTTTTGTCTGTCCATATAGAGAATATCTTATTTACATGTTTCTTAATTCGATTTTTTTGGAACGTATCTATAGTATAAAATGTGAATTACGAGTATTATTAAACTCTCTTGAAGTACTCACTTCATAAGATTAGTGAATATGAGAAGTCTGACAGGCATGACGGACGGACAAACATACCAAACCCGTTCATTAGAAACGAAACCTTAAAACGACTGATCTGATCAATGAACCTCTTCCATCAATTGTTAAAGCAAGTCACAATTCAACAACGCTTCCACGGTTCGCTGACTGATGTCACTTGAATCAGAAACCTGTAGTAATTTTTAAGTGTGTGTTTGACATTTCACGGAATGATCTCACTTAGCGAAGGCGATTTTTCAAACATTGTTTTGTGAATGGTGACCTCTGTGTACTTGTTTGGTTTCTTTTTTTGGTATTGTTTCGTAAGAAAAGGAAATTGAAGACACAGCTACAACGAGGGTTGCTTAATGACTGTCCCATAAATTGCTATTATTGCCTCTACTTGGAGAAAACGAGACAAAAGATCTGTGGATAGACGATTCATAATTAAGGAGAAATTGTAGGCAGTTCGCAAGTGGCCGTGCTGGAGAGACATGTTGGTTGCGACCCAGATCCATCTCGGATTGAAATGCCAATGATGATGAAGATGTATGACTATAAGGAGCCGCCATGTTGTAGTGGTTTGCGTTGACTTTTGTGCTGTTGGTCTCAGGACTCGATTACTAGACTGTTCCTCATTTTGTCACAGCACCACACCTTCCGAGTTGCTGACAACATCTAAAGAGCATAAGTAGTCAATGAAAAGATTTTCAAGTCGCAGCTGTATGCATACATTTTGGAACAAAATAAGAAATCACCCGTTTGATGATCAATTCAGTTGTCTGTAGTACACAAATGTGATTGATGGAAAACAAATTAGGAATACATGTTTAGACATTATTTATTTGTAAAAAAAACTGAAATAAATTTCACAAAGGCTTTCAAAGCCGTCCTAAAATTTGGTTTCTAGTCGTCTTTGTTTACTCTTTTTCTTGCATGTCTTATTGTCTCCCTGATGTCATCCATCCTTTTTGACACCTCGCTAACATCCCAGCTTCGTACTGGCTTATGTAAATTAAGTCCCATTTCCTTGAGTCTTTTTCGAAGTTGTGTAACATCGCCCGATGTCTCCTTACGTCTCCTTTGAGTTGACTTGTGATCTCTAATCGCAGGTTCATTCAAAGGATTATCTTCTGTCGGATCACCTCTAAATAATTTCAACACAGAACCTGTCACAAAATTGTGTGTTAAGTCTTCAACGCAATCCTGTTTCTTCTCTGGATCTTCTATACCAATGCCACTACAAAATCTCTCAGCATTCGTATAATCCGTATGGTATGGTTTTCTTTCTTTATATGCATCTTTGGCGTTGTGAATTAAAGATTTACTGATGTGTTTGACTCCACCAAATAGTGAACCCCGCTTGGTTCTTGTTTTCGAATCTGTGACCGATGGAGCAATCATTGAAAAAGTAGTGATTACGAGAATATGCAGGATGAAGAAATGTCGCATGGAGCTCATATTTGTTTCTTGATTTATTAGATCTGAAAGAAACATGAAATTGAGTGGCGGTTAGAAAATGTCTGAGATCAAAGGGATGAGCGAAAGTTATTATCTACACCAACGAGAAATACGCGAATGATTCTGGTAAACAATTTTGTAAAGTTATTCGATTTGACAGGCGAAAATATGGCCGTGTCCACGTTATACTTAGGTCTTAACGGTATACGAGAAACGAATAGAAACTTTAAATCTGCTTAAACGACGAGTTTGCTTGCCAGACAGTTGCACATTCTTTTTAATAAAGACGCACGGAATTAAACAACGACAAAAAGCGGACTACCATCACTTCGAATATTGAATTTTTAAATCCATTACTTGAAACGATTCAGGGGTTCAAATAACATCGTGAAATCTTCTTCACATAACTATTACCTTTCGGGCTTAAAACGAAACTGTGTCGCATCTCAGTGCAACATCCAACACAATGTGCACGACTCGACAATCACAAGGCCTATTCGAGTACTCTCAGTATTCTTACTACAAATGCAATCTAATCTTGTTCGCGTAATTCAAAATTTCTCTAAATTTGTAAGATGTCACTTCATTGTAAGAATTGTATTGCAGTAAAAATTGCAGTGCTTGAACGCCACTGTGTAAGACTGTTAAGAAATCTCCCAAAACTAAATAGTTTAGAAACCGCAAGGTGGCATCTTAAAATATTGAGGACTATTCCTTAGACACAAACCACCAACATCTTATATAATCTTAGCCTCTGCATTTTTTGTCAACCGACGACGACAATCCGACGAAAAATCTGAGAAAGAGAACAGAAATTACGCTTAAGCGAATTCAAATAATTTATTATTAATTTTGTTGGGAAACTAATTGGAAACCAATTATCATGTAGCACCAGGAAACGTTAAGATCTGTATACTTCACCAACTGTTTTGAATACAAAGTATGTCAATCGCATATTGTACAACTCGTTACTATGGACGCAAACAACCCTGTACACTGTGCACCAAAAAAACAACAAACAAAACAGACAACAGAAAACGTCAAAGTCTCTCAAGAAAAAAAAAAACCTTCGGAGAAACTCGAATCGAAACGCCATTCAATTTTCCGAAGACAGCTGTGAGCACAATTTCTAGAATAAATCGTTTGAAAGCGTGAAGCGCATCAAAGAAATTGCATTTCTGCAAATAAAGTGCAAAAAGTGAAAATTTCTGAACGCAAAACCGACATTTGTTGATAAAAAAAAATGGATGATTCTCGCGAGGAAAACCAATTTGTTGTCGATGATGTAAGCAAAATCATCAAAGAGGCCATCGAGCAGACCATCGGTGGTAACGCCTATCAGCACGATAAAGTCAACAACTGGACCAGCATGGTGGTTGAGAATTGTCTCAGTGTCTTGACCAAGGAACAGAAACCCTACAAATATATCGTTACTTCGATGATAATGCAAAAGAACGGCGCGGGACTGCACACGGCCAGCTCATGTTTCTGGAACAACGACACCGACGGCTCGTGCACAGTACGCTGGGAGAACAAAACCATGTACTGCATTGTGTCCGTATTCGGTTTGGCAGTTTAACTCTAGAGGGGAAAAACCTTCCAATCTCTGAATTTTTTTTTCTCTATTTATTATCATCTTATCGTATTATTAAATTGAAAATTAACTCTTGGTTTCCTTAAGGAGCTCTAGCACTCTTATATCAAATTTTTTGATGGTTGCTCATCGCAAGTAGCAAGGTATTGACTAATAATTGACTAAATTGTAACCGAAAGCTTGTGGACATATGGAGATGCCTTTGATTCATGTCGATATTACTGTTAAATGAACTAAACAAATGGAAAATGGGAGAACGCTCGTTGAAATTGAATAAAAATTAAAAAGAAGAAAAGAAACACCATTAGAAGACCGGAAGTGTTTTTATTTTTTGTTTGAGTCATCGATTTTTGTGTGTGCAGTTTGTGCTTCGTGTGGTGATTGTTTTGATAACCTTGGGTGAGCTGTGCTGTGAAGAGGTCTTGAGGAGAAAGTGCTAATTGCAGTGCCCACTTGTTTCCTTTTTTTTTTTATTATTGGTTTCGATACGGTGTTTAGAGTTGAGGTGATGGCTGTCCAATTACCCGCAGCACTTCGGAGGATGCGCTGCGCTGTAATGGAGAATGTATCGGCATAGGTGCACGTTTAGTAATTGTGTTTGTAGTTGTTTTATCGCCAGATTGCATGCATGCATCGTCTTCTGTGAAATGCCGCGTTGGGGTTGAAGAAATTTATGAACTGCGGTACGTGTGCGTCAGTTTCGTGCCTGTTGCAAGGTCGCACCAAACCAACTCTCAGTAAACTCTCAACCAGCGCAAATATTTATCAAAGGTCTTGAATTCGAGAACCGAACAAGTTATCCGACAGTAGTTTGTTTCGTTTGGAACCCCATGTTGTTTCAAAGTGGGACGGGTTCAAGTTCACCATAAATTGTTCTTTGCCCTGTGCCTAGCAATTGCTTGCAAGAGAGATTATTTCTACATCTCCAAAGCATTAAATCACGTGAGTGAAAAGAAAAACCGCGAAATCGCTGTTAATGTCGAAACCAACACCTAAAACACATTTGTAACGAGTACGCAGACTTTTGACCCCACAAGAAAACTTCCGACATCTGTATGAAACACTTTATTTTTTTCGCCTTCCGACAAACTTGAAACTCAATGGTTTTATACTGCTCGGCAATCGTAGCGCCAGCGTGGTCGTACGCGCCTTCAGCGTTGCGTTAACTAAATGCGCATACTTGAGAATCTTTGTCTTTGGCATGCATAATTCCTGGGAGAGCATATTGATGTCCAGTTCGTAGTTTTCGCTTATCATGAAGGCCAGCACTAGGTAGTAGCAGACGCCCTTTTCATTGGAGTAACTCGTTCGCACACTGTAAGAGAAATGTCGTTAAGTTAACGGGATCGCGGAACAAAACTACACAAGTGCTCACTTATTTTTGAGATTTTGATCGGAAAACCGTTCGCGGATATCGTTCTCCACCTTTTCTGTGATTTTTGAGAGCTCTAGCCGGTTGAGCATCTTTGCTTTCGTCTTGACCAGAGTTTGTAGTGCGTCCATGTACACGATGATTTTCAGCTTGAGCAGAGTCTGAGTAGATTGGGGACCACTCTTCAGGGATTTCATGGCGGACTTCAAAAATTCGGATTCAATTCTGTAAGGAAAGCACCTTTTCACATGAAATAAAGTTACTGGGGATTTGTGATGTATTCCTACGGAATATTGTCTATTTCAGTGGAGTAGAGAACAGAAGCTTCTTCGTCAAGGCGATCAATCAGCTCCAGCGGTATGACGTCGTACAAATTGAAGATGTTCTTCACAGTTGTTGCATCCTTGTTGAATGCTGGTCGTATGCGTTCGACATTGTCCTCGGCCGAGACGACGGGGTCGGTTGTCTCAAGTACTGAGGACTCGTCCACCGTTGTGTCCAGTTGATCTTTCACCACGTCAAGATTAACTTGATTTCGTTGCCGATTGCTGAGGATTCGCTGATCTTTTCGACCACCGAAGTTTCGCATTACAAGTGCGAAGGAGTCCTCTTTGGTTAGAGTGGCGAATTTAGACGTTTCCTTCTCCTGGTAGACATGGCTTATAAGTTTAACCTGATTTATTGGTATCACGCGTACCTAACGGAAGAAATTGCTTTAGCATGAAAAATCATTTTAAAGGAATGACGAACTACCTTGTTGGTATCTTTGTTTCGGACACAAACATAGGTGTCTGTGAGTTCATTCGATAGACCTTCACCAACCGGTCCTGAGTAGACATTCCCACTGGTGATGACAACGGCACGATCTGTTTTCTCTTCACTTGACTTTACGGGGAAGTAGATTGTTGTATCTTTGTGGCAGGTGGTCAAATCCCCATTTTGAAATCTCACTAAAATCATAGAATACATGTTATATACGTGCGAACGAACTGAGGCTTATTCGAAAGCTCACATAAAACAGGAAGGGATTCATCTTTTGATCGTTTGTGCACTTGCTCCACAACAGCCTTCTCTTTTGTCATAGTTTTTGATTTACAAATTTACAGCAAAGTGCAATGTTTTTTAAATAAAATTGAAAAATAGTCTAACTTGTGATTAAAACGTGCCGCACTTTGATGATATAAAAAAAACAAATGTCAAAAGTGCAGTCAAGTTAAACACATGGGAAGTTTTGACAGATACTGCATTACCGGCTGGATGGCAGTGTTCAGGGACGAAAGTTTCAATTCGATGAAACCATGATGGGACAACAATTAATTAAAAAAAAAAACACCGTGTGCAGATCTCTTAAATATATATCCGTAATTCAAACCCTTTTGAATTAGGAACATTTTATTTCTACAGGTCACAGGCAATATTAAGGATTCCTTAAACAGTTTTATTTAAATACAAATTACAACTTCACTTTGCAATAAATGGATTAATTTTAATTGCAGCCGATACTCTCTTCACAGCTTCTAGGTCTTCATAACTTTCGCCAAAGTGTCGTGCGTTCAATCTATTTACCATCGAGCTGTTAGTCATTCCGGTGTAGGTGTAATGTTTGCTCTTGATGATGTGAATCACTTGCTGAAAGATAATTCGCACATGACATCTGTCACATGGATGCGCATCTAGGCGTATGCGTACTTACTAGAACCAACTTGATCAGGAACACAGAGAAAGTAAGGAAACTGATGCTCATCAGTGCGGCCTCCGATGGAAAATGAAAGCTTGACTCGTCTGTAAGTCCACGCTTCTGCCGGCTCTTGGGGAACATCAAGCCGAAGCGATCCTCTGCAGAAATACCATGATTGAATGAATAAGAGAAACTATGTTTATGAACTAACCAATGTCCCACATCAGCTGATCGCGTATGGTCTTCAGCATTTTGATCTTATCCATGATCCCCACAGAGGTCTTGGTAAGGAGACTTTTCTGGAGGGATGTGAGGAAGCTGAGAAATCCCAGAAATGACGAGAAATTCGGTTCGGTCTCGAAACTTGTTGTCTTCGTTGGCTTTGGGCTTGGCAGTATTCTCGTCACTCCGTCATGAGTATCCTCAACGGCAAGCTTAGTCTTTGTTCGAATCACCTGGTTACGACTCGATTTGGAGTCAATGATTCTAGCCGGAACTATTACCTCCGCACTGGTCTTAAGGTGACCCTCACCGGACACCACAAGCCTCTGGGAGACGTTGGTGCCGCTAAATCGTTGCTTTTGGTACTCAATCCACTCGGGACTGGGCTGCGTGATGCCGATCTCTTTGTTTTCACCGTGTCCCGTTCGCTGCGCAGATTCACCGGACGCCGGGGATATTTTCACCCATTCACTGGCACACTGATGGGTGCAAACTTGAGCGATCAGCGCGATCCGAAGCACGAAATGCATGCTGTTGATTTTGCGCGGCAGTCAGAATCCAACTGAGGAAAGGAGGTGCATTCGCGGATTCTGCTGCACATTCGACGCTATCGGGCGGAACCAGAAAGAGTGACAATCTCACCGCGTAAGTGACTAGAATTATGCCATTTACCTACATGTTGAGGTCGAGTGAGTTTTGTGTGGATGCGATACTGCTAGGTGCTAAAACTGCATGAAAGCGCAGTAATTTGTTTACCATCTCGTCCATGATTGAGGGAAATAATGAGTTCTGGAGGTGCATGGAAGAAATTTGACGTGAAACGTTCGATTTGGTTGATTTAGCGAAACGGAAAAGGTAACGTTTTGGAAACATTTTTCAAAAGTGACCGTTAGCAGCTGGTGAGGTAGGTTTTGACAGATTGCCAAATGTATGTATGTATTGTCAACTGTTGTGACTGAAAATGTTTTTGCTGTGATGATGAAATGATGTTGACGAGGAAGGCGGGGGACAAAGTAGCTGTGTATCGGAATACTTGGAAATTTGACCTTATGTCATTTTGCAATGACACATAGCAGTCTTGGGTTACGTGCAAAGTTTCCTACTTATTTACTTAAGTTTTGTATTCCCCTGATAATATGCCTCAGCTCCTTCAACTCTTTGCCAGTTGTCGTGCCTTCTATTTAAGCGTTCTGGACTACTGCCCATTCTGCCATCCTGAGCGGTTGCCATTACATCGTTTGGCTGAGTATGGACCTGTTAGCCTTTAAGAGCGGGTGACCAATTCTCTGTCACTTTCATTGTTGTATGGTTGTGTCTATAGGTTCATAGCCTGTTATCTGATAAAGATGCTCGTTAGAGATACGGTCTGGCCAGGATATCCTTAAGATGTAGGGTATGCATCAAGCAGGGTATTGCAGGAGGCAACATGTCCCCCTTGCCATCATGATTATTCTTACTTAAACAGAAAGTTAGAAAAGGCCACATCGCTTTATAACATAGCACACTGTGCCTCTCACTACCTTATTGGTTCTGATTTAGACCTAAAATTTGAGAACAAAGGGTTTCGTTGGAATATGCAGACTAGGGCAAAATCACTTCAAAATGGCGGTCACAAGTCGCATCAAAATCACAAAAAACCACAAAGACAGTGGGTACGTGGGATCATGAAAAACATAGTTGTGTATGTTTTACAAAACTTTTTTTGCCCACTCTGCAACGCGACTGTAATGACTAGATTATGCTAACACTTCCACAGTTATGAAACATCTTCAAATGGCAAAGCGCAGCGGTGAAATTAAAGAAAATCATTTTTCGGTCACAATGATGGAAACTATCAGAAATAATTAAAAAAAACATTTGAACTAGATTTTTGTGCATCCCTTCCTGATCTAATTGAGGGTTTGCTGCTGTTAGGTGCGGTTTGCCAAAGCCAAAGTCAGACAAAGGCAAACAGACACATAACAGGCATACAGGAATCGCAAACGTAACTCGTTAGCGATGACATTTCCATTGCAGACTGAATAGGAAGGAAGAAAGTTGACATCATTTAAAACACGAGTTAATCGTAGAACCTAACCAATTTTTTTTTAAGACTTCGAGATCCACATTAGGGAAATGATTTTCTCATTATCATATCTCATAACACAGCCCTATTTTTGGTATTTCTATGGAACACAGTCTTGTGAGATGGTATTCAGGAACTGCATTTTGGCACGTAGCACTGAAACAATAGAACAGGAATTCTGCGAATATAGTAAACATTAAAGAGATATGTACGTAGTTGGTTCAATAAAAGTCACGGTTTTCAATTTCGTGTCCGCTCCTTTAAATTTACTACCGCAACTAAAATATATTTGTTTTGCACACCGACAGCCAAATTGAAACAAATTCTTTGCTATAATAAATGCTTGGCAATTCTCCATGGAACTAGACGGTCTATGAGAGTCTTAGTCACCACCCCCCTAACCAAGTGCAGCTTTGATAAATGAAGCGTTAAATCGTGAGATTTAATCTAAAGTAAATTAAAATAAAAAAAACCTCACAAAATCCAACAAAACAAACTCACAATCTTTAAATTTTAAGTAAACCGTGGATAAATATCAACTTTCGCATCGACATTCAGTTTGAGTTCGCATGGACCTCAGGATTAACTGAATTTTTGTATCCACTGCATATTTTTGAGAATTCGAACTCCAATAAAAAATTTACATTTTTTTTCATAAAATGTACACAGATTTTTTCTTTATGATTTTTCCTTGAAGTGTTAAAAATCTTTTTTACATATTTTAAACAATAAGCAGGATATGCTAAACAGTTATGTAAAAATTAGTCATGGACATGTGTATGTAGTTTGCAATTCAATGTGAGACACCATCAAAAGTTGTTCCGGTTCATTCTCAGAGCAGTAGCTGGCAGAAAACCTTTTCCTTCTCCTCTCTCTTTCACTAGTTATTTTAAAATTTTTTGAGATAAACTTTACAGAAGATTTGCATTTTGATTTCCCAAAACTCCCTTGAAGAGGAAATAAATAATTCAATAGATTTTAAATTCCAAACATCTAAAAACATATTCATATCCAAACCGCGCACATCTCCCAAGCTAACATTCATCATCATCTTGCTGCGCTCACACATTCAACTTGTGCTGAAATAAGTTGTTATGTCATTTGCCTATTGTTTCTCCATCACCCCATACAAAAATATTTATCGGTGATATTCTCGAATTCTGTTGGAAGAAAAAAAAATTTAGGCTGCCGAAACCCGGGATTGAACCGGGGACCTTTAGATCTTCAGTCTAACGCTCTCCCAACTGAGCTATTTCGGCACAAAATATTCTGTTGCGATGTTTCATTTTGAGCGGAATACGGAATACGTTGTCTGACATTTACTAACTTACTTTAATATGGCTTTAAGATTTTGAATTTGTTCTAGCGAATTCTTAGAAGTTGTATGGGGTGTTTTTTTATGGCCCTCGTACTCAATACTAAACGCATTCCATATATCACACCATATAATCGACTTTCATGAACTGATTTTCAGGTTTAGTTGTTGTTGCTGTAATTTTTTATTATCACCACAAGTGTTAAAAAGCTCTGAAGCCAGTAGTAAAATGAATTAAACTAATTTGACTGATGATGACTGACAATGGTTTCAAAAATGCGTGTTCACACGTGCATACAGTGCTCTACAGAAGTCAGCGTACAATGATGAAATTTTTGGGTAAAATACTGTCATATCTGTCATTTTATACCTATACACCAAAAACTCAATTTGCGTGTTTCATATTTGGTTTCGAAATAGTTTGCCGTTTGTATTTCAATGTACGTCATTGATTATGACATTTCAAAATATTCAAATAGGTTACTTTTACAGAAACATGTGTCCAAAGGTATACAGCAAGTGGACTTTACCCTTGCGATCGCCCTCTGAAGAAGGCGATGATTCTACCATATCTGTTGGAAACGTGCTGGCCGGTGGTTTCAGTGATTCAAAAGGTGAATCACAATCGTGCTTTTTTATCCCCGCCTTCTAAAAATTGCTTAAATCAGGTTACAAACTACTGCTGCTCCTAATTTGGGTCTGTTCCCAGATTTAAATTAAAAAAAAGGCTTGTTGACCAGGACAGACCCTTAGAAAACGATTCATCGGTTGGGTTAAAGAAGTTGGAGCATCAATGGATCAAAGGGAAATAACTTGTAATTTTTATTGAATTCTGATCTTTCTTTTCTAGTACAGGGTGAGGACATTCGCCCTAGTCATTACCGAAAATTGTGGAAACTTCGCTTTGGTTTGTGAAACAAGTTTTGAAAGCCATTTTACGGTCTAAGACGTCGCAGTGTCTGTTGGGATGCTTCTTGGGGTGCTGAACTTTAAGAACATTCACGTTCGCTTCAATGACTGTTAAAACCATTTATGGCGGAACTTACAGAGGAATACAAAAGCCTTGCAGCACATGCGTCTTCTGCAGCTAATTTCTTGACAAAGAGTAATTTTCGAAGAGTTTTGTAGTGTCTTTTTTATGGATCCTTGAAGGTGAGGTGACGGAACACCTCTGATTTTTTCAGGGCACCACCTCTTTCGAGTTGCTGAAAACGCTCCAAGAGTATCAATTGTCTATGAAAAAGCTTTTCATTCAGGAGAAAAAACTGTAGGTCCCTTCTACTCGTGAGAGAACAGTAGCACTCACAACAAAAGTAGTTGTTGTAGAAGCTACGCCCTGGTCCCTTGTGGGCCGAAGTGCCATTCAATTATTATTACTTCAAGAGTGAAGTATTTGCCTTTATACATTGCTTTGGCCTCAACCAACAGGTGCCGCCAGTAAGCTTTAGCTATCCGCCTCCACATTCCTATAGTTTTTTGAATTCCCTTTCCACTTGCGTACGCCACCTGACCCGCGGCCTTTCTTTACTAGCCTGCCCATCGGAGGTGAATTCAAAGATTTTCAGGCATTGGACATTTGGTTCTAATCTCTTTTTCTTCTTACATAACCTAAGTATACCAATAGTTCGGTCCTCCATTTTCTGCCTTAGTTCATGCCATTAAAGAGGTCGTAAGACTCATTGTTATTTTATTTCCTCCTCTGCCTATTTTCTCTTAATGCAGCCATGAGTGACTTTGTCCACTCTTGACAAAGTCCATGCCTCTATATAGTGTTGGCTTTATTTTGGGGCAGGTGTCGTTGTCCCAGTTGATAGCGATTCTATGAGAGACAACGTTACATGTGTCTATTGTGACGTATTGTTCGAGACGTCGGTGTTGAGAGTTTACAATATCTCAGAGGTGGCAATAGTGAAGGACTCCTCAACTTATTATGTCTGAAGATCCTTGATACCTTCGAAAGAAAACGCTTGCATCGGTATTTTGATCTTTTCTGGGAAATTGCAGAAGACGCAACCGGAAGTGAAGTTTTCATTGAATTCTAAAAATACCAGTGAATGTTAACTCAAATGTGGTTGACCTTGGACGTCACCTAATAACAGAAAGAATGATTAACACTTCTCAAACGTGATGATTCCCACATGGACAATCACAAATAGATACCACCCCCATAAAAGCACGAACAAAGACCAAACTTCCTACGTATGCACACCGTTACTTCTCATTCATCCAACGCGCACCGCCTAATCGACATTTGAAATTCAACAAATTACTCATTCAGTTCCTTTTAGCTTTCAAATTTATTGCTTTTCCTCACATCACAAGGAAGCGTCACACCACCAGCAACCCGCTGAATGAGACACCCTCTAATTGTGAAGCACCCTCCATAAGACTAACGATAAACAATCTATTTAAATCAGTTTTTTGAATTCTTTGGCAGCAGCTTGGTGACCACGTTCATTGCCGTGTTACTGTCCAACGGGCACGATGAGTAAATCTGCTCGCACTCCTTGCCATTGATCTTCTTGCCATTCTCAAGGGCCTCCTTGATAGCGGTCCCATCCAACAAGTAATCCACTAGTGAATTCCTAAAAATACACTTCGTACAGTCAATATAAGGTAAGCCGAGAGCGGGCCATCTCGGTGACGATAGCCACCGCTGTAGTAAAGGACCCGAAATAGCTGCATGATCAATCGATCGACAATGCGCTGCGAATGGCTCGCCAACTCAGGTAAATGACAAAAGGGGGCAACTCTACGTCTGATGCTATTTCGGGTCGTTCATTTGTTTCACTATCTTGCCCTATTTATAGCCGCCATGGCGGAACTTACTCAGACAATGTGTGGATCAGTTGATCGATTTGGTCGCTCGAACCCGACTGCATGTTGAACTCGGTTGATCGGACGTAGCTGCAGACGGCACGTTGCATGCAACTGGTCGAGTCAATGTTATTCTGCCCGAGGATGTCATCGATTTTGTTTAGCATATTGGCTAGCCCCGAGAGATCGCCATCAACGTCACCTGCAGGGATTGATGATAGTGAAAGTGATCGCATGCGATGACAGAGAATACTCACTTCTGGCATAGCCTCCATAGGTTCCGTGGAATGCTGAAATTATTTTTGGGATGATAAGGATTGCACCGATACCGACGAGGGTTCCCAGGACAACTCCGCCCAGATCCAACTTGACGGGGTTGTAAGCTGAGATTCCAGTTCCGTAACCCTGAAAATTAACGATGATTAGAAGATACACTAACGGGATGGGGGGGAGAGTGTTCTTGCATTTACGGTTCCATATCCTGTTGTGTAGCCCAGTCGTTCGAGACGATCCTTGGCGGCTGATCCCTCCGGTACGGTGTCGTTTTTCTTCTCATTGTAATAGGCGCGACGCCATTGTGTGTTGTCGTTGTAGGATCTGTAAGGAAAGTAATTGAGGACATTGAGAGAACCTTGCAGTTTTTGAAGAGACTGTGCGTTGCTTAATAAAGACCGTATGTTACAAACAATTGGTCGAGTCAATTGTAATTCGTGATCGAAATGTTTTCTTGGATTGAGAAGAAATTCATAAAAAACTTGTGATATGGAGGACCAAGTGGATGATCTTAGGTGTTTAGAGGTTAAGGCGCTTTAAGAGGCTTTATTTGACTCAACTAAACGTGTAATATTGTGAAATGAAAATAATGTTTGAAAGGTATTATTTTCCAGTGAAAGCAAGATATGCGCAAGCGTGAAGCGTGACAAATGAAAACACTTGTTCCAAGTTTTGAAAATCACTTCCTCGAACATGGTGACAAATTACGTTTGTCTTTCTTTCCTCTGTGTAATTTACGAAACGTTTGAAAGGAAGTCTCACAGCAGTGTGTATGGTTGGCTAGGAAACTGGTACTTACTTTCAACATCGCTAGTAAGATTTGAGGTTGTTGTGCGGTATTTATTTGAAAGATCAGATGACTTAAAAACATTTTATTGATAACGCACTGAATTTAATAAACGACAACTTTCGGAAAGGCAGCTTATGAACATCGAGAACACAGCACGCTCTGGCTGACCAAAAGCTGGTGTTTATGATAGAAAGCTTCAAGATGTTAGTTAAGTAAGCAGACTTCAGTTTGTATGATTTTGTGTATGTAAAATGGTGTTTTCAAAGTAGCCGAGTGTGTTTCTTGTCCTTCTTAGGGTGGAGCTGAAGCCCGGAATGAGCCTTTGCCTCAATCAACAAGCTTGCCCCGATGATACGTCTTTTCTAACAATTGCCTTCAAATTTGTACAACAAGTTGCTTGAGGTTAATCTGGACTTGTGAGTGTCGTCTAAGATGAGTCCTTTTTTGCGATGTATTAATGACTCGGATTCGAAGAACTTTTCGACAGTCCCCCATATGCTTAATATGATCTTGCCTTCATAAGCGTTGAGTTCATTGAATCTTCTTCTCCACTTCTTGAACCCTTTCACGATTCAGCACACCAAATTTTGCTGACATTAAGAAGGGATTCTCTGCAGTTTTACTGATTCTTCGTAAAAAAACCCAATAAGCTCCAAGTTATACATCTTTAAGTTCATACCTGTCCCAAATCTTGATAGATATGGGACTACAACTACGTTCAGGTCTCTCCACCATAGAGCAAGACAGGGATGGTCAAGGTGCTGTTCAAATTCAGTTTAGTATTTCGAAACATAGCATATTTCCTCCTTATCCTGAAGATAGGGTTACACAATATACAAGATTGATTCTGAGGATTTACATCATCAACAAACTGGACAAACACGGGTTGTGCTTACAAAGTTAAGGTTTCGTTTTAACATTTGTACAAGCAATTTAAGTTAAAAATGTTAACGTTTCCACGCAACACTGGTAGCCGAAATTTGTATACATATGTAAACATTTATGAAGATCACAAGAGTTAAGAAAAAAAATCACAAACAACCCAAAATTAGACAGTTAACCTCTCATAGTGAGCAAAGGAAATATTTCGCATGCTCCTGTGGCTCTTCTAGAGAAAGAAACTTTTTATGGCTTCGTCGAAAACATTAGAAGCACCCTGTAGGTGTCAGAATCTCTGCAAGAGTATACTGGTAATAGGTAGAAATAAATGGACATCCTATCAATCCTGTGCTTGAATACATCATCCGCCAATTGTGAATGAAAGAGTGCACTAATGTCGGTATGGAAGTTCCACAAATCAAATTCCACTTAAAAAACATTTTCACTCTGTTCAATCCGACACACTTCAACTTAACACACATCCTTCGAAAGGCCAACAAAATGAATGAAATAACTCACTTTGGACTCTCGTACTTTGGTCCAGCTTGGCAGGATCCCACTAAAACGAACGCCACAGCCAGCAAACTTAATGTTCTTGTTGTATCCATATTGCAATCCTTTACGTCTTCACTTCAAATTGTCTCTGTAAACCCACAATCTATGATTCAACTAACGACTGACGGTATTTACCAATCCACTTCTGGGTTTTATAGTCTCAAATCGACAGTACCGGCAGATCCACTGTACCACGACCATGTCTGCACTTCACTTTTCCATAAACACCGATTATTCAAGTAAATTGCTGCTGAACTGCACGCAATTACTTAACATTGTCGCTCAGGACATTACCATTTGTCGACGTACGGTGGCGGTGCCATGTGGATGGCCCTTGTTTGATGTGGTGCCACACAACGTCGGAGAGCAGCACTGATCGTGGGCACGCAAGTGTAACCCTCTTGACGGTATGTGGAAATGGAAGAAATGACTTGGTATTGAGGTGCTTACGATGATGATGATGGCAAGAAGCCAGCCAGCCGGATAATTTAGCCGGTTGCGTACTGTGATTGCTGGATGATTGTCGAGACGCGTACGAGAGTTGCTTGGTCTCTGAGGACTTGTGGAAATTAAAAGTGACAAACTCACTTTCAGTGAATTTATCAAGATAATATTCAGTTTCTTTCGGTTTTTTTTCTTTTTGTGTCTTTCGCTCAGTTGAAACGTTTAACAGCTTTGAAAGATCTAAAGCAGTCGGCGGAGTTTGTTGCCTCGAAATTATGCAATTTTGTCAAATTACTGACAGCCTTGGATGCCTTGACCAACCGGGGGAAGACTGCCGGTTTATTGAAGGTCAATAAGACACCTTTGAATGATGGCCCTGTACTTAAGTTGATTTGTAAATAAAGTGCATACAATTTGATGAAATATTAGGAAGAATAAATCAATTGCCTTCAATCAAAGAAAGTATTTGCTGATCTCTAAAGGATATAAGATGTTTTCTTGTGCGTTGGTTGTAAAATTGTCGAGGTAGGCTAAGAATTGTTTGGATTTCAAATGGAAATAATCAATAAATAGAGTAAGAAATGCAGGCAGACAGGGGAAGTGCGTAAGTACGTCAACTTTTTCACATCATCGGTCGTAGTTATAAGGAAGAAAGAGACGTATGCAAATGGATTTTAATTGCCTGTGGATTATAATTGGAGAGACACATAGACTTGGCCAAAGCATTCTACATTCGTGTGGTGCGTCTAAGTAGCAAATCGCTAAGCACATTAGTCTACTTGGGCTTAGCGAAGACACCCTCTGCGACGCCTGTGGCGAAAGTGAAGACACTTCAAAGCACTTTCTCAGTCAATGTCCCGCCTTTGCTCGCATCAGGTGGCGGCTGTTTGGTCCGATGTAGTCTGAGCTGAAAACTTAAGCTCTTTATCACAGAAGCGCCTGCTGGTCTTTCTTCGGAAAACCAGAAAACTACAGTAAACAAAGGTTACTACCTGGTAGTACAATGGACCGTTTTTGAGTCTGAGCGCTCCAGTGCAGTGTATACCAACCTCCAAAAAAAAGTTAGAAATCCCTATGTATGTCCAAAAGTTGACTTAAAGGCGCACTGATGAGTATTCCTAGGTAAGCAGGTGAATTTCTTGAAGTGGAGAAACTCGGCTGTCTAAGTCATGTGGAAGTCATTTTGTGAAAAAAGAGTAGAAATAGTAGACCCGGGCCTTAAACAACACGCCTCATCAGCTAGCACAATCTCTCGCTCTCGCTGCCTCCAAATGCGCACCCCAAGTTCTGTGCATCATTTCAACCTAGGCCGTTCTCTGTTGCGTTGTCTCAATGGCTCGGATTCGAAGACTTTTCTTGTCGGGGCAGTGGTGTCCAACCACTCTACATGATCTACCCAAAGGTACAAAGCTAAAGGTATCAGAGACTTGAACGGTTGCATTGCACCGTACAGCCACAGCAACAAAGTTCTTCGCTAAATTTTCATTCTCCTCCATTCTGCTCTAGACGCTATATACACAAACAGGACCAAAAATCGCAAGTAGAACTTTTCCCTCGAAAGTTGGTAGGGATGTATTTGGAACACCGCCACTGTACTCAAGCTTGGGGCCTGTATGTCATATACATTGTAGCCTTACCAGAGGCTGAAACATTTCATACGTCGTTTAAAGAAACCTAGACATTTGAGCAAAGTGTTGACTTGATGTACATTCCGAGGATGGAAAGACGTTCGGTCTCAATAGTGCAAGTGTCATCCATGTATAGCTGATTATTTTGAGATCGTCTAAGTGACAGTAGACTGCAGTGGGTGTCGAATGCATTAAGTCCTACTCTATTGTTTTTATCCCATTTGATTATGCTGTCAATTTTTTTAATAATTGGCGCGTACTAAAGTGATTTGTTTAGTACTCTTAAGTGACCGGCATTTAGTCACAGCAAGGGCCGAAGGTGTAGAGGAAGAGAGCGAAAGAAGGTACCGGTGCACATTCGTTTTAAATGCCTGTAGATTGTAATCAGGGGGAAAAGTTGAACTAAGAAGAGCATTCCACATTCTTGTGGTGCGGCTGAAGAATGAGATTCTAAACTGAACTGTACGTCCGAAGGTGGACTCAAGGTGAATGGGTCGGCATTCCTAGCGAAGCGAAGGAATGCAACTAGCTAACTTTTTAGAGCAATATGCTTAGCATACACAGCGACCTAAAGAAGAGGGTCGTAAGCCACGGAACGTATATCAAAAGCTTGAGGTACAATCATTAGCGAAACAGCGAACTGGATTAGAAATGTGGGGCTATTCATCGTGAGGTTTGTATTTTAATTGAATCTTTTTTATAGATCACTCATGACGCCTATCAAACTGTTTTGTTTATATTGCTTAGTATCGTTTGGCAAGTCATCACCGAAATACTCACGCCTAACAGTTTTTCTTTTCAAATTGTTCAGCTGTATTGAGACAGTCAGTGTTGTGGGAGAAATGCTTTTCGTGGGACTCGATTAAAATGATCGACCTACTGAAGGCACAATTGCCAATATCATTCGCAAATGATGATGAAATGAGCCTCAGTTTACAAAAGTGGTTAGACCGGTCAGCAGGTAGTGAAGAGAATACAAATTGTTCGCGAAGACCAAAATGAGACAAATCCGAATGTTTTTGTCAATTGCAAACGTTATCGAGATATGTAGACTATGTGCATCCTGAGACTCAAGGACATGGTCTTTCTGAGGTATTGTTTCAACAAGATGACGCTATGAGCTATACAGAGCGTGAAATAATGGAATTGTTGAGATATATAATTAAATTGATGCGATAATACACCTTTGGACGATTTTTTTTCTATGTTTATGTAATTTCTTCAGACTTAAGAACTTAAATAGCGGTTATTGATGCCTTGAAGGCCATCATTATTCGGGTTATCCGCGGGATAGCAGGTAATATGTTCGAACGAGGCGCCCAAAATTAAACAACCTAACACGTAGTCGTCGGCAACATTTACATACAATTATTTTTAACAAATAAATGCCATAAATTGCTCTTTTAACTGATAATCATAATTTTAATTTCACTTTCCAGTTTGTGTGTTTTATTTTACATTTCAAACTAAACCTCACGATGAATCACCCTTTACCACAGATAGGAGATCATTTAAAATAATGAGATAGAGTGTCGGAGCAAAACCGAGTCCTGGGGTACACCATCATGAATATGATAAATATCAGACTTGAATTCACCCAACACAACTTGTATTTGACCTTTTGTAGGTAACTGAAAATATTTTGTCAACTTTCTGATTTACTCTAAGAATGTGTTTAAAGGCATCATCTGCAAGAAACGATTTTTGTAATTCCTTGTTATAGGCAAATCCGATGCCTTTGTATTATATAGAGTGGGAGAGACGTTCGTTTTGTTTTAAGATTTAAGTTTGAAGAAATTTAAATCCGTATAATCTGTTTGGATAAGCTCCGCGAACTTCTTATCCAACTAATCTCATTTTGAGGAGTTAAAACTAAGAAGTGGCGATTGTTATGATGATATGCTCCAATAGATATCGCACTGTGATCCTTTAATGCTATCAAGCACACTTTGCTTTCCTTGCAGCAAGTAGCCTTCATTCGATCTAGGAAGCAACTGTCAGCTTTTATTTTTTACTCTTAATTCAAATCTAACGTTTAAAAGTTCCCCTTTTTTTTCCTACGTAGCTCATTGAAAAATATAAATGTTGTTACATCATTGTTATCCACATGGGAAGGTAACGACTCTCTGTCGGGCACAATTACAAGTTTCGTAAGAATACAACTTTAATCCTATTTAATGTTGGTTTTTCTTATGCTTCAATGTTGCAGTGACACCAACAATTACCGTCCATTGCAAACAGTTAACGGCTGTTATGATTGTCCGTGTCAGTTTACACCACCGCTCAACGCGTTTACCTACTGCGTCTTAAAGAAAATATGCAAAAAGATATTTAAGGAGATTTGCCAGGAACAGAATAGGGAAGTCTTTACAATTTTCGATGGAGGCCCTTGTTCGAAATATGAATCCTTGATTAAAGGTACTTGCTCATAATAATTATTGAAAGCTAACTTTTTTTTCGCCGAAAAAAACAAAGAAACAGACATGAAATATCCTGCCTGCAGTTAAGGTGCAAAATTTGGTGGATTGCTCCTTAATTTTTAGTAACATTTGCGGGACCGTTGGAAGATTTAGGTTTTCGGGTACTTTTAAATTTTTGATTTATAGAATCTAAGGCGTTTTGAAATTTCGTTTCTCGCAGTTATATAATTTTTTTTCAAATTCAGACAATACTCAACGATCGAAAAATGAAACACAATCAATACGCTGCAAGGATAAGCTTCAGAGCCAAAATGAAAATCGCCCAAGTACCGTAGAAAGTATCGATTCTCAAACAAAGACGAAACGATCCTTGACTCAGTCAGAATCCAAGACAAAGAAAAATGGTGCAAACAGTTCGGTGCAGGAAATCAAGAAAACGAAAAAAGAAGAAAAAGGAAAACGAAGCGAAAGAAAGGACCAAGATGGAGGTTCGAAACCAAATGAAGCACATGAAGAAGTGGGCGAAAGAAATAGGGAAAAAACAAAAGGAAAAGATAGAAACAAAGAAAAAACAAACGAAAATGATAAAAACAAAGAAACAGATGAAAGGGGCAAAGAACGACGCCTCTCCAAAATGGAAAGGATAAATGCCAGCAAAACTGAAGCGGGGAAAGAAAAAATTGAACAAGAAAAATCGGAAAGTCACAAGACCGTACCAAATGGAGTAGAAAAGCAAAACACCGAAAGTACTACAACGAGATCCCTCAGACAAATTGAAAAGACGCCAAAAGACTCTCTTATGCTGCGCATGAACAAAAGCAGCCGTTTTAGCGGAAGAAGATCGCAGAGTGCATGTGATAAAGTAAGCCGCAGCTTATTGGGCAACAGGCTTGACATTGATCGAGACTTTTCAAAACGACATGATACGTGCAAAGAACGGAACGGACAGTGTGAACGATTTGAGCAAATCATCATTACCTGCAATCCTTGCAGAAGTCATTGTGGCCCCAGTCGCATCGATTCTATTAAGCCTTGTGATTACTTGCGTGCCGACATGGAGTACAAGGAAATGTGTTGCCAGAGAGTTTTGTAAGTTCTCTGATACCCATCTCACACGGGAGTCTTGTGGACTAAGATTTTGAATTTTTCAGACCTTCCTGTGATCGTTGTCTAAATCGTGAACATTGCTTTGTGCCAGAACAATACGCGCAGATGCCTACCAACCCGTGTGGCTCCTGTCCGATATCGTACGTCCAGTGCGCGGTCTAGGCGTATTCCCAGTGCCAAATGGGTTGGTTGTTATGTGGGACGTTTATTTGTTTGGGAAATTGCATGATTTGAGTATTCTGAGGATAAATAGATTTGAATGAATATCACACCGTTTTTGTTTGTCTATACTTCTGTCACTTTTATCAAGAACCAGGCTCATTGGTCAAAGTTAATAAACACACAGCACCAAATGTCATTGACATTCGCCTCATACTATTTCAACAAAAACAGATACGAATGAAATGCGCAATCCATTGACGTGACACTGGCGTGTACGACTGCTCGTTTGACACAAAAACACTGTCGCCGCAAAAATTCTTGATTTTTCTAGCGCCTGTGAAGACGTCATTGTAAATGCGAGCATCCTCACGAGTCTGAGGTCAGCGGATGGTGATCTCATTCGAGTGGGTGATGGAATCGTCTGTCCGCGTAAACAACCCTGACAGTGAAGGCGATACGAATTTGAAATTGGTGCTTGTACAACCAAAATAGATGCGAACTCAAGAAGACGCAATTATTCACGGGAGGTGTGATTTACGATCTGCCCTGCTAATGGCTGGAAAGGGCAGCGACTCCAATGAGAAGAGGATCAAGAATGAAAAATTAAATTGATTTTAGAGGCATTAAAAGTTGTTGAAGTTTTTTTTGAAAAGGTCGTGTGGAATTTTCCGTTGACAATGAATTTGGTCTTGGGGTGACGAGGTCACTGTGTTTTTCCTGTTGACCAATTTCAGGGTCGTTTTGTACGGCATTGGGAGAGCTTTTGTGAAATTTGGTTTTTTGTCATTTGTGTCGTCTGTATTTTTGTATATAATGAAAGGCCTGTTGAAATTTACGATTCAATAATAATTGAATGGCCCAACAAGAAAGCAGAACGTACATCAACTACTCGTGTTGTACGTGCTACTGTTCCCTTCCGAGTAGAGGGGGACTTACAGTTTTTGCAGATTCCGAATGGCGAGTTATGAGAAGTCTTTTATTGGCAAATAGTACTCTTTAGGTGATGCACAGTTAATCGAAAGTTGTGGTGCCGTCAAAAATGCGAAGTCCTGAGACCGCATTGTAAGTCGCCGCACTTTCTCACTATGCCACGGCGACCACTTATGACTTAATGTTTTGGAAATTTTTTCCCAAGTCCGCTGTTTGTTCCACACAGAACAGTTAATATGTGAGGTGCATCAACCTAAAAAATGGTACTCGTCGGCTAGGCTGAATCTAAGGCCAACAAGAAACATTATAGGTAAGGTTAGGTAAGATCAGATGGTTCTAAGTGGGTATTCGCCCTTAAGCCACGATTAGGCCCACTGTGACGCCGCCTTATTGTATTTTGAAACCATTATAAGCTAGGCATGTAGCTGTTGACATGTCTCATGCTAATTTCCCTGAGTTCACTTAGGTTGTCAAAGATGGTTTGTCCCTAGGTGTCCCTATCTTTTTTCTGCAAGAGCTTAACAGTCGCAGATGATGTTAGAGACTGACCCTACCTACTCCTCCTCGCTGTAAGGGATGGATGATGAAGGCTGATGCAGTGACCTACTGTATTGTCATTTATAGTGCATAGTCCAATCGACTTTGCCTTGTCAAGTTGGAGAGTATTTAGAATTGAGCTTTGGTTGAACAGCAATTTGGGCTCTGTGACCACTTTTTATTCTGTTCGTCCAATGTGTGAATATCTTTTTAAGTAGGTGTTTAACTGCAGCGAAGGGAATAGATTTTCGGGCGTGAAAAGAAATTTGGTGCTGCACCTGTTAATTTCGTAGGCTTTGCAGTTCTCCTGGATATAACTGTGTTCCGACATATATACCAGATGAATTTGAAAGTACTTGAAAATCTCGTTAATGTCATTTGAGGAGATGCCTAGTTCTTTTGTTCGTTTCAAAAACCTATTGACCAACGAAGTACACATTTGAGAGCAACAAGATTCTTAACACAAATTTGAATCGTTTTTGTTTCCAGTTGTCAAACAAAAATCAAAATGCTCGCTTGTAATTAATGTCAAATTTTCGGGCGAAAATTTATTGATCACTTCCCATACATAAATTCACCGCTGGACTGAATAATAATTCTGACGCACGTATATGTCAAAAGAAAAAAAAAAATGAGGGCGATATGCTAAGAGAGCTGACCTGGATGTCGTATCCCAATAGGCACTTAAATTAACACTTCACCCCACTAGATCCTCATAACCTCAATCAAATAGAGAATCGCCCCCTAGTGAATGGCCTGATTGCCCACAACGCTGCACTTAATCAAGTATCATGGTTACCATCAAATTGTTTATCTATTGCGACAGCTGTTGGAAAATATTTTCCACTCAAGTCCATCGCCTTCGCAAACACAATCTATTTTCGTGCGAATATTGTGAACAGAAAAAAATGAGCTTTCGTTACGTTGACATTTTATTTAAAACAAACAAGTAAAAGAAAACCGAAAAAATTATTAACCAGACCAGCGGCGGCGTTCTCTAAGGTCTTTGATTTCAGTTGGCCGCCGTCCAACGTGCGAAAACTGAAAACTGACTCAAAACGACTAGCATATGGCGAGATTTTTTCAAAATGTTCAGCCGTAAAAAGAGACCAGAGAAAAGCATTAGTTTGAAGTAAAAATAATTAATCATTGCGAAACTTTGCGTGCAATATCTGACTGCATAACTTATGTATTTTTGGGTCACATATTCGAAAATTCATTTTTGAATATTTAATTTATCTATTTTTTTGAGAAAGAAGTATTATTTTGACTTTTACAAAAATATTCTGCCCGCCATTGTTGGTCTGGTGAAATATAAAACGTGCCGTTAATGTTCGTTTATTGGCTTCCAAGTCCAAGTTCATGTTTCCCGTCTGAAAAAAGTTGAAAAAAAAAACAGCAATTTCAAAACAAAACATTTCACATTTTAGAGATTAGGTTAGTGACACCTCGACAATTGAAAAATGGTTGGGGACTCGTGAAAAGAAATTAAACAAATATAGTTGCCGAAATATTTTCTGGTGTGTAAACGAATTTTAAGAAAAGCAAAGTATTGCGATTTTCTGCCGAGTAAGTAGGGTATTGAAAATGAAGCACCCTCATGGGGCCAATTCTTATTTATCTTTATGGTCCGTCCGTAACTTCTGCAACAAGTGTGCAGAAAGTCATTGGTTGAGACCCTCCTATTCTTGAATAACTCACACTTACATCTTAAGTTCAACTCAAGATGTTTCCGATTTCTTTTTTGAGCGCAAGCAACTTCGAGTAAGTGTCCGATATCATTATTCCGTAAGAAACAAATGAAGTTTTTCCATGGGGAAGTAAGAATGGTGTTTCAGGTCCAGGTAAGACAGTTTTTTAGGTTTTCAATTAGCTCTGAAGGATTCTATACAACTTTCAGTTTCATTATTGTTGGATTGAGATATGTACTGTATGGAGTCACACACACTGTCACACTGTTTCTTTAAGTAAAAAAACAAAAGAAAATACATGTTTGAAGTTACAAAGCTTATTTAAAGTTTTGTAATCGTATGCTGTTGAAAAAAAGTTTAAACTTTTAACTGTGTTTTATGACAAAGAAAATTGTCTCTTTGAAACATAAGTCCTCCAAGTATCTTAAAAACTCTATCTCAGGCTTAAGTGCGTATTCCATAGCCCGGAGATAAGCTTCTTCATCCCTTTTAGGACTTCTGATCCTAAAAAGACCAGTCTACTTATTTTATCTGTAGGGAAGCATCCCCAAGAGCATCCATATGGTACGTTAAAAGCGTTAAGAGGAACGAATTCCTTAGGTTGTCTTCGAGCATGTAGTTTAAATCTTGACTCGAATTAAAAAATTGCATTGCTGCACATGCCGTGAAGTCAAGGCAATGCCAATGCCTTGACTTCACGGCATGTTTTTTTGATTTTTATAAATCTGGCTACAGTACTGACTTGAGTGCTCTTAGTCCAATAATAATTAATTGAGTGGCACTACAGCCCACAAGGGACCAGGGCCGAACAACAACTACTCACGTTGTGCGTCTCTCACGAGTAGAAGGGACCTACAGTTTTTTGCCGACTCCAAACGGCGAGATTAGAGAAGCCTTTTATGGATAATTAGTACTATATGAGTGTTGTCAGCAACTCAAAAGAGTGCGTTCGACGCACTTACCATTTTTTTCCTCACTGAGTTTGACGGACATATTTCTCCTGTAGCTCGACAAAGGTTGTTTTTGAAATCGATGTTGAGGGCTGTTAACACTAAATAAAGCTCTTGCCTTGAGTATATCCTTTTGAGTCTCTCTAAGCCCTTTTCTCTACTGGTAGTCTCAATTCGAGGATATTTTTTTTTTTAATTTTTATTTTAAATCCTTTAGAAATGTCACCTGTTCTCAAACTTAGTCATAACAGATACAAAATATTTAATTTACCATTTGATTCAATAATTTCATTAATTTTTTTCGTCATATTATTGTTCGTTCGGTTTGTAACTGCTATCCCGAGCTGAACCCCTTATTCATATAAACATCAACCGCACGCATACGAGTATATTTCAAATAACGCGCCGGTAAATTGGAGTACAATATTTGCCCAAACATTTTTGAACAACCCTCTTTACTTATAGCTAGCCATGTACATATTACACCGTTCCATATATTGATGCACACTAGTGCTAAGTCAAACGCAATCTAAGCTAAAGGCTTCGACATATAGAATGTCCTCCGTTATGTTTTTTAGATCAAAATGGTTTTTATGAGTTAGAGGCCAGAAAACTAGCAGCGAAAAGCTAGCGTCTAGTATTTATGAAAACTGTTCTTTTTCCAATGTAGAATATCCAATTGAGCAAATAAGTTGACGTTGGACGAATTAATTTCCACACGGTGGTTAATTGATTATAAGTATAACTAGATTAATACATGCAATCATGCCTCCTGCTCCTGTTGTAAACAGAAAAGAAAAATCACTCAGGACATCTTCTAGAAGAGAGTGTCCCCAAAATAATAAACAAAATTCAAGACCTAGGAAGGATGAATTTAAATGAAATACCTTAAGTAACAAAATTAAAAATTAAAAAATAATAAAATAAAATAATAAATTTTGAATAACTTCCTCAAACAAGTTTTAGGGACGCTTAGTTGTGTGTTTGAATCTAACATGAGTCTATGTAATGCCGTTATGATTATCCTACTTTTTCATCCGATGTTCTGATGCATAAGGACATTCCGGAGCCGTATCTATTATAAATGTATGAAGTTAGGTCCTAAGTTGTTATAAAGACTTCGATTGCCGTAATCTTTTGTTGCGAAACTCTATACAACATGTGAGACATCTTTAAAAATCCGGCTAGGATTTTATTTCTTCAGGATATTTTTTTGTTCTGCAGTAAACTTTTATCTTCTGTCTTAGAATGATTTCGATATTAAAATATTCTAAATATCCAAAGCATTTCGAAACTGGAAAAAAATGTAAAAGTGTAAGAGTGATAAAAAAACGTGAAGAGAGCATTCATTTCGTTTCTCTTTAAGTTTTATGCAATTAGGGATTTTGACTACAAAACATTATCCACTTTGTAGATAAATTATGCGTCAATTGGTGGAAATTAATACAACCCTAATACGCTATCGGCAAAATGGAGTTCCCTGAGAAATATTTTTGAAAAATTGGCGTGGAAGGCGAAGATCGCCGTAAACGTTCTCCTGACACTCTTTTAGAAATAAATAAAAATACCTTAAAACTGATAACAGATATTTCTGAAGTAACGCCAAACTGTATTTCTGAACTTCTTTTAATGAGATATCCACTGTAGCCCGAAGTGACAGTGAAAAATCTGTCTTCTCATCTCGAACTAAGACCAAATGCTCAATGAATCTGAAGACCATTAAATACATCTGAATGAATTACCATTTGGAGGACTTTCTCACACAATAAATGTTGTCCTTGACCGCTTTTGCTTCTGGTCAGGAATGTGTTTCCCAAATTAGACAATCACTTCGGATGACGGTGCATGAATAAAATACATTTATCGGTTTGCAAGCACTAGAGGCAAATACTCGTCAATGATTGACAAAACCAAAAAAGAAAACACTCTTAAATGTTGTTGTTTATAGTAAAATCAACAAAATAAATAAGAAATTGCCAAAAATAGATTTTCGTAATTCCTCATCAATTTCTTCGTCTGTGCGAAATAAAACAAAACAGTCCATCCCCCCACACACAGGCACACCGTCACCGCGATCCTTGTGGGAAAAGTGAACATAAACCTACCCGCATATTAACAAATTCACAAAATGAAATTCCTTCCAAGTGAGAGGAACAACAATCATCCACACAAACACACCTGCATGTCGCATCCCCTCCAAAATGAAAATCGGCGCGCGCAAAAATTCATGCATTCACTGCAGGAGTGTGTGTGCGTGGCTAAAAATAGCCCAGCAATGAAATGAGGATTTCGAAAAAAATTCAAAAACCATCCGAAACACCGGACCAGAACTCAAAAGATCTCGAACGGGCGTCAAGTGCAGACACAAACGACGACGAGTAGAATTTCAAAGTGAACAAAATTTTCTTTTCATAAATTTAAAGGACACCAGAAAAAACAAAACACTCAATCGAACGAAAATGGTTTATGAAACTGATTTCTACACAACCCGCAGGTCCTACGGATCTAGGCCCGTGACTACGTCGTATTCCGTATCGGTAAGCGATGAATTTTCTTAAAACAAAATCTCCATGAACCTTGTGATTTGAAAAATGAAAAAAAAAATGAACTTTAGTAGTGTAGTGTGGTTTAGAAAAAAGAAAATAGAAAAGAAATTAGAAAAAAAATTGTGGTGATGAAAATATTTGCAATTAGAGTTACCGCAAAAGGAAAAGTGATTTCAAGGACATTCTAATTAAAGGATAAACCCAATTTTGTGAGGAAAATTTTAAAGGATCCCTCGAGATCGAAGTGACCATTGCAAATGTTTTCTGATTCAAATTCAAAATTAAAACTTTTTTTTTCTAATTGAATTAAGTGCTTGTGTCCCACTTGCTGTGATATGAAATTCTTGAAATTTTCAAAAAAAAAAACCAAAAAAAGCGAATGAACGTCGAAGAACAATGGAATTGAAACACGTTTGAAACATTAGAACCTCCTTGTTGTACTGCTGAAATCATTTCTATGTTATCTGAGTGATCGTCAGAGAACTGTTGTCCTTTCTATGAATATCGCATTTTATTGTTTATCCTACATTGAAGTATTGTTTATAATATGCACACAAAACAGTTATCAGTATTTTCTATATTTTTTCGTTTTAAGAAAAGCGTTTTTTTTTTGTAAAACATTTTCATTTAAATTTTAGTGTATATGTGAAGAAATGTTAAGTTAAATATATTTTGTTTTTTGTTGTAAGAAAAGCGCAGAAAAAAATGTTAAATATCCTCTTTGCCAACAATTCAAAGTAAAAAAATTTAATGAAATGTACTGCGTTTGAAAAAAAAATTGTTTACATGCAGGATTCACTTAACATCACACAAAAGTCAGCTTAAGTTGAGTTTTCATCGATGAACACACCCGCTTCTTTTGTAAATATCAAATTACCCGACCCAACAAAAATATCCCCATCATAAGGCGCAATAAAATCTCCAAAATAGATCGAGATGAAAGTATGCGATCAGCGTTGATTTACAAGCAAAAAGAAATAAGAAGGCGTTCCTCGCCTTGTACCATTCAAGTCGCTTGCATCATTAATTGTCTTGTCGAATTGCCAACGGTTTTCAAGGTTTATTACAATATAATTATGTGCTTACTTGCATTTGATGCTTAGGACTGTTTTACTGTTTTACGTAACACGTAGCACGCTCACTCATCGGATTGCTCATTGCGATTGCGCTAAATTTAGAAATTCTGTTTTGTTTTGAGAAATTTCGGAAAGAAAGTGAATTTTTGTTTTCTCTTGGGAAACGCTTCATTTCTCATCGAGTTTATTTTCGGTGAACGATTTCCTGTGCAACATTTTCACTTCTCAATGCGCAGATAATTAATGATCTTGCTTTGAAGTTTTTAGGCGGATTTTCATTTGAAAGGATTTTTTTTCAACGGGATTTGAAAGAGGTGAAACGAGTGCTTTTCATTTTGTCTTCTCACTTGGCAGAAAAGTGTATTTTGAATGAGTGAATTTTGACGACTTTGTTGTTAAATTTTTCGATTTTTTGATTGGCGCACGGTCAAAAGAAAGTAGTTAAACTTATAGGAAAGCTCAATTCCTAGAGGCTTACCCACTTAGCCATTGACCAAAGAAAGAAACTGTCGATGGCAAATAGTTATCGTGGTCGCCGTGGCATAATGCGTCGGCCATTACGCCGAAGGTCTTTACACATTGTTCAAGGCAATACTCAGAGAGTACAGATTATGGTCAAGTTCCCAAAAGTTTCCATGTACCTATGTAAGCACCACGTATGTCACGAAGGGTGGTTGAGATAACAACGTGAAAAAAGGTTCCACATACGCCACCAAGTCGAAATTACAACTTCTGTAAAGTGGTTATTCTAATGATTTTCTTTATGTCAGGTAAATGTGTAGTTAGATACCTTAACTGTCGTATATCTTAATCTTAAACGGATGAACCAAGTATTACTCAATGAACCTTACAAACTGCATTCATCATACAATGTATGTATCGCCTTTAAAATAGGTGGGATCCAACCCAAGATTCTTTATTTGCAGAAAACTCAAAGTTTTGATTATGTGAATTTAGATTAGACTTTTTCCTTTATGTCGAAACTGATAGATTAGCTCAATGCCATCAAACCCAGCGACAAGTTGCAGCTTCCTTGTCTCTTTCCTCTTTGGACGATTTTAAGGCTTTTTTTTGTATCCTTTCTTAGAACTTAGAATGTGTGGATGTGATTTGCGCGGGAAAAACATCTTATTTCTGCCTCGACCATCACAAAGTATCCAAATTCATTAACTTCACAGCCGATTTGTATGAAATTCAACGACAGACAACAGGGGTAACAATCAACGATTGTCCATCTCCTCTTGGACCTTATAAGCTCTAAAACTTCTCTCATTGCTATGATGCCTCCGAAAAACGAAACTGCTTCAACATTTTTAAAAATACGTTTGCCTGCAACATTTGTCTGTTTTGATTTTTCATTTAGAAACTAAATACAAAAATTTAAGTTGATCTTGATGGGTTCCAAATTTCCCATAACTTTATTAATCTGAATACTATTTTTGTCCATTCTTAATCTTTCCAAAAAGTTTTCAAAAATCCCTTAAAATGTCTATGCCAAGACACCGCAGGCATTTGCATCTCAAATTAGCTTGCCACAATTTTTTCAGTTATGCCCAACAAACATTCATCCCTTCAAGGACCAACGCATTTATTCTGATAATATGTAGTGGTTATGTCACTTATAATGTACTTAAAGTTATTAGGACAAGTTACACTTTTGGGCAGCTATGGCAATATGGAATTTTTTGTATTCATCTTCCCTTTCCCGTTTTGCTTGTAATCGTATGAAATACAACAAACAACAAAAGAAATTGAAGTCCATCCATTCTTGAGCATATAAAAAACTTCGGCATTTCTGCATGGAATTGATTGAACTTATATATGGAAAGGTCCAAATTTGAACCCAAGATCCAAAATTAATGACTGTAGACCAAGTTTCTTAAAACTTAAATTGACAATCCACTTCTAGCGAGGAATCTCACGCTGAGTGGCTCAGTAAATGGGCAAAATTGTCATAACATAAATTGAAAGACGATTTAAAACAGCTTAACCCATACTAGTACATACACAATTTTGTTGATGCTTGTTGAGTATTTTGGACTGCAACTTTTCGAAAAAGTGCTCCTGCTACTAAATAAAACCAAATAAGATATTAAACAGGCACTACTCGTCCACTACTTGTCATTATCATAGCATTCACAAATTGAACAAAAGCCCTTCAAAAGTTCTCAAGAATTCAGTAAATTCATTCCAATGATCAAGAGGTACGACGAAAGACCAAAACTAAGTCCACCATGTAAAGTGAAATAACTTAAGTGAGTCAACATATTTGAAACTGCTAAATTTACAAGACTCCTAGAATCTGCTTGAAATGTCAGGTTTGGTTTGACATTGACATTGACATGACATGACGATTTCTCATTTGCTTCACATGAGCAATTAAAAGTATGATAAATGAGGATAACAAACAACTTTCTAGCCTTTTCAACAAATACAAAGTTTGTATCGCAATATCAAGTCCAGGGACTTTTTAAAATAAGTGTCACAATAGAGGGTGAGTCATTACAAACTCGAAACATACACCTCCAAATTCAAAGAGAAAAGGAAAAGTAGACCAAATGTTTGGAATTTTGCTTACTCTCTAAAGCACATATGTACATATTTTTTCGATCAGAACTTCTTCCCAGACTAACCACGGCACATACATTCCAATTGCCTAAAAATAGTTCCCAATCAAATATACCCCTTTATTGAACACAACTAGAGGCAGATTCTCAAATAATAACAAAAGGAAAAAAAAACACAAATTAAGTTATAAACAAACCCAACGCCGTCAGTGGCTATCAAAAAAAAAAAAAAACTGCACACAGAAATATGAAGATTCCAACGAAATAAATAGATTGTTTACCCTGGGCTCCTGTATAATTCTGGTGTCGCTGCCGCCCGATTAGTCTAAATTAAGACACACGCCGCGGAACGATTCTCTATGGATATTCCACACAGATAACTCGAGCATTTGCGGACGCTCTCTGTAACTCTAGATGCGCGCGCAATCGAAAATCCAAAAATACCACATTCCCTCACACTGATTCCAAGGTTTGCTCTCTACTCAATTTTATTCCATGCCGTGGTGTGTGGGAAATTTTGCAAGCCTCGCCCAAAGGCCATTGAAATAAAATTTTAAAATACACACGAGGAAACGTAATTTAGTTTTCGTTGGCTGAGAAGTCGCCTGAAATTTTGAGGACATTAAATAATGAGATAAAAATATTCAAATATTGTGAATATTTGTTCAGAAGTAATCACCTGTCTTGTTCCGGGGAAGCGAAGCGATTTAAGATGAAAACTCAATTTAGACGTCACGACGAAAACGAAACATTTTTAAGCACCAATCACCACTCACAATCTACTAAATATGCATTCACACAGCTTTTTGTACGCTTACCAACCACACTGCAATGTTAGGATGTTGTTTTGTTTTGCTTTTAACTCTGCTCAGTCCCTAATCCAACTGACCGTCAACACACACCAACAAAATAAATGATAAGCCGTATTCCTGTAAATATCATCCCACGACCGGCGCACCAGACGATGTCCACCCTGTACATAGTATGCCACGATCTGTAAATATGTATATACGAATGAACCTGCCCACCTCACACCTCAAAGCACACGCGCCAGGCCCCTGCTGGTAAACCAAGCACTCAAACAAGCATAACCATAACCGAACAGTAAGAAAACAAACAAAAATACCGGTACCGCTATTTTGGAACTTGCAGAAGAAGGAGATACCATGGGAGAAGGTACCGTTCGTGCCGCGGCCCACACTGATCGCCGACCCAGTGACCGCATTCGGTAAACCTCGTCAGTACCAGACCCTGTCGCGGCCATCAATCCTCTATCCCATCAATCGGGCAGCCATCAAGCCCAGCGCCAGGGTACTGAATGCCCCGATCAAGCCCTACGTTTCGGCCCGAGAGAAGACCAGGGAGAAGGTGTTGAAGGAGGTCCGCCATTACATTGACTCAGTCGAAGCTGGTGGCACTCAGGCCGCGCGCACATCCGCAGACAGCATGGACCTGCTGCTGCCACACTTACATGGCGTCTCCCGTGAGCAGAAGTCCAAGTACAGGAACACCTACAACTTTGGCGACGGCTTCTCCAAGTACTGCTACTGAGCAACCCGACCAACGACACGAACCCGACAATTTAAATTGAATTTGTGTATTCTTTATTTTTTTGTTTGTTTTGTTTTGTCCCAAAAATGCTCTCTCTTTCTCTCTCTCTCTCTCTTTCACTCTGTCACTCTGTCCCGCGATGTCATCAATCATTTTTGTGTTGCCATTGTTCCATCATCATGTTTTGTTAAGTTTGTTTACTCTTCTCGATGTATGTATGTTTTGTTTATCATTTCTGTTCAAACATGTTTCAATTTCCTACCATTTTCGATAGAAACAGAAAAGAAAATGAAAACCACAGAAAATCTGTCGAAAGGAAGAGAAATTCTCAGCCGCACATATACAGCAAGTTGGCTAAACATTGAAAATTCAAAATTTTAACCCTTTTGCTTTGTAAATTAAAACGAATAACTTGAAAAATTAAAAACAATCGAAATCAAAAAAAAACAAAAATTCGAATTCCGTAGACCCCACGCTATGACTTAGTCACTGACAGACCAGGAGCACACCGTTCCCGCAACTCATCTGACTACTCATACACATACAAGTCCGAGGTGAGCTCTTCGAACTCGAGCAACCCCTACTCCAGGCCGGAGAAGAGCTCGTACTCATCCACTGTTGAGCGGTCAGCACGCAGCGGTCCAGGTGGCTACAACTACTCCACCGAGAGGACAAGCACAGCCGGTGCCGGTCCAGGTGGCTACAGCTACTCTTCAACCACATCAGGACGTCTTCCAGGTGGCACCTCATACCGTCACTTCTCGTACAGGGTCTAAGACCATTACGTCCCAACATTCAAACGAACGAATTAAAAATGATTTACATATGTATCCCGTTAAACTAACAAAAATCAAAAAAAAAATGTATAAGAAATCACTAATTTGCTGTACAATGTAATTGTATTCGTCGTCTTCTCTAAAGCTTATGTACAAACAAAGAAAACCCTCCTTGAGGAGAAGGCGCTTGCAGAAGCCAAATTTTTTTTATATACATCTACCATGCAATGTACACAAACTTAACCATTCATAAGCAACTTTTTTATAGATACCTAGAGTTATGTAACGCTTTTGAAAAAAAAAAAACAAAAATAAACTAGAAATGGAAACATAACCTTAAATTTTTTGTGATACAAGGAAAGCCAATAAAATGTGGAAGTTTTTTGGTTAAATTGAAAATGTTTTATTTACCTTCTAATTTGCGATGAGGATTTTTATAAAATGCGATATTCATGGTGGAGGCATGCAATTTTTCAGTTTTGAGGTTAGGATTCTTCTTTTGTAAAAAAAATTTGTAGGTTTTGGCGTTTCTAATGGAGTGTAGTGTGTGTAATTTTAACTGAAAAACTTTCCAGACATTCAGATCACGTTGTAGGTTTTCCTAATTATTTCAGTTTTCTAGATATAACTTCAACAGGGTGGACGAAAAACACTTTGCTTTAAAATATAATTCAAAAAAGTTAACCATTTTATTTCACATAATTTATGAAAAACAACTTCTTTCAAGTGTTTGTCTCGGCTGTCTTCAAAGTGATACATTCTGTCACCGTTTACTTAAACTTTACTTGGATAAAATTGGCCGTCATGTTTAAAACGTTAGCGAATTGCTGGCATTACGTCGATCAGTTTAGATTTCATTTAAAAGAAAGTCTAAGGACGCCAAATTACAGCGTCGTGGGCGCCAAGTGAAGTCGCCAAGTAACGTTGTGAAAAACTCACTCTAGAAATAAGTTTTCAATACTTCTACTCTTTTCGTTGCGCGAATTTATGATACTGACTTTTTGTTACGATTTCACCGGCGAAATTGCTATCAGTGTTAGAAATTTTGTTTAAATATAAAAACTACAAAAAAATTGTAGATAGCCCACCGAAACGAAAGTAGTCTCGATACACACCCAATTCAATTTTTATCCGAAAATTACGTTTTCTGGAGAGGTCCCTGTCGGTGATCACCCCCTCAATTGAATTCCTTATTTATAAGGTCGGATAAACAAAACACAAAATACATTGCACAATACATTGTATGATACGCAATCAGCAAGTCTTTGAAGTCTTTCTTTTCCAAAATTGTCATCCAGAGTACGTAAGTAAGGAAGGTTCAAAAAAAATGATTCCTGCACCCCCAGTCTGTTCACCATTTAGAGATGAATTACCAAAAAGACTTTTTGAACAGAACTTCTAGTAGAAAATAATTTCGGACATCTTTTTGGTCCAAATACTTTCGGCCAAACAGTTCCACATTAAATATTTTAATAAGTTTGGGTGGTGGGGGCAAACCGACGACGGTCGGATAGGTTCGAACCAACAAAAGAAAAACAAAAGTTTTGAAAAAAAAGCACTTTATTTCTCAACATATTTTTTTTTAAGCTCGATATACTTGACCCAACGATGCACCAATTTCTTTAACATGTCTGAAAAATAAGTATGGAGGTCTCCAAAGTAGGCATTAGAAAAGAAAACTCCTTTTTATTAAACTCCTTAGCTGATTGGTTTGGGTTTGGAAACTGAAGGAATTCAAACAGGGCTAAATCTGAAAAATACAACAGATGAGACATTAAATTGTAGCTTAAATCGAACAATTTGGTCGTGGGGATCAACCCAATAATTTGGCACAGTAGAGCTCTGTGACTATTTTGTCCTTCTCCAGGCGGTCGATGTGAGTCCCAGAAATGGTGGTCATCACATATACGACCAACAAGTCAGTATTCGGCCTTCTTGGGAATACGTTCACCGGGTGAACTCCACGGTTTCTTGGTTTTTTCTATGTACCGCTTAACACACATTTCGTCGGATTTCTCGTGCTCATAAGCTCATACAGGAAATAAAGACAGCAATCTCGTGCACCTTCATTCCGTGGTCTCTTAATACGAGAGTGAGAATTTTTTGTCCTGCATAGTAACCTTTTTCAAGGCATCTAAGCTTTAGTCTTCAAAAGTCGATTTGAGAAACTCATTCAACCATTTTTGACGACCGCCATTAAAGGAGAAGAGATACCGCAAACCACTCATCATCAGATAACATGTGTATCGTCATTCTTATAATGAAAGATGGAATGATATAAATTACGAACAGGTAGACTTTGCTTCCTTTTTTCTTTTTAAAAACTCGTTCGACGCGTTCGTCTTCGTAATCGTTCACGTGCACCTTGGGTTGATATTAATTAGATCCTTTAGACCCTCTACGAAGAAGAAATTACGTATATATGCTGGCTTATCATTTAAGCACTGGGAAGTAGCAAATCGTGCGTCTGATGAATTTGTTTCCTTTGGAATTATACAGCCTCTAAAATATTCATTGTGCAGAATGCTCAAAATTGTACACGGGTACCCTATTAGAGCTCTTACTTTACAGCGGCTCATTCACGACAATTAAAAGTAGGGCGTAGGGTAGGATATTAACTAGGATTTCGATCCAGGGAAATATTGAGTAGCTCTAGTAACAATGCTTTTGTTGTTTATTCCGTCAAAGAAAAATCTACTGTCAAACAATTACCAATGCTCAAACGGGTAAGTGTTTTTAAATTTGGTTGTGCTCAGAAAAACGTATTTAATAATAATAATAATTGAATGGCACTACAGCCCACAACGGACCAGGGCCTAGCTTCTACAACAACTACTCGTGTTATGTGTGCTACTGTTCTCTCACGAGCAGAAGGGACCTACAATTTTTTTCTGACTCCGAACGGCGACATTTAAGAAGCTTTTCATAGACAACTGGTACTCTTTGAGTGTTGTCAGCAACTCGAAAGAGATGGTACCGTGAAAATATGCGAGGTGTTCCGTTCGGGAATCTATTACTATTTTCTCGAATGGCTGCAGTTGTCAGTACCCATTATGTCATGCTAAAGTAATCATTCATCAGCAATTAATTAAAAAACAAATGCTGGAATATACATTTTCATAGAACATTCTGCTTCCTTGGCCTTAATGCCCATGCATAAACCGAAATTATGGTACTTTTCATTCTGAAGCTATTAAAATACAAGCATCTGTAGAAAGTCGGTAGCCATTAGTAGAAAGCAAGTTAGTGTGTCTTAACATGTCCATTTTGCCCTAAAGAATGAGGTCTTTTGTAAAGTTAAGAGCCTCCTTATCTATCCTTGTTTATTTTGAATTGTGTTTAAGACCATCGTCCATTGTGTATATGTACATATGTTTCAGGATGTCCGTCCGCTAACATAAGTGTTAGCGCTTAACAATAACAGAGCAGGTGACTAAGGGATTCTGCATCCTCTTCTTCCCTGCAGCTTGGACAGAAATGCAAAATGTTCTGTTTAGAGGTCAATGGCACAGTGCCTCATTAGTACATCCATCAGGAATTTTTCATTCCTCCAACGACTTGGTTCTCGGCGAGACGGCATCGATAGGGCCACTATGTCTATGCCCCTCCGTCGCTTTTCTGCTATGACTTTGCTTTCTGCCTTTCTGTTTAAGCAGCTTAGTGAAGGTCGTGCGTGGACATCGATTTCGCCATTTTTCATGCCCCTGCATCCCACTTTTTATTATGGAGGACCTCAATATATCCATACATTCATCTGAATGTTATCGTGTTCGTTAAAATTGTCCCGACTAAGTCATTAGTCACTACAAGTTCATGTAAACAAAAGTATTTAAGAATCCTGTGGTAGTCATTCGTTTGGTCAAAAGTTATAATCTTTGAATTTTTCGGGGTCCATAAAGAAGATCTAGATCGTGGTCTGTAAAGATTCTGGATCTTTAACAGCTCACTTAAGAATTTTAATAAAATTACCCATAAATGACAGGCAAAGTGACAAACAATTCAAATATTCATTGAACAACATTTGCAGTAATCTTTTCATTTCTGTGCAATCAAAATAAATAAATAACAAGAAATGGTTAATACTCAGGATAGGTAAAGGAGAAGCCGTTGTTGTCCCTCAAAAATAAAATATTTATGAATATGGTGGGTTAGGGTTTTGTGCTCCAGAACTCTTATAACAAAATTCCATTATGTATTCCGAAGTATCGCCAATTATCCACTGTGGCCTATGTGCAACATTATTAAAAAAAAACAAGAATCAATCTTACCAAACGCAAGTCACACAAGTACTGCCCTCCGTCTGTTCCCACAGAGAAACTAAGAATTTCTTCATTTTATTTTTAATCCTCTTAGTATCCCGTGTCACGGACTTACTCTGGATCGTCACGCGTAAGTATTGCCACTCACTCATGCACTATCCATCATCATCCGCCATTTCATTGCATATCCATCCATGTCATCGCCCATTTAGATCTCTCATTTCTCTCTCTATCTCTTTTTTCTCTGTCTCTTAACTTCACTCTAACTCTGTCATTCGCTCTTGTTTATCCGAAGCATTACGGAATGCATTCCATTTCGAACCATTTCCGGAGAAAATTCAGGCACACGTCATCACATACATCATCACCAATTCACTTCACTCATCACCATCATACAACAAAATACGAACAAACTGCACTTCCTAACAATTCTACACACGCAGGTATACACCACCAGCTACCCAATCTATTCTTACGCGCCACGTATCACACAGAGGCGGGTCATTAGCTCACCGATTCGTACGGTCTACTCAACACCGATCGTGCGTACTCGCATTGTGACATCGCCGATCCGCACTACTCGTGTGTACTCGTCTCCAATCCGTACCACCACTACCAGGGTGTACTCGTCGCCGGTCCGTACGATCACCTCCCGAGTGTACACGTCGCCCATTCGAACTCTGGGCTACAGCTCGCTATACACTGACCCGATCCGCACTCGAGTGATTGAGTCGCCAGCCCGAGTGTACAGCTCGTCGCGCATCTACCGCTCCTCACTGACCCCCGAGCGGATCATAACTTCGCCGATCCGCACGCTTCCCTCCGTCCTTAACAAGGAATACAGTCGTATTGCCAATAGAGTCAGGCCAGGATTTGGAGGCCACCAACTTACCAGCTACCTCAATTCCGAGCCCTTCATTGTGAGTTGCCTGCCCAGTCCCTTTGCCACTTTCCCTTGGGACGAGCCGATTGTCCACTCAATAACCCACTCTCTCCCCGTGTTTTGACAGAACTTCGAAGAGGAAACCAAGAGGATTCGCACCTCCACGAACACCTTGATGCGCGACCTTCATACGCCAGTCGTAAATCGTTCCCGCAGCACAACACCGTTCCCAGCGTAAGTATGCATGAGGAGGAGAGTAGAAATTCTTAAGCTTTACCACCACCACCACCATATCGTCCCGCAGATACACCTATGAGCCAACATCCAAGCTGACCCTGGACTCGTACATCGCAAGAGTGACGAACCCAACCCGTCACCTGGCCAGAGAGGTCCGCAACATCGTCGACTACCCGGAGACGCCGCGCAAATATGTCGGTATGTATAACTGGGTTTAGTTTTGACTCTAAATCGCAAATTCGACTCTTACCCCATCTGGTACTGCATACATGAAACAAAACACGAAAAAAGGAAATCAAAGAACTTTCTGAAAATTGTACATACGCGTGCTTTTCAAAATTGAGATTGAATCTGCTTTTGAAAATGTCAAGAACCGTTATCTTATTTTAACTGAATTCCTTTTCAACTGTCACCGCACACCACATATATAAACAAACAATGTTTAAGGCAAAAGTCACCTAGCATCGATAAATATTGTAGGCGATAAGGCGTACAGCACCAGGAATCCGCTGTACAGCTCGGACAAGGTCCGGACCGACATTAATTTGTTGGCATATTATATTCAGAGACAGCGCGACGGTAAACTGGGCAACTCCAATAAAGTTGTTGTCAGCAATGGAGGTAAGTTGGTTTTCTGTTTTGCGCTTTCTCAGTCTTTTGAGTTTTCTTTTGACTTCTTTTTTTTCTTATTCTTTAAATTTTTTTTTTTCGTAGCGGATAAGGCTTCGCGTATCGAATTGTAAATAATAAAGGCCTTTAGAGTTTTGAGCGGTTAACCGTTTTCATTTTATTGAAAGTATTTGGCTTAAGATTTACGTTCTGTTAAGAAATGATTTTTTTTTGCTGGGCTTTTCCAGAAGTTAGTATGCTTAAAGTTTTGTTCGAGCTTCGAGCTTTAAGCTTTCAATTTTAAGAGAAAAACTTTGAGCAAACCATTCTTATGCTCCAGCTTGGGTTTTCGTATTGTAGAAAGAAAGTTTTCGTATTTTAATCAAAATGTTTCAAAATTATGTTGGCACTCGTTAATAACCAAGGGTGTACAATAAATGTTGTCTCTATCATCGAAATAAAAATGACCGCTTAGTCAAGCAGCATTGCCAACAATAGGTTGCTTTCCAGTAGCAACAGCAGAAAAAATTTAACTTCCACGTGAAATTTTAACAGTTTATCGCAGTTGGTCGCAAAATAAAGCACTTATTAAGTAATACTTTGAGATTTGGCTTTTAAATCCAGCATTTTATAGTTAGTGTGTATTTATAAGTTCTTGTGTCTGAAGAGGTTTTTGCAAATTTTAACAGAGTTCACATTAGTTCGAACGAATATAACCATACGGGGTATTGAAACATCCAGGGATGTTCACTGATGTTATTTTGAATTTGTTCAATCATTCCAATCGTTCATTTTCAACGAATTATGATCAGTTCATGATTAATCGAATAAATTCGTCTCCTCTTTCATCACAATTGGTTCCTATATGTTTTTATTTCGTTCAGTTTCTATACAATCGCGTTATTCGTTTAAATCGTTCTAATGCTTCAATTGAACGAACGAGATAATGTGTTTGCTTATACTTTTAGTACACGAAGGGAAAAAATACAAATGAGCAAATTACGAGAGGCTCAGCTTTAAGTTATTTTGCAAAATAATATCAAAATCTTTAGAATTTTGCTTGTGCCTTCAAAGCGCTTTGATGGAAATTCAAAGGCGGGTTATATAATAATATAAAATCTGAAAAATTCTCCGCATTCGTCCATTTTCAGAGAGATAAATTAAATATAGAATTGTTATATTTATTCTCAGTAATTATGCTTAAAATGCCACAGTCAATCATTAGGAGTGAGTAAGCCAGATTTGAAATCTCTTCATATTGAAAAAGTAGTCAAGACCTTCCAAAATCGTTGAGTGTATAGAACAACATTTTTAAAAGTCTTTAGAATAAGATTATGTCACCATTTTAGAACACCACAAATCAATTTTGAAGAGAAAAAAATGTGTTTCATTGCGAAAATATGTAAAACTGTAATTTAAATAAAATGAAGAATATAGATAGTTAGTAAATCAGGAAATATTTGTACAGTCAATTTCTCTAATATTTCAATAAGTTAAGTTCTTTCTGAGGTTAAATTCATTTTATAGAGTGAAAAATTACATAAAATAATAAATACATTGAGTATAAACTAAACATAACAACGTGAAAATATAAGCAGCACTAGTAATTGGCGACAATTCAACGTCTAATGCAAACTTTTTTTTAAAATGAGCTACTAGATTTATGAATGTGTGGCTAGGTTAAGATGGTAGCTGGCGTAGGGTAGTAAGAGTATTGGCTACTACTCCGGAGGTCTAAGTTCGGTCGCTGAACAGTATGTTAATATGATTTTCATAACTGCCAGTTTGGCAACATCAACAGTCTCGGAGAAAAAACTTCTTAAACTTGCCTTTCGAAATTTATATTAAGCTTAAAGACACTTTAATAATAAGTAGATAATTCTTTCTTCTTTGTGGTGTGTGACCCTACCAAACAATGAATTACATTGTGTGGGACTACAGCTGATCCGTTTTCTTTTATGGTAGTCACAATACTCGTATACCGAATCCTTGATTTAAGAATCTTGTGCACTGTGCTGTGATTATCCACAGTACGCAAAATCGACATTTTTGTGAAGATTATAATTATAGAGCAAAAATAACCCACGATCTGTTATGATCTGTTATGGCATTTCCACACAGCATCCCCGAAAATTAGTGGATTTTGAACCAATGCTGTTGTGAATCCACGATTTTTTCACATCTACATATTCGTATGTATTCTCAACCATTGCTCTTGTAAATCCACCGATCAGTCGTCATTCCCTGGTCGAAAATTCAGGGATATTTACCAAGCCTCAGGGCAATTCCAATACAATTACGTCCATGGATCGGGCGTGGTAAATTGTAAATTATAATTCCTTATTCTCTGTTTTTAAAGATTTTGTATAGCAAAACGCAGCAAAAACTCATAATTCGCTTCGCCATAAACGCAGCCTCTCTGTTAAGAGTTGAACATCCTACAAAGTTTGCAAATTTTATAATAAACAGAAATTTAAGTTTTACATTTTTCGTTAATCCTTTAATAAAGTACAATTGATTGTAAGTCTTTAGCGGCATTGAGAAACCGCGCTGCCTGCCTGCGTTTTTGCATCCTTCTTCGGAGCACATTTTTCTGGTAAAACCCTCTGGTGTGTACCAGTTGACTCCCCAGTGAATTTGTCAGCGGTCATGAACAAACTCCTTCAGAGCGCAAAACACTTCTCCGAAGTGGTCTCAATGTTGTACGCAATGACCATATGCGGCACATATCGCAAAGTTAGCACCCTCATACCCAATATTTCATTCAGAATGTAAGAACCCACTGTCTCAACCAGATGGGGCACCTTCAATTGGCGCCAATCTCTGAAAGTCGATTTTTTGTCACTGTATCCTTCGTGGTAGCCATTTTCCGGATACCCAATCGTGTCTTATCACACGTGAAATTTCGTCAGACCAATTTTGTGCCTGTACAACATTTAAGCGCTTCTTAAAACAAAAAGTCGAATAATGGACCAATTTTGTTTTTTTATATTTTTCGTGGGAACGTTCACCCTTGGTCAAAACAAAACTACGATTCGTCTAAAATTTAAAGAGTAGCCCTCTAGTAAAAGGTCCAACGTGACAGTAATCTTCTCTTGCAATAATGGTGTTAACGCACGAAAAGGCTAAGTACTTGTTGGACCGCCTTCATAAAACTGCAAGATAAAGATTAGAGTCCTCATCCCAACGTAAAAGGAATGATTCACATTACCAAAATGTAAAATTGAAAAACTATTAAATCCTTCCCAATTGAGTAAAGAAAAGCTGTATGAGATAGTCCCTTCAAGTAATTTTTGAAGAAACCTTCGTCGTTTTGTCTTAGTGCCACCTTTGAATTCTAAATTTTTAATTGCTTTTAATTGCTTTTATTGATATTTTATCCCTGGTATAGGTTTGTTTACAGCCTCTGTCAATTTTAAGGATCATAAGTCGTCAAGACATAGGGCAATAAATTTATCATCGTATCGCAAGAAATAAAATAAAATCGTGGGTTTCAAATCTCTACTCGACCAGGTTTGAGAAGACAGAATTGAATATATTTCTTGTTGGGACCCAAATAATCTTGCTTTCTGCAAAACTTCTGGACAATGGCAACATCTACAAGCATTATGTTTATGTTTACATATATTTGCTTTAGCTTTCAATTTGGTGGTGTGCTTTAAGCTTACAAGGATCAATTGTGAAACAATCTAGCATTATGTTTGACTTATGATACAATGCTTTCATAATAGCATCGAGGGAAATCGATATCGTTATATAACGGCGATATAGTAAATTTGCATTTCGAATGAACGAATGATTAAAGAGCTTCTCTTGCAAGCTTTTTGGCTTCTCCATTGTCAGTTTCCCTGATACGGGATGAATTTTCTGACGCACTTAAGAAATATAGCTTTACATGATTTTGAAAATCGTGATTCTGCGGGTTAAACTTGCTTCCAGCTGCATATATTTCGGAATAAAATTCAAAAATCTTTTTTTTCCAATCATCAAATTTGCGATTTGTAGCTAAAGTGAAGAACGCTTTCCATTACAGACATAAAGAGCTTCCAAACAAGCTTTCAAAGTTGTTTTTTTTTAAAAACAACTCTTATGCTTTCGGTTTTATCGAGTTTTTATATAGTTTTCAAGATACAGCAAGTGAATTAAAAGCAAAATTCACTTTTCAACGCTTCGCTTCAAAGCGATTTGAATGAGCTAATGGACAGTTTTATGTCGATCTCCTTGATCGAGGGCATAACTCATATTACTAATGTTTTCACATCGTTTACAAATTTGTGTTTCGTAGTTTGGGAGCCAGTGTCGTCCTCTTGATTTCCTGTAGTTGCTGTATCCCCATCCCCGAAGTCAGATGCATGCAGACGGAGGAGAATTAATCCCAGATTGAATCTCTCTAAAACAAAGAAAAACAAAATAAAAAGAAAAATACGACATGCTAATATTTTTTTCTCTCTCCCTATCTTTTTCTCTATATGTAACAATAAGCTAATAACATTTTTATTTCCCACTAACAGTTACAACAGTTTACTTGATAGGTTGTCAATCCGAAGGTTAGTTAAGGGAAATGAAGTGGCGCCCAACAGTGGTGTCGATTGTAGTTTTCAAGAGAAGAGCTCGGAACAAAACAAATCTTACAGAACGTGAATCTTTTCCCAACTGTAGCTGTATCTCCTTTTAACAATTTCACTTATCCAGTAGTGGATCGCACAGTGTAACTAACGATTATGCAAACAAAAAGTCTCTTCTCCCATCTTCTTGTTACTAACTGAATCTCTTTTTATGTTTCTCGATTGATTACTCTTTACAGTTGATGATGATGTTGAGGCCTAAAATATCATTACAGCCTGTTACGGATAAAGATTCTTAAAAGAAAATCACGCACATCTCTTTATTTCATTTTTCTGCACTAAAAAAAGACTATTTTCGAGAAATTAAAAAATTAAAAAAGAAACACTTCACGCAACGAGCCATAAAAAAAAGATCCTTTCACGAAACGTCTTCATCTTTCACGTTTCCAGTTCAGTTTATATCATTTCTGTTTTTATTGCTTTTAATTTTCTTTTCGAAGTCTCATTATTTTCTCTTATTCTTATAGGAAAGAAAACTTTTAAAGTCTGTCATGATAAAGATTTAAACAAATATTCACTTCAGTTTAATGTTGTAGTTAATTTTATTCACAAATCCGATGACCAGTCAACGCTGATAGGCATTTCGAAATGACTGTTTTCAAAAAACAAAGAATATAAAATTTCTCTTATTTTTATTTTTTATGTGTAAATTCAGGAAAACAAAAAAAAATTTATTTTTTCTAATTTTTTACAATATACACTTGTACATACGTTTTTAAGTACGACCATAAAAACGAGTTTTTTTTTTCTCTCAAAATCTATTATTTTCCTTGGCACTGAGCATCAGAAACAATCAAGACATTCCTTACTCACAGTCACACAGGCGTCAGGTGACAGAATTGAAGTCTCATATCCCGCCTAGCCTCGCATATGACGTTGCTGCCTGTCAGTTAGCCCATAAATTCTTCACCACTCTCAAAATGGCCTTGACCCACTTTCCCAAGCGGCAAGGACAATGACAGTAACGTGAATTAATTGCCCCAATGCCTTTGATCTTGTTTGCGTATTTGTATTTAATTTTTCCTTGCGAACTGAATTATTCCCTCCGATCGACGTCCCACCCAGCCATAAGTAGCCAGACATCCACAGCTCACGTCAACTGTCCAACGCTTGTGTGACTTTAACGTCAGCGCATGCAAACTATTTTTACTATAACCGTGGGATTTTGTCAAACTAACGCAGGAAATGAAAGAAATTAATTCGAATTAGCAGACCAACCCCTCACTCAGACAAAAATACAAATTCCCCCCGAAGAAAAAATCTGTCTTATATTGATGTGTGTTCTCGCTTTCAACACCATGTCGTCAAAAGATCAACAAAATTCGCGTGTAGAATTAAAATGCCATCCTGATATTTTACGACTTAGATAAATTAGCCAAAAGAATTCAGAAACGCTCTCTAGTCATCTGCAAATGTCATAAGATTTATTGCCCACGGCAGGCTACTGGTGCACGGCTGACCGAAAAAGACTCCGCACTTAAATTGCCAATCGTTAAAGCGCTTTCAAATCCTAATTGATTCAATGTGCGCCAGCCATAAGTATCCAACGCAAACTGCGTTAAATGTGGCAAGGACGAACATCTGTCAACTTTTTTTATGTGTTTGTGGGTGGCATCTCTATCTTTTCCAATGCTTTCTTTTTCTACACGGTAACATACCTGTCAGGCATTCAGGTAAAACAAAACTTTTTTCACCCGACTGAGACTTTAAACCAATCTTCATAACATACACGTCTGGTACGCATGCTCAGAACATGGGCACTGTTTCAGTCGAAGCCTGTACCTGAGCTCCAACCCGCAAATCACTTTCGCGAGCTGTCTTCGATTTCCCGAAAATTGTTTTCTTCAAAATTCGTTTTCTGCAACTTTGTCTTGCCTAGCTTCTGGTTGGCGTTGCGACAAAGGTCCAAACCTCGATTCCTGGACGTGCATTTCACTTTTTTCAAGACACCACCTCTTGTCTATGAATTGTCATTCCAAGTTTGCAATAGACTCCTGTACTCTTTTCATTGCACGTACAGCAGGATTAGATGCTCAAGAAGCTAGGCCTTAGTGGCTTGTGAAAAGTACCGCCATCCAACTTATTTATTAATTGGAGTTACAAATGTGCGGGATTAAGTTGTACACAGCTTTCTCAGATTTTTGTTTTTCACTGCCAAATTTTATGGTTTTTTCGGGGTTTGGTTTTTAGGTCTTCGAAATACTTGTTTTTTAAGATTTCTTTCTCCATTCCAACTGTAGTCTGTTTCAATTTAACAGGGCAATTGAATGCGTTGAAAAATTTAATAACAAAAGAAAATATTCCCCAAAACTGTGCTACGTCCTTAATTTGTTCTCTTTTAAAACAAATCAGTGTTCAATTTGACTTACACATAAATTCATCTGTTGTAAAATATAGGAAAAGAAGTGAAATAAAACTGACGCAAATTTATGTTTCAAAAATGTCTAGCAAAGTGACTAATTTATTTTACCTTAAAGTGCTCTCTTTAGTTCATAAGTTTTGAACATCCGACTAGGCTTTCATTGTTTTTTTTTGTATTATATGGCACAACGTCGATTAATGTCATAGACGGCGGATCGGCATTTAACCATAAAGTTAATCATTTCTTTTGATGTCATTTTCTTTTTCATGTCCTCATGGGATTTACTTCTAATTTATTGACACTTATGCTTCATCGATTTTAGGTTCAAGTTTTTTTTAGTGTCAAACCATCATGTGACCTATGTAGGGTAATTCACATATCGCTTCCGAAAGTAAAGCTTAATGAAACTCGTCACTTATGCATTTTTCATGAAAATTGTAATTTTATTATAATTTATTGACTTTGCCATTATGTGTCAAAACATCAATAACGTTATTCAATTGACCGTCTCAGAAAAATTGGCGGTATACGATGTTTTGTTGAAGTTATTTTTAACGTCTTTTTTGCACATTCAGACGGAAAGTTGATAAGTGTCGATTTTTAATGCCTCCAGAGTTCAGGGACTTCTTACGCAGATACGGCCTTTTGCATATTTCCACAGAAAAAATTTAAGGGTGTTAAGACTTATGATCTTCGTGGCGAATTGACGTCGCCAAAACGGGAAAAAATTACGCGACCAGGAATCTTCTCACTCAATAAAACCAGAATTGGTCTTTTTGTTAAACTAGTTGTCCCATATTTTTGGACTCATTCACATCGTATTCATAATCTTCGATTGCCAGTCGAAAAAGGTCGTTTATCATTCGACTATATTGGACTATAACCGTCCGCCTATAGACATTTTCGAAGAAATTCTGACCAATGTCCCCTTTCGATGATAGAGCACACCAAACACTCACTTTGCCTAGAGGCAACCGGACTTCTTCGATAAGTTGTGGATCTTAAAAGGCATATATGAGGCGATTTTGTTTGATTACATGCGCAACGACTGAGGAATTGGCCTCGCAGAAAAAAATTTTGATCGAAAATTCGGTGTTTCTTGTCTGTTTATATACAACAACCGTATCTACGACGTTGTGTATGTTCAGCAGGCTGCACTTGTTGCGTAAGTTATATGCTACGAGGATGGAGATGCAAGTCCAAGTGCAAAACGCGCCATAGTGCAGTGTGTTGTTGTCATGTTGAGTTTCTTCCACGTAACACGTATGATGGGAAATTTATAAATTCAGCCGGTCAGAAGCACTTGTACAAAGCGCAGCAATATTTTCGATTGACTTTGAATTACGATAATCCCCAGATCTTACGAAATCATTAACACTTTCACTCTTCTCAAATTTTTTCACATTCAAGCCAATTGTTTGCGTAGTCCGTCAATTATGACAATCATTTACGTCGCGTATTTGCGAAAAAATGGCTCCGCTTGAATCACTTGTTTAAAGTTAATTTTTATGATTTTAACGCCTTCTTCGATTGTTAAGGGACTCATTTTCGAAAATTTGAATACCTTTAGCTACTATTTTAACAAGGGACATCTAGATCGAATGCCAGTGCTATCCACCTGAAACCACAAAATGAATAAGCGGGCATTCAGGACTGACATTGTTCTTTTCCTATTTTTATGTAGATTTCATCCTGGAATTCACTTTTCAGTCTCTGACATACTCCAATACTTCGGCCAGTTTAAGATCAAGTTTTCAAATGTCAAACAAGAGAATGGTCACTTCAAGTGAGTTAACGATGTGAATTTAAAGTAGTAGTCTTCAATATACTTGAATGCAGGCCGCACATTGCATAAGATTTTGACATCTCATCGCATTGGGGACTGTCAATGCTAAACTGATAATTTGAAATATTATGTTTATAGGCATGAAAAATGAAAATGAGCAATTTTCATCACGAATATTGTTCCAAACAAATTCATTTTCAAAAACATTGCTTTCAGAGAATTTTGTTTATTTGTTTTTTTTTTCTAACGTTTCAATGTTACTACGCCCCTGTGTGTTTTAGGCAGTTGAAGTCAAACTCGCAGACTTTAAATTTGTCGAGGGCATTTTGGAGATTTTCCTATTTTTTATGGCTGATGGGCAAATGTTAAGGGCAATCGGATATCAAATGTCTTATGGGAAAAAACTACGCAACGAGAACAATGAAAATTCAGTGAACAGACAACCTAATAGACAGACGATCAAATAAATAAATCCCTAACCGTTAACATCAACGTAGGTTATGACTCGGAATGACTGATTTTGGTTTAGTTAAAATACCTTGACAGCTCTTTATACATCAGAGTCATGTTGAGTTTTTCAAAAATGTATATAAAACTTAGTTTAAATGTATTCCTTAAATATGTCCTTGTTTTTTTTTCAATTTTGTTTTAATGATGTTTTTCCTTCAGTTTAAAGTTTCTTATAAATTTCTGTTTTGTCCCCCAGTAAAATGTAAAAAAAATCATTCATGAGACCATAAGTAGAACAGTATCACCTCTCCCCTCAAAAGAGCACCCGTACCCTTCCCCCTAAACATTGCACATCGTTTTTTTTTTTGAAATTTATCTTAAACAAACCAAGACCTACCACCTCTGACACAAACATTCAGAAGGCCACACGCCGTCATGCTGGGAATCAATCACTAACGTGTAAGTAAATAACACAAGCAATTGTACATTTAAATAGTTTAACTGCATAAGACTAGCCAAATCCTCTTGTGAATGTTGCCGATGGCACGACAGATCCTCTCATGCATTCATTGACACTTTCACCATCACACGCACACAGCACCGAAAATAAAAAGATAATTCACAGAGCACACAACATGTCATTCCAGTTCCTGACCTAGACCCATTTAGGCCATCGCGTAAATTCTCCGCTCCTCTGCCACTGGAGGACCCCATTGACGAGGAGACCAAGGAGAAGAAACGTCTCCGACAGGAACGCATGATGACCGTCAACGAGGAGGCAGTGTTGGACGAGATATCTCTTGAGAAGAAGAGAGCTGTGCGCGACGATGAAATGAAGCGCATTGAGACCACCATGTAAGATATCTGTTTGAGGCCACAAAAAACATGTGTTCAATACCGTTTTCTGCATTTCAGGACACAAGTGAAAACGACAAGAGTCACAAGGACCGTTGTCGAAGATGCGTGTGCTGAGAGGAAGAAGAAGGGTGAGGCCGAGGCCAAGGCTAAGGCTGAAGCCGAAGCTGCTGCTGCTGCTGCGGCTGCGGAAGCTAAGGCTAAGGCAGAAGCAGAGGCGAAAGCTAAGGCTGAGGCTGAAGCTAAGGCTAAGGCCGCCGCTGAAGCGGAAGCTAAGGCAAAGGCTGAAGCAGAAGCTAAAGCCAAGGCAGAGGCTGAAGCAGAGGCTAAGGCTAAGGCTGAAGCGGAGGCTGCTGCTGCTGCTGAGGCAGAAGCCAAGGCGAAGGCAGAAGCTGAAGCTAAGGCTCAAGCAGAGGCGGCAGCAATTGAGGCAGCCAGAAAAGCTGAAGAAGAGGAAAGACTCGCCAGGGAAGCCCGCATTGCTGAACAGGCGCGCCTAGCCGAAGAGGCAAAGAAGGCCAACGAAGCCAGACTCGAAGAAGAGCAGAAGGCCCGCGAGGAGGAACTGAATCGTTTGGCCGAACTGGAGAAGATCGCCGAGGAGGAGCGTGAAGCCGAGTTGGCGCGCCAAGCCGCAGAATTGGCCGAAATCGCTCGCCAAGAAGCCGAAATTGCTGCCCAAGAGTTACAAGCCATTCAAGAAACTTCCACTGCCGAGCCAGAATCTAAGCCCGTTATAGAAGAGCCACAGACTCCAGTTGAAGAGATCTCTGCCCCTCTTGCCGATCAATCTGTCAACATTGACGAAGTCAAGTCCGACGTTGAAGAATAACCGCCTACACCAGACCCCGCCGAGAACTCGAAGCGCATATCCCACCGCCGCCAACGAAGGGTTGCGCACTCTAATACTACGTTAAATTATTTATTTATTTATTTATTTATACATATTTGTCTACTCCTAAAGTAAGATTATGAACGGAAATTCTTGTATCAGATTTTGTTTTATGTGAACTTGAAAGACACTTTTCTCTCGGAAAGATGATAAGTTTAAGCATTTCCCCCCGCCTCTCAATCTGAAGTTGGAACAAGGTCCTTGTATGAGTTCGAGATATAAGGAGCACTCTGTCCACGCGTTCAGCTCTCAATACAATCTCTTTCAATTGCATTTGCTGAAAACTATTTATCTGTTGCTCTCAAGTCCGCAGCTTGCCCCTCACCCAACGACTCACTGTTTTGTTGTTCTTTTTATTTCGTCCTGTCTCCTCCTAAAGGAAACTATACACTTACTATGTATTTTTAGTGGTTACGCTATACGAGAATTTCACTGACTTAGAAAAATATATTCTAAATGTACAGATGAACTGAGTTTTTATTGACTGACCAACTTTTATCCGATACTTTGAGCACTTAATTTAAAGAATAGAAAAAAATTAATTTTCGGATTCAAAACCCAGTCCTCGTCATATTCATTTTAATTCACCAGAAAGTTAAGTTCACTTATCTTTTTGGAAGTACAAATTAAATTGGTTCGGTTTCAAAAGATGGCGCCACCTACAAGTTGTGACTGATCTTGGAAGCGATTGCCTGCTTCATTGGAAAGGTGTATCATTTCTCAGCAATAATTACTGTGCAGCAGCCTCCGACAGCATTGTTTTTGCCTCTTTGGAAATGTCCAGATTCATCTTGAATAAAAAGCACTCGCGAGAAGTTTTGATTTTAGTTCTTAATTGGAAGAAGCGTGCAGCTGAAGCCCATCGAATGCTTGTCGAACTTTATGGTGAATCTGCTCCGACCGATAAATCATTCAGACAGTAGTTTCGACGGTTTCAAAGTTGTGATTTTAGCGTCGTAGACAAAGAGCGCCTCAGCTGGTTTAATGATAAGCACTTGATGGCTTTACTGGATTAAGATCAGTGTCAAAAGTGAACTCGCAGAATCGTTGGGAGTGACTTAGTAAATAATTATCATTAAGTTAAAAAATGTTAATTTATTCAAAAGCAGGGAAATTGGGTGCTGTACGATTTGAAACCGGGAGATGTCGAAAGGCGATTTTTCACCTCGGAACCGCTTTCTGAAAGACATCAAAAAAAAATGTTTTTACACAGGATCTTGACTAGGATGAAAAGGGGGTATTCGTCGATACTGTGCACAGCCTAGTGAACGGCGTCCATCATCGTTTACATCAACGCCAAAGGAAAAGTCTACGGTTCAAGGGTCGTACTCTGCTCACGGCAGGACTAGACGGGTTTGCTGCTAAAACCAGGCGAAACCATTGATGGCAAACGTTATCGACGAAGCTAATGCGCTTGAGCCGAACATTGCGTGAAAAGCGGCCAGAAACGATCGAAAGGCATAACAAATCGAAAAACTACCTTAAACCGTTGAAATAGAAGGTCTTTCCCCATCCGCCGTATTCCTAAGACCTTGCTCCTTCCGACTACTGGCTTTTTCGGAAGATGCAGAATGATTTGAGGGAGTTACCGGTTCGAATCTTTGGAAGAAATTGAAGAATGACTCAATGATTGGATAGATGTCATAGAGGACTAATTGTTTAGAGGTGATATTTGAAAATTACCAGAGAGATGGGAAAAAGTAGTCACTTCTGACGGACAATACTTTGAGTGGTGTTTTTTGTTTTTTTTATTATCAATAAAAAAATGTTTATTGACAAAAAAAACGGACAGAATTTGTATTTCCAATTGTTCATCGCATAGCAAATCAAGTATTGTGCGATTTTTGCCAGTTGGTCGTCTTAAAATGACAAGAAATAGGAGGGCTGTCACTAAGAAGCTCAAGAAAAAGAAAACTCTCTGAAAATTGGGTCATTCATTGCGCCACAAATTATGCAATTGTGTTCTACATTGGGAACATTTTTAACAAAACAAAGCAACAACCTTAATGTTCAAATGTTCGTTCCTAATCTGCATATAAACAGCTAACTAGTAGATAGGACAGTAATGCTGTCTCCTTGCAACCTCTCTGGTCGACCACAAATATGATTTGTAGTGCGTGCGAGGTTGGACCAATGTTTGCGTAAGTGAACCGCATTCCCAGTTTATTTAAAATAAATACAATCAACTTACAACCGATGAATTCGTGCTCTTAATCTAACCTTCTTACATACATATTCCTTTTGGTTTCTAGTTTGTAGCTTACTGTTCGTACGAAGGAACCTACAGTTTGTGGGTGGATAAAATGAAAAAGCAACCGCTTGTTGTGTGTATGCCGACTTTCTTTTACAGACTGAAAAGAGGGTGAACTACTGCAGAAGTATTAATAGTGAGGAAGATTTGGACATGGACCGTTTCGAGTAGATCACACGATCAAATGGTAGAAGCGATATGTATGGGTATATTAAAGAAAAGATTGACAACCATTGGTGGGATACAGTTGAGCAAAAAAATACTTAGCAGTTTTGAATAAAGGCCTACAAGTTTAATACCAACTACTTAGAGTGTGACAGAAGAGGCTTAACATCCTCTAGACAGAAAATATAATCAGTAACTCGAGTGATGTTGAGCCGTGGAAATTGTGAAAGGTGAATAAGAATCTTCCTTAGGTATTAAATTTTGATTTCTAACGTAGGAAACGTCAATTTTACCCAAAAAAATATACACATACATGCGTACAAATTTAGATAAATTTCGAGCAACATTGCCAGTCAAAAGCCATACAAACACCCCAAGCCTACGCAAGTCTAACACGCTGTTTTGAGCAGGTACTCTTATGTGATGAAATATATTGCTCTTAAGGAACTTCAACCATTGGGACGGTAATATTCACCTCAACGAGAACTTTTAGAGCCACATTCTGGCAACCGCGAAACGATGGGAAAATAAGACGTTCGTTTCGCATTCTTTCACGGTACCACCACTTTTGATGCACTCAAAGAGTACTAATGGGCAATGTAACAGTTTTCAAAACTCACTGTTCGGAGTCGTCAACCAACTGTAGACTTCCTCTACTTGTGAGTGAACTGTAATAGCAGGCACACCACATTTCGGTGCTAAAGAAACTATGACTTATCGCTTGGGAACGGTATTGGCACTTAATTTGTTTAAACTGACAAGAAATGTTGGAAATGCTTGCAATATTGGTGATTTCTTTGTGGTGTGTTTTGAAGTGAATTAGATAAACGGGATTCAGGGATTTTTCGAATCAAACATTTAATTATGATATGGTTATAAAATGTGAATGTGGTCGTTGTGGCGTAGTGGTAAGTGCGTCGACCGCCACGCAGAAAGTCTAGGTTCGATTCCCGGACGGGGCACCACCTCTTTCGAGTTGATACACTCAAAGAGTACCAATTGTCGCCAAAGGCTTCTCAAATCTCGCAGTTCGGAGTCGGCAAAAGACTGTAGGTCCCTTCTACTCGTGAGAGAACAGTAGCACGCACAACACGAGTAGTTGTTGTAGAAGCCTGGTCCTGTTCCCTTGTGGGTTGTAGCGCCCCAATTATTAAAAGACAATTACATAGCTAGAATCCAAGACTGTGCTTCTGATTTGTTTGGGCTCTTTGAAAAATTGCAATATGAGCATGGGTGGCGGTGTTCTACATGATCAATTTATAAATTCTTATGCCATTCAAATAAGAGGCAAGAAGTGGCGGTGGAATCTGTTCACAGCCATCATTTCACATCTACCACGTAAAAGCTCAACAAGCAGATGAACAATAATAAAGGCGATTTACTGGAGTACACAAGAGCGTCAAAAGTGAGTGTACATTTTGGTACTTCCATGATTGTCTTCAATGTTTATAGAATATAATGGACCTTTTTCGAACGAAAATGTATCGGCATAAGTATGGCATGATACAAACTGATAAGTCTTACTAGTTTTAAGAAGAAAGCATTGCTTCGATAGACAGCTTCTAAAAGTAAGTCCTTTTTGAAAATGTGGATCGAAACTCAAATTTAAACGCGAAAAATCGCGATAGAAATGCGCTAATAAGGAAAAAACGTACATGAAATCGGTAGAGAAATAAAAGGACTTCATAATACTGTGCAAAGATCTTAGATTGGTATGAAACTTTTCATGCAGTAGAGAATGCCAAGATATCAGGACGACCAATACGATTGGATGAACGGAAAAGAAGAGCCATTGCGAGAGAAGTGAAAAGAAGTCCGTTGTCTAGTGATGTGCAAATTGCAGATACAATATCTCGGAATAATCAAAGTTTAAGCGCGAGTTCAGTTCGTCGTGGCCTCCATCAGAGTAGCCTATATAAAAGATTGCCCACAAAAAAACCTTCAGTATCTAAAAGTAATGTAGAAAAAAAGATTGAATTATGCCCAAAAAATACCAAAATTTCTTATTAAAATTTTCAGAACATTTTGCCAAAAGGAATTGCTGAAATTTAGTTATGATACTGGTCCCATTTTTTTGGATAAAACCGATTATGACCGCCAGTGTTTACGTAAGCATAATGAGAGAAACCATGCTACCTTACGCAGAGTGGAATATGCCGTTTAGATGGATTCTGCAGCAAGACAATGACCCCAAACATACGAACAAACTGGCCAAAGAATTTTTCCATAGCAATGGAGTTCAAGTTATGGAGTGGATTCAGTCTTCGAACCAAAATTCCATTGAAAACCTTTGGATAGATGTAAAGAAAGCTGTATATGAGGCAAAACCCAAAAATTCAAAACAACTGTGGGATGTTGTGCAGGTTGCGTGGAAGAATATCCCTGTTCAGCGATGTCAGGTCTTAATCGACAACATGCCACGACGTTGTGACGCTGTACTTAAAATAAAGGTTTCTCGGCCAAATACTAACCCAATAACAAAAATAAAAACAAAAGGTTTTTCCAAAAAACAAAACTATTTCTTTGACTTTTTTGACGATATTTATGAGTTTTTGCACTTGGTGCCATTATTTAGCACAATCCGAAATTCAGTGTCTTTCCGGATAACGGATCTTTTCTAAGTTCAAAATGCACTTTTTTCTTTTCTTCTTTATGGGTTTTATTACTGATGGAATAAGGATGTTGTGCAGTAAATATAATGTGTTTACATGACGGTAGGAAAAAGTTATAAGCAAAATAGTAATAGTGACAAAGTCAAGCATGGTGCTATTATTTTGCACAGTGCTGTAATTTGTTTATACTGATAAGAATTGTTGGAAATGCTTGCAATAAAGTTGATCGGTTAAGACAAGCTTTGTGGTGTATTTTGAAGTGAATTAGATAAACGAGGACCGCATGTGTGTAGTTCTCGGGAAATTCGTAACGATGCGGTCATTAACCAATAACTCCCTCCAAATGTTGCCAATATCCTTTACTTTACCTAGAATGCTCCACAATATCCAGACTAATCTTGAATTTCGGGTAATGTGTAACTGCAGCTTTTGGTGTTAAGCATCTAACTGCACACATGATATACTTGCAGCTGAGTGTAGCCATACTGCGGTTCAATTCTGCCAGGTGTATGCAAGCGGGTGTACGTAAGGTCGCGGAAATGTCGTCCAAAAACATTCAATTTTCAGTTTAAAACCACGACAACACATACAGCACGTATACCGTCAAACATGACTCAAAGCCTGTCATAACGTTAACCAGAGATAAGCATTCCTTCATCTGTGACGGAAACGTCAAATCAATTCTTCTTGATTCACTCTCTGCGACAGCATACCACCGCACTGAAGAACGCCTTATTTATTTGCCTGTCCTCAACAAAACGGCTACCACAACGACCACATCAAATTATCATCTTGTTGTCATATCAGCAATTGATACTAAATTAACATTCCCCACGAAAAGCTACCACGCAGATCTCCTCCGTTTGACCCGACCGTTTAGTCTTGAATTTCTGATACGTCCGCGCGTATCAACAACAACAGCAAACAAATATTCTTAAAATAGCCGACTGCAGGCCTTCTGCGCGACTCTTCGACGGGATTGCATAATCGTTTTGTGGGGACAAATGATTTCGTTCATTCTCAGGTTAGTTTTTCTCAAAGTTGAAATTCAATCATAGGCGCAGAATGGACTTGTGACAATTTGTTTTGATCTAATCTAAATGAGCCACACAAAAAGTTCAAGGCAGTCGTAATAAAAAAAAAACAAACAAACAACATTTTGTTTTTCATTTCTACAACGAACAGTTACGTATCTCGGACGAGACATATATTTTATTGACTTAAACACAAAAACACGGGCCGTGGCCCAAACAAAGCAGGCCGGCTGGGGCCCTCGATTTACTTTTTAGCTGAGAAATGTGCAACAGAGCTACTCTAGATGATGACCTGAAATTCCTTGAGGCTGCAGAGTGGGATTTACTGCTTGGCGTTGACGATTTGAACGAATTCTGGTTTCAGGGAGGCACCTCCCACCAAGAAACCATCGATGTCGGGTTGCGATGCCAAAGCTTTGCAGTTGTCAGCGGTAACGGATCCACCGTACTGAATGCGAAGGCTGTCGGAAACTGCTTGTGAGACATTGTCCACCAACCACTTGCGGAGGACTGAGTGAACAGCTTGGGCCTATGAAGGATACACATTGGATTATGAGCACAATTTGGAAAGTGATTGTTTTTTTTTTTTTTTTGTAGTCACCTGTTCTGGAGTGGCAGTCTTTCCAGTGCCGATAGCCCACACTGGTTCGTAGGCGACAACGACATTGGTCCAGTCCTTGATGTACTTTGCGAGTACACTCATCTGTCTGAATACAACTTCTTCGGTCTTGTTAGCTTCGCGCTCGTCCAAGGTCTCGCCAATGCAGGCAATGACCTTCAAGCCCTCGGCCAGAGCATGAGCTACCTTCTCACCGATGAGCTCATCACTTTCGCCGAAAATCTGACGACGCTCCGAGTGTCCCAAGATGACCCAATCAGCGCCGACATCCTTCAGCATCGCTGGAGAGATTTCACCAGTAAATGCACCCTTTGGAACCTTGTATGAGTTCTGTCCGGCGACTCCGATGGTATTCGGCAACAGACCCCTGACGTAGGAGAGGTACACTGCGGGGGCACCAATTATGACTTCAGTGTTGGGATCGAGGGGACCGGCGGAAAGGTTCTTGGCGATTGTGGCGATCTGAGCCTTGTCACCGTTCATCTTCCAGTTGCCTCCGACACAGAATTTGCGACCCATTTTGATGAAGTTGATTAGTTTTTGCCTGCAATTAGAGAACCGGATTTATTTCAATTCGTTTTGCTGCTGCAAAGTGGGGGGTTTCTTTCACTTTTGGAATGTTTCGTTTGAGGGAAAACGCACATACGGTGCAAGGGAATATGCGAAGGGATTGTTAACAGAAAATTATTTGAAAAATTCAAGCGGAGCCCAATAAATACACACCTTGCGAAGACGAATGTCCAAACAGAATAACCTTTCTTTGACCTTGTTCGGTGAGACAATTTTGACAGATTCCGCTCCTCAGGCAGTTCGCTTATCAATGCGGCGCGCTTACTGAGCTCACAGATAGGTGGCGGCGGCGAAGGTTGTTGTACACGATAAAATGCGGTGCCGGATGTTGGCTGACATCTTACTTTCCGTGGTGGTTGTTTTTGAAAACTATGCAAGCAATTACCGATTGCAGGGGAATTAGCCATGTGTGTGTGGCTCTGGGTTGCTCCATTTTCTGGAGAGGTGTTTATGTGCAAATGGTGAGATGAAGGTGTGCAAACTATTGGAATTCAAATTAAGTTGTAACTGCAACTTCTGTACAGAAGTGAGTCAAGATTTTACAAGTCAAAGCCTATCCGGGATTTGTTAAGTGCGCAGAGGAGTTTCCGCTCAAGTTGCCTCCTAAGAAGGAAGTTGATGGCTTGATTGACACGGTTTTCTTTTTGTAGCGTGATTAAATGACTAAGTTTCACTTTCGAAGATTGCGGACAAGTGACATGCTCAGCCTCAATTTGAGTTCCTTTTGCTTTGTCGAGTCGCTCAGGCGAGGAGGCAGGTTTGCTTCGATGACTCTTTCTTGCAGGAGGCCATAATTCGAATGAGGGCACGGCGATGTGTGAAGAAGGCATGTGGAACGATAAATCGTGCGAGAAGTATAATTTGAATCTCTCAAAGAAGTTCTTCTAAATGAACGGTTCGAAGGAAGTTGAACATGGGCCACTTTTAAAATGCTGTTTCATGGAATAACGAAAGGGAATGCATGTGGAAGTGTTAGCCAATGTTCAAAACTTGCTCTTCAATCCCAGTCATTAGCCCTCCACTTCTGAGTTGTATCCGATTCAATCTCAGTGCTGCATAAAAAATAATGAGAATACAAGAAGCAGGGAGGAAAGGAAGAACCACTTGGTTCTAGTCGAGTTCTCGTTTTCAAACTTCAGAGAGACACTGGCTTGGGAAGATCTTGAGTGAACCAGTTTCTGGGATTTGTAAAATCACCGTCGCCATTTTCGTCGTCCGTTGAGCGTAAGCCGGGGGAATTTTATTTTGAAATCGTTCAGAATTCTACGGACCACGGATGGAATGAAGGCATTTGTCTGACGTGTGACACGTGACACGTGACACGTGAAGATGTTGGTATTAAGTCTGTTGCTTACAAATGCCCGGTTACATTTGCACAAATCTGGATTTGAAGTCGCTGATGTCTGCTTTGCCGAAGGGCAAGGCAAGCTGATGAAATGGAAAACAAGACCCAGTCGAGGAACTGGCGCTTAAAACAGATGTGTTTGGGTTTGTTGCTTGATCACAGATTTGCATTTGGAGTGTTCTGTGAATGATGTTGAAGGTACGATGGATATGAGGTTCTTAAGGACGTGTAATTAGTTGGCAAATAGACGGATTCAATGCGGAATTGTACAAATGCGTCTACACTTGGCGTTGAATAAAATGCTCTTCTACCAAACCTCCACACTAGCCACGGCCGAATCGCTGTACGTAGACTACGAACTGTTGCTTCCATATTTTGCTGAGAAACAAATTGCTTTTTTTCCAAAATATTCGGCGTTCCTGACTGGCCTTGGATAATGTAGTCGACAACTGCTTCTTCTTCTTCTTCTTCTTCTTGTGGCGTTACAGTCCGGGGTAGATTAAGGCCTCAACCAATTTGCCTCTCCAGCCAGCACGATCTGTAGCCAGCTGCCGCCAGTTGCGCACTCCAAATTGGTTGATGCTCTCCTCCACTTTTTGCGCCACCTTAGCCTAGGTCATCCTCTGTTGCGTTGTCCCACTGCCTCAGATTCGAAGACTTTGCGGGCCGGAGCAGTGGTGTCCATACGCTCTACATGGCCTAGCCAGCTTTAGCCTTGTATCCGAAGACGCTTGATCAGGTGAATGACGCTGACAGCCCATAGAGTTCGTCGTTAAATCTTCTCCTCTAGATCGCATCAACGTAAACAGAACCAAAAATCGCACGCAAAACTTCCCTCCCGCAAAGACTAAGGGCTTTCTCATTCGCTTTTAAGTTTCCGCGCCAGTCCTACTTTAGACTGAGATGATTAAGCTGATATATAAGAAGGTTAGATTTTCGAGAGAGGGCTCTATTACTCAATTGCCTCTTGAGCTCTAGGAAGTAGCGATTGGCAAGAGTGATTCTGCGTTTGAATTCGGTACTGGTGTTGTTGTCCCTATTTACCGCGGAGCCGAGATAGACGAAGTCTATGACTACCTCGAAGTTTCTTCTGCCAAGTGTGACGCTCTATCCGAGACGTCGATGTTGTGTGTTCGTTCTTGATGACCGCATGTACTTCGTTTTGCTCTCATTAACCACCAGACAACTGCTGCTCAGTTTAAAAGTATGAACTGTTATACTTCGCCTGTCATTGATTTACTTGATTGTATTAGTTAGTTCCAAGTGATATCATAGACAACAGAACATTCTCCTGTACATCTCCGACGCGGTCTTCAACAATGTGGTTTGGCAATTGTATTTATATGATGACCGCCATGTGGATTGTCGCAATAGATCCACTTTTCATCAAAATTCAAGCAAGCAACCTGACAGGCATGTTAAATCGCCCTTCTATGTCTCTTGGCTTTAATTCATGCGGCACACAATTTCCTGCCTTTAGGATCATTCCGATTATTTATAAACCATCGGAAGTGGTTTGTTGAGCAACCTCAAGTATGCTCGGAAATTCTTTTTGCATTTGTGACAGATTTTAATCGTCTTCAAAGTCAAAAATATCACTCTCAGTTCATGCAAACCACTTTTGACAAGTTCGCCCATCTAGAGCATGGTCACGACAAACTTCAACCAAAATGCGATGACTTTCAGCTGCTGTTTTCCTCACATTGGAATATTGAAGTAGAACTTCCCGCGACCATTTATTTGTCACTATCCGTGAATTAAAAATATTTTTGCATGCGCTTCAACAAAATCACAAATTTTTGGAGGGTACAAGTTAAAGGAGTCCCTAAAGGGGATGGCCTAACTGTTCGACTTACGAAAAAATGAATGTTTTCAAGTTTTATTTGTCTTGTTACTTCTATCGTTCCCGCCGATCGACTGACTGCCCTGCCTGCCTAGCCTTTAATCATCACTTCCCATCGTTTGCCGGTCGCATTCTAACACTGGTGTTCCCATGGCTGATGCAAGCTCCTGGTGAATCATCTTTCTTCACTCGATCGGCAACACATGCGAGTTGCTATCCACGGTCAAGGCTAGTGAATTGTATTAGTGTAGGTCGTTGTTGCTCGTGTCGTACTTACTTATATAAAAATAGCTTTCCAAGGAAATTTTTTAAGGGTGATTTAATGGAAAAGCAATCAAGTTACGCCATCTGGTGTAAAACATCATAAGTTTCTGCTGGTATATGACGAACCTTCGCTCAGCTGAACTGACGCTCAAATTACAGTGTGGAACGGAACGAATTGAACTTCGGGCTTGGGCTGAATTGAGGTTGAGTTGAAACTTATCAGTGTGTTCATTTTTTATTGTAAAAATCGCAATGCCAAGTTCAAATTGATTTACTGAGCCCGTTAAAACGTATCAAACCTTGAATATGTTAAAAATTCAATCCCACTTCACCATACAAAGGACCTTCTCAATTTCCACACATTTTTTTCGACCTCCAAGAATTTCGATCAGCAACAGACGTAGATTACACACCTTCACAAATTAAATAAAACTTCACAAGTTAAGCATGAAGTATCGTAGCACTTCCAGTAAACGCCGCCGCCCGGCCAAACTTTTGTGTCCCTTAATTGAGTTGAAAATACAATTAAAACTTCAATAACAGTCATTCGCCATCACACTACACCCTCACGTGGACAATAATCGGCGAAAACTTTCCCCCCAACTTTAACGCAGCAACGGTTTTCGGTTTTGACTCAACACCATCGGTGTCGCGCCTTTGTTGCTCAGGTGTTTATGGAATGCGACCGTTATTGCTGACTGCCAAGTTCAAGCACATGTCATAGGAAACCGAAAATAATTTGAATTTTGAGACTTTTATGTGTTCTCCCGGTGGGGGGTGAGAATAACTAAATAACTGTTAGCCCTGAAATGCGGTTGGAAATTGTGAAAGTTTTATTTGAAGTGTTCGATTTTTAGGGTGGAGAAATTTGACAAGTTTTTGGTTTTTGATGTTATCAGAGGATATTGCTTTATTTAATTTGGATGCCTTACAGCGTAAAGTTTGTAAGAAGTTTGGTAGTAGAAGTTGGGGTGGTGGTCTCCATGGACGTGCCTCTCTATGTAGAATAGTGTTGTTTTTTCTGGCACGTGTGGTACAATTTCGGTTCAATTCACAATAGAGGGGTTGATGACGTTCTAAGGACAGGAGGGGAACTTTTTGATGTTACCCAGGTGAAGGCAGGGCTGGGTGTAACAACGATATAATCAGGTTAGGTTCTGATTTTCGTCAGCCTGGCGATATCACTGTTGTGACTATTAGAACTAATCAATTGTGCTTATTTTGCCTACGAGTGATAGTCATCTGGACCTTGTTGGTGTGGTCCATCCGAAAGAAACTTACTACTCTTTTAAGCACGCGTGTTTTTTAAGAGCTTACCGTAGAAACGATAGCGAGCATACTCTCGATGAGGTCGACATCTGTTTTACATTGAATGGTTAGATATCCCAAGGGCGATATACCACCGGGCGGTCACTTTTGGGTTTATTTTGGAATGCCTGTAACAAACTTCTGTTACTTTGGTTGCTGGAACTGAAAAGCAGTACAGCCTTTAACCAAAGGTTCCAGGCATTGCTTGCTATACATGCTTAACCTTGAATGTGTTTTGATAAGCCAGTACAACTCAGTCCCGATGAAAACAATTCGGCAACGTTCTGCCCAATTGCGAGTCTAGTCTAGAGCTAGTTACCCTGTAAATTGCGGTCAGGACAAACGTGTCATCCAAGAATGTAGCTACAAGACTACTTTCAGTATGTCTTGAGTTAACAGTAGAATTAACATAGGGCCGAGAACGGTCCCTTGCGGTAATCCAAAATTAAATTCTTTCAATTCAGAGTATACAGATTCACTCTAAATTCCCTTTGCGGTTAGGTACTAAGATCATGTGAAAGCATGTTGAGCTGGCATTTTTGACCTTCACAAGCCTAAAAAGATTTACCTCCTCAGAGTTTTTTCAATATCCTTTCATATTTGTGTGTTCCGTCACTTATGGCGCGTTTTAAGCGACCAAAGGGCAAGTTTCACTTTATTAAGGTAACTTTGACCTGTAAGGCGCTAATGTCCGTAAAGAGTTCAAAGAATATGACATCTTCTTGAAGCTGTGCGGTGGCGAATGAACCGTTGATAATGCAATAGACACGTCTGCTAAGTGAGCTACTGACATCAACCCGCCTTTCCAACCAGGGAAGTTCAAGTAAAGAAAGGTTTGGTGGGGGGAATTCGAATAAGAGCTCAACAATTCTGGCAGAAAATACCGCGCATGTCAGAACGCTTGGCATGGAAAACCAGAAGCAGTGAGACCGCGATTGAAGCACATGAAAGTTAGAGATCCTGCTTGGGTCGGGATACTGTTAAGTGAGTAAGTATTCAACTTGAAGGAAAGTGTGGTAAGTTGTGCCTTTGCTTAAGAATACCCGGATTGGTTGCAGTGATGGTGGTCAGTTTTTGACTAACTAAGATAAAAGTTGTAAAAGTTGTATGTTCTCGCTACAATGCTCAGTGATGACGTTTCGATGACTGTCCTCTTATCTAAGTAGTGAGCGAATGAGGATAAAATGGAGTTTAGAGCATTTTCGGCGTCTAGTTGGCCAAGTTTTGCATCCCATCAGCAATCACTAATATTCGTATTAAGCATTAGGAGTCTTTCTGGTTGATTTTTTATTTTCAAAGATTGGTTAAAGAATGGAACTCATTCCAGGAATCTTAACCTTAACATCTCGTTCAATCAAATTTAATGAAACTATGAGAATCAAAGAGGCTGTCTTGATGGCACCACGATATATGTTCCGATGGCCAAGATGCTATTAAAACGTTTGACAATATTGCTTCAAATTCTAAGACGTCCCTGTTGTGCCGCGTGTCCCTTTAGAAGATGGGGATACACCTAACGTGGGATACTTTGACTTTCAGGGTGATAGCAAAACTCGTCAGAAGCGGTTCCATCTCGATACCGACTTTCATGCCATATGCCTCCACTGGACATGGTTGAAAACAGTAGTCGTTGATAGACCGAACGCTTTAAACTACTTCAGCTCATACTAAATTTGTGAACATCAATGAGCTTAGTCAGAGTCAGCAGTTAAGTTGTTAAAACGTTTGTTTATGTCATCACCGGGCACTTTGCAATAGACAAACATGGCTGTGGAATATGGCATCCCCACCATGACTTCTATCAAAGCTGTAGGACTACGGAAAAAGTGAAAAGTGTTTCTTATCTTCTCTGTCTTCGCGAAGGCTTTTCTAGGGGAAGAAAAATCCACTTGAGGCATATCCTTCCTTTATTTAAGTGATCTTTGTGAACTTAAATAGTACCAAGCAACTCACAAACTTTATTGTCAATGGTTCCTTTAGTCACACGCATTCTCGGACACAATGGCTATATAACAGGCTTACGTTGGCCTATGTGCGACTATCTATTTCAGTCCGCCACTCTAACCTAACCGTTGCCATTTCGCTGCAATGAAGGCATGATGCAGAGAGACTTTCTGACGCCCGCTGGAACAAATGTTACAGAAGTTCATCTTCAATTCAAGCCTCCTACCCAACTATGTACATATATATTTTTCAGTCTTTCTATTTGAAGTTGGATTTCCATGGCACAGAGTATGAAATTTCCTAGTAATTTCTGTAATATGTGTTTTGATGTTTTCCCGCCTTTAGCTGACCTCCAGGTTAGGGCTGAAGGCATTCACTTGGTTTGGTTCTTCAAATAGCAAATGCAACAGAGTTGTAACCTTGAAATTGAAAGCTATTCTCCACGGGATTCAAATGGTCATCATCTGGGGTAGACATCAATCCAAATTCAAATCCAAATACATCACGTCAGTCACTTTTGCAGGCGTAAGAAGAGATGCTCTATTAGGGCGAGGAGCCGATCAGTGAAACTGATCTTTATCTCTGTTTGGCGTTACAGTCAGTGAACTAGTTCTCAACCAATGACCGCTTCAGCTGAGACATCTACCTCCAGTGCCGCATCGCCACTTACTTGAGGAAATTCTTCATTCGTGTGCATCATCGTATCAAAGTCCACTCTACAGAGCGAAGAAGAGGCTCAATTTTGACATATAGTCCAGGACACCGTTTCTTGTAGATGCCTCGTGCGAACTTAAATTTATTCCGCTGTCGGTATATAGAACCGCGAAATTTACGATCTGTATCAAGATGTGCATGTAGTCGGTATTGCAAGTAACCGCTGGGTCCTCCAATCCCAACCTTCAGATTGAAATAGAACTGAATGATGTCTGAGTCACCGGTATAAAGAACAAACAAGAGCCGAGACTTACACAGCTTAGTCTTGACAACTAGGATCAACTTACCCGGGATTACCTGAAGCTCTGCCTCATTATGGGCGCCCGGACTCATAAGTAAACAAGTTTTTAAAGACATAAGAAGCAAGGATTCGTTAATGAAGATTAACTCCATTCTTCCAGGCACCACATGAGATTCCAATCTTTTTCAAGTCAAAAAAATCCAACGTCAACATATTATTTGTCCCCTTAACCAGTTCATCTGGCATTTTCAAACCTCATACTGATAAAATCACTCACCCCCCGCCCCCGTAACTTCGCTCCCACATCTAGCATCTCGCAACCACTGGTCGTGTATTCCTGCGTAAACTTAAAAGGCCACTCACAGTGCGCTTCGTCGAGCGCCTAAGTACCCACAAAAAGAAAACTGTATTTGTATTCCTTCCGGCTGAAGTGTTCCTTTAAATAAATCTCCGAAACATTCAAGTTCGAGAGCGAATTCAATACACCCCACCCCACTGGCTGAGGTATCGGCGGTTCGGTCTTCAAGAGATAAAATGTCCAAAACGGAATAAAAAAAAAAACACAACGAAAAAGGAAAATTTTGTATCCATAGAATTGCAAAATAAAATCATTGCCCGGAACCGTTTCAACGGAGCGAATTCGGCTTTGTTCCTCCAGCCACCAATAAATCCTGCGCCCTTTCCGAGCATTTCATCATTCCCCATACGCCCACCGCACGTCCTGCACGTTGTTGTGCGGGAAACGCTCTCCCTCCCTCTAAGAAGGATAAACAGTTCACTTCCTATATTTATATTTTGGTTCGATGGGACCGATATTTGGCCGCACCGCAGCCCTGTCCCCATCCATTCGTATCGATTCGTAATAAGTCATCTATTCATAATGAAAACGAGGAGGACAGCGAGAGCGCCTGCGACGAGGATGGCGACGCTGCCGGTGGGTTTTGTGCAGTCCGGCGTTTTCCTTTTTTTATTCGCTAACGCTCGCCCAGACATGCACATGCAACTGAATAAACTTCACAATTTCAGTAGACGCAACTAGCGACTGGTGGCTGGAAGCTAAACTCCACACGTGTGTGTTACATCCTCCAGCACACGGGAAGCTGGACAGGTACACTCGAACGTAACATAAATATCCCACTCCGCAGGTGAGTGCACGCTGGGCGAAGTCAATCCTAAATGCACCCAAGCGTCGCCAAACAAATACAATCCATCTGTGAATGTGACGATTGTTACTAGAACGTCGACGATGACGACAACGACAGCGACAGCATTCTGCAGCTTAGAGGTGACGACAACTCGACGGCCAACAACTGTTCCCGGGCAGAAATATCCGGACACGTACTTCGGCTTTCTAATGGCAGCCTCTGTGAGTCGCTGGCAAAAAAAAAAACAAAACCCCGCACACACACACTCGCCACCCACCCATTCAGATCGGGGCGCCGGGTCCTTCAGGAGCAGCACACCCACACAGTTCGCTGAGCCCCAACCGTCAGCTTCGTCGTTTGCGAAATGAATAAATTTCAATTGTCTGGCGGTGATGTATGCAGGCACACACGCCCCCGCATGCGAGGACCCCAGTGTTTTGATGAGTTCATCGGGCGGAGGAGACATCACGTGTGGCGGAAGGTATTCTCATTCGAATTGTCACCTGTGCGAGTATATTAAAAGAGGATTTTGTCGCCTCAGTTCGCCGAATTTACATACCCGTGGTGCTTGTGGAGCTTGTGTATCTTTTCCGCGTTCGTTCGTTTTTGGCGTTGGTTTTTTTTCCGCGGTATTTTTTTTTTCGTTTTCGATTGAGTCCTCGCTTTGGTTCGCTTTTGCCGACGGCGGTGCTGCGCAGTGTCTGTGTCGTGGGCAGGGACCATGGCGAGTGGGAAAATAAACACCTACGTGGCGCTGCAGGACGATGATGAAAGGCACGGACCTCAATTATTTCGGGGAATCATTTTTCAACGGATATTAAAAGACAGTCGTCCCGCAAGTGCAGCACGTCTGATGTGTTGGCAGTAATTGCACGGCGGCGTTTGTATGGAGGGAGTGAGGGCAATAAAATCGGCACTCTGTGTACGGAATAAGTGCTGAGGGGTGATGCTCATAACAGAAGGGCGTTGTTGTTGAGAGGTGTTCTCGAGAGCTGCCAGAGGGGGTTGAGGGCAATTTTATGGCGTGATGCGTGGCAAGAGTGGCGAAAATTGAAAGTAAACACGATGAACTAGAGGTTTGAAGCAGTTTTTTTTTAGTTACCCCGTGTGTAAGGCGAGGACCACCACTTTATGAAACTTCAACTAGAACACTGGTGGTCTAGAAGGTAAAAGCGTAAACTGCGGAAGCCGTTCGAAATGTTTTCGTTCTTGATGAAATTGCTACTTTGGCAAGTTTGGTTTGTTGTTTGACAAAGTAGTACACAAATTTACTGCCCAAGGACACATCAGTTGGAAGCCTGTCCAACTGGGTTATCATTTGAATACAATATACGGCTTTGATTGCAAATATACAACAAGTGATCCACATTCGTTCCAACGGAATGACATTTCGACGAATGGCTAAACATTAACTGATCTCGTGTTGGTCAATGTAGCACTGGGTTGACTCACGCAATTCATTGCGGTCCTCCGAGTACTTTTGGAATCAGTTTCGTTTTTGAATACTTGCACACGGGACGACGTACATATAGGAGTACATTTTCATTATAAATATGAACAAAAGTTGTTCATGAAATGTTCCTTAATATTTAGGATTCAACATACATCTTCTATTTTTCTAAGCAAATGGGATCAAAGTTGAGTTTTTTAAGTTTAAGTGATTGCGTCGGTGTCCTTTGGCTAGTTTTATGGAGTTCGTGCGAAACAATTGGTAGTAAAATGTTGTTTAGTTTTTTGTTTACATATTTTTATGTGTACCATTATAGCACCGTCTGTCTTTCACACTTTAAATATCACCCTGTATACTCAAGTAATTTGCATAAGATGAAAAAAATTCCGATATACCTAAAATATCAAAAATCCACAACCCAAAGATGCATAAAATCACGAAATGCACAAGATTCTGAAATTCCTAAAAGCCGAAAGTGACCAAAATTCTAAAATGCCTAAAATCCGGAAATGTCGTAAATCTTGAAATGCAGAAAACCTCAAAATCCTAAAAAATGCCAAAATTCTCTAAACGCCAAAATCCTAAAAAATTATGTGTCGAAATTTCCAAATCCCAAAATGTCAAAAATCGCGAAATCCCCAAATTCTCGAACTGCTGAAAATAGCCAAACGCCAAAATTCGCTCAAAGCCAAAAAACCGCCCAAAATTCCGAAAAGCCCAAATCTCGAAACGTCCAATATCCCGATATACCAAAATCCCGAAGAACATATATAATGTCGAAATGTCGAGACTTCTGAATTGCTCCAAAGCTTAAAATTGTCCAAAATCCTTAATTGTCTAAGATTCTGTTATGCCCGAAATCCCGAAATGATCGAAATGGTAAAATGCCGGATAAGCCAAAATCCCAGAATTCCGAAATGACCAAAATTCCGATAGTCGCAAATGCCCAAAGTCCTCAAACGCCAAAATTTCGAAACTTTTAAATCTCGATATGTTCAAAATCCCAAATGTCCAAAATATCGAAAAGCCACAATCCTAAAATGGCCGAAATTCCGAAACACTCAAAGTCCTGAGGAACATAATCCTCCTGCCTTTACCAGGATCGAAGTCCCGGCGTATGAGTCGGCGCAGTTATGCGCCTAGTACCTAATACTCATCGCGATGGCCACAACATTATTCATATATTTGAGTTACAGAATTTCTTCTTAGATAAGCATTGTAGCTGCACACGAAAACGAAACCTTCTGTGAGCGAGTGTAACTTGCGCTTAAGCAGATTCCTTTCTTTCGACATGACGAAGGAGACGCTGTTTCCGCCAATGCTTTCAGGTTTGGAACAATATTCAGGGACCTTGCGTGTTGAATAAAATAAAAAATAAGAACTATGTGAAATTTTTTGTAAGCAGACATGGAGTGATGTTGTTGAGAAATTTGCGGGACTCGTTGAAGGAGGCAACTTAACTACTGGAAGTTAATGACTCAATATATGAAGAAGCCTCGTTTTGCCACAGCGTCAACTTTACCAATTTGAAGACATGGATAAGCCCAATGTGAAATTTCAAAAATTAAAACAGACTTGAGAAAAACCCGCCGTTTGTTCCAAATCTTACTAAAGGTAGCAAAAGATTCAAATTCTCGCAGCAGCAATCTACGCTTCTCGGGTCCTACAACCAAACGGTTGGTCTCTGTTGACGGAGCAACCGAGCACATTCCATCGATTGAAAATGTGCTCCCAGTAAGTCCATCTCCGGGCATCTAATAAATGCGAGCCATCTGTCACTGTTATGGAATTTTGCACACGAGACTTTCGCGCCGTTGAAATATCCAAAATATCCTACTTAGTGCGAGTGCAACCCAACCACTGCGTCGCCAAATCAATGATGCGTTGCAAACGCATGCAAATACCCGCGACATGCACACACTCAATTAAGCTAGTAATGGCATATTCGCAGCGCTTCGCTGCACGTGAGTTTGGGAGGGATTTAATTTTTGGCTATATCCGAATTAAAGCGCACCGGCGGGCGGAACAGACGCCGGGTTCAATATCCCAGCATAACAATGCAATATTCGTCATAATTACATTTTCATTAGCCGACGAGCACTCGCAATCAGCAAGCAACAAACCCGATTGGTGTGAGTGCGGGGGAGGATGTGAATTGCGTATGGAGGGGGGGGGGAGACTTCTATTCATTGTATAGCACTCGAGTGCACACTTTGCATGGTGGCAGGAATCACTGCTGAGCTTATCGAGTTGGTAGCGCAGTAGTGATGCTCCAGAGTTAAGTGAATGACTTGATCCGCCCTTCCAGAGGGGGTTTTAATTTGAATTGAAAAGGAAGCGGCAGCTGATGCTGCCGATGCTTTGCTTCACCTCCTTGACAGTGCAATGTCAAGAATTCCGCCCAGTGTTCTCGAGGCAAAGGAGTCTCTCAGCAGGGGAACTGCACTACTTTGCAGTTGTGTTCTGTAATCTTCGAAAGCTTTCATTCAATCTTGGAAAACTTGGGCTCCGTCACACCCCGATTTACTCCAACCTCCTGTGGATGCAGTCTGTTTTTCATTCCTTCAGTTCGCTCCTTTGGAATCCTTAACACGAACTCCTTAAACAACCTCAAGAGAAAATCCAATAAACACACTTACATATAATTACCTTGATGTGCAGGGATTTCGATGATAAGATGCTCCCTCAGTCTCCTGTCAGGCAGGACCTTCATTTGTCGGGTGTGGAATCTTGCTGAGAACTCAAGAAAAAACTTCAGCACACCATCGCTGGTTATGTGCGCCTTAAGTGAGAGGTAACGAGGAACACCCCTGCTACCTCTTTAAGGAGCGCCGAGCATTAAAAGGGATTTTCACCACTTTCTTCCAGGGAAACCTGCAGACAACTTGATAGACAGATGGATTCGCTTGAATTTGGCCCCTCCACCCCCCAAACTGGTGTCTGGGTGGATAATGTGCGGATTTGCAGCACCTCTGCGAAGGGAGATTACCGGGAGGGGAATATTTGGACGCGTAGCACTCGAATCCTTTTCTTGGGTGTTTGCCTCGCCGAGATGTTTGTTGACTTTTGCTTGCGTTGCAGGACATGGCGGCTGCCGCAGTTAATGAGATGCGTGTGTTTGCGGAGGCGTTGCTGGCGCAGGGTTGCTGTAATGATCCTTTCGAAAATGTCAATTAAATTAATGGGCTCTAGTGTCTAGGGGTAAACGATTCACTAATTCAGCACAACGTTACAAGAGTTGTTGGTCCTTGTTGTTTGATACTGCATTGTGCAACCACTTCTCATTTTCGATGACTGTCAAGGAGTTCGAATGTTAATAATCGATTCAGTTGTGGTGATGTGGGCTCATTGTGGGGGGTTGCTTTGATTGGTTTTTGCTCTTCACCTGGAGGATTTGCGTGTCGTTGAGTGAAGATGTCTTGAGGGACGACGCATCAAGTGTTTGAATGTACTTGAAGACTTCCACTCAAAATTATTCTCAGAAGTCGAAATTTATTTTTGGATTCAAATTGAATTTGAACTACAGATTTAATAACTTTGTCTACAGAGAGAAAATGCTTGGGTGTTCATAAGAGAATTCTGCACATCTCCAAGAACCATCAGACTCATGGTCAAAAATTCAAAGGGGATCTCGAATCGACGTTGCAGAGGAATCAGATGTTGATGAGTTGAAGGGAGAGTATTTTTTTAAGCTTCGAATGTTCATTTACATTTTACAGCAAAGGTGCTATTTTCAAATGTATCTGGGTATTCCGTGAGCACTGTTTTTCCATTAAATGATTTCTTTTGCGCTCATCGAATTTTGTACCGTGCCTATAAGAAATTTACGCGGGAAACTTACTTACTTACTTATCAGGCCGGCGACCCATGTAGGGTCAGAGCCTGAGCAATTGCTGCCTTCCTTTGCTGACGGTCCTGGGCACGCTACTTCGAGTCATCAAGGCCAAGCTGTCTTACGTCCGCGATGACTTGGTCTCTATACCGGAGGTTCGGTCGGCCTCTTCTTCTCGAACCAGGAGGCTCAGATTCGAAGACCCTATTCGCTGGAGCGTTGTTATCCATGCGTTCGATGTGGCCGAGCCAGTGTAGTCGACGGATTTTTGCCTTCCGGATTACATCCACATCCTGGTACAGCTCGTAGAGTTCGCGATTATGTCTTCTCCTCCATTCACCTTCCTCGCAGACGGGACCATATATCCGACGTAGAATTTTTCTTTCGAAGGCACCAAGAATCAGCTCTGCAGTCTTGCTTATCGTCCAGCTTTCAGATCCATACAGCAGGACTGGCAGTATAAGGGTCTTGTAGAGCATGACTTTGGTCCTTCGAGTCAGGAGTTTTGACCCCAGTTGTTTCGACAAACCGAAGTAGCATCGGTTGCCAAGGGTGGTTCTACGTCGGATCTCCACTGTGATGTCATTTGTGGAGTTAACGTTTGCCCCGAGGTAGACAAACTCCTTTACTACCTCAAAAATATAGTTGTCGATTTTTACATTTTGTCTTAGGTGTTGTGTGACATAACGTTTCTTAGTCGACATATACTTTGTTTTCCCCTCGTTGATCTTAAGACCAGCTCGCTTCGCCTCTTCTTCAATTGCCGCAAAAGTCTCCGCTACGGCACGTTGGGAATGCGCGACGATATCGATGTCGTCCGCATATCCCAACAGCTGGACTGTTTTGTAGAAGATAGTGCCTTCCGTGTTTACCTTGGCCCGCTGCACTATCTGCTCCAGTACCAAATTGAAGAAGTCACACGACAGCGCATCTCTTTGCGAAAATGCGGGAAACTCTTTAATCTTAAAATAAATACAAATTTTGAATAGTGAGTATCCAGAGAGCCACAATTAAGAGAACTAATGCTAAGTTGACACACATGGGTCTTTTGTGTTTTTGGTAAACGTCAGCACATTCATCTGTGTCGCTAAGCCAGCTTCCAGTGCAGCCTTGAAATGTAGTATTTCATGAATGTTTCCCCCGATTTCGAATGTCCTTTGATGACAAGTGGCTTAAATGACTCTTTGATTTCAATTCATAACACTATATCAATCCATTCAAATAAACTGGGCAAGTGCGAGCTCCACTCACACGTAGATGGTTTCGTTTTTGATTCAAGCAATACAAATGTACTCTAATCTGTAGACGTGCATTCTTCATATTTGAGTTAGATCCCAAGCTCTTTGTAGTTTTTTGCATCTAACTCAGTCTGTGGGTGTTGTTGAAAATACCTTTAGCAGTTGTTGAGATCAGCTTTTCGCTTTGGCCAGAAATTCAGTGTTGAGATATAAATTGCGGTCAAAAATGGTGACGGGCTTTCGGTAATCAGTATAAAAAATATGAATTCAATTTTTTTTCCTCTTTTAGCTTGAGAACCGTTTTGTAAACTGCTGGAAGTAAGTAAGCGAAAAAGAATGATTGCAGTGCCGTTTTCTATGTTGTTTTGATAGTTTTGAGGTCACTTTCTCAAAATTCTTGACCTGGGATTTATTTTTTTAATGCCTCCAAGGCTGTGGTAAAGCTACTCAATTACGGAAAAACGCCAACGCACTAATGCACACCCTGCACAATTCAACCACTCATCCCCCGAAACAGCCTTTAGGTATTAGTTCGCCGTGTTGGTTGGAGACGTATGCTCTGTTCTGGAGGGAAGCCCTATCTGCTTCAGCCTGTCTTAGTTTCCAGTTCTCCACAGATCTAATCATGAAGGGAATCATACTGTATGTTTGGTGTCTCTCCTGTGCAGATATGTTTGGTATTTCCAGATCCTACCTTGCCGATCTTAATATCCAGGCCTCAATGATGTGGATGAGCATACGCGCCTATCTACCTTTTGTGGAGGCTTCCCATCTTGCTTGCCACATTGCTATAGATGCTGCTTGTTCTTTTCCTTTTACAAGTTTGGCTCGGTGCCGGTCCGGAGTTCTGCGGTGTACACCCTCATAAGCTCGTCTGCAAGAATGTCTATGGGCAGTCTATGGATCCTGAAATCGCTGATAGTCCATATTGCGCAGAGTTTGAATGCTGCCGTCATCATACGTTTCAGTTGCCCTGAAGTGAGTGCTCTAACTCAAATCTGAGGTGCATACAGGAGGAATGAAATGACAACTCGTGAGTGTAAAATTGTCCGCCAATATTTTAAAGGATTCGAGAGAGTGTTCCTTGTACATGTGACTGTCATACTTAACGTGTTCCCTAAATGAGAGCCTGTTGTCCAACATAACCCCTGGGTCCTTTACGCTCTCCTTGGACGTAATTCTCTGATCTCCAGCTTTGAAGTTAGCATATTCCACCTTCTTGTGATTGGTGTTTAACACCGCCTCCATTTTGTGTTAAAGGCCGGCATTTCTGAGCCATTCTTTTCGTTTAAGTTCGCTGTATTTGTGGCAGCCCCAAAACCTCTATGTGCTTAGTCACAGTGGCGATAGCGATATCGTCAGCAAAGTCGAATATTCATACTTCATCTGAAGTGGAAATCAATTGAGATCCGAGGACTGATTCCTATCCATGCCTAAATAATAATTGAGTGGCACTACAATCCACAATGGACCAGGGCCTAGTTTTAACAACAACAACTCGTGTTGTGCGCGCTACTGTTCTCTCACGAGTAGAAGGGATTTACATTTTGATGACGAGTGCGAATGGCGAGATTTGAGAAGCTTTTCATAGACAATTGATATTCTTTGAGTGTTGTCAGAAACTCTAAAGAAGTTTCCCGTCCGGGAATCGAACCTGGGCCTTCTGCGTGTAGGTCGACGCATTTACCCAGTACCCCACGGCGACCGCCCTATCCATGACTATCTTCATGAAATAAGCGGGTATACCCATGGCGACGTAGTAAAAAAAAATTTGCGTAACTACTGCACTGACCTTTAAGGGATGTGCCGACTTATTTGTCCTTTCCTTCTTTCTCTCTACAATTCCGTGGTGATTTTAAGCTTCAATCGCCTTGTAATTTGTGACTCCATATTGATTGAATTCAGGTCAATGTTTCGAAGCCCCTTAAAAGGCAGCTTTATTTGCTTTATAATTCAACTATCTTGGATCCTAAAATCCATCTCCCCACTTAAAGCGTCAGATTCGTAGTCTAACATGAAAAAAAAAAAACAACAGCAGCCTTTATCGTTCGCACTCATCACACACTCTCTAAGATACTGAATCGGAAATCCTATCCCCACTCAAATCACAACAAAATTGTCACTTTCTGCACACAGCTTTCCGGCTCCCACTTGCTGCCACAATTTAATGCACACTTTACACTTCCAATATGCGGCGTGCAACGTTCACTAGCCGCACGCCACAAGAACCCTACCCGCAGTTGTTATAAACCAACAGCCCACCTCCCGTGCTCCCGTGACTGCCGCCCATAAAGGTTATGCGACCAATATCACAATAGTTGTGGTCTCCACTTCCGGCACACTGGAGGGTGCATGAGCAGCCCGCACATAAGCACTATTCCGCCGTAATTATCCATAAATTCCCTCGGGGAATGAGGGGCAGGTAGGTAGGATTTCCTGGTGCTGCGGTGATATCTGCCCGATACAAAACTTTTGCCGCCATTCCCGGCACTTTGGGCATCTAGGCAGCGAAGGCCACGCTGTGACGGTGAACTTAAATTTTACGGATTTATGTGCGGCGCCACCACGTACATCTAATTACCACCCAGTCTCAACGCGCACTCAGCCGCGGCCTTTAAAAGGCAAAAATTGAATTATGCCACCCTGGCGTCTTGATTCCCCTAGTTCGGCGAATACGCAGGCCAGCCAGACTATAAACCGGAATTTATTCAAAACGATAAATCGCCGAAATAAAAACCAAATCCGGGGCCTTTTGCGAACACCTATGAACTGCAAAGCACTCCCGACCCGTCGTCGGCGGCGCGGCGGTGGCGGAGCCGAAATGCTGCCCAATAAGTCACGCAGGAGCTTTGAACCCTTTTGCTACCCTCGCCATTGTGCTGCCGCAATAAATTTCGAAAATTGTATTTAAATGAATTGCGGGCGATACGCCGCTGCCCGCCCACCCCTTAAACAAGGTCAGCCTAGCGCTAGCGGTGCGTGATATCACATTAAAACCCAGTCCCCGCCGACGGGGCCCACTACCCCGTGTGCCGATACGATGCGCCCGAGCCCTCGGCTGGGGTCAGAATTAATGACTCCGGTTAGCATAGTTCGAAACAATTACTTACATGTATCCCTAGTTAACATGTTTCAAAAAGTCGTAAAGCAAAGCGCCACCTCTCACCCCCGTCACACACCCCCCGCCCGCACAAGTGATTGCTTCTGCCGCATCCCCCTGCGTTTATTATGTGTGCGGTGGCAAACTGATGTCCGGGACCGGTGTGGGGGCGATGGCAGATAGCAGAGAAGTAGTTCTACGTTGCTCCCCTCACGGGCGCAAGGAATCTAATTAACAAAATTACAACTGTTCCCAGTCCATGTGTGGCGTTGTGTTCGTGTGGTTTTACGACCGCAGATAGGGCGCAGACAACACGGATCTGGTTCGAAGCATTTTACAGCTCTGGGGTATAATAATATTGATTCTGGAATTGAAAGTTAATCCGAAGGAAAAAGAAGACAACATAAAAAGTATCGGAGGACATGAGGAAGCACTCCTTGCTGCCGTTGTCGTCGTCTCGGTTGTGTTGTGTGGTGTGCCTGCGCCATAACCCGGACAACAATTCTCAGTGTGAAAGTGTGTGCGTGGCTTTTAGCCCTTCAATGGTGGGACTTCATTCTGTGTGCGAGAAAGTTCAGTTTAGTTGTTTTAGATCCGCGCCAGCTTCACAGGGGATCTGTGCGCAATTTAATATTGTTCCCCGAACGCAAGGGACACTCTGTTCGGAAGGTGATGATGGATGGTAGCATTCTTGAAGGTGTCGGAGTCATGGGATTCAGTTCAAGGCAGTATTGCTCTTGTGATCTTGGCTGGTTGAGTGGAGGATTTGAAAGCGCTGATAAGAACTTACCTTTTCCCGAAGTGGTAGCAGTGTGTGATGCAGATGGACTGCCATTCGCTGATTTAACTAGGATTTCTTAAGTTTGAACTTCAACTCCAAGACTAACGCCTGAAACCTCGTGTTATAGTCGAATGAATCAACTTTCCTGTTAGTCCTGCATGACGAAGCTCGAAATTAAAGCCCTAAGACTTGATCTACATCTATCTAATCGGAAGGCAGATGTGTCTTCTTTCATGCCCTATTCCTGCGGGAGAGGTAACTTTCATCTTCATTTAATTATTGAGGTCTGAAGTCAGACAATTTGAATAAGTTGAACAATTTTTGCAGTTGGGCACTCTAAGAAGTCTAAGGCAGCTTTCATATTTTATGTATATCCCCTAAAGCTATGCGAGTACTTAGTGATCTACAGAAGCCTTGAATATTGTTCAAGGCACATTCTCTTGCAGACAACATTCAGAGTGGACTCCCAAAGTGGTTTCGTAAGTACTTAGACTTACAGTCTGATGGCGCCACTAAAGAGAGGAAACCGGAATGGTCGTTTTTTTGGCCGCGTGTGAAAGCAGGCGTGTCAGCGGATTTTATGAAAAAGGAAGAACAGCCGTTTTGGCCTTTGATTCGATTCTTGTTTTTATTAATTATATTAATGGCGACCATTTCTACGCGGCGGTCGATGCACTTACCACTACGCCACGGCGACCACTAAAGAGTATTAATTGTCTATGGAAAGCTTCTCAAATCTCGTCGTTCGGAGTCGGCCAAAACCTTAGGTCCCATCTACTCGTGAAGAACAGTCGCATGCACAACACGAGTAGTTGTTGTAGAAGCTAGGCCCTGGTCCGCTGTGGGCTGTAGTGCCACTCAATTATTATTATTATTAATGGCGACCATTTGGCTTTACGGTTTGGTGGAACGTCAGTTTTCAATAAGTCACGCTCACTTATCACGCCAACACTTATTGACATACCACCGAATGATGGTGTAAGAGATGGCTGAGACAGTAAGCACCTTAATAGGGCCACTTAGGATGCGATCGGCATAAAATATTGGGCATGAGAAAGCTGCCTGCGCCGCCAGTGGTTAGTTGTTTGTTCACTCCGAAGAAAAAGCGCAACCATGAGAATACTTCAAAGCAGTGTTGAAGGGGGTCTTAGCGCAAATTCAAGGAGTCTCTACATCGTCAATAAAATGTGGATGCACTGTTACACACCAGGACACCAAGGAACACTCCAAAACGGGTTATAGCACACGGCGACCATGTTCCGAAGAATGCGGTAATTATCCCATCCGCCTTGATGAAATGGCCATTTCCGGGATATGCAAAAAATACTTCAATGACCGGGAGAATCGCAAATCGATTACATGGCTCTGATATGCTTTCGGATCAATTCGACGCCAGAAAAAACGGTCAAATTTGGTGAAGATGGTGACCATTCCACAATGACAACGCATTGGCTAACGCCTCCACGGCCAAAATTGTTCGAATTAGGAATTCAGATTGAAACAGTGTTTCATGCGTCCCTGACCTCGCGTGACACCAGTATCTTGCCTGGCTTTAGGCTTTCACTCATGCCCACGCCTAGAGCAGGTAGCCGTCATCACACCATTGGGCGTTTACAGTCATCAGCTATTCCTGTAGTACTGGTGGCGAGAAAGGCACGGCCGGATTTTATACAGGCACTGAACCATTCCGTCTTGTAGGGGACCACGGCAGGAAACTAGACAAAATTTAGGCTGTCCGAAGTTTGCCACAAACCTGATGGTATCAGACATCGTGAAAATCTCAACCAAAACGAAAGGTTTGAGGCTTCTATCAAATTCAGGGAAAAATTCTTCGTATTCAAGGGAATTTTGTCACAAGGCACTGTAGCCTTAGGTAACTTCTTCAAAACTGAAGAAAACCGGAGAAAAAAGGGTGTCCAACAGACAGAAATAAAGGATCTATCTACTTTCACTTCACAAAATGCAGCCACTAGAACCATTTCTCATCCTCAGACTTGACAGAAATGGTCTTACTTCAACAACGATCCCTTTTACCAGCTAAAGTCAAAACTCTCTCCACATGTTACTTGCCTACAGAAAAAATAATCCTCCGCACTCACCCACTCACGTCCTGTCGCACATACTGTAAACCGGATTATCTCGTTTTCACTCTCATTGTATGTGCGTCACAAGACAAATAGAAAACAGCATCCGAGTGCGGCGAAACAATGTGCTGCATGCTGATATGCCAAAAGGATTACAAGGAAGCAAAACTTATCCCCAAACTTGTCCGCATTCGCTTCTCAAGCGGGTCGTTCGGCTGAATTGTCAAAAAGGGAAACACACCCCGTCCCATCACACCATGGCCCAGCAACCAAGTTTCAACATAGCAAGCCGCATCCTCCCAGAAAAAAAAAGGAAGAAAACAAGGAACAACTTTTATTATTTTCCATTCACAGCCCACCCCATCCCCCCGACTCGACCTGAACACTGGCATTGGCAAACACACGGATAACAGCGATTACAGCCCTAAGTTACAGCGCAAACTTTAAGGTCTGCTCTCGAGGATTTGTGAAACCCTCGACATAGTTATTCGCTCCCACCACACCAGCACCCGGGCGAAAGGAGCCATGCAAGACAATGGATTTTGAAAAGGAAACATTACTTACGGAGCTGTTTGGGGCACACTCGCCCCCGCGAAAAACCAATTAATTTCCCGTTGAACGAAAGAAAGCAGAGATCAAGCTAAGGGGATACTGTCACGCCCACCAATTGGCGACTCATCCCGTCGCGGTGGGCTTCCTCGTCCTGCGTGCGATGCAACAATGTCGGCGACGTTATCATTTGGCGCTGTCGGATTCGATTGTGTTCGGTCGTCTTCCCTATCTGGCGTCTGAGGTTCATTTGTGGACTGTCTCTGCCGCTGAGAGACAAAGGAGAATAAATTATGTAAGTTGTCAGGATGCAATTGGCAATTGTATACACTGCGGGCTGACTGGGGGAATGCAAGGAATTTGGGCGATGTGGGGTGGTTGTGTGTGAACGACTGGAACTCTTCCATGGCGGATATAATTGTGCGCGATTTGTAAACCGAGAGTTTGGCGGCCGTGTGTCACCCGCATGTTCAGACAGAATTAACGTCACTTTGGGGAACGTTGACACTAGCTCTGCTGTTTATGGCAGACTTCAATATTTTACAATTGTTTGTTGGGACTTGTGGAGACTCTCAGCAAAATTGAATTTGTGGACTTTTTTTGTTTCCAGGTGTCATCTTCAGGAATGAAGGATGAATGCTTAGGGAATCGAATGGGAAGGAATACATCTTTAAATAGACTTCAAAATGACAGTTGGGAAGGGTGTCTGATTTAGAGAATCTGCTTTGTGTGCGTAGTTGGATTCAGTTATGGAGTGTGACAACTTTTTTTCGCGTCATCCACTGTGTTATCCTTTCGAGAAGGACAAAATGAGAATTGAATGGAAGGAGGTAAGCAGCTTGTTTGTAGATTTTGGATCTGCAACACAACCCGCGCGTGGTTGCGAGAAACGGCGATGATACGCATCTAACGGTGTCAACAGTGAGGTAAGCTTGCGACTACCAGGAAATCATCGCGTACACGATCCTCTCTACCATTTTGTGTCAAACCGTCGGTCAGAAATGTGATAGGTCAGTTTGGATTTTTGTCAGTTGAGCCTCAATGGTGATTTGTATCACTACTGAAGTAGAAGTCATGCGGTTTGGTGGATGTCGGGGAAAAAATCTTCTCGTTCAGTGTCTTGAGTGTGTTGAGGTGTCAATGCCCGGTAATTGAACTCCTCAAATTCTTGATGAATGGATAAGGATGAGTTTCAGTTCTAGTAGATGCTCCTTGAGTAGACGGGGGGAATGATGAGCGCGCTTCTTAGTAAACCTGTCGTTTATCATCGTGTCGTAGTACCTTCCTTTTGAAGGTCGAGAGTTTCCGCATGTTGGTCTTGGATATGTTGTACTGTACAGTGGGCCCAAACCCGTTGCTGCTATGTCTGAGCTGCTTCTTAAGTAGAAGCTTCGTCTTCTGAGCCAATCCATCTTCACGTGGCATTGATGGGGAAATGTGGTGGAAGGCGAAACTGGCCTTTTGAAGTGGCGACATTGGAGTGAGGATTAAACTTCCACTTCTCAGTTAGGTTCCCTGAAGGCTACTTCGCCAGTCCATTTTCGCACTTGTTCAGTTGAGTTGAGAGCACTTAAAGATCTAAACATGCACAGATCTGCATAGTCCGAATGGTATACCCCCTGTTCTTCTGAACAGGTGTTCTTCTACGCTGGCAAAACCACTGCGTAAGCTTTTCCATCTGTCCTATTCCTTACCGAGTAAGTGGAAAACAGCATTTGTCCAGCACGACTCTAAAAAGGGGGGAACCATCGTCACCCACCTCCTACCGGCCCATCGCGCTTACGTCTCTACTTTCTAAGGTCATGGAAACGCTGATAAACCGTCAGCTTAAGAAATATCTTGAAACTCTAAAGCCAGCAGTACGGCTTCCGCAGCAACTGGTCCACTGGTGATTTGATGGCATATCTCACCGAACAATGTAACCAATTTTTGCACAATGTAGGCGAAAGCAAGATTGTTGCGCTTGATATTTCAAAGGCATTTGACAGAGTCTGGAGTCGAAAATGCGTGCTTATGGTGAATGTCTTCTTCAATGGATTAGAAATTACCTTTGGAACCGTTCAATACAAGTCGTATTGGATGAGTTCAAGTCTGATATTTACCATATTAATGCTGGGATTCCTTAGGGCTCCGTTTTGTCTTCGACCCTCTTCCTCATTTTTATAATTGATCTCCTGTCTGTCACTTCGAATCCAATTCACACCTTCGCTGATGACAGTACCCTCAGCTTTTTATATTCGTTCTTTGGCTCTCGACCCTCCCCATCAGCCATAGACTGGGAACGGTAGCGTATGTTAAGCTCATTAAACTCCGATCTTGACGGTAAGAACAATAGAGTGAAATTTAACGCTTCCAAGACCCAGTGCTGTCTACTGTCACTCAAGCGTTCCAAAATAACCAGCCATTATCCATGATTGGCTCTAGCATTGCTGAAACCGAACGATTTTCCATTGTCGGTATGTGTATCAACTCAACACTCAAGTGCAGCGAAGTGTCTAGGTTTCTTAGAGCGATGCAAGAACTATTTCACCCCTTTTGATCTGGCAACAATATATAAGGCTTACATCCGCCCAAAACTTGAGTATAACGCCTCTATCTGTTCCGGAGCTCCTTAGACCTCACTTTAAATACTAGATAGAATTTAACAGCGAGCGATAGAACTTATTGGTAATACTAAGTTGGAAGTCAATCGATTCGCTAGAACATCGATCATTATCATCATCTTTATCACTATTTTGTCGCTATTGTAACAAAAAATTCTCTAATGAATTAGCCAGTTGCATTTCCCCCCATCAAGAATCTACCCTCAATACTCACCTCGCTAGGAATGCCCACCCGTTCACCCTAAAGCCCACCTTCGGACGTAAGTTTAGAGACTCGTTCTTCAGTCGAACCACATGAATATGGAATGCTCTTTCCAGCTCAACCTTTTCCCCCTCATTACAATCCACCGGCATTTAAGACCAATGCGCACCGATACCTCGTTTCCGTCTCTTCCTCTATACCTTCGGCTCATGCTGTGACTTAATTCTGATCGCTTAAGGTTACTAGATAACCCCTTTGGCGAGCGTCGATTATAAAAAAAAGTCGCGAGTCAGCATTTTGTGCCTGTTCAGAGCGTTCCCTTGTCGATCTGCCTAGGCATATGTGGACCGATTTGTTGCTGCTGATCCAGATGCCCCACTTCTGGGAGTAAAAGAAGAGCGCCTCAATTTTTTATTCTGCCCTCCATGCTGGGATCTGTAGCGACGGCGATGTTGAATATGTCAACAAGTCGTCAGCGAACAAGCAACAGTTGATAGCTGAGGATATTGGCGGTTGGTCTGCGGTGTAGATATCCCAGCTGCGAGGGGCAACTGTGTCGATGATCTGCTTCCTTCTGTCTCAACGTCTCTCTCCTGGCGTGGAGGAAACTATGGAAGATTCTGAAGAGGTAAGAGGAACACACCATCAGGTTAAGTTTGAAGATGAGCCCCTCTATCCAGATCGTGTCGAAAACCTTCTCAATCCCAATCTTAATCCAAGAATCGGGCCACGGCGACTTCGATGTTGTTCAAGACTGCCATAACATCGAGGTGGAACTGCATCATTGGGTACAGAGTCGAATGTTTTTTCCTGGAATTCGAATTGGAGGTCCGCGATGTTGATCAATTCTGTGCAGTGTCGTTTTATTTTCTGCACAAACATCTGTTTCAGGACTCTGCTCACTTTGGAACCCTTAATTCATGGAAAATAACAAAATTTTTCCACCTTCAGCAAAAAGCCAAGAACTGACCCAGAAAAGGGCAATCAAACGTTTAACCGAAACGTCTCCAACGCCACTGAACAGGGATGACCTACGAAACCCATCATTTTGAACATCCTCCCACCAGTCAGTTAGCAAACCACATTACGCCCCCAAAATCAAGTGTCATCGTCTACAAAAATACCCCGATGATTCGATGAGCGAGACTAGTGGCAATATTTTCCGTCACGTCAGGCGCCTCACCCCAGTGTCCGCGGTGTGATTTGTTGAGGCCTTCAGCACATTGGCGGCGTGGCGCACGAGCTCGCTCGTCGCCCTCACTCGCCGTCGTCAGGCGGCCATTAAGACCCCAAGAATTTATATGTTTACTTTTGAGTCGACGTAATTACTGGTTATTATTTGCTAAAGATAATTTCCTAATGGTCTCGGCGGTGGTGTGGGCCCGCTCGTCGGGGCCGCCTTTTAAGTGTCACCCCATTATGGCATGTTACGGCGATATATGACAAAAGTATTTCCTCGCAATATCCGTGGCCGTGGAATTTATTCACATCCGAAGGGGGTGTGGCGTGTAATAACCGCCCATAATGGTTCCTTTTACGACGTTCTCATGAATTATTTCGTTTCGTTACATCGCCTAAAGCGGAAGCCTATACGCCGCACGGGGTGGGGAGGGCGTAGATCAAACGCGCTGAGGTCGAATGCGTGGCGGGTGACTTTTATGCCAACCTTTGATGTAATTGGCTGAGTGAGATTGAAAATTGTGCGGGCCTCAGAATGAAAGATTGCAGAAAATGACACACGAGCAGGTTGTTCGTCACGCTGGCATGGGGGCATGTATGTAATTAGGTGAGCGACTGGCAACGCTTTGAGTGGTGACAGGTGAATATGTGGATGCTACGGCGTCAGGCGTACGCAATTTGGGACTCTTCTTTAATGTCAAAGGAGACTTATAAAACCAAATTGCCTTAAGGCATCCTGATGAGAGGATTTTCATGTGCCACGGTGCAATTAAATAAGAACACCAAGGCCATGAACAGTAGCTTCGAATACAAAATCTCCAATGAATGCTTAATTAATGGGAGTGTTTTTTTTTAAGGAGGAGGAGGTATACATTTGTGATGGAGGTCGCTCTTGTTGGCTTGCTTTCCATTCCTCTAAGGTGGGGGCTAAGATCAGAGGTGGACGTGAATAGTGGACGCTTCCAATTTCGGGTGGCAGATTATTTTCTGAATAGCCACGCAACCGGAAGAGAGGTCTTCGTTTGATACGTGTCCTTCAAGATTTGCATTACAGATGTTACAGATTTCAATTTTTTTTGACCAGGTGAATGGTCTGGAGCTTCGGTTTTTACTCTTTTCTTCCATAATTTAACCGATGTCGAAGGTCTTCCACAAATGTGACTAGGAATCTTTTTATCCGCATGCTTTTGTGCGACAAATGTTGTCAAAATTGGAGGACAGAGCTGGTGTGGAATTCATCGATTTACCACTGCGGCCGCAACATTTTCTAAGTTTCTTGCAGAGTCAAGGCAAGGTGTTAGCCTTGGAATGTCTAAAATCTTAAGCTCTCGCTTTACAGGCTTTATCAATGAAGACTGTGTCAGGGGATAAAAAGTTCTTATTTTGACTCTCATTCACCACAAAGCCCATCTTAGTTGCATTCCGATCGATGCTCGGAAACGTTCAGAACGTCATCCTTATCAGCAATTGCACCGAATTTGGGAGGTCCACTCAGTGTTACAACCTTTTTGAACAATTTTTTCTGAAAAGCTCATGACAGTCTACGGCATCGTTTAAAACTGTTTTGATATTTGAACATTCCCTAGTAGTCGGTCTTGCAACGATGGAAAAGTTTCGCTTGAATGTTGAAACTTGACTTTTCTGTTGATTCTGCGAGTGGAGGTTTGTAAATCGAAGAACATTTGGCGAGTACCGAACTGGAACAACTCATTTGCCTTTTTTTCGAAAAGTTCGGCAGGTATCTCATTGTCTGAGGCTTTGTTATCGAGATGAGAGTTTTTGGCCACAATCGACTCCGTATGCTGTCTGAAGGGGAATCCAGAAGTTTTTTGTTTTCCTAACTCGGATATTCACCAAGTTCGGATCCTTTCTTAATTCCAAACAAAAAAACAAAATGTGTGCGAAATGTAATTTTCTATTTCTTCAAATTGTACTACAGTGCGGAGTTGACATGGACCTCTGTCAACAAGCATCTACAGCTGGCTCGATTTTTGGCCAGCTGTCTTAAATTTTGGACTTAAAGTTTTTTGAGGTAATTATTCACTTGTGTGTGTCATCTGGTCCGTGGGCATCCTCCATTGCGTTGTGGCTCTGGTTTGAAGTTGAAGGCTCTTCGGGTAGGAGCAGTATGCGCTCTACAGGGCCCATGAAGACGCCCACATAAGCCCGTTTAGTTCGTGGTTGAATTTTCTTCTCCAAAAAACATGAACGCTTCGTCAGCTGTTCTTGAGATTGCCCTTTCAAATGTAAGTCTGCGTTGATTCTCGTTGCTGATGTTATTTGTAAAGTTTACTTGGAAGCAGAGATGGACGCAGTCCATCGCTACCTCGAAGCTATAATAGTCTATGGCGACGTTCTGGCTGAATTATGAACGTTTTGCGTCCTTTCTCGGAGTACTGCGTTTTGTCGTCGTTCAAAGTTAACCCGATTTTGGCCGCGTTAGCATCAAAGCCTGCAAAATTTTTATTGACGTCTCGCTGTGTTCTACTAACCACGTCAATGTCGTCCGAATAGGGTAGCAATTGTACAGATTTTTGGACGACCGCGCCTCTTGTATTGGCTAGTGAATTTTGCACGAATTCCTCAGGAACGACCTTGTAAAAGTCAAAGTCAAAAGTCGTGAGTTCGGTACCGACCTTGAAATCAAGGAATAGGTGGTGAGTGTCAAATTAAATCTCTTGGTTTTCTTACAGGTACTGCGGTAGTGTGAAGATTTTAGAATGGTTTCAGGCGTTCACACAAAACGACAGAAAAGATCTTCTGTGCGATGCTCAGTAAACTTATTCAAAAAATCTAAAAATAGTCCAAATCCTGAAATTAAATCCTCTGCTTCGAACTTAGGCAAAGATGTTGCAGATGCCAGTAGGCCTCTCCACATTACTACTCCTCTGCAATATTTTTTCTTCCTGATTTTTCGTTTTTTCATGTCTCTGCTTTCGAAATATTGGAATTTTCGAGTTTATGAGCTTTCAGTATTTTTTTGTGCCCAAACTTTCTTGAATCATCAAAATCGAAAGAAATCACTTTGATGAGTGCTTAAGGCTTAAATTATTTCGAAGCACTCTGGCCAAGTACAAGACAGATATGCACTTAACACAAAAGCGGTTAAACCATCGAACTCTTGAAATCTTTAAGAGAAAGTTTTTGGAGCTCTGCGACGGCATTTGGAAATAGAAACAATATGAATATGAAGCTATCCGCTTTAAACAGGGACAATAATATCAGTACCGAAATCAAAAGCAGAATCACTTTTGCCTTGGGGCTCAAGCCCTCTCTCGAAGGACTAAACTGGATTGCGAAAACAGCTTTATCATCCCAGTCCTTCTTTACGGCGCGGAAACGTGGACGTTACTAGACACAGATGAGGAAACCCTTAGTCTTTTTCAAGCGGAAAGTTCTGCACGCAATTTTTGGCTCTGTTTGCGTTAATAGCGTCTAGAGAACAAGATTCAACGACGAACTTTGTAGGCTGCACAGCGCTATGCGCCAGGTCAAGCGTTTTTGGACACAACGGTTAAGATGGCTGGATCATGTAGAGGGTATGGACACCACTGCTTCGGCGAAAAAAGTCTTTAAATCGGAGCTATTGGCATAACGCAACAGAGGATGGCCTTGGTTGAGATGGCTCACACAAGTGGAGAAGGACCTCAACCAACTTGCAGTGAGCAATTGGAAGCAGCTGGCAAAAGATTGTGCTAGCTGGAGAGGCATATTGGTTGAAGCCCAGGCCCACCCGGGGCTGTAGCGCCATGGAAAGAAGAGGAAGAATAATATGAAGAACACAATGAGGCAATGAAGTTGAAGCTTTTATTAAATTCCAAAAATTCACAACGACATTCACAAACAGATGTTGTGGGGAATGGTTGCTTCCTTCCGCTGTCAAAAGTACTTACACACGTTCTTCTTGCCACCGTTGCCCAACTACCCCCACAAAAACACCGTTAAACAGTTTTGTATAAAAAGTATTTATTTTCGATAAACTTTATAGCCAAGTACATATACAATACATATACAATACACTTTTTTTTAAATTTAAATGCTTACTTCCATTATATGCACAATCAAAGTTGCGATTCATCTACAAACTAAATTAAAAACATCTTCACGTATCCGGTGTCGGATTGTATGCGTAATAGTATCTATGACATGAAAATATTTATGAAGAACCCTTATCAGCTAGTCGCACGTTTGCCTAGCCTACACGTTAACGGAACAAAGTCGAGAAGAACCGAACAACCTATAGTCCACCATTTAATTTACGCTTTCTAAAAGTCGAGGGCCTTAAATCACTTAATCCTACATACAGAACTTTCTAAGAGGGATAATTACGAGGACGACGCCAACTGGCGTCCGCCTCCAATACACTCACGATACGACTATCGTAAGATCATCGAATTTATTACATATCCTATATACTATGTATGTGTGTGTGTGTGTGTGTGTGTACGTACAAGCTACAGTGTTATTATTAATTAACATAATTCGCTATCATTAAACGTAATCCTCACCCAAAGCGATATACAATGAGAGGCGAGTGAGTCAAGTTCGTTGGCTGATTGTGTATGAAAGTTGCACTTCAGTGTGTGCGTGAGTATGGGGCATGGGAGGAGATGGGAGAGTTTTTAGGGGGATAAGAACTTACGTAAGGAAGAGCCTCCGCAGAGTGGCACACACTCCTTCGGAATATACATTACGATATTATTTGATATCCCATTGGCGAGGCGCACGAGTGTAATCCTATTAGACAATTCGAATTCATCGTATTGCCCCTCATCGGCAGCGGGGTTGGGCTTCATTCCTCCGAGAGTCCGGAGTGTGGGTGGGTTCATCGCATCCTCATTCCGAATGAGGACCGTGTTAACTATAAAAAATAATCTTATCTCGTTCGTTTAATGTGCGGAATACGAAATAACGTCAAAGTATCTATTATTAGGGAGCGATGATGTTTACAAATTGTGTTTTTTTTTGTTTTCTTTTCTTTTTCTGACTATTTCTAATCCGCTTCGCAGTCCTCTCTTGTCTATGTGTTTCTTTTTGTTTTTGGTTTATTCTTGGCGGAAGTGGGACAAATTTCGAACGAAAAACTAACGAAACAGCTATGAGTCCATAAAAATCTACAAGTTCTACTTAAATTTAGTGAATTAGTCCGTTTTGATTTGCAGTAAGGCGATTTCTTCTTCTTATAATCTTAAATTTAAACATATTTTATATTTGTTTTTTTGTTGCTTTCTTAAATTAATTGGATTTTGGAAAAAAAGACATTTAAGTGAAAACAGTTAAATTTTTTCTCAAAAGGATCAAAGTTAGAAAAGTGGGCGATATCGCGAAGAGTGGAGAGAGTGAGACGGACTTTTTTCAATTTAGTCAATTTAATTTTGATTTTTTATCGATTTCTAGGAATATATTGGAGAGAAATTTTGACAAAAAGGTGGCTCTGTGGCTTGATAAATGCAATTGAAGTGCTATGTTCTGTTTATTGAACTAGTTCGATATTCAATTATCGCTCCTTTAGTTCAGCTTCCAAAGGGGTACCCAAAAAGGGTTCTTAATGTAAGTATACAATTTTTAAACAGGCAAACCTTTGATTTAATCTTAAGTTAGACAGCAATGTGAACTGCAAAATGGGGAAATACGTAAGAATTTAACGTAAATCTTGATTATTTTGATACCAATCTTCGCGAAATTCAAATATTTAACTAATGGTCAGTTTTTGTAAATCAATGCTCTAAGATACATAATCGACAAAAGCTTGCGTTAGGAAGAGATTACGTGGATAGTAAGATCACTTTACGGAGCAATCAGTCAGCTTAACTAGGGAAATCTTTCTCCTTGAGTGTCAATCTTGCAAGACTGTCTGATGAAATTTTCTCCAGTGTATAATCGCATTTCCATTTCCCAGATCTTGTTTGGAACGAACAATGACTCTATGACGGGAGCAGGACGCATTTTATTAGACGACTAGCATTCTTGACTCTCATAATGTGTATTAGGACATAGCGTAACGATATACCTACGATTGCATTTTCGGACACTCGCTTAAGCTCAAACAAGAAGAACAAAGCCATCAGCGGAATTGAAGGTTGTCTATATGTGCCCAAAACGTGCAGAAAAGAGTGTGTTAATCTACAGTGAGGTTCTTTGTAGTAGTCTCCAGCAAGAGATCATACGTCTCAGTGAAGAGATCGTATGATATTAACCTCAAAAATTAAGCAATTTTGTTTCTGCTAGTACCCTGAATCGGTTTTACATACGCTTGTTCAATCCTTTGCATGGCTCAGAAAAGTTTTTAAGTTCATTTTCTGTGCTGTCAGCATCGCTGTCGTTTTGTTCTTCGCTTTACTTAAGTACTAGCGGTGAGGTAGTAGGCATTGATAATAAATTACCTCAAAAAACATTGAAAAAAAGCGGCAGGAATGTCCATAAAGCATACATGAAGTTATAACAGTAACAAAACGGCACTCAAAATGTTTGTGCTGCAATACAGTAGTTGGAGAAATTACCTCCGAATGTGCAACTTAATTCAGGTTAGTTCGATTATGTTCAAATATTCTTCCATAATTACTATTGAGAGTATGGGGAATTTGTTGAGCTGTTGAGCAAAATTAACTTAAATAAAAATGTTATTGTGAACTAGTTCACTTTGATCTCTTAACACATCTCTTTGTTGAATTAGTTCGTTCATGGGCTACACAAGCTTATCTGAAAACAGCTGAAATTAGGGCGGATAGTTTGGTAGTGTGAAGGCGACATCATGTCAAAACGAATTTTTGTGAGAATGTTATATCTGCCAGCTTATACTCACTGAGCATTGTCAGTTAGCATAAGTAATAAAAGAAAGTTTCTATGCGTATGAACTGTGGATTTATTAAAGACTTATTGAAGTCCGACCTTGAATCTGCTTTTGAAAATACGCGACATTTTACATATTTAATTTGTGCTTAATTTCTTTTGGCCACCCTCACTCGTTTCTTTTCTTGTAGAAAACGTTGTCTTTGCAATGATTTTTAGTGAAAAAGGAAAAAAGTGTCAAGACGTACACAAATCCGTCTTTGGGATGTTCCAAAGGTGTGTCGTTGAACAAATGCAAATGTTGCAAGTTAAATACCATTCGAATGTATATCATCATCTATCCCGAATTACTTCTGAGTCTGACTAGCTTTTCATATTAAAATTGAGTCTGAAGACGAAAATCCTAAGATGTCAGCAGAAGTCGCTTGCAATGATCCGGCGAAAGGAGACAACACTCTGATCAGTGTCTGTTTCGACATTGTTTAAGAGTCTGATTTTTCTTCTGGATTCCTGGCAGCTTATACATCTCTTACGTGAGACATTTGTTTGGAGAACATGTGTTCACGCAGTGCGCCTTGGAGCCACTAACGTCAAAAAAGTTTTCAGACAAGGCAATACGCTATCATGTGATTTCTTCAACATCATTCTTGAGAAGATCGTGCGAATCTCACAAGTCAGCCCCAGAGGCACGATCTTCCAAAAGGCCGTTCAACTTCTTGCTCACGCGGGTGATATTTATGTCTTTGAACGATTGAAGAGAGCGATGAGGCTTTTGCTGGCATTAAAGTGGAGGCGCCTCAAGTGCCTCTAGCAGTGAATGAGGACAAAACAATGTTCTTACGGTCATCACGGAAAAACGCATAATTTCGGCTTCTCCGACATAGCGTCATATTGGACAGCAGAAACAGCAGCAGGTAGTCAAGAAATTCGTCTAACTCGGCTCAGGGATAAATAGAGGTCAAGTGTAGAATTACTCTTGCCAATTGCTGCTTCTTTGGGCTTAAGAAGCAACTGAGCCATCATTCGAAACATTAGTTGACTTTGTACAGCATTTTGTTCATCACCGTCCTGCTCTATGACAGACAAGTTATGTATGTGATCTCTGATCCTGTTTGCGTGGATGGCATCTTTAGAAGAATATTCAACCAGGACTGTATAGCGGCATGTATATAGTTAAGCGTCTTCGGATCCAACGCTTAAGATGGATAGGTCATGTAGAGCGAATAGACATCATAGCTCTGACCCGAAAAGTCTTTAATTCCTAACGATTGGGATAGCATAATAGAGCACTTCCTTGAGTGAAATGGCGCAAGCAAGTTAGAATGACCACAACCACCTGGAGGCCGTGCTTGCCAGAGAGGCTTGTTGTTAAAGGCCCAGGTCCAACACAGACTTAAGCACCAAACAAAACAAAAAAAAATATGCGTTGGAGTACTTGAGGTCAGGGAGGTTTTGAACACGCGTTTCATATATTTTCTGGGGGAAATCATCAATTTTAAAAATTCCTAAATCACTCTTTAATGCCTTCCCAAAGAGATAAGTAATGTTGATTATTTAAAAATCTACAAATGGTTAATATAGTTCATAGAAAGGGATAGTGACATGTAGAGCTAGACATTAACAGTTTGACAGTTGACCTTATCGGTCTTAAAACATCCCTTTAAAAAGTAACGATATTCATAAACGACTGTCAAGAAGAGACAGAAATTCTTGATCATCTTTGAGATTTAGAACAACATTCCGAACTCAAGGCAGTCTAGCATGTAGCTCCCCAACACAAAATATGTGACAGAAGCTTTGAAATCACTCAAATGTCAACTTTTTTGTAGAGCCGCTGTAAAATTCAGCATGTTTATCTCGCGGTGTCTTAAAACCAATCAAACCTGGTCCACAACCCATATACCTTCTCAAATCTCCTGTGAAGTAAAGCAAAGTGTAACATCACCGTCATACCGAAGTTCTTTTCAGAACAGCAGACATCCCTTCAAGGACCCACATAGCGTTGCACATTGTCATGTAAATCCCTCTCCTCCAATACAATACACAAAAAATCAGCATATTCCATGAATTCATTATCAGTTGGCAACTTTCAGCACTCTTGCGACATCCCCTGTGATTTAAATTCAATATATTCGAGATAAAAACGCATTTCCACCAACAGGACAAGAGTGTCCTCTCCAAACGTATGTCTGTGTCCATTCAGTTAATGAGGATATTTAAGTTATGTACAATTAAACAAACAGGAAATCCATTTCGCATCCGCTTCACATTCCACTGCATATCGTTGTCCTCCGAAGTTCACTGAATTCATTAAGAAATGTTCAGCATGTTCATTCATTAATTTGCATCGTCAGTTATTTATTTCAGCGCTTAGCCGCAGGCGACGGATTATCCTGTCCATGGGGGATGTTCATCTACAGTTCTGTGCTCATCTCACCGACTATTGCGCTCTGAAAGTAGTTTCGAAATAAAGAAAGAGAGAGAGAGAGAGAGGGGGGGAGAGAAAAAAGGACACCATTATAATTCATTCAAAAATACGAAATAAATAAAATTTAAAGTTTCTTTCTTTGAAAGGGGGAAACAAGGACTCGGTCAAGGATTGGGCATTTCATTAGAAATCTACATGAGCTACTGCTACCAAAATCTTTGCTACTTGATGGATGGGTGGATTGGGGTGTGGGGGGTTGTGGTGGGGGGTGGTGTGTTGGTCTACGTCGATGACATGAGCGGTCCTCTCTAGGCTCTCTGTTCTAGCATGAATGAAAACTAATTAATTATAAGCAGGAGCGAAAGCCATGAGGGGTGCGGGCAGTTGTGCTGAGTGCTGAGTCGAGCACAATCTCCGATGGGGACTTATAAATAATTTCACAAGGACCCTCTTGTTTGGCGCCACATTCGTCCGCACAAATACATTTTGGGGAACCTTAGGATGTGTGTGTGTGTGAGTGTAGGGTTAGAGGGTTGTATTCTCACACATGCATTTGGAATTTAAGATTTTTATCGAGTGACAGCGGCGGGGTTTGACAGAAGAGACAGAATCAGCCTGTAGTGTCCTTGTTATTCTTTAAAAGGACATTTAGATGACAATTGTATACACATATCGGTACGGTTTGGCTGTAGTTGGTCTTGTGTGTGTTTTTTTTTTTCCTGTTTGTTGCCTCGTTTGTGCCAGAGAATATAGCCTTGTGAATTATTATGCCATTCCGTAGTGCTAAGTGAGGCGTTTTTATTGCGAGAATCCTTTTAAGTTCCTTAAGGATGTTTATGACCACTTCTTCGTTTGTTTTATGTGAATGAAACTGTTTTGTTTATTTGACTTTTATTGAGAATGAAGCATATTTAAGGGAGGCTGGCAGCCAGGACACTTCAACACAAAACACAAAAAGAAACACAAGAAAAAAAACTTTTCTACTTAACATATGACACACGCTATTGACGGCGAAGGGGAGTGATGCAAAGTCGGTGGGGATCGTATAAAAAGTTTATTGTGTCATACAGAGATTTCTAGTTAAGTGGAATGCGACTTGCGTATGCTGAAGGACGCCATTTTAAGCCGTTTCCTCGTCATATTTTGTGTTATTTTTTTTATAGACGTCTCTTTGGACGGTCCTAGACATAAACTTGCTGAGAGTGTCCATGGGCAGAATATAAACACCGAATTTAATTTCCTTTTGAATGACCCGGGGTTAACAAGAAACCACAAATGACATTTGAAAGGGGAGGAGTTACGTTTTACGGCCTACAAGGTGACGCGACAGATAAGGTATTCTTCTCGTCTTCTGCTTGTCTTTCAAGGACTCTCAATTTTATTTAAAAAATTTCTTCGCATGAGGGAGAGCCGAAGTGGTGAGAAAGTCATCCTTGTTTTGTCACAGCTGATCGGGTTTGCGAAGCTGAAGCTGTAGAAAGGGGTGGACAAAGAGCTTGGAATGTATTCATAATCTGATAGCAAGGTTTGGTGTGAGGATTGGTGTTTTTCACCGCCTGTCGATGTCAAACATTTCATGATTTGACATTTCGTTACGCCTTCATTTACGTTTTTCCAAAGAGGCATGAATGAAGCTTGTTATTTAAGTTAGGTCGTTACTGTGTTCCAGAAATGCGCCAGAGTTTAAAAAATTTGGACTAGAGTACACTCTCTTGGGTCGGGACCCCACCAGCCGGATAAGGATATGTTTGAAATGATGGAAACATGGCGAAATGGAGGCTGCATTCGAAAGTAATCCATCTTCTGAATAGGGATACGTCAAGAAGTCAGATGAAAGCAGAAGACTTAACACGCTCCATGGTGATTTCTGTGTCACAAGTTGAAGGTTCCAATATTTTCTTCTTCTTTTGCAGGCGCTGCAGTCCGGGGTGGACGTGGGTCTTAACCAACATGCCTCTTCCGCTAGTACGATAGATTCAATATCAGTCAGAAGTTATTTTCAGGCTCGAGAACTGCTTTTAGTTCAGGGACTACAAGCAAAAGTTGTTGTTATGGTGGATCTGCTAGTGTTCTATCAAGTGTCATTTTCAAAGACTGACTACATGGTGCGTCTTAACGTCCATGCGCTCTACATGGCCTAGCCATCTTCAGCAACTACTGGTACTTTATTGTGCTTGCTCTCAAGTGTAGAGGTGACCTACAGTTTAATGCCGCCTGTGGAATTTGAGAATCTCTTCATAAACATTCGTTGAGTATTTTCTGCAATCCCAAAGAAGGGGCGGCGTGTAAACATTTGAGGTTTTCAGACTCGGAAATGATCCTTGGTGTGAACCGACGCACCTAGAGCCACCTAGAGGTGGCACTATGCCACGGCGGCCACATTTCTATGCCTTCCTTCTTCCAATTCTGCTCTCAGATGACACATTAAATCCCTAACCAATCTCTCTACTTATAACGCCCCACAAGTAGTCGTTGGTTGAAGTGGCAGACTGGGCAAGTCGCTGGTCCACATGGGTCTGATCAAGCCTATTATGATGCTCCAGCTACTCCAGAAGTCGTTGTGGGAAAGCCCTAGCTTGTTAACCAGTGACGACACCAATGAGAGTTCTGATGGCTGTTAATACGACGACGAATATGATGAAGTTTATTTAGCCACCAAATCTTGGTTTTAACATCAGCTTGGTAGTCCGACAAGTTGTGCACTCGGGCCATTTACGATTCAGTTTATTTAATGCGTTTAGCTGACGAAGATGCTTGTTTGAGGAATATGACATGAAAGGTACAATTCCTTAAGTAGTTGGCAGCGGAATTTCTATGCGTCCCGGCACGCACATGCTGTGAATGCTGTAGTATTGTAAATCTGAATGTGACAGGATTTGTGAATCACATGATTCAAAATCACTTTCGTCACACGTGTCTATGGGATCTCTGGCGGGCCTAAAGTCCATTTGCTGTGATGGTGGCTACGAGGGAACTTGTCTGATAGTACCATCTTGGGCACAGGCTATATTTTGGTGCAACAGGAAGTCAGGAGCCGCTGGCACTTGTTTTGCCCGTTGGTAGCCCCCCCTGCTAAAGTATCATGGTGGCTGTGACAAAATCGCGAGCAGAAGTTAGATAAGTGCATAGTGCTGACTGTCCCGACTCAGATGTCTTACCGCACTCATTCAGACTAAGCGGTTACGAACAGTTTCCCGGCTCAGTGTGGAGTTGCACTGCAACCGAGTGCTATGTCCCATGGATCGGTAGAGGTGTGAGAAAGGCTTCGCTCCAAACAAAGGTGAATCATGATTCCAGTTGGAACTTGTAAGGTGCCTAGCATAGCCTTCCTTAGGACTCTCGGGAAAATGGTCTCCGTTGTATTGGACCTTCAAGGCAGGTTACCATGCACAGCCAAATCTCACATTTGTAGTGCTTAGCCATTTTGCTAAGAGACATGCGTCATAGAAGGGATGCACTGCTAAAGAATTCGAGAATTTGCTTGGCTATCGCTACAAATGATAATACCCTTTTGGATATTACAAGTGTGTCCTTAATAGGGATCATTTCAGCCAAAAGCAGGCTAAACGGCATTGAGAGATTAAGCGAAAGGTTTAAGTAGAGTGGATACCAATCCAAAGTCCCTAGGTTGTCTTCGACTCCTCCGTGGAGATTCGTTGAGAACTGTCCAGCGACTTTGAGTCAGACTCTCTCAGACTCTCCTAGAGACTATGCTGGTTGACGAGCTTGGACGAGGTTAGATCACTAAATGCATCCACCAAAGAAGTGAATTTAATCAAGCCGCTGTTCAAGCCACCACCTAACTCTCTACTAGCTCAAGAGGTGAAGAAGTACATTAAGTCCGTTGGCTGGAGTACTTCTTAGCGGCTCACATAGTCAATAGATAATAGAGTCAATTAAGCCTTTGTTCGTCTCTTCTGTCTTGCGTAAAAACCTAAAAAACTCACAACCTGACTTTAAGTTCATTAAACGGCAGAAATTCCTACGAAGGAACAAAGCGACTAATTTGCAGTTAAATCAAAGACCTATCTGTTGTCAGCTGCAGTGATGTCATCTATCGGTCATCAAGGCTCCTTGAAAAGGACTTCGCACAAGTCTTCTTTTAATTTACTGCAATCTTGTCGAGCATCTTTCCTTTCACCGGCTCTTCCTTTCTGTAACCGCAAAAAATCCAAACAACCGGTGCACCAAACAAAACCCTCAAAGTCAACTGAGTCCTTTGGCAGAGGTCCCCTCAAGAGTTGCTTTTCGTCAAGCAACTCTTTCTTTATCGTTACTTTTTTACCGGAGCTCTGCGTTCTCCTTGACATCGTTTCCGAACAATCCCGAACAGAAAGTAACCAATTTTCTGTCCAAGGACTCACTTTCAGTCTTTAATTAGCCTCATCCACATCGTAAGTTCCATCAAAACACAACACAGCCGAAGACAAATGGAGTTTTGTCCCTCTCCGGTCGGTCATTCGGGGTGAATGTGGGACGGAAATACACAAGGAACCGACAGTTTCTTATCCCTGTGACTTCCTTTTGACTTTGCCCATGGAATTTGTGAATAGTTTGCCTGCCATAGCGTGCAGTTTTTTTCCTTTTTTTCGTTTTGGTCTTTCATCCCTCTTTCGGGATATTTCACTATTAGGAGAGCAGGATGTCACGGGATGGAAATGTAGGACTCTTCATTAATTAGTTGCAGGCTGCTCCTTTTATGGCCGTTTTGCAGTTTATCGCTGCTGGCGCTTCAATTTCCTGCGCAAAAGTTGTAATTGCACTCAATATGAAATTATCACGCAAATTGAATTGGCTTGCATAATCCGTGAAAAAGAAAACTTGGTGCGTTGGGATTGCAGGTTAATTCACCCGAAGACGGCACGACCTTCCGTCGGAACTTTTTCAATTAGTACTTCAACTCCAACGCGGCAGCGGTGGCGGCATTGGCATACAAAGGATAACGCCGGTACATAGCGGCGCGAATGAGGTGATTGTGCTCCCTCATCCAAGACACGCACAGCCTGCGAACCAAGGCGCAGACGGTAATTCACGGCGGTGGTGTTGGCGGCGGCACTTCAATCCTTTTTCTAATTATCCCAAATGAAAGGATTTTTATTAGTGCCATGCCCAACCACCACTCCCATCACTAGCAGCCAGCCGCCGGAGGCGTGTTGATGCCCGCCCAATTGCTGCAATTAAAATAAATTTTTAAATTCGCACGTGAATCCTGCGGCTTGGCGGTGGTGCTCGGGATGGGGGCTGAATCCTTCCGCTGTCGGCTTGCGGTTGTGTGCCAATGCGAGAGAAATTATGTACGCTCGCACAAATTGAATTTCAAGTCATTACGTTCGTTTGCAGGGGGGCGTCACTCTGCATTGTCGTCTCACCCTCTTTCACCAGCCGCACCCGTGCAAGGATACGAACAATATTTCACATACTTCCCGGCACGATGGCAGCCGGGGCGCATTATAATTTCATGCAGAAATCTTTAAATGAGGCTGAAAACACAATGTCCTTGTTACATGTACATTGTGCGCGTTTCTTTATTGTTTTCTGGCGGGCCTTCCCTTTTTTCGCCCTGAGATGTCACGAATGGAATTTTTGAATTCTGGGGTCCTTTCAATTTTTTTTATAGGTCTATGCCCTGCCATAAACTCGAAAGTGATTATCGTAACAAATGGACGTGCTTTCTCGTCGCGGAAACCACCATCACCTCACCGGCTGCGAGGGGTGGGCGGATGGGTGGCGTTTGGGTGGTCCTTTGTTTACATTACCATATCATTGTCGGGAAGGAAGGACGTCGACAATTTATTTTTCGTGTCCTTTTGGGTAAATTGAAATAATTCCATTCCGACGCAGCCTACGACTGTGGTGGTGGCCGCACATCTGACTGACTGACTGACTGACTGACTGTGAATGTGGGGTCGTTGCTTGATTCTTCCGCTCTCGACTGGGGCAGGGAGATCTTTGCCATTTGCACGCATGATGAAGCAAATTGTAGGCGGGGCTGCGCTGGATTTACTCGGTTAAAACACACATCTATTCGAAGGAGGATATAATTCGCCGCTAAACACTTAAAATTTATCTGTATCTCATTCAATTGGTTTTGTTATTGATTCCAGATACGACTTTCGCTTGTTATCCACCCTTGCGCGGTGGCAGAAGGGAGCCACCGTAATTGAGGGAATGTCTTGGTTCATTGTTTTCCTCTTCGCTGTTGTGTGTTGCGATTTGTTGCCGCTTTGACTTGGGCTCCATGGGGCAGTTAGCGGGCGAGGGGAGGTATCTGCGCCTACATTTTGATTAGAGCCAAAACCATGGGAGTCTCGATTTGGATTTATTTTTATGCTGATGTAAGTATTTTTTTTGTTCGTTCGTTTTGCTGTGCGGGGAAAGGTGAAATGGATTACCGGAGGATGGATGTAATTTGAAAGCTATAAAGTGAATTTTTTGATTAAATTTAGAGCATCCTTGTGTCACTGAGCGTACGGATTTTCATGGTTATTGCCGCGTGTCTGTTCTTAGAAATGAGTTGCCATTATTAAGCGAAGCTTTGGCTGGTTGTTATGATGTCAGCAACTGCTTTGCATGCTGTCGAAGCTATCAAACGGCAGGAAATTACTTGGAAATAAACTTTGCGACTCTTATTTAAGATTCACTGTTAAGATGTGTCTGTGTGTTGCGAGTGGAAATATTGCGACACAGTTAGTATTGATTTGATATGGGGGAGATTTATGTGAGTTTAAGGAGGGGGAAGAGAACGAGTCTACGAGAACATTCGATTTGAAATTTGAAACGTGGGGCAGTCCGACCCGGAAGCAAGGACCTGAAGACCTTCGTTTTTAAGTGGCAGTAAATGCGAAGAACCATCATCACCAAATTGAGGTCATAATCTAAAGGTAAGTGGGTAAAATTTGCCTCAGATAGAAACGAGAGAGCGAAAGTTATTTCTCACAACTGTAAGATGATGCGTCAGGTCACACATCGAAGTCTGGAACCTGAAATTCTTCACGTCACCACTTCTTTTGAATTTAACGCAAAGAGTGCTAATTGTCTACGAGAAGCTTCTCAAATTTAACCGTTCGGAGTCAGTAGTAAACTGTAGTCTCCCCTTTACTTCTGAGAGAGCAAAAACATGTATAACACGAAGGGTTTCTGGAGAAGTTAGGCCTTGGTTTCTTGCGGACTATAGTTTTTACCCAGTTTTTCAGTTGTTCATTTTCTTTGGTTGATGTCTTTACGTCATTAAAAGTCAAAATCATACCTCAAAAATCGACACATGCTGCTGATGATTCGGCAAACCGTCTCTTTACCAAATATTCAACATATTTCTATCTATGTTAAAATTCAGTTTGTCTTCCAAACTCGCCACTTGTTCAGCTATTTTGGTTGAAAGAACATTGGTTCTGCAGCGAATCTCGCCGTCTTTTTATCGACATTGAATTTTGTGCATAATCTGGAATTTTGGCTTTCACTCGTTCAAATTATGAGTATAAAATGAATGATCATGGGAAAGACTGCTGACTCGATTTAAGTGTTTCGAAGAGGACTGCATATTGGTTCAGTATTGTGTAAACTGAGGTAAAGCTTAAAATACCCAACAAGCCACATGGCATCCATTTCAAAATTAAGCAGTGGATCGGATCTTGGATCAGTGGCGGTACATGGCGAGTGTCACTACAGATATTTTTCACGACTGCCTACCACAGCAATGATCTGAATTCATTGAACAATGATCATACCTGAGTTGTCCGCACCGGGATCTTTCTTGTGGCATTTTTGCATTCACAAAAATTTTGCCAATGAGAAATCATTAGGATTTTTGATTTTTGGAACTTTGACGTTTTTTCATTTCGGATCTTCAAGATCATGCGCTTTTGTGCACTTGAGCTTCTGGGATTTTGGATATTTTTTGTATCTTGGGTGTTAAGTATTTTGAATTTGTAAGCTTTTTTTCATTTCAGAACCTTGGAATTTTATGGTATTTCCAGATATAAGTTTCTCGAAATTTTAGATTTCGGGATTTTCGATTATTTTTTTCAGAATTTCGGGCATTTGTCATAAAAATATTCTGGGCTTTTGTGTTTCTGAGCATTTGTGCTTCTGGGATTTTCAATACTTCATTATTTTAGGTGTTAGTATTCTGAATTTTCAAGATTTTGGTATTTTAGAGTTTTGGGATTATGAGGCTTTGTTCATTTGGCTTCTTGAATTTAAAGTTATTTTTAGACTTTTCATATTTCTAGATGTTGGGCTTTGGGATATTTCTGGACTTCAGATTTTCAAGATTTTGGATTTCATGATTGCGTCGTTTCTGACTCTTGGACCTCCCGTAAGTAGATTATAAGTTCTTGTGATTTTGGAACTTTGCGATTTGGGATGCTTAATTTTACTGTGTACTTAATTTTTCTGTCTTTCGGCACTTTTTTTTCAATCTTTCGGCATTGTCGCACTTTCGAACTTTGGGCATTTCTGTATTGCGAGTCTTTTGGATTTTGGATTAAGGGATTTTGGCATTTCTGGATCTCGTACTTTTGGCATTATGGCTTATGTGTCATCTGAGGCTCCATAAGCCTTAGTTTCGTGGGTATCAATGTGGATCAGATACTTCTGCGAAGGGAAAGGGTTTTATTCCGTTCGTTTGGTCACGTGGTACGGATGTATCCTTCTTGACTGCCTCCGAAGCGTGTCTTAGATGCAATTCCATCAGGTAGACGGCTTCTCCTGAGACCCAGGACGAGGTGGTTGGATTAAATACATTAACTTGTCTGGTTGCGCTTGGGAATAGCTCCTGTTGAGATAGAGCTGCCGGCGGAGGATCTAGTGGCCTCTAGGTCTCTCGTGGTTGCATTACCTCAGTAACCTCTTTAGTGGAACATGCGAGTTGAAAAAGATAAAAGTTTTCGTCGTTTCGGTCTTTAGAGAGACTGGATATTTGAGGATATTATATTTTCGAGCCTCTTCATTTAAAGGTATTTGACGTTTCGTTGATATCTTTTTTTGGTATTTCTGTAATTTGTTTTCATGATTTTAACTTTTAGGACTTTTTTTAGGAGTCGCCCAAAGGTACTAAAGGGAATTCTAATACAAATAACACATGCATCCCCTTTAATTTAAATGCAATCGGCTTGTTGTATTCAACGTTTTCCAGTTTCCTGTGGCATCTGAATAGAGCTTTAGCTAAACGTAAATACATATCTCCACCACACATTCAAACAACTTTCCTATTTGTGCTCTTATGGAAGCTGGCACACAACTTCTCATCGAAATACCACAAAGTTGTATTTCCTGTGACACTTATGATGACACAGGTTTACTCAGCATTTCGGTGTCGAGATTGTTGTATAAAATATAGGTTCGGACACCCCTGAATTGAAGCTGCTAATAATTTACTTTGTAACAACACTTGAATTAGGTACTTTTGATTGTAACATAGACCTGATCTACTACCTAAAACTGCCTTTCAAATAATTAAATCAAAACTTGGCAAACCACGCCAGTGCCTAACGATTGCATTAAGCGAGGCCCAGCCACCACCCCTAGCATTATCTAACCGACCAAACTGTTTCATGAAGAAGACTCTATTTCTATTCAATTTTTAGATTTCTACAAATTTCAAATTGGAAGCGTGGATAAGGAATACATGTACATGAAATTAAAGTGCTATTATTTTAAATCTAAATTAAGCATTTCAAAGCTACAAAAAAAATTCTACAAAGAAAAACGTCAAACTAAAAACAGGATGTATACAATTTATGTTCAAGGAAATAGAGAGAACTAAGAACAAAAACAAAAACAAGATCCAACTTACCGTCGGCTACTTTGGATAATTGGTGTTAGTATTATCTCTAAGCTGGAGGATTTATTTTGAGCGTTAACATTATAATCAACACTAGTGAGAGCGGTGTTGGTGGTGTTCGTGTTGTTATGGTTGTGCTGCTGGGACATCTGATTTTGGGTGAGTTCCGTCAATCCCTCACTACTACAGGGGCTCTAACAAAAACATACACACATACAACGCATGGAGAAATGAGTTTCTTGTTTTTTGTTTTTCTTCTTTTCGAATTTACAATTATTTGCCGTAACAATTCATTGTATTTTTGTTTTTTTTTGGTTTCTATTCAGTTAACAGCATGCGGCAGAAATAAACATGAAACGTTGTTATTTGAATTTTTCATAATTCAAATGGCAGGCAACAGGCGGTTAAACATTCAGATACATACACATACACATTCAAATATACAATTTTTGTTCAGACTAAGTAATCAGATTAAATATAAACAATTAATATTCCAAAAACAAACACCGTGGATGAGTGGGGGGGGGGGGGGGTAGGACTGTAAGTCAACACTATTGCATGCACATTTTTTTTGGCTGAATTCCGCCGGAAGTAATGAATAAATTTGTTAGATACATTTTGGGATTGAATCAAATTTTCACAGGGCCACGAGTGTTTTGTTGCTCTTGAATGGCAGTCGCAGTCAATGTGGATTGCCCATGACAACTGCAGTGAGTTTAAAATTATTTTCAGCGAGTCAAAAACAAAAATCAAAAAAAAAAGTTCAATTTTGAAGGAGACAATGCTGGTTTGCTGGAATGAATTCGAAATATATTGAAATTGGATTGAGGTAGATTCTGACAAAGACTGCTGATCAAAGAAGGACGCACGTTTCTCACACTCCAGCAATTGTCAAAATATGCGATAATCTCTGAAATTTTGTCAAAGTTGATTTTGCGATTAAAGGAGGTGTGGAATGAATTTTGTTGAGAGCTCAATCTTAGTCATGATTTCAGTGCGGACGAGTTTGAAGAGTCTTTTCGATTTTTAGATACTGACCTTTGTGTCATAATACGCGTGCGAAAGGGATTGCAAATCCCCTGATTGGAATCAAGTCACGGCACGGGTCGAAAGAAAGGAGAAAGATGAGGTAAAGATGCACTATTACCAATGGCTTTGAATTGTAATGCGAGACATCGAGTTGGGCTGTGCATTCAAAATTCGTGTGGTGCAGCGGAACAAGTCTTCTTTAAGAGGCCTTAGGGAAGAACTGATGGACATTTTGAGTGCGCACAACCAACTTGGAGTGCGCAACTGGCGGCAGCTGGCGAAGCCCAGGTTCACCCTAGACTGTAGCGCCACAAGAAGAAGGAGAAGAATTATTTTAGTGGTTGATTCTATATTTCACTTGTCGACATTATGATAAAATACTAATACGACCGCGACATTTCGTCGGATTTCTAAAGGATATACTGACTTAGCCATACTGGTGTGTCATATACCCTTTATTCATAGCAGCCGTGGCGCCTGGGTAAGTAAGTGGATTCACACGCTGAAGGGTTGAAGTTCGATTCCGAGACTGAACATTTCACACATTTTTCCAGACTGCTTCTGACACCCAGAGTGTGTTTTTTGCCCATGAAAAGCTCTTCAAAATTTGAAGTGTGGACTAAAGGTCCCTTCTTCTTGTGATGAAATAAATGCACACACAACACACAAGTTGCTGAAGAACAAAGGTCTTGGTTCCTTGTGGGCTATAGTGCCTTTAAACTTATTTATTTTCGACTTTTATCGTCCGATTTGAGTTCTATCCAATAGGTGTAGACAATCTTTGGATCACCATACCGGACTAGACTAGACTACACGAAACTGTGTTCATACTTGGAGTGAACCAAGGCCTTATATATTGTAGTCTAATCAGAGGCGGTTTCGAATAAGGAAACCCCTTTTCGGCGAATCATATCATAATATGTTTACAATTTAATGCTGAATGCATACACACACCGCGGATTGAAAGTCTTTTACCGAGGATGAAAAGTCCTCAGGCAAATGACATCCCTGCCTGAGACAGTTTTATTAATTATCTGCAGAAAATTGATTTTGAAGATCCTTCTCTGACATCTGGCACTGTTTTGACACCTAAAGGATCGAAAAAGGTATAAGGTTAGGCAAGGCAACGAAAAGGAGACAATCACTGCTTTGTCGAGTTTCCACAGTATATCAGATAAGTAGACTTTGGGAAAGTAAGATATACAAAAGACGCAACCGCTGTCGGTTTGTCAGATATTCTTGAATAAAGCTGCTTTGTTTATTTTGAAAAAAGACGGATAAACTCGGAGACTCAGAGGAGTGATTGACATTTTTTCTAATCTAAATTGATCCAAATTTTGAGTCGATGGGCCCGTTACTTCACATCGAACACCAATCGACGATCAGTCAAATGCTGGACCGAATCTAAAGAGTGGATCCACGCAACAGTGAGCTGGACAAGTATTCAAGCATACAACCGGTGCATCGACTTTTTTCTCAAACAAATGTGTTTTTCTTTAAAAAGAAAATGGGAATTCTTCAGTCAACAAGTGAAATTGAAATGTTTGATTTTTACGGTTGGCGATGTTTCTCCGAACATATTTTTTATTCGAACATTTCTAACTTTTGCGGCCGAAATCTAACACAGATTTCAACATAGTTTTTGCAGTTAAAGTTCAAATCCGTTCTGTGGTCTCATCGAGACAGTATTACACTCCACACAAGCCAGCAAGACTTACAGTTTTGAAAGAGAGACTTACAGTTTTGAAGTTGAGTGCTCGAAAATTATTCGACACTGCCACTTTCCTGGACATCACATTTCTTCTTTTGACTTGGGATACGTCAAGTGCTTATTTCACTTTAAAAGCCTAATCACGTTGAGTGAACGCAAATTTAACATTCAGTTGGTTTTGACAGAATGTTGGGTGACGGACAGTGTGTTAAGACGAGACGAAGTTAAACTGAAGATCAGGCAATTCTCCAGAGATCTTACTACACTTTGCTGTTAATAAACTGCCGTCACAATGCACAAAAACTTTAAACTGCATCCCACCTCTGGACACGGTCGTCCCTTCTAAAGTTTCGATAAATGTCTGTTCAGAAGCACAACATAATCGACGTGACAGTAAAGCCGATATTTGAATTTCCTAAATTTCAATTACCCGCCCACACTGATGTTGAAATTGGCTGGCACATGTGCTCCTCTGCCCTCCACCCTCCCATTTCAAACTGCAGCCTGTCCGTCGCAGACTACTCCTTGATTCATTAAATTAATCATCATCTCTGCATCCCTACTGCATACCAGTATTTGTCGAAAATATGAAAGATTTCCTCAATCTTTCCCAGCTGCACAAGCGTTTCCCTCTTTGCAGAGGCAGGCTGCTGCTGATTCAAATTGGACACGGGTGTGCATGTAAAGTCCTTTATGACCGGTCTCCATTCACGAATATCCTCCCAATCAGTGGCCCATTCATTTTGGTATTCATTTGAATCGCACAATTCAGTCCGTATATTCCGGCATCAAACATAACAACCCCTCGTCGCCGCCCACAGACACAAAGGCCACCGTCGCTCGTAAAAACATGCTTCTCCTTTACTTTACTGCAATTGGCTCGACCGATTCTTATCTCAACCTATCACGGATCAAGACCCTCTTGCTCGGCATAATCAAGCGTCAATATGTAACGTCCGACTGCAAAAGCTCCCCACTCTATGTGGCTTGTGTGTGGGCTGGGTGGTGGAAGACCAGTGTGCTGTGCACAGCTCGTCTCTGGTAATTGTGCTGAGATCGAAAGTTCTTAAAACTTTGAATCCTTGAAGAAAATCTTGTGAGGGAATCCCCATCAGTCTGGGTGCAATCCCCTGACTGTTGCTTCCCCGGGCGCCGCCGCCGCAACCTCCACCTCCTCCTGCTGTGTTGTTCTAATCGATGAGGCTGAGGAGGTTGCGTACTAGTTTATTGAAAAACTTTCATATTCTTTAGTGCACTTGATGCAGTGAACACGGCGGCAGGGGCGAACGGGTTCCTTGTCGATATATCGGAGCCGAATGATGGATACTGTCCTGCTTGGAACGTACTCGGAATTCTAATCTTTAACTGCTGCGTCCGGGTGAGGGTGTAGGATGCGCTATCGAAGGATGTCTGGAAAGGCAAATATTTGCCAGAGAATCGATAGCCTGCCGCTGGGATGAAGCTCCGACAAAGCAACGAAATATTGGTCTTCGGGGTTATTTTTGAATGTTGTTACGATATTTGAGGGAAGGTGCTTTGTATTGAGCTCTTAGAAGTTTAGTGTCTAAGCTGCAGTTTCACCAGGGAAATCGGAGAATATTTCGAAAGTATTTTCATTTCTAAAATGATTACTTGAGTGTTTTAAGAGAGGGGAGACGAAACGGGCTTTCAAGGGACGATGAGAGGCGCAGGTAGCAGTTAAGCGTACACTGAATGGTTAATCGTGTTGGTATTTGGTGATTTGAAACAAAGGATCTAGGAGCTAAGAAAAATGAAGTTTTCGAAGAAAAATAAGAAGAGTCTCATGCACTAGTGCCATGAGCGATGGCCCGACGTGACTGTACTCTTAAAACCTCACACACCACTCACCCTTTTGAAAAATCAAACATTGGCTACTGATATGCAAGCAGAAGTTCAGGCATCAACAAAGGAATAGGTTGCGTATTATGCCCGCCGAAGGCAAGTGCGTCGAATGCTTCTTGGAGACGACACCTTCTTCTTCACCTTTTTCTATGGCTGTGATTGTTTATTGGCCATAATGGAACTTGACCTAGGTATGGTATCAAAAACTCGGGGCGGATTTTCGTGATGGCGTTGATGTTTATATAACGAACACGTGTTTGAAAGGTGACATTTTTGGGTTTAATTTTTTGCGAAGACAGGTATGTAGTTCGTTGCTCGAGTTCAAAGACAGTCAAATATTTGAAGAAATGCGCAATACGGCGCTTTCGCGACTTTTACGCCGGGAAAACTTAACACTTTAACTCAACTTTCGGTGAGAATGCTGTAAGAGAACGACGGCTTGTTCGATTCCGTTTCAGAATTTTCAATGTAAAAGGTGAACCTCGCTCTAGTAGGTCTCTTACAGAAATCGATATAATTTTGTAATTGATGGAACAATACCAGAAAAGAAGCTATCAGAAGATGGTGGAGGCACTAAACATCACTCGTAGATGGAGAAGGCTCATTCAAAACGAGCAGTTTAACCAAAGAAAAGTGATGTTTTGGTGCCATATGATTAACAATCAGATGAAACTTTGCTAAAACCTTACGAAGTTAAAACCGTTTTTGAAACGATTCCCTATGGGCTTTGATGGTGGAGGTTAGTTGTGAGAATATCCGACGGAAGCGATCGTATTGAAAGATCGGCTATTGACCATCAAAAACTTTAAGACTTGGATTGACGTTAAACAAGCTGCGGAAAATATTATTCTGTGATATCTCAGAAAGAAAAATTATTGTAGACGACGGCTGCGTAACAAAACTTAGAAACCTTAAAATTGCCAACCGATGACAATACTGTCGCAAGACTATTGTAGAGCATCCTCGTGGACGGCTTCTCTCGAAATTTCAGTCTAATGGGCCCGTAGTTTTACTTTGACCATATGTGGAAGTGTTTTTTGATAAATGGAAGTAGAGCAATATCAGTCGGTGACTCGATTCTTTTTGTGGGACGGAAGCCGCACAGAGAAATTCAAGAGCACGTACTGTGACTCTTTCGAAAACCACTTCGATGGCGACCGTCAAAAATTTCATTAACTAGTTTAATCGTGGTCGCACGTCGTCTTTTGTAAGCCGGAGCCATAAGACGGCTACCCGAGGTAATAACGATTGAAAGCGCTTGGCATGATTGATGTTTTAAACAACTGCGTAGACCATATTCTAAAGGAAGTATTAAGTATAAACATTTTATCTGTGTGATGGCTACTCCGGGCAACACAACAGGCACAACCATGAGATCACTTTAGGGCAGTGCTTGATGCAGTTTGAACGCCCACGTAAGGAGTTTCTTGACCGTCGTGCAAGCTTGGATACACTAAATACCAAGAAACAGTCGAAAACAGTGTTCTTAAGAAGGCGAAAATTGTTCATATATGGTTACCGTTTTCTAGAGTTGCTAAGAATTGATCTTGTTCGACTACCTGAAGAAGTGAAAAATGGTCACAGGGCGAGTATGAAATTATTTGACCGATTCGACGTCGAGTTTCAGAAAGAATGGCCCAACCTGGTGAAGAAAATGGTACTCATCCACCATGACATCGTATCGGCTTACACCCCCGCTGTTGCCAAGGCTAAACTAAATTAGGCTACGAATTGCAGCCCAATCCTTCGCATTTTCCAAATTCTTGTTTTCAGGCCCAAACTGTATGACTTCTTTTTTACACTTGGAAAAGTCACTCGTCAGGTACTTCACCCCGAAACACTAAAAAACGTTTTTTAAGATGGGTTTAAAAACGGGAACAATGTAGAATGTATTTTATATGACCTTATGCATATGAGAGCCACTCTCAAAGTCTCATGTCCATACTTCCTTCCATTCTATATGAACTGCATTTCCGAATCCGAATTCTATGCAAGTCCATACATAAATGTAGGAGTTATGGGAGTTTCACAGACCCGAGGGACATAAACGAAACCATAAAAACAATTTCCCCAGACGGACTGACGTGCAAATCAAATCGAAAATTAATTAAATTCACATTCGGCAGCAGGCGAAATTATTCAATCAGCCCCGTTACAGATACACTCTGGCCCCCGAATAGAGATGCCGGGAGCTGCCGGAAAACAATTTGTAATGTTTTAATTAAAATTGCATCGATGGATAGGTGCAATCAGCCGGGAAAGTGAGGAGGACACGGACCGCATAATTAAGATAAATTTTGATTTTGCTCTTTCCGCACAATTTAAATGAAAATTTCAGTGCGCCCTGAAATCCTTGCTTGCGACACTGGCATATCAAGTGCGCGGCCAGGGGGCGAGAAGTGATAGCCAGCCGTTAATTAGCACGTCACAGCACAGTTTATGTGGTCTGTACGAATGATGTTAATTACAGACAGTGCGTTTTATTAAACCCAACTATCTCACGCTCGCACACACCCAGCGGCCGAGAGCCGGGGGCGGAACCCTTTTCAAATTGAAGCCACTGACAAATCGAATATTATTTTAAATTTCGGTTACAGTGGCGTTGGTTGGTTGGTGGTTAGGAATTTGCGTGGGAAATCGATTTACTCTGATTGGAATTTATGATTTGTTCGATTTGTTTGCCTAAAAACGAGCAGCCACAAAGTGACATTTAGTTGACTTACTGATGGAAAAACAGTTGCGAGTCAACATGGGAAGAGTGTGAAGAGGCTTATGGATTTTTTATGCAACCGATTGAATACCGTAAAAACTGTTAAGAGGCTTGGGGTTTTTGATTCATTTCAATGCATTCGCTGCCGATGAGTGGCTATTGAATTGTGGCCTTAGTGCCGAAAAAGCAAAGGGATTTCCCTTTGTAGGAAAAACCGCTGCAATAGAACGAATTTAATTAATTCTGTTCTCTGTTGTTGGGAAAGAGGCAGAACATGGTATCGCGACCTTAGAAGAAGGAGATTCAAGCTGAACAATGCCATTTATCAACAACCACATAAAGTAAGATGTTTGCAAACAATGCCAAAAATTTGTTAAGAACTTGTCCCGGTGTGACATATTCATCGTCAGGTTTGATTTATAGTATCGAAAACAACACATAAATTTGAAAGTGAACTTAAATTTTTCATTGTCCGTTTAAATAACAATACATGGCACTTCCTTTTTGAAAATTATGTCATGTAAATGTTGGCCATGACTAGGCCCAAGGCGCTCCTTTTGGAAGGTCCAATTTTTGCGACTCGTTTAAGCATAGCAAGACATTAATGAAACTTTATCCCTAGATAAAAAATAGTCAAATACTCAGGCGGTCATATTACCGTGCCAAAAAGAGAAACCAATTTTCCAACAAGTGCAGAGTTTCGCGTGACTCATAGCGCCGGCTTGTTGAAACGAGAAATTACCGAGACTATGTGCTTGAAGCTGCTAAGAATGACGACGAATCGATTCGTTATGGTCTTTGCGTACAGTCTCCACTACAGCTATTTCAGTATTTATGTACATTTGTGAGTGGAATGATAAAAATGGTTTCAGTAAGCCAATGTGCAACTTAAGTTGCTCAAGTCCCACAAAAAACATTCGCCATAGAAAGCTTATTTTCGTAATATGGCTAAATAATTCTGAGACGCTGTTGTAAATTGACTCTTGCCATGATGATTAAAAAAAAAACAGTTTAATGTGAGTCACGTGTCATCTGCCAAAAGAAGCCCATTCAAAATCAAACCTCGCGATGGATCACAGTTTATAACAGATGGCGTAACTTGAGTATGATTCCAGTGAATCACATTTCCAAATATTTTTTTGGAAAGCTACTGTCATGAAGTTTTAGACTCAAATTGTGTCGTTTAGTTGAAGCGTAAGCAACTACTCCTTTTGCCAAGCTGAGTGTGTTAAGTAGTGTCGTGCCAAATGTAGGATGGTCGCTATAAGTAAACGCTTCATACACACAAATACTCGTATTCATGTGAAATTTGCTTTTTACCCATCTATCCCGTGCTATGTCGTGGTGGCTTATTTGTTTATAATTGGCGCGTACTGAAGGGATTATTTAGTACCCTTAAGTGACCGGAACTAAGTCACAGCACGGGGCCGGGCTTATACGTTTGTCTAGAGTAGACAAATGGAAGCAGTTTCAGAATAGCGAAACGTCGCGCTCCAGCTAAAGTCTGCGGGAGTTTAACTTCGTTACGTCAATATTGAGAAATAACAGCCGAAACTCATCGCATTTTGATAAAGCACCATTCTAGTGACTACGCTCAAGCTAAGAAGGTGCGTGAAAAGTTGTTTGTACGGTTTAAAAATGAGCCATTTGCTCGATGATGACCTGTCACAAGCACAAGAAGAACCCGTAGGTTCAGTAAACCATATTCAATCTTTTAAAAGCAATCGAAATTAACCGAATGGTAGGATGCCGTATGAATTGAAGAAAAGAGACTTTGACTTTGCACGTCTGTCAGCCATGGAATGGAAATTTGTTCACATCGGATTGTGACTGACGATGAAACGGCGGGTATCGGGTACATCATACATGCCTTCTTGTTGTCGGCCGCACTGACTTTTCACGGCCAAAGTTGTGTGTTTGGTGAGACCAACTTGGTGTCGTGCATTATGTACTCCTGCATTTCAAATTATATTCCACCACGACAATTTTTTTGTATACTTTTTGTATGCTAAAGAGGTTGCAAGTATCCTTTAGCGATTGGAATTAGGTCTCAGGGCGGACTGAGGAGGAAGAGGTGCCGATGCACATTGGCTTCATGTGAAACTGAAATGGGAAAAACATTATATATATGTACGTGGGGTGCAGCTAAAGAACGAATCTTGAATCTTGACTTTACATCGGAGAAAGGCCTTAAGGGAGAACTGATGGGCATTTCCAGATATGCATGTATTGGGGGTGAATTCTTGAATTCATTTGAGCACTTTTTGTTGACATTGCGATAAAAGACTGATAAAACCAATTTCGTCGGAGTTTTAAAGGATATATTGACCTAGCTATATTAATGTCCCTCATGATTTCAATCCACGGCAGCTGGGGCGGAGTGGTTAAGTGCATCGAGTCACATGTTAAATGGTCCTGCTTCGTTCATCTCGAACATTTTTCAGAGCATCACCATTTTTGAGTTGCTGAAAACGCTCAGGGTGTATTTAATTGTCTACGAAAAGCTTCCTTGGACTTGATATAGGCCTTTTATTTGTCCTAGAACAATTGCAAGGACAACACGAGTAGATGCTGAAGAACCTAAGCCCTACATTCAACTGAACTGTAGTCTTATGTAGTTTCTTTGCTTCAATCGCTCGATTTTGATATTATACAGTAGGTGCACAGATATTTTAAGAGCACCAGACCATAGAGGACCGTTGTAGTCAAGTTTAGGGCTTATATAGGTTTTATATTATGCACGCAGTCAGAAGCGATAAAACATTTTTGCATCTTTTTAAGAAACTTAGACATTTTGCTGCGTTTTCTACTACTCAAAATTGATTTAGAAACGTATAGCCTAGAACTTTCCAAGCCCAATTATTACGCTCAATGCAACAGTTCCTCACCGATCACTTGTCGGTGAAGTCAAAAATTCGATAAGATTTGAGGAATGTTTCATCAACGTCACCTTTCTCCCAGAAAAATGGTTAATTTTTGTGTCCAACAATAGACAATACTTTCAATATAAGATGTTGAAACTTTTTTATGGTTTCTTTTCAAAAATCGAAACAACTTTATTTTCGATGTTCTTTTGCATCTTTCAATTGAAGCAGAAGTCCTTGACATTAGTTTATATTTTTGAGCTACACAAATTTCACGCATCAACTTGACGACTCTCTGGGACACATTTCCACCTTCTTCTGTTCATCAACCGCACACTGACGACCTACATCGCCTACAAACACACACTACAACATCCCCCTCACAAATTTGAGTACAATTCCACCATTCAGCCGGTCTGATGATCATCATGGAATCTATTTAATACAATTTTATCCTGAATAACGGTATGCGTAAATAAACTCCAACCAATTACGGTACTTGACCCAATAATCGAAGCAACTTCAATCAATCGTCTGCCGATGGCGGTAGCGGCACAAAGCACTGACCGCCATCGCAAACCAATAACTGCCTCAGTCAAATGTAAAACTACGACGCCATATTGAACTTTTCCCATTTACCGCTCTATACATACATACATGTATACAAACAAACACACAAGGGATCAGAGTGAAGCAAACAACAGCCTACAGTACTTGGGACAATTTGCCGACGTCCTCGAAAAGCAATCATTTCGTTCTCATTCTGTCCTTCGTTCGCCGGACACAAAGTGAATGTGTCCACTTGCGGGTCCCGCTGTTCGTCCTGCCGATAAATGAATTCCTGCAAACATCCCGATTAAGTCGAATTGACCATAATCGTATTGGTCATTAAAAGTTTTCCCTCCAACTGTCCAACTGTCGTATGTCCGCTCAGGATGAGGAGAAATGCCTTCTTAAAGGCATTGACTTAAATATCGCAGAATCTAAGGAGTGTATGAGCATATCCTTATTTATTTCACTTAACGACACGCTCTATAACTAAGACCGTGTGTGTGTGTGTGTGTGTTTGTTGGCTGGGGGTGCGGGATTTTTATTTTTATGGTCTCCTCTCAAATAAACTTAATCAAAACACAAGGGCGTAATAAAAACGGAGAAAAAATGAGACCCACACCCTCCGCAGAGATGGGGAGAGACACACTACAGACGGCAGAAATCCCCGAAATTATGATGTCGAAAAGGAACAGTCACCGATGACGACCAAGATGTTGGTGGCTTGTAAACATTGACTCGAGCAAATGACCCTATCCAACGGCACACCAGCAGAGATGTAGTTGGCCCCGCCACGGATGAACAAATAAACTCACTTAGCGAGCCTCCTCTCCACGGCTGGGTACGGAAGACTGCGTTAGTCCGGTGCGTAAATTCTCATACGCGTAGATACCAAGCGGTTTTGTTACCGGCCTCCTGTCACACGGATGGTTAATCATCATAAAATAGGGTGTGTGGGTGGGATTGCCGCCACTGGTCCTTTGCCTTTGGCTTTGCAGGACGACATCCGCATTGAAATCGACTTCTTGTCGTGAAACTTTGAAGGTTAGAGGAAGTTTGGAGTAATAAAATGCAACCGAATGAGATAACTCTATTTTTTCCATGTGAAGCGACTTGAATTAGGGTTTACTCTCTGTGGAGCTTTAAAAGCTGCGGCAAGTCTCAACATTTTCTGGGAGCCTAGTCAAACGGTATGAGGTACCATGGCGCTGGTGAAATCAACTGGGAATGTGCGAATTCCTCTTACATGGAGAGGGTTTCGTTTGTCAAACATATTTTTTTGAAGTAAAACAATTTACACTAGAATGGCCAACCACAATGTAATGCTTTCAAAATGCCCACCCACCCAATTGCATGACTGACGAACGAATAAACCGACATTTGTGCTTACGAGGACAACAACCGTAACCATGAACACAAATCATAGTTAGTACTTCATAAAAAACGCATCAGATGCCGCAAACGCATCAGAAGCGGCAAACTTTGTACACACTCAAAAAATGCCAGTTCACCTTTAAATCTTTAACTGCTGCGATAAAACTTCACACACCCATGTGCATAGGTCGAAGCTGTCGTCTAAGCGACAGTCACAAGGACACCCAATTACGTACGGCCGGTCACTTCCAAAGTAAAAAATCATAAACCGGACATTAAAAAGGGGACACGGAATTCTGTCCAGTCAAAAAGTAATTACACCTACCACCACCACCAGCACCCGAGTCGAGAGAGAGAAATGAAAAAAATAAAAAATTCTGGAATCCGCTCTGTCTGCCGAACTTGTCGTTTGCCGGGCTATGACCAAGCGCAAACCTGATGCATATGATTGATGGTCCTCCGTCCGGTGACCATGCGACCCGGGGCACGGGGTGGAAGGCACCAAATGAAAGAACAGCAGACACCATGGCATTTTTGCTTAGAGAAATTTTCCAGATCACTGACCCATATAAAGAGCAAACTTCCTGCCTGTCTGGACGTTGATTTGACTCCCCTCACCCCCCCCCCCACCCCCTTTGGGGGCATTGTGCGTTCGTTTTTGTGTTTTATTAAATTAGATACTAATTGGGGAATAAATTCAATTTTCTTATTTTGCCAAAAGTCAACGGCTCAAAAGCGAAAAGTTGATGAATTCGCCTCGAATGTGATCCCTGCCCCGGGCGGTGGTCGATGCTGAATGTAATTAAGTCCAAACATCGGAGCGGGACGGGAGTAGGGTTTCACATCTGAAAGGCATTCCATTGAGACGAAGTTGAAGCGCTGCAGTTGCATTCTTTGTTTCCTGTGAAAGGCGAACGGAGAAAGTTTCCAACTTGCGAATAGATACCCGAGTATGAAGTTGCTTCACGGGTGTATTTTGTTGGTTTCTTTGAAGTTTGAAGTTGAATGTGGCCGTTTTGACTACCAATATTGTGTGTTCCTGCTTATGCATGCATGAACAATTAAGGGATGCAGACCCCTGTTAAAATGTTCGGCGGCAAAAATTCTCCATTACGCTCGAACAAGTTATGTTAGCTAACTGCATTCTAATTAACTTTGCCTTGCCAGGGACTACGCAAAAGTTAAGGCGAGGGCCTTGTGGGATGGACTTGATTGACTGGAACCGACACCATCATCTTGACTCCCTATTACGGCGCGGCGCACAATCCCTTTCGAACGACGCATCTATTAAATTTTACGAAAACCCCTTCGCCCTCAGCACAGGCGAACCCATACCCGTGTGTCTGATTAACGAATATCGATCCTCCGTCTTTGCGCCATCTTCCCCCACAGTCGAACTCTCGTGGCGGTCCTTAAATGGAATCCCAATTCACATTTATGTCCATCATTTTAAGGGTTGATACAACGAGGAGCCCGACGAGCGGGGCGGAGGCAAACTATGGCCGACCGACTCACTTCGTCCTTGTGCGATTTCATTTCAATGTGAAATTGCCACATTGGCATCTTCCTTTGAATTGACTTTGGAATTTGAAATAATTCGGCTTATTCCTTGCCACTACTGGCAGCTGAAAGATACACAGCAACTAGGAATATTTGCATTGCGTCGTATCAATTGCCGTTTTGGGGGATCTGGCTCCGACTGAAAAGGGTGCCAAAATCGAGGGGTGGGCAAGGGCACAACGGAATGGTGAAGCAGAATTTTGCTGAAAAGGATCCTTTAACGAGGAGAATTTTTAATTAATTTATCTAAGCGAAATGAGTCCTTTTTGTCGTGTCTTGGACGTCGACGTTAGTTGTTGTACCTCAGACGGGGTCGAACATATTTTCTTTTCTTCACCACGAATGTCTGGTGTGTCGCGCGAAGGCGCGAAGATTGAGTCCCACGAAGTGTCGTGTGGTGGCGGCCGTTAAATGGTGGGTGGCAAGACGAGATAAGAAATTGGTTTTCGCTGAATGTCCTGAGGTTTTGCGCTGACTTTTCATATTTTCCTCCCCTTCAGTCATTGTTTGCCGGGACGGATGGATGGGATGGGATGGGACGGGCAGTGTGAATTTTGCGTTTAAGTCGAGTGGTCTTTTCTGTGTCCTTAGGAGATTCTTTTTTTCGTGGCGCTTTCGCATTTAATGAAGTAATTCAATTTCGAGCTGTGCCCACTGGTGGTGACAATGGATATGGGTGGAGCTTATGGTGTTCGCTTTAATTTATTGATTGAACTGTGGACGTTTGTTATTCAATCAAGAAATCGATTAGCTTTGCTGTTCGTGCGTCCTCCAAGGAAGGGGACATTTTCAACCTCGAATTTAAGCAGGAAAGTTGTTTGTTTTTTCGTGAGGAGACGTTAATTCGTTTTCTCATTTTTAGGACTTTTTAAAATGCGTCACTCAGAAAAATCTACAAACTGAAAGGGGCTTAGAGGTTTTTCTATATTTTGACGTTCTTTCTATCGGTTCAGGTGCTTAAGTGTGACACAAGAAAAATCAATATTTTTATGTGTGCAAAGAAGCGGAGTTCCCTGCTTTACGAAAACTCCAAGTCGTGTCCGAGTATCTCGTAAATTTTTGGTTGTAATCCTTATCCCAGTTAACGATATAATCTAAGGAGGTAGTTTTCAAAGTCTTAATTTGAATTTAAATAAAATTCCCCTGCCAGTGTCGATATCGCCCTTTCTTTGTGTTCACAACCTAATATATGTCGCACAGTGTGATATTTGATCCCGATATGCGGACATTGATATTCTAAGTTATTTTTGTAATCGCTGTTTGGTTTAAAAATTTCACGGAGACTTAAGAAGTACAGGAAGGGCCCAAAATTTAAATGAAATGTTGAAAATTAGTGCAAAAATGTCCAAGGTTGATAATCGACTTAAAGCCGACTACTTCCATTTTGAACAACAGCCTAGCTTTTGCAATAACTACTCGTGTAGTGCGCGCTTCTGTTCTCTCACGAGTAGAAGGGACCTACAGTTTTTTGCCGACTTCGAACGGCGAGATTTAAGAAGCCTTTTCATATACAATTGAGACTCTTTGAGTGTTGTCAGTAACTCGAAAGAGGTTGTGCCGTGAAAAAATGCGAGATATCCCGTCCGGAATCGAACCTAGACTTTCCGCATGGCGGTCGAATCACTTGCCCACTACGCCACGGCGACCACAAAAGGATGATACTCTCCCTTTTATACGTCATCCAGCACGTAGGGAAGAGACTTTAACAACTGTAGCTAAGAGTGTACGCCAAGTCGTGAGGAATCGATTCTCTACCGTTTTCGGCAGCTTTGTATAGCCTGCATACATATGTTCGTATTCGATGTTGTCCTTAGAGTTTTGAAAATTCAACTACTGCAAGAATTGACGCCAAATGGCTTGAACTTCCTCCTTTTTGTCAGTGAATGGTTTCTCGAAAAGGTAAATAAAAATTCGGTGTTTTATCGTGAAATTGTTTTTAGTAATGAAGCCCATTTCTCTCTCACGCTAATAAACAAATTCACATATTTGGGCTGATGAGCATCCCGAAGGATACCAAGAACTGCCATTTGGTATGGTGTGGTTTATGGGCTGATGGAATCACTGGTCCATATTCCTTCAAATGCTAAGGAATGTTACCGTCCATTGTAACCATTATCACGTCATGTCAAAATAGTCCGTTAACTATTTGTTTCCTGAAATTCACAAACTCGGTTGTTTCTGGTTTCTGAAAGACAGACAATACGAGCCATTCAGCGTTTGAAACAATGGACTTGTTGAAAAATGATGATTTACTATGTCCGCCTTGATCATGCGATATGGCCGTTTTGAAATATTTTCTCTGGGTATAGTTACAGTCTCAGATCTTAATGAATAAGACAGCTATGACTGACGCTTTGAAAGCCAACAATACTAGTGTTACCCGCCAGATACCAGTCACTATGCTTGAATGAGTCGTCTCAAATGAGACCTTTCGAATGGACCACCTAAGACGTTGTCCTGGCTGACATTTAGATGATATCATTTTCAAGAAGTAATTACCATGAATTGTTCTTTCAACTGATAATCGATGTTTTTGGTTCACTTTTAAATTGATGTCTTTTATTCGACATTACAAATCAAACTTTACGATGAATCACTCTTGACATGAGAAAACAAGTGAATAGATGTTCGAATTCAGAGCGATGGGAACATTATTATGCGCCCATTATGATCTACTTATTTTTGCAAACAGATCAGACTTTGTTCTTCCAAAACGTAGATTTCATATTTTGCGCCGTTCAGGCATCTCCACAAGATGAACCGAAACCAGGTCGATTCGGGCATCACTTCGGCCACACCGCAGGGAATTTCATCGTTTAAAAAACCATCACCTCAGGCAGTTGTTCACATAGGCAACCATCAAATAAAATTCGAAAAAAGTATTCCATCTCTCGCCCTCTTAATTTGGAATCTCTCTGTGAGTTCTAATTGTTTTAACATGTTTCATGCGCACTCGAACCCGATTCCAGAGGCGATGTGTTAATTCCCCCAACAGCCCGCCATTGTCACCGAAACTCAAACCGAAACCGAGTGCAAAAAAAGGGCCCCAGACCCTGTCTCAAACAGGCAACAAGAACGCACAAAAAAGAAAAAAAAACAAAACAAAAAGGTAAACAAAATTAATTTCTTCTTAAGCCATTTTGCTGAAGGGGTCACAATTTAATTATTTAGCAGCCTATTTGCATTCCCATTAACCCAGAGCCATAAGGAGTGTGGGGGAGTGTGGGGTTTGATGTGCTCTGTATCCACCCGCCCACGGCTCAGGGCACCCTTCCGTCCGGGGTTTCGTGTTTGAAATGGCAATTGTGCTAAGGAGACAATTGGAATTTCTCCCATACCAGCCGGCGCGCCGCCGGGGGCGATCCGTGTCGGCACAGCAAAACGCTCACGGTTGAAGGGAGGCTCTGCTCGGTTGTTCCGTAGACACAATAAAGCAATAAATAAATACGAGTATGAATTCTGGTCGTAAACATTGATTTCGAGAGCAGTAATCATTGCTCTGCGGTGCGGCAGAGGCAGCGGCAGCGGCCGACGCATACATATCTGACGGAATGAAGGCTGTGCGCGGGATTTTTATGCCTCTCGCACTTGATTTGGCCGTTTTAATCTAACATTCCAGCAGATAAATGGCCAAGTTTTATGATGCTCTTCTGCTCCTCCCATCCAACAGTCATTCCTCACACCACCCCCCATAGGATATGTGTCTTCTTCGATTTCGCTGTACCGTATCGGCTTATAATTCGGAAATAATGTTGATTTATGGCAGCGAAGAGAGGCCATCAATAAGGCTGTTGTTCAAGAGGTCATGTGGGCGGATGGGATAGTGCGGCAGGGGGTGGTTGGCTGGATTGGAAGAGAGTGTTCGTTATTTGCACGTTAACGAGTTGTCTGCGATTGGAAAAACAAAGCCATACAATCTGTGAAATTGCCCACGGATACATAAAAATGCCTCGCATCACGCAATGACACGGGCAGACGACAAGCGCGCTTTTAAGAATTCGCTGACAATGGCGACGTTGGTTGGAGGCAGACGTCTATCTATGTACTTGTCGTCACTGGCGTCCTGCTGATTCATTAAACTGTTCAACTGGCTGTGTTGACATTCAATAAGTGCCCGCAATGTGCGTTGTGTGCATTGAAGAGTTGGCGTTCAGATGAAGCTCAACTCCGTTCTTTCAACAACAAAAAATTTGAAAACATTTCAGTCACGATTTGAGATCCGGTACAGGTACCCGATGTCCTGAAACTACCAAAATCTTGGAAAACTTTATTCCAACCGAAGGAAGCTCAAGTTGAACTTCAGATAAATTCTTACAGAAACCTTTAAAAATAACGGTAATTAGATAAACTAAACAGAAACATGCAACATTCATCATCATCTCATCTCACCCACACTGACACATCCATTCACACATTCATGCAAATTATTTACGAAAAAAAAAATTGAGTATATTCATATCGAACAACAAAACTGTAAATTTGTGTGAAACACAAGAATCATGCCGTCGAATTCGAAAAAACTGACAAGGTGACAAAAACAAGCAACACTTACATGCAACACAAAAGAAACTCAGGGACGTAGGCTCGTCCCGACATGCCACACAAGACACAGAACGGATTCGACTCTCAAACTCATCTACTCACATTTTGCGTCTTACTTCCCATGGCGGTTGCGTTTCGGTTGGGGAACGCCATCTGCTGGGCGTTTTCAATGTAAACCAAGGGGCCCACCGTCGGACCGGAGTCCTTAGGGCTCATCAACTTATTATCGAACTGATAGTACAGGACATCGTTGGCCTGTCGCGAGTGCTGGCGGTTGGCCGGACTGAATTGCTCGTACATCACCGGTGCGGCAAAGTCGGACGTCTGAACGCCCGAGATATGATATGCAGCTGATTGCTGTTGCTGCGACTGATGCGGCTGCTGCTGCTGTTGTTGCTGCTGTTGCTGCTGTTGCTGTGACTTTGTTGAGTGATGCCATGCATCGGTGAGGCGACCCGCACCTAAGCCTCCGCCATACTCACTCCTACCGCTGTGCACGTACGACAAGAAGAGATCAGACTTGCCCCGATGCAGCCCGTTGTGCGGGTAGCCAGCACCAGGATTACTGCCCGCCAGCAGCTGCTGCTTCTTAGACGGCCGACGGATCGGCACTCCGATGTCCGACTTGGCCGTGCCACGGGACACTCTAACACCACCACCGGGATAGTACCCAGAACCCGAGGACATGGGGCGATTGTAGGAGTCAAAGTGAGAACCATCACCGGGGTTAGGATTGTTCAAGCTAAACTTGTAGTGGTTATTCTCGAATGTTGTGTAGTTCAGTAAGCGGTTATTGTTGGCCGCGGCCGACGTGGACGGCGAGGCTGTGGCACCGCCACTGCCGCCGCCGCCGACACCACCACCACCGCTGGATGATGACTGGGCTGACACCTTGGCGCTGTTGTTGTTGTTGTGATTAGTTGGAAATGAACTGTTATTGTTAGTAGAGGATGAGTTGGGGTTGGTGGAGCTATGTATAGGGGCCGGGGAGGTGTATTTATAGCTTTGTTGCTGGTGCTGTGATTGAGACTGTTGCTGCTGTTGCTGACCGGCTTGCGGACGGCTTGACGAATACATAGAGGATTTCCTATTGTTACTCACGGATTGATGGTGCATTATGCCGGTGAAGGCTGTTGAGCCGCCGCCTGACTTCCGGTGGCTGCCTGATGAAGCTCCAGAGGACTTGTTCGTTCCGTAGCGCGTGCTGTCGCTGGACCTGCGGAGAGTCGAAAGTTGCAGTCACCGATTGAGAGCAAGATTGATTGATCGTCTCACCTTTCCGAGGAGTAAGCGTAGTCCTGATCGGCACCCAGTCCAGAGTCCGTGTGCTCGTGCGACACTCTGAGGGCGGAATTGTCCAGCGGACTCAGGCTGGAACCCGTGGGCGAGATGAAGTCCCCCATGCTCATGCTCGACATCATCCTGAAAAGAGTCAACTATTGCAGTGGCACATCGGATTAACCGCCGGGCCCTATGCCCACCTAACAAGTCCTGAATTGCGATCGCATTCCCTAGACGAGATCGTACTAGCCGAACGGATCGATCCACTTTTCGTTCCAGAACTATCGTTCGGATTCGAACTTTGGAAATACAAACTGACAATACATTTCAAATTCATCAAAAGCTCATCAACTTATAGCGTACAACAAGCACTTGATCGGTGATCTTACCCCCTAATCCGGTCCACGCGGTTGCGGTTGCCCTGCCCGCCGGCGGCCGTGGTGTTGCCGCTGCTGTTGCTCTTGTGGATCTTCAGGTTGCCGGAGCCGAGGCGCTTCGACGAGTTCGTCTCCACCACCGTGTAGGGGATCTCGCGCAACTGATCCTCCGTCATGCCGGTCGTGTCGACCAGGTCGAACTGCAAGTGCTTCGCCAGCTCACTCGACCAAATGCGGTTCCTTGAGTCCGATGGCGATCTGTAAGATAAATCACACACCAAAGGTGATCATCATTAGCGGCCGTCATCGATCTTCCCTCGTGCGGCAAGTGCGGTGCCCGCGGTGCATGCGCGCACCCGTACTTACTTGTTCTTTTTGTGGCGACGCGACTTATGATGCGAATGCGTGTCTGAATGACTATCATTACTGTGGAGGCTTCTAGCCACCATGCTGCTCTTCGAGACGGACGCCTGCTGGACGGAACTCTGACCTAGGCCGTCGGCCTGCCGCCGCTGCACCTCGCGCCATTGACTCGTCGAATCGATTAGCTCACCGGCTGAGCCGCTTGCCGACATTCGATGACCCGAGTAGCTGCGTCCCCTGTTGCTGTCATTTTCCGAGCCGCCGGAGTCTCGGCGATGCCTCGATCGACGGTGTTTGCGGTGCGAATGATGGGATCGCCCCGACCGGCCAGATCCACGCGATAATTCACTCTCATTATCCGAGGTGCGGCGATGGCGGTGCTTGTGCCTAATAATTTTTAAATCAAATTATAAAGCAATTTGCGTGCAACGCGTTTTTCTTTATGTACAGCAATTGGTTGTGTTGAGTGGGAGGGGGAGGGGGAGGGAGGAAGGTGTCAGGCTGGGGGGAGGTAGACACATTAAGGATGCTCGGGTATTTACCTTCGCGTCGAACGTGAGTCATTCGACGAGTGGCTCTCCACCGAGCTAGATCGGTATCTGTGATTGTTGTTGGTGTTGCTGCTGTTGTTGTTGTTGTTGTTGCTATTGTTCCCGCCGCCGCCGCCACCGTTGCCTGCAATGTGTGTAGGAACGTGCGTACTGTGACGTGTCGTCGATGCTGCCGAGCGCACCGATCGCGGGCTGGACGAATTCCCAAATAAGCCACGCTGCTGCGACCTAGGCCAGGGGGCACTTCGCGTGCTCCTTGGCGAGTCGGGCGTTACTGTTGGATTGTGATGATTGTTGTTATTAGTGTAGGGACGGATGCCGAGGCTCGTTGGTATGCTGTACGTTGATCGATATGGACTCTCGTACCTGTGGAATGTGAGGAAGATTAAATTGTGCTATGCTGTGCTGTGCTTGAGCGTTGAGGTGCCTCTTTAAGCCTCTGTAAGGTGCGTCTTGGGCGAGATGATGTGTGCGCCGAAGAAGGTGTCTTTTGGTGGCAATCAAAAAAAAGGCATTGTCCGTCTGTACTAACGAGAGTTCTTCTAATTTGAACACAAGAATGAACTGAATGTCTGTCAATTTGCCGTGATACTTGTGGAAGCAAACCGATTTGGCATTGGCCTCGATACTTTGTATTGGAAGGGGACTGGGTCTAACCTGGTTTGGTGTCTATAGGGACGAAAGCTTTGACTTCGACTTGATAGCATTTTGAACATTTTCAATTTATGCTTATGTTTTATGCATAAGTGTGTAGCTAGACGTAAGCTACACATAAAATATCGAATGAGTAAGTTAAACGAGGCCATTTGTTCCTTGTTGGTACAGTACACGACACTTTTGTTTTCAAGGTATGACTGGTAGGGGAAGACATTACAGGAAATGTATCTCTGGTTCAGGACGCTATGAGGCGGTCTTTTGAAATAGACCAAATATTGGGTGTTGGAAAAAGTCACCCGTACCCACTTGGTTAGAGGTCGACTATTCTTCGTTTTTGCAACTATCTACAAATGAAATTCGGTCCATTAAATGTTTCACTGTTGATTCATGTGTAACATAAACACCTAGCTTCTGTGTGAATCCAAATTTTTAGCTGGGATAATTTGGTGATGATTACCTACCCTCCAAGCAACGTCCAGGCTGTTTATATTCTGACGTTGCTAATTTTTTCCATGATTTCACTCGATTTTTCACTGATTGGTCGAACAGTGCGAGTTGCATCCTTAAAATTAAAATTCTCAAGTTGAAAACAAACAAAGCACTTAAGTCCAAGCTGCATCGTATCCTTGAACTGAAAAAATTTTGTTTAGCAGCCTGCGACGTTTCTCAGGTTAGGCAATGTGGCTATACTCACTGAGCGATGGATTTATTTAGACCCAAGGGTCCATCGTATTTCAACTAAGGTGGTTACTATACGTTACTCTTGAAACCCTTTCTTTGGCGAAAGGCCATATTGTTTTAACGTCCTTCCCGGATGTGTCCGTTAATCCGTTAATGTTATGTTCTCCAAGGGCTTGGTTTCTAATAAGGTCTAATGTGAGAAGGGTTTTCCTCTCTTCTTTCTTGATCATGCACCTGCTGCAGAATTCGTTATATGTTGGTCTAAGTCTTGAGGACTGTCTACCCATTGTGCATTGCTCAGTATCGTTAACTCCTTTTAAATTAATCAAAATGTTCCTGCCTGGATTGAGGATGACGGTGGTTCCAAATGACCGTGGTCCATTTTTGTCTGTAATTGTCTCGCACGTAGACAAGAATTAAGATTCTTCTTTTGTCAGACATGGGACGACTTATGAGAAAAACTGAATTCAATATAATCGGGCTCCAGGGACACTACATTTGGTAAATATTTCTAACATTCCAATTCATGAGGACCGTATTGCTCTATAAAAGAAAGACACATGGTACATTCTTAAATTACGTTTGCAGAAGCTGTGTGCATTGCAAAACAATTATGCACCATCCTTAAAAAGTACTCCTTGTGTTAGTAGTCTGGAGTTTTATTAATTTTTGAGGTTCCTCTCATACAAATGGAATCTAATAATTTTGGTGCATTTGTCTGCATGCCTATCTTTTTGTCTGGCTATCAAACTTTCCTTTTAATATTGTGATATGTTTGTAAGGCGATTCGTTTGGAAAATAAAGTCTTTATTTCACGGCATCACCTCTTGCGAGTTATCAATAAAAAGCTTCTGAAATTTCGTCGTTCGGAGTCAGAAAAAGAACAACAGCACGTCTGACATGAGTAGTTGTTGCAAAGACTATGCCTTGGTCCCCCGTGGAGTGTAGTCACGCATGATGCGGCTTTCTTCATGAGAAGCTACGTTAGAAAATGCTAACCCATCCCAACAAATATACGATATATCAATCGACTGATGCTTTCAAGTAAAATTTAGATTCCATAGACCACCTTTGGATTCGTGTTCGGTTCGGATTCGGACTGAGAAAAGCTGTGCCTTCCCCCTCCAGTTTCCGCAGCGATGTACGTAAAAATTTGAAAAACAAACCTTCTAAACAACGTTAAGAAAAAATAGTTTCGTCATTATTGTATCGCTGTCGATGATCGGCATGTCCCACTAAAGGGATCGCGGGGCAATGCACGTATCAAAGACCTCCAGGCCGCTCAATCCTCCGCCATCGACCTTAAGTCATCAGCAACTTAAGACGTGACTGGATCTATGTGCCTCGCCCTGTTTCTGGAGAGTGGTCGCCTACCTGATGGAATCGAATCCAAGACACGCTTTGGAAACCCTAGCTAAAGTACGTTTAGCCCATTTCGTCTGAAGAAGTAGCTACTCAATATTGAGTTCCCCCCACACTGTTGAGTTTCTCGCCCTATCCCAGGGAGTAACTTGCGCAACAGCACAAAGAAACCTAAACATCGACAATCAGCGCGAATAATGAAAAAAAAGAAAAAAAAAAAACAGTTCTTGTAAAGCACTCTGTACTCAGTAACACCTATTTTACATTTTGCGACCAGTCTTACCCGACTATGGATAATCTCGCTCTTAAAATTGTGTCCTTCTCATTCTTTCAAATGCAGAGAAGTAGAAAAGAAACATAAGAAATTGACATTTTCTAAACGCTAGTTTTGTAAGACGATTTTTGTAGGCGCAGGGGCTTGTGCTGTTTAGGGATTATCGAAATCGCAATCGTATTGTGCACTGTTAATTTTTTTTGTTCACATAGCACGGGTAAGGATTTTTATAAAGCGTGTCCACCATATTTTTGGAACTACTGTCATTCTTGACTCCCACTTAGAACGTGAATGAGGATACAAAACAACCGAAAAGCATAAGAAAAAAATGACGCACGCACTTAATCGATCTTTGTATCGATCTCTGTCGCCCTGTTGTGAAAGCACCCTTTGTGTGCGGGCTGTGCTTAGGTCTGTGTAAGTGATTTTGTCCTTGCGAAACATTTATGGGCAACTGATCTTTGAAAAACAAACAGCATGCAGCTTGAATTTGTGGGAAAGACTTAGCTTTGTTGCTATGGAAACAGGCTTACTTCAATCTTCTTCTTCTTAGACCGTGGAGTGGGTCACCGAGTTTAAAGAATACCCCTCAAACTAAACAAATTGTGGTATAGGCAGACTTAGATGCACACCTTTATTCAAATAGAACGGAACCTTCTATGTGCGGGAGTACTTCGCGCTTGCCCAGTTTTTTTCTTCACGCTTTCTTAAAGGCAGCAATGTGTTTTGTCACCTAATCAATCTCAAGTTTAAACATTTCTTCCCTTCACATGAGAGTGAAGACAAAATTAAAAAAGGTCTTCAACTAAAAACTTTTGAAACAATGAGGCAAAAGACGTCTGAATGTAGGGCGTTAGCAAGACTCCAAGCAGTGTATTTGAAACTCTTTTCCAAATTCAATGGACATAAGACGGAACTACTAAACTCCAAGTGTTCTTCAAACTTCCAGCAATTTGTGGATTTTTGTCTTGAAACACCGCCTACTTCAGCATGTAGCTTCTCCAAGAAAAAAATTCAGAAATCTTGTTTTACTGACTTAAGTCGTAAAAGTGCACCACACCTGACACAGATTCCTCGATTGGGTGCTGCTCCAAATTACGCAAGAAGTGTCTGCGATTGTTACGCCCGAGACCAGGTCAGCGCCCCCACTGCGGAAGGGACTCTTTTAAAGTCCCCTCCATGAATCACCCTTTCAAACCGCAAACCAAATAAAACTTAAAAACTCCCAAACTCACATCTCCATCTGAACACTCAACCCCCTCGAGAAAAATTAAGTAGATCCCTTCACTCCTTCAACTTCAAGACTGCGATAAAACACACACACACATACATACACAAAAAAAAGTCTCGTTAAAGTGAGGACCAACCTTCATTTTGTTCCACTTCAAAATCACCGCAATTTCCTTCGTGTTTGCACACCCATAAACCAGAGAAAAGGAAACCTCCTAACAAGGGCCCAACCCTTCCGCCGCGAAAAGCCCTTGATTGATGCGAACCGTAATTCCGAGCCACCACCACCAAGCCCTCGAACTAAAGACACCCGCCACACAACAACTTGCCACTCACAACATCATCAACAACAAAAAGCGCAAAAAAAGCGAAAAAAAAACGAAACAAAACGGAAAACGAAACAAATTGCTCGGCTATTACTTACGTCTGTACGGGCTGCAGTATGGAAATGCTGTTAATTTCCTGAGTTTTTCCAAAACTTTCCGCATTTTTACCACCAGCACCACCAATCCCACTCAGAAAGTCATCCATCACGCGTCTTGGCTGCCGCTTCGACGGCATCCGAGTGAATGCGGGCGGAGCCCTTCCGATGGACATGGCATCTTTGGCCGCTTGCTTTTCCGTTCGTCCGCTGTAACAAAGAAACACAACACATTATAAGAATGTTACGTAAGAACATATGCTTTGCGACGCCCGCCGCCACTGCCGTCACAACACGACACACGCTCGGAAGGCTGGATGGGGTGGTGAGACAATGGACGGCAAGAACTGACCAGCGAGGCGACGGTAAACCAAAGCCACCCGAAGTCATTAGTTTTGAATAAAAGATCACACAGCGACAGAGGTCTAGGTGGGTCGTCATCCCAGGGCTCGGTGGCATTGCAGGGAGCACAGCTCGTGATGGACGAGTGTACCTGCGGAGCAATTATTCAGGAAAAACGAAGGAAAACGGGCATGAAACCCCGAGACAACAGGGACCACGAAGACCGTGACAGCAACGGCCACAACGATGATGACACCGCCGATGGAGACGACGACGACGGCGATGAGGACGACAATGAAGAGAACAAGGACATAACTTAAGGTGTGAAGGCATGAATAATTCATTTTTAATAACGCTCGCAGAGACAGCGACAACGACAACGACAGCAGCACCGACAGCAGTACTGACAGCGGCAAGGGACCCAGCGAATGACGGCGACGGGTTGCCTCCGCAGCCGCACTCATCTCGACCGCGCCGCAGTGCACAAATGCACCGTGTCTTAACCTGTTACCCGTGCCGACTACACCGCATCGTCGGCGACAAACAACAAAACCGCTGGCCAAGGGCGCAGATTAGCGTGGAGGAGATTCCATGGCGCACAGCGAGTGAAAAGATTTGATTTGTGTCTGCTGCGGCTCCGGTTGCGGCTGCACAGCAGCCGCGAATGCGAAATGTCTCCTCCGCTCATGAGGGTGGGGGGAGGACGTGTGCCCCGGCGCGGTTGGAGTCAATTTGCATGCTCTGTCGCATACGGTGTTGGTTCGCTTCTACCAAGCGCAGGGGCAAGGGCGCAACAAGAGACTTTGGAGCGATGGCAGGGCAAAGTCCAGCCGAGCATCACGTTCGGGGGCTGAATGCGTTTCGATGAGCGTTCAATGGGGGAAGGCTTGACTGTGCTATGCGGTTGGAAGCTTACCGTGGCATGCGAAGCTGGATGAGTGTACTGCTCGTAAATCTATTTGAAATGGGCCATTAAGATGGTTTGTCTGAATGGATATTCGGCGTGGATTTCAATGACGCATCGATGCCGCGACGTCACGAGAGGATAACTGAGAGACCAGTGGCACTGTGCAATAGAGCTCAAGAGCATTTCGGCTTTTATAGAAAAAAAAAACTCTTGCAAATGTCTTACGACCCACAGAGGGTCAGGTTTGAGCTTCTAGATGATTTCAAATATGTGAGCATTGGAAGGGGCATTCCATCGTGGCACCTCAGACTTTCAGGGGAACTGGAATCTGTTTTCTGTTGGTGAGTAGGCCATCCTGGAAACAATTCAATTCATAGGAGCAACGCAACAGAAGACGCCCTTGTCTACCTTAACCCAAACCTTACCCTTAACCACATGTAAAGACAGGCATTCAGCATCTTGGTGCCCCAGGCATTCGTTTCCTGAAAGGAAGGAGAAGAATGGGAACGTGTGTTGTTAGGTTCAGAATTTAAGCCTCACACTTCAAAGTAAGTTTCAGCAATGAAACAATCTACAACCGACTGAGTTTGATTGAGTCAATTGCTCAAACTTTATTTTCTTGGAAAACGTAGGTCTCTTCTTGAAGATGTCGATTAAACAATAAAAATCGTCGAGTCTGACCGCCATCATATCATCATTTCATAGGTTTGAAAGATTTGAATGCAAGTGAAAAGAAATAAATAAATTTACGCCACAGCACACAAGGATCGAATAACCATCTGCTGAGCAGCAACTTATCTTCCAAAGAGCTTCCAAAGAGTCAATAATGCACATGATGGAATCGCAGTTCTATGCAATAGCATTGGAGGCCTTGGAAGAGTACCTTCTATCATGCGGTGTTTGTTTATGACAAAAAATAATAATTGAGTGGTACTTCAGCTACTTCTCGGGTTCTTCTCTTAGGAGTACAGGCGACCTACAGTTTAATGCTGACTCCGAACGGCGGGATTTAGGAAACTTTTCGTGATGTTTAAGTGTTGTCAGCGACTTAAGCGCGGTGATGCCGTGAAAAATTCGAGGTATTCAACCCGGGAATCGAACCTTGAGCCTTAGAGCTTACGCACATACTCACTACACCACGGAGACAGAGTATATGAAGGGTGTCCCAACAAGAACGCAAAATTTAAATTTTAAGGTAAAACACAGATATTTAAAAAAATCGTGAATTCTTTATTCTATCGTAAAGTAGACACGATGAGGTTATGTGTGGAATGACACATCGACCAGATGGCCGCCGCGGCTTTGCTGGCACATATGCGATCTTTCAATCAAATTTTCAATGACAGTTTTGCATAAATGCTGCGGTATTTCATTAATGCAGCGCCCAATTTCCTCTTTAAAGGCTTGAGTCGTCGTCGGCTTATTCGCATAAGCCATCGACTTCAAAATACCACAAACCAAAAAGTCCAATGGTGTTAAATTGCACGATCTAGGCGGCCAATTCTGGTCTCCAAGCCACGAAATATCACGACCGGGAAATGACTGATGCAGCAATTGAATTGTTTTTCTGGCTGTATGAGATGTGGCGCTGTCTTGTTGAAACCACATCCCCTCCACTTTCATTTCTTCAATTCTAGGCACGAAAAAATGGTAATCACGATACCGAACACCATTGATTGCTTGCGCTTGACCTGACTCATTTTCATAAAAAAGGTCCTCCAGCCAAAAATTCACACCACACAGTGACACGTTGAGGATACATTTGCTTCTCGTGAATAACTCGAGGATTTTCGTCGCCCCAAACGCGACGGTTGTGCCTATTGACGAAGCCATCAAGATGGAAATGGGTCTCGTCACGAAAAATGATTTTATCGGCAAAATCAGCATTTTCATGTTGTCTCTCCAATACCCAATTAACGAACTCCCTTCGCAGTTCCTGAGTCAATTGTACTTTGTATGCATGAATCTTTCGTCAAAATTCGCTGCATAGTGGATTTGGAAACACCAATTTGCTGAGCTCGGTGTCGAATTGAGGTGGATGGAGTTTGAGCGACATCATCACGTACTGCTGCGATATTTTCGGTCGATCGACCTGGTCGAAGGCGCGTTGTTGTCTTCACATCAGTTACAGACCCAGTTTCAGCAAATTTTTCCATTAATCGCTTTACAGTTGACTCTTTTGGAGCGTTATTCTAACCCCAAATTGATCGCAATTAGCGAATTGTTGCCGAAAAACTTTCACCATTTTGGTAAAACAATTTTACAATGCGAATGCGTTGTTCATTCGTGTGGCGCTCCATTTTTATTGATCTTATACCTTCTACTTACAAAAAATAATAATTGTTCAAATGTCAAAAAATGACAATTCGAATGGCGCCAATTTGAAATCTTGCGTTCTTATTGGGACACCCTTTATTTTGGAAGTCTTGTTGTTCTTCAGCCGAAAAAAAAATGTTTCTGTAATCGCTCTCTACTCTCTTCTCTGGCTCTTCTCTAAAAAAAGGACACTCACTGGCCAAATACCAATTCAGCTGTCATCACAAGAGTTCAATAGAAAAGGCTCGCTTTAAAGCGGTTTCCACATCGGAATCGGAAACAGCGATGGTGCTGAGATCTGTTTGGGCATGTCTCGTTCAAATGAAGAGAAATTCTTCCTCTGGAGACGGGTTATTGGATGAAATTTGAATGAGAATTCGACAACACACGCTTCACCTCCAAAGGAACAGAAATAAAAATGAGCCCACAAAAAAAGGAATTGTTCCCGATTTCATCCTTAAAACGAGGTAAAAATGTTAATTTCGCCCAGGCTGATTGTCTGTGGCTTGTGGAACTTAAGCTAAATTAAACCCGCAACTCACCAAAAGAGACTACTGAAGTATTTTCAAAAAAAAAAAACACCCCTCCGGCTCAATTTAAGTTGAAAATCATAAAAAAAACAGCTTTCTTTTATGACAAAAAACCATCACCAGCAGGCTAAGAGATTTATCTTCCTCTGCACTTAGCGCGGACAGTAAATGAAAGAAAAAAGCATTGCAATGCTTGTGTATTTCTTTTTAACTATGGCCCTTAGCTTTTATAGTCAAATTCGGCCATTGCCCAGGCTCCGGTCTTCCACGCCAAAGTGCCGCGCACCCATTTACGAGTCAGTCTCTGCTCTCTGAGGTGTCAATACTCACCCGAAGCGATGAAGAACGCTTAATGGACGTATGATGTCATCATCAAGATTTTACGATCGGTAAAAAAAAACCGTCAATTCACCAACAACTGCGAGTCGGTGTTTTAATAGATTCGAGCTCTAGGACCGCGAATCTCGTAAACAACCGCAGCAGCATGACACTCTAGGGCCATTTGACTCCGGCCCGCCTCCGCGTCAGGCCATCAATGCCGTCGCGGTGGTAACAACAATTTCCACACAATTAAGCGACCTTATCACAGCGGTGCAGCGGCAGCTCTCGATTACCATAACTTACAGCTGAGAATGGAAAAATTGAAAATAACCAACCGCAGGCGCGCCCCCGCCCCCTAATGACAGCATCCAAAGCACGCCCTAATGACATCTCTCCTATCAATGTGTCAGCACGCGTGACTGACGACTGCCACTAAAGAAAACTTTATTCGCCCCCTTAACCGTTGTCGTCGTCGACGTCGTCAGCAGATCAAATGAATCGGGTCAGGAATCTGCTTTGAGAACGATGATGATGACTTGAACAACTTCTACCGCCACGGGTGTCGTAATGGGCACCACGTCAAAATTGGATTTCACTCTCTCGTATGCTTGCCACGGCATCACATGACACGAGGTCTGGGGGCGCAGCCGCCAATAAATCAGGATACGCTCGATTCTTTGTCACACACTCATCCACACACACACATGACTTACCTGTAGCGGAAACGTGATCCCAGGGTGAAGAGCTCCGACGACTGAGACGACTGAATCGGTGCAACCCTCACCAGACGAAAGAATGCATGGTGCTCCACGCAGCACCGCCAAAGGTGTTTGCATGCTGACTTCCTCGGCGTCTCGAAGCCGTACGTGCTTAATTCGTTCTGCAAATGAAAGACGAAATCAAAGACGGCAAACGAATGTGATCCTTGTGTGCATTCCTTTACGGATTACACACATCCCTTCCCACACAGAGGCCGCCACCGTCGCCGCCGTTGCCGCCACCACCGACACTCGTCCTGTCAGGAGGAAATTTGAGCGAAATCACTCACTCCGAACGAATGTCGCAACGACCAAAAAGGATGTCTATGTAGTACAATGTCCTCCAAGCACAAAGAGCAGGGCGCGCCGCTCCTTGCCGGGGAAACTTTGTAATTTGATGTTGCACCGCGCACACCCTGTCTTGGGTGTGAAATATTAAAACGAGTCAAGCATCTCAGCAATGACGGTGGCGGCCACGGCGACGACGACGTCACCGGGAAAGGATGAAAAGTTGTTACACGGGATATTTACATTTTTATCGCAGATCCTCAGCATGAAGTATCGTCCTTTGTAGTAAACTTTGGCTATTCGAGGCCAATAGTAATGAGCCACTGTCGTCTTGTTCCTCAGCACGACTATGCCGCTCGGTGTCAGTCCGAGGAAGTACTCGACGCTGTCCTCGCCCTGTGAATAGAGAGCGCAAAGCGCCGATAAGGAAAAAGAAAAAACGAACATGGAGGTTTTTTCTTTTTATTCCCCCCCCCCCCTTCCAGCCTAATGAAAGCTAAAAACTTGGCAACTGGGGGATGTGCGCGTCTTTGCCGATGGCGGTGGCCGTGGGTAACGCTTCGATGTGGTGTTAATTTGTTTCTCCCTCCCCCTGAAGCGGGCAAAGTTGTCCAGCAATTTTCACTTTTTTTTGTTGTTGTTGTTGCTGTTCCTGATGAATTTCAAGAGTGGGCGGTTGGTTGTGTCTTCGGTGGCCGATAAGGTGGACGCAGTGAATTTTAAGTGAAAAGTCATTTGCCACATTGAGAGGATGTCTCTGTCCAACGGAAGACGTTTCGATGATTGGGATGATTTGATGGTTTTTTTCGGTTTCGTGGGGTGATTCAGCAGAATTCAAATGGGGATGAATTTCCGTCGGAATTTGATGGTTTTCCTTCGGAACAACTCAAGTGAGGTGCAATGCTGGGTGTGTCTGGTAGTTTCCGAAATCAATTTCGTGACTCCTTTAGCTTAGGCAGACTTTTATTGGGTACAGTGGAACGAATTCTATTTGCTTTGCTTTGAGTCCTTGTGCAGCTTTTTTGACTTTATTCAGCAAAGTGAAGAGATCATCATAACAAACCATTTCTTCGATGTGAAGCAAAACAAATAACGGCCGGCGGTTTCTGCTGTCTCATTCCGAAGGATACTTCAGCTGAGCAGGTAATGTCCTCCTGATGCCAGCCAGTGGAATCAGTTTTGGATGTAAAGAGCGTGCGTCTTGTTGAGAAAGGCCGATTTTGTGTGCACGGCGAGTGTTTTTTGGGGATTTTTGATCATGATGGTTATGCGGAAATTTTATTAAGTCAAGATTTAGAGTAAAAAATGCGCATAAGTCGTTTAATTTTTAAGTTCCACCGAAGTGGTGGGCACTGTGTAGGGGAGTTTCATCATCCTCTAGACATAGATGATAGGCATCGTCTTGGAACAGAGTCATGTTGCTAAAGTGTTGGTTTGCTTGCTTCAAGTCGTAGTGGTCAGTAACGAAGCCTTTAAGCATTCTCTAGTAAATCATCTGAAGGTCTGATTAATAATTTTGATTGCTCCTGACCTTTCCACTTGGACTATGATTGCTAGCGGAGTTTGTGCATCCAATCAGAGTTGTAGCCATCGTCTAGTTAATTCTACAGAAAGGTTTAGGAACCAATGACAGTAGTTTGCGAGTCAGCTCATGCGAGCTACCTCATCTGCTAGTTCATTGCCTAAAATTCCTCTTTGTCCAGGGACCCAGCCAAGTTCTAAATTATTGCGTTTTGCAATGGGATGAGGAGTATCACATCAGCATTTGACGGTTTTTGAATCTCTTCGATTTACAGCTTTTCGTGCTGCTTAGCTCTCCAAAAAGGTATCAAAAATAGCGTCTTTGGTACCTTAAGAAGGGTCATGTCCAGCGTAAATCTCGATGGTATGAACTTTCGCTTCACATGCTGCAGGATTTGACTCCATCGATACAACGATGATTGCGTTGGGGCCAAAATCCATTTCTGATCCGTCAGTGTACCAGACAAGACAACTTGTGTCTAGAGTGGGAACACTATTGGACCAGTCAGTTCGATGCAACATCTCGAGCCTACTTAGAAAATGTGCTGCCTAACCATACTGCCCAGCATTATAAAAAAACTTGCCTCTTTTGAGGATTGAGTTAAGTACCTTGAGATGCCTCATAAAGTCACCCGGCTTGAACTTATATTCAATCTGCAACTTAATAGCTTGTCTGGGAGCTGTCTTTCTGATGAAGATGGACAGGGGTGTTAGTCCAAGAATGACTTCTAATGCTATAGTAGAGCTGGTGTGTACGGCATTAGTTATTTCGTGATGGCTAGTCTCTCTTGCATTTGCTATTTGTTTGCCGTGGTTTGGAAACAGTTGTTCTGGCCACCAGATGATGGCAGCGTATTTGACGATGGATCTCACCTTCATTATGTGGAAGCAATGGCATTGGTATTTTAAAAGAAATATCACAAGTTCTACCGTAAGGCCTCCTGCTGGCTCTCAAAGCTCTCATAGCACGCTCTGTGACAGACTTAATATTTACAATCCAGTTAAGACGCTTGTCTAGGATGACACTAATAAATATGACTTCGACAGAATAACTGATTGTGATGTTTTTTGATCACGATGGGTTCAATGTCCTCGCGAAGGGTACTATAGCTATGATCTTTTTGGCAACACTGGTTTAAACAGCTGACGCGCGTTTCGTGTTTTGTTTTACTGTCAAACATCTTTAGTTTGGTCTATAATTTTACCATGAATCATCTTACAAACGAACGACGCTTGAAAATAATTGAATTTTATTATCAAAATTCGTGCTCTGTTCAGAAAGTTTATCGCGCGCTTCTTCCATTTTGTGGTCAGTTCATTTTTGGCTCAATGGGTACGTAAATAAGCAGAATTGTCGATTTTGGAGCTACCAATGAATCCAGAAAAGGTCACAGTTTGGTGCGGTTTATGGGCTGGTGGCATCATTGGACCGTGCTTTTTCAAAGATGATGCGAATCGTAACGTAACTGTGAATGGTGAGCGCTACCGTAGATGATATCCAACTTTTGCCTAAAATGAAAGAGCTTGACTTGCATGACATGTGATTTCAACAAGACGGTGCCACATGCCATACAGCACGCGCAACAATGGACTTATTGAGAGGTGACTTCGGTGAAAATTTTATTTCACGTTTTGGACCGGTCAATTGGCCGCCTAGATGGTGCGATTTAATACCTTTACACTATTTTTTGTGGGGCTATGTTAAAGCTCATGTCTATACAGACAAGCCCGTTTCAATTGGCGCATTGGAAGACAACATTGAAGCATTTAGTCTTGAGATACCGAACGAAATGTTGGAATGAGTATGCCAAAATTGGACTAAGCGGTTGGACCATTTGAGGCGCAGTCAAGGTCAACATTTGCATGAAATAATCTTCAAACATTAAATTATATGGACGGTACTATCGATTCAAATAAAGATTTCATGCATTTTTCTAAATTTTATGTTTTATTTTAAACTTTCCTACGGCTTTTAAAAAATCACCTTTTAGAACAGAATAGGCGCGATAAATCTACTTTGGTCAAGGTGTCCTAACTTAAGCATACGTATTACCTCGTGTAACCCTCTTTACAGGCACCACCATTTTAAATTTTGGAATATTTTGGATTGTTTTTGAAGTTTCTAAAATGTTTTCGAAGTCCACCGCTTTTTGGAGTTCTAATAAGTTTTTGGGTTATGGAGGCCTAAAGATCTAAGATTTGGGTAAGAAAAGCAAGATCGCCGTAACGTAGTGGGTAAGTGCGTTAACTCACCGCCGAAGGTCCCAGGTTCGATTCCCAGATTGAAAACCTCACATTTTTACGGTATCCTCGTTTTCGATTTTCTGAACCCACTCGCCGTTCGGAGTCGGCAAAAAATAGTTGCTGAAGAAGCTAGGCCCTGATTCCTTGTGGACTGTAGTGCCACTCAAGTATTATTCAAGTTCCATTTCATAACCACAAAAGGTCTAAGGAGACTAGTGATCACCCTGATTAGACGGAAGAAGAGGTTTTCGGTTTGGTTATATTCCATTGTCCTTCTCCATGATTCGGATTGGACTATTTCAAAATCTTTCTTCAACTTCATTTAAGACCTTTTTGGAATAAATTGGAAATGATTCGCAAATACTCGGCAAACTTAAGGTTATTTATGGTATATCAGCTTTTTCTGAGAATGTCGAGGCTCATTTGGTAATTTTGTTCTCTTTCGAAGACACGTGTGAGTCGGAACACTTTCTTTGTAAAACTTGGGAAATGTTGGAGAGCTTGTAAGAGTTAAACTATTTTTGGATATTAACTGTTTCTATTTCTGATTCTGACGTATTTTTTTCAGAATTTATTTTACCAAAGACAGTCTTAAGTTTTGGGTCTGTAAATTTAAGTCAAAAACCCCAAGGTATCATTATCAGTCACTTTCAAATTTGACAGTTCTCCAAAGCTACCCCGGACAGAGAGCAGCACTAAATTCTTGCACTTCAAGATCCACATTTTTTTTTATCCACAATTGAGTGTAAAATTAATTCAGACCTGTGGTGAATCTTGATTCATTTCATTTCTCCTTGACACAACTTCAAAAACTCACTGAAATCTGCAGTCAATTCAAAATTTGGTCGATATTCTGCACACACCCAGTAGATCCCTGCAATTATTCGCATCAATTCATCTCCAATTGTCTCTCCATCACGACGCTCAATGAGCATTTGTCGACTTGTTCAAATGACACCCGTAATCCTTGTCGGTATTGATTTTTGTGGAAGCTCTTAAATTTCACCGCAATCAAAGCACACCCACCGTAGCCGTACTTCCGTCAAACTTTCAAGACCGTCGTCATTAAAGGCCCTCGAGTCCTTATCCCCCAAAATCAAATTAAAGCAAAATATCCTTTAAGCAGTTATTTCCGAAATCCAGTAGTCATCTTCCATCTCATTAGACCCGGCAATGTGTTTATCCCAAAGAAATTCGAAATCATCATAAATTCTTTCCCGTCCACAGACAACCGGTTCTTGTTTTATGGCTTGACAAACTGTCCTTGTCTCCTCGGGCCCATTGGCGGTGGGTGGGTGGTGGTGCCGCGCCATTCTACAGGAAATATTTACAACTTTCATCATCGCCAACGTACGAATGAATCCTTCAAACCCGCCCGCACGTCCGCCTCTCGGGGAGATCCATTTTGAATTCGAGTCCCCACCGGATTCCGGCTGTAAACCGACATATTGTCTGGCATTTAAAGTGATATCATTGCGGGTCTTGCCCGGGAGTCGAGCAGCGGCTGGTTTTTCTGCAGAAGGCTGTGGGGGAGGGGGGGGGGGAACTTACCCCTGAAAACGGATATTTATTACACTTACCAGAACCGGATGTAAATCAACCCCATACATGTCGTGCCACTTCACTTTGTCGAGGTAGTTGAGTTCAGCCGTTGCCGGTGACATGCCCTTTAATTGCTGATGGAGCTCGCTAACACGTGTTTCCAGTTCGCCGGTCTGATTTGGCAGCAGGCGAAACTCGGAGACGTATCCTTTGGAATGGCGACGCGGGTCATAATCGCCCAGTTCGGCTGTGGATGATACAAACGCACACACACACACACACACATTCAAACAATAAACGGAAACCAATTCAACGCGCAAAAATTGTTAAATTGAGTCGGCAGCAAGCGGGGCGATTGAGTTGCTGCAAGGATGTGCCGCTTTACACAACCGCCCCCCTCTCACACCTTGGCGCCACTCGCTCCCAGCGGCAATGGCGGCCGGATGCGGATGAATAATTTGCTTAATGAAGTTTGAAACGACTGTCGATTTATTAAATTTACGATAATTATAGAATGCGTTTAATACTTGGTAATTAATTTGCCATTTCGCCGGCGGCGGCAGCGGCAGTGCTGGGCAGGAGCACAGGTTCCCCTCCGCGTTCTGGAGTGGGTGTGGAGTTGGTGCGGATTGGGCCCCTTGCAGATGGTGCGAAATTACTTTGCACGGGTGGTTGGTGCACTCGAAAAATAATGACAGGACATAATCATTGTGTGTTTGCATCGTACAAACACAAAAAAATACACACACACCCATCTCCGCACCGGGATGTTGCTTTGGCTTTAATTGAGTGCACGGCGAGAGTTTCGTGTTACAAAAGGGTTACGCAGAGGGTTACCAAAGCGCTGTAGGCTGCGGCGATGCCACCGCAATCCGAGCGTTAAATTGATATTTTTGTCAAGCCCGCATTCAATTCGCTTTGTCCTTGATTGTGAAATTTAAACCCTCGCCAGGATGACGCTTGTTAATCGGATTACCGCTCTAATACCAATTACACATCGTTACTGTGGTCTGGCATGGCATTTGCAATCTAGCTTTGCAGAGCATTGAAGGACTCGCGTGGATGCTCATGATGGGCGTGTATTTTCATGTGTATGACTTTGATGGAAGAAGAGTGGGAAGCTGCGAGGTGGTTTCTCAAAATGTCCATTTAGACGATTGTGAACGATAACCACCCAATCGATTGCAGTTTTTGTGGTGGAGTCAAAGGACATTTGAATTTTGGGTAAATTCTGTCTTCCATCAATGAGAACCAGGCAACACCATGGCAACTGAAGTTGTGTAGGCATAACCTTATGTCGAGTGTGTTTTGCCAAAATGGACAATGACTAAACAGCTGAGGGAATCGATGAACGATTGAAGCATTTTTTAGGAATTTGAGAATAACAGAAGAGTCGTCTTCAACTCTAGGGAGTCGGGGCATACTGTCTTAGGCAATCACTTCGGAATCATATTTTCCCCCAACTTTAAGAGGCTGCTTTTAGACTTTTAGATCTCGGTGAGTGTTTATTTGGAATGCAAGCTAGGTGCAGCTGTGACATGTGTTCAGCACGGAGCCAACTCTGCAAAATGCTAAGTCCATGGTTTGTGTAGAAACTGAACTACACAGCCATGAACAGAGGTAGAAGGATAGATCTAATGGACTTAGGCAGTAATCTAACTTATAAGATCCGCGAGTTTTTCCTTTTTTTGAACCATTTATTGAAGGAATTACGTTTACAACTGTTTCTCGGGCATAATCTTGACAGAAAGTCAACTCCACCCCTTGGACGTTGGAAAATATTCAAAACTTCTACAAGAGCGAGTGCCAAAAGTTGAGTTTCTTGGAGCGACGATTTGACTGAAATGCACAAGACGCAACACAAGATGCAGCACAAGATGTGAATGTTTCCCGCAAGTTCGTCCAAACATCCCGTGAGACTGGCATGTCAATGGACAACACGCATGGTCCCCGTGGTCGTACGGCGACGGAAAACTGGCTGCTGTTGATGAGAGTGTAAACATAAGCCCGCCTTCAATCACAACAAGATTTCACGCAGTGAGGAGATATCGGATTATTCACTTTCATGGTCCAGCTGACTCAGCAATTGATGGCGCGAGACCATGTGCTTCATAAACCCTATAGGCTTAGTGTAGGTTCAATATTTCAGTGGTTCCACTTAAGCAAGCGATTCAAATTTGAGCTAAACACTGACCTTTAAGGGCGACGCTTATGCAAGTAAGTACACACCCTAAGCTGACAGTAACTAGAGATGTGGTAACTTTATCGAGCGTTACAACATCTGTATCGAAATCAAGCTGCTGTAAGCGACCTTAAACTGCCAAAATCAGTATTGGCAAGAAGATTTAAAGGGTGCGACTTTCGTCAGTAATAATAAGTGTGCACCAGCGTCTCTTTTAGGGACAGCATTATTATTTACTTCTTCGAAAATGTCCATATTTGTCTTAAGCAAACAACATTAGCGACAATCTTTGATTTTCTTTTTTAATTGGAAAAAAAGTGCAGCTGTGGGCCATCGTATGCTTGTAGAAGTTGGTGAATGTAGTCCGACCGAGAAATCATGCAGAGAGTGGTTTCGGCGCTTTAAAAGTGGTGACTTTAGCGTTGAAGACAAATGGTGTCTTGAGCAGGTCAAAAAAGTTGAATATAAGGGAGTTTGTATGTCTGTGTGTAACAGGCCTGCGACCTATAAAGGGTTAGAGACGAAGAGCTATAGCCGCCTTCTACTCTTTACGGTCCCGGGCATGCTGGTTCCAGTTGTCAAGATCAAGCTCTCAAGAGTCCGCGATTACTTGTTCTCAATGTAGAAAGTTCAGCCTTCCTTTTCTTCCCGAACCTAGAGCCTGAGTTTTCAAGACCCTTTTAGATGAAGCCTTGTGTCCGTCGCTGAAGGATTTTTGCCTTTCAAACTATATGCACATCTTAGAATTGTAGGCTGGGGCAAAATCCGTGTCAAATGCAAAGTGAACTCGGAGAATATTTGGTAGTGACTCATCAAACAATTTGCGGTCGGTTGAAAAAATGTGGACGAGGGAATTGGGTGCCCTACGAGTTGAGACCGAGAAATGTCGAAAGGCGATTTTTCACCTCGGAACTGCTTCCTGAAAGAAATCAAAGAAAGGGATTGTTGCAGAGGATCGTGACTGGAGATGAAAAGTGGATATACTGCCACAACCCCAAGAAGAAAGAAATACTCTGCAAAGTCTGGTGAACCCCTCTTCAACATCGTCTACATCAACGCCAAAGAAAAACATCCTCGGTTCAAAGATCATGATATGAGCATCGAATTGGCGGGTCAGATGGGTATGCTGTACTATGAGCTGCTTAAACCAGGGGAAACCATGGATGGGAAACGGTATCGACTACAACTAATGGGTTTAAGCCGTTCCATGAGCGAAAAACAACTCAAAAATGACTGACAAGGTGATTTTGCTGAAGCGGTCAAAAACTAGCTGGAGAGGCTGAAATGGGAGGTTTTTCCCCACCCGCTGTGTTTTTTAAACCTTCGTCTGGCTACTGGCTTTTTAGAAGGATGCGAAACGATTTGGGGGGGTGGGTGGCACCGGTTCGGCCTTTTGAAGAAATTGAAGAATGGCTCAATGACGGGCCTTTCGAAGAAATTGAAGAATGACTCAAAGTTCCAGTGCGGACTTATTTTTAGATATGTTTTTCGAAAGGTATCCGAGAAATGGGAAAAAGTAATCCCTTCCGACGGTCACTATTAAATTAAAAACACAACAAATGGACTGAATTAGTTTGCACCCCCCATACTTTCAATATTGCATAAGGAGCAATTGAGTTTAGAGCCCTCTGTCGAAGGTTCAATAAAACTTTGAACAAAAAATCTAGGCTTTGTTAGAAGCGAATGAGGATCTGCTTGCGATGTTAGGTCCTGCTTGCGCTGATGGCATATGGAGTAAAGATCCGCGAATGAAGTCCTTTGAATATAAGGCAACATGCGCCTAGTCAACGTGTACGATGGTATGGCCATATAGACAATGGACAATTCAACTTCAGGCCGAAAAGTCTTTGAATCCAAGTCCTTGGCATTGGGACAACGTTACAGAGGATATTCTCTGAGATAGGGCAAACGAGTGAAAAAGAATGTCAACCAACTTGGTGTGCGAAAATGGAGCGAGTTGGCTGGAATGATTTTGGCATGCTTACTGAGGCCAAGGACTACCCCGAACTGCGGCGTCAACCAAGGGAAACGTAAAATAAATGTATTAACCCTCAATCTGAGCATCTGTGCACGCTGGCCCGAAACAGGTTGATTCAAATTTGAGCGCGCATTTTACAGTTCAACATGACAAAGAAATATTTTCAATAATACCGCCGAAGTAGACTTCCTCCCATCCGCCATCATTAAGTCAAGTAGTCATCCACCCACTTCTGCTTTCTAATTCGTATTCAATTCAGCACTTCCAAATGATCACGTTTTCGAAGTGGAAGCTGCTTCAAGTGTGACCATAAATCGTCTGCCAACCAGCTTTTGAAAATTCTGCGAAGGCTCCGAGTTGAGTTTCAAAAAACTTTCCCAACAAATAAAGATGCAATAAAAAATCCTCCTTCTCCACGAAACAAAACCCATTAAACGCAAAAACGCCCACATTCGCAAACCCAGTTAAGAGTTTTTGAAAACAGGGACCAACAAATTAAGCTCAAAAACACTGCACTCAAGTGCAATAATCAAGAGTTCGCTGAACGCGGACTTGTTCCAGTTCATAAATGCAATTCAATGAACTAGGTCAAATGGAATCCTTGGGCAGGGGGTTGCAGCTTCAGTTTCCGGTTCACTGAAGCAACCACTTCCGGAAAGTTCCCTTTTCAGTTGGATTGTGTTTTTTTGCTTTTTGTCAAACTACCCTCTTGAGAAGCATTAAAAAAAAAATAATTCGCAGCACTCAGTCGCAGTTGGGTACACTCGTTGTGCACACATTGATGCAGTCCTTATTATCCGGCATCCTTACGCCAAAGCTTACCCGGTGAGTCCGCGGGCGAGCGAGCGCCATCCACTTTCTACTTACACTGCACCACGAACGCTCCTAGTTCGGCAGCCAACTCGAATGATACCGGCAGCCTGCCCTGAAGAACATCCTGTTTGACTTGCAGGAATATCTGGTACCTGGAAATACACACAAATAAGCAAACATTTATCAGAACATCATCCCATCGGTTGGAGTGTACAACCGCTCTTCGCCCCCAACCAACCTACACACGTCCGCGGGGTTTCGATCGCTTACCACACACGTCGGTTGGCGCGGCGGGATTTCGGTGGTGCCCCCCCGGAGCTGACGGAGGTGGCGGAGGTGGCGTGATTGCAATTTCAATTAGAGTTCCCTGTTTGTATTAACTTAGGGAGTGGTGCGTCAATATTTGCGCGGCGTCGTCGCCACAAAGGCATCCGAGGATGCAACTCTCATCGAAAGTGTGCACCGGGTTTGTAAAGCCAATAATAACATATTTTCGTGTTGGCTGTTTGCCTCTGTGTGCGCTGCGGCGCTGAACGACAACGACGTGAATACCTGGATTCAGATTCAAGGACTGCCAGTGGGAGTGTCCCTGGTGGCACGATGCGTCTGAGCGATTAGGGTCGCGAGCCAAAATCATAGGCGGCCTTGCAGCAGCGTAACTATTTGAAGGACAAACAAACGAAGTGAACTTTACCCAGCGAATTGTTTCACGGGACTCAGCGTATTTTTCGATGTGAGTCCCGCCGTGGCACGGAAACGTTGCGGTGAGCGAATTACATATTTGCGCAGACTAATTGTTCTGTTTGGCCTCCGAGGTGGTGGAGAGCAACTCAAATATCTTCTGCTGAATTAGATGGCCATGAGGTGTGTCAGTCGGCACAGGTGGGTGTAAGAGGGTGGGTTGTTGCTAATCGCTGGGGAATGTGCTAAATTTTTCAATTGTGTTTGATGGTCGTAATTAATCTGTTTGCTGTAAAAAATGTTCGCTGGCGGTCTGGAAATGGTTCTGATCTGAGTTTGGCCTCAGGTGGATGTCAAAAGTTTTTTGTGTAACTTTTCAGCTTTGAATAAATTTTGAGTTGTCCGAAAAAGGGAGTTTTGAGTTGAAATGTCGGGATTAGTCTTTATTTCGAAGAAAGGGGACAGCAGTACTCATTGACTGACGTATTCTGCGACACCTCACAGCCGATGACGAAATACATTTTTGGGCAACACTGAAGATGCGCATAAGGTCACCTCGTACGTGCGAGAAAGTGGGGGATTTTGTATGAATTCCGAACAGTGTGAGCTCTGCTGAACAAGAGGTCAGCATTTTTTTTGTCTTTAACAAGGCCAAGTTTCACGAAAACGTGCGACAAACAAAAATAGAATGAAATGAACAACTGAGGCGAAAACGCACAAGGGCACTGTAGATGGAGTTGGATTAGGTGTATGGGCTGAGCGCGTTTTTGGGAAGTGATTGAGTAGCACTTAACGAGGTTGGCAAACTGCCACGTCTTTGAGGGAATGTTCGACTATATTGATATTAGTTCTGGCAAGTGTCTGCTACTCGCTCGGGACTTAACACTTGCGCTCTCCCCTGCCACATTATAGTTTCCGTGGATAGTTAAGGTGGTCAAGCCGAGCTAGGAGCGCGGTTTTCTCTACGATAGGAAAAAAAAACATAATTGGCGACAGAGCCTAGCTCTCGCTACTCGTGCTGTGTGTGTAATTTTTCTTTCACGAATGGAAGGAACCTACAGTTTATGACAGAATTCGAATGGCGAAAGTTTTTTTAATGAAGAAGTGTCAGGTGTTCGATTCAGAAATCGATTCTTCGAACTTCGGGGTGTTGAACGAAGGGTTGCAGACAACTACAACAGTACACACAATTTCTTCTGACTCCTGGGATTCGAAAGCTTGTATTTGCGATAAGTTGCAAATGATATTGAGCTTCCTAAATCAGCGATGTTTCAAATTCGGACAAGTAGGGCTTGAGCAGTTTTCCGATGGCTATCGGATCTGCTTGGCATGGTATGAAAAATTTGAAGGTTCCCAATGATACCATTGCGACTTGGAACTCAGAGAGTGTCGTTGGGAATCCCCAAGCTTTGTGTCTTAACCAATACAGATCCGAGTATGCTATTAACAAAAGCATACTATTACTTTAAAGAGTTTTAATTGCTTGCTAGTTACTAAGGGCTGTTCGAGAGAAAAGTTCTACGTGCGATTTTTGGCCTTGTTTGATGGTGCTTGGAGGTAAAGGCTCAACGACGAACTTAATAGGTTGTAAGGCGATATGTGCCTTGCCTAGCGTCTGCTGATACAGTGCTTAAAATGGATAGCTCATGCAGAGCGGGTCGAGGACAATACCACGACCAGAAGACTGTTTGAGGTCGAGTCATTGGGACAACACAACAGAAGACAACCTCATCTGAGATGTTGCACAGAAGTCGAGTCGGACTTCAACCAAATTGTATCCAAAATTGGAGGCAACTGGCACTGCTAGCTGGAGACGAGGCAGCTGGCCATAGTAGGTCTAGATAAATATTGTTTGAGACTTGACTTTTATGCCAAATTACGGATTAAACTCAGGAATCGAACCTGAGTCGTAGAACGCCGTCATACATTGTGTTCCACAGTAGAGGCCCAAAGACATATCAATGTGGAATTCCTGCCGTTATCTTGTAGGACCGAAGACTATCGTCGGTGTGGAACATAATTCTCTTTTAAATGACGTAGTCCATGACTATCTTCACCATATGGGCAGTCCCTACAGCCTACAAGGGACTAAGGACTAGCTTCTTCAACGACTACTCGTAGTGTGCATGCTACTGTTCTTCACGAGTTGAAGGGACCTAAAGTTTTTTGCCGACTCCGAACGGCGAGATTTGAGAAGCTTTCCATAGACAATTAATACTCTTTGAGTGTTGTCAGCAACTCGAAAGTGGTGGTGCCGTGAAAAAATGCTAGATGTCCCGTCCGGGAATCGAACCCAGACTTTCTGCGCCGCGGTCGATGCACTTACCACTACACCACGGCGACCCACTAGGATGCAGTCAAATAAAGTGCATGCCCTGTAGAAAGATTCAAAACATGATCAGTTCCGGTCTTGTTTTCCCTTCGCGGAATCATCCACGACTGCCGTTCTGCGCACTCAGGAGAATGGCAGTCATTTCATAAAATACGATCGGTGGCCATCATAAAACCCTTCCTTCTACGCTCAACCTTGAATGTGCGATGAGAACAGAAGAATAGAGTTCGGCTTTAAAAAAAGGAAATTTGTGGGAAGGATGAAAAAGCAATTACACAAATCTTTGCACTGAACAGAAGAATGATCCAGGTAAGGATTCAGTCGTACTGCCAAAGAAGTCTGGAGATTACATAAAGTGAGCAATTTTCGTGTTTGTGCATCCAACTTTTTTGCCTGAAAAAAGAATGAGAGACATTTTGAGCGACAAAATGCCCATAGTCAAGTACGCCTATTGGCATAATGTAAAAGGGGCTTAAGCGACTAAAACCTCTGTGACGTCTTAGGAGACGAAGATAAAGTTGTGTTTGAATCATTATCCTGCCTTTGATCGAATCGGGTAGTAGACTTGTGGCTGTTTGTCCCTTAGTCACAGACCCTAAATGTAGATACCTTCCTGGCAGTACAATTGACCAAAACTTGAGTGTAGTGTTGCAAAGCCACCGACAAAAAACTAAGAAAAAACGTTCAAGACTCACGGCTTAAAATCGTTCTCATCTCGCACACAAATATACGCCAATGTTTTCATAGAAACAAAATCGATCAGATAACACTGCCCAGAACAGCCAACAACCACCTCAAACAACCAGATGAAGAGTTTAAACACCAGATCAACTTGCACGCCATTGTGACGCAAATTCCAACTCAATGGCAATCAAATGCATTCACTGCCCTGCGAAATTGCCGAATATTCTACACGCCAATTTGCCTCTCTTTGTCCGTCGCACTAATGTCCCTCCCATTTGACTACAGTGCAATACAATCCGAACCTTGGCATCCATCGTTCGTAAGCAATTGAAGCGAATCGCCCTTGGTCACCATTCAAAAGCGACCAACAATAAAAATCCAACCGCATTGCATATCACATCTCGCCCCCACCCAGCGGTGCACTCCAACCATGACGGTGCATTCATAGACTCCCCCCCCCCCACATACACACAAAGAAAATTTTGAAACAACATCCAACGAAACTGCATTCATACCTTGTTATTTCCTCGAGCAATTTACAAGGATCGGCTGCATAGAATTTCACTCCGAAATACAAGTCGAATGGGTCCGACTTTGGCTTCAATTGCCGTGAAAGCCTAGATGCCGGGTCCAGCCAGTGCTGCAATACAAAACGCAAACGTAAGTGAACAAAATAAGCACAAGAACGAAAAAGAAAAACTGTTCGTTAACAATCGAACAGCAAAATGCACTTGCAAAGGAATCATCCCTCCGGGCAGAGGGGTGAATTCGCGAGACGCAAAGTCGAGACGAATATTGGAAAGAAAAAAGGACACAGAAAAGCACCTCGCCCGGATTGATGGATTTTCAACTTACCGTTTGATTTTCATCGTCGATGTACCGGATGCCGAAGTAGGCGGTTTCGATGAGGTTCAGTCTGGCAAAGACAACATCCAGCAGAGCCTGTCCGGGTAGGTCGTCCTGGAAAGAGTGAAGAAAAGAAGGTTGAGTGTGGAGTAGATGAATATGGGGGGGTTTGGACTAGGTTTTATGGGGGACAATGTAGTTATATGCAATTGCAAGGATCAAATCGGCGGGTGACCCTACAGGCCACAAGGGAGCAGGCCTCTCTTCTCTTATGTGGTTGATCCTACGTTCTTGGTCCTTGACCATCTACAAAATTGTCTAAAGCAACAGCCATTCTGGGTAATGCGACAAGAAATCCTGCAATAGGCTAAAATCGTCCAAAGGAACCACCGTTCCCGAGACCGACAATCAGAAAAAAACTGGAAGAGAGTCTATATAGAGCCGCAGCCCCATCGACAGACACGACATAAGAGTTCTTCGGCCCCCTTGCCCTACCACTGCATCCTCCCTCCCTCCTCATATTCCAAAATTACACAAAATTCGAAGAAAATCGAAAATGCTGTCCAATCGGTTAACATCATAACGTCGCGTAAGCATTCTCATGGCCCAGGACTAGTTATCGGATTAAGCACTCAAACGCACTTACAGCACCCTTCATCAAGACAATCAATCGGTTGGCTGCGTGACGACGACGTTGATGATGCCCTTGCAACCCTCGCGTCCATCTCACCTCACCACAGACCACAGGCACACAGAACGAAGTAAAGTCCTTGAATTCGTTCTCTCAAGTAACTCCTTGTGGCATCCACAACAATGTTTCCATTCGTTTACGCTCTTTGACCAAACATTTCAATTTGATTACTTGTGATAACCCCCCCTCTATCCCCCACCACCCACCGCCCACGTCACAATCGACCTGAGGAAATTAATTATCCACTCCAGCTAGCTGAAGTGGAAGTAGCAAAAAAAAGGAAAAGGAAGGGAGAACGTCCTGAGAAGGGGCTGAGGAGAAGAAGAAGGCAATAGAACTGCTTCACTCACCAGACGGAACGTACATACACAGCGAGCCATCAAAGCGAAGCCCGATCAACTGAAGGGGAACGGCAAACGTGCGGCAGCGATGTACTACACATACCCAGCCGCACATTGAGCGCCACCGGCTCATGCTCCATTGGGAGCCTTTTTGGCAGATTGAAAATCTAAAATTGATTAAAGTCCCAGATGCACGTATGCGGAGATGTCTACGCATGCCCTCCACCGAAAAATGAAGCAGTTCCGACTCGGAATCGAGATCGTTATGCCATTTTTCAATCAGCTCACCACCACCCACCCGCACTCACATCCCAGGCGGAACGTTCAGGTGATTTCGACTCTTTGTGTCGATTCTGTTGGCCAAACGTCTATGGTGGAGGTATTATTTTTGTTTGCCCTCGTCGGCGAAAACAATTGAAAGACGTTTGAATACCCGCTCACATCCGGGCTGCAGTCCGTTTGCCTTCGGGTGCAACCACGACATTTGGTTGCTCTTTGAATTCATCTTGTGTCAACAAGTCGTCGGGAGAGGAGACTAATTCATTTCAAATGGGAAATTGTGTTTGAATTGCGATGGAACGCCTTCTCGGCGCGCATCGTATCTGTGGCTGTGAATCTTTGATTGCCCACTTGTGGGGGGTGAAGTGCCTGAAGTTTGTTGCACCCCAGAACAACGAGGGGGGTGTCTGTTTGTTTCTTTTCTTCTGCTTCTGTTGAGAATTAACACTGCTCGGTCATCAATGAGTGGGTGATGCCTGGTCAGGGTTGCCAGCTTCTTCTCCTTCGCATCCTTCTGGTGTGAATCTGTCTAACAACTTCATGGCACAGTAATCGCTCCATGGAACATCGCCTGCACCCACTCCGACAGTCAACTGTCTCCTGCACCACAGACTGTACAATTTGAGAATCTCATCCCCGGCGACTGCCCAGCCGGAGATGAAACATTCCATCTTATGCCATGTTTTTTCTGCACAAAGGCAAGCAAATAGACGAAAGGATTCCGCACAGTCCTCGCACACACGATGCACATGATTACATTTAGAGGTCACTGGACTTGCACTTGACGCTGGGAAAAGAGGAAAGGTCGACTGTAGCACTTGAGCTCATAAGAAGCTTATGTCTTCCGCTGTATTTGCTAAGAATAACACACGGGATACAGAGCGTCCCATTGCCTCATGCTGCGAGTAGGCGAGCATCCTTTTCACGTGAACCTAATCCCCCGGCGCACGAATGACGTCCTTAACGGACGCGGCGTCACCGGCATCGTTACGTTTGTCCTTTGTCTGAGCTAGTGAGCTGGAAGTTATGTGTTTTTTCTACTTGCCCCCTTCCGCCATCCAGGTCCACACATGAACATTCGTCCTGCTTACGTTTGCGTCCTTTTTTGTTTGCTATGTGTGTGTGATGAATGTTTCGAAGCGCTTTGAGCGGGGCTGAAGGGGGGGGGGGGGGGGGGTGGGACGAACACATTTCAGATTAGAATTTAAGGGGATAAAATAAACATCACTCGGTAATCCTTTGAAAGCCCGATAGTCTGTGTGCGGGATGTTGTTTTAATAAGCACTGAGCGATGGTATCTCGGTTTAATTGGCAATTCGTGGCGGTTCATTGTTGTTCGTTGCTGGTCGGTTTAGTGATGTTAATTGAAGTTGTCCCCGTCACTTCCTCTCATTTCTGTGGTCACATAGGCAATGTGTGTTTTTTTTTTGGTTGCCCACGCACTTTGTCATCCCGGGGACGATAGCGGCAACGGCGGCGGCAACAGTGTGACATACGACCATGAGCGTGGATTGGGAGAAATTATCTACGTGGCTAGTTACGACCATGGCGCCTGTGGCCTTGCTCGATTAAACTGCGGTCATAAAGCATTGTATTTGGGACAAAGTGCTAGTACTATGCCGTAGGCAATTAACAGGCGAAAGTGGAGCACATTAAACGTGATGAGTCACGGATTAATATTTCCTCTCGTTTCGTGCATGGGCATGCAAATAAATTCGTTTCGATCGTAAAGTTCCGTTATGGAGGAGAATTGTTAATGAAAAATGAAATGAGTGAACCTTAGTTGACCTTCCGCATCGCAAAATCGTCGCTAATGAGAGTGAATTACGATAGAGGGTTGTTCATGAGATTTTAACGTTGCCTGCGAATGAGGAACATTGTGTAAACCTAATTGGCGCCCAACCGAAAACCTTGGAATACATTTTTACTTGCCGAAGATCAACTTTTTAAAAAAGAATCACTTATGGTGGATACTTATTGCAAGGAGATGCCAATTTTGAAAGAAGTTAAAATTTTGCATTTTCGCCATTCGAAAAATTTTATGAAAATGTACCTTATCCTATTGAAAAATGATTCCATCACGACAGTGACATCTCACAATCGACAAAGAAGAGAATATTATCATGTTGTGCCCTCTCTTAAATAAAGTTTTTCTAAAATGGCGCCCAACGTTGAACTTCATCATCTATATTCCAGCCTCCATTTGCCACCCTGAGGTGCCCTAATGACTAAGGTGAACGTCAAAAATTACGCTGGGCTTAGACCACTTTTGGCGTTTGTAACAGTGGGCTGGATACAGTGTCCTATAGATCATTCCGTGAGTTACCCCTTTAGAGGCTTTATTACAACGAATCTCTACTGGTAACTTTGTTTTCTTATTGAGTCGACATTTTTCATAAACTGGTTACAGCGCCTACATTATGTTCTTCCTTGCCATGCTTACAAGTAGTTTCTGCCTTATGCAGTGAACTATTTTTGTCAATGCAAGGCAGTGTTGTACTAAAAGTTTACTTTTTTTCAATAAATTTGCACTTAACGTGAACCAAAATGCTTCAAAAGTTATTTTAGGTATTTACTAAGTTTGTACTAAATGTGTACTAAATGTATATATGTACTAAATTAATTAAATTTACTATTCGTCATTAATTAAATTAAATTGAAATTGTCTACTTAATGTTTGTAACATTTTAAAAAGTGTACTAAAAATGTACTAAATTTGCCTTATACAAAATTCTAAACTTACTCAAACTTGCTTCACTTTAATCTTAATCTTTATTCGACTTTCTTGATGCAACTTTCTTCCAAAATTTATTTGTACTAAGACTCTACTAAAATTGAAAAAATTTCGTGGCGCCCAACTGCCGACCGCATAAATTGTCTAAATTGTTTCATCTTGTGGAACTTGCATTTTATTCTGATTTCAGAAACTTCTGTCGAAGAAAACTTTTTCCAAAATTTCCCAAAACAGATCGTGCTATTCACAAGGCACACTCAAAAGAAACCCGTAGAAGATATCAATCTTTTGCTTCGATGACGCCACCAAATGATTCACATTCTTTCTCATCAACATTGTCTGCGTCTCACATTAAACTCGCGGAGCAGTAAAAATAAAACCTTTGAGTCCCTGAGTGGTTTGTCAAATTGGGAGAAGGGTTACTCTGTCGTGAATTCATTCGCTCGTCACTCACTTTAACAGCGCCCGCCCATCGACAGCACACCTAACTGTCGTTCATCTCCAACACAGGCATCACATAAAATAGTGCCAAGGGTATCCGCTCTGCTCAGTGCTGGCTTGTCCATGCGAGTGGTAAGCACTATTTACGAGATCTCGCATACACTTTGGGATAAATTGCGTTTTTATAGCGCCAAACGGCAGAGCGCCATAAAACGTGTCATAAAACGGGAAATAAATCCCAATACATCCGATCCTTGCACTCAGTCCATCCACCTTTATGGGGCGATTCTATTCATTCAGACACGCAGCCATAAACCGATCGCCGCTCACTGTCACACCGGCCGGGCTGGATGGCTGAAACGTCGAACTTCGACGCACCCAGACCCGTCCTGAGCCCACATGTGGACGCTGGACAACGAATCAATTATTGCAAGGACCACAGATCCCACACCCGTAGCACTTGCGTATTCGCCACGAGACGCACCACAATTCAATCGGCCCAAACGTGCAGGCACAGAAGTCAATCTCCGGTAATTGTGATAATTAATCAGTGACTCCTAGCCGGGGTGACGGGGCTCATGCACGTGTCTTGGTGTCCACCCAATCGGAGCCCAAATGACTCAATTAAAGCCGTTCGGGCGCAGCGCGGAGAAGGGGTTGGGACGGTGCCAGCCAAGGTGCGGTGGCCGACTGTGCCACAACAAGTGGCAACGACAAGTGGGTCCGATTCCAAATTACCCATGCATTCGGGATTGCTGCTGGTTGTTGCGCTTACGCGACGTGCTACCGCGCCTCTGTCGGATGACGTCGCATTGAAATTGAATCACGTTCGTGTGGCGGGTAATCGGCATCTCGTGCTTCCGCGGCATTCGCTTCTAATTTATGAAATTCTGAAGAAGGAGGAAGCATAAAGACGTCACCTGTGTGTAAATTGAGTGCAGCACGATCTCGTCAATTACCGCCTCGGTGAGTGTGGACTTTTATTGATTTCTAGTTTTATTTGTTTAGCTGATTAGTTAGTTATTTAAGCGTGATGGGCTATGGGATCAGAGACCTGCTCGTGGGAGCTCAGATTACACGTCAGTAGCGATGACTGGCGTCGGATGAAGGTTTAGGATTTACGATCAGTTTGATCAGCATGGGAATTTGATTGTTCTTGGGAAAGTTCTGTGGGTTTACTTCGTGTAGATGGCTTGGGACACCTATTCCCATAAAATGGAAAAAAGAAGCACATTACTGCCTTCATATCTTGAATTGAGATTGTAGCGTCGCCGTCCAGGTTTGAGTCGGTCGGCGCAGCTATTAAGAAGCTCAATTGCAACAAGTCTGAAAGTTTGGACAGTTTGTCATCAGAATACTTTCAAATGGAAGCTATTTAGCTGGCTGCACGCCATTTGGGAGAATAAAAGTTGGTCTGTCGAGTGATACACCAGCTTCTAAAGCGGAAGCCACCTAATAGGCCCACCTCGAGGCGACGCGCATTTTTGCTGAACGTGAACCCACTAGACCCTGTCCATCACATCTTGCCTGAAGACACCTTGCCCCGTTCTAATCGACACATGTAGACAATTGACTATTGACCAAATCTGCACCACAAGACGGATCCTCAGAAAGTTCAGCGAGTTCCAAATGAAATTCCAGCATACCACAAAATCTCTAGGAAACGGACTACACTAACAGAGACTTTGTGCATCTTGGTTCAAGAAGTCTACACTCGATTTTTGCTAGGAACTGAGTTGTCATGTACTCCCTTCAATTTCATGCATGAGATGGCAGTGAGAAGGACTGGGGAGATGACATCGTTGCGTACTTCCAGTGCACAGTCATATCAGTTTCAACAGAGATTAAGGAAAATATGGCTTCAAGGATTGAAGTCAATATATAATTTAAAAAAAAATTGATTGGCGATACAATCCAAACGGGATTCCTTTATAATCTGATCATGTTGTGACTACTATCGTACCTCCAAGAGTCCTGCAGTTTATTGCTGACTCCAAAAGACGAAATTTGGGAAGCAGCCAATTACTACTCTTTGAGTGGTGCCAGGAACTAAAAAGAGGCGGTGATGTGTAGAAAGGATGTGAAATTAACGTTTGGTTCGGAAATCGAATTTTCGACCTCCAGCGGGGACGTTGGCGCTCATTCCCCTTATACTGCGGCGTTCAAAACGCAATATTCTGTCAATGTAAACGACTACCCCACCGAAGAGGTTAAGGAGTTCGGAAAGAATGGGAACTCTGTAATCGGCATCTTAATGGAGGTTTATTGCAGGATTACTATCTACAACTGAAGTTTGATTAGCGGCGAAAATCCTCCCAAGGTGGAAGGAAGGACATGCTTTTAAGAGATTTATGCTATCAGTTGTGCCTTGCAAAGGGGCAATGTGGGAAGCAAAATGGGGAAGGCGGATTCTTAGGGCCTTCGAAGGAGGTCAAGACAGACTGCGATGTGGCAGTCTATGCAGTCTATGCATTGTATGCTTGGGCAGAACACACCAGCTAATTGGTGCTTCGAATGCCAACCCAGTGAACCCTCGAAATAGCGACCAAGAAGTTAATCTTGAAGTATAGAAACGCTAGAAGGAACTATCAAGGATGTAAGGAGGCATTACCTTAAGTAAGTGAGTTCAGTTTTAACATCATCCTTGAGAAGATCGTGCGTAACTCACAGGTCAACACCAGAGGCCCGATCTTCTAAAAGTCAGCTATTGAGCTAGTTTACGTCGACGACATTGACGTGATTGGACGAACACAGCAAGCCGTCAGTGAGGCGTTTGCGGGCATTGAAGCTGAAGTGGCTAAAATGGGCCTGGTGGTTAATGAAGGCAAAACGAAGTACATGCTGTCATCAAGGAAGGACGCACAACAGCGACGTCTCGGACAGAGCGTCACACTAGGCAGCAGAAACTTCGAAGTAGTCAAGGACTTCGTCTACCTCGGCTCCGCGGTAAACAGGGACAATAACACCATTACCCAAATCAAACGTAGAATCACTCTTGCCAATCGCTGTTTCTTTGGGCTCAATTGAGTAATAAACCCCTCTCTCGGAGGAGTAAGCTTGCTTTATATAACACCTTGACCATGGCAGTCCTACTCTATGGCAAGGAAACCTGGACGCTACTAAAAGCGGATGAGGAAGCCCTTAGTCTTTTCGAGAGAAAAGTTTTGCGTGCGATTTTCGGTCCTGTTTGCGTTAATGCCATCTGGAGGAGAAGATTTAACGACGAACTCTATGGGCTGCACAACGACATGCACCTGGACAAGCTTCTTTGGATACAACGCTAAAGATGACAAGGCCATGTAGAGGTATGGGCACCATTGCCTCTTCCCGAAAAGTCTTCGAATCTGAACCATTGGAAGAACGCAACAGAGGACGGCCTAGGATAAGGTGGCGCACACATGAGGAGAAGAACCTCAACCAACTTGGAGTGCGCGACTGGCGGCAGCTGGCGAAAGATCGTGCTGGCTGGAGAGGCATGTTAGTTGAGGCCCAGGTCCGACCCGGACTGTAGCGCCACAACAAGAATAAGAAGAAGTTGTTTTAACACACAGCTATTACCCTCTCAATGTCTTGACAAAACGTAAATATCATACCTTCAAGGAAGTGGTGGCTTTTCGTTTGATCATCTTTGGGAAATATTATAGCCAAGTGCTGTGTCTTGGCAATGTCAATTGGCAGCCTTGAAGCTAAGATTCGGCCTTTTAAACTTTGTTTCTGGTGAGCCGTGAAGGATCGTTGACATACTGCCAGAAATCCGCAAAAGATTTAAGCACTTAAGGCCAATATTACGCAAGAGGTCTGTGGACCACTACCCTAGACCTTCGAAAAGGTATTGGAAAATGAGGGTGACAACATGCAGTACTACGAAGTAAGGCGCAACAATCGACATGAAGAACGTTTAATTTTCGAATGAATGGGAATGTATTTTACTGTCAAATAAGGCGATACTGTAAAAAATTAACTTTGTTCATTTATTAAATTTTTTAAAAGAAATTTATAAAAAAACTTATAGTTGGTCCACCCTGTACTAGGAGTGAACTTGATTTCCCCCCTCTTAATTTCGCCCTCACACACTTTTCACTGTTATTCAATTCAAATATTTAAATATATGAGAGCTCTAAAATTTTCAAAAATCCTGTAATACATTTTGTACCAAATTTCTCAAAGTTATTTGTAAAATATTTTCCATAAAATTTTGTACACTATGTTAACTTGCTTCTTTAATAAATATTGAATTGCGGCTTGTATAAATAAATCAGCTTGTTTTAATTGAAGCCTGTCCTTATTTTGAACTAAATTGTGCATTCTAACGTTGAAATCAGAAGTTGACTTAAATTTGTAACAAACTGCACTTAAATTCATACTCTTTCGTAATGCGATGCCTTGTAGAATGTTCTGCGCTCCTTCTCCTACCCTCTTTTGCCTTTACATTTATGTTGTGCCAGCGCGACATCTACCATGCAATTACATAAATGACCTGTCAGTATCTCTTTAAGGAAGAGAATCCCTATGGGCTACAAAGTCCTTGTTTAAGGCACTCACCTAATGTAGGATCTTTTGTCGCAAAGGGAAATACACAAACTGCCCTACTTCTCATTTAGCACCCCTACCCTCACCCGCATCCAACAGCTGCCAGTGTGCATCCTACATCTCAGCGCAGCGTATTCAAAACTTTTGATTAACCATCTCACCAGAGACTGACTTACTTTTGGGATAAGCCACGCCAGAATGCCACCGCAAAACCACCCACCCACCCACCCGATGCGTCAATGAGAAAGATTTACGCGCCAAGGGGATACTGTCTTCAGATGAATGGAATATGTCACCATAAAAACTACATCGAAATAAATCTTAACGATCACGGAGCGAGCACACTGGCAAGGGGCACAACTTCGTTGTTGATGCCACAACTCTGCGGCCACTGCGCGACAATGTTAAACCCGGTGTATCTGCTGGGTACCTCTTAGGACAATCCCGCGGGCTTTGAGGTTGTCGTTCTTTCTTTTCGTTGACGGCATGTTCTGGTCGAAGTTGCAACTTCTGCTTGACGGCACTCTTGTGGCTGATTCGTCGGCAGCAGCAGCAGCAGCAACAACAACACAACGATGATGATGATGGCAATGAAGACGATGACGATGACAGGACGACAGCGAATGTGTATGGTTGTCTCGCACTTTTGTACTTTTGTCTCTCACGCGGACACAACGCACATGTAAAACGTTTTTATGGCCCTCTCGTAGTCCTTTTACGAGGCAACAGCAGCCACGACAACGAACAGCACGATACGGCTGAAGGAGTCTGCCATTCAGCCGTTCAGCCGTTCAGCGTGCGCCTGGTTTATGTTGACACCATTGAAGCGGAACGGATTTATTTGACTCGGACCGGGATGCGCATACTGGAAAGAGTGCCTCTCCGCTGAAGACATCATCTGCTGCTGCTGGCGGTGTTTGACCGGGGATACAGATACAATCTTTCCATCTCCCTCCAATCACCTATAAATTGCTTCAAACACAGGCGCCCAAGGGGAGGCATGGATGGGGCTTGCCTATGATGGGGCATGATTTGTGCCAAGATCCCGACGCAGCTCCATAGCGCGGAGCGAAACGCCTGCGAGCACAGAACGCTTCAAATTGAATGAGAATGAATCGCCCCCATGGGGGTGGTTGGCGTAAGAGGTTGCCAGTGCGATTAATGCCACCTAGCAACATTCCCAAGCACCAGCAGGACCACCCCCACCACCATCACCACCATCACCGCCGTCGACGGTACGACTTGCAAGGAGTTTTAGTTTCGGGTCAGAATTTGTTTTGGGAGTTCACGCTCGTGTCCTGTGGACTCGTTTGGAAATTTGTGGGTTTTGCTTGGATAGTGTTGGTCATGATGGGTTGGTGGAGGGGGCGAACTCATTTTGTACTGTGCTTGGACTGCCTTGGGGGGGGCGTTTGGCTTTCGGATGCTCACTGCTGCTGCCGCCGCCGCCCACGGAGTTAAGTGAGTCCCATTTGGTTTTGGTTCATTGAGTACAAGTGCCGTTTTTGACGTTGTTTTCGCTTCCTTTCGTTCTTCTCGGTCCGCATTTTTTTCCCCCCTACTTCAAGTTTTTTCCTTGGTCGCGAATGCCGTAATCGCCCGGAACTAGGCCTTGGTGCGGTTAAATGGTATGGAAATGGATGACTTGGTGCGGTCCCGAAGCTGATAATCGAAATGTTTGACTTTTGTGGGAACAATGTCAGCCCATGGCTGGGAATGGAATCAAATTATTGGGTCTGCACATTAGAAGGACACCCACACACGTACACACGCGCTCTCACAATTGCCGACCGTGAAGGGACACTCGCCCAGGGTTCGGAAGCTGAATCGGCGTCGGACAGTAATATATCTCGGAGGGCTAATTTGTATGATAATTTTGGGAGATTGGCCCTGGCCAGCCTGGACAGTGCCTCTGTCACGGAGTAATGCTGGAATTTACTGGATTTTGACTAAGTGAAAATTGTTTGTGCAAATATTCAGGAGGGCGGCAGTTGCCGGGAATGGGCCATCGGATGGGTCAGGGTTGTGCTGACACGTGTGCCTGGAATTCGAAATGGCAAATCGATATCTAGCGAGATGCTCTTAGTTAACATTCAATTTGATTTTGGTCCTGATTTGCTTAGGATGTGGGTGGTCTCCAGGCGAGAAGGACTGAGAAGGTCGTCCAGGACTGGTCAATGTGAGATGGAATGTTTTCCAGTCATAAGGTGTCAGCGATTCGCTTTAAAACGTCTCGTTTTGGTCACTTCGTGTGCCGGTGCAACATTCACTTTAATCCATGCGTAGTCACGAACACAGAGCCTCTCACTCATATGCAAATTCGAAGAAGCGCAATGAGGCATTGCACTGTGTCCGCCAATGCATGGGCCCACTTGGTGAACGTGCATGACTAATAAGGAAACTAAACATAATCCAAGCATGATGACCAGTCATACGAGCTGCCAACCCCAACCGTTAGCTACGATTCTAATGAAATGCCACAGCACCCGTTCGAGTTTAATTCGCAAATTGTATGCCGCCTCAGGACACCTCTCGTGCTCCATAATCCAATTATGTGCGAAAAAACGTATCTATTCATCCGCCAAATGTGCACTTCCGCGAGAGTGGGGTTGCACTCGAAACCAATTTCGTCCCAGCGTAGCGCACACATCCAATCGAAACTGGGATTAAATCATTTCGCCCGCAAGACACATTTCGGAGATACACTCAATTACGGCTGCTAAAGTGCACTACTGTGATGCAATTATACCGGATTCCTTGAGTACGGCCCCCTCTGAGTGTGTGCCAAGCGGAATAGTTTGCACTCAATCGCCCCCGAAGCACAAACCGGATTCTTGACCAAGCATCTCGCTTCGGCTCCGGCTCATTAATGACGTCCTCGGGGAAGAAGTCGCTGCCCGACGCCAGCCATTCCTCGATGGACGGCATTGATGAATGCGATCCATCAAATCGTGACACGGTTCGTTTGCGTTCATCTGTGTGCCGGGGACCGAGGGGCGGGCGCATCGGGGACGAATCCCACCCACCCTCGGGCAAAAAGCAAGAAGCTGCACAGATACAATTTGCTTTTGCACTTCGAAACCGATGCGCTGCACTTGACAGTTGTTGATGGGATCGGTCGGGTTAAATGACGAAAGAGGCTGCACAGCAACCGCTCTCCCGACCTGTCTACAGATTGCGGTGTTTACTTAGTCAATTGCCACTTGGACTGCGCCAAGCCTTCGCCGCTCGCCATCGACACAACCGAAAACGGTGGGCAAAGCCTACAATTTTCACGGCAATCACAGCGTTTCTGTGAGCCAGTTGCTGCTGACTGCGATGTGGTGACGGGGTGGTTATAGGCCCGGTTCGATGGCCACCACCGCAGCTCCGTTGTTCCAAGAAGCCCATAATTATTGGGGGGGGGGGAAGAATGAAGGAAATATTTAATTAAGGCCCGGGGCAATACACTTGTTGACGGAGAAGCGAAAAGTACACAGCGGCCGTAATTAGTTCAAAGTCGAAGGTCGCATCCCGTCTGCGAGCGACTTGTTAACGAGCGGAGATTGATGGCTTCTCGAAACTGGCAACACTTCGTGATTTATTCAAATAGTGGTTGGCTCATGGGGTCGTTTCCGACAATTTGGAGAGCTGCGATGAGTTGCGCTGTGCGCGCACCATAAGTGAAGTCAATCGCAGACGCGCCGAACTTCAAAGTGCCGCGTCCGAAGGTCCGGTGGTGATGAATTGATTTGCTATGAGATGGAAGAGGTTTGTTTTGTTTTTTTTTTTTTCATTTCAATTGCCAAGTACTTGCTGGATGATTGTTTGAAGTGAATGTTTGTGATAGATGAGGCTAGAGAGGTTGCTGTTCCCGCTCCACGTGGTCCGGTGAGAGCCTTGCGTCTGTCTGATTAGTGATGTCTTGCCTAGAAGGTTTGCGTAACCTGTTTGCTTTAGCTCCCACGGTGTGACTGATGGTGTGAAAACTTTTGGGGCTACTTTTAGGGAGCAGTCATATGCATGTCAGTGGGTGAATTGTGTGGTCACCATTGCCTTAAGTCTTACGAAATTTAAGATGATTGCAACGCGCACGCAGACGGGTTCACTTTACACTCACCTTACTCGTTTTAGCGAGGAATGGAAGTACATTCCTAAAAGTTGAAGAAGCGGAGTTCCCGTCACGTGCATTTTATTCGCCATTCTGTGCAGTTCATAGTATGGCTGCAAAGGGAGCTTAAGAATTCCGTGGCCTGGTGTAAAAATACTGTTTAGAAACCGTGCAGCCACTAAAAACAGGAAGCCTTGGAAACCTTTAAACAAGTCAACAAAACAAATGTGTCGTGTTTATGGTTCCGTTTATACAACCGAAACCATAATAATTTTGGTACGTCTGTCGATGCGACAGTCTCTCAGATCTCTAAACATTTATAAGATGGTTTTTATGAAAGGCTAAAGATGGACTTTAAATATCGAGCAATGCTTGTATATGAGTAGTAAGGATAAGAAAGCATTTTGGGGTGTCTGCCAACACCATCAGTAGGCAGACCTTTTAAGGGAAATTTAAAGTTTCTTTATCAGCGTTTTGATTTTAAATACTTTTGAGGACCAATTGGGCTTCAAGGTAAAAAAAAAATTGGGACCCTCTTTTAGTTTATAAGCCAATTTACATGAAAATTAAAAAAATACTTCACGAAAAGGTTTTCGCTTTTTGGGCGTTAGACGAAAATGTTGAAAATGCGATTTTTGGAGATTTAAAAACGCAGAAATGCAGAGTCAATTTCGAAACATGCATTCATTGAAGAAGTTTAAAATATCGTAGATTTATGTTTTCTGAAAACTGAATTATAAGTGAGGACAAGAAGCAAAGTTGAACTTGAGAAGAGCCTCGCATACACTGTGGGCTTAGATTAGACCGCGCATATTTGACGTGGTGTTGACATGAATTTTGAGATTGGATATAGGCAATATAGAGGGTATGGTGCAGCCGGTGGAATAAGAATTTATTCATATCCTATTGCTCCAATGTCCTAGAACTATTTCAAACGCATTGTGAATGGTCATCAGGTTTCTGTTGTTGCGTGAAGTGAATTTTATTATTACTCAGATACAGATCCAATCCAAAAAAGCGATATATTCAAATTATCTGATACAACTTACTGGCACTACAGTCCAGGGTAGACTTGGGCCTTCAACATGCCTCTCTAGCTGAAACGATCACTCGCCAGCTGCCTCCAGTTGCGCACTCCATGTTGGTTACTTGTGTTTACAACCTTAACCTAAGCCATCCTCTGCTGCGTTGCCTCAATGAGTCGGATTCGAAGACCTTTCGGGCCGGAACAGTGGTATCCATATGCTGTATATGGCCTAGCCATCTGAAGCATTGTATCCGAAGTCGTTGAACCATGCGCATCACGATAACAGCCCATAAAGTTCGTTGTTGCATCTTTTACTCCAAAAGCCAACAACACCAACAGGACCACGCAGAACTTTTCTCTCGAAAGGACTAAGGGCTCTCTGATCCATCCACTATTTTCGAGTGTATGGCGATACAATGCCTCACGACGACTGTAATGCTTCAAATCTCTTCAAAATTGGTCACAAATTTAACGATTGCTTACGTAGTCTCTCTTCTGGTTTTGTGTATAATTATGAATCTTCATAGTGAATCCTATTTTGCAACTTATGTACGAAACCATCTATGTGTGGGCATAACTGGCAATAGTCAAGTTCATGTGACTATTAATTTGCTAACAGATGTCAAGGCAAATGTAAATAAATAAAGGCTGCAATCTACGAGTCTCTAGCGCTAATCATTTAGACTGTATGTGCTTGACTATGATTTTTCCCCTTTAATCTCTTAAATTTCTGTGGAACTCCCTTTGGAGACTGACCAGCCTGTATAATTTTCAAAGGAACTGCACACCTTCGGAACCCCCTGCATCAGGACACCATTCGGAAGTCCTGATAAAGGGGACATGTGTAACATGTGGTCAAACCATCGAAGAAAAGCCCTTTTCTTTCTAAGAAATATCTGCTGCTCAAAATTGAGCTCCTGCCGCAGCTGTCATAACAACACAAATAAATTTTGTCTCAGCAGTTTGTAGTCGGGATCTTTTTTTTTTGGGTCATAACCCAAATTTCATGACCTGACATCAAACTCGGCTTTCATTACAACTGATTTTCCAACCTGCTTTGAAATGGATCCAGCTTGACTCAACAACATCCCATATGAACAAGTCTCGCAATGCTCAGAATTCAAAATTTCGAAATCCTACAATTTGGAGACTTTTTGGCAAGGACCAAAATGAAGAAAATTAAGTTATTGAGGATTTCGCGTTCAATCTTGACCCGAGGGGAGACCCATGACTTATTTTTCAAGACTGTGCATATCATTCAAAAAACTCGCGTGTAAATTTATATTTTACCTTCTTAGCAAACAACTTCAATCAAACTTTCCTGGATTTTTAAGCTTTGCTTTCCGTAAATTTCTTTCGAGTATGCAAAATTTTTCAAATTCTGACATTTTTCAACTTTTCATGTTAAGGATCCTCATCAGAAAACGATTTAAGTTCCAAATTCTTGAACTCGAAAGCTGTTTGGCAAATTAGATTGCAAAACTTAAGCCCGTCATGAAATAAGTTTTTAGAAAAGTCAAACGAAACTTGCGTGAAATTGGGTTTAGTTTAGTTTGTTAACTTTCTTCTAAGTCTGGTTTACTTAGAGACGGACTGACTCCCAAAATGGCAACATCCGAAACTGCCCAAAATCCCGACGAGTTCAACATATTGAAAATATTTCCATTTTACAATTCTCTTAATAGTTTATATGACACTGTCAGAATTTAGCACGAACACCCAATCTTATGGGAGATGATTTCAGCATACCAATTCTTCCAAAACTTTGCCGCGTTCTGAATTTTTGGGCTTTTAGTGTTTGACGGTCACCGTGGCGTAGTGGGTAAGTGCGACAATTCACGCGCTTCGCGTTTTTTCAACGACTGACAGCAATCAAAGAATGCTAATTGTCTACGAAAATCTTTTCAAATCTCGCCGTTTAGAGTCGGCATAAAACTGTAGGTCCCTTCCACTAGTGACAGGACAGTAGCACGCACAACACGAGTCGTTGTTTTAGAAGCTAGGTCTTGGTCCCTTGTGGCCTGTAGTGTAGGCAATTCGGGATTTTGTCCTGACCTGATTTATCCTTTCTTCTCGCAACTGTCTAAATAAGCAGACGAGTCATGTTAGGGGTGAAAAAAATTACTTTCAAAATTCTTCAAAATTCACACGATCCAGGATAAAAAGCTAGGAAACTATAAATTTCCTCGTTACGTTACACAGAGTGAACGATTTTTCCGATCGCAGTTAGTTCCAAGGGCATATCAACACCACCAGTTCACATGGGATCCTTGAGACACTTCAGCGACATCTTCCAACACGGTCGAGTGTGTGAATCGAAGCACGTGCCCCCATCATCAGTTTAGATAACCTCCTGCTATCAGGCGCTTAGCACCCGCTTGTGAGTAATTTTCCTTTGAATTAACTGACAGCACTCGCACTCAGTGGAAGCATCATCGTCGGGGCTCCATCAGTTCTCCCTGGAAATTAGGGTTAACTGCGTTCCACGGCTAATGCAGACGACGACGTACGAGCTCACATCATCATCGCCTGGCAGCAGCGAAAGTGCCTTACCCAACTTCGATTGTATCGTTCTAGATAATCCACTTCAGAGGGACTGCCAGTCGCAGACTGTCTCCCCCCCGCCAACGTTCTCTACGGCAGTACACTTCATTTACATTTCGCTTAACTTTATCGAACCACAAACCCACCTATCACCCTCTCAAGCACATCCACACCCCATCCCACCGCCCACCGCTGGCACGGAGCGCCACGGCACAGTCGGCAATCTGATTAAAATGTTAAGCCCCACCATAAGCATTCTTCACCACAAGGGGTAGTTTGTGTGCGTCTTTTGTCGGTGCCGTTCATGGGGAAGGTGGCCGCAATGCCACTCCGCCTCCGACCAGACCGACAACAAAAGGTTCTCATAATTAAACTGTTTGTCAGGAAACCAGGATTAACGGGGCATCTGTAGTTGATTTCAATCGATTTCAATCGAGGATGTCTGCCGTATCTGCAAGGACCACGTAAAAGTGGTTAATCCACTCTCCTCTGGCGCTGCTCGCTTCGGCTTCCTGGGCGATGGATGCGTACGCGATAGCCTGGAGGTGTGAGTGTGTGTGCAATCCATTCAACTGTCGGAGCTTAATAGTGGATATCCGGGGGGATTTTCATTAAATCACACGGCGAATCGAACTTGACGTCTGACTGATGGGGGATGGGTTGCGGCGACGTCGACAAATTGACCTGAATCGCGATGGCGACGCGATGACGATAGACGGGATTCTTGAAGGCCTACCAGGCTTGAAACCGTTAAAGCCACCTATTGCAGCGCACGAAGGCGACACAGGTAAGGTGGCCGCTCTTGTGTGGCAGTCGTTCGGCACCCCACCGGCGTCGTCGCAGCAACAAGAGGCACATGTTCGTTCAAACTGGCATGCACATGAGCAGTCGCCAGCACATGAGCAATCTCGGGCGATAATTGGAACTGGGTGGCACCCGACTTTGCGGAGGTGCGAGATTCTGCACCCGATTTGCAACTTTTTAATACGCGCCGGGCACTCAGTAGCGTCGAGAGGCGCACGGTGAAGAAAATTTATGCCAGCCACATATTGGAATGCATTTTTCATGAGTTTTCAGGGCACCGTCTGCGTTTCCATCAGCACCTAGCCGCCGATACGGTCGCCTGACCATTTACGGCCGGCCGCCCGGCAGAGCAGCGATTTAATTGAATTGATTAAGGGCCGACAGACCTTCGACTCGGATGCGTCCGGGCGGCTTCAGCACGAGCGGCCAATCGACAAGTGCGTAATCTATGCGAACGTGTGGCCAAGGCGCACCGGTCCAGCACACAACGAGGGACGCTCGAGCAATCGCGAAACCGACACAGGCGGAGGGCGTAATCGATATTTTATTGCTGCGAGTTTAATTCATGATGATTGCACGCACCCTGCCGATGATTTACCGTGACGACACCGTATTTATTTTGCAGTTATTGCGTACCTGTCAATTGCAGTCAGTGTCTGCTGCGGTCCATGGGCGGACCATGTGCGTTGCGTCTCGATGGGTGGTACGCTCGGAGGGAGAGGGGGAGGGACATGGAAAAAAAACCGAGGAACAAGCACAGTCTGCACGAGGCATATGTTCCGAATACAAGGGCGCCGTGCCGCGGTAGAGCGCAGCTTCGGGGTAGAGCGGAGAACGCGAACAAACACCCTTTGACAGGTGCTGACAGTTCAATAGGCTCGAGATGATTTACTGTGTTCAACCTAATCAACGAAATGAAATATGGATATTGGAAGTGCTTTTGACTTGTGGTTTCCCTTGAGTGAAGGGAAAGGGGAGGGGGAGGGGTTGTGCCTTCAGTGCTTGTGGTCGCCCCAAAGGTAGGCGCATTGATGCTGACGAAATCGAACTCCAGCGGGGTCGTCAAAGGACCGAGGTCGATGTCGGCAGGAGATTGAAAATTTGAATTCCCTTTGAGGTTAGAATGAAAATGCATCCACCTAATCTGCTGCCCCCTGGGTGTCACCACAGACAGAATTTCCACTTCAGCCACCCACTCAACGCCTGAGAGAGTGTTGGCCCCCCCCCTCCCCTCCTAAGCCCCCTGGCACACCAATGACGCCGCTTTATGCGCCAGTGAATTACCCATTTGTCTATGTTCGTCCATGAAATGACCGTTCCGTCGCCACATTACATCTCCTACGACACCGTGCCACGGCGGATGGTGATTCGCTCGAAATCACAAAATCATTCATTTACCCGCTTTACGACAGTCGCCGGGGATGTTGGCTGCCTTCGCGGCTCTCGGTCGGCTGCGGCCGCATCTTTTTCGCCGCCTATCCCGAGATGGAATTTCCGCTGCCAGGAGAAGCACGATGGACGCGCACCAGCCTCCAGTCGGACGCATATCCTCCACGCAGCCCTCGCGCCTGGGTAATGGAACTAATGGCAATATTTTACATTTAGCATCGCTCCGAATTGAAATATAGCGCTGATCGTCGTCGCCATCACCTCTCCGAGGAAGCCGCCCGGCGGAGCGCGGCAGTGTCGGTCGTACTGTCATTACCGGACTTTATGGCGACCGGTGTGCAATTTCGAGGTAATCGCAATAAACAACAGAGATTTGCATCCCCCGAGCGGGCGAGCGGGCCGGCCGCAGAACGAATCGTAGTATAATTTAACTTTTATGATTGCACTCGCCTAGTGGTAGCCTGCGGTCGCAGCCATGAAGGCACACTCTTGGCCAATGAAGTCTGCACAACAGTCGTCATCGGGGTGTTCGTCCGTCCGTCTGTCTGTCCGTCGAGTCATGTCTGCGCCCAGCATCTTCGGCCAGAATGCATTGTGCGGTTAGCTAATGTCTGACCGGCGTTTCGGTATCGGCGGATCGGTATCAGTATCAGCGTCGGCCGCCAAGAATGCCAGCTCTGCGCCTAGTTTACCTTTGCCGACTCTATTTGGCATTCCGTGCTTCGGGGCTCGTGCGCTTGTGGTTCCGGTGGTGGTGCTCGTATCTCGCACTCGGAATAGTCGGATCTAATTTAACCCAAATTCTGATGGGCAGTGGCGGCGGCGGCGGCGTGGCCAGGCGGTTGTTCATGGCGTTTTCGGGATGTGATTGTTGTGCGATTGTTTCGTACGGCGCACAGGAGGCACCGCAGCCGGTTCCTGTCGATGATTATGGATCACTTAATGCGAATTTGTTGCCATTCTCCGGCGATTACGAGTCTGAGATATGAACGCCTTTGGGGTGCGTATTAAATACAGAAAGTGGGAGGAAGGTGGTCACTTAATGGAGGACCTAACACAAGGCAACGCGATGCAGTGAGTTGATTCTGTGATCGAAAAGGGGAGGCTGATTCATATTCCACCTGATTTGGATTTGATTTGCTGACCATGTTCATCAGTTTGATATGCTGACGAATGTCTTTAACAGTCAATAAATGTCAAGGACTTTTACATCTTCCAGTACCGAAATCAAACTCAGAATCACTCCTGCCAATCTCTGTTTCTTTGGGCTCAAGTGGCATTTGAGTAATAAAGCCCTCTCTCGAAGGACTAATTCTATGGGCTGTAGAGCGACATGCGCCTAATCAAGCGTCTTCGGATACAATGCTTAAGATGTCTACGCCATGTAGAGCGTATGGACACCACTGCTCCGACCCGAAAAGTCTTCGAATCTGAACTATTGGGACAACGCAACAGATGACGGCCCAGGTTAAGTTGGCGCACTCAATAGGAGAAGGACCTCAACCAACTTGGAGTGCGCAGCTGAAGGCAGCTGGCGAAAGATCGTGCTGGAGAGGCTAGAGAGCTATGTTGGTTGAGGCCCAGGTCCACCCCGGACTGTAGCGCCACAAGAAGAAGAAGAAGAAGAACTTTTACATATTCAAGCATATGATGAAGGAAGCTTTGAATTTAGAAAAGCAAGTAAACGCAGGTATTTTTAAGATCTTTAAAAAACAAGCGCAACGGTAGGTCTACTTCAGAGTAATTTCACGCTGTCTACGTTCAATCCGAAGGAATTTCTGCCACGTTTTCTGACTGTCGACGGGACATGGCTCTGATACAGACATCAAAGCAGTCGAATCAGTGGATTTCCCAACCAACGAGTGTGTTCCGAAGAAGGCAAAGACTGTCCTATTGGCCAGGAAGATGAAGGTAACTATTTTCTGAGACTCCCAAAGTGTCATCTATATTGAGTTCTTGAAGATGTGCCACAGAACTCTACAATTATTGAGCCGATTCAACACCGACATGAAAAAAAGACGAGACCTTTTGACGAAGAAAAGATGCTATCCACTGTCTCCACACCCATATAAGGCTGCAAACTTCGACCCCCTACACTGTATTTACAGATTCGGTCAGCACCTTTTTCCTGCACTTGCAAAATTCACTCGCTGGGCAGAATGGAGTCTCAGTATTGTTTCCTCCACAAAGAAGGAGACCCCTTTAACTGTGGGAACAAACCAGGGGTAGGTCTTTTTAGCATTGCGTGTAAAAGCTGTTTTTTAGTCTCTAGTGTAGGCCCTTGAAAGTATTTGTTAATAGCTTGAATCTGGTCCTCATCAGTTCTTTTTCAGAGCGGAGAAGTCCTCCATTGACGATTTTGCAGCAAAACATTTCTAATCTTGTTTTTTCGAACGGTACGCGTTTAACAAGTTCTTGGCAGAAATTTTGATCAATTAAGAAAAAGTTTCTGGAGTGAGACGTGGAGCCGAAGAACTTGTAAAGGCCCTAGACTGCTACAAAACAGATATTGCCGACATCCAGGCAATACGAGGGAATGAACTGGGCAAACTGAGATTGAGAAACTGCGTCATCTACTACAAAGAGGAAGAAAATCGCAAACGTAGGCAAATAGTATTTTAAGCTGTGAAAACATAAGCGAATGCATTGTGACAATCCCCATCAAGGCCGAATTCAGGAACGTCAGCCTAATTTGCGACCACGACGACTCTAACTTGATTCACTCACTCCCAGAACGACAAATGACACCAGCATCATTTTAGGTGATTTCAATGTACACTTGGGAAGGAATCTTTTCTGGTATCTTAAGAAAATACTGTTTGGGGTTTGAACGAACATAGGCTGGTTTACTTCGTCTTAGGTTTCTACGTATTTACATCCATAAGACAGCTTAGTTGTCTTCTGATTAATCAGACCACCGCAGATCCTGGAAAAATTCCAAAAGATGCAAATCGACACACGACACCTATTTATCGACTTCAAGGCCGCATATGATAGCCTACATAAAGACGAGCCATGTTTACCATTCCAGCTAAATTTGTCAGTTTGTGCAGGATGACGATGGACAATTCTCGCTGCTCCGTCAAGGTCAGTTCCAAAACTTCACCGAGACCCTCAATGTTGAAAAAGGTTTCAGACATGGCGGCGCACTGTCATGTCACTTCTTTAACGTCTTCCTTAAGAAGGTGGTGCATTCGCCAAGACAAGAGGCACAATATCCCAAATTCCATACAATTGCTCGCATACGTGGACGACATTGAAGTTATTAGTCGCATACAGCGAGACGTCAGAGACACGTTTGTTTCCATTGAAGCGAAAGTGAGTAAAATTTGTCTAGCGGTAAATGACACAGCAAAGTATATGCTGTCATCGCGGAAGGGCGCAATAACATCAACGTCTTGAAAAGAGCATCATAATGGCCAACAAAAACTTAGAAGAAGTCAAGGATTTCGTGTAACTCGGCCTTGGAGTAAGAAGAGGCAATAACACCAGTACCAAGATCAAGCGCATAAGGCAATCCCTGCTTCTGTGGGCAGGGCCATCTCTCAAAGCACCAAACTGCCTTTATATAACTTTTCGATCATCGCCGCCATGGCCTATTGTGCAGAGACATGGCCTCTATTGAAAGTGGATGAAGTAGTCCCTGGTCGTTTCCAGAGAAAAACTTTGTATTCAATCTTTGGTCCTACTTGCGTTGGAGGAGAAAATTCAACCACGAACTGTATGGGCTGTATTGCATTGAACATCTTTGGATCCACCGATTGAGATCGCTGGGTCATGTAGAGCGCATGAAAAATAGCGTTTCAGTCAGAAGAGCATTCAACTGCGAACAGGTGGGACACAGCAATAGAGGTCGTCCAGGGACCCTATCTCGCACGCAAGTGAAAAGGAACGTCAACCAACATGGAGTGCGAAATTTGAGGCGGTTGGTTACAGATCGTGCCCGCAGAAGAGTCCTTTTGGTTGATGCCCGGGTTCACTGCGGACTGTAGCGCCATTTGAAGAAGAAAGGGGTTTCCACCGCCACAGAAGCAATGAAAACCCTCAAAAATTTCAAAAAATCTACCAAATGATTCTCTCATGTGTCTGGATTCACAATTTCCACAATTCAAGTCTTCGTTACATTCAAATCTGCGACAACGTGAATTTCTTTACACAAGTCAGCGATGCAGTCAATATTACCTTTCCTTCCGACAGCGGTTGCATCCTTGCAGGAGTGCACTGCAAACTACAACACAGTCAGACATCCAAACACTCTCCCGACATACAGTTCCCTTTTAATAACCGCACAGCTACGCACTTAATTTGCTTAATTATCGACACATCCCTACATTGGTGGGACTTCTGCGTCGACAGGCTCCTCAGCCCGTCTCCGTCGAGCTTAAATTCGATTTTCAATTATATCTCACCACATTGGCCATTGCCGCCAATCGATACCCAACCCGGCGCATTAATTATTTTCACCGCACAATCCATTCGACTCGCCTGGTAGTTGGTCTTGCGGTCTGCCCAAAACTGCAGCAGCAAAGCCACAACAGCAACAAGAACTGACCATCTAATGAGGCCAATGGATAATTGTTTGCCCGCAAAACCGCTCTCCTGGATTTCATTAACAAATTACCACACTACCGACTCCTCCGCATCGATCCTTAGCCGAACACGACCGCAGCCACTGAACCCATGCTTAAGTACCCCCACGTGCAGGGCCATCCCCATCGGAGGCGCATCGTTTTGTAAGCGCGTCCGCCCCATCGAATGCAGTCAAAGAACAACATCATCCGGGCCGGAACAATGAGCCACTCCTCCTTCCCCCACGATGCAGAACGCGGCCACGACGCGGCGATTCCCAGACAAGATAGCAGGTAGACACTGAGCAGCCATAAGCGGATTTGTAATGTATGCACGTACTCGAGGCCGCAGCCAGCGCACAGGAGTATGCATAATCGCAGGAAGGATACCCCACTTGTGCGGGACGCGAGTGCGCCTCCTGTCCAATTAACAAATAGGTGCAAATGCTACAACCTCATCGGCTGTGCACACACACACGCCCCGCTTCCGTCTAAGCCAAAACGTCATCCGGTTGCTTGGACTCGAGGGCCAGGAGAGATTGCGATGTGATTAACCCTTCTGCAGGATTCAGGCGGCATTAATTCAGCTGCCACTCTCCGTGATGTGTGGCGGTGTGTGGCGGAGTAACGTAACTTTATCCATGCAAACTTACGTCCCCACATGCGTCCAGGACACACACACACACCGCATAACGCTCTGCTCCAACAACTCTGGAGAAAGAACAACAAACGACGTGAACTAAAACACTTTGTGAACTACGTACGAACCGGAGGCAGCGGGACACTTCGTTTTGCTCCCGTCTTTCGAGAGGACACAAAAAACGTGACCAAGTTGCTAAGCCCTTTCTGCACATCAAAGGACCCCCCACCCCCCCGGGGAGTTGGTGTGCGCTTTGTGAGCGGCGTTGTCCTAAAGCTATGCCAGCGTCACCAATAGGCAACCAGTACGACAGAACGATTTTGCATTATACTCTCCGACCGAACAACGGCCGAGACGACGACGGAGTGCGGAGTCGCTGACACTGACGTCGACGTCGACGGCGGCGTTGTGCGTGCCCCAGTACGCTGGCCGTGATGTTGTTTTTCATAGATTCAGAAGCGAAACGCTCACCCACCCAAGTTGCTTGAATGCCGACATAAGGAAGTAATTCCGAAAATTTGCTACCTGCGACACAAACGGCTCTTTGTTGCGTTTGAGGAGATGATTGTGTGCTGGTTTGCGTTGTGGTGCAAAGACTGTAATTGCTCTGAAGTTGGTAACGTTCCGAGAGCAGGGAGTTCCCTCTATTCGGTGCACGCCCGTAAGATTGTTCATTTAAGTATGAATGCTGCATTCCCTTATTACTGCGCAGAGGACCATGGAAATCATCGCAAAAGCGGTCGTTGGCGTAAGGACTTGAAAGTTTTCATGGAGGTCGAGGATCCTAGTAATTGCGAATCTTTCTGGGAATTTGTGTAAATGTCAGGCAAGGCATTGCGTTTGGTTTGATGGCAGAAAACGAAGAAAATGTTAAAAAAATAAACAAAACAATGAGAATTTGAGAGGGGGGCATTATGACCCCCCCCCACACATCCACAAGTCGTTGGTAACACGACTGTTAGCAAGAGCTTTAATCAAACCCAAACATTAGGAAATCAATTTTTTTTTTAAGAGGAGGGGCCAAGATCTCCTGTGGGAAACCCCCCTCCCTTGCAACGAATTTGGGGGCAAATGCAAAGTTTGTTGTATCCTTTGCCTCGAAGGTTTTATGATGAATCGGTCAAAACTTTAATACGCAGAGCTAATGCCTCTCGAATGAGTGTGAGTTAAGGGGGGCATGCTGCCCCTCTTGTATCTTTTCGATTCAGGAATTTCTTTTTCAGAAATTTCCAGTTGCTTTTGCAAAATAAATGATTGTGTACGTACTTCTGTACGTTAAATTTAATTTTTTCTTAGTTTTTTCGCCCCGTTAGGACCATTTAATAGCCTGTCAGAGGAACCCTCCTGCGAAAGATCCCTAAACCAGCATCATTTTAGTACTCGATTCGGAACTTTTTATAAAAAGAACACATTAAATGGATGTAAGATGAGGAGTCCGAAAAGTTCAACTACCTAAAATAGCGCAACTCCGAAAAGTCCGAAATCCTTAATCTTTCAAATTCGGAACGCACATTTTGCCGAAAAATTTTATGTGAGGAAAGTGGTATGCTCCAAATTTTTTAAGTCTATATAAATCGCTTCTCCGAATACTCCGAAATTTCGATAACTACCCAAATGCAGAAGCCAATACTTTGTTCAAAAAGCCAGAAATTCTCAAAACTCTACTCTCACCACTCGTGCATTGTTTGCCGCTGGATGATGGGGTGGACGGGAGCGACGACTGTCAAGAGTGTCAGAAATCACATTTCTGGCAATGACTGCTTAGGCCTTTGATAGCACTATTCCTGTTTTACTTGGTGTTGGCCTGCCATCCCTGTACTTCAATCGGCGCGCCTTGGAACGAACTTCAACACGTGGCAGAAAGCCGAGAACGGATTGCCCCTTGAAGTTCGTTTGTGTCCTGGCTACACGGAGAGCGGACGCTTACTCACTCTTGGCGTGGGACATAAAGAAACTGACGAGGAAGCACTGAAGTTGGGAAAGCTCCTTTTAGTAAGGATGAGAGATTTTGATTTAGAAATCCAAGAACGTCCATACCGGCATTCGTTTCAGTTCCTTCATTTCGAAATGCCAGAATCATGTCAAGAAACCGTTTTTTTTCTTGGCGCGCAAATATCAACTTGGCCCCTAAAACGCTCTGTGATGCAATTCACTTCAAAGCACATGCCATCCAGTGTCTTGCCTTGAAACAAAACTCTCAGATGTGTATCTCCGCATTCCCAACGGGCAGATTAAAGCATCATCTCAATGTCAAGAGCCAGCTCCGTTACAAATTCAATTCCAAGTCCGATCTCTACGCCGTCAACGTCACTCACTTAACGCGCGTTTCCCAATTAAATCTCATAGACCCGCAAAGACACACGCCGCCGCTGCCACAGCCGCCTATGCTGCCAGCAGCAGTTACGCTAATGTTAATCCTGTTAAAGATCCAACTTCATTTAGCTAATACCTCAAGATCACTTTAAAGCTATGACTTCGTTTAAAGTTACTAAATTGCTTCGCGCACACATCCACAAGCCGACTCGGTCGCGTATCCCACGCTCCCTCGGAGTCATTCCGGATCGCTTCACTAAGCACCGTCATCTCTGGCGTTCGTTCTGCATCTCCACTCACTCCACAGCCCTCCGTCTGACGTTAATCCATGGTAATCTTCTATTTATAGCAATTACGCGTTTACACACATCCCAGCATCGACTAGATACACGGATACCTGTGTGTAAGAGGAACGCCGCGCCGCTGCCTCGCCGTTCGCTGCTATGGCAACCCCCCCTCATCCATTTTAGCGTCAGGCCAACTGTCACCTGACATAATGCGGGCTCGATGGTGGATTTCAAGCTTAAACCGCACTCCGCACCCAGTAAGGGGGGTGCTTCGGGCGAATAATTACGTCATGTACGCGTTTTGAGCGGCCACGACGCGGCGGTGGTGGCGGAGGCAACAGCAGCAGCAGCAGCAGCTCAACTGGAGCACCCTTGATCTGAAGCACACTCAGTCAGTCTCACCGCTCGTGTATTGTGTGCCATTGGATGGAGGCGCGGATGGGCATGGGGATGGGGACGGCGACTGGCATGTGTGTTAAGTCAAATCTCTGGCAATGATTGCTTTGCACTTTGATCGCGCGATTCCTGTTTCACTGGCTGTTGCCTGCCGACCCTGCACCCTAATCGGCGCACGCCTTAAAAGGAACTCTGACACGCTCACCACCGAGAGTTCAGTTAATTTTCCAATTTTCCACTCGCGCTAGGCGTGGCAGGAAGCCGCCGTGGGATTACCCTTTGAAGTTGGCTTGTATCCCGGTCACAGCGCCAACACCAGCGCAATTAAAGTGAAAGCAATTATCCCGGATAGCGGGCGCTTACCCAACACCCTCCCGCAGAATCCGAATTAAAAATCGATTTTGCGACCTCCCCCCCCCATGCGTCGTCGCCAAGTGGTATTCTCCGCGTCATCAGCCGAGACATGCTCGAAGAAATCGACTAATGAACCCACAGACAAGACGGCGTCTTTGTCCACTGACTGGGAGTTCCTCTTCTTGTCTGTGCCCTTGACGGCTACGAGGGCGCACTCATAAACCCTCAAGAGCTCACGAAACTGCAAGTGAATTCAATGAGCCGTCCACAGATTGTCGCTGTCGCAGTCAATACGTTTTGGAATCCCAATTGCGAGGGGCATTGTCTCCGCGTCATGCTCGGTTGGTCGCCGCCTTCCTCTGGGCCGGAGGGTCTGTAAGTATATGCAATTATCTGCATAAGCCGGCGGGATACGCCACAAAGATATGCGCATGGGTAAGTAGATGCACGCTATCGGTGCGCTTTGTGAGATAATCCAAAGTGAATTTCAATTAATTTAAGACGCACTGTTCGAGCGCGGCCCGAATGTCCCAGTGGAGTGCACTCCAGGAGATGATGCCGCCAAGCCAAAGAAGGCGCGACGGGATCTGACGCAGACCACACCAACTACGTCGCCTCGTCTGGGAGGTTGTTTCGCCGGGGGATGATGCTCCTGGCTGAATGGAAGCTGGCCCTGTGGCATTGAGTGGGTCAATTGAGACTCCTATTGGGAAGGGGGAGTACTGGGTGGATGAATGTTGGAGTTGAAGACAAACTTTGAAATTAAGCCGACGTGGGGAATGTAAAAAGCTGCCCAATTCCCTCCTGAGGCTGAGCGTCAGAAAATTAATTCCGCTGCCCCCCTATGGTTCCCGATAAGTTAATGATACGCACTCGCTGCCCTTGCGATTGAAAACTCAATCACCGCCGTTGCACGGCGTCCGGGATAAAAGTTTACCTTTTGGCAGATGAACCCACTTATCAGTGAAACAAATATTTATTCGAAGCCGAATGCGATACAGGAAATCCAAACCACTTCTGAAGCAAATTACAGGCGCTTGTGTCCCGCTTCAATCGCAACCTCCTGAATAAACACACGATTGCGGGCAATGCTTACGAGCTGCCTTTGTGGAGCGAAAAAAAAACCGGAAACCCGGAACTCACTCGACCCAAATCGGCGATGACCCGTCAAAGGAACACAAATTGCTCTCTCGACGCTGGGTGGTCCTTCTCCGCGCAACAACAACCCTCGCGCCACTATCCAATTAATTCCGCCCAGGCGGCTGCACTGCAAGCTACACACAACAGTGAAGTTGCAGCACAAAGTCGTTCCGCAATCGGGGGTGCACTTGAAAGCACACACCGACTCCAATCATCCACCGATCGATCACTCAAAGCCACCACTCCGCGCTGTGGCGGAATTTCAACGTGCCGCCACCCACGCAGGTGCCCAGATTGAATTATCAACCGAACGAGACCGTTCGCGGGCAATCAAAATGCAAAATTCGCCGGTGTTTGCACAAGTGACGCGGCAAATAGCTCATGGCTCGCCACTCCATTAAACGCTCACTGCGCGGCGGCAGTCTTGGAGATGTCTAATTTCGCATGAGCCCACCCATCTGCACAGGTCGCTGGGGGTGGAGTGACCGCGGCCGGTAATCACGTCAATTAGAGGCGACTCCGGCACTGCTGTGATCTCCGCACCACACGACAGCTGGGGAGGTGCGTGCGTGCGAAAGTGCTGCGACAGCAGACAGCTGTTTCCGAGCCCCCGTTGCGCCTGCCGACAGCCGCATAATGAATGCGGACGCGATTATCAAAAGCTACACTCCGTGCGATAAATAACTTCCGTTTGCGAGCGTACTCTGTGCTCCATCCAGTCGCTCGTCCTCCCGTGACAGAGGAGTCCCTCTCTAATGCCGATGACAGGCTGCTGGGGAGGTCTCGCCTCCCCCCCTCTGGGAAGGGCAACGGCTCCGGTGATGAGAGATGATTTAAATGCATCCGGCTGGGTTAGTTTGTGTGCTGGGCGCTGCCGTGCATCTGCTTGCTTGGAATTTGATCTGTGCGACAGCTGTGGCTGGGGACCGGCGAGTGGGTTGCAGGAGCCCGACGAGACCGGCAACCGGGGGCACCGAGTGCCGGAGGACAACATCCAAGCGGTGACGTTGGCTGAGTTGGCTGACGTGCTGCAATGTTAATGGCATGTTATTTTCACCTGCGAACAGGACAGGGTTAAATGCTTTCAAGAGGATCGATTTGACAAGATGAAATGGAGCTGCTGGCTGAATTAGCGGTTCCTCGGTTCGTTTGTTTTGTTTGGCAAACATTGCTGTGTCCTGTGATTGAATTGTGGAGGTAGTTTCCAATGGCAACAATGTTGTCATTGCCCAGAGGTGCAGGTTAAATTTGAAGTGCATTTCTTCATTTTTAAAAATTGAATGAGATCTTTGGGAAGCTTTAAGGTTTGTGATTTTAACTTGAAATGTAAGCGATCTTAGGAGAGGACGCCATCGGAAGTGAAAACTGCAAAGGGGAGCATTGTTCTCAAGCACATGTAGCTTGTTCCAAATTTTGAGCGAACGTTATCAGAAGGGCATGGGCCTATGCACACGAGGCAATGTCCTTGATCGCGCTCAACATGGCGAGCTGCCAAGACTATCCTCGTCCGTGCATAGGTCAAGTTGACATACAGCCTCCAAGTGGCGCCCCCTGGATAGCCATCACAGCATCCGTTGTGTGGTGAACCAATGTATGCAGCGACTGGCCTACCAGTCTGTAGGTTGTGCGTGAGGCTAACTCCCTCACCACACAAAAACAAACCCAGTTCAGAGACAACAACTTGCCTCGGATATGGACGGATCCAACGTTGACGACCCCGGAAAACGAACAAAGGATAACGATTTTCGGTTCTGCACGTGGAATGTGAGGTCCCTTAACAGACCACGTGCAGCCGAACAACTTGCGGAGGCCCTTGACTGCTACAAAGCAGATATCACCGCCATCCAGGAAGTGCGATGGGATGGGCCGGGCAGAAAGAAGATGAAGAACTGCGACATATACTACAGCGACTGCTACAGGGAGAGAAGGCAGCGCCTATTCGGATGCGGATTTGTTGTTCGAGGCAGACTTAGGCAAAAAGTCATAAGCTACGATCCTGTAAGCGAACGCCTCATGACAATCCGCATTAAGGCTAAATTCGGGAACATCAGCCTGATATGCGCTCACGCCCCGACAGAAGAAAAGGATGACAACAGCAAGGATGAGTTCTATGATCTCCTAGAAAGAACATACGATCGATGCCCCAGCTATGACACCAAGATCGTTCTAGGAGATTTCAATGCTCAGCTGGGGAAAGAGGACATCTTTGCTGGCGTCATCGGGAAACACAGCCTGCACGACACGACTTCCGGAAACGGACTCAGGCTGCTGGACTTCGCCGCGGGGCGGAACCTCTCTATGAGCAGTACGCGGTTCCCACATCGCAACATCCATAAAGGAACCTGGCGATCCCCTGATCAATCAACCGTCAACCAGATTGATCACGTTGCGATCGACGTCAGACACTCCTCCAACATTCTCGATGTCCGAACATTCCGAGGCGCTAACATCGACTCGGATCATCACCTTGTTGTAGCCAAGGTAAGAACCCGGATATCGAGAGAACAACGGAGTCGAGATAGGCCGAAACGGTTTGACGTCGGAAAGCTACAATCGCAACAGGTCGCTGGGATCTTTGCCGACCGAGTCTCCCTAAAACTCTCCCAAAGTTCGACGCTGCCTGCACTAACAATAGAAGAAGAATGGAAACGTTGTCAAAAAGCCATCAAAGAAGCTGCCACTGATGTGCTGGGTTTCACGCCACAACCTAGGAGGAACCCATGGTTTGACGACGAGTGCAGGCAGGCACATGCAGCCAAACAGGAGGCCTACCAGGCAACGCTGCATCGGACAACGAGAGCTGTTCGTGAGCTCTACGAACAGAAAAGAAGGGAAGAGAACCGGCTTCTCAGAAGGAAAAAGAGAGAGCATGAGAAGCGCGCGGTCGAAGAGATGGAGAGATGTTATGGCAGGAACGAAGTCCGAAAGTTTTACCGAAAGGTGAAACAGCTATCCGGTGGATACAGGGTTCGGACCGAAGCCTGCCGGGACCAAAACGGAAACCTAGTAGTAGAGTCGCAATCGATTCTGAGAATCTGGAAAGATCATTTCTGCAGACTCTTAAACGGCGATGACGACCCAAATCCCGCTGTTAGGCAGAATGTTCCACTTAATTTGGACGATGATAGACAAGAATTCCGTCCCCCCGACTTAGACGAGGTCAAGATAGCAATATCGAGACTGAAGTCAAATAAAGCTGCTGGAGCGGATGGACTGTCCGCAGAACTGTTCAAAGCGGCTGGGGATGACCTGGTTGGGCGCATGCACCAGCTCATCTGTAAGATATGGTCGGAGGAAAGCATGCCCGATGAGTGGAATCTCAGTGTCGTCTGCCCGGTCCACAAGAAAGGAGACCCCTTCGACTGCGCCAACTATCGAGGGATAAGTCTCCTTAACATCGCATACAAGATCCTCTCTGCCGTATTGTGTGAACGCCTGAAACCGTTTGTCAACAACCTGATTGGTCCTTATCAGTGTGGTTTCAGGCCAGGGAAGTCCACCATCGACCAAATCTTCACACTACGGCAGATCCTGGAAAAGACCCAAGAAATGCAAATCGACACTCACCACCTATTCGTCGATTTCAAGGCCGCATATGACAGTGTGCATAGAGACGAGCTATACAATGCCATGTCTAGTTTTGACATTCCTACCAAACTCGTCAGATTGTGTAGGATGACGATGGAGAACTCTCGCTGCTCCGTCAAGGTCGGGAACGAACTCACCGAGACCTTCAATGTCAAAAAAGGTTTTAGACAAGGCGACGCACTGTCATGTGACTTCTTTAACATCATCCTTGAGAAGATCGTGCGTAACTCACAGGTCAACACCAGAGGTACGATCTTCCAAAAGTCAGCTCAATTGCTAGCTTACGCCGACGACATTGACGTGATTGGTCGAACACAGCGAGCCGTCAATGATGCGTTTGCTGGCATTGAAGTAGAAGCGGCTAAAATGGGTCTGGTGGTAAATGAGGGCAAAACGAAGTACATGCTGTCATCAAGGAAGGACACACAACATCGGCGTCTCGGACAGAGCGTCACACTAGGCAGCAGAAACTTCGAGGTAGTCAAGGACTTCGTCTACCTCGGCTCCGCAGTAAACAGGGACAATAACACCAGTACCGAAATCAAACGCAGAATCACTCTTGCCAATCGCTGTTTCTTTGGGCTCAAGAGGCAATTGAGTAATAAAGCCCTCTCTCGAAAGACTAAGCTTGCTTTATATAACACCTTAATCATCCCAGTCCTACTTTATGGCGCAGAAACTTGGACACTACTTAAAGCGGATGAGGATGCCCTTGGTCTCTTCGAGAGAAAAGTTCTGCGCGCGATTTTTGGTCCTGTTTGCGTTGATGGCATCTGGAGGAGAAGATTCAACCACGAACTGTATGGGCTGTACAGCGGCATGAGCCTAGTCAAGCGTCTACGGATACAACGCTTAAGATGGCTAGGCCATGTAGAGCGTATGGACACCACTGCTCCGGCCCGAAAAGTCTTCGAATCTGAGCCATTGGGACAACGCAACAGAGGACGGCCCAGGATAAGGTGGCGCACACAAGTGGAGAAGGACCTCAACCAACTTGGAGTGCGCAACTGGCGGCAGCTGGCGAAAGATCGCGCTGGCTGGAGAGGCATGTTGGTTGAGGCCCAGGTCCACCCCGGACTGTAGCGCCACAAGAAGAAGAAGAAGTTATCAGAAGGGATCAAGATGACAGACCTTTACGTGCCAGGACGGAGATGTGGCAACCACAAGGAGGCACCCAAAAGAAATCGAACTGTTGTGATTATGGCACAAGTTTTGTAGTGCCGCTAAGAGGGTATAAAATCCCTATTCTACCCTACCCCTTGAGACTTTTTTCCCAGAATGAAAAAGAATTACAATTTCATAAAAATAAATAAAATACTGACAGTGACCATCACAGAAGATAGATTTAAACAATTTTTGAACTAGTGCAATGCTGTCAGTGAAGAATACTTGGAAAGAAATTTAAGATTCTTTATTCTTCTAAAAATGAAATACACGACTTCTGGGTTCCCCTCCATATATACTTAAGCCTGTTCTATTAACAGAGGTAAAGTGCAGCGAGATGTAGGTATATCTTCCCCTTTTCGACATTGTCCTCAACATCGAAACAGGACACTTTGGTAAACATTTCTGCTAAATCACGAGTAGGGGACCCACTATAATATTCATGTAGAAAACAGAAAATCTTGTACGTACAGGGTCTATGAAATCGAAGTTTCTTTGTTCGACCCAAAATAGTCAGACACATTTTGAGTAGAACATAAGTATCGATTTACAAAAAATAAAAGCATCGCCGTGCCGTATTCAAGCTTACATTTCTAAATTTAGCACTTTCAATTTTATCATACTTTCTTTGAAATTGCTGACAACACCTAAAGACTTTGTTAAGTAAAGTGCGACTCGTCGTGCGGTTTCAATAGGCTTTTCTTGACAGTTCACCCGTGGCTCTTATCAACCAGATATGTAATTTTTCTTCAGCATCATTTGGTAAATCATTATGAAAGGACTCAGACCACAACAGCGTTTCAAAGTCTTTCAGGCGTATTTTGAAAATCAGCATTCTGTGAGAAGTATTTTTCGAGCGACTTGAGGAACTTGCGGTGGGGGTAAGACTTATCATCAATGGTAATAGTTATCGAGCCATGTTAACGGATTATGTGCCTTCTAAAAGAGGATCCACTGAACAATTTTAGGATCGCTGTGTGTCCAGGGAAAATCATGGTAACTCCGTTAGAGTATAAGAAAAAAAGCGAATCCAAAAGGTCACGTCATACGTATCCACACTGCATCATTTACGAAAGAGTAAATAAAATGGAGTAAAATGACAACAGATGGATTTTGCTTTTTCAGGACAACGCTCCCGTTCACATGGCACAAGTTTCCAATGTTCAGCTACAAGATCATGGCTTCGAAGAAATCCAACACCCACGCTATGTTCAAACCTTGCCCCTAGTGATTATTTCTGGTTTCCCGACTTGCAAAAAACACTTCGTATAGGACGTATTTTTCAAAGCATCGATACCGAGAATATTTTAAACGCTCCTCGTATCATATAATTTCTTCAAATCGTAGACCACTCTAAGTCTCAAGATTCCAAGTATGATACGTAGAGACGCATATATGTACATGTATCCAACCCCAGACATAAAGAAAACTTTGTATTTTTGGTGTGTCCTCCTGTACTCTCGTTCTGGAGATAGGAAGAGAAAGACAGACGTGACTGTATTCAGAACTTTTAATTTGTTTAAATTTTGGATATGGACATTTGCGCTAGTGGTCAATTTATATTTCTGAACATTAAATTTTGCGACAAAATTGGAGGTGGCTCTCGTATGCGTCTAAGTTGGGGCTTTATTTACAATTGTGTCATACCTCACCATATATCAATCGACAGATTTTTTGACATAAGGTTGAGGCGTCGTTACATCGTAGGAGTAGGCGTCAATCAACAAAAATTGTCATCTCCCAGATCTATTACCAGCTTCTACATCGAATAAACATTATAATAACACAGAAGTGAAACTTCCAATTGAAAGTGGAAGTCAAAGGGAACAGACTCAGACAGTTTCCCCCTTTTTTTTTTTTTTTAAAAAACCGTAGAAATGTCAAAACTCTGAAAACATTTTTTGAAACACCTGGTAATGCCGTTATCGAAATCGCAGATAATTTAGAATGTGGTTGTTTTCCATTCAAGCAGATCAATCAACGCGAATCATTGTGGTATTGCTGACATACATTGCAACTTCAACACCAAAACGAGGTAAGCGCATGATAATCTTGCTACTGGCCTTCTTGCCGCGCAACAGTCCTTTAAAACAAAATGTTGTTAGCCAAATCTCTGCCTTATTTCAAAACCCCTTTCGATTGATATATCGTACATATGCTAGGGTGTGTTTCACTTCACGTGTGGCGCTACAGTCCGGGTTGGACCCGGGCCTCAACCAACATGCCTCTCCAGCTTGCACGATCTTTCACCAGCTGCCTCCAGCTGCGCACTCCAAGTTGGTTGAGGTTCTTCTCCACTTGTATGCTCCACCTTAGCCTAGGCCGTCCTCTGTTGCGCCAGATTCGAAGACTTTTAGGGCCGGAGCAGTAGTGTCCATACGGTCTACATGGCCTACCCATCTTAAGCGTTGTATCCGAAGACGCTTGACTAGGCGTACAGCTCATAGAGCTAGTCCTTCGAAAAAGGGCTTTATTATTAAGTCCTTGACTTCCTCGAAGTGTCTGCTGCCGAGTGTGACGTCCTGTCCTAGACGTCGATGTTATGTGTCCTTCCCTGATGACAACATGTTCTTCGTGTTGCCCCCTTTAACCACCAAAAATATTTTAGCTGCTTCTGCTTCAATGCCAGCAACCGCCTCATTGACGGCTGTGTTCGTCCAATCTAGACAATGTCGTCGACGTAAGCTTGCAATTGAAGTGACTTTTGGAAGATCGTGTCTCTGGTGTTGACTTGTGAGTTACGCACGATCTTCTCAACAGTGATATTGAAAAAGTCACATCACAGCGCGTCGCCTTGTCTAAAACCTTTTTTGACATTGAAGGTCTCGGTGAGTGAGTATGTGATGTTAAGGAGATTAACCCCTCGATAGTTGGCGCAGCCGAAGGGGTCTTCCTTCTTGTAAGCGAGAGCTAAACAATAGAATTTCCTTGCACAGGCAATGATTTCTGGGTCAAATGTGTGTATATTCGAAATACAAATGGCGTCAAAAGTTCGAAAGATGTGCAGCGTGAGACACACATTACGCATGGATGGACAGACAGACCAAAGAAATTCGAAAGAAAATGGTTGACCAACCCTGGAAATAAGTTTAATATCGATACCAGCTCCATTTGTTTGACCAAATATTCAAAAATCCACACTAGAGGCTGTACAATAAACAAATTTGGATTTCTTGTCATTTTTTCACTCACTATACAATAATTTCGTACCACTTGGCAAGTCTTCAAGAGTTACTTATTTTTGGAAACCGAAATAGAGGCTAGCCATTGCAACCAGAGAAGGGACATGTCTTCAAAAAACTTCTTGCTATCCCATTCATCTCGCTTCATACCCCGCCTAAGAGTGTTTAGATACTCAGTCGGTGGTCGAAAAAGTGGACACGTTTTAAAAATTCCAAAGAATTACGTTCAGACGCGATTAATTGTAACTTTGACGCGACACAGAGGAAACTACTCTCGAAATTCCCAGAAGAAGATCTCAGTTGCAAAACGGAAAACATGCAAAAACGGAAGACCCCTCCCCGAAGTACGAATGAGCAGAACGTGACTGTTCGCACCTGAAAAATCCCATTAAGTCAAAACTTGAGGAATAAGCGTGAGGGCACACAAAGTAATATAGATGATGGCACACTGAGAATCAGACGCAAATACAATAAATCCCAGACGCCAGTTTCACTTACCTTCAGTTCGTAGATGAAATCCGTTTCGTCCAGAAGCACTATCCTAACGGACATTATCCTCGACGGTCTGCAAAGGCAATCCATTGCAGCGAGAGTTCCTTTCCTTCTGCTCGATAAGCGTGCGCGCACAAATTAAATTCGTTCAACCCCCCCAATGAATGCTTCGCTGCTGCAGCTATTGCTGCTTCCCTCTCCCTGTGAGTTGCACTCTTGCGTAAAGTCTGCTAATGATTTTCAAAAAATAATTTCGTCCATCACCGTTGACACCGGCGTGCTGGCGAGTGCTCACTTCGCTGTCCTGAAATGAAATTAAATTAAACGCAATAAATATCGCTGCCCAAGGATACAGATGCTTGTGTAGGAGGAAAGGTTTTAATTATTCCCAGACATGGCGTGAGGAGCTTAGGGAAATGAAAAAAACGCGGTGCATCCACAAATCAACAGGCCAAGCCACAATTCGGGTGCTGCGAAATTCTTGAGTCGCGCCTTGGCTTCCAACGTCATTAGCAGGCCCGCATCCCACCAAATCTGGATTAGCAGTTCCCCGCGCACCAAGCCCCGGCCAAATGTGTGCCCTGTGATTCATGAGCTCAACGCTTTCCCGAAGGAGAGCGACACGCGAGTGTGGCTGTGGCGGGAATACCCACACACATCGCGTTGTGCGCCCGGGTCGTTGACAAGAGCCGCGAAAACATAGATTCCCTGTGTTCCCATGGCGTTCGCAGGGCATTCTACGCGAGAGAACATTTTTCTACCTATCTAAGTGGAGAGGCCACCGCCTGCTCTGCGGTGTATGTGGGATTTTCCACAAGTCGACGATGACGACGACCACAGCAGCAAAGACAACGACGGCGAGGAGCGTTGTGTGTGACTTGTTTGTAATGTGCAATGTGTCTCTAGTGCGCCTTTCAACGCGCAATGACGATGAGTTGCGACTTTGAAGAGGAGAGCCTGGAGTGCCCAGGGGAGAACAGTGTGCAAATAGATGAAGCTCCTGACGCGTCACACGTCCTCCCTTCCTCGGTTGCTGCGAAAATTATTTTCCATTTTTTCCAGCCATTCTTGTGCACGAAGCACATGTGTCTCGTGGTGCGAGATACTCACCGGAGCGTCGAGATTCTGACGCCGAGCCGAGGTGTGGGCTGAGAAATTCAAAACACAATTCCAAGTGTCAAGTAAAATGGAAATGGAATTTTGTAGTGTATCACGTTGAATGAATTAATGGCTGGCTGGCTGGCGGTCTGACTGGGGAGGGGGGCTGGCTGGCTGGATGTAACAATTGTTCTTTCCCCGGTGCCGTCGTCGCAATTGCCGCCCACCGCACTGGATTGCCAGGTGATTGAAATGATAAGAGCTTATGATTTACGGGGAAAAATCAGCAGCCGATGCCGGAGTGATATGAGGCTTTGATGGATTACATTGGCTTGTTGCTGACGGCATGGTCCTTCGAGCCGGAACTCCAAACTCTGAGCTGAAGTCAGCTCTTGTCTTGAGGTGACACATGAACGTGAATATGAGGAGTATTTTTTGCTGGGGGAAAGCAACAGGTTGTTTAGTGGTTGTAGTTTGGGTTGTAGGGCTTAAAAACCTCCTAGTATTCGCTCATAACTGACCGGGTAGATCAGTGAAGGTTTCTTTCGGTTGAAACGGAAGATAAGTTAAACTGCCGCCACGACTTTAACCTTATAACTCTCTTACAAAAAATTAAGCTACACTTTATTTTGGAACGAAAATTCCTTTTCATTCCTTTCTTTTAACTGCAGATTTTGCGGTTCGGAGATGGCAAGTACCCGTAAGTGATTGGGATCTAGTCAAAGCAATGCATTCGAGTATAAAAGAAGAGAGGGAGGTACCCCGGGGATACTAACACCGTCTGCTAAGGAAGTGATGCGTCGATGACCAAATTTTTAGGCTGTAAGGCGGCATGTACCCAGGTACCCGAATTTAAGACTTAAGATGGTTAGACCATGTTGAACCAGCTGCAGCCCGATGATTCTTTAAATTCGAGTCATTGGCACAAAGCGAGAGAACTTTTTTATCCAGGATGCCGTACGCAAGTGATGAAGGTTCTAATCACTTCGTGTGCGAAACTTAAGGCATCCGGCGAAGGAACGTGGCGGCTGGAAAGGGATGTTCGTAGGGTAAAAGAATTTTCCATAACTTTGTGGATACTAACCTAAGAAGAATGTATGTGCGTTCGTCGCAGAATTATCAATGTAGTTCAAAACATTGCTGTGGTCGCCGTGGCGTAGTGGTAAGTGCGTCGACCGCCACGTAGAAGATCCAGGTTCGGATGGGACACCTAACATTTTTTTTCACGGCACCACCTCATCATTACGTTAAGAAACCGATACAGTCAGACTTAAGAAACAACGTGGTCCTTTCTACCTTGCACTGTTTCCAAAGGAAAAAATCTGATGTGAGGTATTCAAATTAACACAAAAAAAAAAATCAGTTGTCATGTGCCTACAGAGACCGACATGACGAGGCTCCTGAACAGCCGACTAATGCATGTGTCTCCCTATGAAAAATCACTAGCAACAGCGCAAAAGACGAAATATCTTGAAGTGAACTTCACCAAGAGGTTGACATTGAGTTTGCAGTCCAAAGTGACCTATCACAGACCAACAGTGCCATTCATTGAATCCATCCACTTAAGAGATGAGAGAATGGACTGACCCAGAACACGTAGCTGACCCAGAACACGAAGCAGCTCACTTTCCTGTATTGTACAGCATCTTTAAAACCAGTGAGGAGATCGATCGTCGCACTGCGGATCTGTTCCCATCACACATTTGACAAGGATCGAATGCAACCCCAAAGCAACAAGAAAGTCCATGAAGAAGCGGGCGACGTCCTCTTGAAACAGTACAACTTGGTACTCTTCAAGAAACTAAAACTCAATTCTAAAGAACTTGAGGAGTTCCGGACTTCGATATCTAAGCGCATTCAAACTGTTGAGCGAGAAAATATTTCCCTCAAACTTTCACCGAAAACGAAACGTACTACTTCCCAACAATGATTCTATCCATCATTGAGGCGGTTCTGGCAAAATTAGACCACCCCGATATGGAGACAAGCTATAGTCGAATTGCCTTAAAAATGCTCACATTAATCGAATTGACGTCGTTGGTCACGCTTAGTTGAGAAGAGGTATGGATTGAAAGTATCTATCCGTAGCTGCAGAAAGATAGAAAGCTGATAGTTAATTATTTGTCGTCTATGAAAAGGCGGCGGCAGTTTGAGCCGTGTCTAGCGGGATACATCCTTAACTTGTTACAAAATCAGTGTATGTGGCGCCATCTGGATGCAACACCGTCAAGCCATTGGCCGATTGGTTATACATCATTACAGATTCATTTTACTCCAGTTACGTCATCCCGCAATGAGGTAGATCTTTTTGCATGTCCACCTAAGGGTCCTTGTTGAATAGGGTCCCCACTCAAATGAGAAAAAATTGTTTTCCTTATTTTATCAAATCCCGATGTATTAAACCGAGTGCCGCATGTACCCGAAAGAGTACTGATTACGACGATCGCAGTGTGTCTTAGAATAAAAGGTTTATTACATCGACTATAGAGGCCCAGGTGCACCCCGGACTGTAGCGCCACAAGAAGAAGAACATCGACTATAGAGTCCAGTCTACGAGAAGTAAGATAGACCTCTAGAGGTGGTCCCAAAATTTGATCACAGTCCAGATGAAAAGGTTTCTTCCTACATTGACCGCGTTACTTGGACGGCAGTGCACATTGGTCTAACCAAGACATTGCCTTCCCTTGTTCATTCCCTCAAACATCCGTTATAAGCAGGGTACCTTTTCCTTCATGTCCGACACCATCGGGGGTAGAATGAGTGTTTTTGTTTTCAACTCAGAGTCTGACTGCAAAGCTGAGTGCCAATGGACCTCAAAGTGTCTTTCTTTGCTAGCCTCTAGGTTTAAAAAAAAAGAGGAAGATCTAACATCCGGTATAAGGACTCGTCCACTCCGGAATAAATTTTGTGGCGAGATGTTCAAACACCCATCTTAGTGGATGTCTGACCTAAAGACTAGCATAGGCGAACCAGTTGCCTCCAGTATCACCATTCCTCCAACAAAGGTGACACTGTTACCCCCAGAGAGACTGATCAATTATAAGTCACCGATGAGCACAAAAATTCGCCACCCCGTCAAGAAATTTCACAACAACTGAAAGTCGGATAAAAAAGTTCTGCCTCCTCTGTTTAATCGTATCACCGTCGCTTCAAGCTGACCCGCTTCGCTCAGCATTTCACCGAGTTGGCAACTCTCACAGCACATTTCATTCAGCCCAAGTGTGAACACATCACATCCCACCGCTCATGTACCCCATCGGGGGCCCTTGTAGGTTTCATTTCAATGATGATGGTGATGATGACGATGATGAATGACGCTGCCTTCGTCGTCGTCGTCATCGTCGTCGTGTGGTGAGAGAAGGGGAAAAGAGAAGGAAACCAACTTGCCGTACTTACGTACATTTATTTTCCGCCACCAAAGTCACCAGATTCCGTTCCCTGCCTGTGGGGTGGTGCGGATGGAGTGCTCTTTCTTCGGAAACGTTGAACTTCTGCTCGTCACTCCGTCACTCCATGCCATCTTGGACGAGGCGGATTGCTTTCGCAAACAGTTCACCGAGTGCTAACATGTTTGTCTATTAGTTCTTATATTCCTCGCTCCACTTTTGCTTCGCAACCCCTAACCAAGTCTCAGCGATGAAGGGGACGGGGGGGGGGGGGGGGGTACGGGATACGACCGCCTATGTATGTGTGTTCGTCTTGATTAACGCTTCTGCTTCAGAATCTGCAAAAAAGACGAGAAAGTACGAGTAAATTGAGGAAAAAAATTAAAATAAAGCACACGCTCATCGTCGTCGTCGTCGTCGTCGTCATCGTCTGAAGACGAAGAACGTGTGGGACCCGGTCTCTGATTAAAGATACCGAGCCCAAACCCGCTCCCCGGGAGGGTAGGATCGAATGGAAATGACACTCATAAAGGCGAACCCGAGTGAAGTAATATGTCGACGCGTGAATTGATGGCATGATAGAGAGCACGAGGTGTTCCCTATGACTCGGGCACATCCACATCTATGCACGGAGATCCACAATTAATTGACACCTCTTCGTCCTCGTCCTCGTCCTCGTCCTCATCCCCGTCCGCAGAGAATGGTAGAGATCTGGCTGTGAAAAGAGCCATCAAAGCGGACGACGATGTGAGGCACATGTACACAGGATACGAGCATCCTGCTGGTGTGTGAACTATTTGCGAATGAAATAATGTCACTAGTCTCCGGCTATTGATGCATAGATACGGCTCCAAGCTGTCGAGAGGAAGGGGACTGCCTCTCTCTCTCTCTCTGTCTGTGAACCAGTTCGAAATTCCTTTTTCTTTTCACAGATTTCCGCTGTTCCTCTTCATTAATTAAAGTTTTAATCAAACAAACAGTGTAATGCATCGCATAAGGACGGCAATGGCGATGCGGATGACGTTGGCTCGTCTGGGTGGTGTGCGTTCGAGTGAAGTGCTGGTTCCTTCCCATGCCACGGCGAAAGAGCGCATGCATAACTGCGACATCAGTCGCAGTTGGGTCTGGAGGCTGGGGAACTCTCGAGTAAATAACTTGTCAACTGTGGGTAGGGCTGGGCTGGATTTGCCAGTGCGCCCCGCTTAAGCACTCACCGGTCATTCACTTGCAGGCTCCGCGAACATATCTTTCCCGGTCTCTCGGAGTGTAGTTGGGCTTTAAAATTCATTCAATTTACTTAAAATATTTCCGTCTCGGCCGAGGGACGCGGAGAAGGATGTGGGGGAAGCTGTAAGTGCTGTGTGAGCACTTCCGTACATCCGTGACGTGAATGCATTGCTTTGTAGTGCACAACAAACTTTTCGCTTTGTGAATGGAGTTGCGATACCTTCCCGGCTAATGGAATGGAGCCTGGGATCCTAATGAAGCAGCTTGATAATGATGATTGGGGATTCGCACAAAGCTGCTCCACTCGGTCAAGGAACCCAGATGTGGCGATGACATACCCACTGAAGAGCTGCAATGTTGTGATGTTTCCTTTGCCCGAGTTCTGCTTCAGATTGTAAACTGTGCTAACGATTGTTTTGCATTCGAGCGAAAAGTTGGACTTCCGTTGGGCGCCATTATCGGAATTGGGTTAAAATAGAATTTATCAGAACTTTTGCATCGGTTGGGATTGATGACCGTTTGCACTTTGTGCAAACTTCGAGAAACTTTTGCCGAAGTTGCAGAGATTATCCGGCTCATCTACACTTTGAATATGCAGATTACCAGGGGAGACTAAATTACATTAAGACATGCAAACGGGCGGGAGAGTTTGCTTTTGTTTCTGACTCCTCTGTAGAATGAATACTTGCATTGATGGCTTACGTTCTGTCACTCTACAAACTCGCAGCGTTTCTCCCTCTTGGTGCAGAGAAATCAATTCACTTCTATCGACTTAAAGGTGAACGGATTGTGCGACATGTAAGAAGAGGATACATGACAGAGTGTTGAAAATGCGTTGAATGACGTGGGTAAATTCGAGTAAAATGAATGTGCATCGAAAAGTTCAGAAGATCCTACTGCCTGAGCCAACATGCGTGTTAAATTTTGAATACGCATACGCAGCCTGTGGCGTGGTCGCCGTGGCGTAGTGGTAAGTGCGTCGACCGCCACGCAGAAGGTCTAGGTTCGATTCCCGGACGGATCATCTCGCATATTTTTCCGGCGCCACCTCTTTCGAGTTGCTGTCGACACTGAAAGAGTATCAATTGTCTATGAAAAGCTTCTTAAATCTCGCCGTTCGGAGTCGGCAAAAAATTTTAGTCCTTCTACTCGTGAGAGAACAGTAGCACGCACAATACGAGTAGTTGTTGTAGGAGCCAGACCCTGGTCCCATGTGGGCTGTAGTGCCACTCAATTATTATTATTAGGATATGCAGCCTGTTGGAGGAGCTCTATTGAGGTACATGGCTCACTACGAAAACCAGTTCGAATCGAGCAATTTTAAAAAAATATGGACTATAGTCTTTGGGCGGCGCTTTAGTCCAAAAGAAACCAGGGCCGTACCAGTCCAGGAACAGAACTTAGGTTCATTTGAAACTAAATTACCTGCTCTGAGCTTGAACAACGTTAGGAAGTATTGAAAACTTAATTCTAAATAAATGGAGTGCTGCGTCGCCATACAGTGCGTATTTTGAAAATAAGTTTTGGTCAAAACGGAACACCCACCGCAACTGCTGTACGGTGGCTTGGCCGAATTTTAAGTGAAGGCTCGTCACCACCCCCTTCGTTATCGGTTCGAAGTGTGGGCGTAAGAGCAACTTAAACATTGGATAACGATATTTGGGAGAAAATTATGTTTTCGAATCTCATTGTAACGGTCTATTCATCTCGTCACCTGGGGCTCAGCGAATTCTCAAGGTATTATTGAGATGCCAATGGATCACAAAAAGGACTGTTTGCGTGAATTGTGGAGTGGTGGTATTATCGGAAAAATTTTCTTCGAAAATGGGCTTTTGAACAAATTTTTTGTCAACGGTGGACGTTACAGAGTCGTGTTAAATGATTTTATTTATAAAGGGTGTCCCAACAAGAACGCAAGATTTAAAGATCGGCTTTGCTGGCACATACGCGATCTTTTAATGAAATGTTCAATGCTGCGGTATTTCATTAATGCAGCATTCAATTTCCTCTTTTAAGGCTTTAGTCGTCGTCGGCTTATTCGCATAAGCCATCGACTTTAAAAAACCCCAAAGAAAAAAGTCCAATCGTCTTAAATTGCACGATCAAGGCGGCCGATTCTGGTCTACAAAACGCGAAATAACACGACCGGGAAATGACTGATGTAGCAATTGAATTATTTCTCTGGCTGTATGAGATGTGGCGCCGTCTTGTTTGAACCACTTCCCCTCTACATTCATTTCTTCAATTCTAGGCACGAAAAAATTGGTTATCATTTCACGATACCGAACACCATTGACTGTTTGCGCTTGACCTGACACATTTTCATAAAAAAGGTCCAATGATTCCTCCAGCCCAAAATTCACACCACACAGTGACACGCTGAGGATGCAGTTGCTTCTCGTGAATCACTCAAGGATTTTCCTCGCCCCAAATGCGACGGTTGTGCCTTTTGACGAAGCCATCAAGATGGAATCATCTTGTCACTAAAGATGATTTTATCGGCAAAATCTGCATTTTCAAGTAGTCTCTCAAATACCCAATTAACGAACTCCCTGCGCTGTGCATGGTCAGCTGGCTTCAGTTCCTCAGTCAATTGTACTTTGTGTGCATGAAGATACACATCTGTCGTCAAAATTCGCTGCATAGTGGATTTGGAAACACCAATTTGCTGAGCTCGGTGTCGAATTGAGGTGGATATAGTTTGAGCGACATCATCACGTACTGCTGCGATATTTTCGGTCGATCGACCTGGTCGAGGGCGCGTTGTTGTCTTTACATCACTTACAAACTCAGATTCAGCAAATTTTCCATTAATCTCTTGGAGCATTATTGTAACCCCAAATTCATCGCAATTTGCGAACTGTAGCCGCAAGACTTTGCAAAACGATGCAATCATTTCCTCAATATTAAATTTTGACATTTGGATGCCGAGGATCCTTAAATGTCAGATGCCGAAATGCTCACAATTCAGAAAAGCCAAAATTCTGAAATACTCTAAGTTCAGATATGTCAACGTTTGACAAATTCTTGAAAACATAAATACTATTGTTAAGTCCTTAAGTATCGGAATTCAAGACCTGTTCCGAGGCCCCAGGTTTGCTGGGGTTAGGGCTTCACACCTTCGGGTCTATTTCCCAAGAGCCCTCAGTAGCGCAAGACGACTCAATTTCACAAATTTAGTGCTTAACAGGAACAATCCCTCCACCTGGGTAAGGAGTCATGTTTTACTACGATCAATGTCGTTCTGTAGGTCAAAGCGCCCTGTTGCAATGCAACCCCACTTCTAGGGGGAAAGGTTTCCATAATCACCTGGCCTGTGTCAATAGGGTATGCAATCCAATTCAGACCAGTCAGCATGGTACACATGCCTCTAAGGTGTCCACAATTTTGAAAATTAAAGTACAACCTACATGATATTCAAACAAGAGGGCCCAATGCACGCTCAGTCTAAAATAAAGGTTGAGGGGCTCCTGAACTCCCGGCAGCAGCATACAAGTATACTCTGGTCAAGCTGTCATTAACAGTCAGATTCTCTCAACATCTGGGCTTGGTAGTCGCCATCACCCGAAATGGTATTTGGCTACCAGTAGCTTGACACAGTCACATAATCGAAGGGGGCAGCATGATCCCCGATACTCATTTTCACTGAGACGCTTGTGTATTACACTTAATCGTATAAGGCTTCACCTAATCTACTGACGCGCCATTCGCAACAACTTCTTCTTATATTCCAAATACCTTATCAAGTAGTCAGATCATCGTACATTTGGAATTCCAAGTGAGTTATAGGTTACAAGGATTCTGGCGACACAGAGGTAATGGCGTTGAATAAAACCTTGAACTTAGACATAAACACAAACTGAGGAATACGCCTCGAAACCAAGGGCCTAAATCTCAGATAAAGCCGACTCTGAGACAGGAAATGCAAAACCTTCAAATTTAGGGAAGCTTTACCTAGACAACCAGGGCTAGAGATCAATATTGCGTGACCGAAAAATTTCCAGAGAACTTATCTTCAAATCTGAACGAAACCAACAATTCTTTAACGGAACAGATTTCAAAATTACCTCCGCCCGCAATGAGGAGTGAACAAAAAGTTATAAAGCATCTTGTCAGCATAACCTCCGCCCCAACCCGTCTCATCGGGAAACACAAGATATTACTGACCCCCTCAAAACCCAAGTCTGTCGCAATTCTTTTCAACGAAAGACGTTTCATTTTCATTTTGCTGTAAAAAAAACTCCTGGCATCGAACATCGTGTCCTTACAGGGCGAAACAAAGGCATCTCATCACACCAAAGTTTTCCCCGAGACCTTGTCGAAAGTTCAAAAAACTCATCTGGCTCCTTTGTCAAAGTGGCCAACGGGAAACTTTGTTTTCCACTTCTTCGCACACAACAGTGGCCCGGCGAGCAATTCATTTACGGCAGCAAACTTTACCTCACCCCCTCGCACATACACACCCACACCCGCTGGTCCCTTCAAGGTGGACATCCGCTGATGAATAAGCATAAGGAAGAAGAAGGAAACGCATGAAACTTCTTTGGCACAGTTTCTTGTCGCATGCTCGTCACTCATTCTGCCACCGTCACCGACCTCTCCCCGTTCGTGTCTGAGTCTGGGACACATCTCACGGCTGGCTCCTTGTTAGCAGCAACTTCCGGGATCAAGGCAAGACAAACTGAATAAATTCTCAATTACTCGGACGTGATGGTCCGGGACACCGATGCTTCATTCCCGTGTTAATAATTGAGAGTGCGAGAGTGGGAGAGTCCGAGGGCTGATGCCATGACAGCATGCGAATGGATGCGATCTACCTTCCGCAGGAGCAGGACCAGAGCAGAGCAAAGGCGACACCAGAAGCAGGAGCTTAAGCCTAAACCAGCTTTGGCAGCGGCCGTGCTGCACGGACGACAGCGTGTATATCTTGCTGCGGCACTTAGCAGCTGTGTATCTGCTGTCTATCTCGGGCATTTCTGTTTGCGGAATTTAATTAAATCAGGATTTAGTGTTGACATTCTGTTATGTTATCGGAGATATACTCGTTACACGTTTTTTCATCTGCTGCCTGGCAGTGGGTGGGCCATTCGCACGGTGGGTGTGGGGGCGCATTGCGCCTTCCTGGAAACCCGGCCGCAATTACTGTCCTCGCTGTGCGCGGGAAAGGGGGTGGAGGGTGGAAAGCGGATTATTTGTCATAATCCCAGAAAATATGGTCTAAATTACCATAAAAGTAAAATTGCTGCGGCTACGCGAACGCATAGCCCGCTGGATGCTGCTACTGCGGCTGGCGTACGGCCAGACGGTTCGGATTACAGGTGGGATGCAAGAAAGAACAACGACACTCGGTTCATTATTTCAACACAAAAAAGAAAAACAAAAACAAGAAAAATGAGGAAAAACACACGCGCAGGAAAATAATTTATGAATGAAGTACGGTTCACTGTGATGTAGTAGACGCAGCACACTCCCTCTACCCATACACCCGCATGTACACTTGAAGCTTCAACTCAGCGACACCGAGCCGGGCATGAACACACACACACACACACACACTCATATGTGCGGGTAAGTGCTGAGTGGACACTGCACAATGACGCAGCGACACATGCATTTATGTATGAATTCTCGAGCTCAGGTTCAGGGCACTAATGTACTGTGCATAAGCTATGGACTTGTGGTGCATAGGCCTGCGGCCCGTGCACCGTGCGGACTTCAGGTGGGACGCGTTGAAAGCTGACTCGCACACCTATCTGGGCACGATTGAAATAATCATAACATTCTATACGCAATTGAAAATGCATTCTCCGGTGAAAATCTTGTGAATTTTACCCGTGAATTGTTGAGGTTGTAATTTGTTTTTTTTTTCCTTCGTCTCCTCCACTGGGACAGTGGTGCAGGCAAGAAAAAATCACTGACTTCAGATGATCTCAGACGTTTTTGCATGAATGAGGGGATCCTTGATGAGGTTGGGAATTTAAGCTGTACAGGCTTTCAGGGGAAGAGGCCTTGAAAAACTTTGAACCATGATGGCACCAAACGCGATGTTATGGAAAAATTTGTGTTTTTGTAAATTTTTGTAAGAGGGCATTGCAGTCATTTACTCGTATATTGAAATGAAAATTGATTACTCGCGCGAAAAAGGTTTTGTTCTGCCAAAATTTATTGCAATAAGAACATCACTATGAGGTTCACTATGAGACTTAACTTTGAATATAAAGTATTCAAGTGGTTCACTATGAGACTTAATTTATGAAGTAAGTAATAACGCATAAATTTGAATGTGAACTTAAGATTTTTACGAAGGTAATCATAGTATTTACTTTGTAAATGAAATCATTTAAAGTTGGCCACGACTGTGGACTAATTTTTGGCGACACTTTCGAACACAGCTACCTGGTTTCCTACGAACAGCACGAGTAATATTGGCTTCTGAATCGTATGTTGTAGCTGACAGAAGACATGAGACTCTGTATATATATCCCCAGGAAAATAACCCAAAAGGTGTGATAATGCACGATCTAGGCGGTGAATTTATCGTAGAAAAACGTGGAATTCATAGTCGCCCTCACGTAGATACCATGAATGTCCAGGATGCAGACTAACCAGGTGCATGCTCTCAACCATCAGCAACAAACCTGCGACATTTCCCTAGACAATAAAGACTGCAGACGACTTAGTGTCATACTAAAGGGATGCTTCATCTTCGCTTAGCACGTAAGTGTGCTTGAGCTTAGTGATGAAATTCTCTGTAATGCCATTAGAGAAGGCTAGGGCACTGTACAGCATTTTCTCTGCAAATGCCCCGTCTTTGCTCGGACTAGTTGACGACCGTTTGGAGCTGATGTGGTGGAAGCTGAAAACGTAGGCTTCTCACACAAGTCTCGGGAAGACCAAGAAATTATATTTCATTACACTTCGGTTAAGCGCACCGTAAGTTCCTCCAGTCCAACGAGAAACATTTCTCACAGAATATCCAAAACACAGTTTAGCTCCTTGGAGACACTGTTGTAATTAAGTCTTTCCACGATGACTTGCCAAACGATATTAAACTAAACTGACAAAGCAGTTCGATGAGAGCTACATATGATCCATCAAAAAAACCTTTTGAAAGCCAAACCTCAGGATGAATTACCCTATAATAATAATTGAGTGGCACTACAGCCCAGAAGGGAACAGGACCTAGCTTCTTCAACAACTACTCATGTTGTACGTGCTACTGTTCTGTCACGAGTAGAAGGGACCTACAGTTTATTGCCGTCACCGAAGGGCGAAATTGGAGAAGCCTTTTATAGACAGTTAGTATTCCTTGAGCGTTGTCAGCAACTTGGAAGAGGTAGTGCCGTAAAAAAATTCTAGGTGTCCTCGAACCTAGACCTTCTCCGTGGCGATCGACGTACTTACCACTACGCCACGGCGACCACTGAGTCAACCTATAGAAATGTAAAAAAAATTAAGGTAGAACTTTAGTTCATTTGAGAATAATTCCTGATTGGGTGCGTCAAAGCATCAAATAACACTCAAACGTTTTACTCGACTCTAAACGCCCTTTCACTAGTCGGTTCGGCAGCCGAATTGAATTCCACAAAATACATATACATCGTGTATGAAACCGCGTAAAACGAATTCAGTCCAGAATGTGTTCCCTCTTTAATGCATTCGAAAACGTACTAACTTATCAGGCTGGCAACCAATTTAAGATCAAAGCCTGAGCTTATGTTGCCTTTCATCCTTGATGGTCCCGGACGCCCTTGATAGTCGCACGCTCTTTTCAGTAATTAAAAAAAAACCTTTATAACCGCCGTCACTGGAGGCTGGGATTCGACGACCCTCTTGTTTTAAGTGTTGTCCTCCATTTGCACGAAATAGCCGAGCCAGTATAGGTGACGATATTTTACGAACTTCCTCCAAATCTCGTTCCAGCACGTGGACTTGCCGCTTGTGGCTTCTCTTCCATTCGGCTTTCTCACAGACTGAATTTTTCTCTCAAAGGGTACAAGAATCCGCTTAGCCATTTCGCTTATCATCCAGGCTTCAGCTCCGTAGAACAAGACTGGCGGGATAAGTTCCTTGTAAAGCATGATCTTGATCCTTCGTGTTAGGAGTTTTAACCCTAGCTGTACAGCAAACCCGAAATACCTTCAATTGCCAAAGTTCCCCCCTACGATGTCGTTTGCAGAGTTTTCATTCGCCCGGCGTTAGATAAACACCTGAATTACCTCAAAATGAAAGCTGTCGCCAGTGATTAGTAAAAGAATTAACTAAAAAATGGTCAAATTTAAGTGCTCGAAGATCACCCAATCAAACCAAAAGGCGTTTTCTTTGGTTTGTAAACTCTTTCCGCATCATTTTCAGCTTTCAAAACAGTCGTCTCCTGATCAACGATTTCAATTCTTAAAAGAGAAAAAACTGTCTGTACACACATGAGTCTGCAGGGAGAAAAATTTTGTTTGCACAGTCGATCTGTGTTTGTTCACGCTCCGGCCGTGAACCGATGAAGTGGAAGATTTCAAGTGTGAATTTCGCAGTTTTGGCTGCCTTTCAAGGGGCACTCAAAGCTTTGCTGGAATTCATTGCAAATATTTGATTTGTTACGCTTACGCCGATGCCTCCGATGGCTTGGAACAGCGCGAAATGTGTTAACTACCTTTTCGGCTACCACATGAGTAAAGATGAATATTATTATTTGTGACAATAATTTCTACGTGTTTATGGTTTCGTTTCAAGGAAACAAAATTATTTTTTTGCCGTGTTTGAGGCTGTCTGTGTCACGCTGCATATCTCTCAGGCTTATAAAGAGATTTTCATGAATGTTTTGAAAGTGAACGCATTACACAAATTACTAAATGTTGATACATGGAAATGTTGAATTTAGGGACAAGGCTTACACAATTTTCAACTGAAAACAGTTTGTCGTACAACAACGTTTGATACATCAATCGACAGGTATTTTGAAATGATTTTGAACTTTTGCTTTCAACATATTTATTCTATAAACCGTTATAAGGGTATTCACTTCAAAGTTAGAAGAAGAATGTCCAAACTTCCCTCCGTTTTTTAAAGACTTGATAAGATGTATTATATTTTTTGGAATTTGTTGGTCTTTCGGTATTTTTGACATTTTGGGATTTTTGACATTTGGGAGTTTTGGATTTCGGGATTCTGACCGTCCTTCGAATTTTCCGAAGTTTCCTTCGAATTTTTATCAAAAGTTCAAGGAATTTCAATCAAGGGACACATACATCCACTCCGGCAGCCTCCACTAATCAATCGAATTGTGACAAAAGCCTAAAAAGCTTAGGGACACATATGAAATCCTTCAATAATTTCCAATATGATCGAAATTTCCGAATTTCAGACCTTTCTTCAAGGCGGTTGTCAATCACCTAAAGAAAAGGACGATGAACTGAAAGTGATGTGGCACCTTCTCTGGCAGTCATACCCCCAAATTTGTCAATGACCTGTGTCCACTTTGAAAAGCGGCATCATGCACCTGAAGCTGGCGCCAAACGTTAAATATAACCACTTGAGACGTTTGATGCCTCGCAGTCTACTGTACGAAACTGGACTAAGTACACAAACCAACTCCTAGACAGTCATCATGCCAGAAGGCACCGATTTTAAGTTTGCACCAAAACCCATATCTATTGACCCAGATCACCCTGTACACACACTGCTGGCAACACTTTTGGCAAGTCGAAGGGGGAATAAAAAAAATATCAAATATTTATGAAAGTCCGCATTTTGGTGTCTCTTGCCTTCGCGGCGTTCGTCTTTTTGTCCCACATACTGCAGCGGCCTCTATTTTTCACATTTTCGAACTTTTCGTTTTTCCCATTGCTCCCAGGCAGCCAGTGTCATTGACTCCGAAGGGAATAGCGTCCGCAGAACGACGTGTACGCGCGTATTTGCTCAAGAGGTGTGCTCATTGTGTGTATCTGCGATTTTGAAGTGCGCACACAAAACGAGGAAAATACGAGTAAATGTGTGCAGAATAAGACAACAAGAAGTTATTGATTCCCTTAACCCTCGACATGATATCTTGTATTCAGCCCACGGGATGATGCAAGGCACACAGCCCACCATGTGAGTGCGCACATCTCGAGGCATTGCACGTCGCTGTGACCGCAACTCGAGAGGGAGAGCGAGAGAGAGAGATCAGCCGGAGATTCATCCTCGGCCCTTGTGTCGAGTGTATCTGCGGCAATAAATTATATAATTATATAAAAAAGGTGAGCTTGAGCCCCCTATTCGTGCAGGCATCTGTGGCATGCCTATGTGCTCCGGTGGCCCGGCTGCCTAGGGGATACACATATGTGCGATATGGCGAGTGTGTCAATTGGATTAGGGAGCAGTGAACTAATCCAACAGCGGATGAGAATGTCACCACGCACGCACGTAGAGGCGGGAATTTGAAATTCAACAGTCGGCGAACGGGTATAAGGACCGCTTCACCTGGGTGTTCCGGGGTGTCCTGAGACCTGCCCGACTGAAGGAGAAATCGATATTGGTTCAGAGACGGCGTGTATCGTGTGTGGAGTCACGCCCAGCCTTAGGCAGCTTTTGGGGGGGTTTTGGGTGCCTTTAAGCGGTAAGGGAGCGTAATGTCTTATTGTGCAAAGTGGGCGACAGCTGCAGATGGCTGTTGCTTTAGACTCAGGTCCAGCAGGGCGGGATAAAAATGAAGAACGTTTTAGAACGCAGCTCAGGAGGAGAAGGGCATAAGCGCACTAGTATTGAAACTCAACACCGACTTACAACCAGAAGCATTCCTGGTGGCCATCTGGACACGATTCAAGCCAAAGATGAAATTCAGTATTTTGTACTTTGCATGAAATAAATGTTCTGTCCCCCTGGTATATCTTTCTCAGCCTACCAGCCCCTTTCAGATCAAATGAGAGATGTGTCTGTAAATTGTCAAACTCACACTGCCACCCTCGCCATCAGCACGTAGTGGACCAGAAGATAACAAATCAAGGAACAGGCAAATTTCTTTGTTTACTTTCCGCCGGCAATCAGTTTGCACAGGAGGCACCCTTCCGGCACAAGTTGACGCTGTAAATCAGTCAGGCGTGATGCTGCCACTATTCCTGTCCCTTTACGAGTGAAGAGCTCACACTCCCCATCACCTGTTGGAGTCTCTTTAGCGCTCATCAGTTCAGTGATGCGTCATAAAAAGGACCCTGCGTCAAGGTGAGGCAACATTAACTCGCTCCGAAATAGACTTCCATGTCCATCTGCCTGTTGATACGGTACACGCAAGGATATTAATCAGGACCTGTTTGTGAAACAGTTGTTTGCGCTCCCTCCATCATTCATCTCTCACACGACAAATGGCATCTCCATTGTCACCAGCTTTGACCCAGATTTGTTACACTTAACGTCGCGTTTATGCCGCCAACGCCGCTTCCGTCATCGGCAACATCATCATCATCATCATCATCATGACCAGGCGGGGCAACAGCAGAGGCGGCCAAAATTGTACGCACCGACCACACAACCCTCTCGGGGTAATAAAAACAAATTTTGAGCCCGCCAGCTCGTATATCACCCCCGCCGACTTAATATTTATTCACCACTCACAGCCGCACACTTTATGAAGGACGATAAATCACTGCGAAAATATTTGTGCTTTAATTCTCGCATCGCCGTCGTTCGTCGTTGTCGTCGTTGTCGTCATTGTCGGCATCCCCTTCGGGCCGGTTAATGGGCAAATATTTTCCGCTTAACTGCGAAAATATGCAAATTCCCCGACACAAGGCGGAAAACACTTTTAATTGTGTATCCTTTTTCGCTTATCCTTCGCACAGAGGATCCACTTTCACAGCGGCGGCGGTGGCGGCGGCTTCACAGGAGAAAGACAAACAAAACAAAAATGTAGTTCCCTCACAAAGGTGAAAGAAATCGAACATCTCTCGCACTTGGTGTCAAGGATGTCGGGATGTCTGAGATCGTTTACGGCGAAAGCCGAGCCCCGAATGGTGTCTTTGATCTGCGAGGACAGTGCTCTTGGCCGGAGGCGCGTGCACAACGGCAGAGAAACTCATTAATACGTCTTCGTTAACAAGGAACACGCATCGTGCTCATTAGCGAGGACAAGGAGTCACATTTTTTCAGGTCACGACCGAAATGGCTCACTTCGGAGAAGAGGCCCTATTTTCAGTGCCACTCTGAGTCTAGGCTCGTCCGGTGATGAGGGGCAGTAAAAATAGCCTCCACACATGGACTTGCGGGAGGCAGCAGCTCGCCTCTGAGGGATAATTAATCTTCACCGGTGTCAGTCGCTCGGTGCAGGTGGTACTGGTGCGCCGCTTGCAGTGAGCCCCGTCAACATCGGGTTACCCACATTTTATACGTCTTCGTTGTATGTGCCATAAATAATTATCGGATGGAACTCAGCCCCAGACAAGGGAGTCTTGTAAAAAGGGCGCACCTTCGCCGCTGAAGGAAGTTGCCGGTACTCGCGCTGATTTATTCCTATTTAATGGGGCCCTCTGAGGACCCCGTGCGGTGCCGTAGGGCCAATCGAAGGCGGTTCATCCTGCAGATGGGCAAAAACAAAAAAAACAGCAATTTGTCTAGCGCTCCGTATGCCAGCCAAGTCGACAACCGTCCGACTGACACTCCACTCAATTACGATTGCATGCGATGGTGCATACGAAATCGGGGTACAGCGTGGGAGGAGGGTCGGGGGGGTTTAGTATCTGCATCTAGTAAACATTTTATATTCACTTGTTAATCCTGCATCTGCTCACCAGACCGTGAGCGAATAATTTATTAGTTAAGTGAATGGAATCGATTGCGTACGAGATGGGGCGCTTTGTGTGTTGTGTCGACTGAATGTTCTTTCGGACTGTTTGTGTCTGCCGACGGATGATGGATGGAAATTTTGAATTTTTAATTAAATTCCTCTCTCTGCGTGTCGATGTGATGGGGATGGAGTGTAGACGATGTTGACATCGAGCCCTTGAGTGTGGCTTCTCATAAATCTGGTAATGGACAGACGGTTAGCTTGCACTGCACCTACATGTGAGAGGTGCTTCGGTGAATTTGTGACAAATTTGAGGCGGAACTGAGGTCAGATCTTGAACGGGTGTGAGTGGCACAGTCCATTTGGCAATTATACGCTCTTCACTACTGACTGGGTAATTTTGTCAGAGTTGCATAAAATTATTGAACCGTATGAGGAGTGAGGGAAATTCGGTTTCAAAAGGGCTGACTGAATGGTTTCCTCCTATTGCTCGAGTAAGCAGTTCAAAATTAATTTGGGTGCAGATACCGTGCAGGGTTAAGCTTCTGCAGTGTCTACTCATATTGTGGAAGATATCATTTTCCCACGAGTAGGAGTGACTTACTGTCAAATGTCGACATCAAATGGCGATATTTGAAAAATATGTTGTCAAGACTTAACATGGTATCATCAACTGCCGCTTCAAAACTTCACGATGAGCACTTTTTTTGTAACAACCGGAGGTCCTAGGATCCTGGAAAAGTGCCTGCTGTTAGGCAAGTTTAGGTGTCAGCAATTTGGTTGGTAAATTCCAAAAGGGTGGTTAGAAGTTAAACTCTATGGACTATACAGCGACGTGCGCCTAGTCAAGCGTCTACGGATACAACGCTTAAGATGGCTAGGCCATGTAGAGTGTATGGACACCACTGCTCCGGCCCGAAAAGTCCTCGAATCTGAGCCATTGGGACAACGCAACAGAGGACGGGCATAGGCTAAGATGGCGCACATAAGTGAAGAAGGACCTCTACCAGAGAGAGAGCGGAACTGGCAGCAGCTGGCGAAAGATTGTGCTGGTTGGAGAGGCATGTTAGGTGAGGCCCAAGTCCAACCTGAACTGTAGCGCCACAAGAAGAAGAAGAAGAAGGTTAGAAGTTATACTGAAAAGTAAATAGCGCTGCGTTTTTTGCATCTTCTAGACTAGACACGATTGTGTCGCAGATTAACAAGTTTGAAACTTAAAGAAAAAGTAACTTTTGAAAAGGAACTTCTTTTCCCATTAAATGAGAGCCACCACCCTAAAGATGGATTTGACACACAAAGCCTTGAAAAATATGGGTCATATGTCAGATTCATGGTTTTGTGGATGAAAAGGTCTTTAAAAAAGAGTTCTTTAAAGGGCCTCTTCAAAAGGCTTTTGGAAATGAATTTGTGCAACCAAAAAATCCACGCAGAGTCGCAGAACAATTCACAGCCAGAGGGGAAGTATTCGAAACATCAAAACATCTTAGTTCCCCTTAACACTCGTCAGTTCATTGGATTTCTTCATGATTCCTCTTCGTTTTAGCGAGCATTTAGTATCTCCCACCAGTTGGAGTGTGGGTTCAAATCGCCTGCCACGGGTTTCATTGCAAACGCTCCAAAAAAATGTCTCCCCAAGTTTCACGTTGTCAAAATAGAACACCGTCTGCATCCAGTGCGTCGATGCCGACCAGGGCGCTATGACTTGACTAAAACTTGAGCAACAACAGAATGTTGTCCAAGCAATTCGCAAAAGTCGTGTGTTGAGGTCGTACACGTTTTTGGCCAATAACTCCAACAATATTTTAGGACGAACAAATTACCTTTGAAAGCTGTTTTTACTCATTTTTAATTTTTTCCAACGTCGGTTTGGAAACTGAGGGGTGATTCATCGTGAGGTTTAATTTTCAATAGGCATTTTTTTTCATAAATCACGCCTGAGTCCTATAAAACTACTTTGCCATTTTGTTTAGTATCGTCTGGCAAGGGTTAGACTTACACCACGGTATTGTATATTCGACCGGTAGGACCACATCTAGCAAAAGTGAAGAGACCTTAAAGTCTGTAGCTGAGAGTGTTCACGAAGACCGTGATTAATCGATTTATCGTCGTTCATTAGCCATTTTCACGGACACTTTCCTTCCTGAAATTCAAGTACATAGTCTCAGCGAGATCTGATTTCAGCAAGACAGCGCTGCGATCCACGCAACCTATAACAATGAACGTGGAAAGAAATCATTTTGGTGAGCACTCAGTTTCACGTTTTGGCCGCCTAGATCGTGCGATATCACGCCTTTGGAGTATTTTCTCTGAGGATATGTAAAGTCTCAAGTCTCAGCCAGCTCCTGTAGGAGCTTTGGAAGCTAACATTTCTCGTCTCAGCCGCAAGTTAACAGTCGCTATGCTCAAACGAATCGTTCGAATTTGTATTTTCCAAATAGACCATCACAAACATAGTCGTGGCAAGAATTTATATGACATCACTGCCCAAAAGTAAATGCCCTAAATTGCTCTCTTAAATGATTGCAAACACTCTAAATTGTGCTTTTGTTTATGTGTTTTATTTTACATTATAAATCAAACCTCTTGATGACCATTAAACACTAGCAGCTCATGAGAAGAGTTTCAGTGTGTTCTTTTAGACTGAACACTTCTGTTCCTTTTCCGCACCTGATATAAGTTATGGAACACAGTCGAAGACAAACTTTCTTTCGGGGGATGTCTTTTGAACCTTAGACTACTCACAGGTTCCAATAACTACTCGTTTCCCTATCATCGCGTTACGGAAATTCCCACTAAGCCGCTCTCTCTATGACTACAGATCCCGTGAATCAGTCTTAAGCCGTGTTATCGAGCCATTCAACTGCAGAAACAATCAACAAGTCGGCTCCATCCAAATTCAATTTCAAATTCTCCCACAACTTGTCACTCATCCTCACACAAGTCCCTGTAAGTTCAAATTGAAGCCAAAATTGAAATTAATATCAGCTCGCTGGCGATCTGCCCCTGGACAGCGTTAGCCGGTGGCATTTGCAAAACTGTTATCGCCAATTACTTAGCACCGACCCACGAGCGTCTGTGTGCATAGCCTCACAGCCACACAGTCAGCCAACCAACCATAGTGGAGCACAGAGCACTATTTGGTAGCTTTGAGTTTAGCGAGATTTATGTGGGTAATTATCAGAGTAAGACCTATATGTCTACCTACCGCAAATGGGCACAATGGCAGACCACCAGGAGGACACATAGTGAACTGGGGCTACTGCAACGGCGACAGGCCGAAGATTGGTGTTGAAAATTAGTCAGGAGTGGAGTGGAGACATGTCCTCCTGTGTGCGAACTGGGCCCGACTGTGCGCTATCTCCCGACGACATGTTGTCTTATCTTGAAAATTCATATCTTTAACTACACGTCCGGCAGTTTACATCGCATAGACATCTCGCACAGGCCCGGCTGCGGCCGCACACACCGAACCGCACCGACAGGCAGATACACTTTGGTCAAACATTATTTACACGTTTTTTGCATGACGTGTAATTACCCGGAGCAGGGGTCATTAAGAAGATACATTAGCCTCGGAGGCTTTTAAGTTGTTACGCACGAAATGTGCCGAACGACGGAGGGGGAACGGGGTCCCCTGTTGTTATAGTTTTCATTTTGGCCAGCAACAGTGGCAGGTAGCGCTCTGGCCGTGGGGGCTCAGTCTTGTGGCGGTTATTTGTGATGGGGACGAGGAGGCCTGTGCTGGTTATAATGTAATTATTTCCAAGATAATGGGGATTGATAGAGGCTTTTGTTTGCCCCGGATGCCATGGGAACATTCATTTAGGACGCTTTGCCTAAGTTATGGAGGATTATGTTCTCGAAATTGACGATGGGTTCTGTTTCACTTTGCAGCGACTCGCAGTGGAGCCGGCCCGCTTTCTGAAGGGGATTAAGAGGATTGAGCTTGTTGAGCATGGAGGTGGGGCGCACGCTTAGGGTGCAGCTGGTCATTTATTTCACACTGGGCGATTCTGGTTACTGATTTATGTCTGGGGGAGTGGGAAAAAGAAACAATTGCGTGGGACGCCTTGATGGCGGTGCGTGGAAAGTTGTTTGTTCATTTGCTTCTTTTCGGGATCAACGGGGTCTGAAGTGCGGATTACAAGGTGTCAAGAGGCAATCAATTCTGGGAATAAGAGCTGTGGCGTCTTAGGGTATTCGCTTTCTTTTGCCTTACAGGGCGGGGTTGGGAATTCAAAATCCAAAACAAAAAATCTGTTCCAAATTGTTGTACTTTTAGGACATTGGTAAGTTTTGAAATTTTCGCTGTTCTTCTGTGTTTCTGTGTTTAGCGATTTTTGGATCTTTTTGAACTATAAGGAATTTCGGTCATTTTCAAATTTTATGATTGGCGAAGTTTGGATTTTTGGATCACTGCAGATATTGGGCCTTTCGGATCTTTATAAATTTTCGGCACATTTTGTTTTTGCACATTTTAAAGTAAAGGGTGATTTTTTAGCTTATTGGCAATAGCTGACGCATGTTTTGTGTTTTGTTTCATTGTCAAAAACATCTTCAGTTTGGTCTATAATTTAACCGTGAATCGTCTTACAAACGAACAACGCTTGCAAATTATTGAATTTTATTATCAAAATGCGTGCTCTGTTAAGAAAGTTCATCGCGCGCTTCTTCCATTTTATGGTCAGTTCATTTTTGGCTCAATGGGTACGTAAATAAGAAGAATTGTCAATTTTGGAGTGAATATCAGCCAGAAGCATTGCAACGTGACTGTGAATGGTGAGCGCTACCGTGAGATGATATCCAACTTTTTTTTGCCCAAAATGCAGGAGCTTGGCTTGCATAACATGTGGTTTCAACAAGACGGTGCCACATGCCACACAGCACGCGCAACAATTGACTGATTGAGAGGAGAGTTCGATGAACATTTTATTTCACGTTCGGGACCGGTCAATTGGCCTCCTAGATCGTGCGGTTTGACGCCTTTAGACTATTTTTTGTGGGGCTATGTTAAAGCTCATGTCTATACAGACAAGCCGGCTTCAATTGACGCATTGGAAGACAACATTGAAGCATTTATTCGTGAGATACCGGCCGAAATGTTGGAATGAGTATGCCAAAATTGGACATAGCGGATAGACCCTTTGACCGTACTATCGACCCAAATTTTTCTGAATTAAATGTGTGTTTCTTTTTTTCACAACTTTCCGACTCAGGTCAACCCCGAAATGTTTCCTTTTTTTTTTTTAGTATTTTTTAGTATTACGTGCAAATTTCGAGAACATTCCGATTTTTTTATTAAATCTGAAAAATATTCTAATTTAGCGTTTTGAGCAATTTGAAAATTTTATCAATTTAATTATCTCCACGTTTTCGAATTTCTAATGTTTCAACTGTTTGACTTTTTTTTAGTTTCTTTTTAGTTTATTGAAAATTTTGTCTAATTTCAACAATTTTGGCAATTATAACTTGCAGGTATCTGTTCGGAATTTCGAGCATTTCGTGAACTTAAATGTTACGGAATTCAATTAGAGTCATTTCGTCTTCTTCAGACTTCCGATTTTGGAATGCGTGTAATATGAGCTGCTTCACAAATCACGTCTTTTTTTGAAATTGAATAGTTTTACAATTTAAGTAAGATAGCTACATTCGAAAATTTCTAAATATTAGGCTGGTCTGTCGTTTTGAATATAAGGGAAATTAAGGCATCTCTCTACCATTTCAAGATTTTTTGAAATTTTTTGATTTCTTCGTTTTTGAATATCAATAGCTGCTCAAGATTGCCAATAATCTGCCCACATCTATGTCTAGTACATCGAACCCCACTTGGCCGCAGTTTATCTGACTAATCTCTTCCGTCAGTAGTCTTTGATTAAACTCCGACTAATTGGCTGCTAAAACTCACTTGCCACCTGTAATAATTAGAAACCACCGATCAACATTCGCCCCGCCTCATCGTTTCCACCACAAGTGCTAATTATGCGTCAAATTTATCAAAATCTCATTTCTGTCGTCCACAATAAATCCCCATGAATATGGATTAGAAGAAGCGGCAGCTCGGATAACACCAGTCACCAGTCGCCGGTGTCTTCGGGGGCTCGCCACTGGAAACGAAGGTAAGCGAAGTCAGAGTCAATGAACCGCACGGGTGTTCTTGTCACAAACACACAACTGAAAGCAGATATTCAAATGTGGGCAAACAGAAAAATTGGGTCAGAATGAGGGGGACCGGCCTCCGGCATAGCATCGCCGTCGTGTGCGGCTGGCCGGTGGCAAAGTTCAAAAAACTAATTATGCAGATTCAAAAGTTTGACATTTCGAACAAAACCGCATCGGACGGGCACAAAAAGCGGAAAAGTTCGCCAACCAACACCGACTGTATTTTGCTTCTTAATTCGCTTTTATTCGATTTGTTTGCTCCCGCTGTCATCCCTTCGCGCGCGCCCCGTCCACCGTCGTCCCCTTTTGTGTGTTTCTGCTGCATCATGATAATGACATTATCAACACAACTGTTTTTTTTTTCGATGACAGCATGCGTTGGCGGGGAGATTCTAGATTTCGCTGTGTGGCAGTTTCATTTTTACGGCCCCCCCCCCCCTCCCCCTATTGATGAGGAAATTAAATTCGAAGCCAGCTACGAGGCTGATGGTGATGATGAAGTAAATTGAAGTGGATTCTTCAGGGATGGTGAGACGGTACACTTCCCTTCGCTGCCCTCAAAAAGTGTTAAACAACAATAATAACAACGGTGGAGCAATAAAAATGGCCTCGCTACCCCAATCTTGGAGCGATTTAACTCCCCCCCCCCCCCCACCACCGCCTCCCATAAAACAACTCCTAATTAGTTGGAAATTTAAAATTTGCCACCATTTATGATTGAGATTTGGGCGTGCGGGTTTATGCTTTGGAATAAGTTTTAATACGCAATCGGATCGGTGGCGCTCGCCAGGGGGTGTGCCCGTAGCAGGCGAGCGCAGTTGACGGCTCAGAACCGAACTGCTCTGTGCAGGAGAGTATAATCTTGTATTTATTGCCAAATAAATGCGGAGGCAGTAAAAGCCTTGAGCTTATGGGCTTTCAGTCATTCACTCGGTTCGGTGGACTGGCTGAGCCGTCATGAATGGCTGTGCATGTGTAGAAGCTGGAGGGTCATGGCAATTATCATGATTTATGCGTCAATCCCTGATGACTGTCAAAGAGATGCTGATTACGGTGTATCTGTCGTATAATTGGAGCTATTTGATGTTTTGTGTGATTTGATATGCAAAGCCTGTGATTAGGTCTGATGGATGGTGTGGGCGAGAGGGACTGTATTGAATTGATGCACAAAGTGCTTCATGTTGCAGACTTGAGGTGCTACACATGTCTTTCCTGAACATTTGAACCGTATAAGTCATCTGTTGGCTGTTGGACCAGGAGTCACGCCCACGAAATATCCTTTGAGGTGTTCTAGCACCAAAGGCCATTTCTGGTTTATTCTCACCCTGCAACGCCTTATGCGTTTGTGGAGGAAATTACCCCAAACTTCACAACTATGCAATTTGCTAAGCCGGGGTAGCTGCCGGGGGGTTTTGTGGCCCAAAATGCTTTCAATTTTTGTCAGAAATTGTTCAGTCCCTCGCCTAAGGAACACGCCGTGAAATTTGATTAACTAGGGGAATCTTAGTTCCGCCTATTTGTTTGGCACTTCAGTTGTCCAAACTGTCAAAAGGACGTTTCAACTGTTACAGGCAAAATTTGAGCAACTTGCCCAACTTATCCCGTTTGAAGTTTCACTTGAACGCAGACGATGCTTCGCGAAACCTCAAAATCATCATTTTAGTTTGAATTTTAACTTTACTGGCTATACACTTGCGAAAAAAACACGCTAGTGTTCGAACTCTACCAAGAGATCGCAAACTAATGTCAATTCTTCCCACTCATCCGAAGACGCTCCTCAGACATCGTCTCATTCTCAAATCGTCTTTCAAGCTCATCCACACTTCAATCCAAACATATCGAATCACCTTAATGAGCAACCGGCGAGTGTTGGGAGTCAGTGTGTGGGCCGATGCGGGCGTTGAGCCGCCACCACCATGTCGGTGTGCACAACAAAACACAATCCAGCGCATATCAATTCAACATAACACAAATCCGACACTGTACTTAACACCTGTATCCGCCGTCGCTGTCGTCGTCGTTGTCGTTGTCGCTGATTCCTTCACACTCGCGTCTCTCACTGCCGCCAGTGGATCTGCTTTCAAAAGGGGAAATCCGAAACGCCGTGCCGCTATCAAATGGTCAAATGCAATCGACTTGGATACAGTCGCGACCAAGCGACAGAGCCTCGCCCCGTTCCCACAACGATATCCGATTTCATTGCCTCGTTCGGCTCCGTCGTACACCCAGGAGCCCTCGGAACCGGTCGCCTCGTTCATTAGATCCAGATCACAGCGTGATATGACTTTATTCGATTTTTGCTTGTTCCTCCCTCCCCACCCCCCCCCTGCTGCTCTCAGGGAGATCTTACGTAATTGTCATTGAACCAAATCCAAACCTTAACCGGGCCGAGCGAGTCCAAGGTCTGTGGGCGCCTCGTGCGATGGAACAGCCGGAAACACAGCGACGACAACCGACTCTTCGGAATATAAAAATGTCACGCGATGATAGGGATAAGCGGCATTAACCTCTCGCTGGCGTTTATTTGTGGTTGCGGCAGACAGAAACTGCAATTGTGTCGGAGGCTTGGGACATGTGCGTGGATTGGAAGCAATAATTTCCCCGGGTGTTGAATTCTCGTTGCCGCTCGCGCTATTGACAGCGCCATGCATTTGGGGACGCAGCGTGTGCTCTAATTACAAACAACCGGGCGACGACAGCGAATGAATTGAGATATCTCTGACTGGTGTATGAGTCTCCAGTCTTTCCGTCTACGATGACGATGAAATGTCATTCATTCGCCCGGAGCGGTGCGTGACAAGGGGCAGAGACGCTCACTCGCACTGCACCCTGAATGCACTCACAGTGCAGTGAATGACACCCGAGCCAGATAGCATCGTGCAATTAATTTATATGCCAACCAATCTGTCACATCCAGGACTGCGTTCGCAGGCGGATGGAGGGAACTCCTCCATCGGCGCTGGCCTGGTAGTAATTAATTTTGACAAGACGAACAGCTCCTCCGCCTGCGGGTGGCTGGGGGCAGACCAGGTGGGTGTGGCTGAGTCTGATATAAATTGTTCCCACAAGTGAACAGGATGGCATCTCAGAAATTGAAGCTCGTCCGTAGAGCTGGTGTCCTGTTGAAGTAAACCGTGAATCAATTTGTTATTCAGGTCGCGATAAAGTGACTGGATGGGTGGTCTTTGGGGGGGATTCCGTTAGGCGTTGATTGGAGTGTGACCAATTTTTTCTGTTTTGTTGTTTTCTTGGTGTAAAGCGCTGGGAGGCGACCGTTAAATAGCTGCAAACAGGCCTAGAGTGGAGGCGGTAATGATTAACGAAGAAGCTGTGCATCGCGATGGGGATCTTTTGAAAATTGTAATTCTTCAGAAATGAGCGCATGGGAGGAGTACACGGCTAAAGGTTTGCCTGAAAGAAGAGCACATCCGACTAGTTGTTGACTGGATTCGAATTGTATCGGTGAAAGCGAAACAACCCGAGAAAAAGAACTTGGTTCGGAGAAAACATTCACACCGCACTTACCAATGGGGACGGCGAAAATATTTGCTCACTCCTCCACCTGAGTTTGTGAATCCAAACATGTCCAAAGTGTAGGAGAGGGGCTTCCACTTCGCTGAACTAAGGTCGCAACCGCTCGAGTTCCATTCACAACATAACGCAAAAGGGAAACGAGACTTGAAGCGTCTTCAAAAGTTGACTCAACCAGATTTTCTTCCGTGTTCCGTTGAACATTAAGGGTGCTGAATGCAGGCACGATTCCCTGGATTCAAAGGGAGTTGCACACCTGCACGTGTGATGTGCTTAAAATGCACCCGAGCCATTAAAACCGGAAAACAGTTCACGGTTGACACTAAAAAGACATCCATCTTATCTTTGTACGCCACTGCAGTCTGCGGTGCGCCCCGCACCGCAACCAACAATTTGTCTTCCTTCACAGTCGTCGTAAGGGCGCGCGAGACATGCTGTGTGCATGACAATGACATTGGGGAGTGCATTCTCAGGTCTTCCAGCAAGGCAGGAAATCTCAAAAAAAAATATAATCAAAGTCAAATGATGCCACCACCACCGAGATTTTAATTTTCCCCTCCCACTAACTGACTCTTCATTTCAAACTTCGCGCGCAAACAAATGTTAACCCTCCGCTTGCCGATGGTCATTAAATCCACGTCTAACCCCGGTCTGGGCATAAAACCAAGAATTCCTCGACCCTAAGCACATCTGCTCAGCAAAACCAGGAACAACAAAGCATCTCAACCCATTCGTGCGTCATTAGGACGCCCGACAGGGCGCATAACAAATTCCCGCCGTCACTTCCGCGGCTGCCGAGCACAAAGTAACAAAGTTTTCAAAAATATGCTTCAATCAAACCCAAAAATGTGCCATGATTCGATAAGGAAAAGCAGTGTTTTCTGAAATTACCGTCATAGAGGAGATTTACACTTTGCCCGTCGGCCCACCACGCTCCCCAATCGAAGCAGTAAACCATTCCCGAACAAAGGGGTTAAGTTTTTTTTTTCCTGCTGAATAGATTTACACTTTTACACTCACTCCCCCCCCCCACTCAGCCGGTTGCGCGATATCTACACCCTCAGCAGGTGCTCTGCTAGGGGCATAAAAAAATTCTCCCCAAAAAGCAAATCACCATCACATAGGGTTTCATTTTCCACCCCATCATCATTGGCACGGCGGCGATGAAAATGATGGAAAGTTTCCCGCATAAAACCTTTCATAAAGGCCAGGCCAGGAAAAGACGAGCCATCCAAGACAAAGACGCTGCCGTTGGAAAAGGACGAAAACGCTGGATGAGCGGACACTCACAACGGATGCTAAGCTCTGAGCGACAGTTAAAAGTTTGATTGCGTTCTCCTTCGGCTCTCGTTCGGCGTGCAAACGAACTCCGTTGACACGCCGAATCACCGCCCAGAGAGGAAGCTGATGGGCGGGCAGTAAAATACTTTGCCGGTCTTCTTATCTGTCACTCGGTTTATGTATCATTAGTCCGTCCTAAAACATCAAAGTCGTGGTGGGTGCGATGACATGTCCCCAGTCCACCTGCCCATCGCCCCCACCACCAACCGCCCACCCTGTGCCCAGTCGTGCGTGTCATTGCAGATCGCGGCCACCGGCGCGGGGCGACAAAGTAACTCACTCACAAAATACCTCCAGGGTTCGTAATCTCCCGTTTGATGTGTCCTTAAAGTGCTCCCGCAGTCGAGTTGCTCGCATTTTTGAAATTAACCGCCCGCCAGGCGCTCTTCGATCCCGTTAAATCGGCATTAAATCGAAGAGCACTGCTTTCATGGTTGTTTTCCCATCCATCCGTAAACATTATTAGCCCGGTGTTCATGACTTTGTTTTGATGTCCGTATCGGGGGCAGGGTGGGGGGGTGAAACCGACAAAATTATTATTTACAATGTAACCAATGTGGCCTTTGTGGGCTGGGCGAGGGGCGTGCATCGCCGGTCAGATGAAAACTAATTTGCAAGCGCACACCGAAGGTCCGTTTGTTTGATGAGTTAATTAGCAATTGACGTTTGATTGCGTCGGTGTGGTAGCACAAATTGTTTGTTAGTTAAACACAATCTGGTCGAGTGTGACTCACGGTTGACAGAGCGTCCACCTTAGGGGCTGTGGGGGGAAGGGAGGGGTGGGAGGAGCAATTTATGTTGTGCCGCATTCAACATATCCAGATGAGATGCAGACAATAGGTGCTCCTGTGAATCAACAAAGGGAACACACTTGTGTGTGTGTGCATGTGTTTTCTGGCGCAGTGTCCTTGCGATGCACTCCGAATTGAAGCAGGCTACCCCCTTCTTTGCTGCTGAATTGATTGTGATGCGCTTGGAAGCATGAAATTCACCTGAAGGGAAGTAGTTTCAAATTGCACATGAAATTGCAAATTGAACATACTGACCTCGTCGTGGAGAATGCAGGACAACCAATTCAAGCATGAGGTATAACTTGCCGTCATGGAAATGTTGTCCATCAGAGGTGTCATTGTTGGTCATTTAGAGTGGTCTGGAGGTCCCAGCTGAGGGTGCTTGTGAGTCCAAAAATTAATGTTCAGAGAAGAAAACGTTCGAAAATGAGCGCATTCCATTTATAATTACGACAACCGTCAGAGTCAGAGTGGTAAAGGGCACGTAAATTGACATTAACAATTAACAGGGAAGTTGGGATATGCTCGCGCAATAAGGCAGTTTCTGTAAAAAAGTTTGGGATATACTCGCGCAATTAGGGCTTCGTTCGAGGAAATCATTTGTTTCTGAAATAAAAAAATTGCCAAGAACTTAAACTGAAAAAAGTTAAATGCTCCAAGGCAGATGGGAGATGACGGGCAATCTAGTCTAAGTCTCATAGACCCCTTGAATGTGTTATTCTTCCTTGATGGCGCTACAGTCCGGGTTAGACATTGGCCCTTCACTTACATGTCCCTCAATCTAACAGAGGCACTTGCGGCCTGTCTTCAATTACGAAAAGCTAGTTTTTTCAGTCCCTTCCTGCTTTTTCCCGTTTGAGTACATACTGTGTTGATTTTTAACAAAGGCTCGGCTTCGGTTGCTCTTCGGGAAGAAATGTAGTTATTTTCGACTACTGAAAGGAGCTTGACACACATAACCCAGCGATGGTTCAACTTCTCTAACCTGTTTAAACAAATTCGTTTTCTACAGGCTTGCAAGAGACGACGAAGTGATGCTTCAAACTTGTACGTTTTCTGCAGGTCTGTCCAAGGGCCATCCGTGGCGGCAATAAGGTCCTCATTCAACAAAAGTTTCTGTCTGGCAAGTCAAATTTTGAAGCTTGGAAACAAAACGCAGTTGCAAGAGGACAAGAGGGTATGGTGGATGAAACGAACGTTTGCGGCCTCATTCGATAATTTGGCAGTAGTGACATTGAACAGCAAGGGATTTTATATAAGAAGACATAATAATAATAATTGAGTGGCCCTACAGCCCACAAGGGCCCAGGGTCCAACAACTACTCGTGTTGCGCGTGCTACTGTTCTTTAACGGGTAGAAGGGACCTACAGTTTTTTGCCGACTCCGAACGGCGAGATTTGAGAAGACAATTGATACTCTTTGAGTGTTGTCAGCAACTCGGAAAAGGTGGTGCCATGAAAAATTCGAAGTGTCCCGTGCGGGAATCGAACCAAGACTTTTTGGGTGGCGGTCGACGCGCTAACCACGCCACGGCGACCACAATTGCGTATATTGCTTATATTGGAAAGACAACGTATAAGAAGACATACCTTGGCTTATTCTTGTTAAACACTTTGATCCTAAATGCACGCCGTTTCACAGTCATCTGATCGCAGTCTATATAGTCCTTAGAATTGCATTGAAATTCTTTGGGACTTCAAATACTTCTAAGCCTTTGGGCCTTCTTTTTTTTCATTTGTTCGAGTCTTTACGTCTTCAACTATCGAAACGGTGCTACAAAGGCTCTAAATTTGTGTGACAAGCAGGATACTAGCTATCCACCGCCACATAAACGTAGGCCTTTAAATATGTAAGCAACTTTGAACAAGTCCGGTAGTGTGGATGAATTACGGATCTCACTTTCGTCCCGAGTATAGTTTGACTTCTAGCTTAAATGGGAAGGGTTTGCATGATCGTATTTGGAGCGACAGGGGTTAGTTTCAGGATCATTGGGAGTATGAGTGGGGGGAGGTATGTAAGAACACCATGAAGTGATGTTCGTAAAAATGAAAGTCCCAAAGACATCAACGAAGGTTTCTTTTAAATATTTCACACTCACTTCAAAGAACACGCATTCAATTGATTTCAGTCAGAAGATTGGTCTTACTTGAACCAAGAATTTGAAGAGAATGTAGTAAACTGAATACATCTGAAGTCATAAATTTGTTTGCAAAGATTGCATACCTCGTCTTCTAGCCGCAGCAGTGTTGTCTATATATCCTGCGTGACTATGTCATCTTAGCCATTGTACTTGTAGACGTTTGACTAGGTGCATGCCGTCGTACAGAATTCGTCGCTGAGTCTTCTTCTCCAGACGCCACCGTACAGAATTCGTCATTAACGCCATCAACGCAAAAAGCACCGAAAGTCCGAAACCCTTTCAAACAGACAATCCTCATCCACTTTTAATAGCACCCATACTTCGACACCATGGAGTAAAACTGAGAAGACTAAATAGCTTAATCCACCGGACGTTGGCTTAATAACAAACTTCCTCCTAAGCCTACAGAAACAGTGATTGGCAACAGTGATTAAGATACTGATGTTGTTGCGGAACCGAGGTTCATCTGCCTCCTTAGCCATCTAAAAAAAAGGTCACCACACACTGTGACACTCTGTCCGAAATGTGTTTTCCGCCCTATTGGGATGACACCATGTACTTAGTTTCGCCCTCATTCACCGCCAGACCCATTTTGGTCGTTTCCGTTGCAACACCATCACACGCTTCATTGACGTCTTGTTGTGTACGACCAACCACGTCAATGTTGCCCGCGTATGCCAGCAATTGTATGAGCCTTCAAAAGGCCGTGTCATTAGTGGCGGTGAGTGAGTTTTGTACCACCTTCTCAAGAATGACGTCTAAATGAGGTCTGGTTGAGTTTGTTATCAATCTCAAGGGAGCAGTCAGAGTTATTCATCCGCAGGCACGTTGGAGTTGCTCCCTGGAAATTGGTGGGAGGCATTGAATTGCGCTACGAAGTCACAACTTTCGAATGTAAAGGGCGATGGTTGACTTATGCAGCACGCACTTCCTCACCCTTGAAGGTGGCTGTTTGGCAAAATCGAAGGCTAGTTCATTTGACTAATGCCAGAAACCTGCCTGGTCGCTCTTGGCCATAGGTTCCAATGAGTAAGAGTCGATGGCGAACGACCATAAGATTTCTCATTGTACAACCCCCTTTCAGGGGAACATGAGCGTCACAAGAGGGTGACTGAAATTGGGAAGACACCAAACTCGCAAAGTTCTTGTGGATATGCCAAGGCACACCCAGGAAGTCAACTTCAAAGCGCCTAAACCGAATTCATGGCACCCAAGTACCCTTCACTCAAATTTACTTTTTGGGCGAATATTTTAGGAACCCCCATCCAGTTGAGAACTACGCGACTGGAAATTCGCAATTCCTGCTCCTCGTAAATTCATCAACCCCAACCTGGACTTTAATTAATTTCCAATGTTAGACATCGTGTTTCTGCACAACAGCAACAACGCGGCTGCTTGTTTCTAGGTGCATCTCGTTAAGCCATTCCTGGCGATGTTTTTTTGTCCGCTCCTTATCTTCCCCGCTTCCCTTAGTCACCCCAACCGACGACGATGTGAAAATCTGTGTCATGTACTTATGTGGATGCACAATCATGCTCATCCCAGAGCCGCTGCATGAAAGGATTCCCCCAGCTGCTCGGTGTTGAGAGGGACAGGAATTAGATAATATAATGCACCACCGTGTATCCCGGAGTCGGCTATCGTGTTCAATCTGCCCGCTGGAAGGAGGCACCGTCCCGGTGCACAGGAGGGAAGCGCTCTTTGGGTCGCTGCAGCTTATGGAAGTCTTGTTTGCCGTTGCCGGCGCGACCATCTCCGCCTCGACACGGATGCGTTATGGCACGTTATTTTCCGCATCTGATACCGGCGCGTATCTGGTTCCAGACAACGACCGCGAATACGAGAAGCTTCAATTAATTTATTGAAATTCATTTCATAGATCAGCCTTGACGTCACTTGGCTGGGGTACTGTTCCAGATGCCTTGTCGTTGTCCTGCCAGCGGCGGCAACAACCGCAGCAGCGGCGTTCATAAAACGAGTGCCCATGTCTCGTTGTCGTTGTCGTCGCGCCGCCGTGTCGTGGTTATCGCGCTGTAGTTGGTGTTTGTTCCCTTTGTCGTGACCACTGGGCTGGTATGAGACGCAAGGTAGAAAAGGGCCCACTCCACGTGCGGCGGCGGGGGTGGTTGGGATACCTGAACGAGATTCAATCACTGGGCGGACGTGAGACGCTGGGGCAAGCAACCCCAAAACACAACAGAACGCCCTGGGTATGGCCGTGCATTGGCAGCCTTGTGTGGACCCTGTTAATGGTGGCGTTAGGGCGAAGCAAGTACGTACGTAATTTGCTCCCAGATTACAATCGCTTTGCCGCCGCAGCAGCCAGACTGTTGAGTGAGTTAAGAAGGACTGAACGGTTTGTTCCTTTTTTCTGTCGCTCTCACCTTGGAAACGATTTGGCCTGAGTTGTGACAGAGGCGAGTCGTGACTTGGCTGCGCTGCACAGGAATAATCACTGCCGTACGATCCCTGATGCTGTTGGTGTTCTGTGTGGCGGAGGAGGACACAGTGGCTGTTAGCAATAAATCCAAGTACGCGCTTACACATTTTTTCTGTGATTTCCTCCCTCCCAACGAGTGAAGCGGTGTAACCCAGTTTGAGGGGTGGAAGTCAAAGAATGTAACAGAACCGTCAGAACATCGAGTGGTAGTTGGGAGTGGGAAGTGACGTATTGTGAGTGAAGATTATCCAGTCCTGAGTGGAGAATAACAAGGGCCTAGGGGTTATTAGCCAAGTAACGAGTCGCTAGTGGCGATTGGCAAATGGAGAGCTGCGAGTAACGAGTAACGAAAAAACAGTGGCGAGTGAACAGTGACGAGTTAACAGTGACGAGTTTACAGTGTTGGCGATTACCTATTGCCGAGTGTCATATGGCGAGTGCCTATTGGCGAGTGCCTATTGGCGAGTGCCTAGTGGCGAGTGCCTATTGGCGAGTGCCTATTCGCGAGAGCCCAATGGCGAGTGCCTATTGGCGAGTGCCTGCTGGAGAGTGCCTATTGGCGAGTGCCTATTGGCGAGTGCCTATTGGCGATTACCTATTGCCGAGTGTCATATGGCGAGTGCCTATTGGCGAGTGCCTATTGGCGAGTGCCTAGTGGCGAGTGCCTATTGGCGAGTGCCTATTCGCGAGAGCCCAATGGCGAGTGCCTATTGGCGAGTGCCTGCTGGAGAGTGCCTATTGGCGAGTGCCTATCGGTGAGTTCCTTTTGCCGACTGCCATTTGGTGAGTGCCTATTGGCGAGTGCCTATCGGCAAATGCCTTTTTGCGAGTGCCTATTGGCGAGTGCCTAGTGGCGAGTGCCTATTGGCAAGTGCCTATTCGCGAGTGCCCGATGGCGAATGCCTATTGGCGAGTGCCTATTGGCGAGTGCCTATCGGCGAGTGCTTATTGGCGAGTGCCTATTGGCGAGTGCCTATTGGCGAGTGCCTATTGGCGAGTGCCTGCTGGAGAGTGCCTATTGGCGAGTGCCTATTCGCGAGTGCCTATTCGCGAGTGCCTATTCGCGAGTGCACAATGGCGAGTGCCTATTGGCGAGTGCCTGCTGGAGAGTGCCAATTGGTGAATGTCTATTGGCGAGTGCCTATTGGCGAGTGCCTATTGGCGAGTGCTTATTGGCGAGTGCCTATTGGCGAGTGCCTATCGGCGAGTGCTTATTGGCGAGTGCCTATTGGCGAGTGCCTATTGGCGAGTGCCTGCTGGAGAGTGCCTATTGGCGAGTGCCTATTCGCGAGTGCCTATTCGCGAGTGCCTATTCGCGAGTGCACAATGGCGAGTGCCTATTGGCGAGTGCCTGCTGGAGAGTGCCAATTGGTGAATGTCTATTGGCGAGTGCCTATTGGCGAGTGCCTATTGGCGAGTGCTTATTGGCGAGTGCCTATTGGCGAGTGCCTATCGGTGAGTTCCTTTTGCCGACTGCCATTTGGTGAGTGCCTATTGGCGAGTGCCTATCGGCAAATGCCTTTTTGCGAGTGCCTATTGGCGAGTGCCTATTGGCAAGTGCCTATTGACTGGATGAATTGACATTATTTTTACGTCAATTCAATACACTGTTTTGAGAAAACTAGTCCACGTGATCCGCCGCCTTGATTACCTCTAATTTCTTTCTTCAGTCTTTTGCTGTCACGGCCACACCAAAAAATCCGCGGCTCGGTCACACCGCTGTCATCACATTTTCACTCTAGTCTGATGAAACAATTTCATCAGTCGACCACGCAAGACGTCCCCATCATCCAAATCCCAGCGGTAAGTACTTTTGCATAATCTCCATCATTCCGTAGCATTTGCAGAGACAATTAAACTTAATTGAAGCACCAGCGAATAGCACAGGCCGACGCCGTTCGATGACCCAGAGCCACCGCCTCCGGCAATTACACTTATAGCGCTGCGAACGCAATCGCGCCAAAGTAGATTCGGACGGAGACTTTCATTCCGCGTAATGGCAACAATTTAAGAAATGGAATTGCGCATAATGATCGGCTTTTGCGCCGCACCACACCCATGATGCCAGCTCATTAATGTCCGGCTGGGGCCGCTCTCACGTCCGCCGCCTGTTGGGCGGACAATTATGTGCGATGCACTGTGGCGGACGTTGTGCGTCGGGTGTCGTGAGAACTTTCAAACAAGCGCCCACCTGGGACTTCCAGCGAACTATGCGTCCCTTGCAGTGCATTGATTCACGTCACTGCACTCAAGAAGCCGTAGGCTGAGTGCACGCAAGTCTTAGAACCAGCAATTGTCGACTCCCATGGGTGCAACTTATGCGGCGGGAGTTATTACTCAAGTGGGCTGCACTTTCTCGTCCCCGAAGCAAAGGCAGCGGCGGGCGCTGGCCGACTGCTTTCTCGGGGAGGTGGCGGTTGGGTCGTAATTCATACTTAGGATTAACCCAGTTTGCTGACTCGTCAAATTGCGCGGTTGGCCAGAACATCGGTGGCACCTCCTCCGCCCGGCAGTGGTTTCGGCTGAAAGTAGGGCTCACAATTGCTCTTTGTTTGACTGCCGCACCGAGTGGAGGTCTAACTGCCGTTGCTGCAACAGCCGGATCCGATTGCAACAGGATAGGCCGCCGTCCAATTAGGCGGAGAAAATGGGAGGGAATGGGCGAGGGACTCCTCACAGCGGATTGCGCAGCTGATCGGCAACTGGGTCAAACTGATTTGCATAGAACGAGTGGCGTAATGCCGTAGTTTACGTCGCCACACTGATATAGGACTGAACTGGGAGACCTCGGGCTCGGGTGATGGGGGCCGCGAGGTGTTCCTGATTGTGCCAGCAATTGGGCCGATTGCGATGCGGAACTGATTGACAGGTAAATTACGACTTTACCAGCTGCGGAAGGTTGTCCTTATTGAAGGGGGAAGAGGGTCGTTTATCACTTCGTTAACTAGATGAGGAGGCGTGGAATGTGGTCAAGTCCCAGTTGGTTGGTTTCAGTTTGTTTTCTAAGAAAATCCACTTGACTTGAAATAAAATTCAGGACTCCAGTGCGTTGGATTTCCCCTACAACCGCGCACCAATCGCTTCTGACCGCACACAGCTGGACAATAAATGACGCCACGGTATATCATCGAACAGGGAGGAGTGTATCCCCCCCAGGGCCTGCGGCCTAATTGCATTTTTCGAGCCATAAATCCCGCCGCCCATTCCTCGCGCCAAAGGGAACCGCCACGACAGTTATGACACCACAAGTCATATACCACCTATTTACTGCGTAACGGGCACCGAGAACTTCCTCGTTCATAAACTTTAATTGACCATAAATCCCGCAGGCAGTCGGTGGGACAAGTCGACGGGGACCCCAGGGACTGGCTGCCACAACGTGGAATGCATCATCTCTTCAGAATGCTGACAGTCCATCGGCGGGCCTCAAAATCAATTAACCCATCGCGAATGCGCGCATCGGTCCAGCTCCTGAATTTCAATCGCCGGCAATGTTTTCCAAATAATCTGCCGCACTCTTCCTCAATACAAATCAGCGGCGAATGCCTAACCGCTGACAGAGCCACTGCCACCGCGAGTGGAGGTGACAATCAAGCGGACTGGGCCTGGTCAGGCCACATGCAGGATGTACGTACACATCACCGCCGCCACTGTGGTCACCGGTGTCGGGGCGGTCATTCTGTATGCAAGTCGACGTGCTGATAGCTCGTTAGGTGATTCAGTCGATGTCTGCATGAAATTAAGGATTCATCGGTGGCTCAGTGCCTCTGCTCGGTGCTGGGTGCTTGGCTTTGTTCTCCGCCTGACCACGTTCTTCCTAATAATCTGTCTGTTCGGCTGTTTGTCCGTTCGTCCGTTCGTCCGTCCGTCGCGCTGCTCCCATCGAGTCGCAGGAGAATTAAAATTCCTAAATGGAAGCATAACTTTATTGTTAATGGAGTGGATTGCGGTGACGACGAGCGCCCGCGCAGGAGAGGCAGGCGGTGTGGCGGTACGACGCGCAGGTGGGTACAAGCTTGTCAATCATCAGCCACCGCTGCCGGTGGGTTCAATGCCTCCATACCCCCTCCGGTCGTTGAACAATGGATTAGACCCGGTGATTGTAACAAATCGCCTGGATTCATTATCCGCCATGGGAGTACATTAAAAATTCACCAGGCACCGTCCGCTGGGCATGTGGCTGAGTATGAGGCACCCCTCCCTATGAACGGCCTGCTCAATTTAAACGGTCCCACCAATGCTGCCGCCGTCATTACAGGTGGCATCCACCGAACCCCATTCAGCCGCTGCGATGGGATATTAATCGCCGCTGAGTAGTTACTTTATTAATGAGATTCCATGCGGGTCGTGATGGTGGTGTAAATTAATTGTTGCCACCTAACGGCCGCGAGGGATTATGCATTCGAGTTTTGATTTTTACTATTTTCCCCCGCCTCTGGTACGGCACAGGGGGCGTTCGGTGGTGCATTTACATAATCACCGTGCTGAAGGGCTTATGATGGGATTTATGAACGTATATAGCGGCGGGTGAGTGTGGCGTGTGTGTGGGAATGGATGTGGGCTGAGGAAATGAATGCGGGTAAGAGGTTTACGTGTGAAATTCCCCTGAAAAGTGTACGAGTTGTGAACAGTGAGTGGCTGATGTGAGATTCTACCGCCTAAGGGATTGGGTTGGGTGGCATCAGGGTGCTTAGGGGAGGGTCAGTGTCTAGCAGCTATAGCACGGAATGTTTCTTAAAATCAAACTCTTTAGTGGATAGGTTCTCATATCAGCCGATCTATGGTCACAACTCTCACACTTTTCAGAGGCATGTCTCTGGTGTAGACTGGCACCAAGTTTAGAAGCGGTCAAGACTTCATTTGCATCTACGATACCGCAGGAAAGACAGATGGTCTTGTGCCAAAAAAAGACCCGTGTAAACAATGACTTTAGGAGTTTTATAATTGTGACAACGATGTTTCAAACAAGGGACATACAAGGCCTCCAAAAAATATAAAGATGTGAAACTGCCAGCATAAGCGAGCGAAGATAATTCACAGACACGAAAATTTGGCCCACCACTTGAGTTGAAGAACAAGCAAAGGGGATAGGCAAGAACACATGTCAGCTTTTGCTTGCTCGGTACTTACACAGGATGAAAATTGAGGTCGACAAAAATTAACAAAACAAGAGAGGTACAAGACAACAAGGCTGTATCGAAACCCAAAAGGTATTTGTGAGCAGAACGAACAGAGCAGAAGGGAGAAGCACCGGTTTCTCAGAAGAAAAAAGAGAGTGCATGAGAATTGCGCGGTGCAGGAGGCGATGGCATACATACCAAAAGCGGACGAGGAAGCCCTTGGTCTTTTCGAGAGAAAAGTTTTGCGTGCGGTTTTTGGTCCTGTTTGCGTTGATGGCATCTGGAGGAGAAAATTTCACGACGAACTCTATGGAATGTACAGCGACATGCGCCTAGTAAAACGTCTCCGGATACAATGCTTAAGAAGGCTAGGCCATGTAGAGCGTATGGACACCACTGCTCCGGCCCGAAAAGTTTTCGAATCTGAGCCATTAGGACAACACAACAGAGGACGGCCCAGGCGCACACAAGTGGAGAAGGACCTCAACCAACTTGGAGTGCGCAACTGGCGAAAGACCGTGCTGGCTGGAGAGGCATGTTGGTTGAGGCCCAGGTCCACCCCGGACTGTAGCGCCAGAAGAAGAAGAAGGCGATGGCCCCACCAAATGACATGTCAGAAATGAAGTCCAAACATTGTACCACAAGGCAAATAAGATATCTGGACATCCTCAGATCCAACCCAGCCGGAGCGATTGTGGAAGTCGTACTCGATTCTGAGATTTGGAAAAATCGATTCCCGCTTCTTTACTCAATCTGGATGGTGATATGCAAAAATTCTGTCCCTTGCCCTAGACCCGATCAATCAATATCAAGACTGAAGTCAAAAAAGCCTGAAGCTGACGGAGGATCCGAAGAATTCTTTAAGGTACCTAGTGATAACCTGGTTGAGGGAGCTTACTTGCTCGTCATAGAAAAGCATGCCTCAGTGTCATTTACGCGGTCCACAACAAGAAACAAACCACCCGCCAACATCGCGCACAACATCTTCTCAGTTATTTTGTGGGAACGCCTGAATCCATATGTAAACGAACTTACAAGTCTCTATCCGTGTAGATCCAGCCAAGTCCACCATAGACCACATTTTCACAATGCATTAGGTCGTGCCAAAGACGTAAGAAGTACAAATTGGTAGCCACCACCAATTTGAGCGATTCCGTGACATAGCCATTTTTGGCAGAAGATGGACGACTTTAGCTGCTCCGTCGGTAGAGACCTTCAATGTCAAAAGAGGTTTAAGACAAGGTGACGCACTGTCATGCCAAATTCTCAAGTCAATACCAGAGGTGCGATCTTCCAAAAGTCTGTTCAGCTACTGGCATGACACACATCCTACGCATAAAATTGACGAGTTGGATGAACACAGAGATGCACGCTGCTATTATAGGTCATACGGTGACCAAGGAAAAAAATGGATTATATGCTGTCATCAATGAAGGACGCACAACATTAATATCTGGAACAGAAGATGGGCAGCAAAAAACCTTAAAGTTGTCAAGAACTTCGTCCACCTCAGCTCCGCAATCAACCAACTGCTGTTTTTGGGGTCAAGGGGCTGAGATGACCTGGGCGTCGTCCAACACAATCTTCAGTCAGCTGCTTTCAATGTCACATGCCGTGTTGGTTGAGGTAGCAATGAGTCTGAGAGTCTCTGAGATAAAACGAAGGATGACGTTTGCCATTCGCCATGGAGTTATGAAGCCCTCTCTCAAAAAATCAAAATATCCCTATGCAATAGATTGAAAATCCCAGTCCTGCTGTATGCCGCAGAAGCATTGGCACTTACTACAGCGGGTTAGGAAACTCTTGGTAGCTTCAAAAGGAAAGACCTTCGAATTAACTTTGGTTCTGTACATTCTGATGGTGTTTAGAGGAAGAGGCTACACGACGAAATGTACAGGCTATACAGTGACATCGACCTACTCACTAGAATTAAAGTCAATATCTGGGAAGTCATCGATTCGTAACCCGAGGGACAATGTGGTCCCGATGCTGCACGCAGTTGGAAACGAACCTCAATCAAGTGCACTAAGCAACATACACAAGACACGGCTAAATGGAGAGACATTCCGACTGAGGTTCAAGTCCATCCCGGATTGTAGTGCCACCCAAAGGGGATCAGGAGCGTGATATAGTTACACCAGCTCCTAAATGCATAGAAATCACTGCCTTTAAGAGCCTTTAAGAGTTTGCACTCAGTGAACACATTTATCAGGATGTGCTTTGTCACTTCACACAGGACCTTGAGAATGGAATTTTTTTGCCACGCTGATTGACGCACAGAAGCTAATTTCAAATCAACCAAACACATTCCTCAAGAGCAACCTCATCAGAGACCACAAACTGATAAGGAAACATCTAAAGTAAACAGTCTGACAACACAGAAGCAAACACTTACCACAGCAAACCGCTTAAGCCACTCAAAAAGTAAAAGCAAGATTTTTTCTCATGATCATTCCAAGCCCACATCACTCTTCAAAGATCTCAAAGATTTCCAGCACTCCAGGAGCCTCGCACAGATTCATGAATTCCATTAACGAGATAAGACTCCTCGCTCGCATGGGAACCACCTCGAAACCCAAATTCATTGTCAGCCATGTCCATAGGCGACTCAATCCAAGCGCAGCCACCTAAATCACAACCAAGACCCATTCAGTGGCAAACCAAGCCCCTACGTAACTAGGTGCTTCCATCTGACCTTCACTGGCCACAACCCGACCCCCTTAGCAGGCTGGCTCGCCCAGCAGCCGGCGCGCGTACCCATACACGCTCTCGACGTTAATTAGAAGCGAACGAAATGAAAAACAACAAAAAAAAACAAACTCCCAAATACTGCTTAATAACTATGCAAATGAGGTACACGCTACAACAACAAGAAGACACACGATCGTTAAAATAGACAAACGAGCAGAGGAGAACAAAAAGCGAAACAAATTCTCCATTCACACACACACACCCGCACGCAGATACCCAGAAGACAGTTCCCTAATATATTCAAAGTCGCCCTCACCCCCTCCCCACCCCCCACTCCAACTCTCACCCGTGGGCAGTGTGCGCCTCGGCGAACAGAAACATCCAATAAAAGTCCCATAAAAACTCCGATTCTTATCAATTCGAGAGTAGGCGACCGCGGGGAGGGGCGGGGTGCAGCCAAACTTCGGCCACCACACCAGAACGCCAGAGAGCATCAGAACGCGAACGGAATTCGAAATGACGGTCGTTGTTCGCCTGTCAAAATGTGACATAAGCCAACTCACCACACGCCACCAATCCACCACGTCGCGCCGGTCGTTCTCAACGGTAGCAGAGAACGATGACATTCCGACGGAGCCAGAGCCAGAGCCGAGCCAAATTTAATTCTATTAATCTTCACACACCTTCGAGGTTTTATTACCTTCGGGGGAATATTTATTACCCCCGGGCAGTTGACGCTGCCGGTAGCATGGGTCGCGCACTTTACTCCCCCTTCGATGCATTGACGTGGCTGAATTTATGGGCGCTCGGCTTCCTACATGTTCACGCAGGCAGGCCATGCGTCTGCAGGTTGCACCTACCTCGGCCTCCAGTCACCAGATATCAGAGTTCTTGCAGCAGCCACACCTGTTAGACCGATCGGCAGTTCGTGTGCGTGCCGGTGACCGCTCCAAGTGGACACCACCTGTATGTGATTTCCGTCAGTTCATCTTCGCTCCCGCCCATGGGACGTGGGAAGGCCCACGACGATGACAAAGCGTTAAATGCCCCGCTCCCAAGTGCTCACCTTAATTGCGACCAATTTTTACTGCCGTCCCAGGGCGCACTGAAACGAGAGAAATAGAGAGAAAGTTGAGGTCATTCATTAGTTGAGCGGCAGTGCACGAGGGCACAAATTTGATGGGCCAGCGATTAGGCGGTGGATAGTGGTGCGGGGAGGGAGGTGTGCAGAGTTGGCGAAATGATGTGTCATTGGCGGCGATTTTCAATGAACTTTCAGCACGTACACTGGCCACAGAGGCACCTTGGACTGAAACTGCGTGGTAGGCAACTGCGTGGTCTTCAAGCGAGAGTTGTGCCAACACATTGGAGGCCTTTGCGATTCTCTTGTGGCTATAAGGGGAGGCTCTGGCATGACAATTTAAAGAGCTTCTTGTTCGCTTTACAGATGAGTCTAGGAGAAAATTTTGCAGTGAACCACGTTGCCAACTCCAAGGCCGGACATCGCAAACTTTCTTTACGCTTGCACCCCTTTGGAGTAACTGAAATTTTTCTTTCTCAAAAGAAGTGAAAACAGGTGAGTATCAGATTCGCAGAGAAAGTCGAACAGAAACCACTCCCTTTGGCGACTCATCTCGACAGCATAACCTTGAAAGCTGACCTCACCCCCCCCCCCCCTCCCCCGGCAAATCATCGTTCCGATAAATCTAAAGCAACATCCCCCCCCCCCCGACACCCACATCGGCCCACAATCGAAAAGCCCCAAACACGTGGATTCACTTACGCACCCGTACATCGACACCCAATCTCTGATTCGTATTTCAATCAACAAATTCGCACCTCAAGCGGCACACCCCGAACGATGTACGAGTACACGAGCATGTCGTAGTACCAGACGAGTGGGTATCGTTTATCTGAAATCGAACGAAATGAACAAACAATTCCCCCATGAAGGTGATCAAGTTTTAAGTGTACACCCAGCACATAGCCGCCATCCTCGCTCATTGGCCCCACGGAATGGGAAAATTATTCAATTCCGAGTAATAAGCGTTCGGCCCCCCTGGGCATTTATGCTGCGGTGCGCACTACATTCGCTCTGTCTGTCCCTCTCGTGGCGGGCATTGAAGCGATCGCGATAATGTTCGCTTGAAAACGCGACAAGTCCGCACGTCCAGCCAACCATGATCCGCCGGCCGACCACCGCCCTCTGTCGCTGGCTGGGCGACACTCTTAAGCCCGTGTCACCGGGACGCGAACGCCCGCAGGCCCCGTCTCGCAGACACGTCCCGCACGGTCTCTAATTGAAAATGAAGACTTGAAGGCATAATTTTCAGTTGTTGCTGTTACCGGGGCCGTAATCTGATGTCATTCAATTTGTAATTTGCATTCGGTGATTTTTCATGGCGGTGCCGTGCGATGGGGCGGCAGTGGCTAATGATCTCTGCTGCTGCTGCCACTGACGGTAGGTGAACTGGGCGTGAGGGGGAAGGGCACTAGTGGCAGGCCATGGGACCGGTGTATGTCTCAAGTTCAGTGCGAGGCGAAAGAGCAACGACGACGGCGCGCAGATGCTGATGGACTGTAGATAAATGATTCCGTGGCGCTTAAGCGAATAGGAAATCCATCATGTCCATTGACAAGCTCTGGTGTTGCTGACTCTATTCCCGAGACGCGACCAGTTTTTCGAGTGTGATGTGGTATCTGTGTGAGCGCTCAGATGCGATGACCTGGGTGGGTGGGGGGTGGGGGGAGCTTTAAGCGGATTACCCTGAATGGGTGAAGCTTATGAACTATTTTTGTACATCCCATGTGATGCCGACGACGAACGGCTAGGAATCAGAGATCCTGTTGATCCTGTTGTGCCTTAAAATTTGAATCTAAGATTTGAAAGGCAAAAGAGAGTGTCGATTCCACTCCCCTCTCACCAGAGGATTTTGAAACCACTGAGAGTTGTTGATGTAAGCGAGCTCGCCGATACTGGCATCGCATAGATCTCTGCTGCAAAGTTGTTTGTACTCAAATGGGTCTTTGTACACCTAGACTATTGGAGGAGATGGAGACATTTCCATTGTGCCTGCAACCGCAACAGAGGTCGTCGTGTATCCTGCGGACTTACTCGTAGGTGCCAACAAGTGTTCTAATCGCCAGACTGATTAAGTTCAATGAGTCGCGGAATAATTTGAGGCCAAATTACGGCAAGTTGCGTTGTTGAACGACCCTGCTGAAGATGAAGTTTGCAAGGCGCTGCTCCTATGGCAGCCAGAAACGAAAAAAATGCCCCCTTGGTGGGTTCATCGGTTTTACAATCACCCGGAATGCCCCATCAGATTTTAGATTTTTCTTTTACTAAGTATGTGTTAGAGTGAAAAACGATCTTATCGAAAGATTTGACTGGGGCATAGATGAGCGGCGTGTGTGTATTTGGAGGCCTAGTACCAGGGGATCCATACACTCGAGGTCAGGAAAACGCTAACTGCCGCCTTGGGAGTTATCCAAAGTACCAAATAAGTTTTTTTCTTAAGAGACAGTCACTTCCCCTCTCTTAGGAACTTAGGACCTCTGCCGTTTTTTGAGTCACAACACCCGATTGAGTGCAATGCCATATCGAACTGGCAGTTGGTTCACATGACTGCAATGGATCACATCAGATAGAACGACCAATTACTCCCAACTCTACCGGCAGCTTAGATTGGAGCCATAGCCGCCACGATACTCCCACAACTAGGCGAACCGCACTGTCAGGCGGACAGGACACTATGTTTCAGGAGTTCTAGACCTTTCATGACATTTCCTTAACACCCAGGACCGGTGGCCCTTCAATTCTACCTAACTACTCGCTGCCTAAAGACCAACAAATCTACAAAACGCTTCCTTATCAAAGTTCCTAATGGTGTCTGTGCCTTGTTTGTTTTGAAGAACCCGACTGGCATCGTAAGTTAGTTAGTTAAGTAGCACTACAGCCCACAACGGACCAGGCCCTAGATTCTACAAAAGCAACTTGTGTTGTGGGTGCTACTGTTCTCCCATGAGTAAAAGGAACCTGCAGTTTTTTGCCATCTCCGAACAGTGAAATTTGAGAAGCTTTCTCATAGACAATTGATTCTCCTTGAGTGTTGCAACTCAAAAAAGGTGGTGCCGTGAAAAATATGTGAGGCGTGTCGGCCGAGGATCGAACCTAGACCTTCTACGTGTGGGTCGAAGCACTTAACCACTACGCCACGGCGACCACCGACATCGTAAGTACCATCAGTCAAATTGTGTTCACAGCTCTGAGGTTTCGAATGTCATTGTATAATGGATATTCGCACAAAACCTGCAAACAGCACGACATTTTTTTTGCACGAGTAATTCTCTAATTCGCTTTAGGACCGTCTGAATTGAAAGGTGTTCAAGGAACTCTTTGCTGTGAGCGAGGGCTGAGGAACATTTCTTTTTTCACCAAGAGGGAGGTTTCTTGATTGCGATGCATGCAGAAGATTGAACGAAAGATTCAGATTGAGATGCCCACAGTGAATGTCAATCTCAATACCATGAGTCGCCTTTAACACATCTGTGAAAAAAGCACTGTGGGCTGTCCGGAGTCTAGGAGTCAAGCCAACAGTCTGTCCTTTAGGAGGCACTACTTGAGATGACTTCGGAAGAAGTGAGAACAGTATTCATGGGAAGGAACATGATGTACAATCTACGTCGAAAGGGAAACAAATTGAGATTCTTCACCCAATAAAGTAGTTCATGTGTAAATTTACAATCGTAGCTAGACCTGCTCCAGCGACTGTGCAGAGAGTTGCAATTTATTAGTCAGATGGTACACATCAATAAAGTCATCGCACTTCAGTCCCGTGATTCATTGATTTTATACATGTAAGATACCAGCCGCGACCAGTCCATCTAGCAGATCTAGCGAGGCGGGTGAAGAAATAAATTGAATGCTCCTCATCACAGAGCCAGAAAGATCATTGTAAATGATTCATTACAGGTCAAAGCTGTATCTGGACCTTTAGATCTTCTGCAACGAAATATGTCTTACAACTGCAACTTAAGCCTGGTAAACAACGCGAAGAAGAGGCCCTGATTAACTTGTAGATCCAACAATAAAGCCCTTTGTTTTTTTTAGCGTCTGGTGTCCAATTCAGTTTATTCTCCAAACTGAGGCCTGTGCGGGTTGTGTCTTTGACAACTTCTCAATCATGAAATCTGTCATTGCTATCCTCTTTTTCTGAAATTTGGTCTCGACTTGGCTCAGCAATTCGGCAATCAAAGAACTGTGACCGTTTGGCCCTTCTCAAAGTAGTCGATGAAAATCACGCCTCGTGATTCCCCTCAGCTATCCGGGCGATAGGACAGCCTTCGCCTTCTACGATGCACCTTCGACAGATGTAGTCCTCTGCCTTGACAGTTTCTTGGTCGCTGGTGTGTATTAGTGGATCAATTTTCGTCGGTTGTCAGGAAACGACTCAGAATCTCTTCCGGATTGGGCTGAAACAGCTTAAACCACTCGCGCTATGCAGTGGTCTTACGGTTGCAATTCTAAGCTCTCGCATCATCAAAAGTCAGTTTTCTCATCAAAAGTTCATCCTGGTGGTCCGTTGAGATGCCGCGCAACTTCAGTCGGTGGTCTGCCACTACGAGATCGTGGATCTTTGTCACGTTATTCTCCGCGATAAAAAATTTTGCAGCTTGGTGTGGCTCAACGAAAACTAACGTGCGACCTCTGTAACCAATTTTTGACTCTCGCCATCGATTGGGAGGAGCCACCTAACACAGCCTTTAAGCGCTTTTTGATTTGACTGCTCGACTGTCCTTCCGAAAACAGAATTTGAGTCACCGTCTGATATTCTTCTTTCTCCATTTTTCTAAACTCCGCGGACACGCCCACTTCCACAGGCGCTCAGAGCAAATAATAGCCTTCTAGGGGATGTACCACAAGATTGTAAACTTCTCTCGGCATCCAACCGCCCCCGTGTTTAAACCGAAGAAATTTTTGGATATGTCGAAATTTGTATACAGAGACCATTTTGAGGAGGTATGATGCGTGAATCTCCTTAAAAGTTTCGACTGCGAAAGGATTCAGTTCTTACAATTCTTTTTGGACAGTGAGGCAATTTTTTAACAGCAGAGTCTAGTCCCTGTTATGAATTCATTCCGAATGAAGGATCAAAATGTTTTGCAGACAATTTAATGCAATTTGAGCTCATGTAGTAATCGAGTTTGAGATTGTAATTCATGTCAAATTGCTTGTGGCTCCGCTCGAAAATAGCTTTGCCAATTCAATCAGGGATACCTCCTGTCTAGGGGACCGCCAAAGTTCACCTCTCGAACTGCAGGTGGTTACATGCAACGGGAACAAGAAAACATCTAAGGACGAAACACACCTCTTTGTGCGGCTGTCATTTATGCGCCATCGTGTGCACATGAATGACAGCTCGTTAGGGTATCCTTCGAAAGTTGTAAACTTTTGAGGCAATGATAGAATAGTCTCAAAGAGGAAACGCTTCTACGGCCCTGAAGCCATCCCCAACATCCCAAGGACGCACTCCTTTGACAAACTTCGACCGTGGAAGGCACCTCGAGTTGTTCCTTTGAAAGTTTCGCAGAAAGAGCAACATTTACGATCTCAGTTGTCTGCAGTCACTGTGAAAAATCCCATTGAAGCACACTTGAAAGCAGTCATTTCAACTTCAACTTCAACGCATTTGAATTCACGTGCAGCGCCGCATAAACTTCACCGACGTCAGTTGGCTCCCCTCTTTGTCGCAAGGCGAACCTCCTTCCGACGCACAAAGTTGACACTTTCCTCTGGTCTGCCATGTGAGTGCTGTCCAGCAGCGAAGTCTGCCAGTGTATCGGTGTCTTGGGTGAAATTGCCGTTGAATGAGTCAACGACGACGATGGCGACGCAACGCGCACTGTGAAATCGATAGAAGAGACATTTATCTGAATTTATTAGATATCTGTCAAATGGCTGCGGTCTGAGTCGCCCACACAAACAGGACAGATCGTGTGGTCTTCAGCAGCCACGGAGGCGATAACCAAAGACACCTACTCGCCCCGCAACCAGTTGCCGGTCGGCAACCAGATGAAGGCAGCCACCACTGAATGGAATGCTCGGCAAAGGGCTCGGATTTTCTTTGCCTCCTTCTCGGGAGCCACACAGCACCGAAGATACAGCGTTGTGCTGCATTGTGGCGGCCGACAACTGCAATTGTGCAATTTTCAATTGCAGATACTCGCCTTGACTGCATGTGTGTATGTGTGTGTGTGTGTGTGCGTGGACACAATGTGTCTTTTTGTGGTTACTTTGCCACGAGAGCAAATGTGCACGAGGCAAGATGCCGGCCAATTTAAATGGCAGAGGTTTACGCTTTGTGGTCTCGGCCCGGCATGAAGCTGCATCTGTAATGATACCCTCTATGCAAACTCGCTCAATAATAGAATCGCACTTAGAGCACAGCTAGGCGAATGTGAGCTGGCTATTACGCTGCGAAACGGGTATCTGCGTCACAAAATGAAGCAATCCGCAGCGAAGGCAGGACGATTAGCGCGGATAGCTGCTCGCTCGAACCGACTCTTGGGCACACAATTGCAAATCGGCCAATCGGACAATCGGCTGCCTCCCATATTTACGCTAATAGCTCGTAATGCTCCGTTCCGTGTTGTATCTCGTGGCGGAATTGTATCAATTTTAGATCATAACCGAGCGCAGTCCGCGTCATTGAGAAATGCCAACCGATTTATGTGTCATTATGGGGGGGATAGTGGAAGACGTCAATTGCAGATGAGCCATCAGACGGGTAGTTGGCGAGCTCTTGCGTTGTCCACTGACGATTGACCGCAATTTGGTGTGCGGTTAGGTAATAGACTTTAAGTGGGACTCAGGTCCTCAGCCGCCGCCCCCTCCCGACGGTGCATTGATTGATTTGTGGTCTATTTCGTTTTTCTGCTGAACCCCGTCGCGCCATCCTCCATGGACTTAATCGGCCCACACAGGCCCCACGGAGACTGGGTCTTGGAAAAGCGGACGCAATTAACGTGAAGTAGGTACTCGTAGCTGCAGCAGGCGTCGGTGGCGGACTGCGGCCGCAATCAAAGCAGCTTAGTGTGCCCACTGTGTGTGTGTGTGAGGAGGTGGCTGCAATTAAAATCAGAGGAAAACCACATTAACACTCGACAAATTTTATGGATTCGTGTAAAACACGAAACGTATTTGTCACGGCTGATTTATTGATGCGAGATACACTTAATGGTCTAATAGATGTTGTAAGAGCGCGACTGCGACAACGACCGCAACTTCACCGGCCACAGCGACAGACGGATGACGCCTGGGGGTATCTTAGAGTTTGATCTCCGTCTGGCGAGGGGGAGAGAAAGGTAGAGAAGGTGTTTTGTAATTCAAATGATGAAGCAACTTGAAATGAGATTGAAAATCAGCTTAAACACACGGATTAACAATTCAAATCGAATCGCTCGCTCAGGTGGCGATATTATATTCAAAGTTGTATCAATTTATGGCGAGCGCATGAGATACATTTGAAACTGTGCGATTGTAGAGCAGAACAAAACGCCATCAGATTGAAGATAAATTACCACCGAATGGGGGAGCGCACATCCTTCGCGGGCCGGTTATCCAGCTATTTTGCGGCCCTTTCCAGTCAGGGCACGTGTTCCGCAGGAAACTTTCAGTTTGTATCTGAAACTGATTTACGGGGAAAAGTGCTTTGCGAATTGAATTAGATTGATTTTATGTTTATTTAGAGCTAAAGTGCCTGGGAATGCCGTAAATCTTGTGTATTTGGTTCGGTTTAGAACGTTTATGGCATTGCCTGCCATCCCGCCAGGCGACCACTTTATGGGGGTTTGATGACATGCCGGGCAAATTTAATGACGCCGTGAGTGTGTGCGGCGGCATTTTTAATTTCACATTAAATGCTTCACATCCGTGAGACGCGGTGCATGTGGTCTGTTGAACTCTGCGAAGTCTGGTCGGACAATGAAGGTTCCTTCTGGTGTACGGTGTGGTTGTTAATATTTGAAGTTAATAATTGCAGTTTGACAAGAATTTATGCGCCTCACCAGGAAAATAAAATGCAAGATGGGTGAGGAGCCAGCGATAAGTGGTTTTCCGTGTGTGATGTTTAAGCAGCTGCCAGATGTGCCAAACGCGTGCTTGCCAAACGCGTATAGATGACTCTCAATCTTATTTGTGAGATCGACCTGCATTGAGGACACAGCGAAGAGATCATTCTTTCCGGCAGAAGGACATCACTCAAGCTGGGTTTTGTGCGAAATGATGAAAGCGTCGTGCTCTATCGAAGAAGGTCCTCATTTGGATAAATCATCGCCAAGCACTCTAAATTTGTGCTTGCAGTTGGACCTATATCCATTTGCTTGTGCTGTTTCAAGAATTGAAACCACAGCTTTGTCGACTGAGTTGGCAAGAGCGTTCATGTGGTAAGGCTAAAGAACAAGTCCCCAATTCCAAGTTTTTCAAAATTTTCTTGGAGGAATTAAAAAAAAAATGTAATTAGTTTTAAGCAATAAATTTAAATAAAACAAGAGGCCGAGAGGCAAACAGAAAAATGTCATAGATTAGCTTAGAGTACTCGTGAAGAGTCAGTAAGTTAAACTTAAGATCAATGGATTATATTATGAAGCTAGATTTAAGTATTTTTGTCTAGCATATAAGTAATAATGAATGAAAAATAAAAATGCATTTAAATTCAATTCAAATTCAAGAACAAGTTCCTAGAATCAACTGTGCGCGCCGAAAGTGGACTTAAGGGTTATATGATGGGAATTCCGAATGAGACATTTCTGATTGTTTCCCTAAGTCAGTTCTCTTTCACACAAACTGCAATTTCCTTCAAACAAAACTTTGCACCACTTTCCGAGGACTTAATGGTCTACATAGGAATGCGATCGTTTGTTGGGCCACGTCGGGAGCAGGGATAACAAAGGCTGAGTGAAGAGCATCATCGCAGTTCAAGATATGTGGGAAGACTTTACCTCAAGTATATTATTCTCTGTGAGGTTTAACTTTAAATAAGGATTTTTTGATAGATTGTGTGTGTCTCCTGTCAAACTGCTATGTCAGTTTTGTTCAGTATCGTTTGGCAAGTTACCATTCAAAGACTCACACCACAAAAGTGCCTTCCAATGGTTCAGGTGCATTACGAAAATCAGTGTTCGGTGTAAACTGAAGGTGCGCACAATCGAACTATTGAAACTACTGTTGCCAATACAAATTAAAGTTTGTTTACATCAAGCGATGCCATTAGATCGGTTAGACCACATCTCGCACGTAGAGAATAGACTATAGAAGTTTTGAGTTGATTCGTCGTCGTTCTAAGCAACTTGACCATACTAAGGAACTATGCCCATCCTGAAAATCAAGCACATGGTCTCGGTATCAACAAGACGGCGCTACGAGGTATACAGCACGAAAAAAATTAACTTGCTGAGAAATAATTTGAGGGGGAACTTAGCTAGATCGAGTTGGGCGCGTAGATCATGCGATATCACACCTTTGAACTGTTTTCTCTGCATATATGTAAAGTGCGACGTCATGAGGAATATGCAGGCTGTGATTGACGCATTGGAAGCCAACATAAATTTTGTTTTCCGCGAGATATCAGTTACTATGCCTCGTGGGGCAAAAAAATTAACTTGCTGAGAAATAATTTGAGGGGGAACTTAGCTAGATCGAGTTGGGCGCGTAGATCATGCGATATCACACCTTTGAACTGTTTTCTCTGCATATATGTAAAGTGCGACGTCATGAGGAATATGCAGGCTGTGATTGACGCATTGGAAGCCAACATAAATTTTGTTTTCCGCGAGATATCAGTTACTATGCCTCGTGGGGCATCGCCAAAATTAACTTTTGATATAAAGACAATTTCGTTATGCGTATGCAGTAAACTTCTAGTGGATATCCCTTTTAACCATTTCTTTAAAATGTGTTCCCCGTGGCGCAGTGTGTAAGTTCGTCGATCCACACACTGAAGGTCTAGGTGCGATTACTGGACGGAACATTTCTTATTTTTTTACGGCACCGCCTCTATCTAGTTGCTGACAGCACTCTTCTTCTTCTTCTTCTTCTTCTTCTTCTTCTACAGTGGACCTGGGCCTCAACCAACATTTCTCTCCAGCACGGTCTTTCGCCAACTGCCGCCAGTTGCGCACTCCAAGTTGGTTGAGGTCCGTCTCCAATTGTGTGCGCTACCTTATCCTGGGCCGTCCTCTGTTGCGTTGTCCCAATGGCTCAGATTCGAAGACTTTTCGGGCCGGAGCTGTGGTGTCCATACGCTCTACATGGGCTAGCCATCGTAAGCGTTGTATCCGAAGATGCTTGACTAGGCGCATGTCGCTGTACAGCTCATAGAATTCATCATTAAAATTTCTCCTCCAGATGCCATCAACGCAAGCAGGACCAAAAATCGCACGCAAAACTTCTCTCTCGAAAAAACTAAGGGCTTCCTCATCCGCTTTTAGTAACGTAAAGGTTTCCGCGCTGACAGCACTCAAAGAGTACGAATTCTCTATGAAAGGATTCTCAAATCTCGCCATTCGGAGTCAGCAAAAAACTGTAGGTCCTTCCCACTCATGAGAGACCAGTAGTGCGCCCAACACGAGTAGTTGTTGTGGAAGCTCGGTCGTGGTCCCTTGTGGCCTGTAGTGCCAATGTGGTTAGTAGGTGGAGATGGTTAGGCACGTAGTCCAGACCTTTGTGTTGCCTTAATTAGAATGTTTAGGCTCTCAGCTATTGAAAAAATTCGAAGAAGTCTTGCGGTTGACAACACCGAGCATCCTTATTCATGTAGCCCGTGCTGTGACCTGAGTCAGTTCACTTAAGGATTCATTTAACACCCGCAAATTATGAAAGAAACTTGGGTGTGGATTTTTTATTTTCGCAAACAAACATAACCCCGACCAGTTGACCCCTTAAAGTACTTGGAATCGAAGTACGTCATAGAGAAATCCGCGCAGATTGTGCCTCAAATGTACCTTCTTAAGATGGAAATCTCCTTTTATGCAGACAGTCCAGCTGCTCTTTAGGCGTTTAAATCCCATCTTTGTAATTCCAAATCGTCATAAGATTACATAAAAGAATATGCTTGCTTTTTGAACTTTTCGGCAGTAATCAAAGTGCTAGGATGAACTGAGAAGGACTAGATCAAACTTAGGCACATAATCTACTGACAATATGATCTCTCCCCTAACAGCGCAGCAAAGCGATTCATTGGACTGATGTCTGTGTCATTAGCGAGTGAGCAGTTGCAGCATCAGTCTTGAGACAAGAGGAAACCTTAACAGAAAAAAATCCTTATGACGAACAACAAGAAAAGTGGATGCAATGGCGAACAATTACTGAAGGGATATCAAGGAAGCGGAGAAGAAATGGCATCAGTGTTCAGCTCTTTAAGAACGACGGCTCATTTATTTGAAAACGAAGTTCTATCACGAACTTAGCGACTTAGTGAAGGTTGAGCTATCTGACCTCAAGGGATATCTGCTGCTTAGCACGCATTCTTATGGGCCATGCCCTATAGATATTCACGTTCACTGGAATAATCGCTTGTTTGTTGAATATCTTCAGCCTTCAGCGCTTTGTTTGAACAGATCTGATTTTCAAAAGTATGTCGCCCCAAATCAATTTTTACAAATTCGAAGGATGTGTAAAAAGCGAACCCAATCTCATTAAAAAAAACAATCCGTGCATTATGAACATCTGAATGAAACACCGCGGACCCAACACACTCCCCTCGCGAGCAATTGTTTACGTACTAAGTGTAGATGCAAATCCATTTCAATTCTTACACACTCACAGAAACAAAGATCATTCCTGGAAATCAGTCCGCCATCTCCCATCACACTTCCAACGCCTTTGTGCGTTCTAACAATGCCTGTGGCCCATTTTTCGCTGCATCCACTCAATAAAACGCAATTCACCGCCACAACGCAATTGTTAACCGCGTCCCATATCGCAAGCAACACAATGCACATGAATTCTTCATTCACCACGAGAACACTTAAGCGGTAATTTCTCGTCCTTCCGCCAGACCACCCACCGGACAGAACGCACGCAGGGTGATTAAGCCAAACCCCGACTGACGTCCCATCTCCACACCCGAAGCAAAACAAATAATGTCCTCTCACTGGGTTAGTGGCATCTCCTTCGGAGTAATTAAATTCCGTGCAGTCTCCGTACGAAAAATCGGCACAAGTGTGCACTCCGAGCGCCGAAAACCGCCCGCATCCGACCGCCGAATGGACAACCCGAACACACGAGGACTCACCGCAGCAATAGCCGGCCGTAAAGTGTGTATTTTACCAATTGGCATTGTACCATGTGCTTGCTCGTTAATATTTATGAACCCAGCTCTGGTTGGGCGGCAGGGCGGCAGGGCGGCGGCAACGTCAGTAAGCCACACTGACAATCAACGGGGAAATATATGTGTTTCCGCATTACCGAGTGTGTTTGTCCATTATCCTTGATTGGTTGGATAATGTCACAATAATTCCCAACCCTCGCCGGCCGCCCCAACGGAAACCATTTAAATGGCCATCATCGGTGGGGAGGACAAAGCGTATCCGCCTCTTATCAGCCATGGGAAGCAGCGGACGACGGAAAAATCGAAATGAAATCAATAAACAAGCGCACAAAGGGGAGAGAACAAAGCGCCATTCAATCGAACACCAAAAACCGAACAACAGTTGTCGGGGCAGAAGCAGGAGCAGCAGCAGCAGCAGCACGCCAGAGATAGACTGCCAAGCGTCCATACAGTCGGCTGCGGCGACGACATGGATGGGGGGTGCGTGTGGGCGGCATGGTGTTTTCCGATCCCTTCAACCGTGAAGATTTGAAAAAGTTAATAAAAGATGAAAGTTAAGCATATGGACTACGACTAGAGTGAGCCGAGTGCAGAATGGGCCCAAAACCCTCATCCGGCAGCCGGCAGCCGGCAGCCGGGGTGGCGGGGAGCGAGGGCGCTCAGGCCAAATGCAAATGAATGTATAAAACTCCTTCATCCAGAATAAACTTCCAGCTCGCACAGAGCCCAGGTATTTGAGGTGAGTACCGGGAAATCCCGAATGGAAGTGTGTACTCACGGCACGGCTTAGAAAATTTATTCTAACAACCCACCGAGGCCCAAGCTTTATACACGAGTGAACATAATCATCGACATCATCGTCTGCATAGATTTAAAGTTGTTCCATCCAAATGCCTCTCCCGTCCCGTTGCCATTCAAAAAACTTACCGCCGCCGTCGCCGCCACGGACGTCGTGCCGTTCGCAGAAAGACCCCCAAAACAACAGGCGAAGACTCGAACAGCTGCACTCCTGCTCGCATGTGGTGGCAAACCTCACCCGCGCTCCCCAGGTACGTCAGCCATGCATAGTTGTGCCGAGCAAAAATATTTTCAATTCACACAGAAATTCAGAAATTCCGCTTTTTTTCGGTATTTCCTTCGGTGGACGTGGATATCCACGTTGCCTTGACTTTAGCCGGCACCCGCCTGTCGGGGTTGGGGGTGTGTGGTGCTGGGAATGAGTATAATAATGCTCAGCAATTCTCTCTCAGTCCTGTCCCCTGCCCCTTTACCACCAAGCACCGCATTGTTTTCCTTCAGATACTTTCTGTTGCTATCCCCCCACATTGCCGACACCCCACACCACACACCCCGCAACCGACGAAAAATTCGGATTTTTGCCGACTTGGCTTGTCAATAATTTTTCAGTTTATGAAAATGTTATCCTTGTGCTAAAGTCAATTCAGTGATACGCCCCAGAGGGTGGCGGGCTCAGTGTGTCCTTGCGGCATGTTAACTCTGACAGATCCCGGATACATACAGCGCCCGCACACGGAGAATGGCATGTGACGGTGCGGTAAAGTATCTTCTTTATGATAATGATCAATGTGTGTTGGGTTTTCCTCTGTGTTTTACTTTCTTCTGTTTCCCCTTTCCCCCCCCCCCCCCCATTTTGTTTCATTCTCTTTTTTGGCGTTTTGGCGATGAGATTGTTTTGATATTTTTTCGGTAAATTGAGCGGAAAAACAGTTGAGAGGAAATTTGCATTAGGAATGCATAATTAACGGGAACGAATGGTTCGCCTATACTCGTATTGGGAGGGGTTGGCAGGGGACGAGCGAAAGTATCTAGATTTGCATTTCGCCCAAGCGACTTCGGTTGAGTTCCGTGAGCTATTGGCATAATTTGTGAATCGAGTTGCGTAAGAGCGTTGATTTGTGATGGGGCATTGTTTTCCTTGGAACTGGATTTATCGTGCGACGGCAGTTGGAAGTCTTAGAATAGATTTGGGGATTATTTGGCAATCATGTTGATGAGCGATACGCCGGTGACACATGAAAGCAGTGTCCTATGAGTCTTCCCTTACAAAAAAAAATTACAAATTCGGAATCTGTACAGGACTCTGTTTCTTTTATTTGCCGAATGCATGGAAGTTTACCCTAGTCACTAAAAGAAAGTTTTCTGGTCTCATTTGCATAAGCTAGGCGAGTTGCTTCAGATTTCAGGAGTTGCACCAGCTTTTTGAAACCGCAAGTGTTGCTTAGGAAATTGTTTCCATCCACAAGTTTCGGACGAGCGGCAGTAAGCAGAGCTAAGCCTATGAGTGCAAGATGGCTGAAGGACGGCTTTCGGAAATTGATCATCACCGCTTGTTCCTCTAAAGAGGTTGCAGGGGCAATGCACGTACGAAAGACCTCCAGCCCGCTCGATCCTACGCCGTCGACTCTAACTCATCAGGAGCTATTCCCCAGAGCAACTAGGCGAGTGTATGGACCTTATCCAACCATCTCGCCGAGCGGTTGCCTACCTGATGGAATCACACCTTAGTCACGCCTCGAAAATCGTGATATAGGGGACATCCCTTACACGTGGTCAAACCAACTAAATAAAGCCCTTTCCGTCCCAAGTCTTGGCTGAGTTCCTCTCGCACCGTCGAGCTTCTTAGCCTATCCCAGCGAGTAATTCCCACAATGGCACGTAAAAGTCTAATCTTGACAACCTGTATTCCCGATCTTAATCTTTCAGTCATCACTTATACATATATCATGACCATAGGTGAGAGTTGAAACACAAACCTATAACAGGCTTTAGCACCGCGCTGGGCCTTCCTTATTACTGATCTACAAAGCTGCTTCAAAATTGATCCACCTTCACCAAATAAAAATGAAAGCCCAGTATTGATCCTCCCATCCTAGTGAAAAAGACTCCTAGTGACTAAAACTCCTCCACCTCTGTCAATGTGCCTCCACTATCATGTAGAGGCATCGGACAGACGTTTTGGAAATTATCACAACTTTAGACTCGTCCACCTATTTCGTACCCAACAATACGGTTGATGACGAGGATCACCTGGGCGCAGAGTTTAAGTGCACTATAGGGTAGCTGCATCAGTCTCGGTCACTGATTGATGTCCGCCACGTCCCACGGAAGGCAGTATTCTCTTCAAATTAGCGCAACTGCTGAGTTATGCATCGACAGCGTTGCGGGTTGCTTGGGGGCCACCATATAAGCTTTTACGGCAATCGAAGAACAGGCTGAGAGAGCTGCTCTTAAAGTCAATGAGAAGAAAATCAAATACATGCTGTCGGGAACCTGTCATACACCATCTCAGAAAAAGCGTAACTATCGACAGCGATCATTTTGAGTTAATTAAGAAATATATCTATCTCGCGGCATGCCCGAACTCTGCAAACGACATCGTAGCGGGGATCCGTCGTAATATTACCCTTGGCAACCCTTATCAAGCCTTGGCGGGTTGTTTAAACAGCTGAGGTCCAAGATCATGCTCTTAAAGGCACTTATACCGGGAGTCTTGTTATACGGAGCCGAAACTTGGACGATAAGGTAAAAGACTGAGCGCAGTCTTGGGGACTTTGAGAGTAAACTTTTGCGCCCGATATACGGTCCTGACTGTTAGGAGGACGAATGAAGGAGAAGCCACAACCACGAGCTCAACGTGCTGTGTCGGCATGTGGATATAGTCCTAAAGAAAAAATACCGTCGACTACATTGGCTCAGTCACATCGAGCGAACGAAAAACAACGCTCCAGCCAAGAAGGTCTTCAAATCCCAGCCCTCTCTGAGTGTTGTCAGCAACGCGAAGGAGGTGGTGTCGTAAAATTGTTTTTTTGTTCAGTCCAGGAATCGAACCGGCTACCTTTGGCGTGAGAGTCGACGCACTTGCCCTTTATACCACTGAGTCCGCTAACAGCTATGCTGGTGAAGTTTCCCGATCCTTTAAGCACTTCTGTGATTGTTCGGAAATGCAAGTCTTCTCTAAATTTCACCTGCAGTCCAAATTTGACTTATTTGCGAACTGTTCGCTTTAAAGGACCGAAACCGCATTGGGACCAGCCGTGTCTTTGACTAGGGTTTCCATTGATGGCAGGTCCCCTCTGGATCGCGCCCCGATGTGACATTACCCTCAAGGATATATGAAAACCAACCTCCCGCACATATTTCTCATCTTTATGCAGAAGACGCTCCCCCTCTTTTGCACAACACCATCAACATGTGCAGTGACTTTACTCCGATCACGTATTTGCAACCCTTTCAGCACGCTCCAATTTAAAAAAAAAAGAAACTCTATTAAGGAATTTCTGACGTGAGAACATTTGTTGCGATTGAGGGGTGGGGGCCTCTGTAACCTAATTCAGTTGCTTTCCCTTTTACATTGAACTACAGATCACTTATGGTCCGCTGAGAGTCGACTACCACGTCAAAACCGAATTCATCGTCTGCCCAATTTCAGCTTGAAATATCAGCAAAACTCCGTATCTGTGGGACGATGATTGCCAAACTCGAAGTCAGCCCACACCTGCCACTGCCGCTGACATCATCCTCCCCAGACACCGTGTCTGCCGGTTAAGGTCAGCCAAAATCAGTGCAAGTATGACTCACCGCGGAATTTGCGATCATTTCGCACTACCTTACCGGCCAAAGCAAAACTCACGCTACGCAAAAATAGTCAAACAGAAAGAACCGTCTGAGTCACGGCCGCCAGGTTCAATGACCAAGGGATGATAATCTCTCGTGTTCGCCATTAGAGCCCGTCGTCTTACTGTCAACCCGGCGTGTACTTAACCTGTCATAAAGGCGCAATTGTCGATTTCCGACGAAGCAATTTCAGTCCTCCTCTAATAAGACATCGTTAACTCGGAGTACCTCTCGGTCGCGGAAGAGCCGGCCGAGGCGCGAAGCCGCGAACAAGTCGGGGACACCGAGAGGAGCCCGTAATCACATATAGGAAGTGACTTCAATCTCATTCAATTCCCCGAAGATGAGATTAGATGACACTCGACGCGCTCATCAGATGCATCGCTGGATAATTATCCGGCAATCAATTGTTAAATTCCCACGTAAGTTGATTCGCCTCCAGTCGGTGGCGTTGTTCCCTCGCCGTGGCAGCACCGGCGGTAATTAAGGCGAAAGAAGACGACAATTCTTCCGGCAAGACATACCGCCCTCGCCGGTGTTGCCGGCGACCGTTCTCAAAGTCACGCATCACGGGCAACAACTGTGCACACATTCGTTTTGTCGCCACATGCCATCCCGGCATCTGGTGGAGGAGGGAGGAGAAGGAGGCACGCCATTGACAAGTGAGACGCCAGCCATCCAGCTCGGCCATCCAGTTGCAGAGCCAGAGCAGCAGCCATCGTCGTCGTTCTAATACTCGTCGCTGCCTCAATTTACTCGGCGATTTCCTGTTCTGCGAGATGTCGTCTTTGTGCAGCACTTATTACATCACGATTGTTGTTCGTTTTTCAGGTCTCACGGCGGTGGTGGCGACGACACGAGGGGCAGACGCAAAAACCGACTGGATGGGATCATTAAATCTCTGTGTCACATGGTTCTTCTTCGGCATGGCGGAAGAGCACACGGAATTCCGTTCGACAGATTGCATGTCTTCGAGCCATCGAGGAACGGTCTAGTTTGATTTTTTGTCACATCTTTGTGCGCGTGCGCGCACACGCTTAATCGCTGCCCTCGTTCCTCTGGGAGAGCACACTTACGGCCTCCGCTTCCTTCTTCGCCATTAGGTCGGCGCGTTGTCCACCTCGGCTGCGCGACCTAAGCAGAACTGATGCGGCCAACAGGGAATAGCCGCAGTCAATCGTGGAGTCGTTAAATTAATATTAATTTATTCAGCCAATCGGAGATTTTGCAAGCCACTCACAATTGGCCGCAGGCACAGTGCTGGCGACAAGAGTGGCTACACGTTGGGATCAAAAATCTGATGGAGACAAAAAGTTGAAGGAGGGTTTTTTATTTTGGACCTTTCGGCTTCTAAGAATTTGGGATCATTTGCGGATTTTAGAATTTTAGTATATTTTCGATTTTTGGAATTTCAGTCCTTACAGCATTTAAGGCCTTCCGCGTTTTAAGACTTTTCGTATCTTGAGCATTTCCGGACTCTGTGTGTTTTGACAAATTTGCTATGTCTCGACATTTTGGATCTCTTGAAATTTGTATTTTTCAGTTTTTTTTGACTTGTTTTATAAATTTAATACTTTCGATCTAACTGCCTATTGGCATTCTGACTATGATCCGAGATATGACACCTTTCGCATTTCTTCAACATTTTTGTCTTTTTGGATCTTGGTTATGTGACCTTGAACTTTACGGGATTTTGGACCTTTTGACATTTTGGAACTATCTCGGGAGTTTGGGTCTGTGTAATATTTTTCGCTTATCTGTTTGCTCTTGAGGTTCAAATATTTGGCATTTTTGGTTTTCCGAATTTAAGGCCTTTTGGAACTATTGAGCATGTTGGCTAGAAATGGATATTTTGGGACTGTCCTTTTTTTCGCAGTTTTTTGTGGTCTTGATCGCTTTAAGAATATCGACTTAGACGATCTTGTGTTTTTGGACATTTTGGAGTCTTGACTTTTCTGTATTTTCGAAGACTGGACATTTAGCGAACGTCTGAGATACAGGGGTCTAGACCTTTTATTCTTTTCAGCACTTTTGTTATTTTTGGTGCAAATTATCGACTTGTCAAAATTATGAACTTTTTGGAATTTTGAACTTTTGGAACATTGAACTTTTTGGAACTTTGAACTTTAACGCATTTTAAATGAGTTTTAACTACACAGAAGTATAAACCGTTTAAGAATAAGCGAAAAGTCTTCAAACGCTAGCGTGTATCACTTTTTCCTTTCCCCACTATCGCATGTCTCACAACTATCCGCTCTTGCATGCTCGATCGCCAGAGTTGAACAAATACGAACAGGAGAAGAAAAAAAACGAACACAATTCCCAAATAGAGCGTTTCTTCGAAGCACACCGTGCCACAGTTACTGCCCACCTCACCGTGGCATCTGTATCTGTAACCGCCTAACTGATGGAGCCCCCGGCAGCCACTGCGTCATCATTTGCGGCGATAACACTCACCGGACTAAGTCAACCCTCAGGCGGACGCGGACACATCTTTGCGGAAGCTGAAAACTTCTAACGCAACATTAGACACAGACTCCAGCAGATTGGCTGTGCCTGCTTTGGCCGGTTGCCGGTCTCTTTCCCGCGCAGCCAGCTTCGTTTTTACCTTGTTTGCCGTTTCTTTTGTTGTTTCGTCGTTTCTGGTATTCCACCGCCACCCTTTCCAGATCTTAGCCTGGCTCTCGGTTCTTGAGTTCAGCAGCGGCGCAGCGGAGACTTTGGTTTGGATATTTCTTGATTTACGATTAGAATGAAAGCACCGTTAGACGGGAGAATGTATTCCTAGTCGCCATGTGCTGTGCCGCTCGCTTGCCTCGCTTCTCTCCCACCATCCATGACTGACTAACCGTGCGCTCTCGCATCGGAGGTCCCCGTGAGATGTGCGCGCATAGCATTCATTGGGTCATTACACCTCTGGGCGGCTACGGCTACAGCGACGACGACTACGACGACGAGGACGGCTGCGAAGACGACGGAGATGGAGATGGAGACTGGGTATCGTGTGATGGTGGCACAGACCATAGTGTCTTCGGAACGGGACTGTGACGTGTTGGACGACGAAGGAAGAGAACTGGGACAGCGTGTGGCCGTAGAGCATTAAGCACGCGTGTGTGTGTGTTTGAGAGTGTTTTGTGAGTCACTGGGGTCGCGTCACCGGGTGGAATGGAATTAGTGAGCACAAAGGTGAGAACTGGCTGCGTGCAGTGCGCCGCCACAGACCGATGAGAGACTGCGGGAACGCGACGGTGATGATGATTTGTGAGTTTGAGATTGTTTTTGTATCGCTTCGATACATCGATGCGATCGCTAATTGATGACACAGACAGTAGCAGTCGGGGAGCAGATGGCAGGCACACTCATTATCGGAATTACGGTTCTTTTACCCATCTCGCCTGTGGAATTAGAAGATCGCTTCGAATGGAAACGGAACAGTCGAAGAGGTCGAGTGGAAGAAGAATTGGGTACTTAGGCTGGCATGCAATTAGACGCCGAAAGACTTCTGGCGGTGCTGGTAATGACACTCACTAGCCGGCGAATGGTGCCGCATGCACTTAGCGCGCCTTGAGAGAACCGTAAATTGTCTAGCCAATAGAGGGACTTGTGTGCTCGAGGCAATCGTAAAATCATTGACGATGTGTGGTATGGCATTAGCAGCACACTTTGATTTCAGGCATGGTCATCTTGTGCATAGCTTTGTCGCGGTGATTGGTCTCAAACTGGAGAGGTAGAATTACTCTGAGTCCTTGCTCTATAGTTGCACGCATTAATCTGGAATTTAATTGAGCATATTTTTATGACCATTGATGTGGAAATGAAAAGGAGCGGGTCTTAGTTGGAAACCTTGTTAAATGTCATGTGATGCTGAATTTGGGGATTACATCCGACAATTTCCTTCATAGTGGACACATCAAACTGAATCCCTCCAAGTACAATTTGTTTCCACAAATCACAGTCATAGTTTCGTTTGTTAGATTGTTACAAAGATAAACATCTAGTTCACTGGCTTGTCACAGTGAATGGGCAATAAACCTGACCCAAGCTCAGCCAAGTACAACAGCCTACAGTTGCTGTCACTAATTAATCCCACACAACGGCTTTGGGAAGAAAAACAAAGCAGACTTCAGTCAAGACTCATGTCGAGAGTGTAAGTCGAGAACACCGTTAAATCCTAATGGAGGCTATTTTTTAGATTTTTGTGTTTCGTCGCGCATAACAGGCATCAAGCTTATCTGTCGTTGGAATCAATGCTGAAGTATGACCTGAACAAATTTTGGCAGCCCACGAAGGCGACATTGTTGCACACGATTTTTAGAAAAAAATGCGCAGTGGGAGAGAAAGCCAAAATTGCTAAGAAGATCGTTTGGACCTTAAAACGGATAAATTTTGATTAAGTTTCCGTCGCATTGCGAGGACACAATGGTCTCCACAGAAGTGAAGTCTTTATTTCCGTAAACGAACTTGACTGAGTTAAGACGATCAGTTCAAAATATTTGTCAAAGATGTATATTTCGAGATATTCATTATAAGGTTAAGTTTTTAATAAGCGTTTTTTGACAGATTGCGTGCGCCACCTATCAAAGTTTTTTTTACATTTTGGTTTGTTATCATTTGGCAAGTCATCACGGGAAAACAAACACCAAACCGTATCTCCAAATCGTTTAGCTGTTGTACGAAAATAAGCGATCTATGAGAAGTGTGTTTCGTGTGACCCGAGGAACCATCGGTGAGCATAATCGACCTACTTACACCACTGTTGCCAAACCATTGATAAATCTTAGTCCCAGTTCACATCGAGCGATGACATTTGATCGGTTAGAACACATCCTGCACGTAGTAAAGAGACTATAGAAGCTACAGCTGAGAATGTACGTGATGATCGTGACAAATCGATTCGTCATCGTTTTCAGCAGCTTGGTCATGTTAACGGTCTATGCGCTTCTTTTAATTCGAGCACATGGTCTCGGTAAATTGTGGTTTCGACAAAATGGCGCTACGAGTCATACAATGCGTGAAACGATGGACTTTAAAAAAATCAATTTCAAGTTTTGTGGCCGCCTATATCGTGCTATATCCCATTTCTGGAATATTTTCTAAGGGAATATGTAAAATCTAAGGTATTTAGGAATAAGCCGGCAATGATTGACGTTTTGGAAGCCAATATTACTCGGGTTAAACGTGTACAACTGTCTTTGCTCGAACGAGTCGCCAAAATTAACCCTTCTTAATTGATCACCTTTAACAATGTCATAACCATCATTTTTCATGATATCCTCTTAAAAATGTAGACGTCATGTATTAGTCTTTTAATTGATGGTAAAAATTGAATATTTATTTCCAAAATAATGTTTTCTATTTAACAGTATAACTGAAACCTTACGATGAATCATCGTTTAGCGGAAGTGACAGCAAATAAAATTCAACTTGCATTACATTGAGGACGTTAGAGAGCGCTAGCTCATACAAATATGTGGCAAACAATATAGAGGACGTGGAGGCCAGTAAGAAAGCATCACTTGACAAGGAGCACTCTCTCGAATCCTTCCAAATATCGGTCTACACAGATAGGCACGCAGAATTCTATTCCCACCAGTAGTCATTTCAGTTCTCCTGTACATAGCTCCGATTTGGGCTACAGCACTTACTTCAGGGCGACTGAAACGGCAGATAATGTAAGCGTACAGGCTTTGCGCACTACGAACTATCAGAGGCAGCGTTTGCCATAGCGGGAATGCTACCCGTAGACTTTCTTGCAGAAGGGGGTGTATCACCGGAGAACCCCAGACCGGCACCATGCAAAGAGCAGCATCCATAGCAATGTTACATGTCAGATGGAAAGCCTACATAAAGGGTAGATAGATGCATATAGTCACCCCCGCCATCGTGACCTGGGTATCAAGATCCGCAGGGAAGTGCAACTACCAACTCTCACAATTCCATTCTGGACACGGCGACTGCCAAAAATATCTACACAGGTTTGAGCACAACAATACCCCACTGTGCCCACAATTCCCAAACTCCGAGGAGAATGCAGAGAATGCAGAGCATGCAGTTTTTCACTGCAGACGCTTTGCGCAGGAGAGGCAGATTGTAAACCTACCAAGTCCCCACAATATGTTCCCCTACATGAGGAGAACTGTAGAACACTGAAATGAGATATGCTTATCCAGTGCTGTACAGACCGTCCAGAGCAGAGCGCGAGTTGCTAACCAACCCCACGAAGTAATACCTAACGCCAGTTTTGCAAGGTGTGGATTAGTAGCAAGGCGTTTCCCCGTAATCGATAATCTCGGGTTGCGAATCGTGCATGCTGACAGCTCTGGCTGCTAGTTTCCTTGCACGATCTTTCGCCAGCAACCGCCAGTTGCGCACTCCAAGTTAGTTGAGCTCCTTCTGCACTTGTGTGTGCCACCTGAGTCAAAGCCGTCCTCTGTTGCGTTGTTCCAATGGCTCAGATTCGAAGACTTTTTGAGCTGGAGCAGTGGTGTCCATACGCTCTACATGACCTAGCCATCTTAAGTATTGTATCCGAAGACGCTTGACCAGGCTCATGTCGCTGTACAGCCCATAGAGTTCTTCGTTAGATCTTCTCCTCCAGATGCCATCAACGCAAACAGGACCAAAAATCGCACACAAAACTTTTCTCTCGGCAAGACTAAGAGCTTCCTCATCCGCTTTTAGTAGCGTCCAGGTTTCCGCGCCATAAAGTAGGACTGGGCAAGTATCAGTAAATAAGAAAGCCCCCTCTCCAAGGACTAAGCTTGCTTCATATAAAAAAAGTACTTAGAGTACAAAAAAATAAACGAGAAAAAGCGGAGATTTATTTTTGAACAAAGTCTTCCTTAAACTTAATAAGTTGGGAGAGCTTTCTGCTTTGACCCGTTTGAAAAATACGCATTAGGAAGATCTGCAAAGTGGCGACAGAGGAGACTTATCTTCCATTCGACTCAAGATTCTGCCCGGCAAGTGGGCTTTAAAAAAAGTACGAAGTCACACGGGACCGAGTCTGAAATTTTTTGAACACCTAGCATTAATGATATTTGAATTTTTTTCAGTAATTTCTGAAGCCCGACGTCTACCGAACTTGCAGCACTTTGATGCTGCAAGCTACCAGATGTCGATTTCAAGAGGCCACCAACAACCTCCAAGCACATCACATCGGTTCGCATTAAGCACGCAGTCCGTGCGACAAAAGCTGCTTATGGTCAATTCAGTGCTCCATGAAATGTACTCATCATTTTCGAAATCAAATCACCCTGAACCGCATTACCGCAGATACACGAGATTTTTTTTTTTTTGTCTGCACTTATTGTGATGGTGACAGAAGCGTGCTTTTAATATTTTAATCGGATTGCCGGCGGTTTACGTTTTCAATGAGCCCGCAGCCGGGCTGGGAAAAAAAAGCTATTAAAGCGAAAGTAATTCACGCGAGAGGTCGGAATTGCTGTTTTAAAAGCGGGCGCTGCACAGTCCCACGGCCCACAATTTGGGTAACTTTTCATGCCTCGTGCCGCGCTGAATGCCTTTAACTGGAACAGGGAGCTGTCGATTTGCGTAAGTGGAACGAAATAGTTTCCACGGTTTTTTTTCTTCGCGGGTGAAAGTTGAGTGGTCAGTGGCACTTGAGGGCAGCTGCCACAATTCAAAAGTTGACTCGTTCTAGGGAGAATCAGGCTGCATCAGGGGGTGTGCAAAATACAAGCTTGTGGATGAATTTCACAAGACGAATGATGGATTTGATTTATATGCATGACAGTCTCGACACCGGTTTGCCCAATGACGAGAACCAGTCTCAAGGTTGTCAGCAATGCGACAAATTGCATCGAAATCACATGCTTCAGGTGGCGGTTGAGGTGATAGTTGCACCGTAACACACTGCTGGCAAATCAATCAAGTGTCACCAGCTCGATGATGGCGGGTCCATGTACAGAAACTTGCGCTTGTTCGTGGAATTTCAAAGTGACAGCGCGTTGAGCGGAGTCGTGGTGGGAACTTGAGGAGTGAACTTCATCGGTGGCGTTTTGTCGCGTCGTTGGCATCCGAAGGCATCACCTTCGATGGAAATAAATCAAGCACTTGTACGATGACGGTTTTCTCTTGTTGGCTATAGTCGTTGACAAGATTCTGTCGGTTGACAACGTGTCGACATGTTTACCTGTTTGGCGCTTATTTTCGACGTTATCCAATGTGGGCTAAGTTTGAATGATGTCAGCGACTAGTCATACGGGAAAACCTGAAGCCTTTTGGACGGTCATCTCCTGTGTGTCACTTCCACACTCTGAACGCTCTTTGTGTGGGCTTTCTCATGACTTTTTCATTCGTGATTCAAATTTCTTTCATCACGTAGCTTTAGCAAAATTTCAGAACAAAGCGTCCGGAAGAACGCGTCTCTATTCTTCAATTAATTACAAGAACCCAGATTAACACTGAATTTCTTCAGACTGAAGAGAAGTTCATGAAAGTCCCCCTCCCAACAGGATTCGTAAGAAAAACATTTTCCCAACCTTTGTTAATTCGCTTCCGTACCCCTTCCACTCGACGAACGACTTACTTGCTCGACAGCTCTGGGCAATAGAATGCTGGGCATCCTTTTTACTTCCGAACAAATTCCAACAGCCTGACATATGAAACCACTTTGTGTCTAATAATCCTGCACGCCCCCCCCCCCCCCTCCTCTTCATCAACCCGACACATTTCATAACAAACCACACGTGGTGCCGAAAAATTAATTAATTCCCCAAACGCCTCCCCCCCCCCCCCAACTGTCGCTCAACCGAGAGCCAGAGACATGAGACAGAGACAGGATGGGTGCACAAAACTCCATTCGCACGTAATCGCACATAAAATCTACTCCCATCCCAGACACACGAACAAACGCAAGAAAAAAAAAACAGAAAACAATTAGCTTGGCAAGCATAACAAAGTTATCGACACCTTCCAAGTGATGCCACCCCGGAGCTGCGGCAACCGCAACCAAGCCAGCAAATCCAATAATCACACGGGACACCGAAGACAACGACACGATGTCGACAACGATTTGTATGTGCGTTCGGCGGCGTGGCGCAGCTTCCAGGGCGAAGTAGCAATAGCAACACGCATTCCCTGACTCACCTTCTCTTAGCAACTTGTCAACAAAGTTTCTGCGTCTCCTCCCCCCCTCGGCACTGGGGATGGGTGCGGCGGGATGCGAAGGCAAGGTCCCGATTGCATGTTGGCACACAGGCAGATTCCGAATTCAAGAAAACGAAATTCCAATCCGTACGCCAACCGAAGAGAGGTACACATCGGAATGTTCCCGGCATCGATCTCTCGGGCTCGTCCTTCCGCATATCGATGGAAGTGCGAGAACGTCAAGGGGAACCTGAAGAGCTAAAGACACGAAGTGATTCCCTACAAATTGCACCTAATTAAAGTCGCAATTCAGCTGGCAGAGGAGCTTATCACGTGACGAAGCACGAAAATTCATCCTGCGCCTGGTGCGGGGCAACGATTTCGATTACGGTCGCATCCCGGCACGGAATAGGATTTAATTTGGCAACTTGAAGGATTCCATGTAACCGACGACACCAGATCTACGATCTAAAGGATTCATTTTGCGCACTCGTTCAAACAAAAGGTCCTCCCCCTCACCGCCTGATTGAGGCAAGTAAATTAATTAATCCTGCCTCGTGCTGAACCACCAGTGCGAGGCGACGAGACAAACTTTCGAAGGGGGTTATTTGAGTTCGCTGCGGGATTGAGTTGCAACAGTACTGTGTGACAGGAGTTTGATGACAATTCCTGGGAAAGGATTCGTTCGAGGATCCGTCGTCGCCGTGAGACTGGCAGGAGGAGAATAATGAGAAACGGAGCTTAAATCGTTGTTTAGGAGGTGGAGCTCATTTATTTTTGAGTGAGCCGATAAACGATTGTCTGAGCACTGTGACTGACGGGAGTGGGTTATTATCGGATTATTGTGTGCGTCGCAATGGAATGAGAGTTGGAAATTGTTGCGCTGTTCCTTTCCCTTGTGATCCCATTCCAATCGCTCAACTAACCAGATTCTCTAAACTGACTCGGCAATTCAAAAAGATTCTTGTTTTCACATAAAATTCTGGTCAAACCTGGTCGTCACCTCAGTTAAAGTGGGCTGTTTGTCAGGCTAACAGTCGGACGATCCAAAAAGTCGTTGAAATGAAATGTTTGACAGAACAGATCTGAAAGGGCATGTCCGTGGATGAGTTTAAATTAATTTGTAACGGCAAACAGCGGGCAGAAAGCGTCACGTTGTAGTGAACATTCTGAAACGAGTTATCTGTCGGTGTCTACTAGATCGGGTTTCATTCAATCTGAACGATCTCAGATTAATGTCGCAGTCAAATAAAAATCAAGTCTAAATCAAGTTCGGACATTTAAGCACACGCCGCACCAGTGAGTTTGTCTGTGCAAAAGGAGAAGTATGTAAATGCACTAAAAGTTGATCGAAAATACATGCCGTTGCGTCGGGAATTCGTGTTCCACCAGTTTGGGACTTTACTTACATCGGCTTGATGCGTTTTTGTCAATTTGAAGGAACTTTAAGCTTACTTGAAGGTACGTACCAAGACTTAATTTCACATCAGTATTCCCATCCTGGCGTCGCTTACATTCATTTGACTCTCAATTGCTAAATGAAGTCCCCACTTGATCACAGTCGCCATGAGGAGTGATCGTGCCCAATGGGTGTGATGTGAGCAAGGCCATATCCTGTGACCAAATATGTGCATCAGAAGATGTTTGTGGGAAAAATTTAGGGAATTATGGAGACTCAACTTTCAAAAATGCCGACATAATCTCTGAAGCGTATTTTCGGAAAAAAACATTGAAGATAAGTAATGAGGACGAGAAGGCAAGTTGCCCCCTTGGTTGCTTGATTGATTCGGGATTTCGAATTATTCTGGATTAAGGATTTTCACGGTTTTGATTTTCGGGACTTTATACAGCTCCCAAAGGAGACTGCTTCAAACTGGGAAGAAGCAAACCCCGTCTGACTTTGAATATTAACCCTGTTGAATCCACAAGTTTGAAAACAAGGGCTTGTCGTAAAATTTTAATGATTGCAGCAAATATAAGTACGTATCCACTGTGTCAAGCAATAAATGTGTTTCTGTATAAATTTTGCAAAAGGGGATAAACGGGAGTCGGGTCAAGATAGGTTACTTGAAACGCTTTTGAGATTTATTTTGACCCCCTACAGAGTTTTGCAGATATACAGCTTGAAAGTTGAGCCAAAATTAAGTTTTCCCCCGTCCCCCTCCCCTCTCGTATCTGACACAAATATTGCCTGATTATTTTGCTTAATAACGTAGTAACGATGTTTTGGACGTACGTTCTTGGAAAACCAATAAAAATGTATCGCATTGTTGAAGTTGATTTGAAAAACCAACAAAAAAATTCTTCCTAAGATAGATAGCAAGACTCTTGATTCAACACCTTCATCTTCAAGAACGCAGGTGCTAAGATTTAAGCCACGGAGGCAGCTCTTAAGTTAAGGGAAAGGCAATAGTAAATTCATGGCAACTCTGAACACAGGATGATTCTCCAAAAAAAAAAAAGATGTTGAGGATCAGTCTGTCTCCTCTCGAGAATTGCGAGATTTTGAAATCAGCTACAAAACCAGAATTTCCGATAGTCAGCCGTGTAACCCGAGCTGCTATGAAAATTTTAATAGATGATGGATAGAGCTCGGTAATCTTCAAGTCACTTTCCCTGAATGTACTCTTGACACTTTGCAGTTGTAAACATTTTAGTGTTTCCAAGGAAGAAATCGAATCTTTTCATGAGATGTCTCGCCTCCTGTCAATGGAGATGATAAGATTCTCATATTAAACATGGACAGACGAGATCCATAAACACTGGTGAAACTTCATCAATAATATCAGAGATGTTTAAACCTTGCCGTCTATCTACCGTACCAGTAGTTACATACAATCTCACCTGATAGGAATAAATAAATTTTGGAAAACGATAGATCTGATAAATAAGCAGAAAGCTGGCAGCTTATCAGGGTCAATATTCCTTCTTCCCCTTGAATAAAGAACAGAATCATATTTTAGGAACGCCATCGACGTATGTATATGCGGGCAGTTAATGCCAAAAATCGCGAACGGTAGACTTCATCAGACTAGGCAAAAGTAATATACGTCTGATTACAGTCGTACTTATTGAGTTTTGTCCGGTGAGAAAGCATGCAAAAATGAATCTGGGTTGCCAAAACGAGGACAAAGAAGAAACCATTCTCCATTTGCAAAATGTAAAAATAACGATCGGGGACTAGGGGCTTATAAGCCAAAGTGCAAAAGATAAAAAAAGATCAAGAATGAAACTGGCTTACCCACAAAGAGTTAAAATTATGTTCTTTTTCTATTCCTTTGAGATTCTTTGGAACCAGCAAAATGTTAATCTGTCATCTGCCAGTCACGTGGTTTCGCAATTATCCCTTGCATAGACTTAGTTATCGTCAGCAAGTTTGCCTAAGCAGCCGCCTCAAAATAAATCAATGGTACTAACGGCTAGATCAAGTGGAGCGAATGAATAACACTGATCCGGCCCGAAGATTCTTTGAATCCGACCCATTTGCACAATACTACAGAGGATGACATCGTTTGAGATAAAAAGTGAAGTAGGTCCGCAGCCAATTTGGAATGTGAAATCGGAGGCAGCTGCCAGGAGAGCGTGCTAGCAAGACATTCTTATAGGTTGATGCCTCGATCCACTCTCAAGGGAGAAGAACGATACTTCAGAACAAATAGTTGTCAAATATCAAATATTCATTAAACTTAAATGCTATCATCGTCTATTGAGTCACGGCACAATTCATAGTTTCTTTAACTTCATGTAAAAAGGCGCCACCTCAAATTATCGCCCAAATTAAATTTGATAACTTAATGAAACTCGTTTTTTAAAAGTGTGGAAGATAGAAGTGTAAACTGAAACACGCACACCAGAACCTTTAATTTTTTTATGAAAACGAAACCTTAAACATTTTTACAATTTCTTCAAACTTAACATTTGACGTTTTCTCTTTGACAAACTTTCTTAAAACGCTTCCGGAAATAAGTCAATGACGTTCGTACTTTTTTCACTAGCACACATTCCACACAACAATGTCGAATGTACAAGATCGTGTTAATTGAGAAATACTGTCAACATCACCTTCAGCTTGATCCGATGATGACGTGCCTTTTTTGGGTTTAGGCCTAGTTGGTGTCATTCTGTAGATTCATGGGCTTACATATCTCACTCGTACATCATCAGCAGATGCATGGAACACATCGCAAATGCTTCTATTTTGCAAATTACGGGTTTTAAGAGAATCGCGAACATCCCAATTGACTGGAGTTAAAACACAACAAAAAGGAAGAAAGGAAAAGGAGGATCTTTGATGGAATGTCTGTGAGCTACAATCAGGAGGAAAGATTAAGCCCACACTGCATTTCGAATTGGGTGGTTAAAGAACAAATTCCTAAGCATGGCTAGTTGTTTAGCTGGAGGATTTCACCTTAGTCTGAGAAGATCCAATGTGATGCCCTTGAAGGAACCATAGGGCACTTCAACCTATTCATCGATGTTCCGCATTACTCCTAAAATATGTTGATAGTCATGTTCTGCGAACGGCATAGTATGGCATATCCAGTCGTTTTCATCTTCTCATGAGCAGGCAAATGGAGCTGAGAGGTTTAATGCATGAAGTACAGAAAAGAACAATTATCCCAAAGTCTTATGTCTCATTAGACAGTGAGAGAGATAGAGTGTGTGTCAGAGATAGTGGCAGTGTCTCTTAATCTATCTTATCATATGGCTTTGAGTCGACAGTATGGCTACCAACATCGAAAAAAACTTTTTGTCTGTCCGGATGATAGTGCCAGTTTTTGTGCTGTCATTTCTGAGCTATAGTAACCAAGAGATGCTGCAGGTGATTAAGAAGTCCCACGAATCAAATGTATTCTTATGAAGAGGCGCGGAAGCATTGCTAGCCAGATGTGTACTCCGTGTGAATTGCTGAAGCACCTGCTAACTTTTGTTGACTCATTCAAAGAAAGTCACCGACTCACAGCTCTCTAAAACAGAATTAGCTTACAAAATTTTCCTCAAGTCGCCTCAGTTTGACTTTGCTTATACTTTTGTGGCACTTCAGGCAATATTAGACCAAGACCTGGCTCCTTTAGCAACTACTCGTATTATGCTTATTATTGTTCCCTCATGAATAGAGAGGTTTCCTTAACGACATCATGTGCAGCACCTTCTTCGTTGTTACAGGTTTCCCCACATAACCTTTCGAAGCAGAACAGGAAACCAGAACAGATCTACCCACCTATGCCTACACATCGCATGCTAAACCCTTCCGAACAGTTGAGCTCTTTTTCTCTCTCCAACTTTCAACTAACAAAATCTTCTCTCAATTTAAGCCAAGACCAGGTGGTGCACAGACCTGTGTCACCCATGTGAAGTTTCCAAAAATGATTTCAACAAGGTACCTGCATTGAATTTCAATCATCCACAGCTGAGCAGTCAAACATCTTTGACATCTCGCAACGCAACCCATCCTTGTGTCTCTTCCTGAAGTCGTTAGCAAAATGAACTAAAGGCATCTATAACTACCGAGTATTCTTCAATTCAATTGCAACTCAGTGACAGAATTCCCCAGAACAAGGACTGAGGACATCCTCAAACTAAAATATCACACCACTCACTCCCCAAAACCCCTCGCATAACTTTTAGTCGAACACGGTGAGGGGAACTTCAAATTGCCCCCCAATTACCCTGAATGAGCATAACTTGAGAGTAACGATGTGCAATGGACCGTGAACGTAAACTATATCCAACATCGACGCACATCCCGAGCTCCCATCCCGGAGCGAAACTCAACCTCAAAGGTACGGTACCTCAAGCCATTAGCTTCACACTGGTTTGTATCCATGTCCCGGGTCCTCCTGTCTGATGTTTGAACTTGTGAAACTTATGCAAGTCAACACAGTCTCTGGTCAAGCCACACAACAACAATAACACCACCAGCAAACACAACTCAACCGCAACGTATCCACAGACTGACAAACCAACAAACCAACAAACCGACCAACGTGCAAATAATAAAGAATAGCCAAAAGAATGACATAGGAATAGCGATAAACAGATCGCCAGACACAGATACCCCGACGAGTCTCTTAATTAAAGTGAGAAAAGTTCTGTAGCTCTGTGAATTCCCCCAGTGTCCCAGTTGGGGAGGGGCGGCCGCCCTAAACCGCATTAGACCGACATAAACTGCAAACCGCATGCAGGCGGCCAGAGAGCGCACGACGGAGGCAAGCGAAGCGGTTGAGATACAAACTGCCCACTCTATCTCTTCCGGCAGTTTGTGTCGATATTTGTGTCCGACCAGCAGGCCAGCCAGAAGACTTCCCAGAGAAGGTAAAAAAAACACACACACAAACACACAAGAACCTACAAACTCACGAGGGACAGGAAGGATGGAAAGAGTAGAACTACACTTAGACCAGTGGCCAGGGCCACTTAAGTTACCTGATGTTGGTCTTTCTCCACGCGGCCTCCCTGACGATCCGTTTGTTTTGCTACAGTTTATCTTGCTGCTTTCGTGGCTCCTACTACTGCGACGACGACGACGGCGACGTCCGTCCGTCCATCTAAGCGATGACTTCAAATGATTTAACGTTCTGCACGGAGCACCGAGGAGGGGAGTAGTTTAACAGAGACACCACACCAGTGTGCGGACGGTGCCCGATCGCCCTCTATCTGCACCAGGCCTAGTTAATCCAGATGCGAGGGGCACTTGCCGCTTCTTCAACTGCTATTAGCCGCCACTTATAATCTCATTAAACGGAAACACGGTTTAATCGTCGACACTTCACCCTGCCAGCACCGGACTCACTCGCGAACTCACCGAAAAACGCGGCAGGACTCGTTCCCTCACACACTCGCGTACGCACACAACGAGGAAGGATCTCTGCCCGAAGCGAAGCACCTCGGCTGACCACAAAACGAAGCCGTCCTACTGCACCACGCTCCGTCCTAAGCACGACGGCGAACTTCGCAAGCGATGCGACCACAAAAGACACAAGACACAAGCACACCGAGCACTCACTTCTGTGGCTGAGCTACACACTGGCCACACTTTGTTTTCACTCTAGGTACACTCTGACTACACTCTGGGTACACTCTGTGTGCATGCACAACCGACGTTCCTCCACTGACGAGTGCGAACTAACTGCGACCTCACAAGGTAACTCGAATGCGAACCACCACGTCCGACTGCCAATCTATGACTGAATTCGTTCTACCGGTTGGCCACAATGTTTATGTTGCTCGGCGAGGAAAACGCGCGCTTCACGCAACCGAGTCGGTCGTGCGGAGTGACAATGATGCCAGTGTGAGGGGATTTTGGGGAAAAGTCTTTCCTCTCGTGGAAACGTGATGCCGGTGTTTGCTGATGTTTCCTACCGGTGGCGTTGGGGGTGCAACGTGTGCTTCTGCCACTTTGGCACGGCCGTAAACAGAGCGAAATGTTGATTGTGGCATAGGGAGAGAGGAGAGTGTGTGTGTGTGTATAAGGTGCATCTGGTGGAGTTTGTGGGCGAGAGCTTTCAACTGGCTGACAACATTTTGGGGAGTGAAGCTTTTCGCTGCAACTTATCGCTGATGGAGACTGTGTTGGGTACATTTGTGCTTAGCAGCATGTTGCCAATGAAGGATAGGGTAAGACATGCGGTTATTGGCGGCGGTGGGAATTGAATGGAGGCTTTGAAGGAAAAGTTCGTTGTCGGATAGAGGTTATGATTGCAAAATCAAAGAAGGAGGATTTTGCAAATAGCGCGTTAATTCTGAAGGGAGAGCACACACTAGGGACAAATTTGATAATCGGTAAAACTGAAGAGCGAAAGAAAAATTTCAAATTGGCAAAATTCCAAAATAACAAGTGTTCAAATAAACAAGATGGAGAAAAGAAAAAATTTAGTAAGCGATAGTTTGATTTAACATCGTGAACTTCAAATTTGTTCATTTGGGATGAACTCTGCCATTTTCTGTTGAGTTCAGGACTTCTGTCCGTCTTTGTCCAATTCGTTGTGATTGTGGTGAGAGCTTAAAATCGGCCCCGGTGCTTTTTCTGTGGACGTAGCAGACCAGGTTGCTAAGAGAGGTTATGACCCTTCTTCTTAAGGGAGCATGTCCAATAATTTAGCATCAGTTATCGACAGAAATGTCATAGTCAACTGGAGTAAAACTCTTTAATGTAAACTCTTTGTTAGAAATTCCCATCTTTAGTCAGAAAATATGATTTTAAGCGATTCTGATAATTGGACTACGTTTTCTGTTTTCCAAAGACCGCAGTTTCTGAAGGGATTACAAAAAGTTGTTGGGCTGGCACTATACATATGTATTTAGGCTTAACTATTTATGACAACAGCCTTGAAAAGTGTGTTCGTCCTCTCCTCCATAACAAGAGACCCAATTTCTCGTAATGTTAGCTGACTTAATCAATTTTTTTTGAAAACGCAACGTTCTTAACAAACGCGGTAAAGAAAATCTGTTTCAAGAAGTTCGTCTAACGGAACTTCAACTATACAGAGGTGTCCGAAGTTTGTGTTTCTGAGTGTCGAGATCTACATCCCCAAACCGAAAACTCCACAAATAGAAATTAGTCCCTAAGCCTCAAAATGTTAATTAAAAAAACCGAAATTTCATATAAGATAAGCGTTTCGCAATTTTTGTGTTTTGAACTTTCGAAATTTAGACCTTTCCAGTTTTCTGTTCGATTCTCTGATTTAAAATGATTTTAAAATCTGTCGGGATGATATGTCAATTGTTTGATAAATTAGCTTAACAAGCCATAACGTAGTTAAGTATCAATGAGGTTCGCAGTATTTCTAGTCAATAAGGTTCGGTTTGGTCTGCCCAAGTCTCTGTTGGGAAGTATCTTATTTAGCAAGACGATTATGTGCCGAGTATTGCTTTAGGGTGACGAGAATTAAACATGCACCTGTTAATTACCTTTAGCTGCATGAAGAAGACAATACTGAGTAAGTAAGCCCTCTCCCGAAGGACTAAGCTTGTTTTATATCACAGCTTGATCACCCCAGTCCTACTTTTTGGCGCGGAAACCTGGACGCTACTTAAAGCGGATGAGGAAGCCCCTAGTCTAGTTTTGTGTGATATTTTTGGTCCTGTTTACGTTGATAGCATCTGGAAAAGAAGATTTAACGACGAACCCTATGGGCTATACAGCGACATGCGCCTGGACAAGCGTCTTCGGATACAATGCTTAAGATGGCTAGGCCATGTAGAGCGTATGGACAGTACTGCTCCGTCCCGAAAAGTTTTCGAATCTGAGCCGTTGGGACAACGCAACAGAGAACGGCCTAGGCTAAGGTGGCGCACACAAGTGGAGAAGGACCTCAACCAACTTGGAATGCGCAGTTGGAGGCAGCTAGCGAAAGATCGTGCTGGCTGGAGAGGCATGTTGGTTGAGGTCCACCCCGGCCTGTAGCGCCACAAGAGAAAGAAAAAATAGAAGAGCATCATAGGAGGGCAAAGTTTATTTTAATTTTAAAAATTTTAAAACGAAAAGACTTCCGTCGCTCTTTTAAGCCCTTTTTAGTATTTTAAGAGTTTCCTTGCCAGAAGAAAAACATGTGGATTGCTCTACTTATGAGAATCAGACATGTCAAAATTAGGAAGCATATAGAAGAATTGTCATTTCTAAAAATTTAACAGGATCCAAACAGAACTTTCATTAGAGTAGCCTTGGCTTGCTGAGCTGCAAAAGCTGCTGCTAAGTACTCGTATGTAAACAATATCAAGACAAACCCAAATTTCTTTTCTTCAAGAATCAGTTGGATATGTGGTTCTTTCATAAATAAATGTAGCTTCGGGGCTGTAAAAAATCCGGGTGATAAAATATGGCCAATGAGTAGAAGTAACAGGACACTGCCTGTGTGTAAGTCCCGGCACCAAAGCAAAGCTTTCTTTCGTGACCAGTACACCCAAGAAATTTTATTTGCCTTTGCCGCCCACAAAGTCAGAGGATATTTGTTCCTATGGGGGTTGTAACACTTTCTAGAGGAAACGCTTTTAAAAGTTAAAAAAGGGTACGCAGCATACAGCTATTACTGGACAAAGGGCAGCTACTAGGACGTATCAGACTCACATATGGTTAGTATCAAGAAATAGTTATTGGAGTCCCGACAGCTAAAGAAGAGTTGTAGAGAGATGAAACTCATTACGAAAAATTGCAAACGTTGGCGCATAGGTGCAGCAAAGTCCCTAGATCCCGCATGGGGATGCAAGAACTAAGAAGAAGAAAGCAAACAGTGAGGTATATTTCCATGCTGCTCTCTTCAACCTACAGATGCGATTTTGTGCAGGTTTAGTTTAGTTTAAAAGGCATTTTTTTATTATTTATCTAATGGTATTTTAAAACTAGGTATAAAACGCTTAACCTATAACTACTTACTGGCTCAATGCGTTATTTTTTTTTAATTAATAAAAACTATTATTTATTTTTTAAAACTAAGAAAACGTTTTTTTAAAAAAATTAGCTATCTATGGAATTTTCTACAAAAATATCTTAATCTACCTTAATACATATATCCTATTCTAACTTAAAAATACTTACGATAAACTTTTTTTTTTTTTTTTTAATTATGTACAGTTTTTATATGTAATCTTAATTACTTACTTAACCTAACTTATACTAAATGTGAGTTGGCGGCCGTGGGGGACCAACCCTAACCTACCAGGCTGACGACAGCTGGGGTTGCTGGTGTGGCTCTAACCACCAGTAGAACCCCCGGTCCTTATCCCTGTCCATCCTATCACGGATGGAGATGGATGTGCTGAACCGGAGAACATCCCGACTAACGACGTTGGCGTCGTACAACAGTCGCCTGTCCACTGTCCTTCTCACCACGTGGTAGATAAGTGGACATACCTCCGCATCCTGGATTAGTCCAATGCGGTCAAGATACAAAAACGCTTGGTGGTGGAATAAAACCCCTATCCGGACACTGACCCAAGTGCAGGTGCTAGGCTTCTATTTACTTTTCGAAAATTTTTAGACAACCACTCGTGCCCTTGGTTTTTTCTGTTGTCAAGCATGGGGGTTGTAGGGGGCAGTATGTACCCTCGTACCTGATCCACTGTTTATTTGTGTCCAGCAATGAATTTTACTGATTTAACGTATAAACTTGAATCGTATTTGATTGTTTTTTTTTCATGGCGAAAATAAATAATAAAAGGGACATAGTACAACCAAAATTTTTGAAAACTTATACTCCATCTAATAGGAAAGCAACGTTTACTTTCCTCAAGCGGACTTAATTCCCTGCATTGCACATGTCCCCATCCGTTCGCTAATGAAAATTAGAATACACGTGAAATTTCCCTCATCGATGTCCTAACTGGTTTTCAAAGGGAAATAAAATGTGTTTTGTTTGAAAATTTCCACATTCACCTATCCCTTCTTGGAAGCCTTACCATCAGGCAACTTTCCCACCCACCCCAAAATTACCCAGAATGTATTCAAAGGTTCCACTAATTCCCTTCCGGCACGACCTGTCGGACTTCTCTCTAATTACCGGTTTTGAACACAGCATCGCAGGTCGAACAATTCATTAACACACACCCCGTCTTCCATCCAATCCATTGATTGACACACGCAGCCTTCCAACTTCCAACTCCCAAAAAAAGAAAAACTCGATTTAATTAAATTCCATGCCAGAGTTCAAACTCCCGATCGACCTCGACTCCAGCTCCACCGCTCGCCGCTCGCCGCCATCGAGCTGGCTGTCGAAAATTTGAATACAAATGTCTTACGCACGAAAGTCGTACTCCCTGCCTGCAGGCAGGTAAATTATGGTCTCTCCCCGCAGAAGGCGGAGGGACGCAGACGAACACACCGAGGAGACACAGCCGCGGACCGGAGAGGATTCCTCAATGAATGGACCGAAGTGGCTCTCTGCTGGAGACTACGCGCGAACCACACTCAGAAACCCACACCAACAGAACATGCCCTCTAGCGCCCAATAAGATGTAATCTGTCAAAATTATATCGTCCGGTATCGGGGCAGGAAAATCTTTCAACAAAGGCATTTAGGCGGTCTTGCCGTGGGTTGCCTCGCTCGTTCGTGGTGTGTCGTGTTTTGTGCTCTTCATTTTCGGTTCTTTATGTGTTCCATCGTCGGTGCGGTGGGTTCAACGATCGCGTCGCTGCATCGACTGTTTTTGGCTGTTTACAATCGATGCCCCATCGATGCGCCGCGATACATTGCGTGCGTTCCGTTCTGTTTTTTTTTTTCTCGTGTTCGCTTTGATAGACGTGATGTCCCGGCTCCGGATGCATGTTGCACCGCCAGACCGCTGGCTACTAAGTGCCCTCGGTGTCCGGACCGTCCGTCCGTCCGTGTCCGTCAGACCATCGGCAGCATGTAATTACCCGTCGATCTCTGGACGGATTCGAGGGCACCGAACGACAGCAGGAATCCCGTGTTTGACTGGTAGTTAGTGCACAAATTTTAGATAAACGCTGGTTAATGATCTGCTGGAACAAAGTCTTTCCCACCTAAGCGCCCTGGGCGGTGCGTGGTGCGTCGTCGGCCCTCGCCAGCGGGCAGGGGTTCGCTCGGCATCGATTTTTACGTATCCAAGGAGCGATTCATACAGCGTCAATTTTTCGGCAGGACCTCTCCGCCATAATGTCAGAGATTTGTGGATCCAATTACCTCTGAAAATCTGTTTCCATTGTTACCACTTGGGGGCCGGGATGGCTGCCGAATGGCGGATGTTTTCCTGGAGGGGGGGGGGGAGTGGAGGGTGGTCTAATAAGCAGGGCAAACATCCTTTCACGTTATTGCCCGTCGCACATGTGTGTATCGGCGGCGGCGGCACACAATGGCTCTGTGTGTGCGTTGTTGTATCCCCATTTTGATTGAGGAAAAATATCAAATAATCGTTAAAGTCATTGGGGCGCAACGGTAATTGATTAGATTAATATGTTGCAATTATCGTTTCCCCGTTGTCGGGCCATCGATGGGTGTGGGGTTGTCTGTCGGTGAGCTCGCTCGCCTCTTTCAGGGATCATTAACGGCTAGAATGGTTTTTAATCGAATGCATTAGTTCAGTCAGCAGGATAAATAGGACGGCCATAAGAAGCCGGAAACTCCGAGGTGGATGGTGTGGGCGCAAAATCGATGATACTGCCGAAAAAAAAATATCGAAGCTGAATTTGTCTACATGTTGGGGATGTTTAGACATTTGCCCGAAGGGGCGAACGGAGGAATTGGTTTTCAATTTTGTTTTTCATACTTCCTTGAGAAATATTCTTGGCAACGAAATCGGCTTTCTTTGCGTGGTTTCTTTAAATCGGGCCTAAGTGACTCTGCCTATAGTTTTTATCTATCTGCTCCGGTAGGAACTTTCAAACAGTTGATAGCTGTCATATTGCTCAAGGAAAATGTGTCAAATTGGCCATCATTTGCTCAGCCTGATTTGTCAAATGCATACAGACAGCATTCAACAGAGACTTTCTGTCTTTCGAATTGAACAACATCAAAGAGGAGATTTTATGTCTCACAATATAAGGTATAAGAAAAAGGTCTCAAAGTCTCCTGCCACTTGGTGCTCAAGACATTTCTATTCAGATTTTGCTATATTTTTGGAAAGTTTCTTTCTTTATGAGTTACAAGGTTTTCTAAGTCTTAAATGGATAACCTCAAAGCGGAGTCACTTCTTGAGGATTAGTCCTTGTCATTCGATGTGTCCCTGGCCTGACTTCCTTGTGCGTTTTCAATACAAAGTCTGTCTTTGTTGTTCCCCTTACAGTCCGGGATGCACCTGGGCCTCAACCAACATGCCTCTCCAGCCAGCACGGTCTTTCACCAGCTGCCGCCAGTTGCGCACTCCAAGTTGGTGGAAGTCCTTCTCCACTTGTGTGCGCCACCTTAGCCTAGGCCGTTCTCTGTTGCGTTGTCCCAATGGCTCAGATTCGAATACTTTTCGGGCTGGAGCAGTGGTGTCCATACGCTCTACATGGCCTAGCCATCTTAAGCGTTGTATCCGGAGACGTTTGACCAGGCACATGTCGCTGTACAGCCCATAGAGTTCGTTGTTAAATCTTCTCCTCCAGATGCCATTAACGCAAACAGGACAAAAAATTGCACTCACAACTTTTCGCGAAAAGACTAAGGGCCCTCTTTCTCCTTTCCTCGAGAAATTTTCTCAGCCACTTTTAATACGGTCCAACATTCAGTACCATAGAAAATAACTTGAATGGTCAAGGTGTTGTACAAAGTCAGGATGGTCTTTCGAGAGGCAGCCCTGTTATTTAATTGCCTCTAGAGCCCGAAAGGTGTGGTTGAAAAGAATGGCTAAAATATTGATTATCATAGTGAAGTTGTTGCCCTTGTGCCTCTTTTTATCAGAACGTACAAAAAGGCTCCGCTGTATTTTGGTGCAATTCAAAAAAATCCTTATGCAAAATCAGATTTCAATCAAGTACTTAAAAATAATAATTGAATGCCACTACAACCCACACGGGACTAGGTTCTACAGCTACTCGTGTTGTGCGTGCTACTCTTCTCTCACCTTCTGCATGTGGCTCGACGCACTTACAAGGCGGCGACCACATACCAGCCATTATTCTAGTTGACGTTTTGCCATTTTGTCTCATGTCGGATAGCGTCATAATTCAATAGAATTTCCGTGGCTTTTCAGAGTTTTGCAGAGACCGACACAAGCGGTAATGAGAGAGTGCAAGTTACAGGTTGTACGGTCAATGCATCAACTCATTTTCTGGATGACAGCTCCCTTTTTGATGATCAATTGTGGTCCCTCTTTCCTGATAGCTTCATTCAAACGATCGAGATGTGCAAAGTAGAGGGTAGAATTAAACGTCTGGTCACATTCTAGCAGCTCAGAATAGACAACTAAACCAGACACTCACGTTAACTTATTATCTACTTGAATCCAGGCTTTAAAGTTGTTTGTGGGCATCACCGGCCTTTGATCATAATCGCTTGAGGTGGATATTCTCGGATATAAACCATTTTTCTTCACCCGTAATGGGAAGCTCCATAAAATGTTTCATTCTTTGTTTGTTATTCGTTTTCTATTTTTTTCACCCAAACAGCGACCTTTCAGTTGATCTCCTGATCACAATCTGCTGACTCGTTTGAAGATGATAGACATCAGAATTTTAAAAACCTAAATACGAAATGAAGCAATTGAATGGCAAAGCCGTCTCTCGAGAGACGAAGTTGGCTTTGGGAAACATTTTTTACAACCCTATTCTACTATTGGCGCTGTAACTTTGACGTTAGTAAAAGCGGATGAATAATCCCTTTTCGAGAGGAAAATTCTACGTGCGGTTTTTGATTCTGTTTGCGCTGATGGTATCTGACAGAGAAGATTTAACGATGAATTCAATATGCTGTTCGGTTGCATGTGCCTAGTCAACCAAAACAACGTTTAAGATGACTAAAGCATGCAGAGCGGGTGGATAAGACCGATGGCTGGTGGAATCCGGAGGAAAAGGCTCGAGAATTATTAATAATTGTGACCGAGAACAAAATATGTCTTTTTGACAAACAAAAAATCAACTCTTATTCCTAATTCTCTTCAGTGTTTTATTCCTTTTTTGGCAGCTGTCCTGTGGAGTGCGCTTTTACCGATGAGTGTATGCAGTTTACAGGATACAAAGCTTAAGACGGCTAGGTCATGTAGAGCGTATGGACACCACTGCTCCGGCCCGAAAAGTATTCGAATCTGAGCCATTGGGACAACGCAACAGAGAGCGGCCTAGGCTAAGGTGGCACACACAAGTGGAGAAGGACCTCACCAACTTGGAGTGCGCAACTGGCGGCAGCTGGCGAAAGATGGTGCTGGCTGGAGAAGCGTGTTGGTTAAGGCCCAGGTAAACCCCGAAGTTCTGTTTGCGGATTTGAACCTGTTTGCAAAAATTCTACGAAGAACTCGACGGCGACGTCAGAGGTCATGTAGAGTGTTTTAATCAAAGCCAGTGTGACAACGTAGAGGGCGACTTCGTCTAAGATGACACCTAGAAGTGGAGAACGATCTCTAAACTTAGGATGTCAGATCTTACAGGACAGGCATGTTGGTTGAAACCCAGGTTCACTCGAACTGCAAGGTCACTCAACGGAAAAGAAGAAGGGGAATAATCGAAAATATATCACAGCGTAACAGAGATAGGGAACATCTGCCTGGACCTTCCAAAGGTGAAGCTTCAAATGCTCTCAGATGAAACGGGCTAAATGATGCTTCTGTTTCATAAGCAAAGGAGCAAAAGGAGAAAGACAAATGACATTGTCAGCAGCTCAAGAAGATTAACTTCTGAACCACAATTTAGGTATATGTCTTAATCCATGGCACCACCGCAGTCGAACAACAAACTATCCCCCATGACATCTCCCACGCAGAGCAACTGATTAATTACCTTTCAAAAGAAAGTGAAGCACCCGTACTTGAGATGGAATTCCCTCTGAAACCAAGTGCCACAACACCCCAGAGACTCTATCAGTCTGCACAAACAATAGACCACGGTTTCCCCAACAAAAAAAAAGAAGTGCGACTTCACTGTAGTCTCCGCTTCAAATTCAAAATATTCAAGAGACGCCAAAAAGAAACTGAGCGCCCCTTGGGCTCCCGTAGATTGGCACGTCAGGTGGCAGTCCAAGCGACACCCCTCTCACACCGCCCTGTGCGCACAAGGAACCCCAGAGCAATTAAAATCGCCGTAATTAAATCGAAAAACATGCATGGCCTGCGAAGATGAAAACCAAATTGTCGCTCTAGATACGGAGGAGGCGCCCATTCTTCTTCGGGTGCGCTTCCATTTGTAGCCCGATGTTCGTGTTCTGTGAAAGCAATTGTGCCGATTGTTTGGTATGCGTCTTGCCGACAACGACGACGACTACGACGACGATGAGGGCGTGCAACGGGCGGCGGTCATGCAATCTGGGGGAACTAAGAAGCGGCTGCTTTTCTTTCCAGCTGAGTGTGGAGTGTGCTAGCCCGCAACTGGAACGGCAAAACTAGTGTGAGCGTGGCTAAGCCCTATTAACCGCTGAGAACTAAATAGGGTTCTATGCTCTGAGCGTTATTTAATTACGAAGTCTCTAAGCCATTCGCCGGCACCATTGTGTGAGATCTTGTGTTCTTTTGGCGGCAGTGGTGGGATGCTGGGAGATAAGGTCAAGAGAAAGGCTTGTCTTGGTAATGAGTTCAGAGGTTTCGAGCGTGAATTAAGTTCACTTCTAAAGGAGTTGACAGTTGTTGCTGTCAGAGAGTGTACATCTTATGTAATGAAGGTGGCAGTGTTACGAACCTCATTCTACCCTGTAGCTGCTCAAACAGATTTCACGGCGTCACGGAGATCTGTGTCGTTTCAAGAAGAAATGACAGCAAGGAGTGTGTAGGCCGGCCTTGGTTTAAGTGACGAGCGACGAGTATATGCAAAAAACTCGCAGTCGTGAGTTCTAAGCAAGAGTGAAGCACGTTGTTTATGAAACGTTTCAAGAGAATGTCGTTTCAGTTGCACTAGGCACCTCAAATGCACGTTCTTTAGAACATGTTCACCATTAAATTTGTGTCACAAAAATGGGAGAACTCACTGACCAAATAATTCTAAACTGTGGCAAAATTCATTGCAAGCTGTTCCTTGTTTTATTAGGAAAATACTTAAAAATACACAGGAAGGTTGCTTCTATAGACATCATACTAATTTGGACATATGTCGGTAACAGGGATTTTTAGAAAGATGTCCACGCGATTCTGTGCAGCCTTTGGGTCACAATTTTTCCACCTGTAGATGCTCTTTCGCCACAGTCTGTCTTTAGTTTGAGCATGATCGTCTCAAACAGCGCACTCCTTGTGGTGTCTAAGTGAGTGTCAACCTTGTGATGTCTGTTCACAGTATATATGTGTACATACGTCTAAAGCATTTGTTAACGAAAACCTGAAGAGTAACAATGATTATGATCGTCTTCCAAGTCTCGCACCCGTTGAAATTAAATAATTGAAGTTTCCTCGAGTCGGAGAGCTCCCGACGTTGGCAAGTGAGAATTAAGCTTGACGGACTTGGAGACAAGATGTCCGTTCTGCACCTTCATCCTTCCACAAAGTACTGCCTAGGTTACAGAATTTGTTAACATCTTCAATGGGTTTCCAGCCTAAGCAGAGAAGTGTCTCGCCAGTTTTGGCCGATTCTTATTAGTTTTATTTGGTCGCTTTGATTCTCAGAAAAACAGCTTTGGCGTTGAAGGGCCGAGCGTGCAGTTCTTCCGGACCATTGGATTCCCTTAAAAGAAGACGACGTAAGGTGTGCGGCTTAGGCCAAGGTCAAGGAAGCTGGTGAAAAACAGGAGTGATAAACTGCACCCTTGCCTTACACCTCTTGAGCTGATTAATTAGGTGCTGTCTTTATTCGTGAGGCACACCTTGTAAGGCGCCTCCCGATAAAACTCCTAGATGAACTTGAAAATGTAAGGTGCGCGTTACAGATGACTTTACCACCGACTATGTCAGAGGGTCTCTTGAAAACCGTGAATTACAAGGGGAGTTACCTTTAGGCGACTGTAGTAGCGCTCAGACTCGAAAACTGACAATTTCTTCCGGGGGAAAACCAATAAGATCTTCTTTGATATAGAGCCTAGGTCTTCAGACAACCTAGGCTCTTTATCAAACGACATTAGGGCATCCGTCACTTTATCCAAGCAAAGGCGGGACATTGACGGAGGAAGTGCTCGGCAGTGTCTTAACCTTCTCTTAAGGCGTCGCTCGGGGTACCATCATACTTAAGCATTTAGCTAAAGTGAAGTGTTCGGTTTGTACGCAAACAAGTCCTCTGCCTAGAGATAACAGAAAAGCCGCGACTTTCTTGCTGGCGTTTGAGAGCATGCGCTTGGTCAGCCCTAATACTGGAGACTCATACCATCTCTGGTTGTGCTGTAGAGGGACACAACTGTCGACGGAAGCCCTAACCAAGGTATGAGGTGTTTCTTGATTAGCTGCCTAAGATACATTTGTGTCCATTAAGGGACAGGATTTGTTAATGACCTTTGTTGTTAATGACTTTTCCAAAACCTTTATAACCGATAAGTGGCAATAAAAGTGGAAGAAAAACTGATCGTTTTCTTAAACAACATCGTTGGTGAATAGGGAAGTTCTTGACAAAGCTGCCCGCAACGCATCATGGCCAGACTAGTCGACTGGCCTGTCGAAGTCAGGAAAATATGATTTCTGGCTGACTGCCCTGTCGAGGTTCGGTAAATATGATTTCCCTCCCATTCTTGGCTTCGTAGAAAAGTGAAATGCACATGTATTTATGGAGAGCAGCTCTCTTTCTCTTTCTCTCTTTCTCTCTGAGCGCGAGTCTTGTAAGACGACACGGCTAAAACTTGCCTATTAGTAGGGGTGAAAACAGGTCACGGATCGCATTTTCCTCCATTGCTCAGATTTCTTTGTTTTAAACTATTACTCTACATTCCTCTGTTGGATAGCGAAAATAAAGTGGACAGAATTGGATGACGGGCACGGTTTGCATTGCATGGGTCGACTACCGTTCTCGGCCTTCAGATCATTATTGAGAGCGCAATGCATCTCCTAGCGTCCATTATAGTTCTTGTCTGATCGACATCGACGGTACTCTGGGGCAGTGGTCGGTGCGGTGACTTAATTTCGCTGACTTAAGGGTACCAAACAATGCCTTTAGCGTGCGCCATTTATAAAAAAAAATTTATAGAGAGGACATCTCTGCGGTATGAAGGATTCGATAATCCCTTTGCTGCACACACGCCTGGCTCTCGAACAAGTGCCATCGTGCGTTCCGACAAGGCTGGTGATTTATTATTTGTGTGTCCTTCAAATCAATGGTCGCAGTGACGTAGTGGGTAAATGCGTCGACTCACTCGCACTAAGTTACAGATTTGTTTTCTGGACTGAGAACATGTAACTTGTTGGCATTTTCACGACACCATCGTTGCTAACAACACCCAAGGAGAACCAATTGTCCATGAAAAGCCTCTTAAGTTTCAGCGTTCAAAGTCGGCAAAAAACTGTAGGTCCCCTCTACTCGTGAGAGAACAGTTGTCCGCGCAGCACGAAGCTAGACAGAAGCTAAACCCTGGTCCCTTGTTGGCTGTAGTGTCGCTCAATTATTCATGCTTTCAAACCAACACTGGCTTCGAGTGTTGTGAGGGAATTCTTCTTTGGTCACAGCGACTGGTTGGTATGTGTAGAGCTGCTGTAACTTGCCCCTCTGCTTTGCAGTCATAAACTTGAAGCCGGTGTTGCCTCGTCGCATTTTACATCACTCTCCGAACGTGACACACTTTATCTTAGCCTCCTACAGTGGGCATTCATTAAGTCATCGCGGAATCAGCGTTTAATCTCTCACACGGACCTTTCCTTATCGCCTATGGCTTATGGTGTCAAAAACCTTTTCAAAATCGCATTCCAATAAATCGACTTGAAGCTGTCTATTCCTTCAAATTTGTTACATGTGAGGCGAGTGGGTTGTATCTTCAACTTCTCTCATTAAGGCGCCCGTCAAAAGATCAAACCTGCGAGTCTCTTCATCTTTTCAAAACAGTCACACATGCTTCAAATTAGCGCAGTACTTTTGTGAAACCCCATCCTCACGACATCATCTCCCACAATTTAGGATTATTACACCCCGCACATGCATGCAGACAGGCCCGCTTCGAATGTCTTCTTCACACAAACCGAAAAAAGCACACCCGCCCCAAGTTCAGTTGCCTACAGCCTGTTCAGCCGCCTAAAACGATGGTCTGGTACAGAGTTTAATTAATAAAACGGCTCCTTAATTGAAACAAGGACATGTCGCTGCGTACAGCGTGCCTTGTCGCCACCCCCGCCCTTCCGACGTTGTCGGGCGCAAATTGCTTGACAATCATCCGTTTAAACACCGGAGCAGTTAATTTAATTGCGCCACCCTGTTCACATGTTAACCTAATGAGTTAATTAAGCCAGACCGTTAAGGGATATTGCTTCCTTTACCTATAAAACGGGAGTCCTGGCGCTGGGCTCTGGGCGTGTGTCGTGTTTGAATCCGGGAACAGGATGCCGTATCGGAGAGGTCGTCAGCCGAAGGCGAGTGCTGCCTGGTGGATTGAGAAGATTCCAAAGCGACGGGAGCGCCTCGATTTCGCTCAGTCACTGAAGGAATTCCTTCGAAACTTATCACTGCACGGCTATGGCAAGTTGATCGAGGAGAAAAAGAGTTTCGCTGAGAAGTGAGTGGGGATGGGGGGGCAGGTTGCTCTGCGGTTGAATGAAGTATATTTTTCCGGCAGACTGATTTGGTTCGGAATGCATTTGATCACCGCGGGATTGCTCATCGTCTTCTTGCGGTACACAATGGACGAGTTCATGTACCAGCACTTGGACGTGACTCTGTTCGACCCGCTGTACCCGGTGGAGAAGGTCCCTTTGCCAACGGTGTCCATTTGTTCGATTAATAGGATTTCAAATGCCTCTGCCTGGGAGTACGCCAAGGAGCTGTAAGTAAACTTAAGTTGCGTGTGTAACCTATGGATGACTGACAGCCCGCTGTAGTAGTGCAAAGGACTCAAGAGAGCGTGACGCGGAGTTCTTCTACGAAAACATCAAATTGCTGGCGTCTCTCTACCGGCCGAGGTTTGTGGCAGACCTCAACAAGGCCATACACTTCCAGGGCTTCTTGGACCTCTTCGACACTGCGGATGACGAAATCTTCTTCGACACGCGGAAGAGAATGCATCTGGTAAGCGCGTCCGGCTTGCATTTTGCTAGACTCTCTCACATCCCTCCCATAGTTGACCCCGACGTGTGGGAGTATTCTGAAAAAGTGCGCTCTGGGTGGTAAAAAGTTCGATTGCGCGAAGGAGTTCGACATGATCTGGACGCAGTACGGTTCCTGCTGCACATTCAACATGGGAAACAAGTAAGTTTTTGGTTTGAATGGGTTCTTGACTTCATTTGATGTCCATTCAGATACGGAAAGATGCCGAACAAGCCGCGGTTCTACGGGCCAACGCAGGGTTTGTCGCTGACGCTGAGATCTCTCTCGAATGACACTTTCTACAACGTCTTCGAAACCGACGGATTCATTGTGAGGGTTGAGTCTGAGGATGGTCTGAGGTCTGATCCAGTGAATACTTTCAGATATTGATGCACCCTGATGGTGCGTATGCGGATGTCGCTTCCGGCGGAGTCAGCGAAAAATTCATCCCCACCCAGCAGGACTCATATTTGGCAATCTCACCCAAACTGACCGAAAGTGTGCCGAGCGTTAGACACTACAGTCCAAAGTTGGTAAGCCGTCTCCTTGACACTCCTCTTCAGTCAAGGCCGTTCAGATCTGTCTAGACGCAGTGACATTCAACACTAACCCGCTGCCGTCTTTTCAGCGCGCCTGCTACTTCCCCGACGAATTGCCAAAATTGTACGGCGACAACTACAGTCTCAATAAATGCATAACCCGCTGTCGCATCCGCAGCATCATCGTCCTCTGCGAGTGCCTGCCCTTCTACTATCCGCACCAGTTCTTGGACACCAACACCGAGACGGTTCACTGTACACTCCAGCACCTGGAGTGTCTTAATCGATACGAGTGTAAGTGTGTTCGACCCAGTTCCTGACCTCCCCCCCACCCAACCCCCAACATTAATATTGCAATCCTGCAATAAAAGCATGCCCCTCCACGCGGCCGGCATCATGAAATTGCCATCACGACTGCCTCGACCTGAATTTTTATTTCTCACAAGCATTACCGTCTTCATTCTGGCCATCAGTTAAATGGATGAACGTCATAACCCAGAGACAGGCGGTTCGAGGACTGGAGCATGAAATGGAAGACGGCCTTTATTGTCCCGAGTGCCTGCCGTCGTGCTCCGACATCCAATACAAGGTGTCATTGATGTCGCTACCTTTGGATCGATTCCGCTATAACGGCGGACGGATTCAGTGAGTCATGACTATATGTGTGTGTGTGTGCCGTCAGCGTCTGCACGTGGCGTCTTCAGCAATTTATGATCTGAAATTTCAATTTTTCATTTGGTTTTGTTTTTTTTTTTGCCCTCCCCCCGGCGCGGTGGCTTCAGCAACATAACGGACATCACCAAGTTGCAGCTGTACTTTGCCGAGCAGACGGTTCCGGTTTACAGGAAGATTATTAAAAATTCCTTCTTTGAAGTCTTCAGTGAGTATCCGACGATAGGCCGTGGGTGGTTGAAGCGTGCACGGCACACACATTGAGACGCGATGACAAATTGGTTTTGGTTCCGTGCCGTAGGTACGATTGGCAACATATGCGGCATTGTGACGGGTTTCTCGATGGTGGCGGTCTTCGAGATATTGTACTTCTTCGGCGGGCAGATTCTGACGACGGTGTGGGAGGGCTTTCGGGGGGAAAGCAATAAAAGCGGTGGTCGCAGACAGCTGAAGTTAATCATTCGTCCTTGAGTTGATATCGCTGTGTACTGGATGAGAATTGGTAATTGGATGTTTTCTAATGGAGTGTGTTATGCCACAAGAAAGGATTCACAAGCTGGGAGACGTTAGAAGTTAGAAGACGAAAGGACGAATGTTCAAAATTTTACCTGTGCTCTTATTCACTAATTTTTTGCAAATATCTAAATAAAAAATGAAATGTTTGGTGTGATACTTAGATTTGAACGTGCCTGAAATTTTTTCATCTTTTTGCCAGAGCTGTACTGAGTTGACTTGGTGGGCAAATGCGTTTTTTTTTTTTCGTGCGACTATTCAGCCACAAAAATTGAAATAATAAATTCTGCTCTCTGGAAGTTGACGCTTAGCGAAACAATTCTCTTTAGAACCCCCTCTGTCGAAGGCCCCAATGGAAACGAAAGAAAACTGGGGAAAGACCAGCATAGTTGAGCCGAAGAGTCAGCTATTACCTGCGAAAAGCCTTGGAATTTGGTTGGTTCAGTATCTCTAGGTTTTAGACAAGGCGACGCATTGTCATGTGAGTTCTTTAACATCATCCTTGAGAAGATCGTACGTAACTCACAAGTCAACACCAGAGCCACGATCTTCCAAAAGTCAGTTCAATTGCTAGCTTATGTCGACGACATTGACGTGATTGGACGAACACAGCGAGCCGTCAATGATGCGTTTGCTGGCATTGAAGCGGAAGCGGCTAAACCGGGTCTGGTGGTTAATGAGGGCAAAACGAAGTACATCCTGTCATCACGAAAGAACGCACAACATCGACGTCTCGAACACTAAGCAGCAGAAACTTCGAGGTAGTCAAGGACTTCGTCTGCCTCGGCTCCGCGGTAAATAGGGACAACAACACCAGTACCGAAATCAAACGGAGAATCACTCTTACCAATTGCTGTTTCTTTGGGCTCAAGAGGTAATTGAGCAATAAAGCCCTCCCTTGAAGGACTAAGGTTGCTTTATACAACACCTTGATCATCCCAGTCCTACTCTATGGCGCGGAAATCTGGACTTTACTAAAAGCGGATGAGGAAGCCCTTAGTCTTTTCTAGAGAAAAGTTTTGCGTGCGATTTTTCGTCCTGCTTGCGTTAATGGCATCTGGTGAAGAAGAAGATTTAACGACGAACTCTATGGGCTGTACAGCGACATGCGCCTGGTCAAGCGCCTTCGGATACAACGCTAAAGATGGCTAGGCTATGTAGAGCGTACGGACACCACTGCTCTGGCCCGAAAAATTTTCGAATCTGAACCGTTGGGACAACGCAACAGAGGACGGCCTAGGCTAAGGTGGCACACACAAGGGGAGAAGAACCTCAACCAACTTGGAGTGCGCAACTGGCGGCAGCTGGCTAAAGATCGTGCTGGCTGGAGAGGCATGTTGGTTGGTTCTGAATCCAGATAGTTACCAGAAATCCTACTTCAGCAAAGTCTTGTACAATGAAGCAAACCCATTGAGAATGGATTTTTTTATTTATTAAGCTGAATTGCTAATTGCATGAGCTATACCTTGTTCCATTAGTTTCATCTCTGGGCATACTATCTTTGTGCATGGCACCTTGAGAAGGTGCATCTAAACGGCTTTATTTCGCCCAAATCGTATCTTACTTAGACTAAAACTCTGAATACAGAATACGTAATGCATGTCATACGCGGAATAGTGGGCAGGCGACTCCAATACGAGCCAGACGTCCCTCGAAAACACAAGAGATAGGTCACAAATCGAGAGGCAACATCATTTCTACTAGTTCCAGCAGTCCCCGCCGCCGGTTTCGACTCGTTTATATAGGCAGTTGACAGTCTAAGCTATTTAACATAGTTTGAAAGGTCATCTTTTAGGTAGCCTTAAGTAATACGTTTACGAACTATAATCTGCAAGTTGTGCCTCTGCAGTTGTACCTGATGTTGAAAGCGATTGCCCACTTCATCGGAGAGGTGTGACATTTGTCTTCAATGTACCCCAATCACAGAAACTTTTGTCCTTAAGATCAAAAGACTAGAGAAAACTACAAGGACCGATTTTCGTAAACCTCTTTTGAAGTTATTGTTTCACCATCGTTCGTCCTAGAAATGAACAGGTCTACATGGTGGAACCTCCCAACCGAACTTGTGGAGCTTTTGATGAGTAATTATCAATGTGTATGGCCTGACAACTCCTCTTTTATTGGCCAAAGCCGAACGTTTCTGAACGTTTCAGATTGCTTTCTAAAATATTGCCTCACTGTTGGCAGGACACAATCGAAGTAAGAGTTTGGCCCTAGTGGAGTAGCTCGTAGTAAAGAGCTCCCTGTCAATCTCACAAAACACAAAACATATCAATCCTGGCTTGGACACCGTTTTTGAGGGCTGATTGCCATGATCGACCACGATCGTCTTCGTTTGATGTTGTCGTAAGTTATCCCGTTTTTCATCACTTGTTATCAAGTGCTTCAAAAATGGATTAATTTTGTTGTGATTCGAAATAGTGCGGACGTGACATGATATGACGGTCGGCTTCAACAAATTTCATTATTGTTCAACATTTTTCACAATTGGGCTTTTGGGGCGTGGTTCATCTTTAACCTCAAACTTACTGGAACGGAATTGACAGAGACAAAATTGTGCAAAGTTGACATACCTGCTACAGTATCAGAGCCATGAACTCTATTCCAATTAGATACAGTAGCTGTCCGAAGGGTATTTACTACTATGACTTCGCGTTCAAAGGACATGTCAACAAAGCTCTAATACAATTCAACAGAAACCGTGACAGCTCCTGAGGTAAACCGTACTATGCCAACTTAAGCCACAATCAATAAGAAATACAAGAAATGTATACACATCGACAAATGCTTCCTTGAAATAAGCTACGCTCAATTTCTGGAAATGTTTCTGACAAGTTGAAACGCCACCCTACACCCGACGATGAATGAATAAATTTGAAATACAACGAAGAACTTTCTCTGGAACACCCCTCGTTGGCAGGTAAATACTTAAACGCCCCTTCAACCACTGCCGATTAAAGGACTCCCGGCAATTACGCCTTAGAATGCATAATTCTGCCGAAAGCAAGCTTAGTGGTCACTCCTTGTCTATGCACAAGAAACCCATCCCAACACATCTCAATCATGAATCACATCCAATACATGACCTTTGAAATATTAAACAGAGACTCCTTGACATTTCACATAGTTTATGCACGCGACCGTATCAAATTGAGGAATCCCCGTCTACTCGTACATCGCACCCTCATGCCGAAATTTTAGGGCGCTCTAATTAAGACCGGAGCCCATACGAATTTCTTATCACTCCGTCAACTCGAGGACGTGCGGTGTGAATCGACTGCACATCCCTCTGGCGTCGTTTTAAAACACTAAAATCCACCTTTACGACAGCAACTCGTTTCATATACATCGAATCACTTGTTTATTGCACGGTAAAACACTACATTAAGTTGTTAATAATAAATACATCGATTGGTCGCATGTTCACTGCCACGGCATAATTCCTCATTTGTAGCTCGTTAAACTCCAGGACCCCTCCTCCACCACCACCACCACCAGTCGCCGGCAATTCCATCCATGATTGCACATAACATTATTTAAAACCCCACTCTGGCGGCGGCATTGAGTACCTTTGACTTTATGACGCACCTAAGGATAAATGGTTAATGCTTGAACTCCATTTTGTCGCCCCTGGTTTAGGGCCAAAATAATTTGTCGCCCTATAAAGAACACAAACTCAAGGATGATGGCCAGCGATATTCCGAGGAGAACGCCGCAATAATTCCCAATGTTGCCTATAAAAGCGGCATACAGTGAGACAGAGAGAGAGAGAGAGAGAAAGAGAAGAGAAGAGACGGCTGCGTGAGTTTCCCACAGATTCCGCGACATCGTCGCGCCGCATCTCATGCACTTACTGAAGGCCTCGTACCATGAATTCTTTACAATCTGCCGGTAGTACTTGACATACGATTCGGCGAAGAACACCCTAAGTACCGTGACAGCGTTCCGGTCACGAGGTCTGGAACAATACCTACAGTGAGTGGGTGCATAAAAGATGACGCCCATCCAACCTCGGTTGACGTGCTGTGGCCTTCTGGCGCCGTTCACGTCAACGGAGGTTCGCGAGCGCGTCTGTCATAAAAACGAAACACAACAAAAGGAAGGGGCGGGAAGCGATTGTCCTTACGGCAGACCATCTGTGTATGTCGACTTCACGGGCATATTGCTGGGGGAGACCTTGTAGGTCACATCGTCACACGACGGCAGACAGTACGGGCAAAAGAGGGCGTCCTCCGATTCCCTTTCCAGGCCGGGCACACTGATGCGACGTGACAAAACGTTCTGCCACTTGACTGGAATCAGGAATTCAGAGAAAAAAAATCACTCTTGAGGGGCGACGTGGAATGCAGGCTATTTGGCGGGAGCTTCCCCGGCGACAGGGCGGAAATTAAAGGTCGCTTCATCCAAATTGCCCATCCCGAGGCGTTCATACTCACAGCGGTACCTTTGGAGGCAGTCAACGTGCTGCAGGGTGCAGAACACGGTCTTCGTCTCGTTCGGGGAGAGCTCCACCGGATAGAAGAACGGCAGGCAGTTGCACAGGTTGACAACGCTCCTGATGCGGCACCGGGAAACGCAATTATTGAAGCTGTACCTAAGTTGTCCCAATTTATAGAGACTTGGGCTCTCGTCGTCAAAGAAGCAATTTCTCTGCAAAAAACCACACAAACACAAATATATTCCGCCTGCGGCAACTTCGGGCGTCTCACTCACCGTCCTCGGGCTGAACTGCCGCAGGGTGTGAACGCTGTCGATGACGTACGGCGAAATAGCCAGGAAGTTGTCCTGCCCATTCGTGATGAATACCTCGAGCGAGCCGCCCGAGGACATGTCCGGATATTTGTTAGGCGGGTGCAGCAAGACCTACTCGTCGAGGGGGGGGGGGATAAATTATGGCGGCGGCCAGCTGCAAAAAGGGGAGGGGGAAGCTTACGATAGTTCCGTCAAATAGAAGGCCGCGATAGAGGGTGTCTGCAGTGCTCGTGTTGAGCGTCACAATCAATCCCAGCTGGGTGTGGGCCAGACGGTTGTCCTTGTCCCGCATCCGATACCTAGAAAGAGTCGGAGATTGATGACAGATGTGCGTGTGCACCGTCTTACCTGTTGTCCCTGTTGAAGGTGCAGCAGTAGCCGTGCGAGGTGAGGATTCTGGTAAATGTCGAGTTGTGCAAGCAGTCGATCTTTTTCCCAGCTACCCAGCACTTAAGGATGAATTGACTGCAAGGCGGAGTGAGCTGAGAAAGAAACGTATGAGATGAACGGAGTTTAGTTTGTGATTTAGGCACTGTCATCAAGGATACATGGGAAACTGAAGCATCTTTGCAGTGGTTTATTTTTTAAGGGTTTTGTACCGCACAACAAGAAAACACACGTCATTCGAAGAATACAGGTTTTGAAACTTGACTGAATTCTCTCCGATGAGGACTAAGCTGACTTCAACCCGCGAATGTGGACCGAAAAAAGTGGGGACTATTTTATTGATCGGAGAGGTGACAATGACGATTTCAAGGGATTCACAGGGTGTGATCGACTAAGTGGGGAAGGGCAAAATGGTCACTTGGTTCTACTATACGGAATTATTAAGCCCATTTGATGTCCAAAACTAACACACAACCACCGCCGTCACCGCTAAGAAATTGATCGAAAAAGTTTACAAACGTCTGCCTCATAAGCCATGCTCTCTAAATTTGGCACCGTGGGACTTATTTTTGTTCCAAAACTTGAACTTGAAGGAAAAAAAATACTCATCGGGTGAAAACTTGAGTCGAATGATGGGGTTTTGGGCTCCATGATGAGGGCCTCTTCGGAGCCGTTTGTTTTGAAAAAAGTGGCGCTTACTACCGCCCTTATTACCCAAAATGTTGCTTCTGCTTAAGCTTACATCGTTGGTGCGACAACTGCAGCCATGGCATCTAACGTCAATGTGGCAGAGTTACCGCTTCATCAAAGAGTTTCTCTTATTCTTTGTAGAGCAGCCTAGAAGCTTCGTTTTCATTTGCATAAGAAGAATTTTTTTAAGGGAAATGACAAACATTCACAGTGGGCAAAGGTTCAGCGGCAATGGCCACTTTTGAGCTTTTTATTTACAGAATCCATGTTGTTGACTAGGTGTGGTTGATAGTCTTAAGTAGTCACGACTTGATGTCTTTATGGCATCTCAAGTATAAAAAACAGGGGTTCCACTTTTCTCAATGCTTATTCATTGTGTAGTCTCACACTTTTTTCTCTTCTACGCAAAAATTTAATTGCAATGGAATCTTCGAAAACGGTCACGGGATAAAATTTTAAAACGATAGCGGTTAAGAAAAAACATCAAAAATACCCTATTTTTCAAACACTATAGCAGGGTATGCGTTTATACGAAATTCACGGCAGAATTGAATCTCCAAATCTTAGCCCAACGAATAGTCGAAAAAAGTAAACCATTCAGAAAATGTTAAAGGAGGTCATGTGATTCACGGCATCTACCGGCAGGTTGCATAACCCCCTTTAAATAAAATTTGCTTTTCCCGAGTTGTCTTCTTAATTATGGCCAAATTGCATTTTTTTGCTTATTTAAAGTCCATGCCGTAGTCCTTGTCCACGTCCTTGACTAAGTTCTCTTCCGAATCGTGGACTAAGTTTTTGTCTTAATCCTTTGCTTGTTCAATTTCTTGTCCAAGTCCTTTTCTAAGTCTTTTTGCAAGTTCTTTTCTAAGTCCTTTCCCAAGTTTTTGGCTTAATCATTGCCTAAGTTCTTTCTGTCAAGTCCTTGACTACGTCTTAACTTAAGTTCCCAAGCTCTTCACTAAGACATTGCCAAAATGATTGTCCAAGTCCTCCTTTCAGGAAATCCATTTCAAACCTTGCACAAACAAATTGTCAATCCTAGCTTCAGGGAAATCCGAATAATTAAAAGGCACCCATATACACGATGTGTACGAGTACCTGGTTATATTCGTACAGGGTTGTTCACTTTGTGTGTTCAAGTTGGCAGCAATCTCACTTGACAACTGCCAAAATTTGCTATTTGTGGTGTCACAACATTAGCTGAATATTTGCCATTTACGATACTGGATACGATCTGTCCTAAGCTCGAGTATAACGCTCCTATCTGGTCTGGTGCTCCCAATACCTCCCTACGCATACTGGATAGAATCCAAAAGCGAGCGATAAAACTTATAGGAGACAACAATATTGCCAAGTCGATTGACTCGTTAGAACACCGACGCACTGTCGCGTCTCTGTCACTGTTTTATCGCTGTTTCAATAAGAAATGCTCAAACGAATTAGCCAGCTGCATTCCTCCCCTTCAAGAATTCACCCGCAATACACGCCTCGCTAGGAATGCTCATTAGCTCACCCTTAAGCCCACCTTCGGACGTACAGTTAAGTATAGAGACTCGTTCTTTAGCCGCACCACACGAATATGGAATGCTCTTCCCAGCTCATTATTCCCCTCTCATTACAATCCACAGACATTTAAAACCAATGTGCACCGGTACCTCCTCTCCCTCTCTTCCTCTATACCTTCGGCCCGTGCTGTGACTTTAATCTGGTCACTTAATGGTAGTCGTAACCCCTTTAGCGCGCGACAACTATAAAATAAAATTGCATAACAGTTAAACGACGCACCCGCTCCTTCTAACACATTGTACATGACTTAGTGATATGAGCCATGACATTCGAATTTTGTTTGATTAGATGACGTCCCACAACTTCTAGACTTCGCCTTCTCGGACTCAAATTAAACTCTTGACCCTTTAATTTGGTCCATATCCATATTCTTCAGCGCAAAACAGCAGGTTTGGGTCTGGGTCAGTGTGATTGGTACTTCGAGACAGGAACCTACAATAGTTTTTAATTGCTTTCCAACCTCAAAGGTGCAGCCGTTGACAAGTGTTTTCATTCATATTGCCGCAATTGTGTCATTTCCGAAACTTTGTTCGAAGTCAGGGAAGGATCTCATTCATTTCAAAATGGTGGTGACCCTGGATGTATTTTTTGTTGAGACCATCGTCTAAACCTTGCTGCAGTGTCACATAAGCTTGACCGTACCTTTTTTGAAGTTCTTTGGGCTCTGTTCAAGTAGTCAACCAACATTTGAGTTCAAAGAAAGTCTTAAGTCTTCACTAATGAGGTGTGTCTTGGGATCACTAGCTTTGTAAGAGCCAAGACTGGTAAGGTTGCAAAGTTAAATGTTTTCATAAGGAAGGCAAGGAACATGTGGGATGGGGCTCTGTATTTTTTTTGAAGGTGCCACATGTCACTGTAGTCTAGTGGATGCTACCGACCAACATTAATAAATTGACAGTATTCCAACTCGTCCTTGGGTTCCGATAAAATTAGGCTACAGGCCATGTAAATCTTTCAATCAGATTTTTCGAAGCTTCAAAGCTTACTCGGGCAACAAACACAATTGACGTGTCAACATCATAGTCGCTGTGGAACTTATTTTGTCTGATACAAGCGAAAATCGAACAATTCAGAAACCATGCAGGTCGTCGAGCACAATTCAGGCTAAGCTCTCTGCATCGACATCATTGAATTGACAGATTGCGGTCAGAGAAAACAAAAATCTGAAATTTTCCCCTCCAGGCTCCATTGAGGTTCAAAGGGATGTACAGAACTGCGCCCAACCCTTGTACGAGTACATCCCAAAAATTATTTGCCAACTTATTTGAGACTTCATCATCATCCCCTAGAGGTAACAGCAAAGCCACGCTCCACGCCGCACCGTAAAACTCGTCCTCACACAATGTAGCACAGAGACCACCGATAATCCATCCCACTCACCATTTTCATCTTTTGCATGCTGTTGTAGTAGCTCTCGTTCTCGGCGGTGCCGTAGAGATCCAGAAATTGCTGAAACTGATAAATATCGGCCGTGTCGACAGAGACGACGTCATTGTTGTACAGCAAGCCCAGCAATTTGATGCGTTCCATAAAGAATGTCGAGTTCCTTTTGTTCGGGTCCAGCTTACTCCTGCGAAAGAGTGGTGAGTCCCCAGTGCGCTTAGGCGGACAGACAAGGACGCCGAGACTCACAATTCCTCAGCATAGGCAGTGGCCATTCGCCGTGATATCCTGTTGTTGGAGCAAATCGAAACAGCCGGGAACGGCACCCATTCGATCGGATACCGGGGGTCAAACAATGTCGTCGCAAAGTACTGCTGTGCGAATCCGTACCACGCATCGGAGAGGAACACTATCAAAAGGCTTGCAGCCAGCGCGTGCACACAAAACCAGATGACCCTTGCGGGGGACACGATGATGAGAATGGGATATTATGCCCGAACCCGCCTGACTTACTTCTCCCAGAAGCCGTACGAGGCTTCTGCCAACTTCGCGTAGCAATGCAACGATGTGTGCCTGAGGAAATCTCCCAGATCCCGAGAGAACGACGTGCCACCGCTCTGGCGCCGCTGCTGCGGACTGGTCACCCACCAGCTAATTGACTTGTCAATGTGAAACTTTGTGGCCATCTCAATGAAACGCTGTCCTAAGCCGAACTGAGCGCTCGTCCTGCCGACGTGGCACTTAATATAGACCCAGACTCAAGCGTCTTGAGGACCTGTCTGGCCGCTAATGGATTTATATCATTAGGCCGGGCCATTAAGTGTTGATTAGGGGAATTATTTTCACTTCTTCCGCTCCGCCATCATCATTATCACTAGTCAACCGCAAATTAAGTGTAATTAATCCTTTTCCGGCTCCGCTGCTCCTTGAGAGCTGGGATTTTTCCGATTCCTTCGTCAAAGAGGTGCGCTTAAGCGGTTAAGTGCGGGCGGTGGCTTTCAAAGTGATGAAATGCTGTCTGCTCGCCTCTCGCCCCCTTGGGTCGGTGGGCTTAAATTTGTGAGGGTAATTTATTCAGCATCAAGGACATTTCCCTGTTCACACCTTCGCATCCAGCACCGCACGAGGAGGTTGGTCCTTTTGGCATATAAGTTGGTAGATTGTTTTTTTCTCCGTCGCGTGCGTCTAATTCATTTTTATTACCGCACGCCTTATCGAATCCCTTGGGGAGCACCCCGCATCTCAGCCCCGTCCGCCGCGCAACGCATACCCAGATGATGAAGAAGGTGGTGAGAAGAAGAAAAAAAGTCGAGGCGGTGGCGGAGAGGCAAAGAGAAGAATGTCAGCCTCCCACCTTATCCCCTCCCACGTGCATTATTAAATTACGTAGATTGAGAATATTATTTAACAAACAACCAACCCATCCAGAGGCACGGCATCATCTCCATGAAAGACTCAGCTCCAGAGCGCCATGCGAGCGAAATGTGTGCCGGGAGAGATGTCCTCCCGGCTCGGGCTGCCTCCTCGCCCGCCTGGATGCCTGACTGACTAACTCAAAGCCAGCCATGCTGCTGCTGGGATAGATATCCGAATTTTCAGCACTTTCCTCCCCGGTTTTCCTCGCTATAAAACACCCGAAAGAGTAATAATGCCATAAAACTTTACGATAGCTCGAGCTCTTGGTTATGCTTTTGTTTCCAGGAGTACCCGTCCCGTCCGCATTCCCACACACAGCCGCACACCGTGTGACAGGAGACCAACGCCAAGGAACGCACGAAAAAAAAAGCACGGAGCCAAGGCTCACAATTCTGATTCGGATATTTGGAACATAAAAAACGGCAAATGCAAGGAACGGCGTGGAAGTGGGTGGCGGCGATGCTGGGGCTGGATGAAAACCAAAAACACTGTTGTTGTACATTCTGTCTCATTCTCCATTAGCGGAATTCGTCCTTCCATCCCACCCTTCCGCGCTGTCATCCTCCCCGTTGGATACTAAATATTGCCAGAGACACAGAGCCGCACACCGACCCAATGAAGGATATTCGTCGTCTAAACAAAAGTGCAAAAGGTAATAAGGATCAGGATGAGCAGATAACAATATGTTGTTCGCTCGCTTGTTGGCTGCCTGCCGCTGTATGTGTGTGCTGTGTGGCTGTGTGCCTTTGAGGGATGAACGGAGCGAATGGATGAGGGGTCCTGTGTCAAATGTACGTTGACGTATGTGCGAAAGTTGTATTAGAGACTTGATAGGAAGTTTGACAAATGTACGCATAAAACACAGATGGATGGATCCTGGATGAGGGGATTACACGGGAGGATGTCTATGATGATGGAAAAAGGATGTGCGATGAAATGGTGAGGGGGGGGAGTGGGGGGGGGGTGGTGGAGGTAGCAAGCGGTGGCTGGTGGTGAATGTGAATTTACGTAAATTGGACAGGGTGGTGATCCCTTTGCCCGTTTTTTTTCCTCCCCTTTTCTGGAGCGGGGGCTGCTGGTCGCATAATACCCGGTAATAGGACTCAATTAATTATGGACCACGATAAGGACGGAAGGCTGTGGCGGAGGCGGTTTATTAAAGTCTTCTGGGAACACTTTGTGCCTGTCGGAGAGAATAAATTAAGGCAGCCGACTGCCACTTGATGATGATTTGATCGATGCCAAGGCCAGGACTCGGCGATAATCCCCCAAATCACGGTGTTAAGTGCTGGATATTTGTCAAACTTGTAATAAGCCTTTCAATCAGCCAGTGTGTGTGTCGGTGGAGATGAGATAAATCTGAGGGAGTTGTGGGTGGACGGCGCACGGACTCAACGGTGGATCGATAAGTTTGTTGTTTGTATTCAAGGAGGGTGGGGAGCGGATGATAAGGGGTATGATATGGATGCAAAGTGTTTTTCGGTACTTCAAGGACTAATGATGAACATCAGCAAACGGCTGGTTGGGTAACGAGATCCCTGGACTTTTCTAAGAAATTCTTTAGTTTGGGTGAAAACCCCTTTTTTATGCAACGTTTTTTTTCTGTCTCTTTAAGTAGGGAAGAAATGATATCACAACTGTGGCAGGAAAAGTGAAAAATCTCGACAAGTGTGTACCCCATGAAATGAATGAAGCCCGAAATCTAGGCCATCTAGCAACAGTTGCATAGCTGAGTTCAAGGCGCCGAAATGCAACGTTTTCCTCACCGTATAAGCACAAATCATGGAAAGTTCACATTGTGTGAGAGTCTTAAAAGATTTTTGTAGTGGTTGGATGCACACAAGAACAAATTCAACCATGGAAGGGTACACAATTGAGTAGTGCGTGTAGATTGTTAAATCTGTTTAAGAAAATGGGTGTTCAAACCAAAATGGATTTCCTGCACTTTGTGATTTTTGGACACCATTATCGACCACATGCATTCGTCAACAAGAAGAATTTCCACATTTCGCAAAAGAGAATGATAATTAAAAAGCCGATACATCAACCCCCAGTTAGTTAAAGATTGGTGAATACTCAATGAAGCTCGATCATTAATGAAATAAAAAAATTTGTGGCAACTAGAGACTAGGACCTAGCATCTTCAGAAACTGATGTTAATTGAACTTATAACAGGGTGTATACATTTATTTACCGATCTTTGAAACAAAATTGATTTTAGCTCATCGCAAGTCGACCCACACGCCAAAGGTCTAGGTTCGATTCCCGAACAGAACACTTGGCATTTTTCACTGCACCATCTATTTCGAGCTGCTGACAACACGACGACGACTCTCAAAGAGTAATTTTTTTGGTTATTTATTTGTAGTCTAATACATAAGTATTTACATATTACATAACGTAGTCTAGAACAAAAACTATTTACAGATATAAAGGAAGAGGTAATAAATGGTGATTTTTTAAAAGCTATAGGAAAGTTTATCAAAAGAAAAACACATAAAATTCAGCCAAATGCATGAAATCGTTCTGTGAATCGATACGGTCCATATAATTTAATGTTTGAAGATTTTTTCATGCAAATGTTGACCTTGGTTGCGCCCCAAATGGTCCATCCGCTTAGTCCAATTTTGGCAAACTCTTTCCAACATTTCGGCCGGTATCTCACGAATCATTGTTGTCCTCCAATGCGTCAATTAAAGTGGGCTTGTCTGTATAGACATGAGCTTTAACATAGCCCCACAAGAAATAGTCTAAAGGCGTTAAATCCCACGATCTAGGCGGCCAATTGAACGGTCCCGAAGGTGAAATAAAATGTTCACCGTACCCGCCTCTCAATAAGTCCATTGTTGCGCGTGCTGTGTGGCATGTGGCACCGTCTTGTTGAAACCACATGTCATGCAAGTCAAGCTCTTGCATTTTGGACAAAATAAGCTGAATATCATGTCACGGTAGCGCTCACCATTCACAGTTACGTTACGATTCGCATCATCTTTGAAGAAGTACGGTCCAATGATGTCACCAGCCCATAAACCGCACCAAACTGTGACTTTTTCTGGATGCATTGGTAGCTCTTACAATGCTTCTGACTGATATTCACTAGAAAATCGACGTACCCATTGCGCCAAAAATTAGCTTTATCGCTGAACACAATTTTTCGGTAAAAAAGTGGATCTTCGGCCAACTTTCCAAGAGCCTATTCACCAAAAATTTTACGTTGCGGTAGGTCGTTCGGCTTCAATTCTTGCACCAGCTGTATTTTGAAAGGCATCACACCTTAATCCTCCCGCAACGGACGGAATTGCTGCGAACAACGACGAATCGATAATTGATGGTCATCATAAACACTGGCCGATAAAGCTGCGATATTTTCTTCAGTTCGCACTCTACGTAAGCGTGTTGGTGGTTTAATGTCCAACAATGTAAATTTGGTGCGAAATTTAGTCACAATAGCCCGAATAGCCGCTTTAGTGGGTCGATTAAACTGACCATAAAATGGAAGAAGCGCTCGATGAACTTTCTTAACAGTGCACGCATTTTGATAATAAAATTCAATAATTTGCAACCGTTGTTCGTTTGCAGGACGATTCATGGTTAAAATATAGACCAAACTGAAGTTGTTTGACAGTGAAACAAAACACGAAACGTGCGTCAGCTGTTTGAACGAGTGTTGCCAAAAAGATAATACCTAAAAAAGAACCATTTATAATAAGGTATTGGACATCGTAAAAGAATAATGTGTGGTAAGGGAAAAAACACTACAAGCAGAAACCCTTATTATAACTCTTACGGCTATAGAGGCTTATAACTTTATTGCACCTAAGCCGAACTTGTTGATTAAGCTAATTAATTCAGAATGATGCGCATGAGTTCGGTCTCAGAGAGAGTACACTTAATTAAAAAGTTGGGTTTTAATTTATGAATGAGACATAAGATTGTGTAATATCAGCTCTTTCATGAAGTCTTGCAGTTGAAAAGTGCCAAGGTTAATTCAAAATTAGCTTAAGTACCTTGTTTTGAGAAGTTTATAACTTCCTTCTGTGAGTATTTGCACAATCTGCTCAAACAGGTGAATCATAAGTTAAAACTGGCTGGAAGATGGTTTTAAAAATTAACAATTTGTTTTCAATACGAAGCATCGACTTTCGATTGATAAATGGGAAGAGTATGTTAACCATTAGATTTTCTTTGTGTACTGTGTTCGATATATGTTTTTCAAATGTGAAGTTCTTGTCAAAAGTTACTCCAAAGTACTTGCAGTTTTCAGACCATTCAATATTGATCAAGTTCAATTGCAGGTTTGATTGGGGTAGAAACTGTTGTTTTCTGCGTCTAGTAAACCACATAGTCTGAGATTTATCAGCATTTAATTTTATTTTCCCTTTACTACAGAAATTTTGAGAAATGTCAAGTTCCAGTTCTGTAATGAAGTTATAGTGTCCTGTGCTAAGATGTTGGATAAGAACAGGGTTGAATCATCATCAAACAAAGTAAGAAAAGTGTTTCCAGTAGGAATTAGTAATCGTATATCGGACATAAAAATATTGAACAGGATGGGGCCAAGAACGGAACCTTGAGGTACTCCAAATTCAGTTATATATAATGACGAATGAGCTTGGCCTACAAAAACTATAAATTTCCTTTGATCCTAGAAACTTTGAGCAATTTTAATGAGAGACATCGGAAAGGATTTTTGGATGAGTTAATATATGAGCCCTTTGTGCCATACATTTTTAACAAGTTCTTTGATTCTCATTACTTGATGACATGTGGAATGGCCAGCTCTAAAACCAAATTTTTCCTTTGGATAGATATTAGATTGCTGGATATGAAGAGTTAGGTTGTCCTTTAAAATTTTTTCAAATACCTTACTTAAAGAACTTAAAAGACTTATCGATAGCTTTTAGGTTCATTCTTAGGTTTACCACGCTTTGCAATTGAAATTATTTTAACTGGTTTCCATTCTCTAGGAAGTAACAATTTTTTAATACAGGAGTTGAAAATAAAGTTTAATCCTTTAGGCGGTAGGGCTTTGATTAGAATGTATCCAATACCGTCAAGACCAGCAGACTTATTAGAATTTGACGTTTTTATTAAATCGAGCACTTTTTTGGACGAACGAAAAAAGTTTCGGCAGTGATAGAGTTGGAGTTGTAAAAATTTCTTATCGTGTTATCTACCATGGTTGAGGCATCACTGAGCTTGCATGAGGTTAGGTACTTTTGGTAGAAATTACCTGCTAATATAGATGCTAGCGGTGGTATGTATAACTAGTCTTGATATGAAAGGAATTGGAATGTTTAGGCGTTGTTTCTTAATTATTTTAGCGAAAGGTCTTGAACCTTTTTTGAAACCACTTAATAACGATTGCCCACAAGAAAACAGAGCCTAGCTTCTGCATCAACTACTTGTGTGGGGTGTGCTACTGTTGCCTCACGAGTAGAAGGAACATACAAAACTCTTCCGACTCCGTACATCAAGATTTGAGAAGCTTTTCACAGACAATTAGTACTCTTTGAGTGTTGTCCGCAACTTGAAAGAGGTGGAGTCATTAAAAATGCGAGGGGTTCAGTCCGGCAATCGAACCTGGGACCTTCGGCAAGTGAGTCGACGTCCTTACCACCTACGCCACGAAGGCCATTATCAACAGCACATTTTGAAAAATTGATTTTTCAGCGGTTTTCCTGCGCATCAAACCTGTCAACGTTGTCGAACTTTTTATGTCAACACCGTTCAAACCCAAATTTTAAATGAAAACAAAAATTCAGACTGTATAATTTGCATCAAAGAAAGTCGTTCGTTGTCAAATATGCCGAAGAACTCTTTCCACTATCGATTTTTTTTTTCTTTCTATCCCCGTCCCAATAGCACTTCAAATTCTGTTTTCATTCAGAGTCCAGATAAAGTTATCTTCTGTACATCGTACCTGCACAGCAAATATTTTGGTTGTCGTTTACCCTTTTTTTCTGCTGCGAGGAAACCAGCGAAAAGGCAACTGATTTCCAACTCGCCGTTTCCGTGAAACAACAAAAGGTATTCGCTTTCGCTTATGGCAGTGCGACGGGCTGAGGGCGGCATTGGCTACTCTCCTGCACTCGAATAAATTCAAAATTAATTAAATTACTTTCCGTGCAGTGGAAATATACTTCCTGCCAGCAAATGTTTGAACGAGAGAAACAAAGAAAAAGAGAGAGCGAGGGAGTCCTCTGTAGATTCCTTAGTGTTTGCATGCGTCTGGCTTTTTTTTTCGCTGTTCTTTTTGTTTGCCTTTAACTGTAGTCTTGTACAACTTAATCTCCTACAGACAGAGCTTAGTTATTCTAAAGTGCAGGGAACTGCAGACTGGGTACATCAGACGAGCTTACATCCCTTGACCTGCGGCAAAAACGGCAAAAGAATGTGAAGCAATCCTGCGCTTTGCAGAAGAGGATTGGATAGGATCAGGGGCAACAGGATTTCCCATGTGAATCGTTCAGAGATTGTTCTTAGAATGCAGAGTGTGTCACCTTCGTCTATTTCGCAGCTGTCAAGGCTCTTCGGTGCTTTCGCCACCGGTCATCCGCAAACCCTCGCCCACCACCATCCACAGTGGTTATCAAGTAAGCGCTTCGCTTATGCAACTTTTCCGTGCCGACCGCCGTCAAAAGCGGGGTGTTTCAATTAAATCAGCCGCAACACTAAATAGATATCCAGACGCAAAGCGAACTTCCTCCCGCCACTTGGAACTTTCTGCGACTTGAACAACTGTTGAGTGGTGGTGACGCGGCGGCGGTCGGCGGTGGCCAAAGACAAGCGGCTGGCGTCCCTCTCGCAGCCAACACGAAACGAATGGCGGCACAGCAAGAGTCGAAACGAAAAGTTATTACTTTCAGATTTGTCTGCTGCGGATATGATTTCATCATTCATCACAAACTTGAAATAAACTTTCCTACATACTCCATCGAACGGATGCGCGCCGAAAAATTCTGTGTCTCAGATACAAAGCGTGAGACGCCGAGGTGGGGGCACCAGCATCGTGCCGGATAGCATTCATCGGAGAAGTGAGTGCCGCTGTCATTCTGTTCGACGATGAGTCCTCCTCCGCCGACTGAATCAAAACTAGACACAAACACATTCCTCGTCCCTGTGTGTCTGTGCCTGTGTCGGAGCCGTTTGACGAAAAGACTTGAATTAATAAATAAATTCCATTTTTGTGTTTGTCTTTCTTTCGGCAGTCCTTTTCGTCGCTAGCTGTTTTCGAGGGAACACAAACAGTCGCCACCACCCCCACCCAAGACGGCGCTAGTTCCTCGGGTACACACGATAAAGTTTCTCCTCATTTTATCTGAATGCATTTTCGAAAATTTCATTTTTACACACAACTTACAATGCTGTAAAAAGTTGATGACTGATAGTGGCGTGGCGCTATCGTCTGCTCTCGCAGGTGAGCGGAATGCCGACAACGACGACGACGCCGGGCGAATGCGAATGCGAATGGTGTCGAGCTCACCCATCACGGAGGGTGTGGAAGGGAATTTTTTAATAAAAATAAAATTGTTCCCAAAGAGTTTTGTGTGTGCTTTCGCTTTTATGAAATCGCTGAGCGATGGGATGGCTCGGCGGCGCGGTGTGGTGGGTGGGCTTTTGATCATGGTGTGCCAACTATTCTCGGTATCGATTGGAAGCCGCAGCTTTATGGATATGAGCGCGAAAGCGGATACGAGGGCATTGCGAAAGCTGCACAATCGTTTAGAGGCAATCCGTCTTTAAGTTGGAGACACAAAACGAGTTGATTGCTGCGAACAGATGCGGCGAATTAGCGGGAAAGGAGTCGAGTATGGCACCTTGGGATTTATGCGTATTTCATGAGCTTGTGAAGGAGATTGAATTTCTGATATGATTTGTGACGCCGGGAAGTGTGGAATGCGCTTGATAGTGCCTGCAGATGGAGGCATCTGGGTGACCAGATAAGAATGATAGACAAAACTTTTTATAAAAAAAATGTTGGTTACCGAAATTAAATTGTTTTTTCTTTGCTTTTTTTCTGGAAGCTGTGTTCATTTTCTCCTATGTTGCCAGTGTTTGAAATGGAGGCCAAATTTTGATAAGCTTGATCAGGAGACTGACCTCGACTGTTCCCTGGTTCGCCTCTGCAGTGCTCACAGTGTTTCATTTGTTAGTGGCCATTGGTGATTAACGCTTTGACGTAGCTGCGGAGTGATATGAAGTCGTAAGATTGTGTCAGGCAACTAATGAACGCCTGCTACGGGGTGACAAGATAGTCGCTTTATGGAATGTAGAACCGTTTTGTTGGAATCGCCATTCGAATACATCAAATCGGCTCAGACCAGTTTCTCGGATAATACCGCCGGCTGTTAGAAAAAATTGACAGTATCTTCCCCCCATTTTGAACGAAATAAGTCTGCTTACTCGTATTCAACTGCATCATAAGCTTTCTCAAATAATTGAAGTTTACAGGTTCATTTCTCACTTTTAACTAGCGGTGGTCAGCCAAATTACTTTCGACTATCGGCGAATCGGTTTTTTGGAAAAATATGCAGCTGTCATAGCGCCTAGAGTTTGCCAGTGAGTGACATGTAAAGGCTGTGAAGCCATCGGCTGCCGATGGCTTGAGCATGAGTTCGATCTCAGATGCGGGAAATGAAACATAGAGTGGAGTAGAAAATGAGGACTATGCTTTTCTTTACCGTTGGTGAATGTTAAGGAATCTGTTTCTGAAACCTTCCTGTTGTTGGATAATTTAAACTTAACTGACGTATTTCAATGGACGGCCTATGTCCAGCCCAGTTGTACCATAAGGACGCGAATTTATTGCTGATTTTCGTTTTGCGGTGAGAAGTAATTGTTGTTCGAGTTAAGTTGAGTTTGGGACACAAACCTGAAGGCGAAATGTTGCTACTGGCGGCTCTGATAGGTGTGGATTAAATTTTCTTTGTGGCATACTTTTTTACTATTCCTGTGTCTTCACCGGTTAAACCTGCAACTGATACGACTGTTGACAGATTTGAGTGACCAACGAGTGCAGAGGCGAAGTGCAACGAAAACCGGGATCAGCCAAATGACCCCATAATTAACGTCCGCCTTCATATGTGCTTAGAATAAAGTTCTTGTGTTGAACGCAAATAACATAAGCATTAAACGTGCCCATTGGTAAAGGCAACTCGGCACTTTTTTCCTACGACAAAGAGACAAGCGCCTAAATAAAACAAAAGATTTCTCTTGCAAACCGCTCCTTCTTTGAACTAAGGAAGCAATTTTAACACAAAGCATTATCTAGGGCAACCGATACAACCCTCCATAAGGCCTTAATCGTTCCAGTCATTTTTGCGCAGGGTCATGAATTTTGTCAAAAGTGGACGAGGTTTTGAGAGGAAAATTCTTCGGGTGATCTTAGATCCCGTCTGTATGGATGGTCAGTAGAGGAGAACCTTTATTAGTGAACTATTTGAGCTGTTCAGCGACACAGTTATAAGAAGAATGGAGCAGACGGATCACTGCCCGAAAAATGTTCGAATTAACACTTGCGGGACGGCGCAGTAAAGAAATACCGTGACTCAGGTGGAGCACTCAAGTGGGAAGAGACATCAAACAACTATGATGAAGGCAACTTGCAAAAGTTTGGGCTAACTGGAAATCTAGTTGGTTCGGGGCCAGGTCCACTCCAAACTGTAATAATAATTATTAATTGAGTGGCACTTAAGCCCACAAGGGACGAGGGCTTAGCTCATACAACTGTTCTCTCACGAGTTTTTTGCCGACTTCGAACGACAAGATTTGAGACGCTTTTCATAGAAAATTAATCCTTTTTGAGTGTGGTCGGCAAAATGGGTGATGCCGTGAAAAAATGCGAATCAAACTTTTTGCGTGGTGCTCGACGCACTTATCAGTACGCCACGGCAACCTCACCCCGAACTGTAGGGGCTCCATAAATAAGTTGGTGCTCCTATTTGCTGCGGTTGTATGTTAGACGACGTCCTTAACTAATTCAAGGTTTGTGCTGCTCATTGTGACGTTTGCTTTGAGACGTCGATATTACACATCCTTCCTTGATAAAGGTATGTTTCTCTCTCGTTTTCCTTGGACCCATTTTTCCGCTTCCCTTTCAGTTTTTTTATTTGCGCATTTTTATAAGTATATGTTTCTAGTCTAAGTACTTAATTCTAGAAAAATACTGAAAACTAGCCTATTCGATCTTATCAATAAGATCTAACTAACTCACCCTACACAGGTACTCTAAGCTAATCTCTATCTATTCCAGTTGCAAGTGCCTTTGGGCATAATGGTCAAGAAATTATTTATTTTTGTGTCTACCTATCTACCTCAAAACTATGTAAGCTGGCCACAAGGTTAAGTTTCGTTATTGGTTACGAACGGTGGCGAGAGCTGGTTTTGGTGAAGCCACCAATAAAAGTAACTTTCTTTGGTAGACTGTGCTCTGTCTCAGGTGACGATCGCCCTGCAGAACCGGAGAAGTTCATCGTGGCTACGAGCAACTTCCGCTTCGCCTATCCACTGTCCTGCGTACAACATGGAAAATAATAGGACATCCTTCCGTATTCTGTATCTGCCCTTTGGAGTCTAGATAGACAAATGCTTCGGGCGGGATGAAGCCATTTTGCCACACCTTCTTGTGGTACATGAAGCTTGGGTAGTACGCCCCAAAGATCAGACTGTTGGGCGAAGTCATCGCTCGTGCAATGTGCTCTCGGAACAGCTTAATAATAAAATTATCTATCCTGATTAGGTTTGCCTCCTTGTACAAGACCTCCTTGGGATAGAACTTCTTGTAATTGGATTCAGGAGTACGATACAACCGGAGGCAGGCCCGAAGACATTGCCTCTCGATCACCCTCATCTTTTTCCATCTGGGGAGGACTCAAGTTGAATCACACCGAACAACCGTACGTCATAATTGGATGAGGACCATGTAGAAGATCACCTTCATCCTGAAATCAAGTTGGCTGCTGTAAATCAACCGACTTGCCGCAGCAAGGACTTTCTTAGCTTTTGTCAGAGCTGTAGTTGCATGCTTACCGCAGGTCAGATTCTGGTCCAACCAAATGCCAAGATATCTAATAGCTAACGGCTGACCCTGTGGATCAACTATACCAAACTTGCGCCAATTTCTTTTCGTGACCCTTGAGGCCCTGGACAGCGGGGTTCTAAAGAGAAGAGTTTCGCACTTTCGGAAATTAATTTTCAATTTCCAGTCATCGCGAAATCGCTGTCAGTTCCTGAAAACGACTAATTGACAGCTCACTGTATCCTTCTTATCACGTTAATCTATGTAAGCTATCAGCTGAAGAAACTTTTGAAAGATCGTGCCGCTAGTGTTAGTTTACCCGTTTCCAACAACCGTGTCATAGTGAATAGTGCCTTGCTTGATGTCTGCCAGATTGTGATGTAACGTCGGTTGAACTACTGCCACATAACTTTGGTGTGGCAAGAGAAGGGATTTTGTATTTCTAGAGTAAAGCTTCAGTTTTCCATGGATTTGCTTCTAGTTAGCCCACAGGTACTGGTTCAGCCGACCAGCTTCATAACACTGGTCTGGGTAATGTCTCTAAGGACCAAGACCAATTGTCCTTATTCTGCGATGACAACATCGTCTGCGTCAGTAGTAGTTCATTTACTGAAAGACTACTTAAAACAGAGGAGAGGACATCGCTCTGTGGACTGCTGTGTTCATCGCTCTACGGATTGTGGAGTCTCCTAACTTTCAGTAGATAGGTGGATGAAGTTGCTTAATTCCGAGTCTACTGAGTGCTCTCGTACTGGAGACTCCTTCAATATCTTCAAAAGACAACGCTCTAAACTAATTCAAACTCTGTGCTACCATTGCTCTGTTTGAGATGTCGATGTTATGCGTCCTATCTTGATGACAGCATGTTTGAATCTCGTCTCATCAATCAGACCTATTTTGGGTAGCGACATTCTGCTCTTTCTTTATCTTATTCAACAACAAGGCACTTTTCTCTGAGACCGCAGTTCATCTCCACACACGTTACTTCACCCTTTCCGCATTCCTTTCAACTACGACGGCAACGGCGAAGATGAAAACGGGTAAGCTCGTCTAGTCCCACACATGTATCCCCGCAGATATTCATTTCAAATTCCAGCCGACATTCTCGAAATCCACTCAACCAGCCAGCCTACCTGTCTGACAAAACTTTCGCCACCAATTTAACTTTAGTCTGTGACAAAATAAAAGCTCTCGTCCCCGACACAGAAGCCCCATTCGAAAAGTGTCCCTAAGCGAAGGGAAAATAAAGAAAGAGGACAACGAAAGAGCTAAATGTTTACTTTATTGTCGTAATCCGATTTGGCATTGACTACGTCTCTCCTTTGCCAGGCTCCGAGACAGGGACACGAGCATGTACCAGCAGCAGCAGTCAGATATAATTCAGATGTGAAAAAGGATTTCATTGAAAGGATTATGAAAAGTACATCGAAAGGGCTTAGCAAATCAATTCATGACATTCTGCCACTCTCCCGCCGCCTAACACATGCACGGTGGGGGGATGACTTTTTCCGGAAAATCGAAAAATAGACACAATAATGGCTTCGGATATAATTTGAGTGAACCTCCGGGGACGTCGAGACGTCCTCGTCGTGAAAGGAGCATCGCCATCGCTAAGTGTTATCCTGACGGTTAATCCCATTTAAAAGCCAGAAAAGTGAAGTGAACTTGTGTTAAGTGTATGTCGTCGTCATAGTCATCGTCGTCTGCCGATGACAGACGAGTTGGAAGTTTAATTTTATGAAAGGGTTTATGGGATGCCCTGGAATGGGCATGCTTTGATAGAGTCAACAACATAATTCTGAACAATTGCAGTGCACAGTGTTGAGGTTCTCTGCAGGAGGTCTACATTTCTCTAGTCAAGGAGAACACATAGGTGGTGACTGAAATTCTTTAAATTACGTGTCAGAGTGTAAATCGAAAGGGATGGCCTTGTTCAATACGCACAACTCTGTCCTGGGAACGGATTGTTTATATTTTCTAAAGTAATTCAATTTGCTGCATCTGGGATTTGACACAGAAGATCATGTGGAACTCACAAGTCAACACCAGAGGCACAATTTTCTTAAAGTCCGTTGGGTTGCGGGCTAATTGGAATGACATTGACATGACGGGACAAATACAGTGAGCTGAGCTCAATGAGGCTTTTGCTGCTGGTGTTGAACCGGATGAAGCTAAAATGCGTGTGACGGGAAACGAAGACGAAACAAAGTACCAAGGGCTCACAACCGAAACATCTCGGACAGAGCATCAGAATGGGCGGTAGAAATTCGGAGAATGTCAAGGATTTCGTCTACATAGGCTCCGCAGTAGGGATAGGACACATAGGATATGGGGACAACAACTTTAGTACAGAAAACAAGCGTATAATCATTTTAGCAAATCGCCTTTTCTCAAAAGGCAACTGAGGAGTGGAGATCTCCAGCGAAGTACAAAGCTGGCCTTGTACAACATTTTGATCATCCCTGTCCTATGGCCTCCAGGGCGGAGAAACCTGAGGTTGAGGAAGCACAAGATATTTTCGAGGAAAAGGTGTGCGTGAAATTTTTGGACCTGTTTGCGTTGATGGCATCTAAAGGAGAAGTTTCAACGCCGAAGTGTAGAGGCTGCATAAAGGCATGGGCATAGTCAAATGTCTACGGCTTAAGATGACTAGGGCACAACAAGCATTTGAAAGATAGAGCTACAGCTATAAGAGCCATTGCGACAACGCAACAGAGGAGTTCTTCTTCTTATGGCAAGCACAAGTGCAACACAGCCTTGACCAACTTTCTGTGCAAAATTCAACGCAGCTAGCTAGAGAACGTGACAGGTGAAAAGAAATGTTGGTCGAAAGAGTTTAACTTAAGCTATGTTCCTTTTTATTATTACTGGTGAAATACAAGAGAGTCCTTGTAGTGCTGTAAACATTTGAATCGGATTGTCCAACAAGATCGTTAAATTTGCAGGGGAGCAGAAGTCACTTGTTTTTTACTGAGCTATCTCAAGGGCCTCTCAACCGTTGTTATTCACCCTTCGATAAATCACATCGTCTGGCCTGGCATTGCTATGATAATATACAATCTCTTTAATCCTGTCATGATCTTGCCGCTTTTATTTCTTTCACGTCCGTGGACGTCTCGTGGTGTAGTGGGTTAGTACGTCGAGTCACACGCTAAAGATTTGATAGTTTGAAAACTGAACTTAACGTCTCACAGTGTTTACGGCACCACATCCCACAAGTTACTAACAATAATTAAAGAGATTCTCTAAGAAAACTTCTCAAATTTTGCCGTTCTTAGTCAGTAATAAACTGTGGGTCATCTCTACACCTGAGGGAACAATGGCACGCACATCAAGAGCTTAAAACTCTTAACGGATGTTTTTTGTTAGAGATATAGCACTGTAAGGTGGTAACACTATTTCAAATGTCAACCATTTTTTGAGGTGTCAAGTGATGGGAAACCTAAACAACGCTTCTAAATTGTGGAATATTAGGCCCAATAGCACTTGATCCCAAAATTTCATAAATGAATTTAATTTAAATAAATACGTCAATACATAAACCTACTGTATTTGGGGTGATGATAGTCCTCAAGTGTATGGTGCGACACCATCACATCCAAAAAAATTTACTGCGTGGGTATGCCGAATAATTGGTCCGTACTTCTTAAAAAACGAAACTGGCCAGAACGTTACAATCAATGGTGATCACTCGTGAGCTACGAAATCTGACTTTTTCGTTCATCGATTGAACAACCATGCAGGAGCTGTAGTTTCAACAAGACAGCGCAACATGTCACACAGTTCGTTCCACAATTGATTTGTCTAGGAAAACGCATAGTTTCCCTTTAGGAGCACGTAAATAGGCCTCGGAGATGGTCCCATTTAACGCCGCTTAACTATTTCCTGTGGGAATCTGTGAAGTCAGAAACGATTCAAACAGTTGACGCTTGAGCACAACATTACCCGTGTTATTGACGACAAAAGTTGAAAAAAACTATCAAAAATTGGACCTCCAGATAACATTATGTCCGAGCCAGATGTGACCGCCACGTCTACCGGAATTAAAACATAAATATAAGGTCATCAAATATCTCCCTTCCGCTTTTTTGCTCTTCATTCAATGCTTCATAAAAAGTGTTACAGTGATCGGATTTCGTTCAAATATGCGTCGTTTTATTCGATAATATGCTTCCATCCAAATGTCAACTTCATAATATCCCCCTCTTAGAAGCCCCCCTCCTTTTTTGTGAAGAAATCGGACAGCCACTTTCCACAAGCCTCTTTTGAATTCAACTTCACCCTTCGTGGTGCGTTCGCCAAGAACAGGACCAGGTGGTAATCACTTGGCGCTATGTCCGGGCTATATGATGGATATGATAAAACCTCACATCCGAGCTCCCGTAGCTTCTGACGAGTCATCAACGAAGTGTGTGGTCTGGCGTTGTCCTGGTGGAACACTACGCTCTTCCTGTTGGCCAATTCTGAACGCTTCTGGTCGATTGCCTGCTTCAAGCGTTTCAGTTGTTCGTAGTAGATGGTAGAATTAAGCGTTTGGCCATATGGGAGCAGCTCATAGTGGATGATTCCCTTCCAATCCGACCAAACACACAGCAAAACCTTCCTGGCCGTCAATCCCGGCTTGGCCACTGTTTGGGACGATTCATCGGCCTTCAACCACGACTGTTTTCACTTGAAATTGTCGAATGTGATCCATTTTTTGTCTCCAGTCACCGTCCGCTTCTAAAATGGGTCAAGTTCGTTCTGTTTCAGCAGCATATTGCAGGCGTTGATTCGGTCCAGAAGGTTTTTTTGCGTCAAATCATGCGGCACCCAAACATGAAGCTTTTTGTATCCAGTCTTCTGCAGATTGTTTTAAAGGGTTTGGTGACTCCAACTCCTGAGCGATGTCACAAGATGCTACATGCCGGTTTAACTCGATTTCCATGATTCGATCGGTACTCGTCGTCACAGGTTTTCCGCCGGCTTGCTTATACATGGTGTCATTTTCACCGGCTCTGAATCGTCGAAACCATTAATCCGCGGTTCGAAGTGATAGAGTACCGTCCCCCAAGCCACCATTAATCTCACGGAACGTTTTTCTAGCGGATTTGCCTTTAACGAAGGAAAACTTTAAAGTAGCGCAAATTTCGGCATTAGTGAGCTCCATGTTTACAAGTCTATAACTGTTGAAGGCAACATCCAAACTAATCATGCATAGAGTCGTTTTGTAGGTTATGTCAAGAGCTTTCAAATGATGTATAGTATTGCCCGATACGAGCTCTGTAGCGCTTTGTACATAGCCGGATATGATATTTGACATCCTTATATATAATACCAGAAAAGACCATCCATGTTTTATTCCATTCGGGAATTCAATACCTTAAAGAACACCCTCAACTACCAACCAAGTTTCTTTTACACCCGAATTTAGAGTTCACGTTCGAATTTAGACTCCTACTCTATGATTTCCTGCCCTGAGTGCAAAACTAAAGGCAACTGTCAAGAGATCGTGCTAGTTGAAGGGGCTTGTTGCTTGAGGTCTGGACTGGACTGTAATGCCCCTCAAAGAAGAATATGTATCCCTGCCAAGCTTCTTTAACATGCACTTATTAGGGCGACAGTCATGCCTGCCATTGCTCTGATACAACCCACTTCCTCTTGTATTGGTCAAAGCCCTTGACTTCTTAGCATATTCACAGTTCACTATTCTCCAAATTGTAAAATGTGTTAGGTGGCCGGACAGTGGGACACATACCACTCTAAATTTGTCTTTTCAACCAAACTTCAAACATATGGAAGTTCCCAAACTTTCTTCAGTCTCAAATATTTACAGGGTGAAATGCATTTGCATATTACATATTTCATCCAAATTGGTTGATTAATGTAGGAAGTAAGCAGACAGAAAGACGGACATGTATGAAAACAAAACCTTAAACATGTGCACCTTGAATGCCGCATACAAGTTCCTGTCCAGCAAAGTTCATCAATCGATAACATTCGCACGTCGATGTCTTGAAAAAGCGACTTTCAGCGTCGACACTTTCGTTCGGTATCTCTTAAAGTGTCACGCAACATAATTGAAGCATTCTACTGCGCAACTTAGCTTCAGGACCTGCACGATCTATTTGAAACCTCCACCGAGATACAAAACTTGCCGAAAGGCAACACACAACACATCCTATTGAAACTCTTATTGACTCGAAAAACGAACACGCGCAAATCATTAAAACTTCAACGTCTGCCGTAAACACCGTCATCGAACCGGAACCAGATGCTTGGGGAACCTGCAAATCTCAAAGCCCGACTCCAGCTTATTGAATAATGGAGTGTCCATGGATACAGCAAGTTAATTCCCCGCCATTAATCAACGTTCCAGCCGATGATGCGCTGAAAGCCATCCACCTCCCATATTACATGTGAATCACTGCCAATTACCAGCTGTTATCTTGCAATCGCCGTGAATCAGTATATCAGACGACGACCGGCGAGCCTGCGAAGACCGGCACGCCACATTCTTCACGGCCATCGCCAGATTATAGCTTTTATTTGGCAAGCCATCATCATTTGCTGCGACGGCCGCAAAGCCGCCATTACGGAATCAATTTCAAAGTGATAAAACAAATAATTTTGCAATTTAAACTTGGACAGGACGGCAGGCAGTGGCCCACAATTATCTATGGATCGGCAGCGTTGCGCATTAGGTGAACTTGTTTGCGGCGTGCGTCGGGCGGAGTTAGTCCGTGTCGGCGGTGGCGGTTGGTCTGCGATTATGAGGATTTAACAATTTATTGCTTTGCTTTCGCGACGACCACGTCCAGGCTCTGGGCTCTTGAGGGGAAATGATTGGTTGGGATGACTTATTCTGCAGCTCAGCGGGGAAATTGCTTTTTAATGGAAGCGGAGAGGGTAGGCAGTTGCCTAATTGGGTCTATCCATCTAGTTGCATAAGCCGAGTCATGCGTGTCTCTGATTTGGACAAGCAGCCACAACGAGACTTGCTGGTTTAGTAGGGGAAATGAATTGAAATTAATTTTGAATGTATGTCCCACCCAAAGGACGTGGGCGACATCAAAGCTAATTCCCCTTGAAACAGACAACTTGCTGCGACTCCAGTATACTTGAGAGCATCCCTGCAGGCACCCCGTCAACAATCGCCCCGCTAAAATGGCGGAATAATGAACAAGATTTTTTCGATTGTCTCTAGCACTACTCTGCCAGCGCGGATGAGACCAGTTTTCCACAAAAAAAAAAACACAGAACAATGAAACGAAACTCAGACGCAGCAGGACATCGATTCAATAACGGTCGCTTAGCGACAACTAAACGCAGTTATTCATCACACCATGCCAAGCTCATTCTCCTTATCCAACCACCGCCACCAGCCGTCCCCCTTGAGGATGTGACACATTGACTGGGGATTACTGCAGCTCAACGGTCAGGACCATCGCAATTTACCATGGCGATGGACTCGTCCACCAGGCTGTCCCCACTGCGTACGCGTAGTTGCCAATGCAAATATTAAGTTTTCAACTGAAAAGAAAAAAGACAGCCGGAAAGCATTCCTTTATGCTCCCTTGTACCGTTAATTAAAAATTGTTCATCGTCCGCAAACACAGACGGTGGGGAAGCGGAAAAAGTGCGCTGGTGCTGGGTGGTCACTCCCGTTCGTCACGGTCCTCGAGCCAAATGAAACATTAAACGTCAATTTTTGGTCTTTAGCGGCTTAAGGTTACCAACTGGATGGTTCGCGGCTGCAGCCAATTAATTCGATTCATAAATATTAGCCGGACATACGGTGTCTGATGCGGTGTCCGAGTTGCATCCGGTTCCACTGCACTGCCGATCTTAAGTAAACATGGCCGCGGGCACTGCTTACATGTCCGCTTCAGTGCAGTCATTCTCTTAAAATATTTGCATCCTAATGAGGTTCATTGTGTTTCCGCTTCTTGGAAGCGTATACAATTTCTGACTGAGGACATCCATTGTTGCGATGATGTGAGGACGAGCTGCTAGCATAAAACTTGTGATGTTCAGGATTACGATCCACAGTGTACCTCCTTAATTTTCCCTTCAGGATACAAATTGAGGAAATCCCTGCTGCCCAGGGCTAGAATCCATTCCTGGACTTTATCTTGTAATTTTCGCAGTACAGCTTCTTTATTAACAACTTAAAGAATACTAATTTTTAAGGTAAAGACCCTCAAATCTCGCCAATTTTTATTTTTTGTTTAAAGGCTCTATAAAGGTCCGGGCTGAACCTGGGCCTCAAACACCTGCCTCTCCAGCTAGCACGATCTCCAGCCAGTAGCCTTCAGTTATGCACTTCAAATTGGTTGAGGTCCTTCTCCACTTTTGTGCGCCATCTTAACCTAGGCTGTCCTCTGTTTGTTGTCCCAATGGCTCGTGTTCGAAAACTTTTTGGACGGGAAACGTACGCTGTACATGACCTAGCCATCTTATGCCTGTATACGTATCCAAAATCGATTGACCAGCCACATGCCGCCTGTAAAGTTCGACGCCTATAAAGTTACTCGTTGAATCTTCTCCTCCAGATGCCATCAATGCAAACAGAACCTAAGATCGCACTAAGGGCTTCCCCCTCCGCTATAAGCAGCGTCCAAGCTTTTGTGCCATAAAGGAGGACTGGGATGATCAAGCTATTGTACGAAGTTATTTTAGTGCTTCGAGATAGGGTTCTGTTACGTCTTGCCTCTTGAGCCCAAAGAAGCAACGATTGACAAGATTGATGCTACGTTTAATTTCGGTACAGATGTTCTTGTCCCTCTTTACGACGGAGCCGAGGTAAGCGAAGTCTTTGGCTACCTTGCAGTTTCTGCTGCTTAGTGGTATGCTATGACTGTGACGTCGATGTTGAGTGTCCTTCCTTGAAGAGAGTTTTGGCCTCATTTATTCGATTTATCGCTTAAACGCCATCAAACGCTTCACAAATGGTTCGCTGACTTTCAAAAGATCGTGCTTCGGGTGTTGACTTGTGAGTTACGCAACATCTTCTCAAGAATGATATTGAAGAAGTCACATGACAGCGCGTCGCTTCCTTTCTTTTCTGCCTAAGATCCTTTTAGACATTGACGGTCTCGGTGAGTCCGTTACCAACCTTGAAGGAGGAGGAAGTTCTTCGTCATGATCCTACACAATCTAACAAGTTTGGTATGAATAACAAAACTAGATATGCCGAAATGTAGAGAGTGCTCTATGCACGCTGTAATACACGACTTTTAATTCGACGATCTCGTCGTTTGGTGATGACAAAAAAGTATTAATCGCCGCACTACAGGAGTAATTAATTTTAGTCAGAATAATTCCTATAGCTCCTGAGTGCCCAATACGGAGGTGCATCTTTATAAATGCACTTCAAGCGTAAGGAAAGTAGATCCTTCACCGACTCCAGATGAGTAAGGCAAGAGGGTATTTATGTAGGTGCCGTCCCTATTTTTCATTATTTGCCTTGAACTTTTTATTCACCGCTTAAAAAACGCTTTAAAGGTAAATTCCACTAGACCGAAAATGTCCACGTTTGTCTGTTAACTATAATTAACTGAGAAGCTACTCGCCTTGAACTGCAAGAAGATCTTCTTTTTTATTTTGCGTGTGCTTAATGGTTTGCGTGATGGGAATCAGGTCGCTGGATCGGCGAAAGAGGAAGAGTGGGGGAGGCAGTAGCCAACGTGATCAGAACAAATCTGACCAAAATGAGCTCCTGATGTGAAGAATCTCTCCTGTAAGACTGAAAATTGTTCCAAGGCACGAGCAACTTTTCATGCTAGGCAGGAAACCAATTGGAAACGCCAACAAATATCGAAGATGTTGCCTAAACTAAAGTTTTTTCTCATATAAAGGATTTTTTCTCCCTTGGCAACATTATGTCCAGCCAGCAATGCATTTCATTCAACTTTCGAATCTAAAATTTCATCGTGACATTAGTTTTGCTATACAGACGCTAGAAGATAATGGCTATTATTGCTAACAGGCCTAAGGTCCTCAGCAATCAGTGCTCGAGGCGAGTCCTGAAGGTCTTCAACCGGAAAGAATAACAAAGGTAAATGAAAGATCTAACATCGAAGGTGGAGCTGAATTTATCACACAGTTTATAAGCTTTGAACAAACATTGAAAGGGTGGTCCTTTCATGGCCACCGCATGGGGTGCATAGTCGGGAAAGAGGACATTTTACTCGCAAGCGGAGAGAGAACATCGAGTGGTCGACAAATACTGACAAGAAGTGCCTTAGTTAACCCAAGACAGAGCTAAGTTGCATCCCAAAACGACGAACGCAACCTAAACATGTTTTGTTCTTAATTAATTAATTGTGTGGCACTACAACCCACAATGGACCAGGTCCTAGCTTCTTCAACAACTACTAGTGTTGTGCGTATCACTTTTCTGTCACGAGTAGAAAGGACTTACGACTCTGAATGGCGAGATTTGAAAAGCTTTTGATAGACAAGAGACAGTTCTCAATGCAGCACCAAAAGATTTCAACTATTTGCAAGTATTTACTGTTATTCTCTGTCATTTGGCCGAACGCACACACATTTATTGTCCCATAATGCATACATACACTTTGGTGTTTACTTTGTCTAACGGTCTTTCAGTTACTATCGTGACTGTAGAAATTCCATAAACAGTCATTAACGGTACTATGGAAACGCACTCGAAAAAATTAGCAGGCGGTTCGCTGTTTCTGAAATCACCCAACAGACGCTTTGACGGTGAGGCAGAATCTTTACCAATGAAAATCTTCCTCTGATCCCGAAACTATGATGCTAAGCTTGAGGGAATTTTCACTGGACGTTGGTTTAGGGAGACAGTCTGCCAAAGGGTGTCACAACAAGAACGCAAGATTTACATTTTAAATAGAACGCAGGTATTTAAAAAAATCGTGAATTCTTTATTATATCGTAAAGTAGATAAGATAGGATGAGCTTATGTGTGGAATAACACATCGGCCACTTGGCCGCCGTGGCTTTGCTGGCACATACGCGATCTTCTTATGAAATTTTCAATGACCGTTTTGCATATATGCGCCGGTATTTCATTAATGCAGCCCCCAATTTCCTCTTTAAAGGCTTGAGTCGTCGTCGGCTTATTCGCATAAGCCATCGACTTCAAAAAACTTCAAAGAAAAAAGTCCAATGGTGTTCATTCGCACGATCTAGGCGGCCAATTCTGGTCTCCAAAACGCGAAATAAGACGACCGGGATATGACTGATGCAGCAATTAAAATGTTTCTCTGGCTGTATAAGATGTGGCGCTGTCTTGTTAAAACCATATCCCCTTCACATTCTTTTCTTCAATTCTAGGCACGAAAAAATTGGTTATCATTTCACGAACACCATTGACTGTTTGCGCTTGACCTGACTCATTTTCATGAAAAAGGTCCAATGATTTCTCCACACCACACAGTGATACGTTGAGAATGAATTTGCTTCTCGTGAATCACTCGAGGATTTTCCTCGCCCCAAATGCGACAATTCTGCGTATTGACGAAGCCATCAAGATGGAAATGGGCCTCGTCACTAAAGATGATTTTATCGGCAAAATCAGTATTTTCATGTTGTCTCTCCAATACCCAATTAACCAACTCCCTTCGCTGTGCATGGTCAGCTGGCTTCAGTTCCTGAGTCAATTGAACTTTGTATGCATGAAGATGCAAATCTTTCGTCAAAATTCGCTGCATATTGGATTTGGAAACACCAATTCGCTGAGCTCGGTGTCGAATTGAGGTGGATGGTATTTGAGCGACATCATCACGTACTGCTGCGATATTTTCGGTCGATCGACCTGGTCGAAGGCGCGTTGGTTTTGTTGGTACACCCTTTAGAAGATCCAGATGAAGCAGATGTCCCATCACATTGGAAAAGCAGACGGTTCTTCACCTTCTTTGCACATGCCCGGCACTTGCCACTGTCAAACACCGTTTATTAAAAGATATCGTCTTCGGGTTCCTTTAGGAAATTTAAGAAATATTCATGAAGGATTTATTACCTTTCGCGAACTCAAAAGATTGGGTTTAACTATTGACAGATAGCTTAATTTTTCAGAGTGTTGCGGTTTAAATATGGATCGAAGGCTTGAGTTTACCTAGTGAATAGCGCCACTTCAAACAAACAACACTCCGGAATATATGACACGAAACCATTGAGGCACAAAACTCGGAGAAAATGATTTGCTCCCTAAACGAATCCACGGCATTGCCTGTGATTGTAAAATATTTTGTCAAGACAATTTCATATGACCGGTACAAGGTCCAGATATTGTCTGGCGCTGCCCAATTGAATTGAGATTTCAAATCAACTTATCTTACCTTTGCTATCATGTCTTACATCATACAGTCAGCCATTTGGAATATTTAAACTACAGTCGCCCACCCTCCGTTTTACCCACATCACTGTATATCTGGGTCAGACACGGATCAAACCAAAACCGATGGACTGAAGGCACCTCGTTAGAATAATTCACAAAGCTCTAATGACCTTAAAAGAGTGTCCCTATCTAGTGAAAGGAAAAAGAATCAAGAACTCGAAAACTACAAAAACAAGAAAGAAATTCGCCGGTGCCAGCGTGAAGAAAACTATTGCGAACGCAAATGAAATTCAAATCTCAACGAGGAAACACCAGAATCAACGCCGACGGCGACAGCATGTACGTATAGCCATTGATGGGACGAGCGGGGGGCAATTTTCAGCAAATAGACCCAATTTCCACAAAACCTTCACTTCCTACGCTATAACCTATTCATGACGCATTCCCCTCCCACCACCCTGCGCACACACACACTCGCAAATAGTTAAATGCACCCACGAAACAATTGAGTCCGGGACTGAGCTTCGAGTGAAGCACAGATTTCACTCAACTGATAGCCACAGACGGCCTCGCGCGTCTACAAATGCGAGCGCAGAGATTGAACACACAAATGTACCTGATGTAGGTCAATCTAGATACGTTTGTTCGCAGCTCCCAGCACCGAGAAGGATTGAAACAAAAAAAAACACAGAAACCCCGACGCAAGCCCGGTTAACTGGAGAAAATGAAAATTCCATCAAAGAGTGGAGCCTGAACGTCGAACGCTGCAAAGTGAAAACCTCATCGCGGCGTGGACGTGTAGAGCGCACGGCTTATCGGAAATTTCCATCTGAGGATATCCTTTTCAGTCATTCAGATGCGAAATTGTATTTGCCAAGAAGATGTCTATCACCGTCCGGCCAATTTGTTATGAACGTCTGCAAGGATTGCGCGAGCCGGGCACCGCGTCCTCGACAATCCCGCATTCATGGTTTTCAATCCAACCGCCACCGCCTCCGTAATGTTTTCTCGACATTATTTCGGTTTTCTTCTTGTTTTGCTGAGCCGCCCTGAGTCCTCGAACTAAGTGGGTCACTTAATGGCAGCGCTACCGGAGTGAGAGGACGTTGAATAAGCTTAGAACCAGCAACGGTCAGGGAAACAAAGATTTTTCCCTTCGAGCACTGGCGCTACCGGAGTGACTCCTCTGACTCGCGTCGATATTGAGTGCTGGCGGGACGGGAATGGCGTTGAATATTCAATGGACTGCGATTTGGCAAGCGCTCGGCATGGACCAAAGTCCTCTTTGGCTTTGTGCATGAGGTGGCGCACTTTGTGGGAGGTTTGTGGTTGTCGCATTGTCCTCGTCCTCGGTGCCGGCAAAGTGTGTCACAATTTGGTAGATTAAAAGGGATAAGATTTTATGTTCGCCAACGATTGCAATATCAATTCGGAGGATTTACACAGAAAGTCCTTTGTGGGTGATTCTTTTTGCAGCGCATCCCTTTGTGGCTTGGTTTGCTCTTTATGCAACAATGTCCAGGCACTGTGAACTGTGGTAAATTCACTGAACTGGCTTACTGCCGTCTGGTGTCCGGGCATGAACTTTTGGTAGCTGGATGGGTGAGAAATCCTTTACGTTCGATATTCAGGCCATTTGAGAGTGCATTGCATGAATGCAAAAAAAAAACCGAAACTGGTAGTGTTTGGTGATGTCGATGGAAGGGATTTCGCATGACAGCGCATAAGAGTGACGGAGCCAAATTGGATAATTCGACGTTGTGGTTGCAGATAACATCGAGGGGACAATTTGTGAGTCCGAGCTGCTCGCAGATGACTGTTGAAGCAGACTGATGCCGCGTCGGTTGAATGTTGATTTGGAAATTGCTTTTTTTTTTCGATTAACCTTTTCGGTTGTATTTTTCTTTTATCACTCTACTTCCACTTGGCATATCCATCCCACTCAGTTGGTTGCAGTTAACTTAATACTGTTCCATGTAAGGTCGAATTTCCCTAGTTTCAGGAGCATCAACTGATCAGGTGATTTGGGTATTTTGTTTCAACGCCATTCTAGTAATGCTGTCAGTTTTTTTCCTGATGGTATGTCCGATCTTTCCGTTTGCGTCTCTTAAACTGTATCGCCATTCGTTCATCTCTTATCATTTTCAACAGATCGACGTTCTGATCGACGATGATGTTTTGTCAGAATATTCGATATATGGTACAGAGACATTTGTTGATGACTACCAAGAATTTACCAACAATATACGACTCGCTAGGTATGCCCATCCTTTCCTCCTTACGCTCTAAAGTTTAGAGACATGTTCCTCATGACAACCCACAGGCACTTAAAACCAATGTCCTTTGGTAGGTCCCCTCCATATCTTCCCTTGTATCATCAACCCATGCTGTGACTTCTACGCTATCATCTGTTTTGATTACACGAGCTAAAGGGTGATTTTTTTTAAAACTATAGGAAAGTTTAAAAAGAGAAACATAAAATTCAGAAAAATGCATAAAATCTTTACTTGAATCGATAGTGCGGTCCATATAATTTAATGTCTAAAAATTATTTCATGCAAATGTTGATTAGGTTTGGGCCTCAAATAGTCCATCCGCTTAGTCCAATTTTGGCAAACTCTTTTCAACATTTCGGCTGGTATCTCACGAAGAAGCGCTTCAGTGTTGTCTTCCAATGCGTCAATTGCAGCGGGCTTGTCTGTATAGACATGAGCTTTAACATAGCCCCACAAAAAATAAAGGCGTTAAATCGCATGATCTAGGCGGCCAATTGACCGGTCCCGAACGTGAAATAAAATGTTCACCGAACTCGCCTCTCAATAAGTCCATTGTTGCGCGTGCTGTGTGGCATGTGGCACATTCTTGTTGAAACCACATGTCATGCTCTTGCATTTTAGGCAAAAAAAATTTGGCTATCATCTCACGGTAGCGTTTACCATTCACAGTTACGTTACGATTCGCATCATCTTTGAAAAAGTACGGTCCGATGATGCCACCAGCCCATAAACCCCACGAAACTGTGACTTTTTCTGGATGCATTGGTAGCTCTTGCAAAGCTTCTGGCCATTTACTCCGAAATTGGATATTTCTGGATATTCACTCCAAAATCGACAATTCTGCTTATTTACGTACCCATTGAGCCAAAAATTAACTGACGATAATATGGAAGAAGCGCGCAATGAGCTTTCTTAACGGAGTACGCATAATTCAATAATTTGCAACCGTTGTTCGTTTGTGAGACGATTCATGCTTAAATTATAGACAAAACTGAAGATGTTTGACAGTGAAAAAAAAAACCGAAACGTGCGTCAGCTGCTTAAGCCAGTGTTGCCAAAAAGATAATAGCTAAGAAATCACCCTTTATTTGGGTAGCAGAGGCTATCTACATATTCGATAAGATTTCTTTTATAAGTAATAACTCTTCTGTTGGACATGTTTGTTCTCACAGCCTTAGTCTTCTGGGTATTCATCTCTAGTCCGGCTCATAGTACTAATCTTGCGACGTGTTCCAATTAAGCTTGGATATCGGTGAGGCCGTATGGTATCTTTCGCCCGAATAATCGAATAATCGAGTGGCGTAGTGGTAAGTGCGTCGACCGCCATGCAGAAAGTCTCAGAAAGACGATTCCCGGACGGGAAACCTCCCATTTTTTCACGGCACCCACCTCTTTCGAGTTGCTGACAACACTCAAAGAGTATCAATTGTCGTTGAGAAGCTTCTGAAATTCTGCCGTTTGGAGTCGGCAAAATACTGTAGATCCCTTCTACTCGTGAGAGAACAGTATCACGCACGACACGAGGAGTTGTTGTCGAAGCTAGGCCCTCTTCCTTTGTGTGTCTGTAGTGCCACTCAATTATTTATTATTATTAACCTATGTAGGTCCTCGAGTTGTCATGTTACACTTTTGTTCCACGTCTCTGTTCAGACTTCTTCCATAATTCCGTGCAGTATAACTGGAATAGTTTTGGGGCGCTCCATTCTTGTGTCAAATTTCACATCAAATTGCTCACAGTAGTATATAAATAGTCTTCTTCGTCTTCATATGGTGCTGCAGTCAGAGTGCAACTTGGCCTCGATCAACAGGCCCTCCAAATGGCACAATTTTAAGGAAGTTAGTTGAGATCCTTCTCCACTCGTGCGCGCCATCAGATCCATAGACGTCATCTATTGCGTTGTCCCACTGGTTCAAAGTTGAAGACTGTCTACGAAGGGTGCCGCGTTTGCTCAGACAAAAACGGAGAAGCCACTTCAGGGCAGTGTTTAAGCGCAATCTTAAGAAGATTTTACATCATTCTACCAAACATCGATCATGTTGTTAAGACTAGAACCAAAGGAGCACTCACAACGGTCGACATAAACAGGGAAACGTATTCCGAAGAAGGCAAAGACTGCCCTATCGGACGGAAAGGTAATGACGACCGATTTCTCTGATTCACAAGTCGTATTGACCACATCGACCGGCTCTTATAAATAATAATTGAGAGGCACTACAGCCCACATGGTACCAGAGCCCAGCTTCTACAACAACTACTCGTGTTGTGCGTGCTACTGTTTTCTCAGGACTAGAAGAGACCTACATTTTTTTTTGCCGACTCGAAACGACGAGATTTGAGAAGCTTTTCATAGACAATAAGTACTCCTTGAGTGTACTAATGCGAGGGGTTCAGTCCGGCAATCAAACCTAGATTATCTGCGTGGCGGTCGACGCATTTACCACTACGCCACGGCGACAGGCTCTACTAAGCCGAATTATTTGGGCGGATTCGAGGTTAATTTACAAAAAATTTCTTCATTTGTCGGAAGCCAAAAACTTTTTCATTTCCTTCTTCCCGCATGATATCACACACCTCCATGGGTCAAATTAAGCTACGAATGACATCCCTATCTCCATATTTGTCCCGATGGGACTTCTTTCTGTTTAAACTTAAGACAGTCGCTCGGTGAACAGAAATTTCAGTCGAATGTGGGGTTTGTACAGCAACAGACGCAGAGTATGCAGTCCTCCTGAGAACGTATTTTTTGAACGCGACGTATTTTGTACCGCCCACAGGTGCATTGATGCAGAAGTCAGCTCGTCTCCTGTTGTCCTCAACACCTTGGGTCCAGTTCTCATTTGGAATGACATTACTTTTGAGATCCAAAAACAAAAAAAAAAACTTCAGCTCCATTGTCAGTAAGCATACAAAGAAAGAAATCAGACAACTTAAAGTTCCTAGAGGCATGTGTTCATACTTTATCATAAATTCATGCAGACACAGGCAATGTTTGTTGATTTTAGTTAATAACATCGTCTGCAAAACATTTCTGCCCCCCATAAGAAATCAGGAAGTACAAACCCTTCACCACATCTGAAGACAAAAGCCGCAAAATTCAATTCCCCCTTAAAACCTTAAAATGTTCCCTTTTGAACTCTTTTTAAGGAAAGAAAACAGGCATCGTGGGTGAATTTTAGATGACTCTCCCACCCCGTTAATCTCCATCGATAACAGGGAGTAGCTCCGGCCCCCAAACACAGCTGAGATCCCAACGGGAATACCCACCCGGAGGCATCAATCATCTTAACAAAAAGCAGGTCGTTCACCCTTGATGCTCACTCGGAGAAGTTGGAGAAGTCGAAGAAGTTGGAGTCTGCTCCTCTCCCCCATCGCGTCCTACAGGTCAGGTTCTGCAAAACCAGCTGCGACTGATTGAAACCCGTTGACAGTTGTCCTTCCGATGCTTCTACACGAAAACTTCACCCCCACTCCTGCCGGCATCCACTTTCCATTAATCACAACTGTTTGACAAACCCTCAACTATGTCCGTACGTCGCCCTTATTTAACCGTCACATAAATCCGGTAGTCTGCCGCAGAACGGGCGCAGAACCCACACCAGCGGCCAAATCAATCTATTTGTCTTCATCTATGCGCCAACCAGACATCAACAATTCCAATTTTCCATAAATTATTCAACACCAAGTCTAGGGATGTAAGGTTTTCATCTTTCAAGCTTTTTCTGCGGCCGTTCCTTCCGGTTTGCTCTGCATTTCCACACGCCATCTACACAAACACGTGCACACAAAACGGAGTGTCAGTGAGATATTTTCAAACCAGTCCTAGGCCAAAAACTCCGCACAAATGATTTATGAATTTAATTTTGCTCCCGTCCTCGTCTTGTGTCGTCCGCTGGCCCTCCCACGCGCCCGTTTGCCGTCAACCCCGCGCCAGTCTCGTACTTTATATGTACATCCGTCTAATGATGTTTACTTTCTGAGAGAGCATCTAATGGCACAGACTAGGTGCTTTATTTCGGGACGCACCGCAACGGCGGCGGATTGGGCATGGAACGCACTACCCCGGAGCGGCGCGCATTGTCTTAACAAAAGCCCCCCCCCACCCCAACACACCAGCCTAAACAGCCCCTTAGTGCTTCATCTCCCGAGGAATTACCTTCCTTGGGTAATTATTATTTATGAATGACAAAGAGAATACTTCAAGGCATCCTCTTTTAGTATTCGAAGTCCTTGACGATGGATGCCCTGGGGTCGGTGGGGTGGGAGTGCTTGATTCCTTGAAGAGAGCCGCACTAAGAAGCGTTGGACTTCCTTCCATTAAATGAATTAATGACAATTTCCCGTCCGCTCGCATTTAATTTAGAGGAGTCCTCTCGAATGACTGAAGAGGCAGTCCTTGCGTTGGACTTGAGAAATCTGCCATGCGGCCGCCCGGAAGAATGTTTTTCTTTTTTCGTTTATTTATGTACATTGGCCGGGGAGGGGGGGGGGTGGTTGCTGCGTTGCCTGTTTCGTTTTGCGAGCACCAAGCGAGAGTGCATTTATGGTCATAGCGGTTAAAATTAATTGCGTGAAAAGTCCTGTGTCCTTTGCGGGCTTTAATGGACGAATAGGTGGCTGCGATGTGGGCCACTGAATGATGTCGAGACTGAGTGACCGCGGAAGTACGCCGGACGGTAATTTAATTGTTTTTGTATGCAAATCGTCCTTGAATTACTTCCGGCGGATGAGTTATGTCCTCGAATTACAAGTGTAATTCATTTTATGACTCAATAGAGACCCTTGGCTGTGCTTTAGGCGTTTTTTTTTTTTTTTGCTGTTGTGTGACTGAAGTGGATTTTATTGGTTGTTGCGAGAGGAGGGAAAGACATTGTAAGCCTTTGTTTTTATTGTGGCAGGTATCCTTGACTGTGGGTGTTGTTTCTAATTTTCTTGTATCAGCATTAGTTTAAAATTCACCTAGAGACCATGAGAATATGAAAACCAAAAATCCTATACGTGCAGAAGGAAATTGTGCAGCTGTATGATTGGCTGATCATGCACCTACAACCCGCAGACAGTGATCTTCGTGATGTTTATTATTTTTTGCTAATTTTCAAGTCTCGGTGTCTTGAGTTTAGGCTTCTGAATTCTGTAAGTTTCGCTTCATCTGCGCCAACTATCGAAGAGTTAGTCGCCATAACATCGAGTTCAAGATCCTCTCTGCACATTTTGGGTTAAGGCATGAAATCATTCGTGTGCAATCTAAAAGGCCCTTATCAGTGTGGTTTTAGAGCAGGGAAAGTCCACCATAGACCAGATTTTTACACGGCAGCAGCTCATAGAGGCCCTAAAAGTACAAATCATCACCAACAACCAGTTTATCAATTTTTAGGCCGCATATGACAGCGTCCAAAGGGGCGAGGAGTACTGGGCCATGGCTAATTTTTTGAAGTCCTACTAAACTCGATTGATTGCGTAGGATAAAGATAGACAACAGCTCCGTCAAGGTCGCTAACGAATTCACCGAGACCCTCAGTGTCAAAAAAGGTTTTGGATAAAGCGACGCGCTGTCAAAGATTTCATAAACTTCGGCTCTGCACTGGGGATAGGGGACATATGACATGAGGACGATAATATCAATTCCAAAAGCAAGTGTAAAATTATTCCTGCCCATCGCGATTACTTTGGTTTCAAGAGGCAATTGAATAAAACGTCCTCTACCGAAAGGCCATGGACCTTGATCATCCCTGTCCTGCTTTAGGTCAAGGAAACTTTGACGATGTTAACAGCAGATAGAAGACTTATTTCGCCTCATACGTACGTTCTCTGTCCAACGGTTTCAATTCTTCAGTGAGCTTAATCTTGTATGGATGCAAAACCAATATCCTTACGCAAAAGACGCCATAATGTGGTCTGAGCTATACCAAATTCTTGACAACGCCGTGGAATTGACTGTCTTTGATCGAACGCCTGAACGGCAGCCATATTTTCGACCAACCTGTTGTCTCACTGACACCGCGGCATAACACAACGAGACTCAATTTTTCGCACTAAACTTGTTATTGCCTGTCTACTAGGGCAAGAATTACGACCGAAAATTGGAGTTAACGCTCTTAAAGTTTCGGTTGCCGAATCCGAATTTCGGTAGGAAATTTGTGTAACCCGCAGCGTGCTCGTTCCTGTACTTTAAAAATGATAAAATAGGTGTTTTCCCGTACTTGAAAAAATAGTGAAAACCAACATAAACCAACCCAAAGTCTGTTGCCTTATACCGAAAAAATGGGTTTTACAGCATATGAGCGCTCTCCCGAGAGACTAAGATATTTCCCCACTCTGCCCATTTTAAACCAAGAACTTTCGGGCTCCGTTTCCGGCCCGAAAAGTCTTCGAATCGGAACCATTGGGACAACGCAACAGAGGATGGCCTAGGCTAAGGTTGCGCACACAAGTGGAGAAGGACCTCAACCAACTCTGAGTGCGCAACTGGCGGCAGCTGGCAAAAGAACGTGCTGTTTATATATAAATAATCAAAAAGCTGTGTCATTTGTTCAGGGTTGCCGCCAAACGATGGTAGCCGCAGTTTGCTCCCTTTATTGCGAAGAATCTCTAAGCTGGAGCGTTGTTGTCCATTCGCACGATGTGGCCGAGAGACTGTAGTCGACGTATTTTTCTTTCGAACTACATTCACATCTTGATACAGCCCATAGAGTTCACGGTTGTGTCATCTTCCCCATTCGCCATTCTCACAGACAGGACCATATTTTCGTCGCAGAATTTTCCTTTCAAAGAAAAAGAAACTGCTGTTTTTCCTATTGTCCAGCACTTCGCTCCGTATAGGAGTACGGGTAGGATTAGGGTCTTGTAGAGCATTTTCTTATTCGAGTCAGGAGTTTCGGCTTTAGCTGTTTTGACAAACCGAAATAACACCGGTTGTCAAGTGTGATCCTGCGCCGCATCTCCACTAAGGTGTGTTTTGTGCAGTTCACGTTTGCTCCGAGGTAGACACACTTCTTAACTACCTCAAAGTTGTAGCTGTTAATTGTCACATCCCGGCCGAGGTGTTGTTCGACGGATCGGTTCTCTGTCGACAGCATATATTTTGTTTTATCCTCTAAGGTCAGCATGTTTCGCCTGCTCTTCAATAGCCGTGAATGCTTCGAAAACGGTTTGCTGGGAACGGGCGACAATATCGATGTCCTTGTGGGCTATAGTGCTGATTTTTTTCAGAATCTCAGGTACATCGTTATAGAAACTGAAGGAGGATACGGAAACATTCCGACTTTGAAGTATGAAAGCGTTCAGTTCAGGAGGCGGACAAACGTACCGAAACTATAAAGGTTTCGATATGTGGAAACGAAACCTTAAAAAAAACTTCTAAAGTTCTAAGTTCTAAATGTACGTGTCTGTGGACCTTCACGTTTTTTTTGTAGTGGTACATTTTATTCCAAAGAAGTCCTTTATTGATATTGCAAACTATATTTTTGGGTGTCAAATTTCTTTCAAAAACCGAGGGTAAAGTTCTTGCCCTCCTGCCGTCTTACTAGCACAACCTTCAAGTAAGAGTCCTTGATGTCTGATGAATAATTCTTTGAGTAAGTTGAGCTACCTTTTCGAACTGGATAAATTAAATCGTGCTCAGCAGCCATCGACTCACCTACAGGTATCATCCCAGTATCCACGTAATAGAGTGATCCCTCGATTAGTGTTCTTTCACCCAAATATTTCCCCCATTCAGCAACAAAATCAATTACCTGCCCCCAAGACTGTAGCAGGACTAACCATTTCGTTTTCTACGCCAACCGTCTAACACGTCACATGGAAGCCAGTCGGACACCCCTCGCAGGGCGGGTATCGCCGGTGGCGATCAATAAGCCAATATTTCCCTTTGTTCCCCCAAAATAAGTCCTCCCTTTGTAATTCCCATTTAATTCCTGTTCATCAACGCCAATGGCCCACCTCGTCGTAACCGCTCTACTTCGGTGAGCCGAAAATTCACACCCGCACCAGCACTGGAGTGCAAACCCATGGTAATCTAGTGCCATCCCCAGTTGTGATGACAGCCGGCGGAGCACTCCCAACTTTTCGCAGTCAAGTAGTTTCTTGAGTGGTTCCCCCTGACTGCCGGCTCCCTCTCGATCTCGATAAAGTTAAATGGCTTCGGGAGGAGTCCCGCTCAGTGCTTAAATGGCTCAATGGAGGGCTGCTGGAAGACAAAAGGAACTTTTCCCGACTTGACATCTCCTAACTACTATTGTGATTTAATCCGATTTCATGGAGTCCTTTTTCGGTTCGCTGCCCCCGTGTGTCGGTGGCTGAGGGATGCCTTCACGTGTATCCATCATTCAGTTTTGAGGTAATTAAATGCAAACATGCGCCGTAAGCCTTAAAGCACCAGCCACCAGTCCATGTGCCGCTTCAACTGGACTTAGGATGGCATTTCAAAATGATTTCCGGTGAGATACAGTCACGTGCAGCAGCCAGGTACACAAGGATTTCGCTAGGAACACCCCTTGTGAAATATGCGAGTTGGGATACACACCTTGGTCAGACCTTTGGACGGGAGAGGATAACGCACCCATCTCGACAAGGCATTCATTTTGACACATTCCTTGAGAAACATAAAGCGGGGCAGAACATTTTCTCGGATGTGAATGAAGAAAGGCGCAAATAACTCCGAAGGACAAGGCGGAGGCTCCCTGCCGGGGAGATACCGTGTCAAGCCCGGTGTCTGAGCAAACATAATGCCAGTGGGGGGACGGGACTGGAGGGGGAGTGTGTGTTTTCGTTTCTCCTTGGCAAAGTGTCGTCTTCTGTGCTTTATACTCGGCCGCATGGAGGGAGACTGCCGTCCTCTGGCTAAGACGACGGCGGGCGGCGTGTGAAATATGGTCACATCATCTCGCCTCGGGGGCAGGCAGCACAAGGCTGCCTCTTGGATGAGGAAGAGTAAATATTTTCCACAATCGTTGAATCTTTAAGTGCAGACTTAAAGGGGGACCCGTGATGATAAATAGAAAGCGAAGGCTGCCGGAAGTGGGTTAAATACTGTCCAATGGATTTTGCTTGACCCGCCATCAAGAGGAGTATGAAGCTGTCATAAATTGCTTTGGGGCGGGGGGAAGTGTAGCGGTGAATGAGAAGTTAATGCCATGCCTACAGCAGGACAGTATTCGGAAGCAATCTTCTGCAGGAAAGTGATGTGCTTCTGGGCGGGTGAAACTCTCAATGTGTAGAAAATGCTTTAGGCGGTCTTGACAAAGGGCCGTTGTGAGAAAATCCTCGGAGTAGTGGATTCAAGGTCAAGTTGAAAATATCTTTCGGAAAGGATGTTCTTCGAGATGGTGTTGTTTTTGACGGACAGAAGATCGATAAAATTACATTGGCGAGGATAATGAGAGGATAAATTGCGAGGCGATGTTTCATTTAGAGGAATGCTACAGTGAGGGAAAAACGAAGACAGGGCGACAAGCGACACAACAATGACGCCTAGCACAGAGCCGTACAATTGGCTCTTGTTTGCGTTCAGACGGGCTACACGGCTGCATGAGTTATGAAGGCGTATAGAATGCGAGAAGAGTCCTTAAATTCGAGTCTTTGAGACAATGCTGTAAAGAACTTCCTTCATTGAGGGGTGCACTCATAGTAATACAAAAAAAGGACACCGAACGATGTATAGTGTTGGCTGAGGAGACTTGTTGGTTGAGGCCCAAGTTCACCCCGAATTGCTGATCCACACTTAAATGAAGAAGGTAACTGACACGTGCCATCTTGTCAGCTAACCCAATAGAATAAAATGTGGACGAATTTCTAAACTTATGCACCATATAGAGAGCACGGTTGCCATGGACATGCACCACCATTTCGCTGGTTTCCACAATGACTAGCAATATAAGTGGAACTTAATGCAAACATTTTTTTTTTGACAGAAGGCGTCACCTTTAAGAAAGTTGTCTTTACAGCAAATTACAAAATAAAACCAAACTTTTCATTCCATCAGAACACAGCCCTCGGAGTCCTTGGGATGACTGTACTAACCAAGAATGTTTGACATAGCAACCATTCGACCGTGATTTGTCAAATGTATGTGACTGTGAAACTAGGCAACATAAAAACGCACTCTTTCACTAATCATCGAACTGTCATCAAACTGTCAATTTATTCAGTCAGTTTACTTACTTTAGGTGTGTTCCAGTACTTTCTGTATCAAATTCTGAAGTCTGTCATTTCTTAAAGAGTTGCGATAGAACTCTCTCAGAGAGAGGCAGAGTACGAAAACGCATCTAAACCAAAATGAAAAAAAACGTTAATTATGTCATTTAAGAAATGTTAAAGGAAAATTCCAACGGCGCTTGACAGGCTTTGGTACGCTTTTTATCGATATTACGAGAATGTTATGCCAAAGCCCGGCTTCCTCAACCTGGTCTATAAACACAATCGTATCACATTTGTTTTGTAGGAGCGTGACCTTTTATTGTAGAGACAATCAGACTAAGGCTTTCCTCATCCGTTTTAGTAGCGTCCAGGTTTTCGCAACAAAGAGAAGGACTGGGAGAATCAAGGTGTTATATAAAGCAAACTTTGTCCTTTGAGAGAGGGTTTTGTTCCTCAATTACCTCTTGAGCCCAAAGAAACAGCGATGGGCAAGAGTGATTCTGCGTTTGATTTCGATACTGATACTATTGTCTCTGTTTACCGCGGAGCCGAGGTAGACAAAGTCCTTGACTACTTCCAAGTTTCTGCTTCCGAGTGTGACGCTCTCTCCGGGACGTCGATGTTGTGCGGCCTTCCTTGATTACAGCATGTACTTCGTTTTGCTCTTATGAACCACTAGACCCATTTTAGCTGCTTCTGCTTCAATGCCAGCAAACGCCTCATTGACGGCTCGCTGTGTTCGTCCAATCACGTCAATGTCGTCGGCGTAAGCTAGCAATTGAATTGACTTTTAGAAGATCGTGCTTCTGGTGTTGACTTGAGAGTTATGCACGATGTTCTCAAGGATGATGTTATGCCTTTTCTAAAACCAGCGTTAGTAAGCAACGGGACTTCACTTTCCCATGAAATGCAAATAAATACAACCGCTGTTTATTGCAATTAATCTTTTTCACAAGAAAAAAACTTAACTTCACCGCAAATTTCGCAAAAATTTCTCTCGAAACTATTAAAGTATGTTTCCTAGAGTAGATAAGTAAGTTCCTTGCCCCCCCATTTCTAGTAGCCTTCAACCCCAAACAATGTCTCCCTCACTGGAGATAAGCGTATCAAGAAAATGTTCACAGATAGTTATGGGATTTCATTACGAGAAGTACCCACTTCCAGGCACCCGATGGTAAAACAAAAATAAACACAAATAAACAAAATTTACTTTACACACTTAATGGAATGCCGCCCCTGTGCTCAATATCTAGTTCAAACGCACCTCCGACTGTGCCAGATAAAGCCGTTCCCCTCCGCAAATACTCAGAAACACTCGCATATTTTACCAGGTAATTAATTTCTAAAGGAGCAATTACAACCTGCAAAGGCCTATCTTAATTTCATCCTCCTTTCTAGGGCAACACACACACACACACCCACACAGGTAGAGACAAGTCATTCAACCAGTCCGCCATCCAGGCAGCCGGGTCGGAGCCAGAGCCAGAGCCAGAGCCGGAGAACAATAAAATCCCGTGGAACAGTTCATTCTGCACGTGCAGCATGTAGCGTGTACCGTGTACCCAGCTCCCCATGCCTTGCTTTGATTGTTCCACTCCGGCGACATCCCATATCCAGATCGCCCTGCCCCATCGAGTGCCGGTGCCGGTGCCTGTGAGTGTGTGCGTTATAATTGCACAAAGCCCAAATATCAAAGGACGACATTCAAGTTTCTGTTTAGGACTTTTTTTTTATGTGTCCCTCATTGTGTCGCTCTCCAAAATTGAAAGAAATAAAATAAAGGAAAGGAGTCTACGCACTCACTGCTCACAGGAGAGGATTCTGGTTTCGGGATTCTGACGTCTGGCGGGGGTTACTGCAAACTTTGTAAGCACACTCTAGGCGCGGATTTTGTTCTCTGTTTTCTTGTTTTCTGTTTTCCGCTGCCCCTCCTCCCAGCAAGGATGTTACACGAAGGAGCACACAGATAAAGGACATCTCTGTGCCGCCATTAAAGCGATTCTGCATTGTTGAGTTGTTGAGTCAGCTTAAGGTAAACGCATACCTGTGTGCTGTAAGAGTCGTTTTAATGTGCGCCCTTCAGTGCTTGCGCTATCTACCTTTCATTTGCCTCCGCCTGACAGACGCAGAGACGTCGTTCAAGTGCCGGGATGCCGGGATGCTGGGAGATCGTCGTCGGAACTCCCCCAACGCACATCCCACCCACACACGTAGTGGATACGCGGAAATTAGAGACTACTCTGTCACCACATTTCAATGGCGGCAGTCGGATCCTGCAGCCTGCCGACGGAATTACGGCACGCCGCCGCCGCCGCCGCCGCCGCAGCCCGCCGTCACTGGGGGAGCTTTGTCCTCCGCTAAAATTAAATTACTCCGACCGCATTCGTGCAGCTTTAGCTGTCGACTGGATGGTGTGCATGTTAAAGAGCCAAAGTGCATGTAATTTCAGCTGGTAAGCCCCGGGCATTACCTCCATTCGTTGTGGATGCACAACATGTTCGAGGGCTGGTGGCGGTAACATTAAATGGCAACAAACCGCGCGGGATATCTTTAATCCTGGCCAAGGATTAATCAAGCCGGAAACTTTGCGCGCGAGAGGCAATAATGTGATTGCAGTTGAGCTGCCTGCGCGGTGACAATGTCTTGGGGGGTGCATTTGAAGCGCAATTAAATGCAGATGAGTGGAGATTGAGCTTGACGTGACATGCTTTTAATTTGTCCTCCTCCACTTCCCGCCGCGATGGATTACCGTTCTTGGGGGAATGCGGCGCGTTGCATTTAGGGATTAGCGACTTCTGATGTTGACAGGCCACGGATGGTGGCGGCGAGAGTTAATCGGATGTGATGTCGGTTAATGTGATTGCATTTAATTTGAAATTCTCCTTTGCACTCGAGATGAGTTTGGGAGTGATCGGCAGTCGCGGACAAAGCGATTTGGGAGGCGTGCGCCCAAACCAATCAAATTTTGGGCGTTCAAAGGCAGCTGCTGTCAAAATTATTAATCGGGACCTTCCAAGGTGAGGAAGGGGTTTTACACAGATCCAGAAGGGAGGGGAGTGTTGAATGGGTGCGACTATTGGTCGAGTTAGTTTAGTTGAAGGACTTGATAGTGCTCTTGGTGTTAACTGATACGCGGCCACTGTGGCATCGAATAACAGATCTCTTGCTTCTAGATTCTCAGCTTATGGGAATTGACAATAATAGACAGTGCTTGGGGTGAAAGGCACGTAGGGACTGCTTCGGGCAGTAATGACTCGTGTTGAGTGTGTTTCTGCCCAAGGATTCGAATGACGTTCTTTGAGAATCTGTTTTTGGGAATTCTGTTCTAAATGCTGTCAGTAATTGCGGAGAAAATGTGGTCCTGTAAAATATGTTGTATGGGATCTCACACGTGAAACATAACGACTTCAGGCCAGATTTCAGTGTTTTCTCCTCGCAAGCGCGAGAGGAGCTCCTAGATCGGCAATGAAGATGAGTGATTGTACAAGCCACACTTACCAAGGTCCAAGGAACGTGGAAATCTGGAAATCAGGAAATCTGTGGAAGGTTTTTTTTTGCAAGAACCCTTTTTGCTTAGACATTGAGGGAACCTTCAATACCATCAAATCCAACGGAATCTCATTACTACACTAGGGGAACTCAGAATCCAATCAATAGGTCCACCATGTAACAACTTGTGTGTGCATACCTCTTCCCTTCGAAATTGAGCTTGTACTTTTTCAAAGTAAGTGCAAAAGAAGAAAACATCGCACGCATCAAACAAGTGGCTCTGCGGTTATTTGGCCTTTTCCCGGATTGTCTGAGGTCCGAACTTTGGTATTTTGTATTGCCAACCTTTGCCTTCAAACTACCCCAGACAGACAAGCCCAAAGGAATTTGTAGAATTTGCAATCTATTGCATCGACGAAATGAAATGTGGAAGATTGTTTTTAACCAATTTTGATTGACGCGCGCTTTGTGAGACGGTGCCGAGTCATGTTCAAATATCTATGGTCTTCGACAGATTTCTTTGTTTGCCCAAGGCTTCCATACTGCCTCTGTAATAGTTTCACGTATACTTACTGACTTACTTATCAGGCCGGCGACCCATGAAGGGTCAGAGCCTGAGCAATTGCTGCCTTCCATCGCTGACGGTCCTGGGCACGCTGCTTCCAGTCATCAAGGCCAAGCTGTCTTACATCCGCGATGACTTGGTCTCTATACCGGAGATTCGATAGTCCTCTTCTTCTCGAACCAGGAGGCTCAAATTCGAAGACCCTCTTCGCTGGCGTGTTGCTGTCCATGCGTTCGATGTGGCCGAGCCAGTGTAGTCGACGGACTTTTGCCTTCCGTACTACATCCACATCCCGGTACAGCTCGTAGAGTTCGCGGTTCTGTCTTCTCCTCCATTCACCTTCCTCGCAGACGGGACCATATATCCGACGTTGCCAAGGGTGGTTCTACGTCGGATCTCCACTGTGATGTCATTTGTGGAGTTAACGTTTGCCCCGAGGTAGACAAACTCCTTTACTACAGGTGGTGCATATCGATTTGAAACTCGCTGGTCTTCTCCAGGATTTGCCTCAGTGTGAAGATTTGGTCTATAGTTGATTTGCCGGGCCGGAAGCCGCACTGGTACGTGCCGATTAGTGCGGTGCAAAACGGCTTTAGACGTTCACACAGTACGCTTGCCCCCCTGAATGGTCTTACATCCAGGATATTTGACGCATGTCTTCCGTCAATGAGCACATGGTCGATTTGGTTGGTGGTTCGACCGTCCGGAGATCGCCAGGTTGCTGTGTGGATGTTTTTGTGAGAGAATCTTGTGCTACTAACGACCATATTACGGCCTATCGCAAAGTCAGTGAGTCGGAAGCCGTTGTCTGTGGTTGTATCGTGGAGGCTGTACTTTCCGACCACTTCGCCAAAGATGTTTTCCTTACCGATTTTGGCATTGAAGTCTCCAAGTACGATTTTTACATCGTACTCTGGACAGGCTCCGTAGGCACCGTCCAAGAGGTCGTAATAGTTCTCTTTGACAGAATCTTCAGCCTCGTCGGTAGGGGCGTGTGCACATATAAGGCTGATGTTCTAGAATCTGCCCTGGATGCGGATCACAGCCAGGCGATCACTTATTGGTTTAAAGTCGATGACCTTCGACCTTAGCCGTTCTTACATTCCAGGAGTACACTCGCAAATCGTTGTCCTTTTTCGCGCCGTGTCGTCGTTGTAAATCCGTCCGTAGATCCGAGGCTGCTTGCTCTCTCGTAACAGTTAGTTTTTCTGTGAGCGGGTTGTTAGCCCTCCGCATAACCGCTAGGGAGTCGCTCCATGCATTGGTTCACTTCACAACGGGTGTTGTGATAGCTATCCAGGGGGCGCCACTAGGAGGCTGCATGTCAACTTGGTTTGCGCATCGACAGGGATCGTTGTTGGCATTCCACCATGTTAAGAGCGATCAGCAACTTTGCCCTGTGACCACAAACCCTGCCCCCCAGTTTCACGTATACAATCGCATTAATTTTTACGCCATGGTTCAAAAATAATAGCAGAGAGCGACCATCGGCGGTTATTGCGGCCCAAACCATAGCCATCGGTGCTGCCTGCTTTCTTGTGGCCATCTGAAGGTGTAAATGTTCAAGGGACCCGAGGCCAGAGGCCAGTAAACTCAGTCATTTTGTTTGTTGACATATTGCTCGATAAAAAATGGCGACTGGTCGGAAAAAGCCAAATTCTGCCACCCACCACGTTCGTGCAAGTGTGGCAACTCCTTCGCTCTTTCGACTCTAACTGTTTTCTGTTGCGATATAAGATCTTATGATTTTTGGATCTGCGATGCCTTGAGCCCAAGCTCAGTATGTGTTGCATCCGTTCCAATGATATGGCGAGGTCATGAGCCATTTTTCTTCCACATCGAAGCGCATTTCGCTCAATTCGAGCCAACACTCTCCAATGTTGCTGTTTTTTTGTCATCTCCATTACGTTTTGCAACACTCCCAGTATCACGGTAATGAACTGTGTTTCGAGACACAAATGATTTATTCACATTGGAGTACTGGAGCCACTAACAATAGGTACTTGTGGTTTTCCAGTCAAATATAAAGCAATCACACTATCCCGCTTGAATTTTATCGCGAAAAACACATTTTTCAACACAACTGAGACGTGAATCATTCAAAAGGCTTGTAAACAATAAAATGACTGTCAGGTATCAAAATTTAAACTCACTGTCATGAACGATTTTTGGTCCTGTTTGCGTTGATGGCATCTGGAGAAGAAGATTTAACGACGAACTCTATGGGCTGTGCAGCGACATGCCCCTAGTCAAGCGACTTCGGATACACCGTTTAAGATGGCTAGGCCATGTAGAGCACCACTGCTTTGGCCCGAAAAGTTTTCGAATTTGAGCCATTGGGTCAACGCAACAGAGGACGGCACACAAAAGTGGAGACGGACCTCAACCAACTTGGAGTGCGCAACTGGCGGCAGCTGGCGAAAGATCGTGCTGGCTGGAGACGCATGTTGGTAGAGGCCCAGGTCCACCCCGGACTGTAGCGCCACAAGAAGAAGAAGATATAGTGCTTTGGTGTTGCGTTTTTGTGGAATTAAATAAGCACCCACCGCAACTACTGGTGTATACATTTTGTGAGACAGTGAACAAAGCGGACTCAATATTTCATATACTAGCTCTATGACAATTCTGCACAAAGGTTTTATATTTGTTGTTAGGTTCAGCTGAATTAGTAATAGAAAGTACTCGACGATCCGCTTTTTAGTTTGTGCTTTAGAACAGTTTGGGTTAGACAGCGATTTCAGGCGAAAAAATCATCTTTTCTGACGAGACTCATTTTCATATTGACAGCTGCGTAAGCAAACAATTGTCGAGAAGAAAATCCATCCCCAGAGTGAGTATGGATTAAGACAACTTCGGGTTAGTGCAGAATTACAGACCATTCCACACAATCCATGGGCACCAAATTCTCAAATCGTGCTGTCAGCAATCTTGGCGATATCAATTGGCTGCCTTGAAGCTGTGATTCTGTGTGAATAGATTGAATAGAGCAGCTTTTTCGAGGACTTATAGGATATTGCCCCAAATAAACAAATGACCCAACAAAACAAAATATTGTCTGAGAGCCCCTCTTGTCCTCTAACCAAAGCTCAACCACACCTCGGCAGGTAAGACAAAGCGCGGCTGTCGACCATAAGTAGGTCAGTACGCTATTAGAATAAATGACTTCTGGCTCGATATCTGACTGCTACAAGAACTTGAAAAAAAAAGAAACACATAGGGAAGTACTTCTTTGGCAACCGAGTTGAACGTAACGACATGAGTGTGAGACAGCTCAATAGCCGCATATGTACATAGCCAGCTCACAATGGTTTTTAAGAATACCATGAAAACTATGCGAGTGGCGTCACAACGGGCCCAGTGGCGGCCTAAGTGTGATTGGTCATTGACAACCAGCCACTCTAAGCTAACCAAACCTAACAAATGGCTCGATTTTCTCAGTAATGATTCTCGTCGTAGCTGTGGGTAGTTGCTTCTGTAAGTAAATTCTCACTGAAACAACATCGGTTCCACAGGTCAATAGTCGCATAGGACTTACAATTAAACTTGTCAGAGACGACGCTCCTTAATAACGTTACGGATGACGTTACAACTTGACAACTCTAAAGAGTTCGTACTCATCTTTGTTTCAGCAGGGGCAAGTGATAGATTTTGCAACAATGATGCGCTTGTGCTCAGCACATATTCCTAACCTACGTTCTAAGGACTGCTCCTCCGCCAAACACTCACAAAGTACAACTCTCCTCCAACAAAAACAACACAGACTCTTCCCCCACAAAGTGTCGCTTCTAACCTCACTAATGTAAAAAGAAGGTGTTCCAGAAATACGCCGTGTAGAATTGTCTATACATAAATGCTGTATTCTTCACAATCCTAAGCCATAAAAGAAAAACTGACAATAATTATTTATAGATTATAAAACAATTGACATATGAATAACAATCGCTTAAGGTGTCACAACACTTCGCTTCATTCCGGCTTCCAAAGGGCGTGCAGGGCGTTCAGTCCTCCAGAGCAAAGTTGGACAGCTTCAGGTGCTGCATGTTGTTGCGGGCCTCGAAGTAGGCGGTATCCGTGGGGTTCTCGGGCGATGGGACAAACGGCGGCGTTTCCTTTTCCAAATTCGACCAGTCGATGCTGTGGAAGAATTTCATGCTTTGGACTTCCCTAGCTGCTGGCCGGTCCAGAGGATCCATTGTGAGAAGCAGTTCGACTGCTTCGACGGCGTCCGGCGAGAGTGCTTCATCATCTTGTGGCCATTCAATATCTGCAAGTGAAGCTGGATTGTACAGAGACGTAAGCGAGGCAGCGGCAGGGGATGCTTACTTTTATTGAGAATGTTGTCAAAAACTTTTTGTGGTGTTTCATCATTAAACGGTGGGATGCCCGTCATGAACTCGTAGAGGCAGACGCCAAGAGCCCACCAATCGACCGCTGGACCGTGCCCTTGCCTGCGAAGGAGAGTGCATTTAGTTGAGAGAAGTTGTCACGCAGCTCGATAGACTTACATCAGAAGCAGCTCGGGTGCCAGGTAGTCTGGCGTGCCAAGGATACGCTCATCGGACACCATTCCGCCCCGCCTGACCGATTTGGGGGTGCGGAACGGAGTGTTTACAGTCTTGGGAGTCTTGGGTTGAGTGTTTCTCTGGTTGATTGGCGACATGGTGGGGTCGTCGCCAATTTTTAGGTATTGCACGCCGCTGCCCTTTTCGCCAGCCTTTTCACGCTTCCTCGCCTCCATCGAGAGGGGCAAGGCGAAGCGCGTACTCTTCAGCTTGCCCAGGGGCCCGCAGTCACGTCGAGGTTGTTTCTGCGAGGACACCGGAGTGGAGAACACCACGTTCGCGATGTTTTCGTTGATTGGCATCTCGTCGTCGGACAGCGATCGCACCTTAAGCACGCCACGAATGGGAGACTTTGCTTTTCGCTTCTTTGGCGTGCTGCTGCCAATGTCTAGGATGTCTATCTCTTGGGTGAGTCCTGTGCTGCCAGAGCTTGCATCTACATCATACCCAGAGCCATTGTCCGACCGGTTTATGAGATTAATCTTCCGCTTCATGCTCCTGTAAGAGAAACAGCGTGAGTGTGCAATCTCCAAGTCGCCAGAACCATGCATGCCGGAGACCAACCTCATAAACTCGGGCCGCTTGAAGCTGCGCGACGTGCTGCGGAAGGGCGAATGCATACGAATGCCGCTCATCTCGTTCGCATTGCTCATATTATAGCTAGAGACAGGGCTGGCGGTTATTTTTGACAGGGCATGCGAGTGGAAAGCAACAAACCTTCGCGAGTAGTCCGAGCAACTGAGATCCTCTTTGGAATTGCACAAATTTTCGACCTTGTCGATCGAGGAGATCTCGCTGTTTGTGTTCGAATTTGAGCAGTCGCTCTTGCGACTCGACACCCCAGAGTCCTCCTGGGTTTTCGAGGTGCGCATTTGCTGAAAGTAGGAAACGGGAATTTACAGAGTCTTGAGCGTTGAGCAACCAAGGTGCGGCATACCATTGAAAATTCAAACGAGATCTTGCTTACGTCCTCTTCAGTCTCTAGCTTGAGAAGGTTCCTGTTGAGAAGGTTCTCCTTTTCATCAGCGCCCTCACCGGTGGCGGTGTACTTGCAGCCCTGCAAAGAGATCGGATTGGGTTCGGGTCAACGACTACCGCTGTTTCCAACTCACATTACAAGTCGTCTTCGATTTGCATTGGTTCCTGATCTCATCGTCTATAATCTTACTGATGGAATGGAACTCAGTGGGGGAACCTTTGCTAACCTCCCCGGAAGTGCATGTGTGGTACGACGAGGAGCTGTCGGTCTAAGTGAGGGAGGGACCACTGTATAATGAGATTGAGTGGACGTATGACTGGTACTTACATTCGCCGCGGTTTGTATGGCCGTGACGGAGACGTCGTTCAGCTCCTCCGCGGAAAAGAACGGGGACACGCCGGATATCTTGCTGTCGTCGGTTTTTTCGCCATTGCACGAGGTGTCTGCTTCGCTGTCAGATGACTCCAGTATCATATCTGCACGAAGTGTTTGAAAGTTGAGGATGCTTCTTGTCACGTGGTAACAAAGGGAGAATCGACACAAGGCAAGGCTTACCACATTTACTGTGCTTGTTAATTGCGTTAATTAGATGCGAGGTTGCAACTCCTTCCACCTTCTTCTCCGATCCAAACGACAGATGCGAAGTCAACGAGAGCAGTTGTCCCGGAGTCCGTGCGTTCAAATTGGGCGAGCAGTTGATCAAATCCGAGATTTCGAGATCTAAAAGCAGAGGAATAAGCTATGCACTCCTGCAGACAAGCCACCCCAAGTCCCCACCCATACCGCGTCTTAGTTCAATCTTGCTCAGTCCGAAGTCAGTCAACTTGACATGTCCAGTGCCGGCCAACAGCATATTGTCGGGCTTGATGTCGCGATGAACAATGCCATGCTCATGCAGATATTGCAGTGCCGATGCCACCTCAGCTACGTAAAACCTCGCCGCAGATTCATCAAAGAACCCATACATCGCAAGCAATGACTTCAAATCCCCGCCCACCATGTACTCCATCACTAAATACACATACGACATGGACTGCAGCGAGTAGAATAGACTCACACAGAAGGGACTGCGAGACAGTGCCAAGGCATTGCGCTCCGTAATCACCTGGGAAACCATGTTTTTGTTTATCATTTCCGACTTTCGCATCACCTAGACGAAGAGAAGAAATCATCTCACCACGTTGCATCAGAGGTCACAGAAAGAGTTGGCTTACCTTGATGGCGAATAACTTATTGGGATCATTGTTTTTGTAGCCGAGGAATACTTTGCCGAAGGCTCCTTTACTGATGGGTTTGATTATCACAAAATCCTTGATTGTGGGGACCTGCGAACAAGAAATGTGTTTACTGTTCACACACAGACTACAATCGAAAGATTTTAGGCGGGCTGCACAAAGTCCACAACGTGTTTTTGGCAAAATTGCAGACCGCTTGCACTCCCTGCATCCCAATACAAACCTTTGTGCTATTTTCACATTTTGTTGTGAGAATATTAATTTTATCTAACAATTTTTCGTGATCAATATGCAGGCTCTTCTTGGGGGTTTTATGCTCGTTTTGACTGCTTTCCATAATATTGCTTAGGCTATACGTTGCGAGTATTATTTGATTTAACTAAAAACAGTACGACTTATGCAAGTGAACACATTTTGCTGAAAATAAGTCAATTTTTCACAATTCCCACACACGAATGGTTTTAAACCGCTTTTCGAAATAGTTAACAGTTCCCATATTCGCATATGAATTCAAACAAGACGTCTGAAAAAAAAAAGATTTTTGACAGCTCCGATGAGTGTGTTCAGGAATGTGAGGGTTGGTTGTTGAATGCGGTTGCATGTGATGAACGTTATATTTGAATGGAATTTAGTGGTTTATAATCAATTTGAAGAATTGTAGATTGAGGACTTTTGGGCTTCAATTATCTGAAATACTTATTTTTTTTTAAGAAATGAATAATAACTTGTTATGCCATGTGACAACCAGGGATGACGATATGCAACCGAATTGCTTCATCAAAGCCATGAACCTGGCACCAGGGATGAATGTCCATCCCTGCCTGGCACTCAACAGCAGTGCAAACAAAAACAACTCTAAAGTACACTACGGACAAAGATTCAGTTGAAATTTAATGCTTGCAAAATAAGGGAACTAGAATTTGTTTTTTCTCTGCTTGTTTCGTATTTTCGACCTGCTGCAGGGACTGAAATGCTCATGTGATAAAAAATTTTTCTTACTTATTAAGGGGACTATCTTGTGTCTATGAAGTTTGTTAGATATTTAGGCGAATAAAAATTAATTTTTGATGATGATTTAACGTCAAAAAAGGAATAGAAAGATTCCGAGTTAGCTGAGCTGCTGTATTTCTCATTCCAGCAGTTTTACGGTGAAAGCCACAACTGCATACATCAAGCACAGACATCAACCGCGCAACTTTGGAAGAAGGACAGTTTGAGATGATGTTCTTTTAAATTGTCAACGGCTGGTGTTTGAATTTAAAACACTCGTCTTTACTTCTGGAATATAAATGGATTTCTGGGAGTTTTCCACCGTTCCGTCACCCGGCAATAGGCCAGCAAACTTTTGCCATGAGTAACTTTATTAGAATTTTCCCAGAAATTGCACTGCATTATACGATGTGCGGGCGGAAGGGGAATGCTTTCATTATTGGTTATCATAATCTTTTAATAAAAATGATAATTTATGCAGCGAATGTCAAAGGATGCGGTGCAAAGGAACCTCGGTCGCACGAGTGCCAGAAGAAAATTTATCAGAAATGATTGAAATTCAAACAAGGAAAGGAACAAGGAAAGGCGGCGAAAACTTACTTTAGGTGGTTTTATAATTTCGGGGATGAAATTTGACTGGGGGTGAGAGATAATTAAAATTACTCCGCCTCCTGCTGAAGGGAGGTGGTCCATACGCTTGGGTGTGTTGAAAGTATGATGGGATCTGCATTGAGTGGTTACAAGTCAAAAGTTTGAGTGAAGAAAGGAGATCTGTTGTGTTGACAAGACGAAATGTCAAATTTGCATGGAAAAATTGCTGTTTTGTTGTTTAGTGTTCAGTAGATGCACATATTCAGGCAGATTTGTATGTGAATCCATTCCATATGGAGACTATACTTTTACACAGTAAGTATGACATTTTTATAGTTTCGATTATTCTGCCTGTCTGTCAATCAGTCTGCGACACGTTCAATATTAACCAAATTTCGGAAGCGATTTGATTGACATTTCAGAAAAGATTTTTTCTTTTCTTTCTCTTTTCATCAAGTGATGAATGATTACGCGCGATAATTTTAGATTAGTGGTACTTTAAGGATGGCTCTCGAATGACTGGCTTATTCCTCAAGAACTGAGAAAATATTCCAAGGGTGTGCTATCGGCCAGTGTATCAGTTAGTCCATTGTTTCACACTCTGAATGGATTGCGGCGACATCTTGTTGAAATTGGAGCTCATAGAGACTATGTGGCTAAATTTCAGAATCCACTTAGGCCGTGCAACGTGGCTGTTTAGAAACGCATTGTTTAAAATTATTATTTGTTACATTTGGAAAATGATAATATTGCTCTCAATTGTAATAGCATTGAATTAACCATATTATTGTTAAATTGCGCGCACACACCCTATTTAGTTCCTATAACAAACATGTTGGATGTACAAATTCAAGGTCAACCGCTAACCGTTTAGTCTCTCTCAGTCTCATGTCATAATTTTGCGAATCGGTTCTTTGGTAGAGTTTTCGGCGAATCGATCTCTCTGCCATTTGGATCTCGACCAGCCAGGAGTACACATTGGTAATAAACCTTGTAATTATTTTTTCGAAACTGTGTTTCATTCATCGTGGGAGGAATTTCATTCACTGTTTGCTTTTTTCGTTTCCTCTTCACTTCGTCAGATAGTTACACGAAATCGTTCGTCGCTGAATTCCTGCACATAATTTTGGTCCAAATCGAGCCGGATTGTTATTCATTATTGGACATTTGATATTGATAGTGTTTTGTGGCAAAGTAATCGTTTAATATCGCCGATAAAATTAATTTCAGATTATCAGGAACATTCTTCGTTACTCGTGTTCACATCGTATCGTGTATTATGAACTAAGTCACATGTTGTATGAATAATTCATTTGATTGAGAAGAGACTTGATTTGCAAAAACTTTAATTTACTTTGTTTATTACATTCCATCATTAACAATATATTGTTTATTCGTTCATATCAGTAGTAGAAAATGAGCAAACCGTTGACGCTTTCTGTCCTTCGCTTAACACGTGGACATATTAAGGGTTCATTAACTAAATTGGCGATCTATACCGAAACTATTAAAGAAACAACGTCGTTAGTTGAGTTAGAAGTCAAATTAGCCAGAACAGAGGAGTTGTGGAGTGAATTTAATACATCACAGAAACAATACTATGAGTTCGCGCAAGAGGAAGGTTATGTAGATCCCGGTCCGGATTATGAGGAAGTCGAATCTAAAACATTAATGATTAAATCAATTTTACTATCAGCTATTAAGGAGCGTCAGCAAGCGGAAAGAAATAGGGATGTCGTAGGGCGATTAGCGGATCAACAGCAAGTTCTTATTAACACATTGAATCAATCGAACTCGTCACGAACCTCCGAATGTTTTTTGCCATCTATTCGCATCGAACCCTTTTCTGGCAATTACCAACAATGGCCAGCCTTTCGTGATATGTTTGAGGGTGCAGTTCACAATAAACCAAACCTTTCACCGATACAGAAATTTCATATTTTGAAATCTTGTCTTCGAAATGAAGCATTAAACTTGTTAAACCATCTGCCGGTTTGTGATGCAACATATGAACAGGCTTGGGAACGTTTGGAAAAACGTTATGATCGACCTCGTTACGTTATAAACGCATATATTAAAACATTCATGGATCTTCCATCCATTAATAACTCAAACGTCATTCAGCTTCGCAAAATTTCTGATGCAGCGGATGAAGTTGTCAGAGGATTAACTTCGATTAACTCACTTAACAGAGATCCCTGGCTCATTTACATCCTGCTAAGCAAGGTGGATTCAGAAACACGGCAGGCGTGGTCTGAAGATAGCGTTACGGAGGATTACCCAACCATTGATCAATTTATTAACTTTTTAGAACGGCGTTGTGATGCATTAGAAAGTTGCAGGGTTAATAATCGCGAAAACAAGATTAAATCACCGCTCGTAAGAAGTATGCATGTTACGTCACCTTCAAAATGCCCTAAATGTAATGCCCGCACGGCCTTCCTCAATGTTCAGATTTCATAGCGATGAATCTTCAGACCAGACGGGAATTTGTTAAGTCAAATAACATCTGTTTCAACTGTTTACGAAGCGGTCATGCAGCTGCTCGATGCAATTCAAAATTTCGTTGCAAAAGTTGTAACACCCGACACCATAGTCTTGTACATGATCATTCCATAAGCACCAACCTTAACCCTTCGGCCAACACTTTCATTCGCGATACATCTACCCGTGGCTCAAATACTGAACGTCATTTAACTAACCCGAATATTCCATCAACGTCGGGAGCAGCTGTTAGCAACCATTCAGCGAATGCAGCTCATTGTGTACCCATGACTTTACTTCCAACTGCCATAGCAAAGGTAATGGATGTGAATGGGTTTTACCAAGATGTGCGCATCCTCATCGATTCAGGCTCACAGGTTTCTTTTGTATCTGAGTCCTGTGTACAACGCTTGGGACTCAAACGAAGAAACGCTCGCATACCGATAAGCGGTATAGGATCTACCAGCGCAGGTACATCCAGAGGCTTTACTTCAATGGTTATCAAGTCACGCTTTGATTCGTCTTGTATCTCTGTCGATACATTCATATTATCAATCGTCACTATAAACCTACCAACAATATCGTTCTCCATTGAAGATTGGGAGCATGTGCATGGTATAGAACTAGCTGACCCTACGTTCAATCAGTCAAATACGGTGGATATCTTGTTAGGAGCAGATAAAGCATGGGATATTTTAAATGGGAAGATCATTCGAGGCAATAAAGGGCATCCAATAGCACAAGGAACTATATTCGGTTGGGTTCTAGCAGGAAGGATTCCATTTCACTCTGACCATATTTTCTCTAATTGTGCGTCTGTCGATATCGATGCTATTCTTCAATCATTTTGGACCATTGAAGAAATTGATTCCAAACAGAAACTGTCTAGTGAAGAAAAACAAATAGAAGAACACTTCCTTCGTACTCATCATCGTGATGCAAGTGGAAAATACATCGTTGACTTACCGTTCAAATGCCCTCCTCGATTTGTCAACACTCTAAGTGGAGCAGTCTCACGTCTTCGGTCCATGGAAAGGAAATTTTCTAAGGACTGTTCCTTTCTTAAAAATTATTCCAATTTCCTAGAGGAATATGAATTATTAGGACACATGACCAAAATTCCTGATGAGGAGATTTCAGACGAAAACGTTTTTTATCTTCCTCACCACGCTGTCCTTAAACCAGATAGCGCCACCACAAAACTCAGAGTAGTCTTTGACGGATCCCATAAGGACGCGAAGGGTATTTCATTAAATGACTCGCTTATGGTAGGACCACCTATTCAACGAAATCTGTTTTCAGTTTGTATAAGGTTTCGTAGACACCAATTTGTATTTACTGCCGACATCGTAAAGATGTTCCGTCAAATTTTCATTTCTGAAAAGGATTGTGATTTTCAGCGGATCGTTTGGCGAAAATCACCCTCCGAGCCGTTGCAACACTTTCGACTGCGTACGGTTACCTATGGAACATCTTGCGCTCCGTTTCTATCCGTGCGAACATTGGAACAATTAGCACGAGACTATATAGAAGAGTTTCCAGATGCAGCGGAGATAGTGTTAAATGATTTCTACGTCGACGACGTAGTTTCGGGTGCTGACACCATAGCTGAAGCTATTTCCAAAAAACAATCTCTAATTAACCTGCTTTCCAAATGTGGTATGCGACTCAGCAAATGGCAAGGTAACTGTCCTGAGCTACGCGAAGAAATTACTAGTGACTCGAACAAAAGCATTTCATTAGACAGCGACGTAGATTCATGGATTAAGGTGCTCGGTCTTCATTGGAACTCGCAGTCTGATGTATTCAGTTTTCAACTCAATGATCAACCAAATGAACCCATTACTAAACGGCAAATCTTAAAGGATGTAGCGCGTATTTTTGACCCTCTCGGATTCCTTGCTCCATCCGTAGTTCAATTGAAGGTTGTCTTCCAGGAGTTGTGGCACTTGAAACTTGATTGGGATAATGAAGTTCCGTCTTCAGTTGCAGCTAAATGGTTTAAATTTCGTGAAGAAATCCCATTTCTTAAAAAATTACATATTCCACGAAGTATAGGTTTGTCGCATCCTTCATTCCAATTGCATGGCTTTTCGGATGCTTCCGCTTTGGCGTACGCAGCGGTCATCTACTCACGATATGAGTTACCAGACGGAACATTTCATACTAATATCGTCGCGGCAAAATCTCGGGTATCGCCATTAAAACAACTTAGTATTCCACGATTGGAATTATGCGGTGCACTCTTACTCGCTCGACTGCTAGACGCCGTACAAAGGTCGCTTAAGATAACGTGCTCTAGTGTATTTGCTTGGTCAGACTCCAAAATAGTTCTTTCGTGGCTTTCGTCTCCACCTCGCCGTTGGAATGTCTTTATAGGTAATCGTACAGCGGAGATCTTAAGCACCATTCCGAGAAATAGATGGTTTCACGTCAAATCACATGACAACCCTGCGGATTGTGCTTCCCGTGGGATATCTCCGTCACAATTGGTTTCTCATCCTATTTGGTGGAAGGGGCCCGGCTGGCTTAGAGAGGAGATTAATTGTTGGCCCATCATAGAGAATAATGTAGAGGAAGATTTGACTGCTACAGAAGAAGAACGAAAACTTAATCATCATTCACAAGTAGCAACTCAAACTGCACATTTATTCGAAACGCTCTCATCACGAATCTCTTCATGGAATAAGCTGCTAAGGACCGTCGGTTGGATTTACCGATTCACAGCTAATTGTCGGACAACCCAAAGGACGCTATCTCCTCATCTTCAGCCAAATGAGATTTATGCTGCAAAATTAGGTTTAATTAAATGGCTTCAAAACCAGTATTTTCACCAATTGATAAATTCGCTTTCCAATCCACCTTTAATCAAAAAGAATTCTCAATTACTAAAACTAACACCATTTTTAGATAAAGATAAACTACTGAGAGTTGGAGGACGGATTCAAGAAGCTGTCATCGCTTACAACGCCAAACATCCTATCATCATACCCAAGGATCACATCATAACGCGGCTTATCATAATAGATGCTCATAATCGATATCTACATCCAGGAATATCGACCTTATTCGCACTTCTTCGCCAGGAATACTGGATAATCGGTTGTCGAAACCTAATTCGAAAGATCACGCATGATTGTATCCGCTGTTTCAAACAGCGAAAATTACGACAGACCCAAATAATGGGTAACCTTCCTCCTCAGCGGATACAATCGAATAAACCGTTCGTGCATTGTGGTTGTGACTACGCTGGCCCTGTTATGATAAAAGTAATTTCGGGTCGAAAATCGCGTTTAACAAAAGGCTATATTTCTCTTTTCGTGTGTATGGTAACGAAGGCCATTCATTTAGAACTAGTCAGTGACTTAACCACAGAAGCATTTCTTTCTGCTTTTCGTCGTTTCGTTGCTCGTCGCGGAAAACCGTCGCATCTGTATTCGGACAACGGAACCAACTTTCGCGGCGCAGCGCGTCAGCTATCGGAAATGCATCAGCTGGTTCTTTCTGAACACCATAACTCCGTCGTCGCGGAATCATTGGCTCGAGACGGTATAACGTGGCACTTTAATCCACCTTCAGCCCCACATTTCGGTGGTTTGTGGGAGGCGGGAGTGAAGTCCGTGAAGCAACACTTATGCCGCGTCATAGGTGCTGACGTATTAACATTTGAACAGATGTATACGCTCCTTACGCAAATTGAGGCTATACTTAACTCGCGCCCATTGTGCCAAATCTCCGATCAAGACCTTGATCCATTAACTCCAGCACATTTCTTTCTAGGTGAGTCGTACGCAGCCATACCGGAGCCTACCATATGCATCCCATCAAATCGGTTAACATCTTGGCAATTACTCACATCGAAGGTGCAGGGCTATTGGAAACGGTGGCATACCGAATACTTGACGTCATTGCAGCATCGACCTCGCTGGCAACTACCACAACCCAATGTAAAGATCAACGACCTTGTAGTACTTAAGGAGACTGACATGCCTCCAGGCAAATGGGCAATGGGCCGAGTGATGGAAGTACACCCCGGAAAGGACGGTCATGTTCGAGTTGTAACTCTTAGGACAACAAAAGGGAATTTGGTCAGACCAATTCACAAAATCGCAGTTCTTCCAGTATGCTGAATCGTCGTTCAGGGGCGGCGGAATGTTTAGAAACGCATTGTTTAAAATTATTATTTGTTACATTTGGAAAATGATAATATTGCTCTCAATTGTAATAGCATTGAATTAACCATATTATTGTTAAATTGCGCGCACACACCCTATTTAGTTCCTATAACAAACATGTTGGATGTACAAATTCAAGGTCAACCGCTAACCGTTTAGTCTCTCTCAGTCTCATGTCATAATTTTGCGAATCGGTTCTTTGGTAGAGTTTTCGGCGAATCGATCTCTCTGCCATTTGGATCTCGACCAGCCAGGAGTACACATTGGTAATAAACCTTGTAATTATTTTTTCGAAACTGTGTTTCATTCATCGTGGGAGGAATTTCATTCACTGTTTGCTTTTTTCGTTTCCTCTTCACTTCGTCAGATAGTTACACGAAATCGTTCGTCGCTGAATTCCTGCACAGTGGCCAAGCTGCTGAGAATGACGTCAAATTGATGCGTCATGGTTTTTGCGTACACTCGCAGTTACAGCTGCCATCCTCACTGGATGTCGTCTAACTGATCGAGTATCATCCACTTATGGAAACTGGAATGGTATTGGGAATAGTGGTTTCAAAAGGTCGAATATGCGCACTGTAGGTACCTCGAATCCCAAGAAAAACATTTCTCACAGAACGTTGATTTTCGTAGTGAGGCTTTGCATGATGACTTGCCAAACGATGGTGAATGTAAATCACAATTCTGTGAGATAGGAATCACTCGTAGACTGTCTGAGGAAGCCTATTAAAAATCAAACCTCACGATGAACCACACTCATTTTTAATTTCAATTCTAAATGATTCACGCTTATAGGCACATGAAGTAGAGTCATGTTTGATAGAAATGCCGTGGGTATGTACTGGATAGAGTTGTGGCAATCTTCCAAGTGTACCTATAACACGGGCTATAAGCATGCTCGATTCGCGAACCCGAGTACTCGATTTCCGGAATACCTCAACCCACCCACATCTTTCAGTCTTCAGCCACTAACCAAGCGGAACTACAATTTCTGGCTGGAAAGAGGTTAATACAACACGGATTTGTCAGCGACCTTGTTGATTCCGTTGATTTTGTCGCTCTTATTGCAGTTTCCTCAATCTTCGCAATTTTGTCGATACAATCTTTATCCCTCCGCAGATATCTAGAAAGGAGACTCCTTTGACTGCGCCAACTATCGACGGATCAGCATTCGTTACATCGCCTATAAGATCCTCTCTGCCGTATTGTGTGAACGCCTGAAACCGTTTGTCAACATACATAGATATATAGTCCCTTATCAGTATGGTTTCAGGCCAGGGAAGTCCACCATCGACCAAATCTTCACACTAGGGCAAATCGTGGAAAAGACCCAAGTTGCACACCTTTGGCATCTCTCTTGGGCATCGACACTCACCACCTATTCGTCGATTTCAAGGCCGCATATGACAGTGTGCATAGAGACGAGCTACACAGTGCCATGTCTAGTTTTGGCTTTTCTACCAAACTCGTCAGATTGTGTAGGATGATGATGGAGAACTCTCGCTGCTCCGTCAAGGGCGGAAACGAACTCACCGAGACCTTCAATGTCAAAAAAGGTTTTAGACAAGGCGACGCACTGTCATGTGACTTCTTTAACATCATCCTTGAGAAGATCGTGCGTAACTCACAAGTCAACACTAGAGGCACGATGTTCCAAAAGTCCGTTTAATTGCTAGCTTACGCCGATGACATGCACGTGATTGGACAAACACAGCGGGCCGTCAATGAGGCGTTTGCTGGCGTTGAAGCAGAAGTTGCTAAAAGAGGTCTGATGGTTAATGAGGGCAAAACGAAGTACATGCTGTCATCAAGGAAGGACGCACAACATCGGCGTCTCGGACAGAGCGTCACACTAGGCAGCAGAAACTTCAAGGTAGTCAAGGACTTCTTCTACCTCGGCTCCGTTGTAAGCAGGGACAATAACACCAGTACCGAAATCAAACGCAGAATCACTCTTGCCAATGGCTGTTTCTTTGGACTCAAGAGGCAATTGAGTAATAAAGCCCTCTCTCAAAGGCCAAAGCTTGCCTTATATAACACCTTGATCATGCCAGTTCTACTCTACGGCGCGGAAACCTGGACGCTACTAAAAGCGGATGAAGAAGCCCTTAGTCTTTTCGAGAAAAAAGTTTTGCTTGCGATTTTTGGTCCTGTTTGCGTTAATGACACCTGCAGGAGAAAATTTAATGACAAACTCTATTGGCTGTACGGCGACATGCGCCTGGTCAAGCGTCTTCGGATACAACGCTTAAGATGGCTAGGCCATGTAGAGCGTGTGGCCACCACTGCTCCGGCCCGAAAAGCCTTCGAATCTGAGCCATTGGGACAAGGCAACAGAGGACGGTCTAGGCTAAGGTGGCACTGTATAAAGGATCTCAACCAACTTGGAGTGCGCAATTGGAGGTGGCTGGCTAGAGACCGTGCTGGCTGGAGAGGCATGTTGGTTGAGGCCCAGGTCTACCCCCGAACTGTAGCGCCAGAAGAAGAACAAGCCAATACTCCTTGGACTCCATCATTCACTAAATTATATCTAGTCGGTCTGGTAGATCACTTCTTCATCCTGTGAAACGTCAGCAATAGAAGATCGCGTGCTCCACGTAATTCTCTTAGCTTGACAGGTGGTCGTGTGCAAATCGGTACACGTAGTTTTGGTATCCACTATAACCTAACAGGAACTGCGTTTAATGATATTTAGTTGCAGTTCCCTTCCGCCCAGCTAATCCATGTTGTGGTTTGTGGGATCCAGATATCTGGTGTTATCAAATCGGGATTGCCATGGCTGTAGAACGAGCAATTTTTTTCCCCTATACTTCTTATTTCCCTGACCTCCGTTGAGTTTCATGCTGTAAATTATTTTCATCTCTTTCACAAGGATGTCAATGGAGATCATTGCCGCTATGTGGCTTCGTTAGAGATCGTCCTGTAGCCCTTTAATTGCCCTTGGACCTCATAATTAAACTTTCAGGAATATCGCTTTCTTTTTTAGCGTATTTATCCAGCCTGATGCAGAGTACAAGATCATTCTAGCTTAAAGGATTCTCTTTGCGTATCCTCGTTCACCCGCATTTTGTAGTATCCTCGATAGTGCCACTTGTGTCGATGTCGTTTTTTTCACTGACATAGCCCACGTGTCAATTAAAACGAAGTTTGTTGTCGAGCATGACCCCCAGGTACTTTCCTTCGCTTTCCTCGATCGTATATTCAGGTTGTCAATTTAAATAGTGATGTATTCCACAGATTCCCTGCTAGTGATGAGGACCTTCGATGCCTGTAGATCCAAGCCACCGCTTGATTTGGTCTATTGCTGTAATTGCCCCAACGGCACCGGCATGTTTTACCGCGACACAGATAAGTTTACGATATTACCTCTCACGAACAACCTTAGTCGTAGCACTCTGTCGAACGTAATATTCCAAAGAAGGGTACCCAACAACGACATTGGGGTACCCCAGCGGAGATGTATCCCATTTCTGTTGTCCATCTTTCTAAACAATCTCCTTATTTGGAACCAGTCGGCTGTATTAAATGCTTTCTTGACTGCCCAATATTTCTCTCCATCCCACCTCCATGAATGGTTATCTATGGCTACAGATGTTGTATCGACTACAGTTTTGAAGGCAACGATAGGAGAACATGACTTTCTGACTCCAAGCTGGTAGTTTAAGAGGACTCCACTTTCCCCTCCGCTTTTGTCAACGTTCTGTCGAGGATTTTTTCCCATTGTATTCAACCGGCATATTGGCCTTTATAACCATGGCTCTCTAGATTACTTGATTCCTTGGGATGGAAGCACTAGATGCTGCAGCTTTCTCTGTTCTGAAAACCCACTCTCCTCTAGACTTTTCTGCGTCGTTGTAAGTAAAAGTCGGTTTTCAATCTGGCAGCGACTGGTGCCACCAGGTGCTTTGTTGTCGTCTATTCTTACCAAAGCCCTTTGCAGTGCTTCGTTTCTGACTGCCGGGCTTATATCGATTTCCCGGGTGATTGTTGTTTTCATTATTCTATGGAATGTTATTAGCGGTGGCTACAGGTTTTCAATTTGATCGTCGCCATTCTGCCATGTCCCACAGATTGCTTGTGGCTTCTTCGCAGATACGTTTAAAGCACTTTGTCTTGCTTGCCCTTTTATAGTCTCTGTCAACTCCCATCTCCTCTGTTTGAAGGTCCATTGACCGTGGGCCGTTTGACATCTCGCCTATCTTTTGGACAAAAATCTCCAACTGCTTTAATTTTACTCTTCCACTAGAGGCATGGGTTGCCTCGTCTGGCCGTTGCCCCACTATGGGCTTTGCTGCATCGGTTAGTTGGTGCAACAAGCTTTCGGCAGATCCGTTAACGTCCAACTATTCAGCATCATCTCAAAAGGCTCACTGCCGAACGAACTGTCCTTCAACAGTGGATCTCCCGAACAGTGGAATTTGAGAAGATTTTTAGAGACAATTGGTACTCACTAAAAGTGTTGTCAGCAACTCGAAAGAGGTGGTCCCATGAGGTGTCCCGTCCGGGAATCGAAACTGGACCTTCGGCGACGCACTTAACCACTACGTCATGGCGGCCACACTTGCCCAGCTTTTTATTAGTATTTTCAGTTGTCCCCGACCAAGCAAGTACTTCGCCTGCAGCTTCAACTGACCTAACTTGAATCACAAGTTCCTATTGGACCAGACAGAAAGTGCTTAAAAGATCACAGACTGCCCAAACGTCAGAAAATTTCTTAAAGCGCTCCTTGTTACTCCTTTTCGCTCTAAATCCCCACACAAACCATTTAACAACTATTTCCGTCAACCTTCCTTTTTTTTCTTTCAATTTGTTGTGACGTCCCCAGCTATTCCCTTAAAGCACCACAACTTGAGGGTTATCCTTGCATGCGACTCTTGTGTTGTCCTGCTCATTACCAAAGTCAATGAGCTGCACCACATAAAATCCCCTACACTGGTTGTTTTTCTTTCCACAGACGTCATTGCCCTAGGTTTATGAATTTGACACCGGAACGTCCTTTGTATTCCGTTTTTCTCCTCGCCCGGAAGTCGGACATTGTGAGAGGATAATGACAACCAACTCCTACTCCATTTGTGTGTCGCCACTGACTTATATCAATATTGTTTTCATTCTTCCTCACAGCTTGCGGTATTCCTTTAATCCTCCTCTCAATGGCACACTTCCGCTTCAAGTCGCTTTGTGTAAACAAACCTTTTGTTGCCCAGGATATTGTCAAATCTCACAAGAAATCGCCGCAGAAGAGCTTCGTTTTCCCCCTTTTTTTTGCTCTACACACGCCCTAACGGTTCACTCCACGCAGACAGGGATTGATGGTGAACACACGTGTGCGATGAAGGACACAGACTTGACCAGTGCTCGGTTGAGATGGTCCCCCCAACCACGCTCCTTTTGATGGCTCCTCAACGGATTGCTTTCGCTTCGATAAGTTAAAGGAAATGACTGGTTGTGGGCAGAGATTAACTTTTCCCCGAGGCAAGCGACTCGTAGTGCTGTTCGTTTCAAAAGTAAAAAGTCTCTTCTTAGGAATTAATCGCAACTGAAGCTTTGTGTCAGATCGTTGAAATGATTTCAAACGGACGAACGGAATGGCGGCAGCGCCTTATATTCCTGAAAGCACTCGTTTTCCGTTGAATCCAGTGCTTGATGGTTTGACAGGGGCTTAGTGTGAATCGGATCAAGAGTTTGAAGGCGTGACAGACAGAAGGCGTGGTTTAAGGAGGTCCTGCGTTTCTTGCCTGGATGGCGATGTGGGGATGACACATTCCACAAAAACCAAACAGAGTGAAGGCACATTAAAAGGACTCTTCGCTCTTCAACTATCCTAGGTTGCTGAATGTCGAGAAACGGCTTAAAGTCTGTGCTGTGTGCGTGATATGAAATAATAGATGCCGTGAAGCCTTCTTCGTCGTTCTTCCTCGAAGTAAAGTTTGCGGTGTGTCCCTTCACAGAAAAGTCCACCCATTGAAACGCGTGTCCTGTCTTTCCAAATTTGTAAAATTTTTTGACGCAGTTCAACAAACTTCGTGTGTGGAAAGAAATTAATTCATCGGAGGCAGCCATTTTGGCTCCCATCCTGCCGATGCCATTCCTAACAGACATTCACCGCCACACATCAGAACGACAAAGTCGTTCAAGAGAGATCTTCATCCAGCGTGAGAAGACAAATTCGAAATGTGTCCCACTTAGGAATAATTTAATCTGTGATTACCACGCTTACGTCAGCACATGGACACGGCGATGCGCCGCAAATGGAAAGCTGCAAAAAATGGAATCAAATCTTCCACATGAGTGCTTAACTTCGTCATTCACAGTCCATCCCACCGCCCTTCGTTCGAATGCAAATTACAATGTTCCGCAACACGTGCAAGCATCCATCAACGTGTTATCAAGGCGTCACAAGAGGGCGGGACACTCGCTCAGAGACGCGCTCGTCCCCTAGAGCCCCGACGCACTGGCTTCCGGCCGAAAGAACAAATACCACTTGTGAGGAAAATATGATTACACCCATTATCCAGGGATTCATCTGCGATGGTATCCTTTTCAGGATTTATGAACAACAAGAGAATAAATTTGCATAGCGCTTAATAAACCACTTTGCGGCACCCCAAGCACGGAACTACAAGTTGGTTTTGTGTAAGCGACGCCCAGGGCCGAGGAGGGGCCCTTATATCCGATGCCTTGAGGCGGGAGAGAGAGAGAGAGAGAGAGCAATTGGATATCGTAGTGCTGTCACGGAAGGAAGCGGAAAATATCAGACACTTGTTGTTGAAAGGGAGTTCACCGGATGGAAGCATGGGTCATGTGCCAGATACAAGCAAATGGTGCTACGCATCCATCCAGGGGCCAGTGGCAGGGGCTGATAGACGAGTATCACATTTGCACTCGGAGTCCTGTCAAGTGCAAGAAATCAGGATTGATGTCTCGGGCGTGGTGCATGGCAGGGTGTTGTGCGAAAAAGCATTTGGCATGTCAATCCTGAGATTGTACGGTTGCCGGGGACAGGGAGACGTAGAATGCAATTTGTTCAGATGGCATTTCTGTTTTTTGGTGCGAGGAAGAGCTTATGTGATAAGCACGTCGTTATTTAGAAAACAATATCCTGGACATTGATTGATAGGAATGATGCATCCACTATCGCTGTACTCTATTCGGCTTTAGATATGTGTTTTTTTCACGAGTGTGTACGCAGTAACCTGCTGGGCTTACACGTGCAAGAGGGACATAGAGGTAAAGAATTGCAAACTAGGTGGACGAACGTTTGTTAGATTTTAAATTTTTTTTTCTTAAAGCACTGAACTAATGAAATGCCAAAGTAATGGTGCTCCAGGTGAGCTAAGTCCTGCCATAAAACCACTTCATCTCCTAGACTTGGCACTTTTCAAATTTAACAGACTCCTTTAGCTTTCTCTCTGTTTTTTCTGTGGTACTCTCAAACAGCGCTGCCGTGTAGGCCTCTTGCCAGCACTCGTCGTCAAATTTTGAATTTCTTCCAGATGTGTCGCAGAATCCATCACATTATGTACTACAACACTGATTTGTGGTCTGTTGAGCGATTTTTCAACTTTTTGGATTAGTGGAACGCGTTTTTTTTTTTTTGTAAATTCATGTCAATTTTCAAATTTCAGTCAAATTAATTTTTGCTTTTGTTTCAGTATTTGCCAGATTCAAGCAAGGACGGGTAGACAGCATCGTGTTCGCTGTGACGTAGTGACATACTCGGCGGAACACCTCGCACTTTTTACGGCATCACCTCTTTCGAGTTGCTAATAACACTCAAAGAGAATCAGTTGTCTATGAAAAGTTTCTCAATCTAGCCGTTCGGATTTGGCAAAAGACTGTAGGTCCCTTCTACTTGTGAGAGAACAGTAGCACGCCCAACACGAGGAGTTGTTGTAGAAGCTAGGCCCTGGTTCCTTGTGGGCTGTAGTGCCACTCAATTATTATTATTATGAGGGGTAGTCGTCTAAGATGTGAATTAAGATGATGTTTAAGCTTTTTACGACAATGGGATTGCATTTCTTCTTGATTTTTTTGGTCATCAAAATGGACGAAATGGACTTGTTTACAAGCAGAGTTGCCGAATCCCGACAAAAGTGGATTTAGGAATCATTGTTGAGATGGATCTATAAAAAGTGACTCTTTCGTGCGCTTTATAGACTTACGGCTTCATCGGGCCGTTCTTCTTCGTAAATGAGGTCGACCAAGAAGTCACTGTTAACGGTGTTCGAGATGATAACGGACTTCTTGTGGCGAGAAATTGAGGACATGCACGATATGTGCTCCCAACAGGATAGTGTCACTTGCCACACATCTAACGACACAATGGCTCTTTTGCGTGAGAAATTCAATGGCTGTGCCAACCCACGTCGAGGCGATGTTAATTGACCGCCATGATCACTTGATTTGACTTTGTTGGACTCCTTTCCTTTCTTCGGGGATATTTAAAAGAAAAAGGGAGTCTTCGTAAACATCAGACAAACAAAGATCTGCGTTAGTTGTGTTCGTAAACTCAAAATCAAATCGTACGAAAGCAGGCCGGCCGTCATATGTTCTGTTCGCAAACGTCAACAATACGCAGTAAAAAATTAGGCGTCGGGCAGATTGCGCATTGATTTTCGAAAAAATGTGCATACTTTTGTGGAAATTTAAATAATAAGGAACTTAATGTTAATATGTATATTCATGCAGGGAAGAGAAAAAGTGGACTTATGAGGATGTGAAATTGCTTTTTGCGATCCGATTGGCCATGGAACCAAGAACGATTACAATTTTTGGCACAAAACGATTATGCCTATTAAATTACACACTTCCAATAAAATTGTTTTTTTCTTCTTTTCTTTTCTTTATGTTCATCAATTATCAAACTTTTTTCTTCTTGCTTAATATTTTCTTCCAAAGAAAACTCAAAACAATCCTTTTCACTACCTTGACGTTTATGAACAGTAGCGTATAAAATGACTGAAGCCTGCCTGCCGACTGCGTGCAGAAAAATTTTTTTTTTAATTTGTAGAAACAAAGATGGCAGACGATCGTACTTTCGCAGATGACTGCGTTTCCGAAGACACCCCATCCTGTTTAATATCTTTATGCCCGATGTACCAGAACCTACTGGAAACACTTTTCTTGCTTTGTTTGCTGATGATACAGTCCTGTTCTCATCCAACATCTTAGCACAGGACACTATTACTTCGTTACAGAACTCACTTGACATTTCTCAAAATTTCTGTAGTAAATGGAATATTAGGCTTAATGCTGATAAGTCTCAGGCTATGTGGTTTACTAGACGCAGAAAACATCAGTTTCTACCCCAATCAAACCTGCAATTGTACTTGATCAATATTTAATGGTCTGAAAACTGCAAGTACTTTGGAGTAACTTTTGACAAAAAATTCACATTTGAAAAACATATATCGAACATAGTACACAAAGTAAATCTCATGGTTAAGATACTCTACCCATTTATGAATTAAAAGTCGATGCTTAGTATTGAAAACAAAACCATCTTTCTGCCAGTTCTGACTTATGCTTCAGCTGTGTGGGCAGATTGTGCAAATAATCACATTAGGAAGATACAAACTTGTCAAAACAAGGTACACTAGTTAATTTTTAATTTACCTTGGCACTTTTTAACTGCAAGACTTCATGAAAGAGCTGATATTAACACCATCTCATGTCTCATTCATAAATTAAAACACAACTTTTTTGTTAAGTGTACTCCCTTTCTCTCTGGTTGCCGTGGCGCAGTGGTTAGTGCATCGCTGGGTTTAGGTGCAATTTGGTTATAAGAATCTATAGCCGTAAGAGTTATAACAAGGGTTTTTGCTTGTAGTGTTCTTTTCTTACCTCATATTTTTCTATTCTATATTATCAGTATCTTTATAGCTGTAAAGAACTTTTGTCCTATATCTCTACGTTATGTAAAATGTAAATACTTATAAATTATACTACGAATAAACTAAACAAACTAAACTAAATTTTCTTTTGATAAGATTTGATAGAAAACAAACAAATGGAGACTTGACAATAAATATGTTGTATACAGAAGATTTGTGCTGCTATATGTTTTTGAACTAGATATCAAAACTTTTGTTACTCACTGTATAACCTCACAAACATCTACAATGACCGAGCTTGTTGTAGCTAGTTCGGAGAATTCGTCTACCCGTTCAATTCCGTGAAATATCTCTGCAGCCTAATACACAGGACAGACGAATTTCGAACCATCTGGAATTTGGATATCCCACCATGAGATGTCCGACATTGATTCCGTTCTTGAAATTGAATGGAAATTAGAGATTTGATTGCAGCCAGGCTACCCGTGAAGAAACACATTTCGAGAGGATGTCATTTGAAATCATGATAGTGCTTCGCTAATTGAAAACGCTGCAGTGATGTGGAACCTATTAATTTCATGTCCTCTTCCATACATCTGCCGACAGTGGGTAGAACTTTGCGTAAGACTCCTTAAAATTTCACTAGAAAAGCGTTTACCAAGTTAAAGAACATCTTTAATTATTGTCCTTCTTCACCAAGTGATGTGACTGGATTTATGAATCACTTTATTCAAAATCACACCCACAGCACTATTATTAGTGTATATTGGCTCACTGATGAAGCCAAAGTCCATTTAGTTGCGGAATGGCGGCTGCCAGACCCAGGTTCTCAGGGAACCTGACTAGTGGTGACAGCTTGACCAGAGGCTTTATTCTGGTGCCACGGGAGGTCAGGAGCCCCTGGAACTTTGGTTTCAGCCTGAACGTGTGGTAGGCCCCCTTGTGGGAGTATCGTGGTGGCTGTGGTTTAATACCCACATCGCGGGCAGAGCCGTGCTGACTGGTTTGAAATAGATTGTTCACCCTACTGATTCAGGCCAGGTGGTTAGAGGACTTTCTTAACCGGGTGCTAGGAGTCATAGAGGGGCAGAGATTTTAGAAAGGCCATGCTCCATACCAAGGTGGGTGGATTGTCCCTCAAGCATGATCCCATTTGGTACTTGGATAGCTAAGGCGTCTAGTCCTGCGTTATCTAGGACTCTTGGGAAAATGGAGCCCGTGATATCCCACATCTGTCCTTCGAGTCTATCCTGGATACTGGTAGTGAAACTATAACACATAACACATCGTATACAAAAGTAAGGTTAGGTTGAGGTAGCTGCTTTCGTTCATAGGGCACCACTCTGATGCCACACAACATGAACATATATGCAGTATTTACAATACTCTGTCAGTTTATTTCCAGCTTTGGTGGCACTTCGGATTCATACACAAGTGGGCACTTTAAGAGAGATGGTAACTTTAAAACTAATCTAGTCCATTACCGTGGATGAGTGCGAATCAAATGATGCCAGAATTCAAATAAGAGCCCACTAAACCGCCCCCTGAAAGCCACTTCCAAATGAGTACTGAACCCATGAAAATTATGGCAAATCCGAGATTCATGGAAATTCTTCAATTATCTTCCACCCACTTCATCACTCATCAACTTTAGATGAGTGAAATGTTGTGCAGTCCCTCTCCATGGTCACGGTGAGCCTGCGAGAGTCTAATCGAAGTGATTTTGAATTCATTTTGATGATTTCCATTCTAAGCGACTCCACTCGAAGTAAATATAATCCGTTGGCATTGGCAAAGTGCAAATAGTCTGGCGGAAGAGACTGTAGACATCTTCTCGCATTGGTGGGGGAACAACACACGCCAGCTGCACCGCGCTGATGTACTGCATTCTGTGCCTTCCGTTGCTGCATTCGAAGTCAATCCCAAGTGCTTGCACAGTTGGGTAAACACGGAGAGGACGTGTCAATTCAAAGTTGAGTGCACAGGTATTACCTTCGAAACCATTAAGCATCGAACGGCGCTCTGAAATTGACATAATCAGATAAAGCGTTTTACACACAAGAGCAAGTCTGTTGCACTGGCTCTTTGATGTTGTTCAGCGTGATTATTGGTGGGGATGCCTATAGACCGATGGTCGTGGTTGCCACCGCAATCGTGTGTGTAAATGAAGTGCATTACGAGTCAGTGTTAATGAGCGGGGTAGTGGTCGATTCCCGAAATGATTTCATTTGCCGTTCAGTGTTAGCTTATTTTCCAAACGGTGGAATAAGAGTAAACACGCTCATGGCTGAACCTCATTCGGACTGATTAAATATTTGTGTCGGTTTTTTTTGGGAACTGATTTGCGTGTTCAATATTTTACTAACAGACGCCGGCATTGAAAGTAAACTCTCGTGTCCACGAGGGATTATGGCGCGAAAATGTGAAAGGTTTCAACTTTACTTTTTAAGTTTTTAAGCTTTCCATTTATTTTCACGAATTAAACTTTGTGTGAAATTTGTACAAAATTTAGTTTAAAAGTAATTTTTCAGCTCGTATAAATCTTCTTACAAAGCCGATTATGAGGGCGATGTCCAACATTTTCAAAAAACATTTGTTCTTATAACAAAATTCAGTAATTTTGAATAAATGGAACAAAGGAAACCCAGAAATCGTTTTTTTTCCTAAACAAAAGGCTAGGCAAAAAACAACGCTGTGATTTGCGACACATGCAACGGTGATTCAACTGTAAATATTTGACACTAATTTGTGCACTCAGAGCATCAGAAATAATTTTTTCTGAATGTTTCCATTGAATACACGATTTTGTGGTACGTCGTCTTAGAAACTGGAGTGTTTTCAATATTTTTATGTATTTGGTGTATACTTCGAAAATTGTCCACAGCACTTTAACTTCATTTTAAAATGTATGCTGATTTGGAAAGACAAAAAAGTCGAAGTGAGCAATGTCATGTTATATAGTGCACAACAGTCATACATTTGCCTGGTCAAAATTTGGCGTAGAAATAAAATAAAACGATTTTCCAATGTTTTCAAATTGCGAACTTTTCTGTTTTGCCAGCATATGTCTGGCAGTGTTTGGGTCAAAAGCTATACTGATTGGATTATAAGTAAGATATCTGAAGAAGTACTAGTGGCACCACAGCCCATAACGGACCAGGGCCAAGCTTCTACAACAACTACAACTACTACATGCATGCTATTGTTCTTCACGAGTAGAAGGGACCTACAGGTTTTTACCGATTCCGAACGGCGAGATTTGAGAAGCTTTCCATAGACAATTAATACTCGTGAAAAAATGCTAGGTGTCCCGTCCGGGTATAGCACCCAGACTTTCTGTTGTGAGTGAGAAGCGGACCTAGAAGTAGTTTCTTCGATGCTGTTCTGAAAATTTCAATGATCTACCTTGCACTGGATGGCCTATCACAAAAAAGTCGATGACATTTTCCAACTTGTAATGAAAGACACGGCATGGAAGCTATGTGAAGATAGTGTCTCACACCCACCGTATAACAGCTTGAAATCCTCTAAAACGACCAGAGTGGACTCTCGATTATTGTTTGCCACATGAATCAAAGCATAATTTAAATGAACCAATAATCATCAGTGAAACGAAGCTGAAACGTTAAGAAAAAGAAACACTTTTATAGCTAAAGAAGTTCTGATACAAAATGTTTGTTGAAAAAAACTGTTTTCACAAACGAAACCATAAGAAAACTGTGTGCATCGGTATGGCGCCCTCTTCATCTGTGCGTCCCACTCTCCATGTATGTTTCATGCATTAAATTTTGATTGAGTGACACTACAGCCCACAAAGGATCAGGATCTAGCTTTCTCACTATTCTTTGCAGACTTCGAACGGCGAGATTTGAAAAGATTTTCATGGAAAATAAGTACTTCTTGAGTGTTGTCAAGAGCTCGAAAGTTGTGAAAAATGTGAGGTGTTCAGTCCGGAAATTGAACCTGGGACTTTCGGTGTGAAACTCGATGCATTCTACTATTTTATTCTACTACTCCGCGGCATCCACAGCATTTCATTGAACAGAAAATAATACGAGTAAGATTCGAAATTTTGAGAATGGTATACTTTTGAGTACATCAATCTCAATAAAAAGTAAAATCAAAATAAATTTTCTCATAGTTCTTCGACATACTACATCTTTCGAAAATTGTGAGCCTGGTACCGTTACAGAGATCTTAAATTTCAAAGCTAAAGAGAATGTATCAACCTGCTCATGTTTCTCCACCGATTCGCCTGTAAAAATTCATAAAGAATGAGTTCAAAGAGAAATCAAAAAACGCTGTTTTGAAGAGCTGTTCTAGTGCATTAGGAAAACGTTAATATCGAAATATGAATTCATAGAACAATTTTTAGATATTGCAGATTGAAGTATTTGGCAAATTCAATTTCAACCGAAGCCTACGAATTCAGCTGAATTTAGTTGTAAATGATGTCAGTTGCACACATCCATTTGAGTCCATAAACAGATAGTTACATATTGTTGGCTGAGGATGCATCGCGGTTGGATGATCATCTAGGCTTATGAAAATGAGAATGGAATGCAGGGTTAGTACATGAATATCTTTGTGTTTGCATCCCCATATTGAATATTAAAAGTTGGTGTGTGGCTGCAGGGTTACATTTTGCGATATTAATATGTACTCCTACTCCTAATTATTTTCGTGGCAACTTCAACATATTCCATCCAAACACCAATAAAATAAAAATAAAGTTTGTACATACTTGCGTCAAACGTAGCAAAATCCGTGAACGAAACCCTCTATGCGTGAGTGTAAGTTCCCACGTTATTAACAATATGTTCTAATTTCAAAACAAACCTCAAATAAATACAGTTGAAGAGGGAATAACTCTAGTAGATAAATAATACAAATATCAAGAGTTTTACCAAATAGGAGAAAATTTTTGTCAAAAGGGAAATTTTGACGATGGCTTGAACTTCTTCGACAAACCAATACAAAGTATTTATATCCTTGTCTTAAGAAAACATTCTACTTTAAAAAACCAGAAAATAAATCTCAGTCCGAACATTGATCCCCCTTGAAATGAAGCGCGAATGCATTTGTGACATCTGCATGGGGGTGCACATTGTGCACACGTCGGTTCTTCGCGTGATGGCTTTAGAAAGGAAATATGGACTCCATCGTGTCATAGTTATCGTCGTTCTTGAAGAAGCTGAAAATCCACATGTGAATGTCATAGATGAACAGTGGGATGACACCGTGTTTGACAGCGACCACCTATCAACTCTTTTTTTATCACTCATATTAATCATTACCGATCCACATGATGTTCTCGTCACTCTAAAGTTTGCAACAAGAACTTTGTGTAAGTTCCTGTTCACTCTTAGGAAACGAACTTAACTACGAACCACGATTGAGGAGAGAATGTAATCAGAATAAACTCAGAAGCCAGAGAAGGTCCTTGTAAAATTGCTGAGCAACCTATACATCACACATTGAAATAGAATAACATACAAAATCACTTCTCGAATTGCCTATGATTCAAGTGTTCTCCTTAAGCACTCACCCGAGTTTCCCAAACACAATCAAGTCCATAAGGAACGTATTTTCGGAAAATTAATCCTTAAATGCATTTGCCGACATCACAAACAATTTATCCCTCAATTCAATAAACTCTCGATGAAGCCTGACGAGCTGGTGCTCGAATGGGTGCTCGTTGAGTTAACCACAGACTGAGACACATCTGAGGCCAACTTTCCGCACAATGTGTCCATAACTCGATTGAGTGGAATCCATCACAATTGTCCACGTCTCTCCCATCGTCCCCTTTCGGCTGCCGCTTAGTCTTGTGCGGATGTCCCACCTCATCCATCACAGTCGTCTGAATGCAATAAAATATTGATGTGAGCACAAATGTTTCGTCCATATGAATTTCCCTTGCCTAGGATAATTCTCAGCCCGGTGGAGTGATTCCATTGCCACGGTGTTAGGTTGGAACGTGCCGCATACCTGACTCTCTTTTTATTTGGGAACTTTCGTTAAAATTGTGTAACCGCCTTTGTTCGGCCAGGAATACTGCTTGGAGACTCAAGGAGGACAATGTCTCGATGGGAATTATTCAATGAGCTATGTGCTGCAAAGAAATGCCTTGGAGAAGCCCTTAAAGAGCTCCACTCCCACCGCGTTGTCACCAGTGTTCCTAGGATTGCGATGGAGTGTGAAGTAATTTAATTTCTTGGCTAATGATTGAATTACATTTTTCATTCGGATCTTAAGAGTCGTGTTCGGGCCGTGAAACATGCAAATTCTTCGTAACGGGAATTCCGTAAAGGGTGGCCAAGGAGGTGTTGGTAAGGAGGGAGAACAACGAGGCACACATACGAGAGATACACATACATATACCCCACACTCGATTCATCGTCCTTCCGCTGGCCTCGTCCTCCTCTTGTCAACAACGAAATAACGTGACACACAAAGAGGCATTTGGAAAGTCTTATGTGGCTCTGGGCGGCTGTCGGACCCGTACCCAATGCCAGATTCAACGGGGAACATTTCCGGAATGGAGACAAATTGCCAATATTCTGATGTCAGAGGATCTGCCTAGGACGGGCCTTAGTTGGCATCTGGCGGCCTTGTCGATGGCGAAGGGAGCGACCTTGGGATGAACTTTTTCATTAAGCAGCCGACGTTTGACACAGCGCCGAGAGACGTTTCCCGTTCAGATGCTCGCCCGATGATGGCTGCGAGCCATGAAAGGTCAAGCAGCACATGGAGACAAATGACAATTGTTATGGCTTAGTGTGGCTCACTGGAGCGAGTGAAAGTGCTGATGTCTTGGGAAAATTTTTGTAAATATTTATAGGGCATCATAGGCTGTAAGAGGACAATGTTTTGGGGCTGCATTAGCAATTAACAAGCTGCTGGGGCAGACAGGGGCAGCGGACGGGCGTGAGGAGATTTCTTTTTTTTCAGGAAGTATGCTTCTATTAATGAGGATGAGGATGAGGATGAGGATGAGGATGAGGATGAGGATGAGGATGAGGATGAGGATGAGGATGAGGATGAGGATGAGGATGAGGATGAGGATGAGGATGAGGATGAGGATGAGGATGAGGATGAGGATGAGGATGAGGATGAGGATGAGGATGAGGATGAGGAGTTGAAGATGAAGATGAAGATGAAGATGAAGATGAAGATGAAGATGAAGATGAAGATGAAGATGAAGATGAAGATGAAGATGAAGATGAAGATGAAGATGAAGATGAAGATGAAGATGAAGATGAAGATGAAGATGAAGATGAAGATGAAGATGAAGATGAAGATGAAGATGAAGATGAAGATGAAGATGAAGATGAAGATGAAGATGAAGATGAAGATGAAGATGAAGATGAAGATGAAGATGAAGATGAAGATGAAGATGAAGATGAAGATGAAGATGAAGATGAAGATGAAGATGAAGATGAAGATGAAGATGAAGATGAAGATGAAGATGAAGATGAAGATGAAGATGAAGATGAAGATGAAGATGAAGATGAAGATGAAGATGAAGATGAAGATGAAGATGAAGATGAAGATGAAGATGAAGATGAAGATGAAGATGAAGATGAAGATGAAGATGAAGATGAAGATGAAGATGAAGATGAAGATGAAGATGAAGATGAAGATGAAGATGAAGAGGGTATCAATTGGCCTTTACTCCTCACGAAATCACTCTTTTACACACTGTAGTAGCTCATTTTAACTGGCAAGTCAGAAACATTTTCCACAACTCTGGTAACTAGTGGGTCAGGGGGTGACTTTTCAAAGCACTAAGTGAAAAATGATCCCTTATTCTTCGAAAAACCCGTTCGGAATATGGCAAGGAGAAAGGTTGCAGTTAATTACAAATATTAATTATAAACCCGGGCATAAGGAAATTATGGCACAGCCAGTCGCGAACGTTAGGCAGTGGCTGCTGGTTAAGGCACCGCTACTTAACCGCGGAACCTGCAACCACCCCACAGAGAGGACTCAGTTTCTTTGCTTTGAATAATGATTTCCTTCATAAATTGCTGCCATGACAACGTTTCCTAACGTAGTTTCTCTCTGCTGTGCAAAGTATGACAAGCGGGAAGGTGTTCCTTAATGCGACATTTTCGAAATAAATGAAGAAACACAGCAAGGACTGGTCAAGCCCGGCAGTGATGTTGATAATTTTTCAAAGAACGAAATCAATATTGCTTAGGTTGGCTCGTCCTTTCATCCATCCGATTCTATGTGTTCTTCCTTAATGTAGAGCAAAAACTAAACATATTTACTGTGGGCAGAACTGGAGGGTGCTTCTGTACACCTGAAGTTAAGGGTAAACTTGTCAATCCCAAATTCGAATTTCTTTGTCTCTCAGTACCTGCATACAGTGTTTGAAGGCGCTAAAGTTGGAGCACTTCTGTCCCCCTCCAGTTTCCTGATGTACCTAACATAAGGTCTGATCTTTTGTATTCTATGGGAACTTGCTTAGTTCATTTACAAATCAGTCTTTCAAATAGGAAGACTTTATGGGGTGCCTTGGAATGAAAGGTAACATCACTTTGAATGAGGCGAAAGGCTGTCGCAGAAGGTAACGATATTCCTTCGAGATAAATGTGGCAATGTTTTTGACTTCCTTGATTATCATCATGACAGCCTTTGAAATTCAGCAATGAGTGATGAATTTAACGGATATGGACTTAAGCTTAAGTTCTTTGAGAAGACGTCCAGAACGACTCTTTCACTCATTATTCTTCCGAAGTAATAAAGATGCAACCAATCATTGACGGAGAATAAGCTTCCAAGTAGGATCTGGGTAGTGACGTAGTTAAAGGGGATAGTAGCCTCCGTTACCGTATCAGTAACTAAATTAGAACCAACAAGCATCAGAGGAACAATAAGTCCTCAACAGATTGTTGTCTATGTCTGTGTCAATGCGTCATTGTTGGAAACTCTTCTGTCCCAGAACTGGATTCCTCCCACGCACTACATTCCATTGCCCTTTCATGAATAGGAAACAATTTTTATCTTGATTTACGTTCAATTAGTCTATCAATTGATAAAGTTTTTGAAAAGATTGCTTTTCTCTGCAACAAAAAAAAATTATGACCACCTCACTATCTTTGAACTTTAACCCCCGCCAAGGACTTCACTCCATCACCTTCCTTAAATATCTCAGCGTTTAGGGATGAAAGCAAGCAGAAAAATATCCCTCAATTAATAGAAAAACTTTTCTCGTTTCCCAGCGCCCCCCCTCCGTTCAATCGATTCCGTTCAAGTGAATTTATTTTCCAAAGGGGGAACGTTGGCTGCTGCTTTTTTGATTTTGCCACTTCGCCTCGATCGCCGCAAGGCTCTCCATTAAAGCGAGTCGAAATGTAGCCAAAGAAAAAGGCTTAAAATTGATTGACGCGTGTTTATGTGACGCGGCGACTGTCTTTGAAGCATAACAAACGACTGTGGCAATTAGACGCCGTTTTTTTCTCTTTTTGTTATTCAACCCACATGTGTGTGGGTAACACAACCTGCGAAATTTCCGCCATTCAGGGCTGTATGGATTACATCCCATCGCCGAGAAGAAAGGTCCTTGCCGGATGTAATCGGATTAATGTTGGGTTGATAGCGAACAGGAAAAAGGACGAACGATTGAAGGGTTCCTCGTTTCTCGATGGAATCTCAATTAATTAAGAGGAATTCCGCTGATGGGATTAATGGACAACTGACATGTTCACACTTCACACTTTATCGGGGCAATTCCGGCAATCCTCACACGGCAGCACTCACGACGTCGTTGAAAATTAATTTACCTCATCCCTCTTGGGCATGCTTCGTGGTTCTTTGATAGTCCGAGATTTTCGCTATAATTTCTATCTGAATTAATCACTTTTTTGAAAGTAAGAATTTAAGAGAGCTCTGAGTGTATACTAGGGCGGTTCGACAAAAACTTAGCTTCTCTGCCGATAGCACCACTTTATGTTGTATATTTTCCTGTTAAAATTTCAGGCGAATGGGAATCGTAAATTTGCTTGTGCCGCACGTGGACTCGGATTGTAGAAAAATTAAACAATTGGTGACTCTTTTCCCTTGATGGCCACCACTGAAAATTGGTTTCGAATTTGAAAAAAAATTTGAGCACATTGGCGTGTGACCCGAAAGGGCTGTCACAGGGGAAAGCGAGACAAAAAAATTCTATTTCGTATTAGAAGACCACGATTGAAGTTCCACAACAGAGCTGATCTCAAAAGACCGCATCATCATGAGAAGGCTATCTGCGGGATGGGGGGCTATATTTTTTTTTTATAACTGGCGCGCGATAAAGGGATTATTTTGTACCCTTAAGTAATAGGAATCAAGTTACAGTACGGGCCCAAGGTATAGAGGATGAGATGAAATGGAGGTACCGGTGCACATTGGTTTTAAATGCCTGTGGACTGTAAAGAGAGTTAGACATTGAATAACGAGTTTCTAAACTTAGCTGTCTAAGGAGCTCCAGACCAGATAGGACCGTTGTACTCAAGTTTTGGGCGGATGTATGCCTTGTATATTGTTGCCAGATGAAAAGGGGTGAAACCTAGATCTCGAATATGTGATCGTTCCAACTAAGTGTTGAGTTGATACATATACCGAGGATGGAAAGTAGTTTGGTTTCAGCGACGCTAAAGCCAATTATGGATAATGGCTGGTTATTTTGGGATCGCTTGAGTGAAAGTAGCACTGGGTCTTGGAAGCATTAAGTTCCACTCTATTATTCTTACCCCAATCAATTTTGTGGTCAAGATCGGAATTCAATGATCTTAACATACGCTTCCCAGTCTATGGCCCAAAGGAGTGTCGAGAGCAGAGAAACGAATATGAAAAGCTGAGGGTACTGTCGTCAGCGAACTAGTGGATTGGATTAGAAATGATAGACAAGAGATCATTTATGAAAATGAGTTAGAGTGTCGGAGACAAAACGGAGCCCTGAGGAACCAATACGACTTGTATTGAACGGTTCGAAAGGTAATTTCCAATCCATTGAAGAAGATATTCATCGACACCATAAGCACGCATTTTCGACAAGAGAGCCTGATACCAGACTCTGTCAAATGCCTTTGAAATATCAAGCGCAACAATCTTGTTTTCTCCTACATTGTGCAAGGATTGGTTCCATATTTCGTTGAGATATACCATCGAGTCACCAGTGGAAGCCATACTGCCTGTTATTAAAAAGTAGGGACGTAAGTGATGGTTCACCCTTTTTAGGGACGGGTTGGACAAATACTGTTTTCTACTTACTCGGGAAGAGCCCCAAAGTGTAGGACGGATGGAAAAGCTTAGGCAGTGGTTTTGCCAGCGAAGAAGAACACTTCTTCAAAAGAACAGGGCGTATACCATTCGGGCCAGCGGATTTGTGCATGTTTAGACCTTTAAGTACTTTTGTAACTGTACGAGTGCAAAAATGGATTTGTGGAGAAATTTACGCTCTACAGGCGGAGAGAGAGCACAATCTGGTAGCTGGCTTCAAAATGTGCAGCTAGCAGTTTTGCTCATACTGAACAACAAACCCAACCGTGAGACCATTTCAGAACAGTCATTAACTCTGTCTTCAGTGGACTACCTAACAGTGCAATCCTAAGGAGTTGCGGAATCGTTTCTGACTGGCTGTCTGCGACTGTCGACGAACATGAATCCACTGAAAGACACTAAGCATCAAGAAACAGCCGATTCCGGTGAATGTAGAATTCAAAGACTGTCCTATCAGACAAAAAATCCGCGGCCCTCGTTTTTTTGGGATTCACAACGTTTCATCTAGACCAACTCGCTGCAGAAGGCAAACACGGTCTCAAGGTCAACTCTCAGAAGTTTAAGAAAAAGTGCCATATTTGGAAAAGAAGAAAAATGTTCTCTTTTACACCTTCTTCCTGGCCTATGGAAGGTGGGTCGAATTAGACAATGACCTGTAGCCCCATTCAACGATTTCTCCAGATTTGGCCTTAAGAGTACTTAGTTTTGCTTCCAAACTTCAAATAGTCAGTCGCTGGTAAAAGTTTGAGTTGAATGAGGGGTTATCCCCTTCACAGAGGCCAACTTAGAAGACCTCCAGAAAACAGACATTCAAGTCGTTGGGTAAAGTGTGTTTCGACCTAAACAGAGGCTGTATTGACAAACGTCCAAGCTCTTTGTTTTTTTTCTAGTCTAAGTACTAATTGGACCGCCATCGCAGGAGTCCTTTTCACATTCCAAGTCGCCCACTATTCCCAATTTGCGCACAAGATGTGCTCCTCCCACTCTGCCTGATGAATGACACCCAATGTCATTTGTGTCAAAGGCTTGCATGCACTCAGGTCTATGTCCTTTTGCATTCCGTGGGAACAAAAGCACATTCGAAGCACACTTTTACGTGTTCAATCACTCCGCCGTGCTGACATCCATTCTCGCCTCCTAGTTCATCTCCATTACACGGTCTGCGTGCTTGTGCAGGTGGACTCCGTTGAAATTCATCACAAGAATGCTGTGTGTATGATACCTGTCACCAGGTAATCCGTGCATGGGAGCAATAATCCTAGTCGTAGACAGCCCCTACTGAGATAATTGATGCGTATTATGCTTGTGTGTTGGTTCATAGTCCTCGCAAGAGCACAAATTTTGAAATCAATAATGTTTGCACTCCTTCGAGTTTGATAGGTTGACTTGACAGGGGACGATGTCCTTGATGTCCCTGATGTCTGAATTTTTGAGATGGGTCAACATCACTTACCTGTGCAAGGATCCTAAGAATGCCGGAGGCAGTGGAGGAAAATACAGCCCTCAGGCGTGTGTAGGCCACTCTGCCCAAGCTCGAACGTAAGTTCATTTTGTAATTTCATAAGTCAAATTTACCGGCCAATGGGTTTCATTTTCTCCGTCTACAAGCGGCCCTAATTGCATTGCAAGGAAGGTCATGGAAATCCATGCGAGCAAAGTGGCAGGATTGAAAGGAGAAGAGACATCGGCTACACCCTGGTCATTTTGCAGGGGAGGATGGAAGGAGCTGGGATAAAAATGGTCATCATTTTTAATTGCTTCCTTCGAGGATACATGCTTATGTCCTGGGGAGGGATAAAAATTGGAGTCAATTTGTGCCACTCAGCGTACAAAACTCATAAGCCGCTCGGAAGCGATGCTATGGATGGTGTCCTGCGAGAGACTGAGTGCTTGCTGCACGCTGCGTAGAAAGGGGAAATTGTGGATTCTTCTGTATCCTGCCCTCGGGCGAACGCTCACTCACTGACAATTAAATGTCGCTCTTATGGGTGCCATGAAGTGGACACTCTCTGATGAAAATGCTGAATGGTTCGATTTTTTTCATTCACGTATAATGCAGGACTCTTGCTGGCTCTTGCTCAAAATTGACAGGGGTCGATGTGATGAGGGGATTCGTTGAATTTGGGGGGTGGGTCTTCAATTTAAGAATATTTCGAAATGGTGAGTCATTCCCCAAGTAAAGCCGGTATTGAACGAATTTGTCAAAGGATGATTTTAATTCGAAGACTTCATGTTTGATAGCTGTCTGGACATGGCAGAAGGATATAATCGATGGGAACTTCCCAGTAGAAAGTCCTTGAGACATACCCACTGATCTTTTGAAGGGTTTCATTCATTCTGAGTTCACAACTTCTTCATCGGTTCTTTTTCTTCAAGTTCCTTTGGGGTGGACATGGGTCTCAACTAATATGCCGTTCCATCTAGCGTGGTCTATTAACAGCTCCATCTGATATTACACCCACAGTTGGATGCGGTCCTTCTTCACTTGTGTGCGGCATCTCAGACCATTGCGTCCACTGTTGCGTTGCCCCAATGGCTCGGATTCAAAGAATCTCCGGATGCTATCAATCTGCCACCTTAGACGTTATTGCAGGTCCCAGATGGACCTAAGCCTCGACGAACAAACCTCTTTAGCCACTCAGTTTAAAAAGGTTCATCCCAATAATCACTTCTTTCACTGGAAACCATTCATCACGCATGGTTTCGAGCACTCAATCCTACACAACCACTTAACCTACCTTCCCACTTGCCGGTGCCTCGTCTTTTGCGAGTCCCTTAGTCTCTTTGCTCATTGGTCAGATACCCGACCAAACAAAGCGTCTTCCACCCCCTCAATTACGCATCTTCAGCACGTAACTGAATTCAATACAGTCCCCTGACAAAGACAACGTTCGCTGAAAAGAATCTCAAGCCAACTCAAGCCTCACGCTGTTGGACAATGCTCATAGACATGATTTTCTTTTTAGATTTCAATTAAGCCAACAAAGGCACCCTCGTCCTGCACAGAGTAAATTCATTACGACGAGGAAAGAAAAAAGGACGTCCGTTGCAGCATTCAATTTCTTCGCCTCAGCGGCTCCCTGTTTGGTAGTCGCCCGTAACTGCGGTTAATAAAGAAACCCCCGAGTGGCTGGGGCGCCACGGCAAATCCTTGATTACATCCATATCTGACCAGCGAATCAAATTATGGCGCACAGAATACGCCAAAAGGGGAAACGGAATATTATTCAGAACGAAACGATCAAAGTCGTTGTCCCGCTCTGGTGTGACACTGCTTCGCTACCCACTTCTAGTCCTGTTCAGCAAACAATTTTATTACCCCCGCCCCCGGGGGGAGGGTTGTGCAAATGACACTTTCATTTCAATGGCTCGCGAAGGATGGAAGGTCGATGATGTCGAGATATTTAAATTCGTTGCAAGTTGTTCGCAGTTCGTCGGGTAGACTGCAACAAATTGCACACATTTTTCCCACGGGCATCCGGTTGCTTTGGCGCTATTTTTCCCTGTGCGCTCTTGGGAGTCAGCGGACGGTGAAATCTCGCGGTGACTCTACGATCGATGGGGTGCAAGTGTTGCGGGAATACGATTTTGCATAGTTTTTGTTTGGATTTGTCGCACGATAGTCGAGTGATTTGCTTGAAGGATGTCGGGGTTTAAAGAACGCCACTTTGTGGAAGAGCTGTGGATCTAGATTGTGTGCTTGTGTGACTTCCGTTTGTGATTTTTTGAATTTAACTGAATTTGGGAGCAGTTGACAGGAAATTCTTAAGCCACACGCTGGTTGTGATTAACTAAATTAGTGCGACTAGATACGAATGAGTGAAAGAAAGTCACATCATGTAGAAGTGAAGCTTCAAGGGTGCTTCGAAATTTCCCGTGATTCGCTCCCATGTGGGTGATGTTATCCTAGGAATGGTGATTCGAGTGCGGGTCTCAATTTCATCCAAATCCAATTTGCGAAGGGCAACTTGTTAGTTGGTTGCTAGCTACTATTGAGTGTGTAGAGGACATAGGGTTCACTGCCGACTCTGAGCGGTAAAATTTAAGAAACTTTTCATAGACAATTAGTACCATTTCAGCGTTGTCAGCATCTTGGCAGAAATGGTGAATTAAAATAATCGAAATTAACGTTCAGTCCAAAAGTGCAAAGTAGGACCTCTGGCGTTTGAGTTCGGTTGCTTTCTCGAACTTGGAGACTATGGTGACGACGGATACTGAGTTATGATGAAAAGTCGTGCTTTAAGAGTTACTGACCGGACTCTTTCTCAATGGGGATGCCGCCTATTAGCATCCTAGATATGTATTTGCACCATAAGCGCTTCTTCGTCACCACAGCCAGTATTGCCATGAGCAGTCGATGAGTACTAGGTTGCCTTTCTTGTGGAGAAAGTACGCCCGCACTCATAACTCTATTTTATTCTCCATTCATCACTTGTTACAATTGTCTGTAACAATCAAACATTGAAATAAAAAGAGGGATACTTATGTTCATGTAGTGTTTTTGTTCATCTATGCATCTCCAGTTCGAGTTACCTTCAATTCACCTTTGCCCCCCCCCCCAGTATACGGTGACTTCTTTCAATAACATCCACCTCAAAACGTCTACATCCTCAATGCCTATTGGTGCTATCTCAAAGTTCAGCTCAAGTGTGCTCTCTGGTCTCGTGTACAACGGAATCTAAATTGAATTTCCACTCCACAGCACATTTAAGAGTGCTTAGGGCTCTTCGCATTGCCAAATCAATCTTATAAGTCCAATTCGACCATTAACATTGAAGGGGTCTTAGGGTGCAACCGATGATTTGACAAGAACTGAACTTAAACTTTAAATGCAGAGCAAGTGCGTTCAGTACTTGAACAAGAACATTGACCATAAATTCATATCCTAGACACTGGCGATGTCTAAATCATATCTGACAAGTGCGATCACTCCACAAGTCGTCTGCATTATGCATAAATGGACAGGTCAACTTTGGCACGCATACAGTTTCCTGGAACTCCCATTCTTGATTTAGTTTTTTTATATTTGTGGGTTTTCCATTGAATGCATATTCTCAAACTGATTGCTTCTTAATCCCTAACTGGAGTAATTTAAAATGCGTCCACATGACATGAAGTCATATGAGAAAAGGCCATAGGGCATTATGATATCTTCGAAATGCAGAAGGCTATATTTGCGGTCTAGCCTTTTGCCATTTTAGAAAAGCTTCATTGAAGCCTTGTGTTGATGTGAGAGTACATTACTCTTCTGATAAACATCTAGGAAGCTAGGTATGTGGGGGTAATTTTTGGGATGGACATGACCTTGACTTCTAAGTCCTGAAAATCGTGTCTGTGGTCAAACTGTTGCAATTCGCAGCATGACCCCGACTACCTCAGTTCACAAGAAGTTGGCTTCCGGTAAATGGCAAAATGGTTAATTTTGTTTCGACTGTGGCGTAGTGAATATGTGTGTCAACTTGTACGACGATGTTTCTGGTTTCGCATTCCATTTGCATTTTTCCACGTACTCAAGGAATACTATTTGTCGGTGAGAATCTTCTTAAATTTCTTGTGAAAGATCAGAGTGATTGTAAACTCTGACCCTTTGTTGGCTGAAGCACGAGTCAATTTATTAATGCAATGCAAGGAAACCGAATAAAGAAAGACATACAACCATGAACTCTTCGAGCTGCTTCTGGTGCCACAACAAGCTGACAGCACTAGGTCACCCATTGGACAATATCTCTGCAGCAAAGATGAATTTCATTTCACAGCCCATAGAATCAAAAGAAAGGAAGAAACAGCGAACGCGCTTAGTCTGGATAAATCGAAGGATCGTGCCGCTAAAATAATAAAAACTTGCTACGAATGTGATTTAAATGTAGTTATTTTTCGTGAATTACGCAATGATCATGGTCGCCATAATCGAGGATTCGGTAAAATTGTGAAGAAATTTGTGGACAGTGTCAGCGTTACTGATGTCTTATCACCTGTGCAAAATTATGGTAAGTTGAAAATGTCTCGGCTTTAAGCGTAAGTGTCCCTGATGATCTGAAATTGTCTATTTCCCGGCAACAGTAAGAATCGAACGTTCGCACACCCTACTGCTTGCTGTGTTTTATGGTCGGAATGTATCACTAGTCCGCATTTCTTTGAATACAAATGGTTAAGTTACAGGCGGACCGTTACAAAGCGAGACGGTCGAATAATAATCGATTAGGACCGAAGATTAGACGGATTAATCAAACAGGCAACACGATCCAATATGGGTTAATAGCATGAAAAGTTTTCAGTCGCGTAGTTACACGTTTTGGTGAAGTCAATTGGCTACCAACATGATGCAAATTGACACCGTTCTACGTTGTCTGTTGGACTACATAAAAGTGTTAAAGCAAGAACTTATAATTGAGTGTCACTCCAGCCCACCAGGGACCAAGGCGCAGCTTCTACACACCTACTCGTGTTGTGCGTCGCGTAGAAGGGACCTACAGTTATGTTCCGACTCCGAACAGTGGGATTTGAGAACATTTTCATGGACAATTGATACTCTTAGAGTATTGCCAGTAACCTAGACTTTCTGCGTGTGGGTCGACGCACTTACCCACTACGCCACAGCAACTACAAAAAAAAAAACGCAAGAACATTGCTCAAGTTATATCCAAAATAATGCCAGAAATGTGAGAAAAAGTGGCTAAAGAATCGCGTTTTGCATCATCTTCCCACATTTAATGCCAAAGAGCGAGTTTTTTTTTCATCTAAGATTTCTCACTGTTTGTGTTTAAATAAGCTTTACTGATGAAATCGAAAAATGAATCACTCGATTTTCTGAGAGTTGTAGTATTTTATGTAAATGGGCTAAACTTAAGTTTGGCCAACAAATGTAAAGGAAATTAATTTTTGAATAAGCTAGGATCGTTTATCGGGTTTCCCCTCGATCGACAGGCTTGAAGTAGAAGCCCAGATATTGCATATTTTCCTTATGTTTTCAAAGCCCATTCCAAATTTGTGTTAACCTTTTAATATCCAGGCGGAATATATATAATTAATGAATAAAGTGAATGTGTACGAATAAGTGTTCGCCGTTGCATAGGGGGTAAGTGCAACGGTCCACACGAAGAAGAACTAAGTTGCTGACAGCACTCAAAGAGTATAAATTGTCAAATTTCGCCGTTCATAGTCGGTGAAAACTATAGGTCCTTCTACTGAGAGAACAAGTAGCATGCACAACACGAGTAGTTGTTGTAGAAGCTAGGTCCTGGTCCCTTGTGGGCTGTAGCGCCATTCAATTATTATTATTATTATCTTCAGACTTCTTTGTTTGTTCCTCGTTTTCTTGAAATGCTTCTTGCTCCTTATTATCACTACTGGCACATACTGGAGATACAATTTCCAAATAATTTGATTGATTTTACTGTTTTGTATCTGGTTTGACAAACTCTTCATGATTTCGCTTTGAACTCATTTCAGGCTTCTTAAGTCTTCGGAACTCTTTCCTCTACGTAGCATAGGTTTCTCTGGATTCACTATCCTTTCTAAGGTTAATTTGGATTTTCCAGTTCCACCTCTTTTGCCACCGTTTTGTTTTGCGACGACCACGTACATATAAATCTCTTACATTTTTAATATGATTCACTTTATTTTCACACAAACCGAAATTCTCAACCAGTGTTGATAGAGGTTCCTTTCCTATTTTACATGTTTGCCCTCCTCGAGCTTGGTATACCAAGGTTAGTAATATAAAACTTGTGAGGAACTTTTAAGTAATACACCAGTGTAATAAGTGCTAATAACGCTTTTCATGTGATTCTTATAGAATGGCTCGAAGGAGCAATGTTTGGGTCGTTTATACAATTTCCTATTGTTGATAATTCTGGCCCCTTACTACTGGTGAACAGAGAGTTTTGCCTTATGTTTACACGGCCCATTCCAAACTTCTTTTAACAAATTTGCAGCAATCTACCTTCAATATTGCATCCTAAAATATTAGCCCTCTTTCCAGATTATCATCCAAGGACATTCGCGCCCGCAGCGAATGAAAAGTAAAACATTTTTTTAGCCTGTTTTGTAAATAATTTATTTCTCACTTAAAAGCTGAACTTAAGAGTTAAAAAGACGAAACTAAAGTAGAAATATCCTTGTACACCTACATACATAAATATCTTCTGTTTTTGTTTTTTTTTTTGTTCATAAATATCATTAATGGCTTAACACGCTTAACACTCCCCATTGATTTGGGTCTCCTTAAGCTAAATACAAATATTTACAGTTTTTAGGAATATTACAAAAAGGACACGTAAGTTTGAATTTTACAAGTAGTTTCTTGCTACTGCCTGGCTGTGTATACATTTGTGTGTGAGTGTGTGTGTCTTTCAGTGTTTGCTTGCGTATAGGTAACCTAATAGTAGTTTATTCGTTCACAGAATTAAAACTCATCTTCCCCTTCCCCCTTCACAGTTGCCCACTAGTGTCCCTGTATAGTCCTTATGCGAGTTCCGTTTCAAGAAAAAAAAAAATTGCCCTACACTCTACAGCCAAGTCTTCTGATTCCCCTCATTGTAAATTCCATGTTGCACCAACCTCAGTGCACCTTGGTTGTTGTTGCATGCCATCGCTGCCGCTGCCGTTACGCCTGCCTCTGCGCTGCTGTGGGTGGCATTGTCATTGGCTACGGTCACGTCGGCCTTACCATTGCCAATTTGTCAGGATACCCCCTTACGTGTTGACGATGCCCATCGCTGATGCTGCGGATGAGCGGTGTTGCTGCGACACAGCTTGTAGTCCTTGTTCAGGGAATTCATCGAGTACATGTCCTGACCGTTGGCCGAGCTCGTGTGAATGGAATTTCCTGTTGCCGTTGTGGAATTGAAACCGCTCTGCTGGCTGCTATTTGTCATAAGAGTCGATGTCCGCACGAGTCCTAAAAGAGAGACGGAGACACAGAGAGATCGATTTTCATTTTAAATGTCTAAACTATTTTTGTGTTAGAATTGATAAGATTCCATGCATAGTAGGAATTCATTCCAGTAGAAGCCGCCGGTTGAAACTTCAACGATTGAATGTTCTTTGAAAAAAAAGGCACCCTTGTGAGTGACCTGCAATCATGGAAGTGGGGCACGTCCATGCGGAGATTACGGGCGTTATTGAGATTTGATCTCATGAGGATATACGAAGGGAATAGAATTTGCATTTTCTGCCTTGCAGAGAAACGTTACCCCGAGTCCAGCTTATTGAAGGTAATTTATAAGCCATGACAGTTTTTCAACTACTTAGCCTTTTCGGCGATTCCGGGGTTAAATGCTTTCCCCCAGAATTCAGTTTTCTCGGAAGTCAATTTATCACATGCAACTCGGAATTTATTTTGAACGAAAGGGATTAATTTTGTAAAATGGGTTTGATTTCAAAGTTCAAGGCCAACTCCCTCGGCATTTGCCTCTGTGCAATGTTTGGCAGCGTTTGTTAAAAAACTTCAAGGCACTGTTAGAAAGACTGCATCATTGTCATTCGGCACGTAAGAAAGAGCTAATTTCTGATTAGTGCGTTCATCACAAAGTATTGAAATTCTGTATAAAATTTTGTAGAGGAACAGTTCAAAGGTTGAATATGTCAAAGGTGGTTACAATTTTGACAAAACATTGCATTCCTACGATTTAAGATTATCTGCTAAGTCACTGAAACCTACAGAAGGAAGTTATCACGGCTTAATTTAGAAACCTAAAGAGAGGGAATTTTTAAACGGTTAAGACAGATTATAGAATCGTAAGCATCGCTGGGTGATGTGCATACAATTTAAAGAAGGCTATGTTGTTAATAAAATCCCCATTTCTCCTTAATTCTCAGTTTTTCTTTTTTGCGTTTACCGTTTACCGTGAGTGTCCTTAATTTAAAATGACAAAAAACATCCCGCCATAATAGTAGCTGGATATAAACGATTAAGACATAAAGTGGATCCGACTAAAGTTGGGTTTGAATTTCGAACTATTAACAATATATACCAATGCTCAGACGTCGGTCGACAATTGTCTATGTAGTGAGTTTTTAGGCTGAGTAGTCCGGGTTTTTCGCCAAAAATCACTTTTCCAGGCGATGGAAAATTTCACAGTCCATATTTCACCAATCACACTAGCAAACATTTGGGTCAAGTGACAATACTTCCACAAAGTTGGAAAATATGGTGAAACTTTCGGTAGGGCTAGGTTAATAATTCGGTGGTACTACAGCCCACAAGGGACCAGGGCCTAGCTTCTACCACAAATACAATTGCGACTGTTCTCTCACGAGTAGAAGGGATCCATAGTTTAAGCCGACTCCGAACGGCGATATTTTGAGAAGCTTTTCATAGACAATTGATACTTTTTGTGTGTGTGTTCAGCAGCTCGAAAGAGGTGGTGCCGAGAAACTATGCGAGGTGTCCTGTCCGGGAATCGAACGCAGCCTTTCTGCGTGGCGGTCGACGCACTGACCACAACGCCACGGCGACCACATGGCATATGGATACTTTATTCACTCTTATTTCATTTCAAATGAGGAAGGACACGGTTTCTGTCAATTGTCTCTAGCTTGAAATGATGCCGTGGTCCCAGTTCGACAGAACAGCCATATCTGAGCTTCAAACACAATAGGACGATACATTTCGCAACTAGCTCTTCATATAGCCAAGGTCGCCAATTCCACTTGATCTTTATACCACTCTACTAAGTGATGGTCTTAGTCTATGCAAGTAAATAGACTGTCGACCTTAAGGAGGGCATTCCTAGAAGATGTTGTAAGAATGACACTACACGTATTGAACGGTGCCATTCAACCAGCTTCAAGCTTTGCTCATGTCCCCATAGCAGTCATTGAAACCTTGTGCTTTTCTGAAAATAGTGGTGCAGACAGAATCAGTTTCTTATCTTCCCCTCCATATGCTTTTCCATCACTTATGTCTTTAAAAACCTTTTTATTTCAAAAACAAAAATGACGACGCACTTCGACAACTCCACCCTTGCCCCCTTTTTTTCATTTTCACTCTCAACTTACCACAATGCGATATCCTTCGGCTCTTGGGTGATCCAGGACATGTGTACAAAAAAGAACGTTCCGTATCTAAAAGAGTGAAATGTCCATGCTTCATTAATTCCACCCCATCATCGTTGCGTCTGCATTCATACACTTACACGTACCATTTCTCATAATCCGGTGATGATCTGGTGATCCGGAGCATGAGTACCGTGACGCTAATGCCTCACGTCGATGCAGTGTCTCAGCTCCTAAATGAACAAATGGACACCATCTAAAGAACTGCTTGAATCCCCGACGGAATCTGTAAAGGCAATAAGTGATATCGATTATTGAGTGGAATCGAAAATTCCGTCTCAAGGACGTTCTCTGTCTGACGGCAGTTTATTATTAGTGATGTGGAGTAGACAAAGTTGCGTCAGGGGGGCGGGAGGGGGGGGCTTTTAAATTCAAAAGGATTCGTGTGTGGAGACTGTGGCCACTCCGATAATCCGCATCGTTTGCCACACGTGACCCAATAGCTGTGCGTCATTAGTGTTCAATCAGCTACCAAGCAATTTAAACCGCTTCTGCTGTGCGCGTGTGGCAACGTGAAGGATAACCGCCGGTGTGCACGGCAGCCGAGTGTTGATGCAAAATGCAATTAACGGCGGTTTAGGGTTTTGACAAACTGCCATTTAATCGGTTAACATCGACTCTAATCTAGGATCACATCACACCGCCAAACAGGAAAGTATAACCACAGAGAGCGGGGGAGGGCAAATTAATTGCCTGAACTTAATCATTTGTTAGTGTGCTTACTCCACACGTTGCTGCTGATGTGGATGGGAATCTGCTGTTTTCAGTCCCATAACCAGGATTATGCATTGTATGGTGAAGTGAACTTTTGATCAAAGCGGATGAACTCCTCTTCCTTCCCTGTGGAATCAAAGGAGATCATTCATAAGGAGATGTCATTCAACAAACAGTTAAGCAGCAACAATTGCTTTTCCCTGCACTAGGACTTGAGCAACCAAACGACTAAAAAGGATTTCCATTGAAATTGGAATTTTGTAATCCGACAGAGAGAAAGTTGTTTGATGTGTGGACGTTTGTCAGGGATTAGGGTTACTTCCGTAATGATAGAAAGCCTGACAATGCGGGCTTGTTGACAAGTATGGTTTAGTTTGGTTTCCGATTGCATTCGTTTGTGTTTGTGAAATGGCTTGTGTATCATTTGAGGAAAGGAAGGAATTTGGAATTTCTCAAATCCTGAGTGCATCTTGTGGCAGCCAGTTGAACAGGAAGAATAGGCACTTAGTGCTTCTTGCCAGGGATGTCACACGTATTCGTATGTAATTCTCAATGTGCTTGGAAACTGTGACCGTACTATCAATGTCAGGACATGGTACAACCATTTGGATCACAGTGAAGTTCGTAAAAGAAGAACGTGTGTAAATTATGTCTTATCGGATTTGTGAGGTCAGGCCGTATTTCGTTACGCGCTTACTGGCGACTTAGGGCGGCGAAATTTGAGAAGCTCTTCATAGACAATTGGTAAGTAATCTTTAAGTGCTGTTCGCTGCTCAAAGGAGGTAGTGCCGTCAAAAATTAACGCTCAGTCTAGGAATCGAAGGCAGAACCTTCGACATATTTCTGAGCGAAGGATAAGCAATGAAGAGATAAAGAACTCATGATTGCCGGAAATTAATTTCATCAACAATAAGAGAAGGAGGAGTCTTAAAAGAAAGTGGGAAATCGCCTCTAGTCCATTCCAAGAGTCCACCACTACCGCTTGTACGCTTAATAATTCAATTAATCCGAATCAGTTTGTGCGTGACTGCGGACGAGAAAGTGCAAACGATTTTTGGAATTAAATTGAAGATTTAGGTGATGGAGGAGACATGGAAAAGGAGCAAGTGGTAAGTTGTTTCACTGACAGTAGAATAAAAAAGGTTTAAAATAGGTCGTAGGGTTGTGCGTTGTCCCAGTTCCGGCTAGAGTGGCGATTGTTTGGTGTTAATCTGGTGGGGGCAAATTCATCAGCCGCCTGGTGTATGCGTGGATGCTCTCGTAATTTACCTTACCCTTTGGAGCTTGTGTGAGTGGTGCGTACTATTGTGGACCCGCTGCAATGTACCTTTGCTATTTTAGAATTAGTTTGATTGTCTGGTGGTCGTTTTCCGATATAAAGGGTGTCATTTTTTTGAATAATTAAAACTTTTGAAAAATTATTATTGTTTGTTAGTAGAAGGTGTAAGGTTAAATGGAGCGCTCACGAATGAACAACGCATTCTCATTGTGAAATTGTTTTACTTAAATGGTGAAACTTTTGCGGCTACAGTTCGCAAATTGCGATCAATTTGGGGTTACAATAATGCTCCAAAAGAGTCAACTGTAAAGCGATTAATGGAAAAATTTGCTGAAACTGGGTCTGCAACTCATGTAAAGACAACAACGCGCCTTCGACCAGGTCGATCGACCGAAAATATCGCAGCAGTACGTGGTGATGTCGGTCAAACTCCATCCACCTCAATTCGACACCGAGCTCGGCAATTTGGTGTTTCCAAATCCACTATGCAGCGAATTTTGACTTTTGAATTTTGGGGCTAGGAAAATCGTCGAGTGATTCACGAGAAGCAAATGCATCCCCAACGTGTCACTTTGTGGTGTGGATTTTGGGCTGGAGGAATCATTGAACCCTTTCTTATGAAAATGAGTCAGGTCAAGCGCAAACAGTCAATGGTCCTCGGTATCGTGATAACGAATTTTTTCGTGCCTAGAATTGAAGAAATGAATGTGGAGGGGATGTGGTTTCAACAAGACGGCGAGACATCTTATACAGCCAGAGAAACATTTTAATTGCTGCATCAGTCATTTCCCGGTCGTGTTATTTCGCGTCTTGGAGACCAGAATTGGCCGCCTAGATCGTGCGATTTAACACAATTGGACTATTTTCTTTGAAGTTTTTTGAAGTCGGTGGTTTATGCGAATAAGCCGACGACGACTCAAGCCTTAAAAGCGGAATTTGAACGCTGCTTAAATGAAATATTGAAGAATTTATGCAAAACGGTCATTGAAAATTTCATTAAAAGATCGCGTATGTGCCAGCAAAGCCGCGGCGGCCATCTGACGGATGTGTTATTCCAACCTTATCCTGTCTACTTTACGATATAATAAAGAATTCACGAGTTTTTTTTAAATATCTGCGTTATATTTAAAATTTAAGTCTTGCGTTCTTGTTGGGACACCCTTTAAATACCTATGGTTACGCTGTAAAGGACCTCCTTATGTGTGAGTCGATGACAGAGGATCGAGTGGGGTAGAGGTTTCTCGCTAGTGAATTGCCCTCAAGACCCCGTTACCGGGATAACCGAAGTTTTTTGGCCGAAGACTGAAAATTGTGTGTTGGACAAAATGTGATTCCAGCAAGATGTTGCAAGCAGGCTGGCTTTTTGAGTTATTGCGTGAAAAGTTTTCGGATCGGATAGTTTCGCGTTTTGGCCACCAAGATCATGCGATTTGACACAGTTTGGGTTTTTTTTATTTGACAACAGTACCTTAGGTTCTGGCCGAGGTACTGCCTGAAATATGTGAACAAAAGATGTTCAAAAAAATCACATGCTGCGAATTTTTCGGAGAGAAGCCACTTGAAGAGTTTTCTTTTCTACTCTTAATGGCAAAGTGAAGGCTTTATAAAGAGTAAACATTTTTGTCAAAAATGTATCGCTGTGGCGGGTTCATTGAACTTTGTTAACGAAACCGAAAAACGAATGACATTATATTTGTGAATAGCAATCAGACTTGCACAACGTATTTCTGGTGGATGCAAGTACAGTTAACTAGCTTATCAAACATTTGCTTTGTTTGAATTCACAGCCAAATAATGGGGAATACATATTTTAAGAGCTGCACGTGCTTGAGCTAAAGCAAGCTCCAGTAGTTCACAGACAATTCGATTACCCTAGGAGAGTCTCCTTCGACATTAAAGGGAATTTAATATGATGTCAGTCAATCAGAAATGGACCAACAAAAGAACGTCTTGTATTTCCTCATAAAGATTTCCCAGAATCTCCCTTTCACTGCAAATTTATTGCGCAAAAATAACTCACAGTGTCCGCCCTTACGATACCCTCATCCTGTTTCTCTCATGAACTGCACTTATTGCGGAGGAATTTCTTGTACCATCGGATAAAGACGGAGATCAATAATTGCCCTACCACCCCAGAAATAAATTCTTGAAAGTTCATCCATGAATCGACAGCTCTTTTAATTCGCTAGAATGTTCCTAATTAAAAGAAAAGTAGATCGACCTTCGCTCCACTTCCCCACTCACCATTCAATAAATTCTTTATTAATTGAAGAATTGCCTTTTTATATTCGCCGACTAAATGCAATCTTTGCTGGGCGGGTATTTCACTTCTTTATCCTCGCAAATTGCTTGAGCTCTAAATTCCTCTCCACGCAGCTGACCAATTTGGCTGCAGGAAAAAAAACCAATCGAGCAATTTTTAAGTGCACTGGTGGAGCGCATCGTAAAGTTTCCACTCCACTTTATACGCGTCCAGCACGGAATCGGTGTTTTTAGTGGTGAATTCGATTGGAAATGGCATGATAACCTCTTCGTTCGCCTGAACTCCTGACCTGGGTGGGTGCGTGAGGGAGGGAGGACTTTAGAGTGAACACGTGCCAAATATGAAACGACCAATTATGCGGCAACAACAACGTGTGTTTGGCAATCAATTCAGTCACGCAACGCGCGGCTGGAAGTCGGCAAATTATCAATTCGTACAAAAATGCCAGCAATGTGTTGAATGAATAAATCAATGGCCTTTCGTTGCGTAGAAACCAAAAAAAAAAAATGTCGATGAAAACAGTAAATTAAGAAGATAAATAAAATTCTGAAAACGCTTTCCTTCGGTTCTGTTTTAATGAATGCGAGAGTCCTTTGGCGAGATGTATTGCTTTTGTCTGGGGAGGTCAATAGACGTTGCCTGTGTGGCTATGGGGACACGCCAGGGTTGCTGTACAATTGATATATGTTTCTGGACTCCCAGTTCAAACATCATTTACACAAAACAGCAAGAGTATGTAAGAATTCAAAACACTATTGTAGATCTGCTCCCTTCATCATCATGCTCTCAAAACATCATCAAACCTCTAGCTTTCATCTGAGAGATGACTCCCTTTCTAATCCAACCTAGACAAGATGACAGATGGGATAGAATTCCCAACAACCGGAAGCAAATCCGTGAAATAGTGAGTCACGTCACACCTAAAACCACAATTCATTTTTCCTCTAAAATGAAGACAGTAATACAAAAGGGCAGTCAGTCCTTAATCAGAGATCTCCTTCGGCTTACTTTCTCCTTAAGCATAAAATTCAAAATTTAACAAGTTTTGTTTTTTTTTTCGTCCAAATCCCAGGCGCGGACTCTCGACGCAAAACGTAATGTGTTCCATTCCCTCGAGAGCTGAATAATTGAAACGTGGTTCCTTCAGACGACGAGATGTCATTACTCATCGCCTTGTGTCGTTTCGACTCGGCTCTCATTCACTGGGCTCTCAGGCTCCGACACAGGCGGGACGAATTGTCATGGTTTTCACGGATATTAAACGGGACATTTCATTTTGTAGCCTCCGTAAGGAATTAATTAACTGTCACAATCTGACAAAGACCATGAGCAGAGACTTCGAGTTCATGGCAATTACATTTATTAATTCTGCTCCGCTTGTGACGGACGGTTATGCTACTCGTGAAATCAGTCTTGATCTTATTGTGGATTAAAAGCGGTAATCGGGAATGTCATTGCAGTGAAAAGGTGACATTTTGATGTGGAATCTGGTGTTGAAGGGAGGTAAGTCCTTTTTGGACACAGTGTCGACTGTAGGATGGGGCAGGTTAAGTGGTTCGTTTTTTGAAACTATTGCTGGAACGTATGTATATATGATTGAAAGCTTTCCTTCTCCCGCCCATTTTCAAACAGCAGTAGTCTCTCTCACCTATTGCGCGGTATTCGTTCAATATGTTGCAGCCATATGGAATAGAGATAGTGGATTCTAGGAGGAAGAGGAGGCAGAGGTGCAGAGTGCCTCTCGCGCTATTTAAAACGCATAATTTTTAAAATTACATTGTGGGGGAGTTTTTATATTTTTGACGGTTTTGGGTTAATCCTTATGGAACATGTTTGGTGGCAAATTCCTGTGAAGGAGCATGCATTGGTGGACATGTTGGGTTGAGGCATAGTAGAGCTATATTAGTTTGGCAACAGAGTGAAATGAAATTCATTAAATTTTTGGAACATTCAGTGTAGCGCTGCACACGATTCACTCATTTTTTTTTAACCGTACACTACGAAAACATTTGAATTTTTTTTCATATCTCGCTTCTACACTGCAGTCGTACCAAGCTTTGCATTCGCTTATTTCCTTCCAAAGGGAGTTTAAGAGGGATCTTAAGCTTAAGAGGGTTAACTTATAAAGTTATCGTACGGAGATCAAGAGATCTCGATTTACTTTGTTTTGATCCACTGCACAATCGACGACGGACCAAGGCCTATCATCTTCTGCAACTACTCGCGTTGTGCGTGCTATTGTTAATCCACGAGTAGGAGGATCAACCATTTGCCTACCGATTCCGAAAATCGAGTTTTGAGAAGTTTTTATAGACAATAAGCACACTCTGAGTGTCATCAAAAACTCGAGGAGTTCATTTCGGGAATCGAACATGCGCAAAAGTCCCGCTTACCCACTACGTTACGGCAACCATCTCCTCCACAACTTAAAAATAATAACATCCCACAAGGGACCAATGCCTAGCTGCTACAACAACTACTCGTGTTGAACGGGCTACTGTTCTCTCACGAGTAGATCGAACCTATAGCTTTTTGCCGATTCCCAACAGCGACATTTGAGAAGTTTTTCGTAGACAATTGATACTTTGACTGTTGTCAGCAACTCGAAAGAGGTGGTCTCGTAAAAAACTCTAGGTGCTCCGTCAGGGAATCGAGCTTAGACCTCCAGCGTATGGGTCGACGCACGTACCCACTCCACCACGGCAACTACAATTTATTGGCTCAAATTGTAGCTAACAAACAGTCACTAAAACGGTTGCTTTCAAATCTCCGAATGCTTATGCAAGAAGACAAAATCTGGATAAGCTACATGTTTTTCTCTGGGCTCATTTTGATCTTAACGAAAATGTATGTTAATCAAGGAAAATTGCCTCATATGGAATAAATCTGATCTAGAAGTACTCTTTTAGAGGGTTGGCAACTTCGAAATTGCGGATTTCTTTAGAAAGTAAGAGAACATTTTTTCATGGAACGAAACATCTTTATTCTGTAAACCACTGCCCATTGTCAGCAATGACCTTTTGCAATCTTTCAACTATCAAATAAAAAAATGTGTTGACATTTTGATCTATGAGTGAAATTCGCAATTACTTAGTTGCCAATATAAAGCAATACAGATGGAAGGACACATGGAGCGAGTGACTGTGCGATCTAATTTCCTCAGGTAGTACTGTGAGGCCATACTTTTTCGAAGAAAATGGTGTAATAGCAACCTCCAATAGGGGAAGTTATTGCAATTCGTGAAAAGAATGTTTTCATCCAAAAATGCGCCGAAGACGTTTCCATTTTAACAACATTAGGTGCCTGCAAGATGGGGTAACTGCAAAGAGAGCTAGAATGAATATGATGGACTTCCAATAAAAATTCCAATTAAAAAAAAAGATGGTCCTTTAGATCACCTGATCTTACTGCACATAAACTTTTATTTTTGGGCTGTCATGTTGCAAGCAGAGTTCACCGCCACCATGAGCGTGAATTCCAGGAAGCACATAGTCCAGTATCATGGGCAAGCTGCTATGAACGATGACGAATCACGGCCTTCCGGTTCACTCTCAGTTGTTATAGTCTCTCCAGTCAAGTCTGATCTTTGGATGTAAGCTGGGACTCAAAATTGTGAACAATATTGGTTTGAATAGATCGATAATGAGCACCGTAAGTTTGCCGTTCTCACAAAAACGCTTTCTTTGCTGTGGTGTTAGATGCTGTTGTGGTGTGAAACTTTCCATGGTGACTTACCAAACGATACTCAACAAAAATGACAAAGCAGTTTGATAGCAGTCATGTGTAATTCGTCAAAAAAGGTCTGTTAGATATCAAACCTTACAATGAATTCCCCGATATTAGTTTTTATTTGTTGATGTTGATTGCCGATGTTAATGCTTAACGATTTTTGAGGATAGCTTCAAAATTGTTGGGGACGTTTTAATAATAATTGAGTGTTACAACAGCCCACAAGGGACTAGAGCCTAGGTTCTACTAAAACTCCTTGTGTTGGGCGTGCTACTGTTAACCTATAGTTTTTTGCCGACTCCGAACGGCGAGATTTGAGAAGCTTTTCATAGACAATTAATACTCTTTACCTCTCGAAAGAGGTGGTGCCGTGAAAAAATGCGAGGTGTCCCGAGAATCGAACCTAGACCGTCTGCGTGTGAGTCGACGCACTTACCCACTACTCCACGGCGATTACGTAGGGGACATCTAGCCCGACATAATTTTCGTTCAACGCTCTCCTCAGAAGCTGTGTTTTGTGATATTTTAACAAATTGCTCTGAACATCGGTTAAGCAACTGAAGAGGGAAAGGATTACACTTGTTTTAGTTTACTGTTTGTCAATACGTAAATCAAATCGGAATGTGGGCAATAGAACCTTTTTTTGTGATCTGATTGCATTTTTGTATGTTGGAGTCGGTTAAAATTAAAAAAAAAATCCCAACTTCCAACACACAGGAGCGAAGCACCAAAATGACAAGGGTGACAGGCACACTAAAAATTTGAAAGGTTCCTTGTGAATAAATTAAATCTCAAAAAGGAGGAAAACAAATGGTTGCTCTCAAGTTTGTGTTTGTAGTTTTGTTCTATCAGGAAATGTTTCACTTAAGAGTCAAGAAGTAACATTTACAAGGGCAAGAACAAGAAAGAAAAAATTTCAGTCAATGTCCTTTTTATTAGGTTAATTGAAAACGAAATGAAATACGTAATAATTTCGCAGAGTTCCTCCAATTCTTTCTACATGTCAGAGGAGTGCATTGGAAACAAGTGAAGAAGCTTAGGTATTTATCACGAGTGATGGGAGGAGCAACAGTGAGCTTTGTTGTATGATTTGCCCAGCGTGATCGGTTTGAGCAGCTTGAAAACTAAGGAAGGCTGATATTAATGTCAAACCAAATAATTGGTTTTTAACTTAATGTTTGTGCCAACTCTCTCTCTCTCTTTCTCCATGGTCATGAAATTCAGGTAATGACCGAAAGAATGTTCGTAAGATCACGAATACAAGATGTCGAGAAGTGATTCCTTTGTGCTGTTACGGGATTTATTCGCCGGCATTGGCTGATAAACGCAACAATGCCAGGGGAACTCAACGCTGAGCAGCTATGCTTCGATGGGTTGGTCACATGGTAGGAATGTCCCCTTTATCACGACTTCCGAAGTGTGCCTAAGATGGGAACCCATCAGGTAGGCGATCGCTGGGCAAGCCCAGGGTGGGGAGGTTGGATTAAGTTCATAAACTGGCCTGGTTGCGCTCCGTTATGTAGTAGTTCTTGATGAGCTAGAGTCGATGGCGGAGGATCGAACAGCCTAAAGGTCTCTCGTACATGCGATGCCTTCCCCACCTTTTTAGTGGAACTTGCGGGTCAACCAAAATGTTAATGATGTCAGTTTCGTAATTGTAACGTAAAAAAATTGTTTGCGAAATCTTGTCTATGTGCGGAGATTAGCCTGTGTTTTTGGCAAAAGTAACTACTGCGGAGCTGAAGTGCTTGAAGTCATTGACTATCTCTAGGTGGTGGCTACACATTTGCCCAACCGTCTGATTTCTTTCATACTTAGCCAAGCTTTACCCAGATTACGGGCGTAAATTTGTCCATAATCACCTTTAAAAACGACGAATTGAATAAACAGCCAAAATGAGTCGAAAATAGAATTTAAGTCCTCCCAGCTTCAGCACTCTCGTTGCGGAACACCTGTAGCCCCCAAAGCCTGAGGTAAACTCATTTCAGTTGAAAGCGAAAGAGATTTGCCATCTAAATCACGTCAAATAGAATTACAAATTTTCCGCAAAGTGGTACAGGTTTTTCGATTTCGTCGCCTCAAGGCTCGCCTCGACGTGAGCATGAAGAGGTGGGTGTGCGACAAAAGCTTTTTGAGTGTTCACCGTCATTTCACAGACTTACGCAGTAATAATCCACACAATCCATCGAGAGACTGAAGAAACACCCACCCACACCCACACACACAAAAATACACACATAGTCCATTTTCAGCCCACTGCCATCGCCGGGATGAAGTCTATTCCCCCATAATCCTTTCACATTGAGTTTATTTCCTCCTAGATCCCCTAAGAGAAAATCAATAGAATTTATTTCCACCCCACCAAACGAATTTATTCGACGAAATCCTTTTCGAATCCTTGAGGCAATTGTATATCGGGCTCGCGTCATCGGGACTCGGAAGTTGAAAGTCGGAGAGTTCGCCTCCGCGAAAGAATTCCTTTTCTTTTCTCGTGCTTGGCGTTCGTCCATAAACCCTTGGGCGTTGGTCGGGGGATACGCTCGGCAACTTTTTAAGCCGACGGTTATTGCAGTTTGGCCAAATTTTTCTGCTCTTCTGCTGACTAGCCCCCCGCCGAGGCGAGAGATTCCCTTGATTTCCTTTTGATTACGATGCTGAACGTCAAAGCTGCCCCAAACTGAAGGGAAGGGTCTTGAAGTCCACCCGCACAACCCAGTCGCTCTAATGTGGAATCCTGGAAAAGGGTTAAGCGTCCCACGCATTCAGTTAATGTCTAAATTGGCCGCAACGTTCGACCTGATTGCTCGACCAACGAGCAAATGTTTGCGAGGGCGCGCTCTGCATGCTCTATTCGACTGTCCCGGAAAACGGTTGCGGGTGCGAGAGTTACAATTGTATTTACCTGGAATTCATCCAACAGTATATGATTGGGTTGTACATTGAGTTGCTCATGGCCAGCCAGTAGATCGCCAGGAAGACCTCCTGGATGAAGGGGGCCTCGGTGATGTCCGGGTAGCAGGAGGTGACTATGAAGTAGATCTGGAATGGCAGCCAGCAAACGGCGAATATCAGCACCACAACAATCATCATTTTTACAACCTGCAACGAAAACGAGATACAAATGAATTTCATGTATTTACTCTGAGCTGGATGGAAGGGCGCTGGGATCACGGTATCTGTGGGTGGTGCGGTCGGCTACTAGTGTACGGCATGTGGATGTGTGCTGTCGGAGCGTGCAGCTCGTTATTTCGAGCGGAGGCGCGCGGATTGCGAAATATTTACCGTAGCGTGATTGTGGCTATGAATTATTTATCGCTAGCCAGGTATGCTAAATGGGCGATGGAGGGGAGGTGCTATTTTTAGAGGCAACATACACGATGGAATGGATTCCAAGGTTCGTCGTCATGGGCAATTAAAAGGCGATTTGTTTACAGGCTCTTGGAACTAGCACTTGCGTGGAAGGTGATCTGTGGCTTGGTATGGACTGCTGAACAGAATGGTACGGGGATTTTATGGATTTGGTGTGAATGGTGGAAGAATTTTATTAATTTGAACGTTACGCTCATGGGATTTTTTTTCCTTTTGCAAGTAACTAGGATACAGGTTTCATGGCAACCAGTGCAAGTAATATTTTCCCAGTGTGCTGCACATAAAGAGCCACAATTAAACGGAAAATATCGCACAGGCGGGTTGCGATAAATTTAAAAACCAAGTTTTGCATTGAACAAGTTTGATTTCGACTGCATTTAAAAAATAAAACCTTAACAGGTTGTCAAGAAATTCCAACTTCTGTCGGTGAAATAGTCCTCCCATCTAGCTGCTGAGAGGTTAAGGAACAACAACAACGCAGGCTCTGATGGCTGAACATCGAAGATCTTTAGATATTCTGGTAGGGAGCATTCACCAGATCATCTGTAAAATTTGTGGGGACGAAGCTTGACTGACGACCGTAATATGAGCTTCACCCCCCAAAAAGGTGATTCTATCTTTTCCAACACCTATAGAGGTATATCCCTGCTCAATGTTGCCTACAAGATCCTACTCATCTTACTGGACTAATCGGCACGTGGACCAGTGTGGCTTCCAGGCCGTCAAATCGACTATAGATGGAATTTTCACTCAAGGGCCAATGCTGGAGAAGACCAGCGAGTTATACATCACTACGTGTCATCTTTGTCTCATTTAGTGAACTAAGTTGTAAGCAGTTTGGTGGGTTCATAGGTTTCGTTAGATTTAAGGAAGTAGGCCACATCTCTTCTTTGTTTCTGGCTCTAAATCGATGCACAACACCTTTTTATCGATTTTAAAGCCGCATTGAGCAGTGTTGAGCTATACAGGACGATGGCCAAATTCTTGAATGCGGGAACGGGTTTTGTACCACCCCGCTTACACAGGCCCAAAGCACATCCATGAAGTTCGGAAAGTTTAACTCAAAGGACTTCCAAGACATATGAAACTTGCACTGGATTTCCGCAACTAGACGCGCCATAATGTGTTTCCTTCAATTCTGTACTAAAGAAGATAGTGTGGTGGGCTGCTGTTAACACGGAAAGCACTATCTTCTACAAGTCAGCCCAACTGTTGGGATACGCAGATGACATCCATATCATCGCGAGTTCCCAAACGTTGCCATCGTGAACGCTTTCACAGCGATTGACGAAATAAACTGGACTTAAGGTTAATGGGCTCAAGACTAAATATATGCTATCGAGCTACCATCGATGACTTCCCGAGTAATTTTGAAGTAGTAAGGGAGGCCGCAAATGACAATAATATTCGTAATAATAATTCAGCAACACTACAGCTCACAGTGGAACAGGTTCTCGCTTTTACAAAAAATACTCGTGGTGTGCACTGTTCTCTCATCAGCAGAAGGGATCTACAGTTTGTTGCCGACTCCGAATGGATAGATTGAGAAGCTTTTCATAGACAATTGGTACTCTTTTAGTGTTGTCAGCAACACAAAAGAGGTGATGCCGTGAAAAAAGGCGAGGTGTCCCGTCCGAGAATCGAACCTAGACCTTCTGCGTGGGGATCGACGCACTTACCCACTACACCACGTCGACCTACAAATAATATCCTAGTGGATATCCGACGTAGAATCGCCCTTGACAACCGTTGTTATTTCGGTTTGTTGCAACAAGTGGACTCAAGACTCCCGAATTGAAGTACCAAAATTATGGTCTTCAAGAAACTTATTCCATCAGTCCTGATTCATGGAGCCGAAGATAAGTTAAACTGCAGAGCTAATTCGAAGAGAAAATTCTACGTCATATATAGGGTCCTGTCCGCGCGGTAGGCGAGTGGAGGTGAAGCCATAACCGCTGACATTAGAGCTGTACGAAGAAGTGGATATAGTCTGGAAGGTAAAAATCCATTGAATGCATTGGCTCGACTGCCGTAAACACCACTTCTCCTGCCAAGACAGTCTTGAAAACTGCTGCTTCGACAAGGAGGGGTAGACCGAATCTCCGGTATAAAGACCAGATGTAAGACAGTCTGGTCTTGGTGAATAAAAGCATCGTGCACAGGATCGTCAACGATTGGAGGCAGTATCTTCCTTGGCTCGCCGGCTTAATAAGTAAGCAAGTCAGGGAATCGAATACCACTAGTTAGTTAGTTTTTTTCGGGATATGCCACATTCCGCGATCCTGTCTGTACAGCATTTTGTGTATGACTTTGGATTTTGGACTTTGTAGTTCGACAACCTTATGGCGACCACCTTTGTGTCACTGCTTCTCAATAGTTGGACAACACAAAATCTTCATGGCTTCTGAATTTCAACAAAATTCCTTTGAAGGGGCACTCTACTATCTGTTCGATTGAGGCTTAACCAAACTTTTGCCCAAACTTCTGTCGCAATTTCATTTACACAATTTGCTAGAGCTAGTTAGAGCTCAAGCGGTCTTTGAATTCGAGCTGGGGTATCAAGGGACATCATCGCCTTGGATGGAACACACAAGTGGCAAAGGCCCACAAACAGCTTTGTTTTGGGCAATTGGTGGTAGCTGGTCAGCTGGAGAAGCACATTATTTAAGGCCGTATTCCATCCGGGACTCTTGTGCCACCCCCTGAAGTTAAAGAACTGCCAGGTAGGACACGCAGGATTCGCAGCAGAATGATCATTCCTTTCCGTGCTGATTTCGCAAATGTCATCTGCTCTATTTCTTTCACAATGAGACTTGAACTTATCTGCATCTGTCACTACCAAGGAAACCAAAAAAAGAACGAATGAGTCCCTTTTTTCGTGTGTTCTGTAAGGGAAGCACCCCACAAAGATGGCGTGCAAACGACCTGCTGACTTCAATTCAAAACCGAAACGAGCAGCATGCACGTGGAAAAACCCTTCCTAATGGTATACAAGCACGAGCTTTCTTATTATCGAATGGTTTACGTAATTTGGTGAAAACCCGATGAGATTGCATGTTCTCGCAAAGCTTTGTGTTGCCGCTGCAATGGCACAGTCACAGAATTCTTCTTCGATTCCCCTTTCACTGAGCAGTTGTGAAAGGACTCTTGTGCAAGCGCCAGTTGGATGCATGTTTCCAATGGCAGACGTCACAGCATCGACGATACTGTGCTGATGTGCCTTGCAAGATGTGCTTTTGTTCATACGTCACACTTTCTCTCCCATATTTCTGTGGGCGATGATGAATGGGTTTCTTCTTCTGACATGTGTTAACCTCTTGGCGTGGGAAGTCACGGAATCCTTGACCGGGTTCTTTGTCTGTTACTACAGATGTGCTGTATGAGTGCGAAGATTGAAAACGTAATTATTGAGATTCATTCGCCGGTGACGGTAGAATTCAACGCAATGGTCTTCACTCCACCTTTAAATAATTCAGTTATGAGCTGTTCACGTTCACTAACAAGCTCGCAACAACTACTCATTGATATCAGATTCAGAGCTCCATCCACTTAACACAGAGAATCCATAATCACAAGGTAACCATTAGTGGCGTACAAACGACATGCAGGCCGACCAAAGGAAACCGCAACCAGCACACAATGGCCCTGCTGAGCTTAAATTTCACAACCAAAACAATTGATAATCGATACACAATGTTCCACTCAATTGAGACAAGTTCGTGATTGTGCCCCAAATTCCCATTGAAACCACCAGGCAGGTAGCAGACCACTGTCGACCGACCGACCTGCATCCACAGGACCATTTTAGTTGACTCCCCATCTACCCCTTCCAACCACAATCATACATGTGTGTGTGTGTTTGTAGATTCACTTACCCTTCGCTTGCTCTTCACGTTCTCAACTTGACGAGGTGTGTACTCTCCGATGGCCTTTGAACCCCACAGCTCAATGCCGACCCGAGCGTATGTGAGTGTCATCGACATTATGGGCAAAAAGTATGTGAGCACCATAAATATGATATTGTATCTGCAAAGAGAGATTCAAGTAAAAACGTTCATTTTACGATGACAAAAAACCGTTAGTTTGTGGTAAACTGAAGGAGGATCGAGGACGGCATCTGTGATGGGAGAAGTGCCTGCAGCTGCACTGCATGCTGGTAATTGATGCAATCGATGCGGGTGGAGTGATGTGACAATGTTCTAATTGGCTTCTGCAGGATTCCTTTTTTTTGCCCGTTCCGTGGCACTCCAGGAGGACTCTTGTGAAAATTAGCATAGTACGGGCTATCTCTGGGAACTAGGTTTTTGCATTCAAGTCCAAGGGGATGTTCGAGTGCAAATTTTCCCCAGTAGAGGGCGCATTCGCTCTTTCCACACATTTCCATAATTTAATCATTTTTATGCAAGTCCTTAACTAATTACTCTCTCGTTGAAGATAAAACTTTTACTTACATGTACTCGTGTTGGGAATGATTCGTGGAACCGTCCGGCCACTCTGGGTAGCACACTGTTCGCATGCCGTCCTTGGATTCGATCACTCCGGTGGTGTAGAACCGCAGCATGGGGCAGGACAGCACTATGGAGAATACCCATATGAGGCCGGCTATCGTAAGCGTACACCGCTTGCCCATCCGTGGCTTCAGTGGTTTCATTATGGCCATGTACCTGAAACGAAAAAAGGGAAAAAAACCTGAATAACTCTCAAGGTTGCACAGGACTTTACTTGTTGCATAAACTCGCTGAAATGGGAATGAGAGAGCTCCAATGAAGCATCTGCGGAGTAATGTTGTTTCAAAGTTTCCTTCGGAAAGCGCAGAAGTTTCACTTCCAAGGCAACTCCAGTGCCAGCGAGTGTCCTTGTTGGACTGTGAGATCTGCTGCTTCCCGAATGTGTCTTGGTAAGTCTTCAGTTTTATGATGAAATCCTACGCGTCGTATTGAAAAGTTTTCAACTCGTGACCGTAAGACGTGAGGTGTGGGTCTGTGGAAACACGTGGTCGGTGAATGTTAGCACCTGTGACGTTTACCTGGCACTGTGAGTCGCTTTAATGATGAATAATGAAACACAGAAGTCCTGAAAAAACAGACTACATATAACTTTGAAACGACTTTTGCAAAGTCCTCCCGCCTGGCGGCAAATAACATAAGATGGTCAGCCGCGTGGTTAGAAACGGTTCGTTGAGAATTTCCGACAGGGAAGGAAAACTTTTGAATTTATTTTATGGAATTTGTTAATGGTTTCTGCATTCGTCCTTTCCGGCAGGTGTGCAAATAGGGGCCTTGTGCTGGAGGGAGACTTATTTGATCACGAGAACTCCAGGTGAAGACGAAAAGTTGCTTTCGATTCTTGAAGTCCTCAAAATTTAAGGAGGCTTAAAGCAGTTAAGGATTTCTTTTCATTTAAATCGTTTAAGGACTATGGAGGAGTCATGGTGTTTTGAACGATTGGAAATTTTCTGTTGCAGAAATGATGTTTGGACGCAACAATTTGGGGTTAAGGTTATGTATATTTTTAAGGGTGGGAACTAAGCTACCAATAATGTACAAGCCGGATTGAGGGACGAACGCATTAAGTGGTTTCCAACGAATGATGTGAATAAGGTATATTGTAAGAGCTTGCGTCTGCTGATAAGGAACATTAAGAGTGGTAAGCGAATTGCGGGCCAGTATCAAGTTTGTTTGAATAGCCTCATGCTGGGATGGACAAGGTTCTTAGCTAACGAACTAATATTTCGCAAGTAGTCTGCGATCATGCGGATGGCTTTGGTCTCTTTCCTTTTGAGCTCGTCGAATTAATCGGGAACAGTCTCTGTTGAACTGAGCATCCATGATGGCTTATGAATGTCACTACCGGGGCAAGCTCACTCATGAGTTCTTTTTTTTTTTAATTCCGCTTGTTAAGGTATTCCGAGTGCTAGACTCAGGTCACAGGACTCAAGAATATCGAACTCAGGTCTAAGGAATAGAGAGGGAGAACGGGAGGAGGTACCGATGCAACTATGTTTTGAAAAGCCTGTAGATTGTGATGGGGAGGAAGAGCATCCGTGTGAGGTGTCTAAGAAACGTGTCTCTTAAGTTGACTATTTGTGGGCTTCAGTGTGAAATGCTGGGAATTCTGAGCGGAACGTGTATCGGGGGTGAGTTTTCAAAGTGAGGGCATTTGAAAAAAAGTGTGACCAAACGAGATTGCCAAAGAACTAAAATATTTTCGATCTCCACATTTACACTATTTTCAATGGTGAGCAATGTCACTCTTTTGTTACGATTTCGAATTCGATTTATAATATACACTCACGACACGGAATGCCTACAAAATAAATTTGCACTCTGCGCCCGCCAGCAACACTTAAATCAAGCCTGATCATTCATCATTTCAATTGTGAGTGTATACGAACTTTGTTTAGGGGGTTCAAATTAAAGAGTGGTTTTAAAAATTATGTGTAGAGGTATTTAGAAGCACTGAAATTTTTAACCAGTGGGCATTTTGTCAGCTGTCAAGTGAGTTATTTTTAGTCTGACTTTGAATTTCAACATGAATAGACTAACGCATACACATCCCGATCCCAATCGTCAAAGGCATTTTTTTTTTCACTTTTGGCTGAATGGAACAAACGCGAATAAACAAAATCGGCATATTTGAAGTGATAATAAATTTCAAGTGTATGTTGAGACACCGTTATATTCACATAAACTGACTGTTTTTGCGTGCTTTCTGAGATGCTTGAATAGTTGGTTCGTACTTTTCAAGAACGGTGTTGGTCAGAAAGTTGCTGTCAATAGAGCCACAATTTCTGACTTTTTTTCCCTCTATCGGTGAAACAAATATGAAGTGCAATAGCTGTGGTGCTACAATTGATTGATTAAAGTAAACGTTTGGAAAGAGCACTACCTATTCGTCGATTTTAAGGCCGCGTATGACAGCGTGCATAGAGACGAGACGATACAGTGCCATGTCTAGTTTTGGCATTCCAACCAAACTCGTCAGATTTTGTAGGATGATGATGGGGAACTCTCGCTGCTCTGTCAAGGTCGGGAACGAAATCACCGAAACCTTCAATGTCAAAAAAAGGTTTTAGAGAAGGCGACGCGCTGTCATGTGACTTTCTCAACATCATTCTTGAGAAGATCGTGCGTAACTCACAAGTCAACACCAGAGGCGCGAGGTCCGTTCAACTGCTAACTTACGCTGATGACATTGCCGTGATTGGACGAACTTAGCGAACTGTTAATGGGGCGTTTGCTGGCATTGAAGCGGAAGCGGCTAATATGGGCCTGGTGTTTAATGAGGGTAAAACGAAGTTCATGATGTCATCAAGGAAGGACGCACAATATCAACGTCTCGAACAGAACGTCGCACTAGGCAGCAGAAACTTCGAGGTAGTAAAGGTCTTCACCTACCGCGGCTCCGCAGAAAAAGGGACAACAACACCAGTCACTAACAGAAGATAGATTTCCCGTAATCCCTGCACTGCTCCTAGAAACAATTGTGAATTTGAAGTCTCTCTCCTTTGCAACCGTACTTTGAAACAAAAATCTGTTGAACTTCAAGGTCATTTGAAAAAAATCTGTCGATTGACTTATCATATGCACATGCATGATGCCATGTTAGATTTGCAACAGCTTTAACTATACGGGAGCCATTTTTATTTTTATGCTATGAAGCATAAGTATCGAAAAATTCATGACTATCACTTCGTAAGTTTAGAAAATTGAACAGTGTAAGAACAAAAACACAAAGAACACTGTTTTGTTTTTTTTTTTGTTAGAAAACGAAACCTTAAAAATGCTAAAATTGTGGTGGGCTAAGGTGTTCAGTGGAGAACTTGCTTGGAAGGTGATCACATTTATGCTGATATGGCAAAAAAGAAACCAAATGGCGACAAATTACGACAACTTTGAATTAATGTCGCAAAAATTACTGCTCGACAACACATTTTGCAAATGCGACAAGTTTTGTTAAGAAATCCGAACCGAAGGCCTTTACAAACAGTGCCAAGGCGACAAAAAAGAAATCCTCACCATTTCGGGTAATCGACTACCAGGTACGCGCCTGTTGTGAATGTATGCTCCTGTGTACACCCGCTTGTGTGCAAGTGCAATGTGTTCGGATACGTTAATATCTTCATTTCTTTCATAACAGCACAAGATTTCTTCTTATTGAAATAATTAAACTGAATTGAGCGAATTTGAGTTGCTTGCAATCAAATGAATTGTATGGCGGTCAACATACGTAACTAATACCAACGGTGAAATTCTGACAGATTTCTGCGTCTCAGAACCATGAGCACTCACTCGAGAGAACCCGACTAAAGTCTAAACGACATACTGACATCGAAAAGGAATTTTTTAAAGAAACAAGAAAAATCGATCATACACATCTCACACACACTTGGCCTTATGCAAATTTACAGATAGGAAGCGTTTAATAAAACACCCTATGTGACGCCTCACTTGCCTTTAAAGTGTTTCGTTGTTTGTATGCTCAGTCAGACGTAAAAATGCAAATAGACTTTTGGAATGAAGATGTATACGCTTGGATTCCATGGAGCAAACAACTGAAGTGCCCAGACACTTCAACGACTTCAACTTCACTCGCTCGTCTCGAATGATGTTGTTTGTTTGGAACATTTCATTTTGTCAACAGTTCATCATCTTGTGGGATCTCCCTGCGGCTAAATCAAAGGGATTTTTACTGTGAAATGAATCACCCGACACAGACCACGGGTGAAAGTGACACAGAGCTAGCAAAACATTATCGCATCACTGTACGCTCAAAACAACTATTTAATGATGCACAGATGACCTCACTACAACACTTGTCATAAATCTGAACAGTCGTCGCCTTGCCACAATTCTCCTGTGTGCATCTAGGACTATGTTTAAGCAACAAACGTCCAAGTGGCGACCACTAAAAATATGATTCTTCTCACACCCGCAAAAAAGAGAAAAACTCGTGAAGGCCACAAACAGACAGGGCATTGCTACAACTCTGGGGCTCCTCGGAAATCGTCCACTTCAAAGTCAGCACTGGATTAATGAAAATAGTTTCGAAACTCATTTCGTTTGAAAAAAAGGCGCACTCTCCGCCATACAACCATCGTTACAACTGAGATTCGTGCAACAAAGCTTCACCTGCGTGACCCGTTTCCAAGTGCTATTTCCTAAGAAATGCTTTTTTTTCTCCTTTATGTTACATATGTGCAGTGCGAAGGATTATCTTCAGTTTCTCGTTATAATTTGCTGAAAGCACTGATTAGACTAAGAGATTCAGGTGCACAGAAAAACATCCTGCATCTGACCGCCCTTTAATCTGCTTGGGTTTGAAAGGAAAAATTAAATTACTGGCTCGGGTTTTAGATAATGAAAATGAATTTCAAGAAAGCTTTTGTATTTATGGAGAACTGTGAACTAAGCCTTTACAAAGAAGAATGGGTGAGGCTCTGAGCGGCAGAGACACACTGGCACTACACAATCCCCTGAAAAGTAGTTTTTGTGGAACTACTTCAGGCGATTGCATGAACAAGGAAATCCCGGTTTTCTGGAAAATGGATTGTGCCGACGCTGCGTTGCGTAGATTACTGTAGATTTCTACTGAAAAAGTGCATATTTCTCATCCTCAGTTGATGAGAGATTTTCTGCCGTCTCTTCTGAAGGGTAAAAATAGATTTGATGGAAGTATGAAGTTAGATGTAACTTTTTGAGAAATTGAAGATCAATCAATTTCAGGAATACGTAGCCTAACCATCCCAGTTTTAAGGTTTCGTTTCAACACAACAGAAACCTTACTGTATCGGTTCAGGACACGAAATTTATTCCACCGTGACTTTTATTAAACCAACTACGTACATATCTCCTTAATGTTTACTATATTCGCAGAATTCCTGTTCTATTGTTTCAGTGCTACGTGCCTTTGTCTAACTTTGACTTTGGCAAACCGCACCTAACAGCAGCAAGCCCCCAATTAGATCAGGAAGGGATGCACAAAAATCTAGTTCAAATGTTTTTTTTTAAATTATTCCTGATAGTTTCCATCATTGTGACCGAAAAATGATTTGTTTTAATTTCACCGCTGCGCTTTGCCATTTGAAGATGTTTCATAATTGTGGAAGAGTTAGCATAAACTAGCAATTAGAGTCGCGTTGCAAAGTGGGCACAAAAATTTTGTAAAACATACACAACTATGTTTTTCATGATCCCAGGGACCCATCGTTCGTTCGTCAATTCATCATGTCGTCAGATCTTCCATTTATTCTGAAATTTTGTAGCGTCATTCAATATGTCCGGGCTCTAGTCAGAAACTGAGCCGAGAGGAAATGTCGTCGGATTTTCACGGACGGTTCCAAGACAAATTATGGATCTGGGGCCGGTGCTTTTGTGAAAGACGACAACATTAGAATTCACACCTCTTTATGTAAATTCGCATCGGTCTTCCAGGCGATCCTAATGGCCACCAACTATATTGTGAAGAACAGGTGGAAGGGGCGAAGTATCTGTGTCTGCAGCGACAGCCAAGCTGTGCTTAAGGCCTTGCTCTACCCTGTAATCACTTCCGAAATAGTTCGGGAATGCAAGTCCTCTCTTATGTTGGCAGACTGAATTTTCTAAGACATGTTTGCGTCCCGGGACTTCACGGGATCACGGGAAACGAGATTTCGAATATCAAGAGAGGTTTATAGCATATTTTGGGATGCAGACGGAATTTTATTCATCGACTATTTTGAGAAAGGCAAACGGATCAACAGCGAATAGTACATGGCATCATCAGTGCATTTAAAAGAAGAAAGTGCAAACGGTCCATATGAAGAAGAAAATTTTCTTCCACCAAGAAAATGCACCTTATCACAAGTCGTTGGCTACTTCGGCAAAGTTGCACGAATTGGGCTTTGCATTGCCCATATTCTCCAGATCTGGTCCCCAGCGAATTCTACCTCTTTTCAGACCTTAGAAAGATGCTCGCCGGAAAAAAATTTGGCTCGAAGGAGGAGGTGATCGCCGAAACTGAAGCCTAACGTATTTTGAGGCCAAAGTTAAATCGTTTTATAAAATATGGACTGATTGTATCACCCTGTGGTGATGGGGAGAATACATCCAGGAAACTGTGTTGATGAATAAAATCGAATTTTGTCTAGAAAATGTGTTTTTTTTCGGTTCGTCCTGGGCCTTATTGAGTGATGTATTATAACAAAATGGAATCATTTGCAAAGCAATGGATTCAATGCGAGAATATACAGAAAAAGGGTGACAGACCACAAAACGACTTCAAAAGTGACAAACAAGGATATCTTAGTGTTTAATGGAAAGAAAAATATTGTGCCTTGGTGCCCCAAAAATGGCTACTACAGAGTATAACTGAACAAAAAAATCCATGATCTTATGTTGACAGACCATCAATTAAAGTTACGCAAGATAGTACACACAGGGGCCTACTGTACTGCCTACAACCGCGGGTGCTGCATTTGCAGCTGTTGATGTTGTTTGTGAGCAATCAGACCGTCGCAGAAACATGAACCCAGTGGTTAACAATGAAGACCAACAAACAGTCGAAACAATAGACTTCCTACCCCGTACGTACTCCAAAGAAGACGAAGACGGTATTTTCGGTGGAAAACATTCCCGTGTGATCTACTTAGACTATTTGTAGACGGGTAAAATGGTCACAGAGCTCTAATGTGAAGAATTAGTAGGGCATGGCGACGTTTATATAGCAGAAAAAACAGCTTATAATGGTACAAACTTTTTCAACGCTGACAAGAGCTGGAGCTAGAGGCATTGTGTTTCAGGCCCAGCCCCCTTTCGGACAGCAATGCCAATCAAAGGGAAAAAAATTAGAACCTTCCAGTCTTCACGGTTTCGTTTTGTTTACAAACTTAAGAAGTCGTCGACCTGAAGCAAATAAGGGTACTCCGATGAAAGACGACCTCCAGAAAACGTAGTCTTCGGACACGTTAGCGAAGTTGGAGATTGGGGTAGGGTTTTGTATATCGAGATAAGATGAGACTTTGTTAAACAATAAATCTGAAATGTTTGTTTTTGTTTTGCTTGGGCTTACCAGACTTGAAGTGCTTGTATCAATTGAGAGAACGAAACCTTCTCAACTCGCTCTGACCTCCCTTTATTTCAAATTTCAGCGATGAAATTTGTTAAAATTTCGTTTCTTTAAGTCGTTCGATACTAAGTTCTAAATTGGTCTTGGTGGAGCTCCTGAAACATAATTCAAGACTTCCAGACCAATATATCCTTCGCTCGTAAAAATTTGTTTTTTCATTTTAAACAATGCCTATCCACTTTTTGAATGAAAAGAAATTCGTCAATTGTGCATGCCAATCTTAATGGATCTCCGAAATAAATAACAACCACGTGCTCTTCCCTCTCCCACCCCGCATTTAATTGAAAAGTTCCAAAGCAAACAACAATAAGAAAACTTTCCACCGTTCACAATTCGAAAACATTTCGCTTGTGATTCCAATTCTTTGCCCATTCATTCGTCCATTAGACACGAAAGTTAGCTGCGATTTCGTCTTACCTCCCCCTCCCCAGCCACTCATTGCAAAGCCCCTTTCAGCGGAAGTACATAGGATAGAAACTTTTCAAGGGTGTGCTATGAGTACATTTGTTTTTTATTGCAAACTTTCCGATTTGCTCAGATAACAGGGATTGGGGCTGCTGAACGTCAAAAACAAATCACTGATACCAAGAGGAATGTCGCTCAGTCTCATGGCATAACTGTGAGACTTTCAATTCAATTACATTCGGGGTTAACAGTTTAGTTCTATGGCCCAGAACCTCTTCAGGTGAAACACTGTGCATCCTGTTCGATGCTAGTAGTGCTGTCGTATTTTGCTCTGTAGTTAGTGGAACAGTTGTTGGAATGTTGTTTTTGAATAGGACGCTAATTGGCGCTGACTGCATGTGCGGATTGTACGGGCACAAGCGACTGCATTGGGATTAAGTTAGGCAAGCATGTGAGCTGAATGTCATGGAATGTTAGAAATCAAAGTTTGCGAGGATACTAGACAAGACTTTGGAGAAGTTTCAAAGGTGACCAAAAATTAGTCCTATACTGAAAAGACATATTTTATTCAATTTTTTCGTGGATATATAGGGACGCGGTTGTTTTCATTTTATTAGTGACTAGGAAAATTTTTATCTGAGACTAATGATATCCATAATTTTGAAAATCTGGACGCTACTTAAAGCGGATGAGGAAGCCCTAAGTCTATTAAAGAGAAAAAGTTTTGCGTTCGATTTCTGGTGCTGTTTGCGTTGATGGCATCTGGAGGAGAAGATTTAACGACGAACTCTATGGGCTGTACAGCGAAATGCGCCTAGTCAAGGGTCTTCGGATACAACGCTTAAGATGGCTAGGCCATGTAGAGCGTATGGGCACCACTGTTCCGGCCCGAAAAGTCTTCGAATCTGAGCCATTGTGACAACGCAACAGCGGATTGTCTAGGCTAAGGTGGCGCACACAATTGGAGACGGACCTCAACCAACTTGCAGTGCGCAACTGGCGGCAGCTGGCGAAAGATCGTGCTGGCTGGAGAGGCATGTTGGTAGAGATCCGTCTGGGAATCGAACCTAGACCTGCGTTTTGGTCGACGGACTTACCTGCTACGACTTACTATACTACAAAATGTGATACTCTAAGACTTAAAATTGCGGTCTCTATTATGATAACTTTCGACATTTTGGAAGAATGATAATTTTGTTTGCGGTATCAGGGATCTTCTCTGGCATCGATCCAATCATTGAGACATCCTTCGATTTCCGTAAAAGACCTGAACGGGTGCCCTCCTAAATCGTTTTGCATCCGTCGCAAAATCCAGTAGTCGGAAGAAGCAAGGTCTGTGGAGTGTTTTGAGGCAGATTTTGATTGCTATAGCCAAGTGGGGCCGAGCGTTATTATGTTTAAAAATGCCCTTGTCATGCTTTTCAGTCGTTTCTGACCATTTTTTATGGCTCAAGCGAATTATTTCTAATCCATAACGTTCCCCATCAATGATGTCGCCTAGTTTTGGCTCATAGTACACCACAGTCGTCTGATAACACCGTATGCAGAGCATGACCTTTGAGCAGAGGATGCTTTTCTTTGGCGTTTATGTAGACGGTGATGGAATGGGTTCATCAGGCTTTGCATTGTTATTTCTTCTTTTAGGGGTTATAGAAGTTATCCACTTTTCATTTCTAGTCATGATTTGATGCAAAAATGCCTTCATTTCATGTCTTTCCAGAAGTAGCTCCGAGGTGAAAGATGGCCTTTCGACAACTCTCGTTTTCAACTCGTACGGCTTTTGACAAAATCCAAATTTCTTTGACCTAACATAAACTGCTAATACATTCTGAGAGCTCCCATTGCGTTTGGCGCGGATCATGAACCAGTAAAAATTCCGATTCCACATCTTCAAACTTTTTGGGCCGACCAAGACCATCTTTGTTTTCAACGCTAAAATCATCACTTTTGAAGCGCCGCTTTCAGTTGCTAAACACTCAAAATCTGTCAAGGACTGCTGTGCAGCTCAAACAGTGGATTTTTTGAAAATAAGTTTTTGTTTAAAAAACACCCTCCGCGACTGGTACACGAAAGGTTTCTCTCGAAACTTATTGAAACTAGTTTTTAGTGGCCAACACTGGTCGTCTCTGTCGTCGCACAGATGACAATATTTCTCCTATATCCAAGAGAGCATGACCCAATTCAGGAATAAGCTCAACACTTTACTAGCCTGCTGAGAGATTTCGCACAAAGAACGCCTTTAAGGTCCTACTGACCCAGCAATTGAAAGCGCTAGACCACTCGAAGGCTCAGAAGGCCCACACGTTATTGCCGGGAAGTCAATGCATCCACACCGTGGTACAGTTTGGTGTAGAGTATAGAATGGTGGTATCATTGGACCATTTTCCTTCGTATAAGACGCATGAAACAAAGTTTCAGTTCACGGTGTTCGTTATAGACCAATGTTGCTAAATTTAAAGATTGTTTTGACAACATCCTTGTTGTTTTAGGAGCTAGGCTCTGGTTCCTTGTCGGCTGTAGTGCCACTCAATTATTGTTATTAACATGACAAGATCCGGGTCATGCAGAATGGCACAACCCATGACGACATCAATTGGACGCCTGAGAGCTGCGATGTGATCACTTTGAACATGTCCTTTTTTATGCAACCGTGAAGGATGGATATTGTGCCAATAATTGAAAAGGGATTGAAGAACTGTAGTCCAATATTATCTGCATAGTAATCTGTAGTCAAATACAGCCCAAATCGATTTACAAGGTTTAAGAAATTTGCCACTTGAACGGCATAGTATTTCAAATTTAATAAAAACGTTTGTTTTTCCTAATGAAGCCAACGACTTTTATTGGAAATCATTCTTGAATTTGGCCCACCCTGTATTGGAGCAATAAGTACTGTAAATAAAGCCTCGATGCAGGACAACTGAGTGTTGATAAGTTTATTTGAAATAAAAAATAACAGTTGAACATTTTCAATCACTCACACTCCACGGACAGCCTTTCCCGTCAACTTAACCCCCACATCACCCTCTCAAAACATTTTTAAAGCATTTCCCTAAGGAAGAATCATGGCAACGGAGTAAAAAAACGCTTTGTAGTCCATGTTTCCAAAACACCCAGTCCTTAGTGGTTCGTGTGTGATCCATCAAACTTCTACAACTTGTTACCCAACAGGTCCTGACACAATGTACGCTTAAACTTTCCACTAATGATTAAAAAAAAAAACTTCCCAAGGGCACACTTGGCAAAGCGGCAACCCCAACACATTCGCTCCTGAACAACCTGTCAACTGTCAGGTGCGCTCCGATCAAAGTTCTCAACTTGCTGAATGTGTGGTGCCCTGTGGCCGGTGGCACGTAAAGTGAATATTATTAAATCATTACACTTGACATAGGCCTTAGGGGCATGCCAACCTCCAGGCCGCAGTAAATGAATCCCTTGAGCGAACGGCGGTAATTTTTTAATGGGGACTCGGCAATGATGAATTCCCTGAAGTGTCGCCGGTGTGGGGTGGATAGGTGCCACAATCACTTTGGCTGTTGCCTTGACGGTGTGCGCAGATGTGTGCGGGAGAGTTTTCCGCTTTTACAGGATTCATTTGTGCTCAGTCGGTGAGATGATTGAAATAAATTTAATTAAATTAAAATCCAGTCATGTGGGAGATGGTGTGGGACTCGAGTCGATTTGTACTCCGCTGGTTATGGGCGTCATTAGTTTCGGGGGTGGGAAGACTGAGTGCCTTACATCTTTCATGTCACAAATTTCGGACGAAGATTTCACTCACCGACAGTTGCGTTATGAACATCCCACACAATCCTACAACGTCTGCAAACATAATGTGGAGGAAATTTTCCACATCGCACCCACACCCACATGCGTCCAAGGGCAAAAACGAACCGTAAATCCAACGCAACACATGTGAATTGAAAGACAAGAACATCCCACATGATTGACAGAATTTATCAAAACGAAAACGAATTTTCCACATGACAGTTCTGATCCCGATCCAGCCTCGTGGTGAATTGCCTTTTAACTCTCGCTCTCGGTTCAGATGGGACTAATCAAAAGTTACCGGCCAATCGATGCGCCCTTACTCACAGTTCAGCGGCATTCGGAAGCACGTGCGCATCCCATCCGCCGCACCCCACCGTTGCCGCTGCCATCGTGAAGGCTGACACTTTAATTCAAATGGAATGCTCACATACCTGTCTATCGATATCGCCATCAGCGTGAAGACCGACGCACATATGCTCAGTGTTGCAACAAACTGTGAAATTTTACAGTACATCTCGCCGAAGGGCCAGTCGTTGTCCAGCATGTAGATATAGTTGAACGTCACATTCAGCGAGGACACCATGGCATCAGCTATTGACAGGTTCACTGTAACGGAAACAGATAATGAAAGGATTAGGTGACTTTTTCTCCCTGAATGCTGCCAACTAGAAGCTGTCAATTGGAAATATTTTCAAATCAAATTTGCACAAAAAAGAAAAAGGACGTGTGTGTGTGTGGGAGTGGGAGTCTCTCGCAATGCGGTTGGGTTGCTGTGTTATCCCTTTGGGATTGTGTCCTTTGATAATGTTTGTTTTAGTCAAATCCTTTGTTCGCCCGCAATTGGGTGCCGTGCTTTCAACTTTTCGGTCTTTGTTCCGTGAAATCTTTCATCTCCCCGTCGAGAGCGGTTATGATTTTGACCCAGTTCGAGGACGGTGCTGGATTAACTGTGTTTTCGGGGATGAAAGGTGCCAAGAAATAATCAATAGCATCGTCCTCCAGGTGGAGGGATTTTGTTTTAATGGAATTCGTAATTATCGCCCGGTCGTAGGCAACTCAAACATTATCCTGGGTGGACGTGCGGGTCGTAGGACAGGTTCTTTGCCAAAAATCTTAATTGTGGATTGAAGTCTGGTTTTCATTAACTGAAAGTGAATGAATAGATGAATTTGTCGTTGCCAAGGTTTTTTTCTTTTGAAAACTCTTTGTGCTAACGGGAGCAATCCCATGACGGAAGAGTTCGCTTTGAAATTTCGTGAGTAAAAGGTTGTTTGTAACAATGATTTCAGGGCAAATAGCTGCGTCTTTTGATGGCACTTTTGTGAGCTACCTTTTGGTTAAATCTTTGGAGAGTAGCCAACCAACGTTCATTTCGGCGAAAGAAAAGTTCAGTTTCGAATGTCAGTTCGTTGGAATTCAGTATTACGCTGAAATATTTATTTCTACTTCCCTTCTTCTTCTTTCTCAGAAACTTTTACAGTCAAAGTCTTGGAGGAATGTTGCAAGTTGGTTGTTTATTGTTGACGTTGTGGACTGATGTTGTTTGTGGAATACTTTCGGCCCTATTTAAGTAAAATTTTGAAATACTTCCTGTACAGCAAAGTTTCTTTAAGAATTTCATTTAAATTGGCTGAGGTGACAGGCGACTCAGTGGCCTCATCACCATAAATCGTTGTCCTTGTTTCAATTTTGGCGCGCAAAAGTCGTCTGTTACTGTGATCACCATCGAACTTGAAGCTTGAGTACCCTTGGTTTTGGACAAAAGTCCTTATCGTGTGAGCAGTTCGAAGTGTTATTCTTTCAATTTGGTCACCACTAAATCTGTTTCATATTGGTAGTAAATGACAACTTTTCAACTAAATTTTGAAGCTATGTTGCGACCCCTATTGCCTGCCGTGTTTCTTCGTTTCAAAAATGTCGCGTGTGTGTGTCGCTCTGGCTGAAGTTCATTGGCTCACCTCCTTTTGACTTCGTTACAGTGGATGACCGTTTCATTCATCACTCAGGCACAAGTTCAAGTTGTGTTTGGAATTGCCTCGTGAAACAAAGGGGAAGTGTTCAAATATGTACATCGCATCATATGCTCTTGGTCTCAGGTTAGAAACTCGAATTTGAAAGAAAAAGAAACAGACTTCGGTTCTTCAGGGACTATTGTGTCGATACGATCGGTCCCTTGCCTTCAAAAGAAAAACGAACATTCTGAAAAATGTAGAATTTATTTCTAAACGTTTGCAGTTTCTTTTTCGAGGAGTACACTTGTAATGCTCCAAGTTCTACCAATAAGTGCGTTTCACTCACGCAAAGAGTGACCTAGGGTAGAGTTTGGTAATCCTCATAGAAGCTGAGAAAACCCGAAAAACATGGGTAGTCTAGGCCCAATTTTGTCCGTAAAGTCGTTTACAACAGCCTATGAGTCTGAGCGCATGGTGGAAAAGGTAGAGAATTTTGAGAAGGACCTAGGTCGGCGACATGTTTACTGTGATGGATGATGGCGCTGGGCTTTTGAATGGGATGGAGACAGTTCTTAAGTGCACGACGAGTGACAAGGCGATGCGCTGTAACGACATCATCCTTGAAAAGATCGTGTGGAACTCAAAAGTCAACTTCAGAGGCATGATCTTCCAAATGTCGGTTTAACTGCTAGCTTACGAGGACGTCATTGACGTGATTGGACGAACACAGCAAGCTGTTAATGAGGTGATTGCTGATATTGAAACGGGCGTTAATTTAGGGCAAGACGAAGTATATGCTGTCATCAAGAAAGAACACACAACACCAATGACAGAGCGCACTACTAGGCAGCAAAAACTTCGAGGTAGTCAAGGACTTCGTCTACCGCGGATCCGCAGTAAATAAGAGCAAAAACATCAGTACCGAAATCAAGCGTTGAATCACTCTTACCAATCGCTGCTTCTTTAGGCTCAAGAGGCAATTGAGTAATAGAGCCCTCTCTTGAAGTACCAAACTTGCTTTGTATAACTACTTGATCATCCCAGTCCTCTTTTACGGCGCGGAAAGGTGAACGTTACTAAAAGCGGATGAGGAAGTACATATTCATTTCCAGCAGAAAGTTCTGCATGCGATTTCTGAGTCCTGTGCGAGTTGATGGCGTCTGAAGGCATGCGCCTCGTCAAGCGTCTTTGGATACAAAGCTTAAGATGACTAGACCACCGTACGGCGTAAGCATCGAAAAGAAACAAATCCAAACAGCAGCTTGATTCGAAGGGTTTGCTGGAGTGGTATCAGAAGTCAGGACATACCAATTTCACTGCTTTTCTCCGAAAAGTATGCTCGAACAACAAATGTAGCTACACCCCATGATGTTTGGCTTCACAGTAATTTGTTGAATGCGAAAGAGCACCAACAGCGCTTTTTTTCAAAATTTAAAGTCCACATTTTAAATGCCGACGAGCAGCCTTCAGAGATCGTCATTTTATTTCCTTCCAGAAAAACCGCTTTCAAATCCGTTTTAAATAACTTCCAAGAATCTGCATCACAGGACAGGACTGGGATGATCAAGGTGGTATTCAAAGCCAGCTTGGTCTTTCGAGGGAGCGCTTTGTTCCTCAGTTGGCTCTTGGGAAATAGGAAACAGAGGTTGGCAAGAGTGAATCTACGCTTGATTTCGGTTCTGATGTAATTGTCCTTATCTACCACAGAGCTGAAAAAGATCAAGTCTTTGATTCAATGTAAGGACCTCCTTATACTCGAGAGTCCTTCTTTAATGTCCCTTTAGAATGTTGTCTTCAAGTCTTTTACGCTATCAATGCATTTCAAAAGTAAAGTAAACTTCACCCGATGGTATAAGAGAACGGGGGCCTGCACTGATAGCAACGTGCGCAAGACGTTCTTTGTCATTTTCTCAAAGTGCGTCCGTTGCACATACCGGCAGAAACTCATAAAAAGTTTTTGCAGTCAAACCGCCAAGTTCTGAAATTTCTCACTCGACCCTCGAAGTCAACCCGTCTCCGAACAGGCACTTTCCTCAAATTGTTGCACTTCTAAATTAAGTTTACTTTCCCCTTGCACAACACCAATGCCGCATGAGACTGTAACGAAAATTTAAACTAAAGTCCTTCCACGTTGTAAGCAATCTCACACTTCGCCCATAAAATTCCCAACAGGAAGTCGGCCACGAATAAATCCTTCAATCAACACGTCGACGCCCTGTCGCACTTCAGAACGCAAAAGGCTTCACTTGGCACAAACAAAAGCGCCAGACATCGTCTCTTAACTTCGTCCACTTGTCCTCATTATGCAAGGCTGAAGAACGCACAACAGAAGATCTAAAGCTGCATGCAAATTAACTGCAAGTTGTTTTGTGCAAATGAGATTAGGCGCAGTGTTGAAACGCTGAAGCGTTTTGCATTCACTCCAAGGACGAGCCATGAGTGCTGAGGGACAGATTCCGCATGTACTCACCTATGAAGTAGTTCGTAACCGTCCGCATCCGCTTGTGTGCGAGGACAATCCACACGACAATTAGATTTCCACCAGTCGCCACGATGACCATGCCGCCGAAGAGTATGCTCCACAGAACTTGGCGCCACCATGGTAGAATGAAGGATATGTCGACACTGAAATGAAAGACAGAAGAAAAAAATGAGAGCACAAAGGACATGCGTTAAAAAATGTTTTCGCCTTGTTTGTGTTCGATGGAAATTAGAGCTCCGATATGACGACAGATCCTTGTTTGCCTGCCATCATCGCCTTGGGGATGGGTATCGAGGAAACGATGAGGTTCGATGTCGGTCTTGTGGATTTCCGTCGCTCGCAAAAGCGGTGGCAAATATTTGGTTAAGTGAAATGAAAATTCCGTGTTGCAGGGTTGGAGTTTGTTTGCCTTCCCGCTCGGCGCTCCGGAGTGTGCACGGAGTGCCGGATTTCAAATGTGGTTACGCAGCGCTGTGCAGACTGCTGCGTGGTGCAGCTCAGAGGACGTAATATTTATTGCCCGCAGATTGTGGGACGGAACCAGGGCGATGTAGGGGCAAGCACATATTGTGGTCTAGCCATGGGCGAGTTATCCGAGCAATTCTTTCACTAAGCGTTGTGCAAGCAGAGTATGTGGGAGGCAATAATCCGCCTAAATGTGGGACATGGTCTGTCATTGTTGGCTGTGTGATGAGTGACTGGTGATACAGGAAAATCGGATTATTCGAAATGTAGCAACAACACCGAGGAGATAGGAACCAGAACAGAGTGCTGCCAGCTGTTTCCGTTGACAGTTCAACAAAGACGACGCAGAAACGAAGAGATGAAAAATCTTACGGCAGACGGGTGACTTTCAAATGTCGCTCCACTTCGAACAGACGTCAGCGAATTCAATCGAAGGTACCTGCAGTTATTCTCACGTCAAAATTGAATCTTTTTCCGAAGGCCCCAGGAAAGAAATATCCTCCATTCAAAGTCTGTGAGATAACTGTTTGACATAACGCTTGTCATCCTGTCACAGACAATAAAACTTCTCAGTCACAGAATACAGTCCTCGCCCTCCGAGGAACCCATCTTCTATGCACATTCCTGCCTCGACATTGCTTCCCAGGCATCCAGCTGCCGGAATGCCATCGTGTAGGATGAAATTTGAATTTCCACCCGCACCATGTCACAACTTAAGCCCTTCTCCGCAAATCAATTCGACCGCCCGCGCTGCGAGTTCGCCTTAGAACCTCCGCCCATTCCTCGATGGGAAGGTATGCGAGCACGACGGCACTGTTCGCCCCGGTAAGGCGCCCCTCACGCCACTCGCTTTGGCCAACGCTATGCGGCGCACAAGGCTGCAGGATGGCGGCGAGCTGGAAAAAAAGAACTAAATCAAATTTAAATTCATTCCGCCATCTGTCAGCGTTTCGTTAAATGAAATTATCTAGAGCGTTCGTATCTGTCTTCATCACCGCGCAGTGCCGCCGCCGCCGTCGTCGTCGTTCGTCTGACCGCGCGACGGTTCCTTTCAAGCGAGAATAACTTAGTTTGTTCGACGGTGGTGTACTTACTCGGAGCTGGTGCCATTGGTGTGGTTGGTGTAGAGCGATTCGTTGAACGGGGACGCAGTCGTTGTGAGGCTATAGTCTGGCGTGTAGGTACTGTCGTTTAGTGTTATTGATGGACCTGTTGATTCTATCATGGTTGGACTATGCATCAGATGCGCTGGAGTGCGCGCTCTTGTGCGGTATGCTTTCGGTGTGTATATGCACGTGTGTCCAACTATTCAGTCATTGCCGTTGCTTCTGATGCGGGTTGCAGGTGCGAATCTGGAGCCAACCGAATCACCTTGGATAGATTTCACTCTTCACCATTGTTGTGTCCTTCGTGGGAGTCGTTCACTGTAACGAAATTGGTAAGGAGAGGCATCAGTTACGGTTAGTGTTGTTACTGTTGCATATAGAGGGGATTTTATTTGGGGGTGAGTATCCCGTTATAGAGCTGACGTTACAATGAAGGAAGCCTATCATGTGGCATTCATGCAACTTGTCTGTCATATGGACTCTGAACCACTGTCCTGCAGTTTTGATGTAGAGGCTGTGTTTGGCTTTAATGCCTGCACGTTTACACACACACGCGTGTACATCACGGCGTTGAAATACAACTTTGCGGCATTGAACTGAGATTTCTGTTTGATTTACGTTATACTGGGTTAAAGAAAAAACTGGTCAAGTGCGAATCTTACTCACTCAATGAAGGTTTCGTTTATTAAATAATTTTAAAATAAGAACATGCTTAGATCAAAACAGACAGCAACATTATTTTTTTAATAGTCATTTTTTCTAATAGCAATTGTTTCAAGAAATAAAAATAAGGATTCGAGTTTTAAGATCGCTGCTAGATTGTCATTGTAAATGACGAAGCTCTCGTTCGATGTCGCCCTCATCATCAGCCATTTGACGACTTCGCAAATTTTACCTGGAAGAAGCTAAAGTAATCAGAAAGTCTAAAAAACTGGTTAATCTGGAGATGTTCCGAGTATAAACCCACCTTCCACTCCACTTAAGATTAGTCATCGAAAATCTAGAGCCTCATCCTCATCATAGTCACTTCGTTCCGTATAATCACAAATATCAGATCGCACATTATTTGCACTGAAGTCCGCAAAGAAAGAAAAACAGCTAATCAAATACTTAGACAAGTCGTAAACCTGGACCGCTGTGCCGCACACGCACGCAACGGTCATAAAAGCAGTTTGTTCAGATGACACGATATTTGCGGAGCTAAATAGACAAACGAAGGCTTTACGTCGTAAACAAAGTCCACACTGAAGGAATGTGAAATCTTGAGCTCTGCCGCAATAAATCCATCATTATTGCTCGCATGAGGTTTTTATGCTGTTTTTATGCGAATTTATTGAGTGCGGTGGAAATGGGGTATTTTGGAAAGGACTGACATTTGTCCTTTCAAAACTTTGAGTCCTTGTCAAAGTTTGGTTTTACGATACGGCCGGGGAAGATTGGCATAAGGCAAAAGTTTCAACAGGTATTCATAAACAAAATGCTCGAAAATTATGGTTATTATCTTCAGAATGACGAAGTACCTGATTCTTCTAACTGCGTACGTCGTAAAAGTGGCTTACTGCAGAGATCTTTTTTTTCGGATTTCGTTGGATATCTGGCGGGAGGCATAGCGGTAGATAACCTATTATCATATGCGTAACATGTGGGCAAATAAATTAAAAGTGCGTACATGACAAACAATTGCCTATGGAACTGGGTTTTTGGCATCGCTATGATTCTCTGTCTATGGTACGACTGTCTAGAATGAATTTCGTTGTAGGTCGATAGAAGGCGGAAGAGTCTGAAGAGACTCGAGCAGTGCGTCCTGTCTCTTGCGATTGATTTTTAGGTCTAATGTAGAAATGATGAAGAAGAAGGGGAGGAGGAAGGGATGTGCTTGCACATAAAATGCATGCAATTGTCTATCTCTCTAAATCGGTCTAGACTCCAATTACGTTCCTCCGTAAGAATCATGCCGATTTACAGTCCTCTGGCGTCTGTCCCTATTCGCAATCATCGATGTGTGGCATACCTTATGAAATGCGCTTCATCGCACTTAGTCGTCTATCTTGGTTTTCGAAGTTAAAGTTAAGGAAAAAGTTTCGAAATCTAAAATGCCGAAACTGGCTTCCCAAAAATTGCTCACTGTGGCTCAGTGTAGGCGTAAAATTCGCTGAACTCAAATTTTCTTTTTGTTCATTTTTCATGGAACTGCAAGATTTGGTGACTTTAGTTTTTGACTTTTTGAAATCTTTGGCATTTTGAACTCTGTTCTGAATTTAGGACTCTGAATTTCTGGGCTCTGAATTTGGGTTTTCGGAATTTTTTAATTTCTTTCCGACTCCTCCTATAACACATAAACATAAACAAGTTTTGACATCCCAAATGCACCATGGATATGGACTGCTGGTGATCACAACGCAGCTAAAAACAGCACAAAAAAGCTGCCTCCAACTAGAACAGGTGAACTTACAGAGTTCTGATTCTACTAGAAAGCAGACGTAAGTAAAGTACGAGGATATTTTTAAAACACGGGGAACACGACGTTGATTCGACACCGAGCACCTCTACTACAATCATTTGTCTTGACATTTCTACCACACAAGCCAAACTGCTCATAATGACAACAGAGAATCATAGCAAGGTTTGTAATGAAATCATCGAGGCTTTCAAAGTAAAACAAGGCTAAAGACAAGATGACGTCCTGTTCTGTAGTTTTTTTAGCATCATGCATGGGAAGGTAGAGTAAATTTGCAGGTCAACACAAGAGACACAATTTATTCAGAATTACTTGAATTAGTGGGTTAGGTGGATGACAAAGTCCTTATTGAGCAAACAAAGGCAGTCCTCAACGATGTATCTGTTGATATTGAAAGGAAAGCAGTTAAAAATTGGGTCTGGTGTATAGCGAGAAAAAATATTAACGCTCAATTCCTTCATCTTGTTCCAAACGTCACAGTGGTCAGCAAACCTTGTGATTTAAAATTAGTGAGAATAACAAGATGAGTACCAAAGCATGGTATGAAAACTTTCAGTCAGCAAGTCCATAGTGTTAACCTCGAAGAGGACTTACAAGATTTCAAAATGTATTTTCCAATATTTTTCTTATTCATCCCAGCACAAAAAAATAGTAGGCTATAATCAAATGTACAGCTATCACAAACCCTCATTGTGACTAAACAGAAGAGGTGGAAGTGGGGGAGCATGTCCCTCATATCTTTTTCGTCTTCTATGCATACAACATTCTACGAAACCATTTCTGCCCTGGGCTGAAGTTGGATTTGTGAAAGAAGAACCTATAAACCTCTATGTGTAAACGTTCCGAAGAGCCGAAGTCAGCACAAGGTGTCCTAGTGGGGTATTATTATATGAGGCACAGGATTTAGCCTCTCAGTCCCCGTTTTTTGGCTCTCAATTGGTTTTTAAGTGCACTGGAAGTAAGAAGCGGCTTGTATAGCACATAAATCATCCGAGACCTTCTCTTGTGCCAATCATTGAAAACGTATGAACCTCCAAGGGACAAATTTTGAAAATGATTTTTTGCTTGTGTGAATGGCATTTGGATAAAACCATGAGGCCTACACCGCTGCTGGTTAATATAGTGTTAAAAAATACTACAGCTCCAGACAGAAGAGCCTTCATATCCGAGGTATTAAAACAGTGATGGGCCAACAACTCAGATCATAATATGTACGTCCTAAATACGTACATAGGTCCTGAAAATGTCGCACAATAGGGGACAAGGGCTTATCACAACTTAGAGGCAGCTATCGAGTGTCCGAGTTATTTAAAGGTGTTGTTTGTTTGAAACCCACGATCCAACACAAAATGGTTTTTTGCTGCTCAAAAATGAGACAATGTTTAGGACAATGGCGTGGTAGTCAAATAAGGAGTCTTCCGGGTAGAGGAACCTTTGGGAAATGACATAATGACTATTAACTCGCTTGACCACAAGGGTTCTCTACAGTCTCCACCTGGGCCTCAAAAAATAATGAAATTTGCCACGTACCGCCAGCCGTCAGACCATCATCCTCATCAATTTGGAGGAATAAATTTATAAGTCCATTGAACTTGATTATTTCGGGAACTTCGTCGTAGTCTTCGGCGTTTAGGTGGAAGTGAGCGCTAGGGACATCATTCTATGCGTTCAGAAGGGGCAGTGAATTCTCCCTTCAGACATGTCTGTGCTATTTGTCCGAAGGTTGGCCGCGTGTCTTTGCTTACATGGCGGAAACTAGGCACCGGGAATATCGTTTGTACTGCGACACATGTGCTAATTAGGAGAACGACAGAAGGGGATTCGAAGAAACTCTGCAAAGTGATTTGGGCGATATTATATATATATCCTGGGCTATCTGGAAACAATAGAATCCAAGGAAGTTTTTCACGTAAAATGAATGTAGGTAAGGTAGCTTCTAATTTGAGCAACAATGGCGGCAAAGATCAATATTTATAAGTATTGTTGAACCTCTTATTTTGTCTAGGTCCTTCATACTCGTAACAGGAATTCCTTTAGTCGGACACACATGGCGCGTGCATTTTGGGCGGAGTTTGTAAAAGAGGGTATGGTCTTGAAGCGACATCCCTTTTAGAGAGCATTAAATTAACTAGTGCACGCAACTGCTGGACAAGGTAGCAATAAATGTCCCTGAGACGAAACAGAAGACTTTACTTTCCAAGAAAGTTGAAGATGTGGTCGATGGGTGATTGATCACTTCGCTACGTCAACAGACACAAGACGTAGATTTTTGTAACTCTGTTCATAGCGTATATCTACTTCCTTACTGTTCTGTGTAGGCCCACTTTTGATTGCCAATAGGCAACAAAAATTGATATCTTTGCACCTGCACAGAAGATGTTTAGGACATATAGGCCGAAAGCTTTTATTCCCTTACCGAATGAACACATTTATTTATTTTCCATTTATTGCTTTAGAAGTTACGTAGGGACAATCATTCTGATTTCTTTTTCTTTAATATTGTCAATTGCCTCACGAATATGAATAGAGTCTAATTTTGGTTCAAAACTTGGCGGTAGTTGCATGAATTGATTCTCAAGATCGATTCATCTTTCGTAATCATAATTCTGAAGGAACCTGCCTACAACTTCACTCTGCCCAACATGAAAAAAACCCATATGCCTTTTTGACACATCTGTGTGGAGAGCAGGCATTCGTGTCGTTTCCCCTTGAAACGCCCTGTATCGAATCTTCTTCAAACCCGGCAAACCCGGAATACGAACATTCCACAATGATGCTGACTGATGCAATTACAAAGTTATCACGTCGAATCTATCCCTGTGCAGAGTTACATTCCCTCGTCAACACCGCACCCTCGAAAAACTGGCCTCCTGCCGTACTAACTCATTTTATTGAATTTAAGCAAGCACAGACAGGCTTCCCCTTGTTAGCTGTGCAAATTATCTTGGAATTGTCCCATTCGTTGTAACAGGAACATGGCATACAATTCATTCCACTTCATTGTCCTTGCAGATGTACCCTCCGTAGGATAGAAAGCGAACAAAAAAAAATAAAAGAATATAAATGCCCTCTCGTTGTAACAATTCGTCCTTGTCGCGGGCGGAAGTTGGTGAAATTGCCCAAAGCCCGCCCGTATGATTATTGTTTTTAATTCGCTTTTTATTCCCTCTGCATTGGTGTGTAATTATTTCAATTGTGGTCGACCATTATTTCGAACGGGCACGTACGCGACACACCCAGAAAGACGCCCCGTGGCGTATTCAAAATGGAAATCGGATATCAGCGTTTCGAAAGGAATTTCGTATTCCGGCCGCATATGTCCGTGTGCCGTTCGCAATTCCCCTCGAGCGGCGGTGCCGTAGGCAGCATTCTCAGAAGTAAGGAGCGTAATTGATTTCAATTTGCATCTTACCGTGAAGCTACCTGTTCTCATCTTTTTTTTCGCCTTCTTTCTTCGAATTTCGCAGGGTACGTCGGCAATTGTGCTTGACTACGTGTGGCTGGGTATTTCGTTGGTTGGGGTTATCAATTTCCAATTGATTTGAGTGATATTCCGAATTGAAATAAATTTGGGTCTTGTTAAGAAAAGAGTCTATAATCTTTCCTTTTTGGATGTTTTTGTGGACCCTTGCTACAGCCTACCTACAATTTCGGATTCTATCTGATTTGAATGTTATGGAATGGATGCGTACATACATAATGCAATAACTTGGATAGTTCTCAATGGGAGATTTCATGTTCCTGGTACGGCATATACTTACCATCGTTCTATTTAATCAGGAGAGGTTATGATTTCTTGGGATTTTCCCTTTTACTCTCTAAGGGATATTCTCATGCGACTTAATTGGGTTTGTGCATGATGTGGGCTTGTACTATGCAGAACTAGAAATTTTGTAGGGACAACGTTCATGCAGATTCTTAAAAATCTGCATCTAAAATTGAAGACCTAATTGAGTTTAACGTAAACTAATGCACCTTAGTGTCATGCTACGCATAGAGGGTTTCGTAGATGAAAACAATTGTTTTTCGTGTGTGGTAAGATCAGTGATTTCTTTCAATTTGGAAATAATTGTAAATTGTTGCGGTTATCAACGTCAATCATGGAATTTTTTTTCAGATTTGAAAAATTTTGAACATATCAGGCAAAAATGGGGCTTCCTGAGAAGGCTAAGTGACATTTATCGATTTATTTAATCAAAGTTTTGACACTTGAGAACTCAAATTTCTGTCAAATAATCATGCCCATATTATCTTTAGAGATTCCCTTACAAAAGTCTTACCTGCACGTTTTTGGTGATGCATATTCGTACGCAGAAGTTTTTAAGGCTCACAATTCACAAACTAAACAAATATTCGTTTCATCCAGTTCATTCAAGGCATATTAATTCTAAAAATGGAAACGACGGTGATTCACGTTCATAGTTATAGCACCTTCAAGACAACTAAAATTGAAAGCGTATGTACGTCTAAAATTTGTAACGTTATGTTGTAATGGCTGCAAATGCAAAATAGTTACAGACCAACGGCAGAAATCCATTGTAGTGCTACACGAGTGGACACTCTCCTGATCTACCTAAATCCCAAAAGCATTTTATTCCCTTTTGTAATGCAGTTGCCCAGATTGTTTCACTTAAGAGTTTTCTGATCTTCCCTACTCAAAAATCAGTTGTCTTCAGTCTTACTTTTCACTGCGTTTCGGAGACTACTTAGCTGTCGCTATTACTATGTATATCTTAGAGTGGCTTCAACTATAGAATCAAGCCCCAACGATACAATAATATAAGAAGAACTCTTTAGTTCAAGTTAACAGGAATGATTTGGGAGATATCTTCTTTATAGATCATATAAAAAATAGCGTGCCAAAAGAGAAAGGTCAGTCTTTTGATGACACTCCATAATAAAAATAAAAAAAAGCCAGCGGGAGTCGCTTTAGAAATCGTCACATCAAATGAAAGATATCAGTTCACACTTCCAAAACTACGTTACAGTAGTAAGCTTGAAGACAGATATCATGAAAAGAATTTATGTCTGTTCAGATTGTATTGTTGTGTTGTGCGGTTGCCGTGGCGTACTGGTAAGTGGACGGGACACCTAGCATTTTTTCACGGCACCACCTCTTTCGATTTGCTGACAACACTCAAAGAGTATCAATTGTCTATGAAAAGCTTCTTAAATCTCGCCGTTCGGAATCGGTAGAAAACTGTATGTCCCTTCTGCTCGCGAGAGAACAGTAGCACGCACAACACGAGTAGTTGTTAGTTAGGCCCTGGTCTGTTATGGGCTGTAGTGCCACTCAATTATTATTCAAGTCTTCAATTACGCTGGCATCGGTTTTCACCAAGTTTAAACCAAAAGACAAAAGAGGCAAAACTGATGTTGCCTACAAAATCAAGTACAAGGGAAAGAACAATGAATCCTGTAATCCTTACGTTACATTGGTACCACCAAACAGTTTCTTTGTCAAAGAGTAGCTAGTCATAAATCGGACATCAATAACAAGAACTCAGTAAAAACACCATTAGCTAATGATTGCGTTCAGACCAGACCAGCAAAACGCACAGTCTGAAAACCCTACACATAATCAAAACCAACAACAACATGAATAGGAAACAGGACATACAAAACATATCTGCCGTATATTCAGCGCTTGTAACGGCTTAGACGTGTTGCGTTAAATTAGAATTTAAAATTTCTCATCATTCCAGATCTTCGCACAAAGAAGTGTTCAATATTTTTGTTTAGTCACTCTGTTGACAATGAAATAACTTTGTTCCATTGAGATTCAACAGTGACGAAAAAAAACCGAAGAAGGAAAAAAAAACAGTTTCACCGCATGATCATAAAATTTTACGTTTGATGGGGACATTTTTTCGATCATTGTGGCTTTTCTGGCCAAATGCCTTAAACTAACAATATCCGAATTTATAAGTTCGAAAAATGCAGTTTTAGATTGTTCCATCCAGATCCGGTCCTAGCCTCCCTCAACAAGTCTCTTCAACCACACCGGTCTGTGCGTCTTGGTCGGCAGCATCTCTCCAGCACAGGCTTAGTCTTCTGCACTGTCGTCTGCCATAAATCTAAGTACAAATTATTTTCTAGGCTGGCACCTCTTCGCTCTTGCGAGCTAAGTGTCCTGCCCATCGTCGTCTACCGAGTTTAATTTTTGTCACTATTATTGGAATCGTCCCTTCTGACATACGATGCCAACGATTCTCCATAAAACTTTTTCCTTTGAACGCGGAGTGCCTTATGCTGAGCATCCAAGTTTCGTAACCATCGTCCTGTATAGCAGCACCGTTGTGGTGGTAGGGTTTTTCGCTTTGATGAGTTTTTACAGACTTTAATAGGCTTTGTTGGTTTTGAACAGGCATTCCCGTATTTGTTGATTCAAGGTAAGCATTTCTACAAATGTGTGCTCCGTTGCCTTAACCAACTTCTATCAAAAGCAGATGCGACTTACATTTTTTGCCGACTCCAAAGGGCGAAATTTGACAAGCTTTTCATAGGCAATTATTACTTCTAGACTGTTGTCAGCAATGTATCCCTTCCCATCCACAATAGATTCTTCTTCTACTTCTTGTGGCACTACAGTCCGGGGTGGACCTGGGCCTCAACCAAAATGCCTCTCCAGCCAGCCCGATCTTTCGCCAGCTTCTTCCAATTGTGGACTCCAAGATGGTTGTGTTCCTTCACCATTTGTCTGCGTCATCTCAACCTAGGCCCTCTCCTCTTGCGTTGTCCCAATGGCTCGAATATAAACACTTTTCGGGACCGAGTATGTATCAGAAGACGCTTCACTAGGCGCATGACGCTGTGCAGCCCATAGAGTTCGTCGTTGAATCTTCTTCTCCAGATGCCAACAACGCAAACAGGACCGAAAATTGTAAGCAAAACTATTCTCTCGGAAAGACTAAAGGCTTCCTCATCCGCTTTTAGTAGCGTCTAGGTTTCCGCGCCATAGAGTAGGATTTTAGTTTAAAAAAGTATTTTTTATTTTGAGTTTCATTTGCATTAAATCTAGATATAAAATACTTCCATAGAGTAGGACTGGGATCCACAATAGATACTCTCCTTTTATTTAATTTTGGAGAATGTACTTCCATCAGATGACTATATACTCTGACGCTATTCTTACTGTATGTGTATAAATTACCAAGAAGACCTAGCTGCCGGATGTATCCAGCTTAGAAATTGTGGCTGAGTCCTTGTTCCGTATGTCAGTAGTCTAAAGTCTAAGCGGGTTAAAGGCTATCTGTCACTGAACTCAGCATTAAATCTAACTTCACCGCGCTATTTTATCGGTTCAAACTTCATGACAAGGCCGTAAGGTGAACTTCCGTTTGTTGTCGGCCTTAATTATGTCTTTGGGGTGAAAGTGTTATATGGCCAAAAAAATTGTATATGCTTGCAAAAAAATTGTGCTGCCGCAGAAATTGATCAGCTCTAAAATGGGTAGCCCCAGAAGGAAATTAACAATCCAGCGCCTCTTTGAAATAAAATTTCAGGAACTGTTTAGTCCTCATTGGAGTTCTTTTGAATTCATTATCAAAAAGGTCTTAACAAGCTAATAAAAGAAATTCAAATCACCTCCTGCAGAGGCCGAAATCATTTCATTGATGGGCTTTTCATAATTGAACCAATTATCAGGCCGCTGCCGTTGAAAGACTTTCCTCGATTTTATAATATCCTCTAATTGCGAGACGTTATCAGCCAATTAGGTACAACCTTCAGCTGGCACTGTCGTCGTCGAAGTTTTCTTGTTCGACAATCAATCGGCGGCTGGGTTAACTCCTTTCGAATTAACTGAACCCAAAGCCGCAACCGACGCGCAAAAGAAAAATCCTCACAAATTAATCCCCGAGAACAACTTTTCCCGGATTAAAAAGAAACCTCAAATAATATAGGTTCCCCTTGCTAATTAACAAACCCCTTCCCACGGCGCTAATAACAGAAGTAATTGCGCCCAGTCTTGCCAAAAATCAAACCAATGACGGTGTGTGCGTGGGGGAGAATCCTTTTTTCGTCCGCACGCTAGCGTGGGCTTTTGGCAATTAATTAATGGCATAAATTCTTTGAAAAGTCCGTTTATATCCTTTTAATCTCACCCCTAGGTCTTTCTGGGTTTTTGTTTAGCCTCAGAACGTGCAACTGACGTTGAGCTTGATTAACTCGGGAACTTTGTCGTAGTCTTCGGCGTGTATGTGTAAGTGGGCGCTGGGGACATCATTCGATGCGTTTAGATGGGGCGGTGAATTCTCCCTTCAGACATGTCTGTGCTATTTGTCCGAAGGTTGGCCGCGTGTGTTTGCTTACATGGCGGAAACTAGGCAGCGGGAATATCGTTTGTGCAGCGACACATGTGCGTGGCTTGCTAATTAAGGGAAGGACAAAAGAAACTCTCAAAAGTCATTTGGCCGGTATTGGTTTATGTTTATCCTGGGCTTTCTGGGAACGATAGTATCCAAGGAAATTTTCTCACCCAAAATGAATGTCTCCTTTGCACGTGCCTCGGTTTTGGACAGAGGCAAATATGGGACGAAGAAAGCTTTTAATTTGAGCAACAATTGGCGGCGAAGATCGAAATTTATTAAAATTACTCTTGTTTTGTCTAGGTCCTTCGTAACAGGAGTTCCTTTAGTCGGACATACATTGCGCGTGCATTTTGGGCGGAGTGTGCAAAAGACGGTATGGTGTTGAAGCGACATCCCTTTTAGATAACATTGATTAGACTGGTGCACGCGAATGTAGGGCAAGGTAGCAATAAATGTCGTTGAGGCTTTGAGGCTGACATTTTGGCTGGATCGAAACAGAAGGCTTTACTTTTCAAGACAGTTGAAGATGTGGTCGATGGGTGATTGATCACTTCGCTACGTCAACGGATACAAGACGTGGATTATTGTGGCTCTGCCCATTGCGTATATCATCTTCCTTACTATTCTGTGTAAGCCCACTTTGTTAAGGACATGATTGCCAATAGGCAAACGAAATTGAAGAACCTGAAGATTGCTTAGGACATGTAGGCCGACAGCTTTTATTATCTTGCCGAATGAACACAAGAAAATGATAAACTACAAAAAAAAAAAACAGACCACGATGTGTAACGTTCAAGGAGAAGGAACCTCTACACCTGAAGAAAAAGATGTGCGTTGCCTCGCAACTTTATGATGTCAAAGAGCTTCAAGAGAAGAACAACAAGTGAAAATGTCAGCCTAGAGAAAAAGAAAAGAAAACTTGAACAGTTCACATCCAGCCCCTTTGAAAATATTAAGCGTATTTAATGACTATACATGAGGAAAGTTATCTCATCTTTAGCCGTTGGTGTTGGTGCATCAAAGCCGAACTTAAAAACAAACAAAGTCGAAGGTTCAGACACAAAAAAACAAAAAAACTTTGTACCTTAAACGATGTCAGCCTTGTTTTGACAGGGCATCAGGATGATGAGACAGGGCACCAAATATGATGATGATGAGAAAGTGAAAGCATACCAAGCGACTGAAACCTCAGCTACAAAAGACCAAAACGTAAATGGGTCCTAAAATTATCCAGCTTAATTGTCAGTTGTATGTTGCGTACAATATTTTGTTCATCGAATTGCATGATCACCTGCTTTTGACGTGTAAGATGAAGGCTTTCCAAGCGAAATATTTGGTTTCCATTCACTTTGCTTGACCAAGTCAACTGAGTCGAGAAATTTTAATTCGAGGGCGATGTGATATAACTTTAAGCCGAAACAAAGTTGTCACGCGACGGCCTAAGCTAAGGTGGCGCACACAAGTAGAGAAGGACCTCAACCAACTTGAAGTGCGCAACTGGCGGCAGCTGGCGAAAGATCGTGCTGGCTGAAGAGACATGTTGGTTGAGGCACTGGTCCACCACGAACTGTGGCGCCACAAGCAGAAGAAGAAGAAGGAGAAGATATTGGCTATAGCTATCAGTGAACATTTACCACCTTCCTGGTAGCATCACGAGTTTATAGGAATACAACGTCTGTGGTTTATAAGCCGACTTATAAGGTTTACAAGCTAACTTTGGTAGTTTATAAAGACTGAAACATTGCTAATTAGAGCGTACAGTGGCCAGGTTAAGCTCCCTTCATTTGTTCCAGGTCAAACGACCACTATAAAGACAATTGTCTTTCTGGTCGCTCTTTTCTAATTTCTGTATTCAGCATAATATCGAAATGAAAAGTTTCGACATATTCTAGTAAACCACCCTTACCTTCTAAACACTCACAACATTGTTCAGAGTCCATCCAGGCTTTAAAGTTGTTTGTAGTGGGTCACTGGTCACTAACATTCGATATTCTCGTTTGTAAGCCAATTTTCATAGCTCGTAATGAAAAGCTTCAAAATTGCTCCAATTTTAACCCTGTTTCATTGGCGGTTATTCGATCAGTTAGAACTTGGGTTGATTCATGTGGCACCCAAACTTCGAGCTCTTTTGAATAACCTGCTGGTGACTTTAATGGCGTTAAGAAACTGTCATATGGTTGACGTTAAGTGTCTTCGAAGTCTCCGGATAGCTTTCATGATGGTGTTGCTTCTTCAGTTGTAAAATTGCGTCCGCTTTTTCAGTGACAGGCCAACCAGTGTTCTTTGCAGCATGCCTAGGCAGTTTTTTCACGTTTTTATAGTAAAAACGCCATATAGCGTATTTCTTCACACATTTCACTCATATGCAATTCAATATTACTCTTAATACAGCTCTTTTTACAAATAAAATAAGTTTGGCACGTCACCTTTCAAACACGTATTCATATCATTCAATCAAATTAGCTTTTCCAGATATATGGACACCAACAACATGTTATACCTGAAGAACGGAAGGCAGCCTGTCAAATTTCACTGATGTCCACAAACTCGCAGGTGGCCCACTAACCAAACTGATGACAGAAAGCCTGCCAGTCTGTCAGATGATGAGCAAAAAATTGGGCGTTCGCTTATTCCTTCCGATGCTCATAAGCAAAATCCACTTAAAGTGTGGAAATTGACGTTTCTCCTCCCCACTTCGCATTTCCACCGTCCGGTTATAGTTGACATTCCACGGCGATTCACAAAAAAATCCCATTTGACGCCTCATTGCTACCGCGGTCCGTGTAAACAAGCCCCGTTCGCACGTCTTGAGCAGCAGCCGCATGCAAAAGACGCGTAAAGTCAACAGATTGCCACGATGAGGGCAAACGGCAGATGGGTACAGTGCCAACTGTGAGATCCAAAATAAACTGGAATTTAAAATATTTTCAACGCATAGCTGGAGCGGATCACAGAATCCCATGAATTCACTTCACGTCCAGCGAAGTGAAGGCCTGCTTTGATGACTGAAGTGTCAAATAATTTGCCTTGCTGATTAACGTTTATGCTCCGGTGAAATGAAATTGCCGGATAGTGGACGGCGTTTGGGTTTCGGATTTGGGAACGCGCCCCTGACACTCACCGAGAATTCTCATGTCTTCCACATGCGCCTCCGTTCTGTGACTAAATCGCGTATTTACGTTGAGTTGGTGCCAAGTGGTTGCTCGGTCTTCAAAATAAATAATTGCACGAACACATGCTTCTGTGTTTATTTAGTTGCCGGGATCGGAACTGCCACCGTCATGAGCACAATGAGGCGAACACGGGCAGGCAACTCGAGACGGTGATGAGATGTGAAACTGTGCAAGGTTTTGTTCAGAACTTCAAGTTCGAATTTCACATTTCCCCCACCCTTGGCATATCTCCTTAGTTTATAAAGCGATATGCTCGACATTCAAAATTTGATTTACGTACGAGTATCTAACGTGTTGTGTTGATTTGAATCCGAACTCTATGTGCTGTACCAAGATGACTCCGTTGACTACAGTGGCTTGACCACATCGAGAGAATGGACAACAACGCTCCAGTTAAGAGGGTTTATGAATCTTCGCGAGGAAGGCAGAACCGCTGGTATAGAGAACAAGTGGTTGCGGACGCGACAGAGCTTGATATTGACAACTGAAGCAGCGTGCCCGGAATCTTCAAGAATAGAAGGCAGCTTTAGCCCAGGCTCAGCCCCTTCATGGGTCGCAGACCTGATAAGCAAACAAATGGTGTGTGGTAAGCGTTATGCTTGTCCTGGCTGGAGGTCATGAACGTTCATTTCGGGTCCTTTTTCGAGCTGCTGACATCCCTCAAAGAGTACTAACTATCTGTTCGCTCTCTAAGCCAATTTGGACTAATCCGCACAGCACTCGTCTTCGAGATTCTTAAAATTTATACAAATTAGCCGTCAAACTGATGAATTTTTGAAACTTCGTGATAGGCACACAAAGTCGTTCGGTACAAATATGAACTGCTCAGAATGACTACTATAGGGTTGGGCATCTTGAGGGTGATTTTAGGGAAAATTTTTTCGGCGCGGTATGAATTAGATTTGATAAAACGGAAAAGTGTGCAATTAACTGGCTAAGTGGACCGGTAGTGGTGGGTGACAACTTAGGAGGGGTGTAAATAAGAGAGGAGAGGGTGTGGTGCTGGAAGGGCACACGATACTGCATTGCATTATTTGAAGATATAACATCATCGCCAGGGACTTGGACCAGAAATTTGACAAGGAGTCGAACAGGAACCAGGACAAAAATCTTGGCCAAGGAAATGTTAACATAATTGATTGACATTACAGCCAACAAGGTCGAGGGCCTAGCTTCTACAACAACTACTCGTGTTGTGCGTCACGAGCAGAAGCGACCTACAGTTTTTTGAAGACTCAAAGCAAGATTTGCGAAGCCTTTCGTAGACAGTTAGCACTCTTTGAGTGTTGTCAACAACTCGAAAGAGGTGGTGCCGCGAAAAAATGTGAGGTGTTCCGCCCGGAAATCGAACCTATACTTTCTGCGTGTGGGTCGTCGCACTTACCCACTACGCAACGGCCACCACAGGAAATGTTAACGGATATGGAATTTATCAAGGATTATGTGGGCAGGTTAACCACAACGATCATATTCTAACGACCACCCTTTGTGCTTCTTCGGTTTCATCGATTCTACTCGTTACTTCGGATTCTGTGGTTCCTTAGGTCCCTGTGGGTCTTTAATTTCTGCTTCTCTCTTCTCTTCTTCTTCAATACGGTTTCTGTCTTTAATTCTTTCCTTCTTTTTTGGTATTTTTGGTTCCGTCAGCTCCTTCAACTCCATCGGTCCCTTCTTTGCCTTGGGTTCCTTCGTTGCGTTCAGTAATAATAACAATAATAATAATTGAGTGGCACTGCAGCCCACAACGGACTAGTTGCCGTGAAGGTGGTGGGAGGTGGTGCATTCAGTAAGAGAATTGAAAATGCACGATTTTAAGAAAATTTTAAATACACGATTTACCCCTATAGTAGAGAAGTAAGGGGATCTATCCCAGACTAACTTTCGCGTAGTTGCACACGGAACCGGACAGTTTTTAAATTATGTGCAAAAGTCTTTGTAAAATAAAGCCGCAGTCATTCGCAAACTAAATTCTGATTAATGTTTCGTTCTTAACATCTCCCAGTTTGCTTTAGCTTTCGGAGTTCATATTAATCTGCAGGCCCTATTCAATCTTAAGAGTACCTACAATATATGTTTTTTTTTCAGAGGGCTCTGATCTCTAGTGGTCTTATTTATTGTTTTAGACAAAGTTTAGCTTGATATTGTTTTACACTCAAAGTCTTGACAAAAAGTCAGTATCATATCTTTGCGGATAAGTGCATTTTCCAAAGTAGGTGTAGCGTAGTCTTTTTTGAAAAGAAACTTTACCCGAAAGAAGCACCATTCCTAAGCACGTGAGACTGGGAGGACAATGTTCAGATCGGCGTCGTCGTATGGTGCGAATAGATTGAATGTGGCTGCTGTGACCAAGAGTGTAAGACCCACAAACATCAACTTTTCATTTTTCCATTTCACGCTTGCGAAGAGTTTTACACAATGATCCGTGTTTATCCGCCTACCAGCTCTAATTGAATTAGCAACCATTTTTGGTCCACAACTTTGCACTTTCTTTGGCTTAAGAGCAGCTTGAATGGTACAAAGCTTATAGGTAAGAAATCATGTTTTCTGATCAGTCACAATCTCATCTTGTTAAACAAGCTTCTCGCACTGTATTGCCGAGAAGCCAATCCATCCAGAAAGAGCGTCAGCCGTGTGGATTGTGAGGCGGTAGTTTGAAAGTATAGATTGGACTGCTGAAAATAACGTTTCGGTCAACGGTTAGCGTTACAGGACCATGTTAGTCGATGTTTTTTAATGAAATTGAAGATGTTAGTTTATGTAGAACACCGTTGCATGCAACGAAGGAGATGCCAAAATGGATTCTTTGAGCTCCTAATTTCTACATCATGTGTTTCGAAATCGTGCTATCAGACTTCTTTGTGGTGTCAATCGGCTGTGGTTTTACCTCTTTGGAATTTGTGTGTGAAACAGTGTAGAAAACCAACATCATCCAGAAGCTAGTCAGTCTTTTTGCGTCCCGTGAACTTCAGCCCGAAACCTTTTTAATAAGTAGGCTTCGGAAATTGCGTTGTCAGACAGAGCGCTTTGAGGCCACCCGAGACAGCAAATTGAAGGATAATGTAATTCATAATTCATTGAAATAATTATTTTATTAATTTTACTTCCTTTAAAAAAATTTTTTTATTCGGCAAATCGGGTATTTATGCTGTTGGATTTCAAAGACCCATCTCTAGAGGCTAATTATATTTCAGCCATTGAAATGCCTTACTGTGCCTCGTGCATCTCCTGGCACTTCACTTCGACACGTGGACATTCCATTTCAATTCCTCATCCTTTTGTGCACCTTTATTCAAAATTTCCATATACTTCGTACTCTTTCACAGACGACACGAAAGCACAAAATTTCAATCATTATGTACGTTCCCCTTACAAGTGCATGCAGCACAGCGTGCATTCCATTTTTCAGTTTCCTGTGACCTCCTTCTCCAAGCACCTTGTCAGTTGTCAGTTCAAGAGCATCCCCAATGAATGAACGCAGCCAAACTCAGCCATTTGTGAACACATGGTCACTGATTCCAAGGCTCTCGTCAGAGACTCATCATTGTTCGTGGAAGGCAAAGCTCTCACCTCACTCCTCGTCCCGCCCGCGCATTACGATAAGTTTGAATTAAAAACAACCTTCTAAATTGCGGACATAAATAAAACACACTGCGAACTTTGCGCATAGCAGCCACAACAATTTAAGAACGCTTACCCAATCTTAATGGCGTGCCAGCCGTGTGGGCTGGCTTTAATGAGTTCAATAATCAGATTGAGTTTCAGCAGGCGCAAGGGGCGGGAGTCTGGGCGGGCTGCCTGCTTAATGGCACCAAGGCGTTGAAAGTATATTCCATTTCGCTCGGTTTGTTTACCACGCGCTATTTGCGCACCTGCTCCATCAGCGCCGTCTCTGTGCTGTGCGATCCGGCCGAAATGAAGACAGTGCCACGGTGTTGTTGTTTGTCACACAGTCCCCCACCCATTCTGACGGGAGACAACTTTAATCCGGCTCAACATACGACGCGATACGATGTGCAACATTGCCTCATAATTAAATTCAAACTGCAGAGGAGCGCGCACTTGCTTTGGCTTGACACTCGCACTGTTGTGTGAGAGCGAGGGCGAGGGCGAGGGCGAGGACGAGTGCCTCCACTTTGGCGTAGTCGTACGGAGAAGGGATCCTTGACCTTGAGCTGCTTCCATGCACATTGCGACCGAGCAAGGTCGACGTGGATGGGGAATGGTGCGCTGGGCTGAGGACAACTTGGATGGATATATGCACGCCTTCTCGGCCAATTTATGAGATCCCACCAAGGATAGCGTCGCACAATTTCGCTAATGAAATTTGAGTCAGGTGAGGACGATGAGATATCGCATGGGGCGAGCTCAGACACAGTGCCGCAGCAGTTAAGATGTCTGTCGGCGGCGACTAGACTGCCGAATGGGAAAACTTTCATCTTCAGTCCGTCAATTCAATGGAATCCGTTATTTATGGGCAATTCGCCCCTCCAAATGGGGGGAAAGGGAACCTGATTGACATGGTTGATGGCTTAATTTTGAGACTCGACCAATCGCGGCGGCTGCTGTCGGTGGTTAACAGCGACTGCTAGTCAACAAGGAAGTCTCAGGTGCAGGGGTGCCAGCAGGCACCGAGTGCGTGACGTGATTAAAGAAAAGCGTTCATCGCACTCTTTCGAGTAAATATTTGCGTTTCGAAAAGGAATGATCTGCTCAGCACCCGTGTCATTATTTATTCAGATTTAGGTGATGAAGGGCGCACATTCGTCTTATTTGGGTCCCGGGACTGAGCTACGGCTGCACGTGGCAGATTTGTTGTTCGAATTCCTTATCTGTTGCCGAGCAGACACGATTTATTTGTATTTCCCTGCTGAAATTTATGAGATTTTCACTTAGCGTACACAAATAATTTCGAGTTAATTAAACCTGCGGGAGTGCAACGGGCGGGACACGCTATCTGCCTGAAGATTTGCACGCTGACGGTGAGCTGATGGAGCGGAGGGATTGTGTGTTTGCTGAACATTTATGAGATTTACTTATGATTCAATTTATTTGTGCTGTCTCTGGCTATATATGGCTGGCACACTTGTTCTGTGTCATTCAAAGCTCATTCAAAGTAATGCCCAAATGCTTTGGAAATGATTGCAAACAAACTGAGCTGAAGATAAGATGTTGAAGGGGAGATAGTGAACGATTTGCATTGAAATGTGTGACGACGTGATCGAAAAGTGAGTTTAAGAGATCCAGGGTTCAATGATAGTAAACCTCCGTGAGGTAGGAACAAGGGCGACGTCTTCAACTTAAAAAATTTAAGATCGGAATAATATATTGAACCATAACGGTGTGGGGCAGCTGTGTCGTGCGTCGATTCCAAAGCGCGCTTACTCTAGGCTCAAGTCGCGACCAGGACTTCCGTCTATGTCGTTTTTTTTCATGCACTCGCCTCTGGCGGATAGCACTCTGAGAGTTCTAACAAAATTTACTTTTCTCAGTTCTACAAGGATTTGAACTCACTTAGCCAGTATTTCTGTTGCGACCCAACTATCAAGTGGACTGCCGTTTGTTAAAAATGCATCAAGCCACGGACACAAGTCATCCTCGAGGACGCTAACTTAACTCCTCTATTCGTGTGCTTCCTATGTATGGAATGTGTCCCCAAGCTGTATCACAATTGCCTTATATTCGCTCTTACCTTCAGCCCATTCCCGTGAGTCAAATGGTCGACGGCTCAGACAACCCCGAGAGGACAAAGAAGTGCATATATTCGTACTCTTCCCACGTCTGTGATGTTGGCAAATCAACGATACAAAAAGTTTGTGCAAGTTTTGGTTTAATCTACGGTTGAGTTGATTTAAGTTCCGAGGAGTAGTTATCCTCGACAAGGAACGTAAACAATGTGCTGGCAGATAAACTCTCAAACCGGACCCACTCACATTAGTAGTCACATTTCCCAAGCAAATTGTCAAATGACACCGATAAATACTTGGTCTATAATTTTAATGCAACTCTGAAAAAGTTTCAACACGAGAACAGACAGTAAAGCCAGCCCGTTGTGTGTTGCCTCTCCTGGAAGAGACAGGGCAGGCGGGATTCTGTTGTGATTAAGGATTGTTTGTGTGGAAAAGTTTGCCCCTGAGAGATTGATTTACATTCTTTCGACGGAAATTAATTCACTTGCTTGAGTTCCCTTTCGTTCTCATCTCATCTGGTGCTTTGTGTTGCAGTTGAAGGATTCATGTTTTGCGGCGCAAAACTTTGTGATGATCACCATTAGGCGGTGGAGAAAACCTATAAATGGACACAAACAAATTTTAAGTTTTTAACGTTTTTTGTGAACTTTTTCTTCGGCTGGCATCTAAGGTGGACATGGGTCGCAACCAAAATACTTTCAAGCTGCATCTTGCTATACAACGCGGCTACTTTTTTTCATCTCTCTGGTAAATTTCGAATACTTTCTCTAAAAAATGAGTCCTCTCTGGCATCGATTCAATCATTAAGTTATTCTTCGATTTCCTCATTGTCCATTTCCATTGTTAAGCGGGGCCGACGGTTAATATGTTGCAATGTCTTTCCTGCGTTTCTGTCCATTTTTCACGTGGCTCAAAAGCATTAATTCTCATTAAGTTCTCATTAATGGTTTTAACAGCGCTCATAGTACACAAGACCCGCCTGGTCACACAACATATGTACAGAGCATAATCTTCGAACCGATTAAGTTTTTCTTTGGCGTCGATGTAGACGGTGATGGAACAGGCTCATCAGGCTTTGCATAATCTTTTTTTTCTTATGGGGTCATCGTAGTATATACACTTTTCAGCCCCAGTCCTGTGCAAAAATACCTTGCTTTTAAGAACCAGTTCCGAGGTGAGAAATCGCCTTCCGACATCTCTCATTTCCAACTCGTATCACACACAATTTTTATGTTTTTGAATATATCCAAGTATTTTTAATCGATGAGTCTTCGCGTGTGGCACTTTTCTTTCAATTAACAGGGAAAATCCAAACTTCCGGCAAATGCTGACAAATACAGACATTTTCGAAGAGGCAAAACACAAGGTTGCTGCCTAATACATAAGCATCTTAAGAACATCATTCATTCGAATTTTGAATAAAGATTTAAATTTATATGCATCTAACTCAAGGGCTGAAACATTCTGAACATTTCAAGCATCAACAATATGCCGGAGGGGTGGTTAAATAGGCGCAAGTACACTTTCACTACAGTGGATTCATTAAAAAACAGAATTGCAGCATTTGGGCAAGTGATTGTCCACAAATGATAGGCTGGTTTATGGCTGGCGTCGTCTTTGGGCCCTAGTTTTTTTTAAAATGAGGTCGTCCAAGTAGTTACCGTGAATAGTGATAAAATGTGCTTCCAACAGGTTTAATGCACTTGCCGGACAACCAATGAAACAGTGATTCTTTTGTGCGAGAAATTCAGTGGCCGTGCCACCCCACGTCGCACAGTCTTGCCGCGGCGGAAAAAAGTACGTAAAATAAAATAATTTTCTCAGCCAGATGGCATTGCTTTTTGGGAGCTACGTATTGGAGAACTTAGAAAGCAAAAATTTTGTTGACTTCTAATGATCCGTTTCGGTGCACGTCTAGCTCAAAGTTGGGACTTTAAAATTTTAAAAATTAGACGTTCTTTCAAGAAAGTTCGATGTGACATATATTTTAAAATAATCTACCTTGGAACATGATGGCATAAATTTAATATTTTGATTGAATCAACAGTTTTTTGTTTGCCACCAGTTTTTTACAGCAATCATTGCCGGAGGAGACCCAAGATAGCCGAAATAAAGATTATTGGCATAAAGTTTCCTCGTTCGGCGATGAATGAAGTTGTAATTCATCACTCGTTGGTATCACCTGATTCCTGGATAACATATTTGGGATCTGAAACGACAACAAAGGATTCACTTCCACTAAGTACTGAAGCGCAAGCCTTATTAAACTAAATTTCGACTTTGCAATTTAAATGGTATTAAATGTAATTTTTCTGAACAGGTACAAATTTCAGCTTTGTTTCCAGCCTAAATTTTATGTTATAAATTGTGATTAAATATTTTTTTTTATGTAATTAAACAAAACAAGTGCGTTTTTTTTCAATTTTTAACTTAAGAGTACTCGGTTATCCTTTACCCTTAATCAACCATTTTTAAACAGGATCCTACGGCACTGAAACTATATTTAAAATTTCATCAAGATCGAAACAAGGCCACCGTCGGGGCGATGTTAATTGTTAACCACGATCAAGTGATTTGACACCGTTGAACTTTTCTCTTTGAGGATATTTTAACGAAAAAGTGTGCGTCATTAAGCCAAGAAGAATTCATGAGCTAAAGGATAAGGCAATTCGGCACATAATTGACTTTGAGCCACAAATATGTCTTAGATGGCGAACTTTTAACTTCGAAATCATCGAACGTAAAGTAACCACAGAACTGCCAGGTCGAGCCTTGTTGTTGTTGTTGCAACGGAAACTGAGACGGATACATTTGTCAAGTTTTACGATTTCCGGTATCGTTTCATTTCACGTACAATGTGTGTGTGACAAAAAAATGCTTTCTTCATCTTCGTATGTTTAAATTAATTTAGTGTACCTTGTGATTCTAAACTCCTTTAGAATTTAGTAAATGAGCCTTGCACTCATCTATTCATGTTTTCGGTGTAGACATATTTTAAATTTCACCTCAAGTATACTTTCGTATGCTGAAGCTCTCTATTCAAGTGTAAGTCCCATGGCATACATTAGACTCCGAAACGCATTCCACTCCCTCCCCCCGGCACAAAGTAATTGCATCTGCTTCAGATACTCGTAATTAAACGCAAGTCCACGACATATCGCTGAACGTTGAAGGCGTCCTTGGAGCGACGACGAGAAATAGCCGCATGTGAAGGCATGCCTCATTTGCAAAGTATTCAACGCAAATTCAAATTACTCAGCATCCGAATGATTGCAGATGACTGAATGCCAACTGCAAGAGCTCGACTGGAAAACATAGTTAAATAAACCCGAATAAGGATGGAGCAATGAAAGCATCCCTTTTCGCATTCCCCCGCCAGGCATCCCTCCGTCCACCCCCTCGCATGCCACACACTGAAGGCGGCCTAAGTAATTAAAAATATTTAGCTCACGTAAAGCGACTCTAAATGAATTGCAATTCCCGGCTCACTCCGACGCAGCGCACCACAATTAGGCATCCCAAATGAGCAACCAGCTCTCCACTCCGCCACGGCCTACGTCTTTGAACTCCGACATCGTTGAAGGCCTTGCTTTCTTGGAGGCGGAATTTAATTTCCCAAGTGAATCCAATTGCGCTCTTCCGCTTCTGATCAGTGGCAGCGGTGCGGCCGCTTGCCCATGTCGCTGTCAGCTCGCATGAGTTCGTATGTGTGCACCTAGAGTGAAGGGCGGAATAATTACGCCTCCACATGGGCTGATGAGTGTGATGAGTCAACGAACCTCAAACAACGTGCGAAATTCTGTTTTGGGCTTGGAGTGCTGCTCATTTGCATTTTGAGTGGACAGGGGGCGTCGACGGGCGATTTTCGAGAGTACCCGTTGATCTTTTTGCAAGTGGTCTGATGCATTGTTGATGTATCCGATGAACCGTTATGACTGCCGGCCGGTCGACTTGCCCTTGTATGGAACACAATTGCGGCTCCGGGTTATTTCGCCGAAATAAATCGGACGCTTGTGGCTTTTGGTTTGGCCGTCGGTGTTGATATCGGTGTCAGGCAAGCTGTAATTGGTGGTTTTTGCTGTAATGACAATGATAACGAATGTGCGCGTTGCCATGGTGCAGTGTCAGTATGGCAGATTTATTTCGGATCGCAGTTGCACGCAGTCCTGCCTTTTGATTTAATTTATGTGTCTGGTTGGGGAGCTTAATTGAGTTTTCACGTTGAAATCGGTTGACAATGAGTACCGAACGTGGTACATCCAGCCGAGACAACGCTCTGTGTCCACTATCTAATTTTGTATAAAAGTGTGACTTCACCCACCTCGGTTTTTGGGTGGTGCATCCGCTTGGTCCAGTATCCTGGACGCTATAGAAACGACGAAGGTCCTTGGTTCAAGAGAAAATTTCTACATGCGATTTCTGGTCCTGTTAGCGTTGCTGTTATCTAGAGGAGGAGATTCAACGACGACATCTATAGGCTGGACGACGGCATTCGTCTACGAATACAACACTTAAGAGGGCTTAGTGTAAAGTGGATGTAAAGTGGATGGCTCCGGCCATTGACTCATTGAGACAAGTCAGCAGAGGATGACCTTGTCTGCGTTTGGTTGAGTCCTACTTTTATTCCCCGATGGTAAGTGCGCAAATGGAGGAAGCTGGCGAGAGTCATGCTAGCTGGAGAGGCATGTTGGTTTAAGCCCAGGCCCATCCCGGACTGTAGCACAAAAATACTTAAAACATTGTCTAAGGTTTCCGATATTTCTCAGTTCTTTATTTTCGGTGCATAGAGGTGGTTTTAATGTACACTTAACTCGTGCATGAGGCATAAGGTGTTTGCGCAACAAACATCTACAAGTCTATGTTGTATCATTAATAAGTTCATGCAGTATAAAAGACCAACGTACGATCCAATTTTGAAGTCACGATTCAAAAAGATGCTGTTTCCAAATGATTGCATAGATATATAAATTGGTATGAAGTTGGTACTAGAGACATTCTAAGGCATATACCAATTAACAATCTATGAAAACGAAACAGCCAATAGACTCCCTAAACTTGAGGTCTCGACGTTAGTAGTCCCAAAAGCCATCGTACCACCGATAAATCCCTCTTTTAAATAATTTTGAGACAGTGCTACTAAAATAACCTAATGTTTGATTTTTTGAGAAAATCCATTCGAATAAAACGGAATAAATTATGTCAACAAGAGTATTGTCTCAAAGGTCGTATCACTATGGATTTATTTTATTATATTTTAGCATGGCCACCACTTACATCCGCAGGAGCTACTGTGAAGCATACACGTTCAAGAGCCTTGCATATTCAACGATTATTTACGCTATGAGTGCTATTTTTCTCATGAGTGGAGGGCACTTGAAGTTAGATGGCGATCATGAACAGTTAAATTGTAAACGCGCTTTTAAAGACACTAAATGCTTCCTTAGTATGTTCAGCAACTTTAGAGAAGTGTAACCGTAAAATATATGAGTTTAGCCTTTAAATCTGAGACCAAAATTAAAAATTACATCATAATTTTGCCTCCAAATTCACCAGTATAACAAAAATAACCGCTGAGAAATGTTTTTCGTTTGATTCGAGGAACTTACGGTGTACATAATGGACCCACTGAAAACCGTTTAGTCAATGATATTCGCAATTTTGAGTCCAAGCCAACATAAGGGGAAAATATGTGACCCGTTGAACCACATTCAGCACGGAGTGAAGAGCAACTGTAGCTAATAGTACACAATGCCCGTGACATTGAAGGTTCTTCAGCATTGTCAGCCGCTTAGTCATGTTCACGGATAATGAGCTTCCGAAAAATTAAGTCTAAGACGGCGCTACGAGCTATGAAACACTGAATTTCGTAAGAAATTGTTATGGTGAGCCCTTAATTTTATATTTTCCCACCGAACATTGGCCACCTTTGTACTATATCTTCTGGAAATATGTAAAATTTTAAGTCTTCAGAAATGGGCCAGCTACACTTTGAAAGCCAGAAATTACAAGTGTTCTTCACAAGATACAACTTGCTATAAAAAGTTCAAAAATAGACCTCCGGAATAGACCACCACAAAAGTAGTTTAAGCCAACATTTTCATGCCATCTGTTTCAAGAAATAAATGCCATGAACTGCTCTTTTAACTGATGTTGCAATTTTTAAGTTCGCTAGTAATTTTATCTGATTTTTTTTACCTTACAAATCAAACCTTACGATGAATCATCCATTATTACTGCTTCGCGTACAGATAAAGTTCCGATTTCATATATACATTAACAACCCGATCTTCTTTACAGTCATCCTTAACTTTGTGCAATGGAAAATCCTTGCGTCTACGTCCTATCTTCGAAGAAGGACTAGTTTCCACATCAGTTCAAAGAGGTTGTCTCCCATCTGCCAATTTTATAACTCACTGTGGATATGATGCCCCAGCTGACACCATAGGGGGTGGAGAGTCAGAATTAATTTGCAAAGGGAATAAATACATCTCTGAAATTCGTCCCTCACTCGAATTACATGAAAGTAGATACAAGGCAAACGAGGGAGATCGAATCCTCGAAGAGAACCCGCAGTTAATCCCCTGCATGCTGATCAAATGGCTGCTCCCAACATGTCTTTATGGTGTCTCTCTCCCCCTCTCCGCCCAAAGACGGTCCCCATCTTGCATTATGAAGGTCACAACTTGTCCCCGCAGTAGTGCTATTAAAAAGTCAGAACCGAAACAAATGGGAACCCACACCACGGTGGACTTGAAAAATAGTTTCTCCCCCAGTCCCCCCCCCATTTCGGACTTCATGAATATTATCCCCTTGTGACGAGGTGAACGAATGTGTTCAGTTGAAAAATTCATAACCGCCCGCTCTCAAAGGGCCAAGGATGTTGGCCGAAAGAAAGGTGTAATTTATGCATATTTTCGCAATAAATCGACCAACTGTACACCGAATAAAGTTTTCGGGTCGAAACAAGTTTATTGTTGCTGACCTTTTGCGGCGCAAACTGCTGCCAGTAGTCGGAATAAAATTTGCGAGATTTCGCTTCGGTTCTTGTCCCGGAGACGTAAACGCTTGCGTCCGCGGGGAGGCGGACCCGACTCCGTGAGGGGCAATGAAATTTTTATGCATAATGGATGAATATTTATTGGAATCTATCAGATGTGGTTGGAATGACAAAATGAAATGGATGAGGATGGTTAGGAGACAAGGCATCTCGAGTGGAAACTATTTTTGCGGCGTCCCTTGATGTCGGCTAAGTGACTTTTTGAGGGGGGCAACATGTGCTTGTGTGTCATTTACGCCCTTGGGGGTTTCAACTTCATGCAATGGGGTCACCTAAAAATAACCGTTGTTTACAAACTGATTCCAACTGGTGTTCATTGCGAAAAAAGTCGCTCCCTCTCTCCATCTGCTTTTTCGTCCTTCCACTTTATCTTGTTACTTCCACTTCCATTAGAGCCTAACCCTCCGCACGAAGCGACAGTGCTGATAAATTCATCAACTCATCCACCGGACATGTTCACGCAAGCAGTTATCTTTCAGCAGTCTCTCCGTCATTTCCTGCGTTCTGCATATTTCATTCGACAAGCACGAAACACATTAGCATGCGGACAGCTCGAAGTGAAGGCGCGCAAGAAGCGCTCATCACCGCAAAGTCTGCCCAACATTCACCGCCGTCCGGGCTGTGCGTGAAGCAAGTAAATCATTTATTTCATCAGCCTGAGCCAATTTTAGCGAATACAGCTATAAATTCGCGCAGTCAGGCACGTTTGGTGGGGTGTTGAAATTTTATTTCATCCCCTCCCACCGCAACCGAAGCAGACGCTAGTTTTTAGCTAAGCGGGCTTAATTGCTTTTGAACACGCTGCAGTAAGTATAAATAAATTGCACGTACGCAATCCATTGCGATTGACGCAAAAAACAACTAGGTCCCGGGATGGATTAAATTAGGCTAAAGCGGAAAGCAAGCCATGGCCAAGCCTCCGTGAAGAGCATTTAGCTTTATTTGGCAGCGCATTAAGCGCGCACAGGGCTCTTCGGGCAGCGATTCAATTCGAAACCAAGTGCCTGGACCTGTTGGATGGGATTTGGCTCGTAATGGAAATCGGTTTTAAATTTCGACTGAAAACTAATCAATTCAAACGGTTACTGGCCAGTCTAGGGCGGCAAATGGACTTTCGAGTTGACGTGATTAATTGACTGTTTCTGTAATAGAAATCGAACCGTTGGATTAAAGGTAGTCTGCCACGCGGCTGAGTGGTTTGAAGGGTGGGTTCATGAATTGTTAAACAATTTAAATCGTGGGTGTATTCAGGGTATTCGAGAAGAAAAATAGTAGTAAGGGGTGATTGCAGGGAACCGAGTGGTTGTTTTGCCTGTTTGTTTGACTTCGAGTTCGCATATCCATTGTGTTCTCAAGAGTGGCTTCCCCTGATTGAGACTGAATGTTTGTCGCTAAGTTATGAATAGGTTACGTGATACCAAATAATATTTTGCACATTCGTAAGACTTAGACTCTATGTTCGAAAAGTGCTGACAAATTTCAATTTGTCATTAACCTGATAAGCTAAACTGCGAAATTCGAAATGTTTCGAAATTCTTGAAACGTCGAAGAGCCAAAATTTCGAAACACCCGAAATCTGGTAAAGTCAAAATCGCGATATTGCCAACATCCTGCATTTCCCAATCCAGAAACAATAAAACTAACAAATGAATTTTGAACTTTAAGGTAGCGGTGGTGGATGCCAGTACTTACAAATGGGATCAATGTAGGATTTTTTGTAGAATTTTTAAGTTTCATGAATTCGTTAATTTTGTGATTTTGGCATTTCAAGTTTTTGGGATATCGGAAGCTTACATTTCGAGATTCATTTATTTGATTTAGGACATTTTCGGATTTTTTGACATTTTCGGCATTTGGCATTTGACTTTATGGGAACCTGGAGAAATTTGGATTTTGTTTTTCAGGATTTTGTCATTTCGGAAACCTGGCTCGTGTCCCCTTACAAATTTCGTGAAGCATTAATATTCGAAAATAAGACATTACCCAAATTTCGAATCAAAACAGCAGTATTTTTCATAAAATTACATTTCGGAATTCTGACGATTCGAGATGTGAAGCATTTCATAATTTTAGGCATTTTAGGATTTTGATCATTTTACAAATTAGGACATCATCACTTTGGGAATTTCGAGACCTTGAGTTTTAAGGGATCTTAGCATTTTGAATTCGGTCAACTCATATGTGGTAATATTTGGCATTATCCGAATTCGGAACAATAAGAAAATAGCAACGTTATGTTTCCCTTTCCTCGCGTTCTTACTTATCTGAGATGTTTCTTTTGGGGCTCCGTATTTTGGGATTTTGGCCATCCCCGATTCTGGAGTTTCAAAGTTTTCGGCATTTGGGGATTTTAGGCGTTTTCGAGATTTTGAACATTTCCGGATTTTAGAACTCTGTTGGGTTTGATGCACGAAAATATTTGAACTTTTTTGTGACCTGTTGAAAATGTCAAATCTCGCAGGCTCTGGTAATCCTCTTTAGCTACTCGTACCTAACCTCAAGACTTATATAGGTGTACATATGCTGTTGACTTGCAATGTATACATATGTTAACTATTTTTAGTTCGTCTGGTCATCTTTGCTGTAGAGTACAGGCTGCACAGTAGGCTAAAGGCTAAAGGTCCCCAGTCCTATCCCTGAACTGGTTGATGTTTTCATGCCAACATCTTTTTCGAGTTGCTTACAACACCCATAGAGTACTTATTCGGAATGAAATGCTTCTAAATCTCGGCTTTCTAAAACGGAACTAAATTCTAGATCCTCACTACACGTCATAGAGCAGAACGCTTGAAAAGGTCCTGGTGCTTTATAGGCTTTACCAACCAATTTATTTATTTTATTTATTTTTTAGGAAGAGTACATATTCATCTCTTTTTGTTCTGCTCCCCCTTCAGACTTATTCTGCTCCCCCTCCGAAAGACATACTTCCAAATCAGGAGCTCATAAGGGTTTTGTTGAGGACATTCCAAAGCCCTTAATTATATATTTAATGTGTTGAACAAACGACTCCCCCATTTTTACAAAAAAAAAAATTTGTGTCAATGCTGACCACAACTTGGTTTTATTTCTTCCATGCAACTTTTTTCAGGCAGAATCTCATGTCTTCCCCCAAACTGTATGTCACTGTGTTCTTATTTTTGCCAGTTTCTAAGCATGAATGAGGAATTCAACGTGTCTAATAAATATACGAGTATATTAACTAGAACGCACATTCGAGCGAAAATTCGACTTTTTGACAAGTGATCAGATTTCCCGAATTGACAAAATCACCCTTCCTTCCTTGAATAAATATTCAAATGGTGTCCTTGATAGGTAAATAAAATGAGGAAACGTTTAGTTTAAGTGAAAGTTTAGTGCAGGACATCTGTTAAACACTAAAATCGTAAGGGCGCCATACGTTTAACCATCTCTCGGTACGTTTCCAAATGCGACTGTAAATCCATCCAACTTGACAAATTACAGAACCCCATCGCATACGCATCAGTGACAAGGTCCAGCACATCAAATCGATCATTGCTGGCACAAATGATGTCCATCCTTGTGGGTGTAGGGTCCATAAACTAAAGCATTCCTGTAATTGAAGTGCCATCGGACGGAAAATTTGATTCAACTTTATTGCATGTCGAATGACTGCCGAACGTCGTTTAACACACAATGAACCCGCGCGTTGATGATTCTCGTTAATTTATCGTCCTGCTCGTGTCACGTTTTATGAAGCATGAAACTAGCGTCCCTTCCCGATGCCCGACAAAGTGCTGCGATAACTTTTGAACGCCCCAATAAACTTAAAGTGCAGCATTATGATTTACACTATCGGATCCCTGTCGCAGTCCCACCGACCAGCTAAGTGTATACATGGTCGTTTAAATTTTAACGAGTCGTCCGTGGTTGCATGCAGTCAGGCGATACCTGAATTTATTCTCGCAAATCTGCCCCTTCCTGTGTTCAAATGAAGACAAAAAAAAATAAGAATTTATAACGAACCTCAGTCGGACTTATGGGTGAATAAGCGCGAAGTAAGATAACCTTTGCGCGCTTTCAGCTGGGCGCAAGTCGTGCAGTTGAAACTCACGGTTGGTCGAAAGGGTGGCCGGGGGTGGAAAACATGAAAAACGTTTAATCGGAAATCGCGCACCCGAACCATGGCACGAAGTATCCTTGAATATTTACTGTGCTGCTCGTGTGTTGGTCCCAAAATTAAGGGTTTGTCACAAATCGCACTTTGGATGAAATGAAATGCAAAGCTATTAAAGGGAGAGGACTTAACGAACTGGAAGACCTTCGGTTCTCAGAGCTAAAAGTATCAGTCCCCCTCCCCGTGAGAGGGTGGGGCTTAAGGGATGCAGATTATTTGTCGTAAAAAAATCGAGGAGTACTCCTCCTGGTGGTGAATCCATTAATCTTCCTTCGAACATTTCCCCATTCTACCCTTTGAATGCAAGGCAACCCCTTGTCCTTGGAATATTGATATTTTCGGAGTGTAATCGATATCAGCGTTCGCGAGGTCGGGTAAACAACCTTTTTTAAAGCACTCATCATATCGCAACTCAATTGTGACCATTTGTTTTGACTGCTGACCGGGTCTGACCTTCTCTCAGCCATACAAATTCGCTTTTATTTAATTCACTGTCCCGACAGAGTGAAAATTAGGGTTTTGAAACACAAAAGCTCCATCAATTACCTTTTAGCATTTTAAGGACTTTGTGCTGGCTTCACTCTGATGTCCTTCACTTGAATAACATTCTTATACATATTTCTATGGAAAATTGAAATAATCTATGAAGGCAAACATTTATGGGAGGATTGCATAAGGAAGTCCTGTTTCATTTCCTACTAAACTTATCTAAATAAGCATTTTCATTTCATCGGCTTTCGGTTGTGTTTCGAGCCAAAATATCGTCAAATAGTGAAGTTCTCTGGGATATGAATTTTTGGGAGCGATTTTTGTACCTTCTGATTTCCATGGCATTAACAAAATTTTGTTAACGTTCCTGTGGTGGCAGGAATACGATAAAAGTTGGAGAATCTAGATTCTAGACTGCCAATGAACTGCTTAAAAAATTCACAAACCTCACAAATGGTACACAGATGCATTGAGTTTTAATGCAAAGAAGGAATTGGTAGAATTGGATCAAAATGGATTCTATGTACATGTTCCTCTCTGTTTGGAATTCTTTTGTTTAATTTCGTTCGAGGGACTTAAGTCTGGAAAACGAACCACATGGGAAGCAGGAAACGGTTATTGACGGTGCCCTTTTAGGAGAAAGGTAGACGCACAACCAGCCAACAAAGCAGTGGAAACACAACATAGATATATCAAACATGATAATAAGTTGACGAATCACCGTAGACCAGAACCTAGACCTCATGCGTAGCAGGGCAAAAGCTCCTACAGTGGGGACTCGAAATTCTTGACACCCACTGTGCTTTCTTAATATTTTCGAAGTTTTCAATTTTTCATTGGCGGTGCTGTTATTTATTGCAACACTTCCTGCAGGCATATGGGTGATCTATTGGATCCTAATTTTGGAAGTTCAAGACGAAGTGTACTTATGTCAAGTTTACTTATGTCTGATATAGTGAATTTTATTATATTCCGAAATCCAAAATCCGTTAATTCTTAATACCCCGAAGAGCCAAAATCCTGAAATGCCCAAAATCCCGAAAAGACTAAGTCCTCAGATGAAGCACTTAAAAATTCTGTGAAAATAGTTTTGGGGCAAGATTTACAGGCGACCTTAGGCAAAAGTTTCAAAGAGGCTACCTCTTTCGGTATTTCGTTTTCGCAAGTCTCTTTTACCAGACTTTAAATTTTTGAAATTTCTGACATTTCGAAATTTGTTACTTTTGGCTAATAAGTATTTTCATTTCACCGATTATCGGGTGTGATTCGAGGCAAAACATCGTCGAACAGTGAAGCTTCGAGCGGTGGGCAATGGGATATGATATTCGCGAGTGATTTTTGTATCCTCTGGTATCCATGACAATGACAGTAAGCATTTTGTTAACGAGAAAAGTTGGAGAACCTAGACTGAACCTAGACTTATTGACTGAAAAATGAAACTCCTTGTAATATTCGAAAATTCACAAACCTCAAAAATAGTACACAGATGTATCAAGTCCAGAATTAAAGAAGGAACTTGAGTAATCGGATCAAAATGAAGTTCATCTCTGTTCGGAATTGCTTTGTCAAATTTCGTTCAAGTGATTTTAGACTCGAAATCTAACAGCTTGGAAACGGCCATTGACGGTGCCAGCTTAGGAAAAAGACAGATGAACAACTAGGCAACAATGCCATGGAAACAAAACAAACTTAGTCGATAAGTGACCCCTGATCAAAACCTAGAAACCTTATACGTAACAGTGCAGAAGCCGCTACACAGTAGACTCAAAATTCTTCATTTCCACTGTATTCCTCTAATATATCTGCAATGGATTATCACATTTTCACATTGGCGGTACTTTTTTTTTATTGTAACGCTTCCGCTTCTTCACGCATGTCATTTGGTGAATCCCAGATTTGGAAGTTCAAGTCGAAGTGTGTTTATATCAAATTCATTTGTGTGAGATGTAGTTAGGGAGACAGACGGGAACCCCAAATGAGAAATCCCTTCATTCTTAAGATCCCGAAAATCCTGACATCCCGAAAACCAAAGTGCCGAATTAATCGAAATTTGAAAATTCCGAAACCTCGAGATAGCCACAATCGCGAAAAGACTAAATTCTCTAATCAAACAAGCAAATTTAGGAACTACTCCAAATTTAAATTTAAGGCTTTCCGGAACTGAGCAGGGGTTATAAAAACCCGCTTCTACATTCAAAAAACTAAAGTCTAAAATTGCCAAATGAAATCTTACAAAAAAAAAATTGATTTTGAAAATTTTTCAAAATAATCAGACGCTTTATGTGAACCAACCTTATTAATAGGAAAATAAAGAAGGCATCGTTGCTTACTGGAAAGGGCTGTAGACAAATTCGGATTTGAAAGATTATAATTCCAGAGTCTGCTATATTTTCCAGAAATTTCCGCTAGAAGGGTGAGTTCCAAACACTTGGACACGGTCACTCAGTTCAATGTCTCTTTATTATACATCCAACTTTGTTCAATAACATGGAACATAGACAAGGTTATGTTTATTAAAACCGACAGACGGATGATGTAGTTTTCGCCTTACTGTATACTACTTTACCTGATTTTCGTCATGCCTCTATTATGAAGCATAGGGGCTTCAAGCACTGGGCAATCTAATTCCTAACTGAGGCATCCCAACTTCCAATACAATTTTCATTCCCAAGAACCGTTGCCAATGATGCAAGCAACGTTTACGACAGACTTAAAACTAAGTCTCTCCACAAATGGCTGAAACCAAAAACGTAGCATAAGCTCAAATGCACACTTTTCTCCCTTCTATCCATCTTGCAACACTTCCAACAGAATACATCACTTCCAAATATAACTTTGCAACTATGAAGAGATTTGCATCGCAAATGTCTACTCCCATCAAGTGCAAACATGAGAAAGAGAGAAGAACTCCCCCGCAGAAGTGTCGCTCCGCCTGCGAATCGCCAAGACAAAGCCATTTCGGGCCGCACAGAAATCGATAATTGAACAGTACTTTCGGTTCCCATCATAAATTGATTCCCTGGAATTGGATAGTAAATTTGCTAATGAATAGCCATAAATCAGGGCAAGTTCGTCTGGCGGGGCGCCGATGACTGTCGGCGGGGATGTGCTAAGAAGATTCATGTTGTCGGGCTTATTTATATTTCAGGCGAAAGGTGCTTTCGGCCAGCCATTAAGAGGGACAGCATTTTTGGTTAAACGGCGACTGCGAAGCCGGGGGGTGGTTCCTTCGCTCGGAGAGAAGTCTTTGCAATTTAATTAGAATGGAGCGCGTGTGAGAGCGGGAATTACTTGAGTTTAAAAATAACACGGGCTATTTGCTGTGAGGCTGTGTTTTAGTTGTTCAGGGGAGGGATGATGCTATTAGGCTTGAATTAGGTGTCTGGAAACGATGGAATTTGTTTTTTTCTTAAGAGACTAGTTGGCAATCAGTGAAAATGAGGCAATTGGGTTAGCGTGAGGTACTTACGTTAGTCCTGCACCAGTTATTATTCATGAAATAATCACATTTTGCCGATGAAATGATTGTAATGTAATTCGCTGGAATTGGCAGAGAAGCAGAATGTTTTTGCTCGTTGACAGGCTTGAGGCTTAAGCAGGAAGCAATGAGTTTTTTCTATATGTACTCACAATCGCATTGGCATACTGTAATGGAAATAAGTTAGGTTTACGTCTACGATTGCACGACAAAAGAAGCAGCGATTAGCATTCTGAGGGTAGTCGCCATTATTGCATCAATCTGTATGCTATTATCACACGGGGTAAAGTTTATTCTTTTTAAAATGACCTTCTCTTAGAATAAGATTAGTGCGGATAATGAACGGTGCCGAAAAGATCAGTGTTAAAGTAGATCTAAAAAAAAGAAATGATACTTCAAATCAGTCCTTGCCAGAGAAATCTCTCAGCTTGTGCACGCTGAATATGGGTTAAGAACCCTTGTGATATGGTAGATTCGCAACACTGGGTGCTGGATGGCAATAGACAATGTCATGAGCTCCCTAACTGAGCGAAAATATATCTTCATAGACTAGGCTTAATATTGCTTCAGAATAGGCTTTAATTTGGTCAGTGCTGTGACTAAGTTTCGGTCATTTAATCCCTTAAACGAGTGCCAAAAAACAAGCGGCAATGTTAGCACAAGTGGTCGCAGTCGCGTAGTGAGTAGGTGCGTCGACCTACACGTAGAAGGCCTAAGTTCGATTCCTGGACGGGACACCTCGCATTTTTACACGGCACCAACTCTTTCGAGTCGCTGACCACTCTCAAAGAGTATCAATTGTCGGTCCGATTAAGAAATTAAGCTCTAGTCTGTCAATATCTGTCTCAAGTGGACAAAGTTCAAAACACCTACTGTTTGCCCATAAATTCGGTCCAACAAACAAAATTTGTGAATAAAAAATGTTGGGACTGGGTACAGGGGTTATCAACTGACCGTCTTGATCCTGCATCTGTAAAACAAACGACTTTTCTTGGAGCTTATACGTTCGTAAGTGTTGTGTGAACAAATAAGAAATGTCTGAAATTCTAAAAAACTTAAATCACGAAATGCCCGAAAGCCTGAAAAGCCAATGTCCCGAAATGCCAAGACCCAAAAAGAAAAACATAATCTACGAGATATTTGTATTAGCATATCGTCTCCCTCCAAGCCCCTGTTGGGGATCGCTGTATGATGTCAAGCAAAACCCTCGACTACATATGGTTGTTAATTTTTCAAGGCTTCTTAGCTTATTCTCAGCTTTTGAGATGGTTTTCCTATGTCTGCTTAGCGTCTTGTATATATACATATCACCCACTTATTCTTCGATTCTTTCGCAAGTTAAGAAAGATCAACAATCTAATGCCAGCTCCAAAAAAGGAAGTTTAAGAAATTCATCACAAAGGGTACACTTTTTTAGACTTGGCTGTGGCTTAAGTAGATGCATGTACATATATATACAGGGTGTGAATACAGTCTATTTGAGACCACAAACTAGCTTCTTCAGCCACCACTCATGTCGCGTGTCATGTCGTGTGTCGCTACAGTTCAATGGAGACCCATTAATAGCCTTGTTCGCTGTCCGCAACGTATTGTTGTGAAATCTAGGAAGAATTATTTCTTCCCTAAATTTTGATATTTTATCGAAATTCTACGACCGCCAAGGAGTCCAGAGAGCGGGTGCCATGAAAAAATGTGCAACGCGGTCACACACAGAGACTCCCATCAAAACGACCACAAGCTCAGATCTGGGGCAAACACCATTATCCCAGACCTCTGAACCATACAAAGATGACCGATACACATGTCCAATTCGTTTCAGTCGGTAAATTTCCAGCACTAGCAACCTTTCCGGCAAGCGCCCCATCTTTGAATTCGCTTATGTACCGGGGTGGGTATCTAAATTACCGTAACATCCATATAATCGCTAATCCCTTCATTACACCCCACCGGGGGGAATGTACTTAACTCAGTTTTAATTGTACTTGTCTGTTGTTGTTCCTGCCTTCCTGTCACTGAACACTTGAACTTCTATTAATAGAACCCTCAGCAAGTTTCCATATGCTGCCGCCAGCACAACCTTCCACAGCCATTAAGAAGCCAGCCTTGGCATCATAAAAAGGTTTATTGCACTGCAGAGCGCCAAGAAGCAGATAACCCCTAATGTCTATGCACGAGACAGTGCGGCAAGCGTAAGAAAAACACCAAACAGAAAACAGCGTTTATTTGCGCACGCTTTGCCTATCTGTGTATCTAGTCTTGGGAGGGCGAAACAGGCACACAAGGAAATTCGTGGAACTTTTGTCGAACTCTGACGGAGGTTTACAACTCCTCCGGATTTCTGTGGAATGTTGGACTTATTTTGGATTAGACATGCTCGAGATTGTTAAATGGAGCACGCCTTCGGTAAATAAATGTATCTTCGAGGTGTATCTCATAATTCCGGGAAGAGAGATAATGAAGGGAGGAATTACGATGCTTTGAGTGGCATGCGTCTAATTACGTTTAATTATTGTTGGACGGTGACTTTTCCGAAAATTCCCAACTAACAGGTGTCTAGATGAAATTAATCGTGTTTCTATTTTTAGTGCGGAAATATATGTATGCCCTAGGGAATGAATGAAGAAAGTGCGCAGAACTTTAGAAATCGAATAGGACATTCATTTGAAAGGCTTTCCGCATAACAGCTGTGTGGTGTTGATGTGGGCTCCTGGCTATACTCGAAAGTCAATCAAGTTCTTCAATCAATTCTTCTGTGTAAACAAAATACAATCATATTATTAATTATCTGCAACATTTTTAGATTTTTCAATATTTTGATTGTCATCATTTCGAAATGCCGTCATGATATTGGGAGTTGAAATTAATTCAGCCCGTTTTTGGTCTTCAAGGCAAGTTTTGGATGGGAAAAACATCACTTTAAGTATAGTTCATTGGAAGCCACTCCTTTTTCCCATCTGTATAGTAATTTTCGAATACCATTGCTAAGCAACTGGTCCTCTCTGGCATCGATTCTATCATTGAGCCTTTCTTCAATTTCTTGAAAAGACCTTAACCGGTGACCCCTCAAATTGTTTCACAGTCGTCAAAAAAGCAATAAATCTGAAGAAATAAGGTCTGAAGAGTACGGTGGTTGGGATAAGACCTCCCATTTCAGTGTTTTCAGATAATTTTTGACCGCTATAGCCACATGAGACCGATCAATCGTGCTACGAAGACTTTCGGTCATTTCTGACCGTTTTTCACGCATTAGTTTCGGCGGTTTTCAGTTTTTAAAATGATGAGCTAGATACGTGCTGGAAACGGCTTTTTTTTAATTTTGACTTCAACGTATTCGGGCACCAACCCCAAAAATAAGTTTTCATACACGCTCGGCCGCATTAATCTGCGAACAACTCCAGAAAATGAGATAATATCAGGCAGGCGAGTGATGTAGAATCTAGAGTAAACCTCAGATAGATACGTCTGTCATCGAAACTGTAAGCCTTCATTGCTCCAACATTTGGTATTAAAGGGGACGTTTAATTAAATGTTATGTTCGCGAATTCTGCATTCAAGTAAGTGCCACAAAATCTATGGGTTGAATGGGATGTAGGTTCGAGGATTGAAAAGATGTTGACATTATACAGCAACCAAAGTTTTGCATTTTGGACGGTGTGCTTGGAGCGCTATCGTCTTGAAACCAACACTCTTCTTGCAATTCCAATTTTCGTGCACTAGGAGTTGCCGACATTTCATTTGATGCATGTTTCTGAGTGGGAATTGAATTATGTTTTCTCCAGTGGTATGGTCGCACATCAAGATTCCAAAACTCAATGGATCTGGAAATACACTTATTTCGAAAAGCAACACATTTCTGCTGTTAACATTAGAAATATGTATATAGATTCTAACTGGCTAACTGGCTATGATACCCAACTTCTATTAAAAGTCTTCTAATTGTATCAGCAGAAAGGGTTTTAGAGAACCAAGTTTTACTTGGCGGGCAGTTATTTTCGAACACAATTCATCTATTTTCGTGTTTTGTAAAGAGAGACGGCCCCAAAAGGGGATTACATAAAATTAATCATCTTCTACTCTCTGTTGTGAAGTGTGAACTCCACCAACAATTTGTCCTCAACGAATAGTTTCATCCTGATTCTTGTTGCATCGATGCATCTTTATTTTCCCAATTTATCGACTTTATAATTCCTGCAGATATGAAGGGTGTGACAGCTTTGACGGACGAACGGATGAATGGATAAACACAGGGGTTTCCTTCATTAAAAAAATAATAATAATAAAGAAATTGGGTAGCACTACTTGTGTTCTGCATGCTATTGTTCTTTCACAATTAGAGGGGCCTACAATTATTTTTATTGAGTTCGAATGACATAAATTGAAAAGCCTTTCATAGAAATTTAATACTCTTTCAATGATGACTTGAAAGGGGTGATGCCGTGAAAAAATGTGAGGTTTTCGATCCGGGAAGCGAACCTGAAGCCTACAGCATGTGAATCAACGTATTTACCCACTAGGCCAGGGCGGGCTTTCGTTCTTTGAAAACAAAAAACTAAGAAGTCAAGTTTCTGATAGGTGTCTAGAACTTTCAACGAATTGAAGAAATTGCCAATCCCTCATTCTCATCCCACATATTCGAAAATCATCTTATTTCCAAAATATTCACTTACACGATGAGCGCAAGCACGCGATAACTCCAACAAATGTTGAAAAATACCGCAAAATAAAAAACATATGATTTAAGAATTAATTTATAACATGAACTACAATGCAGACATGTGCGAAGACTTAATATAACATTTTGTTATACATAAATGCAATTTTAAGGAACAACCACAAATTGTCAATGACCACTTCTTGGGGTCAAATAATTCACGTTTCTTTAAACACGCGTTCTCCGACCGATAACTTACCTCGCCGAGAGAAAGAAAATAAAATTAGAAGCATCATAGAAACTAGCATTCCATAGCATAGCATTTAAAATGAAATGAGAACGCAAAGTCGTTGTAAAGAAACCACAAATGTCTCCTCCTTGGCCAGTGGATGCTTTCGTTTCATTGTATGAATCCCAAGAACTTTCTCCTGAAAGGTGATCGGTAATGTAAAATTACCACTTTATAAACACCTGCAGGTGATTCATCAAAATTCAAATTACGTTCACAGCGCTGTCTTCAAACTCCACTTCAAGCTAAACGTGGGGGGTGGGGGTTTCTTTCAGCAGTTCTTCAAAAATAATTTATTCTCACGGAAATTTTAGCGCATTTCCTTGACAGTGTTCCTGGCTGCACCATGGCACATTACACTTGACCTTTCGAAGGATAGGAGCTTTTAATACTGTGCTCAGCGCAAAGCTGAAGTAGGCACTTAGTTTTTTTACAGCTACGTCCTGGACCCACGTGTGAGATATTTTCCTGCTCCAATTTCCATAAACATGGCAAGGGCGAGATGTGGGGCAGAGCACAAGAGGGTGCGTAACTTTCGGAATGGATTATCAGTACTTGTCAAATTGAAATTCGCCCGCAGTCCTGTCCATCGTCACTGGTGTGGTCTGCGTTAAAGCGCATTGATTTGCAACACATTTGTCGGGCTTATGGCCACTAACAGCTGATCATTGCATTAATTTTATATCGGACACATGTCCGATTGAGATAGTGCTGACGTTATTGGCAGTGAAAAAACGTGGAGCTGGTAGTCACCAAGTGCGGGAGATTAAATGATTGTGTGAGATTTAAGGATTGTGTAAATTTTGGTTACTTACGTGGAGTGCAATATATTCTCAGGATCGGAGTGAAATTCTGGGGATAAGTATAAATCGACTTGCTATTTAAGTAAAACTTTTATTTTAGCTTTAAATCTGCCGAGTAAAATGATGATTGTCAAAATTTAGCACCGCGCTGTGATTAAATTTCCCACAGAACAAGGAAAAAGTTAACAAAACACGTCGAAAGCCTGAGTAAAGGTGGAATTGGTGGCACACATCACTTATTTTTCAACTGGTACCATACACAACAACAACTGCTCACAGCACCTTAGATGATGAAGAATTTTGAAGCTTTGTAGTGAAAGCGACAAAACATGTGTCCAATATTCTGACCCTGAAACTAAGGATGAGGTCATGCATTTGCAAAAAAAAAGGACAGACCCCCAGATACAGATTACTCCGTCTGCAAGAAAGGTAATGACTCAAGAGCTTATATAAGCTATATAAGCTTGTATATACACCTCGAATAGTCGAATAAGGGCTCTATTCCTCAAAAGCTTTCCGAGCCAAAAAAAATTATACGAATGTTAAGTGGTATCTTTCGTTGTATCTCCAAGGTGATGTCTTTTCTTACGTTAGACAGGAGGTTTACAAAGTCGTTCCCTATTTGTGTCAATAAGTCTATATATCGGTTTTTCGTAGATGTTTGTGGACCTTGGTTCACCCTCATTGAACCCAAGACTCATCTTATCCAGGCCACTCTTAATGATCACAAATGCCACAATTATTGCCTATTCTGTTCTTCTGATGCTTCTGATGATATCAGTGTGGAAATGCAAGCAGTTGCAGAAATCGTTCTTCTGTGCCCCGCTAACCTTAATCCTTTTTTTTCACATCACAGGTTTTACAAAGTCTTTGCCAACCTTGAGGGAACAACTAAAAATCTCCATTTTGCAATGATGCCTAGATAATACGCTTTGTAGATTGTCTCAATTGATTCTGTCATACACGGACTTAAGTCGATTTCAGGCATGGACCTGCAACTTCTGGGTTTTTTCCAAGATCTGTCGTAAAGTGAATATTTGATAAATAAACGATTTCAGAGGCAAGGTCTTCCAAAAGTCCCTTTAACTAACTAGTTTACGGGGAAGACATTGATGAGGTTCCGAGCCGTTAATGAGACATTTGTTGGCATTGAAACGGAAAGAGCTTTGATGGTTATGTCGGTAAATGAGGGCAAGACGAAGTATATGCTGTCATCAGAGAAGGACACACAACATATATGTATCCGACAGAGCGTACCACTAGGCAACAGAAACTTCGAAATAGTCAATTACTTCGTCCATAGCGACTTCGCGGTAAATAGGGACAACAACGTTATTACCGAAATCAAACTCAAAAGCACTCTTGCCAATCACTGTTTGAAGATATGACTTATCGAGCCAAATCTTGAAGCACTAAATTGGCTTTGTACAACAGCTTGATCATTCCAGTCCTACTCTATGGCGAGGAAACCTGGACGTTACTAAAAGCGGATGAGGAAGCTTTTAGTCTTTTTGAGAGAAAAGTTCTGCGTGCGATATTTGGTCCTATTTCCATCAATGGCATCTGGAGAAAAAGGTTCAATGACGATCTTTGTATGCTGTACTGCGTCATGCGCCTGGTCAAGCGTGTTCGGATACAACGCTTAAGATGGCTAGGTCATGTAGAGCGTAGGTATACCAAAGCTCCGTCCCGAAAAGTCTTTCAACGCAACAGTGAAGGGCCTAGGTTGATATGATGCAGACATCTGGTGAAGGACCCCAACCATGTTGGATCGTGAAGGACCCCAACCAACTTAGATCGTACTACCTTCAGACTGTAGCGCCAGTAAAAAAAGAAGAAGAAGAAATCAATTTCGATGACCTAAGGCCGTACTCATATCGATCAATCAAGCTGTTGACGCAGTGTTTCAGGTGTTTACATAGGACTGCCATCTATGTAAACGCCGGGTCTTCTAGGATTTTTGCAACCTACCAAATCGTCGTCAGCTGCTTTGAAAATCTCGGCAAGCCATCTATCGGCATAAGCAGCCTTATTGAACTTGAGCTTGGCGATTGATCTCGTAACTTCACTCACTGTAAGCACCAGTTCGGTCTGCCAGTAATGCCGCGATTTATTTTTTTATTGAGCCATTACAGACATTTAGTGTTATTCTTCCTTCAGTTGCAAAGACACTTGTCGGACACTCATTCTGAGGACAGCAGTGCCCCTTTGGTTTGATTATTTTTGCACAACAGGCTGGAATTTAACTGTTGAGCACACCCACACTCATTCTCTTTTAATTAACTGAATCGATTCTCGGAAAGTTTGATTTATCAAACAAGCCTTGAAAGTTTCACAAAGCCCCTCAATTCTATTCATTAACTCGCTTTTAACAGATCTGACAAGTATAGTTAGAAAATCTAATCTGAACACAAACTCCTGCGATGGAGCATAAGTATAAGCTACGAATGTCGAACTTGTGAGCTACACATGTCCTAAGTTAAAAAGAAACTTCATCTGGGTTCTGTTTGTCTAAATAAATTGAAAAGTACCACGTGCTTCAACAGGGCCAGTAGGTAACGTGAGTCGATTATGAAAGATAGAAACTTTGTTAATTATTTTCACTTGAGCAAATGCACCACAAGTGAGAGTGGCTCCCTATCACTGCGAAGTACTTCACATTGTTTGTGGCACTGTAAAGTTCAAAGTAATCACTTTGAGTGGCTCTTCACATTGTATGCATATGATAAGGACTTGAGATCCATCGAATGACAGGTCTTTAGCAGAAACAGACGAAAACCGTTTCCCAACGAACAGATATCAAAGAAAAATGTTGCTAACCCCCTAAACAAACCCGAAGCACCGCAACAACTTAGATGTGCTTGGAATGAATTCAATCAGAGTCGCTTGCGTCATCCTTTGAGACGTAAGGCACACATGGATTTCCATGGAGAAATATCCCGCTTCACTCATTAAGCTCATTATGCAAATGCGTCTCCATCCAAGCAACCTCCCCAGCGGCAAATTGATTATTATTTATTTCAACACCACGTCGCTGCAGGATGAAGGAAGGGGCTGAACACAACGTGAATGAAGTTGATTGACTATCTCTATCAAGAACACATCCATTTCCTCTCGAGAGGCACCCCGGCGGGGCTTAACACTTCTCCGGCAGGTTTCACTTTATGGCAATTAATCAGCCTTAACGACACCTCGTTCATAAATTAGTGCGGGATAATTCATCACCAATTGGCAATGGGGGCGGCGGCGGCATGAGGGAAAATGGCATTTCTGGGGTGCGGTTGATGTGCTTGAAGTCTGGGGAGGCTGTTAAACGATGTGGTGTTAGAAAAACTTTGCTCCTGGAGAAGATGAAGCCGTCACTGCTCACTTGAGTGGCCCAGTTTGTTTTCAATTACGGTGAAGTGACTACTTAGCCCGCCGTCCAATGTGAAGAACATAATGGACAGCAGAATGCAATTAATTGACTTGACAAAAGCGGTCTGCAGGAGTTCTTTTTCCCTCGATATTAACAGAGTGCTGGACTCAATTTTTGTCAGTAACAATTTACTGCAGAAAGGGTAAGATAGTTTGAAGTTTTCTAGAAACCGGGTGCCACCATCACGAAGGAGGAGAAAACTAATGAGGCAGTGTAGTGCAGTTTCTCCCTGGATCGGAGAGCTGTCAAAACAAAATTTCACTAATGGCCACAAAATGCTCAAATTTGTCGCCAACATTTTTGCACTGGAAAAAGCGCAATGTGAAAGTTCTTGCAGATAAAGTTTAGAGTTGATTATTCGAGCTGGGCTTGAGGCAAGTTTTCTTTTTTCCCCACCAACGTCAACAATGAAGAAGCAATTGCAGTGGTTCCTAAAGCGATGACAGGTATGAAAGTTTGTATCTACGCTTTTTGAAAAATGACTGAATGTGGACTAAGTTGGCCACTTGGTCAACTTCTTGCCTAAATCTTATGACTGATCAATTAACACCAGGGAGATCATCTATCTTATCGTACACTTTGGCACTGCGACTCATGTTTTGTATTAAAACATGCCAAAAAAAAGTATTTTTTATTTTCGTTAGAAATAAGAAATTGAATATTTTGCACAGCACCGAATTAAAAACAAAACATGAAACTACAAATACCTGGATACCATGTGGCTATGAACATTTCATTTGATGTTCTTTGATGTGCTCTCGGTATCGATACTTCAGTTGGGATACTCGACATTGTGTTGCGATAATGCGGTATGAATGTAAACAATACTGTTGAACAATGCACTGATTTAATGCACATTACACTCCACATTGAGAGAAACGGGTTGTGCAACCCCTACAAAAAAAGGGACAAACATTTCTCGTTTTTGGAAAACACATAGTACGTCGGATAGATTCCGGTGTCCGATATTCAATAAAACAGAAGCTAGTTCCAGTACATGACGGTTTGTCTTGGATGACTAAGAAGAGGAATTCAATATCGTGTGGTTAGAATGTCTCAATTGTGAGTAAACAATATTTTTTCACACAAACGAAGTACTGCCTACATGATCCATGACAGCATGACTTTTTCCAAAGAACGAAACCTTTAAAATTTCGGTGTATGCGTCCGTCCATCCGTCATATCCGTCACACTCCTATTGCATATGATGGCAGAAGTCACCAAGCTTTCAATTCACACCATTCTCCACGACCATCTTAACTTTTCAAAGATCAGTGCAAGGTGGGTGCCACGAATGCTCACAGCGCTTCAGAAAAAGATAAAAATGGCATGCTGTAGAGATCTTTTGGAGATGTGTAGTGAGAACGCGGACGGTGTTATGGATCGAATTGTTACTGGGGACGAAACACGGGTCCACCACTATGACCCTGAAAACAAAGAAGAGTCTATGCAGTGGCATAAAAAAGGAACAGACCCCCCGAAGAAGTTCAAAGTTACTCCGTCTACCTGGAAGCTAATGGCCCTCATGGGACTCAAAGAAAATCTTGGTCATTGAGTACAAAAAAAAGGTGAAACCATCAAGGCCATATCCTACTTGATAGGAAATTAAAAAGAAAAGACGGGGTCAACTCGCAGCGTGTGTGTTGCTTCTTCATGATAATGCTCCTGTTCACACGGTGCGAGTTTCCAAGACTGCTGTGCCAGATTGTCGTTTCGAAGAAATCCAACACCCATCCTATAGTCCAGACCTGATTATTTCCTGTTTCCGAATTTGAAGAATGTCTTCGTGGAAAAAGATTTTCGGATTATGAAGAAATCAAGTCTAAAAAAGCTAATCTCAAGATTTAACAAATGCATTGATGTTATGGGAGATCCCCGCATTTTTCACGGCACCACCTCTTTCGAGTTTCTGACAACACTAAGAAAGTGCTAATGGTCTATGAAAGGCTTCGCAAATCTTGCCTTGACTCTTCAAAAAACTGTGAGTGTTTTGTAGAGGCTAGGCCCACTCAAAAATTAATTATCATTTACTAAATTCAATGATGTATTTTAGGGATGTCAATTGGTCGCCTCAGAACGGCGATCTAACCTCTTTGGATTTATTTGTGAGGGACCGTGAAGGAACGATGTTGTGCCAACAATCCGAAAGGGAGTCAAACCCTTAAAGGCAAAGTCATTCACGTAATCTGTGAACTATAATCCGAAACTATTAAGAAAATCATTGGAATTGGGGAGTGCTTAGGTGGGTATTACAATCCCAGTCAAGATTGCCACTTTAACGACTTTGTATTATAAATGGAAATGTTTGTCTTTTTATTAGGAAAATCTTCAGCTTAAAAAATAAATGAATTTTAAAATGTTTTCGAATTTTTAAAAATAACATCAGAAAACGAAACCTTTTATTTGTGTCACCCTGTAAATATTTACATTCAAGCTAGTGCTTTAAGAAAACTAACTGTTGAAGCAATGTTATAGAAGACGAAGTTATAAAATCACATGCATCAATTGACTGATCTTTTGAAATCAAAATTTTGGTTTGGTTAACAAAATTTGACTTTTCAAATACCGTTGCAGAAATAGAAGGGGTTAGAATCAGAAAAAATTTCCCCTTCTCTTCTGTGTCTACAGCGATATATCTAAAATTCAGATAAAAAAACAAAATTAGGATCGATGGATTTTGGAAAGATGCACGTAGAAACTTTAGAAAACTTTTCTAAGCACCTAATTGAGAGTATTTAGAAAACGTTATCATAAGAGTATGCATTTATTCGAAAAAGTCCTGATCGGAGATCTAAGGAATAGAATTGCTTTTGGCTTAGAGAGTGCTTTGACTTGAGTGAAACTCGCAGAGTACATGAAAACCCCGTAAAACATCGCTACTCTTAGGAATCTACGAGTTTGCTAGAATACTCAGTCTCGGCAATTGATGGTCATTTATTCCAATCGACGCAAAGGGCTAACTTCCATGACGTACACATGGAAGATGCAGACGTAGTTTGCTCTTTCGAAGGGTTAATGCTGTCGGGTCGCTTTTTATGTGCTCAAGTGGTCTATGTCCAGAAATTTTCTGTGGTCTCATTCAGCAGAATAGTGGGACGCTCTAGTCTTGTAATACCGCACGACTAAGACTGTCCTAAGAGGAGGGGTGTGCGCAGTGCAACGATTATTACAGAAATCGTGTGCAATCGCATTTTCATCCTTTATCCGACTTTTATTTTTTTTTTGCTTTATTCGTCTGTTCTCATCGCACACGCAGCAGGAGACAAGAATTTTATTATTGACGCCGACAGTATTTTATGGGACGACTGCTGTTCTTGACCATCAGGACGTGAGTGAGAATACAACACAACCAGACACTCCGATTAAGGGCACTCAACGTACGGTCAGGCTGAAAGAAGTTTTAGAGTGTCCTAACATCGCGTGAAACCAGAATGTTGCTTCTGGCCAAGCTAGTGATTCCATTGGCAGCTAAAAAGTAAAGTGTTATGGATGATAGTCCTGCAGAGCTTCCTCTTCCATTGTAGCCCTTTCTCACTTGTTAGATGCTATACCGCGTTTGCGGTCTCCTTGCGAGTTGGAATTTAGATCCACTTCAGTGATGGGAACGTGTGGCTTACGGAGTGTATGGCTAATTCACTTCTATAGTCGATGGGCTGAGTGGGTACCTGTTCTGTCGATTCTCAGAGGTTGGCGATTAAGTTGGTTTAGGGTCATAAGACGCACATAATCTTTGGGAGATACTGACAAATAACCTCAGAGCTTATGTTTCTTACGGAGTCGCATTCATCGATTCGCAGCCACACTGACTAAACATTCAATTCAAACATTTTCAACTTCGGTAATATTCCCTCAAAATAGCGCATAACGTCTAGATTAAATCAAATCGCTTCACTCGTCTCCGAACTGTTCGTGACAACGTGCAAACGTGCGAGTGTAATTCCCTGTTCAAGTCCACCCTAGTGAGATGGATATCATAGCTACAGGAAACAAACTAATCAAACATTTTTACTTTGATTCCAAAGTTAATTACAAGACTTTCCATTCCTTTCAATACCACCCACAGCACGATGCCCAGCTCAAGTCGACGACGGCCTCTAGTACCGCCCGCAAATGGGGAGAAAATTACTGAAGTAGAATTTCTGGTCTGGGTCGATTTAATGCCAAAACTTTTCCACTTGATAGTTTCGTGACTGTACCGTGTGATTGCTGGTGTCCTTCTATAAAGTCTTTACGGCCTTCAAATGGCAACTCATAAAGTTTAAGGCACCTCTTTCGCATTTAAGCGCTTTGACATGAATGCCAATTATTTCCGTCTATAATGGCTCTTGACTTGTTTGATTACGTTTAATTGTCCCAGGATACAATCAACGTCTGCACGATTTCGCTTTGCAGGACTCGTGTTCATACGATTCAGCGTTGTGTTCGTGGTCTAATATGCAATTTCATGTACAAATGACATACTTAAGGAATCAATCAAATAAAAGCTGCTGCTGAATGCTTATTGGAAATTTATTGAAGATTGAAACATCACTCTAGTATGACGGCGAATTTCAATATTCATATCTATGGCGCATATCCTTTGAAACATTCCTTTTTATCTAAGGAGAGCAATGAATTATTTCATTTCATCACGACCTAGATATTTTGTGAGCCTCCTGAAATCCCTTCACACAGTCCTCGGCACATCCTCATAATCAAGTGCAAACTTAGGTGTCCTATGAAATTTAATTTGAAAAAAGAAATCACGGAAATTCATTCCAACGTAGCCTGAGCTCTGGGCAAAAAAGGAAAATCTGAAAAGAACTCTCTCACACACACACTTGGAGTTCGACAAGTTTTAGGTTCCATCATGATTTGAAATGAAATCAAAGCCGGTGTTCGTTGACCCAATTGTAGGGAAATAACCCTTTCTGTGCCAACAGTTCGAAATCTCACAAGTATCGAACTCTCCATGGTATCCGTGTGGACTGGAAATTCATCCGATTTTCGATGCGAACTTTTTGATTCAACTTTCTGTAATTTGTAATTATCTTTCATCTGTTCGAAGGATACGGTGCTGCTACCCCACCACGGACATTCGATACTCATGTACGATGCTGGTATTGAATAACTTTTGAAAGAAAAAACGTGTCCATGTAACACTCTTGGCCGTGGGAGAGAAAGGTTGAAGGAATACAAAGCGCACTGGGAAAAGTTTCACCTTACTCATCGAATTTCGTAATCATTTGGTCGTTTGCAATGACTTCGGTGGCGAAATGGCCTTCCTACTAATTGAGGGATGATGAGAATTCATGTGAATCCTGCACCAGTGTACATAGTCTGAATTGCACTCAATTTTCAACCGAGCTTCGAGGCTGTGACTATGTCCTATAATTTGTCGCAGACACCATAGCACCAAGGACAAAAGATCTCGTATGCAGTTGAAACAAATATTTTCTTAGGTCTTCGGTACTTTTCTACTAGAGGACGTAATATTGGAAACGTTAATTTGTTTTTTTTTTAAATTAAAAATTGTATTTACATTGAATACAAAATTGTTTGTAGAATTTTATGTCACCAAATAAACCACTGGCTAGCTGGAGAGACGTGTTGGTTGAGACCCATGTCCACCCCAGACCGTAGCGCCACAAGAAGAAGAAGAAGAAATAAATCACTGAGATCTAAAGGGTGATTCTTTGAGATGTATAGAACTTTGAAATGGAATAAACTGCCACAGCTGGCTCGGTTCAAGTTTCGATGAGTTTTTTCCAACGTGCTTGTTCCGAGCTTATCGGCGTAGACTAGCGACTGCAATATACTAGTTCGTAACGTGAATCTATGCGGTTACCAAGCATTTCCCTAAGAAAGTCAATTATCTGAGGAGCTGAATGATATGAAGCTCCATCTTGTTGAAACCACACGCCGTGCACATTATTATTGGTCAATTGATGAATGAAAAAGTCAGTAATCGTGGCTCTATAGCGACCGCCACTGATTGTTACTTTTTGGCAAGCGTTGTTCTAATAGAAGTACAGACCAATTATTCTATCAATCTCTTCAAACAGTCACTTTTTAGGATTTTACGGTAGCTTAACATACATTTGAGAATTATCATTACTCCAAGTACAGAACTTTCGTTTTTTGACGCATCCATTCAACCAAAAGTGAGATAAACAAAAGTCAATTATGAAAATTGGGATCGTCGACAATATTGTTGTCACTCGACAGCTGACAAATAACCTCTATTTCAAACAGAGCTTATTATTAAAACCTCCCTCCAACATGATTCAAGGTAAATTATTCCGTTTTTATAGAACGACTTAATTATTTTTAACCCAAAAAATGTGCAAAGGTTCCTATAACCTTTGCCGTGTCGTGATCGTGATGTGTCGTGATCCAATTACAATTAGTTATCATCCGTGTTTGGATTATCGATTTTATTTGAAAGTAAATGAAGACTGACTACAGAAATGATCCTGTGAAGTATGGTCTAGTCGCCGTGGCGCAGAAGGTCTGGGTTCGATTCCCGGACGGGACACCTAGGCACCACCTCTTTTGAGTTGCTGACAACACACAAAGAGTATCAATAGTCTATGAAAAGCTTTTCAAATCTCGCCGTTCGGAGTCGGCAAAAAATTATAGGTCCCTTCTACTCGTGAAGAACAGTAGAACGCACAACACGAGTAGTTGTTGTAGCAGCAAGGCCCTGGTCCGTTGCGGGCTGTAGTGCCGCTCAATTATTATTATTATTACCCGTGTGACACCTATACATCGAGTTTTTGTTTTTTGTATCCGGCCACAAATGGGTCCGAAAGGCTTTTTCTGCAATGCTGAGGCCTGGTAAAATCGAAACATTGCTAACACTTTTGACTATGGTCTTCGGGAGTGTCATTCATCTTTAACCTCAAAATTACCAAAATGAAATTGACGGAACCATAACTGCGCATGATTAGCTGTTAAACTAACAAGATCGTAGAAACTATTCACATGGGGCAGCTAACTTACTTATATTTTTGCCTTATCTAAGAAAAACTTTAAAATGTAACGTATTTTCTCTTGGCGGTGGTTCATTATTGACACGTTCGCAAACAAAACTAAATCAATCAATTGCAAAAGTGTCAAGGAATCATTTTTAGTACTAACTTTCACCTTACCACGGTATCAGTTGAAATGAAATAAAAACTACGCAAAATACAAGGTTCTCCAGTTCTCAATAAAGAGAGGACTGCTCCTATAATATACTCGTATATCATAATTGCTAGAGTTCGATTGAACAAGGAGAAAGGAAATTCATTATTTTTGTGGTTACAAGGTTAAAATCCTTTCTATATTTATTCGTCTATAATGAATCGTTACAAAATGCTACCACAAATGTTTCATAAACGTTTTACGGTTCAGTCAATTAATTTTTTTTTTGCTTTTTCTGTAACATTTAAAAGACCGAGGTCCTTTGAGGTACTAGGCTCGTTTAAGATGATTCCAAACTGACCATTGGCTGATACCTTTATCTCTTAATGCAAATGTAGCTTCAGAATTTGCAAAATTGCGTTGACTTTTTGCATCGAAACTTTCGCTACGGACTAAAACGTGGCATTCCCAGGTTCAAGTATACTTCAAGTAAAATGAACAAAATTTTCGAATTGTCTTTCGCGTCGTGTTTCACCTTTTTTCTTGTCAAATAAAGGTCGATTCATTTCGAAATTTAATTTTATATAGGATTTTTTTGACAGATAGATATTTTCAAAACTTTCAGGTAGAAAGCCTGGTTCTGCGAAGCAGCCATTCCAAGAACGACGAGCCAAAAACAAATTTTAAAACATTTAAACAAACCGCACGGAAGGGCCGATGCTCGGATTAAACAAAACTCGGTTTACTATAACATCAGATCGCATACATTTGGGCACGCCCGCGCATGTTAGCGTATACAAAGAACATTACGCTTTTGTCCCAACGACTACGGGAATTAAGGACATTTTTCTCCTTAAGTTTATACACAGATATTGATGGCTAGATCAAATGCAGCTACATTTATACTACATGCTGCTTTCATTGCGGTTTTGCATCATTATTTGAATATCGATATTTCAGGAACGGAATCGAACAAACCACTCCTGTGCCCGGCACTCACTTGTTTTCATTGAAAAGTGCACTTTGTTGCAATGCTTTTCACTTGGCTTACGGAAAGAGAGCATCATATAACCTATTTAACTTATTTTCAAGTCAGTCCAACTTTGAACACGAACATCACACCTCCACAGTTGCCTTCACAGAAGCTGTAGCCTGGCATGTAGCAATCAATCTCATATAAGTTGGACTACATTAGAGATTAGTGTTCCCTACAACAGAGATCACGCGTCCTGCACATCATTATTGGTCAATTGCTGAACGAAAAAGTCAGTAATCGTGGCTCTATAGCGACCGCCATTGATTGTAACTTTCTGGCGAGCATTGTTCTCAAAGAAGTACGGATCAATTATTCCATCAATCTCTCCAAACAGTCACTTTTCTAGGATGTGACGGTGTCTCAACATACATTTGAGAATTGTTATTACTCCAAGTACAGAACTTTCGTTTTTTGACGCATCCATTCAACCAAAAGTGAGATAAACAAAAGTCAATTATGAAAATTGGGATCGTCGGCAATCTTGTTGTCACTCAACAGCTGACAAATAACCTCTATTTCAAACAGAGCTGTCAACTAAAACAACCATTACAACCTCCCTCCAACATGATCCAAGGTAAATTATTCCGTTTTTATAGAACGACTTAATTTTGTTTAACCTAAAAAATTGCTCGTTCTCGGAATACCTTTTGTAGAGGAAATGACGCCAGGCACTGAAAACAGTAATAATCAGTTGGGTCAATATCAGAAGAGAATGGTCAAAAATTCCAAACCACAATTTCAAAAACTAATCCCACCAAACACAGAGCAAACAATTTTTTTTTTCAGTCAAGCCTGACTTGAACGCGGCTGCTCGCCATGCGACCGCGACCGCGACCGCTTTTGCTTGATGTTGTCGTGAACGTAATGTGTAGTGGTCCAATTTTTACAATTAGTTATCATCCGTGTTTGGATTTACGAAACACCTCGAGCCAACGGTAAAATTGAACGCATTAATCAAACAATTTTGCAGTTCTTACGCACTTCGGACAAAGATGACGTCGACTGGGACTTAGATGTTCGCAATATTCAATTGTCAATTAACACTCAGCGCTACACAACAACTGGATTTTGCCCAAATGAATTAGTGTTCGATTTTAAAATGAGGGATGTTATAACGAAACAGTTCGTTGAAGCCATACACGATGTTAACGAAGATCAACCAATTGTCGAAAAAAGAGAAATTGCTGCAAATCAAATTCGTGTCGAAAGGGAAAAATGGAAGTTGCGTTTCGATAAGCTACACAAATTACCGAAGACTTATCATGAGGGCGACTTAGTGCTTATTGAAGCTGTGCCGAAAGCAACAGGAGAATCTCACAAACTTGAATCGCGATACAAGGGTCCATATACAGTCAAGCGATATCTTCGATTTGGCCGATATTTGTTGGAAAAAATCAGTTCATCTCGAAAACGCTGAAAATATACAACCGTGATGACCAGCGATAAAATCAAGCCGTGGTGCATATTAGGGCCTGAGGTCGAAACAGACACCGATGAGGAAGAGGAAGAATCATTGGAGCCGAGGACGTCTCCATCACCAGATTGGCCGAACTGTCAACATCAAGACATCCCTGCTACTCAGGGGTACCAAATGTAACGAATATTCTTGTCTTTTTGTACGTGTTCTCAAATCTCGCCGTTCGCAGTCGGAAAAAACTATAACTTCTACTCGTGAAGAACAGTAGCAAGCACAACACGAGTAGTTGGTGCAGAAGCTCGACCCTGGTTCCTTGTGGGCTGTAGTGCCACTAAATTTATATTATTAAATAGTTCTCAATAAAGACAGGACTGCTCCTATAATTTACTCGTATATCATAATTGCTAGAATTCGATTGAACAAGGAGGAAGGAAATTCATTATTTCTGTGGTTCTATATTTAATAGTCTATAATGAATTGTTACAAAATGCTACCATAAATGTTTCATAAACGTTTCACGGTTCAGTCAATTAAATTTTTTTTTTGCTTTTTCTGTAACATTTAAAGGACCGAGGTCCTTTGAGGTACAAGGCTCGTTTATGATGATTCCAAACTGACCATTGGCTGATACCTTTATCTCTTAATGCAAATGTAGCTTCAGAATTTGCAAAATTGCGTTGACTTTTTGCATCGAAACTTTCGCTACGGACTAAAACGTGGCATTCCCAGGTTCAAGTATACTTCAAGTAAAATGAACAAAATTTTCGAATTGTCTTTCGCGTCGTGTTTCACCTTTTTTCTTGTCAAATAAAGGTTGATTCATTTCGAAATTGACTTTTATATAAGATTTTTTTTGACAGATAGATATTTTCAAAACTTTCAGGTAGAAAGCCTGGATCTGCGAAGCAGCCATTCCAAGAACGACGAGCCAAAAACAAATTTTAAAACATTTAAACAAACCGCACGGAAGGGCCGATGCTCGGATTAAACAAAACTCGGTTTACTATAACATCAGATCGCATACCTTTGGGCACGCCCGCGCATGTTAGCGTATACAAAGAACATTACGCTTTTGTCCCAACGACTACGGGAATTAAGGACATTTTTCTCCTTAAGTTTATACACAGATATTGATGGCTAGATCAAATGCAGCTACATTTATACTACATGCTGCTTTCATTGCGGTTTTGCATCATTATTTGAATATCGATATTTCAGGAACGGAATCGAACAAACCACTCCTGTGCCCGGCACTCACTTGTTTTCATTGAAAAGTGCACTTTGTTGCAATGCTTTTCACTTGGCTTACGGAAAGAGAGCATCATATAACCTATTTAACTTATTTTCAAGTCAGTCCAACTTTGAACACGAACATCACACCTCCACAGTTGCCTTCACAGAAGCTGTAGCCTGGCATGTAGCAATCAATCTCATATAAGTTGGACTACATTAGAGATTAGTGTTCCCTACAACAGAGATCACGCGTCCTGCACATCATTATTGGTCAATTGCTGAACGAAAAAGTCAGTAATCGTGGCTCTATAGCGACCGCCATTGATTGTAACTTTCTGGCGAGCATTGTTCTCAAAGAAGTACGGATCAATTATTCCATCAATCTCTCCAAACAGTCACTTTTCTAGGATGTGACGGTGTCTCAACATACATTTGAGAATTGTTATTACTCCAAGTACAGAACTTTCGTTTTTTGACGCATCCATTCAACCAAAAGTGAGATAAACAAAAGTCAATTATGAAAATTGGGATCGTCGGCAATCTTGTTGTCACTCAACAGCTGACAAATAACCTCTATTTCAAACAGAGCTGTCAACTAAAACAACCATTACAACCTCCCTCCAACATGATCCAAGGTAAATTATTCCGTTTTTATAGAACGACTTAATTTTGTTTAACCTAAAAAATTGCTCGTTCTCGGAATACCTTTTGTAGAGGAAATGACGCCAGGCACTGAAAACAGTAATAATCAGTTGGGTCAATATCAGAAGAGAATGGTCAAAAATTCCAAACCACAATTTCAAAAACTAATCCCACCAAACACAGAGCAAACAATTTTTTTTTTCAGTCAAGCCTGACTTGAACGCGGCTGCTCGCCATGCGACCGCGACCGCGACCGCTTTTGCTTGATGTTGTCGTGAACGTAATGTGTAGTGGTCCAATTTTTACAATTAGTTATCATCCGTGTTTGGATTTACGAAACACCTCGAGCCAACGGTAAAATTGAACGCATTAATCAAACAATTTTGCAGTTCTTACGCACTTCGGACAAAGATGACGTCGACTGGGACTTAGATGTTCGCAATATTCAATTGTCAATTAACACTCAGCGCTACACAACAACTGGATTTTGCCCAAATGAATTAGTGTTCGATTTTAAAATGAGGGATGTTATAACGAAACAGTTCGTTGAAGCCATACACGATGTTAACGAAGATCAACCAATTGTCGAAAAAAGAGAAATTGCTGCAAATCAAATTCGTGTCGAAAGGGAAAAATGGAAGTTGCGTTTCGATAAGCTACACAAATTACCGAAGACTTATCATGAGGGCGACTTAGTGCTTATTGAAGCTGTGCCGAAAGCAACAGGAGAATCTCACAAACTTGAATCGCGATACAAGGGTCCATATACAGTCAAGCGATATCTTCGATTTGGCCGATATTTGTTGGAAAAAATCAGTTCATCTCGAAAACGCTGAAAATATACAACCGTGATGACCAGCGATAAAATCAAGCCGTGGTGCATATTAGGGCCTGAGGTCGAAACAGACACCGATGAGGAAGAGGAAGAATCATTGGAGCCGAGGACGTCTCCATCACCAGATTGGCCGAACTGTCAACATCAAGACATCCCTGCTACTCAGGGGTACCAAATGTAACGAATATTCTTGTCTTTTTGTACGTGTTCTCAAATCTCGCCGTTCGCAGTCGGAAAAAACTATAACTTCTACTCGTGAAGAACAGTAGCAAGCACAACACGAGTAGTTGGTGCAGAAGCTCGACCCTGGTTCCTTGTGGGCTGTAGTGCCACTAAATTTATATTATTAAATAGTTCTCAATAAAGACAGGACTGCTCCTATAATTTACTCGTATATCATAATTGCTAGAATTCGATTGAACAAGGAGGAAGGAAATTCATTATTTCTGTGGTTCTATATTTAATAGTCTATAATGAATTGTTACAAAATGCTACCATAAATGTTTCATAAACGTTTCACGGTTCAGTCAATTAAATTTTTTTTTTGCTTTTTCTGTAACATTTAAAGGACCGAGGTCCTTTGAGGTACAAGGCTCGTTTATGATGATTCCAAACTGACCATTGGCTGATACCTTTATCTCTTAATGCAAATGTAGCTTCAGAATTTGCAAAATTGCGTTGACTTTTTGCATCGAAACTTTCGCTACGGACTAAAACGTGGCATTCCCAGGTTCAAGTATACTTCAAGTAAAATGAACAAAATTTTCGAATTGTCTTTCGCGTCGTGTTTCACCTTTTTTCTTGTCAAATAAAGGTTGATTCATTTCGAAATTGACTTTTATATAAGATTTTTTTTGACAGATAGATATTTTCAAAACTTTCAGGTAGAAAGCCTGGATCTGCGAAGCAGCCATTCCAAGAACGACGAGCCAAAAACAAATTTTAAAACATTTAAACAAACCGCACGGAAGGGCCGATGCTCGGATTAAACAAAACTCGGTTTACTATAACATCAGATCGCATACCTTTGGGCACGCCCGCGCATGTTAGCGTATACAAAGAACATTACGCTTTTGTCCCAACGACTACGGGAATTAAGGACATTTTTCTCCTTAAGTTTATACACAGATATTGATGGCTAGATCAAATGCAGCTACATTTATACTACATGCTGCTTTCATTGCGGTTTTGCATCATTATTTGAATATCGATATTTCAGGAACGGAATCGAACAAACCACTCCTGTGCCCGGCACTCACTTGTTTTCATTGAAAAGTGCACTTTGTTGCAATGCTTTTCACTTGGCTTACGGAAAGAGAGCATCATATAACCTATTTAACTTATTTTCAAGTCAGTCCAACTTTGAACACAAACATCACACCTCCACAGTTGCCTTCACAGAAGCTGTAGCCTGGCATGTAGCAATCAATCTCATATAAGTTGGACTAAATCAAAGACTAGTGTTCCCTACAACCGAGATTTTTTGAATTCAAAAGAAAGCAAGGAAGAAGCAGAATAAGATTGTTCCCGGTGTGTGATACAAGCAGATAATGCAATTCCCAGAAGTAACATGTAATTTTTTTTTAATAAACGCCTTCTTTAGGTAGTCCCTAGACGAAGTGGTTATTCCCAAACTTCGCCATTCGGTCCTTGCATTAAACTGCAGTTCTCATGCATTCATTACAGAATAATCGAGAAGACGTCATTCACTTGCGCACTATACAAAAATATTTCAATCAATGATGAAGAGTCGCACTGCCTTCCATGACTCATACGAAATTAACCAGAAAGACAACCTACGCATCTTCTTAGAAAATGTTGAAAAAAAAATCAATTCCACTCCAATTTTTTTCACTCAAAAATATTTTAATAACTACTCTTTGTAGGGGTGCTTCTCTTAAAGTCTACTGCAGCCTGAACAAAAACTAAAGAAACGTCTGCGATGTCTGGTTCAAGGCAGCTTCCAATCGATTATTTGTCTCCCACCGTGGAATAATCAGCATGTGTACCCGCGCTATGCAGATGACTAAACTGCGGTTTGGATACACTGATGATTGGAACAAAGTTTTCCCCAAAACAAAAGCCATCTTGTAACTGAATTGAATTACTAACACAATCACTTCAAAGTGAGTTCAAGAAAACTGTCTTGTTGGTTTGAGTTTCGAGAGGAGACACAAATTAAAGTTGCGTAGAAACCGATGACAGCGAAATTTGTTTGCGTACATAATTAGGCACTTCGATTGATCGAAAGCCCGATGACAGGCGAAATTGCTTCGAAAAGTAAACAGGAGGTTGAGGAATGTATGCCAACCATCGTGCAGTTCCGTGACTGACAACGATTCCTTTCAAGAGCTCAAGTGCTCGGGGCGCAGGCAAATTTCCCAAATACATGCAACATCGTAAGTCCCACCAAAGGAAAGGAAGTCATGCACAAGTAAAAATAAACGAACTCATCACACTCATCGAAAGTTGTTGTCATCGAATTCGTACCCCCAAAGGAAGTTGTCATCAACTGAGGGGTTGCATCACAGTCAAAGGAAAGACTGAGAGGCAAAAGATTAAAAAAAAACTTACAATGTTCAGAATCCACAGGGTTGTCAATTCGTAATCCATTATCCGCTTCGGAAGATATTGCACAGGAAAATGTTTTATTCACCGCACTCAAGTTGTGTGTAGATGTTTACTTAAGTGCACTCATTAGACGAGCTTAAGATCGATCGCGTTGAAATATTTTACGTAAGTACCGCGAAGCTCTGAAGAATACACAGTCGCACTTCACTCAGCACTCTGCATTCTAGACCCCATCTACTGCGCCCCACTGGAGGGGGCAGTCACAATGCAACTCGCGCTCTGCGTACCGCTGCGATACATCAGGGGCCGGCGAGCATGTATCTTCCGTCAAACAACACCTCGCGGATGCAATAAACACAATCAGACACTGGAGCCCGCACACCGTCGGATTATTTTCTTCTTCAGTTATCCAAACAGCCGCTCGTCATCGAGGTTATAGGGAAATTATTTATAATTTTCACGATCCCCGGGGGCAGGGACTAGGCCGGGATGGGAGAGAAGGTGTGGTTCACTTGCGTGCGGCCCGTTAACACCGAGAACAGTGACGAGTGTGGGGGAGGACGCGATTGTAGCGGGTACTGAGGAAGACGTTCCGTGCAGCTTTGAACCTACCGAGCAGAGGAAACACGACATACTAACAGATAGACGGTCTCTCTGGGCAGAGCCAAGGCATGTGCTGGTGCGATGTCTTCGCAGGTTCATTCAACAAGAGGGTAAACAGCCGTTCGACGTCGTCGGCGCCGAGTGGAACGTATCTTTGTTTGAAAACATTGGAGACTTTGTAGCGCATGCCCTCTGCCGGCTGCGAGCTGAGAGAAATAATTACGGTCTCGCGGCGGGATGAATGAGTTTTTCCGGCTTTCCGCGTACCACTGGCTTCGAGCACGTGACAGTTGGTGTAGGTCATAAATTTCGATTAGCATCGGGCGTGGGATGAGCATAAATCAGCTGAGGGGTTGCGCCACATCACCCAGCTGCATCCGTATGCGAATTGCAAATTTTGGAGCGAAATGCAGAGTGGGTCGACGTAATTTAAGTGGATCTGGTATAAGAATATTTTACGGTCCTGCTGGTGATTGGATCGTAATTTTGTGATTCTAAAACTAAATTGCAGTGTGCAGGAAAAAAAATACTTTGTTGTAATTGCATGAGATGGGATTGGACATGAATGGCTGAAGGTTCTATTGGACAGAGAGGCTGTGTGCATTTTGATTAAATTCGATATGTTCCTTTCGGCATTGGTTCATCAATGGATTCGGAGGAATCTTTACAAAATTTAAGTCGGTGTGGAAACAAGCCAGTTTCAGTCAGCAAATTAAATGAAAAGGAAATATGCAGGACTAGGTGTGTAAAACTTACAATTGTACCATCTTGGAACACTTTATGAGATATTTAAAATCGCTTCGCACTTTTTTAATTAGCATGAAGGAATTTTACCCAGTTCTGATATCGCAGCACAACAGTGAACCACTATTGGAGCGTTCCAGTGTAGTCCTCAGAAGGGCAAGAGGTCTCAAGTGGGTCGGGCAGGGCGGATAAAAAGCAACAAATTGTAGTCGAAAAAAAAAATGAATTTAGATATTTTGGATGCATACTTCGTTGCGGTTCTGTATTTATTTTTTATTTGTAGGGCATTTATTCTTATGCCCTACACCGAACATGCCCATCTGATCGTATGATTCACCCGAAACGTCTCCAAAGATTTAATAACAGCCAATGTACTGTAATGAGCATATCTAACGAAAGTATAAATGTTATTACATTCCAACCGCCGTGGTGCTGTTTTGGCAATGTCTTCAACATGCCGGTGCTGTCATGAATGAAGATGGTTTGCCCATTTTCAAATCCAGTCGAATATTCTCATGTGCAGGGCGGGATTCTATTCCACAATTTTCAGCCTTTGCGGCAAAAAACCTATCGTTGGCTTTGGACTAATCATTGGCTGGGAGTTGAATCGACATTTGTGAATTTTACAAGTAAGCTGGTCTCTTAGACCTTTCCACATATATTTCAAATATTTGGACTGCCTTCACCCACATTTCTGCATATATGAATAAGAGGTAATATTTTCATTTCTAATCCCTAAAAGTAAGGGTCAGTCACTCCCTGGTTTTGAAAGTAAACTTTAATAAAGATCATACAGCAGTACACTTTTGATAAACACTTTTATTCGATCTAAGGACTGGACTTTGCCATCAAACTTCATGCAAATTGCCGTCTCGAAAATATCCGCAGCATGGAATTCTTTTGAGGTTTCAAACATACCATTTTGGTTGATATATCGGCCATAACTTAAAAGGTTGATTTTTCATGTGTCAATCTCGTGGATTATTCATGTAAGCACGGTCTTTAGGCTAGCCTCACAAAGAGTACAGTGACTGTTTTGAACCGCTTAATCTTGGTGATCAATTCACATCTCCAAAACGTGGAATTAGGTGACCATTAAACTTGTCACACAATAAAGTCATAATTGGTTGTGTTGTGTGGCTTATTTACTGATCTAATTCGAACCACATATCGTTCATGTCATAGTCCTCAATCGCTGACCAGAAAAAGTCGGTTATAATTTGGCCGTATAACGCTTTAAAGTGGCCGTCCGCCCATTGACATTCGAAGGAACTCAGGTCCAAAACACCTTTCGGCCACAGAGTATGCAATGGCACCTCTTCGATTATTTTGTTTGTTTGCCTTCAGACGATATTTAAGGAAGGAGATTAAGAGGGGATTGAAGATGTATTGTGCAGTAGTTACGCTAGATGTCAAAAGATGTTAACTTAGCAAAATGGTTGCACTTACGTAGGTCCTTTGTAGCATGATGCATCCGTGGTCGCCGTGGCGTTGTTGTAAGTGCGTCGACCGCCACGCAGAAAGTCTAAGTTCGATTTTCGGACGGTACACCTCGCATTTTTTCACGGCACCACCTCTTTCGGGTTGCTCACAACACTCAATGAGTGTCAATTGTCTATAAAAAGTTTCTCAAATCTCGCTGTTCGGAGTTGCCAAAAAACTGTACGTCCCTTTTACTCGTTGTAGAAGCTAGTTCTTGGTCCCCTGTAGGTTGTAGTGCCACCCTATTATTTTTATTATTACATCCCCCCCATAGTCATGGACTACATCATTTAAAAGACAAAAATTATGTTCCACACCGATGATATGATGACAGTATGTTTCACACCGATGATACTCTTCGGTCCTGCAAGATAACGGCAGGAGTTCCACATTGATATGTCCTTGAACCTCTACTGTGGAATACAATGCATGATGGCGTTCTACGACTAGCGCTTACAGATGGAGTGGGAACATTCGGCTTTGAAGACGATGTCGACTAACTGTAACAAAACACATAGAGGACGTGGAGACTGCTAAGAAAATAGCGATCTGGGATGTAAAATAGTGGCTCGAGAATAGCAATTTTGAACTTGTGACCCACAAAACGGAGGAGGTGCTAATTACCGATCGCAAGAAGGTGGAACTTCATAATTCGAGATCAGACAATCATGTTCTGTGAAGAATATGAAGACACTGTAGAGCAATTTCTCTCAATGTCTCGACTTTGGTCGGATCTGTTGGAGGCTTTTTGGCACTGACGTGGTGGTACGTTCCTCCGGAAGACCAAGAAATAACATTTAAAGAAGGTTGCTGTCTGGTTGTCCGATGGATCAGTTTTCGTGTGTAAGCGCTCCAGTCCATCATTCTCCAACCTCGAACAGAAAAAATGTCAAAGGAGTGTGTAATGTACCTAGGTGTTATGTTATACACTAGATGGCATTACTAAAGGAGCGCTCTCTCAAATTCTTTCAAATGTTTCGTGAACCAAGTTATTCACTCAGAATCCTACTCTCGCGAGTAGTCAGTTCAGTTCCCCTGTGTGCAGCCCCGATTTGAACTGGAGCATTCATTTCATGGAAACAAATGCTGACATCAGCGTACAAACTTTGCCTAGTTCGAACTATCTGTGATTTTAGGACCATTTCGGATGGGGTAGCGTTCGTTCTAGCAGGCGAGTTCATAAGGGTGTACCACCTAAGAACCCACGACCGGCAGCAAGAAGAATATATATATAAGAGGAGAAGAACAAGCAACGTGACAATCCCGATTGGACGCTTCTACAAAAGGTCCATGGACGTTATCGAGATTTGGATTTCAAGATCGCCAGAGAACTGTAACCACTAACTCTCGCATTTCCAGCATTATGCGCTATCATTCTATTAAAACGGAAATACTTTCTCATTCGCGTAGAATTGTGATGTCAACTCGAAACATAGCTCAAATATATTCGTATGAACTGTTTTTAACCATAGTTCGGTCAAGCACTGGAACAAGAAATTTTTTTTGTACCACATCGAGCCTTATAAGATCAAATGCAGTGCTAGAGATTCGGAGTTTGTGACCCAAATACGGAGAAACTAACATCAAGACGGTCCCGAGGCTTAAAACTTTTGCTTCACAGTACTAGCTTATTTTAGTTTTTAAACGGCGAATGTTGAAGCTTGCCTAAAACGACTACAGCTTGTTCCTAGAAAGTGTTAAACCTCGGTTGCCCAATATTCCGAAATGCTTCACGTTTTCGAAAAAGTTTTTTCTCCGAATTCAGATCCACAGAATTGTTCAGACTTCAGAAACTATTAGTTAATTCGAAAATTTGAATCGAATGAACTTATTTCTTCCCACATCGCGGAAATTTAAAATTTCGAGAGCCTATTGAAGGATCTGCCACTGCCCCGAGAACCTCACTGTACGAGTGCATTTCAAAATTATGAGCCTCTGCCTCTCTAGCACTCTATGGATTGGCTAGACACCTTGACGGAATGAGAGATCATTCACCTGAACCCGGCTGGTTGTGATAGTCTGACCGGAGGGTAAATTCTGGTGCCATGGGTGGTTACGAGGACTTTGTTTCAACCTGATTGTAGGGAAGCCCCATTGTCGGAGAATTGTGATTTGACAAGGAAGCTGAGCTAAGTGTATCGTGGTAACTGGTCTGAAGCAGTTTTGTTCAACAAACTGTTTCAGACTTGGCGGTTATGGTTAGTATCCTCTGCTCGAGTATGGAATTGTATTGCAACCGGGTGCCGTAACCGAAAGAATGGCAAAGGTGTTGGAGACACCCTACTCCCCATCAAGGTGGAATGATTTTGCATGAACTAATTTGGTACTTGGCTTACCAAGGCGTCTAGTCTTACATTACCCTTCACTCTTGGGAAAATGGACTCCCTGTTATAAAGTCGTAAAGGCAGGAGATCAGATTCATCCAAATCTCACATCTGCATGAGTGCGAGCGTGGGTGCTTTCGTGCTTATTTTTGTTCTCAGAATGCTGTGCTTGAATGTTCTCTCATCTTTTTGAAATATCCCCCACCGGAAACTTCTCCTCAAACTCTATCGCACCTGAGAGAGCTCCATCCATGTTTGTGGGTGCAACCAACCTCTCTTTCAGGAATAACTTCCCTTTGTCCTGCTGTCTGTAGAATCCGTTCCAGATGTAAAACAAACGCCATCAAAAATGGTCCCAAACACAGACTAAACGGATGAACAGAAGAAAGACGAGAAGTCCTTCATTATTTCATAATTTTGCAAAAATCCCTCAGGTGTTTTTTCCTTTGAGTAACCGTTTGCTTGATGTAAATGTTTACCTTTGTTGCTAAACCGTGCTGCTCCCCACCGCATTACATGCTAATTATAGCCACAAGGATGCTGCTAAAATACCGCTCGTAACCGCCGAGGAAATCCTACAATTTGAACAGCTCTCCATCCAGGATGCAGACGAGGGGGAAAGTGCCTTGTGTGCGTTCGCGTGATGCCAGGATATTCACGACTTGGAGTGGATTAATTTAAGTCTCGGCGGAGATACTGTTTATGCTCGCTTGTCATAAGCAACAATAATTTGTTTTGTCTCCGCCGCCGTTGCCGCCACTGCCGCTGACACCTGCAAGACAACGGTTTGGGTGGTAATTTATGAGTCAGAGTGCGTGGTGGCAACGAAGAAGAAGATTTCCCAGGTCTCACATGAGCGAGGCGCTATTAAATTCTTAAACACGTCTTTGTTTGGCCATGTATGGCTGGTTATTATTAGATACGATCTCTGTGTGGGGGTCGTGAAAGGTCACCAAACGCCAACAGAGTGCTGATGACAGCAGAGCAATTAAACTGGAGCCGAAAGCCTGTGAAGGTGTCTGCGAATTGTAGGGCATTGTCTGTGGTCGGGTTTAATTGCAATTTCCTCCTCTCAAGGACACACATTCTAGTGCTTGCGAGGAGGCGGTACTTGCCTTTTAATTCTGTTTTATCGTGTTTTGGGTCCAGAATCGTTTATTATAAAATGATTCAAGTGGTGATTCATATCAGGACCGTCGCAGTTTTTGTGGATGTATGTCTCCGTTCTTTTGTATCTCTGCCACAAGGGTGGCGGGTGGAAAAAGGAGGTTGGCTGGAACTGACCGTTCTATTGGAGGTTCTGCCCGATTTTTGACTAATTCATTATTTACAGTCTTGGGCTATGTCTTCAATTTCTCTGTCTATCTTTTATTCGAAATTTTCAAGGACACTTAGAGAGTAAGTCACCACCACACCTACAGATCGCCAAGAATTCAAGCATCCCGAATTAAATTCCCTACATTCTCGAACATTTAAGTTGTCAAACTCGTTTCCTGATTTTCCTCTGTTAGCACGAAAATTGAAATAATTCTCCTTACCGTACTTTTCTCACCCGAAAGCTACACACTTCTCTATCTGTTTCTGACACTTGATAAAAGGCACTCTGGTCAACGTATTTCTCGTTGGTTTCAGTTCAAGGCCCCCATGCCCGCAGACAGTGCAAAAGAAGAACAAGAACAAACCCCCTCAAAAACTATGCTGAATGGACCGCAATTCAGTACCACCATGAAAGGATTTGTTTTGGTTGAAAACAAAATCACATCCACCTCGACGTTGAAATCCTATTACGAGATCAAAGCAGACCATCTTGCCGCAGTTGCGGTGACGCACACCTTCGTTAGCCACTGCCGCCGCCATCGCCCAGAAAGGCAAGGACACAAAACTCCCAGGTTACGCACGAACCCCTCCGGCATGGTGAGTGAGCGAAAGAGTGCGCGTCGGTGTACGTGCCGCATTCAAAACTTAAATATTTATCTGGGAGATTTTATGATTTGGCTTCAGCCTTGCACGAAAGGATGTGCGTGCCAGGGCAAGGGATCCTTGCTCTGAAAGGCGGGGTTTGAAAGTTTCGCCTCGTTCTACGTGGTCCTCTCGTATGGCACAAAAAATAAATGGGGAACAATAGCACAAATGCCGCCATAAAGTGAGTCCTGCGGATGAACATTTGGTTGCGTGTTTATGTGTGGCAACGATGTGTGCAGGTCGTGATGTGAGATGTGACGTCTGGGATGGTATGGTGGCGTGCCAAGGGAGTCTCAGATATATCGGTCGGGTAGTTTAATTTTTGGTAAAGTAAATTCATTGACCTCGCTTTAAAGTGATTCCTGCGCCATCAGCAGTGAGGTGAGCACCTTCAAGCAATCAGCCCCGTGGGAGGAATAACAATCAGAGTGCGATTGAGATTGTTTTCGTGCAAGCAGCGATACTATCTTTTAGGGGCGGGTGGGTGTTCCTCTCAATTGGGGAGTTGGCTGAATTATGAGCTTTCGTGGAACGCAGTAATAAGTGGTGGCAAATTTGAATATTTTGCGGATTAGAAAATAACATTTTAAGCGGTTTACACGAGCATTAAACCGCCTTATGGGAGTGTGTGGAGGTTTTCGTTCCAGACGCCGTTTATAGTCAACATTAGAGTGAAAAGAAGTTTTCAGTTCATTGGAGTTGATGGGATTGAGGGCAGCGAAGTGGGAAAAAGGTGCCTGACACATATCTTGATAAGTTTACAGTCGGGTACCCTACTGGAATTTGAGCTTCTGTTTAATAAAGCACTCACCAGAAACCTCTGGGATTATCATTCGTGTAAATTCGTGTGAATTATCCTTAAGGCTGTGTGCCAAGATGTTGGCTATGGTAGAGTAGCTCGATTTCACACTGTTTCCTCGCCTATATTCTCTTTCTGACTTGGGATAGAGCAACATTTTCCGATTCGCAGGACACAAAAAGATTTGTTGCCAATGAGATGATAGCTGAAATAAGTCTTTGTACCACCATCTCTGTTTCATCGCAACCACACGATAACAATTTTTCCAACCAACTATTTGAGTTGACAAAAGAAATCGTACTCTCTTATAATGGCAACCACCCCTCCTGGTCTTTTGGATAGACAAGCCTTGCAAACAGCAGGAAGAAAGCCTACTTCTTTGAAAGTCCAGGCGAACTCAACTATACTAGCGTAGATCACTTTGAAAGCTCGGTAGCCATCACACATTAGTTCTACGTAAATTTAGAGAGAGTACCCGCGCAGGTCGGGATCGAACTCACCGGGATCTTCAATGTCAAAAAATGTTTTAGACGAGGCGACGCACTGTTATGCGACTTCTTTAACATCATCCTTAAGAAGATCGTGCGTAACTCACAAGTCAACACCAGAGGCACGATCTTCCAAAAGTCAGTTCAATTTCTAGCTAACGCCGACGACACTGACGTGAATGAAGGAACACAACGAGTCGTCAATGAGGCTTTTGCTGGCATTGAAATTGAAGCGGCTAAAATGGTTCTGGTGGCTAATGAGGGTAAAACATGCTGTCTTAAAGAAATGACACACAACATCGACGTCTCGGACAGAGCGTTATACAAGGCAGCAGAAACCACAAGGTAGTCAAGGACTTCGTCTACCTCGGCTCCGCGGTAAGTAGTGACAACAACACCAGTACCGATATCAAAAGCGGGATCACTCTTGTCAATCGCTGTTTCTTTGGGCTCAAGAGGCAATTGAGTAATAAAGCCCTCTCTCAAAGGACTAAGCTTGATTTATAAACACCTTGATTATCCCAGTCCTACTTTATGGCGCGAAAACCTGGACGCTACTAAAAGCGGATGAGGAAGTCCTCAATCTTTTTGAGAGAAAAGTTTAGCGTGCGATTTTTGGTCTTGTTTGCGTCGATGGCATCTGGAGGAGAAGATTTTACGAGGAACTCTATGGAATGTACAGCGATATGCGCGTCTTTGGATACAATGCTAAAGATGGCTAGGCCATGTAGAGCGTATGAACACCACTGATCTGACCCGAAAGGTCTTCGAATCTGAGCTATTGGGACAACGCAACGGCCTAGGCTAAGATGGAGCACACTAGCGGAGAAGAACCTCAACCAACTTGGAGTGTGCAACCGGCGGCAGCTAGCTGGAGAGGCATGTTGGTTAAGGTCTAGGTCCACCCTGAATTGAAGCGCCACACGAAGAAGAAGAAGACAGACGCAATGCCACAATGTGCCCAATTTTTGCCAAAGTGTAGTTGTTCGTTGGCACTAAGGCAGTGTTCCTAACCAAGTTATCTAACCATCTGAGATTCATTAACCCAATGATCATACATCAGCTCTCAGAGCATTTAAGTTGAGTGAAACTACAGTCCACAAGGGCGCAAGGCTCATCAAGAATTCATGTTTCGCAGATGCTCCAGCCCGACAAGTTTTCCTCTCCATCACCAAGAAGAGGAAGACCGCTACTCAAGAGATACACGAAACTGGTAAAGGACCTTAAACAATTATGTGTGCGAAATTTGAGATCGCTAGCTTAAGATTGGACTATCTGGAGACCCTCTCTGGTGACTGTGGACTACAGTTCCATCCTAAATAAGTAAATGAGGACTTCCATTTGGAAGGCATTATCAAAACGAACAACGTATACTTTGGGCATCGGAAAATACGGTCGCGTTAGACTTGTAAGACTCTCTCTCTCTCTTGTAGGGAATCGACAACGAATGGGCTTTTCAGATTCAAAAAGACGATATTGAACAGCGTTTTCAAAATAAAATAACTGACATGACTAGAGCTACTCTCGTTCGAATTGTTGTAACTATGAGAAGAAGGGCACTGATGCTCTCATATGAGGGTCTAAAGGAACTAGATGGTGTATTGCTTCCCGCCCCGCTTTAAGAGTAATGTAGATCTCACCAATTATTGCAAGGCATTTGCAGCCTCAAATTGAGGACTTCTTAAGGAGCTTGGTACCAAAGCGCATAGAATTGTGTGGTAAGATCCCCACAGTATGCATTGAAAAGATAGTTTGGAAGTTAGGTCCTCATCCTTTTTTTTTTTATTTTGCTGCGAATGTACAACCCATATGTATGTTCGTATTACACATGTTGCCATCAAGGTATGTCAACACGTCAACAAGTTTGTCAGACGATATGCCGTAACATGCACCACCCAGCACATAACACAAATATTGTGTTAAGCATGCAAAAAATCATGTCAATCGAAATCAAAATCAACCTTTTCTTCAAGCACTCTCTGCGGATGATCCCCATCAAACCATAAATCATATTCTGAATCACCATCCAAGTTCCAACATCGAGTTTCCTCTTTTCAGCCCCGCCATCAAATCCAGTCAATAACTTTAAGCGAGCATCTGCTCCGTTTGTCTTGGCTCCATCTCGCTGTTGTCTCTAAGGCAGCATCAATGGTCTCCTGCCCCCAGCGGTTTATTATTCAAGAACAGTCGTAATGTAGCTTAAAATACTGTACTACACTCACACAAAGTGTCTAGAGTTCCAAAAATAGTCAGCCAGACCTACAACTTCGCACCACCTTCCCAGACCACGCACTCAACCCTTGCGTCTGATTGCCGCTTCCACTGGCCTGGAGGAGGCGACGTAATCCCGCCTATATGCTAATGTTGCGCTTCTCTGCGTTCAGCAAATTAACATAAGACCATTCCGCTGTCAGACAAGTGTGTGTCTAAGCAATTTCGGTGGGAGTTGTTTCTTTCCCAGCAAATTGGCGAGTTCACGAATTCTTAGGAGGGCTAATTTGATTTGAAGGTGAGGCCTGATGGGAACCGTCTCATCCTTCCCTCTCTCAGGCACACAACCCCGAGTAAGCGCGTTACATGCTTGTGTTTTATCCCCCCTTAGAGACTAAGCTCTCAAGGCGCGAAGATTTACATGTGTTTGTGGGTGGAGCTCATGACATGTCTGACTGTTGTCTGCTTCTTAGTTTCGCACTGCGTTAGCGGAGTGAAACTTTAAGAACTGAATTAAAGAAGACCTTCACAGTTCACTCAGTTCTGAGGCGTCATCGATTTCTGGCATCAGACATTCAGCCTGCCACAAGTCTGAAGGGAGAGACAAAATTAATTACGTATCCGCCCGAGTGACCAAATATTTCCTTTTTTTTCCATAATTTCCTGAGATCATTGCAAAAATCAATATTTCATTATTCAGTAGGATGGATGCGATGGCAAACGAGATTCGCTTTCCACATACAGATTTGTTGACGTATGCTCCCCAGTGGTGTTCAAACGAAGTCCAGGCGATTCTTGCGAATCATATTTTTCATGGCATTCAGTGCATATATTAAAGGTTCAGCTATCGCAACACGGAGAATGAAATGCCAGTGTAGGTTGCCTTGTTCGGGGAATTGATTTAAAATACAAAACCTTAGTTGTACTGAAAACCTTGTGATGTAGTTTGATTCTTTTTCGCTGTTTTAACGGAAATAGTGTTTTCAAAGTCCATTTTGAATTATTCGTTAAATTTGTGAACCCAGAGTAGATCGCTGCGTAATCAATACAGTTGGGCTTAGAAAGCTTCGCTGCAATAAAATAAAGGATCGACATAACTTCATCCGACACATCCAAGTGACTACAGAGAAGTTTCCACAGTTATCCTATTACTGACCGTCAGGGAATTGTGTATGCATCACTTTAAGGAGCTACTTAATGGACATGGAAAGAAGAGAATGATGATGAATTTTCCACAGCTATTAAAGCTGAAAAACAAAAAAGCTACAATCTTAGACGGCTTGCCAGTAGAACTTCTGAAGCCTGTCGGAAGTGTTATAGAAGGGTGCATGCACAAGATCATCCGTAAGGTTTGGAAAGACGAAAGGATACCTTACGACCGAAAAAAAAGCTTTGAGGTAATTAAGAAGTTTATCTACCTCAGGGCGAACGTGAACTTTGCAAGCGACATCTTAGTGGGGATCCGTCTTAGGATTACTCTTGGCCAGCGATGCTATTTTCGCTTGTCTTAACAGCTATGGTTACGACTACTTAGTTGCCATCAAGTTAGATTTATGAACATCATCGAAGTTTAGAACAGAGGGTTACGATTTGGTCAGAAGTTAGAAACAATACGCTAGAGCGCTCAGAGTCAGAAACTGACACATGGTACTACCAAACAGTAATTTCTTGGTCTTCCGAAGGAAAGCCAGCAACAGTTTCAGTGATATTGAACTTGTTTTCATGTTTCATTGCCTCAGTGCCAAACACCAGTCACCTGATACGAGCAACGGCGGGAAATTGACAGAGAATGTGCTCTGAAGTGTCCTCACCTTCTCCACAGGCTTCGCATAGGGTGCCATCACTAAGCCCAAGCAGACTTCAGTGCTCAGCGAAGTTAAAGTGTCCCGTTTGAACGCCAACGAGTCGCCAGTAGTCTTTTCTGTCTAGAGATAACAGAAAAGCCGTGGATTTCTTGCAAACGTTTAGGAGCATGCACTTTGTCAGCCTGCATCCTGGAGAGTTATTCCAACTCTGGTCGTACCAAACCGTCGATGGAAGCCTTAACCAAGGACGTGGGTAGTCCCAAGGTTAGTTCGTGCTCTATGGATGCCTCGTTTGAACCTTGAAATCTCGTTTCCCATGCGTTGGGAACCAGACAAGTCTAAGCGAACTTAGTCTGCAGATTAAATTAAGGGAAGACTTTCATTCCTGTTTTAGTGGCGGAACTTCCTACAGTTATTCTAAGGGCAGCGCACGTCCAAAATATCGCATTTTTCATGACTGACATATTAAATAGACTGAGTTTGACCGATGACATGGATTACTCGCATGTAGGCCTGGTAGGTTGTTGCAAGTTCGCTATAACCTGTAACTTAAGAAATCTCTACAGAGATGATATAACGCCGATGATTTTGGGTTTCAGCTTCCATCACATGTTTACTAGAGGGCTACGAAATCAAATCGCTTATGCAGGATATCCATGAGCTGTTTAGCACTAAGGACACCGTTTGTGCCCATATCACCCAATTCTGGCAAAGAAATGGTTTTTAACCTCAAACGCAACTCGCTGATGGTGTTTCCTGGTTAATGTCGTCTTAAAGAAATATAGTTCAATGACTCTTACAGCCTAACCAAAAAATTTCTCTTTCGGAATGCATTGGATTTCATTGCATTTCATGTCTCTTAGAACCTTAGCGATTCCGGCAAATTGTTTGTTTACATATCCATCCAACCATCCAAGATCACTAACAAGCATCGCTGGAACACTTCCATATACACTCCAGGCTATAAATCTTAGACCCATGCGATCGATCAGGGACTCGACACAACTTAAGTTGTGCACACCAAATTAAAATCTTCTGTTTTCCCTCTAGACTAGACCAACCCGTCTCAGTTGCATTTTAAGCATCCCACCCACGCATTTGATACTCTAACTCTCTGCGACATTATAGAGATTAATTACACCCAACGCAAGCAACGCTTCAGTTATTGCTAAACTGAGCAATTTAATAGCACCCCCAGAGGGCACAGACAAGATATCTTAAAGGTCACACTGCAACTTTATCACTGTCCCTTCAGTGTAGCGAAAACAAATCGTCGCCCCCCCTCATATTCCGGGCAGCGTCTCTTTCAGCAAACAAAGGATGAAAGATTTCCACCCATCGACAGCGCCAGGTTATTTGAGCTCTAAATTAAATTCCTCTCGGGGTAAGCAAGAAAGAAAAAAATCCCCCACAAAAAAAAAAACCTCCGAAACCTATTAGGCACTGTTGATGCTCGGAGTGCTTAAAGTGTTTGCTTAGGACGGATTCGCTGGCGGAAGCCAAAGCACGGTTGAGTTAATTTGTTGTGACTTTGGGCTCGAAGGAGAAAAGAATCACTTTGCGTGTTTTTGGCGAATAATTTGATTAACCCGTTGGATGGTGTTCCGGGCGAACGGAAGCGTACGTGAAAAAATTCTAATCCCGCTGAACAGATTGACAGGTGTGGCGAACCCAATTTGTCGACCTTGAGTGGGATTCGGTTCACCTTTCCCGAACTGCTTAGTCGTCTGTTATTCTTAAATTAACCTCAACACCTGACTTCTGCCAGATTGCGAAGTGTTGTCAGATTTTCTCACGCCTTTGGCTCTTACTCCGCTCTCGGCGCAGCCCCATGAACATTTGAGTGGAGTTGTTGTTCACCATGACCAAGGACAATGAAGCTAGTAAACATGTTGTTTGAGTTTTTCGTCCTACCTACGTTTTTTCGAGTCTATTTCTGTTCGAAGAAGCTTTTTACAGCCGTTGCCATTTTCAAGACTTTCCAATTGCCGACGCAACGGAGATTGTTTCTTTTTTCAATTACCCCCTGAACGAGTGCGGGAAGTTAACGCTAACGATGTGAGGGCCATTGTGAAGCCCTCTCTCCGTTGCCTGCGTGTAAGTCATTTTTGATTGAAATTTATGTCGTACATTGGATGCCGATAGAATTGGCAAATATTGAAATAGCGACGCACGTCGCTACTGACAACTTGTGCGCCAACTGGTATCAGGTGGGGTGATATGTTGGCAAGGTGCATATAAAAAAAGACAATTTGTGTCAGTGTCTCCACCGTGTACCGTAGTGGATGCAGTCACATAAATTTTGCAGCAACTTTGTTCAAGTTTCTTGCATGCAAGGATTTCGTTTAGTTGGACTGGAACTTTTTGTCAATTCGAAACAAATTACCAACTGGTCGACGACTTACGGTTTGGTACTTTTAATGAAGACAAATTAAATAAGGAATGAAGGAGGAGACGTTGAGAAACATAGTACCTTGGCTGTGGGTAGCATTTGTGAGAAATCGACTTCTGTGAGTTACAAGGAAACTTGCAAACGAATGTTCCCTTCACAGTTCTCGAAGACTGAAAGAGGATAAATTATTTGATCTCTTCTTCTAATGTTTTTGTTCTTCCGACAGTTCCCTTTGTGAAGCATGGTAACAGTCCATGAGAACATCGGATCTTGCTTTCTTGCCAGGTAGTGGTCCCTCGCTCCCGTCAAGTTAAAAGGATTCTCATTGAATCTCAAACAAATGATATCAGCGTACGGCGTATCTAGACACAACAGTAGCTTCACTCATCATCACGTTTAGGCAAACATTTTTTTCCATCATTTGTTTCTTTTCTGATTTAGATTTCCGCTCATCCCTCCACGACAACAAAACAAATGCCACCAATGTCACGACAAGCACCATTAAAGATAACCAGCAACACGTCAGCCATACCTTGTTGGTTTCAATCTTGACCTCATCCGACCAGGCTCACGACAACAAGTTCACCAGGCCATTTGCCACCGCTAGACATTGCGGTCGTCTATGTAGTGTCACTTCGGTGTACAAACACTTGTTGTCTAGTGCAAGCCACACAGCCCACAATTGTATTGTGTTTAGACACCACCTGGGAGAATGGAATTTATGTTATCTTGTCACATGACAAATGCCGAAAGTTGTACCCCCGTGCTGGGGGCAGTTGTTCTGGAATAGACTTCATTTGTTTGGGAGATTTATGATGCGACTTGGGCACTTGTCTGATTCAATCCCACCGTGTGCTGTTCAACCATGAGCTCACTTTTCACTGAGTTATGTTCCTTCATCTGGTAAAGTGTGATGTGAAAACTTTGTCCTGTTGGTCGGCGATGATGGGCCATAGTTGCAGTTTGCAGCGGAATGCGAAACCGCTTCAGGATGCATCTGTTGCTAGGAACACGTAACGGATTGTGCCATTATAAGTTTCACTTACTTTTTGACGAATGGATTTGCTGAATTTTCCTCCGGAGTCTGTGGGTGGTTTACCATTTTTGGTGTTTCAACAAATTGGGGGTTTTTGGAAAGGCACTTAATCAGATTATGCATATACATCCTCTGCAAGGAATCATATTAGGAAAGACGAGAGAAAGAGTTGTTTGAGTGTACGAAGTCGAGATTTTCGTCCGTTGCTGCAATGCAATGTTAAAGTGTTTTACGGCTCTATAATTCTTGAAATATCGTCGCACTTCTCATAACGTGCAGGTGGGTTACAAAATCGATTTGGCTTGTAAACTGGTGCATTCCGCGGTTCTTGATGCGACTCGTTTTTGATTCTTAGCTCTGCTAAACGGAACTTACAACACCAACGCTGAAGGGAGCTCTCACTAACCGCTGTGTACGAAAATGTTTCATTTATGTTTTTGGCTGCCAGAGACGCATTATGTTGCCGTTTAAGCTCGTTAACGCGAAGAGTTCGAATTTGATTCTTCTCAGTTGTTACCGGCATATCCACGACAAGATCTTCAGAAAGTTAACTCAAATTTCTTGTGGCTGGGATTTAATCTGACTTTCGATTAAACTGTAAAATCTACAGACTTTGACAGTTGTCTTCTCTTCTTTTTGACAATCGAAAGGACCAACTAAATAGGGTAGTGCTACATTCTATGAGGGAACAAGGCCTAGCGTCTTCATCAGCCATTTGCTCAGTGTGTGCTCTGGATACCTTCCAAAATGGTGGTCCAATTGTGAGTCACAGTTTGACTTTTCTTTGTTTCAATGTTTGACAAATGCAACCGTGGAGAGGTAAACAATTGAGCAGGGTGTTAGAATTATTGAAGCCTTCTATGAAGACCGGCGTTCAAATCAAAATGCATTTCGTGCGCTTCGTGATGGTTTTGATCACCTTAATCGACCAAATGTGTCACTCATCGTCAATCAATCGAGAATTGTGATATCATCTCTCTATGTTCATCCAGTTGGTCTGCGGAAAACATTGCTGCTTTCGGCGATAGTGTCGCAAAAGTGCCCTCAACTTTGACTGGTCGTCATGCCCAGCAATTGAATATCTCAAGAAAATGTCTGATGCGACTTTATACTAAATAGTTTACAAGGTTCAACTGACTCATGAGCTGAAGCCTACTGAAAATTTTATGCGTCGTCAATATGCCGAATGGGTATTAGATCAGATAAAAGTAAATGGTTACTACAAAAAAAATCATCTTTAACGACGAGACAGACTTTCTTCTCAATGGATTCAATAATAAGGAGAATGGCTGTATTTGGGAAAATGAGAATTCACGAGTGATTGTTCAAAAGACGATGCATCCACAAAGGGTGGCTGTTTGGTGCAGCTACAGGATGGCAGCGTAACCAGCTGTACCTTTTCCAAAATGATGTCGGTCAAACAAGATGGTAATGGACTTCTTGTGGTCAGAACTAAAAATATGGTCCTTGATGGTATGTGCTTCAAATAGCCACTTGCCACGCAGCCAACGACTCATTTGCGCGAGAAACTCAATGGCGTGCTATCTCGCATGTTACTTGGCCGCCAAGAATATAAGTAATATAATATAATATATAGAATATATGATTGGACACCGTTGGACTTCTCTCTTTGAGGATATTTTAAAGAAAATATGTACGTCAAGAAAAATTCAAGAGCTAAGGTATAAAATAATTCGCTAAATTAATGACATTGAACCTCAATTATGACTCAAAGTCGTTAAAAATGTGCACCAATGGAAAGAAGTATGCCATCAGAGCAACCATATGCCATATTTTTGTTTGGCACCCTTCTAATACAACAAAAAATTAAGATGTCTCTGAAAACTTTTTGCTCATTTACAATTATTACCTTAAGTTTTCATTGGACCACCCTTCAGAAGAATGGATTAACAGTTCAATGCAAGCTCCGGGTGGCGAATTAAAAAAGTCCCTCAAGTGTCCAAATGTCTTTTTAAAAAAAATCATTTTCTTACCAGACACAAGATATATGCTGTCTAAAAATAACGCTCGCAATGAATTATTTCCAGAACCCCCCAAATGAACAAAACTGAATTCGGCATTAACTCAAAACGAAAACTTTGGTGGTACTTCAAAGTTTTCAAATCTGTGAAATACTCCACTTGTAATTCGTTAAAGGAAAAGTGCAATATCGAAACAGTTGTTCCTTAATTATGTTTAGTGCACCCGCGCCGCGGTGCAGGAACTTAGTCTTAGCTGTTCAAGGAACACGAGACGAAGGTAAAGTTCTGCACCAGTAGAGGAAAACTTGAGGAAGCGATTAACGTAATGTTTGAGTTTGCAAAGAGGATTCCCGCTTATTTAGTGTACGGATGAAGGATGCTTGTGCTGGTATAGTTTTTCAATTTCCAACTGTGCATGGGTTTGGGGTATGCCTCAAGCGACATTTTGGAAGGTGTTTAATTATTATCCTAAGGGGATACCAAAATGCAACACGGTGTGGGATTGAGAGGCACCGAAAAGGCTTGGAGAAGAATCCACATTGCGTGTGAGAGGAAATTGGCGGTACTTCAGTAATTTAATTACAGATGTCTTCTGAGAATGCGGGTTGTTGCAATTTATGGTGGATCTTGTTTTTTGCATTGTGGGCTGATGTAATTCCGTGAAATTGGAAACTTACACTGAATGAACTAAGTTCTTATTTCCAGCGGATTATTTAATTTAAAAGCATTATAACGTAGACTGCACTTATGCAACTTTAGCAAGGTGTGCCTTCTGCTAGAATAAGTTTTGAATTTCTGAAGGTCGCCATCAAGGAAAAAGATGGAAGAAGACATTGCTAGACGGCCTTCAAGTGCTTTTCGAGTTCCCTGCACGATTAGTATGTCTCATTTCCTAAAATCCCCGGATCACACAGCTTCATAAAGCGGTCGAAGCAGAACTACATGTCGAATTGAGCTAAATTTTGGTGTCATGACATAAGCACCATAAGATGCTGAAGCTTAGTACTTATTGACCGCTTGCGTAATACGAAAAGAATGTAAAGGAAGTAAATTTTCAGTTTGTAGTGAGAACTGGTCTATGTTAAAAGAACTTGGCAGATTTCGTTTCGCATACTCAAATAATTCCTGGTTCACTTAAGAATACTCAGTTGACGGATTGCTTCTCCAGATCTATTCGCCGCTTAGTTCTTCTTAAAAAGTGAGAGCTTCTGTGACATTGTGGTGATATTTCTTAGCAAACACTTCACAAGGTAATTAAAAATATCTCTTTACTTCTTATCCAATTACCTCTTAATATCATCATGTTGCATTCAAATCTGACCTTTGAGAAGGATGGAGAAGATATAAGCTAACACTGAAGGGCAACCGATCTTTTGAAAACGCAGAGGAAGCCTTGTGTCTTTGGTTTGTGAAGGGTGCTCCCACAAAGACGCACGATAACAATTGAAAATAAAATAATAATTTTTCAGAAAATTACTTTAATATTTTTTGCTTTGATAGAATGGAAAAATAACGATTTTATGTGAAACAAAATATCGGCCAAATGCGAACCTCTTTCCGATAATCCACATTTTCAATGACTTTTTGACATAATTGAGGTTCAATGTGCCGAATAATCTTATATTTAAGCTATTGAATTGTTCTTGACTTATTGACATACATATTTTCTTTTAAATATCCCCAAAAAGAGAAGTTCAATGTTGCCAAATCACATGATCGTGACGGGTAATTAACATCGCCACGACGTGAGGTAGCACGGCCATTGAATATTCCGAGTGGCAAGTGGAACCATCCTGTTGGAACGACATGTCATTTAGGTCAATATCCTTAATTTCTGGCTAGCATTCACGGGAACTTCTTCATTTTTGAAAGAAAGCGACCGATTATGCCGCCATCCTTTAAACAACACCAAACAGTCACCGTTTGTGAATGCATCGGCTTTAAAATAATATCCTTTACCGGAATACAGCAATTCTGCTTGTTAATGAAACCAATGAGGTGAAAGTGTGCCTCATCGGTTAAGATGATTTTCTTTGTAGTCACCATTTACTTCAATCTGATCTACCACCCATTCGGCATATTAACGACGCTTAAAATGTTCATTAGGCTTTAGCTCATGAGGCAGGTGAGCCTTGTTAATTCAATCTTAAGTATAAATTCGCATCAGTGATGCTCTTGAGATGTTCAATTGTTGGGCATGACGAGAAGTTGAGGCTGACGGCTCTTCTGCCATACTATCTCGAATGCAGAAAGGTGCTCCGTACAACTAACTGGGCGAGCTTGTTTTCACGTCTCCCAGTTTTAAAATATTTTTTCCCAATTCTGCCGATTGTGGACACATTTGGTCGATTTTGCTGACCCAAAAAAACACGAAGTACACGAAATGAATTTTGATCCACACGCCCATTTTCGTAAAGGCTCAGTTTGTTAACCCTACAAATTTGTATTTGTCCAACACTGAAATAAAGGAATATCAAATTGAGTTCGGCAAAAAAACTCGACGTCAAGGTGTGACTTACAACTATCATCGCGTATTACGGTTGGACCACCTTTTATAAGGAGAAAGTGCCTATTCTTCAATTTTAACCTAAAATACTGTCAATTATGCAAGTAAATTTCAAAACGAATGCTACAAAAATATGTACGACTGTTGAAAGGAGCCTACAGAAATCTTCAAAGCCTGTGCAATTCATAACAAGTTCTTGTTGTTCGAAATGAAAAGCCAAGACAGGTTACAGAACGATAGACATTGTCAATGAGTCTTAGAATGTTTAAAGACGTTGTATAGTCTCTAGTGAAATAAGCCCAATATTTCTTGAATGAATGCAGTCACCGCTAAAAGGCACGCAACCACGAAAACCGGTACCTACTACTTGTCTCCTTAATAATTTCATTTTTCAATAAGCCATTTTGTCAATTTTATTGATTACTTTAAGATAAGGGATTATGATTAGTATACATTTACAAAATTTTACCTGACTGGAAGAGCGTGCAAAAGTGAAACCGACAGGGTTACAGGATATTAAAACAGAAATGTGAAATTACTGCTTGAACATAATTTTTTTCCTTTAAAAGAAAACAAAATACGTTTCTTCAGCTAACAATGAACGAGAGATGAGTTATAGTCCAACAGATAGCATATGATTTCAAGGACTTCCATTACATGGATAAAAACTCTGAAATACAATCGAAACCCTCGTTGTGCAATTATGACTCAATTCAACTTTTTTTTTTCTTTGTTAAAAGCATACCGTAACCAATTAATGAACAGTCATTTATAAATCTTGATAAATTTTAGTTCGGTACGATTATCGAGAAATAAGTTAGATTGATTTTATGACGTTAAGTCAAGCTCCGCCCTTGAGAAATTTTGAGTACCGCCCCTCATTTTATCGATCAAGAAAACAAAGTTCCATGATAAGGACAACAAAACAAATTACCCACTTGAGGGCATTTCTTCCGCCAAATGAAGGAACTCAAGAAACCAGCATTCAGTCCAAATGGCATTCGGCCATCTCGCGCCAAAAGCACGAAGCCCACTTCAACACAGATCTCATAAAGTATTCAAGGATCAATAATTTCTGAGGAGTCTCTCTCCCACAGATAGACATTATATCCCAAACGAAAATAACTCAACCTTGGTTCCACTACATTCCACAAGGGATTCCGCACCAGAGGCATGCCTCAGATTCTCTCGCACTCATTGCCTCTGCAGAACTTTGCCGCCCGCAGATTGGAGGAGTTAAGTAACGCTGTATCTTAATTAACTAATAAATCAACACGATGAGCAAGTCAACACAATCCCGAAGCCTAAGCACTTGTTTATTCCCCAAAACGAACTCATTAAGCGCAATGGAACTTATTTTCTTGAATCACTTTGACCGGTCAGTGCTACGGTATAGATTTTCGGATCATATCTCGTGCTTGGCAAAAGTTTGTGCGCGAATAATTAAAAGTTCCTCTGCGTCTCTCGCGTGTATCAGGCATTTCGCGAAAAGGTTCTGTGAATGTGCCGCGAGAGAGAAAGAGATTTTCTTCAAAGGACTTTCAGATTCGGGCGCACGGCAAGTGGAAGACGATAGCTCAACCGCAGAAATTTAAGGTTTTTCTCTTTTTGCGTACTGTGTGCGGGGCTGGATTGAGTGGGGGCCGGTTAAGATTTGACCCTTCGCAACGCTTGTGCTATGTTAAGTGAATGTGGAAACTTTGCAAAGTGTATTTCAAGCGATTCGGTTGTCTTTTGGTTTTTTTGGGTTTGGTCTTGAATTTGTAGAGGACCAAGAATTTACCCTTAAAGTTAGCGATTTATGAGGAGAAAAGATTGTTTTTGTTGTCGTTGTGTATGAAACTTATTTCTGTTGTAGTTTGAGTGTGAGATTAGGCTTTTCGATTGATTTTCCAGATCTGTTTTGATTCTCATTCGCGTCCTTATTTTTAAACTCAGTCGCAACCTCGCTGTCAACATTTCTTCTCCTTAGAAACTTAAATAGACCGAGAGGGCGGTATGTCTGTCCTAAGGCGGTTCATTGGTATCATTTGTTTACAGTCCTTTCTGGAGTATCCACCTTTACCCGGGGAGATTATAGCTAACAATCGAAAATAAACAATGATGCGACCTTGGAGGACTAAAGCTATTCTTCTCACTCCCCCTTTGGCCATGGACCAGGCCAACACAACTCATTCCCTTTTCAACTTTCGATTGGCTGATTTGCCTGATTTCTATTATTGGATTACTAAATAATGAATCAAGGATACGCGATTCGATTTCATCGATTGCGAAGTAAATATGTTTGATGTGCTATCGATTCGGGGCAAGGCAGCAACCTATCGAGGTACAATCACGTTTCTTACGTTGATGGCGCGAAGAAGGAACTTCGCTTGTCGAGTCAACAGACTAAGAGACCATCAGCACCTCTCTCCCAACACGAATTGCCACACAAATTGACTCCAAGCAATGATGACAAATAAGGGTAATTTGATGTTTAAGAGCATTCTTCTCCTCTAATCAGTAGTGTCTGCAAGAATGTAATAACGTCAATTAATCGCACATCCTTCTCCATCTCCTTTAACTTTCCAGCTCCGTGCGCTGCACAATGGTTCAACCGACAAACAACCCTTCCCATCGTTCCACTGCATTCACATCGCATTCACGTCCTCAAGGATGAGCAATGGAATTCCATTTGCAGGCAGGCAAAGCCCTCCTTTAGCATCGCTCCATCCTGTGGGTGGCTTACATCGTAACTTTGTGGCTCTATGCATTGAGTTTCCCAGCACTTCGTCTCCATTTTCACGTAACAAAGCAGTTCGCTTTGCAACCTGACACCGGTAGAGGAGGAACTGTGAGTGCAAAATACGGGTTTGAAGTTTGTTTTCATGATTATTTAGGTTGCAGGATAAAGTTTACGAAGCCTGAAAATACTCTTTGACTCATATATCAACCATTTCCACAGGAACTGTATTCTATTCAACTATTAACAGAAATTTTCTCGGATGCCTTACAACATTGCATAGTTACCCGTCAGACAGTATTCAGTGCGTGTGGCTGTTATCTGATGTGCACCACTTTTCCTCCTCTGATCTGATTCGAGATCGAACTCATGTCCTTTTGTTGCATGACTTTTTGAAAGAAAAAAATTCTATATCAAAAAAATCGTTTTCAGGAAGTTGTAGTTACGGTCCCTGCTGTTGGCAGAGTTCTTCACTCTTCACTCAGTAAATATATGCCAGCTCCTCGCCATAAGCTAACACTGATAGCGGCCAATTTCGAGCACAAGATTTCGTGACCTTTTCCAAAAAGCGCCTGCAACTGCCTCAACTCTCGAGAAAATTAAAAATCAATAGTGGCTGAAGCCACTTTACATCTGCATGGCTTTTTTCCTTTTTTATGATGTACATTTTATGAAACACAGCCGACAACACATTCTAAAAACGAACTCGGGCTGGAGGACGTTACCTTGGTCGACGTCTTTCTTTAGGGAGCACGCATTTCCCACACCTCAACATCCACATATCGTCAATCAGATTTATGAAGTTTCCATCGACATTCGCTATTAATCTACTCAAGTCAAGTCAAATCTCACACTTTCTTGGTTGCGTGGCGTATTGGGTAAGTATGTTGACTGACACGCCGAAGGTCCCAGGTTCGATTCCCGGACTTAGTCTCGCATATTCTCGCGGTACCACTTCTTTTCAGCTACTGACAAAACTTAAAGAGTACTAAGTGCCTTTGAAAAGCTTCATAAGTCTCGTCGTTCGGAGTCGGCAAAAGAGTACAGGCCTTGGTCCTGTAGTGTCCCTCAATGAATGAACCTTCCGAAGTGCCAACATCGACTCGGATCATTTCTATGTCGTAAAGAAAGTAAGGTTTTAGACAAGGCGACGCGGTGTCACGTTACTTCTTTAACATCGTCCTTGAGAAGATCGTGCGTAACTCACAAGTCAACACCAGAGACACGATCTTCCAAAAGTCAGTTCAATTGCTAGCTTATGCCGGCGACATTGTCTTAGAGGAACACAGCGAGTTGTCAATGACGCGTTTGCTGGCTTTGGGTCTGATGATTAATGAGGGCAAAACGAAGTACACACTGTCTTCAAGGAAGGAAGCACAATATGGGCGTCTCGGACAGAGCGTCACACTAGGTAGCAGAAACTTCGGGATATTCAAGGACTTCGTCCACCTCGGCTCCGCGGTCAATAGGGACAACAAAACCCGTACCGAAATCGAACGCAGAATCACTCTTGCCAATCGCTGTTTCTTTGGGCTCAAGAGGCAATTGAGTAATAAAGGACTAAGCTCGCTTTATATACAACTTGACCATCACAGTCTTACTCTATGGCGCGGAAACCTGGACGTAACTAAAAGTGGATAAGGAAGCCCTTAGTCTTTCGAGAGAAAAGTCTAGCGTGAGATTTTCGGTCCTGTTTGTATTGATGGCGTCTGGAGAAGACTTAACGATGAACTCTATGGGTTGTAATGCGCTTAGTCAAGCGTCTTCGGATACAACGTTTTAGATGGCTAGGCCATGTAGAGCGTAGGTAAACCACCGCTCCGTCCCGAAAAGTCTTTATATTCGAAGAAGCTGACGAAAGATCGTGCTGGCTGGAGAGGCATGTTGGTTGAGGCCCAGGTCTACCCCGGATTGTAGCACCACAAGAAGAAGAAGAAAAAGCAAAAAAGAGCAGAAAAGAAGGGACAAGCCTTGGCTTCTCAGAAGGAAAAAAAAGAGTATGTTAACGAGGGTGAAGAGTTGGAAAGAATAGAAATTAAGAAATTAGAACAAGACAGCTGATTTAGCTACAACCAAGGACACACGGGCTCAGGTGCAATTGATAGTAAGGACGGGCACCTTGTGTAAGCGCTCAACGCTCACTAAGACTTAGGAAAACCACTTGTGCAGACTTTCAAATGAAGATTGTGGCCCACAAACCGCAGTCAGGCAGAATGCTCCACTCAATCTTGACTACAATGGACAATTTTTCTGTCCCTCGAAACAGTCGAAGTCAAAACAGCAATATCGCTAAAAAAGTCAAATAAAGCTGCGGCAGCTGACGGGAATTCCGCAAAACTCTTTAAAGTAGATGGAGGTGATCAGATTGGACCCATGCACCAGTTCATCTGTAAGGTATTCTGAGACGAAAACATGACTCAATATTTGCCCACAAGAAAAGCCGAAATTTTGATAGATTAAGGTCCTTCTCCCAAGTCGTACGCCATGTCAATGGGGGGCGTCGTCTCTCACATTATTCCAATAATTTCAGTCAACTTAAGTGGTATATCGCACACCATTCCATTATTCTCCAAATAATTGCTGCACACTTCACTGTGAAAGGAAACACCAATTGCCTGTTCCCGGCAGTTGTGTCAGCTAATAGACGCTTATCAAGCGCACCCCATTGTATACCACCCTGCAATCATTTCCAATCAATACACCCAGTGTGATAAAACACAAATAAGGCACAAACAACGCGTTCAACCCAGTGTCAGCAAGTGTGTCAGACAGAGCTCTCATTGATATAAATTTGCTAAAAGAACAACGATAGACGTGTTATGCCACCTGCTGTCTCTGCCCGCTGTGAGCATGTTTAATGACCGGTGTGTGTGCGTTTGGGCGCGGGGGTGGTAGGGGTGAAATGAATTAGGAGCACTGCTATGGTCTAAGGACACGCGTTACCTGTCACTGCATGAACACGTCGTGGCCATAAATCATTCAGTTTATCATTACCTTGTGTCGCAATGCTCTAAATTCTCGCATTACCCAAAGTGAATCATTAGCATTGATCTGAGATGTGCCGATAGGGGGTTGTTCGCTTCCGTGACAGGATTAATTTATGGCCGTTGCAGTGGGTGTGCACCGTGTTGTGGTAATGAATGCTAATATCTGTCAGGGGACGTGAGATCAATTAAATCCTAATTAAGAGAGTAGAGATTGGTAGCTGGACGCAGATGGTCAACAGGATAAAGAAATTTCATATTTCACTGAATTTGAATATTTGTTAAGGATATCCTGACTATGTGGTTCATTTAGTAGATTTTGGTTATGGGACAATGGACACGCTTGCAGAAACACAGGCACTTTTACCAGTTCAACCAAAGACAACTTGCAGATGATTGTCTATACCTTGGATTGGAACATAAGCTAGTTAACAAGGTGGCACTTACTAGGGACACCCCCATACGTCTGCATTTAATAAATAGCTGCTTAGTTAAAAAGACTGTCTCCACAACCAATTCCACCAGGAAACCGGAATCTGTTGAGTGTTCGACGACTTTTTTCTGTTGTAACTTTAGGGGAGAGGCGAACCAATTGAATGCTTGGACCACCTCCTGAGCCACTACTTGAAATCAGACAAGACTCAAATAGTCAATATTCTGACTATATACCTTCTACTTAGTGTTGCACCGGAGCTAAAGATGTGACCTATTGAACAAAATATTGCGATATTTCGATATGCCTTGTAAAATTATTCTACACCGTGAAACGGTCCCTCAAAGCTGTTGAACGAATTCTGCAAGAAAAGCGCTGCAATAGACGTCGAGAAAAAAGTCAGAATACCCAAAATGAACATACGAGAAAAAAGATGTAACTTGACTACCAACTGTTCTCCAACTGGATACACTTCCTTTTAAAGACGGATGACATTTAACGGAAGACATGGTGAGAGTTTACGGTGCCACACACGACGAAGGCCTAAAGTTCAATTTGGGGACTATTTATTTCGCATTCTTTTACGGCACCTCCCCTTTAGAGTTGCTGTCAACATTCAGCAAGGTTTAACTGCCAATGAAAAGTTTCTGAAATCTCGCTGTTTGGAGTCAGCAATAAACTGTGGGTCTCTTCTACATGAAAAGTGTCTGAGGAAACTAGGTCATTGTCTTTTGACGCGTATAGGACCACTCAATATTTTTTCTTTTAATTTTTTACGTAAACGCATTTTTGGGTGGTTCAGTCCTTTGTTTTAAACTGCACAACAAAGGAAAGAATATTCCTTTTTCAATAAGCTAGCTTCATAATTCTCTCGATGATCGGTGCACAACATCTCTGGCTCACATTGAAAAGCTTAACCAAGGATTTTCAGCGGTTTTATTTATGGCACGGCCCGGCCTATAGGGTTGATGCATACACCTACTTAACCAAGCTTCATCAGTTTGTCCCATTTCATGAAAGATGTGTGTGAACTAGCATTGTAATGAGGGAAGACAATCCTCTCGTTCTTTCTTGATTGGCAAACGGTTGAGTTGTAGAGGTTCAGAGTGACCTTCTCCAAGACTTGTAGATCAAAGAACACAATTTTTTTCGATTCCACCAACACTCAACATTAATATTGTGTCCCGTCAGCCGTCACGTTGAAGTCATTTGTACTTGGTCACCGGACTTTGACCAACTTGAATATTTTAATATTTAATCCGTTTTTCATTCACTGTAATGCATCGGTTGCAAAATTGTTTTAATTTCCTTAGGTTTCAGCAAAGCTTCACTGATGGTTTTTCGGTCGGTTGATGCCTTTGCACTTATTCATGCGGCAACCAAACATCGAACTTTTTTTTATTATGTTTAGTTCTTCTTCTTCTTGTGGCGCTACAGTCCGGGGTGGACCTGGGCCTCAACCAACATGCCTCTCCAGCCAGCACGATCTTTCGCCAGCTGCCGCCAGTTGCGCACTCCAAGTTGGTTGAGGTCCTTCTCCACTTGTGTGCGCCACCTTATCCTGGGCCGTCCTCTGTTGCGTTGTCCCAATGGCTCAGATTCGAAGACTTTTCGGGCCGGAGCAGTGGTGTCCATACGGTCTACATGGCCTAGCCATCTTAAGCGTTGTATCCGTAGACGCTTGACTAGGCTCATGCCGCTGTACAGCCCATACAGTTCGTGGTTGAATATTCTCCTCCAGATGCCATCAAAGCAAACAGGACCAAAAATCGCGCGCAGAACTTTTCTCTCGAAGAGACCAAGGGCATCCTCATCCGCTTTAAGTAGTGTCCAAGTTTCCGCGCCATAAAGTAGGACTGGGATGATCAAGGTGTTATATAAAGCAATTGCCTCTTGAGCCCAAAGAAACAGCGATTGGCAAGAGTGATTCTGCGTTTGATTTCGGTACTGGTGTTATTGTCCCTGTTTACTGCGGAGCCGAGGTAGACGAAGTCCTTGACTACCTCGAAGTTTCTGCTGCCTAGTGTGACTCTCTGTCCGAGACGCCGATGTTGTGTGTCCTTCCTTGATGACAGCATGTACTTCGTTTTGCCCTCATTTACCACCAGACCCATTTTAGCCGCTTCTGCTTTAATGCCAACAAACCCCTCATTAACGGCTTGGTGTCCGTTAATTTCAATCACGTTAATTTCACCGGCGTAAACTAACAGTTGAACGGACTTTTAGGAGATCGTGCTTCTGGTGTTGGTTTCTTGTACTGTACTTGGTTCTTGTACTTCGTTTCTGAGTTACGAAGGTTCTTCTCAAAAATGATGTTGAAGAAGTTACATGACAGCGCGACAAAATCAGAGTCCAAATATATGAACATCAACACATCAAATGTTTGCGAAAATCTGCGCAGCCTTTTTATATGACAGAAAAGATTAAATGACGCTTCTTATAGAAGCATGAGAGCAAAGGGGAATATGCGCTGACAAGGAAAAAAATACATGGATGTATTTAAATTACATCAAACGGCGTCAGATGCAACCGAAATTAATTGGGGATGCAGAGCGCAACCGCTCAACATCATGTCAACCAAGGAATCGACACGTTGATACCAAGTCCACATTTTGGCATGGTCTTAGGAAACGACAGATACGAATCGAATCAACATATCACCTACATGCTGCTCATACGAATTCAATGTAAACGTTACGTCATTATCGGATCAGAGGGGAAGAAACGTCGTTCCTTGTTCTGATAAAATGGGAGTTGTTGGAAATTGAGTACAAAATGGTCAAACTGTACGTAGTCCTGGGAAAAAAGTGTTTTTTTCATTGCCCGCGAGAACAATCAACGCTTTGCGAAATTATATCGGATATGCTCCCTCCACGCTTTTTAGCAGTCGCACGCCCTCATTCTCCAAGTTTAACTTCCTTTTCCCCCTCTCCGTTGAACCTTCTGCGTGCTGGTACAGAGTCATCCTACTATATCTTGTGAACATTAATACAATCGTCATATACGATGTGCGTTTCATTTATCCACCCTCACCGCCATCGAATATGGCGCACACTCTCCAAATGGAGGTTTCTCTGCGAAGGCAAATAATCAATATGAATACGTGACATTTGCTTGAGTAACTTCTTAAGCTGATAAAAAAGTCATAACCGTTTAGCTGTTGTTTGGCTAGAACTTGCGCACTCATGCTACCAGCTCACACGTGCCACCTGGGGCATTGTTTCCTTGCTTCAAATTTAATTGTGCTGCGCCGTGCATGAGAAGCAAAATTTTTATTACCGCACACATATACATTCGCAGTTCCTCAAGTTTCTGCTTATTACATTCAGAAAACGCAATAAAACACTTCATCTCCCGCAGGCAAGATAGTCCACTTTAGACGGTTATTTATACTGGCGTATGAGTTCTCTCATAAATTTTCAGTGGGGCGCAGTCTGTTCGCTTATTTTATCGCGATGAAATAAAGTGCACTCAAAGCGACATAAAACAGCGGTCTGTGCTTCATGGTCTTACGACCGAATCATGAATCGGTTACGATATCAATTTGTGTCTTTATTCATTTGGAAGTTTCACGTCCGGACGATCAAAATATTGATGGATATTCCTTCAAAATTTTGTGGTGCTTACGATGACTATGACTGAAGAGTTTGGCTTTTCTTAGGGCAAACAAAACGGAACCCAATTTGATTTGTACTCATAAATCAACGCTGTTATTTTTGAAGGGTCTTAAAAATGTGGATTGCGACTCATCGTAAGCAGTCCATACGAAGGATCGTATTTTGAGGCAAGGTTTGAGTATGCAACTGCAATAATTTTTCGCTCTCAAACAAGAAGCACTAAGCATAATAACTTTACCACGCAAAATCATGCTTGGAACCCGTGTCACCTCGCCTTGCCCCCCAAATAAGCTCAATCGTAGGTTTCTGACAGAACGTCGGTGGCTGTAAGAGCTGTACCTGCATGGGCTTTAAATGAGTTCTTTGACTTTACAATTTTGTCGCTCATGGGTTTGTCAAATGATCGTCGTAGGGCCTGGCACTGCACTTGAATGTCCATTTAACTGACAAAATTGTTCACTTTCATTTTTTCTTGCAATTCAAAGCTGATAAGTTCTTGTCATAAGTTTTCTCTTTACAGTCTTGCAGAACCGTCTGCCTACAATCTTTCCTTTAAAACATTTCAAACAAGTCCCGACTGTGCTAAGTCCTTTGAAATTTCAGTTACCGCACGAGCATCTCCTAAACTCTACTAGCAAGTGCTTTTGACAGTTGGAAACGCTTGCAAATGGTGATTCCCAAGTAGACAAGATGCATTTTCCCTCCCCTCGAGAACTCCTTTTTCGCCACGCCACATGTGAGGGACAATAAAAATAATAAACCTGAGTGTTGTGACAATTCAATCAGTATCCTTTGCCACGCACAATAAAGAACTTCGCAAAGGATAATTTTTTATGGCGGAAAGTCCCACAAAACAGAATTCTTGGTCCCGTCGAATGAATCCAATTGATTTCGAGTTCCGTCCGGACTCAGAGCGTCCTTCAGCGAAACACAATATTTACGAGCCTATCGACTGCGTTCCATTCGCTCTTCACCCAATTAAGGAATATCCCACCAGCCGTCAAGTTATCGCCTTTTATGACCTCATAACATCCGGGATCATAAAATCAGGAGCTCTATGTGGTAGTTGCATCGAAAGCACTGCCTCGTGATTTGATTCACATGTAGCCGTAAAAAGCTCATGAAACACGAATAAATCACGAGGTAACGGATTCGCTAAAATCTGTGATGAACATTAACGGTGTCACCCGAAGACGTAAATGCTTTACGACTCTCCCCTCGGATTGGCGCTGAACGATGACCGCAGTTTTATGGTGTCTGTCGGTAGTGTTGGATCCACCCGGAAATCGAAATTAGTGGTCTCCAGACGGATGCAGCGAGAGAATAGGAAATTAGATTGAGTGGTTTAGTTGTTGGAAATTGTCGGTGAGCCTCCAGTCAGATGAAGTTAAATTGCAGTGGTTATGGTTGTCCAATTGGAAGGAGTGCATTGGGGAATAAAACGATTGCAAGATTTGGAGTGGGAATTTAGGGTGTATACTGAGGGAATAAGGAGAACGAGTAGAAAAAGAGGCAAACTCTTGCGGTCGCAGGAATCCTAGCAGGAGTGTTCATGAATTGTTATTTGGATTTGTGCAGATCCGAATGTGTAACTTCAACACATTCCGCTAATGCGGCCGTTGGATTATGGCATGTTGTTGCGTCAACATAAGTTTGAGATATCTCGGAGAGTTCCATGCATGGTGTATTCGACGGGTCTGCCTCTCTAGTAAAATGGAAAGCAAACATTAGGAGTCCTGAAATACTCGGTTTCGATAATCACTTTTACTTGGATTCCGAAGGGATGACGAACATTTTCATAATTTCAGTCAGCCAACACTGATGATAAGTGATCACATATTCTCGGTGGGTGTGGTGTTGACAAGGGTGCTATTATTGAAATACAGGTATGGTCAGAGGGAAAGAAATAGAAATTTTAGCGAAGATAAATAGTCATATGGTTAGTCAGTGGTGGGCGTGGGTAACTGCGTCGAGCCACACGCCAAGGTTTCAGGTTCTATTCCCAGACTGAATACCTCGCATTATTCAAGACACCACGACAACACCCAAAGAGTGTTTATGGTCCATGGAAGGCTTCCCAAATCTCGTTGTTCGGAGTCGGCAAAAATTGTAGATCCCGTCCACTCGTGAAAGAACAGTGATATGCAAAAAACTAGTAGTTGCTGGAGAAGCTATTCTCTGGTCACATGTGGGTTGTAGTGTCGTTAATTATCAGTTTAAAGTAGCTGAGAAAGATCTGGTTGGGCGAATGCATGCCCAATGAAAGGAATATCAGCATCGTCCGTCCGGCTCACAAGAAAGGAGACTGCCGCAACTATTAAGAGATCAGCCTGGAAAAGACTCAAGAAGTGCAAATCGACACTCAACACCTATTCGTCAATTTGAAGACCGCATATGACAGTGTGCACAGAGACGAGCTATACAGTGCTAAGTCTAGTTTTGGCATTCAAACTCGTCAGATTGTAAAGGATGTCGATAGAGATCTCTCGCTGCTCCGTCAAGGTCGGTAGCCAACTCACCCAGGCCCTAGATATAAAAAAAGGTCTTAGACAAGGTGAAGAACTGTCATGTGTCTTTTTCAACACCATTCTTGAGAAGATTGTGTGTAACTCACAAATCAACACCAAAAGTCCGTCCAACTACTAGCTTACGCCGACAACATTGACGCGATTGGTCGAACACAGCGAGCCGTTAAGCTGCGTCCATCTCGGACTGTAGTACCATAGATATGCCGAAATGGTATAATTTTTTTATGAGAACATTCTCTTACAAGCAAGGGAGAAGCAAATTTAACGGCGTGAAATCGCATGATTTTGGTGGCCTATTAACGTCACCAAAACGTAAAATAAACACGTAACTTATTACGCAATAAAGCCATCATTGGATGTGTGTTTGTGTGCTTCTTTCCTCGTCTTGGTCGAAGCATACATCGTCTAAATAAAATTAATCTTGCATCGCCGACCAAAATAAGATATCGTTTCGAATTGGTTATAATAGTCCGCCCATTGACATTTAGAAACAATATGGGCCAATGACACCTTTCATGTTGCTAACAACAATACAACACTCAGAAAGTACTCATTATTTACTAAGAGTCTACTAAAGGAAGGTTCTAAGTCGGCATTGAACTGTTGGTAACTTTCATTTTTTAAAAAATATTAATAAAACAATATTAAAGAAGCTAGCTAGAAGAGTACCGGCGAACACTCCCTATTAGATGCAAGGACTACCGTAAGAGTATCAATTTTGGTGTGCAAGAATTCACACTGATCCACAATGGTCCCAAAAACGCTGTTCCTTGCCTTTGCAGTCAAAGCAACGGAGTTAAGGATAGGATTGTTTTATGCTTTCACAACAAGCCAAAAAACTGTATTTTTAAATTTAAAAAAAAATCCATATTTTGTAATTTGCGTCGATAACTGAAAAAACTTTAAAAGCAGAATATGCTCCAAAACTTATATTTTTGCAGATTTTTAATGCCGCCGTTTGGAAATGTAAATGGTGGTGGTATACAACTCTTGTTCCGAGTCTAGAAATGGTTTGCATACCAAAATCAACAAAACCCAAGTTTAATTTATTTCAGGAGACAAATTCAACAACGCACCCACCTTATCCAGTAAATGAATGGTAGCTGGGGAAGGAACGTGCCTGCTAGATGGTTATATTGGTTTAGGAACAGCTCCACCTCTGTCTGTAACGAAAACCAAAGAAGAAGAAATGTTCCAATGTAAAACGAAAACAAAGTTGATGTTAAGAAATAAGAGATATCTGCATAATGATACATTTTGGTATGAACTGAGAATGAAATGTTATTGCCGAAGAAAAATCTGCGAATGGATCATTCATTTTTTTCAAAATGATGTCCTGAACACGGGGATTCGATTTCCTTCAAGGGGCTCAAGGGCAATTTCATTTTTATTCGCTTCTTGATACGTACATCCCATTCATCGCGTCTTACAAGGCGTGCCTTAGATGCAATCAGTTAGGCGACCGCTTAGCAGATCCAAGGCGAGGTGATTGGATCAAGTCCATAGACTTGCCTAGTTGCGCTTGGGAATAGCTTCTGATGAGTTAGAGTCGATGGCGAAGGATCCAGTGGCATGCATTCATGCCGCGGCTCAGTGGAACAGGCGGTTCAGTGGAATAGATGGCTTAACGAAGATGATGATGGTGAAAAAAATCCTGTCAGGCAAAAGTGCAGTCAAAGGCAGTTTTCTTATGCGAACAAATCGAAATAATAAAATGATCTACCCTGCAGTTGCGAAACTGACAGCTTAAGATTCTATGGAAGGCCTTCAAAATATATTGCTCTCCATAAACTCAACAATTAAAGCTTTCCGAAACCAGTGCACATTCAATTCGTCTTCAGCGAGTAATTTAAACAATCATCGACAAGCCAGGCAGAAGCTGGTCACACGTAATCACGGATTTTCGTGAGACACAGCTGTCCACCCAATTATCGTCCTCATCCCATTCATCCATGATTGAATCCCACTAAAAGTTGTTAATATCAACGTCCAAGGAAAATGTGACATTATCGCAAGATTCGCTTGAACTTTACTTTGTACGAGATAGTTTCTTCAATTTCGTACCGGGGGTGCATGTTTAATGAATTACGTTCATCAAAGGATTTAGCTCAAACTTCTGCTGCAGAGGAAATGCGAGGAAGGGATAAAACACCCAATGTGCGATTAAATGGAAGTACTGCAGGAAATTACTTTTGCGGAGTGTAGTTGCTCTCTGCAGTCAGCTAGTTCTGTGGGACGCAATTTCAACTACGCTGGCTGAATTTGGAATGAGGAAATATTACTTGGGGAGCGATGTAATCTTAGTAAGTGCGCCGCCACGCTCGACTCATAACTGATTCTTTTACCAATTACTGAGACTAATCTCATACTCTGAAAGAAAACTACTGAGAGACAACAAGAAATTGGATAAAGTTATTGGTTCGGAAAGGATTACGCCTTTGGGTGGATCTTCTTACCTCCCCCACGCGCCCTCTGAAGCGAATTAATGTGAAATCTCGTGTAGGAAGTTCTCTTTCAATGAGATTTAATATCTAATCCGTTATCGTGCCCTGGATGCAGGATGAGGATAAACGAAACTCTTCTTCGCAAAGCACATCGACGACTAGTCTTGTCACACTCTCAAAGTGCGATTGTGATTTAAATGATATGTGAGACAAGTGAGATTGAGATTTCTAAAGAAACTTGAAGAGTTTCTGTTAGCTGCCGGTATCCCTAAGGATTTGCATCACTTAAGAAAGTGTACAACACTTTCCTCCTGAACAAACTAATCTATGAGAGTGCATCCTTCAGCCATTGCTTAACAGAACGAAGCGCATTGAAATGTGTGCAAATTGCTGTTGTCCTGAATTGTGTTTTCACTCGAAACTCTTGTCTGTAAACAATGGAATCTTGGGGCAGTGTGTCCTTTGGATATGTTATGTCGAAACTTAAATCTAATACTGCACCCATTGTCCTTCCTTAAGGGGGGCTGTTTCAAAGAATCCCCATTGTTGAATTTACTTGACAAAATCTGCATTTAAATGTCATCGTACAACGAACGCAAAGTTTGGTCAGGATGCTCTTTGCGTTCTGGGACTTCACTCGGAATCGGAGTACACACATGGGGTTTTGCATATCTCAGATTAAATTCTTACAATGAGCGACGAGAGGGTGCCACGCTAGCCATTGTTGGGTTTGCAAGGCGAACGTGTGGTTTCATAAATTTCTGTGAAATGTTCTTCAAAAATGAACTTCGGTTGTCTGGAGTGTATTATGGATTTAAATTTGTTGAATGCCTGTTGCCGTCCCTGAATGAGATTATCAGACAGAATGACAGGGTGAAATAAGAATGAAAATGTTACGTATACGCCAGAGTGATGCAAATTCATTTGTGTCAATTGTGACTTTCAGGGTGCCCACTACCGTACACAGGCTTGATGACTCACAAGCATGTCAAGATTTGCATATGAGTGGAAAGATATTGGTTTATGTTACCAATTAGTTGGGTGAGTTGAGATAGTTTGATTATATGGAAGAATTAATTTTGTATCGGCTCGTAAATCAGTTCCAATTAGCATTCAAATGAAGATGGGAACTTTGGGAAATGCAAAGTCGAACACTATGACTGACACTCATTAGAATGCTGTTCAAGTTTAAATCAATATTTTAGGCAATTACAACAGAAGCAATCAGAATGCGATCTGATTTGCTTGTGCTCTCGGTTTGTATTCTTCTCTGCAAACGATGAATCTCGTGGGGTGGTAAACGAATCCTGCAACAGAATAACAACTTCTCATAATTGGACGGGATACTATTCAGATATTGCAATTGAAGATGAGGCGAAACGAGCTGGTCTTAAGATCAACGAGGGGAAAACAAAGTATATGCTGTCGACTAAGAAACGTTCCGTCACACAACACCTAGGACAAAATGCATGTATCGACAATTATAGTTTTGAGGTAGTAAAGGAGTTTGTCTACCGCGTGGCAAACGTTAACTCCACAAATGACGACGTAGAACCACCCTTGGCAACCGATGCTACTTCGGTTTGTCGAAACAACTGGGATCAAAACTCCTGACTCGAAGGACCAAAGTCATGCTCTACAAGACCCTTATACCGCCAGTCCTGCTTTATGGAGCTGAAAACTGGAAGATAAGCAAATCTGCAGAGCTGATTCTTGGTGCCTTCGAAAGAAAAATTCTACGTCGGATATATGGTCCCGTCTGCGAGGAAGGTGAATGGAGGAGAAGATGTAACCGCGAACTCTACAAGCTGTACCAAGATGTGGATGTAGTCCGGAAGGCAAAAATTCGTCGACTACATTGGCTCGGCCACATCGAACGCATGGACAGCAACGCTCCAGCGAAGAGGGTCTTCGAATCTGAGCCTCCTGGTTCGTGAAGAAGAGGAGGACCGAACCTCCGATATAGAGACTAAGTCATCGCGGACGTAAGACAGCTTGGCCTTGATGACTGGAAGCAGCGTGCCCAGGACCGTCAGCGATGAAGGCAGCAATTGCTCAGGCTCTGACCCTTCATGGGTCGCCGGCCTGATAAGTAAGTAACTATTCAGATATATTAAAATAAATGCTTAGAACACAGAAAAAGATAATTTGAAGAGTGGAGCAGTGACACGTTTGCAATCCTTCATTTTCATCCAAAGAGGATCTGAGCGGGAATTTTAAAGCAAAATGCGGTAGTAGGTAGATCAAGAACATTTTTTGCGGTTAATCGGAGCAGACGCTCATGAAAACTAAAACCTGTTTCCGTACAAAGCACAACCTACAAGCAAATTAAGCCTCCTAAACTTGCTTAGAATTGGCAAACTAGAAATCGATTAAAATTACCGACAGCTGAAAAAAATACTTATTTATGTACGGGGTCATTTCAGATCTAGACATCGATGTGAACAAGGAAAGTTTCCGTATGTGAGAGTATACAGTTTTAAAGATTTCGATTTAAATGTATCTTAATGGAGGCCACTATTTTAAGATGTCGAATAAGGTTTTCTTCCACAGTGCTGGAAGGAGCTTTGAACTCTTGGGCTCTTGGAACTCCCTCTGGTTCTTTTGCCTTGCGGTGCCCACATTTACGCCATTTTCGTAATGCTGTCGTTTTTCTTTCTGATGGTATGTGATCCAATCCAATTCCATTTCCTTCTCTTAATCTGTATTGTTATTGGTTTCTCTCATGTCACTCTCAACAGGTTGATGTTAACGATTACCGTAATATTCGATATAGGGTGCGGAGATAGATACTGCCCTAACGAAGAGTTAAGTTTTTAAGGTCAAGTATCGCATACTTGAGAATACAGAAAAGGAACTACAGGCTGTAATGAACGTGAAGAAGGGGTACTTTATTTGATATGCTTTATTCACTACAATTGATTAAAGACTGAAACGACAAAAAAAGAAGAAAAAAACGTTCTTGCAAAAAATGGAGACGGTCCTCAGTTTCCAGTCCAAAGATGCATAGAAGTTATAAATATTCACATAGAGGCTAAAAAAGAACAAAGTAATGAAATTACAACCTCTTGTGGGACCGAATACGAATAATAGCAGTGAAGGTCAGTAGAGAGATATTAGACCAGATTATGATGGCACTAGTGTCATAGTCAAGCCACAGAGTTATGAACTAAAATGGGGGTTTCTTTGCCCATAAACGATTTCGCAGGAATAGAGGAGATGGGAGTAGATTTCCAACTTAGTCAGTATTCATTTTCTTAGCTTACAACAGTTGCTGCGGGAATTTTCAATTCAGCTGGCATGTGTACCGATGAGACAGTGCACGGTGGTGACTCCGAAAATTGCTTTACTTTCGATCGGTTTATTTTAATGATGGTACATGGTCGATGTACCATGTAATGATGGTCGCCGTGAAGTAGTGGTAAGTGCGTCGACCGCCAGGCAGAAGGTCGAGGCTCGATTCCCGGACGAGACACCTCGTATTTCTTCACGGCACACTCTCTTTAGAGTTCCTGACAACACTCGAAGAGTATCAATTGTCTATGAAAAGCTTCTGAAATCTCGCCGTTCGGAGTCGGCAAAAAACTGTAGGTCCCTTCTACTCGTGAGAGAACAGTAGCCCGCACAACACGAGTAGGCTGTTGTAGAAGCTAGGCCCTGGTCCCTTGTGGGCTGTAGTGCCACTCAATTATTATTATTATTACATTAAATTATGGTCATTTTCGAGCCACCTGCAAGTTGCGACTAATCTTGGAAGCGATTACCTTCTTCATAAAAAATACGTGACAGTCAACAAGAGTTTATGTGCATCAACGTTTGTTTTAGATAACTCTTCGAAAATGTTAGGATTTGTCTTAAGTAAAGAGCATTTGCGGATAAGTAACTCAATGAGTAACCCTGATTTAGTTTGACGGTAGGAGAAAAAAACCTCTTTCTATATGAATCATACCTTCATCAAAGAACTACACACTCAATAGCCATAATTCTCTTGATAAAAAATTTTTGAATTCAACGTTCTACTCACTTGACAGCACGTTTTCGAATAAAAACGAGCCTCCTAAAATACACTTTTCAATGTCTGACAACTAGAATCCCTCTTGCATAGACCAACAATAATATAATTCAATTCAAATGGGATCGAAGAAACTGTAGACCACATTTATGGTAACAAGCATAAAGCAAATTGTTTTTCCAAAACACTATACAGGTAGTTCTTACAATGACAATTTGCTGTCCCCTCTCTTCGTATCCACATAATCGAATTCTGAAATCAATTTCAAACCAACGACTAAGGCACTTATTGAATTCGCAAATATGCGGACAAGCATCACTTGGCATTCACCCTAAAGTATGCAGACGTTCAAATTTAAAGCACCACATAAGGACTCACTTCGTTTTTGAATTTCGTGCATTTTCACGATTGTGTTGTGAGAATCGGAGACTTGTGCCAGACATTTGAATGATCCCATTGGAGTGATTCACGGCAATCTTTTTCGTGTCAATGTTGTTGACACAGGAGACGGTGTGTTAGGCAGATCCCACAGGAGTTTGGCAGCAGTTAAATTTTGACAAGTGGAGAGGAGGCAAATTGAAGAAAGTTTAAAGTTAAAGAATGTTTAATTCAATAACAATCATTTGGGAGTGATTCCAGGGAAATGAATAATTTTCATCTTTGGAACTGGTTTGGGTAATGAGCCGTTGTCTGCTGTGAGCAGAAAATACCAGAAAATGTCAATTTGTAAAGACAAACGTCTTTATTCTTAAGTTGGCAGAGTCAGTGATAGCTGTCAGTAACATCTGTTTCATATTTCATGTTAATATACTCATTAGTGTTTGAGATCCTTGTAAATAGCATAAAGCGTATTTTTAAAAATGTTTCCAATGACTGAAACTTTTCAAAACTTTCAAAGAGGACTGCATATAGATACTTTGAAATCCGAAAAAAAACCTTATGGCAAGAGTGAGTTTTGCTACTATTTAAGGAAAATTAAACGAATTTAGGAGAATTAATAAGGCATACTTGATTAATTAATAAATTCCCATTTTTTTTACCAACAGTAAACTGAGAGCTTCTTTTTTTTATTTTTTTATTTAAAATGCATTTTTTTATTTTTTATCTGATAGAATTTTAAAACTAGGTACAAAACGCTTAACCTAGGTACGACTAAAATGAAATCTTATAAATACTTACTGGCTCTATACGGGCTATACTATATACTCTATACTAAGAGCTTCTTTTAACGTTGTCTATGCTGCTTTTTTGCGTTATTGTGTTTGTTCTAGTAGCAATATTTTCGTCTAATAAATGAAACAGTTAGCAGGCTGCGAAAATGAGAAACTGAAATGAGTCAAAATCCCTATTTTTCTGTACTAATTCGTGTCATACTCTAAAGATGAGAAAATATGGAGTCGTCGGACTCTTGTATTTGGAAAAAAATTAAACAAATTAAAGCAAATAGAGCAATGCCAGAAGTTGAAGAGAATAATGTTGAGTTCTGCTTTAAGTAAAAGTCTTAAGTCTTTAACCAAATTGCTCTGAATTGGTTGAAGCCAGTAGCAGAACAAATATGAAACGCAGCATATCTAAGCCGATGTTCAAATACATATCTGAACTATAAGCAAATGCCAGATTTGCGCTTCTGCGTTCCTACACATCAATAAAAGTATTCATTACCTTTGTAAGCAGTCTTTGGTCATTTTTCGTTTAAAGGGCTTACGAAACCGAGTAAAGGTCAAAGGAGGTCCTTTAAACTTTTAGCTTCGAAATATCAAATCTTTTTTAAAAACTAATCCTTGAACAACGAGAAAGAATGCTTAGGATATACATGATTGATTCATATTTCGACTCACTAAAATTGAATAAAAAACCTTAATTTCACGTAGAAAAATCCGACATTTCACCGTCTAACAGGTAAAGATGGCTTATATACATTTAGACTTAGAGTTGTACCGTCACATACGAGCGAATAAGGAAGATAAAGAATGAGAATTATGGTAACCTGACAATCTGCATTAAAAAAATGGTTATAAATGACGTGATTTATGGTTTGCCAAATTTATTTAGGTTTTCATAAAAAAGGCACTTAGAAGGGCCTTCGGCTTTGTGGCGATTGACGGAAGATGCCATGTATGTGGCATGTTAATGGATGCTTTTATTTTCTTTCTCATTTAGGCACAGCCTACCGAATTCACAAAACATTGAAATATTCCTCATCTTTTCGAAGACCTAAAGACGAATGTGGAGTTTTCATTAAGGATGTCAGACTACTCGATTTGTTTTGATGAAGATGGGACAACCTCACTTTCCGTGAAGATGCAGACATACTGCATGAATATCATGACGTTCCAGCATTGGTGGGGCAGAGGTTAGTTAATCGTCGAAATTTCGGTTAAGAAGACGCTGCAGTTACTTGTACCGAAGTTGTTTTTTTGTCTTCCATCTACCATATAAATGAACATTAAAAATTTGAATATGGTCATAGAACACGCTAGTACACTGATTGACACTGATTTAAATGCTTTCCAAGTTTTTTTTTTTTCATGAATCATTCATGGACAGGATGCCTCAAAAACCTGTTAATTAGATGGATCTGATTGCCGACAGATTGCTTAACCAAGAGGAAACACACAATCAGTGTGGACAAGGAAGAATTCAATGAAAACCCTTCTCTTGTGTTAGTCTTTTCAAATTCCAATCGCATCACCTTAAGACCTCTTCGAACAATGAATTCTTTCCCGGAACTTGGTTCAAACTTTTAAACAAGTTCTGGTAGTACTTACACAGGAAATCACTTGATACTCCCGATTGTGGGAGTGCAGAATTCCAAACGTACTGAAACTCATCTTCTGAAGCACTCTCTCAAAAGCCGCACAAGTCTTTCTGAGAATAAAATTTCCTCTTGTACCAAAAGTTTTCTTAGGTTCACCAGCAATCATTATCCGGCGAAACATCGACACCAGTTTGTATAAACGGTCAATTGAATGATTGAATGTGGAAGAGGTTTTTGGGATGCACTTAGTTTTGCTGAATCGAGAGAAGACGTCCAAAAAACTGCGATGTTCTTAGAATATCCAAACTGAACTCGTTAGTCATTTAAAGGACTCTGCTAAGTTTGTCTGGGCATACGTGGTGTCAAAACAAATCGCGTCATACGTGCAGATGCTATCAAAAACAGGCATACATAATTTTGAAAAAGTGAAAATTTGTTTCCCGATATAGTCTCATATTAGCTGGATACACTTAACCCAGCTCTATTAACTGGTTTAAAAAATACATTTTTGGAGGTCAATAATTTATATCTCAGCCGCGCCGATAACTCCCTTATTCAACTCAAATGTCTTCGCAGTGGGTGAAGTTTTCACGTTTGGAAGCAGAACGAAGTTGCACGAACCCATACCTGGAAAATACGCTGGATGGGGCAGCATTTCGTAGCCTACTTCATTGAGTTTGGGCATGGAACAGAACATTTTCCTTTGCCGAATGGTATCGTTTCTTCTGCAATTTAGCGTCTAATAGGCTCAATAATCCGGTAAAAAAGCGTCCTATGACTGCTTCACTCCACCCCATGCTCTTGATGTAAATCAAACCTTGTGAGACCAACAAAACAGTGGGTAGTGGAATGACGGTCTTGACCTCATTTGGACATGTTCGCCAAGTGAAGTCCACTGTTTAGGTTGATCCTAAGAATCTTGTGTGCATCATTGGATTCACTGGTTTCGTTGATAGTCACGAAACGATGCAGAAACTAGCTTGCATTTTGCATAAACAGCGAAAAACCATGCTTCGTAGTGGTTTCACGGTTGTATTTGTTGTTAAGAGTGAACATAAATCCAGCTACTTAAACTTTAAGCAGGCTATGCTCCATGCGGTGTTATAATGACTTTTGTGAATATCTGTTGTTTAACGTAAAGAAGCCTCACTTTTTTTTTCAATCAGATAAAGATATCAAAAGCAGCATTTACTCGTTGACGGTTTTGTGCATGTACTAGTATATGGTTGGGACATTTTTAAGCAGATTACCTAAGCCTGTCATGAGGAAACCTTCATTGACTCCGTGACGTTGTGAAATAATTTGAAGACTTTTGAATTTTTTAACCAAATTTCAGACCTGGAATTACATGTTCAAGGATTCCATCAAATCACAGAAAATTATCAGGGACAATAAATACTCTTCTTAATGACCCGAGTCTCGTCGTTTAGTAAAACCGTGTGTTGTTTTAAAAATAAGACTCCCCAAACGGTGCAGTTTGTTGACGTAGCATAGTCTAGGATTTGATTCTTATATAAAATAAAGGACCCACAAATAGACTAAGAAAACGCCATCAATTTTTCCATCTATCCCAAAAAAATTCTCGTTTCGACACTTTCAAAAATAAATTTTGTGGGATAAGGGACTCAAAAAGCGCTACAAATTTCAATGAAAACTCACATTTATCAATAAGATGTATTTTTGAATGATTGTTACATTTTCGAATGTGATTGATCACAACAAAGATGGTGAGCAGTTACAGAAAATCGGTTAATATCACACGGAAGGTCTTTGTGATGGAGCATAAAGCGCAACAAACCTTACTTCTGTTTAAAACGTCTGCTTTAAGGGATACACGCAAATTCTTATTCGCTCCAATAACGATACTAACTGATTCCCTCAAAATCTGCAACATTTCCAACATCCAAATAAATGAATGACGTCTTCGCTTATGTTCAACCAATTCCAATGCGTGAAGGTCAACAGATTTGAGTACGGATATGTGCCCATATCTAAATGGAAAACAACTTGAGTTGACTAAAGCCCCATCCGCCTAATGGGGGCAGCTCAAAATCAATATTTTTTCGATTCTAACTCCTGCGATGTGCATGAATATTTTAGCTCCAAGGTGACTATAACAAAAGCTACAATATCAGAATTGAAAAAAATTCAATTCCTTACCAGTCTCAGTGGCGAAAGGAATTTCTGAGTTGTGCCCGGCGAAGTGAAGCAACACATTTTTGAAACACCTGAAGCATCACCCGACACACAAGGAAAATAACTGTAGCATTGACATTCTTAAAGACCTCCATCATCCAACCGAAGGACGTAGGAATGCATCGTTCAGCTCATCTCATCTTTAATATCGTAAACAAAACCATCTCTCCACTTCCCTTTAGTTCTCATGCGCGTAAACTCTCCAATCTGCTGTTGGTTACGTTCTAAAATTGTGGAACTTGTTTATTCGACGGCTTCACAAGACCACAGGCAGAGGAGTTCGCTTCATGAGATTCCCAACGGAGACCTGAATCTGACGTATGAGTGTTCACCTCAGCTCTGCAACAATTCTAAGGCGGAATATATCGGCGAAAAACAGAATGGAGTGTACACGGCGCTCGGCATTCATTTTTCACCCCATTCCATGAAGCACACTTAAGCTTCATTAAATTCCATTCAATTGAAAACTTGATTCCACCAAGCGGGAGTGAAGGGAAGGCGGTATTGTCGTCTAGACCTGCCACTTAAAGCTTATTAAAATAACGCCAGCACTATGTGTAATAATTTGTCACTGAAAACTTTGTTCCGCGGAAAATACATGAACTGAAATATTTAATAGAATTTGAAGAAGCAAGGGTGCGTGGGTACAGTTGAATGCCAATCAGTTTTGGGGAGTACAAGGTTGATGCTAAAGCTCAGACTTTAAGTGGAACAGATGGTGACTGTTTTTAAACATATTACGAGTAGTGACCTTCAGTTTTGATGAAGAAAAGGATGTGGGTTCCCAAAGGAATTAAGCTGACAAATTGTTGTTCTTATTTCTGAATCTAAACATTTGACATTGATGTCTTATTGTTTTGCGGAATTTGTCAAAGTGACCGATTAAGGTCAAATACAGGGTATGCAAGGAAAATCAAATGGCGACTAAGGAGAAAAGTCTTCTCTACTTACTAAGAGAAGTGCAAAGGTATTGTAGGACTTACAACCGGAGACAGGTTGATATGGAGCATCACTTAAAGAAATTGCTGCCGATTGACTCCGACATCGATGACATTAGACCGTATGAGTCCTATAACAATCTCAAATTGTCTATAAAGTGTCAGACAACAGTGCAAGTAGTTGAGCGAAAAAGTTTACGTTTGTGGCTACACTTGAACTCAAAACTGTCTTGTTTAGCAAATCAAGCTCAATTATAAACAAGGAAACTTTAATTTTTGAGAAGTATTTGTTCACCTGCTTCTAAAGCAGAATATTGCTTCAGACTTTAAAAGGCTCATTTAAAGTAATGATTAGTTTCTCGGAAGCAAAATACAAATTTGGAAATATAAAGAGTAAATTTCCGCAATTTCCATTAAAACAGAATTCCGAGGATAAATGTTGTATAGAAAAACTAAGCCATCATTGTGAGAATGCAGGTGATTAATGTTACTGGGAAATCATTTTCAAATTCGTGAGGAAAGAGAAGTTAATTGTGAATTATTCCTAGAACAAATAATTCACTTTAACTTCTCGAAAATTAAACGTTGTGAGAGATATTCTGTTTATCAAATAATAGATTAAACAGTGCCTTAAACTTTAAGAATAAATTTAGTCTTATCGTAGCTATTTTTAAATATTGTATAAGGTTTATTCATAATAGTTAAATAAATTCATTAAAGCAAGCAAAAGCCTTTTACTTGATATTGAATCCGATAAACAAAGACTAGCGAAATAAAGTGCCTTTGTCCCTTGTGGGGTGTAGTTACACCCAATTTTTGTTTTCAATATGCCAATGAATGAAAGTATAAAATAAAATTTGACCAAACTCCGACTCCAAACGACGAGATTTGAAAAACTTTTCAAGAGTTCTTCACTTCACTTTCAAGAGTTCAAAGTTGCAATTCTCCGCCACACTGCCCCACGCAATAATTTTTGGTGCCAGCACACCATTATACTGCAAAGCAGTGTACAAGATTAAGTAAAAAGACATACGTTGAAGAGAGGACTGCTGGCAAGGATAAATTAGGTTAAGATGATTCAGTGCAGTTTGTAAGTGAAGATTTAATAAAGTGTTCGTATAAAGAAAAGTAAGAAATGTGCAGATGGTAATTTTGTTGCTGACGCCCATTTACAAAACTATAAAATTACTTAATACAAAAATACGAACAATTTCTCAAAAACGGAATGGCAAACAAAATTCATCTCTGTTTTCTTTTTTTTTAATAATATTGCGCTAACGCATTTCGAAGCTGTTAAAAATGTGTCACAACTAAGAAAATTCAGAAGTACTCCATTAGAGAATGAAGCAACAATTTTTATAGTAGCTTTTGCTTTAAAGGATTTTATTGCAAAAAACACAACGATGGAGAACATACATTATATGTTGGCTAGTTCCACTGAACATTCTTAAAAATATTTGCCAAGTAAACACAAACAATAAGAATTTAGACCATTCCAAGCCAAATTGAGCTCATTAAGAGCTCTATGTTGGCGTAAGGAACTCACGATGACAAGTATAAGAAGCTTAATATTACCTCCAGCACAACAGTGATATCATTTTATACATTTCTTAATGTTGGGCAACACATTTTTTATAAACACTTTACCAAAGCAACTTTAACAAAAATCGCTTGAGACAGTTTCGTGCTAATTCTTAAAGCGACGGGATTACAAGTATCTCTTGGTTATGTGTTTTCATTATTTCAGGCTGTGTTTAATTCCACTTAGTCCACTTATTGAACCTTAACTGAGCAATTTATTCCACCTCCATTAAATACCATTAAGCGATGACCAGGGAACAACGAGGCATGTTCGCAGCCAAATAAAAAGAAAAGCGAAATAAAGAAAAATCTCCCCGGTGTTTTGGTAAATTTTTAAAATGAAAACTCTATATTCAATATCAATATTTACTATTCAATTTGAGGATTGGGATTTTTGTTTATTATTCAGGGATTTTGGTAATGTCTTCTCACAAAATTTTGTTGAAGATGTTACATTTCACACAAGGTTTGTGTATTGCCAGATGCAATTTACATTACCAGAGGTAGCACATTTGAGAGGCATTTATGGACGATTTGTAAATGCAGTTTTTTGTATTGTTGATAAATTGTATGATTTCGAGATTTTTGACAAAATAAAGGAAGTTTCATATGTTTAAGCATATGATTGCCTTTATTCTTTTAAGAGTAAAAGACATGAAAATTTGGACGTAAGTTAAAAGTGTACATCCCTTCCTTATGATTTCGTTCAAAAATTAAACAACCATAGTGTGTCTATTTGCATGTTTATCACCCCATACATGTAATAAAAACCTAGAGCACAATGTTTGGAAGAGAAAAGTAGACATTGGGAATGTTTGAGTATAGTTCCCATATGCATAGGATGCAGTTAAATATTCAATTAGTAGTCTCCACTTGAGTACATATATAACACACCATTCAATAAGTTCCGGGACATATAGGGGGCACCACTAACAATAAAATGAACATTAAATGAATAATTTTTGTTAGTCTTGCGCCCTATATGCCCCAGACTTATTGAGGGATCTGTTAAATTTGAATTGGTTGTATCTAAAAAATACAGGCGTAAATACAAGAACTAAAGAATCAATGCGATGGGTTTTAACTTTCATTCACTTTTAAACCTCAAAGGAATGACAATCAAAACCAAATCTGTAGCCGTATAGACAAATTATAAAGACAACGTCCATACCTCACCCTCACCCGACTTCTCCGTTCACAGGCTAAACTTCCAGCGAAAATAATATCGTTTGCGCAAAAGTCATATCGTTTGCGCTCAACTCTAGGAAATTCGGAAACGTGTGTATTAATTGTGTCCCATTTTTCTCAGTACGTAGGTCTAATAATTATCCAGAACCTGGTGTACGTTAATATCACCTCGTTAAGGAACAATTGAATTCGTGAGACGTAGCTGTCGGCTCGATTATCACTCTCGTTTCTACTGATTTGTATCCCATTAAAAGTACAAATAATAATTTCCAGCGAAAGTCTTTCTCAAGTCACATTGACATTGATTTTGTTTTAAATTGCTCCTTTTGATATTTCGTTTCTCGGATTTCCTAGTGGAAAGTCATATTAGTGAGAGGAAATGTCTAGGAATTTCGTTGAAACTTACGTCAAACATTGACCAGAGGAAACTTCTTCATTTCGAATTCATGACACTACTGTCAACGACATCTCCACCAAATTTCACGTTCAAATATTAATCAGTGATACGCTCTCTTTAAGCAATAACAAAATTTTTTCATGTGATGATGTCCGCAAATATTTGGAGATATCGGCTACCAAGAAGTTCAATATGTTGCTTTTGGGTTTTTAGGAGTGTAGCAAAATATTCAGGATGACAATCAACATCAGCTACTGATGAAAAGGAATTGATGGTAGTATCAGAAGAGGACTTTGCAGGATGTTATGAATATTTGGAAAGGAAACGTGGAACTATTTGAAAAGAGTTGAAATAAATAATTCCTCTAAATAGGTTTCTAAATAATATGATTTATAGAATTGTATGTCTACCTTTTTTGCCACAGTAGCATCAAAACGACGTTTTCTGTTCCACTTTCCGAATCAGTGCTTCTTCTACTGACTCATTTATCAGGCCCATGGTCTACCTAAGGCTAGAGATGCTTTCGCTGATTGTCTAATGCACTCTGTTCTTAGTCATCAAGATCAAGCTGTTTTGTATACGCTTAGTCACTTAGTCCTTCTACCGGAGGTTCCTCTTTTTATCGAAGGAAGAAGGTTCGGATTCGAAGATTCTCTTAGCTGAAGCACTGATTTCCATGCGCCCAGCAAGAACTGTCGACGGATGTTTTGGCTTCATATCATGGAAGCGACTTTAGAGTTTGCGGTTAGCCTGCGTTCTCTTTTATCGTAGACAGAACCATATATCTGACTAAGATTTTCAGTTTTGAAGGCACCAAGAATCAGCATGAGACTTTATATAACAGGACTCGAAAAGTAAGGCTTTTACGAAACATAGACCTTTGAGTCAAGAGTCCGGTCCCGAGGTGTTTCGATAAACTAATGAGCACGGGTTGACAAGGGCGGTTCAACATCGGATCTCCACTGTAATGTCGTTAGTTGAGTTTACATTGGCGGTAGACAAACTCAGTCGCCATCCCCAGTAGTGTGTGAGAGAACGTTTAATGTTCGAAAGCACATATTTTGTATTGTCCTAGTTGACCAAAAGCACAGCCCGCTTCATTTCTTCTTTAAGTGTCGCAAATACTTCCACTACGGCACATTGGAAGACAATTTTTCTTTTCATCGAGTCACCTTTTTTTGAGGAGCTGCAATAACTGCGTCAACAATGGCAAGATTGAAGGCGTTGTTTTTATCAAGGAGTTGTACGTATCGAGGGTTGCGTCCAGTAAGCTATAATAATGGGAACCAGATGATGCAACAAAGCGCAACCTATCACAAAATGGTGTGAGGCATTATTGGATCTCTCTTTTCAACTTTTTTTCCAATAAACATCCGAATTGCCAGGCATATCCTGCCAGTTGTTCTTTTTTTTTAATATATTCCCCAATGCACTGGAATCCTTTGTAAAGTAATTACCAAGCGTTTGATTGGTATGTCGACTAGATCTCCACTCGATTCAAATTCTGATCAGGAATCCATTTGACTGGAGAAAGGAGCATTGATTAGTTCAAGTCCTATTCCTTTCGCTGTCATGGAGACACATCTCACAAGGATCAAGGTATGACCCCACATCCAACTTAATTAACTTCCAATCCGAGTGCAAGTTGATTCGCACTCGTTACCCAGCAGTAAGTTGCTTCCTACACAGGCTCTCGCATCCTTTCTGTGCACTCCAAAGGTGGGTCATGCAGCACTGCCAGGTTGACAGAATGTCTGTTGATGAAAATTCGATGATAGAAGTTAGAAGGAGTATCTATGTGAGGTATTAAGTGCATTTCAAAGAGCAGGAATGCGATTCCTTGAAACAGTTAAAAGCGCTTTCCGGAAGATGAACGACGAATGATGAGTTCTCGGATGAAGACTCTATTAAATTGGAATTGAATCCTTTGAAGTAAAGTCGTCACTTCAGTCAAACGAGAAAGAAAGTCAATTTTGATGAGAATTCATTTCACTTCGACAGAAATTATTCCCCGGCAGAAAAAGGTGTTCAATGTATTCAACGAAAAAGTGGAGGGATCGCAGTAAGACCCCTTCTCTCGAGAAAGAAAAAATTATTATGCAAACGACAGAAATTTGTAAGAAAGCACCAAACTCGTGGTTACATATTAAGCCCCGCTAGCCCTGCAATCACAGACTGACCGTGGCCTCCAGGGGATGATGATGATTTGTTTCTACTAGATGACACGGATACTTTTCGTGGAAGAGGACAAATGCCTTCTACGGAAACGAAAGAATCGAAGAATAGGGGGAAAACTTTCGAATTCTGATTGGATTGGCCCAGGCGACGCTGTTGTGATTGACTAATTAGCTTCTACCTTCCGGATGATGGGGAAATTTGATTCCAATCTGGCTGGAATTTGATGAGATTTTCCTTCGGCATCAATTACGCAAGTGACGGTTGGGTATGATTGACTAACTAGCCTCAACGGTGAGAGAATTGACGCAATATAGCGACGGGATGCAAACATTGATGTCGTGAAAAATTTTGTAAGGACCACGGGAATTAGAAAAACTAATTGCGTGACACACTAACTTAACATCGGAACAACGAATTGAAAAGGATGTTACTTGTATAGCGGACGATCGTTTACCCGTATGCATATTTTTATTCTGCAAATTCGCAAAGGCCAACCAGTCGGTACGACCTGGAACGCAAAGTGTTTCTGTCTGAAGCTCTGTCCACATTTCACAAAACCCTACAATGTGACAAAAAAATTCTCCTCATACAATGATGACTGCTGAGCCTCGTGTAGAAAAACATCCACAAACAAGGGCATGACAAGTATTTATCTTTGCATGACACCGCATAGCGCTCATAAGCCTATAAGATTTTAAATATCTCCGCTGAAGTATGTGAATCCCATTCGCTGAATCATATCATCTATCTACATGCTGAAAAGGGTATGACAGTGTCCTATCCTCTTAGGCATGTAGATTCCTTTGTCATACGATAGCAAACCAAACGCTCAAGGACATCGAGTCGTTTTTCAAAAATGTGTCCGCCACTAAACTCCACTAACAGCTTCATCGCTGAACCGAACGGAAAATAATTTATGGGCACTTAAGTTGAACCGTTTTCAGTTTCGTCGCGAATTCGTTTCGAATTCCATTTGGGTTGCGCCAGGATGAAATTGATATGGGGATCATGTCGAGTGGGGGGGGGGGTGTATGAACCACACGTGCCTGAAACAAGGGTGAGACTGGGATGGTGCTATGCTTTCATTTCTTTCACTGGGTTTGTCGTGGTATCGTGTTTTTTTCATTCAACCCAACTCAACCTATTTTGAGAAAATTTTTTTGGAGTCTAGTCTAGGTAGGAATGATGGACTTCTTTAAATTGAAATCTTGTCTTGGCTGCAATCTTTTTTCATTCCTATTCAAAGGTTAAGGACGCTATAACGAAATTTTTGAAAACATTTCTTCACCTCTTTGGGAAAAATTTGTCGAAAATTTGTTAAGAATTACTGTCCCGTCAAGAAGAATTTATCTTTTCCTTGTTTAATTCGCTTTGTCCCAATGCCTGATGCGATGCCCCTATAAACAGAATCCACTACACCACGGCAAACAGACAAACACTCTTTTGTCCAATCATTTCACTTTTCCTCCTTGGGAGCAAGCATATGCAACCAGTGTCAGCCACCCCTTTACTCAGACGCTCTTCCCCCGTACTCCTCTCCCTAATTCCTTTAAACTTTCAAAAGCCTACAAAGCAATAATAAATTACTGACACCTGAGTTTGAAATTCCATTGAGTTCGTCAAACTTCCGTCGCCTTAGGCAAATTACACAATTTCCTCCCACAAAACGGGTGGCATTCCTCAAAAAATTCAATTCCATCGTTAGTTGCCCTATGGGCAACTTTCCATCCACTCCCCACTTCCAATTACCAAACTTAAATTGTTATTCTCTTCCGGAAATTAGATTCCACCCGAACTCTGCGTGGATCACGAGGGCATCTTTAAGTCATTAATTCAAACTGCAAGATGGTACTTCAACCCTCACTCACCCGCCCCCCCGGTGGAAAACGTTCAGGGAATGTGAGTCATTTGCGTCAGACGACCAACAAGCATTTAATTACGCCCCACAGCTCGACCGAGGTGACAGATGCGCCCATTCAGACACACTTTCTGATCGATGCGGTCAACATGATGCCCCGCGTTGAATTATGGAAATTCTCTTTTTTTGAGTCTCAGCTCCAGGGAAAGGGCTCTTTATACAGTGTCTTGGTTTTCCTTTGCTCTTGCCGGGTAATTTGTTTATTGCTCCCAGCGTCAGGGCATCATACCACTCGAACGGAATGGTGGAATGTGTGTCTGGCCATTTCCTTAGAATTCTGCATACTTCTGGCAAAATGTCGTAGAATGTGATCAGTTTTTATTGAGATTTTTCATTTTACGAGTGAGGTGGCGGGTTTCAAATTTGAAAAGAATTTTCGGACTCCCTGCCAGAGGGGACCACGTGAGTGTAGAACGAGGACTCTCAAGGCGTGTACGGCTGCAAGGAAAACAAATTAATATTCGCAACGCGATTGCGATGATTGAACAGACACATTTTTGGTGCTTCAGTGATGAGTAAACTTAATTTAAAAAGTCTACATAGCACGCTGTGTGTATTTTTAGAGACATTCACTTTTTGTGACTTCCCGCGAAGATGTTTGTTTTTCGCTCTTTCTTTCGGTATTGTCCGTTTGCTATTGAAGAACCGTTGAAGTCTGCACAAGGGTGACAATATTCAGGATCATGGCGACGTTCATATTCGACAAGAGTGGAACCATATTACTGATAAATCCATTTCCTAAATGTGGCCATATGTGTAATAATTTAATTGAGGGGCACTTAAGTCCACAAACTTCTACAACAACTATTCGTGTTGTGCTTGCTCCTGTTCTCTCGCAAGAAGAAGAGACCTACAGTTTTTTCGGCTAACAAGTTGCTGACAACACTCGAAAGAGCTGGTGCCGTGGTGTTCCGCCCAAGAATCGAACCTAGACCTTCAGCGTGTGGGTTGACGCACTTACCCTCTACTCTACTACGCCACAGTACCACCAGTCCATATATATGTATTCCTCCAAAATCTCTACACATTCTCTTCCACATGAGTGATGAATCACTCAAGAAATATAAGGACAAATGCTAGTAAGTGACAGGAACGAGTGCTTTTCAAGAAGTGCCGAAACAACCCAGGTTGGACCTTGGCGTCTCTTTTGGTAGCTGCTTCCAGTTACGCAGCGCATAACTGATTAATTTTTTTCTGCACTCTTGGGCTCCATCTCAGACTTCTGTTGCGTTGCCCCATTAGCTCAGAGCCAAAGACTCATCATGCGGAAGCATTGTTGTTCATCCACTTTACAAGGTCTAGACATGTTAAGCCTGTTTAGGTGCATACCGCCGTATAGCCTATAAAATTCGCCATTAATTCTCCTTTTCCCAAAACCATCAACACAAGCAGGGCCAAAAAGAGCATGCAGAACTTTGTCTCAAAAAAAGATCAAGTCCAAATCAAGTCAATCGCGTTCAACATGTTCCATTATCGGAGCTGATTCACCGTGAGGTATGAATTTCAACAACCCTCCTTTAAAATACACGCGTGAGTCGTATCAAACTGTTTCATCATATTTGTTCAAAATCGTTTGGCAAGTCATCCTGAAGAGGCTCACATCACAATCACATCTCTTAATTGTTCAGCTGTAAGAAGGAAATTAGCTCGAATTACTTGCGATTCGAGGATGTTACGTTGCTCATAATCCGACTACTTAAACCACTTTTGCCCATACCATTAATAAAATTAAGAACCTCTAGGGAAGACCGTAGCGAATTAATTTGCTGTCGTTCTCAGATTGGCCACGTCGACAGGCTATGTGCTGCCAGAAATTAAAGAGCATAGTCTTGGTAAGATCTAGTTTCAATAAAACAGCACTACAAGCCATACAGCGCATAAAACAATGGACTCTCGTCGTTATTTTGGTGCGATAGCACGCCTTTGTAGTACTTTTTCTGGGGATATGTAAGGCTCTAAGGAATAAACCATATACGATTGAGATACCAGTCGCTATACTCAAACGAGTCGCCTAAGATTGAACCTTTCGAATTGATCACCTCAGATCTAGTTGCGAACAACTTCTACATGATATCATTTTCAAAAAGTAAACGCCATGAGTTGGTCTTTTAACCAATAAGACAAGTTTTAAGTTCACTTTCCTATTTTTGTCTTTCAGTTTATATTGCACATCAATCCACACAATGAATCACCCTTTACAAAACCAAAGAGGGCTCTATAACTCAATTACCTCTTCAGGGATTCAGGGATCTGCAATGACAAAAGTGATTGTTGTAGCTATTCACTGCGGGGCCGAGGTGACTACCTTAATGCTACTCCCTGCATTGCTCTGTTCGAGACGTTGGTGTTGTGTGTCCTTTCTTGATGACAGCATATACCTTCTTTAACTCTCGTGTACCGGCAGACCTATCTTACCCACCCCCGTTCAAATACCAGACAATGGGTGCTAGATATTGATGTCTAGCCCAATAACGTCAATGTCGCTCTGGTAAACCATAAGCTGAACGGACTTTTGAAAGATCTAGTTAAACTGTTGTCCGTAGTCCTTAACTGGAGACACAACAAATGCGAACAGAACAGACTGCCGGCAAGGACAAAAGAAACTTTTGATACAGCTTGGCGATTAACAAAATATGATGAGTATTCCAATTTTGACGGAAAAACTGAATTTTAGTGACTTAAGTGTCAAATAGTCAAATCCGATGTCCTAAGTTGCCCGCCTTTTTATCCGAAATGCTGAAAGTTGTTGCGTTTATCGATTTTCCGCGGATCGACCTTGTAGAACAACTTATCACTTCCCATCAACCCATTCCCAGACCTAGGATGTCTCAGTCACAATAAAACTGAAAAGAAAGTGTTGTGTCAGCTCAAAAATTGTCGTTTCGCGCATTATTCGACCGCCTCTGCTCACCATTCGTTCGCCCATAAATCTCGCTTAATTAGACATCAATCGATTAACTGCAAAATCGCTGAGCACACACGCCCTAGTTCACGAATCCAATGACGGCCCACGAGAAGACAGTTCGTTCGACATTTAATTCAACTCAGAAGGGAAGTAAAAAAAAAATGCAAATCCTGACAAAAAAGAAAGAAATTAATGCTTTCCTCCCCCCCCCCTCATTCCGTGAATGGATGAAGCCCCCTTTTGGAAATATATGCATATGGGTTGGACGGCAGGAATTCCACTGACCCATTGGTGCGTGCATGAACTCTGAACTTTGAAAGTGCTTCCCACACTGCTGGGTGCCCTGTTTGGATGTCATTGCATACACACAGTCATGTAATCCGAAGGACATGTGATCCTGTGCTCCATCAGTTCATTTCTAAACGCTAGCAAATATTTATTCTTTCTCTCGATGCGCCTCCTTTTTATTCTCGGTCACCCTCACAGGCGTGAGGACCTCGGAAGGATGTTCGCATTTACAAATACATGCGGGTCTCTGTGTGTCGTTGTTTAGGATGGATAACAGCCGTCAAGAAGATGACCCCTGTCCCAGTGACAACTGCTTACATTTATCGGAACCGATATTGATGCAAATTCCGGAGACACGTGTAGGATGTGTCTGCTGATGTAGTTAAGTGAATACATTTGGATAAATTGTGCTTGATTGGAGGGGACATGCTCAATCCTTGTTGGACATTTCACTTTGGGCACACCAATTACGAAGGGGACAGACTTATGGGGCTCTTAACATGTCATCCCGAATGTACGTCGCCAGAGAAATGTGAAAGTGAACGATTCCATTTGGTTTGACTTTGTGAAAGGAGATTTTTTTTTAATGCACGCAATTGGATTTAATTCTTCCAGTCATTGGAGGTAAAAGGTTTTAAATGCTATCCTCACTTATCTTGATTAAACGATTTTGAAGAATGACAATTATCACACTCCAGCCAGAGATGATCATTCACACATAGCCCTTAATATTGGTCAGAGGATTATATTAAGCTACTGTGAAATTTTTTCTAATTTATGTTTTGCTTCTTTTAAAGGGGTAGAAAATGAGGATACTTGGGAGGGATTCGATGAGCCGATTCAATTCTCTTTTGCTGAGACGGAAAGCAAATTGTATTCTAAATAGCATGCAATCTCCATTAAACGATTGGACAGTGAAAATACGGTTTTCCTGCAGTTCCCCTTCAATAAAACAACCGACCACAGATCTACTTCTTTTTCTTGTTCCTAAGGAGACACTACAGATCGGGGTGGACCTCGACTCATATGTTTCTGAAACGAAACCGGTCTCACGACAGCTATCTTCAACTTATTTCAAGTTAACTGAGGCTCTTTTCGAATTGCGTGCGCCATGTCAGATGAGTACTCTCTTTGTTGCTTTGTGACAATGGCTCAAACTAGAAGACTTCCCATCCTAGAGCAATGTTATCTGTGCACTCGGCATGACCTAACAATCCTTAGTGTTGTGCTTCATAAACGCTTGACTAAGCGCACGTCACTTTTTAGCCCAAAAAATTTGCTTTGATTTTTCAACTCCAGAGAACTTTAACGCAAACAGGACCTGATAAGCATTTATTGAGGGTCTTTAGGGCTTTCTGCGTCATAGAGTAGAACAGGGATGATTAAGATGTTCCACAAAGCTAACTTGGTCGTTTGGGTTTGAGCTTTGTTACTGAATTCCCTCTTGAATCAAAAGTAGCTACTGACATGAGTAATAATGCGTTTGATTTTTATACTGTTGTTAGTGGGATGAATGAAATTGTTAACTGCCTCAATGTTATTGCGACCCATTGTGACACTGCATCGGAGGCTTCGATCCATTCCGTTTTCCTTCTATAATGGATGTCAAATGCTTTGCGCTCGTTTATCGACAGACCAATGTAAAACGCTCCCGTTTCAATACCACCAAACGCCTCGTCTAGTTCCTCCAATGTCATCCCTGTAAGCCAGCAACTGGACTTTTGGAAGGTTAGGCTTCTGATTTAGTTTCAAAGGCACAAAACATTCATAGTATCGGTGTGTCCGACCTTCCGTGATGTCTCTCATGTCACTTTGACTTTTCATGTCTCCTAAGGCGATATTCATGAAATTTCAAACAAAGGTGCACTTGACCTACCGAAATAAGTACGGTGCGGTTTGTCTTGAAAAAGGGAATACAGCGCGAAGACATCGAGGATAATTGTTGAAACAGATTGAGTGGAGAAGAACAGAACTGTCAATATTACCCGAAAAGTCCTTGAATCCGAGTCATTGTGACAACCCAACAGGGGATGGCCAAGGTAAAGATGGAGCACACAAGTGGAGAAGAACCCCAAACAACTTGGAGTGCGCAACTGAAGGAAGGCGAAAGATCGTGCTAGCTTAAGAGACATGTTGGTTGAGGTCCAAGTCCACCACAGACTATAGCACCAGTAAAAGAAGAAGAGTATTACGACGTTTGGCGAGGAAATGCATATTCCGAAGTGTTAGGAAGCAAATTCAATCGATGCCCTTGTAGAACTTGTGGAAAGTTAGAAGCGCATAAATCTACATTGAACAACCTCAATACATGAGACTTGGATTAATTGATGGGGGAACATATTAAGCTACCATCTTAGAAGATTGGGTGAACAAAAGAAGCGAAAAGGGATTTACTGGCGAAGGGATTGCAGTATTCTTTTGATCAACGTTTCTCTCCGATAATAATGTTATCAAAGTGAGAGCAAAAGCTAAATTCTCTGTCACAGATTACGCCAAGGTCCCTTAGTGACGTGCCAGAGGGGTCAGTTTTTTATGGTTTCATTGGAGAACGTTTGCAGGAGAAGGTGATGACTCCACATTTATTGCCATTGAGTTTCAGTAAGTTTTTGTGACACCAAGTTGAGAAATTCATGGTGCAGAAGTTTTGCATTGTCCGGGGATGAAACAAGCTGCACAATCATTTACCTCAAAACAGCAACAGTCATTCTGTCAAAGTACCTCGTCTCGACTATGAGATCAAGTTTAAAGTGACTTGTGCAGTCTTACATCTTTGTACATTAATTCAATAGATGCCACTCTCAACTAGTTAGCACATGATGATTTAATAAGGACACAGCAACCATACACGGGTGCGTATATTCACTTGAGAAATCACTGCTTGACCTCAGACGAATGAAGACCCGGCTTACATGGGGGATTTTCTTTGTCTACCGAATAATCATTTGTGCGAGGTCAACAAACATTCCTGCAGTTCATAAGAAATCCCCCATCAACATGAACATACCGCGTTACAAGGCGAATCTCCCACTTTGGTTAATGCTCTGCCAACACAACATCCAGCAGCGAATATCCTAAGTAAACTTCATCGTCAATTAAGAAAGATTTCTTTGGATGCCCGCCCAACCCCCATTCGGCGTGCAATGCGAATGACGAACAATGAACATCGGACTCGGTGGAGAGCAGATATTTATGTTCCTCTACGTCCTGCGGCAGGGTCTTTTCTTACTTATCTTCTTAAGCGTAGCAAAACTTACACAAGGATGTCTTTCACTCGGATCCTGTGTACGTGTCCTAAATATAATCACATCACTGCGGTTAGGATAATTCCCTTCTTTCTGCTCGAGGTTTTCTTTTCTTTTAGTTTTTCCTTTTGGTGGCGGGAAGGGGACGTCTCTACGTCTAATTGTTCATAATTATGCTTCGCGCATTGCCTTGAGTAGTCTCATCTGTGGGGATGGGGGAAAGACCCGGAACGAGGCTGTAATTAGGAGGTAGTTGATAAGAAAATGAGAGTACGAGTGTGCATTAGGATGATGTCCATGAAGAACATTCAGCTTTCGGAGTAGTGATTGGTGTGGGAGAGGAACTTCAAAAGATTCTAGTGACAAGTCGGATTTTGGCCACGCTAACGGCATCTCATCTTCACTTGGAGGAAATCGTTTAATTTAACTGGGAGCAGGTTGAATGTTAACTAAAGCCTTTTAGAAGTTAAAGTGAAACATCCTTAAAGTTGGTCCTGTATGTCGGATGAATGTCCTGCAGGAATGCAAAACAGTCAATTTGTAATTGAGATTGAGGCGGTGATTTGACATGACTTGCAATTATTCCTGACTACTCTTATCAGTCAGGTTTTGAAGGTTCCAATGTGAACACACCCAAGAAAATGGTCAGAACTCACTGTCATCTTGATCTCAATAATTTTCCAACTGCAGAGAAGAGCCTTTAGGGTGGTTTCTTGGTTAATTGCAAAGTCCATTCCGGAGTGTAGGTCATACTTCTGAAATCTCATGCGAGCAAAAGTGAAAGTTTATTCAGAGCAAGCACATTCACTTTCGGCAGAGAGAAGGACCCAGTCTTCAAAATGTCTTCAAATTATTTTAAAGAATGAGAAGTAGGTCAATGGCATGAGTACAAGCCCAGTTATCAGGGAAGTGAAGCAAATCGATTGAGAACAAATTCAACATCTGTGCAGCACAGTAACTTACATCCAGTTCACTACAGTCCAAGTTATGTGCACTTAAAAGGTTCCCATTCAATCCCCACTGCCGGACTGCAGCACTGGTGGCTCTATTGTTGCACCCTGCACCAATCTTAATGAATTGTGCACTTAAAAGGAGCACTGCACCGTGTACTACATGGTGTGTCGTCATTCAAACGCACAGCGTGATCCTCGCACTGCATCCTTTGTCTCGATGTCCTAATAAGAAATTCATTTGCCATGAATCACAATGAGCTGCATCTAGTGTAACTCTTGCTCTTCGCAACATCCGTTCCCTCCTGCTAAGCTGTCTGCATGGACTGCAGTTAATTAAATTGTCTGCAGGGCTTGAGTGGGTCTGTCGTTGAAGTTGCATTGTCTACCAGCAGAATTTGTGCGCTCAAGAAATAATTAATTGACTGGGGAAATTGGAATTTAAATTAAAAGACAAAAGATGCTTAGCGGAGGATAATGTGTCTTTTGAGGGCTTGTGAAATAATGGACCACATTTTGTCTTATGTGTAGAGAAATTCTTTTAAATCGAACTAATGGTGAAGCAGTGAATTAAGCGTTCACATGTACCAAAGAAGTTTGATGGTAACCGATGTGTGCATAAGCTTCGTTCTGGCTTTTGCTTTTCTTTTTGGACTATTTCACTTCTATGCAGAAGGTCCAGTGGCCATTTAAGTGGAACTGCTAGCCGACTTGGATTCTAAGGCATTCACTGTCACCAATGACGAGGCGATCCATCAATCAAACTCTCCCTTACGACACGACGACATCTCGCTCAATCTCATTCAAAACCGAAACACATGAAATACAAAAGATTTCTAGAGGCCTTTCGCTGACAGACTCATCCATACCCGTTCGCACTCATGCCATCCAAGAATTCATCCACACACCTTTCGATAGATGAGAGTTAACGTATGCCTTACAGCTAGGTACAGAACAGACAAACTTCGCTACACCATGCCACCTACACGTTTATTCAAAATCTTGAAATTTCATACTCCATAGCCGATATCAGTTGCATCACTTGTGCAGTGGCGCGTTTGAAGCAATTCAGTTCACTGGATGTAAGCAGGTATTGGCACTCGCTGAACTTCTCATTGGTGATTTGAATCAGTTTTCTAGGGAGGAGCGGCTTGTCGGCGAACGCCCTCGACGACTCCAAGCGATCTTTGATTTTAGCACTGAAGGCAGCTGATACCGGATATTTCGCCCAATTATTCAACGGCGAATCTTTGTCTACAACAAAATGTGCATATTGTTGCTGATCCTGAAGCGAAGGAACATCTTGACTCTCGCCAGCCGCTGAACCTCGTAGCCGTTGATCCTAGAAAGAGTTTGATTAGTTAGAACTTAATGAATGTGACGTTGGAGTGCTTTACAAAGTCAGCGAGAATGGTGGTGGCAAAGAGAACGGTGAACAGAATTATGACTTTCATCTTCGATGTGCTTAGACTGAATCTCGATTAACAGAGCCGCTTGAGGTTTTATTGTGAATTCTGAGCTAGAACTAGTGATCGAAACGCTTGATAACGCAACACTATCAACTGTTGTAGTTTCAGAGTGTATGTTGGCAGGGGTTGTTGATCCCAAGCAATATTTCAGCTCTACATATGTTCTACTGAAAGTTGTTTCCACTGCCATTGATTTTAATAGACACAAACACTTTCAGCGGGCGTTAACTCTATGTATTGTTGCCAGAAATTTGCAGCTATAACCAGTTCAAGCATCAGTCAGTGCACTGTGAGCAACGAGATTAATTGATTACGACAACGAGTTTCATTGAATATGATCTGTAAATAATAAATAATTTCAAAGCAGACTGAGAGCAGACACTGCGAAGCATTTAGACCTCGAATCCCATGCGAAAGAAAAGAAAACATGAAGTGAAGAAAATCTGCCTCTTACAGTTTTGAAATCAAATAATGGATCATCACCTTGGTTGAATGCTTTTTGTTATACCTATGTTATTCCTCGGGAAATTGTGCCACCAGGACACAACATTTAAAAACATAATTTCTAATTTTTCTCCCGATCGACCGTTCCATTGGGCGAATATCGATCGATGAAAGAGTTTGTTTTTCTGCAATGACACGCAAATTCCCAATTGCATACGTAAAACGCTGTAAATTTAAGCTTTTGTGTTTACTCTGCACTTGTCACTATTGTCACTGAGATCAGTGTCAAAATTCACGTCAAAATATTCATTAGTGTATAAGATACGCGCTCTTTGGTAAATAGCTACAAGGACAATTTTTGCTCTCTACAATATATTGTCTGAAAATATTCAAAAACTTCCGCTAAAAGATTTTGGAAATTTTGCATGATTTTGAATGATTTTGGTAAGAAAGTTCTATCAAAAAGAAGAGTTTTCTGAATATTAACAAACTTTCAACTCTGGTCGCCGAAGCGTAGTGGGTAATGCTTCGATCCATACGGTTCAATTCTCAGACTGAACACCTCACATTTTTCACTGTACCACTCTTTCGAGTAGCAGACAACACTCAAGGAGTATACGTTGTTTAAAAAAATCTCGCTATTCGGAGTCTTCAAAAAACTGTAGATCCTCCCTCTACTCTTCAGTGCACTATAGCCCACACTATGGTGTGACTCAATCAATAAACAAATTTTCAAGGAGCGTTAAGAATATTTTGTACGGCCAGGACGACCATCAACACCGACGAATGAAGAAGACGGCATTGAAGACGAATTTACTGAGTGTTAAAAAAAAAAACATGAAAGTGTTTATAATGAAAGTGTTTATAATGAAAGTGTTTTTAACACACTTAAGAAAAATCTGCAAAGATTATAAATGCGAACATGAGAGGGGTGATATGAATTTATTCACATTGTGGAACAATGGTCGCCGTGGTGTAGTGGTAAGTGCGTCGACCGCCGCGACCACCTCTTACGAGTTGCTGACAACATTCAAAGAGTATCAATTGTCTATGAAAAGTTACATAAATTTCGCCGTTCGGAACCGGCAAAAAATTGCAGGTCCCTTCTACTCGTGAAAGAATAGTAGCAGGCACAACATGAGTAGTTGTTGTAGAAGCTAGGCCCTAGTCCGTTATGGGCTGCAGTGCCACTCAATTATGATTATTATTATAGAACATCCCATATTTTAGTTTTATTGAATGTCCTGAATGACCAAGAAATTTAAGGAAGCCTTTAAAGCTTCTCATAAGTATATCAGTGGAACTTTTAGAAAACATTTTTATTTACAAAATTCTTTGGTTCGCCCTTAAAGAACCGCCAGGCTGCAATGCAATGAATGTGATTATACTTGTGCTCCTTAACATTTTAAGAGACCTTAACATTTTAACAGAATTATGAGCCGTTTTTGTGCCTCTTTGCGTTGATAGACAAGAAACGTGAGTTGATAAAATGCACGTTCTGTTTTCCATATTCATTTACCTGTCATTCAACTCACGTTTAATTCATTAACTGGGCTTGTGGATTGTTCAAATCTCTTGAAGGCCTTTGGAAATAGAATGTAGAATAACGATTTTGCATTGTCTATCGATGCAAATGTCTTCTATTTAACTTCTATTTAGGTCATAGACACATAGTTAAAATTGAAAAACCTCTGAAAGTATCGTACCGTGTGTTAGAACATTTAAACTAAAAGTTCCCCAAAGCAGTTTTCGTCAAGTGAAAATATAAAAAGTATGCAGTCCACAAATGTCCTCTATTTGATATAAATGCCCAGATATTAAACATAAAAATACGAAACTGCCGCATACAGACACTTTATGAACGAATCCCTCCTGCGTGTAGATGCTTACTTAAGAGAGAACAAAATTATCCCCGGTATCCAAACTTATATAGATCAAGCCCCATAACCGAGTCATAAATAAATGACAACAGTACTGCATAATTTTGAAGCAGTACCATTGAGAAAGCGCAACTAAACGGATTGCACACAAAGATGCAAAAGTTTTCAAAAAAACCTACTATACGCAAATATTAAGGGTATGTCGGGTGGAAGAATTTGTCAGTTGAAGCCTAGGTGTAACCGGGTTGTGACTGAAACTATGTTTTGTTTTATTTGACAACAACTACAAATAACTAATGGATAAACCAAGAAATGAAAAGGAAAAAAGGAAGCGGTATTCCAATTGGCTTTCACATATCATCAATCAATCAAGTTGAGGCCTGAGGCTTGGAGGTTTCGTAAATAGATTGAGATTTATAAAATATTGCAATAGTTAAACCCAGAACTCGAAATGCCCAAAATCTCGATTTGCCCGAAATTCTGGAATGCTAAAAATCGCAACATGATGAAAAACTCAAAATATCAAATTACCGAAACGGCGGAAGATCCGGAGTCATTAAATTCCCGAAAATCATTCAAAAACCCCTAAAGTCTCAAAAGACAAAAATACGAAATGCTGAAATAAACATGATTGAATAGTAGATATTGTGGGGACATGTTGCCTCTATTCGGATAGTACAAACATACGCCAAACAAACATGCCTCTGTAGCTAGGAAACATTCTTTTTTCGGCCTTAAGTCCTATCTAGACCCCTTATTTTCTCGATATACAGATTGCTAAGCTATGTTTCGATGTTGGCAAATTGGAAAGTTGATTCTTCTTCTTCTTCTTCGGATGGCGCTACAGTCCGGAGTGAACCTAGCCTCAACCAACATGCCTCTTCAGCTAGCACGATCTCTTCCCAGCTGCTTGCAGTTGCGCACTCCAAGTTGGTTGAGGTCCTTTTCCACTTGTGTGCGCCATCTCAGTCTAGGAAAGTTGATTGCAACATTCCTTTGTGTACACCTCAACTGTGCGAGAACAACGTCTTGACTACAAAAAGGCTCCTTACCAAGAAGGTAGACTTTGCTTGAATGCGGATGTGTTGTTCTGTAGTCTGTGTTTTCCGATGACTTTAGTAATGATTTTTCTTAGAAGGATGTGGATATCGCAGCTCGAACTTTGGTCGTATGTCCGTTCTAGAAAATCGTACAAACCATTCTAACAATTGTAATCCATATTTCTTGCTGGGGCATGAAAGCAAATCAGAATTGACAGGAGGCATTCGATGGTAGGATTATATTGGGGGTACAAACTGGTTCGATCCGCTTTCGAAAGATGGCGCCACCTGCAGGTTGTGGCTGTTCTTGGAAGCGATTACCTAGTTAATTGAAAAGGCGTAACATTTGCCTGCATTAAAAAGTGTGCACCAAAGTCAGTTTTTGACAACTACATAATTATTTGCCGATTTCAAAAATGCCATTAATCCATTTCCATAATTAAACATCATTTGCGGGTAGTTTTGATTTTCTTTTTTAATTGGAAGAAAAGTGCCGTGAAGATCATCGAGTGTTTGTAGACGTTTATTGTGAATCTCCTTCAACCGATAAATCGTGCAGAGAGTGGTTTCCACGCTTTAAAAGAAGCGAGTTTAGCGTCAAGGACAGAGAGCATCGGGTTTAGCCCAAAAAGTTTGAAGATTAGGATTTGAAGGCTTTTCTGGATTAAGATCAAGTTTTTTTTTATTTTCAACGCAAAGCCGGACGGAATTAATTTATACTTGCAAAAGCAATCAAATTTCTGTTTGCCTTGAGCGAAAAATCCTGTCGCAGTTTCTAACATCCCTTTTTCTCAAGTCCATTCCATCGCACTTCCTGTATGAACTTAGTGTCTGCTTTTAATTAGTTCGTGGCTTCTGCGATTTTTTTGGCTTCACGTGGACCTCACATTCCACATGTGCAAAACTCAAATTCTTTGCCCGGTATTTGTTTACTGGCTTCGTCAACAGAAAATTCATTTCTGTCCCAAGCAAAATGTTAATAGGGCATTTTTTTACGTGGTGATTAGGCAAACTTTGATGCACACATCCACTAAATTAATTTTTCTCAGAATTGTCAATTTTTATGATTAGCGGATATTGGTCTTTCCGGGATTTTCGATTTCGCGACTGATTTTGTCTCCCTTAACGGTCTACATGGAGTTTCCAGCTCACATCATCTCTGCACCCCCTTTATCTAAGCTCTGTGCTTGGATTTGCTGATATATTCTCACAGCTAAATTGTTAAAGTCGCGTTCATGCCTGAAATCTGCATTTCCGCCAGTTAGTGCTCCAACAGTTCGCGGAAATGAAATCAATTTAATGCAAGCCGCCAGGAATATAACTAGTAATTTGCATAAAAATGTAGAGTTTCTTTGCTCAGTGCAAGCCCCTGGAAAAAATTCGTGTTTCCCATTTCCATTCCAGGTAATGAATATTAATGAATAAAATTTACAAAAATACATTGGTCGTCGTTAAATTCCTTAAATTCCAATCATCCTTTTGCATACATATTCCAGTCAACCTATCCTTTGTGTGGGTCGCCGCTCAACCCTCTTTCAACACTCATATCCGGGCATGAATTTACGACAATTCATCAATCAACGCCGTGACAGCGGTGTGAACTCTGCGAAATGTGTCCCGGCCCGGATTGGGGGCAACGATGAAACAAAAACCTTCCGGGAATCTGTCGTCGCAATTGTTGTACGTGGCTTTCCATGACACAGGAAAAGGAAATCATTCTTTTTTCCGCTCAAAATATATTTTCTTCCCTCCCACGGAGGTGGATGAGCTGGTGTGAATTGTTTTCCTCCGAACGGATGTCATAATTGGAGGGAACACGAAACAACTTTGAAATGAATCAAAGGGAAACTTTTTTCTTCCAAGGGAAACGATGTAAAATTATACAAAACACAATCGGCTGTGTGAAGATGTGTGAGGGGTGGAAAAGTTTCGCAATGAAACCCGAGTAATTCCCTTGCTACCCGCAAAGAAACTGCATGCATATTGGTTTCGACACTCTGCGTGGATGTGAGACGTGAACACTGGCGCCACTTAATTGCTTATGCTAATTACTGCTACCGCTGTTTAAAGTCTTACTCATGCCAGAGGTGTGCTCTGCTTCTTCTGATTGCAGGTTCCTTTGAGTCCCCAGTTTCCCGAGCATGGGAATTTAATTATTCGCATGGTTCAAACTTTTTTTTGCAGGCAACCACGACAAGAAAGAGAATGGATTCCAAGAATTAAGACCTATTTGTTCTTCTGATTTCGGATGAAATTAAATCAGACCCATATTCACTGGAAAATCGACAAAATACCCCTATTCACGCACACCGGACACGAATAACAAGTCGCGAAGGCCTGAGCGCGGTGAGCTGGAAGTTATTGTTCTCTTTGAAATCTTCAAGAAATGTCTAACATCTGCGAAAGAAGGAAAAATTAAGGAAGAACTTTTAATTTTTTAAATTGTGACCACACAAAGAAATGTGTCGCCAAATTTCAAATTTACTTCGAATAGAATGTCTGAAACAGTATTCGTTGAAAGTTCTCTTTGAACACTTTTCTCGGTGACTTTTGTTTTGAAAATTGGTGATGACGCATTTATCAACTGTTACTCAACCCGGTAAAAATATTATAACTGAACATCCGCAACACTGTCTCAGAATCACAACGCAACTGCAATTCCGAATAAGTCATAAAAAGCAACAAGCACCAGACATCCTCATGTCTCCTGCTGAAGAAGAATCCTTCATGTTCACTTTGATAGTAAAGACATCTGTCTAAGAACGCAAATCTACCCATTCAATGCTCCTCCAGTTTACATGCAAATGAGTGATGACACACGTGGCTCCTCTTCTCCAGAGCCAACACATGTAACGTCTCGAATTTCAATTTGATAAGAATTTGAAACACACATGCATTATTCATCCGGGTTTGTCTTTGAAATCACAATTTAACATGTGTCACCAGAGGGAACGGTTGTCCTACAAGGAAATACCCCGCACTTGAGCCGCAGTTAATGAAAACGGCAACCGAGAAGACTGCGGCCGGGGATCAAAGGCTGTGATTCCAAGGTTAATCGTGGTATCTCACCACCGAATCGAATGCATCCTAAGGGAAATAAGAAGAAAAACTGACTTTCGTCGAGAAATGATTTATGATGCAAATCCGAAGATCAATGATGAGCGTGCGTGGGACCTTATTCATGTACTGCGGTCCATGACAGTTCAGAATAAGATTTTATAATCAAACCTACCCCGCAATGAGAGCCAAAGCTTTGACAGTGTTTTAGGGCAGTTACAATCATTTAAAGCAGAAAAGACTGCAGAGCTAGAACTTAATATGAGATTTTCCAATAATATGAGATTTTCCAATAATTGGAAGTGAATAAGGATCTGAATGTTGTTGGGTAACTAAGATCTTGACCGACTTTAGTTTGTTGAGTTTGAATGTGTTTGTCGAAAAGTATTCTTCTTCTTTTACTGGCGCTACAGTTCAGACTGGACCTGGGTGCCACCAACAAACCCCTCCAGATTGCGAGATCTCTCGGAAGCTGCATGCAGTTGAGCACTCCAAATGGGTTGAGATCTTTCTCCACTTGTGTGCGCGATCTTATTCTAGGCCGTCCTCTGTTTCGTTGTTTAAGTGGCTCGGATTCGAAAGCTTTTTGGGCTCAGAGCCATACGCTCTACATGGCCACGCCATTCTAAGCGTTGCACAGCCTGTAAAGTTCGTTGTTAAACCTTCTCCTCCAGATGCAATGAATGCAAGGAGGACCAAAAATCATAAACAGAACTTTCTTCTCGAAAAGGTTTCCTCGAATGCCAGTTAAGTTAGTAATATCCAAGTTTCTGCGCCGTATAGCAGGATTGGGATGATCAAGCTGTTACACAAAGGCAGTTTAATCCTTCGAGAAAGGTCTCTTTTACTCAATTTCCTCTTGAGTCCAAGGAAGCAGTGATTGCCAAGAGTGATTCTGCGTATGATTGCGTTAGTGATGTTAATAATAATTGAGCGGCACTGCAGCCAACAAGAGACCAGGTCCAAGCTCCTACAACAACTACTGATGTTATTGTCCCTATTTACCGCGGAGCCGAGTTAGACGTAGTCCTTGATTACCTCGAAGTTTCTGCTACCTAGTAGCCAAACCCGAAAGTATTATATTGAAGCATTATATATAGAAGCAATGAAAAAAAACCCAAAACACAAACTGGTTAAGTGCGGGTTGCACTCGCGCATAAATGGTTTCGTCTTCTTTCTCTTATTTTTATTCCTTTTGTTGACTTTTACCACGCGCTCAAAATACGGTGTCATTTGATAAAACTGGAATTTGTAAAAGCTAACCTAAGCATCCCTAAAATTGATTATTTTCGAATGGTCATAACATCAACTTAACATAGTTGACCAGTACGCATGTAAAAATGCGAGGGATAGTTGGGAGTAATAACGGTAACGGTAACGCCGGCTATGAACCTCTGACCCCAAGATTTAGAAAGTCATCAAATTGCACCGTTGAAAGGACATAGTGTAAAAATCCAAAAGCAAGCCTCAACAAAATGTCTTTTCTGTGTCACGCGGTTACCAAATGTCAGGCGAACGTCTTTGGCTACCAACTACTACAAAACTTGTGTTATAATGACGTGTATACGTAACAAAGAGCATGTGAAACTAGAGAAACACACAAGTAATCTGTCCTAGCTTTCTTTCTCTCTCTCTCTCTCTCTCTCTCTTCTTTCATTTATCCGCCAGTCTTGAAAGATCGCTCAACTCTCTGCAGTGTAGGGATAACGTAAATCGAGCTTTTTCCTCTTTTCACTAGATTTACCTTAAAGAGGTAAATTCTTCTTCCAAGACACGATGAACATCGAGTGGACAAGGAATTTAAAATGGGCGCCGACTGTATTTAATGGAACGATAGGCGTGCTTGACCCTCAGAACGTGAATTAGGATACACCACAACCAGAAAAATTTTCCCAGGATCACATTTTCGGGCATCGGCTTAAGGGCGCGAAGAGAAACGAAACAGAATCGAGACTGATAATTTTGTTTATGCCTATCTCTGTCTCATACTACACCTTCATCCTCGTATGAAAGTGCCCATAACTGCAGGCTAAATCGATTGTACAAAGTTCAACGGAATGGACTCATTTGAATATTCGCTTAATCCAAAAATTCCTCCGAACCCGTGCGAGCAGGCTGTTCGTTGAACTTCTGCGCTCCACACCAAGAGCTCTCGCCATATGGCTAGTCTAGCTGCCGATTCTCATTCGTGTTCGATTTTCAGTGAACCTAGCAAGGCAGAAAAGATAAACGTCACTTCAGCAGTTTTCACATTTTTTTACTTCAATTAAATTGTATGACGATAAAATCCAGATCGAACTTTATGAAGCATATTAATTATTTTTTGCTCGGCAAAATCGCATAAGTGTGCATTCAGCTGTGTGCTCTCGTTTAGTGAAAAATAAAAAGTGGCACAGGACCCCCGTGCATCTGTTCGGATGTGTTGTATCAGGGGCTAGTGTGACTGGCGAAGAGAAGGGAAGTGTCAAAGTGGAATGTGCTCGGTACGAGGGAATAGCGTGACCTGGGACGAGGGCATTTCATGGTTGCCAGGCCAAATGGAATCAATTCACTTACATGACAAATGACCAATTGCGTGATTGTTGAAACTTAGGCACGACCTTGACTGGAGGTTGTTACCTAAAATTCATTTATGCCGGCTATCGAAGATAAGCAAGAGCTTTGCCGCCCGTGAATATGGATGAATGTCACGCAGGTTGGGACGCGAAAGTGGGCGGAATGTCTGATTGCCTCCCTAACTATGTGCCAATATTTAAATTTTGTTACCGTTCAATGTTGAAAGGAGAATGGAAGGAGAACAAAATTATATTTAAGTGAAGTCGAAGTTTTTTTTTTGGCCTTGTAGAACTAGGACTGAACTGGACTGAATACATTTTTCTGCACTCTAAGAACATACATACAATCAACTACAATAACACAAGGAGTACCACAAATGCATTCCTTGGTTTTGAGATCATTAAAAGTCTTAACTTCTGCGCCTCAATCAGGATGTAAATGGCTGGGTGATGGTAAACAATACTTCAGCTAAGATTGTTTTGAAACTCAGCCTTCAAGCTCGAAAACGAAGCGAAAATCAAACATCAGATAAAGAGGCCAAATGATTGCAAATGATTTAAGGACTAGACGAATTCGTCGAAAGATTTCCCCCAAGTATGTGACGTTAGAGTGTGAATTAAAGAAGTTTAGTGCCTGGATGTTTAACTGCCGTACCAGCTTGTATTCTTATGACATCTGGAACACATATAAAGCCCAAACAAGAGGCAGGATAATTCAAAACGCAGAGGGAGCGTACATTCGATTATTAAGTTTTTGTTTTGCTGCTACACTCGATTCGAACATATGTTTACAGTTTCAGCTATATAGCATTTTCATTTTGTTTTTGAGAGACCTAAAAGTTAGACGTGTTTGACTTGTTCGGCGTTTTCCTGCTGTAAAAAAGGATCAAGCAATTTGCATTTAATTTTAAAATGTTGACAGTGTTGTATAAGTCAAAAAAATGTTTACAAGTGGTACAAGCTTTTATAAGTAGGACGAAAAGACATGAATGACGTCGTTGCTGAAGATGTCGGCATCGGCAAAATTGCAGAATTTTGACCATCGACCCATTGCATGTTCGTAGTTTTTGATAAAAAACAACACAGCAATCATGCCTCAGCCACCGTATTCACCAGATTTGGTCCCCTGTGACCTTTTCCTGTTCCCAAAATATTAGAGGGTTCGATTTCCGGACGGGACACCTCGCATTTTTTCACGGTACCACCTATATTGAGTTGCTGACAACACTCAAAAAAGTATCAATTGTCTATGAAAAGCTTGTGGGCTGTAGTGCCACTCAATTATTGTTATTAAAATCTTAGATACCCATTAAAAAACAGGTTTTGCGACGACCGAGGAGAATGGCTTGCGAGCTCAGGGGCATACCAAAAAGTGTATGTGCAATCTGCCCCAACGATGGGATTAAATAGAAGTTGTTAGAAAAACATATACTCTTTGAGAAAAATGAAAATTCACCTTATTTATCGAACCACTTATGAATACATATGCACACTTAGGTACGCAAAGTATACACCTAGCCTTAAAAGCTCAATATTCTTATCAAAAACACCGTGGTACATGTGTCGAGTCACTCCGGATTTCAACTATTGATGTGTGCTGATTTCGTGAAGTTGCTGTGCCACATAGATTAATATTAATTCATTTGACTAATCGGTGAACATATTCATATCCATATATCTTAAGATATCCAACGGTTATCGATTCTAACTATGTACACTCAAGCTCAAACTTCGTCATCGGTGATGCTTTACGAATTCTTCTGGCCAAATACGGTCCAATTTTGGCGACTCGTTCGACCACGGTCACTGGGTTTCCAAAACTTAAATTGTGACTGAATTATATCTGAAAACCTGAGACTTTACACATTCCAATGAGAAAATATTCAAAATATTGCACGATCTAGGAGGCCATAGCAAAACGTGAAATTAAGTGCCGATCAACTCTGAATTCCGCTATACAGCTTAATAATTTGGAGACGTAGAGAATGTCTTCCATGAAGACTTGCAAAGGGAAACTGAAAAAAGTTAGGCGTGATCATTACGAAAAAGCATCTTGATAATCATCCCACACCATGAATCACAGTTCCCTATAAATATACAACGATTTTTTTCTTTTAATTGATCAATTTTCATTCACAAAATTTTGTTCGACTTATTTCATATTTTTCATCCCGTTTAGGAACAACCAAAAGTTGAAACAAAAGCCAGTCACGTCCAATAAGATCATTTGATGGCCTTAACTTACTCAAATAGCGTAATCTCTAAACGTCTAAGCTCAAATCATATGTCGAAATAAATTTGAACTGGCGTAGGCCAAGTTTTAACAACAAAAGACTGAACAGACTGACTTGCTTATAAGAAGTCCAATTTGATTGGTGTTGCATGGATACTACTTTCTTTCTTACAACAGTTCAATTTGAAATAAATAATTTTCGCTCATTCGGCGAGCGCGATTTAATTACTTACCGAAATTGTATATCCTCACCAACTGTTTAACAATACAAAACTGAAGGAAAACTGCAGTCATTGTTGACTCACCCTTTACTTCAAAATTGCACCCCCTCGAATTATTCGGGTTCATTACCACTGCTATATACATAATCTCAAACATCATTGCGCACAATTGAATTCTCATCATGTCGATGAATTGCCGGAAGTCAGTCACTTACAAATTGAATACAACACATGCCCCAATCCATCGGGAGAATGTTGTATTTCCGATAATTTCGAAGGTCCGTTGTCGATTTCTGAAACTTCCCCCGAGTCAAAATAAATCGAATATCGGTTGCCATTAATTCAATTCACTGGAGTCGACTACGGAGCCTTCAAAAGTGCTTCTCATCGTATCACCGTCCGCAGGGAGCCACCGCACACACCACACACATACATGGATAGTCCATAAATCATTAATAAATTGCTTATGACTTTCAACACGAAATGATGGCCGTTCGTCGGGATTTATGCCTCAAGCTGTGGAATACATATCGCCAGTCATAAATTGCCTTCCCCGGTGCTCGTTTTCGCAAAAGCAAACCTATGCTATTCCTATGAATTCATTCTTTGTGATGTGATCCGGGATTAGGGAAAGTTGATGCAAGCCCGAAGAGCCTCTGCGGTGGATGTTCCTGAAAGTAATCAGATTTGAATGTGATTTGTTGTTTTTCATGCCTGGTCTCAAGGGAGCGAGTCTTATAACGCTCTCACCGTGATTGGGGAATCTGTTGGACAAGCGGTTGCCACAACGCGTGTAGACTTTAGATGTTATTGTGCGAGTCGAGACGTTTGGACGTGCCTTTGTGGTGTGAAAAAGTTAAAGAATTCTTTTGGAGAATTACTTGACGTCGACTGGGCTGAAGGAAAACGAATGTCACGTGATATACATCCGCTCACAAAGCATGACATACATCAGCCATTTTCCAGGATTGCTGAGTGGTTTGCACTGCACTCACCTGGAAATGTGTGAATGCTTTGTCCATTTCTGAGAATTGAATTCAGAACGACAGGATTTACTTTTCCTTTGAGTGTTTTCTTGACCACGAAGCAACACAAATTGAATCTGTCCCTCGCAAAGTAATATTTCCCTCATAGTTTTCAGTCAGAATCCGACACCACCATATCAAGGGATGTCGGAACAATGGTGCCTAAGTAAGGCTTTCACCCCGATGCGCAAAACATTAAAATAAACTTTCTGCTCTTCGTACCCAGTGTGCAGGACGCTCTGTCATATCAATCGAAATCCAAATCAATGTCTGCCCGCAATTTCGTTCTAAAGCGCAGTTACATATAACGATAGCTCCACAAAGCGGCTTACCGTTACGGTGAGACTGAAACCCAAAATATACCATTCAATGGGCACCACTTAACAACCACTTGCACTAATGAGCGGAGCAGCGATAAGGGCTGAGCACTGAAAATACATGATTGGATACTAAAGTGCTTCATTTTGAAATGTTTTCAAGTCAAAAACGAACAGCACAGCCACCTGTTACCCTTCGAATATGAAAACTAAAGCTGAAATGAGAAAATTGAAGGAAAACCGAAAAAAAAAATGTTCCCAAGTCCTGAACTATTCAAACACGTGGAATAAAGGGTACTTAACGGTTTTCAAAGCGCCCCTTAGCTTTATCAGTGCCAACTTGCGGCATTTTATGAATCATTAGCGTGAATATTGCCATCATCGCTTGAGTGTCTCACTTCATTGTGCCGTGGTCGAGTAAATAATAAGGACTCGTCTGTCCTTGGGATGAAGTGCCTCCGTGCTGCCGGTTGACGGAGCCTAGTGGAATGACTCCTGCGAGACGAACAAAGAATATTATTTCATTATGATAGTCGGTGGCCATCAGGCGGGAGTAAAAGGCCCATTACCAGCATTTTTATGGGCAATCTGCGGACTTCATCACTTTATTAGAGCCCGCATAGGGATAGCGTCTCGCTGTTTTCTCCCTGATCTGGTCAAGTGGAATTCTCGCCGGTGGTGGATGATGAGAAAATTTAATCACTTTTTATGGAATGCTGAATGGTTTTGAAAAATTAGTGACGAATGCGGTGTTTGAAGGTGTAAGTGATTTAAATTTCAGTCAAGCAATGATATTGCACTTTAAAAAAATTTTTGCGAAAATTAAGGAGTTTCTCTTATATTTGGAACGAACGAGAAAAACTTTGCTCTTTTAGGGGGAAACGAAGTTAATCAAGGAGGAAGAAACTGAATTAAGATCAGGCAGGCTTCCATGGAATTTAAAACTAGAGTGTGAATAGAGTCTTGCAAATATCGAAACAAACGATGATCTGCAGGTGACAGACTTAGCATATACATAACAGATCACTCAATAAGTCCAAGGACGTATAGGGGGCGCTACTAACAATAATTTCATTCATTTAATATTAACTTTTCCCGCGGGACTTATTGAGTGAGGTGTTATGTATGGTGGATGCATCAAGACTTCCCAACCAAGCTAAAATAGTTCCTGCTGGGTCATCAAGAATAACATGAAAAGGCCTGATGTTGCCGTGATAGAACGCAACAATGTTTCTTTTGATGCAGTCTTATCTTTTAATTTAATTGCTTCTTTCAATCTCGTTATTTATTGACAGTAGTGCGCAGAGTTATTTTCGGTTATGCTGATACTCACCTTCTCAATTCCACTTTCTTGATGTGAATATTGCACTTATCTCTTCTTCACGTTTTATAGTCCATAACCTCTTTCGCACATATTTTCGTTCATTCGTTCCCTGAACACATTCGCTTAAGGAAAGGTTCATTTGACAGGTTCGTTTTGACAATCCATTGCAGTCCATTCGGTTCACAAAATTGCTTACCAAATATAACTTACATCACAAGTCATAGTGTTGCTGTATACAGTAAATATTACCAAAGGTAGACATTTTCAGAGGTACTTACCAATTTTGAAAGCCCAAATGACGTACAGACTTCGGATTATATGAGTTATTCGTCTAATCACAGCTTTGAAGAAGGTTTAAACGGCGTGTTCCAATTTTCAAGGGACTGGAGATATACTGCTTTATAGATTTATTCATGTTTCGGTTTCGAAAGTAAAGCTTAATAAAACACACACAGTAATACATTTTTGATGAACATTTTAATTCTTTAAAATGTTTGGACTCTGCCGTTAACTGCAGAAACAAAATCATTCAGATGAATGCCTTCGTGAGATTCGAATTGGAAGTAATTTTCAAAATCCATTTCGCATATTTAGGCTGGTATCGCGGTAATGACTAGAGGAATATTGTCCTTTTATGCATCTAGAGTTCGAGGATTATTCGCATAAACAGGAACTTTTGAATAGTCGCAGAGAAAAAAATCAAATCGTAAGATCCTGGTAGCCAACTGACGTTGCCAGTAAGTGATCGTGTTTTGTGGCCTTCTTCGAATTCATAATTTTCAAACGCCGAACACTCGACCATATATCTTCGAATTGACTGTTATCGTTTACTCATATGCATCTTTGAAGAAATACGGACCAGTAGCACCTTTGGACCTTAGAGTAAAGTAAACAGTGACTGTGTTCGAAAGCAAAGGTCCCTCTTCTATTACTCGCGGATTTTCTGATCCTCTAACGTGGCAATTTTTTTCGTGTACTTAACCACCGAGGAAGAAACAATATTCGACAAATCGGTGTTTATTGTCTGCTGTTCCTACACCCAAGAAACATAACTAAGACCTAGTGAATGGTCAGTAGGTTTCAATTGTTGGATAAGTTGAACTTCATAAAGATTCAGATGCAATCCAAATGTACGCCATTGTGACGTGTGAAGTGCCTTCAAAAAATAAATTCTGATCTTCAGCAACATTTGCGCCTGCAGCAGCGATATGCGCCTGCAGCAGCCGTGTATTATGATCACGCACAGCCTTTACGAAATCACTAAAAGGTTGCACTGTCTTCAAATTTCTGCACAATTTTACCAATTCGGGGGGTAGTGGGTCAATTATGACGACCATAAAAACCGAAAATTGGCAACGTGTGATTCACCACTTTTGTAGTGTAAAGTGCACGTCCCGGGAAAAATAAAGCAAACATTTTCGATCACTTATATTGACTTTATTGACACTCCCTATCTGTCTACCTTAGCTATACAACTTGTCATATAAATGTATTATACAGACAGATAGAGGTTTTCGGAACAAACACTGAGTAAAGACAAAGACATCACAAAGATGATAATTTTAATTTGTCAATATTGGAAAAAAAATTTGTACTTAACGAATATAATGGTTCTTTTTTATTCCATTACCTTGAATGGCAAATATTTAAGTAATACTGTAATACTTCAAGTGGCAGTTAAGCTTGAAAGGTATCAAATACAAGTGAAAACAATTTTGAAACCACAAAAGGGATGGTCCTGCATATTGGTCCCTTTTGGAAGAACATCACTTTGCGGTTGCAATAGATGAAAGGATGTTTGAACATAATTTTTTAAAGCAATTTCCTTATGGGGTCTTGTGCATCTTTAGAGGGTTTATTTTCTATGTATTTAAGACTGTCATCTGTCAAAAACTTGTTTAGCCGGTTCAACGTTATTTCGCAATTTTTGGAGAAGTTAATTCTGAAATTTTTTTTAACAAATGTGTCTGTGAGGGACTTTCACTTTGGTCATTGTAAAATTAAGTGTCTAGTCAGCAGTTTAAATGGTGACGTTTGCAAAAAGTTGCGACACATCCATAAAACAAATTGAAATCGCACGTGTCGTGACTAAAAGTCGCAATGACGGTTCTACCTTCTTGGAATGACAATGCAAGAGTGTTTTAATTTCAATTATCTCCAAACGCGAAAAATGCTGACTTCACCCTATTCCCCAGATTGTTGCTCGTCATTTATGTTTTGGCAGCATCAAATCAATTGGTGTTGGTAATTTGAAGACTTCTCTGTTTGCGGAGGCAATCCTCTTGATCTTGATTGATATGATTTTTATTGGATGGCGATTTATTCGATTACTTCGCTTCATGACTGAGTAAACTTAAGGCGAGATATGCCACCTTTTTTTAAGAGTTCCTCAAAACATTTTCAAGTCATCTTAATCTCTCCTTCCCTGGTGAAACCTGTACATTTTGGTTATCCAATGCTCGATTTGTAGTTCGGTAGTGTAGGAGACTAAACGTAACACGGGAAATAAAACACACATGACGCGTCGCTTGTCTAAACACATTCTTTGGCATTGAATGTTTGGTAGGAATGTCAAAACTAGACATCGCACTGTATAGCTCGTTTCGCTCGTCATATGTCGCCTTAAAATCGACGAAAAGGTGGTGTGAGCAGATCTGCACTTCTTGGGTATTTTCCAGGATGTGAACATCTCGTCTATTGTGGACTTTTCTGGCTTAAAACCGCCCTTATAAAAACCTCATCATCAGGTTGTTGATGAGTGGTTTCAGGCGTTCACAGAATGCGGTAAATAGGATCTGGTACGCGATGTTGAGGAGGCTGATTCGTCGAGAGTAGGCGCTGTCGAAGTTGTCTCCTCTCTTGTGGACCGGACAAACGACGCCGAGGCTCCACTCATTGGGTTGTTTTTTCTTCGACCATGTCTTACAAGTGAACTGGTGCATGCTTTTCAGGAGTTTGCGCCAGAATACAAGAATCCGAAAAATGTCTATTTCCTTAAAGGGACACCTCTTTCTTCGATCAACTTCTAGGAAGTAGTTATATTTGTATTAAGGAGTACAAATTAAAGTCAAAGTCAACGAATTTTCCTTTGCCAAGAAGGACGGCGAAGATTTCCAACAAAAACAAAACCAAAATGTGTCACCGTGAGTCGAAGAGAACACAACTCAAGTGTATTTCGAAGTGGTCAAGACAAACGAGCTCCAGAACTGACACACCAGTCATGCATGAGCCTCATCCCATTTCATACATATGTGAGTGCTAATGGAAAGGATAATGGAATTTTATATTAGTCCTGAGTGGTTGTCGATTCGAGGTAACAAACAATTACATCGGCTTAACGTGAGGCAGACAAGCGGTCAGGCAGACACTGCCGAAAAATTGATGAACCGTTAGTTTTTCATGAGATACGAGCGAGATTTGCTCCCATCCACAGTTGAACTCTGCAGAGAAACAGTTGGAATTCTAATATCCATTTTCAAGGTTAAAACTTGGAGACAATTGAGGCAACAAAGCACCTTTACAGGCCGACGGAACTTTTCGATTTGTTGGCAAATAGAAGAAAGAAAAGTTTCGCTCGACCGCAGTTTAATTATCTGCCCGACAAATAATGTACACTCCCACTTGTCCGTTATGTGATACAAAATTCCTGAGAGCACCGCATTCTTGTGGTTTTGTCGAAGCACACATCGTCGGCACCTGATGGGCAGCATTCTGTATCACTCCCTCCTGTATCGCTCCACTCCGGAAAGGACCAACTGTGTCGGTATCGTTTGGTGACGAAGGCATTACTGAATCAGTGGAAACCCACAAGGGTGGTGTTAATGTGTGAGTTCTCACTTACACGGGTTGTCGTCTGTGGTCACTTTGTTGCGGCCAGCCACAGGAACAGAAGTCCCCTTCTGTGGTCAAAGTGTTGCTCTTGTTTGCTTTCGGGAACAATTTACATAATGTGAAGTGTTATCCCTTTTCTTATGTCTCATATTCGGATTATATTTGCACTTGGAAGAGGAGACGGGGGATATTCCATTGAAGTTGATACAGTCTTATTAATTAAGTCCGAGAACAAATCTAGAAATCTGTTGCCCAATCTACCTACTGAACACATGTCACTCGCCTCCTCACTCTCGTATGACCAATTTAGTTCTTTTTTTCAAGTAAGGACATTTGAATGTTCATGTCTGTCATATTTTTTGTGTCCTTTAAGACTGATTTAAATATGGATTACTTGTGTGCCACTGAGTGGGCGAACAACCATCGAGAAGAATTTTTTCTTTCAAAGGACTAAGGATTCTTAGTTTACAAATTATTTATCTCTTTATGGCGAGCGTTGTCATCGATTGAGGAGAAATCGTTCATTTCAAAGGGAATAACCTTTGAAGGTTCCCCAATTTAGTATACAATGAAATTTTTTCCTGAGGGATTATCCGGTAAGAGGAATGCTTTTAAATATAAATCTTTTCTCTGTGTGTATTTTTTCGGATCCTCTTTTACGGCATTTATCCGCTTTAAAAATGAATGTAGACGAGGTCTGCTGAACTGAAAGTTGGGGTTGCCCGGGCCCAAAAACGGGACAATCTGCATGGAGTCTTAAATTATACTTAAATTTGATTATTTATTGAAAATGCATGTAAAGTGGAGGGTCATTCAGGAGCAGTAGAGAAAGCAAAGTAGGCAAGTCATAATCCATTCGATGCACCATTACCTTCGTGGAATGTTTACTTTCCAATCTGAACATATTTTAAAAACGATTCAAAAGCAAGGGATAAATCAAATGAGAGACATTAAGTTGATCGAATCTTTAGAACAACGACGAAATCGTTCTTATTACTCTTTTATCGCAATTTCACCAAAAATTAAATTAATTATCCAACTGCATTCCTCGTCTCCAAGAATTCATCCGCAATACACGCCACACCCTGAATGATCGTCAGTTCAATCTTGTTTTCGAGTGAAGTTAAGAGACACTTTCCCTATCCGTGGCAATCGAATATGAAACGCTCTTCTTAAATATATTTCCCAACATACGGTTGTAACTACACGCCTTTGGTGGTCAATCGGAAAGACAAATTTCCCATATGAGACTTTGTTGAAGAAGCTTAGGATGCCTTTACACGATGACAGTGTGTATGGAACAGAGATAGATACGAAATGTGATCAGTTCCGTTTTTTGGTTTCTCTTCACCCGATGAAAATACGGTACAATTCTGTGGTTGCGTTGTGCCCTTATTCACGTTTTAAGGGTAGTCAGTCTTCCAGTAAAATGTGGTTCGCGCCCATTATGGGAACAGATTGTTAATTTTTCTGTTCTCAGTGCAGGTCAAACAACGAAATAAAATGAATAAAATTGAGGACTACACAATTTCGGTAATCCTTGCACTGCACACATCCTTGGTCATACGGAAATGTCAGTAGTGTGATCTGGTCCGGCTCGGCGAGAGCGGATTTCTTGTTTGCCCGCCCTACTTTTCTGGGCTGAAAGGAATGAGAGGAAAATTTCCATAGCCAGGCAGAATGGTTTCATAATGAGTATTGGGCGCTAGCTACTGTGTCTTACGGATCATGTGCCTTAACTCGGCAGCTTTCAGTTTAGTAGATAATTCATACTGGTTACAGTTGAAAATCAACTTCCAGAAGTGTGAAACTATTCTTTCCAGAACCCCATGCTCCAGAGCCTTGAAGGGACATGAAAATGAACTGGCGCAAGTACTATATAGTTTACTTACGCAGACGGCGATATGGTTGTCCTGTGGGGTTCTTGAGTCCTTCCCAGATGGAAAAGAAGAGCGTGTTCGACAGGCAGTGCCTTTTTGCCTGTCCTCTGTTATATCGCAAACCAGAATCTCAGCACAGGAAAATCTGCCCCAACGAGGCTCTGTTCAGCAAGGCATACCCTTATAAGGATTAATTTTATTTTCGGATTGATTCGGAGTCACACTGCTCGAGTTATGACTTCAACTAACCGTCTGATACTTGGGGCTTTATTCTTCTTCGTTTGGCGCTACAGTCCGGTGTGGACCTCGGCCTCAACCAACATGCCTCTTCGGTTAGCACGATCTTTCTCCAGCTGAGACCAGTTGCGCACTCCAAGTTGGTTGAGGGCCTTCTCCACTTGTTCCGTTGTCCCAATGGCTCAGATTTTCAGGCCGGAGCAGTGGTGTCTATACGCTCTACATGGCCATTTTAAGAGTTGTATCCGAATACCCTTGACTATCCGGAGACACAAATTGCACGCAAAACTCTTCTCTCGAAAGGACTAAGGGCTTCCTCGTCCGCTTTTAGTTACGTCCAGGTTTTCGCGACAAAGATAAGGACTGGGATGACCAAGCTGTTGTATAAAGCAAGGTTATTCCTTCGACAGATGGCTTTATTACTTAATTACTTCGGTACTGGTGTTGTTGTCTTTATTCACAGCGGAGCCGAGGTAGATGAAGTCCTTGACTACCTCGAAATTTCTTCTGCCTCGTGTGACGCTCTGTCCGCTCCTTTGTCTCGTGTGACACTCTGTCCGCGACGCCGATGTTGTGTGTCCTTTCTGATGACAGCATGTACTTCGTTTTGCACTCATTAACCACTAGACCCATTTTAGCCGCTTTCGCTTTAATGCCAGCAAACGCCTCATTGACGGCTCGCTGTGTTCGTCCAATCACGTCAATGTCGTCCGCGTAAGCTAGCAATTGAACTGACTTTTGGAAGATTGTGCCTGTGGTGTTGACTTGTGATTTACGCGCGATCTTCTCAAGGATGATGTTAAAGAAGTCACATAACAGTGCGTCGCCTCGTCTAAAACCTTTTCTGACATTGAAGGTCTCGGTGAGTTCTTTCCCGATCTTGATGGAGCAGCGAGAGTTTTCCATCGTCATCCTACACAATCTGATGAGTTTGATAGGAAAGCCAAAACTAGACATGGCACTGTATGGCTCGTCTCTATGCACACCGTCATATGCGGCCTTAAAATCGACGAAAAGTTGGTAAGTGTCGATTTGTACTTCTTGGATATTTTCCATGATCTGCCGTAAAGTGAATCTATTGTGGACTTCTCTGGTCTGAAAAAACACTGGTGGCTCACTATGCTTCCGTAACGTGCCATGACAACATTGTATAATTTCGGCATTTTGTTCTTTTCGGGATTTGGTGCTTTCTAAATTACCAGATTGTAGGTTTGAGAACTCTGTGTGGTTCCTTCGATAATTTTTAAATTAAGAAAATTCACATATTTAGCTTTTAAAATGAAACCGAAATATATCAGATCGAGAAAATTAGAAATGCTGATTTTAGACCAGTCCCTCACTTGCTCGAAATCATGAATTTCTGGTGTTTTGAATGGAAATTTCGAACCCAAGCCATTGAATGGAATTTCGTAAATTTTGAAAACGATTCTTGAAGCAGTGCTTACTATGCCAATAGAAACTAAGCTGAACAATTTTCAAATTGGACAGGTTTCAAAGAATAAAAAAATTGAGCAGTACGTTTGCAGTTTCTATTTAAGACTGTACCATTGATTTTGACACCAATATACTTTTGCAATTTGTTTGGTCCTTCCAAGCGGAATAGTTTCAGCTTCATTTGAATTAACGAAAAGAAGAAACTGCAATCATGTGTGTAGGAGTGTGTCAGATGTCCCTTAACAACTATTGCTCGAGGTGGAATAAATATGCACAGGTCACTGCACACGGTGTGTGCTTCATGAATATCCCCAAGCTAAATGCATTTATAATATTTGCAAACAGTTTCACGTAAGGTCCTCTTAAAGGCATATAATTACACTCCATTTGGGGCTCACTTAAATTTAATTATTACTGCTGCCGCTTCACGGAAACCACACACCATCGTTAAATTTAATTGAAATGGATCGAAAAATCCGCATGAGTTCAGTACGTTCTGTCCCATTTGTAATTGGAGACAACAACGTGTCACTGGGACATATTTTGGCACGAGTTCCCTTCTCAGCTCTTTGACAGAGAGGAGCACCAGTAATGTCCGAAGCTCGTTATGGGAGTGGCTTAACGATTTGAAGCTTTCGCTACTATCTGGTATTGTGACTGGCGATGGTAATGATGCAGTAGGAAATCGTCAAGTTGAGTGATTGACAGCGGTGATTGAGTTTTATTTTGACGGCAATGATGTTGGGGATTGTTCAATGGAAAGTGATCTCATTAAATGCGGAATGAGGCGGAGGGCTGGAGCATGTGCACAGAGTTCATCAGTCAAATGGAAAGACAAGGTCACATCAAAATGTTTTGTGCTGTTGACTGACACACATTTGTGGCGACATGAAGAAGGAGGCAACTGTAATCGACTACGCTATGGAATGTTGATTGAATGATGGATTTCTGTTTGCCGACGACGAAAAGGAAGTCCTTGAAACAGTTTGATAAATTCCCGCGCTTTGTTTACGTAGTAATAGGAAATAGGAAAAAATGCTTCCGACTTACACATCAGGGTGAAGATTGATAGAACGTTTGGAGGAACCTAGTAGTTGAAAAACTAACTTTCATAGCTTTCATCAAGCACATCCAGGCGTTAAGTTCCCTTAAATAGAGTATCTCGTGTTCTTCTGCACAGACTCCTTGACGAGGGCGACAATTTTTTCGGGTTTTATTGATTACCTAACTAGATTTCAAATCTTTTGGAGCTCTCTAGTTTTATACAAACAATATAATTCCTTCATTCTGTGGTAAGTACAGATCGCCCATTGACGCCCCTATTGCAAGGAAATCTGCTAACATGGAGCATTACATATTCTACATTTATCCACTGATACACACCAGAGATCAAAGAACAGCCGTAACAATGGAATTCACAAGGCAAACCTGCTCCAAGAAAAGTGAAAACTATTCTATCGGTTGAAAAGATGATGGCCGTCGTTTTTTGGGGTTTTGACGAGAACTGCGTCGAACCCCTGGAGAAGGGCAAATTGATCATCTTAATTCCCTTAATAATGGTAAGTGCCACTTCATCTCACAAGGGACCAAGGGACTGAAGAAACTTCAGCACTTGCTTATGTTGTGTGGCGAGATTTGAGAGACTTCCCATTTACAATCAGACATTTTTGAGTTTTGTCCTCTGTAACTCGAAAGAGGTGCTACCAAGAGGCGCTTAGTCCCTGAATCGAACTTGGGACCTTCGGCGTGTGGGTCGACGCACTTACCACAACGACTACACTGCTTTGCTAAGCCAAATTCTTGGACCGAGGCGACGCCGAACTGCAAAAAACCGGCTGCCAACAAAACCTTAAGGTTAATAAGGCACGATAAGGCTACCACCTTAATTACCGCATTCTCCAAATTTGGCCTAGTGCAACCGGACGGGACACCTCGCATTTTTTTTCTCGGCATTACCTCCTTCGAGTTACTGACAACACTAAAAGAGTATCAATTGTCTATGAAAAGGTTCTCATATCTCGCCGTTCCGAGTCGACAAAAAACTGTAGGTCTCTTCTACTCCTGAGAGAAAAGTAGCACGCACAACACGAGAAGTTGTTGCAGAAGCTAGGCCCAGGTCCCTTGTGGGCTGTAGTGCCACTCAATAATTTATTATTATAATTCATTGAATAATTGAGGTTCGGTAAAAGGCAGTGAAACAGCCTTCTAAAAAAGATTGTCCAGAAAATGATTCTTCTTTAAGTCGTAGCAACAATTTCTCCTAACCGTCTTAATCGCATTAGTGACGATTACCTAACGGTCGTTGTTAGCACAGAGTGCATTCATAAGTCATCCTCAAAACGATGGCTATACCAAAACACTATCACTAGAAATATATTTTGGAGCTCAAACTAAGCACTTAATTGCCATAAACATTTCATATAACCGGAAACATAAATAATGTGCAAAAATGAATCGCTTGACCTTGTTCGTGTAGCACCAAAAATCAAGCGAACTCACCATACTGAACGACCATCAGCGACGCACAATACAAAAACGATGATTCTCCTAATTTTCCCTAAAATGAAACTTGCATAAAAATGAACAGACAAATGAAACGTGACCATGTCAACAGTGTTCAAGTGACTTGTTCAACTGCAATAAACTAATCCCCCACCATGTCGGATGGTTGTCGAGTGACACACGCAAATATCTAACTCCACACGAAACTCAAGTAATAAACGTGTTCCAAAGGACGTGTGCAGTGCATAGAATACGTGACGCGAGACGAGTTGTAACGGTCAGGAAGTACACGTACTTTTACAATATTTCTGTTATTGGCTCAGCTGAAGGGGTAAATTCAAAAGGGATTATGTAGTTTTTCCATGTCCACGCGCAACAGAAGCCTTGCATTTAAATAACTTTTTCCATATGTCATGGACGAAGTGAAAAGGATGAGAGCGCACAAAACAAAAGTAGTATCTGCCCAGTTATTCTCACCATGCAAACGAAATTATGCGCTTTTGCTGTGTTTTGCATTTGAGTGCATCGTAGCCCTAGAGAAAATTTGCAATTTCTGAACTGAATGTGAATGGGATCTCGACACATTTCTGAAAAATTTGCGTATTGAAAAACGTACTGCATCTGATGATGAAAAAAGTTACTCCGTAAGGGGTTTCGTTTAGAAAAGAAATTCTTGATGAAAAAATGCTGAATCTCAGAAGGGGGCCCTATAAATTTCACTTAAAAAAGGAAAATAGAGCCAAACAGTGGCTCAATACAAGTTGCATCAAACTCTTATCAACACATTGTCTTTGAAACGACAAGACTACATAATTCAAACGTTGTTAATTTTGTTAAACTACAGACATAGGCCAAAAATGGAATTCATTCTCGTTAGAGAGCGTTGTGTACTTATTAAGAATCATAACGACTTAGTGTTGCTGTGAAACTATGATTGGTTCTTTATTTAAAAACATTTTTAAGGACCAATAACATCGTCATTATCATTATCGGCATGACAACCGTGATCTGGTAGTGGCCTTAATCAACTAATCTCTTCATACATCCCAGTCCCGGACCGATGCCATCCAGAAGCCAAAACCTAAGGCTTCGGCCGTCTTGCCCCATGCCGTCTCTCAAGCGTAGGCATATATCCCAATAACTGCGTGTAAACTGGTTAACATTGAAAACTTGAATATTTTTAGTGTTTTTTGATTGCGATAAAACGAAAGATTCGCGATTCATAAGAGGCTAAGAAGGAATAGGAGTGAGTCTGCCCTCTAATTGAGCACTGACTGCAGTTGCAAAAAGGTTCCACTAGGCTTAGACACGTCTTGCGTTTCTATATATCCCAATACCCAATCATACAAGCGACTGGAAATTATGTGATCACCTACCTTTACGGTTATATATCACGCGGCCATATCGTAATCAATGCAAGACTAGACGCTTCAGTTACCAAAGTTCCAAGTGACACCACATTTGAGGGACAATCGTTCCCTTAGATGGAACGAGGTCTTTCTAGCACCTCTATCGTTCTTTGGGAAGTCAGATGGTTAGAAATCTGCTTCTGAATAGTCAGCATGGTACATTTATCTCGGCTCTGCCCGTAATTTTTTCACCATTCTGTGTGACAACACCCAGTTGAGAGAGTAACTCCAAACTGATCACCGAAAGTCCCCATAAATACTTGGCCTGGGTGAGAAAGGAGACCAATTTACTTCAAACTAATCAATCGTTGATGTTTATTTAAGTGTTAAGGATTTCATTTAGAATCAGGATATTCATAAGTGCAGTCACATCATCTCGAACTCATAGGAGACAGTTATCTTAGTTAGAATACTGTCACTATGTCTAGTAATTGTCTGTGAATGAGAAAATGTATTTCCTACTTTTAGAAATTCGCCCACTTTTGTTAAATCTTCATCAGTTCATCCTATTTTGCATGAACGTTTAAGTTTAGAGACTGTCTCATACGCATAAACTAAAACTCATAATCTTAAAGTTGTTCTCCTCTTTACAATCAGACATGTACACCAGTACCTTCAAACCTATTTTATATCTTTACATTGAGGTAATGCGGTGACTTGATTTCATTCGCCATCAATTTAGCACCTGTCTTAGAGTTGTGGACTATGACGCGATCATAGATATTTCTACTTCAGTCAAATTTAATTGTGCAGTATAGTCGACAACCTTTTGTTAAGAGTCTACAGTAGCCCGCAAGGCTCCTGATACGAACTCAATTAACAACAATTTAAAAAAAATAATTTGTTGCATCCTTTTCTTCAGTTTCTCACTCTTTTCAGAGAAAAGCAATTTGTTTTGCTGCCATTTAGCTCTCCTGCTAAACAAATCACCAACAGCGAAACCTTTCCCGCAAAACCATCAGGAGCGCTTATTTTGCTGTGCATCCTTTTAACAAACCAAACATCAACCACTCATATTGTTTTAATTGAAAACTCTCCACTTTGTATCCGCTGCATTACTAACGCAACCCGAGGCGGGTAATGCAACAAAGTGCACCCGAGCAACCATCTCAAACTCGACCTGTTTTCAAGTCGATGCTATCCCATTGCGCTGAAGAACAAATGTTTGTTTAACACTTCCGTACCCACAAACAGGTATATTTACCAAGTAGCTGATAAAATTTGCACAGCAAGACTCTGAGAGAGCTGCAAGTAACTATGTGTCATGAGTTAAATGCACAAGGAGCTTATAGAGAATGAATCTTTGTATTTGCAAAGTTCTGTAAACGGTCTTGGAGGCAGGAAGTACCATATGTCTCTTGAATCAGCGTACCAATAAGCCCCTTTGTTGAACAACCCTTCACACTGATTATCCTTATCTTCGCATCTCGATGTCCTTTCAATTGTAACTTACATGTCAAATACAATTTCGTATCTCATATGTTAATTGCCGAACATCACCACTTCCAAAATGCCCGCAAGACACGGAATGATACCCACAGGAAAAATCAGTTAATCAGCCATTAAAGCTCATATTTAATGCACCCTTTGCAAACGAGCGCGAGCACGCTTCCCTGGGCATTGCAATCAACTCTCACATCCTTCTTCATTTATCAGAACCAAAAGGTGATTCTAAACTCGCCATAAAGGACGAAAAATCCTTGCTTATCCTGCTCGTCCCTCCATTTAGCTGTTTGTCTTTTGCTGCGCCCATCCCGTTGCGTGTAATTGGCTAATCCCCGATTAGCATTCACCATACAGATTGGGCTCATCCCTGACGCGCGCTTAATTAATAAAATACAACAAGCATTAGTGATGTAATTTATTCCACCCCCCCCCCCCCCCCCCCCCTGGCGCCGAGTACCTTTTCTAATTGCAATGGAAGAGGGCACCTGCTTTCCTGTTTCCCTTGAATACAAATTACGTCGCTTCCCTTCTCGGAACGAATCCATCACTTCGGCACAAAAAATGCCGGACACTTGTCGGTAGATAAATCATGTCGGCCGGCGGGCTGCCGGCATCTTCTTAAATTGCCGGAAAAGCACGAAGAACTTGAAATGATATGTGACTTGATTCAATTCTGGAATCAGGGGATTCACTCTCGCTTCCGGCACGCATCTGCTAAACACCGTCCTAAGCAAACACGCGAACATTTTGCTGATTTCAGCGGTTTCGAGATCCGGCATTGCTTGCACTCATCCTATCCTACATATGTCGGCATCGCTGTGACCCGTGAAATGTTATGCACACATGGAGGAGCGTCGCACATCACATCGCCTGTGCCTTCAACCGAAAAGAGGAAACCGACAACTGGACAAGAAAGTTGAAGGGGGCATGGCAGGAAACTGAGGCATAAGAATGTGACCTATGTCACTTGCTGCATATCATTGCGCCTACACCCCAATTGTGAACATGGCCTTTCGCATCCTTGAACTCAGTGAAGGTGAAAGATGGCCACTGAACTCTTTGAAGGAATTCAATTCTCTGAGTACGAGTAATAAATTCCGGTTTATTGGAATTTGAAAGCGTTCACACGAACGTTATTTAAGGCCAGCAAAAGGCTATTGCTCTCGACCTCTCAAGGACTTCAAAATCGCAGTTCAACTTTGTTGACAATTAACATGGAGGACATCCAGTCAGGCGGTGATAAAGTACTTTGTTCATAATCTCACAAACGGCCTCTCTTGTGCCTACTGCGTTTTATAAAACATTTTATATAACATTATTGGGAAACTGACACAAAGTATTGAAAATATGCTAAATTAAAAAAGAAACATTTTTTTTTTCTTAATAAAAGGTCATTCATACTTTCGGTTTCGAAAGTAAAGTTAAATAAAATGCACCCCGCGATACATCTTGCATGAATATTTGAATTCATTATAAAGTTTGGACTTTCTTTTTCTTCTTTTTGTGGCGCTTTAGACTAGGCGCACGTCGCTGTACAGCCCATAGAGTTCGTCGTTAAATTTTCTCCTCCAGATGCCATCAACGCAAACAGCGGCTTCCTCATCCGCTTCTAATAACATCCAGGTCCACTTTGGCATTAAGTATGAAAAAAGACAATACAAACTGATACCTTGGGACGGTTCCCTGCAAGCAACTCTTTGGGAAAGATTTTATCCACTTTTAAGCACATTTCGGATGGTATCTCAGTAAGAACTTGAGTAATGTTGGTTTTTAACGCGTTAAGAGTTCGTGGAAAAATAGCTTTTTGCGTATCTGCGCTGAAAAAAATTTAACGATGTCAAATCGTACGACCTTCTTGTTCAATTGACGTCGCCAAAACGTGAAATTACGCAACGAAAAACTTTTCACATACACACTGTCATTTCACAATTGACAGTGACTTATCGACTCTTTTAGTTGAAACTATGTATCGTCGAATAATAATAATAATTTTCAATCGGCCCCCAAAACAATCGGTTTCGAATTGATAATAGCCCTCAGCCAATTGACATCTTCGAAGAAATACGCACCTACCTTTCGATCGTAGAGCACACCAAACAGTAAAATTGTTTCGATGCAATGGCACCTTTTCGATCACTTCTACCATCCACCGAATAAGAAATCTGGCTCATTATTGAATAATTTTGTTTTCCGGCCTTAAAAAATTCGCTTTACGTGGCAAAGCCATCTGGTCATAAGCATTGTATTGATTGATTAGGCCGCCCATACCGACGTACAATCCTTAGAGTTCGACATTGAATATTCTCCTCTAGATGTCGCCAACGCAAAAAGAACATTAACTTTCGCATCGAAAAGGCTAATTGTTGTGCGTCATTCTGTCGTTACAGCTTGTAACGGGTATTATTTTTAAAGTTGATAACACTTTTTTAAATGGCGGCCATTTTTTAGCTGACGATGCTGGCCAGAACGTCACTATCGATGGTGACCGCTATAGAGGTATGATAACTAATTTTTTCGTTCATCAACTGAACGACCGAAAGTGCTTTCTACAAAACAGCGCACATGTCACACAGCTCGTGCCACAATTGATTTAGTGAAGAAAACGTTTGGTAACCGCACAGTTTTACGCTACGAACCCGTGAATTGGCCTCCAAGATCGTGCGATTTTGTGTGGATATATGAAGTGGTTGCCGTGGCGTATTAGGTAAGTGCGTCGACCGCCGCGCAGGTTCGATTCCCGGACGGGTAACCCACACAGCTTCACGTTAGGGACGTTGTGAATTAGCCTCCTAGAGTTAAATTGGCAATCGCGGTGTTTTCGTCCGTATACTTCCACAGAATCTACTGCAATGTAAAAATCTGGTCTACTTCCCCGGCCCGCAACCATAGTGATATGTTCCATACCGATTGCTCACCAATAGTTTCATGTTTTAGTGCGCGTTTTGTTCGCAATGTTAAGGAGATTGATTCTTTGGTAGTTGACGCAGTTGCAGTGGTCTCCTATCTTGTGGACCAAACAAGAGACATTAAGATTTCAATTATCAGGTTTGCTTTCCTTAGACCATGTCCTACGGGTGAGCTGGTGCTTGCGCCCAATCAGGTCAGCTGCAGCTACCTTAAAGAGTTCTACGGATAGTCTGCTTCAGCAGCCTTGTTCTAATTTAGTCTCCATATTGCTATCTTCACTTCGTCTAGTCTGATTTCTGACCAATCTCGTAAAGATTGAGTGGAGCATTCTGTCCGATAGTAGTATTTGGATAGTCATCGACGGTTTACAGTCAGGGAAAGTGATTTTTCAAGTTCTCAGCATCGAATACGACTCCACTACAAGTTTTGTTTCCAGCAGGCTTCAGTTCGAGTCTATCATCCACCTTTATCTTTTGGTAACATTTCGTTCAATGGTTAAATAAATAAATAAATACTTCGTTGATTTCCTATTCCCTACACTGCGAAACATTGACCGCTTTAATTTTGAAGGTTACCCACACAAATTCAAAAAAAAACAATAATTTATGTTTTGTTTATGCGCTACATGTTCTAAATTCAATAGACACACCAACCCGGCACCACACACCAACCCTTTTCAGTTTATTCTCTATTCACTATAAAATGTCTGCAATAGTTCCCTCCAATACGAATAGATGGGATGGCGGGTAAAACCCCACATGGGTGTTATATTTATCGAAAAGGATAAGCATACGTAGAACGAAGTTCGTACCATTACCCGACACAAGTAATACTCATTGGTGCGGTAGAATACCAGTTGCATAGCACAATCTATAGCCCAAGGGATGAATATCGTGCTGCCGTGATGAGGAATACGTTATTGGAACTCTGTGCCGCACCCTCAGTCATCATTAATCATTTGATAAGTGCTTAGCGTTGGAAGATTATGCGGCATGTTACCCGCAATTTTCTTTTTTGGCTTGAGCTGTGCATGGCGACGGACGAAAGTGGATGGAAAAAATTAATCATTTAAGGATTATCAGGAATTATTGCTTCCCCTGAAATGGAAAAACTGTTGATTTGATGTTATTCTGATGACTATTGGAAAGTGAGGTACTCATACAAGTGATGCGTGTCGAAGAGGAACACATTTCAGTTACGCTTTAGAGGCAGTCCTTTGGGGGATGCAGTATACTTCTTTAAACCTGGGAATATTTTCATTGTGGGATTTTCAAATTTTTTAAAATTTACTTTACTCTTCAGCATGTTGATCACCTTCCCTCAAAAAAACACCCGATTTGGTTTGGCTTTGAAGTTTTTATATCACCAATGTACATGTGTCTTGTTTTTTTTTTTCAACTGGAAATGTAGTCTCCATACGAGAACGATTCGATTCGTGGAATCACATTTGTATAGATACCAACCGAATTTTGTTCGTAGTTTTGCCTTAACTGTTTTGTTTTGTGAAAGTGAAAGTGTTGACGGATCGTAGAAGAATAAAAAAGGGCAATATCGTGCCGACTTTTCTCCTTCAATGGCAGTCATAAAAACAAGGTAAACGAGTTCCAATGTCGATACATATCGGTTTTTGATAAGCTGAAAACGGCAACAACGAAAAATAAAGTGACAAAAATCCGCCATGCCATGTTAGCAGACCATCGACTAAAAGTAGTCAGATTGAAAGCATATCTAGAGACCACCTGTATGGATGTCGCGGTGAGCCACTGCAGACAACAAGCACAATCATCAGATAACTTCAGAGCACTATTTAAGTTTCTGAGTCATTTCATGACCATATATGAAACATGGTTCCACTGCAACCAACCACAGATGAAAGAACAGTCATGAAAGTGTACTCCACCGTTTCTATCGAAAGGTTTTCTGGAATTCATAAGATGTGATCTTTGTGCATGGACTTTCTGGGGAATGGTAAAACTGTCACAGGCAAATTATGGAACGATTTTATTACAGCCCAAAACAAGTCGTATTTGGCGAAAAACGCGATTCTTCACCATGACAACGCAGCAACTCACATCTCCGTCACGGAAATGGCGAAATCTGTCGAATTAGACTGGGAACTACTGCCCCATTCACGGAATTCTTAAGACTTGGCGTTGTGCGACTTTACTTTCTCATTTGAAGAAGTCACTCGTTGGGTAGAAATTTGATCCGGACAAGGGGTTGTAGCAGATACAGCGGTTTTGTTTGTATTTGCCTTCGAACATTTTTTTCAGACAAGCTTAAGAAGTTGAAACATCACTAAGTCATCTACATTGAGCTATAAGTAGACATCGTTGAGAAATAAATTGTCACTCTTCCAAAATATTTGCTTTTCATTTGGAGGCCTACTACTTAACAGATCGTCTGCGTAAGCAATCATTGAACAAGGAAAGAAAACACAATGCTTTGAAGGTCGATGACTCCTATTGTTTCGACTTCACTGTATGATAGGCTTGGTTTCCGTGCGCGACGCCCCTCGAACAGTTTTTATCTCCGGTGACATACGCTGTTGCAGAAGCATTGCAACTGGGTATTTCTCCAATTCTATCACACAGTTGATTTAAACGAAAAATGCAAAAAAATCATGCACCGAACACAAATTTATAGACAGACACAAGTAACATCCCAACAACCTGTCGTCCTTTAACGAGGACTATCCTTAAACCCTGGAATCCGACAAATTATCGGATGGCAATCAGTATTCCCTTAAATCAATATTTATAATGTGGAACGATGACGATTGCAAATAAAACAGTTCAATTAACCCACTTCCCAGCGGATGCCAACTCCTTCGATGGGCCGCATTTCGATTTCGCTTGTCACATTTTTCGAAAGGCCCCCCCCTCGCTTCGACGTAATCAAGAAACAATTGGAAAACTCCCCGTGGAATCTCCTTAACCGGTTGCCGTGATCATTCAAGCGATGCCCGCAATAATTTCAAGGCTGAATTCATCAGTCCTGATTGTGACAGCTCTGGAATTGGTAACCGCTACAGAGGAAATGGAAATGAGGGAATTTCGTGAACGTAAGTATGTGGTACAGGAACCGGATAGCTTCTCCTCAAAATATGATACAATGTATGAGCCGAAAAATCGGGGGTTCAGTGGAATTGAAACCACTCGCAAATCACATCTGTTCGCAGTTACATCAACGTCCTGGGAAGAATACAGAATTCATTCACTTCGACTGATTGGTGTGTGAAATTATATCTCTGTTTCATTTTGGTTGACTAACAAGCGATTCGTGCGTCAAAGAACGATGAGGTTGGTATGGGGTGTCGGTAAATGGACATTAATAGGAGGAAATGATATAATTCGTTTAGTTTGAAAGGAGATTCATTATCATTGGGAATCGAGGAGATGTGAAAGTGAGCTCTCGGTGGGAGAATTATTTTCCCATATTTAATTACAGGAAAATGACGGATCCATTCATGTGGAGCTGAAAGCACAAGCCACCGAGGCATAGAGAGGCAACTTCCTTGTCTCTTGCCTTCTTGGAATATTGGACTGCATCACTTTTAGACAAGGGTATTGAGAATGAGTCTATGTCGTTCTGGATGGAACAAGACAGCTAAGAATTGTGTGTGAGATTATGCGTTAATGATACACAACTGATTTGCGGGAAATTCAGCCATGGAACAGGGGGAATACAGCTAGTATCAGAAAGTTTTTAAAAAGATTACTATCTCGAAGCTGAGTTCACGTTCTGTTCTCTCACGAGTAGAAGGGACCTACAGTTTTTTGCCGACTCCGAACGGCGATATTTGAGAAGCTTTTCATAGACAATATAGTACTCAGTAAAAAACACACAACGTCTTCTTCAACTTCTACCTTTATTTTCTAGTTTAAGTTAAGAAGCTTACTAATTACAGGTTAAGCTCACGCACAAACTTAGTGAAACTTACCGATCTTACATACAAAAGAGATGATGAGATAGGGGATTTCTTCCTACCTTGTTTTTGAAATTTTCCCTAGTCTTTCTAGAGTCTCCAACCGTTAGATTTTGTTTAGTAAGTTCGTTTATTTTTAGCAGTCAACCCTTTCATAAGAAAACCCTATTGCCCTCGACACTATTTCACGATCTTCAAGAAAAAAATGGAAAAAGGAGGTTACTGTCGCAAATGAAACAAGAACATAATTGAAACACAAAAATCGAGTCGTATTTTATTTCCCTGGCTTGACCACATCTTCTTAATGGTGAAAATTTAATCGACCCAGCAAAACAACAAAATAAAACATATGCACATCCTTTAGACTTTCTAATTTCGAAGGCGTTGGTATTTTCTTATTGGGAGTATGTCCCTTCTACACGAGTAGTTGTTGTAGAAGCTAGGACCTGGTCCGTTATTATTATTATGAAAGAAAGTACGCCACATTTTACCATGTTTTTTTTACAGAGTCGGAAAAGTATTTTAGCTGACTGAAAATGTAAGTGCTGTTAATGGTTCTGTTACTGTAACAGACAACTATGCGCAATTTTGGTTGGATGAGTCCGTTCTATAATTTTGAGGTTTGAAAAGAGCCACGCTCTTTAAGGCCAATTGTCTGAAATGTTGATGAAATTATGGAAATCTATGAAGCCGATCATGGGTCGCCATGAGAGCACTATTTCCATTTTACAGGCGCTAAATGTTGCACAAAAAGTCGTTCAAACTATTTAAATAAGGCCGGCCAAAAAAATGGACGCGAAAGTGTACGGAAAACTTTAATGGACCGAATTTTTATTCGTATCTGTGAATCAATACTGAATCCTACAAAAAAATAGATTCATTTTTGAAGTGGATGATAACTAGTGATGACAAATTGATTAAATCAATATTAATTTTGAGATTAATGAGATAGTTATTCTTTTATACGTAGCTAAGAGTGAATGTCTAAAATTATTTACCGAAATATTTCCAGAAAACCAGGCGACATGCTTAGAAAATTGGCACAAGTGTATGTCTACTACTTTAAAACTGCTTTGAGAGGGATGACTTATAAATAAGTTTTCAGGATTTTCAGCCCACAGAGAATTCGCAGCAATATGTCCTTGAAGACTTGCAACGGTACCAAAAACTTTTACTCGCTTCTCTGAATAAACGTTAAGTTCAATAATCTTGCCTTCTCGATTTTATTATCAGAATGTGGGCGACTGTCAATTTCATTCTCTTTTTCAAATTGTCATGAATGAACGGTTCTGCAGAATTCCTTATAATTCTCAAAAGACTTTCGTCATCTGATGCACGCCAACTCAGCTGTTTCTGCATGCATCACTCTTTTGATGGAAGAGAATCGTCAAAGACTTCCATAATACGATTACATATGCCAAAACAAACTATAACTCATTTAATTTTTGAACTCACTTCACAATCGAGGCATCTACTGATGTTAAAACAGAAAAGCCACACATACAAACATATGTTCCATGTTAGTCCTCACCCCTCGACACACCCAAGCGAATATCATTTTTGGCGAAAAGTCGACAAATCGAAAAATCATTCAGACGTATGCCAAGGAGAGATATCAATCAAGCACGCCAACGGGATGACAACATGTTTCCCGAAATTAAATTTATTGTTTACTCTTGGCGGGATCTTCAAGAGTGGTATGTGAATTGTCCCCCCCCTCTTCACAACTCCTCCTTGTGTTCACATGCTTGAGGGCTTCATTTTTGTTTCCCCTGCCAACTGAGAGAAATTCGAAAATTGAGTGAGTCGGAAGATACGCCCGCTCAAACGTTCAATGAGCCGTAAATTGAATTCAATCGTTTTTTTTTCCAATTAAACCACATGGGGTAAAGTTCTTCATTTCTTTTAAGGACGCTTCGGTGACTGCTTTGTTTGCGGAAGGAATGCTCTCTGTAAATACTCATATGACCATAGTGACGACTGTGGCGTATGTGCAACATTTTTTTTCTTGTAATAGATTTGCGAATCAGACCCCCACCAGGTACGGACTGTTTAAGAAGACTCTAAGAATTTAAACTGCGTGCAAAGGTCGCATACAGAGCATTGAATAAAACGCCTCTTTCCACAGTTCAGTGAGTTTCTAGAAGTCATTCTTCATCTCATACGATCCCCCAGAAAACGCCTTCCCTACCCGCCTTAAAATAATCACGTGCCCCTCTCACCACCCTAAATACGTATTTCACATTTCTTGTCACTCTGCCCGACTTCACAGAAGCCAATAAACATTCAGACAGCACACACAATGAGATTCTCGTCTATTCACATTCTGTATTGTTTCTCATTTGCCATTGTTCACCCTGAATGTCGGCCGCACTTCCACGTTGAACACATGCTTGCGAACCTTTGTCCTCTGCTGTGTCTCACAAAAGTCCGCCTCTATAAATAGAAACCATTCTGCCAGGAATCAATTTTGACATGACATCCTGGCTTACAGGAATAGAACACAATAATTTAAAGAATCCTTTTATGTACTCCGAAGAATTCTGCCTGCCCTCAAGCGCACACATCCAACCCGAGGAAAAATAAAAACTTATTCGCACTCCTGCTCAGTCATGAATTTTTCATTCGTGACGACACAGAGAATGGAAAGTCTAACCGAAGTCCGGAGTCTCACGTTTATTCTCCTGCTTCCGCCCTGCACATCTCTGTAGGTAATTGGATAGCTTATCTCTGCCTTGAATTCAATTTTAATTTGTGATTAATTTATTTGTTGGACTTGTTAGACTGGGTTCCTGGTTTTCCATCCGACTATGATCCGATTTCGAAACGAAGTGTATTCAGTACTCATCTCATCTTCTCCCCTTGAGGGAATACGACTCTACTTGGGCAACGCTTGAACAGTTTGGCAGTTCTAGAGGGTTCCCCGCCTTCAACTCGGCTGCTGAATGGAAGATACATTTTTCATGATGGCAAGGGTTGAAAGAAATCGGTTTAATGTGGTGAGCGTATGCTTAAAGTAACGTGTGATGAGCGGATGTATAACCTCCTGGCTTTCTGAATTTACAACATGATGCCAGGAAGGTGTGTTAAGAATAGATGGAAGATGGAATAGTGGAGATGTTTCCTTCATCTGAATTCATAACATGTGCTCCTCCCATATATTGGGAAACCCAAGCAAACTTAGGTGCTTAGCAAAGGTGGAGTGTATCGTTTGTATACCGACAAGTTTTCTGCACTCTATTCGGTCTAGAAATAACAGAAAATCCGCGGATTTCTTGCCGGCGTTCGGGAGCATGCACTTGGTCATCCTGCCTCCTGGAGAGTCATGCTATCTCTAGTTGTGCTGTTGGGAGACCCAGTCGTCGACGAAAATCCTAACCAAGGAAGCTGGTAGTCCCAAGGTGGGTTCGGGCCCTACAACGCCTCTTTTGAACCTTGCCTAGCTAGTTCATCGCCAACGTCGTTTTTCATGATCCCGTGATGTCCCGGAACCCAGACAAGTCTAATCGAATTCAGTCTGCCGACCAGATTAAGGGAAAACTTGCATTCCTGGACTATCTTGGAAGTGATAGGCGCTGCAGACGCAGATACTTCTACATATTCTTCACAATATCGTTAGTGGCCATTAGGATCGCAAACGTTTCCACCTGGTAGACAAATGAGAAATTACCTACGGAGGTATGAAGTCTAAAGTTTTCGTCTTAAACGAAAACCCTAGCTCCAGACCCCTCCGTCGTCTTGGAGCCGTCCATGAAAATCCGACTACATTCCCTTTCCGGTTCACTGACTAGCCAGAGCAAGTCCACGAGGAAAGTCGACTTTTAAAAAGCGATGCAGCTGGATCATTGGTGACCCCGCATCAGACAGCAAGTCCATGAGACTAGTGCCTAAAAATGCCGTGAGCGAGGTCATCACAGCTCCATTGTGAGTTAAACCAAAGGCCATTCCCCTTTTAGTTGGGAGATGGCCTTGATTGCACTGCCCATGATGTGGATGTTATTTATATTGTTATGTTAGACTCTCACATAGTTGATTCTCTCCTCTTTCAAGTTCGCAAAAGGAACTCGAATTTACCGGAAATAGGGTAAGACTTTATGAGACACCATCACTATATTACGGCGCGCCCATTCTGTCACTCCATTATTCTTAGGGTGTAATGTGTGCACTGAGGTGTATCGCGAGGACAAATTATTGGAAATGAATCACATCGACCAAAGCTTCATCATAAGGCTCTGAGTCATCGACTTCTTAAATTACCCGTAATGAAGTAAGTTTATTGGATCCCTTCTAAAGCGAACCGAACACACCCACGATGTGCGAGTGCGTCAATATCTATTGTCCATTGTAAGAACTGCGTACATCCTAAAGCCGTGCCAAATTTTCCGTTGCGGACACATGCCGCCATTGGAGGCGTCGTGCCGGAGCATAAAATTAATTGAAGTCCCTCCGGCAGGACGCAGGGACGAAAGTTTATTGCCATCATTCGGTTCAATGATTAAAGGTGACTGTGACATGGTTGTGTATTTAGAGTAATAATTGTCAAAAGGAACAGCGCCGGGAAACCGACAATAGGTGAATGTATACTGACAGGACACTTCACCACCACAATGTGGATTATAGTGCAAAGGGGATGTAATAAAATAGCAGCTGTCACCCGATGATGTGTGGCACTGAGGTCTATGCAGTACAGGAAAAAAGAAAAACAAAAAATGCCCGCCTGCGGCGGAGATGAGAAATGAGAAAAGTTTTTTCCTAGCAAGTTGGGGAGGCATAGCCATTAGTTGATGACACATGGACTAGAGCAAATAACAGAAGGATATTCATTCTTGCGGGAGATTAACTACAAATTTTCGCCCGAAGTACAGAGGATGACTGATTCTTGACTTTAGGGCATTGCCAAGTGAATTCAAGTTTGTTGAACGTCAAATTTAATTCAGAAACAGAAAGGCTTCATGTCATGTCTACAGTGACCATCCGTTCATTATAATGATGAAAAGTTTTGTATTCGAAGTCAACGTTTTTTCATGAAATATGAGCTACTTTGATAGTCACAGAATTAATTTCCTACCTTCCAATAATTAGTTATAATTTTCAGAGGCAACAAGAATTTAGAAAAAAGTATTTAAACATTTTATTTGATTTGATTTATAATTTAACTCTCACTAACGAAACAGCCAAATATAATGTACATAGGAAGTCCAACAAAAATGATAGAGCGTTCCATGCGAGAAGAATGTTGTTGAAGTTGATAAAGAATTGGATCAAAAATGAGCCAAGTGAGTAGAGACAACTTAATCTAAAAACAACTAAAATTCAAGAGACCACCCTTTTTTGCCATAACTTCATTATTTTTATTTTCATTTAATCGAAATTTAGCAATCCGAAATCGCGAAATCCCTAAAACTTAAGGTTAGAAACTTAAAAATACCACTATCCAAAGTCAAAAATCTCAAAATCGAAAGCCATAATCCAGTAGGCCGTAATCCAGTGCAAAAGCCAGAAGTCCAAAATCTCGAAACTCCGAAATCCAAAATCCCGAAATCTAATCTCCCAAATTCCAAAATCAAGAAGTTCAGAATCCCAAAATCGAAGATTCCGAACTCAAAATCTAAAATGCAGAATCCCTTAATCCAATACACCGAAGTTCGAATTGCAAAATCCCCAAAATACAAGATACCGAAATACAAGATCCCGAAATCTAAACTCCCAAAATCCGAAGAAACAAGGTTCAGAATTTCAAAATCAAAGATTTGGGGGTCAAAAATCCCAAGAACCAACTCTTAAAATCATAAATCCAAAATTTAGAATCTCAGTATCAAAGGTCCTGAAATCTAAAATTCCATTATCCAAAATCCGGAAATCTAAAATCTCCTGTAATCTATGATCCTAAACTCCAAAATTACAAAGTTCAGAATCTCATTAAAGATCCCGAAATCCAAAGTCCCAAAATGAACCCTCAATGCCATGTTCACAAAATGTTCGGAATCCCGTAATTTTATGACTTCACAAATTCTTGAGAGTTGTACAACAAAAGTTTGTATTATCCGAATTCCATGCCGCCAGGGGTTGCAGAAGTGGCCGCGGGGTTAAGTGCCTTCATTTTCAAAACAGGACTTCCGCTCGAGTTGTAACCCAATTTCATTCCAAGATCTTCGCTTCTTTCTCTCTCCTACAGTAAGCCGGATGATGATCAGCTTAAAGTGTGTTCAACGTTTTCTTCTAATTGGATTACACATCATTCACTTATGCCAAATGCATCATTCCCCCACGTGAAACTGTATCCTTATCAACATTTAACTGAATTTTTGGTTTGGCTTTGACTGAATGCAATTCAATCTTCTTAAAAGCTCATGAATGTCGGAAAGGAGTCACAAACAGAGTCGCATCCTCAGTTGGGATGCTCGAAATTATTGAAATGCATTCTCTTTGTGCGGTGATGTGCACATAGAATCACAAACGGAGTTTGAAGGACATTAAGGACTTGCTTCACCCATCGATGGATATGGGTGCGAGACACACACATTCTCCCGTGTTAGCAAGTTCAACAACCATAATCTCACTATGGCTGCTTGTACGTTGAAGATTAATAGGGTTCGCGTTCGGTTTTGCGGAAATACAGATGTCGCTACACACAGAGCAGTACACAGTGTAACGATTATGTGAAGGAAGTATTGATTTTTAGATTTTTCAGTTTTGCTGCATTCTCGTGCAGTCATGTCGTGAGTTTATGTTAAGCTGTGATTTTTGCTGATTTGATTTTGGCAACGCCGCTCAACTTAACGAGTTTCCCTTCAGGTGACAATTGTCACTTTTGAACATTTCACACCTTCAAACTTCAGCTACTTGCTAGAAATATCTTTACAATTTCAACCATTTCCCCAATTAAATGGTGAAAACTTTCTCGTTACTTGATCGCAAAAGTCAACACACCCAAAAACCGAATGCCAACCAAGTCCTTCACGACCCAAAGCTCTCAATTCAATCCCAATTCATCAAGCAATTAAGTTCGCACCATAAACTGCTCCACCACTCTTCGAATAGACGCTCAAGCACTTTCCAGGATTACTAATGCACAATTTACGCAAACAAATCAATGACACTTGCGAACGCCTCGGAATTGCAGCACTCACATTTTAAAATCGTTTTCATTATCCTGAATCACCTGTCAGACCTAAAATCTCATAAAAAATCAATAAAGTGCCCGCTTAGGACTTAAGTCAAGTGGAACGCTTCTCCACCTTCGAATAAAACACCTCTTCGCAGAGCCACCGCCCACCCGCACCCTTGCATTCTTCACAAATTTTTAATGGCCACAGAACGCAGAGCAGACACAAAGGATCTCTGAAGTCTTGGGCGACACTCTCTATAAAAAGGAAAACCCACATTTTTTAAAGTGCTCACGCATAAAAATGAGATTTTATGTCCTGGAGATTTCACGGCAGATACTCTCACGGCAACGAAGAACTTGAAGCGATAACGTGAACGCAACGAAAACGAAAGATTTTTTCAAGAACACCCAACCCCAGCACCGGCACTTCGAAGGAGTTCTCTTTTAATAGCTGGTTAAACCATTTCCCCGTCAGTCCTTGCGCCGAGGTTAAGAATCCTTTTACGATGCACGCCAACCATAATAAACCGCCACCGTCGTTCCTAAACCAGATGCGAAAATAAAGACTGGCAGCTACCACTGTCGGAGATTTACTCGGCGATATAATGAATTTACTGCAGCATCCCGCCACCACCAGTGGCAAGGTACAACGCCAACCGGCCCAACCTAGTCCCCGTCGTAGACGCTCTTTGAGTTTAACGGGCAAACAAATGGCGAATGGAATGGAAATCAATTCAATTGAAAATCGATTTTGATTCACTCAGGCGGCTGATGGCTGTGTGGATCGAATTAAAATGGAATGTCGTCTATTCCGGATGAAAAATTGGTGAAATCAAGTGAGCTGCTGGGCGAGCGACACAAGGTACACTGCACAGACGCCTCCTTTAACAAATTTACTGGTAACTGGCCACCAACCAGTTAGCAACGAACGGACCACTTAAATGCGATGACAATAAATAAAGAGGAGGTTTATAGATATTTGTCACAGGTGTCTGGGACATAAGAAGGACCTAGTTGAGAACTCGCCCTGGTGAAGAAGAACTCCCAGACAGAGTATGCATGCCCGAGACTTGCGATTTATCTTCAGTGTCCTTCATTTGGCATGGCGACAGACTGCATTATGAAGCACGAATAACGACTAGAAGGTACGTGTTTACAGCGTGCGACAGTATGCCCAGTTGTTATTGTGCAGAATCGCCCGAATCTGAAATGGGTGTCGACTCCTCTGATAATAAAGACAAATAAGATGAAGTACAATATGTGGATCGGTAACAAACATTCGTACCATTGTCCTTCAACAAATTGTTGGCCTTTGTGGTGATTATACGGATATCAAATGAGTGAATACATACGTCGTAACACACACTGCTGGTTGGTAGGTGCAGTTTAACGGTGCCCCAATTAGATTCGACTAGACCTACTCCAGTGCCCATGCGGATTTAAACTGTTCATCAATGCAAGGAACACTAAGAGCACGTTAGGCTTAAACGGTTCAGGGACTTCAGGCGATTCGCAGATTTATAAAACGATTTATGTGGTGTCAAACCGAATGTTAACCCTTCTCTAGTAAGGACTGACGATCACATGTGTATCCAACAGAGAAAAGACCGACAGAGTTCCGAATTGCCAAATTTCGAAAGGACCAAATTTTCGTTGACAATATGGTGGAAGTTTGTATAATCTAACCTCCGCAAGAGCTCATCGGAGGTGTTGCAGTGGAGCATGTTACCCCCCAACATGCCTTCTCCTTTGAACTAGAGGATTTCGTATTCGGGATTTTTTTTAGATTTTGAGTATTTCATGATTTTTGTGTTTCAGGATTTGTGGGTTCTTCGGGATTTTGGACTTTAAGATTTTGTCCACAATGTTTCCGGAATTATAAAGAAAGGCAATCGCATGAGAAACCCAATTTTTTTGAACTATGTACCAAACAATTTGATTCTGGAAATGTCAACTACAAAATATGAAATCAGCACCAATTTCCAACTTTCCTCTTTCGAGTTGCTGACAATACTCTAAGGGTACTAAATGTCCATCAATAGCTTCACAAACCTAACTGTTCAAAGCGACAAAAAACTGTAACTAGTGAGAGAGCAGTAGCATGCACAACACAAGTAGTTGTTGTAATAGCTAGACCCTTCTCCCTTGTGTGCTGTAAAAAATATTGCCAGACACAATCTGTAGAACCAGCGGTTTTACATATCAGAGCCATCTGGTGAACACTAATATTACTTGTGCTATGAACAACAAAAACAAAACTTAAGAAGTCTGTTATCTGTATTTCAGACTGTCGCAATTCCTCATATTCTTTAGGAGGGGCCAATTTCACCGCACTTCTTAGATGACGACAATCTCTGCTTTGAAGCAGTATCGCCTTCACTCGGTGTACTGAGAGACTCCATATTTTATGTGCGTAGTAGAAATTCATTGTCTTTTTTCCGTTTGCTCATTCGCCTCCATTTTGCAACAGACTGAAGCATATTGCAAATCTACGCGTTGAACTTCTGTTTCAGTGAAATTCTTGGAAGCACACTTTTATCACAATCACCGTTTTTTTTTTCATTTTGGATTCCTTGATCATTTCCTTTCTCAAATTCATGCTATACACTGTCCTCATCTCTAGTCTAGTCTTTTCCTTATCTCTTCTCTACCGAGCTGTCAGAAAGCACGTGATTTTTCAGCGGGTTCCTTCGCTCGCGTGAAAGTGTTTTGGGGCAGCCGCTGTACAAAAGTAAGCCAAAGCACGAAGTCGGCTCAGACCCAAGAGATGAAAGGTGACTATGATTTTCTATTGAGAGCATTGTCGGATAGATGACATCGAGCACTTGTAATAGACAAACTCTCCCCAGCACTCGTAAGCAGCTCCCAATTACATCTAACGGGGATTGACCCGCTTTCGCTTGAAGGTACTAGTAGAAATTAAGCAATCGGGGCATAGAACAGGCGGATGTGGTTGCATAAGCCGCATGTGACGGAACCGCAATCTATTCATATAATTTCAATCAGGACCAATCGAGAAAATAGTTCACTATCTAACTGAAGTGCAGTAGCAAACTGAAGTGAAACGAAAAAGAGAAATTAGGCGGACCTTTTATTGAACTTATTAAATGTCTTTTCTTAACATACAAGCCACATGGGTATTTAGGAGTACACAGATATCAGAGTCCTTTCCAAATAGAATACTTCAAAACATACCACCCCGCTCCCGCTCCAACATCATCACGAGTGTACCCATTTCCAAGCTGAATGAATTCCATAGAGATTCACCCTTTGCTGAAAATTCGAAATTAAATGCGTCTATGTGCAGGGAATATGAAGAGGGAGCCCTTAAGTAACACCTGTTACCTCAGACTTCCTTATTTTGTCATTACTTGCCGGAGTCGTGGACCGGTTTACGAGGATGGAAGTAATGGCAAGCACAAGGGGGGCGCACAGCCCCCGGTTTCACCATCACATTAGTACCGTTGCCGGCCGTGGGGAAATGAAAAGCTACTAAAAAAAAATTGCGAACTCATTTTTATTCATCCAAGGATGTCTTTTAAGAGTTGCTCTGATGAAATTGTAGACGTGACAGTTTTTTTTTTTGTCCTGGTCGTGAGAGAACAGAGCAAAAATCGATAACAATGGAAAAAAGTGTTTCGGTGTATCGAATGTGGGCTGTCGATTCGGTGTTGGAGCACACACCCCTGGGCGTGTGTTTGTACGATTCTGACCCACACCCCGAGGGGACACTCTTCTGAGGAAGATTGATGTGAACGGGTAGATGGATGGAAGTTGAGTGGTTATAAAGTTCATTTGGGAAATTCACTTTATATTCTCTTGTGAGTTGTTACATGTCAGGCATATGTTGAGATACATTATATTTGAAGCAAGATGAATTCGTGTCGAGGAAACTACTTTGGGAAAGGGGGGCAAATCTTAAAGATTTTGCTGGTGTACTTTAAGGACGGCACCAGACTGTATGAATAACAGCTTAATCAAGGTAAGAGTATGCTGTTTATATGTAAACGATTTCCTCAAGTACATTCAGCAGAAGGCAGTTCTGAGGAATGGCAAGATTGAGATCTTCGGAATGTGTAGACTTTGAACACTGGTCAAGGATGTCAACAAACGGAGTGACTGTGATGTTAGAAGTGCGAGCTAAGCGAGGGGACAAAAGAATGACATAGAACGAAAGCAACACACATTTGAATGGAAGTTTGTCAGCAGTAACAGGCTTAGAGAGAGGATTTCGAACCTTACCTTTCTATGAGGACCCTTGGCGATGATCCAAATGAAAACCAAATTCGACAACAATTGCCCCTTTCATATGAAAAGCTTAAGTGAAAGTTACGTGGTGTGTCCGGAAAAGATGCATACCTGCCTGCAGACAATTGCAGTTTTGTGTTTTTCTGCCATGGAACAAAACCCCTTTAGCATAGTACACATGAAAACAGCCAGCGGCTTAAGGACATAACACGTGCTTGAAAGGTGGCATGTCAGACTACATATTTCTTCAAGACAACTGTTTAACTTGTTTCTTGTTTTCAAAGTTACACTGAATTGAATTTGAGGAAGATATCTGGAGAAATACACTGCTCTGCTATCATACTTATTTTTTTTTTTTTGACCGGATTTAAGTCACAGCACGGCCCGAAGGTATAGAGGAAAAGAGGGAGATTAGGTACCGGTGCACATTGGTTTTAAATGTCTGTGGATAGTAATGAGAGGGAAATATTCATGTGGTGCGGCTAAAGAACGAGTCTCTTAACTTTACTGTACCTCCGAAGGTGGGCTTAAGGGTGAACTGATGAGCATTCCTAGCGAGGCGTGTATTGCGGGTGAATTCTTGAAGGGGAGGAATGCTAATTCGTTGGAGCATTTCTTGTTGAAATAGCGATAAAACAGTGAGAGAGACGCGACATTACGTCAGTGTTCTAACGAGTCAATCGACTTCGCAATATTATTATCTCCAATAAGTTTTATCGCTCGCTTTTGAATTCTATCCAGAAGGTGTAGAGAGGTCGGAGCATTATACTTGAGCTTAGGGCGGATGTAGGCTGAAAATTGTAGCATCAAAGTATTTTTTGCATCGTTTTACAAAGCCTGGATTGGCGGCACAAAGCCTAGATTAACGGCAAGCTAGGTTATATTGAGTTTTTGGTTGGCTAGAAGGGAATTGTCTATTATAATCCAATACGCGGAAAAACTGTCAATTCCATCTACGTACCGTGCAAAATGAATAAAGTAATCAAAATAGAGCAACAAGAATAGGCCATCAGAAAGAGAGCCGTCTTCCATCATACAAATTTTGGGGCGCAAGCATTTCTGATGAACTGAAACAAATTGAAGGATCTTGGGTGGGTTGGCACCCTCTGATTGAAATTTGTTTTGTACTCTGCGAAATCTGTTTGATGGTGAAAAGTCTGCCGACTGAAGAGCCGCTTTAAGTCACACGGGCAAGTAAAGCCACGGAAGTTCGAAGCCGGAGGAATTTGCGAAGCTACACGAAAATAGCCAACAACAGCCAACAACTATTTGAATGAAAATAATTTGGGGAGAGAGAATTGGTTTTCAAACTTGAACCACAAAGCCGCGGAATCATTAATCTATTCATACATTATACGACGTGATGCCTTCCCATAAAAACGCCCTCATGAGGGGGCTTTTTATGAATCAATGCTAAAGGAGCTTCAAAAAGATTAGGGACATCTGCATAAGGTTCATATAAATAAAACCAATTTAGCTCAGAACAAAATTGATTTGATCAGTTGCTTTGACAATTTATACTCTTTGAGTGCAACTGTAACTCGAAACAGGTGGTGCCGTGAAAGAATGTGAGGTGTCCCGCCCGGGAATCGAACCTAGACTTTCTGAGTGGCAGTCGACGCACTTAGCACTACGCCACTGCGACCATTCGTGATGTACTTGACCTCTGGTTAATCAAACCTTGTATTGGCTACACTTGAATGATCAAACAGTAAACGGTAAGTCAGTGTAGACCCTTGGCCAACTAGCGTAATCGGTTTTTTTTTTTTTACATTAAAGTAACCTGTCGCTTAACACGAACTTTTGTGAAACTTTTTCTGAACAGCCTAGTCGTGGCGGAGATTCGGAGAAAGTGGTGATATATGAGCAGAATTTCATCAGCACGGTAGTCGACTCACCACACACTACACAAACACGAAGAGCAGTTCAACCATTATACTGAAATTGTTGAGACTTTTAATTTTAGATCCAAAACCCTCCCACGTTGCTCACAGGAAACTATTTAATTCTACTCCCTAAACAGGCGTGAATTAATAAACAATAATCGACATAAATTTCTTATAATAAACAACCACTCAATGCTGTTCGAATTTCCAATCCAACTACTGTCATAACGCAACCTAATATCTAGCATTTACAAGAAAATTAAATTCGAAGCCCAGCGGACGAAGTTATCACCTCCTGTCTGTTATAACAAATGATTCCCCCAACGAAGGGATTGGTATGCGTCCCCAGTTGTCGCTAATTACGTCGTTTATTATAAATCATTTTCCCCAAGGAGGGTTGAAATGAATAATAGATTATTCTCTGGTTTGCGCTTCCAATTGAATTATGATGCGGTTAGATAACTCTGACGGTGATTGGATTTAATTAAAAGATCGTTCTCCCCAATGTGAGGTGGAAAAGTGAAGAAGGGAATTAATGAAAATTTTAAATAACGGATATCTCGCATCAATGAAAAAGTTACAGTTTGTACCAACAGTTTGAAGACTGAAGACTGAAGACTGAAGACTGAAGACTGAAGACTGAAGACTGAAGACTGAAGACTGAAGACTGAAGACTGAAGACTGAAGACTGAAGACTGAAGACTGAAGACTGAAGACTGAAGACTGAAGACTGAAGACTGAAGACTGAAGACTGAAGACTGAAGACTGAAGACTGAAGACTGAAGACTGAAGACTGAAGACTGAAGACTGAAGACTGAAGACTGAAGACTGAAGACTGACGACTGAAGACTGAAGACTGAAGACTGAAGACTGAAGACTGAAGACTGAAGACTGAAGACTGAAGACTGAAGACTGAAGACTGAAGACTGAAGACTGAAGACTGAAGACTGAAGACTGAAGACTGAAGACTGAAGACTGAAGACTGAAGACTGAAGACTGAAGACTGAAGACTGAAGACTGAAGACTGAAGACTGAAGACTGAAGACTGAAGACTGAAGACTGAAGACTGAAGACTGAAGACTGAAGACTGAAGACTGAAGACTGAAGACTGAAGACTGAAGACTGAAGACTGAAGACTGAAGACTGAAGACTGAAGACTGAAGACTGAAGACTGAAGACTGAAGACTGCAGACTGAAGACTGAAGACTGAAGACTGAAGACTGAAGACTGAAGACTGAAGACTGAAGACTGAAGACTGAAGACTGAAGACTGAAGACTGAAGACTGAAGACTGAAGACTGAAGACTGAAGACTGAAGACTGAAGACTGAAGACTGAAGACTGAAGACTGAAGACTGAAGACTGAAGACTGAAGACTGAAGACTGAAGACTGAAGACTGAAGACTGAAGACTGTAGACTGAAGACTGAAGACTGAAGACTGAAGACTGAAGACTGAAGACTGAAGACTGAAGACTGAAGACTGAAGACTGAAGACTGAAGACTGAAGACTGAAGACTGAAGACTGAAGACTGAAGACTGAAGACTGAAGACTGAAGACTGAAGACTGAAAACTGAAGACTGAAGACTGAAATTTAATGACTGAGAACTGACGACGAAAAATTGAAGACTTATTCCTTGTTAGGTAATCGCAAGTTTGAAACTGAATGTGTAAAATGAGGACGAGAATGATATTTTCTAAAGGCCAGAGGAAAAGTGTGCAATACAAAAAGATATTGTTTTATTCCAAGGAAACGTGTATTTGTCTTCAAACGGCCATTTAAAAGAGAAGTTACCTCATCAACTACATCCCTGAATTTTGTATTCAATTGAATTTCAAGAGAGATACAAATATCAATTGAAAATTAATCTTCGAACAAAACCACTTTACCTATTTCGTCCATCTGACGGCGATAAACATAAGCCGCTTAAAAGTTTAATCTATTTAACTTAGAGTCTCAGCTCTTATTCCCCTAAATTCAGCGTTGATGGGAGTTTAAAAACAAACTTCCCCACTGACACAGTTTCTTTGAGTGGCATTGCAATGTGGGTTCACTGATCTGTAACGATAAATAAAATTCCACTCCAAGTTATGACATCCCCCAGGGAGAGGCGTCCTTGAGAAATGTTTTTCCATCGCCGACTTCCTGTGTCATTTATTTGATGAACCCTTGCATGCTTGATTGGCAAAATGCCAACCGAGTGATGTCAGTGCACAAAGGAAGCCGTCGACGTGTGTGTAGATGCGTGGATGCATAAATCCCTTCCGAATATGCAAATCGACTTGCATCTCTGAACAATGGAAATGTGTTTTATGCGCTACTTATTGTACATATTCAAATTTATCTGTTGTGTGTGTCTTACTTTTCGTCCTTTTGTTGCTATGCGGGAGTTACTCCCTGGGAAGGGATGAGAAACGCGACTATACGGGGAGAACTCAATGATGAATAACTGCTCCTTCGGATGTGCTTCGATGGTTTTGCAATGTAGTTCGGATGTCTCCTTCATCACGACTTACAAGGCGTGTTTAGATGCGATACCAGGTAGGCGACCGGCCGACAGATCCATATGGTTGGATCATAATCCAGAAACTCGTGAAAAAAACTCATGAGGAGTTAGAGTCGGTGAACTGAGTGGCCTAGAGGTCTCTCTCGCGTACATTGAACCCGTGACCCCTTTAGTGGAAAATACCGGTCACTAAAAATGATGATGATGATGAAAGTGATGTTTCGAAAGAGTTACGAGAAATTTAACAGGCAGTCATCGAGTTGTTACACTTCACGGGATGAAAACCGTTGTCATCAAGTAAAGAGTTGGTGGTGAAAAAATTCGTCAACCCCTTTTTATTGATGGTCAATGACACCAGTCTCGATGTAAGTAACACAGTTGCTCTAGTAAATTACCATTTCCACAAACTTTAGGAGTAATCTTCAGTAATCCTACTTTGTGGCGAAAAGCACCGACAATTTTGAGAGCAAATGTGCACGTTTTTGGTCTCTCTCCTTTTCAATACGAAGGGAACTTCTTTCAAACCATTCTCAATAGACATGCAAGTACACATCTGAATAAGGACAAGAATGAATTTGCTGGAAACAGGTACAGCTGGTGCCGCACAATATACAAGACCCACAAGGATTTATTTTCACTGTCCATACTTCCGAGAAAGAAGATATAAGCTGCTTGAGTTTCCGCAACCATAAGTAGCAGTTATGAGCTCTGAAATTAACACCTTGACCTTGGAGAGACTCCAAATGATAAATTGAAGTAAAACTACCAAACAAATAAACTGGTCCCGTTCACATCTAAGACTGAATGCACCATCGTTTCCCTAGTTAGATGGTTAGATTAAAGCCCCGTTGAATTAACTTTATGGTAAAGGATGAAAAAGATTTAAGTAAAATTATTCTTTCAAAGGACCCAATCACTTAAACTGATTTTAGCTTCAATTATTTAGTTTCGTTGGTACATGTTCCATGTACGACTTGCATCATTACTCTGAAGTGTCTTCACCTTCTCCACAGGCGTCGCAAGGGGTGTCTTCACTAAGCCCAAGTAGACTTAGGTGCTTAGCGAAGGTGAAGTGTTCCGTTTGTACGCCGGCAAGCCCTCTGCAGTCTTTTCTGTCTAGCGATAACAGAAAAGCCGCGGATTTCTTGGTGACGTTTGAGAGCATGCACTTAGTCAACCTGCAGCCTGGAGAGTCATGCCATCACTGGCTGTGTTGTTGGGAGACCCAACCGTCGACGGAAGGCCTAACCAAGAAAGCGGGTAGTTTCAAAGTGAGTTCGGGCCCTACGAATGCCTCTTTTGAACCTTGCCTAGCTAGTCCATCGATAACCTCGTTTCCCGTGATGTTTTAAACTGTAAGTTAATGTTATTAAAATTTTTTTTAATTTATCTTTTTTAGTTCTTTTGCTTCCATCTCAATTCCCTACTCGATTGTCCCCGATATGAATTTTTGACAGTATTTTGGTCATTTTGCTCCACTATGCCTTCTTGTTGAAAGTAAAAAAACTCCATTTAGTCGTTGATTTCTTCTTCTTCTTCTTCTTCGGATGGCGCTACAGTTCGGGGTGGACCTGGGCCTCAACCAACATGCCTCTCCAGCTAGCACGATCTCTTGCCAGCTGCTTCCAATTACGCACTCCAAGTTGGTTGAGGTCCTTTTAAACATGTGTGCGCCATCTCAGTCTAGGACGTCCTCTGTCGCGTTGTCCCTGTGGTTCAGATTCGAAGACTCTTCGGGCTGGAGCAATGTTGTCCATCCGCTCTACATGGCCTAGCCACCTTAAGCGTTGTATCCGTAGACACTTGACTAGGCTCATGCCGCCGTACAGCCCATACAGTTCGTGGTTGAATCTTCTCCTCCAAATGCCATCAACGCAAACAGGACCAAAAATCGCACGCAGAACTTTTCTCTCGAAGAGACCAAGAGCTCCCTCACCCGCTTTTAGTAGCGTCCAGGTCTCTGCGCCGTAAAGCAGGACTGGGATGATCAAGGTGCTGTACAAAGTCACTTTGGTCGTTCGGGAGAGGGCTTTATTACTCAATTGCCTCTTAAGCCCAAAGATACAGCGATTGGCAAGAGTGATTCTGCGCTTGATTTCGGTACTGATGTTGTTGTCCCTATTCACCGCCGAGCCGAGGTAGACGAAGTCCTTGACTACCTCGAAATGTCTGCTGCCCATACTGACGCTCTGTCCGAGACGTTGATGTTCTGCGTCCTTCTTCGATGACAGCATATACTTAGATTTGCCCTCGTTTACCACCAGTCCCACTTTAGCCTCATTGACGGCTCGCTGAGTTCGGCCGATCACGTCAATGTCATCCGCATAAGCTAGCAGTTGAACGGACTTGTGGAAGATCTTGCCTCTGATGTTGACGTGTGAGTAACGCACAATCCCCTCACGAATGATGTTAAAGAAGTCGCATGACAGCGCGTCGCCTTGTCTTAATCCTTTTTCGACATCGAAGGTCTCGGTGAGTTCGCTACCGACCTTGACGGATCAGCGAGAGTTCTCCATCGTCATCCTACACAATCTGACGAGTTTGGTAGGGATGGCAAAACTGGACATTGCACTGTATAGCTCGTCTCTATGCACGCTGTCATATGCGGCCTTGAAATCAACGAATAGATGGTGGGTGTCGATTTGTACTTCTTGGGACTTCTCCAGGATTTGCTGCAGTGTGATGATCTGGTCGATTGTGGACTTCCCTGGCCTGAAAACACACTGATAAGGACCTATCAGGTTGTTGACGAACGGTTTCAGGTGCTCACCCAATACGGCAGAGAAAATCTTAGAATTATTAAGCATTAAAACAACTCAAGAAGCTGCGAGAAAATCACATCCCGTACTTTATACCACCCACCTGCTGATGTCCGTAAGCAACAATGACACAAGAGAAATGATGATGATTACAATAATCCGTCTTGAATACTGTACGACTACCTTCATCCCCCAACTAAAGCAGAGGCTCATAAGGAAGCCCGTTACACACAATCATTGCAAAACCACCAGTCATAGTACGAAATTACTCTCCCAGATAATCATAAGGCTCCACTGGGGGATATAACAGAATATTCCCCTCTGGCAAACTAAACCCACCGAGCATTCATGCTCGAGGTTATTGCCTGACGCCCCAGATCCGCCGAGATCTCTCAGGTGGTGAAATATTTATTGGATTAACTCTGGCACGCACTACTTAAGCCCCTCCGATAGCCTGCACCTGGGCGTTTAATTATGCACAAACGGATGTCATGGTTTCCATTCTGAACACATCCCTAGAGACCACTTGCCATACAAGCTGCACTCTCTACTCGCCTCTGCTTTGTACCATCACACAAAACCACACCACACTTCCGACCAGTGGTAACCTGCTTCGACTGCAATCCACCGGAGAGAGACGAGCCCTTCACCCCGACTGTATAGTTATTCGTATGGTTGGCACGTAACGGTGTGGACGCACATTGATGTCCCCCGGTCAACAAGCGTATGGTATTAATTAACTTATCAAACTCTGCTATGTAACAAGACTAAGGGGCTATAGACATCGGTCATGTTGGGCGATAAGTTGTCACTGGACGGTCATTAGGCCCAAAAATCGATGCTCACACACAGTAAACGTGTGTCGGGCCATTGAGGAGCGCAATGATAGATGCCGACCGCAAAAGGTCTTGATGACACAATATGCTGGCAACGACTATGTTTGCATAGACAGAGGTTCTAATGGCAACAGGGTTTAATTTCAAACAAAATTAGTTACAAAGCAAACAAAACAGACGTGCATTAAGCGGGCAATCAGTGGGACGGTTAGTGGTGTGAATCTGGCCTGGCTTGAACTGGCTACCAGTGTTTGCATTGGAATATACTACCTATGGGGTTTATCAAATTACGGATATTTATAAACACGCCGATGGCAGGTGAGTAAATGATTGATATGAAATCTGTTAGACCCACAGCATTACCCTTCGAAGGTTCAGTGCATTCGGTGCGACTTCAATTTCATTCCATTCAGCGAGCTGTCATGGAAGTTTTTTCGAATACTCTTTTTAGGCACTGAAAGTAATCCTATTCCTAATTAAAGTTAATCTTGTTGTATCCTTGCAAAATTACTTTTTGTCATCTGTCAACTGTCATCTGTCATCATCATCAGCAGTGGTTGAGAGGACTATGTACACACTCAAATGAAAATTATTTTAAACCGTCGGGTTTCCTCTGATCAAAGTCAAGATAACGACGTCTCAACTGTCTGGCCATGATATGGGACCAAGCAGCGGAAGCGTAACGCCGGAAGGTTGCTTCTCCCAGGCCCCGTCCGGTACTCCGCATATGAACCAAAGTAGTCGCAGCTACTATGGAGCACTCGCGAGAAACCAAATAACTTGAAATAAAGAAAAATTAAATTTTTAATAATAATTCTTCTTATTTCAAATTGGTCTAGTGAGTATTCGCAATTAACGCAAGTTCTTTAGGCCACTCCATTCTCCGTCATCGGCAGAATTATTGGACTTGGTAGAACCACCTCGTCTATCAAGTGGTCACTTACCTGATGGAATCAGATTCAAGGTAATGATGGAGGCATTCGTTCCACGCAATCAAACCATCAAAACATAGCCCTTTCCGTTTAAAGAAGCACCCACTTAACGTTAACACACATGCCGACGAGTAACTTCCACAACAGCAGGAAGCCATTTAAAGCACTGCTACCATTTGAATTTTATTTCGAATTTTAGTAGTTAACGTTTCTAAGTTCCCAACAATGCCTCTAGTAGAACAACATAAATGCGGTTCGTCATTCTAACTTTCAACGAGTTGCAAAACCAGACACAATTAACAAACGATCAAACTGCATTCCCTGTCAATATTTCAAGGAAAACATTAACTGCGTCGGTCGTGAAATAATTTGAACATACCTAATTAGGTGCTCTGTGTTATCCACCACCGAACCGTAACAACTTGACAAACAAATGAACCATAACACAAACGCCACACGTTTTGTAACATCGTCCACTTCAGTGATCCCATGTGATTAAGTTAATTTGACCTAATTGTGTGCGCAAATACATTTCACATCACAACTGGCATTTATAAATCCATCGTTTGCAGCTTGTGATTATGACGGAATATGATATATGATTGGTGGAGGCAGTGCCGCAATGTCAATTGATTAGTTAAGCATTCGTGCGTTAACATTTGAACGCATGAAATGAAGTGTAAGCGCTCTTTGATAATCCCCTTTAGTGCACTCACTTTAAAGCGAAAATAAATAGAGCGCCACTTTTATACGTCAACTATTTACACAATCGACAATCGACGAGTCATGACCTATTCAAAAAATGAAATGAAAAAATATTCCTTTTAAAGGTCAAACTGTTTCGGGTAATTTTTGTTCTATGACTGAATGATAATATAAAACTGAAGAGCTGCCAGCATTGATTGGGAAAATGTCAAAGTTCTCATTTGCATTCATAGTTTTTCCTCTAATTGTGCTTTCCGAAACCTAAAATTAATTTATCAAATGGTATTCACAGCAGTTAGGTTCTTGCCTTCCACCCTGTTCAAGCCTAAACAAATTATACACAACTTGCAAAACCTAAATGTCTTACTATACAAATCTATTAAAAAAATGTCGAAATAAAGTCTTTTCGCGTCCTCAAAATATATCCCCTGCTAGCTAAAAATACGTCCAAATCTTGTTTGTATGCTGTAAGACCCGACAGCTTCTTTCAAAGGCGATAGCATGTGAGCGTGTCATAAATTTCTCAAAGCAGTCACATCTCGGTTATAGAAAATTGTCCTAAACATTCTCTGGCAGCTTTTGAAAAGTGTGAGCTCTGCGAATGTTAATTGCTGTCTGTTGTCTCGTTTTTGAACTTTCCTCTAATTCCACACCTTTGACAGTATTTTATACCTACTCTTTAAAAGGGAAAAAACAGTCAGGGCTTGAACGCGGTCAGACGTTCGAATCGAAGAAAAATATATTTTTTGAAAAGATTATTGTCGCCATTGAAAGCAATACACCGATTATAGCGGTTGTCCAACACTTTAGCACAGTTTTCTTGTTAAATACAAACAAATAAATTTAAAGGTATCCCTCTAGGGAAAATAGCGCCCATTCCTTTATAACAGTGGTTTACCCTGAAAAATGTTCGAGGGTTCGTCACCATTAAGTTGGTGATTTCCTGATTCCTGAACCGCTCTGTCCCCGGTGAATCCATTCGACGAATGTCCAAGATTGCAAAAGTCGCCATTTGTTGACGACTTGCCTGAATATTGGAACACTGATCACCGGACTTCTGCAATCCTCCTCTGCAATCAGTTTTTCACAAGGTGGAAGAAGAAATTAACAATGCTACTGAGTCGTATGCTCGTAGCTCGTTAGCTAATGTCAGAGACAGACGCGGTGAATTTAAGATCAAGCTTAAAGCACAAAGAACAAGAAGACGTAAACGAAGGAGACGTGTAGTCCAGTGACTCCAATCGACTAAAGAAGGAATAAACATTAGCAGACAATCATACGTGGGCGGATATTGTAGCGGTATTGAAGGATAACTGAACTAAACTGAACAAATCAAGATCGCTGTAAAATAAAAAAGACAACAATCTACGAACTGGACAAGGAGGCTTCTGACTACATAGAAGCTGCCTAGACCGAGCCAGCAGACTGCGTATACGAGTAATATTTGAGCAGTCTATAGAGTTGCATAAACCTCTATACCTGCTGTTCATCGATTTCCAGAACGTCTTTAACAACATCAAAATAGTTGCAAAAAAAGAACAAAATGAAAGAAAGGAATTCCTCAGAAAACATGAATATCTTCAGAGCCATGTATGTACGAAGATACGAGTCTATCGCTGCTACATAATGGAATCATTATTGACTCCTTTATTGCAAAAATGGTAGTAAAGCAATGGAGTACATCTCACCCCAAGTGTACGTAATTGTCCTGGACGAAATTATAAGAGAAATCTGCGCACAGTGACGTTGAATAATTTAAGGTTTCAGACTGTAACTAGAGGACTAAGACTATGCTGAGAACATTTATCACACAAACTCAGCTACATCCAGCTAAATCAGAACAACTCACAAGATTGGCATAAGACATAGGACTGCAGATAAATATCCAGAAGACTTAGACTATGATAATCAAAAACTGCAAGAGAGAAGAGATTACCATCCTAGAAAACCCCGTTGAATATGTATCTGTTGTGGGTAGTAAATATTAGCAAGAAATGGTGGCGCAAAAGCAGGTGTTGATAACAGGTTTCAAAAAGGAAGAGCAGCATACGACGGAACATGACATAAATGGAGAAGTTCTCAGATTTCCAGAAACGCGAAGCTCAGATTATTCAACACATGTGACAAAACAGTATTGGCAGGTGGTAGCAAAACCTGGTTTACCAAAAACATTACTAAACCTTTACATCAACAAATATTTCCGTACTTTATGTCGAATATTCTACCCAAACATCATAGGAAACGTGGATTTGTTGGAAATCGCGATAAAGATTAAGAGACGCAAGTGGAAATGAATTGGACGTACCACTTCGTAACAGAATGGCAAAGGAGTGAATTCTTCAAGATAACAAGGCCAAAGGGCGCCCCAAAAACACCTGGAAATCAGCGATACTCCTGAAACTGGAGAAATTCTAATATAACAGCAACCAACAAAGTTTGTTCCAAGTGAAGTGATAAAGGAACAAAATATGGTCTGAAGTTTCCCTTTTTTCACATCGCCGCACTTTCTCCATTCTTTGTTCTACTGAAAAATTAAATAGAAGCACAAGCAATTCAGGTGCAAAAATTCCAAAAACCTACACTTAAAAACAATTAAAACAAGTGCTTAAAGTGTGGAATACAAGTTTTAAATTTTTTATTTATGCAAACATTTTTATGGTTTCGTTTTCATAAGTGTAGGCTTTTAAATGAAAAAAATATGTTTGTCTTAGAACACAACCTTTTATAATGCAAGAATGTAATCCAATCACATGCACTCAAACTGTTCGTAACATAAGACATCTGTAACGTAATGTTAACAAGAGATCGTATGATCATGTAACTTACGTTGTAACATATATGTATGTACTTATTATAAATAGGAAAACGAGCGAAATAAACGGAGAGTCTCAACCTACCGCTTATCGAAGTAAGTTGTTTTTTTTCGATGGTTCACCGCCCGGCACCCCCTATATAAGCAAACTATTATAATATCAAAATATCCCTTAGTGGGTATCGCCATCTTTCCCTCTATCTTTTAAACTCTTGATTCTTCCACATGTACATATTGAGTAGAATTTTTGAATCGGGTGTATAGAAAGTTGAAGATTGGCAGACGTTTCAGGGGTATTTATGGGCCTAGCTTCTACAGCAACTACTAATGTTGTGTTCTCTCGCGAGTAGAAGGGACCTTCAGTTTTTTGTCGACTCTAAAAGGCAAGATTGGAGAAGCTTTTCATAGGCAATTCATACTCTTTGAGCGTTGTCAGCAGCTCGAAAGAGATGGTGCTGTGCAAAAATGCAAGGTGTCCCTTGTCCCTAGATTTTCTGTGTGCGGGTCGACGCACTTGCGACACGGCGACCACAGGGTATTTATGATAACGGCTAAAAAACAATTTTCGTTGCACTCTCACACTTGATAATGTAAATAATCCTTTTTTTCTTGTATCTGAAAAATATGGAAACTACCACATAGAGGTTTTATTATTTGGCCACAGCAATGTTAGTCTGTTAAAGAATTCCCTAGTCCACATCTATACAGAATTGAATTTTACATTTTGCAAGTGGTATTTATGCAAATACGGCTTATTTCCCTTAACCGCAAAAATAACATTCCAACCAAACTATTCCCAATTAATATTATTATTGATTATATTGCACGATAATCCCAGGAACAGCAGAGGGCACCGGGCTTATTTTGAAGCATTTCCACAACATTGAGGTGCGCCTGCATCCTCTTTCAGTGCATTAGCTCGCAATGTGCTGTCAAACCTGACCTGTGGATGCATGAAATGCAAATGCTTCCAAATAATCCTAAATCGAATATAATCGCTTACTTCAAAGCCGAACAGGACGGATATCCGCATGAATATTCTATGCAAACAATTTCGTTAATCTAAATTCAATTTGGGGCACGTTTGCAAAGTTACATGACTGCATACAGGGGCTTTTCGGTTGCCTGTGTCGCTGTTGCAAAGCAAATCGAATCACATGCGCATTTGTCCAGACCATTCGCAGACTATCATCCGCATCAATGTTTGCATTTTTAAATTCCAATTAATATACATGAAATTGATGTGAGTCTCGGTGGGGGCAGGCTTATTAATTAAGCAAAAGACCCGTAAAATTACGTTGATATGCACCAATTAGGGGGAGGCATTTAATTAATTATTTCTCATAGCCACAAATTAATTTTTTTTTTGCTTTGCTTTTCCTTTGTGTATTAACGAATTACGAAGAAGAAAGGCAGAACACATTCACTGCCGCCGCAAAACCTCTTTGGTTTTAATTCAATTTCAGGCAACCGCACCGCTCCCACCAGTGCTTTGTAAACCTAACGAACGTAATAAGTTAACGCCAAGGATTTGTTGTTCTTCAATTCACACAAAACAATGAGCCCCGAATGTCTGTTGGCAATGCTTCTGCGACGACACACGCACAAGGCGCACTTTACTCATGCGGATAAGCACTTCCACGGATTAATTAGCTTCGTTAGTAGGAAGTGAATTGAAGTTGGCGAAGTGGCAACCCAGGGGTGACGCAGGAACAACCTCGGAAGTTTATGAAGAATAAGAGTGGAGATACGAGTAAATTATCGGTGAACTGTGAATGGAGAGACGTAGAAACAAGTTCTTACGTTCAATGGGGCTTGAAATTTAGCTATTTGTAGCATGAGAACTTTTTAGGGGAATGTGCTCTATGAAGGCATGTGCAGAGAACTTCTTGTTTCTTGACACGGACCTGGTACCTTATTCAATTTGGGTTGTGCTTTATTTGTAGGCAGATATACTCGTATTTGGGAGAAGTTGATGCGTGATGAATGACACAATTTTCTTAACGATTTCTTAAATTATTTTTGAGTGTACGATGATGTGTTGTTCTGTTGGATATTATCGTACGATTATCGCGAAAGAGCAATCACACACGCACGATGGTATTGGAAGACTTTTATCTTTCTTTGATTGCTTACTGATTGATTAAAATATTTGAGTTGTACAAAAAAGACGATCAAATTGACCAATTTGGCACGTTATTGCAGCTTATAACAAACACTAAACAAAACCTTGTTAGCCGTTGTCCAGACTTTGAATTGGCTTATGATTCATTACTGACTTTTAGCCTAGATCGCTTGCATTGAATATTCTTGTAATTAATCCATTTTTCACCGGCTGTAATGAATCGTTTCAAAAATTGTTTAATTTCGTTACGTTTAGGCAGCGTTTTACAGATGGTTATTCGGTCAATTCAATTTCTTTGTGTTAATTTATGTTGCGCTCAAGCTTTTATCTCCATCATCAGTTGTAAAATTATATAAACTTTTTCAGTAATATGCCACTTAGTGCAACATCATCCTTTTCATCGTAAAAACCACTTCTGGATCCGACACTTCCACATTACCGTGGATCAAATTTGCTGGTTAATTGTCCAACAATTTTCCTTTTCAAGAAAAGCAGCATTTTTTCAGGCACTTGTATACATATTTACATTGCATATATGTATATACAATGCAATTATGCTTTCACATGATCAGTAGCTCTGTGTACAGGATTATTTATCGTCGTCGGACTCTCGCTACCGAGCCGTCATTGAGAGCAGTAGTAGCAAAAACATTGATAACAATTCAAGTTACTTTAGAATTGAATTATTTAGCCCGAAAGATTAAGTTAATATTTTATCGAATCAAAAAAAAATGTTGCCTTTCTGTAAATAACAGAAAATATTTGCCATTTCTGGTCGATCGGATCTTTCCTTTGACGAATCAAGTTCTGTTTTCCATAGTAAACCAGTGAATTCTCTTTTTCTCAATGGCCACAAAACGACGCAGAAACCCCTTCCATTGCGGTTGTTATCCCGAGTGGGCAAGCGCAGCACAGCTTTCATACATATGACCAATATTTCATGCAGGACACGACCCACTTGAACTACCTTCGATCGGCGATTTGCTCACAAGAAGTCGTGTATTTTTGCCAGGTTTTCCCCCGTTGTAGGTGTTTTTCGAGCATAGGAGAACGGTTTATAAGCCTGGTGCTACCAAGCTTAAATTCATTGAGCAACTTCATGACTTCCTCCATCGAAGTAAAAAATTCACAGTAAGCATCTTTTGCATACTGCGCTATGCGATTTCACTTCCAAAAAGATATTGCTCTTTTTCCACTTTTCACAAGTCCGATTCACTTGAAATTATGTTATACAGCTGTCTACGAAAATATTTATTTCTGATCTTCCTTATCGGAAAGTCCTCATATCTCGTTTTTATTAATCATAATACATTAACAGAAACAACTTCCGTTCACCCACTTACAATGGCGTCCGTATTTCATTAAAAATGAAACTCCACTCTTTTCACCAATTTAAGTTATTTTTTTTACCTTATTTAAAATACAAGGTGGGTCTAGTGTTATCTTACATTATTTTGACACTGACCGCTTATTGACAATAGAAATCTTAACAAAAACTCAGTATCATACCTTCACGGAGCGCTCAAACAAATATTAAAACTATCATCAATTTCATATATCGTCTTGACCAGCGGCGATTTCACCCTTTTTTGTGGGGTCTTGTTTGAAATGGTCATCTTTGGGAAATAATATCTGACTTTGTAATCTTCTCATCTTTTCCCATTTCCATAATCTTTAAGTGGGTCCCAAAAGAAACGCCGTCTATTTGGCGACTTTCACAAAATTGAAAAGATTGCTCTAAATGTACATCTAAAACAAATAACACTCTGCAATTATGCTCTATTTGAGGGTCACAATAAGAACCAGTGGGTGATTAATTTAGTTTGAACTTTGTCAATCCATTTTTCTACGTTTAACATAAGACGTAACATAACAAAATACTCGTTTAAAAGACCATCATAATGTTACGAAAATAGCTAGAGTCCCTTGGCAGCACTATAAAAATATAGTAGCTTTCAAAGTGTGGAGACAAGACAGAATTGTTTTACGAAACATTCGAGTAATACGTTGTGTCCTGATGAATTAACACTCTTTGATCGGTAAAATTTGTTTGAACTGATCTAGTCCTTTTTTGTGGTCGCCGTGGCGCAGTGGTAAGTGCATCGACTGCGGCGCAGAAAGTCTGGGTTCGATTCCCGGACGGGACACCTAGCATTTTTTTCACGGCACCACCTCTTTCGAGTTGCTGACAACACTCAAAGAGTATTAATTGTCTATGGAAAGCTTCTCAAGTCTCGCCGTTCGGAATCGGCAAAAAACTGTAGGTCCCTTCTACTCGTGAAGAACAATAGCATGCACAACACGAGTAGTTGTTGTAGAAGCTAGGCCCTGGTCCGTTATGGGCTGTAGTGCCACTCAATTATTATTATTATGATCTAGTCCTTAAACAAGTCTTCTTTAAAAACAAAATCAATTTAAAATCATATGAAAATATATTTCTGCAGTTTTTACTAAACGATGACATTTTTTTTTTTTGGTTTCCATATTTTAAGATCTTATTCATTTATCCGTTGATCTTTGTCAGAGTCCTACAAGTTGTCACTGACACTGCCTCGTTGCAACTTCGTTCCTTAGGATCCACTTTTTTTCATCTAAGTTTATGTACTACACAACCAAGGTTAGCGATTGCCAAAAATTTGACTGAAGTCATAAAATATTCGGGCTATCAAAGTTGGACTTATCGTCGTTGTATTTTAAATGAAAAATATTGTCCAATCCGCTAGGAACTATTCACCTAAGAGGACAAAAAATATATTACTCCAGCCAACTTCAGCCGTCAAACGTGTCTTTGTATCAAAACCAAATTGCTGATTGTTTTTTGTGTTTAAAAAATTGTTTCATGTCCAAATTGGTCGGCGACAATGTTCAAAGTGTAAAAGCCAAATATTCATAAAAATGAATTGTATGGAGATCTAATCTTCAAAATATTCCCATTTCTAATACTTTTCGAAAAGGTGGAAAAACATGGAACATCTCATAAAAAGCTCACGAAAAACATAAAGCTCTTACCAAATCGAGGGCACAAACCAAAATGTTCGTTAAGTTATACCAGTATGTTCAAAATGCGTATGCGCCAGGAAAATATGAACTTTTTCTTTAATTCACTTTTCACTTGAAAGATTCGTTTTCCTCCAACAGAGCAGCACATAACTTGTAAGTGGTTAGTTTTCAATTTCTAAGTGAACCATTTCAGTCAGGACATTCAAAACAGGCCAGTTCTTTGCCATTTACAGTCATAACCCTTCAGTGATCTAATTTGGTATGTATCTTACCTCTCGCTCGTGTATTTCATGCGATTTTCTGCCGAAAATACTTTAGAAAGTAAAAACATACCTCTGACCAACAGTGCCATATGTTGTGGCTTCAATCGATTTTTCCACAACACATTTCTGGCGCTCCTTAGACAACCGCGGTGCCTGCTATTCAACTGGTTGTCACCGCTCGCGTTATTTTGCATACACACATATTATGTCATGCTGTAAACAAACCCTCGAATATCCTTTCTCTTGTTCTTCTTTCAGATAAACATGAAGTTAATTCTCGCAACCATTCTATGCGTGGCGCTCCCACTTAGCGCTCTCGGATTCGTTCCCATGACGGTGAAGGATCACTACTTTTCGGATGTGCTGCTCCGTGAAATTGTCGACCGCATGGGTAAGGACTTAATGGATCAATCCGACACATATATTGATCCAATGGCAGACTTACCTTCTCACTTGGCAATGATGGCCCGCGCATCTGATGATCTCGAGGCCGAGCAGATGGACTATGACGCCTTGCTCGATGGGAATCCAAATCCTTCGCTCCGTGACCAGGAGTATCTGCAGCACAGTTCACTGTGGGGACATCAATTTGTAACCGGTGGCGGCGATGAGGGCCCACATCGCACAAAGGCTCACATCAAAACTGACGCATCATTGCCCGCCTACTGCAACCCCCCCAATCCGTGCCCATACGGATATAGCGAGGAGAACGGATGCGTAGCTGACTTTGAGAATACCGCAGCTTTCAGTCGCGAATACCAGACCGCCCAGGAGTGCATGTGCGATGGTGAGCATATGTTTGATTGCCCCGGTGACGAAAGCAGCGATGACAGCCGACCACTGTCGACCAACTTGAAGACACTCTTGGCCCGACAATTCCATCCATCCGAACACAAGAATATGGTTTCAAAGAAGTTCCACCTCGAGAAGGATGACCTCAATCCGTTCCTGCAGGGAGAAAAGCTACCAGTTGCCGCCAAGAAGGGCAGCAACGTGTACTAAGGCCCAAAATATACCAATAATGACACACCGGCATTCATCGAGTGGTGTCGCTCTCAATGTTGTAACTCTCTTTGGAAGACAAACATCCGCTTTTATGTACATGTAGTGAGAGAAACATAGCAAGTTGTTAAAATTCAGAATTTACCGTTAGTTGTTTTTTTTTTAAATTGTGTATTTATTTCCTTTTCTAGTCCCCATAAGAATTGTATAAAAATATTCTACCTACAAATACATACCCACGTATATACTGTACAAAAAGAAATGATTTTTATTTTGATAAGAATGAGTGGTAGGCGTAATTCAATCAAGCTATCTGCCTTCGTTTTGGGCGAGTGCGTAATCACGTTATCCAATATATGTTTGTATCTGTACACAACAAAAAGCCTTTTTAATATGAAAACCACATGTATGTCCCTGCATACAATGATAGACAGGCTGGTGTCCAACTTCTCAAGAGCAAAACTATCACTCAGTTTGTTTATGTGCTTAACAGAGTTCTTTAAGCATTGACACTGTCACTGTAATTTAGATTGCAGGACATACGAAGCAGCCGCCAAAAAGGGGTGATGGGACTGCAACTTGGCACTGCAGTTCTAATTAAGTCCAACTGCAGTTAACTTGACGAAAAACTACTAAGCACCATGTGGCAGAGGACAAATTCCTTGCTGTCTTCAAACCAAGTTCCGAACAAATGTAGCTTCCCTTAAACAAAGCATGAGCTATCTCAGCACGGGTTTAACTTTAACCTACTCATAGATTGTGAGAAGTCACTGATTTAAGGACTATGCGCTGAGAATAAAAATAAAGGGACTATTTTTTCAATAATAAGAGGTTTTGTGCTTTTTCTCTCAAAAGTAGAGAAGGCCTACAGTTTGTAACTAACTTCCAACGGCGAATTGTGAGAAGTTTTTAATATACGAGGGCTGCCTGATAAATAACCGACCTAAGCATGATGCACGCGACTTTTTCAAATTTTTTTTTTTTTTTTTTTCGTCTACAGTTATCAATCGGCGCCAAAACTCGGTCTCATTGCCTCTAAACTGAGCCAACAGAGCGCTGGAAATGTTCATGCGCGCACGTTTGTGGTCTAGCGTAAGCAAACGCGGCACCCAACGCGCGGACAGCTTTCTCATGCCCAAATCTTGGTTTAATATATGGCAAACACGTTCTTTTGACATCTTCATAATCTCAGCTATTTCTCTAACTTTAATCCGGCGGTCGTCTAGTACCAATTGAGGAACTTTAGCGATGTTATCGTTAGTGGTTACAGTTTTTGGACGCCCAGGACGTTCATCATCTTCCAAGCTCCTGCGACCACGTTTAAATTCAGCTGCCCAAAATTTTACGGTGGTAAACGATGGTGCAGAGTCACCATACACAGAGTCCAACTCATCTTTGATTTGTGAAGGCGTATTGCCTTTCAAAAATAAAAATTTAATTACAGCTCGATATTCAATTTTTTCCATTTTGGGGGAATCACCGAAATACACTCACAAAAACGACTGTCAAAAGATAATGGTGCAAGATAAATTTCTGAAATTTTGGCGAGTAGCTTTTATAATATGCACAATTTGAAGTAGAAACTTTTTTTTCACTTGTGCCGCTAGCTTCACGTTGAGGTCGGTTATTTATCAGACAGCCCTCGTACACTTAGAACTTTTTGAGAACATACTTACTACTTGTGCCTATGAACAATTTAAAAGAAGTGGTGAAACTAAGTACGAGATAAGTCCTAAGTCCCCTCTTGTATGAGTCGACACAATTACCCATTACTAAATTACGCTCCATGCGCTTGAACTTGGATTTGCATATGTTCACAGTGAGTGGCATTACGGTAAGAGGTGTGGACCTGGGCCTCAAAGAAAAAACCCTTTCCAGCTTGCACGGTCTTTCGTCAGTTGCCTTCAATTTTGCACAAGAGGTTTTTCAATGCTTGTGTGAGCCATCTTAGACGAGGTAGTACATAGTTGCGTTATCCCTCTCTTTCAACCGGAGCATGGTCTAGATCTTAAGTGTTGTATCCATAGATGTTTGACCAGGCACATGCCGGCGTTCGGCATGTACTCGTCAAATTTTTTCCTCCATATGTAGAATTTTACTGTCGAAAAAGACTAAAGGCTAAAAATGTCCAGGTTTCTGCGCTATAGGGCAGGACAAAGAGGATACAGGTGCCGTACGAAATCAGCTTAGTCCTTCGAGAGTGGATTTGGTTACTCAATTGCCCATTTGCGCCGAAGGGAAACAGCGATCAGCGAAATTCTGACTAGAAAGACTTAGGTTTTTTTCTATATGTATGTACATATGTAGAGCCGAATACTGAAGTGTCCTAACTATTTTGAAAAAAACGTTCTGCGTCGGGAGCCATGCCTGCGTGAAAGTCAACGTGAAAGTTGGGAAGGCACCTCCATGGCTCCACTGACATGGGCGTATCGAATGAATGAACAACAAAACTTCGCGCAAAAGAGTCTAAGAACTTTAGCCCCTAGATTCAAGGCAAAGAGAAAAACCAAACCTCTGATTTCAATGGCTAGAAGCAGCAACCTAAAAGGATGAACAATTTTCCCTGTTCAAGATGAGGTCTACATCGACAATAAACCGTGTTTTAACCAATAAGTTCTTTAAAATATCAAAATTCATGAAGTCTCAAATTGAAGACTTTTCGTCTGTACCGTTAGGAACTTCTCAAAAATAAAACTGCATCTTCTTCATTTCGTTTCAGTTTCCTTTGACATCGAACTGAGTCAACATCCGAAACTCATTCGCCTGACAATTTAATTTCGTCGAACTTGTAAGCGTATACATATCTCTATGACCAAACATGAAATGGCTAGAACAATGCAGAATTCGATTCCTCAGTAAACGCCGTTAATGTTGTTGTGTGTGGGGGCGTTATTCTGTCTCGGCTGTATCCTCCTCCTCGGAGTTGTGGTGGTAGCGGTTGAGATTTTTTCAGCTTCAATCCGACCAGACAAGAAGACTGCCAGACGTTCCTAAAAGTAGCGATATCAATTTTAGGCACTGCCTTGTGGATTGACATGCAGGAATGACTTACTAGATAAGACGATGTAAAGTTTGACAGGTTTCCATAAAATGACAGCGCCTTTTTGATCAAACCTTCGGCTTCCTCTTTCGTAAGATTCTTAACTTGATCCAGTTTTGTGATCTGAAATTCGATTTTAATATTTGAGTAAGCGCTGCCAAGGAGGAGGACTCTAACTTACTTTCAAAATACGATTGTTTAGGTAAATGAAGTGATGAACCATCTCGGTTGTGGAGTGAACAAACGACCTGAAATGAGTCAAGATCTGAGCGAATCTTCATTAAAGGTAATTGAGTTTTATACTTTGGAATGTTTGACGCAACACTTGTGCTGAAGTTGACCAAATGCACTAGACGGCGAGCTGATTCACGTGTAAGCAGCACAATCAGTTGCTCCAGGTTGTGTGGACGGGCTTGGTTTTCAGGCTCATCCTGGCTCAAGTAGCTCCACAGTTCTCGAGCCTTCTGCAATGCCATTTTTGGATCGGTTGCAATCTGTGGCAAAAATGTTTTTTTATCAAAAAATTTAACACCTACGTTCGCGTCAAATTTTCTCTGAAAACATACCAATTCAGCAGCATACAACAGAATGTGAATAGCTTCTTTACTTTGCTTCTTCAAAGCCCTTGCTTCGGCGACGGTTCGCTGTGTCAGACGTCGCTTGAGTTTTCTCGAGAACCTTTGTCCATGGTGAATTGCCTTAATCGCCATTGTTTCATTTGAGTCTTTCATCGCTTCATTTTCATCGTTTTTAGCTGCAACACAGTAAAAAACAAAAAGAATTCACTTTATCATTTCAGTTAACACACAGCGATAACCTCGAATTATGTGAAATTTAAACCGATAAGAGGATATTCAGAGAACTCCCGGACTCACCATCAACTTGATCCTGTTCGGCGTCGACTGTCAAATATTTGTCCACATACATGTCGGCGACAGTGAAGGCGCCATCTAAGCGATCAGCGGCATATGCGGTGAGGGGACTCTCAAGGACAGCGTGCCCGATTTGCTTCACCGAATCAGCGCGCTTTATCACCGGCTTCACGAGATGATCCGCCATGTACTCTCGCGTGTTCCAGTACATCTTCAAAGAGAATACGATCAACTGAGTTAGATAAGAGAATGAGCCCGGCAGGGGGGACGGGCGGAATTAGCGACCTACATCTGCTGGGATCGTCCTTACCATTTCGGGTGGCAAGTACACCTGCGGTATTCGCTGCTCCATGATGTCCAGGCTCTTGCACATCACATCGTCGATGCGTCGGAGGGGTGCTTCGAACAATTTTATGGCCGGCTGCACGGACTCTAGAGCTGCAAACACGGCCGCTTCAGCCGTTTCAAAATACCAGTTGAAAAGGCGATTTGTATTCTTCACTCGGGAATATATGTGCTCGGCCCTCTTTAGGCTGCTCTCCACGATGGGGATGCTGCCAATGCGATCGACGGATTCTAGACGAAATTTCATTGCGCTCTGTAGTCCAACATTCGCTGGGGGAGAGAATGAACAGAAAAGAGAGTGAAACGAGTGGCTACAGCGGTTTTTATAGCATTATTAGGTGATTTCAAATTTGTTTATGTTGCGCAGTTGTTTTGAGTACAATCTGGTGCCAATGACTGAGGTTATCAGTTTGACTGGAGGGGATTATATTTAGTCGATCTGTGTGTTTCAGCCGGTCCACAGATAGTATTGACGCCTAAAATATATTTACCGCAACAAGCCGATCTCCGAAGAACGTCAGCGGCAGACGAAAAGACGTATCGATACACGTCAAAGGCATTAAAGAGTGACAAGGTTAGGGTTCCCTCAATAAAATTTAAAAAGTCGATAATCAAACAAATATGCAATACCGTTAAATAATCGTCGTGCTTGATAAGGTGCCTGCTTTGGAAATTCCACTCATGCAAGATTATTCTATTGCATAGAGCTGTGTACGTTGATTAGAAGACAGATTAAATGCGATTCTCCAGGCTTATGGTAAAATTCATATTATCGTGATGATTTACTGGTTGAGTGAAGCATTTATGTCCTCTTTCTGTTTTCTGACCATTTTTTGCCTACTGAAACAAGTTTATCTCATATTATTTATTCCTAACGGTGTTTCGACATGGGTTGCCGTCATCTCAAAGACAAACCCCTGAAAATGACAGCAACCCGTATCAAAGAGTTTGGATAGATAAATTAAAATAATCTCGTTTCAAAAAAAAGCCGAAGTTTCTTCACTGAACAAAAAAGGCGAAATGTCAAATGCCGCGTTGATCTATGACTCTGGGCAACGTTGTCTTAGATCAAAGGTGATCTGTGTTCAACGACACTGTCCAAATCTGTACCTACACGACATCGGATCACGGATCACGTGTACGGAAACATTAGTCTTCTCAGGAATGCAGGCATCAAAAAATCATTGTGTATCGCTTTATTGTTTTTGACAATGCAACCAATCTGAATATAAGGAAAAAATGTTTAAGCACATTTTCGAACATGACTCCTTTTCTGACATGACTTGATAGTTGCAAAATAATCTTAGGTAAAAATTTAAGAATATATAAGATTTTAATATGTTGTTGAAGTTTTGTTTACTCGTTTATAAAAAGCAGCGCCTTTCAATTTAAAGCACAACATCCCAAATAAAATCATGGCATGCGAAAAAACAAGAAAATCAAGTGGTAACGGGAATATGATCTGTGCAACAGAGCAACTGACATTTCGACGAGTGAGATATCAGTCAAATTTGAAAGCTGCATGCTACACTTTTAAATGGGATTATATCTCCACTTTAAGCTGTCCATACTAGTCCGCGAAGATATCTACAATCCGTCTACAATATAGTAAACATGTCAACGACATCGTAATTGCTACTTAATACTTGGGTACAATTCAGCTGCTAAATGTGGTTAAGGTACTGAGAACCAAAGAAATAAAATTTGTGTATACCATTTAAAAGGTGTGATGCAATGAATACGTTGCGCACTCAATCCTCTTATTGGAATCAGATGTATAAATTGAAATAATTCAGATAAAGCAGACTGTCGTTAAAACGATTTAGATTTCTATTTGAAACAGGCCGGCAATGCATACAAATATAAAAAGTTTGTTTATATCATTCGTCATAAAGCATTCCACCTGTGGACTGTGAACACTTGCTCTCATGGAAGCATTCATTACGCTCCTACTTTAGTGAACTCATCATCGAAGTATATGATTCTTACGTATCCCGTAAGCTGCTAAATGGAAAATAAGTTTACGCACGTATGAAGATTATGATCGGTTCTTAAGTTTCACTCAATCAATTTGGGGTGAAAGGAAACCTCAAATACTTGCATTTCTTTTTTCGATTATTGCTATTACCAAAGTGCCCAAACATTATATGTCCTCATGACGGCTTTAAATATGCATTACAAAGAGCGATAAAACAATTTCCAGGCATATTAAAAAAGGTTATCACAGCTGTTCCTTAATTGCCTAGGTGCGATGTGGTCCTTTACTTGCTATAAATTGAGCACTTTCTCACAGTATTAGCTGCATTCACTCGTTCAAAAAATAAAAATTGTGACACTACAGCATACCAGACAATAGAGCCTTACTTCAGCTTATTGTCGATTCCGAATTGGGAGAAGCTTTTAATTGATAATAATTACTCTTTAAATGTTGTCTGTGACTCGAAAGAGGTTTTATCGTAGAAAAGAGCGTAGAAAAATCTTGGAATACTCTAATAAAGAACATGTCTTCCATGGTTAAAATGTTTGCCTACTTGTGGAGCAAAAGTAACTCAAGTTTGTATTTTATCAGAACCTTAATTTCTATTAAATTTAGTTGTATTAAGTGCAACTCTGAAAACAAATGTGTTTTCCTAACGCCAGGAGAGCACTAAAATGGAACATACAATGAACCAAAAAGAACTTGGACAAAAAATATTTATTTCTAGGAAGTTCCTTGAATTTGAAACATTCCTTGAATTTGAAACATTGCAAAATACTTTTATTATAATGCTATTTCAGGCAACATTCAAAACACGTCAGTTATACAACATTTCGGGTCTATAAAGTTCAAGTTAAAGCTGCCATCTTGCTTCCTTTCTATTTCGATTAAAATATTCAATTGAATTTCAAACTTTACATTTTTTTTTTAGGAATATGACATTTTGGAAAAAGAAATTTTAATTTTCCATTTTATAAACACCAGTAAAGTAGCAGTATATTCATAGTTGCACAAATGCATACGGAATCCTAATTTTTCAGCACGAGAATCTGCAAATAACGGTATATTCACAGTCAATTTTATAGTACTTTTCACTGCTCCTAGAAAAATTCCAAACTGTTCTTTTAAAGTATACCAATAAGATACAAACAATTTGTTGCCAAACTACGTCGATCACAGAGGATTTTTGTTCGAAACTAACACAACATCTTATAAACTGATTTTTCCACTCAAGATCCAACCATGCATCAATTCACTTTCACTACATTCCCTTGAAAATATTTTATTAATTGCCAGAACACCAATTTTTGATATTTTATCTACTAACCCATATTTGACAGAACAAGGATAAAATAAGAATTATCACAGATTTTTTTTCACAGCTCAGCAGGAAATTGCCGTTATTAAACCGAAAAAAAATAAATAATTCCAAAATTGAAATTGCAACCGTTTCGAAAAAACTCACACTAAAAACTAAAGTTGTTCTCCTGGAAGCGATTCCTTTAATAAAAATATTCGAGTCGACTTCGGACGCTATGTGATACGATGAGATGTACGCTCGCAATTGAACGTGTACACATAAATCTCAACGATGCAAGTCTTGACCTCTAAGTGGAGATGTTTTGTGTACGTACTGATAAGAGTGTGTGTTATCGTTGGCGACCCACCTATTTGACTTTTTAACATTTCATTTTCATTTCAACCGTATATAATCGCAAAGCAACAGAAGACATTTCTTTAACAGTAGTTGTGCTAAAAAATATAAAATTTCGAATAGACGTGATCGTAGAATTTTTTTTTTTTTTTTGAGATTGCAAGAACTTCCGGGAAAAAAAATGTATGTACATAATATGAAGTATGCATTTCAGTCATGGAAAAATTGCTATAACTCACGTTCGTCTCTTCTTGGCAAGGTTGCTGTAATTTAACTTGAGCCTTTTTTTATTTTTTTTTTTTTATTTATTTATTTATTTCTTAAAATCTGGTGACATTCGGTATTTTTCTACAAAAAAGTTTCAAATAGTGTTGGATGTCACTTTAAAAGGAACAATACATTAAATTACAAATTAGGTGGGGTATTTAACAAAAAATATAATTTTACAATAAAATACAGTCTACACAATAATAGAAGCAGAATTTCTATGAACAATTTTTTGAAACAAAATAAAAAATTTCACGAAGAGACTAAGACAATATATTAAAAGTAAGAGAGTCTAAACTATTATAGTCTTGAGAGAAGAGCATTTTTTTTACATTCTTTAAAAAACAATTGGACATATGATTGCATCTGATATCTTCGGGGAGGATATTCAATAAACGAATACTTATAATTGAATAAAAATTTCTATAAGCTGTGGTTCGGTAGGTTGGTACTTGTAAAATATTAAGCGAGTTATTACGTATGTTATAGTTTGATAAAATGCGAAAATTTCGGTTGCCGGCTTTCATGAAGAAAGCTTTTAAAACCTTAAAACAGTACAAATGACGAACTGGAAGTATCCCCAAATGACGAAACAAAGGAAAATTTTTCGAATGACATTCTTTTGCAAGACGAGCAATGAATGAATTTTGTTTTGATAACCACCTCCCCAGCAATTAATAGCGTACTGAAGTTTAGAATTAAAAAGGCCATAATAAATTGTGGTTAGAAGCTTACTTGAGCATAAATTTTTTAGATAATAAAAATGTCTTAGGGTAGATATAAAGTACTTCTTCAACGCGGTAACGTGAGAAGAAAATTTCATATTTGCGTCAAGTAGAAGTCCTAGATACAAAAACTCTTCAACATTTTCAATTAAAAAACAGTCGTCACTACAATTTTCACTGGTACAAAATGTTTGACAAGACATATTGGATGCAAGTGAAATCATTTACCTTTTCATGATGCTTTCCACATTTTTTGTTACTTCTTAAGACTATTATTTGGTATAAATTTTTTGAAATATTTATTTGAAAACTTTCTTAAATATGAATTCCCCTTCATCATCATTCTCTGAGATCCGGTCCTAGTCTCCACTGACAATTCTTCAACCATAACGGTCCCACGTCGACGTCATCTAACATTGCCAGCAGGCTTTGTTCGTCCTGGTCAACGACAGCTCACTAACGTAGGCATAGTAAAAAAGTTTTTTTTTTTTTAAGTTTTCTTAGTCTTAAAATAATGAATAATACTTTTTATTAATTGAAAGAAAAATAATTAGCAATGACGCCGAAAGGCAAAAATAAATATATCGATAGTTTAGCTTAGAGCGCCCGCATAGAGCCAGTAAGTAGTTATAAGATTTCATTTCAGTCGTACCTAGGTTAAGCGTTTTGTACCCAGTTTTAAAATACTATCGGATAAAAAAAAAAACGTAGGCATATTCTGTCAAGCTGTAGTCTTCCATAAAAAGAGCTACAAAGTACTTTCCGCGGCCGCTTCCTCTCCTCTCATGCGATGCGATTCCCCAACGTAAGTTTAAATGTCGTCACATTAATTTCATGATGTATCTCATTTAATAATCCCCGGTTAACAAATCTCCGTAAAACTTTTCTGTCAAACGCGCCTAAGAGATCGGAGTAGCTCTTTTTCCGCACCCAAGTTTCGGATTCGTATGTGTATTCGTAAGAACATCGTCCTGTACAACAGCTGCTTCGATGATATGATGAAATGAGCCTTGGCAGAGTAGAGTAGAGTAACCTTTATTGAATCTGAGCAGCTGGCTGCTGCTTCTCAAATTTTTCCGCTACGTTAATTTTAAGACCAAATGTTCTTCTCGCAGACGACGCCAGCATGTACACACAATACCTGTGTATCCTTAGGCTTTTTGGTGCCCGTTCAACCTTGGTGAAGAATTGATTCATGCACAACTTGCTTGAGTCGTCTGTATAAGCCAATATCTGGCTGAATCTTTACCTTAAATAAATTTTTGAAAAGTAGTGATTTGAAAGAGAAGGACAAGGTGCAGAATTAGTAGAATACAGGCTTCCACTATATTTTATAATTTAAGAATTTTGAACTTATGGGATTTTAGGTATATTGGGACTTTAGTCTTTTCGCCTTTTGGGATTAAGGGTGTTGTGAGACCTTGACGACTATTTGTGATTCGAATAGTGTGCGCTACTACTATTCGTTCCTTCAACTTCTAAAGTCCATGTTTGCTGGTGACATGTGTGACATGTCACCTATGCAAATATGTGGCCCATTATCTTTGAATATTTTCTAACCTTCCCATGAAGAGACTATAATCACATTTAGGGAATCCAGGGACTTTTTCATTACTTAATCTTCTTTTGGGTCAAAATTCAAACACTCGTGGACAAGAATTTCAGGTAAAACTCGGAAGAGGATAGATTTTTGTCAATTCCGGGATTTTTGGTTTTGCTTGACCAAACCTTAATTTTCAGTGGTAACATTGCTTCTTTCACTTACTTTACACAGCACATGAAATATACTGTCTACTACTATACTGCCACATTTAAATATAAAGTGATCAAGAAACAATCCTTGATGGTGAGGCTCTTTTATAGAGAAGTTTTGCCGCAACACTTTCACACATTCAGCGAAAGCCAAGTTAAAATGCAAATATCAAAAATAATTTAAAATGGAAATCGGCCCGGAAAACAATAAAACGTAGATTAATGTTGTTTTTTCAAGTTTGAAATTTTGTGACTGAAAAAGTATGGGAACGATTTCAGTTGTTTTTCCTTGTGACAACAGATATTTCTGTAAAACACAAATTAGGGACGTTTTAGATTTGGCAATGTTTAAGTCATGTAGATCTTAGCCAACTATAAAATTAGGACGGATGATTGTACAAAATACTTTTAACATGAAAAGGAACGAAACACTGTCTCCGAATTATCAAGCGGATGAGTAAGCCGAACTTAATTCCGTTTACAAATCAAAAATGGATAGAAAATAAAATACCTATGTATGTATTTGAAGTTCATTTCCAGTTCATTGGCCTTCCTATCTTCAAATTCTTCAGCAACTTGTTCTGGAATCAAACAATGCAAGAAAAAATGTGTCTGTTCATTGACTTTGGCAGACCTCATTCAGTCAGACAAGAGGTGTGACGAACCTCATCTATCGCTCTGCCCTAGACATCAAGATGAGTTCATTAATTTACTTAATGCCCTCGCAATCCAACTGATTACGGGGCATCAGGAAAATGAAACTGATGCAATGGAAAGAACCTGCCATTAGCCTCGTCTGCAGGATTACATTCAATACCCGATAGTACAGTTCATCTTTGAGTGAACCCATGTTGGTGCTCATCGTGTGATTGAGACGATCTTCTTTTCCCCAATGGTCTAGACTTCTTAAGTAGGGTGCGACGCTGTCGACTTGAATCATACATGGTGGTGATAAGATGATGCCAAAGTCCACTTGACCGGGAGAACACCAATACTCCAAAGTTTTATACTTTAAGGAATGCTTACTTTTTGTATTTTTATTTGATTGCTTGCAAAGTTTTTTGGTAATAAAAATTTATTTTTGTACGCGGCGCATGAGTGTTGTTTTATTTTTTGTGTGCTAAAGCTTCTCTGACTTACGGATGCAGATAGCGGATTAGATATTTCTATTGGCAATATTGTAAAAAAAAATTTCAGTAAGGTTTGTGTTGGTGTAGTCTGATGCGCACACCGCGATCTAGATGTAGCACACCGTGTGACCTAAATAAAATAAGTCGAATATTTGTGGTGATGTTTTTTGAAATTAGTGGGGCAGTGAACACAATCCCATCAGTCTATAATTGGTAACGAACTGCGCAATTCTGTAGTCATTTAACTAATTTTAAGAGATTAATTAAATTGCAATTCTGAAACATTGGATCACTCTTTTTGGCCGAATATGAAACTCTAGGCGTCTCTTGCAACTAATACATGGACTCTTAGTGTTACAAAACACGCAAGCAGACGACTTGCGTGTGTGACGACACCTGATTAAAATGAAAAATTAGTTCGTCTTCCATTACAAAATTCAATTTTAGTATATGAACCAAAAGAACAAGAAGAAAAAAAGCGATATAATCATTCATAATGACGAAGATGTAGGTAAGACATACTCCAAATTTTGGTTACTGTCCAATTTAGGTTTGTTTTCCGAAAGACATATTGATAAAAATGTTATTGGCCTTATGATAGAGCTTAAATTAAGTGCAAATGCAATTAAATATTTTGGTATTCCACAAATCTCAAACGATATATATATCAAATAAGTCCGAAGTAAGTTCAATACAAATTTTCGTTATTGTCAATATTTGAAACAAACCCCTATTTTCTTCTCTGGTAAACATTTTCTCAATTCATCTACTACAATTTTTGGTAATCAAAACCAAATTGACATCATTGAATGTTTTTTTAGTAGGAACTAAAATCGTAGACATAATCCACTTTCATTTGCTATTTTAAATAGCCTTGAACAAGAATTACTTATGCCAAATATGAATATAAATATCTGCATATTCTTAACTAAAGAATAATAATTTAAGTCTTGTTCATTTTTTTAACTAGAACGAAGGAGAAATTTCGTTGACTTGGCATCACTGGAAAAGTCATAAAATGCAATTAAGCTAAATGCTTGCCGCCATTTTCTTTTCATAGAAAGAAAGTTGTGTGCATAATATTCTTTCTTGTGGCGGTCAAATTATTTCTCGACGATCTATTCATTGAACAAATAAAAGTAGAACAACGCCTAATCACTGCAAAATGGTAAGTAATATATATTTTTTATAGAAACGAAATATTTTCCTAAGTGTAATTATATTTAGACTACAAAAATCTTTGTCGGAAGTCTACCTTCGGGTTGTAAGCCGGAGGAGCTGCGTCGCTTGTTTGAGGAGTACGGCGTTGTTACCGAATGTGACGTGATGAATCGATGCGGCTTTGTACACATGGAAACTAGTGAAATGGCCAATGTGGCTATCAAGGCGTTGAATGCTACGGAGTTCAAGGGCGAAACAATTAATGTTGAGCCGGGCCGTATTAGAGAACGCAATCCGAAAGCTGGACCTGGTGGTCCGGGAAAAACCATTGGAGGAGGAAATCGCAACAATCGTGGAAGAATTGTTCGAGGAGGTGGCAAAGGACTCAAGTTCAATGGGATCGACGAGAACACTACTAAAGATGCGCTCCAACTCTGCAGCGCAGTGTTTGAAGAGATGAATAAGATGCTCAACCCGGACGTCATTCCAAACGGACCACGCGGACCTCGAGGTAAAAACTTCCCAAATCAACCCCCAATAATGGGAGGTATGGGAAATGTTGTTATGCGCAATGGACGTAGTCGTAATCGCAGCCGGAACAATCGCAACCATAGCGCAAACCGCGCTCAGTCTGGTCCCCAAGCTCCTGCAAATCGTGTACAAAACCAACCGAAAGTTAACAAGCCACCAAACGTGAATCAGGACAGTATTAAAAATGCACCAAATCAAGGAAATATCGACCGCCCCGCAAATCAAGGAAACGTCAATCGAGGACCCAATCAAGGAGGTATTGCTCGTCCGCCAAATCAAAGCGGCAACCGTGTAGGAAACGCTGTCCGTGGTCCAAACCAGGGTAACATCGGCCGAAACCTGAGCAAAGGTGGTGGTCCCATTCGCAATGAGCCCATAAGAAAACAAAGAGACATGGCTCCATACAACCGGGGCGGAGGAGGCGGAAACAATGCCGGTCCTCGAAATGGAAACATGAATTTCTCCGATGATTTGCCGGTGAATCAGAGCGTGAGGAGCTTTGCAAACAGCTTATCCGGTGGATTGCCAAACGATAACAGATGGGGTGGCAACGGTGGCAATTTCCGTGGTGCGGGTGGCGGTGGAAACATGAACCGCAACTTTGACGAAGACACCCCAGTTACCAACTTTAATGATGACCCACCAATTAACAATCGTCTGGGCATGAGCAACTTGTCCAACTTGAACGCCCTCGGAAGCCAGGGCTTCTCAAATCATGGAAACTTTGGCAACAATATGGGCGGCAACAGTGGCGGCAATGACAGATTCCAGAATTCAGGCAACGATAGATTCCAGAATTCTAGCAACGACAGATTCCAGAACTCCGGCAATGATAGATTCCAAAACTCTAACAATGATAGATTCCAAAACTCAGGCAGCGACAGATTCCAGAACTCCGGCAACGACCGCTTCCAAGGCGGTGGCAGCTTCGGCATGGGCAACCAGGACAGACGGGGCTTCGCCTTGCCTGAACGTCAGATTTTCAATGACAATCCAAAATTCGGTAATTTGAACTCGGACATGCGTGGCGGTAATTCGCAAATGGGCGGAATGAGTAACCAAGGAAACATGGGTGGTAATAATCGCAATTCCGGATTCGGGAATAACTCGGGCAGACAACAAAACAGCGGTGAAAATCGCAATGTTGGCGGTGCCATGGGCAATGACATGTTCACAAGAAGGTCAAACAAACAAGGAAACATTGATGGAAATATGTAAGTATACAAGTTTTTGTTTCATGTATGATTTTTATTAGTTGTACCTGTATCCGATGTGATTCTGCTTTGTGAGGACCTATAATCCGTGGCGAAAGTGGTTCAATAATAAGATGCATTCCACTCTGTCAGCTATATTAATTTGCTGCAACTACAAGAGACAAAATAGAAAGCATCCTTGATTACATGAACCTGTTTAAAGTGTAGTTCTGTCCAAGAAGTTGTTGCATTTTTCGCCGACCAAATCGAGTTTATTTGTAACAAATATTTTCAGTACAAAGTGCGGTCATTGATTCTTTGTTGAAGTCGATTCGAATTAAATTAACATGAATACAAGCATTTGATTTAATCATGGACACGCGCTTTGCTTTTACAGTTTTTGAAAATTCGGTTTCAGTCGCCTTTAAAATTTACACTCTATACTTCCCCAACCGAAAACGAACAAAAATTCAATATCAATCACTTAATACAACAAAAATAATTTTTTTCTAGGGGCAACAATCGCATGCGGAATGATTTCAATGATAACTTCGGTGGCAACCGTGGAAGCGCAGGCGGTGGAAATTCAAACCAAAATAATCCCGGCTACAATCGCAACAACATGGGCGGAAATATGGGTAGTCTAGGTGGTAACAATGCTCGAAACAACATGGGAGGCGGCCAAAACAATCCTCTCAACTTTATTAACGATTTCCCACCCCTCTCCAGTGGACAAAACATGAACAACCGGTAAGTCTAACATCCGATAATATCATTGCATTTAATCATCAAGGAGCACCAAATATAAAGCCGAAAAATAAAACAATCTCTCTCCTCTGTTTTGACTCAACGTTTGAGTCAATTCCGTTAAGCGTTCACAACACAACGTTCACACCTTCAACTTCTACTCAAGAAACTATCCTTGAAGAAAAAAAATAAAAAAAAATTAAAAACAAATACTAGACTTGCCGAATTACTAATCAAATCGATTTTTTTTTTTACGAATTACTCTTTTTATAGCAATGGGCCACGCCAAAATATGATGTCGAATCGTCGCTATTAAATGGTGAACATAAATAAACTCAACTTACATATTGTGCACTACACCCAATTAGTGTAGAAGTTCTTACCCCAAGAACAACAAAAAAAATATATAAAAACTTAACAAAAAAATATCTTAAAGAAACAACAAACAGAACAAAAATATACAAAGTATGATCATGTTACAAACTTAGCAATAAAATATTATCAACCCGTCGACAGGGAACAGCGCTGTCACGCGGTCAGTCGCAGTGATTCCCTGTCACAGGATCGCAAAAAAAAAAAAAAATAACAAACTAACAAAATCATTCATCTGAAACTATTCACTTAAATATCTGTACAATAATTGATGTAACTTTTCAAACGTCCTCTGAACGCTCTTTCCCTTCGTTTGAGTTCGTTAATGCTCTTGATTTTATCATTTATACTATTATTTATCATGATAAATATATTTTAATTTTTTTTCACAAATGAGACGACAGAATAGAGAAGAAAAAACAACCATATGCGAAATAAACTAATCTTATTTTTATCCTACAGCAAACGGTATACGAAAGTACCGTATTGTACATTCAATCAATATGCATAGTAAATTAATGTAAATTTTATGTTGCGTTATAGTATATCAAATCAATAAATGTACGTTTGTATATTTTTGAGGTTACGCCTACTTTAATCAGATCGAGCCATTCCATGAATTCCCTTACTTCCCGTTGAAGCAGCAAAAATAAATACGTCTCTTAAATAAATTCAATATGAAATGACTTTTATTGAAAATCAACAACATGCGCTCTCTGTGTTCAGATGAGATTTACGGAACGAATACGTGTCTCCTGAATTGATGTGTGAAAAGAGCTAAAAATTCAAACGAACGCATTGCTACTTCACTTCGGCGCATCCCTTAGAATTGAATGCGAATTCTAAGGCCAGCTGAACTGATTGTTTTACTAATCGAACTAAATGATTTGTGATTTATTACAATGTTTGATGCAAGATATTTTGATCAAGTCACAACTATTGAAAGTGATCGTTGCGGCTTAGCTCAGGGATTGACGAAGAATCCTGGGTCTTACGTTTTTCTTTCATAATAGGTCCTTAATTCACAGACCTCGAAAAGACATCTACAACAAGTCCATCGCTCTTACAGCTGAAATATGTACCTACCATAACCAAATTTTGTTTGCCGGTATCTGGGGGATTTATTTTGTATCGTAATTTTCTGGAAAATTCCTATTTTGAATGTCTATAGGGAATGCCTTCGGAAATCGAAGAAAAACCTACATTTTGTATTGCAAAAGCGAATGTCGTTAATTGGGAATATTCATGCGGCAATTATCAGATTGTTTGTATTTTGAGTTCATTCGAAGGATTATTTTCAAAGTCCCAATGAAAGTTTAAGCATTCTGAAATTATGTAAGTGCATCCTTACATAAAATTTAGAAAACTTTTAAAACATTTGCAAGTTTCTCGGATCGTCGTTGAAGGAACAAACCACCAATCGATGTCCTCATAAAAAGGTTTGGGAAATCAAAAGTTTGTTGATTTTATGGATTTGAAGTCATTATTTGTCCTTCTGCGTTGCAATTTGATAAATTTAATTGGATAAAACTTGTAGAAGATTTAATTTTGTAAAGCCCGTAGTTTAAACTTTTACTGTAATGAATTCAAGTGCAAATGAACTGCTGCCTCATCCATGCTGAGCTCAAACAATGAAATACCAAAATTAAAATCCACATACTTGTAATATAGTGATTGCTTTAAGCAGATGCATTTCGTTTTCGCACTTATGTTCAAACATTTATTCGTTCCCAAGTTAAAAAAAAATATCAATACATACCACAAATTGCCTTTCTCTTTTATTATACGTATTAATATCATCTTCAGCTGATTGTAACGGCCGATGATTCCGATTTCCAACTACTGAATGAATCCCAATCCGCACTTGATACAAATTACGAACCGACTTTTAGGTCGCATTTTATTTTCAAATTCGAAAGCAATAAAAATAATGTCCCTGCCTTTAATATATCCATACTAGGAAGGAATTAATAATACGATCAATTTAGTTTATAGCAAGATACAAAATATTTGATTTCGAAAATGTAAAACATTTTTTTCAAGATCTACCTTTCACGCGTGTGCTATGAAAATAATTCAGAAGTACAAAAATTAAACAGTGTCTCGTATAAGCTCGTCTGTGCGCCAAGATTCAAACGAACTGAGGATTTCATATTGCTTGTACCCCATTTACGTCCATCTCATGCGTTTCGTGTGTATTTTCTTCGTATAAAATGTAAATTTCAAATCCTTATTCGAGAACGACATGGTTTTGTCAAAATTTCTCAAAACTTCTAGAGCAGAAGTTGCACTGAAGAAATTGGTCCCAGAATATGCCATTCAACTAAAGTGCAATTCAATATTATAAAAAAAAAATCCCAATAGTTGGCTTAAAGTCAAACATTAACGACTTACACTACAGCGGAGACCAAATTACTTTGAATTTGAAACTGACTTATGGAGTCTAACAGACTAAGTCATGGGTATCTGAAGTTCATGTGTTTTCATTAATGTAGAAAATCTGCGCTAGAACAAAGGCTTTTCTTCACAAATATAAGCGGAGACAAGGTTCAACACTAATTGCGACGGTATGTCGATATTTATGGGTAGCGGGTACTACAGGTCACAAAGGTTTGCCAACTGCCGGACTGATTTGCGAGCACGTATATCGCAAACCTTTGTTAATGTGACGTTCATGAAAACACACTTTATCATATCCTATGCTTACGGATTTATAGCTTAAATTTCATTATAAGGTACAAGCGTGTATCTCTAAAACTGGTCTTGATAAAATTTCATAGACCTAATTAATTGCATTCTTGGATAACTTCTATGTTCTGGAAGCAGGGAGGGTAACAATAAATTTGATTCCTCGCCTAAAAATAATTCGGTTCCTCAGTCGTATTGAATCCACAGACAATTAAGTCACACCATCGTCAGCGACAAAAATAACGCAATTCCTGTCAACGACCATGACGGACGCTTGCACATTGTATAAATTTTAGTGCGGCATCGACATCTTCAGCATAAGGCCCTTGCTGCAGTGGCCCAACGAGGATGGTTAAGTAGATCTTGAAAAAAGAATGATTTCAATACATTGGCTATGGTGCACAGTATTCAATTGAGCTAAAATCAAGCCACTCTATGCAATATTGAAGCTAGAGTGCACCAATGTTGCCATAAATTAAATGCGTTCAAGAGTTTCACACATTTACGTTGCTCTTTTAAATCGGATCACCAGAAAGCAGTCACACGACTTCGACTTTATAGTTGCGTTCAACTATACACCATCATAAGATGTAACAACTAATGATACTCACAGTGGTGTGCAGTACATTTGCGTTTTGCGGAGAAGAAGGGTTCTCGATTGTTTCAATTGAAACTCGTGCTGAACAGCAGTCGGCTCGACAACACTCAACAAGGTAACTTGCATATTGCGTTATGTAAGATTTATTTTACGATCATGCGGATCGTAAATTATGTAAGTATTGATTAGTATTTAACTAAGAATTCAGTTAATTGAAAATCATTTCATTCAAACAGATGATACAAGCGAATTGCTTAACTTGCGACAAGCGGTCATAAGTAAAGTATTCATATAGAATGCTGCGTTTAACAATAGGTTGCGCGACCTATCTGTTTATGCATTGAGTTCGCATGCATTTTGGATAATGGTTATCCTCCGCTGTGCATGTTTTTGAGAACACATAGACCATACTATTGTTGGTTCCGACCATCATATGCGGGGGATCACTATTTTAGGTTAAAAAAAAAATATTCAACTTCCACACAGAATATACAAATTTTTTTAATTGCATACATTTTTATTGGCCTTATTTTAAATGCATTCTCATATTCTAGAGTCTCCCGGTCAACTTATTGGGGAACCATGGACAAGAAGTAGAACTGACGAGATAATCATCGATTACCTTCTAGTAAGAGCTATCTGAAAGACTGAATATGTACCTGAAATTTAATTTTACAACATTATGTACCATTAAAAAAGAAATTAATAATTAAGTTTTTGTGATAAACAACACAACAAATATTATCTTTTTTTTATTGAAAAAAGCAAATACTAATGGATCGCACAATGGGAAGATATACGAAATGTGTAAGTATGGCATTGATTTGAAAGTAAAAAGTGATTCATCGTCATGTAAAATAAAACACAAACAAACATATAAAAGTCGATAATCGCTGGTTTATTCCCGAAGCCTCAACCCTTACATATCACCAAAAAATTGGTCCAAAGATGTGATATCGCACGATCTAGGCAGCGAATTCACCACAACAAAGAGTAAAATTAAGTGCCCACATAACGTATTTCCAAAAAGTCCGTCTGCCTTGTTGAAACCAGAACTCATAGGAATATGTGCTTTAATTTCAGGAAGCACATAATCCGACAAAATGGCGCTATAACGGGTACTATTGTCGGTAACATTCTGATTTGTCTCATTATAATTTTCGTGTACTCTCACAGCTACAGCTGCTTTGATTGGATGTGGTCGTACCGGCGCTGTATCATCCACCAACTGGGACTCAAATTTGCGAATGGTATTGGCAGTAGTGGTTTCAGTTGGTCGATTATGCGTACAATAAATTCCTCAAAAAAAAAAAAACATTTTTCACAGAACACAGATTTTCATAATACAGGTGAATAATTTGGTGTGAGTCCCTTCATGATGATTTGCCAAACGATCCTGAACAATATTTAGAAAGTAGTTTAATAGGAGTCAGGCGTGATCTTTCAAAAACAGCCTATTGAAAATTTAACCCCACGATAAATCAACCTACACAACACATTAAACAATAATTCTTTGCATATTTTTTATGCGAATATTTATTAAATCGAAACGCAAATGGCGTTACAGTCTACAAGGGGCCAAGATCTAGCTTCTTGCGTCGTATAATTAATATTTATTCTATCAAATGTAAAAGGGTGATCTTCAGTTTATTATCAAATTCCAACGGCAAAGCTTCGCAAAGCTTTTCATAATACTCGTACGTCATTTTTATCAGCAATTCAAAAAGGGTATGATAAACGTTCGGTCCAAGAATCCAAACTAGAGCATCTGCGGCAATACCATTCAGTACCGCCACAATATTCCTCACTTGGACAGGGCTTGTGACACTAACCGTAGATGGTTCGATTCTAAGATTTGTTAAACCACTAACTTTATGTGTGCTCTTGCCAGGCAGCATAACAAATTTCGTCATAACTGTAACACTACAGAAGAAGCCGAAAACGATTTTTACTGCTGAATAAAGCTAGAAAAGGGTTGAAATTTAATTTACTAAACATGTTGAATTGGTACTAATGAAAAAATAGAACAGAAAACTAGTGTTCCGGAATAAGTGTCAGAAATGTCAGCAAAAGCTCGAATTAATTTAAACCGTTTAGCGCGTATAAAAAAACATCTATATTCGAAATAAATTTTTCCGTAAGAATTATTTCCTCAGAATCATCGCAGACAGTAGAATTTTTCCCGAAATGCTCTAGTTCTGAAAGAAAAGAACAACCCGGAGAAAGACCAGCAATTCAGTCATGTTACACATACATACATATGTGTTTTTCCTTGTTTAATACACTGAAGATCGAATCAAAAATGCTGTCACCTTAATACTGAAACTTTAAAAAAAGAGTTGATACTGATGATAAATTATATTTATTCGAAGAATCAATGAGTTTTCTTCAAGAAAGTCAACCGAAGAGATGATTAAGAACTAATCGTAAAATAAAAATTCTGATGTTCTATCCTACGAAAAACAATTACCAAGGCAGCATTAAGCAAGGACATTAGAAAACATATTAAGCTTCATTCCCTCCTCCATCTCCCTTTTTATACGTTCCTGCATATGTGTAAGCTGTTGTGATCAATTTGTTCTCTTTAAATAAAGACCAATATGGATGGATTCTGTGGTCGCCGTGGCGTAGTGGGTAAGTGCGTCGATACACACCCAGAAGGTCTAGGTTCGATTCCCGGATGGGACACCTCGCAAAAACTGTAGTCCCCTTCTACTCTTGAGAGAAAAGTAGCACGCACAACACGAGTAGTTGGTGTAGAAGTTAGACCCTGGTCCCTTGTGGGCTGTAGTGCCATTCATTTATTATTATTATGGATGGAATCTACGGATAGACAGTAGGATATTTCCAATGCCATCAAAAGTTCACGAATCGGTCAAAACTGGTCGATGCTGAAAACCTGTTTTAGTCTTTCACGTCTGATTCAGAATTAGTCATTGAAAGAAATTGCTTCCCTTTTATGGTGTATGCTCAATTGAGAAAATAACTGTCTTTGATCTTATATATATTCAGTCTTGCAGTGACACAAAGCAACTATAGTCATGTCAGAAGGTCTATGACAAAAAAAAACATTTTTTGGGTGTCTCTTGCATATGCCTGCGTTAGTGAACAAGGTTTGTAATTTACGGGATTAGTCTGGTGACAAGTCAGGGAAGTCATTCACCTAGAAATCAATTTTAATTCTGGGCCAAGTCTCCTATACAAACAGTAACAGCAATTCCAATATATTCCGTCATCACCCCAGATCACCCTAGAACATTGTTTTCATCAATTTCATAACAACCCTATTTTGCCTTCTGCGTTACTTTAACGTTTAATAGCATTTCTACGACGCAGGCACGCGAATTATGTCCTCTTTAACGCCACCATTCTGAAGAGAAATTGAAAATATTTGTTTTTCTGTTGATTTTGAGAAAACCCAAACTAACTCAAATCACATTCAAACGTTCAAAACACAGCAACGAAAATCTTGATCGAAAACACAAGCACATCAATGTTGATTAATGCTAATTACTTAGCACGGTTAGTGGTGCAGTGAACTAGATGTTCAGATACGCATCTGTGTATTTGTTAATATTTCGTACACTCGCAGTGATTAGAAAATTCAAGTGTCACTGTCGAGATGATTCACTCGTTTACCATTTCAGTGTTTTGGCCTTGCACGTCGAGAAAGCTATCATAAAATGGGATCGGCAGGCTGACACTGAAATTCAATCTGATATCTGATTTACTACAACAGCATAACATACAAGTCGTTTTGTAAACATTGCTAATCAAATCTTCACACAGAGTCATTCGATTGACGGTAAAACGTTCGCTAATGGAAACTGAAAATATTGGCTTAATTTAATTAGAGCCACTGCTGGTGCTCCGTCGTTGACTGAATTACAACCAAATAGTGAATAACATCTGACACATACATAAGTGTGGGTAGGGTGGTTGAATGTATGGATATCACGCCTACAATTTTTCGAATGAAGAGAATCAACAAATGACAATTGCCAAAATGATGAACTTCTGAAGGAGGGCAACGATATTCGTTCTCCGTAGTCGTCGTTTGATTTGGTGAAAAGTCTCTTCGACATATGAATCGATCTTATGTGATTACAACCTTTGTTATGAAAAACGGATTTTTATCGAAAGAAAAGGTCGACTTTAGATTTGAAGGGTTCTGCCAGCGATTCGGAATTTATGGCCGATATGATGTTACATTTAAGTTAGTTACCCCCTTTTTGGCTTTAAAAGCAGCTGAAAAATGATCAAAAACAATGATAGCATGTTGTATGCGTTCGGTAGACAAGCAATAATTTGTCTTCGGAAAATAATTTTCTATTTTATATGCTCAAGATTTACCTCTTGTCAGGGCATCGGAACTCTTGTCGCATGACGAAAGCGGAATGATATAAAATAAAACTGGCGTGCTTACCCTGACAATCCACTTCGATTTGGAGTTTGGATTGTTTTGTTTTAGTTTCTCGACCTCCGTCTGACTTTCCACATCATTCGTTTTGGAGTTGCAATCTCCTGAACGCAACATTGTAAGTCTAAGTCCTATAGTGCATTCGTCTACTGCTGTGTTTATATCGTTCATTGTAAAAATGCAAAAATGTTCCCTTTTTAATTCGATAAGGATATGGAATGAGAATAATTCCTAACAAAGAGCATAAATATATTCGTAACGGACCCTTTAAGCCGTCAAACACACCAACAAGTTAAAAAAAGGGACACAATTCAATGTAATATTTTTCTACAGATGTCTACACGAGAACTCCATTTTTCAGCCAATACGAAAATCAAATACGAAATCGAAAAAAAGTTTTTGAATTTTCGACGTTGAGAGTTTACAAAAAAAAATTGATAGTCCCTCCTGGTCGCTCCTCTATTTGTGAGAGAACACACAACACGAGTTTTTTAAAAAGTTAGTCCTTGGTCCCTTGTGAACTGAAGTGTCACTAACTTTGTTCAATTAAAGGATATACTCAGAATTTAGTAGTATCCGCGGTATTGAAGGCAGAATTTGTCTTGTCCAATTTGTGAAATTGACAATGGAACACTTGTAAATTATGGTGGTCAACCTTCTGAATTTTAAAAAGTGTAAAAATCAAAATACCACTCCCACTTTCATTGTAAGACCTACTTTTGGAGAGATCACAAATTGTATAATTTCTAATTTGAATGCATATGAAACCCCAACTATGCTCTCGAAAAGTCCAACAAGTCGATATCGATTCCTCTCCTATTCCTCACTTCCATATAATTGTTTGAATTTTGAAGAAGAACTTATAGTAGATGATTCCTTGCTAAGTCTACTTAGAACACAAAGAAACTTAACTGAATTACCGAGATTAGCGGTTTGACTTTTAGTCGCCAGCCGCCATCCTCTTCAAAAATGTTAAGTTACTGTTGTGATTCGGCAGTAAGTTACTGTTGGAAAGTTAAGTCCATAGCCCAACACGTGATGTATCAACACATCAAGATTCGTTTTTGATTCAACCATGTTTAAATGACTCAAAGAGCTATTTCGTGTAGTTTTCCACTCATGAACAATTAAAACAGTGCTTACATGACTGTCAGTTTTCTTAGATTTTCATGATGTTATCCACGAAATAATGACAAGATGTATGTTTGAACGTGGGAAAAAGTGGGCTATAAGGGTTGAAGGCGTAATGACATTAAAAACAATGGAAAAGAATATGCCTTTGTTGTATTGTATTACAGTTGCTTTTTTTCGAAAGAATACTCTGTTCATTAAGATCAGTATACATTGTCTCTTTGTATCATCACATAACCTTACATTTAAAATGGCTTTCAGTTTGTTCCAGTAGAACATATTGTGTATATTCCATTTCGATTTAGATTTAAATGCATTTTTATTTTAAAACTCCATTTCTTAAACGCTAGACAAAAAAAAAAGGAAAACTAGCTTATCAAAATAATCTAATGGTTTAAATTCTAACTTATTGACTCTTCACGAGTAATTTAAGCTAATCTAGGATTTTTTTTTATGTCTTTCGGCCTTGTTATAGGGCGAGAGTCAAACTTCATCATATTTGCGTTATTTTGCTTATACGTTCCAAGCTCAGGAAGTTAGGTGTCAATCAGCTGTTCCATTTAACCTACGAAATATGGTGGTTGCATATAACAAATAACAATTAAGCAAAACTCTTTTAAGTGTAAACTTAACTTTATTTGCAAACATTCCAAGTTATAGATATGTATCAAATCTACATGGAACTGACCAGTTACTGCTAACTTGTTCAAGTTCAAGTCCATGCAAAAATGCGCCATTTTTTTATTTTCTTTCCAAAGAGTTCCGCCACGATATATGCATTAGATGACCATAAAGACGCTGATGATAACCACGTCGTGTGTTGTAAACTTCCCCTAACAGGTATATCTTAGATACACAAACGAGTAGAAAACCAGTTTAAACATTAAACAATTTACTGCTATTCACAACAGTATTCAAAACAAAAGAGTCAGCATGAAAACATTACATCTTTGCACTGGAACACATACATAGTACAACAAATTACGCCGCTAAGGCAAATGTTTAGTTTGGGAACTTGTGAAGCTTTCCCCCAACGCAGTCGCGCGAAAGAGACTTCTACAGCGAAATGTAAGAGAGCCGCCCCAAGCACAGGTGATCGCGGTGATCACCGATTAAAAGTGATCACGCGACTAAGAGAGAAAGGATATCGAGTCAGTCAGTCAGTTTTGATCAACGAGCGGGTGCGGTCAGAAGTGGAAGCTAACTCGTGAGCAAGTTGTGAATTGAAATAATTTTGGTAATTAAATAAAGAATTTTCTCTTAATTTGCGTACACTTACATTCCTCGGTTGTGCAATTTAGTCAGCTGTCTCCTTGACCGTTTGCATTGCCAGCATAAGTGGCATTTGAAGCAGCTTTCGAAAGCTAGCAGATGTGCTGCCATGCGATAGTGACCCAAAGTTGTGTGGATGCGTTTGTGTGAGCTGCGGCTAGTTGTGTCCCTGAGATCAAATATACGACGAAAATGTCAAACCCACAATGCCCCCTCCCTCCCTTTGCGGTTGGCATTGATTTGTTTACATTTTTAGTTTACCTGTAAATTTAGCGAACGGGGTGTGAAATTCATCAGCTGTTTCCGAAATCAGAATTTGTGCTCTTTCCTCATTAATGAAGACGAAATGTGTGCATAATCTAATGCTCGAGTGGTTGTTTGCATATTCGCGTCTAGAAGATTGAAAAGTGTCTCAACCAGATGTGTACTGACGATGAATGCAATGTGAACTTTTTGACGATACTTTGTTTGATTGGTGACTCATAAGACAAATTTGGTCGACTTTTTAAGCTTATGAAAAGTAAATTTGAAGAGCTCTTGTCTACTTAAATGTCACAAAATTCATTGAACACTCTCGTAATTGATTTCGTGGCTTTTTGGATGGATTACTGTTTGAATTTCGAATAAACGTGTTCCCATTGACATTTCGCTTAAAATTTTGATGTGTTTTGGTGAGTTTGCCGCTTGGAATGTGTCTCAGATCGTTCTTAACCATATATATTGAAGATCTGCTAGTTCGGAATAATAACATTGACACAACGGTGTAAATACAAATTGCGACTATAAACTTAATACAACTCCTGACTTTTTGAGAAAAGATAGGAAATAAACATAAGGGATACTTCTTATAAGATTTAAGTAATATTTTTGTAAAAGCATAATACAAGGCGTATGTTACTACAGAATCATTTTTACGCTTGTGAGGTGAATATAGACATTCAACTCTGCTCTGCGAATGGTAGCAATTTAAACAGCTGCGTAATGTAAGTGGGAAAATCCAAATTGCCAGCAAGACTTAAACACGTCTTAGCCTTTAGTAATCAGTAATCCATTGTTCTCAAATATTCTTTACTTTTGGACCGTTACTGGCAGCTATTTTCCGTTTAACACACAACCAATAACGTTCTTCTTATTGGTTTTTTATACATTCTTTAACGTAGACAATAGTCACTTAGAAAATGGAACAAAATTACAAATTTATGTCGAGATATATTGCTTGTCGCAGAAAACATTGATCTTCAACTAATTTTATTAATTAATTATTAATTTTATTAAATTAAAAACAAATTTTTCTTCTTCCATATTAAAGACACGTTTTGTTCGGCGAAATATTGGTGACGAGAATAGATTGTACCTTCGGTCTGGGGTGTACATAGACCTCAATCAACATGTCTCTCTATCTAATTAGGTTTCTCATCGACTGCCTCTAATTTCAAACATCAAGTCAGTTAAGGTCCGTCTCCACTTGTGTTTGTCGACAAGAACGTCTTTACACAGTTTCAAGTGTCTGCATTTAAAGACTAAGCGGGCCGGAGTAATGTTTAAGCATAGCAAACGACTAATTGTGTCCGTCCAATCATGTGAATGTCATCCGTAAGCGTTAGCAAGCAAAAGCTCTAAAATATCATACCACTGATGTTAACTTGTTTCTTTCTCACGACCTTCTGAAGAATGATGTTAAAGAAGTCACCTTGTCTAAAACCTTTCTGGTCATGAAAGGCCTTGGTGAGTTGTTGTACGTTATCTTAATGAAGCAGCGAGAGTTCTCCATCATCATAATACATTATCTGACGAATTTGGTAGGAACTCTAAAATAGGACATTGCAGTATATATCTGGTATTTATGCTAGCTGTCATATACATAGGTAGGGTGTCGATCTACATTTCTTGTACCTTCTCCAGATTTGGCCGCATTGTGAAAAAAAACCTCTTATTATTGCTCATGAACGGTTTCAGCGTCAGCACAATACGGTGTGCTTTCCTCCGACCATATCTTACAAAGTAGCTGCTGCATGCGCCCCATCAGATCCTATGGAAATACTTTAAAGAGTTTTGCAGGTAATCTTCAAACTCGTGCACCTTTACTTACTTGACTTCTGCCAGACTAACAATATGTAAGGTTTGGGTGACGAAAATACCTCACATACATATGTACATATATACAAATTTATAACGATGTGAAGAAATTGTCACGCATAGTTTTCTCCCTCATTTGCTTTGTTTACTATGAGAACCTTTTTTGACTTTATTTATGTAGCTGGCATTTACGTCAAAATGATTTGACTCATCTAGTCTCATGTTTTCAATCCCTTTATCATTCCCCATTATTAATACGCTAAAACTTTCCCCAACATGCTGTAAACTTTAAACTACCTTAATTGTTGCTTGTGGTTTGTTCTAGCTGCAAAGAGGTGTTGCAACATCCTTTAAACTACAGCAGCAGTACAACTGTTCGTTCCTATTCAAAGCAACACCCCGAAACTTTTTTACCACATATCTTGCTTGGATCAGCACCGGTTGGATTCTAGTTTTAATTCCATTGCACTGGCTTCGTTTGGTTCATCAACCCTCATAAAACAAAAAAAAAAAAAAAACATAAACAGTGACTCGTCACACATTTAGGTTCTGTTTTTCTTGATGACTTTTTATCTACGTGTCAAAAATAAAAAACGCGTCATAAAGCTTTTTCTTGAAATTTGATTCAAACTAATAGGGGCTTTCACGCGCTTTTTTTTACCGCTATGTATCTCCCAAACTTTAATTGCTGATATACCGGCTATCAGTGGTTGTGACATCTGCCTGTCTGTCTGATATGACAATAAAATTATAAAAATTTGTTTATCATAAGAAGAGGAAGGTACATGGAATTAGATCGAAAACAAATAAAAATGTTGGTAGCGTATTGCTTTCAAATATCTTGCAGAATAACCGTGGGTCACCAACGATGAACGGAATTACTTCGCCCATTACTTTTAGACTGAATTGGGCATCAACGAGTTCAACAGGACGGCGTTATGTGACATGTGGTATACAGCTCTTGTCACATGGTACATTCTGCAGGAACGATTTGAACCATGATCATCTAACAGAAAGATTTTAATTTAACTGGCTTCTGAGGTTAACGCTGTTTGTGGGTATGTCTTCAGTCAGGTGTGTGAGAGTAAGCCACAAACCAGCAGTACTCAAAGCCAACCAAACCAAAACAATCGGTTAAATTTAGTATATTTTAAAGCCAGAGTTAAGGAAAGCTGGACATTTCGAAAGTGTGCCATCAAGAGAAACCACAGCAGATATTTGACCGAAATTTTAATTTTTTCATAATGGCATAGATGTCCACTCCTTCGTTTTTACAAGGTAGTTTAATAGTAATAATAATTAAGTGGCCCACAACGGACCAGGGCCTAGCTTCTACAACAACTACTCGTTTTGTGCGCGCTACTGTTCTTCACAAGTGAAGGGACCTACAGTTGTTTGCCGACTCCGAACGGCGGCGGCGGTCGACGCACTTACCACAACGCCACGGCGACCACGGTAGTTTGGTTTGAGAAAAAACGGCGCAAAAAAGACAGAAAGGGTATTAACCTAAATTTGCCTTACTCTGATAAGTAAATTTGCTTTTATGCACAAAAAGGGAAGTCCCCTAAATTTGAAGAAAGTTTTGTATCCTTGAACATAGCAATTCACTTGGTTACCTGATCAAGTTTTAAAATAGTGATGAAGTGATTTTAAAATTGAACCGATCTTGACTGGGTTAATACACAAAAAACTTATGACGACTCTTGCAACTACATCTGCAACTCTTGCACGACATCTGAAAGGAGATGGCAAAGTTAGCATGCAACGGTTTTGTGAAAACTCGTAACGTCATGTACCCATCTGACACATGACCATTGACACTTCTTGAGGACAAAAAACTGTAGTTCCATACTATAAAAGTACATAGAGATAACTACATATACATATTTTAAAAAAACTCAATATTTTTTTATCACGACAGCGCATCTACCCTATACTCTAAATTGCAATAGTCAGGGTGTCGCCACTTTGCGAACAGCAATTATTCAGTGCACAACATTGACATATATAGTAATTCTAGTACCGTCGAACTCCAAGCAAAAGCAACAATTCTGGGGTGTCCAGTGAAACCACAGTTGGGTACACAATTCTTTAAGTCATCTTGTTCTGGTGTTTAATCGTCGCGTTCATTACAAATCATTATCGACATAGAAGTCGGGTGTATCGCATGGGTGCATGTGTTCCATGTGGATACAAAAGTTTGTTTTTTTCTCATGTCTAATATTCACTTATTTGGTAGTTACGTATCGCTTTATCTCAGTATTGACTTCAGGGCTTTCTGAACTTTACCTTGTTGTGGCGCCAAGTGAGTTCAAATAGGCGAGAAATATTCTTATGTAATTGCAGTCGATGATTTTAGATAGAGTTGTAGTTGCCCTTGGTGGAAATAATATGTTAGGAATGTCTTCTTTGGATGGTGTTCGAATGATGACGATATTCGATACAGTGCGGCACACTGCCTCGATACTGTCGCAAACTTGGTGTACAAAATTGGAGGACGTTAGTTACGAAGACAAGGAATATGATGTTCCATTTCTAAGGGTTATCTTCAGTAAAGCCTAAAAACGTTTCTGTCCTTGTTTTAGTCGTCTGTCTCTTTTCACTCGGAGAATAAAATAAAAGAAGCAGGAATCAAGGTTGAGTGATTTAAAGGAATGTGAATTATTTCGCCTTCTCCCACCCGACCTTGTGTTTGTTAAGCATTTAGCAAACAAAACTTCATTTTCTTCGGCTCAAGGGTGAGTTTTGTTATGAACAAATATTTTATCATTTCTGAAATAGGGAAATCTCGAAATGTGTCAGAGTTATGAACAAAAAACAAAATAACCATGCCCTTGGTCGGGCCACCAGGTCCTTAAGCCATATAGAGCGTACGAACAATGTAGCTCCAAGCCAAAGAATTCTTCAATCCTTTCTGTTGACACAAGGCAATGTAGGGCGTCTTAAACCTGCACACAAGAGGAAATGAGATCAACTTATTTGGCTTCTGGAACAAAAGATCTTGCGGCATATTCATTAGGATCCTAATTCCACAAGACAAACGCCACTCAAAGAAGTAAAAAAAAAAATTAGTAACACAACATTGGCGAAATAGTTTGAAGCTACATTGCCTGTACACATATCCATATGGCCGTCAAAATAATCTACAATCTCTCACACTTTTGTTCGCCAAACGTTGGCAATTCCCTAAGATAGAACAAAAACATGTCTCGGTTGTCACTCGACTGTCTTTTCAAAGTTTTTGTTTCTTTGCAGACTAAAAACGGAAATTTTAAAGACGGATATCCGCAACAATTTCATAATGGGGAAATGGGGTAGGCAAAGTCCTGGGCCAGAACCGGAACCTCCACCACCACCTATACCACCAAGAACATTCATACGGCAATCCAGCTTCACAAAATTAGGAAACATCATAAACACAGCAATGAACATCAACGGAACAAAGAAAGTGTCATGTAAGTTGCATCCTTTGATTTACGAAGTTGTTTTGTTTGTGAGGCATTTATCCTTTAGAATATTTTGTACACCAATGGATGTTCGAGAGTAGATCGCGGCTATACTTTAAAGTAGATTTCGAGACGCGAGTATTTTCCTTCGGTGTCGGGCGTTCACTTTGATATTTTATTCGAAGTAAGAGTCTACTACAATTTAGTTACGTAGGAAAATCAGCATTTCATTTTTTTTTAATTTTATATTTTGATGTGCTCCTTAAATTTTCGAAATACCCCTCTCTTGTCTACATGTTTGCCAATGTCGTTAGTGGCAATGACATTTACTGCAGAACGAATTGAAACTCGAACAAGATCTGGTCTTAGTAGTGCACATTAATTTCTAAGCATGTCTTGCCTTCAGTTGATTTTCGTTAGATTAAGTGCAAAGAAATCCGTATGTACATTTTAATTTTCTATACGCATTTTCAGAGATGTCTAGGAATTAAATACAAACGACAAGTATTAGGAAATTTTGGAACTATACTGTTTTTAGTCTAAAAACTCTATATATACACTACCTTATCCACGTTACTAAAATATATTTGCAAAACTTGGCATTATTGTTAAAACATTATTACCGACAACCAGATGTCGCCACACACGATAAAAACTTGGCGCAATACGCAAAAGTCGCAAATTGCACACATACCACACCAACTGATGTCAAATTTACGTTGTTGTGTGAAACCCCGCCATGACCGAACATATCCGTACACGACACCACTGCATCATCTTACACGCCTCATGCTGTCTCTCATCAACACATATTCGTACTTCTGCCTGTCACAAAATACGTCCGTGTGTGTTTTCCCTCAACCAACTGTGTGTAGAACAGCATTTTAGTCGCGAATTCGCAATAAAATATTCCTTTTACTGTCGTTTTCTTACGTGAATTTGTTGTCAAATAGAATTTACATCAAAATCCGCTGAATTCTCAATCGAAATACCACTGAAACTTGCCCCGAACAGGTGAACATCCATCGGAACAGTGAAAAAGAACAAAAAAAAAAACTGATTCGAATGTTTCTCCTCCTGGCGGCTGGCTGGTGAATCGCATCGCGAAAAAAAAACGAAAAAAGAAAACTGAGAAGAGTCAAAAGAAACTAGAAAGAGAATAGCCCTCGAAAGGAATATTGATCTGGCCAGTTACTAAAGATTGAAAAAGCGTAAAATTTCGTGGAAACGCAACGCCACACGAGTGGTGGCTCGACGAACAAAAGACAAATTCCTGAGTCGACCACCGCTGGGCTCTCTGAAAAAAAAGGGCGAATTACAGGAGGAAAAGGGCCGCAGTTTGTAGCCGCTGCTGAGAGAGTGAATTTGTCGTTGGTTTTTTTTTTTGATTTTTTTTTTGTTGCTTTTATACTCAGCTAGTAGTCTCTGGCACTGCCATTACCACCACCGCCCCGCGTTTGCTGAATGATTGTTTTATGAGAGGTGGAGAGGAAAAGAGGCGACTGACTGTGCGAACTGTTAATTTGACATGGCCGGTAAGTTGTGTGTAGTAGAAGCCGATGTCGCGTGCAAAGTGCCTTAAAGTTGAGATTTTTTCTTCTTTGATCACAGTTTTGTCGAAGTGATTTTTGTTCGGACGAAGATACGTGTGAAAAATAAAGCGGAACAGGACTTGAGAAAACTCTCAAAAATACGTAAAAGCATACAAATATAAAATAAAACACCAAACGTGTCGCTGAGTTTCCGTTGTTAAATTCCTGAAGATTCCATGGTATTTGTCGGGGGTGAGTGAATCAATTTCACTTTCAAGCAGGCGTTCTACTTCTGCTACTTGTTCTACTTACGTTGTCTTCTACTCCTGTAATCTGAACGGTGGTGTCATTAGCATTTTCTTCTCCTTGTCATCCTCACGTCGCCCCCTGTAGTCCTTCGTCATCGTTTCTCCTCGTTTTTCGTCCATGTCTTCGACAAATTTTTTTTTGTTGTAATTTAAATTTTGTGACTTATTTTAAATCTAAATGTTTTCTTTTTCAAATAAATGTGTTTTTGTTTTCTCTTGATTTCCATTTGAAAAGAACCCTAAAGAGAGAAAAAAAACGTTTTCAATTGTTCGAAAAGTCTAAAGGTAACGCACATCGTGTTTGTCTAATTCTTTAGAGGCAAACGGAGACCGATTCACACACATACCAAAACACAGTGTGATGTCAAAGTATTCTGACATGTTTTGCAGGGACGAGTGGTGTACGAAATTAAGTTTGAAGTCTATAAGAAAAACGTTGAGTGTACGCTGACAAATTGATGTGTTTACATAACTTGCGACCAGCCGGCTAGTTTAGGTTTCTCCCCTTCTCGAGGCCTTATCTTTAAGCCTGTAAACAATACGACGTCTGAACTTTATTTCTTTTGAATGCAGGCATTTTTACCATGTGTAGGAAGAGAGTTTGTTTTGTTTCTATTAATTATATACATAGCCTTTAGTGTGTTAACTCTTAAGAAAGGTCACTAAGCGTGAACATTATGAATGCGTGAAAATAATTTTGCAGTCATGAACCAATCTGTTGGAATCCTCTTCCCCGACTCATGTCTGCCATGATTCCTGGTCGCTAAGAACTTGCGATGTGCAAATGTGAATCTGCTTTGTGAAATTGTAACACACTCTGTAAATTATGGCCTTAAAAGTTTAACCAATCATATTGGACAGCGAGTGTTGAATGACCTTTTTTTACAAAACGAAACTCGTGAAGCGGTATATTCCACATTTCATGCCTGGCTCACACACAAATTCTTTACTCATTCCGGCCATGTGGCTCGAAAAAAACGACCATTTCAGAAAAGTTATATAGAATTCAGTAAACGTGTTATCAGCTCTCGAGCTCATCACTTAAGAATCAAGTTTCTGTGAATTTATCTTTGAACGCAACCTATCCCAACAAAATGTTTGTATTTTCGTTGTGTACACTCACCCCGAAACGAAGTTCGTCACAAAGTTCGCATACATAAGTGTAAAGCAATTGAATCAATCATCGCTCACAATTTACTTGAAATGTTTAATGGCCAATTTAGAAACCATTCAAGAGCACCAAAGTTCATTGGTCAGAAAGTATAACCGAATAAAACTATTAACCGACAACTTTCGGGTGGTCGGAGAACCCCACACACTTCTACCAAGAAACGTAGTGGACCAACCCTGGGTCACCATTTCTTGCCTAAGTTTATCAGTAGGAGTAAAACTCGTATCGATTTGTAAATAATTAGGAATTGGTTGCGATGTCATCTTCGTTGCGGTGTCATTGTGTACTTGTTTCGGTCTCTGTCAATGACCCCTCACAGCACTACCGTTTTGTGAGTCACTACATCAAATAATTCAATCGACTTATTCACACATGGATGTGCATGTTTGATGCAGTCATTTGATTTGATGTGAAGTTTGACTATGATGTGCGGCACTTTTGTCCTTGTTGCCTTCATATGCCGTAATGGGGTTGTACTTCGTTTTAAGGGCAATTTTCAAATAGATTATTTTTGTGATTCTCTATTTTTATGATTGAAAGTATGAATGTGTGTTCGTACATTCTGTGGTTGATGTAGAATTTTACAATGTTCCTTATACCTTGAAAGTGGGTTACCAAACTGCTGTCAAGCTGTTGTTGAATATCCTTTTACATTTTTCCCCTTAGCCCTTTGACGTTATTTTGAGGTTGTTATTCAAAATCGTCTAGGAAACAGGTTGTTACTCTATTCGCGAACCGTCGCGTGAGTTAATCGCTTTCACAATTGGATTCCGATCGGTGGTTGAATACTTTTCCGCAGCTCTGTGCGTTTGTTTTGTTCGAGTTAAAAAAAAAGTAATACATACAATCTATAACATCGTTGATTGCACAATGATAGCAACATTAACCGAGTGCGCGTTGTTGCTGCTCAGTCTGCTCAGTGTCACGGTGTACCAGCAAATATTGACATAATTAGTTATCGTGCCTCATCTAGTTACGCCTGCAGGAAAATTAGAAAACTCTGTTACCTAGAGTCGTTTGCTTTCAATATTTTATCTCTCGCTTCGCTTATGAAAGGTGTATGCCAATAATTCAATTATATCCCATCTTCTTCCCTATCAACGATGTCAGCGAGCGTACCCGTGCTCTGTAACATAGACGCAAGCACTTGTACGCCCTGACCTTTTGATTGACCTGCAAGTGTAACGACATATTTTGGCATACAAACATGCATGCAATTCTTCTCAAGTGCAAGTGTATAAATTTTACGTTTTCTATTTGTTTACGTTTTGTAAAAACGAAAAAAGTAAACTAACGTTTTTCAGGTCAAGGTAAATCAATCATAAAAGAGAGTCGCACGAAGTTGAAAAGAGAAAAAACTAGTTTTCCTTTTTTTTGCTCCCATGATATCATTCATTCGATAGAGGATTAGTTATAGACATTTTATTTTTACTTTTATTGAATAGAAAAACTCACACGCATAATTTTATCTATGCGGCGAGTCTGGATGTAGTGTTTTCATTGAATGCGTGTGCAATCAAGTGTCTAGGTGGGTGTTGGAGACGACTGTGTGAGTCATTCCCAAATGCCTCCCCCCGAAGCAAGTAAATATTTTCGATTGCATTTCGCGTAGCATAGCCGTGTTTTGCTTCGGTTTGTCGGCAGTTGTTAATGTTGCTAAAGATAATGATAATATTGATAGTTGAATTTTATTTGGTTGACATTTATTTGGTTAGTTGACATTTATTTGGTTTATACCGATTGTTCAGTTCTGTGAAGATACTCGGTGATTGAGACAAATCCTATCTACGTATTCCACATATTTAAGAAAGCAAAAATATTTGTGAAAAAAATCTTTCTTGTGATCCGAATTCTGTCAATGTTGTTTGACCAGTATGAAATATTAATTTAAAGATGTATTAGGACATGTCGCAGGAATGAAGTCGCGACGTTTTACCACCCGATTATACATTTTGAACAGAGGTCCAGAGCGCAGTCGGTAAAAAATTTGCAAACTTTGATAACGACACAAATCACTGCTGTCACTCAAAATGTACCACACACTTTGGGCGACAAGTGACAAGAATTTATTCCCTCCGAAAGCAAGATAGCAATATCGGGAAAAACATTTTTCAGAGACAACACTTGGCTTACTAATTCGAGAATGGTTGCTTTGTACCCCCCAACCGGTAAATAGCGATATTATAATTTTTTTAAGCTTTACGTGGACATCGTAAAGGGTTTCATTCTTATTGGTTCAGGACACATCGACTTTGTGGACTTGTCTTCGAGGAGATAATTTTTGATTGAAGTCAGAATCCTTAGTTAACACTTTCAGGGTCCTAATAAAGAAGACCGTTCTACTATATTTATGGAGATTGCATCAAAAGGAGGGGCACGTGCAAATATAACATCCGCCTGAAATTCAAAAAAATAATTTAAAAATTAATTATTTCTCTAATGTTTTCAAATGATACCCTATTCATAAGTATATTCACCTGACTCCAAATTTAAGCATGTACTGACTTTCGCAAGTTCTGCGAGATAAACGTTCGGTCTGGGAGTCGAACCTAGGACCTCCGTAGTTTGCTAGTGGTACTGACATATAGTTATTAGAAAACGAACGTTACTGTTTGCTACACTTTAGAGAATGATGCCAACAAAAAATGAAAAATTATATGGAACTTAGACTTCAGTCTTTTCGTAGCATGTTGATGTATGATGTACGTTCGATGAGTAAATTTTAAGTCAGTACAGTGACCGCTTCAACTGCTATGCCCCAAGGCTTAATGTATTTCATGCTTCATGACACCACAAGCCTGGACAAGCGACTTTTGAGGACACAGCCATGAAGGAATACCTTCGATTTATTTACTCTGCACGAGTTTAAAACACAAACTTGCGTAGAAATTAGTCCTATTTCAACGCATTAAATGCAAGTGGAGTATAAGCACGTGGACAAGCGGACTTAAAGTACAATGTAATTCATTATTGACAATATTTCTTTAAGAAGTCATTTATAGTAAGCTCAAAAATGCATTTTTCCTCAAAAATATGCTCGGTTACTTGCAGAATAAAAACTCGAATATCTAAAATAACAGAAGAAAAAACGAATGATCATTATTGTCAGGTTACAGCAAATTTGAGTTTTGAATAAATTTAATTTGTTAAATTATTCCTCCCACCCACAGATTGATTCTGATCCGTTAATTAGAAATTCTCTTGGGTTTTACGAATCAATGCATGTATCATTCCATGTGACGTTCGTGTGAGTTCATAAGAGTCTGTCACATGATCGCGTCTCTTATTTTCTGCCAGCTTCGTGGCATTGCTATACAAATTATTCCACTGCTTGTAAAATGGATTTGTTAATTTGTTATATAAATAATTGACATTCGTACACCAATACACGGTACGGAAATTAACTTAATTGTTTATTAAATTAAGTGCACAATGAAACGGTAAGTGATTGAGGAATGCTTGTAAACTGTTAGTATATCGGCTGATTGAATGCCGGCAAAGTGTTGGAATTTTCATTTGTTGAGCAAAACATGTGAATAAAAACCAAGAGACGATGTCAATAAATTCGGTCTGCCACTAGGGCCTGTTAGCACGGTTCTTGGGAAGTAAATGGGTCATGAATGCACCTGTATAGCGAGAGCCAATTATCACATTGTGAACTAAATGAGTGTTTACTCATCTGTGAACTGCTAGGATGATGTATTAATGAACTTGAATATATTGAATCTTTTAACGACGTATATTTTTATGGAGTGCTTCGTTTTCTAGGACTTGCAATCATTAAAAAAAGTATCAATCAACCAGATCATGTTTTACAATTGAAATTGAAGTAGAATGTTCGTCTTGACAATTGTCGTAATAATTGTTGACGCTATCTATGTGAATTTGTAATTGTCAATGAGTAATGTGAAAAACAAAAGTAAATCACACTGTACAGAGGTTGTGTCCGGTAAACATTTATTTGTAATTGATTTTGTACACGTGATTGTCGGTGTGTTTATTTTAACCTTAATTTGATTTGCATTTTTCCTGCTGCTTCTACTGCACATACAAGCTTGTCAAAAAAGAACAAGAGCGATTTCATACGAAAAAGAAATGACAAACAAAAATAAGCATTATTTTTTGAGTGATTGATAGGTTATCTCATACATAGGAAAGGTTGCAAATTTGTGTAAAGACTCAAGTTTTTCGGAATCGCGGATTCGTGTAGTTAAATTTAAGGTGGCATCGAACTTTTGAAGTAATTAGCGATAGGTGAGGCAGATACGATTGTAAAAACACAGTATGCATTGTAAGTTTAAATTCTGTGAGTTCTTAACTGTGTTTCACAGTTATAGTTACAACAGATGGAATGCCATTGATCTTGAGTTTAAATTCATCCGTTTTTAGAATGATATCCACTCACTTTTTGGCATCATAATAAATAAATTGCACAAAACTGACCAATGCCTTTTTAGAATTTGGTCATTTTTTAAAGTTCATTATACAAACTCTATTTTAAATGGGCGTTACAACTTACAGGAGGTCATTTCCCTCTCTCATAATCCATATGACGCGAAAACCTTTCCTATTTTTTTCAAATTTACGACCGTAGAGAATTAACAAGTATAGCTACATAACTGCAGAAACAAACTCACTTTCAATGTTTTCGGTAGGTTAAGATCATAGATTAGAAAATATTGATGAATATTCAATTTTCAAACATTGAAACCTTTACAACCACTTTTGTCGTTATGTATTTTTGGCAAAATATGACAAAGGAAGTTCTTTATTACAATTATATGACGCAGTGATTGTTGCACCTGGATATGAAACTCACAATATCGCACCATTCCACATAAATCTCATGTTTGTTTACATTTTTCATTTTTTTTTTGTTGTTTTCAAATCAATTCATCTGTTGATAACATTAAAGCTATCTGAATTTGCTTGCTATTAAGCACTAATTACATTCCGCTGCCTTCGTTTTGAGTTTTTCTTTCTTCATTACTAAAATTAAAACATCACGACGACTCAATTAATGAATATCGTTTCGTTGAGGAATTATTACTTTAAGGCGGCAAATAGCAAATAGCTTCCTCTTTCTTTTGGTTTTTTTTTTCTTTATTTTTTTTTTTTTTCTATTTCTTGTGTTTTTCTGACGTGCAAACAAACCGCAGTGTAGTTGTGAAGCACAAACCCCATCAGTGATGAGCACAATCACATTAAAATACAGGAGGCAGTTGGAAAAAAAAATTTCTCATTTCCTGACCTCGATTTGTCTGCAACTAGAAAAGTACAGACGAAGTAGAAACAAAATGTTTTTCATGTGGGAACGTATGTAACTTATTTTTGTAGTGCTTATAACCAATCAATAAATTGATAGGTGGAATAATTTGCTTACACTGCTCGGCTTATCAACCTTCCGGTGCACTAGTCGCACTTTTAGTTCGGTTCTGCAGTGAGAATCAATTCTCTTCAGGTGTAAACTGTTGCTTGAATTCTGAATGTTACTGCGAAGCTAGTAGTTCTGTATAATTAATTTAACACAGGGAAAGGTGACGAAATTAATATTTGCCTTGGCTCATTGAATTAAGTTTTGGTGCTCGATTTTGTTTTTGTGAGTTTATTGACCATGCGAAATTAATATTCTACGTGGGTAAGAAACGTGCGCGCGATCAGAATAAACGTGAATTAACTAATTGCATATTGCCGTAATTGTCGTTGGGGCATGCGAGTAATAAAAACCAGCGACTGGATTGAGATTATTTTCCGCAAATGGTAAGGAATCACAGACACTAATAATAGCTTGACCGGGAAACGAATATCACTAGGTTTTTGTTGGTAATTTTTTTTTCCGCGTATTCCATTCTAGTGTATATCGTGTACGGAAATACTGTACGTTGGGGGTGTGATATCGGAAAATAAAAGCAAGTGAGAGTATAGTGTAGATCAGTATGAATGAAGGAGAGCATTATGCTCTTTCATAGTTCATTCGAATTCATCGATGGGTGTACAGCTTACATTCACCCTAAAAGTTGTCGAGCATCAATGTGTCACCTGCCGTCACACTAACTCGGTACCTTTCAGCAATTGCTGATAATGAGTGTTTTTGTGGTTGATATAAAAATGTGAATTGTAGATTTAATTTTTCTCTGTATGCTTAAGCATTTCAAGTAGCACCGTTCTTTTGTATTCTTCGTTTTTTGGCAGGGTGTGGTTGAAGAACTTATGTCAATTTGTCTCTGTTTTGATGGGTTTAGAGGATTCTGGTTAAACTCTTCCTGAATATAATGCATTAAAGGAGTAGTTTCGAAGATCCAATTGTTTTCAGTTTTCGTCCTAGTTGTAGAAAAGTTGATAATACCCCATCAGGTTATAAGAACAAAAGACAATTGTTATTCAATTTTATTGAACTACCCGAAAAATAAAATTTCTAATTTACATTTATTTTTTTTAAAGCTAATGGCGAAGCGTCTTGGTGCTTCTCACAAATCAAAGGAGCATTAGACGATGATGTTACAGATGCCGACATTATTTCCTGCGTGGAATTCAATCACGATGGGGAACTGTTGGCTACCGGCGACAAAGGTGGACGCGTTGTTATATTTCAGGTAAATTTAACAAAAATCCCCTACATTTAATGATTTACACAATTCATCCTTTTACAGAGAGATCCATCTTCAAAGTCATCATTGCCCCGCCGTGGTGAATATAATGTCTATTCGACATTTCAATCGCATGAGCCCGAATTCGATTACTTGAAATCGTTAGAAATCGAAGAAAAAATCAACAAAATCCGATGGTTACGAAGAAAAAATCCTGCACATTTCCTTCTGTCAACAAATGACAAAACGGTGAAACTTTGGAAAGTCTCTGAACGTGATAAATCCTTCGAAGGTTACAATACAAAGGAGGAGAATGGTATTGTTAAAGATCCAACATGCATAACAGCCTTACGAGTTCCTTCAGTTAAGCAAATTCCTCTTATGGTTGAAGCTTCACCAAGACGAATCTTTGCCAATGCACACACCTATCACATTAATTCGATATCTGTAAATTCTGACCAAGAGACGTATCTCTCTGCGGATGATTTGCGAATTAATCTGTGGAATTTAGAGATAACCGATCAGAGCTTTAATATTGTGGACATTAAGCCAACAAATATGGAAGAATTGACGGAGGTAATAACAGCCGCTGAATTTCATCCATCCGAATGCAATGTATTCGTATACTCGAGTAGTAAGGGCACAATTCGTCTATGTGATATGCGTTCATCAGCGTTATGCGATAGGCATAGTAAACAATTTGAAGAGCCCGAAAATCCAACCAATCGGAGCTTTTTCAGTGAAATAATAAGTTCGATCAGTGACGTTAAGTTAAGTAATTCGGGCAGATATATGATCTCTAGAGATTATTTAAGCATTAAAGTGTGGGATTTGCACATGGAAACAAAACCAATTGAAACATACCCGGTAAGTGAATTGATTTATTTTGTTTCTTGCACATTTCATTTCTTCCCCTTTAATTCACATACATTGGCCGCAGCACCTAGTATACTATGTATGAAGCTTCCCTCAGTGAATACTTAAAGACGGTTGTTTTCAATATTTTTTTCCAACAATTACATACTTTGCACTCCATTATGGTTGTGTCTAACAGCCACTGAAGGGTTTCTGTTTCTTTCTACACCCCTGCAGGGGGTTTTATCGGCGTACGATTAAAATCTTCATAAGAGGTTTTTATTTTATCTTTTCATCTTACTTGCATTGTGTCTGAGTGGCTATTGTTCTTTGCACTTTCTGTTGAACGAGGCATGTGTGGGTCTATTTTAGAACTGAATCCGGTTTACCTTTGAGGATGCATATCCCCCCCACTATCGAATGCTCTACATGTGCTTTAAACATTTTTAATGGTTCAATTGATTACTTTTTGTCTTAAGTGCAAGCTTTTTTTTTGCATTTACTTGGTCGTTCCATTTATGGGTTATCCAATATTCGTTCCTTTAAGGACTACAACCGAGAACTATAGACTCTGCATCTGGTAATTAGTCCTCTTAACATTCGGTGTGGAACATTTAGGAAAACAAGCATTTTCTTTTATGCCTGCCGAAGCGTAGTAGATGGGCTATTCAACTCCTTTGGAAATGATGCAGAGGTTGACTCGAGTGCGACGCCGTCGACTTCCGTTCATAATATATGACATCACCTCCCTCGTGTTACTGTCAATGCTCAGATAGTATAAACTTACAACAACTTCTTCTCAATGACGTTAAGTTGTAGGCCTCTCACAGTACAAAATAAGGATATACAGGACAAGTAGTTACTACTCGTATAGAATCTAGGTGTTGGTCTAGTCCGCTCGTACATATATGTAGTTTTGTTTGTGTGATATTATTTCAAATAATTGAATTTTTGATTTTCAACTTTCAGGTCCATGAATATCTACGAGCCAAACTATGCTCACTTTATGAAAACGATTGCATTTTCGATAAATTTGAGTGCTGCTGGAACGGTAATGACACATCGATTATGACGGGAAGTTACAATAATTTCTTCCGTGTATTCGACCGCAACACTAAAAAGGATGTCACATTGGAAGCGTCTAGAGATATAATTAAACCAAAAACCGTGTTGAAACCGCGTAAAGTTTGCACTGGGGGTAAACGAAAAAAGGACGAAATCAGTGTAGATTGCCTCGATTTCAATAAGAAAATATTACACACAGCCTGGCATCCATTAGAAAATATAATCGCTGTTGCAGCTACCAATAATCTGTTTATATTTCAGGATAAATTTTAGCTAACACTTTTGTTATTGATGTTTAATCATAATTATTATTATTATTATTGCTATTACAATTATTATAATTATCATTTATTTTATTTCTTTCATTTAATATTGCCAATAATAATGCAAAGAAATCAACCAACCACAACAACAAAAGCAAACAATTTAAGCAAAGAAATGCTGCAACAAACTCAATTCCTTTTAAATGTAATCAAACAAACGAAAGTAAATTCAATTATTTAAGCAAAGAAAAAGAAAAAATACTGCATAAAGCAAAACAAAAAGAAAAGAGAAAACAAAAACTATTCTTCTTAATCGTGTCTTTCAAGTGTTTCCGAATCTGTGGTTGAAAAGTAACTTAAACGAAATGATTATGAACTGATCAAAAGCAACAATTCCAATATTTGTATAGCGAAACAAAACAAGTATCATATGAACAAAGAAATAAGGATGATGACAATGACATAAATCTTTCCACTGGAATAAAGCTGAAGAAAAATGCCGATAAAATTATCAATTAACTGATTTATTTCCGTTCATGCCTATGGACTTAGATATTCTTTTCAGTTGTTCCACAAATTCGAACAGAATCTTTTTTTTATTTTCACTTGGAAGCTGGTGTGAGCAACTGTTATTGCAATCTGTGAAACTCAGCAGCAATGGAGTACCCAAAGGAGATTGAATAAGGTAAACTTTGCAACTTGTAATTATCAAAACATGAACTACATAAATAAAAAAAACACTATATAACTTTAGTTATATAAGAAATGATTTATTTTATTTTCTTTTTTTCACTCTCTGCGGTAGGCTAAGTACAGCGTTATGTTGTGAGCGAAATGTGATTTCAATTTAATATTGAATGCATATTCCATTATAGTTGCATTTCCAACTTTATCTTGTTTATTTTTCGCCATTTATACAGGTCTGTTGTCGCAGAGGCTTATGTACTTTCATTTATTTTTCAGCCATTGCATTTTAAATTTCAATAAATAAGTTTAGAGTGCATATTTCACAAGGCAAAATAAATTATAAACGGATATATTCTCTTTTGATAAGTGTGAATTTTTAAAATTCATTTTTGTACTTGTACATTTATTGAAATGTCTCGCCTCTTGACCCGCCTTATGGATATTTGTTCCTATTGATTTCCACGAAAATAAACGAACTATTTACAATCTATGTTCTTCTATGTTGATTTTGGCAGCAAAAATAGTCGCCCCTATTAGAAAATTAATTTGCTGAACGATAAAGCGATAAAAAAACGTGGTCGCCATCATAATGAATTTGTATTCTAATCGAAATGTAATTGGCATTTTGTAGACCCCTTGACCTTTAAGATGTTCCTTTCGTGGCAAAAAACTGATAACGAAAAGTAATTGTAGCTCTTTTGCGGTGTTACTTTCTCTAATGGTGATGATTTTTTTCAAATTGTATTAAGATATTAAAGAATAAATTGTAAATTGTATCAGAAAATTATATGGAACCTGCATTGAAGTGTATGTTCTCTGATGCAAATGGGATATGCAACACACGTCACATTGTAAATGCAGTATATTGTGTAAGGTCCATAACTAATCTACATCTGACATACTCGATCACTGAATGCATCACGGTATAATATAGGAATATCTTTATAAAATCTGTGAACAAATGAAAGTTTCCTGGCACTAAAATTCAAACAAAATAGGTTAGGATTCGATTAATTCTTTCACCCAAATTCAAATAACTATTTATTCATTCCCTTTTGGGATCTTCAAAATACACGACGATTCACTATTTGATCGTAATTTACGCACAATGACCATTACCTCAGAAATAAACCATTCAACATTTTTGTTAATAACATGCAATGGCGCCATCAGATGCTTATTTAGTAAGAGTTCTTCAAGGTAAACAAGAAAAAGAGCAAAAAGAAAATTATGACTTTGTAGTTGGAAGGATTTTAACTTAAAAAAAAACATTATACCCCAGACAAAGGAGACACAGAAAATGTATAGTGTATAAAACACTAGCTGTGTCGGTACATTTTTAGTTTCGGAACAGTAAAGCAAAATGTTTTATATATATGTATATACATAATATTTTTTTTTTAATATGTGTTCTTACACAAAGTAAAGGAACCCATAGAATGTAGGTGCATTTAAAACTTTGAAATAAATCCTATTTCTCGGTTAAATCATAGTGAGGTTAATGTTATAAAAAAAATAGAATAATAAATGTCAGTTTTATTTTTCATTTATTTTTCAAACAAATAATTTACTTGATGCCTCATAGACAACAAGAGCGGTTTTTTTCCTTGTTGCTTCCAAAATTCGTGTTTATCCTCTATTTGCATAGTATTGGGTGTATACCTAAATTTTCGCTCAAGATAACTTTATGTAGTATAGAATTCTTCTGAATTCTTTTGAAAAATTAATGCGAAACAAAATTTCGCTGTGACAATTAAGCTTAAATGATTAATACCTGCGACAATAGTACTGTCCATGAAATATATAAAATCGAAAAATCTTGTTGATGTATGATGCGCATATTTTTTTTCGAAAATGTTTGTACAAAAATCTTCAATTTGTACATACTTTGTTTGAAAGAAAAAAAGTTTTAAAAAACACAACTTTTTTAAGGATATGTTAAACGAAAGAATCTCTCCATTTTGTTTTTTCAGTCTACCAGGAATTTCAGCCAATGAACTCCAACTACAAAAAATGCCGTTAATCTCGCAACGTTATATGTACGTTTTATGTTATGTTTGTTTGAAAAAAGAAATCGTTTAATCAGTAATATGGAAATCAACCTTCAAAATTGATAGGAAAAGATAAAAAGTTAAAAAAAAAATAATTCGTTTTAGAAATATTTAAAAATAACAAGAAATCATAAACATTTAAATTATATATGTATAACCTAATTCATAGATGATCAGTGCTTCTTAGTTAATAACACCCAATTGAAATTAAGTTGAAATCAAAGCTATACAACATAATTGAAACAAACAAGTTAAGAAGATTTATATTTATTAAATACACATAAATGAGAAAAATGAAAAACAGAAGTAAGATCTAAAGAAAAAACACAAAATGCCATATATATATTTATATTAATTATTGTTTCATAAGTCAATTTATATGTGTATATAAATATTGTGTATGCATATTAAGTTGTTATTTTGTAAGCCTGTACATTTATATATTTTTCTTTTGTGTTCTCATGTGTCTATTTCCTCAAATTCAGTTCAACAGGCTCGGAAGAAAACATTTTATTCACAAAAAAAAGGGAAATGTTTGCTACAAAAAACTCAGTATGAATGTTTTATTGTTTCTATTTTTAACGTACGTTTATTTTTTATTCTCTTCCGTTTTTTTTACCCTTCAAAGCAATTTGTTTTCGCTTAATATATCAAAATCAACGGAAACAAATTAAACTTTCAGTTTCACTGAGTTGATTGAAAGTTTTTGATAAACACCCAATTTTTTTAAGGAATGTATTTCGTAATGTTTTTTTTTAAATCCATTTTACTTTATTTTCTTTTGTTAATAGAAAGACAAATAGGAGACGTACAATGTGGGTGTACGTTTGTTATCGTTATTAATAAGGACGTAGGTTTATATAAAAAAAAAATGCAAAGGAAAACAAAAAAAAAATCAAATTCAACAAAACATCGCAGTTTCAGTTTTGTATAGTTTGACTTATTAGTTATGAAGAATGACAACCATAATTTGAGCTATATATAATGATACAATAAAACGATAAATAAATGAATATGAAAAAAATTTATTTTTCTAAGGAACTTCAATAACCGAACATTTTCTTGTTTTATTTTTATTTTCTACTTTTGCCGACACTTCGATTTGAATTCCTTGATTGACCTTGCATGCGTGTTAGTTTAGGAAAATGAGCAATTTGATGTGCTGTACTAAATTTTTTGTTCAAGGGATTTGAGGTTTAGATACCATATTGCTTTTGATGAAAAAAGCTATTTTTGTAATAAATGACACTTCCAGAAATCATCTTGCAGAATATAAATATATCGAAGTCCATCAAGATATACATTCATAAATGTAAATAATCTGCACGTTTGTAGTTATTTTCATAAATTGATGACAATTAACTGCGAACATAATTCCTGTTCATAAGTGTACTGAGAAGCGTTTATATGTATATATAGTACATGTTTATATTTTGTGTATTACAGAGGAAACAGTGCTTTATGCCCTTATTTGTTAAATGAGCATGAGTCGTTCAATAAAAACCCTCTTACGTTGTAACTAAATGGCTGAACAATTTATAAAAAGGTTCAAACTCTACTTTGTAGATAGCTTGCGAATGATATCAGTTAAGAAGCTCTGTTTCAATTGTATTTAACGGATTATATGTCTAACGAATTATAGGCAAACAAGATAAATTATCTGCCAAAACACGCATATTTTTTCTGCTACATGAGGGTGTCGCAATATCACCAGATGTGCGATGTGAAACATATTTCCCGTATAAGGAAAGTGAAAATAGGGTCCCTTTAATTTCGTAATACCAATAAAAAAATGGAATGACTTTCAAGAGGGAATAAATTTATTCTAACTCAAAACCTCTCTTCAATCAAAACTAAGGCGGAAGATCTTCAATACACTCATTTGTATTAATGCCAAAGAATTACGGTCTTTTAAAAATTAACAAAAATTGCCCTCATGTTCCGTCTCTTTGTAAATTTGTGAAACGTTTTTGCCATATCAGAAATTGGCAACTGTAGTACAGATAATAACATAGAGCTTAGAAAGAGAAGTATCACATTTAATTTCAAACTACATCAGTTATTCAAACATGTATTGACAAACATTGAAAGATGTCGATTCTTTTCTTTTGTTTGAACGCTTCTGATTCCGCCGATATATTTCATTTTCAAATTAATCTTTAGTTGTCCCACCACCCAGCTTAAGTAAGGTGTTGCAGAATGACGTGTTTTTGAAGCCTTGATAGACATGTTATGTTAAAAACAGCGAAATTGTCGTTATGCCTGTAAAGCACTACTATGGTCTGCTAAGCGACGAACCGCCCTGGATTTCGGGGCTGTCGCGAAAAGTCCTACTCTTGTGGTTTTTTCAGTCGCTTATCAACAGAAAGAACTTTTGATTATAATGTATGCTTTTTACCGGGTGATTTTATTTTCTAGTTTGACTTTTTTCTTGACCTTTACTCAAAATTCATTTGTACATGCTAATCTTATAACCTAAATTCATTCCACGTGCAAAAGACTTTGAGTTAAGACAGACGTCTGAGAAACTGGCTTTTTAAATTTGGGTATGATTTTTAAATTGTATGTTCTTTTCTTTCAATTCAAAATATAACCAATATAATGGTTTAATACGGAAAGGTATTATTTACTAAGTATACAAATTGTTAGTTGGTGTTTTTAAAAGAAAAAGAAAAACTTTAAATTCACAAGAAACTAATACGTAAGCATATACATAAGTACGCAGAAATAAAAAGTACTCTTTGCAGGGGAGATTTATACAATTTTTAATTTAACAATGTATAATCAAAAACAACTAAATAATTTGAGATAATAATTTTCTTTAAATTTAAGATATCTTGTGTAATCTAATGGAATATTACTTGACGAGAACGAGAATGAATGATTGTTTGTCTGATTGTTTTGCAGAGTTGATTATTTCGTTGCAATAACAGCAGTAACAATACATTCTTTTTGCTTATACTGTAATACGTTGTTGATAATTACTAGGAAATAAGGATATAAAATAAAAACAAAACATATTTTTACATTAATCGATACAAAACAAAAAAAGAAAAGCCTTGGCCACGAAAACAGTGCTTGGTAAAAGAGAAAGAAAACGAATATATATATATTATATAGTATGTTTAAGAGAAGTAACAACTTGATTTAATTTTTTTTTTACTTCTATTCATTCGTATCAGTGAAACTAAAAAACCAAAGTCAAAATTACTTTTGAGTTTTGCAATAAACTTTGGCTTTTTTAATGGAAGAAATACTAAAAAAACAACAAAACAAATAATAATTTCTAAGTTGTCTTTATAACAGAAGAAAAACACAATAAATGATAAAACAATGACGAAATGTTACACAATGGAAGTTTCTATATAATTATTTTATTTTGCTTTTGGAAGACGGATTTTCTTTCCGCTGCACCATAAAAATAACTCAGCTACACACGTAGTGGTAAGTATAGTAGTTGACGCACTGAAAAGTATTCGAATAAATAACGCATACTACTGTGAGCAAAAACTACCGGGAATTTAGTCCAACAGTAGTAGTGACAATAAACTTGTGCCAACGTTTTTTCTAATTTTCAGAACATGCTACAAAACCCTCTTCCTGCGTTATTGAATAGGTTCAGACATTGAAATTGAAAAATTTATTGGCTTGCTTAAGTGCGCTTCACTTAAACAATAATAAGTATTTACACGTGAAATTGAGCACCCATTCTAACGACAATAGCGTCAACTTAAAAAGAATATAATTGTCAAAACGCATACAAATTTTCTGTCTGTTAGAAAAATTGTATTAACAGTTACCTTCAAACTTAACCCGAGTGCAAAGTAGGGAATGGTTTTTGTATTGTACATGGCTATGAATCCTGTGAGACGGAACAACGCAGCAGTGTGAAAAAACATTAAAATGCGACTTATTTCATCCCTCAGTGTTGAAATTACAAACTGTAAAAATATAGTTGACATTACAACGTTGTCGCCGTGGCGTAAGGGGTAAGTGCGTCGACTTCCATGCAGAAAGTCTAGGTTCTTTTTCCAGACCTCGCATTTTTTTACGGCACCACCTCTTTCGAGTTGCTGACAACACTCAAAGAGTATCAATTGTGTATGAAAAGTTTCTCAAAATCTCGCCGTTCGGAGTCGGCAAAAAACAGTAGGTCCCTTCTACTCGTGAGAGAACAGTAGCACGCACAACACGAATAGTTGTTGTAGAAGCTAAGCCCTGGTCCCTTGTGGGGTGTAGTGCCACTCAATTAAATTACAACGCCAAGCAATGTCGAAAAGAGAAAAAAAATGAGAATTAGCACTCCAAGGCCTTTATGTTTCATATATTAGAATTTAGGCGTAAAAACAATGGACACGTAACCACGCATCGCACGGTATCTGATCTCTTATTTACTCTCGCATTTGGCGGCATTTAGAGCTAAATTGTTTACCACTCGGTCCCCGATGTTAAATTATCATAACCAATTATTTCATGTTCGTTTTGAAGTACAATGTCATTGCGATAACGGTTGTTAATCAAATTCGAACCAACTGTAAGCAACCATTTGTGAGGGAGGAACATTAGGTTTGCCAAGAACCAACGGCAATTTGGTTTTTGCCAAGTGCAAGCATTCTCCTTCTTTTGAAGAATATAGATGTGAACATGCATTTTGAACGGTATCCCCCACAAATGAACGACACAATGAGTACGAGAGATATCAGATCTGAAAAATTCCAACGTATTTCGAAATCTTTAAAAAACTTATACGAGTAGATACATTTTTTGGTGAAAATTTAATTCTAAATTGATCATTGTCATATGTTCCAATCCAAGAGAAAAAGATATGTAAACAAATCTGATGTTAAATAAAAAAAGTTTATTGCCAATTCTTACAGATAAAAAATATAAAACAAAATATTTGCTTAGTTCATATTTACAAAATTATTCCCCAGTGGAGGAGAAGTTCGATTGCAAAGCGAGTTCTCATTTTCATCATCTTTTCACTTAAAAAAAATCTTATCTTAGTGTCCTTTCAGTCACACATGAATGAGTATTGCCTTTTTCAAGAAATTTTCCACCTTGTTTCAATTTCGATCTGATTGTATTTAAATTAGTGACTTTGGGAAGGGCTGCTCGTGGCGAACAGTTGAAAAAAATACACGGCATATGAACACAAACAACCGAAACACTCTATATCAGTCTAGAAGTTAAAGAAATCAAACGATTAGTTCCACAGCCACCTTACAGCCTGCAACAGAATGAATGTCTTTATGCATGTACCAATGGATATAGCACCACTCTTCACATAATTGTCGACTATGTGAATTTTCCAGCCCATGTTGGCGTGTGTAAAACTGTTGTAGTACACCACATCTGGCCATGTGATATTTGGGGTAATTTCCAGAATTCCTGGTTCTCCCTCACTACATTCGTAAATGAGGGATCTGTTGAACTTTTTGAAGCTCGGGAAGTTGTCGTCGAGCCTGCGATCGTAGTTGGGCGGATATTTTCCAATGCACAGGGGACCAGCTGGAAGATAATTTTGAATTTATTAAGTTGCTCAATTTTGGTACTCGCTGAGTTTATTTTACCGGCCGTTGGTTTTGGACGCCCACGTCTTGTAAATTCAACGCCAGCTAAGACTCGAATTTCACTTTGTTTTGCTTCAGACAGTCGATCAAATCCTCCCCTTGGCTCGTCTGTGATTACCATTGGGTGATAGTATTCAGGCGAGTGTGGATTGTTGCCGCCTCTAACCTAGAATATGAAGAGATCATTAGTTTTTTTTTGCATTTTTTTTGTTCTAATTTTTTCAAATAAAGGTGTGTAGGCCTATGATGGATATGGATCACCGAAGCTATGTAAGGGGCAGGCTTAGTTTCAGTAAAACATACGTTGCAAGCCATGTCGAAGATTTTAGCGGTTAAACTGACCACTCACGAGTTGGTCCTTCGAGTCCTCAATCAGAGTCGGCATTAAACTGTGTATAAATTTCAGTCACAAGAGAATAGTAGCATGTACAACGGGAATAAAGAAATTACGCCTTGGTTCAACAACGAAAGAAACCCCGTTTTTTCAACTATGAGATTATTTCACAAAAAGAAACAGTTTGCAGTCATCGTTTAAGATGCATGTTAAAAAAACACAAGGAACCACACATCAAATATGTCAAAGGTACGAGTAAGATAATTGCGAGAAAAATTTCTCATAGCACGTGAAATTCGTACTAGGGAACATGATTTGCCCATTAAGACAGATCCTGAGAAAAACCCAAAGGTGCAGATTGGCAGTCATCACCTTTTTGTCGATGAAAAAGGCTGCATATGACAGCGTGTCAGAGACGAGATATACAACGCCACTTTCATTTTTGATATTCCCGTCAGATTGTGAAGAGTGGTATTGATTAAATAAAACTTTTTTGCACATTAAATACAAATTTTAAATTAAGCAGCAGAGGGCGTCACGTACTATTAGACTCTTCTCTTAAATCTCTTGAATCCACTCTGTGTGTATCACATGCCGGCAAAATTATATGAACACACTGAGGGTGTGAGTTTAACGGTTAATAAGGATTGTGATATTCGACTGATCCTGTCGAGCATACTAAATATTACTGTTTGTTCGGGAAAAACTGGCACCGAAATACAAGTGGTTGTGTTGTGGATTTCCGTTTTCAAAAAAAGTGACTTATCGCCAAAACTCGCTTCTGGCTTCCAAACACCACTCTAAGATGGACAACGGTCTTGTCAAAAATGTTGAAATTGTGACCTAGAAATCTGATCAGTTCAGCGAATTTTAGCGGATGCTTGGAAAATGACAAATATATTTGCCAAATTTGTGTCTCGAATGCTTGAAAAGGTCCGAAGAAATTCAAATTTTAATCTCATCGCAGATCACGATAAATGGAACTGCATGAGAAGAATATGTTTTGGAAATTTTATTGAAGTGAAAAAAACGATATATTTTGAAAAAGACGTTTGCAAAAGACGTTACGCACCATGAAATGGTGAATGAGTGCCGTTAGAGAGGGAAAGGGTGAAATGGATTGAGGGTTTCTGTTTTAAAAATATGCACAGAAATTTAAGAAAAAGGAAAAAAATATATTTTGGATTACCCTCGTATACATGTTAAAATCAAGCTACTGCCCAAAAGGTAATTCAAATTTATTTCACCATGTATTTGGTATGTAAAATGCAGTTTTAATTAACTTTAGGAGTCAACACACAGGTTTTTCAATATTGTCTTCCTTTAGGTGTGCCTCGACAGTGGAAATTCCAATATTTACATATCAAGAATTAAATCAATTTCACTCACTTTGAAGGAGTAAGTAAGTCCTCTCCTTAAGTACAACTCCGGCACCATGTATCCATTCAAGTACCACGCAAGTCCATTTGAAACATGTCCTGTTATAAAAAACAAAAATTCATCATTTCTTCGAATAAACCCATGTTCGTATTCTTTCTCACCTGTGATACCCTGATATGCCTTCATGCCACCAGCAGGACCAAGGATTGCATTAAACGTTCGAATCGAACGGTCAAATATCTTGACACGGTCCCAGATTTCTACCGGCTTCGGTTGATCTTTGCGCGTAAAACTGAAGCAATCATTCACTGGCTCTGTGGTATTAAAATCGATCAGTATATCACTCTTGGGGTAAATATTATGAAAAGCTGGTTCATAGTTCGAATCCAATTCCCCAATGGCCCACACTACATAGTTGCTCTTGTCTAAGCGAATTTCTTTGTCTCCTGGATCGGCTGAAAGTATAGAGCAAGTGTGTAAGTACGAATGGTAAGTGTAAATGATTCAAATACGCTTACATGATATCAATGTTCTCCTGTAAGTGATTGTATTTATGCCATCCACCCTGCTGTAAGTGTTCAACTGAAAACTGTCCAGCCCGCCAACGACGTCATCTCGGCAAACACCTTTGTTTTGTCCCAACACTTGAACGCACTGAAATGAAAGAAGATTTGAAATTATTCGAGAATAGAAACTTATTAAATATTTCAAATATGTAACACGGATCTTAACGGTAACCGCCTTTGATCCTAAATTCGCCATTCACATTCCAACATAAGGTTACTGGACTGAATTAACATCTACACCGATGTGACCACAAACAAAAATTGCTTATATTATCACTTTTATTCACATCTACTCACGCATAGATGGTTTCGCTTTTATACGAAATTACCGACTAATTGCTGAACGTAAGCGAAAAAAAGACAAACAGACTTAGATCAGGGCCAAGTTCAAATGCATACTTGAAGATTACATTTAAAAAATAGGTTTTCAATTTAGGACACTTTAAAACTTTGGTTGTCCCTGTCTTGTCTACAGGAAGGGGCTATGAAGAGGATTGAAATGACATTAAGTTTGGCATAATAATGCGTTGGGTGATATGTTTTATGCGATGAATGCTATGGATCGTGTCGTCATAATGGCGCAACCATGTATTGCAAATTGACATTGAAAAAATATGCAACGTTTCAATATTATAAAAATTAAATCTTCACTTTTCGGGCCATCATTCTGAACAAAAAAACAAACTTGTTTTTTTTAAACTTACCGGCGCCAGCGAAGTAATGTTATAGTCCACAGAATGTCCTCGTATGTCATCGATGTAAGCGACAACGACGTCAGCTCCAATCATTTGACTCGAATGCTCCGAACCAGACTGGCCAAATGACATGTAGTCATTGGGACCTACCAAGCCAGATAGTTGAAAGGTGATTTGTGGACCGAAAACTTCCCAGGCGATTTGTAGATTCTTATGAAGCTGCCGGCAATTGGGAAGGGCGTCTGTGTATGGAATGATCTTCACCAACGATGGCGGAACATTTAGATTGTCCTCAATGAGAATAGATCCGTAGTTCTCATTGTCTGCCAGATCGTAGATACTGAACCAATCTATATCAAAGATAGTCATATCGCCAGGAAGCTCCAATGTTATAGTCTCTTTATTGTATGCTCTTATGGGATCCAAGCTAAAATCAAAAATCATAAATGTAATGAATTTGAATTTAAAATTGAGTTCGTTTACTTACTATCCCATCTCATCGGGAATCTTGTGTCCTCTACTCGAAGGCTGCGCTCCGACTCCAGCCCAGAAAAATGCTCTCTTTCCTTTGCCGTCGTACGTGAAATTCGGTATTTGAATGGTTTTCGAGTCCAAGATTGCAATGGGGTCGCTACTAACGTTGTGGCTTCGACGTGACAGTGCTGTACCCTTTTGAGACCGGGGCGGTTCAAAGTCCTCGGGTATGTACACATCGCCAAAATCGTTTTGATTGTTCAAGTCATACACAGCTAACCACTTGATTTCCGTGATCTTCTTCTTATCTGGCAGTGTCAATGTGAACTCCTTGTTAAGGTATCGGTCCAATATATTTGTTCTGCGTATAGGGATGTGCAATGAGATTGAGCTGGTGTGACGATGGGTGAACTTACTTTCCATATTCATCGGGGACAATGAATCCTTGTGGACCAGGCCTGTTGGATGCCCCAGCCCAGAAGAACGTGTCTGCACCGTTGCCATCATAGCTGAATCCAGTCAAAAGAAACGTGTACTCATTCACGGCATAGACATCTCCTGACACCTACAATTTTATATGGAATTTGTTATTCTATTTCAATGGAGATCGCATGTTTGTTTACTTGATGGTGATAGGAGTTCAGCTTCCCAAGATACTTTCCCTGATAGGGGCCGTCCTCATCTGCAGATTCTGTGAATTAAAGAAAAACAAAACGTGTTAATATGAATATATTCAAAGCAGTTGGAGATGTTATCGAGTTTATCTTTATCTAGATTTATACACATATTGCAAAAAGACTCTCGAATTTCCCCTGCAGGAGTTATTATATATGTACACTATGTATCATACACGGAAATACATGCAATTGTCTTCTGAAACGATAATTGTTCGTTCTAGCGACAGAACACTATATCTTGTGATGATATGGTTACTCAATAAGTTCGCTTAAGTTACCGTTTCCTCCATGGACTACTTCTTTTTAAAAACTAAAAATAAGGTTCTTAGTAGCTTGCAAAATGCAAAAAATGCAGCTAGCAAAAATGTAAAATCGCAACAAATTGGAAAACAATGAAACTGAATGCAGTTAATTGCTAAAGTCCTAAGATACGTCTAGTTGTCTAGTTAAACCCTGATATAACTTTCCGTATCTCTTGGAATAAAAATATCTTCTTCTTCTTCTTCTGCTTAATTTTTGACAAGACAATGTATTTTTAGAAAGTTTTATAACCCTTCCGGTTGTGATGACTAAATCCGAAAAAAATTGCTTGTACTCTTCGACTCTCTTTTCTTACCTTCCGAGGTCAGTGCTGGTCAGCAATTATATTTTCAGTTTATGGGTTTAAACTAAGTAGCTGATGTTATCTTTATGAAAACCTTATGAGTCAATGGATCCACTAGCTGAACATCAAAAGCACAATGAACTTTAGTGTTTGGTTTTGTAAATCAAAATAGATTATAAAATGTTTTACAAGGCATAGACGGTGTGCATATGAATTTGGTCTTCTAGAGTTTTGTTCGCGGTACGTTCTAATTCATCCTTGGAAAGTTACCACAAAATCAGATTTCTATAAACTCGAAATTTTGTATTTCCTTCCTTGTTATGAATAATTTGTGTTTTAATCGAATTGGATGTGTCACGAAAAATACAGTGGCATAAGTATGAGTGTCAAACCTATGGGAACATTTTTGGCACTGCATCTTCTCTCAATACAGTCAATAGGCGATACAAATGTGGTTTGAATATACAAAGGCGGGCAAAAACTGCACTATACCCGGTTCGAAATAGACAAGGGACCAGGGCCTAGCTTCTAAAGAAAGAAGGAAGGTAGAAGGAACTTACAATTTTTTGCCGACACGGAACGGCGAGATTTGAGACAATTGATACTCTCTGAGTGTTGTCAGCAACTCAAAAGAGGTGGTGCCGTGAAAAAAGCGAGGTGTTCAGTCCGGGAATCGAACCTGGAACCGTGGCGTGTAACCCGACGGCTTTATCCACTACCACACGGAGACCCAAAACAATATACAAGAAATCTTTATTATTTATTCCATTATAGTCTAGGAGCCCGGAGCACATGCGCGTGGTCATATAACAAAAATCTGGGAAAGAAAAGCGAATGGATTACGATAAATAAATTCAAATGTGACAGATCGCAGCCAGATTTCGGAAAATAATAAAGTATATCGGTCGCCTTTGTGATGATGTCTAAGGATTACGCCTCTTTAATTATGCTTAATAATTGTCATGGGTTTTTTGTAATAATGTTAACTGCATGATGGTAATGTTCCTTTTTGTTTTAAGCTACCTTAAGGATGTCAATATTCATTTGATTATGGATTAGTCTTAATGTGGACCGCTATGGCGCAGTAGATAAGTGCGGCGACACACAAGCTGAAAGTCGCACGTTCTATTCCTGGACGGAACATCCCGCATTTTTTCCGGGCACTACTTCACACATAGTACAAATTGTTCAAGAAAAAAACTGCCTACATTTTGCTGTTCGGATACAGCAATAAACCGTCGATTGGCTCTTCTCGTGGCAGAACAAATTGAGAGCACAACAACAGCTGTAATGTCACTCAGTTAATATTATGTGCCTTAAATGAACCGGTTTTTTTAATTTTTGAACTTCATACGTGGGGGAAGGCTTTAAATTCAAATAGGTTAGAAATAGATGTGTTCTTGTTTCTCAAAATGAATGAAGAGATTTGGCTTGCAGAAGTCATTCGGTTCTCAATGAATACTCATTTAACAAAAATGTTCACAGCCCTTCACTAAGAAAAATGGAAACGTTCCTTCGGTAAGCAACAAAGCGAAGAAATCTCACATAGTAAGAGCAATAATCTCTTTAAACCACTAAGTTAAATTGGGAGAGTGATGACTGATAAACGTGGGAACGTGAAAAAAGAAATGAAGCAATAAACCTGAAACAAGCTAAGGGTGTTAAGATGAAAGAATATCAACATTCTACACACTGTAGAACGCATGTGTTTGGCACACGAGTATATATGTATGTACGCGCTGCTGCATACTTCCACGTGCAACAACCGGGTGGTGATTACTTATTTGTCATTCTTTACGGATTATAATATACCGTTAGAGAACATTCCAATTAACCTAACCTTACCTAACTTGGCAGTAAAATGTGTCTGTCAGCTTGAATGCAAATCAATAAGTTATTCCAAAACCCGAATTCAGACCTGGTCTCGAATCAGTCTTTACAGCATTTAACTGCTTCCCCAAAATTGTGTTAGAAACGGGTTATGAATTTGACCCGAAACTCTTTGCTTACATTTGAAGACCGACTACGTCGAAGGCTGTAAATATTCAAATTAGCTGCGTATACATGACCGACTCATCACGGCGTAGACAAGGTGAATCATCTCCGAATACCCTAAGCAGTACGACTAAGGTAATCCCCGACCGCAAATCAGAGCCGTGAGTCTTAAAAATCGTCACCACTAAGAAGTCCGCGAAACAAAAATGCTGAAAAACCGAAAGCACAGACATTCATCCCCCGCATGGAAACTGGATTAATTCAATTCAAGATCGCAATCGGACAAAGGAAGTTTCAGCCAACTTTATACGAGTATATCGCCCTCGCGCGTTACAATTGAAAATAATTCGCCACCATGTCAGCGGTTAACCAGTTCTTGAAACGCCACCACCTCCCGCAAACCATGCCGAAATCAAGTTCGCTGTTCAAGTCTTTCGTTTTCTGTAGCTGCTGCTATTGTTGCTGTTACGAGTTGAGGTTTTTTTTTTTGTTCACAAACACTTCACTAATGCGTTCGTGGTTCTACAAAGAGAGGTGCGAGGTCTTGCCTGCTCGGACGAACGCATAGCGCAAGGCAGTCCCACGAACACACGCCAAGCACCGCACAGCACCAACACACTCGGAAGCCGATCGAACCAGTGACGTGCTTGAAAGTGAAGTGGAAATTTCTCTTTTTTCCTCACCTTCTTTTTCATCTTGTTGTTTTCCAAGAAAAAAAGGAAAATTTTGGTGAAAATCTTTACACTCACCTACAAATATTGAGATCAGCACTAGGGTGAAAATCGTAGCTAAGCATTTCCACGAAGGAGCACGACCTAAATTCATTGTAACTTGTATTGCCTTGTGGCGGATTGTCGAAAATTATTGCCAACTTGATCCAAACCGACACGTATAAGACTTGTTTTTTTTTATTTTATTTGCTGCGGCTGCTCTTAGCTAACTTCAGTCACTTGGTCATTTTTCACGGGAGTTTGCGTTTGCGCCTGCGTCCAAATGATGCCACTATCTGAACTGAATCGTTTTGTATCACAAGAATTATTGCACTGATTTGGTGAAGAAATAACCAATTGTCGCGCACTTGGCTTAAATATTGCACACGGAGGTACTATGAGATGACGCGAGAGTTGCTGCTCCGAACGCAGGCAGTGCTGTTGATGGACTAGTGCTAGTGTGGGACCAGCTGCTTTAGTATTTTACTCTCGTTCTTTGTACGTCCGCTTGCTGGGTATCGGCTGTATGATGATTGGAATTTTGTTTACGTGTTTCTTTTTCTCTTCTCTTCAGTGGCTAACAGTATCTTATGCGTGTAGTGGTTGGGGAGCTGTCAAAGAAGGGGTGGACTAACGACTTCACCTGTCAGTGGGGAGCTCTCTTCTGTATATACTAAAGAGAATTTGTTTTGGTTTTATTTTTAAGAAGCTGCGATTAGTGCTAACGAAAGTCATCCCTCAGTTAGCTTAAGAATATCAACAGTCTGTGAGACAAGTTTGTAAATCTTTCAACTTAGAGGTTGTACTCTTTGTGATTAAGCGGAAATGCGTAAAATGATATGGCAAGGCAACAAATATTTACAGACAGAACGTGGGAGGTTCTGCATTTCGAGCGGAGTTGAAAACGAATATCCAATTCACTTAAAATTATGTTTCGGGTTCTGCATTTCGAGTTATTTCTATCCGTTTTCGAAAAGTCAAGAAAAGGGAAAGACATCATGTTGTGATTTAAATCATTTATTTTTTAATTAGCATTTAATATAAAAGCTACGGAAAAATAAAAGCAAGTTTTACACCCGTTTGTTAACAAAATTCTGAACTGGTCCTTGGAAGAGATCAAGTTAAAAGTAGTTATGAAAATGGCATCCCTCTCTGTCTATAAAGCATTGATATTGAATGAAGATTCTCTTAATTTAAACTTAAGTAGTAAAACACGCGGGTCGAAGTTTCTTTGAGCATCTGAGAGCTGTTTTTCTGAGGTGAATTATTTCAAGGCTTAGGGTTTTAAGACGATATTTGATATTTTCCTGCCACTACGAAAAAAAGGAGCCTAGCAAAAATTATTCTGCATCTCGTTTTACGTTAAAACTGTGGCATTCATTTTGAATGAAAGGCTGATAGAAACTGCAACCACCTACCTAGGGATGTTATAAATAGAAACGTTAAGCACACTTGAAGCATGGTTGAATAAATGCTCACAAAAAGTTACCGTTATTTTTTCTATCAGCACCATTATTGAATCCTCCTAGCTTAAAATAATAATTTATACTAGCTAAAACTCGCAATAATAGTGTGCATTTGTTGTTCTGCAAATAAACGCAAAATGTATGGATGAAATTTGCTTAAACGCATTCAGGGTATTCGAAATCTTTAGGTTAGGTTTTCGTTTTCTACGATTCAACTATAAGGACAAGTAAAATCACTGGAGTCCGTGTTTGATAGGAACTGTGAGGAAATCTCTTTTACCCGTGAATTTAATTTTTGAGATAGTAATGATGAATAGACGTGACAAGTGACAAGATGATCCATATGGATCATAAGTCGTTTTAATTTGGCTTAAGGATTTATTCAGAGCTTGGATTTAAGATCTGTTAACAATTTACCTTTTGGGTGCTTGGACTGATGTGTCTTCGTTATTATATTTCAGTGCGAAGTTACCATATGAACAAAAGGTATTCAAGACATGCTGTCCAGAAAGTTGGCTGAGGTCCATCTCCACTTGTGTGCGCCACCTTAGCCTAGGCCGTCCTCTGTTGCATTGTCCCAATGGCGCAGATTCGAAGACTATTCTGGCTGGAGCAGTGGTGTTTATACGCTGTACATGGCCTAGCCATCTTAAGCGTTGTATCCGAAGACAGTCGCTGCACCCATAGAGTTAGTCGTTAAATCTTCTCTTCCAGATGTCATCAACGCAAACAGGACCAAAAATCGCACGCAAAACTTTTCTCTCGAAAAGACTAAGGGCTTCCTCATCCGCGTTTGATTTCGGTACTGGTGTTGTTGTCTCTATTTATAGCGGAGCCGAGGTAGATGAAGTCCTTGACTACCTCCAAGTTTCTACTGCCTCGTGTGATGCTCTGTCCGAGACATCGATGTTGTGTGTCCTTCATTGATGGCTGCAGGTACTTCGTTTTGGCCTCATTAAACACCAGACCCATTTTAGCCGCTTTCGCTTCAATGTAAGCAAACGCCTCATTGACGACTCGCTGTGTTCGTCCAATCACGTAAATGTCGCCGGCGTAAGCTAGCAATTGAACTGACTTTTGGAAGATCGTGCCTGCTGGTGTAAGAATGCCAAAGCTAGACACGGCACTGTATAGCTCGTCTCTATGCACACTGTCACACGGCCTTGAAATCGACGAATAGGTGGTGAGTGTCGATTTCCACTTCTTGGGTCTTGGGTGGACTCCTGGCCTGAAAGCACACTGATAAGGACCTATCAGGTTTAATTAATGTTGTTCTGTCTATTTATTAGCCTTGATGCGTATCAGACGTTTTGTATACCGGTGGAGCTTCTCAGTTCTTGTTTTGTAGTATTATCTAAGTAGGATAGGGCAAGGACTGATGTGCGAAAGACTGCAGAGTATGTCATAAATCATGAATCTGTTCTAAGAAAAGCGTAGATCAAGTATCGATAAACAGAAGATTTGGATCATTGTCGACTCAGTTTTCAAATGTCAGCACTAAACGATCAAAATAAAACAATTGTTATTGATAACACTTTATTTATATGTTTAGGGTACGCTGTGTACTCGTATGTTGTGTTTAAACTTAAATTTGTGTATAAATAAAATTGATGCGAATATACATAATCTCATATAGAATTGGCAAACTTGCTCTTGTTAGTGTCTACTAAAAAGCTCACACATAAATAAATTAAAATCTGAAATAAGGAAACATTTAGAATACATACAATGCATCTTCACTGCTGTATGTTCTCATTCTTTAAAATTTATCGTTTAATATCAGTAGAGATTGTTACATAATACAATTTAAGTGTTTTTTTCCTGAATATATACAACTACGTGGTTATTGAGGTAAATATCAAATAACAGTAATTCGTTTGAATTATACAATTCAATTTGTGTGGATAACCTAAATGAGAGGAGCATACGCGCTCTACGCCTCATGCTCTTTCACAAAGTCTTCTAACACTTTAGGTATTTGATTTCTATAAGGTATCTGATATTTGTTGATTATCGTTGCGGACAGGCATTTAAGATTAATGAAGTTCATAAGAGGGATGTTGTTCACTGGATTACTTGCGATTATATTAAACGGGCGCTCATCGAATTTATTTGGCTGGTCCAAGTCTGCTCCGTTTTCCAGTAAAAGCAAAATTATCTAAAAAGACCGATTCTATTAGAAGAGGAATTTTCTTAAAGTACTTGCTCACATTATTATCGTAGTTATATGGAAGTGCAGCAACGTGTAGAGGTGTTGATTTGGCTTCATTTTTTGCGTTGACTTCGATACCACAACCAACTAGTAGTTTAATCACTTCGGCATTGGGGAAGACAATCTAGAAAAAAGGGAAGTTTAAGAACAGTTTGCTCAAGTGCTTACCCTGAAGATTACTTTCAAATTAACATCTTCTCCGAAGTAGCCACTCTTGATGACATTCAGCCTGGACACGCACAGATGCAGCAGTGTATCATTAGTGCATGCACTCCGTATGTTCGAACGAACCAAATCGTGCACAACTTTTTTAGCTGTAGTCTTTTCCTCCACTGACTGAGCAGTCCGTATCAGAAGATAGATCACGTGCACGATACACTTTAGAACCCTATCGAAGTTTTCCTGTTGCTTTCGAAATACTGGGCGTATTTGCAATAAGTCTTGTGCCTCTTTAATATTTTGCGTTAGGAGTTGGAATACCCCAAGTACATCGTCGAACAGGGGAACATTCTGATCATGGTACTCATTATCAAGAGTATCACTCTGTCGTTCGTACAGGTCTAACATCAAACGGACAAGCGCCTGGGCTGTGAAACACGTGTCCGAATAGAGTATTGAGAAGTGATTCACACGTATTTCCAGTGTGAGTCGCCACAGATCGATGCAACGTTGAAAACGCAATGAGTCCGCGTACGATGCTCCTCTAAACATTAAACGAAATAGCATATCCTTATGCTGAATGCCTAGGATGCGTTCACATATCAAAAGACTTTGAATTCTCATCGCGTCGACATCAGTGGCAATATTGTCAAGTTCTTCAAGTGTGGTGAATTCTACGGCATTGCCGTAGGCTGGACGAAGCGGGACTTTTGGTGTTTTTTCTAAAATTTAATTATTTCTTATGATCCTAAGTGTTTTAATGGCTTATTATGTTTACCTATATAGTGTGTAACACGAAGCCTTATGTGATGAGCTAACCGCCAGTGTAACACAGCCACTCTTGTCTCATTGTGCTCATCCAAGAATGTTGAACCTGAATTTGAAAAAAAAAAAAAATCAGTGAAACTAAAGCCAGTGTCTATTTTAAAAATTTAAAATTTCACTATTAGCTTATCCCATGTTCAGGCTATTCTTCTGTGCATTAGGACAAATTCTCGACAATTCAAGGAAAACGGATAGAATTGAATGTATGTCTAGTTGCAGTTCATCTTGTTCCATGGCTCCTCCAAACGAGTACAAGATTTTTTGAAAATATATATATATATGTTCTTGACATGGTACACAGCCCTATTGTGGTTGTTGCTTTTGAGAACTCATGTAGCCTCATAATATTAGACTTTTGATTTCTCGCGTGCTGAACGTATTCCACTTTCGGCAGGTGTCCGCTCCCTGTGTTGCTTTTGTCAATAAACAATAGAAACAGTGGCAAAAACAGTCGACCACAATTAAATGAACGACGTGTAGAACTTGGAATACCTCGAATTTTTAATGTCACCGGACTTTCGAGAGTAACAACACTCAAAGAGTGCTCATTGCCTATAAAGTTAGCCAATTTTCTCCTTTCGGAGACGGCAATAAACTGCAGATCCCCTCTACTCGTGAAAGAACAATAGCACGCACAACAGAGTAGAGTTACTGATTTCCTGCTCCCTTGTGGGTTGTAGTTGCAACTACTCGGTAATAAGTCCACGTTTTCATTGCGTTTTGCATTATAGGTTTTATTTAGAGAATTGTACGTTCTCTAAGAATATTATTGGAGCAAGAAGCATTTTCCATTTTAAATGACAGACACAAAAAATTCTGCGTCTGCACTATAACGCCGATATGAGGATGCATATTATTTCTACGCCAGAAGGATATCAAAGAATCATAGATCACTGTGTACTGTGAAATGAATTGCAAAAATTAATGAAGAATACCGAAATAAACTTATTTTCGAAATAGCTGTACTAAAAGATTATAGCATGACGTTCAAAGTGGCACAAGTCACTTCATTTGATTGCTAGCCGTAAACTGGGTAAATGTCTAATTGTCATTTGATACAAACTTTACCGATCCATCTCAGTTTAATAAGAGACAACGATGAAAACCACTTGCATTATTTTTTTGACTATTATTCCACAAGAGGTCAGGGCTTGACGTTAGAAGTAATAACTCGCATTTACGTGGCCTTCCTTATGAGATCAAGATAAAATTAGGTGAACTTGAAATCGCCATTCTACACTTGCAGTAAGCAGACAATTCTGCTTAATAAAGAATCAACGACGCGGCATGATATTCAAAGGCAAGCAGTTGTTTTTGATCTTTGATACAATTTATACCTCAAAAACTTTAAAAACAAAAATAAATCAGACACTTATGAATGTAACAGGTGGGTAAGCCTGCGAAATCTTACATATACAAAATTTATAAATATCTGATATCATTTCCATTTTGGGACAAACTGCTGTTTAATCAGCGATTCATTGTCTCGAGAATTTTTTGTTACGTCTGCCAAGAGATTGTGAATCGCTAAATCAATCATTAATCATTACACCGATAAGTGGGATAATGGGCACATGATGAACTGTATCGGAATGTTGACGATGTGTGGTATTAAGTAATTTCAATGTTTAATGTGTAATTCAGTGTCTCTACTACTGCTATACTTGGGATAGAAATCTAAAAATACAAACTAATGACTAATAACACAAACCGATCAACTCGTGCGCTTCGGCAAGACGCTCTACAGAAAACTCCCAGTGTGATTTGAGGTAATCGAAAATTTGATGAGCTCCCTTCAGACAAGCTGTCCGCAAGGCATCGTCTCCGTATCTGCTTTTTGCGTACGGATTGGCACCGTACTCCATTAGAAGTTTTGTCGTTTCCAGTCTGCAAAGACACAACTTTACTAACCGAATTGCTTGGTCGAAAGAAATGCACTGAACCTGTGTTCCTGGATGGCATAGTGAAGAGCGGTTTTTTCTTGAATGTCCTTGGCATTAATGTCAGCTCCCTTTTTGATTAGGTACAAGCATAGTTGCATGGACTGCACTGAGTTAATAAGACACGTGCCGCCGTTCATATTCGGTCTCTTGATGTCTGCCCCATTTTCCACTAGGTACTGAACTGTAATTTAAACAAATGTGCAATTATTTCCTTCAGACTATAGCCAAGTCTTTGCTTACCAATTTCAAAATGTGTCATGAAGCATGCACTTCTCACTGGAGTCGAGCCAGAATCGGATGGTGCATTAATATCCGCTCCGATTCTTATTAGATATTTTACAACTGGAAGTTTGCCGGATACGACGGCACACCATAGAGGGGTCACATAGTGGAAGGATCGGTCTTCTGGCACCTCAAACTGACCCCTCTGCTCAATATCAGCTTCACAGACTGTGACAAGGTACTCAGCGATTTCAACACAGCCCCGCTTACAGGCAACAAAGAGTGGGGCGCATCCATTGCGAACCTTTTTCACAACCTCTCGACGTATTTCTCTTGGCAAACTGAAGAAAACATACAGACAAATTAAAGAGTTACTTTCTCTTTATCAACAGGAAAAGAACAGGTGATAAAGATTGACTTACCTTTCCAATTCTTCGCGTAAGCCTTTGGACAGGATATTGCCCTCCGTACATCGCTTGCATTCCTCAATAAGGTCATAATTCAGGTTCTTGATTTTACATAGCAATGTATGCTGGGATGAAGGTGTATTAAAGAGTCCAGTTGTGGTGTGGGAAGTCATTGAATTACACATAACACACAATTTTCTGATTGAGTGTACTATCAATTTGTAGGCAAATCAAGACATTTAATATATACAAGACACTGCACACGAAGTTGCGAATCAACACAAGTAATAAAACTCCATCTAAAGCGATTTACTTTGAACTGCTTACAAATTTCATTGCATGAAAAAGTTACACGACAAAAATAAATCCAAATAAAATACGACTTTGTTTTTCGTAAGCAAAAAAAAAAGTTTGTATAATTTTGACAATCGTTTGTTTTTGTCATTTTCTTAACAAATGTCAAAATGTCAAAGCATAGGGTGCTATGCTGTGGTTGCAGTAGTTTTCAAGGAATAAATGTACTAGATTCCTGAAATACCTTGTAATTTGTGCTCATTGCTTTAAAATGTTTGGTGCGCAACTGAACAGCTGATTTTACCCATTTTACATATACATTCTTCTGGTAAATCACGAATTTTTGACTGTTATAAGACATTACCCATTTTGAATTTGCTTTTGTAAATGGAGTTTCTTGGCCACCTCAGAAAAATTTATATTTTTTCCTTGCAACAGCAGTAAAAAAAAAAACAGAGGATATATTGTAAAAACACATTTAAATGGGAACAAAAGGTTGGGGACAAGTGTGTGCTTCACATATTGGTCTCTAATTCGAACCTAAATGTCAAAACTTATCATTACCTCTCGTACTTGTTGATTTGAACTTTTCGAAAATATTCCTTCACATCCTGTGACAAGTAAACGACTTTGATTTCATTAAACAAAGAAGTTGTTTATGGTGATCATGTGAAGGATTGGTTTCGTCGATTCTCTTGCGCGAAGTTCAATGTCAAAGATACATCGCCTTCTGCAAGCGCAATTTTCAAAAATGTTAATAATAGCTTGGAAGTTGTTGGGTATGGTTGTTCAGCTCTAAACCGTCTTTTAACGGATAGTTAAGTTTAGAGACTCATTCCTCTGCTGCACAACACAAATATTCCTTTTCGCATAAAGAAAATACAGGCACTTAGGAGCAATCTGCATCCTCCTCTTTCTCTATACCTCTGACTGTGACTTTCGATTACTTAAGGGTACTCGCAAAACTTAGCCTTTGCAACAATTTACAATTTTCGATCGAATCTGCAAATCACTGATGAATCAATCAATATCTTCTTCTTCTTCTTCTTCTTGTGGCGCTACAGTCCGGGGTGGACCTGCGCCTCAACCAACATGCCTCTTCAGCCAGCACGATCTTTCGCCAGCTGCCGCCAGTTGCGCACTCCAAGTTGGCCTAGGTCGTCCTCTGTTGCGTTGTCTCAATGGCTCAGATTCGAAGACTTTTCGGGCCGGAGCTGTGGTGTCCATACGCTCCACATGGCTTAGCCAATCTATCAATCAATATCAAATTTTGCAATTGCTGGTGATAAGTGGTGAAAAGTGTATTACTTGATAGAACCGCAAGCGAAATCGGTCGTGATTAGCGGAACAAGACCTATGATTGGTGGTTAATAATGTATATACAGCTTCGGTTTGACAATTAATGCTTCCTGATCCATTTAAAGCGTACTGGGTATATATAGCAAAACTATAACTGCCACTTCTAGTTTTGACATCCTCCCAAAATTTTGTTGCGATTTATTCTCCAACAAATTTTACTTATTCATAATATTGGAAAACCTGAATGACAAGATTATAAACTTCTGCTCTTGCCTAGTTACACCAAAATGAAAATACCCCCCATGTTTATATTTAAATTTACTCATATTCAAAATCTAATCCTGTGCCTTCAAAATGATCTTTTATCCACTTATCAAATCTCTGACACAAGTCTGAAGAAATGCTATTCTTCCAGTCGCCTATTTTCCCTTTTCTTATGAATTTAGCATTACCCCCGTTTTCCTTGTTCGAGTTATTGAGCAAATGATCCAAGTTGACAGCGGGATTTGATTGCATCGTATCGAACTTCAGGTGTTCACACGTTTTTTGAAGATCATCTTCCGACATCTCGTAACCGAGTTGTAGAAAATCAGCACATTTTCGGACCACCCCAGGCAAGTTTCGATTCATCTCCTCATACTTTAGAAACAAGATGTTGGAGTCGTTGCGCCTTAGCCAAAATGGCAGGACATGGTTCCAGTACGGCCCCATTGGGGTTGAGTCGTTCAGGAATAGATCACAAAAGTCTTCAAAGGTTCCATTCAACCCATGTACAAGTTTGCAGTAGTGATAAAAAGAAACACATAAATCCTTCGGATTGCGAGCGGTGTAGATTATCTAGAATTGTAAAGTTGTAATCTCTAGAAAAAATTCTATAAGGGTTAGCTGTACCTTCGGACGCACGGTTGATAAGTCTTTGGGAAGTAAATCCCAGGGTAAGTGAGTGCGAACCAATCGTGGACGAGGCATATTCCGAACACAGTTGACAGTGTTGCCCATGGACGTCCTGCAAAAGAACTTTCAATATTGCAAAGCCTACAGTATGGTGGGCTGATTCTTACACCCATTCATAGTGATCCTCACTGAACAAAGCAGACAACTCCAGCATTGGACAACGCACCTGAAGAATCTCCTTGGCTCCATCAAAATCCAGTTTGTTAGACAAAAGCCAGATCATTTCTTGAGCCCATGTGGATCCTAGAAGCAAAACCATCCAACAATTGATAAAAAATTAAAAGGATTCACATTCCCTACCAGTTCTTGGATAGGAAACAAGCCACGTATCATCCTCGTGCACTGGTAAATTCTTTATAGACTCCGCGAGACTTTCGTACTTTCGCGGCAAAATCACATTCCCTGGAGACACTTTGATGAAGCAATCTTTTGCCGGGAACAAATTGTTAATTTTCACTGCAATCTCCTCTGCTGGGCAATTGAATGTAATTTTCATTTTTGCCGCAAGACCTTATGATGACACACAGCCGCTTGCTGTGGCGTTGGACAGTGAATAAACTGATGTGCATTGCGTAGCGAGGATTTTGCCCAGCTGGCAGAGAAAGTCACTTGACTTCATTTACGGCTAAAACTGGATGCCAGTGTTAATGCACTTGATAGGCCACAGTGTGTATCTGCATTTCCAGTTGTAAATTGCAATCCAGTTGAAATGTAGATTGTTCGGTGTGGGATTGATTCTCTTAAATTTTGCGAGTGACTACTGTACTATACAAATTAAAATCGTTCACGAGGAAATGAACATATTACATGCAAATAGAATGATTTTAATTAAGTTTATGGTTGGACCCTCATACATAGGTTGATAATCTTCCTCATAGACAGTGTGTATTGCATTGTAAATTAGCTTTGTATCTTAAGGCTACGTTATTCAAATGTGACTTTGGACTTTTATCGTCGACAATAAAATGCAAGAAGTAGGAGGCTGTACTCGGGCTGTAGTTTCTATCTATGATGCATCGGAATCTCAACTGTGCCCTGTGGGTTGTCTTCTCGAACGAGACGGATGATCAATGTTAGATTGCGCCGTCTCAAATTTGTTTACGTTTGAGTGGGAGTCTCGATTTTATTTTAAACTTTTACAGCCTATGCACTTAATTTTCTCTATCTCATTTCTGGATCTAAACTCCACTTTCTTTCGTTAAGTTTCGTTCACATCATCATATAAAAATAAATAAAAATGATGGGGAAAAGACAACATTTATATTTCTTTTCTTTTGCCCAATTGATTCGGTTTATATATTGAATACATTCGAAAGGCGATTTAGAAAAATGCATGGCATTTACTTTTTTGAAAATTATATCACGTAAATGTTAGCCATGGCTAGGTTAGTCCATTCGGAATGTTCAATTTTGGGTGGGTCGAGCAATGTTGGCTTTTAAAGCGTCAACGTAACGGATTTATTTCCCAAAAAAAATAGTTCAAATGTGTGATATGACCGTAGCAAAACGTGAAATCTAGTGCCCACAAAAATTATTGCTCAACAAGTTAATTGTTTCATGTGCTGTACGACTCGGAGCGCCGTCTTGTTAAAACCACAGCTCACCGAGAGCTCAGGAAACACATAACCCGTTAACATGTCCAAGCTGCTCAGAACGATGACAAATCGATTCGTCAAGGTCAAGGCGCCCACTGTCAGCTACAGCTGCTATAGTCGAGTACCATTTACTAACGTAAACTGGGACTCAAATTTTGCGAATAGCATTTGCAATAGCGGCTTTAAAAGGTCGCACTGTAAGTTCCTTGGAATGAACGCAAAACAATTCTCCCAGAACGTTGATTTTCATAATACAGCAGAAAAATTTGGAGACGCGCTGATACGTTGATATGATCCAGTCAAGGAGTTCCTTATTTGAACTTCGTATGGCGCCTTCTTCGTCTTTTTGTAGTCGCCGTGGCGTAGTGAGTAAGTGCGTCGACCCACACGCGGAAGGTCTAGGTTCGATTCCAGGACGAAACACCTCGTTTTTTTCACGACACCACCTCCTTCGAGTTGCTGACAACACTCAAAAAGTATCAAGTGTCTATGAAAAATCTTATCAAATCTCATTGTTCGGAGTCGGAAAAAAACTGTAGATTCCTTCTACTCGTGAGAGAAATATAGCACGCACAACACGAGTAGTTGTTGTAGTAGCTAGGCATTGGTTCCTTGTGGGCTATAGTGCCACTCAATTATTATTATTATTTTGGCGTCTTCTTGTTAAAAATCTAGCTAAGTTCTACGTTGGTTTGCTTTGGTTGAAGAGAATAAATCGTTATCATAAACGGTGTATCAGGTGTCGTTTTGAATGTATATTCGCTTAGTCAAAAACCGCCGAATTGTGTTCATTTCCATAAGAAACATTTTGGCTTACAAACATGAGCTTAAAAAAGACTTTCGTCAGAAAGATACTTCGTTGGTCGGAGTCCGAAAAAGTGCAAGTTTCCAGCTTTTAATACAATAATTCGTATTCTTAACTTGACCTCTTTTGAATTCTCAGTTTCGTCCTAAAGAACACAATAAGTCGGGTTGATTATGTGACGGTTTCCAACTTAGCTAATCGACAGTAAATTTTGCCTTTTTTCGATGTTGACCACTGCGACATTGATTTCATCTTAATTTCGCACAAATCCTTGTCTTGTTGTTGGGTCAGTTTCAAACAACAATGAAAACGAACCCTTTGAATCTATATGATAACCTTTATTGAATATAATTTTCCTTTCCGCAAATTTCGTAAGCTCATTAGCAAATACAGAATAAGAGAGCGGTTCTGGTCGAAATTTGATAAATATTCTTCAAGAATGAGACTAGACAAAGGAAAATTTGTAAAGATCCTGGAAATTTCTGAGTGAAATAGGAAAAATCAGTCAGCAGTGAAACTACGCGTTTCCTGGCTCAATGGTTTCTGGTCAGGATATACTCAATTTGTAGGCACAACGAACTGCCCATTGAAGCCATAACAACGGTCAGTCAGAACATTTTAATAATTTTATTGCTTTCCGCAAGCACGCAACTTTTATACATAACTAAATCACGAATCGATTTCTGAGTTATTGGCAAATTTGATTGAAACCTTACAAATGGAAAAACGTTTAATATGTTGTTGAGCCTTTTACAAATAACATAAAATTACAGTGTAAATTGTTGACGACCTCCGCGGTTCTTGAAATTTCACTGCTTAAAATCAGCAATAAACAGTAAGTCCCCTCTACGCGTGATAGAACAATAGCACTTAGAAGATAAGTGGTTGCTAAATAAGCTAGGGTCTCGCAGCTTTGTTAAGTGTTCATGTACAAATATATGTGTATATGTAAAAATTAGTCTACACAAAGTTAGTCTACTACACAATCAAATTCATCCTCAATCTTTTTTGCATTCGTATAATCCAATCCTCGCTATCCTCAATTTATATGCAAACCTCTTTGACAAGAACAGATGTCCCGGGGCATATTTATGAAGCATCGGAAACAAATCTCTTATGTTCCTCACAATCTCCTTGCCAGATTCGCTGAAGGTTACTCACATTTTGTGTTCCTAACGAGGCTTATAATAAATCACGGGTTGCTGTAACGTTGGAGAGTGCGAGGATTTTGTGCAGCTGGCGGAGAAAGTCACTTAAGTTCAACTTAAGTCAACGATGGTAGCAGCATTTCTTATAGCTGGCCGTCGATTTATTTACATGTGTATGTCTTGGAAATATAATTCGCTTGATTGATTTGGTGTATTGAATTGATGCATTTCTTCAATGGATGTATACTTTTTATGCACGGTTTTAGTCCACCCACATAAGGAAGTCTGGCATGGATGTGAGGAATTGAGGAATTAGATAGGCCAGATTTAGTTTAGTATTGCATTTTTTAAGAGTTTTCTTTGATCCACGCAATTATTATTTTCCTAACATGAACACGGAACACACTTAAACACGGGTAAGAAATAAGAAAAAAACGCAAAAATGGCAGCCATTAACAAGACTTATTAGAAAGAAAGTATGTTTTTTGTATCTGCTCCAGTATCGGATACTCGGAAAGAAAGCACAACCTACCAAAGATCCCACGTGATCAGCTAAATTACAGTAAAATTGTTGCTATGCATATCTGCACTTAACTTAGGACAACATTTCCCTAAATATTTTTCACTTCGTTAGGTTGCGAACACGAATGCATATTAAAGCATTATTTTAAGTTTTTTTTATCGATTTCAGTGAAGGCTGTTTTAAAAATATTCAATTAGCTTTAACATGCAATGATTGCAGTGGACAGATAAAAACAATGCTTTTGTTTACTTGCTATAAGCAATAACCGACGTAACACGTGATTTCATATTTCTTTTCATCTAACTTTTAAGCAAAATTATTGGTGAGAATTCCATTATTTTATTTAAACAACCTTGTAGCTAAGCACATGTGGACCAAGACGTAAGTAAGCATTCGTTCGTGTCAACGGAAAGTGCTCCTATTTCTATTTTCAACTACAAACGTATGTTGATTGTGAAAAAGTACAATTTTTGATTTGATATTTCAAAATCTTACTCTTAATCAAAAAGTTTCAATTTTTATTTAAACTATGTAAAAATGAAAAGAGAACTACTATCATGAGCTTTTTTGCGACAGAAATTTGTTTTGCAGAAGCATTTGCAGGTTTTACAGTGGTAGTTAGCCAGTGCAACAAGACGTCAAGATTCGGCAGGCATTTGCTTTGTACACTTTTAAAATTGGTTCAGGTTGTCATGACAGTCTTTTTTAACATCCCTTAAGCTTGCAAGTAAGTATATATAGTATGTAGAAATTAATATCATCCATGAAACAAAAAAACACCGTAAAGTTTTTTTTTTCTCATTGCCTGACAATTATTTGCTACAGTACGGAAACGTCAATGTTGAACAACATAACTTCATATGTGACTGTATGCAATTTAATAATAATAATAATAATAATTGAGTGGCACTACTGCCCATAACGGACCAGGGCCTAGCTTCTACAACAACTACTCGTGTTGTGCATGCTATTGTTCTTCACGAGTAGAAGGGACCTACAGTTTTTTGCCGATTCCGAACGGCGAGATTTGAGAAGCTTTCCATAGACAATTAATACTCTTTGAGTGCTGTCAGCAACTCGAAAGAGGTGGTGCCGTGAAAAATGCTAGGTGTTCCGTCCGGGAATCGAACCCAGACTTTCTGCGCCGCAGTCGATGCACTCACCACTGCGCCACGGCGATCACTGTACTGTATGCAATTTGCAATTTCTAAATTGCAAACTATGAAAAGGAGATTTGTATTGTTAAACGAATGAAAGAAGTCTTGGGTCAATCCATACGCGTAAAAACTAGAACCGAATTCATGTTATTTAAAAAGTTCTATTTATTTATCTATTTGCCTTCTACCCTCGAGATGCTCAGTACGTTTCCCGAATAAAAAAACACAAGTCAAGGGATTCGTAAGTGAAGGATCTGAAGACATTTTGATAACGGTTATAAGAGCATATCTGCTCTGTTGCTTTAAGAAAATTGGTTCCATAAATCAAAATCATTTTCAATTTAAATATTTGTGACATTTGACACCCATAACCAAACGGCCTGAAAATCTTGCAGTTTTTAGATATGTGTACTAGTTTTAGAGTAAGTAATGCATACGGAAGGTCACTGAGTATTCAGTTAATAATAATTAGTTATTGTGTTTTCACACTATACATATATTCGAGATAAAACCATGTATGAACATATGAATGCAATATTTTGCTTCCTTTGAGAGCTGCAAACTTCTCCAGCAAATGCAAATTTATTTTGCATGTTTCCATTTCTGATTGTTCAGTGTACCTTAATGGCTCAAATCGTTTTTTCGTGCTAAATCAAATTAAGTCGTGTAAAACGAAAAAAAGACGGGAATTAAGTGCATGGTATTGTTTTATTTGTTATATTTTTTGAATATGTTTTTATTTTAGTATTTGCCATATATATTTGTTAATATTTAAAACAAATATTTTTAAAAAATAATTAATAGCCTACCTGCGGAGACTAACGTATGCTTTAATTATCATTATATTCACAATTTGACAAATACATTAAAAATGAAAAACAAATAGTAATAAAAATGTTACAAATCTAGACCCATAACCTTAAAACTCGATCAATTTGTAGTGATTCAGTTTTAAACGGAATCTCCTGTGACAGAGATTAACTGTTAATTTTTGTACGATGCGGTCTTCAAGTCCATACAAAAATTTTAACTTTCGTTCTATCCAGTTTTCATAACACCACATATCATTGAAGTCAATTCCATGCAATTTATTATGCTTAAACTTTGCACCAAGTACGCGTATGGATCTTCAATGAATGTAGTAACGTGGCGGTCATTTATATTATTATCAGCACCATCGACAACCAGAAAAATATTTGTAAATGGAATTGATCGCGTTTCTTAAATATTCTTATTTTTATTTCTACCCAAGAGTTTGCGTTACTTAAAACTCAATTTTGTTGCATGGCTAGTGTTTGGTTTGCTTTCTGTCAGTCCTTGCCCTTTAATAAAGATTTTCAGCTATAAAATGACTTAATCAATTTGTTTTTTAAGCTGTATGCAATTATTTAAACATCGACCACAAAATTTACACATCGCATCCTCAATTTCAGAGCTATCAGCTGTCGTGTTCGCCCCAAACACTTTTCCACACGTTTTCGCATTTAACATTGCGAGACAGGGGTACACTGGAAAAAACATTTTTCGTATATTTCCTTTGAAATCTTAAAAATACTGAATAATTAAAATAATTTGGAAAGATATTCGCTTTTATATACAATTAATTTTGTTTAGACTTAATTGCAGTAAATTCGTCCCCATTTAACATTATCCTGTACTTTAGTTATATTCTGCTAAATCTTGTACATTTTGCGTAGTTAGAAGCGGTTTGACTCAAGACTCTAAGTTTGTGAAAATTCAGTTTAGAGGTAAGAATTAATTCGACAGAATTTATGACATTAGTTATTGTACGTTACCCAAACACATTTACGCGCATACTTGGCATACTTTAAGAAACCCATTCCATTGAAGGGGCAGTTAATCCCTTCCGATTATAGCCAACGAAAATTCCTTGTGTCAATTCAAAACTCATTTCATAGAATCACCTTTCCGAAAATCTCCAGGAAATACTTGTCGTGTCGCTTCACCTAATCGCATTCGTATCGCAAATTTATGGCTGTTCCTCGAAACTTGCACCCTTCGCACACATTCATTTCCTCCCTTAGAGACATGCGTAATTGAACCGTCTCAATTCAAAGCAGGAAGAAAGGCACCGCCCTAAATTAAGGTCCGCGCAACCTTGAAGGCAGACGCACCAGCCCATCCGATTTCGTACGCGAAACAGGTATCAAGGGTAATTTGAATATGTACCTGTCTTCTAATCACTTCCCAGAAACACTTTTCCTCTCCTAGCTTAACTTAATCTTAATTCTGCTGCTGGAAAATGATCGCCATTGTCTTTGGCCCTTCCAGGTTGTTTTATTGGCCTTCGCGCACCAGAGCGAAGAAAGTAAGTGAAGTTTACCTGACTCACGAGATCACCTGGATACGTGCGCACCAGTGTGTGTGTGTGTGTGGGCATGTGCCTACCTGTGTTCTGGTGAGATTCTTTTCTTCTTTCCTCTTTCATCTTTCTTCGAGCTCTCTCATACATGCGCAGCTAGTGGGCTCGGTTTTGAGTGCCGGATACCTGGAAGTGTCTCTGGAAGCAGAACTCAAAGCTGCAAGCGCTCGTTTAAGAAGAGTGACAAACTCGACGCAGTACTCAGAAAGAAGAAAGTTATCGCGAAAGTTAGACGTGTGCTAGAACTCGGTCCTGATCTCGACTGGAAACGCAAAAATTTCTCGATTCTCTTTCCTTTGAATCTCTCTATCTTTTCGTCTCCCTCTCTTCCTCCGTCCAGGGAAGATCTGTCGCTTCAATCTCTGTAGCACTCGCTGTGCACAAAGCGTGTGCTAGATAGAAAATTTCGAAGTCTCGACTTGTCAGTTAGAATACTGAAGGCGGACGAGGAAGTTGTAAAGTGTAGTGAATTATCCGGTGAATAGTGTTAACTTTAAAGATGTGGATTAATAGGCTGTTTCTTGTTGCGTTCTTGTGCGTGAGCATATCCTCTGGTCATACGACACAGCGGCCCAGCCGTGATGGCTCAGACGACTCCAATCCACTGCTCGACATGGCCTCGGTGTTCATTCAGGAAGCACTCAACAGCCAAGGCGGAAGCTCTGGCGGTAGCGGTTCCGGTCTGGCTGGTGTGGCCTCACTAATCGGCTCCTTCATGCAGGCGAACAATGATGGTAGCACTGGCAAGTCCGGAGGCTCCGGAGCTATGCAAATTATATCCGGTCTCGGCAGCTTACTTGCGGCCAACGGCAATGGAGGTGGGAATAGCGGTGGCTTCGATCCATCGATTATCGGGAACGTAATTGAAATGTTCACCAACAACGATGCCGACGATGTCGGGGCAGCACGCAACAAACGCGATACGAAAAAACAAGATTCCGGCATCGGCTTGGATTCAATTCTTCAAATCGCTTCTATGTTTATGAATTCGCAGCAGCCGCAGCATCACAGCCAGCAGAAGAGATCAATCAAGAACAACAATGTCGAACAAGACAACGGCCTCATCAGTCTGCTGCCAATGGTTATGCAAGCGATTAGTTCCTTCAGTGGCCCAGAAGGCCAACGTACCCAGGAGAAGCACAAAGATCACGCTTGGGTGCTTCCGCCTTACCTAGAGCACATCCATGTGCTGTGGGATCACTTTTCGAATTCCGATTTAGCCGATGCGCTTTACCAGAAATCTGGAGTGAACGCTATTTTAAAGGTTCGTCTGGTGACTCTTATTCCTCTGCTTGCGTGTGCGACTGTCTCTCCGACTGACCCACATTTTTCTTTTTCAAAATAACTCTTTTCCCTCTTGTTTGTACCGACGTTAATATGAATGTATTTTTTTTGTTTTCTTTTTGCGCATAATTAGGGATTCAAGGGTCGTGACGGAAAAGTGGATTATGATAAGTTGTTTGAATCACTTAACAATCAATCGTTCCGTCGTCGTTGGATTAAGGCAGCAACACTTTACCTTGCCGATTGGGCTAACTACCTAGCCAATCCCGAGGTGTATTTGAAGTGAGTACAGAAATATTCAAAAAATTATATGGGCAGGGTTATGCGAATTTATGTAGAACTGTGTTTCGAATGAAAAGTGGTTTTGTTTTGGGTTAAATTGGTGCTCTTAAATGGATGTGTTCGAAGAGTTCGTTTTATTCGTTGTGATATAAAATGTATTATGATGTGCGATGCAATTATTGTCTAAGTTATCACATTAAAAGAGTAGAAAGTATGTGTTTGTGGAAAATAATTTTTTAATGGTGAAATTCTTAAAGTTCAATATCAAGCAATGTTTCATCAGATCGCATCAGCTATATAGAACTTAAATGCCTCCCTACACAATTTTATAGTTTATGAACCGCAAAGTGCAAGAGCTTAGAATGTGTATAAGGACATAGAAAGACGACGTGTTCAAAATGTCTTAATCTTGTTGGTGTATACTAAGAAAAGCAGATATTGTCTGAGCGATGACCATAAATCGGCATAAACTGTCAGGGTTTAATTGAATTAATTTTTTCTAGCAATTTCCTGACTGTTCTAAATGTACTGTGATATCTGTCAAAATGATTTCTGTACCTTTTCGCAATATCTTCATTTTCCGCAGTTCTTGACAGTATGCCAAACCCACTCCCTGAACCTATCAGACGAAGGTGTGATTCAGTACTCAAATTTCATTGTCTCTTATTTTTCAAAGAGCCTTCGATATGCTTTACAGTTGAATTATTAAAAAACGTGCCACCCCATGAACCTAAAAGTCGCAAAAACTGAAAACTCGTCGAAAATTTATTGATAAAATTTTTGATATTTCAAGCCTAATCGCTTTCCGAACAATGGTGTGCTTTCTTGATCTTGGAACACAATTCTCTGCTTTAAATACGGCCTTATGCAGTTTACTCATACAACACTCGTTTGAAGTCTAACAAAACTTTAAGAACCATACCGCCAAGCCGCCTCTATCTATATTTTTATCCTTCACGTTTTTTCTGCCAAAAAAAAATTGCTGATCTTGTCCCAAAGAACATGCAATACTATGAGAAACAGAACTAGTTTTTTGCAGTTAGCCAAAATGACTTCTTACGGTTTATACATAATAATCTAAGCAGCTTGAAAAACAAAACATTAACACTGGTCAACTGTAAAAGACGAACAAATAAACCACCAACTAAGTGCTAAATAAAAAAAACAGTTAATTTAGAATGAGAGGGAGAGAGAACATCATCAACAACAACAAAAAGTGCTTAAAGAAAAGAATGCTGCTAACAACAAGCAAAAACAAACTCCACACCATCAGCGCAAAGAACTAGAATGAAGCACGGTCTCTGGATGAGCCATCACTACCAACGCACAACGTACAAACATGTTCCACGATCGTTTTGGAGTCACGGTACAGTTAGCCTCGTGAGTGGAACTGGATTTCTTTTGCTACTTCCACTTCTTTCTTTCTCTCGTTTGGATATCCAAAAGTAAAATAAACGTAGAGACAGAGAGAAGCAAATAAAACGACGTCGATGATGATGACGATCACGACGATGATCGTATGAGCGTTCTCGGCTCTGTCCATTGCTGACCCAGTTTATGCGTCTAAATGGGCGTTTCATAAACTCTACTCACATGCTATGACGCGTTCTCGCTACAAGCCATCACCACCTTAATCCGGTGACGACGATAAGCAGCGAAGAACTCTACCTATTTTCAGGTGTGCAGGCATTCTAGATTAAAGCTCGATCGAAAAGTGTGTCAGAAGGCGAAGAGACTCGGAGGAGTAGCGGCCGTCGTGGTCGAGAATACCCAATTGAGTGTATTGCTTTCTATTCGATTTCGCTGATTGTTTTGTATTTGTTTGGAGCTACCGTACGGTGCGGCGTTTTATGTCAAGTACAGATAAAAGTTGGGAATGGAAATGAAACGAAAGAGCGACGAAAAACCGTCGAGAGCCTAGGACTGAGGGGAAAAACGAAAATACAGCAAAAGGAACGAATATGGGTCAATCGTCGTTGTGCAGATATTTGCTTCTTATTCACTCCGGGCCGTTGGAGGAAAAAAAAAATATATGAGAAAACCGAAAAAAAAAAACATTTAAGAATACCTCCGGTCGTTTTGAATGGAATTTCGAGTTAATGCGTTCCAAAGAATCAGTGAAAACCGAAAGTGCTTGAATTATTTATTGGCTTTGGAAATGTGAATTCTTCGGACTCATCAGCAGACAGAGGAGCGGGCGGGAGAGAGCGAGTTGCCCATTGATATCAAGGAGAAAAGCACCAGTGAAAGTGCTATTTAGGTCCACTCAAAATCTTACTGAATTTCATAAAAAAAAGTTATGGATGTGTGCTTGAGAGAGCAGTGTTTTTGTTTTTTTTTTTGCGAGCCCTCCATTTCTTCACTGGTACAAATGCAAAATTTTAATGATCAGGGGATTATGACCCCATGGGAGTGGTTTCGGAAGCGAATCTCACCACACGTAATTCTTAATGATCCTACTTTCAGTCTCACTTTAGAGGCGGTGAACTGTTGAATGGGAGCAGCACAATACATAATCTGTGAAGATATTTATTTTCTTCCGAACCGCGGCAAAGAAGAAACGTGTGGTGCTACAGCTCATCCATAGATCGGGTCTTCATACGTACCCCACAAACCCAATGTTCGAGAAGGTAATTTGCAATGGATTTGCTGTAACGATTCGATTATGTAAGCGAACTGATTTTTTAATATTTATCAAGGGATTTGTTGTTAAACTAAGGGTCTTTTTGGATGATACAATATAAGGTTATCTTCAGCTGTCGCGGCGTTGTCATTTCGAATCGTTTGTCGTTTATTCACATGCCATGTGTCAAAAGTTACGTTTCTGGACTGAATGTTCATCTCTTATTTTTCCAGAAGACCGCACCTTTAGACTAATTGACAAGTATCTCAAATTACACCTTCAACAGCTATAAGTTCGTAAAATATCAATAGTTCGCATGACGCGAAGAGTTCCTAGCTTCTGATCCCTTGTGGACTCAACTAATGCAGTGACTTATGGTTTTGAAATGAGTAAGCACTCTGTTTCCTGTCCTTAGGAAATAATGCACTTAATCTCTTCACCAGCGGTTCCATCTCAAAATTTTAAAAAAGGAGACTGTCATTAAAAAGTTATCTCAGTTCCGCATTTAAATTTAATGTCCAGCTCCAGTGAACAATAGATCTTTTAGTAAGTACACATTCAACTTTCTTGTAGTGGCTAAAAAGGTTCTAAGGTCAAGCGTGACATTTTACTCTTCAACCACCGGTCGATCACATGCAACAGGACTGGCAGAATAGAAGTCTTGCAGAACTAGACATTGACTCTTGGAATTAGCCGTGTTACCTCAAAGGAACGGAATTATAAATGTGGCCAAATGTGATTCATGTCGTTTTTAGTTTAGTTTAAAAGGCATTTTTTTTATTTATCTAATGGTATTTTAAAACTAGGTATAAAACGCTTAACCTAGGTACGACAGAAATGAAATCTTATAACTACTTACTGGCTCTATGCGGGCGCTCTAAGCTAAACTATTGATATATTTGTTTTGTTTTTGGCTTTCGGCGTCATTGCTAGTTATTTTTTTTTATAAAAACTATTATTTATTTTGTAAAACTAAGAAAACTATAGTTCGTGTTGAACCTACACCTAGCATCTACCGCACTGATATTGTGCTCTGTATCATTTTTTCACAAGCGAGGGAATAGTGAACTTCTATGCCGGAACCTGACATTTTTAAAGAGTTACTTTCTCTAAACTTAATTTTATGAACTTTATCGGGCTTAAGATTGAAAACTCGTCATCGCATCACATTTCTCTCATTTCAAGTGTGAGTTGGGAATTTAGAAATATCTCCACTACAAGAATTCATCACAAAATACTTTCTGCTATTTATAGAAGAGACTTCTCACAGTTAACTCTTGAACCAATGGTGTGACGGGTGTAGCTGTAAAGTGGCACACTGAATTTTTGGTTCAGCTTCAGCATGAGAGAGAGTATGAGAGTATCTACTTTTAAAAAGAAGCCTGAATCTTCTACCACCTAGCCACTTTGACACTTCGATCTGTGTAGATCTATTGCATCTACGGTCCAAAGGACGCACTGCTTCCCTTATAAAAAAAAAGTACGCCCGAAGTGGCGGAGTTTCAAGATGCATGTTTCTATGGGAAAAACGGATTCGAATTTCTTTGTATGTCTTCTTCAACGCATAGCCGACATTTTGGTCAAGTTTTCCAAGTTTCGCTTTGAGGGGAGTACGTACACAAGTCAAATGTGTTTATTTTTATTTAATATTTACCACAAATATTAAAAGTAAACATTTTCTGCATTGGGTTGGTGTATTCGTACTTTAGGAACGTATCCATTGTAGCCAAAAAAACGTGTGATACCACTGTTTCTTTAGAATGCTCCAGGCAAAATTTTGTTTTTGTGTCAAGTTATAGAATTGACAGCTTTGCTCAAAGTGGTTTCAAAACAAGATCAAGATCAAGCAAATCTTTAAAAATCGTTAGCGTTACGTACTAACATTAAATTTTTTTTTTACCGATCGACATTGTCACACATTTTGCAAATGGACGTTTGACAAGCAAAACCACCCAGATACGTAATTGACATTTCTATTCTTGCATGTCTGAATCAAAACCCCGATCTAAAAGTCTCCCAGAATGATCAAAAGAATTTGTGCTTGTCTATAGTTCAGCTCAAGCTGCCATATTTGATGAAGCACAATATCCACGTGCTGTCCACATCGTGATGAAAAATATGATACACTTGGAAAACCGTTCATGTAGGAAATACAAATTTTTCTTGCTTCACATCAACCCAGACGTTTGTCTGATTTATTTTCTTTCTAAAAACTCTGTACAGATGTAGTGAAATAAAATTGAGGAGATAACTGATGTAACATTAACCTAAAGATTGATAAATATCTCACAGCCAAAAATAGCTTTCCATGTCTCTTAATGTTGCGTCCAAAGTTATGCATCAGCGAAAATCATTTGCCATTCAAATCCACTTTCATTCCACTCCTCCTGACAACCACAGATAAAAAAAAAGTAATTAAATCTACACTCTGACTACGGGGAATGACAAACACGCACAATAACATTTCACTTTTTTTTCGCCGAGTTCAAAAGGCTTATGCAGATAGATGCACAGCTAAATGTTATTTTGACTGCTCTCTCTTTGCAGGTATTTCCAAATGGCGCAGCTCATGTTCAACGGATTCCTGAAATCTCAAGGTTACCCGAAGACAACTTTCTTCGAGCCGAGTCGCGCCAGTGAGACCATCTCCAATCTATTGGACCACGTCGCCAAACACCATCTCAATGTGAAAATCGACTCGAGAGCATATGTCAAGCCAGCTGTTGGATACGCTAAAGAGCTCTTGAAATTGGGTCAAGCACGAGGTCTGCTGCAGAAGTTCAACGCCACCGAACTCAGCGATAAACTGACTGACACACTTAACCTGGAGGTAAGCTAAGCTGAGATTTCTTTTGTATCTTTCAGTTGATTAGTGATTTACATTCACTCTATTGTCGCCAACGTTATTTGCGTTCGCTTGGCTGTGGCTCGTATTCCCGGAAAGAAAATAGTCTGTCGATCAGCCCGCACACTGTGTGCTGTAGCTGACTGTTTGTCCGGCCTAATCCCCTTGATCACGACTGGTCTGTGGAACATTTACTCCACTTATCAGTCTTAATTTATATGTCGTGCATATCTGTGGTAGATCGATTTTCATGTCTTCCCCATCTCGTCAACAGGTCATTGAACCAGTTCTAAAGGTCCACCGTGCATACAGGTTCGTCTCCAAGACACCCCATTGCGACAAGTATGTGCTGTGTGAACTTAACTCGTACGAAGAATCGAATGAAACAACATCGCGGGGTCTAGTCGCTGGATTCAAGCCAAAAATCATCAAAGTCGGCAGTATGGCCGCCGCACTATTCATTAGCACCGAGACTGGCACACCATTTTGGACGCTCTTCAGTGTCATCACCCAACCACATAATTGCGAGGTGAGTGAATCAGAACTTGACTGTTAATTTCGTCTGTCAACATTGCGGTATTCGCAACAATGAATGCCGGAATGGGGTTATGAGTTGCGGGGTAATAACAGGACATTCGTATTCTTGTCTTGCAGGTCAAGTATCCAGTGGACTGCAGTGGATTCCACGAAGGAGAGGCTAGAGTAACGACAGAGTACATTCACAACGAGCTGTAATAACTTATTAACTAATTAGACTATTGTTTAAATGTAAATAGTATTAAAAACAAAATAAAAACACAACCGTAGAAATTGACAAGATGATTTTTCGTTTTTTTTTATGTCATTCTAATTTGCAATTTTTCTATTCATCGAAGTGCAACGACGCATTATGCCGTGAATTTCTGTCAAAAAATAAAATTTAAATTTGTGCGTTAAGTCGCTGGGTTACGAGTTTATTTTAAACTTGTCGAAAACCTTGGTGTGTGAGTATGGTGGAGTCACTGTGAATCACTATGCGGACACTGTGTGAACCCTATTGTGAATGTGCCTTTCCCTAAATCATTCTCTTAGAAATCAGAGATTTAAAAGACTCAAATTTGTCACATTCAGAATGCTATTAATTGTATAATAATAATAATTGTATAATAATGTCGTTGTTTTCTATTTCGTAGGAGTGCTGCCAGATACCATTAAAATTTGTAAAAAGAGTAAATTCGGTAACAAGTTGTTGGTAAATGGCTCTGAAATGCAATTCCTCTAGTAATAATTATTGCATTTGATAATGCTTGTGCAAAAGATGACAATTTTTTTAGGGTGTGCTATCAGAATTCAATTTTAAAAAAAATTTAGCTTAAAAGAAATGAGTAAAAATTAGGATCTTTATTGCCATATTTTGGTATTCCATTACAGTGAATGTGAGAAAGCGTCGAAAACTGTTGTTTACCTTAGTGATTCACGCTTTATCGCCTGTCACAATCAGAAAGAGTTCGAATCAGTTTTAGCAGTGAATCAATTGTATATTCGGTCAATGTTTAATTATTACTTTATTTGACACCTTTACATCTAGTACTTTCTGAATCCAGCTTTCTTCTTATGACTGATCACCGTTTAGTCACAGAATGAATGAATGGGTCCATAGCATGGTCTTGATAAATTTTTTGTGTGAAGTCTTCGTATGCGTTTGCGATTTTTGTCGTTTGACTCCGTAGGCCCAAAAATTGAGCTCACATGATTCAATAATATCGAACGAGACATCATATGGGTTCATTTATATTGATATTGTTTTTGACAGAATGATCGTGTTTTTCTTTCTTATCATGGCAAGTTCTGTTGAAGTTATAGTAAGAAAGACCTGCTCAACTTGCATGGTTTCCTAGACGTACTGCAGAACTGATCTTAAATCTGCTCATTACAAGCGGACTCTTTCTTTGTTTTTTTTTTGTTACAAAATAAGACTAGTTGCACGTTTTACAACTTATGAAAAATGGACACTGATGATTATGAGAGGGACGAAAGTTACGCTAATCAGTCGTCAAGTCAATTAAAATATGTTTCTATCTGCAATAAAATTATATTTTTCATTCGCTTATACATGTATATACGCTACATGTTTAACAGTGTCCTTCTCCACTAGTTTATTGTGCTGCTGACCAAAAAAACGTTTTGAAAATGCCTTCTCTAGTTCTTCTTCATATTTTGACAGACCCAATCCATACCCTCCTACAATTAAATGACACAGTTTAATAATTCTTCCGATGTAACTTCTAACATCCCCACCTTAACACCAGTTCCTTCGACAGCTGAACATGCCTGAATTTGCCAGGTTCTATTTTCAAGGCGTATCAATCCAATGCTCTCTGCTACTTCAGAGGCTGCCATTGCGTTGGGAACATCCTGTTTGTTTGCGAACACGAGCAAAGGAACTCCTTTTAATCGATTGTCACAAAGCAACTCTAAAAGTTCATCTCCCGTTTCTGCCAATCGAGTACGATCAGTGCAGTCGATTACATATATCTATATGTAGAAAAAGTGGTTAAAAGCTGATCTTGCAAGGAGAAATTAATTCACTTACTAAAACGTCAGTATTTTCAAAATAATTCCTCCAGTAGGGACGAATTTTCGATTGACCGCCAATATCCCAGACGTTAAGCTTAAAGCCATCGGCTGCAACAGATTTGATATTAAATCCGGCCGTTGGAGTTACCTGAAACAATAGAAATTTGATGGCAAAAAGTAACAATATTGCATGAAATAGCTAACATGGGATATCTCTTCGGATGCAAGTTGCTTTAAAAGCGTTGTCTTTCCGGCATTATCAAGGCCAAGCAGTAATATTCTAGCTTCTCGTTCTGGATTTGGTCGGAGTTTTCTCAAAAGTGATAGCAAACCCTGCAGATGAATACATATTTTTTGAAAGTAATTTAAAATGTTTAAAATGTAAATATAAATTTTTCACATGTAGAGATGCCAAATACTCTACTACAATTTGGATTGTAATTTTGTGGAATGTAAGTCTTTGACAATCAGCTGACATTTGTCAACATGCCATCTGCACAAAATTGTTCGCTTTTAGAGAACTGGTTTCTATGGCAATTTTCGTGAAAACAAATTGATTTAATTGAATTTTTCCGAAGGAGTATTGTAAATATAAAAAATTAGCATTTTGCCTTATACAAAACATTCTCTTCTGTCAAAAAAACTCACCATGACAATCGAATATAGGGGTCAAAACTTATGGTTTATGGAAAGGTTCTAATAACAGCAGTATTCTGTTCTGAAAACTGCGGGTTTTTACGGAAGTAGCTGCAACTATCGTCGAAAGAAACTATTAAACTAAACAGTCATACACAACGCTCAAAGAAATGTGGTATTTTTGTGGCTTTAATGGCTTTGGACAATTCGGCAAAGCGCATGCCAGTAGAGTTTTACGGGTAACAAGTGAGTTTGGCACGAACGGCAGAATTTTGAAATCATCAACTTCCGTTTACATTTTTCAGATTTTGCTCTAGACTGTCCAAAGGATGATTTCCTGATATGCCCCGCGTGGAGTTGCAATTTTATAGCGATAGAAAATGAAGTTCTGCTCTCCGGATTCGTTCACAGCCATGATAGAGAAATTGAAAAACTTTCGTTTTTCGACAGGATTGTTGCTATTGGGGCAACTGACAAACATTCCCTCATTTTGCTGGAATGTGGAAAACTCTTTAAGCTGAAAAGGGATGACTTAAGTATCCAGGAAATAGTATTTGCTGATGTCGACGTTGTGCCTAGTAGAAAACGTAAGATTTTCAACAGTGGTCTCGGCGAGAAGGACGTTGCTCAGGTGCCGAAGATAATTCATGTGGCTTGTGGGAATAATTTAGCAGTGGCGATAAGTAGCAATAATTCGGTGTTTAATATCCCTACGAAAATTCATCAATTTCCGGCTCATGAGAAAATAGTCGCACTGCAGTGCGGATTTGAACACGCCATAGCTTTGAACTCAAATGGGGATGTGTACACGTGGGGAAATGGTCTGTAAGTAATTAAATATTGGCCTCAACTTTTTATTTGAAATGTTTTCTCTATTGCCTTAGACGCGGGCAATTAGGTATCGATGATTTGCGAATTCAAGAGTCACCAATTCTCGTAGAAGCACTCGCCGGTATAAAGGTAAAAGCACACATTCAGTTGCACAATTGTCTTGAACATGCTGTTTTGCAGATAATAAGCATCGCGGCTGGTGGTTGGCACAGCGCCGCTGTGTCATCGTTTGGTGACGTCTACACGTGGGGATTCAACTGCAATGGCCAACTAGGAATTCGAGTTTTCACAGCCGGTGGCTGTAAAAATCCCACAGTTTATCCGCTACCTCAATTAATCGATCTCTCCCAATGCGAAGACTGCACGAGATCCGAGAAGGAATGTAACGTGGTGGATGTATCGTGCGGGGCACGGCACACCATCATTAAGACTTCATGTGGTTCAATTCACGGTGCTGGTTGGAACTGTTATGGTCAGCTAGCGTTGCCCGACGCTGAAAGGATTGTGGATGAATTTAAAAGAGTTCCCGGTGTGCCCAAAGCAAAATGCATTGATATATTCTGTGGCCCATGGAGCACTCTATTCAAAGTTGACTAGTTTTAATAAAATTCTTTTTATACTCTCTATTCGTTGTTTCTTGAGAATCGTGGCAGGGCACTAACGTCTGCGCACTCTTTCTCCCAAAACTCGCTATGGACCTCGTTAGCAACCTGAAGCGGCAGAATGTACTCATCAAAGTCACCATTTATTATTTTTTTCCGAATTTGTTCTTGGCCTAAAACTTCCAAATTGCTGTCCAAGTAATTTCGAGGTGTACATAAATTGTGTGGGTATCTCGTAAAGATGAAGTTTGGAGTAAAAGCTTTACTTAATGTCTTTCGAACCAAAAATAAGCTGATGTTACTGCAAAAAATAAAGTATTTATTGTGTCATTGAAACATGAAACATGGATTAAATTACCTTGATGCAATAAGTTGCAAAAGAAATTCCACTTGCGAATGAACATCACACAAAGATTGGTCAGAGGACAGTGATTGCTCTTTTATCTCTTGCTCTTCAAGAGAGTTCTAGACACAGCCATCGTAAGTGATTGATAAGTTATGAATCAATTGATATTTTTACCTCGAAACATTTGAGAATGGTTGGACTATAATCTAATAGAAGACATTGCCATCCATGCTCTGAGAAGTGCTTTAGCTGTTGAGCACAAATTGTTGCGGCAGAAATGTAAAAATCTTCGGCTGAAGCACTATGGTGGCACGAAAGGATTTTTCGCGTAAAATCTATCCACACCGGAAGGATCACATCTATTTCTGAATGCAGAAAGAGCCCGGATGCTATCATTTTCTCCCACCATATTCTCGCAACCACAGCAAAGTTGGATTCCTCCTCTTCATATGCGTTGTCGCTTATTTCAATACTTGAATTTTCGGGTTGAAAGCAATTACAGAGTCCTTCCTTATTCATTGTGATAAGATATTTTCGTTTTGTTGTATCGTAGTATTAATTTGTTGACGAAAAATCTGATTGCTTATATCAAATGACTTGTTTGTGATTTATTGAATATCTTGAAAATATATTTACTTACTTTTTAGGCATTCTCAATTCTTGATCACTTCATATAACTACGGGCGTGGTCTTACTCTCCATTTTGAATATGGAATCTGGAATTCAAAGACTCTCTTAAGCAGTTTTTTAATTCACATGTTGCGTTCAAGTACACGAAATCTACAGTTTGCCTACATCCTCATATTGGTACATTTCGCGTTTCCGCTAATCACCTTTCTTCCACACATGAGAGAATGCTGCTAGAGTATGCGTCTTGTCCATCGAGATAACACTGTTGTTGCTTACGGAGAAGAAAGAGATTAATTCATCATCGGATCTCAATTGTAGAAACTTATGTGAAGTTAACTTTTGGTCAGAAGTGGACAAGTTCCTTAATTAATTCAAAACCCTAGCTGTACATTGTTGTTTTGTTCACGAAGGATGTGAGTGGATTTATTATGCAAATTCACATCCTAGCACTAACTAGTGTTAACGAAATCACTGAAAGAACCAAGGATCATTTGGTGTGATGGCGGCTACCAGATCCATGTGTTTAGAGAACCTGGTTGATAGTGAGAGCTTGGCTAGAGGCATTATTTGGTGCCACGGGAGGTCAGGAGCCCGTAACACTAGTTCCAAAATGACCGTGAGGGAGGCCCTCTTGTGTTTTGTCTGACTGGTTTGAACCAGATTGTTAATCCTACTGAATCATGCCAATCGGTTAGGGGACTTTCCCGGTACAGTGTGGAGTCGCATTCTGTCGCTCTCTAGGTAGCAGCACCCTCTCTGGGTGCGGCAGAGATTTCTTTCTTTTTTCCTCACTCAGTTTGATACTTGACAACTAAGGCGCTACCTACGACTCTTGGGAAAATAGACCCTATCGTAGGAAGCGGTAAAGGCAGGTGATGGCCGTAAACCTTCTTAATTCCTGACCCTACAGTCAGTAAACCTGGGCCTCAAACAACATGGCTTTCTAGCTAGCACAATCTCTCGTCACCTGCCTCGATTTGCGCACTCCAAGTTGGTTGAGATCCTTCTCCACTTATGTGTGTCATCTCAACATAGGTCGGATTCGAAGACTTTTCGAACCGGAACAAAGTTCATACGCTCTACATGGCCTAGCCATCTAAAAACTTAAGTTACCGTTGAAAAAAGAAAATAATGAGTTAACAGTCACCATTTTTCCCTCTGTTGCGAATGATGACGGTTTAAACAATTTTGCAATATAATAACTGTATCCGTATGGGCCATCCAAATTATATATTATTTTTTGGTAAAAGCAATATTTTACCATCTGAATTCAACTCAATTACTACATATATGAACACAAGCGAAATATAGGAGCTGTTCCTTTTCGACACATTGTTCTTTTTTGTAACTAAATGTTGGGCATAAATGTTTTTTAGTCGGTTGCCAGTTAATTTGCTTGCGATAACACCAGTTAGATTTTGAAAATACGGAATTTCATGCAAGTCTGAGTGTTTTTGTAATTGGTTTAAAATGAATTTTTCTAAAAATTCCTCACTGCAATTTTTCGACCACCATTACTCATTGAAAGTGCTTGCAAATGAAAATCGTCAATTTTTCCCCTTTCTTCGGCTGTCAAAATTATTTTTTCTATTTGTATGAAGAAAACTCCACTTAATCACTTTACGTACTACTTTTACATTTATATTTGGCATCTCTTTGTGGGAGAGCATTTGAAATTGAATTAATAACAATTTTTGTCTGCAACAACAACAACAGCCCACTAAGGACCAAGGTCTAGCTTTTTCAGTAATGTTTCGTGTTGTGCCTATAATCTTTCGCCGCCTCCGAACGGATTTGAGAAGCTTTTTGTAGACAATTAGTACTCTTTGAGTGTTGTCAGCAACTCGAAAGAGGTGGTGCCGTGAATAATGCGAAGTGTCCCGTCCTCGAATCGAACCTAAACCTTCTGCGTGTGGATCTACGCACTTACCCACTACGCCACGGTGACCACTAAAAGATGCATTATCTGGTATCCGGGAATACAAATACGTAAGAAAACAATTGTTTCTTAACAAAAATTAAGTGCGTCGAATCAAGTAAGCCGCATTGTATGTCTCTTTATTCCTTTATCAACCAACAATTTTATTCTATTCTACTGATCTTGATTAACTGGGTTCAAGATTGATTGATGATTGCTCGGTTGAGCATTGTCAATATACAAACTGTTTTTTTTTTACTTGAAAGTCTATAGTATTACATCTGAATTCCAATCTCGGTTAACATTTCCTTCACATCATCTTATCAAATTGCCTATATATCTGGAACATTTTAGATTACAGAGCGTGCATCCGATTAAGTAAGTTTACTTCTGAATTTCGGTATGAATTTCCGCCTCAACAACGTGCCACTCCACCTGGCATAGTCTTTTGCCAGCTATCTCCAGTTACGCGCCCCAATATGTTTTATGGTTTTTCATCATTTCTGTGAGCCATGTTTGGTAATATTTCCCCTGGCGATGTTACCTGAAAAGCCTTCGAGTCATCATAGCTATCTTTAATGTTCCTTAAGCGGATTCTTATAACAACAGTTAATAAACCTAGAGCAGCATCTTTTGCACATAATGTTCTTGTAGAAAACAAAAAAAAATCGTGAGTTCCTTATCAGTTGGATGCCAAGTGCAAGACACTTCTATAACACGCCCTACACACCTTTTTGTTTCTCGATTTCAGCCAGGAGGTCTCGTTTCCAGCTGCTATTTCCTTTTAAATTAATTGTTTACATCATTTTCAAAAAGCTCAAATTAAAAACAAGGAATTAATTTTTTTGAACCAAGTGTTCAAGAATTTCCACGTCCATCGTGCTAACCTTGGAGATCTTTTCCGAGAACAGTCCATTCACTAATTTTGCTCTTCAAGGTGTTCTTTGGCAATCGACCCCTCATTATTTGAATTTGCACCTTGTGCGATGTAAATCGTCAAAAGAGTCCATCAAACAGCTTAATCGAGAATTCAGCTGCGAAAAACAGACAACAGCCTATCTACCCGATCCTACCCCAATCTTCCTCTTCCAAGTAATCGGCATCCATTCTACTGCCACACAGAGATCCCTTGTGGTGGATCGTCCGCCCCACTAACGCCCGTACATTAAACTGTAATTACCAGCAAAATATAAGAGTGTATGCCGCCACCACACACTTGTATACAAGTCATTCCCGAGTGATTCATTTTTTTTCGGCTCGCAACAGAAACAGAAAGCCCGCCAAAAACCGGCGCGGAGGCAGCTACAAGTCAAAAATGCGCCGCAACTGTAGCACACACAGAACGAGCAACACGCCAGCTCCTGCCCTGCGCAATTTTTATCCCTCCACCGCGGCCGCATTACTCGACGCCGACGTGCATTCTGCGCCTGTTTACATGACGTGCAGTTGCGCTGCTTATTTTTAGGAACACTGACCATGGACAATAACATTGACCCCATCAGACTCTGCTGGCCACGAAAAAACGTCGAAAATTGCAATTTTCGTATATTTCTGCTGCTCGTCGAAGACCTCAGAGTGTGCGTCTGTGTAGTCCGTGTGGTGTGTGTTTGCTGGTGCATTTCTTTTTGGCCGTTTTCGCTTTGCCCTCTCATTTTGGTTCGTTAATCTTGTTTGTCAATTTTTGCTTTTTTGCTGTCGGCATTTTCCGCTGTTCTTGTTGTTTTTTTTCTTTCTCTCTTTTCGGTTCAAGATTGGTGCTACTTCCTTTTTTGCGTTGCCTTTGACGAATTGTAATCGAAAATGAAATTTATACACACAACGCGCTTGGGTTTTGTGTGTTGTGAGTGGGGCGGGAGCGTATGCCGTTGCCGATGTCTTGGACTGTCGTCGTTCGCTATTCTTGGAGGGTAGCTGCCGGTCGAGTCACTCGATAGGTTTTGAAAGGAAAACGATCGAATTTCAGTGCTGTTTTGTACTGGACACGTTCGCAATTTGTCATTGAAAGGAAGCCAGCGAGCAATGACCTGCAAGTTGAATTGATTGTCGGCTCATGGGTTTCTTGTGCTTCATACAACTGAAATGGTTTAAACATAACTTTCAAGTAAATTTTAAAAATAGACTATTTTGAGTGTATGTAACGATTATGAGACGTTGTTTTTTTAAAGCATTTAGCTTAAAGGTATTTCTTTGTCAAGCACTGATTGACGATGGTGAAGTGGATAATAGGCAAAATGAAGACACTGATACTACTGCAGGCCAGCAATTTATTTATAAATCAAAAAGGGGTTTATTCATTCTTTTTTATTCTTTAAGTGGAGTAGGACTCCAACGTCTTGAAATAACTTCTATTGTAATTTTCTTGCAAAAATGCTGCAAAGTCCTTCCGTTCCTTCTCTGTCGTTAGTTTAGGTTGATGATCGTTCTCGTCGTGCCTGGTTTTCAACTTTAAACGGTTTGTGGCACTTACAAAATTTTGTTATCCACAGACATTGCTCACCGGAGGCCTTCAGCATCTTTTCAATGTTTCAACAAGAGAAATTTCTGAATTCTCACTTCTCAATCACTTTAGGTTGAAACAGTTATTGAATGGAAGAAAACTTAAACTACAGTGAAGAGTTTAAAGAATTTGCAAAGCATATATACTCTTATCAAACAGAAGTTTAATTAATCTAAATGATTACAGACAAGCAGTATCGCTTCTGTTTTCGTGTTTTTTTTACTGTAAGCTCGAATCTAAAAATGGTGAATGATATAAACGGAATGCCTGGTGATCTATTCAGAACAGGAGGGGAGCATTACACCAGCTACACCTACACCTACATCTTATCAAACTGAGCAGAGCTACTTAAATTAACCGAATTCATTAGCACACACAGATGTTTGAACATGATTCAACTCGAAAATAAATCGAATCGGATGTGTGAACGTGAAAACTTACATCCTTAGTGGATATTTTTTGACTAACAAATTCACACAGTGTTTGAAATTTTCGCCCGAACTGAGTATATGTAAGGAGTAATTGGAAGTGGAAAAAATCGTCGGTTTTAGACTCGTTTCACCATAGGAAAGTAACGAACCCGCCTGCATAACTTTTTGTATGTATAAGGTAACAGTCATCTTAAGCATTCCTTGTGCCGACAGATACATGATTTTTTTTTACATGATGTGTCATCTAAGAGATACAAACTCTTGCCACCTCGATTTACCTCGGTTGGCACACGACTAGTGACAGCAGTTTTTCTGACCGACTTCTTTTGAGCATGTTTGCCATTTTTTTGAAACATCCAAAAATGTCCATGTTGACGACACCTGCAAGCGGGAAAGTACGTAAAGTGAAGGGCCCGGCTATACTCCGCCTAGTTTGTCGTCATACCAAAGCGTGTGTTTTGCTGTGTGGTTGCCGTGGCGTAGTGGGAAAGTGCGTCGATCGCCACGCAGAAAGTCTAGGTTCGATTCCCGGACGGGACACATCGTACTTTCTTTAAGGCACCACCTCCTTTGAGTTGCTGACAACACTCAAAGAGTATCAGTTGTCTATGAAAAGCTTCTCAAATCTCGCCGTTCCGAGTCGCAAAAACCAGTAAGTCCCTTCTACTCGTGAGAGAACATTAGCACGCACAAAACGAGTAATTGTTGTAGAAGCTAGGCCATGGTCCCTTGAGGGCTGTAGTGCCGCTCAATTCGAATAGGTTAGGTTAGTTTAATATGCAAATTTCACCATACTTAGGCCCTTATAGGCTCGTTGTGATACCAGACTTTAGCCTGAAAACAATAAGATACGAGCTACTATATTTGATGGAAGTCTTATTAAATTTTTGAGCAAGATGCTCGCAAAATTACACTTGGCAACCGTTGATCAAAGAAGCTGTAGTGAATGAAAAATGTTTAGCCTAGACGAATTGTGAAACGCAAGCGAACACGATGCGATGAGTTACAAGCAAAGCAGATTGATGTAGTTTTCGAAAAAAAAAAACTTCTGCCGCGGCTGTCTGGTGTTGACTGTAAAAGGGAAAGAAGTAGAAGATACCTTCAGGGTCATATGAATGTGGCGTTGTCCCGATTTAGTAATTCAGTAGATTACTTCTTAAATACTTCACCTGTCGAAAACTAGTTTCCAATTTATTTATTGTATCTAACGGCTACTTAAGAACCATTATAAAGTGCCTATCCTATTCTCCCTCCTTCATACGAATTGCATGCATCAAGAGGGCCCTACCATGGGAGGGAATGCGCAATATTTCGTCCACAAAAAAGCAAAAACTTCATGCATCCATTAAGATTCAATTAAACGACATCTTCCCTTTGCGGTCGTTCCGAACGCAAAATATGCATGCATGCAGATCGTCTGTCAGTCCCTCATAAACACTTTTATTAAACCGCGACTTTTCGTTCGCGTTCTCTCCCCCTGCCACGGTCTCCGGCCTAACATGCATTATTTAGTTCTGCACTTGTATTGGTGCGGGGAATATATGTACACATTGGCGAGAGCTGCAAAGTCAATTAATTTTAAGTTGGGGCAGGTTTTTTTTCTTCGCAAAGCCTCTATTTTAGGGGTTAGCAACCTCGCGTCACACCACTAAGTGGACATTGGGCGATTGTTAATGAAAAACGCAGCAAAAAAGCGAACAAATATTGAGAACCATCGCAAAGAAGAATGTATGAATGGGGAACAAAAAAGATACATGTGCATGCTTGCCTGAGTACATGACGACATGCATGGGATTATGTTTCTTTTTGAGGTTATTTTTGCTTAGAACATTCGCACGGCCACCATGGCTGGGGTTGCACCTGTACGTGTACCTTTGGTGGTCCCTTTTGTCTCTGGGTGTTATTCTTTCCAATCTTTGCATAAACGGGTCAATATAACGAAAATACGTATCAGCGCCATGTGCCGCCGTTTGTTTGGTTGGTTTATTGTATCTTGTTGACAGCTCGGTGTGGTATTAAGTGTCAGTTGCGTCATTTGCTGAAAGCCAATGACCGTGCGACACAAGGTTCTTGTGTATCTCCTGATTTTACTTTTTTATAAAATTTGGTTTCACAAGTAGTTGTGAACATTTTTAAAACGTCTTTTGGGGCCTAGGTGTATATTGATGCGAGTTGATGTGTAAGCGTGTAGTTTGCTTGGAAAAAGTGAAATTCAAACGAAATAAATTGGCCCCAAGATTCATTATGAACACATTTAGACTTTGAGTAAACTGATCGAGAAGAGACAAAAGTTGGCTATTATTGTATGACGAATCAACTGTTGACAAAACATAGCCAAATCACGCTTTTGTCTCTTCCATTCTGCTCTTATACATCCCAAAGTTTTGTCAGAATCACTAAGTTCAATGCCTTTATCATAAGTTTCTCTTATAAAAAGTATTTTCTTGTATAGCGCTGGGCGGCCGATGCAGATACTATTGTTTTGTTTATTTTGTTTTGGTTTTAGTGTTATACAACTTTAACACTATTTTCACTGGCCTCAAGCCTGAACAACGCTAAAAAAATATTGATCTCAATTTTCATAAGCGAATTTCGTTTATCGACGAATCTCACTTTATGTTGAGTGGATGCGTCAATAAGCAACACAAAAACTGACTGATTGTTACATCCACAAAAACTGAGTGTTTAATGTGCTCTATGGGTTGTTGAAATATTTGGTCAGCACTTCGTTAAAAACAATGCTGGCCAAAACGTTGCAATCAATGGTGATTGCTATAGAGCCTTGATTACTGACTTGTTCTTGTTCATCAATTACACAGCCATGAAGTGGAGGATCTGTAGTTTCAAAAAGATAGCGCAACATGTCACACAGCTCGTGTCGCAATGGTATGAAAATGTTTGGTAACCGCATAATTTTACGTTCAGTTGAATTAGCTTTCAAGATTTTGTTATTTAATCCCGTTGGACTATTTTCTGTGAGGTTATGTCAAGTCAGTCCACGCCTATAAGCCCGAAACAATAGACCGATATACGGCCACAGATGTTGAAAAAGGTCATCAAAAGTTGGACCTCCAGATAAGACTACGTCCAAGCCAGCTGTGGCTATCATATGCCAGAAATCATGTTAAAATAATATTGCCAGCAGATTGTCTTTTGAATAAAAAAAATCATCGTTGCTTTATTCCATATCATCGTTCTATTCCTTTCTAGAAACAGCCTATAAATTCGCCGTTCTGTGACTATTTTGCAGTGACTTATCTGTAGTCGGTTAATTTTCTATATCGTCGTCTACAAAACCGCCCTTTTGCCTTTTATCAAATCTTATGTTCGAGTTTTCCTACGAAATGGAAAAAGCACCTGAAAATGGTCTGACCTGAAACCACACCCTTAGACCCCTGATATGGTTTCAGACGTTTGCACAAAACTCTCCCATTCCATGCCTCTCTCTCTCCTTCTATTCTCTTCCTCTAAAGCTTCAGCCAATGATGTGATTTGACTTTGACTAAGGACAAGAAGTATTCGTAAGCCCACCGTAATACGCGCCAATTATAAAACCAAAAATGAAACAACACAATTTTTTTTATATATATTTTTGTATATTTTACTTTCAATTACCTCATTACAGTATAATAAAATACTGAGTATGCTCCAAGTTCACATCATATTAAAGTTATTTTACACTGTGATTTGTTTATGTCTTTTCTTTTGTTTCCTTTTTCTTCATTATTTATATATTAACAGTAGTGAAAATTATAAAATTTATTTTTTCCTGAACAAAATAAATATAAAATTATACTAGTTATTCCAAAAATATAATTTGTTTTCTTGTTTTTTTCTTCTTCGGTTTGTTTCCGTTTTTTTTCTTTTTGTTTTTGTTTACATTTTACTTTTCATACTCCATGTTTTTATGTGTTTTTTGTTTTTGCTTCTTCTTGGTTTGGTTTATACATCCATTTTATGTTTTGTTTGTTATGCTTTAAAAAATGCTGTTGTGTTCAAAATTTCATAAATTTCACATCCATTCTTTTTTTCATTTTTGATTCTGATTTTTTCCCTTTTGAAGCACGGACTTTTTTAGTGTTTTTGTTTATTATTTTTCATTTTGGTGGTATATTGTTGTTCACTTTTTATTATTCATAATTTCTTTTTTATAAGTATTAGTGTTAGTTTTGCACATTTAACATAAATTAAACAATCAGTTTATCCTTCATTCTTTTATTTTAACAATTTTTCTACATTTCTTATGATTTAATCAACTTTTTGATTTTTTTTTTAAAGGACATGGGAGATTTGGTTTAAAATATAAACGACAATATCTCATCGAATTTTCGATCCGATTTAGGGAAATAATAATTTAGTTTCAAAATCGTATACATTACTTTTTGAACGAACAGAATCCATAGAGATTTTGTCTTCATAAATGAAATTTTAATTTCTAACTTTACATTCTCTCTTAAAGCTGTGAAATTTCGGTTTTCATCCTTACAACTTATGATTACAAAATAAAGTATATAAAAAACTGTAATTTTTTTTCTCTATCATTATTGTTTTTAAAAATCCAAAGGCGTAGTAGCATTTTTTTTGTTAGTTCTGTCAAGACGATTAGTAATTTTTTTAGTTATACAAATAAGCAGGGTGCTCACAGATATTTACAAATATAGTTTAGAAGCCGCACAGAATTTTGTTTCCTCTTTGTTTTTCTCACAAGATTTTAATTTCCCTTAAATGTTTTCCTTTTAGTCATTTTTGAAGAGTTTTATTTTTGTTTCTAAATTTAGTTTGGAACTTTTAATTTAGTTTTGGTTCCGTTTATAAATATGCAATGTTAGTTTGAATATTCATTTCTGGATATGAATTGATTCCTAAAAGTTTCTTGTTTTTAGCATGTCAGAATAGTACGCCTAGGCTGGAGTTTGTTTTTTTTTAATTCATTTGGTCCCTGAATTATATATTTTTTTCTTTTTTATCATCATTTAAAACGATTCTTAGTTCCTGTGTGTTCGGTTGTATTCTGTCCATTTCTTTTCTTTGTCCTAGTGGTTGGAGTGATTGTTTATTAAATCCAAAGTTTTCTTTTAATCCATCAAAGTCTATATTTAATCTTAAAACAAAACTAAAAAAAATAACGATTGAAGGAAAAAGAAAACATGGTCAAGCACGTTAATAATAATTTTTTTCCGGAAATTAAATTTAAAAAACTTTCACAGAATTTTTCTTTTTGCTTATTATCATATTTTATCATTTTTCATATACCCATTATGAAGTTTTTGTTTTTTTTTTTCATCTTGTCTATTGTTGGAATTTGAAGTAATCGAAAATTGTTGTGTGAAGTTGGAGAAAATATTAATTGTGTTAGGCCTTTGTCACGGCCAGGCTTTGTGGGCGTCGGCTGTCTCAAGGATCCACACGAGCTAAATAGGTGATATTCGTGGGAAACGAGTTGGAAAATCCCTAACACAATCAATATTTAATTTGGTCTATTGCAGTTTTATTTTATTTTTTTCTGTAATTGTATTGTTTTTAAGTTTATTGTAATATTTAAGTATTTCAATTGCTTTTAAGTAAAATATTAATAAATGTTGAATATTGATTTCAAAGTGTTTATCTATTGCTGTTGCTGTATATGGGTTTCAGTATATTAAGTAAATATTTTGCTTTCTTATTTTTTTGTAATCTCTGTGTTGATGGCTTACAAATGTCGCAGAATATCGGAAAGTGTAACCCTTGCATTCTGATATGACGGTGTTAAAAATCAAAAAAAACAAAAATAAATAATTAAATTATAGTAAGTTGTAGTTGTTACTTTCAAAATAATTCGTACTCTCGAATAGACTGAGGGTAATTTAAACTACTAGAAATGTATTTTTCTTTGGATGTACATTGTGCATATGTTACTGTTGACACGTTCCGGGGACATTGGCAAAACTGGAACGTGTTAAAGGGTTGATGGCAGAGCTTCTGCATCGAAACAGAAGCGAGTAACGAACTTTATTTTGTGGTAAGAACGGAATTCTGTGTACAAAAATTTTGTCAGTAAGATAGAGTAACAACGGACAGAAGTAACTTTGAGGCAGGAAAATACTTTGTCTATCGAAGATCAGTGATAAAGTCCTGAAAAGATACGTTTTCAGAGTGATCAAAGTGTATAACTCCTGTTTCTTACACTAAGAAGGAAGTAATGAAGTAAGCCCTCCAACGAAGGACCAACTAAACTGCATATGAGACATTTATATGTAGTTTCGTTGAATCGGAAAGAATAATGAAGAAAAAGACTCTTGATCCCTTCGAGATGATGCATATTTAAGCCTTCAAAATGGGCTGGGGCTGATGTACTTGTTGGATGTGAGTGCAAACATGTTTGCAAACGTAACATATTTGAAATAGTACCTGCTTTTGTCTGGAGCTCCAACGTACTTTTTTTTAACTTAATTTCGTTGCGTAGTTGAACTCATTAATTTCATCTGTTTTTATAATTTATTTCGACGGCAAGTTGTGAACTAGTATTTTCGACGATTGGGAACAAGGAACACATCAATAGGCGATATATGTATTATATTTATGCATCTCGTGCACAATCATATTCATGAGGCGTGTTACCTTAAACAATGTCGGACAAATGGTATCAACAAGTTAGTGGAGAGAATGTTAAATGCCATAAACGTCTACATCGAATACATAATTCAGTCTAATCAGAAAGCTGTGACTAACTCAAACCACATCTTGGTAGATATCCGACGTAAAATTACGCTTAGCAATCGATGTTTCTTGGATCGGAAACATTTTTTACAAGGCTTTTATACTTTTTGTATAACTCTACGAAGGCGAATGATGGACGAGGAGCAAGATGGCAGAGTATATTCCTAATCCTTTCGATAGAAAGATTCTGCGTCTGGTATGGGTGGTACGTCTGTGTACGTTTAATCGCGAACTCTATAAGCTGCAGCAAGGGCGAGTGAACAAGAATGCTCCAGTAAACAGGGTCAACGAATCTTAGCCTCCAGCTTTGAAATGAGAAGCTCCTTATAACGAACCTCTGGTAAGAAGACGAAAGCAGATACAAGACAAATTGGTCTTGATAACTGTAAGAAGCTTGCTCGGAACCATCAAGGATGTAATGTTGACCTAGATTAAACTCAGATCCTCTATGGGCCGTTGACCTGATTAAGAAATTTAGTAAAAGCTCTGTGAACTTATTTCCCAAAAAATACTTGCATACTTTTATTTCTGAATCTCTTCAGAATTATACAAAATCCGTCCAACACACTGAAGTAGAAATTTGGAGTGCACAGGAAACAGTTCTCTAAATAAGAAGGCTCTTAAGTCCTAGCATCCGACTTTGAGAGAAACGGGATGATCGAACTTTCGTTATAGCGATTTAGTTTGTGACCGTGGATATATGCGAGCTCGAGCTTGATGATTAACGAATCATTGAGGATATTGAGGATGGTAGATGGCCTACAGAAGCAGCTTATGCCTGAATATTTCTTCACCTGTGGTACATGATGGGATATTTATTTGAAAAAGTTTTCCCTTTGAAATGTACCAACTATAACCCAAAACAGTAAATTTGAGATTCCTCGAAAACAGGAAAAATTTAAATTGTAGTCGTCTGTATCAATGCGAACATTCGATTCGTACTGACTTAAGGTTCGAAACGAGCCGACAATCAGAAAATCACCAAAACCCAAATTGTTAAATCAGTGACAAAAAATGAACGAGAAAATTAAAACACAAAAGAAAAAAACAAAACACAAATTATAATAAAAAAGCTTCATTTTCCAAAATAAAAATACATTTTTTACCAATATTCATTATCATTAAAACTATTTTAATTTCATTCTCATATTAATTAAAAATATATATTCTTTGAACTTAAAAATCTAAAACTGAAGGTTTGAATAACGAAAACAAAACATTATTTACCTAATCATAATCGTAATTCATCTGTTTTGTTTTTTGTTTGTAAACTCTGCCCCATCTCAATCTTTACAATACAAAATGCATTTACTTATAAGGAAAAAACCTTCATTTTGTTTTCATGCGTTTTTATCTCATTGTGATCATCTTAAAAAATATGGAAAAATTATATTTCTTTGTTTTGAAGTAATTACAAAAAATATGCTGTATATAAAATGTTGATATATCGAAATTAAAAATTAATAATATTGTTTAGCAAATGAAAAATAAGAAAATATATATTTTATGTATGCTGAGTACAAAAAATAAAACGAACATAACTAAACTTAATTTTTCATCGTTTACAATTTACGATTATTGTTTAACAAATATGTATATTTGATATTTTGGAGTGTGTTGCCGTTTGTATAAGTATATGTTTTCTTCTCGTCGCTTCTATGCGAGAAGTGTTTCTTTAAACTTAGTTCACTATACTGACATAGTTTTACGATTTGATGATGAATCCTCTTTTGTTGTGTTTGATTTTATTTCTTATTACACTTGCTATAGTTTTGTTTATTTATTTTTCCGTCTTTTGGGTTTTGTTTTGCTCATAAAAACAGAAAATAATAATTAAAATATGAAAACCATCATACAGAGACAAGGCTGAACACTTTCGATTTCTTCATTTTTGTAGTTCAAACAGTTTTTTTGTTTTTTGTGATTGCAAACAGAAATTCAATTTACAATTGATAATTGAGTCTGAATTTGGATTTTTTTCTTGTGTATGTTTTAAACATTTTACTTTTGCGTTTTTATCTGCCTGTCTGATTACATTTGACTTTGACAAATTCTAAAAGAATAACAGCTAAACTTACGGGCTATTGTATTGTTTTGTATTTTTCTTTTTAATATTTATTTTTCTGTTTAAATGTATTTACATACTGTAGAATGATAGTATTTTGAGAAAGAAAAAAGCATATTCGAAAATTAAATGAAAGATATTTTGTTAGTTTGTTTTGTTTTTTTTTTATCTTCGATTTACGTCAGAAAACAAAGCACATCTAGACTCGTATAGTGTTTCCGGTTTCTCTATGTGTGTGTTCTGCTAAATTATTTTGTTTTCCTTCAATAATTTGTTGCTTCGAAAGAATGTTTTGTATTGTACTTTTGTCAGATTTTTTACTTTGTTTTTAGGTTCTATTCCTTTCCTGTTAAATTAGAAACAAAAGTTTGTTTTTTTTTGTTTTGCTTTACTCTTACTTTATTTTGTTTTCTGCATATAATTGTAAAAACGAGAAACTATGTTTTTTTTTTAAATTCTTTAATTCTACTTTACAAGAAATAAGAAATGTTTATTGGTTGTTGTTTACTTAAGTGGAGTTTCCATTTCAATAACGAAGAAACAAAAACAGAAACGATCAATATATGCATATAACTTAACGGCAAAAAAAAAAGAAAACATAAGATTGAACTTAATAACAGTGGGTAAACAGGTTCAACGAAAACAATTGGAAACGGAAACATTTCTCTTTAAACATCATGGAATAATCTTTAAAAAAATGTTGATAAACAAAAAAAAAAAATGAACAAAAACTGTATGGAAAAAGCAGAGAAGATCTGTGCAAGTCAATTGCCGTCTCTCCTAATGTATATACCTAAGAATAAGAATAAAAACATATTGATGATAAATAGTAGAATGTAGTAGTTTCATTTATATTTTTTTTTTGCTTTTTTATGTTTTTCTCTTTTAATTTTATATGTAACTGTAATGATTTTTTTCGGTTTATTTAATTATTAATATCTATTGTAGTTTATGTAGTGGCTATTGTTAAATGTTAAATTGATTGGTTTTTTTAAATTAATTAAAAAAAACAATCGACTGTCGGCATAGATTGATTAAAGGGGATTTGTAATTGTTGTTGTTGCTGTTGTGTAGTTTGAATGCAAATGGTATGTGGTTGAAGGGGAAACGGTATATGTATATAGTATCTATGTATATTGATATATGGATGAGATATATGTTTTATATGGATATTGGACATATATTCATGAATATTATATACATACATGGCTGTGCTATTGTTGAGATTTGTGTTTTATTGTTGTCCTTGCTGGTCTATTTGAAATGAACTCGAAATATTTGACTTTATTCATTCGATGGCGTTTTGTATGTTTATTCATTATTCCGGTATGTTGTTAATGTTGTTTGTATGTGTTTTTGCAGAGATTATTTGCTCGTAATTTTTTCGTAATTTCAATTAATCTTTCTGTTTTCAGAAAGAATTCAACAACGAAAGTGAATGAAAATTCGACGAAAAATAAATTAAATTTGAAATTGTTGATCGATGATATGCAGTTAAATTTCAAGTAGCTGTGCCTTGGACTATAGCTCGTCATTTTTTTTATCTGATTCTGAGGGAGGCTTTTAGAGGAGGTTATAAGGTTGCGGTATTGTTTTACAATATAAACAATTGCAGAACTTAAAAGGGTTAAACATCGTGTTTTGAAAAGGATTTTTTTATTGCATCCCTTAATTAATGCGAACGAATATTCTACGGAATGAATATTCTACGGAATTACATTAATTTCTTATCTTTTAAAACTAAGACATACAAAAATTAACTGATTTCTTGTCTCACTACTTATGAAGGGTGCTGGGTTAATGTCTTTCTACGCGTGTACACCACTAGAAATAAATGGAAACCAAGCTTCTGCGTTATAGACTTAATGATCGTACATGCTTAGTCTTGGTCCGCAAGAGAACATTACTGCAGGTTGAGAGAAATTTGTATAAAACATCCAAAACTGGAGTGAATACAGCCACATGTGCATTCGTCAATCTTCGAAATATTATAGATGTGAAACACAATGTTAACTGAGGTTAACATGAATCACTCATATTCTGCATCCTATCAGAAGGTAACCAGAAAAAAAAACTGAACTGAAAGTGGGGTGTTCCCTATATGTAAGAGCGTATAGAGTCACCAATGACTGATTCGTATGGTCAACGAGATGCGATAAAGTTCTGCTTCTAAAAAAAAAGTTCTACAAAAAAGTAGCTTTTCGAAAAACTAAAGTATTGAATAGTTGCATCGTTTCAAAAAAGGTAAAAGGTCAACCGCAAACAATTTTCGCTCGCTGGTTGTCTGTCCCCCGCTCTACAGACGAAAATATTAAAAAATTAGCGAAGTCAATTTGGAATATCAAGGACGGATTTTTGAAGAAATTGTGGATCTATTTTCGTTGAAGTTGAATTTATTATTTGAATGTCAGATATGAGGATAAGAAGGGTGTCCGCTGAATTCTTATTTCGAATGCTGCCATCACAGCACTTTTTGGTGTAAACTTACACAAATTATACAGAATTTCTGTTGCTTTTGTGAAAATAGCAGACAACAATATTGGGCTTCTCAATATAATTAAACTCAAGAATCGCAGACCTAAAATACACAGAATAGATTATGCGAATTGCCTTCGCTCTCCTTTGAACAGATAGTAACCGCTGACACACAATGAATGTTCCTGCTTGCAATCATCGATCGTAGCTTGTTAAATTAAAATTAAAAATAGATTATAAGAAAATAGATTTTCCGGCAAATTTTCCCTATAAGAATTTCAATGAATTTCCTGTGCATATTCATTAGTAAGAGAAAATATTATTTTGTAATTCTTCTGTAACCTTTTTCAATATATTGTTTTCTTTGTTTCTCGTTTTTGCATTTCTTAAAAAATAAAAATTGGATCTAATTGTTTAGCTGAACATCTTTCGAAAATGTGTATACTCTTTTTTCCGATACTCGTTTATTTTACAAGGAGAGCTTTGCCTTGTCTATTAATTGAAATTATCCTTAAGGACAATTGTGTAAAATTAAAAAAAACAACCTGGAACGATAATCAAATTCTGAGTGATTATTCATTCAAAATTCAAAAGCAATCAGTTAATTTAGTTTTAGAATTGTTATTTTCTTGTTATGTGATGTGCTTGTGCATCATTCAATCACTGGGCATTGTTTGTTTTGTATTTCGTTTTTGCTTTTCTGCTTCCAAAAAAGTGGCGCTGATGTGTATATTTATAACTTTCTCTTCTTTGTTTTTTTTGTTTTGTTTGAAAAAGAAAAATAAAACAAAAAATATTAATCATATGTGTAAAATAAAATAGAGGGAAGAAGTTCTCATATTTAAAATAAAAAAAAAATTATAGTAAAATAATAATTAAAAAAAAAATCTACTAAAATTTAATCAATTGCACTATAAAATTCAATTGGAACTATATGTACACAATATACTTTTCATTTACTTTATTCACAAAAAAGGAAATAAGATTTAATTTCCATTTCTGATAACTATGCTTTCGTTTTGCTCTCTTATTTTTTCCATCTTTCCATTTGCATTTACATACGTTTATTCTCTTTCTCAATTCTCACTTATGGTTTGCTTTTGTTTGTTAAATTTTTTGTATTTTTTTTCATTTTTGTTAATGCTTTGTTTTTTGTTTTGTTTAATATTTTATACTCATTCCTAAATATATCTATTTTTAAATAGTAATATTATAGTCAATCTTTTTTCTCTCCGAAAATAAAACACATACCTGAGGGATTAACAATATACAATTTTTTTCTCATTTCGCTCATTCTCCTTCATCGTCAACGACTTGTTTGTGTTTTTCTCATTCTCATTCCACTCTTTGCAATCTTGTCTTACTTACTTTCATTCTTTTGTTTGTTTTTTTTTTTTACATATATATAGAGATATATAGTGTATAAATATTTGTGTTTGCTTTGCATTTTATATTCCCTCCAAATTTATTTAGAACAAAAAAAGAACATTCAATTATTTATATTTTTTTTCTATATTAAAATACACAACTAATGTTTATTCATTTTGTTTTTTTTTTTAAATCTTTTTCGCAATTATATTATTCTCTTGTTAAACGCACACTCTGATGTCATTTCAGTATTTATGGTGATGTTTGTTTGACTCCCTTTTGGATTTCATGGTTGTCTTGTTGGTTTGTGTTTTTAAGGACAAATAATCATGTACAGGTGAAAGAAAAACTAAATCGAATCAATTTCTTTAATTTAGTTATTTTCTTTTCCTATTCATTATTAATTTTCTTGTTTCTTTTATGTAAATAGAATAACTTGTGTTTTTTTTTTGTTTTGCTTTTATTCCCTATGTTAAATTTTAATATTTTAACGAACATTTTTTACCGTTTATATATCCTTCTAATTGCACTTTTAATTTTGTTTTATTTTTTGTTTCTCATTTGTTTATGTTTTATTTTACATGTATATAATATATAAAGGTTTGTTTTTGTGTATAATTAAAAAATAAGGATTCTGCTTTACACTTTATGTTTCTTATCATAAAAAACAAGTTTCATCATATTTTTTTACACTTTGTTTTATTTTCATTTGGAAATTATTGTTACTGAAATGTTTTCAATATTCATTTTTGATTTGTTGTTGTTGTTTTTTTTTTCTTTTTAAATATATATCAAACTGTATACAATTTATATGAGTAGAAAATATACGCCTGCAGGAATGATTGAAAGATTTTTTGTTTTTTTGTTTGTTTTCATTTTTCGCTTGTTTTAAAAAATACTCTTTGTTTAGTTCTTTTAGTAAAACTACGTTTTTGTTTGTTTGTTGTTGTTGTTTTTTTCTCTTGATGTGTATATATGTATATGTAAAATGGCATTTTCAAAATTATTGTAAAACTTTATTCTTTTTGTTTTCGGTTTTTTTTGGGGGGGGGGGAGGTTTGTTTGTTTTACTGGGGTAGGATGCTCGAAACGTGAAAAAGAACAATTTTATAGATGTTTTTTTTTTGTTTTAATATTTTCATTTGTTGTTGTCTAAGTATGCTATAAATAAAAAAACCTCTCAAAAGTCGCAAACAGGCGATGCATTTTACTTTTTGTTTCTGTGTATAGTTACTTGTTCCTTTTTTCTCGGTTTTCAACATGCAGTTAGTAATATATTTTGTTTTAATTATTTATTTAAGTATCCGATCAGTTTATTTTTTTAATTTTATCTAGATATTGTTGTTTTTTTTTTGTCTTATTATCAGAAAATATACATCAAAATTTTGGATTATAAATCACAGATAGTGTCTAATATATAATAAATATATTTATAATATAATAATTTTTTTTAATTTATTTTTTTTATGTATTTTTGTTTTGTCTTTTTTTATCATTTGCTAATATATTTTTGTTTTTTGTTTTCATTCATTTCGAATTTCAGTGAAAAGAGACAATGTTATAAAAATCGAATTTATTGATAAACTAAAAAATATATTCCTAAGTCGCGTCTTGGCTGGAGGGGGACTCATTGTTCAAGAATGAAATTTTGTGTTTCCATTACTGCCTGGCAGTTCCAATGGAGGATGAGTTTTTTTGCTTTTAACAATATTTTATTCGAGTGTGATAACTTAAGAAGTGGAGATAGGCGAAGAACACGGGAAAGTTTTCAGTAGTTGCAAACATTTGTAACGAAAAAATTAAAAAGAAATTTAGATTGGGAAAAATTATTGGATACGGATTGGAAAGGGCAAAATGCCAACAACAATAGATTTGAAAAGTCGGCTGGTTTCAAATAAATTTTGTTTATTTTTTTGTAGACTCAAATTTAGTAGAACAGTATGACACAGATGTCGATATTTAAATATTTTCTATTTTCACAACCTATTTTTAAATTTGGATTCGTTTAAGCTTTAACTTAGGCCCTTTCGACCACTGATTAAAGGCTGCAGTGTAAGAATCTTGACTAAGCGTGGTCCTTCATAAATCCTTTAAAGATCGTTGAATATGGAAAATGAATTTGGACAAACTGGAACAATTCAGGCTTAAAAGTTATAAGATCTCAATTCTATGATTTCGCATTAAACGAATGTGGATTCAAAAACGAAAAGAATGTGTCTATTTGTGGAGGAAACCCGTGGGTGATCTAAATAAATCAATTTTTTAATCATTAGGAGGTGGGTATATTCCGAATCAGAGTAGTTAAGTAAAATTTACTAGCAGCTTTACTGAGCAGCTGATACTCGATTCTAGTAAGTTAAGATAATAAAGATGTATTAAAAAAATCCTTGCAAAAATGAGCCCCACACAGGCCGCCAAAAACACGATCAACTTCAGCAAAACTTGTAGTTTCTTATTTTGATTGATTTTAGATGTTATCATGCAGTTTCATTTATAAAATCTAACAATGTGAACCGAATAAAATTGAAAAAATAAAATGTTTATTTATTTTATAAATTTTGTTGACACTTACTAGCTAAACAAACAAAATATTAGGTACATTTAATATATTTTTTATATGTTCTTACACATATATAATTTTCTTTTCTAAAAAAAAATTTCATTCTGTTTCCGAAAATGCATAAATGGTTTCTTGACTTTAGGTATCAAAGGACACTGGTGTTCTTCAATAAACGAAATCCTTCTCAAAATCAAAAGTAGAAAGTGTTTAGGTATAGTCGGAAAAGAAAAGTCGAAGAATGTAGCGTTACAATCTATATATATATGCAATTTTATTATGCTTTCCAAATATGTGTATGTGTACGAAATATGATGAATTAGATTATGTATCTTGATCATTTTTTTTACCAATAATTTGTTCTGTTTTTACACCTATAATTTTGATTTTTTTTGTTTTCTTCATAGATATATATATAGTACCATTTTTGCTTTTTTTTTTGTTTTTCTTGGTTTTATAATGATGATGTTATTGAGGTATACGCGACGTGAAGACACACACATATAAAAAAGTTTTCTTGTTTGTTTTTCTCTTTAAATATATTTTAAATAAATTTTGTATAAGTATATTGTTTTTTTTTTTTTGGTTTTTCTTTTTCAATTTCCGTCCTATGTTTCTCGTCTTTGTATCCATATAAGGATTCCTATGTTGTGTTTTTTTTTTGCTTTTAAATATGTATATATATATGCATGTATATATATAGAGAGATTTATTTCATTTACTAAAAATTCAGTAATTTTGTGTTGATCCAAAAGATTTTACTGTTCTTTTTTTCAATTTCAAATTTTCTTTTTGAATATATTATGTGTATATGTATTTATGCATGTCCTTGTGTTGCTTAATTTTGTAGGTATACCAAACAGACATTGATTTTTTTTACAATTTTTTGATATTTAAACACCGAAGGATTATATATAGATTTTCCTTTTTAGATTTAGGATTTTTGAATAATTTTTTTAATACGACTTCACACAAAATTGTCTCTTTATACAGTATTTAATTTTGGGTTTGTTTGTCAAAAGGGATTAATTTTGAACACCAAATATTTTATTTTCTTATACACATATATATATAGATATACATATACACTGTTTTTTTTATTTAGACTAATTTTATACTTACAAACGAATATATATTTGCCAAAAGGTGTTTAAATGTAATGTGGTTTAGTTTGCAGTCATCGTAATGTAGGGAAGAAATTAAGGTAAGAAAGGATACGTTGGTTATTGTTATCACTGTCGACTTGGTTTAGAAGAACGAAGTACTTATGTAGGAGTATTGAAATAAAAATGTTTCCTTCCTTTTCGCGGGAAATGATGGGTTTAGAGGTGGCAAAATAAGTGGTTGTGTTTGCTTAATTTTTTACTTTTACAAAGAAGTGTATTTTTAGTAATATTGAAATAAAGCAAGGTACAATTGGAATCTGTTCAAATGTTCTATAAAAGTTTAGCGATTTGGTTGCTTTAATCATTTGTGTGAAGAAAGTCTTTAAAGGGCTTAATTGTTTCAACAAGGAAAAGTAGAGGGGACTTTGTTTTTAGAAAAAAAAGTTTGAGGATAATTCCAAGTGTTAACATGCAAGACGTACTTGTAAGAGTGTTAAGATTACTCGAAAAGACTCATGCCATATTTCCTTCATCGTTGCCTTCTAAATTCTTAGTTAAGCAAATTTGGAAACTCCCGTTTTTGCCTTTCATCATCATCGTCTGAATTTTATCAAGAAGTTGACGGGCAACAAAGTCTTTGATAAATGGGAACTTAAAAGCCAAAAAAGTTCCGGTTAGGATGACGATATAACACAAACCAGCTGTTACAGCAAACTGTCGTTTTGATCGGATTGTTGTTAAGAGAAACAGAGCTAATATGAGCGCTAGAACAAAAAAAAAACCCTAATGTAACGAAAAAGGTGCCAAAAAAATTTTACAAAGAATGATTACTCTGTTTGAAAGAAAGAGAAAACAACCTCGATGGCAATGTTGCAAGCCATATGAGACGTCTCAAGGAAGCGTAGAAGGATTCACAGACCATTTGCAACGAGAGAAAAGAGGATGAAGAAATACAGGTTCTGTAGGGTTACTGAGTCTATTGGAACCTTCAGAGATTCGGGCCGCCTTCCTGGTACAGATTGTGAGAACAGTGGCGAAGACGCAGAATACACATTTTTGCTACTGCAAGCGATTTGAAGAAGGTTTGAGTAAACGTATCAATAACAAAGCTCATACTCATATGACAAAAAGTGTAAAGCAATCTTTTCCTCAACATCATATCTGCAGACTTAGCTTGGAAGGTCTGAGAGAGTAATGCGAGTCAAACAGGCCGACGAAGTGGATTCAACTGGATTCGTTCACAAACCCGGCGAAGTACGAGTAATACCTAATGACAGTCCCGACAGGAATGTGAATGGAAATGTGAAAGGGTTGACGTAATTTTTTTCGAGGTGGGTTTTCAGCATTATGAAGAAGTTTCCAAATTCATTACCAAAGCCATACTACTCTGTTCTCTGAAGCCAGCGTACAAAGTCTCTTCGTATCATGGCTTCACATTACAACGCGGCGTCTGAACATCAATAGAGCAAGGTGAGGTTAATCATTTTTTTCAGGATAAGAAGAGAAAAGGATTGTAAAATGTTGAAATATTTTTTCCCCTGTTTGTTTTCTTCAATATAGGCTTAAAATTTGTATTTCACGATGATAAGTAAGGTGGTTAAAGCGTGAATAGTATTCAAGAATATGCTTAGTAGACTACAAAGGTTCTATTGCCAAAAGGATCTGGCAAAACATCACTCATACGCCACCTAATCCCATCATTCCATCTATTCTAAAAAAAAAAACACCTACATTCAATTAGGGAAAGAAAACAAAAATCTCGCTGATAACATGAAAATCATTTCAAAATAAAAATCTCCTATCACTGAAGTGCTGAATGTCCTTAGTAACAAAAAGAAAAAAAAATCTAAATGCTGCTCATGTCTTTTACTTGGTTTCTTCGAATGTCAAAGTAAAAACTGAAAAACAAAATAAAAAATCTCAAAAAATATAAGTATCTCAAAAACCTATTCTATGTCAATATAAATTTGCTTTTGAATCTGCTGATCTATTGCTTTGAAGTTGCATGGAATTTTCTGTTTTTTGAGAGTTATTGTTGGCCGAAAGTTTTGCTTAGATTATAAGTTTTTTTGTTTTCTGATTATGCTGTTTTATTATTGGTTGTTTGTTTTATTGATCGGATTTATTGTTGTTGTTGTTGTTTATATACTGTAACTGTTTTTGTTGCTGTTGCGGTAGTGTTTTGCGTTTGGTTGTAACATCGGTTATTGATTGATTGGTTTATTGCTATTTACTGTATTGGCTGGGATATCATTGTTATATTTCTACTATCTTGTTTTGTTTGTTAATTAATCACTGAAAAAGAAATCGAAAATAACTGAAGACGAAAATAACAAATCAAAAATGTTTATAAACCGAAACGATGTAAATCAAAAGAAAAAAGTCTAGTTTTCTGCTATTTTGCTTTTTTCTCGTTTTTTATCTTTGCGTTTGCATTTGCGTTTATGTTCTATATTTTATTTACTGGTTTCACTTCTCTGGTTGTGGTTGTAGTTGTGGTGGCTGTTGTGGTGGTGGTGTTAGTGATGATGATGGTGATGGTGTTTGTTTGGGGATTTGAAAAAAAAATCTGTTCTCTGTTAGTTTGTTGGATGTGTTTGTTTTGTTTTTTTTTTTTCGATTTACAATATATGTAGATGATGTTATGTCCCTTTCATTTACAATGATTTATTTATTTATTCTTTTGTTTGTTTGTTTTTAAAAATTGCATTTAAACTTTATTGTTTTTTGTACAAGTGCCTATTTGTCGATTGTCAAAAAACGAAACAAAAAATATATAATAAATATATATATATATATATCTTTGTTATTTACTTTTTTTTGTTTTCTTTCACACACACATTTATATATATATATACTTGTATGTACCTAGCTTGAATATATCAACTTAGTATATGTATAGAAATGTTCACTTATTTATTTAATTATTTATATGTATGTATAATTAATTATACGAAATCGTATGTATATCTATTGTATTGTATTGTATTTATGTTTTTTTCTTATTATTTGTTTTTTTTTACTTTCCTCAAGTTGTTGTGTTTTTCATTTTAAGATTATGTGTGTGGATTTTGTTGTTGCTTCTCTGGTTGAATCCTATGCTTTTGTTTATTGAAATAATATATTTGACTAATATTTGTATATATACTTTAACAAAGAATTAAAAAAAAAGAAAAAAAAGAGTTTTTTTACCAAGTTTCCTTTCTTTTTTTGTAGTTGTTGTTTTATTTGTGGAGAACCAAGTAAATTATAGTTTTTTTTGTTCTACTTATACGCGTTCTGTTTATCTTTTGAAATTGCACTTTAAGTACGGCAAAAATAGAAGAGAAAGAGAAAGAAAAAGAGAAAGGAAACATTGGTGGCATTGTTGCTGTTGTTTTCTTCTTACGCACACCTAAACTACGTTCGAACTTTTCGAAATTGATTTTTCTTCGCCTAGCCGGCAACAACAATGCATCCTAACCTACCTTGCAGCTTTCTCTATAAACTATCCTCGGTTTCGGACTTGATTTGCCCCAACTTTTCGTGCAGAATACTGGTGGTGACCGCTGACGCAGTAGGCGTGACTGATAGATTATTTTCGGAGGCTTGGTTTGAGAGTGCCACGAGCCCGTGTTGGGCGCCATTTAAGTCGGTGCTGGCGCTAAGCATTGCGTGGTGCATGCCAACGGCGTGATGATGTGTGACCGATGGGGTTGCGGATGGTGGCTCGGAGTCTGTGTCTCGTCGATGGTTTCTCTCCGAGTCGCTGTTTGAGGAGTCCGATGTTGGACTGGCACGTTCGCGTTTAATTTCGATGCCCGGGTGGTATTGCATGGGGCTTGCCGACCGTTTAAGGTTCAGTAGATCGCCGGATGTACGCTCATTGTTTATCATGAGGCGCGGTGGTGGTAGCTTGTTATTCTTTACCAGCTGGTCCAGGAGGGCTCCTTGTGTAAGGTCGGTGCTCTTGCGGTCTAGAGTCTTGCGGATGATGCCGTCTAAGAATGAGCCATTCGCACTGCCGGTGTCGTAGAAGTTGTCGGCGATTTCGTGCACACCCTTGCTGCTGTTGTTGTTGCTGCTGCTGGAGTTGTTTAGTGTGTGCGATGTTGGTGGGCTGCCGATCGGGTTGGGCGGCCCTCGCTCCTCGTGGAATCTCTGCATCATTTGGGATTTGAATAGTTCGGCGTTTGCGGAGGCAAATGAAGGGTTGCCGGGAACAGCTCCGGCTGCGGCCGCTGCGGCAGCTGCTACTGCAGACCGTGAGGTGAAATCCATTTGGAGCGGCCCAAAGTTGTTGGGCCAGAATAAAGGCGATGGATACTGCAGCTGTGCGGCTAAGCTTGGCTCGAATAACGGCGGTATTTTCATGCCATTTGGTGATGTCGAAGGGAATGGTGGGTTGCTCTTGCCAGCGGCCGCCTGTTTCTGGCTCACACTGGAGCCTGCTGCGCCGCTGTTTTTGCTCAATTTTTCTAAACTATTTACAGCCGTTAGACCTGGAATGTTTGAGTTTTTAGAGGTGTTCGCCGCTGAGCCGGAGCTGTTGCCGCACGTGGTGCTGCCTCCCGTTCGATCGTCCAGCGGTGGTTGGGGTTTTGGCTCGCGTTTCCGTGGCCGCATCAGGTGACGCTCCTTGACCTTGTACTCGAGAGTCGAGTGAGGCACGCCGTAGTAACTGCCGGCACGGTGCACTGACATTTCGCCGCGCTGCACAGCCTTGACCGCCTCCACCAGACTGTCGCGATCATAGTTTCGGTACTTTCCGCGCTTTGGTCTTGTGCCCTTGCCACCGGCCAGGTTGTTGTTCGCCACATTCTGGCTGTGATGCTGATGGTGATGGTGCTGTTGATGGTGATGGTTTGAGTTGTGATGGGCTCCGATTAGATTTGGGGCGGTGGCAAAGCGTGAGGTGTCGGTTCCGCCGATGTTCTTGATCACCGATATGCTGGGCCGTTTGTACTGGTCACTGTGATCCATTGCCGTAGAGGCTGTGTGGGCGGGACTGGGACTTGTGGCGTCCTTGTTGGCTTGCTGGCTGAACGTTCGACTGATGCTGTTTGCAATCACGTCGCGCAACGACAAAGTTGACGGCGACTGAGCCTCGCCACTGTTTGGGCGCATTAGGGGCGGCGATATGCCGGAAATGTTGTTCGCCGACGCAGTCGAGGCGTTGTGATGTTGATGCAGTGAATGGTGGTGGTGCAGTTGCGGTGTTGAGGTATTGCCACCCAACAGGGCAGAGGCTGTGGGGATGCTGGGCGAGCTCGACGGTAAGTTCTCGCCATTCTTGTTGTTGCACAGGGTTGCTGCTGCCGCTGCTGCAGCCGAAGAAGTTGACGATGTTGAGGATCCAGCTACCGGTTTGTAGGACGGAATTCTTATAATACCTGATTTATCATCACCGAGCGTCTCGTTCAGGTCCACTGAGGATGCAGTTTCTGGTGTTTCAGACTTTGGTTGACGATTTTGATATGACCCCGCAGTCGACGGGTGCATAGTCGAGTTGGAGTGATGGTGCAACGGCTGCTGCTGCTGCTGTGATGATTGCGACGGTTGTTGCGACTGCTGCAGTTGCATTAGCAACTGCGGGTTGTTGATCAGGTTCAGGTCCTGATTTATGAGCAAGGCATTGAATATTTGTAAAGCTTCTTGTTGCAAGGGAAGACCGCCAGACATAAGTAAACTCTGCAACAGCATGTTCTGCAGGACAATCGGTGATGTTTGCTGCGGTGGTGGTTGTGGGGTTGAGACTTCACGCTTCGGCTGCACATCCAGTGATGTTGTCTGTTTGCTGTGAGTTTGGATATCACTATGTGTTGCTTGGTGATGCTGTTGCTGCTGGTGATGGTGGTGTGATGCTAAACTATTCTGCTCAGCACACATTTTCTGAATGCTAGCAGCTAGATTTGCTTCGGCGAATCTACTGCTAAGGTCATCGCTTGCGTGTGATGCTAAGGAACTTCCCAGAATCTTCTCACCGCTACTGTCCTCCTCGTCGACTGACAAATTCGGTTTCTCATCGTCCACATCGCCTAAGTCATCAAAGTTGCCCACATACTGCAGTGATGTGGGCGTTTCGCGTTTGGCTCCTGATGAGATTTTATACACTTTATTGCGCAACGTTGAACGTGGGATGTTGTATTGTACCGCTGCACGACGCGTACCCAACTTTCCACTCATTATATCCTGCAGAGCACTGTTGAGCTCCTCCTCGGTGTATGTCCTCCGTCCGGTGCATGGTGTGACTCGGGGTTTCGCTCTGAAATTATAAAAACAAATGTTCTTAATTTCTTTTTTGATTTTTTGTTGCTTAAATATGGAATTACATATGAAAAGTCGACTTATTCCCCTACATGCAGCCATAAAGTTATTTCTGAACGCAAGAATTCAAAGCAGATCCCACTCCCCAAAGGAATCGAGTTCCATGCTGCTCCATCTATTCATCCCTCAAAGCTGCACTCTCCCCTCACAACCCACTAATCTAACATCACTTTAGTGGACTCTCAGATTTTCGGGCGTGGCTAATTTCTTCCATCAGACACGTGTCCATGAACATAATAACGCTTCGAGAGACCAAAGATAGACATCCCCCAGCGGTGCTTCCCTTTTGTGCTTCACACCCTTAGTTGAGAAACTATCAAGTTGATTCTCTTCACGTCCTCCTTCCTTTCCCTTCCTTCAACCAGGAAGTAAATTTCAATGAAGCTCCCCCCCGCCACCGCCCGCTCATCCACACACGTCAACCCTTTTAATTTCACATAAAGGAGGAACTTCAATGAGCAAGCACTCTTCGTGATGTCGGCCCTGTCCACCACGTCGTCATGGGGTGCATCAGAGACAAAGAGTAACTGACCTCAGAAAACTGTATTTCTGAGTGCTTTTTGTCCACAACTGCGCCCATCACCACCGCCGTCACCTCCCTCCGGCGAGAGTGTGAGTCGTTTCAAATCAATATTTCACCCTCGAATTCTGAAAATAATATCAACCCCATCGTAACCTTCCTGCCCACCCCATGCACCGTTGCGCCATCAAAATAGCTGTGCACAATATTTCACTCCCCAACTAGTATATTTCGGTTTCCACCACACATCCTTCAAAAACTAAAATTCTGCTGACGCTAACCTGTTAGTTAAGACCCTCGTCAGCAAATGTGGAACGTCGACGACAATGACTATGGCAAGCATGGCTATGACGACGATGACGAAGACCAGGGCATCGATGACGGTGAGGGGGGGAATATCATGATGAGGATAATGATGTTGGGGTTTATGATGATGAGGACGACCGAAAAGGAAGTGCACTCCTCCGGCAACTTAACAGGAAAAAGTAGTCACCCCCACCACAGCCGGTTTTCGTCAGCGATAATTGGTGTGGGCACAGGTTCGAATCCGGCCCAAAGTTAAAATTGCCACTTGCGAGTGTATCTTAAAGTGATTTCCTTTCGTCGTCGCTGAAGTGGGATTTCCTCTTCAGTCCACCGACCATCCACTTGAGAAAAACCTTGCCTCATGCGCGATGTCCTAGAGCCGCTGTGTCAACTCGTGGGGCACCACTGTTGCAATGGCTCCGATGGGAGGAACACATAGGCTGATGTGGGCCAATGTGGTGCCTTGGGTTTTAAACATCTCTGTCGTTGTTTTGTGCCCCTAACACAACATTTCCGGTAGAATTGAAAAGGGGATTAGTTTCACAATGCACTGACGTGGGCACTCCGCTCTCCTCGAAAGGAAATTTCGGTCGCCTTCTGCACTTGTGGGGGATACACAAGTTAATGTGTTGACGTAACCGTTAGTGGAAAGCACACGTAGCCTGTTGCATGTTGCATTCTTTAAAGTGCGCTTGCGTTGGCATAGCGTTTCTCTTCTTATTTATCTTCTTTCTATTTTTTTTTTGACGTCGTCGAGGGTGTTTCCGAGCAAAAAAAGCGAAGCAACTGACTTTCCCTCTCACTCTTTCTCACTCTCACGTTGCCGTTCTTATTTCTTAGCATCTGCAGTTCTTTATTTTCCGACAGGGTGAGGGATGAAGCGAGAGTCGAGCGAGAAAAGAATGCAACTTTGAAGTGATGTCTGGAGGAATTTGTGCGTAGTGTGATGCACTAATGTGTGTGCATAACTGCAACACACCGAAAGCCAGAAGAAAAGGACTAATCAATATCAATGATGAACACGTTTCATACACGGACTGACTCGCTGACGCGTATGAATTGTAAACGAGTGTAAATTTCGCTCGCAATCTATTCGAATTTAATTTTTCACTGTCAGTGAAGTGCGCATAATGCACCTGAAATTCCGACTTCCTTTCGACTTTATGTCATTTCTTTCTTATCCTACCGCAGATAAGAATGGTGGTTCAGAGGAAATTTATTACTTTCTTCTTTCAAATGTTTGTCCTAAAGGGTTTTATTCTTATTTAGAGCTCAGTGAAATTGTAATTCAAATGCATGTCTGGAATTCTAGATTTTCAACTTTTGAAAGCAACAATTTTTCGATAAGGACGTTTCTGTTTGAAATATGCCAAAATCAGCGACAGTCCCTCTCTAATTTAACCAAAATAAGCTTTGAAAATCATACGTTAACGGGATCTGATGCTTATTATTTATCAATGCATAAGTCGTAGAAGGCTTCAAGTCTGGCACGTATTTTTATTATTTAGCAAATAGCTTCCTTACAAAGTTTCCTCAATAGATGGTGTTGAAATACCGAAAGGAACTCTGTTGGAACCAAAGTTGGGCGCCAAAGCCTCTAAAAAATAACGAGAAAATGTTTTTCGAGCGCTGAATGCTAAATTAGTAGGCCATTTCACATTTATCAAACAGATGAATCACTGCACCTTCTAAGAACAACTTTCTTTTGTCGATTTCACATTGCCTCGAAGATCAGTAGGGTTGCCTAAAGGTTGAAATCCTAAATTAGATTTCAACGCTGAAACTTCATGGACCTTTTACCCTCATTCAGCTTGCTTGATGCAACACTTGCCAAGTTCATATCTGTCAAAGTGTTGAACAGGAAGGTTCTCCTGGATATTTTTTGGGTGTGGTGCTTCTGTTCTGCTCCATAAAAGAGGACAAAGCAAACGTCCGGTTTTTCTACATGATACTCGAAAAGATTGGGCAAGGCTTAAAAGTCAACATTGGAGACATTATGTTAAGAAAGTCCGTTCAGGCGCCGTCTTACACAGAGAACTTAATAAGGGGTCAAATTGACTGCTGTGGTAAACCAAGTCAAAGAGAAGAAAATATGACAGCTCCATCGACGTCGTGGAGAGAGGGTCAAAATATGCAGAAAAGAGTTTTAAGTGGTTATGAATTTTGTTTAATGTGGCTCTGCACTAAACAAAAGTAAACAAAAACATACCATGACCTGGCACAGTATCGCTGTGCTTCAAAAGGCAATTTAGTAACAGATCCCTCCCGAAAATATGTGAGACAAAGCCTATCTCTATTTCTCTCGTAGAATCAAGATGGCTTTGTGCAACACATTGATCCTCGTTGTCCTACACTTTTGAGTAGAAAAATTGGCTTTATTAAAAGTGGCAAAGAATACCCTTAATATTTTCGAGAATTTCGGTCCTGTTTGGATTGCATACTGAGGTGAAGACTCAAAAGTATTATATGAGCCTTACGGCGAGAAGCACCTTGTCAAGCGTCTGCAAATAACGTTCATAAGATGGCTGCATCATGAAGAGCGTATGGACAAGCTCCCGCCAGAAAAAACAACTTTGAAACTAGGACAACATAACGGAGAAGGTCTTCGTCTAAAATGGCGCATATAAACTTGACGTGCGAAATTAAAGGCATCTGTTGAGAGGCCACGCCAGCTGCAGGGTCGTTAATGTTGTTTGAAGTAATGTTGAGATTCAACGGCCAATTTTGTAGGCTGAAGAGCGCCTTTCGCGTAATCAAACATTCACAGATACAACACTTTAGATCGATAGGCAATTTAGAGTGGATAGATAAGACTCGTGGTCGCCGTGGTAAGTGCATCGACTGCGGCGCAGAAAGTCTGGGTTCGATTCCCGGACGGGACACCTAGCATTTTTTCACGGCACCACCTCTTTCGAGTTGCTGACAACACTCAAAGAGTATTAATTGTCTATGGAAAAGCTTCTTAAATCTCGCCGTTCGGAATCGGCAAAAAAACTGTAGGTCCCTTCTACTCGTGAAGAACAGTAGCATGCACAACACGAGTAGTTGTTGTAGAAGCTAGGCCCTGGTCCGTTATGGGCTGTAGTGCCACTCAATTAATTAAGATAAGACTGCTCTAGAAAGAAAACTCCTCCACTTTGAGTCATTTTTACAACGCCATAGAGAACGCCCTGAGTTGAAATGACGCACACAAGTGAAGAAGGACCTCAATCAACAAAATTGGCGGTAGCTAGCGAGAATCCAGTCCTTCGGAGTGTAAGGGAGAAGGGTAAATTTGGTGTTTTATTTGCTAAACAATCAGACAACTTAAACGTTTTCGCTTTGCAAAATGAGGAAAAGCCTCGATTTTCCAGGTGCAGAGTCTGCATTGTCCCGCATTCTCTGAAACAGAATTTATTTTTCTCTCGCTTCCGCAAAAATATCCGTAACTTGTAATTCGAACAGCAGACATTAGTTCGTTGTCTTTTGAACTTGACTTTGTGTTAAAACAGGAAAACATGGAGATAAAAAGTGATTTACCGTGAGGTTACATTTTCAGTAGGCTTTTTTGACCGATCCACCGAGACTTTTATCAAACTCCCTTGTTATTTTCGTTCAGTATTAGTTGGCAAGTTATGCTGGAAAGGCTTATACTAAATCTCCAAAGTATATAATGAAAATTAGCGTCCTGTGAGAAATATTTTCGATGCATTTTGAGGAACATACCGCGGGAATTATCAACCTACAGAAACCACTAGTGCCAATTTACATTCACAAGTTTGCATCCCACTTTAAATAAGTGGGTAACATTCGACCGCATAGACCATCCAGCATGCAATGAGGACACCATAGCAGCTGAAGCTGAGAGTGTAAAGAAAAACAATGACGAATAGACTATATGCTTTCTGAAATTCAAGCACATGATCGATATGTGGTCTGGTTTCCACAAGAGGGCGCTGCGAAGCATAAAGCGTGTGGGAAATTAACTTGAAATCCTTTTCGTGAACGCTTAGGCTAAGGTTTTGCTGCGTTAAATTAACCTTCTAGATATGAGGTGGGATGTTTCAAGTTTTACATTTGTAGGAATAAGCCAGCTACGATTGACGCTTAAGAAGCCAACATTACTTTTGTTATCCGTGAGGTAGCAACCGCTATGCTCGATCGAGTCGGCTAAAAAAGAACCACCACAGCGCAGCGGTGGCCAGCATTTACGTGATATTAGAAGGAAATGCCATGAAGTGTTCTTTCAACAATTGGTAACAATTTTAAGTTCACTTTAAAATGTTTGTATTTTATTTCACATTACAAAGCAAAACGCAGGACGAATCATCCTTTAAAATGCATCAGCCCAAGATCAAGATATGTCCCCCACTCCGACATAAGCATCCCACTAACAGTTCCATGGACAGAGAATTAATGTTTAAATTATAAAAATCAAAACAAAGGCATGAAACAGAAGTGAAGTAAGCCCCACCCAATTGTTCTCTGACAACACTCACAGTCGCGTGTCTTTTGTTTGCCAAAACAAAAGTGTTTCCTTTTTGCAATGACACTTAATTAATAAATTATTGGACACATTATGTGTTTCCCAAGTGATTTAGGTCACAATTTTATTTTTTATTGATTTCAAGATTAGCCGGACGATAAGGGAGCCCCCGTCCATGTGTTCGGTGTGTACACGGGTGTGCGTGGGGATGTGTACACAGCGTGAGGGTAAATAAAATGTTTTAACTCATTTTTTGTTCCGCAGTTTTTTTTTCCCATTTTTGATTTATATTTTGTAACATGTTCCAAGTGTGCATCGGTCTGTATGCATTTGAGTACACATTTGCAGTTTGCACAGGTGAAATATTCCTGGGCGACTGCGACGTACTCACGCCAAACTTGTGCAATTTGTGGGTTTGCTGTGTCTTGTTTTTTTTTTTCATTTTGTCCAGGGGAGGGAATCATTTTAAATCGATATAAATGGATTATGGTTCAGACATTTAATCAATAACTACGTAATAAACGAATTGGTTGGGGTTTATCCCTGTAGACACTTTTTGGATAAATGGTTCAGGAAATATGAGGGAAAAAAACGAGAATTATTCTCACGTAAGTGTTGGGTGCCTTGCTTAACGATTGCAATTAAATTTGTTCCATGGGCTGAAATGATGATGAAAAGTGATTGAAAGGAGTGCACAGTGTGATGCTAATTTGAATAATTTTAATCTGCCATCGGGTACACTGAAATGCATAGTCCTTCATTTCGATTCGTTTTGCTGGACATATCTTAATGCGTACGGAAGGGGTGTTTATTTATTGCAACATCTTCTCTATTTTATTCTCAATTCATTATTACCACTCATTATTAAGTCCCAAATTAAAAAAATTGTATTGATGCTGGGGCTCCCTTTCATAAGGAGAAAATGTGTCATTCTTGCAACACACTTCTTTATGCGAACAGAAAAAGAAGACCGATTACTAAATAGCCAGAACAGAGCCCAGGTTCTTTGCTAAAAATCCAACGACGTGAAGCGCAGAAATGCTAAAGTAGTTTGTTTTTCTTCAGTTTAATTCAAATTGTGGACCTTCTACAAAGAAATTGATTTCGTCTTCAAATACGCCATAAAAAGCCACAGAAAAGGCGAATGAAGACATTAGTAGTAAAATCCAGTGAATTAAGTCAAATTGAGCTGTTCCTTGAAATAAAATATGACACGAGAAGAGCGGTTTGACTGACCTTGGTGATTGACTGACTATGGCGGTCATTTATTTTTATGGCGCGCGTTATCCTAAGCAAATAAAAGGAAGTAGAGAGTAGATCTAGCATTGGAGTTCCCAAGTATGACAGTGTTCCAACTATAAAAAGATTCTGTAGCACGCACAACACGAGTAGTTGTTGTAGAAGCTTGGCCCTGGTCCCTTGGGGGCTGTAGTGCCACCCAATTATTGTTATTAGTTATTATTTATGCGTCCTACTGTGGATGACGTCGACTTAGATCCTGAAAGTCCCAGGTTCCATGCCTGGAATGTTAATCGAAAGAGGCACACATTCCTACGAGTTGCTGACAACAATCAAAGAGGCATTGAAAAGTTCTCACTGTTCTCGGTCGGCAAGAAATGGTAGGTCTCCGTTACATGTGAGACACAAACAGAATTTTCTACTTTGATTCTTTGTGCACTATAGCGCCATCCAATTGATTCTTCTCGTTACACTAAACACGAGTATACATGCTTCTGTTCTCGCACCTACAGTTTGTTAGCGAGTCCAAACGGCGTGAAGCTTTCTTTCTTCTTCTTCTTTATATGGCGATACAGTCTGCATCAGGGCTGTTAGCAATAAGCCTTCTCATCTGGTACGATCTGTCTGATCTGCTGCGTCCAATTTTCATACACCAAGTTGGTTGAAATCCTTCTCCACTTGTGTGTGCCATCGGATCCGTGGGCATCCTCTATTGTGTTGTCCTACTGGTTCAGAGTTAAACTGTCGTCGTCCTGGAAAAGTGTTGTCCATGGGCTCTTTATGGCCTAACCCTCTTAGGCATAAATAATCACTAAGATAGAATAATATCACTGTAAAGCCCGTACAACCCATGAACCAAACAGAAAGAAAAAAATAAACATGGCCAAATATTGAACGCATAAATTTCCTCTCGAAAAGGGACCTGCTCTTCAGATTGTCCAGACTTTTGCGCCATACAGCAGGACAGGGATCAAGGTGTTTTATAATTCAATAATAGCTTAATCCTAAGAGAGGGGGATCTACTACTCAATTGCCTCTTGATCTCAAAGAAGCAGCGACTGGCAAGAGTTAATTTTGGGCTTCTTCGTACTATTTACTTCGGAGTCGATGAAGACGACCTCCTTCACTACCTCGAAGTTTTAGTGGCCAATGGGGACGTTCTGACCAAGTCGTTCATGTTGTGCGTCCTTTCTCGGTGTTAGCATTTACTTCGCTTCGTTCTCGTTCACCGTTGAACCTATTTTGGTCGCCTTCGCTTTTATACCAGCAAATGCTTTATTGACGGTTCGCTATGTTCGACCAATCAAGTCAATGTTGTCCGCGTATGCTTTTCTGAAAGATCATACCCTTTTGGGGTGGCGAGTAAGTTGTGCACGACCATCTCAAGAACGATGTTGAAAAACTTACATGACAGCGCGTTGCCTTAACTCAAAAATTTTTGACATTGAAGATCTTAGTGAGTTCGGTACCGACCTTAAAGGAGCACCGAGAATACTCAATCGTCATCCTGCACAGTTCGGGAGGAATGTCAATACTAAACATGGGATTCTAGATTATACCCTGATTGGATGGCTTGTAATTCGCGAGTATTTGGTCAGTGTCGTACTGCAACTCTTGGGTTTTTTCCAGTATCTGTCAAAGTACAGAGATTTGGTCAATGGTCGACGTGTCCCGCCTGAAAACGCACAGACCGTTTTTCTCGAACTCTCACGAGTAAAATATCTCCAGTATGAATTGGCCTAGAGGGCTTATGAAATTGGGTCATTTATAAGGTACAAGCAAACATAACATTATTATTGGGGAGTCTAGTTTATAGAGACTTTAACCCAAGCAATAAACATCCTGGCTAAAAGAGGTATATTTGCTGAACCGCTTTCAAACTTTTTCGAAACGCTCAGAAAATATTACGAGGTCTGGGATTCAATCAAGAAGAATCTAGGTTGTTCAGAAAAAAAGAACAGAACTTGGTGTACTAATATTTTTTCGTTTACGCCAATGTAGCTGCCGGAAATGAAATTTGTGTTCCAAGCATTGCATCTCTCAACATGTGTTCTTCTTTTTCTCCCTGTGGCGCTACAGTCCGGGCTGGATCTGGGCCTCTATCGACATGTAAAAACATAAATGGTTAACTGCCCTAAGTTTCTAAGAGTTTTCTGGAAAGTTGATGATGATGATATGGCAAGATGATACTTAATAACACACTTAATCAGTGTTCTACTAATTTGCATAACCACGTCCTAATTACCTAAATTTAACCTATCACAACGTTTCCAAAAACTCAATTTTTCTTCTTCTTCGTCAAAATTCACAACAATTCCCCCATTTAACAAACGCTTGCCAATTGCGCAACGGCATTGCGACGTTATCGAAACACAAAATTACCACACAATTGCACAGAATTTTCGTAACCGCCTCTCCTCGACATGGAGCAACCGAAGTGCATTGATTTCTGATTGCGTTTTCCTTCCCACATTCCCCCGAAGATAAGGTTAATTTCGTTACTTCTCGCAAAAAAGGCAAACCAAAAAAAAGATGAAAAAAAAAACCGACGCGAAGAATGAAACGAAAATAAAAGCCCACTGGAATGGCCCACAGTTTATTGTGCCAATTTCGATGCATTTTTCACTTTTTCCTCCCCTGCTTTTGTCGAAATTCAATGGCGATAACGAAAATTATTATCAGCTCTGATTAAATTTTCGATGATAACATTTTTAAATTGGTTGCTGTGTTGATTTTCATTCGGGGGCCGTTGCAGTGGTGCGGTGCCGTCCTTATGTACACAATGCACATGAATAAAAGCAGTGGCCGGGAGGAGGGGCATAACAAAAAAAAAAAAAAAAAAATTAATTGCTCATTATATGTAAAAGAAAAACAGTTTAACAATGAATTTGGTCGAAGTTGTGTGCGTTTTTTTTTCGCTGGCAGACGACTGAATTCTGTGCCACACACAGCGAGGTCGTGGTTGTCAAAAACAAAAAATCCAAGTAAATAATATTCGATGAGGATGAGCATATGCACCGCGGATATATGATTTTCCGAGGTGTCCGTGCCGCGGTATATGACCACAGTGGCGTGAAAAATTTAAAGAGACCCGTTCATAGTACATGGATGGATGACGGTAAACGCGAAAATTTTATATTCACGGAACTCATTAGCACGGCTTCGTGCACCGCATACTCTTCTAGGGGGTGATACCAATTTTGGAGCCTTTGTTGGCTGACTTATTGGCAGTAGCGTCTCTGTCATGGAATTCGGCAGATATGTAGATACAATTTCCTGCATCGTGAAAATTAACTAAATTAAAAAATAAGCATTCGTGTGGCAAGTTCGTTGGGTTATAGCACTTTCCTGTCACTTGCATCAATTGCAAATGTCAGTGCAACGAAGTGGACGTCTTAAGCTATATTAACTAGGTACAGACAGACACTTTTCTGAATGATCCTTAAGGTCGGCAGTTCAAGCGAATATATTTCTAGTCGCTTAAAAGTTATGAAAGCAATGCAAGGAAGAAAAGGCGTGGATCGAGCCCAGTTTGCAGCCTCGTTTGGATAACGTATGGAAGGAACGTTTTAGGCTAGAAATAAATAAGTACCCTGAAGTTGATAAATTCTGCTTTTTCAATTTTTTTTCTACAAATGAGTGATAATTTAAAATATTAAAGGTCTTGCCACCGTTAACGAAATTTAAATTTTTGTTGTCCTGTTTTTAAATTTTGTATAGTAGCAAAGGAGCATTTTGAATTCTTTTAGCAGCCTTTTAACAAAATTAGGCTCACTTTACAGGCTTTAACACAAGGTTTAGTATTGGCATATGCAGTCATTGCTACCAGAGACATAAAATATTAGAGGCATCTAACGACATTTGGCTCCCGACATTTTTTGAACACCAATGATGAGGATGATGATATTATCCGGGAATATCTTATTCCACCTTAGCGAAGAAGGGGCATCTTGAATGGTTATTACTTCTGCTCGAAACATACTACACTGGAAATTTCGAAAGATTGACTTTAGTTGGAATCTTGGAAGTAAACCTTTACAACGCTATATTTTAGTACTTGGTCAGCATATTCGTACACGGGGTTGCTAAAATATTGTAGACGCCTGACAAAAATGCACGCTGTTGAAGTATAGTGATAAAGTTTTGTTTCAGTTTAAGCTTTAACGAGGAGTCTAAGATGTATGAATCACTTTCAAGTTCAAGTGCAGCACTGATGATAAGAAGATCAGTCTCAAGGATATGCTTGCTGCAGCTGCAGCATCTAAGATCTAGATGTGTAAGATTAAGTATTGCGTCGAGGGGAGGTGGTAAGGGATTGATTGTAAGAGCGACACTGGATACCTTTGGGGTTTTGTTAACGGCATGAAGAAGTTATACAACCATTTTAATCCATGGTATCACCTGTTTTCTACGAAAGAAAAGTCTTAAAGTCCTGAAATGTCACTGTTTCAAAATGCTCAAAATCCCAAAATGCTCAAAATCCATAAGATCCAAAAATCTCCAAACACCCAAAATTCCCAAAATACAGAAATGCCAAAATCCCGAAATACCCAGACCCTAAACACCCAAAATGCCTGTATCCAGAAGTGTCCGAACTGACAAAATGGCCAAAATTCCGAAATGGCCGTTATCCCAAAAATACTAAAAAAACGCAATATTCTGAAATACCAAAAATGCGGAAAGCCAACATTCCAAATTAACAAAATACCAAGAAAAATCCAAAAACTTAAAGACAGAAACCCTTAAACTTTACACTTTTGCGAAAAATTATTAGATATTTTGAAAGTTTGTATTATCCAAGTTGGAAAGTTTCAGGGGGCCCCATACCCAGTTCGTTTTCAAAAAAGTCAATTTCTCAGAATTTTGGCGTTTCGAAATTTTGCGCTTTTTCCAATTTTTCCCCAACCCCAACCTTTTCCCGACACACACGTCCTCCTTTTTCTTCACCAAATAATCAGTAAGCGAATTTGAAGTCAAACGAATTACCGTATAAAAACAAGAGACCTTTCTTTTCATAAGACAAGCAACGGAATTTATCATCTCAAACAGTACAAAGTCCAATGAAATTAAAAACACAAACTCTCAGTGGAAGAGTCTGGTTTCCTAGACAACATTTAATTCCAATTAATTCACATAAAATCGATGAAGTATTCCGTTACAGAAAATATTTGAAAAAAAAATTTTCTGAAAAAAACAGTTTTTCAATACTTCACCGGCATGCGATGCATAAAAGCTGCATGAGTACATTTGCCCACCCCCAGCTCACATCCCATCCTACAGCACGTCTACAAATGCGTATTTTACATCTTTTTCCATTTTTTTTTGGTTTTTTGTGCTCCTTCAACGGGATCCAAAACAGAGAGAAGCAAATATCAAGGAGGATGCATCTCAGATATACACACACTTACTCCCTCACGTACGACTGCATTTACGAAAATTCAACATACACTTGAAGAAAGGACCTCTCCACTGACATTACCACCAGCATCCTTCTCCCTGTCCTCTCGCAAGCCCCAACATGTTCCTCGGCTGCTGTTTTTGTTGTTTTGTTTCAGTGAATGTGTAAGTGGGGGAAACTGGAGGGGTTCCATACACTGTTTTTTTCTACTCAAATTTGGTGTGTTGGGAATTCCTGAATGTCGTTCCACTCCTTGTTGCCATTCATAATTTACAGCTTGGCTACAAACATTTTTTCGGCGGCGACCTCTTCCCCTTGCCGCTATCGGTCCTTCTGTGCGAAGGATATGCACAGCATTAGCTAGTATCTTACATTGTTTTGTGCAATGGAAGAGGGTTGTTCTGCCGATGTACTACGCCACTGCATTTTTCTGCATATCCTGCTTAAGTGCAAGAACGCGGCTGTGCACTGCTAGGGCGGCGGTTGGGGAATGGGCTAGGTAGGGTTTTGGTGTGTTTTCTGTTTTTTTTTTCGTTTGTTTGTTAAGGATTTCAATGCCGAAAGTCATTTACCTTTTCTCTAACTCACGAAATATGGAGGAAAAAACACACACGAAAATAAAAGAAAATCCAGCGTTGTGGGGGGCAGAGAGTGAGTTTGTATCCACTTACCCCCTGGAACCACCCCGAAATGCACGCACGCATATACGAATGCAAAAGTACGAGCGCAATCCTTGTCCCAAATGGGACACCAATGAATAGGACTGTGCTGGAGGAGGGACGGGAACGGTGACGGTGGCGACAAATACGAGGACGGCGGCAATGGTGAGTTTGATGACGATGACGGAGACGACGGCGACGGCGACGACGACTACGACTGCGACTGCGACTGCCGGAGAATGGCTTCTCATAATTTTTTGTGTGTGCACATTTTTTCGCAATTTCAAAAAGGGAATAAGTAGGAGAACGCCGACCCACCCCCGGACCACTTATTATTTATTCACGTACGGGCTGGTTTTTATTCCTCCATCCCATCTGCATCTCTCGCCCCCCTCTGCATGCCGCCCGCACAGTGGGAGATGTATTTGCCTCGCATGCTCGTATGTATAGGATATTTAGTGCAGTCCTGTCATACATTATATCCTGCTGTGCTCTCTGGCTGGCTGCATGGATGCGTTGCATTGTGTACATGTGTACGCTGCACACAATTTGCGATACTTTTTCGTCATTCTGCGATAAATGCAGTAAAAATGCACTTTTTTCGGCACGACACCCGAGTTTGGGGGCCAGTTGACTGCGCTAGTGGTGGTGGCTGGTTTGGTTGGTTGCGTTGGGGTGCATTTTTACACGAAATTCGCGGAGAAAAAAAGAACGCACACAAAATCCCGCAAGAGATGGCTGTGTGTACCACTTGTACGCAAATGCAAAAAATATAAAAAAGGACGATCGATACGTTGCACTCGTTTCTGTCTGGTGCACAGCACAGTAAACTGCCGCTTAGTGTTCATTCGGCGGCCGAGGTAGTGGCGGCGGTAGCGGTGACGGTGGCGGTGGCGGTTTTCGCCATGTACTCGCACATCCTGGCAGAGGGGGGTTATCCCGAAAATTTCGTGTTTTTTCATTGTGCTGTCCCTGCACTGGGGGTATTGGAATAAAGGTGTGATTTTCATACCTCTGCTCATCGTCATCATGACGCTCGCTTCACAAGTGAACACTTAAATGAAAACATATACATTTTTTTTGTCTCGCTTGTATGCGGGTCCTCGCCTTTGTTTGGAGCTGCAGCCAGTCGGCGGTGTGGGGGATGCCTGTCGGGAGGGGGGTTTGCTCATTTCCAAAATTATCTCCTTTCTGGGTAAATAATTGCTACGGCTACATTGTCTGTGCTCTGCCGGTGCATACACAAAAATAAATAATAATCGAAAAAACAGGTTTTTTTGAAAAGGCTGTACCTCCAAGTGGGGGCTTTGGTGCGCAATGCTGGTGGAGAGGTTTATCGGGGGTACGCTTGCGACTGTCAGTGGTGGTCTTCTTAAGTTGTCGGGGGATGGGGGTCGATTTGGCTGATTGCCCACAGCTGTAGACTGTGCGTCTGTTTGTGCCGACGTTCAAGGGGTGTGCCGTGCAAGGTCATTTCAGAAATTGCTATCGCCAATGGAAAGTCAGACAGGCTGAATACGAACAAGGTGAAGGTGTTTAAGGGTGATTGTGAAAAAAAAAATCACATAACTGGCACTTTCTTCGATAGCAGTGTCACTCTATGGCTTCTTATTTCGTCTTTCCTTTCATTTATGACGTCAGCTGTATCTTTTCTCATTTTCATGAGTTGTAGACAAAGATTCTCTTAAACACAACGGCTGAAAAAATGCAAAGTCGTTTGGTCGTAAACTTGGCAAAAATGAATATGCTAGCACAAGCTAATATTTTCTTAACTTTTGCTGTAAATGTATGTTTTTGTTTCAATTTTGGTATTTCCACAAAAAATGTTTCCATGTACATATATTTTCAGAAGACATATATGTATGAATTTTTAAGCTATTTACAGCATAAAAGTACAAGAAGTACAACTTAAAACTCTCTCTTTTCACGATTCTTAAGCTTAAACGAAACTGTGACCACACAAGGATGCGAATGAACAAGTATTTGGCAAGATTGCGTCTTAAGACTTTACTAAATCAATTCCGCACAGGCTTTTCCTTAGCTCAAGTTATAGGTGGTTGTAGTTATTTTTTATAAATCGTATGGCGTACCCTGTAAGGCTTAAACATGATAACTGAGGAAAGTTTTTGTTTTAATGTACTTAGAGCAATGTAGAAAAATGATTCTTTGAGAAGAAACGGTATATGCTCATTGTCCTGTTCGCATATGAAATCACTTCCAAAAACTATGTTTTTGGCAGTGGAATAGAAATTTAAAATTTTTTTCCATAGAATGCTGAAACACTTCAAACCTTAAGAATGCCTATGTTTCGTTTAACTGCACGACCCAACGTTTTGAAATCGAGACGAGTTTCTGATTGTCCAAACAGTATTTGGTGCAGACTTGTGTCCAACACGTTCAAATCACAAAAATAGTTGCATTGCTCAAAATAATGACTAGTATACATTTTTTGGCAGGCATTAATAGTTAAAATGATCGATTCGATTGAAATTTCATTAAAATTATCATTGATTTTCAGGCTTAAAAATATTTAAAGAAATGTCGAAATAGCAGAGACTGATCGTCAATTTGAAAGTTGATCATTTTCAACGTCTTTACAAGAAATGATGGCATTTTTTAATCAACCAATTTCAATTAATTATCAAAAGGGGAGTTGGCATAAATCAATTTAGTCCACCGAAAGAAAAAGAGAGAAGTTTAGAAAGATCTGGGAGGTATGTTATTTTCCTTCTATTAATAATAATAATAATTGAGTGGCACTACAGCCCACAAGGGACCACGGCCTAGCTTCTACAACAACTACTCGTGTTGTGCGTGCTAGTGTTCTCTCACGAGTAGAAGCGACCTACAGTTTTTTGCCGACTCCGAACGGCGAGATTTGAGAAGCTTTCCATAGACAAATGCTACTCTTTGAGTGTTGTCAGCAACTCGAAAGAGGTGGTGCCGTGAAAAAATGCGAGGTGTCCCGTCCGGGAATCGAACCTAGATACTTACCCACTGCGCCACGGCGGTTATTTTCATTCTGGTTCTTATTAAAATGTTCCAAAGCGAAGTTCGGAATCACTTTACAAAATGGACGCTTTATTCAACGTCAACTATTATAAAATTCTTTAAGCGCCAAATAACGAGACTGTGGTTCATTCACAAATTCGAATTCATTTAAGTGACCACACTCCAAAAAATTGACGAATTCAGTTATTGACCACACACAGGGAATTGATTCAGTCTTCACGGTAAGGTTTGATATTTTTTTCCTAAAGAGTTAATACTTTCTGATCAAAGTGGTGCCAAGAAATAAAAGCAATTTGTACTGTATTCGCGCATTACATTAAGAGTTTAAATCGCCTCTAAAACAGGAAGATTTAAACATTTTAACTCATTGTCCTCTTGTAATGACAACCAAGTGAATATTGTGACACTTCAAATAACAACTGAGTTTGACAGGTGTCAACTTCAAATGCTACCAACTTGAAACTACGAAATGAATGACCCTGAACTTCCTAGTTATTATTAGTAAACCTCTCCAAGTAATATCCAAAATTATTCTAATTTTGTACAGAACCCAGCGGTCAGGGATTCTAAGCACTTGTCGACTCATACAAGCTGCCAAATATTATATTCGGCAAAGAATTTCAAATTATCAAATTATCTAAAGTCTTAAAGTACTGAGTGTTCAAATATTAACAGTCGATTGAAAAAAAAGCCAAAATAGAGAAAATGATCCACTAATCAAAATGAAGAGATAATTATGGAAGAACGTAACAGGTGACCGAAGATGTAAGAGGAGACTGTGCAAATGGCCTAGATCACTCCTCTCCGTCTTTATTCACTGGTCAGCTTTTGAAATATCTAGTAGGAATTAACCTCAGGGTGTCATCGTTTAGTGTTCAAGTCATCTTCTGTGAAGATTTTTAAACTAACCGTTGCTCAAAGAAAGCTTTTACTTTATTATGTTCGTTTTTTAAAAGCTCTGATCATCTGTTGATTTGTTATCACAATTTAAAACAAAAACGATAGTAAATGTAGATTGATGCTTTTTTGCGACTACTTTTGGGTTAAGGCATAAACATTATTTTAATTTACAAATAGGTTCCCAATATTCTGCTTTTGATTACATTACTCTAATTTAAGTAGAATTGACTAAGACCATTTTGGAGCGCAGACTGTGTGTAGACATACATGATTCAAACGATTTCGCTTTGTTTAGAGTAGCCTAGCAGTCAAGTAATGACTTCTAGACATAAACTCTATCTTGTTGACATTTCAAGTATTGGAGCCTATAACATTGCCAATTATCGTGAAGTACAGTCAGTCAGCAGTCAATTATTTCAAGAATCAGAGTTGGGAGCAAAGCATTATTTTTACCTTTTCATAAGCATTTCATTTGCTAATTCTAATGAAAGTTGTCTCATAACCTTTTCTATTTTACAATGCACTATTATCAACATAGTCACAAATGAGGTCATAGAAGGATCTTTGACTTTTAGATTTATCAACTGGAGCACTAAATTCTAATTGACTACGTCAGCCAGATTGATGACAGCCCTTAAAGTTTTGGTCCTCTTGGGTTACACCCCGGATAATTCTCCACGCTATAACTAAAAATTAGTCAGCCATGCAAATCTGTAACTCTGTGGTTTGGTATCCGACTCAAAAGATCACAATTAGTTACTCTAATCACATTAAAGACATGTTTTTGTTCGCAACTAAAATAATGCCGCTGTCATAAAGCGCCGAATTCCTTAGTCACACACAAGATACATTATTAATCCAACAAAGCTACAAAACTGTTCGCATTTCCACGTAAACTTAACTGTTTATAACTCAAGGACATGACTTTCTTAGTGCCACGTGCTGAGTCATATCCCGAAAGAGGCACTGGAACAGAAAAAAATAAAGAAAATCTAATTCAATCGCAGCCACCACTGTTATCACTCTCAATTACAAACTATCGATTATAATGCACTCCGGGGATTGTCTTGTATTTCAAATGTTTATGTGTGTTGGTTTGCCTCATTCCTACGTCTCTTTTAACGACCTCGACCAAGTGTGTATCCAATGCATGATGTGAATGCAGCCGAATAACGTCCTCATGGAAGGCTGTTTTTTTTCTCTCCTCCTCCTCTCTCTCTCTCTCTCTTTCAAACTTCTCCATTTTAATTATTATATCTGTACGAAGAGGCAAGACGACGAATCTGCGACGAGGAGTGAAAGCGTAGCGGAGAACCTGAAACGGGTGCGGCGAGGTGAGACGAAGGTGAGGCAACAAAGAACGCTGATGACGGCGGCGAGGTAGCGGGTGTTAAAAAGCAGCATTGCACTAGTGGGTATACGATGCACTCGTCTCGGGCACTCAGACAGACCTGTATGTGCGTGTGCATGTAAATTAAGCCACTTTGAAAGAGCCTCCGTCTTTCAGAAGACCAAGTGAAAGAGATGAATCTGTGCACGTGTTTTTTTTTGGAGATACATTTAATTTTAGGATTTTTTTTTGCCACCAACCCACAGTTCACTTACAGCGATTTGAGACTTTTTCGAGGAGTCATCAGTCATTTTGTCAGTCAATTTTCACGAAAATTCAACAGAAGGAAATAAATTCTCACTTTCGTTGTGGAGAATAATGGCTTGGTGTGGTTGATAATGTTCCAAATTCAAATTTCTTTTGTACTCCTTGAAGAATCTGGTCTAAGGGACCTAATACTGAACGTAATTGCATCGTTCCATGCGGTTTTTGCTTCGATTAGGAAAACGATTCTTCAACGAAAAGAAAATCAAGGTGACATAAATTTCAAAAAACAAAAAATCCAAAATTTGGTCCCTGTTTTTTACGACGGGAATCTGAATCGAAATCTCGAAAACAGAAGTCGTGCTTTGTCGAGTTGCCGAGTTTCGTTTTGTGATTTCGGCAACGGTGAGATCTAAAAAGCAACTGTAAAGAGTTAATGCAGCGAAAAAGTGCGAAAGGTTTAGACCAGCAATCGAACTTGGGATCGTCATCTTGAAATACCAAACATATTAGGAAATGAAACGAAATGAATGGCCAATAGCACAACAATGATGTCAAGTATGAAATACTACACTCCTTTTTATTTTTGCAGATGTTTTGAGTTGAAAAAGAAGTCGCGGTGAGTGTAAGAAGTTTTCAGTGACTTTGGTTAATGAGAAGTTGTGTATTCGAGTTCTTTCAAAGGTTCTCTTAGTTTGTAAGAGACAGCCGAAAACATCAGTGAACTGAGCCACCTTCAGCTCAATCGTTAATTATGAATTATAACTGGCGCGCCAATCCTAACTCATACACTTCAATTTTGATTTTCGGTGCAATTGCGGTTTTTACACAGTAAACATGGAATATTGTCTGCCTGCTCTATGAATTTGCATGAATACATCAATGTCTCAAAGGCTACTTAATTTTGTATAACAACTTTTTGAGTGCAGTTGTGAATTTGGCGACTGAAAACAAATTTTTTTCTTAATTTTAGAGCTCAAATTCCCCAAAAACCCTGTTAGAGTATGCAAAAATATCAAATTTTAAGCTTTACGTTAATAAGGCCCACCACATCAAATGACAGGCCTTGCAGACAGATGGACTCAGCTCAAACTCAAATTCAAACAAAACCCAACGGTGCAGACAGATTTTAGTACAATATTCCCTCAAATTTAATCAGGTTCTTGTGTGCTGTTTCCTGTTTGTTTACTCGTATAACTTACCTGTGCACATGCCTTGCGTCTCCACCGATTGAGGAATTTGGTGATGGTTTTGAACTAAGATCTAATGGCTGTTCACCCGTTAAATCACTGGGACTGGGGGAATCCTTGAGTGAGGGACTTATAGCGGCGGCCGATGTCTCTGAGGTAGTTGGTGTGGCTGAGTTCACTTGCTGAGTTAAATTGAACAATATACCTGCGAATGAAAACAAAAAAATGCACGTTGTTTTAGTTCTGTTCTGTATTTCATTACTAGTGCTTATAATTTAGGCTATTGCCCCGTGAAAGTCTGTTATATGGTTGGCGCAATGAATGAGACGTTTTTTGAAAATGTCAGTTAACATAACAGTGAAATCGAAAGTCTCTCATATGGTTAGCACAATGAATGAGACGGTTTTTTTGAAAATGTCAGTTTCGGTGTGACATCTGAGTCTTGCAGCAGAATTAAATTAACCACACTTTTTCAGACAATTGGGGCTTTGATAGATAATCGAACACACCTTGTCTTTACGCCATAGTTTCATTAACTGTCAAAAATTCAGAAATAACTATCTAAAGTCAATTCCTGTCAAACATTTGTTGTCTGGGAATTTGGCATCAACCATCAAAAGTCAAATACAAACCGTCAAAGTTCATTATTTGTTTTCAAAAATTCGCCAAAGTTGATAACTGTCAAATTTTTAATGGGAATTTAGGGCTTTGATGTTTTAAAGTTTGGTATCTTAAAGTAAGTGATTTGCGACACTAGAATATATAGATAGGCAAGAACTGTCTGTCACAAATCCCATCAAGAGTCGTTCGTCAAATCTATCCACACGGTTTAAATTCGATTTGAATTGAATAAACACACTCACTTGGATACATTGTACCTAAGCTTGACTGCAGTCCCGGTATTGATCGAATTGCCGTCCATCGTGCTGCCATCGATTCCAATGATGTCATCTTCGCGGATGCTGAATCTTTGTAGCGTGGTGTTAGAATTTTATTCGCATTGACCCTAGTATCCGGTCCCAAGCTATCACTAGAATCACTGTCCGTATCTCCTGGTGGCTGTTTACGAGAAACATAAGAACCACAAAAAATTGCACTCAAATCACAATGAACACTAGACAGCAACACACAGATGAACTTACTCTATTGGCGAGGTCTGCCTCGGACAGAGCCGGGCTTGACTCGGCCACTAATTCACCCTTCTCGTTCACTGTGAGCAGTTTGCCGTCAATGCAAAAATTACACTTCTCATTCGGGGTCCAGTCGATGGGGGGCGGTGGCGGTGGTGATGTCGAACTGATGACTGGCAGCAACTCCTCGTTATCCTTTTTGTTGCTGTTGTTGTTATTCTTGTGAATGCAATGTGATGTGGTTGTGTTGTTATTAAGTTTTATGCTTCCCTCCGTTGTTTCTAAACTGCTCTCGAAGTTTTCTGCACAAGTAGGGAGACAACGAAACGATCGGAAATTGAAATCTAGTACAAACTTTGGGGGGGACTTTTCTTTTGCGTATTTTTACCTTTTTTTATATGCGGTGACGTTAGCGGTCTTTCGTTCACGTCGAACACTTCGGCTTTGATTTTTGGAACGTCGTTTTCGAAAGATTGCTGTTGGTGCTGCTGCTGTGGCTGCTGCTGGTGTGAATTTTCCTTTGTCTTCTCCAGTTTTTGTTCGGGTTTGTGTTTCTGATCTGAAATATTGACGAAGTTAATTTGTTATCGATGGGAATGGTGTGAGGGTGGACTAGGAAACTTACTTGAAATATCGTTTTGATCCAGATTTATGATATCTGCACTTAATTGGGATCGCGTTAGAGCTTCTTGATATTGCTTCCATTTCCTGAGTCCCATTAACTCCTCACCAACCCGTTCTAAGCCTAGAAGAAACACAAAATATTTATTTAATGACTAATTGAGTTTGAAGGTTAAGGACATTTTGGTTTTGTTTGGTACAAATTTTTACAAAAAAAATATTTTGCAAAAGATGGACATTTTGTGTCCAAGGTAGATGCCGGAGTGGTCTTAATTTATAGACATGTGCCGAATTCGAGATGAGTGGACAAATGTTTTTATTTTCCTTCAGTCGCGAATGTCCGATGCGAACATAAGACAGAGCCCTCTAGCGGTAGGTTTCATTAGAGTAAACAATCAACTTGCAAACCGACAGTTGCTTGCATTCTACAATAAATAAGCCGCCAGCTATAACAGTGAAAATTAGAAACTGCTTTGCCAGATGTAAAAGAAAGATAAGAAAGACAAATGTAAGTTTCAGTCACTCACAAAGAGTTTCGTTTATTTTTTTATAACTCTGTATCGGTACCTCTGAACAAACAGTTATTAAGAGTACAGAGTCAACTGTATAGAATATAAATCTGAAATTCAGTAGGTAGTTGATCGCTCAGCAGACTCAGGTTCAGGTCATTGGGTCAAGTGCGTGAACCTGGTTGCGTTTCTAATGCGTTAAGGTCGATGACGAAGGATCGAGCGGTCTGGAGGTCTTTCGTACGTGCATTACTTCCACAACCTTTTTTTGTGAAACAGAGCCATTGAAAATGATGATGACGAGCATGGTAAGGTTCAGTTACTTAGACTAGTTGGCCAGTAGGGTGCTTAATTTATTGTTTGAGTTTCCATAAAGCTTTATTTCAAGGGATAGTCCATCCTTTTTAGTGGAGAGCTACACAGTTCCGTCTTCTTCTTCTTTTTGGTCGGGCAATACAGTCCGGAGTAGACCTGGGCTTCAACCAACATGCCTACCCGAACGAATGGCCAGCTGCCTAAAATTTCGTACGTCTGGAATCCTTCTTTACTCGTGTGCGCTTTCTTACACGACGTCCTATACGGCGTTGTCGTAATGACTTGGTTTCCAAGACTCCTCGAGATGAAAGTTTGATGTTCATATGCTCCACAAGGCCTAGCTTATGTCGAGTTTAACATCTCCGTCATTCTTTAAATTCAGATGTCAGATGAATCATAATCGAATTGCGGTAGGGTGGCTTAGGTTAAACGTCACTGGACTGTTTACCTCCAGGTTTTTTCGCTTTCTGGGTTTAAGTCACAAGCTCCACTTAAATCCCACAAGGCCCATAAATTTGATGTCTGACAACCCTCCCCGAAAATGGAACCAAAATATAACCTTTGTATGGTGCCGAGTTTGTGATTTTGAATCAGAAGATTGATAATCCAGTCACAATATCTGGAGCTATTGAGTAGAGTAGATGTGGCTCAAGACAGTAAGGATTAGTGGGTGGTCGAACAGGCTGGAGGTTTGTCTGGAGTACATTCAGATTTTTGAGAAAGAATACTCTCTTAGATCCGTGTCAACATTTGTTATTAGTCATCTAGTCAACCACTGAGAAGTCTTGATACTGAACGAAGAACGATACTGAACGAAATATGTTTTGGAGTCATCTCTTAGAAACGACAGTTAAGACCCAAACAGGCCAAGTACATAGAAACAGTACCGGTACAATCCACTAGAGGCCATTGTCAATTTCATTTGACAGTTACTGGTTTTGTGCGTCCTTTTCGTACGAAGAAAAGGGACCTGCAGTTCAATACTAACTTTTAATGCCGAAATTTGATTAACGTCTGTAGGCACGAGAGAGAGTTGGGACCACTATGTCATGGCAGTCAAAATTCCTCATCAGTCTGTAGTCACTCCTGCATGGTCTCAGGCAACTATCATAAGAAATTCATACTTTAGCACAAATCTCCTCCCCTTCACCACTCACAAAAGCCAATCGCGCCGCTCCCCTTTCCATTCTCTAGCATTTCCCAACTCAACTTTCAGATATTCAGTTTCATGTCCTCCATATTGACATACGCATTATTGACGCTCGCTCCTTCTGTGTCCCAAAAGAGTATCATTCACTGCATTGCAACCAATCTTGTATGTACACACGCGTTCAGGGGAACAAAATGAAACAAAAAAAAAAATATGTATAAAAAATATACAAACGCAAAAATTCATATCGAATTCCGTCAAAGAACAGCAAAGTGCAAGCAGGAACAACGCAGACGAAAGGAAAACAACACTGCCAACATTGACGAGGACACACACGCTCACGCACACGCAGAAAAACAAAAAAACACACCCGAACCAAGGGTGCGTTCGTTTATTCACCCGTCATATTGACATAATCATAACGGCGCCTGTCCTCCACCAGCCAAACCTCCACTTCTCCATCCGCCCCCCGAACTGTAGCAGCGTAGGCACGAAAAGAAGAAATTCCAGGAGTTTCCGCAGGAGGAGTGCGCACCGCATGGTTAAGGTCAATGGCCGAGCACCAAGAAACTTCAAACTTAAAATTTAAGCGCATTTAATTAGGGTTGATTTCACCCACTCTTCCCCGGAGTAGTCGATGATTTATGTCTGTACATAAGGATAAAACACGTTCCCTGGTCGCCATGCGTGCGTATGCAGACCCCGTCCCTCCCGCCACCGGCGGGGTCCCATATTGACATGAAACGCAAAAATAAAAAGCTGCCACCGACATAATCCTATTGCAGCACTAACCGCTGGTGTGTGTGTGCATGCTGGAAGGGGGGTTCCCACTTTTGCACTTTTGCACACTCGCGCAAGCACGCTGCATAGTTGTCCCGCCGACGTTTACTCCCCCTGCAGACGCATTTCCCGCCGTAATTTGCTGCGCTCGAAAATGAAAAAAAACAATTCACAGCCCTGGAGTCCACGTTTCCTGATTGGAGTCGTGCGTGGACCCACTGGATAGGCTCGCGTCATACGCATAACGCAAAACAGAATGCTTTAAGATGTACACATACAAGCTGCACACCGACCGGCGGGGAGGAAACTAATAGTGTGCCAAAAGAATCAGCTCGTCTGCTCCACATACGGACTTGCACCCGGAACCAGACCGCCTCATTCACACTCCACTTGGCTGACTTAGTGTGCCAGCCAACTTCAAACTAAACGCATTACCCCCATCAACCAACCCATCCAAAAATTGATCTATACCACCCACAGTCCAGTAGCGGGGGGTGGACAACCCCCACTGGCAGACACTGTGGTAGAACTAGAAGAAGAACGAGAATCAAAACTGTCGGAGCACTCAAAGGATGTCTTTTCGAAGAGCCCTACAAGCGGGCACGACGTCCTTTCGTTCTTCGCTGTGCAACTATTTCGGTCACTAAGGCGGCACACAGACACACAGGACGTAGGGCGTACAACGAGCAATAGTTTCCGCACTATGGTGGGTGAGCCGTGAAGGAATCCCCGTCTAAGTTTGCGTACAAATAAGGATATTGCGGTTGACAACAGAGGCGATGTCGAACGGCGACGACGGCGTTTTGGGTTGCTCAACACGCCGCGAAGTCGTGAAGTTGTGAAGTGAACTCGGCAAGGATAATTGCAGGGCAAAATGACATTCAAAGTGGAACAGAGTTGTGATGCGACGAGGAGGTAGACGGGGTGCTGGGCGGAATTGATAGGGTTTCAGTGCGCATTTTAATTGGGCGCTGCGATTGTGGCCTGCGTGGGGGGGTGGGTTGAAGACGCATTGTCATATGCTACGAGGCGCCATTGTGTATCGATTAATTCGAGGGGATTTTACGAAAAGGCGGTTTTTGTCTCCTTATTGTAGTCCAACAACTGTGTCTGTGTCTTCAAGAAGGAAGAAGGGGAGGAGGGGGTGTGTGTTGGTGGTTTATGGTGGGCTGCACTGGAATTCATTGGGTGTTGATGTGGGATGGCTGGCTAAAGTCTTGGCAGCAGTGATCGAGGGAACGGTTTTCTGGGAATGACGTGGCTTTTATTTTATGCTTTCCTGACTTGTCTTGGCATATTGTTTGGAAGCCCGGCTTCAATATTTATTTTAATGGACAAGCTCAGGAAAATTAATACGTCATTAGGTGGAGTTAAGGTATAAAAGAGAATAGGTTTTTTAGCAGCCATTTTGTTGTTCGTACTATTGTTCTGTCGAGTAGAGGAGACCTGTCGACTACGAAAGGTGAAACTTAATAAGCGTTTTCATTCAGAAATTTTCCCTGTTTGAGTTTCATTAGCAACTAGAAAGAGGTGAGATGAGAGTTCAATCCAAGACCATAAGACTTTATTGTCCTTCGTCATGGTGAGACGCCACTATGCCACGACGGCTACAATCCCAGGACTTCAAATATCAAAGAGTTTGGCTACAGACAGATTTGCAAATTAAAATCTTAATTATTGGAAGCAACTAATAGTGTTGTAGTCAAAATCCACATTTTATCGAAATTCGGAAAACCCAAACTTTTGATGATTCCAAAACCGCAAAACTTTCAAATTAAAAAACATGATATTCAAGCATTCGAAAATCAGAAAAAACGGTAAACACTGTTCAAAAAAAAAGTACAAAATAAAAAAACCACGAATCCTGAAAAGTCAAAATACTAAAAGGCCTAACATCCGAAATAAGGAAAACAAGACTTGAAACCCCCAAGTAAAACACCAAAAAAAATTTCACCAACATTTCAGAAGCCTTATGTCATGAATTTGACGAAATTGCGAAAGTTTCAAAATGCCTTAAAGCTGAAAGTCGTAAAAATTCTAAAGAGCTTAATACTGGAAAAAAAATCCCCAAAAGGGTTATATCAATGTAGTTACAACATTTGGAAGAGGCTCAAGTTTCAAAAATGCTATAAACCCCAACCCAGAAATACCAGAACGAAGCACTTCTTCGGCTGTACCGGAATAGCCAAATCGTGTGCTCTGGCCTGTTGGTTATCCAATAGCCTTCTGCACGGTATTTTAAACTTTGTCCAACTGATCGTTGTGACACATCGCATATCCATGTGGAATTTAGAACAGCTTAACACTTTCCAACTGTCGTGGGAAACTTTAGTTGACAAATTTGAAAAATCCCCTAAGTATGATCACATAATCAGTAACATCATCCCGCCATCCAGAGACAGCGAGGCGTCATGAAATATTTTAAAATACGCAAGTCCCTGATTCACAACCAGGCTATGTTGGCGTTACACCACACAACCGCAGATAAGGTGACAACAAACGTTCTTATCTCAATGAAATGAAAAAAAAAAAAAAACAATGTGTCGTTCTCGAAATTCGGTCTGTCAAAATGGCTATAATTAGCACATCGGTGCTGAGTGAGTGGGATCTTATGCAATGCCGTGGAATTTCACAAATTCACGTCACTGGACGTTGAGAATTGAGAATTTAGAACACCTCGCAGTATTTCGCTAACGAGGAGGTTATCAGCGAGGTAATCTATTTGTTGTAATCATTTCCGGATGATATGTGTTTTTTTTGGTGATTTGTTACAGCTAAATGGAGGGCACTCGGATTTGGACCAGTGCTTGACAATGTAATCGAGACTGGATGGAATATGAAACTGAAGGCGCGTGTCACACGTGAGTGAGGGAATTGAAATGAAAATTTAACTGGCTCTCTAATCAAGTGGTGAGATAATAGTTTGATCAAAGTTAAAGATTTCGGGACAGAAAACATTTCTTTGTTTAGAACAGAAGTCAGATAGGGTAGCTACACAATGGGTCGCTGGACGTTGTGACTATTATGGAATTTGATGTCTTGTACATTATGTTTACCATTTCGTTTCAACTAATAAAAAATTGTTATCATAGGCGGAGATCTTCACAAACCGTGCTGGCCTTAAAAGTGTTATATGTGACCAGCTTAGGTACGGTGACATCAATGTTGTCCCTCAAATGAAGCGTTTTTATAAGCGTATCACATGGAAATTGGCAACTTGAACTATCCACAATAAATTTGAATGAATGCTTAATCTCGTCGCCATGGCATCCTAGCTTTGACTCCATCTCCTTTGATTTTGCTAACAACACTTGATGAGTAATAATTCTTAATAAAAAAAAACTTTTCAAATGTCGTCTTTCGGAGTCGACAATAAACTGCAGGTTCTCTCCATTAGTGACAGAACAATAGCACACACAAAACAAATTGTCGCTTCAGAAGTTAGGATCTCGTCTCTTGGAACTATTGTAAAAATTCTTAATATAAGGAAATGTTGCAAATAGTTGTTACTTTCATTTAAGATATTGCCACTTCTTTTGAGGATCGTGGACCAGTGCGGCAAATCTTGCACAGTAGTTCTCAAAATAAAAAAAACATCATTTCGACAACAAAAATTTTTCTACGGCTTCACTTCGCTTGACTTTCTTACAACGATCAGAGAGTACAGACTGCATTAAGCTGTAGGTTTCCTCCACTTGTGAGAGCCATAATAGGAACACATTACGAGAATAAGTCTTGAAGACAAGTGTGTCTGGACGTCCTAAGTGAGAAATTGTCATCAGATTACTCTGAAAATTGTCAGATTGTTCTTGACTGATAGATTAATTGATAATTTGGTTCTGGCAATGCTAAAGCATATATAAAAGATCTTATCTTTCTTAGGCTTAATTTTCGAAAAACCCAAATTCCAAATTTTCTGTGAAAAGTTATTTGCGTTTGAAAAGGAATGGAAATTTGGAGCATAACTGTCATATTATATAATATTTGTATTTTCTAATTAGAGGTGGTGAAACGTATTCTTTTAGGCACATTACTCTTCAACGTGATCCCGCAGTCGCAGTTCGCTTTAGACAGATTTTCCATTTCGTTCCATTTTGGAAGACTAAATTTTGGCCCATTATAGACTATAGACTCAAGATGTCACCTTTTACACAAACTACAGCATTGCCACAATCAGAGGTATTATATATATATATAACACCCAATAAACGAGTATTAACCTGCTATCGTAAAATGAATGACAAATTTTCTTGTTAATGTAGCCTATCACCCACAAACACACAAATACATAATAATTGATAAACACAAATTATGTTTTGTCGAGAAAAAAATTCCTTTCTTAAACACCCTCCTGCGATGCTTACGACGAGAAAAGAATCATGTATGTAGGTTATGTCTGCGATGAGCCGAGGATCCACTAATTTTTCTCATACCCAATCGGTGGTCTATTCAAATTTACTAAGAAACGTGGAAAATTTTGTAAATTGAAAACAATTTGAGTGATGTTTGCCACTTGCAGACACACTTGCCTTGAATATTTTCTCATTTAAACGTGCTGCCGGTGATAGTTAGCCGCGATGGTTTGCTACACATATATACATATATGTAAGAAAAAGCAGGCTTAATCGTATTGAACTCTTAAATAAAGGACTGGCTCCAAAAGCTAATATTTCTCGTATATTTGCTACAATGAGAAAAGAGGCGAGTGTAAGGTTTTCTTTAAACAACAGACTTTAAGAAGATTTTTCCAGACACTCTCTTGAAAATTCTGAATCCGGACTGGTCTTGAAATATGGTATGTGTTTGAGATGCTTCTGCATAATTTTTGAATTGCTGATCCTCTGCGCCGGAATTGATTTGAATGACAATCACCAACAATTTATAAAGACAGTCAGCTACACGTAGCAAATGACGTAATACTTGTTTATTCTTTGGGAACAAAAATTCGGACTAAGTTAAATTTCTCATAATATTCTTTACCTGTCCGTTTTGATCGGGCAAACCAGCTTAACCAAGAACGTTCTAAAGGAAACAAATTGGCTATGGCAGGTAAGAGTTGAAAGAATAATTTTACAGAATTCTGGATGAACAAGATAATGTCAGCCCTTTGTTTATGTCACATCATAATAGTCCCATTCGAGGACTCAAGATACTTCCACAACTCTGCTCACGCAGCTAGGGTTGAGCGTAAAATCGTTTTTACTGGATCTATTAAATAATTTCTCAAAATAATCAGGGCATTCAAGTTATTCCTCTTGTGATGAAGTTCCAAATGGTTCCCAACCACAGTGCAGATCTTCTTTTTATGCTAAATAGAAAATTAGAAGCTTAATTGAAATTAAATTCCATCACTTTGATGAAATAAGCGTAATGCTGCAGTCAATAGAAAACAAGACCTACCCTTAATCAAACAGATTTTAATGATGCATTCACCATCATTGTTAGATTTTGCATCATATCTGACAAGAAGGTAGTTTGGGGGAGTGAGTTTGTGTTAAAAAGTTAAAAATTCCCAGAGGCTTGACACTGCTTCAAGTAATTTTTTTATTCGGTTTTGAAATGGAAATGTTCATAGCCTCCCTGTGTTTTAGTCTTTAATTTTGAATGCCCGATTTTCCCGTAATTTCTAAAGGTAACTCCTCCACATTATCGATTTGTTAATCATAAGTTGGAAAAAACCAAGTAGATTCAGTTAAAAAAAAAATGCTCAACCAACCCCAAACCAGTGCCGCCCTCATTAACTGACACAGCAAGCCATCCTTCAACCCATCCCCCATCAAAAACAAAAAAAAAAACGCATACCACGCAACAAAATTATATTCTTCCTATGTGCACACATTTATGTGAGTAATGCGTGGAAGTGTGTGTTCATCATTTACCACAACATTATATGGTTGGATTAATTTTACTTAACACTGTGCGGACTTGTACATATGTATGTCTTTGTGCATTGGAATTTCAAAAGGGCTGCACAAAATAAAAACAAAAAAAAAATAAAATTACCAACAAGAATCGCTGGGAAAACAAACAACGCATATAGGTACGGTGGCGGTGGCGGCACGAAAAGTGCGAAGGGTTCCACACTTACCCTGCATATGGGAGCATGTGTGTATGTACCTGCCGTTCAACCCATTTATTAATATCATGCACCATAGTGGACATTGTAACCATAAGCTCCCCCAAGCCCATTCAACGCCCGTCAAATGCCAATATCCAACAGCTCCAGCAACCCCTAAACTTGCTCTCGAATAACTTGCGTTTTCTTAACTCAAATTGCGGAACCTAGTTTGCCCCGCACACACTCACACACACACACACCCATGCCGGATGACAGGGTTCAACCCCTCGTTGAGTACGGGTGGTCGTGGCAAGTGGTGGCAACAAACAAAAATACACAAACACACCCACACGCACGGAGCTCCATGTGCATATGTACAAAATGGTATTCTGTGCTTTTGCATGTGCGTATATTTCCGACAGTTTTTCTCCACCCACTGCAGCCAGCCACCCAATATCATCCCCCCTCGCAGACGTTATTGCTGTTAACACGATATCGAACGCAACGCATGCATCAATACTATGGCCGACAAAAGCTGACTGACTTACGGGTCATGGCTTAGGGGGGCAGGCGGTGCTAAAGAGCGCGCGGGACTATTGGGGGTTTAGTCGCCAACAAAAATATGCGAAAGCGAAGGGTTGCCATGAAAGTGACTCGAACTTGCATTATACGTTAGGAGATGGTGGGAATAGGGCTGCATAAACACATAGCAACGAAAATAGTTCCATGACAAATTATGGGGATGGGGTGTCGGTTTAAACGAGGCGTAACGCTTTCAATGGGGATGATGGAAATTCTAAATGTGCTTTGTTTTAACTACCCCGACACACATCACAAATGGCAGAGTTTCACTAAAGCTGACAACCACGCAGCAGTCGACTTGAACTTTAGGGAACTTAAAGAATTATTTATAAGTATGACAACCGAATCGGAAGGCTTAAGTTGCTGTCTTGATTCGAGTTGTAGCGGGTGTGTTGGGAGTTCTTTGATGAATTTTCAAAGGGTACTAAGTGATTCGACAGATTTAACAGTCGCCATCGCAGGAAATGTTTATTCTTTACAAACTTCTCAGTAGGGGGAAAGTGTCGACTAATTATCACTGGCGATATGTATGACAAGATGTAGAACTTTGGGCATTTATTCGCTGCAATTTGGTCGAGCCCACGTAACGTTTCCAGTCATTCAAGTGGTTAATTTTTAAGTTGGAACACTTAAAATCAGTTTCTCGTTCGCCTGTCGCTACAAGCGTTAAAGACAAAATCCGGAAATGTGCGAAATCCCGAAATGCTCAAGTTTCAAAATGCCTAAGATCTCGAATCGTTAAAAATCACGAAAATTTCGAAAAGCCAAAAAGTTCCGAAAATTAAATCCATTTTAGAGGAGCTGTTAAAGCGGGCCCTCTTGCCAATCCCCAACTTTAAGTCGATTAGAATTTGAATTCGGTGGTGATTTCTTCCAAAATCAAGTTTAGGGACTTCGAAAATTTGGGGTCTTAACTTTTCGCTTTCGGTCTTCCTTGTCGAATGCGTCATTGACTTTTCATTACAAATGACGTTGCATGCCCAAATAAAAAAAAACATTTTGGCTTTAAGAGGCTTGAGCTATGGCCAGAATCACGCGAAAGGCCTCATCAGACTAGGCGAAAGTGAAGCATGTCTGGTTAGAGGTGTAATCAGTGAGCGCTGTTTCCTGGGGAACCATGTAAAAATTTAAACCCCTTCCTTATACAATGTCGCTGCCTAAATGAGAATGGGGAAGAAACTACACTTGAATTTGTCCATCTCTTGCAACAGCTAAGTAGACTACATCTAAGCAGCCGAGACGAACTTACAAATGTCAGCTTTGAAAATATCGTGAAGTTTCTACCAGTAAGTATTTGAAGAGTATCTATCATAGGCAGCAAGTCATGTGGCATCACATTGGCACCACCCGCTGACCACAACCTAAGCTTACCTAATCCATTGCTTTGGATTGTCACACATTGTCTATAACAACTATCGTTACTTGTGGCATGGCCCTTTATGCTCATACGTTAAGCATACTCGAAAACTTTTTACTTCTAATTGATCAAAAGTCTAAATCATGTGGTTTATCCTTCTAAGATTTACGGTCAACAAATTTCTAATTGGAGACTCCTAGTCTTCTATTTTTTCAAGAGTATTTGAACTCCATATCGACGCAAGTTTGCAGAAATGCGCAACTTTGTTGCAGCTTGGCACCTTTGTTTGATGGAAAGAAAAGCTTTAGAAAATCTACCACTTTGACCGTTTTTTTTTAAATTTCTTGCAACTTTTTGAAAATATTTTGTATACAAAATAAGTTTGTGCTGGTAGACTCCATAGAGTTGTTTAAAGACAAATTTCCCATGCCTCCTTTCAATCACAACATTTGATAGATGTCAGGCGATATTTGAAATACTAGACTTCATAACACTGTCCAAAAGTTTCTATCTACTGCTTGATATAGCAGGAAAATAGACATTTATCAGTTTCCACTGTAACCACTATGTGGAACATGGATGCCCGGTGAGCAATCTGTCAAAGGGCTCCCTTCCCAGATGCAGATCATTTTATATAGTGCCACATGTTGCGATGTTTTAAATAAGGAACAATTTTAAAATTGATTTCATTCTCATTGGGAAGAAGTTCACACATTTATTGGCTAGAATTCAGAAATATTTTCCCTTGATTGCTTCAAGACATGTTTTTAGCGATTTTCTCTAATTTTTCAGCAGCAATACTGCAGTAAAACCACTTCAGGCTCGTGTTTAACGATGTTCCGAAGGACTCTAAATTTCTTCTTTTGAACATTTTCCTTTTATTTTAATTAAGGGTAAATATAATTCAAATCGATGTCAGAAGAAAGATTCAAGTGGTATTCCACAAAAGTCTCCGTGGAGCTCACTAAACCATTTTGAATATTTTCTTTAAATGCTCAGTACAGAAATTTGTTTCAATTTGGTGGCACACACAAACAAAAGACTAATTTAAAATTACTATAAGATAACTTCCCTTAAAGCAGCCCATCATATGTTCTTTCTGCTAATAGTTGTTTGTTACTTCACAAATCCCCTTTCACACTTCCTACAGATGAAATACCAGCTGAAGTCAGTAAAAGGACAATCTGCAACGGGAAAGTGTCCTTGGAGACGCATGAAGGTACATACGTGCATTCTTTGGCTACTTTCCACAGACATTTCACTAATACCGCACTCATGTGCCAAAGTCCTACTTCAATTTGCTTTGACGCGTTCTCACGATGCGCTAAACACTTTCACAATTGCATTTTCCCATGAGTACAATCATCACGACAACAAAAAGGACGAAACAAGAAAGTCCCTTTATGCTTTAAGCTGGCGGACGGCACTGAGCCGTTCAAGGAGCTCCATTTCACTATCCTTAACTACTCGCATCTGTGGGCGCTTTCTGTGTAATTTCTTGAATAAATGAAGAAACGTCTGAAGTGTTTGGATGGATGAGAGGATTGCCTGTAATGGAAAGTGAGTAGTGGCGAGAGAGGCATACGAGCAGGTATTTAATTTTGTCCAAAGGGGTCTTTATTCGAAGCACCGCACACGGGGGTAAGGTTGTGACTCAATTGGTTGGACATGGATTCGTGGTAATGAAGGGAACTTCACGTGGAGGACATTTAAAGTTGGCACACTTTAGCTGATGCATGACTTAAGCTGGTGATTCAGTTTTTGTCAGACGTGTTCTCTAACTTAATCGCAAGGTGAGGGAATTCTTCTGAAGTTTGCAATGGATTTTCATTCCCTTGTGGGGGGATAGTGAAGGAAACATAACATGGGATGGAGGATCTGTTGGAGTCGTTTGTAGTTTTCAAGATATTTTTAGCTTATATGAGTTGCATTAGAGTTTGCTTAGATCCTAGACAATTGTGAGTAGTAGTCATCTAGCGCAAGCGGGGAAAAATTCCCTGACCCAAAACACATCGAAGAGATAAATGTCAAAAGAAATCAAGTGAAGGTTTAACTCTCAATTAAGCCAGATTTGTTATTTCAAAACTAATATGACTTGTGGTCACTGCGGTGTAGTGGGTCAAATCATTGACTCACACGTTGAAGGTTTCGATTGCAGAACTGAACATTTTGTACACTCTAAAAATATTCATTTTCTATGAGAAGTTTTTCAGATTTATCGTTTGGAGTCGCAAAGAAATTTTTCGTCGCTTCTGCTCGTAAGGGAACTATAGCACGTACAACACTTTGTTGGATCTTGGGCTTAGGGATCCTTTCGGTCTCCCTGTAGTTTTTCAACATTTGGATCTAATGAATGTTTGGCTCAAGCTTTAAGGACACGTATTATCTAAGACCCGACCAAATCCAAGGATGTGTAAGCTTTCACTACAACTGTCAGTCTTATTTTGTGTCAGTTTATTATTTGTCAGTCTTTTTAGCTATCTGTCTGGTGATGCCAAAAATCCCAAATATATTCGCCTGGTAAAAAAAAAATCAATGTTTGTTATGTTCTGGCTCCACAGGGTCCACTGGTCAAATGCCCGCACTTCTGACCACATTTGAAAAACTGTTTATTTCCCCTTTCCATTCTTTGCAAATTTATACCACTTTCATAACAATGGCATACCAAAGTGGCTATCACCACATTCGTTTGTGTGCTTAAATTGACTTTCCGTTCAGCACATTGTGAAGCTCTCTAAACTCTAATCAAAAGTGAGGACACCTGTTGCCCACAAATTCTATTTCAATTTCCCATCAATGCAGCATCATCAAAATACGAAATCGAAAGTCACTAAATCCGTCACCTCCCACCCACCCACTGACCTCGATCACCGGCCAAACCTAACGAAACCGGCAACCGAACAACAACGCACTAATCTCCCATTCATCCATGTGCACACCATTCAAAATGCGAATCAATGAAATCTACACTACAGCCACCTAATGCCGCCGACAACGATTGTCCTAGTGCCTCTCTAAACACCCGCCAGGCGACAGTCGGAACACATGCACAAATTCAGGCAGGTCCACGGCAAGCGGCAGCATCCTTCATGCGCCCACCGTCACACGCTGCTAGTAGGCCAAAACACAAACGCCAATCTATGAATGAATTAACATATAGCCGCCCCCTTACCTCACGCCGAACCGAGATAGATACTAGGCGATAGCTAACTCCAAATAGAATAGCCTCCTTCCTCTTTGCGGAGTCTAATTTCGATGGCATGACGTCACGCGCTGTGGCATAACATTTTCCAAAATTGAATTTGCACTACGTACCACCGCTCGAGAGGGGATATGAGTCGCACAGGCACACGTGTCCCCCAGCAGCGTCAGTGCGTCCATGAACATGTACACAGGAACAGTCGGATGCATCCAGTGCACAGACAGGCATATGGGCATTGTTCGTGCTCCAGATTTTGCATTCGTCATGACACACAAATCCGAAATGCAGTACATATGCATACACGGAACGGAGACTGTGTCTTTCTCTTTCTCTCTCTCTCCCTGCTCGGTGTGCTGCGCTGTGTGCGACTCCATCGTTGTCCATTGAGCTGTACAGAGTTAACTGCCAGCAAACACTGCTGCCATCGCTACCACCACCATTTCCACCGCCACCGCCATCGCCATCGCCATCGCCCCCAGCCGCCTATGATCGGGCGGCAGTCATCGTCGGTAGATATGGCGGCATCGCACTGGCAAACAGAGCAATCCCATCGAGGCGCAACAAGTGGCAAAACTATTAACGTCCATTCCTGAGCGCTGAAGAGGTAACGAGAGCGATGGGCGAAGAGGAGAGGGAACAGGCACCACATCGCGTATATTTGCATAGTGGCGCAGGAGTATGGAGCCGAGAGTCGGGATGCCGCCAGTGAGTGAGTGTTGTTTGCCCATTTTATAGTTTTGGCATCGGGCCCACCATCGGGGACCATGTAAACGTACAATGTTGGAAAGCATGACTCACCCCCCGGGCACGATAACGACAGCGGCGACGACGACGACTACGCGGACGATTGCTGCCGGGGAGCCAGAAGGATGAAGATGATGATGACGATGATGGTGGCGATGATGTCTGAGTAATGGGATAGTTATTCCACGTCGTGCTGCTACTGACTGCGTTCTCGGCACGGTGTTGCTACAGTGGGGGACGCGATCATAGGTTCACCAGTTTCATTGAATGCATAAGACATTAACTTTGGGGAGGTACAAAGCATTGGATCTTACATGGCAAATTTGTTTCGTGGTCGAAACTTTAAGGCCAACTCAGATTGCAGAGAGTTAAAGATAGGGCAACTTGAAGCATCAAATAGCCACTAGTGACTCACTTAAGCATGCATCTCTTCCAACAAAACAAAAAAAAACAAATGAAAAGTAAACCAAAGGCATACGTCGCAGACTGTACACCAGCAAGTACCGCTCCCATTGAATTCACAAAGACCAGCTCCCGCAAGAGGATTACCCGAGATTTCGCGCGTTTAAATGCCTTTCAAATTGCGGTGATCGAAAGTGAGAGAACAACCTGTGAACACTTCTTTGTGCACACGCACTCGATGCCGCCGACGCCACCACCACCGCGCCCCATTTCCACACGAGACCATTTGCCAGCCAATTTCAGTTGTTTATCCCCATGGGATCATGTAGAATCCTTGGGTGTCGACAGACAGAAGTTGCAGAGCGCACTCCTCTTGTCCTTGCTACAGTTTCGATGATGCGAAAACTTTCCGCCAGCAACGATGAAGTTGTTACCGTTCTCCACGAAAGCACAGAGGCAGAGTGCACATTCCGGGAGGTAAGTGCTGTACACACAAGCCGAAGCACCATAGCGAACGGGATACCCAGGATAATCGTGCTTCATCCGTTCTCCCAAAAATTTGCGTATGCACCTCGGAGGCTCTGCCACCTGAAGAGGTGGATGAGGCGCCGGCCGACAGACGTGTGATGCCGCACACTCGAGTGTTGCTGTAGTTTCGGGTGCCTGTTGCCCACAGCCCCGGAGTCCCAAATCGACACACACTCCTGACCAAGGAGGCTTGAAGGCTTGAAGCGCTTTAATGCAATTATCCCTCAGTTGGAGTTGTTTTTGAGAGTGGCAGCAGACCGTTTTTGGCCAATTCGGTTGTACGGATGGCGTGAGGTGGGACTTTTTTTTTTTGGCATGTGCCTGGGTGTGGACTTGCGAGTACCTGGTGGCGTATGCGTTCTTTTTTTGTGTGTGCTGCATTTTGTGCGGTTGAATTTCTTATGGATTATTATTCCATCAACGTTGCATCATAAATCATGCATTACAACGCGGTTGCTACAGCGGCAGGGGAACGGAAGTGCTTTGCATTTTCAAGTGGCAGTGCCGCCACACGTATGCCGTTCGCGGTTTGACGGCAACATGCTTTGGCTTGCGGGCAGTCAGAATTTGGCAAAACGGAAAGTGTCAAACTGCATGTAGATGGCAGGTTGCTTCGAAATGATTTCTGCTGTCAGATAAGCGTTGATGTGGGTGTGGTGGTGATGATGGCCGGTAACCGTTTGCTTGAATTATTTTTTTTGGCTTTTGATTTGCGTTTGACGCGTGAATGACTGGAGATGGATGGAATGTGCTCTTAGTAGTGACAATTTACTGTTGGCCAAAGTAGGCCAAGTGGGCTGAGATCCTCCTCTGTACCGAGAACTTGTTTGCACTGAGATAGTTGTAGATGTATCTTCCTTTAGATTGATAACACTTTGTGGGTGCAGGGTATAAGATGCGCTCCGACTGCACCTCGTCATTCCTGCTTCAGCAAGGGTAAGTTAAGTAGTATCGGTTTCGCGTTTTGAAGACTGACACAATCGAAACGTCCACGTAAGGCGGCACTTAGCGAGAATATGATCAGATTTGGAGTATCGTAGAGGATAGGCGTCATTTTGCCATGAAGGGGAAACAAAGTAGCGACGCTGTTTGCCGATCTTCCGATATTTTTTATATGTCACAATTCGTTGAATGCGGTGAGGTCCAAAAATATTTAGCTTGACTTTGTGAAGAGCCAAGCTTAGTCCTCGACTTTCTACACTTTCTACGCAGACTAGAAGATGGGCCAGTCCTAGTCCTAGAATGAGTCCCAATTGATTTTCAGGAATCCTGTTAAATTTGAGAAGTTACCTAAAGAGCTATGAACAATCCTAAAATCTGTGGTCAATATCATATAAAAACTCAGCAAGCCTGCACTTCATTTCTTCGAATACGAATGCAGCTACTTGAGAAGTATTTAATAACAAATTTCCAGCTGGTTACACATTGCGCAACACATGACTCACAGAAGTGGAGTAGCATCACTGGATTGACCCAAAAATAGAATCACGTGACAACAAGACCTCATAAAGAATATCCTTGAAATTTCTGAGGTTGATAAAAATTTTTCCAAAAATAAATTTGTCATCCATAATCTCCCTTTTTGACTTATGACTCACACGGATGCTTATCGTTATTCACTGCGCTAGACGGTTTGAACAAAGCTGACGAATATCAGAACTGTTTGCACACTTTCATCATCATCTCCGGTTTGCGTGTGTTTTAAAGCTTATTTATTGCAATTTTGTTTCGAATATCGTCTTGCGTTTTCAAACAAGACAGAATGCCAAGGTCAGAGAAGGTTTTTCAAAAGTGAATGCATTAATTCGAAAAATGTATAAGTTACAAACTTGTTGCCTAAACACAGTCGTTTAGATAATTGCCCAATCGATGGCTTTGATGATGTTACTGCGGAACTCGTCGGCGGTTTTTCAACGAGTGTTTAGTTAAGAGGTCTAGAACTTTAAGTTGACAACACTTTTTTGACAGACGGCCATTTAATCAGCTGTCTAGTCATTTATTTTCAGTTTAAACAGACGCCTTAAAAACAGTTCCATTTTGTGTAAATTAATTTTGAAAATCATGGTACTGTTCGAAATTCGAAAATTCGTTTTTCGATCGAACGGATCCGTCAAAAAACTAAACTGCCGTATTTTGGAGTGAGGAAGCACTTCAAGCAGAAACCAATAAGGAAGGAAAAAGGTCGACTGAACAGCTGATTAAACAGCTGATTTCCCCTTCGTCCATCTACCGTTTGAGTGTTATTTACGAATTGTGGTGGATATAGCCCTTATTTTCCGGAACTCATTTACGGAGCATCGAACACTTTCTCATTTTACTCACACTTGTTTACGTTTCCCCTCCAAAAAAGCAACATGGCCGCTAATTCGTGAATGTTTGCCCTCAATAGTGTCAAACATTCGTAAATTGCCCACAATTCGTGAATTCGTCAGCCATTTTGTTATATATTCAACAGATTGCGTTCGTAAATAACTACAGGAAATTGTTTATGATTTTAGTGTCGCCGACACTTTAAATAGTATGTTACTTAAAAATAAGTTATTGTGCTAGAACTTATATTCCTGATGACTTTAGAAATATGTACATAATTAAAACAGCAATGCATGTTTGAAAATCGAGCAGTACGGAGGAATTTCTTTCCATCTGGTATTCCGAGTTAGGTGTACTTAAATCAAAATAAAGATTATTGTAATTCTGGTGCTACTTATTCGGCAATATGTAAGTAATAGAAAATAAATTTGTAGTTATAATTTCGATCACTCATTATGAAAAGTGTAATACTGAAAAACATAAGGAAACCTTACCTAGTACGTCGGTGATAGTTGTCCAGGCAATCGTTTTAAAGAATAAAAATTAAATGAAGATAATTTGAAACAAAATTTTTATCCAGCTAAATACAATCCTTCGCTTTGAAAAACATATGATTCGATTATGAATATGGAATCTCAATATAAAATAATAGCACGAATTAATAAATTAGTCCCTCCAGCATATTCACTAAAACTTCACGTTGGTTAACCTAACTAAAAACGCCTATGAGTGACAATTAAAATATATAATTTTGTAATATAAATAATATATAACAACTCAATAAAAATACTGCACTGTTTCGGAAAAAGCGCATAGTTACAAATTTGAGTAACTTTCTTAGTATTCTTTAAGAAAAAAAGTATCAAAATATAGAGATTTCTAAACCAAATATAATAGTTGTTAACAACAATAAGTGAAAGATATTAGTTTTTAGAATACGAGTCTTAGAATAGTGAAAGATAGTGATAGGAGTTTAGTAATTATTTGGGAATTCCAAAATACTATTTGTCTACTTATTGTGTTCAATATAAATTCGTGTTGTATTTTTCTTTCAAAATTTATTATAAAGTTTTAACATTATAGCCTAACTGATGAAAATACTGCCTTAATCATACAATTTATGAACGCCTCCGGCCATTATTTCGTGGTGGAATTTTTAGCAAAAATCTCTGAGTAAGGGAGACAGTCAACGTCCCCATCTCCCTCACTCACATTAGCAGTTTGCGCGGGAAACTAATCACCCGATTACGCAACTCACACGTATTCTCAGTCAAGAGAAAAAAACCCTGTCTGTGAAACTGCCTCGAATCAGCTGTTCAAGGAGGGGAAATGTTATAAAAAACGCTGTCAAATTTTCCCCACGGGTGGGAGACGAGGGAGTCGACTGTCTCCTTATTGGTCTCTGACTTCAAGTGTTCGTTAAGACACTGTTACATCCACAAAAACTTTATGTGTGGTGGGTTATTAGAATAATCGGCCCGCACTTTTTTTTAAATTTCGATGTTGGCCACATTGTTACACACAATGGTGACCACTAAAGAGGTATGATTACTGACGTTTTCGTTCCTGAATTGAACGACCATGATTTGCAGGAGCTGTGGTATCCACAAGGTGGACACAGGTCGTTCCATAAATGAATTGGCATAGCTCACGTGACCTACATAGGAATTGGCCTCTAAGATGGTGTGATTTAAGGTCGCTTGACTATTATCTGCAGGGATATGTGAAGAAACTAGTCTACGTCGATAAGCCTGAAACAACTGACCACTTGGAGGAAAATATTGGCCGAATTACTGCCGATAAACGGTCACAAATGTTGGAAAAAGTCATTAAAAATTGAATTTCCAGATTTAACTACGTCTTAGCTGTTGAATTAAAATCGTCTCCGCCCCTGTCACGTGTCGAACAGTTCACTAGTCAAACCACAGCCGGGCTCGACTCAGTTCGTCATACATGACCTTCCACCCCTGATGATGATTCAAGCCATGAGACTTCGTCTGACGCAAATGAAAATCCAAAACCGCCGAGTAGTTTAAAATCCAATCAAATCGCTGAAATTCGCTCAATTTCCCATCTCCCCGTTTTCTCCGAAAAACTAGCAAAATTGAGTCACGATGACTGCGAAAAATTGATTCCAAATCATTTTCACTGCGGCTTTGTTCGGAAGCATGACTCAAACTGCATCGCATGCACAAAGAGATCTGATTCATGGCCATTGTTCAGAATCTAGGCCCTAAATTCAGCACTTCCTCGCCAAGTGGTTGCACAAAAATCCATTCAATAAAAAATCAACTCTTTGTACTGCCGGAAGACTTGCGAAAATTAGCACCTTCCGCCGCTGGACCATGCTAACAGTAAAACGCCGCTGCGCAACAGGCTCTAGCATTCTTCCTGGTTCGCCACTCGAAAGTGCAGTGAAAAACAAATAGATTCATTTAAAATGCAAACAAAACCAGAAAAGTGTGCAAAAAAAAATAGAAACCACCCTCTCCCCCCCACCAAACGTCAGAAGGTTGGCTTGCGGACAGTTTTTTAATAATTCTATTTGAAATGTGGAAAAAAAAGCTGTAAATGGCAGTGCGGAATAGAATAGAATTTCAATAAAATGGAAGGAGGAAAAAATTCATGCTGAAAACTTGTTTCAACAGCGGGCGACAGGCGGCGACGGCGGTTACAGATACACTCGGTTCGACAAACAAATACACACTGCGCGATGCTGGGACGGAGGCGGCGGGCAGCGAAGGGGGCGCACGGGCTGGCTCAAGGTGATTTTTTTTTTCTGTTTTCATTTAACTAATACTTCGCGACTAAATAATTGTTGATTGAACTGAAATCGGAATGAGCACACTTTAGACCCCATCATCGGACGGTTGGTTGTTTGGTGGATTGGTAACAAGGCGACCGAGCAGAGCAGACGTGTGAGCAGTTTCTTTTTTTTCGCCGTTCGTCTGTCCGCTACAAGTTCTGGTATTCGAAATGCAAAACACAAATTTTCTCGTGAGAATATGATTTCGAAGTGCTGAGAGGCTGGTGCGACTCGGATGGCGGCACCGGTCTCGTTGTTCAATGCAAATCAGCCCTGTTTCGCTGGCCGCTGCACTGCATCAGTGGAGAGCAGGAGGGGCAGAGATGCAGAGACAGGCCATATAGGACAGGCGACAATTATCCGCGCGGCTGTGATGTGGTGCATTTAAAGGTCGCACGTTAAGAGGGAAAATTAACAGTGGCAAGTGCTGTTCCATTTGAGTGCATGAATTCATGTTTTTTTTGTCTTGTTGGCTTTCCTCCATTTTTTGCTACCCTCTCCGCTCTGATTTGCCAGCGTGGGGTTCGGTTGTTAGAGTTTGAAGTTTGCACTCGAATTAGGTGTATTTATGAAGTTTTTTTTTTCTTTATATTTTCTGCTATTTCGTTTTGTGCCGGAGCGTAGATAGCTTGATTGGCGGCTGAATATTAAATGATTGGCCGACTGATTCTCGGGCGATGATGGTGTGGTGCGGATGATGAATCGTTCGTGACATGTTTTATATTCCGAATTACATTTCAGGTGTGGTGGGTCTGCACCTTTTGGGCACGACACAGACAACATTGACGACGACAACGATTACAATTGCAATGTGAAATGGAAGACGACACTTGCAATGATCGACGACGAGAACGAAAAAGAAAAAAAGAAACCTTTACTGCACAGCATAGCATAGACGACGACGACGACGTCGACGACGACGACGTCGACGACGACATGGACGACGTTTTCACAAAACACTGACATCTGTGTGACACATGTCTCTCGTCGGATTAGATTGCTGATTAATATGCGATTATGGTTCGGCGAATGATGTGTTTATTGTTTCTCTTCTAAGGATAGCACTTGAATATGCCCATCTGAGGGTGTTGCGTGTGGTGCCGGAATTTTCCGCATTTTTACTGCTTTCATCAATCTCTGTAATACGTTGTAATGGCTGAATTTCGGGCATGCATACTAACGAGGCGAGTGCTTAGAGGGTGTTGGGAATTTCATTCAAGGAAGCGAATTGTAAGAGGCTTCAAGAGAAATTGTTGACTATTGAAGGTGTTGTAGGAAGATGTGTTCTTAATGCTTGTAAAGCCCAAAATTCTTTTGATGTGTCCTTGATGCAGTAAACTTGGGTAGAAAAACTACGCTAAAAATTTGAAAAAACAATGAAAATTTTAAGAAACAGCGAAAATTCCAAAAGGCACACGATTCTGAAGCTTTTCAAAAATTTCATCCGTGTTGGCCACATTGGAAAAAAAGCTAGTTACACTGTTATCACAGATTGGACATAAAAGGGCGCTCTCGAAGCGAAATTCAGACATCAAACGTGAGAGGGCACCCACGAAGCTATCCGCCCTTTTCTGATATCTTCCATTTTGGGCAGTCATTCCTGATCTAACCTCCCATCAATTAATCCAGTGAGAGTTTCTGTTCAACTTAAGATTAAATAATGAATGAATTTAAAAGAAAGTTTTGTTTTCTCAAATTGACTTGCACGCACCTAAATGCCCAAAATCATGAAATGTTAAAAATCTCAAAAAGCCCAAGATCACTGAGAAACCATAATCCCGAAAAACACGATCGAGAAAACGAAATCCCACAACAGCCATCCAAAAGGAGTTTGTATGATGTACCCCATCTCCCTTTGGAGTTACAGTATGACTTGGAGTAGGCGCGAACTTTGAATAACGCTAAATTCCACCATATACATTTTTTGCATTTTCTATCATTTGTCGTTTCGGAATTTTTCATTGATGGAAACTGTCAATCTTTCACGATGACATGTACTCAATGAAACGAATGAACACCGAGATATCAAATTCACTTCGAGAAAGTCCAAAAGAATGACCACACTATGCGTCATTTACGAGACTTTTTTAAAGAAATACTTGAATTGGGGAAATTACAAGATTTTTATTCAAGCTTTGCAAGTTTGTCAAAACTTCACTAGTCATAAATTCCTAAGTAATATGTAATGCGATAACAACTGTTAGCGAAACCCCTTAGAGACCTAAAACACAGTTCAGGCAATCATAACATAGAACATTCTCATTTTTCCCCATTTCCAACTAAGTCGAATTTCTTATTTATTTTAAATTCAATTTTTTCCCCTTCGATTTACGCGTTTTAAAAATTCCACACCGCGTAACAAATTACGAATTACAATAAACCTGGTTCTCTGAAAATAATAGTACTTAGGTTGTTTTTTTTTTTTTTGTTCGAGTTGAAAATCTATTTTTCATTCTGAATTGGCTTCAAGGGGCACAGTTAGCAGGGTAATTAAGGGATACACACAAGCAGTTCTTTGAATAACAAATAAACAAACAGAAACAGGCAATCAATGAATCAAGGTAATAAAGTGTAATTGGGTATTAAAAATGATTCTCTGGCCAACACAGGCACACTCTGTTTGACATTTGACACTTGAAAGTGTCTATGTGTAGCTGCCGAACATTGCGACAGGCCGCTCGGTGTCGATATCAAATTGTTTATTGATATATGCGATCGCTTGACACTGCGAATAAATAAGCATTCACACAGCCTTATGTCATTTTTGCTGCATAATACAAATGGATTTTTTGTTTATGGGTAATTTTATGCTTAATTGCAGGTTCTACGAATTGAAAAATTGTTTCTTGGTCACAGGATTTGGGTCAAGTATTGGGGTTTTTTAAGGTAATTTAATAGATCCTGCACGCGCTTGCAGCTAGATGATATGGCTTTTAAAATTATGTTTATTCGATGATCGATTTCAAATCGATTCCAAGCTCAGTCATGATTTTTATTAGATTTCAATGCGGTTCTAAGTGATCTACCACAGGAAAGGAAAATCGATCACTTTAAAAATTTGAACTACCTTTGTTTCTAAGTTGGCACAACTGTTGAAAGACACTAAATTTATTGTTTTTTTTTTTTAAAGCCCCACTTGCCCAGGCACAGATCTGTCTGTTTTGTTTGGCAGTCTGTTTTTTATTTCGCATAAGTTAGCTCTAGTCCTGCCATACAAGTGAACTCCTTGCGATAAATGGAGTTTTTGCCAGAAACACAGATGTGTCGGAGGTGGTCAGCATTTAAAAACGGTCAAGATATGACAGATGGTTGGCTTCGGTCCACGATGTCTTTACCTAAATTCAGTATCGATTGAGTATCGAAAACGCTTACTAATGAGCCATTAGAAAAAAAAACATTACTGCACAGCAGATGAAGATCACTGATGATGAATTAAAGTAGTCAAGCCACATGTCCAGCATTTGTGAAAGGAAATCAGCCACTTGAATCTTTTCAGTAATTAAGATGCTTTGTAGCTCTACCATTAGAAGGGGACGAAATAATTTGGTATGACTTGCCGAAGCGTGTCATAAGTCTACACAATTTTGAGAAATATGTTTCGAATGTTAAAAACTCACCACCAAGAAATAAGTTCGATTCTTCAATAAATTGATTGAGCTGGGTGAAATATGAATCAAATAAATTTGTCAACAAACGTCAGTGATTTAAGGATTCCTTGGTCATAATGACTGCCAGATCCATGTGGCATTACAATAGGCTCATTTGCCTCTTCCAGTCCGCCACTCGAACCTCACCCAACCTAACCTAGAAGGGTCAAAGGCTTCAATTTTCCATGAAAAGTATACGTAAGATGAATAGAGGAACAAGTATAAATATAGTATAAGCTTAAGTAGGTTTACAGTGGAACGAAGAATCTCTAAAATCTCCCACTTAGCATCTTCTTTAAGTGACATTTCAGTCTGTTGTTGAACATGGTCCTCAACTAAGATTTATGTACCTCCAGTTAGCATGATCTCTTGGTAGCTGCTTCCAATTTGGTTGAGGTCTTTCTCCACTTATGAGTGCTATCTCAGACAAGAGCGTCCACAGTTGCGTTGTCCGAATGGGTCGGCTTCAAAGGCTGTTTTGACCGGAGCAGTGTATTCTACCACTTCAACATGACTTAAGTAGCTATCTTAAACATTGACTTAGAAGAATAACAAGACATATTGCTCCGTTTAGCCTATAAAATTAGTCAAAAAGTCTTCTCCTACAGACGCCACTTAAGCAACAGATCCAGAAAATGCACGTACAACGTGCCTCACGAAAAGTCCAAAGGTATTCTCATCCGTTTTTAACAACGTCCACGTCTCTCCCAACTTAGCTTCCAATAAGATTTAAGGCAAGGGTGAGTTTGATTGTTGTGAATATTCCCTTACATTTACATTTCGATTGGGTTTTTCGAAAAAATCATAATACATCCAATTCTGCACCTACCCCAATTGGTATTACTTGTGCGTTACCAAGGGGGTTGCAGGGGAGGGTAGGGAACCCCAAATACTTAATGTGTGTTCAGAATCGATTTGAAGGTTGATAGATTCACTAACGCAGGAGATAAGTCCAAAAGTTGTCTGTAGATTTATTTCCGTCATTGTCTTATGACCTGACTTTTGGAAGGTAAGAAAAGGGTTACGGTCCTCATACAAGTATGACATTGCTATGGCATGTATGATATATACAGACATGTATGACATGTAGCTATGACTATGCCTGTGAAGGATATCAAGTGCCATGTCAGTCGCGTTCTTTTAGCTGTTTGCTTATCCGCTCAGCTCTCGTAGTTCGTCAGTAAAAATATTGCGAAATGTTCAAATTTCAGAATTTGATCTAAAGTACAGTATGTACTTCATATTTCTCATGCTCTAAGTTAGAAAAATATTTTTCGAGAGATTTTTAAGAATTACAATTCTAAGCATTCGTACACTCTTTTCAAAAATACATGATGTTGTTAGAACTCACACCGTATTCAGTTAATCGGTGACGACGACATGTTGCAACGTACAACACACTTCTAAGAACCCCGTCTCTTAGATGACCCAAAATTCGCGGCCAAATGTTAAGCCACTTAATTAAAGGAATGCAATTCCATAATTGCCTGGCGATCGAGTTTGGTTTCAAAGGCAGAAACATAATTGCAGGCAACCGCCCGTCCGTGGCCGTGTCTTCGAATTTCACACACCGGGCATGATTCTCATATCGAATTCATAATTAATACCTCAGCCCCAAAGGCAAACTGCCACGTTTCCCGACAGCCCCTTGAAAGCAATCTTCCAAGCTGCGAAAAAAAAACAAAACATTGAAACCGAGTACGAAAGAGCGCAATGCAAAAATTTTATACAAACGCAGCCTTTATTTAGCCATTTTGCCCAAGTATCTGCGAAACAAGCAGCCGCAATAATAATTATTATTCAAACGCATTCGCCTCGACCGCCCCTTCCCCCACCCCCCTCCCTTGGGGGCAAACTATCTATTAAACTATCTGTATCTGCATGACGAATAAGGAAAAATACGAGGAAAATAACACACAAAGAATAGCAGAAAAAAAACTCAAAAAAAAAAGGTAAATAATGAAGTGATTTTTTTTTCTATTTGCAAAATGCCATCCAGTATTAGGAATGGGGAGCGCCAAACGGTTCACGTGTGCCGCCACGGCTTTACCTTGCCGGAGAGCTTGTTGGTTAAGTTTGATTGCATGGGATGCAAAAATAGCAAGCACAAAAACAGGAGAAAAAAAAAATAAATTCATTGAATGCATTGCTGCATATCCATGAACTGGAAAACCTTGAAAACTCTCGAATCTGTTAGGTAGTTAGATGTTTTTCTTTAATGTTGTTATTCTTATGTCTCGTAGTTTTCTTTCATCCCACACCCCCTCCCCGCCGTCTGTTTACTTCTCGGTTTTGTCTATGGGATGTGAGTTAAGACAACAACAGAAAATGGTAATAATAATGGAAATTCAGCGAATGAACGAAAAGTATAGAAGAACAAGAGAAAATCAACGAACAACTTGCGATTCAGGCTTTTCAGTTGACGGTAATGAAAATTAATTGTGCTTCGAAGTGCACGAGGTGCACGCGGCGGTATGAGGAGGCATTCAAAAGATATACAACAACAAACGGGAATATGAAGGAATTCAACTGTGCCACTGAAACGACAACAGAAACGAAAAGCCACTACTTCAGTCAGTGGTTGCATAGATGTGAACTTTTTTTTTCGTGCATCACCACGGGGCGGGAAGGGGGGGTGGGAGGTTTGGGGGGAGTCCGTCCCCCCCAAGACCCGTCGAAGCGAGACGATCCGCGAGTATATTCGATGCTATATCTGGAGAATGCACTTGAGGCTGAATGCGATTTTTGTTGTTGGCCTTTGATTGGTTATGAAATTTTAATTTAAAATCTGAATGAGATGACATAAAATATTCTGAATAAAATTTCTATGTTCTCGCATCCCACCAGGGGCGGAATAGACGAAAGAATGAGACGTCAGTGGGTTGGGGGATGATGGTGATGAGTGGGGCGCGAGCGGCAGCGGAGGAAATTTGTTCTTTTCGAGTTTAGCCAAAGGAGGGGTGCACTTAGAAGCACTTAACGGTCGCTGCCTGAATTTGAAATGGAGAGACAAAAAAAAAAAACAGAGAAGAAGGAAAAACCAGCTGACTGTGTTGGACTAGAATAGACTGTTGGTTGGTGGTGACAGCAGTGGGTAGGCCGCACCGTCGCCAATGGCAAGCTGTTAGCCTTGACTGATAGATTGAGTGCGCATTTTGTATTTGACGGTGGTACAGTTTGATGGGACTTGACTTCGGTGAGGGTCCGACTCACTGATGGAATTTGACTGGGCGGTGGGGATTCATCTGTTTGCAAATGTTACCTGCTGCATTTGTTGTCACTGCATTTGGTGACTGGCACTTATGTAGGTGGGTGGCTCTGGAATCGATTTGTTTATTGTTTGTTGTGTCATTGTGTCATGAATATGCAGCCACGTTTCAGTTAATTGGATGTGGCTGACAAAATTGATCGTAGGCTAGATTTTTCCTTAAAATTGTGGAATTTGTTGTGGAAGCTTCTGAGGTCGTCGTCGCAGGAAAAAAAACAAACACAACAGGGAAGCTCACAAAAGTTGTGCCCATTTAGGTAAAGCCGCCATGAAATGATTTATTATTATTTTTACAAGCAGTTTGATTATTTTAATAAGTCTCTTCCGGGTGGAAGATTGACTTTTGCATTGCGAGCGTTTATTAATGACCTTTCAAGTTTATTGTCTTTTCCGGATTTGGAACTGCATTCTGGTCGAATGTTTAACATTAGACCTTTGCTTAGCTTTCAAGATATTTTTCTCATACTCAAAATTCACCCCAACTTTTACTTCAAGTGAGAATCTCATCCCCTTTACATGAATATCACATAACTTCTTAAAAAGCGAGAACGATGCGTTGGTACCCAACTTCCTTGACAAAGCTGGCTACATCGAAAATTACTTTTACGACTGAGAATTTATCACTTAATCGATGAAGGCACAGTCTTGTTTCACTGACGTTTTAGACAGTCGAAACTACAAAAGAAGATTTTTTGAAGGACGCGAAGTGCCTTAACTTAAACACGACATGTAGGAAGTATTTTGCTTCGATGACTGTAGGTGACAGGTTTAGAATCTTTTTGAAAACAGCTCAAGCTCCAAATGGCAGTAATATTTGCAAATTCGAGTCCTTCCTGACATTAGTAGATGATTCTCGACCGATTTGACCACATCCAGCACGTAGTGAAGAGACGCGAGATCTATGACGAATTGCTATCCTCATAAGCTTGGCTAAGCGTATTTTATGTGAAGATCTTCAAGGAGATGGTCACTGTGAGTTCTGAATGCAACAAGACAGCACTAAGGGACTTGTTGAGAAATCATTTTGAAGGACACATAATTTCACGATTTTCTAAGTTAAAGTGGTTGTCAAGATCATGCGACATCACACCCTTCGACTGCTTTCTCTGAGCAAATGTAAAAGCTTTCAGGATTAAGCCAATTATAACACTTTTGTAGACAAAATTACTCGTGTTATCAGTGCCCGCACAAGTTGCCCAAAATTGGACCTTCCGACTGGATCACCTAAGACGTGATCGAGATCCATATTTATATGATATCAGTTTCAAAATGCAAATGGCATGAACTATTCCTTTAATCGACAGTAGAAATGTAAAGTTTACTTCTAAACTCATGTGTTTTATTTAACATTATAAATCCAATCTCATAACGAATGAGCCCTTGTATGCCAAAAAAATCTTGAATCGTTCTCTTTTCCAACAAAACTGGCGATCTTTGGCTCTAGTTTCCAATTCATTGCTTTTCCGCGTGCAATCAGTTAAACAGGACAATTGGTTAAGCCCTGTTATTGCATCGTTCATTGTGCTATGTGCTACAAGCAAATAGACGAAGTGATGTACATTTCTTTTGGAGTGGCTGTCATCACGCCATCAATGTGCTCTTACAACTGAGCAAACACGAGCAAGTCATTAAACGGCGCACCATATCCTGGCACAAAATATAGACTCGCTACATGACAATCGAAGTTGGTATTTTTAAGGTGCTTTGCGATAGAAATCGGCGATCCAGCGACAATTACACCGCAGACTCATCAGTCAATTGTTGCCTGGCGGTGTATGACTGCAGGCCTCAGCACCATGAATTGAACACCAACTTCCACTAACAGGAAACGAGAGGACAAAGCAGGAGCACTAAGTTAGTGCGAAGTGTCTACCAATGAGCTTCACTGAAAAGTTGAAGTTTAACCCTCACTGCAGAGTGGCTCTTCAGAAGGTCAGTTTCGCTTTCTGTAGCATCTGGCACGATGACAGACTGGATCATCGTCTAGCTTCTTCAGCAGCTCGTCGCGTGGTGTGTGCAATTGTTCTGTCACGGAGAAATTTGAGAATTTTTTGAAGGACAAAAGGTAGTCTTTTAGTGTCGTCAGCAATTTGAATGCGATGATGCCGCGGAAAATGCGTGATGTTTAGTCCAGCTATTGAATCTGGGACTTCAATGTGTTTAACTGTAGAGTCTCGTTTAAGGATAAACCATCACACGCTACAAGAAGAAGTCCTTCCACAGAAAGTCTATGTTCGAACCGCACCCAAACGTTGCCCTAAATTATTCCAACCTTTTACATGTTAGTAAAAACTTGGACGTATGTAAGTTCTTGTCATTATCATTATCCCTTCGGCGACAGGAATCACATTAAAAAAGGAAAAAAAAAAACGATGATCCTTTCAATTAAAAGCGAATAAAGCACAAAAAGGGTCCCCGAGGAGCCCAGTTCACGAGTGAATGAGGCTATAAGAAACTACAGCACACATCCAAGCATTCTGAAAGGATTATTAAGTGGAAAGTCATAACTCAATTTGCATGCAAGTGGATCGCACCTAATTCAGTAATTAAAACTATACACCAACACTAACTTGATTAAATTTCAATTAATTGGCTCGATCCATTTGCTTTTGTTAGCCCGCGGGACCGACCTCATGCCACCGCGCCACCACCGTGCCAGCAACACCTTGAATAAACTTTGAGATACATTATGTACGTTTGCGGCCGTCCACCGACCGACACTCGGTGTTCTCTTTTCGCCGCGAAATAAGGGTGCATCGACGGGCGAGAGAGCGAGTATTTGATATCAAAACTAAATTTAAGATACTAGCTGCTCACCCTGTCAGCCGTCGACGACCACCCAGGCGGGGGGAGTGAGTGATTGCATTCGCTTCTTTTCAGGAAACCCAATATGAATCGTCGCACAATTCAAGGTGGCACCGCGACTCCGGCCTCCCGTCACCCATCCTCCTTGCCGCTCTATCGGCGAATACACTCTCATATTATCCCGTGAAATATGAATGCAATTTCTAAAATTATTTTCCTTTTAAGTGATTAAGGTGTGGTGTGTTGTGCTGCATCTTTGTTGTATGTTTGCTCGGACTGGCCTTTGCGCCTTCCCCTCGTCGCCCGCCACCTGCCCCCGGACCGACTGCGATAGACGAGAGACGTTCAATTTTCAGAATAAAATCATAATAAACTTTGAATTGTAATGGCGGCGGCGGCAGCGGCGGTGGCTATGCAACAGCAGCAGGTGCACCGCACACTAGTGGCTTTAATCAGTTTGTAGTTAAGTTGAGAAACGGGTTTGGAATTTTTTTGTAAATTCCGCGCTCAGACTTGTGAAATTTATTTATAGGATTACACACACACACACTTACGATGGCATTTGATAGGTTTCGCTAAATATTTCAATCTTACCCTTCAAAGTGTCCCACGCGCTTTGCAATGGCAAAAAAAGGAGACAATCTGATCATAAGTGCCGACGGCGACGGTAGTTTATTGTGCCAAGAGACTAAGCCTGCTATGAATGGGGAAATGATTTCAGAATTCGATGAGGGTTGCTTCCAGTTTTCATTTGCTTATCCTTCAGATTGACCTAGATGGTAAGTTGACTTAGTGAAGCTGACATCAGAGTGACGTTCTGCAGCTGTCGCCTGAGACAAGCTGGATGGAGTTTCGTTGAGAATAACTTTGCACAGAAATGCATGTGTTTTTGAAAAATTTTTACGTTTTTCACCTAATATTAATATTTCGTGTAAATACGACGTTCCTTTAGAAATAGAATTAGGCTAGGTCTTGCCAGTAAAGAAAGTGGCCAGAATAATTTGTAAGAAATATAACTGTGACCAACAAGTCGAATTTTCTTGGATGACCAAAAAAATTGTTATTCATTCTTTTAAATTCATATTATCCTTTAATGGCGCGCCCGAAGTAGCAGCAAAGTGTCAACGTTTTTGTTCAATTTTCGGAACATCCTGCAAAGATCCAAAGAAAGATCGCGAATACCGAGATGAGATTTCGAGCCACTGCAGGGGTTACTTGCCGGTATAGAGAAATGAGAAATGAAACGGTGCGGAGGAACTCAATGTTCAGCATCTCCTTTTTCGGACCGGCTTTATTTCGTTATTTTGGCCAAGTGGCACTGATGTCCGTTTCATTATGACATCCGAGTCGTGCCTAAGATGCATCAGGTAACCGCTGTGGTGGTTGGATCAAGTTCATAACCTCGCCTGGATCCACTTGGAATAACTCCTGATGAGTTAGAGTCGATGGGGAGCGGCCTGGAAGTCTCTCGTGCGTGTATTGCCCCCGAGACTCTTTTAGTGGATAACGCAGGTTAAAGAAGAAGATGATGATGAAGTCTTCTTTTGGAATTAGGTTTCGAAAAGTTGCAGATTTAAAAAAAAACAATAAATTCACTTGTAGTCATTCACGATCATCTTAAACCGTGAAATTTGGCACAGACTGCAGTGAAAGATGCTTCAACTTCAAAAGCAAAAAAAAAAAACATTTGTTCCTATCTATGTTAGATTGACAGTAGTATAACTAGTTGTTGTTCTGGTCTGAGGGACAGACGGGCAGACGGGCAGACGGATTCTTGTCTCATAGCATTCAATTGTCACGGCAAAGGTACCCACAACATAAAAATCTGAAAGCTGATGAAATTTTAAGGGCAGAAAAAAGGACACGGCTGCAATAAAATTTTCAAAAAAATGTAAAACACTACTTGCATGTTAAAAAAAACCCAACAATACAACAGCTAGGCCACTAGTCCCAAAAACTAGATAATATCCGCAATTTTGAATCCTAAATTTGAACTTAATCAAATATTGGGGTATATTTAGGATGTCTTTAGCAATTCGTTCTTTAACTTTCAAATCGTTTTTTCAATAAATTACATAACATGTGTATTCATTATTAGAGTTTCAAAACATAGCCTCTTTCAACCCATCGACTAAAAAGTTTTCGATCTTATAACGATAGAACTCCACAACTTAAAAACAGTTTCGATTTCAAAAAACATTTACCCTTCAAAATCGCCTTACAAAAGCACTGACTATTTAGATGAAATAGAAGAAAGAGTCTTAAGATAAAGTTTTAAACAAAAAGGTTTTTTTTTAATTTTATTTACTTTTATTTACTGAGTATAGAAATCTGAAAACTTTTGATGAAGTTTCAGGCAAATATCTTTTCGACTGTTGCGTGTTTCCGTCATTTGGATACCGTGTGGAGTGAAATAATGGAGACATTTTTCATTAATTGTCCCCTCATATATCTATTCAAAGATTCGATTAGATGTGGCGGCCTGAACAACGAGTTACAACCCTAGTTGAGTTAGGTTAGCCCCTTTGTGCGAAACTTCCACAAAAGAATGAATTGCACCAAAAATACCTTCACATTAGAGTCTATATTTTTAAAAACCAATTCAGAGAAATGCAAGTTCAAAAATGCAAGTTAAATATTTGAAAGAATTTTAATACTTTTGCTTCGTCTGGAAAGATGCAGGAAAAGTGTGTGTTTAAAAAAATCCTGTAAGGGATTATCATCAATTTGCTTTGAAATGTAATACCACATACATCTGCCAATACTATAGGTTGTGAAAAAAGTGATAGCGTAAGCTACATCACATTCTACTGTGAAAAGGTATAAATTTAAATTTAATTAGGTCGTACAACATGAAATGTCCACCTTTTTACTTGGTCTACGATTAGAAACAAAAGAAAAAACTTGACAAGTAGATACTGTTGTCGCTTATGAATTGAGGGAAGTTTGGGACGGGCCTTAAACCTCACTCACGTAACGATTCAAAAGCTGCTGCTTATTCAAAAAATATTTCTGCATCCTCAGCACTCGGCTGATATTTCTCGAACGGATTTTCACTTTTTTCGCAGACTGGCGTTATTTTGAAAGAAAGAGGGGTTCCGAAAACGATTAGAGGTTATGGATCCCATGAACATTTTTTGTGCGTGAGAAGAAATAAGGCATAATGAACCTTGAATCAGGCTGGGAAAATGTTATAGAAAGCTTTTCAGAAAGAACTTCAATTGTTTACAAAGAAAAATCTAACATTTGACGTTGTACAATCAAATACATTGCTCTTCTAGTTTTCAAAGGAGAGACATACAAAGGACAAACCGCTGAAAAAATGTGAGGTTTACAAAGAATGTACGTAAAAAACATGTTTTTACTTCTTATATGCTTCTTAATGAATTAAATGAAGTTTTAGTGCATTTTACCTTGTACTTTTAAGTACGACATCCTAAAGTATATACCTTGCCAAACTTTATATATTTAAATTGAATGGATTTGACATAATTTCCATTTGAATGGGTGCGTTAACAAACAAGCCTCCAGTGGATATTGAAAAATGCACCGCAATACTTAAGTAACACACATTGCACTCCACTGGTTTAGTGATGATTTTTGATTTTAGCCTGGTGGTGCTAATGATCCATTGTTTCCCCAAAATGCAAATGAAACGAACTGCGATATCGTGGCATGTTGACGAATTCCTGTTTTTTCTGCCTGTTATTGTGGTGGCTTTAGGTAGATAGTGGATTAAGGCCACAAGTCAACAAAACAATGATAATTTTGATATATTTAACACTTCCTGCAGGGACAATGTTGAAAGAAAGTTTCGAATGAAAACATTCTGTCTAAAATTAACGGACAAGAAGATCTCCAGAAGACGCTCGATGTTGACAACATTTCTTAGCCTAATTCGTAGAGGGTCCTCGAATGCATAAATAAGAACTAAAAATGATTTGGAATGGGAACCAGAACCAGAGCGGCACAAATATTTTCTATCGGCAGAAGGTTTTTTTTTCAGAACAAAATCCCCTTAATTGTAGACAACATTCAGACCAACATTCGATATCCCAAAAGTCCCCCAGATTCGCCTCAAATGAGTCCATCATCGTGGAAAATAACGCAATACTCGTAAAAAACAACAGAAAACAAAATAAATGAAAGACAAAGCAAAAACAGATATTCATATCTAATTTATTTATTTTTATATATTTCACGCAATTACTCAAACTCCTGACTCACTCTCTTGCCACAACAATGATGGTGATGGTGACATTGTAATTCAATCCTTGACGATAAAGAAAACACAAACAACCCAATGAATTCCGCAATTGGAAACAAAAGATTAAGTTATACTCATGCACATTTCAAAAGAGATACAAGTATTAAACTTGCAATGATGCAAATCGCGCCAAGATCATTTCGTTTCGAAAGTGCAGTGCATAGTCGGTCGAACGATTCGCTTTGTAATTCAATTTTCGCCAGCCGATGACGGGTCCGGGCGAAATTCTATGATCGTGAAGAGGGAGTGTGGTCGCGCTTGCGCGATCTGTAATGACTAACTCTATACACACACAAAACAGAGACGTGCGAGCGCGCGACGGCACACACTACCAACAATCGATCAAGGACGCCCGGAAGTCTTAATATGATAAATCAACTGGAATTGTGTAAGTTTGTCGAGGGGAAAATGTATGGCGTACTCGTTCGTCTTGTCAGGTGATTGGATTGCAACTAATCGTTTGTCTTATTGCTGGGTTCAAGGATACTCAGTTCTGTGGGGAGGAGAGATCACAAAGATTGCCATGGGGCTGGAAATTTGAGGAAGTGTTTTGATGTTCTGAAAAACGAAACTTAGTTGCATGTTGCCGTTGTGTCACCAGTGAAGGATGCAAAGTTGAAAGATCAGGAATGAGAGTTGAGTTTTTTTAAAAAATGTTTCTCCTCGACAATTTATGGAGAACCGATGGGATTTTGCTTGATTTTTAGAGCTCTAAACATGTCATGCTTAAATTTTGACAAGACTGGGTAACACTCTCTGTATACTCCATCTGAGACACAACAAAGCCTAAAATGAGCAATACAAAGTGCGTAAACGGACGAGTCATAAATTTTTTCATTTTTGTGGTGCTTTTCTTGTGTTTGATGGCTCCAGTTTAAAATTTGGACACACAATCATCATATGAGCTCAAGACAGTCATGTCGTGAGTGAATGGGTGAATAAGTACACGATTTGTAATTTTTATCAAAACCACTTTGAAAAATTTCAGAAGGGGGCATTTTTGGCGGTGATTGACAATAACACAATGAGATCATTGCCGCTTGATAAAGTGAATCTAGCAGCCAAAAATATCCGAAACAACATTTTTCTTGTGGCATTTACACATTTGAATGTGAATCACCGTTTAGTTGACTTTTGTACGCTACTTGTCAACGAATTCTTGCTGAAGAGGCTCAATGTGGGTGAAACACTTCTCTAGAGAATTGGATCGTTCGGATTGGAAGAAGTGAGTGTGCAAAATTTCCGGGTACTGAACCATCAGAGTAGTTTGCCAATTTCAGGAGGTGTTCTGGAAGCACGTGCACATCAAAGAAACATTAAATTAATTTTCGCCATTTATGTAAACGTTTTGAAGAGCAAGAAGAAGTTGTTTGTTGACATTGCGTGACGATTTTTAACATTCCGTCGGAGTTTCGCCTAAGAACGTAGAATTAAGATTTTTCTTAAGTGCGCCTTCGTTCCTGGATGATAAGGAAAATTAAACAAAAACTTTAAGAAGAGCCGAAGAAACTTGATCAGAATCATCAACAGTCCACTTCTGCTGTGTGTGCGTTTGATCTTTGACTAATGTAGGAGATCTACCTTTTAATGACGACTTTGTACCGTGGGCCGTTGAATATAATAGTACTCCCTAAGTGAGAGACGAACGCAAGTTCAGTTCAAGATTTTTACCTGCAGCCACAGATTGGACAATATACAATAATTGCGCATTAGGGTATAAGCTACCTTACTATAAAGAGTCACGAATTTTAAAAGTAATGCGTTTCCAACCTGTACATTTGATGGAAACAAAAAGAAAATTGTTGGTACTCCGATCGATTAAGTGTGTTGCAAGTGCAAGTATGAAGAGCAAGTAAAGTAAAGAGACGAAGAAGACAATCATGTTCTTTTTGTCTGATGAAGGATTTTATAGGGAAAGACGTTTAAAAACTTGTCAACTGTCTGTCGATTCGAGAATATCTTCTTTCATACGTGCGTGATTGGAATTCTATCAAACCAAAGTTAAAAAACTCGCATATTCTAAATAATTCTGGGCATAATCGACAGAAAGATTAAACAAAATTCTGGAATGAATTAACCCTCCCGAAGGTTGGTTAACATTTATCCATAAATTTAAATTGTTCGTCCACCTCACACAATCGTTCGCGTGGTGTGTCTAATTTAAAGATTTCGTGCAATTCGCCTCATAAACCTGGGATATGTGCAGAGCGTGACAGATAGGCAGGCGGACACTCCGAAATTATAATGCCTTTAGGTTTTTGATGATTCTGTCAATTATAAATTCACATACCCAATGTCAATGAAGTAAATTTCGTTCTTCTTAACTAAGTGTGAGTGTGAAAAAGTAAAACGTTTTTGATGGATGAACAACAAATATTGTTAGTACAGGGGGATGTTTTCAATCAAATTAATAAAACAAATGTCAACACCTAAGCTTGATATAATTATATGTGAACGTTGACAAAAATCATACGGAAAATCTTTTAATCGCAATCTTTTCTATGGGAATTTGTCCATATATGTAAGTGAGGTGTCAACTAGAAGACATATTTTTTAAACATTTCAAATCCTCTTGCGTAGAGGATTTGTCATATCTCCCGCTCTTATTTGAACCTATAAACAGAAAGTTATTAAAAGGATGAAAGAACCCAAGGGATCACAGGCTAGGACTCAAATTATTCTGACAACTAAAGTAAATTGAATTATTTTCCGTTTTTATGTAAGTCATTTGTGGTTACCGTGGCGTAGTGGATAAGTGCGTCGTCCGCGACGCAGAAAGTCTGGGTTCGATTTCCGGATGGGACACCTCGCATTTTTTAACGGCACCACATCGTTCGAGTTGCTGACAACAGTCAAAGAAATCAAATCTCGCCGTTCGGAGTCGGCAAACAACTGTAGTTCCCTCTACTCGTAAGAGAACAGTAGCACGCACAACACGAGTAATTGTTGTAGAAGCTAGGCCCTGGTCCCTTGTGAGCTGTAGTGCCACTCAATTATTATTATTCGAATTTTTTTAATAATTACAAGTTAAATTGCAGTCAAATCAGAAGTATATGACAATCTGTTTGTAGAAGGAACATGTACATACTTCGAACTTGAGACGCATTTGTAATAAAAAGTTGGGAAAATATGACGCCATTTTGACAATATGCACATTTTTTAGGAGACCCAAACGTTGTCATCAACACTTCTCCGCGGAATGCAGATTTTAATTATTTTGCTTCTAATAATATACGAATTTTAAGTCACTGCTCCTCTACGTCTGTGTGTGACTACGAAGTGAAACAAGACATTAAACAGAAAATAACATTGTTTCGATTGTTTCAATTTCGCGTCTATTTGAACCTTAAATTTAAATTATTACAACTTTATACAATTTTACTTATAAAACACTTGATTTTCTGGAATGAAAAAACGAATTAAATTATTTTCACATAGATATTATTTATTTTATTTTATTTTATTTTTTTGTTAATGTTTTTTTTTATTTAACACACTTCCTTATGCTCACATTCACAACTAGAGACGTTGCGAATAATGTTTTATGTGGAGTTACAATAGATGAAAATCCAATAACATTAAAAGATAGAACGAATTATCAACCACACTATATTTCGGTAGAAACTACTAGTGCGTACAGAAAAAGCGTTTGCATTCCAAACGTTCAGAAAGAAAAGTTTGAAAGAAATATTTTTGCATATCTAAACTTAAATGAGGATTTTACCACAAGCGTGCAGTAAACCCTTCAGCCTAAGGTAAGGAGCTACAATAGAACAAAGGCTGTTAAATCAAAAGTTGTTGAACTGGCCAATTGTTTATTATTTGTACAAAATCAATCAGATGTGGTTTATACAAAGTTTTAAGTAACAAACACCACAGACGTTTTGTGAACCTCTTAACCTACAGACGATTTTATAAGTACTGACAACAGAGGCATACAATGACAGAGAGAAATTGTATCGTTAATTTTATCGTGAGGACGAGTTTTGGTAAACAAGAGTCAAAAAATTGAAAACTGTTATTATAATGGTGATAACCATAAGTGCCTCAAATGTATTTGAAATCCTTAAATTAATTAAACTTAAAACATAACTGAATCTTCAGTAGTAAAGTTTTTGTAAACTATATCTCTGAGCAAGCTAGAGCACAATAAAAATTTGTTAAAACACTGTTACACTATGCAAGATATAAAGTATATATCTATCTATCTATCTAACCATAAGTGCCTTAATTGTAAATATTCAGATTTTTTACGTAATTATAGGTAATTGATTATAATTCTAATTATAGGATATTATAGGTAACTGAAGTTTAATTTTTTAATATGGTGGCGTATTTTGTTTTAATTTTAAGGGAATAAAGAAAGACATGCAAGTGTGTAAGAATATCGAAATGCTCGAATTTCAAACGGTTCATATTAGAACAAGCTTCAGTTTCACACTATGCCCCGCTCATAAATTGGGACTGCGGGTACTGTTGAGTATCATATATAAGTGAAATGGTAGAACACCTACTCGGTAAGTGTAAGGTTATGGCTATGACATCATACACCACGTTTGGTCTTCAACAAACGTACATGTGACAATTTTCCACCAACCTCTGCGTCTAAGAGTTAAACGAGATTCCGAATCACGTTGCCTTAATAACAACCAATAAATTCAGTCGACTCAATGCCTTAATCAGAACTGAAACTTAGATACATATGTATGTGGTTTTTCACTATGGAAATGTTCAGTCACTTCCTTAACCTGTTCACAGATATATAAAACGGTCACTGCAGCAAAATATAAAAACATGTGTGTTTTTGGGACAATGTCTCTCAGTGGTTTTCTATGGATTCAGAGCGTTTTAAAATGAAAATCAATTTAGATGCCTTTTATGTATTTTGTTAGATGTCTTTTATATATTTTGTTATGGTTTAAGATATTTAAACGGCGACATGAATCATGTACACAACTTAAAAATTTGCATTTCTTTTTTTATAAAAAAAATTCATACAAAAAGAACCAACCAATAATTATTATGAAAGGAGGAAGAGTGGTAGGATACGTTTAGTAAGCAAAGACAACAGAAATAAAAATGACGTTATTTTCAAGGAAGACATTTAAGTACAACTGTATTTTAGGTTGTGTTCTAATATGTACCTCTGGCGATAATACAGAAATATTGATGTCAACTTAAGACGTTTTTTAAACTCTCTTTTGAGAACTAGTTAAGAAGGGAATACTTATATTACACATACATATATTTTTGGTGTTTATGTATAAGCATCAAAAACGCGTAAATTTATTTATGGAGAAATTTAGTATTTTACACTCAACATTTTTGATAACTTTGACAACTTTTTGAAAAAACATTTGAGACGTTATACAAGATTATTTTACATGCTAAACATTTTAAAGAAACTGATTTTAATATGACCTAAGTTGGAAAAAAAAAACTAAAAATTTGGTTAATTAAAAGAAAGGCAATATTTGTAGTTGTAGTAAGTTTCCTGGCCATATGATGCAGTTGGAGGTAATTTATTCGAAAAAATGGGCGGAGCGTGATGGAGGATGTTAGTGCCACCTAACTAATATTCCAAAATGTTGAGTAGTAATTTAGAATAAGACTTAATTAGCAGAATAAGTCTTTTAAGCGCGTGCATGGAATAAATAAAGAAACGCAAAGAAACTGCAGTTTAAGGCACTTTCTCGAAGTAATTCTTGCTTGATTGTTTGGAAAACAAATATACATTAGAAATATTTTGTTTCAGGTATAATAAACAAAAGTACGGCACGAACGGCAGCTTAAATTTATATTTTGAAATAGTGGGTATAAGATTTTCCTTAAACATCTTCAATTGCCAACGCCATCTTCCGCCAAAAAATACATGAACATATGTACATATTTTTAGGTCCTTTCTCAAAGTTCTCAAAGTTCTATTCTCAGCCATAAGGTTATCTTCCTCATTCACGCAGATTTTTTTGCTTTAGGTTAGTATTCAAAATTGAAAAAGCTAAAATAATACAAACTTGAAAAGGCTATAATAAATTGAAAAAAAAGGTTCCTCCAAAAGATGTCGCTCTTTCTGTAAAATTTTAAACTTCTTCTAGGATTATTTGTTAGTATAACGTATTCTGATGAAGTGAAATACCGACGGACATTGAGAATGAGTAAAAAAAGTCACAAATTTCAAAAAATAAGAAAATAACTTGGGAGAGACACTTATGTTTATAGCAAGATCATGGAAATGAGTGTCCATTGCGAAAAAAAGAATTAAATGACAGGCATGCAAAATTTATTCCTTAATCAAAACCCAACAGATGAGCACTTCAACTGACAGTTACACATCATGTTTAAAAGAAAGAATCGTTGAAATTCAAAGCAATCACAAACGTAAACCATATCCAATATCACATTGACAAGTTTCCGAAGAACCTCCAAATTTTCTAAGGAAATCCACTCATTCGTTTATCACACGGTTTCGATTCTGTTCTCTTGCAAAATATCAACAATCACAATAAAGTAAAAATATTCAAAATACACAATTGACATTCGATACGTACATATTTCGTAGGCGCTGATGAGCATAGCATATTTTAAAAGAAATCCCAATTCCTGTTGAAAATCGCAAAACCAAAAAAGAGAAACAAAAACTCTTGTCGCTGGATCTGTTGTCGGTTGATTTTGTGTTGTGTTTAAGATGTTTTTCTTTTATATTATTTTCTTGCTCTTTTTGTACGTATTTATTTATTCTACTTGTTGTACTTTTTTCGTGTATTTTTTTTCTCTACGGTATTAACTGTTGTTGCAATTGAAACACATGAATTCTAACACAAATTTATTTTGATTTTTTTTCTTATTTGAACTGAAACACTTTTTTTCAAAACAATAAATTGGATGTATCTTGTCGGTTTGAGTTAAATTAAAATTCAAACTGGCTTCAGGAACCGAGAAAAAAAACATATATACATGTTAACAGAAATAAAAAAGAAGTGCACATCAAATGAGGTTCGTTGCAACGCGGCTCAAAAAATGATAACATATGTGAAAATTAAAAACAACAAAAAAAAAACAGAAACGGTGAGTAAAGCCCTCAGAAAGGGTGAGTATATACCGCCGGTAAACACGACAAATTGAATATAAAACGGGAAAAACTTAAAAACAAAAACGTCGAGCAGATTGAACTAAATGCGAAAAATCATATCGGAAAATCGGAAAACGCGGAAACCACCACTCGCACGACACAACAACAATCAGTGAGTAAGTTGAATAAAAACTGCACAAAAAAAAACCCAACCAAGTGAATCAACTCAACACACTGCGTGCCAAAATCAGTAAAATGACGAAAAAAAAAACTGAAAAACGAAAAAAATACGAATATACAGAAATTACTTTCGGGGGGGCTATACAATATACTGTGCCGCCGACGACACAACGACACAACGATACAACAACGTACCCCCGTGTATATGCCGTGTTGCCCCAAAACACACAACACACAACTTAAACCATACACACGACGACGTTTATCGACGAATGTCGTTCCGAAAAATTGCACAAAATGTATCTCTGTTCGATGCAGCACTCTAGCACGAACAACAACACCACAGAGCTCTCTATGTTCTAGGTACTGTGTTTTTTTTTTTTTTTTTGTATTTTTGTAGGCTCTCTCTCTTGACGAGGCGGCACGCTGCTGCTTGCTGCTGCGGCTGGTGTCTTACACCAGGAGGAGTGTGCTGTAATATTGATGACTGATGGACGAGTTGCAATGCAATGATAGTCCTCGGCGATCAGATGGCGGATATTTTCAAAATAAATGTCAAATTGTTTTTGACAGTTGGTTTGCGCGCTCGTGTGTGTGGGCTTGGCGTTTGGAATAGTCCTCTTTTTTTTGCGATTTTCGTTTTGCTTTTTCAAACTCAAAAAATGTATTCTATTTTTTATTTTTTTTTGAAATCTTACAGATCGTCGCCGCTTTGAATAACAATAACAACGATAACGGTATAAACGAATTAATTGCAAAATTTTGACTGCGTTTTAAACTTTGACAACTTGAACGACAGCGACAACGTGAACGAGAACGACAAAACCGTGAACGACAGACAACGATAGTAGCAACGATGATGATGACAATAACAATATTGACAGCAACAACAACCACAACAACAAAAGTAGCGATCCAGAAATTGATGATAGCGGCTGCTGCCGTTGTAGCTGCTGCTGTGGTAATAATTTTTTATTACCACAGCTACTCGGATCGACTCGGGCCGCGTCCGAAAATGCGTTCCGCTGCATATCGGATGCGTTGTGTTTATGCGACTGTGAGGAGAGCGCAAAAATTATATCACATCGATGTTCAATTGAGAGTGAGTGAGAAGGAATGAGAATGAGTGAAAGAGCGGGAACAAACGAGAGCGTGTAGTAGCAAACGTTGGCGGTGTCGGCGGTATACTATAGTGTATTGTGTAGTAAGACCGACTAAGAGAGCGCGAGCAACGACAACAGAACACGAGAACGACATTCAATGATGATTACAGTGAAGACGATGATTATGACGATGATGGTGATGATGAGGAGGACGACAACGAGACCGATTGCATCAGGCACCAACGCCAACAAACGACCACGACGTCGGCACAACATCAACGACACGACAACGATGATGATGATGATGATGAAAAATACTTTTCCAATGTGCGATAGGGACAGAAGCGCATGCGATATAATTTCCTTTTTTTGCCATTTTTTTCCACCCAACCAGTGCAATTTTATTTGCTTTTTTCTGCTTGCTTGTAGTTGTTGCTCGCCGCTGTGCTCCTTTTGTTGTGTAGAGTTCTGTTTTTTGCAGTGCACTTTTTTTTCGCCAAAGAATTTTTCCTACATTCCCTATAGAAGCTTTCTGGCCGCAGTGTGTGTGAGAGTGCACTTGAATACACGCGCAAGCATCGCACACACACGCGAACATCACCCCTTTCGATGCAACGCACTCGATGCACTTTCTGGCGGGGCTACTACGAAGAGCGGCTTACAGCGAGTTCACACAAAAACAGCGCGCACTAAACGCCGCGAGAGTGTGTTCTTTGAATGCACCTCTTCTGCATTCCCCCAATTGGCATGCATACACACAAGGCGATGGCGGTCTGTATGGGCGCGATGCATTTGTGTGCGCGGAGGACTTTCTTTAAGGCGAATCCTAAGTGGTGGTGGATGACGATGGGAACAACACACAACACATCTTCCCCTTTTCGCTGTGGTTTAGGCTTTCCTTTTCCCCCTCAGGACAATCGTTCGTGCTATCTGAGAAAATCGACACACGCAAACATACAACTCGACACAACCAAAGAGAGAGCCATGTCTCCAAGAAAATCACATCTAAGAACGAGCGCAAAAAAACCACGCACACAAATAGACGATTCTTAAAAGCGCTCAAAAAAAAGCTCCCCTTCTTGCAGGGCAGACTCTCGTGCGTGTGTGTGTGCCTATGTGTGTGTGTGGTGGTGAGAGGGGATCCACTCACACACGGAAACACGCTCACATCGGAAAGAAGTGCATTCAGAATGATATTCTGTCGTTTTTTTTTTTGTTGTTTTTGTCGTCTCCCTCCGTGGCGGGGTGCGTTACTGTGTGTGTGCGGGCGCTCTCGTGCGAATTTCGCCCAGTGTCCATGTATTGGACGGTAGTTTTGAATACGAGTAGCAAACGGATGGACAGAATGATGGATTCCAGCGGCCAAGTCGAACGTCGTCGTCGTCGGCAGAGATGGTGGCCGTGGCATGTAAATTACATTGGCCAGCTGAAAAAAAGCTGAACAGGCCAGTCAGAGAGGGGGAGAGGCGGGACGACGGACGTGCCAAAAGGGACAAGAAGGAGGGGGCAAAAATTAAAGCGGGATTGCAATTAATTTTTTCCGAGTTGTTGTTGCAATCATACGGGGACGAGAGAGGTAATCTCTGTTCTTCATCTTGCAGCGCGCTCTCAGGAGACACACGAAACAAAGAAGAAGGACCGACGATCAGCCAGCGGGGAGGTGTCGGCAGAAGGAATAAAAAAAAATTAATTATTGAAGATTATGTGGGATAATTAAAAAGAAGCATTTAATAGAAATAGAATTGCATTCTGGGAAATTCGCTGTGTCGCCCCTCTTTCGACTGCGTCCTTCCAGTTCGTTGTTTTGCGATGCGTTTTCTGAGGAAATTCATATTATCGTCCAGATTGATGTCCACTGAGGCGGTGCTTTTAATTTTGTAACAACCAATTAATTAGATGGGTAATTGTGTACTACGGAGATAGAAAGAGAGAGAGGGTGAGAGAATGACAACGAGGGAGTTACAGCCCCCGTTCTGCGTTTGTGTTCGTATGCGACTTCGGCCGTGTGCAACAGGTGGGTGCGGAAGTTGTGTGGGATGTGCGGGGTGGTGCAGTTTCAAATGCCGCCATCTGGGGAGAAGAGAAAATCCTTTCCTTTCCCGGAAATGCTGCACTTATAAAAAAAACTGCACGGTTTAGGGTTTGACAGCTACTTGTAAAAAAAAAAAATATTAATTGATGTGAAAATAAGAGAAACCAGCAAATAGAAAGGTGGAACTTCTGTTGACCAAAGCCAATGATTGATGGTAGGATAAGACAATTTTGAATAAATTTTTGTCCGTCCTTATTCTTCAAGATTTAACTTCCCTCCTTATTTCTTGAAAGGAGTCGAATTGCGACATTTTTAAGGATTTCCTCGCATGACACTCCATATGGAAGAAAAATTATGCACTGTGTACTCATGCACCATCCACTGATACTGCCACAAGCGACGCCCACCCGTGTATTTCATGTGTGTACCTCTATGTTGGATGTATATCGCCTTTGACAGACATTTGACCTAGAAAAGGCAGCTCCGACAGACCATCTGATGGCAGACATTCACACGCAGGAATATCGAAACAGTTCAAAGGATACAGTAAGAGTAATCGCGTACATGAGTGTACATACATTTGATTTTAAGCTTCTTACAGAAACTGAAAAAAAGAACAAGATGGAATGGGATTTTTCAAGGGATCTTAATCGCAAAGAGACGCAAAGGCCCTGCGATAGCTGGCAAAATGATCTAAACCGCGAGTGAGTGTGTGAGTGACTTTACACGTCCCTTCCGCGATTAGTTGCGTACTTAAGACAACTCATGGGATCATGAACTCGTCAGAGGATGAAAATTTGATTGAGTCGCAGCCATTTCGGAGATTAATCCTCCATTCTGTAGAGATGAAAGTGGACAAAAAGATTCTTAAGTTGGCAGTTTTTATGCAGCAATCCATTGGCATCTGATTACTCAAATTTTTTGTAACCAGACCGCCAATTTTCAAAAAGCTGCAAATTATGAAAATATTGCAATATTAAAAAAACTGACTGCAAACATTAGTTTGTTTTCCCTTCTCTAGATTTTGTACACAAACAGGTTGTCGCCTGTACATCGGTTTGGCTAAAGACGCTACATATGCATGTGGACATGTTTTCAATGATTTCTGAAATTATTCGGATACTGATCCCAACTTATCCGAACTCGCTTTGGGTTTCGTTTTCTTGTTTTCGAGATGAATTTCTCAGTCAACATTTGCTTTTGGGTCAAATGAGAGCTTGACTCTAAGTTTGTGGACGGTCCTTTGTGTATTTTCACAGACGGATCTAGGGAGTTGGAATAGGCCACTCAATCCGAACCTAACGATTGTTCTTCACATGTCTTTCAGGTTGGCAAAGTGGCAATCGAGAATTCACTCATTGTTCCTAAAGAACAATGTGGTAAATAAGATGGTTACAATTTTCAGGCAACTTTCAATTAACTGAGTAAAGTTACTTTTAGCAAAACGTCCCTAATATGCCGCATGACTCTTAACGAAGTGGTCAAGTATTCTCCAAAAGTGAAACCACCTCGCTCTTTAATCCTGTTGCATTTGTCAAATTAATGACATACTTCCCCTTTGTTTGGCGGTAGCGTGAAGGTAGATCTAGGCAATTATCTCCAACCAAGGCGAACTTTCGCCAGCTCCCTTCAGTCTATGCGCCATTTAGTTCGAAGACTTCTGCTACGTCGCCCAAACGGTTCGGAATTGATCATTATTTCATTCACTCGACATTACCTTGCCATCTTAAGCATTGAATCTGAACACTTGTTGCATGCCGCTGCACAGCCCTTCTTCTTCTCCAAGTGACATCAACATAAACAGGGCTAAAGATCGCAAGCATAACTTTTCATGCCATGCGTCTCAGTTAAAAATCTGTTTCAATATTACACATATATTAACATGAATCCTAAATGGTCTGAATGCGTTATCTGTCATATCACCTAAGTTTTGATCTTAGGAGATCGCTTTGCTTTATCAGATTAAGCAGGAAACATACTCAAAGGGGAAAAAGCATTGAAGACAAGGCACAGCCAGGGCGGCAAAAACTGATGAGAATAAAGGAACCAGAAAAGAGCTTTGCAGGATCGTTTGAAGATTGAAAACAAAAGTTGTTAGGTAGGTATGTAGGTTTTGGTACTTCTTTGGGATTACTTTAGGGGGGGCCAATAATTTCTTCACAGAAACTCATGATATATCTTCGTGCGCAAGTACTCTTATGTATTAAAAAGGTGTCTGAACGGAACTGAAATGTGCTGCTAAAAATATATTTGCCTATTTAGAATAGTCGTTGTAAGATATGAATTTCCAAGTATTAAAAACCTATTGTATAAAGGGCGAGAACGCAGTGCATGGACAAAATAAGGGTTACTACGTTGCAGCTTTACTCGCAATGCCGTTTCAATTATCCAAAATTTACAGCAGTTAGCTATAAGATGGTCCAGTGGCCATAAGGTCTTGGGGTAAACATGCTCTTTCTTTGAGTTTGGAATCCTACATTCTTTAAGGTTTCTTAATCCATAAACACGTGCACAGGGATGTACTTTTTTATTTTATTTGTTTTAAAATTTTTTTTATTAGATATAAATAACTAAAAACATTAATTTAAAAAAAAACCATTTTGAAGTGCGGAATTTTGAGAACGAATTTTTTTTGTTTTATGTCGAAATTGTCTATCTGATTAGAAGGCCGAGGACATTACTTATGAAATGTTTGCCCCGGTTTCTATCAGTGGCCCGCATTCAATTCTGAATTACACTCGCATCTAATTGACGTTGAAGTCCAACGATGATGTGAGCTATGTTGGCATGTAATTAAATAGAAATGAATTGTCTAGAAAACATTTTATGAATAACCGTCACAAACACACACATAAAAGGGCAACTCGATTTGGAGATCACTCGCAGTGTAACTCATTACTGGTTGTATGCATCAATTTTGAATCTACAAGGCTAGCTTAGCGATTAAAATGGAGGAATTAAAGGAGCAATCGTTCCTCAGTGTTTTTCTTCAAAAAGACAAACCTGAATTTTTTCTGCGGTGTTTCTTTTTGAAATACTCTCTTCTGTTAATCTGAGGCCTACGAAAGTATCTTTTATTTTGCCACAATTGCACAAGCAGAAAAAATTGCATACAGTGTTAAATTGCACGATCTCAGTGCCCTCAGATCACCATGAATACTAATCACTCGATCAAAGTGCTGAATGTGTCATGAGCTGTACGGAGTTTAGCTTGAATATGCCGCTGAGGACCATATCAAGCAAATCAAGCAAAAAAAGACGGAAATTGTAAGCGCGACTTGCACAAAGTAACACTAATGAGGTATCCAGCCAAAAAATTCACAAACTGTGACGTAAGCTCTGATCTTTTTGCGAGCAAATTTTTGTATGCGATTTTTTGGGTGGGTGGGTGATATCTGGAGGCTCTAAAGCCCGGGATGCGGTTAAAGGTCTACGTATACAACGCTTTATGTGGTTCGATCAATTAGAGCGTATGGAAAAGAAGAGTTTTCGAAGTCGAGTCATTGAAACTAAGAAACTGAGAACGACGAACTTGTACGAGATGGGGCTCATAGGTTGAAAAAAAAAAAAAAAAACCTGCGCAATTAGAGATATGAGGCTGCAGAATGAACGTTCCAGATGGTGTTGAGATATAGAGGCGGCTGTCCAAACAAAGAGATATGTAGCTGCAGAATGAACGTTCCAGATGGTGTTGAGATATAGAGGCGGCTGTCCAAACTTTAGGCTTTGGCCAGAAGATCACGTGAGGTAGCCAGAGTTTTATGGGAAGTCAAAGAACGGAGCGGGTGAATAAACCGAGTGTCAATTGCTACCCAAGATTCAGGGTTTCGAAACCTGATTAGGGGTGAGGCGTGGACACCAAGTCTAGAAGCTCGGCTCGTGCAGGAGCGGTCAACATCCACATTCCGGCTAGCCTTTAGAACCTTTAGTTGAGACTGTTCAAAGTTGTGGAAGGGGTAGTGGAGTTGACTTCCGAACTTCGTGGTTAAAGTGGTTAGAGTGCCTAACGATAAATGAAGAAGAAGAAGACACATTTGTAAACAACGTCAGGGAGGTAGATAGAAGAAGACCAATGCCCTGGATTGAAGACCAAGTGATCGCAAAGACGTTGTGATTTTTGACGAAAAAATTAAATCTTGCAAGAGATCATCAATGGTGAAGAGCAGCTGTATCTTAGGCTTAGAATTCCTATTTGTAATAGGTAACTGAAGAGAACAACGTTATAACTAATCATACGATCTACACCAAGGAACGATCGGTATTAATACATATATACACATATAGAGACTGCTCACGTCTCTCAAGTTCCAATAACCAGTTCGGGAAAAAGGCACATTGACACCGACTAGAAACAGTTCCATGCTTTGTCACATTTTGGCCGTTTATAATTCGATCAGCAGTCGTCAAGGTAAAAGGTCTTCAGAAAATGTGCGCAGACATCGTAACAAAAAGACAGTCAGAACAAATAGCCAAGCAGGCTCACGCACATAGGAAGCCTCTTGAGTACACCTTTATCGTGTACGCACGGTTGTGTGTAGATGGACGGTCTTCAAAGTGAGCAAATAATACTTGCTTGCAATATATCTTTCTCTTATCGCTGCGATAAGGCGCGCAGGTCGCTAGCCCCAAGTCGGTGATACCGAGTGTGAGAATTCCCAAAAGAGCCTTCGAAAGCGAAACAGAGAACAAAGGAAATTCGCAAACATTCAACCGACCAGCTATCGAAAGTCTGAAAATGTTGTAAGCCCTCAAATTTGCACACCCATACAATGGCACACAAGTCAACTGACCGCCAATGAATGTCGTCGTCAGCGCCGATGCCAACGAGAAGGGAGACACGGAAATATGTGCTTTCGGAACGAAAGCTCTGCGTTGAGGTAGGGTATGAATGTGGCTCATAATCGAGACACCGTAAAATTCATTCAAAGCGACCCAGTCGCTCAAGCACACAAACACACACGCACGGAAGCGGCGCACATCATGCGAGGGTCAGTAAAGCCCCAACAATGCAGCAGCAATCCACCAATCCACCGCCCCGGCAGACCGCAGAGACTCTCAAAACTCCAGCGATCATTCATTGTGCTTCCGTAATAAAAATGCATTATGGTAGGTCTGAGTGCGAGGCGAGGACCGAGGAACAAAAGGGAAGATGACACCGCTGCCGCCACCGCCACCGCAAGGAAGAAACCGAAAAAGCCGAGAAGAACGAAGGAAAACACAAAAGAAACCAGCGTGCGAGACGGGCGGACAGACAAACGAACGAACGAACGGACGAACGGACGAAATGTGAAACCAACTGAAATGAAAAGCTGCTTCCACTTCCTTCGTTCTCCTCCTGCAGTTTGCTCTTTCGGCAATGCCCCCTTTTTTCGTTTGTCTCCTCCCAATCTCCTGTGGGCACCACCAGCAGGTCGAGGGTAGAGCAACGCGCGTCGCTTTTGCTGCTGCTGCTGATGATGATGATGACGGCGACGACGAACACTGCACTCGCCTCTTGGTGGAGAAGGCCATTCGATGGCCTGTTTGGCAATTTCAGAAGCGCTCACTATGCCTCCGCATCGAAGGCGATTCGGGGCAACGACAATGACAATGGCGACAGCTATGAGGAAGATGGCGACGGCGACGATGATGCTGACGATGATGCAAGCGGCAAACTGGACAACGCGATGTGAGACTAAATATGCAGTGGCCATGTGACAGCAGGTAGTTGTTCAGATGTCAACTCAGAAATATTGATGGATGGCTGAGGGGAGGATGTGACTACCGTGTGCATGGGCACTTGTGTGCGAATGAGCAGTCGAATGGTGAGCAAATGACAGATCTTCCGCCGATTGACAGATAGATTGAGATTTGCATATTGGAGTTTACTGACCGACAACGGTTTTGTGACGGCAGACCGGCATTGGTAACCTAGTTATGGACAAGGGGAGGGACTTTAAGTCTGACGATGAGTAGGCGTTACAGTGGTGAAATACTGTTCCGGGTTGTAGCATTGGTGTCAAATAAAAGCTGTACCTGCCGCGGAGTAGTGCGTAAGTTTGTCACACATTTCGTCCACGTTTTCTGAAAACATTGACACAACATTCTCGAATTTCATCGTTTAGCATCGGCAAAAAAGTGTAGGTCAACCCTACTTATAAGAGGACAGTACGATGCACAGCACGAGTTGTTGAAGAAAATAGAATTTGTTAAATTCCAAATTGTTTGGTTTTTGAACACACGCTCGCTGATCTATTCGCCCAATGAAACGTTTCGTTTTGGACCAGAAATTTCAGACTTAAATTAATGTTTCTGTAAAGACAGGATTCTGTTTTTAACTTTGTTCACCTTTACACACCTTTTTGCCTTAACTGTTTGCAAAAAAAAAAATAGTAAATTTTGGAACGATTTCGCGACAATTTTGACAACAAATTTGCTTTAGCTTGAATTGCTTACCACTTATGAATAAACCCTTAACTTAAAACTAGAGACACACAGCTTTCTTAGCGGTTACTTATTACAAACTTTTAAGATTGAAAATGAAACCTTTATTGGAACGACATTAACACAGGGTCAAGCGTAAGGAAACAGTTTGCTCGCAATTGAAGATAAGTGCTATCTTGAGAGTAATAAAAAACGAGGCGTTTAAATTCATAAGTTGTGGAACAAATTAAGCGAGGAATTATGTTTTTATGCTTACACAAAAAAGGTTTCGTTCGTTCAACTGAAAAAAAAATAATGACTCCACACAAGATCTGTTCCTATATATATTGTCAAGTTTGTTCAAAAAGATTTTGCACTAGACTTGCTAATGAGTTCATATCTTGGTATTCGAGTTTTTAATGGTTCAAATGGTCTGGCAAGTAAGGCAAATAAGAATGTCCGTAATGTAAGGCAAAATGCACCTTTGGAGATACACATTTTGTGAAAAATATTTCCCCGATAACAGAGATTCGGAACTTACACTCTTTTGTTATCGAAAACATACTTTTTTTTTATCTCAATGGATAGACATAGAGGACGTACTGGCTGAAGTAATCATAAGAACTTTACTTTTTTATATCTGAGACGGTGCAAAAAACAAGCCTAATACTAACCTTTAGTCTTCACAATCGGTATAACATTTTTAAATTGAAGTTTATGATCGCTAAGGAATTATTTTCCTAATCTCATAAGAAGATTGACTGCGAATTCGAATGCGTAATCAAATTTTACTCAAAAACCTAATATGCCGCCTGTCTCTTAAGGCGTTTACTTTTCATTTCAATATTCCCTTTGTTCAGTGTAGGGAAACAACGATTCAATTCAACTCAATCTGTCACCTCTCCGCTCTACCTTCATGGATACACATCTCCAGTTCCAATTAATACAGTACTCGACTCCCACCAGCTTTGGTTAGTGTCTTCACTGAATATGCAGCTAAACTTGTCCACCCAGCTAAATTCAGCGACAAGAGTATCGGTTGTTTCGGTAGCGTTCGTTTGAATTAGTGAAAAGCTTTGAAGCGACGCCTCTCTTTTGGACCCCTTTTTTCTAGTGTGACTGATCATGTACAATATTGATCATATGGTGACTGAGGACTTTGAGTACTTCTGCCACCATATCGACAGTGAAAATGTCTATGTTGTCGACTGACTTTTTAGTTAACAAACTAAAGCAACCTGACCACTAATCGAAACTTAAGAAACCAGACAAGATAAAATTGCGGAAAGTAAAAACTATCGCATGCCACAGGACTACAAAAGTAAAGAGACAGGAACAAAACAAGGGAACCGCGAAGAATTAACTAGAGAAGCTGCAAATTTGAACAAACCAATACGTTAGGTACGACTTCCATATCGCATTTGAATAACCATTCCCTTCAGGGATTTTCTGTTTTCTTAAACTGCCTCATTTTAAGGGTAACAACAGAGTTCGACGACGACCTCAACGTCAGTCAGCAAACTACATGAAGGGGTTTCTAAAAGGTTCTGATCTTCCATTGAACCGTTTTCCATCTGAAACAGAAGTTGAAACTCTGGTATGGCTGCCTCCGTCTCAGTCATGGTCGCGATCATAGGACGAAGACCTGGCAACACCTCTGCCAATTTGAACAATTTAAAAAATTTACTAAACATAGCAATATCAGTTCAAATTAAGATTTTTGTGAAGATTTCAGGACAGGCTTGAAGTGATTTTGAGTTTTGACTTATTTCTTCAGAATGGTGTGCATTCAAAATTTCAAATTTCATTTCATTTTTAAAATGTTAAATTGTAGGCAATTCGAGATTTGGTGTTTATGCTTTTTGCCGAGAATACTAAATTTTTTTTTGTCAAAATTCAAAGGCATTTTTTCAATTTAAAAAATGATACATAGCACTGATAAATCAAAAATAAATAAAATGTTGGTAATTTTTAATAACTACTGTAAAGTGGGTTCTATAAATCAAAATAAATTTTTGTCTGAAAAAATTTAAAAGGAACTTTTGTAATTTCCAGCATTCCAATAAACTCGGTTCACCAACATCACCCCATCATAGAAACAACCACGAAAACGGTCGAATTTGAACTTCTAAAATATTGGAAACGATATCACCACATTCATGTCTTTTCAGCAATCGATCTACAGGTCAGACGGGGATCAAACCATAAAATCCATCACTCCCTCATTCAAACCACATTCGATGTGTACCACAATTTATTGCAAATTACAACAACACACCCATATACCCCTCGCACCGACAAAGGAAAGCAAAAAAATGGGAAAGTGTATTCTTAGGAAAATTTCGGTGAATATGTACACAGGGCAGACATCTCAAAGCCATCTTGGTGGTCTTTGGCGGTGGGGAGAGCTTGGTATGGACCCACGGATATGGCCGATGGTCTGCATCGGTATTTGTCGAGGGAGCGCGCAATAACGAAAAAATTCTTCATTTCCTTAGAGAATGCGCTTTTTCATCTTCTCTCGCTTCCTCTTTCCCCTCAGGTTGTACTCCTTTGGTCGTCCTTACCCTCATCACTATCATTACCATCATCGTCAGCACCATCGTCGTCGTCGTTGTAGTCACTGTCGTGGTCGTCTGCACGTCAGCATCGTCGTCGTCGTCGTCGTAGTCATTACCTTCGTACTGGTGCAATCGCTGCTGAGGGATGAACAGAAAAAGTGAGAAAATTCTTCTATTTTTCCCACATAGATGTTTGGCAACACAAAAAACGGAAATATATGTGTAGAGGGGAAAAAATTAGCGAAAAGTATCTAGATACCAAAAAAAAAAAAAATGTTGCCAGTGAGTGCGTGTTCGCTGAAATGATGATGTTGGGCAAAGGCACCAACAACCGAATGCACTGAGGGGCAAACAAAAAAAAAATTATGAATAATTAGATTTTTTTTCGCCCTTCCTCTCCTTCACTTGCTCCTTGAGAGAGGAAAACGAAGGAGCTGGGATAGGGGATACAAACTACACATTGAAACGGAACGCAACGACAGATTTCATGGGTGGGGCTTAGTTATGATGCGATCTTCATTTTTTCTTTCCTTTGCTCTCCCTCTCACACGCACGCACACACACACACACATAAATAAAACACTCGTTTAAAATTATTAAATTTCCATCACGCAGAGAAATTAACTTGACAGATACTATAATTACATACATCTCTTAGAACGGCATATGCACAGTGCACATAGCCATATACTACGGGAAGCTAGTCCAGCGCCTAGCCTTGTTGGCATAACACAAGCCACTTGTGGATTTCTGGTCTACAGACAAACGATGAATACAGCGGCTTTCGCCAAAGAAGAAGAAGTGGAAGAAAAAACACCTGTTGATAAACAAATTAGAAAACATATGGTACACACCACACACAGTTCAGCCTGTTGCTCAGTCTGATGCAATTTTCAAATCATTCCCAACAACAGCGACAACAGAATGCACACACAACATTTTCTCATTCTTGGACTCGGAAAGCAGCAGCAGAAGACTACCCCCGAAATCCTTGAATCAACAAGTCACAAGCTGAGAGAGTGCTCTTCTCGGAATAGATGCATGCAATAAATGCAATCATATACATACCATGCCCTCGTTGCAGATACTTTCTCCGGCATCTCTCTTCTGTATCTACAGCGGAATGAGAACAAAAATGTTCATCCTGTTGCATTTGCAGGACTTGTTGCACTTAAGAAAAACCCCCCTCAATGCGGCTCCGGTATACACAAAATTCAATTAACAACTAACCTGGATTGACTCATTGTTGAGTTTTCGTGTCTTTCTGATGGTTTCAGTTTTGTTTTTTTTCACCCGGCTCGAAGGACCAAACACGCCCAAAATACAAAAAAAAAATGCAACAGATTACATGTTATGTCACACAAGTCTTTCGTTTTTTTTTCTGTTTTTCACACTGCCACACTGAAAAAATGTCCGGTTTTGGTGGTGGTTGTTACAAAATAAAAGAACTGTTTATTTAATTATTCCATTTGTTTTCATAAATCCATCTACTATTCGAATAAAAATGTTCCCATTCTCACATGACAAAAGCAAGCAATGGACATCCTTGTAGTTGCACTGCACTCCATATGACGGGTACACCACTATCGCTGCTGCTGTGTGCAAGGGTTGAGAACGCGATACACTATGTCAATAGTATCGTCGTAGTTTCCAAACTCACTTGTTGCACAACGAACACCATACTACTGGTGCTGGTGCTCGGGACGAAAAAACTTTTTAGCACACCGAAACTTTTTCAAAAACTTTTCGTCGTTTTATTTTTTACGCTTCTTTTTTTTTCATTCTTTTTGTCGTGCAATTTTTTTTTTCTATAAAAATTTTTTTTGGGGGTGTTCTCCTTTTTCGCCTTTGCCATGCAACCGGGTGGTAATGGCGCTGGTGATAGTGGTGGCTGCTTCATCTCAGTCTCTTCGTGTTGTTTTTTTTTTGTTTTTGTTGTTTGTCTTCTCTGTAGTGCAGCTCTGCAGTTGTGCTCTTTTTTTGCGCTGGTGTATAGTTCGCTTCTATCGCCACCCATTCTATTCGATTCTTCCCTATCACACACACACACACAAACACACCCATGCACAAAAGCCATACATATACAAAATTCCTTCTTCTAGTTCGTTCGGGTGTCCTTGTGTTTCCGTTTTTTTTTTTGCGAGTTTTCATGTTTCTTTTTTTTTTCCTTCATTTCATTGCGCTGTGCATTATTTTTGTGTGTAGTTCACGTTTACTTTTTTTCGGTGTGCAAAACTACTTGTTTGGGTGTGCACACACAAGAAAAGGACACAGAACTCCTTTTTGTGCAACAGCGTCGCACAAAATGCTTCTCCACCGACTATCAGCACCACCACCACACCACCGCCATCAGCACCGTCATCAGCAATACCACCACCACCGCCACCACCACCATCAGCGCCACGAGCACCAACCAACAGTAGGACTATCATCATCTTTGCTCTGTTGTAGGTGCTAAGGCTCTGCCCCGTCCGCCCATCATTCACTTACCCACTCAGCTAACTAACCCCAAACTCAAACCCAAAGTCAACCCAATTTCAGCCATCTGCACAGTGCAAGGCTGCCGGCTGGATTGACAAAGGGTGGCGGCGCTGTTGGGGTTGCTTCACTCCTCCGTTCCCGAACGGTTCGCCGAAAAAACCCCACACCCCCACACCCACGAACCTCATCCAACAGGCGAATGCTGTTTCTGTTGTTGCTGTGACGCGTTGTTGCCTTTGCTGCTGTCTCAGTGCTCGGTGTGTGCTCTCTAAAATCATCCCCCCACCCAAGTCCACAGCTTACAGTGTTCAGTTTTTTTTTTGTTGTGTTTACCCCCCCAAACCACCCTCTCCCCACCACCCAATGCACTGCACATTTTATCAGCAAGACATACACGGAAGACGAAGAGGACGAAAAAGGTAGGATGACAAAAAGGGAGAAGCAAAACGGAACTGCGAACAGGAAAAAAATGGGGAAAAGTTTAGCAAAAAATTAAATAAGTAAAAAAAATCGAAAGATGGGAAGGAGAAGCCTAAAGGGGACGAGAAAAAATGTCGAACTTCTATCAGAGGCGATCGGCGAGGGAGGATGTAGTGCAACTCTCAGTTTAGGGGCACGTTGTGGGGTTGCTCCTAGCGCCTGCTGCTGTTGCTGGCGCTGTTAGCTACCACAGGGTGGAGCAAAAACGAACAGAAAAAAAAACCCAACAGCATTACCGAAGAGAGGAAGAAAACTTTACAACTATAGCCCTGCATAGTTTTGTTCCAAATGCACATACCAAAATATCTGAAGGCGCGCTTGTATGTGTGTGTGTAGCGAGGATGAAAGGTCGGAGCTGTGTGAGTTTGAGTGTGTGGGTGGGTGAGTGTGAAACTTCGATATTTCCTATTGCCACCCATTTTAACCGAAAAATCTATGTAATAAGGAATCGACTTCGAGGACAACGACAACTATGGCGACGACAACGACGACGACTACGAGCGACTTGCGGAGACATTTCGAGGTTGTAGAGTACGAGTGCGATTGCAAGTGCGAGTGTGTGCTGCCGCTTCGATGGGTGGGTGAGTGTGCTTTAAAGTCACTTCGCAAAAACAAAACAAGTGGCAAACAAGACAAAAAAAAAAAAAAACACGAACAAATTCAACGAACAAAAAATAGCCCCCTCCTCCCCCTCTCTACGACTGCGGTTCGTTGTCTCTTATTGCATTCTGTCGTATACTCGAACACTGTTCATTTTTCGCCATCCAACCCTAAGTCAATCGGGGGTAAGCGCGCGTCATGGGGAAAAAGCGAGGCGCTAGAGTGTGCAAAAACCCCACACCCACTTAGAGTGTGGAGCGTTGGACGCGAGTGGGTTACTGCTTTCTGGCTCGATTGTGGGCTCCGAGAGTGGACCTGTGAAGAGGAATTTCATTTTGGCATAAGCTCACTTAATGTAGCTTAATATGGGCGACGAAAGCAAAAAAAAGAATAAACTAGGAAAGACAGGGAATAGCTTTTGCACAGGTTCTTGGCGGAAACGAAACCTCAGTTTGGTCGGCAGCGTTTGCGGGGGAAATTCGTGAAAATTCGTTCGTCGAACTAATCAAATTAGCTTCCGCTTCCGATGCAGTTTCCGAGGAATCGATTGATTTGCTTTTGTTTGACTTCAGTTACGTGGCAGGACGTAGAGCTTTGAGGGTAAGACGTGGGTACACAAATGGTTAATTTGTCAAGTACTGGATATATTTGGAATTACGTCTTGGCAAAAATTCAAGCTCTACCTTCCTGGCCATTCAGTCTTTAATGTTGGAACAAACCTGCTAAATATTTTTGAACTCTTGCTTATGATAGACGAGATCAAGTTGAATAGGTATGTGATTCAATAAGCAATGACCCCAAAACCCGAAACCTCCTTACTTTAGTAACTGACGTGCCATATGGCAATTGCACGGTATAGCCAAAATCAGTACGACGCCTTCGTTGTATTTTGGTTCTTTCACTGGCACTCTCAGTGGATGCATTGGATTCTCGACAATAAGGCGCCCGCTTTCTGAGCGTAAATTCTGTTTGTTAACTTAGCCGGCGATATGAAAATGCTCTTCGTCAGAAAAAATAAGTTTTCGCGCACAACTGTTGTCTAAGTTAGAGCTCCTCTACGCCCGCAGCTACAACGGGGTAGATGATCGCTGATCAATTGCGGACTCAGTTGGACGTTGTAAGCGTATATTCGATAACTTTATGCAAAACTCTCCTCAGTCTGTTACTGGAAGTGTCAAGAGATTGAGATCGATGGCGAGTTTCGGTTTGTGAATTAAGTGTCACACTTTCGGCCACAACAGCAATGTTTTCAACTGTGCACACCTTACTAGTATATCGTCTTACGAACTTTGATCACTTTCCAAAGTAAACCTTAAGTGCTCACTACGTTTTACTGAATTAAGCACATCAGCGCTATTACACCGATACATATGCTATGATGAAGAAGAAAAATGTATCTCTTATCTGCTCACCTGAGGACGTATTACTTTCACAAGTGACAAGTAAACTAATGAAACTAGCATCAGTCAACTAGTGAATATCATAATAACCCAAAGTTAGTTTTAGGATCGTTGGTACGCGTGGCGGGCCTAACACGGCGTAAGTGAGTTTGTAACTGCACAGGCGTTCACTTCTACCTACCTGCTTATTATCTTTAGCATAAAATGTAGATACACTTCAAACAAAGCGTGATCGCCCCTATTGCTGCTTTTTTGGCTCAAGAGACAATAGAGTATCAGAGCCGTCTCTCGAAACACTAAGGCGACGCAGAGACATGGATTCTATTGAAAGTGAATGATGACGGCCTTGAGAGAAAAGTTCTGCGTTCGATCTTTAGTCCTGTTTCGTCTGAAGGAGAAGATTCAAAAACGTGAACGTGCATGGACGATACAACTGCATGCTTAAAACGCAACGCTTAAAATGACCACATGAGCTCCAGCCTTAAAAGTCTTGGGGCAACGTAGCAGAAGACGTCCTTGAACGAAATGGTACACCCATTTGAAGTAAGATGGTGTGCGCAACTGGAGGGAGCTGTTGAAAGATTTTCCTCGCTGGATAGGCTTGTTGTTTGAGGCAGATATATATCCCCCACTGTAGGTGGAGAATAAGGACGATATATGCGAGTTCTGTTGAAAAGTTTGTAGCTTTCTAAAGACTCGTTGGACGTACTTTCTCTGATCTTGATGTGCTGCAATTGAAGGGCGGCCATAAACAACGCTGAGATGGCCATTATTTTGACCAAGAAATAATATCGTTTCAGAAACAGTACATTAATGAATTTTTATGTACTTTTTCGCTTTTCATTCAGTGATCGGATCGGATTTTATCGGATTTAGTTCAAATATGCGCCGTTTTGTTCGATAATCTATTTCCATCTAGACGGCAACTTCATAATATCCCCCTCGTAGAAGGCCCCTCCTTATTTGCGAAGAACTCGGACAGCCACTTTTCACAAGCCACTTTTAAATTCAACATCACACCACCAAGGGCGTTTGCAATGGACAAGAACAGGTGGTAATCACTAGGCGCTATGTCTGGGCTATATGGTGAATGCGATAAAACCTCCCATCTGAGCTTCAGTAGCTTCTGACGAGTCATCAACGAAGTGTGTGAACTGGCGTTGTTCTGGTGGAATACTACAGCCTTCCTGTTGGCCAATTCTGGACGCTCCTGGACGATCGCCTGCTTCAAACGGTCCAGTTGTTCGCAGTAGGTGGTAGAATTAAGCGTTTGGTAAAATGATTAACTTCCAATCCCACCAAAAACACAGCAAAACCTTTCTGACCGACAATCCCGGCTTGGCCACTGTTTGGGACGATTCACCGGCCTTCAACCACGACCGTTTTCGCGTAATATTGTCGTATGTGATCGTCGCCAGTCACCATCCGCTTCAAAAATGGGTCGAATTCGTTCCGTTTCAGCAGCAGCAAAGCAGGCATTGATACGGTTCAGAAGGTTTCCAGCCTTCTGCAGATTTTTTAAAATGTTTTGGTGACTAACTCCCATCTCCTGGGCGATGTCACGAGATGCCACACGCCGATGAATTCCATGATTTCCATGATTCGATCGGTATTCGTCGTCACAGGTCTTCCGCCGGCTGGCTTATCCATGGTGTCGTTTTCACCGGCTCTGAATCGTCGAAATCATTCTTCCGCGGTTCGAAGTGATAGAGTACCATTACCCAAAACAACATTAATCTCACGGAACGTTTCTATAGCGGATTTGCCTTTAACGAAGGAAAACTTTAAAATAGCGCGAGTTTCGGCATTAGTGAACTCCATGTTTACACGTCTATAACTATTGAACGTAATATCCAAACTTATCATGCATCGTTTTGTAGGTTATGTCAAGACCTTTCAAATGATGTATAGTATTGCCAGATACGAGCTGTGTAGCGCTTTGTACATAGCCGGAAATTTCAAAAGACAAAAAAGCGGAAGGGAGATATTTGACAACAACAATAACAACAACAGCAAACGAGGTCGAGGCTAACACTTGGGGTTATGATTCAAGAAACCTTTACAAGTATATCGTCGCACATATGTATTTTAACGACTTCAATGAGTCATAATATCTTACCGGCGGAAAAATTTGTCGAGTCCCTACTTATATCAGACAATTTGACTCTCAATATTGCTTACCAGCTGAAGTCTGACGGCAAGAAATATACTTACAAAATAATTTTCCTTAACACCTCTCCTGAGTTGCTAACAGCACTCTGTTCTAGTACTTATTGTCAAAAAAAGCTAATCCAACCATTCGGAAGCAAATTAATCTGACAGCTTCTTCCAACAAAGGCGCGTCTAGTACTAAGGAAACCAGACAACCAAGATATTTTACGAAATTAAAATTTGTTTGAATTTTCTTCTGCCTAATTAAGCATTAGCAGTCTATTATTTATACTGCACGTTGTACTTTCAGAGAGTTTCCTTAGCTTTGCAAGATCAGATTAGCTATAGTCAAAGTAATAAATTTAGAAGCTTGAAAAGTTATTCATTCATCAGTGTCGATCTTTGCGCCAACACCCCCTTGGTTGGTTTTCCCTTCGAAAGATCTTCCCACAAATTAGAGTAAAAGTACCCAATCATTCATCAACCACCATCCCAACTGCTAGTCGACAAACTGCTCTGGCAACTCTTTCACACAGACCACCCAACCCACACTACTCAATCCAGCAAACGATATTCCTTATTTCTTTTCTGTCTCCCTTTAAGATCGAAAAAAAATTTCCGAATTTATCCGTGCACACCCCCACACTGTAGACGCTTGAAGCAGCAATCTCCTGTCATCCCCTAAATTTTTCTTTCCTATTTCTTTCCGATACATAGACCGTCTTGTGTGCTTTCTCCTTTTGTGCGAACAAGTTTTTTTCGCAATTTTTTTTTTTGCATTTTGCGTTCACTCTCTTTGTTGCATCTTCTTTTTTATGCGCATCCTTTATATTGCAATATTCACACACACTCAAGACTTTTGTGATGTCCCTTCTACGGTGACGTGTTCGTTCGCCCGTAAGGGTAAACGTAGAGCTGAAGAAGGAAGTTAGAAACTTTGTGGGAAAACGGGAAAAAATGTGCTTTTCCCCCGTGCAAGTTGGAAGTACCTACTTAAGGAAGAAAAGGAGACAAGGGCACAGCGAAGGCAATGGCGAACTGCAGTTCCAATACACAATTACACACAAATGGCTACAAATGTGTGTGCGGTGCACGTTTAAACTTCCGAACACCGTTAAACAGCAGGAAAACGATGTCGTTACCTTGTGCACTGTTTTCTCTGTTTTTTTTTCTCATGTTAATCGTCCCCCCTTTGGGTGGATGGGGATGAATATAATAATCAAGGAAAGAAGTGCACGAAAAAAATGTATCCCAATCTCTGGCTGAATCCTAGTGGCGGTCCTGCAACAGGAATTCTTTCCCTCTCTTTCTGCTGCAACCCAATTTCATTTCTTTCTGCTGTTTCATTTTTTTTTCTTCGCTTTTTGTGTGTCTAACACTTCGAAAGGTACCTTTGAGCGGTGTACCGTGTTGGGGAATGAGCCGTGTGCGATGATCTTTCTTTTCCTTCTATCATCCCGCTCAATCTTGGGTGTGAGACGAGGAGGTGATGAGGCGGAAAAAATGCATTTTTTTTGTGTGCTCATCTCCCACACTACCGTATCGCATGTACACCAATTTCTACCACAACCTTCGGCATGCATATTGGGGATGAGCTTTAAGGGCGGCTAAGGAGGTTCCTGATTGAAATTGGGAACTGCTCTGCAGGGGGTGTTGAATTTATGTATGAAAATGTCCTACGTTGTGTTTTCTTTGTTTTGACGATCCTAAGTTGCAGTTGAGCAGTGGCCGAGCAGAGCTTTTCTTTTTCAAGACAAATGTCTTGTGCTTTAATGTAATTTTCGACCGAGATGGAAAAATTTCGCCGCGGAGTATGCAGGGCAACGCAGACTTACGTAAGTTCGATGGTTGTGCGGAGGGGAAAAGGATTTTTTTTTGTCTTCACTTCTTGTGACGGCACCTCTGCACAGATGCAAATGTAATTTCAAACAGTAGCATTAGGTAAGCAAAGAAAAAGTAGCCAAATGTAAATGTTTCAATTATAGGTGGTTCCGAAGTTGCCTGTCAAAATATTCAGAACGGTCTTTCGTTGCACCTTGCATCATGTCAACATATTAAAACCCTTTTTTGTGAGGTGAAAAACATAGACCTTTCATTAAGAGACAAGGGACACACACAGTTTGATTGCTGCATAGCTTTGAGGACATTTTGCAGTGCCCCTTTGTTCACTACCCCTTCAATTGCCTGCAATTTTTCGTTTCTGTCGTAAGCAGCGAAAATTTACCCGGTATACTGTTTCCACAGCAACAGGTGGATTGACTTCCGCAGTCCTTCTGTGGAACGAACATCCTTTTGTCTGTCAAAGTTTGGCTGTAAATTCAAATAGAACATACACGCAAGGTTGTTTGTACAAAAACAGAGAAAAGAACTGAAGTCCCTCAAGGTCCTTTTTTTATTCTTTATTTATCCAAAGTGAAAGGTGCACCATTTTGAATCAACAGTTGTTTCATAAATTGTACGACTTAACTTCCACACCTTAGGTAGATAAATGTTGCTGATACATATACCAGACTAAGTCTATTGGGAAAAGGGTGAGAGTTGACAGAAGGTGAGACAACCAGCTGTTCTCTTCAAAGTTTAAAAGTAAGTATCCTTTTGAGGTCATTTAGGCATTTATGGAAGAGAGCATCGAGTATGCCCTCCTTTTTTGTGACATTTTTGGGTTTTTCTACCTTCTTACAGTAGTCATTGGAGGATGGTCCTAGCAATCTTTCACGAAAACCTATAAAACAGTGACTTGTAATTATACCAACTTAAGTGCTAATCTTGAATCGAAACTAGACGACTTGAATGTATAGAGCCAAATAAACAACGACAGGCTTGAGATCTAAAAGTAAATAAACAATGCCAAGTGTATTCTACTGTTACTTAAGTTATAGATCTCATAATCTTTGTCGTCTTGTTGGATGATCGGTACCCAGTTAAGAAAGCTGAGAAAGCGACCGCCGTGACATACGTAAACAAGATAAGTTCGTATTCTGAACAAGATTTTAGTCCACTGCTAAAAATACGACTATACGCCGACTACCTGACTAACTAATGTCTTCGAATCTTAGCCATTGGGACAACGCAACAGAGGACGGTCTAGGCAAAGGTGGCGCACACAAGTGGAGAAGGACCTCAACCAACTTGGAGTGCGCAACTGGCGGCAGCTGGCGAAAGATCGTGCTGGTTGGAGAGGCATGTTGGTTGAGGCCCAGGTCCACCCCGGACTGTAGCGCCACAAGAAAAAGAAGAAGAAGAAGACGAACTTATCTATGAAACATTTTTAAAACTTTGAAGAATCGCAATCGAAATTCAACTGACGGTCCCCTTCAATCGTCAGGACGCCAAAGCAAGCACAGAACGAATGTTTGCTGATAAACCTAGGCTCCAAGCCCATTTGAACTGTAAGTTGTTACTGACCGACCTACATAATCGGTTCACTCAGAAATGCACCAACTAGTGCACATTTGTCCTGCTAATCTCTGTGGTAAGTCGGCAGATAGGTTGCGGTATGCAATGCGGTTTGCTTTGAGTGAATTTATCCACTAGTTGACCTTCTATACAATACTACACGACTTTATCTTTGGAAAATAGTTCCTTGCCAGTATGTTGTTTGGGGCTGAAGAGGAGTTTGGCTAATAGTACGATCTGTTCCAAACTTCGCAGATGGATAAAAGCGCGGATTCTGTGAACCATGATCATTTTGATCACTAAATTGTTTCATTCTGTATACCCGATTTCAGACTAAGGACATGGAAATTAAAGGACCACTCTCCTAGTCGTAGAATTTTACTTCATAACAAGAGGAATTTTTCACGGCATTCCAACGGACAACGGACTTAACGTGATCCACAAAGGTTGCATACTTTACACAATGACTTTATGTGATAAACATAAATTATTGAAGTGTGTGTCCGTGGTAAAGGCGACGAAAATTGTTCGAGCTAATATCAGTCGCCGTGGCGCAGTGGTAAGTGCATCGACTGCGGCGCAGAAAGTCTGGGTTCGATTCCCGGACGGGACACCTAGCATTTTTCACGGCACCACCTGTTTCGAGTTGCTGACAACACTCAAAGAGTATTAATTGTCTATGGAAAGCTTCTCAAATCTCGACGTTCGGAATCGGCAAAAAACTGTAGGTCCCTTCTACTCGTGAAGAACAATAGCATGCACAACACGAGTAGTTGTTGTAGAAGCTAGGCCCTGGTCCGTTATGGGCTGTAGTGCCACTCAATTATTATTATTATTAATATCAGGAACTTACAAAATTGAAAAACATAAACCCTAGGAAAACCTTTGCTCACGAATGTGTGTATGTATACAAGGGAATCACTGAACCTTTCCGATCTTTGCCCATGTGCCCCGGCAAGATATTACACGATCAGCGGCAAGATATGCCTTCATCACCGTTCTCAGTGAATCGTATGTTCCACGCACGAGATACCTCCAGGCTGCTCAATCCTTCCCCAATCGACATTCATTAGGAGGTATTTTCAAGCGCAAGTTGGTGAGTTTATGTACCCACCTGGGTCACCCTGGGTGTGTCGAGAGCTCGCCTACCTCATCGAATCGCTTAAAAGGCACATTTTGGAAGTTGTGACCGAGGCGACATCCGTAATACGTGGACAGACCATCGAAGTAAATCCATTCTGTCCGAAGAATTAGCTGCTCAACATTGAATTCTCGCTGCACTATCGCGTTTCTCTATCCCATCGGTAACTCCCGCAGCTGCACAAAAAAAATGTCTTCTCTGCGACTTTTAATCGCGGTTTTTTTCTTATAGTTATTAACTAAATTTTATGAACACAGGTGAGAGTTGGAATAGACTCTGTTTATTTTCAGCTTTAATTTTCACAAACAAGCTAGTTATTATGTTTGACTGCATGCATGGACTTAGGTTTGCCACGCACTTTTTCACCTCATCAAATACTGCCGGTAAAAAAGAGCCGTTGGAAGTTAGGTTTCCTCCACTCGTCTCAGAGCTTGTTTCTTGTGCAAATTTATTTAAATTTTTTTTTCTTCTATTTTTGAATTTCATCTATCCCTCCCTATTTGTACCAAAAAATCAATGCATCCACCACCCATCAGGATGAGTCTCCACGAAAACCCATGACAACCCCCATACCACCTCCTCCTCACAAGATGGTCATCAGAATAAGGAAGTAAATGCACTTGGGAGGTGGTGTGAGTTTATTTAGAAATTTTCGTTTCACACTACACACCCAGGATGGATATGAATGCGTACGAAATGCCTCAAGGATTTCTACACCACCTCCTCATCCATCATTTCTACTTCTCTTTCACTCGCCCCCACTCCACCGAATTGTTCATCCTATTATGTACATAAATCCACACGTCCACGCAAGCCGATGCATATCGGGTCGACAAGAGAGAAAGGGAGATGAGGAATTTGCACGCAGTTTTTCATGCGTTTTATTGATTTGCTCTCTGGCCCGTTTTCTTATGCGCCTCCTTTCCATGCCGTCCTTAAATATGTGTGCATTGCGTTTCTCACCATCAAAGGATAAAATTAGAACGCACGTATACGCACGCACTTTTCACACGCATTTTCCGGGTAGATTCCTTTAAAATTTCCCCAGCAACCGTCGCTAAATTGAAGGTTTTGCATCGTTTTGGCATTTAAGAGGAATGTTGTACTTTAGGATATCAGCATAAATGTACTTTCTGCGAATGGAATGTGGAAATGGAAGAAAAAAGTCCTTTTTGTTTCATCTCACCATTGTTCTCCTCTGCCAGTCGTCTGGGTCAAGTCTGGAAAATTTTTTTCTCTTTTTTTCGGAATTTAACTCACAAATGAGTATTCCTGTGGACATAAGTAGAACTGACAAGACCCAAACAGTAAAACAGGAAGAGTGTCATTTGTGTTCCCAGGTAAATAGATGGAGGACTTCATTGTTTTTTGTCTGCAGTCGCATTGGACTGGGAATGGGGCAACCGTCTTGAGGATCGAATTTAAGAGAGGACTTGACTTCGGGAATGTGCTTTATTTTGACAAAATTACTGAATATCAGCAGTCACCAGTCCTGGTAAGATAGCACCAAAAATGGAGTAGGTTTCTGTCGAAAATCATGCCCCAACCAGGTTTTTCATACACTTCTGGCGGCATCTCGGACATAGCTTGAGTAATGTTAGCTTTGAATGCGTTTGCAAATTATTTACGTATGCCCGATCTTTTCCGTAGTCCCACAGAAAAAAGTCTTAATGTGCCAAATTATATGATCTTGGCGACCAATTGGAGTCGCCATAAAGTGAAATTATGAGAATGTAAAAATGTCCAACAAAACCTTAATGTTCGTGTTGTTTGACTAGTTACCCCGTTATGGTGGAACCACATATCGTTCAAATCTCAATCTTCGACCGCTGACAAAAAAGACGGTTAACATTCGACCATATGGCTCGGAGTTGACTTTACCAACCACCCATTTGTATCTACAAGGGATATGAACCAACGACACCTTTCGACCATAGAGGACATCAAACAATTATCTTGTCTGGACGCAACGGCACCTCTTCCATCACTTTTGGGTTTTCTGAACCCCACATTTACAAATGAGAAATGTATTCAACAGGATTTAATTTCTGCTTAACTTAAACTTTATAAGGACAAAGATGCAAATCAAAAAAAAAAAGATACGTCATACAGATGTTTGCTGTATTACACATTCAATTTCAGCGAACAACTCAGATTATCAGCAACACTCGCACTAAAGCTGCAATATTTGCGACTTATGATGTTTGATTATGATGCACGGTTTAGCTTTCTCTCCTTCCAAACTTCTTCACAATTTTCCGATAGCACTCGTAGTTGGTCGATTATGACGACCATAATCATCGCGTAATGCACGAAAAGTTTTAAAGAAACATTCTTTGATCGCTAAGCGATGGATGCTTGTAAATGGCAGATATTCAACTAATATTGTAATACTTCAAGTAGAAGCTAAGCTTGGCAGGTGTCAAATATAAGTGCTACCAACTTGAAACCACGAAATGACTGACGCTGTAGAAAGCAAGCTTGATGTTAAAAAACGCATGCGGTGTCGTATACGTAACATTTCTACAAAGTTTCGCAGGGTGTGTGGTTCCATTATTATTAAATTACTGATGTCAATTCACGAAGCCCAAAAAACAAAGCGATTCAGTTTTGTTGCAAAATTTAATAATGTGGATAGAGATTTAAAAACTGAAAACTGCCAAATCTGCCGAAAATATCTGCAAAAACGGCGTCTGTCATCCTGTGTTAAAGTCGGGTATAAACGCAAAAAAAGCATTTTTCTTTTGCATTTGAACAGAATTAGTTTTATATAGCCCTAAAGATATAAATGGAAGACCAAAACTTCGCTTACAGGAATTGAAAGCGACTGGGGAAGAAATCTAATGTTGGCCGAAAGAGCATCTTTGTCGTTGATTCGTACTTCTGTTTGAAAAGCAATTTTCCCGTAAACAGGACCATAAACCACATAAAGTGCATCAAGTGGCCTAAACACTGAGACAGTGGTTTTCTCGGCGGTACAGCTGACAAGGGATAAGGTATAGCTTTTTCGGCAGTTAAAATATCCGTGTTGTTTGTACCACTGTTCTCCCAAGAGTAGAAGAGACCTACATACGTATTAATGGGCATTATTACCTTGGTTCCATTTTGCTAAAACCGCGACACATTTATAATTTTCACCACAAGTTTTTTCTTATATTCTAGTGAAAAAGAGTAGCAACATGAAATTCTCCACTAAGCGCTAACAACGGCTTAAGGTCCATCTTAGGATGCATCCAGCAAGCACTTAATATGGGTTAGATAAAAAGGTTCTGCTGTTTTTATTACAATATAATGTTGTGGCACATAAAACCTTAATCCTTTTATTTAACACATCCCTTCCAAAGTGACATTGTGAGTTTGAGAAAAACTGTTTCGCTTTTAACGGGGAGGTTTTGCCGCTTTGTTGAGATTGCAAATGGCTTTACAATTTCCCGGAATATCACATTTTGTTGTACGTACTAGTACTTGAGGCTGGTAGAACGTCAGGAATGTTTTATCTTCCAGAGATTTATCTTGAACTATGCGAAGTCTGTTGTGAATCTCTTAACATTTGGAAATATCGTTATATGAAGTCTTATTTTTGTTTCTTTTCCTTAATTTGTAAAGTTGCAACATGGAAAGTTTAATTGTTATGTGATGTATCAAAATGGACTATTTTTACATGAAACACAAACTTCAAACTCGCAGTGTCACTCACAAGTAAGCGCAGCAGTTTTATTTTCTTCAACGTTTTATGAAAACAATGAACCGTCAGTGACACTTTAAGAGCACAACGGCTACCAGAGAAATTAGATTATAACGTAAACGGAAACCAAGGCAATAGATCAAGAAATTTGAACAGTCTCTTAAAAGCAAAGGACCCTTTCCCCTTTCTATAATTTCACTTTAGACCACTTTTTTTTTTACTAAAATACCAAAATAATAAAAAAGCTGGTAACTCCTTCATTACATGCTTGTATTCCTCATTTTCTGAAGTCATTACCTCAGTTGGAAACATTTTTAGGAAACCGATAGGGGCCGTTTTTGCAAAATTGGCGTTGCTACGAATATTATCAACATTTAATCGCGCCTCGTTTTCCCATATTTTTCAAAAATCTCGACCTGCCTATGACCAAATGCTTGGATTCTGCTAAATTTGTAAGTGCATTGTGAAGGGTTGCCTCTCTCAAAACCAATGTTCGTCAAATTTGATTTAAATTCCATCAAGAGTGATCCACCTGATTTTCCAAATAAAATAAAATAAGAAAAAAAAATATTCCCAAAACAAAAAAAGTCTTTAAAGTTGAGTTCATTTGCTCATTTTCAGTTTTTAGATTGGGCTCATATTAGTCACTTCAGTTTAAACAAAATTCAACCTTTACAGCACACTCACGTGTGACATGATCATGAATGTCTAGTCTATTAACAAAGTTCTAAAATCTGCACATTCTGATAGGCATTCACGTACTCACCGATAATGTATAACATATCCTTGGACCACTTCATTAGTTCACGCTTGATGTAACGACGTTCCTGCAGGCACCGTGCATACGAACATTCCGCCATTTTATCTCGCTATTCAACTGATCAAGTCTGTAAGTATTGAAAAAATTAAGCCAACACAAAATTATCGCATCCAGAGGGCAGATGTGAAAAAAATATTTAACGCACAAAGTTTGACGCGAACTGATGGCTGAAGTGTTGAACAAAAACACGCAACGATTACATTCGTTTAACGTCACAGCATGGTGCGACGATGTGGTCAGTGGAACAAACATTTGCGACCACTTATACTGCACTTGCAGTCGGCATTGGAATTACATTTAGTTCATGTGTCGCGTTATGTTTCAAACTCAAAAGCAAAGAACACAATTTCTGGATGGATTTAGCCTGTACGGAATTATAAGAAATGCATTTAGTTTCGTTGATCGAAGAACACAAATGGAAATGCTGTGTGTAGTTCACCGTGTTGCAAATATAAGGGAATATTTTTATTTTTAAGCAAACAAAAACCAAAAAAAAAATACGATGCAACAAAAGATAAACACAAACGATTTAGTTTGAAAAGTAAACGCTTTTTTGGAATGATTTAAATCTCCTCGGTGTGTATCTGAAAAAAAAAAGAAATTTGTTATTTATTTTCAATTTCACTTTAATTTAATTTAAATGTATTTATTATTAGTTTAAATTTTCACCCGAAACAAGGAAAAGAAATACTTGTTGCACTCCAATTCGCCCCAATTTCAAACCCTATCTTTGACAACACTGGGTGGTTGCATAGGAGGCATGCCCCGTAAATATATACGCACACTTTGCAAACAAACTCTGCGGACTATTTGTATTTCTCGTTTATTTTTTTTTTTTTTGCGATTCTAAATAATGATCTTAACTTTATATTGTTTCAATCAAAACCCACGAAAAATATACTCGCCAACGATAATGAAAGACACACATAGGACACGAGAACAAAGTCCTCAAGTCAAGACACCTCCATGATTTAAAAATCGACTTAAAATTCCAAGACAAAATATATAGCTCGTATAGGAAGTATTTGACACACCTAACTCTGCAGTCGGTTCTCACTGGTTAGCAGCTTTAGAGTGGATATTTTAATAGGGGGACTTATGCTTGAGCAGTTTGTATTCTGATATTTTGGATTTTGAAGATTTTTTTGCAGGGCTTGCTGAAATCAACCAAGAAATAACGTTGTCCACGAATACGTATGACGCCATCTTATCTTGGGCGACTAATTAGAGGATGCTACATTGCAGGTAGCATGAGTTATGTTGGCTTCTAAGGCGTCAACTGCAACTGGCTTATTTCTGAAGACCTGTGACTTTACATAGCCCCAAAGAAAATAGTCGAAAGTTGTGACATCGCACAACGTACGCCGCCAATTTACTAAGACAAAACGTGAAATTAAGAACTCAAAACAAGTTCATTGTTTCACACGCTATATGACTTATAGTGATGTCTTGTTGAAACCAGAGTTCACCGATACCATGTGCTTGAAGATTCTCACGTAAGCAACGCCCAGTTGTAGAATACCCCAAAACAAGCTCCTGAGAACTACGATTCATCAAATTTGTCACGGTCTTCGGGCACGGTCTTGGGATCTGGATATGGTCCAACCGGTAGAGTATCACTCACTTTCGTAAACTGGGTCTCAAGTTTGAAAAAGTGATTTCGTATCCTATGCGCCGCAGGTGCCTTCAATTGCTCACAGAACGCTGATTTTCGTAATAAAACTGAACAATTTGGATAGGCTCTTGTGGGCTAAGTCTTTTCATGAATGCTTGCCAAATAATGCTGAGCAAAACTACAAAGCAGTTTGATAGGCGGCATGCATGATCTGTCTATAAAAAACTCATTGAAAAACAAAATTCACAATGAATCAGCCGAAACTTGGGATATGCTTCGTATAAAACGAGTGTTATATGTAACAGCCTGTGAGATATGGAGTTCGCTTAAGTAGTTTGTTTGGTAAACATACGAGAGAGCACAACCTTGTATTGTACTGAGTTTTCAAAGTACTGAGCTCTGCAGCTCATATACAGAATAGCCTTTTTCAACCCAATAATCGAAACAGCGTTGCCAGAAAAGGGTTTCGTTCGGTCATAGCAAAACTTGTAGTTGCTCTTTATGCGTGTTGCTTATCCTTTTTTGCACGTACTTTATAGCGAGCGTCTATAAAGTTGTGTATCTTTTCTAGAAAGTGAGGGACTACACTTTTGAAAGGCGATGTGACATGACGCCTAGAGACAAGACCACAAATTTTCAAATTTGGACAACCTTGGTGACTGATATAGCCGGCGTTTCCATGTATAACTGATTCTGTTTGCCTTATTAGACATAGAGACAGATGCCTGAATTTTGTCTTTTGTCACATTGAGAAGACGGCCAGAAAGTTAGAATCTGAACCAATGCAGAATCTGATCAGTCACTTGGTATTATGTGATTGTCCGCTTTTGAAATATTAAAAACGGAAAGCAGAGACGATCCGTAATAATTTTAAATGTCCTCGTTCTAGTCGCTCGTCCACTAAACCACAAGACACCACGCTGATTCTAACCGTACTCTTGCATAGAAAACCAATTGGATCCATTCGTATAGCATTGCTCTCAAGGCGAACAGATACAAACGAATTTTGAAAGCAGCTCTTATCTGTGCTTAACCTCGTTTTCGAAAAATCAAATTCTCAATGCATATCAGACGAATGCGAGGGCATTTGATGTGGCGCCCGCATCAGACGCCGACTCGCCGTCACACGTGATTGAGTCTAGTATCATGGCAGCCATTGTTATTGTCGTTGGCAACCGGCCATCACTAAACTATCAACTACCGCACTGACACACTAGCGCGATGCATCGTTGGGACGAAGTGCACGTGCATGGCGCGATCGTAAATTCGCTCCCTGAATGAGTCTGCCGGTGTATCGACGTACGTAGCCGGCAAAAAGATCCACCTGCACGTTCGAGTGCGAGCATCTAACTCAATGAATCGCGGGTAATCTGCTACACATCGGGTTCTGTGTTCCCTACGGCTGCAGCGCACATCATTCGAGATCTAGCCGCCGGCGGGACCCTCCGCGCCAACTGTCACTTCCGTTGCATAATTTCAGTCGTGGGAGGCGCGCGCGCTTTGCATTAGATACAAAGGTAAGCGAAATGAACTGGAAACGTATCGTCAACTGTGTGAGACTGTGTTTGCACAAAGCGGCGGCGACACAACGAAACTGTGCCTGCACAATACCAGGGCGCTATGTAACACACCGACGAAGGTCGATTGGTTGCCTGGTTCAGTGCGGTTCAGTTCACTTTGGCTGTACATATCTCCCTCGCGGATCGCGCGCTCAAACTATCTTGTTGGGTATTTATCCAAGTCAAGGCCTTTTCTCGCAGCACGTTACACCAACGAACGGCGGCGGCGCAGCAATTTTCTCGGGCTACAATGTCTTAGCCGCCACCGCCAGCACCACCATCACCATCACCTTCCTCCAATCAGGTGGCACTGACAGTGCCAGTTGCCAATGCAGTAAACGAGCTCCTTCTATTGCCACTGCCGCTGCCAAGAGCAACAAGAGTGATTGTTAGACGCGACCGGCCGCGGACGCTCTGCTGGGCTATGTTTGTAGGTGACGTGAACTGGGCTCGGAATATGTGTTACTGGATCTTTTTGGCTTTATGCTGTGTGGGACGGACGGATGTGAGCGTGTATCTGGGCGCTTGAACGCGTTCGTGTGCAGGAAGTTGCTAGCTGTGGGGAATTGGGTGACTGCCTTGCCGGTTGTTTATGGTCGTACACTGCTGCCTGGAAATGAGCCGCGTATATAAGATTCATTAAATTTTAGTTACCGAGCCGAGGAGCTCATTGGTGCTCGTTAGTGAGGAAATGCTTGTTGAAGGAGGATGTGAATGGTGGTGAGAGGTCTTTACTGATGAAGATGTCCAGAAAGAGTTCAGGAAGTGTAACTTGTGCTTAGAACGCAAAGTTGTAGAGTTCACAATCTTCATAGGCTGCCAATGACACCAAAATTTTCACGTAGTTCTTTGAGAACTTTTTTTAAGTTTTAAAGAGTGGTTTCTTTAGTCTCTATTTTTTGTATCGCGTAGGGTGCACAAAGGCGATAGTGAGGTGCGATGGATCACCAGCCAACTATCCGCCATTGCAGCACTTTACACAGAAGAGAGGGCTTACCGACAGAACGCTTAAAAGAACGTGTCACTTCATTCTGCAGAGCCTTCATTTCACGTTCATTTAAGGGTCAACAGATCGCTGTAGCTCCCACCAGATATTCTGACTCATTGGGTAATACTAGGTGCCCCTGGTCGATGCATTTCCTCCAAGGCGACGGTTGAACTCTTGGTACAATTAAAATCCTTTTTAGATCAACAAAATTTTGTAAAATCCTCCTCCATTCCATTTTCCACCCCAAGCGCTTAAATAAACGCCTCACTTGCGTCATCAAAATCGCTACACCGATTAAGCGATTTCACAGACGTTGTCCTGGCTCTGCAACTAAATCGCAGCAACAACAAATCCAATTTGACTCCCCTCTCCAGCATGCACACACGAAAATCACCCCCAAAGGCTTTGCAATTTGCAATCCAACAAAACAACCCCAGCACCATGGCAGTTAAATGCCGGCACAGACTCCAGACACAAAAGGACTCCGCAGCAACAAGTCGTTGCCCCAAAAAATACCCACATACCATCGTCGACGACGCTCCGTACATAAGGTGCAGTGCAGGATAAACATGAATGGCTGTGTGTCTCGCCTCGCCACCTCATCCCCGTCGCACAGAACGGCAGTAGCCAGCCGAAACGTTTCCCTTTTTGACATGTTAAGGAATCTAGTTAATAAACAAAAACACGAGGAGCGCACATGCAACAGGAACACCGAACCGACAGCAGGAGGACAGGCAGAAAGTTTTGGCAACCGTTTCCTCACGTCTCGTTCCGAAATCTGAAACTTTCACAATTGCCTTCGTGGCCGTACTCGCTGCAACATCCGCTGAGCAAACTACACACCCCGCGCCTGGGGCGGGGGTCGTATCATCCCGGGGGCATGTGCCGAATGTAATCGTTCGACGGCACCCTCGCTCAATGGCACACAAAGGGAACACTCCACAAGCTGCTTAGTTACATGAACAAATTTTGAACTCGGCACACAAAGCGAGCAACAGGATGCAGGCGGTAGCGCCAGAAATGGTTCCAGCCGTTCTTCTCAAGTTGCCGCCCGCCGTTGGAGTTTGTATCGACGTTGACACACTGTCAGAGGAGAGGATCCCGAGCAGAAATTTTTGACAATCTGCCTGCATGCTCCGTTTCCAGGAGCATAGTTTGCCTCTCCTTCTTCGCGCTCGCGCTGTGTCTCTCCTTCGTCCGCCCTTCACCCACAGTGATTACCAAGTGCTGGCAACAGCATACGTCACTTCAACCTGTTGATTGGTGCTTTTGTGTGCCGAGGTGGGGACGAGAGTGGTGCCAGAGATAGGAGTGCCACCGAGGACATGGCCCCCTTTCTGCACAGACCGACACGACGATGACGACGACGACGACTTGATCTGCCGGTGGGTGGTGGGAGAGCACAGTAAAAGTTTCCCATTCGTCCTCGCCTCGTTGTCGTCGTCCTCGAAGCCGTCTAGGAGCGGCGTTTGGGTTCCTTGCTATTGTATGCGCTTTGGTGTGCGCTGTAGTTGTAGTTCCCCTTTCCCCACTTCTTCCACTCTCGCCACCTTATTCTGTTATTGTGTTGCACCCTACATGTGTTGGCATGTTGGAAATGAAATTTTCATGTGTCCCCTTGTTTGTTTTCGTTTATTTCGCCTCACCACCACCCGCTCGGTGAGCGCGCCACCCCTTCAATTCAATGAAAGTTTCAAAGCTCCATTTCCTCACCTATTCATCCTTTGGACCATCACCGCCTCCTCCGTCCACATGCCAGAGCACTGTATCCCCGGCAGAGGATATCAAAATTTGCATATGCACCAGGACTTGTGTGCGGTGCCACCGTAAGCCAGGGGATGGTTTTCACGGCGGCAATAGAGAGCACACACGTTTGGCACGAAGTGAAGGGTGCTGCGTCGAGATAATACTATTTGGGGTGAACCATCATCGCACTCATGGTACAGATAACTGGCGACAGGCGGATGCATTTCAACGAGTCAGAGAGGAGCGCTTGCCGCGCCGCACCGTCGACAGCTATGCCGACAAGCCGACAGGAACGAACAACTTTCGGGCAACATTTGTGTAACGATATTTAGGAGATTGTGTGTAATTACGGAGCCAGAGTTGTTAAATGGGTCTAGACGGGAGCATAAGGATACAAGTGGTCGTTTGACGAGCGCACTTGTTGAACGCTTAGAATTAGATTTCGGAACGTGATGGTAAGGGGGCTTTAGACACAAGTTTTGTGGGTGCTTAGGCGTGTGTGCTTGTGTGGAAGTGTTTATGAGTTTAATTGTAATGGCAACTCAATGTTGCTTGTTTTTGGGGATTCTCGACTTAAAGTCTGTCACGTGATAGTGGAGTTACATAAAGTAGGCTATGAGAGAGTGTCAGATTAGTCTTGTGTTTTGTGTTGTGACATGGGGTCGAATTAAATTGATTTCAAACTGTAACCTACGAATTTTTGTTTATCGATATGAAGCTAGAACAGGCAGTCAACATTGGTACAGACATTTTAATTAAAATTGATTTGAGGAAATGAGGACGTAGTTATGTACATTTTTGGAGTTAACTTCCTGAAATGTTGACACTACACTGAACGATTAAAATTAACAATTCGTTCAGTGCTAATGACTGTGTACCGGGTGGGTTTGCTTTTTTTTCAAATTTCTAGCGAACATAATAGAAGAAGAAGCAACAGAACGGCTTGTCCGACATACAATTCTTTCTTGTCTGAAACTTGTCTTAATACAGTGAAACCTTCTTTAGTGGGATGCCATCAAGGAACGGAATATTTCCTCCACGTATGAGGCTGACTTTTTAGAGTGTCAAAAAGAAGCATGTTTGGCTTATATGATTAAGCCACGGTTTTGATCTTTGGCAACAAAACTCAATTGGAGCGCAACCATCTCTTGTCGAGAGAAATCCGGGCCCCTCAACATATGGGACATTCGTCTGGTGATGGCTCAGAGTTCCTTTCAATGATTTCTTTCGATGCTGCTTCAATGAGGAAAAAAAAGACACCGGCTTCTACAGTGAACGTATATGTACTCCTCCTCCATAATATTTTTTTGATAAAGTAATGGACATGCAGCTGTACTAACATAAGCATTCTAAGACAAAATCTTGTGCAAACCATGGAGAAACTTGTTTCAGCAGCGTTACGCCCCAAGCACACCTCATATTTAAAATAAAATAAATTGTTGCATGTAAATTAAGTGACTTTATGGCATTCTAACATGCTACTCCATCCACTCAACCAGTTTAAAATTTGTAACAATTTGCGGTGTCTGGCGGTAAACGATGGAAAAACAAAGTATATGCTGTCAAGGAAGGCCACACAACATCGATGTCTTGGACGGAATTTCACAATGGACAGGAAAAGCTTTAAGGTGATCGGGGATTTCATGAACCCAAGTTATAACATCAGCACCTAAATCAAGTCAACCGTTATTTCTTAGCACTTCACTTAAGGATACTAAAAAAATCTCTTAAGCGCACGTCAATTATAAAAAAAAATTATCGCCAAAGCCTTCACCAACCTGGCTTGTGTAACACCATGATTATCCCGGCCCTGCTTTATTGCAAGGCAAGTTGGATGATGGATAAGCGAATGTGCGATTTTGGATCCTGTGCTATTGACGGCATATGGAGAAGAAGGTTCAACGACGATTAAGCATCCGTCTAGTGAAGAGTCTACGGATACAAGGCGAATGAATAACCATTTTGGCGAAGAAGCATATGACGATCTAAGATGGCGCATACAAATGAAGAAGAACCACCAACCATCTAGGGGTGCAATATTGGAGGTAGCTGGTAAGAGACTGTACTAGCTGGTTTGTTTGCTGGGGCCCAGGACCACCCCAACTGTAATGTAGCTCAAAAAAGGAGTAAAACAATTTACGGACATTTACACATTTTTTCGTCTTGTTCGCTTTGTGTTTTTTTAATAATACAAATATTTCAAATTCAATATTCAAGAATATCTATTGTTGGACTCAATTTTTGTCCATTTTCTGGCAGGAGACAAAGAATAATAATAATACAGCCCACAAGTACCCAGGGTCTAGCTTCTACGATAACTACTCGTGCTTTGTGCGTGATACTGATCTCTCACTAGTAGAGGAAACCTACAGTTTTTTGCCAACTTCGAGCGGCGAAAATTTTAGAAGCTTTTCATAGACATTAAGTACTATTTGAATGTTAATCGACAGATGCGGTGCCATGAAAAATGGGAGGTGTTCTGTTCGAAAACGGATCTACGAGCTTTTTTACCACAAATCCCGCGTCGGAAAATCTGTCCATTTATCGGCTTCCCACGATCTTATTTTGGCATACTTGCTGGTCAACCGGGCTATGTTGCATTGAGCAGAGAAAATGGTAATCGAACTGCACAAGGCGTGGGCTATACGGCGGGTGGAGCAGGAGTCTCCGATGTCTATGTTTCATTGAAAATATGTGGTTTTACTGTTCACTGAACATGTGGTCGAGCATTGTCGCGCTGCAAAGAATCTTTCTGGTGCGTTCTGAACCTTTTTGAGCATTTTCGATACAAGGTTCGGCTTGAACGCATGAACTTTCACCAATGATTGTTTCCTTCTTTTGCAGCAGCTCAGAATAATACACACCCAGCAGAGCTACTGTTGGAGAAAACGTTTAAAATACAGATTCAAAGAGTAAATGTAGATTGAGTTGGATTTGTTCTTTTACAAAAGCTGAATGCAATCTTAAGAAACTGCAAAATGCGGGAGTTGTTTTTCCTTACAATTTCTCATACCCATGCTTGGTGCCACAAACTTTGTGCATTTAAATGAACCCATGCATTAAAATATTTGCTGCATAGAAGTGAAAATGGAACACAAATGAATATTTTTTAAGAACAAGTAACTGATTCTCTTAGTTAAGAGAATGATTTAACCAGATAAGTACAATATGCCCTCCCGTGTATGTTTTATGGAAATGCCACCATACAACGGTTCTGAACGTTAAGAACGTCACTCCATCGAAACATTGCAGTAGACTTTGTATATTTAAGGGATTGAATTCCCATAAGGAACATTCCTTTGCCAAGAAAGAGTTCACTGCATTGTAATTTATAGTTTATAATGAAACCCCAAAACATTTACAAAAAAAGACGGTTTAAAAATTCAATGACTCCTTGTCAGGAAATGCAGTCACCATTTGTACTCAGGAGCATGTTTCAAACTATGAAACGCACCCTACATTCTTATACCATTACAGAGAATCTGCTCTAAAACGTTGTTCAAAAATTAACTCAATTAACACATTGCAAACCTTTTCAACATACAACTGACAATATTCGACTGCACTTTTAGTCAGCATACCAGTCCACAAAAAAGGTTTCCAATTACTTTCCAAAACGCTGCACTCGCCTAAGTTCCCTCACAAAACCTTGCCCTAATTCCTTTCAATTCTCTCACAGAAAAACGAAGGAATTCTCAAATTATGACAATATTTCTTTAGTGAGGCATTCACGTACAAAAATGTCTTAGAGTCTATTTCACTTTTCCGCTTCACCATCATGTCCCTATCTCCAATTGTGTCTCACATTCATGTTGCCTATGGATGCATAAATGTCCTCCACCTCCCCACCGCACATCCGCCTACTTGCAGCATCCACCCGACGCATTCACATAGAATCATTTCCAGTTCAAACTGCCCAATCTGGGACAAGTCATTTCATTTGAATGCCAAATACGACCTCACTCAGCGTGCAGCGCGTATCAAAATCAAAAAACGAAACAAAAAATATCCGATTCTAAGGTCAATTTTCCAACCGACTGCTCACATGCACCATTCAATTAGTCCCACATCCCCCCTCCCTCTCCTTCCCTTGTCCATTAGCTGCTGCAACCTAACCTCAATTCCGACACACACACACACTAACACAATAACACAATAACCAAACAAAACCCAATTCCATATTTCCAAGTCCGACTTGCGCCCGTGCAAAAAAAAAAACAACGAAAACAAAAACAAAGATCGCGCTAAAAACCAAAACAGAACAAAAACAACAACCAGCACTCCAAACATCTAATAGCCCCAGCAACCATGTATCCAAAACGATTTCATAAACACAATTTCAAATATCAAGGCCATCGCGAATGCGATTGCAACTTTTACAAAAACACCACCAGCAACAGCAACAACAACGCTAAAATTCTCCACACGAAACGTACGCGAACGTAACCCAAACCTTCTGGTCGACGCAGTGGAAGCACTCAAATAAAAGATGCAGTACCTAGTGCGGTTCGGGTACTCGCTCGATGGATGGCGTGGAGCGCAGCGTTTTAGTGTCTCTTTAAATGAAAATCTAATTTCAAGTACAACCAGTTAAATTGTGTTTACCTTGAAACCAAGCGCTGGCAAATAAACGACGAAACGATGGAGCCCAACGTGTATCTATGCATGAGGCCCGTGTATCTTTTGTGTGCATCAGTGCATCGTCGTTACGATGTTTTCTCTTATTGCCTCGTTGTGTTTTCGTTTTTGCGAATTTTTCCATCATTCATCGTCGTTCACGAGGACCAAGCCGAAAAGATACGACTAGAGTGAGCTCACTCATCTGTGCGATGCATCTGTTGACTGTCGAAGTGTGCTCGGCGATGAATTCAAATTGGAGCCGCATAGCTGAGGGCATTTGTTTTTCGTGTGCAGCTTGTGTGTGTGCGTGTTCTGTTCCTGACGACCGTGCCGTTTAGTTGGTTTATTAGGTTTTCCTCAAGGTGAAACACGACGAGAGCCCCACCCAACTCCGCGAATAGTGGTCAAACGGCTTCCAGATCAGTAACGCGAAGAAATGCAACCGCGGAACCGGAGAACAGCGCTCCACGCCCCTCCCACTGAACAATGATCCGTGGGCTAGAGATAGAGCCAAATTGCATTTATGTACGTAATGAATGGCAGCGCAACAAACTGCCGCGGGCTCTTGTGCACACGCCCGCCGCTGCCGTGGCGCAGCGACGTGCCGTGTGTGCTTGGCACTAAAGTGGAGCGGTTTTCGCATTCATTGGCTCTAATGGTCAGCGAGGCTGCATTTTTCAGAGTCAAGTGCTTCGCACTTAACTTTGGGTTTTCAGTTGCGGAATGCACGAGGACTATCTATGCCGAGATTTGAGGCGCTATGTGGTGGATCATAAGTGGCCGGTGTCATGGGAGGACTGTGTTGGTGGGAGATTCATGGTTGCATCCAACAGCTGGAATAAGCGGAAGGAACACTGGACACAGTCAGCTTCCAGTTCGTGACAGTTCACAGGTATCGCAACGATATTGACTTCTTTGGGCAGAGTGAATTGAGATGAGTTTGACGCCTTCTGAACTTTGAATATTATTGAGCAGCGCAACCTGACCTCTGGGAGCCACCGTGACACAGTACGTACGTAAGAGCGTAGGTTGTGACGTCTTATACTGTGATACGGTGCGATCTACTATGGCCTAAGACTTGTGGACAGTTTGACGAACCACAGCGCATCTTAAAGTGATCATTTTTGGCCACAAACGTACAGAGGACCAAACCCTTTCTAATGGACTTTACAAAGAATCAAGGAGGCCGGCAGTGATAGCCCTGTCTATCATATGAATTCGTTAAAATTGGGTGACACTGCAGTAGTCAACCAGTGCCTAACTTTCTTAGCAGCCACTAGTGATGAGCATTAGGTTATTCTCTCACCAGTGGAGGGGACCAACAGCTTTTTACTGATTTCGGACATCGGAGATAATTTTTCTAGACAGTTAATACAGACTAAGCCGCAACCCTCAACCGTAGAATTGGGCGCACCTGCCACAGTTGTTTTTGAAAAGTCACCACCAAGCCATTCACAGAAGGCAAGGCACTCATCACTCCCGAAAAGAAAATCCTGCCTCGAAAATCAAACATCATGCGCCCCTCAATTCGCAAATCTGCTCATATTGCAATCTCTGCAATCCGCCTCTGTATGAGCAAACCACAAGCCCAACTTTGCTTCCACATTTCTTCGACTCTTTTTGCCCACTTTGCTTCCAACTCCTTTCATGGTCTCTCATCCGCGCTGTGACACTACGAAAATTAGTGCACATAAGCGTAATTATTTCGCGTGCACACTTCTTTCTCGCAGCCGCTGCTCGCTTTTCCAACGACCGACACGACGAGGTGAAGTTACGCGACATCCACCCGATTTGTCCATGTAGGATTATGTAAAGGCTAGATCTGCTGCAACCGATACAAGATACTCACTCCGCCGTGGTATCGTGGCGGCGGCGTGAGTATGTTAACTTGAGCGTGTGTGTACAAGTGATGATGGCAATGATGGTGGGAAGAAGTGCTGCTAAGCATGGTTTTTCCTTCTTTTCCTCTGTTTTCTCTCTCTCCCTCTCTCTCCTCGCACCGTACCGCTCGCATAGATCGCGAGCAGCTAGGCACAGAAATGGAAATGCACACCAGAGCACAGAGCGAAGACTCCGCCAAGATAGACAATAACATTTGGTAGGTGAACCAGCTGCAGCGCGAGCTTGCCTCCGATGTAGGCCACGATCAATGGTAATATCGTGACTGTGCTGACACTGTCCGGAATGTGTTGCACTTGATTCCAATTCGAATTCAATTCATTCGCTTGCTCCACGACTGGCCTGTTCGGTGTTCAGGCTCTCGTTTGATGTAATACACAAGTGAGCATGCTCGCGCACCGACGTCGCGTCGTCGCCGTTGTCGGGTGATGGGTGTGTGCTTGTGGGTGTGCTAATGGGTTGTGTTGGCCGTTGTGGGTCGTGTTAGATTTTACTTTCAGTGCATTGAGTCATTTAATGTGCACTTCCTGTCAAGGAGATTATGTGATCTACACAACAAGGACGTTTGATGATTGGTGGGAGGGAACGTGTCTTGTGGAGATGTGCGGTAGTGAAATTTTTGATAAAGTTATCCTGTAGGTGTTGTGAAGGGACTTCGTGGAAGGTGAGAGTTGATTTTGATAGTTTGTGGAAGGCATCTGTTGTTTCCTATTTAGCAAAGCATGTGAATCTTATGGGCGGCGTAAGAAGGGTAACAAATTGAAAATAGTGATATGTAGCGGTGGCTTTCTTAATCACCGACTCCTCACTCACTTTAAAGAAACTTCACAGGGGGACGTTTGTTCAGCAGAGGAACTTCTACTTTGATATTTTTTTCCGTCCTCACATGAAGCTTAACCGTGTTTCCATTAAGCTCAGTCATAACAAAGGCACATAAGCAAGGCAACTTTTTTTTTAAATTGTTGGGAGTAATCTTCTAATCGCAAGGACTATGAACAAACGTAGACGGCCCCTTGATACTTTGTCTACAAAAGGACGAAAACGGAAATTTTGGCAAGGTGGCGATTGGCGATCAATATTCCTTAGACCGTCTGAAAAAATACGTTCTCTAGAGATGTGGAAAGTAAGGTCTCCACGGCGGCTATAACTCCTTCATTCTATTCAACATTTTCATTTTACCCAGGGAGTAACTTTTTGAAGTTTGGAAACCAACCGAAGTTGTTCGGTGCCGAATCTAGGAGAATACAGTGGTTGGCACAGCAGTGATTTCATTTGACCAGTTGGCAGTACCAACAACGGAGGTGTGAGCCGGTGCGTTGTCATGGTGGAAGACCATTTTTTGTCGCCAAAAAAGTCGTTCTCTTTGCAAGCCGATGTTAAGGGATGTGACTGGTAAGTGACCTGTAAACCTTTTTCCCATCTCCACGTAGTCGATGTAGATCACATCTTGTGATCTATCGGTGGACCTTTCCGACCCGTAGCCAACCCTCCTCCCCCCGGGTTGCGACTGTTCCTTGATCTCTGGTGTGTATCAGTGGATGTCGACGCTCATCATCATCTCTCGACTTACACTCAAAAAGCTTCAAATATTGTTCCGAAGTGGTCTCACGATTGCGCTTATTTTCATGGCTTACTATTATGGCCTTCCCACGCCCACACTCACTGCATCTACTGTATCCACAGTATCACACGCCTTTAATTGGCAGTTTGCCAATACGAGATCATAGATTTTTTCACATAATCCTCTGTGGCAGCAGTTTTCGAGACACATGGGCGTGGCTCATTTAAAATCTGTGAGCGACCTCGATGAGACTCGAGAAATCAAAAAATCTCGCCATATACCTAAAATCTATCTCATCGTCTTTTCCATATTCCATTTCCATCCATTTCTGCAATTTTTCCCAAACGATCCTTAGTCACATCACCGATCAACACAAATTACACAATAATCTGTAATACCAGCTTTCGTGATGATTCCTTACTCATTGCAGTTTAGCAAATTTCCATTTCATTGCCTCAACTGTCAGAATATTGAGTTTTCTGCGAACATATCAGAGTCCAAACGAAAACAAGTTTTGTCATCAATGGGATTGCGCAACTAAAGATGTTCATAGTGCACCGTGCGACGAAAGCTCATTCCTAGAACAAAGTCCGATTCGACTACTAATCGAGATATTTCGTAGGAATTAGTTTGAAACCAGTTCGTGCGCTTGAAGGGAAATCCATTCGCTGCATTCTTACCCAACTGTCGGATAACTTAATTCATTTCATCTTAACTCCAAGCACAGAACCCGTTCGCGGAATGATTTTTCATATCGTTGTGGGAAATTACCAATTTTTTTGCAATTGCGTCAATTCACTGTTTTTTTTTTCAATGCTGATGAATTTTTTATGAATTTGACGAAGCGGCATACACATTTGTCCATAAATACTACGATTATGGTGGTTAGGTTTTTTAGAGTAGATGGATAACACTGTTCCGACCCGAAGAGCCTTTGAATCGGAGCCTAAGCAATATTCCTCGCCTGAGAAAACGAACACAAGTCTAAAAGGACCCTAACCTGCAAGGAGTGCTGAATTGGCGAGAGACCATGCTAACTGGAAAGACATGTTTGTTCAAGCTCTGATCAACCACAGACTATGATGACACTGGGCTTCTGTTCTTCGAATAATTTAGAATATTCGTAGCGATGAAATTGTATATATTTACCTCTGCGACAAATAATAAGTCACAACTGATACTCAAGAAAGGTACAACACATGAGATATGTTCTTTAAAAGCTCACAAATAGTTGTCCTCGCAAGAATTGTCAACATTTTCAAGCTGTGACCCTCCTACAACCCGCATAGGGGCACAATTTCGACTTGTTTCCTTATTTTGTGACGTCGAACTATTTGTGAGTTTGTTGAATGAGTGATGATACTCGTCACTAATGAAGACGGAAATGAAGTTTAAATTAATTGATCACATGTAGTCAGCAGCGGACTGAAACGCCAAGAGCCCCAGTAATTAATTATGAATAGGGATTCAAATCCAGCCCGTCGGAGTCGGTAAGAAACCGTGGGTCCCTTCTGATCCAGAAGGTCTAGTTTCGGGCAATTCATTCGGGCAAAGCGATTGGTATTTTCCGAATAACAAGATAAATGTTGGCTCCCAAAGCTTTAATCGTAGCTGTCATTTTCGTGAAGACCTGAGACATTTACATTTTCCCAGTACACACTCGAACAACAAAGTGCAATAGCGGTGAAATACGCTGACAACGACGACAAATTGATTCGTCACGGTTTTTGCGAGCACTTTCAGCTATGTATAGTCGGTAGTCTCGTCACTGCTTGCAGCCCGTCAAGTATCATCTGCTTATGTCAACTGGGATTGACAATAGTGGTCTCAGTCGATCGACTGGTAGCACGAAAAGCATTCTGCAGCTGAACAATTTGGAGACGCTGTTGTGATGTGAATCTTAATGACGATGACTTGCCAAACGATGTTGAACAAAAATGCCAGATCAGCTTGAAAGAAGGCACACGTGATCTTTCAAAAAAGGCGTATTTAAAATCAAACCTCACAATGAATTACAGATTCCATAATGAGGCCAACATGTTGCATTTCTTTCAACACAGCATTTCAAACATGTTCGATGCTTCGAATCTTCGGCCCATTACTCGCCGTCGATTTTCCATAAATTTAACCTCAAATTAACCAAAAAGATCACTTTGTTCATCTGACAAAAGAAGAAGAACTCTGATCTCACAAAATGTCCAAAAAGAATGAGGCATTCCTTTGTTTACTGCCTTTGCATTGTGACGAATTATCTGACGGATCGATGGCACATGTTACGAAAGTTCTTACGAACGAAACAATTTCGCAAAAAAATATAATCTCTTGTTGTTTCTTAAAATAAATCCGAGTCTCCCCTCACAATGGTTCACATTTTCGTCGCGAAATAAACAGAAGCCCTCCCCACACACGCACACCAGTTAAATGTGTTTTTTAAGTTATGCAATCAAAATGCAGACCCAGCAACTGCACTTTGAATTAGAAAAAACACACGCACACACATTCAGGCGCTAGAACAACAAAAGCGAAGCAAAACAAACACAAAACATGAACGAATGTGGAAATTCGCGGAAATTTTTGTGTGCAATCACAAAATTTCTTATCTAACTCGCATGCAACAAGTTTCAACAAGAGCACCAGGGCCTGCGGCCAGCAACAGAGGGATGGTGGTGGAGCTGCGGCAGCCAGTGCAAGTGAATTCCAAAATAAACGAAGCCGATAAAAATCCGACTAACACAGAGCGGGGGGAACATGCCGAGTTTTTGTGTTGATAAGTGCGAGTAAACAGCGACAACGACAGCGACAACGCTTTGACCCACATACGAAATCGTTTCGTTCTTTTCGCTGAGTTTCGTTGGCATTTTTGATTTGTGGCCGGCGACTTATTTTCGTGCATTTGATTTTGAGTCACTAACTGGAGTCGAGTGAAAAATCTGGAGACACCCTCGCGCAGGGTACACCTCGCCTGACGCCAGATGCGCCACTGCAGTCGCATTAATTATTAACTCGCCACGATTTCTGACAGCTCCCCGGGGGTGGCGGGTAAGCCACATCTGAAGTGAGCTGATTTCAGACGTTAAAAGCTAGCCACTTGCAATGGCATCATTGAAACAGAACGTCAAACAAAGAAAGAAAGCAGTGGAGGAGATTGGAAGTGGAAGAAAAATTGCTGCTGTCATCATTGGCACGCACAAATTCCGCTGCGAAAACATACAAATCACTGTTTCTGCACTGCTGTGCTGTTCATTGACGGGGGACGGGGAAGAGGGTAGAGGGGGTGGTATACTCCCATTTGCATTCGCAAACAGTGCCGTACATCCCGACGCAAATATTTGCATGCGAGACGCACGCAAGAGAAAGGATATACTTTCCACACGCGAAAATTGAAAATGACTCCTGTCCTTTTTGCAGTTTTTTGTGGACGGGACAAAGAGAGGACAACAAAAATTAAAAAGTCTGGGTCTGTGCATTGTTTGATGACGGGTACGCACATCGAAACAAATGACGCACTTTCGAATCACGACGTTCATTGTACAGCTTTCAAAAATCCGCATATGAGTGTGTGTGTGTGTGCGTTTTTTCGCATTTAATGGAGACAAAACAAGTTCGTTATTTCTTCTTTTTTTGTTTACCATTTCGACAGAATGACAGACAGGGGACATTTGGGAAAATTGTTCGCTCTAATTGACGTTCAGTTACGGGACGGCGAGAGAATGAACGCGGTGCGATGCGGCGCGGCGTGGCGTGCGTGTGGGGAGTACTGCCGCAAAATGTAGTGTGGTGTTGTGCATAATGCAGGCGAGTGACTGCAAACTGCGGTTGAATGAGACATCACTTTCGAATGATGGACGGGGGGATGATTGCCAGGCACGCTCCATGAAGCTGTGAACTTTAGTTTTCGTGGGCTTTAAAATTTTGTAATTTTTCGAAATCGCGTTTTTGAAACTATTATGGGTTGGAATATGAAATAGAAGGAATCGATTACGACGCTTTGATAGCCCTTAAAACGCAATCAATGCCCACCGAGTGGGGCTGATGTCAGAAATAAAGTCCGACTCTGTAGTGTGAATATTTCGTGAGCAACTGACGCCTTTGATGGTACGTCAGTTGTTGCTTCACGACATGTTATGTTTCTAAAAAACGCACGAACTTCAAAGGACGATCTGCTTGAAACCGCAGTCCAGTTATTCAGCTGACGTTGCCCTTCTTGAAAATCTCAAAAACTCTATACACCGACGCCCGTAATCCTCGGTCGCAAACGATGTAAAAAGCTGGAGTGAAGGGCCTGTGTTGCAGACTTAAGATTTAGGAAGTAAATAGGACAACACCTAAATGTTCTGTTTCGTTTTCATTATTTTTAACTTTTCAGAATTTTGTGATATTTAAGGGCTAGGCAAGTCCACAAGAAGAAGACTACTTTTCGAGTGTCAGCTTCTATGGAATCGGTCTTTCTCGCATACTTTTAAGCGTTTCGTGTAAGCACTTGAAACGTCTGGTCCACATCTTATTGAACTCACACAATATGATTTCAGATCAGTGAAGTTCACTGCACATTGCGCAGAACGAAGAAATGCAGGTTGACCCCATCCACTTATTCGTTGATTTCAAAATCGCGTACAACCGCGTTGATAGACACTGGCTATATATTAGAATGTGCAGGTTTAGCATTCCTATCGACCCCATTAGATTGTACAGTGTGACGATAGTCAACTCTCACTGCTCTGTCAAGGCCAAGGCGAACTCGCAGAGATCTCCAATGCCGGACGTGAGTTTAGACAAGACGACGTGCTGTCATGAGACTTTTTTAATGTCATGCGTTATGCGAAAAAATGCATTACAGAAGCAATCTTTAAAACTCTGTGCAGACGTTAGCTTACACAAACGAAATATAAGTGATTGGGGGAACACAGGGCATCAGTGAGGCGTTTCGGGGCATAAAATCTGAGACGACGGAAATGGATCTGGCGAGAAAACTAGAGAAAATCAAAAAAGCTCGATGTCCATAAGAAAGGTACAATATCGACGTGAACAGGAATAACTTTTGAATGGTCAAGAATTTCAGATACAACAACGTCAGGACTGAAATTAAGCATTTGGCGACTAAAGTGTCTTTAGGACAATAGAATGATTAACTCCGCTTTTGAAAGACAAACTAGATTTATACAGCACCTCGATCATCTCAATGTTCTGCTAGATGCTTGTAAAAAAGTCTACTCCGAACAGTGACTTTTTCTGTTTTTGACCATGACTTAAATTTTTCATTTGGCAATCCGGCAGACCAAGATCATTAGTCTTGCGCCACGATTATTTGATATTCCCTGTTCTTAAAGGCCTGAAGACAGGACTTTAGAAGCTCCCTAAAATTCAATAGATCTCTTCATGCTCATAATGTGCCATTTATCCACATTCTGGACGAGACCTGATAGACGTCTCGGTTTTGTCTACTTTAGCTCACGTATTTTTTTAGTCCCCTCTCGAATCTTCTATTGTTACAGCTGCGAATTTTCCTCATCGATTATGCGTTAATATTTACATCCGTAACATACTTGACAAGTAGGACAAACATAAACTCGAAATGGTCGAAATTTTGAAAGTTCAAAATCTCCAAAAAAAAACCAAAAAATGAATGTTTACATCTACCAAAGGCAAAGGTCAGAAGGGAAAATGAAACGGCCTCCATCCCATGCACGACCCTTTGATAATCGAAATTTGGTGACGGTTTTTGGTTTTTGAAGATTTAGACCTTTTGGGACTTAGGATTTTAGAAAATTTCGAACTTGATGTCTTACTTAATGAAGCCACCTTGTGGGAACTGAAATATTTTCACCGACAAAAGCTCGTCAACTGGTAAGCAATACATAGCCAGAGTGGAAGTGAAAAAAGCTGACGGCATTGTGTGCGAAGTATAATTGAATTGAGGTGTTTTGACCTTTCTCAATACAAAACCAAGGCAATGCAATCATCACCATCATCTGAACAGAAAGAGTAACTCAATACACAGTAATGCAGCTGCATTTCCATTTGAAATCGACACCCGACACTGTCAACCGCAATAGCACCCAACAGCCAACGGCTAACAGCCAGCCGTCAACAGCAACAACAAAAAAAAACAATTTTCAAACTTGAAATGTGCACAAATGTAATTTCAGTCAATAAAACCGACTAAAAACCGAATACTATCGCAAAAGAACAACCGCACCGCACCGCACCACACATGTCATATATCTATTTTGCGAGCGGGTGTATGGGTGCGTATCTCTATCCGCACAACCAATCCAGCCCAAGAATGAGAGCTCGTAGAAATTTAATAGTTTCCACAACGACGACGATGATGGAAGCCAAAGAGCGAACAAAAAGCAACCAAGACAAACAAAAAAAAAACGCAGCGAAAATTGCACTTGAGTCGCCCAACCGTAGTCGACATTCGACAGTGAAAATAGCTCCCTGCAGGAGAGGGCGAAAATAATGAATCCGGCGAATTTATTCGGTCTTGTCAACACGTGAAAACGGAAAAACGCCTGCAATCAAGGATACATGTGACGAGCTGTGGTTAGCAAACGGCGAAAATCGAAAAGGAAACAAAAAAAAAAATCCCGGCGCTCCAACGACGACGGCGTGTAGATACTTGTGCGACATTATCGGATCGCTGCACACATGAAATTCATAAAGGTTCTCTCAATGCCACTTCATCGTCCAAAAGTTAGAAATGCTTGTACGAGCATGTGTGTGCATGTGCTGGAACTAGAAGCACGCACGGCTTCTGCCACCCAACCCAAGCGAGCAGGAAGCACACAAAATTTTCTCAAAAAAAGAAAACCCACCGCACCCCGACCCATGCATGACATGCACCCCCACATTTTTTTTTTTTTAAATTATAATTTTCATGTAGCTGCAGAAGGTGGAATAGAATTTGAGAGAGAGAGAAAGATGGCGAATGAAATACAGAAAAATGGTGGCATTGGGACGGCCTGCATGATGCGGGTGGTGGCCGTAAAGGTGGTCGTAAAGGTGGTGCGGAATAAAAACGCAATGCCAACGTGACGGGGGTAGATTGCAAATGAATTTATTTGTATCCTTTCTCGAACACGCACCCACACACATGCGTGCACGTGTGAGTGCAGTCAAAGTTGATGATGTTCTAATATTTCATGCCCCACCCCATCCCACGCCGCATCGCATTAGGCGCTTTTAGGGGTGACATCAGCGAAGGCAATGTTTTTCGTTTGTTTCGCGCAAAAACCTGCAGAGTGGCGAAAAAAAAGGTATGAACGTGCAGTTTTTCGAGCGCTGTCGTGGAGGGGGGAGGGGGAGTGCTTTAATGCAATTATGCACGCACTGCATGAGAGATGTGAGGGTGAGTGGCATTGGTGGGTCGTTTGGTTACACGTTAGGAGACGGAGAAGTTTCGGTCGTAGAGAGGTGAACAGAAATGCAGTTCCGTTCGTGCAGAATGCGATTTTACGCATGAGATGGAGCCCGCTGTAAATGTCACCTCAGTCATGACGGCGACATGAGGCTCCACTGTTCGACCGAACGACTTACTTTAAAATCTTGATTCTGTGGTGTGTTGTGGTGTCCGCTTGGGTGCTTGGGTCTAGAACATGACGAATATTCAGGGTGATGACAAATGTGTTTATATTTGCAATTTGGAAAGTAAAGTTAGGGTGAAGGGGAAGAGGTAGTTTGTAATGGGGACTTCATCCAATCAGAGCTTTCTCATCTCAATTTCGACTAAGTTGACAAACTTCTGATGTCAGTCTACGAACTTCCAAAACTTTATTGGCAAGGTAAAAGAAAGAAAAATTAGCATGCCTTAGCATGACTGTTAGAGCAGACAACCATCTTCAGAATCATCTTAACAAAATGAGGCTTATTGAGGAAAAATTATATGCTGCGGCTGCGGAAAAAAAGGAAGAGCACATCAAACTTCCCCTGCCACTGACTGTGTCACTTAAGGTAAAGAGCACTTGGAAGTCTATACTTTCTGGATCCTACTGATATTTCAGGTAAACTTCTTTCATCGTTTTGTAGTCTTGTACGGCTCCCTAGATTGTGGGCCAGTGCTTAACAAATCGATTTATCTTGCAGATAAGAAGATTTTTTCGATTTCATTTCGAAGATTTTTTCTATTCAGTATTCTCTGGCCATCCAAATTGGGACCGTGTCATACCCTATTTTCCCAACTTCCTAGCCTACTTTAAACTTCGTTCGAGATTCGGAGAGAAGCGAGAACTTGTTCATCTTAATTCATGCAAAGTGCCTCTCGCGGAGGTAGAGGCCGCGAAATACCAAATTTTGACGTTCATCGGACTTATTTTTCGTCGCTCCGCCTGACAGAAAAAAACTGCATCACTTTCGCCGTTCGGGATCTACATTGAACCGTAGGTCTCCTCTACTCCTCAGAGAACAATAGCATGAGATGCACAAGTGGTTTTTAAAGAAGCTAGGCCCTAACCCCAAAATATGAACAAGGTCAGATTTACGTCAGATTTACGTTTTTCTCTCAAAGTAAATCGTCACTCCACAGATTAAGACGGCACGGATACCACTTCAGCACTATATCCCATAAGACATCATCGTGTTATGCCTGAATATGTACTGAACCTATACTGTATTGCCGACTGAAAAATTTTTCATTGACAATCAGTACTCCTTGAGCGTTGTCAGTAGCCGTGAAAAAATTAACGTTTAGTCCAGGACTCAAGCCTGGGACCATCCGCGTGTTTATGGATGCACTTCCCCACTATACCATGGACGCCATTGCTTACAGTTTCATTCGTTGCTCTGAGTTAAGTACAGTTAATTTTATTGGACATCGGGAAGTTGGTATAACTCACATTTCATCGATTCTCACTAGTTTTTAAGGCCCATTAGACCTCTTGTTGGCTACGATCAGGTGTTTCAATCCTCAAACAACTATCTCTTGTATTCGATAGCTCAATGCTCAATGGAAGCTGGACATCGGAGTATTAAAGACTGGTCTATATTAACAACTGTGACAACTTTCTATCCAAATGATTTGAACTGGATTACGGTTGGAATCACTTGCGCGGTAGTATCAGAATCAATGACAGAACTAACGATCATTTGGTGCAATGACATACATGACTGAAGTAACACTCCAAAGTTTATTTGATCACCATGGGTGTTATGAATACTATGAAGAAACATATGTTAGTTGCATCCAAATTACAGGAAAATTTGGAGTATTCTCCATCATAGTCTCTGACTTGAACCTTGATGTTTCAGACCATGTGATGATGAAACCTTTACTGCCGACGCAGTTAGGTACTGCATTCCAGTCGGACACTATGACCCAAAAAACTGGAAATGTCAAACGTTCCACCAAGGAAGAATAGTTAGTCCATAAGACATTTATTATTTGAGCAATTATTACTTGAACTCAAGGCAGGCGTCTTGTCTTCCGTTGCCTCGTTTCGGATTATTTGAACTCTGTGGTATAAAGCCATTAATGGTAGATGATCAAGTAAAACAAAAACACACAATCTGTAGCCATTTTTGTTGGTCAAAATTTGTTACATATGTTCGTTCATCCGTGGTGATCTGTATACAAAGTAAACAAGGAGAGTGTGAAGAAGAATTCAAACATACCCTGACCTGAATATCGATTCTTGGTAGACTTCAATTTGGTATAAACATATTCTTTCCTCAAAATGTCTGTTAGACACCTTCTTTCTTTTAATTTCCATAACTTCCTGTGAAGCCAACGTCCTACCGCCTTCAATTTATGGTATCTCAACGCCCAACTCTTTCCGAATTTGCACACTTCACTCTCCATCTTTCAAATCCAGGTTTTCTTTTGACTGCCTCTATTCCTTGTTATAAGGTTCCACTGCATGCCTAAGTTAGCTATATTGCTTTCACCATTGAGTAGTGTGTTATCAATCCCCTGTCACTGCCACTTCCGTCTTTCTTTAATGGTGCTTGTTAACTGAAGATACAGACGACACATTCCAAAGTCCCCAAAGCCCTAGAACCCGATAAGCCTCACATCTTGAAAACTATTTAAAAAAACACTGAAATCAAGAGCTCAAATATGGGCGAGGGGCGTCTCGCACCCCTTAACCCCCTTAAGCCATCACATTTGGCATGAAACAGAATACCTTCCTTCAGTTGATGTGGCCATAAAAACCATTAAACATGTCCTCTAATTCCGACAACGCCACGCTCACGACTCTAATGAAGAGCTCTGCTTATCCATCCAAGCCCAGAAGCACCTCGAAGTGGTGCCAGCCATACAACGCAATCAGATGTGTAATTCCGACCAGAGACCAGATTTTCATTTCCAACACCGGAAAGCTTTCACAAATTTCTTCCTGTCAAACGTGCCGTCATCGTTCCCATTGCCCTGCCACAGACTATAAACACATCTAACGGTCACAGGAAATTCTCGTAAATTTGATTATTCGCCATCCATCAGAGCGCCGGTCATTTTGAATAGCAGGTGCAACAAATGACCATCAACAAGAGCTGCTAAACGAACCAAGCCGAACCAGCTTCCCAGTTCCACCAGCTTGCAGCTTCCACCAATTACATCCCAGCATTGGAGTGCTGGTGCTAGTATGTGTGTGTTTGTGTGACACACTCGATAGACCAAAAGACCAATCTGACTCCAAGCCATCGATTTTCTATCAGTAAAAGAGCCCGGCAACGTTCTCTCGTCGTCGTGTCGGTCGCGGCCGCCCTGCAGACAGAGGGGCGACACCTCTCGCGGTCAGCGGAGGGGGGGCAGGTGCCTCTAAATGTTGTAATCAGTTAGCATTATTATTATTTCTATTCCATGTACCCGTGCAATACACATGCAAGCACCACATCAATGAACCGGTTTGTTTACCTTGGAAGCGAAGTTCATTCATAAAGAGTTCGCAGCACATACACACAGGCCCCATGCCCACTGAACAAAGCTACTGCAGTTCGCGGGCAGCTTTCGTCTAGCTGCTGCCGCTTCTGTTGCCGTTCCTGTTGGATTTGGCGCTGCTGTTGCTGCTGCGGCTGTTCCACTTCCACCTTCGAATGTGTGCGCTCTCCTTCATCTTGCCACTCCTCGCACCGGAGACTAGGTTGCCAGAGCATGATTTAGCCTTTGAAGTGCAACTAGTGTACGCAGACCGGCGGTGTTGTTGCGCTGCGAGAGACACAGCTGCAGTGCCAAGCCAAGAGCGCGGAGGCATTACTGCGGCTCTGATGCCAGCCACAAGTAAGTAGTCCCGAGTGTTTTGACTAGTATTACAATGAGCAGCGCCAACATACACACAAACAACCATAATAATGATAGTAATAGCGAGTTCGTTTTGACGTAATAATGTCTTCCTTATGCGAGGCAACGAACGGCGGCAGGAGCACCAACAGCAGCACAGCACTCAAGTGGGGAGCGAATGTCGACGCCAAGATCTGGGATTGTCTTTCGGATAGAAATCCCTGTTGCACCTGCTCGCAAAGAGACGATTTCACGGAATCACAGGCACACAGGGATAATCGACGCTGGGTCTAGGTGTCTGTGCGGCTCTGTGCGGGAATATCAATTGGATGCATGGCGGCTGGAGAGGAAATGATTATTACCGGACATGTTTGTTGTTTGCGAGAAGAAGGATGTTGTAAATCGGTAGCAATTATTAATTGAATTCGGTTGGCCAATCGTGCAGAAGACTCGTTTCACGTGTGCCATTCCCCGACTGCAGCACACATTGATCGATCTAATTGGTGCGAATGGCAGGTCTGTGGACTCCTTGAAGGGTACCAGTGAATTCGATGAATTTTGATAAGACGGATGCAGGAGTTATTCACCCTTTTGTGGGCGATGGGATTATGTCGCAGGTTTAACAAGAGGATCCTATGCCAATACTTTGGCTGCGATGCTTGTGTGGAGGACATGTGAAAAAAATTAAGGAAAGACTAATCCTTGAAAACGTTGTTCGTGCAAGAATTTTGTCGCATACTATGCTATAGGCACAGGTTTGAACAGAGCATCTTACGATAGATCCAAGCGAAATTGTCGCATGATTCAGACACATCTTTGGATCAAGGTCAGAAGTTGAGCTTGGACTTTGATAAAATTTTGTAATCACATAAATTACTTATAGACTAGGACATAGACTGTCATTTAAATTTAAAGGTTGGTCTAGTCAGGCGAAGAAAGAAACAAACCATTCGAATCGAGAATCAACAGTGAAAGCTACAAATGTTCTCTTAGGTTTCGCTTATCGACGATTCGGCAACAACGTTTCGATTGTTTGCAGTAAGCTCTGTTTAAGTGTTTTGCGAAGAGAAACGACGGGCTCGGCCTAGAAGGTAGCCGTGTCGACTGCTATGGCCAAGGTCTCCAGCTCGTGTCCTGCACTAAATGCATTAATTGTTTCATTCAACGGTATCATCTGTGCCGCTTTTTTGAAGGCCCTTAAGAAGAGTTTACTGCCAAAAGACAAACTCCTCATATGTTGGCGTTCAAAATCGGCGATAAAGTCTGGACATGCAGCATTTAAGAACTTGACGTATTCCTAGAGATAACGTCAGAAGTCGATTGATCGATGCGAACAAATGATAGACGCTCACCGGGAAGTGACTCAATCACTAAACTTTAAGGTATTGCTTTGCCTTCGAACACTGAACACTCTGCACTATATAAACCATAGAGACAGTTGGCATCGCAAAAGACGACGTGGGTCCGGAAATATTGGAAGGAGAAAACTGTTAGCACAATGGGTACAGTGTTTGCTCACTTATGATGACAAGCGCAACTTTGAGATTACTGCAGAGCGGTTTTTGACTATTTCCAAGTACAATTTTGGGGCATTTTTGTATCTTTTCATAACCGTCAAAAAAACACAGCAGGGGCCTAGATACACAATTGAAACTTTGTACTTTATCTGACTAGCTTGTAAACTTGTTTCAAAGGCAAAGATAGAGGCACAGATGATGACAGCCATTGTTTTTCGGAATTCAACATGTGTGGTCTACTTCGACAAGCTACAGAAGGGCAAAATGTTAACAAAGTTCTACTAAGCTAAATTGTAAGGTTGATTCGACGGTAAGTTGTTGACACACACCTTCCCCGCAGTTATAGACTACGAAAGGCTGGTGCATCCACCGTATTCTCCGTGAGACTGTTTTTTGCCACGTCACTAGCGGGGCAAAACTTCGATTCGGATAGGATATTATGTCCACAAAGCGTACATTTCAAACCGTTTTAAAAACTTTGCGTCAAGTGAATCGAAATAAATCCTCACATCTTCAAAATGTTAATTTTTTTCTTTTTTGGCGGAGGCTTAGTATACATTGTCAAGCCTAGTTTTGGAATCCCTACTAAATTTGTCAAAATGAGTAGAATGGCGATGGAGGTGTTTCGCTGCGGTCCATATCATCCACACAATGTCGAGAAAGACTTAAGAAACCACTTCATTTGACTCTCTTGCAACGGCTATTGCGGCCCACAAATCAGGGCCGCAGAGCATTAAAATAGTAGTCATCGATTGCGGGGCACACACAAGAGAAGGAAGACAAAGTTGATGCGCAAAATTGGAATAGTTTATAATTGTCCGCCGTGGTGTCAACCCACACGCAGTACGTTCAAGGTTTAATTGGTGGTCTGAACCACATCTGTCAACAACACTCATGATGTACTAGTAGTCCATGAAAAGTATCTCAAATTTTACCGTTTGGAGTCGACAATAAACTCAAGGCTTACCCGTGAGAGAACTATAACTCGCACAACTCAAGAAGTTTCTGCAGAAGTTTAGACTTGGTACCTAGGGAAGTGTTGCGTCATACAATCCATTTCAATTTTTAATTTTTGACGAAGAATTTTTTATACTTGAGGAAGATACGATTCACAATAGAACCAAAATCAAGTTAAAGTTTAGCAAAGAAGCAAATTTGACAAAGAATTGGAAATGTTTGTAGGTGCTAGAGTATTCCAATTGTAAGACATATTTAAAGCTTTGTAGCTTTTGACATATTGTGTCAAATAACGTGGTGTCATAGTCCTTTCGATCGACTGACGGTTGGGAGCATGAACAGAATACCCACGCCAATATCATAAATTCGCACTGGCACTGGCAAGAACCTTACTTTTTCAATAAATATTTCCCTAAATCTCTTGTAAGCCGTGTTCAACGAAATTCCTTCAATGCATGTCTTGAAGATACATAGTCAACACGTCAACACAAAACCACATTCCACATGCAGGTCATGACATCCAGACTAATGTTGCTCTGCACCGTTAATTTCCAATCGAGAAAATTTCCAATATTCACCACATAAATGGAAAATGAAAATATTTGAATGCAGCCCTGCAGTGTAAACCTCTCACTCCACCCACCCCCCTCCCCCACATCACATTGACAGACAAAATTTTTAATTTTGCACAGACCCACCCGACTCCCGATCCAATTGCCAAACATACACGAATACAGCACCACCGAACGAGATAGCACGAAGAACGAAAGAACCGAAAGCGAAACCTCCCTAAAACAACGATGATGACGATGGTAATAGATGCATTGCCACCCTCAACTGCCCTTCGTCGTCATCCTTCCAAAGTGAAGCAAAGGATAAAAAAAATACCAAAACCAAAAACAAAAAAAAAATGGACGAAACACGGTACAACCTGTGAAACCACTGAACCGCGCACTCTGCCGCGCTGTCGAAGGGTGAAAATTGCACCTCATCGAAGAGATAACCGCTCCCACCATCCCTCGCACTGAGACCCTACCTCAGGATTCGACACCAAATATTGTACTACCCCCAGTGTAGACTCAACTGTGTGAGTGCAAAAATTCAAACACAGCAAAGCCAAGAATGGGCGGAGGGGTGGCGCAATCGCTTTGCTTCGCCCCCGTTGAAGAGCGCAACAGGCACCCTTCTCTGTGTTCGTGAGCAATATGCACTCGACAATACTTTTCGAATTGGGTGGCAACAGCTCGCCAAGGAAAAAAAACCCACATCCACGCGAAATTATTTTCGGATAATCCATCTCAGGTGACTTGTGAAGAGCCCCGAATGGAGGGGCGAAACAGCCAACTATCCCCCCGTGTGTCCATGTGCGGATATCTCCGGGCAATTTTAGGCGATAATAGATTTCCATTGTCTGCGCGCCACCCTCCGCCACTGACTACAGTTCCACCCGCTGCACAAGTAGACTGCACGCCAGAGCTACAATCAAAACGACATAAATGTAGTTACTTGTAATCAGTTTCAATTTTTTTTTTATTGGTTTACAGCATATTCTCGCCACCACCACAGCTCCACCGCCACAACCACTATCGTCGGTACCATCACACCACCGCAGGAGATCGAACCGCGACGCCGAAATGTAAGTACGAACGTCACTCAGTCGCTGCTGGAGAAAAAGAACCTCATAAAAATGTCGCCAGACAGTGACAGACCGATCCGCTGCCCCCTCGGCGAGAGGGAGCGCGAACGAAAAGTAATCCAAAATAAGTGATTGTCGCGGCTGCGACGCGGGGTAACAAACGAGAAAAAAATTCAAATGGAAACAGACGAAATGCATTATTACAGCGACATGCACAATCACAAGCCCACTGCCATATCAAGCCTCTCTTCCTCTGCCGTTTTAGTTAACCTTCTTCTGGTCCTATCCCACCGGCCGGCCCACATTTCCACACAGCCGGCCGCAATTTAATTTCAAGGCAATCCATGCATACACACGCGTACTTTTCATTATTCGACGGGCTTCACGGCAGCGGCATCAGGCTTTCGGCTAAAAAAGCGACACACCGACACGACGAGCCAATTCGGTGAACAGAATGAAAAATCGACACCGCCATGAGCACGCAGCCACTCATAGAGCAAGTGTGCGATTTTTTTTTTCGGGTAGTTTCGCTGGCGGGCACTACTGCCGGTCATCACTGTTCTGTTGAGGAGCTCGCCGTTTCCATGTGTATCTGGGAGTCACAGATGAAAAAAAAACACATGATGTGTCACCCGCGATAAACGAAGTCAGCACGGATATCTGAAACGTTTTCAAGACTCATTTCTAATTGAGTGATGTTTATGCGTTGTTTTAAGATTAATTTCTTTGCACACATGTCGCTCGCTTGTGCACGCTTACGCGTATCGCTTGAGACGGTCGCATTTGCATCCATATTTGAAGCATTCCTAGTCGCAACTGGTTTTCCTAACAAAACAATTCGCTATGTGTATGTGTGCGTGGGTTGTGGGATGTTGAATTTTAATCAATTTTGGAAAAACACTGCTGACCGAGAGGGAGGAACGTGTGTATGGGTGAGAGGACTGAAGAATGCATTCTCTGCGACATTGAAAATCTGAACACCGCCACCGCCATTTCCGTGGATCGTAAATTATTTCAGCTAACCTTATCTGCTCGCATTGTTGGCGATTAGTTCGCGGATTGGGGGGCGGAGAGGTTGTGAATGTTTTTTGGTAGAACTTTTTTCATGAAATTTGCGCTAGTTAGGACTTTTTGACAAAAGATTGATTTGCGAAAGTTGAAAGAGATCAAAGGTTGAAATTCAATTCAGAGTGAGAGTGTCTCCTTGAATTTGGCTGACTCTGTACAATTTTGCGCGCAGAAGAAGAAACTGCTAGCGAATGAGCTAAACAATTGCTTTGATCAGTGAATAGGGACAATGATACATCTCAGTTGAAAAGTCGAATCTGAAGCCTGAAAATTTCAAAATATCGTTAATTGCCCAAAACTTCATACAATTTGAAAAATCTACAGTAAAAGTTTGCATTATACGAATGCCGCATCGACTCCAAATCTCTTTTTAGGATTTTTTCCATGACCCATCTTCGAATGTGATCTACATGTATGTGGGCTAACATCAATGATGTCCTTTGATTTGTACCACACAAGTTCCGAAGTCAACATCCAAATACTAGATCCCCTAGCATAAAACTTCATGCTTCAAGTAATGGCCCGAATCTGCATTTCACTTAATGCTCGTCTTGGAAGTGATTAAAGCTTTCTCGAACATCTTTGAACATTTTGTGGCACTCACCAATTCTTGTTTACAACCGAATGCGTTTCGGCAGCAGAAATTTCTGAATAGTTTCTAAAAAACGAGTAATGGACTTGTATTTAGTTGCTCACAAAAGGACGCTTGTCACCAACACCAATGAATATTTTAACATACAATTTAGCACAGATGTCAGCGACAATATTTTTAACTTAAAGTAATCGCAATCTCAAAAAAAGGAAGGTTCAAATTTTCCGGTCCATATTTGGTAAGCCCTCAAATCAATTGAAGGCTCGTGGCTCGCCATTTCACAAAATTTCACTTCAGACATTAAGTATAGTTTTGATTCAAATGGAAAGACGATAGAAACTGACAAAGGAGTAGTTATGAGAGAAAGTGAGAGCGTATGGTGGGCACTTTGGCCCCTTGTAACCGACCCGATTAGCCATAAAACACGGTTTAGGGTGTATGCAGGAATTGAGTGTATCCAATGTATAATTACTCTCATTCTTACAATTTATTGAGGAAAAAACCAAAAGCTCAATTTAGCATTCACCCCATATTCTATCTGTGGACAAGCAAGAGGATTGCAGGAGGCCACATGTCCCCCCGCCAATCTCAATTCAATTGTTTACATGCTTGGAATAAATGCATGTGTATCACTCTGTCCTTTATATGAAAAAATGTTAACGTGTATATAATCAAAAAATGTTGTATCATAGTTAAAGGCTTCGTAAGGTTTTATTAATTACTAATTACTTGTGAACTTAAGCCTACTGCATCGTTCTTGTTAATCTTGAGTTTGATAGAAGTCATGACGGCTGTGGTGTTGTACTTTATACAAAAGAATGAGCAATGAAAGATTTCCTAAATATGGACGTTTTACAACAGGATTGTAAATTCAAGTTGGGGACTTTATTCAGATCACTTTCGCAGCCATTTACAAAATTAAAAGGAATAAATATATACGAATTTCAATCGCCGCGGCGTAGTGGTTAAGTGCGTCGACTCACACGCCGAAGGTCTAGGTTCGATTTCCGGACGGAACACCTCGTATTTTCCACTCAAACCCCTCTTTCGAGTTGCTGACAAAACTCAGAAAGTACGAATTGTCTATGAAAAGCTTTCAGTTTCGGAAAAAACTGTAGGTCCCTTCTACTCTACTTACAAGACGAGTAGTTCTTGTAGAAGCTTGGCCCTGGTCCCTAGTGGGCTGTAGTGCCATTAAAACCTTATTATTATTATTTATGCAAATTGCGAGCATTTCCTTGTCAGCTGAAATAACATTTCTGCAGACTTTTGAAATTTTCTCGTGTCTTTTCGACGAAAAAAAAAACAAAAGTTTCCGAATTCAATCAAATATGTAAAACAGAGTCTTCTCGCCTAGCTATCGGAAGACCGGTTTTTTTCTTTTCAACAAAATATAAGAAAAAATTAAGTGAGCAATATGTCCTTTCCAGCGATGATAGCCATTCTGCTAAATTGAGGTTATAAGCGTGGAAACACATCGACATCGCAAAGCTGCCAAGCCAACGGAAACAGAAATCTCTACATTGTAACTCTAAAACCCGTACCGAGAAGGGCTTTTTACAACTGGTAATACGCGAAGCTATCAAGGGTAAGTCTTTACAACACGCTTATAGGTTAAGAAATGTAGTCGAAAATGAATTGAATTTCTGCGAACCTAATGATTAGTTGGAAAGGATAACTTAAGTGGGGTCCAAGAAAATGTTTATTTTGTATTTAAGCTATCCTGGTTACATTCTGCTAAGCAGCACATGTTCGGAATCTCTTAGAAGGTTTTTTACGTGCCAAGAAGATGAGTCGATCCATAAGATGATGAAATTTCTATATTTTCCGCATTCGCAAATACAATAAACAAACTAAGTTGCAGTATAGCCTACATATGTGGCCAAAAACTAGCGTCTTCAACAACTGATCGTGCTGCGCTAGCTTTTGTTTTCTCACGGGTAAAAAGAAATTATAGATTATTATTTGTCAGCAACTCGACAACTGCACGATCATCAGTCTGTGAATTGAATCTAAGATCTTCCGGGTATGCTGCACTTACCTACTACACCGCGACGGCCAGGGTATAAAGAAATGTTGCACATAATCTAATCACTAATTCAAGTCTGTTCAAAAAAATTAAACTGTTGCGACCAGATCTTTCAGTGACCTCTGGCAGAAAAGTAGCAATGAAATAAAGGAGCTGCTCAATTTAGATTCCCTTTTCATACACCGAACAAATGGAATTTCTCGTTTGTAACATTTCGTCCGTCACACCTCAGATAGTGACGACAACTTGTCAGTAAGTTAACTTCCTGAATACTTGCTAAAAAAAGAAAACATTTCTCAGAGACCCCACCGTTCAATGCTGTCTTAAATCCCACGGAATCCTTTCAGTTTCACTGCACATGTCGACAGGGTGAACAACAAAAAAAAAGCAAAAAACGGAAAAGAGATTGTAAAGAAAAACGACAACAGTTAACAGAGACTATTCTGTCGTCAAAGCCGTCGCTAAAATCCAAATATTTATGTTATCATATTGAATGGTCGAATGGGCACTTATCGCTAAGACGACGTGGACGAGGAAATGCAAAGTCGAATGCATTCAAAGTGGCAAAGGAACTTGTTATAATCCACAATGGCCGGTATGTATGAATGTGCACACATCCTAATCCAAATCCTCACTGGAGGGGTTGTGTGCTGCTGGTTGTTGCAGCAGCAGTACGGCAACAGCGGCTGCAGCAATTGCAACAACAGCTTTTGAGCTGCATGCTGTCGGGTACAATTACCGAGTTTCAATGGCGCGCTCGGCAAGGCGCAGAGAACGAAACAGGCTGCAGTAGAAAAACAGGTTCATGACCTTGACCGTCGACGATGCAAAAGAAGTTATTTAGCAGAGTACCCATCAGTGTGTGTGGTGCTGCTGCTGGTACGTTGGGCAATAAACGAATTGAATGGAGCGAGTTGTACAAAAAATAGACCAAATCACATTTACAATTGGATTGATGGGGTGTTGAGATTTCGTTGAAAACTTGCTTCATATCATGTACATAAGTGCTTCTGATGAAATTTATGAATTTGATTTTGCCATAGGATGCAACCACTCATCCTGTTAACGATGTGCAGATTGATCATGATGTTCAGGAGTTTTTTTTTTTATAATTAAGGCAACTTCGCCCTAAGTAGCACTTATCTAATGCAGGGCCCTGCTCAAAATTTCGTAATTTGCAGCGTTAGACAAAGAACCTATAACGTTCAATTTTAATAAAAATAAAAAAAATCTAAATGCACAAGGGCACAAAATGTGATGTATTGACAAATATAATAATTCGTGTCCTTCTGGTGTTGTTTGTTACGACAAAAATATTGTATCCTTAGGAAACTTTAAAATCGACTCAATCAGCACAATTCACTCACTCAAGTAATTGTATGGCAGCGTCGTCTATTGGCTAAACCAGTTTTTGACTGACTACTGCACTTATGTACAGGAATAATGTTTCCAACAGTCATTAGCCGACTATAAGGTTGGACATTTTACTCTGTGCGAGAACGTATTTCTTCATAAGCCCTGGAATGTAATTTAGGATATGCTCGTACTCAAGTCTGTTTTTTAATGCCCGCCAATCTGGAGATGGTAATATCTTAAGCAACATCAGGACATGAAATTATTCCTCTTTGTGACACTGAAAGTCATTCTTTGTCATAAGACTTATGTTTAGTTTGGCGTTATGGGTGTACCCCGAAGAAAGAATGAAGAGTTCCTGCGAATCTGCGGGCTTATGCTCATTCAGAAGTATGTACGTTATCTCTCATCGGTATTGTCGATAATGGTAAAAGGCAACTTTGAACTCAAGTAAACTTACATTCTCTTAAGTTAAAGGACTTGATTACAATTTTTATTTATTTATTTGAATGGAAATATCGGATTAGACACTTTCTCTCAAATAAAACTGGAAAGTAATGAGTAAAGCAAGGCCAAATTAGTGAAAAGAAAGCCTATGGATGTCACTAAAATTGAATTCTATTCCAAAAATTGATTCAAAGTATCCTCTTTTTTCTTTGTCTGAATATCAGGAAGCACCTGTTTTAATTCACAACTGATAGTGCACAAGTTTTAACGCAAAAGGCACTACCTTCAAGAAATCTGTGCAGCAGAGTTACGCAGTCGAAATCGACATCTTCGTTCGCTCCCAATACGTCTTAAAAAAAGCTCACACGGCCAAAGAAAGGGAGAAAAAAAACGAATTCGTCTTGAAGTAAGTGAAGACAGAACCAAGCACCTGGTTTCAATAAGAAGGAAGCATCAGTCTATCGCCCAGGACAAAGAGTCACTTTAAGTTTGAACTTTATTTAATAGATCCAATCAATATTTTCCTATCAAATCGTTACCATTTCGTGAATTGCTCCATTTGAGTTAGACAAATGAGATCAAGACTCCATATTCAAAAAACGGCATACATGATTTGGAAGCGATGTGTGTCACCACAGAGTATATTTAGCTGATTTTGGTGGTTTCTGATCTATAAATAGAATGACAGAGCTAGATTCGTTCTAAGGAAAACATTTTGTGTCGCGTATGTGGTCTTGTCGGCGTGAACGGTCAAGGGAAGAGAAGACATTATCGTCAACTCTTCCATCCATATCAAGCTGAGCATAAAGTAGTGAAAGCAAAATTTCGTTGACTACACTGGCTCGACAAAATTGGGCGAATAGACAGCAATGCTGAAGATAAGATGATCTTCGAGTCTCAAGCAGGTTCGGGATGGAAAAAAAACAGAATCTCCTGTATAATGACCAATTCATTTTGGAAGCAAGACATGTAACCCGGGAGCATCATGGATAAAAGCACCTCAGACTCAGATAATTTTCTATGAGTCACTCGTCTGATTTAGGTCGGAAAGGAGGTCGTGGCTGTAGTGCCTCGACCCAAGTTTGTTTTCTAGATTGTACGTCTACTATTTTAACGGCACCTCCTCTTTCGAGTTGCTAACAACAGTCAGATAATACGAATTGTCAATGAAAAACTTTCAAGGTATTGCCGTTCGGAGACGGTTATAAGCTGTAGGGACGATTATTCCATCTATGCCAGAGGATCCTCGATTCATACCCCTCAGGTTCGAAACAAACAGGAATGTCTCGCAAAGAGAGTCTTCTGTCACAGCCCACAGTAAGACCGAACCTCCGTCTTAAGGATAAAACTATCGCGGATGCTAAAGTATTGGATAACGGAATACAACGTGTTCGGGAACATAAGGTCAAAGGGCTACAGTCACTCTTTTGGATCGGTAGGTAGCTTGGAACAATAAAAAATGTTTTCAGGCGAAGCCGATAAATTGGGAATTCGTTACGAATACTGAAGCTATATTTAGCTCTTGCGTTAAGAAATGCTTTTTGGGAATCTAGAGCACTGTCTTGACTTAGGTAAGTCCCGGCATTCCGACAGAAATAATAATAGTTCGCAAAATATATTTTTATTGTTCTCATGGGAGGATCGGAACAAAATATTCAGTGGAAAAGAAAACAGATGTCCGACTATAAATTTGTGAGACTTAAACGAATTAACTTTTGTATGTAAAAGAACATTGAACATGGTTTTTAAGTAAAGTAACTTTTGAATAAGAAAAAAAACCTTTGACTTTGGGCAGTTTTTAAAGATTTAATTGTTTTAAATTCGAAAATGAATGACATATGACTCCATCTTTCACTCTGGAGGTTAGTGAAAATGTAGCTGAGTGGAATGCATGCAAAGTGGCAAAATGCAAAGCGTGGAAAACGCAACAGTCACCAGCTTCAAATATCACTTTGAAAGATCGTTATGATCGGTGCATCTTTTGCTCTCAAGAACAACTGGGTGGTATAATTTTTCAAAAATGTATTCGTTTATATGTGTTTCTCGTAACAAATGCGCACGATACGAACTTTTCACTTGCATAGACAGAGGAATATAAACAGGTGCCATCATCCTTGTATTAGGTTTCCAAAGGGAGAATACCCATTCGATTTCAATCACGAATTCTCTGTACCTTTGGACAATAATCCGAAACTGTTCAAAAAGTTATAAAATGTCATATTCGAGGTTAACAAATAGTATTGTTAAACACTTTAAACTTCCATTCATACTCTAAAGCTTGAGCAAATTCAAAAATTTAAAACACAAAATATACGTGTATGTCTACGTTCTAATCAGTTCAAAATCCAAAATGAAAAACTCAGCTTTTTCACACTCACCTTTTCCTTGATAAGTATTTTCTCCAATTCTTTCAAGTTCTTATACGTAACTGATCTGTTTAGGTTATCCTTGTTCAGTTTCTTTCATGAATCCTTCATACCAATGCACAATTAATCGCGACGATGAAATAACAAAAAAAAAACAATTACATAAGCACACTTTCAATTATTCTTTTATGCCATAATTTTTCCTCATTTTTATCTTCTTTCTTCTGCGCTTTTTTTTCTTTTGTAAATTGCAATACGCGTGCCGCACAACTCACACAAACCACCGAATCATGGCATTAATTTCGGACTGACCCTCCTCACTAAGTCGCAAACCGTCAGAGCAATGTAAGTGAAAAACAAAAAGTGCGACCGAAAAACGACCAAGAAACAAACGAATCGAAAACAACCAACAACCATCCGACACAATACATCCCCGCTTCAAAATATCAACCGAAATAAGACAACACAAAAAAAAAATTAACACAAATACGTACGGTTTGCAAAAAATGAAAAAAAAAAAACAGTACGAGTCAATTGTAAATACTTTTCTTCATTTCTTCTGCCCCGTCGTCATCAACATCGACCGCATCCTATCGTGAAACGATTCATTTTCCTTTTTTCTGTTGTTGTTTCTTTTTTTCAGCCGAATGTATGTTTAATTCATTTCCATATTTTTCTTTATGAAATATCAATCAAAACTCGCATCAAGAGCGCCGATGGGTTGAATCAACAAAAGATGTGGTCATGTTTTCTAGGACTTGACTGTCACGCAAAATAACCTGTTGATTTGATCTCGAAAAAAATGCGATTCTTTTTTGTGTTATTTTTCAAAAACTGAAACAAAAAAGGGAAATATTAAAACAAAAATTAAAATCATCATCAACGAATTTGTTGTTTAGTTAAAACAAAAATACAGTCAAGAACTTTACACACACACACACGTGAATCTGAACACACACTTGCAAACGCATTCACCCCGACTTGGCTTGATGTATGCGTCAACTGCATGCGTGCAAAACATCAACACACACATACATCCGCAGGCGGAAAAAAATACACAAAAAAACTGAATTTCATTGAACGAGCATAAAGAAGAGAAAAATGTTTTGTGTGAAAAAATATGAAGAACGCAGGAAAAAATCATATTTCCACAGTTATTTGCGATATAGACACGATGCACTGTCACGGATAGAGAGATATTTTGGTGTGCGAACGTCTAATATGCGCACACACTACCACCACGTGCCGCGGCTGTGGAACACAACCACGGCGATATCATGGAAGCAAGTAGTGGAATGTTTTTTTTTTGCCCATAAATCCAAAAAAAAATATTTGATTCTTAAGAGGCAGCCGAAATTCCAGCTAAAATGGACATTGAACAGCTAAGCTGTCAAAATGGCGTGCGGGCACAAGTGATGATCCTTTTGACAGCCCACACCATCACTGGCTGACACAAATTAGTTGGCCATCCAATTTGACGGTCGTCGAGCCAATCAGAAGTAATTAAAAATGCCCAGAACCATGAAGGGAGGGGTGATGCAGGAAGAAAATAAAAATGGCTTACCCACCCAAAATTTTTTGAGAAGAAGAAAATTGTTTCCTCTTAGCGGTGACTTGAAAGGTTTCTTTAAATTTTAACGGTTCGGCATTTTGAATGTTCAAGGACGTGCCCGGAAAATATGATTTCTTGGTTTTTTTTTGAGAATATGGTATTTTGGAATGTCGTTCACACGTCAGAAATGTCAAACACAATGGAATGTAGAGGAATTTAAGCGATTTCAGCACTGATCTTGGCAAAGATCGCAAGGACCCCGAGTTCGAGCTTGTAGATATGCACAAAACAAACAACTGAATGACACTTGGAACTGGTTGATTGTTTTGACGTTTCTTTTCAGAAATGACGTAGACCCACACTCACTCACACACAAGCATGAAATTATCTGATTGTCACCAAAAAAAAAAAAAAGAAAAAAAAATTCTGGAAATTTTTCGAAATCTGAGATGGATGACCTAACAGGCACTAACTACACTCCGGCACCAAGATTCAACTGTCAAATTGATAGGTGATGACATATTGAAAAAAGTTTTCGATTTTTTTTTTTAATTCCCCTTCGAATAAGAATTGAAAGGGAAGTTCTGTGATTATTGAAACGTAATGACGCGCACTTCTATTGTTATCTGTCAGAATGTCAGAATTAGGCTCACCGAGTATAAAAGACCGCCATGCACTACACCGCGCACATACACTAACTAACTTTATGCACTAAATGCGAATTAAACTAGCTAGACAATTTTTTTTTTTTGTTTCTCGTGTGTACACTGCTTGTTTTTATTTTATTTATTTATTTGTTCATATTTAACTGTGTCTGTCCCGCTCTAGCAGCAGACATGAAAGTTCTTTTTTGTATCATCATCGCACCACAGAGTCAATGTCAACCACAAATTTTGCAAAACAACAAAAAAAAAATGTGAAACTGAAACTTTTTCGGAATCTCACTGAATTTTTGGATCCGATCAGATCCGATTTTCGGCACTTGTGTGATTTTTATTTTCGCATTAAAAATGACATCTTAACTGTCAACTGTCAAAATTGTTTTTTTGATATTGAGATTCTTGTTGTTGCCATCAATCAAATTTGAACCGCACACAGGAAAAAAAAAACACAAATATTAGGGAAAACTAGATATATGTATAAAAACACAGAAAATGCACAAGGAAAATGAAAAACAAAAACAGGCACAACGAAAAAAAATCAAGAGAAAAAATGCAGCAGTAGAAGAACAAAAAAAAAATATAAGAAAAAAAAACACCACGCAATAGATGTGAAGAAGAAAAATCCTAGGTTGAGTGTATATATTTTTAGTTCCTTACAATTTTAGAGCGATTCAATAACTAAAAGTATTATATACATTACATATAGCGAGAAGCGAAGTGTAACCTTGTATTTGCCCCCGTCCCGAAACACACACTACGACTACACCAACCTCAATTTTTGCGGGTTTTTTCGATTCTCCGCTTCGCTTCGTCTTCGTTTTCTGTATTTTCTCATTTTTCCCATATTTTTCAAGCGCTTTTTTCGCATTTCGTCTTGCCTTACAATACACTGCACTCAACTCCTTCTCCTGTTGCAGTTTTTCTGCCACTTTTTTTTTTGGTCATTTTTGTTTTTCCCTGGTCTAGTACATAGTGGTAGTGGAGGGTTTTTTTTTCTCCTCGCTCTCGCGCTCACACTCTCTCGCTCTGTCTCCCTGTTCGGCGTTGTCTTCCTTTTGGTTTTGGCCAGGCTAGAGTAGTGTCTGTCTTAGTTTCTGAATGTGTTGGGCGGTTCTTTTTTGTTGGTCGATTTTTCTATCCAACTGGTCTATTGTGTTTTGCTATGAAATACGAACGTTTCCCCTCCATTCATTACCCAGCCTTCTCCAATGCACACAAACGCATGCATCCACACGCACGCACACAGATACCAAGAAAATTTAAAACTTGGCGAGAGAAAAACTTATAGGCGAACACGCTAAAAAGAGATTTTTCGCAACGAAACTGAAAAAAAAACGCCAACCAACACCACGAGCAAGCAGCACAAACGCACACACACTCTCGCTCCATCGCGTGGACGCGTGTATGGGTGCGATGCAATTGGAAAGAAGCTTTTTTGTATGCACTTTGAATGCACTTCGATTCTCGCTAACTAGACGGAGGGCAGCGAAATCAAAAAAATAACACACACACACACAAAAAGACAAAAAAAAATTCGCCCAAGAAAAGGACTCGACTGGGCAGATTCTGCATATTTCACAAATTCAACAAGGATATGTTTTTTTTCTTTGCTTGCACCACGCACCAGGACGTTCATACACTCGGAGATTGAAAAGCAGAATTCGTTCGTGGCCAAAGTCGGCATAAATTCGGTGAATTTTGAGGCGAAAAATTCGTTACTAACCTTCCGCGAGATACTTTTGAATACTTTCCGCGCAACCGAGATGCCGGCATGCAAGCGTGCATCATGCATGCACTTGGGATTGTTGTGTTTTGTTGTTGTTGTGTTGTGCAGTCGCGTTCACCGGTTGTGTGTTTCGCGACGAGACGCAAGATGCACCAACAAAACGCTGGCCTGTGGTGGTGCGGCGGATTGAGATACGAATGCAGTTCTTAGCATGGCTTAGTGCAGTTTGTTTTTGCTTCCAATATGAGGTTTTTTTTTCATTTCTTACTTTGCACTTTTGTTCGCAGAGTGGTGTGTCTCGTACTCGCTCTCTCGCTCCTCCTCTCTTTCTGACTCCCTTGACAGGGGTGGTGGCGAGTAAGCGTGTGCAACGCTTGCTAGTATTGATGCAGTATGAATGACGTATTTTACTTAATAAATTTTACATTTCTTCTGGTCTCTCTGTACTTTGGCTTACTAGCACCAATACCACTGAAAGACTGCTTTTGCAGCTCTTATTTCTTCCCACTCGTTGGCGTGGTGATACGGCAGTGACGATGAGCGGGCAGTGCAGTGCAATTCATGATAATGGTGGAGGAGAAGATGACGCTGGTGGGAGAGGTGGTGCTGCTCTTTATAGGTGACGAGGAATGCTGGCTTAAGCTCTTGGGTTAACTGTGGAGAAGGACACTTTGAAAGTTCTTCAGTCAGCATGAATTGTAGACTGGCGACGGATGCGGCGCGACGGGGGCGGGGAGCAGGATGTGATTAGGACGACGTGTGAACATTCACATCCCGCCGGTGGGCGGCTAGGTATGGCGCGGACGACATTGCACTCGGATGTGTATTGGGAGTCTCAAGTGGGTGTCTGTGGAGAGTTAGCCATATGGAGTTGAGTTGCATTTTCCCGCCAAAACAAACTGCACCCGGGGAATTGGAGCAGTTATCTTTTGTTTATTTAGGAGAAAAAGTTTCAATTCCGTTTACCTATTTCGGTTTAGAAGATTCATCGTCATTAAACGGTTATCGAATTTTAATCGATTCTGAAAATGCAAGTGGCTTAAGGGAGTTCCAAGTCCCAGTCCTGTTTAGTGAAAGAGTAGGAAACTATTTCGCTCGACTGGACATTTGTGGAATTGTCATGCCCTTCTCTATGTACAATCTTATTCCATTTTCCGAAATGATACAGGGGTACACGAAAAAATTTGGGAACTGAAAGACTTTTAAATCAGAAGCGGAAGCTGAAGAGATACAAAAACAAAAGTCTTGAGATTGAAAGTTGCCATTGATCACATCGTCTTCAAATGAGCGTTCTATAATGCAAACAAAACATCTATTTTGTTACCCAAGGACTGACTGAACTTCAGATGTTTGAAAATTTGTAGCAAAATTACTATAACTGTCTAAATCAGATAGTCTAAGAACAACACCGCTGTCTGCGGAAGTTACCCCCAAAATGTGGATTCCATTTCATAAACGTTTGCATTCCTTTAAGTTTTAACTCTCAAGCAAACTTAAGGCTCATAAAATATATATTTCTGAACTAACTAGGACCCGGAGCACTTGATTAAATTTTAGACAAAATCTTGATCATTAGCGAGCAAGTGCATTTTCGGTATCAACAGTTATGGTAATCCGCGAAATATTCGGGAAAAAGTTCGAAATGAAAAATCAAGAAATGCCTAAAATCCTGAAATGTCCGAAATTCCGAAATCTTAAAACTTGACAATTTTGTAAAAAAATGAATACAATGAAGCTTGTGCTACTTAAGTTAAGTAACCTTGAGGAGAGGGTCATTCGCGTCTGAAATGTGATCTTTTGTGGGGATCATCAATGGGGATTGTTATTATTATATCTAAGGACACCGACGTTTTTTTTCAACGGGAGAGTTATGAATTCTATTTCTGCCCATGACTGCATTGATCGCCTTCTGGAGAAAAAGATTCAACGATGAACTCTATTGGCTGTTCCGCGGCGTCAGGATCTCTGTATAAGGTTATCATGTCGAGCGAGGAACGAACAGAATCTAAACCATTGCCATCCCTCAACAGAGGACTTCTCCGTCCGAGGTGGCACACAAGTAGAGTAGTATACGAAATTGAAGGCAACTGTCAAGAAGCCTTGTTAGCTGGACAGACACATCGTTTGAAGCTCAAATACACCCCAGATCGTGTGTAATTCTAAGAAAAAGAATAGGGTTTCATAAGAAGCTGCTTAAAATTTTGTGGATTGACTTTGTTGTTTTAGCCAACCGATCGAGACCCTAGCATTAATACAAATCAGGTCATTGCTGAAATTCATCAGAATGTTTCTTACATGTAAATTCACCCGACTGTGGTTACCGTGGCATAGTGGGTAAGTGCGTCGACCCACACGCCGAAGGACTAGGTTCTATTCCAGGACGGAACACCTCGCATTTTTACACGCCACCACCTCTTTCGAATTGCTGACAAGACTCAAAGAGTACTAACAGTCTATGAAAAAACTATAGGTCCCTCCTGAGAAAACAGCATCACGCACAACACCGGTAGTTGCTTTAGAAGCAGGGCTCTATTTTCTTATGGAACAGTCCACAAGAACTCAATTATTATTATAAATTCACCTGATTCATTTAGGTGAATTTGTTTCAAGAATTCTGTTTCAAAAATCTTCGGTTGAAAAATGAATATCCGCGCACTCAAGATCGTCTAACCATTATTCAGACTCTAAATGCATTCCGCTGTACAGTGCATACATTTCAAAGTTGAATCATATCCTGCCGCATCAATTGACGCAAAAGGGACTAGAAAGGTTATCGGGATTTCGGAATTTTTGATTTTAGTAATGTAAGGCATTTTGCAATAAATGGATTTCAAAACTTTTTACCCAACTTGGGAAAAAACAACTAAAACAAACTAAAGTGTAAACAACATAACTTTTATTGTATCTATATTTGGAAGTGGGTCCAAAATTAAATTCACCATTATTGTGTTACCCCTAGTCTGCATTCGACACTGGCACAGTCAAACATGGTCAATAGGTGCTACGATTCATATGCGGAAGGACTAAAGTTCGGGCCCCATCGCGTCGTACCACCACCGTTTAGTGTTGTCAATTGACTGTCGATTTGCATGTGAGGGGATTAAAGCACGCTTAACACAAGTATTTAATGTGGAAACTGAGGTCTAACTTCTTGTGGATTCAAATGCCATCAAATTATGCAGAATTCACATTTTCACAATTTCACAAATGGATGTGGAATGTTAGCTATCAAAACAGCAACAGTTCCCAAATCGTAATAATAATTGAGTGGCCCTACAGCCCACAAGGGACCAGGGCCTAGTTTCTACAACGACTACTCGTGTTGTGCGTGCTACTGTTTTCTCACGAGTAGAAGGAACCTACAGTTGTTTGCCGAATCCGAATGGCGGAAGCTTTTCATAAACAAATGATACTCTTTGAGTGTTGTCAGCAACTCGAAAGAGGTGGTGCCATGAAAAATGCAAGATGACCCGTCCGGGAATCGAACCTAGACCTTCAGCGTGTGGGTCGACGCACTTACCCACTACGCCACGGCGACCACTATCGTAATAGGAAATGTTAAAACGGCGCATTCAAGTGGACAATTACACCGGCCAAGATAAATACTCGCTTATCACCGTGGAAACCCAAGAAGACGCTATTTTCCATCCTTTCTGATCCTTCACTGATTTCCTTCATCAAAACCAATTGCCAGACATCAGCAATGACTTGGTTTTAAAGCGAGAGTTCTGCTATACGCTTTTTCTTGAAACTGAGAACTAGAAATTTCGATGCCTTCGATGTAGACGTGTTGTCGACAGTACTTTGCATGCGCATCTGCCTTAGCTCATAAAGATTGCTGTTATATTCTCCCCTCCATTCTCTCTCCTTAGTAGAGAGCCGTATATACAAATTTACTTATCAGGCTAGCAGCCCATGTATTGTCAAAGCTTGAGATAATTTCGTCTTCCAACCTTGACGATCCCTGGAACGCTGTTTCCAGTCAGTCAAACCAAGTTCCTTGAGGACCCAAACTGTTTGCATAATTCGAAACAGCATCGATGTCTTTGAGCCTACTGCCTAGCATATGCCTGAGAAAGCAAGGTTAAACAAGAATAATGATCTTTGTCTTTGTTTAAGGATTACTCTAGACAAAAGCGCAAAACAAAGACGAAGAAGGAGAGTCTAAGGTGGTTCACATCATCATTAAACGATGCAACATTTCAATTGCTTCAATCCATTTATCAACCCACTCAACAACAAATTCAAAGACCGTTAAGCTCACACATTCTATTCTTGATTCCCTCACTTTTGCTAATTTACAATGTATTTGATAGATTCTGTCCCCGAAAGCAACGAGAAAATCGTATACACTTGACACACATATGCGGGAAGCGCCTCTCCGAAAATGCATCGCTAATGGAGTGTACACAGCAACCAAACGCATTGAATATTTGAACAAATGGCCTCCAACATGGGTTTTATTGCCATCAGTAAAAACCAAATGAGCAGCAGGACAAAATGTGCCATTCGATCGCCAAAACAAACAGACACTCCACTCGACTTGCGGCTGACAAAGCTGACACCGCACATAAACGGCAGCCACTCAAGCAACGTCCACGATGGTCCAAAACCCCGCTCTTACTGCACTTTGCCTCAGCTAGCCTTTCTGAATATCTGGCAGTCTTCCCTCTCCCCCCGCCCCACCCCTTCAATCACTCGTGAACGGCAGCCGAAAGATTCGACTTGGTCAAGTCAACACGAAGCACAGAGGCAAACAAAAAAACAAAGTCACATCTGAAATACTCATTAAGGCATTCCGCAACTGCAAATGATATGCACACGCACAGGGCTCTTGAGAGGAAAATTCGAGAAAAAAGGAAATGCATGCGGAACAGCCGAATAGAGAGCAGCTGTAGGGGGCGAAGTGAATTGCATTCGTTTGGATGTTGATGGCTTCAGCAAGTCGCAGGCTGATTTAGTTTTCAAATTTCGCTCGATTACCTCACATTAGAGGCGGACAGCTTTTGAATGAATCTGATTGTTCCTGGAAAAAGAGGAACCTTGATTGTTTGTGACTGACGTTTCATGTCAGCTTGCTTGATGATGATAATGTTCTGAAGTTCTCATTTAAGTAAGAGTTTGACTTTTCTGAGGACAGCACTTTTATTGAATAGATGGGCGGTCTGATAATTAGCTACAAAGTAAAATTTTGAAATGTCCCAGTGATGCTGCAATTTTTGAATTCGGTTATAAAATAGATTTTTTTGTAGGCCCACAAAGAGGATCTCCATGGCGGCGGTAACGCCCGTATTTGACTTCATTTTCTGAGCTGCAAGTAAGTTTTTCGAAGCCTGTTGCATCTGCGTGGGGCCACAATTCGTAGAATAATTCGACAAGTTTGCCGCAGATGAAGGTGTAAAGGTTGTCACAATGGAAGAATACAGTTTTTACTGGCATTCAGTACTAGTACAGTTCGTTATAATACCGTTACCGCTTTGTCCTTCCCTAGGTAGTCGATGTACGAGTCAGTTGCCAAAAATGGTGACCATCCGACCGATAGGATAGTCTTAACCTTCCTCCGATTACATTCACCGAAGTTCAATAATTCGACTATTTATTGGATCTTGGTGTGTACCAGCGGATTCATGTTTTGTCCACGGTCAGGAAGCCACGCAGAATCTCTTTTGTATAATGCTTGCGCAGTGCTAAATGCTGTTCTGAAATGGTCTCACTAATGCGGTAGCTATCTTGGGTGATCACACGTGGTACGCATCGCGCGAACAATATTTCACAATTATTTTCGTTATCTTCAATTTGGTTGTCGTTTTTGACATACCCAGTCGAAACTAATTGAGTGGCACTACAGCCCACAAGGGACCAGGGCCTAGCTTCTACAACAACTACTCGTGTTGTGCGTGCTACTGTTAAAGGGACCTACAGTTTTTTGCCGACTCCGAACGGGGATCTGGTGGATTGAAAAAGTCCGAGGTGTTCCGTCCGGGAATAGAACATAGATCTTCTGCGTGTGGGTCGACGTCCTTACTCACTACGCCGCGGCAACCACACCTTGTTGAAACTAGTTGAACCAATATATGAAGGTCGCCGTTGGTCAAAAAGACTCCTTGACCACAGCCTGCCTGTTTTTCCATTTTATATACGCGGCCACGATCGATACACGGCATTAAAATCGAGTAGATAGATTTCAGAAATTGACCAACTGAGAGGAGGCTATTTATGGCCCAACAGCTCCGCCATCAGTAAAAGTTCTTATCACTGGAGCAAACACAATCTACAATAATTGGACCCAGGTGAAAGGATTGACTGTCAGATTTATAAGCTTGTTGGTATAGGGCCAAGCTTTCTATGCACAGGGCTTTAACATTTGAACAAATTCCAATACCAACTTTTGTCAGCTGTGGCATTTCATGGTGAGGAAGAATCAATTGTTCACACCGAGTCGATCATTCTACTTCTGATATTCTTGCGTTTTTGTACTTTATCATAAGAATTTGCCATTTTATGCTGGTTTTCAATGTCAAAAACTTTGAAGTTCGTATTTTGGAAGTACATTTTTAAGGGTCGTCAGACCTCGAGACATGTATAGGTCTAAAAAATATCGGTCCGAACTCAAAACTAAAGGATTTGCATATGAGTCGCCAGTCCTAAGACACGTTTAAATAGCGAATGGCTAAGATTCTAAACCGTGACTAGCATATTTGCTTTAAGCGAAACTTGATTAATTAGATTAAACCAAAGTTGTCTAGTTTCCTTGCATATTTCATAATATAAACTGCCTGTCACCCTTTTCGCCTTTCGTTTTCTAGTGTAGGACAAAGGCCATTCTGACTTTGTTTTTATTTAACGAAGCAAATTAAATGAGAAGAGACAAATATTTTGGACAAACACAAAATTCTGAAATCATGAACTGAATTAATTCCGAAAAACCGAATATGAAGAAGGCTTAAATTTACTGAACTCTGTTCGTATTCCCGAGACTACAGCGATACAAAGGAGGGGAAAAGAAGGTGGCATCCTTCCGATTCCGAACGTTCAAATTTTAGAATCTTTCTATTCCCAGTTAGTACTCTTGGAGTGTTGGTAGCAATTCGAAAAAGGGCTTAATGTTCAAGTTTAATAAAATGACAGTCCAGAAATCTAACCTCTTCGCGTTTACCTACTACGTGCCGATGAATAATTCCGTCCGACAATTTTTTTCAGCGTTATGTTTTTCAGGACTTTTGTGTTTCAGTATTTTTAATACCGTTGGATTTTCAATTTTTTGATTTCCCCTCCAATCTACTTAAATGTCCACCTCTCCCTTAATAGCTTTGCTTCTGCAAATTCATTGACTGTCTTAAAACTTTTTAAAACAAAGACCTGAATGTCATCTTTACATCTGGGGTCACGATTTGATTGTTTATATTAAAATGCAGCGCAAATGATATGAAGATTCAAATGCTTAAATGGCTGATTATGTAGAGTACACATGCAACCGGTCTTCGACTGAAAAAAAACATCAAATACTACCGAACTTTTGTAAACAGAAATACATCCACAAATCCTCATGGCTTTAGAGTTTCCTTTATTAAAATCCATGTTAATTCCAACAGAAACAATCAGTCAAGAGAATTTACAATTCATGGAACGACTCAGTTTCATCACTATCGAGATCGTACTTGGCGCGAAGGAATTCCTAAGAATTTCAATTGACAGAGCAACGATATTTGAAATTCACGTTCACTCGAAGCGGCAGATTTATGTATTAGACTTCAGGTCATGTAGCATGTCCCAAAACAAGTTACTCGTAGTATGTCTCCTCTAGAAACTTCGCCTGACTTTAACCTCAGTAAGATAGAAAATCCCCCCACTGACTTCATCTCATTACTCACGTCAGTTCACAATTAAAATGTGACACCCATCGGCGGCACAAAAATAGGCCACATACACATAATTTCTCCGACCAGGCATTTATCTAACGGAAGTCATTAATCAGAGTAGAACAGGAAGCTCACTCAATAATCATCTACCCATTTGCAATTCTTAAATGCGAATTTCACCTTATCTCTGGAACAAAAACTTCCTACTTCCTGGACTCGCAACTTGCTCAGCCCACTCCATTTTCCCATGGAAATCCATCCCAAGCTCTGCCGCATAAATAAGTTGACCAAAATAATTACACCCAACTGCGCCGGGTGGAGAGAATCCTTTCCGTTCCCAGAACGGATTCGATGCGACAACTAGTTTCCTCAGGAAGTCCCCACATACAGATTTTCCTAATTTGTTGGTCTCTCGCTGCCTCGCACTCACTCCAACTCTCTTTCTTTGTGTTTGTCCCCCGGTCACTCATGGATCAAGTTTTCTAATCAAATTCTTCTCTCTAACACTGCAATTACCTTTAAACGTCGGTTCTACCACCAACAGAGGAAGCCACACCAGCACCACCAGCATCAGGTTGCAGATGCAGATCCAATTCGAATATCTTTGGTTTTCCCCCGGCTGGCTGGCTGGTGAGTGCTTGCCCACCGGAAACAGGAAGAGAAACCGGCCCCGAAAGAGAGAAGTCCTCCATCCGCTTCACACGACCACTCACAGTCACTGCGCTCCTCCTGAAGGTGCCTCGGTTGCAAACTCAATTTGTGTCAAACGGCGCGTTGTGGGATTCATTAAGAACTAAAAGAAGAGGGACGAAAAAAAACACGATGCGGCGAACTCTGTAAAAACTGTCAACTGAATGCACTGAGGCAAAGCACTGCAAGAACAATCGGTTTTGGTTTTATTTTTAATTTTTCAATTCGTGACACCCCCCGCTCCGTAATGACGCCTTAATGCGTGCGGATGGCGATGGCGATTAATGTACGTTCTCACCACACTCCCTCTCCCATCAGCCACGAATCCGAGGAAAAAAGCAAACAAACGTTTTTTTTTTTTTCATTTATTTCAGCGATGAAACACCGACAAAAAAGGATTTTCAAATGCGTCAACGCCGCCCGAGGGGTGTAATGTGCGTTAAGCCGCATACGAGGATGGGGATGAGACCTATTTACCCTCCGCCTTGATGAGTCGGCGAATTGCCGGTGGCGAAAAAATTTCATTAAAAATGAAATAAAAGTCCTTTGGAACTGTGTTTTTTTTTTGAAATTTTTCGCCCACGCATTTCTGTGCCTTTTCCCCCTGCTCGTAATCACTTGTCAGCGGATCCCCTCACTGAGGGCAACAATGAAGAAAATGCAAATCTGCTGTGCGATAGCGATGGCGTACCCTATTCTTCGTTGCGTTCGTACTGCGGTGTATGCAATTTCTAACTTGACGAAAAGCTCTGACAAGCAGTGATTAAAGATTGTTATAGGATTGAATTTGTTTTTGGAGTAAGAAGAATTCCCTGAAGAGTCTTGCAAGCATTTTGAAACAATTGGACGTTTCGCTACCTTATCTTTAATTTTTGGAAAAATTCTCTATTCAGTAAGGACTATGTGTAAAAGCGGTAAAAAGACGAAAGTAAACAAAATTTTGAGTTAAAATGCTCTGTTGCGTCAAAGAAACCGAAATTTGGTGCTTTGCCCTGCTGAAAGAGCAGGATAATAAAGTGATAGCATGTGTCCACACACCTTGCCATGCCATTTCAGACTGTCATATTCATTTATCAGGTTTGAAAGCAAGGCTTAATAAAACACACATAGTTTTACATTTTTGATGAAAATTTTAATTGATTACAAAGTTTTTTTTGCCATTAAGTGTAACAGGCAATATCACACAAAAGCTGGTAATCGGGAAGATCCGAAGCATAAAATTCTTCTAAAGTTTATCTTAACCACTTTTTAGCACATTTCGGACGGTATCTCTGCTAAAAATTGAGTAACGTTGGATTTGAATGCGGCTTAAGTTCGGGGACTGTTTGTGTAACCACGGTTTTTGACATAGGCTCACAAAAAAGAATCTAACGGTGTTAAATGGCATGAAATTTCTGGAGAATGGATGTCACCAAAGTTAAATAACGCGACCAAGAAACTTCTTACAAAATACAGCCACAATGGGTAATGTTGCCTGGCTTGTTGCCCCATATCGTTGAAACCATATTTCGTTTAAATCATAATTTCCAATCATCAGCCAAAAAAATGGTTTTCATTGAACATATTACCCCGAATCGACTGTAATCATCCGACCATTTGCTTCTTCTATGCCGGTAATGGCTGGACACATTTTGTGTCTGTCTGGATTGTCTGGATCCAACGAAACGTCTTTGATCAATTGTTTCATGAGTCCCATAAGTTTTCATAAAATTTACGTATTGGTACGATTATGAAGCGATCCATTAGCGGCAAGTACTAAGATAATATTGTGACTCTTTGAATGATACCCGAATTTGATAGGTACCATATGCTAGTGCTACCAACTTGAAACGCCAAACTGAATGACCGTGCACATATGCGTGCGTCACAAAATAAAAATTTCAGAAGCATCCTACAACATAAATCACGATGATTCCATTCCCTTATTTCTATGCAATGGGAGGTCAGATAGGTAGTGGTTTACAAAATACAAGTGTCGGATACACTTAGTCCAAAGCCCATGTCCATTCCCTACGCCAATGCCATTTAATTATAAAGATCCATATTAAGTTGTCGTCCACTTGGGATATCTGATAGTCCTTAGAAATGGAACTCTCCACGGATTCGTTTCCTAATGGAGGCCAAAATATTTTTTGTAATAAGTGCAAGATTAACTCGTGCTTTTAGAATTGCACCAAGAAAAGCTTGGGTTGCTAAGACTGGATATACCCGTAACAAATAACTCACAAGGCACTCACATATGTGTTGTGTTCCTGAACTATTGTAGATAAGCACTTGACTCCAAATTCCGTTCCACATACGCCCAATAGGACCAGATTAAATGAAGCCAAGAGGTTTTAAGTCTTCTCTGGCTTGACAAATATTTTCCTGCTATCGACAAAGTGTTCCTTCGCTTATTACCTTCTTATGAAATCTAATTTCTACTATGCTCTTGTGTAGTTAAATATTTAAAAGGACAACCGCTCGTTTACTATGGAGCAACTTACAGCCATCAACGGCGTTTTACGGTCGTCAACGGCGCTTTACGGTCGCCAACGGCGCTTTCTGTCGCTTAGGAATGAGACATTCTTTATGAACATACATATAAGATAATACACACAAGATAAGAGTGAGTGGTAAAGAATAAAAACAACAACAAACAGCTAACGACCATTACATTTTTGACGCAACGGATGGCTGTATTCGGAGAAAAGCGCGTATCTATTTTTGATAGTTTTTTTAGAAACTTAGTCATTCTCAAATAATTTTTGTATTGTAAGATTGAAATGGAACTTTTATATATATAACATTAAATTGAATCATTACAGATTAAATCATTATAAAACTCGCGCTGCATATACAATACTTCTTGTATTCACTGTACTTTCGTAAAACGATTTTCGTTTAAGTTGACGTAGAGCACAGGCAATTGTTGAAAAGGAATGCAACGCTTTACAAGGGTATCCACATAGCCCAGTTGCATTGCTTGAAAGAGTCTTTTCGATTGAAACAACGCCATGGACCGACCAAATCCATACGCCTTCAACCGTCCAACTCTGGGCAAGACGCTAAGCGTTCTCTGTTTTCTTTTGGGTCATCTTCTTCGACAATGATAAGCACTGAACCGCCTTTTTCTTCCTTTTTGACAGATCAACTTATAAAGGAAAGGGCCGCACAATGATATCTCACTGAAGGTGATAGTTGTGCCTTACTTCATTTATAGTCTTAGCACGTCAACCTCTACACTATACTTGTGCCTTAGCTTTTGGCGTATTTAAGGAAATTTGAATATTAATTTGTTCTTCAAATTGATACTTAATATTGGACATAGTAGATGTTGTGCTACAAGCCTTGTCGCCGAGGCGACTTTATACAAGGCTAAAATAAATTTCCAATGCCTACGCAACATGAATTTTTTTATTCAAATTCGATTTTATTAAATTCAATGTTATTCTTATATGCTAGACAAATATTCTTAGAACGAGGTTAATAATTCAATTCCTTACATCTAACTTACTGACCGAGCGGGTGCTCCAAGTTAACCTTATTAAAAGAAACACAATCTGTATTTTACTGACTTTCGTCCTCTGCTATTTTTCTTTCTTGTTGAACTTTATTCTAAACATAAATAATGCTAAGAAAATTGTAAAAACTTAGCTACGTGTTCTTTTTTTCTTACACCCTACTATTAACTATGTCCGTTTCAGTCCGAATTCTTCACATATACGGTCTATACACCGTGGTGCACCTTTAACCAACATGACTATACCAACTTTCGTGACTTACAAGGCACGGTCTAATTTTGTGAATTACTTTTGTCTCAGGTTGGACAAAATTGATAAAGAAAGTTTGGTTGCAGCAACCGCATGTTTTTCGCTAAGATCATTGGAATCACCTTAAATTTTCAGGGTGACAACGCTACTATTGACTTTCAATCAAATACTTTTCAGCACTTTTAACAATTGAGTACAATCCGACCAAGAAACCAAGATATAACTTCAGACTTAACATGTCAAATTTTTCGATGCAAATTTATAAAGAATTTCAGATGAAGCTAAATATTTTATTTGAAGCCGAAATCTGTACTTGCTCTCTTATCTCTCTTATCATCTGTTCACAAAACTCTAAATCACTGCTTTGCAGCCTGAGGATTGCGGGCTCTCCTATTAAGTGTGATTCATCCCCTGGTTTGATTAATAGTGAAAAATAAAACACATATCTTGGAAAGCAAGCTTAACATTTTTGCTATCAGTTAAAAGAACAATTCATGGCATTTACATTTATAAATACTGGTCATGGTTTTGTCTGTGGTAATCCATTTGGGAGGTGCAATTTTGGGTGACGCACGAATAACGCGAGTAATCTTGACTGCCAAAGTGTCGATCGTATTTGGCTCATTCCTGAAGATCTGACACTGTACACACCCTCAGAGGAAATAGTCCAAAGGCGGCCAAGTAACGTGGCAAAACTTGGAATTAAGTGCTCATCAAAATAATTTTTCAAGAAGTCCATTGTTTTAAGTACTGCGTGGCTTGGAGTACTGTCTTGTTGAAACCAGAATTCACCGAGATCATCTCAACGAATACTGATACTTTCGTGAGAAAAAAGATTTATGTCTAGTTTCATGTCCAAATATTCACTATTGTTTTAGAAACACGTCCTATTCAACAACAGTTCCGGAAGAGGACTTTGCACAACCACGTTGCTATGCCAAGACATCGGGGCTTCTTGGAAAAGGATTAGAAAGAGTAAAGAAACAGCACTTGAGTTAGAGACCAGACTTTAGGTGATTTGTGAAAAAAAAACTGGTGCTGTCTATAGCTCACTGAGGGCACGTAAGAATTAAGTTTGCCCTTCATTGGTGCGAATGGAGCAGAAGCAGAAAAGAACATTTAATTAAATCACACCTTGCCTTATTCAGCAATTATGTTAAATGTTCAGACCGAGTCCGCTTCTGTGCCCATTTGGAAAAATAATTTTGGATTTGGTTACTTTCTGCATGATTTCTCTGCCCAAGGATCCTTCTTTTCACAGCCATTATAGAGAACAAAGGAAAATGAATCTAGTATTTAACTGCACCTGCTGAGCCCTCATCAGCCCAGATCAGGTCCCTTGGCTCTCGCTCTCAAGCAACGGCGTAGGCAAGTGGCACTTGCGATCACTTAATGTCCGCAAATTGAACCTTTCTGAGCTAAGCGGACTTGCGACTCGCCTAGTTATTCAAATTAAGGCAGCAGTTTGGCGAAGCGCCATTGGCGTCTTCTTCCATCGCACTCGAAGGGCTGCAAACGAAGGCACCCAACACGCCATTAATCTTTGTTACCAACAATCATTCACATTTAATCTACCCTATGGACAAGACCTCGCAGATACAGCAGATACGACTGCGAAGCAGCAGAAATAATAACCTCTCTGTTATGTGCTGAACGCGATAATGTGTCATCTGAAAATATTTTAATCGCTTTCCGACAGCGGCGCTGGGAACGATTCAACCAACGACGCGGCGTCTCTCTTTTGCCCTCCATATGCACACGCAGTTTAGTTTTCATTTTTCCCTGTTTATCTTCGTAATCTTCAAAGGAGAACTTATAGAGCATGAAAAGCATCTTCACCTCTTGGGCGTCTTTCGGCTTTTCGCCTCCGCCCTCCCCTCGCCAACCCTTTTACACGATGAGGACACTCAACTAGTTTTGAAAGCTGTTGTTGCTGGCAATGACGGAGGCGGCGGTGGGGCACAGTGCTGCTCAATCCACCTAGGTGACGGTCTTCAAAGTGGCAGCGTCTACCCCACACGGCAGCGATTACGACACAACAACAACGACGACTGGCATCATCCAGCGATTGAGCGACAGCCCAAACCCAGGCGGCCCGGGATGTGCGTACTTTATTTTTACGGTCGCCACCTTTTTCTGTTTGATAAGCGCGTGTTTTATTACAGTGCCGGAGCGTAAGCCATGTGGATATCCACTACGTGTCTAGTCTTATTAGCACAAACAAGTGCACTAAGTGTTGTATGTACTACAATGAGCGTACGAGACACGCATTCAAACGCTTTATTAGCTTCGCTATTTATGAGAAATCACAGGGAAGTGTTCGTATGCACATGCCATTCGGTTTGCGCTGACTGGCTGGTGGATTGTTTGTACTGCTGCGGGATGGGAGGCATTGTTAAATCAGAGCGGTATGCGACATTCAAGCCGCCTATATGGGGTGCAAAATTAGCAATTATGCTTCATTATTGCGATTATTATCGTTGAATTGTGCCCGCTGTGGGACACGCTGTCGGAGTGTACACGTTGAGGAAGGGGGGGCGTCTGCCTATTTTTTTTTTTTGCGGGAGTGCAGATTGTTTAATTGTTTACCCACGCTTTTGTTTCCACGCCATTTTCACATTTTTGACAGCTGGTAACTAAAATGTGCGCTACACTCGTGGAGGATAGAGATTTCGCATCCAATGCGAATGGTTTTGATAGTTTTCAAGCCCAATGGCGATGTTTTTTTCTAACTTGTGCTTCCGCCTACGTCAACTAGAAGAAAGTCAACTTTGCAAAATCGTTTGGGTCGACAGAAAAATTCAGGTACTTACCGACTTCAAACGAAAAAGATCAAAAGCAAGTCCCTTACAGTTTGGTCTCCGTTTGGTGAAGATTCAGCGAGACTTCGTTGCACAATGAACTTATCACGGAAGAAAGTAGAAGCATCTGTCATCTGTCACCTCTAAAAAGTCCCACAGCAGTTCTGACACACAGTGCCTTCCATTCACTAACGGTTTGTTATTTCATAAAATATGTTCTCCGGATTCGAAACTTTATTGACTTGAAACATTTATAACTTGGATGGATGAATGACTTCGAAACCTTGGAAACTCCTGCATTGCTGACGTGTGTCTACAGACGTTCTTTCCAAACGAGTGACATGAATTACTTGGGAACAAAATGTCGAATACACGTAATATAAATATTTTAGTCCCTAAGTCTCGAAACTTCAGTATTCAGATATGTTCGAAATTCCGAGAGAAATAATAATTAGCAAAAACGGTCAGAGAAAACATTGTCGATGTATGTAGATGTGCCCGTTGCGAGACATACTGAACCCCTGACAGGGGTCATGCCAATTTTAAAAGTTAAGGTTTTGTATTTTTAAAATGTTGGGCATTTCGGGATTTTAAGTTCTAAGCTTTCGGCTTTTCGATCGTCTCCGGAGAAGGGTTATCGAATCCATTTGACATTCAAGAAGTAAACAAACTTAGAATAATTGCTTGACCTCATACTGCACCGCCACACGGAGCACCTTCATTGGAATGTTATCTCGGTGCAACCTCCAAGCAGCCGCAAGAATCTGTTCAGTCAAATCGGTAATCCCCCCTTTCCAAATAAACATTCAACAGTATCTTCACACCTTAACGAGCCTCTATCTGACAAAACCATTAAGATAAGCCAGCAATTTGAACGAGTGCATAAAGTACACGACAAACTTGAGAAGACCCTCACAACGTTCAACAAACGAAAACCGCTGACAGTCAGTCCGTTGGCTTATCTTATCGTGCGTTGTGATTCCGAGAATTTGTCAAACAATAGCTGCGAGTATTTCATGCGCAAACACTGCGAAAATGTTATCAACCCCTCTTCAGGTACTAAACCTCGAACGCACTCAAAACGCACTGCAACGCAAAAATACGTCTCCTTATCTGCCTTTAACCCCGATCGATGCGCTCCAACGGAACAATGTGTGTGTGGCCGCATACATCAGCCGTGACTTGGCTGAGTCAATATTTTGAAGACTCACCCGCCGCCACCCTCCACAGATTCACTTTCCTTCGCAGACATCGCAAATTCTTCGTTTTCGACGAGGAAAAGCGACGGGGGTAAACAAACTCGGAAATTTAAGCCTTCAACTCGGAGTGGAACGTATCGGAAAGTAAACATGGCGCAGGCCTTGAAACCGAAAATATACATTTTTTATCGCAGATTCGCTCCCTTGTTGTTCTGCCTTGGCCCCCCTCCCACCCCCCACACTTCCCGAAGGGGTGCACCGCCAGCAGAGCGACTCATTAAATGAGAGAAGCAATCAAGTTCTCGAAAAATGACCAAAGAAACCCCAAACCAAAGGAGGAGGAGGAGGAGACTGCAAAACAAAACCTTCGACAACTTGGGCCCCGGCACAGCGCAGAGAGCGTTCCCTAAAAATACAGTGATTGCTCATTGCGAACGGCTCTTACGTGCTCGCATTGAACGCAACACCGCCCCTGTCCTTTTCCCCGGACGACATCAACGACGACGGCTGGTCCAGAGCAATCATCGACTCAACAATAGGGGTCCTTCCCCCTCGATGCCCGCCCAAACACATGCAAAAAGAACACGAAACGCCGCCGCCACAGCCGTGCTCCGAAAATTGCCGGCAAAATGATGAAGTGCACAGTGTACACGCCAAACGCGCCTTCTGGTCACAACTCGCAAGTGAACGCACGCACTCACACACAGCCGCCGCCTGGTGGTGGTGAGCTGTCATTTGCGGTCTGGTCGTGGTTCGCTGCTCGGTTCAACGCACGCTCTGCACCCCGAACACCCGCGCGACAGTACGACGGGTGGATGACTGACTTGGACCTGCTTCAGCCAAAAATTGTTTGGCCTTGGTCATGGTTTTGAGGGGTCGTGCTGTTTGCTTTGTATTTTCGTCGTTCATCGTTCCCCAGCGTTCGTTGTTCGTCATCCGTGTGATTGTGTCTGTCGGTGTGGGATAAAATTCGGGTTTTCTGCGCGTTCGCTTTCGGTCTCGTTTGCTTGCTTCGACTTTGTATTTTTCTCGTTTTTGCACGACTGCCAACAGGATACGCGAAAATACGTCATTTGTGTGCATTTCGATGAGGATACGTTCGTGAAGTTTTTATTTTTATTTTATCGGTTTTTGTCTGCTCCTCAGTCGTTTGGTTTTTGCATGCATTTTTCTGAGCGGCAAAAAGAAGAAAAAACATTGCGAACGACACGCATGACATATTATCGTTGTAACGACGGAGTCGGCAGTTTTGCAAATTCCCTGCGGAAAGCATTTTTTGCGTTTTTCGGACGCCACGTAAATGGACAGAACGTGTATGAAATGTAATGACAGTTGTCACACCGAGGGGAAATAAAAGTAATATGTACCGGCCTTAGGGTAGGTCGCGGAGCACTGAGGATCAATAAACCCTTGGCAGAATGAAACCGAATGTTTTTCTTGACTCACGCTAATTACTGAAGGTTTTTGTGATGACTGAGTTTGAGGTTAGAGTTAAGAGGTTTTCTTTTTGGTTTGAATTGCATATGTAACTGAAAATGAAAATACACGAGCATGTGATCTGTCTTTAAGGAAACAGTTGGGACCAATGAAAATCTAAAGCATTGCATGTTTAAGACCGTATGTAACTTTGAAAGCCGAAGACTTAAAAATCTCTTTTTGGAGATAAAAGATCCCGTAGCCTTGAAGGGTATGTGAATCAGACATTGACTAAGAGGGGCCCATCTATTTGTATGGTGACCACAAGTGGAGAAGGAACAATAGCACACCAAGAACCGCTTGGAAACAGTTGGCAAAGGTATTCTACAGACGGACTTACTACAGCACTTAGCAAGATGAATTTGTCAAGCAAGCTCGGTTAGTGTCCAGCTTATTGAATTTACATTATCTGTGGTGTTTCCAGAAACGTTGACAGGCGACACTTTCGTTGGGAACAGGAAATGGCACACGTTTAAAAAAAATCTTTGTTGAAGTGGAAGAACCAGAAAAAAATATCAAACCGAAGAAGAAAGTCAAGTAGCTGCGATAGTATTTCTAATGGCCAAAGGATAAAGCAAAGCACTTTAAAGCAAGTACCCACTCAAGTTCTTCAGCTCCAAGAAATAAAACCAGATATTTGCAGGCACTAGGAACTTGCACTTCTGATCGTAATCTCGATGTTATGTTATGAGCTGTATTGAATAATTGCAGTATAACACACCCTTAAACATTGGTTAAGCTACAAGAGTATGGATTGTTTCTAAAATAGACTGCCCCCCATGAAGGCCGATTCCAAATTAGAAGAGGAATAAAGCAATAGCTTGTGAAACTATGCAAAATATTTTAAATTTGTAGCAAATGCTCGGATTCGAAAACCCTTAGGGCCCAATCAGCGTTGCCTATCCGCTGTACATGACCTAGCCTAGCCGTAGACAGTCGCATTACGCGACTTGACTACCTTAAAGCTTTTGCGTCAATTTTGTGCGTCGCTTGCCTATACCGAACTTGAAGCCGCAATCTGGCCGGTTTGGTAGAAAGCGGACTTAGATCAACAATCAGGTAAAGGATGTTGACTTATCCTGATGCGTTCCAAGATTTACCGCAGATTTGGCCTAAAACCACATTGAAAAGTATCAATCAAAATGTTCAAGAACGGTTTCTGGTGTTCAAAGGGGCAGAAAAAATCTTGTACGCGAATTGTTTTTGCGCAGTTCTAGGGGTCTCATTTCTTGTGGACCGGACATATTGCACTGAGATGTCACTCATCGAGCATGCATTTCCTCCAACCATATCCTACAGATGAGCAAGCGCCCAACCAGATTATCCAGCTGTATAGAAAGTCCATCAACTTTGTTCGATTTCAGTGTTAACATTGGTATCTTGACCTCGTCTAGGTTGGAAAGAAGATTTCTTGTTCATTGTCGTCCAGATTTGGCTGAAAACATTTAATTCACGAACCTGAAAATATTAAATCTATTTTAAACTGGTTGTAATTGCTGTATCTGTATTCAACTTTTCAGGCCTCGTTTTAGTTGACTTACATAAAGAATTTAACTTGTTGAAATTAGTCATTCATATAACGGTGATAGCTTGCAAAGACGCCACAACACAGTTGTGCAACTTGCTAGTCCTGCGCGGAGTTCATTAGCTATATTAAAGCTTTACTTTCTGTTTGAAATTTGTTTAGCGATAAAGCTCAGTTTAGGTTGAATGGATACGTCAGTATATAAAACTGCTGTATTTGAAGTGATGATAATCCTCACCTCATCGATGTCACAAGTCCTAACTGTTTGGTGTGCTGTATGGGTTGGTGGAATAATTTGTGCGTACTTCTTTAAGAACGACGCTGGCCAGAACGTTAAAGTCAATGTTGACCCCTACAGAGACAAGATTACTGACTTTTTCAGCGTTCAATTGAATAACTAAATGTCCAGGAGGTGTGGCTTCAGTAGGAGGGATGCAAAATGTCACATAGCTCTTTTCACAAAAGTCTAGACAAGCGTGGCTGTAATGTTCTTTAACTAAGGACGTTTCAGATCAAATGACACACTATATTTTTTCTCGCTCACACATATCTTATGTCCAGTATGATTTAAGTCAACTATTCTCTGTCGCCTGCGTTAAGTTACCAACTCAAAAAATTAAAAAAATAACGATATCTATCCGATTCCGATTGATAAAGTCATCATACGCCTCTAAACTCTAAGACTCTAAAACAATGTTTCACATCCTAATCATCTTTTATGACAACTGCAAGCAGTTTATCTAAATAAACAAATCTAAAATCTGAATCATAGAAAGTCGAAGAACTCAATGTTTAAGCTCTTAAGCCTGACTCATCACTGCGCCCCAAAAAAAAAATGTAAGTGACTTTCATGTCCATGCATCATTTCTATTGTCAGAAAAAAACGAAGGAAATACTCGCACAAGTCAACAAATTTGTAATACGCCTTTGATAACCGAACGCAGCCCCCTATAAATAGCTTCACCTTGAACGGTCTTTGCCCCCGACAATCGTCGACGCAGTTTCAGTGACTGAGTCCAACACAAATATTTTGGTAATCGCCCACCATACAGCACCCTTGCGCTCCGCGCCCCCAACACCAGTCGTCGCCACCAACCACCACACACGTCGAACTCATGTGAATGTGAGAAATTAAGAACAGCACAGAAAGCGTAAGAGACTCGTCAACATTAACATCATTGGTCTAGGTCAGGTGCACTTGTGTGTGCGCGCACTCACACTGGAGCTCCTTTGCCGGCAGCCTCTTCGTACGCAGTCCCCACACACGCGCACACAAACAAGAACAGGAAAAGACTCATTCCACAGTGAGTGCAAAATGTCTTCATACACATTTTTTTTTGTTGCCTCATAAAATAAACGAAAAGAGAAGAAAAAAATCTTCCCCATTATCGCTGGGCATGTTTTTCGGTTTGCAAAGGCTTCCGTCAACCCCGCGCCCCCACGGTCGCAATCAACATTCACCAAATGACTACCCTTGTGAGCTGATTAAACATAGAGAGCAGACGGCGGCCAACGATACGACTTCACCGCGCGATAGCAGACACTCACACAGAGCAGCCCTGTGTGCGGAACACAAAGAGGGAGCTTTCGGGAGGGCATTGCCCCCATTGAAATTCACTTTTTTGGCAGACCAAAACGCGCACAGACACCCGTACACCGGGCGGCAGTGGGTGGATGAGCGTGCCGGGAAAAGTGAGAGAGTGAGAGTGATGACGGGGTGGATTGTTGGATTCCTGGCGGAATTGAAAGGGGTAAATGCCTGTTTACAGCTCACATTTGTGAAGACTGTTTTTTCTGATTCGGTTTTTTGAGGACTCCAGGAGTTGAGCGAGATGCAAGATGCAGAGACAGATGGGAATGAAGTGGAGAGGAGCAGACTCTGCCTGCGGGAATGATGAATGTGATGAGCTTCTGATCGGTACAGACTGAAGCGGGGGGATTTCATTTTTTTTTGAAGGTTAATTTGGGTGTGTGCGCAAGGCACTAAACATACAGACAGTCTGCAGTTTTCATTATGACCAAGCCAAGAATTAAGGTGAGCACAGTTTCACTTCATTTGTGAAAGTTTATGTTTTGAATTTGGAACTGAATGGAAAACTGTGACAATTGGGGCTTAGGAGGGAATGTAGGGAGAGGAGAGTGTAGGGCTAGCTTGTGTTCTTTCCACGTAATCTTACGAAGAGCACAAGGCGAAGGTGCTTTCAAACCTAAAGAGATTCGCAACAAACAACAATCTATAGAGATGTGCGTACATACAACAAATCAAAGAAAATACCTAACAATTGCGGGGGATTCTTTAAACTAACAATTTTTGAAAGTATTTCGACGTCTTCCCTGAGCAAAGAAATCTTCACGCTTTACGACTTATTCTCATCATTCCCAAATTATCCGCATGCCCTCGAATATTATTCGGTAAAACCGGCAACATAGCATCCCATCCATGAGTGCATGCATGTGTGTATGCAGAGTGTATTGGTGGCGGGCCAGACGAAAACGAAATGAAAATTTCGCAATTCGTTTATTTTTGGCCCTGCTTTCGCTCTCGAACCAGCCTCCTCTCATTCCCGAAACGACGCGCCAATACCATGCCATTCAGTCAGTAACCACCACCACCACCACCACACAGTCGTTGGCCCGGCCGGGCGGGTGCACACAAATACGAGTCGAAAGCGTAAACACACAACTCTCCTCGGATGCCTGGATGCATGCATCTGCACAGCAGCGTCCCCTTGAATTCATTCCACATGACGTGCCATGGCACGGCATTGACCCCCGAATTTATGAGTTCACGGATTCTGGTTTTGGGCCGGACTGCCAGCCAAATATCGCCGCCGTCGCCGCTGTGTGCATCCAGAGTAGGTTAGTTGTTTGTTTGCGAATGCATGCATCCGCTGCCTTCTGGCTGGGATCCACGTCCTTTCCCTTTCTCGGTGTGTCTCACATTCGGTTTGTACACACTGCACACCACACCGTGCTGCCACCGCCACCGTAGCCGTATCACGTCATCCGCCTTTTGGATACAATTTGGTTTGGCCTGCAGCCAGATATATCCGCCGACCTTCACTTTGAAATGCCTGCCAAACGATGCGCTGAAGTTCGTTGGCAGCGGAAATTTCGCTCTGCGTTGTGTTTGCTTTTTTAGCCAAAATACTACGAGAGGGGCGTTCGAAAGCTGCAAACTGAATTGTGCAGCTGGCGCGTTGTATTTTTAGGCGGCACGCACTGCCGATGCACACTGCAATCGAGGTTGCGGTAGGCCCTGTCCGTGGACTGGGGTATTAGAGATATTTTTAGAGATACATAGATACATTTGCAAATTCACTTTTTTCCACGGAACCACATAAGCGATGTGTGTGTGTATTGATTGCTTAGACACACCGACACAGCGTGGAGTGTTGGAGTGCGAAGCACATGCTGGCGAGCCTCTAATTTAGTTCATCTATTATTAGGTCAGGATGTTAGGCACAAACTAGGACAATTAGATGATATTCTGTGCGTAGGGAAGTGCGCCACTCAGCGCACAGGCAAATGGGGGACGTGTGCACGAGGGTTTTTAGCTTCGTTATGCACAGAGTAATGGCCAACCCGTGTAAGTTAATAAGTTTGGCATTTGAAGCAGCATGCTCTGGGTTTTGTGAACACATGAGTGCTTTTCGAGAATTAAGTTTTCTACCTTTGTTCTAGTCTGTTCCGCATTTTGCTAGGTTTGAAACAGTGTTTAACGTAACCGGATGATTTTTTTCCCACAACACTTTGTGGGAGCAAATTAAATGATCGAGGTGAAAAAAATTCACATTATCATTAGGAAATTGCCCAGCGCTTCTTTGGTTAAGGGTATTCCTGCTTCTACTACTTCAATTGTTGTGAATTTACTGAAATATCATCTGCTTCTGCATTTCATTCATTACATTCAAACTTACCCTGATGATAGCCAGGACCTCGAGCTCCTACCCAACCTGATCGTACAGACCCAATATCAGTACTATATCTTCGTTCGGATCTGCGATTCACAGGGAAGTTTTGCATTGAGCCCATTCTCGTTTCTTGTATGGCTCGCAGTTGCTGATCGATTCTGCTTATTTTATTTAAGTTGTGAATTGAGAATTCGTGTCGTGTGCACACATCTTTGTTATACTGGGTTAAAGAATAAGTTTGTGAAATTTTAGTTAAACATGGCAATAAGTCAGTTCCCGTGTAGGATCACCTTCCTGCTCTCGATGAGTGAGTTATGTTATGTTATGTCGACTTCCTTCTTGATCCTGGTAATCCTTGCGATCATTAGCTAGTAATACTGAACAGACGTCAAAAATTATTTTGTAGAACACACGGAGCTTTATTGAATATTTAGCATAGACCATGTTAAATAGTAAGAAATTATTTGTAGACGCATCGGTTTTACAAAAGTTTTTACATTGACATCCTGCGTAACAAAACTAGCATCAAGCGTGCCTAAAGGGAGCCATTTAGGACTACTGCAAGACTTCAAGGGAATAATTACTTCCCTATAAAGAAGTCTTACTCAAAATACATTATATATAAAATTGATTTAATTTTATAGAAAATTTATTTTATTTTTAAAGGAAATTGGTACAAAAAAATAATATAAAATTAAGATAAAAATAAAAACAATAATTAGAATAAAATTGTATTTATTATTTTAGCTGATTAAATTTTTTATTTTTCGTGAAAAACATATCAGTTTTTGATTTATTGATTGCACAGCTTTTATTATAGAAATGTTCTTATTTTGAAAAATAAAACCATGCGTCACATGAGGATTCATTCCTTGCTTGAGGTAACGTCGTAAAATTTCAAACGCAGTTCTTGTGTCAGCGTTGGATCGTCTTTAAATGAATTTGATTTCAGCATTGTCATCCGATGTATGCGATTCCTTAAAGAAGTGACATTCAAAATTTGTTCTACAAAAGCGAAATAGCTTTGCGTTTCGACATTTTTGTTTAAGCGTTTCATGAACTTCAAATGAAAACTCAAGCGATTTACCTGATATGCGTAAGATTTCTATAAGGAAATTTCAGCCCGTCCCTTTTAAAAATGTTTAACAAAAAATCACAGTAAACTTTGTGTTTAAATTTCCACTCCATACACTGATTTCTTCATACACAAATCGTAGCAAGTGTCGTTTTCAAAATCGAAATTTTGGTATAAATAAGCAATTTTGAAAAAAAAGTTAATTACAAAGATAATTTCCCTATAGAGAATTTCATTATAAAGAACATAATTCAAATGAAAGCGGAAGTGAACGAAATCGGATACGATATAGGGAGAATAACAAATAACAATAAAGAAGTTCGTTACAATGCAGTTTGACTGTATTTCTTTATTTTATGAACTGTATTTCAATCAAAAAATGCGTGCGGACTGCGGTCCTATTATAATGCATTCCAGCTTAACATTCCGAAGTGTATAATTTTTCTTGCAAATTGAGTAATATCACCGATTTTTGATGATAAATTAAAAAATGAAATCATTTTCTTGAAATTAAAGATCGTGCAGTTAAAGAGTCTAACGCAATGTTTGGATTTGTGGCAAGAACTTGTTACAATTTTCAGCTTTAGATTTTTTCTTTAAAATGGTTATATGTATGTACATATATTAAATATTTGTTCATTATTTGGGATTCTTCGTAAATTCACCAGAATAATTTGTACGAACATAAATGGTGATTTTTTAGCTATTATCTTTTTGGCAACACTGGTTTAAACAGCTGACGCACGTTTCATGTTTTGTTTCACTGTCAAACATCTTCAGTTTAGTCTATAATTTAACGATGAATCGTCTTACAAACGAACAACGCTTGCAAATTATTGAATTTTGTTATCAAAATGCGTGTTTTGTTAAGAAAGTTCATCGCGCGCTTCTTTCATTTTATGGTCAGTTAATTTTTGGCCCAATGGGTACGTAAATAAGCAGAATTGTCGATTTTGGACTGAGTATAAGCCAGAAACATTGCAAGAGCTACTAATGCACCAAGAAAAAGTCACAGATTGGTGCTGTTTATGGGCTGGTGGCATCATTGGACCGTACTTCTTCAAAGATGATGCGAATCGTAACGTAACTGTGAATGGTAAGAGCTACCGTGAGATGATATCCCACTTGTTTTTTGCCCAAAATGTAAGAGCTTGACTTGCATGACATGTGCTTTCAACAAGACGGTGTCACATGCCACACAGCACGCGTCATGTCAAACAACAATGGATATATTGAGAGACGAGTTCGGTGAACATTTTATTTCACGTTCGGGACCGGTCAATTGGCCGCCTAGATCGTGCGATTTAACGCCTTTAGACTATTTTTTGTGGAGCTATGTTTAAGCTCATGTCTATACAGACAAGCCCGCTTCAATTGACGCATTAAAAGACTGACATTGAAGCATTTATTTGTGAGATACTGGCCGAAATGTTAAAAAAGTATGCCAAAATTGGACTAAGCTGATGGACCATTTAAGGCGCAGTCTATTGGAATCTATTGGACCGTACTATCGATACATTTTTTTGAAAAAGTTTCATATAGCTTTTAAAACAATCACCCTTTATACACAAAATATCTTGAGGTGAGAAATGTACTTTATCATAAGACACATAGGATGTATTAATTCATCTAACACAATTTGCAAAAGAAGTTATCATCGCGATTAGAGTTTTAAAAGATTGTTAATATATTGCAGGTGTCATTTTGAACCCACTGAGTATGTCGAGTTTCGTGTCAATAAAGTGTCATTGTGAAGAATCTCTATCACAATATTTCTATATGAAGAAAAATGCAGCCGAAAGTCATCGCAGAAGTCGGTCTGTCACTGAAAATGTACAAATTATAGAGCAAGGAAGCTTTCAAAAGCAATGGCGAAGGCGCTAAACATATAACACTCTGGAATGACATTGTTTAGATGTCACAGAATTTAACTTGAAGAAATTTCTTTGACCGAATAACCAACGTGAAATTATTCTTGAAGCGACGTATTATGAACCACGAAAAATTAATTAAATACGGCACATTATATGCTAATATATTTCAACATTTAATTGTTCGACAAGCGGATTCCTATTGAAGTAAACTCAGCCAACTAAGGAAGACCGTTGTTTGTAAAAAAACGACTTCTCGTCGTCAAAGTTTGTCTGAAGTCAACGCAAATGAATGAGTTGTCGGAAGCTCCTCATGCACTTGTCACTGACTGACCAAATAAAAAATAACTACAAATTAAAACTACTTCTTAAGGTAGCTTAAAACCACAAAAACGTTAGCAGCTAATAAAAATGTTAGTTCAGGGGGACAAAGCTCATAAACGGACGACGCGATAGGATAAGTATGTCTGACAGTTGTCAGTTGTGTGTGGGTGTGTGTGTCTGATCTTTCATCTGCTCACGAAGCTTCCGCCGCCCATCCATCCACCCACTTACAACAAATTCCATATCACATTACAAAGAGAAACCAAATTTTAATTGCGCACTCCTTCCCCTTCGCCCATCCGGACGAACAAAAACATCTCATTACTGTGACGGTTCTTCCCGAATCCGTCGTAGCCCTGAACAGCGATTCACATCCGCCAGTGTCAGCACAAGAATTCAACAAAAACACAAAAACAAAAAAAAAACGAGAAAAAAATAACCTCATCACAAAAACAAAGGCTCTCCGCTGCCCCTCCTCACCGGCGGCGTGGAGCGGTGGCAGCAGAACCGCGCCAGCAACACAGCCGCAACAACAATGGCAGAACAAAAATAATTGTAATTGTCGTTTGGCGAATACGTGAAATTTTTCAAAATAAATAACCGACATTAACGAAAAAAGTGGAGTGCATGCAGCGGAGCATCCAGCAGTGCATCCGACAGTGCATACCTTTTTGTTTTTGCTGCGCCGCGCCGGTGGGGTTCTTTTGGTTCTGCTGCTTCCCGCGCCATTGTTGCTGATTTTCTCCGGCTGCGTTGGGCTTGCTCTTTGTTTTTGTTTCGCTGCAGATTCTGTTTTTCGTTTGCCCGCTCCTCATTCTGCCCTCTAATTTTCCACAGTTTTTCCCATAATTTCATATTAATTTGTCTTTTTTATTTGCCCGTACCGAATGCTGCCGCCGAACGGCAACGATGCGAAGATGATGGCCATCTGCCCGGCTCCCCTCGTCAAGCGGGTAACATTCATGCGTCCATGCGTCCCCACCTGCTCGACGGCGGATCGGGAACATTACAGCCACGACGAATCACTAGCATTTCCCCCGTCGTTGTCGTGGTCGTCGCCATCTTCATAATCATCAGCAGCGCCATCGCGTCATCGCATCATCATCCTCATCATCGTCATCGTCATCGTCGTCGTCATCATAGACAGCGCTAGCGTCGTCGACATTCGTTCGGTGCCTTGATGTCGTTTAGTTTGTCGCAGCGCCGCCGCCGCCGCCACCGTCAGTCCGTAGGAGACAACAGGTAAATAATAACTGCTCCCTAAGTTTTCCCCTAGGATTACTACCAGTTTTTGTTGGCCTCTCTGTGCCGGGCCTCGCCCGCTTCCCGGGCCGACATCGCTGCCATGTTTTCCTGAATTGCATCTTTTTGCAATATCCCAGCCTTTGGCATGGCAAGCGACTATCTATCCACCTCTTTGGGTGCATTTTTTGTTGGTTTGGAATTTTCGGAGCTCTCTCGATTGGAGATTGGCTCTGAGGAGGAGGTGTTTTGGTTTTTGCTGAAATGAGAGTATCTCATCGGATGCGATGCTAACCCTCGCCTGCCGAGCCTTCAGCCAGGTGGGAGGGGGATGTGGAATTCGGTCATTGGCATTGGTGAATTGTCGCACGGTATTTGTGCTAGTCGCCAGGCGGCTTGACGGTGGTGGTCATAGCCACAGTGCTCTGTGATTGAAACAGTAGACTTTTCGGTAAACGCGAGCTGCTGCCTGCACTCCGGGCCTCAAACGATGGAATAGACAATTATTTCGATTTTCTTTTGACATATTTTTCCCTTCGCATTGTGAATAGAAAACACAGTTTGATGACTCAGTTTTCTGAGGAATATTTTGAAGAACATCAAATATTTAGAAAACCTTTGGTTTGAATATTAAGATCTCTGGGCTTAAGTTTTAAGAGGTTTTTATCATATTTTCAATGTGAAATGAGCCAACAGAACTGGTGATACAGGCCACTCCTGGCTCAAATTGCAATGAACGACCCCGTAAAGTCCACCGTCTGACTATGAATAGAAGAAGTGGGTAGCCCGGTCCCTCTTTATTAAAATTTGGTAATTATATGAAATTTTGAGTCTTACCAAAGTTTTGGCGAATAAGAAGGTAGGACGATATTGACTCTTCCATCTAGCGCGATAAACTCATTTAGACTTAAGGGGGTTCGTACTTAAAGACAAATAGGGTTGCTTATGAATTTGTAGACTTTCCACATTATCTTCATTTCCACAGGGCCGTTACTACGATTTAGTTTTTCGGGTTAAATTCTTGATCTCTTCGACGTCCTTTTCGAATATATATGCAAGCCATTCGGGCAGAATTCTTTCAGGTTTGATTTTTATGAAAGGAAGATGCGGGATTTTTCTCTTTCTTCATCATTTGAACACTTGCTAAAGCAAGCGAGTACCACAGTGGGTGAACCTAACCTAGTTGGAGTTTTTCGTGCTTAAGGTGAGGAAGGTCGAGATTCTGCGGAAGTCACTTCTTGGCCAAACATACGAGTAGTTGCATCGCATGCAAACACGTGTTAAGGTTTCTCCATCTAACACAAGCACAGCGTTTAACTAGCTCTGAGATTCTGGGCTTCTGTGCTTCAATTGACAAAGAGTCAATGTCACAAATAAGATTTTCACATTCTTTTAACCCCAGACCATCATTTTTGTTTTTAAATTTTTTCACGTTTTTATTGCTTGCGTTGGTACAGCGCTAGTCGCTTGCAAGCTTTAGGTGGATGCAGTGGTGCAACGTATTGCGTGTGTTGAAAGTGTAGTTTAGTTGCAACTTATTTTTCTGCGTAATCGAAATGACAGAGGATCACGCTTTGGATCAGTCTTACAAGCAAGAAATGGTGAAGTGAAGTAGAGTCTGACATAGAATTTGATCAAGATGAGTTAATGACGAGAACTTTTTCTTTAAAGGGCGAAACAGATGTTGAATAAAAGAGCGACCCAAATGGACCAACAATACGGTAGTTGTCTTCCAGCATAACAATGCTAGGCCACAGACATCTTTACTGACACGGAACAATCGGAGCTTGATTGGGAAGTTTTGGTGCATCCAATAATTTTCTTGGACTTTTTGATAAACATTTACATCGGTCTCTTTAAAACTCATCTGATGGTAAAAAACTGCCGATCGAAGAGCCACTAAAAGTGCCTTGTCAAGTCTTTCGCTGTTAAGTCACATAAGGTCGACACCGATACACATGTGGAATGATATGAATTTGAATAATGGTTTTTTTTTTTTTCAAAAATCTCTTCGCAGTATGATTTGTTATCTCAAGACTGTATCCAACGAGACAACAAGGTTTTCTCTATTTATGAAACGAAACCCTAAAAACGTCAGGTAGTAAGTAAGGGACACAAACTTTATTGCAAAAGTCCAAAATCATATCGTGTACTAAGGCTGTTCTTCGTTGAAAAAATAGTCTACAATTAAGCGTAAAACTCATCGCTATGAATAAACTATCGTCCATCGAAGAAGAGGACCAACACGTCAGTGCAAATATGTCACTTACCCACTTCAATGTTTGCAAAAATTATATTACAAGAGATTCATAGCGATGAGTCTTATAATAGAAGATAATCTAAATGTCGTTGGAATGGCACGACTTCGTACTTTATCAAAATTGAAAAGCACTTTCTCAGAAATTACCAAATTTGGCTAGTGGAAAAGAAATAGTTTCTCCTGGATAACGTCGTGTCACACGCATTAATAGGGAACCACCAGAGTTAAAAGGTTGCTTGGAAAGTCCTTATTTGAAGAACAATTCGTCTCATAGAGTCGTTGAAGAGGGGGGAGGATTACAAAACAGAAATCACACAGCTTTTCGACTGTATATATGAGTGCCAGTTAGAGACGAACAGTGGCATTATCATCAAAATTGCAAAAAATGATACATCAGCCTTAAACAAATTAAACTTTGGCAAACATCTTAGCCTTTCAGTTCGTTCAGTATAGAGGATTTCGTTCAGTCCGCGTAAGAATAATAATAATTGAGTCACACTACAGTCCACAAGGGACCAGGGCCTAGCTTCTAGAACAACTACTCGTGTTGTGCGTGCTACTGTCCTCTCACGAGTAGAAGGGACCTACAGTTTTTTGCCGACTCCGAACGACGAGATTTGAGAAGCTGATCATAGACACCCTGAGTGTTGTCAGCAACTCCAAAAGAAGTGGTGTCCTGAAAAATGCGAGGTGTCTCGTCCGAGAATCGAACCTAAACCTTCTGCGTGCGTACCCACTAAGCCACGGCGACCACAAGTTCGTGCGTAAGAAATTCGTGCTTATTTGCGAGGCTAGGCACAACAGGAATTTGGCTCTGAGTTTCGTAAATGTTTGCATTTCTTTCATTCATTCAGTATCATAGCCTCTTTAAGGAAAAAGAAGTAGGATGCACCTGTTTACAAATAATTTCTTGTACATCTGCAACAATGCTTGCAGAAACTGAAGAAGATCTCTTCTGCTTTCAGGGTTCTTAAGGGTACCCCAAAGTACCGCCATTCAGTTGAATCACATCTCTTCAAAGTGCATTCACATGACATTGCCAGTTTGTCCCGCATATGCCGCCTACAGTGAGCTGCAACAAAGATTAAGCATCGCATCTCTCCACTTCCCACGGCACGACCAATAAGCCCCCGAATTTGAAAGCATTCACTCGCGTACAGTTCAAAGACCAGTGTCATCACGAAATTCTGCACTGTAGGGACATGTGCGACATGCTGTCACTCGTTATGTCACATATGCAGCTAAGAACGTCAGCCACGCCGAATGTTCTCGTTGTTGTTTACACCAGCTCCAGCACAAGCAGACACACATGCTTGCGGGATGACATGTTAGCCGGTTACTTGTCGGATCGGCAGGTTGGCGGCATTGCCTTTGATGGGCTGGAAAACATACAAATGACAAGCTACTTAGTCGAGAGTATTATTTGTGCTCTTAGGGCGTTCAGAAAAGGGGGTGACTTTCAAAAGGTTTAGGTTAGCCCTAGGGAGCAAAGCCAAAATATTCGCAAATAGGGGAAGGTGTACAATGAACTGCGACTAGTACGCTACGATTTCACCAGCAGCGACACAAAGTGCATTCAATGTTATTCCGGCTGAGTTGCGTTTTATTCAGTCTCATGCACACGGGTTTGAACTTATTTTGGTATCTGAGTTCAAGGACCTTACACAATTACACTAGAAAGAATGACTAACGCTATGAGCAGCTAACATGTGCATACGGTTTTGGATTTACCTGTTACCTGAAAATGGTGCTACCAAAGTGGGAGGGAAAGTGACAAAAGTGGTCATTTACATGGCATTCGAATGGATATCTTACATTCTGTCGGATTGTTGGGAATTTACAAATTAAAATAAGATTGTGGAATGAAAAAAAAAATGTTTCACATTCGATATTCGGATATTCGATAGGAAGTTAGGATAAAAAAAGAACATTTTTGGAATAGTGGCGATTAATTTTTAATGATCACCTACATCATCAAATTAAAGAACCCGTCTTAAAAATTAGGCTTTCACCCGCGGACATAACCACTTGTCGCATTCAACTGAAAATTTTAAAGAGTGAAAATAACGGTAACCTTTTATGAGAATGTATTACACGATAGTGGCGCCTTCAAATGTATGTAGATTGTTTTTCAATTTCATGATTTTCCTTCTTGTGAGTCAACACCAGAGGCACGATCTCGATCCGTTCCACTGCTAGCTTACGCCGACGATATAAACGTGATTGGACGAACACAGCGAGCCGTTAATGAGGCGTCTACCTCGCCTCAACAGGGACAACAACAACCCAAAATTTGGGCAATCATTTGATCGACCAAGGGATATCAGTATTTTGGACTATAACATATTGACAATTGAAGGGTCAAACTTGTTGTTTCTGGGGACTATATGATTGATTTCGCCAGTAAATCTGGAAACGTCGTTTTTGCAGTGTCTACATTACTCAGTTTTGTTCAATTGTAACGACAAAAACCAAGCCGGCAATAAACCTAGAAACAGTTTTCAAGGGTGTTTTTTTAGAGATAAGAACTTTGAATATGATCTCTAGAAGTCCAATTTTAATTCCCTTATCCTACAATTGTAGCCATATAACGGCAATTACAAGGCGAATGTTCTCTTCCAAATGGTCAATCGTTTCTGGCTTATCGGTGTGGACTACCGACTACACATATCCCCACAGAAAATAGGCAAGCGGCATTAAATCGTACGATCTTGAAAGCCAATTAAGGGTCCCGAATATGAAACTATAAAGTTAGGGAACATTTCAATAAATCGATTGTGGTACGATCTGTGTGACATATTGCACACATTGTTGAAACCATAGTTTCTGCATATCATGATTGTTTATGTGATAAACGAAGAGGTGAGTTATCATGACTCTTCAGCGTTTACAATTGTCTTTAACGTTTCGGCCAGCATCGTTTTCGAAGACATCGTTTTCGAAGAAATAAAGATTATTAAACAATCCCATAGGGCACACCAAACTGTCAGTTTTTCTGAATGTAACGAATCATCACTCTGATGTATGCATCCAACCAAAAGTGAGTTTCATCACTAGGCAAACATTGCTTATGAAAATTTGGATCAACTGCAATCTTGTTTTGGGACATATTTGCACAATTGCACAAGAGTTATAGAGGCCTCAGTCTATTCATGTTGAAATGCTAATATAAATCTCTTGAAAGCTGACAAAATGGCTGCCAAAGAAAATAGTGCTGCCAACTTTAGTAACTGAACCTCCAAAAGAAACACCATTCAGTACAATTTTATGATCTTGCTAAAAACGTTTGATTAAGAAAACCTACGAATATATGTATACTTTTTTCTTTTGACAGTCTACTTGTTCTGTCAAATACATAAGGGACTAACCCACGACTTCACCACATTTATTCAGTACGTAAATGATGAGATTGTTATGATGTTGAAATGAATGAACCTTCATCATGCATAGCTCAAAAAACCGAAGCAAACTATTTTCGAAAAATCAACGAAAGCCTCTTCACAACAGAAACTTGAGTGGCAGAAATGATTTGAAATTGCATTCACAAACAACTTAGGTCCCCTTCAAAAATTTTCTGCAATTTAAGCACTTCCGTAAAGAGCAGAAAAACATACAAATGTGTACACATACTCATATGTATAACACCTACAGAACCACAATCCTAAGAAGAAAAATGTCAATCACTCGATTGGGATACCAAAAACAGAACTCTAATTACTGCATCTCTAATTTATTACAGATGTTCGAACAAAATCGATAATTACTAGTCAGAAATGTGGTCCCAACACGCACACACCTGACCAGTTATGTCAGAATGCTGTTTCTTCTGTCAAATATGGATATAACAGTGCAGTGCAGTGCAGTGCAGTGCGGCGCATTGTGTGTATGCGTGATGCTAAAGTCGGACATTGAAGCAAATATAGACGGAACTAAGAGTGCACACGACGACACCAAGAATTAAGATTTGTTTTTGTGTCTCTGCCTTAACTGACAGTTTGCCTGAGTTGTCGCATTGATTAACGATTCAATTGCGAATTACATGAGCATGTCGATGTTCGATGTCGTTCTATAACTGGTGCGAAGGGTATACACCAGTAACATTGCAATTCTGTGGAATTAAGAACAAGAAAGCTGTCATAAGTGTCACGATTAGTTTAAATAATGGTGATGGGTTACGCTACACTCTACTGATTTGACATTTGAAAAGAACTTACGAAAAACTTCTCACAGATGTTGCAAAGCTTGGAAAGTGCGTTACCAATTTATAACAACAAACAACACTGCACCCTATAACGTGTCTTATAATTTATCGCCAACAAAAAGCAATGTGAAAAACAAAAGAGAGAGATTCTAAGAAAATTATAATTCTCTGCTGTGATTGAGTGCACAAAATTAAAAATTCAATACCGAAGCCGAATTGAATAATAAATCTTACGTGAATCGGGGATACTTATCTGTGAACTTGTATTTGTGTATATAAATGGCATTCGAATTGCAATTAATTCAATCGGACTGTCACAGGAAACGATGTGCAGAGTCGCTACGGACGATTTTTAGCCAAATATGCCACCCAATCAGATGAGTTGAATAAGTGGAACGACACGCATGTCGATTCGTTGTTTGAGAGAATGCTAGGACAAATCAAACGAGCAAGGTTCCAATAAACTTGTTGGAAGTTACAAATCCTATGTTTTTTCTACCTTTCCTGTTTTTCTTTTTAAATATCAATTTGGTTATCTTATTTGATCGGATTTTAAAATTTAATAATTCCTCTATCGATTTCGCATTGAAATAATTTGAAAAACTTTTGGGATGTGTCTACAGTAGCGTGTTTCGAGGTAAAAATTAATTTACAAAATTTCTGTAAAAGCTCAATTCTTAAATGATTTCATATCGAAATCATGCTTTTAAGATCAAAAATTCACAAACATTTACAGGATCGAGGCATTCATCTTGGTCTCTTACAAAATACACGATGGTTACACAATACAAAGGGTTTGATCTCAAAATTTGAAAAGGAAAACTGATAGACTCCAATTTCAAACTGCTGAAAACGGAAGGATCTTAGCAGCCCACAGCTCTTAAAACATTAAAATTCTGACAAGTCGAATTTTTTCCTGAATTTAAGGACTCTAAGCAGTTAAGAACTTTGAATTTGAAAGCTTCTGATCTGCCTAAAACGTCTGATTATTTCAAAACTCAGAAGGCCTTACATAAAGAAAATCTTAAGTGTTCGCGTGGTAGATGAGTACCTAGACGCTTGCCTCAAGGATTCGATTTCTGAACTGTGCTTTCTTAAATTGAAAGTATTAAGTGTTAAGAAAGAAATCTCCTCAGAACTCGCCATTCAGAGACGTCATTAAATTCCAGATCCCCTTCACTTGTCCGAGTAAGTCCTACAAGAGTGATTACGAATAAAACTAGGTTTTGCTTCCTTGTGGATTTAAATGTAACCCAATTTCTTTTTAAAAATCCTCACTAGTCCAAGATCCAGTAAAGATTTTAAACATCTCGAAACTTCAAAATTGAACGGAAATGTCACCGGTGATCAAAAAAATTGAAATATTTAGAAACAAAATATTACATAGAGCCCAAGACCCGAAAAGCTCAAAACTTTGAAACAATCATAAATCTGAAAAGTGTTCGAAGTTTAAAAAGACTTATTTCGATAAGCCCGTAGTGCAGGAAAGAGCCCGAAATCCTAACAAACTCTCAAGGATCAAAACAACAATTCGTTTCGAGATATAATCTATGGGACTCCGCTCGTTAACGAAGAGTATGCGCATAAAACGCTAGTGGCTCCTGAGAGCTCAAGAACCAGACCTTTTACGATCTGTAGCACGATCTTTTGTTAAATTAAATTCATAAACACGGATATGCAGTGGTCTTAGATAAAATGGATTGCAGCTTTTAAAAAACAAAAAATCCCACTTTCAGCAATCAGCGCCACCTACTCTCAAACCTTGAACACATGACTAAAAGCAAAGAGCAAGAAATAAAAAAAAAAACGTTAATTGAACGCTAACCAACATCACTTCCATATTCAGTTACAACCAGTTGAGTCGACATATGCAAATGTTATCCGAACACCGCTTGGTAAGACCACCAGTAACTGTCACGTTTTCCAAACCCAGTCATGACAAATTCATTTTTCACACGAAACTATGCAAATCTAACAAACGCGGCAATGCGACGACACTGCCCGTGTTGGTGGCGAGCGGCGGCGGCGCGTCGGCGCAGTGCGACGCGTTCCTTCCGTTTCTCATTTTGACATTCGACTGCCAATTTCATTGCTTACCCTTTACGCTGGCGCAAGCTGCTTTGTGACTTTTTATTTCTTTTTAATTTTTTGCATAAAATTCTATAGAACAACAGTTTTTTTTCAAAAGCTTGTCGTGACTTTGCGACGAAGACCTCGACAATGCGGTGCAATTGCAATGTGCTGTCATCCAAAAATAAATAGCAACTCTGAGCGGCTTCTAAATGTCAAAAGCCGAGGCGAATGTCAAACTGCACCGGTATTTGCAGCAGTCGCTTCGCCACTACTTCACCAGTGTATCTGTACACGGTGTATTTGAGTGTGTCGCATAAACATGGAAAAGCTGAACCTATCCGAAAGAAAAACAAAAAACCGCTGAGAACAAACTCCAAGGTCAAATCTAATTGCGCTTTGAAATCGAACTGAGCCAATTTACTTACAACCACTTTACGGCGCTATGCTGCCGACTGGCTGTTGGCTGGCTCTCTGGTCCCCACAATGCCACTACCGGTTCTGGTTACATGGCAAATTTGTTTTTTTTTGTTATTTTTCTAATAAAATTACGTCTCATGAAAAACATGAAAGAAAAAATTAAAACTGGAAAAATTTAAATGAAAAAGTGAAAAATCTGCGCAAAGTGCTCTCTTCTGTCTGTCTGTGTGTGTGCACGGAATACAGATGCGGGATATGTATGCTGGATGTTGACGCTACAATTGGCGAATAACAAAATTGACATTTTGGACTTGGATATCTGGTTGGGAATTTTAATTTAGTGGAAATGATTAAGTCGGGTCGACACGATGGCGTTTGGATATGCACTGCACGACTTGTGTTGGTTTTTTTTTCTCTCACACATTTGTAAGGTCTTTGTTCCATTTATGGAGCGTTTGGTGGAAGTGAGCCAAGATTTAATTGGAAACTGTAGCACCACCGTTCTCATTCTCTTTGTCAAACCTGGTTGGGAGACAAAAAAAATTATAGGTTTATGCTAGGAAGTTGAAGGAAATTTGTGTGCTATGTGCATTTCGCTGACACGGAGGTAATTAAATGTGATACTTTATAATAAAAGTTTGTTGCCAAAATTTGGTAAAAAAGAATTTTTACTTTTTCCATTTTTCGCATTTTATCCATTTTTTCATTTCAAACTACACTTGTGGAAACTGAAAAGAGAAAGTAGAACGCAGATGATTCTTTGGCCACAAGGAAATGCGTATAATTTTTCAGACACTGAACTTCACTCACCGAAAGCAAGGTTGCGATTTTCCAAAAAAAAAAGATCTACACCGGAAATCGATGTGAAAAATATTTATATTAATGCTTTTTCTCATTTTAAAACGACAGTTTGCATTTGATTTTTTCATGTTTAATTTAATCACAAAACTGAACTTCGTGTGTATCACTCAAAGTTACCGTATTCATTGTCCTGCAATCAAAATGGAGAATCTGTTAGCATGGATACAGAGTCTCTAGAGTACAAAATATGTTTCTGAGCCAATTAGCAATTTAAGTGCGGAAGCTTGTCGAGGTGCCCACCTTAGCAATGTGGCTAAGCATAATGACAATTAACGTTTAAAACATCGGAAATCAATTTATAAATAAAAACAAAGAGAGTAATTTATTTCATTCATCTCAAAGTAGTCAAACTAGAGTGCAAATTAATTTTCGAAACATTCTTCAAAGTCCTTCTTCGGTATATGCTCCATTTTATTGGTGTTAATAGGCGCAGTTGATGATCGTCCTAGCCGTGTTTTGTACATTAAACATTTTGTATCACTCATAAGCCCTTGTTTTTGATAGAACCTACTTACCGAGGTCCATTTGCAACATTTTTAAAGTTTGAGATTCGAAAAATTAAAAAAAATTTGAAATACTTTCAAACATTACGAAATTCATCTTAACTGACTTAACTTAACTAACTTAATAAGTATGTCAACACTTATTTAGAAAGATGTCTGTGACAGTTGTCCTAATTTAAAAATAAAAATATTGTCTATCAGAATCCGAAGAAATAATTAAAAGTATTTTATTATTTCCCACACACTTTCAACATGAAACTGTAATTCGAGCTTATCATCTTCAGAAAACACTCGTTTTATGCGTATTCATGTTTTCTCGTGAGTTTCAAGGACCTGCAGTTTAATGCCAGCATTGAAGGGCAAATTTTTGTGAAACTTTCCATGGACAATCAATGTTCTTTGTTCGTTGGGATTCACCTCGAGAAATGTGAAGTACTTAAACCTGGAGGATAATACACTTATTGTACTTTACCTTTTGATGGTTTCGTTCTGAAAAATGAAATCATTGTTAATTCGATATATCCGTTTACATGTTGCACTTTATAACATATGTCGACATTCTACATTTATAAACCATTTTGTGTGATATTTTGATTTCTTTGGTTTGTTTCTAAATAAAAATTAATTAAGCTCCGACTTTATTTGATAAAAAGAGATGTTTTTTAAACACACTCGATGTTTTCAACCTTTTTCCAGAGCCGTAAAATGTTGCTACCTTGTCCCCCGTACCTAGAAATTTGAAAACAAAAATTCTTCTTTTTTTAAAAATTTTAAAATTATTTCAGTTATGACGCTCATCAGTTAAAGCGTTTGACATAAACATGCAAATTTCGAAAAGCCCTAAAGACATGGTCTTGAGGACTTAAGACAAAAAAATAATATCGAGCTTTATATTGCTTGATGAATTCGTAGGCTTAACATTATTTTATATAAATACATAAAATAAAATAAAAGAATAAATTACTTAAGCACTGGTATAAGAATGTTTATGCGGTCTTCGTGGTGAAGTGGGGGAGTGCGTCATCGTAAATGCCAGAGACTGCAGGTGCCAATGCTAACTAAACTCAAGGAATGCTAACTGTCAATGAAGAGCTTGTCAAATTTCGCTGTTTAATGCAGTCAATAGACAGTCTCACCCAGAGAAAACAGGTTCCACTCGAACACGAAGGGTTTCGTTTTTCAAGTGTTATAAAAAATCCAAGCATCAAAGTATCGAGTAGTGTACATACTAAGCTTCGAACTACTTCTTAAACTTTCAACATCCAACCGAATTTTAAATATTAAATCAACACCACGCACAAAAACTCGCACAATTCATCCAGCGTTAAGCACGTCATTCTAAATGTGTTTTGGGATGTGTGCAATCTTCGTTTAGGGATTGAAAAATTCTTTATATCAGGCATATCGAAGGTTATCAATTCTAGGTGCTCTTATGAGGACTTTCACAACGGCGTTTTACATAATTGAAATGTGCCGTCGTTGATGCTTACCGGTTTTTGACCAATTACGACTAAATTGTTTAAACCAGAATGCTCGAAAAAATGTTAATTACCCTCGAATACAAAACTTAGGACTTTTGATGCCTTACTGCTCTCCGTTTCCTCCAAACAAAAATTTATCAACTCAACCTCGAAATCTATTAAAATGTTGGCCCAACTTCACGAGCCACGTGTCGGCCTTAATTTAATTTCCCATGATCACTAAGAAGTTGTTACGATAGGAACACAGTCTTGTTTCAAACTCTGCTTAAAATATCGACGCTTGCTAATCAAAGCTAGGATTGACCTTTCTTCTTTGCTAAAACAAAACAAAGTGTAAATCACAAGTTGAGTAGTTCCGACCCTATCAAAGAATCACGGATTTCAGTTGTTAAACCAAAGACAACTACCACATTCGAAAGATCAGATGGATTTCTGTCTCGTGATCCTTTTAGTAGTGCCCTTAAACTGGTGAAAGGATTCGCAACACAACTCGATTCTATCAACTCCCCAACGCACAAGCTATTTGGCGGGACACTCTGTTAAGAGATCAGTGGCTTCCTGTCGAAGGTAGCCATAAAATGTTCAACATCAGTGGCGTCACACTATGGTACTGAAGTCCCATTACGATATGAGCCATTCTTATTGACCCATTCCACTAACGAGATTAACCGCTAGGTGAGCATAACATAGCGACAACGCCGTCTGCCTTTCAGAGCCCACCTCATTACCACGCTACTTAAGTTGACTTCCAACAATTTTGTCTGCATTTCAGAACGGATCTTGTACAGCCCCAGACAAAACCCCCCCATCCAGTACCCCACTGAGCGCAGCACTATCAGCAGTATGTCTCAACACACTTTTATGAGCGTCCGCGACTGTCTGCGTTGTAAAATGTAAATTTGATTACACCATCACCGGCTGCGAGTACGGTAACCCTGACAGTGGGTCTTCGAATGGCTAACTGCCGCTGCCTTGGTGCAGGACAAGTTGCATAAACAGATTCAACCAAAGACAGTGATTACATAATTTCCCGTCCCGGATCACGACTATCGTACCGGCTCACATGCATGCACCCGATCGGTAGTGCTCCTGAGACACAGCGCATAGTGCAGTGTCATAGCTGCGCGCATGCTCCTTTTCCACTTCACCGCGAGGCGGCACATCCCATCCGACATAATCTTCTTGTCGAACCAATGATCTTGGCTAATCTTGCACAGCTACCGCCAGCCTACGGCCTTAAACGCGCTCCTCTCCTCAGATTAGGTGCGCCCGGCGTCGTGCATCACGCGTTATCCTCTCTATTCCCCAGTAACCATCGACAAGTTGGCTTCTGTTCGCCCCACAACTAGACGTACGCCACACGTTCGTGGCAACTTAATCACGTTTGGGGAATCTCTCGCTCTGTCTTTCGAGAGCGCGAAGATGTACGAGGATGTGGCGGCATCTGGAATTGGGTCGTGCTGCTGGATGCACTTGGCAGAACGGAGAAGTAAAAGTGCGGCGGACACCAAAACGGTTGTCGCGAATGTGTTGTCACTCCGCCACACATTCGAGTGCATGCACAATGTCTCTCTATCTGTCTGCCTGTTGGATGTATCTCACTTGATGCATTTATTAAAAGTAATGAATTCAGCCACTGTGCGCGCAAATCTAATCCGCCAGCAAATAGAAATAAAATTAATTTTCAGTAAAAAAAAAACGAACAGAAATAAAAAAAAATGAAAGAGAATGCGATGGCGTTTGGAGAGCGGGCCGCCGACGGCGCTGCGCTGCTGGTGCCAGTGTGGGCACCGAGTGCACCAGGAAATCGTGGTCGGCCTTGAAGTTCCAGATTACGGGCGTACATGTGTAGATAGATTCCTATCCATTCGTTTGCCGTAATTTGATTTTTAGTTTTTATTTCGTTTCTTATTTCCGAGTGTGGGTGCGCTTGCAGATTATGAGGTTTGAAGCATTCCAATCTACACGGATGCATTGGATTGCAAAAAGTGAATTGGAGGTTGGGGACTCGGTAGATTATTCGTTTGTTTCATGATTTCCTGGCAAATTTGAAATAAAATAAAAAAAAACGCAACGCGTGTATTTAGTCAATGTCAAATGTTAGCAAAACACTTTCAAACTCTGTAATTTCTGATACGTCAGATGCAAATAAACGCAAAACAAGGCTCAAAATGCAGACAAGTTTGTTCGTTAAATTTTAAGAAGAGGCAGTAAGGTCCAAATCCTAAAGGCCTTCTGGCCTCAATGGATAACGAACGAAGGGCTGTTGCGTAGAGCTTCGGAAAAATCCATCTTAGCAGATATACAACATCGCAAAAGGAGCTGTATAGGTCACAGTCTTCGAAACTGAGGACAATGCAAGGATAACCATCACTTAGACGATAATACTCTTACTGGAGACGGAACGCAGAGAAAAAACTTCGACAGTGACTGGACTGAAATTCCAACAAGGCCAAAAATTTCAGCAGACATTTCTTTAACCTCAAGACGAAATTGACAAATACACTCACTCACTGGTCTCTTACACTAATAATTTCAGTTACAATCTTCTTCTTCTTCTTCTCATTTTTTTCTGTTTCATATGGCGTCGGGATTCGGGGGGAGGATTTAGGCCTCAAGCAACAAGCCTCTCCAGCTGAGACCAGCTGGTTTCAATTTTACACGCCAAGTTAGTTAAGGTCCTTCTCCTTCTCTGTTCCGCGGTATTGTCCTACTGGTTTGCAGTTGAAGGCTTTTCAGTCTGGACCTGTATTTTTATCCGCTCTATATGGCCTTGGCATTTTAGGCGTTGAATCTGTAGACGCCTGGTTAGGCTCATGTACAGGGCTTACAGCTGATGATTCAATCTCCTTGTCTAAAAACCACCAATGCAAACATGGCAAAATATTGGATGCAGAGCTTTTCTCTCCAAACAGGCTTCTTCATTTTCTCTTAAGATTGTTCAATCTTCAGCGCTAAAGAGCAGGCCAAAGATGATTGTTATGTATATTTAGTTTTAGCGTAGTCTTAAGAAAAAAAAAACAGCGATTGACAAGAGCTGAGACTCAGCACTGACCTGTCGTACTGTTTACTTGGGCGCAGAGGTCAAACAATTGATTCAATAACTTGATAAATGCTTATGGTGATATTCTGGCCAATTTGTGGGTATTGTGTGTCCTTGACGGCATATACTTCGTTTTGTACCCCGTAAATCGTTAAACCTATTTCCGCCGCCTTCCCTTTAATACCAGCAAATGCGTCATTGATAGCTCGCAGTGTTGTCCATGAATGCTCTCAATTTTACCGATTTTTTGGAAAATCGCGCCACGACCGCATGATTTTGCATAAAAAAACGTTTTTTTTGAAAATCTAAGCTCTTGGTGAGTTCTTCAACGTCATCCTGCACATCATGACTCTAGACATGACGTTAGACAGACGAGCTCGTCTATGTACACGCTGACATACGCCCCTTGATGTTGATTTGCATCGCTTGTATGTTTCCAAGATCTGTGACGATGTGATCAATGATGGACTTCGTCGGCCTGAAACTTATCAGTTCGTTGATGAACTGTTTCAGGCGCTCACACAGAACGGCAGAGAAGATCTTATAGACGATGCGTAGGTGACTTATTCCTCTTTTCCCATTTTACTGATCGGGCAAGCAATATGAGATTCCACTCGTCAGGAATGTGGAGGGCATGGCTCTGTGCATCCATGGTAAACCTGTTCATTGCTCTCAACTTGGCAAGATGCCAGCAACGATCACTGATATTGCACAGGTCAACTTGAAATACAGCCTCCGCTTAGAAAGGAATCAAGGCATGCAACAGCTCCATGTCCATGGGTTTAAACCAGAGCTTAATCCTCAAGGTTCGCAAGGAGTTAACTTCCGCACGGTACAAAAAGAACTAGTTCAGAACTGCTACCGCTCTATGGGACAAGAAGAGGAATAAGCACTGATTTTCAATAGCTGTCATCTGATACGGTTATTCCACTTTCGTGTACCGCCAAAATTTAGCCAGAGTATTGTTTTCCAATCTCGAGCAATAAGTAATGAAACTAAAGCCCTTTCTAGAAAGACCTGACTTCTACAACACCTTGACGATTCCTCTCCCACTTTGTGACACAGAAACCTGAATTTTTTTTTAAAGCGGATGACCCTTGTCTTTTTAAAGGAAAGTTCTGCGCTCGATTTTAAAACCTGCTTGCTTTGATTGTATATGAAGGAAAAGATTCATTGATGAATTCTTTAGTCAAGCGACTACGGCCCATATCCAAGTTTTAGCGCTCGTCGCTGCTCGAAAGCCCCTTTAGGCAGCACAGTCTTTAAAATTGCCTATACATCCTTCTCATATCAAAGGATTGAATTGGTTTCTGTGTCTTATCCTGTGTAGGTTTTCGGGTAGTCTTGACCCGAATGAATGCGATTTTCATTTCAGCTTAGAGAGAAGGCAGTTCGTTATAGATGATTGGGGAAAAGGAAGTCCCCCAAACGTCAACGAAGATGCGAAGATGAATAAGGAATGACAGCAAGAAGAAAATTAGACTAAAGTAACAGTAATTAGTGCGCGTTCGGATATGCGGAAAGAGAGTTAATTTCATAGAAAGCAAACATTGCACACCGTCCGATGCAAATCCTCAGGGTCCATTCGAGCTTAAGTTTGTTTCAATTTATGAAATGGACGAATTCACAAGCAACCTCCCCAAAGAGCATGAACAAAAAGAAGAAGAAAAAAACCAAAAGGAACTGACAATAATCGATTTCCCTGTCGTCCGACAAAAATTTCAATTTCTCTCCCAGATATCCATCCCCCCTCCTCATTCTTCAGGGGTAGAACATATTTCGTTCACCATATTTTCCCCACCCCTGGCATAGTTGCTAGCTGCTCCTCCATCCACTTCAGTCCTCCACATAATGCACGTTGCTGATGGTGATTTTTTTCTTAATCTCATTCCTCCAACCTCCTACCCTCCATTGCTGACGCTATGCACCATAAGTACATATTGAGGAGATTCTTCAAATGAGTGGTCTGGGGTCCTTGCAAGCCCTCCTACGCCGCCGCCACCACCTCATTGCATACATGCATACGCCAAACTCGATGGGGGCGGGAGGGAGGAATTGTCCGGGGGTCTAGTAAGTACCATAATAACGGCATAGGATATTCGCACTGCAAGTCAACCCATTTAGTATCGATCACAGTGGTAGTTGCTAGCCGTCGCCCTTCGTAGCGGCTCTTCTTCAGTCCGCCACTAAATATCGACGGGAAGCAGATTACTGCGACGTAGGATGATGTCTGCGGGTCTCTCAGTTTCGGCTGAGCGTTTATGGCGGATACCCAAGAGCGCAAAAAATCTCACAAGTGGGTGTACGAAACCCTGCTGCGGTGAGGCACAGGCACACTGTACTCACACACTAATCCAATTGGGTTTTTTTTAAACTTTTTCCACTCTCTCAAGTGAGCGCGGGGACGGCGGGTGGCGGCGAAGAAGACAGGGCGAATTTGTTGCCAAAGGTAAGGCAGAGGAATTCGGCGTGGCGGCCAAGGATTGGACGGGTATTAGTTGCTTGTATTGTCTATTTGGTGTTAGTGGGTGGGTGGTGGTATGCGCAAGACAATCGTTTTTTCGTAGTTTTCATTTTTCCCTTTTTTGCTGTTCCCCTTCGTTTGCTGTCTACGGAGCTTGGCCTTTTTTTCCAACTCCACTCTCGATGTGTCCTCACGAACTTGGTCTATGCGCAATTTTTCTACGAGCCGTTCTCCTCCTGCTCTTGGAAAGATCTTTTTCCTTCTGCTTGGAGGAGTTAAAAAAAACACTCCCAACCCCCTAACACACACACACACTCATAGACAAGGAAGGGAGCATCTCCTCATTTGGGACACGGAGATAGGGTGCAGAAATGGAGAGAAGAGCAAAATGAACGAGAGAAAAAAATATTTCACATTACCAAAGCAATCGGCTAAGACGAGCGTGGGGTGAGAAGGCTGCCCTCCCCCCTCCCCCCTACGTGGATTACATCCTTCGGGCATTAATGGGGAGACAGACAAACACCTTGCATTTACCAGTTGATCCTTGGGCGGTGCAGAAAAATTCAAGAGAGACACCGAGAGAAGGAAAGAAGAAAAAAAAAACAAAAAAAAAGACAAAATCAATGCTTCGGTCGTAGATGGCAGGACATTAATGAGGGAAGGTCCAGGCCGCACCAGGACTGTCTTACGCCCACACCATGAACGCCCAGTAGAATGGTCAATGCATCTGAGAAAGTGCGCGTGGATGATGTCCGCTTACATTCTGCCCTGCTGGCCAGCACAATACAGATGCAGACTGGAGCGAGGATGCGGGGGTGGTGTCGTCCTCACAGCAAATTGCGTTACTGAGCTGTATGAATTTATGGGATTAATTAAAAAATCCAACTAAGGCAATTTGGTGCGCTATCCTTGGGAACGCTAACCTATGTTAGTTGGCCGGGGCTCTGCTCGTCCTCGGATTGCCCCCTTTCTCTTTGGTAACCCTTCCAAGCATTGTTTCGGATTAAAAAATTATTTTCTGCAGAAATATGAGCTTTCGGAGAATTTTGTATTTTTCTTTCAACTCTTTTCCAACATCGTTCGCTGCTTATTTTATTTTTCTTCTGTCTCTCCGTCGCTTGGAAGCAGTCAAAAAATAAATCGTCCTCCGAGGGTAGACATAGATTAACGAAAATTTAATTTATTTTCGGTTGATACTAGTCATTTCTGTTGACTTTGAGTGGCTTATACGGAACACATTTGCATCTGCACTTAGAATCTTGAAAGACTTTGTTGTGGTTGACATTTTTTGCAACCAGTTGGGTTTAAGAGGTTAGTGGTTAACTGAGAAGACTAAGATTAGTACAACCTTAGAGGGAACTGCAATTTAGGCATTTTGGCATAAATCAGGTTTCCTTGGAAGGAGCTTTTACTGGGCCGCTGATATCAGTCGGTTTCGTTCGCTTTTCTTAAGTTGGCAACAATGAATTAGTTCCCATTTCGGCAGCATTCAAGCGATTTGTCTTTAGTTCGGTTTGTCATTTCAACATAAATTGACTGACGCCAGAGCTTCCAAATTGTGCAAATTGATTAATCATCTCTCTGTTCGGAATACAATACGTATCACGCAATGCGTTCATTTTACGGTCAACATAATCGTCCATCAGAGCAATTAAGGCGATTAACTATGGAACGTTTCTGCACAGCGTTTAGTATTCACGCCGACGTCGTACGGTGCCTACAGCGTGCATCGTCATTGCTGCTGTACAGCGTAGCGTAGACGACCCGAATCAGTCTATCCGCCATTATGCACAGGAATTGCATTTCTGTCCATCCACTTTATTGAAAATTTTGCCGAATGCGTGCTTACAAAATCTAACTCGTGCGTCCAGTGTATGTTGCTCCTCAAAAACTAACAATTTCATGTACTTTACGGATTCGTGGAATAATTGGTCCGTACTTTTTTAAAAACTACGCTGGCTAGGTATATACAGTCACTGGTTGCCGCTATAGAGCCATTATAACTGACTGTGGTTTTAACAAGACTGCTCAACATGTCACACTGCTCATCCCACAATTGATTAATTTGAAGTAACATTTGCTAACCGTATGGTCTAGCGTTACGGATCCGTGAATTGGCCTTTAGGATAGTGTGATTTAACGCCGCTTGACTATTTTATGTGGGTATATGAGAAGTTGCTAGTCTTCGTCGATGCTCTTGTTCGATATTGGTTAAGAGACTCACAAATAGCCAAGAAGCCTAAAAGGCCAGCCGTTGTGGAGACCACTCCACTCCGTGTCTATGTTTATTAACAAAATACAATATTTCTAAAATGATTGACTGGTGTTCGACCTTACATCAATGTATCCACAAGAATGGACTGTTTGTTTTGCTTATAGAGAGGTACAGAAAGATCATCATAAGATAACCTCCGATGTGAGGTTGTGCACTTATTCTTAGACTTCACATTACTTGCTTCGTTTGCCTGCGGTTAGGTAAGGTAACTTTTGTAACACTGTTACGTACTGCATAAAATCTGTAGCGACGAAGAGGACTTAGAATCCGCCGTCTTGAAATGGCTAAAGGGTCTAGTAGGTACTATGCTTAGGAACATCCTGAGATTCATATATAATTCTGAATGATTCTTAATTACGGGATACACCACAAGATTGTATCATGAGGATAAGTAGCTAACAACTTCTTTAGGGCACAATGCATCCTATCTGTTGAACTAAGAGCCTAGAGCATGCAGTGACACTTCTAAAACCAAACCCTCCACAGTATGTAAGTAAGACATGCTATTACTTACTTACATACTTATCAGGCCGGCGATCCATGAAGGGTCAGAGCCTAAGCAATTGTTGCCTTCCATTGCTGACGGTCCTGGGCACGCTGCTTCCAGTCATCAAGGCCAAGCTGTCTTACGTCCGCGATGACTTGGTTTCTATACTGGAGGTTCGGTCGTCCTCTTCTTCTCGAACCAGGAGGCTCAGATTCGAAGACCCTCTTCGCTGGAGCGTTGCTGTCCATGCGTTCGATGTGGTAGAGACAGTGTAGTCGACGGATTTTTGCCTTCCGGACTACATCCACATCCTGGTACAGCTCGTAGAGTTCGCGGTTATGTCTTCTCCTCCATTCACCTTCCTCGCAGATGGGACCATATATCCGACGTAGAATTTTTCTTTCGAAGGCACCAAGAATCTGCTCTCCAGACTTTCTTATCGTCCAGCATTCAACTCCATAAAGCAGGACTGGCAGTACAAGGGTCTTGTAGAGCATGACTTTGGTCCTTCGAGTCAGGAGTTTTGACCCCAGTTGTTTTGACAAACCGAAGTAGCATCGGTTGCCAAAAGTGGTTCTACATCGGATCTCTACTGTGATTTCATTTGTGGAGTTAACGTTTGCCCCGAGGTAGACAAACTCCTTTACTACCTCAAAACTATAGTTGTCAATTCTTCCATTTTGTCCTAGGTGTTGTGTGACGGAACGTTTTTTAGTCGACAGCATATACTTTGTTTTCCCCTAGTTGATCTTTGATCTTTGACATGCTATAGCCGCAGTAAAGTGGGGCTTTCAAAAACCGGTATCAAAACTTAAGTATCGGTCCTTTGAATGAGGAGTTTCTTAACACTTTCTTCTACTTCTTCTTTTACATCTTACAGATTGCACCTGTAGTTTCGCTCGATGTGTGTCCTTTTATATAATGCTACTGTCAGGTATAGACCAAAGGATTAACCAGTAAATGTTCCAGTCTTAGAGACCATTGCTAGTTGCCGCCAGTTGCGCTCTCAGAATTGGTCGGGAAACTTCCGCCACGTTTTAATAAAGGCAGCCAAAGTTACATTGCCTTAATGTCTCTAAATTAGACACTCGCCAAGCTGGATCTCTGACTTCTATACGCACTATTTTCAGATCCATGTCAGATTAAAATAAAAAAATACTGAGCTGAAAGTTTTACGTAGAACTTTTCGCACCACCGAAAACTTCGTCATCCTCTTTTAGCTGTGTCCAGGAAAGGTTTGACTCGACTGCTACAACTCTTCCATTCGAAACATTGTCATAACCTCTTCATCTGCTTAATCGACACAATTGAAGAAGCTTTGGAAGTCATTGCAGCATGCTAAGATAACTAAGCTGGAGCCATTTCTATAGCTGATGTACAATCGAGGACTTTCTTCAAGTGGAACACGTCGATTAACACAGTTGTATTTCTATTCACTTTGTAGAGTAGACTCAATGACACACAGCTTGGTTCTGTTGTTGATGAATTTACTAGACGTGGCTTCTTGCTCTCTGTAAAAGAGGACATACCCTGGATGATGTAAAATCCTCGAGTCTTGCCACTCACTCTTGAATCAAGTGAGGTGCGTCCTGCTTTGTTAATCTAAATTTGCCAGCGACTAACAATGTGGCAATCTGACACTGCCATTTCAAAACATAAAGAAGATTCCCCTAACTGATCTGAAATTCGTCCGCAATTATTCACGGACGACAAAAAGCTGCGCTCCTCATCAAAGCCCGCAAGGCCCAGCGTAATCGTCTAGATAAATTAACTCAATTATACTCACATCGCGGTAGGGTGTTAATGTCATCATCGCACGTATCACTTTCTCCAGCAACGCCAGAAAATATGACCACTGGAGTACATTTGAATGGTCCTTGCACAGAGTTTCAAATCCAATTAATTAATGCCTTCCCTCCCCGGACATGCTTCGCAAATTATATCCACGCCGCCAGAGTCGTCCTCCTCCTCCCCCTCCGCATTGAGCCCGAGACAGCATGTGAAGAAAAACGGCAAAAAAAACCTGAACAGGAATACAAAGGAACACCCAAAGTGGACCTTGGATATTCGCCCCGAAAAATAAAACCACGTTCAGAACCGGTACGAGTTGCGTCTGCCCGGCTCTCAAATTACACGTGTGCGCAGCACTGTGTGCAAGGCTTTAGCCCGGTTAGCTGGCAAGCCATCGCGTGACGATGATGGCTGTTGTAAACTCAGCTAATATGATAGGACACATGGCAGTGCATTGGGATAGGTCCGAGTGCAATGCCCTCTTTAGGGCCGGCAGTGCAAAAAAAAACGAAAAGAGTGAACAACGGCAACAACAAAAATATCGAATTTCAGCAAAACATGTATCGCCACGATTTTAGTTTCCCTTAATTCTGGCCAACGAAGCAGTTGACCAAAACAAATTGCGAGTCCCTAAAATGATGTCGTGCATCGTTGAAGGGCACTCGAGTGCGGCAACTGTGCCGGCCAGTGGTTGGGAAAAATTGAAGAATGTGTAGACTGCAGAAGAATATTTTTGGGTTTCACATTTAGTTTACACTTGGCGTGTCTGCTATAGTTCCTAGAATGGATGGTGTTAGTCAATGCTCTCTACTTTCGATGGGGACTGAAACTAAGATGGATTTGACGCTATTTGGCAAGTCTGCATAATCTCGATGTTTTAAAATGTATTTCGCCTTGAGAAATTGGTACAATTTCATTTCGATAACAAATTTTTGACCTTTTTGGCTTTGTGAGTGTGACCAAAGGCGGGTAATCCATTTTAAAATTTAGTAGCGTCCTCTTAAGCCATATATTACTAAAATATAATCCAAAAGTTTTACAAAAAGGCAAAAGAGCTCCGCAGCACGTTAAAACTTTGAACTAAAGCCTTCCGTGACGAAAAGAAACAACTTTTAGGAAGGACTCAGTCTATGCTGAGATTCTGTACATTGTTGGACGTCTAAATGAACCAAATTCTGTTCTCAGGCAATAAAAGTAAAGGGATAAATAAATTCCACAATGCCGTAGCTTATAATGGACCTCACCTAGCCTCATAAGTAATTACTCGTTTTGTTCACCATATTGATGTCTCACGAATATAGGGAGCCTGCAGTTTAGTGTTGATTAGGAACAACGAGATTTGAGAGACGAGATGAACAATCCAGAATATAACCGGGGACGTAACTACGTTGCTGCAGTCGCAAGGCACGATATCCCACTCGATATTCCACTTTGGATGATGTTCGGTAAAGATGCACTACCCCTTCACTTAGACGCGGTCGGAATAGTGACCATCAAGACTAAAGTCAAACAAAATAGTTGATGTTGACGGTTTATGCGGTTTATGGGAGAGACCCAAGTGGGATCTCATATTACTTCTTCCAGATGTAAAGGGAAGATCTATGCACAGAGCTGATTAAAGCAGCTGGAGATGGTATAGTTCGGCGCATCCATCTACAAGATGTCGTTGGAGGAAAGTATGACCAATTAGTGGAATCTGAGTGTCATCCACAAGAAACGAGACCCTGAGGAATGAGTCTCCTTTACGTCGTAGATATGGTCGATTTTGAATCGGCAAAAGTCAAAAACCGTTCATGAAGAATCTTATAGGTCCTAATTAGTGTAGTGTCAGACCAGGGTAGTCAAGAATTCACCCACATACCCATAACCTATTCGTCGATTTCAAGGGCGCATATGACAATGTCACGCTGCTCAATAAAAGTCGATAATAAATTCATCAAGACAAAAAAAGTTTTAAATAAATTCACGCGCTGTGACTTTGTAAGATTATCTTGAGCAGGTCGTGCGGAAATCACTCGCCAACACGGATGACTTTCACTTGATTGGACAAAGACAGCCAGTCATCAACGAATCTTTTCCTAGGATCGAAACAGGTAAAAAAAGTAGCGTTTGCTGTAATTAAGAAAGGAAGGATGCACAACTACCACGCCTCGGGCAGAGCGTTGCAATGGGCAGCAAAAATGTTGACAAACTTCATTTATCGAAATCAAGTGCAGAGATCAATCTTGTTAACCTCTACCTTTTTGGGACCAAGAAGCAATCGGGTTAAAAACTCACTCTCGAATGACAAAACTGTCTTTGTATAAGACTTTGATCATCCCCATAATCCTCAATGGCGCAGAATGCCCTAAGTCCCGAAAATACCCAAATCCCGAAAAAAAATATTCATTGGAAAAACGTTTGCATTCTCCGAATTAAGTACCTTCTATAAATTCGAAGAGACCTGAAACAGGGGGTCGCACGGGGCATCGTGCCTCTCTATACCTACTCCTCGGAAATGTTTCTTTTATGATTTCGTATTTCTGACTTTTCGAGACTTTGGTGTGATTTGGCCTTTCGGGATATCCCAAAATCAAACCGTGCGATACCCCTCCGTTTGATGTTGGTTTATCCACAGCAGCGGGAAATTCATATTTTCAAATACGTACACTGGTACTTTCCGTTTTTCAATGCGCCCTTTTACTATATGTACTTTGCAAAACTTAGTTTTGAGATTTTAAAAAATTCAGCGTTTTCTATGTTTAACGATTCTTAAATTTTAGTTGTAATTAGGCGCTTATATTCAACGAAATTCTTCGAAAACACCATTTTCCAAAACTTGTTTTCAGATTTTTGTGTACAACAGTGTAGAAATTAAAATGTTGGTACGTTAAGAAATGCTCCGTCATGCTTGGTCATGCAAAACAACAACCGCTGGGTAAGACACATTTTTATACGAAATCGCTTAAAATGTCCAAGAACTATGATGAGTATGACTGCCATGACTAGCAAACATTAAAAGTTTCTAAAAACGAAACCTTAAAAAGTGCGATCGATGCAAGCAATAATTTATGTTGTTCGTTATATACATAAGTTTGAACTGAAATTGAAAGGATTTGTATTTTGCAAAAAGTTACCAAATTCGCCATTTAATTAGCTCCATCAGCGCAACCTAGTTCGTTTATCTAAATCTCAATTCTCACATCTAGCATTCGGCACATCAAAACAAAGTATCCATTCGCGCACTTCGCTTCCATTTACATTTTCCTAAGTTCATTTGGCTGCAAGAGATTTCACGTGCATATTCTCCATTCCAGTCAGCAAACAGACTTCCCTTTGTATCGCATTCCACTTGCCCAGGCAAGTTGCTCGTAAATTTGAATAAAAAAAATCGCACTTTGAGAATTCAGTTCTCATAACTTTCAACTCGGGAAATGACTTTTTTTGGCCTTAAATAGCAAAAATGAACCTCATAAGCAGCCGCCTGTGCATCAGGGCACAGAGTATCTAATGAATGCAATAACGTGCAGGAGACTCATTCCGGGGAGAAAAAAAAAGGCTGAAATTAACAAACCCGTGTTATGTGCGCAAATGGAAGCAGAACAGTAAAAATTTCTATCAAAGCGCAGAGAGAAAGAGGCCAAACAGAGGCACAACTGTGAGGACTCAAGTCACAGGTAAACAAATTAGACTTTTACATGTGCCGCAGTAGCCTTTGCCCACCGTACTGCATACTAGACAAAGAAATTAAAAACATCAGCAAACAGGACCTCGGCACTTTCATCTGCATATGCCGCCAACCGAATTAGTTTGTAGCATGAAACGAGCAAACACCGCGGTGAGGTGGGCTAGGACTGTTTGTTTAGCTTTTTTTTCGCGGGGTCACCATTTCGCGGGACTGACACACACCAAGTCGCTATGTTCAGATTTTCAGCTACACCCTACTTCAATGCATTGCTTGAAAGGCAAACCTAAAAGTTCATTCGCATGGTGAGTGGAAGTCGGACCGTCTTGTTAGGCAGCAGTCCGACCTGATCTTACAGCGTTTCTTAGTCAGAACCAGTCCCTATCTTACAAACAGCTACTCTGTCAATATTCTGCTGCAAAAACCAAGTCATACCCTATTTTGGCGGTGAAAAAGGGGAAAAAATACAGCCGGAGTTCAAATAATTAAAATTCCAAAATAGAAGTACCACCCCACCGCACCCACTCGCCGCCGTTCGGGACACGGCTCTTCATCAGCTTTCAGTGTTAGGAGCAGTGTCGTACGTTGCTATTCATCGCCGTGGCGCGTTATGAAGAGTGCCATCGGTCGGCACTTCTCTCGAGGGTCGTCGCTTCGCGCCCTCAAACTGCCGCTAAAAGCCCATAAAACCCCCGATGGGTATAAATAGGCCTTTGTTTTGGAGCCCGCAGTCACGAATATTCGCAATGAATTTTTATTATGCCACCGCACCCCGCACAACCGTCCGCCCCGCAGTGTATCCTTTTCAGGGCTGTTTTAGTGGAAAATTAAAACAGATTGCATATTTTTATTTTTCAATTCGCTCGCCCGCCTCTTGTCGTGTGTTTCAGTTTTCTTCTCTTTTCCCAATCCTCTGTCAGCTGAGGTCTGTTGTTTTCAGTTAGTTTTCGAGGCACCACCGGCGGGACACGGCGACGGCGGCTTTCTGCGGAATTGATTGCCACCATTGCCGCTGGAATTATACATGAGGGGATGATGGATTTACAATCCGTTCGGCAATGTCCTACAATTGGATGCATGCACACGTGTGTTGGTGGGGTGCATTTATTGTTTCTGAAGTGCACGGCAACGGTGTGTGCGGCATGTTTTTCAGTGACAGAAACCGAAACCTGCCTTCCAAGTGAGAATGTAGCCTTTTTTCGGATACCGGGGGGAATTGCATTCAATGGCGCTGACGTTCTGTGGAGATATTAGGTGCTCTAAATCATGTTAATTAGACTGGAACACGATGGCAGAGGCCTGTTCTTGATTCGGCAGGGGTAGGATGTGGCGGCAGTGCTTAGTTTTGAATATTCATGAAGTTTAGGAAAGTTTTGCTTTTTTTTCTCTTTGTTTTAGGATGGCCGCTGGCGTCATTCTCAGTGCAGTTGTTATGCGCCACATGCAATATGTATGTACATATGTATATGCACACTTGCGGTATTTTTAATTACTCTTTATGTGGGGGTTAAGTCTTTGGGTCTCGACGGATTTAAATATGCAAATGCCGTGAAAGGTAAACACAAACGAAGCCAACTTCGACGTTCTATCATAAATTCCTTTGATCTAGAGTGCCGGGAACCGAATGGAAATGTGTTCAGGCAATCTTCCGTGTAGAGGCATCATTCAAAATGTAGATTACAGTCGAATTGTGTAGAGCTTAAAGGCAAAGCTAACCATTCGATTTGATTTCAATTTGTATTTGATAAAATCAAAGGAAAAGGAACACATGTATGCAAAATTTCCTGGAGAAGAGAAAGATTCCACAGAAAAATTACAGTTGGGCAAAAGCACGTTTTACTCACACAAATCTGGTTTCGTTCTTCTTTTTCAATAACATTGCTTGCAATATGATGACGTACTTAAGTGCGAGAATAGATTGAAATGTGCGAAAAACACAAATTGTGCGATTTCAAATTTTTGAAATTCTAGTGTTCATATTTTACGGTCTTTGGCCAAAACCACTGCAATGTGCCAAGCCAGAATTCTCCAAACAATGTTCATTGTTCATTCCATTTTCAGACCTCTTCATTGTGTATTTTTTTACATTTAGGTGCGTCGGTTTAAAAACTGAAAGGAGACGACACAGTTTTGTCAGCTCCAAAGCTTCATAGATCTGTAAGGGATATTCAGATAAAAAGGAGAAACAAAAACGTCACCTTACAGGAAAGTCTTGACAACTCTTAAGGCTAAAGGAAAGAGGTTGGAACGTGATCATTTAAAATAGGTTATTTTTCCTAATAAGCATTATAAAAGGTTTTCTAATAAGGACTTGACAACTTGAGGTATTTAAAAAAAACTTCATTATTATCCTGAAGTACAATCAATCATCGTTGCATTTGCATTTATAGCAGACACGTTCATTCGTTGGAACCACTTTGTAATGACTAAGCTACACTTTTTGGTCGAAGCGACCATTACTTCGTGTTCAATGTTGGCTCCGAGCTTTTTCAACGTCTTTGCCTTGTCGCCAATAACTAATAACTTAACGTAGCCTCACAGAGAAGAGCCAAGCGGCGTTATATCCCACGAACGAGGCGGCCAATCGACTGACCCATTTCTTGAGATGACGCACTCACCATACTTATACTTCAATAAATCGATTGCAACGTATGCTGTGTGGCTTGTGGTATTATCCTCTTGAAATCACATACATATCTTCCAAGTCCATATCTTCCAATTCGGTCCAAAAATAATCGGTAATCATGGCGCGATGACGCTGACGAAGAAATATGGCCCAATACCTCAGCCTTCATGAAAACTGCTTCAAGCAATAATTTTTTGGATTCGCAATAACGCACATTTTGCTTCTTGACGAACCCATTGAACCAGAAATGATCTTCGTCACTCAAGATGATTTTACAATGAGTTAGTTACTTAGTTTAAAATTAATTTTATTTTCGTAAGAGATAATTTGAAAAGATTAATTACAAGTCTAATTGGTTTGGCCTATGGGCGTCTACCAGGTTTGATTTTATGACGAAATTCATCATCTTTGTCCATGGGCTTCAATTCTTGAGTTAGCTTGTTCTTACAGGGGTGTAAACCAGGATCCTTACGCAAAATGCAACATAATGTGAACTGAGCGTTGCCCAACTCTTTTCAACTCTTTAGAACGCCGTGGAATCGACTAAATTCGATTAAATTCGGTCGTTTGTTACGGACGCCTAAACGCAATATTTTTCTTTTTCACACTTCGACTGGCCCGTCATATCACTGGCACGGCAACATCATACCAGGAATACCAGGATTCAAATGTGTCCACTAAACTTGTTATTGCCTGTCTAATTGGGCACGAATTACAATTGCAAGTTGCAAATAACACTCTTAAGATTTCCTTTACAATTACCGACTATGAAGTAAGTTTGCACCCGTTGCTTGTTCGCGTACTTAACCGTGGTGAAAATGTTGAGTTTAATGAATATGTTGACAGTGACAGTGAATGAGTGCGTTTAAAACTTAAATTTAAAGTTGACCCTGTCCCTCTTGAAAAACCCTTGGTATTTGTATGTACATATATGTACACGGAAGTAAAGCGACTGTCAGTTTATATAGAATTCAAAATTGAAAAAATACTTTTAAGGTTTCGTTTTCAAAGAACAAAATCCGTACGATGTCTTCGTCCGTTCATCTTTCTTATTATTGAATTGACAATTAATTGCATTTTATTTTAAATTAGTTAACAAATAACAATCAAATGTTACATTAAGGGTGGCTTCCATTTTTTACTTCGAAATTGTAGATTATACCGTATTGGGTGGGAACATTTCAACAATTTATGTTTTAGGCTTTCTGATTCAAAAAGTTTAGACGTAATTGGTCACAAGTCATTAAGCATCAATGAGGAGGAGAATGTAGTAGACAAAACGCAAACTCCGCATCTCTAAATCGCGAAGGTCAAAATAATCTCCTTATTTAGCTTCAAAATGTTTCAAAAGTCCCTAGGTTTCAGATTATCCTTTTTTGTACGCCACTGTAAATCTTCCACTCATCACCGCAACGCTATATTTGGTATGTGTCTCAGTTAACATGTGGCGTGAACATCAAACAACTCACTACGCAAATACTGGAATTTGCTCAAATAGCTTCCACATTCTGCTAAAGAACGTTGCCAGACTTCATATCGCATCAACATTTCCCATCAAAAACAATACAGCACATCGCCACATCGCCACTCAATGCACACAAGTTGCGTCAGATTAAGGGATTCCATCTAACAGAGACATAGTTGCCACTAAGCCGTCTCTTCTCACGTCTCTTTCACCGAACCAGATTCCCACTACCGTCATCAGAAGTCCCATCACCAAACCGGCGAAGAGTACAAAGAGGAAAAGGAAAATCCGAAGAAAAAATTGTCAACATAAGTTATGCGTAAATAATGAATATACATATCTGCGCGATATTTGCTCAGATCAAGCTACTGCTGCAGCTTCGGATGTTGGCGATGCCTTCCCGCTGCAATTCCACAGGCCATTCAGGGAGCGGCAAGTACACACCATCTAAGAGCTACAGCCGCTCCAACTGTTTGCCTCCGTGTTTTTGGAAGCGAACAAAAACTCATAAAACAACATCGAATGTAATGTCATTTTCCTGATGATGCCCCATCCCTGGGCCCGGTCTCAAGATCGCACTCCGCCAATGATGATGATGATGATGGTGATGCCTGATGGTGGCACAAAAACTAGACCTTTGCTAGAAAAATGACGTTACGAACATAAATGTGACAACATTCCATGTCGTTCACTATTGTGGCAAAATGAGCCTTCTCCCAGATACCACCGAACACCGACCGCCCGACCAGCGTCCAGTCGCCACCCCATCCGGGAGAACCTCGCATTAGCCAGCCTCGTCTTTAGGGCACCACTCACCGCTCGCCGCTCGCCGAGCACCAGCAACATCCGCTTTCGGTGAGCACACATTTTTGCTGTCGAAACTTAATATGGGCCTTTCGGCCGCAACTGCAACGCGATGCGAATGTCCTCTTAAATCATAGGTTTTACCTGGTAATTTCATCGCGCTCTCCCTGCGCGCTCCCATGGAACGGATTGGCTTCATAATGGAGACCGCACCGAAATCCACGCATGCGTCCATCGCTCCTGCCCGTTCCATACTCTCATTATGATTCTCACTTGTGCAAGACCTTCGTTGCAAAAAAAAACAGTTTTTCCCGGCAATCTGGCACTGGCACCGGCACTAGCGTTGGCACTGGCGCAGAACCGCTGTTGCGTCGCCCGCCAGCCCACCGCCGCCGCCATCAGCTGCAGCCCAAATGTGTTGGGCTTGATCCGTTGCTGTTATCTACGTATCTTGTCTTTCGTTCCTTCGGCTACTGCGCGAACTAGTACTTGGCCAAACTGCTTCGCCGGATGGAGTTGGGGAAAAATGTGTTTTTTGCTGGGCTTTTGTTTCTAGCCGGTCGGTGCCCAGTGGTGGCTGCTGCCTTCTGCAAGATGTCGTCTTTGATCGGACTCCACTGGATGGCTTTCGATGGCCTATGATATGCGGCAGATGCTCTACGCGTTGCCTTCCCCTTGCCGCCGCTCGACGCTTTTCGTATATTAAATAGTGCGCTAGGGCATGGAAGCGAGAAAGAAGAAACGAACTGACGACAAAATCGACGAATGGACGATGACGATGACGGTGAAGACGACAACGACGACAACAACAAAAATGGGAACGGAAAGATGCGATCAGCGTAATTGTAGCTCAAGTGTTCGATGTGCATCTACTATGTACGTGTGCAGAGTGAGGTAGCTCCGGTGGCCGGGCCACTTTTTTTTAAGCGTATACTTAGTTAAAATGGATTTTTCTATAAAATTCCAGGCTGCTGGCGAAATTTATGTAACATAAGAGCTAATCAAGAAGACCTGCAGAATTGGATGATGTTGTGCAGGTGAAATTGTCTGCGGCAGAACCGCTTTTTGTTAGTGCTAAACGTTTTCGTTTAGAGCCTAGATGGGAAGGAATGCGCGCTTAGAGAATAGAAAGACGTTGATGGGCAGGAGTACGCGGCCAACCATTTTGGCCTGCGATCGAAACTGGAATTTTAAGTTTTAATTGTAACAGTCAACGTCAGCAGCCGGCCGGTCGCTGATCGCTTCTGGCCGCTCGCTGCTCGCTGATAGAATGAATTTATCGGCGTATAGCGGTGATGGAACGTTTGGACTTTGAAGTTATTCTCCGTTGAAGACGATGACTTCGCGGTGGAATGATAAATCTTTAGGCGGAAGGTGGTAGTGACTGAATATGGAGAGGAATTCCGCTCCATAGGAGTTTCTTAGGAAATCGTTTTGCTGCTCAGGTGGACTGGTCAGGCACTTTAAGTGGGTGTGAATTATCCTCTTATGCCAAAAAGGAATCGAAGAATTTTCCGCGACTCTATGATTTTAGGAATCGTATAAAAATGGTAAATGGAATTAGAATTGCGGTCATTATCATTTGCGGAGAGCTTGTGGCGGGAATCCGTTGACATTGACTGGTGGGTGATTTTAAGCCTCACCTCTCAGAGGTATGCACCAAGACTGCTGCTTGGTGTCAAGCGTTTGAATTTTGGTCCGAAGTTTGTTAAGTTTTCAAAAAGCACCGTGGGCAGAGATTTCGAAGGAAATAACGTTCCTACATTTCCTTGACGTTTCTCTGACAACTGACACTTCGAAAGAAGTACAATCTGGAAATATTGTTGCGGGTCAACGGATTCCTGGCACAGAAATGGCCGTAACTTCCAAACACCTTATCTTGGTCTTTGTTTGAAGCCTAACAAGCCTCTGCTAACGTTCTTTATCACAGAATGGCTGTTAAAGTGATATTTCTGAATAATATTGCTTTGCCACGGACTAGAGGTATAGAGGAAGAGAGACAGAGGAGGTATCGTTGCATATTGGTCTTAAATGACAGTGGATTCTTATGGCGAGGAACATGAATTTGGGGAGAGAATATTCATGTGGGGCGACTAAAAAACAAGTTTGTAGACTTAACTGTGTTTGCTTAAGGAAAAATTGTCCTGTATTCGGAGCGAATCGTGTGATGCTAGTGAATTCTTGATGCTGACAGTGATAAAACAGTGACAAAGACGTGTCTTCTTAGACTCATGTCGGTGGCGGGCACAAATTTCAGAAAATGTTTCGGAAGTAACTGGACACAGATGTCCTTAACTGAACACTTGTAGATGGTTGACGGGGATCTGTAGACCCCCCTGAGATCTGATTTGAACTGTCGTTCAGTGCTGAATACACTCACTTGATCCAGCTCGACTCGAATATCGCGTACTTTTATCTTGGGAGATCGCTTTAAGACCTTAAACTGGCAACAAATTTCTGAGTTTGGCTGATTGAACTTTTCTGTTTCTTTGTTTATCATCATCCACCCACAATCAATTCAGCGGAGAATTGATTCGGTGTCACTATGTCTCAAGAGAAACAAGAAACTCTGCGTTCGATTAGAAGAAAATGAGACTTACAGCCAGCTATAAACAGCTTTTAATTGCTCACATCCTTGCGATCATCGACGAAATTAGTGCCCAAAATTGGACTTAGACTTGATTATTCAAAAAAATTAGACAATGGCGTAAAGAGGACTCCACCTCATCCACATCTCTATAGCCTCTACAGTTTAACCGTTTCAGAAGTTAAATGCATGTCATAGGTGAATCTACTCTTCTCTCGATAAAAAATTTTCTTCCACACCGTTCTGAATGACCTGATATTGACCGAACTAACGCTAGTATTCTTCAGAAGTACGATTTGCCTCTGTTAATCTTACTCTTGTCTGTTATTTCCTTTCCAATACATTTCCAATACATTCCTGATACAAATACCCTCAATATTTCAAATTTGTTCTTTACTTCCTTTGAGGCCATAAACTTGAACTAGCAACGTATGTTTGGCACAACAAAATTGGCAGCACAACATACCCCATTGAGTAAAAACAAAATAATTTAATTTTCTGCTTCTAAAACTCAATGCTGTCTACTAATATTATTTAAGCGTTTTCAAAATAATCTCCCATTATTCCATATAACTTGTGATGTTGAAACCGGAAAATTTGGCATCATTGAATTGGAACGTCACATAAGGATGGAAAAAATTATACGAAATGCTCAGGTTCTTTAAAATAATGCAAGAAATGTTTCATTCCCCCTTTTTCGGCTTCAACGCATAAGGTCAATATAAGCTTAAACTTAAGTATGTTGCTCTCGGGTTTGGTACTGTCACAGCCTTTCTACACCTACCGCGCAGAATCTTCAGGCGAGTGACAAACTTCATTAGAGTCAGTAATATTGCTTAGTTAGTCTTTATCACTGTTTTTAGAAAAGATGCTCAAATTAGTTGATTCCAATTCAAATCATTGCGTTGAAATTCAACTCCAAATAAATTCTTTTAAGCAAACTTTGTACAAACATATGAAAATACAAAAGACTCTAAGCCTGTCGAAAAATATGCACAACAAGGTCCACCTTCGACTTTTGTTGGTAGTTCCAAGCGCAACACGGATTTCTTGTAGTCTGTAACGCCAACCTATTTGTAAATTTTTAAGGTTTCGTTTTCAAATAGTTAAAATAGTTCAAATAGTTGAACTTACTTTTAACAGTTTTAAAAATGTAATTGTGGCCATGACGATGTCTAAGGTATCCGAAGGTCCAAAAGCGACTCGTGTCTTGCGGATAATGCGAATAATGTACATATATTCCCAAAGCGTCAATCCTTACTGGTGTATTCACAAATACCTAAGATTTTAAATATTCCTAGAGAAAATAGTCCAATGGCGGTTAATTTACCGCAACAAAATTTGAAATTAAATGCTTACTAAAATAATGTCGCAAAAAGCCGTCTTTTTGAAAGCTCACTAAGACTACATATGTGCGAGTGCTCATAAGTACGGCGTTATAACGATTGCCATTGGAGGTCACATTGATATTTGCTTCATACTTATCATTGGTCCATATGACCAATAATTCCACCAGCCCATAAACCACGGCCCAAATACGGAAATTTCGTATATTAACGTACCCAATGAGTTTTTCCACGATGACTTACCAAGCGATTCTGAATAAAATTGACAAAGCAGTATGATAGGACTCACAAGTGATCCGTGTAAAAAGTCTTTTATTGATCAAACCTCACGAAGAATTATTTTTTGTCTGCCTTCACCGCGTCATCGATTTGCGTATTTATGTTTGAATTATTGCATAAGCTTGAATTGCTTGCATGCAAACGAAGCCCTTTGCGATTGAGCATAACTCACACACTTCCAGTTCATTTTTGAGGTCATATACGCACACCGTTATCAGGCAGACCGCAGTTTATTACCCCTGTGTTTCCCATGTTTACAAATAATTTCTCCGACAAGAGAATTGAAGAATCTGCATTACCCCCCACCCAGAACAACCTTCAATGACGGTACATCTCCAATTTCGCCCGTGGGATACAATTTCCAGACGAAACTCGTTACCAAATGCAATGAAACTCCTTCCCATTTCAATCAACGTAAATTCATGTCGAACATATTTATATGATCCGCCATCATTCACGCTGCTAACTATTCTTGTTTTCGTTGTTGCCCGTCCGTCCGTCACATGGCATATCGGATTTATCCAGAAGTATCGGAGCTCGCTCGAAATCTGCCTATTCCTAGGCCAAAGATGTGTGTGGAGGCAACAAAAGAGAAACAGCCCATGCCTCAGTGCATCCAGTATGCACGCCAGCCCTAGAGGTAACCGAGAACCCAAGTTTAAGGTCTCGAAAGCGCAGCGCAGTGGATGAGAAGAAAAATAAACGCAAAACTCTGCTCAGCTGCCAGGCCGCATTTTCACAGCGAGACTTATACGCGCCCATACGTGGAAAATCAAAACCAAAGTCAATAGTGCATAAACGCAATCAAAAGTATCAAATGGAATATGATGCCTGTAGCCGCAAAAGTTAATTTTCGCACTGGCATGGTAGCAGGGCACCGAGAAACCCAAACCCGAATCCGCATGCGTATATGTGTGTGGACGGGTGAGAGATGCAAAATCGAACTAATTCTTAATTTACGACGGGCGAATGCGAACATCTGCGAGAATGGGGAGAAGCCGGGCAAACGTCTTACTCAACTGCATTCACATTGAGGTAGGGAGCTCGCCGGCTCCTGGCGCTTGCATCGGACTACATCCAAGCGGACAGGTTGATATCTTCGCTGCACTTCTTGTGTCCGTCTTTGCGTTGGGTGACGTCTCATCGGAGGCAATCGAACTGAATGCTGTTGAATTGCATGCATTTCGTCATGTGAGAGCCTGTGAACGTGCCTTTTCCACTGGTGTTCGATGCGTTCTTTCGTTTTACTTGGGCTGGGTGTCAGTCAATTCTTATCCAAGGCTAGATAAGAGCGGAATGCTTTCATTTAAGTGGACGGGACTAGGATGTACAGCAATGCTCAATGCGCATTCAGATTCAGATTATTAGTAGTCGGAAACTATCTGAGGCGATTCCCTTCATTTAAGGGAAATTTATGAAATTGTTTACTTCTGTTGTAAAGGCTCTTTAAGACACACAGGAGATTACCCCGCAACAAAATAGACACTCGATAGGACTCCCGCCAGCGAATGTAGAAGTAGATTATAACTGATTCCAGTCCAATTTTGTGAAGTGCTCTTCTAGCCGCCCAATTTTGCGATTTCTTCTTTATCACATCAAATGTGCATGCAGCGCATCCACATCTGTTAGCAGTCAACTACAGCTAGCACCGTATGTGTTAACCGCTTCAAATCTCCTAAATGAAAAATTTTCTGAGTTTTTAAAATTTCCCTGGCACACAAACTATTTAAAACAAGAACTTAATCTTGTCTTCCAAACGATTATAGACTGGGCCTCAACCAACAAGCCTCTCTAACTAACACGATCTCTTGCCAGATGCCTCCAGTTGCGCAATCCGAATTGTGGAAGTCCTTCTTTACTTGTGCGACACATCTCAACCTAGACCATCCTCCTTGACGTTGTCTCAATGGATCGGATTCGATGACTTTTCCGACTCTAGCAGTGGTTTCCATACGCTCTACATTACCTAACTATCTATCCAAAGCCGACTAACCAGGCGCATGCCACCGTATAGCGCATAAAGTTCTTCGTTGGATATTCTCCTTCAGATGCCATCAACGCAAACAGGACCAAAGATCACACGCAGAACTTTTTTGTCGAAAAGTCTAAGGGCTTTCTCGTCCGCCTCGTCCAGTGTCCGCGCCATAAAACAGGACTGAGATAATCAAGCTGCTATACAATGCCAGCTTAGTCTTTCGAGAGAGTGCTCTGTTACTCAATTGCTCCTTAAACCCAAAGAAGCACCGATTGGCAAGAGTTATTCTGCATTTGATTTCGGTACAGATTTGTTTCTTTTTACAGCAGATCCGAGGTAGATAAAGTCCTTGCAGGTGGGATATCTACCAGCTTTTTTTTAAGTCATATGTTGTTTTGTCACTGAAAGACGCTCACGCGTAAAAAAACAAGTCGATTCAACACTTAAAAAGCGTTGGGAAACAAAACTGAGTTTTCAGTGCTCCGTCTAGACGATATCAATCGGACACTTCAGAGCTGCAATTTGACAACTTTGGACTTTTTTTTTTGAGGGGAAGTGAGAAGAACCGATGTTATGCGATCAACTTAAAATTATTAAAACGTTTAAGGTCATCCAACAACCCGTGAGGTACACCCATCACAAGGTCCTTGATCAGTACAGTAAAACCTAAAATTCTTCATCTTTAAGACGCTCTTCGGCTTCGAAGCTAAAATCACTACTTTTAAGGCGCCGAAACCACTCTCTGCACGATTTATCGGTCGGAGCAGATTCATGATAAGCTTCTTTAAGCATTTGATGGGCTTCAGCTGCACTTTCTTCCAACTTAAAAAGAAAATCAAAGCTTGCCTTAAGTGCTGTTTTTTTTAAGACAAATCCTGGCATTTTCTTAGAGGCAAGAAACAATGTTGCTGTTTAAAATAGACGCTGATGCGCAGTATTTATTGCTAACAAGTGTCACATCTTTCCAATAAATCAGCCGTTGCTTCTCAAACCAGTCACAATTTTCAGGTGGCGCCATCTTTTGCAAGCATACCGAATTCATTTGTACCCTCAACAGATAAATACGTTAGCTAATAAGTAAATTGTACTTCAATATGTTTTGCAATTTCTTCCATTAAATTCTGTCAAAAAAACAAAAGAAGAAACGAAACCATCTATACGGGAGTGGTACTCACACTTTTCATATAAGTTTTTCTCTGTGCTTGCATATAGGTGCTAAGAATGTGGTAGCTTTTGATTATTGAGTTAGTTAAGTTCAAAATTAAGGCACTGCGGATAATCTTGCACTTTCCAAACTCTTCTTACCTTCCTCTTTCTACCTATCGCTCCCAAGGAGTAGTCATCAATCGCAATTCCAATTATCACTTAACAAAGGTAACTACACCTTAAATCAACAGTCCTAGAAAAATTCGTTTTGAATTCCCCAAGCGGCGGGTGCATCTTAAATCACCGACGCCGTTGTTGTTCATGAGACAAATTTCAGTTCAATGACGTCAGAGGCAATGCATGTAGTCGCACTCCTTGACACATCGCGCTATTCATTGCGGGTCAACTCGACACTGAGTCCAAGGTATAGCTGCGCCAAGTTTGCAGCCGCACGATGTGCATTTGCATCTGCGGCAAAAATTTCTTCAGCCAAGATTGCGATCAGATTGATGAGTGAAATAAAATATCTTCCAACGCCTTATCAACAACAACGAGTTTCGGAGCCAGCGAACGTTGCGCACACACAAAAAACGCCTTTGAAATTTGTTTGCAAAAAACAGACGACTGGCTGGTGAGAAAGAGGCTGGTGGGGGTGAATGTAGCGTAAAACAACAGAAACGTGAGGAGGGGCCATGGAGGAAGAAATATTGCCGCACCGGCACACACCATAACCGTTGTCGGAGCCTGGCCATGAATGGCCGAATGGATGGCGGACTCACTGAGCTGACGCACAAACAACGCAACGACCGACGTAATGTTCATCTTTTGGATACACTAAGTACCCACCGTCCACCAGCCACCAACCACCATCTTCATCGTCATCGCGGTCGTCGTCGTCGTCGTCGTCACCAGGCAAAGAAAGACATTTCAGCTGTCCATGTCGTGTTTTGGTATTTTTCATCTTGAGATTGGTCAGTTCTTAGCTCCCTCCTGCCTTGGTCCGTTCTTCTTGGCGACTCAGTTTTTGCGTGTGTGCACCAAGATCGAGCGGTCAATCAACAGAAGATCAATGCGAAGATGACGATGCGATGCTGACGACGATGATGGAGGGGAAACAGCGTTTAACTGGGGCCACTGAGGACCGTTCTTTATTTTGCTCAGCGATTATTTTCTTGAGAATATCTGCCGCTTCGCTCGCCCCATCCGTTTCGCGCGGTGTGTCTCGGTGCGCGCGTCACCGTGCCGGAGTGCGTTCAACTTTCAGCAAGATAATGGCAACGTTTGGTGTTTTGTTTTCGAATTTGTCCCCGTCGATTAGTACACGTATCGCGCCGCTGATCGTGCTGGCCGACGTCGTTAGCGCGGGCAGGGGCGCACGGACTCGGCCTGCTACTAAAAATATTCGGGGAAACAAACAAAATGCTGTGGCAGCGAGGGCGGTATCGGCGGGTGCACCCGCAGCGATACTAAAAATAATAAACGGTCTTCCTCTGTCGGACGTGTTGCTGCATAACTGCTACCGTCGCCCACCACTGTGTGTGCAGGCCGCAAAGGCCAACCGAAATGTCCATATCCAGGCAGCCATCAGCGGCTGCAGAAGTCCGTCTAATTGCTATGCACAATCAACATTTGGACTGTCAATCAAATTCGGCTAACTCTGTCGTGTTCGCCGAGAGCGTGTGCGCGTGCGCAAGTGAACCAAAACAGGCAGGCGCAACGCGCAATACAACGAAGACACACAGTGCGGCGTGGCGACGGTGCGGTTGGTTATGACGCTATGGGAGTCAATCGATTTTGCGGGATGGCCAACGTGTGATTGGAATGAGCGTGACGTCGCCGTTGTGTTGCGCTGCTTCTGTTCTGCCAGATTTACATGCCCAGAGGCGTGGGGTGCATCGATCGACGGTGACGCGAAGGCATTTCTGCGCGCTGTCGTCCAATTGGCTTGTCAGCACCGGGGTCCATTGATGGCCATTTGCATAACTGGATCGATTTGAGTTAGTGATCTATTTCAGAGTTTCCGAATGAGCCGGGCGTTAGTTTAGCTTGTGGTAGGTCGTCAGATGGTATGTGGGATGACTGTTGCTGAGGCGTGAGGAAAGTGGGCTCTGTCAGTTGTCAGAGCGTTTTGGGGTGGGAATCGATCTTTTCGTGGGACCTACTATTGTGTCCGCTTTGTGACCGTCATAAATTGAAACGTGACCTATTCACGGTTTAATTGATTTCTTTGCTCAGAAGCGTTAGTATATGAAGTCTGGGGACTGACGTCTTACAGAACTACATCCCCCTACATGAAATTTCGTCACATTCACTAACACATCAGTATGTCCGGGGGGAAAACTCACAAGTGCACATTAATTCATTCGCACTAATTAATGTGCGAACGCATTCGACAAATCCTTCGAAGTCATTCCCAACCGTGGCCCAGACGCAACAAAACCGCATCTGTCCTCGTTGTCTGTCGGCAGAGCGGTGACATTGGTTCCACTCCCCTGAACCGCACACACACACACACAGAACAGGAGCTTTGGCGACTACTTTTGATGTGGAGTCCGACCAGTGCAGGACCGTCACCAATCGGATGCTACGCCGGCCGCCGTCATTGTGGCATCGTTTCGCTGATACATAAATTCGAGACCACGTCAACATGGATCAATCTATGAGTGAAAAACTTGAGAAGTTGTAAAGTGCTAGGCTTGCTCGGCGACTTGCGGCAAGGATTCCATTCCCTGCGTCCCTTGCCTCACTGCTGATGTTGCTGGTGCCGCTGACGTCGACTTGGTCGTCAGTAGTGCGTTTCCTCCTCCCATTCTCTTCGATTTTGTTTTGCGCATTTCGTATTATTATTTTCGTTTAATGTTCTCGAATTGCAGTTGGAAGTCAGTGACCGATTATGTTTCTGGAACCAGCACCAGCCCAAGTCATTATTCTCTTGGTGAAGTATATTCTTGAAGCTATTTACCTGTGGGTTGCATTCTGCTTTCCTTGCCCTTGTTGTTCTTTCCGTTTTCTCTTGTAGCTTTGTTCTGCAATTTTTTCCCTTCTGCGTACTGTGGTCTCTTGCGTGCGCGTGAAAACGCACATAAAATACCAACGTCCCCATTCCCAGCTACTGAAACGTATAACCTATCTTTGTTTAATCAATGCGTTGTGAAGGGCTGCGTTTGGTTGGGCCAGCCTGCCGTGTGGAGTCTGGCCGTATGGATGTGTTCTACATTTTGTTGTTGTTGATTTATTTCTCATAAGTGGACTCAATATAATCGCGTTCCCCGGTGAATCGAGGGGATTTCTCTAAGGAACAGTCTGCTAAGTGTTTTAATTTCCTACCCGGAAATGTGCATGAGGCAGGAGTGTGGTAATGTGTGATGTATGTGTGTATACTCATTTTGAATATGGTCCAGAAGACATTTTTTTAAATGTTAAGTGACAGCAAATTTCAAGCTATATCCGTATAGACGTTAATCATAAAGAAATATCGTTAGGATGGATTACAGGAACTCTCTCTTATGTTCCTACTTTTCTCCGTCTAGATGAACACATCAAGAGGATTCTGATGAATTTAGATTTGGTTCACTGAAAATGGAAAAGATGATAATTCAAATGGAGTTTTAGTTTACCTCAAAACGTTATTTAAATCTTTGAACTGTAAGTTGTTAAACAAAACGGACAAACGTAAGTATGGTCTTGTAAACCATATCTCTGAGCAAGCTAGAGCACAAATAATTTTTTCAAAACACTGTTATACTATGCAAGAAATAAAATATCTTTTCTCTCTTTCTCTCTCTCTGTTGGAAAAAATTCTATTGTATAAGAATTTGTAGAGTAGGCAATCCACTCTGAGAATCACACATTGGGCATACTTTGTTTCATCCATATTCTCCAACCAGATCATCCTCATGAGCTTTAAATGGAACTGCGGATAGTTCGTCCGTTAGCTTTGTTCCACTTAACTTTAATACTATATTCATACCAAGCGAGGTCTAGAGGATTTATAAAATTTCTCCAAGTCTCAGAGATTTCGCAAAACATTTTCAGGGATTTTAATCTAATTGAAATCTCTTTTAGCTCATTTATCCGTGGGAGGTGGTAAAATAAACCACCCAATGGCGTGACGCTGAATTTAATGCTAAAAGATGTTTTGCTTGCTCTCTCTATGGTTTGTTTCTAATCTCAACACGTTATGAACATTTTGCAGAGTAATAAGTATGTCAACGAAAATCCAAAATAATAATGAAATCCTGGAGGAGAGCAAGTACAGTGCGTTCAGTTGGTCCCCAAAATAAGATTGAACAGTTGAACCAGGAATAAATGGTGGTCCAGTGAAAACGCACAATTATTATGATAAATAAAGCAATAGGTTTTCAAAGTACTATGTTAATTTTGTTTTGCTATGATAACCGCACCAAAAAGTCACTATTTATAGATAGATCGGCTTTTCAACAATAATTCGTTGATTCTCATTTGGCCGAATACGGAAGTTCTCCTTATTAAAGACTCCATTTGGTCGATTATACTGACAAAAAAAAAAATTACGAAGTGCACGAAATGGCCATTTTTCTAAAAGGCTTCAAGAAGCTTAAAGCACTGTCCCATTCCCCATGATTGAGTTTACCAAGAACTATAGCAAAGAAATCTCAAATTGAGTTGGGCAAAACAGCTTGACGAATGTGACTCACAATCAACAAAGTGCGTTACGATTGCACCAGTAGATTAGAAGAGGGATCTAGAGTTCCTATGGATTGGTACATACATATCCAGGCGAGCGAAACACAGTGGAAGCAACAACACAGCGGAAAAAAAGCTTAAAGAACGTACCAATGGTCTTCTAAGTCTAATGTCTTTTTTAATATAATAAAATTCGGCCGATAGTTTACTCTCCCTACGCAAAGCAAGCAAAATATAAGTTCTTTTAAGTATCCTTTTTATAATAGAAAAAGTTCGTCGCGTTACGTGTTTTGGTGTCCTAATTATTTTTTACAATAAGGACACCAGTGATCTGGTACGATCATAGTATACTCTTGAAAAATTATTTACTTTTGCCTCTACGATTCTACAAACTTAAGAATTCATGTGCGCTCCATAAACTTAAAAAAATATTTATGTTGCACTTTTCATCGCCCATAATCTTTCACCTGAGAGAGAGTTCGATTTCGTTCCATTTTCGCAAACCGAAATTGAGTCAAATTAATATATCACTGTTTATTAAGCTTTTATCAAATGATCAAACAATATTTGTTGTCTAGGTCCCTAGCAACGCTCACGCTGCTACGCTAGGAATAGCGCGTAACAGTGTTGTTAATATCGTTTTCATGACTTTATCTACTTTTTAAGTGATTCAACGATTAGAACGCGATTCGTCCTTAAAATAAATTTTAGAAGATCGAAAACGAGGAAATCACGAATTTGTCCAGCATATAATTTTCCCTCCTTTTTTGGCGGGAAATACAGTCGGTTGAGAACTTGAACCAACATGGCTTCACAACCAGCAGGGCATTGGTGTAGGTTCCTACAGTTTCATACAGCCAGCTAAATAAAGTCTCTTTCTAACTGGTTACGCCATTAGAGATGAGGTCTTTTTTAACGCGTCGTCCATTCGTTTGACTAAGTTAATATCGTCGGATCAATTTTTCTGTTGTATACAGCAAGGCTGGTACTATCAAGGCTTTATACAAAACTAGTGTTTTTCAATTGTCATTGAAGAGCGATAAACCATCCTCCGTCTTATTTTCGCTGCGATGTCATTCCCAGATTAAACTGCCGATTCCATAAACAGGGTTTTCTAATAGGGAATTGACTTCTTTCGTAGCAAGATATAAGTTCTAACGAAATTCAAATTATTATGTGATTCGCTGTTTAGTTCCATGATGCCTTTTGTTTTTCTATTTTCTATATTCAATTTATATTATTCTATGTTCATATTTGACATATTGAAGTGACAGTCGAATTTCGCCATTTTCAATACTGAATCTCTTCAAAATAGAAAACCCTGCTTCAACTTTTGAAACTGATAATTATAGAAACGTACCCACTTTCCACGAACAATGGGATGTAAGATTGTAAAATAAATTTCAAGAGACTGAAATTCTACTGCTGTCGTAAGACCTGCGCATTATTGTCATGCATGGTTTGTTGAAAATATTGCAGCTTCAGGTGAAAGTGCTACTGATGATCTGAATTTATTCGTTCTTCTGCGTTCACAGTAATTGAACGTCTCGTACACCACACTGTGGCTTATTGTTCATTTGGCATTTCATCATCATCCTTATAAAGTTAAACTTACGCAACAACTAAACTCATCTGAACACTCACAACTCCGAAGATATGTTCTTTGGGTGTTGCAACGGACAATAAACGCCTATTTTTCAAAAAACCTTTTTTTCAATGATGAGTCACTTTTCTCACTCTGTGAGACTAAGGCAAACTTGGTTTGCCCGATATTTGAAGGTTATGACTTGGACGATATGCGCCTCCAAGAATACTCGACATGAAGCTTCACAACATAACCAATTGTGGGTTTATTGCGTGAGAAGATACGTTAAAGTTAAATTTTACATTTCGGCGACGTCGATTGTCACCGTTACATTGTTTTCTGTGGGGCTGCCCAAAAGACCATGTTTCTGCGAACAGTCTCCGAACACTAGATGCATTTAAATACTGTCCAAAATATGCAAAAAAGTGTTATTTTTAAGCTCAAAAGAATCGCATTCATACAAAAGCCCTCATTTCTATCATGACTTGATGTTTGATGCGTAGCGTAGTGCTTCGTTGCCAGGTACTGCCTTTTCCTTTACAATGGAGAATACAAAGTTTGTCATAGCTCTTTTCTTGCACCATCATGCTCTTCTTGTCGTCTACAGTAGAGTCTCCGAAAATCACTGTTCTCTCGTCAACCGATTAACACTCTTGCTCTACTATAAAAAAAAGGAATACAAACTTTAAATTCAACATTACAAAGGCTGCGGATTGAAAAACAAAAAAACGTATGCCCTTTAATCAGCTTTCATGCTTACCATCATTTGTTTCGTAGCAAACGCACGCAAATTCACATTAAAGTCAGTTCAACAAGACTGCACTCCGGTGGTTTTCGTTGCGGAAACAAGGGCTACACTCTTGTGAACTTCATAGCCCTTGTGTGTTTGGACAGTTGAAAAGCAGTTGAAAACCACGCGAACAAGCCTGTAGCGTCAATAAACTCAAAATCGAAACACTTAAACTTTCACGCAACAAAAAATCCACGCACTCACTCAATGCTCCCTCATAGACCGACGGTGGCGACCGGTGGCGCGGCATGGCCCCATTCAAATGGGCAAATGGGGAGCCACCCAGCTACCGAGCCGCCGATCCCGGTCGCATCTCCTCCGCAATTACACGCCCCTAACCAAGCAGACAACAATGCCCAGAAATTCATCATATTATCCATTATTTGTTGCGTACCAACACTGTTCCGCATCCTGCGGATCACAGTGAATGCACACTCGTGCAGGACAAATGATTAATCAGTATCCTTGCATTGTTTGCGTGCATGTGTGTGTGAGGGGCAGGAGTGGGGGAGGGGGATCGTGGACGAGTTTTTTGTTCTCCACTCGTAATCCTGATTGCAGTGCGTGCAGTGCAGTGCATCCAGGACGATGGTTCGAAAATTTATGTTTGTGGAAAAAATTTCTGGGAAAACAAATTCCTGCTCTATTAGCATTTTCATTCAAAATGAAAACTTCTGCGTGTGCTCGTTCGTCATTGCGGGTGCCCCCGCTCTCATTCCTCATTGCGTCCTCCCTTTGAACGCATAATTTTTCTATTTCACATCCCCATCCAGTTTTGTTGATTTTCCAATTTCAATTTTCTTGCCGTTGTTCTTCAATTCAAAACAAATGCGGGGCGATTTTTGCAAACTGCATCAATGAATGCAGAATAATCCCTGTGACTAGAAGCGAAACGAACGCTGCATACGTTTGTGTGTATCGCTGTAGTCCTGATAATCCACATACCGTCCCATGATGACTGCACCACCATCAACCTCGTACGAAATGCACTCGTCCCGTAATTGGAAAAGAGACTTTAGAGATGGTCGCCTGCACAAGTGTACGCACGATGCGACGATGCGTCTGTGCGTTTGTTCGTGCGCTTGTGTGTGCGCCCCAGAATGCAAGGATACACTTTTGTGATATGCACATACACTTTATGCAATTTTTTTTTTGCATCTTCCTATTTTTGCGTTAGTTGGTGGGTATGGTTCGAGACTAGAAAAAAAAACGAACACACACACACACACATGGCTAATATACTGGGCCGTTGCGGAAGCAAGGTTTTGTGCATCCATTCCAGGAGAAGCCTATTTTTGCATTGCGCTGGGTTTTGTGGGTTTTTTTCCCTGCACTGGCGTTGTTTTATGAACAAGAGCCCCACCAGGCAATTACCTACTCTCAGTGAAATGCAAAAAAAAAGAAGAAAGAAAGAAAAGTTGATCATCACTATCTACTGTGTGCGGCTGCAGGGAGCAACGGGGAGCTGTGTGCGTGCGGTTGCGTGTGCGAGTTGGTTTCCGTCCTTTTGACGCAAAGGATACTTTTTTTCACGAAAGTAAATTAGATGATTTAGATGGAGGTTTCACTTGCCAGTTTACTCTGTAAATTAACATAAAATGAGTAAGAGCGACCAAAAAAATTTGCGTATTTTTCATATTGTGTGACGGTCTAATTACAAAAATTATCCTTGCATAAACTGTGGCAATTTTGCTTATTCATTTAATTATATTTGATCACATATAATGGTTCGTTGGGCTTACGTATAGATGCCGCTAGAAATACACAGCCCAACAGCAACACCGCACAACGTTACACTACAACTGTCTTATAAAACCCATTGACCAATTTGAGACTCTTTTCTTAAATCACCTACTCTTGGTGACGATAGGAGTAAATCACTCCAGGAGATGGTAACTCTCGGTCACTTGTTACAGGTAAAGTGTCCCAACAAGAACGCAAAATTTAAATTTGGCGCCATTCGAATGGTCATTGTTTGACATTTGAACAATTATTATTGTTTGTTAGTAAAAGGTATAAGGTTTATAAAAATGGAGCGCTACACGAATGAACAACGCATTCTCATTGTGAAATTGTTTTACCAAAATGGTGAAAGTTTTGCGGCTACAGTTCGCAAATTGCGATCAATTTGGGGTTACAATAATGCTCCAAAAGAGTTAACTGTAGAGCGATTAATGGAAAACTTTCCTGAAACTGGATCTGTAACTGATGTAAAGACAACAACCCGTTTTCGACCAAGTCAATCGACCGAAAATATCGCAGCAGTACGTGATGACGTCGCTAAAACTCCATCCACCTCAATTCGACACCGAGCTCAGCAAATTGGTGTTTCCAAATCCACTATGCACCGAAATTTGATGAAAAATTTGCATCTTCATGCATACAAAGTTCAATTGACTTAGGAACTGAAGCCAGCTGAACATGCACAGCGAAGGGAGTTCGTTAATTGGGTATTGGTGAGACAACATAAAAAAGGTGATTTTGCCGATAAAATCATCTTTAGTGACGAGGCTCCTTTCCATCTTGATGGGTTCGTCAGTAGGCAGAATTGTCACATTTGGGGCGAGGAAAATCCTCGAGTGATTCACGAGAAGCAAATGCATCCTCAACGTGTCACTGTGTGGTGTGGATTTTGGGCTGGAGGAATCATTGGACCTTTTTTTATGAAAATGAGTCAGGTCAAGCGCAAACAGTCAATGGTGTTCGGTATTGTGAAAAGATAACCAATCTTTTCGTGCCTAGAATTGAAGAAATTAATGTGGAGGGGATGTGGTTTCAACAAGACGACGCCACATCTCATATAGCCAGAGAAACAATTCAATTGCTGCATCAGTCATTTCCCGGTCGTGTTATTTTGCGTTTTGGAGAACAGAATTGGCCGCCTAGATCGTGCGATTTAACACCATTGGCCTTTTTTTTTTTTGGGGTTTCTTAAAGTCGATGGTTTTTGCGAATAAGCCGACGACTACTCAAGGAAAATGGATGCTGCATTAATGAAGTACCGCAGCATTTATGCAAAACGGTAATTGAAAATTTTATTAAAAGATCGCGTATGTTCCAGCAAAGCCGCGGCGGCCATCTGGCCGATGTGTTATTCCACACATAACCCCATCCTGTCTACTTTACGAAATAATAAAGAATTCACGATTTTTTTAAATATCTCCTTTTTATTTAAAATTTCAATCTTACGTTCTTGTTGGTACACCCTTCACATACCAAGTTTATGGTTTATCGCATCTATGCAGTTTTGGAGACATGTTTATTGAAAATGAATTTTTGAATAAAAATCACAGTTTACAGAAGACTTAGTGTTGGACGAGTTCGTTTGTCAGTTTGATTCAGTTATAAAGTGGTGTCTTCTATGTCTAGTAAGCTTGTAGCTTGCATTGAGTTTTATTTTCCATTTATTACAAACAAACAGGTCTATTAAATTTCTAAAAGAGTTAACGTTTTGTCTGCTAAAATATTTGATTGGACTACGACGGTGACATCAACAAAAAACAAAAAAAAGTGATTTTGAACAAAACGGGGACCTAGTATCGAACTTTGAGGTAAACCGACGTTAGTGGTATATAATGATGAGGTGAATTTTCCAGGTTTCCTACTTTTCTCCAATTGACGCCTCCCATCAATTTTTATGGCGTCACCTATGTGTCGGATGGGGAACTTGATATTTTGATATTTGTAATATTTTCCTCGTTTTCGTTTATACCTAGCATTGCATATTTTGAAAGTATTCATTTTTGATTTATATATTCACGAATTGATAAGTTAGAGATTTTTACTTTGAAACTTGAAGCAGCATGCAAACCACATGGTTAATACATCTATCGATGATCTAATAGTTACTTGAGGACTGAGTTTTGAGACTTCTAATCTCAAAATTCAGTTGAATTTTCGAATACTGGGTTTACGTATTTAATTATTCAAAATCTCAAATCAAAATCTCTGAATCTAGCACCCCCACAAATAAGTTTCTTTTTTTTAAATTCTCGTGAAACAAAAAATTAATCTTTGGGGAATGGTGTCCTCGGCATCTAATTTCTCAACCCTAAATTGAAAAAATGTCTATACACCTCATCTGCGTGAAAGGTAGGCATTCTTAGGCATGCCTCTAATTGTTTGTTAAATTTCAATGGGCTTGTGGCGTAATTATACAAATATAAAGTGACTGATCGTGTCCTATTCTATTTATTCTTCATTCTGTTACTTAACGGCCTCCGTCGAATAAAAATCGATTGGAGGTATTCTATGTATACGAAAGGTTTCCGTTCTTTTACTCTTAGTACATACTTTTTACCGGGGATAAGAGCTAGTGGCGAAGCCCTCTATTATTATTTGGTGCTCAATACTGTGATACACTTTTTTTGTCAATACTGTGATACATTTCTCGGTTCTAGCTGTTTTTACCCGCCTCAACAATATTCCGACTGCATCGGGCACCATACATCAATTTAGTACCTCCAACGTCTAGCCAGTTACATCGTTCTCATCTATGTTACGAGAATCGTATTAGGGACAAAATCTCGCCAAAATCACAACGCGTATAGAAGAAGTGTGCTTGCTCTCTGTAAAGTGTGCATGCTCCCCTAATTTCAGGATATTAGAATTCGATTTTCGCCGAAGGTAGCACTTTTAGAAAATTAGGACCGTTCCCAGTATCTGTTTCTTTTGCCTTGTGAGTTTCTGTTACCGATCTTGAAGGAAGCGTGCAAGTATTAGCTCGTCTTTATTGATCTATGTGTTGTGTTCTCAAAAGAAAAAAACAAATAATTTAAGTGTCAGCCATTGTTTGGAACGACTCCCTGCTAAACGTTACCGTCCTCATAGTCCATCCAATTCACATCAAAACGAAATCACCTCGTGGAGGTCCTGCCATCTCTCTAAAGTGTACGTTGTACATTTTCCGTAAAAGGAATAACTCCTGTTACAATAAAGAACACACACACACACAAACGCATCTCTGTCCCAAACACCAGTACAGGTCGCGCACACACCGGATTCTGATTTATGATGATAACAAAATTACACTGAAATGGTTGAACAAAACGAAATAAAAAAGAACCACGGCAACAAAAATAAAAGAGAAACAAATCTGCAGCAAGGACTAGTCCAGGAAAATCAAAAAAAAGAAAAAAGGATGTTGCGTCTACGGCAAATGCGTGCAGCAGCAGCAGCAGCAGCCATCATCATTGATTCGCCTTAATCAGAGCAGCCTGCCCTAGTCTCGCTTACAGTCTCAGTTCCAATCCTTGTACAGCTTAGTCCTGGAGTCAGCCCTACTCGCTCCGTCATTGTGATTTCATGAACATTTTTTTGTTTTGCTCTTGTTTTTTTTTAATTCCTTTCAATTCGCACTGCGTGCGTTCGCTGCGAATGTAGTCCAATGAATTTGCTTTTCGGCTTCGGTTTTATTTCTCTGTTCTCTTTTTTTGTTTGAATTTATTTTAATTAAAAGGAATAAAAAAAAATGTGCAGTATGGTCGTTCGTGGGCAGAGGTTAGACGGGTGCGGAGGATAGGATGCGTTGCATAACAATAGCCTCGGAGGGGATGGACGGATTGCTCTCATCTGTGTCGAGGTATGACTGTCAGTTAGATTGTTCCATTTTTCATAGCCGACGTCGTCGCCGATGCTGGAGCTGCTTTGGCCTGTCACTACAATTATCACTGCCAATATTGCTTGCATGCTGCTACCGCTGCTGCTACTGCTGCTGCTGGCGGTGCTGCATCTGCCTTTGCCGGCACCATCACCACCGCTGCCGCGCCACTGCCACTGCCAATATAATTGCGGTGGAACAGAGAAACAATTCACGATGAATCCTGGCTGTTGAGTGCTTTTCAAATAAAAGGAGGAAACGGTTCACGCATGGTGGGAGTCTTTCTTTCCCTATTGGGTCTTTTTTCAATTTTTTTTTGTTCTATCAAATTGAGTAAACGAGTGTGCGAGATACGCATTTCAGTTTTGTGCAAACAGTCTCTTAATCAGGAAAAGTTGGAAGAATTCGTCGGGACGGCCGTTGATTGTCGTCTCGTTGGTTTGTTGGTTGGTGCGTTGGTGGAAGGGGTGGCGGGCAGCAACGCGCTTTAGAATGAATATCCGTTTTGTTATATGTATTCTGTATTTTTTTTTCTTTTGCTGTTTTTGCGAACGATGTGCGTTGACGTTTCATGTTTTATGAGATTTTTCGACGTTTACCCATTCGGCTTTTGTGTCCTGTCATCGTATTTGCAGCCGAGAATGATGACATGGTGATGGGTTTCGTGTATGTAAATTCTTTAAAAGCGAAGCGTGCACTGCGAATTAGAACGGGTTGGCCGTGCGGTTACGGGAGGAGGAGAGGGCGTACGCGGCTGGAGAGGATATCCAGGATGGATTTCTTTACTTTTCGCTGAAATGAGAGGACAAAACAATGGAAATGAAAATCGGAACGCATGGACTGAATTTTAATTTCCTTTGTGTGTGCAATTCATTTCGATTGCGGGACATAATGTGAATAACCTCTTGAGTGGGAAAATATGAATCGGGCAAATCTGAATGTGGAGACATATGATAACAAATCGTCTAACGAATGATTCCGGAAAACGGTTATTGCATTCATTACCTGTTTGGATGTAGTCGGGGATGGGAAATTTGGAAATGTATTTCAGTGAGGACGTGGATATTTCTGCATTGTGTCAAGAGTGGAACGTGAATTTGTGCAAATACACTTATTCAATTGTCGGACAATAGTTTTTATTTTGGACATTTTATTTAAAGACGCCGTTACACAAGGTGTGCTTGTGGTAAAGTCACGAGAGGCACTCAATTCCAAAACTAGTAACTACTCACTAAGAAATGAAATCGCAGCTAGAGTTAGCATTTCAATTCAACTGCACAAAAAGCGGCGTTCAACGAAATCACGGTCAGGATACCTTCGAGTTATAAAAAAGCGAGGAAGTCGACTAATAATACCCCAAGTAAACGAAATAGGAAATAGGGAGTGGTCGCCGTGGCGTAGTGGAAAGTAAAGTCTGGGTTCGATTCCCGGACGGGACACCTAGCATTTTTTCACGACACCACTTTTTTCGAGTTGCTGACAACACTCAAAGAGTATCAATTGTCTATGAAAAGTTCATCAAATCTGGCCGATCGGAGTCGGCAAAAAACTAAAGGTCCCTTCTACTCGTGAAGAACAGTAGCACACACAACACGAGTAGTTGTTGTAGAAGCTAGGCCCTGGTCCGTTGTGGGCTGTAGTGCCACTCAATTATTAAACGAAAAAGGCAAAAACAGCGTCGGAAATACAAGACAATTAAAGTTCTTCCAAGAGTCAAATATGAAGGACAGTTCAGACATGTGATAGACTGGACAGAAGCAGCCTTCAGTGCAGTATCGTAGACTAACAAATCAAAGGCAGAGGCATATGGGTAAATGTGACCAGCTCACCTTTGACGTTGCACTGAGTGTGCATCGTTCCAAAGTCAAGCACGGAGATCGTTTTCCGATAGTCCTCTCAGCAAGCAGACTGAGGGGTTCGGCCTGAATTTCAAGGAGGAAGTGTCGTATAATACCGAGTCCAAACAAAGTTAAAAAGATTGACAAGAATACCTGTCACGATGGGTAAGATTTTCGCGATTTAGACGCCGCCGCAATCAACACCTTATTTTTTTGTGCGATAAGTTGTACAGAAGGATCCTGCATCAGTATCCATGACTAGAGCCCGACTTGTGGAATATAACTTTGAATTAGAAGAACAGTCTGTCCAAAAAACTATTGAAAACCGTTCATGAAAACTGCATACAATTTCAAAAAAAAATTCAGAAACGTTAAGTTAACTACTTCGATGAAATGTATTTACATACTTATTGATTGGAACATACAAGTTTGTTGTTTGTTTGATTTCTTTACCTATGAAGCTTTATTTAAAATAATTTAAATCTATGACTCTAATCTAGTTTCACAAATACTGTCAGTCTGGCACGTTTACAACGTTTGTAAATACAGGTTTGTATTTTTTTCAAGTTGAACTATAAATTGAACTTAATTCAATTTGCGCCGTGACGCTTGCGTTTCTTTAAGGAAAAGCGAATGGACCCGATATTTTGGCCTGTGTTACTAATACACCCGTTCTGTAGTTAACCCATATCACTAGAGCTCACTAAATATATACAGTCAGCGTCAAAAGTGAGTGTACAGCCATCAGGAGAGAGTTCATAATCAAAAATAATACATACCAGCAGGAGCTGGAAAAGAAATTCGATGTCTAGTGATGTACAAATTGCAGAAACAATAATCTCAGAAAAGAAATAATCAATGTATAAGTGCGAGTACAGTTCGTCTTGTCCTTTATCAAAATGGCCTATGTAATAAAGTGTCCAGAAAACAAACCTTCAATATCTAAAACAAAAAAAATATAAAGAAAAGGATTGGACTATGAAAAAAATACCAAAATTTCAGCAATTCGTTTTGGCAAAATGTTCTGAAAATGTGAAATTCTAATATTTTAGTGTTTTTTGGATTAGTTGGATCCCCTTAAATCAATCGAAAAATTTTGAACCAGGAACTCTAGTAACAAAAAATGTACGTCGATGGTATAAATTGATTGACAAAACTCAAAACCCGTTTATGATTTTATTTATCAAAGTTTACTGTTGACTCATAATATGCATCAAAGTTTGGTATTATTTTTTAAAACACATCCTAAGCAAAAAAATAGTATAATTTTTGTGTGTTTTCAGCAGCGGTTAAAAGCAGAAGTTTGAACTGTGATAAGTTGCGACAAAAAGGTGAAAAAATTACCAGTAACACCAACGAATTTGCTAAACATCATTCATTTATTTCGCACGTAATGTACATATCAGTTCGATTTCGTGCTCGGGGAAAAATTCGGTACTAGCGGTAGAACTTACAAAAACTTAGTTTCGAGAGAGTAACACAAATATAAGGATCATTAAAAATAATACCCTTAATAACCGCAGTTATAAGAATACCCATAGATTTCAAGGATCCGTTCCGTTAAAGAGCACTCGACAGTGGGCCGGTACCATTTAAAAATATACATATCTGTATTGTAGTATGTATATATTTTCACTCTAAGAAAAATAAGGGAACGCTTATTTCGTTTGAATGCAAGTTTTTCAAAACGAATGCCAAGAGACGAACGCCTAAATACTCGACTCACCAAAAACACAACCAAACAAGGTGGTAAAAATATGCCATTTATAGCTTATGAAGTAGTATGCCATATTCTAAAATGGAATGGTGTTATTAACTGAGGAGATAATTCAATTACGACGGCTATAACAACAACATGACAAAAATCCAAAAGACAGGTGCCACCCTTAACGGTAAATTATCTTCCAGTGGGTTCACTATTTTTTTCTAAGTTAAGTGTGCTTCAGCTAAATCTATGTCAGAGCCAAAATTATATTGTTCACCACTAGGTGGCTAGGGGTGGTTTTAAAAACAGATTCGGCATCACCGCTGCAAATTATTAGTCTGTTCACTGCAAATATAAATAAATTTAGTTCAAGTTCACAGAAAAAATTAAAATTTTCTTACAAAGGAGAGCGCTTGAACGAGAGACATACGTGTACGAGTAGGGGGGCGAAACATGGGTCCACCACTATGACCCTGAAAGCAAGCAAGAGTCCATGCAGTCCATGCAGTCCAAAAAGGAACAGAGCCCCCGAAGAAGTCAATCCGTCTGCCGGGGAGGTCATGGCCAAAGTTTTTTGGGACTCAAAGGGAATCTTTCCCATTGAGCACAAAAAAAGGTGAAACCATCAACGCCACATCCTACTCTCCCACTTTGCATAATTTTCGGGAGGAAATTAAAAAGAAAAGACGGGGTACACTCGCAGCGGGTGTGTTGACAACGCTCCTGTTCACACGGCGCGAGTATCCAAGGCTGCTGCGCGAGATTGTGGTTTCGAAGAAATCAAACACCCACCCTATAGTTCAGGCCTGGCCCCTAGTAATTATTTCCTGTTTCCGGATTTGAAAAAATGTTTTCGTGAAAAAAGATAGGATGATGAAAAACTCAAGTCGGCAACAAATGGGTATTTTGCAGAGAAAGAGAAAATTTATTTTTTTGAGGATTGAAAAAGCTTATCTCAAGATGTAACAAATGCATTGATGTTAGGGAAGATTATATTGAAAAATAAAAACAATTTAAAATGAATTCGCATTCTCCTTCATATCGATACCGAGAATATATTGAGCGCCCCTCCTAAGTATCTCTAGTCTGTCAAGGTTTAGTTGGCGAAATATTTTCTAGCCATTTTCTGACAGCTTTTAAAAACTGTTCATTTTGTCAAAAATGAATGCTAGTTACCCTCCCGTATTATTACCTTTTTTCCTATTTCCCCTTTTCAAGAGTCCACATTCTCAAATAAGAGAACGACTAACGCATGGCCCTTGAAATAAAACCTGATATCCCGAATTCCATCTCTCTCAGTTTCATTACTATGTCGCCATGTGTCAAATCACTGTATGGTGGATCTAAAGAAGGGAACCTCAATTTTCTTCATTAAAAAAAACGTCGCGGTCTTCGTTCCAGTGACTTCATCACGTCTACCCAAAATGTTTTTTTTTATGTTAACCATGGATGATGTTAACATAGGTCGGAAACGAAGTGCTAGCATGACGGACTCCCCGCCCAAATTAGCGAACTTCAAACATGACGGTGCAATAGGCCTACGTAAACAAAAAAAAACGCAAAAAAAAGAAACAAAAAACCGAAGCCCCGGCCCGCCCCGCTACATTTTGTTGTCCACGCTGCCAGCATCGTCTTTCTTTCGTCCGCTGTTTTTTTTTTTGTATTGCGGTGCGTCGTCCGTTCCGTATGCGGTTCTCGGTTCTCACACGGTTTGACAGACGTCAACGCGACGCAGCGGGTAGTCCAGTAGCGGCAGTAAAAAACCAGCCCAAGCAAACAGAGCTCATTCCAAATGTTATTGTCGCAGGTTATGGCTTCTCTGGTTATTGACTTCAAAATATAATAATAAAGCGAAAACAAAATAGGCACACACAACACTCGCACTCTCAGCTGATGGTAGTGGTGCGGTGTCGTGTGTGCATGTGTGCGGTTGTTGTTTTGTCGTTGCTCCGTCAAGTGCGTTGATGGGTTTCTTTCGGTTGGTTTCGGTTTTCAAAAGGAAAACGAAAAAGAAGCAAAAAGTTGCCAGCACAAGGCGATACGAATTGATTGGATAAACAAAAAACGAGAAGAAGTGCAAACTCAAAGCCAAAGGGGAGCAGAGAGTGTACATTTTGTTTGTCCCCCTTGAAAGCTAGGTCATGGAACTCGATGACAGATAATGAAACTTTTCAACAGAAGAGATGTAAAGAAATGATGAATTTAGAAATGTGTGCCCGGGAAAATTCAATAACAATCTAAGGGAACTACATACACTGCTCTCCTTGACTACGGCTTGGTGATGGAGGAGAGCAGCACCTAATCAATTCATCAAAGCGTGTCCAATAGTTTATCAGAAAAAATCTTAAGGGTTGAAGTCTGCGTAAATATCTTTTATAATCAACTAGAAACAAGACATCAAACATCTTCTACAAGCTGAAGTGCACCTTCAAATTTAGTGACTGCAAGATTTAATTTGAATGTTGAACCTCTTCAGTGCTAATCTTTATCAATCGAAAACAGTTTCTATCAGTTAAGTGCTCACTGCCACATGTTTATCCTTCTTGTGTACAAGAATACCTTCTGCCGGAAGATAAGTACGGAGACGAAAACATTTTGCCCTCAACCGATTCTTAACCGATAAATACAGTACTTAATGGCCGTGATGTAGAGGGAAGGTCCCGGTTCGGGACTGAACATATCGCATTTTTTACGGCACTACCTCTATCGACTTGCTGAAAACACTCAAACAGTCTCAAATCAATCATGTTTTAGATCTTGCCATTCAAAGTCGGCAAAAAAAACTGAAGGTCCTCTCTATTTGTGATACAAGAATAGCAAGAATAACTTATTTATTAATTTTGAAAGTCGTCAACACACATAACTTTCACGAACCTTGTTATTCTTGATAGGTAAAGAGGCAGGCAGTTGTAGAGGCATTTGTTAAATATCTGATTGTATTATAGAAAACCCAAAAACAGGTGAGATATGGAATTGGAAGCATTGTTAGTCATCAAGGCAATGAGAGATGAGTAAATTCCGATATTCGTGAGAAAGAGACAACCCAGAGCCATTCTTCTTCACCGCAGTTCTCATACTAATGTTTCTGTATTTCAATGGTCTTTCGATGACATTGTGCATGTATTGAATGCAACACTGTTCAAATGTACGCCGCTGCTTCTTTGAGTGACGTGTGTCTCTAGTTTGAACATTTTTTTCAAGAATCTTACTCATAAATTAGTCTGAAATTATACTCTAACGGTTTTCATCGTTGATGTGGCTTGTTTTTCATTCACATAAACCTGTGATTTAATCCTCAAACTAAGCAATTTTCGCGGTGAGATCACATAAAGAAGAAGGACCAATTTTTTAACTTCATTGAAGCTTATTTAGCCAAAAGAAACTGAATAAATTATAATTTGTCATATAGAGATATATCGTCGTTTTAATGAAACAGGGATCAAGAGTATCAATTAGGAAAATATTGATTTTGGAAAATTGTCTAAGAATGTGCCTCCTTATGCTCTTTTTTAAAAACTATATTAATATTGGAGGATTGCCGTAGACGACTATATTGATGCTCTTTGGCGAACTGAAGCTAACGCTGTTCGAACGCGAACCCAGACTTTCTACGCCGAGGTCGATGCACTTACCCCTTACGCCACGGCGACCACAATCACTGAAATAAACAGTCCCTGGCACTATTCGCATGGGTTTCTATAATTATATTTAATTTTTGGGATTTGTGGTGCCAAACACGTCATAAAATTGTGTCCATAGGCTCCTATTCGATTTAAATCTGGAGACTAAGCAGGATACGCCATAAGAAGAGGCACCGTTACTGGGAAACCAATAATTTGGTTGCTTTACCAGTGTGCTTCGGGTCAGAATGCTGTTGGAAATTGCACACAAATGGTATATGTATGCGACAACGTTGTTCCATGGAGTACAATCATGTGAAATTTTTAGGTCATAATTTCTACTACAGGGGTATACAGTTGGTCTTATACATCCAACTCACTTTTGAAGGTTTTCTTATGTTTATTTGAATTTTTCTGTATGATCAGGCTCAACATTTTGCACATTTTGCAGCATACCTATAGAACAGCTTAAAATTTTCACAATATTCCAGGAGAATAATTGTCGCTTTTCATTTTTTTATCATTACTCTCTCCTCACAAGAATAGTGCTTGATGTGCTTCCGTTTTTCACACACACAAAATATTGATCTTTGAATAAAGTGCGCAATATTTTAACTTTAACTCAAACTCCCATTTTTAACCTTAACTCCTATTTTGTACTAAAATCGCCTCAGTTTCGGCACGTATTTTTTATCGACAACGGTAATCGATTTTTCTTGATTTTTATGTGATTTCTTATGTTTAACTAGACGAGGTTATTTTAATTTCATTTTGTCAAGGATTTATAAATAACAAAATACTTTATTCAATTACATTTCCCCTTTTTTCAGCAGACTTCATAAATCTGTTTGTTGAATGGCAGATATATGGTCCCTTCTTGTAATCTGATGCCACATGTCCTTCGGTTCATTTCAGCTTCCGTTTATACTCCACCTTCCCCTCACAATGCTGGATGTAATTCAATGAAAAATGCATTCTCTTAATCAGATACCATCGATTTTGCACTGCACAGATGGAAAATAACCGCAACGATTGCATAGGCACCATTGCCACTCCACTCACTCACCCCACACAGCGATGACCGCACAAGGAAAAACCGAAAATAAAGGAAATCAGATGAAAGAAACCAAAAATTCGCAGCTGAAAGAAAACAAAAAAAATGGCAAATTGCAATCCAAAAACTCACTTACCACGCAAAACTGCCCTGCACAAGAGCCTCAGCTCGTGATGGATGCATCAACGATCGGCCGGCATGTTGTTCTTGTCCGAAAACAACTTCAAGTCGATCTTGGTCAACGACCGACCTCAAGGTCTTTCATGGCTCGTCCGTTTACCCGACGTCTAGCAGCGCCGAATTCTCAAGAGATCTCGCCACAAATGATCTGGGGACGATGACGACGGCGACGCCGAAACGACGCTGAACATCTCTGCAAAGGCGGAGAAGTCCTCGACCCCGGATCAACTCATTTTTCGTGTGTGATTTTGGCGAAGCGAATAAATTGAATGGACTCACCCACACACGTCCCCACAGCTGGCGTGTAAATGTGAGTCCAGAGATTAATCACAAATTACCCCAAATTGCGGAGGGGAACTGGTACGCACATCTTCTTCGTGTCCATCGTGCCCAAGTCCGTCTGGATTTGGCTGCAGTTGAGCACAGCAAACGACACACAACGATACACGAAAATCCGGCGAAGCCAAGCGCAATCGGCTCCGGGTCCGTAAGCCCCTTTGTCAAGGCGCCGCGCCACCGAGACTCAACTCGACAACAAAGCGAGCGAAGCAGAGAACCTCGGTTGTTTTGTGTTGGTTGGGTTGCATCTGCTGCTGGTCGCAGTGCTGGCAGAAAATTATTGAAATTTCGCAAAAACCATTTCAAATAGGAACACGTCGTCAACGAACAGGAGGCTAGGGCCATCCGAAGTTCCACATTTAATGGTCCGTCGGAGGAGGGAACAACGAAGAACCGAATCCAGGGCGGTGATGGGGAGGAAGAATGCCAGATGAATTTAGTGACTGATGGCAAAGCGGAATCTGAGAGGGGATTCTATAAGAAATTTAGCGATGCGCAACAAAGCGAGGGCCCTAAGATATACTCATACATCTGTGCCCAGAGGAGGAGAAGGTGAAGGAGAAGGCGATGCCGATGCACGAGGGAGGTGAACGATTCATCTCTGGCTCCAAAGAAGATTAATAAACCCCTGTTCTGGTGTACGCGTCATGCATTCATCATATTTGGTGGACAAATTGCATGGATCTGGGGGCGCTCGTTTTGAAAACATTTCAGTTTGCGACGCTGCAAAGCACTTTTCAATTTTATATTTTAGAAAATTCTGGTTTTGGATGTTACAAAAATTTAATTGGACTGAATATTAATACATAATACAACTCAGGTTCAGTTGAACTTCAATTAAAATTTCTACCTAAGAGTGTGTGTATCTAAGTTGACTGCGTAAAGGATGTCTCCCAACTGTAGTATACTGAAAACAACAATGCTCGAAAATTGTATATTGTGTCGTCGGGCCTAAAGGGTCCCTGATATGTGGTTCCACCTTTAAAAACGGTTCATTAAAGGTACAGAAGGATAAAATCCTCGTTCGCTATAAAGGGAAGGTCATTGGAACTACACTCAGCACCGATAGTACTGGTTGTGTTTAAAGAGGAACGGAATGAATTCATTTTAAGAATGTGCAAATTAAGTGGATACTAGTTATTTCCAGGATACGAAAAGAGAATATACTTAAAATTGCCCTCTAGAAAGACTTTGACTTCAACCACGGAATAAAAATGTATTCTCCAAGTGGAATGAGAAAGAAATTGTGGACATTTCAGAAACCGAATTGGTTACCATAAACCACCTGCGAAGCTTGATGTAAGAGAACTTGCGCGAACACTGCTCTTAGAACACTTCCAGAGGAATTATACTATTCTTCTGAAAGCCAGTCCCATTCGTCATTAATTTGAAACTATCATGAGCAAATTTTATAGTCATCAGCCGATTGAAAGACACCAGAAGTAGGCGTGAAATATGACCCCGAATTTAGTAGTATTCGTAGTTTTTGTAAGCTTAAGGGATTCTTAAGTCGAAGACGCACTTATCCTTTCTGTGGTCGATGAGAAAGAGGGTAACGACTTACGTCGACGCATGGCAGTACACCGTGTCCACTTCTTTGTGTTAAGCAAAACTTGTAAAAAATTAAGCCCCGAGAAATCAGCTACCCTCGGTATAACGGGCATAACATTGAATATCTAGTGAGGATCATTTCTGCACCCTGCGCAATGGGAAAACATTTCGGCAAGTCACCTTTTCTACAACAACTAAGTTATGATCTACACTACTTCGCGGGCACCCTTGCATGAGAAGCGAAACCCTGAGGACGTTCTACATCGATAGATTGACGGACATTGTATAAGAATTTGACTTTGAATTTAAATTTGACTTTGAAGGAATTAAAATTGTTCCATGCGTTCCGATTGGAGACCATCTTAGCGGAACCCTGGACTTGAAAAAAATCATCATATGCCTTCCCACCTATGTACCATAGCCTACGCACTGCAAGCGAAACCCTACTCTCTTGGAAAAAAGAACGGTCTAAGGGCTAACGTGAGAACTGAGACCCAAACTGTAAGAAAAGAAGAAGAGCAGGATTTCCGAAAAAAAGTGTTCTCACTAAATGTTCAGAGTTCCAAAAACAAACGCCGACTGTCGGTCTTTTATTTAACGGTAATCCTACAGCTAATAGGGTGCCATATTCCACTGTAAGGCTTATTACAGTTTCAGGAAAACTTTGCTAATTTTTGATTGAGATTATATTTCTTTTTTGCACTTCACACAGTTCAGTTTGGAGATCCAAATTTTGATAACTTCTTTTCAAATCCAGCCTAAAAACAATTGGCGTTGAATATGTGAACTGCTGACATCCAAAAGCCGGGGTACCCTCTAAAAAATTTCTTTCAAACCTTAACATTGTCTAAAAATTCGGTGGGGAAATAATAAGTTCGCCAGTTGAAGCACATTATCAGGAAATCTAAGAAATTTCACTTGACCTGCGGCAGCCAATGTTTCAGCTTCAATCCGAATCCAATCAGAAAAAAACAACTTCAAAAAATATGCATTCAAGTTAAACTTCCCAGCAACAGCCCTGACCTACGGTCACAAATTTCTGTGCGAACAAAGAGCTGACCACCTGGAGCCGGTGTCTGGCGATGTGTAGAGGTGTCATTCCACTCCTGCCTCCCCTTGCCACCTGATTCAACTGACAAATATACACACGCGCACTCACCAGCCTACATCCTTCAGATAAGTATCAAATGCCCGATCCCACTCCAGATGCAGTTCATATCAAAGAAACGATGTCAAAAGGAATTAATTCTCAATTCATCAAGTTTCGGTCTGTTTCTGTCAGTGTGAGCTCCACATGCAGCGCACACACACTCGCACCATGTCCAACGGATTATGACTAAAGCAGCCTGCAGACCTCAGCCCCCTGCCCGAAGACACGGCATCATTGTCTCATGTTACCACGTTGCCACGCTACAACGACATCGTGTCTTCATCATCATCGTCGTCGTCGAGTATGGATTCTCTTTGGGCAATTAGACGAACACGTCCCGTGCCCAAGTTTTTCGATGTCAAAAACCTGCAGGAGCGAAAAATGAACCGACAGATATTAAACAAAAGGAATTCCCAACTTGCACTCTCTTGTGTGGTGCTCCCTCATCGGCCCCCACCGACCCCAACGAACAACTACTAAGTAGGCAAATCCAAAAGTGAAGCACACAAAAAGCGACGAGAGGCAATAATCCACACTAGGCCGGTGTCTAAGTCCCCACCCGAGGAGGAGTGGCGTGAATATTCAAAAGGCTAGGCAGTGTTGTAAATTGTAAGGACTTTTGGTTTTCGATTCTCGTTTTGTTTTCGGTCGTCGACGTGAGTGTGTGTTCGAGTATGTTCACTCTCCATGAGTGGATACGTGTCTTCTTAGCAATGACATACCGTCATTTGCCGACATCAAATGTTCGGATGTCGTCTTACTCCTCGCCGGACCTCTGCTTACATCCGCCGTGAGTGCATTGCTTCGGTGTGTGGCTGGCTTTGCTGCTTCTGCAGTTGCCACTGTTACTACCGCTACTACCGGAGTTGTCATTGTTTTCGTCGCTCCTTTGATGTCCTCCCGTAGCAATATTAAAATCGGCGGATGCCCTGAAGTAGCAAGCTTCCCCGCCCGCAACCCATCAATCTTTGCGTTTCACTCTTTCACAGACTGTCCGTTGTCGCGTTCTCGTAGTTTTTTTTTTGTCTTTTGTGCTTTTTTGGTTTCATTTTAACTCAGGATTTTTGTTGCTCCCTTTTGTGTGTCCTTTTCTATTTCTCACTCAGGATTTTGTTGTCTATTTATTTCTTCTGTATTCTTATTGCCACATTCTTCTGCCGTATGAAGTGTTTCATTTCAGATGGGCAGAAAAAAAACTGTAATGACATAGGAACAGTCTCTGACGCAAGTAATAACGATTTCAGGCGAATCAAAAAAATGCAGAGTTATTAAAATCTTAAAAACAAAATCCCAAAATGTTGAATATGGGAAACTTAGATTCCCAAAATGTTAAAAATCACCAAAAGACCAATATTCCAAATACAAACAAAAATAAGTTTACGAACCGAACGGAACTAAAATTCTAATTTGTTCAAAATCTTGAAAATAACAAAATTCCAATATGTACTGCCGGAGTATAGAAGGTAAGCGCGCAAAACAGCGAAATACACTTTTCGCTTAAGATCGTACAAGGTTAGAGCCCGAAAAAAGTAAAATTTTCAAAACTTAAAACACGAAAGTTAAGTTCCAAACGCCCACAATTTAAAAATGACTAAAACCCGATGCTCCTAAATGCACAATATACCAGAATCATATAAACCTAAGATGTCCGACATTCTTAAGTCTAAAAATGATCGAAATTCTAAAATGTCATGAGCCCAAATTGAAGGTCACTAATGTAAGAATTTCCAAAATCAGAAAACTCAATAAATCCAAGTCTTGTAAATCTAAAATCACGAAGTCATAAATGTCCAATGTCAGAAAATAGCTAAAACACCTTTAATATGGAAGGCCAAAATTTGGTAAAAGACGGAAAATTTAAGCACACCTGCACCTTCTTTCTTCCACCAGTCCTCATCATCACGTAGACAAACCTTAAAAAGTTAACCGCTAACTTGCAACAAATACTGTAAAACAATTTGTGTCTGTTTCTTGTATCCAATAATTGTCTCCTGCCAGCAGTATCCAAAATAAAGAAACACCCACGGCCGTACTCATCGGAAGGAAACAGAACTCCGCCGGCTGACGGCAAGGGATTTTCGTAAGGTTTCACCAAAACCAGCCAATACGTCATTCAGATAAACACGAAGAGTCACATGGCGAAGTGCCCGCATGGAGTGTGCTGTCGCCCGTCTTGCTCGTACTTTGCTTGCAAGGCACGATCAAAAAGCCTCAGTAGCCCCCCGAAAGAGAACCCCCAAAGCATCAACCGCACATCAGAGCGGCAACTGCCGCACCAGAGGACGGCGATTATATTGCACATGACAGACGGGTGAACGAAAAATTATGATGTGCGAGGAGGAACCTTCAGCCATGCAGTGCTCCCTCATGGACGACACCTCTCCTCGCGCATTCATCGTCATATGTGGCCGTGGGTCGGAGTTGGAATAGACGGATGGATGGATGACTGGTTGGTTGTACTAGTGTTCCTGAGGCGACTCTTTGCCTCTCAGTTGGAAGGGACTACATGACGAAAGTGCTTGTGAAGTTCTGTCGCTTCACATTTCGTGATTTTTTTTCGCCTCCTCTTTTTGGCTTGCCTGCGTTCCCGCTGATGTCGTCCCATCATCCTCGTTGTCGTCGTCGCCGTCCACGTTACTGTCGGTTTCGATTCTTCTACCACTTCTCTTCCTTTTGCATTTTCGCATGCTTATTTTTTGTTTTCCCTTTTTGCTTAGCGTTCGTTCTTGTCCCGAACCTATTCCAACCGAAAAAGAATTGAGACGGGTTCAACGAACCCTACGCTGACTTAAGTTTCGTCGGCATATGGATTGCGTACGCCGCGCCGCTGCCGACACAAGAGCGCGGTGCGGCGCGCGGCGACACATGCACATGGTGCGCACAAATTCTGAAGCCTCGAACAGGGGATGGGGAAACATAAATTCGTTGCACACAGGCCGCCTCGTGTGGTGGCTACGTGACATAATGAATTCGAAGTGAGTTAAAAAAACACACACATACAAAAACAGAGGAAGGGTTAGTTGATTGCTGGAGACGGTTCCTGTGCACCACTCCAGACATCGGCCGGAGAAAAGTGGCGAGGGCTCCTGCACGCTGCATCCCCCGACGGCGTGCAACCTGCGACACATCGGATGTAGTTATTCCGGTAGTAATGCGCTGTTTCGTTGATGATTAACATTGTACACATGCGGCCGCAAGGAGGGCGGTTTCGAGGAGAAATGCGAAATGAATGGGACCAAAAGAGCGAAAACAGTCGCTGTGCACCCTTGTGCCAGCGACACACACCGCGACTGTCGCCAGCCTCGGTTGAATGCATGAAATCTCATTTTTGAAGCCAATCATAGTTGTCTGGCATTTTGGTACTTGCAGCTAGACAAATACTTACGACTGCTCCCACCCCGCCTCCGTGCTGCCGAGCCGCTGTGGGCTCACGTGCTCTTGTGCTGCGATTCCGTGTTCAGATGCGACGGAGTTGAAGTGTAGCGGAATGAATTACTGGTAAAGTGGTGGCACACTCGTGTGTATCATGAATTTTTGATTTCAGGAAGTTTTTGGGAGGCTGGAAGCCCTTACCGCAGCAGCCAGCGGAACATGAGACCTGGGAGCGTGTAATTATTTCGTCATTCTTTTGGGTTGCCTCGGTTGACTAAGCACTGCTGTGTGCAGAGGGATTTCAAAACAATAAGTGAACCCTCGAGAGAAGAACTGTGCGGCTAATTATGACTGATTCTCATCCCTACGGAAACGGGTTATGCCAAATTGAAAATTCTTCAAATGACTGGCGAAAGAAGGGGTTAGGGAACAATTAGAATAACAACGTTTAATTGCATATATTATATTTTCATGTGTTTTTTTTAGAAATGCAGGGAAAAGTTTCTCCCCACTTCTCGGTGAGAAAACAAGGAAGACCCTCTCGAGCGGAAAGTACTTTGTGTTCCGCTTAAACTTTACTTAATAATTGCCACAAAATTGCCATCGAATGGATCCAAACGGATAGGGCGGGCGTGAAATTTGTCTGCCGAGGAGAGTTTCTCTTCACTCGATATGGAATTCGATTTCCTTACACTGAACCTGAGCGTCGCAAGGAGCAATCAAGCTTACCTCATGACTATGCGAAAGCAAGCTGAAACGACAACTGTCTTAAACGATAATGAAATAAGAATGAATTGCAGCAACTTTTCGACATTTCTACGCTTTCCCAGAGGGCCGTCATAGAAGCTTTTGTGAGCTTTAAGTACAGACGGAGCGAAATGTGCTCGTGGTTAAAAAAAGATACATTTTTTGCCGTTGAGTAAAAATTTAGCCATCATGCACCATCGCAAACAAAATAACGCAGTTGACAGTTACTTGAAAGGAGTTTGTCTACCTGCAGACCAACGTGAACTCACCAAACGACAATCTGGCGGTAATCCATCGTATTATTACCCAAATTATTTCGTTTTGTTTAAACAGCTACATAGGTTAAAAATTCGTAACGCGAAACAACCAAAATAAAGCTACTAGTTTTATAATTTGGGGCTGAATGCTGGGCGACAAGAGAAAGCTTTGACAGATTCTTTGGGCTTTTAAAAGAAAAATTGTACAGAGGGTATACGGCCCTAAGTGTGTGTTGGGCGAATGAAGAAAAAATCACAACCACGAGCTCGACCAACTGCGCAGAAATGTGGAAGTAGACGGAAAAATCCGTCAACTGCGGACATTGGTTCGAACATGTCGAGCGCACTTACAACAAAGCACCAGCTAAGAGGTTCTTCGAATCCCATTGAAGAAAAGACGAGGGAAACCAAACGTCCGGCATAAAGACTAAGTGATCGATGACTTAAGGGAACTTGCTTTGAATGACTGGAAGTAGTATGCCTGGCAGTGTCAAGGATCGAGGTCATCATTAACTCTACAATATTAAGGTTCGTCAATGCGGACAGATTACCTTGCATTTATTGCATTCATTGCAAAAGAAAAATACTCGTAGAAGTGAACTTCGTGGGCTAAGTATTCTTATTGGTGAGTTCGTCTCGCAAGAAACAAATGTCTGACACTTTAACGTGAACACTTGAATTATATTCTCGGGCGGGATTCTGTTTTTGACTCGGAAGTAACTTTCTCATAGTTAGATCAAACAGAATCCACAAGTGGTCGATCAGGCTTACGGATTGACTGCCTTCTAAAGTTTACGGCGGGGCGGTATTATCGGATGAAAACTTGAGGACTGGAGACTAGACTTTTAATATGACGTTACGTAACGTGCACCTAAAATTCGAATTTCTGAATGGGAAGTTTATTGGCATTGTCATTGTTCAGCATTTTTGCATTTTTATGGTTTCGTTTCCAACGGTATTTCCGGTTATCTTTACAGTATGTCCGGGTTATTTAAAGTACGATTTTGAAAAGTTTTGCAAAGCCCACTACTTAACAATTGTTAATACAAAAATAAACATATTTCACCCTTATACATATTTTCCCGGGTAATTGGTTGTAATTGAGTTGTAAGTCCCAAGTCTTATAATGAATCAAATGTTTTATATGATAATACTTAAGTACTATTAAAGACCATGTTATAATGTACAACTCACATCAAGAAAAAAATAAATTGTGCTGAATTGAATTGTAAATGTATGTTCTTGAAGCTTAAGACTTTATGTGCACTGTTGCAAGTTTTTCCCTAAAAATTCCTTTCCGCCGATGATCTGTCTATTTTTTTTTTTTTTTTTTTTTTTTTGTTTTTGATCTGTAATCTTTTTTTCAATTGTGGAAACAAAAACACAAAACGACCTCCTTATTAAGCGTCAATTCAATTAAAACCTTTCACGTACAAATTTAATTAAGGGCCTTTCTTATGACGGCGAACTACGAACTATAAAAATCGCGAAATTTGATATTCCCACCAAATGGAAAGTCACTCTCCATATGGGCGTGCACATGTGTAGTTAACGAGCACAATTTCATTTGTTTTATGATTGATAAATGTTTAAACTCTAAAAATCAGCCTGCAATTCTTAATTCCTAAAAATCAGACCTCACAAAATGCAACATTCCTCAATAAACGTTAAATAAAACTTCTTATATAAAATTGGAACATTTCAATTTTCATTATGCGGCTAAGACTGATCTTTTCCGTCGGGTTTTTTAAAAGAAACAGTTTCCCCGCATAATTATAATTGTATGATATAATTAATTGAATCAGACGGCCTGCCGATTAGATCTACCAAAATTTAACAATGCTACACACATTACATTATGGCAAACTCGTATGCTTGTACATGAAACAACATAGCAATTTGCTGATACATTTAGCACAACAACAACAACATTTTAAATGTTTTCTCAAATGCAGAGATTATGACTTCATACCGAACCATCTAACGAAAATAATCAGAAGTTACTCTCACACCCAGACTTCATAATTATATTCATAAAAATAGAGAGAAAATTTCTTCTAAAAGTCCAAAACAATGAAATTACACAAATTTGTCAAGAAAAAGTCGACAAAGGGGAAAAAACAGATTCCCACGCATAATTTTTACTGATTTTGTCATTTTCAACAAACAGCTTCTATTTATATTTTCTTACAGCACACTTTCAGTCGCACGTGTTATGTGCGCTTTTCGCTAACCCACAACCAAAATGTGGGATCTGCGTCCAGTTAAAGGTGAACCGTGAATTCAGTTTGACAAATCTCGAAAAAATGTTAAATTCGCGGAGAAAAAAAAATCGATATTTCTCATTTTGATGAATATTTATGAACATATCCACTCACCGCATTGCGTGGAATGGCCGTCCCTAACATTTGTGTTCATCAAAAAATTTCAGTTCACAAATCACGTCGAATCGAATACAGACTACGCCGAAATCGCATTTTCTTCAAAAGCAATGTCTTACCAGAATTACCTAAAGGGCTATATTTACACTAACATACACCACAAATTATACAGAAATCGGAGCTTAACAACTTCATTTAAATCCTGCACACCAGCAATGTTTAAGAAAATCAAAAGAAACCAATGCATGCATGTCTTCCAATAACAGCCCCTAAACATGGTTTTCTATCGCCTGCCTGGCATTGAACGCCACTTGAACGCAGAACCGATTTAATTGTCACTTGTCTCACATGACAACCAATCCGCTTTCGAAGGATAAGCTCAACCCCATGTTTTCTTTGCGTTGATTACCGGATAAACAGACCGATAGTCAGATCGGATAATGCTAAATATGAATAATTACGCATGTCAGTGTATCCCCTCGGTTTCTGTGGGTTATCCTTTCTTTTGCATGCTCAGCGTGCCCATACTTTGATGGTTCATCAAGAAGTTTGCTTTCAATATGAGTTCTCATGATTATTTGATACGTGCTTGAAGAGTTTAAAATGAACATCGTCCAGGTGTGATATCAACTTTCTTAAGACCCATTTTAAGCACTTTAATGACAACGGGAGATGTCGAAGATAACTTTCCGGGGAAAGTTCGTTAGCTTAACGATGCAACCAGGTGCAATGTGATGAAATTCACTTGAATACGGGTCGACAAGGGACTGATGGACAATTTATTTGTCTTTAATATTGACCATGGTCTTAAATGGTTTAATTCAAATGAAGGAAGACCTCGTTTAAATTATTCAACTTCAACAACTCCAAGCAATGTTTTAATGAATACGCCAAAAGCACTCTCTGAATCAACGGACGTGGGAAAAAGCCATTGCTCATCTAGAACAACAAAGCGAAAGCAAAAATAAATGTACTTGTTCACGCGTCAAAGAAACCCATTCACGCAAGTACTCTTCACTTGCGAAAAACGCATTCGCAAGCTTCACTGCCCAAAAACGAACCTACCCGAAAACCTTTTCATGTGTTCCGCTTCAAGTCACTTCAGAAGCAGCATACGCGCTCCCATTTATGCAGTGAAACAGCCAAAACTTTGGTCCATTGTTCGCCATTCAATCAAAACGCACAAATTTTCGCATCAAACAATTGCCTAAAGCAACCCTCCACCCAACCGCCCTTCACCACTTACTCGAAAGATGCAAACAACCAGCGGCACCCACCTGAACTACAATCCCAATGAAAGGCAAAAGCAAATTATGTAATAAAACGAGAACAAAGGGTTGAAACTCTTTTTAAGCGCGCCTCCGACGGTGCATGAGGCGTCCGCCACTTGCCACCCAGTCACCTAGCCAAGCCACCCATCGCCACCATAACCGCCGGCACCACCTGCAGCGAAGACCAGCACGCCCACTAGTGTCCGTGACGGTAGCAGCGCTAGCAGACGAGCGCTGATGGTAAATTGCTCTCAATTTTCATATTTCAACTGCACTCAAGAATTATGCGTGCAAATGCGTTGCCGAGCAGAAAATGTGGTTCGATGGATTCACAAAAGGGAGCACGGTTCGCTCGTTCGTTTGCCCAACAATCCAACAGTGCACCACCACCCCCGCCACCTTCTTGTTGGCTTACTCCCTACACACGCACACACGTCCGCACATACCGTCGCTTAGTTAATAAACACACACACACACGACCATGCCGCAGCAAGTGCAAGTACTGTACGCGTGGCGTATGGATGCAAATCGCAAGTCTCACCCAGACACGCCGGCCGGTCGAGAGGTGTCCTCCGCATTTTCCTTCCACCTACAGCTGCTGAGAAGGCAACAAATTTCAAAAAAAAAAGAAAAAGTCATGCGAGCCACCACCATGCATTACTAGGTGCTCCTTCGCCGCGTGCCTTCGGTGAATGGCTGTCGACCAACTGACTGACTGATGGCGGTGCTGATAGTCTTCACTTTGTGGGTACACGGGTAATGGAGGCGGTGTTTATGTTTACTTACCAGTTTAGGATTCCTTCTCTATTTATTCTTGCTACTGCTACTGCAGGCCGTGTAAACACCGAGTGCTATGTGTACAATGGCGCAAGGTGGCGTATTAAGATGTTCCATCCATCCACCACCGCCGCCGCCGTCGCCACCGCCTCCGCCTACGTAGATGGATTCTTTTTATGAGGATGGGCTCGTGCACTGTTCCCGGTGTGTGTGTATGTGCTGTGTAATCAGCTTTTACGGGCCCACACTCACGATCAGGAACAATTTGATTACTTAATCTAGACCTAAAGTGTGAATTTTCCTTTGCATTGGAAATAAAACGCGAGTTTTATTTTCCAATAAAGATGAATATTATTCCTGTGAACTATTTTTGGGATCTCTAGACCTGTGTGATCCATTTCATAATTGACCAGCACCTCTAACGAAAGCTAACCTTGTTGGTCCGTGTACATGTGCCTATTCGTTTCGCATTTTCTCAGAAAATCAGATCCTGTTCCTGTTGATTGTAATTTATAATCAATAAGTGTAAATTGCATAAAATGCAATAAGAGAAGATAAATGCCCAAAAGAAACGGAACTTTTTTTTTAATATTTAGGTGCATGGAACTGAAAACGAAACCTTCAGTTCTCATAAAACTACTCTTGATTAACAAAGTTTCATTCAAACCGCCTGATAATAATTGAATGTCACAACAGCCCGCAAGGCACCAGGGCCTAGCTTCCAAAACGGCAACTCGTGTTCTGCCTGCGAGTGGAACCTACAATTTTTTGCCGACTCTGAACGGGAGATTTGAGAAACTTTTATATTACAATTAGTACTCTTAGAGTGTTGTCAGCAACTCGAAAAAGGGGATGCCCTGACAAATTATAAGAGTTCCGTTCGGAAATCGACGAACCTGCCCACTATGCCACGGCGACCGAAACATATTCGAAAATTCCTCGTTGTGAAACGCTACAGCGCCTCCGCTGTTTCTTATCTTATTTCAGTAATGCCGGCAAAGTGTTTAATTATCCTTCGCAAGATCAAGGTAAAAAGTAAAAGGAATGAGGCTCCCATCCTTTTCATCCTGTCCTCAAATCTTCCGTCAGTACTCGGTTTACCAATAATCTGCCATCGATCTTCCAGGACGATTTTGCCAATTTGTGCACATAATCATCCATTCGGGATGAAAACTGAAGACCAGACTAAAACTTGTTGTCATTTTAAATGTTACCACTTTTGGAACGTGAAAACGTTTCAGAATCCTACTTCTGTTCGTTTTTAGCATTTCAAGAGTTTCTGTTCACAAAATTCAATAATTTCAAAAACGACTAGTACACAAAACGACTGAAAACTCAAACTTGCAAATTTAAATTTAACGAAACCTTGCAGGTTTCGCTGCTAACCTAGAAGTCGCTGCTAAAAATAAGGGAAGATCAATTCGAAAGACTGAACAACAGTGGTGAAGTTGGGAATACCGATGCCAAGCGGAATAGGGGATGATGATCGCCAGAAATGTTGCTTGGGGCCCAGGTCAATCTTGGACTGTAGCGCCATTAAAAGAAGAAGAAGTAATCACCAGACGAAGAATTTATGAAGCTGCTGCCGTCGCTGGTTTGCCCGCCAAATTTTTTAAAGCAAGAGGTCGATAACATACACCAGCTTCTCTATAAAATCATAATCGATTTAAGTCGTCGACTCCAAATTGAAGACCATGTCATCAGTGATGTACGAAACTGAAAAAGGACTTCGGTTAGCGGAAAATGCGTTCTCTGTCAGTCACCAATTCCCTTCAACGCAACTTTGAGCACTTAGATGTATTTATTGTGTATATTCTTCTTTTTCTGCTTCTCCTTCCTCTTTGTTTTCTTCTTCTCTTTGAGCTGGTACAAGAATCTGAGATGGGCCTCAACCAAAGTACTTCACCGTTCGACATAGTCTCTTGCCAGATGCTTCTAGTTTCGCATATCAAGTTGATTGAGGTCCTTCTTCATTTTTGTGCGCCATCTAGGACGATGACATTCCCTATTTTGCAGTCGCAATGGCTCGAATTCAAAGACTCTTCGGGCGGTGTTCAGACGCACTACATGGTCTACATGTTGTATTCGCAGACAATTGGCATGTGGCACCGACTATGCGTATGCCGCCGTAAGTTCTTTGTTGAATCTTCTTCTCGAAAAACGGGGAAAAATTTGAACGCTTTCGCAATAAGTAAGACTTTTTATAATGAAGGAATGTGCCTTGTTACTACCTATTCTTATACATGCCATTGAGCTGAAAATGGGTGTCTTTCCAAGTTAGATTTTAACCGATTCTTGTGTCAAAAAATTCCTTAAAGTCCATAAAGTTGACTTAAGCTAACTGACTCTCTGCCAATCTCGAATTCAACAGTTTTGGTTATTTTTTTTTTTTTCAATTTCACACCAATCGTTGCCTGGTAGCTTACTTAATTTTCAAAAGTATGTACAGACACTAAAATTTGCCTACGGGTTTTGATGGCAATTAATCATTTCACGTCTGGGACTCTGATGATTTTCAAGCAATCATAGTATATTTGAACTTAGAAATGGTTTCCGGATACATCAAAAACCGATGAAAGAACTGAATAAATAATTGACTGACACTACAGGCCACAATTGACCAGGGCCTAGCTTCTACAATAAACACTCGTGTTGTGCGTGCTACTGTTCTCTTACGAGTAAAAAGGACCTACAGTTTATTGCGACTCCGAACGGCGAGATTTGAGAAGCTTCTCCTAGACAATTGATATTCTTTGAGTGTTGTCCGCAACTCGAAAGAGGTGGTCCTGTGAAAAATACGAGGTGTTCCGTCCGGGAATCGAGCCTAGACCTTCGGTGTGTAGGTCGACGCACTTACCACTACAGCACGGCGACTGAACTGAAACACGGTTATTTTAGTCCAGGACATTTTCGAACCCATAGGTATCTTCCAAGATTTTTTATTATATAAAGTATTTGGGCTGCTACAATAGAACTAAACTTCTACACCAAAACTGGAGTAAGAATACCTGCAAAAGCTGAGTAGGATAAATAGCCTGAATACCATGTCATACGGGGACAGAGGACAAAGAGTTGACCGACTCCCTACACAGAAATGGGGCAGCTCAACCTGCCCCATTCACAGGCCCTGAAATATTCTGCTCTGTGGGAAAGCACGTACTCAAGTTCGAGAAAGTAGACGAGCACACCAGGCAGAAGCCTGGAACAAAGCTCATGGCATAAGATGGAACAAAACCCTGTTAGGTCAATGTAACCAAAAAAGGCTTGAGGCTTATAAGCTTCCGAACAGAGCTGTGAAGGCTTAGGTGTCACCTTAGGAAGCTGATAATTAGCAGAAAAGTAACTGTAAAAATCTATAGTGAATGAGCTAAAATCCTTTAACAGAAACTGGGACCTTGTGCTCACAAGAGACATATGTATGTTTGATATCAGCTGGAAAATACCTCTATCTTTAGATTCTCAAAAAATGCATGATGTATGTATTAACATTTATTTCATTACCCTAGAGGGTACAACAGTTAAGTCCAAATAAGTGCCACATTATGAGACGGCGGCAAACTAACAATTGGGTTGTGCAATAATACTACCAATAATGGCTTGAGTTTATGGCACGAATGTCCTCAGGAAGACCACCGCTTGGCAGAACGAAAACAGGTTTATTGTATGTACCAAGTCGATGGCGAGAGGGAAGAACATGGGAAGAACATGTGGGCCACCGGAAATGATAATAATGATGATTCGAAATTACGCCAAATTTAGAATCAACAAAAGCGTCTTCCTATACAGAAAATGTTTAGAATCACTAAATTCCCTTCTCCCCTGCAGCGAATTAGTAATTGCAACCAATAGAGAATCTCTCCCTCTGCCTCCGTCCACCAACCTCTATTGATCCTGTATTCCGCCGCTGTCCGACGTCAATGTCCGTCATCTTAACGCATTAATGTAGATTCCTAGTATACATGTACGTATGGAATTTTTTTCTCTTTCTTCCCATGCGGCAATGCACCAAGTACTCATCCTACCGAGCGCTAGTGCTTAATTTTTTTGTTCCCCCTTGCTTTCAGATACTGCACACGCACTTTACCGCAGTTGCTTCGTCCCATCGAGCCCGTGTCATGCCGCTGATGTTATTCGGTCGTCCTTTGCTGTATGTGTGTGCAAGTTGGAAATGCATTATTGAAGTAATACAAGCCTTAAAAGGGTAAACGCACTTTTCTGCGTAATGACACAATGGTCCCCGAACATTAGAGTTGTTTTTTCTTTCGCATTTTGTTGGATTCAATGGGCGGTCCTGAGCTTTTTTTTCCCCTGTCACATTAATATTTTATTGGGTTTCCTGAATTAATTCGAACACCACGGCACGGGGTATGAATATTTGACGAGATTGAAATGATTGCATGCATCGGAATGGGCCTTGATGAGATCAAAGCAAATGGCTCCGGGCTATACACCTTCGCAACTAAATACTTTACGCATTAGAGTTTGCATAAGAAAACGCTAAATTACATCAGGAGGAATGTAATAATCAAAGTGGACATTATAGCGGCCGAGTTTGAGCTCATTCTGTAGATTATTCTTCAATTGCAGACTTCGACAAATCATGCAAAGATTTGAAACCAGAACTGAAGTGTTGAGTAATTGCAGTGGTTTGGTACAAATTATTATGAGACTTGTAATTTGCGATAACTACCCATGTCAATCAGATTAAAAGAAACGACATTGACTAAATGTAGGCAGACTTCCCTTGAGAGCTCGAAATGATGAAGGTGAGTTTTCAAAAACACGACTTGCATTTATTGTATTTAATAATAATGATTGAGTGGCACTACAGCCCACAAGGGACCAGGGCCTATCTTCTACAACAACTAATCATGTTGTGCGTGCTTCTCTCACGAGCAGAAGGGACCTACAGTTTTTTGCCGACTCCGAACGGCGAGATTTGAGAAGCTTTTCATAGACAGTGGATACTCTTTGAGTGTTGTCAGGGTTTGGAAAGAGATGGTGCCGTGAAAAAATGCGAGGTGTCCCGCCCGGGAATCGAAAACAAATTCGTCTAGTAACGAATTTGAATAAATTCAATAAAATACAATCGTGTCAGTAACTTGGACAACCCATTTTCTTGAACGACCGTGGTTTTGTATGTGTTCAAGTTAACGAGAGTTCATTGTACTTAAATAAAAAACACAGCTTCTCTTCTTCAGCAAATGCTCATGTTGTGTGTGCTATTGTTCAATTACAAGTAGAGGGGATCTCCAGTTTACTGCCGATTCCGGACTACGAAATTTAAGAAGCTTTTTTTCACAATTAGTACTCCTTAAGTGTTGTCAACAACGCAGAAAAACTGATGTTATGAGATGAGCAGCCGGGGAATCGATCCTAGGTCCCTTTACGCGTACGTCGATACTCACTATGTCAGAGATTAATAGTTGTATCTACATATATGAGAACACATAGGAAGGCTACGTGTCAGCTTATAGAACATTGTTTGGGCAATGCTGCTTTTAGAGTTAAGGTCAAAGTACGTCTGTGCATGATCATCGATTCCCTTGAAACCCTCTGTAAAAACAGTTATGAACTGTGGCAACAAATTATAAAAAAAGAAAGTTTGGTAATGAATCCACTTACTATCAAAGTAGACTTAAGCCGCATGAATATGTACTTCAAAGTTCTCCCATGATATAAAATGTTCTCCTTCTATCGCGTTAATCTGTTTTGCCTTTTTGCGATGGCACCAGGTACTTCAAGATTTCCCTCATAGTTATAGGTAAACAAAATCAAAGCCACCAAAAGAAAATAAGAAAAAAAAACCTTCGAAGAACACCAGAGCAAAACTGCAACCAAACTGAATCAGAAACCTTTAAAATTGCATCTTGACCGGATGTAGCGAAATTGCTCCAGAACAGAGGTAACTAGAATAATTTGCAGAACCCTGTACTGCATGCATTCCATGCACATGGGGGCTCTCCTTTTTCACGTTTCTGCTTTTCTCCTCTTCTTCAATGCGAACGCTCTCCAGTGGACGTGTCTATGTTTTGGCCTTAGGATAGACTGAAAAGACAAAAAAATGAAGAACACTCAACCGGAAAATAGAAAAATATCTGGCCATGCATCTGGCCAAAAGTACGCGTAACTACGTGTACTACACCTGCACTAGCGGCAGCAAGCATGTAGATGGATATGTATACTCATTTTTTTGCCTATGGTTCTAGCAGCACTGCTGCTGGGGAAGCGCTTTTTTTCCTCTCCGCTATCATCGACACGCAATTTCGAGACGCTGAACAGATGTTCTCTGTTCAATTGACTTGGGAGGCAGGTGAACCGAATTGGAGAACATTCTGCATACAATGTAAATGGATAACAATGAACTAGGTAGGCTTGATAGAACTTTGATCAAGTGAAAATGTGATAAGAATGGAAGAAGGGGAACAAATTGCAATTTTATGCCAAACTCTGTTTGGTGTGTCTTAGGTGGGTTAATCGGGTTTGAAATGGTATCTTAATATGTACTCGTTGATTGAAAAATTTTGGTCATAAATTCGGTCAGAAGATGCCTCTAAAATAAAATAATGTCGAGATTTTCCCCACAGAAAATAGTCAAGCGGCGTTTAATCGCACGATCTTTAATGCTAATTCCCGGTAATGTAACTCTACCCAAGGTTTAGTTTAATAAATCAACTTTGGCACAAACTGTGTGACATGGTGCGACGTCTTGTTCAAACCATAGCTCCTGCACAATATGGTTGTTTAATTGATGATCAAAAAAGTCAGTAATCATGGCTCTATAGCGGAAACTGTTGATTGTAACCTTCTGCTTAGCATCATTTTTAAAAAAAGTGCGAACAAATTATTCCACGAACATCAAACAGTCAGAGCTTGTGGATGTAACGGTGTCTCAATATACACTTGAGGATTGTCATCACTCCAAATATAGGTTTGTTAGATGACGTATACATTACCGCCAAAAAATGTCGCTTATAAAAATTTGGAGCAACGGCAATCTTGTTTCTGGCCAAATTTTCCCAATATGAATATGAAATATGAAAGCGTTGTTTAGGCATCAGTCTATTCATTTTGAAATGCAAAACAAGAACTAATTAATCTGTTAAAAGCTTACAAAATGGCGCCCAGTTAAAATGATGTTGCCAGTTTAATACAAAACGAAAACATCTATAACGTGGTGGGGGTAGGATATGAGTGAAAATAAGGAACATTCTCCTTTTCGATTAAAAGTTACAAAAATATTTAAAGTTTACAGAGGCGATGCACTTAATATCGCATTTTTTCCAGACTTTCCGCAATGAAAGAGAACATTCGATATATGATATATGGAATTGAAGTCTTTATTTAGCCTATAGTCAAAAGTCAAACATGTGTCATATTTTTCGATAACTGTAAATTTCACTATACAGCTTACATAAAAATGCTAATCCTTATGATCAAAAAAACTGTAGTAACCGAATATTTTAACACCAGAATAGTTCGACATAGCCAGTAACGTGGTGCTAAGTCCGGACTATGTGTATGTCGGGTACATAAGAATCTCCCAAGCGAACTCCTTAAGCTTCTGACGCGCAACTATACGCGTGTATAGTCGTGTATGTATGGTATGTATGGGTGTTGACCAAAACTAGCCACTTCTGAGCTACTGCTTCGTTCAGTCGGTCTAATTGTTGACAGTACACGATCGAATCTCTCTTTGTGTTTGATAATCCTACCAGACAGAGCAAAACCTTCCTTGCAGTAAATTCTGGCTGTTGTACTATTTTCGCCGGCTTATTCCCATACCACTACCATGTGATAAGTGATTGAATTTACATTTTCTCTTCAAATATTGAGAGATATTGTTGCGATTCAGTTCCGATCCACAGACAGAAATTTTGACCATGAAACTTTTATATGTTAGCTCATGTGGCACCCATAAGTCGAGTTTTTGTATTCAACTTTATTCAAACGGTTCCAACGGTTTTTTGTCTTATGATTAGCTCTTGTGCAGTGAAAACAGTTCTTACATAATGGTCGGCTTTAACGATTTCCATAATTTTATCAACATTTTTGGCGATTGACCTTTCGGAGCAAGGCTCAATTTTCGGAATGCGAGGGAGGAGGCAACGAAACCAAAATCGCGCAAAATTGATTGTGATAGACCACATTTTCGATGAAAAACTGTGCAAATGTAGCGTATTTTCTTTTAAAGGATTAATTGTTGACATGTGCGCAAACGAAATTAAATCTATCAAATTCAAAACTGTAAAGGAAATGTTTTTTGGTAAATCAGTGACACAAGAACTAAGCTGTATACAGCATACTAAATACATCTACTGAGAAAACAATGGGTTACTTTTTTTTATAATTTGTAAGATGTAATATGTGTGGTCGCCGTGGCGAAGGTTCGATTCCCGGACGAGACACCTCAAATTTTTTCACGGCACCACCTCTTTCGAGTTGCTGACAAGACTTAAAGAGTACGAATTGTCTATGAAAAACTTCGCAAATCTCTCCGTTCGGAATCGGCAAAAAACTGTAGGTCTCTTGTACTCGTGACAAAACAGGAGCACGCACAACAAGAGTAGTTATTGTAGAAGCTAAGCCCCAGCCCCCTGTAGGTTGTAATGCCACTCAATTATTATTATTATTAAGATGTCACCCTTAAAATGTTTGAATTTACGAAGCTGGATAAGCGTACATTTCTGACTCTTGCCAATCGCTGATTTTTTTCTTGGGGGAATTTTAAAAAATTTACATATTTTTAAGCAATCAATTTCATAAACATAACAGGCCAAAAGGCGTAAAATAAAGAAAGCTAAAGCTATCTACATATTTACAACACGCTGATCAAGCTAGTCCTGCTTTAGAGCACAGAAACATTGTCGCATGAGGACCCTGTTTCCGTGCTCTTCTCTTTCTAAGAGAGATTGATCGCTATAGGAGAAAATTTAGAAGGGGAACTCATTAGCAAGCGTTTACGAAAACAACGTTTAGGGAGGCTCTTCGAAATAGAGAGTATGGAAAAAACATTCCAGACTCAAAGAAGAGAGAAAGAGGTCAACTTTAGCCATGAGCCTGAGGATGTCCTCGTCTGAGGAAAATGTCTGAGGGAGTTTCCTGAGGTAGATAAGGACATCCTCCGTAAAAGTGGAGAAGCAACTCAACTAAATCGGTGCTTCCAAATGGAGGACTTTGAAGCCCAAGACCAAAGAAAAATTAAAGCTCATGCATTCGATTTGTCTATAAGATGAACGTTTGAACTGTACCCTTTTATTCAACCAGAACTCAGACATTAACATTTCTTCGACTTGAAGTCAGTTACCTGTCACGACTAACAAGAGATTACAAATCAGCATTTGTATGTATCTCCGCGTGAAGCTCACATTTCCCGATTGCCATCTAAAGCAAACTTGCTGTTCATTTCAGTCTTTAGACCTTTTCACTGATCTGCGGCAAACATTTTTTTCGCAGAGATTTCTGTATAACTTAACCTTTCCGTGAAAAAGAAAAATAAATAAAACAAGATAAAAAAAGCAAAAACTACTACTACTACTACCCACCCAATGCTTTGCCGACCAGTTCCCCTCTGGCATGGTGAATGTGGAGAACAGAAACTGTTAACATTGCAAATGGAAATAAATAAATATTAAATTATGCTAAACAATTGTTTCTAGCTCTCGTTTGGCCTTGGTTTCATGCACTCCCGATGAAGAACAGCGCTGTGGAGACGAACGTTCGGTGGTTGCGTGCGATCCTACTGAAAATCTGTATCCGCTAAATTTATTGCTCTTTCGCTCCCAGTGGATTGGTATTTTCCTTGCAACTTTGTTGCAAAAACATGTGCTTCTTCAGGATTTCACGCATAATTACGATCAAAAATACAAACGACTGTGAAAACTATCGTGTTTGTACTGCATGACTGCTGAGATAAAGCTGCGGTGTGAATCATTTTATCGGCTGTTACTTGTTTTGAGTTGCATGTGGCGTCACAATTAGCACAATTACTGCACTATGGATGGTTGTCCGTGGCTGTGATATTTGTACATTAGGAAAGGCGAACCTGGGGTTACTTGAAATTGTGAGGAGCTCACAATTTTCATAAAAGTTATCTGCATAACCAATAAATTTCGTCAAAAGAATGAGAAAGAGGAACGAAAGGCGAGATTTAGCGGCGGAGCGCTACTTACAAGGTCTATCAACATTTATTAAGCAATATAAAACAATCACAACAAAAACACAGCGCAAATATTCGTTTCTTTAAAAATACGTCTCCCTTTCAATCCACCCACCCGGCTTGCGACGCATGAGGTATCGCCGCCCCTCGTCGTAGAACAACAGAAGCAAGCCAAACGCCAACCCTGGGAGTAACCACCTAAACTTCAGCGGATACATCTTGATAAGCTTGCCAGGTCCATAGCATAGGCCCAAAGCGATTGCGGTCTCGGCGACAAGTGCGAAATTAAGAGCCGAATTCCGCATGCCCTGCTGAAGGATGGATAGCCGCCGGGTTTTGCATATGATAAGATCGAACCACTGCACGACGACAATAGCGATGAAGAAGGCCGTGTTGCAGTTGTACTCGAGGGTTTTTCGGTCGACCCAAGTCCACTCTTGTCCGTAGGAGTCCTCCAGGTCCGGTATAGCTTGGGAATTCCATTTCTTTCGAATGCCGAACAAGTAGTGCGGCAGGAAGCCGTTCTCGGCCATAACAATGAAGTACGCCATAAATCCGGCGCACGCCTGGATACAGCCAACTTGACCGTAGGACATCATGATTAGCTTCGTATTGACCAGCTTGTCGACCCGCGGGTTTCGAGGGCGTCGTTGCATGATATCCAATTCGGGCTTTTCGTAGGCCAACGAGATCGCCGGCAGGAGATCGGTGCCCAGGTCGACGCAGAGAATGGCAATCAGAGTCAGGGGAAGCGGAATCTCGAATATGATGTACGCCAGGAAGGGCGACATCTGGGAAATGTTCGAGGTGAGTGTGTACGCAATTGATTTCTTCAGGTTGTCGAAGATGATGCGGCCCTCCTCGATGCCTGTGACAATGGAGGCGAAGTTATCGTCAAGCAAGATCATGTCAGCGGCCTCTTTGGACACATCGGAGCCAGTTATGCCCATGGCGATGCCAATGTCAGCCTTTTTCAGCGCCGGCGAATCGTTGACACCGTCCCCAGTCACGGCAACAATGGCTCCTCCTCGCTGACAACTCTCAACAATGAGGAGCTTCTGAGTTGGGGACGTTCGTGCGAATACGATTTCGCTGTGGTGCTTTAAAATTTTGTCCAACTTAGTCTGGGACATGTACTCCAGATCACCGCCGTGTATCACCGCTGCTTTCGTATCCCGCATGTTGACCTGCGCCACAGGTATATCCCACTCCGCAGCTATGTCGTAGACTGTCTTGCTGTCATCGGATATGATTCCTACTTGTCGGGCAATGGCCTGGGCTGTTATCGGGTGATCTCCCGTGACCATGATGACTTTGATACCGGCGGAACGGCACCTTAGCACAGCGTCAGGTACTGCCGCTCGTGGAGGATCGATTAAAGAGATAAGTCCAACGAATCTGAGGCCGTCTATGGGGAAGTTTAAGATGTCAGAATCGAACTTGTAGCCCACGGGAAACTTGCTGGCAGGAAGCAGACGGTCACAGAATCCCAAAACCCGTTCACCCAAGTTTCCCAGTTGAATATAAGCATCACTGAACATGTCCTCCAGGTCCTCTACGATTTTGACTTCCTCCCCAAATAGGTACATGGTCGAGCAGGACCCAAGCACCCTCTCTGGAGCACCCTTCATCACCAGCAGGTACCGGTTGTCCGTCAGGCTGTCAGTCTCGTGAATGGACAGCTGATATTTGTTAGTTGAGTTAAAAGGAATCTCACACACTTTTCGGTTTCTCCGCCGAATGCCGGCAACGTCGCCGAATTCGATCTCCATGCACTTAAGGATAGCTGCTTCAGACGCGTCTCCATTAACTTTCCGCCTCATAATTGGGATACTCGACTCGCCAGGGGCGAACTCTGCACGACTGCAGAGAATGGCTACACGCGCCAATGCCTGGAAAGCTGAATTGTACAGGTTGTATGCACCAGGCTGCACGTCCTCCTTAGTATCACAAGAGACGATCATGTTGTCGTACCACATGTGTGACACCGTCATGCGGTTCTGAGTTAAGGTTCCGGTCTTGTCGGAACATATCGTTGACGTTGAGCCCAGCGTTTCCACTGCCTCGAGGTTCTTTACCAGACAATTCTTTGCGGCCATTCGCTTCGCGGCTAACGTCATTGAGACCGTTACAGTGGCCAGGAGTCCCTCCGGGACATTTGCAATCACGATGGTCATCATGAAAACAACGGCCTCAATGACGCTATAACCACACGCGATAGTTACGACAAAGAACAGAGTTCCCATAAAAAAGGCAATGCTGGCTATGACGAACACAAAATGTGAGATCTCCTTAGCGATAGGGGTCTCTCCGCTGTCAAGTGTCGCTGTCAAGCCAGCGATCCGGCCCATCACTGTCCGGTCCCCGCGACCGATGACTATGCACAGGGCTGTTCCCTCGACGGCACTGGTTGAGAAGAATGCCAAATTCTTAGTTTCCAACGGATTTTCATGAGTGTACTCTGGACTTCGCACCACAGCCTGGGATTCCCCCGTCAAAGACGAGTTGTCAACCTTGAAGCCACTCGACTTGATGATGCGAACGTCCGCCGGAATGCGGTCGCCGTATTTGATTTCAACCAGGTCGCCCAGCACCAAATCGGCGACGTGAACAATCCTCTTTTCCCCATCGCGTATCACACAGGCCACCGGTGGGATCATCTTAGCGAATAAATCCATAATTCTGGAGCTCTTCGCCTCCTGGTAGTACGAAAACGTACCCGTGCTGATAACGACGATGAGCAGCCCTGCCGCAAGAATAAGATTGTCCTTCTCCGTCTTGGGATCACGGATGACCGATATTAGATAGGCCAGTACACAGAAAATGGCACCGATCCACAGGACAATTGCGAACCCGCCAAAGATGTGCTTGAAGAACCGTTTCCATTCTGGCACAGGTGGTGTTGGCGTCAGCATATTGAGGCCGTCGCGTTTTAGGAGCTTCTTTGCCCGGATCTCCGTCAAACCAAGCTCGGGGTGGGTGCGCAGACGTGCACATAGCTCGAAAACGCTGATCTTGTGATAGTCTGTCTTCAGTTCTGCCCTCAGATCGTCCAAACCATTGCTTTGCTGTAGTCGACTCGTCATTGTCTGCTTCTATTTATTTCTGTACAATTTCAGAATTAGCAAAATTCGGAAAAGTAATTCTGGCGCTCTTCGATTAGGAAACACAGTGACAGAAAGACACCTAAAACTGGATGTGTCTGAGAGTCACTGATCAGCACGTGGAGGGGATTGAAATGCAAAAACCTCGTGCTCATCGCTCCTTAAAATTCACGTTCCTTTTCGAGGCGCCCCCAAACCAATCGAATTACAGTTCATTCCACTTAAATTTTCCACTGGCAATTTTCCAATCCATTAGAACCCATTACCCGCGCAAAAGAAACCACTTGCACACAATTAAGTAATTACGAAATCATTTCCCATACGCAATTCATTTCATTAATAACGCATCCAGTCCGTTAGTCACTTTTAGTCGACTGTCCCTTGCATACGGTAACCGCGACTGCAGCGGCGACGGCGCACAGCTGTACCACATCACAGGCGATAGCTACACCTATGCAGGCGCCGTTTGAACATCTCCAGTCTTCGGCCTTGCACAATTATTTTGCAATAACCCCGATACGCCTATACTCCATCGCCGGTCGGCTATCAGAACTACCTACGGATGCGCTCGCATTCACATCCCCATTCCCATTCCCATTCCCGTTCACATGCACGCATGTCCATACCTATAAGCACCGGGTTAGTGTAGCTTCAATAGCCAGGAGCAGGGCTCGGTGGTGTCTGCATTTGGTTTACTTTTAGCCGACTACCCTCGGCGTGCACTCGAAGGCTGTTTTATTAGCTTGCTGCTGTGCAGTGCTCCGCTTTAAAGTTTTCATCTAATGCACACATGTCTACCGTGATGCTCACGTCAATGCACACACACACACACTCGCAACATCCACACTGGTGAGCACCCACCGAAAACCCTTTTTGTGGCCAGCAGCACCGACCTAAAACATTCCCACCCATTCAACTTCCCATTTGCCAGGCAATTCGAAATTCACTTGGATCGGCAACGACGACGACGCACAGCTCCTAGGCTATTCCGATGATGGCTTTGTTTTGTGCTTCTAACAATCTCCCCACCTGCCGCGTCCATGTCCTGCCCCCTGCGTTTGAAAGTTTACGGGCCGAGCGAAATGAGGGAAAAAATGTACAACAGCGTACGCAAACATGCGTGCGTTATCCTTGATATCTGAAACGTTCAGTGGGAGGCAAAAAATAAAGTTGTTGGCTGTTCGCTTTTTCCAATATTTCAAGCCAATTTTCCCCAATGAACTGCAGGCAGTGACTAAGCCAATGCACTCTCCGCACAGGGACGGTCGGAGTGTCCGGTGGCGGAGTTTAGGGCGCTTTTCTGTTGTGGGCAAATTTCCATGATTGCAACTGTGAGGAATCTGGTCGAGAAATCACTGAAAAACTTGACGCTATCGTATCCTGTTCATAAGTAGCTTCATCTACCATTTGTAGAAAGCTAGACAGACTAAGTTCAATGTTTGGGCGCCAAATGAATTAACAGAAAAGAATTAATAGACGGACTGGTAAAACGGAACGAAATAAAACTCTCTCTGAAGTGAATGATTATAGGCGATCAAAAATTGATCAAGAACCCCAAAAAATGTTTAAGCAACCTGCAACCTGATGATTATGTTTTCAATTTTTATTCGTTTTTTTAACGTAAATAACATAGAATGAAAAAAATGCGCTTAATAATTGGGAACACCACTACAAGGGACCAGAACCTAGCTTCTTCAGCCACTAGCACTGTCCTCTGTCAAGTAGAGGGGACCCACAGTTTATCCCCTTATAGGCTTTCTATTGATAATTTCTAAACTTTAAGTGTTGTCAGTAATTCAGAAGAGATGCTGTGTAAAACTGTGAGATATTTAGCCAGGGAGTCGAGTTTACTCATTCTCTTGCGTTTTGATTGATTTATTTTAGTTTGATGTATAATGTAAAATAAAGCACATCAATTTGAAAGTGAACTTATTGTAAATTAAAAGAAAAATTAATGACATTCACATTTCGAAAATGATATCGTGTTACAATTCTTCACGACTATGCCTTAGGTAATCCATTCTGAAGATCCACTTTCTGACGACTAATTCAAACTAAGTGACTAGTTACGGAAAACACGAGTAATGTGGGGTTCCAAAACGTTAAACCTAGCTGGCTTGTTCCGAAGACCTAAGAGCTTAACACATCACTCAAAAAGAGCGGGGACATGTAGGGGGCGCCACTAAAAAAAATATTATCAAATGATTGATTCTGTTAGTGGCGCCCCCTATATGTCCCGGGACTTTTGAGTGATCTGTTACATATCGCCAGAGAAAATAGTCAAAAAGTATGATATCGCACGATCTAAGTGGAGAATTGCATGTGGCAAAATGTAAAAGTAAGTCCCCACCAAAGTAATCAGCAAGTCAATTGTGTCACGAGGTGTATGCCACGAAGTGCCGTCTTGTTGAAACCTGAGCTCACCGAGAGTGCTTGAATTTCAGGACGCACATAGTCTGTTAACATTGGCAGTCTGCCAAGAACGACGAGAAATCAATTCACCAGGTATGGTGTATGCTCTCAGTTACAGTGTCTTCATTAGGTGCTGATGTAACCGGTAGAGTATTATTCACTGATGTGAACTGGGATTCAAATATGCGAATGGTATAGGCAATAATGGAGAATTTTCGCTGCTCCGTCAAGTTCGATAATGAACTCACCTAAGCCTTTAATATCAAAAAAGGTTTTGGACAAGGCGACGCCCAGTCATGTGACTTCTTCAACATCATTCTTGAGAAAATCGTGCGTAACCCATAAGTCAACACCAGACGCACGATTTTCTAAAAGTCCGTTCAACTGCTAGCTTCCGCTGATGACATTGACGTGATTGGACGAACACAGCGAGCCGTTAATGAGCCTTTTGCGGGCATTGACGCGGAAGCGCCTAAAATGAAATGAGGACAAAACGAAATACATGCTGTCATCAAAGACGGCCGCACAACATGGACGTCTCGGCCAGAGCGTCACACTAGGCAGCAAAAACTTCGTCTACCTCGGCTCCGTGGGAAATGGGGACAAAAACACCAGTACCGAAATCAAACGCAAAATCACTCTTGCCAATCGCTGCTTGTTTGGGCTCTCTCTCTCTCGACTTGGTAACAACAATTACTGAGTATTAATGGCTTTTGTAAAAGCTTTTTCTAATTTCGTTGTTCGAGGTCGGCAATAAAGGTTTCCGTTTGAGAACTTCAGACAATAGCTCAACCCAATTTACCACTCAACATTCATCCGGCTTTATTTACAACACATCTGTTGTTATAACTAAGCATTGGTGTTAAGGGCGTTGACTCTACGAAGTCCAAACCAATGCTTTTTGTAAATAGAAATGTTGACACCTTAAGCAGGCAAAAGAATAAACTCTGAAATCGAGAAATTACATATATAAACCGAAGTAAAAGTCAATAAGAAATAAGAAAATATAAGCAACTTCCGGTTAAGATTGCGTCACCTGACACCAATTAACACACACGACAAATAAGAAATAAGACATAGAAAAGGCATTAAAGTGAACCTGCGACTACATTCGCCTGTTTCCATTTAAGTCACCTTAGCACCTTCCCTGGGATACGAAATAAGGTCCTGCTATCGAATATTTCAATACAGTGAACAGTACAAACAAGGCGGAGAGTTCTTTCCACCCGTCCGACGACGACTGCCCCGTTGGGAATGGGACACGCATAGTCCTAAAAATATAATTATTATGCAACCGGAATATTTGCCTCTATTTGTGTTGCACTAGGATACGTCAGTCGTTGGTTAGAACTAGAGAGTGGATGGATATTCTCGTATTGATAGGGATCGTTGCTGCTTTGTTCGTCCCCCTTTTGAAGCGTATTCTGCACTCGCATTTGGCCTTTTGCTGCGTTTCACCAGACTGTGAGCATTTTTTTCTCCACATTTTTTCTGTTTTTTCTTTTTTTTTCATTATTGCGCTAAACTCTAAACCGAATTGTGCGTAGCTCTTGGTTTTCTTGTTGTTTTGTGCTTTGTTTGAAGTTCCATTCAAAAGAGTCCTATGATATCCTGATGCGTGCTTTCTGCAGCTGTTAATGCCTGTGCGTATCCCCCTTTTGTGTGCCACAAAGTTTTTAATGCGTGCTGACAAACGGATCGAAACGCACACACAAATCTTCTGCCAAAGGGGAGGGCGAACATGATTTTTTTTTTGTTTTGTTTGGTTGTGCATTTTAGGGGCGGGGTGTACAAATTGCGAAACCAGTAGCAAGGCTTGATTGAAAGCTTTTTCTCCGGAACACAGTGTTATTTGTGTTTTCTCATATTTTCGCATTGCCTCTCATGGCTTAAGGACATGACGTGGGGGATGGGTGTATCCAAGTGCAGTTTTGTTCGATTGTGCATACGCCCAAAATTTATTTTGTGGGCGGTTTTTAGTTGAGTGTCGGTGTTGCTATAATTGTGGGTTATAGTCGACTGACGTATGGGTCGGCAAATGATTGCTATCGTTGTTGGCAGAAAACATGCTTAAGTTATGGACGTTGTTAGGAAAATTAAGATTTGTGACTTTTCTTGTGTTATGATTTTCAAATGCGGCAAGGGAGTGTATAATATGTTTGTGAGAGGTACAGAAAGCTCTTTCAAAAGAGGATGACCAAGGGAACATATTGACTTAAGTTTTTAAGGAAAATTTGCTAAGATCGTTGAATGTGTTCGAGTGTAAATTTTGTGAGCAGATCAAGCAATCAAAAAATTCGATTGATACGGTTTTAGGTAATTTTTTGAAAGGTCAATTTCCATCTGACTGACATATGTACATATAGCAGCTAAGGCGGCTGCCTCTGCTGGCGTCACAGTCGTACATTCTGTCACCTCCAATATTTGAACCTTGTTGATGGTCTCGAAATATATTTCACTTGCTTGAATGATTATTTGATTGTTGGCATAACATCAACTCTTCATGCTTCCCCACAAAAAAAGGGAACAAATTGGTCAAATCGGCGCTCCGGAGGGGCCTGTCGACATCACGAAGAATTCACAGAATTCACTGTTAAAATAAGTATTCAATATTTCCCATCCCTGCAGAGTGACTTATTTCGTGATATGATACCGGCCAACAATCGCCAATCGCTCTTCGGATACGTTCGCTATCGTTCAATGCCATTTCTTGTTTCATTTTGAAAGTAATGGACGTCCGATAATAAAATCCAGAGGAAAAAGAAGATTAACGTCTTTAAATTTCAATATAATCTTACAACATATTAGAAGCTTGGTTAAAAAAAAAAAGAAGACCCGCCAAACTATCGCATTTCCTTATCGGCTCTGGTTGATGTAAACAGTCGAATGACGGCACATATTTTAAAAACCAAATAAACAAATAAATAAAATGGCGAATTAGGGCCTGGATGTTTCAGGAGTGGTCGTGTTCTGCGATATGGTCTCCATGGCTCGAAACTCAAAAGAGGTAAAACCGCAAATACTTTGATAGATGAATGAGTGTTCATATCGGAATTTAAACATAGTCGAGGTTGCTGCATTTATCCACTACACCATGGTCTCCATACGGTTAGAACCTGAAGTCCAAAGAATATGAACTACTTGCTCATCCACATACGAGTACATTCCACATCTGGTTTGGTCTGAAGGGTTGAACTCGGAAATACTTCAATTATTCGCTTCAATTCTTTCAAATTCCTTGGTTACGTTCTTAATAATTTTCGCTTGACATACAGCTTTTCGATATTGACTTCTTTAGGAAATTTTCTTGGAGCTCCATTATAACCGGTGCAGTTTCTGCACCTTGCTGGAATGAAATGCTGTTTGCTCTCAACATCTTCAAATAACGATCTTCAAAAGAAATGGTCCCCAATATAGTTTTGAAACTGCGCATTGCACAGTAACTCGTTCTTGGTGCAGTGTCTGTTTATGCTGCTTGTATATATCCCGTCTAGATTACAATGGCCCACATCAGACATAAATTCGCTTCGGGGCAAAATTTCAGATAAATATGACTCTGACTTTGAAAAAAATTCCTCGTCAATAATTCTTTGTAATGGCCGTCTATTAATTCAAAGTGGCGCCACTAAGTTATGCATCGAAATGCTTGAATTTACATGAATACAAAGAAACGACTTTCATGCGATGTTTCTAGATCAAGCAAACATCTTAACCAACCTTATATTCTCATGGAAACCCCGTCCAACTCCCGCCTTAGTTTCTTTAGGCAGAAAAAGGACTGCATAGCATGAAGTTGCTACACTATCCAAAACTTCTTTTCATACCCGTACATGTTTGCATTTTTAATAAATCTAAATAGTTGTGGTCGCCGTGGGGTAGTGTATTAGTTGGTTGATCCACACGCAGATGTTCCAGGTTGGATTCCCGGACCGGACGTTTTGGTTGGACCTGACTGACGTCTTTTGACTTTCACTTACTCAGGGGATTGCCGGGGAATTCATACCTTGTCTTAAATGTTAATTTTTTGAGAAGAAATAAGTTATGTAAGACATGAAAAGAAAGTATAACCCTCAATATGTTCACCTTCTTTCTCAACTCATTCCCATTTTGTCAAAATTAATATTTGTTACCCTGAAGAAAAAAACAATTAATTCAAGCCCACATATCATATTTAACCATCACAAATACCAGATTCAAATTAAATCAACTAATCTCAGCAATAAATTACCATTGAAAGCCCTCAAATTAACCTCTAAATTGCTCCTAATTCCTCACTTAAATGCAACTGTCAACAGATTAAAATTTCCCGCATGTTCAGTGCAAACTTCCCCGAACCACACACAAGTGTGTACTGCAGCCATGCCGAACATACCCCAAAACTCAACAAAACCCCCGAAACTATCAACTGAACTTTCCTCCGAAAAGTTGTTGCATCAATTAAACTGAAACACTCACTGAATAAGGCATCAACTGGTTCTGCTGTTGCAGCAGCGTCAACGCCTCCCTGAACGGCGCTTCTACCCATTCCCTAACCGTATGAAAGCCAGATGCACAATACCGACATGGGATGTTGGCATGCAGTCGATTATCCCCTTACCCGTGTGCCATCCAAAGAGGAGCAATGTTTCTGGTGCCAGTCTGCTGCCAACTGATCCCCAACCCATGAAGAGCATAGTGCCAGCAGCAGCACAACAGCTCTTCACCCACAATGGGCCGACGAAAATACAAGGTTAGAATCCGATTTTCGGAGGATTACCACAACACCTACTTGTTGCATCCAATGCAGGGTGGCATGTTCCGTTTGCCGTGTGCCGGTCCCGGCTCCGATTCTGCCTACACTGCTGCTGGGAACGTGTGCATGCAAAACGTCTGCCGAATGCAACACATTTTGGGAGAATTTCCACTTTCACTGGAAATACACGCTGGATCCACGTATTCGTCCTTGCCGATAGGGAGACGGGAGGGTTGAGCAAACTCAATTGCATACTTTACGGTAACGAGTGCCGGGATAGTCAACTTCACGAGGCAACGTCTGTGTTTGCCGAGGATGCGACTCGGGTGGTGGAGGGCTAACTCTGCGGCTATCAACCAGTGGGTTGTATAATGAATGTGAGTTGGGCTTTTGTGCCCGAATCACTTACCAGTAACTGGCTGGCGGAAAACGAAATAATTGCACTTCCTGAACACATGCAACATCACTTTTTCAGACTGCAAGATTCCGGAACACGAATGGCAGTTCGTATTTTATGGAGCAGACCCTCATCCGTGGTCTTGAAGCCCAGTCTGGAAGGGACAGGAATTTAATTATGAAAAGGATACAATTTGGAGATAAACACTTAATTCGTTTCGATGATGGAGCCACGTTACATGGTACAGTTTAGGTTCTGAATTGAGACTCTTAATATGTGAGAACTAGACAAGGTGAAGAAGTAAGAGGGGAAAAAAATTGTGTCATAAATACTTAGTTTTAGGGGGAATGAGAAGAATGAAATGCAGAGCTAGTTTAAGATTAACAGCGTCCTTTTTAAGATATTTTTTGTTCAATAAATTCTGTCAGCGTTGTCGACTAATTAATATTTTGTTTAAATCAAGCCACCTTCGCACTCAAATGCTTGATTCAACAAAATATTTAATAGTCGACAACGCATTGAGACCTAGATCCTTCAAGGACCTTGACTTACTTCTAGTGCGCGCATTTTTAAGCTATACAACAGCAATGGTAAGGTGGAAAAAAAACACAAAACGAAATAATTTTATCGCCTTACTGGTGTATGAGATCCTTGAAAGTCTACATTTGTTGCTTTTCAAATGGTCCATCAAAGTTGGTACTTTGGAATTTTAAATAACACCCGTAATGTTTAAGACTAAGTTTTAAAAAGAACAAATTTTTTTATTTCAGATTTTAATATTAGGACGTCCGTCCCTCTCGATATTATGGCAAAGAGGGGCTGTAGCTGAGAATGTATGCCAAAAAGTTAACAGACTATGTGCGTCCTGAAATTCAAGCACATGATCTCGGTAAGCTCTGGTTTAAGCTAGAGGGCGCTTCGAGTTATACGGCGCATAACACAATAATTTTAGTAAGAATTTCCTTTCACTTTGCGGCTGCCTAAAAGGTGCAATAACACAAAGTCGGACTATTCTCTTGGACTAATTAAACAATCAAATCTTCTGGAAGAAGCCAGCTATGATTGACTCTGGCGGAATACTATGCAGTCACTTAGCTCGAATGGGTCGTCCTAAATTGAACATCTCGAATGAACCACCTCAGACGTAGTGGTGGCCATCATTTAAATTATATAATTTTCCAAAAGTAAATGTCATGAATTGTTCTTTAAACCAAATATACAAATTTAAAGTTCATTTTCAAATCTATTGTTTTATTTTCCATTACAAATCTAACCTCAGAATGAATTTATGAGACTAAGATGGCTTTCCGTTTTAATTGCATCGAAAGACCGCCTCAATGCGATTTGATTAGACCCATACATTTAAGAACTTATGTAAGTTAAGTTACACCTGCAACTTTTAAGCCAATTGGACCCTATCCCCAAGCTCTGATGTTGTGATCTCAAACCTATAAGGACCACCTTGCACAATGTTGACATTACAAAAGACGGCTGGGAAAAAAATCCAAAAATGTCAATTTAATTTGTTCCCGTTTTTATTTTTTGAGTTAGAACCCCGTTACTTAAGGTATAAAAAAATTCTAAAGAAAAAATATTATTTGAGGTAAAAAAAACAAGAAAAAAAATGGTAACACAAGAGAGCTGCAATTGCTGCGATGGTTTGACTGTCTCTGGAGAATGTTTCACTGCAGATATATGCAGGGAATACGAAACACTTCTTCGCAGACATAGAGAACTGCAACCTAAGCGACGTCGAATCAAGTACCTTGCCATACCAAAATATACAACGCCAAAGTTTGAGCAAACATGTCTGTGCAACACACAGAAAAAAACTGAAGTCATTCGAGAGTCCCAATGCCATACAAGAACAGAACAATTGGCATTTCCCAACGTTAGGCATGTTATTTGCATCGCTTACCCCGCATTTTTCACATGATGTCAACTTTCAGGAAAATGTTAACGCTGAAGCAAGGATTTGCGGGCACTCTGGAACAGGCACGAATCGAAGTCCTCAACAGAACGATACGAAAGAGCCTGCTGTCCCTGTACAGCCGCCTTGCGAATGTTCAAGCTCCTAGACAAAAGTTTGACTTAAATTTTTTGTATCCTCTGGGAGTCTTATTCGGTTTTGATTTCAGACAAGCGGGACCTCGTTGGACGAAGAGACGTAGGAAATTGCATCAGAGGCATTTGGCAAATCTAGCCAAACCAAAGAAAATCTTCAGGCCCCAGAAGCCGGTAACACAAAGCTTGTTCTCTTTCCAAACCTAAATACATGATTTCTTCTAAGGTCAAAATATGGAAGGACATATCCATCATGAAGCGTTACAAGACACTGTGCAGACCTAAGCTTCGTGATGTACAACTACAGCCTGAATGGACCCTGACGCCTTCCATTAAAAACTATACAGCCACTGAACGCATTTTGCTCTTGGCCAAGCCAAAGGAATACGATGCGAGTGCACACTTCCAACCTCTACCGATACCTGTGAGCCCAGACGCGATGGCGTACAAAGCAAGTGACCGCATTAAGTCATTGGCTACACCCCCAAAAGTGCGCTTGGGTGAGAGCGACCTGAAAGAGAATCCATTCGGTATCGCACCCAACGCCCTCAAGGGGAAGGCAAGTGAACGAGTTGTTGAATTATCTCAGCCCAAAGAGTATTCGGATGAAAATACTCGTCCGAATCCATTTGGAATATCGCCGGCTGCTCTGAAGGCAAAAGCGTCTGCGCGAACCATAGAGCTGGCACAACCAAAGGGATCTTGATCGATATCTTGTAGTACCTTAACAGCAAAGAGTTGGCTTATCGAAATTGTAAAGGTTAATAAATTAATCTGTTGAACCTTGGTATATTTGAATTACTTTAAATCAGGGCGTTAGCCAAACCTTTTTCATTCACAACGAATTCATCTGCTCTCTGCTAGGTTGTGAAAGGCTCAGTATTAAGTTCTCTGAAAGAAGACAAGGCGATGCACTGTCATGTGACTTCTTTAACATCAGCCATAAGAAGTCAACAAGTCACACACACACAAGTCAACACCAGAGGCACCATTTTCCAAAAGTCAGTTCAATCGTTTACACCGACAACATTGGCGTGATTGGACGAACACAGCGGGCGTTTGCTGACATTGAAGCGGAAGCGGCTTAAATGGGTCTGGTGGTTATGAGGGCAAAACGAAATATTTGCTGTCACCAAGGAAGGACACACAACATCGACGTTTCGGACAGATCGTCACACTAGCAAGAAACTTTGATTAAGTCACGGACGTTCGTCTACCTCGACTTCGCGGTAAATAGGGACAAAAATACCAGTGCTGAAATCAAACGCAGAATCACTCTTGCAATCGCTGTTTCTTTGGGCTCAAGAGGCTATTGAGTAATAAAGCCCTCTCTCGAAGGACTAAGCTTGCTTTATATAATAGCTCGATTATCCCAGTCCTACTTTACAGTGCAGAAACCTGGATGCTATTAAAAGTGGGTGAGGAAGACCTTAGTCTTTTCGAGAGAAAAGTTTTGCGTGCGAGTTTTGGTCCAGTTTGCGTTGGTCTCATCTGGAGGAAAAGAAAAAAAATGCAAAAGAGGAGGGCCTAGGATAAGGTGGCTCACACAGATGGAGAAGGACCTCTACCAACTTGGTATGTACAACTGGCGGCAACTGGCGAAAGATCGTGCTGCCTGGAGAGGCATATTGGTTGAGGCCAAGGTCCAGCCCGGAGTGTTGCGCCACAAGAAGAAGAAGAAGAAAGGACACAATGTTTTTCTTGGAGAAATGTAAATATATCTCAGTTCTAGGTTTTTTGTACACTACATTCGGCACGAATAAAGAAAACTGTCAAAACGTTAACTTACGGCAATTCTCGATGTTGATTTGTGTACGTATCTTAGAACCGTGCAAACAGGTTGCATTGCAGTAGCGCAATTTTTGAACACAGATGAGTACTAAAGGGGTATCGCTCAGTGAGGTGCAATTCTAAAAGTTGTAGGATACCGCGTTTACTCTCTTATTTTGTTACAAACGCCATGTACGCCACATTGTAGACGGCGAGACTCAACAAACCGACACAGTGATGCGAATTGAATTTAATTATAAATCATAGGTTGGACCAGCTGACACAAGTACTTCGACTATAAGAAATCTATTGTACAGCAATTATAAATCTAGGATTTCAGTTCTGCATTCCTAGATGGGATGCTTTTCAGTACTACCCTCGTTACCATTGTTTTGTTGATTGTTTTAATACAAGCTAAAGCAAGGATCCATGGGAGATCCATAGTTTAATGTACTGCATAGTGTCCGCAGATCTCTGTAAAATTTTTTTTTTGTGTGGGCTGTATTTCCACGGCATATTTCCTATTATTACTCCGCACGGGAATATTAGGACACTTGTTTTAAAAATGAAGCTCTTTTGGCTCTTCGGAAATTCCTACACAATTTTTTTTTCTTTTTGAATGCCTTATAGCTTTTGGTCCTTCCACAGCCGAAGACGTTGTTTTATGTCTGCGTTATTGAAGCCATTCAGTGAAGGAGGTCCAATGTACCTTAGTATCTGTTTTTGTTTGCTCCTTTGGCATATCTCTGCCTTTAAGGCTTTTATGGCCTGGCAGCAAGCTTTATTTTGTTATTTTGTGAGAGAGATGTTTTTATGGGCGTTCCTTCATAACGAAAAGGATTTATACCCAGTAGTGAATAAGTGCGTTGATTCACCCGCCAAGTTCCCAGGTTTGATTACCGGACTGAAGCACTCGCATTTTTTTCACGGCACCACCGGCTTCTCAAATCTTACCGTTCGGAGTCGGCAAGACCCTATAGGTCCCCTCTACTAGGGGTTCATTCCTTTCAAGACGACAGAAAACGTTACTTTCGCCAAGAATTTGAAGGACAGTAGAGTTTATGTCGGGACAAAATATCCTCATTTAGGATAGGACTCGCTGAACCTAGTTCCTGAATTTCCTGATTTTTTTTGTTTTGAAGGTAGTTACACCAACTCAATACTATGCGGGGCCTCGTGATTTTTCGGAGACCTTTTATGTTGCTGTGGTGTTTTATTCGGTCCTTGTCGATGTTAAAGCCAGTGCAGATTGGTAGTATCTTCATTTCGGAAAATCAAGAAAATCAAAAGTTTCTCCATGCTGGCCTTGGAGATGCTTTATCATACAAGCTGCTTGTATGGTAACAGCTTCGTCTTCTGGTCTAATTCGCTCTCTTGTCGTTTTAATTGTGCCCCTTGTGAGGCGTTGTATAATATATTGTAACATAAAACAGTAAGGACTTGAAGAGTCCTTTTCAAATTTTCAAAATTTTCTCTGAGTGGCAATTTCGGGTGGAGCTGCGACTCAACCAGCATGCTGTTAAAGTCTCTTGCCAGCTCCTCCAATTTCGTACCACAACTTGGTTGAGGTCCTTCTTCACTTGTGTGCGGCAATGGGTCCGTGCGCGTCCTCCTTTGCGTTGTCCCACTGGTGCGGAGTTGAAGACTCTTCGGACTAGAGCAGAATCGTCCACGCGCAATATGTGGCCTACCTAGGCGTTCGACATCATCAAATGTCCGAAGTGCATACCTCATACACGTGTGACACGTTTCTTAAGGACTCTTGTTATTTTGATTACGGTCTGTCTGTCATAATTAGTTTTAGCACCAGATTCCTATGATCCCGTCAAAACATAGGAATCTGGGAATGAAACTAAAACGTTTTTTTTTTCTCATTTATTTAGGCACATTCAAACATAAATCAGTTCGAAGAAAAACAGACTTTTTGGAATTATTTAATTTATTTTTAAAATTTGCAGTTTTACAAAAAAACAACCAAAAAGATTCGCTGAAAATTCTCAATAACAAAGCGTCACACGAAATTTGTTTTATATTTTGAACTCAGGAGAGATTGTCCAAAATAAAGGCCATCGCATAGATTAATCTTAGATAATCGAAAGTAATGGGCAAGAAAAAGGATAAAGTAGCCTACGAAGCATCCGAACGAATCATTCGACTAGCTACGCCGAAGAAGAGAACAAATAGGCACGAAAAGGCACGTGCATTCGCAGTAAAAGCGGCTGCCTTGAGCTATGAAGCTTCTGAGCACACAATTAAATTGGCAACACCCAAGAACTTCGACAAAATTTTCAAACATAAAGCTGTTGAATTGCCAAGAAAAATAAGGCCGTCGACACTGACGGCGGAGGCATCACCCCGTGTCTTGCAACTGGCGACACCAAAGGTAATCCATCGGAAACTAAAAAACAGGCATATTCTATGCATGTGCTAACGCTGCTAGGTGCCATCAGTGTAACCGAATTTACCGCATAAACATAAAGTATTCAAAGATTGGCCAATATTCTCTTCGAATGTTAAAGCAGGCATTATTTCAAATAAACACTTATGACTATCCAAACATTTTGCTTGTTTTCTCTTCCTGCAGTTGCATGATTTATGTTAGATGCTGATCTGATTTAAAGAATATGAATAAAGAAGGGCAATTAAAATGGGATGCAAAGTTGATATTTTGGGGCGCATTTATGTAGGCAATTATGTGTGGATTAGTTCAGCGGACTCCGTGGCTTCGTCTTTAAGCTTGGTCTGGCGTATAGCGTATCAAATGTTCTCCTCGAAGCCGTTTGCAGCGTGTTTCAGCTGACTGGGCGGCATGTTATGACAAAACCTTGGATATGCCGACTTTATCGAGGTCTAAGGACAGAAAGTTACGGCGCATTCTGCACGATACCCAATTCTCAAACCAAGCCAAAAATCATAACTCTGAAACAGCACGGTTATTTGAAGGCACTTCCCAAAACAAGGACGTACTTATTGGTGAACAAGAGATGCTTACAAAATTTGAATGTACTAAAACGTCGACTTAGTTTATTCACCTTAAAATACTATTTATCGAAAAGGACAAAAGTTGCTAATAAGTTAACCTTAAAATTACTTAAAACATCAATAGCTGTGAATGTGTACAAGGTGTAGGGACTAAAATTTGACTAAACTGCGGATGTCTATGGCCATTCGTCGCGCAACAACCACTCGTCCTTGACTGTGTGAAAAGTTAAGCCATTCCCTTCCGGCTTGTGTATCGATGGTAAAAGCACGTTCCTCCAAAACGATCTGAGAGGAAATGTTAAAGCTTAAGATTCATTTCTTTTTTCTTCAATAGCAAACTCACCTTCCCCTGACTAGACCCAAGAACAGCCGCCAATTCTTTTTCGCACCAAAATCATAGGGATTCACATAGATTTTGTTCTCCTTAAATAAACGCTTCCTTTCCGATTGATTTATGTGCGATTCGATGCTGGTCTCCCCGTTAGTGACCAACTTGGCATGCCAGATCGTCAGTGATCCGAGAGCAATAACGACGGCCACATTGATGAACGCCATAAAGATCACAGCACGTCGTTTGGTCTGACTATCGGAATTCGGAGCGGGAGTTGGAAGATTGTGCTTTGCTGGATGTAGTCCATCAATGTTGTCATCGTACTCGCTTATGTGTGTCTATGAATGGGTTGAAGAGTAAATGGATGACAGATGCGACTGCAAGAGGCACTTACAACTGGGATGATGTGACCGCTCAAATTAAATCTTACGGGCTGACCGAGAAGCGGCTCCATTTCGGACCAACTTTCCTCTTGTTCCAGCCAAAGGTAATTGTAGCCAATCTCTAGGCCGAGTATGATTATGAACAGGCATCCAATGGTGGTGTACAGCATGTAAAGGAAAAAATATCGATGATTTCCGTATCCAACGCAATTGTTTAGCCAAGCTAAAATTGTTAGAGATCTAGTTATTAGGGCGAAAAGTTGTGTAATTGCATATTGTTGTCTGTTCACTTAAGATTAAAAAAATTCCTCGACAATAATGCATTGGATTTAAGCGACTGTTGTTTAATTTTAGCCATAAGCGAACAGACCTACTTACGGCAATGATGGTCCATTTTCAGCACACATTTATTGCAAACCGAGCAGTGATGAGCGCGTGGGGGTTTCGGGGCAATGCACTTTTTGCAAATACTGACAGCCTCCACCAGGGAAGAATCCTAAAAAGGTGAACTCACTTGAAGCAGTCCGTCTTGGAGTTAATCTCTTGATTCGATATTACCTCTGGGGGATTCCCCGCCGGAGTGATCACAGCCATCACGTAGTGAAACACAACATTGAGTAGTAACCAATTGCCAACGACTACCAAAAACATTGAAAAATTCTGGCTCTTCTCCCACCAAAAGGGCAAACCAATCCAATAAGATATGTAAACTACGGCTGATGTCAAGAGCGCCACACCAACAACAAAGAACTAAAAGAAATTGGCAATATATTTTGAAATCTGATTATGATATAAAACTTACGGGTCCCAACAGATGAGTATAGTTGTCGACAAACCAAAATACTGGCTCCATGCACACATCACTAGCGTAACTGGCATTCATATGATGATTATAAGTTAAGGAACGAAAACATATTTTCAAATAGTAACACCTTTGGACTAGATGGGACCTGAAAATGAGCAAAATGAATATTGCATACGAATTTAGAGTGCTTTGAAGGAGCTTGCAATAGTTTTTTGGGAACTCCCCTGAGCCGCCACTGTATCTTTCCCATGACTTTGTATGTTTTATGATGTTGTGCTTGGCATATCCTTTATTTGAATTAAATTTTCTTGGGGGTTTTATTCAACATAAGTGGCTAAACCATGTTTCTCCGAATATTTTCTTATTATTTTATCAGCTCACTGCTAAATTTGCAAAAAAATAAACACAAATTTCTGTCAGATAAGATTGTTGACACGTCAAACAGCTGTTGAAATGTCCTCTCAATTCACCACAACCATAGGGTGAGACATGGAATGTTGATGAGAATCCTCATTGGGGGTGTTGTAATGGTTCCAAGGTAGCCGCCCTTAAAAACACCGAGAGATTCGCGCTATGCATCCAAAATTAGTCACATCTTATACGAGTGACACAGGCTTGTATTTATAAAGCTGAAAAATTGATGCCTTACGACAGGCAGATATCAATTGATCATATAATCAGCTATGACATATTTCGCTTCAAAGGAACTATCGACTTATAAATACAATCGAAACCTGTTTTTATTTGTTGGGTTGAAGTACTAACGAACACACTCTAACTTGAGTGGTGGAAAACAAATATTTCCCTAAACACGACTGACATATGGTAGATTTATCAAAAATCAGAGAGTAGACAAAAATAAAAAAAGGACAAAAAGAAAAAAACAACATTTGCGTGTTTGGAAAAGATCATCATAAAATCAGTGGTATCAGAATTAAATAACTTCAAACTCAAACTTTTGCCGGTTTCATATTGATATAAAATGGACACCGATGAAGGAGGTACAGCAATGCATTCGAGCAGACCACAGGAGAACTGCATATTCTTATCTTTTCCTTTTCTTTCCAAATGAAGACCTCTCCCCACCACCCGTTGGTGCAGAAATGGTGCTGCTGGAGGATGATTTGGCTGAAGAACCCGAAACAGATGAAGAAAACGAAGAGCCAGGTACATCCACAACGTCTGAAGAGGGTGCACCAGGCTCACTCTCACATCAAGAGCTGGAAGACGCGCATGTTGCACGGGTAACCGAACGCATACGCCAGAGTTTGAGTACGTATTTATTGCTTTTCTTGGAAACAAAGTGAAAATGGTGTTTAACAAAACAGGACGTGCACTTAACGTAAACGGAAATGCAGTTCGCGTTGAAGCAATGATCGCTGGAAGCCAATTTCTTCATAACTTCATTACATACGATGACAACGAAACGGAAACTACTACTCCTGAGGACTACAGTTCAGTCCAAATACAATTCGATACGAACCTGCCAGCGGAACACTCCTATCTCGGGGTTAATATGAATCGTGTGTCCGGAGTGGAGTACCTCGAAAGTGGTCGTGAGCATCGAATTATGCTGTTCCTGCATCAGCACATCATTTACCCGGGAGAAGTTGTCCCATTTATGATTCCCGGATTCATCATTGATTCAGATATCGATGCAAACAATGGACTGCTGTTTGGTCTTGCGTTTGCACATGTGCGATGTCCAAAAACCGATGCAATGTACGGTGTTACATGTCAGATATATGAAATGGGCGCCGACGAACGTGGAAATACTCTCATAAAGTCGAGGGCGTTACAGAGATTCCTAACCACACAGGACACACGAAGAGAGTGAGTATACCCAGTTTATGGGGTGTTTTGACTCGAAGTTTGCTTGTTATGTCGTAATCCGTAATATCCACTTGTTGGTAAGGTGTTTGCTCGGTAGGGGGATGAGTCTATTGCGTGATTGTTTTCGCAATGAAATGGTGAACAATTTTTTATTGCTCGTTACGCTTTTCACAGGTTGTCAACAAGATAAAAAAAAAACCGCACGAATGGGGACATTTATCGTTATTGAGCTGCTGAATAATTAGGCGAAGATAAGCAGGGAAACTTCTCATATAATCCGAAAGCCAGACTATTAGTTTTTACGTCATTCTTATTATAAGGGGCTTGTCTTTCCAAATTTCATCTGACCAATTGTCTTCTTATGCCTCTCTTGGACAGACCAAAATTGCCAAAGTGTATTTACACCTTAAAATAAACTTATTTTCTTTCAGAGACTTACAATACTTAACAGCCGGTCCACAAATGAAAATGTTTGCCAATGTCAAGATTCTGCCCGAAATTTACTTGATGGAGCCACTGTCAAACATCAATCTCGGCAGCATGAATAGATTCCGGGACACAACACACGCAGGAGATTTCTTGAGGCATTTCCAAGCGTCCACAACCATTTGGCCAACATTTGTATACAACCAGTACAACATCAATACAATCGTTGCTAAGGTTGTGAAGTCGTTGGCACAGCATAAAGTCGACACAATGCCAACGGATCCTATAAGACTTTCATTTTGGCTAGCACGTAATGCTCACTTTTCCAAGGATAAGCTAAAGAGCTTATTCACTACAGATTCGGTTAATCTTCGCCTGAGGATAATTGCCGACTCGTTTAAGGATGTAAGGATGGATTCGAAAGAAGTGAAGGAATTTATTGAAGAGATTCTTTTTTGTTTCAGACTGGAGTATTTGCTTGTAAGTTCTGCCGACACCACATCGCATATTGCCGCGATCTGTTTGCAATGTCCAAGCACGGAGTGCAGTCACAGTATTGTAATTCAGGTTGGTAAAAATGTTGTTTTGTCTGTAGTGTGTATGGGGATTGAATGTGGTCTACTTTCAGCTGGGTACATCCATGAGACGAATACGGTTTACAAAGTTATTACAAATTCTATTGTGCTAACTGGACAACCGTCTAGTGAATTTAGTTGGTTTCCTGGGTAAGTGATTTTGAGCTAGTGAACGTGCGTCTTGGTGGTGGCTGTTGACCTTGAATGTGACTTGATGTGAAGTCGGTAATTTAAACAGCATCGCCAGACAATTATTCTCACACACACACACTCACACATATCCAAATGTTTGGCCCTTTCAGGTATGAATGGCGTATAATCGTGTGCAGAATGTGCAATCGTCACATTGGATGGCAGTTTCGATCTTGCGAAAAGAATTTAACACCACCCGTTTTCTATGGCATCTCTGGGTCGAGTGTGCGAATAGAGAAGGAGACAAAAGGCATTAACTTTTTAGATTTCATGTTCTTACATCCCTCATTAAACACCGTATGATATTTGTGAACATTCTTCCAGGAATCAATTGCTAATTTATCGATATAATTACAATGAAGACGATTGGGAGAAGCAGTGATTGATCGAAACGCTGCTTTACTACTGTACATACGTATGTTGGATTGTGTTAGAAAATTTTCTTAGGATGCTTTTGTCAGCGAAAAGAGAAAAAGTGGTATGCCGCAGAGCAGATTGATTGCGTGTCGTTAAGCATCCTTGTCTTTTGAAAATTTACTCTAAAAATTATACACACCCTGTACTACTACTAAATGTTATGCATTGTACTAACGGATATGAATAACATGACATGTACTATTTAATGTAATAAATAAAATAGGAGGTTCCATTGTGTTTGAATCTTTTCCGAAATTATAAAGGTTTTCGTTTTTGTCCATTCAATCCCTTTTGCTCTATTTCGAGGAGCAGTAACAGCAGATTTGATTGAGTGGCAGGTCCACCCCATCATGGCCCTCAAACAGCTAAAGCCCTTATTGAACGATAAGAAAAAAGGAACACGAGCATTATTTATATTCTTTTTTATATTAAAAAATACAAGTCTCTCTGGATGAAATATTTTCTTCGTTGGTTCTGATGAAGAACTATTTGAAGACATCAGCAAAGGAAGTAGAGAGCTTCTGTGAATGCAGTCAAAATGAATAATAGAAACAAATTTTACTCTTTTAAAAACTCACTTCCTTGCAGAATGGACAGGCACCAAAGGAAACATCCAGGAATATCTTTCCATCAGTTAGCGTTGCAAACCATTCCCTTAGGCAGACTCCATGATAGATCAAGTTGCAATTTTGATTATCACACGAAATAAGAGGAATATGTCCCTCCAACTGATAGCAATAGCAAATGTTGCAAAACTGTTCGACATCCTCGTTAACCATAGGAAAGTAAGTCAATTCAAATGTACGCAGCAAGTTCGAGTGTACGTCCATTTCAGTGTCCCAATTCTTGAGACCCTCACTCAGAACATGGCGTAATGAGACGATTTCATACGTCGGTCCGATTAAATTTACCGAAACTGGCGAACAAGTGAACGGGTCCAAGGCCAGTTTCAAAAACACCTTATCCTTAAGTTTAAAAACTCTCCAATTATCTTTTGTGGTTGGGTTTATGGGTTGCACCACATAGCATAGTTCATCGATATCTGTAAGACTTGTGTAGAAATCTCGTAGATCCTCAAGGAATTTTTGGAAGTCATTTAGGAAGCCTGTGATGGTGTGGGATGATCGAAAGAGCTCCTCCCACTGAATGCTGTCAGGGAGACTATGATCGAAGAGTATGAATTGATTTTTGTCATTTGTTTTTAACTCTAAATAGTGCCCTTTGAATCTTTCGAAATCGGAGAATTTCACCCAATTGCACTGGCCGTTCATGTAAATCTTGTAGAGTGGCGACTTCAATTGCAAGAGCTCATGTTTTGCTTGAAAACCACTCACAGCGCTTTTTGGAACTTCGCTTGTTTCACGTAAATGATGCAATGACTTGAGAATTTCCTCTAGGACACGTTCCACGGACCACTTGCAGTCGAATTCACCTTCATCGTGTGTTCTCACTGTGTATCCAGAGATGACAGTGAGTTTCAACTCGCGAATGGATGGAAAATGTGGACAGGACATGTGCAAACGAACATATTTATCCTGAAATTTAAACGGGTACATTTTGACTTGCTTGATGTGGAATTTCAGCTAAATACTAACTTTGAATTTAACATTCCCGTTGAAATTTAATTTATTCTTGGATGACTGCACTAGACCGGGATACTTCAAAAGAAATGTGTTTAATTGTGAGGCTTCCTAAAATGCATACAATAAGTTCTAGATTTGTTTTATTTTGTAATTCAAATACCATGGAATAAACTGCTGTTTTGTTTATGTTTACGGGAGATGACAGATTGTGAAGTGTCAAACACGAGTTCAGGCGAGTAGAGACCAGTGGTGTATTAGGTTTGCTTGAGTACCAGGGATGAATGAAGAATGAAAACCCTGTCTGTGAATTTGGCTCTCCAATCAGCTGTTTAAAATGGGGAAATGTTATAAAAAACGCTGTCAAATTTTCCCCAAGGGCGGGAGACGAGGGAGTCGGCTGTCTCCTTATTGGTCTCTGCTGTGTATCTCCTTCGTTGTTCATCCCTGTTGAGTACACAACAACAAGTATGTGATCATTACAAATCCACCCAATTTATGATCGTGTAGAATAAAAAATAGCGAATTCTCGAAAAAAAAGACTGCCCGTGAGAAATTTACAGGGTATTGAGATCTTAGCATTTCTATTGCACCCTTTCAAAGCTGTGTTATTGGTGAAAAGTGATTATTGTATTTGTGCACCAACAGAAGTTTTAATTTTAACGAAGTGCTAAAAAAGTTCGTTATCTCTATTTTTTAACGCTGAAATAGTTATTTTTAGATAATATTTTCATGAAACTTCTCTATAGCGGATTTCCTTTCGCCCTTTAAGATACATGGACAAAATGGGACACATACTTCATGGGACCGTAAAAATTGTCTGTGAAAAACGTTTCCAGTAACATTCGGATTTCGATAAAAAGATGTTTCCCCGCAGTTCATATGAACCTTCTTTGGTATAAAATCTCCTAACCGATATGAGAAACTAAAACTCACAATTGAATTCTTATCTCTGCTGAAATATTAAGAAGTCGTGCCTCCCTCTCTCACATTATACTTCAAAACCGTAAGGCGCGCTTCGTAGAATTAATTAACCCCCTTTCGCGGATCTTATCTGTCATAAATGTCTGCACACACTTATGAATAATAATTTCTACAGTAGCATATTTTTTTGCATTGTAAGAATGCCGATTTTATCAATTCTGATAAGAATAGAATGAACACCTGCGAGAGTCAATTATCACTCAAGTGTGCCGGATTAGAGCTACCGATGTCGCAAGTTGCAGATACCATCTAATCAATAGGTTAAGTATATAAACTTTGTATCAGCTCTAAGTCGTGTTACTTGTTGCCATATCAGTACACCGTTAAGTTCAGATTGAATTTAGGATGCTTCGTGCTACAATCGCAGTTGCACTTTTATTTGTTGCATACGTTGGAGCAACAGATGTAAAGCAATGTAAGTTAAGTTCGAATCTTATCGAATCTCAAATATCCATCAATAAGTGGCTTAGGTAGAGTGATGGTGAAGTGATTTTCAAGATCAAAGGTGTTTGGCTTAAAATTAAACGTTGTTTAACATAAATTTGGTGCAGTGGTAGTGGTAAAAAACGTGGAAAAAACAAAACAAGAAATAGAATGATTTTTGATTTTACTTTGAAGTGAGATTCGTGCGTGAATCGGTACGCTTTATCAGCAGATACAATCCAGAAAAAGTATGTTGTGCGGAGTATTTAATTTGAGATGAATGCTTCGTTTGTAGATTCTTAACCTTAAATCATTTTCTGATGTACAGATATGTATTATTGATGTGCTCTACGCGATCGCCGTGGCGTAGTGGTAAGTGCGTCGACCGGCACGCAGGAAGTCTAGGTTCGATTCCCGGACGGGACACCTCGCATCTTTTCACGGCACTACCTCATTCGAGTTGCTGACAACACTTAAAGAGTATCAATTCTCTATGAAAAGCCTCTCAAATCTCGCCTTTCGGGGTCGGCATAAGACTGTAGGTCCCTTCTACTCATGCAAGAACAGTAGAACGCACAACACGAGTAGTTGTTGTAGAAGCTAGGCCCTGATCCCTTGTGGACTTTAGTGCCACTCAATTATTATTACAACGTGATCGCTTACTTTCTTTCGTCACAAAACCGAAATCGAATCTTAAGGTAAAAGATTATTCATTTCGTCTATAATTCACCATTCTAGTTAACAATTCAAGAAAGGCAAATTTAATTTGTGCGTGACCACATTAACTTAACTTACTCCTAGTAAAACATTTAGTCATATCCGAAATATCAATTCGAAATAAAGAACGATATGCAGATAATATCACATCAGTGTTCATGTAAGAACCCAAGATTTTTCGAATATATCACAACGTGAAGTGCAACAAGTTTTACTTGACATACTTCAGCTGCCAACAAAAGTTCATATCAAACTCTTCACAAATCTTGGGAGACTTTTGGGAATATAAAAATGTTACATGAGCTTTAAACAATTTAGCATATGTAGAACCTGAACACCTTATCACAGACAACAACCACCGTCAAAAATGTGTACAAGTTAAGTTCGGAATAAAAATCACCACAATTCATAACATTTGCATACATTTAGGTTCAGTAACTTATTGATTCCAAAACAACATAGTTTAAGTCGCATGTTCTAACAACCAGCATTAAAAGTGTTCTTCTCAAAAAAGGTACAAAAAACCGACCTTTCCCCATTTCGGTTGTGATTGAAGGATGTCCGAACATGCCTTGCGACGTCATCAAAGGAACCACAGCCGTGATGCAAGTTCACTTCCTTGGCAGTGAGTAATGTAAAGATTCATTACAACATTACATCTAACGGTTATGTTATTTTCATAGCTCGCGATAACATTCAAGCGATGTCAGCACAAGTCAGAGCCACAACTTTGGGCATCACAGTTCCGTACGAATTGCCCGAGGAAATTGCAGACGTTTGCTCGAACCTCATGTACGGCGCCTTGTGTCCAATCTACAAGGATGAGGACGTTTTCTACAGTTTCAACTTCCCCATCGATGACTACTATCCCGAAATCAGTGTCAAAGTGGAGGTGTCTTTGGTGGACCAGAGCACAAAGGAGTCGGTGGCGTGCTTTGTGGCCGATATCAAAGTGAAAAAGGGTAACACCGGTGGAGAAACCAGTATCGAATAATTGAATTGTCTGTTGTGTGTGGAATGAATGAATAAATATAATTTTACCAACACGTTCTACAAGCAATCAGCAGCAATCTCCGTGGCTTTGCGGGGAACAGAATACTGTTGGTGACTAAAGAGCGTGTCGGTCAGATAACATGACGAAATGTCGAAATTAAAAGTTGTTAAAGTGAATGCATTTTCAACAGTTAGTTTGTCATTTAAATTGTGGACTGTGGCGGCATAAATATACTCGTTTGTACTTCTGCATGGTTGACCTAAGTCGGTGAATAGTGTTTTTTAGGGCAGGTGGATTGTAATCGTTGATATTGGTAGCACACGAGGTTAAGGAGTTTGAGCCTGCACGATGATTACTTGATTGGCAGCAAGATGGCTGGCTTGTGAGGGGATAGATGAATGTACACAGCGAGGAGATTTGCTCTAAGCCTATGAACGTTGCTCACGTGAACCCGAAAACGCATATCAATCGCACAGATGCCAGATGTATAAACTATGCGTCAAGCTTTGCAACAACAAATCAGGTTGCACTGCCAAATATGCACTGCCTTCTATTCACTACACTACACTGTACGACGCTCAACATCGTTGCAAAAGGACTCTCTCAACGATTTATCACAGACATATACCCACCAATTAATTTTCTAAACGTTGTAGAAATCCAGAATAGAACAAACTGTAAAGCATACTTTTCGGGTCACTTATTGAAAAGCAATGTAATTTAAGTTGCATATTGTTGTACCCAAATTTATTTGCGAAACCTCTGTTGTGATTACAGAATGTTAAAACAAACCCTCAGATGTAATCATGGCAACTGTAGTCGTCATGTAAGTTCTCTTTAGTCAGTGGCGGGTCCTGTGGTTTGTCTGTTGAGAGTGAGAATAAATGAACGTAATCGTTCCTATGAGTGTACACACCTGAAATAAAAATTAATTTATATTTCATCCAGTGGTGACTTTCCAATGAACCGAGCGCTGCTGCTGACTGATAAGACCTTTAGTCAGATGACGTGCCAAATTCGTACCGAAATCTAAGATTACTCAAGTGAGCGGATTCCCAGCGGTTAATCAGTATCGTATGCCATTCCGATTGTACGATAGACTGTGCACACACGTACATACGGCAAGGGCGAACGAGTACAGCGCTAAGCAGCCGATTGTCAACAGGTGTCCAAACGGACAGTCACTTCGTGTTTTGGTTTATTTTTAAAATGTACTCATCCAAGGCGGTGGGGTTGGGCTCTCGATTTTTGTTTTGCCTTTTTTTTGTGGAGCACAGCAAAACGATTGCGATTTGGCTCATGTTTCTTATCGGCGCTAGTAACGATAATCTGGTGAATTGATAGAATGCACTTGAATACCAATGGACTACTGATTATTTTTTTTTATAATTTGCTAATTGGCATTAATTGTGAGATAAGATCACAAGTCGTCTTTGCCAACGTTTTTGTATTTGAAGATAAGTATGATTTCGGAGTGGCATCCTTGCATGAAGTTGGTCGAGATGCATCAACTTATACGGGGATGAGGAAGCGTACTTTATTGTTTATTTGTTTATATGTTACATAATTCTTCCCAAGATTTTCAAAAAAGAAGGGTGTGTTCGATTGTCGGTCAAAATCATATCTCTTTAATTTTAGGTACTATTCCGTTTTGGACACAATAAATGAATTTTGCATGATTATCAATAGCCTAATTGTTTCGCAAGCAACGTTCATTGTAACTGTAAAAACCCAACTGCGCGTAAATGCTGTTGCCATTTGGCCATGCCTAGGATAGCATAGGATGGCATTACATTGTTTAGTTTTCGAACAATAAGAAGCAGGGCTGTCGTGCGTTGACATTTCATAGACCGTAATATCGCATATTAGGCAAAGCTTTTTTTTTTATTTTTATTTTCTCATAGGTTTAAATTTGTCTGGCTACTATCAGTGTAGCCGGTTATATCTTGTCCTTTATAATGTCTTCCACAGCAGTCCGGATATTTTAAGCAGGTTTCAACTACATAACGCGAATACATAAATGGTTCAGCTTTATACAAGCCTTACATAATGCACACATTTTAACAGGACTCTTGAAACGTGCATGACAAATCTACGCCTCGAAGTACAAACCGAAACAAAGTGCAATCGACGGCGTTGAGCGGCTTGTAAAATCTACAGCAACCAGATTTGCTTTGTCTCAAGGGCTGGCAGCTGAAATGAAGTGGCATCTGAAATCTGTCAATCTGATGGCCCCTGTGTAGGGGCCACACATTTGCTTTGGTTTTCATACCTTTCACACGATGATGATTAAAAGATTTCACGCCCAGGAAAATAATGTTTGTGATCGTAACAGCAACGGCATCCACGTCACTGTTAAGGAAGCCCAGTGACCAGTTAAACTTCTTAAAGCAGTTATTGAGACAAGCCTAGATGCGATAATATTTCATCTGTACGTGAGATGACAAAAAAGGGCTGTTGGCTGTAGTCTTCATCATAAGAATTCATGTTGGCTCATTTACAATTTGTTTCAGATTACATACGAATTACTATAGAGTCTTGGATTTCTGCAAATGATGCAGCCGGGGTTGGTTGGTGAGTAATTTTCGAATTTGTTTCTGCAAGCGAACACGACGGAGAAGAAAGGCACGTATGTATGCGTCGGAGGACAAACACGCGCATACATAATTGTTTTAAAATGACAAGCATTTTTCGGTTCAACTGCTTTTGAATATAACATTAACAATTTTCCATTGATTAGTATGTTCTATGAAGGAATCACATGTTTTACTTTATTATCAGCTTAAAAAGTAGACATTAATTTAGTCAAGCAGACTCAAACTAGGATAAGGAATAACGTGGGGGGTAGTGGTGCAAGTTCTTAAAACTTCCTTCAATTTGTCAACAAAAGACAATTTTCTACTGTATATGCGACAGATGTTACAGCTGCAAAGATCATCTGCCGGTTTTCGTATAGTCTCGCCCTAAAAAAAACATCGTATAGTCTCGTCCTCTAAAAATAAACTCCTGAAAAAGACATGAAATACCCCCGGTATGTATGAGATGCACAGCTTCCTTATATCCCGTCCTTAGAGTCCATTTAATAGAGTTGTGGCCTTTCAAGTTTTCCACAGCTGATTCACAGAAGGAAATTGAGAATACGCTAGAAATGGTTTTATTTCGGTGAATAAAAAACCTCACACAAGCCAAAACTCAGACGGCATAATACTTGATTTCTACTTTCTCTTAAAAAATCCTGATTTCCCTGTTAAAGTCTTCAACTACGAATGCATAGCTTCAGAAGAATGACATTTGATTATCACTTGAATAAAACAATTCTGTATTTGATGACTTTGTTCAGTATGAATTATTTGGTCACTGAAGTGATCAGTTTTTGAAGTCATTTGGTTGGTCACCCGTTTGTACCTATGATAAACTAGATATTCCCTTAACCCATTTTTTACAGTCCGTAATGAATCGCTTCAAAAATGACTCCATTTCGTACCGTTCTGGGTGCATTTCATTTCACAAATAGTCATACAGTCAATTAAATTTATTTGCCTTAATTCTTGTGCCACCCAATCATCAAGCTCCTTTGATTTGCCCTATCGTTTTATATGATTCTAAACTGTAGTCCCGTTGATATTGAGTGCTTTCGCTATCTTTTGATAGTTGTCGTGCGGATCTTGCTCTTTTAATGACAGGCCATCCACTGCGAAGTGAATCTTATACATCGAAATTTCCTGCACGGAATTGAAAAAAAAAACACTTAAATTTTAAAAGTTCTACATAATTTGCTCTGTATTTCATTCAAAATGTTAAGTATAATAAATATATTATGCACTAAGGAAAAAACAAATTGATGACTCTAAAGTGGAGTTACCTCATAAATCAACAAACAAAAAGCCTAGATTTCATAATGACAACTAAAGTCTATAATTATAACTACACTACAGCCCACAAAGGACCAGGGCTATGCTTCTACAACATATAATCGTGTTGTGCGTGCTACATTTCTCTCATGAAAAGAAGGGACCTACAGTTCTTTGCCGACTCCGAACGGTGAGATTTGAGAAGCTTTTCATAGACAATTGACTTTTTGAGTGTTCTCAGCAACTCGAAAGAGGTGGCGCCGTGAAAAATTCGAGGTGTCCCGTCCGGGAATCGAACCCAGACTTTCTGCGTGGCGGTCGACGCACTTACCACTACGCAATGGCGACCACCAACTGAAGTCTATAGAGACAATAAAAAAAAAGTGAAAAGTTGCAAGTGTTGCTGTAAATTAGCTAAGTAAAATTGCACACTACGAGGGGGCACAAAGAAGAAACCAAACTTATTTATTATATGTATAATTTTTAAATTTTTCATAAACTTTCAGTCCCTTTAAAGCCCTCTTCACCACTTAAGGTCGAATAAATTGTCCAATCTTTTATTCCACTGCTTCGAACATTTTATATAATTCGTCTTTTGTGATGCTCAACGGCGAAACTAGAGTTTTTTCCTTCCCTTCAAAAATGTCTGCGAAACGCTTTACTTTCATTTTTCTTTTCATTCGGAGAATTAAACTTTGTGTAGAGCACAATGTTGTGTGAGTATGTGGAAGAGGGCAGGGGCTATGCTATTTTTTGTCAAAAATTGGAGCACAGAAGCGCACTCGACGCACGAATTTCACGAGCACACTTTTCCATTCGTTTTTGACGGTTTCTTTTTGGATTCATTAAAATTCGGTGACTTTAAGTCTCCTTAGGAAGATCCAGAATTCCTTCAATAGCCCCTTTCTCGATTTCCTAAATTTTTGACGAATTTTTTTTTAGTTCGGCCTTTGTGGATAAACAAGGGCAACCACTCAAACTTTCAAGCAGACTACTATTAATAAACAAAAGATTCTGTTACAATTATTTTTGTAGAAAGATAACGCGTAACTTGTGTTTGGAATTTGTTTCTTTTTATATAAAATGTATAATAAAAAATTTTATGGAATTCGAAGACACGATTAACGCACAAATAAGACGTTTACTTTATTGCGAGTTAGGTCATCGGTCGATTGCGAAATTTGCCATTTCGTCGTCGTAGAAATTTATCATTGTTGTATTAGGTAAGCCAATGCAGCTTGCTCAAATGTAGAATTAAATAAATAGCAGTTAGTTAAACATATTAGATTTTATATAGGCATTAAATTTCTGTGGCAGTAGTCTGTAAAAAGATATGTCAGACGCGTAGGCAAGGTAATGAATAAAAAAGTGTTTTATTGAGAATATTTTTGATAGCACTTAAGTTTGAAAGGTATGAGGACCTATTTTCGTGATATGTTTTATGTGTGCTAAAGGGGAAAAATTGTATTTAAGAGGTCGGATGAATCCGGTCCAGCAATTGAACCTAGACCAGCGTGTGAGTTGATCCACTTCTCCACAATGACAAAAATAATATTTTTCTTTCAAAGCTTTGACAAATATTCTTTGCACAGAGAAACACTTGCATTATATACATACTTTAAGAAACTATTCGTTTGTTGCTTCTCTATTTTGAACTGTCTTATTTTGAAGCAAAAAACCCTTTCCATTCTGAAATGTATGTGATTTGAAGACTCTTCTTTTCTTGCAGATCTTAATCCATTTGTACTTTCCTTTTTAAGGAAATATGTAACTTCTCTCTCTTAAGATTTTTTTAAATTTTGTGATTTTTTGCTTCAATAACTTCAATATTCCGTTTTATCCTCTAAGTTCCTATGGGTATCTTTAGTATCTCCCATCAGGTGTCTTTTGTTAGCTTTAACAACACAAAGCGATACTCATTCTTAGATTAACTTAAAACGCCTGAGTGTAAAATCATTTTGTTTTCTAGATAAAATAAACCAAACAACCATTCCAATCAGTTAAACTTATTAATCTAACCGATACCGTGTATGTTTAGTCACAACTTGCACTCAGTTATCAAAAAAAAAAAAAAAAATAGAGTCAAAAACTACTACGCAAATTTCCAGTGCAAACCAAATTATCGCATTGCCAACGGTTAGAGCAACGGTTAGAATCGATAAGCTACCGCCCACTGGGACATATCTTACCGCTGTGTACCGAAATCAACGAATCAAAATTCAAATCCGAGCACCTGATTAGATACCCAGAGGAATATAAAATGCCCATCGGCAGTGCCCAAGCTAGTTCAATTTGAATCTGCACAATGATCGCCCGAGTAATAGTGTTTTTGGCACTCATCGCAGTTGCTCTTGCAGGAACGGATGTGAAGAAATGTAAGATATTTTGAAGTTGTTGCGATTTAAAATTGTTAATGTGGCTGGTTTCCACTAGGTTCCGGCAATAAGCCGTTTCCTTTGGAAGTTCGGATTTATGGCTGTGACACCCCGCCTTGCATAGTGGTCAAAGGGAGCGTCATGGATTTTGACATTGACTTTGTTGCAGGTAAGTCGTCATCGACTGTGTCCTTCTAAATCTAAGAATTTTGCTTTTTCTCGTTTTAGAAAAATACATAACCAATATGAAGACTTTAGTTCGGGCAACAACCTTAGGAATCACTGTTCCCTACGACTTGCCTGATGATGTGAGTGACGTCTGTTCGAACTTGCTGTACGGCGCCTACTGTCCACTGTATGCACAGGAAGACGTCACCTACAAGTTTTTGTTTCCCATTAGTGACGTTTATCCAGAGATCAGTGTGAAGGTCGAGATTTCTATTGTCGATCAGGACAAGGATGTGGTTACATGTTTCGCTTGCGACATCAAAGTCAGAAAGGGAACAACTGAACCGACATCGTAGGATGTAACAGTGGAAAGCAGTTTTGAAACTTAAATTTTAATTTTGCAAAATGTATCTTGGCCCCTTCTGTTAAATTTGAATCTCTTTATTTGGCAAACTCATTGAAAAATCAAATAAATTTTTGTAATTTCGAAAATATCCTACTGACGGATTTTTTTAATTATTTCTAAAATCAAAATTGAGCCCTGAGTTTCTGTGTTTTGGAAAGAAAGTTGCAACTTTAGTTAATTTTGTAACTCTGTAGATTCAAATTCGTCTTAAATTTAATAGCCGAATACAGACACACAATGGGTGTTTTAAAAAACGTGCAAAATATCGCCACTGAAGATACTTAAACTTACAACTTAAACATCATAACCACAGAGGAAATCGAACAATTGCTTTGAACGCCGCCGCTGCAGACGAAACCTTTAAGAAGAGATAAATTAAATTGCCGACAGAAATAATTCACCACCACAGCAACCACTTCTCGGCGTTGCTGTTGATGCGAATTCCATGCGAAACTGGCAAGAGAAAAAAAAATAAGAAAGAAAAATTAAGTAAAAATCACCCTCAAAGAATCCAAAAGATTCTCTCTCTAATGCCTAATGTCGTCGATTCCTGTACAACACACACCAAGCACAGAGCACTCACACGCCACAAGGTTGTGGCTGTGCACATCCTTTGTAATGAAGTTCAAAAAATCATCGGTGTGGGTAATTTGTCACATTTTTCTTTTCATTCCTCACCTGACGTCCCGTCAAACGAATGGGGATTAGGTAAATTCCATTTACTCCTCACAAGGACTCGGATACGGATTCTGGTGCGACGACGGGAAACGGAGTGATGAAATCTTGTGATTTCGAACCGCATAGATGCAGGATTTAGCCGGGTTCTCTAATACGTCGAATAGTTCGCCCCTTCTTATGCTGATTACCACGGGCTTAGGCGGCACAGGCATATGCAGGCATCTATTGTGCGACTCACCCAAGGGGGTGGTGGCTGTGCAGATGACACAAAAGTTTCGCAATGCGATACTCCCTGTCGGCCGTGTACGTCCCCTGTGGAAAAGAACACAAAAATAAGGATTATTGAGATGTTCACTTTCAAAATCCGATTTCCGATGAAATCGATAATCCTTCAAAGGTTAAAATCGAATATTAAAATTATTCTTTCATAGGCATGTGATGTCGGAGGTACACATTACGCCCCCAAAATGAGGGCATGCGGCCCGACAGGGGCGATGTTCTGGGGAATTGAATGTTATGAAATTTTTATCACGTAAGTGCTCGAAAATCTGAAAATATACTGATTTGCTTTGTGTTCTTCAAATGCGAATAAATCCAAGCATCCGCTGAACTTGCAGCTCAATCCAAGTTCTTCCACAATTTGACTAGTTTGAGGAACATTTTATGTTACAATATCTATTAAAGTTAAATGTGTGTCAAGACATTCAGTTTGTCATTAATCATCGTCATCAATCGCCTCCTGCCAAACACGGAGAGTGTTATCGAAATAGCGGCGCAGTTGTAAGGACACAAAGTATATTTCGATATAAAGGCTTTAGTGCGCCACCAATTCGTGTCAGCGGTAATCAGAGCAGAGTTTGAAAGTGAATAAAATAAGTTGGACCTAACTGACCACCACTAAGATATCCATACATTACAAATTTGTGTAAAACCGCGATATAGCTTGGATGTAGCTTTGTCGTGCGTGCTAATGTTGAAATAAAATCAAAGTCAGTTTTGGAGAAATCAAGAGCAGTAATATTCATGTCGATTTCTTTTGTAAGTGGATGAAGCTATTGGGTTGGAAATTGCGGATTAGATGGCTTTGGTTTAATTTTTAGGTTTGCTGACGTTATTCATATGTCAAACACATTTTGTTATTTGATAGTTGGTACTTCAACTCTTCAACTCAAAGAATATTGTTTTGATCGGTTGTTTAGTTTTTGTTTGGCGTCTATTGAAAAATTGAAAATCAAAATGAACATTTTCATCATATTTTGCTTTCTTATTTCCGGAAAAGAAAGAACACATCGCAAGCTCACAAAAAGTTATGTGCTGTTTATGGTAACGAATCTTTAAAAGAACGGCAGTGTCAATATTGGTTTGCCAAATTTCTTTCTGATGATTTTTCCTTCAAAGATGAAAAACGCTCTGGTCGTCCAGTTTTAAGTTGGTGACGATCAAATCAAAGCAATAATCGATTCGGATGTCACTGTACAACACGTGAGATTGCAGAGACGCTTCAGGTGTCACATGCATGCATTGAAAATCGTTGAAATCAACATTAAACAAGATTAAAAATTCATATTTATAAAAAAAAGATGTCATCAGTTTGGCGGGATTACAAACGAATTGTGTTCTTTGAACTTCTACTGCCCAACCAAACGAACAATTCAGATGTCTATATTGAACAATTTACAAAATTGAATAATGCAGTTGAAGAAAAGCGGCGAATTGACAAATCGAAAAGGTCACTCACATCCTTGGTCGCACGCGCAAAAATTATTGGAGATTGGTTGAAATGTTTTGCCACATCCACCATATAGTCTTAGTCTGACTACTTTTTATTTCGATCTATACAAAACTCCTTGAATGGTAAAAGTTTAAATAATGATGATGTACCTAATCATCATCTACTCTGCAGCGTGGAAACCAGGAAGCAACTAAAGACGGATGAGGAAGCCCTTAGTATTTTTGAGAGAAAAGTTTTGCGTGCGATTTTTGGTCCTGTTTGCGTTGATCGAGGAGCAGATTTAACGACGAGCATTGGCCCTGTCAAGCGTCTTCGGATACAACGCTTAAGATGGCAAGGCCATGTAGAGCGTATGGACACCACTGTTCCGGCCCGAAAAGTTTTTGCATCTAAGCCATTGGAGCAACGCAACAGATTACGGCATAGGCTAAGGTGGCGCACACAAGTGAAGAAGGACCTTAACCAACTTGGAGTGTTCAACTTCTTAAAAACCCCACTTCAAGATAAATACTTAAAAGTTTCTGAAAACACTAATTTCTTCAATTCCGAATATACCGACAGAAGTTCATAAACGAAGAAGGTATTCAAATAAATGACAGACGTTTATCTATTTATGAACTAAACTCTAACAAATTTTGTTTGAACACCTGTGTCATATCCATTTACATTAGTAAGTTGTTCCTTCTTCGCACTTAGTATTCTTATTTTATATCCATCTTTTGTCTTTCTTCAAGGCATAAGCAAACATTATTGCTGACGATAAGCCTTCATTTTCGAATAAATTAATAAAATAATTCTTTCTAATGACGGCTTTTGCATCGTGTCCTCATCAAGTAATGGAGTAAATTAAAAAATATATGCTGTTATTAAAATCAACAAAGATTAATTTTCATTTGCTCTGAGATTTCTGTTTTACATTTGTTAAAAGGTGTCCTTAATTATGTTTGTCGACAAAATCTCAGTTCGCCTTGCATTCACCATTTTCTGACATCAAATCATCTGAATTGCCAGTGCTTTTAAATTTGCTAAGACCGCAAATTGTATGTCATCTCAGTGAAATTTAAGCAAACAATTTCAGACCGTCACCACCGTTGTTGTCATTACAGACATAATTTCATTTTCTTTTCCTTCTGCAGCAGTACCCAACAAAACCTGGCGAAAGGTGAATACCTTTGTAATGCTTTTAAAAGTTATTAAATATGCAAATGTTCGGGGATTATAAAATGTGCAGAATCGTAGTGTGTCCTGTGAGCAATGATGGAATACGAATATTCTGAGTGGTATGTGGAATCGGTATTCTTGTTCGATGGAGACTCTTAAGGGGTAAGCCAAATGGACTTTTTATGTGAAAGCCTCGGTGGCATTTATTTTGAGTATACATAATGCAAGAATAATTTGCTATTTAAAATTTCTTAAATCGTTTTTGTTCGAAGTGTATTTTTTTATTTGGAAAGTTTTAACTGAAGAGTATTGGAATATATTCAGATTGCAGACACTCAAACTTTCAAGAATTTGTTGCGGTGCATTGAAGCTAGCGGCGTATACAGTCAGCATTCGAGTCAAATGCCGTCGCTTCCATTCCGTTTGTGCGTATTTTCAGTGACAGCTGTATGGTGTCTTATAGAGGCGATGGATTCTCGTAAACAGTGTGACGAGAAATTTGACGTGTTAAATATGCTGAACGGAATACTGCTGCTGGAGAAACTGCATTATTTGAGTCGTTTTTCCGTTTTGAAAATGGTAACATTTCAATAGGCGTTAATCGCTCTTTTCCATAACCCGAACTTGTAAAATGAAAATGCGGTATTATTTTAAGGGAGCAACAATGGTATATTGAATTAATTGTGGAGCTGAATTTGACTTAAGCGAATTGTAAAAGAAGATTTGTTGATGTAATCAGTGTCCGCCACGTTTTTTTCACCACGATAAGAAGCGTTATATATGTAACTGCGCCTTTGCGGCATGACTCGTTTGCCCTATCCGCCTTATTCACTAAAGGATATATGAAAGGAAATCTTTCTTCCAGCCTTACCGAAGCGAAGAAAGAAAAAAAACTACCGCGGTACTTTCGAGCGTCGTTAAAGACATATTTTAGAAATGCTATTTCAAAATCCTTTGAGCCTGTTTTCTCTTCTTCTTAGGATGTCACTACAGTCCGTGTGAAGAAGCCGCTTATTCACTGAAAGTTAGCATCTTTTAGCTGATCTACCAATCAAAGCTGATCAGATAAAGCGAATGCCCATGGTTTAGTTTGGTACAGATCAATGCTGTTATACGGCAGATATGGCTACTTAGTGATAGCGGAAGCTAAAGTACTTGATGACGAATACTACTGCCAGAACCATTAAGCCAGTCTGAAAAGCCGTTTCGAAAAGAGAAAGTTAAGAAACTTCCAAAAAAGCACGACCACATTTCTGTCTATAATCCGCTAATCAATTGATTCCAATTTATTTGCAGATAACAGCTCGGTGCGATAGAAATGTTTCTTGATCTAATGATAAAATTTGCAATGGTTCGTTTATATTTAATTTTTTGCCGCCAACAACGTCAGAGAAATAAACTTTTAGGCGCTCAGGGTTCTCTTATTTCAAAATCCTAAAAGTTGCCACGCCAAATGAAAAACAAATTAAATTCACTTTTTCGTTGCATCCTTCTGTAGGCAATATTCAGAAATTGAAACACAGTCGAAATGGAAACAATCAAACATCCATTTAATATCAAATTCACTGCTGATGACTACATTGACATACCCTTCGGTGTAATATTCAACAATTAAGACAAGAATTCATTTCATCACAGTGTTGGGTCAATTAATAAAGGAATGCGAAAGCTTGAGCTTGCACCCCCTGAATTGATGCTGTATGTCTCGATAAAGTAACTGTCCCGTCTACTGGGCCCAGGAACTCTAGCAACGACAACCCACAACAACGGAAGGTACGATGAAACGCGGGGGTGTCTATTTGAACTGATAGCCGGAATGTGTCAACAAGTATGCTTGGAACATTGACAAGTTAATTATTCCCCCGAAAAGGAAGGACATGATGACACAATGGTGGTGAGCATAATTGCGAAGGGTGACCACACCATGGGTTGGGATTGAAATATCTGATGACAGGGCATGGGTGGCGAGTAGTCAACGGTATTTGAAATAAAAAAAAAGGAATCTATTAAATCACAAAAAGGGACACACGTGGATATTGCTCAGTCATGTGGGAACTTGTTAAATAAAATAACCCTTTCGTGTAATTGTTGACAACATGCGTGATGAATTTTGTATTTCTCCTTTTTCTGCTCAAAAATAAAGAAGGACTGCTGAATGTCCGTAAAGAAAGTTAAGTCATGTGGTGTTATTTTAACAATGTGGTTTGTTTGACCATGTCCTTGTGGGATCGTTTACAATAGATAGAGTCCATCCAAATGGGTGTTCATGTGTCATATTTATTCTATTATTTTAGACATTCAAAGAATTTTAAATACAAAGGGACCAATTGTTAACTAGTTACAACTGTAAAAACTTAACTTTCTAACAACTCTATATGTATATACTCTCAGAGTTGATATATTTTTTTCTTTTTTTTATACTTCCTTTTTATGGAATAGTTTTTAATTGGGGCTGTCTTGCTTTCTACTGCACTCACAAAGGAGTATGGGGATGAATTCTGTTAAAAAGGACTATCATTGTTGTTGTCATCTCTTGTACAAGTAAATACACAGACTACATTTGGGTTACACCTACTTTGCACACGTATCCGAATCTAGATCGAAACACTATGCCAATACTTTGAATACCGAACTATAGAGTAAAATAAAAGCAAATTTTTAACGCGCTTCGAGTAAAAGAAATTACGTCGGATATATGTATGTATAATCATGCCTACGTAAGACATTAGCGAGGATAAGACATGACCTCTGAGTTACCGGCATAAGTCCTTAGACTGCGTAACAATGCCAAGGTTTGGAAAGAAGACTTCAGGGAAGAGGTAACGTCTAATTTCTGACACAAATTTCAAAAAACCAGTGATTACAAATAGAAGGCAGTTCTACTCAAGATCTCGTTTTACTTCTGATAGTACGGTAGGAACTGAAAAAAAACATGGACTTCGCTATGTACTTGAAACATGCTTTTAAAATTGATTCCCCATTCCATTTTGCATCTTCAAAAACATGTCCACCACAAAGAGTGTAATGTTCGGTGAAAGCGCTCTTTTACACAAACTGAACCAACGACTTGTCTTCATTGAGAAAAACCACCTGAATAAGTCTGTTGTCAATAGAGGCCAAGAAAAGTCATCTTGCAAGCATTTCACACGCAAAGTATCAATCTAAGGACGCCCCTGTTGATTCCATTACACTACACCTCATATCGAGTGAGTACGCGTGTGTATGTGAAAATCTGCATGAAAGTTTTTCCGCCTCGCCAACTCACTTATTTTGAATTTTCCCTTTGTGTGAAAATCCAATTTGCCGACATGCAAGTGCGAAATAGATTTTGATTGATTCAATTTTTCTTCATTTTCTTTGCGAAAATTTCTGTCAAGTCGGAGGACATCACCGGCATCCCTCTGAGGAAGCACTTTGAAATGCGACTTCGAGGCGGGGCTGGGTGGGTCGGTGAAGCGGCTGTGTATCGAGATGTCTATGGGATAAGCGTACTTGAAGGACTAATGGGAATTTCAGTTGATAAAAATGAAAGGCAATCTAATTTGGAAAGGTCACACTTGATATGGCTTATGTGGTGTGATATTGATTTTTTTCTCTTCGTCACTCGGGTTTGTACAGCAATGGAATGCCGGGAGGAGCGTGTTTGCGTGTTTCGATTGCTTTTCAAGTCCAAAATCGATCAAGGATATGCGGCGTGTGTATGTGTGCATGTGTGCCCGGTGCGCGTAGTTCTCAAGGCCATCTAATGAGTACAACGACATATGAGGGGATGCATGCTTTAAGCCGATTGCGTCCGTCCTAAGGAGACCACAAATCGCATATTGGAAAACGATTAAAGGTGATTCTTGGTCAGTTTTTCTTTGATTAGGGTAATTTCCCGCCGGACAAGGAAATCGCTGATCCCCAGGGAGATTGTCCGAAGCCATATTCTGATGACCGAAACGAGAATGTATGCGAAATGGATTATCTGCGGATAAATGGAACGGGAAGGTTCGGCTTCTTTGTTTGCTGATTCTTTTTCTAATTAATATAAAACATCTTCGTTGGATTTCCTGTGGACTGATGCATACATAATTTCATTACGTCACGGAAGACCTGAACACAAAAGGGAGCTGTTTATAGTTGAGGTTATGAATTCGAATATTTAAAGGCAACTGAATTCTGCAAGGATCAGGAGAATGAATCTTTAAAAATACATCTTTAGTATAGTCTGTCAATTTTTTGCAGTACTTAGAGCGCACATCTGTCGTCGATTGTACTACAAGGTTTGAGCGTTTGTGCTCACTGTACCACTGCACCGCAAGAGTGTTAACGACTTGACCTCTGTGAATTTCCTTGAATATGTCACGCATATCTCCGACTATGACATCAACAGGCATCGGTTTTTTCCAAGACTCCTTGTTCCAATTCCGGGCACGCATTTTCAGTCGGATAAAAGAAAAACCCTAATCATACTGACTTAGTGTCAACTAGAGAGAACAGTGGCACAAAATTGGCAACAAAATTCCCTGAAAGGGTTTTTCAAGTAAAATTCAAACTGCTGTAAATTTTTACTAAGAAAAAGGGAGAGAAATTAACAAGAAGGAAACCAATATCAGGGTCAAAAACGACAAGTAAAAATAACCAACTGACGTTTAGCTCCTTTCGCATCAACTGGTGTAAATCAGTTGAACTCCCTCCTTCTCTTCATCCCTCTCCCAACTCAACAGTGCAGCCGAACACACACAAGTACGGGTATTATGCAAATTGTTTCAATCCACTTGGAGACTCCTCAACCCCGTCAAGTGGGCGAGAAAGTTAAACACTCTGTTACCCTGACGAGCATTCGTGTAATTTGCATGTAAAACATTTTAAAATGTTGTCAAAATATGTGTTATTGAAAATCACTTAGCACTCCCGAACAAGCGTCGAGGACAACCCTGTTTGAGCCGCCGCGGCGGCGATGGCGCTGCGACCTATCGCGCAGATTTTTTCGTGTTTTTTTTATTTTTCCTCCTTCATCCCACTACCGTTCATGTGGAAGTTAAGTGGCGTAATAAATTCTATAAAACTTCAACAGATTGGCTATGAATATAAATTGAGCCTAATGGAATCCTTGATAGGAAACCGTGTTAGTGTAGTTAGCATATTTTTGCATCAACAGTCCGGCCCACCCTCCGGCTCGGGCACCGGGTTGAATGTTTCGATATTAATTTCTGTTCAACCCTCTGATTGATCCTGCATCCTGTAGCAACCGCACGTCAGGGTGTGTTTGTGTGTATGTGTGAGGAAGAAATATTTTACAATCAATTAGCGAAAAGGAGCGGGTACTGAGGACTTCATTAGCCCTATCTGAGGGTGTGCCTTCCAAAGGGGTGCGTCCAGTGAGCACACGATTGTTAATTAACTGCTGTTTAACTGCTGTTTAAAAACACTCGCATACGGTTTTAAGGCAGAAGATGTCTAAATTGAGTTAAACTGAAAAATAATTGAGTTTCGGGGTAAGGTGGATCTGAGGCACTATTCGAAGAGAAACTGGAGTGTGTGACACAAGTAAATCAATTCTCCGCCCTATGAAGGCGATGCAGGGAAAAGGACATGGAGAGCAGGAGAGGAAGGAAAGGTGACAGAGAAAATTACATTTCATCTTTGTGTGGTCCTTTGTGAAGTGAATGTGATGCTAACAGAAAAAAGAAAATCTTTATGAGTGGAAAGATTTTATTGTCGCTGAGCTCTTATTATCTTTTTCGTTTTTTTTTCTCACTCCTGGCTGTCATCCCTTATGCACACGAGCACAAAGGCAATAGAAATAATCAATCTCATGGTGTAAGTGCGTCCAGCTTAGCAAATGGATTTAGACGGCGGGCTCTTTGCACTTTAAAGTTATCAGACAATTGTGTGATCTTATAGTTTTTTTTATTTCAACATGTTTTTATTTTATTTCGGTATACGATTGATTTCATCCTTCTAAGACTGCTTAATTTGAATCTTCTGTACTTAATAGCACACAGATTCATTGTGAAATTTCAATTAGGTAGCGAAAGGAGAACAATGGGAGTAAGCAATTTGAATACAAAGTCGTTCATTAAAAAACTTTTTGTCTTCAATTTTAAATAAAATGTACTAGCATTTCAAATTTTCTTTTATTCTGACGCATAAATTAGGTTTGATTTAACAAATTACCCTTAACTTAAGAAAATCTCACAGGAATGGAATTAAAATTCAATCTTGTGGCTTGTTCACTTCACCTTGTCATGTGAATGCTTTCAGTATTTGCAATCTATCATGAGTTGTGTAACACGTATCGTGGTCCTTGTAAAATAACATGTCGGAGATACAAGCTCTACATTGACTGTTGTGCTGAAAGAAAAAAAATTACCAAAAATGCGATACCACACCAAATGACAACTTCTAGACAGTGCATTGAACGCATGAATTATAAATCTCCCAAAATCGTCAATTTGATTTGTTGACATACCCGTCCACCCTGAAGTGGCATTTTGAAAGACCCAGTGCTGGAAATAACTGTATTTTCTATCATCATTTACCTTCAACTACTGGGTAAGTTGAGTTTTATATGGGAGCAGACCAAAGTCCCGATACACAACTCGCCATGCTGTGGTCTATGAAGGACCGAGGAGCTCTAGTATGTGACTTCCTCGGATTCGATTGCGCACTCTTACGGACAGTGGTGATCTATTCGTCAAATCTTGTACTTCGTACGGATGTTGATTCATTAATTAATGAACCAGTGGATTCAAATGTTTCCACCAAACTGAGAATACAATCTCGGTAGAACGCTCATGGTGCCACAGAGTGAAGTGGTCGTATATTTCTGCTTCATACTGAGTAGAGGCGAAAACATCTTTACAGAATTCATACGAAAAAAGTTCTTTTGTCAATCTCACCTTTGGGCTCAAGAGGCAAATTGCTCTATTGCTAGAAGTGCGTCCACTATCGAAAGTGGACAAAAGGGTATTTCTCTTCTCTGTGTGCTATTTATGGCACTGGTTAATTATATCTGGAGGACAGCAAAGAGCTTTTGTCGCTTTGAGTCCACACGAGTATGTATAAATTCAAACCTTATCATAACTTGCCCATCCAGAGTCAGAGTAAGAGACAGAAAAAACTTAAGGGTCCAACCAACGGCACATTTACATTTACAGAGAGCTGGTGAAAGAATCTGCTAACTTGAAAGATTTGTTAGCTCTCAATCTTTATTATTCAGTAACACAGAACACAATGTTTTCTACGTACTGCTAGTTAACAGTTTCTACTAACACAGCAGATGCTAGCTACTCGTCTATCGACTTTTCACCTAACTACTACTAACAAACTACATTTGAACACTGGATTTTTTTTAATGCATTTTATTTTTCTTCATATCAATGAATTTATAATCTTACAACTAGATAAAATGCTTAACCTAGTGATATATTTTCATGTTTTATTTCTGACTTACCGGCTCTGAGCTAAAACTAATCTGGTCTTTCGACCAAATCTAACAAGTATAGCAGAACTTTTCTTTCTAAAAATTTATTATTAAGATAATTTAAAAAACTTAATGATAGGTGAACACTGGATAGTAGCTTGTGTAGGCTCCAACGTTTTACTTAAGGGTTAGATTTTTTACAGAAAATTCGAATGCCCGTATTCATCCGCTAAGGCATTATTTCTATATTTTTGAGTATAACTTGCCAAGCTGAATTGACACACAAATCTTTGCCTATCATGTCACTTAAGTACATAATTCGAAGTTTTAAGTAGAAGAAGTAGCGGGCTGCACTCAATTCTTCTTAAGTCATTTACTTTACCTTAGTGTGGTTGTTTTTAAGTTAGACCAAAATGGTAATACTACAGGTTGAGCATTCGGGTCACTTACAATTCGTGTGCAGCTGTTAAACTGAGACTTGAGCAACGAGCAAATTTGCTGTTCAGTTAAATGGTGTAGTGTCCCGTCACCCATCTAGGATGAATATTGACAGGTATGATATGTTTTGCTTTTGAAACGGCATGGCATTAGTGACTCTGAAAATTGTTTCCTCTTGTTACACTGACCGCAATGAAAACAGTCAAATCTCATCTGCTAGAGAGAGATGAGAAAGAGAGAACCAAAAAAATATTCTTGCTGAGTACAAGCACATCTTCATTCTTACATAGATATTTCCTTAAAAATCAGTGGTTATAGCTTTAAAGGTATACCAGCATATCCGATTAAATAAGTGCAAATCGTATACGTACGTACCATAGCTTTGACAAATCAAACTTAGTACACCCATATTCGAGCACAATTAGATTCAGAAGAAAAAAATTCGTCAATTTGCATTTTTCCCTTAACACTTGACCCAAATACAAGCCGGTCGAATAAATGTAAGACACGAAGCCTAGTCATGACCATATCGATGTTTACGCACAATTAACCCCTCCCCCAGTCGACACTAGGTCAGTGCACGTGACTTCTCGCAACACCACTTGTCCACGCCTCTATTTCAGTGCTCCATCAACGGTGCTTAATTAATGCGGACGCCGTATAATTTTTGTCAAAGAATTCACTTCAACGCAACGCAGTTCAGTTGACATGGAAAGAAATCAAAGGGATGTCCTCACCAAGGAACAACGTACCTTCACATTCTCGCATGTACCAGTAATTATAAACAATTCCATTTGCATATTTCAAAAATTATTTTATTGCTACACACAGTTTGCGCGCTTTTAATTGATATGGGTGTCAGGTAACAAAGCCATGCACAGTAAGGGGCAAAAAACTGATCACACGGATCGAAGTTCTAGTCGTGGTAAGCAGCATCAACCTTGAGGCTGAGGATTTTTGCCGTTTCGCCCATTGTCTGAGAGATCTCCAAAAAGAATCGATACTTGGATGATTTCGGGATCATTGGTGGCATACGCTTTGCGTCCAAGTAAATGTTCTCCATCGGATAAAAGCCAACTTTAAACGGACACAGGAGAGACGTTCTGTCCTGCAGCGCCTTCTCGAAAATGTAGCTAAGCATAACGTCGGGTTTTTCGCCACTTAGAAAACAGCAGAGATCAATATTCTTCCAGCGCTTGATCGACACCCATTGATTGTTGATGCTCGTCTTCAGGTGAATGCCTACGAACAATGAATGGCCGACGATGTCCTTGAGAACTGTGATGTTGAGATCAAAATAGGAGCGGTCATGAATGGCGACATCGGTTGATATGAAGTCTTCATCGCCCTTTGCTTTGACGTCTAAAATTTCAATAAAGGGATCCTACGAAGACAGAGAAGCAATTTAAGTAGAGAAGTATGTTGAAGTATTGTGTCTCCTACCGATCTGCAGGGGTTTGGGGATAGGGTTAGCAGAAAGCCCACCAACAGCACTGAAAAGACACTGCACCTGACCATTGCCGATTACGCAGTGTGCTTTCGGAGATATTATCTGTGAACTTGTGTTTGAAAACACCCATGCGACCACACGACAGACAGACATCAGAATAAACGACCCCGGTGATGAGTGTTGTGGCATTAAATTAAATTGCGATCTACGGAGTGGAACGCCAGCTTAAATTTGGTCATTGACAACAATAACCTCTTTATTGTTTAGATTTTTAGGTTGTGGACAATGAATATTGTAAAGGTTTTATAACACTAACAGGAAGAATTGAAAAAAGTCAAAGGTCAATACTAATCGTATCTCTTAAAGAAATCCACATTCTACTGTTTTACTGTTTATCTGTATTCTAAGAAGTGGTTTCATTTCACTTTTCTGAAGGCCTTTAGAGCTGGTAAGAACGTTACGCAACTGACAGGGATTTTCGATGAATTGGTTTGATGCTTCAATTTAAAAACAATTAAGAAATTAATGAACGCCTATACCTATGTGGGAATAAACCGCAATTCATGATATAACATACTAGCTCAAAGGGCTTGTGGCTTCTTTCGACATTAATGGAGCTTTTACCAACGTGAACACTGCGTTGAAATATTTCTGCCAATCACAATCAGGTAATGCAATGAATCAAGGACTGCGGCCTCAGTGTCTCCCAGTGGAAAAACTAAAACAGCAATCTTCATGAGAATGAACACAATCAATTACATACAATGAAACCCAAATTATTCGGCACTGTCTTTGGGAGGAAACTTAAAAAGACTGTTTTAGTTATGCTTGACATTTAAGTGATGTATTTTCTTAGCATAGGACTGAATATATTAGCGATTGTTGTATGGGTTGATGTTCATATATCTAAAAACAGTAATCTGATTGATTTAAATACGTGTTCGAAAAGCGACACGGCAGGCTGTGGCGTAGTGGCGTAAGTGTGTCGTCTCACAGGCAAAGGTTTCAGGTTCGATTTCCGGACTGAACACCTCGAATTTTTCACGGCACCACCTCTTTCGAATTGGTGAAAACATTCCAAAACTACTAATTGTCTATGAAAAAACTTCTCAAATCTTTCCGTGCGGATTCGGCAAAAAAGAGCTACTTGTGAGAGAACAGTAAAACGTACAGCGCTAATAATTCCTAAAGAAGCCCCGACTTTGTGGGCTGTAGTTTCCTTTCTATTTTTACTAGCTGTGTACTTTGGTGCTTGTGTTACAAGTTGGGTGTAATATCTAAAGAAATATGCTATGTGATGCATTTTCACTAGAACATAATGAACAATTTTATTTGCCTATGCTGTTGGACCCAGAAGTGGTTGGTTTGCTTCCATTCTAGAAATATCGATGTAAAAGATGCACTAAGTGGACTGTCACTAAAAAGTCGATGGCATTTTACAATTGATGGAACAAGATCGGTACGAAAGAAAGACAAAAAACAAAGAAGTCAGGGGATAGTGGAGGCACTAATTGGAGTATCTTAAACGTATAGGCAACTCAAAGAAACTCGATCTTTGAGTGCCGCATGAGGCGGAATGACATCACTGAAACGCTACTGAAACTGAATAAAGTTGAACCATTTTCCAAGCGATGAAATATCAGAATACAAAAAAAATTATAGTGTCTGACCAAATTCGATTTTGAAGTTTCAATGGACTGCATTGAATGGAAGGGAGTTGTCTGTTATAAGCTTCTGGAACGTCGTAAAGCGGTTGGTTCAATAATTCGATAATCTACTGTCTACAACTCGAACATTTGAATTTAGCAGTCAACAAAGAGCAACCAAAATGACCAACAGAAAATAAAATTAATGACCTGGAACAAATTAACAAAATTTGGTTGAGAAGTTTCGATGTATTCTCAATACAGGCAGGGTGTGGGACAATGTGATGACCTGTTGTTTCGGTCTCATCAAAAATTTCTTGATGACAATAAATTGAGAGACGCTGAAAGTGACTTACTTAAACTACACCAAAAAATTGATTTTAAATGGGAAAGGATTTTTGCAATAATGTACCAAAATGACGGAAATTTTTTGTATACCGCAAAATGAGGCTCCTTTTTTACACAATATTGCATGATACAAATACACACTGAATGTCTAGGATCTATTCCCTGGTCCCTTGTGGTACCTTCTGGGCTGCAGTGCCACTCAATTATTATTATTACAAACTGCAACAAGGTATTAGAACTATAAGAGTTCGTTAATTTCGTTAAATTTTTGAGAATATACAAATTGACTATTCACTTTGAACTGTAAAAGATAAGACTTCTGTTCATTTCTAATCTTGTTTACAATTTAAAATAATTTATCGGTTCATATTTTTATTTAGTTTTTGTTTGACAATTTCGAAACACCCCTGCCGGTTTTTCCTAAGTCTTCGATATACCGTGCATTTTGGGTAAGCGCGTCGACTCAGACATCAGAATTTCTATGTTTGCTTAATTGATTGAAATCTATTCTCGCATTTCCTCTCGCATTGTACTCTGTGTATGGATAGGTTCTCAAACTTTGCCGTTCGGAGTAAGCAAATGAAATGTCCATGCTTTCTTATCGTATTATCCTTTTCAAAGTGGATTAAGCTGCGTAGTAACATACGTACCACCATCCATGTCATAGGTGTCCAAATGGTACGCTCCAGGCCAAAAGAGGAGAAATCGGTTACACAATGATGGTAACATCAATCGAATTAGATTTATTTTGGAACAGCGACACAAACAGCCAAAAATTGCCACTAACCCTAACTTCTGCGGGATGTATGCGACACTATTGAAACGTTCGAAAGTCGATAAATTAGCATGTTGACACCCAGAGATAGGTCTCAATGAAAATTTGTGTACAGTCTAGTCCAGTATTCAGAACCAATTCAGTGCACGCATAATGCTGCATGGTGGTTTAATGATCTATGATGCAAAATTATGTAGTTGTGGTCATGTAGGTAAGAGATTTTTGCAAGTTATTATCCTTTAAAGTGGCCGTTGTACCGAAAAACAATATATCTTCTTTTCAATACCATTGCAGACAAATTCTTGTCTTAAGATGAACTATTTCTGAGGTAGCTGTCTTTATGCTGTCTTTACGTTGGCCCCATTCTCCGACCATGATCATTTTCGAAACGACGACCAAAATAATCATGTCTGCGTCTTAGGTGGTTAATTCGGAAAGTCCATTTTTGGGAAATACATTAGAGCATAGTGACGTGGGCAAAATGAATAATGTAGGCCTCCACAGCGTCAGTCTTAGCTAACTTATTGGTGACAACCTGAGATTCCAAAGGTGTGATATCGCATGATCTAAGAGGCCACTTGACCACAGCCAATCTTGATATTAAGTGCTTACCGAAATGATTTCTCAGCAAGTCCTTTATTTTACGCTCTGTATGGCTTTAGTTGAAGCCAGAGCTCACCGAGACTATATGCTTGAATTTCGGAAAGCACATTGTCCGTAAACATGGCAGGATAACGGTTATATTCTGATTTGCCTCATTATTGTCTTCGCGTACACTCTCAGCTACATCTTCTCTAGTTTGCTGGATTTGGCCGAGTGTCATCCATTATAAAGTATTCTCGAACTGGGTATTGGCAATGGAATGCGCACATTAAGTTCCGTAAACCGTGCGAAAAACAATTCTCACAGAACACTGTTTTTCGTAATACAGCTGGACAATTTGAAGTCGCTGTTGGGTCATAGGACTTCTGAGTTGCCAAAAGATGATAAACAAAGATGACAAAGCAGTTTGATAGGAGTCACGCGTGATCCGTCGAAAAAGCCTTTTCAAAATCAAACTTCACGATGAGTCATCATTTACGCGGGCATTAATTTTTATCTATCATAATTCAAAGGTGTGATATCGCATGATTGTCAAATACTATGATATTGGTCCAAAAACCGACTATTCAAATAATTAAGAATTGTCAAGATACTTGTCACGACAATGCTTTGGCAACAATCCTGTGATCACCTTGCGCTCCGCGGTTACCATACGTCGCAAAACATGCGCTTCAGTTTTGACAACAATCGAATTAAAATCAAAACAAATCATCAGTCAAACGAAAACAGTTATCAAAATCTTTTCAATAAAACTAAAATTTTCAAGGGGTAACATTTGGTCAACGAATTGCCACATCATGCCAGCCCGTAGGGCAAATTAAATTAAATAACAACAACCCGTTAATTTCGAATAGATGTAAATTCAGGTCCTTCCTTGTCGAACATCATCGCGTCACAGGTTGTTTCTTAAATCGAGCAAATTTCCTAACAAGCACCAGTGTACATTAATTACAGTCAATCACGTCTGGACGCAGTCCTTGCAACAGGGCCCTGCTCGTTCGCACTTGGCACCTTCTGCAGTAGTCCTTGCATGCACATTGTTTCTTAATTTTAACTCGACTAATTAAATTCGCCCCGCTTCCGTTGGACGGATTGCTCTGACGTGCTGGTGCTGGAGTCCTTGCGAGGCGCGCACTCCATTTGAATGTCGCCAGCCGCGATGCAACAATATCGCTTATTAAATCTCAAATTAACACACATTGCCAGCAATTAACGTCACATTGGATTTGCATATTCAAGCGGTCCGGTCCGGTTTGGGTCAAACCGGCCGCAGGCGAGGCTACGGCACGGTAAGGAGATGATGTTTTCACAATACCAGCAATCAGGCAAAAATGGTTATACTGGTTACACACGGTAGCGAGAAGTACTCTCTGCCATCATCGTCGCCACTTCAAACTGTCGATCTTGCACAGCGCAGCTCAGTTGATTTGTGAATGTGTGCTGGTCGCCTCGAGCCCCGGGGCGTTACAGAATGCATAAAGTAATTTTCTGCGTCATTTAATTAAGCCTCGGATGGCTTACAGACGCAGACGCTCGCTGCCCGGGAAGCATATCCCTGCTCTCAGCTGAGAGGGTGGGCCCGGCATGTTCGAGTGTGGTTAAAGGGATTGGATTTCGTTTCCTGGATTAATGCCAGTTCATGGGGTTTGTATGTGCTTTTGTTTATGAATTATTGAGCAGGAGTCAAGAACTGTGAGATAACCTGATTACGAGCAAAGTTTTACTCGTGGAAGTTATCTCAGTGCCTGGCGGAGGGGAATCACATATTTTCGTTTGCCAATTCAAAATATCAAATTATTCCTGCGTTGTTTTACTAAGTTCAGCTCCTGCCGTTGGCAACAGGGAAGGAGGATGTGGTTTGCTTTGAAATAGATCAGATTTCTCTTGGCGAAAGATTTGGAACTCCGAACGTTTACTGGGAGTTCGCAACAATTCACAAAAGAATTTGTGACACTGAACCTAAAAAGTTCCTGAAATACAACAGAAACAGGAAAATACTCTCCCGCTCAATACACAGATATCAGCTCTAAGTTTATTAATTCATCACCGGAGCTGAAGCTATTCGGTTTTCTCACTGGGGTCGAAGGAGCGAGTTTTGGATTGCACTTTGACATCAGTGACGAAGCAAGCCATACAATTTCCCTTATCGTCGACCAAAGCAACCTCAGTGGCAACGAATACATCCGGGAGGCCACCTTCCAGCGGAATGCTTAAATTGTAAGTGGCGCTTTCCCCGGCATTCAAAGGACACTTCGAGTTATTGATCAAATGGTTGCAAACGTTCGCGTTGTCGTCGGGCAGATTGAAGGGAATAGAATCACCATTTACATAAACAATCAGCTGTGCTGTGGCGGTTTGGGTGTAGTTGACTGAAACGAGAATATCTTAATCAAGAGTGTAAAGCGAAAAATGGAAGCAGTACCTGCGGTGAATTTAACCGTCATGTTGGATACTGTTCCTGCCTTGATGATGCAAGGATATTCCTCACAATCGTTGACCTGTACCATCTCTGGAGCCGGAATTTCCGGAGTGCCTGAAAAATGCAATTGAACACCAACTCGATTCATTTGTTTCTTGGAATATTACATTTTCTAAACGGCGTAACCCCCTCAGACGGCGTCCATAAGACCCCGACCCACACAGCGAGCAAAAGCAATATTCGACACATTGCACCGAAACTGGAATGAAACTACACGCAGTGTCGGTGGTGATTGTTTTTATATTGTACTTGATATTAGTAGTTTGGTCATCAGTTGGGTACGAGCAATTGACTATAGCCGGCCATTTAATGAAATGATGATGCTTATTGGCACATTAATTGCAATTGCTATCACTTCCGTTCGAATTAAAAGTTTTATCGTTCGTAGTGGAATGTCGTCACTGCGTGAACCCGTTTTGTTCGACATTAAGTGTACCACCGAAATTTTGTTGATTAAATATTAAATTTGATGCCAAATCAATGGAATGCTGTAAAAATGTAAAACCGTCTTACGTTGTATGGCCGCGTAAAATTTTGATCACACTTTTGATGTTTCACGGAGATTCGCGCACCCTAATGGATTAAAGATAGAATACGGTATGTCTTCGATCCATTAGCGACGATATAAGTTTCTTTGGTGAGACACGACTTTTCGCAATTTTGTCTGAAATGTTTCTTGTAATCGTACTCAGGTTTATCACAGCCAACGGCCTTTGAGACTGAATGATTCAATCAGACTTGAATGCCCAAAGTTTTCTGAATACCAGTTATCCAGTTATGGCATTCTGAAAGCTGTTTAGGCAGCTATGATTTAGGTTTCTAAGGTTGGTTTTTATAATAGCTGCTGGCAACCAAGCAAAAGCTGTAAATGTACGAGTGCACCTCGCTACGGCAGTGTGCAACCAATGGAAGATGAAGATTATGAACATAATTCCAATAAATTTTGCTTCTTTGATGATGGTATTTAAATTGTTTCTGATCTTTGGTGCCGTCCAGTTCGGGATCTTGTACATATTTCCTTTTGAATAAGATAAGCTCTGTTCTACTTAGGTTGATCCTGACGGCACTATTTTTAGGCCTGCACTAGAGATAGCTTAACGCAGCTTAACGATTGCATAACATCACTAACGGTTTGCAAAAATATACCTGATACCAGGATAATTTTTTTTTTATATTTATTAATTAAATTAAGTCGGCAACATAAGTAACGATTGTAATAACCTTGTTTTCGAGAGATTTTAAAATGTCCTTGAATCAGATGCAATTTTTAACGAATTGAGTGATTTCGATACTGATATTCGATATATTGAGCTTTCAAAAATATTCACATGTGTTGTGTTTTTTTAAATGTCACTCAGGCTTCATTTCGTAAAATACGTTATTTACGTTTAAAAATGAGTCGGAACATTAACATTTTGAAAGGATGTGTTTCGGAGTTAATTTTCCGGAAGAGAATACTCTCCCTTTTGTGCAAAATGAGTACACAATAAAAAACTTCTTTTCTACGTTATAATAGACCTCTTTATTGGTCTTTTTAATAGCTATTACATTATAGTACATTGGCTCTGTTTTCTCATCACCTCGGTCAGCTGTGCTACTTTCTTATATAAACAACTGTTTCGTATTTATTTACATTGTATGGGAGGGTAAGTTGACCTATTTCCCAGAGTGTTGAAAAACTCCCAATTTGGGGAGTTGAAGACCGCAAGAAATACATAACAGAGCAGTTACTTATTCTTTGAAAATATGCTCTCCCTCCAACCTTGCATTTTTAGTCAAATTGGTGCTTAAGCGTTCTGCACCAGAGACAGAGCATTGTGTAAAATGTACAATAAATCTCGCTCGATTAACGTTTTATATTTGTTATGATTTAAAACGCGCTTGAAGTGTACGCGTGAGGTTCTTATGTTGTGCAACAGGAGGAGTTGGACATTACTAAAAGCGGATGAGGAAGCCCTTAGTTTTTCGAGAGAAAAGTTTTACGTGCGATTTTTGGTACTGTCGTTGATGGCGCCTGGAGGAGAAGATTTCACGACGACGTCTATGCTGTACAGCGATATGCGCCTAGTCAAGCGTCTCCTGATACAAATCTTAAGATGGCTAGGCCATGTAAAGTGTATGGACATCACTGCTCCGGCCCGAAAAGTATTCGAATCTAAGCCATTGGGACAACGCAACAGAGGACGGCCTAGGCTAAGGTGGCTCAGACAAGTGGAGAAGGACCTCATCCAACTTGGAGTGCGCAACTGGCGGCAGCTGTCGAAAGACCGTGCTGGCTGGAGCGGCATGTTGGTTGAGGCCCAGGTCCACCCCGCACTGTAGCGCCACAAGAAGAAGAAGAAGACGAAGAACAGGAGAAGTAAGGAATGAGCTTACCATAAACAACTTCTCTGGATTGTATCAAATGCTGATCCACAAACGCAAGGTAGAGAGGTGAACTAAATTCAACACACTGTACGATAATAGTCCTCACTGTACACGTATTCAGATATTCGCCCTAACAGTCTAAGTAAACATTTTTGTTGTTGTGGGTAGAAGCAATTTCCCCTCCAGTTGGTACATTTTCTTTGATTACTTAAAAGGCGAGTAAGAATATATAGGTCTTAGACAGAGAAGGATTATACGAATTTAAAACAAGATTTTGGTTTTATTTGATTTCATCTTGTACAGTGGCAAATAGTTAAACAATGCTCGCCGTAGGGTTGTGATTATGCTGTAGACTCACGGGGTCGAGTCCCGGACAAAACACATCTTATTTTTGCACGGCACCACCACCATTTCGACGTGACAACACTCAAAGAGTAGTAATCGTCAATAAAAAGCTTTTCAAATCATGCCGTTTGGAGTCCGCAAAAAACTGTAGGGCCCCTTTATTCAGTAGAGCATAATAGCACGCACAAGGCAAGTAGTCGCTGAAGAAGCTAGACCGTGCTGCCTAGCTCTTAATTAAAAAATTCAATTGGAACAAATCACACGCCAGCATGCTTTTATAATATAGTCCATTTATTTTTACCACGAAACCCTAAATTCGATTGAGAACTAATCCAATGTGTGCATTGTGCAATTATTTCCGCACGCAAGGTGTTGCCTCCGAATATTAATGAAGTCTATGTTTTAAGTATTTGCTTGGTTTCACTGCAATCTATGAATTAAAAAAAAATTCCAAGCCAATTTTCAACTGCACAAAAATGGAAACAACACAGAACTGTCACCAGCAGTCGCACAATTACTTGAATCTGTCAAAGCGTTTGCATATCTGTCAGTCTCATTTTCAAGCGCTTCAAATCATTAAGCTACACTCTTAATTAAATGCGAAAACCGAATCCCAGTCCCATCACAGCATGACCAGGCTCAATATAATCGCAACCTCCCGTTCACAGTGATGGGGTGCAACTTGTATCCCGCCCCTTGTCGCGGTAATCACGAGCATAATAAGACTTCAGCAGTCGCTCCTTGTCCCAATTAGTAACACTCTTTAACCTCTCACAATTCGCCTTAACAAGCTGCTCGGGATGATTCTTCTTCTTATGAAATTTTATCGCGCAGTTATCCCCAGCTCTTAGAGTGTTGACTAGGCGGCACACTCTGGCTTATTGAGCGCGGTGGGGTGGTGTGTCGTAATGATAATGAAAATTCTTTTGAAACAGTTTTTCTTCTACTCTTCTTGTCCTCGTGCGATAGTAGTGATGAAGACCAGAATGATGATGTTAAGAATTTAATTTGCCCTGTAAGATACTTGCTGATGGAGAAAGGAAAACGATGAGAAAAAAAAAATTTGCAAGACTGAAGAAGCTCTTAGCTACCGTTCAAGGTATGCAACTGCTGTAGATGAGACTTTATTGCATGCCTGACGGTAATTTAATCAGTCCGATGGGTGAATGAGTGCATAAATTCAGTTTTTTTGTACTTCTTTGCGAGAAAGGAATTTCTCTGAACGGTAGTTTGTGGTCAAATCGAATTAGGGCAGGTCAGTGAAGAAACCAATTTCAGCTTCCTGGAATGTACTTAGACATTGGTAAACAAAATTGTAATTTGAAATGAGTTGCCACCAATTTCGGATCTCTTCTGAGAATTCATGGGATGAATGGAAACATTGTATTCCTGGAATGACATCCCGCATTCACATACAAGAAAATCACACCTCACCCTCGCCCAATCAGATTTTTGAAAATGATTTACACCTCATAAAACAACATTTGCGAATCAAAACTAAATGTAACTTCAACTACACCGTTACAGTGGTGAACTAAAACTGAAATTAAATTCTCTTCCAGTCAACAAAATCAACCAAAAGCCATTATCGTATTAAGTTACACGTAATCCTGGATATTTACCTCAAAACGTTCGCATGTATGCTACATGCAAGTGTGCACCCGACGTACAGACTTCATTTTAAATTCAACTAATCCTTGTAGAGCTTAATTTAGCGAACGTTGAGCAAAACGCGTAAAGAGTCAAAACCATAACGGATGCTTGTGTGCACGGTAGGACTTTGTACATCCTTATTTCGTGGTTTCCCCATTTTCTTTTGCATGGTGCTGTGGAATTTGATTCCACCCTCGGTTGTAATGAATTGATTCTTCAAGTTTGAGGTTATGCTGTGTTTTGATGTTTCAATCAAAACACCCGTTAAAGGGGTTGTGAGAATGTAGAAGAAGGGAGGAATAGATTTTTACTGTCATTATGATATGTTACCTAATAGACTTGGTTATATTTGGAAGATGTGTGGTTTTTGAAAATTTTGTGGGAGATACAGTAAGTAGTTCATCGATTCACATGGCGAAGGTTCCGGTTTGATATTTGTACTGTTCAACATTTTTTTTTTTTTTTTGCAATTTTTGTTCATTTTATTTCAGTTCTGTTTAACATTCATAGGGTGTCGCAGTCTCGTGTCTAAGAAAACTATGTAGCTTCTGTATATGTTTAAGTTCAGCAGCACTTGAAAAGTATTTCCTATCAACAGCAAGAAGCAACTGTTATGCCAACACCTTCTTTCGATAATATGAGAGATAAGACCCAAAGACCTAATGGTTCTAGCAATGCGTCATGGTGGCCTATATTCCGCTATTTTTAGCTTATTTCAGAAATTGATTTGAGAACTCAGATGTATTAAGAGATAATTCAGGTTCCACTAGCATCAATTGTTATTTTAAATGTTGGCTTACCCTAGCCAAAGTATTTGACCACGTTGTTTTATTTTGATAATATTCATTTTCATTATATACTGTTCCCAAAATGTTGTGTTCTGTTCAGTTCACTTGATTGGGAGGTAAACAGTATCTAAAACCGATTTAATTAATAATTAAGTGACACTACAGCCCACAAGGGACCAGGGCCTAGCTTCTACAACAACTACTCGTGTTTTGCGTGCTACTGTTCCCTCACGATTAGAAGGGACCTACAGTTTTTTGCCGACTCCGAACGATTTAAGAAGCTTTTTCATAGACAAATGATATTCTTTGAATGTTGTCAACAACTCGAAAGAGGTGGTGCCGTGAAAAATGCGAGGTGTCCCCTTCGGGAATCCAACCTAGACTTTCTGCGTGGCGGTCGATGCACTTACCCACTACGCCACGGCGACAGATGGAAATGAAATATACCACTTCCACGTGGCTCAATCTCCAATGCGCATCAGTTTCAACAATCTTAGTCGCTTCGCACTTCTCAGCTTCTCATCTCAAATGATATTCTGATAGCTCCTGACTCCCTGTGAAAATCCATCTTGTTTCTTTTGTAAACCTGCAAGTGGATCGATAAGGTATTTTGTCATTTTTTTCAGTTAAACAAATTTCTTAGAGTTTTCTGTCTTACACAAGAAAGATTTTGACAGGGGCAGTGACAGACTATGACAGACAGAACTATGAGCGGTTCTCCAGTTTCTCTTCATCGTCAGAGCCCTTACAGATGGAGAGCATACAACGTATATGTCTAGGTGATACAACCATAGTGTCAATTTTCGCTCTATCGTTTCTAGGCCAGACTTGTTGGTAGTATTAAAGGTGCCTTAGTAGATGTTGTTTTCCCGTCTACGCAACTCATCGGAAATTCGCTTAATCCCACGGATTATGATTTCAAAATATTTACTAATTTGTATATTTTTCTATCAAATTTAAGCACAAAATCATAATGACTGAGTCGCCATCCAAAAATAAACGAACGCCCAAGTACACAAGAACTCTGTTGTTTACGAGTCTAGGGTAGTAACTCCGATTGGCATGTTCACAGGCTTCGTTTGATAACAGCTGCTCGATTTTTATCGAACAATTTGCAATAGATTACTGTGCATAACGTACGATTATTCATCGACGTAAGGTAGGTAAGTTGAGAACGTGTCATTAAAATTGTACATATGTATGTATACATGGGTGGTTTTTTGTCATCTCAAGAGGTTTGATCTAGCTCGTGATAACGAATGTTATTCGAATGAAATTCGGTAACATAATGCCGGTAGATGGCTCTGAATGTTATTTACTGGCATCTGGCAATACTTGTATAAAAAGTGACATTTCAACCTTCATTTTGTTAAAAAAAGTTGTCTATTTACTTTAACTTTTTTGAGTTCGATTAACTTTGCGTGAAATACTTCGAATTGGTTCATTTGATTCAGAATTTTACCAGATGAAGATGGCCGCTACTGTTCTCAATTGAATTCATATTTATATATATATATATTGAATATATGTATGTATATGGAGAAAACATTCCTTTTTTGCACTATTTATTCAGTGCTTAATAATAAAATAAAATATTCTGCTCGAATTGGGTCTATGTTACCTCTGCAACGATCAGTATTAAATGAGGATTGAATGTGGAAAAGCAGAGTTAAAATGGACGTTCTTATTCCCAAGATCCATTTTCATTCTCACTCTCCTTCTTTAACACGTTGAAAAACGTCTGTCGTAAAAACATGTTCGGTAGATGCACGCTCAGGTAAAAAAAGTTCAACGATTTGGTCAAATTAAATTATTTAAATATTTGAATAATTTTTTATTCAAAACTCCATGTAACTTGGCAATGCCATTGATTGAAAATATTTTTTGAATACACCAACCTTAACGATAAATCACAGGGTGTTATTGTAAATGTATATGTATATGAAAATCCATGATCCATATAGACCAAAAACATAAGAATCGCATTTTCCATGAAATATTATTTTTTTTAACATGAAACATAAAGCATGAAGATTCGGAAAATAATTGGCGAACACATTTTTTCAGCAACTTGCGAGGCGTTCTACCCTATTCATTAACAGAAAAGAAAATATTGCCCCGAATTTTCACTCATTTTTAAACTTAAATAACTTTCACAAGCCAATATGCAGTATTGCCCGGTGTAATTAATTAGAAGAGCTGCACAAAGAGTACAGTAAGCTGTACGGCTCAGCGATGTAGAAAATGTAAAAAATTGTCAACCAAAAATAATAAAAAAAACTTCATACGAGTTCCATCAAATGTGTTTATTTTCCGAAACCTTCATTGAACCTCGGCCTTCGATTTTCGTACTTTCAAATCGGCAATAAAGCACGCCACAACATCCTTCTCCGAATCAAAAATTTTCACCTCACATTTAACACTCACTTCCGGGACACTGCTCTCCAATGGGAAGTCTATGTGATAGGTGACATCCTCGCCAGCATACAGGGGGCAATAGGCACCATACATCAAGTTCGCACAAACATTAGCACTTTCCCCTAGGGGATATGGCACGACGATTCCCAGAACAGTCGCCCTCACGATAGTCTCCAGATTCATTGCGTTATCCTTGGCTGCGGCGAAGAGACTCCCATGAAGTACTGAATGTTACAGGTGAAAATAAAATACATACTTGCGACAAACTGCACATCCATTCCGACAATTGTTCCTCTGGTGACGACACATGGTATTGAATCGCAATCGCCGATTTGAACGAAGAGTGGGAATGGTAAGTTTCCGGAACCTAAGGAGCGTATGTCGTTAGAATTCAAGGATGAGTCTAATTTTCGTTTCGCTTACATTTTCTGACGGGGGTTCCAGCGGCGGCCGAGTTGCTAGTGGTGAGCATGCTGAGCAGAAGGCTCACGAGAAGTGCAGTTAATTTGGCGACCATTATGAACTGGTGGATGACAATTGCGTTGCGGGGACTAGAATGCTTGGGACTGTGTCTAGAATGTCTTTTATATCCACCGGTCGGGAGTGCCTAATCTTATCAGACTAACAAACAGAGGCAAAATCTTGGGTACACGGGAACCTGACAGATTGGAGCAACATAGGAGAAGTGTGCAAATAACACTGGAAATGGATTTAAAAAGGTGATTTGATACAGAAACATTAGAAACTGAGGACTAAATCCTTCAAATCATGAACTCGTTTATTTACTTAAGTTGATGTTACTGGAAATATGCTTAGTCCTAGACTGTAACAAAACCTTTTTTTCTTTTAGAGACTAACATAGGGTCTCGTTACTCGGGCTTTTTGCTAAATTTAACTTGCTGCGTATGTTTTAAATAAATATATAAGAAATTTCCTTATAGGAAATAATCATGAGGTACATTAAGACTCAAATCTAGTGTTTATATTAAACTTCCTATTGCAGTTAAGTTCGGCCAAATTCCTCTTTGAATGACTAATTCTTGATTGTTTACATAAAAACTGTTTTAAACTTAAGAATCAATCTGACCAAATTAAATGTGTAATTGCAATTTGATGTCATATTCTTTGTTGTTTCTCAAAAACAAACATTTACATATTCCATTACATGTAAATCGAAAAAAGACGTCACAGGTTCACATGCACTTCCCTCACTTATCTGCAATAGACATTTCAAAAATTTGCAGGTGTTCACGACACTTCAATCGATAAGACCTTATCGAAGACAATCCATAGAACCGCTTGCCGGCAATTCGTGAATACGCAACGGATTAACCTTTGAAAAGTGTTCACACAAAGCGCGATTAAATTGATTTGTTTATGCTTTCAGTAAGACTCATTCGATTTCATTAAGAAAATCTTTAGTGCTTTAGTACTCGAGGAAGAGGTTTTCAATTTAGCATTGCCAGGCTCAGAGTTTTTAAAATTTAAATCTATAAATTAATATAAATGTTGACTCAACGTTTGTCGAATGAACGAGTTAATATACAATAATATATGTACAATGCTGCGATGCCCTTTCTTCACATCGGGGAGTATAAATCCGTGTGTCGAAAGTGTTCCTGTGCGTTACATTTCGTTGCTAGATCAGCCTTGTTTTTGAAGGATGTTGACGAAAATATCATCTCCCCTAGCGTATTATTAATATCCAGGATCTGAACTTCTCAACTTGCTGATGATTGGAACACCTGCGTGTAGGATTGTTGAATGGAAATTTTGGTTACTTCTCCGCCCTTCCATCCTTCTTGTTGTCGTCCTTGAGGAGGTAATGGACATGGAGTGTCTTACTTTTGAAGATCGAGAGTCTCTTCATTCTTAGACCGCATAGTTAATCATGTGGTTCCTGATAAGTCATATGAGCTGCAATTCTGGGTCAGTGCGTTCTCCCGTCGTGCTAATGGGTATAAGCGATGGAAACCTAAACTAGCCTTTGGAAGGGTTGGGGATTAAAAATCTTCTGTCAATAAAGTTCAATTCAAAAAATGTTGCATTGTTATTTGCTGCCATTATCGTCGTTCCATTGGGAAGCACTACTTCAAAGCTCGGGCATTCTAAGCCTGTTCAGAAAATTCGTAGTTTCGGTTTTCTCAGGCAAATGAGGACGGAATTGTTGGTGCTGATCTGGATACACCACTTATGGTAGTGGACGAAGAGCTTTTCCATTCACTGTTCGACTCTTGGTGGTCTGCGGTTTTGTTTAATTTTTCTTAAAATTAAGGTCTCCCAAGACGTTAATATTCTTCATTTTGAAAATGACCATTGAAATCCGATGGGCAACAAAACGTACATGCTGACGTAATCTACGCCATACATAATGTTCTTGATCCGGAAGATTGGGCCAATGACGTATCAGGAGAAACATTTCCAAACCATTAGACTTCTTCCACCATGCTTGACCATACCATTGTAAATATTCTTTGGCTTTAGGTTTCTTCAAAGACCTTACCGAGACCTTTGATGTCAAAAAAGGATTTAGACAAGGCGACACACTGTCATACGACTTTTTCAACATCGTTCCTGAAAGAATTGTTCAAAACTCGAACACCAACACCAGAGGAACAATCTTTCAGAAGTCCGTCCAACTACTCGCATATGCCGACGATATTGACATTATCGGAAGAACTCAGCGTGATGTCAATGGCGCTTTTGTTGGGCATTGTAACAGAGGCCGCCAGGACTAGCGGTAAACGAGGGTAAGATCAAGTACATGCTGTCAACGAGAAAGGACACCCAACACCGACCCGGTCAGAACGTCTCAGCAGATAGATATAATTTTGAGGTAGTCAAAAAGTTTGTCTACGTAGGCACCGCTATCAATTCAGAAATGACACCAGCGCTGCAATCAAACGAAGAATAACTCTTGCCAATCGTTGCTTCTTTGGGCTAAGAAAGCATTTGGTTAACAAAGCGCTCTCTAGAACAACCAATGTAACAATTTACAAGATATTAATCATGCCAGTCCTGATAAATGGCGCGGAGGCATGGACTTTGTCAGAAGCGGATGAAGCTGCTCTTCGTTGCTTCGAGAGTTAAATTCTTCGTGAGATTTTGCATAGATGGTGAGTGGAGGAGAAGATATAGTGACGAACTATGCGGGCTGTTCAGCGACATCGACTTAGCCAGAAGAATGAAGATCCTGGGATTGAGATGGCTAGGTCATGTGGAGCGGATGGAAACCAATGCTCCGACCCGAAAAGTCTTCGAATCCACCCCCGACGGAAGGTGCAGTAGACGAAGACAGCAACTCAGGTGGCGCACGCAAGTGTAAAGGGACCTCAATCAAGATCGAGCTGGTTGGAGTCGCTTGTTGGTTGAGGCCCAAGTTCACCCCGGATTGTAGAGCCACCTTAAGTAAGTAAGTTAGGTGTTTTCAACATACATTTTGCCACTCCCTACGCCACATAAATTGATCTTGCCACTAGACTGTAGGTCTGCTTTACTGGTGAGAAAACAATAGCACGCGTAACACGAGTAGTAGCCAAAGAAGCTAGGTCTTGATGCCATGCAGGCCGAGTTCCTTACGGTTTATTTATTTATTTTTAGTAAAATAGGTAAGAGCAGCGCGATATAATATTAAACAGCAGAAAAAGTAAGTTTTTTTTTAAACACGCGAATTATGTACCCTGTACGGAAAAATATGTTTAAACTCTACATCGGGCATTAGACTGCTTACACTTCTATAGAAATCATAGCACAAAAAACACAAGTTTTTTCTGCAGAAGTAAATCCTTTGCCCATTGCTCATAATTGGAGGCAACTTACTTATTTTCATTTAGGGGCGGACCTTAACTCTTCCAGTAACTGAGAAATATTTTTCTATTTTTAATTTTAGACTGGGACAATTTCAACAGCTGACAAGTATACAAAAGTTTCGAATTCCGTAAACTTCCATCCAGGAATTGAAAGTTACAGCATTCCTTAAAGTCCACCTCCAGTCATTGGAAAGAGCCTTTAAATTATCTGCCTGCCGAACAATATAAATTTAAGCTTCACAGCAAAGATGGTTTCATTTATCCATTATGACTGTACGTCTGCAAATGGAGCCCCATTCGGCCTGACTCACACCTTCCAACTTCCAACCACATGCCACCGCGTTTCCCAAAAACACAAGCAGGACCGTTTCCAATCATCTACCATTTTATTTCGGGGAATATTGTGGAAGGCAACATTGTTGCAAAAACAACCACAAAAAGATTACAAAAACTTACACTCGCTTACTTTTGTTAGCTTTTGTCAAATAACGGTATGTGCTCACTCTCTAATATCAGTTCATCGACATGGGGGCGTTCCTAAGGGGCATTCCAATGGCACTTGTTACTTTGACGTAATCTTAAATCCCTAGCCAGGAGCAATAAAACAACAAAACAACCCAGCACTCCCGGACACGCATACAAATCCAAACAGGCTGGCGGAAGGAGAGCACACCACCGAAGCCCAGTCGGAATTCGACAAAATAACTGTAGGCGTTGACGAATATGCGCACTGAGCGCTTACAACCTCACAGTAGTGGTGGTTAGATGACAGCACAGAAGCTCGATGCAGCCCTCCTCGCCTCAACGTGCCGCGGGATGGGGGTGGGATGGTGATGCTATGCCAGTGTGCATGAGTCCTGGCCTGTGAAAGCGGCGGCAATTCGTCAAAATGCACATGTAAAGGATTTTACAGTTTTTTTTTTATATTGTTGTTGTTGTCTCGCTTAGGTGGACAGCTTTGAATGGCAGCCCGGGGTTTTGAGAAAGTGGAAGTGAGACAAATAGTTCCAGTGGATACGGATTCTATTCTTCGATGTTGTCTTGTGGGCGGTGGTGGTGATGGTGGTGACTGTGTTTCGACTTTAGCTAAGGATAACATTGAATCAAGGGAAATTCATTTGGCGTGCGACAGGTGAACTGTTGATTCAGATTCAGATTCAGATAAGTTAAACGGCTCTCGGTGGTGGCGCTTTTCTAAGAGCTGGGAACTTTGAGTGCTTATAAAACGGCCTATGATTTGAATTCAATCTATTTAGAGGTTAATTTGAACGCGTGACGAGCCTTTGTGTTGTTCTTGAGGGTACCCCGTGGAAGTGAAAGGCTTGCATTTAATCCGAATCGTGCTGTCAAGAAATTGTGTGTGAATATTGAAAAACCAACGATTTGTGAATATATTTAGCGTTGTGTCTGTTGGGTTTTTTTAAATGTTCTGTCGAGAATTTTCCACGCTTTAAATTCAAAAGATCTTAAAAGATAACTCTTTCAGTGGTAAGAGTTTTAACTATTGAAAAAAAAAATATTATCCCTTTATTGTATGCTCATGTTAAAAACAAATACTAAGCAAGTAAGCAACCACAATTTCAGAGGACTAATTTCCGTCGGTGATGGATCATTATTTTTAAGTTTGTCTAGATCAGAATATGGGCCTCTTTCTCAAAAGAATGCAGCGGGAAAAAATAACGGTGTCTTCCCATGGTATTTTTTAATTGATTTCATTCATTATGCCAGAGTTAATGATGTAAATGATGAATTTCAACAAGAATTGTTTCTTTGTAAGTTTACATTTTCACAAGTTCAGATTTTATTTAGAACCATAATAAAGAAACCAGTGCGAATAGAATCTGGGAATGTCAACTTATTCACTTCTCTTAAGCTTGGAGTTGTTAAATTATTAATAATTCGTATGAAAATTAAGCCAAACAGTCAGTCAGTCAGCTAAATTACATGATCTAGCTGATCAATCGGTACAATTTATGCCTAATGCCTACCAAATCGTCAAGGGAATACTGCTGCACTGTATCCCTGTAGAGCTCTGATTTGACTGCATTGTGACCGTTATTTCCATCACCCCAAGAAAGGATTAAATGACCAACACTGTCACGTAATTACAATTGGATTTTGTAGGAAGTGTTTTTTCCTATCACCACATTGCTAGCTGAAGAGAAGCTCAACCACTAGCTAAAGTGTTTGGTCAAGTACGGTTACACATTCTTCTTTTGATATATTAATGGGCCAAATAAGAAAATAAGAATATTTTTATTTCATATTGAGACCGCATGTTGCAACCGGCAAAGGTTATTAAAAATTTTCAAAAATGACCAGTAACGCATATTCTATTTAATAACATAGACGTTTAATAATAATAATTAATTCTTACTAAAGTCTTCAAGGTATTAGGGCCACAATTCTTCAGAAACTGCTAGTGCTGTGCTTGCTTTTGTTATGTTTCGAGTAGAGTGGATATATAGCTTTTTGCCTAATCCGAAGGGCGAGATTTTAGAAAATTTTCACAGACAAAGTGGTGGTGCCATATAGAGACTTTACCGCAAGATTTGAATTATGAAATTATTTGAATATGAAATGGGTAATTTAAACCAACATTCTAGCTCATACATCTCCTAAGACATATTGCGAATCGTTCTTCATCTTCTTAATGTGTTCTTTTATCTTTTAAAGATGTAAGCAACCTTTTTGTAAAATTCATCATTTACAAGTCTAAACTACTTGTTCACTGTAATTGAACCTTTGAATAAATATTACACTAAGTAACAGGACTTTAACCGTCAGCGACTGGCAACTTTTGTAATATGTAATACCATTTCTATTTATTGCATATAGCAAAACTTAAAGTGTTGTGAAAGGTGACTTTATAAACTTAATTTTGTTGAAAAAAGAATTATGAAAATCGCGCGTGTCCGATGTTGTGATGTTATTTATAGTTTATAATGAGTAAAAGTTCAGAACAATACTTTTCTATTACGCAAAAGGTAAGAAAGCGTGGTAGGCTACTTTAAATATATATATAATATGCTCGAACAAGTTTTTTCCTGATTCAAGCTTCAGTTGGAAAGCCATTTACATATGTTAAAATATTCAGCATAATAATTTTCACAGTGCGATTCTAAGATCTGCAAGTAATTTTTAACGACCTTTTCTTATATTAATTTTTTTTAGGCCATTAAAATTGTGTTTGTCCAAGCATTGTTATGGCAGAAGAAAACTCCCTCTCACTGGGGCAGTTCTATTAGCTCTTTCTTGACTAGGCTTCATTCAGTTGTGCAGAGTAAAGGGCTGAATTGACCGTTTCGGTATGTCACATCTCTTCAAGCTCTCTAAAACACTCAAAATATAGTAGTACCCTTGTTAGTATGGAAGTTTCGAAGTTTGTGGTCGGTCACGGCCCTTTGACCTTGATCGCCTACGTCAGATATTATCGTATCAATTTTTCACGGCCCGTAATAAATCGCTTTAAAAATGGTTCCATTTCGTTACGTTTTAAATGCGGTTTATTGACGATAATGCAGTCAATTAAATTGAATTCATATGGCTCCCGTACAGCGTGTATGCCTGCACATTTTTATTTTTCTGGATCGGAATCGGACATACCACTAAATGATCTCAATTTAGCTGACAGTACTCTTACCGTAAACTGCACATTTTTTTGGCTTTTTTGCACCAGTTTTATGTTTTTTTTTTAATAAAAAGGTATCAAATAGCGTATTTCTTCAGATATTTCACTCGCATTCAAATCAGTATAACTGTTGATAAGAGCAATAATTCATAATCTTCCCAAAAACCAGGAATGTTACATTAAACATTTATTTAGGGTTTCCAAATGCTGAAAGCAACACCATTTTAGTGACAAAAAAAAACTCGGAATTTTGTATATGAGCTAATATTTGAAGATTTAAATTTGCGCAGCAGTCACGCTAAAGATGTACATACATATATGTATATCCATGCCACCATTTCAAACATGGGTATTAGTTATTTGTAGACTAAATTGTAAATATTTATCGAACTTCTTGGGGGGAGATTCAGATAATTCAGTGGAACTGACTTTTTTTTGATTATTCGGTCAAATATGGAATATACGTTGTTATTGCAGCAAAAGCTGATCTCTAACTTCCTTGCGAATACTTAAACCTTAAAAAGATTCCAAAAAAATAAGTAATAAATGCTCGGTCCAAAATATGCGTAGAACCTTGTAAGCAGAAATCCAGTTGTACAATAGACTTTTTTATTTTTGATAATAACAATTAAGAGGCACTTAAGCCCACAAGGTGCCAGGGCCTAGATTCCTCAAAAACTACGCATGTTATGCGTGATAATATTCTTTCACGAGTAGTGACGACCTACATTTTTATACCAAATCCAAACTGCGAGAATTGAGAAGGTGCCTTGTGAACTGTAGCAACATTCAATTAATTCGTTTTATTTAAGATCCAATCTCTGCTCTAGGAATTGAAAAACGAATGCTACTGTCAACAAACCGTTCTACGTTACCACGCAACATCCTTTTTATTTTTTTTAATTTTACATTTTATTAATTTAAACAGAAACACTTCCTAGACGAAAATTATTAAAACTAGTTTCCAGGGCTTTTTGGTCTTACAATAATCTTACTTGCCCTTCGCAGGTTCTCTAAGATAAACTTAATTAAAATGAATATGTAATATGGTACACCCTTTGAAAGTGAATATTCAGATAAAAGGAAAATGTCGAATCAGTTACTAGATCGAACGACAGTAGAGAAGATTGTGATCCGGTGCAAGGTTCGAGGAATAGGTGCTGTGAAGAAATCGTCTTATAATTCATCATCCTTCAATCGATTAATGGCATATTAGCGTCATCTTTCAAAAGGAGTGTAAGAAAGCTCTTCACCGACGTTAGCTTCGTTGAGTGTTTTCGAACTTGGAAAGCCATTGGAGAGCATCCGATGGGTTATACATTCAATGACTCTAAAAGACAATTAAAATTTAATGTCGGTAATGTATCGAATTATCTCATCATTTAACTCTCGTTCTTGGCATACTGACGTACGTTTTCGCTTTTAAATATCCCCAAAGAAAATAGTACAACGGCGTCAAATCAGATTATCGTGGACCAATTCACATCGCCTCGACTTCAGATAAAACCATTTGCCATTTATTTTCCCACTCAAAAATGTTTTCTCGCCCATTGCACAAAAGCACATATTTTTCAGGTCCATATCCTCAATTTCTTGCCACAAGTCCGTTATCATATCGCGATAGTAAACACCATTCACGGCTACTGCTTGTTCGACCTCATTTCAGCATGCTTTCGAGAACAAGAGCAATGTTTTCCGCATATTGAACTGGGCGAGCATGCGGAGCTGTTTTACATTTTCTGCGGACCCGATTTTCTGAAATTCGCGCACAATTTTACCAATACAGAATACATTTGTTGGTTTATGCTGAAATTGAGTTTTCGAAATAGGCTTCAACAATCTTACTGTGAGAACCCTTCGACTTCAAAACTCTTGGATCAAAGGAATCTAGCTAGAAGCAAACCATTCAAAGTACAGAAAGTCTAATTATATAATAATAAAAGAGAGTCTTAGAACTTGTACGAAGATAGGACACATTTTCCTTTACTTGTTCACCTCTATTTTTAGGCTTCAAAATTTATTGACGGAAAAACCTTTCCCCCACTTCTTTCTCTCCCAATTATCAATTATCAACCAAATTACTCAACGAAAATCTGTCCACACTCAAAATCTTAATCTTTTGCCTTCTCTAAAATTGATTCCCCTATAGGATCTTTTCCAGACTCCATAAGAAAATATTTAAAAGACATTTTTTTTTCAATCTCCTTATTTCCTTCCACAGTCATTCAACCGATTATATGGAAAATCTTATGGGATACCGGGTGCTACCCGCAATCAGCACATTTCAACAGTTCAATCGACCGATGTCCATTGTGTCACCTCTTGACCTCTCCTTGCGTTCCTCATCGATCCCCATCACCCCTCCAACCACCCCATCCCCACCAAGGAAACGAATAAAATTGTTTGAAGAGTCTAACATTTGGCGGCCACACACCATGGGTTACTTTACCACACCACCGCTCCCGAACCATGGGATGGAAAGCACCAATCAAATTCCCCCCGCAGCGGCATCGTGCAGTATTGCTGAAAAGCCGGACAACGACCACCTCAAGGACGCGCCACAAATCAGCAACAATGAACTCTGTTGTCCGACGATGAACATTTTCGACGATGAGACCATTATTCTGACAGAGGACGAGAAGGACGCGGCCACTGATTCAAACGACGAGGAAGAGTATGTCGATGTGTTGGGCAATGACGATGACGAGTCAACGGTGGACAAGCTTCCGCCAGCCAACACTGATGAAAACGAAGTTAATCCCCCCAAAGCACTCACTCGTGACAAATTGGTCTACGATGACGTGGAGTTGCATCAGAAGGCCATGGATGGCTTCGCTAAGCTCTTTATGAGGGATTTCAAGGCAGAACTCCCTGCGGTGCCAACGGAGCCTGAGACGAGCGCAGCCAGTGGTGTTATGCCCGAGGTGACCAAGAGCGCCAAGAGCGAGAAGAAAAGGTTCAAAATGCGAAAGCAACTCTCGACGGACGAGGACAATACCAGCCCCGTGTCGGGAACCATCATCCGGAAGCTGCGTGACGATGAGGAGCTAGTGGTGCGTAAGGGTGACATAGATCCCGCTTTCAACGTGGTGGAAATCACGGAGGAGGCTAAGGCGATATTAGCGACCATAGACAACAAAATCGGTGCGTACTTGTGTCAGCTGTGTCGCACGTTGTACGACGATGCCTTTCAGCTTGCCCAGCACCGCTGTCCACGGATCGTCCACATCGAGTACAAGTGCACTGAATGTGAAAAGGTGAATTCAACCCTCTGATAGTTTTGTCGCATCGTATTGACAAGAATCTCCATTTTCTCGTTGCAGGTGTTTAATTGTCCGGCTAATTTGGCGTCCCATCGTCGGTGGCACAAGCCTAAGGCAGAGGCGTTGGGTGCCGCGCAGTTCAAGAAACGTGCGACAGATTGTGAGTCCTCGAAGAGGACTGAGAACGATGACCTCTCTGGAGAAGACATCTTTCCTTGTCGTCAATGCGGCAAATCCTTTCGAAGGTGAGTGGTTAAGTGAGGATTGACTGTGTCGAGAAACTTCCATGATTTTCTTTCAGACAAGCTTATTTGAAAAAGCATCTTGCGTCTCATCAAATGCTAGACGAACTGAAATCAATGGATTCATATAACACACCTACCAGCGCCTTTCCACATGGCTCTCCAAACTATCCCTTCCACTCAATGAATCCAGTCCATGGAACCCCAAGCCACATCCTCCAAGTGGCGAAGAACTTTCAAAACCCACAACCAGCAGTGAGGTTCCCGAATTTATTCACCAACTTTGACCATCGACGCTTCCACGTTCTCAGCGACCTCTATCTCTCCCACCAGCTGGATCGCTCTTCAGCCTTCCAGTATGTTCAAAATCAAAATATTCGCGGCGTCCCAATGACTCCAATGATTCCGCCACTAATGCAAATGCCGGTGAAATGACCAGTCCTGAGACCAGTGCCGAGGATAGCACTGACCAGCGCCACCACTGCGACCGCAACGAAGCTGGCATGCAACGAAGCTCCCACTCAGCCAGCAGCATCCACAATTCATCGACCAGCGGCTGCCACCAATGCCGTTGCATGGACGAACACATCCCGAGAGTTTACAAATCTCTGAACGCTTGAGAGCCGCTGAAACACGTGCCACTGTTCCACGGACATAGAGGAGATCGTCAACTTAAACTTAAATGCTTAGTAGTATGATATTACTGATGTGAATTTGCCATAGTGCTAATGTACCTCTAGAATTATTTAATAATAAAATTGTTGATGATTTATGGTAGGACGTGTCATTTCATTCTGTGATTTCAGGGAGAGAAAGAGATAAAGAAGCTTTTAAAGACCATAAGCATCTCCTCCGAAGTGCTGATGCCAATATTTCCCTCTCTTGGGCAGGGATCGATTAGATCACACTCACTGTCAAAACAAAAGTATGCTAAACAACCGCAGTTGGCAGCACTGATACTGTTATCGTATGCGACTTTTGAAAATGATCAAAGAAGTACAAATCCAGTACACACAATGTATTGTATTCGTCGCTTACTTCGGATGGTTCACCGTGGAGTTTGATTTTCAATAGGCTTTTTTTGACAGATCACGCGTGACTCCTACAAAAGTGGTTCGTCATTTCTGTTCAGTATCGCTTGGCAAGTCACATCACTAAATTTGTTTGTGTGATTCGATGAACTTAGGTTGTGCATAATCAACCTATTGAAACTTCTTTTGCTGAAACCTTCCGCAAATTTAAGTTCCAGTTAACATTAATGGATGATATTTGAACGGTTAAAAAACGTGACGAATCGATTCATCGTAGTTCCCAACAGCTTGACTGGGAGTATTCGTCATAGTCTATTATACGTGAGGATCTCATCCTAAAAGAGTACAGAATTCAACTTGTTTAAGAATAGAAGGCAGGGTCAAAGGATTCTCTATGATGTTGTTTAAAGGCTCAGAATGTTGTCATCAAGGGTAACCATGTTAACGAAGAAAGACTTAATTTCATTAAAGCTTTGGAAGTCAAGAATGTTCGCATTACCCGCGAGGTATCCACTAAAACCAGCCGACGGTGCCATGGTCAACATTTGAACGATGTTAGCAAAAATCAAATGTCATGAATTTTTCCACTTGCCGCTAGTAAAAAATGTTGAGCTTACTTTTAAATTTATCAGTCAATTTATCACTGAATCACGCTTTATAAGCGTGCAGTGCTATTCACTACTAAAGGCAAGTCAGAGGCACAATATTCCATAGATCCTTCAATTGTGTGGTGGTTAACAATGTTGTGAGTCGTACGAGGGAAAAGCTAAATTTACCCAATCTTTTACAGAATATCATTTTGGGAAGTTAAACCTCCCAAGGGAGTAAATAAGGCAACAAATAGGGACAATGCAGTATTACATATGTCAATAATTGCTTGCAGACCAAGTGGGTTCTGTATAACACACTGATCATTTTAAGCCCGATCTATGTCGCAGAGGTATCGCCGTTATTGCAAAGCTTATGAAAACTCTGAATTTTTTCGAGAGGAAAATTGCGTGCCCGACGTTTGCTTGTGTTCGCTTACGTTTAAGATTTAACTAAAAGCTAAAAAAACACAACTCTGAACCTTACCACGGTGAATGACTTGGTGGAAGAGTCTTGACAACTCTGAACTTGCCTAGGTCCTGTAAAGCTCATAAAACATAACAGCTACGGCCTAATTAGTTTTCGAATCCGAAACATTGAAGCAACTAAAATTCAATATTCTCAACTGGCTTGTGGTCAGTTTATATATCATCCTTCTGAGATAATCATGCTTTCACATCATTCTTGTAGAGTGAACCGACTTGTCGCTAAGCAGCCAAGCGTACGCCTTAAGACGAGGTTAACTATGTGGCGTGGAACCCCCGGACTTGTTCGTCAAACACACGTTGTTTTCTATGTTCAGCTCCTTGGTGAATTATGATGCCAAATTCACATTCGTAATTTTGTGAATAAATCTGTATCATCCGATTCAGAAAGCAGTCAACCAAAGTAAAATCTTCAATACATTATCAGGGATGTAGCACATGTGCGCGCAGCAGAGAGATGAAAAATCGATGATTTCTGATTCTCCCGAACAATCGCTAGGAAAGTGAAGCTAGTTTTTGACAAATCTTACGTGCGTAAGGTCTGAACCTGACTCAGATTTATTTACAAAACTTGGAATAGAACTCTTAGCAATCCTAGAAATCCTATTATGGCAATCCTAGCACGGGAAACGTTGGTACAACACCAGTTCAGCTTCAAGCCATAAGTCAAGTTGAAGTTCTTTTCCCGAATTGTCGCCTTTCATTTTTTTAATTCCATCTCTCGCGACTTACTGACAATCCTTAGAGACTATTAATTGTCACGAAAAAGGTTTTCAAATTTGCGGTTCAGGATTGGCATTGAACTGTTGGCCACATGGGAAAGCACTACACGAGTAGGCAACTCAGTGCTACTAGACTCCAGTCCCTTTGGATTACATCCTATAAATATGTTTACAGTTCGAATTCATTCATATATCTGACATATATGTGAAAATACAGGTGATATCAATGCTTCTGGGAATTAGGTCTATAAATTGCCGAACATTTTGAAAATGAAACTCATATACGACAAACTGTTTCAAGTAAGTGGCAAACACATTTAAAATATTAATCACTAACTTTGCATAACAAGCCTGACACAAAATTCAAAAAGCTGTTGCCATAGTAGCAGCACAAAAATTCTTTCGATACACCTCGTGGCAACCCCACACTTTTTTAATACCAGACAAACACTCCTGCTATTCCCACAGTCATCACAAGCACTATAAGACTATTTTAATTGAATATTAAAAGCCAACTGGCCATTTCACTGCTAATTGTCAGGCCCGACCTCTGACAAGTGAACGAAATAATTTACCATCCCCCACCTCTGCCAACCGCATTGACAATTGGCAAACACAATGAATAATTCACATATTTATCCTTTACCTAAGGTGAGCACTGAAATCCTGTTGGCAATTTGCACATCACTGCGTGAGTGTCGAGTGACCACCACCCACCCGCTCCATTACGGAGAACAATTCTATTAAGGGCAACTTCCTTTGTAATTAGCCACACACTGCAACTGGATGCCAGAAACAGTTTGCTCCTTGTCGTATTATTTATACACGAAGCAAAGCAGCTAATATCTTCAGTAGTCACTCATGTCGGCTCGTGCCTTGAATTTTTCATGGACTGGGTATTTTCTCAAAAATGTCACATGCAATCAGTTCCTTTTACGAGACCTGGTAAGAAGAGACGCACATTCGTACAGGTGCGCCACGATGTTTGTTATTGGGAGGATGGGGAGCAGGAAATAATAGACAAACGGTCATCCAACTTCGTTTAATGTATTTCCTTTTCTTTTTTTTCAGTACAATTTGTCATATCAATTGTCGGTGACATTTCTGTCATATGACTGAAACCGTTTGAAGTTCACGTTCACAAATCGATTGCATGCCAATGAAAGGCGGCTCAGGGGTGGTGGACGTGGGAAGTGCTCCCGTAACTTTTGACAGCGGAAAACAAACAGTCCGCACCGGATGTGGAAATAGATTATGCCATTGTCGAGTCTTTGCATTGGCAGCTGGCTTAGGGAATGCAATTAATGTCAAATGTCAGGGGTATTTTTAAATCGCCATCAATTGTTGGTTTTTGATTTTTTTTTTCTGTTTTTGAAGATTGTATTACAGGGAAACGGAAATACATGCATTGTCTAATCGGTGTTTATGTGAAATTACAATAATTGTACACATACTCAAATATCTGTGAAGGGGTACCCTACTGTGCAGCGCGTTGATATTCCTGAAGAATTCTACGAAAATGAGGTTCGTGATTTTTTTGATCAGTACGATTTCAGTTCAGTGGACTCATAACCAATCACAATTGCCGCATTTGGAACAAAGAGAACTTAAGAGTAAGTGTTAAAAATGGGCTGGCGGGGTCATCGGAGGTGTTTTTTCTAAAATTAGGTCGGCCAAGCAGTAACCGTGAATTGTGTTCCCTATCGCGATAAGAAAGTTTCCTCTGGTTTTCGTTGGATCACTCTTTACAATTCTGGTATGTTTTTTTGGATGTTGGAGAACTCAGAGTCGAAAACTGGTCTATTGTACTAACAGGCAGTAACCTACTTTTAATGTAATTTTTTGGTCTTCCAAAGGAAAACCAGTAAGCGCTTCTGTGATAGAGAGCTTAGGTTTTTAGCTCCCACCACGTTACCGCCAAACAACATTTACCTGATCCGACCAAAGGCGGCACATTGACATCACCACAGGCGTCGTATAGGGTACCATACTATCTATCTAGAGATAACAGAAAAGTCGCTGATTTCTTACTGACGTGCATGCTCCCAGCACTTGGCCAGCCTGCATCCTGGAGAGTCTTGCCAACTCTGGTTGTGCCGTCGATGGAATCCCTAACAAAGGACTCGGGTAGTCCCAAGGTGAATTTGGGCTCTACGAATGCCTCTTTTGATCATTGCCTAGCAAGTTCATCGGCAATCTCGATTCCCGTGACCACGTGTTATCACGGGGCCCAGACAAGTCTTAGACTGCCGATCAAATTTAGGGAGGACTTGCATTCCTGAACGTATGGGGTTAGTTCTGTGTTATATTGAAGTGAATTTTGTTTGACTATAAATTTGGGCTTGTTACATGTTACATGTGTTGCGGGTGTGCTTTCGTCACAAGGGGTATGTTTTTTAGACATCAGACTTATTATCAGAGTGTACATCTATGAACAAATCGAATTCAATCTTCGATTGAAGATTTTCATTTTCTATGTATGAATTTAATACAATTCAGCTGTCATTTTGAGGATGTGTTTAAACCTTCTTATGGACGCAAAGACGTAAACAGATGTAAACAGTTTCAGTTCTTCGAAATAAGTGATAGGTGCCGACATATAGTAACTGTCGCGTAAAGCTTTGTGGATCAAAAAATTGATAGCTCATAAGGTTTTATAAGTGAGAGCAAGACGTACTGTGAAAGATAAGAACTACTAATTTTCACAATTTTAACATTTTTAATTCCTAAAATTTTTAATTTTTAGCATTTTTGAATGTTTAAAATCTTAAAATTCACTTCAGTATTGTCTTACATTCGTCATTTAAAGCTTTAAATTTTTTTTGTGCATTGAAGGGTAAATTAATAAACTTTCTGAAATGTCAGACAAATCTTAACGTACCACCTGGATTTATTTGTCAGCGCTAAAGAAACAATCAGTTCATCATAATCTCATAAAATATTCTCATAAAATATTCTCACAGTTCCTTCCCATAGATGTAATTAAATTGAAGAGCATGAATATAAATTTCTAAGTGTTTCTGACTGTTTAAAAATTTCAATAATGATGGGTTTTCTATTGATGACCTAGAACCTAGTTCTAAGATAATAACGATCTCTTCGATCATTAGTCCTCCTAGCAGGAAAATATTCTCTCTCCTAAACCTCAATCCTCCGAATCGAACAATCACAGTAATGACACTTCACTTATTTCTATAAACTAGTCTCTTAAAGAAAATGTAACCGTCATCTTAAATTCGCTGTAAGAGTTTCTTACTTAAAGATGATTTATATTTTAGCTCGTACCCGATCCTTCCTCTTCTAGTTTATCGAGCACAGAATGCGCTTATCGGCACCTGAACCTTGTAAACCGTATGTATTTACATCTAAACAGTCTTAGCAGCCATTACTCCCTCCATAGCTTAACTTAAAAACAGCTCTCATCACCAAGGTAAACATGTAATAGCGCCTTGAAAAACCAATTGGATTCATACAGTCCGTATCGTTCGTTTTCGTATTGTTATTTTAAGTTTCATAAATTGCGAGTATTGTGTTTCACTTAAGTGTTGAAAAGAAGAGCTTTACTTCTATTACATTAGTATGTTAGCAGAATTGTAAAACGTTTTCTGAGTCACCCTTATTTGAATGCGAACTTTTTGGTAAATTTGAGCACGAACGGGCAATATGTGTCTGTGTCTTTACTTTCACCCGTTTTAAGCATTATTATTCCCAGTCCCAGCATTCACCTTACACACTCCGTTACAATCGCATTTAAGCAATGTGTTAAGCAATGTTTTCTTGTCAGTCATACGTTTTGTAACCGTTGTACAAGAAAATTTAAAATATCTGCGTCGAAAATCTTAAACGCTTCTACATTTTGAACACGAGACACCTCCTGCTAGCAACTCCTCACCACAGCATTTCTCACCATAACCTCATTTGCGAATGTAAAAGCTTTCAACTACAGCATATCTCAGAACCACTAGCGCTGCAAGCACATTCAATTTCACAGAATACCGTCAGGTGCCACTCCAATCTATGTGCGAAAATTAAGTCAAATTAAAAACTCATTAGATTTCATTTTCCCCCTCTTATCGTACCATCATGAGATTGCAAAACTTGTGGAGATTACTCAACACAGCCATATATACATACACTGGCATAGAGTGCCATAAAAACGGATGACGAATAAAATGAAAAATGCATTTCTCTCCCCATGCCGCATGGCAGCGCTTCGCATTAATGAATTGCATAAAATGGATACACATTTTTGGAGGCCAAGGTCACAACTACACTTAAGTCTGCTGGGTGGCCTTTGTTCTTGTGTTCGTCCGCACACACACAATAGCAAGCGGGTGCGCGTACAGAGTTGCAATGCTACCTTTGCGCCTTCGAACTTGAAAGCGCATGGTCTGCACGTAAGCCATTGCTTCATTCAATTCAGATACATATACATGCAACCCAATTCGATGTGAAACACTGCCTGAGGCACTTCCCCTGCATTCATTCTAACATACTGGTAAAGCAGGTGTCTTCCTCCAGATACCTATTTACTGGGAATACTTACTGCGCCCTTGGAAGGAGGATGCACAACCCCCCTAGGCAGGGGAGAAGACTCTTGCAGCAAATTGCATGACGGTGGTAGGAGGGCTGTGGAAAGACTTTGGTGGTCTGCCAGGGAAAGGAAAGTGCTTGGCTAACCACCATGTTCACCTTGAAAGAAAAATCCTTCAATAGGCGCAGCGAGCCAGCTAAAAAGATACTCGTGTCACCACAAACCAACATTTACACTGATGTCAAGACACGTGGCGGGACTGCTAATTTTCTAAAAATAGCCTCTGGTCAGCTAGAAGGGCATTATGCGTTGTTAATGAATTTTTACGCAACTTATCACCACTTTTGTAATGCATTTGAGCACCGTCAACAAAGCTGTTAGATGTTGCATTCCACCCCGAGCACTCAGTGGTGAGTTATCGACGTTTTTCTGAAATGTAATTAAACGAACAGCGAAGTCAATCAATGTCTGCTGCTCCAGAGTGACTTAAACGGTGGGAATGGGTTACTTTGTACGAGCCTGCTATGGTTAGTTAATATGGTAATTAATTTTAATCAGTGAACTTGATCGTTTATCACACAGATGTACTCTAGCTGCCACTTAGCTCGTGACTCAGAGGCAAACGATCAAGGGATTGAGTTTTAACGATTCTCTTCCCAGTTAACAAAGCAAACATTGATTAATGGATAGTTTGTTGTGTTTGTTCAATGGATTAGAATATTACATGACAAATCATATGTGTGTATGTGCATTCGATACGTGTCTCTGTGTCAAAAGAGGGTGCAGCGTTTCCTAAAGGTTCGATCATAAATTCTCGATAATTCACTGTAAGCGATCTAGTGTAATAATTGACTTAAGATGTAAATTAAGAGTTAGGTGGTCAGTTAGAGCGTACGATTGGGGCGTCGAATTTCAAGGAAAAGGCTCTTGCTATTAGAACAGACAGAACATATGCTAAAACGAAGGCATCTACCGTATGTCTAATTGATTCCGTTTAAACGACATTTCAGTCAATTCTAAGTGTAACTTGGGTAGACCCTCGAAAAGCCACTTGATTTGACTCTCAACTTGGAACATATAATATGATAATGAAATGAGAACATTTTCCTCCAAATGTCATGTAAACAAAAAACAAAATTCCCTTTCCTCGACCGCATTCAATTTTGGCCACACCTCAGCATCAATGAACAGATCTAAGATGATCAGTGACTTACATAGGTTGACTTATACCATTATTTTCATTTTCTTCTTTACGCTCACGTCTTTTTTGTTTTTAAATAATCTATAAAATGAACTGTAATTCCCTTCCACAATTGGGGAACAATAACGAATGTCGAATTTTGCAAAAAGACGACCCACAACTTTTAAATTGAAGTTATCTTAAGGCCTAAAGCCTTGACTGGGAATGTAGGCAGATATCATCGCAAGTTCCTCTTCAGCGTTATATGCTTCAAAGTAAAACCTAATGTACACTGAGACTTCAAATCTGGTAGTGTCGTTGCCTTATTGTAGAAATTCACATCACATTACAATCAATCACAATTTTAAATGGTAATATTGGGTATTCGCAAATTTCCTATTGTAATATGGTAATATTAATAAATAATCCGGCAATCCTTCTGAGAAAGGAGTTTGGAATTTAACGCCATAAATGCGCTGCCTCTCTCATGGAGCTTCGCATTAACGACTTAAGGCAGCCAGCAGCAAAATTTACTTTTGAGGTTCCTGCCTCTAATGTTAATCTGAGGTATATTTTTGTTAAAAAAAAATCACTTTGTACCGAAACCTATTATTTTGCGTACGAGACATGAAACCCAAATCTTACCTAGTCAAAAAAATCAAACCTTTTTCAGGAAATTCCTAACTTCGCAATCACCAATATAGTGCTCTAAAGACAGCCTTAGACCTAGCTCAAAATTTGTCTAGACCAAAAGAGTAAGACCTGGTAAGTTGTGCAGTTCACAGCAATGATACTTAGGCCCACTATAAAGAGTCTTTTGTATAATCCACTAACTGCGAACACAAACTTTTAGAATTTCAAAAAATACCAGTACCAAAAAGTTCGCCTAGAATTATCGATTTTATTATTGCATACAGATTTCAAATACATTCTTCAAAGTAAAAAATTACAGATTTTGTCTTTTTTCATGCTAATTTAACATTCGTTTCGCCAATTGTCACACTAAACTTACAACCCACAATTAGATAATCGCGATCCACACAGTCACGAACAAAACATTCGCGTTCGGCGTGTAACAGAAACAGTGCCGAAAGAGAATAGTAATATTCCCAATAGCTTCAAAGAGTTTCCTCTAAAAAAGTTAATTCACAAACTCACAGTTCCGGATTTTCAGTTCGCCCATATGAAAGACCAATTAACAGTAATGCATTCCACCTGTCGACTGATTATGCTGTCTTACTTGCTCGTATTGAGTTTTGATAGCATGCATCGCATACGGACTATATGGATCTGGGTTTTAAGATCTGACAGACTACTTTGACAGTCGTAACTTTGTGACTTTTACAGCAGCTAAGATATTACACATCGAGAGATCGGTGGCACTTATGAAATGGGTTGCAATGGCTAGTCGGATGAAAATATGCTTCAAAAGGAAAATTTCAAAATAGTTTAAAAGATTAACAGTTTGTGAAAAAATGCTACCTATTTTCATGACCTCACCTGGCCTTTAAAAATGCGACTAAAGACAACGCTGTGGATGGAAGTTGTAAAGAAAATATCTTAATGGAGAACATCAACTATGTCGCAGCAAAACAACATCTGTAACCGCCAAACCCTTCAAATCAACTTAAACAATTCCCAAACCGCATGCCGCAACCGCCAAATATCGAAACACATGCTTTGCGTCACAATCGGCTATGACTCACCGCTCCAGCTTGTTAGCTTCCAGAAAATGTAAGCAACACAGGCACAGAACATCTGAACGATTGCATAATTAAGAAAATTCAGTCAACTGCCAGAGGTGCGACTGATTTCATAACCGTCATCGCTCTGACAGCTGAGCGTATCTTAACGTGCTAATGCATCCGAGAACTAACTCATTCCAGATAGTCTCATGTCACGTAACCAGGGTATTCTCGTGATTTCTATTACAAAGCGGCGACCTTCAAGGTGGCATGACCTAACAATTGCCGCATTCATTTCGACCATAACTCGCAGAACAGGTGGTCACCCTGTGGATGCGGAAAAGCGGGGACACCAGTGCGTCATTCTTATGCAAGACCCTGTAACCGCCCGAAAATGATGCTTGTTGCAACACAGTGCATTGTAGGGATTCGTTAGCTATAGCGGTATTTATTTAATTAGCTGGCATATCTATCAATTAGATCTGACCGAGGGAAACAAAGACAGACGAGCGCATCGGCACAGCGCTAGACAATCAGTCTGATTATTTATTCAAAGGCCCATGTATCTGCGCGTATGTACACAGTGCAGAAACCAGATTGCAATTTGAAAAGAAAAGACGCTTCTTATTGGATTTATTAATAACGCTTCTTTGCCCGGCAGCTAACAACCAACACAACCAGCCAACCACCCGACAACACACCAGCGCACACAGGTCGTGTATCTAATGCCTGCATGTGCACTCATCACAAACCTATAGCTGCGTCTATAGCACAGCTCTTACTTATTTCTGGCCTTGAACATGAACTGCATTCGAAAATGAAATGCAAAATTCTGGATACATGGCACACACGTAGCCAAGCGAATCCCCGGGGAGGGGAACCACTTGCATATACAGAGGCACCCTCCCTATATACAGCCGCCTAATCCGTGTCCAAACACAAGTGCACCATCTGAATGCGCGTGGTGTGGGTTGTGGCGAGCTTTTGCTGAAGCTCCCCGCTCCCCTGTCGGATTCTGGTAGATGCGGAGCCTCGGCTTCACTGTGTGCTCTGTAGACAATTGCAAGTGTGTGCAACAAGCCGCCCCATACACCCCGCTTCACACCCGTGCCAATCACATTCAGTTTCTGCTGACGATGATGCATTTCAGAACTGTGCTACGCCACAGCGACCACCATCGTTGGAGCGAAGGGAGCCGGGCGGGGAATCGAAACAAAAAATAGGGTACCGGGCAGAATGCACTGAGGCCGTACGAGGAATCACACGAATCCGATACCGGACAGAATACCGATGATGATGGCGCTGGCCTCATCTGTGGGAGGTAAAATCGCCCTTGGACGAGTGCAGGTATGTAGCCGAGGTTGCTGCGGTGAGAGAGGTGTCCTTTATTTAGAAATCTATTAATGTTCTGGTCAGCATGGCTGGAAGTGATTTAATTTAAGCAAGAATATGGATGCACTTGTGCGGGATCAACCAGTGGGAGGCTACGTAACCGTCAATGATATATGAAAATATGGGGATGGAAAATCCTTCTGGTCTATTGAAAAATCCCACAGATTTCCTCGTATTTTTGAAGCTGTGGAAACAGATAATCATTCAGAGCAAAATCTATGAAAATATTGTCATCAGTCGGCTATCAGCGATATTATTGAAGTAAGTCTTAATGTGAAGCAGATGCTCATAAGGATTGTGCTTTAAGCAGAAAAAGTTCTTAAATTATGATTTCGTCTTCACAAAATAGAGAACATTAAGGAAAAGTTAATATTGAAATATTCACTTGCCGAATGATTCTTAGATATGTCAGATTTTGAATTTCCAAAGTTAACGAGTGGTGTTGAGTGTGAGTGAAATCTCACACACATGCTTTTATTGTTGCATTAGGACGGATCGCGCTTGATAAGGGCGATGACAACACAGGTATAGTAAGAGTATATGCATGTATAGGTGGCGTATGCGCTTCCTTGCAGAAGCGTAAATATTGAATTCTTATATTCGTTTCGTCCCAGCATTATTGGATTTTGTTTACTTGTACCTGAGTTTATGTGAAATTGGTAATGTTTGATATAAGAAATAATGTTAAAAACGAAACCATATATGTGTGAGTATATCTTGCATTTGCCCAGTTTATTTTTTAGCATTCATAAGTTTATAAGAAGGTTGAGGCTTTCAATTCGACAATTGGGTTCAACTGACAAAATGACGCGTTGCAAAGTATGGTAGAGTCAAGTGTAGTGAAATTAAATTGAATTCTTGCATGAAATTTATGGCTGTATTTATTTGCCATAGTTAGAATGATCCAAATGATCTCTTCTTGGGTTATTTAAATTTTCCGATAGCCTTTCACTTAAAAGCTCTCTTCCCGCAAAATTCTAAGAGTGTATTGTATTTCAGACATTTTTAAAACTAAGTTTATGGACAAGAATAGGTTTCATCGCAGGGGCTCTAGATCCGTATTATTAGGTAGATTCACAAGAAGCCCTCAACCAAACTCTCTTTAGTGCATTGTGAGAGTCGAAAGCAATACAATGGGTGGAGAAACAAAGGTGAGTTCATCAAGAAATTTCAAAATTGCTGAAAAACTGAAAAGAAGTCAAACATCCTGAAAATAACTGAAAGAAGAGTAGTTTTGACATCCAATGAGGGGGATAGACGTGTAATTCTAAGAGTTGCGTTTAATTCTAACCTAACAGCGTGCAAATTCGCCGATCAAGCAGGTGTCAAAATCAATGATACGGCAAAAAAATATAATCAATTATAAATCGCAAACAAAGTAGGAAGCCCAAAGAGAGCATGTGCCTTGGAAAATTTATGGCCTCGGGTATTCTTGATGGTCTAGCTCACTATTACCACAATCTGAGACAGGGTGACGCCCTGAACGCCCGCTACGCTCGTACATCAGTATTATCGAAAAGTGTTGAGGTTTTCTTGTCAGAGTTGCACATGCTGACAACAAGCAGTACGTGAATGTTGATGAAAGCAAAGCATTATATTAAATTAGAGCGGATTACCAAAAAAACTTTACAAACTAATTGAAATCTTTACCAAAAAGGATTGCAGGGATGATCAATAAAGTGGAGGTCCTACTAATGATTAAGAGTCAAAAAGAAAATAAATTTCTAAGCTCTTTTGATCAAACGTTTTCTATTTAATTGCTTAACGTAAAAATATTCCATACATATGCGAAAGCCTTTTACAATGCACAATTTTTGTTTTAAGAAAATTAATTATGTCTACTCTGTGCACCAATAAACAAAATACTTAAAAAACGCTTTGTGTTATGTACATAAATGCGTAACAAATTCTTCCCCCTCCCCTTTCGCGGTGGGAATTCAAAGCTATACACAGAAACAGAATGCGTTACATCACCCGGTTGTACTAAGCACGTCATATTATATTACAAAACTGAATTTCAGCTTGCCCTCATTCAGGTTTCCCGAAACCACCCACAGGCAGCAGAACCCCTCCGATGACATTGACGGTAAACGTCACTTTAGCCAGAGGAACCAGCTTCCAGTAAACGCTGTCGTCAAGACAAAGCGACTGAACTTTCCATATGGCCAAGCACTCTAATCACAGCTTGCAAACATATTCTGCGCGACGTCAAATGCATCTCGACCAAGGCGAGACAAAGGAAAAAAAAAAATCCTGCTAGTATATCCAACAGTTATGAATACATTCCAGCAATTATGATAAACGACATTTATTTCAAAAGCTGAACACAGCACACTCGCTTACGTTCCCGCATCAAAAGGCCAGGAAATTAAGTTTCAGTTCACTAAATTTCTGGCTTCTCTTCGTTGGCTTGGCGCAACCAATTGAAGAAAATTGATTTTCCCAGCACTTCAAAAGTGCACGCTGCGCTTCTTGTTTGTCTTTTCACATCATGACCTTGAACGAATGCCTGCCCGCAATGGGAGAGGAAGAAAAGCAAAAGCGACCAGGAAAAGGGAAAAACAAACACACAAGAGCAAAACGAGATCCGCACGAAGCGAAAAAGCGAGAATGCAACTCGGGAGTCTGCGTCAGCGTGCTAGAGAATTTCACCCATACACGGACACAGAATGACGGACGGGTGGGCGGCGGGGATGGTACATGGGCTGCACATGAAACGAACACTAGAAGAGTTCCGTGCAAAGTTTCAAGGTGACGAAGAGGATGATTACGATGCCGTTGCTGCTGATGGTGGTGATGATGATGATGATGGACCTGAAATCGATTTTATTGCACCCACTTACCGCTCCGGGGGTAGAAGTAAATATGCAGCCGCATCACACATATTACCCGTAACACCCTGACGGAATGAGTCATTTCATAATTTAATTTTTTGCTGCTAGTGCAATTTCAATTTAATTTACGTTGAGTTGAGATAAAACAGCATTTTTTTCTTGCCCCGATCTTGTGATTCACAGCTGCCCCGAGTTCGCTCCCACTCAGCGGGCGGCAGCTGTGTGTGAGTGGGAAGCATCTGGAGGAGCATTTCATTTGATGCAAAAGGTCAGAGGTGTTGATGTTTCTGTGTTTTCGTTTACCCACCCTTCACCAAATAATGGTTAGAGATACGGTTCTGAAGGTGAGGACGCCTGTGTCCAGCTTGATGGCTGCACAAAGAAAGGAACAAATTCGACCCCAATTTTGAAATGATTACAAGAAACCTGTATCTTTGGATTGATATACTATTGAACGAATAGTTTATATCTGGGGATTGCAGCATAAAGTTGAAAGATGATGCAAGAAAATGGAAGTTGAGCTCGACCGTTGTTTCTAATACTAATACTCCCCAAATGACCTTTTGAAAATAAAATTAATGGAGGAGAAATATACCCCGGCAGATAGAGGTGTTGAGAGAAGACGGTGCGACTACTGTAATGATACCATGACAGTGACCGCTAGAAATGTGGATGCAATGGTAGATCGTATTGGGTGTCGCATGTCTGTAAGAGACTATAGCAAATGTGTTGGTAGACATTAGAGAACTCTTACAGTTGTCGTTTATTTTCGAAGCTGCAGCGTACAAAGAAAGTGAACAAGAACAGAAAGCCGTGTAAAAGTACAGTTTACATCGGACACTGTTGGTCCTATGTTGATATTTTTTGTAACCAAACTTGCGCAGGGTTGGCTGTTACGGTATGCTATTACTTACTTATGGTCTTAACCCCTTAGGGTCACGCCTTTACGTCATATCGTTCGTAGTTCTGCAACGCGTTTGTAGTTCTGCAACGCGTTCGTAGTTCTGCAACGCGTTCTTATTTCAGCAACGCGTTCGAACTTTCTTCAACGCTTTCCACAAGAAACAGCTTTCTCTTCAACTGTTTCGAGCGTGACGCTGTCTTTAAGAAAATCATGTTCACTGATTTATGGTAACGTTTGCATGAAGACTTGCGGATGCATCATAATTGTTGTTTTCGCAGCATTTGGAAAACTTGTCTCTATCCCCAGAGATATAATCCAGCTGAGCCTTCCATACCCTGCGCTACAGTCTAACAGCTACTAAGCGAAAAAGTCAAAATATCGCCTGAGAGCCCCACTTGTCAAAAGAGGATATAGGTCATAGCTCAATTCCAATCGCGCTCTCTTTATCTGCCTCATCAACTAAGACAAAGCGCATCTAAGGATTATAGTAAATGCCATCACAGGTCACTGTGGCCACAGAAGCACATGCCTCCAGGCTAAGCAATGTCTTCTACAGAATCTGCAAGGATGAAAAAAAAATGAAATCATTCCTCACTTCCTCTACGACCGACAAACAAAATGAAGAAGAGAATCCGAAGGAATACACTTCTTTGAGAAGGTGAACTCAGCGGAATGTCATCTATGTCACTATGAGTTCAACTGTATGTTCTTAGAAAAATTTACTCTTTCAAAAAAAATTTAATAACTCTTGATCAAAATTTTTAGAAAGGGTGGTTCATCGTGAGTTTTGATTCCCAATAGGCTTTTTTGTTGGCATGTCATTATGGCAGGATTCACACCACAATAGCGTCTTCAGCTGTATTGTAAAAATAGGCATCTGTGTGAATTTTTTTCTTGAGATTAAAGGACCTTATGGTGCGAATAATCAACCTAATAAAACCACTATTGCCAACACCATTCGCAAATTTGAGTTCCAGTTTACATTAGCGGATGATACTTGACCGGCTGGACCACATCTAGTACATAGTTAAGAGACTATCATTTCTGAGGGTGTACGTGAAGATCATTAGATTCGTCCTCGTTCTTAGCAGCTTGCTCTGGCGTATTCGGCAACTTGGCGTATTTGACGTACAATTTGACATGCAATAGCCTTAAAACGTACTAAAGCGTGCGTAATTCAACTTGTGCCAGAACATGATCTCGGTGAGCTCAGATGTCAACAAGATGGCGCTACGAGCCATTCACTGCGTGAGTCAATGGACTTGTAGAAAAATCATTTTGGTGGGCACTTAGTTTTAACGTTTCGCTACCGTAACTATGGCGAACTTTTGTCTCAGCTACGATTGACGCTTTGTAAGCAGACATTTCTCCAGTCGATATGCTCCAACGAAAATTGGACCATCCGAATGGACGACGCCAGATGTACTCGTGGCAAATATTTGCATGATATTCGTATCAGTCAAGACGTAAATGCCATGAATCGTTAAATTAATAAAATAAAAAATATAATAACAATAACAATTTTAAGTTCACTTTCAAATTGATGTGTTTTATTTTAAATTATAATACTAACCTCACGATGAATGAGCCTTTAGTTCTCAAGATGAATGCTTGGATTTAATTGCGATCAGTAAAGAAAATCTCTGTGCGGACACCCACATCAAGTGTCCCCTTTATCAAATAAGCCAACAAATGAGTTCTTAAATATGACCTCTTTCGAACCATTTCGCCCCAAGTATTAAAATCGTATTTCTCATGCGATTGCGAAAGTACGATCAATGCCAATCGTGATCATATTTGAATTTTTGTTTGACCTAGTTTTATTTAATCTCTTATGATGTGGAACTATGGGATTGTGCACAGTCCGCTGCTATTTTGCAATTTTATTGTGGAATTTACATTTAGGCACACCCCACACTTCCTTAACCTTGTCCAATTTATTTAAGGGGTAATTTAAAAATAATGGTGCATGCATCGCTTCTACTGCAAACTGCCTTTCACACAATTCAAGGATATAAATTGCATTTATGGGATAAGCTGCTCCAGTTGCAGAAATGTTTGCCTTTCTCAGGCAAATACTAGAGTTCCTCCCAAAACCATCGCCATTACCTAATTGTAAGTCTTCTTTCCCAATGACATCAATTTAGGTGTACTAGGCCTAAAAGTACCCTATTACCGTACTGAAAAACTCCACAGAAGATTCCACAGCAACATCGATACACAAGCACGCTCATTGTGGGCAGAGCTTTATAATTTTTTTGTTTTCACTCGTGCTGAGGTAAACAAAAAGATTCATTATTTGCCAGCAACTATACTTAACACATCGACAGCACTTTAAGCGCACCCACACAAACTTTATCGCCCATTGAAGAGCTTTCCCACTTTATGTCATTCAAATTTTTCACTGAGTGTTGGTTCACCCAACGATATGCATCACTGAACTGCACACAGACTGCACACACAGGCAGAGGAATACACATGGGCGCCATATACACACTTATTGCCCCAGACCTCAGCTGAAGCTCCAAAGCTCCAAAGAAGTACACAATGTCGACACAGATATACCTCTATACCAGCGCCCGTCAACACGATATTAAATAGTTTTATGTACCAACACACAGTCACGTGTACAGACACAATGTCTCTCCATCGCCGATGTGTACATGACTCGTAGAGTGAAAAATCCTTGTAGAAAATTTTCAAGTTCACTGTCAAGGTCGCTTTTAGTTAGCATGCGCTTACCCTGCAATGCAGAAAGCGAGTGGAAGACAACTAGGCATGGCGAACGAAGAGAACGAGAATGAAGAAGAAAAAGTTTTATTTTTACTTGTATCGTTTCTTTCTTTTTTTGCTTTCTTAGTTTTGTTTTGTTTCGCTATCGTATCTTCTGTTTCTGCTGTTGATTGTTCCTCGCGGCGTACTCTTTAGCTGCGGGCGGCCTGGTCCCCGCGCCGCACTTGTTTCGCTCGTTCATTCTGCGAAATCGATAGATACTCGATGGGAATATGAATTGCTGCTGTCTGTGTGTGCGACAGCTTATTTTGTTGTTCTTTCTCTCTGATGGAAAGCCAGCAGCATATGTATGGGACATAACAAACAATTGTTTGAGAGATCAGATGGGAAACAAACAAATGCTTAGTCATACTGCCCCCGATGCCGCGGCATTCCTATTCCTCGTCACCGCTGTTCCACTGGAACCTAGTCTTTTTTGTTCGCGTGGCACCAGCAAGTGTTGTATAAGATAGAGTTTATTTTAACGTAACACACTGCTTTAGATAGGAGGATGCATGTGTGGTTGTCAGACTACACACCTTTCAAGCTCGAAATGTACTCTCCTTGCCCATCATTCCCATTTCCTCTTGCCAAAGCACGAGCCGTGCAGAGGCAGGGGCGAATCGAACAGAAAAATGTCCAGAGAGGGCTATACACACTGAAATATATGCCGATCGCATGAATGTGTATATAAGCGGGGCGTCCAAGCGCAAATAAGGGTAGAAAACTCATTCTTCTAGCCAGCCTTAGGTCGCAAAAGCCTCACTCTCTCTCTCTCTCTTTCTCTTTCTGTCGCCCATTGAACACTGCCTTAGTACATAATAATTATGCACGAATCACAAAAAAAAATGAAAACCAACTTCTCTGCTTTGGGTTTATTTAATTGTTTTGTGCTCCTGCCTCGGTCCCGGCCGCCTCTTTCTCGTCCCATCTCGCGCTGTCATCATCACCGTCAACGACTACCAAATAGAACACACTTAAGGGGTACCTTATAGTGCTACTCATCCAAGACTCTTCAGATACGTACGCCAACCATCACAGTTCGCTTTCATCGGTCCACAGAAATAAACGTGTGTCTAGTCAGGAGGTCTTCTCCAAATAAAATAAAGTTAAGGCAACAGCCAAAACTCTCCCTCTCTCTTACCGCATTCTCCGGATTAAGACCAATTTGCAGTGAATTGAAGAAAAAATTGTTTAAACTCAAGCTAACACACATGTGGAATAGAAAACGAAAAGAACAAACAATTTCGTTAAAAAGGAAAATAATTTTGTGTATATTTTTTTAAGGAATTCAATTAAAGTATAAAGATAACGTTTGCGGGACGTGCTACAAATACTCGTGCAAAAATTTCATCATTTCCCTCTACCACTCTAACAATTTCCCTCCGCTCTCAATGTAAATGTGTTGTAATTAACTAAAAAAAAAAAAACAAAAAAAAAACAAACAGAATAAATAAGACAAAACGAGAAAATAGAAGAATATACGAGTAAAACAGAAAAGAACGTAAAACAAGTGACTGACGTCTGGTTGGTTGGTTGGTTAGTCGGTTTGGTTGCCTGGTTACATAACATCCTTGAACTTGAAGTGGTACAGTTGATGCAGTCGTAACCAGAAGCATTGTGGTGTTTGTTGAGCCAGCCAGCCAGTCAGCCAGCCAGCCATTGCACAGGGTCGTTCCGGCAGAGTGTTGTTCTTTTTTTATTTATTTATTTATTTTTGTTATTTGAAAAAAAAAAAAACGATAACGATACAATGGGATATTGCAAATTTCTATACTCGTACAAACATTTTCTTTTTCACTTGTAATAAATAATTGTGTTCTGAAAATGACCTCATCTCTAATATGTACAATTCATACATAGCCGTGTGAGAATATTAAAAAAGTATGCCAGCAAAATTGAACAGAGTTGAAAACTTTTGCCTCAAAAACTTGATTTGTTGCCCGTTTGGTAGTGCGACAGACGATAGAAGTTCTCCGCTGTGAAAGGATGAGAATGAAACGAGTTTTCTCGAAAACAACGAAGGATATGGCAGAGGGAATGAAGGTAATTTTTTTTTTGTTGCTTGCAAAATTTACAAAATTTCCCTTCATTGACTCATACATACGCATATGTGTTGTTATATGTATGTACATAGGCCGGGGAGCATCTTCCTTGTTTAGGATTACGTAATCGCAAAAGCTGCATTCTAAAGACGACAGATGTTATCTCCAGGGTTGTTATTATTTTTATTTTTGTTTTTTTTTTCTCGTTTTTATATTTCTGCAAAGTACCTACAAACTGCGCTGTCTTTAATGTGGGACGCTTACCAACGCAATACGAGATGAATGAGTGTTACTGTGCTGTGATGGGCTGTAGGTAGGAAGGCATTGCTTTTTATTTTGAAGATTTACTCTATTATAATCCATATGTATAACGTACATGTTGTTTAGCACATATGAGAATATGTGTTGTCAATAGTTAAGAAAGTAAAATGCCTACAGTAAAACTGAATCAATACTTTTACTAATTTAGTTTATTATCGATCTGGCATTCGAGTGAGATCGTAAGCAGGAACAGCGTAGAATACTGAATTCTCAATTGTACAGTGGCAATTATGCGTGTTACCATCTGCGAAATCGGTACGCTATAAGAAGTTCAGTCTTAATCTGTGTAGACTTAGCATATGTTACATTTTACGTCTCTTAATATACATGGAATATATGTATGTACTCCGAACTAAAAAGTATTAGCGAAGTAAAAGTTTTTAACTTTCCAAAAATTACATGAAGTACGATTTCTCTGAAAACGGACAGAATTTCAGTGTCTTCTTACAAAAAGAGAAACGTTTTCCTAAAAACTTTTACCATTATGATATGAATAAATTGCTACAAATCGATATTATTAATAGTTAAGGTCCAGAACAAACAAACATTTAACGGTATTTAAATTTCATTAAGATCGTATTGATTACTCTTCACTTATCGTGCCAGTCAATTATCCAGCAATTGTGAAAACTAACAATGACACACAACTGTGAAAAAATATTTATCCTTCATCTTTTTTTAAAGGGTCTTACAATCCAAAGAAACTTGTAATTAAGTTGAGATGTTAGAGCTGCTATAACAACATGCAGCGATTTAAAGAAATGATGGCGACCATATGACACTGCTTTTCCATTTCTTTCATTCTTGACCCATGTACCATGAAGAAGATAAGCGTTATTTCATTACAATGCTAAATCCAAAATAACCAATACAGGATGCACATTAATTTGTTAGTATTAAACTTTAAGTTTCCACATTACCCGTTAAGGAAACAGGGTGATAGTCAACATGGGCCATGAAATTAATGAATACTGTACACAATGAATTAGTGCCTAATATTTTTTAAGAGGCACTCGTCAGAGACCTACAGTTTAATACGTCGCAAGCTTACCACTTTCAAAAGCACTTGCACCTCCAGTTAGAATCAATTAATCACGAGTACGACTTGAATCCATACGAACACACATTCTTCCGGCACCAAACGCATCACGTTTGTCTACATTTTATCGATTCAGTTGTTTCTGCAACCTATATTTTAAATTTAAATCATCGTTTAATCACTTTTAGATCCATTAGTGACATAGAAACTAAACATGACTTGCCATCGAATTCTCGAGTAAGACTAGGAACTCTAATTCACTTAGTTGGAGTTATTGGCAGGTAACTGACTTATGAGATGTCAAACATTTTTCTATCAAGGCAACATCATTACCAAACTGAAATTTGAATACATGACTCTATTCCCACGATATAGTCGAAGAATTTATCTCATTCGTGAAGTAATTTCTCATGATTTGAAGTTCACTTAGCGTTAGATGATGAAACCAGGGAATTTCTTTCTCTTCACATGGAGAACTTAAATAAGTTCATGATGTATGCTAAATTTATTGTATCAAAAGAAAACTTATGAACGTCCACAATTTTAAGCTCCCCGAGAGACTAGTCGTAATAATAAAAATTTATTGGATCAGTTCCTCGAAATTTTTGGTGAATTGCATCGATTTAAGAAGGGTGTGATAATAAATTGGAAAAATGTGTGTGGTGGAAACATTGGGCTGTATCGGCATGTCACACATGTTATTTGAATGTTGAAAAATCCAACCCCAAGGAATGTAAATGAAGGATTTTTCATATAGAAAAGATTTAAGAAATTATGCTTTAATTTTCAATAGTAAGGGTTGAATGATGATTACTTTAATGTTGCGGTGCCGGTTTTTGTTCTGAAAAAATTATATTATGATACTTGACCTCAGTCGCTCCTTAAATCACCGAAAAATTAAATTACATTTTTGACGAGATGGCGATATCAGCAATGAGAATATCAGTAGAATACTAGTCCTTTTGACAGACGACTTTTTACCTTAAGAAGATGTTTAAGACCTGTCAATGTGAATTCGATGTTCTTTCATTCTTTCTCCGTTTCTTTTGTATTTATATGTTAATAAACTGTAAAAGGCCAACGAGGTGTATGGGTAAGTCCAACGTAGAATGGTGAGGTTCAGTTCTTCATCTGGCGTTTATACTTCTCACAATTTCACATCTCGCATTGGTAAAACACCTTAAATGAGATTTTTTTTAAATTCTTAAGTTCCATTACTCATGAAAAAAACAACAGCATGCACACAAGTGGCAGTTAAGGAAGCTAGACGTTCATCTAGAGTCTGTGTCGGAAAGTACACGTGTTTTTAAATATACAACGGATTTTCGAAAACACTACTTAATAAATTTTTTAAATCTCTAGACCATTTATCGACTTAATTTGCCCTATATTTTTGACCTGAGTTAAGACCAAGATTATCTTTCAAGTCCATATCATTGCAAAAATCTACATGAGAAACAGCTGATTAACTGTCACAATGGAGCACAAATCAAGCCATTAGACAATTGACATAAGACTATCTGACAAATGTCAAATGTCAAAGCCTTTACTGCTGTAAAAAAAATTCGATCACGGTCGATCAATGTCAATCAATCATCTAGTCATCTCAGACCAAAAGCAGAATAGAATATTAGCTAAGAAAAAACTAATTGTGTAACTATCATGCAAACGCTAGAAAGCTGGCAGGAAAAGAGACAAGGCGATAGAGGGGTAAAGAAAGAGGGACAGCTACAAGTTATAGTTGGTTCATTTTACAATGACTAAACTGTTATGGAACACTAATTACAAGACAAATATAGTCCCGAGCCCCTCACCTTTCTGGAATGAATTAGGTGTCATTTAAGACATTTTTCTGTTCCAAAGAACGTCTGCTTCTAAATATCAAATATATGTATATTCCAATGACTTTGCAGATGTGTAGAATGTTTACACAATTATTTTATTCAGGCAGTACATACACTCTCAGCACATGAGTCACTTACCACCCCTTTCTGAGTTCAACCCAAGCTTGAGCAATTTGCTGGGAGGCCGCCATGTTTCACTTTGATGTCAGCCCGCAGAAAGCAAAACAAAATAAAAATGAAAACATATCCATTCTCGAAGTTGAATGGTTGCGAGCTACGAGCACAATCCTACACACAGTTTAAAAATCGAACGTGTAACCTAGTGACGGAGGAGATTCGTGAATCTCACAGATATTTTATGATGTTTTTCTTTTTGTATTCTTGTCGAAAGCCTGCAGTCTTGGGCTCAAATTCGGACGGGTTTGAGAACTTCCACCCAGAAAGCAGAAACTTTCTTCTTTCTTATTGCTCCCCCATATTCCTTTTGCTACAGGAGTTGGGATAGGACAGGGAAGGTAGCAGCTCAGATGCTTACGACAGAACATGTCATACGAAACCGAGAAGTCGCAAAAGCCTTCCGCCCCCTCCTGGATTAAACAACAAAAACAACGAACAGATTATCTGCCAGAAGCGAGTCACGAGAGTAAATAGGTAGTCTGTTTTGTTTATAGACATTCTTTGAGTGTGTTTGAGCGTGTTTTGCGCGTCTCTGCGACTGTGTGTGCGAAAAGGGGTGGTTTTTAATGGGACCTGGGTGTTGATCACTCCAATTCATTTTTGAGGAAACTGCGTCGAGCTTTGAACGGTTTGTTTTTGTTTATTGGGCCTATGTTTGACAGTTCCTATTGGCCGAAAAAAAACATTTGACATTTAGGCTCGAGAGTTGTATGGATTCTACGTCGTAATTTCTGGGGAATTTGGCAAATGGGGTTGTGAGGCAGAGTTTCCCTTAAACAAACATATGGCTTTTATGGTGAGTCCTATGATATAATGCACAGCACGCGTGTGTGTGTATGTGGAAATCAGATTGTATGCAATTATCAAATCTAAGCCGGATTCGTGTGTGAGAAGACTTAGGTGTGTACATGCCGAACATGTATCTGGATTATCCCCATTTCTCTGCCATCTCATTCTTCCATTGCTTACTTCCCCTTTTTTCCCCAATGTGTGTGTGTGTACATAGAAACGTGTCGTCCATGATGCAACGCCACTACCAGCCCTGGCAACATTCTCCTATTCATCCATCAGCAATTCAATTCCCCCCACCCGATCCCTCAAGCCCCCACCCCCTCCACCACATCCCCACTATCCAATCCATCCCTTAACCATACAAACACATACATTGCAAGCCGAATGGAAGTATACAGGCCAGCCACATTCACTGCTAAAATATTTCGCACACATCCGCCATTCATGCACATACACTCTCGCTGCCGATTAAAGGTAGAACTTTTTTGTATGTCGTATCGTCTTCGCCTCGGCATTGAGAACTTCAACTTTTGCCTGCTCGCACCGACCGAGCGAGGACTGTCCGTGTTGTGTCGCTTCAGAATATAGGCCGCCTGTGACTTTCCTACTGATTGGACTGTTTATTTTCAAGTTCAAAAATATGTACAAAATTCTTTCACAGAAAATCCACACAAATATGTTGTTCTTCGTTTTGCGTTTTTCTTGCATTCGTGTTGCTAATATCGATGGGAAAGTGATAATAAAAAGGTGTCTGCAAACATTTTTTTTGTTTGTCTTTATATTCAAAATTAGTTTGTTATTTCTTGTGATCGATGGGACTGTGATAGTTTACAGGTGAGACGGTACATAACATATTTGAGAATTTTTTAAATTTTTTTGCGGTTTTGACTCTATGACTGGTTTGATATTGTGAGAGATGGTCTCTTTCGGTGATTGGAAGAGAAAAGAGCCGGAGCAATATGAGAAAACTCTAATTGCGTCGTGTAAATTCGAAAAATACAAAAGAAAAAAAATCTATTTAATTTGAAATACGCAATCAGTGAGAACTGTAGTCATCATCGCCCACAAAACGAAAATGGATATGATTGTGAAATGAAAGCGTTGGCATTTTCTTTGAGAGAATTTCCGGTAGATAATCAAAATTCCGGGATGTGAACGTGTTTTTCTTTTCAAATACACCAAGTGGTACAAAAAACTGATTCGCTGGGAGGTGAGTAAAATCTTTTCTTTTTTTTTTAACATTTTCCCACAAGTCTGTACTTATTGATTTATGTCTACGTGTCGCATCAGAAAGGCATTAAGGTTTCCTATCGTTTAATTCCTGCAACAGAGGTTTTCTAACCGCTTTATCGATTTTTTTCGCTCTTTAAAATGTATAGCTGTGAGATTTTGTATCTAGTGTTGACAAATTTCTGTGTATGACTATCTGCGTCGTAAATAAGACACATGATTACTTCGTGAGCAAGAAAATGACAAGCATACAACTGTATCTATAGAATGAGCTGGAAACTTACAAGGCAGGAATTTGAATAAGTGATGATTTAATTTTTCCTAAAAATGCCTAGATATTTTTGAATGAACACTTCACTTCAGTCGATTCAAATGGTGATGTGTCTACAAGCGTCCAGGGGAGTGTACGTATAAAGAAGAGCTGTGACAGTATGGGAGTGGGAGTCTAGTGAAAGCACTTTTGAAATAGTTGTGTATGCAGATACAATATATACCTAACCGTTGTACGTAAATTAAAAAAGGTTGTGAAATCATCAAAATTTGAAATGTAAGGAAAAAACATTATAAACAAATTATTGGATATGAAAAATAAGTTAAGTTCTACCTTTCATGTACACACTTACATTTTTCGATGAGATTTTTCCAAAAAATGCATTTATTCAAAAATGTCAAGCACCATGAATGCGTCAGTTTCGAAGAGTTGTTTAGAGAATATATACCTATAAGTCTTTGAATTCGCAACAAATTTAATTAGTAAGCAGAAAATGTTGAACGCAAATCAATTTTTTGTTGACATTTGAAGGCATTATCAACGAATGACGTAGAACTGAATTATTGAACTGTAACCAGATGGAGATTTCCGAGTAATTCGTTTTTATTTAAAAGATATGTAGACTTTTTTTTAATTAATTGATATATACATAGTAATTAAAAGAAATCAAGTTTTTTTTCAATAAACTTTTATAAAAGAAATTAATACATAATATATTTGTTTTTCTGGAAAATTCGAAATTTAAAATTGATCGATTAGATTTATTTCTCAAACTTTTATTGGAAAAAATGCGAAGTTATGAACAATTTATAATTTTTCAATCTTTTAGAAACACTGAAAATAAGAATTTATATTTTAATATCATACTTTTACGGAACATCACAATTATTTAATTATTTACCGTGTATGCACACTTATGGACCTCTCCTACAACTTCAAGGTCGCCGATCAATACAGGGCGTTGTCTTTGTTGGAAATGTTTCAAATGTGAATCAAGCTAAATAAGATCGAACATTTTTAATGGATGCCTATTTTACTAATAATAATAATAATTGAGCGGCACTACAGCCCACAAGGGACCAGGGCCTAGCTTCTACAACAACTACTCGCGTTGTGCGTGCTACTGTTCTCTCACGAGTAGAAGCGACCTACAGTTTTTGCCGACTCCGAACGGCGAGATTTGAGAAGCTTTTCATAGACAATTGATACTCTTTGAGTGTTGTCGGCAACTCGAAAGAGGTGGTGCCGTGAAAAAATGCGAGCTGTCCCGTCCGGGAATCGAACCTAGACTTTATGCGCGGCGGTTGACGCACTTACCCACTGCGCCACGGCGACCACTATTTTACTACTGCGGTCAAAAAGTTATGAACCGTATGTATTCCGCATAAAATTTTAAAACTGGTTTCAAAACAAACAAACAAATTCTTCTGATAGATTACATTTTAGGAAACATTCTGAATTGAGTTTTCAATCTTTCCATTGCAGTTCAAATGTTTAACCTAATCTTGCTTGTGTTTAATAAATGATTTCCACTATATAACATCAACACAAACGTATGAACAGTTATGTAAAGTAATCTGATCAAATTTTGCATCTTCAATCAGAACTATTGACAATTTATCGCTTTGCATTGGTAAACAAGAGTGATGGTAAACTGATCTCAAAAATCAAATAATTAATTGGAGATATACGAGTACCATAACATACAGATCCTGGCCGAGAACAATTTTTGCAAAGAATGTCACCTGTGGAAGATGTATTTTCATATAGCTACTATACTAGACAACTTTGTTTGTTTAAAAAATGCAGTAAACTTAACAAAATTATTTTTTCTTAGGTGTATTAACTTTATTTGTAATAACAAATATTTCCACTTGTTATGAAAAACAACATCAACCAAATGACCAACTGCCTTCATTCTGTCATCACCGATCCCCAAAGACTTTCGTGATGGGTTCGCGCTGTAGTTTATTACTTGAATAATATTGGCTTTAAGTGCTTGAATCATTTGCGAATTGTTGGCATAATATCAGTCGTTCACGGTTACGCACTAAAAAAGAATGCGACGCAGCTCCGAGTCAGATAACTGACATCACCAAGATACAGCACTCACATTGGAAATAATTTTTCAGTACTTCTCAGCGTTAAGCAAGCGCAAAGCGACTGTGAAGGTCTTTAGTCGGAAGCCAGCTATCAGTGTCAAAATAAACTATGATGTAAAATTAAAATATAGGAAAGCACACCCTGTATTATACAATTTTCCTTAACGGACAAGACCTTTGAGGGACAATCCACTTTACAAGCTATTTCTCTTGGTCTCCATTTAAAGCAAAGATGCGTTTATTCCGAGCTCCCTCAAATGGAAACCTTTGCATAACAAACAATTTTGATGGTTCATCGTAGTGAAATTTCAATTCTTATTCTTTCGTTCACCTCGTTCAGTTTCGACATTTTCGCCTATTAGAGTGTAAGACTAAGTTGTGCCGATTCTTTCAAACCTAAGCTTCATAGTATGAAATTTTGAGTATTCGCATTTAACCATATTTACATATATGTATGTATATATGGGTATTTTTGGTACTGCAGTAGCTTAACAAAGATAACTGAAGAATTTAATTATTAAAAAATGAAATTTAAGAAATGTGTTTCGAATAGCAGACAAATAAGGCTATGCAAAAATATATGCCAAATATTGATTTTCAAAACATTTCTAGTATATTTTTAGACCAGTAGTTGAACTTACGTGAAACATTTTTCCAATGTTTTACATTTTATGTAAGAGCAGTGGAATGGGGTAATTTTAGGTACAAACACACTAATTTTTTAATAAAAATTATTTTCTTGGCATAGTAATCATGCTCTTCGTCATTCTTACTAAAAATGCTTGCATTACATCATACGTCCATATGTAAGCTGAATATGATCGTATATGAAAATGCAAACATCTGAATTTCCATACTCCTTCTTAGATTTACTAAACAATCAGTATTTCCGTAGAAATGACAATAACTAGACAGAGGTGAAATTTAAAAATATCTATTTAAATCACTATACTAAACCATATATAATTTCAGAACAGTTAAACAGAAGCAGAAAACTTTCCATGAAAATTTGTCGATAAGACTTTTAATTAGATTGGGCTGAGATAGGGTGATGGTATTGATGACTGATATTTTTTGTAGACATTTTAATCAGATTAGTCTCGACTCACACGCCTGACGTCTGGAATTTATTTTGCTTAATTGATGGATCGCACTGTGGGAAAAAGTTGCTAGATATCAGCGAACTCTTGCAATCTGTGGAGAGACCGTCTTGATCTTTCCCAGATTACCTCACTTGCAGGCGCATGCGTGCTTCTTGATTTTTTATGTATGGGGTCCGCTTATGACGTGCCATAATATTCAGTAAAGCAATACAACGACTGATAGTTGGCACGAAGTGAAATAGACATTGTTCTAAAGAACACTCTATATTCAGAGCGGATTAATTAAATTGAGCGTCACTCTAGAATTTTTTGTTTTATAAATGATGATTTTGTTTTGCCATGCCTGATACCGTAAGTTGCATGTAATATTGAACACTTCATTTAAAGGCTGTGTCAATAACCCAAATTGCCGCTTTCGAAGGGAACAAAATCCATAAGTCTTGAAAGTATCCATGCATTCACCAAGACGAACTGTTTGATGTGCGAAAAGCTTCAACGGAGGGATCCTATCGTTTCAAAACCTAGGAATTTCTGTACTCACTCACTTCAATTAGAACTGCGAAATGTACTAAATCAACGAAACTCGTTCGACAGTAGCAAACATATGACCACAAAAAAAAACATTTTCTTATGATTTCCTTCAGAGCCGAATGTGCATTGTTCTCCGAAAGGGAAAATCACATCTGCATAACATGTCAGGCACCGAAACCTTGAAATAGGACGGCGGCCAACGCAAGCCCCAATAACTTTGTTTCATAATAATTGCCGAGCCAAAAATAAGTGGTGTACTGGGTTGGTGCATGCATTTGAATGTGTTTTCATCATTCCAAACGATCTGTCTGACTTTATCTATATTTGGTGCAAGCGACATGCACATCCGACCAAAATGCACATCTATTCGAACGCTGTTATGTAGGTAACGAGAAAATGTAATTATAAATTGAATTACCACACAGAGCGGTCGGATTTGGCTTTGTACGGCAAATGCACTTACGCAAATGCCACCGCAACTTCCCCCAGAGCAGAGCGTTCATTTTACTAGACTGGGATTTCAAACGAGCAGCGCCTCATTGTCGGCTCCAATGTGCAGTATGCACTTTTCACTGAACAAACAGCCTACACGCAAAGTCGTCCGCTGAGCTTTGCGCACCTACGAACGAACCTGCAAGGGGGAGTACACTGAGTTCAGTGGATGGGGTTTGGTCGCCTGGAAATTGCTTATGCAAACAGCGCACAAAGGGCAGCGAAAAATGTCCAAAGCTCCTAAAACTTTCTTTTTCTCTTTCAACACGTCTCTTCCATATATTGTATATATATTTCTTTTTTTTTTGTAATTTTCCGTTTGCCGCTTCAAATGCTCGCATTTCGTGCGAGTGTCTGTTTGGCCGAACACCTATCTTTTCGATATTCAGTGGGAATTTGCATTAATTTTAATATGCACTGTGGTAGTGGTGATAGCTTGTGGTGTGAGTGTGCTTGCGTAGGTAAATTAATCACCCAACATGAAGTGCGACGAAGCACGAATGGAACAAATATGTGGTGAGATGCTGCTGACGTAGACAACAGCTGGTTAAGCGAGCTGTGAGAGAGTGAAAAATCAATTCCTTGACAACATTGTTGTTGGCTTGTTGCTGAAACGTCATTCCGTGCGGTGTGCAGTCATGATCTGGTATGCTGTTTATAGTTTAAGACTTTATCATGCTAATTTTGAGAAGAAATATAAATCATTGTTTTTTTAGTTTTATGACATGATGTTGACCTTTAAACTGAATTGGGGTTGAAAGATAAACTTAGCTATTATTTATGAAATGTGAAATGTACTCGGAGGCGAGTTTTCGATTATATTGACTTGCAAATGTACATATCGATGAATTGGAAAAAAATAACGAGAAATTGGAAAAAAACACATACTTGACTGTGCTTTTATCAAGGCGTTTAAAGAGTGTAATGACCCACCTAAATGTCATAAATAATTACACAAATATAGACATGTTTTTCTAGCTTACAAGTATCATGACATAGGACAGCAGTTTCCGAACAGGAACCCAAGCAAGTTTCACTTTGTATTAAAAAGTTTTGGAGTCTATAGTACGCAACGTAAATTGCTGGATAACTCATCAATCAACTAGAGACCAATAGAGATGTGTCTCAGCGACTGGGAAACCCTATAATCTCATAAGAAACATGCATTAGATACGATTGGTTGTGTGTATTTTTGGCTGAAACGGAATTATAATGCAATTAGAAGAGTTAATCATAAAACTTCTGTTTTTTATCTCAACCAGGAACGTGGTGCAAGGTCAGGACTATATGGTGGATGTAACAAATCATCCCAACAAAGCTCCAATAATTTTTGCCGAGTGACCAAAGATATGTATAGCCTCGCATTGTCATGGTGAAATACAGCACCTTTTAGATTTTTCAATTCGAAACGCTTTTCTCCAACTAAATTTTGTTAGTTCACATTTGAATTGATTGTTCAGATGTTGTAAAAGTTCAAAGCAGACAATTCCTTTCTAATCCCAAAAGACTGATAATATAACTTTCATTTGTTTGTACTGGTATACCTTGCTCCACAATCTTTTCCGATTGTCATTGTTGTAAGCAACCTATTTTTCATCACCAGTTATCAGTCGTTTCAAAAATGAATCATTTTTATTACGTTTCTTTAACAAATCGAGATATTAATGCGTTGTGTTAAATGAATCAGTTCATGAGACACCCATATATCGAGTTTTCGTAGAAGTTGTTTTAAGCGATTTTTAATGCATGCATTGGATACATGAAGCGTCTCTGAAATTTCACGCGTGGTTCTATATTGATCCGAATCGATAATTGCTTTGATTTGGTCGTCATCAACTTCAACTGGACAACCTGAGCGTTTTTCATCTTTGAGTGAAAAATCATCAGAAAGAAATTTGGCAAACCAATTTTGACAAAGCTTTGTCAGCACAAACAGTACATAACTTTTTGTGAGTTTTCTTCGTTTCCGGAAATAAAGATGCAAATAACTTTCTAGACGTCCTTCTAGTTTTCAAATGCTTAGTGATATTAACTTAAAATAGATTTGTTTATTGCACACATTCGTTTTTACAAATCGCATCCTCATTTGCGGGGTTAAAAGTGAGTACGAAAACGAAGTTAAAAACCGATTAACTTTTGAAATATTTGCCCCTATGTTTTAGAAGGTGGTCTGTGTTTTATACTTCTTAATACGTGAAGTTGTCATTACAATTTTAATGATATGATGATGATGATACAATTTTAGCGATCATAGTTGAGGAATTTTTCATTTGAACATTCAAATAAAGATTTGGTTTAACGTAATTAGTAAAAAAAAGTAGTAAAATAAATAACAAATAGATCAATTTGAAATTATTTGCTCAAGAAAATTAAAAAAAACTCAGGAAAAATTTTGAAAAGTTTGAGCAATCAGATAACTTTTAATGATAATTTTGTTTTGATCTTTTTTGTTAACGTCACGCCAACAGCACCAAACAGAATTGTTGAGCACACGTTATATTTCTTTAACCATTTGTTTGACATTTTTTTCTTTTTCTCTTATTATTTATTTGCTTCTTGTTTCGCTTGTGGCCTAGTTTTCAAACACCATTTGATACACCTGAAAGATTTAATACTTCAACATTATAATCATAAGAATTGCTAGATTTGCTAAAAACTGTACATAAAAAATGCCGGTATTCCATTGTATCTTATAGTTCCCAGATAAACGAGAATGCTAACAGACTATTTTTTTTTGTTTTGCATGATGGCCCATATAAAGTAGATAACGGAAATATATTATTTTATAAAAAACATTATCCATCTGCCTCAGTAACAATGTATGACATCCGTCACTCACGTTCGTTTGTAAAAAAAAAGTAGCGAACTTTTTCAGGGGACTTAGAAATAAATACAAAAAACTAGATTTTTAATGATAGACAGTCTGGCACCAAGCATTCTAGTGAATGACTATTCGAAATTACCTCACTGACAATAACGGCGGGCTCGACAAGAAATAAAACTTTTGTTAAATCCAGTCTTTAAGGCTCGGATCCACATACATACATATGTATGTTCATTCAGTTGGCACGCAGTTCTCATAAAAAGTTAATAAAAAATACATATTATATGTTCCTCTAGAGCAATTTCCACAATTGGTCTTCCAAGGTCGACTTGCAATGTTTCACTGTGCGATTTGTAAAATAAAACAAATGAGCATAATTTTGCAAGATGGGCCACGCACTGTTTTTTTTTCTTTTTAAATCAGAGCTCTACCTGCAATTACTCTTTAACTATCAATCAGTGATAGAAGAAAATACAAGCTTGCACGACTATCCCAGACTCAGCATCTTCTTTCGCAAATGTTTAGCACCTATTAAGATTTTTTTCGTTCAGCTTCTCGGATAAAATTCTTTCACAGAAACTTCGCGTTACTTTAACTCGCCCTTCATAAATGTCATAAAAGAATAATTCACATAAAAGAACATCAGTCGGCAGCTGAAAGAAAAAAGGAGTGAAACACGAACGATTTGATCAAGTAAGATAAATGAAATATGAAATCGTAAAAGAGAAACGACAAGAAAAAGATAAGAAAAGTGAAAACGAAGAGTACACGCAAAACGCCACAAGAAACTAGGTACAACAGTGGATAGGTAAGTCGTTTCAAGTTCAAGGTGAAGAAAAATTTTTAGTTGGCGCGCCTTGCTCTCGGCCCAAGCAGTTCGCTTCTTCTCCTTATCTAACCAGACCAGAACTGGTTTTCTCTTTTGCTTCTCCCTCACTGGTTACTGTTGTTCTTTTTCTTCTTTTTTTGTTGTGTTCTTTTGCTGCTCTTCAAGCAACCAGCTGGTTTTGTGTAGTGGCTTGGCTTTGTTACCCACCACAAGTAACCTCGAATGGTAGGAATCTTTGCGATTTTTTTTATTTTTGTGCTCTTTTGTCTTCATTTTTTTTCGTGGTGTTTGCTTTGCAGTTTTATTCATTCTTTACTCCACTTTTTGTGGCATCATCAACCGGTTTGTTATATGTGCTTTCGCATACAATTGAAGCCGTGCTCTGTAAGTTTGCTGGTAAGTCTGTTTCATAATCGAAAGATTGAGGGAAATCCGCAGTAATTTAATTCTCGGAGAAGGATCTTATTCTTGAGGCAGGTACACACTATTGCAAAACAGGTTAACTTAGGAACACGTTATGTAATAAGAGAAGAAATGTTCTTAATGAAAAGGAGCATTGTTAAATTCAAGTGCTTGCAGCTGGATTAAATTTTTTATTCATTGCGACTGTTTGTTGGAGAAAAAATAACCGTCTCAAATTTGACGAAGTTCATATGCAGGACAAAACAATATATGGTTCATTCACCATCTTCATCCGATAATGTGGTTCACTGAAAATGTGGATTTCTCCAGGACTTTACATTGTCATCTCTATCATGTGTATTTCCGAAATTTTCGAACTCTTAGATTTTTTTTTTAAGATAGTTTTGCGTGTTGTATTAGGGAAGAAACTATTTGTAAACTATTTGTATAAAAGGTATAGCAATGTTCCTTCCTTTTATATGAACTAAAGAAAAGGTTTCAGTTAAGTGAACACCTCTACAATCCAAAAACGTCTAGTTTTAATCAGTTTACATTGTCGAGGGACTTCTGTACCACCGCAATAAAGTTTCTAATGTGATTGTGGAAACTCAGTGAACACCATAATTGGGCTATACGAGGTTACCATCCCATACAAGAAAAAAAGGACATTTTCCTAGTTAAGACAGGTATTTATATTTATTTTCACATTCAAAGAAAAAATATACAAAGCTTTGAGGTAACTTGGCAGATGCCGCAAAAATAGATTACTTTTTGGTTGTGAATCGTCTGATACAAGTTTCAAAGAACCCGCACACAGAGCGGCTTATTCAATTCGCTAGGAATGAGAACGAATAGGTAATTGTTTTGAATTCGCCTCGCTCTTTGTCTTTTAAGCAAACCTGCATCAGAAATTCCTTCTCTTTGCCTGAAATCAAATTAAATCCAAAGTTATGAAAAAAGAAGACAGTAGTTTCAAGTTTATGAGATCAATTAAAACCTTGTAGGACTGCTTGTGTCGTTGAAGGTTAAATAGAATAAACAAATTGAATATTGGTACAGTCAACATGAACCAGAGTCTAGCTTTTTGATTAACCACTGGTGTTGCGCTTGCTATTGTTCTCTCACAATCTCAGGGGACCTTCTTATTTCTCGCCGACTTCGAAAAACCAAGTTTGAGTGTTGTCAACAACTCAAAAGTGGTGTCGCAGCGAAAACAATGAGACATTAAATTTTCAATCAGGAATGGAAGGTGCCGAATGGAACTTTCCCCTATACTCCTTGACAGTCACTTTTTTAATATGAAACAGTTAAAAAGCTCTATTTTCCAGTTTTGGATTCATATAGTTTCCTTTTTTTTTCAAACAAAAAATGTCTAGACAATTTATCTTCTAATCTTTCATTTCAGATTAAACAAATCGAAACGATGAAGCGGCGATGGGCGAGCAATGAAAATAACACTCCAGCTGCAACCTTTACAATTCAAGGCTACCACGTACGTCACGGAATCTATATCACGTGCATATACACACGTGAACAAACATTCATATGCAAGCCGCTTTCAGTGTGCGCAGGCAATTGTCCTGAGGAACACAATTGTGTGACGCGTATCTCTGGAAATGCGCTGTACCACACAGTAGTGAATTGGAAAGTGGGTGGATGGTCGGCTTGCAGAAGAAGACACAGGACACGTACAACATATTTTCAGCTCAGAAATTCGATTTCGTTTTCGGTTCTCACATCGTTTCATGGCCAAAACGACGACGAAGGCGCAGTTATTTTTCGAAAACAAAAACAAAGATGAAAACACACGAACAGGAACAAAAACAAAAATTGTGCTTCATCGAGACACGAAGCTCATGCGCACAACGTTTCAACTTGAACTTGAAAATTCCGTTCTAAATGTGTGGTGGTAGGTAAGTGAGGCTACAAAATAAAATCAATAAAACGCTTCACTTTCAGAGTCTATTTTTTTCTCTCGCTGCCGGGCATTTCATGGATACGTATTTGCAAGCGTATCGTTTCTGGCAAGCGAGCTAGAGTGGCTGAAGAGCATCGGCGAATTTGTCGTTTAGGGCGCAATACTTGTGCACACAACTGAATTTGTCTGTTAGTTCGTGCGTTGTGATACGTGCTCCCACACACAGGCCCATTCAGGCAGATTGGGCTCTTTGTATGGGTGCCCGGAAAGTACATAGCAGAGGGTGGGTGTGAAGGGGGGGGGGGGGCGTGCTTGAAAAGCAAAAGTTCAAAACAAACCCGAGCTAGCAAGTCGGAGAAGCCCAAACGGAGCTCCCTTGTTCTGCTGTTCGAAGTGAGAGTAAAAATGAAATTCGCAGACAAGAATACTCGGCACCGTCGTGTGTGCACACGGGGAATGCCGATCCGAGAGCTTTGTACAAGAATACAGACATTCTCAGTGAGAAATATATGTCATAACTCTAGAACTTTGACAAAAGCTTACTCTTTTTCGCTGGCAGTATTCATTCTTCGTTTCGTGTACGAAAAATTGTACAAAGAAGATACTTTTTTTTTCTGAACAGGAATTTTTATCGCGTAGGTGGCTTAGCTCTATGTCAATTAAGTCGATTGAATGGGAGATTGCCTTACTCACTCTATCCCTCTCTTTCTCTGCAGTGCATTTCTGTTCGCTCGCTCGCTTGCCTACTACATGGCTGCCACATTTCTTCGCTAAAGATCTGAGTAAGAGGCTCAACCAACCAAAGGCGAAGAAAAAGAGAATGCTGATCTATGAAAGTCACAAAAGTAAGCAGAAAAATTAAACAACCCCATAGATTCCTTTCAGGTATGTACAAACATTAATGTTCGTTAGCTCTTCCGCATCCTTTCACCTTTCACCTTTCGCTGAGGAAGGAAGCAGAAATAACAAAAACATTTATTGCAAAGCTACTCGATACTCTCTGTCTCTTCAGCCATTCTCTCTCTATCGCTCTTTTTGTGTGTCTATCATCTCGACCAAAGCATGTTTCATAAAAATTGCACTGTTATACTTACCTGCACAGTTTCACCAGTTTAAGCATCCGGATATAGATATCCAAACAGAACCAACAACAAGAACATACAAACAGCGCACGGTGCTAGCCATCCCAAAGGATTCCGAAACCCCTAGCTGTCAGTCGTGAAGTGCAATACATACAGTTGGGTAAGTGTCATCGTTTTTCTAATGTCCTGCCAGCGAAGAAACTCCTCACTGGGACATATGCTTAAACGAGTAATGTAACATTTTTAGTTTTTCTCGCTGCTTTCGGTACACTTGTCCGCGTCTCAGGAAACAGACTCTAAGCCAGGCCAAAGCACTTCTGTGATTTTTCTCTTTTTGTGTCCTTAAATCGCTTTTTTTGCCTTTTGTGAATAGAGGGGTTTATAGAAAAGACCTATGAAATTAAATTGCTGGCACGTGTGGGGGAGTGCTGGGACATATTGCAGGTCTTCTTTGCGAGTTCGATGTTTTACTTTTTTCTTAAATTGCATTAATAGCCGCTTTGACACGTTTTTTATATATCTCGCGAGTTTATAGTGCTTTTGAGAAGTTTTACGTGGATCATACTCAAAAGTTGATTAAAATTTTTTTTCAGAGTTAGATTAAATTCGTGTGGATTCAACTAGTAAATACATTATTATTTACGCGGAGCGGGATACATCAAGTGATAAAGCAATAAATAATTGTGTTACCGTCTGAACTCCCTTACTGTTGAGTGAATTTTAAAAATATATGAATGGATATGTGATAATACATGTGACAAGCTGCCAACAAACCTCGTGAGCTACAAATTGTGTATTTTTTTTTTTCTACAAGACTTGAAAATCTGTCCAACATCCAGTGTATGTATACATTTATTGGTTGCAATTTTAATTTCATGATCACTTTACAACTTAAGCCGGCTGGTTGTAAAACTAAAACTAGAAAAAGGATTTCTTTCGAACTAGGGCATTTCTGATTAAGAATCATTTATAGACACACTTACATATGTTTTTTTCGCATTGCTTTAGAAGTACAAGTCAATGCTCTTATCCATGCCACTAAGCAGAAGTCACGCGCTATAAGTTATCTTAAAACTGAATTCTCTAAGGGTTTCTATGACTGCGCTTCAAGTGATCTTTCCAATTCTTGATGATTCTTTCTGCTATATTGTTCCAGTTCTTGGCTCAAACTTTTCTTGACACGTTGTTGGGTACGCTTAACAGAGTCCCGTGAAGCCAATATTTTGAAGTGCCCAAAATCTAAAAAGTGAAACTCCCTAAATATCCGGCATTTCAAAAATCAAAAATGTTGAAATGCTCTAGTTCCTAAAAGTCCAATGGTAGTCATAAGATGAATTATTTCTGTATAACTTTGCTTAGCTTATATGGCATGCCGTCTTGTTGAATCTACATGCCGATGTAATCGGACTCTGGTTATGGCAAGTTTGTTTAGCGACCAGAAACTCTCGTCAAAATAAAAGTCCCTTTTTGGCATTTTGTTATATGCCATACAAAACTCAATATTGCTTGTTAAGAACCTGTCAACTCAAGACTAATTTCATTGTTCTAATACACAAAAATTAATTTCTCATCTGTCATCCATCGGCTTCAAAGAAATAAAATATTGTACAATTTTATTAAAAAAATAAAACGTCAAACTAACTGAGAAATATGTGTATGTGGGGTGTGCAAAAGTTCAACTTATGACAGGTATTTGAAAAATTATTTCACATCTGCTGTAAAAATCGCCAAAAACTTAACGTGACAATGAAGACGGCTTATCAGTGTTTCGAAAGCAGCGTGCAACAAATTACTGATCTATAGTATATTGCAAATAGAGATAATTTGAAGCAAACAGTCAGTTTAATATAAAATTCTTATTTTACTGGGTGACATGAGATAACACCCAAAAACGAGGGCAGACCCTAGGTTAGTGTACCGTGGTGACTGGTCTTAAGCAGATTTTTCACCCTACTGCTCAGGTCAATCAGTTGCCATCACAGAGGGGGGCAGACGTGCTAAAAAATCTTGGCCCCTAGCAACGTGGAATAGATGTCCCTGAAACTTGAATTAAGTTAGAATATCAGTCACTAAGGCGTCTGGTTATCCTTGTTATCTATAGGTTTTGGTAAAATTGAATCAGTGGTATAAGATATTAAAGGCAGACTGTCACGTTAATCAAAATCTCCCATCGGTAATGCATTTTATTTCCAATCGAATAGATGCCACCGACGTTGCGATAGTTAGTCAAAATCTTGTTGATTGGTGTAACGACAATTCGCTGAAAAATCAAGAATTGAAAGCGCACTAAAGTTAGTTACTTATGCCGAAATTTAATACGACATACATGCGTCCCTAAACAACACACGGCGTCGAAACTTATCTCGCTTTTAGTCATATCTTCTTATGTGTCCCAAAGGTAAACAAACGGTTAAAAATTAAAAAGGTATTTCATCTTCTTCATCTTGCACTTATATTATAAAGTTCCGCACAATAGCAATGGACGTCCTATATTTTTCACAAATATTTTAAAGGTCACTTCTGGTGTACTAAAGTTTTACTTGTTCTATGAACATAGTACAGATGCTTGCTTACTTAAGTTCAAAATATTGAGATCAATTATGAAATATATAAATGCTAACAATACATTCCTAACCAATTCTTTTCAGTGAACAGAAAGGTAGAAAACTTAAGTGAATTCTTCGTAAAGTCGCGAGTCTCATCAACAGCAAAAAGTTTAATCTTAACTTTTAACAAAAATACAAAAAAAACTTGTGCATAACTATCAAATCCGTTCAATAAAAAAATATATATTAATTACCAAAAAAAGAAAACTTTTAAACAATAGTGTAAACGAAGCGTTGGTGTTATTCTTAGCTAAAGCCCCGAGATTATAAAAAAAGCTACACACACAGCTTTTCATCACAGACGACAACCATCGCAGAAATGATGACCATACCACATGTGCATCTATTACCGGGATACACCCTGTGCTCACTTTGCCATTATCTAGTGAACACAGCTGGTGGTATCTCAGTTGCAGTTGCACATTATTCTTCAAGGACGCGTTTCACCCCGCCAACAAATGAAAAAATACAGCCAACGATTCTTGCTGGTCAAAATTAACTAAAAAGAAAAAAGCTTTCCCGCTCTTCATCAGGTAAGTCTTGCCAATTTTTTCTTTGCTCATATATCTATTTGCTTTTTTTTTTACACATTTTCACATCGATGGAAGGTGCAAGAGAGGAAATAAATCATATCTAGATGTGTATACTTAATCGTTTGAACATTTACTTTTCAAATTCTTGCTTGGTTCTTATTTGAAAGCTTGACGCCGCTGAATGGATTAAATTGAATTCAACTGAAAATTCTGTAAGAAAATTAATTTTAAGTTTTAAATTATTCTGCGATTACAAATATAAGATAAATATTTAGATTTTCTTAAAATTTTTCTTTTGTTGTTGTTAAATCTAAGCAGACACGCAATCATCTTAAAAGAAACTTAGCAGACTTTAGGTCGCTAATGAAATACCATCAAATTGAATGTGTAATGTCTATAGAAAATGTATCACTCTGGTATTAACTACAAGGGGGACTGTTTGTCTGTGTACAATGCTTACGTACATGCATGGGTAAACAATTGACGTAGGTAAAAGCTCAGCGTAACCTTTGGCCTTCGAACGGTGGAAGCCTGGAAGCGATTATACGCATTCATAATATCTGTGAGATAAAGGAACAAGTTATACATACATGTACTTGTATTTAAACACATGACACATGTTGATGAGGTCATGTGTACGTAAACTACATAAGGCTTCAGGGCTGTTGAGCCTCTTTTTTTTATTTATCGTGTGGCTATAATTAACAGGTAGCTTTCTTATTTTAGTAATTGATGTTGATGCAAATTATACATATTATTCTTTTCACACTCTCTTTGATTAACGTTGTTCTTTAAAATTTTTCTTAAGCCCTGTTGGAGTTTTCTTGTACCTGGTTGAGATCAGAAATATTTTTAATTTTCAAATAATATGTTTTTGTAAGTTTGGGTTCAACTCACACGATTTAAGCGGCAAATGTTACTCGTTTGTAGAACCTATTTCAAAAGAGATTTGCTTGGCAGATGTGCAGTCTAAGACACCTCAAATTACTAATGTCAACTGCTGATCAGTTAAACCTTGTGGCATCTAACGAAATCAGTAATGACAAGACGTCGAAATGTTGTGGGTGAGAATGGAGAAAATGCGCTTAAACATTCAGCAAACCCAAGACGAAGACGCAAACCTTAATTGAACAGTCGATATAGCTTCCTTTTTTTTGTTGTCCCTTCGATGAGATGAATAAAATCCTGTCACTTTTGCGGCTGAAACAAGCATTCGCTAACAAAATAACGACGTTGATGTTTCCTTGGCCTGAATCATAAGAAACCGAAATCTCAACTCCCACAATTATTTAACCTAAGAGGTAACTACTAATGCTGGTGTAAACTCCTGTTTTTACTACGAATTCCAATCGAGCCTAACTCGGAGTTCTTCAACATTCAAATCACCGTCCTTAAAGCATCGAAACTTAAAAGAAAATAATGCCCTTAGACCGATACAATTCAGCTGTCATGTTCAAAAATGAACAATTTCTTCAGATGTCCTGATTAACATTGTTTCCATGAAGCAGGGAATGATTATCTTCTATGGCATAAGTTCTAAGTTTCGTTTTCTAAAGCATTGGCGAAAACTATCAACCTAGAAGACGATTTGTTTTCAGGTCTTGTATGTGGGCTACTTTCTTTTTATCCGTATTGAACTATTTCCTCAATTTTTTCATCGGTTGAAAGGGTTGAAAAGGAATACCGCCCTACCTACATACTTCCAGAAGTATCTTATGTGATTCACATATCTGGGAATAAAAATGAAACTGCAATTTTAAAATAAAAAATCTCCTCTTCTTGTTCAAATTCCAAAGTTCAAAAGTCAATTTCTGAGAGACAAATATTCAAATTTCATTCTGGCTGCCTCTCAGGAATTGCTAAAAAGATGAGAGAAAGTTACAATAGAGACTGAATAAAAAATTGCTCTTATCTACGATTATTCGCAAGTTTGTTTCGTAAAAAATGAGGAAACGAATGATAATCCACCGGAACATTCCGATTTTGCTCCAAATGCTCATCGAGTGAGTATTGCTCCCGTTTATGATCTATTAACGATCCGAAGCCCAATGACTATCAGACCACCTCACAGTTTTAATCGATTTTAAAATGCCGCCACTACCATCAAAAGCTGAAGCTCAAATGAAGATAAGTGCAAATAAAATGATGGCAGAGAAAATAAAAAGCAAAACTCGGTCAGACAAGTGCTTGCTAGACTCGATATCCTCAGATGCACACCACGGAGTCTTAATTAATTGGTAGATCATGAACCACTTGAGTGTATTCAATTGTGCCGCTTATGTTCCCCTCCATACGAGTCGCAGCTTGAACGGTGTCAGTAATTAGAGCTGCAAGTAATTACCGCAATCAGAAGAGGGATTCTGATTTCTGAATAAAGATACTCAACCCACGGGCCACGGGCGTGGTGTCGATACAACAACTGGTACGGAATGTGACAAGTATCCTTCTCGCTTCCTCCGCGTTCCCACCACATTTGTACCTTCGGTGTGGCAATCCAAAAATATCTTACGAATAATTGGCTAGCAATCAACATACTTTTGGCATTAATTCGGTTAAAGAGGCTTGCTTCTGTTTATTTTCAGACACTTTTGATATTTGCTCGTATTTTGGTCATCTTTTGCTTGCACTTTCCTCAAGCGTTTTTTTTTTGTATTTGCTGCTACACATGCTGCTATTGGGGCACCTCAAGCGGTCCCTGAACGACCGTCAATTATCATTTGATGTTGAGTCGCTTTGTCTGTCTTCTCTATCAACAGTTTGCACTGAGCCCCATCCAATGCTGATTAAACTGAATCAGATTTACGATCGCCCCACCGTCCACTGATGGTGATATATAGTTTATATACGCGATTTCGAAAATGCAACATCGCCATAAATCTCTAGCAGTACACGTGTAGAATGTTCAGAGAACAATTTGAAATAATTCTCGTCTTGGCACATTCCTCCTGTCGGACTTGCATAATGAAACCGAAGGTGCACTTTACGTGCCGTGCACTAAAAAAGAGCAGAATTCTTTCAAATTCAGATTGATTTGGATTTCGCCCAAAAACACTTACGTACGTATAACTGAGATTTGTCGTGACTTTGAACTGACCGATCGTGAGTGTGTCGTCTTGAAGGTTATACAGGTGTTTGATAGATCTGCAGTGCACTTCAGCTCTAGTGCATGTATTCTTTGCCCGTTCTTATACTGCAGAACTGCTTCTACGAACTGTTGGTTAAGTGAAGGGTGGAAACTAGATCAATCGTTGTCAAAGGTTTCTTTTTAGATATAGTATTTGTCCTTTTTCTTCTTTCAGAACGCTAAAACATCCATACATTCGAAAAAAAAAAAAAAATTCCTGCTCTTTTCATTCATTTCATTTCCATCACATCTGATGAAATTATATACCCCAACCTCACTGCCTAACTTCATTCGTGATGTCATCTATCCCATCTATCTAAACAGTGAACAAAAAAAAACAATAACTTCTCACCTACGGTCAAATCGCATGATCTAGCAATAAATCATCATCTCCAGAATTCGTAGTCGTTTTGTCTTCGCACAACTTGAAAATCATGCGATACATGCATGTATGTATGTATTATAATTACCGGCCACACACACACTTAGATACAAGATCATTTTGAGTGTGTTTTCCATTTTATCTGCTTGCCTCCCAAAGTTGTGCATTCGTATGTACACACGCTTGCAAAATGCACTTAACATCAAACCACAGACGAGTACACGAACACAGGTCGCAATAGTTAAGTGAAAATGTTGATATAAGATGTGGCCAAGAAAATTAGGTTTCTGTTTTAATAATTCGCTTTGTTTTATCTGATTTTCCGCCGCAACACATGCAGCACTATAACCTCTTCTCTTTCGATGAACTGATAGTTAGATAAGGCTTTTGAGAATGTGTGCACATGTGTGTGCTTTATTTTTCCATTGCCAAGCATGCGATGGGGATGCGACCGTGTTTGGAGGTTAGCTAAATTGGATATATGTATATATGTATATACTACGGGCATGTGCAGTCGGCTTGTGTTGTCACGCTACATTGACTCTTTCGCATACAGTTATGCAGGTAGCCGTTTACAATTTAATTAGTTTCAGTTGATGAAAGATAATGACATTTGGACAAGTTTCAGTGCTTAGGGTGAAATATAATGAAATATTCCACATACGCAAGAGTGACCAGGATTTGCTCGAACAAGGACTGAAATGGAATGTGTTCTAATATTTTAAGGGCTTACATAAAAGTCAAAGGTAACTCTTTTAAAGTGAAAACAGTATGAACGATTTTGTTTCGTCATTATTTAATGGCAGAGTCTTCTCAGTTTGACGAGCGTCAAAGCGTCTAAGTTCATAATGCCCGACTTTGTTTTTGCATTAATTCTTAAATGATGGTTTTACGTTGCCCAAAATGATATAAGCTCAATGTCCCTAATATAATAAGTAGAACCAGCGCGGATATATTGATGTTGCCCAGTTTTGGCCATAAAAATTGAATCTATAACTGAAAACATTGACGTAACGGTTTACCTATTTCCTTTCTTTGAAAGAAACTATGTACAATAATACCATTAAATGAATAGCAGGTGATATATTGTACTATGAACCTTTCCTAATGGATGATGTATTTCTTCCATCATTAAACCTCACACAAATAGAAGAATTTTTGAAGATTTGAGCTATTCAGAAGGGCGCACACTGACTCGAATTTTCATTTCTGCGAAAAAAAATGCTTTCTAATTTTTTTTAAGGTAAAAAGAAGAAGTTCACATCTTTGAGTAGTATGTTAGTAATATTTTTACAAAGAATTGTAGATTGTTCTTTGAGAACTGAAGTTGATAAAAGAGGATGATTTTTTGCCGAAATTGTCAGTCCCTTAGTTAAAACGTCTTTAATACTGCCATTAGACATGATTTTAAAATCAAATGTCTAGTATCAAATATCATATCCATGAACCGAACCGTTTTTTTTTAAAGATTTTCTGTATACATCCACGTCTCGCCAACTTTTTCTTAGAGGCATCAATTTGATGTTGTCTATGCTGTATGTAATAGCACAACGAATGTGTCAAAGTCCTGTATTGTCGAATGAGTTCAAAAAAAGGAGAGTCGAATTGGACAGAACTTGAAGTATTGCTTCATATGCATTGTCAAAAGCTCTAAATTCCTAATATTGGTATATAGCTGATCGATACTACATAAAACCCAAAATTTAGCTGTGTAACACATATTCTTATAATATTCGGGTTAATCATAATTGTATCCAAATGAACTTCAGAAGAGAAAAATGTTGCTTTTACGTAATTTTGTGCGACAAAAGTAATATAATAGTTTTTAATGCTCAAAACTTGTTTGCTTCAACGCACTTGATAGTATCAGCTTTGTAACGAATTTCTACCTTAAGAAATCGAAATAAAAGCAATTACTTGTTTTGCAAAATATGATCTAATTTTAATAAGCAAATAACAAAAATACCTTTTCTACGTCCAGAATTAGGAGCACACATTTAAAAGAGAATGCCTTAATGCCGTAAAGTCGCACCATTGCATGTATTTTGTAGAAACCATTACCAGTTAAGTGTTTCAATCTCAATCAAAAGTATTTCAAACGTGAAAAGTATTTCAAACGTGATGATTTTTGAAGTATTTTGAAATGCGCTTATTCAAAATGGAATTGGAATTTTTTGTAGAACTGCATCAAATCAATCTTTCATCTGCAATTTTAAAGATTTCCAGAGAATGAATATAAAATATACGCATATATGTAACTTTATTTAAACATTAATCTATAAAAGACAAAATGTGACAATTGTTAAAAATATCGATAAATGAAGCAAGTAAATAAAGGATATTAAATAGTTTGATAGCTTAAACGAGGTATGAACCATCTCTTCATAAAATTATAACGTTTTTGGCAACTGTAAAATATGACACATCCTCATACGCCACTTTAAACTTTCCACCACAAGTGTAAAGTTATTCTTTCAATTGACTGTTTGACTCATACCAGTTTGAGTAGATTCCACTCACAAAATGTGTGTTGTACAAAAAAGCTCTCTCTCTCTCTCTCTCTCCATTTCTCTGCCCATTGATAGTTGTTACAGTCATTGCAAAGCTTACATTGACAGGTACAACAAAAAACATAACGTCAAGTCTCTACAATGACATATGGGAATCGAGTGAAAACTGAGCGCAAAGCAAGAGAACAACCAATAGAAAATGAAATGAAAACAAACGAAAAAAAAGCAAAAAAACAGCGTAATTTACCCAAACCCACACCACATCAATACCGCTACATGAGAAAGCATACTAGTTCTTAGTCAGTTCCGCTGGTGTCTAAATTGTGTGTGATGTGGTGTTTGATGTACTCTCCAACTGGTGCCATACCTAGTCATTCGTTGTTTGACTAGTGCAACGCGATGTATTTCTAGTTTCTTAATTTTTTTTTTCGTCGTCGTTGTCGTTTCTTCTGTTCCTAATCTTATTGGTGTCGGATTCGTGTTTTGATTTTCACCTTCCTTCTCGCGCGACACAGCTCTGCGACAAGAACAAGAAAATGAAAAGAGTTTCATTGACAAACAAAACCAACGTTTGAACGAACCGAAATCGTGGTCGGGGAAAAATGAGGAAAGCGAAAGAAATTAGTAGTTTCGAAAGCCAAAGCTGAAAGAGAAGACGAGCCATTTAGTGAATTCTTGAAGTCATTTTTATTTTATTTTCTTTTTTTTTTCGTCATTCTTTTTTGTAGCTTCGAATACGTTTTTTTTTTCTTTTCACATTGGTGGTGTGGTGTTCGTCTCTAGACACGGCGACGAAACGAATTATACGAGAACCATATCGTGGCTAACGTTTAGACCATCAGTGCTAATTTATTCATTGGATCAACAACAGCTCTTGCAAGATACACATAAAAATATTATTAAACAAACATAAAAAGAAAAAAATTGGCTTTTCTTCTACCAGAAAGGATTCAATCAAATCTGTGGATATACGATCATCGAACGACGACGTGCTAATCATCAGTCAATTCGAAACGAAAGACAGTTTGTAACCGTTACTTTGTGTGTGCTCGAGTCCCTGTGCAGTAAACTAGTATTATTTTTTTCCTTTGGTTTGCAAGGCAATAACAGTGAAGCAATTCAGGTCTTAAGGACGTGGTTACATCATGATGTGGTTCTTTCTTGTTATATATATTTGCAATTACAATTATGCAATCCATGCTTCTAGTTGCAATGGATGTATGTATGGGCAATTGTGTGTATGTGTGTGTGTGGGGGGATATTTTTGTGCATAACACACGCAAAACTTGCAAAAGAATTCGGTACGAGGTATCAATTTAAATCACAAACACATCCTCAGAAGTGCATTGCGAAATTTTGTGAAAAATATTCTATTTTTACCAATTGAAGAATTAATCTGCCCACCTTTCTATCTAAGCGCTTTACACTACAGCCGTACAGTCGTTTCTTTTATTGTTGTGCAAGTATCTGTCTTTATTTCTCTATGCCAAAGGGGCAGTTGGTGCATTCATTGCAAGTGCGAACACACGTTAAACACCAAGAGGAAGGGAAACGAAAAAAAAAACTTAATTCATCTAATAATAGTGTGCCGTAAGGAGGGCATGTCGGATAAAACACATGCATGTTGTACAAACGAAAAAAAAACTAATACAAATATAAAAATTAAAATAAAAGCATTGGAATTGCTTCTAATAACCACTTTTCTGTGATGACTAATACCTTTACGGATAGCCTATGATAGTTGCTGTGTGCTAATGCTGAGCTTTTGTTGTTGTATGCAGCTCGCTGCACTCGCACTCTCATTCCATCGTTTGTTCGCGTGTGTTGTTGACGAGAACGACATTGGAACTCTTCAATAGGCCAGTCAGGGCAGACAGAAGGACGATTTACATTATTTATTTCTCAGGTACACATTTCTCACCTCATGTTTGCCTAGTTTGTGACCTCAACACGATGCAGGACTGTAGTTCACTTCATCCCTTATCCGCAATTGTTTGAAGGACGCCTTCAAGTTTGACCTTGATTGAATGCAATCAATATGGAACTTGCGGAAATTCATACATCACTTGACGCTCGTGTATATGTGAGAGAGTTGTGTGCAAAGAGATAATAGATTTGAGTGTGGAAATAAGAAAGAAGCAAGAAAAAAAACTGCAGTCCGACGGTTGCAAGTGTGCTCAATACGATTGCATAACAAATGATTCATAAACGATGTGAGGAAAATAGATTCTCTTTTTGCCATTTGGCACTGGGCGACAGCTTAAGTATGCCATCGCATGTGTGTAGATGATTTAATGCAATTTAGGTTCATGTTTTCCGATAGATTTGTCCCAGGGAAAATTTTTCATTCATTTGGTATGTACACCCATTGTGCAGCATTTGTGATTGTCTTAAGAATAAAACACATTTCTAAAGGCTGACTTTAAGGGGATTAAAGGTACTAATTTAAGATAAAATACATTTTGAACATAATAGAAAAAATAATCTGGCTAGTATAAAGGCGTGTTCCTTTTTCAAAAACATCAAATGCTTTGCCACGGCTAAGAAACTACAATTTTCTTCTTTACTCTACTAAACTCTCTTATTAATTTTCCTTAGTTCCATTTAAACCGTATTTATAAACCTTTCCAATACTTGAATTACTTCTTACTTTAAGAGTTTATTTGTATATCGAAAACCTACTCTTGAACGGCTTAACATCTTTGCTCACACCGCCGACTGTTGATATACTACCGGTTTAAGTAACGATTTCATTTCAATAGAAAGCTAAAATCAATGAACATTAATAATGACCGACGTGGAAACACGCCTCTTCAAATACAATTTTCATGCGGTTGTCAAGAGTTTGAAGAAATTTTCCATATTCTTGAAACAAAGACAATACATACAATGTTCAATCTTTCGATAATAAAACATCTGCTTGTAAAATGGTAATGATAGTTACAGGAAGTATACAGAAGATGTTTTTTACATATAAATATACATATATATGGTGTTCAGGCATTAAAAAATCCCTTTACAAATACTAGGCAATATGGCACATTCTAATTTAGTAAGTGATTAGCTCTTCTGAGTGTTCAATGTCACTTCTGACAACAGCTTTCACCTTCGAATGCACTTTTAGATGTCATTTTGATTCGCCACCAAGTAGTTCAAAGTTGACGTTTGTAAATTGTTGGCATCAGATACTCACATCACTTTGGACGTATTTCTGATGAATCACAGAAAAGAAATCCAGATTAATCCACTATTGGAATGCATTCAATTTTGAAGTGAATAGTTTAAATATTACTTTAACGTTTTATACGTATAATTTATAAATAGTTATCAAGTGACATTCGATTACATATATAATGGTAACTCGAACAGAACTTCAAAAGCATCATGTCACTTCTTAAGAGGCTCTGAAGGTCTCTTCAGTCGATGAAGACAGGTGGTCACTTATGATAAGAAGCAGTCCATTTTGACTGTTCTGATATCGAACATAATACGTTAACAACCACATTCTTATGCAACATTTTTATGTATGTGAAAATGATGCCAGTGAATCAACTTCTGTTTTAATACCAAGGCATTCCTTATAATTGCACAGAATTGCTCAGGATTCTAAGAAAGAGAAGACTTTTGCTAAAAAATTCCCACAGAAAGCAGCACTTTAATGAGTCTCAAACACTACCCTCATACCAAAGTTAAACTGACTCACTAAAAGCTCAGAGGCAATTATAAAAAATCGCATTCGAACTGGCATTTTAGTGATTTTGAAAAAGGCCCATTCAATACACTAAAGAGTGTCCATTTTGTGTTCTATAAATACGCATATGTTATCTAAATTCATCATGATATAAAGTCAAGAAATATTTATAGATATCCCGCCTTTTTTAATGGAAGCGATTTTCAGCCCGTTAATCGCACAAAAGCATTCCACATTTTCGTACGAAATTTCATCATCACTCACAGCCGTTTGGCGCTTTAAACGCGATAACCAAAACTTAATTTCTTGTCCATTTCATACGCCCCGCCGTCATTGTCATGTGACGCATAAAAAGCATCAAATGTAACACTCAGCGACATCTGGTACATTATGACTTCAATATTTGTATGGTTCTTCCTCTGACGTTGACATAGGCTTAAAAAATCGGCCGCTCAAAACTAATTAAATTACGCTTTGTGCCATTTCAAAAGACAAACACGTAGGGGCTATCATACGATGACGACTAATTATATCATTTCACAACTTCTTCCTGACTGCCAATTGATTTACAATGCGTTATTTCTTCTAGTGATCAAATCGAATAACCTTCGACGTTTTTCCCTGTGTGACCTGCATTGTAATAAATTGTAAAATTCTCAAGGCTTATCCTGGCCATGGGCCAACAGCGAAAAAGGGACCAAAATGGGCGTGTTCAAAAATACAATACAATACATTCTAAATTTGGTTTTGTCGTTGACGTTACTTAGTGCTTGTGCGGTTTTCACGATGACATTCTCGGTGTGCAGTGTGCATAGTTAGTATATTTGCCAAAGAGGGTAGTTTATTGGACACAATGCCAAAAAGGACAAGATATAGCCAAAATAACAACAACGAAACAAAGAAATATTCAATGTACTGCTTGTAGACATGTCGGTTTTCAAATATTTTCAGTAAGACAGCGGAAGATTGGCTTGCGTTTGTAGGTCGGACGTGGAAGTTTTCCGTTCGACTTGTTTTCTATTGTTTGGCACGTGGGATATTTTTACATTGTTTGCGATTTTCGTAATAAATATATAGCCAAACAACTGCAAATAAGGTGAATTTTTCAATTTAAGTTGAGATGTTTTCAGTCGTGGATAGACAATAACGTTTTGAAAAGTGTCGAGAAACAACGGTCTAGTGCTTACTGATAATTCAATGAACAGTTTTAAAGACTGCTTTTGTATTGTTTGTGTTATAGTTCGGTTTTCGGTTTGGTTTTGATTTCTACATTTATTTTGATTCCTGACAGTGAGTTTAAAGCAAGAAATGTATTTTTTGATATTCTGTTGAATTTTCATTCGTTGATTTTTGTTGATTTTCATTCGTCCATTATTGGTGTACGAGATTGTGAATATCGTGCCTTTTCGTTTTTTAATAGAAAGTCGAGAGAACAATATTCGGTTTTACTTGTTTTCAAATGACTTCCTCGATCCTGTCTTGTGATGTGTTTGTTATGAGAAATATACATAGCTTGCCAGATGAATGGATGTTTAACGACCTTCAGTCAAACATTAACAACAAAGTATAAAAACTAATCTTTCTACGAACTTGTCCATAACTGATGCTAAACGCAAATCACGCAATTGGGAAGTATATCCCATGGCTTGTCCCAGCTTTTTGAATGCTGGAGAGAAGTAAAACTTGGTATAATGCCTTCAAAATGTTTTTATGCTAAAGAGAACTGCGAATAATTGTTTCACATACACAGGTTTCCAAGGTCGTTTTAAGTTTAAACTTCATCAAAAATCTGTATAATCTAGAAATATTTGTGATATCATTTAGTGAAGTGTTTAGTTAGTTTATGCACCGATTGACATTCATGTTTACTTAACTTGTCTTCAAAATGTCTTTTTATATCCATGCATCTCTCAGACCATTTTCGAAAAGCTTTACCACAAAGGACACCTACTTTTCAGTTCTTTTTGATGGGCATATAATTTACATATAATTTGCATATTTCTTGAATTTGACTCCGACTTCAAAAATTAACTTCCTCTGAAATGTTGTGTGACACAATTACCGTCACATAACACTCAATTCTACAAGTAATAATAAAATTAAAAATACAAAAACATCTACCAACTACCGTCTGTTCGTTGCTCGTAATTATGACAGGTTTTTACCGTTCCACTCTTTTTCGTGTCACTGAACAGTTCAATTATGTAACAAATCCCAGTCATGTGTGAAACTGTGCATGACAGTTCAGTTTAGTCATTCCTCTGGTTTAGAAACTAACAGTGGAAAATGCTTTACATTTTATATTTCGTTGTATTTAAAAAAACACGATCGAGATAAGCAATGATACCAAACCACCACACTGGCGTGACCGTGAAGTAAAATAGAAGACACGTGATAGTGGACGGCACAAAATCACTGAACTATTCATGCAGTACTAAAGTTCTACACATAGTAACCCAGTTTCTTTGCTTCATACGTACAAATATTTTATGTCGTCCGGTATGCCATGTGTCAGAAACTTGAAGTACAATGAAATCGAAAAAAGTAAGTGAATACGTGTGTGTGTGGGATGCATATACACGGACACAAAGTTCAAATGCGGCCATTGGACTTGGGATAAGGTTTCAAAAAATGTGTTTCTTTTTTATTTGGCTGCGGCAGTCGTTAGCACAGATATCAAGTTGGAAGTGTTTTGGGTAAACAAAACCGCGACATTGCTACAACACGTGCTACAGCTCTCTTATAGATAGCAATTTGTTAAAAAAAGATTTTTTTCTTTTTTTAACTTTTTGTTGTCTTGCTTGGATCTCATTGAGTCAATTTTAAATAATTTCGAATTGATGGTTAGCCATGAGTGTGGGATAACATGCGAAGTATATTACATGCCATTGAGAGTTACGAATATTTCACATAAAGTTGCAGACAGCGTACGTTCCATATTATAGAGCAGCGAGTTATCGGGGCCAGACAGCTGGAAAGCATTTTATTTTTGCATAGCATACGTGGGATGCCTAATCTCTGCTCAGTCAAGAGATACTTATTTTTACACTCTGCGTAGGATGTGGGTTTGTATATGCACATGCATAGGTTTTGCAAAAACCGATCCCAAATATGTTTGATTCAGAAGGTTTTTATGTACAACCTACATATGTACATATGTATGTGCTATGCTCTAAATTGCAATTTTAGTTTAACCTGAAGTTTTGATTCAATATGAGATTGATTGCGTTAAATCAATGATGAAATACAATGTGGCCTTCTGATTTCAAGACAACTAAAATTTGACACCTAAATTCTTTTGCGATTTCATACATTCTTCAGGACTAAATTTGCAAGGTGACGTGTCTATATTACAGTACAATATCTACATTTTATCACTTTTAAAATTTGCTCCGTTTAATTTGAATTATTTTCAAACTTGTTTTGTTTTAAATGTGCGATTTATTGCCGCAACACTTCAAACTGATATAATGTTCTCACGTCGTGAATAACTATCAAACACACCTTATTCTCGTTGCACTATTGATCTGGATTTTACTCCAGAGATTCTTACACTTTGCTTCTTGTGTTTTCTATTCCTAAAAAGAATGTATAACCTCGATTTGATCTGAAACATTCACAACCTTCATTTCTATCAACGATGTACTAAGAACCTAACGTTCAATGATGCTAATCAGCTTCGGAGATATTTGCTTGTTTCTCGGCAAAGTAATTCAATTCCACAAGTCTTTCCTCATATTTTCTATAAATTATTGTTTCACCCACTCAGGTGTATAAATAAGCTGAAAGAACTAGAAGATACTGAAATGCATATGAAATACTGGAAACTATAATTTCCCTCGATTTTCTGTTAAACAAAAAGTATTAGCTCTACCCACACCTGTATTTCGAATATTTAGGTCATTTATATGCTAATTGAAGCTAAAATCTAACTTAAATAAAAAGTCAAACTCGGTTGATGATTGATTTGGAATTTTTAACACGATTTTTTGACAGTAAAAAAACGTGTCGGTATCTTTTCGAAAGCGAACTTTTTAAGAAATAATTTGTCGCACGCCAAAATCAGAGCTACTTAAATAATTTTGACCGTTTCACACTAATAAGAGAAGTCTTATTTCAGGATAGACAGATTTTTGCATTTCATAGTATCGACTTCTTCATGTTTAAAATCATTTTTCGAATAATTTGTCAAACTTATGCAACTGAAGTTAATTAATCTAGGGAGTCAACTCGTTAACAGGTATTGATAATCTGTATGAGGTATAGATCGTATTATATAACCAGATATATTTTAATTCTACGTTCGGCTATTCTGTTTTAAATAACACGTGATTCAAATGTTTGTTGTTTCGCTTTATTTACCGACTGACGGTGAACGTCATATACATTTACAACTGTGTTTTCGAAAAAAACAACAACGGATGATGTCGTCATGAAAACATTTGCTAACTTCTTCTCATCTCGACAAGATGAATTTTATCAAAATCTTTAAAGCTTTAAAGACATCATCGAATAGTTATCGAACTTGCGACTACATATAAGATCAATCTAAAGTATATGTCTGAATGAATAGATAGATTACACCAACATTCCCTTTCTGATTTGTAAGTTAGGTTTACAAATGTGTCCTCACATGTCCTTTAATTTTCCCACAGGGCGAAGAATTGCACATTGAAGTCATAATAAAGGCCAACACCACTACTTTGCTTATATTGAAGCAATGTTTCTTAAAAAAAAATTAAATGTTCTATCTTAATCTACATTTTCAAAACTGTGCTAAACTTTCAGATATGAGCCTTTCACGTGTAAATTCACATTTTCATCATAATTTGCAATGTTTTTTTCTTATTGATCATTGACTTGTCTTTTAATAAAAGCGAGAATGATTAAACTACTGTTAACAAGGAAAACCCAATTTAAAAGATTCTTTGACATGCTTGAAACATTTTATGTTATTTTCATTTTATTTCTGACTTTTTCGTAAAACACTACAATACTTTTTTTTTTACAAAAAAACTGAATTACAACTTACAATAAAAAATGTTTAAATTATTATCGAAATATACATACATGTATGTGTATTTCGATAGAAAATATATGTACTCCGACAAAGATAAGAATCATTGGGGCGTGAACGTACGCATTTTGTCGAATATTATTAATCGCTGCTAGATATGGGCACAAGGTTTATCACACTAAGCTTATGACATGGAACTAATGTTTGCTGTGTGAATAACTCAATTAAACAAGTCCCCTACTACCGTCACAGACTTATCGTGGCTTATGATAACCGTGGCTGCCAACATTTCTTGGCTAGACAGTGATATAATATTTGACTGGACTTCTGTGTCACTTGTGAGTTATTTGCATTCTCAGGAAAAGATTAGCTTTGTTTTATTTTTCAATTGTTTACGCCTTATAAAAATACGGTATTGTGTAGAGTTTGTTTCTTATACTCCCGTTGGTCAGTAATAAAATTGGTATTTATGGAATATTTCTGAAAAATTGTTTCTCTTATAGAAAGCTTTTGCGGAAGTTTTATTCATTTGTTTTTGGAATTATTTTCTTTTCAATTGTTTTAAGATGTGTTTCTCACAGAGAGTGTACTTGTTCCTAGGGGAGCACCAGGACCAACGGTTCAAGGTTGTAACGTTCCTTTAGATTAGCTTTCAGTAAATCGTGTGAAAGAAAATACTGATTCGCTACATCAAAATCATTGTACTTGAATCGGTTCGGTGAATGGTCTAACAAGTACTTTGAGGCTGTCTTCTCATCAAATCCTCTTGTATTTCCTCTTTTTTCTTATGACAACTAATACTGAACCCGATCTGTCTTCTTGTTACATTATAATTTGTTATAGTCTCACAGTACACATATAACTAAATATGGAAACATATAAATTCTGTTATATTTTCAAACATCTCGTTAATGATGAATGCACAGCACTTTCTTAAAACATTCTCTTCAGATTGAACTGTAACCTCTTATCATGATAGAAATATGTTCATCGCATCCTACAAGCAGTCATTAAAATATATTCTTAAGTTCAATGTCCATATTTACCTAACATTTCATGCAGAAACTCTTTTCTTATCGCTTGAACACGCGTCGCGCATTTATAATCAACAATAAGGTCTAAATCGAATCTTCACCCCAAAATTTTAGTTCATTCCGTTTCATTTCGAAATAGAATGAAAAAACTTGTCACGCATTCCTAATTTTGACCGCATACCTATACAACCGTTTTCATTGATAAGGAAAATTTGTGAGCGCGCGTAAAGTAAGTTTTCTTTCATTTCTGTATATGTTTATGCTGCGTTCCCGTTTCTTGGATTCTTTATTTTTATTATCAATTTTTTGGCACATTTTAAGTTTCTCACAACACACTTACATTTTTTTTCAACAAAAACGTTGATCGATGCTTCACTGTTTTGCTTGCAAAAAAAAACAATTAAAGAAAAGTAGATTTACACAAAGGCAATTCACAGCGCGAGAAAATAATATTAATGAATAGAAATGTATCTGAACAAGAGCTGTTGTTGACAGGTTAGTAACGTTCGTAGTTAATCGAAAACCGTTGTGCAAATCAACAAGCAACAAAGAGAAAGAGAACAGAGAATAATAACAGAGAGAAGGGGAAGGGAGAAAAATAGCAAGGAAATCCTGCATTTATTTCGAAGTTTTGGAGTGCGTGTCAGGTGTGCATTTACATTATTGATTTTTTAGAATTTGTAAATGCACTATCTGGTACGACATTCCATGACACACAATCTTCTACTTTAACAAACAACAACAAAACAAAACCAATCTTAAATCTATAAAATTTTATTTAACTTTCAATCCCAAATTAAAGTGACAATTTCTTTATTTATTTAAAATCGCAGAATAATTTATTTACACGTATATAAACAATAATTTTATTTTTAATTTTAAGATACAATATTTTTTACATTTTTTGATGTAAAAAAATACGAATTTAAATAAAATACTTTTAACAAAAACATGGAAAAACGTGGTTTCAATTTATTTTATATATATATTCTTATATTTTCAACAAATTTTTTCAACAGACACAAACATCATATATTCATCCTTCTTACAACTAGCAGCAAATGGATACTAAAATGCGTTGCTTAATCTGGATAACAAAAAAACACCGCTATTTAAAAATAGCATTTACATTGCCTAATAAATTCAAATTAAATAAATGTTTTGAACAGGTTTCAAGATTGAAAAAGTGCATACAGCTTTAGATAGTAGCCTGGCGTGGTGGGTAAGTGCTTCGACGACTACAATAAAGGTGCAGATTCAAATCCCAATGTTGAATCTTATTAGTTTTACAGTGGTCAGAGAGTATTAACTGTATGCGTCACATTTGTTTTCGAATTCGGCATTTAACAGAACTATAGGTCCTCTCCTCTCGAGAGGTGATTTCTGAGGAAGGTAGGTCCTGATGCTTTGGTGACTGTAGCACCACCATCTTGTTGATTCAAACTGTAATCGTACACCGTTAATGACGTGAATAAGAATACGGTTGTGCAGGCACTACCATGCGCTCATAAATAGGATTTTATTTCATGTAAAATGTCGAAATGAAAAAAGCATATATTATAAAGATGCCAGATTTATATTTTGCATTTGAAATTAATCAAATTAAACTAATTCACCTAGCGGCAAGCCTTAAATTCCATAAACAATATTTATAAGCTCACACTTTCATAGCTGCATCCACATTTCTTTTCCATTTTTAACGAGGGTCAGAAATTTCAGACATTGAAGGTTCCATCAAGCAAACATAAAAGTGTAATTCAAATCGTATCCTTAAGTTTATTCACCACACAAATGTTATTTTTAATTTCAAAATTGTCAAAAAAGAAACAAAACTTACAATAAATTCAAAATAAAGACTAGACTGCCTTACAAGCATTCCAACATTAAAGAATTATATTCCATACGCATTAAAAGTCAAATGTTCGAATATACATTTATATCAGTAATATAATGGAAGATATTTGTATGAAATTTAAATTGAATTTTTCATAATCACGAAGATTAGTAAAGCTTATTCGGATCTCGTAATCATACAGATGGGAATAAGATTAGATAACTGTAAAGCATGCATTCACATAATATAACCCTTAAATTGGCCACGAAAAATATAATAACAAAACAAGACAGCTCTCCATTAATTTACAAATCGAATATGAAAAAAAGCAAAGTTGGAAATTCTCCAAAAATTCGCAACACTCTCTGCACTTCAAACATGCATATTAACTAAAAATGCAAAAACGGTACCCTTCTATCTGAAATTTACAACTTGAAAATAAACGCAAAATTTCATGTTCACGTGGTGAGCAAAAGGCAGAAAGAGAACCGATCACGTCCTAACTATAAACATTTTGAGATTAGATCTCTCGATTAGGCACGAAATTATGCTCGAAAGCCAATAAAGCAGCTAAAATATAATATTGGAACAAGTTTCACTTATTAGTTGAGTTAATTTGCTACCTTAAAAATGTAAAACCTATAGAAACTGTACCTTTTTATTTACTGAAACATATTTTACCAGAGTTGGTGCACCGAAGTGAATATGTTAGCCACATATATGTGGAAACCTAGGAATACTTGGTCTTTATTTAATACTTTTGACTGATTATCGCACTTGAACTTGTACTTAAAATGGTTTTTGGGACTCAAAATATTTTAAATCTCAAGATATTTTAATTTCTTTGTATTTATTTATTAATATAGATGAAGTAACAAGAACATATGTACCACATATATTACAGATTCAAAAGATTGTGAAAGTAAACTGCAAAAATGTCCTTTACTCGTTCTTATTTTTCTTACCTCTTTTTATCTATTCAAAAATTATTCAATTTTTAGTAGAGTTTGCAAGATTACAAGATCATACCCCCCTTTAGTGGAGGACATTTTAAGACTTTTGAGAACTTTAGAAAAATTAGTAAACACGTATTTTATTAATTCCTTTATCGGAGATTAGTCTGTTACCCTTTTGAAACCATCGAATTAAAAGCATTTTCTTAAAGTTTATGAAATCATATTACAATTAAACACCAAGAGAAAGTTTTCTAAGAAAATACTAAACTGCAAATCATATCTTTAGAAAATTATGAGTATGTAGTATGTTTTATTATCTAAGGATTATTTGCGATATGTTGACATTTAAATCACGCTCTCACTTCACTCGTGACAAGGGAATATCAAAGAAATAGCATCCCCATCGATGTAGTAAGCAGTAAGTATAAACAAGTTATGGAATAATTAAGTTTGCCTTTCTTCCTGTACTTTATTTCATATGTGTGCAACACAACAACTGAGATTCCTTTTTTAAACAAAAGTCAAATTATTGAAACGTTTTAAATGCACCGGAGTATAAAGGAACAATTAGAAAATTGACGTTAGAATTACAAATTTATTTAATATGTAAAAATATTCTACATCTTGTAAGAGTACAATTTCATTCTAAGGTAAGTAATCAAAAATATATGCAATTTTAAAACAGTTCTGTTTGTGGTAGCTTACGATGAACATTCTTTTCTGATTTCCAAGCAATTGGCTATGCGCTTTGGCAGTGTGGTTAGCTGGTTGTGTGGTTACGTCATTCACAGCCACTATCTACCCTGCCGCGGCGATATGCTTTGACAACCAATTGACAATGCTATTGTTGTTCTGTGATTAACAGAATTCTGTTACAGAAATGAAATAAAAAGTGGTAACACTCAAAAATCTTCCGTGAGTATTGACAGTGGTAAATAAAACAAAATAATAAGTAGCAATAAATTCATGGTAAGAAGAGATTTAGCAATGAAGAATAGAACTCTGTTTGGGCTTTTATTTTTATGAATGACGTAGTTACTGAATTCTAGTTGTAAGACGTGAACGAAGTTATTTAAACACAATTAAGGATTAAAACATACCACAGGAACTGCATTTCTCATGCGGACTTCTGTAGACACATTGCTCTGACTCTTGTGTAGTGTTAATAATACACTGATGTATGTAGTACTATTTGAATTAATAACTATTTGAATTTATATAGAAAACAATTTTCCATTTTTCTCGCTTGCCTGTTGAGATGATTCTGCGAAACACATGCAGTGCCAAGCACAGCTATATAAGCTACCATAATTATAATAATAGCTAAAAAGCATAGAAATTAGTTCCTTGTGACCAAGAATGTTATCATCGTGTGCAAATATGATGAGTAGACTTTTTTCAATCGCTTACTTGACCTTGGTAAATACTTGATATTTACTAAAACTTCTGTAGCATCTTTTTGAAACTAGAGATTTAAACGAGTTCATCAAGGCATTCGTTATGGAATAGAACAGTTGTCAGGCAGTTTTGTATACAAACCAGTGTAGTACAACAGAATTGTAGTAAATATATTTAGAAATAAGGATAAATAAGGTCTAAAAAAAAGAAGAAGAAGAAGAATGAACCTCGCTGGAAAGAAACAACGTTTTATCCTATAACAAACAAAAAGTAGAAAGACTCGGAACGTTTCATTATCTTCATATTCCTTATTGAGGCAAGTTTAACACGTTCTACTTATTGGACCACTGGTGGCTTACGCCTCGTAGAAACATCGAAAAATGCGCCTGGTAAAAAGTGTTAACCTTCCCTATACTTATTATTAATTCTAGTAGTATTGTAGGTCAGAACTTGAGTATTGTGTTGTCAGCTGCAGTTTATGATACTTACTCACTCATCCAGTAAATGAATGCCTTTTTTTGTATGAGAAGAGTCTTTCAGTTGGTTCGTCTTCGACAGATTGTCTTGTCAACGTCGAAATTATCAAAGAGAGGACCGATCAATGCATGTTATAAAGTATAAGTTATAACATGTCATGTTGAAACTGCGTTGATTTTCCCTACTGTTATACATGAGCAGCCAATTATCAAAGTTTCTACAAGAACAGGTTTCAGACTATTTACCATTATTTGTCGTCGCCATTGCGTATTGTGTAAATGCTCTGACTCAACACCGAAAGTACCAGATTGAGTTCCGGGACTGTGCTGGTGCTGTTTACAGCACCAATCCTTTCGAGCTGCTGTTATTTATAAAAATCCTGTCAAAATTCATCGTTCGGAGACGTTTAGAAACTGTCTACATCAGGCACATCACGAGTAGTTGCTAAAGAAGTAAGGCCGCTTGTAGGCGCTTGTGGGCTGTAGTATCACCCAATTTTGTAGTACTGTACTATACGACTTTTTGCTTTTTCGGTCAGAATTTATTTACAGTTCCACAAACAAGCAAAATGGAAAATAGGATAACAATGTTTTTTTTTAGAGTGGAATGTAAAATAACGATGTTTTGGAAATGTCAAAATCGATTAGCACTTACCTCTTGAGCTATAATTACTTTTACAGCCACTTTTCTTCTACTTACTTATACTTATCTAAAAAGTTCCTTTATCTAGACAGTTTCATAATGCAATTTTTTGTTTGTCGATTTACTTTGGTTTGAAAACAATCATTTCTTCTTTCCTTCAAATTACTATCGCTCAAATGAGAGAAGTCGTGGGAAAATCAATACAGATAACAATTGTTCTAGCACTAATATGTCCTAATATGCCTTCTTCGTGTACAATAAAAATTTCAAAATTCTTGCAAAAATCAAACTTCCCCAAACATTCAGGGTTTGGTTGGAAAATTGTTTCCTAACCATTGTCTAGCAGTCTTTAAAAACTGTAAGTTCTGTCAAAAGTGATTGGTCATCCTTATCGTTATTTTCTTACCTTTAGATATCATCCTCTCTTTCTTCCATGAAAAAAAAAAACAATCAGGCGTTTTACTCGTACTGACCTATTGCAAGCATTCACCCGTATAACGGTTTTCACCTAAATCACTAGTTAAGCAATTTTTTTTGTATCGTAATACTCATGTATGGAATACGTACACATTGTTGTACACCTACAGGTGTGTGTTTTATATTTGTATTGACAATTTCAATTTATTTAAAAAAATGCTTTCAAAATATTCAAAAAAGTGTACTTAAAACACATGGTGAAAGCTATTATATACTCACTTTGCTGAAGAAGTGTAGATGTGTGTGTATACCGGTAGAACCATAAATTCTTGTGTTCATTATTCGTAAAAGTAAAATATGAATTTCCCTAGGAAAATGTTTCGTTCTTGTCCACTGAAGCCGAAAGTCCTTAAAGATTATACATATTATTCGCTAAATAAACCATGGTGTTTCTCCATACTCTGCAACAGTTAGTCTTTCTTTATGACCAAAAAGTTCGCCGAAAGTCAAAACTTAGCATCACCTGTGACTTGGAAAATCGTTTTCCGAATGATTTTACACCTTATTTCAATCCAGGAAATAAGGTGTGAATCACTTGGCGAAATTTTGAATCAAATAATCACATTCCTAGTATTCCTAGCATACGGACTCGTAGTCATTCTGGAATTCAATTCACATTTACATTTGGAGACTAAAATTTAATTTTTTTAGCTTGGTTATTACCATTCAAATATCACCCTGGAATAGTACATTTTTAAGAACGTAGGAAAATAATTTGAGATTATCTTTCCAGCCCAAGTGTTTCAACTTTCAAATGAAACTTTGATTAGAAATTGTTTCAGGGTGTCTGGGCTAAATAGTTTTGGTGTTGGTGTTCGAAATCGATAAAACGAAACCATTCATGAGTGAGCGTAACTGTCACTTTCCCGACATATTTTTTGGTTAGTATACATAATTCTGATAGTGGTTGAAATAATAATGAGGACGACGATCAGTAACCTTACACCCGAAAGCTATTTAAAAAAGAACTTTTGTAGAATGTGCAATCCATTTGATTTGAAAGCACATATGTAAGACAGTAGAAAATTGAATATTACGGAAGTATAGTAATTGAGATATTGGAGGAGTAACAAACAAACATGTGATCCTAAGACAAATATGGCAATCTGGAGGATTTAATAGGTTTGCAACAGAAACAGTTTACATTCTATGATGTACAAAAGTAAAAGAATTAAACGAAAAAATATTAATTTGTTATAATTTCAATTTCACATCTGCGTGATCATGATACCAGGCATTCCGACCTAAGAAAGCACTGTTTTTTTTCCGTAAGACTGAAATTATTAGACCTTGAGATATAAATAATTAAAAACGATCCTACATTTTATTTCTCGCTTTTATTCGTTCACAAAATTCGATCGGCCTCTTTTGTTGTTTTACTTGGCGTTTAAGTATACAATAGCTTCTGTCGGAATACCGTTACACATCAAATGTAACACAAGAAATATGCTTCATTCTCGGAGAACCGACAGATGTTATTTCATGACAAAAAGGTTAAGCGACATTCTTAATATTTCAATCATTGAATCGCTTAACAAATCGTTAAAGGGGGTGCAAAAACAGTCGAACAGAATTTTATGAATGACTTGTAAATGCAAGCACGGCGTAATAGTTTTTTGGTTTATTTAACGGGTTATATGTTCTCCAAAGATCAAAATATCAAATGTAGGAGAAAATACATGCTTGCGTGGACAAGAAATACAATTTTCTTATGCAGAGCGCAATTTTTACAAATTCAAATATAAGACGCAAGGATACGCTGCGGTGGAAAAATACGCACTTTTTCATCGTTCTTTATGCGCTCTTCTACTGTATGAGGATATTGGCAATATCAGTTGTTCAGTTCATCTGTGTACTGTGTAATGTATTCCAAACATAAGTGAATAGGTAATCCAGACAAGAGGGGTAAGACTTTTAAAATGAGTCGTCACTCTAAATGACAACGATAATAGTAGTGATAAACACATAGTAATATATAACATTAAAGAAGAGTTTGTTATACTGCATAACCCGAGACCACTAAAAGGCAAACCACATTAGAGATTAAGCCCAAAAGCCCTAAACCTGTATTCAAGGTACAACTAACTTACAGCTTTAACACAAACAGAGAAAAACACGACCAACAAAGTCAAAGCAAATAAAATATAACTAAAATTAATCGTTTCTCAAATAATTCAATTATTTTTTGTTTTTATTATAGATTTTTTTTTCTTATTTTTTGCGATTTTTTGTTGTTTTTCTTGCTTTTTTTACATACATATAGAATTTTTCTGTTATTTTTCTATTTCATAATCAATACAAAATAATAATAGTAATGAGAAAAAAAGCGCATTAAGTGAAGAACTAAAATTAATCAATAAATTACATAAAATTAACAAAAAAAAGTATAATAATCATTAAAATAATAATTATAAAATCATAATTAAAAAAAAAACTAAATCAAAAAGTATATATGTATAGTTCTTTTTGTTATTAACGTCTGTTGTATTGTTTATAGAAGAATAGGCAGCAGAGCAGTGTTCCCCTTACTGACTGTCTGTCGCGCAATATAGTTTAGAGTTACAAATTTTAATTCTATGTAAAATGAATTAACAATAAGTGCACTCTATATTAAACATGTATATGTTTTATAGTGTGTTCTTTCATTTACCAACCGAAGGGTATAAGGGAAGAGATAAAATGTAAACAAGAAATCTTTTAAATAATTATTATTTCTCGTTAGAGTGTGTATTGGGAGGACATTCTTAAATGAAAAGTAAACAAGTAAATGTGATATGCTTTCAGTGATAAGATACAAACAAAATATGATAATAATAAGCTACTAAATAATGTGAGAGTTAAAGGATGAAGAACACTCTTGTGGCGCTAACGTCAGTGTTCACACAAAATCATCATCAGCTAGCTAACCGAAGTCGAGAGAAAACTAAAACTCTCTCACAATTGATTTTTTGTAAAGACTGTGAGAGGAAGAGGTGAAAGAATGAAAGTCAAGCGCTAGAAATGCTTTTGGAATTTTTACAACCGATGAAAAGTGGATTATACTGGGCGGTTTGGTTGAATAATACGAAAAACGAAAATAATTTACCATGACAATTAGGCTACAATAGAAAGCGAAAATTAAACAGAACCGTATGACAATTAAATGGTGTTAGTAAGATTGCAGTTAGTAGAGATATTTTGCCTGGTTAACTAACACGTAAGGAAGCAAAACTTAGCGCTGAATTGAGTTCCGCGATTTGTTTTTCACTGATGCATGAGTGTATATGAATTCTTTTGTTTGTTAAATTTTTTTATATTTTCATGTTTAAAGACCCTTTCTTTTTGTTTCTAACATCATATACAATTAAATATATATATATATATTTATATAAAAAATGAAAATCGTTAAGGCAAACGTTCTCTTTCTAAAAAAATCGCTTGCTGCTGAATTGATTGTATGTAGTAGTAAATTATTATTATTATTTTCTTTTAATTGTTTATTACTATTTATATATTATTAATGTCGTTCGATTGGCTCATTGACATGGTGGTGAGAATTTATATATATATTTTTTTCAATTTGTTTTGAATTTTTTTTTAATGATGATGAAGTTAGTTTTTTTATGAAGACAATGTAGACCAAAGCGATGACGATGTTAACGAGGACGACGGCGATGACGACGACGACGATGAATGGCTTTGCATTGAATATGCATAGATTTGAGATGCGCTCCTAACTATGTGTGTATACATATATATATATACACGAGTATATATATATACATGTATTTAGCTGTGTGGGGATTAAGGGTTGGTGTTTTTGCTTGAACACCTAACTCTTCTCTCATCAATCAATCGAATTTGATTTGTTTATATTTAATATTGTTCTGTTTGTTTCTTCTCCGTTACGGATGGTTAGTGTGTAAACAGTGTTTTCATTTTTGATTTCTATTTTAAATAATAGCTAGTATTTTTTTGTTTTTTTTTTTATGAATTAATGGACTCAGTATTTCAATTGTTCTCTGAATAGTTTATTTTGAAAATAATTAGGATGTTCCATTCACTAGTGCTTCCTTCTTTAATTCAACGTTGTCAGGATTGTTGCGGTTGTTCTTATTGCGACGACCTTTTGGCGCTTGTTGTTGTTGCTGTTGTGGTGGTGGCGCCTGTTGATTTAACTGTGGTTGCTGTGATTGCTGAAGTTGTTGCGGTGGTTGTTGTGAAGCTTTTTCAGTTTTATTCGGAACACTATTAACAACCAAGGCGTCTTTGTTGGGAGCGTTTATTTGTTGCTGCTGTTGTTGCTGTTGTGGTGGGGGTACCTGCTGTTTGGAACCATCTAACGAAGCAGCAGTTTTATCAATGTTTGGATTTTTTTGCTGTTTGTTATTTGCTACGCCACCATTTGCTATGGATTTTTTTATGGGAAAATATGAAATTAACATTTTAATTCATTTGAGGCGGAAATTTCGTCATACTCACTATTGTTAGTGTTTGGAGCTGAGCTCCTTTGCCTTCGTCGTCTTCTCGTACTGCCTTCATTTGATGAATGACTTTCCGCTGGAAGAGCAAGTGTGAATTGCAGTCAAATTATATGGTGGGCATATGAATTTTAAAGTTAATTAAAAAAGACTAGCATGCTCCCACAATAGTTCAAAATGTTAAAAGACAAATATTACATTGATTCCTATGAGTTCAACGTCAAACTACACATCATCTATAAGAATATGCGTTTTGGCTCCGAAAACATTATATTTAACTGTCATAAGATACATTTTACGCCCATATATCGGATCACACTTATGCATTACAATATTGTGTCTCACGAGCTGAAGGGACCTACAGTTTTTTGCGCACTCCGAACGGCGAGTGTTTATAGCAACTCGAAAAAAACGGTACCGTGAAAAATGCGAGGTGTCTAGTTCGAGAATCAAACCTGGGACTTTCGGTGTGTGAGTTCACGCACTTACCCAATACTCCATGGCGATGCCACGTAGACCTCACTTTTTATCTGAAGTTCAACTTGTTCGGTTTTACAGCAATCTTCGTTCAGTTGCTAAGCTTAAATTTTATGAATACAAAATATAGGATACAATTTTCCAACTGATCGAGTTGGAGTGGTTGGCAAGCTGTGCGGAGATTTGAAACATTGAACATCAATGAAAAACTCATGGATTTTTTTTGAATAAACAACATAAATCTATGGACTGAATTGTCAATTGACATAAAATCCAACCGTTTTCGAAGTTGATCGCTAGAAAAATTAATGGCTGAATGAAAATTGTCACAACAAATTGGATTGAGTGGACTAAAAAACGAATTTTCCGTTATGAACTTATGAAAGAAACCAGAGTTTACCAAAATCTCGTTATGGTAAGAATTTGGCGAGTCGATGATTGATATATTGATGATGATTGAATATAGTAGGCCAAACCAAACATGTTAATTGTCCTTGTTGGTATTTAAACTTTTGTGTTCATGCATTAAAAACAGTTTAAAAAATGTTATTAAAATAAATTACCTCTCTCAACACTGCTGACTTCGCGATTCTCCCGAATATCCTCGTGATTATTGTATGGTTCCCTTCCATTTTGCTCATTCCGATTTGGTCGTCGATTGCCGCGCCTATCGTTTCCTCGATAACCGCCGCCACCACTTCGGTCCGAGTATCGCTCTCTCGGATGATCACCACGGACATACTCATCATCATCTCGCCGACCTGAATTCAATTAATCAATCACATCGTTTGCATTTCGTTTCTTACATTCAAACTTACCCTGATGATAGCGTTGATTACCGCTACCTCCACCACCTCCACCTCGACCTCGACCACGGCCACGACCTCGAGATCCTCCCCGACCTGATCGCACAGACTCGATATCACTACTATATCCTCGTTCGGATCTGCGATTCACAGGGAAGTTTTGCATTGAACCCATGCTCGTTTCTTGTATGGCTCGCAGTTGCTGATCGATTTCTAATTTTTCCTGACGCAGTTGCTCCACTTCCTATATTTGTTTGGTTTTTACGCACATTAACGAAATTAAATTATTAAAAGCATTTACCTTTAGATGGGCCAAATGGTATTCCAGTAACACTTTTGCATTTGAAATACTTTCTACTGTTCCTATAAATACAAACGGTACATGGCCAAGTTCTCGTGGTATATTGTGATCCTGTTCATTATCGCCAGCGATCTGAAACAAAATACATACACGACAATAAAACTCAAGAACCATTCGACTGGATTGCAAAAACTAACAAAAGGTTGTACCTTGATTCGAAACACTCCACTTTTATCAACGATCTCTTGGATGACTCGCCCGTTTTTACCAATAACTTTACCGACCAATTCTCTGGGTACTTGAAAGAATTCCTCTGCATACTCTAACATTGATCTAGCGCGACGTACTGAGTCCTCTGTTTCGCCGGTAATTTTAAATGTACAGCTTTTCTCTTCCAATTCGATATTTGTTACGCCTTCTAAAAGGCGAGCTGCCTGTATATTAATACCATGCGATCCAATTGCTAGACCCATTAGGTCTTCGCGTACATGAAACTCATCTATGAATCTAGAAGTAGATAAGAGCGGCGTGGCCCTTTTAGTTTTAACAATTAATCGCCGATCAATAAAGATTTCCCTTAGATTTTGTTTCATCTTAATTAGAACCTAGATATGTATATGTGTATGGGGGTTGTATTATTTTCATCATCAACACAAATTGTGCACACAAATAAAAGAAATACATATCAGTGAAGCAAATGGTAATGATGTTTTGTACATAGATATGATAAGCATTTTTTTTTTCCTTTTTGTGAAATGATCTATGGATCGTTTGATCGATAGCATCTTCACGCTAACCTGCGTTCGGCTTAAGCAAGCATGAATTACTTTTAGAAGAAAAATAGCCCCTCTCATCTGTGTGTTGAAACTTGTCAAAAATTTGTACTGCCTTAGACATATTGAAAACTGTCAGTTAAAAGTTTAGCCGAGTATCTATACAGACAAGCTTAAACACCCAAAACATTAAGAAACACAAGCGCAGTATTCCCTATCGTATGGGTCTTGAAAATGTTTAAGATGAAGATGCGGAATGAAAACGTTGGATGATTTTGTTAAAAAAAAGAAGACAACATTGCAGCAAAAAAAGAGCATTGATTAGGAAAAAAATGTTTACCTAGAGACACATGTAACAAATTCATGAATATTGTTTTTAGTTAATAATGTACGCATTCGATGGATTTTTAATTTTTAGCTGCTGCTTTATTAAAGAAACAAAATGTTAAGAGCTGGAAAAGCGCGAAAAGAACGATGATGAGTATGCATTGTTAACTTACCCGCGACTGTTTAGTTTCGTTGATTCTAGCTGACGAACAGCTTCTTCTGTTCGTTTCAATAGAATAACCTAAAACAAATAATTGTATTAAGTGTGCGTTCTTTTCGTAGTTCAAGAGACGAAGGAACCTTTTGCGATAAATTTCGAAAATGCATATCCTGTAGGAGGGTCGCCCGTTTTTGTGAAAAATCATACTTTGATATAACTGTAAGTATACCACGATCGGGATTATAACGGCATATACCAGCTCCTATTGATCGTTGAAATTCTCTATGAATGCCTTCCTCTTTAGCCCTAAGATAAATACAAAAGGAAAAGGTTTGTTGAAACAATAACAAAGATATTGAACGAGTAATTAGAATTCAAAATGATGCTTACTCTTCTTGCAGCTCCGCAGGCACAGTGATTTCGAATTTGTGAAAAGTCTTCGCTGTAATCGGAGGATTTGGATTTTTCACTCTTAACCGTTTTAATTCAACAATTTCCGTATATTGATTCTCGAAACCTAAATAACAGACGGCGCAAAATTCAGCCTTCAGAAGTTTTATAACAGCTGTCCACCAAGCGCACGTCTGACGCTCCAGTGACCGCGTGAACACCTCAACCTCCGTTCCCTCTTCATAAACTGGAGGTTGATCTGAATCTTCGGGCGGGAAACGCACTTGACTGAACGGGAATTTTTGCTCTTCTTGACACCTGAAAATATACACACGAATAAAAAGTATTCATACAAACTGTTAATGAGCTCAATAAGTGATAATGCATCGTAGTCTACTCATTATGTGCTCATATTTTATTATAAATTAAAAAACTTCTATACAACACATCATTAACGTTGCTTTAGCTATAGACTTAATTAAATCTAATTGATGAACAAGAATTCAAAACCATACCAACACATTTTTCATCTTCTTCAGAATAAGTTGGCTTGGTGCCAACTATAACGAAGACCGAAGTGATGGAAGAGAAAAAAATATGTAGTAGGACCATTCAAACAAATGCTGAAATTTAAGGAATACCACGCCGCGTAGCGACACATGTCAGTGGGATGTACACACTTTACGCAGACTTTATCTCACATAATTAAATGACTCATGGGTGCACCTGTCTTTCTCTCTCCCTAGGTGCTCCAACTCATGTCATTTAAATTATTTTTGAAATGATTCCCATCAGTATATTAGATTACTAGTAATCAGTTTAAAAATAATCGTCTCATTATTCGCGGAGTGAAGTTTTATATTCCATTTCAAAGATTAACGAGCTACAAATTGGAAGCCTGCCTTGATGTGTTGAATGCCGTTATCGTAGATTTTAATTGAGCCTTATACATGCTTCAATTTGTATCCGACAACGAGAGGAATATGTTTCTGATGTTTTTGACAGAGAATTATTGGAATTTAGAATGCATTAAAATCACTTGATGTTGAACAAAAATAGTATCTCTTGTTGACCAACACAAGAGCTCAGGAAGAACTTGCACAAAAAACCGTTCTGTCACCGAGCTGAGCACTGAAGATCGTCTCCGGTTCAGTAGGTCCGTCTCCCTCCGAGACATCGTTGACTGTAGACGTCAACACCAAAAATATTGGTGGTTAAGTACGAATGAGGGAACTCCGTTTTCGAACCCTCTAGACCCAGGGTAGGCGGATTGCGGATTTGGCGTCTGTCCCTGTCCGACCACGGCGGCTCACATATTTTAAGCTTTAAGAGTAGCTTTTAAGGTCTTTTAAGGTTATTGCAGTATACTGAATTTTAGCCAGCACAAGTTTTTTTCCTTGCGTATGGCAAACTCACCACAACACAATGGTTCCATTGGTTCATAAAATCACAGTGTGTAATGAATGAGGAGATGCACATTTGTCTGTACATGCTTAACTCAATTCAAAAAGATTCAATTTGTTCTTTTAGTGAATTTTTTTGTTAAAAAATAGTCTAAATAATAGAGGAAACAATTCTGTAGTTGTTATTTAATTTCAATTCACACAAATTATGTTTAGTTTCAAAATATCGGGGAGCGAACGAATTTGAACGAATTTGTCACGTAGACAGCTCATTCATCATATTATTTAAGCGGACAGAGCAAATGCCTGTTCTCATAACACTTTCACTGAGGATTGGCAGATTAATGACTAAGAAACCCATCCCATCTGGCAACAGAATACACTATCATTGTCAAATTGGTTGCTTAGTTCCAGATGATAGAAAATTAAATTGTTCACAAACAGCAGAAGGCATATGACACAGTTTATGATTTATGCTCGGTGATTTATAAAAAGTTTTCGTTTGTAGATTACATTTTGTGGGATTGAAATTTGACTAAGCAATTTATCATTGTTTAAGAAACTCAAGCTCAGCTGGTAACAAGAAAATACAATAAAGTTTGTTTGACGTTTTCTATTTCTGTTTCGGTTTGCGTGAAAGATGCATTGTAATGAGCCTGAATGGGATGTGTTTACTAAATGATATAAAGCACGATAGAGAAGGTTTGGTTGGTTTTGCTGCCTGTTGACGTCGACCAATAAAAGCTCAGAGAGTTTCCGATGCAATTTGGAACTAGCAGACAGTGATAAAATTTCACAAAAAACTGAAGATCACACATCTTATGCCAATATTTAAAAGTTCAATACGATAACATCAATTATGTTCGTGGAGCGATGGCAAACAATATTTATGACCTGAAACTGCCCCCGCATACGAAAAGATCTTATGTCATCATGGGGGAAGAAAACTTTAGCGGTTAGTGTGTTTTATGTTATTAAATAAAATTCCAAGGCTATAGTTATGAACCCACATAAATATTTACCAAATTCTTTCTCTAATTTTATGGGGTTACAATCTAATATGGACCTCAATTAAAAAATTATGCTGCTCCCACACATTTATTTACATACGTACCTCGTACTCGTTGTATTTGTGGATAAGATGGTGTGTATCACATATTTAAATGTAACGTAAGTGCATACTTGACCACAAACCCCAATCAAGTATCAAATTTTAACAGCTCTTTCTTTCCGGAATGAATGAGAAAGAAAACAGAATAAAACCAAAAAAAAACATGTGTGAAAATATAAATAGCTGTTGTGTAACTGAAGTAGGTAACATCCCGGACTGTATGCGAAAGAGCGAAGCTTCTGTTGTATGAGTCCAATATTTCCATAACTTAATTTTATGGAAGTTCCACTCTATTACTGTAAGAGTCCAGTACATATAAGTGAGAGTAGTAAGGAATTGAACTAATTATTATGTATTATACATTTTTATCAAAAAAATTACATCCTCGTTTTTGATTGACTATTCTCATGTCTAAAAAGGTTAATTGTAATAACTTTCTTTTAAGATTAAATTAAATTACCTCTGGGTCGGGAGGAAGCTATACGTGCAAAGGTGGCACGTTTTATATTTTCTGAAATTTCGGCTCTGACGAAAATAAGCTATAGTTGTGTGTTAGAAGCCAATATGCTGCCCAGATATGTCACATTGCCTTTTTTGCACGGAGACAACAAAGCAGCGCAAGATTAGTTGGACTATTTGAGGAATTAATAAGGTTTTAGGAACTATGAATTGGACTGGCAAGGATACGAAATATAATGAAATTTTGTTTTTAAACTGATTTTATTTTAAAAGCAGTATGACCGAAGTTCCATTCAGCATTCCGACACCACTATAGATCACACATAGTCACTCTTTACACATGCAAATTGGATGAACTACACCCTAGAAATGTTAAAAGTTTGTAAACTTCATCTACTATAAGGTCATGAAGCGCAGTTTTAACTGAACAGCTTCGCATAAAAGTGGAATATCCGCTCTTGAGCACTTAAACACTGTTTTTAAAACCCGTCTCATCCATAAAAATAAGTGTACGGTGTTTTTATCAGGTGGTGTCATTGCAACGTTTTTTTTCGTCCTCACTAAGAAGTGAAGCTATAAGCAATCATGATGACAGAGTTAGAATCAAAATTGAATGTGCAATGCAATGTGTGGTACGAATGTCTTTGCTGGGGTACACCGTACCCCGCACCCACTTATCTATAATCAAAACTAACGACTAACCTCAAAACAACATTTGTTATTAAATGTTAATCGGGTTTCTATTGAAACTAAATAGTAATCAAAGAACGTTTGCTTGTGTCTATGGTATCGTCTTAGAATGTCAGATTACAAAAATATGGCTGGGATAAATATTTGCTTTATTTTCAAGTTCACGATGAAAGATTTTCAAGAAGAACACACAGTAAGGCGATGAGATTCTAACAAAAACAAATGAATGAATACTGATACTGGTGTCTGCAATACAATTTCTATGCTTTGAAAATCATTAAAAGTAAATATACAACATTTTTGTATTCATATCGGGGAACTTAGACCTACATGGAACCATAAACTGGTGATTCTAATAAGTGAAGTAACAAAAACAATTCGAATTGAGACACTCAAGTGTCTGATATTCTGACTGACAACGTATAAATATACTAGCTACAATGGATATGTGTATATCCGCATTAGTTGTTGATATCTTCGTAGATAAGCTCCATAACCAACAGTTTATAGATAACGATCGATTAGTGCATTTAGCTGACATGAGTACTTTAAATACTTCTTGTATTTACTGGTTTATTCATATACATGTACAATTTTATGACAATTTTTAAACAATCGACACGATTACTTAAGCGTCAATTCCAATCTCCCTGTTTTAAGGAAAATAGTTCCAATGAGTATATTTACAAATAGATCAAACATGAATTAACTTAGGCACTTAGGTCAATTTTATTGTCCTTCCTTACGTCGTGTTTAGTATTTTGTCATGTTTCCGTTGATTAGTATGAGAATGAATAGGAAATTATACGACTTCATATGCCAAGCTCAAGCCTAAAGAAACTTCGAATTTCAGATATTGAGACAATGCAACAGAAGACGTCCTCCAATGAGATGGCGATGACTTATCTAAGTGCATGTGGTTCTACTAAATGCTCTTTAAATGGTGCGCCCGCTTGTCGCCAGTTAAGCAAATAAAGATATTTAAGATTGTGTAGTATTCTTATCGAATTCCTTTTATTTTATTTTTAGGATTTATGCCATAGAATCGCCGATTTGTTTTAAAACGGAATGGAAGACATCAAATTTTATGAAATTATGTGCTTTAGCGATGACATCATATAAAGAGTTGGAATTGTTTTGCCAAGGGCGGAGAAACAAAAAACTAAGTGTTTTATGTGATACAAATTTTTACCAATTTCACCCAACTGTTTCGGCAAAAACCAAAAATTTGGAACAAAAAAAATTTGTTTTACTATATTTATCTTAGGTGTGTTGAAATTCGATATAAGATTGAACAATATATTAAAAACATTCTTTGAGTCCATTTTCTGAAGCAGAATTTTGAAGAATTGGTGTCCTGCCTCACCAGCTTGCAGCAACTTGACGAAAGCCGTATGTTTACTAAGTTACTTTCAAAATAGAAACCCGCATCTATCAAAGCTTAAAGTTCTTTTAAAAAGGGATTGAAACAAACAAGTTATCCCTAAGATTACATAATAACGGTTAAGTTGCCAGAAAGTCTAGCGCCATTTGAGCAACAAAAACAAAAATATTGGCAAGGGAGCAGAAACATTAAAAGCGAATGAAATGTTGCACAATAAAGGGTGCACTCTAAGCGTTTCTATTAAATACCAACATTTAGTAATTCAAAGAAAACATTTCAAAATAAGAATCCCTTAATGTTGCCCGATGAACGCAGGCAATAGGCCGTTTATTGGGAGAGAAATGGAGATCCTAAGTTATTTTTTATAGGCACATGGAGAAGTTATTCGTCGTCTTCTGTTCTGGCACATCTCGCTCCCCGAACAGAAGAACGACACAGTGTCAATGCATGAATGGATATAAATAGATATCAAAAATAGATGTCAAGTAATTTACACATTTCTCTTTCAAACTGAAGCTCAAAATATGTGAACATCAACCACATATACTACTAATCGCTTGATTAGTAGGCAAAGTATATTATCAGTAATCACACACTACTTACTCATCCAAACTGACCAGCACTCCATCCTCGAAAACATCTGTTACGATTCCCTGCAATTAGAAAATGATAATCAATTAGTAGATCGTTGGGTTAAATGTTCAGCATGCATGGATCGTGTCCAGAAAATCTTAAAGAACGAATTCATCATTCACTACCTAACCGTCACCCCTTAACGCAAACAAAAACAAAAAGCAAAAAAAAAACTTAAATGCGAAATTTCAGGTGTGGCCACTTGAGAGCGAACTAGAAAGGGCATCCTCATCTGCTTAAAGATTTTTTTACACGCTATCTCACGCATAATGACATTTCTTGGACATTTAGCAAAAACTGAAAAAAGAATTAATCCCATTTCTGATGCAGGACATTCCAAGGCAATGAAGACTCTTGCCCTAACAAGATTTTGTTATTGCGAGATCCAACTATGCATACTCGAGCGAAAGAGAGGTCGTCGAACGTACGACAGTGACGACGGGACCACATCTATTACCATAATTCTGTCGGTACGCGGAGGATTTCACTGCCGTGTACATCGGCTTTTTCGATTTTCGTTTTATTATATTTTTTCTCCGTTTTTTTGCTGCTGATTCTGGCACATTGTACATTTTCCGGTTTTTAATACTACCGTCTAAAGACGCCATTAAAGCAAATTTACAGAAAGAGAATTCCGTAAAAAATATGTATCAATGAATATTGCATGCAGTCGACAGAAAATCACATTGAATGCTTAGGAAAAAAGGATTTTTGCAATCATTAAAGAACGTATACAAACCTTATAGTAGGCATCATTCTCAACGCAGACCTCTACCGTCAAGTCGTCGTCCATTTTGTTAATTAGAATATTCCTCTGCTATAACTAAAGTCTTGAATGCGATTTACGTATTCTTACAGAAAAGCCGACTTAAAAATCAAATTCGAATGCGAAAATTTAATATTTTCCACGTAAAGGTGTGGAATTTTCAGTTTTTTTTCCGCCCCAGTTGAGGTCGGCCCTATTCCGTGTGCCTTTTGGGATATATTTTCTTTCCGTTTTTTTTTTCTTTTTCTCGCTTTTCTTCGTTGCCTTTTGGTCTTTCGCTGTGACAATTAGTGACAACCGTACGATGTGATTTATTTATTTGCCAGGAATTTATACCCTTTTCGCAACCGATGATGCTGAGTATTTTAAAGTTTATGTTACTCGGTTTCTGCTATTGGTAAATTGAATAAATGCGAAAAAAATCGGTAACTTTTTTGAACGGAAAAATCGCGTGCAGACTTTTTTGGTTGGAAATTCAATGAACAAAAAAGAAAAAAAAGAGCAAAACGATCGTTTTTCTATGAAAATAGTGGATTTTGCTCGCTCACTCTTGCACTATTGGTCCCACATTCACTCACAACTGGGAGTTCGATATGCTCACTATTTTTATTTATTCGGCTTCACTCATGCACTTCGATGTACGAAGAGAAAAATGCTTGTGGTTGTATTTTGCCGGTGAATTGTGCCCAACTTCAAGATTGATGGTTCTTCACATGCAGGGATGTTGTTTTGCACATTTTTGTTCGATTCTATAATTTAGGATACGTGTGCACCAATCGACACTTGTTTTTTATAACGGATATCTGCATTTGCGGATCTAGTTTGTACATCTATAAATAAACTCTTGTTTTAATTTTTAACCTGTTAGTTATATTTGAAAGCCAGTAACGTGCATAACAGTGATAATAGTTTGTGATTGCTATCTATGCTGTTAAAATGTTAATTCAATATTGACAAAACTTGCTATAAGTACAATTTATTTTATAATTTCATAGATAATTTCTCATTCGATTTCTTCTGATTCTGACTTTCATTTCATATCAAATTTCAATTGCATTAGCTCTTGTAGGCGAAATGTTGAGCTAAGAGCTGAAACCGTATGTGATAACTGGTCAGATTTAAGAAATCAAGAGAAAGTAATCTTTTCTAAATAAAAGCAGTTAATTTTGCTTTAATAATAATAATTGAGTGGCACTACAGCTCACAACGGACCAGGGCCTAGCTTCTACAACAACTACTCGTGTCGTGCATGCTACTGTTCTCCACGAGTAGAAGGGACCTACAGTTTTTTGCCGACTCCGAACGGCTAGATTTGAGAAGCTTTTCATAATATGTACAACGAAAGTGCTAACAGAAACTCGAAGAGGTGGTGCCGTGAAAATATCCGAGGTGTTTCGTCAAGGAATCGAACCTGGAACCTTGCAGTGTGAGTCGACGCACTTACCCACTACGCCACAGCAAATATTTACATATTGTATACTTTCAATATATTGAGATTTAAGACCAAAAATACCGAAAGGCAATTGCCAAGCTATAACAATTATAATATTACATAAGATTTTTTGGAAAACCTCGATTATCCGTTTTTCATGTTTAAGGAAATCATTAGTACATTTGGATAAACTTTTCATAAGTACCTCCGAAAATTAACTTTTGATAAGCAATATTGAAACCTATATTTGTTTTTCGAAGGTAGATTTCTTCTGCATACTTTTTACTTCCACACGCTTACTAGTCACATTTTGCGTGCTATTGTTCTCTCACGAGTAGAGTAGAGTGGTAGCTACAGTTTATTGCCGATTCCAGGAGACGAAATTTAAGAAAGAACATTTCTTAACCCACTCTTGGTTTTATTGAAATATTGTTAGCAACTCAACTAGCCGCCACCCGCTTGCTAGCAAACGCCTAATTTACGGCTTTATGGCTTCAGCCAATCACGTCAAAGTTGCCGTTAGGATCGTACATCTAGATCACTGGAGTCGTGTCTGAAGTCGCTTGCTAGTTTATTGATCAAGGAATCGCCACGTTCCATTATGGATGTTGAGGATTTGCAACGCGTGCCAACGTGAGTTCCTTTTCGTATGTGATGTCCTGCAGACTGTGCTCTTTTCCCAGCTGAGCGTTGAAATCTCTCTCTCAACGATCTTGGTATCCTAGATAGAGCATTGATCGTATGTTTTATTTAGAGGATCATGGAATTCTTGTTGTTGTCAACCTTCTCCTCTGTGGTCTCGTGAGTGCAAATCAGGGTGTTGTTCCCGAATTTAGTATTGTTACTGATTGTCATGAGGCTTCACGTAGATGGTGGTAGCTTAACAGCTTTTTGCCTAAGTCTACCTCGAACACGAAATTTGTTTTCGAATAAGCGCTGCTTTTGCTCTCTGAAGCAATTGCTAATTTGTGCCAGTTCAGGGCCTCTGAAAGTTATTTCAAGCGCGTGGTCTCTTAAGCGACCTCATATACCACGTACAGAACCGAAAACCGTTGTCCTTTAATCTTTTGCTGGGGTCATCAACAGTATATCCGTTTATATCTGAGGCTTATGGTTGTCTCTGATAATTGTTTGTTTACGTGGTACGGGAGTTAGCCTCACGCACAACCCATAGACTGGTAGGCCAGTCCCATTTGTTTACCTTCAGGCAGAGGGGTTCATTGCATACATGGGTTCACCACACAACAGGTTTTGTGATCACTATCCAAGAGGCGTCACTTGGAGGCTGTATGTCAACTTGATCTATGCACAGTCGAGGATAGTGTTGGCAGCTCCACATGTTGTGCGCGCTCAAGGCGTTGCCTCGTATGGGTTTGGTTGTAACAAATGTCGGGTGTAGTAAATGTATCTAATTTAATTTTTAGGTATTTTATATTTGTGAGGTTTTTACATATTCGGGGATTTTGTCCTGGGAATTTATGTGAAAATTTAAATATTACCTAAATAAAACATATTGGGACAACAGTTTCCATCATGAATCAGTTGCACTTCACCAATGACTTTGCTATCGTTGTCTTAAAATAAACCAAGTTTAATTAAAATAAATCTTCTGAGTGCAAGTTTCTTCTTGTCCCTGATAAAATTCAAAGGTTTATAGATCAATGTATTGCATTGAACTTTCATTTCCTCTCTTACTTTTGTCTGAGGTCACCTGGCATTGGTTTTCTATATTCAGACATATTCAACCCCTCATAAATATTCACTTAGTAACTTTTACAAATCAATCGAAAAAAAAATGAAACATATGCTATAATACATTTTCTATCTTTTAATATTTTTTTTTTGTGAAACGCCTTCGAATAAACTCCATCGCCAGTTTGCAGACATGAGAGAAAGTACTAATGGAAGCAACAGTGCTCTCACTAAAAAGTTAAATCGCTGCAGAAGTTTCCACTTTCGGTACCTGGAGCTGTGTCGTGCAAAGAACTATCCTCCTTCTGCGGAAATAAAATCCAAGAACAATGCAACATCGGTGTTAGATTTCTTTGGGGACAAACTCAAAGTAGATGATTGGCTTTTCGTTACTGAGTCCCTGCATTATGATCAAATTTTGCAGCACCTAGCAATTCGATTGCGAAAGACTATCGGCGACGGTATGTAATAAAAGAAATAACGAAAAGCCTTACATAAAGTAACTTTTTTTTGGCAACAGTTGTGGATCATATTGATAGTGAAAAGAAGGCCAAAGTATTCAAGCAAAGACCGGCTATATACACGAAGTATATTTTTACAGGGCTAGTTGATGCGATTGCTAATTGTATTCAATTCGATAAGAATCTAGTGGTACTTCAACTAGAAGCTCTGCCACTTAGCGAGAAGTTTGTGGTAACTATAGCAAAGGTGAGACCGTGCTTAAATCAATTACCGTAATTAAGGCACTTAGTTAAACAGATGTACGCGAATTACATTTTATGTAAAAAGAAATATTTTAAATGCGCTTGTTTTCATAATTCACGAAAAACACAAGTATGAATTATGCCCATTATTCACTATCCAGTTTTTGTTGGCATACATATGTGTTGAAAGCTAAGGCTCGGTAAGCTTAGCATTACAGCGCCTTGTTTAAAATTTTCAAAGTAAAACTAATTGGTTATTTAATCTAATTGGCTTGTACTGCACACAAAGCTAATTGGTTTCCGGTCAAATCTTGGTTGTGTACATAAGTTTACCACATTCGTAGTTAACTTTAAACGTTTATGCATCGCATGCGAAGCTTTTATGAACGTCATAAAACGTATTCATTTTTAAAAAAAATGATCTTTTAACCTAACCAATATACAGGCATTGTCGTTTACTGAGCAACTAAGGCAAATCAGTTTTGAACGGTCACCCATTGGCGATAAAGGATGCGATGCTATTTGCTCTACAATCAAGTACTTGGCCAGTGTTGAAACCTTAAATATGTCAGAATGTAACCTTACGGTTCAGGCCGCAATTCACATAGGCGACATGATAAAGGTAATCCTAAAAAAAATTTATATAAGACCCACCCTAATCTTATTATCACCGTTTATAGTTTCAGAAAATATGTAGATACTCCGATGGCTGGCAAAAGTCTCTGCGATACAGGGACGTGGATCCAAATACAATGCCGGGTTTGCGGACAATCCTGATTGCAAAAAATCCCAGCATAACCGACGAAGGAGTAAGCATCATCGTTGAAGTACTTAAAGAGGACGCTTGGATAAAAAGTTTGTTGAAAACATATATATTCCGGAATGTGATTAATTTGTGGTTTATTTAGTTATTGACATGGAGAATTGTGGTATTACCGATACTGGAGCAAATCTAGTTTTGGACTGCCTTGAGCTGAATAACACAATAATTGATTTTAATATTCGCAATAATCCAGAGGTTAGTAAGTTTCTACAGAAAAATATTCGCCAGCAGTTGGGCAAGGATGAAGATAATTCAAGTGAACCTGGTGACGGCAAATCATCAAAAAAAATAAAAATCTCAATAACGCAACTCAAAGAACGATTGAAATTCCTAGAAGAACAAATTGCATCGGAGAAAAGCTTACGGAAACAAGTGGAACTATTGAACGAGAAACTACACAAGCAGATAGTTGCCTACGAGGCTCAATTGGCTGAAAATGCAAATGCTCACATACCAGAAGGATATGTCCTAGTAAAGAATGAATCCTTGGAGTCTATAATTAACGAGTGAGTACCTATAATTCTTTTGATTTTCAAACAGTGTTTGCTGCATATGTGTGAAATATATTATATGTCTAGACGAGCCGAAGGAGAAACCTTCCAAATGATAGTCTCTGGGAGCATTCTACTTAGATTGACTGACTGGGTAATAACTGTATATATGACGACAGACACTAACTTTACTTTTGCGGTCGTGCATTGTCCTCCATTCGCCTTCTGCGTTAGCAGGACGAAGAATCCGACGCGAAATCACCGTCCTCCATCCACTTTATTCAACGTAATTTTTCACGTTTTTTTATTCTTTTTAGGAGAAACGATCTCTATAAAGCAGTATCAGTAGCAAAATGCTCCAAAAGTAAGGGATATGTGAAAAAAATAAGTAAAGTTAGAAAAGTTAAGAGCGAAGTTAAGTACAAGCAACAAGGTGCTGTAAACAAAATCTCTAAATCTGACTATGAATTTGGTGCTCCAATTGAAAAAAAAGTGAGTATCTTAAAGGATGCCGCCTTCCACAGCTTCTATTTCTATATTTTTCCATTAATCGCAGTTGGGAACGCATAAAATTGTATTCGAAAAGAATATTGGTGACACCCATCAGCAGCATCAGTTGACAGCAAGAGTAGAAAGTACTGTCAAGCCATTCAATGTAAATCATCGCACATCACCAATGGAATCAGAGGTATCCGACACGGACGAAACGCAAAATTCAGCAGGTGCGATTAAAATATTTATCAAAAAGAAGCAGAACTGCGATGAGTACATTACACCAAATAAGGTAGTCAAGGAACGAAGCCCCTCACCAAGATCACTTTTTCTTGGCCTTAAGCAGTGAATGACCCGAGATGCTGTGTGCATTTTTTGTTATTCATACACCCATCAAAATTGTACATTGCGAGAATAAATATTTACATTTACACAGAAATACAATTTATTAGACAAACAAAATAATGCTTTAGTGAAGTACAATACGGTAAAATGGAATAAAAGTAGATTGCGTCCAGGCTTGGAGGAGTTTCCTATTTGAGTCGATGCAGCAGACGATAGACATACATGTACATACATCAAAGAGCTGGACACTGCCGATAATGCAGAGGGCATGGTTCTTAACCACCAAAACCGTACAGAGTACGGCCTTGACGTTTCAAGGCGTAAACCACATCCATAGCGGTAACAGTTTTGCGCTTGGCGTGCTCAGTGTAAGTTACAGCGTCACGAATAACGTTCTCAAGGAATACCTGTAACCAATACAGAGATTTACACACGACCCTTATGTTAAGGCACTAGTCATTACCTTAAGGACACCACGAGTTTCCTCGTAAATGAGACCCGAGATACGTTTTACGCCACCACGGCGAGCCAGACGACGAATGGCAGGCTTAGTGATACCCTGGATGTTATCACGAAGAACCTTCCTATGGCGCTTGGCGCCTCCCTTTCCTAAACCTTTTCCACCCTTTCCACGGCCAGTCATCGTTTAGTTCAGTAGATTTGTCAAAGTGTGATTTATGATGAAGGCAATGCCAGTAGCTAGAGCAAGAAAATTACTAATTAAACTTTGCAAATTCTGGGAGAAAGCCGGACTCACGTACTTTTTCCACCAAGATGCTCTAGGAAAATGGCGACGCAGTAAAATTGGGAACACAAAGAAACTGAGAAACAACAGAAAATGCAAAAAAGAAAATAATTTATTCACGAGAAAAGAGATGAATAGAGTTATATTTGATTACTGCGCTACCTGTTGTGGAATAGCTGAAATGCGCTTAAACTCAGACAACACTTGAATTAGACCTGAAAAACAATTTCCGCATGCAAGCTAAAGATGTGATCTAGTATGAATGAACACAATTGTCGCACGCATATCTTTTCGAATGAATGACAATACTTGAAAAGACATTTATTTGCTTACGTAGCCAGTCAATTAACATCTACGCCACAAAATGTCTGTGAAATGGTTGGATGTATACTTACTTACAAGGCTATCGTTAAGTAAGTAAAATGTCTCCCGAGCTTACAGCTTATAAATATTATTCTATTGAATCGTTTTCAAGACATCGAAAATGTTAAACAGCTATTTAATTAATAGTTTAACGTATGGTATAGAATTCCCATTCAATATGCGTTCACCCTTAAGGTAATCACGAAATGTCATTAATCGAGCAACGTGTGTCATCGCATTGTAATAACGTCGAACGAACGATCCACGGCACCTGTATCGCAGAACAACGCTTGTAAAAAGAGAAGAAATCAAAATGTCCTCTAATTTTAGAAGTGACTTTCCGATAATCGCGGAAAATTTTTGTAAATAATTTGGATAAACCATCGAAATTTCAGTGAAACTATCTCGAAAACACGCCTTAATACATGACGATTGCAAAAATGCAACAAAACAAAGAAGTACATTCGGTATAAATCGTGATAAGCTAATATATTCCTGCGTCCCCCAAAGCTTCGAAGTGGGAATGTTTTTGTTTTTATTGTGGCAAGAGAGGACAAAAGAAAACATTTTTGAAGAATTCATATTTTCAAAAGTTTGGTATTTCTTCTTAACGTTCAGCATTTAAACGATTTTCAAATCCGCCCTCAAAATCAAAATGTTTAAGTGCTGCAAGACCCAAAAGTCAACTCCATATGAGTGTATCTCGTAAAATTTAAAAATAGAAATTATATTAGTTCTTTTTCTTCGTTTGGTGGGTGTTCTGTATGGAGTTAGTTTTTGGAAGGTAGGAAAACAATTCAAAAAGGTTCATTCGAAGTGAGTTTGTTAAAATCGAAGTTTTCAATCGAAATTATTGTGTGCGCGCTTTTGACCTGGTGCCCGTTTAAGTTATAACTTCGTCCACTTCCTGCAGCCGAATTGTGTGTATTGCGCTGCACAGTGCAATTATTGTAGAAATGGGAAAAATCGATTGCCTGGTTGTAATCCTGTTGGTGTTTGTGGGTAAGTAGTGTGCTACATGAATTGCGCCATTGGATGGAGTAGATAGATAGTAATTGGTTTTTACGCGCTCTGTTTTCTCCTTTCGATTCCAGCTCAAACGGTGTGTGGATCAATAATAAACATCCCCAAAGTGGAATGTGAACAATACAATGAACGGAACTGCACTGCATCTCCATCCCAGTGTACACCAGTTATTGAAACATGTAAAATTGAATCGGACAAATCACCGAGCTGCTATGCTCTATGGTTAACGGATCCTGTCACAGGTATGTGTGTAAATTACATGATGCTTGTCCAAATGGCCAAAATACTGGACAAAATGTTACTTTGCTTGCATGTATAAATTGTTTGGAAACATGCGCAGGGCGTAGTGACTATGGGGATTTCTTACCCAAGACAACAAATTTGTGGGGTATCTACAGATTTTGTTATTTTCCTGTCAAAACTGTTAAAGGTTTGAAGTGATTTATATTCTTCTGCTCTGTTGGTGGGAGTGAACATCATTCCGGATTCAATAGCATTTCGGTTCTTCTCGAAAAACTGTTTGCAGGTTATCATGAAATTAATTGTTTCCGTGTTTTGCTTCAGTTTATGCATACCGTTGTCTCTATAGGCAAAATGATAAACACAACAGGTGTGTTGTTTAGGAACGTGGCTGGATTTTCTTCGAAAGCTGCATAAAGATTTTGTGGATATATTTTGAGCTCTTAATCCGCAATTTAAAGAACATTGTCTTTATTTTAAATTTTGAGTTTCCCATACCTTCATCATACCTTTTAAATGAAGTAATTATGATTTCTTTTTTTGTTAATATTTAAGGTGAAGTGAAAATCCAAATGAAGGGCTGTTTCACTGATAGTCATGAGTGCAATCAAACTGAGTGCATTTCCACAGCTGAGCCAAGGAAGAATATGAATTTTTGTTGTTGCAAGGGTTCATTGTGTAATAGAGATCACAAATGGATACCGACAACAACGGAGGCAACCACACAAGGTATGTATTGTTTATAAGATAAATACGAAAAGAAATTCAGTTAGAATTTTAAAGACGTTAGAATTTGGTAAGAATAAGAGAGTATGTACCACTGAACATATGAACTCGTATAAGAGTAGATGGGTTACGTTCTTGTGACAGAATTACAAATAATCCGAAGCTGAGTAGACTAGCACACGGTTCTCTTAACTTTACTAGAACATTGACAAATGGGTATAAAAAATCGTATCTGTTAATACACAAACACTTTATAAAGAACTTTTTTAATGCATGTGAAGAATAGGGGGAAATGAACAATCCTAAGTTGAAATCACTGACTCCAACTGAAATGTAAACTCAAGTTCAATTATATTGAGTGATTTCAATTCTTTGATTGCTAATCGGTAATCTAAGAATGCATTCATTTGGGAATGCATACGTGCATTAGATACTCAAAGTTGTGAAGAAAGGATTTGATGCTACTCGAGGCCATCGTTTCACATGTGATACTAATATTGGGATAAACCACCTATTACATCGAGTCAAAAATGAGCACTTGAAAGTAGAATCAATTCAATTTCTCACGTTATAGCAGATTTATTTTATTGCTCTTTAATCTCCTTCTTTCCTGAGTTCCCATTATATTGTCAGTCGGTAAACTTGATGGGCTTTAACCACTACTATTAAATAAAAAAATATTTTAAATTTCTTAGTGCCAAAGGAGAAAACTCCCGAAGAAGATTTCCTATACATCATGATCGCCGTGGTTCTTCTATTAGGCCTTATTGCTTTCCTCTTCTGTGGGCTTTTCGTATACAGAAAACGAAAGCAAGGAATGTTTAATGAAATTCCAAGCGTAAGTTTCGCAACACTTTAATCGCTTCAAATAAAGGCTCAACGATATTTTTTTCAGATCGAAACTGAAGTGACGAGTTCGTCGCCATGCTTAGCTCTTGGAACAATTGAACTTCTCGAATTGAAAGCAACAGGTAGATTCGGCGACGTTTGGCTAGCAAAGCTTCGCAACGATGACGTAGCCGTAAAGATATTCTCAATGCAGGAGAAAGACTCATGGAACACAGAAATAGAAATATACAAGGTAAGCGATATTTAATTCCCCAAGAGGTCTAGAACTAATGGGATTGTTGTTTGAATTCAGCTACCACGCATGAAGCATCCAAATATCCTTGAATTCATCGGTGGAGAAAAGCATACAGAGAGCATGAAATCAGAATTATGGCTTATCACTGTCTACCATACCAACGGTTCACTCTGCGACTATCTAAAGGCACACACGCTTAGCTGGAATGAGCTGTGCAAGATTGCCGAATCAATGGCGAGAGGTCTGATGCATTTGCACGAGGAAATATTGCCAACGAAAACTGAGGGTTTAAAGCCTGCCATTGCCCATCGCGATTTTAAGTCAAAGAATGTCTTGCTTAAGAGTGATTTGACAGCTTGTGTAGCGGACTTTGGTTTAGCAATGATATTTCAACCAGGTGAGGTTCACTGTGAATATGTTCATAAGAGATTTAAGAACTAATAAGTTATTGAATTAATTAGGTAAACCTTGTGGAGATACTCACGGTCAAGTCGGCACTCGGCGGTATATGGCTCCAGAAGTTCTTGAGGGTGCAATCAATTTTAATCGCGATGCTTTCCTGCGTATCGATGTATACGCATGCGGCCTGGTTTTGTGGGAAATGGTATCACGATGTGATGTGATCGGACCTGTCGCTGAATATGCACTGCCATTTGAAGCCGAGGTTAATGCATGAACCTAACGTGTGAAATAAAAAGTTTGTAATTTTTATTTTTCAATTTCAGTTGGGCCAACGGCCGTCGTTAGAAGAAGTTCAAGACAAAGTAGTTGGAAAGAAGCTGCGACCGCGCATCTTGGACTCCTGGAGGTTACATTCAGTGAGTAATTGAAATTGTCTTTCAACTTTTCAGCTCAGACTGTTACAAAAATTTAAGTAAAATGTCGGATATAAACTTCAATCAAATTTATTCCTGTTTTCGCTTCTTGCTGAAAATACAAACAAAATTACTCGAATTCCTTTTCTTATCTTTACGTCTCATCTTTTGAGGTCGGGTTGCCAATAGTAGTGTTATGTGAGCTTTTAATATTTTTTAGCGTTGATTTCTAAATTGATCCTAATTTTCGGTTTTGAGTTCACTCTTGTACAGCCGTCTTTAGGCATAAGGCTTATTTATTTAGCACAGCTGTGAGCAAGCGCGTTGAGTGTAAAGACAGGTCAAAGTCCCAGCTTCGATTCCCAGACGGAACACCTCGCATTTTTTACGACCCCACCTGAGAACAATAGCACGCACGACACGAGTGGCTTTTGTAGAAGCTAGGTCCTGGCCCCTTGTGGACTATAGTGCCACTTAATTATTATTATTATTATTGCGCACAGCTCTCTTCGTTCTTCAACAGCATGAGTTCTGTCAAGATCAACGCTCTGTATGTAGCTAGAATATTCAGAGAAGATTTAACCACTTCTCATGTCTATCTGAAGTATGACTCCAATGCATAGCCTTTACCTTATTTTTACTATGGTGATAAACAAAACGTTAAGCTTACTTTTAAAATTTAAATACCTTAACGTGTTCGAAGTTCACAAGGGAGTTCTGTACATTTACACAAGTTACGTAAAAAGTAGTTACAACTTAGAACCGAAATACATGCAATAAAAAAAACTAATGATTTCTCTGTTTCATCTTTTCCAGGGACTCAGTGTTATTTGCGACACAATGGAAGAATGTTGGGATCATGATGCGGAAGCTAGACTTTCATCGTCGTGCGTTATGGAGCGCTTTGCCCAGTTCACCAAATACCCACAAATGCCACTTCTAATAGAGACAAACAGTGACAACACGATAAAGGACACGCCGAACTGCTTATAAAGAACAACATAAAACCCCAGTTAAGATTTGTGTTAGATGAGTTTTAGTGAAAAAGATAACAGACGAAGTACAAAAGAAAACGTCTGACGAAAAAAAAACAGAAAAGTGAATACTGCGCATAGTTTCATGTAAGTAGATCCATAACCCTAGAACATCTCGCACACATCCATTTGTGGTATACGAGAAGACTCGCTATCTTCCAATCCGTTTGTGTAATAAAACAGAATGAAAAAAGCTCGTATATATTAGGTAGTTATAAAACAAAATAATACGTAGGATAAATAGAAAGCTGTTAACAGATTAAGTTGACAATCGAATTGTATAATTCTAATTTAATTAACATACGACTGAATGAACCTTGCTTTTATGTTCAAACACACACTACTCACACATACGTGAAAACAGACGAAATAAGAACAAAAACAAAAACAGAAATCCAAACAAGTAAGGAAAAACAAACACTTGTTCGAATTAAGCTCTGAAGTCAATACGTACATATATGTAAAGTTTTACACTTCTTTTTTATTTTCTAAAGGAATTTGAAAAAAAAAACTTCATTGGTGAAGAGAACAACCGAGTTGCAAAATTATTATTTTTAATTTTTGTTTATGTTTAAGTTTAATAATTAAATCTGACTTAGTATTGTTTTACCTTGATTATGTTTTATTTTTATTTGTGTACATCGTTTTTTCTTGTTTTGGTTTAAGTAAATGTCATGTGAATGCCTAGTTTAGCTGGGAATGGGTTCTGACTTACGTTGATATCTCAGGATTGTGGAAATGCCTTATAGTCGCTGATGATTTGCACCAACTTTGTATGACTTTGAAGATGTAATGAAATTGGCATTTAATATTGCCACTAATTCCTCAAACCAGGATGAAGAATCTGTCTATTTGCGTGCCAATTCTTGAAATGGATGCATTGCAACTGTAACATGGTGTACGAGACAGTTTTATATTTATGAAAAAATCTTGGTGCATTGACCCTTTTTTACCATTCTCCCTTGTTGCCCTGGTTGTAGCAAGATTCAATTCATTCAGTGTTTATTTATTTAAATAATATTCAAATTTGATTCTGAGATGTTATATAAAGATACCTTTTATCACGCCCACCGCGAACATGCAGCTGAACTAGGCAAGGAACATTAAGCAATATTTTATAATTTAATTCTTCGGTTTGTTTATGTGAAAAAAAAATTACTGGTTTAATTATAATTTTCAATAACGTAAATAAAAGAAAAAAACCAACGTATCGAACTATTAAGGTGGTACATTTTATTTTGCAATCTTTTATTTTGTTCATTAGTTTTCCTTTTTTATTGGTTGCTTTATATTCACATAACTTTTGTATTGTATTTGGTGCGTTTCATAGACAGTAAATATAACCACTTCTCCACGGACAAGAGTGAATCTCATAATCACATAACTTTGATTCGCTATTTCTTCTATGCTCAAAACTGCCACGCTAGTAGCGCGTTGAGTTTCCCCGATGATGTCAATGGCAAAAGCGAGCAGGTGAACAGGCTTGACTTGAAGGTCCGGTCTGCAGTATTGACGTGAAAGATACATATACAAGAAAGCAAAAGTATCGACCTTGACAAAGCACCACGTAATGAAAAAACTAAAAAAGGCGGTAGGCAACTTTTCTTCGAAACTATCAGATGCAGCCTTTCAATTGATAAAGAAATGATGGGTCTGGAACTCGCCCTAAGTTCTGTGGGCTGCCCGTTCATTGGAACTCGCTTTCCTGTAGCCTTGAAAATTCCGATGACCCTAATCCGTCTTTCAGCATAAGACATAAAAGGAAATATACATCTTCGTTTTAATTTATGTTTCAAAGTACTAGAGTGTGCCAAATTTACAGGTTTCGTCATATATAAACGGTTGTTAGAGCCTGGGTTCAGTGAGTTTGGATTTGTGTCAACCAGCCAACATAGGCCGTGCTGTTTGGGCAAACCCTTACGTGAGGGAAAGGGGTTGAATTCCCTGCTTGCTACTACTATGCCTCATTATAACACAAATAAGTTTTGAATGCTATTTACCTTCGGTTGAACTAATTTGAAACCTAGTCAAAACATTCTCGTTCATACAATAAAACAATAGTTGTGTGAATAGTTTTAATAGTAAGCTGAGTTGGGATAAATTTGGCGCTGGAAAGGTTTAAGAGTACCACATATCAATCAGAATATGGAATGCAAGTGCAACTTTTTTGTAATCGCTTTAGTTGTTTTAGAGTTCTCAAATGTGTTTATTATTTAAACTTTTTTTCTTTGAAGGATTATCGCTGTTACGAAAGTCTGTTTACTGCCTGTCGTAAAACTAATACAAATAATACATTGGGTTGCAAAACTGAATTGGCTTTCGTAAAAATTATATTTTATTTTATTTTTTTTTTTAATAATGTAACTATAGATGAATATTTGTAAAAATAATATATACATACATATATCTCACAGTCATTTTATGAAACAAAATAATAACTGAAAAATGGTTTTATTTAATTTTTGGAAAATTTTCTGAAATTTTCTACAAATTGCTGTAAATGCTAATATCGTATTAATGTTATATTTAGGAAATCTTTACACTTTAAGATCAAAAAATTGAAAATTCAAATAGAAACATGTATGTAGTTGAAATTAGTGAACAAGTAGAGTGGTCACAGTTGAAAATTTCAAAAAAGACTTTAAAAGTATTGCAAATTAAATATTTAATACGATTATGATTACGCAGTTATAGATGTAGATGTCTTTTGTTTTTAATTCAAATGTTTAAAAGCGATGTGCCAAAGTAATAATACTGAATATTTGGGTTTCATTGAGTATAGGCATATCGTGATGGGCGGATATGTAGTTAGATACAGATGATAACTTATCGAATTTAAAAATGTATGTTGAAAAGGGGCGAATGCCTGTAAGGGGGGCGGTTTACATTCTCTTTGCCAAATGGTTAAACTGGATGTTGGTCTGTATTTCATTTTCTGTTCATTACGGCATCTATACATACATTAATATTTCAAATTGTACACCATTCAGTTCAATTTCTGACGAGTGCATTAAGTTAAAATAGAAAAGTGATGATTAAGTAGTTTCTGTTGAGGGAATGGAAACATTTAAAAAACGAATGATTGTTTAAGTCTATAGGGTAAAATATTTCAATCAATAGGATACTTTCTCAGCAAATTTTAGCAAACCCTAAGTTTTTTTTCCACTTACAAATAAGTACACACAATAATCCGAGAAAGTATCAGATTGGTTGATTTTTTTCTGAAAAGTACAATATACCTGAGAGTTTTCAAAATAGTTTTGTTTACTGAATATTTTTAAAGCAATTACTGCAAATAATAAGAAGAAAAACGTTCTATTTATTGTGTAAGCAAATGTAATCATTATCCTATGAAGATAACACGTATGGTTCTACAAAGATAGTAGTAAATATTGTCGATATTGTTATGGTATACCTGACTTGAATATTTTTTTTTCATTTTAGATATTATCTTTAAAGTGTACGTTCTGTATGTAACCTTGTGTCAAATTGCTGTATGCAATACTTAAGCAGTATCGGCGAAAAAAATGTTACTTTATGATTCTTAAGTCAGATACAATTCTTTTCTGTATTTTATGTTAGAAATTTGTCTTTACAAACCATTTCCTTTTTTAACATCTGTACATTGGAATGGGGTTTAATTCCAAATGAATGGAATGTCAGTTGGACTGTAACGTTTCTCAGCAAGATCTTTCAAATTTGTGAGGAATTTCGAGCCACGCAGAAACATAAAAAATATGGGGTCATAAAAAGTCCGTATACTTTCTTAACATCCCCCCGTTTTTTTCCGGTTTTAACATTTAAATACATATGTATATGAAGTGAACAATTTTATGACAAGTAAAATGAATGTAAAGAATGAAATGTTCTGTAATATGATATTTTATACACAGTTACATGATTTAAAAATTTTGTTGGCATACAATTTCAAGCCTAAGCGCAATTCTCATTATCAAAAGTGAAATTTTCAAATATATGAATAGTTTTCGTACGCACGACGGCTGTTCATACCGGATAAATTCACCACTTAAAGTCGTGAACGTTGTTTTTGGTAAGAATGGTGAACAAGTTATTCACGCTTTAAAAAATTTCGAAAAAAGATTTAAAGAGTGCAGTCACACATCATTCACAGTCTCTGCACTTAGAAATGAGCATTCTCACTAAAACACTCCCAGCTAACATTCCTAATTGGAATTGTCCGTCAAATATATCATATTATAACCTTTGTATTAACATAAGCTTCCTAAGAAAATTTAAGTCGTATTTATATCTCGCAAGGGCTTCATTATAATGTACAAATAAAATTATTTATTTTAACCTAAGAGGTTTTGCTTGTATTTCTTAAAATAAACACTTTCGTCTTTTTTTGAATACAATTGCAATTCAACTGACAAATGCAGATGAAAATTTGATGTAAATTGTATCGATTGATAGAATCATGATGAGAGAACGTTTTTTGATTTTTTTTTACAGTTTCATAAGTTTTTAATTTCTATCAATATTTTTTTTAACAACCGGTGGTAAAGTCCACAAACAAGAAAACATAAACGTAATTTGATGGTGCTAATATAACAAAATAATTGAAATGTAAATTTATATGAAAATACATAGAAACTTTATTTGTATTATTTTTTCATTTCCCTGGAACTAAAGTTTGAGAATGTCTTTTTGGCAAAAAGTTTATAGCTGGCGACGGAATACACCTTTTAACATATCAGTTGGAAACTGTTTACTTTGCATAGAAAAGAAAAATACAACAGATAAAAGAAGATTACATAGAAAAGACAAAAGTGATGAGGAATGATTCAAAGGAGATGTGTATTAATATGTTTATTGTATTTTGTATTTATCTATATTTAATGTTGACTTAGTTATTTATGAATGTATGAATATACGTTTCAAGAATTTGTATTAAAAAAATATTTTACAAATTAAATATCAATATTATTTTTTTACCCTAAATTGAAGTATTTTTTGTAGCTCTAAGCGAATATATTGTAAATACTAATGAAGTATTTGAAATCGTCAACAATATTACATGTAAAAATATAATTATACATGCATACATTTACGAAAGGGGTAAATAAAAAAATTTAAATCATTATACATCAATTTTAATTCTATCTTGAATAAACTGTGTTTAATTTTTATATTTTTTTTTCCTAGGTAATTTAAACTCCTACAAGTTACGATTGCATTTAAGGATCTTAAGAGAGTTTCAAACAGAGAGAGAAAAAAAGGTCGAATGTTCGAAGAAAATCATATAAGTTTTCTTTTGAAAGTTCGCGAAAATGGTTTGATTTCTTCATAAAAAAAAGTTCTTTAACGCCTTGTCATTCAACCACTCAATCTTGTTTTTCGAAGGACAGAAATGTTTTTAACTATTTTTTTACTGATTGACAGTTGAAGTACCAACTGTCAAATAACGAAATGTTTTTTTATATTTCGATTACGTCAGCAAACATAAAAATTCAACTAAAGCCATCAATGAGTGAAATCCGCAATTACTTACTTTCCTATCCAATAAAATTATGTACAAATTATTAATTTTTCTTCAGGATGAGCATTTTTGGGCTTAAACAAATAAAGTGACTAAACCAATTAAACTAATAAAAAAAAATAATAATAATTGATTGGCAATACAACCTGCAAGCAATCATGGCCAACCTTCTTCAATTGTGTTCCATTGTTCCCTCACAAGTAAAGGGGACTTTTACTTTTTGCCGACTACTTCAAACGGCGAGATTTAAGAAATTTTTCATTGACAATTAGTACTCTTGTGTGTTGTCAGATGATGTTTCATGATGTGTTGTGATATACGCCACGGCGTAGTGTAGCATTTTGGAGAAAGGATGGTTTAATTGAAAAAGGAAAATTGTAATTTAGTAACTAATTTAAAAGGACCTACAGCTGACATCGACATGCCTGGCATCAAAGCCGTGCACTCGTTTTATAATCATAGATTTAAAATTGACTTACCATATATGTTTTACAGAAATACATTTAAAAGTTTTCTTCAATAAATACATTATCAGTCCTTCATTCGAGTACTTTCTGTCATAGACTATAGAAGGATTGTTATTATAGTAATTATGCTGCTCTGATTTTCCGATTTGTAAGACAGTTAAGGTTCCTAATACCCAACTCGATGTTCAAAATGCTTTTTATCGTTAAATGCTGTGATGTGAATAAATATAGATTTCCCATTTTTCTTTGGATGCTGACCATAATACCAATTTTTTCCCCCCGAGAAACAAAAATTCCTAATGAATTTTGATTTTAAAAGCTTGAAAATGTTTTAATTTCATGTTTACATATGCAGGCAGAGCAAAGCGCATGAATGAAAAGAAAATCATTCTCGTAACTCAGCCGCTTTGGGATGGGCTAATGAAATACAAATGCGGCTGCTTGAAAATTTTAGTGTCTTGGAAGACTCAAGCAAGGAAAAGTCATTTATAAAAACGGTTTGAAATATATCGCACCTGCCTAAAGTTGAATTTTCTTAAGAATTGGTGCTGAAAGTAGACTGAGTGTATTAAGGAACGAATCAGACATAAGTGGACTAAATTTACAACGTATGCAAGTTAGGTGGAACATTCTCTTTGACAGCGGTATTTGTGTATTTAAAATATGTCGTTTTGCTCTAGAAAAGAATATTGTACACTTTCCACAGGAGCGATATTTTTTTCATTATAAACTGCAACGGGCAAAGCAATTTGTAAGGTTTTCATCATCAACAAATTTCAATAAAAAAACCCTTAGTAAATTTATTGCTGATATAATGTATTGTACGGCAAGATATGAACCAATTATACAGTACAGTTTAGTTTCGTGTACAGTCAATGTACAAAAATGATATGGACCGATTGACGAAATTAAATTGCACCAAATCCATATTCAGCACAATAGCACAAGTATCCATTCGAAATTGATTCACCTGATGTAATTTTTTAAGAGTACGGTGCAATACTTAAAGTGAAACTAAAAGAAAATTATTCATGTGAAACTGCAATAAAACACTGAATAATTTCCCTGCTCGTCATCTCTTATAGCATATCGTTCATTTTATTTAAAATATAATAAATTTAAAAACATATTTCGTTTCTTTACAAATCAGTTAATAATAAGTCTTTCGTTATATTCACTTAGTACATCTTCTCATATTCTTGTTTTACTTTTATTACACCATAAATGTTTTTAATTAAAAGATCTATAACATTGTTTCGCTTATTGTTTTGTTTTATTGCGTATATGGTTGTAATTTGTATTTTTTAATGTTTTAGGAAGGAATAGAGATTGCAAGAAAATTACTGTTACTGTTAATTTGGACTTAACAAAATGTGATGTGGTATAGATAATAATGGAGAGAAGATGGGAAAATATAGAATTAAATTATAAAAAATCAACTGTTGGACCATCTGTATGTATACACATGTATATATAATGTATATGTATATATATGAAATTAGGTAAGACTTACACAAGTTCTACTCGCATATATATTTTGCGTTTGTTACTCTCTAGTTTCGTATATGTTTCAAAAAATTACATTAACTTACATTTATGTATATGAATTCTTTTTTGTTTTTATTTCATTTTGTTATATTTTTTAAGTATAAATATATATATATAGGGGTTTGTTACATTATACTTTTTTTCATTTTCAACAGGGTATATGTGCAATGCATACAAATTTATGCATACATCATAGTATGAGACACCACCGTTATATTCATTGTTCAGCTTCCTGCGTTTGGCCCTTTAAGGAACCGCCTTTTCGTTTCATATACCTTTGTACGATATGTTTAACATAGTTAATCCTTCAAAGTCTTGTTTGCTTACATACATACATAGTTTTGGTTACAATAATTTTACTTAGAAACATTGATAACATCGATTATCGACTACGGTAATAGTAGTATTGCAGTTCATCCCCAAATGCCAGTGAGTTTTTGCTGTTGTTGATCATATAAAATGAAAGTCTGTTAGTAAACAAACAGATTTGCTTTGATTTTAGAAAAGTCTGTTTAAATCGCTTAAATGCGAGCATCTTCGGCTGTTAGCGCGTGTGATAGGCAACTTTATGTTGGTGCCTTTTGTTCCGTTGAGTATGTAGACGGATAGTCGGCTGACATTTAAGTATACATACTTAATTGTCATCACTTACACCGCATTTTGAGCGTAAGATGGCTGCTAGACGCTGTGTAAGTGGTTCTGTTGGAGATTCGGAATCACTGCAAGATGTTGAATTTACTTTGTTACCTTAAAAAGAAATATATATATATAAAGTTTGTTAAACAATGCAAAAAAAGGAGAAGTCAATTAAGCTTTTTGATCAAATAAGTGTATCAGAACAGAACATATATTAAAAACCAAAAAAATCATTTAAATTGAAGGGTAGCCTTTTAACCAGAGCATAAACGAGCCTTAGGCTTTTTAAACGATTTGTTTTTCTCTATACTTCACATTGTGAAATATCATATGAGTTCTCAGTGGGCAATTTTTAAGATTAAATATAAAATTTACGAAAGATTGTTGAAGACCACAATTTATTTTTGTAGACTCAAATTTAATAACTGGACATATTTCGAGAACTTTGTGAAACTCAAACAAATTTTTGTAGAAGGCGTATCATATTATTCAAGAATCATATCTGTAATACTATGATTACTGCCAACGGATGATGGTAGCAAAAGTAATTTTGTTCAATTATTGCTACTAGACAAATGTGAAGGGCACTCGACTTGTAGTGACAGCTTGACCAGATGCACCAAAAAAATTGTTTAAGCCTGACCCTGCCGTAGACCAACAACAGAGCGGAGGTAAATGTATCTGCAGAAGAAGAAGTCAGTGCTTGAGCTCAGTTGGTATTTGGGTCTGGTGTTGTTTAAGACTCTGGGGAAAATTAACACGTAGTGCGAAACAGTGAACACTATTGAAAGTGAATCCAAATCCTACAATTTCTTTCTCAAAAATTACTAGACCGGCTTGTTTAAAGATTTTCAGTTTTGAAACTGTTTTGAGAAGGGATGGAAGAAAAGTGTAAAACGCTTGATATGATATTTTATCGCTCAAGGTTTCTTGCAGCTTTACAATGATTCAGAAAGGCGAAATTTGAAAATTGTTTTTTCACAATACATAATATTTTCAATTTGGCGCCATAGTGTATGAAAGAAACTGTTCTGTTAGGAGTGGACAAAGCTACTCACTACGGCACAACAGCCAAAGGTTAAGCGCCTTTAAAAGTTTATCAATTCTTCAAGAACTTACCATTACTTATGTCCAAATCTTGAGCCGAGAGTTCTTTTGTAAAATGCAAAGTGTTAGGTACAATGTCATCTTCTTCCTCTAGCAAGAGACTAGAGTAAGAATGTGTAGTGTTGTCGCTACGACTGCGACTACCTCCAGCACTGGAGGAGTTTCGTGAATTAAGAACGCACAGATTATTGTCCTCCAAGTCATCACTACTAATCACGTCTTCTGAGTCGCTAATACTCTCCCCAGCAAGGCCACTGCTTCTTGAACTCGACCGCCGACTGCCATCGGCAATTTCACCTGAAGAATTGTCACAATCTACATCACCATCATCGATTGGCCCCGAATCACTAGACTCTTCACTGCCATGTGATGCCTCTTCTTCGGAATGCTCCAACACAATTTCCGGTGATGATGACTTGTTGTAGTTTTCATCACTGTCACTCAGTGCTTCGCCTTTCAAAAAAAAAAAAGAAATGTTTTCAAATTCCGTTTCGATTTTAGCTTGTTGGTTATTATGGTTACCTTTGAGCTTGTCCACAATCAGGGGATGAAACTCCTTAGCTGTTGCGTTATTTGGTTCGTACTGTAAAACTAAAGAAACATGATTCAAGAAGGTGCCTCACTGGTGGTAAATGAGGAGAGGAGGCAACTTACTTAATTTGCAGTATTTTAAAGCTTTCTTATAGTCTTTCTGCATTACGGCGGAAAGGAACTAGAAATTTATACGTAAGAAATAAAAATGTATTCTCGGTTAGTATAATTTTGTATTTCAATTGATTTATAATCGGCGTAAGTCTAGTGAAGCCGGACAAAGGAAAACTTATTTTTTGTAGAGAAGAATTAAAAGCAGGATTTCGTGGAAAAGAAAAATTAAAGTCAAATTTGACTAAAATAAAACTCTACATCAGACCAAGAAAGAGTTCCCAAAATGGATATAGATATATGATATATGGATATATGTCCATCTTGCCTCAATGTTAACAAGTGTTGCTTGTTTGCAAAATGGAGATAGAAGAGAAAGACACACCTACGGACATCAAGTGCCATGCCAGATGTCTATGAAATCTGGTAGACAAAATTTCAAATTCCTGACAGCAGATTCGTAGAGAAGAATATAACGAAATCTTTGGTTTAACAACCTAGTGGTAGTGAGAGCAAAGCGTCTTCTTGTATGAAGGAGTACCCACAAAAAACACAACTGGCATCTAGCTCTAATCAATCAAAAACAATTTTAAAAAAATTCTCGACTTCATAATGAACGATCGGAGATAGCCATTGAAAAAATGATGGACCTATCTGGAGTGACGATTCCTAAATAAAGACAGGGTCAAAAAATCGCATGGTCAGCTCCCTTTCTCACTCGACCCTGGCTCCTTCATCTATTTCTTACTTCTCCAAATGAAAAGAGAGAAGACAAGAACAAGTTTTGCCGACATTGCTGAAGCGAAGAAAAAACAGAACGGACGGCGTCGAACACAGAGGACAAATGTTTTGAATATTGGATTAAAGGATTGGATAAAAGCTTTTTTATTGGTGTACAATATTCCTATTCGATGGTTGCAATACAAAATCTTTCGTAAATTCAGTAATAGATTCTTTTGTTAAGGCAAATTATATGAAATATTGTCAGTTGTGTACTGAATACATACTGCACAACATGATTCCATTTTCTCTGCATTAAAAAAAAAATGTTTATCCATTTATGAAAGACAACTATATGAAATTAAAAATCTCCAAATCACTTTATGTTTACTTCCGAGTACCCTACACCCGGGAATCGAAAATCACAATGGAGTGGGCAGACGTGTGTAGATTCTCGCAAAGCGTTGAAATGAAAAAATTCTTAAAACTCACCGTCGGCAAAAAAAAACTGTAGTTGCCCTGTACTCGTGAGAGAACTAAATCACGCACAACTGATATACATATATCTATAGTATCCCTCAATTTATTTAATTTTTTTTTCTTAAATCATCATTTCTGTTTTGGCGGTACAACAATTCACTTTCACCAAAATTTCATTAAGAAATAGACTTGCTTTCAGATTTTCGGGATTCCTTTAATGAGCCAATTAATATTCTAAACACATGTCGCGTGATAACAAGTCATGAGGAGCCCAACTGAGAAAGACTGATGAGTTTGGATATTATATTCGATGTTCACGTGTATTCATCAGCGATGTTAAGTAAGGTGAAATTGTTCTCACAAAAAAAAGGAAACAGCTTACCTCAGCTAAAAATTCGGTTGGGGCCGACATACTCTCATCGGCATCTGTGTACTCGGAAAGGCTTTGACTTAGGTCTTCGTTCGATGTCGATGTGGATAGCGTGCTGTTGATATTCAGATTTGTGCCTTGTGTCTTCCCTGCAAAGAGCCCATTACCATTGGACTCATCCAAAAATAGGGACTAGAAGAATATATTTTACAAAATACAAGCATTTTTCGTCAGCCAATACTTACGTTTGACATTTTGCAGTTCGTCTATTTCTATATCTCACATTAGGCCTATCAGTTCTTGTGACTATGTCCCTAGTGTGTGGGTAAAGCAGATTGTCTGGAAAGAAACGACACAAATTGCATAAAAAACAAAGGACTAACAGCTCTTATCCGGTACTTCTAGTGCATTATTTACATGTCAAGGTTAAAGACATGTAAGCCAACACAAACCGATTGTGTGATATAACACAAAAGTTGCCATAGCAAGCCGCATAAAGAAAACCGCTCCCATAAAACAATACCATTTCCTATTCCGTCTAGCCAGCAATAAACCATTTAAGCACCCCTAGAGGGCATACGGTGTATAGTGCAACTACCCTCTACCTAAGAGTGAAATTAGAAAAAAAAAATTAAATGCATTCTAACGCTGATGATGCCTCCCCTCGATAAAGCAACTTTTAACAAGTTGCAATTTTCATTGCCTCACCCTCCTCCCATCGTCCTGCGACATAAGGCCTCAAATAAGCATGTGTGTGGGAATGCCACCTGCTTGCACCGGGTGCATGTAATCGATACCAATTTTATTATCCACTCCCATGGGGTGGTTGATTCGATTTGAAACAAAGGCCAACACCAGCAGTTGATCGATACAGCACGAATTCTTTGCGAGGCCCATGTATTATTTAAATCAAAGGGATTGTTGCATGCAACCTTTGGCAAAGTCTGCAGACGGTAAATCAAGTCAGATGGCAGGACGATAATTTGCCCCCTCCAGCCAACTGCCTCTGGGGGACTATGTTCGCGAGGTTAGTGAACCCATCTTGGAGAAGAAACTGCAACTGCAGCCAACCATCATAATTTGTGTGATTGACGCTCCAATCTAGGCGAGTGGCGGTGAGGGGAGCACTTTTTTCTTTTTTGGCACCAAACCTGAAGTGCACACTACTCGAGTCTCATGCAGCAGAGATACTGTGCAGACAGGCGCTACGGCATACGCTCGAAAGAGGATTAAGATTGCGGTGTTCCTGAATTCGCACCACAGATGATTCCATTGATTTTGTTATGAGGATACTAATTACAGAGATGCTGTCATCCTGTGCATTAGAGCTTTATTATCACTTTGAGCATTTGCATGTACATTTGGCAGCAGGAAAGGGTTTTGAGTGCACCAGTGGCGTTCATGTAACTAATGGTGTCATACGAATACCGCATGTCTTTAAAAAGAAAAAAATTAACTTGAGGAAAAAAAACTTTGGAAAAGGACTTGAAGATGATTTAGCTTTTGATATCAATGTTTATGTGATTTGTGATAAATGAATATGGTGATTTACACAATCATCACGGAAGGAGACAAAGAAACCAGGATTTCAATAGTTTAACATAACATTTTCAATCTGACATCAAATCAGCTGCAGATTTTGGAGTCGATTTTCCTCCATTCTGGGTAGATATAATGGTTGTTGGAGATTTAATCGGGTGCTATATTTGGATTTAGTGAATGAATCTGCTTCAAAATGTTGCAATATACAATACGTTGGAAACTAGAATCCAAATTCTGGTTGAGAAAGTGAGGAAATGTGTTCTTATATAGCAGCAAAACACTTTTTAAAGAACAAATCGATATCTAAGATATCAACTCCCCACCTTAACACTATAGTCAATAACTTGATTTCTTTGTAAGACCTTGTAATTTCATTATCTGAATCAGCGTGACCAAAACTATCGTGATTAAGGTGTTATCGTATAAAACCCTACACACCTGTTACTTTGCGTGTTCGACACGTTCAGTGAATTGTCTGTGGGGGCCAATAACCTTCATAGAAAACATGACCGTGCCCTAAATGCACGGTAATAAAAATATAATTCTATACAGAAAATTAAGAGTTATAGATTATTTTCTGGTAGCTGTCATAGCACAAAAGAAGTACTGAAGTCTGTTTCCATACGTAATAATAACACATCTTGTGTTCGACATTGGTAGCTTTTAATTTAAAAAGTATGGAGAAGTTCATTATTTTGCTAAATGTTCATATATTCCATTTGCTTTAATTGTGCATATTGTGTAATATTTGTAGTACGCGAATACATCCGCTTATGAATTAAAAAGAAGCAAAAAGAAATAAATAAACTTTTTAAATGTATTTCTTTGGATGTGTTGTATTTTGATACGTATGATACAATGATCCGTCTGGCAAAACAACTGATGTGAAAGATGACATCTTAAACTTTGTTAGAAGACGTTATTAATTATATATGCTTAGAAATTATTGAACTGGAATGAAGGTCATTGGTGGAATGTTATTTTGACAAGGTAAATATAATTTTTTGTGGTCGCCGTGGCGTAATGAGTAAGTGACCCACATGAAAGGTCTAGGTTCCAATGAATTGTCAATAAAAAGGCTTCTCGTCGTTAGGAGTCGGCAAAAAACTGTAGGTCCCTTCTACTCGTGCAGTTGTTGTAGAAGCTCGGCCCTGGTCCCTTGTGGACTGTAGTGCCACTCAACAACAAGTATAATTTTTGAATGTGTATTTGGTATTTATACGTATTTAAAATGACACAAATCGCGAATTACGACATTAAGAAATATGCCGATTGGTTACAAAAGAAAGCGACTTGAGATGACCTCAAGCAGTCAGTCAAAGGGGTTCACCACTAGAAAAAAATGTTAAGATACAAGTACAGCCATACCCCAGAGATAAGCAATTATTTCTTAATTCGTCTCAGTCATACTCGCCCCTCGTGGACTGTAGACATACAAATGGTCAACGAAAAGGATTTGAAATCTTTTCTTTCCAAATACAGCATTTTACTCAGAAAATGCAATTTCGCCCACTTTCGACATGTTTTTGCCTGAGTTCTTAACAATATTGTTTCTTAAGTTGCATTTAATATATTATAAAACAACATATGATATATTATGATGATTTGAAATTTTTTCAAATAAAATTACAATAGGAGTCCGGATGATTTTTTAATAAATCCTGTCTTATCATGACATTTCGGTTAGATGAAAAATAAACAATAAGGATTTTATATTTAAAAATAATCGTAAGTTAGAAATCAACTTTTCATTATATCTGTTATGTATGATATTTTTTGGTGAAATAAAAAATTTGATTCATAATTAAAAAATATTGATTATATTTATCAATATGTAAAAATTTCATAGTTCTATTTCGGCAAAGTAAGAAGATATTGAGAGGTTCATCGATCCAAGTACGCTTTCTGGCAACTCACAAGAATCGCCTAACCTAACGCAACAATATCTCATTGTCAAAGCATATAAGAATATCGTACATCAAATAAGACTACAGGCATTAGTTTACTCGTATAAACAAAAACCACTATCGTGTTTCGCTAGAGCACTTTGTATTTGTTTTGGTGGTAGGGGTCACCGAATTCTGTTTCCCAGCTGTTGGCCAGAGATTAGTTTACGTATTTGGAACAATTCCAAATGTGTTTGTCAAGTTAATTAATCGCGGAAAGAGACGAAGCATCACCCAGATTGTTTTTTTTTACGAAGAGCAATGAACTGTCCAATTTTTTTTTAAACAATAAAAAAAAGTAGAGAATGTGAAAAGCTTTATAAAGAAGGGCTTGGGTTAGGGACAGATGACAATATTGAACGTTTGGGAGATGTATCAATAATTCACTGCAGATAAAAAGATAAAAGATAAAACCTTTAGAACTCGAATCTTTAATTGTCTTAATATTATCTGTTGTTGTTGAAAAGATGTCGTTAGTGCTAGAGCGATTCTTTTTATATGCATGTAGAAGCCTACATTTGTGTACTCACTCAAATAACCACAAATGATTTATTATGCTTTCTACTCGTGACTAGGTCGACTGTTCTTTCAGGGATAACATAACTAAGGTTGACTTTCAAAGCCTTAATCGTAACTGGCTTATTACATTATTATTATTACATCTCCGGTGAAAATAGTCCAAAGATGTATATATCGCACGAACTAGGAAGTAGTAGCAAAATTATTTCTCAACATATTTATTAATTCACGCTTGTTGTGGCATATAGTATTGTCTTGTTGAAACAAGAGCTGACCAAGACAATGTAGTTAAGTTTCAGGAAGAACATAGCCTATTAACATGGCCAATCAGCTCACGAATCAGGTCGTCACGATCTTCGTGTATAGCTGCAGCTACAGCCTTATCAGTAGGTTCTGGACGTGGTCTAACCGGTTTAGTATCATCCACTTTTTTTAAATTCGGACTCAGGTGTAGATTATACGCCCCTTAAGTTTAAATCACACAAAACATTTCTCATAGAAATGTCTCACATGAGGACTTGCCAAACAATACTAAACAAAAATGAGAAACCAGTTTCAAGAGGCATACGTGATCTGTTAAAAAAGCTTTTGACAATCAAACCTCACTTTGAATCATACGATATATACATATGTATAAACTTTCGAAAACTTAAGAGGGCATTGTTAGTTGTCAAAAGGTATTAAAGTGAACATTATATGAAATGCGTCAAAAAGTTGGCCCTCGTTAGGCTTTGGGTTATTCATTGCATCTTACAAATGATTGATTGGTGGATCGCCCATTAAAGCATGGACGCAAAAGCAGACAGCAATTGGTAAAAAATGAATATATCATTATCTTTCTAGTGTTTAGTATTGAAGGAAAGCCAACCAAGGAGTTAAACCGGGTTTTATTTGGTCCTACATACACACAACACAAAACCTGTAAGAGCTGGTGATCTTGAAACTGTAAAGAAATCATTGTGTTAAATACCGTTACTCTTCAGCAATATCAACTTCAAAAGTGATTATTGGTTAGAAAAAGACGGTGTGACATGCTATACTGAACACTCACAGTTGTGAATCTGACTTATAGTATTCATCAATTAAACTTAAAGCTCTGACAACAAAACCTACTTGGGAATTTAAATGATGTGCCATTTTAATATGCATGCATTAATATAATTTGAAATTGCCACCATCATCTTGCCGTTGATGATATTATATATTGGGATTCTTCTCCTAATACCATTTTCTGGTAGCCTCGAAATTTATGTATATTCAATTCAAATATAAAATCACGAAGGTGTCTGTTTCCATTCGATTAATTGGGCAAGCCCTGAAAATTACTGAAGACTTTAATGAAAAGGGGATACGAAATATAAAACGAATTAAGCTAACAAATTGAAGATTATTTTGACTCTCCACTGAGATAGCTCTTTGAAAAGTGCTTCCCCTTAATCAAGATACCCGCTCCTTGCCAGTCTAAAAGAGAAATCTTATAACCTTGTTAGTATCCAGTACCCCATTGATTTTTCAAGATAACCTCTTCACAAAGTAGCTGATTAAACTTCGGAGAAAGACACCTGTTACAAGTAGCACTTCCACGAAGCACAGAGAACTAGCTCAAAAAGAATATCTAAAAACGTATCTATTCACCGTAATAATTCGATCTCCTTGACCCACAATCTCAAAGTAGCTCCTTTCCATCTATTTGACTAACATCAGATATGTGTCAATTATTCCACAACATTTCTTAAGCACCGCTGTTCAGGCACAGTAAGCGGCCAACACAAACCAGTGTGGGGCTGTGAAGAAGGGTAGAAGCGAAGAATAAAACTAATAGTGAGGACGCTTCACTAGATTCAAACGCATGGGGGCTTGTGTTTATATTTTTAAACAAACAAGTCTATTCATCTATTCCATATGGAGGGGTAATTAAAATTATAGCGCTGCACTCTTGTCAGCTCTCAAATATTCATAAACTCAAAGATCAAGGACACATTTAAAAGAAAAAAAACTCCCCTCCCCCACGTTCAGCCTCCTTACAAACCATTCACGACGATACGGGTATAATTCTGGTAGCCATTAAGGAATGTCTATTATATATGTGTTTGCCATTAGCTGACCACAGCACCTCGTACATTCGAGGAGAAGGTGGTGTAGTTTTTGGCAAAGGTAGTCGGTTTTATGGCATATGCAAGTTGGCAGAAGAAAAAAGTGGAGGTTGTCACTTTAAGGACAGGACGGCTTCACTCACCTTTAAACGATGTCGTATCTAGAAGTTATCAAGGCAAGAGATACACATGCACATGAATATAAATCAGTTTTGCACTTTGGCTTAATAACAAAGTAGGAAAGCGACGGAGTGGATTTACGTAAAAAATTCCGGATAAAGGTTAATCGAAATAGATTTGAATTTATATACTTTTTTATGGGAGAAAATTTCACTGTGGTATAGAGATATAAGATACTACGCGCACGAGAGTCTATCTTCGGTAGATTTGCGTCTCAGACTACGTACTACACACTTGTTCGAATGGGTGAAAAGTCCATCTGCACCGAAATGAGAAAAGCTTCTTGTGCTCGGCGTAGAGTGTGCGCAGGTGCTGCGAACCTTTAAGAAGGACTCTCTCCCACTCTCCTCTGCATCGTCTACGTGATATCTGTTCGTAAATATTGTAATTAAAAGTAAATATCAGCTGGAAGATTACTTCCAGCAGCCGTCGTATTCGGAGCTGGCGTGTTAATGAAACATGTTCTGGTGCCGAACTGTAATGAACTTTTGAATAACACTGAGGAACTGATGGGTCTTCTCGGCTGAATGTGCCCTGTTAGAAAGGGGCTTTGCGTTGGCAATTCATAGTTGAGTTGAGAGTGTTATTAATGTTAACAGAGGGTGTATCAACTTGAACTAAAGTGCCATATCGTGCAGTGAATTGGGAATAATGAGGTGAGGGTTCATCTGTTGATTCGACTCATTATATCGGTATATATTTTTGCACGCTTTATTTAACATTGTCCTTGAAAGGGTGAGAATGAGTTTATTTTTTTAAATTGTGTAATGAACGAATTAGACTTCTTAATTACCGAGAGGTTGGTTGAAGATCCTATGAATAAGCCTCGTGCAAAATATTGTTATGAATAAAGTTATTTCAGAGATGAGCGTCATTTAAAGAAACATTGCTTCAATATTTTAACTGTTAGACGGTCGCACACCATGCGACATCCTAATTGATCTGTGAAGTTGCTTTATATTTTTTCTATTTAGGAAGAAGATTTGCCAGATTATTCTGTAAGTTAAGATATATCCTTCTTACATCATTATGAGTTTGCATTGATTAATTGTAAGCAAATTAAATTTATTCCGAAGCATAATAGGATAGCGCTGCAATCCACAAGAGACCAGGGACAAGCTCTTTCGGTAACTACTTGTGTTATGCGTGCTATTGTTTTCTTACGAGAATTGGGGGACTACGGCAAAATTTTAAAAGTTTTTGGTAGACAGTTCACGCGTTTTGAAAGTTGTCATCAATCCGAAATAATGATGTAAGAGAATGGAAAGGGATGCTTGGTCCAGAAATCGAACCTAGGACCTTCAGCGTTTGAGGTGATGCACTTATCCACTACGCCCACAATAATAACTCGAAAACTATCTTCTCTGTCTCATAGAAAATCTTCTCCCAACATAAAACACCCTTTGTTAAAGCACTCTAAAGTAATAATGGCCTTACACCAATTTTTACTGAGCAAAAAAATGCGAACATATGTATATTCTTTTGATCATTGTGGTGAAATACAAAGCATCTTTAAGGCCACAATTAAACTGCTTTAGAAAGTGAACCAAAGCTGTATCTCCTTACTATGTAACCCACATGGTGTAAGTTGTGTAAAATTAAGTAACCATGTCTTCGAGGCAATTGCTATTTACTTCTTATAAGACGAATACTTATACTTATGATTCTTCCCATGTTCGTTCCCATTTTGATCAGTAAAATCTGTTTAAATTTTTTAATTTGAATTCATATAAACAAAAAGATGAAAATGTATAACAGTTTTCGAAGAAATAATTACACTATTTCTGAACACACCCACGAAAATTGATTGTCAAATTGAATGTCACATTCACTGTTGTGCGGTGAAAAAAGTTCGTCATCGTCACAAAGCATTAAGAATTCCTCAACGTCAAAAGAAGAAAAACTGTCTGCAGTTCATAATCCGGAAACTTTATATTTTTTTATTGTATTGCCTCAATTAACCACATTGTGCATCTCTGTAATTGAATCAATTAAGTGATACAAGAAGTTGCAGGAGAGAAAAAAACATGTCGAAGTTATTAAGCGTCCCGTCGAAAAAACCATCCGAAGTTGATATTGTGAAACCGCTAACAAATCTAATTCAAAGTACCTACAGTTGTCCATCATCCGATAAAATAAACTACACGGAAGCTGTTAGTGAGTTCGCTAAGCAAAGAAACACGGCGATATGGAAATTTTTCGAGAAATACGAATCCTCCTTGGAAATTGTCTATGCGTAAGTTCTTTAAATTTTTTTTCCACCATGCCATCATCACAAAATTTATACTAACCCAATGGATGGGGTATGACAACAAATGACTCATCTAATAAAAAAAATTATTCACAATACTGTGAGCTGTATATGTATGGAGATAGATTTGTTAAAATGAGCTTAAGCCTCTCCCGCACATTCAAAGGTTTTTAAAAAATTTGTGGTTTCTTTCCTGCAGGTACTATGATCAAATATGCGCATTAGAAACAAAGATTCCGGTTAATGAACTTCAGGTACCATTCAAGTGGAAGGACGCCTTTGACAAAGGATCAATTTTTGGTGGAAAAATAAGTTTAAGTAAGTTTCATTTACTTTTATTGTCTATTCAGTTGGATTCATTCGCTTCTGGTAGGTGGTTAATAACATTCACTTTGACTGCCTCTAAGGTTATCTCTTTCTATATGTGATTAATTGTAGCGTGAGTCAATGGGCTTCAAGTTGAAGATCTGTCTTGTGTTTGTGAAAGAGAATTCCGTTCTTGTGTGCACATCAATTTCATGTTATCTTCAGCGTCCATAATTGCTTTGAACATCGTTCATACACAGGTGATAAGGGCGTTACTCAGGGATCCAAATTTAGACCGATTTTGTAGATAAGAAAAAAAAAAACAATCTCTAGAACGTCCTTAGATCAAGATTGAAAAAATGTACTTTATGCGTGATTCATTATTATTTATTTAAACTATTAATTAATTTTATTCCGGTCGTTGACCTTTAACTTCTGGGAAAATGTGTAATTAAATTAATGTTACTAGTGACGTGTCAACTGATATCCGGTTGTCAGGTTAAAGACGAAGTTAAAGATTTAATAAACTACAGGAAATATATCCTGTTCTCCAAGAAAAAAAATATTACTCAGTCGGTTCTTACATCAACGTTTCACTCTTACTGGCGAAGACCCCCTGCTCAGTATCTCATTCATTATCTTATTCACCTCTTCAATTTAAAAAGAAACATTTGTGTTCTGTCCAATATATTATTAGGGATTACATCGTAAAAAAGCATAAAACTCCACAATATTTTTAAACACCACGATCCAGCAAGTGACGTTTGTCGGTTCTTTATTTTACATTAAAGGTTTTGAAGGGAACTATAATTCCGTTGTTTTTTATTGAGATATAAAAAGTTGAGGTTTTCTTTGAATGTAATCATCATCTTTAATTATAATACGGAAGTAAATGTTTTGACTGGTGTGTGTATGAAAACATTTTGTGTGTGTGCTCAATTATTGTTTACCAACTCAAGTTTCTTTATGTTGATATACCATTTTCGGCAACTGAATCCGGCCAACTAATATGTCGGGATTGAACTCTTCTTGAGGCATGTTTCATAAATGTTCCTGTGTTATATGTTTATCTGACTATATAAACATTTCATTTAATACAACGAGTATTAATTTCCCTTTTATTCGACAAGAGCAACATGCACTTAATACTTATTTTCTTGTAAATATTTATTTAAAAGTATGCCAACAATTTCCAAACAACGGTTCCCAAAAAATATCGCCTCTAATAAGCAAATTTCCTAGTTTACAACAGACAGCTTGATGAGTGCTTTTTGGTTCATAACCAAAATGCCATCAAACTTATTGCCTCGAGTATTATATTCTTACGATTCTGGAAAATTATAAGTTGGAAAACCAGGCAAGAATACAAACACATTTATGAAATTTCCTGGACAAATCTGCATTGCTATTGCAGAAATAAAAGCGATCAGTAAATGGCAACGATTCAATTAGCATTCCACAAAGCTTTCGCCACAAGTATGTAGTAACAGACAGCTGGCACCGAAAATATCTATTCTTGAATCCCTCGTAATAGAGTCCCACTATCGTTTTAAATGCAAACATTTAATAATAAAGCAAATGGAGCTGTGGTGGATTCTCGTAAATGCTGCCAAAGTTTTCCATAATTTTGCGCTTTCAAAACCATTTGTGTTAAAGACTTAGTTATTTTGAATCGTTGTATAAAAAATGCCTTCGAACGTTCAACTTCAAAAATTGTATTTATTTCCTGAACTGTTTCATCCAATCTTCAATTTTAGCTCATACATCACTGTTGTATGAAAAGGTATGCGTGCTGTTCAACATCGCTGCCTTGCAAAGCAGCGTTGCCGCCTCCCAAAGTCTTGACAACGACGATAGTCTCAAATTGGCCCTAAAACTGTTTCAATTGAGTGCTGGAATCTTCCAATACTTAAAGGGTGCAGTCCCAGCGGCAATTCCATCAGAACCAACTCCTGATCTTAGTCAAGACACCCTGACAGTGCTGTCTAGTTTGATGCTTGCACAAGGACAGGAAGTATTTGTGACTAAAGCTATCAAAGGTATTTTCACTCAAAAACATATACTTATTAAAACGTAAAGTAAGAGTTTTGATTAAATTTCAGATGAAATGAAGGAGCTGATAATTGCAAAGCTATGCTGCCAGTGCGAAGAGTTTTATGCCGATGTCTTGCGCTCGATGCAAAAGGAATCATTGCGAAGTCTTTGGGACAAAGATTGGGTGCAGATGGTAGCCGGAAAGCAGGCTGGATTCCATGCACTCATGAATTTGTATCAGAGCTTGGTGTGTCGGTCTAAAAAGCATATTGGAGAGGAGATCGCACTATTACGCAATGCCGTCGAATTGTTTAAATCGGCGCAGACGCGATCAGGAAATCCAAACTTTTTTGATGAATTCGCAAATCGTGCAAAGCGAAATCTCGCTGAATCAACAAAAGACAATGAATTCATCTACAATGAGATGATTCCTGACGTTAAAACAATTGCTTCGCCTGGCAAGGCGCAGCTGGCAAAAATTCTTCCACTATCATCACCGATGTCATCAAAGTTCAAGGACATCTTCAGTGAACTGGTCCCAGTTGAACTGCATCGCGCACTATCGGCTTCAGAGGCTCGCAAAAACGAGATTGTCAACATGGAGATAATGAAGTTGCGAGAAGCAACCACTTTACTGAATGGCGTCCTTTCTAGTTTGAACCTCCCAGCAGCGGTGGAGACCACTGACTCTGGTTCGGGTTTGCCACCGTCGCTTTTGGAAAAATTCAACGATGTCCAAGCTAAAGGTGGCATCGACAGCATAAATACATTCCTGAAAGAACTACCAGAACTGCTCACGAGAAACCGTGAAATCCTTGATGCCACCGAGAGCATGTTGGATGAAGAACGTGATTCTGACAATCAATTGCGGGCTCAGTTTAAGGAAAAGTGGACACGAATCTCCTCTGATAAACTGACTGAAATGTTCAGGACAAACGCGAAAAAATATCGCGAGGTCATCAACAACGCTGTGGAGGCGGACAAAATTGTTCGCAACAAATTCGAATCAAATCAAAAGGTAACCATCATTCTCCTAAAGCTAGTATTTGAAAGTTATAAGGGTATGTTTTATGTAGGGAATTCAATTGCTGTCTCTGTCCCCAGAGCAATTGCATGAGTCTATACCATCATCGGGATGCAGTGTTAACCAAAATTGCTCAAGTGTGCAGATGTTAAAGAGTTTAATGGAAGCTGTAAGTGTATTTTGTTATTTACAACTTTTTATTCTATGGTTATAAATTTTGTCGTAAGGTTGAGACGATTAAGGCTGAACGTGACACCATTGAATCTGAGCTCAAATCAGCAACAGTAAACATGAAGGAGCAATTCTTGAAGGCACTTGCCGAGGACGGCGCCATCGATGAACCGGCAATATCAATTTCAAGCATTGGTCAAGTTCTTGGTCCACTGCAATCGCAAGTCCAAGAGAGTATCCAACGCCAATCTACTTTAATTTCCGACATTCAGGAGGCGCACTCTGCTTTTGTTGCTGAGAACGGCAGCACTGGCAACTCGCGTGATGCATTGTATTCAGAATTGGCAACGGCATACGACATCTTTATCCAATTGCTTGGCAATTTAAAGGAAGGCACAAAGTTTTACAACGATTTGACTCAATTGTTAGTCGTATTTCAGAACAAAATCTCAGATTTCTGCTTTGCTCGCAAAACCGAAAAAGATGAATTAATGAAAGATCTGACAACAGAATCCAGCCGTCAGGCGCCACCTCCCACACCTCAAATGCCATCGCACTATGCATCAACAAATACTACTGGTACTTAAGCCGATAAACTTGCTATATTAGGAAATCATATAATCTTATTATTTTCAGATTCAGGTGGTTCGGCTCCAGCAGCACCATATCCTCAACAAATGCAGGGTATGCCTTTGCCCTATGGGGCATCCGCTAATGCCCCGTATCCGACATACGTGCCACCACCAATGCCCCAAGGTTTCAATCCATACGCTACACTTCCGTATCCAACGAGTAAGTTCAACTACTTCCAAAACTTTTAACTTACTTTTAACCCTTATCGTCCCATTTCTAGATCCGTACCAGTACTCAGGTTTCCCACAAGGTCCGCAGCCTGGGCATTACGGAACGTATCCAGGAAGCTTTGCCAATCAACAGGGAGGTTACCCTAATCAGAAACCGCCAGGCTGGTGATTGGGCTGCACTGCTGCCGGTGGTGGTTGAATTGTCTCTTCTACATTATGTCTCTTACGTATTATTCATTTTTAACCTCAATTTAGTTTATCGTAATTATGATTGTGAAAAGAACAAATGAAATTATTCGCACGCTTTCTAAATATGCATCCATGAAACATGCGGTAATAATATTTATATCACTGTTAACAATGAAAGGTTTAAAAACAAATGTGCTGGAAAGCAATAAAACTACATTAAGTAATCATTTTGAAGTTTTCATTTATCTAAGATACTCGTACTTATGAATAAAATGACCTCGTGGCTTCGGTTATTGCATATCATGATTACATGACCTTCAGTACGGCTGCTTCTGTATTTCAGCAGATGAACTTATTTGCTTAACTTAACCTAACTTAACTTTCTTAATATCATGGGTGACTACGCTGTCTGGGGTGAACCTTGGACTTTTAAAACATCTTCTATGAGTGGCTCAATAGTCGATGGTCTATGTCTTATAAAAAAAAGTATAAATTGCATCAAATCAATGACCTAGGAAAATAAATATATGTCAGCAAATGTTGCAGAAAAGACTTGGTAAAAACAGAATTCGATTCTACTCCTATACATAGTGCCGGGAAGAGAATTTCGAATTATATCAGGTGCATACACTAAGTCGGTTGAGGCTCTTCTCAACCTCATCAACATATGCGGTGCATCCGTAGATACTTGTGTGGGTGCATGCCATCGTACAACCTCGAGAGTTTTTGAGTTTTTTATTTTTTCCAAGGCACCGTCAATGCAAATAGGATCAAAAATCGTAAGCAGACTTTTAATCTCCAAAAGACTAAGAGCCAGATACATTCTTGCCGCCACCGTTTCTTGTCGCCTCGTTGTGTTCGCCCCATTTATCACTTCTGTACAAATTATGAGTTTCGCAAGTGCTTTGAAGTTGAAAAAATCCCATGAGGTAGGGTCACCTTATCTCAAACCTTAAAAATTCTTTGACGAAGGAACAAGAGTCTTCCATCTCCTACTGCCACGTTTCGTAGGAATTATATATAGTACTGAATACCTGGTCCCTTTGGACGTTGACAGTAACCGTTTTAAAATCGACGAATAGTTTGTAGTCTTCAACAGGATCTACCGCAGTGTAAAAATCTGATCTATAGCAACGGATAAATCCCGCGATGCAATTCCTGTAGAACGACACCAGCTGTGATTTTTCGCGGCCTTCCGCGGATATTCTCTGTTGCTTCGTTCTAATTTAAGGGCACATAAAGACTGCTACTGCACATGGAGAGTTCATGGAATTATCTTATCTTTGATGTCTGACTAGGCTAACACCCTTGCAGACTTGATGCTTGGATGCAAGTATGTAGCAAGTTAACGCTGCGTTACGCAACGCTTGCCTATAAACAGTTAGCAATCTTTAAAATCTTGTATATTTAGATTATCATTGAACTTTCTGTTTTGGTGTACTCCTTCTCATAGAGTACCGCAGACACTTAGGCATTTTAACATTTTCTTTATTGAATGGAAATTGTGTGATTGAAGCTTTTCAATACTACATACTATATTTTCCTATTCCAAACTTTATCGAATGAAGCACGTGGGACCAGAGACTGCCTTCTTCAGTAATCACTCGTTTCGTGCGTGATTGTATGGTACGCTCTCAAGCAGAGGGGACCTATAGTTTATTGCCGACTCTGTTCGGCGGCGAAGCTGTTGCTTAACAGTAAGTCTCATAACTCTCATAGCGGCAAGATTCCGATACTTGCGGCCCCTCGATTGAGTGATGCAGTTTTGTAGATCTTAATGAGACGAAGAAAAAATTGTATGGGTGGGGGGGTCTAATCGGCTTAGTTTAGACGGTATTCGTGTTCAAAAACTGAAAAAAGTCCATATAAAAAAAAACGCCGAATTCTTAGAAATATATTTTTCTTGAAAATTATTTTATGTTTCTGTTGCGTACATTTTGGCAGAGATATTAATGATCCATTGAAATTGCCCTTAGAAGGCTTTGTGTCCTTACGAAGAATATACGTTGCATTGCATCCTGTACTACGACCTTTATGTTTGCAATTAAATAGAATTAATTTCGTGATGAAATATTACCAAATATATGATTAGGATATGCGCGTAATAAACGAGTAGATGCATTTTAAACAAAAACAGATTATTCATTTCCGAAAAATTATGTGATTTACAATTAAACTTGTATTTAAATACAACAATCTACAATACAGCTTATTTGTAGGAGGGTGGTAGAGGGGAGATTGAGAAAGGGGCAAATTGATGTAAGAAACGATTATCTTAAGAGGATGTATATATTGAGAGGGGATGTTACTATGGTGATGGGGATGAAGTGGTTTACGTAAAAAGGAATCAAATTAATCGCATTGTTTGTCGGACTTGATCTGCTCAAGCTTGTTTCTGTATATTCATTAATAAGCAAATAAATAAATAAATAAATAAGCACCCTTGACAGGAATTTACTAAAGGGAATATGTTTTGGAAGTTTCGCTATGCACCTGCCTATGAATTGAAGTCAAACTTCTTATTCAGTAACAAAAAAGCAACAAAATTGAAAACGATTCAGGTAATTGCTCAGCCGTAGTTGTAGGCAGCTTAAATCATTACCCATTTGCTCTCAATAGATCAGTAGATCATTTAGTTTTTGAATTGAAGCTGTAGAACTTTTCAGAAATGACAGCTAAAATATAATATCGTAACAATTGGTCAGCGTGAAAGATAGATGGAAACGATCAAATGAGAGAAGGTGAACATTTTTCGAGACAACGCAGTGATCAGTGTCTCAAATGTTTTCAGGGCCGCTTAACTGATAACGACCGCAATAGGAAAGAAAGTCAGGGAAAATATCTTCCTTTTCTGAAGAAGGGTGTATAACATTTCGGGTGACAGATTTTTACACACATGAATTCAAAATTGGTAGGAGGTATAGTTTAAAATAGAGTGAAGGAGAGTTTGTATTGTTAACAAGTCATTTTTACGACCGACCTCACTGAAAACAATTAAATTAGATAAAAATAGGTCTTTGCTATTAATGTCGTCAGATAAATTGGTTTCATTAAATGCAAGAGTATCGTGGGGGAGCTTGTAAAAATGTGATGAAGTTTTTGTACGCAGACGTCTCACATTTTGATAATACGGAGGGGCTAACTGATCGTGAGTGAGAGGGTTAGGTCGTCAGGGCCAATAATAAAATATTTACAAGAGACGTTGCAGGTTTTCCAGAGAAAGGAAGTGCATTTAGAACTTAAAAGGGGGGGGGGGGTATGGAAGACGTAGCATTTGCATCTTTTTTGACAGACATTGCATGACAGCCCAGAAGTTCGAAAAATTAATCCATTCAACGTAAGTAGGGAAACCTTCTTGGGATTTTATAAAGAGTTTAATGTTCGTGTTCATTTTGCCGTCAATGCAAATTGAGTACAGTTCATCATGCACATTGTCAGTAAATTTCCGGTTCCCAAAAAGCGACATTACATATCGGTTATCGTCAGTGTTGTGGTTTCTGAGAACAAACACTATGTCCGCATAAATCAAACTTTAACATTCTTTTACTAATGAACTTGCAATTCCTTACGCCTTAAACAAGTCCCTGTGTGACAACTACAACTGACAAACGACCGAATTTCAAATCGTCGATTTGAGCAACTACGTGACCAACTGACAAGCTGTATTAGAACAGTAATTTCAAAGCATATAAAAAAAACGAGAAAATCATAACAAACTCTAATATTTTACTCGTTGCACACCAAGGGATATGTAACATTGGAAATAAAAATTAAATTAAGCCAATTCAATATAGCAAACACATTCTTTCGTTTTCTTGAATAATTCAATTTATTAATAAACTCAACTCAGAGAAACAAATGGTGGCTCGAAGACAGTCAACATAGTAGATGGAAGCAGTTGACCGTATCGATCTCATTGACCGGATGAACAATTGAATGGTCGGAGGAACCGCATTCATCTGAGGTTGTTCGGAAGAATCCACAATCGAGGAATGGTTGGGATTTAAGATCTCGGAGCATATGAAGTTTGGATGTAGTCGAGTGTGTTGATGTGAGTTCGATGAGTTTACAGAGTGTGTAAGATCAAAAGAAATGCGACTTATATTTGAAAATCTCACCACCGAGCTCAGCTTAGGAAATAAAGCCCTTTTTTTGTGTAATATGCTTGTTGTGTTGGAATATATGTATGTATGTATATCGACCCAAAAACAACAACATTTAATTTGTCTATGTATTGATTATTGATAATGGCTTATCGTGTTTTCAATTAAATGTATATTTTCAGCTAAATTCGCACTCATACAACCCCAAGGCATAACGTTATCACCTCCATATTTTACAGTTAGTATTGTGTTGTTGGAGTGGATTGCTTGTCTAACCTTTCTCCAAACCTTATGTCCTCCATTCGATCCAAAAATATTGATTTTGTTTTTTTTTACTAAAAATTACTCTATTCCAAAACTCTTCAGAACAATTCAAGTGCTCTTTTGCAAAATTCATTTATCAGTGGCTTGCACCGAGGAGTACGAACATTGTATCCAGCACTTCTGAGAACGCACAGTTTCATCACTTATGTATATTGACGTTATTGCATTCAGCTATTTTTTTATTAATTTTGCCGCAGACTTTTTTGCATCTTGCATCACCCCCATCACCATAGTAACATCCCCTCTCAATATATACATCCTCTTAAGATAATCGTTTCTTACACCAATTTGCCCCTTTCTCAATCTCCCCTCTACCACCCACATACAAATAAGCTTATTGTAGATTGTTGAATTGTAAATCACATATGTAAATTATTCGGAAATGAATAATCTGTTTTTGTTTAAAATGCATCTACTCCTTTATTACGCGCATATCCTAATCATAAATTTGGTAATATTTCATCACGAAATTAATTCTATTTAATTGCAAACATAAAGGTCGTAGTACAGGATGCAATGCAACGTATATTCTTCGTAAGGACACAAACCCTTCTAAGGGCAATTTCAATGGATCATTAATATCTTTGCCAAAATGTATGCAACAGAAACATAAAATAATTTTCAAGAAAAATATATTTCTAAGAATTCGGCGTTTTTTTTATATGGACTTTTTTCAGTTTTTGAACACGAATACCGTCTAAACTAAGCCGATTAGACGCCCCCCCCCCCACCCATACAATTTTTTCTTCGTCTCATTAAGATCTACAAAACTGCATCACTCAATCGAGGGGCCGCAAGTATCGGAATCTTGCCGGAGGTGATGTGAACAGTCTACTAAGATCGAACAAATTTGATTCTCCTTGACCTTGTGGGGTTTGCTTATGGCACAAGTCACAGAATGTGGCACAAGTCACAGAAACTTTCTCCATTTATACCTTCGACTCGCTCTGTGCCTTGAATTCGGACACCGAAGGCTACTCGCAGTGGAATGACTGGGTATACTTCTCTGAGCAATGATGACGATGACGTTGTACGAAATCGTCTTAGGGATGAAGAACTCTGTAGGCAATTGGGTGCCACTTCAGCTTGCTACCGCGGTGCGATTAAGACTGACTGTTCCCTCGAAAGTGTTTTTTTTCAGAATGTTACCTCGGCTTCAAGTCCATCCTGATCTTATTCAGTCTCTCAAAGGTGTGTATGCGGACTATCTGTGAAAGAAATTCAGTTTAGTACAGCTTTTTTGTCTCTCAGGAATGTCCGTGATTCCTGCACAGAGCTCTGGCTCGATATTTTTGGAATTTCAACCTTCTTCTTGCGGCGCTACACTCCGGAGTGAACCTGAACCTCAAGCATCACCCGTCCTATGTATTTTCTTTGATTTGATGCACTCGCGCTACCCCAGGAACAGTCTTTTTCTCTCTTTATCACCTTCATGACTCTGACCTTGCCCTTGATTTCCGATCTCCAATCATGACTGCAAGCGAATGACACCTGTGAAAGCTTCTTGCATACCATTCGAGAGTCCCCGTTGCCGTCATCATACTTTTGCTTTGAGAATGCCTTCACCGATATATTTGGCTTCGACGTAACCGAATGTTTGTTCGCCTCCTTCTTGTCACTATCCTTGGATTTGTTATCAAAGGGTTTATGCCTCCGTTTTCCCGATCTTTCCGTACATCCATCATCCATCACCCACAGTGACTTTGTTTCCCCCTCTATTCTCTCTGCACAATTTTACAACACACAGAGTTCTTTCAAAGTGATTGAATTTTCAAAGTCTTGGCGGCCATTCCTTCTAGTGTGTGCATGCTTTAAGTCTATCTGCGATATGGTTCTCATTATTTCAGTCGTTGTCGCTTTCATCACGCTCACTGTCTCTGCAGCAGTCGCTGCCCAATACAGAATCCTCATCTAAGACACGGGTGTTAAATCTGGCAGATCTCCGAAGTGTTAACTGCCCCCAGAGCCATTTAGACGGACTTAGAGTGCATCAGTGAACGTTTTGCACAGATTTTGGCTCAAAGTGTATTTCCCATGAAACTCCCAACAGAGAACGTACCCTGTTCTATTTAAATCACATCCCTCTATCTTTGGGACTTTCCCTGGTAAATTCACACTCTTCCCTCTAACAGATCTCAGCCTAAGATTTTGCTCTAATCGTTTCATATCGTCTGGGCACTTTTGGTGAGTGTACTTGCTAGTTTGGTTTGGTTAATGCAGTTTGGAAGTGTTTCTGGGTAAGTTTGTTAGGTTTTTAATTCTTTTGGCGTTGACGATATTTGAAGAAAAAAATTCAACAAAGAATGGATTTTGTGTTGCGAGTGTCTAGTGAAGTGTGGACACATGAAACACTTAAGATGGAACAAATTTAGCACGAGGAGCCATTCCAAAGAGGTGCGTCAACCGATTTGGCGATTTAAATTGGAAGTGAATGGGAAATTATTTTGGCAGCTGGAGTGCAGCAGGTTCACCAAGAAATTTTAAAGCAAATAATTTAGAAGGAAGGATTGATTCAAGTACTCAAATAAAGGCTTGTCCTTTACCATTTAACCCTTTGAGGGACGGTCATTAACAAGGGAACTCGGGCGTTTAATTTTGCTGCCGGTATTGTTGTCAAGATAGACGAGACAAGGCTTCTGGCAGAATAAGCTTTCCTGGTGTGAAATAAAGTTGGATGAAAATCAATTGAGTTCAACTCAGAATTTGAGCTACGAAGTGAGTGAAATCGTAGAAGTTAAGTTTGATGGCGTATATCTCGGGAATTCAGCGTTCGAGGTCCAAGTGATATGAAGGACATTTGAAGAAAATTTTATGGTCTGTCGAATGATGGGAACTTCGGGATAGTTGTTCCGCCTTTTCAACGTATAGAATTATGAAGAAAAACAAAACGCCTTTAAATACAAGGTTTCTTGTGGCTTGAGATACATTTTTGAATCGGTTTCTGTGGTCTCTGTACCAATTTCTTTTTCATAAGACAGGCAAAAACTCCATCAAACGAAAGTCGCTGTGCGATGGACCACTTTCAGCTTGATATCAAAATAAGCTTCTCACACTAGTGATAGTAAGCTTCGTCTTTTTCTGATTGAACTTTGACCCACATTTAATGCCAAGATCTCTATTTTGACAAGGGCTATAAGTTTTCTTTCATTTGATGTATAATTTTTCGTTTTCCAAGAAACGCGCTCCGATAGAACAAGTGCTTCAAAATGATGCTCCTTACCGAACTACTAAGTTTTGACTAAGCCGGTTTCAGTCATCATTTGAAGCAGCATCTGTTTGCAATTCAAATCTCCACTTAATATGAAGAAGAATAAGGGGATTTTGTGAATCACAATTTCAATGTCCTGCTTTAGTTGCAGTTAATGCCCTGAAAAGGACATATTCCGACGCATTGACGGGCGTGATAGATAGTGTTTGAGACAAGAATGATGGTTATGAGTGCAGATTTAGATTTAGATTCGAACGTATCCTCGCTAGGGACTAAGCCTTCGTTAAATAACGTCTTTATTCATTAAATTTAAAAGTCGCGTGCTTTCTCAAATTGTCGCGTTATTAGTGATGCTTAGAAGTCAAGTGAGTCATCAACTGATTCCTCAAATGAGTCCACAAGTGAATCCTCAAGCGATCCGTCAAATTGATTCCCCAAGTGAGTCCTCATATGAGTCCTCAAATGAATCCACAAATGTACGAGACAAATGCTTCTTCAACTGATTCTTCAATATGATTTCTCAAATGGTTCCTCACAGATGACTTCAGACTTGATTCTTCAGATGCTTCCCCAACTGATTCTTCAACATTGATTCCTCAAATTTAACGCAAATTTAAAGCAAATTTAAAGCATTTAGAAGTCAAGTGAGTCATCAACTGATTCCTCAAATAAGTCCACAAGTGAATCCTCAAGCGATCCGTCAAATTGATTCCCTAAGTGAGTCCTCATATGAGTCCTCAAATGAATCCACAAATGTACGAGACAAATGCTTCTTCAACTGATTCTTCAATATGATTTCTCAAATGGTTCCTCACAGGTGACTTCAGACTTGATTCTTCAGATGCTTCCCCAACTGATTCTTCAACATTGATTCCTCAAATTTAACGCAAATTTAAAGCAAATTTAAAGTATTTAGAAGTCAAGTGAGTCATCAAATGATTCCTCAAATGAGTCCACAAGTGATTTCTCAAGCGATCCGTCAAATTGATTCCCCAAGTGAGTCCTCATATGAGTCCTCAAATGAATCCACAAATGTACGAGACAAATGCTTCTTCAACTGATTCTTCAATATGATTTCTCAAATGGTTCCTCACAGGTGACTTCAGACTTGATTCTTCAGATGCTTCCCCAACTGATTCTTCAACATTGATTCCTCAAATTTAACGCAAATTTAAAGCAAATTTAAAGTATTTAGAAGTCAAGTGAGTCATCAAATGATTCCTCAAATGAGTCCACAAGTGATTTCTCAAGCGATCCGTCAAATTGATTCCCCAAGTGAGTCCTCATATGAGTCCTCAAATGAATCCACAAATGTACGAGACAAATGCTTCTTCAACTGATTCTTCAATATGATTTCTCAAATGGTTCCTCACAGATGACTTCAGACTTGATTCTTCAGATGCTTCCCCAACTGATTCTTCAACATTGATTCCTCAAATTTAACGCAAATTTAAAGCAAATTTAAAGTATTTAGAAGTCAAGTGAGTCATCAAATGATTCCTCAAATGAGTCCACAAGTGATTTCTCAAGCGATCCGTCAAATTGATTCCCCAAGTGAGTCCTCATATGAGTCCTCAAATGAATCCACAAATGTACGAGACAAATGCTTCTTCAACTGATTCTTCAATATGATTTCTCAAATGTTTCCTCACAGATGACTTCAGACTTGATTCTTCAGATGCTTCCCCAACTGATTCTTCAACATTGATTCCTCAAATTATACGCAAATTTAAAGCAAATTTAAAGTATTTAGAAGTCAAGTGAGTCATCAAATGATTCCTCAAATGAGTCCACAAGTGATTCCTCAAGCGATCCGTCAAATTGATTCCCCAAGTGAGTCCTCATATGAGTCCTCAAATGAATCCACAAATGTACGAGACAAATGCTTCTTCAACTGATTCTTCAATATGATTTCTCAAATGGTTCCTCACAGATGACTTCAGACTTGATTCTTCAGATGCTTCCCCAACTGATTCTTCAACATTGATTCCTCAAATTTAACGCAAATTTAAAGCAAATTTAAAGTATTTAGAAGTCAAGTGAGTCATCAACTGATTCCTCAAATGAGTCCACAAGTGATTCCTCAAGCGATCCGTCAAATTGATTCCCCAAGTGAGTCCTCATATGAGTCCTCAAATGAATCCACAAATGTACGAGACAAATGCTTCTTCAACTGATTCTTCAATATGATTTCTCAAATGGTTCCTCACAGATGACTTCAGACTTGATTCTTCAGATGCTTCCCCAACTGATTCCTCAACATTGATTCTTCAACATTGATTTCTCAAATTTAAAGCAAATTTAAAGCAAATTCAAAGCAAATTTAAAGTATTAAGAAGTCAAGTGAGTCATCAACTGATTCCTCAAATGAGTCCACAAGTGATTCCTCAAGCGATCCGTCAAATTGATTCCCCAAGTGAGTCCTCATATGAGTCCTCAAATGAATCCACAAATGTACGAGACAAATGCTTCTTCAACTGATTCTTCAATATGATTTCTCAAATGGTTCCTCACAGATGACTTCAGACTTGATTCTTCAGATGCTTCCCCAACTGATTCCTCAACATTGATTCTTCAACATTGATTTCTCAAATTTAAAGCAAATTTAAAGTATTAAGAAGTCAAGTGAGTCATCAACTGATTCCTTAAATGAGTCCACAAGTGATTCCTCAAGCGATCCGTCAAATTGATTCCCCAAGTGAGTCCTCATATGAGTCCTCAAATGAATCCACAAATGTACGAGACAAATGCTTCTTCAACTGATTCTTCAATATGATTTCTCAAATGGTTCCTCACAGATGACTTCAGGCTTGATTCTTCAGATGCTTCCCCAACTGATTCCTCAACATTGATTCTTCAACATTGATTTCTCAAATTTAAAGCAAATTTAAAGCAAATTCAAAGCAAATTTAAAGTATTTAGAAGTCAAGTGAGTCATCAACTGATTCCTCAAATGAGTCCACAAGTGATTCCTCAAGCGATCCGTCAAATTGATTCCCCAAGTGAGTCCTCATATGAGTCCTCAAATGAATCCACAAATGTACGAGACAAATGCTTCTTCAACTGATTCTTCAATATGATTTCTCAAATGGTTCCTCACAGATGACTTCAGACTTGATTCTTCAGATGCTTCCCCAACTGATTCCTCAACTTGATTCCTCAAATGATTTCTAAAGAATAATATAATACCGTCGCGTCGCGCCCGCCTGAAACGAAATAAGAAAACCTGAAAAGAGCAGAGCAGAGGCCTACCTAACCTCAGGACACCTGCTTGGGTCCTGAGGGGTCCCCTACCTAGCCTCAAGGACACCGGTCTGTCACTTGAGGGTTCCCCTACCTAGCCTCAGAGACAGCTGTTTGCCGTCTTGAGGGGGTTAATTGGAAATTAATTTTCCCGAGAAATGTATAGTTTGGTATGCATGCTTTCAACCGAGAACCGAAGTGAGTAAGGTAAAGAAATAAAAGAACAAAAATTCTTACTGATTGTTTTTGTATGCACCGAAGTGCCTTAGCCTGCATTTTTGTTCCACGTAACTGGAAAGCTGCAGACATTGTTGGACCTCTTCTGGTCATCGTACGAAAAACACTTTTGGGCCCTTACACATATGCGAGAGACATGGTGGGTCGTGAGACCACTTTCAGCCTCCTCCCAGAGGGACTAAGCCACCATATCAGCTCACATTTTCACTTTCACTTACACAAACACACAATACAGGAGCAGGAGCAGGCACAGGAGCAGGAGCAGGAGCAGTAGCACGAGCTGGAGCTTGGTTTCTGGACTTGTCCGCTTCAATCGATGTCTGCTTCAACGGCAATCGCGGTCCGCCGAGCAATGTGTCGATCGAAAACCGTCTTCTTCTTTCTTCTTTTTAATGCATTTTATTTTGGAAATATCAGTGAATTATAATCTCAAAACGAGATAAAATGCTTAACCTGGTCATGTATTTACATATTTTATATCTAACTTACTGGCTCTGGGCGAGCATCGAAAACCGTCTTCAGCTGCTTCCATATTCTCAATGACTCGCCTCTTTATATGAAACGCTATTCTCGCGATCGATTGCGACCGAAGCCAAAAGGCCAAAAAATGCTTTGCAGCAAACTTCGAGAATTTCCGACTAACCAAACGGCTAACAACGAGAATAAATGGCCAAGGAATGCATATGAAAGACACGTGCACGTAAGACTTAATCTAAGAACGCAGCTGCATTAACGAGATTCTGCGCTGAAACAGAAGGGAAAAGATTAGAACCCTACCTATCCTCGGGAGCACCTGCTGTGCTCCAGAGCGGTCCCCTACCTATCCCCAAGCACTTCTGTTTGAAGCACTCAAGGGGTCTCCCTACCTATCCTCAGTGACACCTGTCGGGTCGGCTGAGCGGTCCCCTACCTAACTTCAAAGAGACCTGTTCCTGTTTGGCTCTCGAAGTCCTACACCAAGTCGCGAGCCAAACCTATACAGACTTCTCCACGCAGAGAGCATTTTACCACCGCCACAAAAAACAAAAAAAAAACAACCGCCTTTATCCTCCCGCCCGAATAACGCAAATGTACTAACAGCGATAAAAGCTTTCTACGTGGCTAAGTCTGCAATTTCTAAGCCCTAGATCTTTGCACAAGAAATTTGAAAAATCGACAAAAGTGGGAGAATTTTTTGGAAAATTAAGAAAATTTCGTGTTTAAGCTGTCTACCTAGCTATCTCCCTCCTAAATTGTCTAAACCTACTCTTGATCTGCGTTCGAGCAAAACCAAAAATTGTGCAAAGATATTGGAATGAAGTAATTACACCGGACTAGCAAAAAAAAAAGCAAAACATTCTGAGTCCCTACCTATCTAAGCTAAGTGCCTGACTAAGTATCTCCTACTTAAAGTGACTATTCCCTGTCTAAGGACGGCCCTATCTATGCCTAGCTCTTTGGCTGTCCAAAGATTTACTCAAAATCTGCATCGCATCTAGCTATCCTAACTAACCTGTCTAACCTAACCATCCTGTCTAAGGTATTCTACCCGATCTGTTGATGTCCTTTGATAGAAACAATCCAGGGGGAACAGACATCCCGGAACCAAGTGCATGCATACCCTCAATTAAAGTTTATTTTCAAAGGCAAGTAACGATAGTCCTGGCCCGTGATAAGGACAGAGATTCCCAAGTGTTTTGAACGAAATTTCTAAGCCCTAGCTATGCCTAATCTAAAGAAACTAAGTCTGAGGTCTTGCATTGAAAAATATCAGAAAGAAAAGCGTTTGCAACGATTGCAAGGAAAGTGTCGAACAACTAAGAATTAATTAAGCAATTTAAAAAGCAACGCGAAGCAAGTCAAAGCCTAACAGAAGCTCCTTAAGCTAAGTTTAAGATTAAGTTGAGTCGCGAAGTATACTAGAAACCTCAGACACTTCTGTACAAATGGAGCTTCTGTGTTTTTCTTAATACAAAAAAAGAAAAATATAAATAAATATGTTCAGGAAACGGCTTGCTTCTGTTGGACCGCTTGTGGTCATTGTCGAACTGCATTCCTGCATCTTTTCTGATCAGCAACGAAAAAACAAAACACTTTTGGGCCCTTACACAAATCGCAAGAGATGTGGTAGATCGTGAGACCACTTTCAGCCTCCTCCCAGAGGGAAGAAGCCACCACATCTGCTTGCAACACACAACACTTCACCACTGCTAATCTGGTTCTTTGGATATTTCTAAAGCGCTGCCTGCCATACAGGATCTTGAGGAATACAGCAGTCAAACACCATCGCGAATGTCTTCGACAGCGAGGAGAACCCGAAAGGATCTCGAATTTCTTAAGTCTCTACAGAACCGACTATAGCAGCCATAAATTCAAGAAACGTCTGAAACCGAAGACGAAAGTGGATCACGATCAAAATTCAAATCGAGTTCCAAATCGCAGACGAAACCAGAATCAAAATCGAGGCAAAATCTTCTTCACCTGGCCCCTGAAGCGAGGTGCACATTAAGGAAACCTTGGCCATTACCAATCACCTCAGACGAAGCAGTGAGGTTTTCTTCGAACTTTGCGGACACGAAATTGCAATCAAAAGCAAGTTTTTAATCCGAGGATGAATTAAGTATCAAAAGCGCGACTAAACGAACACTATCTCGAGGACAAAACTGTGCCCAAATCAAAAGCCACAAAATAGACCGAAATCTAGAGATCGTTCTCAGTTTGGAGGAAGACCGATGAAACCGATGAAACCGATGAAACCGATGAAACCGATGAAACCGACGAAACCGACGAAACCGACGAAACCGACGAAACCGACGAAACCGACGAAACCGACGAAACCGACGAAACCGACGAAACCGATGAAACCGACGAAACTGATGTCCCGGCAATAAAAGATTTTCCCCAAACTAACCCCAGGAGACAGAAAAAATTCACGTTAAGTAGAAGAGGCTCGAAAAATTAGGGATCCATTCCAAAGCCCCTTGTGCAAAGCTAAAGCTCTAGAATGAAAAAAAAAATGTTTCTAACTTAAGAGCGTTCGCTGTCTATACTAATCTACGCAGAAACTCAAAAATCACTCTAAGAAGCGCCGAGGGGCTGTTCTCGAACTGCCACAGAATCAATCAATAGTTCTAAAAGCCGATCGCGCTTAAATCAATTTGAGTTCCTGCACAAAAACGAACAAAGCCAAAGCACCCGTTCGTTGTCTACTCTACTTCAAAGCGAAGCCATTCTCGTCAACTCCAGCTCGTCTAGCTGCAACCACCAACTTCGGTGAACTATAACCTTACACCGAGAAGTGGGAGCGTCGACGAGCACGAAGGAGAAGTCTTCCGACTACAACTAACTACTGATGCTTACTGCGAGATTTCGAATAGTTGCTAAACCTGAAATCAACTACAAGAAAGAATCTACAGAGAGGTAACCCAAACATCTCTAAGAAGCTCCGTATGACATTCAAACTGCCACAAAATAAATTAATAGTTCTGAAAGTCACGCTAAAAGGAAATCTGAGTCCCTCTGCAATCTACACTACGAAGGGGGCATACGATTGTCCGTCTTAACTCGAAGGCAATCATCTATTTGCTATCTTGGAGGAGCACCAGTTTGTTTACAGTCACGAGCAACAACGGCGGAGGCAACTTCACATGAAGAGTTGAAGGCCCAGACAGGCTTAGAGGATGGCGCTTCCGATCGCTACGAACGAACAGGATGTTGTGTATCTTAATTTGATGCATATCATCCGTCCGTCGTCTACTCTACTACTCTACGAGGGAAGTCTCAGTTCAACGTAATTCAGCGGAAGTCGAAGGAGAACACTTCTGACTCATATGATCGAACAGGATGTTGTCTATCTTAATTCGATGCATATCATCCGTCCGTCATCTACTCTACATTTCTACAAAATGGATGTTGTCTATCTTAACACTCAATCTACAGCGCGCGGATCAAATGACCCAATTAGATTTTTTTTTTAAACGTTCTTGCAACTACTATCCCACCACCATAAAAAGAACGTAAGTTTGCTAATTCTTGTAGCTTTGGATTGGGCCACTGACCGTGCGGTAGTTGTAGTGTCATTACGATGCATATCATCCACTTAATAAACTACTACGAGAGAAGTGTCCATTCCATTCTAACTTCGTTCGACTGAATGCGCTGAATGGCTTCCAACTACTACTAACGAACAGGATGTTGTCTATCTTAACTTGATGCACATCATCCGTCCGTTGTCTACACTACGTTTGCGAGGGAAGCGCCTTTTCAACTCTCGCCGCACGAGCTCTATTCAAGCATCTTCGGTGAAGTGCAATTCCGCACGACGAGCCCATTGCGCAAACAAGCCTGATGCTATCAACCACAAGACTGGCAAGGGAAACTAAATACTACTAGGGAACTAAATACTACTACGGAAGTAAATACTACGACTATCATCACGACTCGCCCGGAAAGTTGGACCTAAGACAAAAGAAAAAAAAAACTGAAAGTAGAAGAACAAACCTGGAAAACGATGAAACAAACAGACCTGAAAAGAGAGAGAAGTGAGAAAGCCCTACCTAACCCAAGAACACCTGTTCGTGTGTTGAAGAAGATTAAGAACCTAAGATTCGACGAAGCGCGCCTGCCCGCATCATGCTAGCATGTAAATTTTCGACGCGGGAGTCATGACTCAAACGAATGTATATGTATGTGCGCATATATAATATGTAAATATATTAAAAAAAACTATTGTGCATAGAAAAGAAATACTTAAGTATACTCATTTGAGCAGATCCCACCAACCATGAAGCCACTTGTAGTCCGCTTCTGTCCGGCACCTTCAACCATGTCAGCTACCATCCAGAAAGAAGGCACCACCAACCATCTCAGGCACCCTCGAAGACGTCAGTCAATATCAACTATCGCAGATGTGAGGTAGCATCGCAGATGTGAGGCACCATCGGAGATGTGAGGTACCATCGACCATGTCATCCACCATCCAGGAAAGGAGGCACCATCAACCATCTCAGGCCACATCGAAAACATCAGACACCAGCATTATTGCAGCCACCATTAACCATCGCAGATGTGAGGCATCATCGCAGATGTGAGGCATCATCGCAGATGTGAGGCACCATCGACCATGTCATCCACCATCCAAGAAGGGAGGCACAATCAACCATCTCAGGTCACATCGAAAACATCGGACACCACCATTAACCATCGCAGATGTGAGGCACCATCGAACACTTCTGCCTCCATGGACCATATCAGCCACCATCCAAGAAAGGAGGCACCATCAAACATCTCAGCCACCATCGAAGATGTGAGGAACCACCGACCATGTCAACCAACATCGAAGACGTCAGTCACCATTCAAAACATCAGACACCATCAACCATCTCAGCCACCATCGAAGACGTCACCCATCATCAAAGACATCAGCCACCATCAAAGACACCAACCATCAACCATCAGACATCACTGGTGGGTGGTGGTGACCCCAACATGCACCCGAGGACATGAGTACCTGGGAAAAAAAATCAGTAGACCCCAATTACCTCCGATGTACACTCTAGGACAACTCACGACAGACTAAACTCGCTCCCGCGCCTGGACCCCCTTATATACCCTCGGAGCGGCCTCTCCGGCCGCTCTTAATTTTCCGATATTTTTTCCCTTTTTTCACCTTTTTCCCTTTAAATTTTTGTGTTTTTCGATATTTTGGCTCTTTTATTGTATTTTTCGCACTGTCGGAGACTCAAAAATTGCTGCGGCCATATGCAGGGAGATCTGCCTAGTGATCTTAGCCATTTTTGAAAACATTTTTAGGTGATTTGTGACAATTCGAAGTGGTTTTTGGACATATTCCTGAAATCTGAGCAGATCTTAACACTTACTTTGGGACCTGGAAACACCAAGACTTACATATATACGGAAATCGTGGCGTAATCTATTGTTTTGTGCAGTTGACGGAATGACATGAATAAATATAATGACCTTTCTTTCAAAAATAAAACGTTTTCCTTTCCCTACACTCTTTTTTTCGAGGCATTGATCAGGGCCAGTGGCAGGTGCCTTCAATGGGTTTGCCACACAACACACACTCAATGGAACTTTGTCATCTCATGTGGAGGTGATGTGAACAGTCTACTAAGATCGAACGAATTTGATTCTCCTAGACCTTGTGGGGTTTTCTTAAGTCAGAAGTCCAAGCGAATGTGCCACAAGTCACAGAGACTTTCTTCCTTTATACCTTCGACTCGCTCTGTGCCTTGAATTCGGACACTGAAGGCTACTCGCAGTGGAGTGCCTTACTCTTCTCTGAGCAGTGATGACCACTTTGTTGTACGAAGACGTTTTAAAGATGAAGAACTCTGCATGGCGGTTGGCAATTGGGTGCCACTTCAGCTTGCTACCGCTACCGTAAACCACTTCATCCCCATCACCATAGTAACATCCCCTCTCAATATATACATCCTCTTAAGATAATCATTTCTTACACCAATTTGCCCCTTTCTCAATCTCCCCTCTACCACCCACATACAAATAAGCTTATTGTAGATTGTTGTATTTAAATACAACATCTGCATCTACTCCTTTATTACGCGCATATCCTAATCATATATTTGGTAATATTTCATCACGAAATTAATTCTATTTAATTGCAAACATAAAGGTCGTAGTACAGGATGCAATGCAACGTATATTCTTCGTAAGGACACAAACCCTTCTAAGGGCAATTTCAATGGATCATTAATATCTCTGCCAAAATGTATGCAACAGAAACATAAAATAATTTTCAAGAAAAATATATTTCTAAGAATTCGGCGTTTTTTTTATATGGACTTTTTTCAGTTTTTGAACACGAATACCGTCTAAACTAAGCCGATTAGACCCCCCCACCCATACAATTTTTTCTTAGTCTCATTAAGATCTACAAAACTGCATCACTCAATTGAGGGGCCGCAAGTATCGGAATCATGCCCTCATAGCAATAAGAGTTATAAAAGATATTCTTCTCCAAATTCAAGAATCGAAACTGGGACCTTGGAATTACCTGGCATTCCTTTTGAATTGGCTTTTAATAATAACCTCTCGAATTAATTCTTAAAAGTGTGCTCTCCGATGCGATATTTTCATTCTTGTTTAACAGTTAATATACTTGTACCTCAGAGACAATTTAATTTCTACGGTTCTTGCCACACACAATACCGCGACAAACCGTATTTAGTGTTCTTGTTCTTCAAGAGAAATTGGGCCACATCATATGTGTGTTTCTGCGAACCGCGACGTCGCTTTTTATGCCAGAATCTGAACGCAACTATCAAGTATGTATGTACATATGTGCCCGATACGCAAGTGCGCAGTGGAGAATTCCATGAACTTGGGGATCATAAAGTCACTTGGGTTCAGAAAATATATTTGCTTTTGTTCTTAGGGGTCGTTTGTTGTACGAGTATGTACTTCGTACTCGTTGTGCGTATCGTTATGGATAGGTGTACATATTCATTTTCTGAAATGTGGAATCATCAGACCAAGCACGTCCAAGCGATACACATAATGAGTTATGCAAGACAATATAATGAACACAACACATTGAACTTAGTTTCCTTAACTCCTGACCGCAAAGACGTGAAGAGTCTTTTGGTCAGCCGTTGGGTTGATTATGGATATTTTCTAGAGAATAAAATACATAAATTTGCTTTGATGATGGGACTTGCAGCGTTTATCAGTAACATGCATAAATTCTCCTTCGTTATTTCAGATTTTTTGCGTTTTAATCGGAGCTTTCATTTTGTCAAAACTGGATTTTTCAATTGCTGCAATTAGTAGAAGTTATAAATAGTTGACAATTAGTACTACCAACATGGGCCACTCTGTACTAACGTTTGTGAAACTCCTAGGTAACAATTGTAAACGAACTCCGTCACTTTGATATTTGGCTTAAATTGAAGTTCCGTATCGGTGGGATAAATTAATTTAATTTAACAACACCCCACTTATTTAATGATTAAATTTGAATAAATTTTTACTTCTCGAAATTTTATCTTCAATTATTTTTTGAAGATACTGACTTGCAATTCCTTAACCGTATTTATTTACACACTTATCGGATCAGTGGTCCTTGATAAGTCTGAACTATCTTCCATTTTTGACGAGGGCACTGCTTTCAAGCCAAGTTACCCTAACGTGCACGATCACTTGTTTTTACCTGTTTTCTCGAACCTAGTTGTGAAATTCAAAGTTGCTATTTCAGTCGGGAAAAGTATGCCTGCAGACTACATCCACTTATTTACAAACTTGTAAATTTCATAAAAAAGTAATATATAATTTCTCTACTCCATAAAAACAACTCGTTGAATATGGTGCATACCTTTGCGAATAAATCTTCTTATTATCGACTGTTTAAGCTGTCCCCAGGATCAAGGTATCTTAAAGAAGTAACAATTCGGACATGGACGCATTTTCTACTAGCTACTACGATACTGCTTCGCCCACTGGACAATTCGAAGAGTTCGTCGAGCGTCCACAGACACCGTCCGCCGAAGAAAAACGAAAATGTTGTCAACTTTCTGATTTTCTATTAAAACTGGAGCTAGGCAATTCGTGTCGGCTTTAGACAAGGTACTTAGATCTTCACTCATGGGGTACAAAGAGAAAAAATGAGCCCATTTAATCAGATGGAAGATCTTGAAAACGCGGACATCGATGCGATTATCTCATAAGAGCTCTGATCTTCAGGATAATCTCAACAGGATTAGTAACTGCTCCCAAAAAGTCGGAATAGAAATAAATACAGCAGAATTGGGTCCCATTGAAGTTCTAGTCAGTTTCCCGCCAAAACGAAACTGCCCATATTCAACTCAAACGTAAAGTATTTCCTATTTTATCGGTTCCATTTCAGTTAATTTGTTGAGGCTCTGCTCCGCTAAGGGGTCACGAAAACAAGTAGTAGTAGTATAGTAGAAGTAGATTTTTCATATAAATATCCAATCAAACAATATCTATTTTTAATTGAACTTATGTGCATGAAAAAATTCAACGCTTATAATGCAGGGCGCGATAGTGTTTATGACCTCACGCAGTCATAATTGCGCGAGAAATCTCAAGTTCTTAACCGTGCATATTCTTGGCGCAATCTTGAATGAACAACATTTACTTCTTGGTGCCTAAGACTCATCGTGATTACAAACACGCCGTTTGCTGCATCCCACCTGAATGACAATTAGGTCAAGGCATGCTCTGTTTAATTAAACCTGACGTTTAGCTCCCCAGCAGAAAATCGCGTCGCCGCGTCGGCGCTCTATTCCTTTGGTCCTTTTATGGCTGCCATAAGGCGCCATTGGTTTCGCTTGCCTCAAATAATTTAAATGCTCATGCATAAAATTTATCGGTCGCCTCAAGTCGCGTTTATAATAAAAGAGTTTCCGAACGTCTTTACTTGCATGCGTGAGCTAAATTCTGAAAGGGAAACCCACAGAGGAGAGCAATTGCCGTGCCCAAGTGATTCTTCAACTTAAACAAATGGGTTCTCTCCCATGGCGGTGCGGCGGCACTCAGCGAAACGAACGAAGCCGGCGACCACAGATACGTGCGTCGTCTGGACGAGTAGGAGTCGGACATTGTGTCTACGCAACTGTTTGACTTTGACTACATTAAATGCATTCCTGTTCTCATCGCACCAGAGCAGCCAGAAACCACGAGAACGTGTAAATTGTTTGCGCCTGTGCCCTTATTGTGCAACAATTCACACAATTCACCAGCGGATGGGTAATGGGCGTCATTATATTATTGTTTCGGGGCATTTTAGGTGGGGGCTTCGAATGAGTATATGGGATCACCCATATGTGTTGGTCATTCCACTCCGGAGTGTGGATATCCTGCCTGGGAAAGGGTTTAGTTGGTGAGTCTGTAATGGATGTGTAGTACGTCGAGCATAATGGTGAGCATTACTAAAATTTATTACCTTGACATGCTACATATAGGCTGCGGGAGCTTCAATTTAACAAGAGTGCACTCTTTGGTAATGTGTAATTACTCGTAAAGTCATTACTAAAATATCGCGGGCAAGGATAATTAGCTTGTGGATTTTATTATCGAGCTAAGTGACAATCGTTTTAAGTGAATATTTTTTTCATTTGCGGGCATACACAACCTGATATACGGTTTGCAATTTAGGGTAAAAGGTCAACATTACTATTAGAACAAAATAACATAGGAAGATCAGCGAATGATTTAATGATTTAATTTGTGGTTCACATATTTTTTATTTAGAAACAGATTTTACTCACCTACAACACTTTAAGCGGAAGCTTGATAATGCTGTTTAATAAATGTACCGTAATTGTAGGAATATGGTACAACTTTTGTCTACAAGTTGGTCTAAATAGCGTTTGCAGAGTAAGAACCTTATTTGAAAATAATAGATTAAAATAAATCGGCATCGAGATTTTATCCATAGTCCAGCGACCCATTAAGCGTTTACAAATGTTTTCTTCTCAACTTCGAGCGTTTCAGCGGCTTGGCGTGCTAAAAGGTTTGTGTATCAGCAGCAAATGGACTATATGACTGCTCTACGCGCTCCGATGGAGCATAATGTGAATGTATAGTACTCTATACTCAATCCATTGTCCGATGATGCAGAAATGCGTGATACTTTGTCGAATATTTTTCTCCAATAATTGCGATTATGTATGTTAACATTAATTAAATATGAGCTTTATATATATGTACATATCAAACTATATTCTGTACACACAATTTGCAATTTCAATAAACGATGTAATAAATATTTCCACTGAAATGATATGATACGCATTTTTTGCTCTGAACACTTCCACTGCCAATGTCCTTACCAATCATTATATCATCAAATCAAGTGCTATTCAAAAGAAAAAACTTTATTGTGCCTTCAGGAAAATGGAGTGCTCCTTTGTTTTCTTAATACTGCAAAGTAGTTCCAATCGTCAAGAAAACAGAAATTATAAAATAAACAAATTTCCATTTACTTATTGCAAAAAATTTAATATAAAGTATATATCAGTCAGTGTGCTTACAATAATATGTATACAATTACAATTAACAAATAAAACAAACCATCAACTTATTTCATTTCGTCTACTCCCACGCCACCTACACGAAGAAATTCAAAAAAGAAACCTTCATAATATCAAGAAGGAGACCGATTTTCTTCCCAGTCCAACTGAACAGTCTAACGTCTACAAAAATATTTAATAACTTAATCCACTAGTTCACATTAAATCCTAAAAGCTTGCTTCACTACCATAAGATGTCTACATATCTCGTATAAAAGTATAAAAAATGTGTGAATCTATCGAAATCGAATACATCCAACATCCACTATACATATATTTTTGTCGTTTTCTTCCAACGAGCAGTGTGAGCTGTATGATAGTTGTGTAGTAAGTAACGATGTCAATGTTCGTTGGCCTTTGTCCTTCAAGGAGTTATATTCCTGTAGTAGGTAGCTTTTTTGTGATTCCCCTTGATTATATAGAAGCCCTTAGGTTTTCCATTGCCCGAGAAGTATTTGTTGAAACTGTTCTTGTTGACTGCGTTCGACGGTACGTAGTACGATGGCGACTTCCTCTTCAGTGATTTTTTATTCTCAGTGTTTGACTTGCCGTAGGATTTTTCGATTGTCTCATTCTCCCAGGGCTTGGTCCATGTCGGAATGTTTTTTATGTCGATCAACTCGTCCTTGGAGCGTAAAGTTGAGAAACGTGAATCATCAGAGAGTATCTTTCTGAGGACCGGCAAATTCCAGTGGTAGATGCGACTTGGCTTTCCGTTCGAGTTGAAATTAAACGAAACCTTGAAAGAAACAATTTTTTTTATTTTTCCTACTTGTGGAATGGTCAAGACGGCGTAAAAATGGATATAATGAGAACTATAAATAAACTCGATGGCTGCTACTTTAGAACGTGGAGTTTTACGTGTGCGAATTAACATTTCCTCTATACAGCCTTTGTCCACCAATGAGACGAAATTTGTCTTCCCTTTATCTGGGAATATGTGTGAGTATTGCTTCTTTGAGTTTCTTATTACGTGATCTATACGGTTAAGTGTGAAAACAAAATACGTATTGTACTCGTATTGGATTTTCGAAAGAGTAACAATTGTCGGAAGAAGACACTGCAATTTACTAACTGCCTCTGATAATTACTATTGTATCTGGCAATGCCTAAATTTAATTTTGTTACAGTCGAAAAGTTTTTTGCGTATACGTATTGGAAAACAAATCGGAATATTATCGCTGTTGTTTTTTTCTTGTTATAAAACAAGTAAGACAGCGTTTAAGGCTGCTAAAATTATGAAGTTTACAGGGACAATGACGTAAATTGAAAAACAGCAACAACAGTTTGCTTTTAATGTTAAAGATGACCACGCTCATGTTCAATCAAGGAAATAGCCGATAAAATCATGAAAAAATTAGCATTAAAAAAAGTAGGATGTTGCTATTGGATTAGGTATACATTATCAAACAGTTATCAACCTTTTAAAGAAACCTGATTACACAAAGCAGATCGATGTTTTAACGTAATTAACAGTGAAACGTTTTATAAGCCGCGATTGCGAATCACGCTAAGACAGAACGAAATCGAGTCCTTTCTGAAATTTATGATTAAGAGCAATGAAGAGGAGATCGCGTCCCACAATAATATGAGAATAAGAATGTGCAGAATGTACTATCAAATGAAATTAAAATTGCCAGAAGTACATATCACATTTAACAGCAATTTAGCAACAATCCCTTACTGACATTTTTCAAACAACAGATATAGTAAAAGGTAAACTTTAAAATAGATAGACTGGACTGCTTACATTTAACATAGTAAAAGGCGACCGACAATTTGCTCTAGAATTAAAACTTTAAATTTTTATTTTAATGAAATGAAATGAGAGTGAACCACGTGCAAATAAATTGAATTGTATATTATTGGCACGCAATTATAAAAAGACAAACAAATAAAATATTTGGCATTGTTAAGAAAATCTAAGGTTGCATTGTTGAGTTGGGCACAATTTTAATGATAATACCAGGAAGAAAATTATATGTATGAAATATGTTCGTTTAGTGGTGTCTTCTATAAATTACCTTAGCACGACGAACACAGACTATATATCTACATACATATGTATATACATACCATTAAGCGTTCTTGGTCTCAAGTGACACATAAACGTATGTATATGCACCTGCTAGCAAAAATTTGAACATGTCTTCAATTCGGATGCTAACGGACTATAAAAATTTCCCAGATTACTTTCTTGTCACATGATTCGTTTATTTTAATGTGAACACCTGTTGTCCGCAGAATATAAACGTGCCCCTTGACCAGAAAGTAAAACTCAAATGCTTCGAGTCTGACGTAACTATCTCCAGGAAATACGACATTGCAGCCTTAATGCCCTGTGCGTCAAACACTCATAATGTAAGTGACTATAACAAAAACAAAAAAAGAAATAATTCGACGGAGGGTCTCTCAAATGCACCCAGCATTGAATATACTCTTGGTACTTGTTGACTCGCCATGCCCTGAGTTGAACGATCTGAGCATGTTTTATGAATTAAGTGAGGTCTTACCTTTTTCCCGTTACCATGATCCAAAGCGTTGTTCTTAGCCATGCTGTCCGAGATGATGCTTGCCTTCGGACTCGTGTAGTAGTATAGGTTCGGTGGCAATTTTATTATAAACATGTGTGAATCATCGGGCGATGCATGACGCCGTGATTCCACGGCCAGACGTTTCCGGTTATGACTGTTTGGCGCGCGAACTTTTGTAAGGCCTAATTTACTGTGCGTGCGAGAGAAAAAAGAAAAATGCAAGGTGGAAGCAAATGGAAAGAAATACATAGATATCGAAGCGAGGGAATGCAACAAATTGTTCAAATTGTTGGCTGGCGTGTAACTTACTTAAGCAATTTTTTATTAAGGACGTGTGGACTCTTGTCAGTTTTCATTGGTTTCCTTGATGACTCTACTACCTTAAAGCTTGTTGTTGACTTGATGTCACGGGTTTCATCATATGCAGATATAGATGAACTCGTTTTATCATCATTAATGCTGGATAATCCGTGAACAGATAGATTCACAGACGCTAGGCAGCATATACTGAAAGAAGAAGGAAAATGTTATTGCTTTAATTAAAAGGAACACTACATCTCCTCATGTGTAAATCTCATTAGTTTTCTTGTATTTAAAAACTTGCTGCTCATGAAATAAGATTCTATGAGCAAAAAAAAAACAAATGATGTGTTGCAATTTTTGTGTGCGAGACTGTTGGAATTAGTTCAAATCGCTTGTGAATGATAAAGCACGTGCTTTGTATTAATTTCTCTTTAATAAAGAAGCCTTTGTGTGTCATATTTCGCAAGCCTCCCATGTTGTCATCCAGTGTCATGCCTGTGGCAGGAGTATCACATCTTATCCACTTGGAGCGTATTTGTACACGTGTAGGAATGCATGTTCTCGATTGCCAACAGATAACATCGAAGTTAACTGCTGATTATGCCACTTCTGGCAACTACAAGTTTCTCTACCTCAAAGCATCTAAAGAGGGGGCGAAATAAGATTACAATGGCCCCCTGGTGTGGAATTCGAATTATGTTTAAATTCTAAATTATACCCAATTGACGAGCACAAAAACGCTGAGACATTAATGCCCGAGAATCTCATTGCATAAAATAGTTTCATACATAATTCATCAGAAGTTAAATAAATACCAAGACGTACTTCTGTTCCCGGTTTCGCAATGCGGAATTGTTACTTAATTAATTTTCCGCACGATTGTTCTACTTTGACAAAGGGGAAAGGAATACCGTGGCGCCATTGAATACATCAGACGTTCAGTAACTGTAATTAAATGTACCAGCAGATTGTGGATAGTTTTTATAATTTTTACTCGAAAGCAGATGAATTGAACGGTGGTCGCATCGAAAGAACCTGTGAAACGGAAAGAATCAATGAAACGTAAAACGATATCAGTTCTGAAGAACAAAGAAAGGTAAATTGGTATTGACATGCCAATAGAGAAATTCAACGCATTGTAGCGTCATGATTAAAAAACAATAGAGTCAAGATTTTGTTGATAAATTAAAATAGAAAAGAAGGTCAAACGATTGAATGAAATGGAGTGACCCAGAAACGGATCAATATAGCCAAAAATTAAAAGATGTTTTTCTTAATTTTACCTTATTTATAATGCTATGAACATTGGACTGGACACTGCTCCAATATTACTGAAAGAAACCATAGTTTGGCAATTATTTTCTTATAACGTTTTACACATTGACCAGAGTAGAATTGGACCTAACGATTGAAACACTACTAGCGAAACCCAGTCGGCAATGTAAGTGGTGTAAAACAAATCTTAAAATAACACTTGTCATACAACATTGTTCGAAACAAAGGATGCCTTATTGTTTCGGTATTTTAATGAAAATAAATTGTATGAGCAGACATTTAATTCACAAAACGATTAATTTCTTAAGCATGAACCCCAAGATCATATTTTATTCTAGGCTCCTCACCAAAGCGATACCTTATAAAGTCGGTTTTTAAAAAGAAATAGGGCGTTTATAGGTCCCCTCTTTGTTTCCCCTTTCGATTTGTTATGTAAGTGGATCAAACACCCACTACTTCCAAGCAGAATTAAATATTAAATTGCAAGGAAAGTGACCTGAATGGGGCGCAATTTGCTCAATACGAGTAGTATACAAGAGTTAAGTGTAGTCCAGAAACGAAAACTATCACTGCTTGTTGTGAAACTTAATATGTTTCATACGATCTTAAAATATTCAATATTTGCCAAGCTCCCTTCCTAATTTTACCATCACTATCGTTTGCAGTTACTGAATGAATTTACTTTCTCCGCTTGTGACAATGCACTTGAATCATTTACGAACTTTGAAGATTACTTTCGTATACCTACTTCGTGCCGCCCATGCCCTTAATTGATGTCGGTACCCCCCATACCGCAGCCACTTTGTATGTCCCCCTGTTTGATGAGCTCAAATGTCCATCAATCATGACCATACCATATGTTGAGGAATCAAAACAACAAGGAATTAATTTAATCCCTTTCCCAGCTTGTCCTTTATAAAACAAAGACCCTCAAGAGGTAAATACGTGAAATTTACTAAGGGTTTCGTTGCAGTCACGGAAGCCAACATCACCACCAACTCATTTGGGAGGCACTTCCAAGCACAAAAGAATAGCAACTCATTTCATGGGCATACCCCTAAGAGTAAATATACTACATGCTGTCGAAATACTTAAAATTCCGTCCTCTATCAGTCGAGGGTTAAACTCTGAAAATTATTTTGGCAAACGGACAAAATCAATATCCACAACTCCACGTGTCCACGTGATGAATGCAGTGTTGTCTGCTCTCCCATATCTAAATTAAATCTCTGCAAAGCATTGACTTGCACGCATTACCGCATCCGGCTACGGGACAGCGGAATAAAAATGAACGATTGTTCGTCTGTTTGCCGAAACAGAATATTGCCAAAACAACCCCGAGGCACATGGCCGGAATGAAAGAAATCCCCCGGCTTTTGTGAGGTGCATGAACAAAAGACTCGCCGCCGCGCCACGTCGTAATACTTTGTTTCGTTGTATGTTTTTTTTTTCTTTACTTTTTTTGAAGTGATGAATTTGGTTTCAGGGCCAACATACGGATAGGTTAAAGAAGGGCGCCAATTTTAGTTGATACTTTATTTTGTCTATTTTAAAGTGATACTCCTTAATTAAAATGGGATATGTAACCAAACCAACCCCCGTATCAGCGAAGCTCTCAGTTATATATTTAATCAGTCAGTTCAAATCGACAAATTGTTGTATATTTATGCATTGCGGGATGATACTTTAAGGGTTTTCGATAAACAGGCGTTAAATGATCTATAACCATACTTTTCTTGCATATTTGAAAGAGTTTGAGTTGGTGATTTTTATTGGAAACTATTGGACTTATACTTGATTATTGATTTTTAAATTGAATATTTGGGTATTCATGATTTTAACCTAAGATCAGTTTACTTAAATAAATCACAAGGTAAGTTTCTTGACGGCCAATCCTGAAAAATGCATTGAAACAAAACAAATTGAGGATCGCTTTGCCGTAAGATATAAATGTCAGTCTATAAGCGCAATGTACAGATTAATTGAATATTTTAAAATAATGGTTTTGCTAGCTTAGAACTTGTCCTATGTCCTGTCTGATTTGTTGTAAGAAACATACATATGTTCAACATAGTGCCGATTTAAATTGTCTTGGAATTAAAATGAGTCCCAAACGACGGGACTTTCATATGTGAGTTGCTATTCCCAACCAGCTTAACGCTGGATCCAAATTTTCAAAATAAATTTCACCTTTCATGTGCGTTTCCTTTTTAAGAGGATTTATATTATTAATTGAATTAGGTATGTCAAGTGTTTTTGTTTGGCTTTTTAGTTAAAGTTGTTTTGTTTAATGTCAAAGAAACCGTTAAAAATTGACACTGTTTCCTAAGCCATGTTGTGTGTCGTTAGGCACGATAATAGTAATTCTGACGTGGTTTTAGGGCATTTTTATAAGAAATACTGTGGTAATTATTTTGTATTCGACTAGATTCAATTTGTTGAAGTCTTACAAAAAATACTAAAGAGGTCAACAAGAACTCCTGTCATTATTTCTAATAAACTAAGCTGAAATCGTCACAATTGGGCGCGAATTAAATTCTCAACAATTCTCACTTAACTTTTGTTCTGCTTCAAAACAATTTCCTCCCCCTCCCATAAAAACAGTTAAAAACGAAAAGGAAGTGCAAACAAAAAAACCAAAAACACAAAAAACCAGAAAAATACTTGCTCCGCTGCACACCTTCTTATAGTGGATCACATCTTCAATTACAACACAGTTTGTGGCCCGACTCAAGCAATTCATTCATTATTCAACACTCAACACAACGGTATTTAAAGATCCATGAAACCTGGCACAAAGGATAATTTAGTTGAATTCAACAAAAACCAACCTCAAAAGATACAGCCTCAGGAAACGCATTGTACTTTTCCCACAGAGCACCGGTGGTCGTCAAGACAAAAGCTGAAACAATTACCCAAAGGAGTAAACAGAGCACACTCTTGTTGTTTGTATTTTTCAGTTCCAGATCCTTTCCTCCCACCTGAGCTGCAGCGAACTGAGTATTACTTCTTGAAACGATTTTGCTGCAACCGCGATATCACTTAAATCACAATTCACTTCCTCGTATTGACTGTGTCACCAACAAAGAGTCACGTTAACCCAGAGAATATTATCCCGTCCTACAACGGCACTACACATAACAAGATATTCCGCAGAAGAATGTCTACAATCGTCGTTCGGAACGGTTCACTTGGGTTTCAGTTTGAAATATCGCGACTACGCCTTCCTGGCAATCACTGAGGCTATGAAGATGCGATTCGTACGTAATTCATAGATACACCCGTGTATTCTCACAACAAACTGCTACGCTCAACGCGAATCATGCAACTAGAGACCAAATCACAAGCAGCGGTGTTCCAACACGTACGTTCTAGATAAAATCTCACCGAAGACTGGCTGCGTTGCGAACGTTGGTTGGTCTTTTGACTTCACCTGCACCAGCGACGACCACGATGACGGCAATAATGATAATGACGACGACGACGACGACGACGATGATGATGATGACGAACTCCTTCTGCACATAAACCACTCTGGATGGATGCGGCTCTTACTTGCGTCATGGCCGAGGCGCAGGCCTTTTATTCTATTCTATCGAACAGTGAGCGCAGAATGAGAGTTGAAAAAGGCCAATAATACGATGTCCCGAAGAGGAATATATGGACACTTGTCTCATTCGATGATGATGTGTACATTTAAGCAGTGTGACTGTAACTATGCTTCGCTTTCACGAGTCCAATGCCGGTGACGGCGAGGCAACTGTTTGTGCGGCGGCTATATATTTTTTTCATTTTTCGTGGACAACTTCGTAGAAATGGGTGCAGTCTGAGATACAGGAAAAAACACCTTTTTGGTGTTAAATTGTATAGGAATTATTTACAGACACTATAAATCTAATTGATTCAAGACAGGCACACCGTTGTTTTTGTTAGAATTTTCAGGGAAACTTTATTCCTCGAATGCAATTGACTTGCAGTTTACCGTCAAATTTTGTGGGATTTCTTGGTAGTTATAAACCGATGTGACAATGCTAACGTACATCTTAGCCTTGGGAAATTTATCGAAATTCATTGCGCACTCCCAGTTGGTTGATGTTTTTTATTTTTTTTATTTGCGCATTTGTTTTAAAAAAAAATTTTTGTAGTCTAATTACTTAATTCTAGGAAAATAGTTAAAACTAGCTTATTGAATCTTAACAAAAGTTTAAAATCTAACTTACTGACCCTACACAGGTGCTCTAAGCATCTATCTATTCTAGTTACAAGTGCCTTTGGGCATAATAGGCGATAAATTATTTATTTTCGTACATTTATTCATATATTTTAATTTTGTCCCAAGAAAAGAAAGAATAAAAACTTGGTAGTCTGGGTTCTTATGAGATAAACTTAACCTTGCTTGAAGTAAAACTAAACTAAAACTAAACTAAGAGCTACGTAACTATTAAAACTTACCTTTAAACTACTTAACTATATTCGTTGCATACGAACATGTACACCATAGTTGGTTGATGTCTCTCTCCACTTGTGTGCGCCATCTCAACGCCGTCCTCTGTGGCGTTGTCTCAATAGCTCCGATTCGAAGACTTTTTGGTCGTTGTATCCGAAGACGTTTGACCAGGCGCATGCCGCCATACAGCTTAGTCTCTCGATTTGGTCGATGTTGGACTTCCCTGGCCTGAAACCACACTGATAAGGGTCTATCAGGTTGTTGATGAACGGTTTCAGGCTTGTACGCGAAGTTACCCCCATATAAAAAAAAACTGTCCACCTTTCAACTCACACACAGAAACAATCTCTTGATGCAAGAGTTAATTGTGAAAGCATTTAAAAAAGTTAATGATGTCATTTGATAACATTTCCCTTACTCTCTTTCTTATGAATGAGATAGTAAAGCTTATAAAAAGTTGAAAGAATTGCAGTAAAGTAGTAAGTTACCCTTAAGGCGGTACACGAAGAATTGGCTTAGCTTTTTGGCAATCATTCATGTGGTGTACGCTTCACGTGTTATATGCGGACACAGTTTGAAACAATGAGAAAACAATGCTTTACAGAGTTTTAATAAAAAATTACATAAGGTTATACAATATCAATCTTTGTATTGTACAAATTAAAGTAGGTAATGGAGAAAACCATTATCACGAAACTTATTCATTTTTATTATTTTAAAATTTTGCATCTCTGATACAGACATACGTATGGCATAGCAAAGCTTGTTTTGTTAACGCCAAGAATACAGTTTCAACACCATTGCCCTTTCTTGCTTCAGTCACTGTCTTCTGCTTCACTACATCAACGTCACTTACACAGTGCATAGCGGGTGGTGTCTAGGTATAGTGTGGAATCGTTGCTTACAAACAAAAGAACCAACACCATCGTTATTGTCGTCGTCGCCGTTGCCAAACCACTTTATCAGATTCATTGAACAGAATTTGGTTTTTGTTGTTGTAGTTGCTAAAGCCGGTGGTGGGCACCGGCTCTTAAGCCCGGAACAATGCCTAACATATAATTATGTGATTCGTACAGTTGGTACATGAGCATTGGACATACACCACGTCCGTGTGGTGTAGTTCGCCATACCGTCTCACATAAAATTGGAACTGCACTTGATGAGGACAAATTGGAGCAATAATACCAGAGGATTCCTATTCACCCTTCCTTACCTCCGTCCATCGTCTAGTCAGCGCAAATCCCTTCCAAGAAAAACCACCGGAACCGTAGCAAAGGATTACAGCTGCCGGCCCATGGCAAGTTCGGGCGATTAAGTGTCAGCATGCCGGTCGACTGTGTACATATGTATATATACTCGTACATATGGTTTTAACACTGTTAAGTACTTTCTTACATTCCTCGGGTTAATTCAAGTGTTGAGCTGCATAAATTGCCAACGATCAAGTTTGCGGTTTCTTGCGGAAGGCTGCCTAGGCTGCTCAATAGAGGAACAAGACACTGATGAATGAGATGTGGAGAGGTGGCTGGATAGTCCGTTGTACGGAACAATGAAAATGGGTGTGAAGGAGTTTATTGACAGTTGACTATGACTATACGTTGTTTTGACAGCAACAGGCTCCATCGAAAGGTAGCGTTAGACCTTCATTTCCAAAAATTGACAAGCGCACATGTATGATTGAGTTGAAAAGTATTAACCCAATTTTCTGGTCGCACTTCTTCGTTTCGCACTCTAAAAGAGGCTTAACACAATGGCGCTTGAGTGGAAAGCGATAATCGAAAATAATTGACAGTTTTTTTCCCCGCACATTTGTATAGGATAGATGAAGTTGATACGGTATTTTGTGTCTCATACATTTGTCCATGATTTAATGAACTATTGTCTCACCAAAAAATGAAAAGGGACGTTTTTAGGGAAACACATATCTTTTTAAATCACCCGCTTCTCTTCGTTTGTAAGGCGAAATGACTGTTTATCGCCTTCACAATTTTCAGCTTACCCAAAAGTGTGGATGGCTTGGATTGTTTCCTTTTTATTTATTATTCTTATTTATTTTACTTCAATGTGGTACTGCGAAACTGACGTGTGTGATGATCACGTAGTAGGTGTCATAGTTTCAATGCCAGCAGGATTCATTGTCGGTGCGCTAAGTTTGATTAAGCCACTGGATCTAGTACACTCATAGTTCCACGAACTTTTGAAAGATTGTGCTTATCAGCACTTTCTATCCTTTGTTTTCAAGAGTTTGGCTTAAGGATTCTAATAAGTTTGGTGTCTTTAAACGAAAACGAGCTTATCTATATTCTTGCTTTTCAGAAATAATATGCTGATAACAACCTATAGGATTTTTCACAATCGGTTTAAATCATTTACATATATTATTGTTATTGACGCAACCAGCCAAATTTTCTCTCCTGAGAAGCTGCAGGCTTTAGTCAAGCTAAGCACACTACAATTAATAAGCAGGAACATTCTCGCTCGACTTAAAAAGTGAAATTTCTTAACAACTTAGCCCTGGAATAGCCTGCTATTCTCAAAGATAAAAACGAGTTCTTTTCGCTTCGCGCATTTAGCACCATTAACGCTAACCGAAGTCCAATGTTCCGCTAAGAAATATCGCGCTTAGAATCGACACAATTTTTCATTGACTTCTGGTGAGGGCCTCAATGAATCGATACTCGTTCCAGTACTCAGCGCCCATTCCCCAAACCGCAAGACAATGGCTAAAAATTTTATAAAAAAAATGCTGGATTCCGATGAAAACGTCTGGTTTATCGTCGCAATTAGTCATTGTTCAGGGAGTCGCCAAACCACGTGTGTGTGGTTCTCATTTTTTGTTAGCTTCTCCTTTCTGCGGCGCGGATGAATCAATCCGTGGTTGGAGCAGTGGAGAACAATGCGATTCCATTATTTTTCGTCCTCTCTGTGTCAGAGGGTTTCTGGATGAGTCGGCAGAACGAGCGACAGGAGATCCATGTCTGTACCACACATGAGTTTTATGAACACAGAATAACGCAAGCTGTCGCTCAAGTTGGTGGCAGCGTGGACGGGGGTGCCGGTGGTGAATGTGGTGACTATGACCAGCGCCATCACTGACTGACTGATGTGATGGCAGAAATCATGTCAAGCATAAAATTTTTAAGAGCTTAACGTGTATTAGCGTCATTTGTGAAATTTTAAGTGGTGCAGGGTTTTATTGCCCACTTTCAAGGTTTTCGGAAAGATGACCAAGATCTGGAAATCTGCAATTAGCGGGAGATGATGATTTCTCTGGAAATTCTTAATTTATTTTTTTCGCAATCTGTCTTAAATTGTATATTCAAAATTAAGCTCGTTCATGTATGACGAACACTATGTGATTGGTATGCTTCCGTGAATCTTGAAGCGAACAGGAAATTGTTGTTCTAACGCCAGAGCCGCATGGTACAATGAACACGGGACATGTTAGTTGCATGACTACTGTGAGTTAGCCTCGTTGGTGGGGGTGAATAGCCAGATGCACATGTGCGATATTTTAGGTTCAGTGATTTTAGTGAATAATTGCATAAAACATGTTGTAAAATGAATTTACTCAGCGTTGTAGAAGTAGACTGATCTTGTGCTATAAGATTCGACTGGTAAACAATGTAATCAAAATCATCTGCATTATAAGTGGAAACGTCCAAAGATTAGAACACATTGAAAATATAAAGAGGTTGAAAAACAGAGACGAAACTCAAAGAGTTGATTAATTTAGTTTTTTAATTATGGATTACGTGTTTTTTTTTATTTTGACTTTTTTGTTTCGCTAGAAAACGAGTATCATCATGTTATCAAATTATCAAATATTGAGCGATTTTAAAATCTATTTTCTCTTAACAGAATTCGGCGACGTAAATAAATATGTACATGCTGTGGTTCCAATAATACCTATGCGAAACGCAAGGGGAATTTGTCGATTTGGGTGTAGTATCAAATCAAACATCTATTAGTTACATGCCGCGATCCCGACACAAGTAAAAGGTAGCAGCGATCCCTATTAAAAAAAAACAAATTTTGACATACAGCCTCTACAAAATGCAAATTTTGTATGACAGTTTTAAGTGAATTTTTCGCCGAAGATCGTGTTTGTCCTGACATTCAGTTAAGGATCAAGGAAAAGCAAAATCATTAATTCCCTCACATTTTTATATTGCCTATTAAATTATTTGTTTAATTAAAACTCAAAACAATCTCATTTCGAAAATACATACATATCTCAGCATTGGAAAAATCCTAAAGATCCAAGGAAAAACGTTTTCCTGATTTAATCTTTATGTAGACATATACGCACACATGTAGGGATATTCCCTTTCTTTTATCGAACATACACACATGCATCGCTCTTAGTGCCGCTGTCACGGGTTGTCTATCGCCTAAAGTGTTGAAGCTCAACCTGCTCAACATGGATATGAATTTGAATTGATTCCTGCATGCTCAGCGTTAGATCTTTAAATGCAATGCTAATTGGCTGCGAACAGGTTTTAACCTATGAATTCACTCAAGAGATCTCACAAATTTCATTTTAACGATGCACACCTTGAGCAGATATACCAATTTCATCGAAACGGTAAACATCATCAAAGGCATAGAATCATCCCTGCAACGCTATACCATATACAAGCCATTGAATTACACGAAAAAGGCAAAAGATCTCTTACTTGAGCAATCCATTAGAACCATATTTCATTCGGTCGGCTGCGGACCATGGGTGCGTCGGTCGATTCTGTAATTGTTTACTCAGTGGTCGTGTCGGTAAATAACGCACCATTTCCAAGTGGCATGGTTATCGGTTGACTTGCTTAGACAAGACATCAGTCCGACGTTGATATGAGTGGAGAAAACGCATAAGAGGCGAATGCGCATTTGCAGTGCGTCTGCTTCATTCTATAAATCGTCAAAGGTATTATTCGTATTTGCTTGGTCTCCTCCATTCTAGGGTTCATCAAAGAAGCTGGCACACATATTTTTCATTCCATCGGCTGAGGCATTTTCGCCAGAAAAAGAGTGAGAGAGCGCTGCAATAGCCTCAGTGTTTAGACCCGGACACCTGGATCAGCCTCGGAATAATTCATTTCCGGGTCTAGTCGTTGACAAATAATGATGTCTGGTGACAGATGGAACACATTAGTTAAAGATGGTGTCTTCCATAACGTGTTAGGCTACTGTTGGAACGGTGACACAGAAAATTGAATTTTTTATGACAGCTAAAGGCATTGAATGTTTCCGATCATGGAGATGATAGATTATACCATAGAATGTATAGCTTAATAAATGACTACCATTGGGAGCGGCATAAAACCAGATCTAAAAATATGGAAGCATCTGGTACTTCATGTGGCCAGCGGCCTTTTTTAAATTAATTATTCTAACCCCACGGATGGTCACTCATCTTGTCAGTAATTTTCTATAAACAGCAACATCCTGCAAGAAGACATTCGCATAAATGGAAGTAGTGTTCATGAGAATCATTTGCCTATAACCACACAATGTACGTACTACGTACTTACACTAACTTTGCAGCTCCCGACTTGAAGTCGTGATGCATGAAAATCATAACGTGTTACAGGCCGTCAACATGGAACTATCTGCGGTCGGGGATCCTTCTACTTGTAGGTGTGCGTATGGCATTTGCCTATCAATTTGCCGCTTGATTGTTAACACCGATCGTATATCATTAAACTTATTTGTGGTCTGGTGTGAGGCCACATCGTTCGTGACTCCTAATTCTACGACGTCGCATCAACTCTATGTGCAATATGCTATCATAATTTGAATATTTCTTTATAAGAGTTATAGGTAGCCAGAATTAGTAATAAATTTTTAGTGGAATTTAATTAATTAAGTGGCACTACAGCCCATAACGGACCAGGGCCTAGTTCTACAACAACTACTCGTGTTGTGCATGCTACTGTTCTTCACGAGTAGAAGAGACCTACAGTTTTTTGCCGATTCCGAACGGCGAGATTTGAGAAGCTTTTTTCATAGACAATTGATACTCTTTGAGTGTTGTCAGCAACTCGAAAATTAAAATAAAATTGCACATTGATTTACTTAAGGTAACAAAGTTTTAATGAAGCACAGGGGAAGAAGATAAATCGCGCAGTACCGAACGAGGCCAGTCTATTTTATTTTATTTCATATTTGAATTGCAAAAAAGTGAAATGTGATCAATCAATTGGGAATCCATCATTCGTTAAATTCCTTAATATCCTTAAATAAACGAGGTAAACGGAGCGATCTAGGAAAATGTATGTTAAACACCGAACGATGTTGTCTTGTTTGGTTTTTTTTCAGGACTTATAGTTCTAGTTATACAAGTTTATTGCAAAATTTTATTTATAACGTAAGGTCCATAAGGCACCAGAGCTTAGTCTCTTCAGCAACTTCTAGTGTAACGCGTGTTATTCTTATTTTCCGAGTAGAGGGGATCTTCAGTCTATTGGCGAAATTTGAGAAGATTTTCGTAGACAATTAGTGCACTGTATATATACATAGGTACTATGCTAATGCTGAACGCTCTGAAAGGTCAATTTAAGTGGTCAACCCTGAAAACTTCACAAAAGTACACAAAATCGGTTTGGAAAACCGCAAAGTGAAATAGCGTGTGATACACATACAACATGGAAAAAAGATTCTCTTCCACCAAGACAATGCATCGTGTCACAAGTCCTAATTGCACGAATTAGGCTTTCTCCAGAACTAGCCCTCAGCATTTCAGACCTCAAACAAATGCTAGCCGGAAAAAAATATGGCTGGAATAAGAAAGTGGTCGCCGTAACTGAAGCCTATTTGGAGGCCAAAGATTGGTTGTTGATTGTATTATTCTTGAAGGAAACTATGTTGATGAATAATGTCGAATTTTGTCTAGAAAATGTCTTGTTAATGGTTAGTTCAGGGATTTATTGGGTGATGTGTTATTATCATAACGAACATTTGAATGTGCTCTCAGACGCCAATGTCTAAGCCAATGGTATGCAAAAAACTCAAGCATCAGAAATAGAAACAGTTGACTATACGGATGGTTTTGAAGGTAACAGTTTTCAAATTTTTGTGTTGTTGCCTGTTGAAATGATACGTAAGCTCGTGTAGTTATACTACAAGTATGTACTAATTGGTATGCCAAAATCAGTCCAATCAATCATCGCTTTGTGGAGGCACATTTTTTTATATGCATATCTTAATACCAATTATCGGTTGAAAAAATTTAATTGGTTCGTGCGTTCGCTTTATTGAAAAACTCATCATTCTGTGCTTTCAAGAATGCCGAGAACTTAGTATGTACTTGGTCTTTCATACAATACGATACAGATAAACTTATTGGTAAAACTAATGCTGCGAAGACAATCGTCTCGGCGAAATGTTGCGTCTTTATCACTATTTTATCGCTATTATAACAAAAAATGCTCTAATGAGTTACCCAGTTCACCGGCCGTTATACCCACCTCGCTAGGAATGCCCACCCGTTCGCCCTTAAGCCCTAAGCAATTTCTTTAGAAAGCGCCAATTATGAAAAAAAGATAGAAGATTTAATGACAAAGAAAGTCCCGTAAGCAAGTACATATGTAGCCTAACTAGATTTAAATGAAGATGAAACTGGATAAGAGATAAGAGCATCTACTACTTACAGTGATAGACAACCGGTTTCACCGAAGCAAATGTCAAATTAAAGAAAGTGTTCCTACAATCAAAAACAATCTAAAAATATGATACCTTCAGAAAATCAAAATTCGTATTCAAAAGACAGAGATAATAACAAAAATGTAAAAGTTCAATATATTGCTTAAAGTGGAACATGTTTTAAAACGAACACTCTACTTACCTTCCACAAAATGTAACACTACCCATAAGTTGAAGGGAAAAGCAGAAAATAAATTTGGAAAACATTTCATCGGATACAACTTCACTTTATTGCTACTTTTATTTTCCTTCTGACATCTATCAACAGTGAAAAATTTGTAAAAGTTATTATTTTGAGAAAATAAATTAAAATCAAATAATATACGTACGTTTGCGGCCAAGTGTTTTTCTTTTTTGTTTGTTTCATAATATTATGACTACAATGGAACCAACACAGAATAAAACATGGGATCTCTCTCTTTACGAGCTACAACGCAAGCCACAAGAAATCATTACAGACAACACTGAGATCGCAGTATCTCCCCGCAGTCTTCACAGTGAGCTGATGTGTCCAATTTGCTTGGATATGCTCAAGAAAACAATGACAACAAAAGAATGCCTACATCGATTCTGTTCTGATTGCATTATAACAGCGTTGCGCTCTGGCAATAAGGAATGCCCGACATGTCGAAAGAAGCTCGTATCCAAACGGTCTCTACGACCCGATCCGAATTTTGATTTACTCATTTCGAAAATATATCCAAGTCGTGAAGAGTATGAAGCAATACAGGAAAAAGTTATGGCAAAATTTAATCAGACTCAGTCACAGCAGGCTTTGGTGAATTCTATCAAAGAAGGAATAAAGTTGCAGTCACAGAATCGACCACAACGCTATCGCAAGGGCAACGAAAGCGATCGCGATCACAGAGAACATTCAACACATCACACGTCAAACAGTAACAGTAGCAATGCTAACAATGCTGGTTCCAGTGCATCGAGTAATAATCGTGTGACTGACGAGGCCTCGGACGGAAGAAATGCCTCTAATCCACCTTCAGTCCGCAGCACACCATCGCCAGTACCGTCGAACAGTAGCAGTAGCAAGCCAAAACGTTCAATGTCAGCACTAACATCGGAACGTTCCGAAGAGTCGGAGAGTGACAGTCAAATGGACTGTAGGACTGAAGGTGACTCAAATATTGACACCGAAGGCGAAGGCTCCTCAGAACTGGGTATAAATGATGAGATTGAGCTTGTGTTCAAGCCACATCCAACAGAGATGGCCGGTGATAACCCACTAATGAAGGCACTAAAGGAAAACTGCGTGCGATACATAAAAACAACCGCCAACGCCACAGGTAAGTAATTTCTTTAACGATATTAGTAATTTTGTAATGTGGCCTTGTTTCAGTTGATCACTTGAGCAAGTACTTGGCTACAAGAATGACCCTTGACTTGGGAGCAGATTTGCCCGAAGCATACCGCATGATAAATTTCTGCATATACATTGTCCCTCAGCCGCAGCAACTGGTACTATTAAATGGGAGTCAGACCCTTCATCAAGTGAATGAGAAATTTTGGAAGGTAATATCTGTACATCTGCAGGGAAGCTTTTTTTTATTTTGATGAAATCAAATTGCACTGCCTATTTGTTAAATATAATCGTTAAACTTTATTTTTTTTCCATCAGGTCAATAAGCCAATGGAAATGTACTACACATGGAAGAAATCCTAGGGACCACTGAATCACTCCCATTGAGAGTGTCACTTTACAAAACTGGAGCAGAAATCAGGATATACTTCAGCGTATAATATCTAAAAATTGTATCTCTATAAATGTGTACCCGTAGGTATTTTCCCGAGGAAATATTCCTTTTACCTACCCAATATATTATGTTCTCAATTTTGAGTACCTACCAACAAGTTCAGCATTAATAAAATTATAGATAAGAGCCTCATTAGTGTTTTTCTCGTTCTTTTGTTTTTATTACGATAAAATGTTGCAACTAAAATAATGGTGATGACAAATTGAGGTACGCTTTTGTGACGGAAAAGGACTTTGTTGAGGAACTTTGGTTCCAGCACACAAAATTAAGCACAGTTGCATGGAGCGAACTAATTGCTGAACAGGTAAGGCAGAAATTTTATTTCAAAGGCGAATATGTACATCTATAGCTTCTTCAGCAACTCCTTTTTGTACTTCGAGTATTCTCTACTAGTTTCTATAGTATTCCGACATTCTCCTTGTATTCGTAAAAGGCACGGTATAATGTTCGACATTTCTCCTGTTTGAATTTTCGTCTGAAGATCATCTTCCAGTTCAAAGGGTAAACCTAGTTCACAGAGCTCTTCCAATTGAGAATTCGTAACGAGGTGTGAACTCTTCAAGTATTCATCACATTTTTCGTAAACATCCAGCATTTGGAAGGCAACGGATTTGTCTCCTTTTGTTTGTTCCTGAAAGTAACTTCGTAGCAACTTAACGGCTTTCTCATTTATAAGGGTACCCTGCGCACTCAGTCTATAGAATTGTTTAACTTCTTCTTCCGTTAAATCGGAACAACCACAGAAGCACTTTATTACTCGTTTTGCTTTGGCTGCCATCTAAAATATAGAAATAACATTCAGCAGTTTTAAAACCAATTAAAATAAGGATTGCTGTGATATTAAAATTACAGCAAAATATTTGGTTGATTTACAGTCGTTATGAAAGCTTAAGAATTCATTATTGGAACTTATAGCTAGAAATCATTTTAAATTATGCGTTCGTCCAAAAATTTTACATTTAAAAATAGTTAATAACGAGATATAATTGATACAGGAATAATTCTTTTAAAATTTAATTTCAGAAGCATTAAATCAGTTAACATTTAATGTCAACAACATGAAGCAGCATAGTAACATGTATGTATCTATGTTACTAGTCACACATAGTGAAGTATATCCGTTTTCACGCATAGGGTAGGTACCTTAAAGATACAGCGAAAATTCTTACCTTCTGTTAAGTATTCTATGTTGGGATGTGTTTAGGCAGCAGGCAGGGGTAATTTTAAATTGAATGACTCTAGTATTGTGCGAAAAACTAAGTGAACATTAACGTTGCTACATTGATAAGTTTAAGATAGGGGAGAGCTACTTATGAGCGAAAACAAAACATCGAATTAAATGTTTTCTAGTTACACCAACTAAATCCATCAACCGGTCGATTTGTCATCTGACAGTTCTGTCAACATGAAGTATTCATCGTTTTTCTTACGGTTCTTTTCCACTGAATGTACTGCCAAATCTAGAGATAAAAAAATAATCGAACTCAATACAATTCAAATTGAGTTTGAAAAGTTGTATTATTATTTAGATTTGTTGTAGTTCTAAACTAAGCATAAAGAAAACATTAAAGTTACATTATTACCGCCTTATAATGAAATTTCATGTAATAATTTTAAATGCGTAGGAGAAATGTGTAACAAATGACTATGTAAAATAATAGCAACAAAATACGGTTCGGCTTGAAGAATAAGAAAGAAAATATGTATTTATGTATTTTAATAATGGCATTATATACCTTGATTGCCGTTATATCAAGGTACATAATGTCATTATATGGATTTCACTGCAGACATATTTTCAATAATGCTCAATATATGAAAACGGTGAACTATTTTTAATAAGAGATAAAAATGTTGACACCAGTCAACCTTCGAAAAAACTAAATGCTAGAGTAAAAGCTCAACAATGAATTTCAAAAATAGTCATAATTTTCACATTATTTTTTGTGTTATACATGTACTTAAACTAACTCATTAACTTACAGGCTAAAAGAAAAATATTTAAGATTATGTAGCTGAAGTCATACGAAATGGCATTAAAACGAATGAGAAACTGTGTGCTTGTTTTATTGTATTACAATATTTTTTTCTCTCTGATCTGATCTGATTCGCTCTGATTTTTGCATTGCCTTAAACCTCAATAATTATGATAAATAAATAAAAATTAATTATATGAACTACGCGTTAAAAAGGAAATTACTTTTTCCTTTTAATTAATCTCCCATACCTTATGACAATATGACTACTGATAGCGTTTTTTTGTTTATTTTTCAGTTCTTAGTGTACGCAAATAAGATTTGGTACCAGAGGCGAATTTCCTTCCTTATTGGTTTCTGTTTTGTACTTTGCTTGTTGTGTACGCGAACATACCTATTTCTTGTCCTTAAACAAAAGCGACAATAGTGATTCTATCTTGATAATTTATTCAAACAAAGGAGATAATAACCATAATAGATATTAAATGCTTTCAAAAGTTCTAACTGTTTATGATTAAGAAACTCCCTTACGATATAATTTCGTAGGGATGGCGGTAAGTGTACATGCAACGTATGCACCTATTTCTTCAAGCAACAAGTTGAATTTGTTATTTTCCTGTTTACAGGAAATATTTGCACGTGTGTCCTTCTACCCATCACTCCTTTACAATGTTGTTATGGAGAAGGTAACTTCCCGCAACTGGTTTGATCGGATTGATGAAAACGTTATTTTGGGAGCTTTGCCCTTCCGTTCGATGGCAAATGATGTACATATGTACATACATGGTTGGTGATCTAAATTTTTAAACTTACTTATCTTCTTTTTGTTGCAGTTGATTGAGAAAGAAAATATGAAAGCCGTAGTATCAATGAATGAGGACTATGAGTTAACTGTCTTTTCCAATGATGCAGAAAAATGGAAACAATACGGTGTCGATTTTCTACAACTTGCAACAGTTGACATGTTTGAATCGCCTTGTCAAGATAAACTCTTTAAAGGAGTGGAGTTTATCAATAGGTTTCTAGCATTCAAGGATAGAATACCAGGTCTAAGTACTAGTGCAGATTCAGAAAACTTTGGAACTGTGTACGTTCACTGCAAAGCAGGAAGAACCCGAAGTGCAACACTTGTTGCGTGCTACCTTATGATGGTAATTTATTTATTTTTTTCAACAAGTGCTTGAATATTTAAATCTTATAGAGGAATGGTTGGACACCTGAACAAGCTGTATATTATATGCGTGAATGCAGGCCGCATTTACTCTTACATGATAAGCAGTGGGAAGCTCTCCGATTATTTCATCAAAATCATATAAAATAAAATTTCAGAACTTTGAACATTTTAATCAAATGTATTGTTGTTGATTTTTGTATCATAATTCGTTTTCCATAGCTAAGAATAATCAGTGGTCTTAATTATAGTATTTTTAATTTTGAATATTTTCAAAGAAAACGTACTGACAAGTGTCTGATGCACTTTTGAATTGCCCACATTCGCTGCAAATTCCTTGAGTATCTCAAGCTCAGCCGATTACTTTGGACTTAGAATATGTAAAAGCAAAAAAACTGTTCATTGGTTTTATTATAAATAAGTAGACTACCCGAAGAAATATATCAGAACAAATTACACATGCAACCGCAAACAAAAATTATCTTCAAAGATAATTAAATTCTCTTCAATAAGAATAATTAGAGCCAATTAGATCCTTTTTGAATTTCGCAATATTGCATTTCTTGTCATATTTTTTTATTGATACATTATTACATGAGATAATTTCCTTCAGGCTTCTGCCTTAGCTCCTTTAATAGCCCAGAGTTGCTTGAATCCCTTGGCGATACCAACATCATTATAGATAAAGTAGTAAAGTCCACCAAGAGTTATGGCAGAAATAGCAAAAACGAGGACTTGTGTAACTTTTGGTATGACCGGTCCGAAGATGACTGGTCTGACGTAATCTGTTGCAATAGCAGCAAGACCCCTGAAACAACCCACATTAAACATGAACACAATTGAGACTTGATTGATTGATTTTTTTTGAGTTAACCTACCAATGCTGATGCATAACAACAGAAGTTGCCAAAACAAAATCAAGTGCTTGAGATGGGAAAAGGAATGCAGCTGGCAGGATTCCCAGGAATGCCGCAGATACAGCCTTTTCAGCTACCCACAATGTTGAATGATTTGCAGACATTCGGGGTGCTGTCAACGAAATGCTCCTCTAAAAACAAAATTATGGTGAAATACCAAATAATAGGCAAGGCATTCCGGTTGTCTACCTTGATTGGAGTGATTAAAACCAATTTCACATCTTTTTTGGGTGCACGCAATGCAGACGATGAGAATGTCTTGAATGGTGTTAAGCGGACAGTCTTCAATAAGTCAGCTCCTATGTTATCAAAAAGAAAAAAATATATGCATATTCTTTATACATAGTATAGGCACGATGAGATATTATATAATAGTTTGGATAAAGCTAAGGATGTCAGTGTTGAGTTTGTAAAATCTAATATATTTACCATTAAGTCTGCAGGCGTTTCGTAAGACTAGGGACATAGCCATTGCCTTTTGTATCAGATTAAGATTATAACTTCGAGGTAGAACGGTAATCGGTTAAATAAGCAATACTGCCGACTAAACTAAACAGGAAAAATATTGAGACTTGTTTTGCGACTTACGCTTTTTTCGATTGACAGCTGTTTGACGTTTTATTATAAACGCTATTGCACGAGCACAAGTTTTTGTTGCGCATCACTTGAGTTTAAAAGAGAGATCCCACAATGTCGTTCGCTCCCACTTGTATGGAATACTATACAATGATAACTGCTAGAGATGTGCAGGTACTTACCTGTCAGGTTAAGGAAATTTAACTCAAGTTCTATCCATTGCAATTGTACCCTTGTTGACTGCTATAAAAATATGGACGTACATTATGATCTTGATCAATTCCAAGTGTACTTGTGTAATATAATACAGTTCTATATCTATACATATCAATCTTAAAATTCATATGTGAAAATGTAATAGAATGCAGGAAAAATTATAGTCATTTTTATATCAGAATTCAAAACCCGTCAAGAAAGAAGTTGAGCGATAAGCAGAAACAAATAAGCCTTGATAGGATACAAAGCACAAACCACTTAAAGGTTGCTTGGGATACAGAGTTTTAAATGGTTGCTCACAAAAGTGAGAGACCAATTATATAAGTAGAAGCGCTTAGCCTTAACAACTACTCTTCTGCTGCCTTTCATGGTACATTTTCTCAACAAAAGAGGCTTGCAGTTAAATCAAGACTGTGAATAGTCGTTGCAATTGTTCAAAAGAATCAAGCTTGCATTGTGCTATAAATTCATTTATGATTCAAATATAAAATTTAATGTAAGAAATTCGTCTTTATTGCTATGTTTCAAGTTATATGTTTGAAATAAATGTTATCGAAACGTGAAAAAATGAGAGGTTCAGTTTGAGAATTTAACTTGGGACCTTAGGCGTGTGAGTCGCTGCACTCAAAGCCAATGAAAATCCAATGTTAAATTCAGTTCGTGACTGCCGTGACGTTGAAGGTGAGTGATTTGACGCCGCCGGTTGCCAGGTTCGATTTCAGGACTATTCAGCTCGAATTTCAAAATTTTTCAGTGTTTTGATTTTCGAGAACCTTATATATTATTTAATTGGTGGTCGCCGTGGCGCAGTGATAAGTGCATCGACTGCGGCGCAGAAAGTCTGGGTTCGATTCCCGGACGGGACACCTAACATTTTTTCACGGCACCACCTCTTTCGAGTTGCTGACAACACTCAAAGAGTATTAATTGTCTATGGAAAGCTTCTCAAATCTCGCCGTTCGGAATCGGCAAAAAACTGTAGGTCCCTTCTACTCGTGAAGAACAATAGCATGCACAACACGAGTAGTTGTTGTAGAAGCTAGGCCCTGGTCCGTTATGGGCTGTAGTGCCACTCAATTATTATTATTAAACGATAGATCGAGCAAACGGAATTAGACCAACGATTTAAACTATGGAGTTATAAAAGTCTTTCCCCACAACGCTCAGGTTAAAGTAAAACTTTGTCTCAACACAGCAGATGTTTAATATGAATTCACTTGGAAATTTATGATTGTGAATTGTACCAACCAACGGTTGAATAATACTATAAGGACAGTAAAGTAATATAAGCTATAAAAGTCTATTGAAACAAAAATCGAGTACATAAAGATTAAACGATGTCGATACATAAAGACCTTGTGTCGTTTTAATAAGACGTTATGTACCTACACTCGTTATGAGTACTCGTATATGTTTAAGACATGTTTTATCCATAGTAACATATACCCAAATTGAGGAAATTTGCAAATTTATTTAAAAACAAATTAAAATTAAATGACTACATGCATATCTTATATGTACATAATACATATATCATTAAAAATTAATTCAACATTACTTATCTCTAATTTAAATTGTACATTGTGTGGACGGAAACATTTATTCGAATTTGCAATTTGTGATGAAACCGCTTATCTTATATAATAAATTTTGTTTCTGGGCGGAATGTTAACTTGCACTTAATGCAAAATAATTGTATGTATAGTCTGATATCCTTAACTAACTTGTATTGATATGGACGTGAAATTGCTTACAGCTTTCATCTAAAAAAAAACTTACAATTTCCCTCAGGCACTTCATACTATTGTATACTTATTTTCTGATATAAACGGAAAAATTTGCTAATATTCGTCTCATTTTTAAAGGTTTTACTTATTCAATATCAAAAATATTCGTGTTCCAACAAAGAGGACAAGAAATGCGACAATAAAGTCGGCATTTAAGTTTCGAACTACTCGGTATGCTCCATTTCGTGTAATGTCCCAGTCGAAAACTTTAATGTAGTTCTCCGTCTGCAACCACGGATTTTCACCGTCATCAAAATGCATCGGACACTGATCACGCTCACGTTCATATTCGGTCATGTCGATTGCCACTGCAGCTCCCTCCGTGTAGCTGTATGACCCGACGTCTTGCTTTAAATTACAAAAGGCACCAACAGCTGCAGAAGTATTGAATCGTTTAATGAAAACTTACGGAAATAGCAAATGCTTTAAGAAGTTACCTTGCGACATGAGCACACGGTTTAAATCGGCCCTCTGATAGACCCAGCAACGATATTTTGACAATGGATCCAATGCGTCATATGTGATAAGGTATGATTTCAAATTCTCTTTCCAAAAGCCAATACATTTCATTCTGTAATCGGGATCACCTGTAGAAGAATCGTAATTAGAATTCTGTGAAGAAAAAAAACTCTCAATTCCTCACTGTAAATATCAACAGGTCGGCCCAAATGATCCACAGAGAGGCAGTAGTTCTCATCGATAGCCATCTCCTTTTGATCAGTATCACAAACTGACAAATCAGATATGTTTTGTTTGCATCGAATGTCCGGTCTAGGACTTAGAGTTACACCTCCGAGAATTCTGGAATTTAAAGCCTAAATGAAATATGGTATGAATATTTAAATTTTCTTGATAATACCTAGTCTTAAAGGGATGTTCGCCGCGTTGAGTGAAATTAAATTTACCCGCAACAGGGCACCTAACTGGAACCGGATTCTTTGCAAGGAACAAGTCATATTTCCAAGCTTCCTTATTGGGAAACTGTACCCAAGAACAAACCGTACTGAAATCATCTTTAATAACCGCCAATCCCTTGCGGTATCGAATCACGTTATGATGTCTTGGCATGAAGTCGAAGCAAACATAATCCTTTTGACAACCGTCCACTGTGAGGCGTGCCATCATATACCTGTTTCCGTTCTTCTGGTGACAAACATAAATTGTTCGTCTGTATCGAGATTTGTCTGGATAGTATGTTTCATTGATGTGAGTTTCGCTTATAGTGACATCAGCGTCAATATTTGCTGTGTTCACCCATTCTCCGCTAAAGTTTTGAGGCAATGTACAGGCAGGCACCACAACTTCCGCTTTAACCGGAGTAAGTTTAAGACGCTCTGGCGAGTTTTCGGGTGTTTTAAGAGTGTTACACTCAGCCGTTATAGACACACCAATGTACAGATCATCGTCCCGATTTTTAAGGAAGCAGCGATACTTTTCATCTTTTCGACTTTCCTTAGTGTTAGCCACAGCGAAATAGTGGTTCTTGCCAACAAACCAATCTCCTAGGCAACTGTACTCAACGGTTCCTGTGAAAGTGCCATCCATACCCTCACATTGTTGGTAGGATATATTAAATTTTTGATTTGTTATAAGAAACTGTGTGCCTGGCGTTTGGCATGATTGAATGCGAGCATCTGGCTTGTTGCACACACCAGTAAACCGGAAACGGTTCTATAAATTAAATTGAAAATAATTTAGAAATTTACAAGTAATTTAATAAGTGACTTACCTGATATGTAAAATGCCATACACCCTCAAGAGATGATCGACAATTAATTGGAACGAAATTTTCGTTAAACAATGTAATCAGCTGTTGGTCTTCCTTCACACCCTTGCACACATTTTCAACAGTGGGTTCCACACCATGCGGAAGTGAAACACAAGGTCCTTCGAATTTCTCGAAGACGTTCAATGTTCTCGGGAAAGTTTTCACACAATGGTAACAATCAGCCTTCCCCTTAAAAACAAATGAGTAATCAGCACCGTGGTGTTTAATGTCTATACAATATCCACGACTTGACATCGAATTTGCATCGATAATTGTCTGTGTAGGTAGACCAACTTCCCAGGAGAACCAGGAACCGCGAAGGATAAGCGGCATAGTGCATCGTTTGCCTTCGTTCAAGCAGAACGCTGATGAAAAGAAATAACATTAAATTAGTATTTGAAATGTTTGGGGTGTGGCAGTGTAGTTAGGAAATTTACCTTCGCTTAAAAAGCCTATAAGGCATATGAGTATAAGATGTTTCATTGCGGAGATATTATTCTAAGTTCTTGTACATTAATTAACAATCTTACAATCGTAAGCAATAAAACATTACGTTAATAAAATCAAGCCAATTTCGTTGACTAAACAATAAGGCACGCAACAAGCCAGCAATGGTAATTACAAAATGACAAACGAATTTAAATGGAATGGTAGATAACTGTCAAACATGGTACGCAGAATTGTTAAAATAAAAGTCCCATATTACACTTGCGTGCTTTAATCATGTGAATTATCAAATTAAGTCATTTAATTGAGAATTTCAGCAAATGAAGTTATTAGGTACTACTATTATTTGAATTCCTAGGAATTATGGATAAAAAATAATATTTTAAAACATAAAAAAACGAATGTGTAATATAGTATATGACTCACGCAAATGCTATCTTTTTCAAGAAATTGTAAGTTTTTTGTGTAGACAAACAAGATTTAAACATATATGTAGTGATTTCGTGCTGGTTTATGATTACGCGAACAGGTTTAATGACAACCAGAAATTTGACAGTTGCTTTCAAAAAGACTGTTTTTGTTAAAATTATTTATCATTCTTAAAAATGTTTTCAAATATTCTTACTCTTAATTCTGAAGAGGATAATTTTTGTAACATTAATTACATGAAAAATGTTGAATGTATATTTCCGAGCAGTGAGCTAACTATGAACATTCGCAACGGTGGTATTTGCACTAAGAAACAATTTGTAGTGTGTGCAGAGAAGATAGACTTTAAAGGATTAATTGTATGTGAATACATTTTTACATAAACAACTATAATCTCTTTTAATTTATTCTTAGCAACTTAGGGTAACAGAGAAGTCTGATCATCGCAAAATGTACATATCCACAGTGGACTCAAGCTCATTTCACGAATTGAAACAAGATCAATCTTTGCACGTTACCTTCTCAGGATTCGTAGAAAATCTGATAAAAATTCTTCAGGAATGCCAAAAGGGGCGCTTAGAGGTATCGATAGTTCAAAATAGGGATAATCAACAGGTTCTTCAATTCTATGAAATGCGATCCTTTAAGAATCTTGTTCATTTATCTTTGCCAACAAAACCGGCGTCACTAAATGTTGTCTTGTTTTATATGAACAACGTTTTGAACTCACTTCAGGTACTTTATGACAGAGTTAATTAAATGCAGTGTCATGTGTTTATTTTTTTTTAGCAAATTAATGCTTCACACGAAACTACAATGTTGTGCATGCAGCATGAAATAAAATCACATCTAGGGCGTATATCTCAGTTGGAAGTGGAAAATACCAAATTGCGAGAATCCATTAATGAAAAGAGTAAAACACTAACTAGCAGACATCAAGAAGAAGTTCATCAATTGCAAGAGGCCCTTAAGCACGCAAGTGATCAAAGACATGCTGATAACGAACGGCATCTCAAGTCAATATCTGGACTGCAGCAACAACTTGATAAGGCTATTCATGAAAGATCTACGATTTATGCAGAAAAATGGTAAGTGTGAGATTTCCTGTGTTTCCTTGAATAGAGAACTTGGTCTACGAAAGCTAGTTACCTATCTTTTGCAAACCGTATATTTCAAACATTTGTATAATTTATGTTTCAGTCAGGAAACGAAGAAGTGTGAGCACTTACGGGAAGAAATTTCGTCTTTAAAGGCATCTATTGTCTCACTTAAGGAGCAAAATGAAAAACTAATTTCTGAAGCGGCTTCTATGAAAAACTTTGAACGTAAAAATGAGGTTCATTTGATTGACTCGCGAAAACACATTCACGAATTACAGGATAAAATCAAGAAATATGACAAAATGAAGGTATACACAGTACATGTAGAAAGATAACTTAATATTTACTCAGAATGCAGTCTGACTTGATAGCTGAAATCGAGGCAGAAAAGAAAATTTGTCAAACTAAACGACAAGCGCTAGAAATGGCTACCGAGGAGATATCAAAAGCCAACGAAATCATAAGTAAGCAATCTCAGGAGCTGTCCAAATTAAGAAAATCGATTGGGTGGCGTACGGAAATTGCACTTCAACAAGAAAAGGCCATTAAACAATTGGACAAACAGTTGGCTTTTCGCAACGAACAGGTAGAGGGATTACAACGAACAATTGACGGACTACGTAAAGACCTTCCCAAACAATTGGAATCAATGAAACAATTCGCTAATTCCCTCGAAAGTAAATATAGTGAGAGTATGTCATATCCGTTAATTTTTTTCTGTACAGTTTTCATAATGTGTTTTCTTTTTGTAGAAATTGCGGAGCTGAGTAGAGTAGTAGTTTCATCCTCAAACAAGGAAAACAGTCTTGGCAGAAGGACTATAAGATAAGCACCTGTTAGTTTTAGTTTATTACATTTAGACTTATTATTTTATGCAGCGGCCACAAATTAAATATAAACTAGACATCTTCAGAGTCCTCCTTCGATTTTATTGCAGTCCCAACGTTGACTACTTGGGACAGATCTTGGTTTTTCTTTAAACGTTCACGAATCAATTCAGCAATTGCTTTTTGCGTGCGTCTTTCTAGCTTTTCCAACTTCTTTGCGACATCCCGCTTTAAGTCCCAGTCAGGTTTACGCGGCGCAAGGTTAGCGATATCAATTTCATCGATAACCATTGGAGTCTTTAGCAGTTCCAGTTGTGGTTCAACTTCTTTTTCGATCTCACCCGTAGGTCCTTGTTCTAGAATTTCTTCACTTATATTTTCGTCGTTGGGTTTATAACTTCGGAATACTGGTCTGCAAAATATAAATACAATTACATTCACTTAGAAGATACGACGAGTGTTCTTACTTAGGTAGTTCTTGTCTTTCCTCTGTAGGTTTATCTGTTTTCGTTGCCAAATTTCTTAAACGTTTTAGTCGTTCTTTCCTTTTGAGCGACTCTTCTGTTAATGATCCAACCTTCTTCTCACTTGTATCCATTTTTTTTATTTAACTACAAAGTTAAATTCTAACGTAGTAAATATTCACAAAACATCAAAATTGTTTACAAATTGAAGCGTCAAATCTGGCTGTCAGCGTGTTGAATACTTTGTGCAGAAAAAGTTTTTGTCACAAGAACAAGTCAGAGCACAGTAGTGTTAAATGAGTGGAAGTAAAATGAGTCTTAAAAATCATATAGAAGTAGATAAACACATCGGTTACAAAAAGTATTAAAAATGATTTGAATTTTTTTGTGGCTATTATAGTCAGGTTCTTGATATGCGAACAGACCAACCACAAGCCACAATGACAGAAGGAAAGGTACCAGTACCTGTCAAATTTGAAAATGTAATTAATGTAGCAAAATTTTCTTAGAAATTAATGTATAATTTAGAAACCAATAATTGGTCTCTTCCAATAATTAAGAAACGTTATTGCTTTCTTGTATAATTGCCAGAGCGTCCATAAAAAATCATGAATTTCTTCAGACAGATAGGGGCGGGTAAACCCTTTTTCCAAATATCAAAAAATGTTTAAGTACACGAACAAGATTTGTAGTAAGTAAGATAAAACATTACAGTACACGTTTTGGTAATAAAATAAAATATCTAGACAGAGAACGATCACTTTTGCAAAATACCGATGATGCCAGCATGATATCATTCCCACCAGAAACCAATAAAAAAAATATTGGTCTCTGATTCCCACTTCCTATACTGAGAAAACTAGTGAGACATAAGCAATTTATTTCTTTATCGCTTGTACGCGAACAGACTTGACGCTTGGCAGATTTGTTTATTTATTAATGCACCAGCTGATCACTGAATTTTTGCGGGAACCCCATTTTTAAATTAAGTCAGCAGCAGAGACCAATATTGGTTTCTGGTCAGCAGCTGGTTTTTCTCGTTTTACTTTACGGTGGTGGAATAACTTCAAAATGAATTTATTTGTCACAATTTTATTAATTTACCTAATACACGGTAAAGTGTGTGCAAATTATGAGGAGGAGGCTTGGGAGGACCCAAAAGCTTGGGGAAAGCATTTTGATCCAAATTTGTGTCCAGTCTGTGATGTATCCGAAAACGGTGGATTGGCAACCTTTTGCTACAAAAAACTAGTAGCTAATTTATTTAACAAAAACACTCTTCAGGTAATAACGAATGTTTGTATCAAACTAAGATGACGACTGGTTTTATTATTTGTAGAAGAATGAATACACCGGAAATTTTGAAAGAGCAATCCATTTTACAGTGTCTCAAGCTCAGTTGGGAATTATTAAAACATCGACTGATATTCGAGATTTAGACGCTGCAATTACGGAAATTCTCAAAGCTGCGAAGGTGGTAAAATGTGCTGGTACAAAGGACAATGGAAGCATTTCCTGGCTGGTCAAAGATATTTTAAAGGATTCCTTTGAAATGTTCGTACTACTCTGGTCTAATTCCGAGGTAAAGCTTGTCTAATGCATTGAATTCTTTGTTATTCTTTATTTGATTCTTTAGATTCGTTTCTTATGCACTGTTGCTGGTGTTATGATGTTAATATGGTTAATTCACAAGCGTTATAATAAAAGTCTAATTTCTATTGTGGCGTTCGGGTTTTTCTTCTTTGGATACATCTTTACCTACATAGAATGCAATAGAGTGAGTCTTATAAATATTAATTTATTTATTTATTTCATATGCTTAAAATATACTTTTACATATGTACTTTATATGTTGTTTTTGTTTAGGAACTGGAAGCAAAAAAGTTTGTGAAATATGTCAAGGAAAATGAAGAACCGGCGAGTGGTTGGCTTAATAATTTGTTTAGCTCAATATTCAGAAAATCGAAGACGGATGAAACAATATCAGAAATTCAGTAAGGACTTTGTTGCGACTACGCATTTAAGATGTATTTAATTTAATTTTAATTGTTTAGGGCACAAAGTAAAATAGAACTTCAATTCTGCAGACCTGATAGCGTCCTCTTTATGTACGTCAACGACATATTCCTTAATCAACTCGAACTTGTTATTAACAAGTGTATGTCAATGTCGAAAACTTTCAAGGGTGAGATAAAATTAAGAAGTTGAATATATTCTTAAACCATTTTTTTTAGATTCACTACCCTTCCCGTACAATATTGTGGCTATGGTTTCTGTTCCCGTTCTTTTTGTTTTTATGACAAAACAAATTTTCAAATATTTGCTGAGTCCAAGTGCTTGGTTTAGTTTTGTTTGGGGTACACATACGTCTAATACAAATCAGCCACAGCAGGAGCAACCAATACTCGATTCAAAAACTGATCGAATAACAGGAAAAAATTTACAACTCTTACTACAAGCCTTTATTAAACATAATTCCCACAAGGAACCTCTTCCATCTGGAGTAGAAGAAGTGCTAGAATGCCTGGAGAATGGTTCAGTAGGTTGTGAGTCTGATGAATCTAAAAATGAAGATGACAATGAGAACAGTATAAATTTGAATAATCTCAATGAAGATAAAGCTAAGAAGGAAAGTTAATTTTCAATTGAACTGCTGATGTACTTAGGAGGCAAATCTTGGATATACTCGTGTAAAATACCCAGTAACTCCATCATATGGTATTATTGCATGTTCGTTTTGTTAACATTTTTATAAAGATATATATTTTAATTTAAATTGAAAGTGAATTTCTAACATTATAATGTAAATAAATAATGAACTGTTTAATATTTGTTTTTAATTGAATTAATATGATAAGCACTATGTACTCAGATCTAGTCTGTTAGCACATTATTAAAACTTGAGCACTACTAAATCGACGTCTGCAAACTAGGTTAAAATTATTTTCAATAAACAACAACAAATTAACATTCAGTTAGCATTCATTTCCAAGAGCCTTTTAAAAGTTGTGATTTAGAGATAGTGGTACGAAAGAAGGGCAATACGAAGGACGGAGTAGTTGAATCCGAGAGGAAGGTGAAATATCGCAGATTTCAATTAACAGTTAGTGCTATAAATATCCGTAGGATCGAACGCAGGAATCACTGACTTGTAATTTAAACTCAAATACTTTTTCAATTAAAAATTACTCGAGTTGTGTTGCCATTGCCTCCCAATAGAACCTCTGTGAACTTTCGATGAATATTTACGAGCGACATCTCGTGTAAGGTCATAGCAATCACAAAATATGGAAACATTTTCAGCATTCTTCAAACAACAGCAACGACATGTGACGAACCAGTACTGCAATACTCTCCACTTGATATCGGTAAAATGTAGTGTAGAAAAACTAGCAAAACTGCAAAATTCAAAATTCAGCAAACAGTATCTGTTTATTGCTTTCTTTTGAAAATGTGGCAAGATAGTAATTGAAATTAATGAGAACAAATATTTATATAATCAAATCTTGTTCGAGCACACAGAAAAATAGCAGCTTATCACTCTGTCGAGAATGTGGCCTAAAATGAGTTTTTCTGCCATTATTATAATATGAATAACTTCAATACATTACGTTATTTAAAAAGAACAAGATCCTGATAATTTTATTTAATATTTCCTGTACGTAATTCAGCGCTTGAATCGCGCAGAATCACTCTTGCCAATCGCTGTTTCTTTGGGCTTAAGAGGCAATTGAGTAATAAAGCCCTCTCCCGAACGACCAAAGTGACTTTGTACAACACCTTGATAGAGAGAGCGGATGGACAACACTGCTCCGGCCCGAAGAGTCTTCGAATCCGAGCCACAGGGACATAACAGAGGACGTCCTAGACTGAGACGCACACAAGTGGAAAAGGACCTCAGCCAACTTGGAGTGCGCAATTGGAAGCAGCTGGCAAAAGATCGTGCTAGCTGGAGAGGCATGCTGGTTGAGGCCTAGGTCCACCCCGGACTGTAGCGCCATCTGAAGAAGAAGAAGATTTCCTGTACGTTGATGATGCATGAAAAATGTTAAAATTAACTGAATATTATGTAGTAAGGTAGACTATAAACAGAGTTCATATAAAAAAAGAACTGAAATGAAACACGATCTCAACTTAATTGTAACTATTTAATGTATATCTTTTAATATATATTTGTATATATATTTTAACAATAGTAAGTATTTATTCAATATGTTCTCTTTTATTTATTTATGGTATCATTTAATGTAATAGCTCAAATATATATATGTATATAAAAAAATGTGTTATAATATATATTAGCAATGAATTTCTTGTTACACATAGTATTTATAGTCCAAAAACTTCATTCGCCGCTTATTGTTGGAAAATTTCATCATATTTTTGAAATTAACCTACACCATCATGCAAAAAATTATTACTCGCAAGTATTGATTCACAATTTACGTAAGTAAATTTCTATTAAAATTCATTAAATTATATTAATAAATTATAGTTTCATTTTCTTATTTTGCGTTTGTATAAGTTTTATATTTTTTCTTAAAAAGCCAAAACATATTATTGTTTGTTAGTTATTTTGGTTTTTTCTACAGAATTTTCTTCTCTTTTTTATATTATTATTATTCGTTGTATTTTCTCAATCAGATTGCTAAGTAAATAATGTCTGTTAATAAAATGTAACATGTAGTGTCGTTCGCTTATTATTCGAAATCGCGGTTGATTTCAGTTTTTATGTGGTTACTCTTGTTCAGTTAAAAATGTCTGTTTTAGTTTTTTTTCTTTTTTGTTCAAAATCTCCTCAAAGACTGAAGTGTATGTATAAGTTATACATATATATGTATATATATTGTTTGCAAAAATGCACATTATGTATGTATATGTATATATATTATGTTTGAATAAATTTTAAATTTTATAACTAAACATTTTTTATCTTCCCACAAACAGAACAGATTTAATTTGGTTGACTTTTTTTTCTCTTTCATTGGCTAACATAATCTTTTATATAATTAGCTACGAAATTTTACTTAAGAATCTAGTAAATTTTAAGGCAATACACTGGAATATGCTATTAAGATATTTTTATCGGTTTAACATTGTTTTCTTGTTTGCTTTTCTTGTTTCTCTCTTTGGTTTCCTTCATTCAATATTATCATGTTGTTTTCTTATTTTTTTTTAATATAGTATAGGTATACCGTACGGTATAATGATGGTAAATTATATTGTTGTCCAATATATATTTCAAAATGTAATTAACTCCTTAATGTAGGGGTATGTGTTGTTGTTTTAAAGCTTTCATCGAATAGGGAAATATAATCTTATGTTAAGACCAGTATCATTACAAAAATAACGAGAATGATTGTTATTATTATGCAGATTCAATCGAAACATAGTTATAGATTCGAAAAATTAAAAAAAAACTAAAAGTAACTTCCTTCTAAAATATTTCCTATTTAAATTTGTGGTTTTATTGAAAGGAACAACGTTTTAGTTTTATATATATAATATTTTTGTTTCAATTTTATTTTTGTTAAATAAGTTTGCTTGGTTATTGAGTTGTGCAACATAATCCTAAATCTATGTCCGTATTTTTTAACTTATGAGAGTACACATTACTAAATTGTTCTTAATGAAAATTCTTATTCACAATTGGTCCACATTAAAACTTTCATTGAAAAACAATTGGTTGGGAAATATAGGGATTCCTAAATAAAACATTATCAACATTTAATTCAACATTTGAAGATGAATTTAAAAGCGAGTGCGGTCGAGTGACAAAAATATTGAAACACAATGGAACTACTTAAGAGCCTGCCGATGTTGTGAGTTGAAACGTCCCTAGAAGTGTACTTAAACTTTTACCGGGAATGCTGTAAATATATAATTTTTTTTTCGAATGACGTTGTGCAGTTGATGAATAAACTGTTTTTATTAAAAGACATTTTATTATTTCATATATTTTAGGAAAAGTAACTTCATTATTGTATTGGCAACTTTATTAACGCTCATATTCAACAGAATCCACCTTTTCTTCCTATAGTCGTTTACAAACTGAAATTCTGCTTTATGATACAAATTCCAATCTACAATAGTATATTATAATAGTTAAAGAAATAATAAATCAGGTGAATGTCATTTGGTAATACATACATTTTTGATCGTCATTAGAAACTTTTCGAAACTGAACCGCAGTCAAAAAAAGTAGAAGCGATAAATGAATGTACGTGGTTATGAAATTAAATGTCTCATTTGGGCTTGTACACTTCACATATAAGAATGTATATCTGCAAACTTAAATATACTACACACACTGTCTGCACAAACCCTAGCTACCCTAAAAGAAGACAACAGGGCAACAGTTTACCGATCTTGAAATTGGCATCAGGACTTTTAGTCCTTCAATGAACCGGTTTGAAAGAAATCATCTTTTTAATCCACCAATTAGTTGTTACGTGTTTTGGGTGGAAATCATTGCACTCTCAGAGACCATGTTCTTGAGATGTTGAGGAGAGTAAATTAAATACATATGTATAAATGATTTAGGCACTTAATTGTGTTCTAAATAAATCAAAAACGTTCAATGACCTGGGGCCTAGCTTGTTCAGCAACTTTTCTTTTTTGAATGGTTTTGTTCTCTTACATGGTCTTATAAGTGTATCCTAAAGATGCTAGACCATTTACACAAAGCAACTTGTTAATCTTGATTCCTCAGTGCCAATAATCAGAGTTGGCTCAAAATCCAAGTAGGCTTACTATCTCAAGCTAACATGGCCAGAATCAATCTCAGGTTCTCTCGTTGATCAATGTGAGCAAACCACAAAGGTCATCATTGAAGAGTGTATATTGCAAAATTAACGTGAACATTTGTTTATCGTATTAGAAAAAGTGAAGCTCTGTGTTCAATTTACTATTTTACTTTTGTCCGGTAGAACATCAATTTTGCGGCCTTCACGATGTTCCTCACCCTTTAGGATGCAACATTTCGTGAAGCATGGTTATACAATACCAAGGTGTGAAATAAAATGATTTTAAAACGTCTGACCACTTTTGTTTGGGTCATTCATTGTAGGATTTAATGAAAAGTGTGTTTAAAAAAAAAAGAGCAAAAAATATTATTTGTTAAATGTACCGGTTCACCAACCGCCCTGCATAAGCTTTATATATTTATGTGGTTGAATCTCAACTCACACTTTAGACATTATATTCAATCAGTAAAATGTAAATCTATATTATCTTGATTAGAGTAACGTTTCTTGAATTATGCAGTAAATATTTTTGTATTTAATTTACACGGATTTTAATTTAAATATTTTGTTTTTCTATATTACCCGGAATAAACTATTTTAGAGAGTTTTCCACACCCACAAAATTATTCAGAAAATTGTTCTTAATTTTATTTCTAAATCTTTTCTTAAAAAAATCTGTGTTTACGTAACAACAATTCCTTTAAAGAGATACTTTTGTATTAAAACTATACATGCATATGTACAAATATATAGTTAAGTATTACGTAGCAGCTTAAGATTTATTCGTGTGAAATGGTTTTAATCACATGAATACAGAGAAATAAATTATTCGAATAACAAGAAAAATATTCTTATAAATGACAATATTGATAATGTTACTGATTTATTTTGTATAGCCAAAATAAATCAGTAACATTCTGTCATTTTGTACGTATTACGTATTAGTACAAGTCAAATTAAATAGGGGAAACATAATTAAATAACTATTAAGCTGATTTTAAACTGGTGAAATGTGTAAGAGAGGATGAATGAAAAAAAAGTTTCCGACTTTAAAAAATGTTCATGCCATTATTATTGATTTGGTAAGGAAGTATGTTAAAAACATAAAGTAGGCTTTATCCCTTAAATTTTAAATCTCTTATTAAATTCAATGTCTTTTGCACATGTTTTCTTCGCGATATTGCCGGCAGAAATGAAGAAACCCGTTTTACTTCTCCTAATGTTAAAGAAAATTCTATTTTTTTTTTTATATACTGACAGGTAAATGAAAAACAAAGCATGTTAAATCAAAGGTCAACACCAATTTTTATCTAGCAGTTTCTTGAAAAAGTTACGAAATTTCAAGAAGTCAAAGACAAGCCTAAATTTGGAAAATTTTCTTGCTACCAAATTGTTGCCTATCTTCTATTAAAAGGTTGCATACGCTAGGAAAGTGGTATTTAAGAAGATGGTTTCGCAACTTCCTCTGATTACGGCGAACACTTTATTGACAATGGATTTACAGACGTTAACACAGTCAACATGATTAAGTCTTCGTGGTGAGACTTATTAACTTTCCACTTTTAGCCCCGCCATAAGTGTTTTGAACGCGTAATCAATCTTCTATTGTCGCGTTAACTTTTAAATCTTCCTAAACGGTTTCGATGGTTGCAAGCAATCAACACAAACCAATGGACCTCACTGTGGTAACGACCAGCTGTTGTTAACTGACACTCATTGAAAAAAATAAACAGTGTGTTTACTTTTCTTTGACCCAACAGAATTTAGTGTGACTATGGATAAATGGATTAATACCTTGGCGTAGGTACTTGCTCATTTTTTAAAAATCCAAAAGACTGCAAAGGATATTGTTTGTGGTATCTTTCTTCTGATATTTGTTTTAAATATGCTCGCGTAGTGTCGGTAGCACTCTGTATTCTTGAAAATCATCTGAGACATGCCCTCATCAGACAGCTTTTTTTCCAAGATTCATTTTGATGGCTTGAGTAAAACACCTTTGTATTTCAAACAAAATACAAAATACGCATGTGCATCTTGTGTTTGTACTTATCTCCTTTAACCCAGTTATCTACTGCTTCGTTTTTTGGCACGAGAGTGAATCATATAAAACGAGGGCAAACTATTAACTTGACAGGAACTGACAATTCAAATAAAGAAGTTAACATTTTGCAAAGTCTTAAACAGAAAATGGGAAACAAACTCGCTCTTATTCCTTTCGTACCACAAAATAACCCATTGCATTTCATAACGGTTCTTAAAACTATTTGCTTATAAGTTTAGTTTTTGCTTTCAAAATAAGTGTAGTGTAACCACTTTTTAATCATTTTAAATTTATGTACATATTCAACGAAAAATTGAAACTATTAAACTTTTTTTTTTAAGTTAAACATTTAAATAAAATATCTTATTAAAAATTGTATTAAGCTTCTATATAAAATATGAGTATTGAGAACATTTTTTTTCTTGTATTATAAATCGCAAACGTGTTAATTTAAATGTAATAAGAATTCTTAAAATATTTAGTGCAATAACAAAATAATTATATATATATTCATCTTAATAGAAAAATAATATTTTTTTTCTTTCATAACACACACACATGTATGTATACGTAGACATGTAGATCATTAAAACAAAGAAATACATATTTTTCCGTTTATCTGGTTTATTGTAATAAATATATACGTATTCGTTTTCTTTTGCTTCTTAAATTTGTTTCTTGTTTTAAAATATATTTCAGCTCTGTAGTTTTTCTCTTTCTTTGCAGTGATCATTTTGTATTAAATGTCTTTTCTAAAAAAAATACTCATCACTCACGTGTAGGATTTATTTAGTTTATTTGTATTTTTTTATTCCATACACAGTGTATAAATATAAATACTCGTACTCCACTATTCACCATTAAAATGTCACATTTCAACTGAATTGATATGTATACAGTTCGTTAAATGTTTGTATATATCGTTAGTTTGATTATTCTGTAATAAAATGTAGTAATTCCATTTTATTGTGCTGTGGGCAAATCAGAGTAAAACAAGCAAGCGATTGGCAGCGATTTAAGAAAATATAATTCGTATAATTTGTCTCTTTCCCAATTCTATCGACTAGTGAATATGTTAATTCATCTAAGCTTCTTCCATTAAGATTTTTATTTATTTATATTTATGTACTACATATGTTAGTATACAGTACATGTTTTAGTATATTTTTTTATTACCTAGTTGTGTTATAATTCAGAAAGATGCACGAATACAACTCAAAGCGATGGATGTTTAAAAATAATCTGGAACACAAACGAAGAATTAAAGTTGACAATTAATCGGAACAATCACACCATATGTTATTCATGTAAAATGGTTCATATGAAGTTCAGGGGTAAATTATTTTTGCAACAAATTGGGGAACAGTTTTTATGGAATAGTTCTGTGTATCTAGAAGGAGCTTATTAACTTTTCGATAGTGAAATGATAGTGAACAATTTGAGAATTCTTAGTAAGATATCTTTAGAACGTAGTAATTGAACAATGTCGAAAATTGTAAAAGATATCAATTTACTCAACCGTTTCCTGGATTTTAACAAAATTTCAAACAATGTTTATAAAGTTACAATATTTAAGCATTTCTCAAAAATTTTATATACGACCTTAAGAACCATGTTGATTGAATTTAAACACGAGACGTAAAAGAATCCGAAGAGATCTTTCGTAGAGAATTCCACATGATTGCAATTTGATCGGAAGCTACGAATTAACTGTTTACAAAAACGATTACCTGCACAATTATGAGCAACAATTAAGGTAACCCATCACAAATTTCTTGAAGTTTAATAAAACACTACATGCAATTATATATAAAAAAAATGTAAGCTTATACTTCTAATTGTGTACTGCTTATAGATAAAAGGGTACAATTTTGTCTTTCTTTTATCTAAATAGTTGAGTTGATGAATATCAACTGGTATTTAATCTTATACAATAAAATTTTGGTAATTTTTTCTGAAATTTGTGATGAGGTATCTTCATTTTTGTACATTTCATTTTCATCTGCATTCATTTGATTATATTTTATGTAATATGTAAAAGCGGACTAAGTTATTAACATAGCAAATATTAAACTCTCTTAAGTTCAACATTTTTCTGGAATAGTGTTGTACACCTGTCTGTCTGACGCAACGTTAGACTCCTTAAGTTACTTACTTTTAAGAACGATAAAGCACAAAACTAGACCGGAGAATGACGTCTAAATGTAATAGGCGTTTCATTTGTCAGTTTAATTAAATTTACCATGATTCTTGTATAAGGGTTTATGGAGTTAATCTTTTTGTCCTCATATATATGTATGACGTATATAAATATAGCATATATACTTTTATATGTTTGTGTACATATATTTACGTGCATGCATTGGTTTTCGGTCTGTAATACACATGTCTTATCATTCTTAAATGTAAGTAATAAAAAAAAAGTATAATAAATCCTGCGTAAGAAGTACTTAGTTTCCAGTAATAAACTAACACTTTGCACTTAAACATCAAAAGAATAGAGCGAATAATCAAAGCTTAAGAGAATTTGCCCTATTTGTTGCTTTGAAATTACCGGTAAGTTATATTTGAATGGAAATTTAGTTTAACTGCATTGTTTAAAAACCATTTCACAATGAAATATGTGCGGTTCTTTTTTAATTGTCCACCTTATAGCCATCGTTTTAACGGACACTGCTCACAACTCGCTTTACTGATTACATTCGCTTAAGTAACTTCTTATCTTCTTTAAAGTTAGTGTGCTAAGACTATGTTTTGTTCTATTTCTTATTGGTTTTTAATTTATCAATTAGATATTTATTTTTTGTTAATTTTTTTGGGAGGCTAATTGTTTGGTTAAATAGGATATTTTCTGATTTGTTTTTTGTTTTCTTTTTTTTTTCATTTTTCGACCTCCACACCGGTGAGGCTAAGAGGTGGGTGATCAAACTTGTCACGGGTTTATTTACAAACTGTTATACACTAAATTGAAACTCCTCAATTTCATAACCTCTGTTGGGTTTTACCACGCAATTTTCCATCTACTATTCAATAACAATTATTATTATAATTTTTTTTATTTTTTAAATAATTTTTTTTTTCTTTAGAACAGAAATTTTAGATGTAAATGAAAAAAAAGTTAGAAGAAAACAAAAACTGTATTACATTACGTGACATTTTTCTTTGGCATTTCCACTGGTACCTTCACCTCCAGCAGCTGTGCTTTCCGCAATGGAACCATTGGTCTCTTTCTTTTTCTTCTGCTTCTGTTTTTTCTGTTTTTTACCGTCTAACTGAAGCGACACACTTCGGTTTTTCTCCATATTTAGAAGTTCCTAAATTAAAGGTAATTAATTATTTGTATTATAACAGTTTTATTTCACATAGTAAGTAGTGACGAAATAAATTGCTTCATAAAACTTAGTAAATTAAATTTTATTTCATTTTTTTTTTCTATAACTCAAGAAAAGGAAATCATAAATTATTTACTTACCTGGAACAATTCCGTAACATTGTGATTTGTTTTTGCTGAAGTTTCCATAAACGAGACTCCCCATGATGCAGCTTCTGCTTGCCCTTCACTCTGAGTGACTTCTCGCAGCTCGGCACTTTCATCACACTTATTTCCTACTAACATCACTGGAATTTGTGTGATGTCTTGTCCCTAAAATAAATTATATTATTGATTGTAAAGATTTTCTTTATAGGCAGTCTTAACGTTTATAACATTAGATGCTAGAGTGGTGGGATATATGATTAAGAATCGTTAAAAAGCCCTCGCGCCCCGAGAGTCTTTTCTTCTTTTAACAGTGCTGAAATCTTTTGGAATAATTTCATTACCCTAATCGTTAAATATTTCTTTCAAATAAACATGTTTTATATTTCTGCTACAAGGGCACATGCTTTTAATGTAGATCCGCTACTAAACTATTTGAAAGGCATAAAATGGTTAGTTTTTGGAAGAGCACGGAACAGGTGTCAACGATTCGCAGCAAATCGCTTTTTAGCTTTCAAAAGACTTTGAAAACGAACCTGTATCATGATCACAGATTGGTAGATGAAAAGACACAGGCAAATATTTGATATCGAACACTACAATGGGCACGTCGAAGGGTCTGAGTCTGAGCTATTGCGTTTCCGTTCTAGTTTTTCTGCCACCACTTTACATTCTTTGCTTCAGTGTTGGGCAAATTCGGGTTAAAATTGTGAAAATCTTTTACGAAAATGGGGGTTCAAATCAAAATGCATTTCGTTCGTTTCGTTTTTGGTCAGCATAATCGACCACCTCTGTTTACAATCGATAGAATTTCCCTATTTGGGTAAATGGGAATCCAAGACTGACTTTCCTTTAATTTTTAAGAAGACGATGTATCCACAAAATATAACTGTTTGGTGAGGTTTAAGCAGTTACTGTGAATGGTATTCGATATTCCTGTTGGCAGAAATTTAGGAACAAGAACCTAATTGGTCTTCAGTTTTTACCCACCATTTACCCCTGGTCGTGCTCATTAAGCAACTGCTGAAAATGTTGTCTTAGCATATCCAGAAATCTCAGTGGTAAATTAACTGCTCTTCTTAAAGCCCGCTGACAGGCTTGATTGTAGAAGGATCGACCTTCTTCAGACTTGGAAGTTATTTCTCCTGCCGTCTACAAGCACCGCACGTTTGTATACGACCGGTTTCGTGTCGTGTGTGGTTTGCAGCCTGCGGTGGTTTCGGCCATGTTGTTGGCGTGTGTTAGACTTAGGCACACTGAAAAGCCTCACTCTGTTGCTCTTCATAGGCTTTGGCAATAAACGGTATGCCAAGGCATTCAATGCTAAAACTCCTCTTTGTTGGCAGGTACAGAATTCTAACTTTTAATAAACAAGCTTTTTTTAAATTAAAATGATGAAGGAATAGTGAAACTGATAGAAAACGTAACGTTCAAAAATCCCATATTCCAATTTTTAAAAATAATTCATATAATATTTTTAAATTGTTTCTTTTTAACGTAAATAAAATATGTCTTTTACTTATTCTGTTATCCCCCAAGCACATATCTATATAATTCTGGGTTTCTTTTTAAATTTTTTTTATTTTGTCGCAATCCTTTGAATGAGACAATCCTTGGCAAAACGTCAGGTAAAATAAAAGAAAAACTAGTTTCATTACACTCTACACTGACCGTAATAACCGAAAAGGATCTATCATCGATGTGACCAAAATTAAAAAAAAAAAAAAAAAACGAATAAGATGTTGCTCCAGCAATTAAAAAAATAAAATAGTGTACAGATTTCTTCCAAATTTGGATACATGCAAATTTTAATATTTAATTATAAGGCAGCAACAAGGTGAAACTGCACGTGCCACTCATTTAACAATACTATTTTCTAGTGTGAGTAATTTGCGTGTAATAATCATGTTTTATAATAACACCTGAAAAAATAAATCTTGGGAGGGTTATACACCCTAAAATATCATAATTAGACAAATACTAACCAATGTCCGATTCGTATCTTTGTACCAAAAACCAGCCCACTCACCTTTAATTCTTTTATTAGACTCCAAATAGGCCGTAATTCCTCTAGACTCTGCTTAGAACACACTGAATAGACCAATATGAATGCATGTCCCTTCGTAATGGACAACCTCTGCATAGCCGGAAATTGATGTGATCCCGTGGTGTCGGTTATTTGTAGAGTGCAAATGTTCTTATTGCAGCTAATGACCTGTATGCAATGGAGAAGCAAACACACAATACACACTCAATTAGTTGTTTCCTTCATGATTTTATGTATGATTGCTGGTCCTTGTGGGGATGGCCACAGGACGGAAGTGGGAAGCAATAGCGAAATTAAATAGAGAAAAAGAGAAGAAAACAATCTCCCTCCATCTACGCTATGCATGAATGATTGATTAATTAGTAATAATCAGAAGGATACCCGGGATGCCAGACTAAAATAGGTACACAAAGCTTGGCACACAGGCCGAGAGCTGTCCTAACTTGTTTTTTTTTTCTTTCATTTTTACGCACAACTTATTAATAATTCATACAGAGAAAATATAACATAGGAACAGCTGCCGTCGCCTTTAAACTGTGCTCCACCTAGCATATAACGATGGTGGCTTACCTGGCGGTATGTGTCCTCGATGGTCGGTATGTAGCTCTCACGGAACGTGCCCTTTATGAAGCGTAGCACCAGAGAACTTTTTCCAACACCCCCCGCACCAAAAACAACCACCCTATAGTCGTTGCTTTGTTCGGGCATGTTTGCGGCTGGAGGATACGTTTTTAATTCTTTCTGAGAAACGTGTGTCTTTACAATACGACCGGAGTTTGAGCTTTTGATGGGTATCAGGACACTTGAATTTTGTTGACTTCTTAATTTTAATTAACTGCTTGAGATGGTTTCCCCAGGGTGGGAGCTGGAGAAAATAAACTAAATAACGCTCACTATGCCGCACTCAATTAGCCCCTAATGTCTGCAATAGCAGCAGCAGAGGAAATAGCAGCAGTGGTGGAAGCAGCAGGGCAGAGATAATTGTTAAATGTCAACATGTGGGAGTCACTGTATGTATTGAGGGGGTTGATTTTCTTTATTTTTTCGTTTTCTACCCCCCTTCGTATATTTTCACTTCACTACCAGGTTTTTCCTTTTAAGCTAGTTGTGATTTTAAATATTTAAGCAATAATCACTGATATCATTTAAATGACTAACTAACTTCACTCGCACTTATTGGTACGATTTCAGGAAAAAAATTTTGATGTTTTGTGGGGGTAGGGTTTTCTCGTTCGATTTGGAGAGCACAAAAACGCCTAAGAAGCAGCAATTGATTTTGTCATTTAATGTACACCGGTGTTGATAGAATGTTGATAAACAATTATTTCTTTCACTTTTTGAAGCTACCCGCACAAAGTGCACCTTGGACGTTTGATTTTCAATCTTTCCGTTCCGGAATTCTTATTGTATGGCGAATAAATTAGATTTTAATTCGATGGATTTATAAATAAGAGTTTTTTTTCGTGCGGACATCCCGAAGAGATGGATGAAGAGCAGTCAGTATTTGACACATCCACTTTTGTTGTTCTAGGCGCAGGCCTGTCAGAATACTCCCATTTGGTCGAGTTAACTGTCATAATAAGGGTATCTTCCTTATATGGGGATAATTTTGTTCTAAGTGGTGTAAGTCTTCACTAGGTAGTGACACAGGCAATCATGTATCTGATTGCACAGACAATTATTATACAGATGTCCCACCCTGAACAAAATACTGGTTCCCGTTTTGAAAGACCAGCCGACAAAAGCTTTGTATTTTACGAAACAGAAAAGCTAGCCGACAAGAAAAAATATTGCTGAGAGAAATATATAAAGAAAGTATCGAAGAGTGGTCACTATACTGATTGGTTGTATTTATTATATTGAACTATGGTAAATAAAGGGGTTGTATGACTTCTCGTATTTTTGTGTATTTTCATTCCGAAAGTAGCGAAAATATTAGAAATGTAATGTAATTTTTCCTGAGATTCAACGTCAATCTTTCGCAGATGGAAAAGACGAGAGTGTTCGAACGGCTGTGTCTTCGGACTTGGCTCCGTTTACATCGGACACCTGTTGAAGGAGCTTACTACCCTAGCGTAATGTACCCTGACAGGGTTCGTCTTAACTGATTCTCTAATTAAACACGGAAAGCCTGATACGCGATAAGGCGGCCATATCATCCTTCATGTCGTACGCCGAACAGTAGAAAGCGCAAGCCATCTTGTCTGCGCTTCGTCACTGGATCCCTTTTCCAAGGTTTAGAGAGACACGCTTGCTAAAATAACTCTCGCGGACAATTTAAACTATATTATAACAAATCAAATTCAATATATTTCTTAAGCGTCTACAAAATTAATAATTTTGCAACTTTAACTTGGGCACTACATTCATACTAGTCAGTTCTTGAAACAGGAGTTTACAAGCATACGGCATAGATATCTTTGACACATTTGCTGATGACTGGCAGAAATGACACCATGAGCAATACGCAAGCCGACCGCACGTCTTGCAGACATCCACGTCGAACGCATCTGAAGATATCATCAGACGTTCCATTATAAGCATACTAGCCCCATAGGAGATGAGGCAATCACGTTCCATTTCCCCCAATCGCAGTCCACCTTCACGGCTACGCCCCTGCGTAGGCTGTCGCGTTAACACAGCCTTTGGTCCACGAGCACGGGCATGCATTTTGTCCTGTACCATATGCTTTAGCTTCTGATAATAGACCGGACCGGAGTAAATGTATGCTTCGAGGGACTCTCCCGTGATACCCGAGTAAAAGTAATCTTTGCCCATATAGTTGAAGCCATGTTTGAAGAGTTCGTCTTGTATGTCCTTACATTTGGAACCTCCAAAGGCAGTACCATAGTGGAACTTTCCTTCAAGAAGCCCTGCTTTGCCTCCCAGAAGCTCCAAGGTTTTTCCCACTGTCATTCGAGATGGAAAGCCGTGCGGATTCATCACCATATCTGGACAAATACCGTAATCATTAAATGGAAGATCCTCCTGCTCAACAATCAGGCCAGTAACACCTTTTTGACCATGACGAGAGCTGAATTTATCTCCGATTTCAGGTCGTCTAGTTTGGCGAAGAAGAATCTTAATCAAGAAATCCTCTTCTCCATTCGCGGACACCATGACTTTCTCAATGTAACTCGGCTCTGGACCTTTGTACGAAATTGGCACAGCTGTGTATGGAACCGAGGCCTGGCCAGGTTCCTTCTGCTCAATGGGATTAATAGACGTCACCGCAGGCATTTCTTTATTAATAAGAATCTGTTTGTTCACCACCATTTCGCCGGGTGAAACTATTCCGTCTGTGTCTAAGGCTTCATGCTTGAAAATGACCTGAAATTGATACAAATATAAGCTGGGTTTTGGACATAATAAAAATGTATGCAGGTACACATACCTTATTGGTTGTAGAATCTTTCATGGGACCCATGATACGGTCGTAAGTTTGGTTGGCATATCGCTTTACAGTGCATTTCGAGTTCTTGTACACCAAACATCGACCATAGCCTCGATCTATAGAGGCTTTGTTTAAGATTAAAGCATCTTCAATATCATATCCGGAGTAACTCATAACGGCTACGGTTGCATTCTGACCGGCGGGAAGCTTGTCAAAGTTAGTAAGCTCAATTGTCCTAGACTTAACCATTGGTGCTTGGGGATAAACCAGGTTGTACATGAGAGTATCTATCCGATTCTTCTGATTATACCCGATGACACCCATCGCTTGTTTACCCATAGCGCATTGATAGGTGTTCCTTGGACTTTGGTTATGATGGGGGTATGGAACTAAGCCTGCGCATACTCCGAGCAATGTAAAAGGTTCTACCTCCAAGTGTGTTGTAAGTTCGCCGTTGATTTCAGCCTCATTCCAGCAGATGAATGAATCATTTTCTTCGTTTACATCAAGATATTCGATGAGGCCGTCGGTGAGGAAGTCCTCAAATTTCCGAACACCGCGATTTAACTCGTCTATATGACATTGCAGGACCGCTGGTTTGCCCTTGTTTACTATTATATACGGCCGACACAAACGACCGCCGTCCGTGTGAATGTATACGCACCGCTGTGTGCGAGAGGTGTGAATAGACACGAACGGACCTAGAAGACCTTTGCGACGCATCATGCGAAAGACTTGAACAAGTCTTTTGTAGCTGATAGTTACCCCGAGAATGTTGCCGTTGATAAATACCATGAAGACTTTAGGATTATTGATTGCGTCACCGCCCACCAAGCGAATGTCTTCCACCCCTGCGTTAAATGCCAAACGAATGACGGGTCCCTCGTCGACTTCGGTTGTAATGTGCGTCATCAGAGCAAGATTTTTAACTAACCCACATGCCTCCCCTTCTGGAGTGTCTGATGGACAAAGCATACCCCACTGACTTGGCTGAAGAGATCTGGGCCCAGACACCTTGCGGGTCTTTTCGAATTGTGAATTGACCCTGGTCATCATTCCCAGTGCGGATATGTAGCTGAGCCTGGACAAAACTTGGGTAACACCTGCACGTTCCATTTTGAATCGCTTAATGGTCCAATTACCAGACGATATAGCTGACTCCAGACCCACGGTTATTTGAGCTGCACGCATGTGCTTCACTACATCGAACTGTGCTGCTTTGACCTTTGGGATATTCTTATCTGCTATCATCTTTAACTCCCAGTTAAGGCGCTTGAAGAGATCCTCGAACATCAAAGAAATCAATGAGCCAGCTAACTCCAGCCTTTTATTCCCGTAGTAGTCACGATCGTCGAATGCACTGCTGTCTAACTCTGCGGACATAACACGTCTAACCATTAAGGAAACGTATATTGATTTGATTTGGAAATTGAAGTTCTCAACAGGCACGTGTGCGAGAATTGTCGTCATAAGAAGCTCTCTGGCTTCATCCGCTGGCGTTTTCTGTTTGGACGCTGACGTCTGGAACCGCTTTACGACTAGCTTTGATCCCATAAACTCAAGTGCTCGCTGCTGGGTGAATATCTTGAGGTGAAATGCTTCCAGAAGAGACGGGGCAAATCGGTTCTGTGTGTCCACATCGGTGCCGATAAGTGACATGATTTCTTGGTCAGATATTATGCCCATCGCCTTGAATATAACCACTATCGGAATGTCATCCACCATGGAATTATGCTTTAGGTAGTATTTTCCATGTTTGCTTAAAACGAGAGTTCTTGATTTTTTTTCGTGCGTGGAACTAGTGACCTGACACTGCACTTGTCCGTTGAATTCCTCCGTTATCATTTTGTTCCAAGAGAGCTGCTCTTGAATGAGAATCACTTTCTCTTGTCCGCGGACTACAAAGTATCCACCAGGATCTAAGGGACATTCATTCATTTTTGCCAATTCATATTCCGACTTGCCACTGAGAACGCAGTTAGAAGATCGCAACATTATGGGCATACGACCTATGAGAAGATTATTTCGTATAATTCTCTGTGAGCCCCTTGTGTATTCAATGTCCACGGTAATCGGTGCGGAGTATGTCACATCTCGCAGACGACATTCATGTGGCGTCGTTGGCTTTGTAATGTTGAAACCATCTTCAATATCTGGTGTGCCCACATTCACGTCCAAGTACTTGAGATAAAACATAGGATCAGCGTCACTTAGCACGGTTTGATTGGCTTGCACAATTTTCTTGATGTCTAGGTTGACGAAATGATTGAAAGAATCAATGTGTTGCTTAACGAGTCCTTTAACTTGAAGAAAAGCCGGTACCAATTTCCACTTTTCTTCGAGAGGTTTGATTGGTTTTGACCACGATTTCGGATCGCTGTCCCAAGAGTTAAGGTTGCTTTTGTCCGACATTGTTAAAAGAAGTTAAAAATGTTACTTAAATAAAAAACAGCTCAAAAATTAAGTATAGAAATATCTGCACATGGTGCATACGGTGTTGATTTAAATGTTATGTCAAAACACATCGCTAATGATAGTCCTGTTCGCGTTGAAATCTTTTTCGGGTAAACACTTGTCATTTTGCACAAGAGAGGCTGTTCGTAAAATAGTCATAAATTACCCAATGCAGCTAGGATTTGGTCGGAAAAATCTCTGGTAGCCTTAAAAACAGTGATATACGTTATAAATTAGTGTTTCCTGTAATATTCGTCTATTATTTTTTGCTATTTTCACACTTTTTGACAGTAATAATACTCCCTTGCATAAGAAACCCAGGTTGGGGTCTTACGCGAACAGACCTAAAAAGAGTACATTAGCAAGATAGTTTCTTTATTTTCCGCTATGGCATTTGCGTGCTTAAATCCTGCGTGATTTTCGATGAACCGAATGTGGAATACCTCGAATAGGATAATTTGATTTAGATTTTCACCAGGTGAAAATAGTCCCACTGATCTCATTTCATCTTATATAGTTTTCAGGAATTATTATGGATGAATATATTTTTATAAAGTATGCAATTTCTTGCATCTTCTGTATATAAGTGCACTAGCGTAAGAATTTCATAATTTGTCATCGGAAAACAATTTAACGTTTGATGCACGTTAAAGTAAAAATAAATTTAATATATGTCGTTAATGGACATTCCTGTACAAAACTTCAAAAATACTGGCAAATGACCGCCTTGTCACCAGGGATGAACTTCTTCATTCATCCCCGCTTGTCACATTCGCTGCTAAACTTTTCATTTCGCTTCACTTGCCTGAATTCGCCGCCAACTCCACAATAAACTGTCACTTCTGACATTTTTCAGCGAATGTGACGTGTAATTAGGGATTGCCTGCAAATAAGTTTAATTTTTTCATCAAAAATTTAAAATAAATTTACTAGATTTCATCAAATTGCTTGAGTTTGGGTATTTACTAAACAATGGGTTCCTTTAGACGCGATAAAGACGATGAAGATGAAGGTAAGCTGTTGAAATCAAAAACCGGGTTTCTTATTGATAAGTGGTTGGTCAGTGATGTTTCTTTCGAAATAAAGTACTTGTTTTTCTTTGACTCGTTTTATATTTTTTGCTTAAAAAAAATATAGGCATTACATCGTAGTCATAAATATTGCGGTTATATGATAAAGTTTCTTTTGAAATCTCTTACTGTTGCCACTTAGCTTATAAACCTTAATTCTAAAATGGGGTTAAAATTATTAATGACTGCAATCGAAAAAAATCACGTACATTTTTACTCCTCATTAAAAGGTGGACGTGGAAAACTAATTCGTTTGGTTTCCCTAGATTGAGAATTGTGTTTTGTATGTTTTTTTTTAATAACAAAATTGAGATGAGTATGAAATACACAAAGTCCCAATAAACGTTTTTTTCTATATGCCTCCAATTCGTCGTGGCTTCTACCGCATGCCAACTTTTAGCGATCGTACTTTTTTAATTTTTCTGCTTTGAATCCAATGTTTGTCTCATTTTTTTTTTCAAAATCTTCTGGCAGCAACGTCTGCAAATTATCTAAAACTCTTAAATTTAAAAAAAACTCGCCTTAAAAACTCTCAAGTTAATTGAATTGAGTTATTATATCTGTAAACTTTGTAAAATGCATCTTTTAGGTCCCACTAACATCTATCAAAACTTGGAAAAGACCTCTGTTCTACAGGAAACACGAATCTTTAATGAGACACCTGTCAATCCAAGAAAATGCATTCAGATATTAACGAAAATCCTGTATCTCATCAACCAGGTAAGCCCCATTTCAGACGATTTGCAGCGTGTTTTACTTCAGACATGTATATATTTTTCTTAAAGGGTGAACAATTGGTGTCGCGTGAGGCTACGGACTGTTTCTTTGCCATGACCAAACTATTTCAGTCGAAGGATGTCGTCCTTCGCCGCATGGTTTACTTGGGCATCAAAGAACTGAGCTCAATTGCTGAAGATGTTATCATTGTGACGAGCTCACTAACCAAGGATATGACCGGCAAAGAAGATTTGTACAGGGCCGCTGCCATTCGTGCATTGTGCAGTATCACTGATAACACCATGCTTCAAGCTGTCGAGCGCTACATGAAGCAATGCATTGTTGATAAAAACGCTGCCGTTTCATGTGCTGCCTTGGTAAGCTCATTGCGGTTGGCCGGACAAGCTGGGGATGTTGTCAAGCGGTGGGCCAACGAAGCTCAGGAGGCACTTAACAGCGACAACATTATGGTACAATACCATGCCCTTGGCTTGCTTTATCACATTCGCAAGTCAGATCGTTTGGCCGTGTCCAAACTAGTAAATAAATTGACTAGGAACTCTCTAAAGAGTCCTTATGCTGTTTGCATGCTGGTATGTTTAAAATAATATTATTTCAAGGCCAGAAAGTGTTGACTTAGTTTATTTCCAGATCCGCATTGCGTGCAAGTTAATCGAAGAGGAGGACAACAGCCAATCTCCTATGTTCACGTTCATTGAGTCTTGCTTGCGCCACAAGAGCGAAATGGTTATTTACGAAGCAGCTCATGCCATTGTTAATCTTAAGAACACAAACGCAAGGGTTCTCTCATCAGCGTTTAGCATCCTGCAGTTGTTCTGCTCCTCTCCAAAAGCCACTATGCGTTTCGCGGCAGTACGAACATTGAACAAGGTGGCAATGTCCCATCCAGCTGCCGTTACTACTTGTAATCTGGATTTAGAAGGATTGATTACCGACTCCAATCGGTCTGTTGCGACTTTGGCCATCACGACCTTGTTGAAGACAGGAGCCGAGAGCTCTGTTGAGCGGCTAATGAAACAGATATCATCGTTCGTTGCAGAGATCTCTGACGAATTTAAAATTGTCGTTGTACAGGCCATATGCGCTTTGTGCACAAAATATCCACGAAAGCATACCGTCCTCATGAATTTCTTAAGTGGAATGTTGCGCGAAGAAGGTGGTCTGGAATATAAAACGTCGATCGTCGACACCATCATAACAATAATTGAGGAGAATGCCGACGCAAAGGAATCTGGTTTGTCGCACTTATGCGAATTCATTGAAGATTGTGAACACACTTCGCTGGCAGTGAGAATTTTACATCTTCTTGGTAAAGAGGGACCATTTGCAAGCAACCCATCAAAGTACATTCGGTTCATTTATAATCGTGTCATTCTTGAAAGTCCGATTGTTAGAGCAGCTGCTGTCACTGCTCTTGCTCAGTTCGGAGCCTCATGTCCAACTTTGTTGGCGAACATTCTGGTTCTCTTGGGTCGTTGTCAAATGGATCCGGATGATGAGGTGCGCGATCGTGCAACTTATTACTGGTATATATTGCAGTCCAAAAAACAGGATTTGTACAAAAGTTACATTATTGAGCGATCACACTGTTCGTTGCCTTTGCTGGAGAAAGCCTTGATTGATCATTTGAACGGCGATCTAAGTGCACAATTTGACATGGGTGTTGTGCCCAAGGCAACGATTATAAAAGAAGAAGTTTCAAACGAGGCGATGTTAATATCAAATGGTAATATGCGTTTAACACAAACTCGCCGTGTAATAATTCATTTATTTTGATTTCGCAGCCCCTAGAGCCCCAAAAGTCACCCGAGAAGAGGAGAGTGCCGCAAGATTATCTCAACTTCAAGGCATTCAAGTATTTGGACCCATTCACCGGACCACTGCGCCAATACAACTTACCGAGAGCGAAACAGAGTACACTGTGCAATGTGTTAAACATATTTTCAAGAGTCACATCGTTTTCCAGGTAAGTGTGTCTATGCTTTTAGATTCGGCGCTTGCTAATCACATATCTGTTCGTTCTTCAGTTCGATTGCTTGAACACACTGTCAGATCAAATACTTGAAAACGCCCGAGTTGAACTGACCATTCCAGAAGGATTTACCACTCGCGCTGTAATACCATGTCCGAAATTGCCGTACAATGAACTAAAAACCACATTCGTGATTGTTGAATTCCCACCGGATCTTGCTAGTTCCGCAGGTTTGTAACTTAAAAATTGCTTCCACTTGCTATTGAATTCTAAGATCACTGTCTTCGTTCAGCAACCTTCGGTGCTACCCTCCGTTTTGTTGTAAAAGATTGCGATCCCACCACTGGGGAACCAGATTCCGAAGATGGCTACGATGACGAGTACATGTTGGAGGACTTAGAAATAACAGTAGCGGATCAAATACAAAAATCAAAAAAGAGCAACTTTGCCGCTGTATGGGAAGCAGCCAACACAGAAGGTACTCTCGCACACCTTCCTTTTGCCACCAGATAATTATTGAAATTGGTAATTTTAGAATGGGTTGAAGCAGAGGATACATACTCCTTGTCCGCAGTCAGCACCATACAGGAAGCTGTTAATACCATCTTAAAATTCCTCGGTCTTGAACCTGCAAATATGTCTGAAAAAGTCCCCGAAGGAACACACACGCACACTCTCTTGTGTTCAGGTTTGTTAATTTTCATTGGTTCACTTGGGAAAAATCTTGAAATCTCCTTTTTTAACAGGCACATTTAGAGGCGGTGCAGAGATTCTTGTCCGCGCCAAGCTAGCCTTATCCGACGGTGTTACCATGCAATTGACAGTTCGGGCCACAGATTCGGATGTAGCAGAGTTGGTTACGTCCGCCATAGGATAAACATTTATTTCGTTTTGTTCGTAGAAGCACAACTTTAAGTTGTCCCAGACAGCAGTGTTTCATTTCTATTAGTTGCTTTCTAAATATCAGAAATATAAAATGTTCTCCATGGATATGTATGTAATAGAGCATTTATTAGGAATGCATAAATGTACCGATTTATTTTCTTTTGATAACTTTTGAATCATTACAATGTTGCTCGTATATATATATAATATTAGCAATAAATAACTTAATAAATAAGCAAAACGATTTATGTTTTATGTATTGAAGTACACGGATGGAGTAGCCGTAGCTTTGGTCCTAATTTCTTTCTCGGTCTATACATTCGCTTCTCTTACAGTCGGCAGATTATATGTTCTTTAAAAATCATAATATCAAATTTAGGAAAATACATGCTGGGGAGCAAGGTATAAGCATATTCCTAGGAAAACGAGTGTTCAAGAATTGCTTTTCAAATACGGATTTCCGAAGTATTAACAACAATTTAATTAAAAGGCGATTGTTACACCAATTCTCCAATTTTGAAAGAACATTTCAGCTATTCATCTTTCATACATTGCAAAAGGAAAGTTAGTACCCAGCATTATTTACTTACTAGTGCCTGAACTGGCTATTCATTTGCTCTCGATGAAGTAAGGGAAAAATGAGAAGATGAAAAAGTATCTGTTATGATCGTAGCATATAACTTGTATTTCTCTACGACTTAAGTGGTCATAGTCCTGCCAACCCTACAGGTCTGTTCTTGTTCCATCTGCATTCGTGTATCATTTTTCAAAAAGTATAGTTTGACATTCAGCGGTAAAGTAACACGAAGTCAAACACGTTATTGAATTTTGACTTTGAATGACACCTGTCTGCATATGGACTACAAGCAAGTTTCCCATCCGACGGACAGATGCGGAATAGAAGACAAGAAAGTCTAGAGTGAGTCCAAGAATTGGGGCATAAGGACAACACCAAATTTGGGTTCTTGTGAACGTCATTATGTCATGGTAGGTGTGTGTGAATTTCCCAATATACCTTAATGACTTAAGGATACCTAAAAGCTAAGACGTAGCAAAAGCAATCGTCCTACCAGAATTATGTTTTTATTCAATTAATTAATTCACCATTTTATTTTTTCACATAATAATGCGAAAGTTCGACTATTTATTAAAAGGACACTAATTGTTCTAAATATAAGCATCTGGTATTTAATAATGATCTTGTCAACTTGCTACCTTGCTATGTCGCTGCAAGGCCATGCTGCCATTCACCTGACGTATCTGCGGAATCAAAGAAACAAGTACATTCTTGTGTGTACACATGAACCGAGTGCTGTGCACTTAGTTTCGAAAAAAAAAAAACAGTCAATATATGAATGCATGTATTTCATCTTGACACAACAAAGCTATAAATAGCTTATTAGATCTAATAGACACACCATCTGGCTGTGTTTATTTGTAATTTTACAAAAATCAAATCACAATACTTCACGAAGCTCTCCCCCATTCCGTCTGTTTTCTCTATACATAAGAAAGTTTATTTTTGGAAAACTAGGAAAAGCATCATGGGCCGCGACCCCTCCCGTGCCGTTGAAAGCAGCTACTCATCCGCATCCATAAACTGTGATCTGTCACTATTTGTATAACTTGGCTGTTGATCCAACATGAATGGAGAGAGCGAGAGACTTAACCTTTGGATGTCTCTAGGCGTTCCATTTCAAAACACAAACTTGAATTTAGTGTATTTGAAAATTTTAGGCAAATCACAACCATCGCATACCCTTACTCAGTGCAGCGTGTGGAAACGGTTATGTCTGAATGTTGATCGGTCTGTGAAAGTATTTTTTTATGCGAGCGTGCTTCTCGCTTATTTTAGTTTTCCAGACACACTTGCCAATAAAATTGGTCGATCTGAGTCATAAGACAACGCGCGCGTCTTGGCATCTTACAGCATAATTGAAAAACTCTGCGGAAGTAGGATGTTTAAAGTATCACAGGAAATTCGCTTGAGCACAAACAGTGAGAGCAATAAATCTAAAAATGATGGCATTTTTGGAAAATACCAGAAGACACCTGACGCCGGTTAGTATTAAAAAATTTAATTATTTTGTAACTTGCTTTGGGTAACCACGAGATGGGGTATCTCATCTACATGATTTGAATAACAAGACAAAGGATAAGGATTGTGATGTGCGCTTTTTCTGTGTTGAACTACTTCATCGATTGTGTTCAAAAGGAAGTGGTTATAATCGAGTGAACAGCAAATAATTCCATGTTTAGAAACAAAAATAATAAGGTGATCAGAAGATTTGTTTTGCTCTTATTGTATTCATTTTTAATTTGCTCTATATGAATTAAACCGAGAAAATTGTGGTTCTGCACTGCGGTCAAAGATTATTAAATACTTTAAAAATTAGTGTGTAAGATTGCTTTTAGCAGTAATACGTTACTTGTGAACCAAAAACGCTTTCATTCACCGGCTTAGTACTGAAAACAATTAAACAATTATATTTTCATCTAATCAACAGCGAATGTATTTTTTTTTCTTTGTGAGGAATTTTAAGTTGAATGTTCAGAGCAGCACATCTGAAATAATTTTACTTGGTTACCATTTGAATACAAATTTTGTTATTATTGTTTTACTAATCTTTTTAACTAAAATAATTCCAGACGGATTATGTCCCCAAAAATTATTCCCAATTCATTCAATTTATCAGTGACTATCTAGAACCTATCAATGACTCAGACAAACTTAATTGCGTACATACATACATTTTTTTATGCAGCACATTTTAAATTAATTGAACTAATGAATAACAGGCAAGTAAGCGTAAAGGTTATGTGCGTCGATCTTTACGCTTAGGTCTCAAGTTTAAATTTCGAATTTGAATCAAATTATGGGGAAATGAGAAGTAAGGTCTCAGTTGTTTGCGGTGTTCACAACTGCTAAAGAACCTACGAATTGTGAAAGGGGATTAAAGACGCATGTTTCCTTTAAGTAGTCTCTGCCTTAAACTATATGTTTCTTCCACTCACGACTGAGCAAAAGCACGTATAACGTGAATAGTTGCTGGAAGAACTAAATTCTATCGTTAGTATTAGTTTATATTTTTTATACATTTATTCCGGTTCAATTGAAAAGTCACAAATTTGAGAGAAACAAGTTGAAAATGTCGACTTAAAGACAAACTAATTGGCTAAATAAAAACAAATACAGAGAATGACTTAAAATATTTTACTAACAGTCCGTTTCAAGAAGCTTCAAAAGATTCAATGATGGTATTCCTAGCCACGTATTTTGTATATTGTTTGCCTCGTCGTACTCTTTTGCTTGAACATCTTGCAAATATTTTGCCTGGAATATGATATCCAAAACCAAAGTCTTAACAATTTGCCTGCAAAAATATTGTAAAGATGAATGGCCCTGCTGTGCAACTCATTGCAATAGTTGCTCCTTTACAATGAGCACTGTTATGATGTGCGTTATTTGATTACGACCATCCGCCACTTTAATTTAAAAATTCGCATCTTTTGCAGATATCTATCCCCAAACGGCGAATCAAGTGTACATTTCACCAGAGCTAACCGATGTAAGTCGCGTTCAACTGCTTCACTTTCCCAACGGAGCCGTCCGGGTGAACAGCGATGTTTGTTTCATTATCAAGCGAAATGGAGTCAAGGGCAATTTCGAAGTGAAGGTAAACTGGTGTAATCATTCTAACATTTCCGTGGCAACTAATTTCTGTTTCCTGTTTGTATCTCCTAGGTGGAAAATCCAAGCGGAATAATGGTACCTGTGCCGTTGCAAATAGTTGATCCCGAGCGCTTTGAGGTGACGCTAAATCTAACACAATTGGGTCTTTACAGGGTTCATATAAAGTGTAACACGGTCACTTTGCCTCGATCTCCGTTTATGATTGTAGTGATTTCTGGAGAAGGCGATGCCGATAAACAGTCCGAAGGTGACTTTAAGCAGGAAAAATTTTTCGAAGCAGTATGATAAATGTTTTCGCATTTCAGGTCTTCTCTTCAAATCAGACGCATCCAAAGTAACATACCGCGGGGATGGTCTCGATTGCATCCGCATTAATCAACGGAATGAATTTATCATCGACGGTTCCGAAGCGGGTAATAATATTCTTTTTGTTGGAATTTTCGGACCCAAAGGACAGTGCGACGAGGTAGTGATAAAACATATGGGCAGAAATATTTATAAAGTGTGCTATCAAGTGCAAGACCGCGGCGAGTACATTCTGGCGGCGAAATGGGGTGACGATCATATTCCGGGATCACCTTTCAGTTTGGTGACTGTGTAAAGTATTCAAATGGCAGAAGTTATTTTTATTCAATTAAGCTTAAATAATGTTAATAAATGGATAGGTTGTTTTTATCAAAAAAAAAACTTCAGTTTTTTTTATTTGAATTACCATTACAGAGCAGTAAAGATTTACATAATGTATCCAAAGCCCTCCACTTTTTAGAGAGACGTAACTGAAAATTTGAATTTGGATTTGAAAAATGTAATTCTGCAGACCGCGAATTCCAAAACCAAGGTCAAAAGGTATATTCAGTGAAGTAATTTCAGATATCATATAAGTATGTATTCTGCACGTTAAATTTTAAACAGAACCAAAGAAAATGGAATCACACAATGAATTCAACCGATAGACGTCCGCTTTCACAATGTTAGCTTACGATGGACCGCACTTAATGAGTGCACTGTCTTCTCACTGGTATGTGGATGGTAAACATGTATATGTTCATGTAGAGGTATGATGGGGCGGACAACCAAGGAAAACCCCAACAATAAAGATGTCACTATTATAAATTTTAATGCGGCGTGAAATGCTGTCATATTTCAATCTTTATAGTTCTGTTAATTTAAACATGTTTTTTTCTCATTTTTTGCTACAGTGCTAGTGTTGCATTAAAACATAATAGCAAAATCTAATAAACTACTATCTAGTAATTATTAACCACAATGAACGAAGTATTAATTTAATTAATTAATTAATTAATTAAGCTGTATTATGAAATGAATACCTAGTGGATCTGCTTTGTTACTTTCTGATGAGCATAGAGATTGTAATAGACTGCTGAATCGCGTGTTCTAGTTGTAAGAACAGAGATCCCAATAGATTCCTACATCAACTGTATTAAGTTGCCAATGTATGTTAATTATGGTCCTGCATATACATAATATTGCAAATAGTACAAAGTACTATTCAAAAAATACAAATTGATAGATATGGCAACTCTGTTCCGCCCCTTACGGTGTGTCTCATATTTCGACATCCTTCTTATTGCCCCATTCCAACTGGAAGTGTTCCAATGAACACTTCTTCCCCATTTCCATGAAAACCATTATTGTCTTCTCTGCTATGTCTGATGAATTTCCCCTACGCCTAATGATGATGATAATGGCTGTACATTTAGGTATTTTCGTCCGCTTTCTATGCACAGCAAAAAAAGCCATCAGTACTCTGACAGAAAACATTATTAAATCTCAAAGCGCCCCCTGTCCCCCTACAAAAACGATGGTGAAAAAAAGAAAAACGCAACGCGATGATAATGATTGCGATTCTACGGCGGAGGGACAGCAGGCAATTATCGTTAACTTCACATGGTCCCCGTTGAATAGGCCGCAGTCAGAGAGAGATACAGAAATTACCTGTGCTGAAGATGACGGTGCAGGGTTTTTGATTCTCCTTCACATTTGATTCAATGAGTTCGAAGAGAAACATCATTATTGAAGAAACTGCGTATGCTCATTGCCATTAAATTAATTACATCATTTATTTTCACCGGAGAGTCAACAGACAACTCTCTCGGTCGGATAGTAGTTCTCTCCCTCTCTTTCTCTAAACTCCATCCAACAATACCCAGGGAGAGTTCATTGCAGTTTCAAACTTCATGAAACGAAGTGCTTTTGTACTACTCTCCTGGCAAGAACAAAAATTGTATTTCTTCCCAAAATCTAGAAAAGCTATTTCTCAAGACTCAAAAGCAAATCACAAAATAAAATAAATAAATGTGTACAAACGAAAATCACATTGACCGTTCTCGTTCTGTCAAAAACAAAACTGTGGAGAGAAGTGACAGCAACGCCGCCATCGCGCTGTAGATCTCGTGTGTCGTACCAACCAATTGACAAATGGAGTTTTCGTGTTCTGTGACGGTGCTTTTGCTCTTGCATGTCAGTGTTGGAGATGAATTTTAATGATCATTGAAATTCAATAATTACAATCATTAGTGCACTTAATTAGTTTGATTCGTAATTGTGTGTATGCTGGTGCTGGTGGCCGCGCGTACTTCTTTCATTCTCCGTTTTTGCCCATTGTTTTGTTGTTACACTCGGCTCAACTCGGCGCGGCTCAATTTTCACCGCGACAGCAGTGGTGGTGATTGTTAAATTCTGTCCAAGAGACTTGGTAGTCGTCGACGGACGGGAATCAACTTGACTGTTGATTGGTCATGGATGTAAGTTGTTTGATGCCGAATGCCATCTGGACAGGCTAACGTCATCATATATGCGAAGCAATGATGATGGATTGGTGATGATGAAGAGGTTGATCAGGAATCCATTACTCAATTTGTATGTGGGGAGGGATGAAGAATCTATGACAGACTCTAAACTCAAATGCATTGTCATTCCTGGCTAAATCAGAACGGGAGGGGTACTCCACAAATACAACCTGACCATATCCCTTTCCTTTTTTGTTTGTTTGTCATGCCTGTCCGTATCTCTCATCATCATCATCATTAAAGAGAGAAACTAAATTATATTCTTTTGTACCTGTTTATACATATGTTTTTTAATCTTGATTTCTTGCCGTTTCTTCCATTTGCAATAACGACACGGAACAACAAGGGCCGCGTAAACGGGGTTAGTATCTGCAATTTTTTTAGTTAAAACATTATTTAAGTTGAAGTTGTTGGGGGAAATGCTTATTTTAATTCATGAGACGTTCAATTACTCAGAAAGTGCTGGACAGAAATAATTTGTGTGATTGATGAGTGTTGTGAACTTAAATGCTATCGGAGTACAGGAAAAAATTAAACAGATAAGTTTCAAGATAATGAAAGCGTTCATCATTATTTTTGATTGTCTTCTCGACTCATGCATGTATACATTAACATTGCATTGTAAACCTGATTCCGGAAAACAAGAAATACAACCGGTAGCGTGGCATAGAACATACAAATAACAAAAAGTGAATAATGCACACATACCCACATGAGTTCACCGTCATTGAGATTATGCAGAAGTTCGTGTTTCCAATAAGGCTTGGAAAATCTTCGTAAAAATACAAAGTTAATGATTACTCAATTGATTCGTAATTCAATTGAAGTGAAGTTCCTTACCAAACTCTAGATTTTCGCTCTTAATGTAGCTGTGCTGCTGAAATACATATACCTACCATCTTCAGCTCTGTATTTGAGTACACACAAACCGGTGCTTTGTGTGGATGCAGAAAGAAAGAAAAAAAAAAATAAAAGACGGAAAGAAAATTCGGCCTTTCTGTGAATAAGCGAATTAGAGGAAAATTAGACAAATTTGACATTTCCTCCATTGTATGTTATTCACTGTTTTAAATAAATTCTCTGAAATGCTTGTACTCTAAGAACTAAATTACATTTCGTACTTCATAGTTAAGTCCTTAAAGTTATAACAGTTCGTTTTTATTCCTCTGTTCAGTATGAAAAGTTCGGAAAGAAACGTCGCCAATGGGAAGACACTGGAGTACACGAGCTCATAAAACTTTGGAAGTGTTGCGCCTATGAACTGAGAACAATTAAAAGAAATGGACATCTTTACGTTGCTATGGCCAAGCAGTTATCTGCTATAGGAATCCCAGTAACAGCACTAGAAGTACATTTCAAAGTCAATAACTTAACACAGCGTTATAGGTATGTATGCAGTGTTTTGTTTTAGGAGTAATCATCCTATTTACGCTAGTCGTAACCGTCATTCTTCAAATCACGAATTATTTCCAGTCAGAATTCGTATTATAAATTTAACAGATACCGGTGCTTGTTGTGGCTGCACCGGACAGAATGTCATATCACAGACGTTTGCGACTGGCCTAATTGGGGTGAAAGATATTTCTTAACTAATTACTAAATTTTCAGGCAAGAATCAAAAACCTACGAAACTACAGGGATAGTGAGTACGTGGAAGTTTTACAGTTTAGTGGATGATGTATTCAAAAGCTTATCCGGTCACACATCAAATACACCCGGATTCAAAACGTAAGTTCAAACAAGCATAAGATCTCTAACATTTACGTCATCATTTTTTCGTACGCAGTGACAAACGAGTGATGACACCGGCCAGTAATGCGAGCAACATATCCGACTCCTCCGTGTGGAAAAATTCAATGTCCGAGCCAGAGTTTAGCAATAACTCCGAACCTTTCTACAAGTAAACAAAACAATGTTTGATATTAATGAAAAAAAAAAAAAAAAATAACAAGGAATTTATGTAATTTAATAGATCAGAGTATTCGATGCAACCCCGTCACTACATGGAGCCCAGCTCGCACGCAAACTCCACCAATCCCGCCGAGGTTCCTGCTTTCATGAATGCATCCCGCATGAATGAAAACAATATGAATCCTATGACGCCGAGTGGTGTACCCAACGGTGGGGATGATGATTTTGTTGGTAGATTAAGTAAAATTAAAAAATCCGACGACTACGAGAAGCTTGTAGACATTGTTAAGAATATTGTTGACAACTATAAATCTGGACAGCCAGACAAAGTGGATTCGTTTACAGATTTTCTAAAGTCCTACCTACGAAAGTGGCCAGATCGTATGCAGGACGAAGCTATAAATCACATTACGAATTATATAATTGTCAAAAATATGGAACACACAATTAGCAGCACGGCTGCTAATAGACAATAAAGTGTAATGCTAGAATTTAAGTAAAGTTGGATTAGAACATAACATTGTACGTTACGATGTGTAAAACATAAAGGCGTACTTATGTTTCAAGTATACAGTATATGCATATATTTAGATGTAGCTTAAGAGAGAAGAATTAAAATATACATATTAATTAGTCGAAATGAAACTAATTTTTATTCCGATTTTAGAAAATATCTTCCGATGTACTGATCTTTTGACAAAATCAATGGTGTAAAATTTTGTTGATCTATGTACGGCTGGCCACAGCTTAATTGTCGGTGAAGTTTAATTTGTTCGCGATGTACTTGAAATGCAGTTAAGGTGCAAGGTAAACCTTAGAAGAGCCTATGCTCTACAATTCCTTTTCCATTGAAAGCGTACCCTTTAGAGAACTTAGTTCCACGTAACAGGCAAATGAAAGATATATTCAGCTTTTACAAATTATAACAACAATTCTGCATTTTGAACATTAAAAATATAGTTGCATTCGTGAATTTAAATTTCCTCATCTATGGATACATGTGAAAAATTTATGTCACTGTAAGCGAAATGAAAACCAGAGACCAATAAGGACACAGTCGACTCCCTCGTCTTCCTTATTGGTTTCTGATGAAAACGTCTTCCATCAGCATCATAAAATCTATTAGTACACAGACTCACTGCAATAATCCTCAATTACAGTCATGTCACAGACAGACTATACTTAATAAATAAATACAAAACTCAACGCTTAATCAAAAATTGTGAAGTTTTATCTTTGGTGCATATAATAGTCGATTGCTGTTGAGAAGGCAGCAAAGCCTAGTGCACCTAAAACCCCAGCCTTTACACCAGCTCTCAATCCGATTATGCCGCCGGTTACTGCTCCTGCGTATGTACCATTTTTCCAATCGGACTTTCCGCGGTTCTGCGGACAGAAATAGTCAAACTTCAGAACAATTTATTGAGAAAACAAGGTGCACTTTACCGATTCAATTATGCATTCTACTGCGGAAAATACAGCACCAATCATGGCAAAATTTTTTCCATAGGAATGTGTAGCAGATCGCATATCCTTGAATATCTGTCGTGCGGTTTGTTGTTTTTCATTTGAAAGAGGATCGGCTATATTTGGATTTACTGAAGCACTAAACAAACCTATCGCTGCACCCAGGCCATAGCCTAAAAGAGACACAAAATTATGATTAAAAATGCTGCAAGTAAGGAATAATAGATGGGAATGGTTTACCCATTACACATGCCATAATAGATTTAAATGCACAACTTTCAACTGCTGATTCAATAAGTTTTTCCTGATCTGTTTTTACTTGAACTGGACCTACATTCTTTGGGATTATTATATTCTCACGATATCTGTAATTGAACAAAGTGATTGAAGGGATTCATGTTTTTATGAATGTGTTTTGGTTATGAAATCAATTGGTGTGAATACCTTTGAAAGTTCCCAATGAAATACTTTGCCATATCATCTAGATCTTGATTTTGAAAGAAAGACCGCTTATTCTCCTGCGTGGGATTTGGGGGAGGTGGTAGCAAAGACATTTTTATAAGTCTATTTTATTTTCAGTCAACAATTTGAGAAAAATTTTTTTAAATTCTTTTAAAATGCTGCGCGGATTGTCAGAAAATTTATTCTGACAGTTGCGAGGAAGCTGTCAGATGCATTGGAGATTCCAGAGAAATAATCGCTTCCAATTGTGAGTACGTTCAGTAGAGCTTAAGTGTCATTTCACTATATAGAACGCGGCGAATTTTAAAAATCTTTTAAAATTATTTTAGCTTCATAGCGCTTTGAAATCTTTTCTGCGGGCTCAGGTAAAAAAAATGAAAAAAAAAAGATTAAAGATTAGATTGCATTAAAAATACTTGGAACAAAATAAGCCATATTTTCAAAAGCAATAAAATCAGAGTTACGAATAATAAAAAAACACATACGCAAAATATTACCTTTATTGACTTTATCACAAATTACACAGAAATAAACGCCTTCTTTTGTTTTTGGAATAAAATAAAGTAGAAGATTATTAAACAATTTCTTGACAGACATGTTGACTCTTGGCTTGACTCAGTTAAAAGCGTAAAGCAAAATAAGAATGGTGCACACCCCAATGACAAGCCCTAAGATCATTGAATCTCGACGTTTCTTAATGTTTATCCTTTGGATTAAGCTGAAATAATGAGTCCAGATAAAAAAGGAATGTAAATGTAATAAATAAAAATACTGACCTTGAAATCAAAGGAAAACGGTTCGAGATGTCGTTAAAGCGAGTCTGCAAGCGTTTAAATGAATGTCTCTGCGAAAGAAGATGTTCCTTTGCCTCCATAGCAATGCTGATTTGATCATTTAACAATGCACTGGAGCTGTAAAAGAAGAATACTTTCAGATATGATAGATAACACAAGAGGACATAATTACCTGTTAATGTGACCACTTTCTTTTAGATACATATCTCTTCTGCTCAATCCCGAACTAGATGGACTATTTAGGTTTGTAGATAGTCCTGAACCGCGCAACAACTCTTCTCTTTCCATGCGTGTCGTGTGATTCGCGCTTATTTTATTAAACTCTTGTCGATATCCCTGTAGAATCTCTCTATGCCTCTGAAGTGTATGCATTGCTGCGGCACCTGAGGTTGGAAGCTCCGACATGCTCTCATTGAGGGACGACAACTAACAAATAATTTTATTATTGCCCAAAAACACTACTTTCAAACACAAACCAACCCTGTCCAACATTTGGGCAATCTCTTCCGACAATGAATCGAATACATGCTCCCCAAGGAGTGGCGAGGTATCCGCTAAACTATGCCCCGTACTTGTACCAGCACCGATTTTACTAAAAGCCACAAGTTTCAGATCGATCTCATTTTCCAAGTGTCTTGCCTGCTTGCGTAGGGCTAAGATTTCAAATAAGTGCAGAAATATTTATTCGTGGTATATTAATATTTCACTGCTTTGTTTACCATCATAATTGGAAATGCCCATTATAAAAACAAAAACCCTTGCACCGAAATCTTAAGCAAATTTTACGCATATAACTTTGACATTTAAAAGAGATGTCATCAAATGATTGGAATCATTGGAATATTGTTTTCTTTTAAAATGTAGTTCTGTTCGTGATAAGAAATTTCAGTCAGTCTGAAGATACTGGAGAGGTGTATTAAAAATTTGAATTTATTATGTTAAGATTTTTTTATAATGTTTTTTCATTGTATTGTTATTTTTATTTACCTTAAGCAAGTTAGCTTTATAGATAAAATTATTTAGATATAGATCAATAGTAATTAAAATTACGACTTATTTAAAATGTACTACGATATAGATTACACTATTTTGTTTCTTTCTTATTTATGTGTAGATATATAAATAAATAAAATCTTTTAGTTTTTTCGTTTTGTGAATACAAATACATATCGAAGTTTTTAGTTTAATTTTCACTACGAAAACATATTAAGGAACCCAAATTGTCATTTCGCTGTATGATTTGAGTTAAGCCCAAATTGGCTTCATACATAAAAACTAAATAAGAATAATAATTTTGTTTGTTTCCTGAAATATTTGATGAATTGTGTTCTCTAAAACTCAAAGCCTTGATGTTTGTTCCTTCCTTGCATTTACGTACTACTAATATTTTTTATAGTAAATAAGCACTAAAACTGACTGTAGATTACCGTATACAGACATATAAAAACGTTGATCATAGAGCACTTGTATAAGCCTCCAATCATCTTTGGTGTCCATTTCAAATATGTCCATTCATCCGTTGAGGTTTATATCCTTTTAAATGCCAATTGGATTCTTCTTTATCCAGCCATCTGCTGTCCTTTGAAACAAATGTGCACAAGAAGTATTTTTCTTTAGATATAAACATAAATATACATTCTTGCCTTAACAATACACCATTGAAAACCTTTCTAAACAAAGCTTTGCGTATGTCTTATCCAATTGATCTTTCACTAAAACTTTTTTACTTAAACCAACTCCAATCGAATGCACCAAATGCCAATAACCCGTGTACGATGACTTCTGAGTATAATACTCTTCCGACTTAAGATAGGCATGCATGTGTGCAATGTGATATAAGACTTGTACCTTACACTCTAACGATCACATCTAACCAAACAGAAAGCTTTTCTCGGCTCTTATGATTCATCGTTCTTTTCAAAACGAGTTTCCCATTACTCTCCCAGTGGCGGAACCAAGAGAACACCGACAGCGACTCACCAGCAGTTAAGATATCAATGAAATTATTGTACCTTTACTTTTCAGATTTATTTGTTTAAGATACTTTTTTGCTAATGTGTTTTATGTAATGGACGGTGGACCAGAAGATGGCAACTTAGAAAAGAAATACAAGAGTACAGTCGTAAAAATTCTTCTTTACAATTTTAATGGGTCCCTTGTATTTCCACTGTTCGGGCATCCCAGTATTCTCGTCCCCTGGACACACAGCATACAGAAACATCACGTTCTCAATTTGCTTACATTCGGTACACAGATGCTTGCGCGACTAAGGATCATTTATAGAATCCTCTTATAAACAATTTTGTGCATTAGGGTGGACCAACCTTAATCCACGGTGTTAACCACCGTAACATGAAGTTATTTTTAATCTTGTTTAGTGTTTGACAACAGAGCGTTAAGATTGTTGAAGCCTTTTAGGAAAATGCGCGTTTAAATCATTTGATTTCTTTCCTCACACTTACCCATTATGCAACGGCGGCGTTCAACATTATTGTCCAACATTGTCCACAATCGGTAGAATTATGCGCAAATTTCAGTTAACCGGGTCTGTAGGAAAAATTCTTCTAGGTTCTGAGGAAAAATTTTCTGTTGTTCAGGATAGCAAGGCACAAGACCCGTTAGCATCGACACTGACCGATATTGAATAAGGAATACACGGTTCTTAAGAGCTACAGTGTACTGAACATTTCAAGCGTCGGTAATTTGCCGGATGGTTGGTTGAATAGACAGCAGTGAATTGTAATTTTACAAAGAAAATCATATCCAGCGACGAGGCACATATTAACCTCAGTGGAAAAAATAAGAATCCACGAGTGCCGATGCATCCATAAAGAGTGGCTGTTTGTTGCGGTCTATGGGCTTGCGTCCCGTATCTCTTCGAAAATAAGGTTGGCCAAGCAGTAGTGCTTACTATCCGGAGATGATAAAGGGCTCCTTGTGACCAGAAATTGAGGACATAACACATACATATGACCCCAGTACTGCAAACAGCCTTTTTCGCTAATACGAACTCTCTATCCTCGGTATGTTTATCATGTCAACACTTAGTTACAACGGTTACATATGTAGGTGCTGTGAAATGTCTAAGTTACTTAAAACGATTTCACGCCCTCTGATTTTTCTTTAATATACAGGGCGAACATTCTTCCCGAGCTTGAGTACAACGCTCCTATCATGTTTGGAGTTCCAAAGACCTTTCGACCGGATAGAATCCAAAATTGTGCGACTTTAATAAAACAGGAGACAGAAGACCACCACCCTCCCCACCATCGAGAATTTCAAGTCACATACGATTACATGCATATATACATTTAAAACTAATGTCCACTGGTACTTACTTCCCTCTTTCTTGATACATTGGGCCCCAGCGTTAGCTTTATTCACGTAAGGGTATCACAATCCAATATGCTGGCAATACTTTTGTGAATCGTTAACCTCTTATTTTTAAATCCTCATTTTCCATAAAAAGTTATTTAAATCTGAAATTGATTGAAAATAAGCACTAATTTTTAAACGTAAGAAACTTTTCACTGAATAAGCAATTTTAAGAATTTCTTCCACAAAAAAATTTAACTTTAAAGTTAAACTCCTTTTGACCTTTCACACAAACTAAAGTACTGACATTTTTTTTTTACCAGGCGATTTACACTAAATTGATTCCAGGTTGTATGTGGACAATGTTTACAAAAATGGTCGAAGATTGTGTAAAATGATGAAGCTCCAAATTCAATCCTTCGTTAACCGGTTTCCCATTATAAGGGTAGCTTTTCAATTAACTTGGCTTAATAAGTATACTTAATTATATATTATATAAAGAAGAAACTGAGTTTTAATAAAGAAAAACAGAACAAGTGTATACATATGTGGGTAAACGCATTTTTAATTTTTCGCAAAAAGTGCGAAAAAAATTCTCCTTACGTCGAATGAAAAAATCAACCTGGGCTTCATACAACAGCTCCCAATGATCCAGATATGAAAACAAACAAAAATACTCAACCAAAACAAAATCGAAAATTAAGCGATGCACAAGTACGACCGTAAGCCAGCCCCAGAGTATGGGGAACAACTTTAAAGACAAAGAGTCAACCGACCACTTGTGTTCAGAAACACGCTTCAGTCAAAACGTGATTTCAAACGGAAAAGGCATGAAATCGTTCTCTGTTACCAGACTTTTGTCGTAATCAGCATTTTTCGTGTTTCACTGCGTTTGTTCTCCCGCCGTGTACTCGCGTCATTATTTGAATTGAACTTTACACTCAACGTGCGAGGTATTAGTTAATGTGATTAAGGCCGTTGTGACTAGAAGAGATAGTTGAAAATAAAAAAAATCAAAACAATGACAAAATAAGAAGGAATTGGGTCAATTCTTCTAAACCATCGATTAGAGCGGCAGAGAATGCAAATTTTGTTGTAACAGTCTGCGACCACATGGTGCCTACATATGTAGATATGCTGTGTCTACACCCTGAAGGCGATTCATAGTCCGGCAACGGGCATAAACATTGGGCGCTGCGTTTTCGCAGTGTTAAATAATTATTATTTGTGTAGTTTTGCTTATGAAAGAAAACATCAATCGATTGGATACCCAATGAGTAATACAAAGGTTGAAGTTCAGGTAAGCAAAGTTGTTTAAGTAACTTTTGTTTTCTTTGCACATATGTAATAATTTGGGCCCAAAGCGTACATCACTTTGACCAAATCCTCTTAAAGATTAAAGAAAAGATAAACCAGTTTGTTTCCATTGTATTTTCGTGCTCCCACGCGAATGTGCTTGGTTGTGGTCATTCGATCCATCAATGATTTGTATTCAATTTGTGTAACATTTGGCAAGAATTTGCCAACCATTGTAATTACTTTTAAAGTGTTTGCAGATTGATTTAATAACCTTTCATGCTCCACTGGGTGCGGTGGTTGCGAGTTGTTTCAATCTTTCAACAGTTGATGGATCAGTATTTGAAAATTGATTTTTCCTTTAGAGGATCGCATCGTCTTGAACAATTTTATTTAATTCATTAGTTCAAACGCGTTTCTTTCAAAGTATTACTCGTGTAATAGTTCTGATGAAGGAGGAGGTTTGGGAATTCAGAGAACTTTCTATAATAGGAAAGACTTTGCAAAAATTTAGTTTGGCGGTAACTGTATATCAAATTTATCGAAGGATTAAATCAAAATATGTGATTTTGGCCTAAAAGTAAGCTATTATTATATTTGGAATTTTAATATTTTCTCTCTCACATATGAGTTTGGTCTTAAAGGCATATACGAGTATTATTCTGAAATCTTGAAAATTGCCAGTAAAAATAGAAGAAAATTAATCATTCCTGCACCTTGCGTGCAATATTATAGCTATTATTACAATTGTTTCTTATTATTAAACGTAAAGCCCTGTTATGAGGAAAAGGATTTCAGCTTTCATTTAAGACGAAAATTAACACTTCAAGATTTAAAATAGCTTCTTTGTACCTTACAGCTGATAGAATGTTTTAAGTATGTTTTGATAGAGCACATTAATCTTTAGTTAGGATCCCCTTTGTATGTATGGGACCACCTACGGATTTCTAGATAAGTTTAATCGAGTGGTTAGGTATCGAATATATTTCGCAGAAGCAAATACCATAGTTCACTGTCAAAGGAAGCCACACAAAGATGAATCACACTTTTGCTTAGTCATAAAAATAAATAACTTCTACTTCTGTGAGCAAAAAATACCGGTAAATTTCAATTTGAATTTTTTGCGGATGTCAAGGGGATTTGTTTTCTAAAGTTGGTACTAGTGAAATCTATGTCGGTGTCATCTATGTTAAATCAACGCCAAAATATTATTTGAGAGAAAGTATAGTTTTTAATATGTCTGAATGCAGTTCCGGATGAGAACATGGCAGAATGTTTTAAAAATTAGCAAATACTTTGGTACAAGTGTATTTTTACTATGTTGACTACTTTAAGATAAATGAAATTAACTTAAAATATTGAATCAGATTGACATAAATTGAGAGTGCAAGTTGGGGTATGACTGTGTAAGAAGAAGAAAATGTCTTTCTTATACATGCTCCTTCTATATATTCAAAGAATCACACGCTTATCAATTATCTGTTTATCAGATTTTAAAATATTCAGCTCGTCGATAGTCTTATAGGGTGCATTGTAGATATGGGAATGAAACCACACAGAAAAAGAACAGTGTTGTGTGAAATTGAAGTTTTATTAAAAACCTATTAGGGGAGATAGTGCAAGAAGTTCATACAAGCCAGATAAAATAGAAGCCTATTACGACTACCCAGTTTTCAAGATATTTGGATCAAAAACGCAAATCATTTAAGAGCAAAAACAATTTTTTGGAAGTAATAATTAATTAATCAAACTCCGTCCAATTTTTTTAAACCATTACCAAATTCTTACATTATTTCAAACACGAAAATTAAAATCAACCCACAAGTTTTGTTTTCTAATCAAATCTGTATTAATAGGGTATTTAATGCTGTACAGAACCTTATTTTGTTTCACCTATACAATATATTTTTTTATCTTATCTTTGATAGATATGACCAGCTTATCAAATTGCAAGACTACAGTTATGTGAAAGGCACCCCTTTGAAAACACCATGCAACAGTTCGGTGGTGTCGATCATAAGCGAATACTGGATGGGTTTCGAAAAGATTTTCCTAGGTCTTTTCATTTAAATAAACTTTTTGTTTTAAACTTTCCGTGCTTTATTGAAAATCTAAAGAATAACAGTGTTGTTGTTATGATATTTCTGAGTGCGTTAAATAATTTCAAATACTTTTAGAAGAAAAATAATGAAACTCTGAGAATAAGGTTCGAAATCATCGATCATACACCGATTAAAGTATTATTTACTTTACTGTGCCATACCTTTTAAGATAGCTGCCTATATACACAAATGGATTACGCATTTCTTATTTTGGTGAGTTGTTTTTATTTTTCTTTTATTTATTTATTTATTTGTATGAATATATGAATCAGTTATGTGCTTGATATACTTTTAGTTAGCATTTATTCTTGTGAACTTATATTTAAATGCATAATATGTAACACCGTTCTTTTGAATAAATTTTTAGGTGCATACAACTTACATGTATTTTAATTTTAAAATAATGCACAATTGATCACTGTAAGGCTTGGTAAATAACCATTATATGCAATATACATACATATTTGGTTACTTTGATATTGATGGCATACTTGACTTTATTTTACGATATTCAACAAACATTGATTTGATTTGATTAAGAAATACATCAAGACTACAAAACAACGCTTTGATTTGTAAAAATACAAATGCTGCTATAAGCGGCATTATTTTGAAACCTGAACAGTACTTCTTAGCTTTTTGGTTTAATTTGCAAAAAAAAAAAATACAATGTTGTTGTACCAAATTGTTTAATGGAACAAAACATATAATTTATTGCATTAAAATGTATATGTACCGCCCAAATATTGTCTTCTTAGAGCAAGTATTCGAAATGCATTCTATGGTTATTGTGAAAAAGAACTCTTAAGATTGCGATTGATTTTGATTGCTTTGATGGGAGCTGGAAGGCTCAAATCAACGTTTCTTGAATGGATGTTTCTTATATTAATTTTTAAGCGGTAGAGCAAGAATTGAAAAATATGTTAAATAAATATATATCAATTATAAGTAAAGATCAATCTTCGTGTAAGTGTACGTACTATAGTATATATTGGACAAACGAATTTAAAGACCGAAGCATAAATAAAAGTTTTTTTTAGAGGTATAGAATTTTAAAACGGAACAAAACAAGGACGATTTTTTTTTAAATTAACACTAAATTTACTCGGATCTAATCTGGAGGTTCAATTTTTGATAACTGTTGTGTTACTGTTTGTGGCCGTATATTCGCAATAACGCGTCCAATGTTGTCCTCTAAGTGGTCAATCGTTTCGGGCTTTTTTTCGTAGACTAGTAACTTTAGATATCACATAAATCGAACGATCTTGGAAGCATACTCACATATTCAAATGTTTCCTTCAATAAATCAATTGTGGCACGAGCTATGTGACATGTTGCGCCGTCTTGTTAAAACCACCACTCCTACACATCATGGTAGTTCGATTGATGAAGGAAATAGTCAGGAATCATGGCATCGCATTAGCATTATTTTTAAAAGAGTGCAGACCAATTATTCGACCAACCCATACAGAACATCAAATTGTCAGTTTTTGTGGATGTAACGGTGTCTCAACATATACATGAGGATTATCATCCCTCCAAAAACGGCAGATTTCCATTAACGATCCATTCAAGCAAAACCGAGTTTCGGTTATAAAAATTGGGATCAACGGCAATCTTAGTTTAGTTTAGTTTAAAAGGCATTTTTTATTATTTATCTAATGGTATTTTAAAACTAGGTATAAAACGCTTAACCTAGGTACGACAGAAATGAAATCTTATCACTACTTACTGGCTCTATACGGGCGCTCTAAGCTAAACTATTGATATATTTGTTTTGTTTTTGCCTTTCGGCGTCATTGCTAGTTATTTTTTTTTTTAATAAAAACTATTATTTATTTTGTAAAACTAAGAAAACATCAACGGCAATCTTGCTTTGGCCCTATTCACCGAATGTACGCATTGAAAATGTGAAATGCCAAGCCAAACAAAAAATAAATCACTTGGCAGCGGACAAAATGTCCGCCAGTTAAAATAGTGTTGCCAACTTAAAATTCCATACCTCTAAAAAACACCCTATACATATTGCCACATTCTTCCGTAATAACGCGACTATTGACAGCAAGTGTCATAGAAAACACATTCAAAGGCGTAGAAAACAGTGCATTGAATTTAGACCAACACTCAAGCCACTTTGTTGTAACTAGATGTATCTTTTAATGAGGATTTGCACGGACAACAGTTCTTAATATATTGAATAAATAAATCTGCAAAGTAAGCAGTTGTTATTCTATAACTGTTTAATGCCAATCTAGTTGAGGGCATTAACATTGTAATTTACTAAATACTCTTTATTTCTGAAGACAATCAGAACATAAATTTTTGAATTGATATCGACACGGACTGCTGAAAGAAAAAACTAAATCAACTTTGAGCTCTTATTTTTCAAATCAACACCTTTTAGCACTTTCTTAGAATGCATGTTTTATCCTTAAACATATACTTCTAAGAACAAGAAATATGTATATATGGAAACTTATCTCGCACTGATCTATAAAAAAATCTACCAAATTTGAGTCTTCTTAGGTACATTGTAGAGGGGTAAAAATATTTACAAATGTTAGAATACTCGCCTTGTACTCCGTCTGTTTACACGATCATTCGAGCCAGAACAAAATAAAAATAACTTACATATGAATTGGCTATAATTTGTTCTCTTTTTATTATAGCTAAGACCAGCACATTCAACAAATTATAAATTGCAATGCCTTATATTATATCGTTATAACAAATGCTATTAATGTACATATCGGTAGAAGCGTATAAAAAAATAAGGGTAAAATGAAAATGCAATAAATAAAAAAAGAAGAACTTTCCAACTGAATGGAGATGCCGGGGTTTGAACCCGGGACTTCTCACATGCGAAGCGAGCGCTCTACCACTGAGCTACATCCCCACGGTTGAAAATGGTTGTCATAGAGCATACTTAACACTAGAACAAGTTGGAACAGTATAACAATGCGATACGAGTACGATGCGAGATATTTATTTTGTCTAGGTATCCAACTATAATTAATTAATAATTTGATACGGTATTTTATAAGGGGATTGTTTTGTAACCAAAAGAAGTGAGATGCTTTCCAAAACTCCGTTCTTGCCTCGTGTTTTTTTCTATTCTTAAAACAAGTGCAGTGTAGGCTTATCCGTTTACATATTCGTAGTTTTTGTATATCGACGGAGCACAACAGTAAGGAGACACATATCCCTGTGACCGCTCAAAATGAATTTGAAGTAACTTGTTTTGCGGAAACCCCCATGAACCAAATAGTTGTATAACTTTTCTTGGACAGGATAATTAACTTAAGAGAATAATTTTTCAGCATCAACATTGGTATTGTGCATGCACCACACAAAATAAAATTGGGAAATGTTTATCTCAAATAGTCTTTGATATTTGCGAACGCCGTGAAGTGTGAAGACTAGATTATGAATTGATCTCATTTAAATTATATTAACTAATACGAGAGCACATACCTCTGGGAAACCTGCAATGCCTTTGTAATAAAATAATTCCTGCGTATTAGCGCATCACAGTAGTGATTTTCATGGTCATAAGATACGCAGATTATCCGCGCAGCTTATAATGTGCTCTAAGGACATTGCGCAATTGGTTGATCGAGAGATAAATCTAAGTCAGTTATTGTATAGACACAAATACATACAACACAAATTTCAAGTCCAGAAAACATTCATCCGTTTGAAACAATACTTTAGAATTGGAAACTAAATTGCGGGTAATTGGTTTTTACCTATGCCTGTTTATAAGAAAGTGAATAATAATGTATTTCAAAAACGTCTGGTGTTCGGTCGCTGACAACAGTAACAGTCATATATTTAGGCTGTAAGTCGTGCGGTGTTCAAGGCTGCTGTTTTATATGTATATCTTCTTTTTTTCTAAAATTAAGACTTATTAAAAGCTTAATGATTTTTTCTCCTTTTTCAGAGTTGTCTCATTATTTTATCGCTAACACTCACAGCTTTAGCTCAGTTTGAAGATAAGCCATATGAAAATGTTGCGAATATATGCAAAACATGCGATTGCCAGACCGCTCAAGATATTGAAAAGAACTACTATCACCTTCTTGATTGCAGAAGTAAAAACTTCACGCATATTCTTGCAAGGTGGCCACAAGAATTCGGTATCAATCAGAAAGGTAACATGTCATGAACATTGTCTTAGCATAAATCCGCATCAGCAAATTCTTCTTCATTCTCTTCGAAACAGGAGTGGATGTCATTGCCACGTTCTCTTACAACAATATTGAACTGCTTCAGCAGTTACCGGCGACCAATGGAAGTGTGTGGTTTACATGTACGCATTGCAATATGAAGAATATACAAGCTCCTACGTTCATGGATGTGCCCTTTATCAGTCGACTGGACTTGAGTTGGAACCAATTAACAACAGATTCATTGACCCCTGACGTATTTCGGGGACCGTATAGAAATACTGGTTATGAGCCGATAGCTTTGCGTGATCTCGATTTGAGCAACAACAAATTGAATTCTTTAGAAAAGTTGTTATTCATTCATACGCCTAATCTCACGAAATTAAGTTTGAGTGGAAATAAATTAAAGACGTTGGATACTACTACAACGCTGGCTATATCATCAGCGACTTCTTTAGAGGTTTGGCTTTAAATTTTCAATATTTATTTAATGAAACTCATTTGTTTTCACTTCCAGTTCCTTGATCTCGCAGAAAATGGCCTGGAAACAATACCTACCATTATCTTCAAGAAACTAATTAATCTGAAATCACTTGTCCTTAGTGGAAATAAACTGAAAGCAATTCCCAGCAACATTAACGCAATTGGAAAGAGCTTAGAGTATTTGAATTTCGCCAATAACCCTATCTCCTCTTTGAATGGAGACAGCTTTAATGGGTTAAGCAAGTTGAAGAAGCTAAACATCAGTTCGTCCGGAGAATTGACAACAATTAAAAATGGAACATTTTCGCACCTGGAGTCTCTGGAGTATCTGTGGTGTAACTTCAACTACAAGATGAATACGTTCGATGTTGATGGTCTTCTGTTTTGTAGAAACCTTTCTTATGTAAATATGCCAGGGGTTCGCGTAGATCTTGTAATTTAGGTAATTTTTGTGTTGATTTCAGTTAGATATATCCCATTGCAACTTGGAAACGGTGAACATAAACGTGGATCTCACAAGAGCAATGCCTGCCAACTTCACTGCACATTGGCCCAGACTGAGATCTCTTAAAGTGACTGACAACCCTTGGACGTGTGATTGTAAATTGATGAGAATTTTCGAGTATTGCGGAGCAGATGTGTTTAAAAACGACAAATTTGCCCGCTGTCAATCGCCGTTCGGCCTTTCCGGTATACCAATAGCGAATTTAACAGCAGAGTATGTCTGTGATTTACCAGTGGAAATTATTGTGCCAGACAATGAAGATCCTCCGAAATTCTTGCGGCGCAGATATATTGTCCTGACAATAGTGACAGTAGCATTTGTCATTGTTATTGGCTTGCTCATAGGATTCCTCACCGCTTGCATACGTCGACGACTGAAGCGCGACGATTACGGAATGGCACCAGTGAGATACACCAGTGTCCGGTGCAGCAATCAATCTGCCATGTCCATCACAAAATGAGAACACCCACAAATGTGTTTTCGTATTAAATTTGCCAAAGAAAAAAAAAAACGTACACGTGTAGGAAAATTCACTTTTTTTCACTTTGTATAAACAATTACAATAATTTATTTCAACAAAAAAAAAGGAACAATAAAAAAGAAAAAAAGCAATGTACTTAAAGACTACTTTATAATAAATTACATTTTTAATAATCCTGAAATTGAATTTTAAAATCTGAATAATTGGTAGTGTTGAGACACAACTTTACAAGAATATAAACTGTAAATTAAACAAAACAAGTTTTTAGTATTTACCGGTGCTGGGTGCAAGTGTTAGGCAAAAGTATGTTATTATAGCCATTATGAGTACATAAAGTTTTGTGTGGTTAAGGATTGATTCATCAACCTATGTATGGATGTATGCGAGATGGTGAATAGAAATTAGGATGCTTTCGTAATCAAATGAACTACAACATATTTAAGTATTAGAACGAATTAGAGCTAATAGAAATATTTTTTAACTTTTCATACTAGCCGAATACTAGAAACATAAATTATCTAATAAACAAAATAGGACCTATATACTCTTGTATATACACAAAGGACACTTATACTTGTTTCGTTTTGCAAAGCTTATAAACTACGTACAATTGTTTGACATGTCTTCAGATTTAAATGCAGTTCGCTACACAAACTTGTACATAACTTTTCATTGCAGTTTGCTATGAATATGAATATTGGAAATTTGACTGCCTATTTTGAAAATCATATTTTAATTAGATTAAGTTCAAATGTATCCCAGTGGCTAGATGGATAGGCAAGTGGTTTGAAGAACAACATTTCAGCTTAATAAGTGAAGCATTTTAAACAGAGATGAATAAGTGAATTCTTATCTCTGATTTAAAGTGACAGATTAATAAAAATAAAGGGAAAGTGATCAGCTCTGCATTTCACTCAATTTCGAAATCAAGGAATAAAAATAAAATAGTGTAGCAAGTTATTGTTTGAGGTGACTTTGAAAACAATCGAAAACAATTTTAATCAACCCTCGAAGACTTGGGCATTATATAGCCACAATGTTTTCAGACTCAAAAAAAGTATATCAAGAAAAAAAGAATCGCAATAATACAAGAAAATTTCTAGTGTTATTTGCACAAACGATAATTTTTAATTTTGTAAAAAATATTAACAATACTCAGATTTCGCAGCCACGTTAAAAGAATTAAATGATGTGCCTTAATCGAGTGTCTAAATTGTACATTTTCATAAGTCATTGCGTTGAAACACAGGAGAGAGAAGGAATTATTACATCTTTTCAAAAACAAGATATTCTATACATTCACTTTTCATATAAAAATGCAAATTTCACTCTAAATAACTTTACAATAACTAAAACAATTAAAGCCGCAACAATTCTACTCCAGTATCTCCTCTTCTGCAGCAGCATTTTGATGAGGTAACTTAAACTGTGACAAATTAAACCCTTCTTTTTGCGCTAGGAAATTTCTCATTTCCGCAAAGTTATCACGTGACTTTGGCTGCCGTCGTCTATGTACTTCAATTTGCTCGTTGCCACTGTCGTCGCTATCATCAGATTTTTCCGTTTGTGACAGATCCTTATCGGCCACAAACAGTGCGTCGACGTCAATTCCTTTTGCTTCTAGGATCTTTCGCTCTTTCTCGAGCATCTCCTTGCGGATGGGATCAATGCGATCTTTTAGCTGTTTCAAGACTGGCTTAAACTTGCTCTTTGTTATACGCTTCTCAAAGTTAAGTATTTCCAAGTCGGCATTCTTTGAATTGTCCTCTACTACTTCCGGCGGTGAGTTTTCCTCAAACATATACGCGTAGAAATCATCTTTTTTTTCTCCGTCCCCCGTGGCGTTATCATGAGAAATTTCCACACGCAAAATACTTTCGTTACCCTCAGCAACTGCTTCACTGCTGGGCGACTTATTATCGTCCACCAATTTATTGTCTAGTTTACTACTCAAGAACTTATTGTAGACTAACATTAAGCGATGAAAATCATCGAAACATACCGCAAGTGCACTCTCAATTGATCGCATGCTGTTTGCCACTTCGATGAGGACTTGACTATCGTCGCCGTGTGAGCTTTCGGTTTCGTTGAGTCCTTGCAGAATTTCATCCAGCTGCTGACATTCTTCGGCAACCGCCACCATGCACGCGTTTAGTTTGAGGGATGAGTCCTGAAGCACAGCAATTGGACCTGATCTGTTCTGCATTACTTTTGTTTGGTTCAGCTCGTTCACTTCAAGTTGCTTCTTTTTTCTGAGCTCGACTGCAAGATTTTTGAAATGACTTTCTTCCTCATTTACAAGCTGCCTGATTTGGCTATCGACACGGGATAAATTTCGACTGATCGTATTAAGAGGTGGTTTTTGTGAGAGTGTCAGTGCTAATCGGAAAAGATATTGGGACTGAACATATGCAAAGATGTTGTAGAAGTCCTAAAAAAACATGACTCAGCTTGAAAATAACTCACTTCAAGGAACACCTGTATTTACTTTTATATTTTTTGGATTGTAGTCGGTAATATTATTTTTGAAGTAATCACATTCTTTTAAGTCTTCCATTGGAGAGTAGTATTCAGAAAAGCGAGCAGGAAGTGGATAAGCTGCTTCCAATTTCCTCGTGGCCTCGAATAGAATTTCAATTACATCCTTAGCCGATGTTATGCAGTCCCAGGCCCTCTCGATTTGTCTTGATCTAGAAGAAGCAAAATTAACGGTGTTTACTCCTGGACGATTGGGCTACTTACTCCACAAGTTCAGACGTCTTCATGACGAGTACTTCGTTAAAATAGGTAATATTTCGGCGAATGCAATTTCCAAAGTCATCGATTGATTTTACTAATTTATCCAGCTCACGTTCGACGACTTTGTTTCTAAACATGAATACATTTTTTACTAGATAAAGAGCACTAAAGCCACCGGTGATGATAAGCGATGGAATTAATGTGAATTTTAAGGATCTTGGTGTAATGAAATGCTCTAGGATTGTCGACCCCAAGAGCACGCACGTGTTTCTTGCAGTAAATATCTCTAGAGGTTTAACCAGTGGCTTATTTTGTAGAAGGCACTGCTCTAAGCATTCCACATGATCGGCAAGTAATCTTTTCGAGAAAAGTATTCGGTCAACCAACCTTTCCGTGATTTCCTAAAGTAATTGTTATCAGAAATAAATAAAACAAGTAAGCATTCTCAAGCATTTACATTTTCTTGTTTCAGCTCAGCGACTTGTGTGGATATATTCATCTGAAACATACATAAAATATATCATAAGTAGGAACTGTTGGAGGTTGTGGTGGCAAGTTACCTTCATTTCTATGATATATATTCCTTGTAATGAAGTTTCTGTTTAGCTGTAGAAAGAACTGTAATTGCATTCTCCTTGAAGCATAGGCTGACACAAAATTTTGTCTAAGTAAAGGCAGCTTTGAAAATAGATATCACTGTTCACTTGCAATGTCAAATAAGAGTGAAATGCCGATAGTTCATCTAAGCGATAGGCGAATAGCGTAATAAGTTGGAAATGACTATCGAGTTTGGAAGTGGATTGTGTTACGAAATTGTTTTGCTGTTCATTGAATTTAATTTATTTAATTAAATCCGGTTGAATTTTGTGGGTTTTAAAGCAAATTAACAGACCGTGTGTGCAAAGTACTTCTATAGTTGTCAAATTCTGAGTTGACAAGTGGAGTGCTACCAAATTCTTATGTGGGGAATAGTTTTCACTGAGTTGATGAATTCGTTACACATCGAAGTAGAAATGTTTTCGAAAAGTTAATTTCTATATCATTGATATTTACAATTGATATTTAATGTTTCGATTCTAATAATTGAGAATAAAATAAGAATTTAGAAGTCAGAAAAGCTGAACTGATGAAATCGATAACCTGAAAAAGAGCTTTTACGAAGAAAATCGAAAACTTCGATACTTCGATGACTTTCGAGCATTGCTCGAAATGTCTTTCTCAAACATTTCGAACACATCCGACAGAAAAATTTTTCACATTTTTTGACAGTTCTCTTTTGATCCTGAAGCGTTCAAGGTCTGCGGAAGTGTTTTCGTCTTTCGGGCAGTACCAGTACCAGAGTTAATATTTCTCTTCTCTGTGTCAAAAGTGTTACTGGAGTGCTAAAAAAAGAATACAAATCATTTAAATATCATATATATAACCCAAAAAGATCTAAAATAAAAGTGAGAGATTAAAAATAAATCCAATCACATATCCACCCTTATTCTGAATTCATTCACCAATATTCAGTGCAATTAGTGTCGATTAAGGAAAACTAAAAGGAAAGAAAAAATTATCAATCAATTAACCAACACCCATCGACTTAACATACAAGAAGACGACAGCAAGTGTATTCTTCCATTCTTGCAGCAGGGGATTTCAATCTCTCTAAGACTTTCTCCGAGGAAAACTAGTCAAACAAAAAAACAGCCAGGTAAGCAAATATTTTGTAAATTTTCTTCACCAGATACATATGCAAGCAGACAGTAGTATTGATAGTTAAATTTATGACGTCATACATATAAATGAAGGGTGGATACCATGAACAGGAGCCCCATTCCCCTTCAGAAATGATAAATTGGGTCCGGCTGCTGGGGGGTAGACATGACTGATATTGAGATTTTATCTGGAACCGATATTACTCATTAATTGCTGTCATAGATCAAAAGTGAACATGATTTAATGCCACGAATTGAACTTGGAATCGTTGTCGAGCTCATCAACCTTGTCGTCATTCAGTTAAGATTCATTAGATTTAAGTGTGGGATTAAGGAGACTTAGTGTCCGTACTAAAGCGATTGATTTTTGTGGTTGTCGAAAGCATTGGAAACAGTGGGCCTGGTTTCCATATCACATTGCTGCGCGCCTACACTTAATGGGTGGGCAGAATATGCTGTCCTTGCATAAAAAAACCAAATAACGACCGTTCTAGATATTGTTATACTTCAAAGTTTTCCAATAATTTCAATGTGGGAACAGATTTTTTTCTCTCCACTACTTTTCGGTACTTCCAATCTTTCAGGACTTGAAAACTCATTATATTCATAATTTTTTTTCTAAATACGCAGACACGGGTTATGAAGGAGTGCGCAGGCTCGAAGCCATCTTCATTGCCCTCGGAGGATTTGGTGTTTCTCTTTTATGCTTTTGCTGATGTTTCCCTTGCTGTATATAAGTTTTGCGCTGTGCAAAATTGCGTTTACTACTTTTTTCCCACGGATAAGAAGTGTTGCCAATTTAACTGTAACTTGAATCCATGGAAAATGCCATACGGAAAACATCCTTTTTCGTGCTTGACGCATGTTAATTCTTAATTGAATTTCTGTAAATGGTGGAATGTTAAGTTCTCGCTGCAGGCGATACACACCAGAAGAAGAATCAAATATACCTATACGTGCAAATGCAAAGACGCTCTCCTCATGAGATTCTTTTGATATATTCTTAGATTACGCCACAGGCTATTCGTGAGTTCGATTGTGCCAGTATATCGTTTTCTGGGTAGGAAATATGTGTAACATCTGCACAATAGATAGGACTATTACGAACTCGTAATGTGCTTCATATTGGCAAATCACTATTCCATTGTCGAGAAGAGATGCCATCGTTAGAATTATATTGCCTATTTTGTTATTCCATATTTCTGTTTACTTTATCGAAAAATTATTCGAATTTCGACGGACAATTTTGTGATATTTGTTTTTTGCTTCTGTCGCCTTTAGAGTCCCAACTAAATTATTTGATCATAATGTTATTTTTATATAATTACATGTTTCATCATAATGACATTATTCCATAAATATTAATTTGAAATAATTTGTTTAAATACATATGTGTTGTTGTCCGTACCATTTATTTGCCATTTAAAATATTTATTTTGGGTTGTCTATTGTTTTTTCTAAATGCAATAGAAAAAATGCATCAAAGGCGATAATTTTGTTGTATGTTATGGGTTTGCGAGATTTCATCTCCTATACTCATGCGATTGCCTTTGAGCCGTACCTGAGAAGAAGAATATAAAGCTTATTAGTATAGCCAAACCAAAATTGAGTGTCATTCGCGAGGATGATTCTGAGCCAAAAACTGTTATCAATTGACAAACTAATGATTTTCTCGTTATAAATTTTGCACCATAATACGAATAATATTTAATTGATGCAAGGCCAAATCTTAACTTGCCATAGTTGAACCACAAATTCGTGGATATTTTTTTGATACAGCCCCTTGCATTGGGACTCGTATGGATATTTTCCCATAAAAAATTTAACGAAAAATAGCCGAATAAGCGGACACATGCTTGCGTGTTTACTTCTGAGTAGTTGCGCAAAATGCAATCGTCATCTTTAGTGTTTACACATATCAATGTATGTTTCGGTCTTAGTTCTTTGGGTTTTGCCGACTCCGAGTAGGTAGGTGTAATAAATTTCCAGTTTTACCAAGAAGTGGAATTTAATAAGGGAAGATGAAAGGTAATAAGTATTATTTTCATATGGATCCACACATACATACATATGTTTATATATAATATACAAATTATTCGATACACATGTGCTGTGAAGTAGGTATGGTGGCACCCAATGTCTTTTTATATTCACATTTTTAACAAAGCACTCGCAAATTCCTGCATTCCTAATCGAAATCCAATTTGTCATCAAGGAGGGGGTTCCAGGGGGCAACATTCCCCCATATTTATCTTATGGTGTGCATGTCAACTAATTCTTGCTGTGGGAATTTGGTTCTCTTTCAGTATTTTTAAGGGTGTACTAAGTTTCCACACCTATGTGGCCCTTTTTCGTACCCTGTTCCAAGGGATTAAGTCCAGTTTGCAAAAGTATACTATTTTTATTTCAAGTTTAAATTGCCCACGATTTAGAAGTAAAAAGAAAAAAAAACATCACTTAACCTTTGCATAGATGTATGGTCCGTCGATTTTGTTATATTTTCAATTTCTGTGCCGATATCATGAAATTTACCGCTTACATTTTAAGTTCACCACTCAATTTTCTTCGAATCTACCACGCTTTGCTTAAGTCCCAAATCTGGTCTTAATTATTTCTGGTGTCCCTTTATAATTGTGATACATTTTATGAAAGAATGTTGTGCATATTCACGCTAATTTATTGGGGCGCTTTATTCTCTGCGAACCCTTTATTCAAATTGAAGAATTTGTAAAATACGTCAAAGGGTCTAATGTTAGAAATGTTGTTGTCAACAGTTATATGGAGATTGCAAGTAGGAATTGTAGAAACAATTTCGTTAAGTATTTCATATTACTTAAATGCTACAGCATCGAAAAAGCCTACACATAAAACTTTATTTCTGTACTCTATGATTTATGTATGTATGAAGCTGTAAATACACAATATTTAGAGTCACATACATACATACATACATACGTATATACTTATGACTTGACCTATTCCCATCAAAACATGAAAACAAGACCGCCGAGTGCTTTCGAACATACAAAACACACATAACTGAACTTACTCCATCAATCAGATTTAATTTTATGAGGTTATCCAGCTGAATTTGCTCGCCTGCATCGTTTCCCCCAAATTACTGGACTAACGACCAACACATTATCAGAGTTTCATAATCAAACAAAAATTGATAAAAGTTACTCAGGGGAAGTTCAGCGCAAATCGACGTCAGTGTTAAGTAAGTGTTTCTCACTGAACAAGTGAATTCTCTTGGAGTCGAGTGAAATTCTAGCTTCAAAAAACGAAAATTAATTTAATCTCATCAGTGATTGTTCCACTCCAAGCTAATCAATATGTATCAATTGTAAGTAAGCAAGTTTGCGTCTCAGCTCTGGGGTCTTGAAAAAATTCTTTCAACCAGTGTCAATCAGTGTGAGTCATCAACAGACTCTGTCATAGAATAGGTGAAAAAACGAACAGCGAAGCACGTGGATTTCTGAACAGAAAAAAAAAAAGAAAAAAGCTTTGCAAGAAGAGCTGCTGGGGTGTGTCTTGTCTGTGTGCGTTTAAATTGTTTTGGATCTGAAAATAGCACACATAAAGTGTTTTGTGTACATGTTTTTCTCGTGAAGTTAATTGCTAGAGCGAAGTGCTGCGATTAGAGCAGGAAAAAGATATCATTTGGGGAAATTCACAAAGATAAGTATTGTCGTTTGCTCGGTACGAATATACAGACGATGCAGTGAGCATTGAAACGCCTTATTCGAAGGGAAATTTAAAACAAAAAACATGCTAAAGTTTTTTTTTTCCAACGGGGGCTGCACCAACATTGTTTGTTCGACTTTGGGCGTGAATTTGATTTCATGATCTTCACATTGTTAAATAAAAAAATAAATCATAATAAACGTTTTTACATTGAGAAAATGGCTTAGGACATGAAAATGGAATATGTTTTAAGGCTGCGCTTGCGTTGAGGTGTGTGTTTATGGAAAAACAATCATTTGACATTAATATTCTTCATTCTCATCGAAAGCTTTAATTACCCACCTTAATAGAGTAGTTTTTGAAGACATTTGAAACAATTAAAGACTTATTTTTCACATTTTTTATTGAGCAGAGCTATAAGTATCTCTATATGAACGAAGCCGAGGAAACTACTTCTGCTGCTGTTTTTCTACTTAGAGCATCGCCTTCGTTCTTACTTTTTCTATAGCAAAAGAATAAAATTTAACGAATATGTTTTGAATGTTTACATTTTCTAAATGTAATACATTTTCACCGAAAATTTGGGAACAAAATAGGTCTAAGGATGTCACTTTTTCACACAAGTTGAAGTATTGTCAAATAAAATTGATATAAGCAGAGGTGAGGTGTTACATTTTAGAGTCCCGGACTAAAGTTTGTTACCCAAATAACATTTTTAGTGAATCTAAGAGTATTTCTTAAGATAATGCAGTGGTAAAATGGCAAGCGTTTGCAACCCCCATAGACTACAAAAAATAAAAAAAGCTTTGACAATGTACAGTCATAATAAACTACTTTTCACATAAAATGCAAAATGCAAGATAAATGTCCACTTTTCACACATGTGGTTTAAAATTCCGTGTAATTAGAACGGAATATCAACAATTTTTTCATCCTCAAAAACGTAAACTGAAAACATCACTCTGCTTCAAAGTGTTGTTCGCTTTCTTCTGAATCCCTTGGCGGATTCCCTTTTTTAGGGCTTGTCGATTATGTCGTGTTGAATTGCGATTAAATGTCGACACCTTAAACAAACAATGCACGCACCACATGTTGGTTCTATTTACGTCCGTCCAAAGAGAAGCGGAAACAGAAAAAAAGAGGTAAACAAAATTTCGTGTTATTTCACGCTTCTTTTCTTAAAAGGGAAGAACACGTGAACATGCCCTTCAACCTTGTCTCTCAACCTTACATTTTTCCATGAATGAAACGAACATGCAAAGAGTTGGAGGCGAAAAAAAAACAAAACAGAACAAAACAGCAAAAAAAAAAAAAAAAAAAAATAGCACGGACACGGCAACACTGCTATTTGATGTCTATAACGATTTCTTTTCTCGCTGTCATTGCCACATTTCCAGTCAACGTGTATCTGCTTTGGTGGCACAACTTGCTATTGGCCCTTCTCCTCCACGGTTATCGATTTTCCTATTCTTAAGTGCGTTTAACACTTGGATGCTCCATTTGGATTGTATTAGCCAGAGTCATGGTTGCTGGTCGCCGCAATCCCCTTCTCGAGGGAGAGACTTTTATCGTCGTCACAACCCTCGCCTTCAACTATTGCTTGCCACTAGATTTTCTTAAGATAGAATGTTGAAGCGAAAAGCACGTTCCTCGCCGGGCAGAGGAACACGCCCCCTGACATTGCGAATACATACATAAATATGAGGACGCAGCCAACAACGACCGTGACGCTGGTGACGATGGCTATGGCAACTCAATCGTTGAGGAGCTGATCTGGAGAATGCGTCACGGATTTTACGCACCCTTCATTGCGGGGTGGAAAACTTTCAAGTTCATTAAGCCAAACGGAATAAATGCTCAACACTCATCCTCCAAAAGTGCTATCTACTCGTTTCGGTTGCGGGCATGCGAAGAAGGAAAGCGATATTCTCGCGCACATCAACTTCACTCCTAACACTAAACTTTTGCGGTTCTTTGTCTTGAAATTGCATTTGTATAGACGGGGGATGTTGGTGCCTCTTTCTTCAGGAGATGTACTTTAAGGGCAGCGCCCACATCCATATGTGTGTGCGTGGCGTGTGCGCTACAAATGAATTGGTCTTGATAAACAAATTACTTTGGCTTCCCTTCTGTAACATTATGGTAAATCATGTTTCGTTTGACGTTCCATGGAGTTCTTGTGGTCCAATTTAGTACGCCTCAAGGCATGTGCTAAAAAGTATGAGTATCTTCTTTAATTGTATGTGCATCTGTGTAGATGTGTGGCGTGTGCTTTTAATAACGTGATGCTCTTGAGAGTGAAGCACTTAACTCTTTTTATGTGGTACCGACCCTAGTTCAAGGTTACTGCATCTTTCAAGAATTATTTTCATGATTATGCTACACATGTAGATGGAAATATTAGTTGTGCCTTGTAGTATTATATCGCTCATGTATTATTCCAGAAAAGATATCTTATGTCTTGCCAATTATGCTTGTATTTATGGGGATAGAGTCCAGTAAATAAGAAAATTACTCATCCTGATCTCAATAAGAGCATAAACGTGTTCATAATAGCAGAAGCCGTCAAGCTCAGAACATACATACAACTACGAGACCTACGGTCCCATGGATGGCCTTTATAAAGCTTTACTTTGCACAGATCTCATATTCAAACTTTTGCTTAAGAAAATAGAAAATGTCAGTTGTAGGGTATTACTTCCTTCTAGTAAATAGAAAACACACGAAACCCTTCGCGTGCAAATATACATCATTTTTTATATTTGATCCAAAATCATTTAGAAACTTCGAAGTTAAGTCATTTTTATACTTGTTTCATTTTTTTCTTAAGTCTACTTCATTCCTCGAACTTGAACCATTCCTACAACATAAGTTCTGACGCAGAAAGCAACTAAACACTCATATCTACACCAATCATTATTTTCAGCTCCCGAGGAAATCTTTATTAAGACACGTTAACATTTAACGCCTGTAGCAGTGCAGTTCATTTAGCAATTTAATTATGTTATAATTGAATTATTACATCTGATGACAGCATAGTGTTTATTCAATTAATGGATCGCACAGCATTAGTGTTAAATACACCGTTAAATCTGATCGTTTCACGAACTCCCGTCTAATTAAAAAATAACATAACATTCAGTCCAACAGAGCATAACGCCTTTTTTTTTTGGTTCAATTGGTTGGCTTTCAAGAGAAGAGACGGGTGCCACGATAAAGAATGATTTTGCGGATTATACATGAACACGTACAGCTTATGTGGATACATTTCGATGAACCATCGGAAGCCACACGTCTAAGGATCTGGGTCAAGGGTAAACTCACGGAAGCAATTCCGTATTTTGCTCGGATTACACACACATGCGAGGGTCGTGTTGAGGGTAGATGTATGTCGTAGCTGGCTCAATGGTTAATGGTAAATCCTTTAAGGAATTATCGGATGGTTTGATATAAGGACGAAGGGATGCCTGTTTGGTGTGAAGTCGTAGACTAATTTATTTTCCTTAGTTACGAAACATATAACAGCGATTCTTTTAAATTGCTGTAACTGATTTGGGTACAGATTATACACGATTACGTATTCGTGTGTGTTTCGTTTAGAGTCGTCTCACGGATAAATCCTTATTTATTTAGTTGAATGTATTGTGTATGTGCGAAAGATTTACCCCTTGGCGGTCTTAAGTGCAGTGCGTGAATATCATATGTTGAAGTACATAGATATTTCTCCCGTTTTATTAACTTTACACTTAAGCGTTTGCACAAAATGTAATTTAATCTCTATAAGAGTCTGCAAGCTCCATAAGTAAGGTTCACCTCCGGATAAATCTTCTCTGCTTTGAAATTTCTGCTTGCCATGAGGGAAATAGGAAGTACAAACTTGATTCCGTTTCTATTCTAAAGTTGCAGTCATACTTTTATGTTCTGAATACCCCACTACCACAAGGGTCGGTTTCAATTTGTGCTCTGCTATTCGCTCAAAAGCGTAGTTCCAATGTAAACAATCGAGTAGTGCAAGCTGGCAGCCAAACTTCTGTCCAACTTCTTGTAGTGTTTTTTCTTTACCAGGAGGCGCTATTTGTCTATGTCCACAGTTTACGAGTAGTAGTTGTTGGCAGTAAAGTCGACCCCTTCCATGGAACAAGCCATAAACAGTAACTGACATATTTTCGGCATGTTTTAAAGCTTTGTCACTTAACTTAAACATTGGCCGCGACATAGGCGATGATTGTTGTTTCCAGCAACCTATTGCTTAGTTGATGTTTGTAGCATTTTCAAGTGTCGACTGGTTTCAACTCTTGACATTACAAACTTATTTAATTGAACGGGGTATTGGCCACTTCTTTTCAATAACATCCGGTACGACGTTAAAATTTTGCACAAATCCCTGTCTGATTGGTAGTCAAACTCCAAAAGAGTGTATTCACGTTTCAAGTTTGCCTAGGCAACTAAAAATATTGGAGTTGAAATTTTTCCTTGTACAGCAATCATGAAACTATACACAGCAGTATGTGTGCTCATCCGCAGACTGTTGCACCGCAAAAAAAGGATGAGAAGTGGAAATGGCGAAATCTCGCTCTGCAAGTCGAAAATCTTTTGAAATGTCATAAACAGTGAAAAGAGATTTACCTAAAGTACGAGTTCAACTTCTCTTACCCATCCTCTTCAATCAAGGGGGCGGTAAAGTACAATTGGGAGTAGATTGCACTACAACTGTGTGTATTTCTCGTGGCAATCATAACTTGTTCGATAATCTTTTGGACGTTCAAATGAGGGGTTTAATTGGCATTTCGTGTATTTCTCGGAAGAAGATTTTCCATAAATTCCATGTTTTAAGAGACGTAGTGAGTAGCTTTTATAGTCAAAGCCGCTCCTAGATATGAACTGACAGTTCCCAGGGCATCCTTTTGTCTATATGGATTATAGTGTCGGTTTTTGTTTTCGCGTACCTTCAGCTAGTGTGTTCAACTGATAGAAGTGAAATGATGCCACCGAGGGCATGCTAAGATGTGGATCTTGGGGTCCACCTTCATCATCACTTTTATTGCCCACCTTCTAACGCAAAATTGTGTTCGATTTATTTGGAATTCGCTTTGATGGGAAAACTACATTCCTTTCGTGAAAAACAAGACAATATCTCTCTTTTGATGGTTTACAAATCTACCAAAACTTGAGGTCATAACTTACTATTAAAATAAATATTTCTCTAAATCCTATCGTAAGTTTTGGACGACTTGTTTACACTTGCAGGAGTTTTACAAGTTACAATTTCTATGTTGAATCTGGTTGTGTAACCTTCGTTTCCTAAGTGATTGTATTTTCAAATTTAATGTACTTCCCTTTTCATCTCCTGAGCACAACAAAAGATACATTAAAGCAGTGCACGATATGGGCACATCTTTCTCCCGCATTTCCAATTTCATTCCGATGATAAACAAATGTAAACCCAAACGATGGTAGGGATGATTCAAAAATATAAATTGGAGCCACCGTTCTGCTCCAGAAAAGGACACGTCGACGAAGTATGGTATTTTCTCGTGTTACGTAACGCCATAAGGTTCCGCTGAAAGGATGTATTTCAAAGAGAAGCAAGTGATGACAGAAAAAATGAATCAATAAACAGATTTGTTATCCAATAGGAAGCAGGGGGGCAAAGCAAGGTGGCAAGCAGTCCCAGATATGTATACACGACTCGACTGAGTGTTCCTCGCATGCCATAAATGCGATGTAATCGCTGAATTCACACGGAAGGATGTATCCCATAACTGATAAATGAACTGGATATCTTTCTCTGCATGATGTTCCCTGGAAGATTAATATTTTATGATGCGCGCTTGAAAGGGGCGTATGTTTTATATACCTCTGGAGCAGTTAGCATCGATTGCAATGATGAAGGTACATGTTCTCATGCGGATATCATAAATATGAATATTTCTATGTGGACACAGAAGAGGACGTTTGAAACACCAATGATGTTGTTTTTCTCCTCTTTTGTCGTGTGAAATCTATATTCTTTGTTTTTAATGCTTCTCTACCAACACGTTAAGTGGTAGCGTTCAATAGTCAACGCATCCCTTCCCCACCTATCAGGATTTGGGATCAGCTGCGTGGATAGAATCTACCAATAATGGCATGTTAATCAAGAGTTGTTGTAAAAACATTTAGCACGAACATTAAAACTTGAAATAGGCATCGTCGTAAAAACAAGGCTATAGTTCACAGCAGTCAACTGCTTTAAGTGAGGCATTATCTTTCTTTTAAAGATGTGAGGGGCATTTAAATCAAATAGGGAGGCGGATTTTTAGGATTGGTGTTGTATCTGTAATGAATACTTTTCAACATATTAGCGAATTGCTTAAAACGAAAAAGGTAAAAATATTTGAGATTATTGTTTGTAGTACAGTTTTTCAGAAGTTTATCTCGTCCTTTCCAAGTTTAAAAGACATGTGACATACAATTATTTTGCTGAAGCTCGTCTTGTAAAACCAATAGCAATGCTTTCCACCGTTGTTCAAGCGTAGAGTGACTTATTTCATCCCGCGAAGAACAAGACGGTGCAACATGCCACACAGCACGCGCAACAATGGACTTATTGAGAGGCGAGTTCGGTGATGATGGACATTTCACGTTCGGGACCGGCCAATTGGCCGCCTAGATCGTGCGATTTAACGCCTTTAGACTATTTTTTGTGGGGCTTTGTTAAAGCTCATGTCTATACAGACAAACCCGCGTCAATTGACGCATTGCAAGACAACATTGAAGCATTTATTCTTGAGATACCGGCCGAAATGTTGGAAAGAGTATTTCAAAATTAGACTAAGCGGATGGACCATTTGATGCGCAGTCAGAGTCAACATTTAAATAATCTTCAAACATTAAATTATATGGAGCGTACCATCGATTCAAATAAAGATTTCATGCATTTTTCTGAATTGTATGTGTTTTTTTTTTGAAAAACTTTCCTATAGCTTTTAAAAAATCACCCTTTAGTATGTATATTATAAAAATACATTGGTTTGAACAAATCCCCATTCGCCTAGTCAGAGGCTGCATATGACGTCATTGTTAATGGTATTTCAGTTTATCGTTTCTAGGAGCGAAAAGTAAAAAGTACATAAACCCATATTACTCACACTAGAAATGGAAAATTCTTGAGGCAAATAAATAAATAAATTTTAAAAAATTGCAGTAGTTGAAGAAAGATTGATTCTCTTGAACGACCTTAAAGAGGCTGGATTTTCGGATGGTTCATCGGGATAAACTTGAGAAACAAACAATTTATACACAAATACTACGACAGCGTGCTATAAAAAACTCCTTATCTTTTAAACAAGCGTTTCTTTCTGAACTTTATTTTTATTGCTTGTTTTACGAGTCAATTCTGATTATTTTGGCAATGGTCTAATTTTATTAGTAGAACCTCAGGTAAATCATGATTCAGATAGTGCTTGAATTTATTAATTCATTCTGAATTTGCTACTGTTATAAATTATAAAAATAAATCAAGAGGATAGTAATCATAAATAAAAATAAATCATAAAGCGAACTAAGCGATGTGTTCAGTTCAGTCCAATCGAAATTGGCATTTTAGGACACCGTGTCATGGCCACACTTTTTACATCGCCCAAAAAGGAATGTGTCACATAGCGGCAGTTAATAGATATTGTCTTATATAGACATTTCTTATTAGAGAAAAAATGATGTGAAGAAATTTTTTTTTTAAATCATTGTCTTTATTTCGCTCAAATATAAGCTTCACTTAAAAATTAACCTTATTCGAGAAGATACGATTTCTTTCTTTCTGATTCAAGTTTTGTTAATTTACATGTCAGCCCAAGCCCAACCGTAAATTAAGTCGCATTTGTTTATTGCACGTTTCAGTTAATCAATCTTTAAATGTTAGTATTGGCTTTATTTTGCAGCAACATCTATTTTAAAGAGTATAGTCTTGCTAATGCCGAAGTTGTTGTTCCTCAAAACTATCATACATTGATGACTCTACCACAATTTAACTGAACCTGAATTTTACTACTTTTCAACTTTGAAAGCGCTATCTTAGATCTGCATAGTTTATAAAATATAATTTTTAAGAAAAATCATTAGAATACATGACACTGATGGAAGAAACCTTTCAGAAGGGATATCTTCAAAAGTTGCTTTAAAAAAAAGCCAAAAGGGAAACAATTTCTGAATGTTATTTGCCTTATGTGTTTTAATTTCCTGCACGCAGATAAAAACCGTAGCACAAGCAAAGCCTTAAAAACATTCTCAGTGATCACTCTTAGAAGATATAACGATTCCGGTCAGACGTTACTGCCTGTTTACGGAAAATAAAAATGAAAACTGAAATGTTGCTTTAAATCAAAGAGATGTCTTACACTTACAATGAGCAAAATGTCGAGGACAGGTCTAGACGCGACCCACTGCGAAATGTGGAACGAAGAGATCATTATCCCAGCATCTTTCAAGGCCGCGAGCACAAAGCAAGGAAAATGTATGTACATTCATACGTAAGTCAACAAACCTACGGCGTTCGACACTAAAGTTGGATTGATTAGATTAGGACAAAAATAGATTAAGTTATTAAAAATGTATCGCATGCTACATCACCGTGGCATGCCACATGTATACTCACCTACCGTTGAATTTGATCACTGCGTCCACCTGACGTAAGCAGTTGTTTGTCTGTTTGGAGTTCGATAAATCGTGGGACGGGTGGTTTTCCGAGAGATTAATTTAATTGACCTCAATGGCTGATGGAAATATTCGCTGCCACCAGCTGGTTCTTCTCTTTTGCATACTTGTACTTCTGCCTGACAAGGTGGTAATAATTTGATTTAGATACTTCAGCGGATACTCCTGGGGTTTTGATTGCCGCTTTGTTTTTGTGGTGGTTTTTGTTTTGGTTTAGGACACGCCGACCAACAGCTGGCGGTTAAGGAGAAGCTATTATTTTATACGTGCTACACCGGTGGCCAGGTGGCAGCACTAAATGACAATTAAATGGCCATTAAAGTGTGTTAATTGTTTAACCATGAAGTTGATTCGTTTTTTCGTCAGTTTTGCGGGCACTCCGTTTTGTCTAGACCGAAAATGTAAATCATTTGTTTAATATCAGAGTCAAGGAGGGTTACAAAGGACATGCTTGTGGCGTGTTTTGCACGCACCTTTATTAGGTGAGAATGAATAGAATTTGCATTGTGATGATAAATTGTGACCGTGTTTTGATTTGTTTATCATAAGTGTCATTTGAATTTGCTACAAATAGAGTTCGTCGGTAATTGAATACGTGAGCAAATGTGCGAGTCGCACTAAAAAGGCATGGAATGCACTTGGCTTTTGCCGATGTTGATTTACATAAAATAAAATTTGATTAAGGTCTCACTGGTTTCTTTTTTGTATAAATCGTAAATATAAACTTTAAACAGATTGATTACGGATTGATATACAGATAATATGAGAAACGCGACAATGCGGGGTGAAACTCAATGTTGAGCAGTTACTTCTTCAGACGGAAAGGGCTATACCGCAATATTTTGGTCACATGGCACGCCTCCGTAGCCTTTGATGCCGACCGCTCTGCAGACCCTCTGCAAGGTGGTTGGATCAAGTTCATTAACTCGACTGTTCCTGATGAGTTAGAGTCGATGGCGGAAGATCGAGCGGCCTGAAGGTCTCCGATTACGCCGGTGACCCTTTGAGTGGTACATGCGGGTCAACGAATATGAATTGAAGATAATTAACGTTCATTTCATTCTTTCTGTTTTTCAACACTGCTCGTTTAACATATATTTAAAATGTGTGGGTCCTTATCAAATTATGTTTTACACCTATATATATAACTTTGATGAATCGAACTTGAGCAACTTCCAAATTTAATAACATAAATTAAATTAGTTTACAGAAGCATCAAGACTTAAGCATGAAAACATATTTACATTTTTCGAACATCTCAATAATTCGAATTGATCTCCTACCGTCACACTTGACAAGTCCAGATAACATTTTTTACATGGCAAAATATCAGAATTATTAATCGTTTTAGGTTTGTGTTTTTTTTTTGTAGGAGATTGCAGCTTACCATAGATAAATATATTCTCGTGTGACTGTGACTACGAAAAAATATTTAAAATTACTTGAAACTTGTTGACGGTGGTCCAACGAAAACACACGATAATACATTTAAATAAAGCAAAAAGTCTTCAGAGAATTTTCTTAATATTTGTTTATTATGAGAGACGAATCCATAACTTATAATTATTATTCTATATTATTCTAAATTGAAATACAACACTTATGCCATGAAATGAAACCTTAAAATTTCATCTATATATTTATTCACGTTGCGGAGTTAGTTTAGTTAGTTTCTTCCTGTTCTACGGTTGTTTACTCATTGATTTTTTTCAAAAATAATAACCACTATACATGGACAGGGACACACCCCTTTACAGCCGACAGGTGTAAGTTTTACGTGAAAAATTAATCGGGAGAATTTCATAAAATGTGATAAGCAGTTTGTGGGTCAGTACATTACAAATGCAGATTTAATCGCGTTGTTGGTCGATTACACGGATGCGATTTTTGTGCATGCACATGCGGTGAATTGATCACGTAAAATTCTCATTTTTGTGGGCTGTCACTGTGGAATTGGGTTTCAATTGCACCCTGTGGACTTTCAGGATATCTCACGTTGGCTTCTATTTAGTTGAAAGGCAATTTACCAACAATCCCCTTAATACAGACCGTGTGTGTGTGTGTGTGTGCGGGAACGCATTGGCAGTAATAACAAAATAAACCCATAAATACATCTGAGGAAAGTAGGTCAAGTTTACTGTTGGACAGAAAAATGTTGAATGCGTGCCCTTATGCGAAGTAGCCAAACTTGAGGATAATACCGTTTGTTTTGCAATCTGTTAGATTTGCTTTGTCGGGCTTTCTGAAATTGATGCATTCGATGAAAGGATATATTGATTTTTTTGTCATCTGCCTATCCTTAGTTCCCGCTTAACAAGCAAACAACAAAATTTGTTTAAGTGGAACATTGGCAAATTGACAGATTGCCGTGACCCTGATGAAGTTAACGTTGTTGCATACACACACATAGATAGCGTGGAGACCAACTGCATCGTATTTAAGTAATAGTGGGCTTTGTCTGTCAGTTTTGATGGAATCTGATAAAAAACGGACTTGCAATGGTCTTGTTCCTGACCTTGTTTCCGTTAAAGAACCTCAATGGCCGGGATTACCGTGAAAAAACAGCATAAAAAATACGAATTTTAAAGAAAATCTTCGTCCCGATGGTTTTTCTGTTTCACAAACTCTGTACATTTAAATATCCACGTCGATTTTAAGTTTAAAATTCCTTTTTTTTTCTTTCGAGCAAACGGTTTGCATAAACTTAACATGTCATAATTGATATTAATAAGAAATAAATTTCGTCCTCTTGTTACAGAATGCCGTCTGCAGAACCAGAAGATGCCCCAGCACCAGCAGTGCCCAAAACAGAATTGGAGGAACTTCAATTAAAGGCACAAACCGTCACCGATGATGTATGTATAGCCACGGTTTTCATTTGACATCATAAAACAAAATTAAATGATTTCAGTCCTTGGAAAGTACCCGGCGTATGCTTGCTCTCTGCGAAGAGGTAAGTCCTTCTATTTCAAGGAAATTTCATTTCTTAAATATTTATAAGAAGAAAAAAACAAACACAAATATTAAAGAACTTTAAGGAAAGGAGTATAAAAAAGTTATGAAAAATGTTCCTCAGACTGAAATAAAAATGCACAAACGAGAATGTAAGAATTCCAGGCAATGCTGTGTAAAAAATGAATACGATATATAGAAAAGAAAAAGAACAAGAAATTCAAGTAACTTGTAATATTTTGAATGACTTACTTTTTAGCTTTAAATAATCGCTGCTAAGATTTTGCAGCTCCGTTAATGTTTTACCTGTTTTTGTACCTGACATTTGTGTGTTTAGCTAGAGTCAAAATGTTTTTTATACGTATCTCCAATATGTATATTGATTTTAAATAAATTTTATTAAATTTGCTGTGGACAGTGTAACGCAGTGTAGCAAAGAATCAAAACGAAAAGGTTTATTTTATTATATTAGTTTTTTGTGTCGTTTGGTTTTGTTTATGTTTGATTTGTCGATAGAAACAGACCTTATTAGTTGTCAACATTTATCCTATAAATACATGTATACATTTAAGTTTATTTAGCATAGCATTTATGTTTTGTATGGTTTTATTTAAGTTTTGCAAAATTTCCAAAGGAAACAAAAATGCTAAATTTACAACTTTATTTGTATTTTGATTTAAAATGTTCAACTAATAAATAACAATTACTGAAAGTAAAATTCACAAGCTAATTACTAGTTGAAGATAATGTCATGGATGATTAAAGGTGTACAAATAAAGTATGTTTGCCGACGGTAACCAAATTTATTAAAGGACAAAAAAACACAAAACGAACACCTAGTTGTTAGTCACTATTACTTGTCAGTTTTATATATAATATTGGCTCAATGGTAATAAGTGGTTATGAAAAAGATCAATAATCGTAAAATTAAGAAAGTCATGTGAATTCATAGTTCGTGGAACGGCATAAATTCGAGTGCTCTCGCAATACATAGTTCGCGCTCAATCTATTTCGAAGACGGACATTGTGTCAATTGATCTGCACTGGTCCTACCTTTGTTTCTTATGTTTTGTATTATACGACAAAATGCGGATATTTTGTTTTTGTTTCGCTCATGCATTCTTCCATTAGACGACCTTATCCCCACCGACTCTATGGCCCGATATAAAAATAGTTGCACGAGCTGTATACTTGTCATTTATAGTTTAAAACTAATAACGGCTCAAGAAGTCTGAAAAACATTTTAAAGAAGACTTATACCCCACGAGTGTTTTTAGGAGCCCCGACGGTTTATTATTATTAGTTATAACTATTAATTCAATAATACCATAAATTTCATTCCATATGGGAAGATATATTTAATTTGAAATTGCCAATAATTTATTCATTGGAATTTCGTGTTAGACTCCGAAATGAAAACCTAGTATGGCTTGACTTCTGTTTCCGTGTTTGGTATAATTAGAAACTATTTATAGTTATATCTAGTCTGGACAAGCGGTGTACAATGAGGGTCACTTCAATTGGACGGACAGTTTGCTTTGAGTTTATTACGCTTTATATAGTTTACATGTGTAGGCAGTTTGCCTTTGGACATATAACCTTGGATGGACGAGGAGAGGAATTACAAAAATCATTTGGACCGTCAAGTATCATTTTTTTTTCACTTCTTACTTCTCTCATTGGCTATGGGGGTGACGTTGACGTAGACGTAGACGCAATGACTAATTGGATAACAGAGTCAACTCACACGTAAAAAGTCCCAGCTTGAATACTAAGACTGAAAATCTCGGATTTATTTTAAGCGCCGTATTTTCGTGCTGCAAGACTCAAAGAGTACTAAATGCCTACGATCATTTTCACAAATGTCGCTGTTCGGAGTCATCAATAAACTGTTGGTCCCCCCTACTTGTGAGACAATGGTATACATAAAATGAAAAATTGATTCGGAAACAAAGACTTGGTCCCTTGTGGTCCCAAATACCGAAAGATTGAAATTTCCAAAAGGATCAAAGTCCCGAGAGGGTGAAGTTTCGAATCTCTTAAACAGTGAATATACATTTACTGAATTCCCTACCTACTCCAAGTCCTACAGTATTCTCTAGCAAAATGTTGCAAGAATGTTGGCCGTTTTCATACATACTAATCAGAAGAATCTTTTGTAGACTCCTTGGGATTTTGTCCACATGATTTTGGGTTTCGGGGTATTTGATTTCGAGATTGACCAATTTTATTTACATTTAAAAACTTATTAGTTTAAATTGATCCTGTACTTAGCTTGTGAACAATGCTTCAAATTAATTTATTATTTTTATTATGTCGAAAAAGAATAGTTCGAATAACATAAAATATCATACTAATTGTTCTCTATCCTCGTTCTAAACATAATTGTATGTGTTTATTTTCTTTAAAACTCAAAAAATAACTTTTAACAAAAAAATAACTGAGTACTTCAATAATCTACGTAGAATCTAGAACGCGCTATATACATAAACATAAAGCATATACCTGTATTGCATGTTGTACAAAAAATTTATATTTATTCAGTATAAACAAACCAGCATACATTACTACATTACCCGAGCAACAGCTAATTACCAAATAAAACCCATCAGCAAGCAATTCGCAGCAAGGAAGTGTTTATAAATCGAAAGAGTTATTCGTGCCAACCCCCGAATGTATGAAATTACGAGTATATCAAATTTCTGAATGAAAATAGCCCGTGCATGTTTTGTTTCCACACTTAACCCATAAAATTGTACCAGCATACAACAAACGTATATATATTTTGAGCACGTGCTGCTAAATATTCTAGACATAAATACACTGACACTGATGCATTTCCTATGGGTTTCTGTTTGTAAATCGATACGTCATAACTAATATATTTTGTACAAAATTAAACACAATGAATAAAAACAAGATTAGTCGACCGGGAGAAGGAAGGTAAACGGAACAAAAGATTGAAATGTAGACGAATACGAATGAAAACTTGACATCCATTTCGATTTGAGGGAGAGTTCACGTTTGATTTCTTGTTGACAGGACTGATTGAGAGAGAGAGAGAGAGAGAGATTATTGGGCACTGGATCAACTAGTGGAATGAAGCTCAAAGGTGGAGCATTCTTTTATGCATAAACTAAAAGAAATTATTATTTGAGTGGTACGTAATTGACAGGACTTTGCAGATTAAAGCAATCTTACGACTACAATATAATGTTCTTTTGAAAGGTTAACTTTCGTTGATTTAGGATTTAGCGAGCTTTGATTTATAACGTAAAATAAAATACACAAATTCGAAAATGAACTTAACATTTTTACTGTCGATTCAAAGAACAATACCTGACATTTCATCCCAGAGCCCTTCATTGAAAATATGACACAAATTCGCGAATTCAGGCTTTAATTCTGGTACAATTTGAATTTTGTACGTTCTTAGGCCGAGATCCTTACAAAAAGTACACAATGTCGTCGAATACGCCAAACCAAGCTGCTGAGAACAATGACGACTAGATTCGTCAAGATCTTCGTGTATTTTCTCAGCTACAGCTGCTATAGTCTCTTTACCACGCGCTAGAGAGGGTCTATCTGGTCGGGTATCATCCACTTATGTAAACCTGGACACGAATTTTCGAACGGTGATAGTGGTTTCCGTTGACAGATTATGCGAAGCAAGTTCCTAAAAAGGCACGAAAAAGTTTTCTCACAGAACACTCATTTCGTAATACAGCTGACCAATTGGGAGACGCTGTTGTGGCGTGAAAAGCTGTTTGATAAGTGTCACGTGTGATCTGTAAAACAAAGCCTATTAATCAAACCTTAGGATGAATAATCCTTTATATATTTTTCATTTGCCCTATATAGTTGTGAGTAACATCTTTTTTAATCAACTGAAAACTGGGAAGCTAATTGTTTCAATAATTTTCTTGAATTTGGTACAAATTCACGAATAACATACTCTACTGTCGTAGCAGACTTCACCCAAAAAATATAGTGCCTCCAGCAAATGTTCCTGTTGATAGTGGGAACACTTTTTTCTATCAATTCTGTAGTTTCGTTAAAACGATTGATTTGTTGCGCATTCACATCGTTTACACTACACATCAAATTAATCTCAAGGAATGTTATATCACTTTACTCACCCTATTTCCTTCCACACTCTCAAACATAAATCAGCATCCGTCACTTTTCGCTTTCTTCCCTTACGTCCACCCAAACGCTTGTTGTTACACAAATTACATCCATTCAGTAAACACCTCAAATTCCCTACCAATGAACGTCGACCACATTGATAAGAATATTGTTTGTTGTTCCTTTCATTGCGAGCTTTATCATCAACGAGACGACCTTAAAACATTTTTTACGGCACGCTTCGAATGTGAAGCCATCATCCAGAGGGAATGAGATTTTTCAGCCAATTACCGATAACGAACGATACGGACGTGTGAGTGTGTCCTTGGGATTATTGATTGATTTTATATTCTGAATCAAATCCAATCAGTATCATTAGCACGCTTTTAAAATGTCCGCACAACATCCTGTTGCTCAAAGAAAGGAAAAACGAACAAAAACTCCTTTCGGTAGGCATTGACAAAGGTAAGGGTGAGTTGTTCGCAATGTCAATGGCTGTTTCCTTATTTTGTAATTGTGCTTGCCCTTACTTCTCAGGGTGCAGACGTGACATTTGGGGGTCTTCTCCATTCACACAAACGCTCACAGAGGGCAGAGTGTAGAAAGTGGATGTGGGCCTACAATTAAAAGTAACCACCCCTCTTTTACTGTTATTTTTAAAATTGAATGTCAAACCTGTAGGGCGAGGTTGGACTGTCGTTCTGTTACGTGTTAAGGGAAGTTCAAGATGACCTTGCGTACGACGATACAAACATGCCTTTGTACGGTGTTTAAGACCTTCTCGTTTCACTTGGCCGAATTTCAAACTAGCATAACCTTAGACTTGTTTAAGGACATAATAAATTTATGTGACGATAAGAAAGCGAAAGTGAGGAGAAGTGCTGAGGGAGGGTGAATGTTTTATTCATCACTGTTAGTCGTGGCAATTTAAAGATAAATAATTAAGCTACCCCTAAGCAATGAAGCTTGTGCTCTTGTCTGCAGTGTGGCCTTTTGATGGACGTGATTTGATTTCTCTTGCATAGTTTAAAGATGAATTATGTATTTTCCTAATACTTGACGTTGAAATGTTTTGAAAGAATTGTAAACAGGCGCTTCGGACGTCTTTGGGTAAAGCTAGGTTTCTGTTGAAGACTTAAGGAATAATTAGGCAAATTGAAAACGGGAAGAATCATAATTTTTTAAAATTCTTCGTAGTGGGTGTTAAAGACCTTAAAGTTCATATAATTACTCATTTAATTTTGAAATATTGATGGTAGAATGGGATCGAAAGAAAACTATTTTTCTCCCAACAAACCATTGAGAGGTTTGTTTTTTTCTTTCCTGAATATATTTTTCCGAAATTTGGTTCGTTTCGAAAATTTTTCACTGAAAGGTGATAACCAAAACAACGGATTTAAAACTGTTTGCCTTCTACACCAATCAGGATCTAGTTAAAAGTTTTTGCTTGTAAACTATAGGATTTGTTTTGTTCTTTCCGAATCTTGAAGAGTCGTTTCGACCCTAATTGGATTTTCGGTTTCAGCACCTGTATAATATGACAGAATCTGGTTCAATATTGTCTTTTAGCTCTTAGGCTTCATGACTTTACTTTAAAAAACCCTTTTTTGGCGCGCCCAGTGTTCCAGGAAATATGCACCAATAAACACAGGGTGTTCCTGTAATCGATAGTGTCCATATTGTTTGAGTAAAATCTGTTGAATTGTTTGTTAAGCCTTTAACAAAACGCGTAAACATCGTCTATAGCAGTTGTAACCTACACCCAGAGTTTTGACGAAAAACTAAAAACTTTAACTAGCGAGCACTTCTTTTGTGTCCCTTATGGCGAAGTGGGCAAGTTCATCGACTCAGCTTTGATTTGGTTTGATTTCAGGACTGAAGTTGTTGTGTTTTTTGTGATAGTTTTTTGAGTTGCTGACAAAGAGTACTTAGCAAAACTTCTCACACTCGTAAGAAAACAATATCACGCACGACATAAGTAATTACTTACTAAGTTAGGCCTTGATTATATGTAGACTTATTTTTTTAAGTCGCGATAATAATAATAATAATAATTGGGTGGCACTACAGTCCACAAGGGACCAGGGTCTAGCGCCTACAACAACTACTCGTGTTGTGCGTGCTACTGTTCTCTCACGAGTAGAAGGAACCTATAGTTTTTTGCCAACTCCGAACGACGAGATTTGAAAAGCTTTTCATAGACATTTGATACACTTTGAGTGTTGTCAACAGCTCGGAAGAGTTGGTGCCGTAAAAATATGCCAGGTGTCCTGTCCGGAAATCGAGATACATTTCAATAAATTAAATTTGTAGATTTAAAATGCCTTGTAAAGGAATTGCCTAGTGCTCTACTTCTCGTCTATGAGTGTGAATATCTTGCTAAGTACAATTTGTTATCACTTAACAGTAATTAACTTCACGTGTCTCCCGAATTCAACCTACAAGTTCTACGTTATGACCGCAGCCTAGGTTATACCACTGGCAGTGTAGGTGAATTCGTCAAAACTGATTAGTGGAAGGTATTCCCACGCACAGCTTATTCCATTTGTCGTTCACCTACACCACGGGATATCTGTAGAAAAGTTCAATTCTTGCTGCAGGCAGATAACTCGGTTAAATCGTTCATCCTACACCTACTACGTTTAAGCGATGTCGGCGAGTAGGCGGATGCAATCGACTGGAATTATCACTGATGGGGATTGTGTCTTGGGGTTTTGCGTCAAATGAATTTTGAAACTATACATTTGACCTTTGCATATTCCACGGTCTATACGTACTCTTTGCAGAATGAAATCAACCTTGTTGTGCAATTTATTCGAGTATTCAATTAAATCCCACTCAAAATCATGAACTTGTCAAGAAGAAATCAAGTGTTCAACGATTTTCTCTCGTACTTGCAGAAAACGGATGCATCTTGCATGTTTAGTCAAATGGCTTTTGTATGGCTCTATCTTTACGCAGACACACAGACACACACTCACACTGAGGAACATATAAATAAATGTTAAACAATTTGTCATCTTGAACAGGGACACACACAACAGTTCGTTGCAGTAGGAGGATTCTCAGAATTTGTTTGCAAGCAAACCTTAGATGAAAATTAAAAAGAAAGAATAAATATTTTGTCTCGATAACAATGCGTGTGTGTTGCATCCTTCATTTGATGTTGTATCAAATTTGTTTTTGAATAAGTTTATATTCTTGTTTGTCGGTTTATCCATTCGGTTTCTATGTTTTATTATAGTTTCTTTCTTTTGGTTGTTGTATTTACTTATTTTTCTTTAAATTAAATAGCCGTTGCCTGGCAGTGTCCTTGGATCTGGTGTGTTCTTTGGTTTGATTTCCTTTGTATTATCCTTTCGCCATGGGTCTATGTGTGTTGTTATCGATTTCTATGATATTTATCTGTACATCTGTGTTCCTATGTATAAATTTTGTTTTCGATGTTCTTTTTTATCATTATTGTTTCCGTTTCAAAAAAGAAGAAGTACTAAAATGTAGTGTAAACGTTTGTTGTCGTTTTATTGTTTGTAAAGATTGAAAGATTCGATGGCGTGTCTTCTTGCCAGGACACATGGTACTTAAAACTTATAACACTGACTATCACTACAAGCTTTAATTGAATTCCATCTAAGACGTCCTTAGGAGGACAAGGAAGGACGTTGACTATGACGACAACACTGAACCGAGTGTTGTATATGCTATCGATTTTCTTAGCGGTGCAGTGAAATAAGTTTTGTCCTCCCCTCTTCAGGTGGAGGATTCCTGCCTTGTGTGTGCAAGCGCATACAACTGGATTACTTATGTACGTTTTTCTTCCAAACAGATGCAGCACTCTGTTTGGGTGACGACTAGCACGGGGTACACTTATCATTCGAACTCCTTTGGTTTGCCCCGGGACGTCTGTGAGAAAAATATGCTTTGAAGCTGTGTTGACATATGTACATATCTTTGTATGTGGTTAGAACTCTTAAGGCAATTGCATTGGGTTTATCTATTTATTGTACATGTGTGTCTTTGCTTTTGATGTTTGGCCAGACTGTATTGCGTTATGTTTTATACAAATGTTTGCTTGTAAATAAAAATTGATTTATTGTTGAGCAAATTGAATACTCCTGGAATTGTGTTCGGATAACTAAACCATCTTAGTTGTCATGTACGTATGTATGTATGTGCCTTAAAGCTTTGGTAAGGTACCCGTCGGTGAACTAATGAACTTTCCTTTGATCCATTGAAAAATGTCGTCCCATAAGGACTGAATCTCAGTGTTGACTTACATAATGGGAGCAAATCACTGAGTTGCAAGAACATTGAACGTAAGACATGACTTATATCATTTTAAATTAATTCAAATTTTTATTGACGTGTGATACATCAATAACTGTTCGAATTAGACGTCTTTGTGAAAAAAAAAGATAAAGCGATTGATTCCACAAGAGAACTAGCGCATGAAGCGTTCTCTTAAGCTTACATTGTAAGACACTTTGGGAGAGTTTTCATTGTTATGGTGAAGATATGTACATTGATTTTTCTATTTCCTAATGCTTCCTGTACACACTGCTTTACCCCGCTAAATTAAATTGCTGTTGTTGTCCTCGTTGCTTAGGGTATTTTTTCCAGACTTTCTTAAATTGAAACATCTATAGACTTTAACGTTATAAACCTTTAAGGCATGGATGGTTTAAAATTTTCCGTTGATTCTGCATTTTCATTTTTGTCAGAGACACCGTGAATTAATCATGAACGCTGTGATCTCAACTAGTTGGATAAAGTGTCGTAAACTCATTCATGACGGTCGGTAAATCTTGCCTGGACTTGGAAATTAAATTGATTTCCTTAAAATTGTGACAGTCCTACAAAATTATGTGTTTTAAGATACAAATTTGTAAACTTCGTGAGACTTTACACGCGTAAAGTTTTTCCCTATTGTTGTTTTGTCGCATTGGTTAATGTTTATCAACAATAGATGAATGCGGCGGCTCTTCCGAGCGGGCACCCTCAATTCTTTACAATAAAAAGCCTCTCCCCATTGTGGTATTTTCTATTGAATTCAGGGTAAGATCCTTAAGAATTTGCATTTGAAGGGAGCGTGTGTTTTGCGTTCGTTGGCATGGGTCAATATTCTCTCAGTTTTGCAAAAGATTTCCACGCACAATTGTCAACGTTGTCGGATTCGAGAAAGTGTTTCCTTTTGAATTTTCAAAAGAAGTTTATTTTCCCGTAAAAGTAAAAAAATTGAGTTTCAGCCGATTAATTCTCGAAGTATTCGTTCATTTCTTCTATCCCTTTTATGAAGTTGCTCTTAAAATTTTAAGATAATTAAACATCGGCGTAAAAACAAAATGGAGACAGTGATTAGTCGCCCGACTACTTTATTGACCAATAAAATTAGTTCACCTGGAAAGGTTGACTTTATAATTTGTTTTTCTTTTATTTCCCTACATTACGTGAGGGTATTTAGACGTTTTGACGCACAAGAAACTTACTGTGGCGTGAGACATAATTTATGAAAATGTTGGGAACTTTTAAGGAAGTTTTACACACGCATCGTTCGAATGTTGATACCGCACGTTTTGCTTTAGATTCGTTTGAGAAATTGAATATAATTTTCATGAATACATTCCTGGAAAACAAATTCATTTTGTACTGGTTTTGACTTTTTTTCTCATTCTCCTCTTTGTTGTGCTGCAAGTTCAATATTAAGCATGTATCTATCTAAAGTGAGAATTCGAGAAGGAAAAGTATACGATAGGATACCAGATTGCTCTTAGCAGTTGGTCCTTTCTTTTTGTCTGTGTAGCATTGATCTGACGATAGCGTCCTGAATGTTGACATAGAACTCATCCAAAGCGATTGATGACGAAGATCTCGGCGTAGCCTTAAAAGTGACAACTGGTAAGATGAGACATTGGCCAAACATTATCGTTCGAGTATTGAATCATGCTTATGCTATTTAACGCTGTCTTAATCATAATTAGAACCACAACACTATCGTAAGGGCATCAGTTGACTTTGGTTTTACGTTTTTTATTTCAAAGGAAGAATTATATTCGAATGGTATTTTCTGCAGAATCTCTATTTAATGACAGTTTGAAAACGAACTCCGCAGGTTCTAAAATGCGTGTCAAAGACATTCAACGCTGACTTTTACAGTTGGTGAAACACTATTGGAAAAAAACTTTCATAAATGAATCAAGGTGTTCTTAAATTTCTTGATTTAAGCTCATAAAAGTTAAACAAATTTCTAAAATCTCATTTAGCTGGAATATATATGAGAACATAAGTCTTTTAGTTTTGTTACGCAGAACTTTTTAATGCTCACTCAAACTCCGCTGAAATAAAATCCTTTAAACGAGCTCAATTTCTTTTTTTATTAAAATTATAATGAAATCGTCGCAATTAAAAAAAACGATAAAACGACAAAACGCTTGCGTATACATCAATGTAATTACTTAATTCATTATTTTTTATATTATATATTGTATTTTTATAGTGTTTTTTACGTATATCTTTGTGGTGCTACAAACAAAACACTGATCCACTGCATTTTTCTGTGATTTTGTTAATACTGTAAAATCTTTATATTGTTTGTTGTAAAAATAATTTTCTCATGATTTCTTTAATTTCTTTAACAATGAATTGGTTTATTTGATTTTGTTGTTTTTTATTTTGAGAAACAACCAAAAAACGTTAAGGATATATTTATCAACAAATACGTCAACAATATACAATACGTGCAGCAGAGAAATAATATTAAACAGCAAAATATATACCCAACAAATCAACATCAAGAAAAAAAATCTTGTTTTGTTGTATTTTTTTATTCTTTCATATCTATTTGTTTATTTATTTAAATTTTCATTGAGTTCTTTAAGTTCAATATTTTCATTTTGAAGCAGAATACAAAAAAACAAAAAGCAAATATCGACCTCAACAGTTGCAGCAAATAAATTTTAGATAAAGAAAAACTATAAGATACCAACCAACATATTTCAACTAAAATAAATCAACTTATATATTCATATACTTTTAGGTGAAAAAATAGAAAAAAAAATTAAAACCGAAACGAAACGACAGCATATTGAACAAGAATTCTAAATAAACATTATAACTAAACTATAAATAAATTTAAACATGTATACATTATACATTTTCTATATATTGAAACATATATTATATATATTTATCACTTTATCCCCATTACTTACCTTGATTAACAATAAATATACCAAATATAAACAAAAATATCAAAAAATATATATTTTTGTATAAAATTTAAAGAATGCATATTACACAAACTTTTTGATAAAAAAAAACTATACTACATTTCATTTTTATTTAATTTTTGAAACCTTTTTAAATATACACAAAATGACACACTTTTACTAATTATTCGTTGTGCCGCATCACAGAGCAAGGAAGCCGGGATTCGCACCCTGGTAGCCCTTGATGATCAGGGAGGTGAGTCACTCTGGACACATTAAAAAAAAATTACAAAACTTTATACTCATTTTAGATTTTTGTTTTCTCGTTATCATTTATATTCGTTTGTTTTTCTGTTCTGTAAACTTTTTCAGTTTGTTTCGTATTTTTTTTGTATTTTCATTTTCCCTTCATTTTGTTTACTTTCACTCCTCTCCGCCTCCCGAGATGATGTGTTGCTTTGTAAAGAAAAGAGAAACAATGTTTATTTTATATTGTAAAATGATATGATATGATTTTATGGTTTTTGGCAACGCACTTTAAGGTGGTTTTGCATTCAAGTACTTAAAAGTGTTTTGTTATTGGGATGATAGTCGAAGAAATGTAAAAATAAATAGCTTTATTAATGTGATGACAAGTAATAAAAAGTTAGTGGGCAACTTAAATTCTACCGAAAAAAAATCTTAGGGCCATTGTGTAAAGTGACTATTCATTCACCAACGTGTTTCAGCAAAGGTTATATTTTTGTGTTTTTGTAAAAAAGTGTTTATATATTTGTTTGTACATATGTAGATTACGTTTAAATGTTTTGCAAACTTAAAGAGTAATTCTTTTTGGTGGCAGTAGAAAACTTGTTTTTTCTAGGAATTTGTTTGAGGCGTAGCATATATTTTAGGAAAAAATCAGTTTGCAGAACAGGCACCATATCATATTGTCACAGAATAGAAAAAAAACAATTTTTTTTATGTGGTATCAAAGTACAAGAAATAGAAAGTCAATATTTTTGTATGGTTGATCAGATTTGCATTGAAAATAACAGGAAAACTAGGCAGAAGTTACAGTTTTACCAACAATGACTCATTCTGAGTTACTCCACCAAAAGTACATTCCTGCTCGACTGCAGAGTGTAAGGATACAATTGTTTTCTTGATAGCTTTCCGTTGCAACAACTTTGCATTTTCTTGTCAAAGAAGTACTAAAATGAGACTTCACATAAGCTTCATAAAAATCTCGATTTTATGCACTTAGCCCACTACAATTGCAGTTCGTATTTACAAAATTTTATCGATAACGCAAATGTGTTTCGAATAATTTTAAGTTTTCATCTGAGATCAGTATTGTTGCTTGGAAATAAATGTTAAATGTGTATAGGTCGCCTTTTTTGAGGCACTATTAAATTAAAAGTAATCGGTGCAAATAGGTTTTAATTGTGAATAAAGAAATATTCACACTCGACAATTTTAACGAAAAGGAAAGTTAGAAAGAACTTTAAAAAATCGAGATTTTTAAATTGTAAAATATTATTCTTGTATAATTAAGATGTGCGTTAAAATGCCTAATTAATTTCAAACAAAAAGGAATATTGTCTAATTTAAGTTAAGAAAGTCCAAACCTTCCTGTCCTCCTCTTTAATTTGTTATTTTTTAATTTTGTAATTTATTTTAACATTTTCATTTAAAATACAAACCTGTCATTAAGTATGAAGTTCCTATTCATAACCACTTTCCACCACATACATTTATATGGCAGATATTATTTTGTTCTTGTAATTCCACTTTAATTCACTTCTATTTGAAAATTAAGATATAAATATATTTACTCGCTTCACTAGTTCCACACTTATGTATTTATTGAAATTCTCTATGCATTCATTTTAATTTCATTCAAGTTTTTTATTCTCTTTCTTTGTGTCAACTATATAACTACCACAAGACGTACTTTGATTTCATTTGTATCTTCTTTTCATATTTACAAATGCTTCTGCTTGAGGCAAATAGTTTTCAATGCACCTTTTAATAAGTTCTGTAGTTACTAAGTCTTCTTCGAGAAATTGTATTCTACATTTAAGTTAATTTTCTTATAAGCTACACGTATTTTGTTAATAAGATTTCAGCCTGTTTATGCACGCTTTGTTTCGTTCAAACAAAAAAAATTACACTGTGTTCTTTAAGGATTTTGTTGATTTTATTTGTGAAAAAAAAGGAACATTTATGTGATTTTTTTTTAAATCTTAGAAAAATATTTTATTTGTATGATTTGTGTCCTCAAATATTTCTATCTCAGGTATCAAAACTGCGAAGTTTTTTTTTTCTAATTTTAAGTTTTTTATTTTTTTTTTTACTTTCGTTTATAATTTATTGAACGGTATAAAAAAATATGTCTTTTAGAGCGAGGAAGCAGGTGCCAAAACTTTGTCAAACATTAATACTCAAGGCGGTAAGAATCTGATTTAAAAGAAAACAAAAGAAACCACTAATTGTGTGTGGGCTTGCAAATTATTATTAACAATGCGTCTTGCGAATGGCTCTAATGGCTTTAAATAATGTTTTAGGATAACCTCTGGTTTGCTTACTTCCTACAACTAAAATTCGAGACTTGAAGTCTTTTTAATTCACAATTCTAATTGGTGTGTGCGAGTGAAAGGTGTTGGCAAGACATTTTATATGAAAACGTTTTTTTTTTCTTGTATTTCTTGCATATTCCACTAATCGATAAGTTTCTGTTTATCTTAATTTTGATTTTTATTTTTATTGTTTTTGATTTACTGCAAATCTATTTGACATTAATACAAAATCAAAAGTAAAATGCTACAGCTGCAAAAACAAAATGACGAGGAAAATATATTTTAGATCTAGAGACAATAATATATGTTTGATTGCGTAAGAGATAGTACAGAGTCCAAATGCAAAGTTTGTAAAGTTCCACCAAAAAACAATACAAAAAACTAAAAAAATTTAAGTCAAGAAAAAAACAATGCTAAGAAACTTGTGATGTTTTTGTTTAGAGTACGGAAGTTGGAATGAGAAGCATCGTTATGCTGGATGAACAAGGAGGTAAGATTGTAAAGAAAACAAATTAAAAAAAGAAATTAAAAAAGAGTATTAAATGCAAAATATAGAGATTCTAAAAGAAAACAAAACTATTTTATCTCTTGAAACATGAAACAAAATATATAATTTTTTTTTGTCAAAGAAAAACAATCAATACAAAACAGTGAATCGTTTATTGCACAAATCTTTACAAACTAATTTTCAATGGGATGGTATTATAGTCTGAAGATTTTTAAATTCGGAAATAAAAAAAATCAATTTGACTTTTCGCACACGTTGTGGTTGTCAATAGCTTGCAAATTTTAATTGCAAAATAGTAGACAGAATCCTTTTGTTAAGCAATAATAAAACTTGTATTGTGAGTTGCACTTAACGAGTAAACAACATCCTAGAGATACGTGAAAATCAAATTAGGAATACTATCCCAAGTATACACTTTCAAAATAAAATTTCGGTGGTTTCTTTGCTATTAAGTGTGATTCATCGCGAGGTTTGATTTATAATGTAAAATAAAACGCAAACATTTGATAGTGAACGTAAAATTTGCATCATCTGCTTAAAGAACACAATTCATGGCATTTAGATCTTGAAATGATAATGTTGGCAACGACTATGTCTTAGGTGTACCATTCGAAAGGTAGATTTTTTCGAGCATTGCGATTGGTATCTCGCGGAATACCCGGCTAATGTTAACGTCAATAGTAACTGGCTTATTCCCGGCCTGATTCTGAAGCAAAATCTAAAATTAAGTACTCACCAAAATCCTTCATTAACAAGTCAATTGTTTCATTCTCTATGAATTGTATCACAGTTTTGTTGAAACCACAGTTCACCGAGACCATTTGTTTAATTTCTGGAAGGATATAGTCGGTTAACATGGCGCTATAACGGTTACCATTAATTTGCCTCATTATGGTCTTCACATTCGTCCAAACATTTTTCACAGAAAGTTTACTTCAATAATAAAGCTATGATAACTTGCTAAACGAACTGAACAAAAATGACAAAGCAGGTTCAAAGTAGTCATGCGTTATCTGTCAAAAAAAACAATTTAAAATCAAACCTCGCGGTGAATAAATCGTTAAAATTTATAAATTGTGTCGATCGCGGAAGATGTGACCGAAGAAATTGTTACTTTTGTTGTAACTGTTGTTTGTTTTCTAAAAGAAGGCAATAAATGTACATTTTTGGATAATGTGTTTTATATTGATATACAATTTGCGCGGAGTTGCTTTTAAGTTGCAAATCAACGTAAACCAAATCTAGAGCGAAGAAAATCTTTAAACAATATTGGAAGATCAGTATCAAACGCAGGAATTTCACAGTCAATGTTAAAACTTTTATGCAAACAATTAAATTTTGCGAAAAAAAATTCTTTGTTTTAAATTAAATAAAAAGTTTGAAATCCTGAAATATGGACAAAGTTATAAAAACTAATAACCATCACATTGAAAATAAACTCGGCACACATTATTTACAACAGTGTTATTTTTGAGGCAAAGGATGGTCGTGTCCTTATCCTCAAAAAAAAACATTTCATCATACAAACTATAAATATATACATACCCTAGCGGAATGTCCAGTGTAAATAAAAACAACTCTTACATCCTTTTTGCCTTTAAACAAGAAAATCAAATTTGTTCGATAAACTGTGTTTTTGTTTTTTGTTTCATTAATCTATAAGAAAATTAAAAAACACATATTTTTTTTAAATTCAATAAACAAACAACAAAAAAATTAAATCTATATATTTATAAATAACTCTTTTCACTCCAACAAATCAACCAATGAAAATATCCAAATATATTATATATATATACAAGAACAACAACATCAACAGCAAAATATCCAAAAAATACCCATAACAACCGTCCAATCAGATCAGATTAAAATACTAGATAAATGCCAACAAATATATATATTAAAAGCAATCGCATAACTAAATAAGCAAAAAAAAATATTTATGCCAATATACCCAAATCAACATTTCAAATCGCCCGACAAAATCGACAATAATACGCCCTATAAACTAAACTTACCCCAAAAAATCTATATATTTCAAATTAAATATATATGTAAAAATATAAAAATACAAAATCATGCCCGTCTCTCAACCACACTCAGTCCGACATGTGAGTACAAGGAAGACAAGAATTTTATCGTTTCTGTTTTCTGTTGTACATTTTGTTTTTTCTTTATTTTTGTTAGTTTTGAGTTAGATTCTGATTTTTGGTTCTTGAGTTTTACAATTAAAAAATAAAAAGCAAACAAAACTTTGTTATACTTGTATACTATTAATGTATTTACATTTAGAACTTGTAACAAAACAAAATGAGTAATACAAATTAGTTTTATTTCCTTTTGGAAACAAATTTTTTGTAAAATTGATTTGGTCTTAATTTTTTTTACTGGTACAATATAGATTTGGTTTTAGAGTAGAAGCGTTTCGAGAGAATTTTGTTACAAGAATTCGAAGTTCACATCTAACAGAATTGGTGTGTTTTTGAATTTATGTAAACATCCTAAACGTGTTTTTTATTTTCAAATGATTGTGTGAGGAGTGGGTTTGGAAATGTGGAGCTGCGGAGATATTTTCTTAGAACCTATTGTTCGAAAATATGTTTTATCGAATACATTTTATGGAAAATATAATTTATATTTTATAAACCAGATGCTTGAAAAAAAAAAAAACTTTTTCTTGCCTGATTTTATACTTTTCATAAAGTTTATGAAGTTAACATTTTAATTTAAGGTTGCGGTTACTTTTTCGGCAACAAGAATTTAAGACTTTTACATCGCGTTAAAAACACTACAGCGGACATTTTGTGCGTTTTCATCTAACGATATATGTATGTATGTCAAGTTAAACAATGTGTGATAAAACATTTTTTTTGGAACTAAAAATAAGCTGTCAAAGAACAGTTCACGTGCCGAGATGTATTTGAATTTTGAGCAAACTCTGTTAGATGTATGGGATGTAATTTTACCTCCGTCTTGGAGAAAAATAGAAGGCTTATTATGGAAACAAACCGCTTCAAAAGTAAATCCACAATGAACAGTAAGTTCATAATGAATGACTAGGATATCCTCTCTGTTTCCTCCATCCCTGCTTGCATCCATGTATAATAGTATATTATGAGGCAATTTTGTTCTTTGTCGGAGGTATCGTTGAAAATATGACAATCGGATCAAAAATTAAGATGGGAACAATAGGAGATATCTCCCGGTCCTTTAGCGCTTAGACTATTAAATCTGTTTACTTCGTAAGTTAATTACATTCTGAGATGATTGCTTGATGTTTGACAAAAAAAAAAAACAGTTTTTATCATAGTTTTTGTGTCGGACAGCGTACACGGGTAATTAAACACCAGTATAAAACTTATTTTGCTTTCATGCTAAACTTTTGAAAAGATTATAGAATGAAGCACGGACATAGCGACACTAAAAATGGGATGCCTCCGAACTATTATTTCGTCTTCGAATCGAAAACTAAGGAATTTCGGAATTTATTGAACTGGCTGCAATGCACTTTTTAATGTTGTTCACAATTCGTCTGTAATAGACCAAAATATTTCCTTTAGAATTTTATGACTGACAAACATGCTGAATACAAAACCTATTCTTTCTTCTATTCACTTGCTGCCAAATTACAGATATTGCATCATTGCCTTAATCGATCCAATATCATTTCCTCTAATATAATGTATCAAAGATAAACCTCGAATTGCTTCCTTGTTGTTTTTGCAATAATTACTGCTTTCTAAATGAAGAATGAAATGAAAATTGCATTAATTTATGCAACTGTCCCGTTTTTGAATGTTGGAATAGATTATATTGCCACCCTGCGTGACCTTGGCTAAGGTTCCATCTATTTGATGTTGTTTTGCATTCAAATCTTTGGCTATCTTTCTTGGTCTATTTTAACTTCCCGCATGGATGTAAAAAATTTTTAGTAAAGTGAGGTATTTACTGTGATTGTCTATGCTTTGCTAAGACCCTTTCTCTTTTCAAGTTAAATTGGTTTTTGTTTGCATAACAGGACACTGATTTCATGGAAAATCTGGAATAAACAAATGCCTTTAATGTTTATACTTGCTTGATTTGTCCACAGTAACAAAATAAAATGAATTCAAATGCAAATAAGAAAGTATCAGAAAAATAACTTGTTCATAAGGTAAAACAAATTTAATACGAATTCTAATAAATTTTATCTTTGCTCATCTCTCATCGATACATAATGGACTCAAATAAAGACAGGTTAGGCTAAAGTCAACGTATGTCTGAGTGAACTAAATGTTGTCAGCCTATCATTAATGGATTACATAACATGATGTGAATCTATTGTGTTGCATGTAAACAAATACATTGGTTCTATGAAGTATCCCTTTCTTTTGCAGCTTACTATTACTTTGCCTACTCTTCGTACAGATGATATTTAAACACGTTAATTCAAAAGAAACGAAATCTGCGCTTAAAACTGAAAAAATACACATCATATTTTTCTCGGTTTTTGTTTAATTTTAAACAGAACACTTTTAAAATAAACGTTTCTTATGTATTACTAGTTTCAGTTTTTCTTTCGAATACTATGCGTTAAAAGGGTACAGTGATGAATAGGAATTTTAAATATCTTTGTTTTATTTATTTTTGTTTGCAATGGAATATATTTTTTACATATTTTTTACTATTTTTACCAAGTTTTAGGCTTAAGCATTTTGTAACATAGTTCCTTAAAGATAACTAAAAATCAGTAGCGTTTCTTTTCGTCGTTTCTTTATGAGCATAGAACAGCTTACACTTAATTAGTTTGAAATCGAATAATATATAACCTGCATAGCACTGTAACTGTAATTCGTCAACCAAAGTAAAAGCTCAAATTTTCAGGTTTGAGCTGATTTCTTGTTCATCAATCAGCTTAGTCCAATTTTCCTTCATGGAATATATTCGTAGACCTTTATATTAACATATGGTTTTATCAATAAATTTCACAATTACATATTTTCGCCATTGCGGTTCTATGCTTCCTCCTATCTGCCGCCCAAATTGACAATGACTTTTTAACATAAACCGTCGGATCTACTTTCTGGTTAAGTCTTGTCGAGAGGGTCTTTTCAGTTCAGTAGCCTCTCACGAGGTGTAGCTACGACTGGCATTTCTTTCGTGTATTTTCTATTAAACATGCAAATGCTTGTGAAAAATGAAACTCGGGCATTAGCTTTAAGTTCAAGGAAAATAGGAAATAAAATCAACAAGATTTAACAAGACTGAATTATTTATATATTCATATATGCATTCGGGCTAACTGTAAGTAATTGCACTCATTCTTAAATTCACTTCGACCAAAATCTAAAATTTCCAATTTTAACGGATTTTGAATTCGTTCGAAGTGAAATGCCCGTATTTCGGTAATGTGCATTGAGTATCACTATGTTCTTAAATCCGATCGAATTCAACTTGTTGAATTGTAACATATCAAACGGAAATCATTAAACCATTTGCACGTATAGACTTTTTGCAAATGCTTTATTGCTTAAAATTTTAAATAAAAGTTTGAAGTTTATAGCATTTTTTAATTGATAAATTAACTAAAAAACAAATCGAAAACTGTATTTGCATTTCAAATCGCACAATAGATTTTTTGTGTGAATACCGTCTGTTGTTCACAACATCAGGCTGTAGGCTTACGAACATCAGATACTTATTTTCTAATAGAATACAGAAATTATAACAGTTTGACTGTGAAAACCTAAGAAGTTGCTTTCAGTAAGCTGCTTTGAACAATTTTGTTTAAACATTTTGAATAAACTAACATTTAACATACCACAAAGATATCTGCAAACGTATTTAAATTCTTATTCATCACTGTTTCTATACAATGCAACCCAAAGACCATCACAAACTCTAAGATTAAACGTATTTTCTTATATTTTTTCGATAATTATTTTGATTTCTTGTTTTTTGTTTAACTCTATAACAATACTATACTAAGCGCATGCAAAGAATGCAAGTTCACAAATTAACTATTTTTTAAATAAAAAAAAAATCTTTATGAAAAATATACCTAATTACTGTTTCTTTTATCTTTACACCATCGTTTGAAATTCATTACTTACCTACTTTAACTATTTTTTATAAATATAAATTATATATTTGAAATCGCTTACATAGACCTCTGCAAAAACATTTTTAATCAAATCAAATCTTTCCTCCCTTTTCAATTAAACAAATGAGACATACACACACCACCACTCTATGGCATTCTATCCTTTAACATTTTCCCTTTAAACTCATACGGTCTTGGTTTTCATAATTTTGAGAAAAAAATTGTATACAGTAGTTTATAGTTTTCCGTTAAGTAAATCTAGAGCATCACAAAATACCTCTTTACCTAGCCTCCATTACTCTTTCTCTCTTTATCTTTACCCCCATTCTCTATTCTCTGCCACCACCAACATCTCTGTCACCATAATCTTAGTCATACTCTTTCGTTTGGTTTCCAAAACATTTATGTTTTTGTAATACAAGCAAACTTAAAAATCAACTGTCTTGTTGTGAGTTTGTCTAATCGAAACAAATATTTTCTTCGTGTGATTGCTTGATAAATTCACAATCGAACAGAGCAATTGGACCGCATCGAGGAGGGTATGGATCAGATTAATGCCGACATGAGAGAAGCCGAGAAGAACTTGAGTGGCATGGAAAAATGTTGCGGCATATGTGTGTTACCCTGCAATAAGTATGATTTTTTACATATCACATATCCTTTTAGAGATATGCTTACTAACGAAAATGTATCCCTGTAGGAGTCAGTCGTTTAAGGAAGACGATGGAACTTGGAAAGGAAACGACGATGGAAAAGTTGTCAACAACCAGCCACAGCGTGTGATGGACGATCGTAATGGATTGATGCCTCAGGCTGGCTACATTGGAAGGTAATTTAAGCAAATATTTGTTGGATGAATCAATCCATTAGAATGAGATTTCTGAATACTAAAGTTGCAACAGTCTCTATATCAGCAAACAAAAAAACTTGGTTTTTGGCAATGTCTTGGTTTATATTTTTCTATGAAACTATGTTTCTATGAAAATATGTTGAAAAATTGTCACCAAAAACTTCTATCGAAAAGTAAAAAAATAGTTTAAACAAATTTCTGCCGAAATTTCGATCTTTAAATTTTTTTTTGCAAAACAAGTACTAGTCTTAGAAGGATGCGAGTCGATTGACTATATATAAAATATAGTGTAGTTCTTCATAAATGTCAACAATTTGCATTCATGATTCGAATATGTTGTGAAAGAGCTCTACCGATAGGTTAACAACAACCCTCGAGAAGAAGTCTTCGAAACTCAATCTTAATACCTCTAAAAGCAATTTAAGGAAGTATACATATTTTTGAGTCGAAATTTTTATAAACTGTAATTCGAGAAACTGGTCGCCGTGGCGTAGTGGTAAGTGCAACGACCGCGGCGCAGAATGTCTGGGTTGGAAAGCTTCTCAAATCTCGCCGCTCGTAGTCGGCAAAAAACTGTAGGTCCCTTTTACTCGTGAAGAACAGTAGCATGCACAACACGAGTAGTTATTGTAGAAGCTAGGCCCGGGTCCGTTGTGGGCTGTAGTACCACTCAATTATTATTATTATAACTCGAGGGCTGAATTTTTAAAATATTGGATTTAATTATTACACTACCAAAATACTAACTTATAAAACGATGGACTGTGAAAATGGTGAAATACCCACTGTTGAGTATGTATAGGGGGTTGATGATCCCTTGCAATACCCCATTACTGTCACATACTTTCGATGAAGGTGATAAAAGATATCAGTATTTGAGCCGAAATCGACAATTTGTCAGATATTGGCAGTAGAACACTTTTACTTGGCAGTGAAAGGGAAATTGAAGGTGGCAGGAAGCTCTCTCAACATACACACCCTACGGCCGGACTTTTGAAATCGCCATTTCCTTTTTACTTTCTCGCCTTGCCGGTCAACTGCCAGAAGGTTATCTTTCGAATAAAATAAAATTGTATTTCAATTAAAAAAGTAATTTTTAAAAATCACTAGACATTGGTTGACAAAAGCTAGGATTCCACGAATTATTTTCGCAGTTAAATTCAATAATGTCTTAAATGCTGTAATAGAAAACAAAACATACACGTAAAGGGGGTGTGCTGGCTTTTCTACTGCCTTAAGAGAAGGTCAATTGTCGCAGATTATTATTCTTTGTGCATTCCGTGATGTTTCAGAGGGACGTCTAAGACATATGATATATATATTTTTGTCATACGACTTTTTAGTGCTAAAAAAGCTTTAGTTGGAAACTGATCTTCATTTCAAAATGTTAGCTAATGATTTCGCAGAATTTTCAATAGTTCTTATGATTGGATTGAATCAACAAAAATAAGAGTTTTTGAGCATCTAAGATGATTTTATTTCGCCTTCCAGAATAACAAACGACGCACGAGAAGACGAGATGGAGGAAAACATGGGACAAGTGAATACAATGATAGGTAATCTCCGAAACATGGCACTTGATATGGGCTCAGAACTGGAGAACCAGAACCGGCAGATTGACAGAATCAACCGCAAGGTAACTTATAACATTCTTCATTATAATACAGCTCGTTTAACCATTGATACTAACCCAAAACTAACACCATCATTATTATTTCACTTTGTCAATGCCTATAACCGTATGCAGGGTGAATCCAACGAAGCCAGAATAGCAGTGGCAAACCAGAGAGCTCACCAGCTTCTCAAATAAATACTTACTCAATATTTTGTTGTCCTAAATGTTACCAAACCAAAAACAAAAAAAAAATCAATATTTATTCCAGTTTTTTTCATGCATTACGTAAAACTTATATGTATGTTATATTTTTGTCGGTTTTTATTAGTAAATATTTATATTAAAGGTGAAAATACAATTAATAATAAATGTCGGTAGGATTTTCGGCTCATATTGCTGTGATGAACAAACAAACAAAAAAAGAAAACTGAAACCTAAACCAAAAACATAATTAAATGAGAACGTCTCTCTTAAAAACGACACAAGAAAATCCTAGGATAGGGACAGAGAAAACAGCATTCATCACTTTTGAAGAAATCGAATATGATACTGAGAAATTGTATATGTGAATTATTGTTTCTAGTATCATTTTACAACATCATTTTGTTATTCGTTTATTTGCATAGAAGCGCATGTAGCAAAATGTTTGAAAGCTTTGTTTGATCTAAAGGAGAGCATCTTCTTAAACTGTTGAGAGTTGTGTTTTTTGTTAAATTTTTCGGCTTACATCCGCTGAGGTATACACTCTAAAGGTTGAGAAAGAATTAACACACACACAAAGGGTATTTGTTTTTTAAGAGATCCCTAGGCAAATGATGACAAGCGGTGTGGTTAGATTTTTGTTTCTTTTAGTTTTCTGACTGTAATTAAACGACCGCTTGACGTAGATCCTTGACAGCAGATGCTCATTGGCGACTTTGGCTTAAGATCGAATGTTTCACAAATTTGAGGATAAGTTCAATTAATTTTGCGTACTGTGGTTGAAAGCATACTTCTCATAGTGATGCCATATGCATGCCCACAACAAAAAGAGTGGAACGTGTACAGTAGAACAAAATGGAGATGCAGACAAAATCCGATAAATTGTAAAAAGTAATATTACACTCGTTTCTGTCTTTACAAAATAGACTACACGTCTTTAAGTATCTAGAGGGATGCTAGTTTTTCGTTTCAGGTCTTCTTGGCTCATTGTGACACTGTGTATATAAGCTACAGCCAAAACACAAGATCAACCTGTATTCTTCATTTTGTCAGTCGAGTTCCTTAATGCAACAAATGTCGTCCAGCTTGTTCATGCTATTGGACATTTATTCGTAATGAGAGAGTATATTAGTAGCAGAGGGATTAGATTACGTATAAACTCTCGTTCAGCAACTTCTGCAGAACAACCGAGCTAAATATATTCCTTAATGACGCATATTGTGTTTTTGGATGCAGCAATTCCAAATATGAAAATCTAACCTTTTGCATATGTGCAAAAATGGTTTGAGTACGATATTTGAAACAAACTTGTTTCAATCGATGTACTTTCCCTGTATTGCATATAATTATCTTTTACAAAGGTCTCGTTGGACTTGAATGACAAAATATCTCACTTTACAGCGAGATGGATGCAAGATAGAAAGAATTTGCACACCTCCGCAACTTAGGGTTGGCTCACAAGCAAAAAAAAGCACAGGTTCGTTATTCCAGCCAAGATTGGGATGTTGTCGCCTTAAGTGTGTTCTCAATTTTAACCAAAAGTGTAAACTAAAGCGTTTGAAAACTTAGCAAAAGAAAGAATTTTAAACAGAATGATCACAATTTCGTTTTTTGATTTGATCTTGCAATTGGAAGTACAAGATAACAATGCAATTTAAATAAAACTATGTTAATAATAAGGTGCAATTGATAAAAAACACTACGTTAGAATTTTTAAAGTGATCTGAGCTTCCATTGCACATTAAAGCTTTTAAGTTCTCGTTACTTCTGATTTTGTTTTAGACTAGACGGTATTTCGAAACAAAGAAACCTAGTAAAAATAAAATAAAACTTAAAATTAAATTTTTATCATACTTAAATTATTGAAATAAAAAAAGAAGCAAAAAAAAAAAAACAAAATATTTAACGAGTTGTCTGTTAGGAATATTTAGATCAACGTTTTTGTATAGAATTTATTCAAGTAGACGAGATACATTTTTAAAACAAATCCAAAATGAACATTATATGCACTATGCGTAAAAAGCGTAACATTTAAAAAGATGATAAACAGAAAAAAGTATTTATATATATTTTATCTTGCTGAAAGTGGTAAATGAAAAAAAAAATTATGATATATTATTACATTTTATTAAAACAAAAAAATATAAAATACAAAACATGGCGAATTATTTTCGGACCAATAGCGTATGTGACGAAGTTGATATATCCCTCCTCCTCTTTTTATTCTTATTTTCTCTCAGCTTCTCTTGGTTTGCTTTTGTTTCGTCTTGTTTTTCTTTCATTTTTTAAAGCTATACAAAGTTACTAAAGAAATGCGAATATAATATATGAAATTTGCATTCCTAAATGGCCTTTGTGTTAGGAATATATATATATTTATATACAAGTAAAAAAGTTAATAAAAAAAATAAAAATACGGATTTATTCGCTGTTTGAATTGATTTTGTGTTTCTTTAGAAGAAGCTTTTTTGAATGTTAATTCAAAACTGAATGAACAAGCAATAACTAATAATGCCTTAAATATTGTGAATAAATACGTAGCCTATATCCCTTTGCCTATATAACTAACACATGTCAACAGTTTGTGTAGCTTTAAACTTACTTATCTTTTGTTTTAATTTTATTTTTGTTTAATTTTTATACTTTTATGTGTTTTAATTGTTTTTATTTTGTTTTTCTTTTCGTTTTTTTATTTCTTTTTTTATTAAAGGGTGACAAGAATAATATACGAATTGACGGGGCAAATAAGCGGGCTAACGAACTTTTGAAACAATAAGCGTTGACCGTGTTCTAGACAAAGTAATACTATCACAATTTTTGTTTTGTATAAATTCATAGATCTTAAAATAAATTATTAAAGCCTAATTTGTAATACTCTTAAAACATCGTTTCTTTTTGTATTAAAAATGTAACTGAAAAAAAAATTGGATTACAACGGAGAAAGAAAACAAAGTAGCTATGCCTGTAGTGGTTCGCACAATTTGTATTCCCATTTGTGTTTTAGCTTCGTTGCCTTTTTTCAGTTATTTTGTGATTTGTTATCGTTTTGAATTGACGAAAAAAAGAGCAATAATATTTTTGAATTGAATGTTTAGTTTTAACGTCGACTGCGTGGAAGATCAAAATAATATCCTCCAAAAGAATGTCACAGAAAAATATACAAAGATAGAATATGAAAGGGGTTACGCAATAAGGTCGGTAAGTGATTGTAGAAATATACTTTCAAAATCAAACATTTTGATTAAGAGGTCATTCATCAACTACCCAGTAGTGTTTCGAAAGACTTTTCATTTCAACTGGACGAAGATTTGAATGATATACAAAAATTTGTCCTCTCTAGTATGTGCCTTAATTATGGCTCAATAGTCCATCTTCGCTTTTTTTGACAGTCTATCTAAACATAGTGGTAACTTTGTTTTTATTTTTAATTTTGTGTTTGAATAAGAAGTTGTCTATGCAAAACTGAAGTCTTCGAAGTTAATTGAGAATATTTCTATTTTTATCCCGCCAAGAGAAGGTAACTATCCCAAATGAAATATATACGTTTACATATTTTTCTATTTTTTAAATAGTTTTCTTAGTAAAGCTGATGCAGGTTTTTTAGGATCATTTAATGTGTGCTTTAGGTAACTGGTCTGTTTTTGGAGAGGAAATTAAATTGTTGCACTTTTGTCCAAACAACAACAGCTGTATAAATTTTTTATTATAAATATTTGAGATTTTAATTTGATTCTTAAAAAAGTAGAAGATAAAGTTTAAATCATTATCTTGAAAATTTCCGTTAAAAGAAATCACATCTCAGATTGTTAATTTATGCATCTATGTCGATTTAATGAATTTGCAATTTTGCACAAGAAAAAGCTTGTGTACTCCAAGAACCTTTTTAGGTCTCTAAAGAGATTGAAGACCTAAAGAACAGCCTTAAGTAGATTTTGAAAGTTTCAAAGTTTTCCTGGAATATTTTCGTTCCGTCAAAAAAAAAAAATCAAAAAATGGGTGGAATCTTCAAAATGTGTATAAGGTTAAATTATTATGTCTGAAAGTTTAACATTTTGCAGCAAAGGCTTGGCAGCAAGAAATTACGGGAAAAAAAATACAAAAGCAGGTGTTAAGATCATTGAAGATAGCATGATAGAAGGGTAATTTACTTGAGGACTGTCTTCCTATTTTCCACTACTTTGCGAAAATCTCGCTGTTCATCTGGCAAATTTTCGTAGCCCGAGTCATTTAAAGAGTACAGTAAAAAAGAAGCTTATTTGGAAAGTCCTGATTCTATTAATTGCAGCTACCATTGTTTCTCAGAGTTTTTCTTTTAATCCTTAGTAACAGAAGTAATCTAGGGCTGGGGTTCTCAAAGTTTTTGAACAATTTTGTCTCTTATATTCCTTCTATTCCATATTTTGACTCAATTCTTTCGCGTAGAATTTTACGAACCGTATACAGAGCTTTACATTTGCTCATTTGGCTTGTTTTTTGTTGAATAAATGTTAAATTTGATTTTATTAAAACGCGTTCAAAAGGAAATCTTTGTTTCTATTAAATGCTGTTTACGAGTAATTATTGGAAACACAAGAAATATTTTCTTATTTGTTTTTCTTTTTAAATCAAATCAAGTGAACTCCAGGCTGTATCCTGATTGATTGATTCATTGGCACTTTCATCTTTTTTCCTATCTTCCACATAATGCCCATTTTCTAATTAAAAACAAAGGTTTTTTTTCTGTGGCATTCTCTTCTTATAGCAAAAAATAATATAAAATATCTATATATATATATGTATGTTATCATATTTTAAGAACTCAAAAGAAAATAATTAAAATTATATAAAAAGTATATATACAATACATATGTATCTTGTGCTGAAATTCGCACGAATAACTTTTGAATCCATATCAAATAATAAACAAATACAAAGCAAATAAAAAAAGACGAACAATAGCAGAATGATACATAAACAAAATACTTAGAAAATAGTTAAATGCAATACAATAATAAATATAAAAAAAAATACTTATCTTACTCAGTACGTACGTTTGGGAAAGAAAGGACAACAAAACTAGTCATTTTCCTACTTCCATTCGGATTCGTTCTTTCCAACTTATTAATTCCACATACACTATATGATATTTACTCAAATCTATATGATTTAAAAATTTCAATGTTGTATGTATGTGTCTACTTATTTGGGTTGTAAAATTTGCAACATATTCAGGTAAACAAAATAAATACAAAAAACCGAGCATAAGCAGTCAAACTGTATATATTAGTTGAGGAAATATGTATATCTAGAAAATATATTTTAATTCGTTAGTTTCTATATTCTGTTTTTATTGATAAATTAACTCATGTTTTGAAGTTTTTTTTCGTTTGCTTTTCCTTTAATTTTTTCATCGAAGTTATACACCTAGATACAATGGAATATATAGGAATATACATATACACATATATTTACACAAGATACAATACTTACCGAGGTGCATTGAATTGTAAGAAATCATAAAATATCTATAGCCCATGACTTGTTAGGATACAGATCTGTATATAAAATTAATTAGCATTCAGGAGATTCAAGGCAGAAAACAAATTCGCAACAAACTCTAACCACCTTTAAAAATGAAAATATAAACAACAAATAAACTGTGTAACTTTGAAGTATCTCATATTTTTTGTCTGTAAAAACTTCTAGATATTGCAATGCAAATGCATATAAAAATATTGTAGACATTTATTCAATAGAAAAGAAAGGAAATGAACATATTTACATAAATATAGAAATATGCAAAAGGATAATAGCTACACTTGTGAAATGTATTTTTTCATCTACATAGAACTACACGAACAATGAATATACAAATAATACTTTTAATCGCATACAATCAGAAACCAGGACGAGAGAGAGAGAGAGAGAGTGGGGTGATTAATTACGCCGAAACACGCGGAGCTCTGAAGGGCCTTGGCGTGTTAGTTGTTTGTACGGATTTCCCCTGGTTTGGCACAATATCTTTTTTATCCCACAATTGGAGAATTGTTTTTGATTTGCGGGAAAGATTTGTGTTAAGATTTTTAATGAAGGTTGAGTGTGACTTTTATCACCTTTGACACAGAGATACTGAGTTCCTTTTCAAATGGACAGACAGCAATATTGCACCAGCGCATAGCATTTAGAGATTTATCTTTTGTATTGTCTATAGAACTTGCCTGTAATACCACTGAATTTAAATTCAGATTCTTCAGTCTATCTTCATTGACCGCAAATTTGCGGCCCTCTCGTGTGTTGTTGGACCTTGTTCATATTAAAATATAATTTTCTGATGAATTTGTTTAAATTGTATCAAACATTTTATTGCAATCTATCATTAGGCTCTTCATGGCTGCTGAGCTGCTTAATACGTTTCTTGTGTCATTGACATCTGAATATATCTTTTGATGAGACTTGTAATGTTTTCTACGCGCTCAAAACCATTTTTTCAAAAAAAAAAAAATACAAAAACCTGTAGATAATATCGAAAAAAAGTTACAATAGGAAAACTTTTAAGGCAGAAATGAACACTAAAACCAAAATATACTTTTAATCGGTTTTCATCCAATTTGTTTTTTAAGGAGAGGTCAGCGTTCTAAGTTCTTCTAATTACTCTGCACCATCGAATTTATGGCCACTTGCTGCGATGGAACATAAAGATTTTCAGTTTTGTTTAATGCTCTTCGAGTTCAAGACTTCTGTTGAATTTTAAACTGGCCATAATTTACACAGAGTTTACTCCTTGGTTTCTTACCACACCATACCCGTCATTTCACTGTACTTGATTCAATATAAACACATTTAAGGTGCATATTTGCACATTTAAGGCACTTATGACGGTAATTAAGTTTAATGTTAGTGTACAATATAAACACTCCGGTTGCGTAAAGAGGACAAATTTAAAATTTGGTGAATGGTACTGCTTAGAAATGTGAACAATTTCAAGTCCAACATCACACAATCGAGTTGTATGCACACACAACCTCATTTCCTACTGAATACACCCCATCTTTATATTGGCAGCGTTAATTAAGTATAACCTTGATTTATTTTCAAGTAAACTTTTTCTTGTATTTTGTTCTATTTAATTTATCACCAAATTCACATCAACGAATTGTATTATCAACCCATGGTTATAAAAAAATCGCCTTTAGTTATAAGCAAATGCAAGTTAATAAGCGAATGTAATTTTTTTCATTTATTTGTTTAGTGAAATTTTTTATATATATGAAAAAAAAAAAAAACAAACAGCTTTAAACTAAATATATTGTATCTCCAAATTGAGTATTCCACAACTGACGCGTTCATGTTTCCCTCACATTCGAATTGAAAATAAAAAAGGTGCATACGAGTATAACAGGTGTCGTAAGAGAACCTTTAAAATGATTAAACCGATAAGCATGTCGGCTTTATTTTTACGAAAATTCAGCAATATCTTTACTACGTTGTTATTATTAAAAAAAGCAACATTTCGCGAGAAAAATAAGTTATAAAGAAATCTTAATAACGAGAAATCGTAAATTTTAGAATGCTTGTTAAATAGTTTTTAAATTTATTATACATCAATTTTAAATTTCATAGATATATGCATATAGTATATATGTATATGTATGGTCAGTAGTGGTGTCACTAAATTAATTAGTACCTACTTACTAGAACGTAAGCATAATGTACAAAATAATACAAACAATATGTATAATTTTAAACCTACATATATATACACAAGCCATACACAAATATATATACATATATATTTACTGAGGTATTATTAAATTTAATTGATATAAATAAATTGTATACATACATATATACACGTATATATATATTATTCTACTAACCGAATTCTCTGTGTCTTTTTATTATCTTTTGAACTTTAACAAAAAATGAACCTCAAGCAAATTATGGAATACATTTAAATGCATGTTAATATTGTATCATATTATAAACTTAAACTATTTAAAACAAAAAAATTAATAACACAAGTAAATAAAATAACAAAAATTCCATGAAAACAATGATCAAAAAGGAGAGTAGCGACAAAGCAAATTAAAGTGAAAAGAAATTAGATACACACCTACATACACCTTCGTTCCCATTAATATTAAGTTGTAGAGTAAGACTTGAAGAACAAGAAAAAACAAAAAGAAATAAATAACGGAAAAAATATGTATTTTGTAAAATCAGAAAACAAAAAGAAAACACGATCAGAAGAGGAAAATGTTTAAAATGAAACACGACGTATAAAAAAAACACAAGAAAAATAATAAAACTAAAGAAAGAGGAGAAACAAAAAAACATACATTTAAAATCGATAGACGAATTTTTTCTAATTTTTATTTTCGATTAAGTGATGATTATGTATATTTAATTTTTAACAAACGAAAACAGTGAACATGTTGTTTTATTTTTTGAATATAGTTTTATAAAGAACTTGTTTTTCATAAATGTCATTTGTATCCGCTGGTTCGCCAATAAAAAAGCTACAATGTACGGTATATACTATATATGCATACGTGTGTATGTTTACATATGCATATGCTAAGATTTCGAAATAAATCATCATTATTGAATTAATACTTATACATTTGAAGTGATATAAATTATAATTGAATTATATTATAAATAAAAAACAACAAAAACAAAATAAAACATGGTTTTGTGTTCTGACTTATGTCTGTCAAATTTAAAAGAAAATTACGTTGTTGAAATTTAGCTCAGTCTAAACACTGGAATACTCTAATGAACTTGGCATATCTCATAACGAAAGATAAACAAAAGACTATTGAACAATGGCAGCTGTTGCCTTAATTTGACCACGCACGCAATTACAGAACTCATGTCATGATCATTGGGAGTAAACGCTTCGCCACGTCTAATTAAGCATATTGATCACCATCTCAGTCGAGCTTCCATTCGATTATTTTCAATGTCTTCGAATTACTGTCTATGTGCAAACGAAATAACTTGACAAAGCCAAATTTATTCCAACTTAAATTAAAGTAAAGACATGCTTAAAGATCGAACAGTTCGCCATCCAAGAACCAACTGCTTTGTGCCACGACTTCAAATACTCAATATTTTTTTATGCATTTAGATTGAATTTTTTTTAATGCTATGAGCATGATTGATAGCTGTCTAATCGAATCTTTATCCCCAAAAAATCGATTCCATCACAATGTGAACACCATTCCCGGTAGGACGACCATGAAATTGTCAAAGCATGGTGAACATTGCTTTTTATGAAACGCATTTCACAGAACCGGGTCCTTGTAGAATTAAAGGATTTGCCGTTAGAAATCCGGTATCATTCCAATATTAGTCGCGAAAAAAACATGCAAACTTCTCTTGAACAAAGACACATCACGGTACGCCTATACAACAGCTACTTGCAAAATAACAATGAAAGCATGTACAACATGAGTGGAACACGTTATTTATATGTAGGAAAGTTCTTAAGAATAAGTGTCATCAAACTAGGCAGTAATGTGAAGAGCTTAGGCAAGGCAAACTAGTAGCACCTTTCGCAATCTACTCCCATATCTTTATTGAGCAGACTTTTTCACTAAACGATCCGAAAATTTTGAACTGGAAGCGAATGCGTTATGTTCATTCATTAAACTTCTAAACTGAAAATTTCAATTTTTGAATTAAGAAAGTTCCTTGGAATATATTATACATATATATATATACTATATGTAATGTATATGCTATAATGTTGATTAAAGTTAAACAAATGCCTGTCCGCCCATTATGTCTACCACATTCATGAAATTTCTTACATAGACGCAGAGAAATTTGTCTTAACGATTATGATAAGATAGCTTAATGTATCTACTGTGATGGGAACTTCCGCATTTAGACGATTCAATTGACATTGATGGCGGCACTACAAATGTTCTCTGTGACTTTGGTGACATCTGGAGACATCTGCTGAACCCAAGTGTGGCGAAGACACAAGCACCTGGTATTGAAAAAACTTAGAGACTTCTTTGTCATGTGAAAGTGTCATGCAAAATCTTCTATAACGAGCTTCCTTAACACACGCGTTTCGCATGAATACCCCAAAATGTCCTTTTCGTCATTATTGGGCATTGGAGACCTTATGTGTAACGAAGTTGATCAGAAGGATATGTTTTTTTTTCAAACAACTTTCCCTGCGTGGTGTAATGATTAAGGCAAATGAACGAGGTGTTAATCAAACGGACACGCAATCACCTCGGGTCTTTGTGTTGGTTAAGGAGGGGACTTTCTTTAGATTCTAAAAAAAAAAGAAAATATTCTTTTTTTCTTTGCATAAATTCGAAACTTTCTGTAATTTCTTTTTTTTTGCCGCCATTGAATTGTCAAAATATGCATTACATCACCGCGAGTTTTTGAATAAAATTCAATCATCAGCGATAAGATAGACCTCTTACAAGGGGGCCAAAATAAAACAACATCTAATTAGAAATGTGTTTGTTCGCTTATTACTTACTAAGAACTGCGACATTATTTTCAGACATTTTTTTTCTGTCTGTCTGACTTGTACCACATCGGGAAAACAAATAAGCGTTGTTTGACATTTGATTACTATTTATACCAACTATTATAACAGACATAGTCTCATGTCCCCTTTGGTCCCTTAAAATATTTGTTGCTGTAACATCTGTGAAGTATGTGAACCTTTGTCTTTTCTTTATTTAAATTATGCTTTCACTTTTCAACGCACTTTTTATCACGACTTAAAATAGAACTAGGACGTTAGCAAAAATGTAATAATAATTCAGTACTACAGCCCACAAGGGACCAGGGCCTAGATTATTCAACAACTTCTTGTGTTGTGCGTGCTACTGTTGCCAGAACGCTTAAGATATTGAAAAGAACTACTATCACCTTCTTGATTGTTACAGTAAAAACTTCATGCATATTCTTCCAGAATTCGGTATCAATCAGAAAGGTTAACATGTCATGAACATTGTCTTAGCATAAATCCGCATCACCAAATTCTTCTTCATTCTCTTCGAAACAGGAGTGGATGTGATTGCCACGTTCTCTTACAACAATATTGAACTGCTTCAGCAGTTACCTGCGACCAATGGAAGTGTGTGGTTTACATGTACGCATTGCAATATGAAGAATATACAAGCTCCTACGTTCATGGATGTCCCCTTTATCAGTCGACTGGACTTGGGTTGGAACCAATTAACAACAGATTCATTGACCCCTGACGTATTTCGGGGACCGTATAGAAATACTGGTTATGAGCCGATAGCTTTGCGTGATCTCGATTTGAGCAACAACAAATTGAATTCTTTAGAAAAGTTGTTATTCATTCATACGCCTAATCTCACGAAATTAAGTTTGAGTGGAAATAAATTTAAGACGTTGGGTACTACTACAACGCTGGCTATATCATCAGCGACTTCTTTAGAGGTTTGGCTTTAAGTTTTCAATATTTGCTTTAACCAAACTTATTTGTTTTCATTTCCAGTTCCTTGATCTCGCAGGGTTAAGCAAGTTGAAGAAGCTAAACATGAGTTCGTCCGGAGAATTGATAACAATTAAAAATGGAACATTCTCGAACCTGGAGTCTCTGGAGTATCTGTGGTGTAACTTCAATTACAAGATGAATACGTTCGATGTTGATGGTCTTCTGTTTTGTAGGAACCTTGTAAGTATGCCAGGGATTCACGAAGATCTAGTAATGTAGGTAATTTTTTCTTTTATTTAAGTTAGATATATTCCATTGCAACTTGGAAACGGTGAACATAAACGTTGATCTCAGAAGAGCAATGCCTGCCAACTTCACTGCACATTGGCCCAAATTGAGATCTCTAAAGTGACTGACAACCCTTGGACGTGTGATTGTAAATTGATGAGAATTTTCGAGTATTGCGGAGCAGATGTGTTTAAAAACGACAAATTTGCCCGCTGTCAATCGCCGTTCGGCCTTCCCGGTATACCAAAAGCGAATTTAACAGCAGAGTATGTCTGTGATTTACCAGTGGATATTATTGTGCCAGACAATGAAGATCCTCCGAAAGTCCTGACAATTGTGACAGTAGCATTTGTCGTTGATATTGGCTTGCTCATAGGATTCCTCACCGCTTGCATACGTCGAAGACTGAAGCGCGATGATTACGAAATGGCACCAGTGAGATACACCAGTGTCCGGTGCAGCAATCAATCTGCCATGTCCATCACAAAATGAGAACACCCACAAATGTGTTTTCGTATTGAATTTGCCAAAGAAAAAAAAAACGTACACGTGTAGGAAAATTCACTTTTTTTCACTTTGTATAAACAATTACAATAATTTATTTCAACAAAAAAAGGAACAATAAACAAGAAAAAAAGCAATGTACTTAAAGACTACTTTATAATAAATTACATTTTTAATAATCTTGAAATTGAATTTTAAAATCTGAATAATTGGTAGTGTTGAGACACAACTTTACAAGAATTTAAACTGTAAATTAAACAAAACAAGTTTTTAGTATTTACCGGTGCTGGGTGCAAGTGTTAGGCAAAAGTATGTTATTATAGCCATTATGAGTACATAAGGTTTTGTGCGGTTAAGGATTGATTCATCAACCTATGTATGGATGTATGCGAGATGGTGAATAGAAATTAGGATGCTTTCGTAATCAAATGAATTACAACATATTTAAGTATTAGAGCGAATTAGAGCTTATAGAAATACTTTTTAACTTTTTCATACTAGACGAATACTAGGAACATAAATTATCTAATAAACAAATTAGGACTTATATACTCTTGTATATACACAAAGGACACTTATACTTGTTTCGTTTTGCAAAGCTTATAAACTACGTACAATTGTTTGACATGTCTTCAGATTTAAATGCAGTTCGCTACACAAACTTGTACATAACTTTTCATTGCAGTTTGCTATGAATATGAATATTGGAAATTTGACTGCCTATTTTGAAAATCATATTTTAATTAGATTAAGTTCAAATGTATCCCAGTGGCTAGATGGATAGGCAAGTGGTTTGAAGAACAACATTTCAGCTTAATAAGTGAAGCATTTTAAGCAGAGATGAATGAGTGAATTCTTATTAGAGTGACAGATTAATAAAAATAAAGGGAAAGTGAACAGTTCTGCACTTTACTCAATTTCGAAATCAAGGAATAGGAATAAAATAGTTTAGCAAGTTATTGTTTGAGGTGACTTTGAAATCAATCGAAAACAATTTTAAACAACCCTCGAAAACTTGTTTATATAGCCACAAGGTTTTCAGACTCAAAAAAAGGAAATTCCAATATATCAAGAAAAAAAAAGAATCCCAATAATACAAGAAAATTTCTAGTGTTATTTGCACAAACGATGATTTTTAAATTTGTAAAATATATTAACAATACTCAGATTTCGCAGCCACGTTAAAAGAATTAAATGATGTGCCTTAATCGAGTGTCTATATTGTACATTTTCATAAGTCATTGCGTTGAAACACAGGAGAGAGAAGGAATTATAACATGTTTTCAAAAATACAAACAAAATACTTTTGGTTGGTTCAGTTCGTTCACTTCGACTGATCGTATTAAGAGGTGGTTTTGTGAGAATGTCAGTGCTAATCGGAAAAGATATTGGGACTGAACATATGCAAGGATGTTGTAGGAGTCCTAAAAAAAAATAACTCAGCTTGAAAATAACTCACTTCAAGGAACACCTGAACTATATATTTTTACATATATTTAATATATATTATTATATTTTTTGGATTATAGACGGTAATATTATTTTTGAAGGAATCACATTCTTTTAAGTCTTCCATTGGAGAGTAGTATTCAGAAAAGCGAACAGGGATTGGATAAGCTGCTTCCAACTTCCTTTGGCCTCGAATAGAATTTTAATTACATACGCAGTTGTTTAGGGACGTTATATAACAACCAGAAACGAACGAACTCGGCTGTATGCTTTGAATCGTTATCCTGTTGGAACTAAAACCCTGAATTTAATCGAAGTTTATCCACACATTTTTTTTAATTTCTCTTCAAAATATGCAGGTAAGCTTATTTGTTCATTGTGGACTCAATTAACTCCATTTTCCCAACTCCTGCACTTGACATGCACCCCCACATCATCACACCTCCACCGCCGTGTTTAACTGTAGGAGTAAAATTTTGTTTATCGTAGGCTGTACCCGGTTTTATTTATTTATATTTATTTTATTTATTACCCGGCTTATTTATGTATTCATTTGAAAAAGCTATGCGCTTTAAGCGATTCACGCTTAAAATGAATGGTTTTTTTCTCGAAACTCTCCCGCGGTTTCCAGCCTTTTTTAGAATTTTTCTAACAGCATCGGCAGTGATAGTTTTGTCGACTTTTACCATTATGTTTTCCTCAACTGAGATGCTGTTAGCCGAGGATTTATATGCACCTGCTTTATTACATCTCGTGTAAATAAAATAAAGGCTTTGATGTGTAAATAGCTGTTGATTTATAGTTATTTACCACCCTTCGAATTAAGGAATACTGCCGACCAATATCCTTAGCTATTTTTCTCAAACTTTATCCAAAATTTTCTTTTCAAAATTTGATTATAATTTTTCGCTCGTCAACGTATATTTCTTTCCTATTTCCCATTTTCAAAAGAATTATCAAAATCACAAGAAATTATTTCCAAACTTTTCAAAACACTCTGACCAAACACAGTAACAGCTCAAGAGTGATGCAAAATTTCTTGAATGTGATTTCAATTGCAGTAAACATAACGGTAATCGGCAGCTTTGTGGAGTGACCGCAGACTTTTTCTGCTTCTCTTTTAGCTGTTTCGTAAATGGAAAAGGTGGTTTGTGCTTCTATAGTTGTCAAATTCTGAGTTTACAAGTGGAGTGTGCGGAATAATTTTCACTGAGTTGAAGAATTCGTTACATATCGAAGTAGAAATGTTTCCGAAAAATTAATTTCTATATCATTAATATTCACAATTGATATTTAATGTTTTGATTTTAATACTTGAGAATAAAATTAGAATTTAGAAGTCAGAAAAGCTTAACTTATGAAATCGATAACTTGAAAAAGTGCTTTTACGAAGGAAATCAAAAACTTCGAAACTTCGATGACATTCGAGCATTGCTGTCTTTCTCGAACATCTCGAACACATCCGACAGAAACATTTTTCACATTTTTTGACAGTTCTCTTTTGATCCTAAAACCTTCAAGGTCTGCGGAAGTGTTTTCGTCTTTCGGGCAGTACTAGTACCAGAGTTAATATTTCTCTTCTCAGTGTCAAATGTGTTACTGGAGTGCTAAAAAAAGAATACAAATCACTTAAATTCCATATATACCCACAAAGATCTCAAATAAAAGTGAGAGATTAAAAATAAATCCAATGAATTATCCACCTTTATTCTGAATTCATTCAGTGCAATTAGTGTCGATTAAGGAAAACCAAAAGGAAAGAAAAAATTAGCAATCAATTAACCAACACGATCGACTTAACATACGAGGATTGTTTTTTATATTTCGGGATTAGAGAACAAAAACAAATATTAATCATCGAAAATAGCTTTATTGTTTTTCAAAATATTCCTCATTAAGATCTATACACTTTTGCATGCGTTTGAACCAATTGTCGACGCACTTTTGCCACTCTGGTTGAGGTAACTCCAAAACATGCATTCTGAACGCATCAACCGCTTCTTCAGGAAAAACGTTGACCTCTCATTTTATTTCTTACGTACGGGAATAAAAAGAAGTCATTCGGTGCCAAGGCAGGACTATACGGCGGATGACGCATCAAATCGATGTTTTGAGTGCTCAAAAATGTAGTTGCTTGAGCCGATGTGTGAGAGTTCGCATTGTCTTGGTGAAGAGTGACCCGTCTTCGGCGGTTGGTTTTCCTGATTTCTTGAAAGACACCTGCCAAACGAATGGTTGTGTACCACTCAGAATTGACTGTTCTGCGTTATTCTAGTGGTACGGTTGCGACATGTCCAGGTTTTTCGAAAAAACAGGCGACCATTTGCATCTCACGATAGACGATGAAGATCTTGCAATATCAGTTGGCGCACAGCATCAATGGTTTCCGGAACAAGAACTGATTTTGGACGACCTTTACGAAATTCGTCTTGGAGTGAACTACGACCTCGGTTGAATTCACCATACCATCGATAAACACTGGTCCTTGATGGAGCTTCATCGCCAAAAATTGAATTATCTTCATCGATGCACTGTTGTTGAGGTTATCCACGTCGAAAGTTGTAAAAAATAATCGCACGAAAATTTTTACGATTTAATTCCATTTTTTGGGCGAGATGAATCTTTTAAGTTACTGTAAACAACACAAATATCGCTCGTATGTCAAAACGTTCAGAGTACGTATAACCTCAAAAATGTCAAACGATAGAGCTGGCAGTTACCAAATTTGCAACACTAGGATTGCCCAATCCCGAAATATAAAAGGCAACATTCGTACAAGAAGACGACATCAAGTGTATTCATCCTTGCCACAATCAATTTTCAATTCTCACACGATTCTTCATTTCTTTAGGGGGATTTCGATCTCTCAAAGACTTTCTCCGAGGAAAACTAGTCAAACGAAAAAACAGCCAGGTAAGCAAATATTTTGTAGATTTTCTTCACCAGATACATATACAAGCAGACAGTAGCATTGATAGTTAAATTTTATGACGTCATACATATAAATGAAGGGTGGATACCATGAACAGGAACCCCTATTCCCCCTCAGAAATGATACATTGGGTCCGGCTGCTGGGGGGTAGACATGACTGATATTGAGATTTTATCTGAAACCGATATTACTCATTAAGTGTTGTCATAGGTCAAAAGCATCGAGCTCATCAACCTTGTCGTCATTCAGTTAAGATTCATTAGATTTAAGTGTGGGATTTAGGGGAACTAGTGTTCGCACTAAAGCGATTAATTTTTGTGGTTGTCGAAAGCATTGGAAGCAGTGGGCTTGGTTTCCATATCACATTGCTGCGCGCCTACACGTAATGGGTGGGCAGAATATGCTGTTCTTGCATAAGAAAACCAAATAACGACCGTTCTAGATATTGTTATACTTCAAAGTTTTCCAATAATTTCAATGTGGGAACAGATTTTTTTCTCTCCACTACTTTTCGGTACTTCCAATCTTTCAGGACTTGAAAACTCATTATATTCATAATTTTTTTTCTAAATACGCAGACACGGGTTATGAAGGAGTGCGCAGGCTCGAAGCCATCTTTTTTGCCCTCGGAGGATTTGGTGTTTCTCTTTTATGCTTTTGCTGATGTTTTCCTTGCTGTATATACGTTTTTCGCTGTGCAAATTGCGTTTACTCCTTTTTTCCCACTGATATGAAGTGTTGCCAATTTAAATGTAACTAGATTCCAAGAAAAATGCACGCAGAAAACACTTTTTTGTGATTGACGCATATTAATTCTTAATCGAATTTCAGTAAATGGTTGAATGTTAGGTTGTCGCTGCAGGCGATACACATCGGAAGAAGAATCAAATATACCTATACGTGCAAATGCAAATGCCATCGTTAGAATTATATTGCACATTTTGATATTCCATATTACTGTTTACTTTATCGAAAAATTATTCGAAATTCGACGGACAATTTTGTGATATTTGTTTTTTGCTTCTGTCGCCTTTAGAGTCCCAACTAAGTTATTTGATCATAATGTTATTTTTATGTTATTACTCGGAATTATGTATATCCTACATTCCATAAATATAAATTTGAAATAATTTATTTAATGAAATTTAAGTACATATGTGTTGTTGTCCGTACCATTTATTTCCCATTTAAAATATTTATTTTGTGTTGTCTATTGTTTTTTCTAAATGCAATAGAAAAAATGCATCAAAGGCGATAATTTTGTTGTATGTTATGGGTTTGCGAGATTTCATCTCCTATACTCATGCGATTTTATTAAGGGCTTGTCGATTATGTCGTGTTTGAATTGCGATTAAATGTCGACACCTAAAACAAAGAATGTACACGCCACATGTTGGTTCTATTTACGCCCACCCAAAGAGAAGCGGAAAAAGAAAAAATAGGTAAACAAAAATGTTGTGTTATTTTACGATTCTTTTCTAAACACGGTAAAATACGTGCACATGCATGTCTCTCAACCGCACATTTTTCCATGAATGAAACAAACAGGCAAAGAGTTGGTGGCGAACAAAAGAAAAAAAAAAAAAACAACAAAGAAAAATAGCAAGGACACGGCAACACTGCTATTTGATGGCTATAACAATTTCTTTTCTCCCTGTCATTGCCACATTTCCAGTCAACGTGTATCTGCTTTGGTGGCACAGCTTGCTATTGGCCCTTCTCCTCCACGGGTGTCGATTTTCCTATTCTTAAGTGCGTTTAACACTTGGATGCTCCATTTGGATTGTATTAGCCAGAGTCATGGTTGCTGGTCACCCCATTCCCCTTCTCAAGGAAGAGACTTTTTTCGTCGTCACAACCCACGCCTTCAACTATTGCTTGCCACTAGATTTTCTTAATATATAATGTTGAAGAGAAAAGCACGTTCCTCGCCGGGCAGAGGAACACGCCCCCCGACATTGCGAATACGTACATACATGCGGACGCAGACAAAACGACCGTGACGCTGGTGACGATGGCTATGGCAACCCAATCGTTGAGAAGCTGATCTGGAGAGTGCGTCACGGATTTTATGCACCCTTCATTGCGGGACTTTTGAGTCCATTAAGCCAAACGGAATAAATGCTCAACACTCAACCCCCTAAAGTGCAATTTGCTCGTTTCGGTTGCGGGCATGCGAAGAAGGAAAGCGATATTCTCGCGCACATCAACTTCACTCCTAACACTAAACTTTTGCGGTTCTTTATCTAGAAATTGCATTTGTATAGACGGGGGATGTTGGTGCTTTTTTTGGCAGGAGATGTACTTTAAGGGCAGCGCCCACATCTATATGTGTGTGCGTGGCGTGTGCGCTACAAATGAATTGGTCTTGATAAACAAATTACTTTGGCTTCCCTTCTGTAACATTATGGTAAATCATGTTTCGTTTAACGTTCCAGGGAGTTCTTGTGATTCAATTTAGTACGCCTCAGGGCATGTGCTTCAAAGTATGAGTATCTCCTTCAATTTTTGTGCATTTGTGTAGATGTGTGGCGTGTGCTTCTAATAACGTGATGTTCTTGAGAGTGAAGCACTTAACTCTTTTTAGGTGGTACCGACCCTAGTTCAAGGTTACTAAATCTTTCAAGAATTATTTTCATGATTATGATGTGCATGTAGATGGAAATATTAGTTGTGCCTTGTAGTATTACATCGCTCATGTATTCTTCAATTAGATGATAGAATATTTGCATAAATTACTTGTCCCAGAAAAGATATCTTATGTCTTGCCAATTTTGCTTGTATTAATGGGGATAGAGTCCAGTAAATATGAAAATTACTCATCCCGATCCAAATAAGAGCATAAACGTGTTCATAATAGCAGAAGCCGACAAGCTCAGAACATACATACAACTACGAGACCTATGGTCCCATGGATGCCCTTTATAAAGCTTTACTTTGCACAGATCTCATTTCCAGACTTTTGCTTAAGAAAATAGAAAATGACAGTTGTAGGGCATTCCTTCATTCTAGTAAAAAGAAAACACACGAAACCCTTCGCGTGCAAATATACATCATTTTTTATATTTGATCCAAAATCATTTAGAAACTTCGAACTTAAGTCATTTTTATACTTGTTTCATTTTTTTCTTAAGTCTACTTCATTCCTCGAACTTGAACCATTCCTGCAACATAAGTTCTGACGCAGAAAGCAACTAAACACTCATATCTACACCAATCATTATTTTCAGCTCCCGAGGAAATCTTTATTAAGACACGTTAACGTGGTCGCCGTGGCGCAGTGGTAAGTGCATCGACTGCGGCGCAGAAAGTCTGGGTTCGATTCCCGGACGGGACACCTAGCATTTTTTCACGGCACCACCTCTTTCGAGTTGCTGACAACACTCAAAGAGTATTAATTGTCTATGGAAAGCTTCTCAAATCTCGCCGTTCGGAATCGGCAAAAAACTGTAGGTCCCTTCTACTCGTGAAGAACAATAGCATGCACAACACGAGTAGTTGTTGTAGAAGCTAGGCCCTGGTCCGTTATGGGCTGTAGTGCCAATCAATTATTATTATTATTAACATTTAACGCCTGTAGCAGTGCAGTTCATTTAGCAATTTTATTATGTTATAATTGAATTATGACAGCATAGTGTTTATTCAATTAATGGATCGCACAGCATTAGTGTTAAATACACCGTTAAATCTGATCGTTTCACGAACTCCCGTCTAATTAAAAAATAACATAACATTCAGTCCAACAGAGCATAACGCAGTTTTTTTGGTTCAATTGGTTGGCTTTCAAGAGAAGAGACGGGTGCCACGATAAAGAATGATTTTGCGGATTATACATGAACACGTACAGCTTATGTGGATACATTTCGATGAACCATCGGAAGCCACACGTCTAAGGATCTGGGTCAAGGGTAAACTCACGGAAGCAATTCCGTATTTTGCTCAGATTACACACACATGCGAGGGTCGTGTTGAGGGTAAATGTATGTCGTAGCTGGCTCAATGGTTAATGGTAAATCCTTTAAGGAATTATCGGATGGTTTGATATAAGGACGAAGGGATGCCTGTTTGGTGTGAAGTCGTAGACTAATTTATTTTCCTTAGTTACGAAACATATAACAGCGATTCTTTTAAATTGCTGTAACTGATTTGGGTACAGATTATACACGATTACGTATTCGTGTGTATTTCGTTTAGAGTCGTCTCACGGATAAATCCTTATTTATTTAGTTGAATGTATTGTGTATGTGCGAAAGATTTACCCCTTGGCGGTCTTTAGTGCAGTGCGTGAATATCATATGTTGAAGTACACAGATATTTCTCCCGTTTTATTAACTTTACACTTAAGCGTTTGCACAAAATGTAAAGTCATCTAATCTCTATAAGAGTCTGCAAGCTCTATAAGTAAGGTTTACCTCCGGACCAATCTTCTCTGCTTTGAAGTTTCTGCTTGCCATGAGTGAAATAGGAAGTACAAACTTGATTTCGTTTCTATTCTAAAATAAGGGGGCATACTATTATGTTCTGAATACCCCACTACCACCTGCTATTCGCTTAAAAGCGTAGTTCCAATGTACATAAACAATCGAGTGGTGCAAGCTGGCAGCCAATTTATGAATTTTCGCTTTGAGGTGAGCGGTATCCGGTATCTGTCCAACTTAACTTCTTGTAGTGTCTTTTCTTTGCCAGGAGGCGCTATTTATCTATGTTCACAGTTTACGAGTTGTAGTTGTTGGCAGTAAAGTCGACCCCTTCCATGGAACAAGCCATAAACAGTAACTGACATATTTTCGGCATGTTTTAAAGCTTTGCCACTTAACTTAAACATTGGCCGCGACATAGGCGATGATTGTTGTTTTCAGCAACCTATTGCTAAGTTGATGCGTGTAGCATTTTCAAGTGTCGACTGGTTCCAACTCTTGACATTACAAACTTATTTAATTGAACGGGGTACCGACCACTTCTTTTCAATAACACCCGGGACGACGTTAATATTTTGCACAAATCCCTCTCTGGTTGGTAGTCAAACTCCAAAAAAGTGTATTCACGTTTCAAGTTTGCTTAGGCAACTAAAAATATACACATACAAGTGGAGTTGAAATTTCGATATTTTTCCTTATTGAGCAATCATGAAACTATACACAGCAGTGTGTGTGCTACTCCGCAGACTGTTGCGCCGCAAAAAAAGGACGAGAAGTGGAAATGGCGAAATCTCTCTTTGCAACTCGAAAATCTTTTGAAATGCCATATGCAGTGAAAAGAGATTTACCGAAAGTACGAGTTCAACTTCTCTTACCCATCCTCTTCAATCAAAGGGGCGGTAAACTACGATTGGGAGTAGATTGCACGACAACTGTGTGTATTTCTCGTGGTAATCAGAATTTGTTCGATGTTCTTATGAACGTTCAAATGAGGGATTTATTTGGCATTTCTTGTGTTTCTCGGAAGAAGATTTTCCATGAGTTCCATGTCTTAAGAGATGTAGTGAGTAGTTTCCTCTAATTCCTTTTTATAGTCAAAGCCGCTCCTAATTATGAACTGACAGTACCCCAGGGCATCCTTTTGTCTAAATGGATTGTAGTGTCGGTTTTTGTTCTCGCGTACCTTCAGCTAGTGTGTTCAACTGATAGAAGTGAGATGATGCCACCGAGGGCATGCTAAGATGTGGATATTGGCGTCCACCTTCATCATCACTTTTATTGTCCACCTTCTAACGGAAAATTTCGAGAGATGGCTTCGTCTTTGCCATAGTCAGAGCGTTCGATTTATTTGGAATTCGTTGTAATGGGGAAAATGACAATCCTTCCCCTTCGTGAAAAACAAGACAATCTCTCTCTTTTACAAATCTACCAAAACTTCCGATAGGATTCAGAGAAATGTTTATTTCAATAGTAAGTAATAGCTTACTAAATCCTATCGTAAGTTTTGGACGCCTTGTTTCCACTTGCAGGAGTTTTACAAGTTACAATTTCTTTGTTGAATCTGGTTCTGGAAACTTCGTTTCCTAAGTTTCAAATCTAATGTACTTCTTTTTTCATCTACATACCCTTTCCGTATTTTCAATTTCATTCCGATAATAAACAAATTCAAACTCAAACGATGAAAGGGATGATTCAAAAATATAAATTGGAGCCATCGGTCTGCTCCAGAAAAGGACACGTCGACGAAGTATGGTATTTTCTCGTGTTACGTAACGCCATAAGGCTCCGCTGAAAAGATGTATTTCAAAGAGAAGCAAGTGATGACAGAAAAAATGAATCAATAAACAGATTTGTTATCCAATAGGAAGCAGGCGGGCAAAGCAAGGTGGCAAGCAGTCCCAGATATGTATACCCGACTCGACTGAGTGTTCCTCGCATGCCATAAATGCGATGTAATCGCTGAATTCACACGGAAGGATGTATCCCATAACTGATAAATGAACTGGATATCTTTCTCTGCATGATGTTGCCTGGAAGATTAATATTTTATGATGCGCGCTTGAAAGGGGCGTATGTTTTATGTACCTCTGGAGCAGTTAGCATCGATTGCAATGATGAAGGTACATGTTCTCATGCGGATATCATAAATATGAATATTTCTATGTGGACATAGAAAAGAACGTTTCAAACACCAATGATGTTGTTTTTGTCCTCTTTTGTCTTGTGAAATCTATATTCTTTGTTTGTAATGCTTCTCTAGAAAGATTCGTCTCCAGCACGTTAAGTGGTATCGTTCAACAGTCAACGCATCCCTTCCCCTCCTATTAGGATTTGGGATGAATAGTGAATAGTTTCAAATATTTTACGATTCTCTATCTGAATCTACTAATAATGGCATGTTAATCAAGAGTCGTTGTTGAAACATTTAGCACGAACATAAAAACTTGGAATAGGCATCGTCGTAAAAACAAGGCTCATCCTGTAGTTCACAGCAGTCAACTGCTTTAAGTGAGGCATTATCTTTCTTTTAAAGATGTGAGGGGCAATTAAATCAAAAAGGGAGGCGGATTTTTAGGATTGGTGTTGTATCTGTAATGAATACTTTCCAACATATTATTGAATTGCTTAAAACGAAAAAGGTAAAAATACTTGAGATTATTGTTTGTAGTACAGTTTTTCATAAGTTTACCTCGTCCTTTCCAAGTTTAAAAGACATTATTTCACTTGCTTTCCGGTGTTTGCAATGCATTGTCTTTTTAACAGAAATGCATTGCTGAAGCTCGTTTAGTAAAACCAAGAGCGATGCTTTCCAACGTTGTTCAAGCGTAGGGTGACTTATTTCTTTCCGCGTACGTATAGTACTGTTTTTCTGTCAAATATTAACAACTTTTCTTGTTAACACAAAGCTTCACTTAAAAATTAACCTTTTTCGAGAAGATACGCAATTTGCATTGCAATCTTTCTGATTCAAATTTTGTTTATTTACTTGTAAGCCCAAACCCAACCATAAATTAAGTCGGATTGATTTATTGCACGATTCAGTTTATCAGTATTGAAAGGTGGACATTTCAGAGCCTTAAATGGTAGTTTTGGTTTTATTTTGCAGCAACTTCTATTTTAAAGAGTATATTCTTGCTAATGACGAAGTTGTTGTTCCTCAAAACTATCATACATTGAAGACTCTACCACAATTTAACTGAACCTGAATTTTACTACTTTTCAACTTTGAAAGCGCTATCTTAGATCTGCATAGTTTATAAAATATAATTTTTAAGGAAACTCATATGAATACATGTCACTTATGGCAGAAACCTTTCAGAAGCGATATCTTCAAAAGTTGTTTTAAAAAAGAGCCAAAAGGGAAACAATTTCTGAATGTTTTATGCCCTATGTGTTTTAATATCGTGCACGCAGTGACCCCTTTTTTCTTCAACAGGCTTTCCTTCCTTGTGTACATAAGGGCGATTCATTGTTATACAAAAATTCCAACTACCAAATCACCTTTCTATCTTCATATATTGTCCTTTATTCGCTGTATGCAAACGCAAAAACAAATGAAATACTTTCTTAAAAACCGTAGCACAAGCAAAGCCTTTAAAACATTCTCAGTGATCACTCTTAGAAGATATAACGATTCCGGTCAGACGTTACTGCCTGTTTACGGAAAATAAAAATGAAAACTGAAATGTTGCTTTAAATCAAAGAGATGTCTTACACTCACAATGAGCAAAATGTCGAGGACAGGTCTAGACGCGACCCACTGCGAAATGTGGAACGAAGAGATCATTATCCCAGCATCTTTCAAGGCCGCGAGCACAAAGCAAGGAAAATGTATACGTAAGTCAACAAACCTACGGCGTTCGACACTAAAGTTGGATTGATTAGATTAGGACAAAAATAGATTAAGTTATTAAAAATGTATCGCATGCTACATCACCGTGGCATGCCACATGTGTACTCACCTACCGTTGAATTTGATCACTGCGTCCACCTGACGTAAGCAGTTGTTTGTGTGTTCGGAGTTCGATAAATCGTGGGACGGGTGGTTTTCCGAGAGATTAATTTAATTGACCTCAATGGCTGATGGAAATATTCGCTGCCACCAGCTGGTTCTTCTCTTTTGCATACTTGTACTTCTGCCTGACAAGGTGGTAATAATTTGATTTAGATACTTCAGCGGATACTCCTGGGGTTTTGATTGCCGCTTTGTTCTTGTGGTGGTTTTTGTTTTGGTTTAGGACACGCCGACCAACAGGTGGCGGTTAAGGAGAAGTTATTATTTTATACGTGCTACACCGATGGCCTGGTGGCAGCACTAAATGACAATTAAATCGCCATTAAAGTGTGTTAATTGTTTAACCATAAAGTTGATTCGTTTTTTCGTCAGTTTTGCCGGCACTCCGTTTTGTTTAGACTAAAAATGTAAATCATTTGTTTGATATCATAGTCAAGGAGGGCTACAGAGGACATGCTTGTGGTGTGTTTTGAACGCACCTTTATTAGGTAAGAATGAATGGAATTTAGATTGTGATGATGAAATGTGGCCGTGTTTTGATTTGTTTATCATAAGTGTCATTTGAATTTACTACAAATAGAGTTTGTGGGTAATTGAATACGTGAGCAAATGTGCGAGTCATACTTGGCTATTGCCGATGTTGATTTACAAAAAATAAAAGATCTGCGAACAGTCTGTCAGCTCAAGAGCAGTTTCTTCTCCACTCTCGATCTCGACCTCGTCTAGAGATGAAATGTTTACTAATCGTACTACAGTACAAATTTCCATTGAAGTGTGTTCTAATTTTTTAAACCATAACTAAGCGTAATGTGTCCCCAATATGTAAATGCAACTTTATCTACTTAATGCATAAAAAAATATTTGTGGCTTTTTTAGAGCTGTAAGATGAATGAATTATAATACAAATGCACAGCAGTAAAGCGAAAATAAGACAAATTGGATGACGCTATAGTCCACAAGGACCAGGTCAAGGAAAAGTACCTGCTACTTCAGCACATACTCGAGTTGTTTTATGAACGGCGAACAGTTTATAATAAAAGGCGAAATTCGAGAAGATGTTAAATATTATTTTAATATTATGTTCTTTCTTCTTTAGTTTATTATATGTCACATCCAAGAGTGTCATTGTTTTATTGACTGTGTGACAAGTGGCGCCATATTATTGGAAGCACGTATCAACCATGTCCATATCCTCAATTTTTCGCCACAAGAAGTAAGCTATCATCTCGCGATAGCGACCACCATTCACGGTAACTGCCTGACTGAAATAAAGAAATGTCAAATTAAGTTTGGCAAAACAATTTGATGTTTAATTTGGTTTCTTGCACAACTATTTCAGCATCTCAACAGTATTTGTGTGTAGTAAGCATAAACTTTCAGTGAGCTAAATTTTCTGTCTGTTAGCATGAAAAGCAGTGAATTTTATGCATTATGTTGTGTTATTGTATATTAGAAGTCTTAGTATATGACCAAATAGTTTAAAGTTCTTTAATAACTTAAACGAATGAAAACTTTCACCGTTTGAGTGAACTTCCACTTGTTCAGTATATTATTATTCTAAATTGATATACAACACTTATGCCATGAAATGCAATCTTAAAATTTCATCTATATATTGTTTTACGTTGCGAAGTTAGTTTCTTCCTGTTCTACAGGTTGTTGACTCATTGATTTTTTTCAAAAATAATAACCAGTATACATGGACACGGACTCAACCCTTTACAGCCGACAGGTGTAAATTTTACGTGAAAAATTAATCGGGAGAATTTCATAAAATGTGACAAGCAGTTTGTGGGTCAGTACATTACAAATGCAGATTTAATCGCGTTGTTGGTCGATTACACGAATGCGATTCTTGTGCATGCACATGCGGTGAATTCATCACGTGGGCTTTCACTGTGGAATTGGGTTTCAATTGCACCCTGCGGACTTTTAGGATATCGCACGTTCGCTTCTACTTAGTTGAAAGGCAATTTACCAACAATCCCCTTAATACAGTCCGTGAGAGTGTGTGTGAGAACGCATTGGCAATAACCACAAAATAAACCCATGAATACATCTGAGGAAAGTAGGTCAAGTTTATTGTTGCACAAAAGTGCCCTTTTGCGAAGTAGCCAAACTTAAGGATTATACCGTTTGTTTTCCAATCTGGGCTTTCTCAAAATTGATGTATTCGATGAAAGGATATGTATATAGATTTTTTGGCCATCTGCTCATCCTTAGTTTTTGCTTGACAAGCAAACAACAAAATTCGTTTAATTGAGACATTGGCAAATTGCCAGAGTGCCGTGACTTTCATAAATTTAACCTTGTTGCATACACACATGGATAACAGGGAGACCAACTGCAATCGTTTTAAGTAAAAGTGGGTTTTGTCTGTCAGTTTTTATTGAATCTGATAAAAAAAAGCGGACTTAAAATGGTCTTGTTCCTGGCCTTGTTTCCATTAAAGAACATCAATGGCCAGGATTACCGTGAAAAAACAGCACAAAAAATACGAATTTTAAAGAAAATTTTCGTCCCGAGCGTTTTTCTGTTTCACAAACCCTGTACATTTAAATATCCACGTCGATTTTAAGTATAAAATTACTTTTTCTTTCTTTCGAGCAAACGGTTTGCATAAACTTAACATGTCATAATTGATATTAATAAGAAATAAATTTCGTCCTCTTGTTACAGAATGCCGTCTGCAGAACCAGATGATGTCCCAGCACCGGCAGTGCCCAAAACAGAATTGGAGGAACTTCAATTAAAGGCACAAACCGTCACCGATGAAGTATGTAAAGCCACGGTTTTCATTTGACTTCATAAAACAAAATTAAATGATTTCAGTCCCTGGAAAGTACCCGGCGTATGCTTTCTCTCTGCGAAGAAGTAAGTCCTTCTATTTCAAGGAAATTTCATTTCTAAATACTTATAAGAAAAAAAGAAACAAACACAAATACTAAAGAACTTTAAGGAAAGGAGTACAAAAAAGTTATGAAAAATGTTCCTCGGACTGAAATAAAAATACACAAACGAGAATGTAAGAATTCCAGGCAATGCTGTGTAAAAAATGAATACGATATATAGAAAAGAAAAAGAACAAGAAATTCAAGTAACTTGTAATATTTTGAATGATCTAATTTTTAGCTTTAAATAATCGCTGCTAAGATTTTGCAGCTCTGTTAATGTTTTACCTGTTTTTGTACCTGACATTTGTGTGTTTAGCTAGAGTCAAAATGTTTTTTATACGTATCTCCAATATATATATTGATTTTAAATAAATTTTATTAAATTTGCTGTGGACAACGTAACGCAGTGTAGCAAAGAATCAAAACGAAAAGGTTTATTTTATTATATTATGCATTCACTGAATGCTTTACCTACTCTAAATCCTACAGTATTCTCTAGCCAAAGGTTGCAAGAATGTTGGCAGTTTTCATACATACTAATCTGAGGTATCATTTGTGGAATTTTTCTCTTTGGGATTTTGTCTACATGATTTTGGGTTTTCGGGGGTTTTATTTTGAGTTTGACCTTTTTTTACATTTAAAAGGATAGTTTGAATAACATAAAATATCATACAAATTGTTCTCTATCCTCGTTCTAAATATAATTGTATGTGTTTATTTTCTTTAAAACTCAAAAAATAACTTTGAGCAAAAAATAACTAAGTACTTCAATAATCTACGTAGAATCTAGAACGCGCTATATACATAAACATAAAGCATCAAAAATTAGCATGAATAATAATAGTAATAATAAAAATAATATTTTTCATTTGCCCTGTAAGTAACATTGTATATGTATATAGATTCTTTTTTAATCAACTGAAAACTGGGAAGCTAGTTATTACAATCATTTTCTTGAATTTGGTACAAATTAACATACCCTACTGTCGTAGGGGACTTCACCCAAAAAATATAGTGCCTCCAGTAAATGTCCCTGTTGGTAGTGGGAATACTTTTTTCTATCAATTCTGTAGTTTCGTTAAAACGATTGATTTGTTGCGCATTCACATCGTTTACACTAACACATCAAATTAGTCTCAAGGAATGTTATATCACTTTACTCACCCTATTTCCTTCCACACACTCAAACATAAATCAGCATCCGTCACTTTTCGCTTTCTTCCCTTACGTCCACCCAAACGCAGAAAGTCGTGGCTCATGGCTCTACCTCATTCATGCCCCCAAGTTGTTACACAAATTACATCCATTCAGTAAACACCTCAAATTCCCTACCAATGAACGTCGACCACATTGATAAGAATATTGTTTGTTGTTCCTTTCATTGCGAGCTTTATCATCAACGAGACGACCTTAAAACATTTTTTACGGCACGCTTCGAATGTGAAGCCATCATCCAGAGGGAATGAGATTTTTCAGCCAATTACCGATAACGAACGATACGGACGCCTACCGTAGCGTACGTGTGAGTGTGTCCTTGGGATTATTGATTGATTTTATATTCTGAATCAAATCCAATCAGTATCATTAGCACGCTTTTAAAATGTCCGCACAACATCCTGTTGCTCAAAGAAAGGAAAAACGAACAAAAACTCCTTTCGGTAGGCATTGACAAAGGTAAGGGTGAGTTGTTCGCAATGTCAATGGCTGTTTCCTTATTTTGTAATTGTGCTTGCCCTTACTTCTCAGGGTGCAGACGTGACAATTGGGGGGTCTTCTCAATTCACACAAACACTCACAGAGGGCAGAGTGTAGAAAGTGGATGTGGGCCTACAATTAAAAGTAACCACCCCATTCATTTCCTTTTCTGTTATTTTTAAAATTGAATGTCAAACCTGTAGGGCGAGGTTGTACTGTCGTTCTGTCACGTGTTAAGGGAAGTTCAAGATGACCTTGCGTACGACGATACAAACATGCCTTTGTGCGGTGTTTAAGACCTTCTCGTTTCACTTGGTCGAATTTCAAACTAGCATAACCTTAGACTTGTTTAAGGACATAATAAATTTCTGTGACGATAAGAAAGCGAAAGTGAGGAGAAGTGCTGAGGGAGGGTGAATGTTTTATTCATCACTGTTAGTCGTGCCAATTTAAAGATAAATAATTAAGCTACCCCTAAGCAATGAAACTTGTGCTCTTGTCTGCAGTGTGGCCTTTTGATGGACGTGATTTGATTTCTCTTGCATAGTTTAAAGATGAATTATGTATTTTCCTAATACTTGACGTTGAAATGTTTTGAAAGAATTGTAAACAGGCGCTTCGGACGTCTTTGGGTAAAGCTAGGTTGCTGTTGAAGACTTAAGGAATAATTAGGCAAATTGAAAACGGGAAGAATCATAATTTTTTAAAATTCTTCGTAGTGGGTGTCAAAGACCTTAAAGTTCATATAATTACTCATTTAATCTTGAAATATTGATGGTAGAATGGGATCGAAAGAAAACAATTTTTCTCACAACAAACCACTGAGAGGTTTGTTTTTTACTTTCCTGAATATATTTTTCCCAAAGTTGGTTCGTTTCGAAAATTTTTCACTGAAAGGTGATAACCAAAACAACTGATTTAAAACTGTTTTTCTTTAAAGGACAGTTAAAAGTTTTGGCTTGTAAACTATAGGATTTATTTTGTTCTTCCCGAATCTTGAAGAGTCGTTTCGACTCTAAACGGATTTTCGGTTTGCAGCACCTGCATAATTTGACAGAATCTGGTTCAATATTGTCTTTTAGCTCTTAGGCTTCAGGACTTTACTTTAAAAACCCCTTTTTTGGCACTCCCAGTGTTTCAGGCAATATGCACCAATAAACACAGGGTGTTCCTGTAATCGACAGTCTCCATATTGTTTGAGTAAGATCTGTTGAATTGTCTGTTAAGCGTTGAATTTTGTTTTTTTAAATTGTGTCTTGAGGTTTTGTGTCAAATGAATTTTGGTACTACACATTTTACCTTTACAAACTCTACGGTCTATACATACTCCTTGCAGAATGAAATCAACCTTGTTATGCAATTAATTCGAGAATTCAATTAGATCCCACTCAAAATCATGAACTTGTCAAGTGTTCAACGATTTTCTCTCGCACTTGCAGAAAACGGATGCATCTTGCATGTTTAGTCAAATGGCAAACACACGACACACACTCACACTGAGAAACATATAAATAAATGTTAAACAATTTGTCATCTTGAACAGGGACACACACAACAGTTTGTTGCAGTAGGAGGATTCTCAGAATTTGTTTGCAAGCAAACCTTAGATGAAAATTAAAAAGAAAGAATAAATATTTTGTCTCGATAACAATGCGTGTGTGTTGCATCCTTCATTTGATGTTGTATCAAATTTGTTTGTGAATAAGTTTATATTCTTGTTTGTCGGTTTATCCATTCGGTTTCTATGTTTTATTATAGTTTCTTTTTTTTGGTTGTTGTATTTACTTATTTTTCTTTAAATTAAATAGCCGTTGCCTGGCAGTGTCCTTGGATCTGGTGTGTTCTTTGGTTTGATTTCCTTTGTATTATCCTTTCGCCAAGGGTATATGTGTGTTTTTATCGTTATTTCTATGATATCTATCTGTACATCTGTGTTTCTATGTATAAATTTTATTTTCAATGTTCTTTTTTATCATTATCGTTTTCGTTTCAAAAAAGAAAAAATACTAAAATGTAGTGTAAACATTTTATATAGTGTATGTAGGTTGTAAAGATTGAAAGATTCGATGGCGTGTCTTCTTGCCAGGACACATGGTACTTAAAACGTATAAAACTGACTATCATTACAAGCTTTAATTGAATTCCATCTAAGCCGTCCTTAGGAGGACAAGGAAGGACGTTGACTATTAGGACAACACTGAACCGAGTGTTGTATGTGCTATCGGTTTTCTTAGCGGTGCAGTGAATTTAGTTTTGTCCTCCCCTCTTCAGTGCAGTAGAAAAATAATATTTAACAGCAAAATATATACCCAGCAAATTAACATCAAAAAACAAAAAAAACTTGTTTTGTTGTATTTTTTTATTCCTTCATATCTATTCATTTATTTATTTGTTATTTAAATTTTAATTAAGTTCTTTGAGTTCAATATTTTCATTTTAAAACAGAATACAAAAAAAAAACAAAAAAGTAAATATCGACCTCAACAGTTTCAGCAAATAAATTTTAGATAAAGGAAAACTATAAGATACCAATCAACATATCTTAACTAAAATGAATCAACTTATATATTATCCATTCATATACTTTTAGGTGAAAAAATAGAAAAAAAAAAATAATACCGAAACGAAACGACAGCATATTGAACATGAAATCTAAATAAACATTATAACTAAACTATAAATAAATTTAAACATGTATACATTATACATTTTCTATATATTGAAACATATATTATATATATTTATCACTTAATCCCCATTACTTACCTTGATTAACAATAAATATACCAAATATAAAAAAAAAACAAAAAAAAATATATATTTTTGTATAAAATTTTAAGAAAACACAAACTTTTTAATAAAATACAACTATACTACATTTCATATTTATTTAATGTTTGAAACCTTTTTAAATAAACACAAAATGACAACTTTTACTATTTATTCGTTGTGCCGCATCACAGAGCAAGGAAGCCGGGATTCGCACCCTGGTAGCCCTTGATGATCAGGGAGGTGAGTCACTCTGGACACATTAAAAAAAATTACAAAACTTTATACTCATTTTAGATTTTTGTTTTCTCGTTATCATTTATATTTGTTTTTTTCTGTTCTGTAAACTTTTTCAGTTTGATTCTTTTTTTTGTATTTTCATTTTCTCTTTCTTTTTATTTATTTTCACTCCTTTCCGCCTCCCGAGATGATGTGTTGCTTGTGAGAAACAGTGTCTATTTTTTATTGTAAAATGATATGCTCGTACGTCAATATGATTTTCTGGTTTTTGGCAACGCACTTTAAGGTGGTTTTGCATTCAAGTACTTAAAAGTGTTTTGTTATTGGGATGATAGGGATGTCGAAGAAATGTAACAATGAATAGCTTTATTTGTTATTTGTGTGATAAAAAGAAATAAAAAGTTGGTGGGCAATTGAAATTCTTCCAATAACAAAAAACACATCTTAGGGATATTGTGAAAAGTGAATATTCATTTACCAACGTGTTTCAGCAAAAATTATATTTGTTGTGTTTTTGTAAAAAAATGTTTATATATTTGTATGTATGTAGATTGTGTTTAAATGTTTTGAAAACTTATTGCTGTTAAAGAGTAATTCTTTTGAGAAATGACAACCGGAAATGTATTTCTATAAATAATAATGGTGGCAGTAGGAAACTTGTTTTTTCTAGGAATTTGTTTGAGGCGTAGCAGCAGTATATATTTTAGGTAAAAAAATCAGTTCGCAGAACCATATCATATTGTCACAGAATAGAAAAAAAATGTGAAATCGAAGTACAAGAAATATAAAGTCAATATTTTTGTATGGTTAATCAGATTTGCATTGAAAATAACAGGAGAAGTTGCAGTTTGTTCTACACTCAAAACCAACAATGACTCATTCTGAGTTACTCCACCTAAAGTACATTCCTGTTCAACTGCAGAGTGTGAGGATAACAATATTTTCTTAGTAGCTTTCTGTTGCAACAGCTTTGCATTTTCTTTTCAAAGAAGTACTAAAATGAGACTTCACATAAGCTTCATAAAAATCTCGATTTTATGCACTTAGCCCACTACAATTGCAGTTCGTATTTACAAAATTTTATCGATAACGCAAATGTGTGGCGAATAATTTTAGTTTTCATCTGAGATCAGTATTGTTGCTGAAAGGGCTGCCTTTCAGATGAAGACAGACTACATCTCTCTCCTTGGAAACAAAAATCTTCTTGGAAATAAATGTTAAATGTCGCCTTTTTTGAGACACTATTAAATTAAAAGTAATCGGTCCAAATAGGATTTGATTGTTAATAAAGAAATATTCACACTCGACAAATTTATCGAAAAGGATAGTTAGAAAGAACTTTAAAAAATCGAGATTTTTAAATTATAAATTATTCTTCTTCTGTAATTAAGATGTGCGTTAAAATGCCTAATTTATTTCAAACAAAAAGGAATATTGTTTTATTTAAATTAAAAAAAATCCAAACCTTCCTGTCCTCTTCTTTAATTTATTATTATTTCATTTTGTAATTTATTTTAACATTTTCATTTAAGAAGTTTAAAATACCAACCTGTCATTAAGTATGAAATTCCTATTCATAACTTTCCACTACATACATTTATGCGTCTTGCAAATGGCTCTAATGGCTAAAAATAATGTTTTAGGATAACCTCTGGTTTGCGTACTTCCTACAACTATAATGCGAGACTTGAAGTCTTTTTGATTCACAATTCTACTTGGTGTGTGCGAATGAAAGGTGTTGGCAAGACATTTTATATGAAAACGTTTTCTTTCTTGTTTGTCTTACTACAAATTTATTTGAAATTAATACAAGATCAAAAATAAAATGCTACAGCTGCAAAAAAAAAAAAAAGAAATGACGAGGAAAATGTATTTTAGATCTAGAGACAATAATGTATGTTTGATTGCGTAAGAGATAGTACAGAGTCCAAATGCAAAGTTTGTAAGGTTCCACCAAAAAACAATACAAAAAAAAAAAAAACTAAAAAAATTTAAGTTCAGAAAAAAACAATGCTAAGAAACTTGTGATGTTTTTGTTTAGAGTACGGAAGTTGGAATGAGAAGCATCGTTATGCTGGATGAACAAGGAGGTAAGATTGTAAAGAAAACAAATTAAAAAAGAGTATTAAATGCAAAAGAGAGACTAAAGGAAAACAAAACATGAAACAAAATATATAACTTTTTTTGTGTAAAAGAAAACTAATCAACACAAAACAGTGAATCGTTTATTGCACAAATCTTTACAAACTAATTTTCAATGTGATGGTATTATGGTTTGAGGATTTTTAAATTCGGAAATAAAAAAAATCAATTTGATTATTTGTAATTGCGATTGGTATCTCGCAGAATAAACGACTAATGTTAACGTTAATAGTAACTGCCTTATTCCTGACCTGAGACTTTACGTATTCCAGAAAGAGGTGTGACATCGCACAATCAAGGCGGTCAATTTACTAAGCAAAATCTGAAATTAAGTGCTCACCAAAATCATTCATTAACAAGTTAAGTGTTCCATTCTTTATGAATTGTATCACAGTTTTGTTTAAACCACAGTTCACCGAGACCATTTGTTTAATTTCTGGAAGGACATAGTCGCTTAACATGGCGCTATAACGGTTACCATTAATTTGCCTCATTATGGTCTTCACATTCGTCCAAACATTTTTCACAGAAAGTTGACTTCTATGACTATGATAACTTGTTGAACGAACTGAACAAAAATGACAAAGCAGCTTCAAAGTAGTCATGCGTTATCTGTCTAAAAAAACCTATTTAAAATCAAACCTCACGATGAATAAATCGTTAAAATTTATAAATTGTGTCGATCGCGGTAGATGTGACCGAAGAAATTGTTATTTTTGTTGTTACTGTTGTTTGTTTTCTAAAAGAAGGCAATAAATGTACATTTTTGGATAATGTGTTTTATATTGATATACTATTTGCGCGGAGTTGCTTTTAAGTTGCAAATCAAGGTAACCCAAATCTAGAGCGAAGAAAATCTTTAAACATTAATGGAAGATCAGTAACGAACGCAGGAATTTCACAGTCTATTATTCCTAGATATTAATCATCGATGTTAATCTTTTTCTGAACTAGTACTGAAAGTATATATTACAATTCATCTTCACATGCTCTCAAACACTTTGAAGACTAGAATAGTTAATTGCGTTGTCTGCCGTAAAGATTCTTCTAAACGGTATGTCGGGACTCTTGAGTGCAATCTCTAATAAGCAGCTCAAATAATTATTTTTTAAGCGTTTGCTTTTGCGATTTTTTGTCAATGTTAAACTTTTTATGCACACAAAAATAAAATTTTACGAAAAAAAACTAATTTTTAAGTCGCTTTCTTTTGTTTCAAATTAAATGAAACATTTGAAATCCTGAAATATGGACAAACTTATAAAAACTAATAACCATCACATTGAAATTAAACTCGGCACATATTATTTACAACAGTGTTGCTCGGTTCGTGTCCTTATCCTCAAAAAAAAAAAAAGATTTCATCATATACACATACCCTAGCGAAATGTCCAATGTAAACAAAAAAAAACTCTTACATCCTTTTTGCCTTTAAACAAACAAATTACATTTTGTTTCATTAATCTATAAGAAAATTAAAAACACATATTTTTTTTTAAATTCAATAAACAATCAAAATAAATCTATATATTTATAAATAACTCTTTTCACTCCAACAAATCAACCAATGAAAATATCCAAATATATTATATATATACAAGAACAACACATCAACAGCAAAATATCCAACAAAATACCCATAACAACCGTCCAATCAGATCAGATTAAAAACTAGATAAATGCCAACAAATATATATATTAAAAGCAATCGCATAACTAAATAAGCCAAGAAAATATTTATGCCAATAAAACCAAATCAACTTTTCAAATCGCCCAACAAAATCGACAATAATACGCCCTATAAACTAAACTTACCCCAAAAAATCTATATATTTCAAATTAAATATATATGTAAAAATATAAAAAATACAAAATCATGCTCGTCTCTCAACCACACTCAGTCCGACATGTGAGTACAAGGAAGACAATAATTTTATCGTTTTTGTTTTCTGTTGTATATTTTATGTTTTGTTTCTATTTTTTTTGTTTTTGTTAGTTTTGAGTTAGATTCTGATTTTTGGTTCTTGAGTTTTACAATTAAAAAATAAAAAGCAGACGAGGCTTTGTTATACTTGTATACTATTAATGTATTTACATTTAAACTTGAAACAAAACAAAATGAGTAATACAAATTAGTTTTATTTTCTTTTGGAAACAATTTTTTTGTAACATTGATTTGGTCTTAATTTTTTTTTTACTGGTACAATATAGATTTCGTTTTAGAGTAGAAGCGTGTTTTTTATTTTCAAATGATTGTGTGAGGTTTGGAAATGTGGAGCTGCTACTGGAGATATTTTCTTAGAACCAATTATTCGAAAATATGTTTTATCGAATACATTTTATGAAAAATATAATTTATATTTTATAAACCAGATGTTTTTTTTTTTAAATAACTTTTTCTTGCCTGATTTTATACTTTTCGAAAAGTTTATCAATTATACATTTAAATTTTAGGTTGAGGTTACTTTTTTGGCAACAAGAATTTAAGACTTTTACATCGCGTTAAAAACACTACGGCGGACATTTTGTGCGTTTTCATCTAACGATATATGTATGTCGAGTTAAACAATGTTTGATAAAACATTTTTTTTTTAACTAAAAATAAGCTGTCAGAGAACAGTTGAACTTTGAGCAAACTCTGTTAGATGTATGGGATGTAATTTTACCTCCGTTTTGGAGAAAAATAGTAGGCTCATTATGGAAACAAACCGCTTCAAAAGTAAATCCACAAAGAACAGTAAGTTCATAATGAACTACTACGATATCCCATCTGTTTCCTCCATCCCTGCTTGCATTCATGTATAATGGTATATTATGAGGTAATTTTATTCTTTGTCGGAGGTATCGTTGAAAACATATGACAATCGGATCAAAAATTAAGATGGGAACAATAGGAGATATCTCCCGGTCCTTTAGCGCTTAGACTATTAAATCTGTTTACTTCGTAAGTTCATTACATTCTGAGATGATTGTTCGATGTTTGACAAAAAGACAGTTTTTATCGTAGTTTGTTGTGTGAGACGGCGTACCAGGATAAAGTTTGTTTTGTTTTTATACAAAACTTTTGAAAACTCAATAGCAGAATGAAGCACGGGCATAGTGAAACTCGAAAATTAAGGAATTTCGGAATTTGGTGAATTCGCTGTTCAAAATTCGTCTGCAATAGACCATAATAATTTCCTTTAGAATCTTATGACTGACAAACATGCTGAATACAAAACCTATTCTTTCTTCTATTCACTTGTTGCCAAAGTACAGATATTGCATCAGTGCCCTTATCGATCCAATATCATTTCCTCTGATATAATGTATTAAAGATAAACCTCGAAGTGCTTCCTTGTTGTTTTTGTAATAATTACTGCTTTCTAAATGAAGAATGAAATGAAAATTGCATTAATCTATGCAACTGTCCCGTTTTTGAATGTTGGAATAGATTATATTGCCACCCTGCGTGACCTTGGCTAAGGTTCCATCTATTTGATGTTGTTTTGCATTCAAATCTTTGGCTATCTTTCTTGGTCTATTTTAACTTCCCGCATGGATGTAAAAAATTTTGAGTAAAGTGAGGTATTTACTGTGATTGTCTATGCTTTGCTAAGACCCTTTCTCTTTTCAAGTTAAATTGATTTTTGTTTGCATGACAGGACTCTGATTTCACGGAGCATCTGGAATAAGCAAATGCCTTTAATGTTTATACTTGCTAGATTTGTCGACAGTAACAAAATAAAATGAATTCAGATGCAAATAAAAAAGTAACAGAAAAATAAAATCGTGTTCATAAGGTGAAACCAATTTAATACGAATTCTAATAAATTTTATCTTTGCTCATCTCTCATCTATACATAATGGACTCAAATAAAGACAGGTTAGGCTAAAGTCAACGTATGTCTGAGTGAACTAAATGTTGTCAGCCTATCATTAATGGATTACATAACATGATGTGAATCTATTGTGTTGCATGTAAACAAATACATTGGTTCTATGAAGTATCCCTTTCTTTTGCAGCTTACTATTACCTTGCCTACTCTTCGTACAGATGATATTTAAACACGTTAATTCAAAAGAAACGAAATTCTTCTCTAAAAACTGAAAAAATACATATAATATTTTTCGCGGAACACACAGAACAGTTTTAAAATAAACGTTTCTTATGTATAACAAGTTTCAGTTTTCCTTTCGAATATTATGCGTATAAAAGATACAGTGATGAACAGGAAATTTAAATACCTTTGGTATATTCATTTTTGTTTTACAATGGAATAAATTTTTTTTCAATGCAACTTCTATGTTTTTAGCAAGTTTTAGGCTTAAACGTTTTGTAACATAGTACCTTAAAGATAACTTAAAATCAGTAGCGTTTCCTTTCGCTGTCTCCTTATGAGCATAGAATAGATTACACTTAATTATTATTGAATTTATTCCTATAAATCGATTAATATATAGCCTACATAGCACTGCAACCGAAATTCTTCAAACAAAGAAAAAAACTCAAATTTTCAGGTTTGAGTTGTTCCTCAATTAACCGAGCCTAATTTTGCTTCATGGAATATATTCGCAGAGTTTTATATAAACACATGGTCTTATCAATAAATCACACAATTATATATCCGCCATTGCAGTTTAATGCTTCCTCCTATCTGTCGCCCAAATTGACAATGACTTTTCAACATAAACCGTCGGAACTACTTTCTGGCTAAGTCTTGTCGAGAGGGTCTTTTCAGTTCAGTAGCCTCTCTCACGAGGTGTAGCTATGACTGGCATTCCGTTCGTGTATTTTCTATTAATCATGCAGATGCTTGTGAAAAATATAACTTTGGCATTAGCTTTAAGTTTAAGGAAAATAGGAAATAACTGCATTCGAGCTAACTTTATGTAATTGCCCTTATTCATAAATTCACTGGCGGGATACCATCTACAAAAATCTAAAAATTCCAATTTTAACGGATTTTGAATTCGTTCGAAGTGAATAGCCCGTATTTCGGAAATATGAATTGAGTGTCACTACATTCTTAAATCCGATCGAATTCAATTTCCCCATACAAAGAACAAATTCTTTGCGGATTCATGTAGGGTTGTAAGTTTACGAACATCAGACACTCTTTTTTTGTGATATAATACAGAATTTATTACATTTTGACTGTTAAAGCCTAAGAAGTTGATTTTAGTTAACTGCTTTGAACAATTTTGTTTAAACACTTTTAATAAACTAACATTTAACATACCACAAAGATATCTGTGTACGTATTTAAATTCTTGTTCATCACTGTTTCTATACAATGCAGCCCAAAAATCATTACAAACTCTGAGATTTAACGTATTTTTAAATTTTCCATATTTTTTGATATTTATTTTGATATCTTGTTTTTTTGTTTAACTCTATAACAATACTATACTAAGCGCATGCAAAGAATGCAAGTTCACAAATTAACTATTTTTTAAATAAAAAAAAAATCTTTATGAAAAATATACCTAATTACTGATTCTTTTATTATTACACCATCGTTTCAAATTCGTTACTTATCTAGTTTACATACTTTACCTATTGTTTATAAATATAAATTATATTCGAAATCCTTTCACATAGACCTCTGCAAAACATTTTTACTCAATTTAAATAAAATCGAATATTTTCTCTCACTTTTAAATTAAAACAAATGAAACATACACACACCACCATTCTATGGCACACTTTCCTTTAACATTTTCCCTGTAAACTCATACGGTCTTAGTTTTCATAATTTCGAGAACAAAATTGTATACAGTAGAAGTTTATAGTTTTCAGTTAAGTAAAATCTGGAGCATCACAAAATACCTCTTTACCTAGCCCCCATTACTCTTTCTATCATTATCACCATAACCTTAGTCATACTCTTTCGTTTGGTTTCCAAAACATTTATGTTTTTGTAATACAAGCAAACTTAAAAATCAACTGTCTAGTTGTGAGTTTGTCTAATCGAAACAAAAAATTTTCTTCGTGTGATTGCTTGATAAACAGAGCAATTGGACCGCGTCGAGGAGGGTATGGATCAGATAAACACCATCATGAGAGAAGCCGAGAAGAACTTGAGTGGCATGGAAAAATGTTGCGGCATATGTGTGTTACCCTGCAATACGTATGAATTTTTACATATAACTAATTTTTACATAACTAACAAAAATGTATCCCAGTAGGAGTAAGTCGTTTAAGGAAGACGATGGAACTTGGAAGGGAAACGACGATGGAAAAGTTGTTAACAATCAGCCACAGCGTGTGATGGACGATCGTAGTGGATTGATGCCTCAGGCTGGCTACATTGGAAGGCAATTTAAGCAAATATGTGTTAGATGAGTCAATCCATTAGAATAAGATTTCTGAACACTGAATTTGCGACAGTCTCTATATCAGCAACCAAAAAAAAAAACCTTTAAGATGTTAAACAGCATAAGGGCAATGTCAGAAAGTTTTTTTTTTATTTTTTTTTATGTAACAAGTAGAGGGATAGGGATAGAATCTTAAAATCCGATATCCCGAATTTGCGGAAACCTGAAAATACCAATAATTTCGAAAATCCAAAATATTGTCCTACTCTCGGTATAAACCAATAAAACTAAACGACCAACAAGATGGAATTCTTGGTTTATATCCGTTTTCTTACAATCACAAATAGGTTGAAAAATTGTCGTCAAAAACTTCTATCGATAAGTAAAAAATAATTTAGACAAATTTCTGCCAAAATGTGGATTTTTAAAATTGTCTTTTTCAAAACAAGTACTAGTCTTAGAACGATGCTAGTCGATTGACTTAAAAATTAAATGTAGCTCTTCATAAATGTCACCATGTCCGTTCCGCAAATAAGCATTCATGACCCGAAAATTATGTAAAAGAGCTCTACCGATAAGTGAACAACAACTCTCGAAAAGAAGTCTTCAAAACTGGATCTTAATATATTTAAAAGCATTTTAAGTGAGTATACTGCTGCATTTTTAAAAAGTCAGTATTAATTAGTACATTACCAAAATACTTACTTATAAAACGATGGAATGTGAAAATGGTGAAATACCCACGGATGAGTATGTATAGGGGGCTGATGCTCCTCTGCAATACTCCATTACTGTCACATACTTCCGATGAAGGTGATAAAAGTTTTCAGTATTTGAGCCGACATCGACAATTTGAACAACACTTTAACTTAACCTGGTAGTAAAAGGGATGTTTAAGGCGGCAAGAAGCTCTCTCAACATAAGTACCCTACGGCCGGACTTTTAAAATCGTCATTTCCTTTTTCCTTTCTCGGTCAAATGCCCGAAAGTTGTCTTTCGAAAAAAAAAAAAACAAAATTGTACGTCAATTTAAAAAGTAATTTTTGCTTTATTTTATTTCAAAGTTCTTTACCGCTAAAAGACTCACTCTTTTGCAGACATTGGTTGACAAAAGCTAGGATTCCACGAACTATTTTCGCAGTTTAATTCAATGTCTTAAATGCAGTAATAGAAAACAAAACATACACGTAAAAGGGGTGTGCTGGCTTCTCTACTACCTTAAGAGAAGGTCAATTGTCGCAGATTATTATTCTTTGTGTATTCCGTGATGTTTCAGGGGGTCGTCTAAGATATATGCGATTTTTGTCATACGACTTTTTAGTGCTAAAAAAGCCTTAGCTGGAAAGTGATCTTCATTTCAAAATGTTAGCTAATGATTTCGCAGAATTTTCAATAGTTCTTATGATTGGATTGAATCAACAAAAATAAGAGCTTTTGAGCATCTAAGTTGATTTTATTTCGCCTTACAGAATCACAAACGACGCACGAGAAGACGAGATGGAGGAAAACATGGGACAAGTGAATACAATGATAGGTAATCTCCGAAATATGGCACTCGATATGGGCTCAGAAGTAGAGAACCAGAACAGGCAGATTGACAGAATCAACCACAAGGTAACTTATCACATTCTAATACAACTCGTTTAACCATTGATACTAACCCAAAACTAACACCATCATTATTATTTCACTTTGTCAATGCCTATTACCGTATGCAGGGTGAATCCAACGAAGCCAGAATAGCAGTGGCAAACCAGAGAGCTCACCAGCTTCTCAAATAAATACTTACTCAATATTTTGTTGTCCTAAATTTAACCAAAAAAAAACCAAAAAGAAATCAATATTTATTCCAGTTTTTATTCAAGCATTACGTATAACTTATATGTATGTTATATTTTTGTCGGTTTTTATAAGTAAATATTTATATTCAAGGTGAAATTAAATTGATAACATAATATATGTCGGTAGGTTTTTGGTCTCATACTGCTGTAATGAACAAACAAAAAAAACAAAAAAACTAAAACCCAAACCAAAAAACATAATTAAATATGAACGTCTCCCTTAAAAAGGACACAAGAAAATCCTAGGATAGGGACAGAGAAAACAGCATTCATCACTTTTGAAGAAATCGAATATGATACTGAGAAATTGTATATGTGAATTATTGTTTCTAGTATCATTTTTACATCATTTTGTTATTCGTTTATTTGCATAGAAGCGCATGTAGCAAAATGTTTGAAAGCTTTGTTTGACCAAAAGGAGAGCATCTTCTTAAACTGTTAGGAGTTGTGTTTTTTGTTAAATTTTTCGGTTTACATCCGCTGAGGTATACACTCTAAAGGTTGAGAAAGAATTAACACACACACAAAGAGTATTTGTTTTTTAAGAGATCCCTAGGCAAATGATGACAAGCGGTGTGGTTAGATTTTTGTTTCTATTAGTTTTCTGACTGTAATTAAACGACCGCTTGACGTAGATCCTTGACAGCAGATGCTCATTGACGACTATGGCTTAAGATCGAATGTTTCACAAATTTGAGGAAATAAGTTCAATAAATTTTGCGTACTGTGGTTGAAAGCATACTTCTCATAGTGATGCCATATGCATGCCCACAACAAAAAGAGTGGAACGTGTACAGTAGAACAAAAATGGAGATGCAGACAAATTCCGATAAATTGAAAAAAATAATATTACACTCGTTTCTGTCTTTACAAAATAGACTACACGTCTTTAAGTATCTAAAGGGATGCCAGTTTTTCGTTTCAGGTCTTCTTGGCTCATTGTGACACTGTGTATATAAGCTACAGCCAAAACACAAGATCAACCTGTATTCTTCATTTTGTCAGTCGAGTTCCTTAATGCAACAAATGTCATCCAGCTTGTGCATGCTATTGGACATTTATTCGTAATGAGAGAGTATATTAGGAGCAGAGGGATTAGATTACGTATAAACTCTCGTTCAGCAACTTCTGCAGAACAACCGAGCTAAATATATTCCTTAATGACGCATATTGTGTTTTTGGATGCAGCAATTCCAAATATGAAAATCTAACCTTTTGCTAAAGCATATGTGCAAAAATGGATTATGTACTATATTTGAAACAAACGTGTTTCAATCGATGTACTTTCCCTGTATTGCATACAATTATCTTTTACAAAGGTATTTGTGTACATATTTTTAAAAAAACTACAAGAGTTAGAGATACTCGTCATCTCGTTGGACTTGAATGACAAAATATCTCACTTTACAGCGAGATGGTTGCAAGATAGAAAGAATTTGCACACCTCCGCAACTTAGGGGAAAAAAAAGTACAGGTTCGTTATTCCAGCCAAGATTGGGATGTTGTCGCCTTTAGTGTGTTCTCAATTTTAACCAAAAGTGTAAACTAAAGCGTTTGAAAACTTAGCAAAAGAAACAATTTTAAACAGAATGATCACAATTTCGTTTTTTGATTTGATCTCGCAATTGGAAGTACAAGATAACAATGCAATTTAAATAAAACTATGATAATAATTAGGTGCAATTGATAAAAAAACACTACGTTAGAATTTTTAAAGTGATCTGAGCTTCCATTGCACATTAAAGCTTTTAAGTTCTTGTTACTTCTGATTTTGTCTTAGACTAGACGGTATTTCGAAACAAAGAAACCTAGTAAAAATAAAATAAAACTGAAAATTAAATTTTTATCATACTTAAATTATTGAAATAAAAAACAAACAAAAAAACAGAACATATTTAACGAGTTGTCTGTTAGGAATATTTAAAATCAACATTTTTGTATTTATATATATATTCAAGTAGACAATATATATTTTTAAAAAAAAATCCAAAATGAACATTATATGCACTATGCGTGAAAAGCGTAACATTTAAAAAAGATGATAAACAGAAAAAAGTATTTATATATATTTTATCTTGCTGAAAGCGGTAAAGGAAAAAAATTATAATATATTATTACATTTTATTAAAACAAAAAAATATATAATACAAAACATGGCGAATTATTTTCGGACCAACAGCGTATGTGACCAAGTTGTTCCTCTTTTTTTTCTTTTCTCTCAGCTTATCTTGGTTTATTTTTGTTTCGTGTTGTTTTTCTTTAATTTTTTTAAAGCTATACAAAGTTACCAGAGAAATGCGAATATAATATATGAAATTTGCATTCCTAAATGGCCTTTGTGTTAGGAATATATATATATTAACATACAAGTAAAAAAGTTAATAAAAAAAATAAAAATACGGATTTATTCGCTGTTTGAATTGATTTTGTGTTTCTTTAGAAGAAGCTTTTTTTAATGTTAATTCAAAACTGAATGAACAAGCAATAACTAATAATGCCTTAAATATTGTGAATAAATACGTAGCCTATATCCCTTTGCCTATATAACTAACACATGTCAACAGTTTGTGTAGCTTTAAACTTACTTATCTTTTGTTTTCATTTTATATTAGTTTCCTTTTTATATTTTTATGTGTTTTAATTGTTTTTATTTTGTTTTTCTTTTCGTTTTTTTATTTCTTTTTTTATTAAAGGGTGACAAGAATAATATACGAATTGACGGGGCAAATAAGCGGGCTAACGAACTTTTGAAACAATAAGCGTTGACCGTGTTCTAGACAAAGTAATACTATCACAATTTTTGTTTTGTATAAATTCATAGATCTTAAAATAAATTATTAAAGCCTAATTTGTAATACTCTTTAAACATCGTTTCTTTTTGTATTAAAAATGTAACTGAAAAAAAAATTGGATTAAAACGGAGAAAGAAAACATAGTAGCTATGCCTGTAGCAATTTGTATTCCCATTTGTGTTTAAGCTTCGTTGCCTTTTTTCCAGATTTGTTACCCATTTTGTGATTTGTTATCGTTTTGAATTGACGAAAAAAAGAGCAATAATATTTTTGAGAAGAATGTCACAGAAAAATATATAAAGATAGAATATGAAAGGGGTTACGCAATAAGGTCAGTAAGTGATTGTAGAAATATACTTTCGAAATCAAAAATTTTGATTAAGAGGTCATTCATCAACTACCCAGTAGTGTTTCGAAAGACTTTTAATTTCAACTGGACGAAGATTTGAATGATATACAAAAATATGTCCTCTCTAGTATGTGCCTTAATTATGACTCAATAGTCCATCTTCGCTTTTTTGACAGTCTATCTAAACATAGTGGTAACTTTGTTTTTATTTTTAATTTTGTGTTTGAATAAGAAGTTGTCTATGCAAAACTGAAGTCTTCGAAAATAATTGAGAATATTTCTATTTTTATCCCGCCAAGAGAAGGTAACTATCCCAAATGAAATATATACGTTTACATATTTTTCTATTTTTTAAATAGTTTTCTTAGTAAAGCTGATGCAGGTTTTTTAGGATCATTTAATGTGTGCTTTAGGTAACTGGTCTGTTTTTGGAGAGGAAATTAAATTGTTTCACTTTTGTCCAAACAACAACAGCTGTATACATTTTTTATTATAAATATTTGAGATTTTAATTTGATTCTTAAAAAAGTAGAAGATAAAGTTTAAATCATTATCTTGAAAATGATCTGATTTCCGTTAAAAGAAATCACATCTCAGATTGTTAATTGATGCATCTATGTCGATTTAACGAAGTTGCAATTTTGCACAAGAAAATTCTTGTGCACTGCAAGAACCTTTTTAAGTCTCTAAAGAGATTAAAGACTTTAAGAACATCATCAACTTTACATCATGCACAAACAATGTAATTAAAAAATTCCAGCCGTTTCCGTCAAAAAATGGGTGGAAACTTCAAAATGTGTATAAGGCTGAATTATTATGTTATAGAGTTTTGTTGGCAGCAAAAAATATCTGCAATTAATAAAAAAAAAATACAAAAGCAGGTGTTAAGATCATTGAAGTTAACATGCTAGAAGGGCCATTTACATGAGGACTGTCTTCCTATTTTCCTCTACTTTGCGAAAATCTCGCTCTTCATCTAGCGAATTTTCTTATCCTGAGTCTTTAAGAGAGTACAGTAAAAAAGAAGCTTATTCGGACAGACCTAATTCTATTAGTTGCAGCTACGATAGCTCCTCAGAGTTTTTCTTTTATTCCTTAGTAACAACAGTAATCTTATGCTGGGATTCTCAAAGGTTTTGAACAATTTTGTCTCTTATATTCCTTCTATTCCATATTTTGACTCAATTCTTTCGCGTAGAATTTTACGAACCGTATACATTTGCTCATACATTTGGCAGAGATGATAACTATTTTCTTCTTGTTTTTTGTTGAATAAATGTTAAATTTGAGTTTATTAAAACGAAATTAAAAAGAAATCTGTGTTTGTGAAAGGAATTTTTAAATGTTATCTATGAAATGCTGTTAACGAGTAATTATTGGAAACAAGCTAAATATATAAATTTTTTTAATTAAAGCAAAATCTAGGCTGTATACTGATTGATTGATTCATTGGCACTTTCTTCTTTTTTTCTTATCTTCCACAAAATGCCCAAGTTCTGTCTCAACTCTCTTGAGAATGTATTTTCTAATTAATAACAGTTATGTGGCATTCACTTCTTAGAGCAAATTTTGTTTTTTATATTTTCTCTATTCTGTTATTATTGATAAATTAACTTATGTTTGGGAGTTTTTTTTTGGTTAATTTTTCTTTCATTTTATTCATCGAAGTTATACACATAAATTCAATGGAATATATAGGAATATACAAATACATATATATTTACACAAGATACAATACTTACCGGCGTGCATTAAATTGTAAAAAATCACAAAATATCTTTAGCCCATGACTTGTTAGGATACAGATCTGTATATAAAATGAATTAGCATTCAGGAGATTCAAGGCAGAAAACAAATTCGCAACAAACTGTAACCACCTTAAAAAATGAAAATATAAACAACAAATAAACTGTGTAACTTTAAAGTATCTCATATATTTTGTCTGTAAAAACTTCTAGATATTGCAATGCAAATGCATATAAAAATATTGTAGACATTTATTCAATAGAAAAGAAAGGAAATGAACATATTTACATAAATATAGAAATATGCAAAAGGATAATAGCTACACTTGTGAAATGTATTTTTTCATCTACATAGAACTACACGAACAATGAATATACAAATAATACTTTTAATCGCATACAATCAGAAACCAGGATGAGAGAGAGAGAGAGAGTGGGGCGATAAATTACGCCGAAACACGCAGAGCTCTGAAGGGCCTTGGCGTGTTAGTTGTTTGTACGGATTTCCCCTGGTTTGGCACAATATCTTTTTTATCCCACAATTGGAGAATTGTTTTTGATTTGCGGGAAAGATTTGTGTTAAGATTTTTAAAGAAGGTTGAGTGTGACTTTTATCACCTTTGACACAGAGATACTGAGTTCCTTTTCAAATGGACAGACGGAATCTGTGGGGGGCCTGTGCACACGAGGCAACGTCCTTTATCGCACTCAAAATGGCGAGCTGCCAAGGCTATCCTCGTTCGTGCATAGGTCAAATTGACATACAGCCTCCCCGTGGTGCCCCCTGGATAACCATGACAGCATCCGTTGTGTGATGAACCAATGTATGCAGCGACTGACCTACCAGTTTGTAGGTTGTTGAGGCAACTGAGTAATAAAGCCCTCTCTCGAAGGACTAAGCTTGCTTTACATAGCACCTTAATCATTCCAGTCCTACTTTACGGCTCGGAAACCCGGACATTACTTAAAGCAGATGAGGAAGTCGTTAGTCTTTTCGAGAAAAAAGTTTTGGAACTGTTTGAGTTGATGACATTTGGAGGAGAAGATTTAACCACGAACTGTATGGGCTGTACAGCGACATGCGCCTAGTCAAGCGTCTCCGGATACAACGCTTAAGATGGCTAGGCCATGTAGAGCGTATGGACAACACTGCTCCGGCCCGAAAAGTCTTCGAATCTGAACCATTGGGACAACGCAACAGAGGACGGCCCAGACTAAGGTAGCGCACTCAAGTGGAGAAGGACCTCAACCAACTTGAAGTGTGCAGCTGTCGGCAGCTGGCGAAAGACCGTGCTGGCTGGAGAGGCATGTTGGTTAAGGCCTATGTCCACCACGGACTATAGCGCCACAAGGAGAAAAAGAAGACGGAATCTGTGAAATATTGCCCCAGTACATAAGCATTAAGTGATTTTTTTTTTTGTATTGTCTATAGAACTTGTATGTAATATCATTGAGTACAGATTCAAATTCTTCAGTCTTAATTCATTGACCGCAAATTTGCGGCCAATTCGTGTGTTGTTGGACCTTGTTGAGATTAAGATCCAATTTTCTGATGAATTTGTTAAAATTCTATCAAACATTTTATTGCAGTATATCATTAGGCTCTTCAGACTGCTGAGGCGTGACTGCTGACGTTTCTTGTGTCATTGACATCTGAATTTATCTTTTGATGAAAACAATTTTTTCAAAGAAAAATACAAAAACTTGCAGATAATATCAAAAAAAAGTTACAATAGGAAAGGCAGAAATGAACACTTAAACCAAAATATACATATATATACAGGTCACTTGCTGCGATGGATCATAAAGATTTTCAATTTTTTTTAATGCTCTTCGAGTTCCATGTGAAATGTTCGATAATTTTCCCATCAAATTAAGTTTCAAAACAAGAATACGACTTCTGTTGAATTTTAAACTGGCCATAATTTACACAGAGCTTACTCCTTAGTTTCTAATCACACCACATAAGCTATTTCACTGTACTTCATTCAATATAAAAACACTTTTAAGGTGCATATTTGAACATTAAAGCCACTAACGACGGTAATTAAGTTTAATGTTAGTGTACAATATACATACTCCGTAACTCACACAACCGAGTTGGATTTGTTTTATTTAATTTATCACCAAATTCACATCAAAGAATTGTATTATCAACCCATGGTTATAAAAAAATCGTCTTTAGTTTTAAGCAAATGCAAGCTAATAAGCGAATGTAATTTTTTCATTTATTTGTTTAGTGAAATTTTTTATATTTATGAAAAAAAAACAAACATCTTTAAATTAAATATATTGTATCTCCAAATTGAGTATTCCTCAACTGACGCGATCATGTTTCCCTCACATTCGAATTGAAAATAAAAGGTGCATACGAGTACAACATGTGTCGTAAGAGAACCTTTAAAATGATTAAACCGATAAGCATGTCGGCTTTATTTTTACGAAAATTCAGCAATATCTTTACTACGTTGTTATTATTAAAAAAAGCAACATTTCGCGAGAAAAATAAGTTATAAAGAAATCTTAATAACGAGAAATCGTAAATTTTAGAATGCTTGTTAAATAGTTTTAAATTTATTATACATCAATTTTAAATTTCATAGATATATGCATATGGTATATATGTATATGTATGGTCAGTAGTGGTGTCACTAAATTAATTAGTACCTACTTACTAGAACGTAAGCATAATGAACAAAATAATACAAACAATATGTTTAATTTTAAACCTACAAGCCATAAACAAATATATATACATATATGTATATTTAATGAGGTATTATTAAATTTAATTGATATAAATAAATTGTATGCATACATATATACACGTATATATATATTATTCTACTAACCGAATTCTCTGTGTCTTTTTATTATCTTTTGAACATTAACAAAAAAAAAAACCTCAAGCAAATTATGGCATACATTTAAATCCATGTTAATATTGTGTCATATTTTAAACTAAAACAATTCAAAACAAAAAAGTGATAACACGAGTAAATAAAAAAACAAAAATTCCATGAAAACAATGATCAAAAAGGAGAGTACGACAAAACAAATTCATAAATGTCATTTGTATCCGCTAAATCATCATTATTGAATTAATACTTATACATTTAAAGTGATATAAATTATAATTGAATAATATTATAAATAAAAAACAACAAAAACAAAATAAAACATGGTTTTGTGTTCTGACTTATGTCTGTCAAATTTAAAAGAAAATTACGTTGTTATAATTTAGATCAGTCTAAACTGGAATACTCTAATGAACTTGACACATCTCATAACGAAAGATAAACAAAAGATTATTGAACAATGGCAGCTGATAGTTGCGTTAATTTGACCACGCACGCAATTACAGAATTCATGTCATGATCATTGGGAGTAAACGCTTCGCCACGTCTAATTAAGCATATTGATCGCCATCTCAGTCGAGCTTCCATTCGATTATTTTCTATGTCTTCGAATTACTGTCTATGTGCAAAGGAAATAACTTGACAAAGCCAAATTTATTCCAACTTAAATTAGAGTAAAGACATGCTTAAAGATCGAACAGTTCAATATCCAAGGGCCAACTGCTTTGTGCCACGACTTCTTGTCAGTTTCCAAATCCACAATATTGAATGTACTCAACTGGAAAAAGGGGGAAGCTTTTTATGCATTTAGATTGAATTTTATTAATGCTATGAGCATGATTGATAGCTGTCTAATCGAATCTTTATCCCCAAAAAATCTATTCCATCACAATGTGAACACCATTCTCGGTAGGACGACCATGAAATTGTCAAAGCATGGTGAACATTGCTTTTTATGAAACGCATTTCACAGAACCGGGTCCTTGGAGAATTAAAGGATTTGCCGTTGGAAATCCGGTATCATTCCAATATTTGTTCAGAAAAAAAACGTGTCAAACATCTCTGCAACTCAAAAACACATCACGGTACACCCATACAACAGCTACTTGCGAAATAACAATGATAGCATGTACAACATGAGTGGAACACGTTATTTATATGTAGGAAAGTTCTTCAGAATAAGTGTCATCAAACTAGGCAGTAATGGAACCGCTTAGGAAAGGCAAACTAGTAGCACCTTTCGTAATCTACTCCTTTATCTTTATTGCGCAGACTTTTTCACTAAACGATCCGATAACTTCGAACTGGAAGCGAATGCGTTATGTTCATTCGTTAAACTTCTAAGCTGAAAATTTCAATTATTGGTTTCTAAATTAAGAAAGTACATTGGTATCTTTTATACATACGATATATTATGTATGTAATTGTTGTTGCTAACATGTTGAAGAAAGTTAAATAAATGCCTGTCCGTCCATTATGTCTACCACATTCATAAGATTTCGTACATAGACACAGAGGAATTTGTCGTAACGATTATGATAAGATAGCTTAATAAATCTACTATGATGGGAACCTCCGCATTTAGACGATTCAATTGACATTGATGGCGGCAATACAAATGTTCTCTGTGACTTTGGTGACATCTGGAGAGATCTGCTGAACCCAAGCACCTGGTATTGCAAAAACTTAGAGACGTCTTTGTCATGTGAAAGTGGCATGCAAAATCTTTTATAACGAGCTTCCTTAACACACTCGTTTCGTATGAAGACCCCAAATTGTCCTTTTCGTCATCATTGGGCATTGGAGACCTTATGTGTAACGAAGTTGATCAGAAGGATATGTTTTTTTTTCAAACAACTTTCCCTGCGTGGTGTAATGATTCAGGCAAATGAACGAGGTGTTAATCAAACGGACACGCAATCACCTCGGGTCTTTGTGTTGGTTAAGGAGGGGACTTTCTTTAGACTCTAAAAAAAAGAAAATATTCTTTTTTTCTTTGCATAAATTCGAAACTTTCTGTAATTTCTTTTTTTTGACGCCATTGAATTGTCAAAATATACATTACATCACCGCAAGTTTTTGAATAGCATTCAATCATCAGCGATAAGATAGACCTCTTACAAGGGGGCCAAAATAGAACAACATCTAATTAGAAATGTGTTTCTTCGCTTATTACTTACTAAGAACTGCGACATTATTTTTAGACGTTCGTTTTCTGTCTGCAAGACAAGTAGATTGGAAAAGTACGTGAGTACATTTAGCCTCGTTTTACCAATGACATTGATACAAGTCTCTCTTTGGGCTCTAATCAAAACTTAAAATTTAACTAGTATGCGATTTTTGGTTGGCGACAGGCTGAAAGCCTACCACATTACAAAAACAAATAAGCATTGTTTGACATTTGATCACAATTTATATCAAGTATTTGTTATAAGAGACATGAGTCTTTAGTCCCTTTCGTCCCTTAAAATGTTTGAAAGCTCATTGTTGGTGTAACAAATCTGAAGAATGTGAGCTCCTCGTGTTTTCCCTCTTAGGTAAAGTTTACTTTTTTATATTTTAATCGTTCTTTGAAAACTCACTTTTCATCGCGACTTCAAATAGAACTAGTACATTAGCAAAAATTTAATAATAATTGAGTGGTACTACAGCCCACAAGGGACCAGGGCCTAGCTTCTACAACAACTACTCCTGTTGTGCGTGCTACTGTTCTCTCACTAGTAGAAGGGACCGTTTTTTGCCGTCTCCGAACGGAGAGATTTGAGAAGCTTTTTATTGACAATTGATACTCTTTGAGTGTTGTCAGCAACTCGAAAGAGGTGGTGCCGTTAAAAAGGGTGAGGTGTCCCGTCCGGGAACGTAGACTTTCTGCGTGGCGGTCGACGCTCTTACCACTACGCCACGGCGACCATATTAGCAAAAATGCATTAATATATTAGTTGGACGACTGGAAACCATTTAAACTGGCATTTCTATTTGAATACCAATAGGTAAGAGAATTATATTTACTTTAATTCAGTTTGTAGTTGAAAAATTTGGAAAGCAAAAAAGAAACTTATAGTTAAAGGGCGATCCTAAAATTACTTTCGGCGGGAACAGGATTCAATTCTCAAGTTCACAATCAAACAATTGATCTCAATTGAAGAATCTTATTTAATTTATTTATATTTAAAACGGAAAAGCTACAAACACTTTCGTCTTAACATTAGCATCATTTTTGTAATCCGTTTTTAATATTTCAAAAGTGTTCGAGAAGCAAAACTTAACTGCACCTATTGAGTTCGAAGCTCTGCAACTCTAACGTGAGTGCACTTATGGAAACGTTTTCCTTTTTCCACAATTTTTTCTAGTGCCGTAAATTTTTCGAATTTTTTCGCGTTAGGAATTATGGATTTCGCAACACTCTTAAGTGTAGGTAATCTTGTACTCTATCTGAGGAATGACTCTCTATTTTTCTACAGAATTCCTATCGGGCGTAACATCATTTGTCACAACATTGAGTGCTTCTGTCTTATTTTATAATGCTAACTCGTTCTCCTTTTCCGTACTTTTGCTCTTGCAAAAGCTCTCTCCTCCCAGAGGAGAGTTCATTCGAGCTTTTTTTGACAAAAAGAAACCTCACTCCGTTTGAAGAATTCCAGTAGAATGTTCACAAAACTCTGAATATTTCTTTCCCACAGTCCAGGTAAGGCATTTGCTAGCTAAGAATACACAAGGGAGTATATGCTGTCATAGAGGAACGTCGATGACAACATTTAAATTATTAAATAGCAAAACCTTCAAGCATAAGCATCAAAAACTGTGAAGTCACGGGGACATTTTGTTTCAGTAAATTTTAGGAGTTGAGTGCATACTAATTGATGATAAGGTCCGACTTCCTGTTAGAGAAACCAAGAGAAAGGTGGACTTGAAAATTCACCGACCACAGCCACTTATTGCCTTAATCGCTTTTCATTTGTTTGTATAGATAAATAGTGATTAGCTCCTGAAAGTCAATAAATTCACTATCAGTGCCCTAATCACAATCATATCAGTCTCCAGAAGTAATAACAATTAAATGCGAATTAAACTAAACTTCTTCAGCTACAACCACACGAAAACTCTCGCAAAGCGAACTGGCGATGACGCCGCCCGCGCCGCCGCCGCTGAAGACAATCGGCAGTTATCACTCGTAATTATTGGTTTGCCGACGAATATGTGTGCAGCCCGATACAGATCTAAACAGATAAAACAAAACAAAAACCGACAACAGCAACACGAACCCTGGAAATTGGTTTATCTTCTCATAAAAATGAATCGTTTGGATGCCCTCTCCTTTCCATGCAAGAAAGGTGCTTATCGTAAGTCAAACTCAACTCACGTCTCGTTCATCACGTCACGTCACCCGTCACTGTTGTGGACTTTATCAAGTCGAAGTGAACTCATTCGCGGTTACACGCGCATCCACTATTTTAGTTGCTTCTAAACCGCGTTCGAGATCGGAGCCGGTAACGCTGTGTGAAGTGAATTTCTGCTTGAAGGCATACAGCGAGTGCATTGACAATGCATTTGAGATACTTTGCAATTTTAGTGATAGTGATTATCGGGAGTGCTCGAAGTGCGGCGGAGAGCGTTCGTGAGATTGAATTGACGTCGGGATGGTCGTTAAGGAATCAGAATGGCTGTGAGTATCTCCCGCTGCCTCCCCATATGACATTTGAAATCGTCTACTGAAAGCATATGGAACGCACAGCATGACAGTTTGTTTATCTATTGATGAATTGTCTACGCCAGTGCCGGAATATAGTCGTTTGTCGTTCCGCACGGGTAAGGGGCTGCCGACAATGAGGTGGGTGACGAGATAGGAATACAGTTTCACCGAAAATAAAGCTCTGAATGGAATTTTATATGGGGGCTCTGTTCTGAAACCCTTCAACCGAGAATTAGGTCACAAGGTCACTGAAGAGGTAGTGCCCTACGTGTGACCTACGAGAGCACTGATCCACATGGATTTGTTCAGGGTCCAACGCGATGACTTTGTGATGTATTATGGAAGGTAACGCATTTTATAGAGGGTGAATGACTTGACTGGAGATGTTGGATCAGTCACACCTGCGCATTCATTGAACCGGTGAATCTATATTCAGTGCATGAGAACGAACCAATTAGACGGAGTGTGCTAACGTCTCTTTCAGTTATTTCCTCGGCAGGAATGATTGGGAAAAGAAGTTAGTCAGGCGGAATTACCGTGATTAATAAACAAAACTATTTCTGTATACTGAAATGAGAAGAGAATGACATTTTCATTTTTTTAATTTTACTGCTGAATCGTAAATAAAATTGTGTTTCTGGCGTTCATAACAGCCAGCCAATTTGGGTGAAAAGTAATTGCGGTTAATTTAACTCCTTTGATCATTGTAGAGTTTTTGTTCAGATGTACGATATCTTTGTTATGGATGAATATGAAAACAATTGTATGTCCCTAAATAATTGATTCATTAAAAACGTTTAACTTTGGAAGAATTACAATATGGCAGTGGTTATCGCAAACTTTCCGAGACAGTTATTTATTTCACATATTCCAAGTGGATACTTGAGTTTGTTATTCTAATCGCAGACGAAGCAGTTACATCATTAAAGTACTATGATTCGTCCACATTGACCTGATTCGAGACCCAACAGCTGCGCCCTTCTTAGATTTTAAAGGTTTATTTTTCATAAACATAGCCTAATTCTAATTTCTATCTGTCAACTGTCAAACTGCATGAATTGCGTCACTCAATAAGTCCCGGGACATATAGGATTAACCTAAAAATTAATATTAAATGAATATATTCTGTCAGTGACGCCCCCTTTATGCCCCGGGGCTTATTGTTTATAATATACGTTCAAAGAAAAAAACACAAGGCCTAGTAACCTCGTAGATCCACGATTATAACTGAAAAAAAAAATGTTTCTTACAACTACATCTGAAGTGACAATACTTTCACGGTTTGATAAAATTTTGTCAAGTTATAACTTGGCTCCGTCTGGGCTCCAATTGAACTAAGCTACTGGGACACTGGGAAATAAAATATATTCGCACTCCGGAACTATGAAATAATGGGGACACTTGATTTAAACAAATTAGTTTTACTCTCTTAAATTCAATAAATACCCTTGAAAAAATGCGAAACCAAAAATGAATATATCTGGAACTTGTGCCATCCCAAATTGATTAATGAATTAATTCGCATACTTACATACATACAGACCAGTTATCTGGCGCATTCTTTCTTACAGAACTCTGTCGCTAGGTTTGAAGAGCATTGATGAAAAACCATGCGAGACTCCGTCTGATTTTTCCTAGACTAGGCTTTTCGGTATCCTTTAAGTGAGAGATAAAGAGAGACATTTTCTTCAGGCATAAAGATTGCATATTTATTCTCCTTACATCCGCTATTACACTGTGGTCTGTAGCCAGTGCTTCATTTTGGATGACTGAGTAACAAGCGTCTCTCGTTGGGAAGACTTTCCTTGAATATAAATACAAATGCTCTCTTTGCTGCTTGAAACAGAATCTTGACATTGGATAATCGGACCCTTAATTGTGCTGCAATTAGAAAATGCCTGAATATTTTTACATGGTAGATGTGGATAGTGGTTTAACCATCCGGTGACAGAAGAGCGATTATTTTAACGGGATCATCTACCTTGAGGTGGCTTATATCACGGGGATAATTTTCCGAAGAGCTGCAAGAAACGTAAAACTAGAGTAGCCGCTTCAGTTATCCAAATTCCAAACTAGATCCAGTTTGAGGATCGATCCATCTATCTTGTTGGGTAGCGAGGTCTTTCTATCAACTCTGCCGTTCTTTGAACCACAGTACCCGGTTGGAATGCAGTTCCACACTGAGTAAAAAATGTTTCCATAACCACATGATTTAATTAGGTTAACAATCTTCCGCAATAAAAAGATCTCAACACTTTCATCGGGGATCCCGACATCATCGTGAAGGGAATGCTGTCCGATCACTCTGCAAAAGCTGCTTACCAAATTTGACATTAAAGAAAGCGTATTACGGCAGGCTCTGTAAGCTGTGTCTAAGGAGTCATAAAACCTCAACCGCTTTTGAAGAAAAAAATCGTGTGTATGTACTTTTTTTGGTTTATTTAAGTATCCTTTGTTATTTGAGACATTTGACCAAGTTATAAGTAAACAATTTTCTCTCAACGAAAATAAGAACAAAAATATTATTTCACTAAATTTGAGGCGGTACCAAACAGAAAGACTGGACGATTAGTAGGTTGTAGAGGTCTGAAATTATTCACCAACGGCAAGCCCCTCGAATCTTTTAAGTTCCACAGCTCTATTAACTGTAAAGAAAAAATCCAGCAATAGGAAAAGCGGGGTTCAAGGACTTAATACAAACTTACACCCTCGTATGGAATTTCTAAGGGATTCAAGAACACAAACCACAAGGCAGCCTCTGAACAGGGCGGCGTTGTCACCGATCCTAAGTGGAAGAAATTAGGAATTAGAACTCCAGGAATGCAAACTCTCACCTCGATATGCAAAGTAATTCTTGGTGTCCAGGTTTGAAATAAACGCGTCCATTGTCAAAGGCCCCTCCACCTCAGCCGTTGTATTATATTCTAAAATACTCTCCACTGTGCCCAACACTTCATCCACAGCCGGCGGAGGATCATTCTTTGGAGTCTAAATATGCAATTAGTAACGGATCCTTGTACTGTACTTTAAAGACCTTACCAACTCTGCCTTGAATAAGACTGCCAAAACAAGGATACCGTCGCGATGGTTTCTGGCTTCTTCGATGGTGGTGTACTTTGAGTTTTTGTGAATCATATGCATTTCCATGTCGTACCGGTTTCCATTGATAACGTGCTCTGCTCCCGCCCTCCCAGTTGAACCCCAATGAAAGTGGATGGCTTGAATTTCAAATTTCTCTATGAAATTTCCCACGGTAATGTGTGGTATGGAGGCGTCTTCGTTTGTTCTCATCCCGACCTCAACTGGTGATTTTTGTTTCAGTTATTTGAGAGCGAGACCGATTTTTATATTCGTGCTTTAGACCTACCCGTGTATCCATTGTTTAACATATCCACTGGAGCTTTGAGGGTCTTATTGTAATTAACAAAATTCAGTTGAAATGAATCATCGGGAAAGGCCTAAAAAGATTTAAGAAAAAGTTTGATGAGAGCATAATTTGTAATGGAACTTGTACTTATTTTGGCGTTGCTTGTATTGTGCTTTTCAACGCGTTTATCTAATAAAGTATTTTTAGTAAGCAAAATGATCAATGAGGGCCGGTGATCGACCACCAACGACTTCAAATCCTGGATTGACGGGAAACAAATTATTTTGAACGTTTGGTGGGATTGAAAGGAGTGTCTATTGAGTTGCGAAACATGCACAGCTCGACCGTTTGAATTAGGAAATCAAGTTGTGACCGTTAATGGCCAACTGAAAGTCTGCCATTATGACAAAACTCTCTTAGTGGTAAAAAAATGGCCCACCGAATGACCGCTGAGAGGAGTTGCTTATGTTTTTCGCTCATAAACATCAGAAGTTATAAAGATAGATAAAATATGAATCTTCACGGAAAATGGCAAAATGTCATAGATTTGAATAGCCACTTTCAATAAACTGTTATATGCACACCGCGTTGTGGAAACTGTCATAGGAGTCACATCGTATGTGTACTAGTCCCGACAAATAGTGTATATTAACTTATCGACTTCAGAGGACATATTTTGCAATGGTATTGACAAAAGTGGATGTGAGAGTAATTTAAGATAATTTATTTACAGTCGATAAAAGCGTAAATATTTAAAAAAAAACAAGATAAATGCACTTTCCACAAAACCCTTATCAGTCAATTGATTCGATTTAAAACAAACGGTCTTAGCACTCAGCAACTTGAAAACAGGAAAAGCACTTTCACTAGTTCACATCAATCAGTCTTCAATATACGTTCAACTTTGATCAAGACAAGCAGTTGAACGTATGTATATTGATACAAGCAGCATTCGAAGTGGAAGACTCTTTCTTTATCACTATGACGAATAAACATTTGATTCATGTAAGCGATCGCAATGATAAGAAATTATAAATAAAAAATAGGAATAACTCAGTTTAGGACGCACAATAAAGTTTATTGATGATGTGTTTGAAATTTAAATGCGCCTCTGAAATGTGTTTAAAGGGGGGTTCGGAATCAATGCTGAAGCAAAGGTAACAGTAATTACCTTTGTTGTGAGAAAAGGAGCATGTTTTGTATGAGACTGAAGAAATCGTTTTTAGTTTTTTAGGAACGAAATCCTTTTATTTTGTTTGTGTCCATGCGTCCATCCGCCCTTCATGTTTACCACACTCTTCATGTCTTTTTAATTTATGTAGCAATTTTCATGAATTTTCAAATATACCGGATGCATTTCATTTAGCGAACCTTGTGAGTGTATAAAAATACATTTTTGGGGCATAATACGTGAAATTTGAGCAAAATTGGAAATCGTACCGCATATATATATATATATATTCCAGTTAAATACCTACTTGCATTTAAGGTTTTTCGAAAGTTTGTACATATTTAGTTGCATTGTTTGCATCAACTCAAAAACGAAACCTTTTGCAATAACTCGCTTACCCAGTTTTACACATATCATATTTTGATTCAAAAAATTATTAAATTGTAGCTACCATAGTGCAGTGAGTAGATGTGCTGATTCCTTTAAAACCTGTAAATATTGATTATCAAGCAATAAACTAATGCATATCTTCACTCTTAAAGCAACAACAGCATGTACATTATACATACTACTAGCGTACATGCTATTAAAAGGTGATGATGAACCACTTGCATTTCCTGAGAAATAATCTCCACGTGCACTTTTTGCTCCTGTTTGTATTGATGCCATATTGAGCAGAATGTTTAAATAAGATGAATACAGTTGTACGTCGTCAATTCTTAGATTGGTTGGGCTATAGCTCTGTATGAGTACAGATTCGAATTCAATACATTGAACCGGAGCAAAATCGAAAGTCCATGAAGAAAGAACTCAAGTCTATTGGGCTTCGTAACTGGAAGCTCCAGACAAAAGATTATGCTGGTTGGAGAGATTGCAGCGCCACACAGAGCAGTATAAATTACGTAATGACATCAGTATCGACATCCTGCCCAAAACTTAAGTTTAAAATGATATACATAATTATCGAATTTTGACTTTTCTTCGTCGGATTTTGGTTTGCGTTGAACGTACTAGAAGGTGCTCCATTCTTTGAATATTCAATATAACCTTGTTGGAAGAAGAACTATACTACTTCATCGGTAGACCACAAGAAAGGTGATTTCAGCTGCTTTACAGTGTTCCACCAACATTAACGGCAACCGAACTGAATGACATATCGTGGTGAAAATTCATTACGGTTACAGATGTCTATGGATCCAATCCTGCTTCTCTCACCGACACTCCACGTACAATGCTCCTTTCAATGACATAAATCAATTTACCTAATTCCACAAATAATATATTTAAAGAACGTCACTAAGCACATCTGTACATTACCCTGTCTTAAAACTGTTCAAAAAAACAAAATGTAAACTAACCGGTCTGCTTAATTTGCGTTTAAGACTGAATTCACTTCAAAACAAATAAACACCGTTATTCCACAACAAGTAATAATTTCTCAAGAAATATGTGCAACATCTGAACAGCAAAGCAATAAACAAATATCCATGTCCATATTGAGATATAGAGTTTGTCGATTCACTGATATCACTTTTCGCAAAACGAACGGAAGGTGCAAGCGAAAGCGCCCTATCTTCTAGTGGCCACCGACTATTCCAGAAAGCAGTTTAAGTTTTTTTTGGTTTTGAACACTTTGAGCAGTAACATAGATCCACAAAGTTAAAAAAAAAATAATTCCATTTGAATCACAAACTTAAGCACACACGCACTGAAAAAGCGACAAATAACTCACTTCTGTGGTAAAGAGCGCTATCGGTGACTGATGATTTCCGCCACATTGTGGATAGTTCAATCGCCAGATGTTTGGATCGTCGTAGTTCCAGTTGCCTAGGATCAAGCACTGCACTTAAATTCACTAATTGCTTCGAATGAATACCTGCAAACGGCAGAATGAAGAACCAGGGGCGAATCAGGCTATGGGCAGCAGTCGGCATTTCCTTTCAATGCTAAGCAAACACACTCCGTCAGTCACAGACTTCAAGTGAAATCACATCCTTTCAGTTGATCAGTTATATATATAAGTCTTTGTTGAACTGAACCGCTACCTTTTAAACCTGTATTCGAAGATTTATGCATCAAGATGTGCACTTGGGTGTTCACACAGTTAGGGGCGAATGTAATTTAAATTCAGAAACAACTTGTACTCGTTTTCATCAACCGCCCAGACGCGGCTATGGAGGCGGACAGAGAATGGAACCGCAAAAATTCTTGTGAATCATCAATGTAGCTGCGTATATGGATGTTGTGTTCACATATTAGGATTATTTTTGTTTTTGTTTTGTTACCATTAACAATTCAGTGAAAGTTAACGTTAAAAAGGCGACTTATTTAGATCTGTTTATTTGAATAATTAAATCAGCTCCTGTCTCGGCCGACGTCGCTGGAGACATTTGTTTTCGTGATTAAGTGCATCACCGACGTTGGCATTTTTAAGATGATGAAAGGATGTTCAAGTGAAACCTGCTTGCTGCCTAAGACTGTAAATCAGTTGTGTGACGAATATTTTATGGAAGAGATTTAAAATTTATTAATGCACAGTTATTCGCAGAACGATCATTGATGTACACTGGTACTCAGTCAAAAAGTGCACCAACAAGTAAATCACGTAAATCGGCGCAGGTTCTCTTATAACAGGTGGCATCCCCAATTTTGATAAGTTAATCTTAAGTATGTGAAACGTTTTTCATGACAAACAGTGCTCCTAGGAGTTTGTCAGGAATTAAAAAGAAGCAATCCGAAATGAACGAGCAATCAAACCTGTGACTTTCGGCGTGTAAATCTATGTTATGTATATCATCTTTGAAGAAGTACGGTCCAATGATGCCACCAACCTATTAACCGCACCAAATTGTGCCTTTTTCTGGATGCATTGGTAGCTCTTGCAATGCTTCTGGCTGATATTCACTATATCGCACTCTATGTAAGCATGTTGGTGGTTTAATGTTCAACAATGTAAATTTGGTGCGATATTTAGTCACAATAGCCCAAATAGCTGCTTCAGTGGGTCGATTAAACTGACAATAAAATGGAAGAAGAAGCGTGCGATGAACTTTCTTAACAGGGCACGCATTTTGATAATAAAATTCAATAATTTGCAAGCGTTGTTCGTTTGTAAGACGATTCATGGTTAAATTATAGACCAAACTGAAGATGTTTGACAGTGAAACAAAACACGAAATGTGCGTCAGCTGCTTAAACCAGTGTTGCCAAAAAAATAATAGCTAAAAAATCACCCTTTATTACAACTGGAGTAGAAGTGATGCGACTCGCATTCGGTAAATGTCAGGGAACAAATCAACTCGTTCAGTGTTGCAATGTCGATGTTTGGGAACTGAACTCCACAAGTTTCTGATGATTGGGTTTGGCTGAGCTCTAGCAAGTAGATGAAATCTGCTTCTTGAACAGTTGCACCAAGTACTGGTTAAGCTTGAAATCTGTTGCATTCAATTTTTTTTCGGCATAGCTCAAATGTAAGAGTGAAACCATTTAATCATAATGAAAAAATTGTTTGCTCAAAATGTTTGTTCTTTTCTTTCACATTTATGGTGATTGTCATGAACACCAGCGATGCTTTGTTTCAGCAAATTGGCTTGGTACCTTCACGCATCTCATGCCATATAGGATCTTCTAAACTACCAATTTTAAAGCATAGTCAGCAAGCTGATATAATGTGACCTAGCCGCCGAAATCGTGCAACGTGACTTAGTTAGACCTTCTACTTGTAATTTTATTAAATCGGGCCAAAATTCAGAAATGAAAGTGGCCATAGTCATGGAAAAATGACACTAACTCAGAGAAGTCACAGGTAAGAGACGATGTCTGAACAGTTTCTTTAACGGAAAAAGGAAGGAGAGTATTGTAATTTTTCGAATTTGAAGCGAACAATTCTGCAATATAGTAAAACAAATTCAGAAGTCGCATTTCAAAAGTTCTGTCGATTGATATTGTGACTATAGAGGGATATATTTTACACATTACCTCTTATCTCAATTTTTCTTGCACATTTTGAGATTGCCATGCATCCTTTTTCTTCGTAAATTACGACAATGTGACAGGCTAAAACCTCCAATTCATGTTATAATTTTAAAATGCTGTCGCATAAATCACACCAAATTCACTTTTTTTCTAGCAATAAAATTGGATGGCCTTAAGGTCCCTTCTGGCGTTTACAGTGCTAACTATGGTGAGGACGTCCTCCTCTCCTACAATGACGTCAATATGCGGTGGATTGCTTACGACAACTGGACGTATTCCAAAACTTTCGCAGGTAATTGAAGAAAACCGTCCGGAATAGAGTTGAATTCTAAAGTCGTTACATTTCAGTGAACCAAAACGACTTCAAGCACGTGAAATTTGTAAATTTGACGTTTCACGGGATTGACACAGTGGCAACGATCTACTTGAATGGCCACGAAATCGGCCGAACGGACAATATGTTTGTGCGGTACTCGTTTGATGTGCGTCCATACCTGATGGATCAAAACTTATTAGAAGTCGCAATTCAATCACCAGTCATGGCCGCTAAAGCCCTGGCCGAGACTCTAGCGGCCAAAGATGCAAGTGTACCGCCGGATTGTCCGAACTACAGATACCATGGAGAGTGTCACATGAATATGTTGAGGAAAATGCAGGCGAGCTTCGCCTGGGATTGGGGTCTGGCAGCTCCGTCTATGGGAATTTGGTGAGAGCACTTGCAATTTTGGGTTTAAATGAGAAAATAATTAATTTTGGTTGTCCTTAGGAAAGCTGTGACCTTGGAGTACTATGAAGTTGCCCTAATCCGCGACATTGATGTGATTGTGTCGAAGAACTCCTCCCACTGGCTGATGGACATTCGACTTTTTCTTGACACCGGCATCCAGGAGAATTTCTATGGAGAGCTTACTTTCTATGCAGTGTAAGTGCTGTAAGCTTGTTTCCGATTCAATTCTGACGCTATTTTTTAAACAGGGAACTGCTGGCACAACCGGTCAACGTGAGCTTCCGCAATAAGCCGATTGAGTACACGTATCCCATCATCCAATTTACTCAGGCCATCCCAGAGGTAAGCTGACAAAAATTTCGGAAACAGGTTTGTGAATACTTTTGTTTAAGGAAGAGGTGATCTTGTGGTGGCCGAATGGATACGGACAGCAGAAGATCTATCCTTTACACTTCACAATGAACACATGGATGGAAAAGGAGGGACCGAAGCCGAGGGACAGAACCATATCCCAAAAGTCCATTCGCATTGGGTTCAGGACCATCGAGCTCATACAGGAAGACTTAGGTGAGTTGCGACAAATGGGATGTCGTGTGGTGCTGACAAACTCTTACCTACAGACGACGGAAACAGCTTTTACTTCCGTGTTAACGGAGTTGACATGTTCATGAAGGGGACCAATTACATCCCGTCGCACATTCTGCCCGAACTGAGCGCGGATCAGGATAGAAGTGAGTAAGTCAAGATTTTCGTTTTGCAATCGTAAAGTCATCCTTTCCCCGCCAACAGTTACCAATCTGCTGAAGTCCGCCCAGGAGGCGCACATGAACATGATCCGCGTCTGGGGAGGCGGAATCTATGAATCGGACTTCTTCTACGACAAGGCCGATTATCTCGGCATATTGATATGGCAGGACATGATGTTTGCTTGCGCTATGTACCCCGCACATGAGTCATTCTTAGAGTAAGCTTAAATCAAAGTACATATGTGGCGACCGAATTTAAACTCTTCTCCTTCCAGTTCGGTCCGAACAGAAGTCATCCAGAATGCTAAGCGACTGGCCAGGCACCCCAGCGTTGCAATCTTCGCGACGAATAATGAAAACGAAGTGGCTCTAGCACAGAACTGGTATGGTACCAACCAAAAGCGGGCGCAATTCGAAGAAGACTATAGAAAGCTGTATGTGGGGACCATAACCCATGAGTTGCGAATTGTTAGGGACAGTTCCCGTCCTGATCCTCTCATCTCTTCTCCCTCAAACGGTGTGAAGGGACGGGAGGACAAATTCATCTCAAAGGATCCTCAAGATCCACAGTATGGAGATGGTAAAGCTGTGCAGAAACCTTCTCGGGTCATTTTTGAATCTATTACATTGCAGTTCACTTTTACGACGTCTTTAAGGATTCTTGGGACGCAAATCTATACCCTAGGCCACGATTCGCCTCGGAGTACGGTTTCCAAAGCTTACCGGCTAAGGGAGCCTGGACGCGTGTTCTTGGCAAGAACGACTCAATATTCGAGCTTGTGGATCACCGACAGCATCACCCACTGGGCATGACACCCATCACCAACATGATATTGAAACACCTGCCCTCGCCGTATAAGGACGATACCATGGAGGCCACAATTTATTTGAGTCAAGTCGCCCAGGCAATGTCTGTCAAAGTCGAGACCGAGCTTTATCGGAGCCAGCGAAGCACCGAGCATCGGACGATGGGAGCTTTGTACTGGCAACTAAATGATGTTTGGGTCGCTCCGTCATGGTCCAGCATAGATTTCTATGGCAATTGGAAGGTAAGTTGGCAGAGCAGTGTGTGTTTCGATGACCATTGTTTGTTTCTTCTTTTCAGATCCTCCACCACTGGGCCAAGGAGTTCTTAGCCCCCGTGAGCATCATAGCCCTCTACGATTGGCGCACTCGAGCTGTGAATGTGACTCTGGTTCGGGATGAGATTGACGAAACTGTCCTGGAGACCGATGTCACGATGAACTATTTCTTGTGGTCGGATCTGTATCCAAAGAAATCCCTCACATGGCAGGCGGAGTTGGTAAGCATAATTTAGTAGATAACTGTACAAAAGAAGACCTCTTGAGGGATACGTATTCTGTCCAGAAACCAAATTCCGACCACCTTAATAAGGTCATTCCTGTGGAGCAAATATTTGACGACATCTACAGAGCGGACAATACTTTCATTGAGTTCGTCTTAAGCGCTGGTTCCACTCCCATTTCTCGCACATACTACTTCCCGATCGAAATCAAGCTGGTAAGCGGAATGTCAGATCCAGAACTAAAGGTAAGTGTAAGTGACAGCCGCTGGGAGCGCAACTTATACGTCCATCCAATTTCAGATCGACATCTCATCAAAGTACTGCGTGGGTCAAAAGAACAGTTATAGCCTCACGCTTAAGGTTCAGCGTCCGGCGATTTTCGTCTACCTCGAGGTCACCCACAAGTCGGTTAAGGAGTACAAGTTCTCGAAAAACGGATTCCTGCAGCTGATACCAATTCAAATTGTCCACCTCGAGTTCAACAGTAAGCGGTGCATCAATCTGACAACGGACGACATTCAAGTGATGACAACGAACGAGTACATGATCTAAGAGCAAATAAAAATGTGATAGAAATCGAGAGTTGTTATATTTGGTTCGGGGATCTTTACAAAATACTCGCAGTCTGCTTGCAACGTTAACTTTATTTCGCAACTTTATTTGCGGGTTTTATGAATGCCACTGAATCAAGCCGCACGTCGTTAACAAGCCGAACACCATTCTTCCCCCACCGGACACACCCAATATTCACTCGAACGAGCTCCAACTGGGCGATTTTCAGAAGAAGGGCAAAGCAGCTCTGAAATTCGGTTCTTATCGGCAAAATAACGTCGTAAATGATGAGGCAGAATAGCAACGGAAGTGGTAGTGGCGGGACCATCAATGGCGGTGCACAAACCGGTGGTAGCGGAAGTGCGTTCACAGTGAAGTTTAATCCTGTCCAGTTGCCCACGGTCAGCTGCACTTGAAACTCCATCACTTGCAAGTTAAAATTCAATATAATGCACACTAAAAAGAGAAAATTATTCTTGGAACTTTGAATCATTTTATTTATGAGGAATTGTCACCACCTATCTTGTCCACTTTGAACGGTTTAATGCGCACTCCGATGCAACACTTGCAATAACGCTGAGCACAGACACATGGCGCACCTTCGAATTGTGCTATCAATCCTTTGTTTCTACCTGAACCTGAGGCCAAATCAGCAACCCTACTGCGATTACCCATATTTGGATCGTAGATTTCGACGAATTTAGAAACGCGCTCAAATCGCGGTTGACCTTCAGTAAAAGTGCTGGACGTCAGAAAAATAAACAGAATTCGTAGTGCTACCATACTGGCTGCAAACACGGAGCAAATCGAGCGAGACTCTAGCAACCGGGAACTGACTAATACAAGCACGGGTGCTGGCACTAAAATTGTCTCAGTTCGCCGCGCAATGTGACAAACCCTATATGCCAAAAGCCGTAATTAGCCCTTACAGCCATTTCATTTGGCTTGATAGCAATGAATCTAATCTTGATTTTGCACTCCGGGATATGCTTGAAAGTGAAAGAAATGTCTGATGGGTTTACCAGTTGTGTGTTCAAATGAGGAAAAGTTAGTCTTTTTGGTCCGGTGTGGTTTATAAGGGTATTATCACTGAGAACGAGTACTGCCAATCTGTGTCGACATTTTTTTTTTGTCAAAAGTTAACGATACGATTAGAGATGATATACAGTAGAGCAGCGAATACACGAGGTCCGCTCCCGTTCTGTCACAAACAGAGAACAGAACAAAAGTGCAAAACAATGTTTTAATTAGCAAACATTTTTTATCATACATTAGACTTTTGTAGTTTCTTACTGTTTGGTACAGACCTAACAAAGTACATATCTACATACATAATTTATGAATTAGTTGAGTATTGGGCTACAACAAGATCAAAAAGAAAATCAGTATTTATGGGTGATCGTTAAGTTCACTTAAAAGGGGCTACATCATAAAGTTTGAATTACAATGGAAAATGAAACACATAAACGTGAAAGCAAATTATAATTCTTATTATCGGATAAGCAAACAATAACTCGTATTTACTTTTTGAAAACAATATCATGTAACGGTTGGAAACGACTATGTCTGGGGTGGTTCATTTGGGTGGTGCAAAACAAGTTCACGAATAGGGACTTCTGTCTCGAGGATAACAATAGTAATTTTAGCATCGAATGCGTCAAATTTATCGGGCTTTTTCCTGAAGAAGTAAGACTGTAAATATAGTCTAAAGCTGTGCGGCCAATTTCGTTTGTTTTGTTTAAGCCTGAGCTCGCTGCCCTCCATTCTTGACGGTCCCGGGCACGCTGCAACCAGCTGTCAAGACCGAGCTTTCTAGCGTCCGCAATAACTTAGTCTCTGTACCGGAGGCTTGGCTTTCCTCTTCGGATTCGAAGACTCTCTTAGCTGGAGCGTTGAAGTCCATTCGCTGAACATTAAGGTATTCGGCTGTATTTAGTCATTAAGCTATTGGAAAAATGTATTATTCTTTTTTAACGGTTTTCTCTTTGAATATTGGGAAGGGGGTTTAACTTTACCTACTTTGAAGTGAAGTAGTAAATACAGTAAGTAATTTAAAACACGCCCTTTCGTGAAATCCCTTAATCCCAGCCAACACATTTATGCTAATATAAAATTAACTCTCCACTTAAAGAAGTTACTACAATATAATTGAGCTTATTATCTATACATTACTTCATCAAAACCAAAGCAAAACGCATCGCAAATAGAAAGACGTACGGATTAGATTCGCATATGAAGTTAACATGCATTATCTGTTGCTCTTCCAAATTTTTCTCTGTTCTAAAAATATTTGTACACGTACAATGCCTTCGAACTTTTTGTAACCAGACTCTGGTTTATTTGAGCCAAGCCACGGTTGGCCGGATAAGGGCCATATAACAGATCACCTTCACCTTCTAGTCTAGTTGGTTGCTGTAAAACAAGCTGCTTGCAATGCCAAAACATCGCATGACATTCTTCACAGGTAATAGACACTTTTAGTGGGTCAAATATGTTGTAAAAGGATGTTGATTTTTTACGCCTTCAGCATTGTGTTGTACGCTACATTGTAAGCCTATGAAATCACTGTCTCCCTGTCAGCATGTCACAGTTTATGTGAAGCTGTACCTAATTTGTGCCCATTCTTCTCAACTAAAGGAAGAAACCTGGTAACCAGACAACCAGACGATGTAAAATACTTGTTGCAAATCAGAAATGAGTTTAAGTATTGTTCTTTTGAATGTCGGACACCAACTTTGACCGGACATAACTCATGACCCTATTGAGTTGATTAATACGGTACACAAGGCCATAAAAGTACACGCCTGAAAGTATGCAATACTTTGAGTTCCCTTATGCTACGCGTTTCACTTAATTTAGCAAAATGACATGTACAAAATAGACATGGGAAACTATTTTTGGATTTATTGATTATTACGCCGCATAAAGGACATTTAAAGGCGCGCTTAATTGGACAAATTAGAAATGTGAATATTCAATTGACGTGTTTTCCTGATGTAACCTTAAAGCTTGTATTGAAGCCGTTGTTTGGACAACAGTTCAATTTAAAACTCATTTATTTCACATTGTGAATATACCCTTGTTGAAGAGTAACCAAAGACAAGAACCAACACTACTTAGCTTTTTTTTTAAATGCGTCAGACTTAAAAGCTTTAACGAAATTCACTTTCAAACAGAAAATTTTGTATTTTTTACTGACAGTGCTATACTCGTCGTTCAATAAATTAATTATCAATTACCATTGAAAGGCCTCAACGCTGGCTCACAACATGAAATCCATTCAAGAGAATCTCATTGCCAAGCAAACGTTCTTAATGGATCTTCCGAACCCGTTTGGAGGCTCACCTTGGGCTCCCACCGCGAAGCACACACCATTAACGCGACACCCTCTCGTGTCGGTGCGCTCAGCAAAGCGTCACATAATTATCAACAACAGTTGTGAGAACCTACAAAACTTGTACACTGCTACCAACTTCTTGATGGGTACATTATTTTGTTAATATAAATGATTTGTCGCCCTCTCCGGTTATGATAATGCGCCGGCAGCTTTTTGAAGAGCTTCTTCTTCGAACAACTCGCGGATACGCGCCTTGCTTTTCCCTTCGGCGAAGATGAGGCAAGATGTTAAAGACCTTGTCATGTCAGTCCTGGTGTTTTCAATGTCACCTCCATGTAACCGCCCGATTCACAAATAGAAACAGAGAAATAAGAAATCCGAAAAAGAGCAAACCCCATCGAGTTGATTTGTCTTCGGGAGGGGAGCTCGGCCATCTCAAACTTTTATATCTTAGCAGCATTGACCATGCGCAGCTTCAGTCTGTCTTAGCGTTTGAATCGATCAACTCTAATTCTTCCATTCGTGCGGTTAGAAATTCGAAAAATGGCATCAATTAAATTGGTTGGTAGACATCACCCCTGTGTTACGTGCGCCCTTAGTGACTTAATGGATATTTCTCGCTTCTTTTACTGCAGTTCATCGTTTTCGCCTGTTTGGCAGGATTCGCCTCTGCCCAGCTGGGACTCAGTTCCCTGAATCCCATTCCACTGGCAAAGCAAGTCCTCAATGTGATGATCCCGAAAATTATGCTCTTGGAATACAATAACGTCCCGACTAAAGAAGGATATCGTTTCAAGTAAGTTGTGAAAGGTGGTGTGATCAGTTCGCGGACTGATAAAATTATCATTTGATTGGATTGGACATTCCTGTTTGTGGTTCATTGCTGGGAATTAACGCTGGAGTTGACGCGTGTGGTTTTTGTTTGCTAATCCGCATTCCGGAGCGGGTCGAGTGATTGTGTGAATCAGTAAATGGAATTAGGTTCCGGTTGTTTAAAATCGTAGTTGTTGAGTGGTTATACAATTTCTTTTAAAAGGATTTGGTTGGAAACAATCTGAAAAAGAAAACTTGTATCGACATCACCTCGTTCTTGTTCTTGAGACAAGTTGAATTGGTTTAGGGCTCGGCTGCAGTAATAAACTAATATTTTTTAGCAAAATTATTTCCGATCAAGTGACCTTTAAAAGTGTTCAACAAACATGTTTGTTGAGATTTAAATTTCTGTTCGATTCTACAGAGTGGGTAAAATAAAAGTTTCCTTTCTATAAACTGCTTTTTAAAAAAGCAATAAAGTGAACAAAATTAAATGATGGCTTGATAAGTCAAACAAGAGCACGTACGTTGTTTAAGTGTCGGCATCAGGTTGCTTTGCAGGGAGGGCTCAGTTATCCCAGCCCCATAACTTTAGGACTGTAGCTCACGGAATGCTTGAATGTTAATGGTTTAATTGCTTGAATCGTTTCCGGGTTTTTGACATAACACCGGCCCTTCATGGTTAACTATAAAAATAAGTCCAAGCACCGACACAACCAATTGACAACACCAAGACACAGCACTAATTTTCCAAGTTCCGCGGAGCGGAATCTGTCTCATAATAATTTAAAAGAAAGCAGTACATTAAGGTTATACTTGAAACTAAATAAAATTTGTTTGCATTCTTTCCTTGCTTCTCTGGCGACTCGTGACAAAGTTTGATTCCATAAACATATTATATATTTTTATGGAAACCACGAAGAATCAAGTCATTAAATCAAAAAATGTGAAGAACTACCCACTAACAGGTTCTATAGGAAGACTTTAAGAAATTCTGTACAGCTTTAAATCTCATTAAGGCTGAAGGCTAGGCAATCATTCTTCAGTGACAGCTGGTTCTATAAATTGTCCAGCGGTTAGCGAGTCAATGTCTATCATCCTCAATCCATTTCGCTGTTTCTTACTTTATTTATGACTCTGTGTGAGATTTGTTTTATCTCGATTTGATGGATAAATTGACAAAGTCAGTATGCTGTCAATGACAAGGGAAACTTCTTTTGAATTTTCAATGAAGGGTGGCCCAAAGAATGCCAAAAACAAAATTCTTCTTTGTTCACAAGAAGTATTGACATTGCTCCCATTTTTTATGGCATCACATTACATAAATTTGATATTCAAGGCCGATTGTAGATATAAAGTCACGGCAGACAAGCTGATATGATTTGGTGTATCTAAGTAAGAGTCAACACCAAGGGAGAATTTTTTTCTGTTTCCCTTTTTCATGTTTCGTACATAGCCTTCACTAAAAAAAAAGTTCAGTTTTAGGAAAAAGTACGCAGCGGTCAGAATATAGTTAAAGACTTAAAGGTCTGCATATACGGCTTAATAGTTTCCTGGTTATTGACTCTTCTTAGAAAACAGCGGATTCTAGGCTCGAATGTACCCTAATGTCCGACAGGAAGAACATATAACCCATTAAGTCATTTAGAGTCAGAGTTAGCTTCCAACAGGAACCACTCGAGGAAACATCCAGTCCACTTGCGTGCTCGCCAATCAGGCAGTTTTAAAAGATTTATATATTACTTGTATAGTGAAAAAAGGTTTTATTTTAATTTTTCCTATTGTTCCGAAAATCGGCAGCTCCATTTTTTAAGCGGAATTCGGGTCCTTATTGACACTAAATTAAGTCATAAAACAACTATAAATTGTTCCTACACTAAAGCTTTTAACATCAATCAACGTGACAACAATTTTTTTTTCCTCACGGTTAAGCATCATGTTAATCAAGTGACACAACAACCCACTAGAGACCAGGGAATATCTTCTTCAGCAACTCTCCATGTATGTAGGTATCATAGCAAAAACTAGCCGAGAGCAAATTGGTTACTTTCTTCTGCGATAATTTCGCCTACAACAACGATTTTTGGTTGCTTTTCTATTATAAAGGGGAACTGGAGCATATCTTTGATGACGTATAAAACAAAGTTTTTGCTGTCATAATTAGCAGCAGTACTCATAGATGACGTATATGTCAATATCCTTGACAATTCTCAAAGTGAAATCCCGTGTGCATTTTCACTTGAACTTGAAAAATCACCATATTGTTGTGAATTTCACAAAACTGACTTATAGCCGAATTGCAAAAATGTTTTTTTTTTATTATGGCCCAACATCTGCATCACAAGAAAGAAGCCTCATAAGTTACATCATAACATCAGTCAAAAGATTGAAAGGTTCCATCCAAATATATGCTTTTGAAGGTCGAACCTGAGTCGCACACTTGGATTTGCTGAATGACATTGATAAATTGATGTTTCAATGTAAGGCTTCAATCGTTAAGCAATCGTCTGCACTGATGTTAGGCTTTGACCTTTTGCGGTGTTGGCACTATTTTATGCGCTATTTGTTACGATAGTTAAAACCCTCAGCGCTTTTATGACACTTAAGTATGTGCGTACGGTCTAACTCATCTCAGCATTTAGAGATTCTCTCCTGTATCGCGTGAGTAGCCTTCTTTCGCTTTTCAATTCGCTTAATAAAGAAAATCTCGCATACTCAAGGCCAGTGTTTGATGACTTTATCTCACTCAGGTGAGTGGACGCAGAATACGAGAAATATTTCGGGTTCAATTCTAGCAAATTGCAGTCTTGAAATGTCATAAATTGCGGTTTTCCGTAATTGAATAAATTATCCAGCTATACAAGAAATTCTTTATATATCCGATTGCGCGGTCTTAGCAATTATTTGAAATAAAGATCGTGTATGATGATATTTGACTTCAATTAGCTGCAACCTGAGGTTGCAAGACCAAATGAACTTATGAGCGATTGGAGTGGAAACTGGTTCCGACGTGGACCACAGAATGATCTTCTATTGCCATTCAATGTGATGGATGGAATTTTCAGCTGCTATTGAGATGTAAAGAGTAAATTAAGTCAGTATAAATTAACTTATTCAGTTGTTAGCTTAAAGTGGTGAGGCTGTATAACAGCAATGGAACATGTGTACATATTCGAGGAAGTTTTTTGAATATAAAGGCGATCTTCATAGCATAGAGAGGGGGGAGTTGAAACAGGTTAGATAGCTTATTAGCTCAAAATTAAGTTTCTAAAGAAATTCCAAATTATGATTTTGTTGTTTCTGAGCTAACAAACATGTTCTTTGAATTATTGTGTGAATGGGCCGACCTCAGAGAACCGATTCTTTTTATTTTTGATTTTGTTTTAATAATTTCTACCACATCTATAGCAGTATTCATCGTTTCTGCGCTTAGACAAGTTGAGACTTTTGTGAAAGACTATGTCCTACAAGATGAATCTCTTCGTCAATTTTCCGACCCAGAAAAAAAAACAATAAAAAATGTGTAACATTGTGTATACAAACCACTTTGCCGTCTTGTGTGAACATCCGACACCGTTCGCTTTCTTAAAAGTGTGATCTAAGGACTGCGGTAGATCCTGGAAGCCTAACAAATAGGGCTTACAACTGCCTATTAGTTTATGTCAATGCCACAAGCGACTACATGAGACGAACTATACAGTTAGCATTCATACCAAGCTTACCCATATTGAATAATGGGTTAGGGCGACGAAATGTCATAAGACTCTTTTAACGTCATTCTCGTGCGAAATGCACACGTCAACATTTGACATAAATATGATCGCTTAATAGTTCGTTGATGCTTTCATAAGCGGTGAACATTAACGTGAATGGATGAAAGCAGCGATTTGTTAAAAAAGCGTCTTTGATATATGAGGGACAGCGACCAAAAATAGATGTGACAGTAACACACAACCACTCTTTTCACTCTCTTAATTCCAACTTTAGCTGTTTCCTTTTCTGACTTTCGGGCATAACTTGAGTAATGACGATTTTTAATGCATCTAAATTACGAGGATTATCCACGTCAACATTATCTTTTGTCTAGCCCAAGAAAAAATAAGGGTGGCCTATTGACGTTAAATCACGCGACTAGAAGACTTCACACACCATAAAGCCATAATTGGTCAAGTTGTGTGGCTTGTTGCCACGTCGTGTTGGAACCACATATCGTCCAAGTACATACTTTAATTCGGTGTCTAAAAACAAATCATTCAACCAAATCGCTCCGATATAACCGTCCGCCCATTGACATCTTCGAAAAAACGGTGATCGATGAAACCTTTCAGCCAAAGAGCATGTCAAACTGTCACTTTGTGTGAATGCAAGGACCCCTCTTCGTTCATTTGTGTGTTTTCTGAGCTCCACTCGCGGCCATTTGGCTTGTTTATACCCCCGCCGAGTAAAAATGTGTCTTATCAATGTTGTTCGACAAGTGGATGGATAATATAAATGCCTTGTTCGAATTAGCGATTCATTATCGAAGCTGAGTTTGGAAGTGTCAAATGCCAACACTACCAACTTCGGACCACTAAATTACTGACCGTGTACAACATTTATCAGCATGCTGAAAATCTGAGCTGAGAGCATCTTTCTTTCATGTGAGAGTGTGCTGGTGTAGACACTCTATAAGAGCCAAAGCCCGAAGTCGACCCTGACACAGAAAAGTCAAATGTCTATGATTTTACTTAGTACTAGCGCATGGATTTACATTGACCATACGCTTCAAAAAAATAGATATTCATTTGTCATTTTTTCTCATAATTACTAGCCAACTGGAGAACAAATTTTATAGCCAAGATTAATTTTCTAACACACACCAAAATAGTTTTTAAATCCCTGATCTGGTCTTATGAGAAATGTAAATTATGGTTCTAAGAAAAAAATCTGTTAGAAATAATTCTTCTATTCACGCAGGATCTACTGTCACCTTTCTTGGAATTTAGGTGAAGATAGGCAACTAGAGACTGATCCACGCACAAAATAAATGTTGGAGACTCTGTTTAGTGGAACTAATTCCTAATTTATATTCGAGTTATCGTTTTCGCGGAAATGATTCAAAAATATTCAAATAAACCCCAGCTTGGGGCCATCGAGCAATCCAACAAGAACCAAAAACAGAAACTCACTCCCCTGAGGAGGTGATAATTTTTCATTTTTAAGCTTCCCCAATGCCGCTGACTTAACTAATGAAACGTGTTTTTCTTTTCTCTTTCTCTCTTATACACACAGCTACAAGACGGACGATGGCTCGTACCGCGAAGAGGTTGGTATGATCATGAATCCTGGCACCGACCAGGAGGAACTCGTCGTCATGGGCGCTTACGGATACACCGAAGGAGACATTGAAACTGTGACCATGTACACCGCGGACAAGAACGGCTACAGACCACGAGTGCAGCTTAAGAATCGAGGAGTGTCACCCAAACTGCTGTCGTCGCTCGCCGGCTAAACGGCTGCGTCTAGGCCAATTGTAGTGTTAATTGAATGGAAATAAATGACAAAACGACTGATTCCACGCACAAGTGTGGAATGTTGATTTTTTTTTAGAGAAAACTTAACCGTCTTGGATTTTCATTTCTCCACGAACGACTGCAATGACTAATTATTTATCAATGGAGCGACTTTAAGGTTGAGGCTTTTTAGCGGAAGCGCATAGTTTCGGGCGATTAAATTATGACGATGCTGTTTTTGTTGGGCATGAATTAACACGGATGGCGCTGGAAACCCGTTTTGCTGTGATCTTCGAATGTCTTTCCGTTCAACATGGCCATTCAAGGTCATCGACTAGGGGAATTCCGAAAAACTCCCTCATAAAAGCGAAGAAATGTTAGCGGAACACGCCGAACTTGCTTTATCTGATTGAATAAGAAAAAAATCAAGATAGGGTATAAGATGACAATTCTATACAGAATTTGAGGCGTGATCAAGTGGGCGAATGTCTTTGGTGAATTTATGCAAATTCCGGGTTTTATGAGTTCTATGAATTGTTTTTCAAATGAACAGTGAACGCAACTTCTTAAAATTCCTTTTAAAGGTTATGTCATGCATGCAAGTTTGGGTGGATGTTTTCAAAGTCTTTAAATTAAAAAATTATTTTATTTAATGTCGCTCTGCAGTAGGCGCAAAAAGAAACTTAAATTTCCAATGAGGGAACAAGGGTTATATTTATCCGTATCCAACTTGTACGAAGTCGACTTAGATCTTTGGCGTACATGCATATGTGGATTGCTTATAGTAAACTTATGCAGGTGGTATTATAGTATATAAATACTGCTCGATTGGCAAGAATGTATTTGTAATTTGAAAGAAAAAATAAAGGTTGATTTTTATATATCGACATGCGCTAGGCCTTGTACAATGACAAGCCTTTAGAAAAAGGAGAGAGAAAAGTTAAAAATTTAGCAGCAAAATGCATAGCGTCAGCTCTCATAAAAAGGCATGTATTTTATTTATCTGTCAATGCCTTAGCCTTTGGATAAAATTTACCGGAAAAAAATATATATTTGGGACGAGAAGGGCGGCTGAAGCTAAATCATAAGTAAATATAATAATTGACTTTCGGCTAGAACATCACCGTAGTGTCTCTTTGTCACTCTTTTACTGCTATTTTAACAACAAGAAACCTCCAACACACACCTGGAATGCCCACCCGTTCACCCACTTTTGTATTTTATTTATGCATTATTCTATGTACTAAACTAAGAAAATTGTTACATAAAAAGCTCAGTAATCTAATCAGCTATTTATTGTTCATCTCGATGCTGAGCAATATGTTGACACTCCTAGACTTATAATTGCAAATAATCAGATTTAATTGCACGCATGCCTAGACGATTTATTAAATTTGATTGTTTTACTTTTGATCACTCACCGCACACTCCGTCAGAATTGCTGTTTCAGTACCAATCCACGCAGTCAACCAATTGTTTACAATATTACAACTTTACAAGAGATAAACATCTCGCAGTCATTTGTTAAAACGATAAATTCACAGGTCATTACTTCGAACTTTTATTTAAAAATTCGCCGCTTAAACTGGCCGCTTGTCGAAATTTTGAACTAAATCGCGAAAATCTCTCGTACACGAAGAGCTGAAATTGGATTTGCAATGGCAAATGCAGTACTATTGCTCGTCTGCTTTGTGGGTACATTGACAGCAGTTTCATCGGCGGGCATCCTCGGCAATTTTGTATCCTTTCCGTATGCGGAGAGCCCCTGCAATTGCAGTTTTCTATCATGCACCTGCTGCACGGGCATTAAGGTCGCCAAAGTTGGATTCTCAAAAAACCGTAAGTAAACTGATAGCACCAAATGTGTGGAATTAAAGAAAGTTTGTTTCTTTCAATCGACAGTATGTGTATTGGTTTCGGTCGGTCTTTTTACCATGAACGTTGATGTTACCGTCAAGTTGGACTCCAAGACGCTGACGTCGTTCTCGTTTTCGGCGAATTCACCTCCAACGTATTGTGTGCCTATTGCTTTGCCGGTTAAGATTGCCATGTGCTTGAAGATTCACGATGTGAAGTTGATAGGTTTATCGGGTTTGCAAGTGTGTATGACAATCTATGCATCATACGGTAAAAACAATGTGGTTATACCGTTGAATTGTATCACATTAACATCTGGAGCATTGAAATATGTGAAGACTACATCCACGTCTTCCACCACGTCCACAACAACTACAACGACTCCAAGGACAACAACTACTACTACCACACCCAGCGCAACGACTCCAACAACAACCACGACGACAAAGAAAGGTAAGGCAAGGTAACACCATGGAAGTTGATGTCAAATAAAGTGGAATTCTTGTAAGATTGTTGTTTGTTTTTGAATAAACGACTAGCGGTTAAAAAGCGAAAGAGCAGTTTCTTCAGAGTAAGAAATTTCTCTAGAGACTCTTTCAACGAACCTGTCGACTTACTTTTAAGTCGATTGTTGCACATTCTTGTATTGTCCTAATATTGTGTTTTATTTTTAGATATTAAAGTCTTTTTTTTTTCTCTCACCACATACACCCCAAAATGTGATTCTTTATTTAGCTTTCGCGTCGCAGGTCATTACTTCGGAAGTTAAATTAATTTGAAATAATTTTGTGACGCTGTGGAAAATAGCAATCATACAATTCTCATCTGAGTCACTGGCTTTCTTTATACTCTCTTTTCCCTCTCTCAATCTCCCTCTTTCTCTCTCCATCTCACTCTCTCTCTCTCTCTTCTTCTCTTTTTGCAAACAAAAACAATCAGAATTTGCTAATAAGTCTGTTGAAGGAAATTGTTTCTATTAAGGGAAATCATGTGACTTGACTGTAACCGTTTGTTGACTTCTTCACCATTCAACTTCATTTCAAATTATAGTTTTGGATGATTGGGCATCATATTCAATTTAAAAAAATAGGTCGGTGACAAATCGTCTATCGTTTTTAAATTGACAACTCACTTCTGCAGTCAAAAAAATCTTTACTCTTTAATATTCCTTCTGTAAGTAGACCAAAAGTGGTACCAAAACAGTTCTGCCAACGTTTTTTTCTTCAATTTCAAAGCATGCTGCAAAGCCCTCTTTCGGAAAAAAAAATGTATGGTTGTTTACAAAGAGAAGTGAAGTGTAGCACAGATGTCAGTAGTAAAAATTTAATATTTGTTGCTGTTGGGTTTTACTCAGAGGGAAAGCTTTGATAGGGAGGAGAGGGATTGCGTCATGCTCACAGTTGCACGGCTGATCTTGTCGGATGGAATGGTTCTTTTCCTCCTTACAGCTCAACAAAATTCGAGCCTAACCTAGTTAAGATAGGAAGAGGTAAACAGATAGAAAACGAGAAAGCCTACAGCCCTAACCAGACTGCAGACGGATATCTAAGATAGGAAAAACTAAAAGGGAAACGGAAAGGTGTTCAAATGCTTATGTCTTCATCACCAAAAGCGATCGGGAAAGGCTTAGCGGCGCTATGCTACCTAACCTAGCTTTAACCAAGACTAGCCTGTCTAATTAAAATATAAATCTTTACAATAGCCCTACCCGCTACAAAGCTCTTCTAACTTTATTTGTCTCCCGAGGGTGTCTTCTGTTATTGACACTTACCGCCAACCGACCTCTTATGTCAAGTGACATGACCTTTGTTATTCCTGCTAAGAAGTCTGCGAAAGATAGCTTCTTTTGCGAAGTACTGTTTGTGAATGTTTGAGATTAGTTAGTACAACATCATCAGTTTCCCGTGAAACACTGCTTTATAAATTTGATTGCCCTATTCGGCTTTTAAATCAATATAAAAGTAGAAACCTCGATTGGATGAAGATTTCACGAACTTTAGTTTGAACCTGATGCAGATTCGCCAGTTGAAAGGACTTGGACTAAGCCTTGGTTTTTCTATGGATGGGTTAATTCTATCTTATGAGCCATGTTTAGAACTTTATGAAAAATGATAAGCTGTAATCAGTTGAGCCCTAACTAATTGAGTTATGGATGTTGTTATTTTTTCACAACTACGACGACCGTACGATGAAATACTGACCGTGAACATTGAACTTTGATTAACATTTTCTGGTTAATACCCATCAAGCGTTGTGAGTTCCTTAAGAGATGTGGGACGTATCTGAATGATGTTTGTGCAGCACGGGATTCAATGCTTGGATCGTTTATCTGTGCATTACATCAGCATTTAACGGCATTTTAAGCAAGTATGGTTCCTTAATTTCGTCACTGATGGGGCATCCAATGGGCGTAGGCAAATGACAATAATGAAGAATGCTTATAAATCAAAGCTGTCACTTGCATAGGCCAATGATGACATTCACGTTTAAATGTTAAGTTCAAATGACCAATTGATGGGTGGGACTGAGCCACACTATCGTGTGCCGCAAGAAGATGGTTAATGTCAAAATTAATTAAGAAACATTAGCTCTCATGTTAATTATTCAAATTTCAGAGAACGGCTGCTATTCCGACACTTGAAGCTATCTGTTGATTGTTTCAAGTTCTGACGAAATGCATTTCCCTTTATGATGTATTTTGGAACACAGCATTTCGGAAATTTGACTCTTTCAACATTTGTATGAAAAACGTGCGTCACTTCTGTAAGCATTCTACAGACAATTTCGTCCTAATTCTTAAATATATTTCGATTCAGTTTTGACATTAATGCGTCAGAAATTATGCACCAATTATATTCGAAATAAAATTTTACATTTAACTAACATTTCGGTAAAATGGATTGAGTTTTTTAACTGTTATGGAACTTTAAGACAAGGCTTACTTTATATCATGGAGTGACCTTTAATCTAAACTTTATTTAAATAAATTTATTCAGAGTTCAAATAACTTACAGAGATTCTTAAATTTAATTCAATCAAATTTTGCTTAGATATACAAAAACCAAAACAATGTGAAGGTCATCTTCTTCATGAACACGACTGACTGAAACACGCATTCCAATCACAGACGCACTCGGAAGAAGTGGTGAAAGAGGAAATGGGTTAAACAAGCAAGTCAAGAAGCATGCGTCCAATACAAGCATCAAACTGGTTGTGGAAACTCAAACGCTTTACAGAAGATCGTTAATCTTTATTGAGAATTGATTATTCTAAAGGTCACTGGAAATTAGTTGTGGGAGTTCAATATTATGCAAAATATTCTACAAAGTATTTACTATGTATTCGCTTTTATACTCGTATTATTTTACATAATACTCGCACAAGATCAAATTCCTTTTTTTTGAGATTACAGATCAACAAACGTGATAGACTGACATAAATTATTTAACTTTGCTAAGTTTTTATTAGTTTTTTAGACATTCGATTTTACATGAAACTTTGCGACAAGATTTGTGGTAGATTGTTTTATTTTGCTATCACAACGTGGTGGTGCGTGCATAAAACTTCGCATGTTAAATGTTAGCTTGTACTATGTTTGAAAAAAATATTCAATGAGCTGATGGAGGCTGACGCGGTATTGTAGATTCACATTACCACTTTGCAATCTGTTTCAACTGAGATAGAAGCAGATACAGTAACTTATCATGATGTTAACCGAGGGAGGAGAACAGAACCAGTGTCAAAAAAATTATTAATGAAAAAGTAGGCACTTTTGTTTAGAGAAGTTGTACATTCTGTTAATTTCATTTAGTTAATTTTTTTTTTTTTGCTTTTTGTGTTATTTCTTCAATATACGTTTTGAAAGTACCGTTAATTTCATCATTTGCTGTTTTTTCACTACTGGATATAAGAAATATAATTAAAAGCACTCGTGTTTCAGTGTTTTTTTGCCGACAAAAACTACAAAATTTCTGTTTTTAGAATTTTTTTGGCCTTGGATGAATATGCCTACATATCAGAATGCGAAAAAGACACAGCTCTCGGATGTGGGAACCAGCGTTTTTGGTATGTGGGATGTTCAATTGCCAAAGGTCTATTGTTTTTGAATTGGGAAGTAATCAAAATACAAACCGAAGCAATGGAAACAAACAAACAAAAAGCAGCGGCCATATCCAAACTGGGAGGCAAGAAAAAGTCAACTGCTTCTAAAAACGAAGCGTACAACAAAATTTAAACCAGCAGAAATCGCTGCCAAACTATTGCTTTAATTTTGTGTTACCAAACTTTTTTACTTTTTTTTTTATATTTCACTTTAAGCCCGTAGAAAAGCTTAACCAAAATGTGATGAAAATCGTCGTTTTTTCTGTCCTTGACAAAATATTTTTAGCACTCAAGTGCTTTATTTTTAGCTTGGTGTAGCATGCCACCGACTCTTCTGAATTGTGCAAATTTGGCTTCAAACAAAATTGTTGTTGTTCCTAATCTTCATAAACGAATTGTGTTTACTTCTGGTTCAATCGACACAAAACTGGTGTACTTGGAGTGAAGGACAACATTCGCCGCGTTATTGCCGATATACGGCCACAAATGTTGGTAAAAGTCATCGAAAAATTTATAAGACTGTGTTCGAGTCCGTCATGATGGCGGGCATATGGCAGATCTCATATTATAATTAAAATGCCAGAAGGTAATCCTTTGAATAAATTAAACTTCATGTGATTTAAAAATATCACATTTGCTTTATTCTGTTTCAAAGTTCTATACTTCTTAAACAAAAACACCAGCTATGCTGTGGACGTATAAGTTCATTCGCAGTTATTTCACAAGCGTACGTACAAGCTAACGTAATGGAGGATAAATTTCAGCTAGAGACGTAAAAAAATCAATCGTCCCATGATGAAGCTGAAAGTGGAAAGAATAACAAAAATATTATTTTCAGCACTGAGGACATTTTCGTGGGATCTGGTTTTTTCAGTTAGTTGTTTGTCCGAAAAGATTATCTTAATTGGTTGCATTTAAATTAGAATCTCGTTCTTGTTATTTAAAGTGATTTATTAGAGTGCATGATGATATCAGGTCTAGAAGTCAATTTAAACAAGATCGATAATCACGTGAAATAACACTAAATTTTCTTGGATAATCCGGTCTAAATTTGATGAATTCTACAGTTTGTTGTGCAATGAGTTGTCTATTGTAAAACTGTGTGTGTTTATAAAAATTGTACCAGTTGATGAAGGCAGTTTTAAAATTCGTGGGAACAGAATAATAATTCAAGTTTTGATTTACTGACTCATATGTGCATTGAATTAATTTTTTTCTTATCGAAAACACTTCTATTTTTCTATGGAGCTTAACTCACGAGTGAGAGGGACAGTTAATTGTGTATAGAACTGATTCACAATCTAGCTCCGACTGAGTGACTTCAGCGAGATGCTAAATACGATTGGTATCTTCCGCAAACAATGTCTATAATGTAAATTTCGGAAAATCTAAGAATTTCGCAGAACTGCAAAGATGACATTGTGCAAGAGTTTCCCTCGTGGTGAGGGCAGTTTTTGCTTCGTCGTTGGGAATACACTTGCTTTATTCAGGAACCTACACAGGTGCTCTACCTAATAAATTCTCAAAAAAGTTAGAATTCAACAGGAATAGTAACATCGCCACAAGAAAAGTCATCTTTTTTATTAAGCGTGTAACTAAATCGTGCTGAAGCTAAACACGATTCATGTCCATAGTATATGCAAAATATCATGATTATTAAACCCTGATATAATCTTAGAGCGAATCATTCCATGGTGGCAGACTCCCGCTCAATATTAGTTGTCGAGATTCTATTTATGCCTTAAAATTAAAGCGAACATTTTTAATTACAAATTATTACAAATCGTTTCTAAATCAAAAACGATCAAGAAAGTACTAAGAGGCCTGTCAAACATTTATATGAGTATCATTTTGGGCAAAGTATAATTAATCATTCTCTACAAGAATATAACAAACCGAGGTTTGGCATGAATGTCTGCTAGGTTCACGAGTTGCCACATTCAATTGACTTGATAATTTGTCATTACACAAATTGTCGTTGAGGGGCAATTAGGAGTAGTTAACTTGAACGCAAGTCACGTGTGTGGTTTTATCATAATTTGACAGTTAATTTCAAACACATATTTGCTCGTTGAAAAACACGGCAAAGATTCGTGCCTCAACACATTTATTAACCTTATTAAAAATGTCATTCAATTCCGGCTTCGACGAGATGAGGGCGAAATACATTGAAGGCTGCTGCTCATCGTCCAAAATGATATTCAAATCGACACCTTCATTCACAAATATGATTTCAGTTTGAGCAGTAGCTCTGACATGCGTATAGACATCATCAATGATATGTCCTTTATCTCAGCGGAGATCCCAACCGGTAAGGACACCGAGGTGTAAGATCTCATAAAGTCCGGAAGTTTTCAAGGAGTTCGCTTATGACGTATCACAACTTTAACTACCAGCCATGTTCTGCATGTTTTGCTTGAAATGGTAGGAGTTAATGGTCTAGTAAGACCAGTTATGCGACATTAAAATAAAATGTGATTTCATCGATTGATGCCGCTGCTATTGGTGTTGGCTTACTGACCACTTCACACTTCTATGATTATGGTCGTCAATTTGTAGTCCTATTGAAACAAGAAACATTAATCAATGTTTCAACTGACAGCACCACATCGATAAAAGTTTTTCGGAAAATAGGTTTATTTAATTCACGGCATTTTTAGATTCACAAACTTTGGACAAAAGCATCTGCGACAGTGTTGCCACGCAAATTCGACCATCATCCGATTTGAATTTTTATCCACAGGCCGTCTAAAGTCTCTGTTTCTACTTATTTATCTATCAAAATTGAAAAAGCAAAAGAGGAGAATTTGATAAAGAATACCTCAAGTAAGTTTATCATGGTCGTGTGTATTCGGCTCGAAGATGTTATTCCAGTTCTAGCCCAAAATTTGTTTCACTTAATCGTTCCATTATTTTTTTATGTATGCTAAATTCACACGCCAATTAGCTTCGCATTCTTTTATAACAAGTGTACGGAGGCAATTGTCAGCTTAAGCAACTAAGTGAATACACAGAAATCGTACGCTATAGTGATGATCAATATGTTGGCCTTCGTTGAGTTTTATTTAGCCTCATTGAATGGTGTTCACTCATAAATAAGTGGGATTAATTGATTCTTTTGAAATTAAATGGGTAAGTGAGTGAGTTAGCTGATCGTAATATCTGTGGTCACCAATTTTTGCTTCCTTGTAGAAGTAGATTTATACCCAAACAATTACGCACCTGTTTAAATTTGAGATTTTGAAGAAATACGTCAAAATTTCCGTACGTAAATACATCATAATTCTACTTTATGATTTTAGGGAAATTAAATTTTAATAAATTAGTTATGTCAAAAGGATTTTTTTTGTTCCCAAGAATTTGAATTTGAAGGTTAAGAATGATAATGCACTTGAATTGCATAAAGCGTATAAACGTATGGAAGAGCAAAGGTTGGCGACAAAGAACTTGAACTTTAGCATTCATTACACTGAATGTATTATCTTTTCCCAAAGAACAGATATTTGTACGTAGGCAACACTTTTCATCGTTAACTCTTCATCGATAATCGGACTTAGTTATCATAAAACGTGAATTTGCATTTATAGGCAGTCATCATCAATCTTTTTTGAATTTTGCTTTACTAGCGATTTTTCGCATGACGTTGCTTGTGACAAATTGGAAAAGATGATAATTCTCATTATATCAATATTAATCAAAGCAGAAATTGCGTGTGTCCGCACAATCCTGTCCACGTTGTGCGTGTTCTGCAAAAGTTAGAGTTTTTCCATATTTTGAAACAAGGCGGGAAAATCCACCACAAAATTCTAAATCATAGTGGATTTTTAGTGTTATTTCATATTCTTCCGCTTTTCCTCATAGTTGCAGAGATGACATCATCCGTACAGCCATTAGAAAACGGTTTTAAAATAAAATTTAGTCGTTAACACACATAGACGATTATATTCTTCTTGTATACAGCATTCTTCCTAAGCCATAACAGTACCTATTTTATTGGCATAATCTCTGCCTGAAAATACTACAGTGTGTTGATAAAGAATGAGGTTCATCTCTTTGAAGCAGACCCCAGTCTCTACCCCATCGTTCATCTTTGACACACCCGTGAATGTACAGAGTAAGTTATTCAGCGACAATCCGACCTTTGTGGTATGCTGGTTGAAAATTCTTTCTCAAAGATGAGATGGGCAATAAGTACTATGAAGAGGTAGCCTCTTAGTGCAACATATACTGTAGTGAGCGAGTTGGGAAACACTGCACTGGAGCGCTCAGACTCGAAAACTGGTCCATTGTACTGTAAGGCAGAAAAGGTTTCGCAATTAACAAGGGAACGTGTAACCGTTTGTTTGTTTAAAAATACAAGAAACAAATTGTAATATAAATGAAAAAAATGCAGCTCAGAAATCGGCATCTCCTTTCAAGAGTATGAAGTTTCATTTTACGACTAATCTAGGATTGCAACAAAAAAAAAACAAAATCGATGACCTACGAGATTTTCTTTGACAATCAAATGATCCCCCTTGAAATACAGACCTCAACACAGAATCAACACTCGACAAGGTGACGGACAGTGACGGGCAGTGAAGAGAACTAAACACCACTCCCAAAAATCTAACAAAAAATGCTGGTTACCCGAATTCGGTCAAGATTCCGGTTATCTCTTAAGCGCGATCTTTCATGCGCTTGCGCAAATCTCATTACATTCATACGCTATCAAGTGCGGTGGAAAGTCACGCTGCTACCGTTCGGACATGATGCCCATCATCATCATCGTTAGTGTGTGTATCTTTGAAATTCCAAATCAAGCATGAATTGCAAAAGCAAAACCTAAGCGAGGGGCGACGTACCTCAAAAATGAAAAAAGCGAGACTTGGGCAAACAATCAAACAATCGCGACTCGCACCTTCTCGACGAGCCAAAGACAATTGATGCAGTGAATCGTGGCGTCACCGCAATGCCTTTGCCTTCACAGAATTAACTTTCTGAGAAAACGAAATCCCATTTGTGTCAAAAGCGCAGACGGGCCCGAGCAATGGAGAACCTCTTCCATTACTCGAACCCACTTTGTTATGTATACTTCAACGCTGGAAGCGCGATTACAGTCGTTTCTTGATCATGCATTAAACTTCAGCCTTTAGGCTTAGACACCATTGTTGTTTGATGACATCTTGAAGTGTGGACCCGTGCGATGGATGACTAATTTGAGAAGTTTAGGGAATAATTTCACGTGGAAACTGCGCTGACCAAGAAAGCAGGAGAAGATCTTGCGACTGGGTTAATCTTTATCTGTTCAATTGTTAGCATAATTCACTCATAGCAAACTGATACTGTCGGGTGAAGAAGCAGATTATCTCACGGTTGAACTTGGTATACCATTAGGAAGGAAAATATTTTCCTTTTATTATTTAAGTGACAATTTGGAATTTGATTTCATATGTGCTTTGAGTTGCTTTAGTTGTTGTAAAAGTGCGTATTGGGGTTGGTAAGTACGTGTTTAATTGAATGCATTTTAATTGGATCGATTCATCCATCTCCAGCTATGACTCCCAAAATTACATTTTCTTCCACACATAATCTTTGCTTTGTCAAACTTTGCAAACTGCATGAAAATCATTCATAAGTTCAGTCGAGTTCAGGTGATATGAAGTAGTGTGACATGCATGACGGACAGACACGAATCTGTTTTGTAAACGAAACCTTAAATAAGTCATATCTAATAAACATAATCTCCTCTCACAACACCTAAAGGTAAAGAATCATCTGAATAATTTTCTTATTCTCGATTATGATTAGAATGTGGTTAACCAAAAGTTGCTGCACATCGATTAACCTGAATTTCAAGATTAGATTGTCTTCTTTAGATGCTTCATTGGCTGAGGTGAGGAGGAGACGTAAACAAAACAAGGTCCCCTCTTCTGTTTTCTGTTTTCAAATTTAGGTGACCTTTTGAAGTGTATACGACCGGGTAATCAATGTCCATATTCTTATATAATACAGTTTGTAGAATAGAGTATCAAGAAAAGAAAAGTTTTGACAATAACTCAATACGATACATGTCCTTGGACATTTTAAGTACATTACCTACTTATATTTTTCCACTCACATTTAAGCACGACTGAAACTTGAAACTCGATATTACTGGATCGTTTTGGCCGTAGAATCACTACCGACCCCAGACTTACTTTTAACTTCATCATTTCTTTCAAAACATGACTAGTCCTGGAAGAAAGCGGACTCATTCAAATAAGCAATATACAAAGTAAGGGTAAAGTGAACACGTTGCTTGCAGTTTCTATGAACAGAGTAAATTGAACATTTCTATGAATGCTTGTTTTTACAAATTTTGAGGTCAAGATCGAAAGAGAAAATTATGAACACAACAATTAAAACATGTCTGTGACCCAAAGGCGGTTCATTACAAAACGATTTTTAGCGCCTTATATGGATGTAAATCAGATAAGAATACAGAAGAGGAAGTCTGAAATAAGAAGATAAAAATACGAAAGTGTTAGAAAGCGCCACCTAATTTAGCAACCTAACAGTGACGGATCATCTGAAGTACCTAGACGTGTCATCTTCAACCAAAGTTAAGGAATTTACGTGGGTGGGTTTGGTACACACTTAAGCTCTGAATTGTTAATCGCTGATCGATCATACACTATCAGGGTTAAACGAATTCAATTATTGCAAGTTATTCAATGGAAATGGATCTTAACCTTGTAAAAAGAGAAGGAACCAATTTCGATGGGCATTGATAAAAAATTTTAAAATGATAACATAAACAAAAAGCCATCTCACCATTTTACAATTGTTAAAACATTTGAAAGCATTGTTTATGTTATTCACCGAAAATGCATTGGGTATTTTAATTTTAGGTCTTGGGTGTAGTAAATTTACTTAGTGGCTTAAGAACTTCCAATTCGTTGTTTTTGAAACGTCGGTTGCTATCTGACACTTTAAAAATTGCTTAACGTATGTTATGCATGTCAAAGCGTGTTACACATTTGTGTTGCGATAAAAAAAAGCATTCCGGTCTTCAATAAAAATGTCTTTAGGTTACAGGTCTGCTAGTAAAGACTTGGCATTACAGTATGCGAAGGCGTACACCAATAATGGAAAATTCCTATTCCTGAGTTACCTCACAGCTTTCTCTCTTAATACGGAGGACTGCGCTGTTTATAATTCAACCGATATACTAGTTGGCGTAGGTTTTTTTTTGTTTTTTGATGATAATTACAAAAGTTTGACAAACGTAATCTGAGCAAAGTAGGCTATTACGGCTATCGTCCCAAGAACATAAAAAAGTACGTGTAAGGACTCTAGTCACATCCGTGCGTTGCCACGTGTGCTTGCGAAAATTGGTTCAAGAATGCATCTGTATCTTTAAGTGCCAGCAAAATCGTGCAACAACGGCAACACCGCTCTACATTTCTTGTAAACAAAAACCTTCAAATATGTCTAAATATTGTTTAGGAGAGTAGTCTTATAAGAATCATAAATATCTCCAGTCTTTCAGTATTTTGTCATCATTTCTGTCCATTAGAAATGGTTTCCATCTGTATTCTCGTACTTCTGCTTTTTATTAAATAAAAAACTATGAAGTGATTATACATGGCAGACTTAATATTATATGATCTTATACTTAAAGAAGGCTATATAATCACACTCATACTAATAGAAAACAAGAACAAAGATGAACAATTTTCAGAATATTTATCATGTAAGCTCCTAGCGTCGTTTACATGATATTTTGTTAACTATACAAAGGAGAGCAAATTGATATCACGGACGAATGTTTCACTAATTTTCTGCATTGATTTGCCAAATTTCCCATGGAAATTTTTGTATGTAACTCAACTATTTTTTAAGCAAACATTACTTCCTTTGCATACTCTAAGGCTTTACATAATTTATCTCAATTTCAAAATGTGACGCCTACTGATATACACCAGAATGTTCGTCTCGACAACTGCCTGGAATTCGCCCATTATTATTTAAAATATTTCAGTCCTTATAATTCTATTTGCAGTCAAATCTGAGTTTGCCTTCTCTCTCACTATCTTTTGATTTAATAATAGAGTGTTGATTTATGATATGTTAAAGAACTTGCCTAGTAATTTGTTTCCACAAAATCATAAAACGAACATTCATAAGCTAAAAACTGCCCTGTGAAAATCCAGAAAACCCACATACTAAGTGATTTTCATTGCATGTAAAGATTGCCCTTTTCATTTAACTGCATTATGCATGTGGCTAACGTTTGCAATGTGAGAAGTCAACATAAGCGTTAGATATAAACATCAATTATCACAACAACTTCGATGACTACTGTTCATTCAACGCATTATTTTTAGAAATTGTGCGTGTGGTTTCAACAAGCAGCTCTTTATTTTCAAAAAACTTAACTTTTTCACTTTTCTTTGTAAATGAGCTTTCAATACAAAACGGGTAAATCCATGACAAGAACCAAGAAACGCAAAACATTCGTTAAAATGCATAAAATCTTCAACGACAATTAATTTGAAATTATATCGTTGAATTATTCCGTGCGTTCTAAGATATTGTTGCTTCTCACCCCTTGCGCCGACGCACTTTTGTTTACAAATACAAGCTGACGGGATTAAACATTTTCTTGCTGTTGCAGGACATGGTAAGTAAATGACATAACTGGCGGAATGAAATGTTGAGAGGCGATTTTTTCTTTTAAATAAAATGGGTGATTGATTTGACTAATGAAGACACCAATGTCCCCATTATCACGTCTCTTGAGACGTGTCTTTAATGTAAGAAAGGCCTTAAATTAACCTTGTTCTATTAGGACAAAGCTCCTGATTCAGTAGACAAATGATCGAGAGGAAAATGTGGGACACCGAAAATGACATTGATGATAAATGATATTCACTAAGCTAAAATTGATCAAATACTCAATTAAACGTAAAAATATTAAGTCCAATGAAGCCTGCGGCGGTAAAAAAAGGTTGAGAATCACTGATTCAACCCATTAATAAATATGTAATTACTATTTACAAATGTCTATAACAAATGACAAATGATGAAAGAACATTCCTCTCTCATGAACCAGTGATAGAGCCTAACACATTGCACCTTTAGTCTGTTTTAAGCTTTTGCATTGATGAGGTGCAAGTTTTCTTGAATGTGAGGTTAAAATTCGCCTATAAAATGATCACAGCAAAATTTGTAAGAACAAATGATTTTGGTAAATCCACTTAAATGTACAAATAAACACTTGTTTCTTCTTCTCACATGAAGGTTATCTTCTGTTTGGCTATTATTGTCTCTAGACATGTTGCCTCTGAGCCACAACCACCGGTGGCCCAACAAGATTCTAAAACTACAAATGTGAAAACTAACAAGGCGATTAATGTCGTGCAAAAGGAATTATATCGCTTTAGGTAAGTTTGAAAGAATTTGAAAGGAAGACAAAATATTTGTAGAAATTATAAACTTACTGGAGACTCATAATATGTTAAGAAAAAACTATTGTCAATTCAGCTGGCAAAGCATGCAAAGCAAAATAAATACAAAATAACTTTCTTTGTTTATTTTCTATACAGGTACAACACGGAAGACGGCACCTACCGCGAAGAAGTTGGCACTCTAATTAATCCTGGCACAAATGATGAAGAGTTGGTTGTCATGGGTGCATACGGGTACGTCGAAGGAGATCTCGAACACGTTGTCACCTACACTTCCAACAAGAATGGTTACATACCACACTGGTTATTGAAGCCAAAAATGAATGAGCTACCAACTGATTGTGATGAAGTAGAAGTGGTGCAAAACACAAGGAGGAAAAAGTATGGGAAGGCAGACATATCGTGCAAACTAAGAATGTCCTTGCTTGGTCGTCGATCAATTTATTTAAGAGAATGAAATCGTGTTTGATCTTCTTCAAGCTAATATTGTTTTATTGCCTTTTAAAGTTATTTTCCAAGGTTACGGATAGTCTTTATACGTTGTATTACAATGCATTACCATGTATAAAAAAAAAAATAAAGTTTGGCCTGGACTTTTGTTTTTACGTATCCACCAATTGAGAATTGAGCCTTATCACTGAAGCAAAAATGTTCGAAGTATCGGTGTTCCTTACCTACTGCTCCAACACCAATGAAAAGTAACTATGGCGTTGCTTGGTCAGCAGTTTTCAAGTAAGTTAAACTTTATAAGAATGGAAATCTAAATGAAATATACCCCGCATTGACGTGTACGACACGTTTAATCGCTCCGATCAATGGGTAATTGAAAAATTCTGATTATCAGCAGCATTTGCAACTACAGCAGCAATATTTTCGACTGGCGATGCATAACGTGATGATGAGTAATCCATAATCATAAATGGCCAACTTTCATTTAATATTCCGGCTGACGACTGAGTTTGCCAGGTTTCAAATGCCAGTGTCACCAATTTGAAACCAAAAACGTTTGACACGTCCTGTACTTTTTAAATTTGTCGAATGCAGATTTCACGAATTCGAATTATCTCTGCAACAAAATTTAATTTAATTATTCTTCGACCTTAAATGCCATCAGTAGCCATCATCATGATGAAGATAATTTCTAGATAGAATATTTCAATATGCAATTCATTGAAGCACAAGCACTTTTTTGTTGGTCCACAAGGAAGTTAATGCTGGTGTTCCTCTTTCTCATTCTAATAGAAAAATGTATTTGCTAGTTCATCGGGATAACATATTACTTAATAAGTCCCGGGACATATAGGGGGCGCCACTAAGAGACAAGTTAATATTAAGTGAATAATTTTTGTTAGTGGCGCCACTTATATGTCCCGGGACTTATTAAGTGATCCCGTCCTTGTCAAACTTTGGCAACCTTACCTATGAAGAAGCCCCAGGCTCTCCTTGAAATTAAACACTCCTCTATAGATTTAATCTTTTAAGTTTATTATTTTCTTAGATGTGTAGTCTTAAAATAAATCAACAGTTAGCGAGCCGCTCATGAGTTCAGTGTCTTCCAGAAGCACAAAATCGATGTACCAACAAGAATAGATACGGTGGGGGCGTTTCCCACGACTATGCAGTTACTCTGAATGAATACGGCTCGAAAGTAGGCAGCTGTAATAATTTTAAAATGCGGTTAACGCCTAAAAGCTAACAACACAGTTAAATGGAGAATTATTGATGTCTTTTCGCGATGGTGTCAATCTTCTGGGGGATTTCCCTGCTTCCCTTCCCAGCTAACGCGTCTACTCGACGACATCCGCTTTGCCATTGAACACCTTACACATGGCCAACTTCACTGAAGCAAGGAAGTCCGAGGGGTAACATCAAGAGGATCTGGACGATGGTACCACCGCACGTCGTTGAACCGGTGGTGGTGGTGGAGCGATGCGCATCCTCTGCACTGGCACTGGTTGCTTGGCATTGGTGGCCCCCATTGGATGGGATGACGGTCGGATGGAGAGCCTTTCAACGGGTGGTCGTGTCGTTGGCGGCGGTGGCGGTAGGGATTTCGTTTGCAAATGCCTGGGTGAAGATATTGGAGGACCTCCTACTTTCACCGGTGTCCTTGGTGTGGGTGTGGGCGGAATGAGATTTCGAGAAGTCGGCTGCGTTGTTATGGGACTATGCAAGGGAACCGATGTAAAGGGATTATCCAATGTCACCGCTGCCGCTGCTGGGTACTGTGGTGGTATTTCGGGGACAGCTTTTGGACTAGCATCTGTTGAGGACAGAGAATGTGTTCGGCTTGGTGGCTGACTGGCAACTTCTGGTTCGGGGCGGTGTTGGATTTGGGTTTGTATCGATGGGGATAGATCGTCATCGGCATCGGATGATATGGAGTCGTACGGGGAGGGTGAAGGAGATTGCGGTGGTGACGGCGAATAGCATTCCTGGTCATCGATCATCGTTCGGAAGTTTTGAATCGAATCATTCAATGTCCACAGTTGGGAAAGAAGTGAAATGTCCAATTGCCTTAATCCATACTGAAAAGAAGCAAAACAAAAAACAGGCAGGTTAGTGAAATGATTCTTGAGACTGTATAAAAGAAATGAAAAGAGCGAAATGTTTCAGGGAGAAGAAACGTCATCTGGATCCATTTGAACTATTAAAGGCTTACACTTATATAAAGTGACTTTCATTCAACAAGGAATGATTGTCTCAAGCAATTTTCTACATCACGAGTTTATGACTTGAACTTAAATGGAAGTGCAAAGATGAAAAAAACGAAAATCGAATGACAAACAAAGTTCCTCCTTTTTTATTTAAGAACCGTCAAATTAAGCCCACGTCTGCACGCAGCAAAGAATACAAAACTAATTACCACCATTACATCAAACAAGCATCTCTCTCACTTTTTGAGGTCATATGCGAATACATGCAGCAGCTGCTGTTAGAGCGTCGTCCCCAAAGGCCCGTTTACACGTGCGCCAATCTATCATAATTTCGTAATTTGTGCGAGGCAGCAATTAATCTCAGCAAAGTTTACCACTTGCAATCAATTTTCCCGTGCTCTCCTTGAACTCCTTCGCCGGCAAAGACGCCGCCGGGAGACTTTAACCTCTCTACCAATGCCACCAATCCAGCTGACAAGACCAATGAAACAAAGTCAGTCTCATTAGAGGTTTGACATTTACCATTTTTCGATATCGAATTTCTAGCTCAGTGACAAATGGCGACCGCAGAAGAAAACCTGCGGTGCGACGGCTGAAAAGAATTTGTAGTTTTTATTTCCAATTATGAAATCCATATCCGCTGCGCGGAGGTCAGTGGCCGGAGGAGAGTGGCACAGCATCGAGTTGAGAGAGTTGCCGTGTTGGAATGTGCGGCGCGGTGCGTTTCGATGCCAACGTTGGAGATGTTTTGATTTGGGAAAACAAATCGGGTCACAGCATGCCGATTTGGTTCGTCTGCGAAAGTTAACGCTTGTGATTGGTGGCGGATAAAGCGCGATGAAAGTGAATTTGAAATCTCGTGAATTTGGTGTTGTGATGGGAAGCTTCATTTGCATGTGAAATGGGAAATTTGTACACAAATCTGCGATAATGCCAGCGTGTGTTTGACATTTATTTCGAAAGCCCATAGAAGGCCGGTGAAAGAGCGAAAGCTTGAAAAGGACTGTCGCCAGAATCCACCAAGGGCGTGTGTAATCATTGCACTGATGTAATTGCATTACAATTTGCTTTGAGCCTGTGTTCCACTTCCTGTTGTGACCCACAAAGCCTTAGCAATTAACCTAAGCCGCATTTCGATTCGAGTCGACTATGCTTTACCTCCTTTCTCTATGATGCAATGCCTTCTCAGCGCCACCGAGGAAAGCAAAACCCACCGGAGCCAGGAACCAACTGATTAGCCGGCGTGTATTGATTCGGAATTGATTTTCTCTTCTTCTTCTAAGTTATTTGACACCTTCCAAGCGACGTAGTGAGGTGGTCGGCGGCGGGGAGAAACGCTACGCCAGTAGAAGCATGAACATCATTTTTAAATTAGATTAGCTAAAGGGGGTTGCTGCCCCAACCTCGCTCTAGGTTGTTACAAAAATAAGAGAAAAACACTGCAAAATGCCAATCTCAGTATGTGTGTGTATGTGCGCGAATGAAAAGGCGCTTAGAGGCCTTCCAATTCTTACCGTTAAGCTTCTTCAATTTATTGTCATTCTTTGACAGTCACGGCTCGTATTTCTTGCATAATTCAGCAGCCGACTGAATGCAGTCGGCTGAGCAGCACACCGCACCAGTGACGTTAATTGCTTTCTATTGTTGTACAAGCATGCGTCTTTTGTTTTGTTTTTGGTTCATCTCCTTTGTTTTCATTTTGATGTGATGTAGCGGGGTGTATTATGTTTCAGGGAAAGCCCTCGGAGGCGAGAATCCGCCAGGCTGGTCACCAGTTTGTGGTAAGACCATTATACTGTCATTAGCCATGTAGTCCGACTGTGATTCTGGCTGCCGTCAGCGTGGTCTTGGCCGGCTATTGTGGGGAGGCGATGTGGGCTTATGTACGTGCTTGACAGAACGTGAAATATTTTGAAACTTAAGTCTCCCGGAAGCATGGAAATGCTACTAAGTGGATTCCTTTGCCTTGTGCAGTGTGTTGGAGATTACTGACGCAGGTAAAGATGTATGAAGCATGCTATCATGTGTCACCTCATTTGACAGTTGATATGCCAATCAACAAAAAGTTTGAAACTCCAAAAATTATAATAGCCAACAATAATGAAAAATTCAAACAGCAACAAATTCTGAATATAGAAAAAGGATATAGAAAAATATACATCATTTTTTTTCTGCCAATTTCCGAGATGTTTATCGTTGACCCTTCTTTCCCAATTTAGCTGCTTTCGACTGACCTGAACTGATAGTTCACAGTGTTCGCCAACTAAAGTCAATGTCATCCGCGTTCGCCCAAGAACGTCAATATCAGCCGACAATCGCTCTGCTATTGACATGTAAGTTTCGCATGGTTTTTTTTTTCAAAATTATCTTTAAAGAATGACAGCGCGTCGATTTGTCTAAATCTATTTTGACATTGAAGTTATGTAGGGCGCTGTGCTTCGTCAAGGCTGGGTCTTGTCGCCTCTCCTATTCCGTTAGCTGAGGCAAGGAATGTTTCAACATGGGAGATTTGAGAGTAAGTAATATTTTTTTGCAAATTGGTTGAAGTTAGCCGTTTTATATTCTTTGTAAATCTCAACTCAGTAATGTTGGGTGCCTAATTTCGCACAGGAATAGGACAATTTCCGCTTAGCTCAATAACAAAAACCCTCGAAATCAAAAGATGAGATAAAAATCAAAGAATAAGTAAAAAACCGTACTTACCAAATGCTATATCGTTTTGAAAAATAGATAGACGAAAAGACAGAATAGTGATAGATTTTGAATAGATTTTATTTAAGTAAAAATTAAAGCAATAATGCCAAAATTACTATACGTCCATAATGCGCTATTAATTTCTCTCTAGATATGATGTTCTAACCAATGTCCGCCTTCCGTCCTCAATTACCAGACTGTTAGCTGTTATAAAAAATTAAACTGCAATCTGGGTTGTGGTGACAACATTCCCAAATAGTTACCACTGACAAGAAAAAGTTTACCATTAAAACGAGAAACAAAATAAAACTGAACTCCTCCGAACAACTTTTCATCAACGCCGTCCGAAATTATTACATAACACAGCAAACAAGGACAACTGAAACACGAACATCAAGTGGAGATTGCGGACTCCCACTTTGGAAAGGCGGACAGCGCATTATTGCTAAAGTTACAAAAAACATTTCGTGAAGCATGTCAAAAAAAAGCCTTGAGCCAACATTTCGTGTTGAGCGAACAAATTTGCCGGGGATCCTTTGTCCGGCATGTCCATCATTGTAGTTCCCAACGGAAAAAAAAACAAACTAAACCTAGCCTCTCATGTGAAAAGCAATTATGATATGAACCACCACCACCGAAGTGCCAGCGGACATAAAGCAAACACAACAATCCCTGGAGAGCACTTAACCGACTCCAAAGCATGCACCACCACTTTATTGCGCTTATCATTGGGTCTGGCAGGCACATCTCACACCCAAAAAGTGCGGCCGCCATTAAGCATAAATAGCGACGAATGTAGCTCTGCCGCATTACCGAGGGTATCCAGGAGTCATGCCAGAACCGACCACACCCTAGGTAAAACTGAGTCAACACACAGCACCAGTGGAATAACCTCGAAAATGCATGGTTGCGTGCCAAGTGGATGTTTCGCCCCTGGACGGAAGGGATTTGCATTCTCTTCCAGAATTTATGGTTAGGGCTTGCAAGCAGTTGAAGAACTTTCCCTTTGCCGAAAGGAATGTGTCGGGAGTCGGGAGTCCTTCTTCGACATAAATAAATGCACACAGCGGCGGAGTTTGTTTGCCGTACTTTAAAGCCGGCGACAACTTTGGTAATCCCACATTTAAATGGTTTTCCCCAACGCAACCCGGGGACACCGACTTCCGATGTGCCCTGAATATCAATGGGAATCCATCAGAATTGCTAAGTGGAGTAACGTGACCAGACATCTCCAGCTGTGAACAATTTAAAATCGTAAATTGCTTTTGAGCACCCTCCCAACCGAGACGATAACTGCCAGACGACAGATCACTGAACTCTCCCCAGCTCACAGTCGACTTCAACAACAAAGCATCTGTCGGTGGCGCTGGTCAAGTTCACCGAGTAAATCCGAACTGGGAAACAACAAAACAGTCGCACTGCAATGTACCCTCAATCTCGCACCCGTCAGCTCCATCGTGAATGGTTAGTTTGAGGTTATGGTAGCACCTACAAGGTTAACAACTTTCCCGTGAACGTCAGTGGAGTTCGCTGGCATCGATGAATGCACTAAATGGTGTTGGACTCCCTCACGAGTGGGTGGACGCCGCGCACACTCACACATGCGAGAGATGGGAAATTAAATGCTTATTCGATTACACAGACCGGTTGGCTGCCTTCCGTGTTTGAATACAGATGTGTACCTTTGTTCTTGACAATCCATTAGATTTTTCACGTTGATACGAACATGAAACGTTTCTCTCTCGCTACGGACAAACATGCATTCATTGGTTCTGTCGTTAAGTGAGATGTTGGCCCAGAAACAGTTCGTGTCAGTGACATTTACAATGCATCAGTGAGTCGTGTGGCTACAGATTATTATTGAAGAGAGGGCAGATGCTGTGAAAGGAAAAATGGTACAAATGCGTTTGACTGCGGAAGGTTATTGCCATCTTGCGGTGTGCCATTGGCAGGCACAGTAAGAGAATGCTACTTTCATTGACTGAATGGATGTATGTTTTGTATTGTTTGATCTTCTTTTGAGCAGCGGGTGCCAGAATGACCTATTTTTGACACAGAGGTTTAAAAAATAGGCCAAGAAAGTTCAGCATGCAACAGAAAACCACTGACGTAACTGTGCATTGGTTTTACTAAAACATACTTGGAGTAAAAGTGCGACAGACAGTGATATAACTTGTCAACTTACTTCATGCCTTATAACAGATGTCAAGAGCAGTTTTGTTTGTAAGCTGGTTCGAATTTAGGTCAAACCAGTACCACATTCACATTTTATGTTTTGTTATGAAAGGTTAAGCGCTTATAACTGCGAGCAAGATTTCGGAAAGTTAGATGGAAATGAGCCATGGAGCAAACGTTTATTTTACACTTGCATTTGTCTAGTCCTAGTCCTTTATAGACTGTTTTTTAATTGTAATGAAAAAATGTGTGGTTATTTAGATGAAAATGTTAAATGGCTAACTTTGAAAAAGTGTATTTTTTCAAATTCGTTTTCAATGTTGATGGACACAAACGGCGAAGGACTTCAACCAAGTGGAAGTGTGCAACTGGAATCAACTTTTTTTAAAACTGATGAGAGATAGAGCAGCCTGCTTACTGAGATCCAGGTCCTCCGCGAACTGTAGCGTAATTCTAAAAAGAAGACGAAGTTCAGTAATAATATGTATTCATCTAAACGGATTTAAAAAAATTAATGTATATTGAGTTAATTATTTTGAATGGAATTAAGTCTTCTCTAAATTGCAAAATTTGAAGAGCTTTTTATAGGCAATTAGTACTTTTTAAGTCTTGTCACCGATTCGAAAGAGGTGTTTTAATATGTTCAATCGAACCTGGGATGTAGCGTGTGGGGCGACGTATGACTCCAATTATTTTTGCATTTTAATTAAGTACAGTCTGAAATTTTTTGTTGGTGGTTGCGAAACACTCCACTGGAGCGCTCAGACTCAAAAACTAGTCTATTGTACTTCCAGGCAGTAACTTTACAGGCAGGCGCTTCTGTAATAAGACCTAAAGTTTTCAGCTCCCACCACATGAACGTCAAACAGCCGCCACCTGATACGAGCAAAGGCGGGACATTGACAGTCTGATATTTATAATGTGTACCAGGTATCCATCTGGTTTCAGAATTGTCACATAATCTCAATAACAGCTTCAAAATGCCCAGAAGTGTATCAGCTGAGAAAAGGACATTTTTTTTGACATGCGAACTGTAAAATTTAAATATGTTTGCTAAAATGATTGGCTGGACTTTCGTTCATATTTCATAATTTTTAAGGAATCCACTTTTTTTCAAGTTATTGACATAATTAAATAGTAATAACGTATCCTAAAGTATACTCTTAAATGGAAATCAACTTGAGTAATTTTGTTTTTTAATTACAGACATAAATAGCTCACAGCTGATTTTAAATCTAAAATGTGCTACAAGACATGTCTCAAAATGTTAATGATGATTTTTCCCTAACTTTCAACAATTCTTTATAATTAGTTAGTAGTTAGTAAATTATCTTATTCAACGACACGAGTTTTTCTCTTCTTATCCACGTACTAACAAACTTTTTAGATAGAGCAATAGAAATAATACTAAGAGCTAAATTAGAACGCAAAGTACACCGAGGTTCACTGCATACTGAACTACTGATTTTTGTCATATACTCGTACATAAGTATTGATTTGATTTGTCGAATGGTTTTGGGCAAAATCTTGAAATCAAAAATTTCGAAATGCACATAAGCCAAAACAAAAAAAAAAATTAAATACCCCATTCCCTCTGCAAACTGGTTACTGTAGAACCTCGAATATATGTGAAATTTGAATAATGCAGGATTCCAACGAATTAATATTTTACGGAATTATCAAATTTAATTACTTATCGGGTTTTAGCAGTCAGGAATTTTTGTCGCATTCGTATATTCCAAAGAGGCAAGAGACGAATAAGTCGACAGACAATTTCTAAGAGTTTTCTGTTTTTGTTTGTTTATCACATTATTTAGCTCCTATCGCAATTTGAATTTATGCATAAGAGACTAAAATAAAGAAAAGAAGAGAGCGACTGGAAATGTAGGAAATTAAAAATAATAGGATCCATTTGATTTTCATTTCACGTCATAGCTTTTATATTTCAAACTTAGCAGTGGCCGTGACCAAAAAACAATAAGAAAATTAACTTCCCTTAGTAACTTGTGGTTCCGTGTCATGAGAAACCAATAGTTTTGAACATAATACGAATAATGCGAATTTATTGAGAAACAATTTAGAAGAGTGTTATCCTAAAGACACTCACAGGGCTGTGACATCTATTACAATAGCAAAAGCCGAAAGTCATATGAATGATATACAACTACGCTCTTTGGAATCCTTGTTAACGGAATTTGTGAGCTTTCCCTTAATTAATCCATCCATTTGATTGTATCGATTATAAGACTGCTGCCGACGTATTACGACGTACTTCGACACTCATTATAACAGTCGACTTCTCAAGACACGACGCACAAGCAAAAAGTGTCTCCACTACGTCCTCGCATATGAATATCTATCCTAACAAAAGCTTACGTAAGAATTTCTTAGATGACTCCATGTTTATTATCACGTTTCGAACGCGTTTGTTGATAGCCCGCAATTTGAAATCAACTGAAATGTGAATCACACGTAATTTCGTTTACGACTAAGTATCAATTTTGGCACCAGTATTTTCGCTTTTATTCTTGTAAACACATAAAAGTGACTGTATGAAATTCATGACCTATGATTTTGAGTGCTGTTTAGAAATTTCGCTATTAAGGATGCTTTAGCAAATCAATGAAACTGGTGTTGATGACGAAAATCCTTACTTGCGTAAGCAGAAGGCAGTCAACCTTCAAAGTAATTGATCAATTCAAACCTCGTTAAATTGATGAATTGTTTTTGGATATACATAAAAAAGGCACGCAACTGTAAAGGTTATTTTTTTATTTAACAATTTCATTTTAAAAAGAATTACAAACCAAAAGGATTTCCTCAAAAACAACGAGTGGGATGATTTTAAGATTTAATTAAAAAATTAAACTAAACTTGTTAAATTAAATTTAAGACAAGTGTAAATACATTTTAGTCTATATTTAAAAAAAAAGAAACAAAACGGCATTAACGGCTATTGAAAAACAGGCAAACCATTCCAAACAATCCATTGGAAACAATTTTTATTTCGGTCTGTCGAAACAGAAAGAGTCAAAGCCACTGACTCGAAGGACCCAGATAACACTCTACGATATGCTTATCCTACCCCTACCTTCTTTACTGAACCGAGTGCTGGACAATAAGCAAATCGGCGAAATAGATTCTTGGCAACTTCAAAAGAAAAAATTCTGCGTCGAATATATGGTACTGTCTACGAGGATGGTGAATGGTGATGTATCGAGATGTGGATGTAATTCAAAAGGCAAATCGAGTGAATGGAAACTCCAGCTAAGAATGTCTTTGAAACACAGCCTCCAGGTTCAAAGAAAACCGAACCACCGGTATAAAGACCAAGTGATCGCGAACGTTAGGGAACTTGTTTTGGATGACTAGACACAAGATTGTCCCACGCTTTAACACATCCTAATTAGGAAGTAAATAAAAAGGCGCATTTGTATTAGTGTAAAGCAGAGAACTTGCGTCAAAAAAACCTTTTAATGTTTGACAGCCATTTGATACTTGCGGTGAATTAATATACTCAAGTCTCTACTCTTGGTAGAATATTTTTTTTTTCATAAGTTTTTCTTTGACCACTATTGGAAGCGTTTCAACATTAATTTCAGCAAAAATGTAAGTTTCTTAATTAACTCACCACTCTCTGGTCTACTTTCTCAATTGAACTATTTTTCGTCTGAATTTTTTGCTTACTCTCAGATCCATTCAAATTTCCTTTTCCCCCACCACAAGTACAATATAATGGAAAAGGGTCAAGAAATCCCTCACAGTTTCCATTTCAGCATTTTAAAATCACTGCAACGGTAAAAAAACGACCACACCCCACAAGAAGGTTTCCCCTGCTCCCAGCGAGAGTTGAAATCAATTTGCCTCCACAAGAAATGCACATCCCGTCAAATTGAAATGGAAACCTCTCAGCGGAACACCCCTCAGATGATATACTGATTGCTTGGCCAACTCCTTCGCGTGCACCTCGCAGTCGGCTTGCGAAAGTCAACCTCCCCAAGTTTCAGTTCCAACCTCGCCACTATGCCGTGATAATTTTCCCAGATAAATGTTTGAAATAAATTCGCTTCGCCGGTTCAGTTGGCAGTCTCGCTGGTGACTGTGAACCTTTCACATTTTCAGTGCGAATGTGAACAGAACTCAAACCGCGCCAGTGACGGTGGGTAAGCCACTGTCGAAACCACTGCTATGCTTGAGTTACGGTTATCTCATGACTGAGGACTAGCCAGCGAAGCGTTGTTTGTGGTATTTTGACAAAAATCCATTTGCAATCTTTTGCTGCAATCACAGGAATGGTGGTGGAGGAGGGGCGGCGAAAGTCATTAAGAATTAATTGCCTTGGACAGTCAATCAAAAATTGATTAATTAGGCAGGCGGAACACGGCTGCTATCGAACAATATCTCCGTGTGAAGGCTAAGTGGAGCAACAAAACCTTTTCATTTCATTCGACGGCACTAGCTGTTTACTCTGGCACTCCTATAGTTTCATTCTGTATCCGTATCAGTTCGGTTTCAATGCACATTGTTCTCGAGATTCACCTTTAAAGGTTGTCTGTTTGTGGCTAGATTTTGAAGGTGTGCTTACCATTTTGACGCACCGTGACGGATTGTATTTATTTTGAATGCATTCATGGCTGATTCAAGTGAGATGTTAATTAAGATGAAGAAATGTATTTTATTGACATTTAAACGAATTTTATCAGGGCTGGGATCAAAAGAAAACTTCATTGGGATTTATTGTATATTCATGAGACGACGTCTTGTTTAGTAGGAAAACAAGCGGAGTTGAGATGAAGGGCGATCAATTGAAAAACGACTTAATGAACTTTCGATTTCTAGGAAATGAGTGAAAATATTTTTGGAGGAGAGCAAGAAAACTGCAGATTGTTGTTTCGACTATTTGATGAAGTTGAAGAATTGACCTCCATTTGTTTAATGGTGATGGATGAGATGCAAAATGTTTCTAAAAGTTCACTTCTGGTTGTTGCACTGTTGTCTATTTTCGTAATTTGTCATTAAATTTTATTATAAATAGTCGAATTTACTACAATACTTATGCCGCTGGAATTATCCTTCTGTGAGCATAACGAAGCCTTTAATAATTGAGTGTCGCAACAGTCCACAGGGGACGAGGACCTAGCTTCTCCAACAACTACTCGTGTTGTGCGTGCTATTGTTCTTTCACGGGTAGGAGGGACCTACAGTTTTTTGCCGATTCCGAACAGCAAAATTTGAGAAGCTTTTTCATTGACATTAATACTTTTTGAGTGTTGTCAGCAACACTTGATGGCTTTGTTTTAGATAAAAGGCGACAAGGACAAAAAGATTTTCGTTTAAACATTTCTTTGACAATTTGCAGGTCGCTTCATTTTGACAGTTCTCTTCCAAAAAAAAGCAATAAGTGCACATTGATGAATAAAGACAAAATCAGATGTGAAGTTTTAACTGCATTGTAGGTCATTCTCCTAATTCCAACAAATTGTATCAATTTACAAAAAAGTAAATAAATGTGGCACTACTTAAAACACAAACTGAAATTGTGATGATCAAATTGCGACAGAGTAAGACCACGCCATCACGTCCTCTTATGGAGGTATTTCGGTATCTATATATAACCACAACCGAGGGGTGAACACAAGAAAATTAAGAAGAGCTAGCGAATCTTTAATCATTTAGCTTTAATCATGATGACCAATAATTTAAAATGGGGCAGCTCTGAAGAATTATCGCTTGATCCCAGTTAGGCTCTTTCTATTTAGTACCTTTCCTAAGGAGTACACGGGACATTAATAAAACCGCACTATGGTCTTGCAGTAAGGTAATATATTTTCGAGTTATTCTGCATAAGCAATTTATCCTTAATCCACATACTATCAAGTCCGCAATAAAGCACTGTGGTCCACCAGAAGCATATACGATAAGATATATATGTCCCTCTCGGAATACGAATATTAAAATAAGCACCATGATCGCAAGGCGCGATCACTTACGTGGCCCTCGTCTGAGAACTTGAAACAATGGCAAATAAGTTGCAAATGTTACAAAGAAGCACATGTTTAGCTTTACCAGGCACCAGATACCTACCTGTTGTAGGTAGGTTGGGGTCAGGCGAATAACATCTTCATTAAGAAAATAACTGCCTGATAAGTCATTGTAGTTAGGCTTAAGCCAGGCAATCTAAAATGTCATCTCAAGATACTCAACTATGTCCCCAAAAGAAAAATACTTTGTACAATATCACATTTTATGTAATATTGTACTTTGTACAATATTACATTTTATGACCAGGCGGCATTGTTTGGCAGTCAAACTCAATTTAACAGAATCCAGTTGTCAGATATCCTTCACAGACGGATCAAAAATGGATTGCTTTAGTATTCCTGGGCTACAGTTTCGCTATGTACTGAAGGATATTCACTACAGCAAACCATTTCTGATCCATCTGTGATCCAACAACTGACAACGTTATTGTATATAGGATCGTGGTATATACAAATATTTTGAATCTTTAAAAATTATTCATTTCCGAACATCCATTTGGATATTAGACCCCTTCTGATTGGTCGTAACTTTTTAAATTAATGAATTTTGTGTCATTATTGTTGTAAGTCCCCCGATCAACAGCCAACTTGGTCGAAGTGTGTTTTAAAATTCAAGGATGCTGTAAGTGTATGAATAAATCACAAGGGATTATGCATCAAAACGGGTTAAATATGAAATCTCTTTCATTTCTTTATCTCGGTCTGAATGTCTGAAATAAAGCCACTTAACTGGTCCTGATCCGTTCAGGTTATGCAAGAAGTAAAATGGCAACAAGCCACGATATTGTTTCAGCCTTTCAAAATTTCTGAATTTTCAAGTTTCTAATGCTGTATTGGACTTTGCCAGATGTCAATCCTAGTTCGCATAAGATCTATCTCAACAAATAGTTTTGGACACACTACCACAAAATCATTTCCATGCGAGTAAGCCGGCTATGGTCAGACAACATTACTACTTTATCCTCAATATAAATTACCATCAAATCTTAGATATTTAACTGTAACAACTTAAGTAAAGATTAATCCGTTGATAGGGCTTTATAAGTTTTCTTGAAGCTCCTTCATCCCAAATCAGTTATTTGAATTCCCAAGTAAGACATCGAAGACTGTACTCCAATCCAAACAGAAAATCTATTCATCAGCCGCCATCAACTTCCAGTCTTTCTCAAGATTTTTCTCAACTCCATTCAGGTCAAACTTGTACTCACCGCACTGTTACCATTTATTTCGGTCGTCAGCTGTTACATCAAGCCATCGCAACAGTTTATAGCCAACTCAATCAGCCAACCATTCACCGCGATTAATGCATTCTGACACAAAACCATGCTGCAATCCAGTTAATCGCACTATGTTGCAATAGATCGCAACCAAACCAGTTTTCAATTTTTTCTTTCCTTCCTCATTTGGAACGTGCACCCATATCGAGCAGATTGATGCCGTCACTCGCTCGCAATCAACGACGCGTCTCGACGAACAAGATTGCAATTCATCTTGCACCTGACCTCCAGGTTTCAGTCCGTCACTCCTGCTTCATTGTCTCTGCAGCTAGCTGGTATGTGCGGCTGCCGTTTGCTGAACTTGACGCGTAACATATTTCCCCCTTTGCTGCTAGAGTGTAATGCAGTTTCAAAATAATTTCCTAAACTAACGCACGTGATCTTCACTCGTTCGTTTCGGTTAAGCCGCGCCGCTGAACTGTCCATAACATTGAATTCCACTGGGAAGACGATGACTATGAAGAAGAAGAAGGAAACGCGCTTACCATTCAAATGCATTTGTCTGACGGGAAGCACTCACCGGAACGGCATGATCTGATGCCAGCAGCCAGGCCATGGTGGCGGCCATTGTTTTACTCAGAGGGTTACATCTTTTTGACACTCTATTCGCATGGAAAACTCACAGTGAAGGTTCGTCAACCGTGGCAGTGGAGATGCCACTTAAAATTAAATGCTTTGTTGTCCACCAGCTGGAAAGTGTTTTTGTTTTGTTTTGTTTAAACGTAGAGGGCAAAAGTTGAAAGTGTAAACGAAATTAACGACCTCTTTATTTGCAAAGAGCTGGAGATTACTTTGTTCCTGACGGAAGTTGTTGAAGAAACAATTCATTAGGGGTTAATGTCAAACCTAACCTAAACTTGAACCTGAAGTGAGGTTCAATTGTAGCAATAGCAAACTTGCTTCATTCATATCGCATTGACGTGTTTCATATATTTTTGGCCGTCTTTTAACTACATGGTATTAATTTACACAAATTTGTCGCATGTGGGTGACGTAGTAATTTGGACTTTCTTCTACCGTGAATGGATGCAATCTTAGCCAAGAAAAGAATTATCAGGAATGTCTTTTACAAGCTCTCCCAAACGAACGTACTACTGTGACATGATGCGGAACTTGTTCATTAATTAACTGACTGGATCGCCCGCGACTACGTCCACTTGTACCCGGTCTAGTTCTGATGAATGTCGTGCAAGTTGCTGCCCTTGAAGTACCTGTTGGAGCAATCACTGTCGCGGAATAAATGCCAGTTTATCATTTACGTTCTCACAAGTCCTGTGTTCTAACACCGCTCTTTGTATTACCTGAACAGATAGCACATTTGTAGAAATGGCAAACGAACTTCCAAAAAAAAGAAGTCTCTCGCTGTAGCATTCATCAATAAATGATTCACAATGACAACAAGTGAAGCGAAAAGCCATTATCTTCACGTAAGTAAGCACTCGTCGATTCTGATACTTAATTCCACCTGTTGTCATTACAGCCAGTACTGGTCGACCTTTCGAAAAAAAATACTTGTTTCGTGCAACTCCGCCTACTATCTCCATCCAGCGATCGACCTTCGACACACACTGACATGCAATCAATCTGTTCGCCGCGAGACCCAAATGACAATTCGTCCAAAACCAATGACCCTCGTTGAACTGATTCATTCGGATGCACGCCCCAAATATCTGAAAGCTCTTCTGCGATTACCTCACGCTCGGGAGAACACCCTCCATCGGCAATAGCTATCAGGAGGCAGTCAGCAGCTGCCAGTTATGCAAATCCCAATCCATTTGTTACACAATTCTCAGTCGCATGCACCTGACTATCTTCAATTGCAGCTTCTTTGGCTCATTATCCTGCGCCGCAGCGGTAGTGGATTTGCCAAATGACAGTCGATAATGCCACTGCAGAGAGGCAATCTCCACTATTATGACTTTCACTCGTGCAGTGACGCGTCTTAGTTGCGATTACATGAATTGCACGCCACCTCTCCGGGCGAATGCAGAATGCATTGTTGCCGCACCGCAAACACGACGGCGACGACGACGGTGGTAACGTTGCAATGACTGGTTTTGTGCACTGAACGTGGCAAAATGGAAAATGTGCTTCCATTCTGTTAAAATGAAAAGGTCAAAAGTGCTTTTCTGTCTCTCGAATGGGTGAACCACTTTTCGGAGTGCCGCGCCAACTGGGCCTCTGTGGAACGTTGCGAAATAATTAACCGACATGAGAGTGCCTTCGTCTTTTGTTTTGATTGCCTTACTTGCCGAGGTACTTATCCGCAGTTTTGCTTTGCTAACGTGTTCTCTGTGTTCTACTTGCGCTGCGCTGGTTGCATGTACTTATGTTTAGGCGCTCTTCTGGTCGGCTGTTTAATTGTGTCAATTGTGACTTAACATTCGAATTAATCAGTTGAATGGTCGAATTAGGGGAATTTGGGACTGGCATCTATTTCAAGGTCACAGTTCTACTTTCCACAACCGAAACGTATTTACTTTCTCAATTTTGGTCCCATTGGATGAACAAATCGATTTCCTTTCCGCGGTAAACGGAAGTCCGGTGTGGCTTCCAAATTACAATTGTCTGCATTTGGAACTATTCCTGAACGTGCAGCCTGCTAAAAAAAGTGTTTCAGAAGCAATAAAAGCATGCGAAAAATAAATCAAATCCGGAACAGATTTCTATCCAGTGAATTTGATTTATAGTCTGTAGGTCGCGTAACGTGACATTAGTCTGGCGACGCCGCCGCCGACACGACCCCCCGGCGAAACTGGCCAGCATCTCCGTCTGGTTGGGCTTTGTTTTTGGTTTTAGATAACCACAGGTCATACAACCGCAACACGGGTATTGTGAAACTAGATCGTACAACTGTGTTGTTAGCGGTTTTATGAAGTGACTAATTTCAAAGTGTTTGCATGGCAAATTGTGTGTGTTACGTGTTAAATTTTACATAAACGTTTAAACTAAGATTACAACCAAATTGTTTGGTTTTTTTTCTCTTCTTCAAATGAAGACAAGTGGATTGTGTTTATGTTTCTGAAATACATAAGGAGTACTGAATTCAGCGAGATAATATTTTAAACGAAGTGAGTTTAAGAGTTTAAGCAATCGAAATTTGACGTTTACTTTTGAAATGCATAGTTAGGCATAACTCCTCGATTCTAGGGATCCTAATTGTTCTTTAACAGACACCTAAACCTCTTTCCTCTGAGTTTACAAAGCCGAATACATCAGGTAGAGAGATTGGCCGCAAGAGATCTTCGCATTGAAGACTTAAGGCAAGGTGTCCACGGCTTGTGAAAGACAGTTCATCCTTCATAGGTCGTTGGCGTCACTGAAATAAGTAGAGGAGATTTTTCCACGACCTAAAATAAAATAAAAAATTGGAAAAATATTGGGTGGCACTACAACAAGTGATCAAGTCCTTCACTAAGCTCGTGTAGTACAAGGGACCTACAGCTTTTTTCCGACGCCGGAATGCAAAATTTAGACAGACAATGCTAATTTAGTATTGCAGAAACTCGAAAGGAATGATGTCATAAAAAATGGTGGATTTTCAGTCCAGGTGTAGAATTTTGGTGAGTCGACGCACATACCCACTATGCCACGGAGTCCACCAAGGCCAAATTATGGCTCACAAATACGGAGAGTAGTAAACGTTTAGAATTTTAAAAGAAACTGAAACATCATTTAATTTCAGCCTACAAATATGACAACCATGTAAAAATGCAAGGATTACATCCTTACAATAAAACATGACAAATAGGAGCACAACTCGAGCCAAAGAAAAGTGTTCTGCCTTGAAACTGGACCTACAGTTTCTTGCCGACTTCGAACGGCGAGATTTGAGAAGTTTTTCATAGGCAATTAGCAGTCTTTGTCAGCAAATCGGTAAAAATTGGAGTTGTTCAGTCCGAGAATCGAACCTGCACCTTCGGCTTCTGAGTTGAGGCATTTATCCACTTCGCCTCTTCGACTACATGGATAAAATAAGCAAGACATGGGAAATTAAGAAGAAAGATAAAACAAATATTATCTATTATTAAGGCAGAAATCGCAAGAGAGCATAATTAAGTGGCAAAGAGTGTATAGATGGTTATCTGAAAAGTCAGTTCCATTGTAGGGGCCACGGATCAAATATTCTTTTGACTCTAAGATCTGAAATTGAATTTGTCTGTTTCAGAGTGTTGTTGACTGATTCATATTTCATTCCTACGCTTAGATCGCCATTTGGGGGACACATGCATTTGGGTGTCACACGAAATATGCCCAGTTATGACACAAGTGAGAGGCATTCATTTTTTCAATCTTGATAAATTATCCTTAGAGATAGCTCCTAGGGCATCTGTATGTTTTCAAAGTTTCCTGGGGACTCTTCCCTGGGTTCTTTAAACGTAGTGACAATTTTTTGAGCAGAATATCGACTAAATACAGTTTGATAAGATAAATATATAGCTTTGATAGGAAGAACATACATAAGCAAAAAAAATTAAGATGACTTTGCAGGCAAAATTTTCTTCTTTATTACTGTCACCCTTAGCGCCGTGGTTAAGAGCAAACAAGCAAACAAAGGATTGGAAACTTCAAGTTATTCAGCTGATCGGTAAAGCGGCTTTTACTAAAGTAACCAAAATTCAATAAATGTTATAAGCCTGCAAGTGTTGCCATATGACAGCATCAAACCTTGCCAAACCTTATTAAACAATCATTGTCGATAAATAAGAAACAGTCCTCATAAAGATCCGCCCACACGCTTTAAAACAAAAAACTGGTTTACATTCGTTTTGTTTTAAAAAAAACTCAGTCCTACATCAGTAAAAGTAGATCTTGCTTTCAATTGAATCACACTAATTTTCGTAATTCTCGCATAAAATAGATCATCGGCTAAGCTCATAAAACCCTTTGGTAACATCGGAAACCTCTTCAAATCACATCTCGCTCGGTGTTGGTTTCACATTATAATTGACCAATCAATTGGAATGCGAAACGAGAAGTGGGAAAAATAAAACACACACACACATACAAATCGAGGTTAAGCAGATGCAAGTTTTACCGTTAGCTTGCTATGAGAAAATTTTTCGAAATATATTTTTTTGTTGATGGTAAATTATATAAAATCCAATTTCCGGTGAAAAGCAAATCAAGTACATGCAATATTCGATCAACGCCCTCCGTTCTGTCAGGTCTTTCGAATTAATGTTATTTACAGTCAAAACCCAAGATGGGATCGAATACATTGTATAACTCGCCGTCGTTCGATTTCGGATTCAAATTTAATTCAAAACTCCGCCCGATAAAAATCTCTTAACGATCAACCGAAAATTGCACAAAAAAACTCGACACAAATGCAGTCAACACCTAAGCCGCTGTTGACATTTTGTAATGTCAGCCGTAACAGATGTATTCGTTGACATTTACATAATTTTGGAATTCGATTGACGCGATACGCAGTGGATCATGCGGGGACTGTACAATCATGCTTGACATTCAGACAAACTAGTCGTGTCTTAAATGAAAGTACGAAAAACACTCATCATCGCACTTAAGGCATCCTATGCGGAAAGCTTGACAGCTCTGCATTGCAATGGCATTGGTGCGTGCGTTTGTTGATGTGCTGTGAAAAATCGGTAAATGGGGATACGAACAATTTGCCACATGTTTCGCATGGCAATTAAGTGGAAAGGGGCCATTTTCGGGGTCAGCTACACTGCAGACTTTCTGTCTGTGTTGACGCCCACACTTATGAGAAAGTTGTGTGTATGACCCTTTTGTACGTTCAAATTGATGCTATGGAAGAGGAACACGTTACTCACCATTTCTTTTCGTAAAACCGCCAGCTGCTTGCCCAGTGTACTGTCAATCTCTCCATTAGTGCCGTCATCTGTACACTCGGTTTCATTTTCGCATTTCAGTATCTCATCGTTTGGTTCAACGTAGGTTTGATTGGAGCTGAGGCTTTTCGGTAGAGGTGGAAGATCGGCCATTGATATTGTCCTGAAAAGATAGATGTGAAAATATATTTATGATGATGTGGTGGGGGTTAGATATTTTGTACATTGCTTTTATAAAGAAATTAGTCCATTTCCATTCGCGCTGGAGCCTAGACTTGAAAGGATTAAATTAGTAGGTGATCAAAGCGAATAATATTTCTTTCGATGCGATTGATAGATAGCTCCTTCGCAACGTACTCGAAACCCAGCCAATAATAGAGATCGAAGATTCCCAAACGCAGCACATCACCACCTTCTTTTATGTAAACACGAACATACAAGTATCCCCATTGGCGTGACAGTCATCGTTATCTCAAAACAATTTGCCAATCTAAATTCATAGCCTCCAACTTAATTTATGATCCAATTACTCGGCTCGTTTACATTCACACCACAACCCATCGCACAATCACTGTCCAATTAAATTCGCTCAAAAATAATGGAATCAACACTCTAAGTTTCGCTTATTACCCTGTGGTAACCGAACGCAAACAGGACTTAAGTGCTGTTCAGTGACATCATTTCCAGGCCACAAAACTAATCTGATTGAGTTCTCAAGATTTTCCTCCTCCGGGAGAAATGTCTCTTAAACTAATCGTGGTTTCCTCTTCCCACTGCACCGAGTGTCATTCCAAGTGAGTTGCACGCCTAGTCTATCGGTGGCATTCACCGACGCTATTCGTTTTTGACCCAGAAACCAGTCGAACGGCAGCGCCCCTTAAGAGAATCACTGGAAATATTGATTTTTCGAATTAATATCGCCGCCACAGGGTTATCGGCTCGCATATTAATGCTTCACTGCGCGTCACCGGAGCGACCTCGAGAGTGCACACACCACAGTTCTGTTGCTGCAGTTCGTTAGTTCCACCAACTGACAAGTAGAAGCGCGAGCACGTACGTTCACATGCACTACTCGGATGAGAAAATGTACAGCGGCTGTCAGCCAGTCAAATGATTTATGGGTCACGGATTGCCATCATCACTGAGATGTGGTAGGCCGACGCAAAAAAAAAAGTTGATTACGTTTTGCATAATGTTACGAAAATGTGTAACTAAAGCAAGCTAGGCCCGTCTACGTGCAGTAATACTTGCGTCTACTCCCTACCGTCACCAAGCCGCCCGCCGCCACCCACCACCGGTCCGTTGAGACAGGGGGAACGTGTGTTGGAGCCGCCGCCGTATCTGGTGGAAGTTTTACGTAATATTTTTGTCACGACGTGTCTGGCAGGGAGGTCTGAGGAGTAGAGTAGTATGGGCCTGCATGCGGAAGACGAACATTTACTTTTGGATTCTCCCTTCGAATTGTTGCTTTTCAAACTCTAGATGCATTTTAATGAATCGACTACATAAAGGGAAACAGTAGAGGCTAACTGACTGCTAACGGTGGTATGACTTTTTCAGGAACCGGATTTTAAAGGCATTTATATGAGCACTGGGGGGACTTATAAATTCGAAATCCATATTTTATATGAAAATGAATGATGGTATGTGGCTAGTTTTTTCTAAAGGCCTGGCGAAAAGGAATACTTGAAAGAAATAGTATTGTACAATAGTAAACCGAAGATTTGAGTTTTCGGCTATCCAAACTTCGGCAAGTGTTGTTCAATACTCTCGCCTTTCTTTCATTTTACAAATTATCCGAACTTAGAAAAATACAACGGATACGAGCTTTACAAACTTAAATACGCCAATTTTCAAACCTATGCAAATGTAACAGATTTTTGATTTTAATTTGCAAATTTCTTTTCACTTTCAAGTTATCCGACAGAAAATCTCCTAATTTTCTTTCAAGTTTTAAGATTTCCTAATTTCCAATAAAGGTTTGTAATAGATTTGCTTCTCTAACTTCTTTGTCCACTAACCTCCACATTTCTGCAGTTGTTGTACAAACCCGTGAAGTGCTATAAATGACCACTCCTTCGGACGATGCCATTTTCTCGCGGCGAGGCCAGATTTTCTTTATTAAGCAAACGGGCAGTAACCTAATGGTTCATCCATTCGCTTGCCGAGTCACTAAACATGGCGAGCCGTGCGTAAACACTTTCTCTTTGTTTTCAAATTACACGGATAATCAACAGTGGACTAATTACCTAGCCGTTGGACATGACTTCCTGATGATGTTCACAGTGTACATATATCAAGTTGCACATTCGTTCCATCGAAACAAACGTAAGCTCGTCGCGGGTCACTCACTCAATCTACGATGACCTACAGTCGTCCATGGTTGGTTTTCCTTCTTCTCACATTGGACGAGCAACGATTTATCAGTCACCCTTGGAGTGGTGAATGATTAATCAATTTATAGTCTATCCGGTCACCGTCGCATTCGTTGTCGGCGTGTTTTCCCATCCAGAGATTGACCTACATTCGACGAAGAACTGAACTGGTACAACTTGAAATCAGATACAAGAACCAGATTTTCCACTTTTCTACGGTTTCCTCTCGCGTGAGTCGCAAGGTCAAGCAGATAGAAATGCCTACGAAGCGCATTTGGAAAGCTTCCAAGAACGGTCCCCTTCCTCCAAGTAATGAAAACAGTCAACAAAACCGTCAAAGCAAACATAATTTCTTGAGGAGATGCTAATTATCGTGCTTCCAAGTGGATTCTAAACGCACCACAGTAGAGCCAAGGAGTACATACACACATACATGCTGCAGACACAAATGCATCCATTAGGACGGTTGTTACAGTTTCTGTTTGCCTTTGTTTGCCACCACACCGGCGACGGCGGTTGGAGGCGAGTAGGCCGGCCGGGTACTTTCATTAATTCTAGATGATTGCAATTAATGAGTGAAATTTTGTGCCATGAATATGCAGATGAAGAAATCTCATTGACGAAAGTTAAGAATTCCTATGGGGCCCTCGACGAGTTGTGCTTTGCGGTCGTTGCTGCGTTAATCTCCCGAAGATTAAGACATGACTTCATACATTTTTCAGTTCTGTCAGTCGCGCTTATTAGGACTGAATTTATTACTTAATCATGAGTTGCGTGTGGAAAGTTAATTTATTGCGTTTCAGTCGTGTTCACGGTGCTGTTCGACAAAGAGTTGCCGCTGTAAATTGTTGACAGTTTTCTTGATGACTGACGTTTGATGTCTTTATTCAGGCCATCAAGCGTAGCGCTCGAGTTAAAACTTTCTCAAAATTCTCCGAGGCTGTTCTTTAAGAGCTGGGTTGTGGTTAGGGTACACCTAACCTCTTCAATTATTGTATAAAAGCGAAATACCAACGCAATCCATTGTCAACTTGGGAAACAATAGCAAACCTTGACAGAACAAGGTGTAGAAGGATTTTCACAGCACAATGACGTCCTTTTGTCTCAAGCGACATCACAGCAAAGAACTTGTGGAAAGTGAGTGGTTGCATTTTACTTCATACAAAGAGTTCCTGAAGAGTAAAACCTTTTGTTGGCAGCGCTATCAGCGTTTGCGAATGTTATTCATTTTGATTTTAGAATTTACACGAAGTGTTATTATGTTTCTGCAGCACGGAGAATCAGTTTGAAATCAATCGCTGTGTGGTATTCAGTTTACGGGACCGTTTTTCGTTGGCCTACAGACGATTTGATATATAGTTTTAGTTTAAATAATTTTTTGATATTTTGTCTGTCAGTCGACTCTTAGACTTAACGTGATTTCCTGGCTTCTTCGAAAACTTATAGCTTGCACTACTTCAAATGCCACTTATATATTGACAGAGATGTATGTCACGGTTAGCAGCACCTAAATTACACATAAACGCATGACACATTTTTGCCAATAACCCTAGTTTTCAGTTTTTTGACTAAGTTAAATCTGCATGTTAATTGAACAACGACATTATTTTAAAGCATTTCGGTGTATAAATATTTACTGACTTAAATGTGACCATAATCTGTACCACCGTATGGTTGGTTTTTGGTTTTGGTTTAGTGGGTTTTTGATTTACGTGACCCTTCGTCTTAATGCTACTGGTTACACATACCAAAGAATAGTCCAACACTTCCTCTGGACCCAATGATATCTTGTTTAAAGCCTTTCTAACTCCGACTTGGCCGGGTGCGAGTGTTTTCCATAACCTCACTTTGGGACGCAGCGCAACTCTACACTGAGATTATGTTTTTTCAGTCACATAAGAGCTTTTTGGACCATATTCTTTAAAAAACCTCATCACACATGAGCAAGTAATGCATGTTTACTTAACTTTTATGATCGGGTTTTTCTTCTTTAAGGCAGCAGAAGCCAGAATTGTTTTTTTCTGGATTTCTAGAAAAAACACTGAAAGTGGGTAATCCTGCGACTCATACTCTATGATTTCAAAAGCTGACCCAGGTTACACAATAATCATATAAAAGATTTTTTTTGTATTCCATAGCAGAAACGATAGGGTTGTACTCACTACACTATTTTAACAGTACAAAATGATGACTCACAGCACTAAACAACGCACAACAGCATAATTTTGTTCACCTTTGTGCACATTGTTTCGTCTCTTGTTCGTTAAACTGTGCATGGTAGAATAAGCAAAATTATATTATTTAAGGCTAGTGAAGACTTAGAATGTAAGCATGTATGACTTCCCCTCACCAGTTATAATACTTCGTTTTTTTTACTATATGTCACTTTAAAGCAAACATTTGGTCCTTCGAGCCGAATATGAAGCAGCGATTTTGTCTTAAGGATAAGTAATGTAAGGAGAAAACAAGGTGAAAATAGTCAAGTTTTAAATTTCGAATATGTCACGATTTCTACATATCTTCCTAATTTGCATATATGCAAAAGAGTGTAAAATTAAAAACAAAATATGCCAACGAATACAAAACCCTTCAAAACACTTGGTACCGCCCTTATTGTGTCATGATATTTTTACATTTTATTATGAAAAAAAGTCGTGGTCAATACATAACTATAAACGAACGATAATATAACTGAGACCCTTTACCGTCCCATTTCTTTTAAATTCCATCACAATCGATTCACAGTCAATTCACTTAACAAAGGAAAAAACATTTCACGCAAAACAAAAAAAAATCTTCTCGTCTCGCCTCAAACTCAACCGCAATTCAATGCTAATTAAATCGATATGAATGCAAGCAGTGGTCAAATTGTTTAATTATCTGCAAACGCACAAATAAGGAAACAGAAATGCTGTGAATTAATTAAATTATCATTTAGTTGTCCGATGAGTCAAACAAATAATTCGTGATCGGAACCAATTAAACACCGATACCAACATTTCGGTCAACTAAAGTCAACAAACTCCATAGCCACACAACGGCGAAAATCGAGCTTACGCGGTAATGGTTTGAGAAATAATTGAACATTATGGAATTAGAAGCAGCTTAAGCCGGTTAACAATGGTTATTAGTTTTGCCAGCCGAAGGCAACGGGCAGAACGAATGAAATGTAACGAATCACTGATCGCTTTAGGATTTCACCGACTTCATGTTCCGCAATAATTTGCAAAACGGGCAAAACACTTGCGAATGAAGATTTATGATTGGGAAACTTAATGCGACTTAGTTACACAGTCGCATTTAGCAACGCGAAAAAATATCAGAAACAAATTATATACGATTTAATAAGTTTGTGAGTGAGGAAGGGGAAACATGGAATCGGTGGTGTTAAGTGAAGACCTTCACATTTTTCGTTCCAGTATATCGGAAGTTTTTCAGTGTAAGTGCGGACTTAAACAATTCAAGTCGTCTCGACGTCGCTCAATTAAAATCTCATGGCATATTCAACGTTTTTTGAGCTATACACTTGACAGAAGAGACGTTTACCTTTGTTGTTTCACAAACAACGCACTTTGACACACATTTTGGTGTCTTCACGGAACAGTCCAATGTTCACAGGTCCGCCTTTGTGCGAAAATCTACCGTACAAATGCGACATACAGATGAAAAACAAAAATCTTCTAATCGGATTTTACCATCTAGCTTCGCGGATCACATTCACCGTTTATACTACCTCACCGTACCGTTAGCTCTTCTGCGATCCACTTTGTGTCAAATTAATTGCCGTGAGGTGTACAAATTGTCCCTCCTCTTGCCTCTAACCAATTCGCCGATTAGTATTTGTCCATTTATGTATTTCGCTTCGTAGAAAAGTCAAAACGCGCATACCGTTACATAAGTCTCAATCTCGCTCTAATTCCATCTCACTCTTTCTCTTGCAGAAACCGGAAAAGTATGAACACATGTTGACGGGGGCAATGAGTTGATGTCGCCTCCCGCTAATGTGGTGATGAGGAATGTGCTTGTTCAAAACCCGTTTCTCCAATTTAAATCCAAATAGTCCGCCAGGTGCTGCAAGAGGATGCTGGTTTCAGCGTGTACATCATATGTCGCCGAGATGAGGCCAGCGATCACACCGATCAGAGTGTCACTGGGCTGCTGAGTAAATCATTTGGCTGGAAACCTGCTGACAACATGATAGAGAGTGCGGCAGCACCGGTCTGGGAGTCCTAGTAACGCAACCAACACCTGTGCAATCTCACGGTGCTGGTTGGCATTACGTAAAAGGAAGGAAACGCTTGCGACATGTAAGTTATGTGTCTGTGGGTCTGCTAAATGATTGATGATGACTCTTCTGTTTGGCCGGCGTTTGCTTCCTCAATTAGGATGGTACCTGAAACGTGCGGTTTGGCCAACTTGCATTTCGCACAAACATTGAATTTAGCGACTTATAAATGCTTCGAGATACTAGTAGCATAGAAAAACAATTTCTTATCTCATTCTCGGTTATTAATCCACATAAAACCAGGACACCGCCGCAAGATACAGACGCCCAAGTGCAGTACAAATTATCAACAAAAGTGATGGCTACAAACCTGATGACATTGCTCCAGCTTTCTTTGACAGAGCGCCATTCCCATTCAACGCAATTGACTGCTACGGCGGATGCTGCTGTTGGTGCTTCTGACTATAAAAACCGGTGTTTGAACAGAGCCGACCTATTTCGGTGTCCTCGTTCCTTGAAAGCAAATTCATTTCTCTCGATTCAAAGCTGCATCGTGTCGGACTGAATGTCGTCAATGTGTGGGCTCATAAAGTTTAACGACTGGTTGGTTCTAATGCATGTTGAATCTGTTGCATGTTGGGGTTTTCTTTTTTATGCAAAAGCAAATTTTCAACGTTTTTAATATTTATTTTTTTCTGTTTAAAGATGGCGTTAATTTAAAAATGCAGTTGCAAACAATTGCCTGTTACTGTCATGAAAATTTATTTTAGAACTAAAACTGATACATCAAGTGAACGTACTCGATATGGTGTCGTCGATTGTTAAACAGCGGGAAACATCAAACAGTAGTATTTCTCTTGTCCACTTGAGCCGATTCTTGACAATGAGTGCCTCATCGGAGACAAAGTATTCTGATTTCTGGTATAAATATCAAACCAAGTGCAGCGTTCAGCCGCACTACTGGTTGTAATCAAAGTATCCGACTCAAAATGAAACTGTTTGGTTGGTTATTCGATAGATTTTCTCAGACCGTAGGTTAATCTTTTTGGATTTCCTTACTTTTTAGTTGTTATTCTTATGATGTTACTTGGCATCACTTTGGCTGAGGTGATACATCACAGTGGACAACCTGGATGTAAGACTGACGAGGAGCTAAGAACCAAGATCTATAGAAACAACTGGGATTCAACACGGTATTGGGAATGCAAAGTCAAGGGACAGGCTGCTGTTGCGGTTAAGTGCCCAGATCAAACTGGTTATTTGGATAGCTTGAAGACTTGTGTTGGCTGGGACAGTTGGAACTGGGAGGAACCTGTCAATCCTCCTTCCCTGGCTTTCTAAAGTATTGGTGTATTCTTTTCAAAATAAAGTCGGAGTTTGCATTCCACAATAAATGGCATAAACATATTTGCATATTTGTTTCTTTTTAATTGTTATGCCCAATGGGGTGAATGTAAGGACTGATATGTGTTACGTGATTTTTAGGGATTTTGCTAATGACAATTTTAAATATATTTTGAGGATACTAACACTCTCTCCTGACAGGGAGAACGTTGTTGTGGAAAAGGATTATCTAGTGTGGCAATACTGTCACCCTTAATCCACATTCTCGAAAATATAGTTGTAATAATTTAGAAGACACCGCTTAGGTTTATTCTTATTTAAATACATGTTAGTTGAAGTCTTCTTCCTCCAAGGATTTAATTAATGAAGAAGAGAACTATTCAGGTTAATCAAACGTTAGAAGTTTATCTTGTCTGAGTTCCCTTTCTTTTCTTTGCTTTTTAAAGCTTTTCAAGAGTACAATTATAAAGTCGTTGGATGAACATTTATACTTACCACAATTAATTCTACAAATTTGCAAAGAAATTTAGATTAAACATTTCTAGAAATTCAACGCTAGTTTCATATGACATTTTGCAAAGAGACAATCTTGCCAGTGTTTTATTTAATTTCTTTCTTTAATTTACTAGCATTCATTAATTAAACTTATAAGCTGACCCATTGTACTACCAACTACTACAGAAACCCATGTTTGCTGTGGTTCCTTAGTCTTCCGGAGGAATGCCGGCGTTTTTGTATAAGGCGCCTGTATCATCAGCTTTCACCACATTAACGTCAAATACGAATATATGCCACCTGGTCCAAGCAAAGCAAGAGTTTTGTCGAACTCTCTTGCGTTGGCCAAAGGTTTATTGGCTCATTAGTACACCGGTATGTCATCTTTCGAGAGATTAAAAAAATGCCGTAGTATTACAAAACAAATATTTCACCCAACCTGGGGAGGCAGGTAATCTAATAATCCCGTCCTCCACGAAGTTGTCACCGTCAGACTCTTGCTTGGACTTAAAGGCATCCGTAAAAATGCAACTACTCTCTGAGCTAGATTCTTGTCAGAGCCAGTTTTGAGTATAGGCAAAGCCGCAATTGAAGTATTGAAATCCGTTCTTCAGCAGACGGACTTACGATTAGAACAGGGTAAAGAAAACTTACGGTACGGAAACGCTAGTGCGTGCTAAATTATCAACCACTTTTTTAAGGACATCAGGTAGTTTTGAGACTGCGTATTATGATGTGGTTATCATCGTGGAGGAAGCCTCCGTGAAATCGCGACAAGAGTACTGCGAGTTTTTCGAATGTGTCTTTTATTCGAAAAACAAGATTACCAGAGTTTTTTTCAACAATTTGTTTCAAGCATTTTAGTGTCCTTTTTTGTGTTTTTCTAATATAAATTCGAAGTGCAAATTTAGCATTCTCTGCTTGTTAGTTTTTAATTTGACACCAACTGTGGCATGAAATGAAAAACATTATGAAATGAAGACTACGACGACGTCAAATTTTTGGTATCGTTTTGAGCAAGAAAAATAATTTCGTTAAACTTAAGAAAAAGCTCGTGAAAGCTAAGCTTGGAGTACACAGTCAGGATCCTCCAAAAAGGGTCCAAGGAAAACGTTTGCTCAAAGTTTAAAAAAATATTAATCTGACTCCTCTGGAACAATATTATATATTCCGATCAATCGAAGTATGAGCTGTATGTTGAAGGGGGGGGGGGGGGGGGGATTCAAACCAATGAAACATCTGAGCTCCAAATCCAAACATTTCTGATGCTTTCTAAAAATGAAGGCGTAGTAATCTAGGAATGTTTTTCTGGAGACGTTAGACTCTGTAGAGGTTTACATTCGCCTCTGGAAAAAGCATTAGAACCCTCGGCGCTGGACTTTTTTTAAGACGTTTGCAGATATACTTTTCAACAGGCATTACAGTCGAAATTGTAAATATGAAATCCTTATTAAAAAAAAAACAATAATAACATCTAGTCCTAAAAACAATAAAACTTTTATGACTAAAAGTAATGTTTGCATTTTTTTTTTTTACTTCTAAGGTACTTCGAAAAAAATTTTTTTTTAATTCTAAGGTACTGACAGACTACAGAGCAGATTTCAATTCAATTAAACTTAAGGTCTCGAAAAAAACGTCTAGACGCCCCAAAGAAACTTAATAATATCGACATCGAAATTGTAATCATCATCGATGTCTTTCCGATGTGCAAAGAATTAATTAGACAGACAAACAAAAATATTTTTAACTTTAGTCGCTTGAAATGTGAAGCGTTTAAACATCATTAAAAATACGTAGTTATTGGAACAAATTTAAAAAAGTTTGAAAAAAAAAATTACAAATTTGTTTATCAAACTGCACTATGTGAGACTAAACTTGCGTTTAGCAATTTAGACTTTCTTTCACACGTATCTTTTCCCATTGTGTTGAAAAAACATACTTGCGGGTCAAGAAGTTTTCGACACACACAATAAATTTGCGGGGTCACTCTTTAAAAACATTAGAAAAAAAACGGAAGTCTTAAAAACACGGCCTTAACATTTTCAGGAACTTGCTACTATGAAATTAATTAGATCGAATGTAATGTCTGAAGTGGCTTACTCATTCTTACAAGTTACATCAGGAAATATGTACATCTTGTAAACAGCAAAAAACATGTGAATACTTGCAATAGTGAATAGCACTTGAATTTTATCTTCTCGGTAAGCAACTAAACAACAACACTCTGACTTCTGCTATAAATATCAAAGCAAGTTCTTCATCCAGGCATACTTTGCTTTCTGCAATCAAAACTTTCAGTCCAAAATGAAACTCTTCGGTAATTTTTTTTAACTTGTAACATATGTTTCTCCAATTTATTTCTTTTGCTTTGCAGTTGCTATTCTTATGATGATGCTTGGCCTTTCTTTCGCCATGATCATCAACGACGATGGCCAACCTGGATGCAAGACAGATCAGGAGCTTTCCACCAAGGTCTTCAGAAATATTTGGGACCCTACACGCTATTGGGAATGCAGAGTCAAGGGAGAAAACGCAGTTAAGGTTAAATGCCCAGATGGCCTTGGTTACTTGGACAGCATGAAGACTTGCGTCGAATGGCAATTTTGGGAATGGGAGGAACCCGTCAACCCACCCTCACGAGCTTTTTAGAATGTTTGTAAACGTATTCAAATAAATACAAGAGCCATGTTAATCATATAATGCCACGTAACCAGTTTCGTTTAAATTTAATTTAATTTTATGATCTGAGAGTAAAGGTCATAAAGGATGTAAGTTCTAGGTACCTTTTTCGAAAAAACCCAAACTCCAAAACAATTTTGGAGCTTGTGGGATTACCCACATTTGTCTTCTTAAGCCCGAGCCCAATTTCTGTCTGACACCCGATTTCCTTAAACAAACACTAATAGCGAGCAGTTATTTAAAAAAAATAAACGATGATTAGCTGAATCAAAATTTTCAATCAGTTAAGACATGGTCAAGGGATTGTTAAGTACGTCAGGCATGGTAGTACACTTGTAACAGCTGTGTTATTTATAGAAGTTCAAGATTCTGTCAACATCTAATCAAACAAGGTTGGTAAAGTGCATATGTACACAAACATTTTTTTATTGTGTCTAAGTGCTTTGATTATTCATTTTCCTTATCTTAACTATCAGCTTGAACATAAAAACAAAAAGTTTTTCCTATATATGTCATATACTGAAGCGAAAATTGATCTTTCGTCCATTCACTGGTCGAATCGAAAATTCTGAAAGATTTAAGAAGTTAAAAGAGATAAATGAAACACCTTGTGCATATAGAACTGTAAGACAGTTCTTAAAACATTCAGTTTAAATTTAATATTAACTATCAATTGGTGGACATTTTGCCTCTAATCAGTGAGAACTTAAGAAGCACCATTTTGAGATCTGAAATATTCTTAACGTAGACACCACCCTTTTGTTTGAAATACTCTCCAACACAACCGAGAGAAAGTCTACGAAATGAAATTCAAAAAACTGAATTTTCTTTTACCCTGAGCAGATGTGTTATATAAGCAGAGTATTGTTTTTATTCAAGAAAACTAACAATAATAGTGTCTATCAGAAGGCTGATATCGCATAAAAATTTCATTTGCATGATTTGCGGCTGTTTGCATTCTTTCTTTTGATCCAAACTCTTATACAGTGACGAACATTATTCCGTAAGATCAAGGAACAATAGTCGAATCTGAATAAACGTAACTGGATTAGGAAAGCTGTTTTGTGAAGCAATTATGAAGTAAATATGCTATGTATTGAATGCTAATACAGTAAGCGACAAAAGTCTACCCCCTTCTTGCAATTTTTGTCAGGTTCCAAAGATTTATGACAAAATCATTTTTTTTTTGTATTAATAATTCCCAAGAAAATAAATTAACTTAACAAAAAATTAACAAAACAGGCATAACAGCGTTCTGTTTATTGACAAAAGGCAAGTAAACTATCGACGCTGCAAAACTGTCCTGCATATTTTCTGCAGCTCTTAAACACCGTCTGCGGTTAGGAATAAAAATGTGTGTTTGTTGCTAGCGTTGCAGGACCTTAACCTAAAATTGACGTTCCCTACATGAACAAGATCGCAATGAAGATGGACATAATTTTTACTGAATATTTTGACACTGCTATGAGAATGCGATTATAGTGAATGTTCACAATTGTCACTTTTCACTTTGAAAGTCAAGACTCGCACAAAATTTTGAATTTGAGTTCCATGTATGTTAATGTTAGGAATAGTTTTGATTAAGTCTTCTTCAGTAAATAATAATTGAGTGGCATTCCAGTCCACAAAAAAATTGTTTATTCATAACTTTAGAGAACAAAAATATAAATAAAAAAATACAACTTAGTTCCTGTTCACTTATTTTGACCCAAATGATAAAATCTAGATCGGCCATCAAACTTAACGATGCGCAAACTTCAACAACTCACGGTCATTTGCCACCTTATTTCCAGGGACTGCCGGTATAACGTAATTCACAGCAAGATGTTTCAAATTTATCACATATTTCTTCATTGTGGCCAAGCAATTAGTTGATCTCATTTGACAAGTTTCAAATAATTTAATTGAGAGAACACTAACCAAACCAGTTGCAAACTAATGGGCAACCAGTATATCATCAAGGAGCAAATTTAATCTCGCTCGATGTACGAGTATTACAAACTGGCACATCTCGCCTTCTTTGAGTACGAATACAACCGAAACTAGGTAAGATGCTTGCAAATTCATTGCACGTTTGCGCAGTAAAGACGTCGCTACGACTTGAATTAGAAAAAAAAACATGACAAGCCGCGTTAAATTTTTTAGCATGCGATTCACAAAACCCCTTCAATGTCAATGGTGTCATCTATTTGCGACTCTTTTAACTGATTTTAGATCTGATGATTTGTTATACAAAAAATGCATTTGAATCACCATTAACTGGTGGCTAGTTAATCAAATCATTTATGCTTCAGCGGATCACCTCAAAGGACTTCGAGTGGGCATTTAAATTCAATATTCTCTGTTCTCTTTATTGTTCTCCGATTTCAATAAATTGCGCAAATACACATGCTTGTCTGCTCATCTCTTCGAAGTTTTGTGGAACCACCGTACCCATTGAGACGCCGATTCGACCAATTTGTTAGGCATCCCTGTGTCTGCGTATTTTTTAAGCCCACGCCAAATAGCTGGGCGGGAGGCAGAAATGATTCCGGTATTTCGCATGAACGATTCCTTCTGCGATTCGTATCGGCATACTAAAAGCAGTTCAATTTATTCGCCTAAGCGGGCGCTACTCTCCGGCTTTTGGGCAAACAACGACAACGCAGATAACCTTCAGACGTATTGCTCACAAGCGTTCTCATAACAAATTCGCAAATGGAAGCTGAAATTGGAAATGGCATGCGGAGCTCATCTCAACACAAATAAAACAGCTTCAATTGCATGATTCATAGCATAATTTATTCGAATATTTTGTAGCTGAATACGAGGCTCTGTGTGTAACAATAGAAGCAATGAATTCGCAAAACAGAAGCTCGCTCGTAAAAGTCGGGCTGAAAATGAAACAACGTTATGATGACACGTCATCGTCCCCTTTGCGATTGGAGCTGAAGATTCGCGTCTATCTGCGATGTACTCACATGTACTTCATTAAACTTGAACTTCAACTTGAAACGTTAATCAAATTAACGTTTCGATAATTTTTGATTTTCTTCGCGTCCATTGTTTGTGTTGCCTCCCACAAACGTACACACACACAGCACATCGGCGAACTCAAGTGAAAGGTCTAATTTGTTGGATCGATTAAGCTTAACGCGTCGTTCGGTGTTAAGCGGGTATTAGTGAATCGCCTCGGCTGATGGGTGGCGACAGATTCTAGGTTGAGGATTAATTTAAATTGAATTAGATCGGGGTTGTTATGGCGAGTGGGAAAGGAGTTTATGTTGACTGTACACTTTCGATGCCGATTTTACCTCGATTTGGATGTCCTACTCTGAAGTGTTGTCTTTTCGGCAATGGCACAATTTCAAGTTTATTGCAAACACGTGGACAGACATAGTCTTCGTCGAACTGTGGTAGAATTGTTAGCTTGGATCGAAGGAGTATACAAACATGATTATAGTCATAAAACCATTCAAACATAATTCAAAGCAATCAAAGTGTGAATGCTGTACAGAAGAACGAAGAGGAGCACAAGTCTAATAGCCCACAATTTGTGAGCATGCATAATAATTTAAGAACAAAACTTTGCAGTGATTGAAGAGAATTAATTGGTGCATGTAAAATTCGCAAACCTCAATCACTTTCAAATGTCTAATTAGAGGGTGGCGGAAAAAATATCTACAGACAGCACCAGAAGGCTATAACAAGGAAAGCAGAAAAAACGTAACTATGTGATTCTTACCATATTTCAAGCGTATAATTTTGCACCATCCAAAGAATGGCTGAAATAAATGCTAAATAAAGCGCACAAGCTCCAGAATGTTTGGGAGATGCAACCGAGTTCTGTCAGCTTGTTCCGAATTAGATATTTACGATCTGGCAACAATTACTTCATACATGTTTTATATTTTTCATTAGTTTTGAATAGTGGTACGAGATTAATCAACCACTCTACACAAACGCACGCACAAACGCTTAACATAACCTTATTTACCCTCAATCCAATCTTTAAAGGAATTAACGAAGGGTCATCAGCCTTTAACAATAATCAGTTGCGTCATAAATTCTAACATTATACACATATTCCGTTGCCTGTAATGATCCGCTTCATTCCATTTTGGCAACGTTTAATTCTATAACAGTTCAAGTGAATAATAACTATGTCTGACCATCAAGGTTAAGCCACTTAAGCTCAAATTATCTTCACACGATTATCTCAATTGGTGCTTCATATTCAAATTTTTTTCATATTTTTTTCTTTTTTTCAGTTTAAAGTAAACGTTAGAATCCCTGTTTGCTGAAATTTAGCCAATGTTAGCAGGCAAAAGAAAACTGCTCCTATACGAGTATGTTGATGACACTGACATAATGTGAAGAACAGTATAGACAGTCGGTACCGATACGTCGTGCATAAAAAATCAAAACGAGCTGGTAAAATATAAAGTACAGATGGGAGACCTTGTCTGAGGGAATGAGATAAGAACCAAATATATCGTCCTGCCTAGATGCTGACTAAATAAATTCACTCAACTCTCAAAAAAGTCGAACATTCGCTCAATACGTCCTGAGAAGTTATATTCCTTGAGTCGCCTTAAGGGAAACGCCTATAAATTGCAACATATCTGGTCGCGTATAAAGCAAAAGACACTGTACACACACTCTACAGCGACATCGACTAAATTAAACGAGTTCCAATTTTCTGAGTCGGAAAATTCTAGATCTAACTGAATTAAGAATAGACAGTGATTGAAGCTAAACCCTGATACCCTGTACCCACTAAAGCAATTTGTTTATTTATTTGAATATGCGACACTGGAGGTTTTCAAATGAATTATTGAGTTATTGGAGTTTTTTTTAGAACTGTTTAGCTCTTACTATCTGTCATGAATACACGAATTATTTTTTATTGATGTTGTTGTTATTCTTCAGAAGTTTCTTACTATGTATTCCTCTCTGTATGATATAAACGTAGTCAAAATCAATAGCGAGTTCCAACTGATTTTTGAAAAATCAAAGTTTTAGCTCCTTGAAAAAAATTTTAAGTTTTCATAAAAAATTGTTCAATGTTCCACTTGTCGTCAAAAGTCGACGGAAGTTTAAACAACATTGCTTCAAGATTTTCCAGGTACTTGCTACTTTAAAATTAATTAGACCGAATGTAGTGTCTGAAGTGGCTTACTCATTCTTACATCAGGAAATACATCTTGTAAACAGCAGAAAACATGCGAATGCATACAATCGTGAACAGCACTTGGATTTTATCTTTTCGGTAAGCAACTTAGCATTCTGACTTCTGCTATAAATATCAAAGCAAGTTCATCATGCAGGCATAGTTTGCTTTCTGCGATCAAAACTTTCTGTCAAAATGAAACTCTTCGGTAATTTTTTCTTAACTTGTACATTTCTCCAACTAATTTCTTTTGCTTTACAGTTGCTGTCCTTATGATGATGCTTGGCGTTTCTTTGGCCATGGTCATCGACGATAATGGTCAACCTGGATGCAAGACAGATCAGGAGCTTTCCACCAAAGTCTTTAGAAATATTTGGGATCCTACACGCTATTGGGAATGCAGAGTCAAGGGAGAAAACGCAGTTAACGTAAGGTGCCCAGATGGACTTGGTTACTTGGACAGCATGAAGACCTGCGTCGAATGGGAGTTTTGGAAATGGGAGGAACCTGTCAACCCACCCTCACGAGCTTTTTAGAATGTTTGTAAATTAATTCAAACAAACTCCCGAGTTATGTTAATCATATGATGCCACGCAATCAGTTATATTTCATTTACATTATCTGAACATAAAGAGCTTTCTTTTCCTAAAATAAAGGTTGAATTAAATTTAAAGCAAACACAGAAAAAACAGAAGCCAAATGGTTTGTTCGTTTTAGATCTGTAAATTTTGATGTTGACTTATTCCTCGCTCTGGTTAACTTATATTTGAAAAAGATGATGAAATCATGATAAAAATTCAGTAAATTGGGCATGTAAGTTGCAAAAAAAATATTTCACTAGTCTCCTCTTAACAGCATCCCTTCTTAATAGAATACCGAAATACGTTAATAATGCTACATACAATTTGACACTAAACTTTTTTGAACAACCAATATTTTGGCATCAATTTGACATACAGTGTTTCCAGGGACTGCGGCTGAAATCTTACAGAACCGGTTATCTGGTGTGTGATTTCAATTATAAATAATTTTTTTTAGTCATACAATGTGTTACCGCTATTTGACATCAATTTAAAGTTCGAGAGATGCCATCAAAGTATAAGAACTAAGAGTTATGTATAACTGTCACGCCTCCATATCGATATATAATCTTTTGGATTTCGTTCAAGCAACCTTAAGCAATCAATACATTTCGAGTGACGTAACATTTCTTTAGATTTAAAAAAAAACATACATCTATACTTGATAGCTAAAATCAATTCCATCTCCTAATGACTATAACTCTCTTGGGACAAAACTCCCTCAATAAGCCTCGAGTGGAAAAGAAGATAATGACAACGCCCTTTTTTCATAATTAATGCCCGATTTGGCGTAGGGTGCGGATTTTTTTGCCAATGGCAAAACTTTTCACATCAGGAAAACTGACCCTCTACTCTACTCCCTGGATACGTTGCCGCTGGAATTAATGTTTGCTTTTAAGAAACTTAAAGCATGCGAATGGAACAGAGCAATGTTCGCATTTCTGCGAGTCTTGGCACGTGATTCAATGTGGACACCCACTCCTGTAGTGGTTCAATGCACGCTTTCGAAGGGCGGAACTTTTTGCAACTTTATTCCGATGACTGTTAATTTATGGCGGGAATTGAGAAGTTCTCTGAATGCACACATAGATTATGTAAACCTGCTCTAGTTGGAATTTCTTATCTGGGGATTATTACCACATCCATTTGCTTGAACGCAATCACAGAATATTATACTCGTATATATTCTGAATACATTATCACGAACAAGATAAAATCAACTACAATAAAAAACATGCCGCAGTGGCTTTCACTACATCCCTAATATAACAGACTCCCAAGAGCTAACATTGTTGCCACTCATGAGTCATGTGACATTTACGGGTTATACCAGTCAAAATAATACATTTAACAAAATTTCCGATCGGCGTTTACCACCAACCAAGTATATAAACCTCAAAATAGATTCATCCAAGCAACTGTGCGCTGTTGGCAGCAAACTCCCATTTCAGCACCACCACGGACTATTATTACAGCCTTAGTTGAAAGCTGCTGCATTTCCCCATCTTGGCGGAGATTGTTGCACTTTTGTTGCAATTGCATCTCAATCAGTGCGCTTTGAGATTACAACTCATGCAGGGGTTCCACTTCAAATCAAGAGTTCGCTCCGCGAATGCTTAAGCCCCACTTCGATTCAATTGAAATTGAAAATTAAAAGATTACGGCCTTTCAGCGTACAACAAGAGCTCTCTGTTATTAAACAGAATAAAGACTTTCTAAGCCTAACCATCGATTTGCCGTCACTCAGTGCTCGACTCGAGCACTAGACGTCTTGATCGTTAACTACGAGTGAAAATCATAACAGACGACGCACGGGCCAATTTCAACTTCACACAGTTGAGCATGGATGTGTCTTTAATGACGATTTGCAATGTCAAACAATGGTCTGGGAAGGGGATTCGTTGTGGCACAGCAGACCACTTTCCTCTTTCCATCCATGTAATGCCTTCCATGTAATGATGCGGTTAATGGAAACAACAAATGGTGCTCTCGTCTGCGGCCTGCAATGAGTAACGTACCCCAACACAGTCCAGGCAGCCTGAACCAGCAAAATTTAATCGGCGGGATGCGTGATGTTCGCCGGAGGAAGCACAATTTGTTTGACAATAAAATGCTTTCAGACACGTTTTGGGGATGTACACATCAATCAAATCAAGTTCGAACCTTGGGACCTTGCCAACTATGAGGTTGATGGTCTGATAACATCAGTATCTCTTAACTGTTCGCCATGAGAATCGAAAGAACCACAAAATGATTGACTATGCCACTTTACGTTTTCTTTCAGAGACTTTACTTATTTTTTAAGAAACCCTTTGTGAAAAATTTTAATAATGGATTAATGAGAACGCTCATCCGAAAACATTATTTTCTGACCGTTCTAAAGTTTATAACCCAATAGTTCAATATGCCTAATCATTCAAGATTTTTAAGGGAAACGGTTTCTGTGTGATGGAAAATGAAACTTTCTAGACAGGTGTTATGTCTTATGACTAAGGTGACCATAAAAATTGAACGACTACAACAATCTGGAGTGGATAATTTTAAAATGAAAAAGAGTTAAGAAATAATCTTTTAAGCTGCAAGTGTAAGTATCAACGAGATTAAGATTAAGATTTAAGTCAGGTCATACTTAGTTTCCATAGATAGTATATTATTGTTATGGAGATAATTTCCATGCCTCTGTGCAATTTTTTTTATAGTAAGCTCTCGATTGTTCTACGGCAATTACCTGTGGAGACCAAAAATTCTGTGAACTGTTTTTAAATATTTATGGTGCATTTTGTATCCCTTCAGGTAATTAATTTAATTACTTTAAGCGCTTATTGCGTATATCTTCATAACGGTACGCAAAGTTTAATAAATGCCCAGTAGAAAATACCGCCATTAGTAATGAAAATGTAGCTAGTAGAGGCGCAGTGTATAACTGCAATTATGATTTAATCACAAAGAAGTTATCAAACAATTGTCCTTCATTGCAAAAAAATGCAGAACTTTTTCACACGCGAACATGAACCCCATTGATATGGTTGATTCCTTGTTTAAGTTTATGAGTGAACAATCAACCAAGCGCATATATACCTATTCAAATGAGGTTGAGTTTATTATTTTTTTTTTTCATTTACTACTCTAGGGTTGGGAAAACTTTTTGAATAGCCGATTGTTGGGCCGCAATCTGGTCAATGTTTGTTTATTTAATTTAACGTTTTGTTTTTTGTTTGTGGTCAACATTGAGATTTCACTTTCAGCACCAACCAGGTTAATTTATGATGTTTTTGTCCAATAAGCCACAATGGGTATGCCGTGGAATTTGTTGTTTCTTTTTTATAAAATGCTTTGTTACATTTCCCCATATATTGATAAGAGGTGTATGAAGTTATGACGCTGATTCGTCAACTTCTGGAGTTTTACCAAAGTGTTTAATGCCAATATTCTCCCTTTAATCCAGGTTTTCATAAATTTTTACAACACATCTTGTCTGTTTCATAAAACTAAAATGTGTGCACAAATGAATATAGCTTCAGGAAGTCTAAAATTATATTAGAAAACGCAATTATAATTGCAAACAGTCAAAATTTTTAAACTAGACTGATATGTTTCTTACGGTTTCGTTTCAAAGAACGAAACCATACTTGTTTGCCTGCCTATCACGCGTGCATTCCAGGGCTATGCATTTTTGCCGAAGTTTTGAAATAAGATGATTTTCCCTAGCAAAGAACGTTATTTTTTGAATTTGGGATAAAGGGGTTGGCTCCCATTTACGTAAGGAAGTTTTAATAAACATCTTTTTTCGTAAACCAACTTATAATAGCATCATCATCATCTTCGTTTACCCGCATGTTCCACTTAAAGGGTTGCGGGGGACCACCAGACCGTTCGATTCTTCGCCATCGGCTTTTGGCCAAGCCGACGTGGCGAAGTACAGAAGGGGCAGCCTAATAACTACATCAATTAGTCGCGGTGTTAACTTTTACCTTCTTCGCGTCCATTGTTTGTGTTGCCTCCCACAAACGTACACACACACAGCACATCGGCGAACTCAAGTGAAAGGTCTAATTTGTTGGATCGATTAAGCTTAACGCGTCGTTCGGTGTTAAGCGGGTATTAGTGAATCGCCTCGGCTGATGGGTGGCGACAGATTCTAGGTTGAGGATTAATTTAAATTGAATTAGATCGGGGTTGTTATGGCGAGTGGGAAAGGAGTTTATGTTGACTGTACACTTTCGATGCCGATTTTACCTCGATTTGGATGTCCTACTCTGAAGTGTTGTCTTTTCGGCAATGGCACAATTTCAAGTTTATTGCAAACACGTGGACAGACATAGTCTTCGTCGAACTGTGGTAGAATTGTTAGCTTGGATCGAAGGAGTATACAAACATGATTATAGTCATAAAACCATTCAAACATAATTCAAAGCAATCAAAGTGTGAATGCTGTACAGAAGAACGAAGAGGAGCACAAGTCTAATAGCCCACAATTTGTGAGCATGCATAATAATTTAAGAACAAAACTTTGCAGTGATTGAAGAGAATTAATTGGTGCATGTAAAATTCGCAAACCTCAATCACTTTCAAATGTCTAATTAGAGGGTGGCGGAAAAAATATCTACAGACAGCACCAGAAGGCTATAACAAGGAAAGCAGAAAAAACGTAACTATGTGATTCTTACCATATTTCAAGCGTATAATTTTGCACCATCCAAAGAATGGCTGAAATAAATGCTAAATAAAGCGCACAAGCTCCAGAATGTTTGGGAGATGCAACCGAGTTCTGTCAGCTTGTTCCGAATTAGATATTTACGATCTGGCAACAATTACTTCATACATGTTTTATATTTTTCATTAGTTTTGAATAGTGGTACGAGATTAATCAACCACTCTACACAAACGCACGCACAAACGCTTAACATAACCTTATTTACCCTCAATCCAATCTTTAAAGGAATTAACGAAGGGTCATCAGCCTTTAACAATAATCAGTTGCGTCATAAATTCTAACATTATACACATATTCCGTTGCCTGTAATGATCCGCTTCATTCCATTTTGGCAACGTTTAATTCTATAACAGTTCAAGTGAATAATAACTATGTCTGACCATCAAGGTTAAGCCACTTAAGCTCAAATTATCTTCACACGATTATCTCAATTGGTGCTTCATATTCAAATTTTTTTCATATTTTTTTCTTTTTTTCAGTTTAAAGTAAACGTTAGAATCCCTGTTTGCTGAAATTTAGCCAATGTTAGCAGGCAAAAGAAAACTGCTCCTATACGAGTATGTTGATGACACTGACATAATGTGAAGAACAGTATAGACAGTCGGTACCGATACGTCGTGCATAAAAAATCAAAACGAGCTGGTAAAATATAAAGTACAGATGGGAGACCTTGTCTGAGGGAATGAGATAAGAACCAAATATATCGTCCTGCCTAGATGCTGACTAAATAAATTCACTCAACTCTCAAAAAAGTCGAACATTCGCTCAATACGTCCTGAGAAGTTATATTCCTTGAGTCGCCTTAAGGGAAACGCCTATAAATTGCAACATATCTGGTCGCGTATAAAGCAAAAGACACTGTACACACACTCTACAGCGACATCGACTAAATTAAACGAGTTCCAATTTTCTGAGTCGGAAAATTCTAGATCTAACTGAATTAAGAATAGACAGTGATTGAAGCTAAACCCTGATACCCTGTACCCACTAAAGCAATTTGTTTATTTATTTGAATATGCGACACTGGAGGTTTTCAAATGAATTATTGAGTTATTGGAGTTTTTTTTAGAACTGTTTAGCTCTTACTATCTGTCATGAATACACGAATTATTTTTTATTGATGTTGTTGTTATTCTTCAGAAGTTTCTTACTATGTATTCCTCTCTGTATGATATAAACGTAGTCAAAATCAATAGCGAGTTCCAACTGATTTTTGAAAAATCAAAGTTTTAGCTCCTTGAAAAAAATTTTAAGTTTTCATAAAAAATTGTTCAATGTTCCACTTGTCGTCAAAAGTCGACGGAAGTTTAAACAACATTGCTTCAAGATTTTCCAGGTACTTGCTACTTTAAAATTAATTAGACCGAATGTAGTGTCTGAAGTGGCTTACTCATTCTTACATCAGGAAATACATCTTGTAAACAGCAGAAAACATGCGAATGCATACAATCGTGAACAGCACTTGGATTTTATCTTTTCGGTAAGCAACTTAGCATTCTGACTTCTGCTATAAATATCAAAGCAAGTTCATCATGCAGGCATAGTTTGCTTTCTGCGATCAAAACTTTCTGTCAAAATGAAACTCTTCGGTAATTTTTTCTTAACTTGTACATTTCTCCAACTAATTTCTTTTGCTTTACAGTTGCTGTCCTTATGATGATGCTTGGCGTTTCTTTGGCCATGGTCATCGACGATAATGGTCAACCTGGATGCAAGACAGATCAGGAGCTTTCCACCAAAGTCTTTAGAAATATTTGGGATCCTACACGCTATTGGGAATGCAGAGTCAAGGGAGAAAACGCAGTTAACGTAAGGTGCCCAGATGGACTTGGTTACTTGGACAGCATGAAGACCTGCGTCGAATGGGAGTTTTGGAAATGGGAGGAACCTGTCAACCCACCCTCACGAGCTTTTTAGAATGTTTGTAAATTAATTCAAACAAACTCCCGAGTTATGTTAATCATATGATGCCACGCAATCAGTTATATTTCATTTACATTATCTGAACATAAAGAGCTTTCTTTTCCTAAAATAAAGGTTGAATTAAATTTAAAGCAAACACAGAAAAAACAGAAGCCAAATGGTTTGTTCGTTTTAGATCTGTAAATTTTGATGTTGACTTATTCCTCGCTCTGGTTAACTTATATTTGAAAAAGATGATGAAATCATGATAAAAATTCAGTAAATTGGGCATGTAAGTTGCAAAAAAAATATTTCACTAGTCTCCTCTTAACAGCATCCCTTCTTAATAGAATACCGAAATACGTTAATAATGCTACATACAATTTGACACTAAACTTTTTTGAACAACCAATATTTTGGCATCAATTTGACATACAGTGTTTCCAGGGACTGCGGCTGAAATCTTACAGAACCGGTTATCTGGTGTGTGATTTCAATTATAAATAATTTTTTTTAGTCATACAATGTGTTACCGCTATTTGACATCAATTTAAAGTTCGAGAGATGCCATCAAAGTATAAGAACTAAGAGTTATGTATAACTGTCACGCCTCCATATCGATATATAATCTTTTGGATTTCGTTCAAGCAACCTTAAGCAATCAATACATTTCGAGTGACGTAACATTTCTTTAGATTTAAAAAAAAACATACATCTATACTTGATAGCTAAAATCAATTCCATCTCCTAATGACTATAACTCTCTTGGGACAAAACTCCCTCAATAAGCCTCGAGTGGAAAAGAAGATAATGACAACGCCCTTTTTTCATAATTAATGCCCGATTTGGCGTAGGGTGCGGATTTTTTTGCCAATGGCAAAACTTTTCACATCAGGAAAACTGACCCTCTACTCTACTCCCTGGATACGTTGCCGCTGGAATTAATGTTTGCTTTTAAGAAACTTAAAGCATGCGAATGGAACAGAGCAATGTTCGCATTTCTGCGAGTCTTGGCACGTGATTCAATGTGGACACCCACTCCTGTAGTGGTTCAATGCACGCTTTCGAAGGGCGGAACTTTTTGCAACTTTATTCCGATGACTGTTAATTTATGGCGGGAATTGAGAAGTTCTCTGAATGCACACATAGATTATGTAAACCTGCTCTAGTTGGAATTTCTTATCTGGGGATTATTACCACATCCATTTGCTTGAACGCAATCACAGAATATTATACTCGTATATATTCTGAATACATTATCACGAACAAGATAAAATCAACTACAATAAAAAACATGCCGCAGTGGCTTTCACTACATCCCTAATATAACAGACTCCCAAGAGCTAACATTGTTGCCACTCATGAGTCATGTGACATTTACGGGTTATACCAGTCAAAATAATACATTTAACAAAATTTCCGATCGGCGTTTACCACCAACCAAGTATATAAACCTCAAAATAGATTCATCCAAGCAACTGTGCGCTGTTGGCAGCAAACTCCCATTTCAGCACCACCACGGACTATTATTACAGCCTTAGTTGAAAGCTGCTGCATTTCCCCATCTTGGCGGAGATTGTTGCACTTTTGTTGCAATTGCATCTCAATCAGTGCGCTTTGAGATTACAACTCATGCAGGGGTTCCACTTCAAATCAAGAGTTCGCTCCGCGAATGCTTAAGCCCCACTTCGATTCAATTGAAATTGAAAATTAAAAGATTACGGCCTTTCAGCGTACAACAAGAGCTCTCTGTTATTAAACAGAATAAAGACTTTCTAAGCCTAACCATCGATTTGCCGTCACTCAGTGCTCGACTCGAGCACTAGACGTCTTGATCGTTAACTACGAGTGAAAATCATAACAGACGACGCACGGGCCAATTTCAACTTCACACAGTTGAGCATGGATGTGTCTTTAATGACGATTTGCAATGTCAAACAATGGTCTGGGAAGGGGATTCGTTGTGGCACAGCAGACCACTTTCCTCTTTCCATCCATGTAATGCCTTCCATGTAATGATGCGGTTAATGGAAACAACAAATGGTGCTCTCGTCTGCGGCCTGCAATGAGTAACGTACCCCAACACAGTCCAGGCAGCCTGAACCAGCAAAATTTAATCGGCGGGATGCGTGATGTTCGCCGGAGGAAGCACAATTTGTTTGACAATAAAATGCTTTCAGACACGTTTTGGGGATGTACACATCAATCAAATCAAGTTCGAACCTTGGGACCTTGCCAACTATGAGGTTGATGGTCTGATAACATCAGTATCTCTTAACTGTTCGCCATGAGAATCGAAAGAACCACAAAATGATTGACTATGCCACTTTACGTTTTCTTTCAGAGACTTTACTTATTTTTTAAGAAACCCTTTGTGAAAAATTTTAATAATGGATTAATGAGAACGCTCATCCGAAAACATTATTTTCTGACCGTTCTAAAGTTTATAACCCAATAGTTCAATATGCCTAATCATTCAAGATTTTTAAGGGAAACGGTTTCTGTGTGATGGAAAATGAAACTTTCTAGACAGGTGTTATGTCTTATGACTAAGGTGACCATAAAAATTGAACGACTACAACAATCTGGAGTGGATAATTTTAAAATGAAAAAGAGTTAAGAAATAATCTTTTAAGCTGCAAGTGTAAGTATCAACGAGATTAAGATTAAGATTTAAGTCAGGTCATACTTAGTTTCCATAGATAGTATATTATTGTTATGGAGATAATTTCCATGCCTCTGTGCAATTTTTTTTATAGTAAGCTCTCGATTGTTCTACGGCAATTACCTGTGGAGACCAAAAATTCTGTGAACTGTTTTTAAATATTTATGGTGCATTTTGTATCCCTTCAGGTAATTAATTTAATTACTTTAAGCGCTTATTGCGTATATCTTCATAACGGTACGCAAAGTTTAATAAATGCCCAGTAGAAAATACCGCCATTAGTAATGAAAATGTAGCTAGTAGAGGCGCAGTGTATAACTGCAATTATGATTTAATCACAAAGAAGTTATCAAACAATTGTCCTTCATTGCAAAAAAATGCAGAACTTTTTCACACGCGAACATGAACCCCATTGATATGGTTGATTCCTTGTTTAAGTTTATGAGTGAACAATCAACCAAGCGCATATATACCTATTCAAATGAGGTTGAGTTTATTATTTTTTTTTTCATTTACTACTCTAGGGTTGGGAAAACTTTTTGAATAGCCGATTGTTGGGCCGCAATCTGGTCAATGTTTGTTTATTTAATTTAACGTTTTGTTTTTTGTTTGTGGTCAACATTGAGATTTCACTTTCAGCACCAACCAGGTTAATTTATGATGTTTTTGTCCAATAAGCCACAATGGGTATGCCGTGGAATTTGTTGTTTCTTTTTTATAAAATGCTTTGTTACATTTCCCCATATATTGATAAGAGGTGTATGAAGTTATGACGCTGATTCGTCAACTTCTGGAGTTTTACCAAAGTGTTTAATGCCAATATTCTCCCTTTAATCCAGGTTTTCATAAATTTTTACAACACATCTTGTCTGTTTCATAAAACTAAAATGTGTGCACAAATGAATATAGCTTCAGGAAGTCTAAAATTATATTAGAAAACGCAATTATAATTGCAAACAGTCAAAATTTTTAAACTAGACTGATATGTTTCTTACGGTTTCGTTTCAAAGAACGAAACCATACTTGTTTGCCTGCCTATCACGCGTGCATTCCAGGGCTATGCATTTTTGCCGAAGTTTTGAAATAAGATGATTTTCCCTAGCAAAGAACGTTATTTTTTGAATTTGGGATAAAGGGGTTGGCTCCCATTTACGTAAGGAAGTTTTAATAAACATCTTTTTTCGTAAACCAACTTATAATAGCATCATCATCATCTTCGTTTACCCGCATGTTCCACTTAAAGGGTTGCGGGGGACCACCAGACCGTTCGATTCTTCGCCATCGGCTTTTGGCCAAGCCGACGTGGCGAAGTACAGAAGGGGCAGCCTAATAACTACATCAATTAGTCGCGGTGTTAACTTTTACCTGCAAGACACCTTCAGTTAAGATTGATAAGATAGTATTGCAAGCAACAAAGTTATGACATATTCATAAAAGATAGCATCCAAATCGCTGTAAGCTAGTGGAATTCCTTTCCAGATCTTTTTACTTTTTATTCACTAAAACCCACAACGTACAAAGGTAATTTTAAGACTTCCTGTCAAATAAGCTATAAAATGAATGCAAAATTGATCAAACATGGATGATATATTTTGATGTAGTTCTTAAATCGGAAATATAGTAATTTTTTTATTGTGTACACTAAAGGGAGTGGGTGTTGTCAGTTCAAATAGTAGCTTTAAATGAGTCTTAAAATTGCAATTATTATCCAGAATGCAAATAAAGTTAATTTTTCTTCATAATAATAGAGATTCATTGACAGTGATCTAAATCTGTAAATGCCAAGCCGCTTTGCTTGGTACAATTTCAAATTAAAGTAAATCATTTTACCATTTATCGTAGAAATCTTGTGAAAAAACCCAAATAGTATACAGTTACAAATACACCGACTTTCTTCGAAATTGAAAAGGAGATTTGACGGTTTTTAGTTGTCAGCGCAGCAAAATTACATCATGGTTACAAGAAAATAGGCAAAGCAAGCGCTTTTCGACAGGAAATCAATAAAAATCTCCAAGAAAAAATCGTGTTTTCTCAATTTTTTGTTTACCCACAGTCAGTCAGAAAATATTAATATTTTCTTTGAGATAACAGTCAAAAGCAATCGCAAAGAAAACGTACATATTAAAATGTTGTTTGAACAGAGGGTAGAATTTTGTAGAAATATGGGCACTGGCTCCAGCAGAAATACTTCACAAAAATTGCACGGAATGGAAGGAAAACAAATTCCTTTCTGTTTACCCCTTGTGATTGTGCATTTCCAAGTTAGAGAGTACGGATTTCGAGTAGACAGCCCCCCCTCACTGCCTGCCTCACATGTTAAAATCGACAAAACCGAATCGGATTAAATTGCACAACAAAAGATGCACAAACAAAACAAAAAGTCCATTTGAACTTAACCCATTTGAGCAGCCGCAAACAAACACTTGAGCTCTGCGATATGCAAAAACCAATCACGAGTCCCCCAAGGACCGGCTTATTTACAGAAGTTTTTTTTTCCCTTTTTGAATGAACTTCATCGGTAATTACAAGCGCAAAGTAAAAAGTTCCAATGAATTCAACGCAAACGAGAGCGGACGGTCGACTGGATGATGGATGATTTCATTTCTTTTTGGTTATAATCACCAGTGGATTATATAATTACGCGCAATTCAGAGAACAAGTTATTTTTTAGGAGCAAGGTTATAAATACGCGCCCGTAACAAGTCATTGTGGCATTTTTTTTTTTTTTGTTCTTTTGTTGGTTTCACGCGTTGCGGCGAAAACAAGAAAACCACTTCAGATTTGGATGTGTAGTTCTATGGATGCTTGCTCCAATCGTGTGTGTCTACAAAACAACACCACAATTTGGATTCGTATTTATGAAAGCGGAGAAGAATTTTATAAAAGCTAACAACTTAACAGGTTCTTTTTGTGAATTTTGAACACAACTAAAAATGTGGGTCCGCCCTTGATGGTTTAATTCAAACACCAGGGCAATTGTGCCAAGATCAGCTTAAGGACGTGCAAGGGTAGATTTCAGTTTTCTAAAGCTGGTTGTAGGCTCATCCTACATGATTAATACACATTAGATATACGCGAGGCCTGTTATATGGTGCTTTATTCTAGAGGTATAGAACTTTATCTTGGCAACATTATTTTAACTGGCGGTCATTTCAGCTATCAAGTGTTTTGGTTTTAGTTTAGTTTGGAATTTCAACAGCAATCGGAGCCTGAACAAGGCTTCCGAATTAGGTGAATGGGCTCAAAACAATACAACCCTTGATTCTCATATCCATAAGCGAATTTTGCTTACTTATAAAGCTCACTTTTGGTTTAATGGATGCGTTATATATTTAAATTGTATGCGTAATAAGGAGATGTCAACTTAAGTCCAAAGTTTTATACTTAAAAAAGCTAGGAGGATCACATCCTAAAGCATCGAGCGCCCAAGTCATACTATACAATTCATAAATACGCTCCTCGAGAAATTGGTGGCAGAAACTAAACCCAGCTTGCTAAAGTTAAGGACATAATAATAATAGTTGAGTGGCACTACAGCCCACAACGGACCAGGGCCCAGCTTCTACAACAACTACAAATGTTGTGCATGCTACTGTTGTTCCTCACGAGTAGAAGGGACCTACAGTTTTTTGCCGACTCCGAACGGCGAGACTTGAAAAGCTTTCCATAGACAATTAATACTCTTTGAGTGTTGTCAGCAACTCGAAAGAGGTGGTGTCGTGAAAAAATGCTAGGTGTCCCGTCCGGGAATCGAACCCAGACTTTCTGTGCCGCGGTCGATGCACTTACAACTACGCCACGGCGACCACTAAAGTTAGGGACAGTAGCATTAAAAATATCATATTATGCGCCTGCTATTGTCAGTTCTATCGCAAGTAGGAAAGACATTTTAAGCCGACTTTAACGGGCGACATTTTCATTTGTGCATCCCCAACTCTACACATCATGCGATCACGAGGACAAGGACATTGACGTGACTTAGAAGTAGCCCGTTTCAATTTTAATTTAAATTATATACATTAATAAATAATTATAACAAATGCACAGATAAGACATGCATACATTGTATGTACATAAATTTGATTGAGTTGGTTTTTGACATCTAACTGCTATTATTTTGACGGCAGCTGTACATGGACTCCCACCTCAGATTTGAAGTGATCTCTGCACAGCGCTTCAATGTATGAGCCTTGATCACAGAGTTTAAGTCGTCTTGAAACAGCTTTGTAAAGCAGCCGTTCTGAGTCAGTGAAAGAACAATGGCACGCACGCCTGCTTGATGCCCTGGTTGACTGTAAACGTGGGCTCCAATTAATTTACTTCTTAGTTAATATATATCGTTAGTTAAAAATCGTAGATTTTAATCTTACATTTTGCCCCAATAGCCACGGAGACATGGAAACGTGTCGTTCTTCGCTAATCGTCAGGCACCTCGGTCACATAGAGCTCTTGAATGCTCTTAACGCGACCTGGACAAAATTCTTTTAAATTTGCGGATTTCGAATTTCATACCCCGTTCACCTTGATGTCGGGAAGATATGTTTTCACGCAATTTAAAAGAAAAATATTTATTTTGATGGTCGAATGTGCTCCACCTTGACATAATCTGCATAATATATTCAATCCGATAGCATCCAAAAGAAAACCGGATGAGATTGTATTCACTACGACTACAGCGAAATTTATTTCCCGCAGACATCGATTAAAGTATATCCTGCTGCCATGCCAAATTAAACAGACCGAAAGGGGGACCAGAAAGCAGTGTAAACAAATCTTACCTGCGTGCTCTTAAGCGTGTCTCTCTTTCCTCTTCCTGCTTGGCCTCCTTGACACTATCCCACGAGTCGCCAACACCCGACGAACCGTCATCCGCCCTCTCCTCGTCCTCCATGCCGGAGTCCTCCAAACTGATTTGACAACTTGTCAACACCTCCTCTTGCCCGTTCTCGCCGACCTCAATCCAATCCGATGTACGTATCCTCGACCGTTCCATGCCGCAAGGTGATGAATCTGTTGAACAGCCCGAGGGACAGCGTTGGCGCGCCCTTTTCGGTTTGACGAACGAATGTTCGTTCAATGAGAGTGTGAGAGCGCTTCCAGTGCCACTGTCGTTCATTGATTTATCGTCCATAGGTGAAGTGACAAACACCGAACCCTCATCGAAGTTCTTTTTCTCAATTGCCTTCTCGGCCTCCTTCAGTTCCTGCTCCATGCGCAGTGCATAGTCGGAGCGTGTGTTCAATTGATCGACGGAGCTCGATCTTTGGCGCATGGCGGCCAACTCGGAGATCAACATTTCCTGAAAGACTATCTTCTTCTCTGGTGGAATGGGGTCCTCCAAACGCGGCTTGTGGGGCGACACATTCAGGTGCGTACAATTGCCATTCTGATCTGACTCAATTTGCTGAGTCGTCTGGGATGAGTTGCTTCGGTGTAGTGGGGGAAGAGGGTTCAGCGATTTCGTCTGGTACTTGGAGTCCTTGGAGTGATTAACGATTTCCGAGAACAATCTCTCAGCGGCGCTTTTGAGGTTATTCTTGATGTCAAACGATTTTCCCGACATAAAGCCATTTCCAGCGCGGGTGTCTCCAAGGTCGCTGCTGCCGCCGCGCGTATTGTTATTCGTGTCGCCATTAGAGACGGTAGCGATCGTTATCGTCGATCTGGTAAAATTGTCAAGAGTTGTCTTAGAACGACGCAGAAAACCTCCAGGGGCTTTTGATATCAAAGTTCTCGGCTTCGGTTGAGGCGGATTCGCAGCCAGAGGACTCTCATTGTTATTGCTCGCGACAATAACAATCTCTGTGCGGTTATCGATTGCTGGCGTTGAGTTGTTGTTCTTGTCCCCCGCAGTCAATGGTGCAGGAGCAACTGGCTTTGGTTTCTTCGCTGCCACCATCGGCTTTGGAGCGAGACCTCTTTCAATCACTACCGTGGACCCAAACAAACCATCGGCTGTGTTAAATGAATACCTCTTCTCGCGCTGTTCTTGCCTCTTCTGCAGATTAAATGATGGCGACTTGTACACGACTGTTCGGCCATCTTCCGATGATGCACCAACAGCAGCAGTAGCAGACATCTTACTCGTTGGCGAACGAGTGGACGGTGCAGAAGTAATCGATGACAGGGTTCTCGCTGCGTCCACCGCACGAGATTTCAATAGAATTGCTTGCGGTCTGGGGGGCACTGGCGGCCCGGGTCGCCTTACTGTAGCCATGCTCTCTTTTCTCGTCTGTTTTGTTACGTTTCACAAACCGGAAAACAGATGTAAACAGATTGTGGATAAGAACTGAGAAAACTCTGAAACTCAACTGGATGCGCGATCCAGAACTGTTAGTTATTTCTAGGTCACAATTTGAATATCGATACGCGCGGATATCGTGTCGTGTATCGTGCTCCCCTTCACTTACACTCACTGCTAGCGAGTGGCTAGACAAATAATTGCACACAAAACACCTTGAGACACATTGTGTAAGTTAGACGTTTAAAGTAGTTACCGTTACTCGAACAAGAATTAATTTTTATTCTACGTCACTTTTACGCACGAATACAATAATTTGTTTTTTTCTTTTTTTTTTTTCAAATGTTCACATCATATTTCTTTTTTTGCATTGGATGCCTAATTACACCGAAGTGTAAGTGTATCCAGCACTTGAAACTTTTTATCGAATGCGTTTTAATTCCACAAATTAAAAAAAGCCGATTACCGTAACCCAGCGTTAACGTTCGAAAGTCCGTCGTTGACTGACTGAACAAAACTCAGCTGCCAACCTAACCATCCATTGGTATCCGGCAGTGGATACAAAGTTGGAGATTCAACATTTTATCGATTCAGATACCTTAAGAGAGGCTCTGCGCTCTATTCAACGCTGCAGAACGGAGCGCAAGACAAAAGAGACACACAAGAGTTCTCTTGAACGCACATTCTCTTCCACGTCGGTTGGAGCACGAGTACCGTCCACTACCACCGACTTCTTGTCGGGAGCACCAGCAACTTGTGCTGCGGTGAACATTCCCGCGAAGCTATTGCACAGAGGGAAATGAATTATCAGTAATTTGGACAATTGGCGGTAAATTAGCGTTTTGAGCCACACAGTGTTACTCTTGGATAGAGCATTCAATTTGCGACACAGCCACACACAATCATGCCGCGGTAGGCGCCCGACAGTCATTTGGAAAGTGTACGCCCTGTAAACGCGTGGGCCCAAATCTGCACTGCTCACATTTACGCATAAGTATCTGCGAAGACAGAAACAATGGCATTACTCTTGGCGAGGTTGGAGATGGAGAAAAATCGATTGTAAACTGCGTCATAACAACGCATAAATTGGGGACTGAGTTTGGAAGGAAGGAGCGAAAGAGAGCAGCCATATTCAAGGTAAAGGAAAGGAAGTGCCGCTCGCCGGATGCGGACACTCGGATGCAGGGGAACTTAAAACTATTTTTGAGCGTGGGACTCCACCATTTAAAGTTGCAACATGAGCAGTTATCGATTAAGCGGTCAAGGGGATGTTGCTCTCCTGGAGTTCATTAAACCTTTTATGAGTTCGAGGCTAAGTCAATGGCAGAACCGAACAATGTTCAAGATATGTAAATACATACTCTATTGAATGGTGATTCAAGGTGCCGGCCAATCTCTGTGTAACCAAGTATTCGATGCAAGGTAGATATTGGTTCATTGAGCTAGATAATGGGATGAAAAGGTTCATTGAAGTGTGTGGAACCAGGAAGGAGCCTCAGATGAAATGTTTGGGAATATTTTACAATTCGTCCATGAAAAGCCGGAATGCGTCGCGACACTACATGCATATTGATTTAATTTTGGAAAATGCCAAAGAGTACATTTGTTTTAAAATTGTTAATTTATAATCACTTTAAGCAAATACATTATACAAAATACATTAAAATGCTTTTAAGTTCTCCTTCGGCAGCTGCTTATATGTATTGTGGTTACAGCGCAATGTGGAAGGACACTTACAGTTTTCTGCTGGCACGAAATGACGAAGTGTGAGAAAACGAACCCTCTCAAGAAAAGTGATCCCATGAGAACAAAGGTCATTTTGACAACAATGGCCGTGATTGTATCAAAGTGTCTGGAATCATTAAATACATAAGGTAGATTGAAACACTACAATAGGAACAGTTTAAAGTTGGGATGAAATGATTGAAATTAGTTTATTCAGCACTGTGGTCAGTATCGACTACACCTTTCAATATAGTTGATATTAATTCAATTTAGGGTTTCGACGGCATTTTTTACAATATTGGTGGCTGTTTTGGTGTAAGTATTTTTGACTTCTAGTACTATAATTGACATGTTTTTGACGGAAATGTATTTGGAGAGTACCTCTGACTGGAGAATAAATATTTGTGCAAAGCAAGTTTAAGGAAAGTTCCAGCTCCTTACAGCCACAAAAGGTTCACAAAAGGTCAAACTTTTAGTTGGATACAATTGAATTTAAATGCATTTTTTATTATTCATTCATTATTACTTAAATGCTAGACAAAAATACTTAAATCTAGCTTAATAATATAATCCATTGATCTTAATTGTAACCTACTGACTCTTCGCGAGTACTCTAAGCTAATCTAGTATATTTTTCTTTTTGCCTTTCGGCCTCTTGTATTTTTAATTCTTATTTAGTTGGATACATAAAACATATATGTACACACGAATCTGCTTATAACTAACGAAGCCAAGTAGCTAGCATGCATATCATGCAATTTGCCCATCAAACTGAATGGGAACACGAAATGCGAAAAAACAACCAGTTAAGGCAGTACAGGGAACGTTTTACAAACAAAACCATTATAATTTCGATATGTCCGCCTGTCCGTCTTGTCTGTCGTAAATGTAATACATTTATGAAGCAATTTGCATGAAATTTCTGAATAAGCTGCAATTCACTTAGCAACATACGGAAGTACTGGCATACGGAACATTTGGAGTACGAATAAAGTGTCGAGAAAATGAATTCCATCATACCCTAACAATATCTGTACATACTATTATTCGACAAATCTTTGAAAATAATTTTGGTTTTTTTTTCCTGATGTTTGGTGGGAGCTATAATAATAATAATTGAGTGGAACTGCAGCCCATAGGGGACCAGGTCCTAGCTTCTACAACAACTACTCGTGTTGTCCGTGCTACTATTCGTCCAAAAGAAGAAGTGATCGTTTTTCGCCGACTCCGAACAGCGAGATTTGTGAAGCTTTTCATAGACAATTGATACTCTTTGAGTGTTGTCAGCAACTCCAAAGAATTGGTGTCGTGAATCGGTTAACACTGTTTTTAACTTTAAATGGTACATATTGGGAAAATGTCCATCACTACATCTCGTATGGCAGGATAAAATAAATCTACATCATGTACAGCATTCGTTGTATGATATGATTGTTATTAGTTCTACACATTGGAACCGGGCTTATAAAATTTCCAATTTGTGTCAAATCCCGTTACAAAACTCGAAAAGTTTATGTCATAAAAACATCGATTTTGTATGTACGACGAAAATTAAAAAATTCTCATGTCCTTTTGGACAATTCTATGGCCATATAGGCAATATTCTCAGCAGATCTTTTTTCCCTTAATTTCGTATGGAGATCTGTTCTCTAACTTCTTACAACACTAATATTGGAGTGATAACCATTGCAGGAGTGAATATTAAAACTGATAATTTTATCACTTCAACGTGGTACGTTTTAACAAACAATAGATGTAGCATACGCCTCTAATACGATCTACACATATAAAAGAATTGTTAATCCGTAACTCCTTTTGGCAGTCTAGCAGACTGTGCAAAGAATATTTTGATTCGATAGCCCAAACGCATAATGTGTAACATATAGGAATATCTCGGATAGAAACGAAACGTGGTAATGCATACAAAAACCGATGACAAACGGTTGTGAGTATACGCATAGAAGTTAAAGAAACCGTTGTAGTTCAACTCAGGTAATTCATTTTTCCTTGCAAAAATATATCTTTCTACGATTTAGATTCATCATTTTGCCTTTTACATTCTTCTGCGTCAGATATGCAAAGTTAATTCTACATGTCATTGTCCCCAATTCAAATCATGCACACGTAGTATATTATTAAGGAATACAGTTTCGTTCTTTTATGTAAAAAGTACAGTATTTAAAGACTCGTTCGACAAGGATTATAATTTCCTCTCAATATATGAGATAATATTTTGAATACAAACTACATGCTTAAGGATATAGGATCCGTTTGCTTTGGTAAATTAATTTGATTGAGGTTCTCGACTGTTACGAATGAATCAAATGGAGCCACCGATACAATTTGTTCGCCCTAACAAGTTGTTGTACTGCCACGTACTCGATCATCTAAGACATGGATGTAAAACATTCGAAACCTACCGCATATTGGTTGTTCCACTTTCGTTTGCGTAAACTTCGCAAACTTTGACTTAATTTTAATGGTAAATAACTCACTGGCTCAATTTTAATGGTAAATTATTTTCTTTGTACGCTTTTAGTAACAATCAAACGGAAGCTTAGGATGTATCCTTTCATACAAGCTATAGGACTGCCAGGCGCAAATAGTATTACCACACGTATGGCGTTTCAGATCATCCACCGGCAATATAAATATGTATATATATCATATATGTATATATCATATGAAACGCCATATACTCGTATATCACCGAACTTTTTCGAATTCTCAATATTTCGTCGGGAACTTGTTCAATATTTTTTTTAGTTGTGGAATTGCAGAGTGAAAGTTGAAAAAATAATCATGTTCTTATTAAACTACAGAAAGCATTGCATCAAATACACAAGTCTCCGGACAGATACTTACTTTAGTGTTACCAGAAGGAGTACATGTCTTCACATTTACAAATTTTAATGCTTTTGTCAATACAGAAAAGAAGATAAGGGAAGTAGAGTTCACACAGCAGTCTCCAGTTTAAAATATTTGCTACAGACAGAGGCCCTGAAATAAGAACACCACAAGGTATAAGCTGTACCTATAACCAGTCGCAAAAGGGTTGAAAAGCAGATTATGAAGTCCTCAAGAGTCACTTAAGTACCTCAGCGGGATGCTGATAACAGACTATCATTTAAGGTAACACGTAAGGTACGCCACCGAATCGAAATCACACGCAAGGACCACTTTCGCGAATGATTCGTATTTAATGAGCATAGGTCGTCCTGGTTACGAACGCAGGCTCTCCTACCCTCAGGACTGGTTAGTTCAGTCCCCTTATACGCTGCTTCTATTTGGTCAAGCGATAAGACAATCTAAACTGTACTCACATAAGTCTGCAGACATTGTGCAATAAGAGCAATCGTAATTTCTTGTATGAACTCGGACAATGCAGCGATCATTGAAGTAGGAATAATGCTCGTTGACATCCTGATAAACGAACTGAGGAAATCGGCAGCCGAATAAGCAATCAAAAGAACAAGGAAAGAGCATTACTTATTATAATTATAATTTCGACATCTCCACAAAAAGAAAATGGAGCCACCAACTTATTCCCGATATCGAGAACTGGAAATCAAGGCAAATAACTCGTAACTAATATTAATAACTACAACCTTACGCAGTTCCCATCGGAATTCGATTGCTATAGGAAATAGATAAAATAGTTCGCGCTGCTGTTCGTAATGTGTAAAAGACGACGTTGAACAAACAATCTTTCACTGCAGGCTCTTTGCGATGGAAAGGTAGTCAGTTAATCTACCAATAATATTCAAGAGGCCACCATACAAATGCAGCATAGTTTTGCTAACCAGTCCGATGAAGTAATACCTAACAGAAATTCCACTGAGAAAGCGGTAGATGAGAGCTGATTGTGTTTAAGGACGTAGGACGTAGGAGATTGGGATTAGTGGTCGACAGGCAATCAAAAGTCAAAGCATGCAAAGCTTATGTTAACAACTGACTTCAATCTTTAAAATTTAAAACTGCAGATTCTCCACAACCAATTGAAATCTGGAATTTTCCTTTAAAATTTATATTAAAAGGACATTAAGCACAGATGAATGAAAGTCACACAAAGTTCATAAACATCAATAAATATTTAGGGCTTTATTAATTCTTTTAACTTGATTTGGTTTTTTATTTAATTTTTTGATTGATTTTTGGTTCGCCACTTCAATACCACCGATACCCATCCAAAAACATCCCACGTGCAAGGTCAAAAAATCAAAGCCCGCAAATCGCAACGACGTATCGACACAGACATGCACTCTGCTTTCCCTGATGTAGATGTCCTTTGCACGCATGCATACTGACAGCGGAATGGGAATCGGGAACGGCACTGGGAAGCAAATTGGCGGTGGGTTCCTCCCCGAAAGAACGAAATTCCCCAACTCATTTCCATTCAATGATGCATCAACTCGCAGCTCTAGGTCCTCCCAACGAAAAGCAGACTGCATACAAACTGCACAAAGAAGTCACATTTGAGTTAGAATTTCAAATTTTTCCTTTTTTTCACTTACACTCCTGGGAGATGTTCCACTGCGGCCAACTGCCCTCAAAGCAACACCGACAAATACTGTCCTCGCACTTACAGTTGTCCTGCAAAAATTTCACATCGACTCCGAGATCTTTCAAGCGCATAGGACAATTTGGTTCACAAGATGTGAGGCGACCTTTGGACGCCTCTGACCACTGCACGAATATGAACAGAACCAGCACGAGCCGACGAATTTCAAGTGACATGTTGTCCATGCGGTTATGAATGTTGAACTAGATGGAATTTTCAGCTCTCTGGTCAATTCTACCGAGTGAAATTGTTAGCGATTCAAATCAGGTGCATTGTAAAAGTATATCTCCGCATACTTGGCGGGTACAAACGAACTTCTGTGTGGAACAGACGAAATCATGTGGCCAGATATAGCGTTGCTTACATTGTCACGTCGCTGATGGTAACGTGGCGAAGACGTTGCGCACGAAATTTTGTGTTTATATCACAGCCGTTCGAATGGGCCAATAAATGTCGCGGGTTCTCTAAAATGAGAATCACGGCAGCAGTTGGTGAACGACGCTCCAAGTGAGGACGTCATTTATTGCAATGAAAGTTAGGAGGAGAATAGGGTGCCTACATAGAGATATTTTACAGTTTTGTTATCTACTAAAGATTTGAATCACAGATTGCTTTGAAAACGTGGGCAAGTCGTTTAATTGCGAATTGAGAAGTAAGTGCTGAAAGACAGTTTGATGCTAAATATCTTTGTCGCAAATGTTAACATCTGCGCTTCGTTTTGGAGTTTTAGAGTAACAGCGGATGTTCGCTGGTCTGGCGATCAAGTATTCTACTGACCTAACTTACCTATCATAAACCGAGAGCCTGTCGCAAACAATGGACATGGTAGGACAACTACAATTGTTGTATAATGTTATAAAGATCTGCAAAAGGCAATATGCATCTGTCGCAACAGAATTTTAAGATGGTAGATTGAAAACGCGTTTTTTTTCAAGACTTCACTTGAAAACTTTTTAACGAACATATTCTCCCAGTACAAAAGTATATGTCTCGCAGCCATACCCTTGCCAGACGTGCTTAGAGTATGTAACGGTTATGAATTTTAGTGAAGGGCCTAACACCACTGCTTCGGCCCGAAAAGTCTTCGAACCTTAGCCATTGGGACAACGCAACACAGGACGACATAGGGTAAGTGGCGCACACAAGTGGAGAAGAACCTCAACCAACTTGAAGTGCGCAACTAGAGGCAGCTAGCGAAAGATTGTGCCGGCTGAAGAGATATGTTGACTGAGGCCCAGGTTCACCCCGGACAGTAGCGCCACAAGAAGAAGCAACATTTAAGGCCATTTACTAAACTTTAGAATTCAAACTTCATTTTAATGGAAAAGCAGTTGTTTTCAAAATTATTTCCTTTGAAAGGGACTGATGATTGATGATTTGGAGACAAGGGACTTAAGGTTATTGTCAATTCAATAATGAATGCAGAACATAGGGAGTGATAATTATTGACCAGCGGCGGAGGAAGAACAAGATTGCAGTTTTACGATTTTTAAATCATTCGAGACCGATAAGTGCAAAGTTCCGGAATCCCAATCAGGACCACTCCCAAGGCGGGCTTAAAAGCAATCCACCGCAGGATATTCCATCGTCCTGGATGGACTTTTGATTTATCACCTAAAAAAAACTACTATAGACTTTCATGCCAGAATATCAAACGGCCTTTTAAGGGTCTTACAATGCTCCTTCGCACTAATTGATCACAGCTGTGGCTTTAAAGTGACAGTCAAAAAAGCGGGCTGTATGCTGGAAAAACCCTTACGCTGATATTACCCTTCTCATTGTCCAGTTGGTGCTCTACTTATTATAGGTGATAGCTGAAAAAGACTTTCTTCTCTCAAGGCGAGTCTTATGACAGCACAATAGACGTAGACAGGAACTAGTTGGCAGCACCTGGTTCTTGTTCCGGACAATACAAACTTCGCAACCTACCAAGTGTCTTTGGATATGTGTGATTTGGAGTTTTCCTTATGAAACACAATTCTTATTGATTGACGTTAACACGTGTGGTGACGATTCATTGTGCTTCTTTTTCTAGGAAAATTGTTGCAAACGCTATTTGCATCGTGTTTGCTTAAAGACAATCGCAAGTGTTTACAGTCATAATTTCGACTATATGGGGTGCGTTTGACATTGAAGCTGATAGATTGAGAAATCGACGGAATCAAATCTAGTCTAGACTTTATATTACAATAACAGGACCATTGTAGTTGTCCACTGTTAGCGCTTTTTCTGAAATGAATTGGTGAAGGGCCTTGAAGTTCTGGGGGATATGATAAATTTTAAAATAAGGGAATTTTCAACGTTTAAGTGTATCTCATCAGGGTTCGGGAGCAAACGGAACATATTATTAGTTTGCTGTTTTGACTTCTACTCTCACCACCTGCGCCAGCATCTTGGCACTACAATCAAAAGAAGTTTTGGACGGACAAGTCTGCCCGATCAGAAGAAAGTGATGTATCAGACGAATACCAATTAAAAAAAGGTTTGCAATCCCCTTCGTATTTATTTTTACGCACTAGTTATAAACTACAAAACTAAAACGGAATAATCCATGAAAGAATGACAAGGACCCTCAGTGCAACTGCACCAATGCTTGATACAGTTTTTGGACGGCCGTGTGAATGAATTGCCGCAGGTTGTCATCGTCACTACACGTTACAACCTAAAATATTCGAGATTAGATGAATTGATCAATATAATTTCACAATAACTTACTAGAGTGTCTAAATTGACTTCAGCTTTCTTCCCCGACACTGTCACCGGTAGAACGTCGCCCTTAAACATTTTCGGAACAGAGTGCTCCCCGAATGTGTCCTGTAACGTCTCAATGAGGCACTCCTTGAAATGAGTTTTGTCAGGTTTAGCCGCCCCGGTGGTACCTTTGATGTTGGTGCCACCCATCTCGGTTTGCATGATGCAGGCCAGCGCTGCATCGGCGAACATATCGTTCACTGGTGTGCCTTCCCACTCCATTATAATGATCTTGCCTTCTATTGTCAGGTCCAGGCAGTTGAAGACACGAATTTTCTTGTCCTCCTCAATGACACTCACTGTGCCGGGACCTCCGACTCGGTCCAGCAGCAGTTTTAACGTGTTTAACGAGCTCGCCCACGGAATGCTCTGCCGCTGTGTTATCACAGTCATGCTCATATCAGTGTACTCTGTAAGAGGTTTGGTCAAAATAGTGTAAAAGTAAAAAGAGCCGCTTCTTACTCGCCAGATCAGAGGGCGCCAGGATGTGGTATTTGAAGTCACGTTTAACAAGTATCCCAGAAAGGGTTGATCCAACTATTGGCTCCTTGGCAGCTAGGGATCCCATGACCTTGGCAGTCTTCTCACCGCGGAAGTTAAGCTCAACCGAGTGTGTATTGCGGGGATTGTAAAATGTTATCGTTGTCGTGGGGTCTGACTCGTATTCACGTTGCAGTGCTGACTTCAATCGGAACATCTCATTCTGTTCCCCGTGGACAAGGACCTAAAACAGGGCAGGGTTTGAAGAAGTCAAGAATTCAGAGCATGCAGCAACTTACGACATGAGCCGGTTTCAAGAGACGAATGAATTCACTCGTCTGCTGGTAGTCTGTGTGCGCAGAGAATGAAATGTAATCCACTGACATATTCAGTGGCAATTTCTGGCCAGATAATGTGGTAATCTCCTCTGGCTCCGACAGGATGGTCTTTGCCAACGTTCCCTCAACACAGTAGCCAGCAATGATGACGCCGTTCTTCGGGTCAGTGCACCAGTTTTCAAAGAGCTCCCGGGACAGACCACTTTGCATCATACCAGGTGACGCCATTACGACACACGGACCAATGTCGTCAAAGTGGTCGATTCCTTTTAAGTTGGAGATGTGCCGAAAGACGAACGGATTGTTAACAGCGATTTGGCGACGAATTTTGTCGTTCATCGCGTTAATGTAGGTCTGATAAACGGCCATGCACTTTTTAGCCAACGAAGAAGCATAATAGATCGGTATGTCGTGCAGCTCCGGATTCTGACTCCAGTATTCGTCCAAAATGAGCAGCAACTCCTGTGCTCTGCCCAGAGCGAACACAGGAATCAGACACCGTCCGCCCTGAGTAACAATTTTCTGAACCAGTGAAGTAAACCGATTTTCTCGATCTTCACGTTTCTCATGGATGTGCGTCCCATAGGTAGACTCTGTAATCAGGACATCAGGTCTCATTGTAGGGATCTCCGCTGCCATCAAGTGACGATCTTCTTGTCTCGAGAAATCGCCGGTGTACAGGATTTTAACACCGGCTATTTCAATCATAAACATGGCTGCTCCGAGTACGTGTCCTGCGTGGTATGCCCAAAATCGGACTCCCATCACATCGCGTTCCTCGTGGAAGTTTATTGTTTCAATTTTTTCCATGCTTGCCTCAAGATCTGCCTCAGTGTACAACATCTGTTCAGTCGATATATTGCTGATCTTTATATAATCGGACAACATCCAACGATAGATGGCTTTTGTAGCGTGTGTCATGAAGCATCTTCCACGGAATTTGGTCTTCATCAGAAACCACGGCAGTGCTCCGCAATGATCTAAATGAAAACTGAAAAGGAGTTGAAATTTGTCAGCAAATAAAGTGTGTGTGTGTGTAGTTACTGTGATATGAAGAGCAAGTCAACTTCATCAGCATCAATCAAGTCGACATATGGAAGTGCGTCCATTCCGGACAGTCCTGGATGAATGCCGCAATCAAGCTATACAATGGATTTCTTAGCTTAAAACACAGGGACAGATTAAAGTTTCTCTTACCATTATCTTCTTTCCTTTGAAATCAAGCATAATACAAGAACGGCCCACTTCTTGTCCAGCACCGCTGTGTAAACAAACATCGAGGAGGCATTAGTTCAGCAACAAGTTTCTCTAAACTAAACTTACAGTGGTTTTATTTGAAGAAGATCATTTTCTTCAGCTGGAACTGCATCGTCTCTATTGGCCATTATTTATTATATGAAAAATGTATCTGGAGAATGTAAATTGAACTTAACAGCCGGTCGCAGAACGCGGTCTATAAAAATAAAGTGTCAAAAGTAAATTGTCAAGTAGAGCTATCATCTGGCAGCAGGCAGAAGATAATTCTTCAAGGTTGAAACACAAGGTAATCGAATGTAATACCATTTTTTACCACTTTACACTTCTTATTACATTTGAAAAGAGATATTAGTTACTATATGATGCGAAACACAAAAATGCACAGTTGTAGTTAATTGTAGACACTGTGATTAGATTGGAAACCTTTATATCCCACGATAATTCGAAAGTATTAAAGTAACCGTCTGAAAAAATTTCATATTCTTGAAAGTAATATAATAATAGAACTCTCATAAGAAATTTCTAATAAATTTATTTGTAGAGAAAAAAAATTAAAAATTTTAAATTCAACATAACTCAATCTGAAATTTCAAAAGTAGATGTCCCCTGCATCGTTAGCAAGAAATTTCCTAACCAATTTGCACACACCCTCGAAGAGGAAAAAAACAACAAATTTTCTCATCCGTCACTTTGACATTTGATTTTTTTGAGTACAAGTACAAAGGACGGGCGACGATATAAATTTTTCTTCGCATTTATTCATCAAGAAAAAGATTAGCGGACGGCTGCAAGACAAACAGCGAAAAATGTTTTTACATAAACCAACCAAATCGTGTTAAGCTCGACTTACTGTTGATTGCGTTGTCCAAAACCCAGGCATAATGCTCACTCTCGAATTACGTTTTTTATGTCACAAATAAAAGTCAAAAGCGTACGGCAAACGGCAAACACGAATAAAAAGTGAGAAATTGTAAAATTAACGATGAGCAAACTCGAAACTGACTCAGATAGTTCGGAGGAATTTTTCGATGCTGAAGATTCTACCCCGAATCGATTGTCTAGGTGAGATATCTCCGAATCCTTTAGGCTGTTCTGTAGCATAAGTGCAAGTTATCCTTGAAAATGCATGAGCTATACATATGGAATTTTATGGAATATTATGTGATTGCAGAAAATCACCGCCTGATGCGTCAAAAAATGAAAATCAATTCATATTTCCTGAACCGGCTGTGAAGGTGAATAACAGTGATGATGAGGCGACACCAATTGGCGGTGGGACACCCTCAACCATAAGCCCATCGCCAAGTTTGAATGCACGCTACACTAAACAGGATGTCTTCGTCGAACCGAAGCCAATGGGAATGGTGAGTACATCATCGAACTGCAAACCATACGCTTCCTTGTAATGTGAATGCATGCAAAACAATCTTGATTCATTGTGATCTGTAATGTCGCGTCAAAAGTAATTGTTCACTGCATGCTTGTTGTTGTCCTTCACCTCGTCGCTGTCTGGCTCATTACTGTGTAAACTGAAGTGATAATCACTTTCCGAATGCTCAACCTGCGACTACCATGTTTGAGGTCTGTGTGATGTGAGGTCACATCCAATTCCGCGTACCGGGAGACACCTACGCACCACACCGTCACCAATGGTGCTCTCTTGCCTCGGTCGGGTTTATTGATTTTTATGTTTCCTTTTTCGAAGTCCAAAAACAAAAATCATCAAACTTTGACATGACACGCATCAAGTAGCCGCAGATGGCTCGGCATTGATAAGTTTATTCGTTTTTGGATATGACTTCGAACTAGTTTTGATTTGATTTGTTTTTTTTTTTTTTCATCGTTTGCTGAGTAGTGACTCGGGTGATTCAATTCTAGTTGGAGTATCGTTGCGATTTGTTTGTTCCGTGCGTGCTAGTGCAGGATAAGTCCGTAAGGAGTTTGTCTTGAAGTTATTTGAAATCGGGTAAATGCGCAGTGATAAGAATCGCTCTTACAAGCAAAAGTTGTGTGTCGAATTGTATGCCTGACTCAATTGCGTTGCAGGCTTTGCGGGCTCATTGTGATTCTCATCTGTTGTCACACACTCATTAATTAAATTCATACAGCTTTGCGTGGTGTGGTGTGTCACTTTCATTTTTTATCCATGTACAGAGCAGGTGCTTAACATTCACGGTGAGCAAGTGACCAAATCTATAAAGGCAAAATAATAAAATGGCATAATAACACCGCGCAACAGTGCTTTCAATTGTTTGCTTTACTCTGATACGTGTGATTCATATGGTTGCAGGGGTATTTGTTATTCTAATTTTGGACTACGAATGTTTGCAATGCGGGCATTATAATTGCTTTTGAAAATGTTCTGATGCTATTGGCCGAAGTATAATTCTTCGTTCGAGCGAATTTCTGTGAAAATTATCAACTACATTGAACACACACTTTATTCATCTAATTAGAATAGTTGTCTAACAACTGAAGTGTATGTGTATATTTTGGTTTGACCAGGCATAGATCTAGAAGCAAAGTAACTCATGGGAGACCAGTGGCTTTGTCTCATTGGTCTTTTGTTTGCTGGAATGTTGTAGGGGATCTAGAGTAAGAAGTGATTGATTCATAACATAGTCTGTTATGAATCATGTGAGTGGTCGTTAAATCAATGCACTGCTGCGACACTGTTCATAAAACAAAGCCAGTTTCTCATTAAGAAATGAGATACCATATAGTCGCCATATGCTTGTCAGCATTATTGTTGTTATCTGTTGTAAGAAGAGGTTGTCATGTAAAACTTTAAAGCTGTGAATGTCACGCATAAAAATAAATAGTTTTTGCTTGTTATTTGTCGACAAATATACAAATTTCATAAATCACATTTATGACAGCACGCATCGACCATCGCTTGACAAGAGAAAATATTGCTAACAAACTACAGCGGTTATCAAAGTTGCAGGTAATTGAATAGATAACATCCAGACGCACTTACGACTTTTGATGTCTCTTCGCCGCTGTGTGTGCGAATGTCTTTGAAGAATGTAAATAGACAAAGCAGGTGAAATAATCCCACTGAGGTGATTGTAGACAGTGTTGGATTTTCTCCTTTAAATTTGCAAAGCTCTCAACATTGAAATTTCTAATAGCCACATTCACATCGCAATAAACGTTTTCTCAAGCAGCTTAACATTCAGTGCACTGCCGGACACTTTTCTAAATGCTCTGTAAATACAAAGGAGAAACGACAGCGGCCGCAAAATAGAAAACAAACAAAAAGACATCAAAGAGTATGATGACTTCAAATGATTTTCTCGTTCTTTGCATTCCAATATGAATCACCAAAGATATCTTCTGCACACATCTGTTCGATAGACATATTTCTATCATCAACACTTCCCGAGCAGAAATGTTTCTTTAAGTGCTGTGATTGGCTGCGAAAACAATTACGCAATCGAAACCCAAATGCAAGCGATACGCTATCGCCGTTAATTTTATGCGTGTTTTTTATCACAAGTTTAAAGCAAAGATACGAGAAATTTATGTTCATCGATTACGTTGGGGAATTAATTTACCCGTAGGCTAAGTAGGCTAAATGTTATCGGTTTCTATTATGAATGTCTTGGGCGTGGGTTACACCAATAATTTATCTTTTTGTGTCTAACCGATCAATGATTGGTTTAAAATGTTGATCAATAGCCATGAATATTGTTTTCTCTGTGTAAAGACTGCAGTGGCAAATGTGGAGCTTGAATTTTAGGAATTTAAACTGAAATCTACTTTCCGCTGATAAAATGATTTTTGACACTATTGTGCCATGGGGATTTAGCCTTCTGTTCTTCCGATGTTCGGGAACCATTTTTTTTATATTTTTTACTGAAAAGTTATTCTCGGTACACATTCTATGACCTTATTTGGGCTACGACATTTCTTTGATATTTATAAATTTCGTCTTTTATGGGCGATTTTGAAACAACTAGGAGGATCTCTGTGTGACTACCGAAGCGTAGTGGGTAAGTTTATCGGAGGTTCGATTGCGGACTTTTTTTTCGCGGCACCACATCCATCAGGTTGTTCTAAGCACTCAAAGAATAGTAAATGTCAATAGAAAGCCTATGAAAAATCGCCGCTTGAAATCAGCAGGAACTGGAGGTGCCCTTTACATGTGAAAGTTAGGTCTAGGTCCTTTGTGGTCTTAAGTGTCAAGCAATTTATAATTAATTTGGAACGATAACTTAAATAGAAGCGTATGTATATAACAATCCCAAAAAGTTGTTCAAGCCCATATCAAAGAATACACAATTTTGCCAGCAACTTAAAATTTGCAATCACCATCAAAGTGAAATGTCACCTAGAAGGTCACAGTAATTAGCAAGATATTGATAAATTAAAGAAATATGTATCGGTGCCAGAAATGTCATTAAGTTCCATATGCGCGTACATACATATATCTAAACATTGTTTATATCTTCAGTTGGTTGCGCATCTCATAATGATCAATTGAAACTCTGTTTAATGAGCATCAAATTACGGTTCATTGACCGTCTGGTGGGAACAGGCAAACAAAGCGAATGATTATTACACACACGCATACACATACAAATGCGAACACACAAATCATTATTGTCGCCACCGTTTTGAATCCCTTGACCGTACCCAATTGGGAATTGAGTCCCACTTTCCATAGTGCCGTAATCTGGTTTCGATAAGAGCTCCTAATCTCAGCGTTGCATAAAGGGGCATAATTTCTGGGATTAATCAATCAACCCAGTTCGCCCAACGGAATCCCGATACAACGATATCAATAGCCCGCGTAGTAAAAGAAAGAAGACAAAAAAGAGGCACAAAACGATTTTATCTCTTTAACTCATGGGGGTCCGATACGCACAGTGATCAGCTAGCCACACCAGGGCTTATGTAAAAACATTACTAGCACGATACACGATACTATCGCGCACACTGCATCCGAGATATTCGGCCGATCCCCATTTCCATAGTGTTGTCAACTGCCGTGGCATAGGCTGACTGTTACGACACTTCTACTTCGGTTAAACCAAATCGACTATGACACGACAAGCAATTGAGACAATTAATGGTCACGTCGACAATGCGGATGTCTGCATGAGTTTAGTTAAGTTCGGCATGAATCACAGCACTTGCACCTACCCGCACATTCATCCAAGTTCAAAATTCAATAAATTTATTTCTTATTATAATGTACATGTCAAAATTCTCTCACAATTCAACATATGTACTTTCTCTTTATTTTTCGTTTATTGGATATTGTTTAGTATGGTAGACAGCGCTTTCGCGAACTTCGACAATGCATGCATGATGAAGATGAGAATCCTGGAAATACACTGACACCTGATTCTCAGGTACTGTTAAATGTTTTCTCTCTATTTTCTCTCTCTCTCTCTCTACCTCTCCTCCTTATTTCGTGTTTTCTTTTTCAATACCCCAACACCCATACTGTCATGCATGCACTCTGATTTGAATGAATGCCCTTTTCCATTCTACAGAATAGCTCCACAGATGGCGTATTCACGAACCGTCCTACCCATCCGTTCCGCATTATTGAAAACGATGCAATTAGCATCCAGAGTATGACATCGCTGGGACGAGTGGGCAGAATTTTAGCTGGCAGCATTGATCCGTCAGGTAAAATACAATACCCATAACCGTCCGCTCAGCGGGATTCTCATTGTGTTTTGATTTCTTTTCCCAGCAATTAGCATAGACCGCGATTCAATACAGAACTCCGTGTCATCATCCAATACACAGCAAGCACAAAATCCTATTCCATCGTCAACAGCGAGTGCGACGAATTCGCAATCCACTACCCCGGACACGCATACCGCCTCCAGTCGTAGCGACAATGACACAAAGTCAATAAAAGACGTCGTTGGTGCTCAAGTGAAGGACAAACACCAAACGATGGACGTACAGCAACCAAACAAGATCATACTCCAGGAGCCTGATGTCATTGCCAGCACCAAGTTGGCTCACTCGAAGACAACAGATAGTATTACATCAAGCGGCCCAATTGCACCACCTAGGCGAAAGAAAAAATCGCGGAAAATATCGTCCAGCTCCTCGGAGCAGTTCAACATGAACGAGGGACTCCGATTGCCGCCGGCGGATGACGACGATGACACAATATCTGTGAAGAGCGTGAAAGACGTTCAAAAACTGCAGGAAGACATAGAGAAGGCGATCGAGAGCTCATGGAATGAAAATTCGTCGATAACAACGGCGGCGAGCAATAGCCGACCAGTTACAACGACTGCCGTGGGGGGTTCGATAAACCGAATCTCCCACTCATTGGGCAATAGCTCGACGTCGGTGTACTCGAAACCTAGTCCGTCGAACAGTGCGAAGAGCAACTCCGCGCCCGGCCGTGTGAGGTACTTGTGAGTATTGTGTTGTGTTATCTTTCAGTTGATTGTTCGTTTAGTTCTAAGTATTTTATGAAATTGTCATTTCATGCCCTACCACGAAATAGCTCAATTGATCCTAGTCAAGGATTGAATCTCTATAAAGCTACTCAGGGTGGGTATGTAGTGAAGCCGAGGGATGAGGCATCCAACAAAGCCGAAGGACCGACGCAAGAAGAAATTGACCGGATTGAAAATATTCTGATGGAAAATATGCCCAGGGCTAAACTGGCCGGTACTGGATCTAATAGTTTGGGAAGTGCAACAAGGTAGGTTTTTTTTTTTTTATGTATTTGTAATTTTCTATTTGTTTCTAATAATACACGTGCAGATAAATTTTTGCCATTTCGTCTCGCGCTTATAAATGTTTTCTTTTGACTGGAAGTTCAAGGTTATGAGATCGCATAACTTCCTTGTTAAGATATCGGCAACAGGAAAAAAATATTTCAAAGGAAAGGGAAGTGATTTTCAATCATGATCGTTGTTTTTTTTCTGAATGCTTCGAGTTAAATCAAACGTGTGTTGTTTTGTGTATGTTCCTATTTCAAGGTAATTTCACAATGCGTTGACCATTTGGTCACTATTGGCAAATGTTTGTCCCTAAAACATTCACCATGAAAATGAACAAATGTCAATAACTTGGTGTAAGGTTCATTAACCAATCTTTAGGAGCTTGTGGTAGCAGAACAATTTCCTAACAGACACACAACCTCTCTCCTATTGATCAAAACCGCCGAGTTCCTGGCGATATTTCCTTTAATCAGAGAGAGAGAGTGTGTGTAGTTACGAAACAAGATTCAAAATATAAAAGATTCGCAACATTTTAGCCAATGAAACTATATCACAACAGAACTTGTATAGTCCTTATCCATCGTATGACTTGACTAACCGCGTTTGGAAAATGACTACTTTCGATGTCAAATATCATTCGCTTGACAAAACAGGAGATTCAATTCCACAACGATTTCTAAATGAACATTCCCTAAATAACGTTTGTTTCAAAAATCGTTCAACGGGCACTGTTAAGCTCTTGTACCTGCCAGCTATGTGTATCGCACGTAATCAATGAAAACGTGTTAAAAAAATTTACATAAAGTACACATGATGTATTTTAGATTCTACATCGAACTCTGACTCACAACTATAAATGCACAGGATATCCGGCGCAGCTATAACGCTGAGCAGTAAAAAAAACGTTCGGTTAACTTATTTTGTGTGGTTTGCCAGTATACTTGCACTAATCTATTAAGTCCACATATGGGACTCTACCATTTTTTGGTTTTACCGTTTCTGATTTTGTAAACGACATTCCAGAGTCTGTTTGACCGATTGACTTCTTCCCGCATAACGCAATAAATTTACCGTCTATCGATTCCCTTCATTTAAAGCCAATGGCTACATTAATACAACTTAGTTTAAACTTAGAATACACTCCAATGGTCAGTAATGGAAGGGGAGGGGATTGCTAATTATTAAAATCTACTAACTACATCCGGTATGAGCCATTGACGATTATATAAACTTAGGATGGACAAAGGAAAAGATCACAACTATCAACCAAGTAAAGTGGCTCCGATGAATTGGTGTTGAGATGGTGTTTTTAAAATCCATTTCAAAGAATCGATAAATCGACAAAATTCAAGTCGATTGTGCTTCGAAAGCAAAAGTGTGTTTTGCCTTCAGACATAATAATATTCATTTAAAGCAACTCCTCATATTTGCCCAACCCAATACCAAACACAATACATAAGAAGGAGAATTTTCTATATGTGCGGCGTATAAAGGACGCGCATTAAAACGGAAAAAACAACAATTACTAATTTAGTAAAGTCATAAACTTTTCAGTTACACGGCAAATTACAAAAACAAAAAATAAAACAAAACACGATGACCTTGACGCCATGGTGTCAAGTAAATCCAACATATGGTTGGTTCAACATTACGTTGAAGTCATTCAACTACTGTCTCTACTACTTTAGAACAAACTGTAAGAGTTCACGCGTGGCCTTTGCCTAGATTCTGCAACAATTCAAGCCCTGCGTGCCGCTGTTCTCACACGAATGAAGGTACTCATTGTTTAATGCCTTTTCCCGAAATGTTGTCAATGACTCGCTAGAGGTGGTGCCGCAAAATAAAAATAAAAATCCTGGTGGTTTTCATTTGTTTCCCGGAAACCGTGGTGGACACATCGTGGCCAATTGTCGTCAACTACATATATCTCCGCTTCAAGTGCGCGTAGTTGACTGCGATTAGTTGCAGAAAGCCAGTCATTCTGTGTAGAAGTGTCATGCTTAGTATATTTTCGTAAATCCGGTTATACGTGAAATAGAAACCAAATCGATTTCTCCAATTGAATCATCACACTATAACATTTGTTTAGAGTTGTAGCCATCCATCTACCCATTAAGCCCATCCAAAGTCGAGAGAAACAAACACTTTCGAGATTCATCATAAAGAAATGTTCTTAACAATAAAACTGAGTAGACACGAAGGTACTAAAAACGTTTAATTAATTGCAGGTCTTTCGATTTATTTGTTATTTACCAAATTAGTAGATTGCGTGAACCTTGGAATCTACGAATACAGTTGGGTGTACAGACGATCAAAAGCTTCATTCAAAGAATGTGATCATACAACACATTGGCTTGCCAAAATTAATTTAATCTCTGCTAGACTTGTTGGCCTTTATCTACACTCAGTTAGCTAGTTAATATCTCATACCAGCATCCGCCTGTTTGAATTGTATCTAATCTTATTTTGTACTTGTTTCATGGTTCAGATATCCATCGCTTGTGTATCGCTCCAGCAGCGAGAAGGAGCGGCGCAAATCGGCCGGTGATGAAGATGTGTTGAAGCAAATGAACATTTACGTACGAACTCGCACAGACTCTGGTAAACAATTAACAGATTTTGAAATCCTGGAACAAGTTCCTGTGAAAAATTTGGATACAGGAGAGAATATGCCTTTATCTGCAGTAAAACCACCACCCGTCCCCGAAGGTTGGAACCCATTGTCGTTGCACATCCTGAAATTGACCAGCCACTTGGAAGTAATGCAAAAGGAGTCCGATGAGGAAAGTGTCATTGGTATACCGCCAAGTAATGAGGCACCACCCGACGAGGAGGAGTGCGAGACGGAGGATGGCAATCGGCTGAAAAAGAAAACGGCAAAAATTAAGCGCTTCTTCGGTACGACCATGCGGAAAACTGTGGACAAGGCTAAATCATTAGCATCGGAGGTCTCGCACGCGCGTCACAAAGAGGATGTTGCCGATATTGAGGACGTCATGAATCCTGAGCAAAATATTAAGATAAAAGCATCGAGCACGAATAAGGGTCCCTACGAGTTCACCAAGTTACAGCATGTTCAGGTATGTGTTCTCATGTCTTCAATACGAACGAATCATCACATGAAGTACCTTCTATGAAATAGGATCTCTCCGGGGAGCACACTGGCGCTGTGTGGTGTATGAAATTCAGTTCATGTGGTCGGCTGCTGGCAACTGCAGGTCAGGACAAGGTGCTGCGCATTTGGGTTCTAAAAGACGCATATCCGTTCTTCCAGGTTCGAATTGAATTTAAACTGTTGGTGGTGGCAAGAGAAAATAGTTTCTTTTCCTAGGATATGCGAACGAAGTACAACGCTGACCAGAAGTCATCGCCGACTCCATCCCAAGAATCGCTGGTGTCACAACACTCGGCTGAAGAAGCAATGGCCATGGCCACAGCCGCAGAAAAGTGCACAGGCCCCTTTATGCCAAAGGCTTTCTGCTCATACATTGGTCACACATCGGATCTACTGGATGTGTCTTGGTCTAAAAATTATTTCATTCTTTCGAGTTCCATGGACAAAACAGTTCGCCTGTGGCATATTTCGCGCAAGGAGTGCCTTTGCTGTTTCCAGCATATTGACTTCGTGACAGCGATTGCATTTCACCCTCGTGACGATCGGTACTTCCTTAGCGGCAGCTTAGATGGCAAATTACGACTGTGGAATATACCCGACAAGAAAGTTGCCCTATGGAATGAGGTGGATGGGCAGACAAAGTTGATTACAGCGGCGAACTTCTGTCAGAACGGCCAATTCGCCGTCGTTGGATCGTATGATGGGCGTTGCATTTTCTACAATACCGATCAACTCAAGTATCACACACAGATCCACGTCCGGTCAACACGTGGCAAGAATCGCATTGGCCGTAAGATTAGTGGCATCGAGCCAATGCCCGGCGAGGATAAAATTTTAGTCACCTCCAATGATAGCCGAGTGCGGTTGTATGACTTACGTGATCTTAATTTAAGCTGCAAATACAAGGGATATGTGAACGTGTCGTCCCAAATCAAAGCGTCGTTCAGTCACGACGGGAAATACATCGTGGCGGGGTCTGAGAACCAGTGCATCTATATTTGGAAGACCAACCATGATTACTCGAAACTCAGTTCGGTATGTACATCTTTGTTAAGTCCGTTTATGCATTTGACACACTTAGTTCTGTACATTGCAGGTGCGCCGGGATCGCAGTGACTTTTGGGAGGGGATAAAGGCACACAATGCGACAGTGACATGCGCAATTTTCGCACCCCATCCTGAAGCCATTATCAAGCCAGAACCCGATGAGATATCAAATGAGAAGGTTTGTTCATCTGAACCTTATATTGACTATCTTTACCCGGTATTGCTTTACATTTTCAGACACAGAATAATCAGCCCGATCCCCTTGTTGAGCAGAGAAAGAAGGGTTGTGGCTACGTCTTGGTTAGTGCCGACTTCAATGGAGCCATCAAGGTTTTCATCAACAAAACAAAGCCAAAACACAGCAGTTTGCCCTACACCGCAATTGCAGACTAAAAGCAAAAGACGTGGGCTCAGCCATCTATTTAAACTATTATTCAGTTGTTTTCATTGCTTCTCCAACAACACAGCTTTGAACTTTCACGCAAAGCAGAGGGAACTCCAAAAATAATTTTAATTGATATCAATTCAAGTGAAACAAGAAAATTAAATACAGAAGTGCTATTATGTAAAATTAAGCATTTAAATTTACTTTTCCAGAGCTAGGGTTAGATTGCAAAAGTCCTCAGCCTTTCTTCTCTCTCTTTTAAGGCGAACTTTGTTTTATTTTCCAATTCCAAACATTTATTAATTCGTGTGTAGTGCAGTGCGCGCGCGTGTCAAGGTTAGGTTGCGAATATATTTTGTTACATATAGATAATAATAATAAATTGATTGATGGTTAAATTTCAAAATAAGCTAGATTATTCGATTATGAATACAATTAACTAAACAATTTCATTGTATAATATTAGATAACTTAAGATGAATAAACCTATGTGTAATAAAATATTAAAGTCATTATTATTTATAAATAGAGACATATCTTGGGCGTTTTTATTTACTCTAGTGGGGTTCAGGGAATTATTGGGAAACCTAACCAAAGGCAGATAGGTGACTGAAAAAGGACAAAAAAAGAGTTAAACCGAAGCTTTAATTCTATAAAAATTTTAGGTCATTGGTTTCCATTTAGAAGACTACATTTATTCAATAAGGGCGAAGCTTCTTTTAACCACAACAAACACTTGTTCATTTATGTTTGTTATGATTGCACGAACAGTGGGAAAGCTAACTCTAGAATGCTACATTTCTCTTCTTAAGAATTTACTTAGCCCAGTATTGAATATCAATGAATGACTACAGTGAATTAATGCAACGCGTGTTAAAACTATTTTGAGGCTCAAACTTGCAGCTTTGCCTCTGCTACTACTTGAAGGGGATTTTGATTACGACTGGGGTGTGAGCATTGCTACAATTAGCTATTAGCTGTCAACCACGTCTCCGTCGTTCACAATTCCGACGATCTGGTACAGAAACAACAACATAGTCACCAGACTATAGGCAATATATCTTCAACAGAGGACTTCAGGCAATAGTTTTATTGACTAAATTGGGATATTTTCGTTCCAATGCTACTAGCATTTATTTATGACCTAGGTATATCGTTAAGATGCTTCTTCCCATGTAGGGACTGTAATTTTGTTGACTACAGGGCTGTTGTTGAATTTATCTTAAGAATGGGGCAGAGCAGTCTATAATTATCCGTTCAAAATTAATCGACAATGTTACCCAAGTTCTGAAAAAGAATTGACATTTCAATATGAAACGTATTGTCACAGGCCCACTACTGGTCATCTCAAATAGGAATTTCTTCTTTACTGAGGCATCCAAGTACCCACTTTGTACAAGTGATGGCGTATAAACGTTGGTAATCCCGTTCCAGAAAGCAATCTTTTTTACTCATCGTAAACCCTTTCTGTTCCGTTTATTCGAGATAAATTGCTGACTAATAGCACACATTTTTTGTATTGTTAGCACGATCCGAGCGCCTGTAGTGTCATGACTTTATTTCCTATCAAACTTTCCCGTAGGCATTCCGTAAAAGTCAAAAAACTTTAGGATCCCCTAAAACTCACATGTGAGAGAACAATTGAGCACACAGCATACCCGTTGTTGAAGAAGTTAAACCCTATAAAACTCATATGTATGTATATATCAGACCTGAGACCCATGAAGAGATATACCTGCCTTCCATTCTTGACGGTACCGGGCACGCTACTTCCAGTTATTAAAACCAAGTGCTCTAGCGCCCGCAACCACTTGGGCGCTACACCGGAGATTCGGCCTTCCTCTCCTTCTCGAAGACGTAAGCTGAAATTCGAAGACGCTCGATGTGGCCGAGCCACTGTAGTCGACATAGTTTTGCCTTTTGAACTACATCCAAAACTTTGTACAGCACATAGAGTTCACGGTTGTGTCTTCTCCTCCATTGGCCTTCCTTGCAGACAGGACCATATGTATATACGTCGTAGAATTTTTTTTTAAGAAACCAAGAATGTGCTCTGCCGGTTCGCCTGCTCTTGTTGAAGAGCCGTGAATGCTTCTACAACGGCTTGCAGGAAACGGGCGATAATAATAATAAAACCAATTACCTATGTATATAAAGTTGCAGTAAGAAATCAAAATAATTGAAACAAGTGTTTGGATTAATTTTTTCCTGCTTGTTCTTTTTATTCGTTATATAAATAATAGTTTCATTAATTTATTTACGCTCTATCAATTTCCATTAAAATAAAACTAGTTTTTTCACATCATTTCTTTTCTTCTTCTTTTATTTTAATTATTTTAAATAACTCCATAATGACAGCAATCTCATTATTCAATTTACGCGCAAAGATGATCTTAGAGTAAAAACATTTATGCTCTTAATTAATTTCACTTTATTTACTTTTCTTTTATGTTTGTGTTAAAACTTATGTAAAAATGTTCTTCTGTTGTGTTATCATATTGTTCATTCATATCATAATGTTTAAAAATTATATGTATACTATATAATGTGTTAAAAGTAATATAGCTTGCGGTTTCTTTTTTAATCTTACAAATACGAAATAACAGACTTTACGAAAATTGATTGAATCTGAGGAGTTGCATTTTTTTTTTATGTTTTATTCCATTACTTACTCTTATGTACGTTTTAACCTTAATTTAAGCTTATCATTCGTTATTTGTTTGTTTCTGTTGACCCTTACATTGTGTCTTATACTTTATGATTTTGTTTAATGTGTATATAACAAATTTTGATTAAGTCTTTAGTGATAAATAACAAAATGAAAAGGGCGTAGAAACTGAAACTTAAAATAGATAAGAAAAATAAAACAATGGAAAAAATGGTAAAATAAAAATAAAACAAAACCGTTAAATTCAACTTATGGTTTCATATAAAAAGAAAATCCCTTTTATATTGGACACGAACGAATTGAATTTAGCTAGGCACAGAATATTGCGTTGTTCGTCACACTAGGAAATCGAATCTTATGAATGTTTGTTTCGTCTTCTCTTTCTCGCTTCCCTCCTAAAGTGTGTGTTAAGATGTGTGTTTTTAGGTTTGGTGTGTATACTTGTTTTCTTGGTTTATTTTTTGTTGCTTGTTTATACCAGTCGGCCACATCAAATGGCAGTGCATATCATAGTTTATTTTAAGTTAGTAATTGTTTATTGTTGTTTTAATTACCTCTTTTTTTGTTTTTGGTAAATATCAGTTCTTCATCGCTCGCAAGATATGTTTTGCTTAATTGCTAGGACCATGACTCGCAAGAAGGCAATTTAACTATTGTAGTTCCTCTTTGTATTTCACAAAAAACACAAACTACAGAGAATCGAATGTTTGAAACTAAGAACAGAAAAACGTTTTTTGGGTTTTCTTAAAAACACAATAAGAAAGAGGCCAACATCTTGACTTTGTTTCCTTCATTTTGCGTTTACAGATACACACTTGCTTGTTTTTATTTTTTCTTGAATTTCATCATTTTTATTAATTTGGCTAGAATTGAACTCGCAAACATAAATTTTGAATTTGTATTTACTTTGTTTATGTCCTTACACCTAGTACTAATTACAGTATATTTAAATTTGAATTCATTTTATCTACTAACCTAATGTATTTTATTTATAATTAATGACATACGTCTTAATTTTACTGCTTTTCTGTATGTATTTTCATTATTTAATTCGATAATACTTTTGCATGAGAGTATGAGAATTATTTCATTTTCTTGAAAATGTATTTTAACACACTTACACACATTTATATATAATGAAGATATTGTTTAAACAAAATGTTTTTTCTTTGTATTTTATGTTTTTTCACATTTTTTCTTTTGTTTTCATTGTAAGACCCTAGAAAAGTGATGGATTGAAAAAAAAAGTACTCGCAGATCCTCAAGAATTTTTTTTCTTCTTTTATTCAATTGCAAAAGGATGACTGCACCCATGATTGTTTAAATTTGACATAAATACACCGATTAAATTTTAAACGTTATGATTTGAAGTTTTCTGAATTTTAAGACAAGACAACTATCTGCTTTGCTTGACTGATTAAAAATTTTAACAAATAAGATGTCGCTACAGTCCGGACTGGCTGATTAACTTTTAATTAATCAGCCAGGCGAAACAAATAACTGCTCTTAGATAAATCATACAAATGTACCTGATGCCTGCTACTAATAAAATAAAACAGAATCTATTTACATCTTTATTTCCCAGTGTTCAATTAATTACAATCAGTGCTAAAAATTTGTTTATATTCTTATTTCATATAAAAAATGAGCTTTTCATCTCCAATTTGTTTATCTTTGAATTGATTTTATCCACCAATGAAATATTTTTAGGACATCTTGAGGAACTTTTATAAGATGCAGATAAGATATGAGATTTGACGCACAAAATAACTAAGGTTTCCAACTAAAAAAACGTCGGTAGACACATAGTTTAAAATGCACCCAAATCTTCACCTGCCTAGTAAAAGTTAAAAGGATGTTGAGAAGGTGTGCTGAGTAAGTTTGGTTCCGCAAACCTGTTGTCTGGAGAGCAATCCAGAAACTACATGTCAAACTCAAACCGGTTAGGATTCTTGTAGATACATTAAAAGTTCAGATTCTTGAAAAAAAGGAAATATTAAGCCTGTTTAAAACGCCAATGGGCACGTAGAAGGCGACCCCGCACGAGCTCTTGTTTGCCTATACGCCGAAAAGCATTTCGGGGGATCCGAAGCTGTTGTTGTTGGAAGGAAAAACTCAGGCTGAGGCGGACTATTTGACAAAGCGATGGCATGCTGCCTTAATCCACATTGAGGAGAATCAGCGGCAGTAGAAAGCGAGGTATGACTCTAAACGCAAACGAACGCCGTCATTCAGTGGAGGACCTCGTTTTCATAGAGAATATGGTTAGCAAGGTACCTGGTACAGGCTGATGCAATACAACCAACGGAAGTTCAGAACCATCATGGGATAGAACAAGTTGAAGCCCTGTTGTCTCCCAGAAAAAGATTTTGCTGGTGACGATAACGGGGGGAACCGTTCCTGTCTCGAGGATGAGATCGATGGTAGCACCGACGAGCTGTACCACTGCAATCGCAGCGTATAAAATCCTGCCCCAGCGACTGTGCAGGGTGTCGCAATTTCTTCGAGAGCGTATGCGTATCGATAACAAAGTTTTTGAAATCTAGCTCCTGTTTCATTTGTCGGTCATTCTGTTTCAAAGTGTTGAGGAATAACCGATTACAAAATTTTCAGTTTCAAAAGGTGTTTCTTATGCTGACGCGCTTAAGGCGCGCAGCTATGAATGACCGTAAAAAACAGAAGGCGATCCCAAAGGCGAAGCCTTTATGACTTCTTAGCAGAGAAGCTGAGCTTCTGGCCAAGCTTCTTAAGAATACAAGGCGAAAGCCAAAACAAATCTCAATCGAAAACAAAAGTGACTGAAATCGACTTACTATTAAAAGATAAAGCTCCCACCTCTTATATATAATAAATTACTTCGTCCTCTAATAGCATACGGATTCCTCATCTGGTTCTCGGTAACACCGAACATGGCAATAGAACTTCAAAGATTTGAAAGAAGAATCCTAAGATGCTGAATGATGCTAAATCCCAAAATTTAAAAGACCGGGAGTCAAATACATCCGAACTAAGCCCTGTACTTAAACGCAAAAATAACCCCACTATTGAAGTAAGAAACGAATCTTTCTCTCTCTCGAAAACCCACTACTCAGTGGTAACTACAATTGGCAGATAGGAGATAGAAAATACGATTCGCTGATCACCATCCTCAATGAGGGTTCAATCTATCTCCTTTGCGATTGCAAATAGGGACCCTTTTCACCTCGCAATACCATCACACACATAAAGTGAGAAACGAACAAATCACATAGTTTAAAAGATAAAAAATCTTTAGCCGCTTGGGGAACGTTAAAAGGAAGTCGACAAGGTGTGCTGCGTGAGTTTGGTTCTGCGCAACTGTTGTCAATGCTTTCTGGAAATTTAAACTTGAAAATGGTTAGAATTCACAAGTTTAGAGTCTTTCAAAAATGTAAAAACTATAAAAAGGTGATAAATTGCCATATTGGCGCGACCATTTCACGTCTTTTACGCTACATACTGAAAATGAAGTTTGTCTACTACGAGGTTTATTATAATATTTTCGTACATTGTTCGGCCAGCGAACGTTTTAATGTCAAAATGAATGCTGTTTCAACCCCTCCGAGAATTTAACAAACCCGGAAAAAGAAAAAATCAGGGATCGGTGTTTTGTGCACGGACATGTGCTTAAGAAAGGAAACACAAAAGGCAATTTAAAAATTTGTTTATATTGGACTCTTTGAATGGCCTTAGATTTCACATCATTTTCTACAATACATTCATATGTATTCAAATTTTGCTTGCGCAAGTTACCTTGGAAGAAGGTTGTTAAGAGTACAGTTTTAAGAAGAAACTCAAAGTTTCTGTAACGAAAGCCAAACAGTGTGCATTTCCAGTCACGATAGATGAAAAAAAGTTTTAGTTTAGCAGAAACAAGTTTGGAGATGTTGGCTTTCTGTAAACCTCATTTTAAAAATTTTCGTATGAGAAATTCAATTGCTAAACAAATTTATTTAGACAAGACAATTGCGAACCTCTAAAAGCAGACCGGAAACATCTTCCTTTTCTTCACAACATTCATTCACAGTTGGTAGGTGATTTTAAGAAAAATACTTTGCCAAATCCTCTTAATAATATATAAATATTCAACAAAAAAAATGTATAAATTGTTTTTCTACTTAATTTCATAATGGTAGACACATCAAAACACAACAAATTGGTCAATGATAAAAAAAAACCTATTTCTGGAATCACTAGCTGATCATGAAAAGAATGTCTATAGTCATAATAACAAGAAATAGAAAGAAAATAAAATGTACACAGAAAATATTAAAAAAAGTTGAAGATGGAAACACCGCACAGAAAGTCGCACGACTATGTCCGACTGAAAAGCTCAACTTTCTCTGTGCACATAACTATCCACGTGTTCTGATTATCGGATTCTACTATTCATCATGTTACAGAAAGTCGGCTAGTATCACTATTTAACTGATTCGAAAGCAGTGGTGGGGTTTTTTTTTCAAAAGCAATCAAATCCCGAAAAATTTAATTGTTTTACAATTAGTTCACCATCCAAAAATTATTTTATTCTTTTCTTTTCATTGATCTCGCCAGGAGTTGATTGAAACTTATTCACATAAAACATGAATAAACATATTATATGTGTATGTAATTGTTTGAATTAAACTAACTGGGTTCTTATAAAATTAAAAATACAGTTACAATCGTCAAGAGAACAGCTTTTGCCTAATAAAATTTGAAAGTAAAAGTCCCATAATTTTAACTTGACTCTGACCAGCGAGACTCCGTCCACAAGATAAAAATTTGTGCTCTTCTAGGGTTAGCAAAGAGAGAAAACCGAACCAAAACCAAGAACGTTTTTCAGAAGACAATCCAATTATTCAAAAACTTTTTCTCACTCACAGTACACTTAATTTAAACTACCTGCCGTATCACTTAACAAAAGGAACAAAACTTAAAATATTAAAAAAAAGACTTAAATGATATATGTTTTTGTTACTTGGTAAAATTAGTTAATTAATGATTGCACTGATAGTGGATATTGGAGATGAGATACGTGATTGGGTAATAATTTCAAACTCAACTCATGTCCAATTAAAACGAAATTTCTACTAGGTTAACTTAGTACGACAAACAAGGTTCAAGTCCCAGAGTTGGTAGTAAGAGAAATTCTATCATATATTATATATATGTATGCAATCGTTTTGGGAGAGGTTATAAGTAATACTTTACGCCTCCGAGGTGAAGGGATCCCGAGAATGATGAATCTTCAGGTGCTTGTTGTGGTTCGTTTTCGTCGTTGAACTCTTGCCGCAAATCGTGCACTGGAAGGGCCGTTCGCCGGTGTGAATGCGTCTGTGTTCGATTAGGTAGTAGTGCCGGTGGAAAAGTTTGCCGCACAAGTCGCAGGTGAATTTCTTATTGCCGTGATGCTCGCGCCTGTGTCGAATATAATTGTATTTGCGAATGAACTTGCAGCCGCAGTGCTCGCACGTATATGGCTTGATTTGTTTGTGCGAGTTCATGTGGTTGTTGTAGTCGACTTCGCGGACAAATGCTTTGACACATTGATCACATTTGAATGGTTTCGTCGTGCGGTTGGCGTGCACCCAATTGTGAATTTTTAAATTCCACTTTGTGCTGAATGACTTATTGCAAATCAAACACTCGTGCTGTGTGTCGATTGTGTGGGTGGCCATATGCGCCTTGATGCTGGATTTTGCGTAGATTTGCTTGCACATCGGACACTCCATCGGCTCGGTGTAGTCGAATTTGTCCGAGTGCGCCAGTCGTATGTGTCGACGCAGACTGTTTGCGTGCACAAAGCGATCTCTGCAATATGGACAGCATTTTGGCTTTGAGTCGTGCGTCTCCTTGTGCCAGATGAAGCGTGCTTTTGATGGCAGCACCTCACCGCAGTAGCAGACGTACTCTTTGCTGCGATTTATTTTGGTTCCGTGACGCTTTCGATGCTGAGTGAGGTTGGAATAGCGTTTAAAGCTCTTACCACAAATCTTGCACTTTAGGGGCGTGTGACCCGTGTGCATTCGCATGTGTTCTACGAGCGCACTGCGAATCACAAATTTCTTCTCACAGAATGTGCATCCAAAGTCTTTCCAGCCCAGGTGGCGCTTCAAGTGGACCATGAAGTTTTTCCACCTCGTGAATTTTTTGTGACATGTAAAACATTCGGCGGGGTGCTCAGATAAATGCTCATCGAATAGCTTCACAGTCAGAAAGTCTCTCCTGCACACGAAGCAGCAAAACGATGACTTCGATTCCATGAAAAGAGTGTGCGCTTCTCCCTCATTCTTTACATTTAGGGCGTTCAAGTTGAAGTTGATTAGCATGCGATTATCTCGTGCCCGCATCGAGTCATACTTGGTGCGCGATATGCTACTTGCACTTCCCGTTTGCGTTGTGGAAGTAATTGCCATGCTGTTCAGATTCTTTTTACAATCTTTCTGCTCCTGATTCTCCTGTTCGATTTTGACAATCGCTGCTTTAGAATCTTCCTCGTCCCCCAGCTGCGGTGGTGGTAAGGCAGCTGAGTCCAGACCAAGTAGCATAGATGCATTCGCATCAATTGCGTTCAAAGTCGCCGTGGTGACTGTTGAAGTCGGTGGGTCACGCACAAGCCGTCTGTTCACGCGCTTGTAGCCGTGTTGCTTGATCAGGTGAGCGTTCTTTTCCTTCAGCAGTGGGAAGTGTGTGTTGCAATGCGTGCACTGGAAAGTCTTCTTTCGGGGAACTTTTGGGTTCGTTTTGCTCTTCCGTTTTGAAGTGGATGGCAGAGCGTCCAGTATTGGCGACTCATCCGTTAGCCGCAAGCCAAAGCTGCAAAGAAAGAAAAAATTATACAAAGTGAAAAATTGAGTTCTTGATCGGCTTACTTCTTTGTCTCCACAGAGGAGCTCAGATCCTGCGGGCGAAAGTAGTGATCGTTGCTCCAACTTTCATTGGTTGTCATAAAGTTCTGATATGGATTTGGAAAACGCACTGGAAACTCGTTATAAAGCTAGAAAGTGAATACAAATGTGTTTTTCTTATTAGATAGAGATATAAATTAAAAAACGGCGTATGCTTGTTCGTACATACGTCATCCGGGCTGAGACAGGTTAACATTTCTTCGAGTAACGGACGCTGAATCTCACTCAGGAGATATTACAACGAGAAACGAGACACGAGAAATCTCAACCATTCACTGTCCTGTGTGTACTTACCGGTTGACTCCATGAATTCTCAACCCCGCAATTGCTCTCCTGCTCCGAAATCTCACCTTTTGCCGGCATCTTTTCATCGGTTCTAATATTGAGTGCGTCCGCCGTCGGCATGCTACCCTCGGTTGCTGCAGCAAATGACCCGCTTCGCTTGCATGAATCCAAATCCAAGTAGCTTCCCTTCCCATCAATTTCGAAGTCATTTTCACTGCTCTGCGACTGATACCAAGTGCAGCTAGCACTGTTGCCACCGCTCGTGCTTGCGCTGTACTTGTTGAAGTCTTCGGTGCAGTACATGGGTGGAGAAGAGCTGTGTTTGTTCTCTTCCTGCTGGTTACCCTCGGCGCCGTACAAGAAACTGAAGGGGTACTCGACATAGCCAGATTGTTGCTGTTGATGAGGATCTCGGTCGTGTATATCGCTTCCATTTGGAAGAATTGACTCAGAAATGGGAAGATGTTCGGAGCTGGACAGCGGTTTTGAGAACAGTGAAGCTGAAGGGAACACGGAAGACGATGGTGCCAAGTCCCCGTTTAATGATCCCGGAGGTCCTTCTATCTCCATACCGAATATCGAGTGCATTGGATGCTCATCAACCTCCTCCTTCTTCATGCACTCATCGAGGAAACTTGTCAAATCGGCGGTGGGTTTTTCCCTACCGGAATCTTGCGAATCAGACTCGTTTCGTGCCACGTTTTTGGATGTTGATGGTTGCACGTCATCCTCCGGTGGCAGCTTCTCGTTAGCATCAGCAAAAAGTGGTGGTGGAATCGTCTCCAAGCTAAGCATGGATACATTTTCTATTTTTATTATGCTCGTCACCTCTCCAGATGATTTGAGTTCTTCGGTCGCTGATGTCGCCGCTTTTTTCTCCTCAGACACCATGTGCGTCTGTTGACCGGAAGTTGATGGGATTGCAGCGGAAGTCGATGTTGTGTCTGTAATTTTTAGACTCGTCGAGGAAGTATCCCTATTTCTGGGTTTGATGATCAGCTTTTTTGGAACCTTTTTTATTGGCCGCCGGTGCTGTTGATAGGAGAGTATCGGTTTTGGCGTCTGTTCTTCTTTATGTACATGATTCTCCTCTTTAATTCGCCGTTCCAACTTTTCTGAAATCTGAGCATGATTATCACCGTTGTTTGATGAGGAACTGGATGCTTGGATGTTTACCGCGGTCTTTGACGAGGTTGACTCATATTCCATTCGCTCTGCCACCTGTTTCGAAGGTTTCTCCACATCACATGTTCCACTAGAAGATGCACTAATGCTTGCAGTCTGTATCGCTTCTGTAATATCAACCGTTTGGGCTGTGGTATTTTTTGGTGCGGTTTCTGTAGATCCAATTGCTGTTGAAGGGTCTTCAGCAAATGACACTGCACCCTCAATTTTTGTAATTTCCAATCCAACGTTTGTTTCCGGAGCCTCCTCTTCGTTTTTAGTTGAGGTCGGATCGATTGTCCCCAGAGCTTCTTCAACTTTCGCTGTTGTTGTGGGAGTATTGCTTCTTGCGTTCGAATTCGCCGCCAGGCGGATAACACTCGTGGTGCCGAGTGATTCTGTGATTGAAGCAGATGTTGATGGGACTGAATAACTGGTTGCGTCGTTTCCGTAGTTGTCGTTAATTTGTGTTTCTTCCTGTTCGACGTTGCGCGAGAGTTGTTCGATTCCTTCCTCTTCTCCCTCAAGGCACACAGTGCCATTCGATTCTTCTTTCACCTCTTCCGGTTCTATCTTCTCAATTTTTACCGTCTCCGTACGCGTTTTAGCCGCTTTACTTAAGGCTATTATATTCCCCATTAAATCTAAATACTCATGTAAATCTAATTGTACATTGCTAAGAACTGTGATTCCGGATTTTTTCTGCTGTCGCTGTGGGGGTGTTTGCGTTTGCTCCGATGATCGTTCGCCGGAAGACGAACCACTCGTCCGTTCGTCTTCCACTGTTTTCGTATCTTCACTGCTAGAAGCGTTATCTTCCGATAATTCTGCTTCCTGATCCTCGTTTATTTGAACAACACTCGGGGGCACATGGTAGACTCGCTCGATGACTGAAAATTCACCATCGTCCTTTTCCACACATTCTACCACATGCTTGGGGGTTTCCTGGACTATAAAGTCGCCGTTCTCTCGTTCTAAGTAGTGAGCTGTCACTGGGGATTCGGCAAATCTCAAGACCGACGGTGAGCCCGCCATTGTGGAGTAGGGGGAATTGGACTGCCTAGAACACTGCCCACTGGATGACGTTGGAGAGCGGTACAGCTGCGGAGGAGGTCGTATTGGTGGTGTCATTGATGTCCTGCTATGTGATATTCCGTTATTTTCGCAAGCCTCACTGAATGATGTCTCTAGGTGAGGAAAGTTCGGTTGGTAACGCTGACTTAGGGGCGGAGGTGGGAGAGGCGGCGGTAAGCGCGTCGTTGTGGCCGACGTTGCCGATGATGAGGACGACGTCGAAGATGCCGGCGTGGGTGTGTAGTTAGCCGAGGGATAGAGCGGCCGATTCACATTGTTTAGATTTATGTTTTGGCTATTCTGAGATCGAAGTTGACTTATGGCTGCGCCATAGGCGGGCGGTGGTTGCAACGGTTTGGGTGACGGTTGGTACGAAAAGAGCTGAAGGGAAAGTAGAAAAGGGAAACACGTTAATTTGACGGCTTAGTGTAAATTTGAAATTCAGACTCACTCGTAATGGTGGTTGCGATGGGCCTGGTCCATGGCCTTGAACTTGACCACCATGCTGATGGCCGTGGTAGGGATGGTAGTTTTGTAGATGATTATGTGTCTGCTGTGATTGTTGTTGTTGCTGCTGCTGCTGCTGTTGTTGGTTTTGAATCGACGTCTGTTGATGTTGTTGCTGTTGTGTCTGATGGTGGTGATGATTATGATGACGATAATATGGAGTCGGTGGTCCGTAAAAATTACTACTACTACTACTACTGCTATTACTATTGTTCTCAATCAGATATCCCAATTGTCTGTTCGGTAAATTGTTTTGAGCTATAGAAATGCTGGGCGCACTCTCCCCAGGATCCCGTTTCTTCTCGTGTATTTTCACTGGCAGCACTGGTGTGCCGCTGCTCGTACTCCCACTTGCGCTGCCACTCCCACTAATCTCTGACAGAGGGCTTGTTCGCTCGTCTTCCGTACTGTTTGTCTCAAGGAAATTCAGATTTTTGACTTTTTTCGGTGTGTCTGGGGTAACTATCTCAGATACCTCTGATTTAAGGCTTAATTGCACCAAAGCTTTAATGACCTGTTCCTTGGGATGGGTCTCCAAGTGATCGGACAGATCCATACCCGGTAGCAGGTACAGGGTACATACTGGACATTGTACGTTGTCACCCATATTTATGATTTGACTTATTTGCGTAACGCGTCTTGTTATCTGAGTGCTTCCTGCGCAGATATATGTTGTTTCCTCTAAATGGGAGTTTTTATCTTCTTCGTCGTCTTCTCCTCCCTTGGCTGCTGTGGGGTACGGTAAGTTGTATGTGTTACGCAGTCGAATTTTTGAAAAACTTTTTATGCGAATCCCCTTGTCTGTGGAAGATTCTTCTTCGTACCACTGTCAAAGATGCGCCATGCTTAGTTTTAAAAAATTACAAAATTAATCTGCAAAGAGAAACAAAATTCATACATGTTTAGTTACGCTTATGTTCTGTTATGTTTTAAACATTATTTCGAAAACAAATGAATTCGACTGACAAAGAATTCACTTCGACCTATGCTTTGGAATGTCGCCGATCATGCTCCACGCTTCCAAAAGAAAGAAAAATTCGAAAGTTCATGTCCGATCTGACTTTTCGTGCATATTATTAACTCAGGGGAAGCGTGGGGTTATGTTTGTGAACAGGCAAAGCGTTGGTCAAGTAGATACTTTGGGTGTGGTTTATTGTGTTAGTTTTTTAGGCCTGAACTCTGATTTGTTATCATTTTACAATGCAGACTGAGATTTTATTTGTTTTAGTTATCTAAAGGTATTGTTTCAGCATGGCTTTGTAAAAGGGAAAATCTGCGCGCTCAATTCAATGATGCTGTTCGGAATGATCTGAGTACGTTCCTCTATACAATTTTAGCAGAGATCAACTAAATAGTCTATTTATAAGATGTCTCCTTACAGGTATGACTAGACATTTATTTTGTTTATTTATTTGTCTAAAAATTTTTTGATGTCTTTAAGTTACACTGAGGGTATAGTTTGCAGTACTATTTACCTAGACCACGGAGAAAAGACCGTCACTTATGTATGTATGCATAGTGGTTTTGGAGAAAGCATATGATTTGCATACACAGTTGTTAATGACAGACAAATCGCTGGTCGTTTGTATATTGACGTAGATCGAAATTTAAGCGACATGTCAAAGTGACAGTTTTATGAGCAAACGAATTTTCATATGCGTGAATGAAATTCTACCACCACAGTAGTATGGAACTATTCATGGAGGTATTTCACTACTATCAGCTCTTGCACACAGGAAAGCTGAGCACACGGTTCAAAAAGTCTAAGCAAACAGGCAAACAATTTTCAACCGAAATATTTTGCATCGTCGGCGTGACAACATAATTCCCATCAGATGTTCAAATAAAAGAAACGATCCTAGACAACAATAGACACAGCATGAGCAACATACTCCGATCCAATTCGCAAGCAGGCATGAGAAAACGGGAAAGTCCAAAAAGAACTAATTAGAATGGCTGAATTTCCAATTGGAATGGTAGGTGTGTAACTTGTTCCTGGCAATGCAGAAAATACGGTAACAGTATACGAAGAAGGGATGATATCCCATTTGTTTGAAATCCTTCAAGTCCTAGGCAAATTGGGAAAAATATCTTTACCCACCCTCAACCGGCATTTCTCTGTGGTATCGTTTCGGCGAATATGTGAAATTTGCCATGAACCTGCAGTGCATTGTATACACAGCATCGTCCAGAAACCTGAACATCTGCAAAATCCACTCCTACCCTGTTGCAGTGGATTCGCATTTGTACCCGCAAAGGAACACAAAATATTTTCAGTTCAAAGAAAAGCTCTTTCTCTTTCTGTGCCTGCCATTTTGCCAGCACTGTTTATATTCTACACTAAACTTGTTACTGCTACGAGATGGAGGCCAATTATGACAGCATACAGCTGTACGACATTCATATGTGAGCACCACTGTGAGCAAGGTATCATACATCTGCCATTGGATCGAACGTCGTGTTGGGCGCAGAGTATTTGTTATGTCTGCATGGCCCGCATATGAAACAGAGTACTGTACCCCTGACTGGTGTTCGTTGATTTTTTTGTTGTATTGCTTTTCAACCAAAAACGTATCAGACTCATCATCACATGCAATTGAAATCGAATATGGTTATTTCCACAGAAAAAAAATCTCTGCCATTTTCTTCCTTTGCTTCACCTGTTCTGTTAACCTGTCCCACCACCACCTCTTATGACAACTACTCATCCTCCTTGTCTTGTTGCTGCTGCTTCCACCAGTGATACACACACACAAACACACACTAACACACACTGTACACTTTTACTCCATGGAAGACTGACGGAAAGGATTCAAACACAGAACCATCTTAGTTCCCAGACCCATTAACCCCAAACCCAAGATCATCTCCCAGACAAGGCTCAGTCATTTACCTTGGTAAACACATTGAATTCCACTTGTAAAACCAAATAAGACACCAAACGTTGTTGAAAAACGAGAGGAAACACAAAAAGTCTCACTTACAATGTTCTTTCACCCAGCTGCAGTACAAATATTAAATTTCTTTGCAGTGAAGTCATATTTTTTGTCTTTTTTGTATTCGTTCTTTGTGAGTTATCACTGATACGAGGTTGGGGGCTTTCGTCGTTTCTTTATATTTTATACTGCATATTGATTTTCTTTTCTTAAATGACCGTATCCAAAATAAATGACCACATACACGGAATTGGGTTTTAGCTCTCGACGAAAATATGTGTTAATTTCCGCGACGATCTCAATTCAACGAGTCTTAAAGTTTTTTCCTTTATGTTTCATGTATATTTTATCTTTTTCAATTTATCTTCGGATATGGCTGGTGGATGAAAAGCAGAACAAAAAATCCCCAATACAGTGAGAAGAACATATATAAAATGCCATCAAAAAGGAGGAATTTTTTTCGCCCTCAGTGATGATCATCATCGATTAAAAAGCACACAGAAAAAGAGAAGAAAACTTTTTTTTTTGGTGTTCAACGTCGAACGAAGTCGACGAAGTCGTCGCCGTCGTTGTCGTTGTATAGTCCGTTCAATGACATAGAAAAAAATTCACTCACAATTTTCACAAGGCAATTTTCCACTGAGAACGATCACATTTTCACTTCAGACATTTGAAATATTGAAGTTTATATGTTTAATTAATGATAAATGTGGTTAATTGTGAGATATACGAACAATTTTTGGGGGAAATTGATTAGAGTTTCACAATTAAAATGACGTCCGATGTGAAGTAGACATGTTTATTTTAATTGATTAAAATTTATTGATGATGTACTAGATGAACATGATGTCCAGAATGTAGCAGAATTGGGAAAAGACACATATGTGATGGGATGTTATTTTCTTGTAGAAGAGTTACCAACTGTTTGTGAGGAAATTTTTGTTATCAATAATATATTATCAGTTTCATTACTTTCAAGGACTTCATAAATATGGTGTATTGAACTCACGTGTCTTTTAATGTTTTAAGCGGTGGTTATGCCAAAGCGATGATATACCATGCACAAATCAACAAGGTAGGGCTGGTTCATAAATGGAAAAGTGTTGTAGATTAGTGATGTCTTCAATTCACCATCCGAAAATATTTTTTCTTTCGCAAAATATTAACGTTAATTCACATTTATTTAGGTCGGTGGAAACGGTGAATTTACATTCACATGTGCTTCTGAAGTATATGTGACTTTTAATCTTGATTTGAAAAGGATACTGGAAGAATCTAATTTAATGCCTGAAATATCACTTATTATAGGGGGCATTTCCTCTAAATTCTTTGGAATAACAAACTCCTATCTGGGATTTAAATGCAAAGAAAGAATGTTGACGATTCAAATGGCATCTTGTGGTGTACCAAAAAGACCATATTCTTTTATTTCCTGATTTAAGACCTTGGCAGTTTTCGGCTGATGTGAATGGCCTTTTATTCAATTGTTTACGACTTTAGCCCTGTTATCCTAAAATGAACTCTTCTTTACCGACAGTTACAGCGCTCGTTTCATTTACCATCCCTGCCATGGTAACAGAGCAGAGAAGGGTTTATCAGCTGTCAGAATTAAATCACATTAAATTTTTAAACTAGCTTGTATTTATTCGACCGGGGAAGAAACGTAGAAAATTTAATAAAAATGGGAGAAAAGAACTCTGATCAAAGTATCATGGATAAATCCATGCGATCAGTATTCGGTAATTATACATAAATCACATTTATCCAATAGATTTGTTAAGAGATTCGTTTTAAAGTCGGCAACATCCCATATGAAGCGACTGAAGAGAAGCTTAAAGAAATTTTCAGTGAAGTCGGACCAGTACTCTCCCTGAAGTAAGTAGTTCATCTATACTTTTAATATATCCAAAAATTCATATATATAAATGCTTTAGACTGGTATTCGATCGTGAGAGTGGAAAACCGAAGGGCTATGGATTCTGTGAATACAAAGATCAGGAGACGGCGCTCAGTGCTATGCGAAACTTGAATGGCTATGAAATTGGCGGTCGTACGCTTCGTGTTGATAATGCCTGTACGGAGAAATCTCGAATGGAAATGCAGCAGTTGCTGCAGGGTCCGCAAGTAGAGAATCCTTACGGAGAGCACTGCGACCCGGATCAAGCTCCTGAGATTATCACTAAAACTGTCGCCTCTTTGCCGCCAGAACAAATGTATGAACTGATGAAACAAATGAAGTTGTGTATCCAAAACGACCCATCTGAAGCGCGTCAAATGCTCTTGATGAACCCTCAACTCGCTTATGCTTTGCTTCAGTCGATGGTCGTTATGAGAATTGTAGACCCTCAGACGGCTTTAGTAAGATTTGCATAAAAAAAGACTCACTGAAGCATTAGTTAATCGTTATTTTTCTTGTAGACAATGCTCTTCAAAGCAAACCAAATGCCACCGGTGTTGGGGACGAATGCCCTCACAGGCCAACCACAGCAGATGGCGGTGATGTCACAATCGGTCCCGCTCATACAGCAGGTACCGTCTTCACAACAGTCTTCTTCTACAGGTTTAATAAACAACTTTGGTATGCAGAACCAAGACATAGACCTGCGCGCTGTAGACCCCAGAGTGCTTGGCGATCCACGGAGTATGAATGACCCCCGTTCGATGCAGGATCCACGCGCGCTCGATCCAAGGATGTCGCGAAACATGGATCAAGATATGCGGGCTCTGCCCAATCCAGTGCCGCCACCAGCGATCGGACCAAATCAACTGGATCCACGATCACAACGGATGCCGCAACCGGTAGCCCCACCAGTCCCATTCCCCACAGATCCGCGACAGCGGCAAGGTGATCCGCGCCTTCGTCCCGGCATTGCCCTTCAGAATGTTCCCTCAGGAGTAAGTGCGGCACAGACGGCACAGCAGAACCTTCAGAGCCGTCTCACTTCCAATGGAATTCCAAGCGATGCTTCGGATCAGGAGAAGGCCGCACTTATCATGCAAGTACTGCAGCTCTCTGACGAGCAGATTGCCATGTTGCCACCAGAGCAACGCGCCAGTATTTTAGTTCTAAAGGAACAAATCGCAAAAAGTACCCAGCGTTAAGATGGTAATGAATGAAATGTATTCACACCATGTAATTCTTCGAAAATAAATTTTTATTCCAAAAATTAAAAAACGATTATACTTTTGTAAAGTTTCATGTCCACACTCGCGCTAATATGCTCGTGCAGCAAAAGAAACGCATCTTCTGTCGTATTAAATGTGAAAGGAACTAAAAACAAATTTATTCATTAAAGAAGGTATAAACAAAACAAACAAAAAATTCAAAATGGTAGCTCAATAAATTCGTATTGATTCGCGCTTAGACTCTAACCAAGTAGTTCTGCTCGATAAGCTCATCGATTAACGACTCTTCCATGCTTATGGACTTGTACAAGCATATCTCTTGGGTTTTACCAACTTGTCGCACAATCTTGGCATAAAGCAAACGGTCCTGTAGGCATTTCTTGACGGCCGCCTTGACATCCCTTTCGCGCATCTTCGGATTTGACTTAACTCCGTGCAGCTTCATTTCGAACGTTCGCAGTGGTCGCTGCAGAAGATCCTTCGGGGACTTACGTACGTACTCTTCACGCAGTCGTTCGGTGTTGAGGAAGTCGACGTAGAAAACCTTGACTTCTTTGGTGGCGGAATTGTGTGAGCGTATAATAGCACGGTACCAAAGTTTGTCCTTCGAGTATTGAGCCAAGCAAGGGGTTTTTGGTTCGAAAGTGGTTAGGTTTTGGGCCTTCTCGGCCTTTAACTGAATGTGCTGTGCAAGCTCAACTTGACGAAACTCCAGCTCCAGAAGGCAGGGAAATACGTGAAGGATGATCGGAGATCGGACGTATGCTATTTCACACTGGAACGTTTTCACGCTGGAGGGGAGCTGAGGAGCAAGAAATAATTCTATTCCGCTAAAGTTCGACAGGAGCGACGACGTGTCCATGGGATCGAAATTATTGAAGCAGCTTTCTGGTTCTGATGGCGGAGTTCTGTTGACATTGTCGTTGTTGTTCCAAAAGTTCGACCTGAAGGTAAAGTCCAGTTCATCGATGTCTTCGTCATTCTCAACATTGTTATAAAGTCTCACGTCGCCTGGCGACGAGTCCATATCGGGATCCGTTAGGGTTTTAAGGAGTTTTTCGCTCTGCAACTTTTCAAACATTTCCTTGTACTCGTTTGGATTAAACATGGCAATGTTCTCCTCATTGGGGCTTTGGTTCCGAGATCTTCCAGTGGGATCGGTGATTTGACTCTTTATGATTTCCTTAAGTTCATCATCAGAGTCATCGTTTTCACAGTAAACGAGGTCAGTGTCACTCGGACAAGGTGGTAGTTGATTATGAGATTTTTCTGAAGGTCTGTGAGATTTGACTGTAGGGCTAACGAAGTGGTTTTGTAGGAGGTACGTGGCTAGGTCATTCTGATCAAAGCGTATGCTGCATTTTTTTATTTCCAGTTTTTGCTGAGAGTTTGGTACGCGTACGGCGCACAGTTTATTCACGATAAGCCCATGAATGAGATCAAGAACAGAAGTGGAGAAGTTGACACTACCGCCTTTTGGCTTTATTCTATCGATTCGGAAGCGTACGGCCTGAATCGGAATGTTAGGGAATGCGGTCATGGGGTGCAAATCGTTTGCCTCGCAAACCTCTACGTTTCCGTAGTCAACGAAACGAATTTCGAAATTGTTATTCGGAAGACGACGCTGAATAGTGGCTCGGTACAGAGCGTTGTCCATGTGATATCGGGCCAGGCAAGGTTGGCCAATGTTCCAGTTCGTCTGAGTGGGATTGTTTGAAGGCATCAATTGTTCGCATTCTTTGTTTATTTTGTCGCGCATTTTCTCCAAAAGTGAGTGTTTAGCGGCATCGTGCAAATACACGATTCCTTCGTCGTCAATGTACGTGGGGTAGCCAGTAAATGTCAACTTTTCAATCGGTTGTGCAGGTAACCACTTAGTAGCAGGTTCGCAATATACAATCGGCTCTACGATTTCGAAACTCACGGCGTCGGACCTATCTTTCACAGAAGGAATGGAGTCATCAAGATGTGGAGCTAGCTCATCTAAGGACTTTTTGAAGTTCTCGTACCATTCCGACAGTGTCTGTTGTCCCTCATCGATTTCGGACTGCACAAAATTGTCGAGCTGCAGGGTTAGATCAATCTTTTCCACAAGATGTGCCAATCCAGCACAGACCAGACCCTTGTTTATATTGATGTACTTTGTAATGCAAGGCGCAAGAGGATCATTGCTCTCGCTCATTTGACCCCAGAGCACAACGGGAATAGAGGAGTTCTTAACTTTACCCTGTATGGTGGCTCCAATGGAATCAAAGTTGTCTATGCTGTGAGTGAATTCATCTATTGAAGAGTTTGACCAATTCTTCATGCCGCCTGTAGGGTGGACACACGCCAGGTGGCAAAGGATTGCTGCGTTGCATATCCTGTCGAACAAAGCATCGATTGGTGACAACTGTCTTTTTTTGACTTCGCGAATCGTTAGTCCTTTGTCTCGTAAGAAAACTGCATATGTGGTTGAACTCATGCCTGTAATAATTCCACGATACCACTGCACGCCCGCTGTTTCCTTTGTGCTGGTCAACACCAGACAGTGATCGTTTAGTTTCCAGTCCACTTCTTCATTGGAGATATCAGATTCAAGTCTTTTCTGCTGCGCAAGCTGAAGCTCTTCATGAAACTTTTGTATTCCAGGCTTGTGCTCAACAAGGTGAATGTAAAATTCCCCGGGGTTTTCGATGTGGATCACTTGAACTGGGGTTTTCTTCAAAGTTCTAATGGCAGAGTTGGTCGGCGGCACCTTGCTTTGTTCCTCGGGAAATATAAATTCGTCCACTTGCGTTGGGGAACTGTACGTGCTCTCTCTTATCGCGCTGCACTCTCCCGTTGACAATCCGTGTTTGAATTCCACCAACATTGTACCGATATTCACGTCCGAATGCTTCTTTAGAACGTTTAGCAACACCTGATAACGAAATTGATTGCTGGACGAGATTGTCAACTGAATGTTTGGATTCTTAGTCATTCGAGTGAATTCAGCGATTGCTGAGTCTGTCCATTCGTAGTTGTTCTCTTGCAGCGGTTGGATATCAGCCAGTGAGCATTCAATTGCAAACTCTAACTGCTTTGTAAAGCATTCCTTAAGGACATGCAATCGTCGCCAGTTAACCGAAACTGTTCGCCCATCATCCACTAGTCGGACTCGTATATTATCTAAAATATTGTTCAAAAATCATTTAGATTTAGACAATCAATGTCAAAAACTAACTTGAATCATTTGTGTCCTCAATACACCCCCGGTACCACTTCTCTTCAAAGAACAGCGCACAGCACATTTGAAGATAGCCGTAGTAAATTAAGTCCGTTGGATTTTCTGTATACTCATTTTCCATGTCGCTTTCCATTTTGTTGAGATCCGATTGCTGGGAGAACTGTAAAGAAACAACGCGGAAATTCAATTCAGCCCTTAACGTAACCTCACCTCACACTCACCTTTATTGCAAAGAATTGATGAGGATTGTCAACGTGAGTTATCTTCACCCGAAATACCTCTCCAGATCGTAATACTGGTTTTGAAAGTCTCTCTTTGATCCTTGATATCTGTAAAGGCTCGTTTTATAAATATTTCTACTCCACTTCTACGCCCATTCTGACTTACATTCAATGAAGGCAGTTTTTTAATCCTAAATGAACTGTTGAAGGAGGATGTGTCAACTCCTAATCCAGAGTAGAGAAGAGCTTCCCGTATAGGTATAGGTTTATCCGGGGTAGATGTGACTAATTCCACGTTCCAGGGAGACATTGTCGTGTCCTGTATAATGATTTGAATTGGTTTGCTTAAGCAAAAAACAATCAGTTCAGCAACAATTGCGCATGAAGGAAAGATTCACTTACTTTTGAATGATTTCCTGCATCAATCCTCGAGCCTCTGGTGACCATTTTTCACCATTTGGGGCAATGTCTAACAACTTGCACGGTATGGCACCAGCTGGAATCGATTTTACCTCGTCATTTATTTTCCGAAACCTAGTAAGAGTACACAATGATTATGAATCAAAGGGATGGTATGGAATGAACAAAATTACCATTTTTCCGAAATACATTCATTTATGCCATAATCCAGGAGATAGACTTTATGCACATTTTCATTGGTTTTCTCGGATCTTTTCTTTTTCTGATTTGTCTTTACTATGCCACGCAGCCATGTGTTATCGCTTGTGTGGTAAACCATGTACATTTCTTCAGCTAAGACTGTTTCCACAAGATCGTCCGTGCAGTCAATTTTTGTCAGGTGCCGCTTAAGCACACTCATCACCTCATCGTCCTGAATGTAAAAATGCGACGGACTCTCAATGTGCGTGATTCTCCCCAGACGTTTGCTTTTGCCAACACGCATTGTGCATGACGAGGCAATCGATATGCTGGGATCGCAGATGTTCGCGGATTCTGTGCGCGTTTGACTTGTGGGCTCCGGTGTTACCATTATGTTTGCACTGATTTCGTGAAAGTTTTCCTGATGGTCATACATTGGCATTATTCGAATGTCTATCTTTGGATCCTGGGCGACAACTTCATAAGAATTTGTGATTTCCTTTCGAATGTCTTTCAGTTTCTTGAACCTGGAAAGAAAATTCGAGTTCAAACTTGGGTAGGCAATTTTTCGTGTTTCACTTACACAAATGAATTCGATACATTATCTGAAATTTGAACCTGGCATGGTATTGTGTCCAGCTGCTTAGTTGCAAGCTCTATAACGGAATATATGTGAAATTCATTCGGTGGCTTATGAAGGTATCCTTCGAAAGCTGACCGTATGTTCTGTAAAAAAAGTGGACACATTTAATTTTTGTTTCACTTGCACGTCTTTCTTTTAGTTACATTTAATGTTGTCTGAGAGTCGGTCAGTGTGCCAAGGGCCTCTTGGATGGCCTTCTGTGAGGAATGCGCTGTTTTTCTAAAATTTTCCAGAATCTTTCGTTCTTCAAGTTGCAAGTGATCATGGAGATCGAGAAAAAAATTGTTGACATCCAAGATAATGCCCGCGGAAATCTCTTCTAAACGTTTTTCAGTCGCACGAATTTCCTGCAAAACAAAATGAAGACAATTGGGTTATGTTCATGTTTGTAGTTTATGTTTGTAAAATGAAGTGGAACGTAAATTTCATGCAATTTTTTTTTAAAGTTCAGAAGTTTGTAACGGAAACATTTTTTTCTTTTTGAAAACGAAACCCTAAAAATGTCGCACCCACTTAGGGAATGCACAAAAAATGTTCCTGATGTTGATGTTTTCTATATCATCCAACAGGAGTGTAGGACAAGCATTGGTCGGAGTAAGATTTACAGAAATGAATCTTTAGCCATAGCGGGAATCGCGGCATTTTTTTCTAGTTTTCTTTAACGGTCTTAGGTAGAATTTAGTTAGCGTTCTCTTATCATAATCATTTTCTTTATCCATATTTTCCACTTAAGGGGTCGAAGGGAAAATTAACACATGAGGAACTTCCAGGCCGTTCGACCCACCACCATCGACTCTAACTAATCAGGGGCTATTCCCAAGCGCAACCAGGAGAGTTTATGAGCTTAATCAAACCACCTCGCCCTGGGTTTGTCGAGCTGTCGCCTACCCGATGGAATTGGATCTAAGACACGCCTTGAAAGTCGTGATGAAGGGGACATCCGTATCATGTGGCCAAACTAACGAAATAAAGCCTCTAATGAAGGTATACAATTTTAACTTGAGAATGACGCTGTAAAATGTTTAGCCCTTACGGATTTCAAGCCGTTGCTTTAGATTTGACCCTGTAGACATATCGTGATCAACGTTATGATGAAAACACATTAAATTACTAAATTCATATGTAGGATTCATTTGAAAAAGGCCAAAAAAGTTCAAAGAATAATGACCCCAAAATGTGTTTTTCAAGTAACTCCATTGTCGCGCAAGAACTAATTAGTTACCTGTATTTTCCTTTCTCATTAAAATATAACATTTTGCAAGTTCCAATCAGTCTGTGATCCTCGTTCTAACGTCTATTGAAGAATACACAGTTCTCCAAAATTTAAAATTCAACTACAATGCCCACCCGCCCAGTAATCAAAAGAAAACGAAGATGAATATAATTCTTCATCTATACACATTCCATGATTCCCTTCAAAGGGGGTGTATAATAATTGTCGAAGAATAAATCATTCTCAATGCAACTGAAATGACAGATAAAACCTCACTTCAGCACTCGTTCACAAGAAAAACGTGTCAACCCACACAGTGAGCGCAAAGACCTCTTCCAAATTACAGGCAAACATCAGCGTAAACTGAGCATCTCTGATTGATCCAATCAGCGTGAGTCCTACTTCATCATTAAGCCGATGGAGCCCACCGCAAATGGTTTCGCTGACAATAAATTACGTCACGTGCACTTCAATTAATATATCTTTGTCGCTGCGCAAACCGCACAGCATAGACATCTCATAATCCTCTCAAGCCAACAGGTTTTAACGCAGGCCAATCTCAGACCAAGTCTCGATTCGATACTGTCGCCGGCCACTGAGGCTGGCCATCACTGGTCATCTTCAGCGCTGCGCAACCATCGACAGTACTCGCACATTCATTTGTTTATCTCTCCTCACTGTTTATTGTTAATATCTTTCAATCTTACAAAATCATCCGTGCGCCAGGTGTTTATTTTGAGTTTTCTACGATTTCACAAATTACCTTCGCTGACGGTGCGCAGGCGCGAACAGACTGTAGGAACTGCTAATTGAGCGTTCGGTTCGATGCGTGGGAAATTTACTTTTTCCAAGGATATGGTTTGCATATACTTGGATTGGATTTATGAAAATCCATCGGAATAGCAGCGCCAGTGGTTAATCAAACTGTAACCTTGCCTTGTGTAGCAAAACGTTTGTGAGGGCTTTCAAATTTTGCCGTGAAAGTGTGAATTGGTTTGCCTACGAACCGCCGCACCGGCACATCATATTGTGGCAAGTACCAATGGAGAGACTGCGCAAAAAGTGAGAGGAACCTTCTTGATTCCCCATCTCGGTTTGGAATGCAATTTGCTGAGAGGTTATGAGGTGCACATCATTAAATAGACTATGATTGCACGTTCATTTCGCTCTTGAGCGCTAGGCTGGAGAGTGGATCTGTCTAAGCGCTGTGATGGGTTGACATTAATTACTTTGTGTGCCGCAAATTGGAACTGGGATAGTTTAGGCTTTTTATCATGAATCTTTGCGATTTGTTGTGACATCGCTTGTTGGATGTATTTTGGAACTGATTCCTTTTACACGCGTTTACGGATTGTGAACTGAAACTTATGAAAATAATTACAGCTTGTTAAATGGCAAACTGATCACACACCTAAATATGTCACAACGAAGATAAGCTACCGCTGCCAATGGGCAATGACACTTGACGGCATATGCAACATTAATTAGTTGGAGATAATACGGTTCGGTGCGAGTATTGAGCAAGCAAGAATATGTAGAGTGACGATTATTACATCTTCAGTAGAATGCATCGAAGATTGTGCGGCCAAAGTTTTTCGACCAATTAAAGGCGTGCGACAATTTGATGGTTTGCTTGGGTGCAAACACTGACTGGAAGTCACTGGGAGTCAAATCTTAGGAAGAGTGTTGAAATACTGTAAAAAATGTGAAGAAAATAAACACACATCATTTTTCTGAGTTTCTAGAGGCAACAAGAGGTTGTTTCGAAAAATTTCGTCAGGCCCAGTAAAAGCCTGGGTCTGACGAAATCCAATTGTTTGTATACGATGGGCATATTGTAGTGAACGCGGCTGGGTTTGGTGAACTCAAACGTAAAATAACAGGGAGTTCAACAGAAAATTCTTGCATCGGGTTGATGTTCTGGAGATATACATAAATTGATTTTTGTGCCTTCCTGAAAAAATCAATGGTGAACATTGCCCACCACATTGTTAACAACATTCTAATAAAACAAGAAAAAAATCATTCATGAAGAGATGGTGGTTGTTCTTCTTCTTCATTATCAACTGTACAAAAGTGGGCATTGAAAACGACTACTACTCAGGCTGCACACTTACTGCTTGTACAGATGAAAACATCAGACAACAGAAGTCGAGAAATTGAGAGTGCCAAAATGAATGTGAAAATAATGGCAAATATTACTTATATTTCATCTGGTACCATAATGTTACTGAGGACGAAACATAGGTTCACCACAATGACCCTGGAAGCAAGCAAGCGTCCATGCAGTGACACAAAAAAAGTATACGACATTAACCTGGAACAAATCAGTTCAAGGTTACTCCGTCTGTGGGAAGCGTATGGCCACAGTGTTTTAGGATTAAAGGACATACCCTTGATTGAGTACAAGAATAAGGTAAAACCGCAAATGCGACATTAATAAAAAGGGGTAAACTTACAAGAGGTGTGTTACTTATTCAGAAAAACAAGCTCCTGTTCACACGACGAGGTTGTGGTTTCAAAGAAATCCAACTCCCAACCTATAAACCAGACCTTACGAAAGGAAAATAAGACAAAAATTTTCATTTTCGGACGAGCTTTATGGCTGTATGAGTTTAGTCATGGATCTTCGTATACTCGTACAGCGAATAAACTGGCTGTGCCATGAAGACCCCTTGAACAGCTAAATTCCGACCCGAATAGATTTCATAATTTGTTGCAGCAACTCAAAAAGGGAAGGTATCTGATAAGAAATGGTGCTAACTATCAAGCAGTCTTTATAATGGAGGCTGTACAACCCCGGATTGAAGCGCAACTCGTTTACATGTTGATGTTTATTTGTTGGAAGGACGTATCGACCGTTATATGTCGAAATTCAAGCTAGAGACAAAACTGGAATAAACGATTTCGAGGATGTCGCATTCTGAGCGCTATTCATTGAATTGAACATCAAGCCAACAATATATATTTTGATATTTTACAAGGTTTTATAGAAATACCAGAATTTCTGCGCAGGCATACCTCCAAGTCTTTATTCGTTCTAACCTCAAATCTTGAAGCCATCAAGGTCAATTCTTTTTACAAAAAACGAGTATATGCTAATTTTATTCATTTCTATTACGTAGACCTTCCTAAAATGAAGATGATTTTAAATTAAGGAACAGCAAAAATCCAGGAATGATTGGTGTCGTCAAAATAATTCCAAAGATATATAAAAGTCCAAAACACACATCACGTTGTCTAATTCTAACATGCTAACTTTGAAATCAATTTGAAATCTCTCAATAAAACACCCTCATTATACGAATAGACAATGTGTCTCTCATTTTGCAATCTTGTCGAAACCTTAATTCAATTTGGCAAATGCTTTCTAACCTTATTCAAAGCCAAAGTAGAACAATCACGGATGATCATTAAAAAAATTTCCAAGTAAGTACATTCAGCAAACATTTAAGCGTCAAGACACACACATCAGAGCTCGCGCCAAATTGAAGCACTTCATAGTATTGCCATAGGATGCAATAAATAACAACAATCGAACTTCTACAATCCGAAGCTTCAGTCTCACCTTCAAACTGAAGCCTGCAGATACTCCTTCGCGGGACGAAATTCGCTGCTCGCCCAACATTCACTTTTCCTTCCTCTTGTCGTTCGTGGATTGCACCGACTGCGACTGCGGCAGCGGGTACAATTCAATTTTTTTTGTTGGTTCCGTCCTCCTCTAGTGTGTTACAGTTAGCTCGTGTTGGTTCTCGTTTCGTCATCGACGGCGGCGGTGGTATACCAGATATAGACACGAAATATCGATTAAGATTTAGCTTACCTGCATTCCCAATATTCATCTTCGTGCGGCAGCGACCTGAGGAGGTGGCGGCAGTGTATGGACTTGTCTTTCCCATGACGCCGCAATGGATCTTGAAAATGTCAACCCAGAGTGACCCGAAATATACTACGGCAGCCTAGCGTCAGCAATTACATATTATTTGCTTCAATGGCGGAGGACTGACTCGCATGGGCTAGCCACTGCAGCCGTGTGTAGTGTGGAGCAATGATTTCAGAAAAAGTTCAACGGGATATGAGTCAGTCTAGACGATACAGCCAAACGACAAGCCCTGGCTACGATGACGACAACTGCGGACATTCACATTTGTTTCGCTTTGGCGCTATGCAATGAGAAGACTGTATTCCGGTCGAATGGCCTGAACCATATATATCTGTGAGAACTGCTTGGATTGTGAGGGGGCTTGTTCACAAGACAAATAAAAAACAAACTGATCGGAATATCATCTCTTGGATTGGCGGACTTAATTTGTGACTCTGCATTCGTATTGTGGGTATTCAGGGTGATCGCGTGTGAAGTAAAGATTTGCTCGCACTTAATTGGGTCTCTGGAAGCAGTGGTCAGTACTTTGATTAGTTTTACGTCTTGTTAGGCCATGAGAACAGTGTTGAGTGGAGTACTTCTCACGTTGATCTTGCTATGAAAATCTTAAGTGGTCTTATGTTAATGGCGAATGATTTGAAATTGGAGAGGAAATTGTTTGCGTATACATTTGCAAATATTGAACAAGACAAGAAAGCTCGGGGAAAGACAAGTGTTTTCCAAAAATGTTTGAAGATATGGAATGAAACATTTACTATGTATTGGTCATCGACACGTATTCCCGTTCTTTGGTACATTTTGAATTGTCGAAAATCAATTATCACCTCGAACCATTTTGTATAAGTATGGGGTGATGCATCGTAAGGTTCGATTTATAATTTCAAATTAAACACAAAAATTTGGAAGTGCACTTACTTTTTTTTACTATCGGTCGAAAGAACATTTCATGGCATTTGCCTTAAGAAAATAATTTTGTGTTTTACCAAAACTACGTCAGATGAGGATCATTCTGAAAGTCCGATTTCGGGTGACTCGTTCGAGTGATTATTATTTTTCATACTCCGACTTCTCAGAGCTACAACTAATCAATTTGTCACAGTCTTAACGTACACTCTCAGCTACAAGTGTATGTGTCTCACTAATGTAAACTGGGCCTCAATAGTCGCTTCTGTAGGTCGATTATGCGCACCGGGAGTTTCTCGAATCGCAAGAAAAACTTTAGCGTAGAATGGTGATTTTCGTAATACCGTTGAATAATTTTAAGAGCCTGTGTTGTTATCAGTCTTTCCATGCTGACATGTCAAGTGTTAGCAAATAACAATGACAAAGCAGTTTGAAAGCAGTCACGCGTGATCTGTCAAAGAAGTCTATTGATTATCACAATGAATCACCCGTTGTAATGAACTCTTATGTTTTAGAATGACCCTCTCAGTCAGATGACTTGAAACCCAAGGGAGGGAAGTAATGATTATTTACCGCAAACATCAACTTTAAATTTATATATGGAAATGCTTACATTTTAAGCAATTTTCCTGTTATAACCGAAGAACCTAATGCCTTTATATTTTTAAGTTGCGTTACAAACCATAGTTTTGACGTAAACTATTAATAAATATTTACAATCATGTAGTTGTCAAAATATAATACTTGCTAAGCAAATGTCTTTCTCTAAAGTTGTATTGGTGTTGCCTTTTATGTGCCGATGCTTGAACAATCAGTCAAACTCTATCAAAGGGGAATATACTGTATATAGGTTTAAATTATAATATTCTGAGCATAATCGCTAACAAAATACGTCGGGTTAAAATCTTTTATCTGAAACAAACCGATTCTAGACTAATTACAAAAATTCCCAAGCCCTCTTTCAACTCTCAACTGTGAACATGATATCTTCGCTCCACAGTCACGGCAGATTAGAGGGAGAACACGATCGAAATGGGAGAAATAATAAAAAAAGAACATCCACTGAAATCTTTTGCAATCACACTCAACCACAAGACCGATGACCGTTCAGGCAACAAGCCAACATTGCACTTACCATCATTACACTGACCTTGCGTTTATAATTATAGATTCAGAGCAATGAAGAGTGTCTTTGCACCCGACGAGTATGCGAATGGAATGAAAATGTCTTGCACTGATCAAGCCTGTGAATCGACTGTACTGCATCGTCTCCGGCGAGGTGCCTTCCCTTTCAATGATTTATTCTGATGCTCACGGCAGAGGAAACACGAACATCCAATCGACAGGTTGTGTGTTAATGGAGATAATCGTCCGCTTGTACCTGGAACCACTAGGCTGTGCAAGGGGGAATGTGGGTCAGACCTCCAAATACAAACGAAACCATCGTCACGGTGGCACATTTGGGAGTGGCCTTAGCCAACGAACCGAAAAATTAGCAACAATTGGTTGGGATTAGTGTCAATCACTTGGGTCAAACGCGAAGGCGAAACCACAACCAGATAGACTTCGAAAATGCAGGCAGCAGACAACGAAAAACGCACTTCCATAGATCACTCACTGGCGTAGGAACTGAATGATTTTAATGCGTAAATATGGGCCGTGCCTGTTCGCTAGGCCGCTGCGCGCCTTTGACACTTAGAATCAATCACAGACTGTCATAGCGCTTTCGTTTGCCGATGTGCAAGGTGTGCACAATATTAAATTCGTCTCTTGTATATTCTTTCTCACACTCAGTCTCAAACTAAATGCACTTGAATCGATTAGTGAGCGAAGTCCGTTTCGATATTTTTACTGCAAATTATTGCTGGTTGATTTATGCGGAGGTGAGGAGGGCAGCTTGAGGAAATGAAAAGGTCGCCAGCAGACAAGCGTATCCGTCTTTAATAAATTTCAATATCTAATGTGAAAGGTGTGAGTGTCTGACATTGAACAACAAATAAGGGACGTATGGTAAAGTTGAACTTTAAGTAGATTACTTTATTATTCAGTTGGTTAGACTGATGATGAATTAAGATGAAAACTGATATGATTATCAGTTTCAATTTTATTCACTCCTTGTATGTTGACTGTTGCAACATATGTATATTCGGACACTTCAACAGATTATCGTTCGAACTCCAATTAAAAAAAACAGGAAAACATCAAACTGGACTCGCAACACACCGCCACAACAGAATATCGAGTTTTAAATAAATCCTAGGCCATGGTATGAATTACAATAAAATTCCATCAAAAGAACGCATAATGTAACGCGATACAATGCGGTATTATTCCATCCTACGATCAGTGAGATGGCAAAAAATCATTCAGCTTGGATTGATGGGGAGAAGATAAATAGCTGTTAGAGTGTAAGCTGCAACTAGTTTCTGGCACCGTACACAAGACAGAAGGATCGAGATAACGATGTAATCTGGAGAGCTTAACAAAAGAGTTTACGGATTAGCCGTCCCCTCGCTGTGAATAGACAACGTCGTGCTGTAATGAACAGATGGTCAGTCGTAGACGTTGAAGGAAGATTTCAAAATGCATTACGACGATGCAGACTCATGATGGGCTTTAGGAAGCGATTCAAGTTGGATTTCGCAATAATTAACGACTCCTTCTTGCAACATCGGTCTGGCAATGTCTGATTCGCCTCTTCCGAATCTAGATCACCCGCAAATTGAGGCTTAACCGACACAATAAATAATGAGTCATGTGTTCAGAGTTAAAAAAAAGACCTAACGAAATCCAAATAAAACAATTAAGTTCTACTAAAGTAAAGCCTAAAGCAATGAGTACGCTCAATGAAACGTACACGACGCGTTCCACTTCGAAGTAAACGTTCTGACCTTCGAGTCAGTTAAGCAATCGATACTCACGACAATTGATGGTCAAACGATGTGCAAGCAGCTTAAGTAGCAGTGGCTAGAACATGGAAGACGACATATGAGTCCATTCAGGAAGACTGAACAGATCCGCTTCAGTAAGCATTTTGTGGGAACCACAGTGTAGAGGCGCTGTTTTTCTTTCCAAATTCATTCGGCATTTATTGATCATTACCAAATAACTGTAAACAATCAAGGGAGTCTCTCTTTCGATGGGAATCTCAAGGCGATGATGGACATAAACAAAAGAGTTGGTGAGCGAACTTTGATTTCAGAACACCTCGAAACCACTACCGGAGCGAACTATGACATCCTTCAATTCACTGAACGTGGTTGGAGCTATCAAGTAAAAAAACGAGCATCTAATCTGAGTTAATGAGAGTGACTGTGAAAAAACATGAATTACGATCTCATGTATAGAGATTCTCCCGGATCCAGTACACCAAAGCATCCACAACTCCATCTAAAGACGTCAACCTACAGCACACGAATAGCACCTCCATTACCTCCAGCAGCAGAAATCTTCAACATGCAATGTTTACAACTTTCAAGTTTTGCGTTTATTGTATCTGTTTTTTTTTTTTCTTGATTCTTTCGACGAACGACGACTTTTCGTCGGTGTAATGCTACTGATGTCGCTCTGCTCTGTTCGCTTGCCTCGCCACCGCCCCCTTGGTTTCTCTCGACCTATGTAGGTCTATAGAGTCCGCCGACGATGTCGAGGAGGAGATTGTTTTGATGTGGTGGTTTTGCTTTAGGTATGGTTAACTTGCTGGTGCATAGAAAACTTGAGGTAGAGCCTCTGAAATTTTCATCGTCGCTGTGGACTTTGTATCAGTTCGCATTTGGAAGTCACTCGGATTTGTAGCGTTTCGTCGCGCGGGTTTTAATTTTTTGCCTCGAAACTGTTATACACGGACCCAGAGTACAGTTAACATTTGGAAGCTCTGCTTCGAACGCGACCTGTGGTGCTCTTTTTTTTTGGTGTGACGCGAGTGTCTCATTCATTGAAGCGATAATCGTGACATGGACATCATTGGTGTGGCTAATCGCGGTGGAAATCTTACCGAAAAGAAAATCAACGAAAGGGAAAACTCCAAACAAGTACCCCCACCTTTAGGCTGACTGCGAAATTTACTGCAAGCTGTGCTCCGGCTCCGGCTGATTAAGATCGTACGTGTGGTGATAGCATTTTTGCGTACAGCAGTATCTCAACACCGTGAGTGGTCCAAAAACACCTTTGAGTGGAATTGCAACCAATTACTGGTGCAAAAGGAGGAAAAAAAAATAACGCACAACTACGAAACACTTTTGGTGGCAAGCCTCTGAAAAGACGTATGGGAACTTATTTCTCGTTTGGTCTCTGCTATATTCACGTGAATGTTGCAACATACAGCGTTAGTGCGTAAATTTTACCGTCGTCGGTGTCGTGTGGTTTTTCGGTCGTGGTTTCTGAAATATTTCGGTTTGGACTTTACATAATCAACCGTCTGTTTGCATATTACATGCGCGTATGCACTGTCTAAAGGATCTTTAAAGCGTTTTTGGAGTTTTACAAGGAGTTGTCCGCGAAGAGGTGGCCGTTCGTAACAACCGTGCTCATTGGGACAACTGATTTTGAAGAGGAATTCGTAAAATGTTGCGCAGGATATCGTTTTTGGTGGTGATCATATTTGGATATTTGTTAATAACAGGTTTGTGGTAACTCTAATGTTGTGTTTGTATTTTTCTTGTTTCTCAATTTGTCTCTGTGATAAGACTGAACCGGGGGTAAGAGCATTGATTGAGGAAATGAGCGACGACCCAAGTGATTGTTAATTATTATTATGCATTTCACTCGTAGTAGGTGTGTAAATATAATTTAAATACTTAAGTACATTTTTATCTTTATTTTATTCTGTATTAGTCATAAAAATTAATTGCTTCGCTTAAAACCAACTGAATTCAATTTACTTTTGATTTGTACGCATCTATTCAAATTTTGAAAAAAAACCGTCCTTTGGAATTTTTTCCGACTAAAAGAGTTCAAAGGGTCAGAATGTGGTTTAACATGTCAAATAAGTCATCAAATGTTTGGGAATATAAAAGATATATTTAGAACTCCAAATTTCAGCTTGAAAAAAGTATTGGTGCATATCTCTGTAAGAGTATGAATTTGTTGCGTAAATAAGTTTGTGTTAATTTCTTTAAATTTTTGATTGTCTTTTGACAAATTGTGTCTGCAATGTTTTATGATTGCCAGTGTCCATTTTGATGAATGAGTCATTATTTTTTTGCTTTCTTGGTTTATTAGATTGCTTTCCAGACTTTATATTATGTATTTTAAGAAAATTACATTTAAAAAAAATTCATCTTTAAGAGAGCAACAAGTAATCAGTTTTATAACAGTTACATACATATATAAGAGATGCCAATTTCTTAGACTTCAGGAATTCACTGTATAGTGTGGAATATATTTCTCTTAGCAATACTGATAAAAAATAACATGACTTTAAACGTGAGACAAGTCATTCTTTTTCATACTTTTTCAACAGTAATCTGGGATGAGTTCAAGTAAAACCTTATAGATGCTCGCTAGGTTCTTAAACCGGTTGGGGATTTGACTTTTTTTTTCCGAAATTGACCCATCGTAGGGTTCCCACTGAATTTCTTCTCCTTATTTCATGTTCAGATTCAAATTTTGTAGTAAAAAAGTCTGGTGATATTATATCTTTTGAATTTGGAAAAAGAAAGAAAGACAGAAAAAAATACCTTCTTTGTTCTTATTAGCTTCTTGATGAACGGCTGATAGCCTGATAGGTATGATATACCCGCCTTGTTTAATTTTTTCCATAATTTGCTCGACTTTTCGGCGTTTCGTCGAAATCGAAAATAATTTGAACTTTACAAATATGTATGTTCCACAGCCTTCGGTTGACTTTTCGAAAAATGTAAAGTGCTATATTTCGAATAAACACCTCTTGACTGGAATTCTTTAAACGCACTATATGATTTATGTTTGTTTTGTATTCCAAAAACGGATGTTGCCCTTAGATGGTTTAACACCGAATATTTTTGATTATTCTGACTATAAGCAAAATTTGTGTAGAGAAAGGTAAATAGCGCAGTTTTTGAAATACAGTTATATTTTTCTATGGTCACTCATCATACCAAAGAAAAAATTCGAATTACAGAAGTTTTCGAATTTCGGGGTTTTCAGAAAAAAAAAACAATATTTGGGGCAAAATTTTGTTTATTTGTAGGTACTTATGTACAAAGAGATTACTTTAAATGCACCAATATCCTAATTCGATTCCCTCTTTAAGAATGAAAAAACTGCCAACAAAGGTGTGCAGCTTTCCGTTTAATGAATATACAGAGCGCAGGAATCTCTTTGGCATTTGCTTTCAAGGCTTTATTTGACCTGTAAGCATTTTAAACACAAAGACTTTTTCACAGGAATGTGAGAATGTTCCGAATCGCAGTGATTTTCGAAGTATGTACAATAGGTTCGAATTATCGAGAATTCAGTGTCTTTCCATACAAATATTCTGTCAGCGCGTTCCTTTTCGGTTTCAAGAAATTATTTTTGACAAAATTTCAACACTTGATGAATATTCATAATTTGCACACAATTATATTATTGTCCACAATTCGTATAAATAAAATAATTGTTTTCTCATTTCACGTTTATCACATCTAACTTATAGCAAGTTTTCCTTTTTACTTGCAGCTGGTAACTCTTGAGGGCATTTTTTTGCGCTGAAAAAATGTTCACGACACCTTTTTATTAAAAAAAATATTTGACCCAAATCCCCTGCTTTGGACATTTTTTCCAAATGGAAACAAAATAGAGCGACTTTTAAAAAAAGATTTTTAAGTTTTTGCGCGCTTTTGTCAAGTGGAGTACCTAGTTTTGCATTTAAAAGGTGTGTTTGTCCATTTTAGATACATTCGTACATGCCGAATTGCATTGAAGATCTTGAAGTGTTCTAAAAGGGCAATTGATCGTACACAGAGATCTCAAAATTCAGTTATACCTTTCTCGCCTAGGAATTGATTGCTGTGTTTAATTTACAACTTTCTAAGCTTCCTACTACCACTTTAGCCACAGGTTTCTGAGCTGTGTTAACGCCTTAATTGACACGATTAAATAAAACAAATATAGTGAAGCAATGAAAGATCAGCTTTTAAACTTCTTAGTTTATATTACGAGTGTTTTCAATCGATTTCGTAGATCTAACATTTTGGTAAGTGATTAGATGTGAAGACTGTCCTGTCTTATATGCAATCACGCTCCTTACGAAAAAAAAACTCAGCCCTTACATATTAACCCCCCTGTCTGACATTCCACACACATGCAGCGATGACGATATTTCCCTCAAAATTCAACTCAACTGATCGCCATCATTATTAGATTACTTCACTTGAGAGGTCGTGTCAGCAGGCGATCATCAGCAACACTTTGAAGAGCGATTCTCCACGTCTGTGCGCGTAATTGGCTTTATATTTGCATGCTTGGTACAGTTTGAGCTTAACAAGCCCCAAAACCAGTTTGCCTTGAAATGTGCTTCAAAGCAATTGAAATTGCCAGAAAGAATCTTTTCGCCGTCATCATCCGTTCCTCTGCCCTCGGCCAGAGGAAACAATTTGAGCTACATATTTTTTTATCATCAAAGTTTGCACTACCACACGTATGATTAGACATTGACAATCTTATACATGAGCTAGAATGGAAGATGGTGTCACAGTTGTTGTTGGTCGTGAGATCACCACAAGACTCCGATAGCAGCTATTGAAGAAGACTCTTCTATTCTCAAAGTGACTGCTGGCTTGTGCATGTTTCATGCCATCTCTAGGGAGGTTGGCGCAAGTGCTCGCCATTTATGGCTTATTCTCTAGAACAAACAAAAGCGACGTACGTTTAGACAAACGTCGCGGATGGTCGGTGCGCCCAAAATAGAGAGTCTTAGCGAACCGTGTTCCACTTCAGGCGGCAGTCGGAACAGTGCTTGTGAAAGGAAAAGTTGTTCACGTCGTCGTTGCGCTGTGTCGTGATGCTCCTCCAGCATTGCGGGCACCCTCGATGTGAAGCAGGTTTATTATGGCATTAGCCACTGCCATCTTCATGCATGTACGCCGAAGTGGTAAAGTGTGCTACGAGATCGCTGGCAGCTGGAGCAAGAGGTCCAGCTTTCGCCAATTGAATGGACTAGGCTTTGAAGGTGGGGCATGCCACCTCGCGGAGCTCACAGCGTCTATGCATCATGAGATTACATGGCAGTTGGTCGTGGCTTCAGCGTTGCATAAGATCGCAAATTAAATGAGGTGGGCAATGTAGTTTGTGTCTCTTGCAGCGCGGGACTAGTCATCGAATGCGGATTCGGGCAGGTATGCCTGTGCCTCGCTGGATGATTAAGTGTGAGAAAACAATGTCCCGCCAACAAGCGGCAAGCGGACATCAGTGATGGGAACGTGCGCTCTTCGGGGGATACTGAAGATGATACCAAACTAAAGAGTGAGACTGAGATGCCCGTGGGGGCAGTAGAATTGGTGAAGGTTTCTGTCGGCAATGAAACCCGGAAGATGAGTTGGCGAATGTCCTCGTTCGTCATGGGATGATGGCAAAGTGGAATTAATGATGGCAGTAACTTGAGAGATGGCGTGCAAATTAGAAGGTGATTTCTGTCACCGTAAGTGGTTCCACAGAATATGATTACTTGGCTGCGTCTTGCGAAGGTCTTGAGGCAGTCATTAAGCTACATTACCAACAACCGATTTGTCTCACGGAAGCTGAAAAACAATCGTAGATACTAGCCCCAGGCGCTATTAGGAGCTATGCAAGCATTGTCGTAATTACCGTGTATCGTGACTGAAAATACAAAAGATAAGAAGCACTAAAGGTTAGATGACGACTGCGTTGTCGTAGTTAGGCGTATTGAAGATGATATGATTTTGGATGAATTTATCAATGATGTGTATTTTAAAGAATTACTTTCTCGAGACCTGAACAAAAATTGGTTTGTAGAGCCATGCTGTATGCAGGCGTGTCCTGAGATCGATTTCAGGTGGCAGGATCAAGTGGATCGCGTGCTGTTTTATTTGAGCAATTAAATTGCGTATATTTATGACTATCGAAAATTAGCTCACGTTTAAGGTATAGAGGGAGAAAGGGAGAGGATGTGCCGATGCTTATTGGTGGTGGGGACGAACATCGAACTTTGAGAAGCATTCCATATTCGTGTGACACGACAAGTCTTTTAACTTTATTGTACGTCTGAAAGTTGTCTTAGAGATGTACTCATAGTAAATTCGAGCGAAGCGTGCATTGCGTATGGTCCATTGCGTCCCTTAAGTGGTGCTTTACTTCGATGTGCGAACATCGTTGTTGTTTAAATCGTGAAAGAGAATTTAACTAACTATACGAATGTACGGTTGTATGAGTCTAGCTAAGTATTTACGAATACACCGTGCTCAAGATTAATATGACATATAGAGTGTAGAGGCAAAACAGCTTCCATGCATTCCGAAGGTGCATAAAAGTAGGAGGACCTTGCTTGGGAAGATCAAAATCCACCTCAGAAAAATTGGTATTAACGTTCATCGTGAATTACACTGTCAATGAAAATTTCAGTGAAAGTGTGTTGTTTATTAAAACTCATAACAGTAGTAGTAACACTCCCTTATAATAATAATAATAAAATAGAAGAATTCTAGTGTCCAATCTCGAGGGATAACGTAGTAGGGGAAGACCTGCCCTACGATGATGTGTCTAACTGGAGAGGGTACTTGAAACAGCTGGGGGTACAACTTTGCCTACCAGTATATAGTGATAGAACAGAGGTCGAGTATGGAATCACACTTGCGCCACTGTTTTACTTGGGCTCACCTCCTCTGCTCTATCGCGCAGAAACTTGGACGTCATTAAAAGCAGATGAGGGAGTCCTTGGTGTTTTCGAATGGAAAGTCCCGCGTGCGGTTATTTTGATACAACGTTTTAATTCGCTTCTTCATGCAGAGCGCTTGTAAAACACAGTTCCGTCCAGCAAAGAACGTCCTCGTTGGAAGAAACGCCCATAAGTACCGAAGGGCCTCAACAAACTTAGTAGACGAAATTCGAAGCAACTGAATGAAGAGAACGTGTTGGCGGAAGAGGCATCTTGGTTGTGACCCAAATGAACTCTGGACTGTAGTGTCAACCTAAAACGAGTAGATGATCACTGATACTTCATCTCGCTTCTTTTTGTGAGAATATTAGCCGCTTATTCAGAAAAACTGATTACCACGTCAGGTCGATTGCACGCTTCCTACAATTCGGTTCTATATGATTTCTTAATTTTGACTATTAGATTTTCTTAAGTGTGAGTCTTTGTACAAAACATTACCCAACTTGTGCATGCTTTCCAGTTGAGATACTACCGCACCATCACGGCGTATTGCTTATATATGTTAAGCATATAAATCGCAATACGCCCTGGAGAACGCGTCCGTACAATTCAACGGACATAGTTAAGAATAGCATAAGTAGATTTAACAATTTGTAAATACTTTAAGTTTTAGTTAGAATAAGTTAGGTTAAGTAAAAACCAGAAAGTCAAGTTACTTTTCTTGACAAACAAAGTAAAAACTAATCTCACATATTTAAGTTAAATTAAGATAGAGTAGGCCGAAAGGCAAAATAAATGTAAAGTAGATTAACTTAGAGCACCCGCGAAGGGTCAGTAAGATAGATATAAAAGAGAAAGCTCACATAGTATAAGCTAGTTTTAAGTATTTTTAGCTAGAATATAAGTAAGGAATTTAAATTGAAATAAAAATACAATAAAAAGTTAAAAAGTTAAAGATACTACCGCACCCAGAAGCAAACTGAAACAAATCTCCCTTTTAGTAGTCTAGTGGAGAAGCCAACACGTACTCAGTTACATCATTCAGATCTCAAAAGTCATCCACTTGTCTTAAAACATCTTCTCGATAAATCTCCAGCAACCACTTGTCCCGGTCCTCAAAAGAAGACCCCCTCACCCGTCCCAGTCAACATGTTTTTGATCGCATCCCAAGTCTACTCATGAGTATGGTAGACACTTCGCCGTAGTCGATGCATGCACCATAAATCACTGGCAACCTTGCTCCTCATTAACAAATCCAACACCACCTCAGTCACCAGGGCCGAAGTGGCACACAGATGTGAATGCCGGCAGTGTCATATTTAAGGCTTCCGTTTCATATAAATGTACCTAGCCGGCTTTTGCATCTCGCAGCCCGTCAGCATACCTCACAGCCACGTCGCATGCTCACTTGTTGCGTCGGTGCATCTTCAATGGAGCGCCCTGTGCAGGTCTTCTCATCGAAGTTGATCCGTCGTCGGTCGTCGGCGGCGGTGCACTGCCTCTAGGGTTGCCGAGTGTATTCACGGTGTGCGATTGCGAAGTCTCAAATGCAGAACTGTTAATTTATTTGCATAAATCATTGCACAAGAATCCGCAGCCGTCTTAGCCATTGTTACTTCAGCGACGTTGTCGACGGCGACTGCCAGCGCTTATGATACAGCATTGAGCAATACATTAGCGCATGTGGGGATGTGGTGTACGAGTATGTACTTTGTGCGCGGCTGACTGACAACAACAGGAACTCTGGCGGAATTACAGAGTTCATTTGCAGATGTAGGCTATTAAGCCGGTCAATTGAGTGTGACTCCAGTAAAGCGGGCAGGTATTGCGTCCATCGGTCTGCAACTGGCGGCGGTAGTGCGTCTTGACATGTCCTCAGGAATTAAGCTAATTACAGTCAATTTGGAAAGGGGCCCAACGCTCTTATTGGCGCAGTCACGAAAGCCGCTTAGAAAGTGAAAGTCGACACATGCTGGCTCGGTGCGATCTCAATTTTGAATCGCATGTGGTGTTATCTGAGATGATGATGGTCCGTAATCGGATTGAGTTACATTTTCTTTTTTGGAGGAGGCAATTAGGGCATGTAAGTGGAGAATTGCATTCTTTGAGAGTGTACTTGAACGTGAGAGCTTTCAATTGACAGATCTGAAATCGAATACATTTCAAGTTGGGGTTTATTTCTTGTTTTGGGTAATGTGTCTTTGAAAACTTCAAATGAATGGTCTAAATAATCCTATTGGATGGAAGTTTGTAGAAAAGGCACTTAACGAGTGGCAGTAACATTTAACAGCTTATGTGTATCAGAAGAGGACTTTGTGTGATTTTTCTAAGACTAAGACTGGGGACTGCGGTTCGTTTTTGTATTTTTTTTTTGTTCTACTACGATGCTTTTTAAACTAAAGGCTGGAAGTCGATAAAAATAAGACAAATGAACTCAAAGATCACTTAGATTTCAACACAGAAGGTATAGAATCTGCCGTAGTCGAAATACGAATAATATTGTATGGGCGGGCGCAATTTGCAATTCCAAATTTTTTTTTTGTAGATTTTCAAAAATTTTACTTTTCAGGATTTAAGAAACTTAAAGGGATTTCCATTAATTCGATATTCCAATTATCAAAGTTGTTAGGGCACAGCTAGAATAAACAATCTATTGGTTTTAAAATTAGCAATTTGTTATAAAAAGATAATCAAGGAAATGTCAACGACTCTTGCAACTAATTTTTGTGAACAGAAGGGAACTGTATAAGCATCTCATTGAGATAACTCTCAAAAACCTAACACTTCTCTTACGACCCTCCCACAAATTAACTCCAACAACCAACAGTCATGTAATTTGACAAATATGTATTTAGATATTTCACGCGCCTAGAGAACCCACCCACAAGATCATTTCATAATTTTCAACGCCCTTTCGACACATATGCTCAGAACCCTAACCGAATTCAATGTGACAACTTAGTTGGCAAACACTTCAAGTAAATTTGACCCCGTTTCATTTCGCCCTCCCTCCACAACTCCTTTCGGTGTATTGTTTCCTAAAGTCCACCGTATTTCTTCTTCTAACCAAGATCGACGACCAAGCCACCAAGCGCACACTTGACATTTAACACGACTCGACACAATCACCAAAGTCTGTAGCAGAAACGGAGGTGGCGGCAAACGAGCACCAAACACTGGAAGAAGGTCAGCAGCACAGCCAAGTTGCCTGAATGACTCTAGACGCGGTAAGGTCTCACAAATGCTCGCACTTTGCCTAAACGAATTTCCACGCCTCTCAAGCAGCACAATGAGAGTCTTTGTCTGAATTAATTTCCATGGTAATGATTAATTTTTTTTTCACTTCTTGATATTAATTAGACAACAATGAGCAATTATTCACTTGCTTGGGTAGAGCGAATGAGCGCGCGCGCTTGCGCAATGTCGAGTCGCATTTTTGGTGAAACAAGATTTCAATGTGCTCGGGTGTTCATAAATTTGGACGATTTTTGCATGCGCCAGTTGGTGGCGTGCTTTTGAAATGTATGAATGTTGGCAGGTATACTGGGAAAAATCACTCAAGGTCCAGGTGTGTTGTTGGTGAGTAGGTACGAACAGCGCAAGACAGGGTTGTTAAATGAAATAAGTTGAAAGTTGATTTTTGTTTCTTTTTATATTAAGGGCTTTAGTAATAGTAAAGTTATTTGAACATACATAGTGTCTTTCTGAAGTTTTTAAAGTTTTGGCCTTACAGAAGCCATTCGGAGGTTAAGTGCGTCAAGTGTCCCAAACTTCAACGTGCTTCGAGTGCTCTTTATTTTGCATTTTAAATGGATATCTAAACAATAGGCGTATGCAGTTAACCGGTCTGTGAATGCAAATAATTTTAGCCGAAGGTTCTTTTTAACGGTTTGAACGAAGGAGTTAATTTCTTTCCTTTCTTAACGTACGCAACATTTTTAAAATGTCAACCCAATTTATGGGTGGAATTCGCCCTGAAATCTTTGCGGTGTGCAATCTTCCTAGCCATCGATTCCTCACTGGATAGTGAATTGACTAATAATTTTATGATTTAGAAGAACAGAAATTATAGTTCAAACAGCCAATTGGAGTCCTTAGGGCACTTTAATTTATCTTCGAAATCGAAATATAAATGTAATATATGCCACATCTGTCTTGACTCCTGCACGATCTCAGGACCTAAAATTCGTAGCTGTCTTCTTCTTTTACTGGCGCTACAGTCCGAGGTGGACCTAGGCCTCAGCCAACATGCCACTCCAGGTAGCGCGATCTCTTACTAGCTTCCTCAAAATCCGCAATCCAAGTTGGTTGAGGTCATTCTCCACTAGTATGCACCATCTCAACCTAGACCGTCCACTGCTGCCTTGTTCCAATTTCTCAGATTCGAAGACTTTACGCGCCGGGGCAGTGACATCCATACAGCATATTAAGGTCGTGGTTGAATTTTCTTCTCCAGGCGCCATCAACGCAAACAGGACCAAAAATCGCACGCAGAACTTTTCTCTCAAAAAGACCAAGGGCGTCCAAGTTTCCGTGCCATATTATAATATCCATCACCTCAAGTATCAAGTATAAGCATTTTATTTAAGAGACAAACCTCAGTTGAAGACACTAAGTTGGTCAAAAAGATTTCACTTTCGCAAGCAACAACTGACAGCAGCACATAGCTGCTAGCGTCATGCAAGAGACATAATTTGGCTCGCCGTACAAAATCAATTAAGTCCAATAAAATAATATCGTTAATATAATTCGCCAGCTTTCAATCTGTGGTGGATTTCTGCTCGCACTGTTGATTATAATGCGAAGATGATTAAGTGCGATCCGCTCGATGCGGATATCGCCCATTGTTGTCGTTTTTTTTGTTTTTCATTCAACTTGCCGGCTTTTTTTGTTTTGCTTGTTCAGCGCGGTGTACAGTTTAATATTTTATTGCTTCTGTTGCAATTTGTAAAATTAAAATTGCCACAATAAACAATCCCAGAGGGAAGCTGCCAACAAGAATGCTTACCGGATGCGATTGCACCGCTCACGGCCAGAGAAGTTGACTTAATTATTAATACGAAGCGGATGCTGCACTGAAATCTTCTGATTATTTTGATCTCTAGTGGAAATTATGTAATTTATGGAATTTAAAACAGAAAAATAGTCCGTATGCACTGCCGCCGCTGGAACGGTGCCCGACACGGGCCCACGATTGGGGGCTGCTGGAGGCATCGGTTAAATGATTTCATTCCCTGTTACAATAACCAACTCTTTAACAAGCTTATCCAGTACGCCGCAAAAAAAGGAGTTCATTGTGGGCTCTTGATTGAATTGGAAACTTTTAACGCTCAAGCGATGCAACAATTTTCACATGTGAACCCGTCCCACCAACGGGCTCGGGCAGGCTGTGTGGAGGGCACTTGGACGCGATTTCCGGGCCAAGTGGACTGCTGAACGAGTTATGATGCATAAATTTCATAATTGCAGCTGGCAGCGTGTGTGTAAATCTTTTGCGTGTACATCGACTTTTTTTAACGCAACGAATGCGGAATCCCTGTAAATGGATATCCTTGGGACTGAAAAAATGTAGCCAGTGTTTGCCTGGTTCAGCATGATGAATTCCACGCACTTTCGTAATGATTGGGTGACACTGAAACGGGAAAAGTGCGGCGAACCGAACACGTTGTTTAAGAAAATCTCTTCAGATTAAAAATGTTTTGAGGACATTTTTAGATTAGTTGCAATAAGCTTGGATGATTGATAGTTTTGTAGATGCTTTTTTATTTATTAAGATCTGATAGAAGGAGCACAACGCATTGACCACGCTCTCCTTTTAAATTCCCCCCGTTGCGGGGAACTAGTCTTTCAGATACTCATGTCATTCATCTAGAATTTCCAGTTGATGTTTCAAAGTTGTTTAGAAAAGCGTTAACGAATAAAAGTGTGACATGAGCTACCATTTCCAATGCAATGTTGGTAGACAATTTTTACTTTTTTACAGTTGAAGTCTACAGTTGGATAATTTGCATGGAAAAGGTTTCGTTTTGAAAACAAAATCAAAAACAAAAAAGAAAAGGAAATTGAAACTATATCTGTACTTTGGAAATTAATATCTCTGAACTCGCTTATATAAATTGTACTCAGGTACAATTTGAAATTAAAGTTTTGCTTAATAATAATAATTGAGTGGCACTACAGCCCACAACGGGCCAGGGCCTAGCTTCTACAACAACTACTCGTGTTGTGCATGCTACTGTTCTTCACGAGTAGAAGGGACCTACAGTTTTTTGCCGATTCCGAACGGCGAGCTGAGAAGCTTTCCATAGACAATTAATACTCTTTGAGTGTTGTCAGCAACTCGAAAGAGGTGGTGCCGTGAAAAAATGCTAGGTGTCCCGCCGGGAATCGAACCCAGACTTTTCTGCGCCGCGGTCGATGCACTTACCACTACGCCACGGCGACCACAAGTTTTGCTTATCTAAATTATTAAATGGAGATTATATCACACTTAGGAAAAAATTTCTTGATGTATATAAAATGGCTAAACCTTCAACTCTCAGAGCAAATATAAGACACAATTGTTCCTCTCATCGTTAATTTAAGACTCAATTGTAAATGATCTCATAAATTAGTCTGATCAACAAAAGAGCCAATTTCAGGTATTTTCTTTGTGTCTTATCTCATGTTTCGTATCATATACACGTATAGATTGGGGTATTTATATACTATTCCCTTTCTTCATGAAGTACGAAGCTATCCTCATTAAATCATTCAGCAACCGCACCTAATTTTCGCTTAAACTCGTAAATTCTGTTGCAAATATGCAGCAAAAAATTATTTTTGTTAATTGTTTCATTCCACACGTGACACACCCTATGGGAATACCGAACAGATAAACTACCTTGGGCTGTGTGAACGTGTGAGTTATTTTTAGCTATCATGGCACTGGTCCGGTGCAAATGAAATCAACATTAAATTAAATATTAGTTAATTTATATTTTTTTTGGCGGTCTCGGAACAATTACTTTGTTTATTACGCTGAAAATAGAGAAGGGTTGGAAATACAGTTAAATTGGGAGCTGGTGCATTTGAACAAATCTGCGAAAGAAAATAAAGAATTAAGTGAACTTTGCGGGTTTCAGAGTTCGTTTTAGTTCCCGCAATTCCTCTAACTGATGGGGTGTGATTGGAATATTCGGTGTGGTTATCAGTCCCCGTCTACTGCTCTTGGGAAATGAAGAAGATTAAGGAAACTATCCCTTTAATACCGTTTTCTTTCTTTTTGAATTTTTAAAAACATTCAGTTCATCCACATGTATGAGTATAGTGTATATACAAGAGTTCCAGCCGGGAGAGTTTGCAACTCCTAGTCATTGGAACAACGAACTAGACAACGCCGCACCCCATCAACAGAAACGACGCAAGAAGGACTTCAACTCAATTGTGCGAAATTGCAGGCAGCTGGTAAAGCAAGTTGGTTGACACCCAGGTGTCACTCTGCCCTGTAGTACCAATTGAAACCTGCATACCAAATATTTCAGTCAAGCATTTGGAAATCACTGAATGATGTAATGCAAAAGTGGGGTAGTAGAAAAATGATTGGGTTTGCAGACGTTTTGTGTAAGAGAAATACAAGCTTTTGAATGTGTTTACGCATTAAAAGGTAACGTAATAATCCAGAAAGAATCTGGGACCAGTTTATGCAATTGTTCTCTCACGAATAAAGTGAGCTTAATATCGACTTCAGAAGGCAAGTCTGAGCAGTTTTCCTAGACAATTCCTGGTACACTTTAGAGTTGTCAGAAACTTAAGGGAAGATCAATTAAAATTCTAACCTTAACCACAAAGGCTGAAAATGTCTTTAAACCATCAGTTTCTGGTACTTTTTTCCAATTAATTTAAAGTAAACTATTTCTCAAATCTGCTTAAGTAACTAAGTGCCTTAGTAACACTGAAGACTCCTGGCATGCCCACGCTTGGAGTCACATGTTCAGTCCCATACATCACGCTGCCTAAACTGACAACTGCTGAGGACATACACAAATCATAAAGAAATCGGTCGCAATCAATTTTAACACAGATTCCTTTGTGTATGTCGAACAAGCAAAAGCACCGCCAGAGCCATTGAACAGAGATCCCTCCCTCCGGTGAAACAAGAAAACGCTGAACGTCGAAACAGTACAGGTTTGGCACCCCATGAGCTCAAAATTGCCGCCCTCAGCTGCAATTTGTGTCTGATTTGAGCGGGTTTTGAAAGCTAAGCAATTTTCTTTAAGCACCTCGCTTCCCCAAAGCAAGGCAAGCAAAAAACAAAAAAAGCCAACAAGCAAAGTCCTGCTGATTGTGTAGTTTGCTCCGCAAAAATCACTCTCGACCGAATGACTTTAGCGGGCAGAGGCCAGGAGTTGGTCTCCCCCGTCTCAGGGTGGTTATGACTGCAGTCCACACTAGACGAGCAGCAATGAATTCCGGCTGCCTAACAATACCGGTCGACAAAATCGTACCACCACCGCCACGTCGCGACGTCACGCATGCACAGCTAAAGGAGTGAGTGTGAGTAAAACTGAAGTGCCGCAGAGGTTTCTTAATTTTCTGGGCGGTGCATGGTGAATTAAATCAAAATTCCAACATCAAGGAGGCTGTTGATTTGAATCGAACTGAAAAGCCCCTCGGGGCAGCTAGGCTGGGAATTGTCCCACCCGTCGGCCAGACGTTCGCACCGAAGAGGCAGACATTGGTGGGCCTGAAAGCCAATATGCAGAGTTTATGAGCTGAATCTGGCTGCTGGAACAAGTTAATTTTGGTAATGCAGGCAACATTGGGACTAGCAGCGCCCCGGGAACACTGACGCTCGTCGGTGGGCTATTCGAAATATTTTTACGCAAACTCAAACAGATGGCTGAGACTTTGGAATAAATTAGGCATTTTGTGAGCGTAATTCTGGCAGGTGGCTTTGTCGTGACTTCTGTTAGAAATATGGTGGGGACGTCTATACTCGGGGAATGTACATCGAATGTGGTATTGAGGGATTTGAAGTGAAGGGAAATGGGACAAGTGCTCACAATGAATCTTTACTTTCACCAACTGAAGCTAACTTATGTCTGCACTGTGAACCCGAAATTCGTCTCATTGTGGGTGTTCAATCCGCAAACAGCGCCCACGGTCAGTAATCTTGTTGTTCTCACATCACTGCCATTATACCCGACCTGCCTTCACATTCAACTCTTTGACGTTTGACCTTATGAGGCTAATCAATGCCGATTAAGACCCATTTCAAGGTACCTCCCTCCGCCACTCCACATCACGACGCCGTTGATTTGAAAATCCCACGTATCGCTGTTGACCACGATTGTGGAACGTTTACAAGCCAAATCACAACCTAACAATGAGTTCCATTGTTTCCTTTAATTAACGCTAGTCCCAACGCAGTGTTCTTTGTGTCAATCACACAAAGAATTTTCGTGGTCACTCCGGCGATGCCCAACGGACCTGACAATTAATGAGCTCTTTAGCGAGTTGCTCGATGCCACATCAACTCTGAGCACAGCACACAGCTGGTTATGCAACACCGTTGGAGATGTGCTTCTTCTCGTGTGACAGTGATGGCGGGGCATTATTAATGGCGGCGAGACTAGATCCCATGTAGGAGTAAAATTAATCCTGCTGGCCACAGACGACGACGGAAGGATTACTTCCGCATCCTTCCGTAACTTTCCACGTGAAGGCTCCGTGCGCACAATGTAACACAACTGTTGCACGTCGTGCGAGGGGACTTCTCATTGAGAATCGCAATCGCGTGGAGGTCGTCCGTCCTCCTCCTGGCTTTGCGGGCTCCCATGCATGCGGAAAGATTGCCAGCAACTAGTGTCTGCAAATCGAGGAGCAGGAAGTATACATTTTTAACTCGTATCCGGGCGCCGCTGTATGGTTCATGTGCGGCGATGACTTGTAATGCCACGAATTATGTACGTGCTGCCAAATCGTCTGTGTTATTGCCGTACCCTTACATGGTGGTGGGGTGCAGTCTTGACTGCGGGGGAGATGGGCTGCGCTCTTGTGTAAGCAGCTGGTGGGCTTGGTATTCAATTTTTCACCCGATTTAACTGGCGGATCCGCCTAAGAGACAAATGAGTGCGATTAGCTCTCAAGATTGACGGCCGGAGTTGCTTCATGGGTTACCCTCCAGCCACTGCTGTCGTGATTTATGAGCGGAGACTCGGTTGAACAGCGGCGCGCTGGTAATCTGAAACAAGAAACATCCCACAAACGGGCAATCATTAGAGACGCTGCCTTCTGTTCGCCTGCGGATCTTGTGAATGTTATCAGAATCGAATCCAAGGTTAATTACCAGCAAACTCAACGGGCACGACTTGTTTGAGAGATCGACGTTGCGCGGTCTTGTTTGGTGTGCCGAAGACACGACTCTAAGACGGGTTGATGAAACTCTGAGAACTGCCAGGAGGCTGGAAATTTAGATAAGGACACTCATTGCGGCTTTGTTCTGTCAGAGGGTGATGGCGAAATCGAACGTCAAATTGAATAATCGATTTGACGGGAGTGGGCAGATGTTAAAATCAGTGTCGTATGCAATTGCGGGCAGAGGTACCTGGGAGTTTGTGAACGCTGATTTGTTAGGTAAAGCGGCAGATAGCATGAATGGGAAGGGCGCAGTCATGATCTGATATGACTTTGCAGAAAAATAATCATGATACGATTGTAGTTTTGAATTTCTGAAACCGTAACTGGTCTATCTATTCTACTCTTTGTGATGGATCTTTTTTTCAAAATTTTATATTATATTGGTTTGAAATGCAAAATATGTATGAAACATAATATCATCGAAAATGCGGTCTCATTAAAATTGTTGGATTTTGTACGACTCGCATTCAGTAATAAAAAAAATCAGCTATTTCAAGAAATGAAAAAACCCTGCTCCACATCAAGAAGCCAAATTGCACAGACTACGGAGTCTGGTTCACATCAGACGGATGTTTTCCTGATGAAAATGTGCGTAATTTTTAAACGTCGCTTTGTTGGATTTTGTGTTGTCATTTTGGTTATAAATTATCTTGCTCGTAGAGCCACTTTTAGGGTCTTGTTTAAAAAATTGAAAAATGTTTTAAAAGCTTACGTCATGAACGGGAACAAGTGATATGTGTGAACAATATCGCCCAGCGTTTCTCCGAAGAAACACAAGTCCTCTGCCATCTAACAAAGTTTACCGCTTCTAAACTTTTATTCAGATGGATCCAAATAGATATAATTACCGTAAGCTTTACTAATGTATGTGTAGGATAGGCTTAAAACTAGGTATCATCACATCAAGATAGCTTTTGGCATGATTTTTTTTTTTTTGGGTGGACTTTCGGCAGTGATCAAGAACTGCTCCGTCCGACGAGCATAGCTAAGCAACCGCCGATTTCTCTATTAACATTAGAATATATAAGCCATTGTCACAAGAGAAGCTGCTAATAGGTGTTGTTCCAGTCAAACCTGCCATATACACACCTATACCTTCCCGTTGTAGTATATCCTAGGCGAGGTTCGCGCCAACTTATTCCAATTCAAAAATGTTGCTGCGAAGCAGCTACGATTCGTAAATAGAAATTATCTTCTTCGACTTTAGACTTATCTAAATGTTTGTGCAATATAAAGTTTTTAAGTAATCGAAACAAAGCGATTTAATCGACATGTTCTATTATATGTGTTCCAGTTTGCACAAGATTGATGGAATCAAATCTGCGAATAATTTACTGATCAAAAATAAGAACTACTGAGCTATCTGGGTTGCGTTTTTGCATAATCGAAGAGAAACTTAAAATAGAATAAGACACACAGAAACACAACGCTCTTCCAATCTTCCATCGTCCATTCCATTGCTCAACATTTTTTAGGATCTTCTTTTGTGTTATCTCACAACGCCTCTGTTTTTTTCTTTATTCATTAATTTCATTCCAAAACGCTTTCCTCTTATGTCTTTTATCATTGAGGAATGAAGTTTGAGGAAATGGGACACATGAGGACACCACAATTTTGGTCAAAAACTTTTGTGTGAGCCGAGCTTTAGTTGTGTACGAACAACCATTTGCCCGATGGTCTCTTTCGATATAAGCTTTCCTTGAATTTCGCTGAACTGAACTCAATGTTACCCAACATGAGCTTCAAAATTTCTTCAAGGGTCCGTTGTCCGCGCTGGATTCTAACATTTTCATCGTTCCAGCCGTGGATGGAAAATTGGCATTTCACAATATTTGAAACGGGAAAACCACTCAAACCACTCAATAACTTGAGTTTGAGTGAGTGTCGCAATCATTTTTGCCTTCGCACAAAAGTGTAAAACTCTTTCCATTTTTTTTTTAAATTTACTTTGCCTCCACGACAGTGGTCAGTTCAAAGAATTCTTTCAAACCTTTCATCACTTATCAAACTACAATTGCCTGTCAACTTCGCTACACCTATTCAAAAGATATACGTAATTTTGGAATCGTGCAGCGGGAAAAAAACGATATCAATCAGCGCACGATTCCACGTTTCTCTCTATCGCCTCTCTATGAACTGACACTCTCCGAACGATTCAAAAACAAGTTTAATTCAAAGTGATCCTCGCCTTTGCCTCCGTGCGTTCATATCGAGGCAGGGTAACCGCTCATACGACTCGATCCCGACTATCGTTTCGAATCCAATTCAACGCCTTGTCCTCTCGCCTATCAGTGTGTTACGCAGATCGGAGAATGCAAAATGCCGCGGTTTTGGGTGACAATTACGCTCGTGCAGGTGAGAGGCGGGCCAACAGTCGGGACAGTTTTGAATAATTGCTGATCGAGTCTAACCGGTATCGGCGGCAGGATGCGATTGAATTGTTTCTTTCTGGCTGCAGAAAAACATCGATGGAACTTGGGTTGGGTGCAATGCATGAAGGGGCGGTTAGTATAGAGAAGGAATTAAGCAAGTTGGCAGCTACATTCTCAACATAGAAAACCATCTATTCACAATCCAGAGAGAAGATATTTTTTTAGAGAGATGCAGGCACAGTTCGGAAAAAGCACTGCCCGTACGAACTCGTTAGCCAAAGCACCAATAGCGTTGGATTTCCACTACGCACCTAATCGTGTGCCACACACAAACAGTCTTACACCCATGTATCGGTTATTTTCATCCAATTTGGCTGCGCTGTCCATAGCACTAGGCACAGTACATCAGAGCACGCCTTGTCTCAGCGGTTAAGTGCGCCTATCGTCGATATCGATAGCCAACATCTTGATTACTTCCTCGGCTCGCATTACCGCCGCGCAACACGCTCGAGAGGCCTCCGATTTGTTTGACTTAAATGGAACTTGGATCTCTAGTGGTTTCAAGTGGAACTCAAATATCGCAAAATCTCAAAGAGATACGATACGACTAACATTGGCATTCAACGATGAACCTTTGTTGTGTCGAAGCGATAACCACGCACCGAGATGCCCTTGAATGGTGGGCATTGTGGTCTCGAAATTAGGACTCCCCCTCATGCAGGTGATACGGCACTTGAGTGGAGAGTAAATAGTATATTTTCAGCTGCTTGATTGTACATTTTTGGATCGTTTTGCAAACCGCGCGCATTCATACTCACGCCACCGCGGTGCACCAACAATCCATTGTGGTGGAGCGACAAGTGTGACAGCGCATGATGTAATAACCAGGCTCTTTACCTTCAACCACCGCCGCAGCAACGCCTGTCTCTCGCCGAGGGAGATTTTAAACGTAAAATTCATCCAAAAGCCGGTGACGAGCGACAGTTTCCTTAAAAGCGTGCCGTAACAAGCAGTAGTCGGTGCAAGGTGGCCCACTTAGTGGGTTTCTGTTGAAAAATCGAAAAAAAAATTTGCTTACTCCACCTGTTTGTAGTTGCCTGCTACAAGCGTTGCGTCCCTGACCTTCGCCTTGTTCCTCATTTCGTTTTGCATGAAATTTTCATAATTGCGCTTTCGAGATCCCAGATTCTATCTGAGGGGCTTGTGAGTGCGTTTTGCGATACAATTTATGAAAGACAAACAAAAATCGTTTTATTTTGGCTCTGGCTGTGGAGCGTTCTACATGGTTTTCAGGAAGTTACCAAGTGCTTTGAGTTATCGCACTTGAGAGTTTATAAACACGGTGCCGGACAATGGTAGATGACGTCGTGTGTCTAATGAAATCAAAACATTCTGAGAGACATTTGCTTAAGTGGATCTGGTATCTAAATAATAACACTCAGGCGGGGAGGTAGAAACATCAAGGTCCGGCATCGGCAGTCTGATGTGACGGTTTGACTGATGTCTTAGGGGAAACATTTCACATTTTGTGAAGGTTTTGAAGTTGATGACTTGACATTTCCCGAAGTTAAGAGGAATATTTTGTTTCTTTCAAATGTGATGAAGTGCCAAAATTTTCATTTCAGGGTTGTGATTGGTTAGCGCCAGTGAACACACGTTCTTGCAGACATTTCTAATCCAACTTGGGGGAGTTGAATTGAAACTTTTTTAAGTCGATTGCTAACTTTGCCAGTAAATACACCCGTTTATGGTTAGGGGGACTTTAAGTCTAGAGAAGCAATTACATATAGTGGCTGTGCAGAATAATTCTGTACACTTTGCTGGATGCATACTGAACATGTCGCTGGGGCATCATTCAATTACCAACACCTCCTAAATCTGATATAGGGAATATGATCCTTTGCCAGTCCGCTGACCTCATGAAAGAGCCTTGCTCCCAAATGAATTAACCGTCGTTTCACTAATTTTATTTCATCTTTGTCCCTAACACTCCGTTAGAGAATAATGAGGTATTTGGTTCTGCTTAAGTCGTACTTACGCCAAAAGCAATGGGATACGATGCAGATAGAGTGGCCTGCCACCGTTTTTGTGATAAAGACACTAATACCTGCTTCATAAATTTTTTGACTGACCAAATGGGATGATATTTTCAGAAGATTTTGTTTTTAAGCTTAAACCGGTGTGTGACATTCTCTCTGATTTTTCATTTCTATTAATGCCAGAGTCTACAGGACAGCAAAGGATCATTTTGTGGCGTTTCCAGAGTTTAAGCTCTGTTATGCAGTCTCTGCAAACTTGGAGTTAACAAGATGGTATATAAAAGCCGTCAAGGCTTTTTGTACATAAGGTGAGTTTTGTTAGAAACGTCCATCACAATTTGGGAGGATTTCTGTTTGAAAGATACTGGAAAAGTTAGTTTGGCGATGGGGCATTCTTTGTTCTTAGTGTCTCGCAGAAAACTCCAGCTCCCGTTGCGTTTCCTCTCAGCTTCCATCCGTTTTTTCATAAGTCCATCAGTAAAGATGCGGGTGCCCTTGCAGAAATCCGGCTTTTTCAATTCTATCTGTTTCCGACAAGTGCGTCTCTTCCAAGAACTTTGGTTTTGACCGCTATCAGAGTCATTTTATTAAATTTTTTGTGAAATTTGCTTAAAGCCCTGGTCGCAATAAGCTGAATGACTGCTGACATGTGTACACTGATTGTAAAAGGTTGTATATGTGCCAGAGAAAATACAGAGTCGTCAGAATATGTCTATCTAGTTGTTCATGGTTAATTTATACTGATGTTGGTTCACACCGCCTCCAGTTTGCATTACGTCTGTAGAAAAATTCTCTACAATCTTAAGGGTGTTTTTCAAGACAACCAAGCATTACTTACCTTATTCGCTCCAGAAAATATTTTCGACGTCTATAAGATTGGTTTCCTTCGGCTATTGCCGTATTTTGGCTCCCTGTTGATTTTTTACATTTTACAAATGATTTTGCTTCACACATGTATTTTAAACTTTTTTTTCACTTTACAGATTGTCGTGAGACAGTGCGATCCAAGCGAGCAAAGAGACCTCGTGCCCCAGAGCCAGTTAATTTTGAACCAGAACCACAGCAAGATTTAGAAAATGAAGATAATACATCACAGGAGAAAGATGTCCCGACGATACCAACGAATTTTCTGAGTCCCTCCGTTAGGGAATATTTGGAATTAGGAAAATCAATACCCGGTAAGATTCCAGGGTTCCAACTGGGTTTGTATCTCGCAGCACGTTCGGAGTGATTGGTTAGAGTTCTGAAGTCCAAAATTCACCTGCACGGCCGACTATCAAGAGTATTTTATGCGACTCTGTTCGCCAGTTTCTAGCGTCTCAAGTTCATATTTCAAAGACAAATATGCTAAATTCTTCGAGTGTAGAAACACTACATCTCTCACAGTACCAGAAAGGAATAAATTGTATAACTAGGTTTGTCGCCTTAGTGTTGACTTACACTAAATGATTTTTATAAAATTAACTGACTTCATGTGCTCTTAAAACTCACATAGTCACCAGCAGTCAAAATGCAGAAGGGTATAGAGAAAAAAACAATGGATCCCAATTTTAGTCCGCATCCACCACTCTCCGAACTCAAATGAATTTATGCCCATTCTATTCGTTCCAATCAACTGCAAACATACTTGTGCCTCTGACTACACACCGCCACGCCACAGCCTCGAGCCGTTCAATTTGTGTCAAAATTAGTACCGCTCTCTAGCATTTTTTGCTCTCTTTCCCATTGTGGCTTATTCCCACCATTCTGCCCCCAGGCCGAATGTCCGAGTGCAAACTAATAGAATACTCTCTGGCAGTGCTCCGCCGTTCGATGGTGCACTTATAAAAATCGTAAAAAGGCTTCGATTCCATTTGCGATCCCATGCAGTAAATCAGGAGTGGTTGCCCGTTTGTTCTGGCCACACCCGCTCGGCAGGGTATTTGTTAAATATATTGATTGAGACAAACGACACGGTTTAGCTCGCTGTACCGCTGGAGGAGCACTGTGTGCTTGAAATGAGTGCGCATCTGGTCTTAACACAAAATAATTGCATTTCCACTTGCATGTCCTAAATAATCATTTTATCCCATTTCCTTGCAGGTCGACCAGGAACGGATTACCCCATACTCTCGGCGATACCCTATACCAATTTCTATTGTGATGAGCAACCGTACCCGGGCTTTTTCGCCGACATGGAAACAAGATGTCAAGGTGCAGTCGCAAACACTCGCTCCACAAATCGAGATTTTTTTTGCCCATTTCGCAACCAATTTTTCTCCAATTTTGAATTTTTCTTTCTGTGTTTTTTGTTTAAGGTTGGCACTACTGTGACATCGACGGACGACAGGCGAGCTTCCTCTGCCCGAATGGGACGCAATTCTCTCAGGCGGTGTTCGTGTGCGACTGGTGGTTCAATGTTCGCTGCGACCTATCGCCCCGACTTTACGCCATCAACGCCAGGCTCTATCAGCGACCGAAGGTTAATCCAACCCGCCCTCATCGTATCATCACGAAGCAACTGGTCGATGATATTTTCAATAAATAATTGAACTCGGCACGAGGACACCACCAACACAGCACACATCAGACGAAGCAGAAAAAATATTCATCAAATTGAAGATTGGAGGCACTCTGTAACGTACTTCCGTTAGGGATGAGAAGAAGGTTTCTAGAGTTAGACGTAGCTATGCTTTGACATTCAAGGCAATCCTTCTAGTTAAGGACTTTGGAAAGTAGACACACACACACAAACACACTCCAGCACACACATTATCGCGGTCAACATGAGAGATCTCAAAGTCTCATTTTTCTTGCAATTTTTTGTTTCTTCTAACTTAACGAAAATTTAACGAATTTGTGAACAGAGCTTGTTTAGTTTGTACATTTCCTGTATATCATTATTTTGTCTAAGAAAAATAAATGAAATCCCTTTTAGATTAGTGGTGGTTTTATTTTTTTTTCGTCCAAATTAACGGCACAATCAGAATTGCCAATTTAATTTACAGCAATAAAGGGTAAAATTGTCGTGAATGTCGAATTTAAATATTTGAACATCTTTCGAGAGAAAATATTAGAAAATATTTCGTGAAAAAATAAGATTGGATGCAAATGGGGTCTTTAACCACGGATGATGCACTGGTTTTGCTCTGCAGTATTTTGGCAGACGTTGCTTTACAGCAACGCAGTCCAGACTTCGTCCTCCAACGAACCATTCTCACTCTTTCCCAACTAATATTTGAAAAAGAGTTATCAAGCAACATACGAGAAAGGTCGAACTTGGACTTTTGTCAAAGATTTGGGAGTTGGCTTGTGCTCCAGTCCTAAATCTTCGTCCCTCCATTCATTTTCCTCCATCATTTACCCTTTTCCAGACAGAGATTATAAATATCAAAGAGACAGTCATGGATGAGGGACACAAGGCAGCCATGCTGCAATAACATCTCTTGGAGTACACAACTGCCATTCAAACACCCCCTTCACTGAACGAAATAGTTAAGTACTTCAACTAGGGGAATTTCGAGGCTGATAAGCTTGTCAGGCGCGGTACCGAAACCTCTATATTACCAGGTCCAAAATTTGGGGACTGGGTGACTTGTATCCCGCGGATAACAAAAGGAATGTTAGCCTTCAAAGCGTCAGTTGTAATAAGCTTATATCTGACGACCTAAGACTATTTATCCTGGATTGGAAAACGTGAAACAAAGTGCTCACCATTTAACAAGCTGCATGCCTTGTAACGCTACCTTGTTGAAACCAGAACTCACTGAGACAATGTGCTTGAATTTTGGAAAGCACATGACGCAATAACGGTTACCATTCTGAATCAAATGCACTCTCAGTTACAGCTTCTACAGTTTCTTCACGTACAAGGTGTGGTCTATACGGTCAGTTTCAAGAAATATATGTACATCTTTATACACAATAAAAATATTTCATAAAAAAAGCACACAATTTCGTCGCTGACTCGGAAGTAATCTTAACAAAGCAAACTTATTTTTTGATCATAACTCATTTTCAAGAGAAAGAATTCAGAAGTTATGCAATCTACTGGGACCTACATCAACCTATGTACATATGACGGTTTTCTACACTCAAACGAATTAACAAATCAGACTCATGAACCCGTTTCTTAAAGGCCAACAAAATTCATATCAATAAATTGTTCACAACTGCATCTCCCACCCATGCAACCATGCTACTTCGTTAGGATTGCATTTAAAGTATTTATTTTCCGCGATAATTGTCCCTCAAATGCTGTAGACACCTACCTACCGTCGTTGAACTTGAAAACGAATGCATAAATTTGAATAATCACTCTTCAGGTGGATAGTCATTGTTGGTCATAAGACCCCAGTGACTCATTTAACGGCAAGGGTGGAGACTTCAGATTTCATTGAAGTTATTGTCAATTTATCGCTGATAAATGGTAAATAATCAAAGTTAAACAGTGGCTGAGTAGTCTAGACCAAGTCTGATGATAGAATAATACTTCAGACAACTTCAATTATATAACTGTTACAGTTGTACTTCTGTAGACAGGCAAATTTGTGCTCTTATGTCAAGAATTTTTTATGATAATGTTAAGTTTATGGCGATGATATTTACACATTCTTTAACCTTATATATGGAACATTATATGTTGGTTAACTAACATTCGTGTATTATTTTGACTTGATGTGACGAGTTGGATTTTACACTATCGCAACAAGAAAAATATATGAGAAAAATTTCTACTGCAAGTTCTTTATTATTTCAAATTGTTTATGGTTTCGTTTTCACAATCGAAACTTTATATTTGGTATATATGTATGTACATATGCATATCTCTTTGTTCTACTGGAAATGTCACCATTTATAAAACGATTTGCATGCAATTTCGGGATTAAATGTATTTCACCTGGCAAGCAATGTTTAAATATGATGGCCTGGTATGTACAATGGCCTAAAATATATAAATATACATTTTTAAATTTTAAATTGTTTTTCCTTGTCGAATTTAACATATTGCTGTCAAGTGACTTGTAGTTAAGCAGATATTTGTATCAAATGCTGCGAACGAAACCCTAATTGTGTCAGATTTGCTCACACTTCCTCAGTTTTTTTTTACAGAAATTAGTTTGTTATTTGACGATATGCTTAATATTGGATGAGTTCGTATTTAAGTTATAAATATAGTACTGACATGTGCGATGCAGGAGTCGTTTCGCATACACCAACCGACTTCCAGTACATTTTCTGATTCGAGCTAATACATTTTCTGCTTTTTAAGCAAGGCAGTCTATGGAAGAAATCTAACGCCTTTACAATGGTGCAAATTCCGCACTTTAATGCTATTGACATTGACATCGCAGGAGAAGAACGCTGATATCCTTGAGAATGCTCGTTAAAATGTCGGAGAGCTCTCAGATTTTTTGCATAAACGAATCTATTTCAAAGCGCGTGTTTGGAATAGAGGTCAAACATACCCCTTACGACAACACTAGTCCTGATGGGGCATAAGTCGTAAATCCTCCAGCAGATGGAATGGGATGTCATAAAGCATACACCATATTCGTTCGACCCCGCAATAACGATTTACCATCCCTTCCTTAACCCATGTCGACTCATATGACAGGTGTCAGCTTAAACAGTGATGAAGAAAATCTTACTCAAAAACTTCTTCCATACGAGAACGGGGCAATTTTAGTGGAAAGGCATTGATTAATTGTACAAGGTTGGAAGGAGATCGTACATTGCAAGTAAGCTACACACTTACTCACTCACCAACCCTTATTGGTTGGGAAAAATAGGGAAACGTTAAAATATACACGACACTAGGCTTAGCCCCTACTGAATTTAAGCATGCTTGCTGTTTTCCCACAAGTGGAGGAGATTCTTATTTTGATCTAATTCGAACAGTGAAGTTTTACGGCGTTTTTCATTACGGCTGCATTAAACAAAATGTGAAGAAAACAGGCAGACAGATATGCGATATGCGACAGATAAACGGCTCATTAACTTTAATGATTTTAAAGCAAGCACCAGTTCACAATAAATTTAAACAGATTTATAGAAAAAATGTGTAAGACATCTCCCCAAAAATTTAATTTCAACACCCACGAAAATGTAAAAAACAAAATAAAGGCGACATCAAAGCAAAAAACAACTAAAAGCTAGGCGCTCATAAATGCGCTCCTAAAATCACCCACACCTCTCCTTAGATTTTCGCCGCTAAGCAGTGTAGCACCCAAAAGCAAGCAACAAAGACTAAAGTATCAACCGCACGTCGTGCTTGCTCAAGTGGAAGCATTTCAGAAAAAGAAACACGAAAATCAACCGCAAGAGCTACGAACGCACCAAAATGTCAAAAGCCAATTTCATTCAACTACTGCCAGGTGGCTCAATGGTCTAGGGGTATGATTCTCGCTTTGGGTGCGAGAGGTCCCGGGTTCAAATCCCGGTTGAGCCCATTCTTTTTTCTCTTTTTTGTTCACCTTTCTTCTACAACAGTCAACCAACACACAAAAAACGGAAATTTAATTCAACCAATTTGTCGGAGCGACTTACAGGATGTACCGGCAACAAAAGCCAACCAAATCCTCTTTACAAACGCTGAATCAACACAAAGTTATGATGACCGTTAATCTGGCAAACAAACGGAGCTTGGCACCTCCATGCACTCGGCCACGCGAAAAAATCCGACGGCGAACTCAGCAGATTGAAACGAAGTAATGAACACAACACCGGAGTCGCCGCCATGAGACGTTAAGCAAAGACAAACACTGTCAGGACTCCTGCAACGGCACCTCGACTCCTCAATACTACCGGTGACTGCACAGTGTCTCGCCACCGCTCACGGTGTCCAAATTACCATCGTATATGTCAATGAAAGTAAAAAAGATCCAACACGTCGCACCGTCAACACAAAGGAGGTCGACCGGAGGACTCCAGGTGGACCACACCGAAACACAATGCCCTTCAGAGGAGAACGCCAGCAAAATTCTTTTGAAAGTAATTCCTCGTTAGTGTGGTAGAAGTGCACGGACGGCGGTCACCAGCACGGAACACCGGCTCCGTGGGTAATTCCCACCGCCGCTGGCAGACAAAATAAATAATAAAAAGTCCACAAGCTGGTAATGAATGTCAATGTTTACATGGTAAGTGATTTAATATTCTATCGCTGGCCATTGTCGGGCCTCTAACGAGATAATCAAGTCCGACAGAAGATGCCCGGTTGCGGTCGGTCGGGCTTTGGGTGGTTTGCTGCACGTTCCCATGCAGACTGCGCGAATGTGCATGAGTGGGTCGGGAAAGTGGTTGAAGTGACTGATGAAGTGATTTGTCCAGAGATTGTCCGTTTGTAAGCGCTCACTCAGCGCTCGCAGGTGGGTCTCAGGGGGGGCAGAAAAGGAAAGTTGTCATTCATTAGGAGGAGTACTGATGATATATGCGTGGCGATGTCTTCTTCGTGGGATAGGGAAATTAAGCTTTTTTTGTGGTTTGTCCTTGTTTTGGATTTATTTTCAGTCGAATGGGGAAGTTCTGGAGCTTTGAATTTGAGTCACGATTTGAATGAACTGTCTGTTGTGCCAATTACTAAGGACAAGCAGACGAAATTTGTTGACTGAAGGGATGAAGTAAGGAAGTGAGACCAAAATTTGAATCGAATTGAAGGTACTGAGCAGATCGTGAGAGCTTTGCTTTCTTCTGAAAAACGGAGAACTGATAGTCATGCAAACAGTTCGGATTTTACAGGTTTGATGATGCATGACAAAAAAAAAAATTCTGGAATGTGGAAAGCACGCAATTCCAAAGATAGAAAGGAAATCTGAAATTTGGAAAACACGCTATTCCAAAGTCGCTACAACAAGGCTGGTTTTTGAATTGTTAAAGATTTCTCTTCCTATGCAGAACTAATGAAGATCTTGTGTGCTTTCATGCTTCCAAAATTAGATATATAGATAGCATCGCTGTTTTCAAAAATGAGTGTGTTCCTGCAAAAATTTCTTGTGAATATTCTTTACGGACATCACCTTTATTGACCATATATACAGGGGCACCGTCCTATCTGTCAGTTAACGCGAGAAAAAAAAATGACTGTATGTATCATTGCATTCATTCGACGAGAGCAACTAATGAATATGATCTGGATACAGCTCTCCGCCGAACCCGGAAGAATGAAACAAATAAATCGCACCAACAGCCACAAGGGCGCACAAAGCACCGGCCCACTTTCTTTTATTCTTAATTTATTTAACCCCTTTTCCCCACTGCACCACCACCAGCAATCACAAACAGATCACACGATGACGACGAGGAGAAACGAAGGGAAATAACAAAATGCAAAACGTCCCAGGATAGAAATCACATAAAAAGGACGACGCGACGGTGGCAGACTGCAACCAGATGCAAAAAAAAAATAATGCCAGTCAAATTCTGTTCTATACATTTCCTGCACGGATTGGGGGTTTGTTTTCAATTACGCACGCGATACAGTTTTTCCGCTATGCCCCCACCCCCCCACAACACAAATACAAACTACCCTAGCCACCGCCAACCGCCGCCGACGACAATGATAGTGACGTGAGTTGCCTCCACCAGCCAGCATGCTTTGTGGTAACCGTCAGGACAGGTCGGGTGGTGCACGTGCAAATAGCCTTTATCCGGCAAATCATACAATTTCGCACACAAAGTGCATTCACTTTTCCATCCCTCCGCATTTAATGTTTTCTCGGCGGCAAAAAAAGGCCACTTGGTCTACAGAAACAAATTAAATTCCCCCCGCACAGCCCGACAGGTGCACGACGAAAGTAAAAATGTAAAACGAGCTGAAAAGAACTGCAAAAACAACAGGAACATAAAAATCATTAACCACCATAATCCTTTAGTAAAAATATTAAATTGTTATAAAAGTGTTGCATAACCAGGACACAGCGGGATGAGGATGCGAGACTTCAATGTGAAACGACGAGTTCGTCTCGAAAAATGCTTAACGATTGTCCGCTGTCGTGGTCAGTGAATGAATGACTGATGGTTACGGACTACGGTTGGTCGGCAGATAATTTACTGACCATTACGAGGAATATCCTTTGACGTCAAACCTGGAAGAGAGGTGGCGGATGCCACGTGTGTGTTAATGTGAGAGAACAACTAAGGAAGAGACACGTTTTTAACTGATACATACATATGGTCAGGGCGTTAGTGAACTAGTAGACAAATCATCGTTTTGAATAAAATCCTCTAGAAAATGGGGTTTCTTATGTTTTTCTTGTTTCTAGCAAAACGGGGTTTCTAGTGCAGGTTTGAGTTTTCAACAAAAGTTCACGTGTCGGTCGAAAAAGAAATTGTCAAATGTCTAATGGTATAAAAAAAACACGATGAAGCAGAGAGAGTCTATGGCGTAAGAGACAAAAACATTCTGCTTTTAACTTAGTTCCGACTTCGAATGATGATATTTTTAAAAGTTTTCTAGATACGCTCTGGGTGTGTAACTCGAGAAATGTGGTGACGTGTAACGAGTAGCGCGATACGATTCCAGGATTTTATTTAAAAGTCTACGTACTTGTGCAAAACATAATCTATATCCCGAATTACGTGTTTGTGGTATCTCTTTCCTGCAAGAAGCCACAATCAATGATTATTCAGTGACCAACTGTGTAAGTTGCAAGAAAACAATTCACCTTTAGTCGATGTCAAACTTTTGGATAAGGTCTCTGAAATGTAACTAAGCAACACAGTTGAAGCATTACCTTGAGTTCTAGAGTTGTGTCTTAAGTTCTCTGTTAATTCAACAAAACAAAAAGAAAAGACAGATTCGCCTCAAATTTCTGTTTTATGGCGTTTAATGAAAGTCTATTTAAAGTCTATACAAAGAAACTAATTTGATGACAGTGCACAAGGGGCGAGAGTCTAGCTTTCTCAACGGCCGCTCATGTTGTGTACCATTTTTCCTACACGAGTGGATGCGAGCAACAGTCCTTGAACGAACAAATTTGAGAAAATTCCAAGAGGTGGAAAGTAGGAGAGATGGGTATCCGAAGTAAGACCTCCCACGCTTTAGCCCACAGACTTACTAGCTCCGAATGTATGCATCATACATTACAAAATGTCAATATAGATATCATAAGCGTTGCGCTGAAGTACCTACCATCAAATAATAAAATATGTTTGACATTTCAATTACGTCAGCAAACCTAAAAATTCAACTAAAGCCAACTATGGGTGAAATCACAGAGTTGCCAACCCAATGGATTACAGCTATACTGCGTAATTAAAGAGTCAAGAGCAAACAGGACAGAAGCAGTACCGTTGGCATAATATACTTTTATATATACACATGCGAGTCAAACTAACTTTATCCCTCTCAATATAGTCTTCCTGGATGAAACCAAGGTTTTTTTTAAATCATTTCTCTTTTCCTCCTATATACTTTTATTCCTTCTTCGCGGTCTGTTGATGTTGTCTTTGGCCTTTCTTCAACGCAACCCTTTTTGAAGATTTTGTGTCACTCATAAGATTTAGTTTTCCAAAGACCTTGCTGATGGAAGACCTTCTCTAACATTTTTAATGTTCGGGCAGCAAAGATATCTCATTATGAAAAACGGAAAATTCACTTTTAGTTGTTTGCAAAAAGCCACGTACCTCGAAATAAATATTTGATGCGAAATTTTGCACAGATGCCAATGAGAATAGTATCAATAGAAATAAAAAGGTTTTCCGCAATCCAAGAAGAAATAAAAAATCAAATTTCTCGGCACAGTGATAAGTAATAATATTGACGCTGCGAACGTTATGTCAGAAGACAGTTACATCCGTCATTCTCTGCCGCGGTCCAACATGATGTTCGTCTTCGGACGGAAACTGTCAGTCATGTGAAATCATTTGTCGCGATACAAAACAGACAATTTTGTATGTAGGCGGTATGGGCATCGTTGAGTATACTGTGGCGTATACGTAATATTTTGACGAGCAGTCAAATCTGTTCTCTTTCAATAAAAAAAACCTACTCACTTTCAATTGAAGCTATTCTTGAATTCTTCGGAATGACTGGTTTTATTTCAAATATAACTATGCAAACGACAGACAATAGTCTCGATTTTTGACGTTTAAAATACCAACGACTCTATGTGGGGCTGTGGTACTGTCTGATTGCAGCATTCATTCTGTTGGGGATTGTAATTTTCACCTTATTGGTTTTGATAAATTCAACCGGCAAAAAATTAAAAGCATTCAAGGTCTCACGTTTGATTTCTAGACTTTGTGTTTATATTTATGGCACTAGTTCTCCCAACACTTGCATGCATGCTCATTTCAAGTAGTTGCTGAAGAAGCTAGGCCCCTGTCTTTTGTAGAATGTAGTGCGTCCAATTTATCTAGATCGAAATCCCTATCCATTGTCGGACAGATTTTTATAAGGAACTTACGAGTATGCTTACTGACAACTTCTTCTCAGAGTTTAGATGTGCCGGTAGAAAGTTGGTGTCGTCCAGTAGAAAATTAAAGTGTTTTTTCTGAGAACTCTGGATGTCGTTTCAATCCATCCACGGACGTAGTCATTTAAAGCAAGCAAGGGTACAAATGGCAACTATCCTGCCCCGTAGGTCAAGAGGAGAAAATTGAAGAAACATATTTTATTCAGTGAAGAAGTTCTTTATCATGCGGCTTGACAAATTGAGATACAGTATGACCGCCTTAGACTATTCGACACAACCGGAAAAATATTCATTCTATTATTTTTCTACATTTCTCAGATTTTCTTTTGTTTTTCCTGCACGTTTTATTCTTCTGTTCTTTTAAGACGGGTTCCGACTACACTGCAGTTTTGAGAATGCGAATGAGGATACAATCAACCAGTAAAATAGGAACAGGAAACTTAAAATTGGTGTAAGCTCTGTCGCGAACTTTATAGGCTGTACGGCGGAATGCGCTTAGTCAAGCCTCTTTGGATACAATGTATAAGTGGGCTAGTTCATGTAGGGTGTATGGACACCACTGCTCCAACCCGAAAAGTCTTTGAATCCGAGCCATTGAAACTACGCAACAGAGGACGGACTCAACTAATTTGGAGTGCGCAACTGGATGCAGCCGGCGAGGGATCGTGCTGGCTGGAGAGGCGTGTTGGTTGAGGCGCCGGTCCACCTCGAAGAACCTCTATCACGTATTTCTACAGCAGCACAGAGCCACTTGATCCACTAATGTACAAACGAGTATTAGTTAATATCTACATTTTTTTCTACCGAATGGATGACAATTTAACTGTTGCTGTACATTCTTAAGTCTCAGCTATCCGAAGCTGAATTACCTCCTGCCTCAAGGGTAGAGCTTCCTAGAAGTTAATTTAATTTCTGTTGCACGGTCTAGCTTTTATTTAAAAAGAGACAATTCACCAATTAAAGTTCCCTAACCCCCGCTTAATCCTTGAAGATTATATGCCAACGACTTACCTGATGCCTCAGATCAAAGGACAAATAATTATTCTGCTTGCACAATCAATCAGAAATCAGAAATGAAAGATTGCAATCAATACCATTAACGAGACGTGCATTTTTAACGCGTTCCACTTCAGCATTGACAGAAGTCAAGATGCCATCTCATTTCATAGGACCCTCCGCTGCAGACCCTGTGAAGTCACCAAAGCCTAATCGGCTTATGGCACCCCAAATAAGATGCCACCTTGACGTCTCAATCAATTCCCGTTCGGCTGCAGAAAATTGTACACTTTGCACCTAGTGTGAGTGAGCGTCTCTCGATGCATGCTGTGGCGAGACCTGTCAACCCAGCCGGCATTTATTTTCGTTAGCTGTCATCCGACTGTGAGGGATGTGCACACCTGAAATATGACCCCCCGGTCCCCACGGGCCACGGCTCAACGACCAAAGTATTTGTGTATATTTAGAGTAAATTAATTTATTCGAATGCATGCACCGGGGATGGATGGATGTGCGGATGAGTTGGCAAAACGTTTCAATTAATTTTATTTGCATTTCTGTTGACACTTGTTCGAGGAACGTATCGGCACTGTTTTACGGGAGGCCTGCGTCTGATCTGGGGCTCACGACACAGGTGCGGGGGTGCGGTGTGTTGGGGTGAATTAATTTTAATGGTATTTCATGTGCGGGATTTTGATTGAAACAACAAGAGAGGATTCATGAGTGCGTTCGAACCGACGTCTGTTGTGCCATGCCACGGTAATCTTTTGAGTTGTTATTCGAGGTGATGTTTACACCGAAAGATTGGTTGTGACAATTCACACAGATTCCGGGCTTAGTCTAATTGAATAGTTTTCGAAATTAATCATTTCCAGATTAAATACTATTTTGGCCAAATGTGCGACGTTGCATGAGGTTCAACAGTAAAATGCGTCCACAGAGGTGTGATGGTTAAGTCGGTAGAAGGTGCGGATTATTTTCAATTAAATTGATGTGCGGTATTTTAGGAAATTTCGATTTATTGTGTTTCGTTGTTTTGATAATTCTCTTGTCCTTTTTTGGAATAGAATGGAAAACGACTTTTGAAAATCAATTATATCCTGCAATCTCATTATAGGCACATTCGCACTTGTGTGTCCAGATCGTCAGGAGTTTTTCTGGCCGTCAAAAAGAGCAGACATTCCATATCAGAATATGCCAACACTTGCAAAAGATTGATACGAGTACACAGAGATTCACGCAACAAGATTACACATAACTCACATGATACCACGGCGTCGTCGAACTGTGGTCATTGTAACAATCCTCGCGTGAGTGAATGAATGGCCACGGAATGATGAATGAGCACATCTAAGGTTTCCATACCTTACAAGTTATGCTAGTGCGTTGCGTAACAGCGGGCGATACGGCCACCATCATAACAAATGGCGCCCCTTGGTGCGCCTACCAGTGAGGTGCTGAGGTGCAAGTGAATGCCTGCAAAGAATGCACGGTGAACAGCGTTACCACGCTTCGCGCCATAACATTGCAATAGATTCGCTTTTAATTATTATTTTTTTTCTTCTGTAAACAATTTCACGTTTTGTAATTCGACTGGAGGTACTGGTTCGTTAATTTGCTTGAACATGACCTGCGGCTGAGTGGAATTAACTGGGCGTCTCATTCGACGGTTGCTGGTAGAGATGTGTCAAGAATTTTAAATTTCAATGCATTTCCCCACTGCATTTGGCGGATAAAAGGAATGGAAGGAACATTTTTCCAAGAATTGACTTAAGCACAAGAGGATTCTGTTAAAAAAAAGTTACAAAAAAGTCAACCCATAAGGTATGTGAATTGCAAAACTAGATTAACAGTTTTGTTAATCTTCATAGGTCAACACGGGCATAGCACTCGGCTCAGGTTATGTCTGCAACTTGTGGAGTAGATGCAGCAAAGGACTCCTGCCTACAATCTTCCTGAAAGATTTGTTGCCGTTTGACAAAGGAATCTACAAGCAATGCATCCATGCATATACTCTGGAATACAGATGTTTGCTTCTCTCATCAAGGTAAACGCCCCCGTCAAATTGCGTAACATCGACTGGAGAGTTCAAAAATCGTTATAAATCGTTACAGTCGCACGGCACAGTTGCCACGCACGTAACAACTCAAATACAAACAGATTCATTTACGCTGTTACTATGCCTGTGAGCCGGCCTAATTGCGTTAAATTAGTCGACACTCGCCGCACACAATACTGCTGTTGTTCAGCACAATACCGTCGCCTGCAGAGACAAGGACTGAATGGTCTGTCAACTCTTCCATTTTCCGATCACGGCATCGAATTACAATAATTTTCACGTTTGCAATTATTAAATTATGCACCTGGACAGAAGACGCACGGACACATCCGAGCAAAATGTTCACTCGATCGACCATAAGGAACTCCAGTAGATGGCCGTCGTCACGACAATTAAATGGTAACTGGTATGGTTCGTGGACGGTGCTGCACAGGAGAATGTTTGCAACCAGTTTGAGAGTTGACTGCCAGGTGTGTGAGAAAGAGAGGATGTGTGGTGAAACCGTCACTGCCACAGTGTGTGCAGTTAAATGAAAGAAAAGTGAGTGTGCTCCAAGGCGAATATAATGCACAGACTTCGATTTAAAATTTTGTTGGCTTGTACTTGCGCTTGACGATAACGGTGTTACTGATGACACATGTAACAGGTGACGGAATGGAAGGCGGCATGCAAGGATGATGGAAATTGCTTTTGTAAAGTGAAAGTCATTAAGCACTTGCAATCACGCGGTTTTGTCCGGCATCTTATGACTGTCGTATTGATAGGATTATCGACCAGAAGTTAGTGGAATTTGGAAGATAAACTGAGGAGTGAAAGTTTTCCGATTGAAAAGGGAAGGAAATGATTTTATTTACTTTAGCTAATTGGCCGGAAAAAATATTATTTGATTTATGTGGCTTTGAGCCAGAAAATCTAGTATTTCAATGCAATAGATTCTCTGTTGTTGAACTTTAATTTTCACGTGCTCTACAACCACATCCTTAATTTCATCAAGGACGTTGATGATGTGTGAAGTCGGGGCTGTATGGAAGGACCTCGGGTAATCCGATGATGTGAAACACAATGTTGCTATCAAGACGTCAAATTTGATGTGTCAATAGATATTTGGTGTACAAATTGGGCTGAAACTACTTCTTTACCTAGCCCTTGCATTTATTTGTTTGTATTGATTTAAGTCCAAGCCTGAATGTATATTCGCTAGACCCATATTCATCTATGTATCTGTCATCAAGACGTCGAATTAAATTACTTTACAAGAAGGATTTAGCCTTGGGTAAGGAGAGCTTTCGGTTCTGCAACATCTACTTCAAAAAAGAAGTTGTCAACGGAACGAAAATTAATGCACGCACGAGAGCCCCCAAGGCTGCTCGATCCTCCGCTAACGACTCTAACTCATCAGGCGCTGTTCCCAAGCGCAACCAGGCTAGTTTATGGATTTGATTCAATCACTTTGTCCTGGGTCTGTCGACAGTTTGCCTATCGGACGAAGAAGCATCTGCTCAACATTGAGTTCCCCCGCACTGTCGCATTTGTCAGTCTATCCCGGCGAGTATCACCCGCAACGGCACAGAGAAATCTCATCTCAAGAGCTTGTATTCGCGATTTTATTTTTTGGTCATTACCCAAATTTCATGACCATAGGTGAGAGTTGGAAAATAATTTTTGGAGGGTAAAGGTCCTACGGTTACACCGATTCGACCATATCGAACGTAAACGATACAATTCTTTAACTAAGAAAGTTTTCGTTTTCCAGCTCCCAGGAGTAGTATCAGCTATAAGTATCGTAAAACAATGTGAGAAGATGACCTCCGGCGTGTGAGTCGTCGCACTTTTCCACTTCGGGACGGTGGCTACAAACAAAACAGAACTATGGGATAGACGCAAGAATGTGGTTCCTTAATTCCAAATGTTCGATTGGCGTATGTCCTCAGTGCTTCGTTGTTGTCAGTTCTTTGTAGAGATCCCCTTCATCTTCTCACATTTTAACGCCCAATTATTTGACCCCCCTCGGTGATAGCATACACTTCGTCATCACACACACTATCCGAAGACACATTCATGTCTCTAGTGTAAAATTTGCATGCAACAGGTGTTTATCCTATGTGTGTTGGATGATATAAGACAAAAACTCTGCTCTAACTGTTTCATGTTTGAGACTTGTTAATTTTCGTAAGGCAACCATTCGCATCCAACGCCATCGGAATGACGGCAAAACTATACATGGCACGTCGTCGATGCACAAAAAAATCAGCAAATACGTGGTGAGCGTCGACCTCAATTTCCTTGGCCATATCTATGTGTTGCCGCGGTATGAAAATCTTCGCTAAAACAAACTTCTTTTATGAAATCGCTTCAAGCTTCAAAATAGGATCCGAAGTCAAAGGGTTTATATATCCTTGGCCATGTTATGTAAGCGCCAAACAGATTATTAGCAGCTGTATAAATTCAGCACACAGCCCGTCCGCTGCAGGGAACTACTTAAGTCCTAATTAGTCTACTTAGGTTCCTAGTTTAGTGATAATTTAGCCTACTTTTGCATCGTCTATTCGTTTAAAAAATATGGAAGAATTCTGCAGAGCTCTACCGATCAAATACTGTGCTATACGATACAAAAACAAAAAATTCTAAAAATGAAGTCAATGTATGCCAACACTCTTTCAAAGAGATTCAAATCATTTCGCAACCAGCTGACATGCGCTGTCTGTCATTTACATTGGAAGCCAAACATTACACGTCAAACTATCTGTCAGGTTAAGAGTTGACACCATATAATGGCTAATCTGCGCGGAAACATCAAGATTGACTCACAAATGACAGAAGATTGACGCTTCACTCCGGCGACACGTAACAATTCATTGAAGACCAATGCAAGTGCCCGCAACCATTTGCATGCACAATGCAGGGCCAAACACAACTTTCTATGCCAACATGACTCATGAAGGCGGCACAATACTGCACCCACTTCAAATTATTTAACAATACTGCCCCTACCGCATGCGCATGGCTTGCATTCAACGGCTGAACATGTGCGCGACAGCGGCGTAGACTCTACCTTGACACTTGACATCATTAGAATTGCAAATAGGTTGGTCCGCATCGTTCATTTTATTCCCATAACGTGGCGGTTGCAGGCGACACACGAGACGAAAACCGCGGAACTCAATCCACCGCTTCGCTGCACACTATCAACAGCCACTCATATTCATCGGCTCCATTTGGGTTTGGCCGCCGCGCAGCTTCTCATGGCCCGCGGTGATTCACCTCTAAGGTGCAGAATTGAGATGACTCTCTGCGGAGCTTAATGAATTCAGCTTTTACCCCTTTCTCTAGCTGTGGACAGAACCTGTCCGGCTTTAATAAGCCATCGCGCAACTTTCTTTTGAGGCTCTTCCCATGACAAATGAAGTCATACGCCGTCACTTTAATTACCCAAGTGAAGATCGCACAGCAAGCGAGTCACCAAGCCGATCATCATCACTTCAACCGTCCGTGCACTCTTCCGTGCACTTGATTGCCATCAACTGTAACCTTGGGAACCTTGGAAAATTCGCAGACAAAACCTCATCGCTTGCGGGTGGCTGAACGAAAACGAAAACGACTCGCGCACACACACAAAAAAGAGGGACCGAATTGTTGGGCACGCGACTCCCATCGCAGACGTCTCGTCGCTGCTGCACAACCAGGGAGGATGGTACCCACCATCGATGATGGCCTTATAAAGAAGTGATAATGTCTGCCCCCCTCCCCTCTCTCTCTCTCTCTGCTTCGTCTTCAGGTTTTTCTCTTAGGCAGCTGGCAGTCAGTTGTGGAAAATTGATGCAGAGAGCAGGGCAGAGAAGACGAGCAGCGTGACGCCGGCGGCGGCAACAGTGCGCCGTAATGACCTTTAGAGGGAGATTTATGGACCGATAGTCGTGCTCTTGGATCCCCGGGGACCAGCATGTGGGCGCAATTTGTAACAGGCGAAGTGCAAGTGGTCGCAACTTTGTTTTGATTCAATGAGGAGGAGAGTGTTGAAGCTGAATAATGGATTAGCGTCTGTCAACGCTTATCCAATGGTTGAGTTGGTAGCCGAAAGGGGCATCTTCGTTCTGTTTGGAAAAGTGTGAACTTATGGATGAAAGCTGACGCTTGGCGACGGTGGTTGTGGGAGGACTTACATGTCTTTTTGTTGTTTTTTCTGAACTTACAAGTCAATTTGCTGCTCTTACCTGAAAAGAGAAAAGAAAACGTGTTATTTTGGATTCTGTGAAGATTGATGCGGGTGGCTGACAAATTGATTGACAGATGGATGGGCGGGTTACGGGTTAAACGTCAATTTGTTTTGACATTTGACTGACAAGAACCTGTTGCTACCGTGCCAGCACTTAGTTGATCTATATTTTCCAAACCAATGACAAGAGATTTGAGATGTGATTTAGATGAAATTGTAGACCAAAGATTATCAGTGGAACTTATAATTTGGGATTTGGGCTTGGAGTCAAATATATCTCAACGAAAAAAAGGGATATAGGATATGTTTACGATTCAAATGAACATGTGTCCTGAACATAGAAAATTCAAAATTTGACGGTGCTATAATCTAGAAAGTCTATGCACCTGTTCTTCATAAGTTAATGCCAACTTAAACTTTTCGGGCTTTGCTAATAACTCGAGAGAATTGTAGAAGTGAAAAGAATGAAAGTTAGTTCCGGGATTGAAACTTGGTTACAGTCGCCGTTGGTGGAGACACTGAATACCTTTCAGGCATGTGAAAAGGAGACAACGAAATCCTAATCAGAAGCCAAGAGCATATTGCCTCAAAAGAATGAGTGAAAAATAAACAAAAATTATCAATAAAAATGTATCCTAATTGATTGTTAAATTTTCTTTTCAACTCACTTATCAGCAGACGGTGCATCTAACATAGACATCATTTACAAAACTTTACATCATTAAAACATAAATCAAGTCATTCCTAATTGAATCGTTGCCAGCACTCTTATGGGGGCCCACAATAAAATACCCAATCTTATCGAAACTTCATCATCATCAAATCTCTTTAAGTGACGCTTAATCCTCTCAGCCGCGCATATGTCCGTGTCATAGAATTCCTTAACAACAAATACAAGAAACTACCGAACATGTGCCGTGCCATTGAGGCTCTCAATTAAATTTTTTTATCAGAATTAATGACTTCTTCAACCGTCATCGTGACCTATGACAACGTCGCTTCTGCGCTCGATCTTCAAGCGTGGATCGCGTCAAAAGAAATCTCTTCCTCTCCCAATCTCAATCTCAACAGCCAACTCTTTGCCATTCTCTTCCAAAGCAGCAACTTTATGTCGGTAAAGCAGTGCAATGAAACGACTCTTTGCAACTCTGTTGCGACCACTGTGCTGCTGTAAGACTGTTAACGGTTTGTTGAGTATCTTGTCTACGTCTTCGGCTTTAATTCACTTTCGTTACCATTAAATTCGCTAAGATAACACCGTGAGAGCGCCAGTATCGTGCCAGTCGTCGTTCGAGAACGTGCGCCATCGCAGACTTAGTCTCCTCAGTTTTTTTTTTTTTTGTCGTGCTTTTGAACCTCGGTGTGTGTACCGTTATTAAATTGTGTCTCCTTTTGTATTTCCGAAAAGACCGACCGCAGCCGTCGCGTATCTCTGCCATATGCTTTGCATTCTGAATTAATTCGTGAATTGTGAGAGTGATTTGTGGGATTCGATATCTCTTCGGCGCTAATCCGTCGCAGCAGATACTAGGCTGGCCTACAAGCGGCCGCTCAGAAAAAGTGAAAATTAAATGGCAAGCATCTGCCGCTCGAAGTGAATTCTTGAGTTCGAGTTTGAATTGATATCGTTGCCTGCAAGTGTGAGAATCGATAGGGAAGGGCCCACTTCGAATTGGATTAATCGCACGGACTCGACTCGCCTGCTAATCGACGTGACCGCAGAAAATAATGTTTTTTGTGGTGGGATTCCTGTGGCTGGCTCTGGGTACGTATACGATTTAAGTTCTCTCAAAATGTCTAAGCATAGAGTTGGCACCTTGTTTGAGCGTCCCCTGCTCAGGTGGTAGGTTGGAAAACATTGTGCAGCGAATGCTGGGTAATTAAATAAACCTCAAGCTGGCAATTACGCACACAGCCGTTCACCTAAGGCCAATTAATCAAGACGTCATACGGTGAAATAGGGAAGTCATTCCAGCATAAGTTCGCTAAGTTTGCGCAGCTCTGCGAAACGCCACCAGCTCCAGCGGTTTTGGGGAGATTGTAATTGCATTCGGGTTTCATTGCTCACTGCCAAGCAAGGTTTTCGAATGTGCTCACGATGGTCGTGGTAATATTTTTTTGGGCAATTAGACCAGAAGCGAATGGTAATGGGCTGGAGGTATGCTGGTGTCCTCGTTAATAGGGTGATACAAATTATCTTGAAAAACAAACTCAACAAACTGACCTGGGAACGAAGAGACCATTAAGTGGTGTCAATTTAAGATTTAGCGATTGTGTAGAGTCAAGGTCAAATAGGGAGCCGTGCTGCATGTAATGAAATTGTGTGAACTTTTTACATGAAAATTCAACGAGTTTAAACTACCCCTGAGACGGAAACAAGATTAAGTGGATTTGTATTGTAAGCGAAGATTTTTATGAACATTTAACTGAGTTTGTTTATTTGAACCAGATATGATGGAATTGAGAAACGCTACTAGTTAAAAAATTCCCGAGATTTTGTTCCCAAAAAAGTGCAATTTAAACTTAAATATAAAAAGGAGAAAGGATTATATCAATAAAGAATATGTCCACTAGGTTACAGACATTTTTGAATAAAAGCAATACTGAGGAAGGATGTATTCATCAGGACTTTAAAGCGTAAATGTTTTGATATTCTAAACACACACAGATGGCGCGTTTCGTTTCGCCAATATCCATCTAGGGATGTTGAGCACAGTACACAGGATCAAATCAATATCTTGGCGTGAGCTAACAGATATTTCATTGACGATGTTGAAACCGCTGTTTTTGGCTATGTGTATATCGCGATATAAAAAAATGTCATTATCATTCATTTGTAGAAACCCGAGCTCATACGGATTACTGTTGTTCGGTGGGCTAAAATTTTTCTTGTCCATACAACCAAAGATGTGAAATGACGGCCAAAAAAGTATAATTTAGATGATAAAGTTTCATAATTTGAATCTGAATGCTGTGGGTAGTTGGTAAGTGCATCGACTCACACGATAAGGTCCCAGATTCGATTTTTGGACTAGTGGACAAATAATTCCCAATTTGTTTACTTCGCCACCGCATTTGAGTCGCTGACACTAATCAAAGAGAACAATTTGTCAAAGAAATAATTCTTCAAATTTCAAGGCCACCTCTACTCGTCAAAGAGCAGTTGAACAAGGTCCTGTTGTTTTGTGGACGGTAGTGCAACTCATTTTAAATTTGTATGCGAGGGAGCAGCATCTCATGCGACTTCACTTGTACGAGTATCCTTGCTTTGATATATATCTTGTAGCAGTGCTATTTTCAATATCTTTTAAATTTTTTTGTTTTGAATCGTAGATCACTTAGCATCAAGAACCTGATAACTTGCTCCCAGGGATTTCTGTAGAATTCCAGTCAAGCGACTGGGTGTAGTTCTGATTTAGTAGTAATCTTGTTTTGCCTGTGTGCTCAAATCATTTTTTCCCATGTTGACACACAGAAACAAAACGTTTTCTCACATCTTGTATATTCATATATGCTAGAATCATTATTCGTTTACAGACTTTGTGACATGTTTTGGGAGGTAACCGTAATTAATTGCAAAGTTAACTAATTAAAAGATACTTTCGCCGCATGACGAGATTATGTTGCTTTCATTCGTTCACAAAATGATCCTATAAAGGCCAGCATTTGATTAGAGTTGCTGCATGTTAGATAGGTTACAAGCGACAACCTACAAAAGATCTGGAGAAGAAAGTCTTTTGTATATATTTTACAACTAATGAACAGACAAATGTTTGCAGGAAGGAAAAAAAAATCATTGGGGACATGCTTTTACCGCTGGTAATGGATTTCATTTTGTGGTCGCCGTGGCGTAGTTGTAAGTGCATCGACCGCGGCGCTGAAAGTCTGGGTTCGATTCCCGGACGGGACACCTAGCATTTTTTTCACCGCACCACCTCTTTCGAGTTGCTGACAACACTCAAAGAGTATTAATTGTCTATGAAAAGCTTCTCAAATTTTGCCGTTCGGAGTCGGCAAAAAACTGTAGGTCCCTTCTACTCGTGAAGAACAGTAGCATGTACAACACGAGTAGTTGTTGTAGAAGCTAGGCCATGGCCCGTTGTGGGCTGTAATGCCATTAAATAATAATAATAATAATAATAATGGATTTCATTTTCTGAGGTTTTACAATTTTGAAAGATTGAAGATCTTACAAGATGTCGTGTAATGATTTTAAAGATCGTACATTCATGATTGAATATTCTTGACTTACAGGCTGCAGTGCAAGAAATTCTTAAAACATATAATCATGCAATCGTGTTCATTGACAAATTCGGCGAATGCAATCCTACAGCCAGCCAAATTAAATTCACAACAAATCTACCAGCATTGACATTTAAACGTGAAATTCATAAAAACAAAGCACTTTTTCTCCAACCATGAAGTCTCCATTTAAAGTTCATTGGTCCGAGACAAGGGTAAGATTTTTGTAAAAACCCAAGATGATGGGTTGAGATGAGAAACCGGTACGTTGGCGACCACGGATTCAATTTTATTGAATATCTCGAAGTGGTCTTACGGAACAGGTCTGATGCCTAGTACGACACTTGCTTTTAGCAGATAAGCCAGATCTGCCGATGAATCTTAACAGTTCATTGACGGACCTGAAGTGATTTACATATGTATTTTCGCATAGTGGTAAAGTTCGATTTGACGGCATCGTATTCTTAATGGGTGTACCCTGGAAGCTTGTATCAATTAATCAGGTAAAAATAAACTATTTTAAGAGATTTTAAATTAAAGTAAAAAAACATGAGGAGTAAAAGTTATTGTCGAAAACTAGTTTCATATTGCCACATTTTTAACCTTCGAAATATAATACTGTTAACAGTCGAACACAGCAATAGTAGGATATAAGTGCGTCAACTAACATTCTAAAGGTCTCAGGTTTTCTTTCCAGACAGAACATCTCCAATTTAAGCGACATCACCTCTTTTTAGTTTTGTGGACGACACGTTGGGACCTATTTTATTTGAAAATCTTTTCAAAGTTGACCGTTTCGAACCGTCGAGGGGATGTATAGTCTGTCCCCTGTACCCCTATGGGAGAACTATAACACCCACAAACACAAATAGAAGAAGCTGATTCTGAATTGTAGTGCAACCCAATTTCAATTCAAAATATATTTTAAGGGGTATAGATCTGTAAGTTGGCAACACTATTTAAACTGTCTATCATTTTGTCAGCTGTCAGGTGATTTATTTTCAGCTCGGTTGTGTGTATTTGGACTGACACCTGAACAACGCTTCCAAATTGTGCAAATTATTTTAAAAATCTCGGTTCTGTTCAAACTACGTTCTGTACGAATTTTTTTCATCGATTTTGACTGAAGGGATACGTCAATGAACAATGAACTGCCGTATTAAGAGTGATGACAATCGTCAAGTGTATTTTGAAACACCATTACATCAAAAAAAAACTCACTATTATTTGGTGGAATAATTAGTCCATGCTTCTTTAAAGACAATGCTGGCCGGAAGGTTACAGTGAACTTTATAGAAAAAATTATTACTGACTTTTTCGTTCATTAATTGAACAACCATGAAGTCGAGGAGCAGCGGGTTCTACAAGACCACGCAACTTGTCATACAACTCCTGCCACAATTAATATATTGAAGAAAAGATTTGATTTCAAGTTCCGGACACGTGACAACTTTCTCTGGGGATATGTGAAGTTTCTAGTCTACGTCGATAAACCCGAAACAAATGACCACTTGAAGGTCACAAACGTTGAAAAAAGTCATCGAAAATTGGTCCTCCAGATTAAACTACGTCCGAGTCAGGGGTGGCGAATGTCAGACGCCATATTTAAAGCCAGACACATGTCAGAAGATTATCTTTTGAATGAAGTAAAGCATGTAAATTATAAAAATCATCATTATCAACAAAAATCAAGTACACTTTTTCATTAACTATGATAATAAGCGGGGAATTTAGAGGTTATTCCTAATATCTCAAATCAATCCTACACCTGAAATTGATAACTTATATGCAAACGTTCACTCGAAATGTGTGCTGTCTCGAGAAGGTTAACACTAACTTAACACCCACCGCGTTCCCTACTGACCTAGAACTTTTTTAAAACCAAGTAATACTTCTATCAAAAGCACTGCCACAAGCAACCAACAACAATGCGCGAAAAGAAACCCCGATGACTCTTAGTTTGAACTGAATCTCATTTGTCTTTCGCTCGATGGCACTTACAATGAATGTACCAATTTGTCATGCGAAACAAGGTATGTAACCAACAGGCAATTTGCGAAAACTCTCATAAAACGGACAACGAAAGTCGAGTTACCTTTCTCCAGTGGTCGTCGCACGCGTCGCCGTACACACTTTCGGTGATTACCAATCAGGAACCGAATTCCACTGGTAAACAGTTATGTGCCGCACAGCATCTCCGGCGATACCTTGCTATGTGTGGCTTCCAAAATCCGCTTCCTCGGCACACGTCCACGAATCCAATGAAATTAAACTGATGGCGGACTTATTGCTTTGATTCCGTTGGATCAATCCAGGCGCGCAGCACACCGGCAGCGGCATGTCATTGACATCTGTTGTAGCCGGCAAACAACTTTCTTCCTCGTTACAAATATTTACAAGCACTGCGGCGGAGTCCCCGTAGTCAGTGGATATTAATTTATGCAAATGCGAGCGCCAACAGACGCGTGCTTATTGAAAGCGGGGCGCGCTGTGGGAGGAATTTAAATTCGCATCTGCACGGGAACGGCTCCATTGCTGCGGGCATGGAAATCTGTTGACTTTCCGGTTCGTCTGCAGCCGAACTTGTTCCGCAACGGGACGAAATCGAACGAAAAACCGTTTCAAGATCAATGCTAGCTATTTTCACTTTTCTCCACTCGAAAGGTGCAGTGAGTGTACGTCACAGGAAAGTTTTTCGCGATACAGATTTGTACGCCTAACTGGTGGACACACCTTATGCTATACATTCACTTGTGCGGTGTAATCTTTGTGAAGACTATGCTTTGAGCTGAAATGGAGGGATTCGCACTGCAATTGGAGGCACTTTCTGTGATGTCTAGCTTCCTAGTTGGGGCGGTCTGCAAATAATAGACTTCATGTGTTTGGGGTTAAGTGGTGTTTGAAGGTGGTGCGCGGCGCGGTTTCTGCTTCGATTTCGATTAAATTGATTGGCCTCGAGTGGTTGGTGAATGGTTTGTGTGTGTGTCGATGAAAGTCACTGTTATGTGGTGCAGAGTTCTTCAGGGCTGATGTTATCCAATCGGAGCGAATTAACGTTTCACCATTCCCAAATTGCACATCAAACGGAATGAAATGATTCACAGCGCAGTTACGGGCGTTTACACACAATTTTATGCAATTAATGGATCGGCGCCAGATGTGCGGTTGCCCGAATGGAGTGGGTGATGAAATCTGACCACGGGGAGAGTCCATTGACTTCGTTCGTTGTATCCGTGATCATTCATCATCTGTCATCTTAGTAAAAAGTGTACCACTTTCGTGTTCACGATATGTGATTATTTTATCGCCAAATGAAGATCTCATTCATCCTAGTCTGATGACTAAAACTCACTTCCTTCCCACTAGACGGCGCTGCGTTCCCCGGAAGGCCGGACTAATGGAAAACCATCCATTCATTGGTCCCAAACCCAACCCACAGCACTTTCGACTTAAAAAACACTTTATCAGCAAAAAAAAAAAAGGAAAACAACACACTCACATAAATATTCAACGGATAATTATTCAGAAGCGGCCACTTAATGCTTGACACATTGATCAGAGCGGCGTGCCTCCGACATTGACACCAGATGTGACAACGCACTTATGCACCAAAGTGCAACTTTATACACCCTGTGATGGGTGGCGCGGTTGCACAAGGACGTGTTTCGTCGTATTGAATAATCACAATCACAACGCCTTTAACAATTAAAATCCATTCCATGCAATTTGCTTTGATAATTGTTAAATGGTCGCATTTTTATCATTTTCTCACAAGAGATAATCACTTTGAAAGCCCGCTTCTCGCATTCAATTCTGTGTCGAGTAATTAATTCGATTAAGTTGTTAATAATGCTTTTTCCCCACATGGCCAGGCCCACGTGCCGTCCACAAAAGCGGACACTTTTTCGCACCCGCTCTGTGAACCTTTCCATGTGTTCCAATCCTTTGACGGCAGCAGATCGGACGCGTGAAATTCAACAAAAGGCCCGCGTGCGATAAGCATCCGCTTAAACTTTCTCATAAAATTGATTTATGGCTCACGCGGATAAAGCAAAAATAAACCATTCGCCACAGAGCCAAGCTCTCGTAACTGATTGTGAACTAGTTCCATTGTTTGTTCCCGCGATAATTCAGTTTTGGTTTGCAAAATAGCTGCCTGCCGCAAGATCCGTGCTAAATTCAAACAAACATCCATTAGGCTGCAGACGATTGTATAAGGCCCGGCGACGACACCGTGGTCAATCTGCCAATACACGCGCCTAGTACCATCACACTTTTAAAACTTTCCCAGGAAGAAACCACCGGCGTGTGATCGCCCTGCCAAAGTGTGTCAATTGACTGCGTTATGCAAATTTGAAGAAACAAAAAAAAATGTTCATGAACCATATCCGTAGCCCCTAGCTAGCGACGAAATACTTGCAACACCTTCTGCCTTATGAAAGCAAAACCCATCTCCCGACGGCGGCACTGGTCAGTTTCACTTTTCCTTTCAGGTCAGCGGACAGCTTTACTGCTGGAGGGGAAAAAATTTTAATCGTAAATTAACTGCCTCCGTAACCATGGCACTCGGCCGTTAAAGGACCGAGAATTTACGAGTTCTCGTGTCAGCCACTGGCCCCGGGGTCAGGCGGGGACTAATTTATAACACAACCCCACATGGACATTTAGTACCTCATTAGAGGGAGTTATTGTTTTCGGCAGAAGTCCGAAGGAGTATGGGTGTTAGGATTGCAATGAAGGTATGTTGGAGCTGACAGACGACGTGGCTGCGAAGTTTCCCGAAACTACTACTACCTGAAGAAGAGGACTACATTTAATTTGGTACGTGTATGTGGAACAGATGATGTTCTATCCATTGTCAACATCATTTTCCAGAAGTTGCAACGAGGATGTTTATTTTCCTGCCGCTGTAAACTTTAACATTCACATCAAATCCTAAGCATACCGGGATATCGTTGCAGGAATATTCTAAGTCATCTAAGGATTTCAAACACTACATTCGTCAAACCAAAGCCTTTTCCATTTGAAGTTACAAAAACTGAAAGAAATGGACTTTCAATGAAATGTAACTTTATTACAAATGTGAATAAATATGGTATTCACTGACGGTCTAAATGGCCCTTAGCCAAGCAGACATCGCGTTCTCTTGGCATGCACTTAACAGCCCGTTTAATGAGTAGACATGGATATAAATAAGTGATTGTCTGGAGAACACAAGTACGTCGCATTCTGGCAAAGTGTCAAATTTATGAAATGGATGAGTCTAGGTTAGTTTCTCGATGTAAGCGGTGAGTTTCTTGGTCAATAAAATGCTCCTTTTCAACGTGAGTAACACTTAGCGGATTCTTTTTTGGATCGACATTCATCTTTGGAGCGAAACTGTAGGATACTTAAGTTAAAATTAAAAAAATCATCCCAAATACTTCTAGACCACAATTTTAACATAATTGATGCAAAGAAATATCTTCTCCTCTCTGGTTGTTGTTACATCCTGTGTTGGACCTAGACCTCAGTCAACATTTCTCTTTATCGAGCATGGTCTTGTGGTTATGTCCAGTTACGTCGTCTAACTGAGCTCAGTATCTCTGATTTTCTCTCATTAACCGCAGGGCACATCTTAGATGGCTATCTCTCGATGCTCACAAACACCCCACTGACCGTTGTTTCCTTTCGATGATGTCTACATCATTACCATATGTTAGCAGTTACACAGAGTTTTGGAAGGTCATCCCTCTGATGATGACGTTTGAGTTAAAAAAAAGGTCTAAACCCATTTTTGACATCAACAATGTCGGTAAGTGTCTCGGTAAAGTCTATCGACCTTGCGGGAGCAACAAACTTTATGCTCCATCGACATCCACTGTCATTCTGCAAAGAAAGACCAAATCTTGTCAATATGTATTTCACGACAGTGTACAGCCAGTAAATAGGACTGGAAAGTCTAGAATCTTTTTTCTGGATCTGCCATACTAGGAATGTTAATCAATGGTGAAATTCGCTCGCTAATCAGACTACTGACCCACTCTTAAGTAGGGCAAATCCGAAGCCCAAATCATGTTTTTCACGCGTGAATACATTTCAATTTTCTGGCAAATATAATGTGGTAATTAAAATCGACCTTAATTCAAATCAATTGGGGAAATGAATGCCGACTAAATGCGCCAATTTTTTGCGCTTAAACAACGAGCAAATTTCAATTGAAGCTTAACACAACAAACACCCATTTATTCCAAGGAAATCGTACGCTTCAAGCAGAAAATATCTTCACAATATTCAATCTCACGAACTAAGGTCGACAAATTGTCAACTGCGTTTTTTCTACAAATTAGATTTGTCAATTTGTGACTCGACTAAGACCACTGTGACGTTGTGGGTAAGTGTGCCTATTTATTACACTGAATGTTCCAGGTTCCATTCTGGGACACGCTGCTAGCGTGAAGGTATCACCTGGAGATAAAATTACAAAGGACACTTTTCAGAGAAGTTTTAAAGGCATGTTACGCACAGCTTATAGGAAACATGAATAGGTGGGCTACACTTTACCCCAGTCCCAGAGTCTGACATAGATTCGGTTCACTAACTGGACATTTATTCCTTTTTTATACTTCTCACGTCTACATCTTTCTAAAGGAAAACTGCTCTTTGGAGCAGGTGCTAAGGAACAATACTGAAGCATGCACAAAAAGAGTAGCATGGTTGCAGAAAGTAGGGACAAACTTATGTTTATATAAAAAATGAATTTGACTTTTAAATGCTGCCGTCATCGTGAATTAATCTCTTCTTTATCGAAATCATTAGGAGACATGATTTCTGCGTGTTCCCAGCGTATTACTTTCAGAAATGTAACAGGTTGGTATATGACCATCAAAAAACATCTTAGATCATCGACTATTTTTTCATTGTAAGCTTCTCGGCTTAGATCTGCAATGGTTAGGGCTGGCACTTCGATTTCTCGACCATTGCAATTGTCCTTAAACAAAGCTAACCATGAATCGGTTCACTTTCTGCCAATGGAGCCAATAGATGGCAAATTTGTCGTATGCCATAGAAAACCAAATGAACCAGAAAGAGCAGAAGTGATAGGGATTTTTAATAAAACATTCTAGACCAGAAAAAAATGCTAACGTCACATTGGTCTCCCTTCCGGACTAAGTGTACCGCGGCAACTCTGCGTAAACTTTACTAAATCCAACCTTGCCTCATCTTGAGACGTCAGGCAATTTGTAACTTCTAGAAAAAGGCAGAACAGGCATTCGCTAATCACTCAACCCAGAATCAACTAAAATCCAAATCTAAAAACGAAAGCGAAAGCCATTTGCGATGCTTGCCAATTTCTTACACCTGATATTCCCTGACTAAGTGGCCTTTTCCCAATCTAGAGCGTCATGATCGTCCACGGATTTAACACCTAAGATGGTTAGAAGAGACTTCAACCCCAAACGAGGGGGATAACGCAATAGAGGACTCCCCGGACCCCCGATGTCGCACATAAATGTACGGATAGAAGGACCTCAAACAACTTGAAGTTTGCAATTCAATGCAGCTGGTTAAAGATTGTAACAGCTAACGGAGGCTTCTTGGTGGAAGCCCAGACCCGCCCAGACTCTAGCACCATACGAAAAAGATGAAGAACAGGTTGTAGGTTCCTATTACAATTCTTCACGCCATTTGACCCTGTATTAATTTGTTGATGTTCCACCTTCTAAAAAGTTACTGTCTTCCGTTTAATATTCAATTCCGTGTTTAGTTTCCTCTCATATAAGCAAGAAGTCAAGCTCTCAAATTAATCAGCATCTATTTTCGACACAAACAAGAAAACCATCTCCGCTCCCATTAACCTGCCCAAACAGTAACCTTCACATTTCGGTAAGCAGTAAGTTTCCATCATCTAAACCACGCATCTGACCATCCACGAGCTGCTCGTAAAACACCTTTGCCAGCAATGCAACCAGATCCCGTTCGCAAACTTAGCATATATTCTTAATAATCCACTTTATTCAACAACAAAAAACCCACTTCCTAGAACAACCGCGAAATGCCTCGCGAAAACAACAGAAAGTCCAACTTTGTAGAATAAGCGCCAAATCACGACAATATCCGCCTCTAAAGTCGTTAAATTAGCGCCTGCTCAGAATCATTTTTTAGACCTAGTCCATTTTTGATAGGTGTCGCGAAGGCGCCGCTTCCACTTGTAGTTCTATAAAGCGCCTTGATTACGCAACAACACGACAGTTACAATTATCACATCATGACAGCGCTCCTGCCCATTTTGAAACGAGTCCCCCATCGACTGGCGAAGTCTTGACACATCCCAAGCCCCACATGGCATTTATCACATCACCGCCTGACTCCATACGAGTGCCATCGATGGCAGTGGCACAGCAGCGTGTGTGAGCCGTAGAACTCTTGCTCTTGGGAAACCGTAAAATGTTTTGCGCTATAATTTATTTATTGCAGAACTGGTTGTGGGCCAAAATTGGTGCAGAATCTGTGCGTGACTGACTTGAGATGAGATTCACGGCGGCAGTAGCACTCCGCAGCTTCCATGAGAAAATCCACTTGACGACCTCGACGGCGTTGCTGTATCAGACCTCAGCGGCGGGCTGCAGTGAATTTGCATAATCCGATCGCGTTGTTCCGCGGCCTGTGGTCTATCGGGTCTATCCCCACGGCGGCGGTATAGCGGTGAACGGTTGAAAATGAGGAAATCTCATTCCAGCTGTGTTGACTGGATTGGATTTTTGGGCGGACACCGACACTTTTTGGAACCAATATTTGGACTCAATGGGGTCATTAACGAGCCTGGCCTATAGTGAGGTGTATTGTTATTGTAATTACATTGGCGATTAACGGCATATAATGAGGCTCAGAGGAATGGTAATTGGGATTGTTAGGTTTGTGGTTGCAAGCGGTTCGAGGAAGGAAAATTCAGCGGCGCCACCCTGATTTATGATGCGAAACAATCACGGTATGCGGTGGACTGCGACTTATGCCCGAAGACAGACAGACAATTGTGCCAGTCAATTGGGAGGAATGTTGGGAAAGCTGTCAAAAACTAAGTTTCAATTTTATTGCAAGAAGTAGTAGCATTCGGGAATCACGTAGTAGATGGAAAAAAATTGTAAAGTAGAGCGAAACAAATAAAGTCTTCCGTGGACCAGCCTCGTATGTTTCATATTCGGATTATTTGTAAGCGAGACAGATTACACCGTCGAGATGCACACTTCTTGGAACTTCTATTTTTTGACATTTTATCTCAAAGAAAACCGTAAAGTGCAATCCCCTAGGTGTCCCGGTTTAGAACGAATTTATTTGCGTAAATTTGCAATCTATGATGATTCAAGCAATTACTATCGCACCCCATCGCATTCTGCATGATCGTGATACATCTATTAATATCTCACACGGAAGCCGCACAGGCATCATTCACTTTCAAAAGTCAAAACGCTTTAGTTTGCATAATCTCCACTTAGAAGTATGTTAATCAACTGGAACCAGTTGGCCGTTGGTAAGAGGTGAACGGTGTTCTTGTTGATTTTCTGCTGAGGGGAAGTTGTGACCCTGGAACAATGGTGTGGATATTTAATAAATATCGTTTTACTTGAGCTATGTGGAAATGTCTTTTGTTTATCGAATGTCGGAAATTAGAAAATAGTTTCACTCGATGGACGGTGATGACGACCGCATCGGAATTAAAAACAGCTCACAGTTCAACGTTCCAATCACTGTTTCAAGTCGATCGCATTCCACAATTCAGATGAATGTTTGGTTCAAGCGAGAATAATAAACAACCAGACACTAATTCCGCGTTGAACTTAATCTTTGTGAAAGTTCACATTATATGGCTTTACAAGTTTTGTGAAATTGTATCCAAATGTGTGGACTGTGTTTCAATTTAAAATATTTTCACCATCGATCAGAACTTGCGCTGGCTAGAAGTGGGCGGTGGTACATTGAAATATGGGTTACTTCTTTAAGCAAGACTGACTAATTTGCGCATCGAAGTTCTGTAGGGATTGAAGGGATGATTTTAAGAATGCACTCAGAATTTGAAATACAAGCTACATAAGGTTCAGGTAGCCGTTTAAGGATTTGCAGAAGCACAAATATCGCTTCCGTGCTCCTCCAGAATTCTGTAAAACAAACAGAACGCAATTCGGATTAGCTGGTTTATTCCCTTTAGCAATTTCTTATTTTCCCTACATCAGACCGCTTTAGAGGTAGTCCCCGATCGTAAGCTTTCAAACTGTTACATGGAACGGGCAGAATTCTCCGTGAGTCATATCCTACATGAAATATTGGGCGCAGGAAGCTGTCTGCCTCGTGAAACCACTTCGGAGTAGTCTTTAACTCTGTTTAAGTGATATTCGAATAGGTTTCTGCGTCATCCTGTGACCGTCAAGGAAACGTGGATCCATTAGACGCTAAGAAATAGACGATGCAATGGGCCTCATACGGCGAACTTGGTTCGAAAACGACGAAGATAACTTTATGATGAGGTGTGGACCTGGGCAACAGGGTCACAGGGCTCTAATATGCCGAATTATTTGGCCGATTCGACTTCCCCGAATGCAGAGAAAAAAACTGTACCATTTGGCCATGAAAGTGCTCTTAGACCTCCGTTGTAACCACGACCAAACTGATCGAATTAGAATTGTTGTCTCATCCAAAATCGGTGTTCGTTGGGCCCGAGGGATTTCGTTTTGTCTTTTACATTAACGCTCTCTGGACAGAAATGTAATGAGAGACTTTTCACCGCAACAGTAGTCTACTTTGCAGACCTACAGAAATTATAATTATAAGACCGCATGTAGAAACTGGCTTTCGCTGGGTTAAGCTAAGAGGCAGCTTGTGATTTATTTTTTTTTCTGCTGCAGACTTAGTACTTATCGAGCCATCCTTTTATGAAAGTTTCCGAACGAACAATGGTACAAAACTTTTGTTCGTTCGATTTTTACATAGTCTCCTTGTAACTCTACCCAAAACTAACTAATGCCTATATTACGTCACCAAAGCGTTGGAAATGTTCATTTGAATACGTATTTGACTAACGTAAGCAAGCGCGGCAATCAATCCTAAGACGTCTTTCTCAAGCCTAAATCTTGATGTAAGAAACACGTTCTTGGGACATTTTCATAACCGCTACTATCTCTTTGACCTAAATGATCTAAAAAAATATTTAATCATTCATTATCGAAACGTTTTGCACAGGACTTCAGCCAATGATCGACCACTCATCAAATCATGGTTACGGTTATAGCCTTGCTTCGCTCACTTGTTGCTTTCCACTTTATTAAAGCAGAGAAAGTGAAGGAGGCCCCAGCAAGAAAGGCAGCAACAAGTAGATCATGAAAGGCGTAAACGTTTCTACACAACTGCGGTCAATTATTCTATAAGGTATCTTTAACGTATAAAGATGTACGCATAGCTCCTTAAATAGAAAGTGACTCAACGCAGTCCAGACGAGTGCTGTGCGCTTGGCAAGATATGACTATTTTGAGAGCAGATTGCAAACTCAAGAAACATAGTGCGCAAAGTATTTCCATTTATTGGAAAGTTAAGCTCCACTGTCTCACATCAAATTGTTCGTAAAGATTGAAGTGTAAACAAAAATCAAAAAAACGCAAACATTCCGCAAATATCTAGTGACAACAATAAAGCCATCAATCCACTTAAGCTAATGAATGTTGGCAGTAAGCAAAACAACTTCTATTGGAGACTCTTCGTCTTCAAAACCAGCCTCTTGTGAAAGTCAGTATTCTGTCCTGAAACCAACCCCACACAAAATTTGCATGTGCCGAAGATTTGCCCCGTCAGATTAGGTATCAACACTCTGATTGATTGACTATCGATGGTGAAGAAACGAAAGAAATAAACCGACAAACCGTTAGACAAACACTCTCCAGACACATCACCAGCACCCCATGCAGACACACAACTGAGTCGTTACCACCAGGGGTCAAATGGACATCCACAAGATACCATCGATTAGATACATTAACAGATTACCACCGCCGCTGATTGCATCTCCAAAGTGAATGCAAAACGAATATCCTGCTATATGCAAATAAGTCCTTACCCCTTCCGGCTATCGACAGGCCGCCAACGATTAGTGGGTTCAGTGTGCAGCAATTTTGAAAGTAGTCACAGTCGCAGCTTGCTTCGTCTCTCCTTGGGGGCACTTCGCCGTCTGTCACTCGGACAGCAGTCATTCAGCAGTCTATCGCTTGAGCAATAATTGAGGTTTGTGCGGAGAAAAACTTGGGCATTGACAAGGACAACACAAACTGCGATACAACATATCGTACTCAGGGCTGATTAGTTTCCCCACACACCGCAGCGCACATCAACGGATGGTAATTTGAATCTAATGCCGTCTCTGAGGTACACCGTAATTTCGAAGTGGACGCTGCACAGGAATGGAACGATTTTCGTCCGTGAATGGAACACGAAAATGCCTTGAGGGGAAATTCGTGCGTTGTCATTTGCATTAAGTGCAAGGAGACGGGGCTCATTTGAATATGACTTGAATTCTGTCAAATCGGCCAGTTGGTCGTATTTACTTCCGAGTGTATGGCGGCTGCTGCAGTTGTCATCGAAACTCTGAGTGGGACTCAATCAAGTTAAGTGCGGTTTGATGGCGGAAATTGTATTTTTGAGTTTTTGCGGGGGGAGGAAAGGGCTGCGCTTAAATGAATTCCGTTTCTAATCAAACCGAGATTTACGATATAAGTACACTGACGAAACGCAGAGTAGACTGGCGATGATTTATTTCACAGAGGTTATCAAAATCTAAGACGGGTGCTAATTTATGCGGTCGTTAAGAGGCTGAAAGGTGATGATTACCAGGCTGCAGCCTTGTATTACGTAAGCCAAGGAATGATCTGTTAACGAAATTGATTAGCATTAATCACCATTTCCAGTTGTTGGAGACGTGCGACTGCCAAGATGGGTTCGACTAAGTTTTTCAAAATTTTCAATCAGACGTGACATATAGGATGCATTCACGTCTCCCTTTCAGCAAGGCCTCGTTCCTTTCTTGTTGCATCTTTTTTAAATCTGTCGTTCGTCACTTCGGGAGGAATTGAAATTTGTATCTGTTACGTAAATTTCATTCTGTCACCCTATCCAGAGGAAACGATGTAAAGTCACCTAAAGTGAACTTGACAATCACGGGCAAATCCACTATTCACTCGTCGGACAAACAACAAAACGAAAAAAAATATATTTTCAATTTCACGGCATAATGCGAACTTTTTTGCGTCTGCCCACGATTTGCGTCACACCCCTGCCCCGCATCCCATTGTCCGTATGTCTGGATGAATCTCTCAATTATCTCTCGCATCCATTGGACATTTGAAAATGAATTTCGGTGATTGTGACTGTGGCACCTTCGCGTCGATACGATTGATTGATGAATTTAATTAAAAAAAAGTTTCTCCCGCGGTAGGCAATGTTTATGCCGTGCTCGCCTTTTGTCCGAGCATTTCAATTGAAATCGTGGAAATAAGAAAACGTTGGCGCTATTGATTCAATTTGTAGCAACGCTGGGTGCACGACATCCGCGGGTTTCACGTGACAATTGTTCTGTGCCCCAAAACAAAAAGTCGTATTTTTAATGAAACTCCCGCGTCACTTTGCCACACAAGAAAGCTCTAATCGGTCATGGGGCATTTCAATCGCCCGCCAAAAACTGGGGCCACATGTGGGTGCCAAAAAAGAAGACCCAAGTCTGAGCATGACATTGTAACGTCTTTGAAACGTCATCAAGTGATCCGATCATGACGAGTGATTTTGATCGCCTCAGTGATGTGCAGAACAACTTAATCCAGGCGCGCAGGTTGTGAAATATAAACAACAAAAAAACCGAGACACCCATCTTCAACCGGTGAAGAAGACCCGAACGCGATGTTGTCATGGAAAGCCGTCAAAATGACATAATCAGAAAACTGTCAAAGCAAAGAATTTCATGCTCCGCTGAAACATGAGACAGAGTCTCGGGGAGGAAGAGAAATACATAACAGATGTATCTGAGGAAATTGTGTGTGGCTGAGAGAGGAATTCAATGCAGTGTGCGAATGTGCGACAAGGGAAAACAATTGCATGCGGCGTGCGAGCCGTGCAGCGGAGATGGTAATCACACAGTTTATGCTTTCTGAGGAAAGTGACTTGGGTGGCGTAGGGTACGTGCGACGATTATAAAGGTGTTATGTCAGATCTCCTATCGGCGCCGAGAGATGGTGGCACTTTAAGAAAGCAGGGAAGTGAAACGAATGTGACAAAAATCTAATTAGGCACTCTTTTCATTTGGGCTATGTCATGCCATGCGGGTAACAGTGAAAATGCACAGAGGTGGAGAGGTTAATTCGTCACAATTTGAGGTTGACTGCATTTGCTTGACATTTCCAAACACTTAATAATCGGGTGAAAGATTTTTTTTTTGTTTTCATATGCGATGCGCTAACACATTACAGCGGGCGTTGAGAAAGGATTTTCAAGGTGCTTTGCGTGAACTTAACGTGTTTTGGGTGAACTTAAGATTGTTTTGGAAAGTGATGCAGAGAGTTGGCATTGGCTGCGCAGATTTAACTAATTCACTTCTATTCTTGAAAAGTTCCTTATTCCAATTTTAGAAGCGAAATGGGTCCGACCGTGAGTAATAAAACCGAATTTTAGTCAGTGCATAGTAAAGAGCAACGCGAACTTGAACTTTGTAAGTTGATTTTTATTGCGATAAGATAAATTACAAACTGATTGGTTTCCTATTGCGAGAGACTGGGAATTGAATATTGTGTAAAGTTGTTCAAATAGTAAAAAAATAGAAATAGATAAGACAGCCAGGGAACGGTAAGCAAAATGTTTCAAACGAAACCCTAAATGCGGGGGGAAATTTAAGACTGTTTCGCGAGCACTCTCCTTGACGGTAATTGTATTTTTTTTGTTCAATTTACACGAAGGTTTGGTATGATTGTAGTCATCATGATCTGTTGTTGAAAGTAAAGAAATGCGCGTAGGGTGCAGTAGCAGAGCGACATAGCAGAACTAGTACGTGCAAGTGTTTGGTGTGTGTGGCAACATTTAAGCGGTTGGTAAATGTTGCCACATAGCATGCAACTCTAGAGCATGTGTGGGAAGATGCGTATATTAAGTCCACCCGATCGATGCGGTAGACCAAGTAGACCAAGTGCCGGAGATGTGCAGAGCAGGTATAGGATAGTCTCTGGTTCCTCCTCGTTCAGAAAATATCGTTCAAGTGAATAGCGTGCTCGCCGATTAGATAGTGACCGATAGTGACATCTAAAAACAGTCTTGTGTCCGATCTTTTAAACTGTAGAAGTAGTCTAGTGCAATAAGGGTGATGGGAGGGTTAAATTTCTTTGAAACGCGGCAGAAGGAAGGTTGGTTTCTTTGGTTTAACAAGTTGATCATATCCATGTACGGTTTCAGTCCACATGTGATCTGGCACCAAGCAAAGGCAGAGTTTGAATAGCTAAGCCGTACGCAGCAATTAATGACGGTTTTGGAGTTTAATGAAACTGATTATTTAATGATATTAAATGCTGCCTGTGAGCGTGCGAGGGGTTTTTTTCCTTTCCGGAATTAAAAAAGCAAAATATGACGAAAATGTTCGTTTTGATTTTCCATCTTTCAACAGATGCCAAACAAAAACTATTCAACCGATCAAAAACATTTTTTTACTGATTGACAGTTGAAGTACCAACTATCAAATTACAAAATGCGTTTGACATTTAGTCAGAAATTTAGCAAAAACGAAAACCTACAAAACAAATCATAAGAATCCTGCCTAAGCACCAAATTATGTCTCCTCTTTGTACGTCCGTGCGCCCCTTTCTCGGAGTCAAATGTTACCACTTAACAAAACCTGTTTAACATTTGAGTAAACTTCATAACATGTATGTTTGCCCTCTTGCCTGTGCCAGACAACAGAGGAAGTAAGATACAACAAGTTGTCACTTTCGTTGACTGCGAAATCTTTCTCACTTTAGCTTCGTTGTTAATTTCGTTTTTATTGAGATCAAAGGTTGAGTTATGACTAGCAGGCGGCAGTTGACCTGTATGTTTACACAATGAGGGCGGTTGTCATTTGTCTAAGAGGTCACTGCTAAATACCTTGATATCGGTTTATGCACATATTCTATTTGTGAACCTGAAGGCTACGTGTTCTCATAGAAGCTTCAACTAACAACCAAAAATTCCACACCCGCAAGTAGTAGACAAGATGAAAAGTGCAAATTCAATACACAATCAATTCAATGGACTGCTCTCTGTCTTCAAAAAGCCTCAAATGAAATTCTATTTTAGACACTCGACCATTCGCCCTTCATAAGTCTCTCACATTTGTTATCCTTCCCAAAAATCAATCCAAAAATCTACCTCTCCACTGATGCAAGAACTCACTCTGTAAGCGGATGGCAATCAACTAAACCAACAAAGAAAGTGATAACTCACTTACAAAATGACCACGTCCCAGACCTAAACGAGTTAAGAATCATTGTCTCACCCGAGTGTTGTCCTGCTCGTGTAATCTGTCTCACCGTCAACCAATTTCGTCCCATATCTCTGCGAAATTAATGCCTCACCACGTGGGGTTGGCCTTGCGATAATTGTCTGACTGACCAGGCTCCTCGGTTTTTTTCCCCTTTCTTCTCACTTTTCTCCTCTTAAACAACAGAGCGTCCTTTCGCCAAGTACTGGCACGTTGACATTTCACCGACAGAGCACCCACCCACAGGAATAACTCGTCTTCTCGACGAAATGAAATTTCCATTTCACTATCCATGGCTCTTCGACTTTGTGTGCCGCTTGTCTTTGTGGCGAGAGACTACCGATATAATCCCCAGAACATGTGCTCCACTCGTCCTAATAACCGCATCTCGTTGTCCACCTTCAGGTCATGGCGAAATACGGAACCGTGTTTCCAGCGAATCCAAAAGACTACCCCGTGTGTGGCATACGTTTTTTGGACGTTTCTCTAATGGGAATCTGGGGTGTCCCTCCCCGCTTCCTTTGACAGGGATGTGGCAGGAGAAAATTCAATCTGCAGCTGCATCTTCCTTCGGGGTATTCCAACAAAATAGTACGGGCCCAGGCCGGTTGCAGTCCATGTCCACGACAACTCGACGACAGCCAGGAGAGTTTAACATTTTCATTTGTCTCCAACGTGCGGCGTTTCTTTCAGTAAATTATCGAGTCCTCGCAACACAAAGTTGTGTCCGTTGTCCTGCTGCAGAGAGTCGTTGTTAGAAGTCGCGTGCACACTGGCCATCAGCCACCATCAGCTCACATAGAGGACGCCTTCCCGTGTTCACATCCCCGCTGCCGGGATTTGTGTCCACTTATTGGCAATTCGTGATAATGAATGAATGCTATGGATATTCATGGACGCCAATTACGTGAGCCAAAGTAGATTCCCACCCGGTGCATGCCGTGAGTCGTAGCCACAGGAAGCAAGAACAAAAAAAAAAAACCCAATCACTCCCAGCGCTGGCGCGCGTAATCTACCAACTGTCCTGGTCCGGTGCCGCATGCACGTCCGTACGCCTGTCCGGTTGTCACTCGGATTCGGACACATCATAAGCAACCGGTGACCATTGCCAAACCGATTTCATAACCAGTCGCTCCTAGACTGCACTGGGCCGGGTGGTCGGAGGGCGGCCGCAGGTAAATACGTCTAATACCACCATCAGCGTTGCCACCTCCGGGGCGGCTCCATCCGGAATACCTGTAGCAGAAAATAATTCCGTCGGTGTCCGGCGCACGTATTCGGGATTCAGGATTTTTGTATGCTAATCACTGTGTGTGCACGATTCATTTCGGAATTATTATGCCATTTCCCAGTTGCTCGGGATGCGGTGGTATTGTTCCTCTACTGCTTCATTGTTGTGCGACCAGATTTCAGTTGCAGTGCTGCAATTGTCCGTAAACAAACCGAACCGTCGTCAAGTTGAGGAACGTTCCAGAGAATTCTGCCGCAGACGTACTTTCGCCCGTATTTTGCGACAGTCATCGGCACGTAAATCAAAAATCACCAGAGATGGGGCAGCCGGAATTCATAAGAAGGTAATTAAGTTCCGATATTTGCATAACCAAATGCGAACAGAGAAGATGCGCCACTACAGCCATGAAAGAAATCAACCCGAACGCCGAAAGGTCTCGAGAGGTGACTGCATGGGATTGTTTTCGTTGTCAGTTGCCTAATGAAAGTGGAGCAGATCAATCCGGTGGCATGTGCTGTGCTGGAGGGTATCAATGTGAAAGTGTTTACGAGAAAAGGGAGATTCTGTTTGGTTCTTGGATATAAAAAAATATTTCTAAGGGTTGTTGTTCTATTATGTGGAACTTGACCTTTAATGAAAGACTTGGTAGAACAAAATTTTGGTATTATGAATTCGCGCACAATTTTAGAAAGATTTTATACATAATGCTGCATTGCTGTGGGGGGAATACACATTCTCGTTGACGGAACCCACTAAGGATATGAGTGTGAACAAACGTCGTCTTCCCTCTTTGGTGGTTGCGAACTTTGTTTAGACGCAATTGTTAAGACGATCTTCAACTTGTTCGAGGCATAGTATGCGACGATCCTTTGAGAGCATCTGCAGAACTACTCATATGGTAAAGATTTAGTACAGAATTAAGGCTGGGAAAAGGAACACCTGAAATTTGTCAAAATAAAATAATTTTCAAAACCAAATCACTTTTAGGCGATTGGGACAAAACCTGTACAAGTACCAAAATGAAAAAAAATATTTTTTGTGTAACGATTATTGAGATATCAGACACAAAGTCAATTTCCTAGATCCCAAATATGTCAAAATTACGAGAAGTCAAAACACCAGAAAAAATTTTCAATCAAGAATCCATAAATGTCAAGCCATTGAGATCTCGAAAATGTCGGAAATTAAAAAAAGTTATATTCTTCACGCTTCCAACTCGCAAACGGTCAGATAGTAGATATCTAAATAAAATCTTAAGACCTTAAAGAATTTTAAATTAAAAACTAAATTCCAAGATCCTGAAAATCGCAAATTTAAAAAAGTTAAGACACGTGGACCTATCCTATCTCCTATCTGAATTTGCAGATATTGAATATTTTCTTGATTCTTATACCCATCGAAGTATTAATATCTACGCCATATCCAACGACCTTTGCAGCCAATGTGACTAGTGTTGGGTGATCATAAAAATGGCTGAGCAATTTTAAAACAATTCCATGCACACTAACTCACCAATTTTTGTAAAGGATCAGGGTGATAGAAATTGGGATTTTAAAGGAACAGACGAAACCTGACTTCACCACTGGAATATTTTCGAATTTATTTGTGGCGCTCTGTCCCTCCCCCGTGTAACTTAAGAAACTTGCATAACTCACAATCCATTAAAGACAAACTGGTCCCCACGAAAAAAAAAATTGGTTTCCATCTGACCCACTCAATCGGAGATATAAAACACAAATGTAAACTTTCACTGTCACCACTGGGCGATGGCTTCCGAAATTTGTTAGAAATGTCATAGCTCACAAATTCAATCCGTAATTTATGCCTTTCCGCTTTCCCCATCGCATTGCATATTCAGAACACCAAAAATGACGGAAACGATTAACCGCCAAGCCGACGCTGACCTCCAAAGGTGCTCCAAAAAACTCTTAACTGCATGACGAAGCAGGTCTTATCTCAAGTTTGTGACGTGAGCATTAGATTGACCTCCAAACTAAGATGAGACGGATAGCAAAAAAAAAAATTACCTCACATTAGTGCGATGACCTGTACGAATCATCTAAGCTAAATCGGGAGCGCCGATAGCGGTACTTCAGCCAAATAATCAATTGAAAAGCATCACCAGCCAGAGGCGCGGTGGCGGCCCGTGTACTCAATTCATCGAACCGTTAAACTACTCCCGATTAATTTCCGCTGCCGATCAATTGAAATATTTCAACTCTAATCCGAATGCAAACTTGAAAGTACGCCGAGGTGTTTTTTTTGTCGATTGCGTTTATTCATTAATTAGCCGCTTATGACCACAGCCGCTCACAAAACGTGCAGCAGCCCATCGGGACCTACGTTCAGAATTGCATTCATATCAGCCAGCAGCAAAAAAGGTCATAGTTTGAAATAGCGCTAGAGACGGACAGAGATTTTGTGAAAAGTGCACGTGACGAAATTATGCGATACCATCGATGGAATAATTCAACCGGATAAACATTTACTTTGCCCCGGTAGACGGGGTGATTGTGAATCACAATTTAGTTTGTTTGCATTTGCGGATTGATGGAAAATACAGGTGTGCCATTGAGCGACAGAATAGGAAGGGAGTTCGACGATGTCCTTCGATTTGATGCACCCCCCGGCCTGTCCAATTTTTCACACTCCGATTGTTCATTATTGAAATGCATCCATTGCAGCGCCGCCATTATACAATATTACCTACCAGTTAGAGGCAGCTGGAAGCTTCGCGCTAGACACTCGACGTATCCATCCACGGTCTTTGTTCGTTAATTAGGCAAAAAAAAACTGTAGTACGTCAAGCGATTAAATTATACAAGGGGAAAAATTGCATGTCGGACGCATTGTGAATGGGTCGTTAAATTGAAAGGCATCCATTAACTGCTGGCCAATGTTGGCAAAGACAAAGTAAATCACGCCGCGTGCAAACAGCAATCGGGGCAGCAGCATATTTTGTGCAAAAATTGCTGTAAAATTGCACGCGAAACGAGGGAATCTTGTCGTACGGACAAGAATGACACAATTCCTTATTGGCAGTATGACCTGGTGTTTTCAAGCTTTAATAGATCCATTAAAGATGACGGTGACATACTAAACCACGTTCACTGTTGGCTAATGCATTGCGAAGAAACAGAGAAACTGTTTATTAACAGAGAAGTACTCACATGCAACTGGTGATGGAGATTCCAATAGTTATTGACAGAGTGTAGCTTACAATCTACAGGCGTTTGTCTGCACACTTACCTGAAAATGAAAGACGATAATTAACGATTAAACAGGATAGTAGTTACGAGTATTTCAAAAACGAGACTATATTTGAGAAATTTAATGAAAAGTGCCTGACGGAGCTTCGAAATCCACATATTCAAAATACCGTGGTGGAATAAGGAAAAGGTGTATTTGGTAGTTTGTCAAAACCGGCATGTTTTCAACTCGTGACACATCATTCCGTGACCGATGTGGACATATTTTTAAAACTTGCATTTTGCAATTTCATTCTTTTGAACTGAAAGCTTTAAAATGTGTCAGATTCAGAAAAATACAATAAGAGAATAATAATAGAATAGAATTCGTGTTTAAGATCAAGACTTTTGTTAACGTCATTGTGACCACTTAAATCTCTCAAACACATCATGTTTTCGCTACAGCACTATTCCTGTCATTCCTAAATAAGATGTTTTTTTCGTAAATAATTCATTTTTTGCCAAACACAAAGATAAAAAGAGTGAAAAGTCAAGTTTTTTGAAACTCATGTTCACTATGTGTAAGACACAGATTGACACAAAATTCGGATATCTTTATAAAATGGGGATTTTGCCATTTTGTGTGCATAGCAGTTAATGACTGCCTCGGGAAGATTCGCAACATGTCATTCCTTTGAGGAAATATTTTAACTACTTTTTGCCCGTGGGAACTCGGCCATAACTTGAGTGTTGATGACGAGTTCGAGGGAAAAAAAGATAACTATGTCATATCGCATGGGCTTTGTGACATGCAATAAATTTATATTTAGTCGTGTGATGTTACTAGTATTCCCGATTTGTTGGAACCACATACTGTCCAAGTAATAAGCTGAAATCCCTGCTCTGAATCGAGTGTAAACGTCCACCCACGTGCGGACGAATGACACCAAACCACCGTAGAGCACAGTAAAGAGTACTTTACTTGGATGCAACAAGCACGTCTTCTATCGTTTTGGGTTTTCTGAACGATATGCGGCAAATTTATTCGTTTACAATATGTACATTTGAAGAAAATACTGTTCGGTGTCTGTTGCTCTAATTCCCATGAAAGGTACCTACGGCGTCGTGAATGGTCAGAAGGCTTGAATTTTTGCGTAAGTTGAATTTTATAAAAACAGATATTCAGGTCCCAACGAAAAATACACCATAGTGAGGTGAGCAACAGATTTAATTGCTACAACTGTTTAACTGTAGTAACACAACACTCGGCTAGCCGTGCATTGCGATAACGCACATGTCTCACGATAACTCTTGATATGTTTTTGATTATTCTCCGATTCATTATCGTAAATTTTAACATTTAACTAACATTTTGCCGCTTCAAACTTGGCACGTTTTAAATGTCAGCGCTACGAACTTGAAATCATATAATGAATGGCCCTGAATTAAGAAGTTCCCTAATAGTTGACAAATATCATGAAGGTGCAATTCTAGTACAGCACACATCTTGTTTTCTTTACAAGAAGTTAAGATACAGCCATAAAATTGTATGCGCTGAAGTTGCCATGACCTCTTCACATTCTCCTCCAAAGATTTATTTCTTGGCAATGGAATAAATTCGATGTTTAGTCCATGCAATTACAATGAAATTTTAATGTTTTCAAGACTGGCATCTTTGCATGATACGTACATAACTTATGCAGCCATATTTAAGGATCTGGCAGTTATGTCTATTTAAAATTGTGCATAAGTTATAAACAACTATTAACAGTTTGTAGTTTCAGCAGACGCATAAGTTTCTAATCAATATTGCCTTCGTTAAGAAAAATGCAAATCGGACTCTTTATACTTATTGTGAACGAATTCAAGTTCAATTACGACTGACATGTACAATTAAGTGACATTGAAGAGCAAAGGTTTAGTTGGATTTGGAGCGAAGATAGTCCCCATAAAATTATATAATTACCGCTGCATGTCAAAATAAAAAAAATCATGATGTACAACTATGGCGTATTTAACTAGAGCTACGTGCCAAGCAGTTTTTTATTCATTTTTCGTCAGGTGAACTCGACGAAAACCTTCGAGCATTAGTATTTTGACTTTCAAACCTGGAAAGGTTTTGATTTATTTGAGACAAACATCCCACACTCTTGGGTATCTAAAAAAAATCCATGTAGATGATGAGGTCGTTTAGTATATTTGGAAATGATAAACATTTTGGTCTATTTAATATTTTACTGTTAATCATATGGTACCCAATAATTTCCTGTTGTCACGTAGCTATCGTGGCAACATTGTTATGTTTAGGTTTCAAAAGTTTGTATCAAACGTTTTGTTTGCCAAGAATTCCTTAAAGTTTCCAAATTTCGCTACGTGTTATTATTGATATTTATTGATTTCAGTTCAGTACCTTGGAAATAGGTCTTTAAAAGTATACTTGTTGCTCAATTTTAGCAATTTTCGGGTACACTCCCTGCTCATTTTTTGTATTACCAAAACAAACCATATTGTTTGAGATGCAAATTTTTGCATTTGACAATTCTTTAAAATTTGATGGCCCGAAAGTAATTATGACTTAACCAGGGTTCTCTTAGTTGCGAGGAACCTAATTTTTGATTACATTAATTTCGAAAAAAGTCTTGCTACATCATATTGGAGAATCTGATATTTCATAATTTTGATAAATTTTTCCCAAACTGCCCGCTTAACGGAATCAAGTAGTAGTAGTAAATCGATTCACGATTCAGCTGGAAATATGAAAGGTTTGAAAATCGTCTCAGTAAGACGGGACACGGCCAATAAAATATAAGTAAAATATTATACTTCAAAAAGAAGCGATAAGTTATCCGTTCCGTCTTTCGCTTTCAATTGAGTTTTTTTTAATCATAAAATAGATACATCAGCCATTCGCTCAATGCACAACCATTGATGACCTTAGCTAAATTATCGCTCCCAACAGCTCCTAAAAGACGTCCTCATTTGTTAAAAATTAAAATAAGATATCACCCTAACTGCACCACATTCGGCAGTGAATTAACGTGACCCCGAAGCAGTCTGCCTCGCTATGCAAATCAGTTTGCATTAGTGACTGCATCTAATTAATCATGAAATGATCCTCACCCACCACATTATGACATAATACCCTCTCCATTCACAACGTCGACGGCAAACTATCGTCGAAAAATCTTCCACCTTATATTAACGTTTTTAACTTTCCACTTCGGTGGTAAGTGGTTTTCAGTTGATTTGCATCTAGCCACGTAAAATCGCAAAACCCAAGCTTCATAATTAAATATTCATAGCTCATGTCGAACACGCTCCAGTTTACCCCACAAGTGTGCAACTGCTCACTGAACGCGAGCACACTCCAATCTGACCAGTTCCTTCACTCAAGAAGTGACCTCTAAACAGTTTACAGCCGTAACGACCCAAAATACTGCTATTTATTGCAAAATACCAATTAAATTAACAAATTCAATCGGGAATCTCTGATCGAGATACGGGGACCGGTTGGGCAAAGCCATCGTTGATAGCGACGCGGCTTGTGTTTGAAAGTAGGAAGTAGAACGATCTGATGCTGTTAACCTTTTGTCGGCAAAATAAATCGAGTTCTTTTGGGATAGACGCATTCGCAATTGCGGCGACATTATGCAAGAAAAGGTGTTGCACACAAACGAACCAAACTGTGTGTGTGACAACGGTGTTCTGCTTCAGTGACCAATGCGCAACCACATACAAACCGTGGTGAATGGGCGGCAAGAAAATAAATACTCAATAAAAGAGAATTGTAATGACACACTTGGCCAGAGTGTATCCACAACCTCACAGTGATCCCGTGCTGGCATAGTCCTCCGCGCCAAGCAACAGAATAGGCAGACACTGTGGTGTGTGGTGAGTGGACACACAGACACGAAGTGAATGCAAAATGAATCGGAGCTGCTGTTGCGTCAGAGCTCCACGAAATATGACTCAGCCTTGGCTGTTGGCCACAAAGTGGCCCCTTTTTTGACTCCCCATGGACCCTTTGGTCAGGAACGCCCGTCCGCGAATCAGGCAATTTATCACAACCGAATCAATTAAGGTTGGGACGGCCTCTCTTTCAGTCGCTAGAAGCGATCTCCCACGATGTCGCGTGGAATTAATTGCGTCTTTTGCTAATTAACCATTCGCATCTGTACACTCTCACGGATGGCAGGTAATTGCATCTCTGGGATGACTTCGTCGTACAACTGACTACCGACAGCCACTAAGTACATAATCACCGGCTAGGTGGCCACCGCAAAACGTATGCGTGGAGTAGCAATCGTCGCAGACTGACCCAGTTTTTGCGCTGTCAGCTGCGTCAATCCATAAGTAACCGATGATTACGTGTGGCAATACAAATGAGGTTTGAAAGTACCCGTCTGACGGTCTCTATGGGCGGCAGTGGGCTTTCCCCGGTGGCCATGGCTGGACACTAGAACGCCTCTTCTGTCGTGCGACTGTTAAGTGGTTGCAAATAGGCAACAATTACTTCTGTTCCTCCTCCCCGCACGCCCGCCCTCTCCGCCCATCAACATAGTGGGGCTATTTATCGCAGTGAATTGATCTTTTGCCAAGCAATCCGTTGAGTAAATATTTCCCGAGGTGAGATAATTGAGTACAGATTGTAATTGAATTTCACGGTTCACAAGGCTGATCCGAGTGGGTTCCATTCATGGGGCAGATAAGCCGTGTGTTGTGGACGAACCTTGCCTTTCGGCAAGTGTGATTTTTGAATGGAGACTGCACAATGCGCAAGTGCGTCGCATCCTTGAACGTGAGCTTGAAATGCGCGAATAACATCACTTTCATGTGTGGTTTTGAACAAAACTGAACAAGGTCCGGTGTTTGTAACTTAACTCAATGTTTTAATACACGATGTGCTGGAGGGTACTTTTTAAAAGTGGCTTATGAGGAGCGTGATGACTATTTCATCCGCCTTCCTTCATCTGTTTCCTGATTGGGGATGTGTAGTTAATGCAGTACCAACGACTTATCTCAAACGATATGAAATAAACTGAGTATGTTCGAGTTAAACTTGAAGAAGAACTTTTTTTGTTTTCTGCAGTCAGCAATCCAACTGCAGAGTGATTCATTGTGAGGTTTGATTAACAATAACCTTTTTCGAGAGATCCCGAGTGACTACTTTCAAAATGTTTTATTATTTTTGTTTAGTATCGCTTGGCAAGTCACCATGAAAAGACTTAAACTAGAATAGTGTTTCCAAATTGATTAACTGGATTACAAAAAATAGCGTTCTGTAAGAAATATTTCTCGTGCGATTCGTGGAACTTACGGTGCGCATAATCGGCATACTGAGTGCAGTACTGCCAATATCATTCGCAAGTTTAAGTCCCAGTTTACATTAGTCTATTATAATCGACAGGATAGTTCACATGTAACACGTGGTGATTTGACTATAGCAGCTGCAGAGTGTACGCGAAGACTGTAACAAATCGATCGTTATCGTTCTCAGCAGCTTTGCCATGTTAACTGACTATGTGCTTCCTGAAGTAAAAGTACATGGTCTCTGGTTTCAACAAGACGGGAAAACAAGCAATACAACGCGTGAAATAGTTGACTTTCTGAAAAATAATTATGGTAAGCACTTAACTTTACGTTTTGGTACTGCAAAGTGATTGCCTAGATCGTGCGGAATCACACCTTTGGACTATTTTCTCTCGGGATAAATAAAATTTCAAGTCCTTACGAATAAGTCAGCTACAATTGACGTCTCGAACGCCAACATTATCCGGGAGATACCCGACGCTATTCTCTAACGAAGTCTAAATTTGGACATTTCCAATAAACATGTAGTCGTAGCTGACATTTACTTGATTTTTTTTTATACCGAAATACCCAACATTTCGAAATGACAAGATCCCGAAAAACCCACAATTTCGAAAAACCAACATCTCGCAAAAACGTAAAATTTGGTACAAATGTCAGTGACAATATTCCGGGTATTTTCGGTATTTTTTTCCCCACCATCGTATGAGGATTGAATAATTGATTTGCACTACAGCGCACAAGGGACCAGGATGTAGCTTCTCGTGTGTTCTCTTCTCTGTTCTCTCACGAGTAAACGGGACTTACAGTTTTTTGTCGATTCCGAACTGAGTGATGTTAGAAGCTTTTCAAAGACAATTAGTGCTCTTTGAGTGTTGTCAGTAACTCGAAAGAGGTGGTGGATGAAATATTGCGAAATGTTCCGTTTGAAAATCCTTGGCATGTCATTCGTCGCACTTATCGACAACGCAACGAATTTTAAAGAAAAATCTACATCAATCAAATGCAATTTGTCGGTATATTTGAACTGTGCAGGTATCTCCACACATGGATAGACAACATAAATTGCCTGCAATATCTTTCAAAAATGCGTTTTTTTTTTTTCAATAATACAATATCATTTTCAAAGTCTTGTGGAAGACTTAATTTTTCGTTATCCATTAGCAATTGAAATATTCCACTTCTTGCGCGCTTTCGCTGTTCCAGAAAACTAACAATTTTATGATTTCAAATAACTTCGAAGCATTAGCAATTAAATATTCCAATTAAAACGCTCCGATGATCAGGCCAATTAACAACCGTTCGTGATTCGAATCTACAAAAAGGGAATTGATATTCGTTTCGGAGAATTTTCAAATGTATGTCCGGGCATTTAAAATACGACGACAACGTTTTTCTATCAGTCAAAAACATCAGATCACTTGAAAAATTTTAATTTCCTGACACCCTGTCACAAATGTGAAGACAATCTAATTCTAATGATGCATAAACAAATGTCACATCACAAACTACTGTGAATTATTTGACAGAGCGTCCTTAGTAATTCATTCAATTAGATTCAACGAACACTCTCCCGACAAGTAGACTGAGTGCATGTTTCATGCATTCCCTGCCTTATTAACTTCTCTCGCAATCGAACGCCGCCACCGGCACACCATCCGTTGCAATCAGTCGTAAGCATGTCCAACGCATTTGTGTTTTAATTAGAATTCTGCATAATTTCTGAGACATTACTCAATAATCGCAACAATGCACGTTTATTGTATCAATTGTACCGTTGAGTGTTGGAAGTTCAGTCCTCTATCCATCGGTAGCGCTTGCACACACGCGCACACACACACAATACACGCAGACCAGCAATTGACCGTAATCACACGTCTTTTACCTACAGCACACAGAGTGGCACGTCCGGAATCAGCAACTCCAACAGCAGCCATTCACCGAAGGCCATCACAAGTAAATCCATTTGGAAAATCTCCTCAGCACAGCTGCATAATTATGAGTCCCGGTGTGAACGTCTTGCGGCCGAAATGAGCAGGCGGTCAGTACAGTGCTGCGTTAGAGTGGGTGGTGCATTTGAAGTTTTTCCAAACGAGGTGTGCGGCAGGAGCTCATTTGGGTTAAGCACACAGCAGCAACGCACAATGCGTCCCAGGATGAACTAATTAGACGGCACTTGAGAGTTCGTGATGTACCGCCGCTGGTTCACCGCCGGGCCAGCAACGACACATGTCCAAGTTGTGCAATCTCAAATCCTAGGCAAAATGCGACCCGAAAGGGACATGTAATTCAATTTCACAGCCGAAACTTTGCGAGTTTTCTTGAAGTGCCCATCGGCTGCCAGAGTGCCTGGTGGCGTCGATAAATTTCCGATAGCTCCTCGATCGCTGGGGAAGATAGCCAAAGATATTTCGGCAGCCGGTTATGCATATCGAAGCGAGGAGAATGTGCCCGCTGCGCTGGTGTTGCACCATCGTCAGATACATTTGCGGTGTGTGCACTTAAATTTAATGGAATTACGTATACGTACCAGTGGATGGTACCTGGCGCGTAATGATGTGGAGCAGCATTGGTAGCCTCGGTAGCGTTTGCTGTGCCGGCCATACTCACAACCGGGACGTGTGTGCATGGATAAACTTCAAAATTACGAGCCAACTTGCGAGTGCCTGCTGTCGGGTGCGATTAATGAAAGAAATGCGAGATCCACTTTACAGATTTGGGCACACAGGCGATTGGCTGGACGAGCTGGTGCGACGGAATGTTTTTCAATTAAGTCGCCTGTGTGTAGTGATGGATGGAGACGGCTTTGTAGGAGAGCGATGCCGAGTATGTGGACGCGTTTTTCGCCGACAGCTGACAACAGGGAGCTGATTGAGTTGGACACGACGACAATGTGGCGTGCTAACATATTTGAAAGTGAAGGCCAACTTCGGATCGTCCCCGATCGGGTTTTCATAATGGACCTGACTTTATAAGGAGAACGAAGGCATGTTTTTTAATAGGGACGCCGTGCATGCGTTTGGCAGCGGATAGCGCTCGTGCCAGAGTGATCTAATTCGTGGCAGGTTGCATGAGAACTGCCTGGGGATTGAGATAATAACCATCAAGCTGTACACCACGTCAATGGTTGACTTAAAGGACAATGGAAGGAGAAAGTTGAACTGGGCTTAAGGGAAATTCCACCATTTTGGCAACAGCGGTCAAAGAAAGAAGATAAAGATAAGATAAAAAACTCAACTGCCAACTTAATATGCACCAGAGGGAATGGACTGCTCCACTAAAAGTGGAACAACAAACGAGCTTTCGCGGAGAATTCACTTGCTATTGCATCATAGCTCGACAAATAATGACATTTGGCCTCGCAATACAAATTGGCGGCAACAATTCAACGCGCAGACCCCTTCAGGCACACATCGACAATAAAGTCTTTGCTCACCGAGTCTTGCATAAGATTCACATATTCTGCACCGTCTGCAGCGCATTTCTAACCGTACGACCATCCAACGTTCACAACCGGTGTCCATTGTGCCGCCCGTTTAGCGTTGAATTTGCTGAATTTACGATTGTCCGCGCTGTAATCAGATCACCGTCATGGAACATAATTGTCACGACTCTGTTTATGTCCCCTGGACTCTGTATCTCTTTGGCCGGGGATATAATGGGCCGCGATAGTTGTGCGACTGTCGGAGTAGCAATGAGTTAATTTATGCGACAGTAGCCAAATCGATGACGACACTCCGGAGACGGTTGTCCTGATGAGATCGATATCGTTATCGCATGGACTCGCAAACTATTAGAATGAAGTTATGACGAGAGAATGAACACTATGCTGGTGTATCGGTTGTGTGGATCTATGCGGAGGGTTCCCGTAAAGTTTGCAGACAAGTCAATTCATTTCTCGAATGTGGATACAAGTCTACAACTTGATGTTATCACCTAACAGCTGTTTCTTTATAAAATAAAGCTTCTTTGGGAACATAAAAGGAGGACAATTTGTTATTGCTTGTAGCTAAGACCAGAAATTTTTAAAGAGCTTAGGCTCTTTGAAAGTGTCCAAATTTTTCTTAAATAAACTGAATATGCGGAAAGTTTTGAGTTTGAAAGAAAAGTGCAGTTGAAGGACTTCGTTAGACTGCAGAAGTTTATGGTGAATCTGCTTCAGCTGATATATCATACAGAGTGTTTTGGACGCTTCAAAAATGGTGATTTAGAGGGTCCTGGCCAGCCTCAGAAGTTTGAAGATCAAGGTATGTGCCAAACGTAAAGTAAACTCGCAGACTTGTTGGGAGTATCAGAAAACGATTTTCAATGAAAAATTTCTGATTACGAAATTTGGAATTATTCAAATGCAAGGGTTCTGTACGAGTTACAACTGAGAGATGTCGAAAGGAATTTTTTCATCTCGAAACTGCTTTTTGAAAGATATCAAAGAAAGGGATTTTTGCTTCGGATCGTGCCTGGAGATAATAATAATAATAATAATTGGGTGGCACTACAGCCCACAAGGGACCAGGGCCTAGCTTCTACAACAACTACTCGTGTTTTGCGTGCTACTGTTCTCTTACGAGTAGCAGGGGCCTACAATTTTTTGCCGACTCCGAACGGCGAGATTTGAGAAGCTTTTCAAAGACAACTCTCTTTGAGTGTTGTCAACAGCTCGAAAGAGGTGGTGCCGTGAAAAAATGCGACGTGTCCAGTCCGGGAGTCGAACCTAGACTTTATGCGTGGTGGTCGACACACTTACCACAACGCCACGGCGACCACGAGCTTGGAGATGGAAAGTGGAAAAGGAACGTATACTACGATCACCCCAAGAAGAAAAAATACTATGCAAAGCCTGGTGAACCCGTTGCATCATCGTCCACATCGACGCCAAAACGCTGAAATGTGAGGTCTAACCCTATCGTTGTATTATCCAGACTTTGTTCTCTGTGACTACTAGCCTTTCCGACTGAAGCAATACCTAAACGAAACCATTCTTTTTTCAACACCAACATTTAAAATCTCAAATTATAAAAATGAGATGCACCCAGTGTAGCTACATGACCGACCTGGGTAGTTTCAAGATCTAAACCCTATATGGAAACTTCATGATGTCCACAGTTCCGGGTCTTCGAACCCGAGCTATTGGGACAACGCAACAGTGGAAAAGGTCACAAGTGGAAAAGGACACATGTAAAAAAGGAAACAAGTGGAGAACGACACAAGTGGAGAACGACACAAGTGGAGAATGACAGAAGTGGAGAAAGACACAAGTGGAAAAGTACCTCAACCAACTTGGAGTGCACAAAGACAGCTGGCGAGAGATCGTACAAGCTGGAGACACTTTTGGTTGAGGCCCAGGTCCACCCTAGACTGTAGCGCCACTAAAAGAAGAAGAAAATTTGATGTACTCTTACAAAAATCACTGATGGATTGAATTGAATTATTAACGATTGTATCACGTAGGGCGTCCGGGTTTTGTCTTCCTACACATATATATGTACAAAGTTGAACACACACTATCTCCTTCCAAACACTGCTATGTTTAACCCACAGGACCTTGAAAGCATTTCACATGTATACAAAAGAGTTCATATTAAATTTTCCATTTGCCCTTCGTCTTCACACACCACAGTTAATGCTCTCCCCTGATTTCCTCGCGTCTCCCACGGGGATTAACTGAGAATTCAATCAGAAAGGAACCACCTCTCTGGCACTAGTGACCTGGTTCATCCGAGTTTTCAGCTGCAACAGCCTTAAAATCAAATCTATCGCTCTCGTTGTCACTTGGAACTTCATTTAATATACTTGCTTATTTTCAATTTTGATCCGATGACCTTGCAGCACATCTGACTCATTAATTGCCACCACATGACAGCCACAGTGATCTTGTTCGACGTCGGTAACTGCGGCCTGCCTCGATCCGGCCCGCATTGCACGACATTTAATTCCAATAATCTCCGGCTGCGGTTAATGACAGCTCCAGTCTGCCGTACTTGACATGCGGGCAGACATTCAGCGAGAAAACCATGTCAGGCAGTTTTTTTTTTAGTGGCGAGAGACTGTTGCATGGTTTTGCATGCCTCGGGGTATGCTGCTGCAGACCAACCGGTCGCCTAATAAAGTACACTTGGACGATTCGTGGGGGATCTGACATAGTTTTTGTCCAATTTCGCGGATTGCCCTCGAATGAAAGCTTGTCTCTGCTGGAATGACTATTGCTCGCCATTCACTTATCTCGCTTTCCGGATACTGTCAGCAATGCAGTCGCGCTTGTGAGGTGTGCATAAGGAGCGCGCCGCAATCAACCAGGTGCAAATCATTGTTTTCATTGGGAACGGAACAAAATAAAAAAAAAAGTTCTTTAAGACCCTCCGGGAGCTGTTAGTCATGCGCGCGAGTCTGTGAACAATTGAAAGAGAACTGACGTACGTACGTCACGTTTTTCATACACGGCGAGCTCTGAATTGTGGCTAAGGCAACAAGGAAATACTTCTCTGGTGATTTATGATGGTTTGACGAAATTAGTACGGATTTCCAGGAGTACAGTCTTGACGGATGAGTCTTATATGTGACATGAATTAAGCTACTGGCGCCCCGATGCACGCTTCTTCTAAGGGTTACGTAACGAAGGGGCTGATAACTTCAATAATTTATATTTCCTGATTTCTGATTGTTAAAAGAAGTTTTTAGAGAAGAACTGTGGAAAGTTGCAGGGAAATGATATTTTTTGTTAATCAAAGAGGACAGGAAGTTTCAATGTAGATGAAAGTACATCAGATGTTGCAATTTTATAATTCATTCCTCAGTGTTGTAGATGTCTTTGAAATAAAATGGAGACAGTCGATGCGGCCGGATGTTGCCTTAGAGCTTGTGGATTTTCAGATGTCACAAAAATTGGCATGACTGATGGTATCGGGAAACTTAACCGAGGAGAAATCAACTATTGTGAACTATTAAATTTTGATTTGTCACAAAGGCGATATATTTACTGTTTTTGACAGTTCATGCGTTCTTAGGCAAGGGCAATCTAATAGAACTAAACTATCGGGTAGTACGGCGAACAAAGTTTCAGCCAAATCGGATTCCTTATGTTTTGTTCGCGTGTGGATGCGGAAATATAGTCAAAGGTCGCTTAAACGCTGTTTACGATGACTCGTTCTCGTTCGATAGCTACAGTCAAAAAATAAGCTTAGCGGGGTTTCAACTGGTCGGACATTAGTTGCTAATGAGCTTCGCACAGATACCTCGAAAACGACGACCTCGGAGAAAACTGTCTGGCATGGATCCAGTGGTACACACCAGAGACCAAGGAATAGTCGAAAAAGTGATCTTCACCCGGTGACCGTGCTTCAAATAAGACTCGGTCTGTCCCGATAACCGGAAAGGTGATGTTCACCGTTTCCTTTTTTTTACAAAGTATGATCTCCATCGACTACCTGGAAAAGAGCAAGACCGTCAAAGCTTTTTACTACACTGAAATATTGGGCGAATTGCATAAAAAATCAGCCAAATTTAGCCTAAATTTGGCTAAAAATTACAAATTTTTACTTTTTCGATGAAAAAAGTGTTCTTTACCACGACAACTCAAAATTGGTCGTATTAGGATACTGCTGCCCAATCCACCGTTTTCTCTAGATTTGGCAGCTCGTGCGACTTCCTTTTCAAATTTGAAAAAAATCATTAATCGGGCAAAAATTTGAATTGAGGAATAAAGTGGTTACTGCCGCCACAGAGGCCTTCTTTGACCTTCAGAAAACGTACACGCATCGCTGTGTCAGCTGCATCGAGCTAAAAGGAGGTTATATTGAGAAATAAATCACCATTCCAAATGATAGTTTTCGCTTTGTAGGCTAATCACGTATTAGACCGCAGTCGCACAAGCCGATAGCTTATTATCAATTTCTAGCGATGGTCGTTGATTATAATCGACCTCGTCTATCAAATCTTCAGCACAGTAGGTATTAGTAGTCGATTCGACAGAATGGTTACAAACAAAAATAAAAATCACGGAACACTGTGAATTATAACGTTTCAAAGTAGAGAACGTTTTCAAGAATAAATGCGTCTCGTAGCATCTTCCTCTCACAACCACTTCTACCTCAAACCCCCCACAAGCGTAGCAATCTCAGTTTTAAAATTCATCATTTGCAAACAAATTCAATTAGTTTTTCCAAAAATACATTTTTCGATAAAGTTTCGAAAAGACATCCCAAAATCAGAACAAAGTTTCAAGGAAAATTCTTGTACGTTCACAGTTTGAAGTGAGTTTCGAGTTTTATGTTGTTGGACAAATTGAATAGTAGCCACGAAACATGCCCCGGGTTAATGCCTCTTCGATGCGTTTTCTGAATACCAGAACTTCCGATGTCGACGCATTGGCATTACGAGGCTACAATATTGGACATAAGATCGGCGAGGGCAGTTACGCCACGGTTATATCGGCCATTTGCCAGGACGATCATGGCGGCGAGTTAAATTTAGCATGCAAAATCATCGACAAACGAAAAGCTCCTAAGGACTACCTGAACAAGTTCTTCCCACGGGAACTGGACATCCTGACGAAGATCGATCACCCGAACATCATACAAGTGCACAGCATTCTCGAGCGTGGCCCGAAGATATTCATTTTTATGCAGTTCGCCGAAAATGGAGACCTCCTGACTCACATCACTAAGAATGGCAAAATTGGAGAATTGCAGAGCAAGGCCTGGTTCCTGCAGATGGCGAAGGCATTGCGCTACCTACACAGCCATGACATCGCTCATCGAGACCTGAAGTGTGAAAACATCTTGCTGTCACAGCGAATGAACATTAAGCTGACGGACTTCGGCTTTGCTCGCTACTGCACCGACCAGAAGGGACAGAGGATACAGTCGCAGACCTATTGTGGATCAGCTGCGTATGCGGCTCCCGAAGTGATCGCTGGCACGCCCTACGACCCCAAGCTATCCGATGTCTGGTCATTGGGCGTGATTCTGTTCATTATGCTCAACAAGAAGATGCCGTTCGATGACCGCGACGTAAAGCAACTGCTGAACGATCAGATGAGTCGACGGTTTTCGTTCCGTCAGAAGTACGCAGATAAGATAAGCGAGGAGGCTAAGTCTGTGGTGCGACTGCTGCTCGAGCCGGAACCGTGTGTACGCTGCGACTTGGCAGAAGTCATGAATTCCAATTGGCTGAAAGAGAATAAGGCTGCATCATCAAATGAAGATCTTTAAAATTTTGCGAATATTTTCAAAGCGTTTCTTCGGAATATGAAGTTTTTACTAACTTTTGAATAAATGCTTTGGGGGGGTTTGGACTGAAATTCTTGTATTTTGGATTTGTATTTAGAATTATGACTGTAATCGAAGGAAGGGAAACGTAATGGCTCTGTAAACGATGTTGTTGCATGAGATATCGGCTCGAAACGAGATATCGTCTCTAAACGAGATATCGGCTATACATACAAATATGCAGTACTTCCTTATGCCCGATTCCTGGGCATAAAGTAATTTTGGACACCGAAAGAGCAGACGAATAAGCGAGGAAGGAGCTGGGTCTGCGACGGCAGCTTACAAGGAAGCACGCTTCACTCCAATTCAAGTGATGAAATAAAATTGACTAAAGATGTGTGTCGAGGGACTGTACAAAATATCTGCAGAAATTGAAGACCACAATTTAACCTTTCAAAGATCAAACACCTCAACAGACCCTCCAAAAGAGACGTATGTCTTTTTACAGGGGTTCTGACTGAGCACTGTTTGATGAAAAACGTGCCAATAAGATAAGGCTGCTCGTACAATGACTTCTGTAGGGGTTGCCGAGACGAGAGTGGGGAAGAGGCACGCATCACAATGGCCCCACCCGTTTACTTAGTGGCCTTTGGCACCCACTTTAACCTAACAAAACTTAACCTGTTGCTGTTGAAAGGCTTTGAGCTAGTGTTGTGGTTGTTAATTCAAAACGGTCTGTTGTTGGCAGAGTGTGAAAATTTTGTAAATAAAATATTCTTTCGAAAAATTCTCTCCAAACCGCCTGTAAAGACGAATTTTGAAAACAGTTCTTGTGTTTAATTTTTTAAATGCATGCTCAGTGCAAGGCTCAACTGAAAAAAATAGAAAAAAAGATCAAATTGGACCCCTTTCCTAGTCATTTCAGCAAAAACATACATATGTGTGCATATACATATGTATAATGAATATATATTTAATTTTCTTTTAGCACCCGCCAGTGGCAACGCAATTGAAGTATCCCCCGAAGCTGGTCTCCGCAACGCATCAACTGCCCTAATACGCACCGCTAACGATGACTTCATCCCCATTCCGATGCCCCTAACCGCAAATCGGACACTCGGCAAGGAAATAAGCACATCAGAGCGTGCACGCCGCCTAATACCCTATATGGCGTTCTATTTGCCACCAACAGAGTATCCAATCAATCAACAATATGTCGTTCAAGGGGTAAGCAAAAGCTCAAAATCTAATTCCGAAATTCAATCACCCTCTAAAGCGCGTGTGATTATTTGCAGTGCATTTCACTTAGCACACGCACGCACTGCAACAAGAGTTAGTTGCGAAACTAAACTATTCAGCAAATAATAATAAATTCGAATTTCCAATTCAATTCAAATTCAAACAGATTCAACACCAATCGACGCAGAAGTCTGCAAAGCAACAGCACGCACCGGCCGCCATCCCTCTCCCCACCGCCTACGTGCACATGAAGGTGCCGATAAATAACCAACAGCAGAATCAGCAATCGCGCCTCAGTCAGCAGAATAACCACCATCTCCCGACGCAACCCGTTTATCAAACAATCGTCTATGGCGGGCAGCACCCCCTGACTCAGGCGAAAGAAACCAATAGTAAGCACACGTACAAAACACAAACACCTGCTCTGCAGCACTCAAATCTGCCGCCGACTGCTGGTGGAACTCAGCGAGTCCATATTCCGATTACGCACCCAACCAAGGTTTGTCGCTCGAAGCATTCTCTCTGGGCAGTCCTATAATGCTTTCTGCTCCCTTTTAGCACAAGTCGGTGAGTGGCCAACAGTTCCACCAACCACAGCAGCATCAGTCACTACAATCGCAGCCCCTCAGTTCTCAGAAGATCAATTTGACGCCCTTCACGCCAACAAACACCGTACCGGGGCATTTCATTCCGATCATCTACTCCAACGAGCATGGCAGCAACGTCAACTACAAACCAACGGCGCCTTCAGCACCTGCAGCCGAGCCGCAGCCGCACCGGAAGTACGCTGAGCTGTCTAGCAATGCCCAAAAGTTTGACGAACACACACTGACCCACCAGGCGGCGCACTTGGGCACCCCCAGTCATAAGCAGCAATCGGTTGACGAGTACCACCGCCACCGGCAGCACGGAGAACTTGTTGTTACCATTCCAGCGCCCACCGTGTCCACCTCCGAATTGGTGCCAAAGACATTGTCGCAAATCAAGCAACAAGAGCGCCAACACCTGCAATACGTCGCAGTCTCACCCACCCCAAGTCCCCCACCAAGGTAATGATCGACAGACGCGTTCCTCTTAGATTACTCCCAGCTCTCTAGCTTGTGAATGATCGGTTATCTGCTTAGAATTCAAATCATGTATCCCTTAGCACACCAATTTTTTTTTCTTAAAAATGCCCACCCGCGCAAACGTTCAAGCACTCATCTGCAGATGTATATCCGTCAGTGCTCTGCCTTTCGCTGATTAAAATTCCAGCCACACGCCCTGTCACACAGTGAATGGACATGAAATCGCTTTCACTTAGAGGAACCACTGTCACTGAATCGCATTCGCGGTCGTGGGAATCAAAGAATTCCAGCCTAGCACACCTGCACCATACACACGACATCAAGCGGCATGTCACTGAATTAATCACATCTCTCTCCATCTTATCCGTTTTCAGCTCAACGTACCGGGTGCTGACGGACAACCGCCATCAACCCCAGCATCACACGCAGCAGCAGTCAGTCTCCAGTTCCGATAATCTGACACCACAGCAAAAGTACGTTATCTACTTGCAGCAGCAGTTAAGGTACAAGCAGCAACAGCAACTCCAAGAACACAAAGAAAAGCACGTCCAACTGGAGAAACATTTGCAGCCCCACTACCAGATTCAACAGCCCGAGAAACAACAAAACCGTCAAGTGTATGTCCTCAGCACAACCCCAACTTCGGTTTCGTCGTCCACTCCGAGGCCCACAAAGGCCCAATCAGTAAACGCCCACCCTGACAATCATCACACTCAAAACCGCTTCAACGAGAAGTACCCCCAGCACAGCCCCATTAGCCATGTCGTCTACCAGCATCCAGAAGTGGTTACGAATCCTGAGCAAATTTTACAACCCAATAAGCAGCCAACGTATGTGCCGCTCTCCCAGAGGCCAGAGCCCCACAGATACGCCCAGAACCAATTGCAGCCTCATCAATTCGCAAGGTGAGTGACGCGAGTGCGTCCATGTCGAACATTCACCGCTTACATGGCCTAAACGTGCACCCTCTCCCCATCCCTTCACAGCAACCCCAACTATATCGAGTACATCATCGATGATCCCAAGCAAGAAATCGAAGAGCACTCGGCGACACCGGAAAAAGAGCAACACGCAGGCATTCGTCCTCCGCCAGTCCTTCTGGTAAGCACCCCGATCCCGGCCCCGCCACCGGTTGAAGTGGTGGTCACATCTCCTCGGCCCCTGTACAAAAACCAGCCGACTCTTAGATTACATGCAATTTCACCCACTCCACGGCCATCGCCTCGGCCGTACGTCAAGTCCACCCCTGCCCCGCCCCTGGTGTTTGTGTCATCGAAGCCGAAGTACTCCCAGTTCTACACCACTGCTGCCCCGAAGCCGATCAAATTGAAGCCATCGCAGAAATACCCTGTCGATGTGCCGCAGTACACACAAGTGCCGGACGATGATCCACTGCCCGACATAAAGACGTCATCACTCACCGAGATTCTGAGGAAACTCCAAGAGAGCAACCACCTCCCGCAGACACTCACGCCGGACAACATCGACAACTCCATAAGAACGCTCATCAAGATTCTGCACAACCTCAAAAAGTCACAGACCATTGTCGAGGATCCGCCCCAGCACCACGAGGAGGACTACGACTACAACACCGCCGACGTAGAAGCGGTCGATGACGACACTCCGCCCCAACCAGACTTCAATGACCCAAGTAAGTCCGTCAACACTTGTCACATCGCTCCACATTCACACAATCCTTCCCATTGCAGTGCCCAGCGCCAAACCGGGCCCAAACTCGGGGCGACCAGGAATCGATTATCCCACCTTGGCCAGCATACCGGAGACGTCGTTCAGTTGCCAGGAGCAGAGGTACAAGGGCTTCTTCGGCGATCCGGAAACTAATTGCCAAGTGTGGCACTATTGCGACCTAAACGGTGGCAAGGCGTCCTTCCTCTGCCCCAACGGCACAATATTCAGCCAGGTGAGTAGTAATGTCCGTGCCCTCGACCGACATCCATTTTCTCACACTCGCTAATGCAGTCGCTCGGGGGTGAGCACGGTGTTCACTTTGTATCAAAACATGGAACGCACCTGCGGGTGTGCTAACATTGCAAGAACATTGCAATAAACACTCAGCCAGGATAACTGTTCATTACTGGTGTAATTAATCCAATTACCAGCACTCTCTGCCTGGAGCCGGGATGTGTTTTCGTCAACGTGTCACCGCTTTGAGTGAAATGGAGTTCTCATTCATTACTTACATTGAAATGGGCATATAGCCCTAATGGAATACCGTTAAACATAGCAGATTATGGAAAGTGGAAGCAGTTCCTAAGGAATAAGGCTTTGTTGAAAGGAATGTCAGTAGTACATATATGGAGTTCAGGAAGAATAGTGGGAGAGAATGCTAATGCGGCATTACTTTCTGTGGGGTCCACAGTTTAACCGTTGTTCCTAATGATATGGATGTCACTTCATCTTGGAGTCATGTGATGTTAAAGCGTTTTCCACACTATCACTTATGTTCAAATTAATAAGGAAAGAGACAGCGATCTAATATCTCTCGCAACGTTTTCAAAAAAGCGCATTTGCGTTGAACTCACATAAGAGGGAGTGAGACGAGGAGTCTAGTCCACAAGTGGAATTCAATTTTCTTAACTATTTACGTTTGGCAGTTCTTCACCTGCCCTGTGTGTGTGCATTATTAATATTTGCATTTCAGTAAATTGTCTTGTGCAACCATGATGAATTAGGACTTGCATTCTTTTTAACAAAATTCTTCTCTTTTCAAATTCGGCGTGACTTTGAAACTTTGTTTTTTACACTCAAGTCTCTAGAAATTTGACAAAACAGCCCACTCTATGTTATCTCTCATGCGTTCACAGCATATTTTTTTAAAGAAACGCTGCGCACACACGACCTGCATCACAGTTGGTTAAAAGCTGTGAACTGTCAAAGGCAGGCAGCGAAGAAAAATCCATTTCCCGCTTACAAGGCGCGATCAACACGTCAAACTCATGAGGAGAATAGGGGAAAAAACATCTAAGGAGTCGGGCACCTCCTTGCTCAATCGCTTCGACAACTGTCTTAATTTTGGCCTTAAATATGTGACCGTAATAAAACACGTCCTGCTTTGATCAAGAAAAATCCAGAATAATTTTATTCATTCGACAAAACAAAAAAAAACAAAAGAAAAAGGATTGCAGAAAACGAAGAAGTCATTGCCCATTCCGTCAACCAACGCCGTTTCTCTCTCTCACCTAATTCCGTTGACAGTTTTCCTGTGGGCTGCGCTCAGGGAGATTCCCTTGAGGGGTGCGTTTAGTTGACAAATAAAAGCTGAAAAGGATTGCAAAATTTCTACATAAAATGTAAAAATGTCACAATTCTATCTATTCTTCTATCTAAAAGTGTTTAAATTTGATTTTGAAAAACTTTGAGGGAAACTTTCGATAAAGATTGTACTGGTCATTCTGACTGATCAAATTTTGTCGCACTTGACCAAAAAACATCGATTTCGGAATTTTAAAAAGTCTAAGAATTTGAAACCGTCTAAATTGAACTATACTGCAGATATGCGTCAATGGTGTGCTTAAGTCGATTAATCAACATGAACCGCATTGGTATGGTTCACATTTATTTCATTTAAAGCTCCTAGCAACGTCCGCACTCAGACACAGTTAATATGAAAAATGCGGATGCTTCTAGCTTCTACAACAACTACTCGTATTGCGCGTGCTACTGTTGTCTCACGAGTAGAAGGGACCAGTTTTTTACCGACTCCGAGCGACGAGATTTAAGAAGCTTTTCATAGACAATTGAGACTCTCTGAGTGTTGTCAGCAACACTGCCGTGAAAAAAATGCGAGGTGTCCCATCCGGGAATTGAACCTCGACTTTCTGCGTGGCGGTCGATGTACTTACCACTACGCCACAGCGACCACTTGCTTTAGGTAGGTCCTGGTCCCTAGTGGGCTGTAGTGCCACTCATTTATTATTATTATAGCGGATACTCTTTCAATTGACAAAAGCATACTTTTACCTTTCTCTCTTTTTAAATGTATCGGTCTAAGGAAGATTTTAGAACATTACATAAAAACTTGTTTTTTATCTTTTTATTTAAAGTCTATAAAATAAAACTAATTGGATGGCACAGTCCACAAGGTAACAAAGCCTCGGCAACTCCTTGTGCTGTGTCAACTATCGACTTCGAATGGCGATATTTTAGAAGCTTTTAATAGACAATAAGTACTCCTTGAGCTCTTTCAGCCTTGAAAAATGCGAGTTAAACGAGCGTCTAGTCCAAAACCTATCCGACCGGCATGGTGAAAACACTTAAGGCACTTTACCATTCCACGGCGCACAGTGAAGCAGAGTGATCAAAATTTACATCCGCGGACAGTAAAAATTTTGCGGAGTCCATGGGCAGCCGGCGAATGATGGGTGCTCTTCGCAAGTGACATTAATCAATGGGAACGAAAAAACGATGCACTTTTTATTTTTACACTGATGACTGAGGCAAAGATAAAAATGATATTTTGATGATAGCAAATACCGAGAATGAAGTTTCCAATACTCTAAATGCCAATTTTCAAGGGATAAACGAATTACAGTTAATCACAAAAGTAAGTAAGCACCATCTAGTATTGCATACGATCCCTCGAAATATAAATTTTCGTTGAGATTATTGTTGCCACCCTGTGACCAGAATACAGTTTTACATTTGCACAATGTTTGCGGAGTAAAAATTACGGTACATTTTGATTGCCATCTGTATTTTATCACCCTTTTGCAGATACAAGCAATTTTTACGTCACAAAAGTAAGTAAGCAGTGTAGGCATTTAGAAGTTCATCTCTCACTGATGTGCGCGCCTACTGGTAATATCGACACACCGTATTCTATCTTTATTCTTAATCGTTTAACAATATTACTTTTGCAGTTTGAAATATTATTTTCACGGTTACACATATTCTGTTTAAAAATGACACCAAGAGGAAAGGAATTGAGTAAAGATTTGAAGGAATTAATTATAAAAAACTTTCTGGAAAACAAATCAGAGCGGGAAATTGCTAGAATTGTTAACAAAAGTCCATCCACCATTCACAAGATAGTAACAAAATATAAAAACATTGGTAACATAGAAAATGATAGACGATCTGGACGCCCTCGTAAGTTTACAGAGCAAGAGAACCGAATAATAGTCAGAAAAGTGAAGCAGAAACCTAAAATAAGTGCTCCAAAGATATTGGCGGAAATTAATAATGAGACGGGTAAGTCGTGCAATCCCCAAACGGTTCGTCGAGTGCTTCATGATGCAAGGTTTCACGGTCGAAACATTCGAAAGAAACCTTATATAAACAAAATCAACCGTCTAAAGCGACTTCAGTTTGCCAAACAGCATGAACATTGTAGCACAGACTTCTGGAATACCGTGATGTTTTCTGATGAGAGCAAATTCAATATTCGCGGGTCAGATGGACGTGAAAAAGTTTGGCGAAAAAAAAATACAGAGCTTGATCCCATCAACATGTCAGGGACAGTAAAACATGGTGGTGGTAGCGTGATGGTATGGGGATGTATGTCAGCATCTGGAGTCGGCAACTTAGTGTTTATAGAATCTATAATGGATAGGTATGATTATTTAAACATTTTGAAGAATAATCTGCCACAAAGTGCCAGAAAGTTGGGTGTAGAGCGATCATTTGTCTTCCAACAAGATAATGACCCGAAGCATACTTCCCGCATTGTCCAAGAATGGCTCTTGTATAATGTTCGCTCTCAGCTTAAAACGCCGCCACAATCACCGGACTTGAATGCTATCGAACATTTATGGGACCATCTCGACCGCAAAATCAGAAAGTTTGAAATAAAAACCAAAGACGATTTAAAACATGCTCTCCTGGAGGAATGGTCCAAAATTGACCAAAGCGTCACAAAAAAGCTAGTGGATTCCATGCCTTCGCGAATGAAAGCAGTTATAAAGGCTAAGGGCTACCCAACAAAATATTAAATAAGAAAATTTTGAGAAAAAAAAACAATTAAATTATAACTTTATCTGAGTGCTTACTTACTTTTGTGATTTAAATTTGCTCTACGCTTTAGATAAGTATAATTAAGATTTTTTTATTAAACTAGTTTCTTGTTCTGAATTACATTTCTTTAATGGCAAATATGTATGATTAAAAAGAAATATATTTAATTTCTTCGGCATATATTTTAGATGTTTTTTCAATCAATTATTCTGTTAAGTGAGGGGTGCTTACTTACTTTTGTGACTAACTGTATATAACCAGGAACATCAGATTTCGTCAGTAAAAGAGAGTTGTTAGATTTCTCAAGTGAAGATAAGAGTCAATAAATAACAGAACATGGTTTAACTGAAGCTCAAAAAGGAATTAACTTCTTATTGTACACAAAAAGGTAGTCAATGTGGATGAATTAGAGAGTTCATTAAGAGGAATGCGCTAAGATTTTTCACTCAACGAGGCAATGTTAGGCATTGGCCACGCAATGGCGAAATTTTGTTAAGTAAAGCGAATTTTTAATTTACGAACCTTTACGTTACCCGCTTGAATCAGAGAAGGCAGAAATATTGACGCTCTATTTTTGAATTTACTCACTAGTTTTATAAGTAAAAGTAGTAATTAATTTACAACTATTTTGATTCATTGTTCATATAATTTTTTATATATGATCTCAAGTGTCTGTGTATCCGTGGATAATAATAATAAAAATTGAGTGGCACTACAGCCGACAAGGGACCAGGGCCGAGCTTCTACAACAACTACGCGTGTTGTGCGTGCTACTGTTTTCCCACAAGTAGAAGGGACCTACAGTTTTTTTGCCGACTCCGAATGGCGAGATATGTGAAGCTTTTCATAGACAATTGATACTCTCTTTTATTTTAGTAGTTACATTACAAATAACCTGAAGTCAGATGAGAAAGTAGAAAGCACACAAGACTGACACAAGTACTAGTACTCCGATGAACGCTTTGTTTTAAGATGCCGCATACATGGGACATTGTATGATTGACATATTTCTATTTTTTAATCTCCGTCTAAATGTTTTCTCGCCACTGTTTCCCGATTTATGGTGCATCCTTGCACGAAATACTGGAATTCAATGGAAACTTTTAAATGCGTTTTTTCTATTTTTGAAATACAGAACAATTTGAACATCATCTTTTTTGGTTAACATCCATTTTAAGCTTAGACTTTAAGACTTATTATTTAGATGTTTCTAAGATACAACCATATTGTTGGGCAAGTTCCGCGACAAGAGGTTACTCTGAAACTATTCTAGTTTTCGGTGTAAAATTCGATAGAAGCACTTTTCTGCTCTTCTGACATGAAAACCATATTGAAATCGTCCCAGGATCTGAACAGTGCGCAAGACATTCATTTACCAAAGGATTTAAGAAACGTTACTGATTTCGTTCAATTTTACCGCACTTGAGTAGGGGTGCAAATAAGTTTCATTCATTGGATAATTTTTTTGTTTGTTTACCGTTTACATAAAATAACAGAGATGTTTGCTACTTTGAATGTTCTTTACTACTTTAATAAGAGTCGTGATGAGTTAATCATTTTGTCACTGACGACCTCTTCTCACTTACTACTACTTACTTTCAACTATTTCCTTATACACAATATTCAGGAGGTTTTGTATATTATCCAATATTTTGCTTTTTTATTATGGAAAGCATTATAATAATAATAATAATTGAATGGCACTACAGCCCATAACGGACCAGGGCCTAGCTTCTACAACAACTACTCGTGTTGTGCATGCTATTGTTCTTCACGAGTAGAAGGGACCTACAGTTTTTTGCCGATTCCGAACGGCGAGATTTGAGAAGCTTTCCATAGACAATTAATACTCTTTGAGTGTTGTCAGCAACTCGAAAGAGGTGGTGCCGTGAAAAAATGCTAGGTGTCACGTTCGGGGATCGAACCCAGACTTTCTGCGCCGCAGTCGATGCACTTGAAACTGCGCCACAGCGACCACATGGAAAGCATTGCAAATGTTAATTTATGAGGCGCCCAAACAGCATGCCTATCCGACTTTGTTCAATTGGTGATGAATTCCGAAGTTCTGTGGTAACATTCACCTTGCTTTTATGCCGGTTTTGCTAAATTTTTTTAATGATTACATGGAGGTGGGATGCATCTTAAAATAATCTCTCCATAGAGATGTGATATTCAAATTTTACACTCAATTTCTTAAGATGCCCACCACCAAGATCCTCATGAATCTTAGAAATATATTTTCGCCAACACGAAATCATTGTACTCCGCTCCTTTAGCACTTTCAAAACTCTTCTATAAATCCCCACCACCATAATAAACAATTAAATGTAATTGTCTGTTCGTAATTATAAGCCCCTTACAAAAATGAAAACTAAGGGCGACAAATGAACTTCATAAAGTCATCTAAGTGATTTACCCTCGCCGCAAAACGAGCCGAAACAATTCCTTAACGGCGCCACCCACCCCCAAAATACCAAGAATTCGTATATAGAAGTCAACTCAAGGATATACTGCACCAGGCAACCACTTTCATACGCTCTGCTAATTAGCCCGTTTAAATTGAGTAACACTTGCACCGTATTTAATGGTTAATTGGAGAAGCACCTCAACTCCACACCCCTGTCATCTTCTGGCGAGGCGACTGGAAAACTGTTGAAATTTATTATCTCACCCGAAAATTACTGCAAAGTTTGTCATTGGTTTTGTTTTATTTTTTTGCTTTCGCTCTTATAGATTGCTTTAACGTGCGACTGGTGGTTCAACGTGAAGTGCGCCACAACTCCGCAGCTATACGTGCTGAACGAACGCCTTTACAAATACATCCTTCCGTTTACACCGAAGTTCCCCGAGGACTATAGTGGGCCGCTTGTTGATAAGTATGTTGTATTGACGATAAATTACTGCTTGCTGATGTGCGCAGCACGGCAAAAGCGCCAAGGGCCAAGTGCAGTGTTTAATGGGCTTTCAACTTTTATTGTTTTCCAGGTATTTAGCGCTGAAGTTCCAGGAGATGGAAGAGAAAATGCGGCGAGAAAAACTCAAGGGTAGGGGAGATGCTAAGACCGAAGACAGCGCGAATGACGATGCCACACAAACTTCTCTTGACGGTGGAGCCACTGAGGCGGCAAAGAAGAAAAAGGAAGGTACTCCCGGTAGAGGTGATGGAAGTTTGGCGGCAATAGGTGAACAAAGTTCGGAGAGGAATCTTCTGATAGACGAGGAGGACGGTCGCATTACAAGTCGCGACGGTGCAACGAGTACTCAGACAAGCACGACCACGGCCGTGGAGACGACTACAAAAGAATTGCCATTGAGCTTGAGGCCGATTGTTGTATCAACAACGGCTTTGCCATACAGCATGCAGTCAGAGGAGGACGACTCGCAAAGCAGTGAGCCATTGCTGGGGCAGAAGATAAGCGTGGAAAAGGTCGAGGTGATAGAAATTAAGTCCGACGGAACATCAGGGCATCTGATACCAGAGAACAGATACAGTTCGGCGGACACTTAAGTGCCGCTGGACGCTTCTCTGTGTGTGCATGTGTTTTTGTGTGATAAGTGATTTAGCTCCTATTCCACCCTAAATAAGATATCCTACAATTTGGCTAGAATTAAAGCGACGTCCCTAACAAGAGGACTCATCGAAAACAGTGGCAAATCCTTTCGTTCATCGTGAAAAGCAAGCGTGCCAGGCACAACTACTCTGCCCGAGAAGACCAGCCGCTCCGGGACATGCAGAACAGATTCGGAGCCCTCTCTAGCGGCAGCCGGTTTGTAATTAGCTAATGCAGACGAGGTATATGCACAATTTCAGTGAATGAAAATCCAATTAGCTGCCATTTGATCAACTCGAACTGCCACTGGTGTTGTTAATGTAATTTTGTAATTATCTGTATAGTCCTTCGTAATGTACTGAATGAACGCGTAATATTGTAAATTAGTCGATAATTCCTTGTACATTATTTATTTGTATATTAACTGAATAAAGAATCAAACAAAATGGGTTCACTAACCTTTTGAGACTTCCGTATGGTTTCGCGGGTCGGCTTCAAGTTCTCCAGCAGGCACATGATCTTGTCCTTGTGGTTTGCATTCTGTGGATAAATATAAATTAACTACAAGACTGTACATCACCTTCGTTTAAGCGAACACTTACCTCAACATTCAGTGGAGTGTAGTAGTGGGTGGTGTGTGAACTGGATATGCAAATGAAGCAGAAGATGTTCTGGCAGTCAACGCAGAATTTGTCACATAAACGCCTGTGAATCTTGCAATACTGCTGCGTGGGCAGATTCAACTGTAGTGCTTGCACTTCGAACTCGGACAGTAAGTGCTTTTTCAGAACCTTACTATTCTGATGAACCGAATTGAAGCAGCGCTTGCAGAAGTCCACTTTGCATTGCATGCAAACACCAACGGCTGAGGCTTGATCGCATTCGCTGCACTTTTGAATAAATGACTCTTGGGCAAGCATTCCGTTTGGAATGTGCGTCGACGGATTCGCTTCGGAGGATAGAAATGAATTTGCGTTTATCATTTGCCCAAGCAGACAGAAATTTAGGTCGTAGGACTTTTTCAGCCATCTTGTGTTGTCAAGTTCGATGGGAATAGAGCACACACCACATTTGAGTTTGTGACGATGCAGATATATGCAATTTTCGCAGATATTGTGACCGCAGTTCAACAAAACGGGACGACAACTGTGTGGTTTGTTATCTGAAAAGAAATTAACATTACTGATTAAATTACAGATGAGGAAGCTAGGAAGCTAGGAGTAGCTTTTAAAGAGTACAATAGCTCTTAGTAAAATGTATACACGTATGGTGTTAAGAATAGTAAATTTGATGAAAGTTATGCCATCTAAACACGAAATGGCTGACGTGATGAGCTTTTAAAGTCGATTCATTAACGTTTGACGGCCACATTTGAGACAACAGACAAGGTAAGCTTTTGACCGAAATACGAGTTTGTCGATTGACAAAGCGCCCAAATAGTCATAATTTCTATGGGATGCCCTCAAAGACGCGTACTTCTTCAAACTAAACTGAAAAGGTCGCTCTGAGGATCAACGAACGCTGTGGACGAATGAAAAACAATTTCTATTGGATAAAAGTGGACTACGTGGACATGATAGGTAGAGTCTATCCAATGAAACTGATTTCCTACATGGACTATCTGTAAGTAAGATTTTCTCGGAGGCGGTGGCGTCTGCGTCCTGTCAAAAATCGAGAGATTTTTTTCTAAAATGTTTCCAAGTTATAAATCGTGTTATTTTTCCTGAGGTTTTTGTTTGAATAGACATTTTTTTACAGATCACACGTGACTCCTTTCCCATTTTTGCTCAGTAAAGTTTGGCAACAGACCATTGAAGGACTCACACCACAGAAGCGTTTCAGAACTGTTCAGTTCAAATAATAAAATCGGCATTGTGAGATCTTTTTCGTGCGACACGAGGAACTGACGGTCTGCATAATCGACCTACTGAAACAACTATTAACAATACCATTCGAAAAAAAGTCTCGGTTGACATAAGGGGATGGTGCTCGCCCGGTTAGACGACATCCAGCATGTAGTAAAGGGACTATTGCAGGTGTAGCTGAGCGTACGTGAAAGACCATTCATTCTTGAAACCTTAGCCATGAAAATCAAGCAAATTGTCTTGTCACAACGAGTCATACAGAGCGCGAAACAATGAACATGATGAGAATTCATTTTGGTGAGCACCTTATTAAACGTTTTGGTACGGCAGTTTGGTCGCCTAAATGGTTCGATATCACGCCATTTTTCTGGGAATATGTAAAGTCTAAGTTCTTCACGAATAATTCTGCTAGGATTGACGCTTTGGAAGATAGATTACTCGTTTAATTTTCGAGTAACCAGTCGCTATTCTCAAATGAGAAGCATAAAATTTGCCCCTTTCGAATACACCATCTCAGATGTAGTGGTGGAAAACATTTACATGATATAATTTCCAAAAAGTAAATGTCATGAAATCGATAACATGCATAAATCAGAAATCAATACAGGAATCTCTTTGACAGAACTTAAGGTTTTTTTAAAGTCTTTTTAAGGGTTTTCAAAGAATGGTTAGAAGCTCTTTCAGGAGCGCTATCTTTTGCTTGAAATTCTACATTTTTGGTGTACATAAACTAGACATGTTTGTAGTGATCACGAACTGGTTTTGAGTATGCGAACAAATATAATCTAGTATACATAACTTGTTTCCTGTCCACATATGTACATATCCGACTAGTTTTTTTTCAAAAAGTCCTGCACGAAAACTGCATTGTTGGCTTTGAATAATAATCGTAAATAGAGGGATACACGCTTTAAATGCACAGCACACACGTCCTTCAATAATGATCCAGAGCGCGTTGTAAATCGTATACAGGTAGAAAAAAGTTCCATTTTCAAAATTTGAAAGCAAAAAAAAAAAAAGAAATACATTCAGCTTTGAATTTACCAGAATTCAAGAGCGATAATAAGATGTAGCCATGAAAAAAACCCGTTTCAAAATCCTCATCAAATACACAAAATCTGGTTCAAATGGAGTAACCGCTTTCAGTGTCAACAAATCTATCGTCGTTTGTTAACAATTGTAGAGGAAATTAGACGCCGAATAATATCCTTGTTTTCGCTATTCTTTTACAGTAATTTGGACGAATCGAATATTTTATCAAGTTTATAAGATATAGTAAAATATTTTATAACAACATGTCTTCTATAAAAACCAAGACGGGAATAATTTTTATTCCAAAAACCTAATTAAAAATACTTTTTGTGGTCAAAAAACATAGTTGTTGACAGTTTGCACGAGTTCAAAAATAACTGTATGTATAGTGCTTGTTTTTATAACTGTTGCATCTGTCTGATATGAAAGGATTTCCCAATTGAATATCCATTCCTAGCAAAAGACAATCACAAACATTGATAATTTTGCAGCATGAATGCTCAAGAACATGAAGAATCAGACTAACTTCCATGCAATGTGTATATTATTAGAAACCCACTTTAATTCAATCATATTCAGATATCAACTGGTAGCGGCAAACAAACAAAAACCTGATAAACAATTGCTCATGCGCTATTCGATGGCAATAAAGGACAAGATTGCAGATTCCTACTGGAGTGTCACACGCATTTTAGGTTCGATTTAATTGCACTCGCTGCGTACTACCAGTATGATTTTAGATTGTTTATTACCTGTTGCAGAAAATTTGTATTTTGCATCATATTCACGTTTGCATTTTGCACAATGTCTGGCATCGCGTAAAGTTAGAGCGATAAACTTTTTGTCAAAGAGTTTTGCCTGAGAATGATTTGTTGGCACCATATTGTGTCTCACTTCATAATCATACAACAAAATAATTGCAGAACAGAAATGTTATAAATGTTGTTATATGTGCACTAAAGAAAGGGTAAACCGCACTCAAAACAAACTGTAAATTTAAAGAATTAAAGCACTGCCGAATGTCAACAAATGACAGTTGCTTCTAGTAGGTGACAATTGAAGAGTGTTGCCAATGCTGTAAATGTGTACTATAAAGTGTTTCTAAAATATGCCAATTTGGAACTGAAAGCAATCATTACTAAATTTGACCAAGGAATTCTAATCAACAACGAAAGTTGCGCCATTCCTTTAAATTGAATGAATTTTGCCGTTGTTTGTATATGTCTCCCAATAACTTAAGTTTCGTTGCCTAGCACTTAAGTAAAAAGGGATATCTTTTTCGTACTGCTCGTGTGTCTTACTCACTGATTGACGGATTCCTCAGGACTTTGTTTAAAAGAATAACTAAAATACTTTGAACAGACACATAAAAGAAATTGTTGAAGGCAAAATTAAGAAGTGTGTGTTTTAAAGTAGCTTCTAACTTCTGTTCCAAATTAATGTTAGTATTACTAATGTTTCAAATTTCACTTAATGCATAAAACAACAAACAAACTGTTAATGTGGTAAACCTTTCGAGTTTTAATCACAAACTCAGTCTCTTATCGATAGAGAGATACAAACGATTTGGTAAGAACTACAATACATCCCTTCGTATAGCTGTTTACAATACTACTAAAATATTTACGATGTTTATTTTTAACATAATTTAACTAATACTACATATATACTTTTAGGCGCTCTTTGAAAATTCTTATAAAAATTCCTTATCTATATTTACTCCAATTATGTCGATGGTTGAAGGCGATAACAGTTGTTTTTAAAGTTAGTTAAATATGTATGGCAAAATTTTGACAACCCTTATATAAATTCCTTGCCAGTTGACCTCGAAATAAACACTCGAAATGAATGAGTTTGAAATTCTTCGTTAAAGAAAAAGTTAACTTCATGAAAACGGTTCTGTTTAACCTTCCTATCCAATGCTCTTTTAAAACACACTGCACTTTATCTGTGTGTTGAAATTCAGTCTCAGAAGTCCTTAAAACCTTTTATAAGCACATTCTCGTCCATCGTGACGTCAATACCTTTTAATTGACAAGGCAGAAGTCGTAGCGGAACGCTTCTAAACATCAAAATCACTGTGACACGCTGATAATTGTCTTGTCGCTACATGATATATATACATACAACTAAGGAAAGTTCTTGCACAGGATGTTCTTTTTTTCGTAGCTGAGACAGCTGCTTTAAATTTTGTGAATTTTGTTTGCCCTACAGGAACAACTCCAGAAAAGGAATATCAGTAGGAAAATTAAAAGTTTGGAACAAAACAAAAGCAATGTAAATTTTATGAAATATTTGAACGCTGTCTTATAGAAATAGAAAATTTAAATCACATGCATACCGGTAAAATGTGGGCCCAGACATTGAAATTAATGAACTCCGAACGCATGTAGTACTTTTGAAATGTTGCATTAGGTCAAAAATGAAGTATTTCAGTAGCAAAAATTAGTCAGACCCTGGGGAAGTGTGTTAGACCTTGTGTACTATTTCGAAGAGCGCTCGTTCCTCCTCGTCATTGCTTAAATTTCTTGTATAAGAACAATTTTTGGTCGCTTCTGTATTATGCAACAGACATACGGCTAATACTGGATCTTAAAAACGTTTATGATTGATTTAAAAAAATCAATAGAAATACGAATAAATCATCCATCAGTTCTAGCTTGTTGACATATTACTGCAAAGGAAACCGGGAATGCAATACATTAGTCAACGTTTTTTTTACCAAATGTAGTCGGTTTTTGGAACTGACTTGTTTGATTGTCAATCCATAAGGCTTATATTGAAAGCTCAAGGTGAAATTTGTCGCAGATGGAAGTAGTTCCAACTTGAAGATAAAAAATTCTTCCTATCGGAATCTCAAAAAAATCTTTGTAGTTGCAGTTTGAAAGTAGTAAACTTAGGACGTTACTTTTCCCTGCTCTAGAATACGTAGGTGTCATGACACACGGCCATGTGACATGTCCTTATGATACAAACGAGAGAGTCCGGAAAGTGTGTGGCCTATGGTCTTATGCCACATTGCAAGGGGATCCTAGAGACATGTTGGCCATATACGACTATCAACTTATTTTACGTTTTGTGATTTGGCAACATTGTGGGAGGTACGAAGGAATTAATAAAAAGTATTGTAGGTATTTTGAGTTGTGCTGAGCACTGTAACCCCCTTGTTCGGCTATATGTATGTAGGATCTGGCTGGGATCAATTCATATCAGCAATCTATCAGAGGATTGTAAAATGCAGCCCTCTTTCTTTACAGTTTTTGTCTTTACAAAATTACTAGCTAAGAGTATTTTCTTGCAAATCTCCATAGGATCTTTTCCTACATACAACATTGTCACTAAAATCTAATCTTGCTACGTTTTACGAATACCTTATGTCACTCCATGGTGATAAATCTTGGTTGCTGAGCCCAATTGGTGAATGCTCGTGGCAAAATGACCCGACTGCAAAAATTATCACACAGTAATGTGATGCTTGTGAGGAATGTAAGAAAGTTGTTGGAACACGAAAGCACATCCCAATAAAAATAAATGGTCTCGACAAGGGAATAGGGCGACCTAGCGTTTTAAGCAACTAATCGTTCGCAACTACTCCTCTCACAAGTTGAGGGGACAAGCACTTACAGGCTCTGAATGTCAAAATTTTCATTGACAATTATTCCTCTTTGAGTATATCTAAAAAGACAAATGGTAGAGGTGTTACAGTAAAAAGGGGCCCAAGGAAGTGAACCACCTTCGGCGCATGAGTCGACATACTTAACAACAACGTCAACGCGGGTACAGAATCATATTTTTCTAATATTACTGACATATCATTTAACGGTAAGAAAAACAAACAAAAAAGCTTGCTGCTTTGTCATGGTTGGTCCACTAATTGTTGTTTTCAGTGTTCTCAAAATTTAATTGAAATCGATAACTCGGCAAGCCTGAAGACGAAATGCATCCGGTTTAATCCAAGATCGAAGCAAAGTATGACAAAATGTAAAACACTGCTGAATATTCGGCCATTTAAATGTTATTTCTAAGTTAGACTACAAACAAACAGAAAACAATCACTAGTTACTTTTTATACAGTTATATTTACTGTTCCTCTTCTGAATTGCGTTCTTTTCCATTCAGACAGGCCCATCTGATGTTTGGATTCAAATACATACTTCACCAATGATTGTGTCTAAATTAATGCGTACTCACGTGTTGCTGTTGAAAATTCATGAAAATCAACAGAAATTAATTTTATTTTGCTCTCCTTTTACACATTTCTAAGAAAATCAGTCTTCAGGTTGCGGTAGAAGCTAAAGGAATCTTACCATAACTCAAGGTGCCATCAGCCCCACCATATGTTCAAATAAAACATCGACTCCCTAGTCCATTAACATTTATTAAATCTGTTATGACACATCCCATTAAATTTTGTGAAGAATAATGTAATGAATAATTTTGTAAAGAAATGTTTTAGCAGAGTAAGTTCAAGTTAAATTTATTGGGTGCAACGAAGACTACCCCTACGGCTCAAAATCGAAAAAAGCAATTGCTTAGCTGAACATTGAATCCAGCAAACCGTCCAACCGCTCCTGGCGTTCGGGATTACGAAGGCGGAACTTTCGCAACTCTTCATAGTCCAAGTCATCGGTCTCCAGCTCGTACCGGCACATCGGACAGGAATTAGCCTAAACCGAGAGGAAGAGAGTACAGTACAGTAGATTGAAAGTTAATTATTGTGTGCATGTACCTTTTTCAGCCACAAGAGAATACATTCCTCGTGAAACTCATGCTTGCACGGGAGAATCTTAAACTTTTCGCCCTTGGTTCCTGTCTGCTTGCACACGGCGCACTCCAACTCCGGCTCATCCTCTTCCAGGTCGTGTACGGGTAGATCGGCGATCGCCCTTTTAGAAGCCTCCGGTACATCAATCTCAATGTCGATGCCATTCATGATGGCAAGCACCTGCAATCGCCTAAAGTGCTTGGCAAGGTCGTCCGGGCCATTGGGGCCAGTTGGCTCATGGCCCAGCTCTTCAAAGTAATCGGACATGCCGCCTGAAACAATAATGGGACCCTGTATGCAACTCATTTACACAATCAGAAACATATTTCTCAATAATCTCAATCACACTCAATTGCCGTGGACCGTGATCGTTCCAAAGCAATCGAGTGCCGTCGATTAGCCCTCCAGTCGGGCAATTACTTCCACGTGCAATTATTGAATTCCAGTAGACACTTTCATTGCTATGCGTTTAGGCGGGAACTAAGGGCGAACGGCCCGTCAGACGCCAGCCGCCGACGCCGGCGTCATACCGATGGGCATGAGTTATGACTTGGAGATGTGCCATCCCAATGAGTTTGTCTGTCATCATTCAATTAGATGGGATTGGAAATGCATTTGGGGATATGTCAAGGCATCCGAGTTACGTAAATTGAATGGGAATGTGATGGGAACAAAGTTCACGAATTGAGAAATAGTCGTTCATTTGAATTGAATGATGATTCAAGTCTTTTCCAAAGTAAGTACAAAATAAAGACAAAATATTGTGTGACTGCCATGGTGTTGTGTCGATTCCTACGTAGGAGGTCTTAAACCGTATCCCGAACTGGACTTTAATATATCTCTCAATCTGCACAGCTCCAGAAAATAATGCATTCTCATATTCTTTTTCGTAATCCAAGACTTTTAAGTTAATTTCAGTTGTTGTCGTCGCCTAACAGGCCAGATGTCCTAAGTCGATTTTTGGACATCATCACACCAACGACATCCTTCATCGCAACATCGGCATGCAAAGTTTTTCATAAAATTTGAGCTCCAAACGAGCGAAGTGTCTCTAAGGGAGTCTCAATCAAAAAGGATTAATATTATTCAAACAGAAAAAAATATATGAAAGTAACGGTCCATACACATGACAGATCTAACAGATTTAAAAACACGCTTCAAAGGTGGACTTGCTTGCCTACTGTGTCGAGGAACTATTACTTGCCTGAGGAACTACGAAAATGTCGTACACATAGACAGATTTTTTAGTCACAATAGAAGGAGGTGGGGGGTTTCAAACATGCCTGCCCATTATTCCGGGTGAACAAACAAAATAAAATACAAAGAAACTTGAAGTAACGGCTTTGTTGGAACAAACAGGTTTTAGAACAAAATAAACCTCCGAAGCACATTAGATCCTAAGCCAAAAGCAGCAATTCATCTCTTTTTTATGTGACATCTCACATCCTCCATTGGTAAGTGTGCCAGCTGCCAACTGCCACTGAAACTGTAATTCCTAATTCAACCGCTCTCTATCCATTTGCGTTAATCGTTTATCGCCAATTTCAATATATTCCGAGGAAATTCATAAAATTCAGACAAACAGTCCTTTGAGCGAGTGCAACTGACGATAGGTGCAGACAGGGGTCTTCATCGAGGCCGCAATCGTCATCGCCAACAGGCGAGCGCTTGCCAAGTTCGTATAATATTCTTCATTTTGAGTTATATTAATTTCAACGCAAGATAAATATTTTAATTTCTTCAAAATGAACTACTGCCTGCGTCTGTTTGTGTTTGCTTGTTTTTGTTGAAATGAGGGGCGTGGCGACGCGGTTGCTGGCCGTATGACGTTTCTGTTCGACCTGAAAGTCATTCGTCTCGGGGCGCTTGGGGTTCTATTTTTGTGCGGTAAAGGCATGGACGATGTGTTCTTAGAAATTTAAATCGTTTCTTATTTTTGGAGATGAACGTTTCGTCGTTTGTTTTGTCTGCGTCTGCCAACTGTGAGGTGCCGTAAATTTCGAAGTGTGGGCGATTAATAGATGGAAGGATGTAATAAGTTTTGGTTTTTCTTTTCTTCGTCTCTTTCGCACCCGCTCTTGCCTTGTTATTACTGAAGATGAATGAATGAGTTTGTGAGATTGGATAATTCGTTTCTAAGCTGTCTGACATCTTGACATAATTATGGAGTTCATGAAACGGTGAAGCACTGGGTGGTGTATTAGATATGACAAATTGTTTTTTAAACATCACTTATGGCGTGAGTTAGTAACGTCGGCTTTAGTTGTCTGCTACTGTGTGAGTTTAATTATAACCTGACCGCAGGTGAGTTTTGAAAGCAGTACTTTTAGTAAGTGGGATGGTTGTGGTTTATTGTGTCTGTTTATCTATGTGAATTGATCATTTGGAATTGTTTTGGTTCAATTGAATTTTTCGACTCGAAGATCAATTTTATATTACTAGCTCTTATTGGCCTTAAGAATTTTCAATGTATGACACAAGCGCAAGCGACAGTTAGGGTTATGCTGAGACCCATACAGTCCTGGTTCTCAGATCATTCTTCATTTATGTGCGTCATCTAAGTTGCCTCTTCTGTTGCGTTTTTCTAATGGCATGGATTTGAAGACTATTGCTGCTGGAACTGTTTTGTCCATACCCTCTATACGGCGGAGTAATTCAACGCATGATTTCGGTACTGATGTTGTAGTCTGTGCCCTTGAAACCTATAAGTTCTTGTTGTAAACAGTGATGTTCGCCTCTCCCAGACGTCTAACCCTTATTGATGATAGCTTATACCCTTGCTTGCCCTAGTTAACCGCCAGACCCAATTAATGCCAGTAACCACCTCATTGGCGGCTTGTTCGTATAATCACGTCAGTGTCAGAATTTAGTAGCTTAACGGATTTTTTTTTAAATCGTGCCTCTGGCGTTAAAGTGAGAGTTTCGCACAATCTTCTTCTGACTTAAGTTAAGGGAAATGGAAGACTTAGCAATACACATGCGCCGTCAAAGAGGGCCACGAAAAAAAATCGAGGTAACTTAGTTTGTTATAATTATTGAGCCCGATGACACTGTCGTCTTTTGTACTGCCTGATCAAGGCTAGGCGATCTGTGCGAACTCGCAGACATATAAGTTATGAAGTGCTGCTTAGCTGTCAATTCTTGGATCTGCACGCAAGCCTTTTTCATAAGATCAACCAGAAGTAATTTGATCCGCTGTATGGTTCAAGAGTTGGGTCAATATTAATCAATCCCTTCTTAAGAACATCAGCTACCTCGTTGTTGCTTATTTCGCTCCACCTCGTTGATGGAATCCATCTTAAACTAGTCGCATGCTGTGAGCCAAGAGCCGCGAGATCTTTGTGACGAGCTATAACTTGATTTCCACATCATTGCCTGACTATCAATGAGAGTTGTGATTTTTCTAACTTTGATATCATTCTGGCCGCATATTTGAATGCCTGGACTTCCATTTATCGGACACTCCTGTTATCAGATAATATGAGCAGTATAAAGTCTTCCATTTTTCACTGTTCTCCTGAACAACGATGCGGTCATAACATTCTAGTGGAGAAATGGCGTGAAAAGTTTATACCCGCCCTTGGCCTCGTTAATTGAATATCTATCCAGGATGCTGGCATGTCCTCAGGAGGTACGATATCATGCTGCGGACTGAGCGATTCTCACTGCACATTCTAAGGTCTAAAATGTGTTCTTTTTCGCCTAAAGATGTTTGTTTTGAGAAACAGATAAACAGATAAACAGATAACTCACGAAACTCAAATCTCTTCCATTTATTCCACTTTATTAGTAATAATTTTGTTTTACAAAAAACACTTCAGTTGGAATTACAACTCTAAAAATATGCTGAAAACACCTAGTGTATACTATAATTTATATCATAATTTTTTTTCCAAAGAAATTAACACAAAAAACGGGACGACAAAGGCAATTTGTGGATTATGTTCGATTAGTCGTAATTAGATTTATACTTCCTTAGTACACATTCATTTTAGGAACAAATATATCAGTTGGTAGAAAAATATAAATCAAATTTTTCGTTTTTTCTTTTCAATTTTACTTTGCTTGGTCGATCACAAGAAAATCAATTTAAATGGTCGAGAGATAATTCGATTGCTAAGCCAATTTGGAAATTTTTAGTATTTTTTTTTTTTTTGTTTCGTTTTCAAGGAAATCGATTGGTTGCAAGGACGTACGTAACGTTTCAAATGGGAGATTTCGAATTTGAGTTTTGGAAAATATTCTTGAGTAAATATTTTGCATTGTTTGCTTTATTTATATTTTGTTCACACTTAAAAACTACAATTTTAAGTCGTGCTGAGACGTGTATACAAATTTGGCAAAAGCCCGATTTTTTGTTATTTCGTTTTTAATTGATATATATAATATATAGGTAATTAATTTCTAGTCTGATGCTACATATATTTTGTTTTGAATTCCCTAAAAAACACTTCCTTGTATTTGAATTATTGTAAACATTTATGAAATTACTGTTAGATTTTCTTTTCGAATATAGAGTGTGGGAGTGGTGCCTAGTCTACGTTTTTCTTTTTATAATGCATGTCTGGGTTTATGAGGAACGAGTTCGAGATTGGAGCAGAGACGAAAGACAAAGTTAGATAAACTTAAAAGAAATTCGGTAACGAAAGCATTGTGGTGAAAGGAGGTGAGAATGTGTTGCAGGATAGAATGCAGGCCTTGCTGGGCAAGAAACTTACCTTAAATTTTCATGTAAGCACCTAATGGATGTTAAGGGATTAAGTATGTTCATATTTTTCGATACTCTAAAAACTGAAAAGAATTGATTGATGATGTTCCTTCAAATTGGATGGCACTGCACTGCAACAGTCACTCGCATTGTGAGGGCTATTGTTTTTTTATTTGCGAAAGGAAGGAACCAATGTACAAATGTAAGTTGGGATGTTTGTGTCTTCTAGTATCTCTATCTATCTTTGCTCAGGTATACAAATGGTGAGGAAAAAGACGAACTTTGCGGATATACAACAGGGTAAGCTGCTAATCATGTAAAAAACAACCTGCAGGTTTCCACTTCAAAATTCGAAGATAGGATTCATGCATTTGTCAAATCTGACTTTATAAGGAACTGCCTACAGGAGCATTGTTTTATGGCCTAAGTTCTGATGGCAAATTACTAAGCTTAAGCAACTTTTTGTAAATAATTACAGTCCCTAGTCATTGCATTACAATGAATTAAAAGAAATGATCTTATGAAGATGTAGATGCTCTCGCAATTTCCCAGTAAACCTTGACTGTCATGGAAGTACTGAAGTCTACATAAATAATAAAATTGCGGTTGTATTATTAGCACAACACAACGAAGTAAAGTGCTTTTAATTGCAACATGACGATGGCTGACATTTGTGTTCTTAAACGAAACCTTAAAACAACTGTTGCCTAAACAAAAGCAATCGGCCGTCAGGCGGTGAGAAATGACAAAAAAAAAAATTGGATCTTTATTTTCTTCTTCATCTCGTCCTCAAATTCGTAGGAAAAAAAATTAAAAGCAACATTAAAAAGTCCTTATTTGACACGACAAAGGCAGTCTTCCTTAAGCAAAACACATTTTTCTTATGAAATACGTGAAAAAAAGGAAGTTGAAAAACTTCAGAATCACCTATTTTTTGTGTGTATCTCACAACACTTAGGAATTTATGATTGTCTATGAAAAACTTCTCAAATTTCCCTGTTTGTAGGTCCACTTAACTTGTGACAGAATATATAACTGTGTACTTCATATAAACTGATTTCCATCAAAGAGTTATTTTTGAAATGAAGTTTAGTGTTAAGTTGTAGTCTTTAATCTGACTTGCCTCACTTGGCGGCACTAATCGTTCAGAAATCTGTGACAAGAAGTGCAGTTCATTGTTTCAATTAACAACAGCCATCAATATGCATATAATACCTTATGCCTATCGACGTATTGTCACTTACAATTTGAAAGCTAAATTGTAGTTAGATCCATAACGTAGGATGCCTTGCATACGTAGTTAATGACAAAGCAAACATTATTTCCTTGCACAGAAGACGAACAAATTGCAAGGTATCACACTGCCATAGTCCTTTCAAAGATTAAGCTAATTTGTCCCATCAAATTCTCAAACATAGCACCAAGTTTTCAACATTAAAGTTGAAGAGATAACTTCACCGTTCACCGTTCACTGTGGCAACTTGTTGAACAAATCTAGTCTTTAAGGTGTCTAATTCGGCACATAATTTTCCAGGCACTGAATTTAAAGCACAAAAGAAAAGGCTAGAATTGTGTTTTTATAGTTCTTCATATCGATTTTCTATTCAATGCTTTAAAATTATCGAAATCAAACGCTTTTTCCTTGCTCAGTATTGCGAAATTGTGTGAAATGAGATGTTTTCTTTTGACGAATTGCAGACAAAGTTTAAGTGAAAAATTAAAATATTTGCTTAAATCCACCAGACACCCCCTAAAAGTTCAAAAAGTTCAACAAAACGAGGAAACAATTTATTAAATCTAAATACGCCATTAGAAAAAAATACTAAAAATTAACATAATCCTGTCGGATTTCTCCATCTATATCATAAATTTCCTTCAAATCAGCCACCGACAAGTGCGAACAATTAATCAAATGACAAATTGAGGCAAGTTTACGTCTTCAGTTTAAGTGTCTATTAAGCGTGGAAACATCTGAAAACCTGTATACACTTGTGAGACGTTATTTCATTTCTGCTGTGTGTGTGGGAGGATGATCAAAACAACACAGCTGAATGCAGATGTTCTCGAAATGTTGATCTGTCAAAATTAATGATTTTTTGTGTATTCTTTAAGATTAATGACTTGTCGTATTAATAGACTATAAACAATCTCAATACACTTAACGAAAATCACAAAAAAACACACACCGTTGTCAGTTAGAAGAACCGGTTGAATTTGATTCTCCGCTGTACAAAAATACCCTAGACTTCAATGTGGGGAATTTTGAATTGAGATTTGGCCTGGACTGTATAATAGGTGGTTAAAGTCATAAATTTTAAAGCTCAAATCAACTGCAATTATTGGCATCCAAAAATCGTTTAAATTTGTCTTCGCAACGGAACTATTTGAAACGTATTGAACACGATTTGGGTGGAATGCCTTTACCCTAAGATTCAACGTACAACAACCTTTATTAGGCTGTCAAAATAGTTTTTCCTCTGCGCTTAATAATCTTATGAATTTACTAAAAATTTGTTCTGTGTGTAAGTTTTTATGTTCGACAAAGAACAAATATTATAAAGATTGCGAATTGCGAAAAAGATGATAGCGTCAAGCCCCTTTTTCAAAGGAAATCTATTTACCTCAGCGAAATCAATAGTCAAACTTCGCAAAGTAGTGACTTACTCTTTAGGTATATCACAATTTAACTTCACAGACCAGGAGTCATTTTGTTTTGTGACACTTCGAGTTAATTTTCGTTGAGCTTACGTCTTCCCGTCTATTTCGTTGAAAAATGCCTAAAATTGTTTAGTTTTGTTCCTTTTAGACAAAAAGAAATCCATTTCTCCCTCCATAAGGAGCGGATGTATACACTGATAAACAATCAGTTCGCGCACAGCAAACGATTAGTTCTCCAATTTTTAGAAAAAGAAAATGTATGAATATGGCGAAACAGTAAAAGATCGACAATACAACGCTCTTACTTTGACGTACATTTGTCTCAGTTGCCAGGGAGTCACTAGAAAAATGTCATCTAACATTCTTAAGAGCAAAGCGCTCTTTCGATAAGCTCCCATATTTTTGTATGCACAAGCACAAATCGGACGTTTTCGCAGTGAATGCGGTTTGGTTTGCTGCAAGCGAAGCCACCGGACGGTAGACATTTTTGTGATAATTTAAGTCTGCTTAAGTTTTCAGAATTAGTTATCCGTATGAACTTTCGAAATTAAGCAGGCCCTCATTATACGTTGATTTTGACAAAAGCTTAATCGTTTTCGTCGATACAAGACGAAAACAGGTGTCTTGAAATATCTTGTTCTATTCACATGAATTTGGGAACTTCTTGTGTTGTGGCATACGCTTCTTAATCGACCTCTTCATAAATCAGTCTAAGTACTTCAGGCAGGGTTTTTTTACGGTTTCAATTAAACAGTGTTTCCGACATGTAACCAAAGAAAAAGGGTGGAAAAGGAATCAGTAAAAACCTGTGTGGATACATTTTGATTGTTCGAAAAAATTCAGTAAAGAATTGTTGGGTCTGAAATGTAAAATATCTTTCGGAATACATAATAATAATAGTTGAGTGGCACTACAGTCTACAAGGGACCAGGGACTACCATCTACAATAACTATTCGTGTTGTAAGTTCTCTCATGAACGGCGAGATTTGAGAAGCTTTTCAAAGTCAATTGATACTCTTTCAGTGAAAAAATTCAATGTTACCCGTCTGGGAATCGAACCTAGACCTTCCGTGTGTGGGTCGACGCACTTACCCACTACCCTACGGCGACCAATAGAGACATTTAAGTTTGAAAATGATTGAAAATTCGGAAATATTATTGTCATATGTTGCTATTCCATTACAGAAAGGGAAAAGAAAAATTCCAAGGCTGCCGAAAATACAGAAAAATTTATGGCGTTGCAGTCAACAAAGGACAGCCTAGCTTCTACAATTTTTCTGCATTGTTGCCTCACGAGTGGAATGTAATGACATACAGTTTATTCTCGACTCCGAACAGGGAAATTTGAGAGAAACTTTTTATAGACAAATTCAAGCTCTATTTGAATGTTGTCAGCACCTCGATACAGGTAGTGCCGAAAAAATAATTAGAGATAAACGTAAGATCTCCTGATTGTAAGCCGACACACTTTTTCCAGTACACCATCGTGCTGGTAAAAGGGAACGATAAGTACAGGGTGTCAACTTGATTCTATATTTGATTAGGTACTGATTCTATATTTCTTTCATAGTACTCGCATATACGTGTGAAATAGAAATCGAGTGCCGGTTGTACCAACTATGTCCAATATTCGACTCACATTTTTATTGTTCCAGGGTTTCGCTTTATTTGAACATCGTTTTATCGTTTAAAAAAAGTGTCTGATGATGATAAGCGATATCTATTACATTCATTCGTTTGTTTTAAATTTAAGTTTCCTTTCTAAATTCAAGTTTTTTTCTACTAAGAGATGTGCACCTTTCCTTAAGCGTTCCTACTAGATTGTCATATAACCTACATTAAAAAATTTTTGTTGTATACTATTGGCCATACTTGGTGTGTTTGACTGATTGCTAGTGAGATAGTATATGATAGATTTAGTTAATATAATTAAGTAAATTAAAAACTACATATGTAGCCCTTTACGTTTTGAAGACAACAATGAGCTCTTCCCCTTGTTCGACAGCACATTTGATGCTAAACAATTCCTAGCAACTTTGATTTTTTACCTTCCAACCAGATGCATAAAGAAGCAAAATTTGGCGTTATACGTCCGCTCAACACTCAAACTGGATACAGTTAGCTAAAAAAATTCGACCAACAGAATTTGTAGAATGAAGTTTCCATGTTTATATCTCTGATCTACCAAACTGCCTCCATAAGAACTACAATCAGTAGGACCCTTCGTTTAAACTCGAAAGTATATTCAGCACTGACTACAGTCTCATAGACAAACCTGAATGAAATGCATCACAAATGACAACATTTTCTACAACTGCATGCATGCGCCCGAATGAATGCACCAACCACCGGAGACCGTTACATAAGAGGGATGAAATAAAAGTGTAACTGAAACCCAATGCGGATACAACCAATTAAACCAAATGAAAAAAACGCACTCGTATTTGTTTCTATAATAATTATTTTTTTTTTCATCTTTTCTCATTTTATCTAAAAATTGTTTTACTTTGGAAAGGCATTTTGTTTTGTTTTGTTTTCAATCATTGAAAGTGTACACTAAAGTAAAATGTTTTAGAAAAAAAAACTCTTCATCAAATCTCTGTCTCGCTCTCTCTCTTTTTCTATCGCGCTCACTCTCGTTCTACATATTCGTTTGTATTGACAATTTTCTATCGATTTTATTGTTATTTATTTTTCACAAATTATCAATTACAAAGTTCCTAGAAAAAAAAAAGAAAACAAATTTTTTTCTGCTTACACAAATATTATTTTGAATAATATTTTCTCATATTTTTTTTATTACAGCGGATTTCATTCTTTCCTTTGATTGATGTTTTGTTTTTTTTTTACTCTCTCTCCCTCTCTACATTGCTTACGAAGCTATAAAAATTATGAACATTATATTATATTTTTTTTTATATTTTATATTCTTTTAAAATTACAGTTAAATTAGGCATTGTTTTGTAGTTGCTGTTGTTTGCAGTTTTGCATGATTTCTCAAACTGTGTATTTAACAAAATCATAATTATTACAATTAACAAAAAAAAAAAGAGTTAAAAAATAAACGAAAAACAACGAAAAAATAATAAAACAGTGCTTTTGTTTGTATCTCTTGAAAGAAGTAGTAACTAAGTCTCAGCTAAATTTATTTAATTAAATTATATTTAATTTAAAGTTTAAAAGGAAATAATTAATATGATATACTTATATATATACTATATGCATGTATACGTATATATATTTTTGTTTTTTGTTGTTTTATAAATATAAGTGATACATTTTTGTTTGCATTCAACATATTCATAACTGACGTGACAGGTAGGAGATGTGGGGGGTTGGGAAGGGGACCGGGACAGGGGTAGGGCTGAATATATAATAAAATCCATTTATTAGATACTATAATATATGTATAAATGTGAACCAACAACTGGCGCCAGCGTGTGTTTTCCTTTTCTTTTTTGTGAGTGTACGTGTAGAAGGATGATTGGGGAGGATTGAAGTGGCTTGGGAATTTCTTTTGTAAGGATGCTGCACACTTTTAGTCTGTTATCGATATCTGGGCGTAGCCAACAAGTGACTTCTCGTCGGGCACCTCGCCCGGCTGGATGCCAGAACTTAGTTGGAACGTAATAGTCTTCATTTGCGCCCGTTGCTCTATCAGCTTCTGCAGATTGACAGCCATTGGCACTGTGTCCAAGTTGTCGACGAGGCCGGCTTCGACCAGTTCGGCTGCGATGCCATCGGCGGAGTCCTTGCCGACGGCGAACTCGAAACGGATGTCGTGCAGTTCCCGCTTGATGTTTCGCATTCGAAGGACAAGGTTGACCGGTGGAGATTCGCCCGTTGAATTTAAAGCTGCCGCCGCTGCGTTGGCTGCCGCAGAAACTGCAGCATCGCTTGCTGCTGAGTCTGCTGGCTCTGAGGTGCACGTGATGGTTCGCTCGGAGAATTCCGATGGCTCTTCGCGTTCGCTGTCTGAAGAGTCGGCGTGTTCGAGACGATTGATGGGGCGATCGTCCGACTCGGAGTCTGAGGAATGCTTGCCGTTGTCTTCCTCTTCGCTGGACCAAACCCATTCGCCAGTGACTGTGCGGTGAAGGCGACCGGAGGCGCCTGGCTGCCGACGGGAAGCCTTGTGCACTCGGGTCTCCATTGAGGGCCCTGTCGTCAGCAGGGTCTGTGTGAGATATTTGCGGTCCTTTGCTTTTTTGAAGAAGGCATGCTTAAGCAGTTCGTTTGCTGTTGGGCGTTTTGAGGGTTCCTTTTGCAGGCACTCGACGATCATCTTGCGGAAGGTCTTGCCGTAGGCTTTGTATTGGTCCTTGTCCTCGGCGCCGGTGTCTAGGGTGGGTGGGTCGTTCTGCAGCGTTAGCATTAGGACCTTCATTGGCGGGTACTTGTGGTAGGGGGCGGTGCCCGTTGCCATTTCAATCGCTGTAATACCGAAGGACCATATGTCTGCCTTGAAGTCGTAGCCGTGATCCTGCTCCATCACCTCGGGTGCCATCCAGCAGGGTGTGCCGACGAAGGTGTGCCTCACTTTCTGGCGAGACAGGTCCCTGCCGGTGGCCAGCCAGGCGCTGACACCGAAATCGGCGATTTGCACGGTACCGTCGTCGCCCAGTAGAATGTTGCCGGCCTTGATGTCTCTGTGAATCTGTCCGTTACTATGGAAGTACTCCAAACCCTTGAGTACCTCCTTAAGGACAGTCGCGATGGTTGGCTCGTCAAAGACGCCGTGCTTGCAGTTGCTCGTTCGCATTTTGTGTTTGATTATGTCCAGTAAACTTCCGCCCTCAAGAAGCCGCAATACCAGCCACAATTCCTCGCGCACCACAAAGCTCGTGTGGTAGGTTACGACGTTTTCGTGATTGCATGAGGACATCGCTTGAATCTCCTTCAGCAGCTCGTCCATCGATGTGTTCCATTTCTCAAGATTGATGCGTTTGATGGCACACTTCTCGTTGCGTGGCAGGCAGAGTGCGGCATGCACTACAGCAGTGGCGCCCACGCCAATTACATCTCGTAGCTCATAGTCATCCTTACTGTTGGGCCAGGGAATCTTTTCAACTGCACCGGGTGGGGGTGGGGCGATATTGTTGGCTGCCATCGTGTCTGCTTGCGAGTTGCACGAGCGAATCGAAGTTGTCGACTGGGAGTGCGCTGGAGAGTTACTGCTGGTACGGTTGCTTATGGTTCGGATGCTGTAGATGCTGGCCTTTGATGGATTTGCAGACAAAGTTGGCTGCTGAACGATGACCGTTGATTTGTCCGGCGGAGGTGGGGTGGCTGCAACTTCTGCGACAGGCGGTGCTGCGTCCTGCTTGCTCCGTGGAAATCCGCAAATGAACGGTGTTGTGCCGTGCTTGAAGTAGGTTGTTGCTGACTTGGTGGAGAATGCAACCTCTGAAATAGTCAGTTAAAGAAGCCACTTATGGTTTTTGTTTTTCTCTTTTTTTTGTGATTTATTTTTGTTATACTATTTTTATGCATTCTTGTGGTTAGATTGTTTGACTTGAGGATGCGGTATGTGATGAATGAAAGAGGTGGAGTGTGCGTTGTGAGTGGGGCATTGGTTTGTGGAGTTTTTCAAGCTGCATTGTTAGATACGAAATATGAAGGGGGAACAAAGCAAGTGATAGATTTTTATGTGTCATGAGATGGCTCTCTGTGGGAGAGGATAATCAAATAAAGCGGAGTCTGACGAGGACAGTTTGGAGCGCTGGAGGCTGTTTCGCAAAGCAACTAGTTTATTTTGATGGCCATTTGTATTAGGAGACTAAGCAGAAGTGAAAGAATGTGATAGAAGGGTAAAGGGGGAGAATAGATGAATCTTCAGCTAGCTGTAGTTAAGAGGGAAAACTTTAGCTTCACCAGAGCGCAAATCTCCGTTATCCTACTCCTTTTGCTGTCACTGAGTCATATCTGCATTTTTATTGTCAACGAGAGTTGGAACTGCTTCGCTGGCAATGGACTCTGTCGAAATCGAACGAAAAGTATGGTGAATTCGATATCTGAACAATGAGTTTGTTCCTAGTTACATTCCGATCAAATGTCAAACTAATGACCTACCTTAATGACTCAACAAGGGTCTAGCTTCAACAAAAACTCGTTTTGTGCGGGGTACTGTTTTCTCACGAGTGGAGGAGGCCTACAGTTTAATGCCGATTTCAATCAGCGAATTATAACGAACGTTATGATCTCACATTTCAGTTCAACTTATCCAAACCATTACTTTCGCTAAAGAGTAATCATCCTACAGCGTTTTGAGCTTACGCCAATTGCGGTCACCAAAGCAGGTTCTGTTTGGTTTGTGGGATTCCTTTTGTAACAATTTTTTTGGGCGTTCGTTGTTTTTGTAATGGCAGACATTTTGTGAATAACGCGGTTTTAAAGTTTTGTTTCTGCCGTAGACATTTTTGAATGCTCTTAAGAATTCTCGTAAACTGTCCTCAAATGCTAAAAACCCCCTAAAAGTATGCTACTACTGAGAAAACTTATGAGTCTGAGTAACTTCGAAACTGAAAATATCAATTGACTAAAAACCCCACTCCGGTTATGCTTACACAGTCCTAACTGATTGACGAATATTACAGAAGCCGTGGGACTGATTGCAGAAATTTTAAAACACACACTTTTTATGTCAAATTTGTGTTTTAAATTCTAACCAGAAGTGCGATGATCTCTATACTCCGTACGCCTTGCTCTGTGAACCTTGCTTCCAGGAGTTTTCATTTCCCCAAAAAAGAAATGTAGAAGCTAGGCCCTGGTCACTTGTGAGCTGTAGGGCCACTCAATTATTATTAAAATAAAATAAACCCTATTCTACTGTATGCAACTCGGAGTACTTGTAGTTATGAAGCTGTAGGCCTCAAGCAAATAACTTTTGGGGATCCAACAAATTAAAGTTAAGTCTCACATACATATTATTCGGATGCACAACTCAAAAGCAATAATTCATACTTCAGTCGATAAATGTATAACAAATTTCTAAAATCGTTTATTGGAGATTATTTGATTTAAAACGCATTGAAAGCGCAAAAAAAAAACATTTCGTGAGTAAAACAAATCAAAGTTTATGCAAGCAAGCAACAGACTGTCATAAAACACGCATCAGAATTGGAAGCAGTAAAAAGAAGCAACAACTAAAAGAAAAATAAAAATGACAACTGCAAACGGGGCCAGGTTTGTCAGGGATCTCTGTTTTATGGCACCCGTACAATACATAATCCGAAAAGTAAACATTTATTGTGAAGCAAAAATTCCATTCTCTCTACAATCTGCATAGCATGACCAGCTATCGCGAAACAATGCACCCCCTTGTGCACAACCCCAGACTACAGAGGTGTACACTGTAACCCACCATCCCTGTGTTACATGCATGATGAAACTGGGACGACAATAGGCCCCAAACGAAGCCCAAATATTTATCAGTTTGCAGAGTACCCTGTTCAGTTCACTATGCGACCGTGGACAGCAGACCAATTTGAAATATCGCCCAGAATATTGTAAAAATGCATCGAGGGTTACAAAGGAGTCCTCCAACTTGGCAACGGCAACTGAGTTGTCTGTAGTTGGGGAATATAACTTTTGCAGACCGCCGCCGTAAAGCGCGACAAATCTGGGAAAAAACTCCGCCACTTTACAGTGGCGAATTTATTTTGTTGAAATAAAAGTTAAGCGCAAGTGGTTTTGGTTCGTGTAAGTGTGATTATTTACTGAAATAAAGCATTCATTCCTTTTTATCCTACCATCAGCGGAGAAGTAGTCGTTAAAATTGAAATAAATCCGATTTATCTGTTATTGTGCGGCAAGGAGAAGAGGAAGCGTGAGAGAGAAAAAAACGCACGAAATCTTCTTTTGACGTCGTAAATTGATTGGGATTTTTTTTTGTGTGTGTGAACCTGTTAGTAATGGGGGGATCTTAATTTTTATTGCAATTTAATGAATTCATGTTTTTCTGATTATTACGGAGCGAACGGGTTGCGAAGCACGCGGAGTGATTGACTTCGAGAATAATCTCAGTCCGTCGAGAGATTGCACAGGCAATTACCACTGACAGTCGTTAGTGTTTTAAACCTCTCCAGCATGGGATTCACATGAATGGGGTAGAAAACGGGTATATTTGGCTAACTCGAGATCAGCTTGACCCATCTATTTGGTTACTTTTTTTCTGATGCCGAATCACGCGTCGTGGGGATGATAAACTCTCTTGATGGATCAACCGGTGGTGGTGAATGATTAATGCCTTTTTTTGGTGGAAATTCTGCAAATTCAATCCGGAAGCGAAATGAATTTATTCAAAGATTGGTAATCAAATATGCAAGTTAGTAGCGTTTGAATGCTGCCGACTTACGGCTTCTTTATAGAGAGGATGAATTTGGTAAAGAAATTATTTTCGGTAGCACTTTGGTGGAGGACTGAACAATCATATAACCAAGTTTAAGAAGTTGTTTTTTCCTTTTCTTCTTGATGTGTGGCTAGAATGCAAAGTGAATCAACTAACACGCTCCTAAATGTGAAATGGTCTCTTGTTAGTTGTCTCTAGTAGAAGTACATCAACGAAGGTGTTTTTTTCTTTTTTAGATTTAATTCCTGTACAGGCAGATGACTAGCTGCAACTTACATGTGTTAAAAACGACTTAGCATCGTTAATATCAAGTTAAATGATCAGGTTCACAATTCAATTATGTTACACCAAAAATGGTTTCTATAGTTCATTCGTAGCGTTTTTATATTTTCTTTTCTTACTTAGTTAAAAGCGAGCTCTGACTAAGCTCTTACTAGCCTCAAAGAACGAAGTATGTAATATCCAGGAGGCAAAAAGTAAAATGTTCGACAATTGTTCCTTACGGTGCACTTTGAACTGCTTGAAAAGAATGCCACGCATAAAATAAACCGCGACACATCCCTACTGCATCATATGAGAGAATCAATTCGGCTGAGTAGATATCATGTACAAGGCAAAACCAGTTTCCCCAAAACTTGTCATCTAATAAATTTCCCATTTATGGGACAAATACTTCTAACTCGAACTAAGAAAATTCTTCATAGGAAGTTAGCCTGATGTGTCAAACTTAAGAGGAATGCGCCTTATTTTTATGCGACCTCCAACTAAAGAAATAACTGAAGGGAGTGTGTAAATCAAAAAGTCAAGGAAAAACAAGTGATCGTTTTAAATGCGCACAACGTGACGTCACAGTGACAGTACTTAAGGCGGTCACACATTTCCCCACTTTTCTCAAACCTCTATTCACTGCATTGTTTTTAACTATTTACGGTCATCGGCTTGTTTCCAATTTTCAACTGTTCTACGCACGAAATCAAAATGTAATACGATTTAAAAAAAAGTCAAAATTGATCATGCAAATTCAAAAGATGGTAGTTTTGAAAAACTATAAATCGCACCTAGTTTCCATTTCACAATATTGTAAATGAAATATTAATTTTTTGTTTTTTATTGTTTGGATGAGTGTTTCAGAAATGAGATGATACGAAACCTTCGTTAAAAAGTAATGTAAGACTGGAAGAAGCCCCTTAAAAAAGTGGTAGATTAGGAACTGTCATGGATTGCAATCTTGGTAGTAAGTACAACATTTTTGTTGATATTTCGTTCTTCTTCAATCTTAAATTTTTGACAATTCGGCATCATTCGAAATACATACGTGTCGTGTGGATGTTCAGAGAGATTGTCAAACCGAACAAGGCTACAGCGTTAACTTAACTTATTTTGATGTTGATTTTTAGTTGTAAAATTATAACATGTCAAAAGATGGTTTGACACATTCGGACATTTTCGTAAAGAAACAGCACTTTATAAGCATACACAAGTTCCTTGCCTCCCCAACACACCCTTTTATTCCTACCCTATCAAGAACATCAACGACATAAATGAGCTGCATGGATTGTAGTATAAGTACTGTCCAAATTGCTGTTGAATTAATTCTGATTCTGTCATTGCATCTTTCGCAATCGAACGTGGCCCATATATTCAGTAAAGAAATCTTGGAATCTAGTCAATAACTTAAGAAAGCAGTAACAAATTGCTGTCGAATCAAAAAAGTTGTCCTCAATGAAATGCACGCTCTTACTTTTAAAAACATTTTTTAAATTTTTCCCACAACAAACGAATCACGCTGTCACTGTCTACCAACTACTACAATTCTTCTGTCATTGTCTTCACTTTCGAATGATCAATCCGATATGAAAAGATTTGCTGGAGATACCTTACTTCCAACATATTACATTGAGTAGATAAAACCAAATCTGCTTGTCACAATTCAACTGTCATTGACTTTTTTATCGAAGGTTAAGCATCCAAAATAGCATTTAAACGCGTTTTACTGTGTTCAGCGACACGCTAATTAACTGTCAGTTGGTCACAAAAGCAGACAACACATACACACCCAGGCACGAACAATCAGATAAACACATGACTCTCATCACTCGGCCAGTCAACGTTTGCATTACCAGTTGACTGCGCCTCACTCCCCCCGCAGCTAACGCTAGATATACGGTGTTGTTGAGCACTTTTTTTTTGTTAATTGGCTTTACACACTGTGCACATGATATGTTGCCAATTTATCTAATAGAAGCGTCCTATAACAAATCGAGAAAAACAAAGTTAACAACAACCTCCCAAATAACACACATACACGCGTCGCTCACAAACAAAAAACAAATGACATTCGAGTATGGTTTACACGTGTCTAGAAAATCGTGAACTGTCTTCCACACAAACGAAAAAAAACATTTGACAGAATACTATTATTTTTTTTTTTGTTTAGCTTTAATTTTTTTTTCACCACACCCTGTGGATTTGTCACTGGAAGTTCTATAATTTATCAAAACATATTTCTTTTTCAGCACTTAACATTTACCAGAAATTGTTATTTTTCTTTTGTAAAACACCACAATGAGACCGTTAAATTTGAAAACAAACAAACACACGCACCACACAACTCACGTCATATGTCGGAGACGCTTAGCGATCTCAGCGGGCCGTTGTGATCCTCGATAGCAACAGACTTCTACTAAACGACCATAAAAATCAAATGATCCACAAACAATTCGATCAAAAGAAAGTGTGGATGCGATAACAAAGGCAAAATCGAAATTCACAAAAGCAAAACAACAACAAACAACGTTCGCTTCTTGTTTATGCCGCGAGAAATACGCGAGATGACAACGAACTTCGGAGCTGTAGAGAAAAAAAACACAATACAACAACAACGAAGGAACGCAGCTGATTTCGTGTCGCCGGTAGTAGCAGATAGCGTTTAGCGTTACCCTGTCTGACGCCGCCGTGGTCACATGAATAAAATTGCCACAAATCGATTTCAATCGAGCGCCAACGCGCACCCCTTCAGTTGCTATCGCGGACTCTGATGATCATCGATCGCCACGTTAGTGGGGATGTCGACGGCAGCGAATCGCTAGGCTTCACACTTTCTTAATTGAAATGTTGACTTTCCGAATTCATCACTCGTTCGCGGCACACGGTAGGCGAACGATTCGTAAACTACTTTCGATTATTATTTCGCTTCGACGCCGGCAGCAACTAACTGCCTCCACTGCAACTTGATGGCTAAATGGCTGTGCATCCCTCAGGGCTGGGGAAACAATTAAGTAAATGCGAAGGGAGACATGTTGACTATGATTGATTTTCGATTGACTTTCGCGATAACGAATATGAATGTGACAGGTGCTGTCACTGATAGAGCTATCACGCCAACGGTGGTGGGAGTACCAAAAGCAAGATTGACTGAATTTTCGATTCGACTGGTCAAAGTCTGCTGCTTTGTTGTTTCAAGAAGACGCACTTCGTACACACAGATCAAATCATCCGATTGACGCGATAAGGAACATCGTCTTGACTATGGTCATGGATGGTCATTGAGAAGCAGTCCGTGTTAGGAAATCGCACGCGATTCGTCATAAAATGTCCACAGATAGTCGGCACGAGTGAATCAGAAACAAGATTCAGACTTGTGGGATATTTTAAGAGACACGAGCGCCCACTAAACGACTCTTTATAGGAAGCATAAAATGCAATAAGGAATCCAGCAGGAAAAAGAACAAAAAACAAAAAAACATTAATGACGATCGAGCGACACAGCGCGATCGACGACGTAATAAATTTAAATTAAAGAGGCGACTTACGCAAGCAACGAGTTTGCTTCGTAATGCATGTGATTTTTGCAATCACGTGCTAAAGACCTTGAAAGCGGGAACTGCCGTAAATCTGACAGACTCATGAGATGATCGACGATCTTCTCCTGCCAACTATAAATCAGCAATTGATAAAAGAATTAATTAGAGCCGAAAGAAATGTGTGCGGAGGTTCATTCATATCTAACGGAAAGTCGGGTATTTTTAACAAACAGTCCTGTGCATTGAATGTTTGACAATTTAAAAAATCTTCAGTGGCAAATCGGTTTGTTGAAAATTGTTTTTGATGATTTTGCAATAAGTTTTGTTTTATGGGGAAAAAGGTAATTTTTAGAAAATAGGATAAACATTTTTTGTTAAGAGTTGGAAGTTTCAACAATTGTTGTTTGGATTGATTTCATATCACTACAGCATTTTAAACAAACAGGTCTAAAATTATTCAGACAAGAACTGACATAAGAAATACGCCAAACATATTTGAGTCAATTTTAAAGTGGCTATATAGAATCGTTTATGATGATTCAAAAACAAATTGAACTGGAACGGTAGCACGCTCGTGCATTAACACTTTGGGTATCATATGTTTTGTTTTCATTTCTTAGATCGTAATATCGTAAATCCGACAGTGTAGAGCTTCTCTCTATTCAGTCGGGCGTTTTGCTGGTAGACTTAATTTTTTCGTGAGCTCTTACGAAAACTAGCTTAGTAATTAGCTTTGCATGTAAATACACTTTTGCAGTAAAATATTTGTCGGGAATAAATGCAAATCTAATCGTAAAGTTCCATTCCGATTCGAGAGTCTAAGAAAATCGTACATTGGATAAAAAAAGCACGTACATTTGATAAAAAGCGTAAGCCTGGAAAAGCCCTATCAAAATATTTTAGAACAAATTGGGTTGTTGATGTATTGAGTGTACACTATGTTTTTTAGCAGCATGCGACACTGCCTTACCGTTTCTATTATAAAGAAGTAAAACATGACTACAATGGAACTCGTTTTCAATAACGTTTAAAACTTTACACCTTTTTAATGATGTTTTCTAACGAAATGAGACATTAGATGTTACCTTTCCCACAAGCCATAGTATAATCAGAGATACAACAGTTCACAGCCATCTACCGACAATTATTTACCGAATTTTGTCGGACATCCAACACTGTCTATCAGTTAATTGACTTTGTATATTATTAAACTTAAAACGAACACAAGTCAAGACAATGGCCTTTGGAATATTAACGAAACTCTAGGATTAGTAAATTCTATATACCATTGTGACCACATATCGAAAATTTATTTATAAATCAAAATCTCTATATTTTCATTTTGCAAATTCCTTTCCCCTCCACAAAGTAGACCCCTTCAGACACAATAGACGTATGACAACGTTTTCTTCCAATCTTCAGAGCAAGCTGCTTAAAGTCTTCTACCGAACGGCTTTTTTAGAAGTTTCAGACATAAGAAGAAACGGAATGTTCACTTTTAGCTATTAACAAAAGAACGCATATCTTAAAACATTATTAAATATTTTTACCTGAAATCTGACACCGACGTAAATGGCAGAAGTGCCAACTTAAAAATAAAAACATTTATTCTAAGTCCATTTATCTAAGTCCAAAAAAATAACTCCCGGTATTTAGTCACAGTAACTTTCGACTTTATGAACTAAGCTTCAATGTGCGACGCGGATTGAAAACTCCCCTAAAGCGATTCCCGATCTCCATATGATCGAATTTACTTATAATCAATTTAACTCAATTTGCCATCAATCATCCGTGCGTAAGTAAGTAAAACTATATCGGGGCGAAGAAATGCGATTTTTATTTGAATGATTAATTTTTAAATAAAATGAGTTCAGAAAACAGACAAATTCCATGTCTTTCTATTTCCAAGGCACCTTAGATGTGGCACATGTTTGTTAACTCATAAAAAAGTATCGAATTGATTTCTACCGGAGATATCTGTCACGACTGCACACGATAGTTTCTTTTCATTTCGCAAACCGACACTACAGAACATTTCCTAATTATGTCGCACACAAAATTTCCCATGTCATTCGATGAGAAATGGTACTCATTTTGCGTGATACGTTCGCCAAATATTCATGTTTCCGTATGAAGACAAGATTTTTTTTTGTTTCACTCTGTGACAGTGTGCTAAGTAAGAAAATAAATATATGACATTCTCTTTGACGCGAAACGTTGACAATTTGATTACTTTCGGAGATTGACTGAACAATTGATTTCTTTCTTGTGGGGGGTTGACATTTTGTGATTTGGAATTTTTTTCTGAAGGAAATATTTGCCAGAATGACTTTGAAAAGAAGATGTGCAAATATGAACGGATATGAAGTAAATTTATGTCCTTGTTGCTTCTTTGAGGAGTGAACTGTTCTTATAAGCTGTGAAAAAAATTACTTCAGTTTGTACTGTACACACACACACTTATCCTTCGGAACTTGGGAATAAATGATATGGAACCTTAGTTGGTGGCTTTAATTGATTTATTTATAGCAACATCAATGCGGAAGTTTACCTTATCTCGTTAACACCTTTTTGGTTAAAAAAAACCCAAGATGACATTTACTAACAGTAATGACAATGTGTGATTTAAGTTCGAAGGAGCAAAGTACTGATATCTGATGCAGTGTAAGAATCAAGCTGACTGCAAGTTCATTAGCAGTCTCCATTTTAATGCTTTTATGAACAGGGATCCAAATACAGAGACAGACTGCGTACTGGTACACTAAAACATCGGTTTGCGTTGTTTCGAATGTGCATCATTCAAAATTGATCATGGTTTCGAAGCTGTTTCGTTCTTATATCAGTTGTTCACAACATTTGTGGTTTGAAAGATGGATTGATTATTTTGGTTAGAGATTTTGTATCCTTTTTCCATTTTTTTTTGGTAAAACGAGATCCCAGAAGATTAAGCTTTATGCACGTAAAGTCAAAGTCACAATTTGCTTGGTGTTTTTTGGTCCCAATTAACGATGTAAACCAATGCCTTGGGATACAAATTTTGATTTTAAGTGCTGGTCTACAAAGTCGTAATATTCTTGCACTTTGTATTCAAAACTAAACTTTATGCAGCTTCCGTTATGGCAAAAAGTGCGGATTGGAAGAGGCTACAACTATGCTCTAACTGGTGTGATAGATGCCCACATCAACCACTTCCTTTTGCTTGGAACATATCTGCCTAAAGGCTTGTGAAATTGAAAATTGTCGTTATTATTTCTATAAATAGTTACAGAATTATGGAGTAGTGATATCAACCTTTGGCAAAAGGAAAAACTCTGATTGACATTTATTGGCAATTCTCGACACAAACCAAAAGCTAAGATTTGCCTAACAACTCAACGCTACGAAAATTTAAGCCACATGAGACAAGTTGTCATGTGTTTTGTACTTTGCCTTTGTCACCTGGATGACCAGTCTTTGTGTCAAAGCTTGCCTTTGTCTTTTTTCCCCTCGATAAGATAATCTGTCTTGATGCAAAGATGTCAAACACACTGCTTGATAATATTAAGCTCATTCAAGTGAATAGTGATTCAGAATGGAATGTGAATCCCTCTTCACTCTTATCAAGGGATGAACAATGGAGAGAGACCTTGATAAATTTATGATTAAAACCTGATTTACCTAGAAGATTGATTTATGGCACGGAGTTAACGTCAGAACTTCAACGACTGGCAAAGATAATGACACAGATTCACACTGCAAATAGGACGATGTGGAGATTGAAATTGAAAGTTATTGGATTATTATTATGAGGGTCAATCTAATCAATCAGTCAGACGACTAATCGTGTTTAGGTTTCAGATAGATTCACAAACTGCGTACAAATTTGTTTAAATTAGTTTTATGGTGTCTGATAGGGAATCGACGCAACCGTATGGACGTCAAATAAACTTTAAATGCCGTCAGACTGTTATTGAGGTGGGTTGGAGGACGAGAGTCATTTAACCGACTTACGATGATTTGGGTATGGTTTCGTGACTGCTGTGAAGTAGTGAGTAAATGTGTCAAGCATTATGTCCAATTCTGGTAGCATGTTAGCACATAGAGTATATAGCTCTTGAGATTTTGAGGCGCAAGAAGTTCTGTTTTCTTTGGAAACATTAACACTACCCGCTATAAGCGTCTAGTTAACTCCTTTGCTGAAGGATAACGATGTAAGTAACGATAAACACACACGGGGATTAAGCAAAAGTGTAAGTTGTCCGAAAGCACAATTGTCAGTTAAAAATGGGTGAAGTGATGTTTCTATATTTATGCGTTGCTAGCCTTTCTAGAGTTTGTAAATAGCGACGTATGCCTGTTGGTTTGCAATTTAAGTTGTCGTTGAGCACAATACTTGAAAAATGTAATTTTACCCCGTCATTCTTAGCGCTTCAAGTAAAATAACTGAAAAGCGTTACAATAAGTCAATACGTACAATAATCAAGGCCTAGATTCAGCATTCATTCGTGTTGTTCAGAAGTCCTATCACGAGTGTAGGATAATTTACAGTTACCAAAAAGTACCCTCTCTAAACGGCCCTAAGCTGGGTCTGAAACTCGTGGGAGGTGAACTATGAAATGAAAAATTGGTTAGGGATCAGAATTTACACCTTCCACCTAGGAATTGACACACTTACCCTCAATGCCACAAATAGCTTTTTAAGGTTATCGTAGCAAAAATAAACTCTAGGTCAATACCTAAAACAAGACAAAAAATTGCAAGGTGCAAATTCAGTGTTTAAATCAATCGGAAATGGTTAAAGAATGAGTAATTCCACGGCGACGACCTTGGAGTTTAGGATGATGGATTCATTGCTATGTTTCTCTGTGGGATTTTGCAGTAATCTTAGAAAAAAATTACAAATCCGTTGCGCATTAATCAATCAAAAGTCTGAAGAGCATAAAAAAAATTGAACGACTGGAACAGACGAATTCGGAAATACACCCAATGCTAGTGGCCACGAAGGTTCTTCCTATTTTGACAAACAACGTTTAATTACAACAAGACAGAATTGCAATTTAATAATGAAATTTAGAAATTTAATCCAAAAAAGAAATTCGATTGAGTGTTGTCAGCAAACTTAAAAGAGGTAGTGCCATAAGTCGAACTTTTCGTGCAGGTAGCTAATCTAGGAGTTACAAGTGAATTGGCGCACTTACTGACTACGCCATAGTGACCATATCACCTGTCTAAAGTTTTTAAAAAGACGCGTGAAAAAAGCGACGGTGAAGTTAAACAACTAAAATCACATAAGGACTCTGTAGTCAATAAGCATTTGAGCATCTTTAGAAATTAAACCAAAGTCAATCTCTTTGCGGTGTTTATCAGTAGATTGTGTTGGTGTGCAGATGTGGTTCGTACGATTTAGTTTCAGAAATTTCGATGTTATAGTTCTACCTAGTCCGAAGTCGACCAAATTTTGCAACTGATGGAGCAAGATCGCGATCAGAAGATGGCAAAGGGACTGAGTATCAACCGTAAGATTGTTTGAAATCATTTAAAACGAGAAGCCTACTCAGAGAAGATGGTCCTCCATGAATCAACGCAAACAAATTTAATAGACTTAACAAAAATTTTTGAAACGCTGCTGAAACGAAATGAACCATTTTTAAAGTGATTCATGACGGCCAATGAGAAATACACTGATGCACTGGAATTTTGCGAAACAATCCACAAAGTTGAGTGTTAAATCTTATTGGAAGGGAATTGTGTATTATATATAGAAAGGGAGTTGTCATCTTTGATGACCCAAACAAAACAAAAGAATCTGCAAGAAATTAACTATTGGCTCAGTTCCATAGATCCCAGAGAAATGCCAGATTGTAACTTTAAGTCACATGTATTCTTTTGGAAAATCAAGTTAAAAAATTTCGCACACCCAAACTACTGACAAAATTTTACGCAATTCAAAGTAGTGCCAGGAATGAGTATCACCATTCAGTTAAATTAGTTCAGCACGAATCCTATCCGAAAAGATGAAGCAACATTTCTACATACTTTTGATCAGAAATGATCATTATTTTGTAAATATTTTTGCACAAAAAAACACTCTTTCACTCACACACATTGAATTTTGGCCGTGCATTTGGGACTTGTATCTAATTTATCAGAAAAAACCAAACATGACCATATGTGTCTCTATTTATAGACTAGCCATCCACAATTCCACTGGTAGCCAATAACACACCAAACACTAACTAATTGCAATCATTATAAGCGAAACAGAGTCGACTGAAAATAAAAAATCTTCAACCCACCGTCGCTTCAATTGTTTCCCTTTAACAACGATCAGCATCATTTTACAATTCTCTCCATACCGCTAGGACTCCTGATGAAGAAGTGATGAGTGCAAGAAAAATAAATCCCAATCCAAAGACGAAATGAAGGTGAATGTTAGCGATGTTAGGTGTGAGGAGATGTGGTTAATTAATTTGAAACAAATAATTAGAAAAAAAACACAAACTTTGCTTAAAACATAGGATATCGAATATTTTCATGTCCAGTCAGGTGGGGGGCAAGCAAAAGCCGGAGTTTTAATAAGCACTGCACGCAAACTTCACACGGGACACTCTTAGCTCTGGCCTTCGCTTCAACGCACAAATTTCAAATACCGCCAGACACAGTGAGCCGCAAGGATCTTTCCAGAGGAAGTCGCGTAATCCAACGACTCCTACTTAAATTCACTTCTCACAGTTGAAGTCACCCGAAATAAATCCAGAACGACTTCACTTCCGATAGAAAAAAAAATCGCTTGTCATTAACGTCCACGGGACGTCTGATGTGATGAGAGCAATTATCACGTCCTACAACGGTTCTTAGAGCTGAATCAGCAACAATTCATCGATTATCACACCAGCACCGCATAGATATGTGGAAAATCTCAAAGAAATGTTTCTGGGCAAGCGAACTGAAACATATGATGATGCCAAGAGGTGCGAACTAATTTCACGTGCCGTTCCCGTACGTTGTGCGCCTGAGTTATGTGTTTTATCCGGCCCGACTGACCAAAACAAATCGACTATTGGCCGCGGACATTTTTACACACTATTTAAGTACATACATGAATGTTAATTGCGATCGCAGCCGCCTTCCGAGCGTCACCGTCACCGCTGCCATGAGATCTCGAATCAACCGATCACAACAGCAGAGCGCAGAGGAGAGTACTACACACCGAGAGTAACAACAAAACAAATTTAAATACACTATCTCTCGGATGTATGCATGTATCGTGGCACTTGCAATTATGTTCGAGAGGTCCCTCTTGGAAGACTACGACAGCGACAGCGACAACGACTGCGACGAGACAACGACAATCGACAACGCAACGCGCGCTTTGGCTGAAGTGAGGCAGGCGCAGGCACCGCACCACCAACGACCGTGACGCAGGTAACATGGAGTCTCAAGCCACACACAGATCGCGCGCGGCACTCTTTGCCCGTCAAGAGAGTGAAAATGTAATTCGAACAAAATGCCGAGCAACAACAAAACAAAGTTCATTAATTTAGCAATCTATCACACAATTTAAGCCAAGTCTTTCATGTGTACTTCAGAGATTGACCGAGAGCGCGGCATTGAGATAGGCGCAGGCGCTACTCTGCTTGTGTGCGAGAGTTTACACGATCGCCACCCCCTGCCCAGCATAGAGCGCACGGCACCGAGCACCCTTGCGAGCTCGTCGTCCGTCCACAGGGGTGGAACAGCGTTGAAAAGCTTAATTGTTGCTAATAAAAGCTTTTGTTGTGCTCTTTTCATTTGCAGCTCGTTGCTGCGACAAAGTGACATTTGTGGTTCTCAAGGAATTCACGTGACATTTCAGCTTTGTTGGGGGCTCTTGACAAGTTCAAAGTCATTCGGGGAGGAGAAAGGAAAGCGCCCAAGAATCCGTGGCAATTGCCACTGAGTGAGAGTGGTCGTCAATTGGCGCCAGATAACAATGTGTCACCGACGCTGTGGGCCGTGTATGTCAGAACCATCGATTGTGCTGTGGCACTCATGTAAAATAAATAATTATTTAGAAGCTTGCACCGATTAGTGGTGGCATTGCGTGATGTAACGCGGCGAGAAGGTTCATTGGGCATAATCCCGAGACGAGTGGATATCGCGAATTTTATCTCTGCCGCTGATTGTCGCTTGAGATTGTGCGCGGAACGCGGACAGTGCCAGCCGTACGTCAGTGGTCACTGCGAATCGCATTAATTAATTATTTATTTCGAGAAAATAAACAGTCCGGTGCAAGTGTGTGTTTGCGTGTGACGCAACCACTTTGGACGACCAAGAACGTCCGTATGAGTATGTGGGCCGAGTTTACGTAATTGTCGCCGTCGATTACTGGCTAATGCACTTACATTCTGTCGTCAGTTTTGGGTTTAGGGATGGAAGGGTGTTGATATTGAAATTGCAAATGTTGTTAACGTTTGTTTCTCTCGTTTATCGTCATGCGCCAAAGTGTATTTAAATGATTTGCCTCGGGAGTCTCAAGACGAGTGTTTGAAAAGATCACCTATGCACCAATTCGGGTACTTCCGGAATTATCCACCGTATTAAGCATCTTCAGGGGGGCAATGATTCTGTATATCAAGGATAACCGTTGCCATTTCCTCATTTGCCTGGGCATCAGGGTCATTCCCGTTTCGCTCAACGATGATAAAGTCAAATTGCTGTCAACCAAGTCAACTTATCCGGAGGGTCTTTCAGATTGTTAATCCAAACTAAAGGGTCATGATCAGTCCCTACCGTGAACTTATAGGTCTTTGGATATTGGCGAAGCTTCCCTATGCCCCAATGATAGCAAGACACTCTCACTCTGTCGTTAAAAACTTCTTCTCAGTTCAATTAACGCTTTCCAACGCTTTCTCTGCCTCGCCAGGCGTCTATGTCTATGCCAGAACCATCTGTGTGCATAATGAAGAGAAGGTCAAAATTTGGGCTCGTCAGAATTAGTGTCTGCAGTCAATCCTTTCACGTGCGAAAAGCTGCCATATGAAGTGTCAGACCCTCAGGATCGTTGCTCTTTTATGAAAAACTACCCATGCGAGTTAACCTTTCACTCAGACAAACAAATTTTCTGCCTCTTGCACATAGGCTGCCCATCGGTGGGAGAAAGGCCCCTTCAAATGTAGGGTCAACATTTAGCGGGTTTCGTGGCTATTCCGTTTATCTTTAAGTGGAAGGGTATGAGTGTTCATGTTTGTGATATGTCATGTGTCAACATAATCTTGAGAAGACTGTGTAAATGAACAAGTAAAGAGCCAAAGAATTCAAAAGCCAATTCGATTGAAAGGTTTCGCCGAAGACATCGACATCGATGGAGATATTGAAACTGAGTTTGGTAGTAAGTGAGGATAAAACATAAGTTCTGTCTTAAAAAAAGGACGGACAACATTTAACGTCAAGTGTTACAATGGGCATCAAGACTTCGACGAATTTTCACTAAATAGGGGCAATTAGTACCGAAATCAAGTCCAGAATTACTCTTGTCGAAGCTGACTTCGTAACACTTTGGTCGTCCCTGTCGTGCTCTACGATACGAGAGTTCTGTGTTTGATTTTTGATTTTGTTTGCGTTAATGGTATCTGGCGGAGATACGAGCTCTGTAGGCTAAACGTGTCAAGCGTCTATGGATACATAAATAGCTTACGATGACTTGTTGACGTTCAATATATGTGCAAATAACACATCTCCAAGCCGAAGAGGTGAAAGAACATGAGAATATGGTTCACACAAAAGGAGATAGACCTTAATGATCTGGGTGTGCAAATTTGAAAGCAGATAGTGTAAGCTGGGATCTCATGCAGTGTATCGTATATACGCTCCTGAGAAAAGTACAAATAAAATCTCATTGTTTTTGGAAAAAAATGAGGTTGTTTCACAAGAAAAACAACAAATCTGTTATTTCACCATCTTAATGTTCATTACTTGGAAATCAAGCCAAAAATAACATCGACAAGGCACTGCGACAAAATAAATCACTCCCATGGAAGTCCCGCTGCGACGAGTTTTATTAATTAACTCGTGACTTTACTTAAGAGATTAGTTCAGCAACTTGTTTATCTATCTATCCATCATACATTTACCAGATATGTCGTATTGACTTTTTCTTTGAAGCCGCCAGCACAGCTAGCAACTTATGTAAATACAAGGCGCCATTTAGGTGATTTTGTGCAGATTTGGTCTTGAATTAGAACGACTTTCGTATTCGTTTGTGAAAGATAAATGGATGGGAGTGTGTTTTTTTAAAGGCTGACATAAATATTCTTTTGCACTGTAATATTGTTGAGTAAACGGCAGCTGTGGTAAAAGATTGTAAATTAGGCACGCCATACGAAATTTTTGTCACGTGAAGGAGTAAGAAAAAGGGGAAATGCATAAAAAAGGAGAAAAAAGAAGAAGGGATGTTTGCGATTCAGACACGCAGTTATTCTGGAGCATTATTTTAATAAATGCGTTATTGTAAGACACACAGCTTGAAACACTCTATTATGAATAAGTTTATCGATTTGATTGAAACGTCCATGTACTAGGTGAAAGCTCTCATCTTCAAATTTTTCACTGAATGCATATTTCGATATAGGGTTTTTTATGTTTTCACAGATCTGTTTAAAATTGATTTTTGAAAATGGTCGCCAGTTTTAAGCCAATAATGAAAAAACTTTTGGAGACAAAATATATAAATCACCAAAATGATAGTTTTTGAGGATTTTTTAAATGTTTACGAATATCCGTGTTGAAACTGAGGAGGGGGCACTTTTCGAGTTTGGAACCTCTACCACATGACGTCGAATCAAAAAGTTTAAAAAGGAAATGTTGTTTAAATGTATTTGTCCAAAGATATAGGACAGATATGAATTCTGTTTTTTGACCTGACCTTACATTTTGTTATTGTATGTATTTTAGTTTATGGATATGCTAAGCATAAAAGATAGACAACAAATTATTTGGAACGAAATTATGAAAATTATTATGGAAGTTCAAGTTGATATGGAGCCTTTGTATTTTTCAAGCGAATGTTTTTTTCATTGTTAATTTGTTTCAAGTCAAAGTCAATCAATCAATTCAACCAACTGCAGTTGATCAAACAATCGTTTGATTTCATTCGCCGTGACTTAACTGAAATTTGAAATTTGTCATTTTTATAAGAAAGTGAAAATAATTTAAATGTTCAAAAATTGTTCTAGTCTAGTTTAATCAGAAGTCTAATGTAAAAAACAACACACGCATAACTAAGGATAAAAAAAGAACTACGGGAAATATTTTCCTTATAGCCCTTTCAACACAGTGGGCCTCAGCGGTGAAAGCATTTGGACGACGTCTTACTACGATAAAAGAAGGTACTGTTTATCATTCAACAGAATAATTTGCGTCCGTATATAAAAAAAACTCTATGTATCAAAATAGCCGCCGTACCGTAGTGGATAAGTGAGGCGACTCACACGTTGAAAGTCCCAGGTGTGATTCCCGAGCTGAGAACCCTGCTTTTCTTTCATGGTTCCACTTCTTTCGAGGTGCTGTTAGAGATCCCCTCAACTCGCGAGAAAACAAATGCCAAGAGTATTTCCTGAAGAAGCTAGACCCTGTTCCCTTGTGTCTGTAGTGCCATTTAACTTATGTATCTATTGAAAAAACAAATGACATCTCTGAAGCAGATACATTATAAGAATTGCGTTCTTTCCACGTGGGGTTTACTAACAGCAAGTCATAAATTAGCAATTGTTAAAGAAATACTACATTAATAGATCACGTTGCAATTAGAAGAAGTGCGAGTTTGCATTTGAGCAAAGTCATAACATTATTGAATTGTGCGCAACTCCCGCTGGACTTTTTTTTGCTTTAAACCAACTTTTTTAAAACAACAGATTGCGGAATGGGGGGGCCACCTCTTCTGTTAATCTTTCGCCATTACTTTCAACTTCTCTAATAGTTTAATTCTCCCTAGCACTAGCCATAGCAAGAAAAAGCTGCAGCGATCCGATATTTCAAATGCTAACTACAAAAATAAATCGAAGTAATATAAATTTCTGGTTAAAGAGCTAGACGAGATCTAGCCTATATTATATGGTAAAAAATAGTAGTATTGAGTTTTAATCAGACAGCCAGACATAGTCAGACGCAAGTAAAAAAGGGCAGAATCACCTCTGTTTATAACCATTAACTCAATGACAAAATTTCAGCACAAGTAACGCAGCGACTGCAAATGATGACGCCAAAGCCTTGATTAATCAGATCTATTTTCGATTTTACTGCAACATTTTAAAGTGAATCGAGAATGAAAAGCAAGAAAAAAGAATCGATAACAACAATCACTTAGCGGTATTTAGCACAATCAGTCCATCTCCAAATCAGGGATTTCAGTTGGCGATTGCAAATTACACAAACGCAAACAAAGACGCTTCAGTCGACCCCAAACGCGAACAGACGTCCATCGAAAGCCGTATCTAATTGAACAAACCCTCGAATTAGCAACAGATAAAGATTCATAATCACTCAAACAATTCACACACAAGATTTGATAAAAGGGGCTTAGGCAATTTTTTTGAGGTTGTGTTATTTGCCGATACCTACCTAGAAGATATTCAAGCAGCTAGCGAGTCTGTCGAATGAAAGGTGTATGCCTTCGTGACGAGAGGTCCGAAGAGGAGGAAGCTTACAACCGTGATCGCTGTTTTCGAACCGAAAGTATCTGCAAATAGAAAACATAAACAGTTTAGCACTATTTGTATCTCACACGGACAGCCAATAGATCACGCAGAATCTAAAAATACACAAAGCACTCTTAATTACACTGAAAATCATTTAATAATGCATGACGATGGCGCACGACTCGCAGCGACACTCAACAGATCGGGGGCAGGAAGGCGCCGGGATGAAGCGAGACGATCGCAATAAATCACCGATAAGATACCAATCTGCCTCTGCAATCGAGACGAAACCGAGTGTCGATTTAGTACTTAGCTCTGGACCGTAGTGTCTTCGAATGCTTCCGTGGCGGGGTTTTGCAGTGACGATATGCGCGGCACGTTTTTAGAGTCGCGCAGTCACTTTGTCTCTAGCCGCTTGCGTTTTATCGTGATAATTCGCAGAGCGGTGTTCGATTTTTATTTTGCGCTCTCCGCTCAAATGTATCCGGTCGATTGTAAATATTTACAGATACAAAAATACATTTTTGGGGAATTCGCCGTCTTCTTCTTTTTGGGGCTATGTCTCATTATTTACGATCCCATTTGGCAGGACTGTGTGCACTGCCAATGCGCGTGTGTGTGGGCCTCACCACAGTCACAAAGTTAAAAAAAAAAGCAAGTTCGCGTGGAAAATTTTTATCTACGACCTGACAGCTGTTAAGAGTATCTAAACGCGTAATTGCTATTTCTTTTTGTGCGACGCCTGTAAGAACATTGTCTCATTGTTGGTCTGTTTTGATAATGACGACGATACACGCGGAGCCTCTCCGTGCGATGAGTGGTTCGCTGATGTTAACGTGGTTCTAAATTGTTGCCAACAAGCTATCTTCGATGGAACGGCACGGTATTGGGTAGATATGAATGTTCGGTAATTGATGACTGAAGTCGACTTTGGGAAAATATTTGCTCACATTCTTTACGACATTTGCTCAATTGTTCCCGTGAAGTCAGGCGGCGTTGGGTGCTTTGAATAGGGGTTGCACTTAGTCGAAAATAAGATAGTTTTAACGACGACGTAAAATGGTAATTCACCGCTGAAATGATGGCGCATAAATGCAGTAGCTCAAGGCATGTTAAGCGATTCCTAAATCCTTATCCGAATAAGTCACACCTTTTGCATTGTATTCTAGCGAGCAAGTTTTGGTGAATAGTCACGACTGGAGAATGAAAACAATAGTCATAAGCTAAGATTTCAAATCAATGGGTTTCCGCCTTATGCGACCTTTGGATCATTGTTTAAGATTTAATTTTAGAACGTCCAGGGAAAAAAGTTCCTCAATCTCCATAGATAAGAAATGCTCAATCTAGGTGCCCGCCTTGTGGTTGTGACTGCAATTCTTTTCCGAAAAAATGGAATATCCGGTGATGCATTTTGATCTGACAAGGACAGTTTTTGCCAGAATGCGGATTTCTTACAACAGATGACGTGGCAAAGTAATTCGAGCTCTGAATTTATGACCCTAAAGCAATTTTTTGTTTTTTTGAAATATTAGCATTGTGGCTTAATATTGGGTTTTTTCAATATGTCGATTTCGAATTGATCGTACTTATGGTGAACATACATACTCGTATCAAAGTGCTGAGATTCAATACCAGTTGATCCAGTGGTCATTACACCGAGTTATGGGTCAGTAAAATGAGAATATAAGTTCGAAAGGAATTCGTTAAAACGCTTTATTTAACTACGACTAACCTTTCAAAGATGTGATAGTTATGATTTAATTTTATCTGTGTGCAATTACTCGTGGAAAGTAGGCTAAGAATCTCAATGTTATCAGTTGTTCTTTTTTTAGATTACAACTATCTCCAACGAGCTGTCTTTCATTGCCACCATTTTGAGATTAATTTGTCTTGGCTCAATTCATCAGGACAAACAATAATTTAATTTATAAATTTCGCTAACCAGAAAATAAAAGTAAGCGCATATCAAACAAACACTTAAAAAATGGATTTTTTTGGGAATAAAAAAAATTGACTGGGTATCTGGGGCGTATACGCACTTTTTCTCCTTCTTTCTCTTTTCTACATTTTCTGGGCAACACTTGAATTCGAAATAAAAGTTGGGTTGAGGTTCATTAAATAGGAAGTTAATTCAGTAAAGACGCCTATACTACCAGTAGCCGCCTTGGCGTAGTGAGTAAGTGCGTCGGCTCACACTCCCAAGTTGTGTTTTCGCGTCGTTGCAGTCTTTCAGAAATCATTAAAACAGTTACCACATTACTTGCGTGTTTGTTTTTTTTTGAAATGGATTTTTTTTTGAAAAACTGGACACCAAAATCATTAAAACGATCGAAAAAGTAAAGTTTGTTATTAATCATTATATTACACTAAATAGTAATTTATCAATCATTGAACACACTAGGCATTTAAGGTTGTTCTTATTTTCACTGCGCCCTCCCCATGTAAGCAATTTCAAATCAACAGTCTACAGCACATTGAAGCCACTATAAGATGTTGAAACAGTTAAAGGTTAGTTCCCGACTAAAGACATCTTAGTTGCCGACCAAGATTTCCAACAATATTTTTTTGCAGATTTAAACAGTGGTCAGAAGTCGAATTTTTTGGACATCCCGAAAGTTCATAATCTCTCAAGCTCTAACGTATGTGAGTAATACAGCACAACTAACATTGCTGTTGCAGTAAAAACACTTTTCAGATATGCTTGAAAACCTTAAAATATTTAATTCAAAAAACTTATTGGGCTTAAGAGGAATTGGTGGTTATCTCAAGTCTCCATCGTATAACGTGTCTTTAAGACACTTCAGAAATCACTTAAGACTTGTTGACAAGAGTTGACAAAACACTTAATGAAAATATCATCTGAGAAGTTTTCTTGCACGCAGAAGAAGGACAATTCCAACAGCATAACAACTTGACCCTCAACCGTTTTCAACGCACAATAAGACTTGTTGCCGGCAAGGTCGAGCTCATTTGACAGAAACCCACCAAATGCTCATAGAACCCCAACCACCCATCAAGGGTAAATTCCTAAAGTTTTGTTGAACAAATTTCCGTCAAAACTTAAGAGACAAACAGTCTGCGTGAATTTTCCTTCATATTCACTTCCGCTTTAAGTTTTTTCTTTTGTTTTTGCAGTGCGGTCGTGACACTTTAATCACATGCAAATTCGGCGGGCCTATTCATTTCCTAAGGCGCAGCAACGCATCAACGACAGTAATCCTCTCACCTCGGCCCGCTGATATTCACAACAGTTCGAAATAATTTGCAAATAAAAAAAAATACACGAGGGAAGAAAAAAAATGTCATTTGACAGCTCGCTAGAAACAAATTAATACACAAACTGTATTTGCATGCACAAAAAAAGCGAAATCAAAAATCTGGCAGAGTAAAAAAAATATAAAATGAACGTGTACAACGTAAACACAACCTTGGCAAGTACTCAGAGTGTGCTGCGAGGCGACCGCGGTGGCGTGTACTTGTTCGACTGTATGACATGCAGTGACAGCTAAAAATGCCGTACCGTAGCACCGACGATTTGACAAGTGTTGGCGCAGTTAGATCATAATTTATTTCACACCAACTCTGCCAGATGGGAATTGCATAATTCCGAGAGTGTATCCTCGTACACTTGTTACAGATCGCAGGTAGCATTGATTTATCGATTCGGTTCGCTTTTGTTTTTAGTGACGATGTTTTGGGTTACCGACAACTGACCTTTTGCGGTCGTTCACGTGTGCATTTGGAACGGTGGCATGGTTAATACCTTTTCGAGGGTGAAATTCGAGATTTCGGATCAAAGTCGAAAGGTATTTGGGTCGGGTTGCTATAGACGACGGAGAGATTAGCATCGTTTTGGGGGTCTTTCACTGTGGTGGTGGTTTGGTATTCCCCTCACTTTGAGGTTTCGTGGTGGGCTAAAGCTAAAGGAAAGTTCGAGGTTAAGATTGGCCGTTGAGAGGACAAATGTCGTGAGAGTATGAAGGACATTTATTCCCTTCTTTGGTGGAGGTTTAATTGTGGTCTGGCATAACCAGCCATTTAAAATACCATCTTGGCTGTTAAGGTGACAAATGCTGAAGGAACATTCAAACATATACTGCCGTTAGCATTTGTGGCCACGTAACGTGGGTATAAGTGCGCGAATTCATACGCTGAATGTAGTTCTAGGCAGAACGTTTATCTTTTTACGACATCACCTCTTTTCATTTTGTTGATAGTACTCAAATTTGGCGTTAGGAGGCGGCAAGGGACCAACGTTGTCACGTCTTTCGAAGCAATTTAAAAACCCGTATGGCGTACAAATTCGGGGAGGAAATTTAATCTACGCGATGCATGCAATAGAAGGCAACGAGAGAATGGTAGTGACAACATTTTTCCAAGACCAAGGCGCACCCCGGGCTGTGGAGAAAAAAAAGAATAATTGCATAAGCAATAACATTAATATGTGGTTTCGACAACACGGCGCCACAATTCACATAGCGACTTATATAATCCTTAATTCGATAACCGTGTTATATCGATAAATGATCCCATCGATTAGTTAATGTCAACTACATGCCTTCTGTAAGGCTCAGAGATAACGACCGTTTCCGTCGATTAATGTGGACTTATAGAGAATTCGTTTCAACGAATTAATCGAAACAGAAGTGTCTATCGTGAATCGACAGACTGTGTTGAATTGCATTAATTTAATAAAAAATGGCACGTCGGCAAAGACTTTAACCAAGGGAACCTAGATCGCAGACATATCTTTATTCTGACCTATTTGATATTTCTCTTCGATACGTTACATCGATTGCAACCGGCTATGGACTAGGATCCGTTGGCTTAAAATGTACCTTCTTTCAGAGTTAGCATAGACTATAACGTTGTATTTTTTGGCAAATTTTGCTAATATACTGGAAGGAGTGTTTTATGTAAAATGACCCAAATTTGTATTTTTTTCGCAGCAATTGAACGCGCCGTACATCTCGCTTTGCATTTGAATTTGCATCTCCATCTTTATAAAACTCAACAAACGCAACAATTCAAGCCGGCATACCACTCACAACGTCATAAATACGCTTCTTGGCTGCTGGAGGAACAAACAGTAAGCACCGATTTTTCGAGCACTTTCCTCAGCGATGAACCACATTTCACTTGTAAACGTTTTAAACAAACAAAATTGCTGGTTATGTTGCTCAGAAACACCACAAGTGATCGAAGAGGTCCTGGTGCATGCAAACAAAGAGATGGTTTGGTGTGTTCTATAGTGGAAGATACAAATGGGCAGACGGTTGCAGTCAAATCGTAGCAATGTGTTCAAATAGTAATCGATTTTTTTTAATCTGTGATAAAATATTTTGACATGGATGATATGAGCATCCAACAAGACAAGAGCAACAAGCCACACAACAAGACAAGACCATTTATGGCTTTATGTGGCTTAAGATGTCTCTTGATCGCGTAATTTCACTTTTTGGCAACATCAATTGGCCAGCGGGATTATGCAATTTGACACCGATAGAACTTTTTCTGTGAGACTACACAAAAGACGTTACTTATCCGATCTCTAGAGACATTAAAGAAACCAAATTTAGTCAAGTTATGGCAACAATAACGTCCGAATGTGTGCGCCTCTGGCAAGAATCTCATGATGCGAACCTAACCAAAGGCGGTCATTCGAATGATATTCTCATCGCACATAATGGCAAGGTTCAAACTTTATACCGAATTAAAATTGTTTGTCAAAAATGTATTAAGCTTTACTTTGCTACCGAAAAATGAATGACCCAACATAATAAAGGGAGAAAATAAGTATGAAGAAAATGTTCACTCAATTTGGAACGCAAACAACTTTTTACAAAACGAAATGATTTTATTAATTTTTCGAACAAAATAAAGATGAATGTGTAGCCATGAGAGTTCACATGAGATATAGTGTTACCATATTTCAGAGATGCTGTTTTTATAGCCATCTGACGACAATTTGCTGTCAAAACTTTGTGAGCCCCCAAAATAAAAAGGATAAAAATTACGTATACGCCCTAGTGAATTCTTGTTAACCAAAAATAAATTATTCTTGACGTGGTGCATTTTTATCATTATATGCTTTCACATAGCCATATAATGAGTTTACATTTTCCCTGTGCTGAATACAGAATTCCAAAAAAAAAAAAAAGAAAACCGAACGATATTATTCCAAGAAGCAAACAATTCAATTTAGAGTCATTGCCCTGAAAATGCTTAATATATTCATCAGCAACATAATTGAGAAGCGATAAGGTATGTAAAATTCAAATAGCGCCAAACATTTCATTGTAAGGTTCGTTGATGTTTTGCGGACATCCGTTGACTTGAAATCGGAAACATGACGATTGACCTCAATCTACTCGACAAATTCGAATACAGAATCTTCCATTCGCTGAATAGCTTTACTCACACGTTGACAAGATAACTTATCATTTTTGCAGAGCTTATGTCGGACTCATGACCAATAAAAAATATTTTTTTATCCATACATCTATAGACCGAATCTGGCATTCCATTCAGAAATGTTAGTGTTATCGCGCATGCGAAACAAGCTTAAATACGTGTCACTTTGTACAAAACAAATTGTCATGTTAATTTCATGCACACGTGGGACCCAAAAACCGACATCGGGTAGGTGGAGATATCTTGGGACGTTACACTGTGCGACAACATCGAAACAACTCATGTTGAGTCACGGCCTAAAGGGCGACAATAAACTTGAAATTGATTTAGCGAACTGATTGCAAAACTGAGTACAAGCTGTTGACAAAGTGAACATTCACCGAGCCGGTGATACAATGCTAAGGTAGGTCACAATACTTTATAAACGAGGAGTTCCCCGGAAATTAGTTTAAAATTGAGTAACCCACTTGTCGGGTGGATATTGCGGTTGGGTTTTTAAACATTTTCATCGTATGCGGTCTTAAATGTCAACTGATTTAAGGACATGTTGGTAGTAGGGCGGCAGTTTGAATTGAAAATTATGCGCTGATAAACGGCATGAGAGAGGAAACACTTCGAATGATTCCTAGGTAATCATTTTTGGTGGTGAAGTTGAATAAAAGTAAATAATCCCTTAGATTGCAAACCAAATCTGTCAAATAACACACGTAACATGGCGAAGAAACTGCAGAAATTCAAGCCCAGGAAATAACCAGAACTAAGGACACAGAAGCAAGCTGTTCCATAAAGTTCCAAGTTCGAAAATAACACATTTTTCAAAATTCCAACAGAGCCCCCTCCCTATGGTTGAAAAATATTATTTAGGTGACGCTCATAATCGAATCCGAACGACAAGCTTGAAAAGATTTTTCATTGCCAACAAGTAGTCTTTGGGTGCTGTGAGCAATCGATAGAGGTAGGCAGTTCAGGAATCGACCACTGGACTGAGACCTTGGCGTGTGTGTCGACAAACTCATCTACTTAGCCACATCAGATACACCTCCGAATACTAAAGAGAGTTCGGACGTTAAAACTTATACAGGATCGACTTAAGTTATTTAGCTATTCAAAGCTATTTTTGAAGACCTACGTAAAGTCTCGCTTTTGTCGATTGTTTCTCTTTATTTCAACAAATAGTGGTCAAACTAGTTACTTTTAGAAGCCACTCGCAATACACGCTTTACAAGGAATGCCCATCACTTTACCTTTAATCACTCCTTCAATCATACAGTTGAGTTTGGCGATAGATTACCATCTGAGTTTTTCCTTTTTTTATTACAAGCTACAAGTATGCAATGTACACCAATTTTCTCTCCCTCCCTTTTTCAATACTTCCGACATCCGACTGTGATTAGATTCTTATCACTTAAAGCTTAAACATTAATGAGTATTCATTTTTTTGAAGGAATTTTTGAAGCTACCCGGCCGAAATGTGACAAATGACAGCTACAACTTTGATTGCCGACGCTAGAGAAATCTAGACCGTCAAGAATGGAAGGCAGCTACAGCTCAGGCTCAGACCCTTCATGGGTCGTAGGCCTAGTACACACACACACACACACACACACACACACTCGTTTAAAGTCAAAATAATATTGTAGATCAGGAAACATGTAGTGGACGAAAAGGCTTTGCCAGAGTCTAACCCTATTGAAGTTTTCCCTGAAACTCGTTGATTGCAGCCTTTACTCAAAATTTGCATTGAACTTCGGGCAAAATCTCAAGCCACGCTCATACTCACAGTCAATACTCCTTAATTTGGGTTGCCTGCACACTTCCGGTTCAGTGCTGATATGGCGACCACATCATGTCCCTTACTTTATTTGCGTCTTTTATAGCAGTGAGACATTGCATCATAACTCATTCCCCAAATTGAATCCGTTAAGCAACGCTGGGTGCAAGTCGTTAAAATTCCGCAAGGCATACAGTCGAAAACAAAAGCTGACACCAAGCGAAACCCAGGTGCGGCAGGCGGACGGGCGCGGGTTGTGCCCGGGACACTTTAACTGTTGTGCTTGTATTCATCTAGAATTATTCATAACCACAGAAACTGTAAAAATCACGTACATTACCTCAAGTGCGAAATTATTTAACATGTATCTGTTTATTGTTTCGCCTCGAACGGAGACGCAAACCCAGGAACGGTGAAATTTTCAAAATAATTCCGCGTGTGACTTTTTGTGCGACGTGCCCATCGCATTGCGCGCCTATCATCACAAAGCATCATCGCCACGGCTGAACGGCACGACTGAAAGATTGCAGGCATTGAACTCGACTTGCATCGAAAGTTGATTTACTCGTTCCTCTCCTTATCGCGCAGAGAGGAAATTCTCCCGTCGTCGCTGCCGTCATTGGCGTTGCTGTCGTAACGTTTAAGGCCACTGGCTGGTGGTCTGTTTGGCTGACAGCGAGGTTTTTCTCCGTTACATGGCGAATCATGAAAATCACTAAAATTAGCTCACACAAATCACACCGAATGCCAGAACCGCCTGCAAGTGGCATTCATTCATCATGTTTGATGGGAAAGATAGACGCACGCGGGAGACCGCTCCAGACGGACGGACAGATATGGACTTCAAAGTGAAAGATATGAATTATTTAATTACACGCCAAGCGACCGAGTTTGGCGCGGCTGGTTGTAGGGAAATTATGGGTGGGTGCGAGCGACGCGTTTTCCCGCCTCTGCAATGATCGGCCATTGACTTTGAGTTCGATAGGCGGTGTGTGGTGATGGATGTGAATGCTTATTTCCTGGAAGTGTGCTCATACTTAACACTTTCAGAGTGGGTGTCGGAGTGGTGAGATTATAATTCCTTGTGTGGAGGATTGTTGGAAATCTGCAGAGCGTTCACAAGAAAGGAAAACTTTGTTATTTCTGTGTGATCCTATTGAATTCGAATTGAAAGACCAGTTAATCAATAATACATGGGCACAATGGCGTAATAGTTAAGGCCCACATGGTTGCTCCCCATGGCGTAGTAGGTAATGTCCACAAAGTGAACATTCGGTCTTTTAGAATTTACCATGAATCCACCGCCTTCGAGTCGCTGACGATACGCAAAATGTAATAATTTCTCTTCAAAACCCTTGGCCGTTCGAAGTTTGCATTAAATTGTAATTTCCTTCCACTCATGAGAAAAACAAAAATACAAAGTAGAACATGAGTGATAACTGAAGAAGGTGGATCCTAGTCATTTGTGGACTGTACAGACAATTCATTTATTGACTGCAAGTCCCTCTATAGTTCCGCTTCAGATCCTTCAGAACAGGTGAATGGGGTACTTCTACTACACTTGCGAATCAATAGAAATACGGCACGCAAAAAGAAACAACAAATTCGTGTTTAAGTGTGCAGAATTCTGTAATGTGGGCCTATGTGAACAGAGCAATTTGATGATACGTTGTTGGACTCTGAATGGGCTGCAGTGTTCCGGAACGCTAGTGAATAAGGCAATAAAGATAAATCTGTGTAATGGGCCATTTATTCTGGATTAATTTTGGACATTGACTCAGACTTCCGCTTGTGCATCCTTGGAAAAAAAGAAGAAAAGAGTGACATGATGAGACTTTTGTTTTGTTTGCGAAAATATTTACTTGCAGAATGTGTTGCATGAGGTCTTAAGATATTGACATGATACGAAAGTCGGTCTCGGATCTGTAAGGGTTTTATCAAAAGAGATATTTTTAAATGATATACGCCCAATTGGAAAATTATATTTTCCTCGATACATTTGGTGCAGTCTCAACAAGTTCTAAATTGCGGAATGCCTCAATTAATAATAATAATTAAGTGGCACTACAGACCACAAGGAACCAGGGACGAGCTTCTGCAATAACTACTCATGTTGCTGTTCTCTCACGAGTAGAAGGGACCTGCAGTATTTTGCCGACTCCAAACGGCGCCCTTTTCCGCGTGAGAATGTTAGGTACTGGTTCCTTGTCCGCTGTAATGATTGTTGAGAAATACAAGTCATGTTTTCATTTGCCGGGCGCTTTAGATCTGCAAAAACTTGGTTGAGTGTCGCGACAGCGCGGAATCACGAAAAAAAAAAATCGCGGATGAACTTTCGAGTCAAGAATCAGAAGATGTGTTCTTAGGATCCGAACCCGAGTTAGGACTGCCACATCTCTGTTTAGAGCTTCCATCCATAATTGGGCCCCTTCGGATAGACACCGTAGGCGTGCGCAAGATTCCAAATGTCTGTAATCTGAAATCTGAGGCATTTGTGTCATCCCTAAACCGAAAAGACTGAAGACGACTCATCGGTTTACTGCACGGCACCTTCGTCAAACTCCTATGTGTCTGACCTGTGAAAAGGACACTGATGCTACGGAGCACCATCCGTCATTACCCGCTTTTGTTCGGATCAGTTGATAGTCTGTTTGTGATGGGAGCTAATGATGCCTCTTGTCACAAAAGCACTTGACAGTATTCTTTCAAAAGGTCAAATGTAGGTAACTGCCTGGGAGCGCCACAAAACAATTTTAAGATCTGAGTAGTCCTTACCAAACCTCTAACAAGGAAATAAATCTGAATCTGATCCCTTTTGCCTCACAAAACCCCTATTCTACCCTAAATCTTCTATCGAACTTAAGGTATTTCCCAAGTTTTAGATTTATTCCTGCTCAATCACCGCCATAAAGTAAAGGAAATCAAATTACTCGAGTACAACAGGGCAGCCAGTCGCACAGTTCGCTTCTCCTTCCGCACATACGCTTGCCCCGACGAAGCTATGCTCTTGGTAAGGCACTTGACAACTTGAAGCACAGGAATCACAACAAAAGACACATTGTCCCCCTCAATTGATTGCGATGGAAAAGCATCTCCTCGACGGATTACCGCTGCATGCGCGCTCCCCACTCGAGTAATTGCATTTATTTTTAGATTTGATTTATGCTCAGCAGCACCCTATACGCCCTCACTTTGGCCGAACGCTGACGCGCCGACCGATGACAGCACATATTTCTGCGGCTGCCAGTGAAAATATGCTTCGCTGACGCGCGGACGCGCTCAAGCGTCTCAAATCTCGAATGTGTGCCGGGGCTTTTGCGTTCTTACTGAACAAACAAAAGATTATACGTTTAACTTTAAGTATCGCGACTAAAATAAACCGCGCAATCTCTCGTATCTGTCAATAAAAATATCGGCATCGACGCTGTACACATGAGGCAGACGATGATGGCTCTGATGATGAGACTGCTGCCTGACAGGTTCATTGAGTTTTTTTTTTTGTGCGCTTAGATTTGTCTGTCTAAGGGCGTCTCCGTGACCGTGATAGAAAGTTGAGGCAGACCCTGTAGGCATTAGATAAGGCACGTGGGATGATTGTTTCGTTTGTCGGACGCCTGTTGCTGGTTTGTTGTTGTTTGCTGAATGAATGTACGATTACGAGAATGGCGAAGTTAATTGCAGCTAAGGCATGAGGGGGAGAAGGGCTAGCGGTTGCTGTGTAATGAGGTGTTAATTTGTAATTCAATTTCCCGTAAATGGACGGCGTAGGGGGACGATTTTGCGTGTAATTTGTGAGAATTTTCGTTGATAGTGTGGGTTTAACCTTTGAATCTGTTGACACTCTCGGAAGTCTGGTTTGAATTGCTGGACAGCACGTGTGAGAAGTAACAGTGGCGCGCGAATTCAAAAAAATGTTGCTTGACAAGTTTCATCTGGCGGTAAGCTGTTTCAAGATTGTTGTTATTAAAACACAAGATATTCGGAAAGACTCGAATTCTGAGAAAATATTCAGAAACAGGAGCTGAATGGGGAGGGGTAGAGTGAGTAAGGTGTGAAATTCTATTGAAACAACAAACTCGAGGACGTGGTGCGGTTTCTGCGAACCTAACAGCCTTCTCCTGGACTTTGGAGCGCATGTTCGCAAGTGGAGTGTTTTGTGGTATTTAATCGATGAGGTTTATAGTTTTGCTTTCTTGGGATCGCGAGAAAATAAATTCACCCTTAGGTTGGGAATGTTCCCCACTGAAAAGAAGGTAAACTTGTAAGGGTTGATTTGTGCAAACAGAAAGTACAAATCCGTGAACAACAGATGGAGGATGAACAGTCCAGCTTTCGGCTCGGCAGAAATTTAGCAGAACATCTCTTCGCTCTAAGAATGATGTTCCGTAGTGTTCGGGGAGTATGGATCCTTTATTGAGGAGTATTCAGTCTTAACACATGAACTATGGCAGTTTTGTTTACCTATACCTTTGTAAGTCATTACCTTTCGCCATGGCCGTTGTTCTTCACGTCACCTACATGGACTGAATGTTGTAGGGCAGCCGAGGTGAGTTAACATTTTGGGAGAGATAAGTGTAAGTCATCTTTGTTATCTTCAAGCTTGCCTTTGATAAATGCTAGTACGAAGATTTACTTGCACAAATCCGGTTATGATTGTTTCCATACGGCGTGTCCAATTCAATCTACATATTTGTGGAGCCACATTGAAGCAGATGGAGAAGCTGGAAGTCCATTTTATGATGTAAGAAGCAATTCCGAGCTTTCCTGAATGAATGGACAAGCTAAGTTGATTTTAAAACAAATGAGGACCTGTGTGACTGCCGTGACGTAGTGGGTAAGTGCGTCGAACCATACGCTGAAGGTCCCAGAATCAATTCCAAGACTGAACTTCTCTTATTTCTTCACAACCCAGTAATCGTTTTTTAACTCTGTGCTTGTTAAAACTCTCTCCTATGGTCATACATTTCGGGTAATGACGAATGAAGTAGATCGCGTATGTTAAGATTTCTTCTTCGCTGTTGTTGAAGTTGGGCACGGATAGACGAGTGTCTACCTGGCGAACCCGAGACAATCTGTTTCGAAAGTTCAAGAACTGGATTGGATTGCGCATAAACATGAATCTTGAACATGATGACGGGGTATCGAGCGACTTGGAAAACTGAGGTGCGTGCATTGCCTACGCTACTCCTAAACTAGAACAAGTGGGTCAAATTTTCAACGATGATAAGAAAAAATCTACAAATTCCCTGTTTTCCGTCAATTTGGCTACTCAAATGACAGATTTCCAGATTTGAAAACGTTTAAACTTCCAGTATCTCGCTCACACAAAGTCCCTGAGCAAATTCGTTAAACAAATTCTACCGAGGTCTATCGCCCGTTCATCGCTACGGGCATACTAATCGACCACACACCCACATCCACCACTCACCGTTAAATAAAATATATTTTCTCACACGACCCGCGTCAATATGAATGGCCCCGCAGCCAATACCATTCCCGCGTGTTTTGCAATCACTTGTAATTTCATTAGATATATTGTTCCACGGAATTTCTTCTTAATTACGGCACCAAGTTAATTGACTCGAAAGCACCGGACGCCTGCACGCCTCGCCACAATTACAAATTGAAAATCGAAAAAGAAAACAAGCTAAACGACGGTGCTGTTGAAAAGGAAGAGCCGGCGAGAACCGAGACACTGTCTAGTGCGATGCGATCAAGAGCCGATGTACCGACGTGCACCACTATGCACTTGTTCTTTCCTTGCAAGTGTTTAAATTTAGAATTTAGACTAAAGACCGAAGACGACGCGACAAATACAAATCGTAAATTGAACATAAGCGAGAAGGTCCAATGAGACGAACACAGCGACAATTGTGTCGCATCCCTTTCAAAGGCACGCCATCACCGGCAGTAAGCCACCCTCCCAGAGGGAGATGACTAATAATGGTCGCCCCTACGTGTGTGTCGGCCGCCTCACAACATTGTAGGCCAACGGACGAGAAAGATGCCGAGAATAAAGCACAAATCCAGAGTCAGATATAATGAATTCTAATTTGGCTCGGCTATTTTTAGACGGAGCGTACTCTCTCGCAAACGCACTCCTAGCATGTAAATTCCGTTCCGCACGTCTTGCCTGCGGTGTCGCTGTGCTGCGTAATAAGACTCTAATCGAGTGCTTAATGGACAGTTCTGTCCGAGATTACAACACACAACCGGTCGCAGACGGCGTGGTTGCATCTCGACTTTAGTCGTCTCCGTCTCGGTGCCCTATACGTGAGAAATGTATTTCAATTAGTTACGTGTGTTTTGGTGTTTTGGACAGCCGTCTGCGACACAGTTTGCAAGAGTCTACACCGTTAAACCACTGAAACGTGCATTGGGTGCAATTGTCGGCGAAACCAAGGCCGAGTCGTGCGGTTACGATGCAGGCACCAGTAGACAGACACTCCGAATTGAGATTAATGCAATTGATCTAGAATCGCGATCGGGTGTGTTGTTGTCGGAGGAATGTCAACAAAATGTTTGAACATGCAGCTCCCCGCTGACATCGATAAGTGTCATAAATCTGATGGATGACTGTGTCAGTGTTTGGGCGCGTACATAGTGGGTTTGTTCGCGAAATTTATTGCAAATGTTTTCAGTGACTCATGCTGGGTTATGAGAATCGAAACATTAAGAGACGTGCACAGAGGAATTTTGAGATTCTATTCTAGTAATAAAGTCGCCATTTTTAAAGACATTCAATTTGACAGTTGTATCTTTGACAAAATGGCCGCTATTAACTGCCAACATTGGGATGGTTCTATTAATCATCGGTTAAGGATATCCACTCCATACCGGAAAACATAGAAAAACAAAAACAAAAACCTTTTTAACAAAAATTGCAAGGTAAAAACGAGTAGGGGACAAAATCCTGAAAAGATGTATTTCTGAAATGTCGAAATCGCAGATGTGGAAATTTCGACATGTTGAAAGTCACAAAGCGCTCAAATTTTTGAAGGCAAAATCCCTGAAGGATCATTTCAAACGAGTAGAAATGGGGTGCATGTCATTCCCTGCAAATCCCCTGCTTCAAGTTTTGGAGAAGGTGCGGAATTCGAATAGTCCAAACTTCCGCCATATTAATTTTATTAGATTTTACGAGAATTACGAATTCGTGATTTTGTTTTCTTTTGTGTGGATTTCTGAAATCTACGCAACTTTGTCTTTCGGATTTTGGTCCCACGGTAATGCTGCTGAGTTCACCCAGGTTCTCAAAGAATGATTTCCCTAGGTGTTTCGTTCTTCTTCTTGCAAGGGCTTGACAATAGTAGAGGAGATCGATACTGCCGCCCCTTCATCTCTGCAACTCTTGCAGAAGTCATTCGAAGGGATACCGAGTCTTTAAGCTTGTGTTTCAATGGCGCAGTGGCCTGTTATTACGGCCATTATGGTCCTTACACGCATTCTCACTAACCTTACAAGGCAGTGAGAGCTTTGAAAATTCAGATGTGGACAGCAAGGTTTGGTTAAAAGGCAAGTAAAGCTCACAGACCACATTTGTATGTATTTTGAGTAGGGGTTTCATTATAGCGAAGGAAAAATAGAAGGCTTGTCACCTACAAACGAGATTAGAGATTTGGTGCCGCACCATCGGTTTCAAAGCTCTACTGCATATTACTGGGTCCTACATGACGTGACTGAATTTATGAATCACTCGCTCCAAAATCACACACGTAACAATATTATTAGTGTCAACTGAACCACTGATGAAACCAAAGTCCATTTGGCGTGATGGCGACTACCCGACCCAGGTGTTGGGGAAACCTAACAGCTTGACCAGAGGCTATATTCTGGTGACACGGGATGTCAGGACCAACTGAAACTTCAGTTTCAGCCTACGTTAGGCCCCCTTGTGGGAGTAGCGTGATGGCAGTGGTATAAAACCCAATATCGCGGGCAGAGTCGAGATTAGTGCTTATAAGTCAGTCATTTGTTTAAACCAGAACTAGACCAGGCGGTAAGGGGACTTACGCGGCTCAGTGTAGAGTTGCATTCTCAACCGGGTGCTGCGACCCAGAGAGCGTTAGAAGTTTAAGAAAGGTCGCGCTTCAAACTCTTTGATTTTGGGGTGACTGTCCATGGTATTGGACACTTGGGTAGCTAAGGCATCTAGTCTTGCGTTATCTACAACTCTTGAGAAAATGGAACCCCTGATATAAGCCGTAACTGCAGGTGATCACGTAAAGGCAAATCCCTTATTGGTAAGTGTCTCACCAGGAATGAGAGGCGGATTTTGAAGTATCATGACATATCACGACGGTGCCTCTTGGATTACCATAGTATTTGCCTAAAAGACACTACAGTACGAAAGAACGTTAAAGACGGGGCAATGGTTAAGGCCTCTAGTTAAGACCTCATTCTGAATACACAAAGTGGGTCTTCTAGCGACGTGGAAACAGAGTCCCTATCCGACTGTTCGGGTATGTTGGGTGAGAATTCTTTCTCAAAGATGAGTTGGGACAGAGCTGAATCAGTGTTGTTTTGGGAGAAAGGAAAAGGAGTGTTTCTAGTGCCGCGCAAAGGGTACTCCACATGGGTCCGCCGCGAATATAAGCGCTGATTGACCTTTGCACTTGGTTAAGTAATTTGCAGTAAGTGCATTTGGCTTGGACTACCCACAAGATTGCGATGTCACACATTCACGCGAATCGGGCACAACATCAGTGTAGAAAATTATCATCACCTCTTTCATTTTAGTTTTTGAATTGTTCTTATGTTAGCTTTTAAAATATTCTTCACAGTCTGAGATGGACGAAACAAGAAACAACTGCAACACAATAGCGTCAGAGTCAACAGTCAACTAAGTGGAAACAAGCTTCGTCCAAAGTGGTCAAAAACGCAACAAAATGCAACTTCTGTTCAACTTTGCGTCCGTACAACTTCGCTTCAGAAAGAAGTCTTTTCTTACGTCACTTGTACAGTGAGATAGATTGAGATAACCTAAGGGAAAGCAATCAGTTCTGTGTAAAGGATTGTGGTTAGGTTAAGTTAGTTTAACCTACTTTTAGGTTTAAGTAAGTTTGTGTTAGATCCAACTTAAAAGTAATTGAATTGATTATTATGTTTTTCTTTAAAAATTACGACAGTGTATCAAACTGGGAACCCTATTAATAAAAATGATATTAAGTTTCTTGTTTGGTAAACGTTTAAAAAAAACATTTTGTTTTTCCACGAAATGATAAGAGTTAACCGCACATTGCCTATTCACGGAGAAAGTCGATGTTTCCGAAATTAATCGATTGCCATCGTAGAGCCCAATAAAATGTTCGATACGAGTTATCGCACATTTGCTGAAACCCCTCTCCACTTCCTCAGTCTCGTACACAATGGCCCACATACAGATTCGTAAATGTCGTGACGGTATCGATCGGGCAGGCAAAAGCAAGTTTAGGGTAATTCAACACGGTTTATTGCCACCACAGAGTGCATAGTCCTCGTAAACATTCATCGGCACCGGTTAATCGTTTGATTAGCGGCGCCATCAATTGCGTACGAAAGTGAACTGAATCGTCAGTCTTTCCACCGCTTTCAAGAGTCTCGAAATAATCTATCTTACGATCATTGCAAGCGACGATATTTTCCACTCCAATTCAAACTCGACGATTTGCTACTGGTGCAGTTTGGCAAGACAAGGACTTTGTGGCAAAAGGTACAGGTGACAGGCAACCAGAGTTCAGTGCGTAGCACACACTCATTGAGAATGTGCAACCGCAGACGGCGCCGCGGCGCTGCTTGAAATCAGAAATCAGAAACTGCGCACATTGCGTAAACGCCACCTGTCCGTGCAAACAAACCATAAGCCACTGACAGCACGCAAATTGCTTGCTTCAGTGGTAAACTCATCTAGACCCGATGCCAAGGCGCAGGCAATCTCCGTAACGTGAGACTCCTTCAACTCGGCCGACAGCTGTCATCTCATTTCAGGCGCAGAACACTGGGTCGCTTCGCCGCCATCCACAACGGTACAGTGGAAACCTGCTCTCGGTTCTTCGCTCCGGTTTTAATTGAATGCAACTTATGTGATGTAATTAAAATCAATTTGTCAATTTAGCGGAAGGTGTAATTGACAGAATCGGGAATCACTCGTCCGGCAAACACAGCGCGCAGTGATGTGAGAAAAAACGCCCCGAGGTGGCGCACCGCGCCGCCCCCAGTCACATGAGCGACGACAGCTTGCAATGATTATCAGTCACACCCTGGCACAGTGCAGCATTAGGTGTGAATGACAAATTGTCTGCTAAGTGCCACTGGCGGTGGAGTTTAAGCGAAAGCACGCGCTTCGCGACCGCAAAACTGATTGGGTTCAAGGTTCTTCGCCGTGACAAGTTGTGGGCTCAAGAAAATAGATTTCGGGGTGACCCAGATTGCTTCTCGCTGCCACTTGGCAGTGGGGGGCACTTAACATGTCAATCAAGACTGTCAATGGATTGCCAAATCCCTCCTCAAGTACGTCGGTGTACACGCCGGAGGAGATGTGGGCCGAAATCCCTCTGGAGAGTTGTAAAACATGTAAAGCTTGCTCTAGAGTGCGCGGTAGTCATGCGTTGCGTTGCCCAGGTCATCATCCACTTGTGGAATTTGTTCATAGACACAGCGACGGATGGTAATGAAACCAAGAGAGTGCACTCGGTGAAGTGCATCAGAGCACTCGCACCGCAGGGGCAACAAGCGGGAAGGGACGGTATGTCATCATTCCCTTGGATCGCAGTCGCTGTAGCTTTGATTTATGGTTTATTGATTTCCCAATAGGAGATGACAAAGCGGCGCTGTTGGGTGGAAATTGGTTTGCGACATGCGCGTCTGTTCGGGGGAATGATGTGCACTTTTGCGCCCATCAAAAGGGCGATATCTCAAAGTCAATAAGGCTGCAGTGGGGCAACACCCAATGGGAAAGTAAATGAGGAAATTCACTGCAGACTCATTGAAGACGCAGATGACTTCTCGACGATGACTATGAAGAGTGACAATAATCTGGAGAGCATCGGTCAAGGTTAAACAAGTGACGATTGCGAGACAGGTGCTTGTCCGAAGACGATAATGAGTCTGTTCAAATGGGTCATCGCTTGTAAGTATCGAGAAATGTCACTGATTCCAATTGCGACACAGCGGGTCGAGTGTTTAATGGCATCATAGACTTGAAATAAGATTCTAAACAAATGATACAAAGCGCTTCTTCAGATTGATGCGCTCAACCAGGTCATGAGTGGAAATATCGATTTTTTTCTTTTGAAAGCAGAGAATTTAATTCTGTGAGAGTCTGTGAATGTAGGTCAAAATTGAAGAAATTCAGAAAGCGAATGTAGTTTGATTTTTTTCAAGGTGAAGTTGACACTAAACTTTACGGAGAATCAGGCGATAGCTTCATTAGCAACAACTAGTGCTGTGCGCGTTGGTGGAAAAGGAGCAAAGGCTCAAAATTTAAGTAAAACTCCAAGAGCGTTGCTTCGCGAGAGGTGGAGCCGTTGAAATTAAGCAGAGAACGACAGTCTCCAACTGGATTTCAATCACCACCTAGACCCAATCCTGAGGCCTGGCGGCGTTCGACAATAGTTGACATTAGTTAAGGCCCACCATTGTGAAAAGCAAAATACTGGGACAGCCCAAAGTAGAGCAGAGAAACTGAAGCCACTTTTCGGAAAAAAGCGCATATCTCTAAGAGTCCGCCGAGGAAATACCAGCAGGCAATTCTGTTAAAAGGGTAAGAGGTGTGGCATTTGTTTGAAGATGCAAGAAAATATCCTGCGAATATTATTTGGTTTGCTTTCAAGGGACCTTGAATCATGGTGAAAGTGGAATCAGAAGCCCTGGAAACTTTGTTTCATTTTGACTGTCGGTTAGGCCCTCTTTTGGAGTATATTTTCATCCATTTCTCAAGAGTAACATTGCCACTTTTAGAACAAGCACAATCCTGCCATTGCAAATACGAAGAGAACAACTATCTTTAAAATTTACATTGTTTAGGGATGCCTATTGGTTTACTGCCTCGGGAGTGGTACTTGCATGTCAGTAGCGGTAGTACATGGTACGAAAATAAATACGACCCATCTCAGCATCAGTCTGGCTTCTTTCGGAACCCTATTGTAAGTTTTTGAAATTGCATTGCATTCAGTGCGGAGACTGAAAAACAGTTGAATTCTTTGAAACTTGAAATATGTTCAATTTAGAAACTTCTTGTCAAAAAATCGAAGTTCAAACTGACACCCACAGACTAAGTATGAAGCCAAACGTTTAAGTATGATATCGACAACGATGCAAGAAGGTAAAGTCCTCCATAAACAACTTGTTAAGTAGTCAGCAAAATCACCATTCGCGGGTAAATTCTGCAGATTGTCTTCAGGTGAGCGATGGACATGACTGCAAAAGACATGTACTCATGTACGTGCCATCAACACAACAAGAGACCGACATGGCGTTCAGTATGACGAACAGGGAAATCTACGAACGTACTGATAGAAAGCGAAGGGCAACGAACGTCGATGCACTGTCCAGAACGGAACGCCTAACTGATAATCCATCTTGAATGCGAATTGAAGTGTGAGGAGGAAATTTAACATCAACACTGACAGCTTGACAGTGACACAGAGTTCACGCAAGAGAAACTTTCCATCTGTTGGTCGTTGCAGTCTTGCTCTCAATGTGGTTCGAGCGATAACCTCGTTAATCTTGAAAACCCGATGAGAACCCAAAGAATCCATTTGATGAACAAAAGTCTTTATTCAAAGCTACATAACAAAGAAATGTTGTCCTCTCAAACCCTACCATACAGGGTGGACCGTATAGTTATTTTCTTTTTGCAGATTTGACAGTTGTGACGTTACTCCCGCGAAACGAAATAAGTTACTTTACTCTGGAACGACGTTGAAAAATATTGAAAACTTATTTTCAAAGTGAATGCTGTGTCTTGGCGGTGTCAGTTGTTCGCCTCGGAGCTGCAATTGGAACCCTGAAACGTTTCAAACCCTTGGGTCCAAATCATCCAAGTCGTAGGCCGAAACTATAAACAAGATCTCTGAGGGTTTAGAGTGTGGTACTGGCGGTCGAGGCGGCCACTTGAATGACATTGAAGTCCATAATAAATGGGAATGTTTTATCTTACTAAGACAGCCTTAAAAATTTAATTTCATTGCAGAAAAAAAAAACATTTAAAAAGAAAGCTTATTTTTGACACACCCTGTACAATACCGTCAACGCACCTATTGACACGCGGGAATAAACCGCTCGTCGATTAACCAATCGTATCACTTTCGAACACCTTTTACAACTGAATCAATCCAACCAGCCCAATGCTGCCTACCATTCGAGTGAACGCGCCTCCGGGTGATACAGTTCTTCTCCACCAAAGTTATTGACCCTTGACAAGCCCTGTGGCTGCACACACGAAATACACGTGAATAAGTGCGCACCCATAAAACGCCCTATTAACCGGTGTTCTAATGAACTACCTTCCAGCGAAGTTTCTTCGAATCCCCTTCGGGCCAATTAAACTCACAATTGAAACCTATTCAGCCGTTCGTACAGCAAGCCACCGCCACTTCGGCTTAATGCTCCACAATGACCCATAAATGCGGTTTTGTTTTATTTATCTGATTTATGCGCGGTTACTCCGCCTAACATTAGCCACGTCAGAGCGTACACAACTTGTCCTGTCAAATCGTCGGGACGGAATTGCGCACGCACTTTTAATGTGCTACACACCGGCCGCCTAGTACCGTTTGCCGCATGCTCCTCAATTCGCGCTGCCAAAGAACGAACGAATCTAAAAAAGAGGGCTTGGTTGGTTGTCAGCAGAGCGGTGTGGCTATTTTTAGTACAACAGATAATTTCTACTTTTCTTCGGATTTTGTTGTTGCTGGTGGGCATTGTTTTCGTTCCTTTTTTTTTTATCCATTTTGCAAATGGGCAACACAGACAACACAACAACACAATGCCTGTATGAATAGTTGAGCGGACTTTTTGTTTGGTGGTGGGGTGTGGGGTCTTCTCCTATGGGAAGCACAGCACGACGGCGCTTTCGAGGTCGAACGCTGCAAACAGTTAACGCCAGTGAATAATTGAGGTAAGGAGGGATGGGGATAAGTCGTGCCATCACACACACACACACACACACACACACACACGCAAACAGGGTGAGAGGGGGAAATAAATCAAAGAACACAAAACAAAAACCGAGAATAAATAACGAACAGAGTGTGGAAGCGATCGACAAGGAATGTGGAAAAAACCAAATCGAAACACGCTCTTCGTGGTATAATTGATTTTTATTTTTTTTTCCTTCTTCTTTGTTATTGCTTCATAGGGTGCTACATGAGATTAGTGATCACCGGGAGTGTGGAGATGACATTGAAAATGCAGAGGGTTGTTTGGAATAGAATTGTTTGGATTGTTTAAGCAGACTGCGTGAATTGTTCAAAGTTGCGCTAGTTCTTGATTCTGCTTTAGAAACATAGAACTTGATTTTCACGTGGTGAGGGGCATACTTTCATTAGTAACCCTAACCCATTTCACGAGTAGAGGGAGCTTGCAACGCGAACTTGAAACAGATGTCCATCATTGAATTTGAACCCATAGTTCATCGCCCCCAGACAATTGTGTTGTGGAAATGAAGGCTGTTTGTCCAGCGCATAAATCTTGAACTGCGAGTCTTCCTTAAAGGAGACGAAGCACCATCTTCTTGAATTTTGCTCCATATATCCAACTAGTGTTAGAATCGAAAACAAAAATTAGTACCTCAAAGTTTCGCAGGATGTAGAAGTAAATAATTCAATTACAACGACAGTTCTCAGAAGAAAAATGTCAAAGGATAACATTTCTGGACAAATTTTCGCGACAGCATAAATCTTTTTGTTACAGTCATCGGATGTTCAGATAACTCGACGTACGGACAACAGAGTCTCCAAGCTGAGAGTCGTTGATTCCAAGTAGTGGTACGATACAACAGAAGACGCCGATGATGACTTATGCAAGTGCAGGAGAAGCACGGTGTGAACATCTGAAGACGGCTTTCATATCATACTACTTGAGGAGGTTCGTTGGTTAGACCTTTACCATCAAACACCAGATCCTCGTGAAATTCTTGGTCTATTTTCCTCAACACACCCTTGAAACGGTTCATGCATATCCACATGAATGATTATGCACCCTTCGACCTGGATTAAATCATCACGTTGTTAGCGATTCATAACTCTATCCAACAGAGTGCTCAGGAAATGACCTAACTTCTTGTCACGTGTATGAATGTGTACCACAATACTGTGCCCTTCCCATTGGATTCAATCAGCAATGGCAGTCGCAAAGTCAGCTTAAGGTGGACGTCGGCTATAAGTTCGAAGGTTCTTTGCAAATCGATACATCCATCAATTGTGCAACGTTCCGCTTTGACATTGAAAACAAAGTTCGAATGAGAATTCAGATCGATACACATCAGTGGGCACCAGTAGTCGATAGTTGCGCAACGGTCAACTGGCGCCTGTATTTACTTGCATGAGACATGCAATACCTGTCCAGTGTTCGCAATTCTTCGCCGTTCCGGTCCATAATTGGAACGCGACGCACTGTTGCATTGTTTGAGTCACACTGCAAGAATTTTGCTGCTGCGCTCAGCAACACACACAAAACGTGCCTTCAACTGCTTGAAATGTTGTGAATTAAAATTTTGACGCAAACATGCGTTTGCCTGTGAATAGGTAGTCTGTTCAATCTGTCTGTTCCCTAGACAAAAATTTCGACATCATTTTTACTAGCACTCTACCTACACTTGGTCAAAAGTCTTCCCTCTTAAAGCCACCCAATCTAGAAAGCACCACCACCATGCTACAAATGCTATCGCGCAACACCCTAATCTAACAGATAAACCAAAAAATTTCAGTTATGTCATATCCCACAAACAACACACGCAGAAAATAAAAAGCACCCCATCCACAGCACAACCGTCCCAAGGGTACCGTCGATAGGGTATCGCCTGCCCAACAAACGCCGCTCTGCAGTGACCCCACACCGTTCTTCGGTGTGCAAGGAACTGGTTTCGTGTCAACTGACAGCAGCAAAAAGCCGGTTCCTGCGTGGTAGCCACGAATTTATTTCTCCTTTCCACGAACAAATCACTCGTATTGGCCGGGAGTGATTTTGACAGTTCAAAGGTAGCTTCAATTTTTGCGAATCCAGAGGCCGGGAGTCGCTGACACCGTCATCGTCGCCAACTAGACCAACCCCAACCCAGAACATTGTAATGAGGTTACGAGGAAAATCAATACAAAAGCGAATCTCTTCTTCTTCATCGTTCCCACCTCGCCGCTGCCGCCAGACAACCGACTCACTTGGCACTGGCGTCAGCACAACCATGTCGGTCATTAGACTGTGCCGTGCTTAATGCTCGTCATCGTCTCAGCAGCGCGTCGTCATTGCAGAAGTCCATCGCGCCGATATGGGACAACCCCATCGCCAGCGCTATAACCTCAAATTACATAACTTCACTTGGGAATCTTCACAGTCACTGGCTGTCACACATGACAGCGGTGCTCTGGTCAAGCTACACGCTGCCTCAAGCGTCCAGTGCCAGCTTGAAGTTCGAATTAATTAAGCAGCCGCGAATTTTCCTCGTTCGCCGCTAGCTTGACGGAACTCTCGGCACAATGGGGGTGGCGATGATGGTGAAGAGATATGAATATGCGGCCAGAGGTGGAGGAAAACTTACAGGAAGGTGGTGGTAGCGATGATGATGATGCGATGGTTGTGTGGTGGTGCGGTAGTTTGATAGTGACAGATGGCAGAAAAGGAAAGAAGACGCAGAAAAGGAGAAAAACACAGAAAATACGTACAAATTGCACAAACCTTAATGCAGAATCAATAATCGCTTCCAACTGGATAAGTCCACAAAAGATTCGATGATTCCTCAAGTATTGCTGGAAAAGCACTTAATAATTTGTGATCTCTTTTTCGAACGATACGTATGGTGATGGTGCCAAAAGTGAAGGAAGAGAGAGAGAGTTCACAACGAACGGGTAGTGTTAGTTTTTTTCTTCGTTTTTGTCGTTCGCGAGGTTTTCAACCGATAAATGCAATTCGTTTTGATTGTAGCGAATTCCTGTTGTAGTCGAAGGAATTGCGATTACTTGTGGTATTTTTTTTTCAACCGAAAAACCGAAGAAGACCGCACGAATTCACAGAAAAAAACCAAAATCACTTTTGTCGAGGTTCTCCTTTGATATTCTTCGTTTTTGTTTCGTTTCAATGCTGTTTCACTGTGACAGTTGGGCGAGTTTGTCAGGGAAATTCTGATGTGTCATCGATTAAATGGTGTTGCCAGTACAGAGAATTCTTTTTCATGCGCAGACCAGGGATGAATGAGTGAATACAGTTGTATCGTTTTCTTACTACGTTTTACTACATTTATATAAATGCATTTATATTTCAGATTATTTTCTTATATTTTTCTAAGACAATAGCTCTTGTGGTTTTATAATTTTCTGACAAATTTTCTATTTCTAATGTAAGTTGTGTGAAACTGTTCCTTCTGATTTGACGGTCACGAATTTATTGGTTTCAAAAATATAAATTCGGTGCAACTGTTTTCAGGGCGAGTAACAAAACACAAGATAAATACTTCTGAAATTCGGTGTTGGTCAAGTTGGTGCTGGACATACAGTACATTGAGCATATATTCTTGTTTGCTGTTGCGTGTTAAGGAAGGAGTATTCATAACTTTAAATTGCATTTACGGTATTGCATACTTATAGGCTTAAACTGGCGTATATGCATTAGGATAAGGCAAAACTTTTGCAAACTAGAGTAGGTTGCGTACAAGACGTGACAGAATTCTATATCCTATTTTAAATGTACACAACGATGTAACCTTCTTTTTAAGTACGCGAGGAAAGCATGTTGGACTTTTGGTTCTTAAATTTGCGTGTCTTTTGCGTTCAAAATCGAACAAAGTATCCTCGACCTCGTCCCCGAGATCGGAAACTTCTCTATAGCTGACGTCGATGTTGTTACTTGCAAGGAGTTCGCATCAGCGGCACTTATTCGATGGCATTCGGCAACTAAGTCATTGTCTGCCAGTTTGTAGAGTTTCACTGATAGGCCATCAACTCCTACAACTTTTAAATGGCTATCATCACTTCATCCAGGTTTGGTGGAAGGAATTTCTTATTCGCATAGTCATCTTCATTCGAGGTAAATGGTTCATTCTGCCTAACAGCGAAAACCAATTTTTTGTCACAGTTGTAGAGTCTACAAAAATTGTATATAACTGTCCTCAACATCGACTGTGGTGTTCGGTTAATCTTTTGTTTTAGGTTTCGGTTTGAGCATTGACTGGGTAACTATGTCCTTTAGAAAAACTTCGTCTTCTCATTCCTGCGATATCATCCCACTATTCCACACATCCCTTGCATTTCATGCTAATTCTTTTTCGCATCTTCATTCTTTTCCTATTTTGCAGTACCGCCTTGTACGGCTCTTGTTTAGCTGCGTTCGGCTACCGGCATTCGTCACCAAAACATGAGTTTCGTTGAAAAGGATTGAGATTGTAATCCCCTGACGTCAAAATTCCTTACAGTATTTAGCTGTCTTGGTGGTGCTCGGAATATTCGCAATTACAACAAGATGGCGGTTTGAGTCAATGTTGGCGCCTCAAAACTTTCGGACATCATAAATAGTGAAGGAGTACCTTACGTCGAACGGAATATGATCATTCTGGTTATCGGTTGACTGAGATTTCAATTTCTCCATGCTCCTGTGTTGGAGGAACTTGAAACGTATAGTGTCGAAAACGGTCACGGAACGATTGAAAGGATATCGGTTTTGACAAAAAGCCAGACGTATCTTGTTTTCCTTACACTATGTCGTCATTAATTATACGTATATTTTTGACAATTGAAGCGTGCTAAAGGGATTTCGAGTACCCTTGAATTATCGGAATCAGGTAACAGCCCGGGCCGATAGTTCAGAGTACAGAGGAAAAGAAGGGAGAGGAGGTACCGACGCATATTGCTCTTAAATGTCTGTGAACTGTAATGGGGAGCAGGAAAAATTCGAGTGGTTCGACTCGACTGGTTCGATGAGTCTCTTACCTTAAATATAAGTCTGAAAGTGAGCTTCAGGGTAAACTGGTGGGCATTTCGAGTAAAGCTTGTATTGCGAGTAAATTCTAAGAGTGGAAAAATGCAGCTTACTTCATTTGAACATCTTAAAATAGTAATGAGTGATAAAGTATATATTCAGCAGGCAAGAGGTTTTTGGAGCATAAAGTGCGATCTGGTGGCTTGGAACTGGTAAGCAGGTAAGAAGAAGACGGCAGAGAGAAACTTGGACGCTACTGAAAGCGGATGAGGACGCCCTCAGTTTTTTTTTGAGAGAAAAGTTCTGCGTGCGATTTTTGGTCTTGTTTGCGTTGATGGCGTCTGGAAGACAAGATTCAATGACGAATTGTATAGGTTGCAAGGCGGCATGCATTTTCGGAAACAACGCTTAAGATGGCTAGGCCATGTAGAGCGTATGGTAGCCACTGCTCCGGCCCGAAAAGTCTTCCAATCTGAGCCATTGGGACAACGCAACAGAGGACGGCCTAAATGAGCATACACTTTGATGAAGACGCTGTATTTCGAATGTTCTTTACAAAGGATTAGATGTTTCTACTACCTTGGGACATATGTTTTACCTCAACTTTTGTTCACAGTAATTTTGGCTCAGTTTAAACTTTTTCGAAATCAGTCCTCTCAACCTAACCTCTTTGTAGCTCGAGTCACACCACGCACTTCTCTTGGATTGAATACCCGTCAATCTGTAAGAAAAAAAACAATAAAAGGTGTTTTTTAGCGGTATTGAGCTTTGAAAGGGCTTGATATAAAGATGATTTCTTAAATTGACATGATATTTACTCGAACGACAATCTTCTGGCGTTGCTAGATGTGTTTTTAAGCGTATAACCACGTCTGTCTCGGATCTGGAAATCCAATTTTCGTTGACATTTTCCAACATCTGTGTTGGTATACCGAAAAGAACGTGGCGAATGTTGTCTTTTAAGTGGTCAATCGATTCGGGCTTGTCGGTGTAGACAAGCGTCTTCGCATATCCCGACAGAAAATTGCCAATCGGCGTTAAATCGCACGATCTTGGGGGTGAATACAGGGGTAAGTAACGTTCGATCCTGCGCCATCAACTCTAACTCATCAGGAACTATTCTCAAGCGCAAGCAGGCAAGTTTATTTACTTAATCCAACCACCTCGCCTACTTGATGGAATTGCATCGAAGGAACGCCTCGGAAATCGTGATGAAGGGGACATCCGCACCACGTGTTCAAACCAACGAAATAAATCAATTTCCGTCCGAAGAAGTAGCTGTTGTTGAGTTTACCCCGCACTGTCATCCTATTCACACAAACAAGTCCACAGCAAAAAGTTGATTTCAAACATTTACTTCAGTGAATCAGTTGTGATGAGAGCTATGTGACGTGGCTTTATAGCTGTCAATATGGGCTGTACCCTTCTGCCCAGAATCGCTTTTAAAAGAAGTACCGATAGACTGTTTTTACTGATGTAGCGGTGTTTCTATGTTGTGCACTTGAGGATTATCATCACTCCAATTACGGCAGTTTTGTTGAATTGACGCATTCATTCAACCAAAAGTGAGCTTCATTGCTAAAGAAAATTCGCTTATTAAAATTTGAATAAACGGCGATCTTGTTTTGGCCAAATTTGCACAATTTGGAAGCGTTGTTTAGGAGTCAGTCCATTGATGTTTAATTCACTTGACAGATGCTGAAATGGCAGCCAGGTAAAACAGTGTTGCCAATTTAAAGTTCTACACATCTAAAAAATCACCCATTCTTTTTTTTATAGAGAAACTACCAGTTACAACAGTAGCAGTAGCAACGATTTGTTTTTGAAGCGTGTGACTAATTTGTTATTTTGTAGCTTTAGAAAATATGAAAAAATTCCTCTGTTCAAGTCGTTGTATCCGTGAAAGATCGCGCAATCTCATATTCATGGTAATTCAGCACTCAATTGACAATTGCAAAAACTTTTTCCATTACTTCAATGCACTCGTGTCGTGCTCCCGTCCAGCAAACCAGTTAACACAACGCGAAAACTTGTTAAAAAAAAATCGAAAAAAAACAATTATGATGGTGATGACCACATCACTTCTGCTTGAAGTGTGTGCTTTCCATTTAAACTTTCTGTGCGGGAAGAACAAGAAAAAAAAAAACGAAACGCAATTTGAATGTCACCACAGCGCGTAACATGGTCCCACGCGAAAAGCCAGGATGCCCATGTCCCGCCCCAGGGTAACGCCAATCTGTTCGTATCGCAACCGAAATCTCTGCAGCTCGCATTAGGAACTTTTCAAATGAGATTTTCCACTTTTCTCCAAACTAAATTTTATTTGATTTTAATAATAAAATATCCTTCTCATTTGAATCCTTGACTACGTCCGACAACGTTGACGGTAGCCGTGCCCGAAGGATGTCGCACTTTACGGCAGGATCCGACCGCACCGGAGGGTGTGCGGTGTGAGAATAAGTGTGCCGGCAGCCAGATCCTGCACATGGATGCGTGTTATGAATTCAAAAATTGGAAAAATATTTGCTCTTCGAGTTAGACAGACGGCTGGGTGGGTGCGGTTTGCGCCCGCTTTAAGCGGGCTCACTGCAAGCTGGCAAATTGCATTTGTCTTAACTTTGCGAACTTAACTTTGGAAAAAAGTCAACAAGGAGCGACTATAATCTCGACCCGACGGCGGAAGGGGGCCGAATTTGAATTGAAAACGGCCACCGGAAGTGTTAATAAGCGTATTTTACCATAAAGCTCAGCACTTTTGTCATCCTTAAAGTTGCAAACTCTATGAAACTGCAATAACAGTGAAGTTTTGATTACGTGCGGGATGTCCTTTTTGTGAGAGGTACTTTCTTTCTTTTTCATCTTTCTTCCGTCACCCACATGACTTGTCGGTGCCGTAATAACGTTAGGAGGACGTCGGATGGCCACCGGCAGCCATGATGTATTACGAGAAATTTGGGGAAAATCCATTTGGCATTAATGGTGATGGCAGAGTGATGTCCCCTGAAGGAGGATGATGATGATGATGATGAGGACGACGTCGACGACGACGACGACATAATTGCTGACTTTAGTCGGTCGGACTTTTGTCTAACAGCGCTTCGTTGGGTCTTCAGTTTTTTTTTGTTTTTTCACCCGGCTACACATGGTCGCAAATTTTCGGTATTAACAAGCTGAATGTGTCTAAACTTTATGTACTTCGAACGCCGGCCTGCAGCAGCAGCAGCAGGAGAGGAAGAAGATGCACTAGCAGCAACTCTGAAAATTTATATGCTTGCAAATTTTTTGACATGTGCTTTAATAAGTTTTTGTAACAACTACTGATCCGTACGTGCCGTAAGTTGGCATGGTGGTGGTTGCGGTGTTAATGCTGGTCAGGGTGCTGCTGGCCAAGCGTGCGTCGGTGTAGTGCCGTGGGACGGTAACCGGTGGCCGGTGAACTTGCTAACAATCTTCTTCTTCATGGTCTTTTCAAAGCGATTTCGAGCCTCAAAAAAGTTGATTGTAAGTGACGTTCCGCTTGAAGTAACCTGCATGTTGCTGGGGGGCGGTGCTCAGTCGCGTGTGACCACATAGGACAATCATGGTTCAAATTATTAATGCTACACATGAGTGGTTGCAAGTTTAGGAACTTTGATTGCAGAACTTGCCCTTATACAAAGTTTTTTTGTAAATCTGAAACCGACAGGGTTAGAGTGTTCAGATTTTAAAGAGTTTTAGCGATAATTTCAGTCAAGGATAAGCAATAATACACTTTTGAAATTCAGAGACTGTTTTCCATTTGCCTCAGATGTGCTTGATGCGTGAAGCCAAAAGTGTATTCTGGAGAACATCCGACTTGAAATCGGGCATCTTAGGGAAGCAACCTAATAGAAATAGAAAGTTAAGTACATGACGTTTCCCTGCATTAGGAACCTAAGTAAGGACTGGTCCATCTAGGCCAATAATGAGAAATTTATGATGACATATACCCGGGGTATTAAGGCTTCCTTACCCATCAGATAGTGTCCAATAACTTTGCTAGTAATCATACGTACGATTAGGACCTTTCTTCTTGTATGGTATTATCGCCCGACTTCACTGACATAAAGCTAACAGCTTTGATTTCTGCCTGGAAGACTACGAAACATCACAAAAACGGATGATATTAAAAGCTTAGTGGCCGTTCCTTCTTCAGTTTTGGAGCCAGGAGTTCAAATTCTTTTCAGACCAAATCGTTGTCCTGGACTTTTCTGTCCCGACTTCAGATTTTTAAGCTAATTTTAAAGGAAAGACAGACTTACTTAGCAATCCTGCTGAGAACAATTAAGGTTCAAAGCTTGAGCTAATAAGGCCCTTCATCCAAGACGGTCAAGTCCTCCTCCATTCGCCTTTCTCACAAATATGACCGTATATCCGCCGTTTCTTTTAAAGACCCAAAAAGTCAGCTGTACCTTAGATTACTGTCCACTATGTGGCTGAGGCAAGAGTAAACGCTCTGCAGAGCATAATTTAGGACCTTGGTTTTTATGGAATCGGATCATCGAATGCCGAAATTCCAAAATGCCCAAAATCGAAAAACTTGAAAATTCTACCAAAAATTAATATGATGGAAGTTTGGACTAACAGTAGGGGTGGGGGGTTGTCACCATATCTACTCCTACGAATTTTTTTAAACAGATAGATTTTTGGCTTTTCAGAATTATGGATTTTTCGAGATTTTAGTCTTGTATGCATTTTTCGAAAATGTTTCAAAAATTTGTTTTTTCGCATTTTGCTCATTTCGGGATTTGTTTAATTCCGAAATTTTGGATCTTGGGATCTTGTCCCTAAGCTATTTTGAAAACGTCGTCTGTATGCTTTACTTTTTAAGATAATCTTCCTGTGGGGTAAACTGCTGTCACAGTACCCTTGTAGCCTTGCTCTCACTTAACCTAAGAGCTGTCTGGTTGTCCATCATTCTATGTTGTAATAATTAAAGGAATGTGTCTTGTGCGTGGGATATAACCTTTTCTCTTTTTCCTACCGACTTCACGTCACATCACGTGTAACTTCTTCTTCTTCTTGTGGCGCTACAGTCCGGGGTGGACCTGGGCCTCAACCAACATGCCTCTCCAGCCAGCACGATCTTTCGCCAGCTGCCGCCAGTTGCTCACTCCAAGTTGGTTGAGGTCCTTCTCCACTTGTGTGCGTCACCTTATCCTGGGCCGTCGTCTGTTGCGTTGTCCCATTGGCTCAGATTCGAAGATTTTTCGGGCCGGAGCAGTGGTGCCCATACGCTACATGGCCTAGCCATCTTAAGCGTTGCCCCCCCATCAGGTGTAACTTACACGACATAATTTGTGACTTGTGGGTAAAGAGCACTGTTCTAATCAGCCTTGAAATCTAATCGCTACACAAACACAAGCAATTAGTCCCATTTGCCCCTTGAAAGAGTCCTCCCTACAGTTCAAAGATTGAATACATCTTCTTGAAGTGTATTTTCCTAGAGAACGGTGAAGATTTGATTTGGTACAACCGTCGCGCTTTAAATAGACTCAACTTATACTGCGAATCCTATCCCACAGCTCCTCAATAAATGCCGTCACACCTGACCATGCTTCCCCCAAAGTGTCATCGGCCTTAGTCATTCATTTTTTAACACGTGCCGTTTGCAGAGTCTCAACAGGTCAGAGACAAGAAATGGGACCAAGCTGACTACAAACGACAAACATTGTGACCCAGCAGAGTAACGCATTTCAAAGCCATCCCAAGCCTAAGCTCCCGCACAAGTGTCAGCAATCGATGTGCCTCGTGCACTTCCGGATGCACACTTCATCTCGGGCCACAAATACCACCGATCGAATGAAAATCACGATTCAATGAAAATAGTTTTAAATAGAAATCGTGCCTCGTGGTTACACAGCTGGCGGGGGTGAGCACAGGAGCGCACAGCCAATCGTTGGCGATTACCCAGGAAATGGTGCACGGGATGTTTTCCCAAGTATTTTCCTTTCATTGCTGCCGAGGAGGGGTCATCTGGCACTCTATTCAGTCCATTGCCTACAATCGAATCCAGGAATCCGGTTCGGATTGCTCCCTGTTTGCCCTCAGTGCACCCGTCGATTGTTATTGTAATTCAATGTTTTGGAAGGGGAATATTTTCGAACCTTTCAAAGGAAATCTCCTTCGATAGACCTGTGGGAAGGTGGCTGATCCAGTGGTGGACAGTTTTTCTTTGATTTGGTCCTTCTCCTTTGGCACTTCCTTTTTATCGATGCGAGCATTTGAATGCGTTTGAAAGAAAATTGAAAGGACGTCTGACATGTAATCGGCTTGCATGTTGCACCTCGGCAATGTGGTCAAAGATCCTCCTTTGTGAAGCGCAATCGAATCCTTTGATGGATTTGTTGGATGCAGAAAATAATTTTACACATGATGGCGTGCAATTCTTTGTGGTGATGATGGGGGGAGACTAATTTGAAGAATGTCTCAGTGGGTGAAAATTGAATGAATCCGATTGATGATTGAAAAAAAATATTTTTTCAAGGGACAACACATAAATCTAATGTGTCCTGAAAATGGGAAGGCATTTGTTTGGATTTAAGATGCTTGAAAGGATGCACTCTCTCTCTGGGGAAGGGCGCCAGAGTGAAGGATGTGCTTTTGTTTGGGTAAGCAGAGAAGTGGTATAAAAGAGGGTATTTGTACATCCTGAAAATAGCCATTAAACTTTTCGGAATACGGTCATCTCCTGTCCTGTTGGTCTTTCATTGATTTAAACTTGACGAAAAATGTTAACGTCTAAGAAAGGATTCTACGATGTTCTTCGATTTTCGAAAGCGGCGTCATCTTTTTACAGAAATATGTAAGGAATGCTCAGATAGCCACGGTGATACATGCCCATCATGAAAGGACACATTTGATACTCACAACAGAGGCGAGTAGGTTTTTGAAACAATTGAGAAAGATCTGTCTTGAACAATGAGTTTTTCGAACATGGACTTGTCCATTCTTATACTTCCGTATACTGGTTTGTGACTGAATACATCACTCCAGTTGTCTGTTAGAATAAGGCTGGTAGCCAGAAGTAACACTCTCAGTTGTACCAAATTAGTCCATGTTAATCTAAGACCAATTAGACTTTTCTATAAAATTCTCAAGTTGATTACTGCTTGTTTTCCTTTTCCCACGTTGGGCAGGACGACTGCAGTTATCTACTATACAGATAGTCCAAAGGGGAGAGTAAGTATTACAACTACAGATTAAATCCATTGTGTTTTGGAGACCTCACTAGAGCGACATAGAAAATCTCTTTCAAAATTGAGCTACTGCTCTCTCGCTAGTATAGCGGACCTGCAGTTTATTGCCTCTGGACTGCAAAACCCTTAGGGTTATCGTTTTGAGATTGATGTAGACAAAAACTGTGAGATTTTCAGTCCAGGAAATTAACCTGGGACCTTTGGCTTGTGCGTACAGGGACTTACCTACTAAGACATGGCGCCCTTAGCGAACCTTCTATTAGTTCATGATCATTCACTTTATGTTTTCAAGTTGGTAGTGTTGGTGTGTGGCATGTGTCAAACCTAACTGTCATTTGAAGTATCACAATATTAGCTGAATATTTACCATTTCCGATACTGAACTACTTAATAATTGAATAATGCGTTAAATTGTTTAAACTTGCTTCAACGTGAGGATTCAAACGAAGCCACTTTTTACGCATTACGCGGTGGCTATGGTCGTTATAAGCTAAAACTAAGTAAGCAATTGTGAAGAAATTTGAAGAGAGTTAAAGCGTAAGGACTGTGCCTTATCGTAATGAACAGTTAGTTGAAAAATTTGCTGCTGTGAGGGCAAGTGCAATTGAAGTCGTACATCTCGCTTTGCATATCAATTTCAGTCTCGATTCTTACAAAGTTGAAGTTACGTAACAACTGAAGCCCGCTGATCATTCAGAATACCGCCGTAGATACGTTTCTGGGTGTTGGAATAACTGAAAATTATTAGCGACTTTTTCAAACAAAATTTCCTTAATGATGACGATTACATATTTCCTCAGTGATGTTGATATTTCCTTCTCGGTTGATATGTGGCTCAGGGAACCCACAAGTGATCGTTGCAGCCTCACAAAGTGACTGTTTGGTGGTGACTGTACTGTGAAAGGTGCCAATGGGCGGACGGTTAGTCAATTTGAGGCGATAAGGTCGAATGAAAACCGAGTTTTTTTGACCGGAGACTGAGGATTATGAATTGAACGATGCTTCATAACGTGACCAACTATGACCGAATTGCATGAGATGTTTCCTGATCGCCTAATTTCACGTACTGGCAATGACGATTTGCCACTAAAATCATTCTTAACTTGACGCCGTTTGATATTTTTCTGTGGTGCTACTCAAAAGACCGTCTTTTAATGATAAATATCAATAAAATGCAATAAAAACGAAAACAATCCAAATTACGTTCGAAATTGCGCCTGGAATGTACGAAAAGAAAATTCAAAATTACCTCAAAAGAATCGCAAGGTCTTACTCCTTTCAAGACGGCCTTTTGAATGACATTCCTTTTACACTAAATGCGAAGTTCTAATCTTTATAAAAAGTTCAAATCTTCATCAAATATATCGCTGTGTCTGATTTATTTAGCCTTAGCTTCGAAACCGATAAATGAATAACCCAATATTTTCGTTAAAATGACTAATTTTTGCAAAAAGAAAACCGTAAATATCATCGGTTGCCATATGTACTTTCATTAGTCAAGTAAGCGTTCTTTTGAATGATCGAGACTCTAGTTTGTGCAAAAACGCTCAGCAAATAAGAAAAATGCCCTGTGAGTAATCTAAGACACCCACCCTGCAAACATTTGCAAGCATCTGTTCTAAGTCCTCTAATTAATCTCACCCAAGAAGGGAGAAGCGTAAATTTCAATGGAAACTGTTTAGCAGACAGCTCTTGCCACTTCTGATTCCACTTACAAACCGAAATGGATTTAATTTCACCCACAAAAGGATGAATGACATTCTAAAGATCCTCTCCTCAGATCAAATACTAATTAATTTTTCATTTTTAATTAAATGCTTATCATGCACTTATTTGGTCCTATCTGGTGTAGTTTATGGCTCTGTATCATCATCCGAAGTGACGACTCTCCTTGGGAGCATTATTGTACTCGTTCAGGAGTGTATGTGAAGGAAAAAAAAAAAGAAATCCGCAGCACTGGTGTGAGTCCTTGCAACATTGACGAATGAATTTATGTAGCGACTTGGGTGCATTCGCGTCCCCGCAGGCGGTGGATGATGAATTTCCCAAAGGGCAACTCCACCCATTCTCCGACCATCACCTCGGACGAGTGTGTAGCGGTGACACATAATTCGCACACGGCTCTCGGCCTGGAGTGGCGGTTGGATGGCAGCCCACCCTTGTTTGCTGCCGCTGAGTGGATTTGTGTTTTTTTTTTCTGTTGCTTGCTATCGCCCAACCGCTACCGCAGCCCCAATTACAGAGGCAGGCAGTGCAGAGGTGGCAGTGGTGTGATGGTGGTGGCGGGGGTAGTATGGGGGTGGTGTTATTTTTTTCCTTACAAATCTAGTTTCGCGTGAGAAGGATGTGCTGCTCACGAATGGGTGTTGAGGGGTGTCTGGGTGTAGGCTCGCCTGTGGTTCGAAGAAAGAAGGAAAGCAAATTCAAGAAAGGCGTTGCTTAGCGAAATCCCACCCTTTTCACATTCCCTGGCGCGGCTGTCTTTCGATGATGTGTTGCGGTGCTCGTTGGTCCTTAGGAGACAATTATCAGCCGTCCCCTTTAGGCATATTTGACATGTATAAGGAGGGCTAGGTTTTTTTTCCTCGTGACGAGCGAAAGTTTCACCCGCATTTGCCGGACGGGGGAGAGCACTTGCTCGTATGTGGGAGAACAGTACGCAGTCTCGGTTGCTTACTTTCGCAAGTAGACGCAACTCTGTGGCGTGTGTCAAGGTGAGAGCAGCTAATTTGCTGTTGGTCGCGAAAAAGTTTGCCAATTGCTGTGGTGCCAGTTGACGCGCAGTGTCCACAAAGACATGTTCTTCTGGAGACTGTCTCGCTAGTGGGGTAGATTTATTTCGTTGGGATTAGAAAGCTTCTGAATGGAGATGAATTTCTGTTTTTGAGCGTCGTTTCTGTCAGTTAACTAAAAGCGTAGTACTGGAAATTGAGTTTAAGTCCTTTCAAAGAGATGTTCTACGGAAGGACATTGTTTTTGTACTTGTTTTGACCAACTTCATGAAACACTTGATGTGGGATGAAAACGCACCTCACATCATGTCACCGGCCAGGCAATTTTGACTGTTCTATGGATGTAAATGATGTGCTTTCATGGGACATTCGAATATTGAGAACACCTTCGAACTATGTATGTCGATTAGTGTTACCGTCACTGTATGATTTGATCACATATTGGGGCTAGATTTTTAGTTGTGTCTACCATCACTGATATCTCTAGAAGATGTGACTTTATGAAACCCATGATTCAAAACTCTCAATTGTAAGGCTATTAAAGTCAACGGAATCGGCGATGAATCCAAATACCATATGGTGCGTTGGCGGACTTATGTAGTTGTGGAGGGAACTTAACTGAAAGTGATAGCTGGAACAGACGCCACGGGAGATAACTAGCCCCTGAAGATTCTAGAAGTTGTTCCAGCCTCATCGTGCAGTAGGCAACCTTGCCAGAGGCAAGGTAAGTTAACCATGGTGACCGGATTCAGATTATTTGGCCTACTGACTAGAATTGGGTGGTTAACTTTCCCGACTCAGTCTTAATTATCATTACAACTGGCTGGTGTGAACTACAGAGGGGCAGTGGTTTTAGAAAGGCTTTGCTCTAAGCCAAGGTGAAGCGATTGTCTCTTAAGTATGATCTCTGAGCTTGGGTTACTGGTATAACAGAGACCTCAAATCTTGCATTACTAACGACACTTGGCAAAATAGTCCCGTGATAAATGACAGATAAATGACAGATAAATGACAGATGCGTTACTAACATCTGTTCCAAACTTTACATCCAATACTTTGTTCAAGTTCTATCGAAAACAAGGTCCAACATGTGGCATAAAAAATTCAAAGAGTCGAGAGTGTTAAGCACTAGATACGGCCAAATTGCAAACATCAACTGGTGAAGGAGAAGGTAAAGAAACTAATACTGAAGAAGGTGCATGAAAAACGCAAGAATATTGGGGAGAAAAAAAAGTTGGTACGAGTGTATTGCATCCAGACAAATGGGGGTTTACTCTGAGGGAGTTGAAATGAACTCAGATAAAAATATTTTAGATTTATAAATTAGTTTCTGGAATTGTTTGCTAACAGTAGTATGTCCATGCACGGTTACGTGCATTCGAAGACGATACTATAAATACTGGGCCTCACCATCCGGCACCACTACCACAAGAGAGTACCCAACTTGTAGCACGTTCTCGCAAACAACTATGATCAGCATTTTAACCGAGTCACAGTTATGTTCTGATCGCATGTAAAATAGGGTGTATCTGCAGATTCTAGAAATTCGGAAAGAAATATCTGTTGGAGATTCGATCCATTTCTGTGAAGTGGAAATCGCTCAGCAAGATCAAAGAGTGATGGAAGTTCACTGTGAATCTTCTTTACGATGGCGTCTTTCGGAGATATTTTTTGTTTTGTTGCTGTTCAAGGTTCCTGTCACTTTAAGGTGTCCTCTGTTCAGTGACTCCACTGTCTGGTACGTTAGCTTTTCTCGAACTTGACGAAAGTTTTTGAGCCTCGTCTACAGCCTTTTGTGTATTTGTTATTTTTTGGTTTTGACTGCAAATTCCCTAGGAGCAGTTTTGCAACAACCACGTCACAGTCAGTCCATTTCGGAGTGCATTTCAGTCTCGAATCTTCTACTGCAATTTGTCCATTATTTCAAATGTATTGTGTTATCCACGTCAATTTGGGTTTCGGCTCCGATTTCAGTTGCGGCCCCGTATTTGGTCTCGGCTCCGAATTCGGCTCCGGTTTCGGTTATGGTATCCAACGTCGGGGGCTTATGTTGCCATATGTACGTGATGGTTGGTTCATTTGGAGGGAACATACGGATCGTTTTCGATTCCCATTTCCCCAACTTAAATGTACATACTCTCTGATCTAAATCTTTTCTGGGTCTGCCTTGTCAATCGCACGCACTCGTATCTTTAGGAATATCCATTCGGAAAATTGGACGCCTTCTTAAGGTTTTAACAGCTGCTCGATGTTCGATGTCTATGATTTTCAATCGTACTCCTTTTTACAGTCGATTTTTAGCCACACTCGTAATCACAGACCGTACTGTCATTCCCACACACAATCAACGGCATTTTCGTAATCCAATTGTCCCTCAGGACATATGCGGTACTCTCGGGACGTACTCAGTAGCGTCGTAATATGTCCGCTTCGGCGCATGAACTGCTGCCAAAGCAGAACATTGAAAATGGAGTTCTTAACTTCCGCCTATTCTTCCCTAAAATGAGTGAAGAAACGAATTGCAGAGTTATCGTGCTCGAAATGGTAACGAGTAGCTAGCAAAACTAGAATTTACTTCAACATAAGGCATCAAGTTGAAGCACTCGTAGTGCGTCACATGAAATTATAAATCATTGGCGCTGTCGAAGCACAGAATCGGAGCCAAAGTTCCGTTGCCAGGATATGTCTTCTAGAAAATCTCTAATATGTTGAAAGCATGTGATCGTCGTGGTGTAGTGGGTAAGTGCGTTGACCCACAAGCGAAGGTCTAGGTTCGATTCCCGGACAGGATACCTCGCTTTTTTACACGGCACCACATCTCAAAGAGTATCAATTGTCTATTAAAATCTTCTCAAATCTCGCCGTTCGGAGTCGGTAAAAAACTGTAGGTCCCTTCTACTCGTGAGAGAACAGTAGCACGCACAACACAAGTAGTTTTTTTAGAAACAAGGCCCTGGTCCCTTCTGGGCTGTAATGCCACTCAATTATTATTATTATTCCATGCTTTGGAAACGGATATCTTGATGCAAGTAGCTCATCTGAGAGTTCATAAAATTCTCTTGACAAGTCTCTTAGCCTATTCTGGCACTACCACAACGTATCCCCGAGAAATAAGCGAACAAGCAAGTTTCTCAGTTTTAATAGACTCACTCCCGACCTTCTGGCACAGTTGTCCGAAGCGAGTTTCAGCCAAAAATGCGAAAAAAATCTCACGAATGGCTCGACATACTAAAAGGTTAGAGCAAATCTAAACTTGCGATGCGATGGCATTAAATTTACATTGGCTTAAGCGATTTCATTGAATTTTTCAATAAACGTTTCACTAACTTTTAATAAAATCAAACGAGCCTCAATTCAATTTAAAAGTATCGTCGTTAGATCGAAAGGTACGGGATACACCAAGGACTGCTCATTTTCAATGAAAACTTTCCTCTTATTCGCATTTCGGAGTTGGTAATAAAAAGGACTGTAGCATTGACTACAGTACTCAACTTTGCTTAGTAAGAAAAAACATTCCTCGTACAAAAGCAACTGTGTCAGTAGCTCTTTTAAGGTATCTGCGCCAAAACCGATCGTAACCGATTAAGAAAATCAAACTATTCTCCCATTGTTCATCGAAATAGTCCCAGGGAAAATCGTGCAAAGAATGACGGAACAACGGACCCATTGACAGACAGTGCAATTCTAACACATATAGACCGATGGCAAAGGTACATAAGTTGACTTTTAACGGAGTTGTGATTAATATCCTTTTAAAGCGTTCTTTATTCGCCCTTCATATGTGAAATATCATTGCACGAAACCCGCATTCTGATCTATCATACCCTAAGGCACCGGATGTCGTTTCGCTAGAAACAGAATCCTTTGAAGAAAACCAGGGAAATTCAACAGCAGAGCACACACACACACACACCCACAAAAAGGATAAGCTGAAGAAAATAATTTAAATGCATAAAATGAGATAAACATCCTTCAGAGTGCCATACACCCCCGCTTTTGCCATGTGGCGGTGAACACTACTGTTTACTCAGTACAACATGGTGGCACTGCATTTGAGTCCTTAGACAAACAAAAAAAAAGAAACTACACGAAGAGAAATATTTTTTTCCTTATGGAACGCCTTCTGTTCGGGGTATGCCGTCCTAGATGCCTGGCAATTTACAAAACAGCAGCAGTAGTCTCGAAACGTGAAAAGGACGCAATTTGTTTTTTGGGCAATGTCTCTATAATAATAGCCGGCTCCTGCCCTGGGTGGATGCTTGGACGATTCGTCTTTCAAAAGTGAAACGTTGAGAGAGGGCGCTGAGTTCTGGACAGTGTATAGTTTGTCTATCGTCTGTTAACTCTGCCTTCCTGTCTCGTTTCGAGCGAAAACGGCCAACAGGACAGCTCCATCAAATGTCGCTTTGGGCCGTAGACGTTGTGCCAATGCGGAGGTTTTCAGGTGGCTGCAGTAATTGCGGGCGGTGTGAGAGTATGCGGAGCATTCCTTTCAAAGTATTTCTGCCGGAATAAATAGAAAATAACTGGTGTGGGTTTTGAGTTGAATTTGTTGCGTGAGCTAAGAGCTGGAATCTTCTTTCCCCTTGTTGGGGGTTGTTAAATGCATTACAGTGACTCCCTGCATGCGTAGCTGAACAGACTTTCACTGCAGTGCAGCTTTGAATTGACCTGTAAAGTGAGCACGGTTGGCCACCGCAACAGCCTCAGATGAAATTAAAGCCTTTTGAGCATCGCTGAGTCCTTTTGCTTCAAGCGGAGTTAGAAGCTGTGCCTGTTTAGCATGTTTGTTTTTAAATTCTAAAGCAGTTCCTTATCCCACCATCCCTTCAAATCCAATTTGCCTCTGACAGATGTCACAAGTCTGAATTAAGCTGCTCCTCAGCTCAAACAAATGTCCGACACCCAAACACTTAGTGCAGACATTACATTGTCGACCTATAAGAGGTGGGTCTAGCATCCTTGTCCATCATATGCTCGAATGCCTCCGCCACATCCTTTCCCACAATGACACTTACCGCGACTTGCTTTCGTCTGGAGCGCGTTGCCAGCGAGTGCTATCGATAAAACGAGACTCTGCTCCTGAAACGGAACCATAACCATTTCCACTCCCACTTGCAGTTTTCCTTTTCTTCCTCTTTCCGGTGGCTTATTGGGTCAGACATTGGGTTGGAAGGCGTCCAGCGTCGCGCCCTCAGGCACACTCAAAGTCGTGGCGACACGGCCAGACGATGTCATGCATGCAGCTGCGGCCGTCTGAAGTGCACCGTCTCATAAGTTAGCATCGGTAGGCTCGCAGTACCAAGACCTAATTGTTCACTGATCCGACATCGCATTCATGCAGTGCCTGGGAGCAAACATCTCTTATTTGCTGAGGTCCTCCCTGTCCCCTTGCCGTTGTCAAACGAAATTGTTTTTGTCCCAGAAGTTCACACAATCGTCATATCTCTTTCGCGGCATTGTTTGTAGGTCTCGGTCTGGTCTGGTGTTTCATCTTCATCCGCCGCTGTATTTGCCTCTGCCGTAGTTATCATCGCCGTTGTCTTAATCAGAGGGGCGGCTGGACGGGGGGATTGTGTCTGTTGCTCCACGGTGAGCAATTATAATCCGTAGCAGAGTGGAGCAGCCTACTCGGGAATCACCTCGCCGGCTCTCTAGAAGATTACATCTATTGACTATGTCGCGACGAATCCAACCGGTGCCGGTGGGTGGTGTCTGGCCAGGAAAGGACCTCTTCTGGAGGCTGCTGGTGGCGATGATGAGAGGAGATTAGACAACAAGAAGGAAGCGCCTGGTGTAAGTGGAAGTGCAGACTGTGAAAGTGCTGGTGGTGGTGGCGACGTGTGGCAGACGTCGTGGCGCAAAGCGGCGCTTTCTTTGGGAAGAAGTTCCGTGTGATCCGTATTTTTGTGAACCATGACATACGGGTTGGAGACTGGGTCTTACTTTGCATTTTTGTTTTTGTGTGTCTTATGTTGCCGTGGGCTTCAAAACAATGTCTCAAGCGGCAGGGTCGTTGGCTTCGTTGTGTCTGACTGTCTAGCCTGTATTTAGGTTTGTGGAGGAACGACGATGAAGGTGGGCGTTCAAACCCCCTTCGGTTGCACCAGTTGACTGTTGTTGTCTGCTGATGGATTTTGGATGGTGCTACGACTGGCTTGACAGTTCCTTGAGGCACTCAAACTGGAGTATTTGCTAATGGAGTGATGGGTGGAATGTGGTTCGAATTGAATTGTGTCACCAGGGACTGTCAGTGGCGTCTTAGGGACGTATGTGGGTCTAGGTTAAATCTGACTTTAAGTCATTTGCTAGCAGTTAATGTCTAGAGCGGATGTAGTTTTCAGTCTTTGCCTTAAACCGAGATGAAGAGTGGGCCAGCAACTTAGCGGCAAAGCACGCGAGAGGTTTTTAAACGATGCGGCTCGACATTCACAATTTGTTGTGGTCATGATAATTTCAAATCAAAGAAAAAGGAGTCCAACAGTGTCAAATCAAATTATCGTGGCGGCCAATTAACTTTGACACGACGTGAAATAACAAGGCCAATCCATCTTTCTTCTTCTTCTTCTTGTGGCACTTCAGTATGGGGTGGACCTGGGCCTAAACCAACATGCCTCTCCAGCCAGCACGATCTTTCGCCAGCCGCCACCAGTTGCGCACTTCAAGTTCGTTGAGGTCCTTGTGTGCGCCACCTTAACCTAGGCCGTTTTCTGTTGTGTTGTCCCAATGGCTCAGATTCGAAGACTTTTCGGGCCTGAGCAGTGGTGTCCATACGCTCTACATGGCCTAGTCGTCTTAAGCGTTGTATCCGAAGACGCTTGACTAGGCGCATGTCGCTTTACAGCCCATAGAGTTCGTCGTTAAATCTTCTTCTCCAGATGCCATCAACGCAAACAGCCCGGACACACACATTTTTATCTGTCTGCTTAACCAAATGTTCGTCGTACTGACGAGGCTTGAAATGTCCAGTAGGCTGTAGGAGTCAATTTAACCTTGTGAGCGTGTGAATTCAATCTCTATGTATATTTAAAATTCATCTCGGTTGACGGCTCCTCTGACAAGCTATTGCGAACAAAAGCAAATTTCCTACAGAATTGAGTTGCTGAAGTCTTAACGCCCATTTCTATAAAGGACCCCAAAAATCTAAACGCAGCTGTGTATATCTGCAGGGTTGAGTTTGGCGAACACTAAAACAAAAAAATCAAATTCGGTTAGGCAAAAGATCTTTACGTTATGGTGTGACTCAGGTTTGTAAAACAAACACGTTTTTCAAACATTTTCGAACTCGCTGCTATCTCTCTCAATATAATTCGGTGGGCGCATAAAACCATTTGGTGAATTTTATCAATGTATTCCTCAGTAGTCGCAGTGTCTGGACATGTTGAACGTCATTATCTCCCAAGCTCTTACGGCCAAGCTTAATATCAGCTACCCCCAATGCAACTGTGGTAAATGATGGTGCAGAGTCCACTAGCCTGTGGAATTTCAAGCGCTGAAGCTGAGTTTTGAGCTACCAAGCTGTAAGGAAGCGATACCTTCGTCTAATTATGTGCATGTGACGCTCATGTCATCTTAATTAGTAGTGAAGACAAAGTTCCACAAAAAGTTCCGTCTTTGTCTCTTTTTGGTGCATTGTTATCTATAAGCTCGATATGGCTGAAAATGCTTCGATTCCTTGCCTTCCACACAAAATCAGAGTTTGGTACGCATTGCAGTGTTTTTAATCTTATTTTCTTTATTCACCCTACCTGTTCCTTTATAAGCTGCGAAAAATTCCCTTTAGAGATAGATTCCAACAATCGACTTTGCCTTTTCATTCAGGATTCAGCTCCGTTTAGGAAACCTGGTAGGGTGCTCTATAGAGCATGATTTTGGTCTTTCCAGTTATAAGCCTTCAGCATAAGATGAAACTAAATCGACCCGTAAATGCAATTCTTCATGAAGAGAAGAGAATATACGAAATTTCTCAATAGGTGTTTTCTTTGGTGTCTTTATTCTACATACGTCATACACTGCCAGTCAGCAATTCATACAACTTCTTTGTCTCTTAAAATATGATGTACTTTATTTTGTTATAAATAAGCTGTCATGTGTCTGTTCTATGTTTTGATCAAACCAATTCGTAGAAGATCTTTAAGATCACAAAACTGCATCAGACCTCTTTCCGAAAACAAGACTTACAACAAAACGACCAAATCATCGCGCAGGTTGCTTAATCAAATCCCAACATGCGCCCCTTTGTCTAATCGTATTTTGTTTTTAATTTCCCCATGACATGATTTTAAAAAAACTCTCGTTAATCAGTTTTTTCAAAACTAAAAACTGCGCGTCCAAAATGATTGAAACTTTGGTGGCTAACTGTACTACTTAAGGGTGTCCCAACAAGAACGCAAGATTTAAATTTGGCACCATTCGAATTGTCATTGTTTGACATTTGAACAATTATTATTGTTCGTTAGTAGAAGGTTAATTAATATATATTAATAACGGTTAATAAAAATAGAGCGCTACATAAATTCTCATTGTGAAATTGTTTTACCAAAATGGTGAAAGTTTTGCGGCTACAGTTCGCAAATTGCGATCAATTTGGGGTTATAATAATGCTCCAAAAGAGTCAACTGTAAAGCGATTAATGAAAAAATTTGCTGAAACTGGTTCTGTAACAGATGTAAAGACAACAACGCGCCTTCGACCAGGTCGATCGACCGAAAATATCGCAGCAGTACGTGATGATGTCGCTCGAACTCCATCCACCTCAATTCGACACTGAGCGCAGCAAATTGGTGTTTCCAAATCCGTTAGTTCGTTAATTGGGTATTGGAGAGACAACATGAAAATGCTGATTTTGCCGATAAAATCATCTTAGTGACGAGGCCCATTTCCATCTTGATGGCTTCGTCAGTAGGCAGAATTGTCGCATTTGGGGCGAGGAAAATCCTGGAGTGATTCACGAAAAGCAAATGCATCCTCAACGTGTCGCTGTGTGGTGTGGATTTTGAGCTGGAGGAATCATTGGACCCTTTTTTTAAGGAAAATGAGTCAGGTGCCTAGAATTGAATAATGAATGTGGAGGGGATGTGGTTTCAACAAGACGGCACCACATCTCATACAGCCAGAGAAACAAATCAATTGCTACATCAGTCATTTCCCGGTAGTGTTATTTCGCGTTTTAGAGACCAGAATTGGCCGCCGAGATCGTGCGATTTAACACCATTGGACTTTTTTCTTTGGCGTTTTTTGAAGTCGATGGTTTATGCGAATAAGCCGACGACGACTCAAGCCTTAAAAGAGGAAATTGGATGCGGCATTAAGGAAATACCGCAGCATTTATGCAAAACGGTCATTGAAAATTTCTTTAAAAGATCGCGCATGTGGCAGCAAAACCGCGGCGGCCATCTGGCCGATGTGTTATTCCACACATAACCTTATTCTACTTTACGATATAATAAAGAATTCACGACTTTTTTTAAATATCTGCGTTTTATTTAAAATTTAAATCTCGCGTTTTTGTTGGTACACCCTTTAGTATTCACTAGCTTTAAATGACAAGTGACGCTATTTTTAAATTGGTGTCGTGGTAATTTATATAACCCTCGCAAAAGCCGCAAAAGGAGATTTTTTGTTGGCAGGCACCACTCGCCATGATTTCCGTAGACGTTGCCAAGACGAGGAGGAGGAATAAATTGTCACTAGCCACCTAGAAATCTGCCCGTCTCGTGCAGCTAATAGAAAAGCAATGATTGGACACTATTTCTGGAAACGGCATGGATGGACTAGATGATGCTGGAGTAGGTAAGGATCAGAAAATTCACCAAGAAGAAGACTGGCTTTGACAGTAGGCACTTCAGAAATTGTAAATTTTTAATTCATGTGTCATTGCAATGGCCCTATTAGAGGCTTAGCGTGCTAAGCAGCTATCTTAATAGGAAAAGTGGATTTCCGTTCTTCCAGTACTTCAAAGACCATCGGCGATAACGACATTCTCCACGGGTTACCTTTAAATTAAAGCCGTGTGGACGAAGGCACGCAATAAAATTAAAAAATTGAAACCAATTTTCGTCCACGCCCAATAGTCTTAAGGACAGTCCGGAATGAGTACAGCATCGGAGAATCGCCATAACTCTGGAACGTACCCACCCCAAGACATTGAAATTCGAAACAATCGGAGAAACAATCAATGGACTGGATGATCCCAGAATCCATGAATGTTTCATAATCCCGTCATCTGAATTACAACACATGTTCGGTTCGTATTTGCAGAGCTCCCAGCGTGCCAGTGGATAGATGTAAGTTTCAACGAGCTCAATTCAATTTTTATTTTTTTTTTTTGCGTTTAGTCTGTGACATGTCCATTCTTCATTTTAAGCCGATTGTGTTTTGAATGGGAAATCAATTCGCCACCTCTTCCACCGCCCCACTCTCAGGGATTGAGGATAGCCAGCCGTTGTAAGTGTAAACTGTGGTGGGTTGCAGATCTCACTGACCAACCAGCAAAGCGACCGAAAGTAACGAAATCAATATCCAAAGTGTCCCTTGAGGCGAAGTCGACGAGGATGACAACGATGTCGAGGACGATAACAACAGTTGGGTCTGTCGCAGGCGCTGTCTGTTGGACGCATTCTCATCATCAAAGCAATATAAATGCACAATGGTGCAAGTAATCAGGCTAAGATATGAGAAAATCCCAAAAGGATCCATTCCGCCTGCTTCTGCCAGTATATCGCTCCTCGTTCACGGTCGCATATCCTGACACGAACAAGGAGTAAATCCAAACAAAGGACAAGCGTCGTCATGGCACAATGCCGGCGTGGGGACGGTGACGCGGTTGGAAGGACGGAGAGCGAAGTAAGTGAATGAGGACAGGCAGATTGGTGTTCCGGGAAAGCAAACTCTTTCGCCAGCAACCGCACCTTCTTACACACATATCCAGATCCTTTTCCTCCCGGAACGGTGGGATGTTGCTGATGTTTATGAGCCAGAGCTGAGGGTGTTGAACGCTTTTGTGTGCTGGGTACGGTTACACGTAGTGTATCACTGAATTTGATTCCATCCTTCAGCATTTGTCACGATTATCGACGCTCTATTGTGCTCGGTGACTAAGAGGAGTAAGCCGTCCGTACGTCCGGTGGGGCTTTCAAAGGAAGCGGGAGGACGCGGCGACTGCGTTGTAAGGAAACAAAGGGTTTTTGTAACATACACAAGTGACAATGCTCGACCACAATCGGCCGCAATAACAACTCTGGTGGGCGAGAGAAATGCAATCCAATAATTGACCGGTGATAGGGAGGGTGTGTGGGTGTTTGTTTTGATGTGTGTGGTCATCGGAAGTGAAGCTATTTTGGGCGCTATACCGGTCGACCGAAGGGATGGGGCGCATAATGCGAATTGGGATCAATTACCCGTGAAATGTGCTGGCATTTCTTCTAGACTGGAAATGAACAGCCATTCCGGTGTGTTGACCACAACTGTTACTGTTTATAGTTCACAGGCTTCCAGGTAAACAAACAAGGCAAATGAGCATATGTAACTGATGAGCTATCGTTTTACTAACTTACATAGCTACATGGTTGAGGTATTGGGTTGAGAGAGCTTGGTTTGTGGAAGAAGTTTCTTCAAGTTAAAAGGGGAGCTGTGGGAGATGGCCTGCAAAGGATGAACATTTTTAGAATAGCTATGGAAGATTGGGTAGATTTGGATTGGCATACCAAGAAAATGTACAAATAAGCTACAAAAAAGGAAAAACCCAGAAGCATTAGTGTGTAACAGCTTTGGCTTCTTTATGGATCATTCTCAGATCGACCTATTTACAATCAAGGAACATGCTAAAGTCAAAAAACAGTGAACAGTGAAATTTAAGAAGCTTTTCGTAAACAATTAATCCAGGCTTTAGCTTTGGCTAAAATTTGACGCACTCTCCCAATACGCTCGGTTTTATGCGGCTATCTGCAAATGTCAAATTCATATAAAAGCAACTGTTTAGAATTCGTTTCTAACTCAAAACACATGACTTAATCTGAAAATATGATTTATGAAGGTCTGTAAAGGAAGCTTCCAGGGCGGTGATACTCCCCTCATTCAACTCTAATGTCTGTCTGACGAGGGACTATTTTCAAATGTGAAAGCAAAAAAATAGGTCGCATGGGACCAAATCTAGCGACTTATGAAATCGGACCCCAGTTCGTATGCTAATTTGACTAATTTGGTCGTGGAGATGGCGGAGCTGCGAGCCGATGTGTTGCTTCGGTGGACGAGATTTTTGTTTTTTGCCGAATGATCCGTTTTTTTTCAATTATCCGACAAGTAATTTTTTTTCATGAAATCAAAGTATACAATTAGTCAAATATGCTTAAATAAATGAAATTCTTGCTTACCCTTCTACTTGTTAATTCTCATATAATTAAGAGCGTGAGGCATTTGTCAGAAGTGTAAATAAAAGCATTCAGCCCTCTGACTGTTTTACCCTTGTAGTAGCAGAAGAAACAGATCCGCCTTATGAATTACATAAAACGTTGGATATCGTTGAGACAAAGTTCGCCTCCTTCGAAGCACGTTCACAGGACGAAGTTTCATGGTCTTTCTTCTTCTATATCATTGGATCTATGTTTCTCGATGACGCAAAAAATTCCTCTCATGGTTGCGCTGGTTGTCCGAAGACACCTCTCTCCTGATTATTATTTCAGGTAGGATGTGACCCACGCGGTTTTTAGAAATGCTTTCTCTCTCAGCTATCACGCACACCTTTTATTGGCAGCCGGTTCATACGAGATGGTGGATTTTTCTTCAAGCTATCATTCATGGATACTGTTTTCAGCGTATCTGGGGTTGCCTAATCTAAAACTGATTTGTGACCACATACCCATTTTTGACAGTCAACAACAATCCAATCATCAACTGTTATTGCTCTTCCTCCCATTTTCTAAAATCAGCTTGCTTTAACAAATCATAAAATATACTATGAGTACGATCCGGAGAAATGTTGGAAATAGCCGTCGACGAAAATCTGTTACACGATAGTGGAGGCAGAGACTAGTACTTGTCGGATTTATTGAAAGTGAAATGAACAGATCTTATCAAAATCTGTAACTCATTGCTGAAACGTACTTCTCACTTTTCTATGCATATAAGATCGCATTGTGCCAAAGGGGCGGAAAACCATTTTTTGGTTTTAAAAACGAAACTGAAAGGGAATTATACAATGTGAGCAGATATCAATGTTCAACACAATCAATCACAAGTCAAACTGTTAATGTCATAACACTTAGGCATGGCGAATTCCATAAACGAAAGCTCCTATATCTCGTTCCAGGAGACGAACAATTCAACGTCGAGTGAACAAATTATAAAATTATAATTTTTTCGAAGTGGCGGATTACTTACCTTACATTTCGTTCATTCATTCCGGTTTCGAAAGTAAAACTCAATAAAAAGCACACACTGATATTTGTCCAGTGAAAACGTTAGACCTATTTAAAGCTTGAGCCTTGCCATTTACTGCAACAAGCAAAATCAATCAAATGGCCAGCAACATGTGATTGCTTTGAGGTAATTTTCAACAACTGCTCTTTACATTTCGGGCGGTATCTTAGTTAGATTAGCAACTTGAGTAAAGATTATTCTTAAAACGTTAAGAGCTGGCAATTTATTCGCGTAATTACGTCACTTTCGTAGCCTTATAGAAACAGTGTCAAACTCCATGATTTCGGTGGACAATTGACGGTGCCAAAATAGGAAATCACGCAACCAGTAGACTCCTCACGTAAAAATACAATAACTAATAGTGGTGTGTGACTTTTTGCGCCATCATTTTGAAATCATTTAAGGTGTAAATAGAAATCTTCAATTCCAACTAATAATGCAACCATATCGCCTCGAATTGACTTTAACCGTCTGGTCATTGACATATTTGAAGAAATACAGTATGTGCCAATGACACTTTTTACCTCTAGAGCACATCGAACAATCACCTTATCTGAAACCAGTGGCTTCTCTTCGACCATTTTTGGATTTTCTGAGCACCACCGATTGAGAAATGTGCATCATCAGTGAAGAAAATGTTGTTCAAAAAATCGGTATTTATTGCCTGTTTTTTCAGCACTTAAAAGCACTTAAGGTGTGAGTGGTCACCAGGCTTAAATTTTTGCACATCTTGAATTTTATGAGTATGGAGATGCAAATCCAAATGCAAAGTTATGTGTGAGCAATGTTCAGTTGCCGAGCACGGTAGGAAATTCGCATGACAAGCAATACTTGCACTTACATCAGCAATGTTTTGTTTTTTACTAACCTTGTGTTACGGGACACAGGTCATGCAACATGAGTATTGTTTCCACTTTCTTCACATTTGTTCCCACTTTTAGCGATTGTCTGCGAAGTCGGTCGGTTTTAAGCAATACGTGAAAAGCGGCTACATTTGAATCACCACTTTTGTAGTAAATTTTAACAACTATATAGCTTCATTTGATTATTTAGTAATCCATTGTCGAAAATGGTAAGCATTCGGCTAATATTTTGGCTATTCAAGGGACAGCTGAACTTGGCATGTGCCAAATGCCAGCCCTACAAACTTGAAACCACGAAATAACGAATGAAATAACGAAATAAACCACGAACGCTAGAGAGCTTGGTCTTGACAACTGAAACCAGCGTGCCTGGGACCGTCAAAAATGGAAGTTTATAGTCTCAGGCCTGATATACACATAAATCTCATAACCCCACGGCATGCTGAAGGAATGGGTACTTAAGAGTAACACAATTGCAAGTTTTGGAATAGGATCGTGACTAACTAATGCGGCATTTTGGATAGATGTGTTGACTCCTACTCGGTAAGTCTTAGTACGAGTCTGTCCCTGAATAAACGCAATTCTCAGAAGGCTATTAATGATTTTGAGAATGGTCATAAGAGGTTTACGGTGCATAGAATATGCCACGTCACTCAGAGCCAAATATAAGGGTTATAAAAGTAAGTCGTGTTTGCGTAATCAAAAATCGCGGTAGACATACTCGTATAAGCGACAAAGAATTGCACTAATGCATTTTTATGCTTGTACTGCAAGTAATTTTTATATTTTTCCAGATATCTAAAATAGCCGTTGATACCCTATTTATACGACTGATGTCAGCACCAACCGTGACTATTAATTAAGAGGACAATTTAGTTCTTAGGGAATAAACACAACATAATAATCGTTACAACCGAAACTACAATTCGTAAGTTTTTAGATGAACAACTTTCAATTGAAATTATACCCAACCACATTAAAATTCAAAACTTTCTCTAATCACATCCCCACAGCAAGACAGCCCACCCACCCAGCTGTAAGCCAATAAAACTCAAAGTTCTCCCGCGTAAAACGATAACGAGTCTTGTGCGAAGGCAAGTCTTTATGGACTTGTTACAACCACTCAACTCGTCCCATTCGTCTCGAAAACTAATTAAATCCGAATTATCCGTACTCGCACAAACAAATTCCATTTCTCTGGACGCGTCATGATGATTTACTATCCCTGGCGAGATTCATTTTGTCCCCGTCTTTCAATTCCGTCTCTTTGGCACATCAAAGCGTGCATGGCGATTACAATCAAAAACTGCAAGTCAGCACCGCTGACACAAGGCCACAAAGCGAAGATGAGATAAAAGGATTACGGCGGAATAACCAATGTAAGGAGTAGTTTGTAAAGCGAAGTCCGCGAAAAACGCTCCCCATTCGTGACTGCCCGTGCAAGACGGCTCACGGTATCCTTCGAGTGAATGTCAAATGGCACGCTAGCTGGCCTTCGACTTTTAATCGCATAAAGCGCGTATTTAAGTGATTGAGTATTCCAGTCAAGAGGATGTGGTCACGACCACCATCGGATATTCAATTTGGTGTGAATGAGAGGGATTGTGGTGCGGTGTGACCTACCACTGTCCAATTCCATGAAGAGAACCCCCAAGAGGCAGCAGCGAGAGCGCTCAAGCAGGACAGTAAAATTCAATAAAACCGGAGAGAGATCCTCTTGGTAGGATGAAGGGGAAGTAAAAGTTAGGAGCAGGACCTAATTCTACATGCCTTGTCTGCCACGGGAGTTACGAGGCGAGAAAATACCGATTACAAGGCGAAGGTTAGGGTTGATGGGGCGGTAAAGACTTCACGTAGACATAATGACATTCACCGTCCTTCGCAGGCTCTCGCAGGAGCTGTGCAAGGCGATGGCGAAATCGATAGGGATGTTCTTGGCCCTTGCATAGCGGTGTAGGACTACGTTATCCCTTAACAAAATTAAAGAACCCCCCAGTTTGGGTGGAATAAATTTTAAATTAAATTTGGTGCACATTACTTCCTCTTCACTTTGCCGAAAGGGACTCGTAATAAATGCATTGTTGGATGTAATTTGCTGGAAATGAGGACGACCAAGTTTGTTTCGAAGAAGTCCAACTGCTCAGAGGTATAGGTTTTAAATTGTTCCCCGAGTATTTCCAATAGCTTTGTTTAAGGTTGTAATTGAACTGAAAGGTACTTAATAGTGTCATTCATCAAAAGACAAATATTTTTTAAAAATTAAAATTTAAACACAAATTGTTCGAATAAAACAAGTTTAGAACTTTTTTTTGTCTACAGGCAAAACACTTATTCTATGTTCCTATCGCAATAAAGATCAAGTGGGGCACGCTGTAGTCAATTAGAAAAAGGGGGCAATATTTAACCCATGATTTGGAGAACCTTTGATTCAGAGCTTCTTATCTATTTTTCGGTCTGGTATCAGGTCCCATTAAAGGTCTCCGCTGTGATGTTTGAACCAATCCAAAACTAATTCAAAATCAATTTCAATTAAGAACATATTGGCCAGTTTTCTTTTTCTGGAAGCTTCATAATTCCAACGATGTAAAACTTCTGTTAAAAATTAACTTCGGTTAAAAATTGGCCAATAATTTTTAGCTGTTTTTCGATCGACCAATTTTTTACCCTCAAGAGGGATCTAGATCAGATCAGATCTAGATCAAAACAACTGGTAGTCAGAAGGTTGAACGCCCGGGTCATGCGGTTAATACTGTTGAACGTATTTCTTAAGCGAGCGCTGGGTCTTGGCGATGTTGATTGACCAACTCGGAGTTGCGATTTTATCCATTTGAACATTCTTTGTTCTGAACCGTGAAGAAACATTGTATGCCAACAACCCGAGAACCATTGAAGCACTAAAGGCCAGTATCATTTCAGAAGTCTGTGAGCTACAGCCCGAAACCAACGTTCGGAGGTTTGGTCAAGAGGTCAAGTAATTTTCGTTTAAATGTCTGCCATTCTTTGACCGGCCAAAGTTTTGCCTTAATTTTGTGGAAACCGAGAGAAATGTTAATCAGAATCCGATGGAAATTTTACATTTTCCCAACGCATCATAGTCATGAAAGAAAAGTGCTTTAAACTGACAAAGAATTTATTGTTCGATATATCTGAATGATCAGCATCTCAATTCTGAGTGATCATCCATCAAATAATCACCAGCCATTAGCATCCAATCAAAGCAATATACTTTCGATCCACAGTTCTCAATTGGTTTCAATAGCATGGGTGTTCTAGTGTGTAAGTACTGATGCTTGCCTTTGGCGGGTGTTTGTACATTCATGTTGGGTGGTGAAGTGGGTGATCCTACGATTCTGGCTGCCTGGCGTACTTTCCGGTGAGTTGCTAGTTGTATGCGTGGTCTATGATATCGTTGCTGATGGTGTTTTTGGGTATGGATTTCTGTGTGTGTGGTGCGACTTGCACGTATAGTACAGTGATGCACAAAATGTTTGTATAATTTTTGAAATTGTTTGTAAAAGAAATTACATGAATATTACAAACAACCAACTTGAAGTCGTTTCTGGTCATTGAACGGATATTCCTGTATTTATTTCATTTTTCATTGTATTAGTTCATTTTAAATCACCTCAAAAATGTCTCTTATTACTATGTTCAACGAAAGGTTTTCGATTCGGTCACTTAAATTCATTTGCATTTGTTCACGTGGCAACCAAATAGCCAGACTCTAGGCTACTCGTCTATAATGATCGTGCCACCGCAATCTCTTGACAGATTCCGTACCGGTCTTGTTGCAATAGTTGCAGTTATTTGTTGAGTGACAGGCCACCCAATGGAAGATGCAACTTGCAAATCGAAACTTCTGGAGCGAAGTCGAAGAAATTACGCCTGGATCCTACATCAACTTATACTATTCTCACCACCATTCTCATTTTCTCTAAGCCAACAAGCCGTTTGCACCCTATTTTGTCTAGAGATAACAGAATTCCAGCGGGTGTCTTATTGACATTTGCGAGCATGCGCTTTGTTAGCCTGCTTCCTGGAGAGTCATGCCATGTCCGGTTGTGCTGTCCCACGTAATTTTAATTGAATGACACTATAACCCACAATGGACTACCTTCTTCGGCAATTACTCATAATGTTCGTGCCCACTTATGAGTAGAGACGGCTTATAGTTTTTTGTCGACTCCGAACGGTGAAATTTGAGACATTTCGTACTTTTTGAGTGTTGCCAGCAATTCGAAAGAGGTGGTATCGAGAAAAAAGCTAGGTGTTCAATCCGGTCATGTATGTATATTCAATCAATCATGTATGTTTATTGCCTAATCCTTTGAATCAATATTCTATCATATGTTTGGTGCATTAAGGTATGCGTATAGTCTTCATCTAGTCTCGCATAAACATCAACATTTTAATCCATCATGCACGAACATAAATCACGATTTTTTCCCATTCCAACTGTGCAAACTTCGTTCAGAGATTAGAAATGAAATGAATGTACGGGAGTCCTCAGAGATTCGTATTGATTCAGAGAAGCAAGCAGAAGAAATATGGATATCAGATCATATCCTGTAGGACATCACCTTCATATATCTGTGATAACTTTATATTTATCATTGAATTTGTACTTGGATGATTACCAATTCAGGATGCTCTCATTAGGCTCTTCAAAACTGCGTTTTTAGGATATAACAATTCTTTGTCATTGATGCTGTATAGTTGCTGACCAATTACAGCTAAATTCAAACTTCAAACTACTCGAAACAATTTTAATTGAAACTCTTCATGCAATACAGTATCTTGAGATTGTTTGGGGAAACATTTTCCGACTTTGACGCATTTCTGTTTCGAAATGCAAAATTGTCAACTGAACCCTGAGTCGCTTCTTAACGTACGATGCAATTTACACTGCGCATATCGACGCACCCCCAATTATTCTCCAGAATTTAACGTACTTACAACAATTGGTGTGTGAAGTGCATCTACATATAAACAGCATCACTTTATAAGAGTGTAACAGATGATACCCCGAAAGTATAGAAATGTCGTTCTTTGGAAAGGAGACGTTAACAGGTAAAAAGGGAAGTAAGTCCTTGCAACAAGTTTTGGCCAAAAAACAGTTACTAGCCCAGATATACATGTTTACTCTAAGCAATACATAGCCATTGGACAAATGTATACAGTGAAGAAGATATTGGGGGGGGGGTCTCCAATAACCCATTCCTTGGCACGGAAGGGATTTTGAGTGGGTAAGAAGCTGGGTAATCCAGTCATGCTTTGAGTATGATTAGGTAACCAGTGTACTCGCACTAACCCAACATGGAGTTTGTATGGATCAGCATGTCTCCCATACTTACTTAACTACATACATATGTATGCATGTGGGGAACCCAATGTGCATGTACGAAGAGCAAAGTGGTACTTATAAACCTTCAATGCATTTTGGAATTCATTCCACATTTAACAGTAATTGTGACGAGTGCTTAGCTTACTTAGAAATTACCGTCTCATGCGTAGAAAGTACCAAAAGTTTGTTGTTCACGCAAAACGGTGAGATATGAGAAGCTTCTTAGAAACAATCGATACAGCAGATCGTCCTGCAATCAAATCCAGCTTTGGCGGGTGAGTGAAAGCACCCACTACCTCATGGTGGCCACATGATCTTTGTTTCAGTCAGCATCCTCGTAGTTTTGCTGCAACAACAATTCAAATCAACAAAATTTTTTTTTCTAAATCCTCTAATATTCTAGGGACCTTTTGCAGATGACTCACACTTTCATCCTTTTCATTAAATTCCCAGTTCCTACAGTCAACCTGCACATCTTCAACTTGAATGCATTGCAGTGTGTATCCCTCAGTTGGGTTGCCATCGCCTTCGGTTGCATCAATCCAGGCAAGCTTGTCGAAAATAATTTACCATCTTCTATCCTCTACCGTCATTATTTCCATCCTCCCTCCCCCCACCTCTGCAGAGTCCTTCATCGCGCACACCTATTGACAGCTCTCACTCTGATAAGGCCTTCATTTCCGTCCTCCTTGCAGTCATCCGATTGTCCGTCTGAAGAAGAACAAAAGGAATGCCACCTAAATCCAGTGAGCCCGGGTGACGACTGACTTGCACGTCGCATCCCCATCAAAATGCATTAAGTGCACGCGTATTTCCCCCGGAAAGCATACCGCACACAAGTGCACGTCGTCGCCCACTGTTTCATCGACTCTTTGGAAACCCGTGTACCCATGCGTCTCGCCTCTCGCCTCACGCCCTGTTGCCAGTTGCCTGTCTGCTTGTCTGTGATAAACAGAAACTAGGACACGAAGTAATCTAGGAAAAATATTACACTACCCAGAGCGCCACCGAACGGAATGATCCGCCTCCGTCCGCCTCCTCCGCTTCCTGGAGCGTCGAGCTGCAGCGGTGGTGGGGCGACGGTGGTTGCGGGTGACCTAAGAGGGCTTAGGGTTGCAGTGTCAGCTGGGCGGCGGTGGTGGTGGTGCTCTTGCCACCCGTTACACCTACACCAGTGACATCAACCCATCGCCATAAAAATGGAGATACACTGAGAAGAAGCAAAAAAAAAAAACGCACACAAAACTTAACCTCAAACTTTTTGTTTTCCTCCTTTCGCCCCCACACCACATCGTCCGCCTGTTCGCTCTCAGCGCTCTTCAATTCATTCCCTTAATGTACTGCATCGGATTCCGTTACACGTGCCACTTTCGATCTAAATCCTGGTGCTGCATATAGCCGGCACTGTGCAGGCATGTGTCTGGCTGGGAGGCTGCCGACTGCCGCACATAACTCAACCCCTCCGCCGGGTGTGAGTGTGTCGGTGGCTGTGTGGGTGAGCACATTTACTTTTTGTTACTCATTGCTGTTACAGGCGCGCACGCTGAAAGCGTTTAAGGGAGCGCCCGAAGAGAGCCCGCCTTTACGGCCAAGTTAACAGGCTAAATGCTGTAAAGGCATATTCTGTTAACTTTCTGTCGGAGAGCCGGCGAAAGAGCGGAAGTGATGCTCTTGCGGCGGTTCGCAATCCTGCCACGTGCCGCTCACTGGAGAGTTACATGCAAACTGCAGGGCAACTACACAACGGTTACTTCCAACTTTCTCTCTTTCCACGTTCACTCGCTGCTCTCTCCGAAGCGCTGAAGTGTAACCTAACCTTCATGGATGTAAAAGTCTGGTCGGCTGTGACTGTGTGTGCATGTGCGGGTGGACATGGGTGGGTGCCGAACGGGGCTGGGGGCGGCTTGCATTCGTTCTTTGAAGCACTCTCTTGGGTTGTATTTTTTATTTTTGCACGTACACGTGTATTTTTTGTTGCTGTAGCCTTGTGTGTGCGGAAGAGCTTTTGCACGAGTAACAAGGTCAAGGCCACACACGCCTCTTTATGTAAAATATTTCGTTGCAACGAAGACAGCTCTGTTGGTAGTGGTTGTGGACTGGCGGTGGGGACGATGGTGTTGACGGTGGGGTTGGTGGCTTAGAAGGTAGTGATGATGATGATGATCGGGATGGTTGTGGAGAAGCCTTTGGTGTCGGCGTCGGCGGTGGTGGCAGGAGCATTGTTGGTTGCGGGAGTGAGTGATGTGCCGGTTAATTGGGTTGAAGTTGGCAGAGACCGTCACCCACCACTCGCCTGGCGTATTGTTTAGAAGAGGAGGGTGCTTCTGGCTTGTCGGTGTCTACTGCCGACCGGGACCGAATTGGACACACGAGCCCTTATGTGCCGGAAGTAGGTCCACAGCCAGGCAATGAGTTATTGGCGGATGATTTGCGAGCGTGCAAAGCTTTCATGTCGGCCCGAGACGACTTTCAGTTGACGTCGGCCGGCGGGGTGGATGATGGCTCGAGGGGGATGGACTAGTTATTCACTTTTTTGTGTTTGTTTTGCTGCTGTCTTCACTTGTAGTTGTGCAATCGGTATGTAAGTGGATGTAAATATCTGAAAAAGAGAGGAGAGAGGCGACAAGATATTGTGGAACCGGTCCCATACCCACTCATAGTTTGTGTGCAGTCAGTGCTTGTGGTTCTGTGTCGGGGTTGAGGAGTGGGTGGGGAGGGGAGGTAAAGAGGATGAAAAGTTTATTTTTTATTAGGGTGGATAGGAAATGGAAGAGCGACAGAATTATGGTGGGGTGGGCATGAGTCTAAGACCACGAGTGAGGCACATTCGTTGGGCTCGCGGAAGTGTACTGGCGACGGTGGACATACAATATGCTTGTTGCTACCAGAGAGTTTGCCACGGTCAAACAAGGGCAACGTCAACGTCGCTACTGAGGGCGGCACCGTCAACGAAACCGAGTCTCATTAGGGCACAGGTGTGGACGCGTGCGGTGGTTCGCGGCGGCGGCACTGCCTTTTGGGTGGACAAACTATTTTGTGCGACGGATGTTTGTGGTCAGTTTTTCATTTCATTTCCGGTGTTCCTGAATGACTTTAAGCGATGTTTGGTACTTGGTGTTTTCCACTTAAAGCGAATGTTTAACGCTCCTAGATTGCGCAGGCTGCAAGGGCACATGGGGAGGGGGGGTGTCCTTTTAATGATATGCAAACTTGCACGCTGAGGCGTGAAGATGGGAAAAAAAATATGCGTAATGAGTTGCGGGAGGAGGCTGCGAATCAAAAAGCTCTCGCATGGTGGGGGAGGAGAGGGAAATTTACATATGGGAGAAGAAGAAGAATGTTGGGACTTCTTCGAAGGAAAGTACCTCGAATGCGAAGTAAAGAGGATAAGTGTGTAAATTCGAAGGAGACTGAGATGACGGTGGTGGGGAGTGACTTCTTGCTGAAATTCAGTCTATTGTTGAAACTTTTCAATTCGTGTTGACGGTTGAAGGATACGGCGTTTGGTTGTTAGTCTAGACGAAAACATAAATCTGCGACTGAGCACTAAAGCATCCGATAGTGGTTGATGGGGATAAAGTCAGTCAAGGGTGTATACCCTTGATGGGAACTCCTGTGTGGTAGCTGTCATCTGTAAAATCGCTTATTTATGCCCCAATAATCAGATTAGACTCGACGTGAAGAATGTTCAGTGCTAAAGTCATGTTGGATGCTTCAAAGGTTGTGGGTGTATGAGAGTTTACAGCTATAAGTTACTGAATTGAGTGAAATTCGTGAGCGTCATGTGAGCTATTGCCGTACACCATTGTCTAGTCTGCAGGATATATTTTCTCACATTTACAAGTAAAATATGAACACTGTAATTGAGTGGGCGTCACAGAAGTAGGGAAACTATTAAATTTAAATTTGAATTATACTCTGCGTCATTTAAGATTTAAGTTGCCTTGTTACATACAGGGTTATTCATTTTGTGGTTTCAAGTTGATAGCCTTGGCGGTTGATACTTGCTAAACTAAGGTATTATTTGAAGTGCTACAATTGTAGGAGAATATATGCCATTTACGATAATGGGTTACCTAATATTTTAGCAATTTGATAAAGTTATTTAAACTCACTGCAAGAGTGATAATTTAAATGCAGCTGTTTTTGCCGCATTGTCTGATGATGGTCGTTGTACTCAAACAAATACGCAAGCATTTGGTAAAATTGTACCGTTAGGCATGTGCATCCACATAATAGTATTGGAACTGTAAGTGTTGCTAATGATGCGAATTTATTGACTTCCCGACGTTCGCAGTAACTCAAGGTGGATTTATCGTGGATCTAACTTTGCATTTGTATACTTTCTATTAAGCAACAATTGAAGCCTCCTCATATAGTCTCTGTTTTGTGTGCTGCATTTGGCTAAAACGGTCTAGAATTATCTACGGTGCACGGCATTGACAATTTCTGCCTTAATGTGGTCTATTATGCGCACCGTGAGTAAGTCGATTCCCTTCTTAGCACTGCATGCAGTGATAAGAATGAGACCAGTGTGGCCAAGAGTGTAAAATTCCACGAGCTTGTGCAAAGATCTTAGATTATTCACCTACATAGCAATTGAAGGCGCGAAACCGTTTGCTGCGCTATCGCATCCCTGTTTGGGCCTTAAAGCGAAACGATATTTTAGCTAAGTTGGTTTAAGTCCGTTCCCACTTCTCTGTACCATTTTAGACGAAGTCATCCTCTATTGCGATGTCCAACTGGTACAAAATCAAAAACTCTTGGGCCTTATATGAATAATGTAACCATACAAATAAACTATTTTTTAGCCTCCACTGTAGTCATGCACAGTATGCTTCACGGCCAAACATCCATCGATTGGCACATAGGCTTGTGGTTGTGAAAGTGTCACATCAGACAAGAGATGAAACCTTTTAATAACTATGTGACACTAAAGCCCACAAGGGACCAAGGCCTAGCTTCTACAACAACTACTCGTATTGTGCGTCCTACTGTTCTTTCACAAGCAGAAGGGATCTACAGTTTTTTGTCGACTCCGAATGCCGAGATCTGAGAAGAGTTTCAGACAATTGATACTCTTTAAGTGTTGCCAGCAACTCGGAAGAGGTCGATCCGTAAAAAAATGCGATGTGTTCCGTCCTTAAATCGTGTCTAAACCTTCTGCGTGTGGATCGACGCACTTACCCACTACTCCACGGTGATCACGAAGTGACACCTTTGCATAAATATTAAAAAAGTAATGGTGAGTGTATGACTAAAAGCTCTAGAACGTTTCTGAAAGACTTATGGCGAAACTCTCCCCAGCACCCCAATTACCCAGTTATCTTGTTTCAAAATCTTCTGGAAATCTCCGAATATCTTCCATTTGTTCCTTTACTTGACGATTTGTATCTTTCCAGCATGTCCAGGCATAAAGTCACTGCTCTTCGTCCTTAATTCCAATCCCTATATACAGGCGCTGCTTCAACATTTTCCCCCGCCCCCAGTCCTTGATCTCGATAAAAGTAGTAAAAAAATATATTAACTTAAAGTCCCTTAAAAAAGAAAAAACTCCAACGAAAAGGTCCTGATAACGAAGCAAATAAAAGAGATCCTTCAGCGACTTCGCCCATAAAACACAAGCATAATTAAAAAAAATAAAAACCTTCTAGAGCCCGCTGCACTCAGGCCAACGCCGCCACACCTCCCAACCCCACCGTACCCACCGTGGTTGATCTAATTCCACTGCAGCCTGCACAGAAAGAGCAGCCAAAAGGAAAAATCTCCCGCCAGTTTCCACTAGGAGACGCAAAAAAAAATTCAAAATCCGTTCAGACAGTTCAAATCCAAGCCCTTCTCATTACTGCGGTGCCCTAATTCCACAACCCACTGCACACTGGTTGCCCCGTCTCCTGCATCTCGCTGTGCCGCAGTGCCTGGGTCCTCCAAGGGAAGATACGTCACCGTCATCATCAAGCTCCCAAAAACATCCCGCCCACAGTTACACCACCGTCTCTTGCCTTAATAATATTACACGACACAACAGTAGCGGGGGTCTGGGACAGGAGAGAACTACGGAGCGACTGCAGACTGGAGGTGACTGGGCGAGGATTAATGCACATTTCAGCGACAAGCGCCACTCGACACACCCACACGGTTGGGCGCCCGTCAACCCTTGCGGCTATAAAAGTAATCAAGAAGTAGTTTCCGTTCCGCAGATCACATGCAGTGGAGAATGTAAAGAAAAATAATAATAAAGCACACAAACAGGACGACTGGGGATGTGAGGGAGGCTGGGGTTACCGAGGGTGGCGACAAAAACAATCTCAAAGGCACGCCGGACAGATAGAGTTCAGCTGCTGCTGTTTACGTTCAGACCGCGACTGCCTGGTCCAGCAGTTGAAAGAATATTCTGCCGGCCAGGGATGTGTGGGGAGATGCGGGCAAGTGACCAACCGCAAGCGACAATAACAACAGAATCACGGTGAATGTTTACATTGTTATCTGCTTTTTTTTCCTTCGCCCTGCTTGCTTTGTTTTTCCTTAATCGGATTTTTTCCAGATTTTTTTTTAATTCCATGAACCCCAGCAAAATTGGGGCTTTAGCCGTTTATTACTGCTCGAATGTGGCTGAGCAGGGGGAGGGGGATGGAAATTAGAGTGCGTTCGATTATAAAGCCGCCATTGTCGCATTACAAGTCACGGTTTGTTAGCGTCAAATCGGATTCTGTGAAAATGTGAACGGCTTTGTAAGTGAAAACCAAACACGTTTGCGAGCAGCATACGAGCCGATAGACTGTGTGTGCAACAATCCTTTGCTGTGCAATATTGGATTTTCAACAACTCTGTCTGTTGTCTGCCGATGGTACACTGAAAGAAATTTTCAGGAATGTTTGAAGACATATTTGTTGCTCTTCAAAAGCGTGATTTTATTTGTAGTGGAGAATCAGGGGAAATTAATGACGGAACCTTTCATACATAAGTCTTAATCTATGATAACACATGACCTATTCTGATAGTCTTGAAGAGTGCGCTTTAAGGGCGAGCACGTCGTTAGCCACCTCTTGAACAGGAAAGCGTGGGTTTAGCATTTCACACACGGTCTTCCTTGTGCCTGGCCTTGCTCATGATCGCTCCTCATTTTAGGGAAAGCAATGCTGCCTGATGAAGAAACTTCATGACCTTTCTAACTCATAAGCATGTTCTTAGGAAAAAAACACAAGCGATGGATGCCTTTGTCAGAAGATTTGATCTGAACATCACCTTAGTCAAAAGGAAGCTGATAAAAATCTGATTTAGCTGTCAGGCAGCTCACATGCTAGGCGGGAGGAAGTCAATAAACTCTGCTACCTCGACTGCACTTATTGCAAAGGTGATGGTTCAGAAATTGTCTCACAAGGACGAAGACCAGTCACGCTTGGTGACGTGTGTAGACCCAAACGGCTCTCCTCCCACTCTAAGGCTTGATTTTCCGTATTTCTCTACCGGGGGTGAGACGTGGAACGAAACCACCAGCATTGTTCGCAAGCTTTAGATCTTCTTTATGTAGACGTACCCCTGGCCGGAATGAAAAACGAACGAAGAGCTGCTGTGTAGAAGTGTTGAGTAGAGCTTTGTAGAAAATACAATATTGGAAGGCCACACGGGGTTGACCATACTTAACTGGGAGACGGAGGAGCAGACTGGTTAATTGTGGGTGGAATCGACTAAATTGGTCCATGACAGACTCGAGGTCATTCAATGAGAGAAAGATCCCTGGAATTGTTGACTCTAAAACCGCTTAGTCCTTCCTAAGAGCTCACCATAACTATATTCAAGTAAAGTATGTTATTTTTTTGGGATTAATTATTAGTCTGTGTTAACGGATAACATTTGGTTGCTTTGTATTATATATATATTAAGCACGTTTCCAGGGACAACTCGATGTTAACCGTGAGAATGTGAACGCAAGAATAAAGACTGCAGGGCAAATGCGATAACGCACACTGCACTCATTCCTCTTCATCATCATCATTGTCGCTATCATCGGCCGTTATCAACAAGCCCCTTTACTGTTTTGGTTATGCGCCGATGAGATTAAGATGCGCACCACAAAGCTTCGGGTGTATTACGCTATGCCATTACGAGCTCTTCTTCTTCTTCTTGTGGCGCTACAGTCCGGGGTGAACCTGGGCCTCAAGCAACATGCCTCTCCAGCCAGCACGATCTTTTGCCAGCTGCCGCCAGTTGCGCACTCCAAGTTGGTTGAGGTCCTTTTCTACTTGTGTGCGCCACCTTAACGTAGGCCGTCCTCTGTTGCCTTGTCCCAATGGCTCAGATTCGAAGACTTTTCAGGCCCGCGCAGAGGTGTCCATGCGCTCTACAAGGCCTAGCCATCTTAGGCGTTGTATCCGACTAAATGCTTGTCGCAGTACAGCCCATAGAGTTCGTCGTTAAATCTTCTTCTCCAAATGCCATTAACGAAAACAGCAATACTTTTCTTTCGAATAGACTAAGTGCTTCCTCATCCGCTTTAAGTAGCATCCAGGTTTCCGCGCCATAAAGTAGGACTGGGATGATCAAGGTGTTATATAAAGCAAGCTTAGTCTTTCGAGAGAGGGCTTTATTACTCAATTGCTTCTTGAGCCCAAAGAAACAGCGATTGGCAAGAGTGATTCTGCGTTTGATTTCGGTACTGGTGTTATTATCTCTGTTTACTGCGGAGCCGAGGTAGACGAAGTCCTTGACTTTCTTCCTTCTGCAGCCTAGTGTGACGCTCTGTCTGAGACGCCAATGTTGTGTGTCCTTCCTTGATGGCAGCTTCGTTTTGGCCTCATTTACCACCAGACCCATTTTAGCCGATTCTGCTTCAATGCCAGCAAATTCCTCATTGACGGCTCGCTGTGTTCGTCCAATTACGTCAATGTCGTCGGCGTAAGCTAGCAATTGAACAGACTTTTGGAAGATCGTGCCTCTGGTTTTGACTTGTGAGTTACGCACGATCTTCTCAAGGATGATTTTAAAAAAGTCACATTGCGTCGCCTTGTCGAAACCCTTTTTTGACATTCAAGGTCTCGGTGAGTTCGTTCTCGACTTTGACGGAGCAGAGAGAGTTCTCCATCGTCGTCCTACACAATCTGATCTGAGTTTGGTTGTTGTGTGTTTGTCACAAGAATCTGCATGCGATGCGAAATTTCTAAATTATTCCAGCTCAGAGAAAGGACCGTAACATCCACTCCAATGATCACAAGGTCGAGAATGAGGAAATAATGCAATCCAAAATCACCAGAACAGCCAAGTCCTAGATATTTTGAAAGCAGTTTCTTGGTCGGTTAGATTCACAATTACAGTAGGCACACACGAAATTCTGAAATACGACAGGCAAAAGTTCGAACTTAAAATTTTTTAAGAAAATCACAAAAACCTGAATAGCTCGTTTATTTTTTTTTTAAGTGTACCATTCACCACGATGTCTAATCTCCTGTTCCAACACCTCCCACCATCACCATCGCCATCACCATCAACTCGTGCGGTATTGATTCCACAAAAGCAATTGTTTTCACTGGTTTTTGTGTGTGGGGACCGGAACAAATGGCAAATGGCTACTGCCTCAGGAATTCATTCATTCGCACTCATTCATCGAGATTCACTTTCTAGAGTTCCCCCAACTACGGCATCGATTAGATGCAGCCAGTCGCAGTTGCAGTCGAAACTCATCACCATCGCCCGAAGGGTCACGTCGGTTATGGCCGACCGGCAGAGAGGCCGGGCGTCACCCGCAGAATATTGTTGACCAACATTCCGGGGATTTGCGGCCGCCCAGTGATTGAATTTACACAATCTAGTTAGCGGTTTCGTTGCAGGAAACAGATATCCCATCCCATCATTGTCGACGACAGTTCGGGACAATGGATGTCTCGTAATAATGCCGTTTGCGGTGAGTTTAGAGCCTGGATATCCGGTTATGTGTTGGGTTAGTGTCAATTCGATTGGTTTTGATTCCCCCCGCACCTCAGAACACAGAACAGTGAACAGAAAGATCGCGTGGCCTTAGCAGTCCACCCCATCCAGTGGACACGCTTCCTGACCAGCACGTGACAAGGATTTGCGATGAGTGTTGGCGGAATAGATGTCACATTCTATGATTGCATGGTCGATAGCCGGCTGTAAGCCAAGCACCTACGCATAGAGGGCTGGGGAGCTCAACCTTAGCAATTATTATTAATTGTAGTGTAACGCAAATGATTTGAATCATTTTTTGTGTCAGCGTTGCTTTTTAGGCGCTTATCCTGATTGCGTCCTCTGGGCGGATGCGTTTTTCCGCTCCCCAGTAAGCGCTGATTGTTTGAGTGTCGCTTTATCCTTTGGGACTTTTTCTACGCCGGACTGACTGGAATGGATTTTTGCGTTAATTTACAATAATCTCGTTTATGATTTTGACCGTGATTAATGAAATTTTATATGCAAATGCGTGAATTAAGTGCGGCAGCACGCGAACTCGTCCGGCAGCGGGGCTTTTAATTGCGAAACAATCGATGTCACATGCGAATGAGAGAGTCAGGAGAGAGGAGGGGCGAAAAAAGTGCAAACCTGTTAAACAATGTATCTGGTATCCGTGAGGCTGGGTGTTTTTTTTTCTGGATTTTTATTGCTCTGGTCTCAACTGACACCGGAATGGGACGCTCGAATTCGTTGTAATGTGATTAAAATTATGAACCAAGTTGTTAATTAAAAACGTTTGGGAAAATATTTCATCTCTTAATGTGATCAGATGTTTGCGATGGGTGTGGGCAAAGTGCTGGCCATAATGGAATATAGAAAATAATTGCTTAATACGGCGTAGTAAACTGGGCAACGATTTATTGCAAAGCGAAAAAATTAAAATTTTTAATTAACAGTAAGCTTGTCCAATGGAAATTGGGATGCAAGGGATGAAGTGATCAATCAGCCAGCAAATGGTGGCATGCCCGGTTGATGAACTATTGTCTCATTTTGTGGTCTAAACTTTAGATACCAGTATCAGTAGTAGCTTCCATTGGCTATCGATGCTTTAAAATTTGTTGTCCTCGTCCAGTTGACTTGTAACTTGGAAGCGCAATTGACTCTTTACAAAAAAAAACAATTAAAAAATATGAAAGCAAAATATAATAAATAAATTACGAGACATTACAATTCACAAGGAACGGGAATTAAGCTACTTAATGGCTTCTTCAGAACAAAGAAACAGCGATTTGCAAGAGAACGCAATTCTGCGCTTGATCTCGGTACTGATGTAATGTCTCTACTTACTCCAGAGACGAGGTAGATTAAATCCTTCATTACCACAATGCATCTGCTACCCATTATGACGCTCTTTCCTAGACGTCTCAGTTGTCCGTCCTTCGGTGATGACAGCATGTACTTTGTTTTACCCACAATCACCGCTAGACCCTTTCAGCCGCTTACGCTTCATACCAGCAAACGCCTCATGGTCATTCAAACACGTCAATGTTCTCCGCAATTGAACGGAATCTTGGAACACCGGGCTTCTGACGTTGAACCTTGAATTTCGCACGATCTTCTCAAGTATGATGTTGAAGAAATCACAAGACAGCGTGTCGCCTTGTCAGAGTTCTTTACCGCCTTTAATGGAACAACGATTGTTCTCCATCGTCAACCTGCATAACCTGACGAGTTTGGCGGGATTGTCAAAACTAAAGATCACATTGTGTTGATTGTCTCTGTACACGCTGTCATATAATAATTGAGTGGCACTACAACCCACAAGGGCCTAGCTTCTACAACAACTACTCGTGTTGTGCGTGCTACTGTTCTCTCACGAGTAGAAGGGACCTACAGTTTTTTGCCGACTTCGAACGGCGATATTTGAGAAGCTTTTCATAGACCATTGATACTCTTTGAGTCTTGTCAGCAACTCGAAAGAGGTGGTGCCGTGAAAAATTCTAGGTGTCCTTTCCGGGAATCGAACCTGAACCTTCTGCGTGTGGGTCGACGCACTAACCCACTATGCCACGACGACCACCCGCTGTCATATGCGTCCTTGAAATCCACAAATAGGTTTTGGGTGTTAATCTGTATCTCTTGAGTCTTTTCCAGGATTTGCCGTAACGTAAAGATTTAGTCAACGGTGGACTTCCCAGGCGTTAAACCGCACTATTGGATCATTGACGAATAGTTTCAGGCGTTCACACAAAACGGTAGAGGAGATCTTGTATGGGATGTTCTCGAGACTGATAGTTGCCGCAGTCAAAGGGGTCATCTTTCTTATGGACTTGGCAGACAAAACTGAGATTCCACTCATCGACACTTGTCTCTCCGACCATTTCTTACACACAAGGTGGTGCCTGCGACCAACCAGATTATCTACCAGTTTCGCAGACAGGCCATACCCTCGACCTCGTCTAAGTCGGACGAAATTTTGCCGGAACGGAAATTTTAAGTGTACCAGTCTGCCTGAAAGCGGTATTGGTGTCGGCATCGCCGTTTAAGAGTCACTTTCTCCGTATAGCGGAGGCCAGGTATACCTGGTCTTCCAGTCTAAAAACTTAGATTCGAAGATCCTCCTGACAGGAGCGTGTCCATGCGCTCTATTCGGCTGAGTCACTGTAGTCGATAATACATTTATGTTACATCTCGGTACACCAGGTAGAGTTCGTGGTTAGGTTTTTTCCTCAATTACAATCTGCACCGTACATCCCCTAAAAAATGTTCCCTTCGAAGGCCCTAAAAAATATTCTCTGACTTGTCGCTTATCGTACAGAGTTTGACTTCCAAAACAAGTCTGTTCCACGAATGAACATTTTCTGTCCTATTTTATAGCGCACCCTGTTTTTTTTCAGACACACAAGCCAGTGTCTGTTCATTACTTTTGCCTTGGGGCATTTAATTACTGCCATCGCAAAAAAAGAATCCAAAGAGTAAACAGTAAGAATTAGAATATCCAGAAGTTAATGTGGTCCCCCAAACAATGGCGCGGTCCTCGAGCACCGCATCGTTCATATTGCCAAAATCAACACGAACATGAGGGACAACTTATGAAATGACTTCGTCTGCAATTCCGCACATGAATGCAAAACCCGCGCGCCCAATTCGTCCTTTCTTCAATCCATCTCGATGCTTGATGGGTGTGCGCCCCCTGCACCTTGCTCTCCCCCAGGTCCTCGAAAAATAATTACTTCGCCCTTTGATGGGACGCGGCCGGGCATAACGGCAGCAGTAATGAAATCAGAAGATCCTGTGGGGGGATTTCGCAGTGAATTCGCTCTCGGAATTCAAATGAGGGACATTTTCGTGCGTCGTGTACGCGTGGTAATGCACGCTCGACACTTCCCGCCTGTGCATGTGTATCTGCGACTAATTAACGGCACTTTAAAATAATTTAGATTGCATCGCATCCACGCGCGGAGCTACAATGGAAACCCGGCCATTAGTGGGACACACAAAACCAGTAATTTGGCTGCAAGATGGACGCCCGTCAGAGGCGGTCGAGCGAAAGGTGCGGTGTTGATGAATTCGCACTTCTAACACCGGATCTGTATGTGATGAATATTCAAATTAATTTCCAGTCGATAATTTTACACCAGTAACCATGAGGCGGGCGAAATTAAAAGTGACATTCCCGAGGTTTCAATCCACCGCATGCAGCGACCTCTGCGATGGGCCACCAACACGAGCTTGATGACGCGTTCCGCCAGTATGGAGCGCGTAAGGAGATTAGAGGTTTCAACTCGGATTTGGGGCGGGATGCGGGCCACAGGATTAATTTATTCACTGCACGCAGTGATTAGTGGCATTGATATTTTGCTAATGGAATATTATATTTGCAGTGTGAGCGGGGCTCACGTTTTAGCAGTGTAATCCTAATTGAATTTCGTTACATAAGAGTGCTTATGAGCTCAGTGCCGAAGCAATTAAGTGTTGCCTGTTATGATCTGGGAGTGCTGGTTGCTCTTTCCAGCGAATGCATCTGAATCGTTCCTATTCGCGGATGGAAGGGGATGGAAGGGGCTGTGCGTAATTATGTTAATTTTCATGGAGGACGGACAGCACTTATGAATCAACAATTTTGACAAGTTTTTTGAGGGAACGTAAGCTTTGAAACTTAAATACTTAATTGTGCTTGTAAGATGAAGCGTGGTGTAGGTCCGAAGGGAAACGATGACGTTTCGACTTGCTTGAATAAAACTAATTTAATTTGCATTCGTCCGGCGGAGGTTCTGTCCTGCTTAAACTTTTAGAAAAAACACACTTCCTAGACTATGGAGACTCTGTGCAGAACCTTGTGGTTCGCCTACCTCACAGAAAGACTTGTCAACTATCAACAACTGCGTACGAAAATATAAGCAAGCATGTGTTATTTTTTTCTCCAACCCTCTTAAACCAATGCCATCGAATGATACCTCCCCTCCCATGCTTCAATGAAACAAAAACAATTGTCGACACAAAACTTGAGTTAATGGAAAGTAATAAGAGACGATTTTATTCCACAAGTCAACCATCACTCATGTAATAACATGACCTCTCGTCTTGAGCTGAAAACAGTAGCTCCAAGATGAACTCAAGTATGTAAGTTCAGTTCCTGTGAATAGTTGGTTCTATTCACAACGATAGAAAAGATTGTGAGCTGTGAGGCACACAAAATCGGGAACATATACTCGTATATATATGTCCACTTGTTGTACGTAAGATGCATCCTTAGCTAGGGAATATCCTACCTTTGCAGCCTCAATAAGGTGCAAAGGCTGGTCATTTACATGTGTATATTTGCAGCAGCCATGTCCACCTCACTGGACTTAACACGAAGCTCCATCTGTAACCTTTGCAAGAAATCTGCTGCGAAATCACCTCTTAGATTAAATAACGGCTATCGGCTTACTGACATTCCCAGTGTCTTTTAAACAGAAATCTTTGCCACAAATATAGCCTCACGGATTATGCTAGAGATGGACATTTATGAGATGGAAATCATGTTCCAAGCTTTGGAGACATTGAAGTCCCATTTTGATAGTTTACTTACAACGCCAAAAAATTGTTTTTTGTTTAGCCCCTGGACGTTCCGGCATTAATGGAAATGAAAGGTTAGAAGAAAGCGAAAGCACAGGATTGCCTGACAATATTATGCACCTACCTAAAGACCCACTGAATAGGTATCTGTGTCATTAGAAAGCGCACAGTTGCACGTGGCTTAGAAACAACGTAAAAAGAGGCAAATTTATAACAAAAAAAAAAAAAAAATGTTTTAACTGGTTACACTACACATGGTGCAATGACGAAGATAATAAATCTGCCGCTTTTTTAAGGAGTTACAGGGGACAAAGGAAAAATGTAATCAATGGAACACCGTTTTTGCCATTGTTAAGCGCTTCAAAAACGTCGTTTTCTTTATCTCAACGAACTGGTGAAGGTTAAGGTTCATGTCATTAGCTTATAGGTTAATGAACATTTTCAAATCAAAATTAAAAGTGTAGTAACTCTAATTTGCGAAATAAGCCAGCCAAACAAAATATACTCCCGCACCCGAAAAGAACTAACTGGCACTTACGAGTTACACTTAAAAGGTTTTGTTTTTGTTTTTTTGAGTTAATATAACCAATTCAAGTGGGTAAAGTCACCCTTTATACTTTGATCATGAGATTTAAAATATGTCACTTAGAGTTAAAAGTGAACCTTAAGTCTTTATTATCGATTAAAATAACAATTCATGACATTTACTGTTTGCATATGATATTTGGTAAATTTGAATCACGACAACGTCTTATGGTGGAACATTCCAAATTTTGGGCCATATGTCAGAGCATTGTTACTGGTGTCTCGCTTCGGCTTATTCTTAAGACTTTACATATCCGTCAAGAAAATATTCCATATCGCCAATTGACAGTAACAAAATATAAAATAAGTGATTTCTCAGCAATTCCATTGTTTCACGCAATTTATGACTCGCAGCGACATTTTGTTGAAACCAGAGTTCAGAGTATAGGGCACAACAACGGTTGCTATGGACTGTGAAATTCTGATTTTTCTTCAATTCTTAAGATATTCATTACACAGTAAAAAACACATGATACAGTTGTTTTTCATGGATGTAGTTGTAACTCGTGGTACTCTTAGTACATCATCCAATATACGGCAATTTTTGTTTACTAACGTTCCATTGATGCAAATATAAGCTTCATCAGTGAACAAAATTTCACGATAAAAAACCGAAGTTTTAAAGAGCCCATTCAATGAAAATTTAACATAAAATCAGGTTGCGTGGCTTCAAATCCTCCAGAGACCCTCACGTAAAATACGCCAATCTTTAGCTATCAACTGCTTCAAGCCGACCTGCTGAGTATGACGACAAATCGATTCGTAACGATGACTTGCCGAACGATACTAAAAAAACTCACAGAGTAATTCGATAGGTGCCATGCAGGATATGTTGAAAAAACCGATTGAAAATGAAACCTAACGATGAATCATCTGAAAAAAGGCTTCGAATTACTTATTATGAAGGTATAAAACTGGAGATGACATTTTTCCACTTTTTTTTTTACTTTCACACGAAAATTTGCCAACGTAACCTAAAGTTTCAAAAGATTCGTCGACAACGTGCGATTCTTGTTCATCCCTCCTTAACCATTTATTTGCACCACTCTCACAATTAATGCGCAAATTTGTTTGAAATCCTTAGGCAATTTCTGGAGTCTAACAGGATTGAAATTGAAAAAAAAATTTACATTCCTTTGCCTTCAATCATAAGATGGGTCCTGAACACTGATCAACTCAAGTATTTCAAAGTCACAGTTCCAGAATTAATTCAATTCTAAATTTCTGTCGGATCACTTCTTTAAGTCAATGTGCTTCAATGTGTTCATATTTCATGTGTCCTTAGTACTGAAAATAGTGATGCCATGGCATCTTTAAATGCACATACTGTCAGAGCAGATAGTTTTGCTATTAGTGTTGCAACAATCGTCTCTAGCCGTGAACGTCTCTATAAGTAGTCTTCAACAATTTCTCTGTACTCTCGCAAAAGCCCCCCTTTCAGGGGAGGCTTCCCCAACCCACCATATGAGGTTTGGAGAATAAAAGAAAAACAGAAATTGAAATTAGTTTTGTTCGACGGTCTCGTGAGTGCAAAGCGAAAGCGATTGCCAATGAGGAAGCCACTTAAAGCAAAACCCCTTCATGTCGAGCAGAGGACGGTAGTGAATGCAATCATTGCATTTCCCTACACCTTCATCACCGGGTGTACGTAGCAGAAAAAAAACCGCTTCACCTAAAATGCTCATTCCTTATCCTTATCGGAAAAAAGGGACGGAGAACCACGCTCCTTTAAAAGCAAAGTCAAAGAGTGGAACAAACGTGCTGCAACTTCGATTTTCCGCTCACCTGATGAAAGTAGAAGTTTTCTTTTAGCGCTCCACAGAATTCCTATACGATGGGACGTGGACAAGTGAAATAAGGCGAAACACCCACCCGGGGGCGACCAGAAAGTGCACACCACCGGCACAACAAACGTTTTTAATTTCGTTTATCCCCAACCCTGGCGGGTCGAATGCCGTCTTCATCTTGTTGCGATTTGTTGCTTAGTGCTTGTTCTTAAGGTGCACGCAGCCACCTTCAAAGCAGCAGGACGGATTCCATTTGGCTTCAAGGAGCCGCCGCTGCTGGTGTTGTTGCCACCGATTCGTATGCATTAGCATACCCTTTCCCGTAATCGCCCACTTATTCGATTCGATTTTCTGTTTGATTGAACAATTTTTTCACTCCTCGTCTGCCAAGGATCGTCATCTGGTTAAATGGTTTCATTAGAGGGGCCGACACACAAGACCCCTCCCGTCTGTCTCGTCTGCTGCTAGCTGCTGAAAGGAATCCGATCCATTTAGAGATTAATCGCTTAGCACTTTGATTCGGAACGTTGCCTGCGTTTGTGTATCCACTTACAGTTCCGTGTGGTTAATTACGGTCTTAATTGCCTATTGGGTTACAATTAGTCAGTGTCTTGTGTGTGCGCCTGCAAACTTTCAAGTTGTCCAATAAAACCTTCTCCTGATACGGAAGATGCACCTCAGACTGTTGTCAACAAACCAATTTGCCGTAGTTGCGTATAATTCAAAGATAGCTGAGTGGAATAACAAAATTCCCAACTCCGTGCGGACTCTCGGTGACAACAGACTCCAGCTCCATCCACTTAAGCCACTGTCGGCAGCTCCGGCACCTGCAGCACCTCTGGGCAAACAACACGAGGGCAGGTTGACAATGTTCTTACTTTTCGCATTACTTCTGTATTTATGAAATTCCATGCTATTTGGGGGAACAATAGACGCCTGCTGATACCTTACCTGGGTCTGGGCATCCTCGGTGAAATAGTGCTCGCTGGAAGAGCTCCATGCGACCGGAGTGCGACACCGGTTGTGGGGGACGGGCGAACAGAAGGAACTCTAGTGGCCGGATACATATTACACGTTTACAGCGTCATTCTTGGGATATCGGTGGTTGTTGGGTGCGTCGGGTTGTTCATTTTGTGTTTGAGGAGAGCTGGTGTGAAGCATTGAGTCGGAAACAATATTCACTTTCCATCGGAGTGTCACTCGGACAGGGTAATGGGCTGAGTGGATGGAAGGGGGGTGAGAGCGTTGTTGATCGAATGGCCAAACCATTGTAAGGACAAACAAGGATACGCTATCGACCTTTACGGTGCAAACAAATGCGTTTCGAAACAACAAGCAAGGACATTCCACGTTGTCGAGGATATGCACTCGTTTAACGAAATTATTTCTCAGCCAGTGGCTCCAACAGAGTAAAGGTTGCATCCCGAAATTTATTCTGAGCAGCGTTGCCAGATTAAAAAAAATATTGTCATGTTTTTAAGGCCCACAATGGACCACGGATTATTTCTTAATTAACTTTACATTTCTTTGTTATCTGTCTAGGAGCAGAAGTGCACTCTGGGGGAATTGTTGTTGGACGTAGCTCTGGATTGGAGATTTTTCCTGGTTACCCCATTGATATATTTTAACCCTGAGCCGCAAGTTTCTTGAAATTCTTGAAATTACTAAGTTATAAGTTTCTAAACGAGTATAACCCTACGCTTTGAGCATGTAGAGCGCATGGAATATTCTTCTCCAGTCCAAAGACTTTTCAATTCCGAACCACTAGGACAAATTACAGCCACGGACGTGATTGCGCACAAAAGTGGAGAAGAGCCTCAACCAACTTGACGAGAGAAATTGGCGACAGTTAACTAAAGATCGTTTCAGCTGGAGGCTTGATTGGTGAGGACAATGTCCTGTACTGTGACTCCGAAATGTCGAAAAGGTATAGGCTCGTGGTTTTCGAGATCCCGGAATTACTAACCCTTTTAAGAGACGTTTCTTAATGTTCAGCTTCGAAACCAAACAAATGACAGCCTCTCCGTTTAGACAAGAAGGTCACTGAATAAAAGTGTTCAGCCAGCCCAAAATCTAATTTCTTTATAAATCGCTGCGTCGGGTAGTAAGTAAATGCACCGAACTTCCTGAACTAGACATTTTTAAGGCACCTCTTTTTTCGATATGCCGACATCATCCAAAACACTTATTGCCGACGAAAAACTTAATTAAATTAATTACACTTCACCATCCGGAATCGATCATAAGCAGTAGGTTCCATTGACAGACAAAGTCAGGTGTATTAATTTTTGCTGAAGAAGCTAAAATCTGGTCCCTTGTGGGACTCACTTCAATTTATTTATTTTGAATCTTACGAGGTTTTGTATTGCTTTTAACTTACTCTAAAGAAATCCTTTACTTTATTCTCCTCAGTTCGACATCAGTTGCTGAAGAATTTTTCAGTCTTGAGAAACATTCACCAAATCTTTGAGAAGGTTAAGAATTGACCAATCAATCAATCTATCAACTCAAACGACTTTAGCTTATTTTCTCCTCGAGTCTCCCCCTTAATCCAGCCACCTTACAAGTTCAGTTAACCTCCATATCTGATGCCACGTCCAAAACTTCTGCGCCAAATTTAATATTGTCCACCCGCCGCCTACCCCAATGACGGGTGGACCAATGACGTCCTAATCAACACTGACAAGCACATAGAGGGTTATACTGCGATATGTAGATCAATTTAAAATCCATCACACAAACGTAAACATATCCTAAGTGCCTGAGAGAGAGTAGACATCCATGATCAGTTGGGTCAGCAAAGGAGTGAGTCAGATCACGTGTCGATCGACGATGCAAATGGTTATTTAAGATTTTTGTACGTTTCTACATTGATCTAAAAAAGTTTCAAATGTCCTCCACTTATTTCAGTAAATAATAAATAAAAAAAATAAACTATTACCAAATATTTTTGCCTCTTTTTTACCTTTCCTTTGTCAAAACCTGATTATGACCAATAAAAATAGATGGAATTAGAGCACTATCTGTGACTAAGGGACCCCTGACTGAAAGGTTCTTAAATGATACTCAATACAACGGACGGGATAGTTCCTACAATGTGGCTTAAGCAAATTAACAACTGCTTAACACCTACTTTGACGAAATTAGAGAACATTTCTAGGCCAACTTATAGTTCTTGAGCTAGGTCATCAGTTCAAAAAGAGGATGCAGGGTGAATGACTCGAACTCCAACAGCACCGAGTCTTATCGAAACGCCCACGGTCTTTGGCCGATAAGTTTGTTTGGCCAAGGCTTAAATACTGCCTCTAAAATAGTTTCATGATATACTGTCGGATTAATTTTGATGCCACGGTCAATGACCATCGGCGGTTAAAGTATGGTTTTAGCTAAAACCATCACCATCGGCACTGCTGACTTTCTGATGGCAGTCCGATGTTATAGATTTTCCAAGGACCTCTCTGGCAAGTAAGGTAGGTCGGTTTGTTGACTCGAAACAATAACAATTCATCGAAAAAAAACAAATTCGGCAACTCATCATTTTCGTGCAAGCGTAGCAAGGCCTTCGTTCTTTAGCCGCTAACATTTTTCTGTTACTGAGTTAGATCGTGCGCTTTTTAAAACTTAAATTGCTTGAGCCCAAGCTCATTTTTGACCATTTCTGCCAATGTTTCTGTTTTTATGACCACCTCCATGACGTTCTTAACGCTATCAGTATCAAGGTAACGAGATATGCTTCTTTATTTACTCATTGTTGAGATGTGGATCGCTCTAACGATAGCTGCTTAAGGCAAATATAAAAAAATCACACTCATACATTTGAATCGCGGATAAACGTGTTCAACACAGCACAACAGGCGCGAATTGTACTTATAAACAATGAAGTTATCTGTCATGTGTCAACATTTGAGCTCACTGCCATGAACAGTAAGGAAAGTATAGTAGTCTGTAGTTGGTTGCAGTTCGAGCCTGTCATGGTGTACATATCTTCCACCGACGTAAAAGGAAACGAGATCGAATCTTGTTGAAATCTAGTAGGTAAAAAAGAAAGGGAGAGAAAGTATTGAACAACAGATTGTTCACTTGGAAACGTTTCTACTACTATCAACATGTACAAATTTTATTTTATCATTGGCGCCCAACAGCAAACGGTGAAAAAAAATAGCCTAAAAATTAATTCTGGAAGAAATTCATTTGTTTGTTGTAATTCTTCAAAGACTCTGATTTGATGTTGGCAACGACAGCACAAGATAATTTCAATGAAGTGTAACTCTCACCCGCTCACCCCCTCACTCAGCACCCATATCCAGGTGTGAATCCTTGAACCCAACAAGATTTTAATTTCCCCAAATGAGGTGGGGTGCATGAATAAACAAACAGCGGTTGTCCTTTTAGCCCACACCACGCCGGGGACATTCAAAGGACACCCAAGTGCGTACCACAAATGCACTTGTCTACATCCACATAATCAAGTTAAGCGATTTGCATAAATATTTACTGCGAATGCATTGTAATGCGCTTTTGAAGTTGAATTTCTGCTCGAGGACATATCACCATCACCAACCCTTGTAGGTAATCAACCGGCCCGTCCTGGCTCCTCAAATGGCAGCGCACTATTGACAGAGGGGCATGATGCAGTGGTGGTGGTGGTGGTGGTGGTGGTGCAAGTGCATCACCTCCGTCGAACGATAAGCCCGGAGCAAGTAATTATTGTTATCTTGACGACGATGTCACACCATCGTTGCGAGGCGAAACAATACGCACAAACGCACCTCAAGTGCACGTACACGAGCGAACGGCTGTATTTGCAGCAGCAGCAACCGTGTCATTCCAATGCGAACAGGGCCCCGAGCGGGATTTCGTCTTCTTTATCTAGCCGGCATGGGTTGCGCTCGTGTGTGGCATCTGGTATCTGAAAGTTGCATCTCCTTTGGGGAATTTATTACTTTGATGGAGCACACGGGCCACCGGCAGATCCGAATTTTTGTGTTTGTACCCACAACGAGGAGCTGCTCCTTACAGAGTTTTAATTAATTTCAGCGGATTATGCTTCGCCTAATTACACCTGTAAGAGGAAGCGGTGCACCGCGACTAGTGCGGGCGCTCCCACGAATCGGAAACAAACCGGGTTCGCAGCACAGCAGCACCAAGAAGTTACGCATACGCCCCAAGTGACGCCGTCACGACGCGTCATCGTGCCAATGTCTGCGTCTCCTCGTGAGGAAGTTATCTTTGAACCCTTGTTTGAGAAGGCATTGGTGTCGCTTGTCGCTCCTCCGGTCTCCATCGTGCACATCCGGGACTGGGGCTTTAAGGAAGCATTAAACTGTTAAACGAGTTAATTGGGGAACAAGTTTAATGAAATGCGGAGTCACACGGTGCGGATGGATGCGGTGTCTGTGCATCCCCGGCAAACTTTATGCATTCGATCTTGACAATGAATGCTGGGCGATGGCTGCCAGTAGCTGGCAACTGCATGCCGGAGGAGCGATGCCTTGGGGTTTTATGAAAACTGATTTCGTTCGGCGAGAGGGCACGGCTTTATTCGTTCTGCAGGTCGTCGTCGGACGTCGTCACCGTCATGGCGTTACGTGCTGCAATAGAGAAGGGAATGAATTTTCCTGAAGATGATTGAATGTCTTAGGGGTCTCGAATGTCGCCGGGTACGGGTGTATTTTTAATGCGTTCTTCAGCATGGAGCTGCGAACATGCCAACGCGAAATTGAGTGTGGGTCGGGGCAGAGATTGGTGGATGTGCAGCAATTTCGACGGATGCTGGATGCTGATACCAGGGATCAAGTGTGTTAACTTGAAGTTCGTCGTTTGTTTACAGTCGACGTTGTGTTACGTCCGTCCATTAAAACGGAGCTGGGAGGCTACTTAAGCAGCTTTTGTTTTAATAGTGCACGGGAAGGGGTCTGATGTGTAGGGAGGGGATCGCCAGCTTCATGGCAGTTTGTCATAAAATGTTTGGAAAACGACTGGAAGTGGTGACACTATTTACATGCTTAAAGTTTTTTTAATGGATCTGTCTCCTGTGTGTCTTAAGACGAATATCTATCCGCCAACATCGTCGTCTTGCATTGAAAATCTCGTTACGAACAAAAGCAACCCGAACAAAAGCAGTCCTGCTTGCGCTGAAGGCGTCTGGAAAAGAAGATTCAGCCACAAGTTGTACGGGCGTTACAGCGGCATGTATGTACCTAGTTAAGTGTATTCGGATCCAGTGCTTAAGTTGGCAAATTGGATTCCAATTGATTGGGGGAACGTCCGACGTCCTCGTCAAGGTTTGCACACAAGTGGAAAAGGACCTCAATCAAATTGGTGTGCACAACTGGAGCCAGCTGTGGAAAGATCGTGACACCAGGAGAGGCGTGATGGGTGGGGTCCACCTCGGCCTGTAGAACCAAACAAAGGAGAAAAATAATTAGAATTTATATAAGAGCTTTACGTTGGACACAGATTTATGTCCGAGGGTAGGAGGAAATCTTTAGCCACCTGCCTTGATGCGCCTTCAACTAACTGAACCGCTTACCCACTAGGTTGTATTTCTTAACTTAGCTACTCTAAGTGTCACATGAAAGGTTACGTTAGCACCGCAACATTGTACAAGTGTAGGCTATCACACGAGATTAAGAGGCTTAGTCCTTTGAAGGCGCTTTAGATTACTCAAAAATCAGATAAACTCTAGAGTTTGTATGCTCCTGCAGGCAGCGCTTATGTTTGCAAGTGTTTTTCGTAATTTAATCTAGAACTGGTAAAAATTTCAAGATCTCCTGTGGATATCGTAGTACAAAGTCTGTTTAATACTCATGTTGCTTGCTCTTGTACAAGCCCAAAGTTGTTAGCCGCACGTCCAAACAGGTTTTAGCATTCTTTGTATGCACGAAATTTGTTGTCAATACCAGTACATATCTTTGTACTTTTTTTCAAGTTCTGCATGTTTCTTTTAAAGGTGCTCCTTAATCTACTTATGTCTGTCAATATTAGCCCCAAGGATTTCGTTTCATTAACGAAAGGTATTTGGACACGATTTAGGAGGATCGGTAAGCATTTGCCTTCGGTAAGGACACTTCGGCGGGAGTTCGTGTATCTGATCTAGACCGCGTTTTAATTTTGATGTAGACTCTTCTACTGTTTTGGCTGTTACCGAAATGGATGTGTCGTCATCAGCATATGTGCCTAGAACAGTGTGTTCTTCTTGTAGCTCTACTTAGGGAGCTTAAAAAACTGAAATGCCCTTTAGACTTACTAACTTTTTTTCTGAATCTGCAGTCGTTCGTCCTTGTCTCATTTCAGAGGTCCAAGTCCACACTGAACCGTAACCGTAAAGGATATGTATGTTGGCTGAAGACATCCCTTACTCAAATATTATGTGATAAAACAAACTTCAAAGAGTCCACCACTGCGGATATAAACAATATTTCGAATTTAGTTTTCCACGTGAACGTCGGTGTATAGACTATCTTTGAAACAGTGGTCCTATCACACACCCTTCCTGAAACCAATTTGATTAAAAAATTCCACATCGGTGAACATGTCAAAGTCGTTCAGTAAATTGCAAAAAAATTCCTCGCATACCCTGTAACTTACAATCTTAATCGACCGCACTCCGTCCGTTGATGCAATTTCCTGGATTTATTGTCCGAGAAGCGGTGCGCGTTAGATGAAAAATGATTGTCTCAAGATATAATAATTTTCCGTCCTTTAATTTTCCGCAGCACATAATCGAAGATCCAACCACTAGGGGACACAGACCAATGTCCTGTGTTAACGTTGAGTCTGCCTCCCCACTCAGTTTACACTTTCAAACTAAGGTCTAGTCCGGTAAAGCGTCACTTTGGATGTTCCAAGAAAATCCACTGCATAGAGAAAACCGGAAGAAATTGAAAAGATTGTAAAAAAGGGTTGCTGTGCCTTCCTGCGCCATTGTCAGCACTCCGTGGCCGTATCCTGTTGTAGAGGGGAGTAAGTTTTCAGGTTAAGTATTGGCGACTTTCGTCAGTTTCTTCTTTGTCTTCCGCTTTCTTATTTCGTTCGCCGGCAGTTGTTTCCTTGGTGCTTTTTTTTTTGTTCGTCCAATTCGTCGGGTACCGTTATTGCTGTTCATTGTTTTGAAGTCTTTCAAATAATTTTCGAGTTCTAATTTGTCAGGATACACTCTCGCAAGGAGCGCAACTCCTCACTAATGACATAAACAATGCACAAGTGGCATTTGTGGATTTTCCCATTCACCGCACCGCATTCAACGACCACAATGGACACGACAATGGAGTGTGGAATCGTATTTGTGCGGCCGGCCCATTATCTTGGACGGCGAATTGATATTTCCTTGAAGCGAGTTAAATATTGCTTCTCAAAAATTTGGACAGGACACACTCGGTTTTGTTTTGCGATGAGTGAAGGGACAGCAATTAGAAAATAATTTGTGCGATGGTGGATGAGTGGAATGGGCGGCATGAGCGGCGTGCGGTTGGCTTACTAATTATGCTGTGCGGTTGGCTATTAGTGCAGTGACTTGTGAGTTTTTTTTTGTTTTTGTTTTCAGAGGTAATGACCTTGTCTGTCAAAAGGATTTGTCGTGTAGATTAATGATGGAGAGGAGGATGAGTTGAAGCGGTACACGAAGCTGATGAGTGGGCTTAAAGTTGACATTTAATATTCTGATCATCAATTGGTTTCTTAAAATTAACAAAATGACTAAATGAAAGCCCCTTAAAATAACCCATTTGAAGGACAAAAGAAAAACAAATCTTGTTAATGTTCACTGTGAGCATCTCGTAGAAGTCTGCGCCCCTAGTACGACATCAAAATCGTTCTGTAAAGAAGAAAAGGAATTATTGTTCAAGTTATCAACGTTCTCGGTAACAAACTCGAAAACTTACTCAACTGTTGAAACTTTGCCTGAGAGTTGAACCTTTGTCTTGTTACTGGTAAGCTACGTCCATGAGGAGAGCAGGTGGTTCTTGACCAATCAATCAGTCTGGTTTGACGGCATATCCGTATCGACTTACAACATTTTCTTGTTGTAGATGAGATAAGAAACCGGGCAGTCCGGGCAGTTGATGACGCCAGGAACCTTGTTAATTGAGAGCCCCTGAAACGCTTGGCTAACATATAGAGGGTAATGGGAGGAAGCACCACACGCATGTGGAAAGTTGTGTGACACCATCAGAAAGAAACTCTAAGCTTGCCGACAAGTTCAAACATATGACCTAAACATCGCGCACTGGTAGGTCGAAAAGAGTGCGAAATTCAACCTCTTTCGAGTCTTTTTCGTTGCAAGTTTGTGAGAAATTTAGTACCTCAATGGCTATCAAAGCAATTCTTCTCCACAAACCAAAAGTGAGTTGAACTGTTAGTACAAACCAAAGCAAAAGGTTCCTTTAAGCATTTTAATGCTGGCAATCATCACTTGCATGACTATTTCAAAAATTAAATTTAAAAACGGAAACCACGTGCAGCAAAAACAGAATAGTGATTCATCGAGCTTGTGGAAACTCAGTGGATCAAAAAACGTTAATGTATGCATTGAAAAATGGTGAATGCTGGTCAAAACCAAAAATGTAAAAATTTAGTACATGCATAGATAGAGTAGCACGCATCGGACTGGGTTTATCGGATGCATGAAAAAAGGATATATGCAAGAAGAGCACACAAAAAAAATCAAGACAATGCATCAGACATGTGATGTGACATGTGACAACTGCAGCTGCTACAATGTTCAAGAAAATATCAAAATAAGTTAAAAATAAAACTAATCACAAGAGAATTGAATTTGTTTATCGACTTTGTACGATTTCGACGTTAATAAGTTTTGAATTTAAACAAAGTTATTGACACATATTATAACACAAATTATAAAAAAACCCTTCTATAGGAACAGAATAGTTTCGCGACAGAAATTCAAGAATAAATGGAATTCAAGTGGATATTCAGAGCGTTTTAGTTATGGGTACTTTTAAATTTGCGAGGGTTCACATAAGATTGCCTAACTTGACTTGATTCAAACATTCGTTGGAAAACTATTGTCTTACAATTTCAGACTTAGCACACACCACTTCTTGACTGACGCTTGACTGGCATTATAGAGACAATTTCAAGCAAAATTCGTAATCAAACTTAGACATCTTTCTCGCATTCAATTCACATGCAAAACTTCAAGTCAATGACAAATTTACGTAGCAAGGGTATCGTTTGACGAACCACACACGTCCATTAACAGCGACAAGACATAAGTTTCCCGAAATATCGTAAAAATCATACACGAAAGTTTAATAAAGCTTTTCAGATAGCAAACAAAAGCTGAAACTAAAAGTGCACACATTTGAATAATGAACCCACATCGGATGTCCGTCTCATTTGCAGTACTCTGTGCCAACTCCAGAGCACACATTAAGATAACTTTCACCAGCCAGCAACGAGTGCCACACAAAATTCCTCTTATGGAAGCGAAAACATGTTTACACCCGAAAAACCCAAGGAAATCATCCTCCGCATCAATCAATGCACTCCATGTTTAATAAATCAAAGAGCACTGAAAACAACATCCATCCTTGCGACTGCTCTCAGCACGATTCCAAGGACACCCAGCAACGGTTCCGCTTCAATCTAAGAATATTGCCTTGCTCCGGTCTGATTACTGTTTCCACATGATTTGGATTTATTGCTGTTTGAGAAAATGCAACAAACACAGCAGATATCAACTCCGGGGACAAGTGTCAGTGTGGGCAGCAAAAAAGCAGCCCTTGCAAGTACACACTAAAACAAAAGCACGTCGATGTCGCTGCGCTGTTGGAGACGCTGCGCGTAAGCTGCTGTGCCAACGGCAAAAAAAAAAAACCCACACACTCCCTGCCCAAGTGAATAGTAAAAATCAGAGTCCGGACCCGCTCGAACACACAATCTCGTGCACAGCGTCAGCAAGTTTACTGCGACTCTTGTGCGAGGAAAATTTAATACAAGACCCACCCAGGAATGTCGGACGACAGGAGTCAGGGGGCCGCATGCTTTTATCAGGCCGCGAAGGAGCAGGGGGCTGCAGCACCCCTTGTGGGGAGAGCGTGTGTAAAAATATCGGGAAATGCATAAATTTTTATGGATTGGATTACGACGGCGTAAAAGCGAATAAATTTTCTTTGAGCACATCCTCTGGCAGCCGGCAGGCCGGCCGGGCGACGAGATGAATGCGCTCTAAACCTTACACAACTGCAGTTGACCAGTCGTGGCGGGGCGGTTTACAGGAATCGCGAACACACAAGCAACCGGAATCGGGACAGCGGCTTGCAATTTATAACAATTTGTCGTCTATTATGGGTTGACGGGCGCTAGCCGACGGTGCCGGCAGGGACCGGAATATAAGCATGGCGAGGTCATAATCCCGGTGATGCTGGTAATAGGTGTGGAGCGGTGGTAGTTTAGGAAGACCGAAAAAAACGCAAAGGACAGGAAACTTCATTCACCGAGGCAGACCGTTTAATTCTTTTTGGCGGTTTCCCCAGTTCTCCCGCCATCGAGCGGCGACTATTTCATGAACGCGGGGATATTTTTAAAGGGATTAGCGCGGGAATTGTGTATATATTTAGGAGAGCAGCAAAAAAATGATCCAATTGGCGGTTGTATGGCGCTTAAAATGTGACCGTCGAGTGATAACGGGGTTAGAGATAGATGACAGATTTTTTGTGTTCCATCTTGAATTCGTTGAACGTTCATGGGATGCAGGGTGCAGTGGGAAAAGTGCTCGATACTCGTCTCCACAGCCGTCGTCTATACCACAACTGGCCGTCCGCTGGTGGTAAAGGTAAAAGTTTTGAAAAATCAGTTAAGAAAATTAAATTGGAAAATTTCCGAGTGTCCTGGGAGAGGATGTCATAACTCGTGTACACGACTTCGAGGATGAAGGATGTACGCCATTGCTGTGTCGCAGATATGTAGTGATTTTTCTCTTTTGACGCCTGGTTGGATTCACTTGAGGTTGTGAGCACTTTTGTTGAGACTTTGGTGAAAAATGTGCTTTTGTTGAGATGATGCTGTGATAGTCTGTAGACGGAACCTCCTGTTGCTTTTCAGGGTGATTTGTGGCCGAAATACGTAGTTTTGCTTAGTACAGTTTTGGAGTGAAAATGGTCCAAGAAGACTTACAGAACAGAATATTTTTTTAGCTAACAACGAGTAGATTTACCATTCGATGTCAAGGCACGCCTTGCGATTGCCAGAGCGCACGAATCTACCTTATAAAAATGAGATGTAGTTGTATTTCCACTTGACCATCAAAGAGGTGGCGGAAACTTCTTTTATCTTCCTACCACCCTCGACAAGGAATTTGTGTGTGTGGCGAGTGTGAGTAGAAAAAAACTTGCAGCCAAGGAGGAATACTAAAAGAAGTTGCAGCGTAAACCAACAGAAGTATAAGAAGAATGCCAGACTTAAAGACGAGAAGAGAAAAAGCATCTGCGCCTTAAGAGGAGCTCTTGCTCATCACTTCCAGCTCAAGGATATCAAACAGTTTATGGAAAGATAGAAAATACAGACTTTTATAAAAAACCAAAATCCATGCCGCAGGCTTAAGGAAAGACCCACAGGCTCCTTGTTGCCCAACCGAAGGGAGTAGTGGATATATTTAAGCAGCAATGTTTAAGATTGCCAGGGAATCAGGAAATTCCAACTCTACTCGTTAAGTAATCCCCCTATCAAGCTTTGAAGAAATCAGCATAGCCATTGAAGGAATAAAGAACAACAAAGCTGGCTGGCTTACTATTGGAGTTCAGGCTAATGAAGATATTCTCGTAGGAAAAATGTCTCCTATCATCTGCAGAAGGAGGATGGAAACATGCCCAACTTGTGGAATACAAGGTTCATATGCAGCATTCGTAAAAAAGACGATCCTACTCTACTACTCTTGTAATAACTACGAGTACTATGACTACAAGATCCTGTCGAGCGTATTACGTAAACGTTTAAGGCCGTTTTCCACCGCACTAATTTACACGCACCAGTGCGGCAGCGGTCACCGGCAGGTCGCTTGTTGACCAGATTTTTGCACCAGCTACTTTGAAATCGATACACAAAAACTCTTTATCGATTTTAAAGTTCAAACATTGCGTTGAGTTATTCAAACGAACCGGTTATTTCGTACTACGCTAACCTCTACCCGATGCACCGTACAGTTCGGCTTACGAACTTCCGAGCCATTTGCAAATTGCACCGGATTTCAGCAAGTAGACGCGATTTCCTCAATTTGGAGAAGATAGTTCGGCATCCTGCTGTTAACACAGAAGGCACTATACTCTATTGTACAAGTCAGTCCAAGTGTGGGGACACGCTGAAGACATTGAACTGTTCATGCGTTCCCTACGTACCCTTGTGGAAGATTTCACGGACTGAAGTATAGGCGAAATAAGCTAGTCTTAAGCCTAATGAGGGTAAGAGGAAATAAAAATAAGAAGTATCAACGGCTGAACTTTTCAGGTAGTAAAGGAGTTTGTCTGACTCGGAGCAAACGCTAACTCCACGAATGACATCCTAGCGCAGATCCGACGTAGAAATGCCCTTGTATCCGAAACAACTGAGTCATGATCTACTCGAAGGACCAAAATTATGTTCTGTAGACCACTTATTTTACCGGTTCTGCGAGACCTGCAGAGCGGATCCTTTTTAACTTAGAAATAAAAGTTCTACGTCGGATGTGCCTACGAGGAAGGAAAATAGAGAAGAAGACATAACCACGAACTCTACGAGCTGTTCCAAGATGTGGTCTTAATTCGAAAGGCAAAAAGTCTTCGACTGCACATGCTTGGTCACATCGACCACATGAACTTCAACGTTCAAGGCAAAGAGAGTCTTCGAACTGGAGCCCTAGTTCAAGAAGAAGAGGAAAACCAAAACTGCATTATTAAGTGCAAGTCATCGCGGATTTAAGACAGCTTGGTATTGATGACTTAAGCAAGCGTGGCCAAGAACGTCAACGATGGATGGGAGGATCCCCATTAACTCGCCGGCTTCATGTCAGTTGTTAAGTTGATTTGAACATTTTGTTGTTTTGATGTGCTTCTTTTCTTCTTCTTAGGATCGTAGGCAACTAACTTCTCCAAACAGTATTGTATCCTGGCAGCTGCTTGCAGCTCTACAATTGATTCCACTTGTGCACGCTATCTCAAGGACGTCCTCCATTCCACTTCGAAGACACTTCGCTACAGGAGCTGAAGTATGCATGAGGTATACATAACCTAGCCAGCTTAAGTTTTCTGTCCAAAGAGAGCACATGCAGTGCATATTCGACAAATCTGTCTTGGATGCGCAATACTGCACACTATCAAGTAGGAGATTAGATTCAGCAAGATTACAGATTTATATCACTTTATACAGACCAGCGAATCACTTACCACTTCTCACAACTATCTCTCACATCTGGCGTGTGCTTCCGTCTACAACCCAAGTCACAGCATCAACAAATTTCCGTCCACGTGTGAACATATCTTCCAGCCACCATTCGATTTCCTGCCAACACTTCACATCGTCATTTCATGCCTTCCCCCCACCCCCGCTGCGGGTGTCCTATCCTTGCACTTAACTTTATCAACCTCAGATAGAGATTGTAATTCGACGTGTTCGAAGTATATTGGCAGCGTAAAGGAATCTTGTTAAAAAGTCGAATTACACCAAGGGCTACGGGGATACATCGGATCAACTCAATTTAATCTGTGCGCGTGTGTGTATGTGTGTGCCGCTTGCGATGCACATTGCAGGTAAATGCTTTCGGTTGACATCGAAATCATATGCTTCGTCCTCATTGATGGGAAACTTTTCTTGTTTCCTCAGTTTCTTCGTCCTTTCTTTTGCGACTTCGCATTGTTCCCTTGATATCCTGCAGTTCGGCAAGGTTGTTCTTTTCGCCTGCATCTCTCAGGTGGAAGCTCTTTCAAGACTTAAGTACTTCGGAACGCGCAGGAAATCAGGAAGAGAGGAAGAGCGTATAAAAGTTGGTGACAACTTTTGCTGTATCCTCACTCGGTGGCTGGGCAATAATTGTGTGATGGGATTGATTTCGGGTTTTCACACACCAAGGTGGGGTCGGGGTTAATGGGACGGAAGTGGAAATGTGCTGATTCCTGGGGTGTTGTGACAATAACTTCTTAATTAACTTGAAGTGAAAAACTGAAGGATTAGTTCAGTTGAGCAACTTCTGGTGGGAATTTTCTTCTAAGAAGTTTTGGGAAAGAGAAAGGTTAGTTACAAAAAAATTCACTTGGATTTTGTTGCAAAAGTTTGATGCTGTTGTTGGACCAACAGATGGGTGATCCTTTCCAAAGGCCCCTGTTTGTTTTCAATGGACAAACGGAGAATGCTGAAATTGTTAAATTCGTTTTATGAGCTCGATCTTGGTTTTGCTTTACTTCGTGCAAATGTATAGGCATAGGACTGTATCTGCAACTTTAAAGATTTTAATTCAAAAGGAAGATTGCGATAACTTCGACTTTCAACGGTGTCTTCTATCGCTGTCTGAAATCAAAAAAATGGCTTGTGTTCGCTTTGAAAAATAAATTCTCTGCAAGACTTAATGCAATTCGTCTTGCAACCCCATCCCTTTAATAACCCGAGATCCACCCATCCACGTCACTGCATCCTTCGACTACTTAACGACATATGCTCACCAAACCGTGATCCCAAAGCGATACCAAAATCCTTTCCAAGCCGCCAAACGCGCCACGCAAGAATGCATCCATAAAATATTCACCTTACACATCACCAGATCCAACAGGATATATTCACCCGAAGACAGAAAAACGAACTAAGCCAATTCCGCCTAATAGCTGTGTACATCCTTACTGCACCCAAAGGAAGCGAATACTTCGTCACTGGCGCACATCTTCACTGCTGATGCTGCTGCTGCTTCGGATGCAGGGTGACGACAGCGCTCACGAGCAAACACGATAAAGTCTCATTTATCTAGTTACCACTCCGATAAAGAGCTCAATTTTCTTTTGAATAATTTATTAGCGCAAGGACAAGCAGGAAAAGAAACCCGAGAAGGACGAGAATAAGACGAACTTACTCCGATCGATGTCACTACTGGCAGCAATTCGGTGCACTTCATCGACCCACATCGTCGCCGTCGAGCGTCAAGGAATCGCTTCCTTTTCATGGCTGCAAAATATTTTCACAGAATTTATTACATTTCCAGGACGAGTGCATTGCTTCATGGACCAGCAGCACTCGTTCTGCTCTGGCTTCACGGGTTCCGTCTCACCTCCAACCCCCATAGTGCACCATCAACGCCGGCATTGTGCACACTAATGTGACGCAGCAGTAGCGCACTGTGCCCCCGTATTGTGTACGTTATCGTGCAAATAGGATCCCTTCGGGAGGACTAACCGGATAGGAGAAAGAAAGAGAGAGACCTTGCCACAGTCGGATTCCAGGTCTAATAAAATTTCGTGTTTACAATTTTATTATGAGCGTGGTGTGTTTGATCCTCCGTCGCCGATGCGCCCCTTGCTTCGGTTCCGCTATCAAAGTTCTTATAAGTAATTGCATTCCATCCCGCCGTGCTCATTGTGCTTATTTTCATTCAACGAATGGCTTCATTAATTTGAAAATTGGAAAATAATGAACACTTACGAGTGTGCGGCTCACTTCGGGGTATTTCTCGAGTGCAACTTTATTACTTTGCGTGTACGCGATAATGGGTCTAGAGCTTCCAAGTGAAAAGCATTTACTTTTGACGAATGCAATTAGGACATCATCTGATAAGGTGGTACTTCGTGGCGAAAGTTTTTTAGTGCAGTAATGAGAGTGGCCAACGGAGGATGGATTGGATGTGAGGTGGACAATTGGAAGGATGTTGACCTTTGAGAAAATTTTTGAAGTGATACATTTCCCAAGACGGAAGCCATTGTATATTTTGGTCCTGTATCGCGGTTGGATAAATAACATTACTACGTCCTTCCTTGAGAGTTAAACTTTTTTGTCAAAGACCGTGAAAGCGTTACAGATAGGATGATTCGCAGTGAGGTTTGATTTTCAGTATTCTTTTTTGACGGATCGTGCGTGAGTTCTATCAAACTGCTTTTTCATTTTGATTCAGTATTGCTTGGCAAGTCATCACAGTGAGAACTTACACCACAATAGCGTCTCAAAATTATTTAGCTGTGTAACGAAAATCAGTGTTCTCTGAGAAATCAGATTCTGCCACTCCTGTCTCAATTTATGTAGATGGTGATGGAGATTTTACCATAGCTCTGTGCGGGGTTGTACCACAACCAGCTACCTCCTCTTCACCTCTTTCACAAGGAGGAGTCGTTGTCATATTAAGACCAGGTCTCAGTTTAGTTCGAACTTAGGGTGATTTGAGGCGTCTTGTATTGCGTTGACTGGAAAACTGATTGACAGTTGACCACAAGTACAACAAGTGCAACTCTCAGAAGTTATCTTCACTTTTTCTATGCTCCCAGATTTGTGGACGAACATTTTGAGCGTGTTCGTGATAGTGACTGGTTTTCCATTTTTCATTGATTGTATTACAACTTCCCCCATTTCTATTGCAAGTTAGGAGTATATGCAGAAAGTTCGAGTCAAAACGTCTAATACGAAATAGAAAAATTAACTTAAACTCCTCCTGGTGCCAAAAGCATAAGACAAGCAGACGACCACTGCTCACATTCAAATGGCAACAAGATGAGAAACATAGTCCAAAGGACAAGCATTCATCAACTAACAACTGCACCAAAACCAGTGCATTAGCACAAATATTTTTCGAAATCCAAAATCCCGGCTTAAAAAGAATGCAACTTTTCTCAATGTCAAACCAGGTGAAACAATGAGTCGGAGACCTTCAGACAGGATATAGAACTCTTCATTCATTGCAAGTTGCCTGACAGCAATATGAGTTCCTCGCCAACTCATACTGCCACCAGCAGACATCATTGCTGGTCCTGTGGGCCGACTTTCGATTTACATTCCAATCATCCAATATCCACACGGTAATCCATAGAAACTCTGAAATTTCAAATTATGTGCTGCCCAGCCAATTGATCAGTACACTCTCACACCATCGACAGACAAAAGAGGTCAAACTGCGACGAAGCTTGGCCACAAAACATCTTCCACCTGCAAGTCAAAGTGGTCATCTCACTTCGACAATCCGACGCCCTAGTGAATGTGTGCTGCCGCCTCGAACAGAAGGACATTCCCATGTCCGTGTAAATTAAAATGCAAAACCCCTTATTACACCACTAAACCAACCAGCACCAGCAAAATAGGCAAACACCAGGACTATCTGCACTTCGCTCTGCCTGTCATCTATGTCACCATCATCATCATCATCATCATCGTCGTCGACATCATCGGCATCGGAGGAGGATATCACAAGGAGCCCAGCGCCTACTAATTGAGTCGACCAAGGTAAAACAAAATTCTCGGTAGTTGAGGTGAAAATTATGGTCCAACACGTTAACCATCACTTCGACGACAATCCCTGCCGAGGCTGCTGCGGCCGGCTGCAGTCCTGGACATGCAACCAATTGGAACCGCATACCTTGGTTTGGTTTTTCATGCAAACAATAAAATGGGAATTGAAACCAACACTCGATTCGTTATCCATGTAGGCGCTGCACATCGACGGGCATGTTTGTGCAGTCTTTTCGGTCATGCCTCAACGCAGAGTGTGTATGTGTGTGTTAGTGTGGGTTTTTGCCGGCGGATTGTCACAAATAGGCGAATACTGGCACTGCCGCCGCCGGCCGGCCCAATGGTCCAGGCCTAGAACTTATTTAGGAATTCAGGTAATGTCGGTCTCATGTAAATTGATTTAATTTGGTTTGTCCTCGTCAGGGACGAAGGCTCTCCGGACGATGGCCATGCCATTCGGTTGGTCCTTGCTCCGGTTTCGGAGTTGTGTTATGAATTATAGAGGTCGGGCCAATTGTGAGGCAGGACGTATGTATGATTGTGGTTGCGGTAAAAATGTCCTTTGTGCATGAAGATTTCTGCCTGCATCCGTTTTTCTCATTTCATCATGCAGCGCAATTTAGGCACATTTTCCTGCCCATGAGGTGGGAGCTGCTTAAAGCATCCCTGCATGCACCACTTTAAGCCACACTTGTCCCTAGGCCGGCACGAAAATCAGTCTCCATCTGTGTGTCGGTGTGAAAAAAAGGATATTCGCCCACTATCACACCGAAAGCGCTGTCAGGATTGAATTGCAAATTTTTTCTCTGAATAAAAACAATCGACAAATTTAATTAGACAGGAGAACAATTCGCGCGTGTACTGCGCTGCAAGCATACGTTGCACCGTGCAGTGCAGTGCAAGCCGCGTCCATCCGTGGGGTGGGAGGTACGGGGATACGCGAAAAAAAATTCCTAAAAAAACCACCGCCTCACTCTCGTGTGTGGGGCGGCATCAATCAGGACCTCTGGCCAGAAACAAAAAGCCGATAACGAAGGACTGGGTTGGGGTTACAATTTACAATAAACCCCTGATCCAATTGTGAATAAATACACACTCGACACCGGGACGATCCGATGGATGGATTCAATGAATGAATGAGAAAATATTGTGTACATTTCGGGGGACAGGATGCGTCTCGGTGCGGTTTACATCGCCATAATTATCAGTTGGTGCGAGGATGACACGCCCCTGTGGCTTGGTGGACACCAGCACCGCCGCGACTGGCGGACGTCGCACTCTGCGTGCCGAGAACTTGATTAAACAATCATGTATGCAAATTAATAATCATGATACGGTGGATTTTTTTGTCGCCTTTTTTATGTTTCTTTGATTTACGTGCAATATTCCGACCGCATGGGAGTGGGCTGGGAATTGCGCCGATAAGTCAACAACTAAATTTTACGACGTCGATAAAAAATACTTTGATTTCACGACGGTGTACATATAATTTGACACTCGTATGTAGATGTGGTTGCGTGTTTTAAAAGAATGCTCAAGGACTATGTGTGATGCGAAAGGATTTTTTTTCATTTACATCAGCGGAAGTTTAATATTAGAAATATGTCGAATATCAACTTGATGACTGGCCTTGACAACGTTACCTCAAGATACACACCTAAATATGCAAAGCAGTCCACACACGCGACACTTATGGCGACACTTGTGTCGGGGTAACCTTATGTGTCCTGTTAATGGGCTAGTTTGCACACCAATTTCTCTTTGTCGCATACCATGTGAGCTGAAAGACTTTTCATATTGCCAAATTTGACATCATTGTTTCCAGTTGCCGTCGCAATATCATTTTCTAAGAGAACACATGTGCATGGAAGGCAAATTTTCATTCATTTTTTGCTTTTATTTGCTAGAGTTATTACTATCACCCTGTAGGAATGGGGTTCTAAAAACAAAATTTATCTCTTCAATGCAACATTCTTCAGGTGAAGGCAAAACACCCGAATGTCCTTCAGAAATTGAAAATAATACAAATTTGTCTCGGCACTCCCATTAAGTACCGATGCATACATAGAATCCACCGACTTATGTGCGTTTTGTGGATCAAAAACTTGACAGCACATAAGGCCTTATGAGAGGGATGATGATGCAATCTGAAATCCGGGAGTTGAATGTTTCTATAGGATGATTGCTAATATTTTATTTTTCGTATTATTATTCTATGAAAGAAGCCGTGCCTTCTTTTGGCTAAAGAAATATTTTACAACAATTTGTCGTTGTGCCACAAATGTAAGATTATTTTTTTTCTGTTAATTTACAGTCCAATGGAAAAACTCTTTTTTATGGGAGTTTCTTTATTTGTTCATGGTAATTGTTGAATAAATTGCCGCTTCGTTCGTAAATGTGTGGATCGCAACCGTCTCTATGTGGATCGTAGATTTAGTAGAGTAGATTGTTTAATTCGCGGAGAAAGAAACCAAAATCGATATTTGAAAGATAAGTCTAGAGATCTTATGCAATTTTTTTTTCAGCAACAAATTCAACCAGCAGCGCGTTAAGATTGGTAAGGCCTTTTACGAAAATGGGCGTTTAAATCAAAATGCATTTCGTGCAGTTCGTATTTTTTTTTCAGCACATTTTACGTCAGTGTAGTCATTAACAAGCAGAATTGCCGCATTTTGGGAAATGACAATTCAGGAATGATTGCTGAAAGCAAAGTCAAACAACAAATAGTGAATGTTTGATGTGGTCTATAGACTGGTGGCGTCATCGGGCGCTACATCCTCGAAATAGAAGTCGGCAAAGCAGTTACCGTGAATTGTGTTCGCTATCGCAAAATGATAAGGCATATCTTGTGTCCAGAGATTTGATGATATAAACCTAGTATAGACATCACTGCTCCGGCCCGAAAAGTCTTCTGAGCCATTGGAATCAAAGCACGTTGGTTGAGGCCCAGGTCCACCCCGGACTGTAGCACCACAAGAAGAAGAAGAACATCTAGTCATATGTGTTTGCAACAGGATGGTGCCACAATGAAAAAAATTGTTACTTGACCGCCTTGATTATGTGATATGATTCCGTTGGATTGGAGATATTTAAAAATAGAAACATGAAGGTCAATAAGCCAAGAAAAATTCAAGAGCTAAAGGACTTTAACGACTTCAAACCTCAATTATGTCTGAAAGTCATTTCAAATACAAACCATTGGCTAGAGGCTTTCCACCGGGGCCATGGCCAGTAATTCACGCATAATTCTGTCATATTAAGAAATATTAAATTAACTCTCTGAAAACGTTCGTTTTATTTATTTTATTAAACTTTTCCGTCGGAACACCTTTGATATTGTATAATGTTAGAACGTGTTTCAGGCTGCTGAAAACAAGCTAAGGACAAAAGCTTACTTAGGAGGTTAGATTCAGAGGTTGAATGCAATTTGAACTTATGCTAGGTTCCCTGGTAAGGGTATCTAATGTAATGAAAGAGTCAATTAATCACAAAAAGGAGCGGTTCTGTCACTTGGAGTTGTCATATTTAATTATTAAAAACAAGATTATTTAAAGAAGCCATCGAAAAGGCTTACCGTAAATGGAATAAACAGAACAAGCCAGTTATACCCAAAAATCTCTTTATTTCTTCAGTAAGTAGGCCTATAATCAGACTTTCACAATTTTTCCGATGAGACAAAAGATACCATCTAAATAGGCGAAAGTAACGTTAGTCTGATTGTAGGCATAATTTCGGTACACAGCCTGATGGGAGACCTTTTAAGAAGGTAGCGAACGCCATACAATATCTAGACGAAAATGAGGAGTAATCTGTCCTTCACTACCTGCCAGTCTCTTGCAGATGTTAAAGCAACTACGATCGAAACTACTTCTACGACAACTTATATGAAGAGGCATCACCCTACACAAGATTACGAAGTTTAGATCAAGAAATTTAGATAAACAAACTAGTTTAACCTGTTTGAAGAAAATGTATTTAAAAACACCAAAAGGATGAGGTTACAGAATGAAACAGAAGCAGAATGTTTTTGTCTTCATTGGAGTACAGGTTTTTTTGGTTTCTGCACTGTTTTTTCGACTTTTCTGTTGCGATTGTAGCTTTCCCACGTCAAACCGTTTTGGCCTATCTCGACTCCGTTGCTCTCTCGATATCCGGGTTCTTACCTCGGCTACAACAAGGTCATGATCTGAGTCAGTGTTGGCGCCTCGGAATGTTCGGACATCGAGAATATGGGAGGTGTCTGACGTCGATCGCAACGTGATCAATCTGGTTGACGGTTAATTGATCAAGGGATCGCCGGGTTACTTTATGGATGTTGAGATGTGGGAACCGCGTACTACTCGCAGAGAGGTTCCGCCCCGCGGTGAAGCCAAACAGTCTGAGTCCGTTTCCGGGGGTGGTATCGTGCAGACTGTGTTTTCCGATGACGCCAGCAAAGATGTCCTCTTTTTCCAGCTGAGCATTGAAATCTTCTAAAACGATCTTGGTGTCATAGCTGAGTCATCGATCGTATGTTCTTTCTAGGAGTTCATAGAACTCATCCTTGCTGTTGTCATCCTTCTCCTTTGTCGGGGCGAGAGCGCAAATCAGGCTGATGTTACCGAATTTAGCCTTAATGCGGATTGTCATGAGGCATTCGCTTACGGGTCCGTAGCTCAAGACTTTTTGCCTAGGTCTGCCTCGAACAACAAATCTGCATCCGAAGCAGTCGCTGTAGTAGATGTTTACATTCAGAAACCTAAAATATTTGACAGCTTTCCCCTGAATTTCTAAAAAGGCGAATAGCATGAAATTACTCTCGGTGATTAATTTTGCTTTAACGATTAACGGTGTTAGAATATTTTCAATGGGAAATGCGTTAGTTCCTCCACTCAACTAGCTGTTGCTGAAGTTATAGAAAAAATCTGAATTTCGAGACTCATATAAGTCGATAAAAAGTTTCCCCTTCAAGTCTCTTTTAAAAATATTAAATGAAAAAAAAAAAAATACCTCGAAGAAGGGACCAGTTTCTGTGTGTTTTTGACATCGGCAGCGTGGAAAAGATGTGTTTTCAACAGGCCGTACCAAATGTCGTATGTCAATCAACATACAAATTTTAGCGCGTGCACCAATTATGAACACAGCCGTTGAAACAAGAGTCTCTCGATAAAATTGAAGTCTTAAGTTATTATAATACTTTCCATTCAGCGTTCATCACGACCCCGAATCGGGCTTCATTTAAACCGAACAAACAGTTTCGCGCGCTTAAGCGTGCAAAAAAACAAATACCGTTTGCTGTTGGCTGTCAAACAAGGCTGGGAAAAGTAAACAAAATCGTGTAACAATGCATTGAAGTCTATTTTCAAAAGGAATTCTGAAGTAATCCTTGACCATGAGTGTCATCAAACGTTAATCGAACGACGGCTCGCGTAATTACACCGTTAAATTCAAAATTCAAGATTGAAAATCAAAATCAAATGGTTCACCCTTTGATAGTCAGAATGTCTAGACTCAACCCCCTCAGGGGCAAGGAATCTTGAGGGCAATTTATCGTGGAAAACCGATTAACATACGGCACTCGAATGCGAACATATTGACACTCTTTGCGGACACGTCCTTACGGTCCTTTCATGTCGTCTTTGTCTGGTCACAATTGAAACTGAAATATATTCGCATGCGATTTCTGGCCTTTGGTTAAAAATACATCAAAAGAATGTTTAGCTTATGTTTCCATTCAGGATGATGCGCCAGAAGGGTGGGGGGAGGGGAAGTGCAGTATCCTTGAACGGGGCATGTTCTTTCGGTCCGCAATCTAAAATTAATAAAAGTCCTGCAATAGCAAGAGGGAAAATGATGCATGGAGTGTACATTCAATTTGGGAACCTAAGCGGAGACGGCTACTTTCAAATTTGACGGGTCTTGGTCGGCCGCCGAATAAAAGGAAGTGTCCTTTGTACACCACCGAACCATACGTACAAAGTGTGTGTGTTTTTTTTTTTAATTTTAATTGGCTGCCCATGGACATCATGAATTATGTGCGGACGTTGCGGATACGGTGTATAAGTGATTATCCTCCTCGCTTGCATATAGTCGGATGGATCCTTTTTTGCGGGACTTTTGTGCGGTTTTTTGACAAACTATCAGAGGGGCCTTGGGACTGTGGCTTGCCCACCATTCGAGACCGATGCATTAATTTCGCAAAACTTTTAGGAATCGCAGTCGCATTAAGTTATTGGCTGTGCCTCTGTGTCTCCCTCTCTCGAATAACGAATGATATCCTCCAGGATTGGTGGGGGACCAGTGCCGTGGTCGTGTAGGGGGGAATTGTGACTCCTTCTCGGATTCGCATTCGGTATTGGTTTTGTGTAAACAGATGTGAGAGTGGGGCTTACGATTATTCACAAGCGGGAGCAGGAGTAGCGAAATGGTTTCATCGTGACATACGATCTCGGTGCACCCTGCATCGGTTGGGTGGGCATTTTGGTCTGTTTGCTCACTCGCTCAGGAGACTGAAGTATATCCGGTTAAGCAGCAGTTTCGGGATATTTGTCATGAGTCCTTTAGGGAGGACTTGCGATGGACGTGTGTGTGCAGCCAAAGTGGAATGATTAAGCTTCCAAGCAAATTACCGAGGTAAGTCCAGTGAAAGGAGATGAGTTTTGATACAAAATAGCATTTGGACTCGTTGGCGCACTAGACACCGTTTAAAGATCTTAAAAAGATTTTCCAAAAAATCCATGCAATCTAGACGAAGACCTACTCCGTTCATCGATACAAAACTGTTGTCATTATTCTCACACCATTACAAGCAGACCGTACTCTCTTCCGCAACAACAAATTACCGCTCTCCCAATATCGATTATCACGTCAATTAATTTTCCCCTAATTTCTCACCTATTTCCCACGTCCAACATATAATGGTACTTCATAAGTTCAGTCGGGATCAGTTTAGCTTCCATTTATCCACTTTACACTCCCCACCGCCCATCCAGAGGAAAACTTACAATTTGTCTTCCAGGATATCCAGCGCACGGAGTCCAGTCGAACCGCGGCACGGCGCCTGCTGCACAACACTTTATAAAAGTAAACCAAAAACTTTTCCACATCAATACGGTTCGCGCGATAGCTTCTAGCACGTCCCGACGCAGCACGATACACATCCTTGCCGTCAGATATTTATGGCAGCTATTCCCAGATAAATAATGCACGAAACATTTCTATCTGCGAAAAATCCTCCGAACCCGCTGCACATCACCAGCAGGAGGAGTCGTTGAAAAATCATGCAGGACTTCAAGCTGCTCCCGCTCCGCAGCCGCTGCCATCGTCGTCGTTGTCGTCGTCGGTGGCGCATCCAAGTCATATTTTGATAAATTGGTCGTTTAGCACAGATGATACAGCACCACCGGGCACTTCAGCATCTCCTGCCTCAGCCCCCTCCGCAGGAGAAGACGTAAATTTTTCGAGCAAATTGTCTAAAAGGATATCCCCTATCAATAACGTCGCATCGGAAATGCACAGCAAGTAATTTGCCAAACGCGCTTAACAGCTTCCGGCGGCAATTGCCACTCATATCGGTCGCGTATTTAAAAATTCCAGGCGCCACCGGTCTTAATGTGCCCGCATATGGATTCGTGGATTGCATAGTGCAGAGCCTTTATTGCACAGGCATGACAATAACTGACGCACGGCGTAAACAGACCGAAAATATCGAATAAAAGTGAGAACTATCGCAAGGATTAAAATTTCGGATCCAAATGATGAGAAAGAAACGTCTCTCGCATGTCCTTGTTTATGGAATGTACTCTCGACATAAATGCATCCCAGTCGCCGTTGCTTGGCGAGCGCCTACTGGGCGGTGGGTGCTATGGGGATGGAGGGTTGGGAGTTGTCGGTGTTCTAAGGAGTCGTTTGTGCAGGTTTTACAATCGGTTTAAGTGCAGCTGCAGGATTACATGAGGATTGGGAATTCTGCTCAAAGGGGACGTTTGTCTCGAAGAAGTGTAGTGTTGTCCAAGCATTTGCCGTTTGTGTACGCAAAACGAAGATTACACGTCCATTTGAAGGAAGGACATGGACCTGGAGGCTGGTCATCAATCTTAGTTTTATGCTGGCGATGAGACGGACTGGCTGGTGTTTGCTCGTCTTGTTCGAACGAAACGCGATGCTTGTGAGAATAGTTTTCTCTAAGGATAAGGAGTTTTGTGTTTGTCTTCGGACTGGAGACACTCTTAGGGGATGACTTGGATGTGTTTCTTCGACATTTAATTCGTTGCTGTCTTTGTGCAGTTCCGGAACTTGAAGTGTCATCAAACTTCAATCAAAGTGTTAGATGTAGAGGGAGAGGTAGATTTTCATCGTTTTTCTTGTGAAAAGGAAATCACCCATCAGCCCTCTGCTTGATTGGGAAGAAAGGGATTTCATTTATTTCCCAAATTGAATTCATTTTGGTTTTTTTATTACAATTAGTGAATAAGTTCAAAACTAAATTTTCTACATTTTGAAAGTAAAATCTTAAGTCTGTGTTGCAGTTTTTTGGAGCACATTTTCACCTGAAGTGTTCACCTATTGATACGTTAAAACATGAAAACGTTAAGTGCCAAGTTACATACGTTGCTGCCATCGGTCTTGTTTTTGAACATTTTGGAAAATGTTTGATGTGTGATCGGCGGTGTGAATTTATTCTTTAGTTGTCTTCTTCTTCGGCAGTTTTCAACATGTCCACCTTTGGAGCCAAAAATGGAATTGAGACGGCAGAAGTAAGCATCGAACGCTGCACGCAGTTGGGTCTGCATTATTTTGGCCCTTTCGCGGCGAAGTGTTTGCTTGCGGTGGTCAAAATGTTACTTCAGTACCAACCACCACTTTGGAAACAACCTAGATAGAGAAATCCAAGCGATTTGCATCCGGGGAACTTGCAGTCCATTGTGTCGAAGAAATGAATTGATCATTTTCAATTTTTGAGACGGAACCGAGTCTTGTTGATTTGTCCACAATGTCCAACCGAAATGTTTGTTTTCCCAAGGCTTCAGTTCTGCGTCTAAGATAGTTTTACGGTATACGATGAAAGACATCTCTGAAAAGTCAATTTGGTAATTTTGTTCGTTGACATATTGCTCAATAACAAATGACGACCCAGCGGTTTGGCAACTGACAACTTTCGTACAAGCGTAGCAACCAACTCCGTTGCTTTTTCGACTCTTACTTTTTGCTATTGCGGTGTAAGATCGTGTACCTTTTGAAACTTAAACGGTTGGAGCCCAAGCTCATTTTCTAAGCTCACGAGCCATTTTTCTTCGACTTCGACGAGGATTTCGGTCCCTTCGAGACTTCGCATACCGAACCATTTTCGTCCGATGTTGCTGTTTTCTTATGACGAACTTCGTGGCTGTTATCTTTGAGCTATGGCTTGAGACACAAATGATATATGAACTTATGCTGGAGGGTATTAGAAAATGAAACCATTACCTGTCATATGGCAACATTTGAGCTCACTGTCGTGACCGGTTTCAAAATTATAGCAGTCTGAATTTTACTGCAGCTCGAGTGTGTATATTAAATATTAATGTGATTTTACACCAAATGCAATAAGCACTTTGAAGAAATTTAATTCTTACATTCTACTCTCACAGGTTCTGGTCCTAGGTGACTTCATCGTTAGGTTTGATTTGGAATGTAAGATAGGACACGTTCGCTCGACAGGTCCAATTTTGAGCGATTTGTTCGAGTAAAACGACTGAATCGGTTGAATAACATGATGAAAGTTTCAGTCCTATAAACAGAAAAATAAACTTTATCAATTTAATGGTCTAGGTTTACGTGCAAAGGGTCGCATGGCTTTGACCTGTTATCATAATAATTTTGTGGTCTTGTGAGTTGCTGCTGAGTTACAATAGTAAAAATAAAAATCTCTCATTAAAAATACAATTGATTGAATAGCGCTGCAGCCCACAAGAGTGGAGCCTATGTTTCTTAGCATATACTTGTGTTTTGAGTGTACACACTCACTTGCCTTCAATTCGGCAGCCGTGTCTTTTACAGGGAGAGCAAAAGTAAGAAAAGAAAAAGTCACCTCTTCCCTTTTCACGAAATGATTGCTATGGCGTCATTAAATGTTTACCACTCGCCAAGTTGAATTGGTAAAGTCTACGTTGGGCACAAAAATTACGTCGGATTTGCAAAAATTGTCCGATTTGCAAAAAGGTCCCAACGCAGAGTACCCCTTCCTAAAATTTCGATCACTCACGATGTCTAAGAAACAAATATTTTCACGATGGTCAAAAAATGGCAAACAGCGATTGAAGCTAATAAACTAAATAAGTGCCAAATTGCGTTGCACTAGAATCTACACGTGGCGAGGGCCTAGCTTCTCCAGCAAACACTGGTGTCACTAGTAGAGGGGACCTACGTCTTATTTCTGACTTCGGCGAAATCTGAAAAGCTCATCATAGGGAAAGTACCGTTTGGAAAGTACATTTGGCGTGTAAGTAGGCGCATTTACTAGACTTCAGCGCGGTCATACAAGTGCGTTTAAAGAACAACATATATTGACCGTTTAGGAGAAGGTTTTAATCCAAATAATAAAAAAAAACTGTCGAAGTCGCTTGATAGGTTCGCCGACACAAGATAATGAGAAACGTAAGAAAATTCAATTCAACCAACCATTGCAGACAAAGTTGTCCGTTAAAGAGGATCTTCCACTTTAGATTAATGCTCGCTTAGTGGGCGTCCACTGTACTTTGAAATTAATTATGGGAACAGTAAATTTTTTGAAAACTCAGTTCATCGTTAATTGATTGCAACCAATTTATCGTAAATTGATAAGTGCTTGTTCTTATTGAATATTTAAAACATTGTTTGCCCTTAATAGCGTGTACGCCAAACTTTTCTGTGCACCCGGTGTCCAAATACGTTGTTTAACAGTGAAAGGAGCGTATTCTTTCTTCTCCCATAGCCAAAGGCTTCGAATTAAATCTGCAAACTTTTTAAATCCTAAATGTAGAACAACGGTCACTCTGATGTAGAACAGCAACCACTCTCGCCAAAGAAAACTGCGCACCACACTTCAACAACTGTGCTACACGAGGTATCCTTAAACCTATAAAATATATCCAAAGTATTTGCGAAAAAATATCCGCCCCCTCCCTCACACAGAACCAAAACTTTAGTTGCATACAATTTCCTCGAAGCTCCCTCCAGCGGTAGGATTGAAGAATACCGAAAGCAACTTTCAACAGCAACGCCACAAAAGGATACCACTTTAAATATTAAAAAGTAATAATTTGTCTAAGATAAATACCGAAACTAATTTTCCATTCAGATTAGTCGTACACCCACAGCTGCCGTGGATCGAGTTGCCTTTACTTCGGCGAGAGCAGGCGGGAGCGTCTTACAAAAGAAACAATCCTTGAGACGTCTAAATTCAAAGGAGTATTTCGAATTACTAAAATTGTATCCATCCTGACAAAGGCACGAACCATAATTTCTTTTCGTCCCGTCCCGGCGCACGGCTCGCCGCTGCCGTAAGCCCGGTAGCACATCTTTAAAACTGTAAGATATGCAATTATTTCGGAAGTTTTTCTTATAAATATTCCAACTGCACACACACAGCGGGAGCAAGAGGTTGGTCCTTGGCACGTCAGCCATCTGGAGGCAGCTCCGCACCGACTCCGTCCCGCCACCATCGCCCACAGGGCGCACAGAAGAGGCGCCACCTAATCCCGAAAAATTATAACGATGCACATCGCCGGCGCACACTGCAAAAGCGTCCGGGAAGTCATTACTATGCAAACAATAAAATTACCTCTCATTGTGTTGGCAGCCAGAAAATGTGAGACTAACTGGCGAAACGAAATTTATGACGAGCATTTTGGCGCGCGAAGCGGTGCCACCTTCTCTCGAGTGACGGCACTACGGGTAGTTTATCCGCAGCGCCACTTGCCGAAGTTGCAACTCCGTCAAAAGGTGCTCTGGGTTAGGCAATGTGACTGGTGTGGTAGGGGGGAGGGTGGGACTCGTATTATTTCAAATCGCATTTTAAATATTCAAGACCCGATTTCCGCTCTAACGCATGTCCTGGGGAGTGACGGGAAATGGCTGTGCATGTAGTCCGGGATTTGGTTGTGCAAACATCTTCCTTTATGTTTCATGGAATTATTCGTTTCTTGGGCAAACTGTTGCAAGTTTCCTGAGAGCTGTTGGGGTGGATTGTTGGCCTGCTGTGCGGAATGTTCGGCAGAAGTTCTTGTCGGCAGCTGGTGGCGATATGTGCGGAATTTTCTTTGTAATACAGCACTGAGAATGGTTTTGGTCTTCAAACTTTGACTGTGGTCTCGCACTTAATGGGATGATTTACAAATGGATGGCTTTAGGTTTCTGTCAGGTATCGATGACTGACATGATTTTGGTGATAGTGGGACTCGAAGTTGCAGCACCAGGACCATACGCAAAAGTTGTCAGCTAGGTTTTTCCCCATTTTTGAGGGTTGATAATTATTTTTTTTGACCATTCACCCTTTGGACCTCTTCTCTTCTTAAAGCTACTCGTATTAAGTTTCATGCAACAAAAAGTCTAGAACACCTAATGTGTTCATCCATCCATCCATCTGTGTTCATTGCATGAGAAAAACATTGGAGCACAAGGTCTTAATACTACGGATGAAGCAGCGCGTATAAGACAAATCGTTCCTGAATGATCTGATAGATCCGATAGATCCTTATCTTATCTAGATTCAAATTTCACACTGTCCTGCTCCATGGCGCAGAAACCTGTACGGCCTTTACAGCGACAAAGGTCTAGCCGGGCGTCTACGACGTCATCACTTTTTTCGCCTAAGAAGTCTTCAACTCCGAAGCAGTTGCACAAAGCAATAGAGGACGCCCATGAACCTGATAGCGCACACAAGTCGAGAAGTCAAAAAGGAGCTCAACCGACTTGGAGAGCGAAATTGGAGATAGATTAGTAACATCGTGCCAACTGGAGTGTCTTCTTGGTTGACCCTCGGACTGTGGAGCCATTTAAAGAAGAAGACTTGATCCATGGGGAAGACGTTGGGTATTGGTCTTTGGGAGGCGCAGATCGACACCAACCATTTAGTCCTTGTATTCAAGGCGGGATATGGCAGCGTATTCGATGGCACGTCGAGTTTTAGCATTCCTACAAAACTCATCAGTGTGTATAAAATGATGAAGAAGAACTCTTGGTGATCCGTCAAGGTCTGTGATGAATTCGCTGAGATGGTAGAAACGTTCAAGGCGACGCACGCTGATGTGACATTCTTTAGAAAATCATAAGAAACTCACAAGTCAATGCAAAGGACCGCCCAAAAATCCGTTAAGCATATGTCTTACGCATATGATAAGGTGAGTCATTTTCAGGTCCTTGCTTTGATTAAAATTAAAGCGGCTAAAAGCGGCAGTAAACGAGGTAAAAGGCAGTCATCGAGGAAAGACGCCCAACATCGAAAATGAAGCGTGGAAATCCTCCTGCCAATCTCTGTTCCGCTAGGCTCAAAAAACAATAGGGCTACGGAGTCTTGTACTCAAAAACTAATATGGCTCTGTAGAAAGCATTCATCATATCTGTCTTGCTTTTTAGAACAGAAAGGTGGACATTATTTAAGGCGGACGAGGATATACCTGGAATCTTCGTGAAACTGTGCGATTTTCAGTCTTGTTTGTCGTTGATGGCAGCTGAATGAAAAGTTCAACGAAGAACTCTAGAGCCCTCTAGGCCTAATCTATGGATATAATGCTTAGGATGCTTAGGCCGAGTAGATATTATTCGTATGAGCAACAAAGCTCTAGTCCTAAGAGTCTTCGAATCCGAGCCATTGGAGACATCGCAACAAAGGACGTCCTTGTTTAAGATGCAAACATATAGAAGGGGAAAATAACATCAACCAACTTGGTTTGTTAAACTGGAGGGAGACCGTTCTAGCTGGAGAGACTTATGCTGATGTAAATGTCCACCCCGGATTAGAGCTCCAACCAAACAGAAGAAGAACCACATCGGCATTTGGAATCTGCCACAACAAACTCCCTACAAAATTTTACTGTTTGAAGCGTGGCCCTAATTTCGAGGGATATATCCCTATGCATAATTAGCTGCAGTTAGTTAGGTTACAACAACACGTAAAATGTCAGTACACCCAACTGTTCAATGCAAACTTTTACATTTTTTTCAAGGGTTGGGTTCTTGACTTTAAAACTCTCGTGAACACCTATCTGGAATTGAGTGAAATTCAGTCGAGCGATATGTGGATAGGGATATAGGATATTTTAAAATTGCCCGCCTAAAACTAAATCAAGTCACATTTGCCTCTGTGCTGTTAAAACACCCTTCCTAAGCAAACCGTAAAACACCAAAATTCAGTTGAATCTATTTCCTAAAACCCAACACACGATCCGTGCACTGTTCTCTCGGCGGCAAATACTCTGCGTGTGTGAATTGTTTTCTTTTCTCTTTTAGTTAAGGTGAAAATTAATTGCAGCGTAACACACGGGAAACCCTGGTAACGGTGGTAACCTAAAATTTATGATGGCAACATTTCAAATTTACGAGATTCACGCACATTTTTGTATCCACCTTCGGAGCGCCGCGATTTATTTATGCTCCCCGGTGACCATTTAAATTGCTCAGTCGACAGGCCAGCGAATTTGTTAAAATAATAACGGGTGTGTGTGCGTGTGTGTGAGGGAGCAGTGCACGGTGCAGCTGTCTTGCCCGGCTATAAGTTTGCAAATAGCAATTAAGGGATATGAAAATTAGCAATAAAGGGACCCCATCCTCGCCAGCCCACCGTAGCTGGTGATGATGTGTGTATCGCGAGGCTTTGAACTTAACCGGAAACGGGGTGCGAATGGAATTGTAAATTGCGCCTAAGTTTGGTCGCGATGCAGACGTCCCGCAGGTGCATTCGAAAATTTGAAATTCGCGCACAAGGGCAGTAAATAACTGGCGGATGACCTTTTTCCGTTGAACTTTCGACAACAATTGTCAAGTGCAGCGTGCAGGGGATGACAGTTTGGACAGTAGAGGGTGTGGTGTGAACATGACTCAGATAGAAGGACGTGCTCTCTCCACAATGAGGACGTCAGCGTCACTATGAAATACGATTTACCAGTCCAAACGAGGCTATCCCATGTCGGCATAGGGTCCATTCATCATGTAAACAGCGTGAAGTAACAGGAAGAAAAAGCAAACAAACAGCATCCTTGACCATCCACCACTTGACAAGCCTGTGCGGTCGGCCGACACCAGCCACGAGCTTGGGACTTGTATCGCCCACAATACACGAGGACGCGTTTTTTTTTTTGCGACTAAAAGCCGTGACATGGACTGTCGTCGGATAGAGAGAGACGATTCCTTTTTTTTTCCTCACTTCCGTCGGTGTCTGTGGTGGTCCCTTGTGTGAAAGTTAATGTGGCATGTAAACGATGCCTCCACACGGCACTTACACTGTCGTCTATGCGCGCTCGTTGGTCTCTGTCATTTGTGCCACCACGCTAAGTGCCGCCATGAATAGGGATTAAGTTAATCAGGATGCAATTTTCATGGAGACATTTTATTCTTGGTTTATTTTCCCTGTTCGCGCGGGACATGCAGTCAGGACATGACTAGCAGCAGGTCTATCATGCCTCGGTGACAGGGCACAAGAGCGGCGAAGCGTCCTTATATCCGTTCACCACTTCCTGACGGATTTTAACACGGTTATGAAATTTTAACTGGCACTCCTGTGAAGTCTTGTGTCACCTAGACGGGAAATGTCCTTTCATGGCTCTATCGACGGAGGATGTGACAGGATTTAAGTTTATGTGAAAGTAAACATTTGCTTTTCAGCTGTTGGACACGATGTTCTAGTGGGGACTACATGTGTCCGGAATCTCATTTGGATGTAGTGCTATCCTGCTGCATTCAAAGTACGCGTGACAGGTCAATCAGCAACGGTGGCTGCATAGGGGGAAGCGGGTGAAATAATCCGCTAAGTCAATTTTTCATGAATTAGCGAGAAAGTTGGATTTGTTAATCACGAAGTGGAGCTAGTCTTGGTGAGGTTTGTGCGCTTTGTTAATGAAGGATATAATGCCCTGCCTTCACATCCGAGCCTCCTGGTTTGAGAAGGAGAGGAAGGCCGGATCTGCATTATAAGGTGAAAGTCATCGCGGACGTAAGACAGCTTGGTATTGATGACTGGAAGCACGCTGCGAACGAATGTTAACGATAGAAGGCAGCGATGTCTCCATTGGTCGCCGGCCTGATAAGATTTATTGATGCAGGACGAATGAATATTTTTGCCCCCAACACTCATGCAGCTGGATGTCCCTGGGTCCGAAAAACAACAGGTACATCCAATTTCAAGAGCTGCGCTTGACTTAGACTGCCGAAAAGCTCGGTTTGTGACACAAATTCAGATGCCCATGTCATGAGCGAACATTGCACTCGCTAGTCAAATCTGCCGCACTCCTCATTGTCCCTCGATGTCGGTAGGTTCTGTCGGATTAATTTTCACCAAAAACTACAAAGGATAATGCCATCATACCCACACACACGCGAAAATACAATTTGAGACGACTACATTTTAGGAGTAAGAAACTCAACGTCATCATCACCAACACCACCACCACCATCACTGTCAGCCAAAGGATCATAATTGTTCCGGCAAATTGCTAATTAAGCCGATAAGGATACCTCGTCCAAAGTTAATTTGATTAACTACCATCACGGCGACGAGGACCAGAGCACGCGAAATAAACGACGAAAAGCTTCGTAAGGAGCTCCACTGCTCCATTGCTTCGTTTGCTTTTGTTTTGCGTCACGATGGGAGCACACTAAAATTGAATGCAAATTGAAAAACTTAAATTCTTTCACAAACGGACAACTTTTCGGGGGAATTAAGGTCTGGGCCAGTTTCTGCGCTCGAACAACTCTCATTCAAAGGCCGGGGCAATGTGCGATAATTGCAGCTGCAGAAACTTTGTCTGATCTCGTCAGAGGACCACCATCTCCTACCTAGTCGAGTCTTGTAGAAATTAATGCAGCTCCTGCAACAAGGGCCTAATTTAATATGCGAATCCTTGTCCACTACACACGCACGAAGTGCTCGCCCGGAATCAGGGTGCGAGAACGACAACGACGACGATGACGACGACCACGACCACGACCACGACCAACGACAACGTTTCCTGTAATCACATTAGAGAGTAACCGTCACAATGTTCTCAATATTAATCTCGGTAGCCCCTTTGTTTGTGGCCAACAGCGCGTCGGGAATTAGGCATGTCCGTGGTGTGCGTGCAGTGCTGCAATCTCTGCGATAATCTGGACGGACCGAAGCTGGACCGGTCTCCGTCTCCGGTGTGTGCAGCGATCGTGCGGTTGTGAAAATTTTATCGCCGCCATTAAGGGGATACCTTGCGGCCTAATAAGTGCTCATTTGTAAAACGATTGCTCCACTAATCTGTAAATTATCGCCAATTAGATGTGCGGCCTCGACAATGGGGTGAGTGGATCCAGTGTCCTCACCTATGCGGCCCAGTAAAATTGATGGACTGCTTAGATTGCGCGAGTGTAATGAATCATTTCGGTGTATTGCCTAATTGAGGGAAAACTCGATTAATCATGTGCCGGACTGTGGTGTGTGTGCATCTTAGGAGATGGCCGGCGCAAATTCCGATTTATGTCTGTAATCAAATATTTGGACAGATGGGGATTTGCACGCAGCACCACCGAAGGGAGCAACGATAATAGTCTTGTGTGAGCGTCCCCTCCCCCCTTATCGTGACGCTCTGTTAACGCTAATGAAGTGTTTGTGCCTGACCGACCGGTGTACCGTGTGTGTGCGTGGTGGGGACGCGTTTCGGCGATTAGATTGTTTGCAATTTTAATTGCTGCACATGCATTTCAGAGGATTATCCCACGTTGCAAGGTGTTCAATGTCGGCGGAGAATATGTAAGCGACTTGTGTAAGACAATGGATGTCCAAATCGCTGGGAGGGTGATGATGGGATGATGATTTGTGCACTTTCTGCGATGAATTCGGCTTCCCTTCTACCCGGATGGGTGTGCAGCCGTAAAGTGAATTTTAGCATTCACAAGAACCAGACATCGTTGGCCTTTGGGAGCGTTCCCAATATTCTGATCAAACTCCATCATGCATTCAAGGCTCCGATCCCTTTGCCTGCGATACGAAGCAGAGAGAGAGAAAAAAAAACACAGAATCCGTATCCGTGTGTACTATCAGCTGGAATGAGGTCTCCTTTGACTGCCGTCAAGGATTTTTTACTAGTCGCTGCGTTGCTTTTGATCTTGTGTAAGATAGCATCCCCAAAGCAAACAACAAAGACGGTGCCGGCGACCACCATTGTGCGTGCGTGTGCTGAAGTCCTGTGTGACTTCTCCTTTAAGATGACGCACAAAAATGAAATGGGGATTGTGAGGGAGAGGGAGAGTCGGGCACATCACAAGGGATGCCACTCTCACTATGCACCACATAAGCGGACCTATCTAAAGGGCAATGATACGTTAGATACTTCAAAGGCTGCAGCTTCAACACATCCACTCGACTGGATAATTCCCCATATCGCTTATGCACTGACTAGCGGGCTGGTTGACTGGCTGTGTATATGGATGCCTGACTGCTTAACTGCCTGACTGCCGGATGCCGCATGTGTAACGAGCGTTGACTGATTCTCGAAAGTTACGAGTAATTGAAGTGTTTTCACAAGAATGCCAATTTATGTAAGCTTAAGAAGTCTTTCGTGGATTAATTGGCTGAATGGTGTACGCCGCCGCCACCCTGCAACTCCTTCAAATGATGGCTAATTGACTTCCTTCCTCGTTGTGCGGTGGCGGAGAGGGAACACACCCGTAATGGGATGCACTTTAAGCTGATGTGATGATTGGAAGCGTTCTGTGACACAATGGGAGATGGATATAATTTGTGATAACTGATTTCGAAGCGAACCTCTATCTGACAGGTTTCAGAAAATGATGGAAATCGTTTTTGCCTTATCTTAGAGAAATGGCAAAACCTACTAAGTGCTGACTTTAGTTGCAAGGATGAGAATGCAGGCCATCATTTTGTATATTCAATTTTAAAGATGAAGCCAGCAGGTTCAAGGGTCGATGAACCTCCAGTAGATTTTACACTTCACTTAGATCAAGGTTAAGAGCTTCATTTTGGCACACATCGGAAGGAATCATGCGTATGCGTAAGGCAAACAAGAGAAAAGTCACACTCGAGGAAACTATTCGTGTGGCTGCCGTTTGCTGCTTCAGGGACTTTGAAATAAACTTGAACACTGATTGTCGATTATCCTGAAAAGTCTTTTCTGAAATCGTATACTTACCTCAATCGTTTGTCGAGCATCATTGTCATTGAAAATTTGAAGCATTCCGTATAAGTGTGAATTTGTTTAGTCAACCCTTCAGGCAGGTATTCAATCTAGGCAAGAAGGATTGAAACACGGCGGCCAATGAAAACTTTAGAACAACTTAATCTTTCAAGAGAATTGATGTGAGCCATATCCAGACTGCTGCTCCAAAAGATAGTCCAGGTGGCTGTAGAAGCAGATTACTGTCTTATGTTCTCCATTCGGAGGTAAAAATCTTAAATAGAAAAAAATAAATTTTTTGGCTCTACAGAACAGAAGTCGTTGCGCTCTGTTCGCTTGCAGATTTTAGCGGCAAATAATTCTCCAATTTTATTTTCCGCCCAACAAATGCCACTGAACACACAAATTGCAGCCTCCTCGCATCAGCTAGAGACTGACAAGGCTACAGGCACCGTAGAATTGACTGCTGACTTTCTTGAAACAGACTGAAATGTCTCCATATACGCCTGCCGATGTATATCCCGTAAAAATCGCAAGAGAGTAGAGAATACCATCGAAAGCGTTATCGAGATCATTAGAATCGATTTTATAAGGATGTGCATTGCACACGGTTAATGACACCAGCGGCAATTGAAAAATGGTGAGTCCTTTCCAAGAATTTAGATAAAGTTAGAAAATAATCGGCATAACTTCTAAGCCTACATAAGTGCGAATGGATATCTGTAGATTCCCGAAGGACACTGTAAAAAAAGGGAAAATCTGTGCATGTCGCTTGGGAATTCATTCAAAGGCGCTTAAAAAAAATTGATGAACCATGCCAATGGAATAAACTGAGATGAATTAATGTTCACGGTGGCAAATATTGTTGCAGAGTACACCTAACCCTCACCTGGAAGTCAAACATCACATGCAAGAAGACTGTAGGCTATATGAGATGAAACCGATGACTGGATAGACCACCTAGTGTTTTCTTAAAGTCATATTTTATTCTGACATTGACCGTCAATTCAAGCTCGAAAGTAGGTATAGTATCTTCACGGAATGAATTAAATCGCCATACGCCTGGACAATCTTGTTAAGTACTGAAAACGTATTTTCAAGTACTGTGTCTTGGCAATGCCACGGAACTGCAATTTGACTCCACCTGGGCTTATTTTTCTAGGGAACCGTGAAGGACTAATATTATGCTAACCATCCGACAACGATTCAAATACATAAGGCTAATATCAAACAAGCAGTGAACGAGCTAAAGCCCGAAAACCATTAATAAGATTTTTGGGGATTGAGTTGCAAATCAATCAATGCACCGCTTCACTCTGATTTAAGGTCAGTGCTTGAAGCAGCAAAGCGGTACATTGCTACTACTTTGTGGGATGAAACGAATTTGAAAGAATCAGAATTTGTAAATAAATTCTCCGTATATTTTGCCTATGTAGTCCAAGCTGGCCCTTGTAAGAAAATCCTAGCTTGTCTTGCGTATTCACCCTTAACAAACATTTTCTAAAAAGTTTATTTCTTGTAAATTGGAACGCCAGTTTCTTCTTCTTCTTCATCGTGTGGCGCTACAGTCCGGAGTGGACCTGGGCCTCAACCAACATGCCACTCCAGCCAGTACGATCTTTTTCCAGCTGCCGCCAGTTGGGCACTCCAAGTTGGTTGAGGTCCTTCTCCACTTGTGTGCGCCACCTTAGCCTAGGCCGTCCTCTGTTGCGTTTCCCCAATGGCTCAGATGTGAAGACGAGAACATTACTAACGACTTTAGTATTTGAGAGGAGAGTTATCTTATTGCAAAATTACACACAGTGGTCTAGAAATCTCTCCTCGTTAAGGAAATGATTTCAGAATGTCTTTTAAAGTATTTCTAGACATTTCAGTAGTCTTGAAATTATGTTCAATAGAACCAGAATGAGTGGTCGCCGTGGCGTAGTGGTAAGTGCGTCGTGTGCCACGCAAAAAAATCTAGTTTCAATTCCCGGACTGGACACTTCACATTTCTCCACGGCACCACCACTTTCGACTTGCTGACAACACTAAAAGGGTATCAGTTGTCTATGAAAAGCTTCTCATATTTCGCCGTTCGGAGTAGGCAAAAAACTGTAGGTCCCTCTTATTTGCGAGAGAACAGTAGCACGCACAACACTAGTAGTTGTTGTAGAAGCTCGGCCCTGGTCCCTTATAGGCTGTGGTCCCACTCAATTATTATTATTATTAGAACCAGAATGACCTTCTTCTTTATCAAATTGTGCTACAATCCTTTGCCTCGTCCAACAAATCTCTCCAGCCTGCACAATCTTTAGCTATGTGCTTCGAATTTCTCCCACTAAGTTAGTTGAGCTGCTTCTCCACTTGAGTTGAAATCCCTTGAAGCTGGAGCAGCGTTGTTCACTCGCTCTACACAATTACTCCATCCCGGATCATTATTCGTCGTCCAGACTATGATGAGATGTCAGAAAGCATCGTTTCTTTTGTTAATGGTGCAAGTGGACGTTGTAGCCACCAGGATCATCTAAATTAAATTTCTTTTTGTCAGTAAAGACAAACATGCTTAACTTCTTTCTACTCGATAGTACAAGCAAAATGATCTTTGGCGAATTGTAGTCGAAGTTTCTTGATATGAATCGTCGACTTCGACATACTTTGGAAATCTAACCAGCTTTACTAAGATTTGCTATCATTTAGAGTTTTGGGTATAGTGTGAAGGTCGTGCATTCATTTGGCGAATTGAAAATGCTGAAATAAAAAGAAATACATTTTTGAGACACCCAGAACTTCCACGGCCAACTATTGTGTAGTGTGTACGAATTTCAAATTTAACGCTTATGTAATCTTTAGTTGTGCGCACCCACATGTCTGCATAATCCTTGAATTTGATTGCATCCACTGAGTACCATTAGCCTCGTCGTTATTAATAAAAATTTCCCACAGAAAAAAAAAAATATCACAGAAAGAAAATAAAAAAAAACGAAACAAGAATTGCAGAAAAATTGCAAAAAACTGCAACGTATCTGCAGCATTATTGCCGACCCTCTTTCGACTCAAACACGCCGGCAAATAGGACAAGTAAAGCAACTGCGCAATTAACGATGCATATGCCACCGAAAAAGCTGCGAAACAGAAAAAGAACAACAATTTACAACTTTTCTATTTGCGCTCTTCAACTGAACAAATCGGAATAAAAAAGAAAAAGTTGCTTCCCAAACGGCCCCTCGGCCTCGGCCCATCCGGCCGAGTTTCAACTTGGAATCTCTGCTCATCGGAGCCGCACGACAAACTGCACAGATGACGGAATGAATCTCTCTATGCAGTTGCATAGTACGGAATAGATTCTGATGATGATAGAATATTATCCTCACAAGGACCTCGTAAATGGTCATGCTCCTCAACCGTCTCCGCTCTGCCAGTGGCAGCCTCAATAATCTAGTACACGAGTGGTGTCGGCAAAAATGCAAAAAACGACAAAAATAAGGAGAAATCTGCTTAAAGGCATATTTCGTCCGAAAACCATCAGCAGCCAGGCCCAGAACGAGACATACGCAAAAAGGCAAGAAACCCCCCGCAAAAAAAAAAAAAACAACCAGACAAGCAGATGAATGCCGGAAAAAAGCGTTCTTCCAATTTTGGCAATCAGAGAGTCATATATCCTAATTCTACGCGAAACCGTACGGACCAAGTTCGTTTTGGAGATTTTTTTGAGTGCCACACCCCCCCTGGCCGGTCGAGCACCCGCTCATTGGGCCTGGTGGCACATGGAAAAATGTTTTGGTTGCATGTTTTGCGGCAGTGCAATGCATTTAATGAAAATCTGAATGCAGCAGCAGGACGAGATGGTGTGGTGTGGCTGTGCAAGGAATTGCACGGATACCCAAAAATAAAAGGATACACCCACCACCGACATTTATAATACGACGAAGTCGACGCCACCTTCATCACTCCCCCAGCACCCGCCCTAGCCGCCCTGATGGTTTGCTACATCTAAGCGATGCGATATTAATTCGCCGCGATGCATTGCATTCTTTGCGGATGCAACAAACGATGCACACACTCGCTATCAACGAGCATCGGGCTCCACATATGCCGCCGTCGTCGTCAACTTTCTCTCGGCTGAGTTAACATTGGAGGGATGTCAAAAATTACGAACAACAAGAAACAACAAATTAGCACGGTGCTCACAAGGACTATGAGTCCCTTCCTTCATCAAGCAGCCACGGGTGTTGGATGCAACACTTTCGAGAACGCGACATAGCGTGTGCCACCCTGTCGAAGCCAAGGGTGCATCGTGCATGGCGGCGAAAAAACAGCAAAAAAACATAGAAAAGCAGATGCTTGTTGGAATCCTTTAATTATTTAAGCTATGAATTGCATTCCTTGGAGGGGATATGCCTCGTTGGGCACTGACGCATGCAGGGGATTCATGGATCTGCCTCTGACCAAAATAAACAGCCCCAGCAACTACCAACCAGAAGGGTTCGGAGACAACTTAACGCCTCATTCCTTTGACAAGAGATCCTTGTTTTCAGCCTCACACCGCTGCATGGCTAATTCGCTCTCGAGCGCAATACGTACACGCACACGGGGAACGCATTCAACGCGGAAAAAGAAAACTTTTCTTACGCCACAGGCGACACATACCGTCAAGGATGAATGCATGCTTGCGACTGGAGGAGGAGTGAAATCAAATCATAATGTCGACGAGACGTCGACAATGACTTGCGGTGCATCGCTCATCACCAACTAAGCGAATTGACAACATCACCCACCATTGTCCTCGTCGGGGAGAGCCTCCATCTCCTCCGGTTCGTGGCATGGATCATCTCCAGCCTCAACAAGGCAACTCACAGAAACGATTGCAGACTCGGCGAGAAATTGAAAATTATCCTTCATAAAGGAATTAGAGCGTTGGCAAAAGGAGACACGACCGCAGCGACTTTGATGGCGCTGACGATGATGAAGACGACGGCAAACGAGTAGCTCTTGAACTGTGACTTTGGAAAATTGCTTAGTTTCGGCTGTGGGTGCTTGCTGTCATCACTAATGACTTGAAGAACTTTTTTCTTTTCCTTCACACACGAGGATTTGTTTTGTTAGCCAGTCGGCCATACAGTCAAGATATTGCTGCTCGTTGCGGACAACTAATGAATTTCCTTTCGAATGTGCTTTGTTCTCGAAGACAAAGGGGTTCGCAACGAAAAGTTACTTTAAAATGGGGGTGGTTTGGGTTTTTTGCTGCAAATCGAATTTTTGGCGTGTTTTATTTTCCAGTTGTTCAGCGTTTTGAGAGAGGAGAGAGCACATGTGAATTCAATCCGGTGAATAATGGATATCCACGGAAGAGCTCAATTTGAAAAAAAAAAATCTGTTTTTATGAGAGGTTCTTGCACACATAATTTTGTCAAATTGAGAGTAACACGGTAGAGGTTCCTACACCAAAAATTGATCATAATAGTGGGATAGCTAGTTAGCAACTGTGTTGAAGGAAAATAGGGAACTATCCGCGCAGCGTCGCAGTGAGCCCAATGCGGCTTAGGTGTGCCTTCTTCGGTAACCAACCGATGCAAGCTTACCTAACTCTAATAGAGCGGACCCAGCCCAGGTATGCCGGGCCTTAGCATTTAAAAAAAAAATATCGGGGCTCAACAGACACTTCTTCTCTGTGCGGAAACCTTAAAAGTAAGAAACGGCTGTCTGCTTTGAGAATTACGCGTTTAATCTTCTAAACGGCTGGATATACGCAAACAAGCCGTTGGACCCTATCACTCCCTACAAGGCTTCTGATGGCTAAATAAGAAGCATGAACAACATTGCTTCAGCTGTGAAGTGTCAACCTCATCTGAGAGCGCGCACGAAAAATGAATAAGGGATTCAACTAAATTTTTAGAGCGCAATTATTAATCGCTGGAATAATCGTCTCAGCTGGAGAGGCATGCTGTTTGGAGCCCAGGTATATCCTCGACTGTAGACATTCTTCTTAGAAGACACACAACGTACTTTAGTAGCAAGACTTCTGAAAAATGAACGGACATATTCACATGCTTGTCTTCGAAGCACAATAGACAGTCAGAGATGCAGGACTACGTGCGCATCACGGTCTCGGTTGTATTTTGATTAGCCGGAATTTATAGATTTAATGGATATATAAGTAGTTCCCCAATAACCGCGATTAGATGGCCAGAATTTCTAAGATCCGGTTGTCTATGCAGCATATTGCGCCGTCTGGTGAAGACTACATTGCGCCCAAAGCCATATCAGTATAGGTACAGTCTCTGTTTACTTTGCAGCACTATTTTGGAAAACAATGTGTTTCGCATCTGTTCTCATCATCATTTACATTTTCTGCTGTTACTTTATCAAGATACGCGATGGTTTTGGTCCTTTTAGCATTCTTATACCACATAAGAATTCAATTCTTTGTAACAGAAGTCAAAAACCAAAACCTAAGACACATTTGTAGGGCGTGAGGATGTGGTCGCCGTGGCGCAGTGGTAAGAGCATCGACTGCGGCGCAGAAAGTCTGGGTTCGATTCCCGGACGGGACACGTAGCATTTTTTCACGGCACCACCTCTTTCGAGTTGCTGACAACACTCAAAGAGTATTACCTGTCTATGGAAAGCTTCTCAAATCTCGCCGTTCGGAATCGGCAAAAAACTGTAGGTACCTTCTACTCGTGAGAGAACAGTAGCATGCACAACACGAATAGTTGTTCTAGAAGCTAGGCCCTGGTCCATTGTGGGCTGTAGTGCCACTCAGTTATTATTATTATTAAGGATTCACATCCTTCATTCAAACACATTTTTCGAAAAAAATATCATGAATAAGTTTTGAAACTTATGATTCTACCTAACACACTGAATATCCATTCATTCACTGTAACACACTCTGTCAAAAAACGTGGCCACTATCGCCTATCAATACCAACCCCTCCTTCATCATGGAAAAGGTAAGCTCTCTCAATATTCTCCAAATATGACGTCCCCTTCTAGTTATTCTGAGAAGCCGCTGCAAATGCCTTGGACCTGCATCGAGTCATCCCTCTTGAATGGAAACTCCTCCACAAGGCCATCTTCTCCACCGTCCAGTCAAACTCAGTCTCCTGTCCAAATATTTGGAAAGCTGTGATTGGAAAAGAAAGAAAAACTCCATCTCATTATGAGCTTTACTGGAAGAGGATGAAGGAGGCGAAACATGTTCACAAAAAAAAAACATTCGTCCCTCTTACATGTACACTCCGCTTTAGCGCGCACTACAAGCCCCAACCACACCAACCAACCAGAGAGAGCGAGAAGAAGTGAGAGCAAAGGCAAAACCATCACATCAAAACTGCATAAAAGGACATCATAACAAATTCGAATTGATGCAAAAAAAAATATGCAAAAACGAAAACAAGCAAACACCCGCCACAGGACGAGTTGTACTGCGAATGGAAGTTTTATGAATTTGTTGGTTGGCTCTTGCATCTGGAATGGGCTGTGGCTACAGCATTGCAGTTCGCTTCCTTTTTTTTTTTTTTTTTGTTCAACCATTCCCGTCAGCATTCACATCATGCAGCCAATCCTTTCCGAAGTGCACAACCGCTAGTTCTGTCAGGACACCATCTCTGTCTTCTTCTAGTTCCCACATGCACATCACTGTACTGCGGCATGTTTCTAGTTAAATATTAATTTCATCTCATTCCGCTCCTCTTCTCATTTCCTCCCAGTGAATACGGGTGCAAAACAGGGAAAAAATGTAGCTACCACCCAGTTGGCGTACGACGGCGTACTGCCACCCTGTAGTTCATTTTTCTTGTATTCAGACCTGTTTACTCAAGCCGGCATTAACAGACGAATCCAACGTTGCCGTCACCTGAATTTTCTCCGTTTTTTTTTGTCGTGCCTAACGGACGTAAACGCACAGACATGGCCTCAAAAACGAGATGCTAATCATGTCCTGAGCGGGGTCCGTTAGTAAGCGAATGAAGAATGAATGATCTGAAGGCACAGCCTAACAGTAAGGTCACCTGCTGCCGGCTACCAACTGTGTGGGTAGCTTCAGAGATGGCACTGTCGCCGTGGTCGTCGTTAGGTTCCGCAACGGTAGCATGGTGTGTCCTGCACTGGGTATAATACTGGGTAAACACAAATGAATTTTTAAAATGTCATTTTCCGAAAGTTTTCCTAGGTAATGCGCTGGATGATTGCAACTTTTGTAAGGCCAATCTGCGGCAACACGGTGAGGTGGATAACTGAGTCCCTGTAAATTAAAATGAATATTGATGGGGGGAAGTTCTTTGAATGGACTTATGCTGTCGAAGAATTTGAAACTTATGGCAAATCATGTCTTACGCAGCAGCTTCAAAAAATATTCTATTTCCAGTTTTCACAGCGTTGGTTCGCCACGTTATTTAAAACTCTCTGAATCAATGAACGCCCATAATTCATCACATTAAACTCAAATATAAAAAGTGCAGCGTATTGCTTTCTTTGGCAAGTGACAGCCAGGTGGCATTGGTGTCGAAAACGAGAAATAGATAGCCGGCAAATGGCGCTAGCTTCTGAGTAGTTAGCGGTAGCAATTTAAATTCATGTCGTGGGCTCATGTTGCTAGCACTGGCATTTGAAAGTGCCGAAATTAGCTGTTTTTTTTACCAAACACAATATTATCTGAATATTTACCATTTACGAAAATGTATCATTTGACTACATACTACGTACACAAGTGGTATTTCGAATGAATCCAAAGGTGGTGGAAGGTTTGTGCATCATCTTAATGCACAGTCAGTAGTGCTGCTGTAGGTGCAAGTGTCGCTGATGACTCGAATTTCAAGGCATTTGTAAAAATTGAACATATCGTACACTTCACTTTTCATTTGGATTTGCATATCCAGTTCAACTTACGCCGCAATTGAAGCCTTCTTAACATTGTGTTGGAACCATAGAGATAAAATAGCGATTTTTAGAACAACGCTTTCTTCAATGATGGGCACATTTTCACTCGGTGGGCATGTACATAAATGAAAGATGGATCTTAGTGAACCCATAAGTGATCGAAAATGTGAAATTGTGTCCCGACAGAATGAATGTTAAGTGTGCTGTGTAGTCGAAAAGTTTCATTCGTTTGTTTTTGATGTGCACAGGTGAAGTGAAGTAGGAGCCATATGGTTCAATTATTAAAGATAAACGAATTAAAACAAACATATCGCCCGACATGAGCGAAGATGTGATTAAAATTACATTTAATAAGAAAAGCATGCTGCCAGTCTCCCATGAGAATGAAATTGTCTTTCGTATTGAATAGCAAGGACCAAGTATTGTAAAGAAATATAATTTTAATCAGAAAAATATCGCTGTGTGTACCTTATGAATGCTTCATTTTGAAAACGAAAAATGAATTACTCTAAATAAACTTCTGCTGAAAACAACTAAATATGGTCGGAGGTATTGCGTCGGCATAAAATTATAGTCCTTCCAGTTCAGGCTTCGAATTTTATACATATTTACTTAGTAACGTTGGGTCCAAATTTGATCAAGACAAATATTTTAAATGCAGTTTTCCAATATAACCCCGGCAACCCCAAGGAGTATTTTTAGGCTGAGTATATCGTAAACAGTTTTGCGTGCGATTTTTTTTACTTGTTTGCGTTACTGCCATCTGGAGAAAAACTAACGACGAAACTGTATTGGCTGTTCAGCGACATACGCCTAGTCAAGCGTCTTCGGATACAACGCTTAAGATGGTTAGGCCATGTAGAGCGTATGGACACCACTGCTCCGGCCCGACAAATGTTCGAATCTGAGCCATTGGGACAATGCAACATAGGACGGCCTAAGCTAAGAAGAGAAGGGCCTCAACCAACGTGGAGTGCGCAATCTTAGACAGAGGGCAAAAGATCGTTCTGGCTGGAGAGGCATGCTGCTTGAGGCCCAGGTCCACCCTGGACTGTTGCGCCACAAGAAGAAGAAATACCCTTTGCATTGGAAACGTTTGCGACATTTGTCAGCAATAATTAATGTGCATTAGCGTCGGTCTTGGACAACATTATTTTTTGCCTCATCTTTAATAAACAGCATATGTGGAAAGTTGAACGAAAAATGCAGCTGAAGTATATCGAATGCTTGTAGAAGTTTATGGTGGTTCTGTTCCGACCGATGAATCATGTGGAGAGTGGTTTCAACGTTTCAAAAGTGGTGATTTTAGCGACGAAGACAAAGATCGTCCTGGTCATCCCGAAAAGTTTGCAGATGAGGAATTGGAGGCTTTACTGGATCAAGATCAGTGCCAAATGCAAAGCGAATTCACAAAGTCGTTGGGAGTTACACAGCAAACAATTTTCGCTCGGTTAAATAAATTTGGAATATTTTAAAAGCAAGGAAATTGGGTGTCGTACTAGATGAAACCGAGAACATTAAAGGAAAGGATGAATGGGGATGCAAAGTGGATGTACAAACCAATAAAGAAAAATCGATGCCAAAGAAACACATTCACGGTTCAAAGGTAGGTGCTCTGCATATGGAGGGATCAGATGAGTGTAGTGTATTATGAGCCGTTGAAACTATGCGAAACCATTGATGCAAAACGTTATCGACCACAACTTCGTCGTGGTCTTTTCTCGACGTCTTTTCTCAACCGCGGTATTTTCCAGACCGTGCTAGTTCCTACTACTGACTTTTTCGATGGATGATAAACGATTTGGCTGGTCATCGGTTCAGGTCTTTTGAAAAAATCGAAGAATGGATCAATGATTGGATGCCAAAGAGGATTCAGTTTTTAGAAAGTCGATAGACAATGAAATGAGTGATTCTTTTATGACTTTTCAATAAAAAAACAAATTTTTGACCACAAAAAACCAAATTAATTTGTGCTCCCAATACCATGAGATTAAACTAAAAATTCATTTATTTCCATAAGTAGGTCGTGTCAAAACTTAAAACTGTGAACTCTAAAGAAAAAAGAAAAAAAGGGTGGTTCCCAATTACACCCTCAGGGAAAAGGGAATGCAGGTAACAGGCACAATGCAGCAATTTTCTAAAATGCCATGTAGTATTATCTCACATCGCTACAACACGAACGAAATCAAAATGAACACGATTTTGACGGCAATTCGCACCCAGTTTCAATTCTTCACAATGCATACAGAGATGCCTTCAGAAAGCTGTCGATATTTTCGTCACGATAGTCACAATGAAGAAGATGTGTGCCCAGCAAGTGATGAGAGAAAGACTAGTTTGTGCCACAGGAATTTTTTTCTTCGCAGTTACAGTAGTGGCATGACTCCAATAACCATTTGGAATCATTTGGGAATAAATCGCTGGACAGGTACTTGAAAAAAAGCGAGTCCCTTAAATCTGTGAAGTTGCAAATGTAATATTCCTCCCCCCTTGGTTTCAATCGCTTCCAGCAAGATTAAAGAAACGGGGATGAAGGAACTAATGAAACTGCCACCAGATGCAGAACAACAGTTGGATGCCTTTAACACCGAACTGGATAAGTGCCCAATCGAGCTGAGCTTCTTCTCAGGACCTTCTCTACCGAAAGGTGTTTGCATTTGCATACGGAACAAGAAATCGGCTGTGAAGCGTTTAAAGGTGTGTATTCGAGTGTTACCGAATTTTAGAGAGCTGTGATTGATTTGCTTCCATTTCAGGTAAGGGTCAATCCGCAAGGCTCATCAGATAAGCGGCTGTATCAATATTTATGCAGCATTCAGATAACCCAGATACTTAAGCAGCCACAGCCTGTAAACGCGAATGTTCCTGTCCTACAGAAAAGAAAGAACTCCATTGACCATTAAAACCTCACCAAGATGTGTCTATAGTTGCTTTTTCATTCCACAAAAGCAAAACAACATTTTTTTGTATTGTCTATTGCAAGAAGGGCCACATTTATTTTCAAGTGCCGTGTAAAAAGTCCGTTGAATGCCAAATGTTCCTCAGATAGTAGCAAGCGTTAAGTAACCATCTGCACTCATCCATTCACACAGCTCCAAAATACTTTTAGCCTTATTTGACCTCTGAAAAGAGTTCTTTTCTGTCTCGCCCATCAACTTAAAACCAGAAGTCCTTAAGGACAGGAAAAGTAAAACTTTTCCGATACCATTCAACTTATCGAAGGTTATCCAAGCAAAAAGTGCACCGGAACGACACGCCTCACCCTCTTCAAGCACCGTGCACAGTATCTTTCCACATCTGGACGTTCCATCCCACTTGGCTTAATTTGAAATTAATTTGGTCTTAAAGAAACCTGAAAGGATGCGTTCGCCATCAAGTCGCCTCCACTGGGAAAGTGGCGAAACTTTTCAAATAAACTCTGAAAATTTCATTAGCGCCCAACCTGATTGACCTCGCAATTTGGCAAGAAAGCTGCCGGCATGCATCACTCTGCCAATAGCCCCCACTCCCCGGCAGCCACCGTCTCCCCCACACACTGGATTTTGTGCAGGACACGACCGCCTCCCGCATTCGATGCGCCAATGCACGCCGGAACACGGCCGCAATGTAAATTATTAATTCCGCCGTGTACCTGTTAGGTGGATGATTTATGGGGTAAGATAAACATTGTGAGCGATCCTATTTGCCATTCGGTGGTCATCTTCGGGCCAAGCGTGGTCCGTTGTCTGCGGGCGAGGCCAGCCGTACGACGTCGGAACATGCTACACCGCAGCACTTTGGTTTCTTGCCCATGAGGCGTGTGTGTATGTGAACAGCCTTTGACAATGGATTTAAACTGATTGATTAGGACCACTCCCGGCAATGGGGCTCTTCTTTTTAATTTCAACACAAACCACCGCAGGGGGGCCCGGCGGGAAAAATAACCTGAAGGGGGCGACAAACTGTGCACATCTGTAGCGATGCGTGAACGAGCCGAGAGAAAGGTGGTTGACTCTGCATCACTTGCAGCACGACCGTGACGGTGTCAGGCTTCGCTCTTCACTGCGGAAGCCGATGCAGGCGAAAACAATTTTAATTTTCAATTTGCTTTCGCGTCCGCACCGTCAGGCGGTGTCCACGCCGAAGAAGAGTCAATCAGTTGACAAATTGATATTGTAACGGACAATCACGAAAATTGTGCGGTTCACTAGCAGGCAGAGCGTTTATTTTACATTCCATTGCATTGGTGTGTTTCGCCATTTTTGTCTGACTTCCCGTTGGCTGCAGCGTACGGACGATGCGAGCGGAGGCGGTGTGGCAAGCCGAGATTGTAATTTCGATTCGGCATTGATTGAAATGTCACCTACAATACCGTTTCGCGCTGTAAATTGATTCTCGTTTTTAATTTGCCTCGAATATTCGGCGTGGCATTAATTAAGACGGTTTAGCGACCATGGCGTGATGATGATTCGACGTGTACTTGCAATCAACCACAGGGTTGACGAGGACCGAATCTGTTGCTGATTTATTAATGATTTGTACTGGAGTTTGAATGGCAATTACAAGGTTTTCGGTTAACTTTATCAGAGGCATGCTTCCAAAAGTCACTTCAACTAGTGAGATTCCCTCTGTTGGCCACAACTTTTTTCTCATTTTTCTGTAAATGTGAGAAATCATTATTGAAAAGAATCGATAAGATCCTGGACTGCATCAGAATTGGAGATATGCCGATCAGCCAGGTCAATGAGAATATCAAATGGCAATTGGCCGAAACAAGGTCTGGCCTATACGATGGGTGGGAAGGGACTACGCATTTCACCGTTTCTAAGTTTATGTGTTTTGACTGAGAATGGTCGGTTTAAACACAACAACTGCCATCCATAAATCTCGTCTGTGATGGTTCTTTGGAGCAGCTCATAATATACCCAAGCCTGCTGGTCCCCCTTGTTAGACAAAATTCCATTAAGCCGTAAATAGTCGGTACGGCAGTCTACGGTGGGCCATGACCGAGGTTTTCGAACCATAGACTTTTGGAAATATCGTTTCATTTCTGCATCCCTTTCGTAATGTGAGTTGGTATTTCAATTTGTTGAATTTAAGCTTACGCAAAAAATAAGGAAGAAAGCATTAAAATCCTTAAGCCCTTTTCAAAATTCAGGTCCTTAAATGTATTTGCGCAACCTGTGGCTTGCCATCGAAAACTTCCCACTACACATGTGCCTGCATACGGGACACACACTTCTACTGAAAGTGGTTCCAAATCACGTTTGTATCCTGACCTGTCCTCGTGACTAACAAAATCATAGTCCTCTGAAAACCACTGAGTAATCCCGAGTGTTCTTTCCTCGAAAGTGTCAAACTTAACCGTCCATTGAGTGTACTACTTTCGAATGAATGCAATCGTATGGCGTGCAGGTGTACTCGTGTAAGTGCTCGATTGAAATGCAATTGAAAAAGAAATTGACTTTTCCCCCGGAACTTGGCGAGCAAGCCGAACGGCAGTCATTCGAAATTAAATGAGCACACGTTTTTAATTTAAGGTGCCGCTTTAGTTTGGTGATGTGGAAGAAAGAATTCAATTATTTATGTAGCTCAGGTGTTTTAAGGGGTTTTGTTGCAGTCTCATCAACGTAGAAAATAAGATTGTTTGAATTAAAAAGGGACTTTGTTCACATATGTGTGAAACGACATATACACATCGTCCATATTTTTCAAATCGGACACAGATTCCCCGGAAAATTATTTAACGTTTGCCAAGAGCTGGGTTCTTGAAACTCGGCTGCATTACCATCACATTTTCGTACACAGTGACAATGATTTTTTAAGCTTTTCTCGTAATCCTTTAACGTACAACACCTTCTTTATGCCCTTTAGGACGTGTCATGTGATATTTGAGCCAGGCAAATAGTTAAGAAGTTGTCGCCGTGACGTAGTGGCTAAGTGCGTCGACCCACACGCCGAAGGTCTAGGTTCGATTCCCGGACGGGACACCTTGCATTTTTTTCACGGCACCACCTCTTTCGAATTGCTGACAACACTCAAAGAGTACCAACTGTATAGGAATAGATTCTCAAATCTCGCCGTTCGGGGTCGGCAAAAATCTGTAGATCCCCTCTCAACACGAGTAGTTGTTGTAGAAGCTAGCCCGTGGTCCCTTGTGGGCTGTAGTGCCACTCAGTTAAATGGTTAAGAATTCGTTCGGAAAGTGTTTAAATGGACTAAAAGCAATAAAGGAACCGAGACATAAGTATCAAGACCTGAAAACAATGGGAAAAGATACTAGAATCGTCTATGTTGAAATATACTTATAATACTTTATGTACTCAAATCGATTTTGATAGCAACTTTAACAACTCTGACGTAGGAAATGTGTATGCCAGACAGCCGAGCTGCCATCATGATACTAGACTCGCACATCATCAAATCATACCTTAGATTAGGTCAGATCAAAAGCCGTGTGGGAATTCTTGCAGAGACTTACACATTTGAGTAACATCTGTACTGTAACATTGTGAAATGCCTGTTGCTTTGGGCAGGATGGCGGAAGTATAATCTTTATAGTCTCTAAATCATTCTGTAATGATCTTTTCCACAAAGGTGTAGCAAAAAAACTTTGTATTCCCACGATTGGAACACGGCGTGGACTCTGTGGAAAAAAAGGTAAATATAAAAATGATCAGTTCCTTTTTTGTTTTTCTGTTCGCCTGGTTAATAGTCTGCCTACAGGAAGATTTTTCTGATTGTCTTGCATCCTAATTTACATTCTGATGTTTGAAACCGTCAATAGTCCCAGGGAATGCTGTCTGTGCCCGACAAAAAATTCTCCCCGTGCAGATCAAAAGTACCAAATCTGAGAAATGAAGGAAAATGCGATTTAAAACAATTTTCGGCAATCAATACCCTCATATACTGGTGCCCAAAAGAAGCGTTTCTTTTTGTTAGACGCATGAATGGAAGCAACCCGTTGTCTTACAGACACATCAACATCACTTAAAGATTATGTAGACTCAAATTTTTGCACTTAAATTGCCTGTCCACTAGGTCGAAAATTTGAGTTAACGCTCTTAAATTTTCGGCCACCAACTCCGCATTTCGGCAGAAAATTTTTAGAATTTGTAGACGCTGTTTAAACAAGGCGAACATGTTGACATGAGAAGTTGACAGTGACAGTTTGATGATTAGTGAAAGAGAGTGACACACATTTAATTCAAAGTTTATTCCTGTTCTGTATTAAGCAGTTAAGGCTAAAGTCACCAAACAGATGGCTGGATCAAAGCTCTTGACAAGTACAAGCCAAAAAATCGAATCCGACAGCAACGAGAGGACGTTAAAAGTTTGCAGGAAAATTAAAAAGTGTTCGCTTAATAACAGACGTCCTAATAGAACACTGCAGACTTAAAGACCTCAAGAAGTGTTAACTGAAAGGAATGCATATGTACTAAGACAATACACAGCTTTTGGTATATCTTCTCATTGTGCGGATTGACATATGTATGTATCTCGCAATACAATTCAAGACCTCTTAATCGGTGTAGTGAATCGCTGGCTAAGCTGGAACAAGAGTGAGTCCCCAATTTTTTTTTAGCTTCAACTGGGTGACCTGAAGATGTACTGGAGCTTTCTTGGACACTGGAGCGCAGGGCACATGGATATGTTAAAACATAGATACATATTATCAGTTGAAAATATGCAGACACTCGAACTATAGTTTCTTCTGTGACACACCGTCAGATTTCCTCTATGCATATACTAAATTAGTTTAGAACTTCATTACCAGTGATATACGAGGGGAACTTGTCAGTTCTCAGTGAACTTGGAGGGCGCACAATAGACCCTGAGCTAGAAACAGCATTAACATTTTTTAAAGTTTATTTTTCAGCTTTAACATCCTTCATCATACACTTCCTGTTCAGGCAGATGGATAAAATCCAAAATCCAAAATTTTAAAATACCAGATTATCCTGTGTAGTGATTGAGCGCGAATTATTTCGCTCGCCACTGTAAATAACACACTTGTCGTCATGAACGGTTGTCATTACCGAAAATGCATTTCAGCTGTACGAGGTCACTGACCGGACCGAGTGATTGTTCCGAAAATTCCTCTAGCTGTCAGAGTATAAAAGAAGTTTCAAAATATGTAATAAGAGCAGACAGAGAGAACTAATAAAAGTGTCGTAGTTAAATTACTGGAACGGTTTGTTTTACTCCTTGCATTCCCCACACCTGTATGCAAACATCTCGAAATCTTAAAACTTCTTAAAACTTGTTAAATTCTTGAAATATTCAAAGTTTGCCGAATTCATTCAAATGGGCAGCAGGAGTTCACGCAAGTCCCACACCAATACCTACACCCCTGAGAGGTCTTTCTCCAGGACTATGTTTTTCTTGGAGTTACGTCATTTTAAGACGTAAGCTTTCCAGAGGTTGTTTACATGCAGAAGTGGTGTTACAGCTGTTACTTTTATCTCAGCCAGAATTTTTAACCAAAAACACGAATGCGCATATACTAGTGATTTTCTGAAAAAAGACCTTAATTCTGTAAAAAAAACACGTTTCTTCTTCACTTCGATAATTTAATGTAAGATAGCGTTTGGAAACAAAACTACGAGTGTGCACCCAACAACAGAACCTCAACACCTTGCACTTGAAGCCACGGCACGTACGAGCATTTCCCATCGACAAAGGCACCACCACGCTGAAACTGAAACACAGTGCAGTGTAATAAAATTTAAAAAAGATCCACTTTCCATTCGTGTCGGCAACGATAGTCCATTACAATGGACAAGAGGACGCTTAAATAACCCCAACACGTGACTAATGTGACGTAAACTTATTTACTTATTGACTCCTGAGCTCCGGCACATCGGCATCGTGTCGTTCTCCACTTGCCGCAGCCGTCAACACCCGCCATCCATTGCCGTCCGCATCAAAGTGCCTCATGAAATTCAATTGCAAGTGATGGCCAAATGCGATTGTAAATTGGACATTATACCGCTCACTTCCATTTCGAGATGTAAATTTCGATTAATTTCAAATAGAATTTTCTCGCAGCAAAGCGGTCGCGTTTAGTGCCGTAATAGCGGCGGCAGTGGTGGCAGTGGCGGCCTAAAAGGTCCTTTTATCCTTCGCGGTCGCGTTGGCCGCGCAATGGCTTTCGGCCGCACTCCGGGTCAAATTGTAATTGTTTTGATTTTTGACGAACGGCTTAATGTCAATTATCGCACTCGTTCGTTGCGATGGTAATGATGCCGCCAGGGAAGCGCGCTGATGCCTTGGTCAGGGTGGCGGATTATTTTATGCACGTTTTCATCAATTTCCTGACATACAACTGTCACAAGTTAATTAGGCTTCGAATCGGAAGTGGATTTGGATGCGAATTTGAATAGGTGTTGGCGCTAAACACTCACCCGGCGGATGACCTGACCTGACGGTGGTGACCACATTTTGGTTGACACTGCAGTAATTGTCAGAGTTTTGATATTCTGCGGTTTGTGGTTGGCATTTGAATCCATTTTGATTTAGAAATAGATACGTGTGAGTTTTTGAAGAGATTTTTCGGGGAATTTTGTATGCTTTGGTGATGGGAGGGCAGGAGGTGCCTGTCGTTCCATTAGCGGTTATTTTGAGATCATCAAGTGACATTTGGAAATGGTTTTTGCATCAATTTAGAAGTGCTGCTTTTATGCAGTTGAAACGGCAGCTTTTTACTGAATCCCGATTTTATTTTTGGACGGTGGTGACTGTTTTGAATTGGCGTTGCTTAACTGTGTTGAAAACGGGCAGTGGAACTAATGTGCTTTAAAGTGCGAGTATTTCGAAACTTGAAAGAAAAATTAAACACTAATCGAGTTCTTTATTTGGGCTGGCTTGTCTATTCACCAAGGGGAAGGATGGATTCTGGTATCTTCTGGGGTTGATAAATAACTCCATCAAGTAATCCATCTTGGGAGCAGTGAAAATTGTTATTTGAATTACCACGAAGGGTGGTAACAGGTCAGGGGACCTCTTTCGAGAAGAACGATGTCCAGCGCATCGATGCCGCCCTTTATACACCAAGACCAAACGATTAAGTGAAAAGATGCAATTGCACCATTTTCTTTAGTTCATGAACTCCGGGGCAATGGGAGACGATTGGACAGCCCATCTCCCGACAATGCAATTGGGGCTGAACACCGTCTGAGGCGGTACAACGACTTTGAACTCACACGAGCTACTGTTCGAGAACCACTTTGGATGACAAGCTGTTGTTGCAACTGGGATGATAAGCCTAGGTAGAAGCAGACGAACTGGCAAAGCGGTGAAGCAAAGCTGGTGAGGTCCAGCTGCATCTGAAACAAGGTATGACCCCAAGACTAACGACATCCCAAATGCATAACCTCTCATAGAAAATGTGCTCCCGGTTACCGTAGAACCAAGCCACTGTATCGTCTGCAAGGTCTTGCCAAACGACACGTGCGTGATGGAAGATATTTCAAACATACACAACAACTAACGAGAGATGGCGTCAGTCAAGCTCAAGCCATGGTGTGAAGGTATCATCCAGCACATGATTTATTGACGATAGCGAAGATGATAGTTCCTATCTCGAGGATAAAATCAATCCTCGATGATGACTCATATAGAAGCCTACGAAAGAAACTGTGTGAGCTGCATAAAATCAAGACAACCCAATAAAGGTATTTAAAGCACAAGTACGTTCTTTTCGTTGATCATTTCATTCTCGACTAACAGTAGCTGTCAACTTGTCAATTGAACCCTTCTTTCATGGTGAAAGTTCATGAGTTAAGTTGCGTTTTGTGAAACATTTCATGCGCGTCTGAATTTCACAAGATTTTACAGTATTTAGGTGTGCATACCTGCATATTTATAAATCCTTCTCTTTTGGACTACCTAGTGTATCGAGAAAAAAGTGATTTTGAAAACCAGAAAACATGCAACTCTTGCTGGTAGGATCTTTAACAAATGATGTGTGGACTGTAGTGCACCAATGACACTATGCGCAGAGAGGATACCTATAGGCGTCTTAACAAAGTGCCATCTTGATTTGAAAGTTATGTTAAGGTTGAATGATCAAGTATCTTCACATAAAGTTGAGCCAGAGTTTTTCACTACTTATCTTTCTTTAGCATTGAAGTGCGGCTTTTTTCGCAAAGAAAGGACTAGCTTTATTGGCTAGAACTACAAATTGTTTCTGTGTTGTGACTCTTTTTGCTTCAACAGACATTGTTGTAACTTTCTCTAATTTTTCAATTAAACGACGAGGTGTTTTGGACGTAGAGTCGCATGCGCCTAGTCGACCATCTACGTCGCTTAGTATAACAATGCTACTTCAAGCGTGTGCAAAACAGGGCTCCAGCTCAAGCAACTTTCGACTCCGAGCGATGCAACAGAGTACGTCTTTCGTTAAGATGGTCATCCAAATTGGTGCACGAAAGCCTGTGACCCATGAAGCATCGCAGCCAGGCCTTTAGCTGCTTTCTACTCTTGACAGTACCGGATATGCTACTTCCAGTTGTCAAGACTAAGCTCTCTAGCGTCCGCAATCACTTGGTTTCTATAACGGAGGTTCCGTCTTCCACTTCTTTTCGAATCTGGGGGCTGGGATTCGAAAAATCCCTTAGCTGGAGCGTTGTTGTCCATTCGCTCGATGTGGCCTAGTCGACGGATTTTCGATTTCGAATTACATCCAGTATATTTAACAGTGGACTGAACAGTGTTCGCAGTTGTGTCTTCTACTTCATTCGCCTTCCTCGCAGACAGGACCATATATTCGTCGCAGAATTTGTCTTTCAAAGGAAATAATCTGCTCTGTCATTTTGCTTATCGTCCAGCACTCGGCTCCATATAAGCGTACGGATAGGATTAGCGTCTTATAGAGCATTATCTTAGTCCTTTGAGTCGGGAGTTTTAAGCCTATCTTTTTTGACAAAGCGAAATAACATCGGTTGTCAAGGGTGATTCTGCGCCGAATCTTCACTAAGGCGTCTTGGAGTTCACCTTTGCCCGTTTATAGGTATTCTCAGCAATTCGAAAGACGTGGTGAAGATGTTGATTGAGTGGCACTACAGCTCACAATGGAACAGGGCCTTGCTTCTTCAGCCACGAATCGTGTTGTGCGTGCTACTTCTGTCTCTTTCATAATGAAGGGAGGAAGCAATTCTAATCCAAGCCCAGAAACTCTGCCATCTGATCTCTCTTGAAAATTGCTTTATATGTTAAATCGTGATCGTTGATCATTTCGATGTATGTGGTAGAAAGTCCTTATGTCCACCACCTTCCTGACAGATATGTTAACATCATAGTTCTGCAAAATGACTATCTACAAAAATTGAAGAACAGACTTGATGGCTCATTTTCTTCCTGAAATTCACTGAACCGAAGACAAATATCGCTCAGATGCATCATCACACCGTGTACCACAAACAGCCTCGAAACGCTCACATCATCACGAAACAGTCGTGTTTCGAGGCTGAGAGCAGAATAGAAATCCCAACACGTCCCTGACGCAATTACAGTTTAAATTATTCCCCAACCCGAAGAAGTTTGCATTCCCAGCAAACAACGCCTCAGCCAAAGAGCTAATCAGAAAGCAATCTCACAATTCCGGTTATATTATATCCCAGTTCTCATTACTGTCAGCCGAAGTGTCCTGCGACGGCCCAGTCACCCGGCCGTAGGAGGATTTGTGGCAAGGCAGGAGCAATTGCAAAAATATGCGTATACCAAGTCAAAAGCAACCCACCACCAGGAGCACAACTGCGTCACCCACCACAAGGAAGCATACAACATTATCGTCGCAAAACGAGCACACAGCAGCTCTGGAAATTATACGCCTTATGCGTCTCAACCGAGTCCACACACACAAACAGCACCGAAGTTTGTCGCCGAAAATTCCACAGGGGCCAACCTCCACGTCATCAGAATCCATGATCAACCGACCGGGGATGGGCCCGCAGCCCCGAGCCACGTTAAGGTGAGCCCGAGGAGGATTGATACAATATGCATCACAAATCGAACCTCGGGATTGCTTAGTCGCAAACAAAGAAAATATGCCGACTGCACCCCGACTAAGGGGCGAATTGGCTTATAACTACGGTTACACTCGAGCCCTGCTGGCCGGACAGGCTGATTGGGGGATATTTTTGCATTTTTATAGGATTTCGGGGCGAACACGATGTCCCCGAGCAAGACTTAATCGAATTTTGGCAGGCGCCACACGCACACATGCTGCTGGGGGCTGGGTTGAATGCAGTTTGCTCGAGATGTTGCATCTGAAAAATGTGCTCTTTCACTCTGGAAATGTGTCTCACCACACGAGCAAAGCAACGAAAGCCTACATACTCGCCGCTGCAGTTCATAGTCGTTCATCAACGCTTCAATGGGAATTTGTCGCAACATTTAATCAAAGTCGGCTGCTTCCGTCGATGTCCTCCCCGACTGATTCGATCCGCCCGCCGCCGCCGGTGGCGGTCCTCCCATGGAAAAAGGCTAGAGAACGATGACGACGTCGTTCTGTCCCTTGTACAACAGGTTCCTGTCAGCTGTACTCCTGCAGAACCTCCGAAATTAAATTTGAAAGTATCTAAACGTGTACCTGCACTCAGCTCACTCACGGCAATCATTTTTGTGCCGGTACTTCGCATGGTTTGTCGTTCGTTGAGGCGGCCCCCTCCACTTTTTGAAGATTTTTGGAACCGACCTCGTCTCTTTGTGGGATACCAGGCTCCGCCTCAACCACTGCAGACGCCAACCCAACTGACCGGAGGGTGAGACCGGGAATCAATTTGTAAGCTGACCTAAGCATTTTGGAGTTTCACTCCGATCCCCGGTGTGCGGAACCTTCAGTCAAGTGTGTGGTCACCTAATTCGCTCGCTGACTGATTGCAGTACGGTGCGGGCAAGTAGCCATCCGTCCTGAAATCCATCCGCAGATGTTTATTCAGCAGCTTCGAGCGGCCTGTGCACACACGGCCTGCACGTGTGTTGTGTGTTGTATCATCAGAGCGTGCAACGCGGGAGGGGCTAATCTCTTTGGCGCTTTAGAAAACCGTTCAGATTTAGATGTGTACTCCATGCCGGCGTCAATAATGATGCCGGCGAGGAAAGGATCTGCTGCAACTTGCGGCCACCGTCATGGGGGTTGCAAAAAGTGTACTCTTCACATGACCGATGCGGAAAATGATATAAATATCAAGGATTTAATACGTCAGGAAGCAGTGTGTGGCGATGCGGATGGTCCTTGGTCCAGATTTAAAGAGGACTGCAGGTGTGGGGGTAGGACATCTGAACTGCATCGATGATGTGATTGCTGGCTTGTCAACTTTTGATGGAGCAACTGCTGATGTCGCGTTGTTAACAAAAATCTCTGCTCTCCCTGGCGAATAGAAAAGATTTTCTGCTGATCAGTCAACTGCTTATTCGCTATGACCACGCCAAGAGTGCGGATGAGCCTGTAGAAAATGTGATTTTATCAGTAGGATCAAACGAACAGATGGCGCCCAGCAAGTAACCCAGCATGAAGCATTTCTATCCTGGGAGCCCAGATAGAGCACTAAATTTCGAAACTCTTTAGAAATCCAACAAGCCACCACCCCTCCACTATCGCCCTGTAAATCCATCCCGACCAGTGTCTGCTCTTATCCTCCGTAGCGTCAGCTTTTGTTCGCAGGGCGTGCAGAACAACAATTCCCGACATGCACCAGCGCCAGTTAATTATGTGTGAATTCATGGAAAAGTTGCTGGTGAAAATGAAATTTTCTCCCGCGCACAGCCACTAATAGAATCACACGTTGTGCGCTTCGCCGTCCTCGGTTTTTCGTTCGCTTTCTGTCCAAAATCATACTTTTGTTCCGTTTTTTTTTTTTGGTTTGCCCGTATAGGCTTGCTTTGCTTTCATTTCTTGTGTGAGTCGACAGACTTTTTGGGGACAGCAGAGTGGAGAGTGGGAGCATTGCGTTCGTTTTTTGTTTTCCTTGCCGTTTGAAAGTCGCAACTATCGCATGGATATCAGCCATTTCGGGTGTCATGCGTTGGCCACTGGCCGCACGGGGATGTGTCTATGCAGAAAAACTTCACCTAGCACGATAGTGACCATCTGTTGCATTAAATACAGCTGGAGATTCGTTAGATGAATTCTTGTTTGGGGTTTTTTCCCTGATCCCTTGGCAGCTTCGTGAGGTTCTACCACCGCCGACGACGCCCCTCGCGCCACTGCAATGGACATACTCTGTATGTGGCGCAATGATATCAAGGACGAAGTGGATTTGAATAGAATTTCATAATTTTCTGGCTCCCCTCGTAATTTATACACATATGAGGTTGATTTGAAAAAAAATTTTTGGGTGTTGTTTGCTTCCTTTTTGCGAGTGTCTGAAGTGCAGGTTGGAGGCTGTAAAACGCTCTTTCTCTCTCAGATGATTTATAGAGATCTGCATCCTTGTAAGGATTGTTTTTTTGGAAGTGTGGATTTTGGAAAAATTTAATTTTGTCCGAAAAAGTTTGTTGAAGTTTACTCGAGCTGTCGGCGAATTTTTTTTTTGTTGATTTTTTGTTCAGTTTCCGGGGTGAAAACTATGGAAATTAAAAATGGCCGTTGTGCATGAATATGCATTTAAAATATGCCGTTATCAAAAATTAGAAGTTCTTTTTAAACAGAGGGACATTTATTTTTTGCTTTGCATGGGATATTTTAAAGTATTGTCAGCAAGCTTCCAAATGTCGCACTTATGCCAAGTTTGCTTCATGGAATTTTAAAGATACCAAAAATAGTTGGCAAGTGTGGAACAAGGATGATGTGTCTCATGTAAGGACATGCCTGGCATTTGGTTTTGCAGTAAAATCTGAACTCGAGCTGTAAACAAGACTACAGCAAGTCAAACAAACTGGGCAACAGCAAGTGACACTGGAAAACGTAAGGTGGTGTTTTTTTATTTGCGTTAAGCAATCTAGGTAGATGTTTAACTTTCGAGACGCTTTTTCGATAGATCACTCGTGATTTCTATCGAAAGCTGACATTATACCAGCGTCTCCGAATTATTCGACTACATTACGAAAAAAGTGTTCCTTGATGCAATTCGAAGAACTTTCGACGTCCTATTATCAGTATTGTCAACACTATTCGCGGATTTGAGTCCCAGTTTACATTAGTATATGAAACTCGACCGGTAAGACCACATCCAGTAAGTAGTGAAGAGACTATAGACGCTGTATCTGGGAGTGTATGGAAGAACGTAACACCTTCTAAATGAACCACATCAAATAAAGACTTGGCCAACGTTTACATGATATCATTTTGATCAAGTAAATGCAACTACGTGTAAGTTTCTTCACCAACTACGTGCTATTATTCCCTGGCGAGTAGAGGAGACTTGCAGTTTTTTGCGAATTTCGCACTACGCGATTTGAGAAGCTTTTCGTGGATACACTTTGAGTGATTTCAGCAACTAGAAAGAGATGGCGCTATGAAATCAATATGTTTATTACAAGAGTAACATCTGAGAACTTCGGAATTTAAGACTACGCACTTACCACCTACGCGGCAGCTTATGTTTCTGTTATAAACACACATATCTGCGTACATCGACGGCCCAATAACTTTTGCTACAGAGCTCTACGAATATTTTCCATTATATTCGAAACCTATAAAGCACGATCATTTCCTATTCGAATATTGAAGATTAACCTTCGTTTTGGGTCAATAGGTTAACTTATATGCGCCACATCATACTATACCACCGATTCGTACCGATTTATCGCCTAAGCGGAAAACAATATTTCTAGCATTGATACATTTAAATTATCCAACCTATCCTATCCCTTTGTTAGGATTTCTCAATGCTATCTACATACATACTATATGATTTTTAGAGTTTAAAAATTCGTTGACCCTGCTATTCTAAAATATTTTTGCCAATTACGGCAATACGGCATGATGCGAAATGTCCGAAATATCTTTCATTAAAGTTTTCCTAAAAACAACAACTATATTTTTCTTAAGATTCTTAGACATATCTGTCTGAGAACCACCTCCTGTTATGGCCTAAATCAAAATTATAATCGTCCTCTTCTTAAATACCTCTACATACATCCGAAATTACATAATAAGTTCAGGAGGTATGAAAAGTGTTACGAAAACGGAACCCTAAAAATGTAACACTTTATTGCCCTAGCTCTAGCCACAGCTGAATTTCAGTCTGATACTGAAAGAATCCAAGATGAGTATATAAGTATGTACTAGAATAGGAAAGCAAGGAAAAATCTTAATTTACATATATTCTGTTACAACGGTAATTGTAAATTTTAAATTCTAAGCAGTTATTGGTAAAAATTAATAGCGGTTTATCTCATTATTTAAAATAACTTAAAGAAAACCTTGACTAGATCCTTTTTTGATTACGTTTAGATCTCTAATCACAATCTAAGTTTCAGAAGGTTACAGAAACATAGAATTTGTTCGTGTACTCCTATATCCTACTTTACTTTTTCGAAAGTACTGGAAATAAATTGTTTAAAAAATTTTAGAAATTATATGAAAGTAGTTAAACACATCGGTCACACAGAGCAGTCGACACATAATGACAGTCAGATTTGACACCTGATAAAAACTAAATTGAAAAAAAGCCGAAAATATGAAGGAGAAGGATTAGTTTATTCTCTTGAAGAGCTCTCTCTCCTGCTTCTCTGTTGAACAATTCTGCGAATGAAATGTTTTTTTTTTTGTTTCTGTGATAACCTGGTAAGAAAACCAGCTAGTTGAACAGACTTATTAAAAACAAAAAAAAAATCTTCTACGAGTAACATCTTCACGCTTCAGGTCAATCATAAAAACATAAATAGAAATCTTCGGCATGAACTGCAAAAATGATCTCGAAAGCAATAAAATATGAAGAAAGCTCGTTGACAAGGGGACGGAAAGAAAAAGAGTGCCCTAAACGAATGTTACATGGTAGCAGAAAACTACATTTTAATCCGCGGTGAAAAACAGAACTGAGCTGGATCTGTGCCAGCTGCCTTTAAGTGCGCACACAAAGTTACTCGAAGCCCTTCTACACTTTCTGGTCACATCTTAACTCAACTCAAACTCAGAATCAGATTTTGCGTATATGTCCATATACTTTACGCGGCATAACCGGTACGTAAAGCGCTGTTTTCATAGGCGCTAGACAATATTGTTGCCATAGTGCAGTCCATATGGTTCGTCGTTGAATGAACTCCTTCAAATGTCAGCAAGACTTTTCAAAGAAGATCAAGAACCTAATTATCTAGATTAATAACCTCCACGTTACTGCGCCACAGAGCCTGAGACCCTGATTGAGAAAGTGCTATGCAAAGCCACTTTGCTGGATTACATCTTGACTTCATAAGAACAGCGATTGACCAAAATAATTTAGCGTTCCGGTCCGAGAACTTTGTTCTTTCCTTGTCACATTCATGACTCCCCGCGTTCGCCCAACAAACACCATATATACGCGTAAGCCAGCAGCCTAACGGACATTTGGAAGATCGGGCCCTGGTGTGAGCTTTTGCATTTCGCATGATCAGCTCAAATGTGCTGATGAAAAGCCATATGACAGAGCGGCCAATTGCTTAAAACATTTTGTCACATTGATGATCTTCGTGAGTTTGTAATGATATTGATGGACCAATAAGACGTAGACGTTGACATCGTCATCGTGTTTGAAAATATGAAAACTAGACGTGGCTCCGTGACAGCGGCCTTAAATTCAACAAATTGATGATAGTTGCTAATTTATACTTCTTGGAGAATCGGATGCAGGATCTTTTCCCATACTCAAACTACTTTGATAAGCACCTATCAGATTCACGTGTATTTCAGGCAAGTTTTCATATACATGCTTTTCTCCCGACACATGTATGGCCAAACAGGTGGTCCAGCAGCTTTGTCCGACCTCAATCATGATATTACTGTTTTGAAAGCAGAAAGGATCAGCTTGTAAGGCAACACGACCATCACTTCGGGCAGCTTTAATCCATTTTCACAACTGTCAAAGTCCTTGCAGACAACAAAACCTCCGATTCTATCGCAAACAAACCCCAATCCCATCAGCAGTCAAACAGCAGCCAATTCCACAAGCGAAGTTAAGTTCTGATTTCACTTTCAAATTGCATCAATTCCACCTCGCCCGACGAAAAGCGCCACAGCTCCATTCTCGCCCGAAAGTTACAGCCGGCATTTTGGGCGCTGAGCAAACAGTAAATAGTTTCAAAACTATTGGCTGCAGTTTGTGAATGCAATCGCTTAACTTTTTCGCATTCAAGTACAGGTGAGTAGAATGATGCCTGCAACCCGCAACTCCTGCCAAGGAAAGTTCGCTTGCACAGCATGCACATCCTCGGAATTCGAAATATGTGCGATATGTAATCAGGTCCCTGCTGGCGTCCGTTATTTTGGGAGGGAAACAATTCCAACTTTATCATGATTCTATGAATTCCCGTGCACACTTACACGCTTCGTCAAAATGGGAAGTTTGTGCAGAAAGTTCGAATGCCCCTGTCCCCTTGCCGAGACTGTAAAAGTAACCCACAGCAGGAATGTGCGGTGGGCGGGTGAGGGACGATGACGTGCTGAAATAAAATCCTTTGATGGACTGGCGTGGACGGATGAATAGTGATGTGTGTTCGGTTGTGCCACGAGTGGAATATCTTATGGCCTCCAAGGGGCTGTCTGCAACGAGGAAACCGAAGCCAATTGTGTGTGTGCGGCGGCGGCGGCGGTGGCAAATGGTCGGTGACAGTTTTACAGTTCCTCCTTTCAATGAAAGCTTCAGGGACGGGAATAAATTCAATTTTCTTATTTCATCGATAGTATGGCATTACAACTGCTCAGGAAGTTTCCTACGAGTCCCCTGATAGAAGTGTCGGCAGCAAATACCCATCTGGCACATGGCTCGGTGGGTCGATGTGTGCAGGGATGCTTTGTATGGAGAGCGGATCCCTCAAGGTGCTGCCAGTTTCATGGCATTAAAACATATCCTCGGGATAATATGGCATTAACTTTGTAGAAGAGGTCAATTCGCCCTCGTCCGGTGTGGATGGAGAGAAGGCAAAGCGATTTGTAAGTCATTCCAGCATAAGCCGCAGGCTTAGGGGATGACAGTAATGCCTTAAGAGGATGTTAGTTAAGTAATTTCAGTCATGAATCAGGCACATGGTGCGCGAACTATTGGATGTGTTTTGTTGTATAGAGGTTGGAAATTTTAGAATGGTGTCCTACGTTGGGCGCCAATTTTGTTTTTGCGGATTCTATTTCTTTCTTCACTAAGTCTGGTCTCAATTGATACTGCTTCCGTTTTTAATGCATCGATTGTGAGTTTTCACAGCAGATACACTAGAAGTGTGTGTCACGCGATGTACAGCTCCGTTGATGTGTGATGCAATGTGTTAACTGAGACCCATTCTACAGTCATTCGCCACATTTGTAAGCAACCACACCAAACCACCGAATGAATGCCAGAATCTCTGAGCGGTTTTCTGGTCTTCAATCAGGAACCAACCTTAGACGTGGAGGGCTCCTGCATCCTCGTCTGACCGATTCACACGTTCTACGTGCTTCCTCTTCTTGACCAGTCGATGAAGGACTATCAAACATTCGCTTGTTAAGCTCACTGTACGAAAACACTTTGATGACGTCCAAATACATGAGATTCTGCTCACCCTGTCCGCATATCGTATCCTTAGTCATCCCTTTGTTAGCCATCCTTACGTTTACACTAAACATCCGGTTGCATTTTTCCATGCATGTGAAATTTTTCCATCCGTACACTCGTCAATCCAAGAGATAAAGCCATCTCTGGTCGTTTGTTTTACTTCCTCAAGCGAATGCGAGTGCGAATGTTTCTCAAGACGAGAATATATGCACAAGGAGATGAAAGGAGCTCACAAATAAGTTTGTATAATGCACCCATGTAGAGAGAAGCCCATCAAGGACTCAATCGGTTGCAATCCCACCGCGCCCGCCACCACCGTTGAGACGGATGGAAGGATGGATGTGGGAACAAGTAAGGAACAAACAAATCTGACGACAGAATCAATTGGCTCTATGACAGGATAACATCCTCTATTTTCGGATGAAATGTGAGTATTCCCCGCACGAAGACAGGGCTGAGGACTCTTAAGACAGAAAAACAATTTATCTCCTAGTATGCGGAATTAGCCTTAAACTCTTATCCGGTTTCATATCTCCGTGCTCCTAGCAGACACATGTGGTAGTGCTGTTGTTTCAGGGATTACGGATTTTCTGGATTCTGGTGTGTAATCTTTGGGGCTTATGAAGTGGCGAGCCGGCAGCCAAGGAGGTCTCCTCGAGTCGTATATCTTGGGTTACTACATATATTCGGGGATAAGGAAACTGGTTTGTTTTCATTGGCAATAAAGTGCGCTGGGAAGTTCTTCCTGAGGGGGAAAGCGACATCTTGATGCTGTTCTTCATATTTCATTTTCGTAAGTAGTTTGTAGCACTTCTCTGAGAACCTAACACTTGACCCTGTAGTTTTCCTTGCTGTGGCCACAAACTTTAACACTTGAAACTTACTTGTTCGTAACCCGTACAGATACAAGTGACTGAAGTAAGAAGTAATGGACGGACACATAAAACGTTTTATGAGTTAAGGAAACACGCTCTTGTTCGATTGATGTTGCACCGTACAACTGGAAATACACTGGGGCCTAAAAGTCATTGTTCATTTATGTGTAGAGCTCATCTTCGACCTACGTTTTCTTAGTTTCACAAAATAAATAATAGGTTTTATTAAAAAAAAAAATAACTAGCAATGACGTCGAAAGGCAAAAACAAAACAAATATATCAATAGTTTAGCTTAGAGCGCCCGCATAGAGCCAGTAAGTAGTTATAAGATTTTTCTGTCGTACCTAGGTTAAGCGTTTTATACCTAGTTTTAAAATACCATTAGATAAATAATAAAAAAAATGCCTTTTAAACTAAAAAAAAAAACTCATCTTCGACCAACGGGATTTTCAAATCAGAAAATGAGTTTTTATGGTTTCGTTTCTAAAATCGAACTCATTGAAATTTTCTTGTGTTCCTCTATTTGTCTGTCACATCGTGCACATCCCACAGATATTTATACGAAATTTTAAAACTAAATGCATTACATCTTGTAATCAATGTCATTGCATGCAAATTTTGAATTTGGGGAAAAATGGTTAAAAACAGTTTCATCGTAAGCCTTGATATGATAGTCAGTCGACAGCTGTTTCCAATTGAAAGCATTTTGATTCCACGTACCATTAAAGAGAACTAAGTCTCAATAGTCGCCTTCCCCTTTGTGTGTACCTGTCCTTAAAATGAAAAAATAAAACACACAAAATATTAAAAAAGTTTTAGGCATTCCGGCCCAATAGTTTCGGTGCTATTGGTTAAAGACTTAAAATCTTAAAAAACATGCGAATTTTGAAAATGAAAAATGTAGTTTCCAGAAACAGTTTCTAGAACATTGAAAAACCATCGGTATGGGGGTATTCATTTATTTAAGACTTTGAAAATATCAGAGATTCTTACACAAGAACAACTGAATGGTGTTTCACATGACTGCCTAAAAATGATGTCTCCTCTAAATCTTGTTTGATTAGTTTTAACTTTACACTGAGATTCGGTCTCTTCAAGTTGGCGACACTTGGCCATCATTGTAGTGGTATCAGGTGAGATGGAGTGTTATGTCGTTGCTAACATCTCCGCCAAGTGGCTATAACAACATCGTCCAACAACGATGGCAAAGTTGACTTGACACTTGACAAGAGGACTGTGTTGGTGACCAATACCAACGGCATCGGATGTCATTTGGGTCTTGACGAACAAACGACCATCAACGCTGGAAGAGCGGTGTTTTCTTCTTAGGCAAGCTAGGTAATTTTAGCGTGGCTTATATCTGGGGTGGGTATAGATGTAAATTAGAGGGTAAGTACGTCGCTTCATATGTCGAACGATCCTGATGGTTAATTTGTCAGTCCCCACGACTGCTGACCTCCTCGTGGTGGGGGGTGGGCAACAGGTTTGGGGAGTGCGAAGTTTTGTATACAATCCGAACCTAGCTTACGAAGCGCACCACACCAGGATGACAATTAGAAACAAGAAAGCCTCGGATACCGCCTACCCTGGTGTGGCAGGGTCCCATTTGGAGCCAGACCTAAATGGTGGCAATATGCGAGCGTTTGGTTAAAGAACTACGAGCAAGCCGGTAGTGGCCTCGTAAGTCATTACGTGGTTGGAGGGGAAATCTCGCCAACCACTAACCAGTGCGTACGGAGACCAAAATGCAACAAACAACGGCTTTAGATGCAATTCTATCAGGTAGGCGACCACTCGGCAGACCCCGGGCGAGGTGTTTCGATCAAATCCATAAACTCGCCTGGTTGCGCTTGGGAATAGTTTTTGATGAATTGGGGTCGATAGCGGAGGATCCAGCGGCCTGAAGGTCTGTCGAGCGTGCATTGCCCCCTTTAGTGGAAATGCGGGTAAAGAAAAAAGAAGATGATGATGAAGGCAAATTTGTCAGCTGTCAAGTGATTTCTACTAAGACTACCGCCTTAAAAATGCTTCCGATATGTGCAAATGGCAAATGACCTAAAACAAGGTTGCCCTTGATCCCAATTTCCATTAGGTGAATTTAGTTTAGCTGTTGAAGCTCAGTTTTGGTTGAACGGATACGTCAATAAACAATAAAAAGAGAACTGACTCACGTCCGTGTAGTTTCTAAAGAAGCTACGACCTGGTCCCTTATGGACTATAACCCATTTAAATTTATTTATTTATTTACTCTATTAATTTCCATTCCAATCATTGCTACCACAATAAATTCCAAAAAAACGCACGTTACCATTCATTAGATACAGCCAGTTGGTGAAACGGAATCCATCTGAATTCTGATAGCCTCTCATCATTCACTCTTGTCAGACCACAAACTTCCGAAGAATAAAAATATATTTAATGAAAAGGAAAACTTTTTCCCAAGTAAACTCCATCCGATGCTCTGGCCACAATTGTTGATGCAAACTAGTGCACCAAACACGCACACACAGTCCGACAAACGCGTTCCTTATTTCAATCTAAGTCATTTCCCCCATCTTCTCCCCTCACACCGTCAACCCCAAAACAGCAATTGTCGATGAATGAAGTATTGGCTCATAGCCAAAACCGATTCTTATTCTTACAGCGCAGGCAATAAGATATCTCATCCAATTCAACCCGTTGAATGAAGAGACTTCCATGCTCGGACGAACGTGGGGGACATTGAGTGCAACGTTGTTGTTGCTCGGAGTTTTCCCAGGCATTGTAATTGCATATTTTCATCAGAATTGATTATTTATTTTTTTTTTTGCCCGAGAAAATACTTGTATCCAAACGTCTCCCTAGGAGTTGATTGAGGAAATACTTTGTCCTTCGGGCTTTCGATTGCAGAAGGAAAATTTTAATTCATTTCCCGATTGCTGTTCCAAATTGGAATGTCTTCTCGTCCTCTTTAAATGAGTGGATTCGATTTGCATGTTAGAAGCTTTGTGTGCGTGCATGTGTTCTCGTCGGTTGTTGCAGGAATAAATTGAGATTCACCGGATGATTTCTTGACAATTACGCTGCAGTATGACAAGCAAAACAATCGATACGGCCGTCATGAAAGAATAAAAATTAAGAAAATTCAAAACAGTATTGACTAAGTGTGGGGATTAATATTGTTTTCCCTGTGTCGAGATGGCTATGATATCAGGTTTCGCTGAACAATTCATAACCATAAGGACTTACTAACGAAATACTCCAACTTAGAAAGAAGTTTTGTTTAGCAACTTTTTAGTGGGGAAAGAATATCACTCGGCGACAAATACATCATCTTCAAGCATTGTCATGTGGATCATTCCTTATGACTCCACTATTTTGTGGCTGTTTCCATGCGGTTCCTGCAGCCAGTTGCAAATTTCATTTGCTTGGAAGCGGAATTCCTGAGACAAACTAAAGCAAACGAATTCCTAAGCTTTGCCCTCTATCCGTGGGTAAGGCTCTAAAAACTGAATTAAGTGTTGTAGGAATGAAAGGAAATGTTGTCGCAGTTATAAACAAATCTTTACCTCTTTCATCCTGTATGCACCCGAAAAGAGTCGCGATTTCAGGCATAAATTTCAGCGAAGTCGGTAGCATTTTCGCCCGACGTGCACACGAAAACTACATCGATGTCAGCTTCGTTTTTTTTGAGTATACCAGATAGTCCTCGAAGACATCAAACCCTTGCTTTTTCCTCACATTCAAAGCCCGAGCGCTGAAGTCTAATCGACTACTAAGAATCAATTATTCCGGTCAGCCGGGGTGAGGCAGATTTGAGTAACTTTGTAGCCTCATGACTCACGATATTGACAGAGGTTCGATTTCCGGACTGAACGTCTTGAATTTTTCACGTCAACACCTCTTTCGAGTTGCTGACAACACTCAGATCCTACTAATTGTCTATGAAAAAGGTTCTCAAATCTCGGCGTTCACGATAGCACGCAGAAAAAGAGCAGATGCTGAAGAAGCAAGCCCTGGTCCATTGTGGGCTGAAGTGTCACTCAGGTATTAATTTAAGCGTCGTTCAATTGACAAACCCCAATTTTTTAAGTTGCTTTAAACTGTAGCTCACAAATTGCTTGGAAGTCATTGTCAAAAAATTGGTCCTTCAAGTTTCCTCAAAAAGAGATCTATATAAAACCTGTAGCAGGATTCATGACAATCCATACGATCTGCATGGAAAGCCATCACTGTCGAAAGATTCTAAAAACTGATCTGAACTGATGTTTTTTGGGGGAATCGGTTACACCCCAATTACTTTGCCCGCAAAAAAAAATAGTTAAAAGTGTTCAATTAGTTTGCTAATGGAATTTTATTACTCAATATATCAAAAGTATAATGGAATGAACTCAGAATTGTTAAGTTTTACGAGTATTTTCATGTTTTTGAGAATAATTTTAATATTTTGCAATATTGTAAGTGTTTAAGACAAAAAATGCCTTGTGACTGTAAGATATTTTGAAGGATTGACATAAGGAGATTTGAATGGCTTTGAGGCCAAATGTAATAAACAAATGCATATTAAGAAAGTCCGTAAAAATACAATTCCCGAATTGGTAACATTACGAGAAACAGGAAATAGTGAACAACTGATAACTGCGCGCAGCATGAATAGAAGACGTTCAAAATATTTGCTTTACAGTCTTTAAAACCGTGATTGGTGTTTTATTTTAAGGCTTTCCTGTCCTTTGTTTTTTAATTAAATACAGTAACATGCATACATGCTTACTGATCTTTGCCGATGAAGAATTTGACTTCTAGATGACTGTTTCCAAAAGGTCAAAATGCTTATTCAAATCCGTGGAGAACATATTTGCGGTAGTCGACCGCGAAGAAATCAACACATCAAAAAAAAAAAACGTTTACAGTTGAAAAGAAGAAGCAGAATTGTATAGACTTAAAAATCTGTAATATAAATAGTTAAACAGAAGACCAGTAAGTGTCATGACAAACAGACACACAATAATCAAAACCACCTGAAACATGTTGATTCAAAATTTCATTTGAAAAAACGAGAGAATAGAATATTAGAGAAAAATTACTATCCTCACAAGCTTTTAAGAACTTTGATACAAACTAATGACGAAAACTACCTCAAACTCGACCCTGACAATCATTTCACGAGCTCAATACAACATTTGTCTACTGCACATGATTGTCGACTTGCGAAAAATACCACCATCCAGTTATCCTCTGGATATTGAAGACACCACCAAAAGAATTACCTCAAAGCCAATAAGTAAATCAAATGAAATTGATGTTTACAAAATCATACTTCACAAAAAAACTTAAGCGGGATGTTTCGAAAAATTTCAATGTCATTAAATTTGCTTCCCTTTTTACAAAACCATGCATACACAAAAAAAAACAGATGGGACGTGGTGTTTAAAATCAAGTGTAATAGCAAGGATGTGGTCGCCGTGCCATAGTGGTTAGTGCATCGACCGCTACGCCGAAGGTCTAAGTTCGATTTCCGGACGGAACTCCTCGCATTTTTTCACGGCACCACCTATTTCGAGTTGCTGACAATACTCAAAGAGTATCAATTGTCTATAAAAAGCTTCTAAAATCTCGCCGTTCGAAGTCGGCAAAATCGGTCCCTTCTACTCGTGAGAGAACAGTAGCACGCACCACACGAGTAGTTGCTGTAGAAGCTAGGCCCTGGTCCGTTGTGGGCTGTAGTGCCACTCAATTATTATTATTATTAGATCTATTATAATAGCAAGTATAGTGAAAACTGCACATAGGTACCACTAAACTATTCTTGCGGCAGAGAAGTGCTGGCGACAAATCTGTCATAAAAAGTGACAATCCAGGAAAAACAACTCTAGCAAATTACTGCTTCGAGACAAGTAAGTCGCCAACTGAATATCGACGACGTAGAGTTTTTCTTACAAACAGAGAAACATTTTGACAAGGCGTGAGACCCTGGACACACCAAATCTCCTTAACAACAAGAACAACATAAAACTAACACTTAATACGAGGTTTTTAAACAACAATAAGGCGAATGTTCATTTTTCTCAAAAAATATTTATTTATTCATCAATTTCTATTTTGTCCCCCTCAATCTTCGAAGCAGTTCTAATATGAATTTTTTGGTATGCCCTTAAGCTCTCTCAGTGTTTCGGTTTCAATCTCCTTTATCGTCGCAAAACGCCGTCCTATCAGGGGTCTCTTCAATCTTGGGAACAGGAAAAATCGCAGGGGCCAAATCTGGTGAATACGGTGGCTGAGGCATTATGACGGTTTTTTGTAAAAATGTACGAACAATCAAAAGCAAATTCAGCAATTTCGGAACAAACTTCGCTATCACACGGTTAATGCCCAAAATTTCATCCAACCGATATGCCGACATCTTCAGTTCAACTTCTCTTATAGTGATTCGACGATTCGTCATAACAATATTTTTACTTTCTCAACATTTTCGTCGGTTGGTGATGGGTTGGGGCGTCCAGGGCGAGCGTTGTTATTTACATTTTTTCGACCTTCTTTGAAAAGCTTGTACCACTTATAAATAGTTTCTTCACTCAAAGTACACTCATCATGTGCTACTGTCAACATTTCTAGTCTTTTTGAGCATTTAATTTCATTTTCACACAAAATTGAATGCAAAGTCTTTAATCCATTTTTTCGAGAGCAGGAAATTGCCGAATACGCACCAACGCGTCTAATTGTTATGCCTCTCTCAAACACAATAAATATGCTATATATCTGAAAATGTAAACGTTCGAGACGAGTGTACCAACATATCAAAATAAAAAAAACTGAATAACCGAATGTAAGTAGCAGCCGAAATTTGAAAATTCGCCTAAAATGTGTTTTGTAAAAATGTGTTTCCATATGAGAAAGCCAATAAACACAAAAAGATCCACTGAGAAAGACAATAACCTCTGTTTGAAAATTGACTTAACTTCATTAATAACCGGCAAGCCCGTAAAGAGTAAATTTCTTACAATTAACACAGCTCTACAACTTGGTCACATAATTGAACAGGACTTTCACAAACGGTTTGTTGAAACTGACCAACAGTTTCAGCAAATCGAAAAAGCAGCACTTATGTATTGGAAACCTCGTTCAAAATATTCAAACAAAACAGACAAGACATTCCAACATTGACAGATAAGAATGCATGCCCTAAATTTGTTCTGTTTCAAGAAAAATACATTATTTGTTGATTAATCAAAAATATCGCAAGATCAAAAATTTCGTAAATAATAGTGAGTTCTGTGTTTTTACATAAAATTTCCGTAATATCGACCTAACTTTGAATGTATGTTACTTCCGTTCATGCAGGTTCAAATTGTTGTTTTCTTTTAAACAAGGAAAAAGGAATACTCTTATTTTGCCATGAAGAATTTATCTATCCTTCAGAAACTGGCTGAATTTCTTATCCTTCATTAAGATGTGCCCAACTTGAATAATGTGAGGTTGTAACTTGTGCAGTCCACCACTTCAACTTACCACCCTGTATATTGTAAAAAACATTGACCCATCAGAAGCAATTTAAGGATATACCTAATGACCTATTTGAATGGTCAACTTAATACTAATACAACGTTCAACAGGCACTTAGCAAAGCATTTGCTCCAAAGTCCAAAAAAGGAATACAATGCTGTAGAACTTAGCCACCTACAATAAGATTTGTAATGCTTACTAGGCAACAAAAACCCGCAGATATGGTGTTCGGATTTCGGGGAACACTCCCCCAAATTAAGTATCCTAGCTACAGAAAGGAAACACTTAGAAACCCATGTGCCTCGATGAAAGAAAAATCACTCAAAATAGCCTACTCTGCCCAAATTAGGGACACGTACACATATTTACATGACAATGCTGGAGAAGCAATTTAACATGTTTTTGTAAAATAATACACCAGGGAATGAACGACCTTAGGATAATTGCCAATAACTTACGTCACGATAATGTAAATCTGCGTTAACAAGCGAAATCTGATTCCTCTGACGTAGTCCTTTGGATGGATATCACTTCATAAGTTTTTAGTTTGCAAAGGTAAAAACACCCTCAAGAAAAACACAAAAGGATAAGAGGAATCATTAAAACCTGAAAGAGGACTTTGTCTTTCACGCGTGGAAATATGAAGTTGATTTCGAAGAACTAGAAAATGCATGTGTGACGACACAGTTCAAAGTTCTGCACTTTTGAAGGAATCATTTGTAAGGTAAGTCTCAGCACACTGCACATTGCTAAGGCTTTCGCTTCCCATTTCATATATGCTGATGAATGCTCATACTTCAGCGATCATTAATATTCAAACATTTATTGAGTTCTACCTTCCCGCTGGAATCAGTCGAAAGAAACCCAGAACTTCTGCCTATCTCAACAACTGCCCTGAGATCGAGATGTGTAAGAATGGTTGCTCTAAATAATTCTAGGAATCTTGAAGTGTGATTTTTATCGGAAGGAGAAAAGCGTCAATCAGCGTACGAAACATCATTCCTAGCTAACTTGAAGATGACATTTTAATGCCTTTTCGAGAAATTCTCCCAATCGCGTCTCTACTCACCCACCGTCATTCATAATCACAGTTCCCTGAAGCCATCAACGACAGATAACGCATCGACTGCATCCGAAATTTTGTCCCAAAAACCAATAAGCATCCCATCCAAACCATCATCTTACTGGTTCATAGCTGTGCAGCAACGACAGACTGAAAAGAATTCCCCCTTCATAGTCAGCAACATGTATCTGCAACATTCCTGCACATCCGATGGGTGGAGAGCAACACGATGAGACCAAGCAAAAAAAGAAGCAGCTTCCAACCAAGAACACACACAGAGCAACACACAATGTGAGGAAAAACAAAAGCATCACGGCGAAGAAACTACTTTTACACCATAAACATCGTAACCAACACTATGTCACATAGGTAGTACAGCCATCAGCCACACACAGCTCCCTTATATAACTCAGGCAGCGAGGTCAAATGGGCACAGTGCAGCCAGTTTCGTCACTTTTTGGGGGTGTGTGTATGCGTCCTACCCTTAAATCTAACAGATACACCAACAACAAAAGCGAGCGACAGCAGCGCAGCAAACGTAATACCTCCCTCCCAAATTATGCGCACTAAACATATGGCATAGATACAACCGCACAACATAACGGTTGGTGTTTCTCCAGCTCCCCGTTGGTTTGCTGCTCTCGTTCGTTCGTTCGTTCGTTTTTTTTTTTTGCTTCCCTGTTTTTCTGCTCTACCCTTTTCCGGGGGTTAACCCAACTACACGAGAGTCTGAATAGCATCAAAGGTCGAGGGGAGGAGCGCCAACGTTGTTGTGTGCTGTGCCGTGGCTGTGCCTACAAATGTCCTTTGCAGCTGGAAAACGCCCACACCAGTCTCATGTATAGTTGTGCATTTCCGCAAGGGTTGTTAGTAATCCACGCGCATTCCCCAGAAGAAGGAGAGAGAGCCGCTGTCTGCAAACATCAGCGCGCCATGGCATTTTGGCACGGCCTTTGTTGATGTATGGACGCACAGATAAAGACACCCCTTCGCAGGGGATGCTGCAAACCTTGCAGACTGCAACACGAGCACGAGGTTGATGCAACACCGAAACGGTGTGGAAACGAAGAAAATTGTCTAGACACGAAATGCAGCCGCAAATTATTTGCTGTCGGTCAGAAGGATGACGGCACTCGGAGGAAGCGATTGATGGCCCGAAACCTTGCCAACAGATATTTCGTGTCAGCTCGAATTTGGCGAAATTGAATGAAGGAAAGCACGAGCGAGGAATGAAGTAACATGGGGTAGTCGGGTTTGTTTCATTTCTGGTGAGACACAGTTTTCTGCAGACTGGTGGTAGGAGATCTGCTCAAGCCACATGGACGACTTGGCGAATTTGTTGTTTTGAAGACATTTTTTAATTTCTTTGCATGGGATTTTGAGATATGGACAGAACGTCGCAATGTGATGTTGTTGCGTTTCTTTGATTAAGCCTCGTTTTCTTCGTCTACATCGGCTTCATAATAAGTAATGACAACGTCCTTGCCGAAATTAAGCGTATAATCACTTTTGCCAAACGTTATTTCTTGGTTTGTTTGTGAAGGAAGTTCTAGAAGCGACATTTAGTCATGTTTCCACTGATGGCATCTGGAGGACAATTTTACGACGAGCTCTATAGGCTCTACGGAGAAATGCACTTAATCAAACGTCTGCAGATATAACGCTTGAGATGGTCATTAGAGCAAATTAATAAGACTTTTCTTTGAATCCAAGCCATTGCGAAAATGCAACAAAGAACGTCGAGCGTGAGACCACGTCATTGTGATTTGGGTATAAACTGCTTAACTTTATTTTTTTCATAAAACGGTAGTGACCTAAAAATCTTGGGTGTCATGGGCTTGATGTTTTAGATGCTAGGCATTAGACTGTGCCTGTACATATGAAAACTGTAATGGCAGCCTTGCAAGAATCAGTTGAAGCATATCCTCGAAATGTTTACGAAAATAACCTGCCAAAAGTCATTGTCGTAATGTAATTTTGGAGGCAAAAAGGTTTTTTTTTTATTTTTTTCTTATTGTTTTAGTTGACTCAATGTCCGCACTAGTGCTGCACAAGATTACAGAACAATCAGGAGGGACTCACACAGTCCACGAAATTCCTGAGGGCGATTCTAGAAGAACCAAGGAGGCTCGTATATGATTGCTGAAAATGCTTTACTTTACGTTTCTTTTTGGAATAGAGTTACACAAAGTACACAATTTACAATTTATGTTTGAATTTTTATTAAAAAGTGGATTTTTAATTTCATAAGGGAAACAATTACTCAGAACGAACCACTTTAAGTTTTCGATAACTTGCATCACATCTTAGGTGCCTTTCATTTTATCCACTCAAACTTAAACACAATGTGGAGACAGGCGCCTCTCTTTTTTTTCAGAAACGACCACAATACAAGAAGCGGATGAAAACAATATGGTGATGCAAGACGTATCAAAACTTTACGGTTTCTAGGTACAGAAAGTTGAAATTTATACGAATGCGAATATAAATAAAAAGTTTAAGTAAGTTTTCTTTTTAAGTAGTTTTCTTAAGTAAGTAAGTTTTCTGGGAACAATATTTTTTGCTATATACATCTATTGAGGATGTGTTAGTTAGGAAAAAGAAAGAAAGTTGAGTTTTGTGCTTATTCAGAGTGCTTGGCAATCAGGAACTCTAATAACCTTTTAAGGCTTGTCAAAACTATATAATTTTATTTTAAATCTGTAAATCTGTATTAGATGCAACTGGGTCTACCTACCTACCTGTGTTTCCCCTAGCGCCAAAAGAGTTGGCTTATAGCGAGAGAGGTGAACGTACACTGCAAAGAGATTTGCTCTAAGCCCACGAACAGTGCTCACATTATCCCGGAATCGCCCTTTCATACTACTCCGGTAACAACTTCGACGACGCATTTGGTGAAAAAAGCAAAACTTAGAAGTATAAAGTTCTGGGTACAGCTTCACAAAATAAATCAATGTAGGTAGGTGCCGTACATTGACTTGAATTGCTCTACTAACAAAAATTCACCCTTCATCGCTGTCAGATGCTAAACCAAGTCAGTCATCGCCTCAACATATTGGAGTTGCGACCGAGAATGCCTAGCACTGGCTTATGAAGGAGAGGCAGAGAGGGGAGTGAACTTTGCACTACACTTTAGTTTTTTGCTGGGACGAGTTGTTAAACGGTCCTCGATTTAACTATTTAATAGTTTTTCGTTTATGTTTCAGGCGAGAAATTTTTTAAAACGATGCGTCGGAGGTTAGCACGTGATCTCAATTGTCAATTACATTTGTTATTGTAGACAGCAGCGGAATGGTTTTCGCTGAGAAACTGCGCCCATAAGCAGCTCATTCGCATATGAATCTTCATTTATATGTGAGTTTGTTTGCATTCGAATGCTTAGAAATGCCTGTACATTTTAGATCCACAATTAAGCATTTTCAAGACATATGTATTACCCAAAATTCCAATAGCCCAAATTTAATTAAAAGTTTTGAAAATTTAAAATCTCGAAATACTTAAATTGTGAAAAGTCTACCATCCCAATCCGGATATTAATCCAAAATCATTACAGATTCATTAGAAATGAAAAAAGAGTTTCGCTGTCGGTCAACTAGCCGGAGTAATTTCTGCTGTAATGTTGAATAATTCTCGCAAAAACGGATTTGGCTTTAAGAAACATAAATTTTCTGAAGCCTATTTTTTTTAATTTCTATGTCAAACATCTAAATTCCTTCCTATAATATTTCAAACACTGAATTTCACAGAGAAAGCGATTGAAAGTGTGTTTTCTAAGCATTAAAAAACGTTAATATTTTTTCAATAATTTTTTTTATCAATATCCATCCATTATTTTTGAGATTACATTATTAATCTTGCTTTCAGTGAATGAGGGTTAGTATCTAAGAAATTATATGAACGATTCTAGCTGTTTTTGCTTGTGGCAACAAATTTAGCGACAGATGTTATTTCATAGGAACCACTTAATATTTAAAGAACAGTGGTTAATAAACGGATTTGATGGTGTAAATGTTCCAAATTTCAGCCTGGATCTCCAAGTGCAGTATGCAACGCATCTATCTACAACTCATGCCATATCAAAAGTTATTCGACGTTCATATCCGGTTCTAATGTAAGAAGAGAGTATGGTTCTTAATCGAATCTATGGCTGTCCACTGTGGCAGCCTGCCTGAGCTTTCAACTGTATTTGTAAGCCGCCCCTGGACATGAAGATAAATTTGATAAGCTTTCCCACAGCAGACAATAAAATAACTAGGGTAGAGAGGGTAATGTTAAATAAGTGTATTCTGAAATGACGTTACCGTGAAGAAAATGTGAGGATCCAGGAATCGAACTTGAAACATTTGGGACATGAGTCGATTCAGTTATGTATCACTATTATGAGTGCTTTTGATATCATATATGTGATAGGATCTAGATTTATATTTTTTCTACAAACTCTTCCATTTCCATCTGAACCGTGAAAGTTAAACTCTCTCTCATCGGAAAAAATACGGCGCCTAATGCCTATATGTGACTATTGTTTTTGTTTCTAAAATGTTTCTACTGAATGTTTGGACCGTAATAGCTGACATCAAAAAGCATTATTGAATGACTTTTTCACTTAATCTCAGAGTTCAAAGTGACTGCGGAATACAGAGTGCATGTGTCCAGGCATTACGAAAGGCAAACCAAATTTTAAGTCATTCCTTGGTTTATTTTTTTTTTCAAGATTTCTTAAAGGTATTTTGGTCATATAAAAATGCCACTAAATTGCGTAGCACTACAATTCTCAAAGACCAGTGTCTATCTTCTACACGGATCTTGTATCTGCTATTATTCTTCCACGAGGTTAGCGATAGTTTATAGCCGTGCACGAGCGTGAAAATCTAAGAAGCCTTTCATAGACAATAAGCACACTTTGAGCGTTGTCTGCAACCCAAAAGTAATGCTTCTGTAATAAATGCTAAATGTATGCAAGTTCAGCCCAGGCCTCGTGGGAGCTGACGCACTTACTTGCTTCGGTGGCAACCATTTATTGAAAAAACTGTAAGCATAAACTACGCCATTCGGCCTTACTACTCCAGCCCATCAAACCTCGAAAATGAAAATAACTACTGACTTCGACTACTTGTTCCTTTCAATTAAAATATTTTCAAAAATATGTATTGAAAAACTGCAATTTCAGCCACCATTAAAAATAAAATTAAACATCTTCCACCTGAGACAGGAGTTGAATTCCATCAAATCCCACAGAGCAAACAACCCGTCCGCCTTTAAGACCGATTCGCATCTAAATTGCGATCATTTCTGGCCGATACTCCCGACAGCCGCAGTCGACCGCCATCAAATTGAAAGAGAAAACAAGCAACTAAAGCCAAGAGATGCATCGCGCTCTGCATAGTAAAAGAGCGTTGCACTGTTAACTGCTTGCATGTATGCGTTCGGCATTCGCCCCCAAAAGCGACAGCGGTGGAATAGAGATGTAGAGCATAAGCTATGCAAACCATGTGCTCGCGCCTCGTGGAAAGCCTCAACGCGCATGTAGTTGTATGTCCTTGCATTTACAGTGTTCCTTTTACACCACTAACTTGTATGCATTTCGACGGAGCCACACCGGAGAGCGCTTCCCATCCAGAAAGAGGCGTCGTCAATCCTTGCTGCTGCCGTGCGACATCAGTGTGAGTACGCGTGCACAAGCCAAGAATGAAGACTAGCTTTTTCGATGAGCACACCGATGAGAGAGAGGCATACCCGCGCACACGTTCGTTCGGTGGTGTGTGTGCGCCTGAGTTGCATCCATGGCCGGCAACATTGGTCCGCTTACAGTCTGCTGTTTACATGTTCGAGAGCGTGAGATTTCGAAATGTGGGAGTGTAAGTTCATGCACAGCCGTGCAGGGAGGCTTTGTGTGTGCAGCACGGCTGCGCTTGTGTGTGTTTTACATTCACTTCGATTTCTCGGTTTGCTGATGTGCTGTACTCTGTTCCTTTGGCTTTGAAGGTTCTGCGTTTGTGGATGTGATTCTCTCCCTGCATGTGCCTTGCACTAGTTATTCTCTGTTTATGTTCCTTGCTGTTATTGCCCTTTACCATGGCACTGTGCTGCTAAAGCCACACCGCTATTCCCCCCTCCACCGTAACCGACCCAGCGCTATCCCAACACCAACCAGTCTTACTCCTGCAGCAACAGCAACAGCCAACATACATAGAAAGGCGAACCAGAAGGAGTATCGCACGAACGAGAACAGAAAAAAAATGGAAAAAAGTACACAGAATGTACTGTACGTCCAAAACGAAAATAATAATAAAATTCCATTCCATCCTAGAGACAGGATCAGGTATTATGTGAGTCTGACATCAGATTTTGTTTAGTTGAACGCGAATGCTCCTACAGTAAGGACGCAATATTCCATCTATCTTTTGTGTGCGAGAGTGGTGTTATTTGTTATTATCCTTACATCCTGGCCATCCCATCAGAAGTTGACATTACATCGAGGATGTGTGGTTTCGTGTAAATTAAGCAGATTTTTGTTCCCACTTACACTTGACTGAAATAGAGATTACATTGTGTGCTGTGCTGAAATTCTGTGTTACGTGTGTGCATCTGTGGACTACAGTGTGAACTGCTGGCAGATACTTTGTATTGTCGTGCTACAGTGTGCTATTTGAGTTTTGTGATGTATTCCGTAGCAGTGCTTAATTGAATCAACAGTGTATTTATGATATGAACCAATCTTACAGAGCTCACTAGATTGTTTTATTCTTTTTTCTGATTTGATTTGATTTTGTAATCTAACTGAGACTACTTGTGAACAAGGTGTGACTGTTCAAGTTGTTTTTTTTTTCAAAACTGTTCGGCATTTGTTTTTGCATGTATTGAAAATGAATTGAAAATCGAATAAATTTGGCGCGATTGATTTAAACTTTGGTGACGGTTAAAAATATGTGATAGCTTTGTTTTAAAGATAAATTTTAAAAATACACCATAAACAATTGAAAATAGAAAGAAAAGCATTCTACAGAAATTTGTAAAAAACAAAAGTGCAATTTTGTAGCTAGATTAGTCTTTTATTTGAATTTTTTTTTCATTAAGTTTGAAGTTATAAAAAAGATTATAAGAAAACTTGTGCAAGTGCAACTAAGAAAGGAAAAACTTTTTGAATTACGAGAAATAAAAAGTGAACTGATCTAGTTATACAGCAAATATCTAACCGCCGATCTGGAGGGATACACTCAAAGGTGAGTTGGATTTTTTTTTTCAAATACTAAGTTTTTTAGTCCTTCACTTTTAATTTTAAGAATGCAATCAAGTCTGGTTTTATATTGTCATACAGTGGGAAGCTCGCAAGAAAAAAAATGTTTTTTCTGTAAAACTTTTTTTTAAAAAATATTTAATATAATTTTTTTATGGGAACAAAATATTTTCTTTACAAAATTTAATAGGAAAACTTCAGACCAAGTTTTAGAAATTGAATGACAATCATAATTTAAAAAAAAAAATATCTCCTCAACCGTGCTTTGCGATAAGCAAACAAACACACCTTGTCGGAAGCAAAAACATTTCATACAATACACTTTTGTTTTCTTTCTCATAACCACTGAATAATAGAAGTAGTGAAATGCAGTAAAAACAAATATCCTCTGCCACCCAGGTGCAAAGTTGAATAAATTCCCTGTCTAACCAAACAAATGCCTCCCTCAATAATTTTCGCCTTGTGAAAAGAAACAAAAACAACGAAACTTTCCAGCCGCCGACGATGAGCCGGTTTATGTAATCGCACTTACTTCGTATTTCAATCAGATACTGGGAGCTTTCCAGCTCCCGTTGTGTTGATATGCAGACGATTTTTTTTTCCATGTTTCGTATTACACCGCGACTATGGGCTTAGTTGTGACCCCTAGAGAATCTATCGGAAGTCACTCCTCCACGGTGTCTGCGTTCCTCTGTTGGTTGATGTGAATGAATAATTGCTGTGCATATGTACGTCCGCACGTGCACATTCCCGGCGATGGGACAAACAGGCAGAACGAACAAAAAAATTTTTTAGAGCTAAAGTTGCGAAATAAACCATCAGGTGGCATGGTCTATTTCTATTCTTCTTCTTTACCTCCCCACAGTTGGCACCGTTTTCATTGCACTCCGTTGAGTATCTATTGTATGTACGTTGATATGCACATTTACAAGAGTTAACTTCCCAACAGTGAATCACAAAACCACTGCGAGCTCGATGAGTGAGAGAGAAAGAGGCAAAAAGGGACAAGGATACGCTGTAAGTGCAAAGGAGTTAAGTAATTTAGCCATGACCAGAGCCAAGTTAACCCCATGCCATTTTGCCTAGACTTCACTCCTCAGCCGTCTCATATTCCGCTCAGACTTACATGCTGTGCCTGCAAGTGTGTGTATGTGTATGTGTATTTACAGACCATTCAGTGGCTGCCGTCCAGAAGTTTGGCGACTGGGCGACACAGCGCCATAAACAACCGCCCCATTCCCCAGAAGGCCTTTTTGCCAGAACGACACCAACAACAACCTCAGCAATTGACAATCAGTGCGACAGTCAGTCGGTCAGCGAGAGAATAAGTTACATGCCCCAATCGTACTCACACTTACAATCACCTCCCTATTAAGGACGAAACTATAATGTTATCTCTGCTATATTCATTCGTACGTTCCTCTGCATATGCGACAGCTTTCCGCTGTTGAGGGCTTTTTAAAAGCCTTTCATGAGGCTCGGGTTTCAGCAGTTACAGTGGTTGAGCACCGGGTAGCTGGGGTGTGGGCCGCCGGTTGCATGTAAACGTAGGCAGGAAAAGAAACTAACACACACGTCCAATTACTACCTACTGCCGCTGTGTACGTCGGCCCGGGCTGTGCATTAAAGACCGATTGCATGGCAGTATCAGAAGTAAATGTTTATAGCCCCCACACCCAAGGGAGGAGGAAAACGAAAGCAGCCAAGAAGTCTGAACAGACGACGATGAGTATTTGACGGCCTTTTTCTGGTTTTCTCCTTCGACTTGTAGGGGGTTTTACTTGCCCCCCACATTCAGGGGTTGGCCCCTTCAGCGCGACGGATGAGAGGGAGAAAAATAAAAGAAAGCTAAATGAAAAGCCATATCACTCGTCAGTCGTCCTAGTTCAAGCAACATGCGGCGGCGTCGGCGGTGGCGGCGGCCACACACAGATAGTAGGGCCAGACAAAGCCACAGTGGATGGTTTCTTGGGCTGCCATAATGCATTCAGAATGCAGAGCAAGTAATGAAAATAATAATGAGGTTTGGTCGGAATAGTCATGCATCCCCACCACCCATCTCCGCATGCCACCTCAGCGAGAAGTGCTCACACCGCGAGCACATGCATGTGTGCATGCCCAGCAAAAAAAAAAAGCATCCGCATTACAAACATTGGCAGCACCCAAACATTCGGCGCCTCTCGAAAGGGCACCCCGCCCGTTTACCCGTCCACCCTATCCCAAACCAATTTGTAATGCTTAAGACGGAAAATAGACGACGATGGAAAAGAGCAGAAAACCGCACATCCCCCCGGGAATAAATAAAACAAAATCGCAGACTACATAGCCTTTTGGCATTTGAGTCGTAGGTGTCCTGTACATGCCCCGTCGCAAACCGCTGCAGACTGCTCACCCCGCAGTTAGCAGTTGTCTACTCTGGGGGATTAACTTACATACTACACATAAACAACTATCCGGAGAAAGAGAGCCGATTTCAACCCCACAAGAGAGCGCCACTGTTACAGTGGCGAAGAGAGAACTTACATTTACAGAGCAAACTACTGTCAACCAGCTCACGGCAGACTGATGCACCCTGTCTGCTGTCTCCGCTTGGACCGTGATTGCTCTTTAGATTCGTTTCGAATCTATCAAGCCAGCCATGTGTTCTCTCTCCCTCTCTCTATCTCTCTCTCTGAACACCACACTAGCCAGTACATAGTTCCGATGAACTTCAGCCAACTTACATATCCATCTGGCTCCCTATGTGTAACAGATTTTATAGACTCCCTATCCCTCTGCACGCTGCCGCCCCATCGTCCACCCAATTTCCATCCATTCAAACGTTATCGCCATGCACTTGTGTGCAGGATATAAGTGAATGAAAATTGGGTGACGCTCAACAGTGGGCAGAGGGAGCCTTCTTCCTCTGGCACGGTTGAGACGGGTTCGTGATGCGGGGGCCGCAGGTGGGGGGTGCTAAAATGGCGCGTGTTAAAAATTACACCTTCACAAATAAGCTGCACACTTCGTGCAGTTACCGTAAGTGTGTGGGTGCTCGGTTGGATGGGCGGGTGACAGCCAGCAGATACAATATCTGATTGATTGTGGTGTGTTTATTAAGTGTCGGTCGATGGCAATAGGTTAGTAATCAGAAATCCTGGATTCGCATGGATTTCTGCGTCACTTGCACTTGAAATGTGTGTGTCCGTTGCCTCGTCCCAATTCGTTGGCTTTAAAGTGTTAAATTCACTGCCACGGGCGGGGCGAATAGAGGAGTCATCGATTTTCAATGCTGGCACAGCTCGCAGGTCGCATGCTAAACCGATGGCAATTACGATCCGTGTAATAAGTCTCTTCGGGTAGGGAACAGCCAGGGTGGGGGCGGCAGCAGCAGCAGCAGTGACTGCGTGAAAAAGGATAATTAATTTATGCTGCAGATACTGAGTTGCTCGACGTTGTGGGAGGTTGTTCTGTGATTTGTGCTTGCAGTCTGAATTTACTTCAGCCGCACTAAAGACGAAGCAGTAGTGGATTTACATAATTAAGCGTCGGGTGTGAGCGGGTAGACAAGCAGCCGACTATAGTCAATTCAAATCAAACACTTGATTTCATTAGACAGGAAATTTCTAGAAATTGTCTGAAAAGAATTGGGGAGTTTAGGAGAGTTGACATATTTTTCTTCTTTTGCTCAGTTGTCGGCAGGAGGGGGAGAGTTTAACGGAACTCTAGATGAGGTGAATACGTGAAAGGGGTCAAAAGACAATCCCAACTATTTGACTGTGAGGGAGACCAACAATTTATGTAATTTTCTGAAGGAAAATAGTCGAAGGAAACGTCTGTTCAGAGACTTTGAACTTGCGAGTAGAATGGTTGTCTGAATTTCGTCAAAATTTAGTCCATATAATAAAAATATTTCTCAGACGGAACAGGTTAGAGCCAAACTTAGCCAAATTTTCATATTTTTGAAACGAGCGAGCGAACCATACGTTTGCAGTGTAAATCAATAATTTTTACCATTTTTGGGATAAGACCGTTATACCAACTGTGTATTATTTTTTGAATATTTAAGGAAAATCACTGATCGAAGTGTGTTTTGAAGAAAGAAAAAAAATCTAAGGATGTAGGCTACATAGTGCATGTATTAAAACCTCCCAGCCAGGCTGTCTTAGTTTCTGCTGAGTCATTGAAGATATGTAGGATTTGAGGCTTGGCGGTGATTTAAAACAACGTAACTTGACAGAACTAGCTTTTACAATCTCGTTAATTATGGACAGTAGTGAAGACATTTGACCAGGTTGTTGTAGCTCACAATAAACGATTTAGACTGACAGCATAGACTTTCTTGTTGTCAATCCTGCCTTTGTCACTGTTTCGAATTAAATACCTTTATTAGGCTTCAAGACTGTTGAGGGGGAGAGCGTGAGACGATGAGGGTTGATGATTGATAATTTCGTATCTTACTCCAAATTTTTGAAAGAGCATCAAAAATAAAAAATTCACTAATTAGTTCGAAATTTTTGACTTTTGGGAAAATGGAGTTTCAATTTATTATTTACTGACTTTTTTTATCCCCTCGCATAAATCTTAAGAATATTCAAAACCTTTTTTAATTTAATTTAACACCTTTAACATTTTGACGTTTTTATGAGAGTAAATTTGAATAGATTCTTTTGAAACGACAACACGACACTTTTCATAAGGAGTCTTGATCTAAAACGATAAGTTTATAACATGGCCTATAAGATGCATTTAAAGAATTATAAATGAAGTGCAAACTGAAGTTCCAAATGCACCAGACGTTGGCTATTACCTAGTAGATAGTTCGTGACTTTGGAGCTGAATACTTACTTAAATGTATTTCGAACAAAAATTTTGGAAAGGAAATCTCGAAGTTTGTTCAAAATAATGTACATATCAGATGAGGGGGTACGGAGAAATTGGATATTTCTTCATTCCAAATGTTCCGAAATCCTACGTTTTCGTAATGCATCTTATTTGAAAATTGCTTGAAATTGCTTTATAAGTAAAGCGATGTGGTAGTATCACGGACAGACGAACATACCAAATTTATAATATTAACAAAAATTCATAAAAAAATTATTAAAAAATTCGCTTTAGTAAACGGAACCATATAGCCGAGAGTAGAAACGGGCTTCAATAAAATTTTACCTAAGTCGGCTTTCATTCACATTATTATTTGTATCAAAATAAAATTAAATATAAAAGATGAGCAGCACGTCAGCCGATAGATTCTTAAGTACTCTTTATATTGCAATAGAAAGGATCTTTCCCAAATCTTCTTCTGCAAGTTCCTATAATCGGTAAATGTAATTCATGACTTGAGTCCTTAAAAATATCATCTGTCTACAAAGTTACTAAAAGCCGTTTGCAACACCAAAACCTTCAATACACCATCAAAAGGCTTTGATCTCTTTAAAATTCCCTTTAGCACAAAACTAAGGAAATAATTACACAGAACGCCCTAGAATCGTAGTTAGTGTCTAATTGCAATTCTCAAATGTCTCAAGAGTTCGCAACAGCTACTCAATCGATTGCGGCAATTGATTAAGTGATTTTTTTCGGTCAATCACATCACCATTAGGGTATCAATTTTCAGAGGCGAATTCACTTGAAATACGAGCGCCATGAAAGCCCCTTCCACAAATAAATCCCTTCCACCGCCGAACAATGCTCGTGTGAGGAGGTAAGAACGTTCATTCATGAAATTCAAATTTCAGGGCAATGAATTTCACTTTGGCTTGAAAATTGTTCAAGGCTCTTACATGAATGGCTCGCACAAAGGACGTTTATCGTCAGGAGTAAAGGATGACGAAATACGTATGTATTGGCGTAACGCACCCACAAGTCTCATGTGTTACTATGATTTAGCGTTTAGCAGAGTATGTGCGACAGCTTGTGAGTTGAGCGCTATTGAAGCGTGAAATATAAGTCATTTGGGCGAGTGTCCTTGGTTTCAACACTCGTCTGCCGATTGAAAGTTGGGCTTCTGTTTATTTTTAGAAGGAGATGAGTCTCTTTAAAGTAATCACTGAAATTATTATGAATTAAGTGGGCTTTGAGTAATTTGTGTGATGTTCCATATTTTCTGTGGGAACCTGTGTAGTTTTGGTGTGACTCATTATAATACACCAGAGCAATGTTCTTTAGCAGTTAAAATCATGGGTCTTTGATTTTTTTAGTATTTTTGAAGAAATGATATCAGTTTGAGGAATTATGAGTCTGAGAGGCATTTGGGGATGGCTCCCCCCAATTTTGAACAAATCTTATTTAAAAGCATACAAAGTCCTATTAAGCTCCAAATTTGAAAAGCCAGTGCCCGCCTTCTTTTGAATACGACCACGCAGGCACACGTTGGGTTAATTTTCTTTATTTTTTATCTGAAGCACCACCGAACGGAATATGTTCTGAATTTCATAACGACACTGGATACTCTCAAGTAAAACAAGAAAATTGCTGCCAACAAATTGGTCTCGAACGACTTTTAAGTTGAAACCACTTAAAACCCATTTTCGATAAGAAGATGTAACGCTGTTAAAATATACACATCGGGGCTTGTTGTCAATAGCTTTTGAATAGTAGTCAAATATTCGACGGCCCGATGATCGCATATTCATTTGCCCTTCACAGCCGATGTCAATAAAATCAAATGTCCCTTTGTGTTCATCGTTTTGCGCTTAGTCAATTCAGACAGCCAGTCCAAAGGTCACATTCCCTTTAGTTTGTCGTGGATATGAATATATTAAGCCGAATATGTAGACGCACATCATTCCAAGGACTTTACTTTGACCTCAAACACAGTGTGTATGTGTGTGGGATGGTAATTGTCTGCACGGGGAACTTCGAAGTGACTTGCAGCTTCTGAAATTTTGTGTGAATGCATATTCATAAGTTTCTTGCCGTCATGTACTGTCTTTACTTTTCTTTGTTGTTTTTTAATGCTTTGTACTGATTTGTAAAGAAGAACATTGCCTTCAGTTCACTGGTGTGAAGTGAGGGATTTGATATTTGAGCGTATCTTTTGTGAGGCATATAGGAGGTGTAGTGCGTCTGTTGAAGAACGGGGGTGTTTGTGTCGTTAAGTCGTTTTAAATTAAAAAAAATCCTAATGATGAGATTTAATCGAGTATCATATAGTTTCAGAGCAGAAGAGGGGAACGAGGAGATGTTCAACTTCTTTTGATTTATATTATGTTGAATGTTGTGATTAGCTTCTTCCACTTCTTTTCATATTAACTCAAATCCACCTGTTTAAGTGTTAAGGGACTTCCAATTCCATTGCACAGTCCACGGACTGGTCATGTTGTTTTCAGAAAAAGAACATGTCGAAGCCTTCATGCCTTTATCACTCTTCAACCCTTGTTAATTATTAGAAAATATCTAACGTCATTAATTCAACCCCAAATGAATTCTCCTCGTCCTCCTCTTACATAATCCATTAAAAAGTACTGTCCTGTGTCTCTTGTTGCTGCTACAACGCTGGTTGCTGTAATTACAATTAAATGAAGGTGCAGTATGATAAAAGACTTTTTCCTCCTTTTATTCTCCCAATCACTAAAGCTGACATAAACATGCATGAAATGCCCACACATTGATTGCAATTAAAGTTTCCACACTTAATGCTGCCCGAAGGTGACGTTGAAAGCTGCTGCAGGGAGTGTGAACATTACTTGCGGTTGTGGACATTTCTGCACTGGAAGTGGATATTTATCGAGTTGATAAGGGTTACACAATCGAATGCATCTGACATTGATGTGGTTGCACATTGGTATGGAGGTGCGAGACAACTTTGCCATTAATGCTTGTGCTAAGATCAGTGATTCGGTGATGCAAAATAAAAACACGTTTTGCTCTGTTGCTTGACGGTAAACTGTGACACAAGTCAAGAAAACGCCTTTATGTTTATTTGGTTTTCCGGAATTCATATACTTTTGCTGGAAAAAGGGAAAATTTTTAACAGAAAAACCAAAACAAAGTGTGTTCCGATAATAACTTAGATTGAAAGATAAAGGAGCCTAATATTTCATCCTGTTCGCGTCGATGTTTTTTGGAGAAGAAGACGTCTGCGGATTAAACATCAGAAATGGCTAGTCCATGAAGAACGCATAGACAACGCTGCTTCAGCCGGACTCCGACAACACAATAGAGGACACCCACGGATTCGATTGTAACTTGAAGTGTGAAATTGGAGGCAGTTGGTTAAAGATCATGAGAGCTGCAACAGCTTATTTATTGAGTGCCGATTCTTCCTCAGACTGTGGCGCCATATACAGAAGAAGACAGAAAAAAGGAGGACGCGGCGATCACTTAGTTCTTAGCCGTTCCACTTCCACGGTGAATAATGAAAAATGTTTGTCATGCGAACGACGTTGAGGCACCCCAACTACTAGGTTTTGCCTTTTTCTAGATAATTCATGTAGATAACATGAAATCCAGAAAACGGTTGTTATAACCTTTCCGGCTGAAAGTACCATCTTTGCCTTCTTTAAGGTACGTTCACAGGGTTCACAGTACTCAAGGGTTTTGACTTTTCATTAGTCCTTTCAATCAGTCAGTCCCTTCTCTATACCAGTGGATACATGTTTCGGCACGATACGTGGCAGATTATGCTTGAACAGAGTAAAATACTACTTTTAAGTGGTCTCACTGATGCGCTTATTGTCTGGAATAAGCAAACGCAACACCCATCACGTAGACAGTATTTCATATGGGTTCAGTCCGGTAATCGAATTTGGGATTTCAGTGTGTGAGTTAACGCTCTTAGCCACTACGCTACTGCGACCACGAAGCCTCTAACACTTGGTGAGCAAATTTAAAATTCCCGATTAAGGAAACGTGAAACAAAAAAACACGAGCATATTGAACCAGCTTTGTGTATATCAAGTTTCTGACTCAAAATTGTGTTTTATGTCAGTTCTCAATTTATCTTACAATCATTATGAAAGTATGGATGTGAAAGTAGTATAATCAGGCTCAGAGAACAGATGCGAAGATACATCATAAGACCATAAGCTACTCCAACATCAGAGATATGCTAGCTATGCTAAAGATAAGGGCTTCTTTGAAAATAGCCTCAACATCCTTCTTTCATCGATGTCGATTGAAAAACAAGCCACTGCATTTCTTTCTGTATTTCTGTGAAAACCAACAACAAATGTTCCAACATAAACTTCATTCCTCTTGAAATTTCCATAGCACCAGTAATTTCAAGTGCAATCACACGCTGGACGCCAATTCTTTATGTATTCAAGAGGGAACTATAATTCCAAAGTTACACCGTAAAAAAAACCGTCGAAAGTGGCGGAGAATCTACATTTCAGGTCTCTCGCCTCACTGCTTACAGCATTCGAATGCTATGCGAGGTAAATGAAGTGAACACGCAATTATCAGCGATGGGTGCGAAATCAATTTGCAATTGCATGCCCCAGAATCGAATGACGCAATTTCATGTAAAAGCAATTAAGTAAATTTCTCCGCCTCTCATTTGGCACAGAAACAGGAAAACCCTTTTTCAGATAATTTTACAAAATTGAATTAATCAAAAGTCGCAAGGACGGAGTTAGGTTTGCCTGCAGTGGTCCGATAGGTGGCGCTATCAATGCGTCAAATCTTTCATAAACAGCCTTACAAAACGGATATCTAAATGCATATAGAATATTATCAAAGTAAGTCCCCCGAGCTGGCCATTCCCGTGCCCCAGTGATGGCCATCGAAGTCATCTCGTCGCCACCAACACCATTACCACCATCGCCGACGGCTAGAGGATACTCATATATTGCGGCGCAAATTGCGCTGCAACTACAAAGCGAGGATCTTCCATATGGCGGGCCGATGCTGCGGGTGCCGCCGTTCAACTGAGTTTAATTGCCATTTCGTCGATATACCGTTTGGTCTTCCCATAAGCCAGTCCTGTGGGCCATTTGCATTTCGAGGACCAACGCACATATGCTCGCTTTCGCTCTCTCTCTCTCTCTCTCTCCCTCTCCATGTGATTATTATAATTCCCGATTTAGCAGCGTGTAAATTATCGATTTTAGGTTAAATTTTGGGCACTTAATGACCATCGATTAGTATGATAATTTAATTCACTGTGCTCTTCCTTGGCGGTTGTGCGTGCGAAAATCACGATCCCGCCAGAATTAATGTAAACCTTTAATTGGGTGCGAACATGTGCCTATGACGGCCGTGATGACGTGATGGCAGGTCTGTGGATAGCGAGGCCAGTTAATTCTGGTCACAATGACTTTGTAACTAATTTCGTCGTTGTCATCGGCCGGCTAGCTGTGCTGCTGAATGGTTGAATTGGTGGCCGGCGGCAAAGGTTCGGTCCAGACAATGGTGGATTTTAATGATAGTTATCCTTGAAGCGCGTGACTATTGATGGTAATTTGATTTCCTTTCGCTGATATCACAAGGAGCACGCATGATATTAATTAGAAGCATTCTGACTGCCGAATAAGTCGAATATAAGGGCTTATCAAGTGACGATGATTGTTTTGAGCTAAGGTGTGGAAACTTGTTAAGAGGGAGAGAGAGAGGGAGAGAAGATTCACAATGGAAAATCATTAGCCATATGTCCTTACAACTGCATTCTGCTAAAAATCCATAGTGCATCGTGGCTCACTGTTTATTTCTCATCTGTGAAGCAATTAATCGTTAGAGGAAATTGTTCACCCATCCACCCACATTCGGGCTATTTGTTAGATGCACGTTCAACCTTCAATTCTTCTATGCTTCAGGCTTTGTGCTGACTTTTACAGCAGCTTGCATCATACCCTCGGGAGAGTCGTAAACAGGGTTTTATATCTTTTCTAGTTTCAGTGGAAAATGCATGTACGTTATAATTCTCAGAAGGATGTGACTAAACCACACACCCGAAGAAGGAAAGAAAAAAAACTGCAAAACTTTATGTGGGGAACTTGGTGTGGAAAGGAATATAGATAAAAATAGTTTAGGGTCTCTGTCGGCGTTGTTTTTAATTTCTCCTTCGTTGAAAGGTGCTTTCTTTATGACTTACGAAATTCCTCATCGTACAGAATAAGTTCACTCAAATGTGACAGTTAGGAGATGCTCTAAAATGCAAAGCTGAGTTTCTATTCGACTTTTCTCTATTCCGTAAAGCTTCGGGCGTGTTAGTAATCTTCCGAAGCACTCTCTCTAAATCGTAACCCAAGGAAGTGAGCTGTTGACTTTAGTAATATGCATTAAGAAATGAATCCTAAAAAACCAACAAACAATTTGAAAACCTGCTAAGAAATGTGAGTACAATTTGATCGTTATATCCAATATGTTCGAGTACTTTTAGAGGCATTTTCAAAGACTGCAAAATCTAGGAGTTATGGATTTGACTTGAAATTTGTGACTGATAACATAATACTGATTGTTTTTCGTAAAATTTAAACAATCGAGACTTTTAGGGTTTCGTATATTTGGTATCAACTCTGTCGGTTCCAATTTGTGGTGACTTTCTTACTTTAAGAATTTGTCGTTTCTAATCTTCTGAAAACAGTAGTGGCCTTAGTCACGCTCTTAGTCGCGAACAACTGGAACAACTTTTTGAAGAATTGTCTTGTTGTTGCTTTTTGAGGTTACACGGCCTAGATGGTTACATTGTATTCATTCATAACACTTAATAAAATTTAAGTGCTTGACGAACTATTGTATGGAAAGAATGGACTGCATTGGTTTAACCAGATGTTGACACCTATTGCTTGTCCTAACCGCTCTAACTGGCTTTAAATTCTGCTTTCTGCAAACGTTCCAAGCAGGGACTTATACTGCAGTCTACAAGCTAAGGATTTTGCCAGCTGGAGAGACTAATTTATTGATTGAGAAACTGAGACTGGTATTCTATAATGGTTTAGTTTCTAAACGATACCATACAAAAATAACCGATAGCTATCTTTAGACAAAACCTTTTTAAAGTTCTGAATTTTGTTAAGCGTCTAGTGTGACCTTGTGAGTCACACACTAAAGGTCCTAAGTTCAAATACAGCTCTGAAGATGCTCTGAAGCTCTGAAGATGCATTTTGAACATTTTCACGGCCTCTTTTAGTTTGCTGACAACACTTAAAATGTTGATGAAAAGCTCCACAAATTTCGCCATTTCAAGTCGTTTGCAAACTCTATGTACTACTACTATGTACTACTTGTGATGGAACGACAGAACGCACAATATGAGAGTTAATCTAGTACAATAACAACAATTTTGCAATTTTGTCTTAATTAGTTTCAACAGTGAAATAAAACAGATCCAGCGCCATTACACATTGAAACAATGAATTAACACAAATTAACAAAGCACAACATAGAAGTGAGTCATTGGAGACGGTACGCCTATAACCTCCCGCAGGTATGATTTGGAGAATTCCAGGATTATTTCCTGAAATTTGACCAATTCCAGGATTATTTCCCAAAAGTTTTAAATGATCTCTTTAAAGGAAGCAATTCTGGTTGTCAACTAAAATTTCACTATTTTTGAAACACGAAAATCAATAAACACTTGACTTTTGCAAATGCCATCACCTCTGCAGGGTATTAGCATTTCACATTTCAAGAGTCGCACCCTTTTTTCCGAGCTAAGAGCAGAACTTTTCAGCCACATGCCTTTCACAAGAAACAGCTTTTGCAAAAATTATGAGTGCAACGAAAACTTGTAACTCAACAATTCTCTCAATTCTAAAATTTCTTTAGAAATAGAAACTGGCTGTCGCAGCAGAACGCGGTTCTTCTTAAACTCTGTTCACCAAAACATCAGTTAAGTTATTTCTAGTTCAAAGAAATTGGACTCAACTACTTATTTGAGAGAATACCAGGTATATGAGAATATGCTTTGTATATTTTAATATTAAGTAAGACACTCGTTATTTCATGTCTCGGAACTAAAATTACAGGAATACAATTTATTGAAGGGTAATTTTGCAATGGCCCAGAGATGGCTTCGGTGTGGCTCAAACCTTAAGGTAGTGCCTTCTTCGCAATGCTGAATGAAAATCAAGTTGAGGTACATTATAAGTTTCATACAAAAATCTGGATGGTTTTAAACACCTCAAAGAGGTTCGGTTCATAGCTAAACCTTAAGTAGGGAAACATTTAATCAAATTTCTTGGTTGTACGACCATCTTATCTATTTACTTAGAGAAGCGCTTCAGTCCGGTCTGAACCAGGGCCTGAACTAACAAGTGTTTTCACTGCCTTTTGTTTCGCAGGCATAATTGATTAAGGTTCCACTTCCCACATGAGTATGTCACCTCAGTCGCGGTCTTCCTCTATTGCGCCGTCCGTCCGGGTTGATTCGAAGATTTTCTAAGAGCACTAGTGCCTTATGATCTAGCCCACTAAATCCTTTGATATATTTGCTTTCGTCTATGTCAACACCGCTTAACACTCAGCACCGTCAATCCTAGCAGACTGGACGAAATATCTTCCGAAGGATTTTCGAAATAGCCATGAGCCCCCTCATCCGCTTACAACAAAGTTCATGCCACTTACAACAAAGTTCATGCTTACAACAAAGTTCATGTTACTTTCATTGTTTGATATCTTCCACTCCCTCCCCAAATATATGCAATACTCAATAGTGTGAAGGGAAGAATTGATTGGTTTGAGGTCAAATTTTCACAACAAGAATATAAAACATGCAGGATCCTATACTGCATAATTTCGCCTGTCAGATTAGCAGCCTTAATGAACTCCTATTATTCCGATATGCAGTACTGGTTTAATTCATATTAACAAGCTTCAATGCTCATTGACCGTTAAGCGAAGAATAAATCAATAACATCAATACCAGATTTTCAACTCACGAGCAACTTTACTTATGTCCTTTACGTATCAAGAAATACCCAAATGAGAAATTGCAACAAAGAAATATTCCCAGCATCGCGTTCGAAAACCTTGGACTTCTGGTTTGTTTGTTTTTTTTTTTTTGCCACATTAATCCCTTCTTCGGCATACAAATCCGCGGATGCGGATACAACTACGATTAGCCACAAGGACCCCGTCGGGTAGCGCTCAAAGTGCACTGGAAAACACACGTAAACGTTTTTGCAACGGAACTTTGCACTCAAAGTAACTGATTTTTTTCTTGTTCACAGCCTCGAATAAATGTGCTGAATGTCCTTTGCGAAGCACACGCCAGTGTTTTTCCATTAAATATAACTGTGCTCTGATGTACGTGTATAGCCAAAGGCACACGCTTATGAATTGGGTTGTGGGCGATGTAATGCCGTAGGTTCCTGCAATTGAAGTGATCATCGACGTCATCCTCATGGCGACAGGCAACAACAAAAAACAGGAGCATTCTCTCGATTTAACTTGGTTGTTGATTCCTTCAGGAATTCTGTTTCGTTCACGAGTATCCATGCAGGATGGGCAAGGAACAACAATTTACAAGTACTTCGCCTTATTGCATTTTATTGTTGTTTGAACGAAGTCGTCCGACTTTGGGTGTGGGGCTGTTTTTATGATGGAGAGGAAGTTCTTCGTTGCTTCCGCACACTAACAGTGGGCTCGCGCACAAAGTTAACTGAACGGCGGCTTCCTTCAAATTGCTGTAGGTTGTGAGGCGAATGCCTGCGCTTGGCTTTCCTATTTGGAGTCGTTGTAAGTCCTGATGGTGGTTATTACATTAACCCGCCCGTTTTGATGGGCATTATTCTCGGAAAGTTCTCAGACACTGAATAGGAAACCACCAAAGAACTTGCTCAAGGACGTTACGGAAATTTCTAACATTTCATTTCAACAATTGCCGCAGAAACAACAATATCAGGAACGGGGGGGGAATGGAAATTTATTCTTGTTTGTGTGCTCGGGGACTCTCATGAACTGTGGGGCGCAATTGAGGAGTTTTTTACTGTCTAGTGATGTTTGTGGCCCCGGGAATGATGTTTTAGACATGGAACTGAGTTCCAACCAAATATCCGTCTGAAAGATAACTTTGTAAGATAAGTGAAAATGGGAACTATACGGTCTCGGAATTCCTTTTACGGTACTTTCTTTTGGGCCTCTCAGTTACGGAGTTTTTTGCATTTTTTGCTTGCCAAATGTTATACAGGTAGTCCGGACCTGATGCTAACTCTGAGACTGTATGGTAGATGGTAGAGAAAAATTCCAACCAAACTCCCGGAGTTACAATTTACGTGTGTGGATCGTAGTCATCCTGATCAAAGACAAAGCATCTTGTATTGGCCAAAGCCAGCCACGTCTGAGCAATTGCTTCCTTCGGATCTTCAGACTAATTGTTGACAGCGTACGGTTGAATTAAGAGCTTGGGCAGCAGCTTGTAAATAGTAGATGAATCCCTGCCAATCCCAACACATACAGGCAGTCAATCCTTGATTGGAAATCGTTTGCTCTGCCTGATTATCATTTCAACACCAATTTCGAGATCTGTGAATTAGTGTTGCACCCATAAATCCAGTTTTCTGTTTGTGCCGGCCTTCTTTACATGGTTCCAAACGGTATTTTGTCAAATGTTCAGCTCCTGTGCAATCGAAAAACTGCTTACATGGCGGTTGGCTTCAAGGATTTGCATACTTTTATTAACATTTTTTGACAAATGGCCTTCCTCAGCGTGGTTCGTTTTTAGATTCAAAATTAGCGGATCGAAACCATGATTGTTTGTTGAACTACGAAATGTAGCGGTTTTGTGTTTATTTTGTGAACAAGGAAAATTTAAGAATCGCAGTGTCGTCTTTTCAGAACGCTGACTTTTGTGACTGTATCCCCAAATGTCAAACAATCTTTAATTTTCGTATACAAACACTGTTTGCAAGATCAAATTGTGAGTGTGACAAACGGATAAACGGTCAGACAGATGTATCGAAGACTTCGTTTGTAAAAATAAATGAAAACTGTTAGTTCGTAAAACGTTTAACTTAATGAGAAAACCATGGTTGACACCTTCCAAATTCAAGTTTTTCCTACGATGGTATGTTTTCATGCTTGCTTCAGTAATTCCCTAGTTTTGGATATAGAGGTCCAAGACAACGTCCTCGTAGTGCTTAGGATACTCGCATCGACTCATAAGACGGTTGTTCTTGAGTCGATGGTTCGAGTTGCTGACAACACTGTCTATTAGAATCTTTTAAAATTCGACCGTGAGAGAACAGCTGTTGAAAAATATTTATTAAACTCTTTTCACTTGTGGCCTCTATCGACATACATTTTGTTCCTTATTTTATAATTGGGAAGTTGTGAAAAGTATGGTGCCCGGCGTGGAGTAGTGGGCAAAATCCCAGAATCGATTCTGTTACTTAACACCTCGCAATTTTTCACGAGACCACTTCTTTCGAGTTAGTGACAGCACTTAAAATCTATTGAAAGTTTCGCCATACGGAGTCGGCAAAAAACTGTATACCACCTCTACGGGTAATAGAACAAAAGCAGGTGAGGCTTTGATCCTTTGTGGGCTGTAGTGCCACTCACCCCTACTGAAGCTTCAAAAACAAAGACGTCTGATAAGATATTACCATTCGAAAGCGAACACGAAAAAGTCTTTAGATTATGTTTCACGGAGCCCCTATTAAATTAATCAAAGTTTGCTTTGAAGTCTGAAAGCAATAGCCATCCGTGGCGCTATTTGGTCAACTATTGATAAGCCTCCATCGTTCTATTGTCCCATTAACAAAGGTGGTTCTGTGGATACTGTTTTCGAACATAAACCTTTTTTGTACTTTTTTAAGTTTGATTAGTTGAGCTATGATATTTTATATGTTGCGGGAAGTTAAGGGATATCCTCTGTTTCAATGAGAAGACTGTTGACATCATTATACTTGAACAATGCTAAGAAATAACGCTTCACCACGCTAAGAGCGGTAACGTAAATGAGTCACTGAGATCATTGTATTTGTTGCACTCTTGTGCTCAACTGAGGGTCTCAAGATTTTTATAAATCAAATTCAGCAGGAAAAAAAAAACTGTGTTCCCCGGATTCTCCAAAGAATCATTTATAACCGACTAAACATCAGTTTGAATGTCAACTGGTATAACAGTCTACTGCGCTGGTAAATAGATGCACCCAGTCGTTCAGTAATTTTTAGTCGCGGGACAGATTCAAACCTCCAAATCGTAATTAATTCACTGCAGACCTAAACTTGTTGCGTCCTCTAATTAATCCTTAAATGTCTTACGACAATATTTACGTCCAGGCAGCCATCCGATTCATCATTCGCCCACTGGGGCTATCACCGCCGCAAGAACAGAAAATATTTGCACAACACATTATATCCTTGCGTTGCTTCAGTGCTCGTTTTTCTTTTCGACTTACATGAATAAAACGTAGCCCCAGTCCAGTGTCCACTCCATTTAGAGTCCTGCGGTCCCTTCGCACACGACTCGAGATAACATCGCATTCATATCATTGACTGACAGTGATGGATAGAAGGCGGAGGCGAGAAAGGGACTATGCAAGACATCTTAAATAACATCACCAGGCAGAAGACCTGCAAAGGACACTCTTAAGGGGATAATTACTTCGACTTTACATCGTCTCCGTCGTCCATTCTCCGCAAGAGCAATCTCAATTTGAGACCCCATGCTGAGTCGGGCAACAGCATCTCCATAAAACCAAAAACTTTTCATTCTTCGAATACGGTTTGTCCAAAAAGAAAACAAAAAACGACAAGCAAACAAAAGGATCGCGGGCAAACAAAGAACGAATAAACAGCGAAGACGGAAAGTTTGTCACCAACGCGAATTTGTCCGCGATTACTGTCTTTTGTCTGTCGCTTTACATCATCGGGACGACGATGACGATGACGAGTGGTGTAAGACAGGAATAAAACAAAAAAGTCCTTGTCCTTGTCCTTGTTTCATGCTTTACTGCGCTATGTTCGCGAGCATTTATCACATGCCAGAGCGGAGTGCGATTTTTTACAGGGGGGGGGGGGGGACATTGGTGCAAAGCAGGTTTCCTTCCATTACCCGTCAGGATTTCTGAAGCGATTTCATCATTGCACGGATTGAATGGTGTCAAAGTAAATTGCAATCGGTTTGAAAAGACTGCACTGCATCGACGGTGAGTCCTGTGAGAACGGCCTTTGTTAGACGCTAATTTTGCAGCGCGATCCTCATAATTAGGCGACTAATTTGAAAAAAAAATTCTCTCTATTTGAACACCATTCCATTTCCTTTGGTGATGTGCGTTGTGTGTGCGTGCGAGTGTGTCCGGGCGGAAGTGCGGTGACATTTTCAAATTTCTCATATTTTCTGCGTGAGCTGCTGCCATTTTTAATGAACCGATACGAAGCCCCTTCCCGTCGTCTGAGAAATGTGATTGACACGACACAATGGCTGCCCTGATGTAAAGTGCAACACCGGAGGAGGCGGGTCCCAGGATGGGATGTATGATTAAAAAGAATCGATTCAAATGCGATTTCATTGGATATGCGTGTTTTATTATTTTTTGTTCGTCTTTGCACAAAGGGCGGGTTTTGCTGAATAATGAATTTATTACAGGCAATGCGTTAAAAAATTGTGCGTTCGCCTTTGACTTAGGGTTTTGTTTTTTTTTTTTGTCTTTAATTGGCTATGTGTATAATATTTGTGGAATACGGGAAATCAATGGCGGCGAAGTGATTGATGGTCATAGTCAAAAATTGAACGAATAATGCCACGAAACAAAGCTATGATTCAACCGCGTCTTCTTGTCATCCCAACGATAGTCTTGCAAAGAATTCACATATATTAGTTTTATGATGCATCCCAATGGGTTTTTCTTCGACTTGAGAGAGCTTCGTAAGCACAGAGGTGGTGGGAGACGCCTTCCCTTTCTTCCTAGTCTCTACAACTGCGACAGAAGCCGCTAAAATATTCTAATATTTGACACCGATTGTCCACCGATTATCGGCGATCTGCCTAGTCTGACCAAGCTCAGTAAGCGACCCAGCAGTAGTTTCGACGAGATCAATTTGGGATACGGTATGCTGAACGAGAAGTTGTGTTGAAGTGCATGCCAACACATCTCATCTCCTTGATGAGTCAGAAGCGAGGTGGTACCGCTTCTGGCGAGCTGTTAGGCTTTGCAATTACCTTACATATCAAAATGTCCGGGCATCCAATTAAGACACAGGCGTCGAACTTGGAATGTCTTGGATTTAAAAGTGACCTGGTCCAGGGATCCCTTTTAGGTATCACATTGTTCTTTGGCCAAGTCAGTGCCTCTTTGATTGCCATGATCTTAGCTTGAAATAAACTTCATTAAATAATTAAACAAGAGACTGGAATTCAGTGCTGAAAGTTCATTTAACTGCGATGCTTTCTTATTAACTATTGGCTGTGTACTTAAACTCATTCTACTGTGGACAAAATACAGGGAACAAGAAACCTTTTTCCATTTTTATAAACTCATTTTATTTCGCTAAAAGTTGGTTTGAGGTAAATGCCTAAGAAATGTGGCTGAAGCCCACGTTGTCTCCAAATGGAATCATGTTGTTGTCATATAAACGGAGGGTTGTAGTTTTTCTTGTCATATTCTATGAAACTCCTAATCGATAAGTCATTTTGTTTTCCCTAGAATTTTTTAATCTTTTCTGGCATCAGCTAGTTTGTTTGGTCTCTTTTACTCTCTAAAAGTTGCTAGTAGTAAACTAGGGCTTCCTCCTCATTTTCCTCTTGGCAGCCCCCTTCAGAAGTCATTATATAGGGTGCCTAACTTTCTTGAGTGATAACCCATCAGGCAATTTGCAAGCAAGTACGTCTATAATCGGACATACATATTATTCTTCACTTTTGCCTTATATAATAAGATCGTTTGTCCGTGAAAATTTGATTTTTGGCCATAACAACCTTGACATTCTGCCATCTGGGATTTAGATATCTCTAGTCATGCATACAACTCCGCCAAAGTCTTCTTCCGGATATGCGTCGTTGAATAGTTTCACAAATTCACTCACATTCACAATGCATTTTTAGCTCTTCACAAAGGTTACTAATGAATATTTTTATGCAAAAGTAGTGCCACATAAGTGGCAGCTTCAAAATAAGGTCCTTTGTCTTTTTAAGGAAATAATTTGTTTAACAGTTCAAACTGTATAAAATGAGAAAAAAAAATCAGTTTTACATTTACGAACGTGTATTACAAACAGTATTTTGACGAAGCGTATTTATTATTGATGTCAAATCGTAGCCATTTTGACATTTAACCATTTAGCGTGCATTAAAGACGGTTGAAAGAGCGTTTTCCACACCGCACAGAACAAAAAAAACAACATTTTAAGCCAGACTTCCATTGCTTACATAAAATTAAAAATCTATGCTCTGAAGCAATTCATTTAACCGTTATCACTGAATACACTTATTTTCAAACTTACGAGAAAATGTAATTCTTTCGCCTTAAGGTAGATTTTATAAGTCCTGACTGTTTTCCTTAATAATAGAGTGGTGATGAGTTACTGTCTAAAAGTGAGAAAATGACGAAAAAGTAGCAGAAGGAGATACGCAAAAAATACTTCTGTCAGAACTGGCAGTTTTCAAACTCTGTCAGAAAACGGCTAGGAAACCATTTTCAAAGAAACCCTGACTTTTTAAAAAAAAAAATGTATGACTCCCTCACAAGGACTTTTGTTTTTTTAGAAATTGTACACGAACAAGATTTCGGACTTATTCGATTTTCGAGTACGCAAACAAATCTTTTGAGAATAACGTCCACACATTTTCCATTTATCATTTGATGAAAAATCTCTTGCGCAAACGGCAGAGCTACTAAAGAGTAAAATTCAGCATTACTGGTACAGATGTGACAACTTACAAATAAAGACATTAGTCCTTATCAAAATCAAAAAAAAGAAAATATCCCTTCGCAAAAAATGTCAATATTCCAATAAAATGAAGTCTGAGACGTCACATTTCAAATAAGCGATGGAATCGCAAGATTACAAGAAGTTTTTCAAAAACATCCAATATTTGTTTGGCATCCATAACAACCATAAAGACTGTCACATGTCTCAAGAAAAAAGATCAGTGAAATAAATAAAGATGCAGGCTGCCGAGAAAACTTGCCGTTGCTGGAGTTGGTAGCCGGGACAACCTGAGAAACGCGACGCGGCGGTGGAACCTAATGTTGAGCAGCTACTCCTTCTGATGAAAAGGGCTAGATTTCATTATATGGCCACTTGGTACGGATGAGCCCTTCATCACGACTTCCGAAGCCTGCCTAAGATGCATTTCAATAAAGAAGGCAACCGCTCGGTAGACACAGAGCGTGGTGGTCGAATCAAGTCCATTAACACGCTTTATTTTACCATTCCATTAACACACTTCTGATGAGTAAGAATTGATGGCGGAGAATCGAACGGCCTAAAGGGCTCTTGTGCTTGGTAATTCTTAAATTTGCAATCCGTGCAAGCCGTACAAAGCTTCGTTTAAATTTTTTTTCATTTTCAACTAAATTACTAACGACACTTTTCTTAAGTAAATTTGTGTTAAGAAGGAAGAAAACCTGAGGACTTTCATGCATTTTTAAAGTAGTGAATTTCATTCATCGAAAGCATGGCTAAGATTGCATCTTTTCAAAAGAATCTCCGATACCCCTTTCAAACTGTCAACGTTTAAGTCACAAATATTACATCTTGTGTCTAATAAATACAAGAAATTCTGTCAATTCATATCCAAACGCATTCATTGCAGAGCAGAATATGAGTATCAACGCATATGTTCATTTCAGATAATGACAAACACTTTGACTGCACACTCATCAGAACAGAACCTTTAGACATGCATAATTACATCGAGACTAGTGTAACTATCCACCTGCAGCAAGGACTCCCTCATTCAAATGGAATGTTTTCTCGAATAAATTACCGCTGAAATCCGGTTACTCATCTATGAACCACCGCCGGACTGACTGTATGATTGGATGCCTAAAGCGTCATATCCACAACAAAGTTACGTCCGCAGACGACATGGCTTTCGTGGAATTTCCATTAAATTAACAACACGCGACTACCCGCGTAATCCTTAGATTCCGCAGCAGCGACAATCCCTAGCCCCCAACATCCTCACGCCGCCATCCATCTGCTCATCTAATAATGCCGTGTAATATTTAAACACCCGCACCAGCATCCAGAGTACACTTTGCACACACGTTCCACTTGGGATTCCTTCTGGCGAGTGCGCTGCTCCCCGTAAAATTGTTAGACTTTGAATTTGGTCGGAAAACTTGCAAACCGAGAGAGTGTCGGTGTGGGAAAGACCCCTCGTACCGCTCTTCATCAACCTGCGGACGGATTACATGTCATGAGTGTGTACGGTTCCTTGTTATTTCAGACACAAGCTGGATACGATGCGGACCACCACTCTGGCTGGTCGGGTATGAGCTGCCGGCTTAGCCGAATCGGAGTGATGGTGGCAAGTGATAATGATAGCCATGGCAGTGTTGACGTTGATGATGATGCCTCACCGCCGCCGCCGCCGCCGTCGGGCGTGTGATCACCGCCCGAGCATGTGTACCCACTGCAATTACCACACGAAGAGGAATTTTCGGGAATGAGAAAAACAATAAACCCTAACCCCCAGTGAGTGTTGTCAACATGCAGCTTCGAAGTTATTTACTAGTCGCCACCGCATCAAGTTGGAAGACTCGGCGTGCATTTGCAGCTTCGATGCGTGTTCTTTTGCGAAAGAGCAACTCGCACGGACCCGATTTCGGCATCCCCGAAATGACTCTCTGTTGGTTAATATTTCACTCGAACGATTATCATTTCGGAGTCGGACGCATTACGAGCATAGCTGTGGTGGACAGCTTGCAGCGGCCAGATGCACAACGACTGCAAATATCCCGACGGTGTAGTGGAATAATTTGTGGTGTTAATTTGGTGGAATTTATGTTGATTCGCAGAAAATATTTGCCAATCGGTGCAAGAACGGAATGCCTCCTAGTCAGGCTGTGGCGGTGTGGATTTCACTTAACGGGATTTATGTTCACTTCTTTGGGCATCGATTTTCAGGGGTGACTGGATTTTTTTTTGTTTTTCTTAACTTCGGTGAAGTTCCAATGTCCTTCTAGTAAATCTTCCAGGAAGCATTGAAAAGAGAAGAATCTATTTGATGACCTTCACACATATCACCTTTAGACTCATAAAGTGCTTACCTTGCATAATATACACACAGACCTGTACTAATTGGAAGAGCAATTTCTTAGCTGCTAATCCTTCACAGTCCTCTGTTCAACCATCACAAAGAGCCCCCTCTTTCCGTTTTGAATTCACTGCACTTACAGTGGCCTTACATATGTCAACGGGTGTTACTTTGCGTGATGGGCACACTCGCCATCATCCCCAAGTTGCAACAAATTGCATTCGCCATGCTTCCTCGGCGAACACACTACGCGTTTGCTGGAAACACCCACGAAAGCATACCGCCACCCTGCATCGGCGGACAGGTTTATTGCCAACAAAATCCAACCTGAAAGGCGGTAGTTAGCCGCTCTACACACCTGCATCGCCACGAAGCGATAGACATGGCAAGGATTAATAAATTCCCGCAACAATACACGGGGCATTTGGGCGCCAAGGGATGAATGAGCTAATTTTGCTCACTTCTCGTGGAGCAGCAGCCTGCTGCGGGACGCAGACCCATAACAATATTTAGTTGATTAAATTTGAGAACAAGCAGTGTGTGTTACACACGTTGGCGCATCGGAATAATGCCTTCACGGTTGTGCTTGCACTCCGCAGAGGACCACCGAGATTTGGGGGATAAACTTCTCTATGGACGTCCGTTTAGTAAATTTGCTGTTTTCCGGAGTGAAACACTTTGCCTATGTTGCGCCCTTGCTGCTGAAGCCACGGTGAGGTTTGTTAGAGAATATCCGACTACATACACTGTTGTCCCCTACTCACCGATGATATCGCGAGTCTTCGTTGCTGCTGCATTTAAAAGAAGGATGTGTGACCATACTGTCTGTTGATAATGATCATTGGGCAAGATAGAACCTCGCAAGACCTCCAAGGCACACATCGAAATGCACCAAACATGTATTTGTGAAAAGTCCGACAACAAAAATCCAGCAAGGAGAGTAAACTTCAAAACAAATCAAATAAAGTAAACTTTGACATTAAAGTTATGAGCTTGCGAGAGACGATCCTTTGTATGCGAGTCAACTTGTTACACTTAAAATTCTTCCTTTCGTACATTCTTATTATTTGTATGAAGAGTAAATGTCCTTTTTTTCATATTGTTGATGAATCAACGCAACAGCAGCTATGACTAAAGAAGGAGCCGCGTCAGCATCAGTTCTTTGTTTTTGATATACGTATGATTATTTCGGTTTTTCTCATGTGAGGACTTGAAGGACTTTCTCAAAGGGTCGTCTTGTAATTGCAAAGGGGACGGAGCAGAAGAGTATGGTATATTGAAATAGCCCATGTAGGGACAGGAACATTACATTTTATGATTTCATCTTCAAGTGGCATTTACATTTTGATTTTTGGATAGTTCCTCCGTTTGAAGATACGCACAGTCGGAAATCAACACTTGAATTGTTTTATAAACTTAATAACCTCACAGTCTCACAAGATAGCACACTAATACGTATGAATGACTTAAGTCCTTTTTTGGCAACATCTTTTGCTGGTATGAAAGTGTCATCTGTTCATAAAGAACTGTGGAACCGACCCATGGTCGAAAGACATCAATCAGATTCAGTTGTCACATAGAAATATGTATTGAAATTCTTAAACTGCAACGACTTTAAGTTTTATTTTAATTTTTTAAATTACATTTCTAATAAAACCAATCTAACAAACAATGGAGACTCTTGCTGTTCAAGGTTTAAAAAAAGACGACGCACTGTCATTTAACTTTTTCAACTTCATACTTGAAAAGATCGCGAAACTCACACGTCAACATGGAGGCACGATCTTCCTAAAGTCCGTTCAACTCCTAGTTTACGCAAGGCGACATTGTGATTAGATGAACACAGTGAATATTTTACTTTATTTACGACTCCCTGGTTTGGCGACAAAGAGAGAGAGAAAAGCAAATGATATGCTGTCTTTAAGGAAAGACGCACAACAAGGAAGTCGCGAATAGGGCTTCATAATTGGTGGCAAAAACTTGGATGTAGTCAAGGACTCGACTCCACAGTACACAAGGATACACATCTAGCGTGGAATCATTGTAAGAAATCCCTGATTTTTAGACTCAATGATTCAAGTAATAAGCCTCTTTCTTTAAGGATGAAAATGGCTTTGTATAGCATGGCCTATAGAGCAGAAACTCTGATGTCAATAGAAGTGTATGAGGAAGGCTTTGGCCTTTTTGAGCGTAACGACGATGTCCACAGGCTGTACGCCTGTATGGGCCTGGACAATCTTCTACAGATATAAGGCTTAAGATGTAATACGCCATAGTGAGGGAATGTATAATACTGTTCTGAACCGAAGAACCATTGGGAGAAAGCAACAGAGGACGACGTTCTACGAAATAACGCACACAAGTGACGAAAGACTTTGACCAACTTGTATTGCGAAATAGGGAGTCGCTGGCGAGAGGCAGTGCTGGAGACTGAAGAGTCTTACTGATTGAGGTATAGGTCTATACCAGACTGATTAGTGACAACAATGTTCGTTATCTTACAGGTTTCCGTTTTGAACACTGCGGTATTACACACATGTCATCTGCCTCGGCAACTTAAACAGAGCCTAGGTGGTCGGATGGAGTGAAGTCTTTGAAATAAGTTCTTTTTTAGTAATTTAATTCAAAAAAAGGGAAAAGCGAAAACAACGAAAATAATCGTTTAGCTTGAAGTTTTCTTTTAGGTTTATAATAATAATGATTGAGTGGCACTACAGCCCACAGGGGACCAGGGTATAGCTTCTACAAGGTGTGTCCCGTCCGGGAATCGAACCTAGACTTTCTGCGCGGCGGTCGACGCACTTACCACTACGCCACGGCGGGTTTTATAATTTCCTTAATTTGAAATGTCGACTTATGAGTTTTATTAAGAGCCCGATTAGAGGAATCATTACATTACAACCTCAAATCGAAGTTCCCTTTTTCACACAGTTGGCGTAAGGAATGATCATGCTTGATGAGCATAGTGTGAGCAAAGATAATGTGCCAGTGATGATACTTGTTTGATAATGTGCCACTCATGTTTACCCCATGTTCATACGTGACATTGACTAGTGGTGTACAGACTCCACACTTGTCTTCTTAAGATGACAGTGGTGGAGAGCTTGACTTGTCTTGTGGAACCTGTGACGTCTACGCACTTTTATACATTGTTCTTTTGAGACAGATGAGTTTGCTTAAATTAGAAAGGCACACGCTCTTTATTGTACATTAAAGTTATTTAACATATAACAATAACATTAATCATAATAATTGAGTGGCACTACAGCCCACAAGGGACGAGATTTGAGAAGCTTTTCATAGACAATTGATACCCTTTTGAGCATTGTCAGCAATTCGAAAGAGGTTGTGCTGTGAAAAATGCAAGGTCTCCCGTCCGGGACTTGAACCTAGACTTTCGGCATGGCGGTCGACGTACTTACCACTGGGCCACGGCCACCACCAACATATAATATATTGTCTTAAATTTACAGTCATTATCTCAAATAAAGTCCAGCCACACCTAAATTCACCTGTTTTTGTCAAATGGCAAAAACGAATCCTTCAATGAGCAAGTATAACTCGTTGTGTTTATTTTTGCTGCATGAGGCACATGTCATAGAGTACCTCTACTCTCTTGAAAGAGTTCGACGTGCGGATTTTGATTTTAAAGCTCCCCTCAATTCAAAAGAGAACGAATGTAGACCGAACTGTATTGGTCTTATCCACTTAACCTTGAAATTTTAACTTCAATTTTAAAACTCATGCCAAGATACTCAAAATCAAGACATGACTTCCTTCCGATTTATTTTCAAGCAAATACACAGATATCAACTGCATTCGTAGTAAGGCCACAATCTTTAGCGCAATCATTCATCTTCAGCGATAAGAGGTCGCCTACCCAATCCCAAATTAACCCGGCACTATCAGCATCCACAATCGGAAGTAATAAAATTCCATTTAAATATCTCCTTAGCCACCATTAGTATCTATTATCTTCTGAATGCACAGCATTTAAAGTACGAAATCCCTTAAAGCCCGATAATTCGTTACATCTACTCTCTGAAACGGCGTCGCCACTCTCTGCCCTTGCATTCCAAGGCAGGGTATGCGAACGGCACTGTCTTTACATGGGCAATCCCCTGCTTGCTGGCACGCCGTCTATTTGGAGCTCTCCCTCTTCCACGAAGACCACTTTGTGTTCTGCTCATGGATTCACTTCTCCTCTGTGAAGCGAAAGGGTTTCATTTTTGTTTTTGTTTTTCGATTTGCTTTTGGTGTTTTCAACCCATTGGCCTTCAATTGAGTGGTTACTTTTGACCGTTTAGCGATACACCACCGCATTCCGGCTTGTTTTGCTTTAATAATTCCTCCGAAAGTTTGTTTGCTTTGTGTCGGAATAGTTTTGCCGCACCTGATAGAGTTGCATTTAACTGTATACTTGCCACCGTCTGCTTTTGCCGGCTGTTAAGACGAGGTTCCGCTCGTCCTCCTCCCTCACTGGGGCAAACATTCGAAACTGAAAGTACTACACAAGGCAGACTCGTATGAAATGTTCCGAATTGTGAGAAAGTTGAATTTGGTTAAAGGGCGACGTAAGTAAGGAGTCGATGGTCTGTGAACAGCAATAGATACACTTGTACTCGTACGTGTAGCTATAGCGGTTACATCGGGACGAGAATTTGTGGAAAATCGCCTATTTTGGGTTTTCTTCTTGGCAAGGATTTATGGTGCAAGAAGTGGCGTTTTTCTTCGGTTCCTTGTATTCATACGTGTATGTGGTCGGATGCAGATGTATGAATGTGTCATCGAAACGTCAGTCAAATTACAATGACATACCAGTAGGCGTTGCATAAGAAATCATGACATTCGGGGCGGGGCTGTGATACGAAACCGAATGAAATGTGACATGACAATATTGTAATCGGAATCGTCCTTCGTTGTATAACGCTTCCTTGAATGAATTAGTTTGAAACGCTATAAATCAAACATTCTTGTCAGGTGTCTTGTAACCTAAGTTTCGGCGTCCGATGGAAGTAAACGATGCAAGTATGAGTTTTCTCACACGTAAACGGTTTCGTTTATTTTTTATTTTTAAGTAATCCAAACACAAATCGATTTTGGGTTTTGATTCCCTCCCAGGTGGGCTTATGTAGCTGTAGCTCAACCGGAGAGTAGGTGGGAATGCCAAGTAGTCGAGTGGTCTAAGCGGCTCCCACAGCATTTGAGTCATGATAGAGGCAGACACAAATTTCCCGATTAACAAAAATTACATTTTATGGATAGTTTGAGCGAACTGAAAGATAGGCACCACTGTGTTAGGTAACCACTGCAAACCAGTTCTCAAATTTTGACAATTGATGACACAGAATCTTCACTTTCACTTCCTCAAATACAGAAATACCGATGACGCGACAATCCGATGTTATGTTTTGTTTTTTGTCAAGTATAATACTTCAGGTAGTTCCTCGCGGATTCCACAAAGTACAGCTCATTTTGTTGCGTTCCAGTCTGACGCTATTGCCAATCATTGTCTTCAAGGTGAGCATTGAGAGCATTGAAGAAAACGTCTCATGTCTCTATACTTATGATATCGTGCTTCTTCTTCAAGCTCACAAAAAACTTGCTTTAACGCTGACAGCTGCAGTGACGACTCTGGCCTCCTTCAGGGGCTCGGAACTTAGCGCCCTGTGTGACCATCTGTTGCATTAACAAGATTTTTCTATTCGGATGCTGAAGCACCTTTAGATGGAGCGGAGCGGCTTTTTGGCATTCTTTGATGTTTCAGACTTCTCTGCGTTCTCTTTAACGGAGGCAATCTTTTCTTTTCGGTTTCTGGCGCGGCTTTCTTTTTAGCAGCCTTAGACATCTGGTTTCACCAGACGTGATATGCAATATTTCATCAGAGATAAAGAAATGAAAGAGACATTCATCTTCGACCAGTTTTGACCGCTCATCCAAACCATACCCAAACTAAGGATTTTGTGATTGAATGGGGAAGCCCTTGCAAAAACTAGAACATTTACAAAATCCGTGGGTTACTGACTATGATAGGAAAATCTTTGACAAATATATGTGAAGCAAAATATAGGGCTAGGATTCGAAGACTTTTGTGCCGAGGCGGTGATGTCTATTCACTCTACTTGACCAAGCCATCGAATCCAAGCCATTGGGACAACGCGACAGAGAAGGGCCTAGGTTGAGATGGCACACAGAAGAAGGGAAAGACCCCAACCAACTTGGAATATGCAACTGGAGGCAGCTGTTGAGGGATCGTATTAGCTGGAGAGACATTTTGGTTGAGACCCAGGTCCACCTCGGACTGAAGCACTATAGAAAGAAGAAGAAAATGTCGAGCGAATACTCGCCTTGACTTCAGTAGGATATCTCTATCCGATGGTTTATTTTTTAGACAACTCTGAGATATATGTAAGTGAGATTTATTTTCGTTGATGTGATGAATTGTTTCAAACGTACAATGATGTCAAATCACATGATGGTGGCGGCCAAATAACATCGCCACGACGTGAAATAACATGGTCACAGAATATTTAGCGCAAAAGATTCATTGTTTCGTCACCTGTGGGAAAAGTGACACTATCCTGTTCAAAGCACATACCATCCAGGTCAATATTCGGGGCACAAGAATTCCTTTATCATCCTGCTATAGCGAACACCATTTAGGTAGCTGCTTGGCCGACCTCATTTTCGAAGAAGTATGGCCCGATGACGGAACAACAACATTGCCACGGCTTGTTGGGCTATCCAGGTTTGTTCTACGTTCTAGAATAGCAAATATTGTCATAAGAATTCATGTACTCCAGTCTAATAATTTTTGAGCAAGCGACAATCGAACATTGTCAGTATGCCCTTCCTCAACGTTTTTGAGGCATTGGGAAGATTGTTAAGAGTGTTGATTTATAACGTTAGTACCCACCTCTCTTGAAATATTGTATCGCTGTCTCTAAGCAATAATAAGTCTTAAAATTATATGCCAAAAAACGCGCAATTATGTTTTAATCCATAACGCGAATGTGTCTCTGGCCTGAGAAAATCAAACACCATTTTCACGAAAACCAACGGCCAATTGCCATATCTCCTGCTGAATTCACTTTGTTTTGAAAATCAAAAACAAATGCAGAAAAAACTTCAAAGGTGGTTTTCAAAACACATTACGCACACACACATACACACTCTAACTTGCGTACAGTCCTTATTCTATTTTTAACATTTACAAACTCATCCAACTAACTTGACAAACTTCTATGTTCCTCTGGATGTGGTGGCGGTCGATGGGCAAACTCCATAGAGCGACACCTCAAAAACAAAAGCCACTGAGGATGCCCTTTCACCGTGTCGCCATCAACGTCACCATCACCTCACAACAACAACAACAACAACACTAAGAGCAACGAAAAACAAATATCCTTTAAAATTATATGTTTATGGTCAATGAGTTCATTTTCTGAGGGAAAACTTCTTATTTTGCTTCTGTTTGTGTTCGCTATGATTGTGTTGAGGTTTTGCATCATTCCACTTCGATGATAGTGTTGAGCACAATGTCTCCCGCATCTGCGGGCCATATGCCCGACGGTATGGTGTGCTGCACCATCGCCGCCACCATCACCACTACGAGTATGATGCGGTCATAATTGTCGAGGTTTTTGAGTGAAACCGCAGAATTTTCCACATGCATAGCATTTTCGTTTCAAATGAAGAAATGGGAAGTGAAAAAACAAAAACAACAACATATCTGTTTAAACAAAAACAAAAAAAAAAACTTGCTAACCAAGTACACTACATTTGGACAGATGGCGGATGGCATGTGTGAGCTTGTTGTTTGCTGACGGAATGTGCATCCCACATGTAAATAAGCACACAACTCCGCGCTGCCACAAAAGGAACAACTTCCTCTCCGAACTTCGTGTAAAGTTTTTCGGATGTTTGCGTATTGAGGTTGCGTCCTTTGTTCGGTTTTGTTTCATTAATTTGTCCCAGGGATGATGACGGAACAAGAAATTATTTTTTTTTGTCACTTCCTCCACAATGGAAGACTGTTAATTATCGATTTCCAAAAGCATTGAAAGAGCAAAAGGTGCGTGAACCACCTTTAGGATTGCACTGTCACAAGACCACCGCTTTTCGGACCCATCCCAATCGGAATTGATATCCGGGGAGATATTGATACGAGGGATAATGTCTGTAAGCGTTGCGTGTCTCCTTTAATTACAACTATTTGCCAACGCTGATGGGAAACTCGTCAACCAAGTGAATTCATTTTGCCGAGGAAAGATGGAACCCACAACCGCCACCGACGATGATGACGATGAAGCAATAAAAACGAAAGCGTTTAACTTTTGACGAGATGAACCAATTTCCTATGGGTCCTTGTGATGTGCTCCTGCCGCACACCCCGCCATGAAATCTCCGGCATTTTCGTTTTTGCGGGTTTTTGTATTGTTTTATTTGGTGGCACCGCCGGCGGTGTGGTAATTGTGACAGCACTGATTGGGAGACAATATGCCGATGGGGCTGCATGGGAGCACATACATAATGTATGCATCTGCTGCGGTGATGAAGTTAAATGCATGCCGATGGCAATGGGTTGGAATCGTTATGTTCCTTTGAAGGAGCCCAGCAGCTAAAGCAAACACACGCACACAAAGAATATTTAAAAGAACGAGGCGTCGCAACACTCCACAGCTCCGTAAAGTCATAAAACATGAACATCATTAATGATCCGTAATAAATTATGCATTCTTTGTTGCAGAGGCAGTGACAGTTTGGCTCCCCCTCCACCCGTTAGCCACCTCATGATATAAACACCAAACAGCCGGGGGCTTTAAAGGATAAGCCTTGTCGATTATTTCGTGGGACGTAGTAGCACGGGGCTGACTACAGGCGAACGTAGATGCTAAACAAAAATCTACACATCGCGGAAGTTGGTCCCTAGTTAAGAATTTTTGGAAGTTTTTCTTCACTTGCGCCTCCCACTATGCGCAGTTTTTGCGGTAGATACACACAGTTTCAAGGATAATCGTTGAGTCAAGTTTCCTGCTGTGCAGTCTGGAGTCTTTTTTTGCAGCATCCTCTCCGTCAAGCCGCGTGTACAACGTCAACGAAGGATGCTGCTAATGAGTTATGAATTATTTAAGTGGGAAATTCGTTACATGCTTCCGCTTGTTGGATGTCTCATAAATATTTCCCACAATTATGTCCGTGAATTTTTGATGGGCTTCCTTTGAATGTGAAAGAGAGAGAGAGAGATGCATGACTCCGGCGTGTTGTCTTATTTGCGTTGGAGTCCTGCCAACTCGGATTCCGCGTACACCACCTGAAGATTTCATCCTTCTCATGTCTTGATATTGTTTTTCTGTTTACATAGTGGCCACGTTACGTACTGGGTAGATGCATCGACCGACATGTCGATAGTCACAAACCACACCAACACATCAGGCCGTATTTTAAATGAAAAATTCACTTAAAAGTATCGATCACTACACCCTCGAATTGAATGCCAGAAAACTGAACAACTCACACTTGCCTAAACTATGGAAACACTTTCATTTCAAGTGCACTCACGTCTCGGACTACGTCCAGAAGCGTGCAACGTAATCAATGCGGGGCGCCAACAAGAAGCTTCGCAGATGGAAATTTATTCCATGCAATGGTCCCACCCTTGAAGAGCCCCTTACAACGTCTTCCCTACTGGCATTTACTGCGGCACAAAGAGGGAAAACATCTTTAGCGAATGCGCCACCCTTAGATACTTTCTGCATGAAAATGCGACTGACTTCGGCGCTGTGTATCCGCACACAGGCGGTGATGTAAGTGCAAAAAAGGGAATCTGCTCAGTCATATGTGCAGGATTGCAAAAGGGACAACTTGATTTTTTTCCCCACCCTCCTATGTGCGGAGCGGGGTGCTTGCATTTTTTGGCAACATTTCAAAACTCACCATTTACTGTATACCACTTCATGCCAGAATGCATGCACAATCTTCTTCGGACTGCTCGGAAGCGCTGAGAAGTTCGATTGTTCAGAACTACTTGGAGGGGATTTCATCATTTTTTTTGTCAGCTTTTGTAACATTCCTCGCACACACTTATGGGGAAAACTTAATTCCAATGTTTGCTGGCATTTATTATAGCAAGACGCTGGAGTGGCACGGCAGATAGGGCGCAGCTCGGTAGAGCTCGTGTATTGACGTCCTCCCGAAGCGTGCCCACAGAAGGCCACACATTCTTAGCCTATTTTCTGATAACTTCTTTACAAGCAGAAAGGAAAACTTGTTTACTTGTGGTTTACGAACGAAGTGAGGCTGAGGGTTTTTTCATGTGAAATTGTATAAGGATGTCTACGATGGCATTATAGTCAATCGGAAGAATATGTTACACGTCACCAAACTGGGGCGTGCTCAGATGTACGTAGGAACGTGCTAGTTTTTGTAGATTTTTCGGATATGCTTGACTTTTGCTTTAATGATTCAAAAAACTACACTTATAGTGTACAATGGAGAGGAGAAGTGGGGAAAAATAACATCCAACGAAACAAGAAAACCTGTGCATTCAATGCCTTAAAGTCTCTTTGAGGTCTTCAGGTAAAAAGGTTATCGTACTAAAATATTGGGGAACCTAATTTTATGTTGTACGTTAAGTCTTGTAGGTGTGATTATACGATTATATGATTATTATATGCACAGAAATTCTGTCCAAAGAATCAATTATTTAAGAAATCAAATAAAACGAAGATAACTAAGATCCAGGCTCTTAAAGTAGATTTTTCAGATATTTTCATTTAACGAAAACTATGCGACTGGGTGTAGGTACGTGTAAAAAATTGTAGATCTTCGGATTTTCTGACCGTTATAACGGCTAGGTAACGTTAAGGAAATGGACGCTAATGCCCCAGCTCGAAAAATCTTGCAGTTCTACCCTTTGCGACAACAAAGTAGACTAAGACCTTGCCTATGGTGGAATGCGCATCTGGAAGAGGGTCTCATCCAAAAGCATCTACGCGACAGGAGGCGCCTAAACCAAATCCATTCTAGATAAATAGTTATGTTGACATTAGCGCAAACGTAAGAAGATAGAGGTATAAAGTGGACAAGTGCATCAATCCATACGCCAGGGATCTAGGGTCAATCTCTGGACTTAAGTTACATTTATTTTCACCTCTTCCTTGTTACAGAAAACGCTCAAGGGTGGCATTATAATTATCTATAACGATAATCTCAAAGTTCACCATTTGCTGTTGGCAGTAAACTGTAGGTCATACACTTATGATATACAGAGAGAATATTCGAATTCCATATATATGACAATGACGAACGACACAATTATTTCGACGGTTCACCGCGAACTAACTTACCCTTGTTATCATTGGTAACAGATCATGGACGTACATAAGTGTTTCCGTTCACAATACCCTCTTATCACGAAAAAACAGTAGCACACGCAACACTAAGCCCTGATCCGTAAAACGAAACGCAACTCAATTTATTTATGTTTTTATTAAGGACTGACAGACTTTTAAATTTCACTCTATGACGAATACTATTTTACTTTTAAGAAACAATCTTCTGATGCAGCTTTACGTACATACATTGACTGTTAAGTTTAAAGTGCCCAGAGCGTGGGCTTTATAAAGTAAGCCGAAAATTGATTTTAGCATTACTGCACTTTTGAGTGAACTTGAGGTTTGAAGTCGAATTCACAACACTGCGTTGGTAACTCAAAAATGAGAAATTCGTTAAAGCCCGCGGCTTTCTTAATCAACTGGTCTCCTCCTTTTGTTTGAAATGTAAACAAGCAACCAACCTTGAATTTCACACCGAACTTTTATTCGCAACCATTTTGTGAAAATTTAAAAGCGTATTACATACCAACGATCATTATAACAGTTTAATCCATTCATACATACTTTTTTCAATTTTTTCTTCCGTCTGTTTTCTTCTCAGAAAGAGAGGAGTCATTCTATTAAGAATGCTAACGACGAGCGAAAAACGGGATGGTGATTTCCAAGAAACAACGCACCTTGGAAACAACCACCCTTATAAAGGAACTGTCAAAACGCACGCAAATATTTTAGGTTATTGTCTACAATTCAGTTTTTTTTCAAAACGAAAGGGTTGTGGTCTTGAATAATGGTTTAAAGTATTTGTAATATTTCCTCAGGTATTTCGTTTAAAATTCCTAGAAATGTTTCAGATTTGAGTTTGATGGTTTGTTTGAATTATTCACAATGAAGGAAAATTGACATGGACCTTAAGTCAATTTTCACTTTGTTTATAAGTTTTAAGATTGTGATAACTTAAAAAAAGACCATGAGATGTTGGTATTAATGTGAGCAATTGTTCAGTAATTCGCATATGTTGCGTCTATCCCTCAAAGAAGATGAAAGCAGTAGACAATTACCATTATCAAAAAAAATTGTACAGTTTGGGGGTGGGAAATGGGACTTTCCTCAGTTTGTTTCAAACATAACTCTCATTTCATTTGAGATATTCTCATATTGATCACTCTCATCCAACATTTTTTCGATCATTCTGTTTTTATGTTTTCGTGAGAAGCTTCGACTGTGCAAATCCAAGATCGCGATGGATATCAACTTGACGAACATACCATAGTCAATGAATAATGTTCCTCAGTTAATTTTTCGGAAATGTTTGTAGAATATTAGCACAGGCTTGTGAACATGCTTATGTAAAGGCATTATGGTTTGGGTACTCAACTGCGAGTGCCTTCCGAATAAACACTACATTCCTCTATATTTATCGAGCTCTGTTTCATTTTAACGTGCATTCCGCTTCAGCTTTGCGTCAAGCGTCGTACCAAGGTTTATGGCCTTGTTCGGAGGTTTATTAGCCAAGTTTAGAAAACTGGCAAGTGATCAATTTTCCTGTAAGTGAAACTCACATGGACAGATTCTTCTTCTTTAAGAGTCTCTTATCCACTTAACAATAGTTTCACCTATTGATAAAGTAGGTGTATCATCGCCAAACGTCGCTACTGTACTGGATTTAAACAAGAAAACCATAAAAGCGCCTCTAAAGTATAAAATAATACTTATTGTCTTTTCACGAAAATCATTGATACTCGAATTTTAAAAATATCCCGCACGCGGTATGCACTACTAACCCGAATTGAAGAAAAAAGTGCTTCAAGTGCAAATAATGACTATCGGTTGCTACAATAATTTGTTGCTGATGCTACCTATCGTGCGTTATTTACTTCGTTTTTATTAACCATATCATTGGACAGCTAGCGTTTTACCACCACTATTTAGCTATTAAAAGGATAATGAAAGCGTGTTATTCATTAAGTGTTAATTGAAAACAACGCAGTGCTTAATTACATGTTTCCGCTTACGTCCGTTTCCGTTTTTTTCTTTCCCATTTGATTTTCACATCCATCACTATGCATACACAGGCAGCAAATGTGTGACACCGGAAATAGGTGGAAAGATTGAAAGATTAAACTCAATTAGCCCTGCGAATCATGCGAGCCATAATCTGGGTGGGTGCTGGTGAGAGGATCTACGGCATTGGTGTTGGAAATTTATTTTAAACAACTGACATGTTAATTGGATTGGCGTTACCAATGCGTGCTACAGGATCCGGCAGGGGGCGTCCTCGTGCATATATGATTTGCGCTTTTGATGTTTTATTGTAGTAATCACCTTGCCAACGGCCTGGGTCGCCTGTAATGCAATTAAAATGTAATATCAATTAGGCTTTGATTATTTGTCTCATTTCGAGATGCGAGCGTAATCAGGAAATTGCAAAAACAAAAAAATACCAGCACCCGCCAACGCACAGGAAAAGCCATAAAGTGAAACGAAAAGCGACACATTTGCATTTGTAATCCACTATTCAGGCCAACCGGGATCACTTCAAAACCAGACGCAGCCAAGTCAGTCAGTCAGTCCCAATATGAGTTTCATGCAGTTTTCAGTCGTAAATTGAATTTTCCTTGGCCAGAGATAAACCCATATAATCACACCAAGGAGATCTCGTAATTTATGCATGCAAGCAAGTTAAACATTTGCAACTTTTTCGCACCACCACCCCAAGCGAACAGGGTTAATCCGATTCCAGGAACCGGAAACAAAAGGAACAGAACTTTTGACCACAATTCCAAAATTTGTATAAAATAGTTAAGCAATTGACAGGGAGTCTCCTTCTTTTCCTTTTTTTATCGTAATCTTCCCAACTTCGTTTTGCACACACTTTATGATGTTTAACTGCAGCATTTTAAAGTTTGTCTTTCAGCCTATCTGCAAGCAATAAAACTAATGCGTATTGTTTTTTTTTTTCTGTCATTTCAGGTAAGGACATCGTAGTGTCGCACAGTTATTGCGCTAATTAAGGACCGATTCCGAGAGCTCTGACAGCGGTACTCGCACATTAATTAAAATTATTGCGCGAGTTGAATTAGTGAAATTAAGTGCACTTCAGGAGATTTTTGAAGGGGCACTCGAGAGTTTGCTCAAAATTGTTTATTCCCCCTCATGGATGGAGTCAGCGGGAGTTTTTGGGGAGCAAAGGGCGAATAGTTAGTGCAGTGGTTACAGAAAATTATTCAAATTATTTATTATTGACTCAAGGCTCTTTGATACTTCAGGTTGATAGTAGTAGCAATCATTTAATGCATTGAACGAAGTTTTTCAAGGGAAGAGTATTCCAAATTTGTTGTGAGCTTCTGAATGTGATAAGAACTTAGCTCACTTTTACTTCAATTACTTCTACAGAACAGTCTTATATCTGTCGCGCGAATAAGATAAGAATTGGTCGCTGCTTTGCTTTTGAACTGGAACACATGTACAGGGTGGTTCAATTACAATTTTTATTATTTAAAGTTTCCTTAAAAAATGCAATTAAATGAATTAAATTTAGTGCTGTTCATCGTCAGTGGTTCATCGTCATCATTATCAGTTCATGTAGCCCACATATTCCACTAAAGAGATCACGGGTACAATTTGCGCACGAACGACTCTGAAGGCAATCGATCCTCCGCCATCAACTCTAATTCATTAGGAGCTATTCCCAATCCCATTCTATCATTCTCAAACCTCGAAAGATCTTGTTCATGATTTCGGCCTGTGAACCACGAGTTTCTTGAACGACATAGACTTTAAGCGCTTGAATCGTTACCGCATTGTCCTAGAAGACCAATTGTCATCGTAAGACACAGCAATCAACTTGGAAATAAGTTCAAGCATAAAGCGTCTTATTTCGTTGTGAGGAGGTGCGGCACAACTCAACACCAGAGGCACTATCTTTCAAAAGTCCGTTCCAATGCTAGCTTACGCCGACGACATTGACTTGATTGGACAAACACAGTGAGCCTTTAATAAAGCGTTTGTCGGCATTGAAGCGGCCCGTTTGAGGAAGCCCAAAAAGTCTGACCCAATCCGAGCCATTACAACAACGCAACAGAGGACAACCAACTTGGAGTGCGCAATTGGAGGAAGCTGGCTAGAGATCGCGCCAGCTGAAGAGGCATGTTGGTTGACGCCCTGACTGAAGCGCCAGTAAAAGAAGAAAGAAGAAGAAGAAGGAGGCGCGATACAGATTTTCTGTCAAGATTTCAATCAGAAAGCAGCTGTCAGGGTATGAACACTATATGGCGCACCCCTTACTTTTAAAAAAAGCTCTCTCTCCATATCAACGAACTCTGCCTCTGACCTATCTGTTGCATGGGTTGTGTTCCAAAGAATACCACCATCACGTATTTTACATAAGCATGCACCTAAATGCTGGCATTGAAGTGTAAATTAAAGCAAATCCGCTCGTGAATTAAGGGAGAGAAAAAAAAGTGCAGTCTCGTAACACCGAGCAACCCAACCATTCACTCTTTACACTTAATACTTAGCAGCCAGCTTAAGTTTTCATGAAAGGATCCTTTTCAAATCGGTCCACACACAAGAATCCCCACGATAATATCTGCCCCTCCCCCACGACGGATCTTTCAGCAAAATGCGCGCTTAAATAAATTTTCACTTCTCGGTGGATTCATTCATTTTCATCGTCTCCTTACATTCACACCAGTTTTTACATCGTGCAGCTAATTTGACAGGAGAGGGTCCTCGTTGCTCCAATCTTCATTATTTATTCACTTAACATCACACACAGCAGTCACAAGTAAGTGAATAGGGCCACAGGACACAGTCAATCGCAGCTGAAGCATCCTTTTAATCCTTTAACCAAACACCAAATTCGCTATGTGCATTTCATTTTTTTTTTTTTGTGCGAATTAACCGACGATGGGAAAAGGACGAAAATGAATGTACGGAAACTGAACAAAAAATGAAAAGTCCTTATAAATTTTCTACACTTTACAGCAACAGGAATTATGATGACAGTCCTGAAAAAAAAACGGAAAAAAGTGAACGGCGGGAGAGGAACGTTTAAAAAGTCGGGAGAAATGTTCTCAAAGGAAGTCTTTCACATCTCAAGCAGCTTATGTATGCATTATTCGTTCAGACAAGAGGGTAAAGGTCTTTACAGGACTTTTGAGGTGACTCCTGTTGCTTTTGTGGTGCCCCCATTTTTTGCCAGGATGTCGGCTACAATTTTGTGACACTTATTCCCGCCAGAGGACTTTAATCTGACTAAATCGTTTTTTTAACGCTTCGAGTGATAATTCAGACCTTAATTTAATTCTATAAAAAGAGGAGGATTTTCGTCTATAATAATTTTGATACGAACACAGAAAAGGGTCGTTAAATATTTATTCGTCTCACACTGTAACTGTTCAAATATTTTAGCTTCGTTCTTACTAGTGCTAATCTCTTTTGCGTTCAGGTAGAGATGTGTAAAGAGTAACGCTGGCATTATGGCTTCAATTTGATTCTTGATTTTACAGATATTGAGAGACTCTGCCAGGGACTTTAATTACTTAACTAAGCGTAGCCGTGGAGTGCCACCGTGGCACGGAGGGTTAGTTTTACCTCTGCGGGCTTAATCGCATCCTGATTTCGTTCAGAATGTGTATTGTCTATGAAAAGTTTCAAAAATATGGTTGCTCAGCCCTGTCCACTGTTGAAAAACATGCACATTTCGAGTGGTTGCAGATAAGGATTGTCCTGGGCTCCTTCCAGACTGTACCGACTTCCAGTTCAAATAGTCACCTTAGTGATATAATTGGGTGATGAAGAACTCCTTCTTCAAAGTGTATTCCTTTTGACCAGCATGACAACAAAAGTTGACTTCTGAATGACTGTTATTGCATGTAATGGCAAGATAGAGTTTTAACACAATAGCCGACCTACTTTTTCTACTGCGTTGAACCTTGTCAGCAACTTCAGTGTGTGAGTTGATGCACTTACCCACTACGTCACCACTAAGGTCACACGTCACATCACATCATTATATCTGAAACGGATCTAACGAAGCGCAGGATCACATGCAAATCCTGTATGTTAACGCGCTCTTTTGCAAATAAGCTCCTAGGCCACTATAAATTGTAAGATCTCGGAGTGGTGGTCGCAAGACCTTTTGACCAGAAACATCAAGTTCCAGCCATTTTTTGCAAATATTTTGAAAGTGGCAGTTTGGTGGTGATAAAAATTCTAGGTTGTTAGGCCAAGTCGAAAATTTCTTTAAAAAATATTATGCTAAGGTACTATCGTCCTTCAACGTTACGCCAATTAAACGGCCAATTTACAGTAGCAAAACTTTAAATTAAGTGCCTAGATGATTTCGCTGTCTCGTTGAAAGAAGAACTTACCGAAACCACGAAATGGAGAACGACGACGAATCGATTTGTCAAGGTTTTCGCGTACACTCTAAGCTCCAGCTGCTCTCTTCACAACGTCCTGGATGCGGTTCATCCGATAGATCTAGTTATGTTAACTGGAACTTAAATTTGCAGATGATATTGAAAATAGTGGTTTCAGTAGATCGATTATGCGCACTAGAAGTTCATCGAATCGCACGAAAAAACATGACCAAAGAAAGCTGATTTTTGTAATGCAGCTAAGAAAATTGAAGACGCTTTTGTGGTGAAAGTCTATCCATGCTGATTTGCCACATGTCACTGAATAAAAATGATGAACCAGTGTGAAACAAATAACGCGTGAGGTGTTGAATAAAGCCTTTTGAAAATCAAACCTCACAATGAATCACCCGAAATATGGAAAATGTTTTTTTATTTGAGCCATATGTGTCAATTTCACAAACCATACAATTCACTTGAATTGTGTAAGATTATTTTTATGTATGTTCAAATATCCACTTACGAGTGAACGTTAATTGGAGTGACTACATTTGCTTCGAACTGAAAAACCGGAGGTTGCATTTTTGAAGACTTTTTTCCATCCCATAGGTCCCTAATAAATATAAATTTTTTTTTAAATAAATTTTCTTCAAATCAATGTAAACTAGGAATGCTCCTTAAACTGCTTCCTTTCGTCTTTAAGCTACCATGGATTTAAATTGTAAACTTCACTCAGTTAAGCATGAATTTCTCTCTCTCTCCCTCCATCTCTCTCTTCCCCCCCCCCCCCCTCTCCCACCATCCCTCTCACTCCATCCCTCTCTCTTTCCTTACGTTACATTCAAATTACTCGTCAATTATAAGATCCACTCAAGCACTTCAATTATCTCTCGCCGATTCACTGCACAAAACAAAAATCCAAAGTTCTACGAAAAATAAGAAGCGACGCTGCAAGCAAGTTCATAAATTACGTCAATAAAGGCCCTTTACACTAATATCCAAATTCAATTTGCCACACAGCTAACCACGCGCCGCTGCAACAACGGCACGGCTCAGAAATTACAGAGAAAAAAAAAATCGCAAAATGCAGGAGTCAAACGTAACAACTTTTAGTTGAATCAGCTCTGCACAATTCAAACCAATATCTTCGCCGAGGATACTGAGAAACTTATTGCGGATAACTTTTTAATTGAGCCGGCCAAAGTTCCTGCTCTTTTTTCACCTCTGTCATTGGGAGGGAGCAAAAAAAAACCGAACCAAGACGGGTGGTAACTCTGAAGATAAGTTCGATTTACAAAAATCCCTGCTTTTCACTGTTTTTGCGACTCGCCTTGCTCCGCGGTTTATTTCCGTTCGAATGGGATGCAAGAGAAAAACCGAAATAAGCATAGACAACGGGAATATCCCCGTCGCCATAAATTTGTGGGCCAAAAATTCGATGATGGTGCTGTTTCTCCGTTGACTGTCCGCGAGGATATTGGGCCAATGTTTTGTGGCCGTGGCCTCGAACGGGGTAGAAGTGGGCGCACCGAGCTCGTATATACATACACTAGGGGCGACGCAAATGTATAGATCATTGGATTACACAATCATGCCAATAGTTCGCGCCATCCGCTTAGCACGAAAACGAATTCAATTGCACTTTCCGTCGTAAGGAATTCGGCCGTCAGTTAGTGGAATGGGGACCGGGTGGAATTTGTAAGGGAACTTAGGTATCATGGTGCAAGTGCAAAAGGGAAGTCTAGGAACTGATTTATAAGCCTATTGGCGCCAATACGGGTTTTACATTGCAGTGCTTGGCAATTGGATGACAGTGGACTCGATGGCAATACATCGATACGAGTGCAAGTGACTTCATCAAATTTAATCTTCTGTAACTTGAGATCTCTCCATACATGTGCACAAAAATCTATCCTTTCAATATTCAACGGAGTGCTAATTCAAACAACAACATCCTAAAATTCGAAAATCAAAACATTTCTTTAGGACGTCCACAATGTATATGCATGCATGCATCCTGCAATCTGCCACTTTCAAGATTATTCTGGATTTCAAGTACATAAACGGAAGTGTCAATTATGAAATGTTTCCTAAAAAACAAAAGAGTTCCTCGATAGACGCCCAGTCCTGCTTTCAGTGTCACAAACAATGGTCTTACTAGGTAAGAGGTCATGATGCTTGTCATTAACGTCATTAGCCCCTCTTTTGGTAATTGACGATTTGTCGTTACTTTAAGTACAGCGCTCGTAGGTTCGATTCCTGGACTAAAGATTGCCCTCTATGGCGCACAACACTAGTAGGTGTTACTTGGTCCCTTGTGGACTGTAGCGGCGCTCATTACTAGATTCAACTTATTCAAATCGTCAAAAATACGTTTCGAAAAGTCCTTAATCCTTCTTGTTCTTCTTAAAGTTACGCTCAACAAACTAGTGTTAGCTAGTTGGCTGGCCGTTTCCAATTACGCATGTCAAGTTGTTTTCCCAAACGAGGATGTTCGAAGTTGTCCGACTGGCAAGGATTCAAAACCACTTTTGTCCTTAATTATGCTTTTCATACCCTCTACATGCCACAGCCACCTAAGGCAATATAACCATGGCCACTAGGACCGCCGTATAGGTCACAAAGTTCGGTGTTAAATCTTCTCTGCTAAATGCTTCTCCTTTTAATAGGTCCTGTCAAACAGGATCACAATCCGCACGTAGCACTCTCTCCTCGAAAAGACCTTTTCTGGTTTAACTTACGTCCAGAATTCTGCGCCATTAAGTAGGTGGTGTCTTAAGGTGTCTTAGAAAGCCAGATTGATCCTTTGAGAGAGGGCTCTACTACTCAATTGCCTCTTGATCCGATTGGGAGAGTGACTCTATGCTTGATCTCGGAACTGATGTCTTTGTCCCTATTTACTGAGAAGTCGAGAAGAAGTTGTTTATTATAACGCTCTGTTCGAAGTTGTACGTTATTCCCGGATGGCCTCCATTGCTCTCATTTAACTCCACCCCCATTTTGATTAGCTCTGTTTCTATGCCTGTGCTTTACTGGCGGCTAACAGCATTCGCTAAATCACACCAAAGTCTTCCACGATGGTCACCAACTAAACGGACTTTTAAAAAATCGTGATTTCAATGTAAGCTACTTCATCATTCTAAGGCTGATGTTGAAAAAGTCACAAGATAGCGCCTCGACTTGCCTAATTTGACGTTGAAGGCTTCGAGGAGATATAACTTACCGTGACAGAACAACGAGACTTCTTCTTTGTGATCCTACTGGATCTTACTGTCCAAGTAGCTTCTTCTAGCACATACCTTGGAGTGCCTTCCAGTGTAAAAGTAGCTTCGCTTGACCAAGTCAAGCGTAGGCTGAAGTATACCTTACATCCTACTGACCAAAAAGGCTGCACAACCCTAATTATGCATCTGCAGCACAGACATGGTAGGAGTCCCACTTATCCAATTACTAAACGTTTGTGATTGTACAGGTCAAACATACCACTCGTGCTATAGCAAAGCACGAAGCAGAAAAAACTTTGCCACAACAATCTGTTGCATTTCAGCGATATCCCTTATCTCTCGCACAAGTATCGCCATCGTAACAACGCATGAATCACCGATGACATATGTAACCACTTGAAAACATTGAGCACACTTTGCCAATAGCTCACACCCATCCTCTCTAGTGTCACAAAAAGTCTCTTAAGACGTCCTCAACATTATAAATTTTAATAATCAAATTGACTCAGCGCAAACAATGCACTATTCAGGGACCATTATACGTTGTTTGGTTTGCATCCTCAGACCCCTTATTCAAGCCAAAGCTTTATTACATTCTCGTGTGTTTGAAGTCAAAAAAAAAGTTTCACAATACGCAAGCATCTCAAGACCTTTCGAAAACATCGTCAATGTAAACTCCGCTGACACCAGTTACACTCACACCCGCTGTCAGCAAGTCTCTCTGTCTCTCTCCCATCTCTTCCCACAAACACGGAAGCCGTACGAAGTAGCCAAGCATCCTGCCGGTAGCAACGTCTCACTCGCTGCACCACTTACTTTTGAATATGCACCCTCATCGAGTGCCTGAATGCATCATCCACGAAGTGGGAACAGTCACCGTGTCGCAGTCAGTGCACTACGCCTCCACAGCCAACGCCATTGAACTCCTTGCGGGCTGTAACCCGCCTAATGACTCCAGACAGCAGACGGCAGACGGCAGACATCAGATATTAGTTGGTGCGATGCACATGCATTGGGGGGGACATCGCAAAAGAGCATTGTAATTTGTTACGCGCCTACTTACTTTTAATTGTTACTTGGGCGGCGGAATCAAAAGGAATCCTCAGGCGTCTCCGCCGCCACCGTCATCGCCATCAGATCGGGCACTGATGATGAGTGATGCGGAGACTCAACGACGCGGAAAAAGGAAGCCAGACGATGACGACAACAACAACGTCGACGACAGGATAAAAACGAGAATAAGGCTTCACGGGGAAGTAAGACGGAAACAGTGTGGATGTAGGTGAGCACTCTTCCATTGATAGCGTGCGAAGATACAAAGGAAATGCCTGTTTTCAAAATGCACCCACACCGTTACAGGGTTAGACGATAAAGCCGTCCCATTGTCACTCTGACCTGACATATCCACACGTGTGCCACATTCACGCCACAGACAACAAGAGCCAATGATCAGGGATGTTGACGAACCTGCCGGGCTGGCAGGCAATGCTGCTCGTGGAGTGGGTGTGTTAAAGATTAGCCCCTGGCTGTGCGTGAAGAGCGCCTCTTCAAGTGCTAGTATCCTTGCAACCTTGCAACCAACTAAACAATGTTAGTGTAACATCAAAGTGAATACCGCCGACGGCCTCTTACTTCATAATTTTCATCGCCGTCCTCATCATCATCATCGTTCTGTGCTTTTTCTACCCCACCCCCGTCGTCTCTTTCACCTCCTCATCCTTCTGACACTTCTCACCGTTCTCATAGGCATCCTCATCGTCATCGTCGACGTCGTCGTCGTTGCACTCACTGCTGTCGTCAAGCGATGTGCTACTATGCCTTAAAACAAGGGTGGCATTATGGAGGGCGGTTTGGACAGAAGACGGCAGTATCCTTTTCGATTCCGACTCGAGTACTGTTTTTTTTTTCATTTTTTCTATTTCTTCCACCCCCCGCTTCTCATCAGTCCATCTCTCTCTCACTTACTGGCTTTGAAATTTGTTTCGTTTATTGTGTGCATTGCTTGTTAGGATAATAATGAACACTAAGCTGTGGGGGGCTGTGTCTGTGAGGAAAGCTTTGACACACAGACATGCTGCCTACCTCCGCCTACACCGGAAGATGACGGCACTGTAAGTCAAGTGGTAATGGCTGCTGGTGCGGGTGGCAGGGTTGCACGTGGCCCTCTCCGGCTCTGAAATGCAGTTAACTTTATTCATGTTCCCGTGCGACTGACGCAGTCAGTCTACGGGAATGCACAGTAAGGGAAGTGCAACGCGTTTTCGTTTCCTACTTCCACTCGGCTATTTTCTTTCCCTTGTGCTGTCGGTTGTCGTTGTCGCTATTGTTTTTAATGTTCTGCTCATTCAATTCCGTCTGGATTGTCGGTGGTGTTTCATTGATATTCCAAGTTGTAGTGTAATTGAATGTAATGACAGGTGTGATTGAAACACAGTCACCGCCCCCCCCAACTGAGTGAGTCTCGACACGGGCAATAATTTATCGGATCATGGATTATGATTGAAGTGTGGGCGTTACTGGTGAAAAGGTCTAATTGAAATTGTGCATTTGAAGTTAGTGGCGGCACGTGTGGCGACGAGGAGAAGTAAGTGCAATGTAAGTGATTTGTTTCTGTACATTGACTGTGTTTTAAATTGTGACATTATACAAAAAATATTGGTAAAGGAACTGTGCCAGATATCGGTCCTGAGTGGCGCTAAAAGTGTCAAGAGCCTATCACCCACAGCAACACGTCGAACTATGCGTGCGACGGTTTCCTGTAGCGGAGGTCACCGACCCTGTACGTTGAAGTTTGGAAAGATTTTTCTATGTAGGCAGCATTTCTATATTCTCAAGGGAGGTAGAACATGGAATGGGCATTTCGGTTGTGATCCTGATACAATTTTGGTTGGTAAAACAAACCCAATGTAAGAGTTTGCCATTTTCGCTCCTGCAACTTGTGAGATTAGCGTGTCAAAGTGTTGGCCTTTTTTCTGCGAGTAATATCAGATCCGAAAAATTACACTTGAATTTCACTCAGTAATGTTTGGAAAATTTACATCTTTTCATGAGCAAACAATGCTGACATTCAATGCAACCGAACATCCCCAGCATGTGCAGGATTCTGCATAGTCGTACAATATGTAAACACGGATTCAACGTATCCCTACACTGCGTGTGGGGTTGCCATGTAAACAAAAAACATTCCCCGCACATTTCATAAGCTCACTTTTATCCTACATTCAAATAAGGGATGTTTTCATATTTGAGAGCCACTCAAGGCTAAAAGAAATTTAAAGTCATTAACTCTTTCACCTCAGTAGTTTTGAAAGTTTATCAAGCATTGCTGTGTTCGAAACCGAAATTCTCGTCTGACGTGTTTAAAACACAATGTCTCTGGTAATAAAAATTGCACCTGCCAATACCATAGCTCATGTGAAAGTTGACATTTGGTGTGCCATTTTAATAGAAGACATTATTGAAATCGTATTATTCGGTGAGAAGTTACTTAAGTGTAAATATCAATGAAATTTATCACAAAGCTTGTATTTCTAAAATATTGTGTGTTAATATGTAAAAAGCTGTAAAAGCGTCGCAGGCTGGCGATTAAAGCTACAACTCTGGATAAAATCTACGAGCGTTGCTTGCCACATTCACTCTGTCTGTCATGTGCGATGACCAATTGCAAAAAAATTAAATTTAGATTTATCATACAGTATGCGTTCAGAAGTATTAGCATTACTTCCGTACAAGGCGACTATTGGTGCTGACTAATTGTACAAGTAACTAGTAATTCTACTAAACAAAGATGCATTGCGAACCTGTAATGAAAGAAATTAACTTCAAATGTATAAAAAAACACTCTCTGTGATAAGCATCCCATTTTTACATTCACACATTGATTGTTTATTAATCATGTACAGTAAAATCAGCACCTATTCGCATGAATGTGAAACTTAGTCTTTGTTAAGACGATATGCACCAGACGGTAGGGTACTTCATAGTTAACTTTCCACACTTGGTGATGAAATTTAATGCTTCAGACAATGTTAACATTAAGCGATCAAACGTAAGCCAAAGGATCACAGATCGACGGGGAACACTGCCAATGTCACATCAAGCTCATAGACGCCGAGAGAAAAAACTCGGTTTAGCATCAGCCTGAAAGCTTTGGTCTTCTACAAGATTGCAGTCCCACATAAGTGTCCAACGCCAATTGCGTTTCATCATTCGATAGGTTGCAGCTGCCCACAATTTTGATATGTCTATGAGATACATTTTTCGATGCAAAGGTAGGGCTTTAATACATAAGATTAACATTAGGGCAACGCGTCATTTGAACTCACCCCTTTTTTACGAAAGTGAGCACTGATGGGGCTAACGCCATTAAGATTTATTCTTGCCCAAATTTAACTTCGGATCTATCCCAGATTCCGCTGCAAGCTCAGGGAGACTTAGAGAGCTTTTGGAATTGTTTCACTCCTTTGTAAACTGGTAGTAATCGGAGTCTGCAAAAGTCTAGAGCGGGAGGACGTTGCCGCATGCGCAAAATTTGTCTGGTGAGCATCTCATCTGAGCGATAAATTTGAGTCTTGATTTTAAACAGGATAAGACGGAGACGGCTGTTCCATTTTTTCGCAATAAATGAAGAAGAAATCGTCATCATTAGCCGTCGCGGTTTTGTTAGTAAAAGAGTCAACTCATATGCCGGAGGTCCTAAGTTCGGTTCCTGGACGCATTTTTTTGCGGCATCACATCTTTCGAGATCAACATTTTATTAGTACTTAACTTTTCAATTAGAAGTTCCTCGAACATCACCACTTGTGATCAGTAATATTCCGAAGTCGTCCTACTCGTGAGTAGTTGCTAAATCAGCTAGGCCCTGGTCCGTGCGGAACAGCATCGCCCAATTTATTTTCTGATCTTCATCAAGGAACTCGAATTGATGAGATAAATTATCAGCATCTGCTCTGATAGTCAAGAATTTATCGTCCAGTCTTTTTGCGTCGATCGATTGTTCGAAATCTCAAACTGATCAATCTATACAGAAGAAACATAAACGGGAAATCATTCACAAATACGGTCACACTTAGCTGGGTACCGAATCACACTCGGATCCTCGGTAAGGTGTTAAATAAATGGCAAAGCCAATGGCCCTAAATAAGTTACACACTTCAGAAGAACATGTTGGGAGAAAGAGTATAAACCGGAGGTCACAGTGGAAAAGAGAAAAGATGGAGGTAGTGCATAGAAACTCCCTCCGGACGGGACCGCTTAAGGGGTATTAGCAATTGACACCCATGCACGACGTTAACTACTCTAGAAGTTGCACCGACAAAGTTGAAATGAAATCTGTCAGCGACCTGCTCTGGAATCTATTAGTTCCCGCAGCGGTAAGATAAGACCTTGTACGAAATGCGATTTGATTAGTATCGAGCTGGAGACATCCTTAAATTCCTTGACGAATGAGAAAGATCTAAAGTGCCAGCATATAATTAGGAAGCTTCCATACGGTGCTTTACGCCTAATTCACAATTAACGTCATTTTAAAACCGATCTTGTAGTTTAAGTGAACCGAAAAACTAGTCGCTAGTGCACCCTTTCCCTAACTACTTATTCAAATAAATATTTTTTTAATAGAAGTAACAAATCCAATTGCATTAAAAAAGGTGAACCCTTGTAAAACCAACATTACCATATAGAAACGTTTAGAAAAAAAGACGTAAAAGACATCTCCCACAGCAGGATTTTTAAATTACAAGCAGCTCCTGATTCCTGCTCTCTCAATAATCGCAAATCCATCAACTGCAGCGCACAAAACCACTTTTATTTAGAGCGTTCCACAAGCGTGGCGTCTCTCATCAAATCACGTATCCGCAGTTTGCACGTATTTCACTGAACTTTTTAATTCTCTTGAAAGGAAAAAATACTAAAACGAACTTAAAGCAAAACCATCGCTATCCATCGACATAAAAAAAGTCATTACATCAACTTCCCCTTTAATGTGCGGCCCTCTGCGGAGTCTGTGCTATGCTGTGCAGTGCAGTGCAGTGCAGTGCAGTGCAGTCTAGTGCGAATACAAGTAAGGACACTTCCGCCCACTGCCAACAATGCACCCAGCTATTGCGAGAAAACTTTCTCAAACGGGCTAATAAAATGCTGAAATCCTTTCACATTCAACGATGAGGAGGTATTCTCCATTCGCCCCACGTCCGGGCACAAATCAATTCGTGATATCATCCGACCGCCCACCGATTGTCGCCCGTGTCCAGGACTCGGGTTTCATTTTCTTTCACATCCATATCCCGTGCCACGTTCACTAGTTTACACCTGACACCCGCCAAAACTATGTCAGACTGGAAGCTCCCCTCCCACTCTCTGTCATCGATTCTGGTATTCCACCCCAGTTTGGCGCGCTAAAATCTCAGACCTCCACCGGCACGGGTATTGTGTGTCATTCGATTTGAGGCTAATTGAAAAGGATATCTCTGCCTTTCTTCTCTGCGAACCTCGGGCGGTGTGTGTAATTTCTGAATCTTCATCCTGCCGCTTACCAAGGTAACGTGTTTTGACTGCTGTATGAGCCGCCGCCGCAGCCACCCGGAATCGTTGGGAGTGCAACTAATCAGTGCACACTTGAAGCTAATAACTGTTTGTACCTTTGTGCCTATTTCAGAGGGGCGGTAGCAGGCTTAAAAAACAGATGACGAAAATTAAAGCAGGAGACAAGCCGTCTGAACATTTAGCAGACGCGTCGAAGAGTGACGATTACAGCAGCAGCTCTGAGTTTTTGGGAAGGGAGCCTAGATTGTGTGTACACAGTTCTGTGGCTGTGTGTGTGCTGGTGTAGTGTTTGCCTGACGGTGTCGAGTGCAGGGGGCTGGTGAGAGGTGATGGGAAAAAATATACTGAAGTGCATGAAATCTTTTCACCCGTCTGGTGCAGTTCGTTTTCCTGCTTTCTCTTCCCATACTTCCGCCACCTCGTCCATTCCCCCTGCCCAACCGCTCACTGGAGTGCATATGCAATAAGCTTAGTAAAACAGGAGGAAAAAATAACAAGACCTGACAACTACTGCGACTGCATGATGCTTGAGCGCATGGGATGGCTCGGAAGCGTATGCGCTGCTGCTGCTCTGGTGTCATTAAGTCTGTGACGAAAAACGGGGCTAAGTGGTCTGGTAAATCATCATTATTACAAAACTTACAAAAACTTATTGTATGAAGTTCCCTTTGATGTGTCCCCTCCCGTAAGTGGGTGGCTAAGCACACACACGCACTCTCCACGGCCTGACTTGCATGAACGTTATGTTGACTTGACTCATACTCCCTCTCTCTCTCTTCTATTTTTCATTTTATTTGTCTCGCTACTGTTCCGGCCCTGTCTGGAGCAGGCACCTTAACTATACACTCTGCTGTCGTGGATTCCATTGTTTCCAGGCCGCGTGTCTGGGACACGAAAGTTTATACGGCTGAGGAGGGGGAGAGAGCGTACTGGTAGGTTTTGTATTGTGAAAAAGTTTGATCATGCTGCAGGGCGATTTTGACGCGTCGTCGTCGCCTGTTCCACATTTAAAGTCGAAGGGATCGTCTGGGGTGAAGGGAAAGTATAGGTCTGGGCGAAATAGGGTTGGGTAGACAATTCGGAAACTGGGGCAAGGTCTGTTATGATTTTGGGTAAGTGTTGTCGTGGGAGAGAGAGAGTCTAAATTGAGGTCATTGTATGTAGTCCATCCATCCTGACGAGAGATGACCACTTTACAGAAACAAAGCCAGGGACGCTGACCAAGTCAAGATTTCATTGTAAACAGATTAAACGAAAAGCTTGAAAATTCAAAGAAAGTCCCGCCATAAGCCACAGTACTGCAATAAGCAGCAGGCGTCGTCGAGCTTGCCGCTTTTCTGTTGTATCTCCTTGAAATATCTTTTCTCTCATTATCCCTCCTAGCCCTTTTCCCTTAGAAACGCCATCGAAACAAGTATTCAGCATAGATTCATTAAGGCACAGTCCTTCCACATCACATGAGCGCGCACAGAATAACAATTACTATCAGCCAGCACACACACACACGCACACACTTGTGCATTCATTCCATCCAAACTACGTGCGTTGATGTCGGACTTTGGGTTCCAATCTACGCAAAGAATCGTTCAAGGTCCCTTACAAAGGGAGTGCACTTGAGCAAGAAACGAAGACACATTCAGGCAGAAGGCCGGAGACGAAAGAAAAAGTAAAAGGAAAATGTGGAAAAAAAATGCTTCACATTTCCGTCATGGGACTAATTCTCGTATGCAAGTGTATCCTCGCCAGTGTATGGGTGTGGATGCGTGGATGTAGATGCAGGACTAAAATGAATTATTAAGTACATGCGAAGAGTACTGTGTGTTGTTTCCAGTTTGCCTGGCTATTATTTGATGTACACACTACCGAAATACAGTTGATCCTTGTTGGAACACAATTGCTGTCGTCACCTCGGCCACACCATGCACTCTTTTGTTGCGTGGCTCTGCACGCAGGAGGCGTGCACATTCTGTGGAGGAGGATGGGTGTTGGGGGGCGGCGAGCAATATCCTTTGATTTGATGCGTTTTGTTGTTCTGTTATCCTTATTTGCTGGCTACAAATGAAGCTCATATGCGGAGTCGCAGGCGAATACTTTCAAAGAACCCGCACCGCATTTAAGGAGCGCCGGAACACAATAACCGTTCGGAATAATGCATAAGGACCTATTCGAATATTTTTCGCAATATTGTGATTGTTTGTGAGCTTAATGGTAATTCCAGTGTTGTACGGTTTTTATGTGCAGTTTTACAAGACGTTCTCCTGCCTGCATGTTTGCTTTTTTGATATCGCAACGTCTCGCACGCATTATAGACTGCGCCACCCCTTCCGGACGGTGTTCAAGCCTGCTGATTAGCGTGGAGAGGATTGAAGTCCGCTGAACTGCGGTGCGCCCCCCAAATGCCAGTAGACATCCTTCGCAATGTAAACGGAAGCGCGACGTCACTTGAACTGCTTTCAACACGACGCGTCGACGGTGGTTTTACAGAGGAAGCGTATCATATGCACAACACAATAGTCAGATGTAATATGCATAATTGGTTTAAGATAAAATCAAACACAGTCTGTAAGGCGTGTCACGGCTTCATCAGCATATGTATCCGTCAAAATCGCATACACTCACCACCGCCGCCGCGCCGCGGCTGCCGCCAACAGGAAATGTGCGGTCGATGGGTGGAGATGTATAGAAGGGCGGGCAACCTGCTGAGCGAAGATAATGAAAATTAGCTCAATTATGAAGTGACAGGGTCACACAGATCCCCACCCACCCGGCAAGCAGTGCGTTTCATACATCCGCAGCTGTCAATTAGAGATGTTAACCGGTTTCGTTCAGTATGCACGCATATTTTATGAACGCATTTGTCTGGCAAAAAGGATCTGCTGGTTTTTCGTTATAATTGGATTCACCTGGTGTGCACTCTTCGGGGCCGTTATAGAGGACAAGTGTGGTGAGGCGTAGAGCAAATTTAATTTACATTTATTGAACTCTACTTGGTGTACAAGTGGACTTCACTTTTAACAACTGCAAGTTTTTTTTTCGCTGAAAATAATGAGAGTTCTCAGAGCGGAACGGTTTTTCAAGAAGAGAAGTGTATTTTATGTGTATTTCGTTGGATAAAAAATCACAACGTTTAACGATTGTTGTCATTTATTGCTCTCACGATTTTTCGCAAGCCTGAAAAAGAAAATAATTTGATTAATATTTCTTATACCTCCTTGTGCTGCAGGGAGGTACTAAGGAAGAATTGTGCTTTCTTTATTTTCCGGATTGGAGGCACAATTCTGGAATTGATAGTGCCCAAATGACAGAAATACATATCTTCAAGATTTGACAAAATAAAAGGTCTCAGTGGTGTTCAATAAAGGATGCTTCATCGTGAGGTTTTATTTTTAAAGTACCATAAAACAACAAAAATTTTAAGTTGACTAAATTTCATGAAATCGGTTTAATGAACAGTTTATGGCAATTACTTTTTGTGATTTCTTTTTGAAAAATACCACGTGTTTGCCACGCGTACGTTTGAGATGGTCTATTCGAAAGGTATAATTTTTGGGCGACCCTTTTAAGCAAAGCGATTGGTATCTCGCGGATAAAACGAGTAATGTTGCCTTCCAAACCATACATCGTTGCTGGATGAAAACCTGCGACTTTCCCTATCCTTAGAAATTAGTCCAAAGGTGTGACATCGCACAGGTAGCTAGGTAGCTATTTTAGCGTCACAAAACGAAAAATTAAGTGCTGTTCAAAATTATTTTTAAGGAAATCTTTAGGAACAGAGCTGACGAAGTGCTTGAATTTCAGAAAGCAGATGGTTTGTTAACTTGGCGCGGTAACATTCTTATTTACCTCATTTTGTATGAAATGGGAACCAACCGTGTTCCAAAAACAAATCTATACCCTTAGCTTATCAGCTGAGAATGGTAATGAATCGATTTGTCACGATCTTCGCGTACACTTTCAGCTGCAGCTGCTGTATTCTCTTCACTACGTACTGGATAAAGTTTAACCGGTCGAGTATAATCCACTAGTGTAAACTGGTACTCACACTTGGGAATGGTGTTGGAAATAGTGGTTGGTTATCCAAAAAAAATCTCACACAACGCTGATTTTCCTCATACAGGTGAACAACTTTGAGATGATGCTGTGATGCGACTTCTTCTATGATGATTTGCCAAACGGTATTGAATAAAAATTACAAAGCAGTTTGATAGGACTCATGCGTGATCTGTCCAAAAAGCCTATTGAAAATCGAACCTCATAATGATTCACCCGTTATATGGAAGTTGATGCTTCTCTTCGACTTCTCAACTTGGTATTAGGAGTTGTTGGATAATTGTAAATATCCACTAAGAAATTTTTCATGGTAAGTCTGATCCGGTCTTAGGGAGTAAGTTCGCATACTCAATAAAAAGATCAATGATTCAAAAGTCCTTGATCCTATTTTCTGTTAATACATCTTTATAAGAGAATAAATGAAAGGGAATTTGAAAGTTTTGTTGTTCAATCTAGACTAAGCTTTCTCATAAACAGATATCATTACTTAATCAGCTTCCGAAAGGTGCTTCACATAGCGTTTATGGCGAATCTACAGACAAAGAAAGGTTTAAGCAAGTTCTACTACACGTTGGCCGATTCATCTGATCTAGCGGGTATTGTGTTAATTGTTGACGCCCGTCGAAGTTAAGTTTTTTATTTCGGGTATTTTTGAGAGCTTTAACGAAGAGTAGTGACATTTTTGTAAGATATTGTTAATAAGGAAGTTTGTCCATAGACAATTTAAGAAACAATAAGAATATACAATTAAAAACATAAAAGAAAAAAAAAGACCATTTAATGATATATTCTTAGTAAAAAAAATAACACCAAGCTCAGTCTTCCTTATTTTAGATCTTCCTATATGCCTTGAAATTTATCCAGCTTAGTCAGTCTAACAAGAAAGCTCAGTGTTACTTCTCCCATCAGTCGTAAACAAGTTTCTGAGATAGTAAAACTTTCCTACCTGCCACAAAGAAGCCAAACTTCACAACTTAACCTACATACTCTTACAGTTTCAGCCTTCCTGTTTCAGCCAATATCATGATAGTTTTCCCACCATGTTGGCGAGGGCTTCTTTTCCGTGAATAACAGCCAACGTCACCTTCTTTTGCAATACAGATGCTCTATGTCGGATGCTCTATGTCCGCCTTGTGTGGAGCCGTGAGTAGCGGTTCCTTCTGTATTGTGCCTTATAATTGGAGATTTGACGCCTACTTCAACGATTTGTCGAGCTGTTAAACTTTGACGCAAGTCTTAGAGTAGCGCGTCTATTCCATGCACTAACAACTTTTGAACGGACTTTCTTTCCGTAATTTTCACGATCCTTAAGGGAACTTTAAATAACCTTTCCATTTATTTCCAATTTTTCAACAATATACGCAATTTTAACATTTGATGATGGAGTGTTTACTAAATCAATCGAGAGAGAGTTGACTTTAAGGTAAAATACTCGTAGATGCGATACATGTACTATACATCAACAAAGACTCACTTTTAAATTCCTGATGGTGATTTGCCACGTAAACCGAATCAGAAACAATAGAAAAACAATTCTGCGACATGATAATACCACAATTTCGAGCTAGCTCCCTCATTTATAAAATAAAAAACATAATTGTGTGACGCAAACGCGCACAGGGTTGCTTCTTCAGCAACTCTCGTTTTGTAAGTGCTATTGTTTTACACGAGTGGAGAAGTCCTGCAATTTACTGTAGACGAATGGCAATTTCATGAATTACTTGCAGACGGTTACTATTCGCAGAACGTTTGCAGCAGCTCGAAAGGATGGTAATAAGAAGTGAATGAAAGTCCTAGTTCAAGGATTCAACGTACACACCTTCCATGCAGAAGTCGACGCAATTATCCACTACGCCACAGTGCCGGTCACAGTTAATGGGATAAAATCCAAGTCTTTGGATTTCTCGACGTTTTGTTTACCACTCAGTTCTCATGTATTCACAAACAGAACTCTACAAATCTGAAAAGAACCTGCAGAAAGTGCGTTTAGACGCATTAACCTTTAACTTCATCTTTATTTCCACATAAAAATCACCTTCTCTGAGAATTTCAAATAAATTGCGTTATTGCAGTAGAACAGTGTCATGGCTGGCTCCCACATCACCCCCTCAGTATCCCATCATCCCCGTTTTTTATTTTTCTTTACAACGATACTTATTTAGAGTACACACAATAAAATCCAAGAACCTGAAGTGGCAGGAGCATCCTTGAACACAGTCTATGTCAACCCGTAACAAATGGAACAATTTACTTCACCGCCTGCACTCCCGAAACGTTTTAACTTTATACGCCTACCGCCTTGTTCTTCATTTCAAAACCGCAATCAGAAAAATGTGCTTCATTGCGCGGTTCTCCGCGTGAATGCGCCTTGCAGTGAAATTTTAATTTGAGCACATAAAGCCGGGGCTAACGCGTGCGGAAAATATTGGTTTTAGAAAATACTCCTTGCGCTCATGAATGAAAGATTGCCGTTTAATTGGTGGGCAGCTTCCAATTAGGTGGAGGGAATTCTTGTTAATTGTGGCAAACGGTGAAACCAACATAATATCCCTGTTGCTTGACATATCAAGAAATTTGCTCTTTTTTCATCTGCCAAACTAGTAACGCTTCGTTTCTGGAAGGTATTTTGTAGCAAGCCCTAAATCTGGTCCCCTCCGAAACGCCTTCTGGCGTGAAAATCTCCGCAAAGAGTTTTGCCCGTCAAAGCAGGGATTGTTAATGTACTGACACCCTCAATGGGCCTCCTTCAGACCTCATTAAGAGCACAAACTTGCAACAAATGTTTTTGCTGCACTTGATTGTCTTTGAGATTATTCTCGTCGCCGTATTGTCATAGAACACGTTGTTGCACCGATTCGCTAAACCCACAATGAGCATGCCATGGCACACCTGTCACGCAGAAGGACATGTACTGTTTCGCTTTCGGATGAATTGCGCTCGTAAGTCATTACAATGTTCGCCGACGCGAACAGAACGTGTTGCTCGTCCCCGATGATGATCATCTCCAGGGCCTATTATCTCATTATGTTGCAAATAAACGTGATTCGCGTGCTATTTGAGGTTTGTTCAGATAATAAGGCGTGACCTAGCTCAATGTAGTCAATGCGCAATTGAGGGGATAACAAGGAGCGGTCTTGTGGTGACGCATTTCCCTCGCAACGTTCCCTAACTGATTGTTGAACGCGTATCGCATTTATCTTTGGGGCATTTCACTGTACCGACTGAATGGGATCCTTATAAGCAAATAGCTCCACTTGGCGCCGAGGTTCCTGCTTCGAGTGCTTTCTTCGACATGTCAAGACGATGCCGGAGAACTGAAGATGTCCCACAGGCGATATCAAATCCAAGTTCTCTTGTCTGCCACAATACACCGCGAATTGGAATTTCGTACACTGCTCGAACTTTCGCTTTGAAACGTAGATCCCTGAAAAGTGGCTACAACAACGTAATTGTGCTTTCAATCCAACGCCTACGTCTGCATCGGTGCGAACTTTTCGTGTGCCCTCTTAGGTGTATTCAATGTTTCATCATCATTGTTGTTGCCTTGCCTCAGCCACCTGCTTCTTTGCCGCTTGCTACTTGCCACATACTTCTGTCCAACAGACTAACGGCTTGTTGACACTAAATTATGTAATAAATTATACCAAAGAGTCACGTGCTGGTTAAGAATAATTTTTGCCTCGGTTTTCGCTGCTGTCTGCAGCATGACATGTAATGCTGCCTGTTAGTGGATGCCGAAGGCCACAAACTTCACTTAAGCGGCAGTTTTATGAGCGCTGCTTGCTCTCTTTGTTCCCCGTCAAGTTCATAGTTCACTGAGTGAGATGCCTTAAGGATTACATTGTTTCATACCTTAAGCCTTGTTTCCCAGAACAAGCAATTTCGACGAATTGTTTTCCCTGCACTAGGTACACATGCACGAGTCAAGTCCCTACCAGCTGTGAGGTGATGCCAGGGGGAGCAGATGCTTGGATGATTTTTTTGTCTCAAGGAGTTTGCTCCAAGCATTCCCTACAGGTTTGTCATTCATTGAATCAAAATGATGCATCTTATAAGGGAATGTGTTGAGATTATTACAAGCTAATCAATTCAGCTTGAACGTTAATTGTTTGCTTATTTTCATCTGATATTGCACAACCAGACGCGAATTTAAATTTCGAACATTCAGCACGTTGGAAGGCTTAATCAGTTTCCCCGGTGTTTTCGCGATTTTATTTTGCAAACATTTTGGCAAGGATCAATGTTGAATGCGTGGACAGCAGGAATTAATTATTCATTTCACAAGTATGAAAAGGCTGCGTTTTGTGGGCAAATGAATTAACAAATTCGTATAACCATTATTTTTAGCTTTTCACACTTGTTCAACATTGCCTCAAATGTAAAGCAATTGCAAGATGCATGAATGTCGATGGGGAACAGTCCTAAACGTAGTCGCAAATAAACTGCTGCTTACTTTTATGTAAGCCGAAATCAGATAATTCCAATACAATGCCATATTTGTTGCATTTGGCCAACTTTTTCCGGAAATATCCGCCCTTGCAGCCATCTCATAGAAAACACCGTTTGTCAATGCATAAGGCAGACGTTTGAATTTTTATTCAATCTTTAGGAAAATGGAAAACTCTTAACAAGTTCTGCAAACAGAAACAAAATATCAAAGAAAAGACTCTCACGAGATTTTAAATTTTTTTGTCTAAGTTTTGCTGTAAGTTCTTAAAATTACAGCTGCTGACAAACACAAATTAAATTTTTGCTACAGCCATAACGATTGGGAGTACAATCGAATTCAGTCCGTTTCCTGTGTTCAAGAATTTTCGAATTCCATCCCTAAGAAATGAGTCCTTCGGTTTCTTCAAACGACCCAGCAGTAGTCGGAAGAAGCAATGTCTGGAGAATACGGCGGGTTAGGTTAAACCCTTATTTCTGCCTTTCCATGTAGTATCTGACTGCTACAGCCACATGGGACCGAGTGTTATCATGTTGCAAGCTCTTTGCAATCTCTATTTCTTTGGAGACAATGATGGAACGGGTTCACCAGGCTGTGCAATCGATTCTTCATTTCCAGTCTCGGTTCAATGCAAAATTGTTTCTTTGATGTCTTGCAAGTAACAATTCCGAGGTGAAAGATCGCTTTTCGACATCTCTCGAATTCAACCCGTACGGGACCCAATTTTCTTGCCTTTGAATAAATCCGAATTGATTCTAAATTTATTTAACCGATCGGAGATTGTATGCTGAGTAACTACCAACGATTCTGCAAGTTTGCTTTTTGTTTGGCACCGATCTCGATTCAGTTATGCCTACAATTCCTCTTCTTCAATCTTTTTGAGCTGACCAAGACGCTCTTTATATTTGACACTAAAATCACCTCTTTTAAAGGGTCAAAATCTTAACCTGCACCTTTATTCCAATTACAAAGGAAAATCAAAACTTCCTGCTAATGCGAAGTTGTTGTCTAAAACAGACGTTGGACGCGTAATGCGGAAAAGTACTGACGTTGACTTGCCACATAAATTTTCAGATGAAGTCCAAACTACGCAAAGGTAAAAAAAATAAAAACTATAGCGACGGGCCGAATGATAAGAGTAAACTTCTATCATAATTAAGGCACAGCGACGTCCAATATTTTAACTTGTCTTGTAAGAGCTTGATAAGAACTGGCCACGATTTTGCTGTTATTCTATTATAAACCACCAGCCACCAGCCACGGTGGCCCCCAAGACATAACAACTCATGCGATCGGTCACACTAAGCCAGTCCAAAGGCGACCAAGGCCAAGCTACTTTAAAAACAAGTAGGAATGAGTAACAATTTGGGCGTACGTTGTATTGTTAGCAACTTATAAGAGGTGGTAATAAAATGCGAGCTCAACAGTTCAGAAGTCGAACCTGAGATGCACGAATTGATGCGCTTACCCATCCCGTCACCGCGCCCACTATTTTCATTTTAAAGATACTAAAAAAAGTATACACGCAAGTACTTTAAAGTGAGAAAATAATTCATACCAGGAAGAATTTAAAATAGCAAGTGTACGATTGACTGAACATTTACTGTCAATGCCTTCCAATTGTCATGACCCCGGCGGCCCCGGCGTTCTTGGTTACTTACTTTCCCTCGGTTTGGTGCTTCTCTCATTCCCAAATGTGAACACTGGTGCGAAAAGGTGTACAAAGTATTGCTGTCCATTTGTGGAAATGCTATCAAAGGAAAAATCGTTAAGTTTGCGGTTTTATAATTTATTCTCATAGACAGGAGAAAATCCAACGCATAGACCCTCAGATTTCTCTTAAATATTCCAAAAACCGACTCCGCTTCCGCGTTTATCGCCCAGCATTTGGGCCTAGCAGTTAAAGAGAATGATCTTGGTACATCGCTTTAGATTTGTACATGTGCTGAATTAGTTCCGGTCTTTACATACGTATAATATCCAAAGAAACCTGGGACTCTATTGATAACACCACGCAACACGCAAACAAAAACAATCAAATCAATCTTTCGACGCCTGAGCTCAAACCATCTGTTTGGCTAAGCAATGCCTTAGACAAAATCTGAACAACCTTAATGATCAAGTTTTCATCAGCACCATTTCAGTTCTTCAGAAACCAAAAAAGTTATGCAAATATTTACAGTCAACAAAGAACATCAGACTTAAGCATTTTTTGTGTTTCTTTACTTTTCGAATTTTCACCCACAACCAACAACGACCATCGATTGAAACTTAATTATAAGTAATTACCAACCTGCCACAAGAGCGAAGGCGATAAGAGTTGTGTCATATTACCACATCTCTGCAATATCCTTTCGCAAGTGACAAATGTCAACGAAGCATGACAGCCCCGAAATGCCCATAATCGGAACCTTATCCTCGTGGCAGAAGCCAATCTGCTGCTCCTTCTGCTGTGCCCGCATTAAGCCTTCACATGCCCAGGCAAAGTAACATCCGTCTTTTTCGTTTTTCTTTTATTTCGATTTTTAATTCGTCTCGACTGCATATCCTGAAGCTTTTATTGTGAATGCAAATTTTAACCCTTCTGCTTCGCCTCGATGGTTGTCCTTCCTCCGGCATTACACTCACTGTCCAGTTATTAAATTCCATTAAAGGAAGTAAACGAAAATAAAAGGACGAAACAATTCGTGGCGCTGCCAGCCGCAGCAATTTTATCACATTTCGGCTGTTATCTTGGCCCCTCCGCCGACGACAGGAAGTGGAATGCCCCGAAAAATGGTCATTATCGATGAGATGAGCAATTAAACATTAAATAGGGACCACTACTAAAGACATACACTCAACAGCCGTCAGTTAGCTGAGGATGGTGCCCACAGTGCGCCTTCTGGCTAAATGGTGGTGTTGGTTTAACCGCTCAGTTTCCAAACGGGTTACTTGATTTTTTGTTCTCATTTCTCGACTTTTTGTCAAACGAAACCGTTTATTTTTCTTTCGAGCAGTGCCTGAATGCGCGCCGCAATATCAAAGGATCATTGGTTGCCTCTGCGCCCCATCCAACCTAACCCTCGCTTAATAAGGATACGCGCAAGCAGGGAGGGCGCATTAAAATTCACTTGCTTCGCTCTTAATTTGTTTGTTTTGGTAGCGCACATTAACTACTCTCATCCCAGTTGAGCCTGTGCAGCAGTTTTTTGTGCGATTTTAAGCGAAAGGCAGGGAAGAAAAAAATAGACAACACCAAGACAGGTCCAGAGCCTCTGCCGCTTTGGCCGTTGAAGCAAATCAGCGACCGCCCAGCACGGGGACATGTGAATACATCGGGCAAAGCGAAAACTTTTCAGTTCAAAGGACAATGCAGCAGTATTGGTGGCATGGTTAAGAACAAAGAAAAATTAAGTAAATAACTTAATTATCCTTGTCATTGTGCGAGATGAGTAAGTGAAGGCTCTGCCCCCATATGACAGATAAGGACTCATTGCAGCAGAACATATTTACTTCCCACGAGAGCGAGAATGCGTTCTGTTTTTCGGTGCCTGCACTCTGCATTCGACGTACACTGTCCTTACAAAGGTTTGTGCGCTTCGAACGCATTGTCCTGGCGACAATGGGGGTGAATCCCCCAAAACCAAGAGCTGAAATCAATTTCAATCGTGCTTAAGGTGTGCGAAAGTCGAACGTTTGTGGGGTGTTATTTTTGAAAATTACCCGCTTACGGGTGAATGTTGAGTCTTTCTTTTTTTGGCGTATTTTCCTTTTTTTTTTTTCTTTGCCCCATCGGGTGAACCGTGCAAACATTCAGTGTAGCTGTGCCGACATGCTCTGATTCGAAGTGAAATCTTTTCGCGCTGGTCTCCCTGGTTGCAGGGACAATGATGTAAGCACATATTTGCTCAAGTGGTTCCACTGAACAAGTCAATTTTCGGTTTTTGTTTGTTGAAGCACACGTCCGTGGGGAAACGAGATAATTTCACTTTTGTTTACTCGATGATTTGTACAATGCGCAGCAGTCTCTCAAGGAAATGTTTTGCTTTGGTCCTTAGTTGAAGGATTTCGAGAGTTAACGCATAAACGCAGTTGCATGGGACGATATGGGCTCAATGTGATAATGTCCCCGCTGGTACGCTGGTAATTCATTTTCAAATGAAGCACCATTTTAATTTAACTCGAGAATCATGAAATCTACAAGGCTTGGTTTTTGTCGTTTTCAAAAAAGGACAGAGTAGGCCATGTTGCGGCATCTTTTAAGAGTTTTAAGCTATTTTGGTAGTTACACTACACTTTTCAATAGAAATCTTGACAGAAAGACAGTATCGTGTGTCGAATGGATCGCTTTACAATTGTGTGTGCCGTGTTTTGACGATGCCTATTGGTCTCCTCGTAGTTGCTATTTGACCATTTGGCCTTTCTTTTATTGGAAACCTTGAAAGATCGATGGTATGCCAACAATTCGGAAACGATTTAAGTACCGAACAGTAAGTTACAATCCCAGGACCATCAAAAATGTTTTTGGGTGTTGTAGGTAACATAAAGGCGGCCACTCAAACGATGTTGTATAATATTCACTAATTAATGGACTGGAAACAAAAATAATTTTGTTAGTTAGTTAGACTTTTTACGATCGACTAATGCAAGCTTATTATTTTATCCAATATAAACAGTCGAGTGTCGTTCGAAAACTTTTGGTTTGATTTTTTTTCCAATTTTTTTTTAAATTTGTGGCAACTACTACATATTTTTTAAATAAAGATCATTTGTAGTTTCAAAAACATTTAAATATTCCACTTGCGCTCACGGTAATTGAAAAAGTTGGTTTTTAGGTTAGCTTTGGCACGTTTGCAGGAGGACGTTTATTGTAAAGAATTCAAGAAAAATAATATTTTTGGTGTAGAATTTTTGAATTTTCTTATTTCTTCTCAGAAATGTTCTCTATGTTATTGGTGTTTTATTGGGTCTTCTCTTATTTTTATAACGGCTACAGGTCCTTGAGACAGTCAAAAACTCAGATAGGTTTTTCCTTGTGGAATCAGGAATGGTATTTCAAAACTGAATAAATTTTATACTTACAATCTTTCAATTTCATTATTGACAAGGCTTTCATGCTGTAGCCAGCCTTTACTTCACTGAGCTAGGCGAAATATTTTTGTTCCCCGTATTTCGAGAGGGGTCGTTTTTAACATCGAGATTCGATCTTTCACAAGACTTGTCTTTTTCTCCTTGAGACCTTCTTCCCCTACCTTCCAATTTCATTATATTTTTAAATTTCATCTATTGCATCTTTTCTTTTTATCTCCAAATTTATATCAGGAACAAGACTTTAGCAATGAGTTCATCCCCATATTGGAGCTTGCACTTTTATTGTAGTTCAAAAATGTTTGCTGATGTTTCCGGTGTTTCAAAAACAGGATTCAAAACATTTTCATTTTGAGTTTGAAGGAGTCATCAAAAAATGCCGGATCTCACTTTCGTGGCAGTTCGATGGAACTTTCATTTTAAAAAAGCGTGTAGGATATGTATACGATAATGTACATATTATTGAGGAAGCATGGGAGAGTCGCAGATCCACGAAGAAAGTAGAAAATAGTTGTATTTTGGAGGAGTGTGTGAAGACGGTAGCGAAAAAGGGGTTAGTTGTTTAATGGAGAAGTATGAAAGCTAGACGGTGGCGGTTCTAACGCCATGAACTTATTTAGCCCAGTGCATACAACGAGAAAAATTCCCAAATTCTTTCCAAAATTTGCCCCACTGCGTCACAACCTTCTGTTCTAAGACTTGTTTTAAGTGATTTCAACGTCAACTTACCAGCTTTGAAAATATTTGCTGCCTGAATAGATATTTTGGTGAACAACGAAAATAGTATTCTCCACAAAAAATGTATCTTATACTGGAACCTTCTCTATTCCAGCCATCTTTAATACGTCATTGACATCTAATACATTAGAGGAAGTGTTATTGTTCCGTATGACTTTCATTTAACGTCTCTGTAGGTTCACAATTTGAACTAAGAGAGAGAGAGAGATTATGCTGCTCCCTATGCCTAGAAGCTTGCAAGCGAGGTGTATATCCAACTCTGCACCTTTTCTGTTGTGATTGAATAGTATCAGCTTTAAAAGATTCAATTTTTAATAAATAATACCCGCAGCTGGGTTTTAACGTCATAGTTTGGACTGCTATTTCATGGACACAAATTTTTTAAGTACTGCCTGTAGTAACTTCAACTTTAACAACAAATCCAATCCAAATCATGTGTCCCATCACACTGAAATGCCGTCTCGAATTAGTGGCCTACATTAACATTCATAGTTTAGCTGAGTTGACTCAATGTGCCTCGTTAAAAATGTCGCTACAGTAAGCTTCGCCTGACAATATTCTTCATCATTTATTCACAAGCAAAATATTTGCCAAGAGCCCACGTGAGTTATGTGCTATTTTGGCGTCAGTTTAACCACCTTTTGAGTTTAATTACTTCTATAGCTTGAAAGTTCTTACCAACAGATTATCATTGGATCAAGCACCTACCCGCTGGCTGTTAAGGTGACGCATAAGTGATTTGAAATTAACCATTTTTGAAATACTTAATGCCACCTTCCCTTCATGTCTCTCTGTCTTTCCGTTAAGCAAATCTCTTTCAAACAAATAAAATATTTGTGAATCACACTCTCACACCTTCTGCGGCATGACGGCATGACATACGCAATTGTTTGGGAAGTAAACATACTTGTCGCTTCCCTTCCCTCCAACGTGTTCTTTCGAACAGTGAATTTTTGCCTTTCTGTCGCCTCATGCAGGGAAAATCAGGTGCAAGCAATTAGCGAGTAACAATAAAGCTCCTACAAAAGAGACACAGCAGGAGGATACTCTGCCATCTCCTTGAATAAGCCAACTAAGACTGATGTCAACCCTCACCCTTTTCAGTGACCCCCTTAAGTGTCAAGAGGCAAAAATCAAAGTAAAACTTGAAACTACACACGAATAATGAGCTCCCACACGCGCTGTAAGTGTAAGGGCAAATATCATGTAAAAGGCTCCGCAGCCCTCTGCTGCATCAACGTTCGCACAGTCTCCCCCTTGATTGACTGCGTGAACAAGAGGCATGACGCAGGAGTTGTTATTATCAGTAATTAGCCAGAGAACCCCCCTACGAGCGACGGCTTGGCTGAATCTTCGTATTTCAATTTAATTCTATTCACTTGTCATAGCTGTGGGGTGGCTCACTTAAGTGCCACTGCAATGTGCTTAGGGACTCCTTTGAAAACAAACAGAAATCCAACAAAAATGAGATGATTTTCTGCTCCATTCACGTCAGCGCCCAACTACTATACCGATGCGGATAAAAAAATTGGCTGTGTGTGTGCGCGCACAATATTAAGTAATTCATTGCGGAACTGTGTTCTGCTGGCGGTGGTCACCGCCTCAATTAGGCTGCAAAAAAACACGACCAATGCTCGAGCTATTCCTTTGTCCTCTGGCTAAGCTTTGCAAAGTTAGTTGGAGCCTGGTGGCTGAATTCTTTTTCCCGCGTGGCAACTATGCGGTAAAGTTGCTCAAACTCTCTTTGTGTCCTTGACGATTTGCACGGTACATCGCTCTCTCATTTAAAATAATCGCATTCAGTTTAATTCTTTCTTCCGCTCAATTGAGGATAATTATGTTGCAGTTCTCCGTTTTTTTTTTTGTGGAGATCTTGAGGAGAAGTGAAAAAAATACCGTCTGCTCCTTTGGGCCACATCGGTCGGCATCATTAATGCATGTGGTCAGCTTCAGACTACTTTTATTCCTTCGTCTGTTTGCCTGTCTAGCTTCTCGAGTGCTTGTAGTGGTCTGGGTCAAATTTTGAATAGCCTATCAATTGAATGTTGATCTGCAGTGGCAGAGGTAGTGTAACGCGAACCGATTGAAGTCCTCAAGATGTGTATGATGGAGGACACTATCGTTTTGCTGAATAGCTGTCAGCAAATATTTGTCACTTACAAAGGCTTGTAATTCAATCCACAAGGAAGTATGTCACATTTCCTGTGAGGAAAATTTGTGAAAAAAGTGCTAAGAGGAGCGATTGGCTGGAAATTAAAAAATGATGATTTAAGGTCGGCATTGATGAATAATTTAAACAGATGTGACTGCATAACTTATCGTCGAGTAGAAGTTGAAGTCAATTTCAGTAGTTGACAAGATAAATGAATTTGTGAAATTCGTCAACTCTCAGACGTCGAGGATGCCAACAAAGTTGAGACTAGGGTATAAAGTGAGAATCTAAATTTTTGTAAAATAAATTTTCACGGATTGTTGCAGATTTTTTTTGGTCTTTGAAGGTAATACTTCTTAAAACTTGCGTAAGTCTACATACTGGACGAAATATAAGTACTTCTGTAAGAATTAAATTCATGCGGCACTACAGTCCCAAGGGTTGACCCCCTTCTTCTACTTCTTTAAAAAAACATCATTCACGTCGGGCCTTTTACTAATTTTTCTCTGAGGGTTCCTATAGTTTACTGCTGACGCCGAACAGCCAAATACATTCATATATGAAGCTCATTCACATTGAATACTCTTCGAGCAGTGAGACACTCGAGCGAGGGTAAGTCGCAAAAAATTTTGAAAAATTTATTAAAGTCCAGATCAGCACTTGAACTTAGACCTGTCCACTGCGATATGGCGACTATCAACTGCCTTATGTTAGACTACGGGAAGCACATTATCTCAATGTTTTCATAATTTTACTTAAAAAAAAGTCAGAAACGCTCTGTGCCATCTCTCCATAGAGAAAATTTTGCGGTGACCATACTTATGGAGATACCAGTTTTTCGGCCTCCATTTAGATTATCTGCCTTTAAGGCCACTCGGTAGCAGGAATGCAAGAGGCCAATTTTTTTTAAATTCGTGTTATTGCTTGCTTTTTGGCTTAATTCCACGGGGAGCGTTCATGCAAACTAACGCAGGAATAGACGCTTCGAGTTATCCCGAGAACTAAGTAATATAGGGCAGCTAGCAAGGCCCTTCTGACGCCTTTAGTTCAAAGCACCCGGTTGCTATGCAACACTGCACTGTTTAGAGCCTCAATGCAACTGGTTGCGGTATAAAACCACCACAACCTTTTGAGCTGGGGAAAACGATTGACCAGGCCTGTTTCAAATCAGTAAACAAGATCTCAGTCTCAAAAGATGAACTGAAACATGGTCAGGCTGAAAATTTGTTTCAAGAATTAATGACCTCCTGTAGTACCAGTATTTGCTCATGATGTCACTTCCAGATGTGACTTCACCTGGGTAGCTACTAGTCATTGCATCATATGTACTCTAGCTCCATGAGCAATTTCGATACTGCTACATAGGAATAGTGCCGCGGATGTGAGAAGGATCAGCGATCATCTCCACTTAGGCCTGGACCAATCTTATTGTAAAGTTATTATTCTACCCTGAAGGACTGCCAGTTTTCTAGATAATGAGGCTCTACAGCATACTCAGCATAAACGTTTGTAAGACAAAAAAAAGAGGTATTTATTTATTTCATTATCCAATACACAATTAGATGTATAACGCTGTGTACAAGAAAGTGAATACACAAGGACATATACGCGACTTTTTGCAATCGCAAAAGAAACGCCCGAAGTAGAAAAAAAAAAAGAACGAACGAACTTCGCTTCATATCGTGCTTCCTTGGCGTCGTTTGTCCGACGTAAAGTTAACCCCCAGAGCTTAATAAAACGTATCCACTTCGGTTTAATTTACAACGTAATACCTCTTAAACGACCCAATTAGAGAGATCATGCTTTGTGCAAAGTGATAACCAAAAGTGGACAGCGCCAGCGTTTTCATTACGCTCCTCCCCCATCTCAAGGACTCACTCAAGCTCACTTCACAAAAGGAAAGAAAGATAAATCAAGAAAATCCCTCCTACACAAAACAACAATCGTCTTCGGTCCACCACTTGCTCCCAAATACGCTTAATTAAACCGAGCTCCCCGTCCCTCCCCCCTCTGAGAGTCGCGCCACCATGCACCTAGTTTACAAGACGAACCGACTACGTCCACGGTATTAAGTTAAATATTCATCAGTTGCGCTCGCAGACTCCCTCCATGCCAAATTAAAAGCAAACAAAAAGATCAGGAATCAAAGGCAAAAGGAGACGAAAAATCCAAATCACCCACCGAGCAACCATTGTTTACAATTCAACTCAACAGAAGTCGTGCGGGCGGGGGCGGGGGAGGGGTCAATGGAGAACTTAAAGACGACAACGACACACTGCGAAATAAGAAGAGACCACGGATCTGAGGAAGAAAAAGTCGCGAAATGTCATTTCATAACTTGACCAGCTTTTTAACGCCTTCTTGCGTTTTCCCCCTCACTAAGCGAAAGCACTACAATTTAGACGGGACAAAGAAAACAATAAACCGCAAAAAAAAACAGATGAGACGATGACTGAGGAAGAGACGAGAAAAGGAAGACTTTAATCGTGAAGATGGAACGTTTCTGGGCCAGACAAAATAATTTTCATTTTTCTCTGAGGCCAGACACGGAGTTTTCCCCAGTTCCTTCATCATCATCAAAGCGCCAGTCCTCTTGCGCCATCCTGGACGGTGTGTTTATGTTTCATATCTACCTGCTCTTCTCCGTTCTTTCTGCTGTGTTTTGATGATAATTTCTTCTTCCCTTCAAAATGTGTTAGCTTTGACCGAATCCTCAACACTTCCTTCCCACCCTCTCCCATGCAAGTAGGTGCATAGATAAAAGCAAAGCAAAGAATCCCACCTCGCTTGTAATATTTCTGTCATTCGGCTGTGAACTGTGTACGCACATGTCTGTACGGTCACAAATTCTCAATCGGGAGCCGCGTATCGGGCGGTGCAGATGTAAGGCTGAGACGGGTCTAAATTTGCATTTGCCAGCAAAATAAGGCACTTCAGATAATGAGAAGGAGGGTAAGGGCATCTGGAAGGGACTAAATGAATTGGGGCACAATTCTGCAAGGACCAGACAGTGAAGTGAAACCGTGTCTTGTTCTTTATCGGTGTTGCATTGGGACAAAGTTTTTACTGGATGTGTGAATTTCCCTGGCCGTGGTTGAAACGGTTTCCAATAACTTTTCTTTGTTTCTTTTCTTACGTAAGGCTGTAGGTAACAGCTTTTATCAGGTATTCGTTTCGGACAAGTTTTGAACTTGATGCAGAAGCAGAACCTCGGCAAAACATTCGCTTTACACAAACTAACTTACTTCGCCTCCTCCTCCAAAAGTAGGCCCTCTGCGTTAGTTAAGCGCTTAATAGAGAGTAAAATCAAACTTAGTGCATGCACGCAGAAGGATTCCGCAGTTATTTCACTATTCACACTACAAAGGGCTTAAAGGACTGAAAAAAATTCTCTTTGTGGGGATTTATCTGCTTTTTTTTTCGTTGCCTACAATCATCATCCACCCCTCACCAAGCACCACTTTCCAGGGAGGATGCTTTTTTTTTATTTGTTCATGTTTTTGGATCCTTTTTGCTTTTGATTTAAATAATACACATTTTTATGAGAAAGTGGAGCACAGGCATTTTTTTCCGTTCACTTTGCACCAGACAGTCGCGACGCAGACACCAATAGACGAGCACTCGACAAACAAACAGCGAAAGACAGAGACAGACCAGCAGTAAGTCCTTTGTAAGGAAAATAACAAAAACTGAAAACAAAAAAAAATGAATACTTTCGTTTGTAATAGTGAATAGTACTACTTAGGTAACTGCATGTATCCTCGTTCAGTGGGGTGATGGAAAGGAAAGGAGAGGCGGTGGCGACGATGCGTCAGAGAGAGATCCGAAGGAGGACATAAAAGAAGGACGTCTGTTTGCGAAAGTTCTGTGCCACACGAAGATTCTGCGAAAGGGAACCCCCCCACGATACCCGAGGGTTGACTACAAACTGGGGGATGACATAGAAAGCGAAGGAGACCTTTGACGGAGACCCGTGGATGTTGGAATTGATTTGATTTCTGTAACTGGCCAGTGGTGGCGAACTTATTCTTGGCTTTGGATATCTTTAAATTTATAAATCTTTCGGTCTTTTGCTTCATAAAGGTAGAGTTACTCTCCTCGATGAATCCTCAGTCTTGTCCACTCCATGGGAACAATTAAATGTTCGCGCACTTTCTAGTTGTGATGATAAATGCGATTTCTATGAGTTTTCCGCGTATCAATGAAAAGTCCTTGAAGAAGTTTTAAATCAATTAAGGCATCGGCAAAAGGACACCAGATTGATTGGACAAACGATTTCAATCAATTCCCATTCAAAATTCAAAATTCGCCAGTATTTGGAATGAAGTCTTACAACCTATTGATTTAACATGAACGCTGTTCATTCACCCGTCGAGTGAAATTCTTGACACAAAAATAACAACTTTGAAGTGAATTTCCCCGCCCACCGGACAAACGAACATCTTCACCACAAGTAAACCTTAAAGGTGCAATTTCCCTCGCAAATTGCCGACCACAATTGAAATGTGGCTACGGACGTCGCTTTGTAATAATTAGAAAAGTAAACCCTTTATTATAGTTCAAACTCCACCATAATGATGTGTGCTGTCAAGCATCATTCAACTTTTATTGAGTTGCACACAGGCACACAGTTTGCTAACCGACTTCCAGAGCCATTCCTGAGAGTGGGGGCAGGCTGTTGCGAATAATTTGCAAGTTAATTCTAAGCAATCATATTGTGGGTGAGAGGGACGATGGCAGGATTGCATTATTAGGCAGAAAATTTCCACCCCGACCCTGGTGTGTATGCATTTAAATATATTTGTGTGGAGAATTCGAATTTAAATAACATTAGTCGAAAGTCTGTTAGTCGGTAAGTGCGTGTAGTTTCCACTTAGCAGATGCAAATTTCAGCCACAAATGGAATAGGATTACATTTTAACTTTGTTTGTCAGTCACAACGATACTCATGTACGCTAAGTAATTCTTAAGTTTTAAGTTAAGTTAAAGTTATTTAGGATTATGTTCTTGTAGGCTTGCGTTTGTTGCTTTGTTTTTTTTTTTTTTTTGTAGCGTGCTGTGATGGAAACTGTGAGTCCTATAGCATGAATCGCGAAGGATAGGGAGAAGTATTAACTGCAATTTGATTGAAAGGGCGAAATTTAGTTCAGAGATTGAAAAAAAAAATAAAAGTAGTGCCAGATTTGACAAATACTCGTTGCGTGATATCACAATGGGGTAGTTCTAAGGAAGAAAACAATAAAATGACAACAAAATCGTGGGGGTGTCACATAATTTTGCACTGGCTTTAACTTTGTGTCTTTGTGTTGGAGCCACGTGAGTGGTATATTTTTCAATATAACCCAGCAGGTTTATTTTTATTTTTGATGGATGTTCGTTTTACACGATATGGCCAAGCCCTATGAATTATTTGCGCAAAAATGTCCTTACAAAGTACGAATAGCCTGATGGGCCTACAGATTTTTTTTTTCAAAAACATACGTTACGGGAAATCATACCTTCAAGGGAAATTGAGCGATCATGCGAGGTGTAAGCACTGCTCGACCAACTTCTGGACGCAGGAATTCAACTTGTAGTCTGCCAAATTTGGTGGCTTAAGATTTTGTGGTTAAAGATGTCTAAAATGATTGGAGCGTATATTTTTAATGTGAGGGAATACCAGGGAATGCTATTTGGGCTTAAAAAAACTGTTGAGGAAAATTGATCTAATCTTCGTGATTCATTACATTATCAATAGTTGTGTAGTAACCGGTACCTCCTGAAAATTTAAGCTAGATGGTTAATTTCGTCAAGACTGCTGTTTTTCACCAATGTAGATAATTTTTTTTATTACTTTGACTGCTTATCTACTTATCTGAGTAGACTTTCCATATTATGTTTTCAGTGCTGATTACAATTCTCACTTTTAAGGAAGAAAAGGTCATCATACGAACTTATATAAGTCATTTAAGCTCTCATAAGGGAATGTTTTACCTATCGTATAGGTATGTTATAAGACCCTAAACCTTTCTAGATGGCACATAAAAATATTTTTTCAATTGAAACCATTAGTTCATGAGATTAGCGCATTCAAGCAATCAAACTCTTCAGATTTATTAATATAGATCTGATAACCCTTGATGAAAACAGTGTCACATACAAGTTAAGGCATACAAACAAGGAGATATTTGCCCTATAACAATGAACAGCCAAGACGCATTTAAATGTTGTCATCTATTGAAAAATATTCACCCTTCACTTGCATAGCGAACTGTGTTGCTTTGCATTACACTTCCTGCATTCTCAGCTCTCTTAAAATATATTTTTTTGACAAATTAAGAAAGAATTGCCCTTTTTCAATCTATGTGCTTCTAATTGAATTGACTGATATTACTTCATTACTTATCACACTTTAAAACTGCATTCAGATAAATATAGAAAATCAATATCAAAAACGCTATTTAAACTGTAGGCAATTTTCCATTACTCCCTTTTTTCATTGTGTAAAGCAAATTTTGTATCTCCCAGCGGTGTATTTATTGCACAACCACTCCTAGCCCGTTGTGGATGTTTTTATTGACTATCGGCCTTAACTGCCATTGAAATGTATGCAAATCCTGGCGGAACTTTTTTTTTTTAAATTTAATTGTAGATCATTGTTTGAAGTTCATTTCAAATTTATTACTTCAAAAAATCAACAGAAAATTACTACTATGCAAATACACAAATTGGGAGCATCGAAAGAGAGAGACTTGATTTATGAAATCAGTACCAATGGCAAAAGAATTGGCATAGAATTTATTTATTTATCGGGTCGGCGAGATAATTTTTTTAGTTTTAATATGCTCTCCTCATCAATTGAATGTTCTTTCGATACTAACTTACACTTGCCTGGATTAAGTTTATGTTTACATTTACCATCTCGGATAAAATCGTGGCTAGCGTTTAAATAATAAAGGGTGATTTTTTAAAGCTTTAGGAAAGTTTTAAAAAGATAACATAAAATTCAGAAAAATGCATGCATGCAAATGCAAAATCTTTATTTGAATCAATAGTACGGTCCATATAATTTAATGTTTGAAGATTATTTTATGCAAATTTTGACCTTGACTGCGCCTCAAATGGTCCATCCGCTTAGTCCAATTTTGGCATACTCTTTCCAACATTTCGGCCGGTGTCTCACGAATAAATTCTTCAATGCTGTATTCCAATGCGTCAATTGAAGCAGGCTTGTCTGTATAGACGTGAGCTTTAACATAGCCCCATAAAAAAGTTTAAAGGCGTTGAATCGCACGATCTAGGTGCCCAATTGATCTGTCCCAAACGTGAAATAAAATGTTCACCGAGCTCGCCCCTCAATAAGTCCAATTTTGTTCGCGCTGTGTGACATGTGGCATCATCTTGTTGAAACCACAAGTCATGCAAATCAAGCTCTTGCCTTTTGGGCAAAAAAAGTTGGATATGATCTCACCACAATTTACCATTCACAGTTACGTTACCATTCGCATCATCTTTGAAGAAGTACGGTCCAATAATGTCACCAGCTTATAAATCGCACCAAACTGTGACTTTTTCTGGATGAATTGGTAGCTCTTGCAATGCTTCTGGCTGATATTTACTCCAAAATCGACAATTCACATATGAATTGTGAATGATAATAAATTGTTGAAGTATACTTTAAAATTGGCCGTATCTTCTTTGATTTACAATAAACCTCACGATGAATTGTCTTTTATAACAAGGTAATATTGGGTCTTCAAAAAAGTTGGCCCTATCTAGTAAGATGGTCCCACCGTTTGAAATATAAGTTACAACTTACAAAACTATAAATTGGGTGAGAGGTGACATCGGATGTTTTTGCGAAAAGTAATTTATCGTTAAAAAATTGGGACATTATCGGCTTTTTTCGCCCGTTATTATTCGCTTCAGAATATTCAATTCGATTCATCATCAGTTTTCATGTGACACCCAAACATGTTCAGCTTGTTTGAGAACTCTTTACTTGTGATCACACTACTTATTTTTTGGTCTTCCGTAAGCCTTCTATGATGTTAATGACTTTTTCATTAATTGGTCGGCCAGAGCGAGATTCATCCTCATCATAAAAATTTTCTGCTGCTGTTCCGTAAACTTAAAGGACAACTAAATAATTTGCAAAGAGCTATGATTAGATGTTCATCCGGTCAAAAATCAATCGAGGTCAAATTTAATTTCATTATGAGAGGAACGGACAATGGATAAAAGTGGCGTATCGTTAAAAGTTTTATCAATCGATTTGATTAATTTTTTTCTTCCAGCATTCCCTTACTTCGTTGCAAGTAATTGCATAGACCATCGTCGTAATTTTGCTTTATTCTCTCTCATCCCAAGCTCAAGGAATTGTCAATTGTGTAAAAAGTTTTCCATCAGAGCTTGGTAAATGAATGCAAGGATAAGAGCGCGTGCATGCATTGAATACAAATCCCAGTAGAAAGATAAAAAGAGATGAGAACTTAATAATACACATGCCCGGGGAAGAAAAATTAATGCAAATGTACATCTGCCGCAACCCAGTCAAACTTTCACTTCAAACGGAAACTCAAAAACAAAAAAAACAGTTGAAGTAAAAAAAACGCACGCCCCACGCCCAGTCAACAGAACAACGATTTGTCTGCTTCATATTCTTCCCAAACTCCAGGTCTTCCCTGTCAGGAAGCCGAGGCTTCAGCTAAAATGAGGAAAATTAATGGAAAACTTGTCCAATTTTAATGTTGGAGGAAAATCGACTTGTCCTCCCCCAAGAGCGCCCGTGTGAAAGTGTTGGAATCAGGATAAAGTTGCATCGGTTTTTGCATTGTGCTTGAGATCATTTTTTTCTATCTATCACACTAAAACAGACGTTAATTGTTGCCCTTTCTCTGCTCCAGCGCTTACTTTTGCCGCTAGCGCGAAAGGACAAAGTTAACCACAACCTTCCGGCTGGTGAATGGGATTTTTTTTCCAGACACCTTTTCTGTGTACATTAAGTTTTTCTCGCACCCACAAGCTATTTTAATGAAATTGTTGATATCCATTGTGTTCGCGGAGCAAAAAAAAACCATCAAGTCAAAAGACTCAACTTTCTCTGGCGCTCGGTGTCGACAAGGCGCTTACATGTTGTGCTTGACTTTGGAATCATAAAACTTAATCTTATATTCACATCTCGTTGTGAGTGGAAAAGTTATGCGAACGATTTGGTCGGTAATGAATGCGCAGACGAGGATCTTTGGCGAACAAGGGGAGTTTGGGAATTTTTAAATGTCGTAGGTACATCCGAAAAAATGTCACCAATGAACGTTTAACCTGCCAGCTGTATTAGACGACGACATTCTTTCTACTTCTTTCTTCAGGTATACCTCAGCACCAAATAAAAAAACTGAACGAACTATGAATAAAACCATCTTCTCTGACAGTTCCCAGTTTACAGATTCCAAGAAGAAGAACAACCCTTAACAGACTCCAGAAACAATGCGTTCTATGAGCCATGTAAATTCAACAGGCAGACGATAAAAAGCCGCAGTTATGAATAAAAAATTGGCTTCGGTTTCGTTCTGCAATGCCTAGACATGAAAACCTCCATCAGGCAGCCGACAAACAACAAGGAATTAATTTCGCTTCGATTGTTCTTCGCAGAGTTCCTGCGAACCGTGGGGCTTCGGTGGACGTAAATTTTATGCAGCACAATCAAGTCAGAAGCACCACTCGGCTTGTAAAATGTAAATATTCACCAGAAGTCCTGTACGCAGTCGAGCGATGTTACAGTACTCTTGGCACTGCAAACAGCATCTCCAGTTAATTTATTACTTTTTGTTACAGGTGGAAAGCCAGTCAACGAACAAATGAACAATTGTTTTGATTTGAATTGGTTGCGGTGTCCTTTTTGTGCATTTTGATTCACATTGTACTGAGAACCGAAGTAGATTGTTAGGTTTATGCTCAATTTCCTTATTTTTGGATAATAAGAAAAAAATGTAATTTTAAGTGATAGTGACTACGAGACGTTCTTTTTGCCATTTAAAGTATTTATGGTGGAAAAGGAGTCCTTCCTCTTTCAGAATCTTTCTGTGCGCTGAACATGTTGGTCATAAGTAATGCGGTATCTTACTATTCATTGTATTCATATCCATTTTCATATGACTTTTCAGCAAGCTTTGAAAATATGCGAAAATCAGTCACGAAACGATGTTACAGACACCTTAGACACATCATCTTCATCATCTTCTGTAACCCGCATGTTTCACTAAAGGGGCCGCGGTGGTAACGTACGCGCGAGAGCCCTCCAGGCCGCTCGATCCTCTGCCATCGACTCAAACAAGCACCACCAAGATTTGATCCAACCACCTCGTCCTGGATCTGCCGAGAGGTCGTCTATGTAATGGAATTGCAACATTGAGGAGATTTAGAATTTAATTGAAAGTCATAGGGTGTGCTGCCTGGCAGAAGTTCTGCAACTACACAGATCTATTGTAAGCGTTCTTTGAGCTAATATGTGATGCCTTCACTAGTTCCAAAACTATCCTAGATGGAATACTTCTTACATATGTCCTTCCAGTGTTATTATTATTTTGTTAATTGCTCTGAGTCTGGTTTAGGCTTATGCTCTCGCCTTCTGTTTGATGCTGTTTAACCGTTCTTTTGCCCTGGCCACAATGCCTGCAGATTTCTGTACAATTTATACCAATTTTGTTTCGAAGAAAGTTGCCAAGTGTCCTGTTAATGCTTCTTACAGCAATCTTATTTAATTGTAGAGCTTTTTTGTTGGGCTTCATATTTATTTTATTCTGAGGCCTCCTTAGGCTCTTGAAAAGATAAATTTAAGATCGTGATATGCAGCACCGACTTCAGGTTTGGTTATGTCGTCCTTCTTGAGTCCTTTCAGTTCTCCTAAACATTTGTGCCCAAAAGACAGACGTTACCGAACTTGCCTGCAATTCACATATATATTTATTTTGAAAGCTTAAAAAGTGTCTTCCAAGTATGTTGTTATGACGATGTCCGTCAAATCGATTGTTGCAGAGGTTGGAGCGTAGAAACAAATTTAATGTCTACCTTCGGGGTGAACTTTCCAACGACAATCCTACGATCCAACGACACATAATCAGTGCCCCTGAAAATATATATTAATTCTGTGCATTGTTGAAAAAAACTGACTGGGCTAAACCAGGAGCTCACTGACTGAACCGAGGAAAAGGACTTCAATGATGAGCTCATTTCTTGGTTAAAGTTGTTTACTAAAGTTTATATGAGAGAGATGAGAATGCATTCCAAAAATATAGATTTTTGGAAAACAACGTGACAACGGCATAATTGAGCTACGCCTTCACAAAACAACGTCTCTGTTCAAGGCGGCACATGGCGGAGAAATTATTTTCAACTTTTGTGAGTCTAAACTGGAGCTGTGTATATAATCATCGACAACACTATGCTATGTACCGCAGAGAATAGAACAATGATGACATATCTTGAAGAAAAAGCAGGTGATGTGAATTGACGTAGAAGAAGGAGTTATTACGTTTATTTTGTGTCTCTCTGAGAACATACGTCTATTTACCAGTAGGTCGCCAAGTGTCTGACTGATGTTTAGTCCAGTCTGTGCAGCAGAATCATTAAAATGAAGACGCAGTCAAATATTTATTTGTAAATCCACTGACTTTTGGATTACACACATTATAGATGAATACGGGGGGTCACGCTTAAACAAAATGTGTAGATTGGCCATGGGGTCGAAATTTTTCATTGATGGAAGTCATCTTAAACTAAACTCCTTTTCAACACTAGTCGACTATTCACTATTGCTTCTTTCGAATTGTGTATAGGAGAAGACTAAGTCATTTCACCCGATTGTAGTTGTGCATAGTGAAAAATTCTATGAAGGTAAAATTGAATGCTGCAGTTCACAAGAACCACCTACTTGTGCTTCCTAGAATTGCGCAGAAAAGTTCTCCCGCGGAAACGAATCCCTTTTGTAGTAAAACTGGTTCCAAGAACAAGTTTCAAGGATATGTACGGAATGAAAGAACGACGCATGTCTACAGACCTAATGATTTCAAAGGCATGTTCGGCTTAAAGAAATTATACGGAATTCATCCTGAAAAATTCTTTGCTAAAGAGTTGTTCAATTGAGGGAATTGAATTCGATTGACACTTGCGTTCACTATGCTGACTTGTGTTTTTTATTACCTCGTTGGTTGAGGTCCTTTTCCAATTATGTGCTCCACTCAAACCAGGTTGTCCCCTGTTGCGTTGTCCCAATGGTTTGAATTTGGTCCTGATCTGCATTGTTTAACGACTCTTTATAATCTGGCAAATTTAAACATTGTATCCGCAGGCGGTTGATTAGGCACATGTAGTAGTGCGGCCTGTAAAGTTCGCCTTTAAATGTTCTCCTTAAAATGCCATCAACGTAAATAGGATCAAGAATCGAACGCAGATTCTCCGGTCATATCCTGTGTGCGATCTGTGGTCCTGTTTGCATTGATGGCGCCTGGGTGTTTGGAAATTAAATGTAAAGCGGATTAAACGCTAAAGATGGCTAAGTTCTGGAGAACGAACTCCAGTTCTTAAAGTCTTCGATTCCGTGCCATTGAGGCGATGTAACACAGCACGTTCAGAAAAGAAATGGCGCTCACAAGTGAAGAAGAACCTCAACCAACTTGGCGTGCGTAACTGTAGGCAACTGGCGAAAAGTCGTGCTGGTTGGAGAGGCTTATTGGATGAGTTCCATGATCACGCCTGACTGCAGCGTCAAACAAAGAAGAAGAAGAAGATGATGTCAAACTATACATTTACTTGCTAAGCTAAATTGTTTGGAAGGATTGGAACAAGTTGCGATAAAACACTCAACACACGTCGCCTACTAACTGCAGTTTTAAAGTTTTTTTCGAAGCGATTCGGGTAAGGCGCAAGAGTGTAAAATGAAATCGAGTAAATTGATTGACTCACATGCAGGCTTCTTACAGCACAGTTCGCAAATCTTTCTTAAATTAATTTTAAGACCGAGGAAGCTGTATAAAAATTTGCTCTTTAAATGCGCCTTCGCAGGCAGGAACTACCGGCATTGCTTCTTCAGAAACTGCACTTGCTTTGGGCGCTATTTGTTCTCTATCTAAGAACGGCGGAATTCCAAACAATTTTTCTTTGGAAATAAGTACGTTCCTGGAAATTTTCGGCGTATGAGTCGTAGCACTTACTGCCACCTCACGGCGGCCACAAACATCTCAATCCATTTGCATGTCGTCATAATTAACAGAAATTTTTGACGGATATTTCTGGACCTAGATTATAAAATCGCATATTAGAACAGAGCCGAAAATAACAGTTTAGCAACATAAAATATACGTTTCCAACTGTCTCAAAATAGCTCAGAAATTGCTTCATGTAGCTGCTTGCAATAAAAATTAAAAAACGATACGCACATTTAAAAAACTGACCAACGTTTTAAACAAATATGAAGCAACCCCAAACCTCGTCCTTTTGTTCGTCCACAAATGGGCAGACAGTCTGTTTTAAAGCTCAACCGATGAATGAATCTTCCCGCCTGTACTTGGAATTATTTGCGAACAGAGTTTTTTTTATAATTTGCAAATTTATATCCGTCTAGATGACATTTTTTAGTTGTTAAATCCCATTAGTGAATAACACCGCTTCGTTAGTCTCAATGAATACATCACCGGGCGCCGTCATTGTCAACATATTTTGTCAACAAAACAAAATATATCATATACACATACATACATATATTTATTAAAAAGTAATGAATAAACTAATGCATTGGGGATTTTTTTTAAACTCCTGATTTGTTCACATTTTTAATACTGCGCTATCTGCATCCTTGTGAGGGTTTCAGATTTTTTTTAATTGCGGAGCTCACCCCAATATGGCCGTCAACATCGGTTGGCTCCGCACAAAAACACCGGAATCAGGCCTAGATGCACCTCACAATATCAGCCCCGTGCACTGATGCACCTGTGCATCTATGACGTACCGTGGCAGCGTACCCGCCAACTAAAACATCAACGAAATGTGAATGCAGTTCTTCGCCACACAATTTGAAGCTAAGGCTCTTTGTAAGGTTAAAACATCAAATCGCACCTGACCACATGCTGGCCAATTCGCTCACCATATCATTCTGTTTCACTTTTTTTTAGGGGGGGTGGGAGTGCTCGCGGTTTGGTGAAAAAGTGCAATCCGAAAATTCGGCATTCGTTGGTGAATGCGAGCAGGAGACGCGCGCCTCACACGACTGCACTCTCAGAATTCTACACACGTTTGTGCTGGAAACACAGTCTACCCTCCGCAGTGGATGGGAAACACAAAACAAAAAGTTCCCAACTGACAAACAGGAACTTAGTGATTTTCGTGCGGAAAAGCATTTGGCGGAAAGTTTTCTGTCTATTGATTTACAAAATTCAATTTGATTGATACACCTAGTGGCAGATTGTTCGAACAGTATAAGCGGACAACTTTTCTGAGGGCCTCAATGCAGTTTGAAATTGTATGTGCAGAAGGCATGTAACTGCCTGCAACTACCCTGTGTTGGCTGCGATGACATCTGTCCTGGATGGACAGGCAACAATATTTTAAAGATCCTATGCCTGGCGACGCATTCATCTTCTCCTTCAATGCTTAATTTTGAAAACATCAAATACTTTGTTGGCACTTCAAGTTCCCAGCAACTTTCATTACGTTGAATCAAAGCTAAAGCCAACACCAATGTCATTCCCAGCAGACATTGCCATTTTAGATGTGCATAGCAGCAAGTTGTTAACGTGTAATCGTCCCACACTTCGTAACAGCCAGCACTATGTGCCTACATTTGGTGCATTGTCCCGACCTCGCGGCTCTCTGACGGTACAAAGGACTCACTTACTTTGATCAAAAATCGTAGTAAATGACATATCATGCTATCACCGAATGGATTTATCTTCGTCAATCCACTCTCGTGAAAAGTGTATGCAGCAGAGAAAGTCACTTAGTTTTCACCACTGCACGGATCACGAATTTCGCAGAATGCATCCAATTCGAAAAAAGGTATATATCCCCCAAAGAGGACACACTCGCGGATTGCGGACTTTGTGTTTTGATGAGGTACGAACCAGTCGGATAGAGCCAACAAATGGACATCATCGAATGCAAGGACATCGGTGAAAAAGACCAAAAAGCAACATTTAACTGCAGATTTCAATTAGTTTTATTGAATGCATTCAACTCACCGCAGCCCCCACTGGAGCTCATCAGCAGAGAGCTCACCGCGGTCGCGTTCATTTGAGCGGATGAGTAGTGTAAAACAGATCTTTGCGTCGTTACGGCTGGATAATTTCCATAATGCGGCAGCGAACACTCGCTTAATGGTCGGACGTCCGTTTACTCTCAATTAAAGTAGTCAGTTTTTGTCAACACTCTCGTTATCAAAGCGGACTATCAATGCGTATGTGCGCGTGCAATTATTCATAAACGTCGAGGTGAGAAGGAGAAGCACTTTACAAATGCCTTCCCACACTCTCGGCAGCCGCCACAAGGCGTTGACGTGCATCCAATTGGTTTTCATTGCTTTTCATGGCTTTCATGTTCTGTATTGCCATCATTATCATTATCGTTTGTTTCATTTTGTCCTTTGCCTTGTTCTCCCTCACACTACTTAAAACAACGAGATGGGAAGGGTGTTGATCTATTTCCGGTTCGTTTGGCTTAAATGTTTCACTGTCACTCTGCATGACGGTAATTTGCCAAGTAAATTGGCATTAAGATTGAAATTAATATGCGTTTGATTAAAATGTTTTGTGTCTTCTCTGTTTTGAACGGTTTTTAAATTCTGATTTAGAAGTGATTTTAACTTGAACTCTTGCTTACTGTTGTGTTTTAGGCCTTAGTGGAATTTATTTTCCGCATCGTAAGGTATTTCTAGGTTTTTGTCAACACTCTTGTTAGCACTTTATTCGATAGGCAAGCCTGATTATTGAATTACTGAAAGCAATGTGAGATGGTCCACTTACATTTAGCTTGATTTGTCGGCATTGATGTATATTTTATGGGTGGAAACATAAATCTGCGATATTTCAAACGTTTAAAAAAATGATCTAAAAGCTTCTTCCGCAGCCCGCGTGTTATGTTTTTGCTCTTAGATGGGCCCTGCAGCTTATTCGCGACTCCAAATGGCGACATTTAAAAAAAATTTTACTGATAATTGGTTTTTGTGAGCAACATGAAGGGAGTGGATCCCTGAAAATATTGCTACATTAACACTACAGGCATCGAAGCTGCGCCCGTGTGAATCGACGCTCTAACCCAAGACTCCACAGCATCCAGATTTGGGCCACTTAAACCAAAACAATATTCATTGACTTAGAATGAGTTATGTTTATTTCTTTTAAGTTTTTATGCACATGCATGGTATGGAATGTCAATTTTTGAGCTAAATATGGATGGATTTCAATCCAGAAAATTGGGAAGAAACCATAAATCTTTTTCCAAAAATCTGTCGGTTTGCGTAACTTATTTTATGCAATCAAAAACAACCCGAAATGTTGGTCCATGTTAAATTTTTGTATCCAAATATTGCTGCTAGGTAAAATGCATCCTACACCAGTCCGATTCCAAATTCATGGAAATTGTTTTATGAAAGAAGGAGACATGACGGGAAGACGTAGACGGACTTACCGAAATTATAATGGTTTCCTTGGTGAAAAACGAAACCTTAAAAATGCTCTCAGATTAAAACAGAAGGAGACCCACCATGGAGTCAAGTCTGTTCTCTGCTATGTGCAATACTATGTAGACTTGTTGCATAAGGTTGATTACCTAATGAAACTTCACCAGAAAACTCAGAAAACTAGCAGATCTTATTTGAAATAATTTTTATTTATTTTTGAATCAAAAAAAAACCTTTCAAATTTGTAATTCTGTTTTATTTTCATTTTAATTACAGATACCCAAACATCAATATGATGGCCACATCGCCAGACTTCTTTGGCAATCCTTACGCATTATTTCGCGGTCCGCCCACCACAATGCGGCCCCGAGAGAGCCCAATCAACTCGTTTGCTCTAGATCTGCAAACTGGAAACAAAAGAAATATTGAAACAGTACCACCACCTCCACCATCGCCACCTAGGTAATGTATACTTCCAACGGCGTAAAACAAAATGAAAAAACAAAACAACCCAACAAAAACTATAATATCAATCCAAGTACACATGCCCTAAATCAACAAATCCGTCTGCAATAAACAAATACTTCACATATCTTCAATCAACAAAGCGGAATTTAAAATGAAACTTTTTTTCGAAATTCTAACCAAAATTACAGGAATCATAGAATACTCTTCAATCAACATGATATTGTTTTTTTTTTTGAATTTTCGATTTGAGTTAATCAGTTTTTTAAAGGAAAAGTAAGTAAGAATTGCTTTTTGAATGGTCTTCGAGGACCATTTGGACACATGAGCCCACTAAATATACAAAAGAAATCGTAATAGAATATGTAAAGAAAAACGCAAAAAATTTTGAAAATTTTTTATAAAATATCTTATCCTTAAATATGTAGATATAATACAAAATGTTGTTGTTGTGCTGAAAGATTTTCTTGCCTGTAGATTTTTTACAATTAAATTTTTACATGCACGTATACAACTTAAAGAATATAATATCAAGAATCGTATACTATAGAATGTAAGAGCATTTTTTTCATAAATACAAATTCCTAGTCGATACAATAATTAGAGGAAAATACGAATACGATAAATATCTTATGAAGTAATCAAATTTTTTAAGATCTCAACCAACTAAACTTTTCCTACATTCAATAAATCCTATTCGAAACATTACGTAGATTTTTTACATTAATCAGATTTTTCTTAAAGAAATCAATAACAATAAGTGACTAATGAAAGTAAAGCTAATATTCTAACACTCTATTGCACGAGGGCACTATGATTGGCCGCAAACGAAAGCAATATCCCAATATCAGAAATATCATGAGAATTAAGTGAATGTTAACAAACTCTAGTCCTAGCAACAGCATAACAACACATCATCTATAGAAGTAGAAATCAAGTAACTAAGTTTTTTGCGTTAAATTTTTTACAATTTTGAAAATTTCGACTTAACGAAAAGAACAGTTTAAAAAAAGGAAACATTTTTAAAAAAAAAAGAGCACGTTGTAAAATGGTATTTTTAACCGGAAGTACAAACACTAAAGTATACCAAGATGCATTTTCATGAATAGAATAAAATGTAATAAAGTTTAATCGATTTTTGAATCTCGCACAATTCATAACTAGCAATAAAATATGTCTGAACTGCTTTTACGCAATAACAATTAATACTTAACGTAGAGATTTTTTTTCCTTTGTAACTCAAATAAGTATACGATTACGATGTAAATTTATTCGAAAAGATCTTCAATCAACGCTCGAAAACTATGAATTCTCCGGAGAAGGTGAGTACCATTGATTAGTTTAGTTAAGCAGACTTATGAATGAAGCTATGCGAACCATGTTGCAAGGAATGTTGCATTTTTTTCGGAATGTGTATATGACGGATAATGTTTAGAGGCTGATCCTTCGTTTTCTAAAGAGGCAATGCATTTCCCTACGAAACAGTGACTGTCTTGAAGTTAAAAGATAAAGCATGTAGTTTCTTAAATTTGCACTTCGTACGTAGAGGTAATCCATTACAACGATTTCAACTTTAAAAAAAGGTGGAGGTGCGTAATTTAATTTGGTGTAAATATATGGTTGAATGAATATATTCCAATTGATGCATGTAGCTGATATTCTTTGACCCAATTGAAAATTATACGGTAAGACGAAAGACGAACCTAAGACTGAAATATGTCGGCTTAGTAGATTCTTGATTATTGTGCGTTTTAAAATGGCTCCTAAAGTGACACCCAAAGCTTCTGCTAGCTCTTCTTGTGCTTGGCAAGATTCTTCATAGTGTAATGCTTACAGTTCTGCATCGTCTTCCAAGCCAAAATGACAATTTTTAAATCGTGCGAACCACTTTTGTCACGTTCGGTCAGCTAGCACATGTTCACCATAAACTTCCACCAAAATACGATGACTTTCGACATCAGTTTTCTTCATATTAAAGTAATGAAGAAGAACTCCTCACAAGGGCAAACAAAATTCCAAATCTCCAAAGGGTCCAATTTCAAAGAGGACAAAACGAATCAAATTGGGAAAACATAACTCTCGGAAAAATAAATATGGTGGAAGTTTACATTATCAAAATTAACCAATAACTGCAAATTTAACAGGTAGCAGTCAAGAAGCTGTAGGTGGCAGCATGCTTCCTTTCTAATGTTTTTATTTTAGAATTATATTTTTCGGGTCTTGGCCTTTGAGGAAGTTGGGCTGTTTTTGCGACAATACAATTCAGAACTGAACTACTGTCACAGGCATTAGTGAAATTTCATTAACTTTTGTGTGCGCAATGAGGTCTCAAAAAAGTGAAATATTTATTTAATCTTGTTTCACATTGTATATTTATGGTAAGAGTCGCCTCTGTACCTATCAATCTAATTTTTTTAGCAATGATGGGCTCCGCTGCAACGTACGAAAAACTCATTATTTGAAACATTTGAAAGCACACACTCTTCCTGTATAATAATCCTGTATGCTAAAGCGAGTACACGAACCAAGGAAACGTTTTATATTGAAAATTCATATGAAAACATAATTTAATGCGGATTTAAATTACTCTGAACTCTGTGGGTCAGGGGGGCAGAAGTAGATGTAGAAAATTACCAGTTACGGTTTTGTCATTCTATTCGTGAGTTATTGTGTTTGACAGGAAAAGCGGCCGCAAATAAATTTTGGTTGTGTTGGATAGTCTTTTAAGTTCTGAAAGTCGAGAACAGCACCCGTCCCAACCGTTCTACTCAATTTTAACAACAGAAAAATGAAGGAAGATGCGTTTATACACTTTTCCTGTATCCCACACACTTCATAAACCCCTTCCCAAAAAAAAAAAAATTCAGTTATGCAGTCTGTGAACATCCTACTTTTTCAAATCAAGACTGAGAGAGACATAATTTTCAAGGGAATGATTTCTCTAGTTGTGCCGACTTGTCGGCCGGTCTAAGAAGACTTCATTTTTTTCAAACGGATCTGAAAAGGAATTTGTGTCATAATTTTAGAAATTAAAATGAAAGGACACGCGTGCATACATACTTGACAAATATTAATTATTTGTCTGAAAGCATTTTGCCTTCAATCTAATGGGATCTAATCAGGTTTTTAGACAAGCCAAGTTTCCAGCAATGCCACTTAATTGCTTTATAAAGACGCGCGCTACAGTAACCAACGTGTAACAACATTTTTAACGTGCTTTTTAAACATTGTTTGGTTTTATTTGGAAGTAATTTAAAACTTTCACTGGTTTTACTCTCTATTCCTACGAGGTCGTCCTTTGAAATAAAAAAAAAAGATACTTCTGACAGTTTTTTTTAATATATACTAAATACCCGCCCGTGTCTGAAGTATGACTACATTGGTTCACTTTAAATTTTCAAGCATTCAATTCTACACAGGCAATTTTCAAAATCACAAGCCGTAGCTCTTCGTTGAAGCGATCATTCTAATTCATGTTAAGATGAGGAACATGAAAGCATTCCTTCCAATTTCCACAAAGAACACTTGCAGTACGAAGTAATTTGCCAGGGACTCGTGTACATCAAGTTGTTGGCATGTACTCCCAAGACCAATCCCCAAAACCACACTTCAAGACTTCACACCAAAATCCAATTCATCCATGATTGCTTCACTTTACAGAGTGCAGGGGCGGTGCATTCCGGCCAACCGTACACTGCTAAATGTCCTTGATGACCATTTCATCTTGGGTTCCGTAATAAAGCTAATTCGTCGAAGTGAAAGAGCAAAGAAGTAGCGCACACGTGTGATGCTCTTGTTTTACATACACAGGTATAGTTTCATTCAAAAAACACATGCAATATTCCCCGGAGTGCTTTACAGCCCCCCAACAACAGGAAACACGGTTGCATATAGCTGCATGCACTCCGAAGGAGAACGAGCAAAAAAGTTCCCTGACTTTTACCGAAAAGGATAATGTACACTAATAACCACACACAGGTGGGGTAGTGCTATTTGTTTTGGCTGGCAGGCATGATGCTGACTGCAGAAGGGCCCCTTGCGACAGGACATAGCATTTCATTTGGACTTTTGTAATTGTCGTGTAAGTAACGACGCTCGTTTGCTTTCCGAAATGTCAGCCATTCTTACTTTCAACGCCAGCATCTTGTTTGCGAAAATGCAACAGGAACGGTACAGCTTGCAGGACTTAAAATTAATTACCAACAGTAAACGCTCCTTACACCTTGCCAGCCAAAAGTGAATTTAATTTAAAATTTACGTGCGGTAGGGACAAGAGTGAAAGTTTAAATTAGATCCCCCAGTCAACTCGAGATGATTAATTGGGGAACGAGCTGGACAAGTGGGACGGAACCGAGGTCTGGCAGCCTAATTATATGAATTATATTTGTTTTTATTTGCCCCGAGTAGTGTTGGGGGTGTGCGTTTACGACCCCGAACCGCTTGGGGGAAGACAACCGAAACACCTACACAAATCGAGGTTCACACCAGCAGCACTGAGACCTTGTTCGAGATTAAAAGAAAACATCAACACACCGGCGGTTGAGTTAATTATGAGTGACACGTATAGCGCACATTGGAATAACGCCGAGGGCATATGTTCGAGTGTGTGAATTGTAAATGGAATTTTCTAATTGAATGACTAATGCAATAATGAGCGATTCGCCTTGCTCCCAAAACGCCTCAGATTGTTAACAGATTGATGATTGCGTTTAATGTTTACCCTCTTCGTGGCGGATACCGTATGGGGTTGGGGCATACGCTTTGGTGAATAATTGTCCCGGAGCATAGTCAACACTTGGTCTTAGTTGTTTTGAAATAGATGGACAGGGCGAACACCGGAAATAATTTAGTACCCTTTAATCATCATTTATGTGGAGGCTTATTATGTTGACTAACGACAAATATTTTCAAGATTAGAAAATAATTTACCTTCCAATAAGGGTTACAAAAGTTTAAGTCTTGATGGCAGCTTTGTTGGTGAGATGATGTGATTGATTGGGCGAAACGAGACATCTGCCAAAATGTACTCAATGAATGCGAGTATTCACGAAACGCCAAACTTTCTAGAACTCGTCTTTTCGGACGCCAGAACTGGCCGAAGCGTCATAAAACCTACACTACATTTCGGTAACCAGAAAATTCCCCATCGTATGATTTTTTTCAATTTCGTGCTGGAGGCGAAAGTTCGTGGGGCAGGTTCTAACATGGAAAAAGTCAGTACAATTGCTAGGTCCCGCTGACAAAATTGACATCAATGCTTGTCCTTAGCGAAGAGTTGTACAGACTTATTCAGCGATAGATGAGCATTGAAGTGAAGTGTCAACAAATCTTATGATCACCATCTCGGACAGAAGCTAACTATCGGCAGTAATAAACTTTAGGTAGGTACCGTGTTTGCAAACGCTTACTTCTTGAGTGATATCTTAGCGAAAATAAAACTCGAACTCGCTCTGGGCAACTGATGTCGTATCGGTCTGTAGAAATAGATAGAGTCAGCACTTCATACTCAAATGGCCACTATAATGGTGCACCGAACACTAATCACAATAGTATAGTTGTATGAAAGTGAATACTGGTCAATAAACCAAGGGGGGAAGAAGAAAACCTTTAAAAGGAGAGTTTTGGATCGGATATACATGTGTGGAACTGTCTGCAAAAAAGGTGAAGAGAAGGGAATAGCCACACAAAAATGAGAAAGTTATTCGGAAGGAAAAGTCTGTCGGCTGCAGTTCGGGGTGGACCTAAAACTCAACCAACATGCCTCTCCAGCTAGCACGATCTCTCACCAGCTTTCTTCAATTGTGCTCTCCAAGGTTAAGGTCCTTCCCCAGCTAATAGCAACCTTTAATCCCAGACTAAAGAATTACACGCCATTCTTAAAAAGAAGAAAGACCGACGCTAAATACCTTGGTCCTGAGGACTAGAAGTATCATGGCCTCGACCGTCAAGTAAGTAGTAAGTAAGTAGTAGTAAGGTATACTAACCTGGCCCGTCTCTTGGAGCTGTTATGAAGAAGCGATCAAACTATTTCTACAACAGCCTAGACTGATGTCAGAAGAAGATCTATCTATGAAATATCTTGGAGACAAGCTCGCTAAGGCAGTCAGTGTGGAAATTAAAGGCATATTGTTTCGGTATAATTTTAAAGAATCAGAATTGTCAACCCTTCCGTCATGTGCGAAAGTTTTGGTGCCATTCGAAAACTGATTGTGCTCAAGCACCTCTTGTTACGCATCCACTCCAACCCTATCAAGCCCTAACTAAGTAAATAAGCAGGCTTTGGAGAATAAGTTACAAACCACAGTGACCATCAAAGCTAACTTAACATTCATCATTGGTCAAGTGGCCGCTATGGCATAGTGGGTAAATGCGTCGGCTCACACTTAAATGTAAAAAGTTTAATTCCTCAACTGTTAATTTAATATTTTTCAAAGAACACCACCTCTTTCGAATTGCTGACAAACTTTAAAGAATATTAATAGTCAATGACAAGCATCTCAAATCCCGCCGTTCGGAGTCGGCAATAAACTGTCGGTCTTGTCTACTCATCAGGGAATGCTGCAGTATCCCTTAATTTTCTAACTTAGTTGTATTTCTTAAATTCGTCTGTTTGTTACAAGGTTTCACAATAAATTATAATGCTTATGTCTGGATGAGTCTGATCTTTGGTAGCGACGGATGCAGGTTAAGCTGTCTACTTAAATCTCAATGCAAATGGGAGTAATAGTAATGTTAATAAGCAGTTGGTTTGCGTGTCATATCTCCACTACGATTTCATTAAAATTTAGCTTAAGAGTTGCGACAGAATCCCAAAACTATCCACCCAACCAGTTAGACCACAAAAATGCCATGATTCTAGGCATTGTCTGCCAACTGCTTACCCGTTTTCAGATTTGCCGATGTAAAGCATTCAACTGAAATCTGATAGCTTAACTCAACTGAGAGACACTTAATTCAAATTACCTGCAAATTTTGTATAATTATCAATAAAAAGCCACGGTGTCAGAAGCGAAGTCAATGTTATGAAATTAAACAGCATTTCGCTTTACAAGCCCTGTTCTTACCTTTTTTTCCTCCCCATCTTCTGTATTCCTACATTTGCACAATTTATCAGAATAAACGGCGAATGCAGAAACAACTCCAGCCGCAATTAGAGTATATGTTTTTTTTCACTTACCCCTTCAATTAAGGAACTAATACCATGATTTAAGGCCACATAATGCATGCAATAAGAAAAGTGGGTTCAACATAAAATTGCATTACACGCTTTTTATGACCGATTCAGCGGCAATGTTGCGTGTGAAGAGCTCTAAAACTGGCGCTCAAGAAAAATGCACTATTACAAGAGTTTTAATCCCTGTGACCAGTTTCAGTTGTAAATCACAAGTTGTGTGACTTACATGCATGAATCAGCGACACGGATGCGATAATATTATGAAGCCTCCTTTGCCTTCCTTCGGAAAATTTAATAAACAGAAAACTACATTTCCTTTTGCATACAAACGGATGTTATTTTGCAAATCCGTTCAAAGTTTCGTTTTTAGGTTCGCTTTATTATTTATTAAAGTTGGCAAATAACCGTGTTTAAGTAGTTTAGACCACGAAGGTTGATTTTAGTCAATTATTGAGGTGTCTGTTGGTAACGTACACGTGACATGATTTAAGGGGGTGTGATAGGAATGTTGGTGTGCGTCATGCTGTTGAAACAGACGACAGAAAAGTAAACATGCTCAATAAGTCAGTAATGACGGTTTTTTTTTGTGGAGATAATAATTACAGAAAGAGTAACATGAACCTGGAAGATCGATAAATCACATAAATACTAAACTGGAAAATTGTTACTATGCAGGGAACAAGAAGCGTGCAGTTAAATAATAGCTGGCATATTTAGCGAAAACTCATTGATAATAGGAACAAATATATAAATTGACTCAAGTTGCTAAATTATAAGGCTGCTTCTGTTGTTTCGTACCGTGAGAATGAAACTCTTACAGTCCGTCATGTGTGTCAAAATCTTCGTAACGCCTGGCGTAGTGAAGAGTTTTTATGAATTTTCCAATTTTTCTGTACATCAAAATGTATTTTTTGGGCATAACTTGGGGCTGGCACCCTCTAAGCGGGATTAAGAACAAAATTGTAAATTAAATTGTAACCCAGCATATGAAACATCAATCGACAGACCTTCTGAAATGAAGCTTAGGTTGGTTAACTTTTTGTTTTAAAATCCCATTACAGGGTAGGAAAGTTATAAAGAAGGAAAATTGCACTCCCCCTCCCTCCTAAAGTTTCTCGATCTGAAAACATTGAAACAATATCGTACGCGATGGGTTCAACTTGTTCATCCCCCAAATTGGTCAAGAACGACACAACCTCAACGCCGACGATTTTCAAAAATCTGAAAATACAGTTTTGCAATGCCTAATGAACGCAATGGTAACCACCATATAAAAATTTCATAACATGTTAAATATTTTGAGAATATGATTATTTTCCTCGAATGGGTGTGGTATTGCGAGTCTTAATTTTATTTTCAACCTCTTAACGAAGTTCACAAACACACACAATGGCTTAAAGTATGATCGCGTTTAGTGTGAGTAGACATAACGTGGCGGATAATAATATTGTAATTCAGGCTCGAATGACGCGGCAGAATAAATGATTGGCCTGGTTGTGTAGATTCGCGTGCTTGTTTGAATCTCTTTTGGTTGCGAGACCTTGAACATATTCCAAAACCTAATGCGGAACTAAGATAATATTTAAATAAATTGTATCAAAGGAAAACAAACAGCTTTTGTAGAATGTGATGACGCTCTTCGGAAGATGCCCATTTTAGGCCAGGAAGTAGTAAAGATTTGAACACCACCTCTTCCATGCAAGCGGACCACCCATTCGTAGCTTGTTGTACCAAGTCATCCCCAAAACGTAGAAGTTGCACCAACTTGGGAGGATGTCCCTCGATGAGCTCGCCCTCAGCAATCATGTAACAGCTCGAGTATTTCACAGTTCAGCTACTTTGTATGCACGATGTCGCTTAAAAAAATTTAGTGGCACTACAGTCCACCAACGACCAAGGCTTAGCTTCTTCAGATATTACTCTTGTTGCGACTAGATGTTGTTTTGCCTACACTGAGAAGTCCTTCATTGACAGTGCGTTGTAAGCAATTCGAAAGACGTAAAAAAATTCGAATCTAACCTGCTTACTAAATACGACGTCACTTAGGCTGTCACATAGGACATTTGCTAAATTTTTAATGAATGTGAATCTGTGCTTCTTAGATCGGCGGTAAATATTTCACCTCTATTGAGGAGTTTTTCTGCCTTGAAACCAACTTATAATTGTTAAATACCAATTGGCCAGTGACTAAGTTGGCAATGGCTAAAGTAGACACAATTACCTACCCAACTAACGAGTTTCCAGCAACAGCTATTGTATCGAAATCTCCTCCCGAAATATATGATTCTATCGAAAGGCTTTGCGTAAATGTCCAACACTCGCATTAAAGCTGGCACTGATAACATATTAAAAAAAGGCATGAGGTAACCCACCATAGACCTGAACACTTCTGCGCCTAATTGCATATAAAAATATGCTTTCATAGCCAAGATAGAATCAAATTCCAGCAGACTGCAGTCACCTCTTCAAAGGGACAACGTCTTTTTATTCAATTTGCTCCCTTTGCAGTTTTTTTCGCTCTCGGGAAACTGTGAAATAAAAGGACGTTAATAGATTTATCGCGCTTTTTCCATCTCAAGCGCACTAAACTGAGTTTCAGTTTTTTTTTTTATAGCTACTACCCTTGTTAGGGCGCATATTGTGTGCACACACATCGTCGCTAAACTCATAAGCAGAATGCTGTGGATTTGCTTGGGAATGTACGCCTCTGAATAGAGCGTTGAAAAATGTACAAAACACAACTACCCGTGTCACTCGCCGCCGCCGCCGCTGTCGCGGGGTAGTAAAGTTTGCTACTCCATGGCATCGGCCGACCCCGGAGTCTAATCGCTAGAGTTGCTCCTTAAATGCTGCTCGGAAAGGCGAAATGTGTCGTGTAGAGCAGCGAAACACAGGGATAGCGCTTAAGAGGTCGTGGTTTCTGTGGTAATGGGTTATGCGCCGTTGAAAAGTTTCGCTTTTTGAATGGGTCACAGCGTTACAGTGTAACATAGCAGAAGGCCGTGTATGGAACCGTACAAAAGGTTGTAAAAGTTTTATCATGCGAAAATGCTTTGCGAGAACATTTGAGCTAATTAGCGAAAAAGTGGCATTGAGACAGGAGCCTGACGTTCTGTAAATAATAGGATTAAATTTCTGAAATGTGAAAAGCGTTCATTCAATTTTACGCAGTGCATACAGGGCTCGTGTGTGTAGAACTGTAGATGAAACGGCTTGGCTTTTCTAAAGCCTTAAACGGACTATAAGAAGCAATACCGAAATTAATCCGAACAATGAAAACCCAATATGTTTGTGCACAAGCACAGAATTTCTTTTATGGAATGTGAAAGCGGTTAAGAATGCTTTGTTGTGGAAACTATGGTATGGTCCATTGCTTAACGATGGTGTGATTGTATAACGTTATTGCTGTCCTTTGTTGTCAACTGGTGGAAATAAAAACATCTTCCGACTCAAACTCTTCCTGTTATCCTTGAAAATTTCATCAAAATATAATGGCTTCCTAAGTGCACAACAATAGCGGCACCTTCTCTTTTTCGATTGTCCGCAAATGAATTTCCGCTTTTTGAGTTTAATTTGAAAGCGTTTTTGATGACCGATTGATGCTTTCTTTGCCGCTGTAAAAAGACAGTCCTCATCCAAATTTATCAGAATCATCCTAACAAAATCCACATAGCCGAGGGAGGTCACTCAATCATCACCTTCTATCTCTCTCAATAAATTTTCGGGAAAAAATATCCTTGCTCTTCAAGTCGGCCTTCTCCGTCATCAATTTCCTCCTACAATCACCTCCTACTTGGCTGCATTCTAATGCGTACTACCCACCGTCTTGGGAAAAAATTGAGTCGACGCCGACAATGAAGTTGATTGCAGTGAAAGACAAAGAATGCTGTCAATGAGTTAATCTTCTGGCCAAATGAGGAATCTCCAAGGAGCTCTGTCTAATTCCTCAACTCCTTATCGAAATTGACACGCCTGCTGGAGACCCTATTTCACATATCCGCACATGGAAATATTATCGTGCCAGTGGAGAGCGGTCGCTCGAGAAACAGCACCAAGAACAGCACTAGGAGCAGAACGAACTGAAGCAGTTAATTGCAGCTATGAGGAACCGATTAAACTCCAAGTCCGACGATGATGATAATGATGATGATGATGGTGTAAGGCTGCTCTGAGTCGTGCATATAGCCAAAGGCCGACACAACAGCAATTGTATTCTGAACACGCTCCCGTCCGTCGTCACAGCACACAGCATCCTTGCAAAGGAAAATTAAAATGAAACGATAACAAGCAGAAACCATTCCCAATGTGCCCGGCTCTCCAAGAAATCCATTCGATTCTGGGGCTTTTGGGTGTGCATGGAAACGAAAGGGAGGCGAGCACCAAAACCCGTCAGCCAGCCAGAGCAGAGGTCATGGGTCGAGAAGGAGCACATTCGACGTAGCAGATAATGTTATGCCTCTGCAAATGACCAGGAGTGCACATTCGTCAATTTGAAATCTCAATTGATAATCTCAATAGTAATTTTGCATTGCCATTGACACGGAAGTCAAGATGGCACCGAGTTGATTTGAAATCTTCTGCTCCTGCTGGTGCATACAAACGTGGCGAACAGTTTGTTGCAATGCTCCGTTTGACTTTAATGATTGGTAATTCGTTGGCTCAAAACAATAATCACGAGCAAAGGTATATGCCTACTTTCAAAGAAACCTGTTGTGCCATCCACATCCCTGGGATCTCGAATAATAACCGATTTAACACCTCAAAGGCCACATTCAAGACTCCATTATTCACTTAAAATACATTTCATTACAGACCACAATGGACGTCCGTTCCCGGGGCGTTTGAACGTCAGGAAGTAATGTTTGCAGGACGATGAAAGTAACAAGCGATTGCAAGAGGGAATTACAAATGTAATTCTGTTCTTTCAGACGCAAAGAAAAAAACTGAGAAATTCACAAAGAAACCCCGCAATGTAAGAGCTTTCTTGCGGCAATGCTTGAAATTACATTTATTTCGTGCGTCAAAGGGACGTTTACATTTCATTGACTTTAGTGAAAGATGTTTCAATGTGGCCGACATTTGAATGACGTTAATCGCAGCGCGGAAAAAAGAATTAGGAATGAAAAACATGTCAGACTATTTATTGCATTTTATCTTCAAGTCTTCCTCTATCCTTCAACTTATTTCACTTCATTTGCTTAAAGGTATGTTGTGGCAATCATAGTGGTAATGGTAATTGAGAGAACAGGATTTGGGGAGATTCGGTAACTTTGGCATGCACGCAGTCCTCTTACGAAATTCGAGATACAACACCAAATAAGAATAATAATAATAAATAAAATATGTACACATGCATATGGATTGAATATGAGAATATCGAACTCAAGTGATCATGGTCAATGGCCAACCGACCTAAAACAGGTTATGTTGTGTTTTTGGTCGGAACTGTAATTTTGTTCTTTTACTTGGCACCACTCCGCCGTTTTCAGAATGCAATCAAGAAAGAATGAGAAGAGTCCGTCAACAGAAAGGCAGTTGCATTCCACCATGCTGGGCCACACAAGTCTTTGATGACCGGCAATAAAATGGCGGACTTTGGTTGGCAACTTTTGATAATTCCACCGGACTCTGATTGCCATTTCTTTCGGTCTCTACAAAACTCTTTTTCTTACCGAGCGAAGAGTCGAAAATGAAATGAAAATCATTTAGCATGGACAAACCTCAAAAGTTGGTTTGGGGTTGTAACTCACGGTGTGGTTAGATAATACTCGGCATCAGTGCTTGAATCGTTTTCGGGTTGTTAACAGAATATCGATTCGTCGCGCATACTCACAAAAAAGTCTAATAGAGTCAAATCGCACCTCTGAAGTAGTCAATTGACATCACCAAGATCAACGCTTTTCAATATTTCCCAAAGTTGTTCATACGGAATGCGACTCACTTCATTCGATTCTGACTTTATGTTAAAATTTCGTGCAAGAAACAGCAGCTAGTCTTAAAACCACTAAAGGACCCACCCTGTATGTATAATAATAACCCTGTATGTAAATAAATACTCTTTGAAAGGTATTTTAAGATTTTTTTCTCTGTACATTAATATTTACTATATGTCAGGCATGCCGGTAACTACGTCATACCGTTGGCAGTATAAAAATGACTGATTTTGTATCAAAGAAAAAATCGTTTCCTAAAAGCGGTGATATATCTTTTAATTCGAAGAAAACATTTTTAAAGATGCGGCTCAGACAAAAACCCCTAAAGGACCGTCATTTCAATGTAGATGACTGCCACCCAAAGAAAAGAAACCCATAGGGGCTTTCCTGTCATTCTTCGATGTCCTTCCCCTCTAAAGAGAAGCTACAATGATTTTAGTTAGACTAGTCCGACGTTATTTATTGTGAACTGTTGAAACCCAAGCATAAAAAACCGATTCCTTTGAAGAAGAAATTGTGGATTGCTCATTGGCTCACCGGCCAAACCCATTTTAACAAATTACCTGGAGTCTAGAAAGTGCCTTAAAATTGTAATCACTGGCATTACCGTAGTTATGATTTTCCAAGCAACGTGATTTTAGACAGTGATGTCGGCTTTCTAAGAAGGCAATGGAACTTCTACAATCGAGGTAGAATTGGAAAAAAAAGAACGCCTACAATTATGCAATGCTTACTTTCATGATATGTGAAGACATGTTGACAGTTAACACGCTGAAAAAGCAAGTAGATGGATGCATAATCGGATGTTACTATTCCAATCAGCGTTATGTCGATTAATCCTTTTCGTTCCGGGTCAATTCTTTTCTCTGGCCTTTCTAGGCGCTTTTTCTTCTGGGCCTGCAGTCGATCGCTTATAAAATAATCCGGAACAGTTGCATCTGTTGAAGTTGCGGGAGCAGCTTGATGCACTTCTTTTCCTCAAACACTCGTCTCTAAAGTTAAATGATTCCTTGTATATTCAACAGTCTCAAAGCTCTTTGATTACTGCAGTTGGACAAAATGGTTGAGACGAGACCTTAATTTCGTCGCGTTTCGGTAGTTTTTTGTGTCTGTTATGTTTAGGAGAAAATTTCATGTCGCTCATTTTCTTACGGTTTTGGCAAAAGGATTCCTATCCATTTCTTAACACCGATCGCAGACAACTAGCGGTCATTTTATTTTATAAATTAGGTCATTTGACTCTTTGTCATGCTGGCATCCTCGTTACTCCGGAATTTATTGAAAACTTATACCCTTAAAAATAGTTGCAAACCAGATAAAGTATCTCCTGAAGGACACCGAAAATTTCACTTCCAACCTCACCTTAACAAGAGTACGCTTCCCGCATGCCTTCCATCTCCAATATCCTTAATTTATCACACCTAACGAGAGGAAGACATATTTATTCTATTGAAATGTAACCTACACAAATACGAATAATATATTTTAAGAACTAACAACAGTCTAGACACAATTCCTGATCATATTACCCGGCCCAGAGAGTAGGGCGCCAAGAAGAAGATGTATTCTTGTTACATGTTACAATAAATGTTGTCGATGCTGTGACATCCTCATACGCCTCCGTATTCATTCAGCCTCAAGGTAACTCCCACCCACAATGGCCTCACGTGCCTCAAATTGCCAAATGATACAGAAGGCAGGGGACTGTCTCCTGGCCCGTCTTGAGAGACTCTGGTCTATTCATATTTCCCTGACTGCATTCTACCCTATTCTGTCCTAACAGAGAGCTGTCACAACGATGTCTAGATGATTTTGTATGATAATGCACCACAGGAAGGCAATGTCAGCTTGGGGACAAATTTTCCATCATCTTCTGTGTGAAAGCAAATGGTCGGTGGGGGATGTGGTTGATGGATATTAATAACATCCGTGTATCCCGAAAACACAATACGAATCAATGTAGATCGATTTTTGCCTCTGTAGCAACGGAATAATGACAATGTCCTTCTCCTTCGCGTTGATTGTTGTTCTGCGAAAAGAACCAGGCTGCTCCTTCAAAGGAGAAATTTGATTTGCTTGTGAACGCTGTGTGACCCCAGAGGGTCTTGAAACTTAAAAGATGTGTCAAACAAGGCGACACATTACGCCGTGATGTCAAAGAGCGCTTTTGATGGCATGCATGCGGGAAATGAAATATTTTATTTTTTTTTTCCTTTGCTGCTTGCATAATAATGAAATATCATTTACCTCCGCACGGCAGAGGAAGAGACTCCCATACCCGTCTCAGAAATAGCATGTCCTTCTATTCGACTCTTTGTTCTTCACATTCTCGTGGTCAGCTGAAATGGAACTTTCTCCTTTGAAATTCGTTTATTAATGGAAATTGTTTTTCGGCACAGCGCTGTCCAGTTAATAACCTCAGGCTATGCGGAGCTGTGTTCGTAATCAGGTTCCAAATTTTTTTTTTGTACCGAAATAGGAGTGAAATGAAAGCGAACAGCAACTGCCTACAGCTAACAGGAATTTATTGAAATAAAATAAATTATTTGCTAAAAAATGTATGTCCTGAACTAAATTTTCATATATTTTTTATAGGAGCACCTAAATTAATGTTTCACTTTTGGCCTTCAATTTCTGAACACATTAAAAAAGGCTCTAATGCAGCCTTTTAATAACAAAATCCTCTACATTGCAACCAACAACCAGCACAGAATTGCAAACGATAATCTGAATCTGCATAGAAAAACTCTTAAAATATGCGAGAATTCATTTCAAAGGACACTCTAATAGCCAACCTGTCCAATGTAAAGAAACGACAGATGCACTCCTCCCCATGTAAGCTATCGCATTTCCTCTCACTCGACTCAGTCGATAACTCCATCATCGTTGACGTTCTATTCCGAGAGGTGTCCTAGAACGATTTTTCATGAGCATACGATTGCCTGGGAAAAGATTCACATGAATCAAAACGCCGCCGTTGTAAGTCAATAGGGGTGGGCTTCCTATTCAAATCCTAGGTGAATATGCTATGCCTTCGCTTTCTTTTCATTGCCTTCGCCGCCGTTGGCATGTGTTGCACATCGATGCTGGTCGCTGGTAGACTGCGCATTCTTTCTCTCCATATGTCCGTAGTTTCTGGTTGAATAGATGATTCGTCCTTCGACAGTTTTCCACATGTGCTTTAGCTCCAATCTTTCACCTTGCGATAGGAAGAGAGTCTCTGTGTGGAATATTTGATTTTATCTCAGTCAATCATCGATGAAAGTAAAGTTTCCCTAGGCGTCCTAACGAAATCAATTTACTGTGAGAATATTTTCCCATACCTTATACTGTAGGTAGTCTTTTTTCGATTTATTTTACGCTGCTGGCAGGATTTTAAAATTAACTTAGTCTGCTGATAGGGTTTAACAGACTATGTAACATCTAAAGTTGAATTTACTGCTTCTTACTTAATTTGATTCTCTTTTGCGAGACATCCACGCAAAGGGACACGCGTAGGCAAGAATGCTGCATTTACCCATATGATTCAACTTTAATTCAAGATTCAGAGAGAACACTCGTAGGAAATTGAAATAGAGAATTTTGCTGGAAAGGTGTATCATTTGTATTGTAATCTGTCAGCCATTTTTTCCACGCCTTATGCAATTAAGCTGTTAAAGTTTTGAAGAGTATAAATAAACAAATTGGCCAAAGTTGTGTCTCTTGCTGTGAAATCTAGCCTGGGACCTTCGGCGTGCAAGTCCGTCAAAAATCGTGCGACCTTCTTTTTCGCGTTTTGTTGTACTCTGCAACTGTCTAAAAATTATGCCTTTTCCAAATAATATAATTCAAATAATAATATTCAAATATTTGGTCTTGATCACGAACAAACAAATATTATATGTACCCAGCCAACCGTATTCGTGGCTGCAACATACCGCCGACTGACATAAGGTCCACTGTCACAGCATCCATAATAATAATAATTAAGTGGCACTACAGCTCACAATGAACCAGGGCCTAGCTTCTACAACAACTACGTGCTACTGCTCTCTCACGAGTAGAAGGGACCTACAGTTTTTTGCCGACTCCAAACGGCGTGATTTGAGAAGCTTCTCATAGATAATTGATGCTCTTTGAATGTTGTCAGCAACTCGAAAGAGGTGGTGCCGTGAAAAAATGCGAGGTGTCCCGTCCGGGAATCGAGCCTAGACTTTCTGCGTGGCAGTCGACGCACTTACCACCACGCCACGGCGACCACTCGCAGCACCCAAGCCACCATAGTAATGTTGTTACAATGGTGTCATAATTATGTTTTCTTGCTGATAGCTTTTTTGTATTTTCCTAAAATAAGTCCAATCCACAGTTCTACACAAAAGTTGCGAAAATTAAATTTTTTTATTCAAACTTTTTACTGACTCGATGAACTGCGCGTTGACTTGTAATTCCGCGCTGGATAAATATCATAAATAATGAAAACTTTTTGGATCGGATAAAACTACTTCCGCCGAAGGCAATAAATTTCTCAGTCATCCCGAAACAAGTGCACAAACTCCAAAGCACAACGTGTGGGTCTGTTCATTTTCCCTCTACTTTCACACACATATCGTTCTACAAACCCATAGGAAGAAGAACGAACACATGTAATATTTATTTCGAAAGTAATTAATCAGAATTTTTTTAATTTACAACTTCCACCCATCCATACACAACCTTAAGGCACACCGTTCTCAGTTTTCATCCCTGCACAGACTTACTTTCTACAACGCCAACAAAAGGTTAAAACAGTCGAGAGGAAATAATGAAAGAACTGTCACAAAATGCCGTCATGGGCACCTCAAATGCTTATTTACACCGGGCACACACTGTCTCCAAGGTGTCCTTACCGGAGTGCGCCCTATGCTCCACCGACAGGCAAAGTAGTGTCAGAGAATCGAAAATACAATTAGAGGTCATTTACAATCAAATGCATTCGAGGTACCTGTCAAAAGCTCCTCTTAAGTGATTTAAAATGGGCCGTTGGGGAGACATTTGCCCCGCCCCCAGAGTTCCATTCGACAGACGTAAGCACCTCAGTCGAGTCAGTCGGCATGTCTGCCTATGTCCCTTTTCACTGCAGCACCTTGTTCAGGCTCCATCAATTTTAAGGTGCAAGGGGAGGACAACAACACCTCCTGGTGTTACTTGTTGAAATCACGATGTTGCGGGTCCCCACTGAAGTTGTTGGTGTTCTGTTCTGCACAGGAATAACATGTGACTTACTTCAACATTATTAGGTGTTGGTCTTCCATTTCCGTTTTCGTTGAACTCAAGTCGGTGCAGAGGAGATGATATCGCATTGCTGAAAATACGTCTGTGTGTTTAGTATGCATTGGACAGAGCTGAGGCCAAATTGATACCCAATCTCAGACCAAAGTGCAACGAATGGAAAGTGTTACATGCCTTTGGGTGTTGGTGTCAGTGCATGGTGTCCTGAGCGGTGATGAATGCATTACAGGAATTCCTCTGTCTGAGTGCAATTTCATCCTGAGCGATGCACTTGTCTTTGGCAGGGGGCAACGCAATATGTAAATTCGATGCGATTCTAATTAAAACGGAACGACGTTCTGATGGGTTTCGATATCAAAGCGGACTGCATCTATTCATCGTTGAAGTAATTCGCTTTCGAGGATGGATTTTTGTCATTAGGATCCATTTTCACGTGGGAATGATTTCTGTGAAAGCGCCTTGGTTTTCCAATTGAAGAGAACCTACCCGAGGATGCAAGGAACAACATCTGCATCTGCACCAGGGTGTTGTCAACCGTTCTTATTTAGAACCTTAAAAAAAGACATAATCTCAAGTGATTCAATCTTCTACCTTTCTATTATCGAGATTAAAATACATGGGTAGTTTTTTTGTTGGCGCAGAATCTAGAATCAATGACACAACGAAAGATGCAGCCTAATCAATCTTCTCCACCAGATACATGCATTGATAGCGTGCAGTTGCGAGCTTTCTGGCACTGTCAAGCAGCATCATCGTCTCATGGTGCAAACGCAAATGTTGAAACTACTTAATCCTTGTCCTGCCACAAGGAATACGTTTTCATGCAAATCAAATGACACTGATCATTACAGGTCGTTTTCATGTGAAACCGGTTCGAATCAAGAAATGCCACATCCTTTCACTCTGTCCCGGTAAAGGAAATCGCTCAATTGATGTCCTTTTCCAGGCTCGATTAAGTTCTGGAGCCCACTTCTGTGTTTCTACCGTGTTTCTTCGCCCCGGCATTTAACTGCGCTCGTGTGGAACACCTCAAGCACCCCTTCAAGTGTGTGTACATTAAAAGACGATTTGGCTGCCACGAAGGTGTTGAAAGTGGGAGGGGGGGAGGGACAAAATAAAACCGATGTCAATTCGTGCAATGAAAACTTTTCGATGTGGAAATCGGAAAATAAGAAACACGGTAAAAGTTTTTAAGGACTCATCTAGTCAACACTTGGTGTGGCTTGCACACATGTTTGCACTTTAGCGTTGATTCCCGATTTCTGATCCTTATGTGCCCGCACTCCTTGTTGACCTCTGGTGGTGGTGAACTGATATACACCGTCTTAGAGTTGCTGCCACCGTCACAGTGCAACTTTTCATCACTTACATGTGAACTTATTTCGTGAAGTCTTCACGGAAAGGTTTTTTCTCAACTGTATTCATCTACGATTGCCTGAAACATGTACCTAAGGACGTCCTGTACGAGTATACAAAGGATGGAGAAAATGCGATGTTTCGCTCTAAAAAAACTGAAGAAAAAAATGTATAGCTAGGTGCCGAGAACGTAACGCAAACTGTGTCTGGCTTTATTGGAGGAATGAAAAGAGGTGAAAGAAATTTCCTTGTTGGCGGTGATGGCAGTCCTTCTTGCCGAAGTAAGGAAGCAAAGAAAGTTGTAAAGAAATTGAATTAGGTTCGGATGTAGGTAACGATTTGCTTGGTAACCAAACAACCTTTGCCTTAGTGAGTGCATTCCTGTTTCATGCTTGAGAATGGTTTACACGGATATTCAACAACTAATGCAATAGTCTACCATTATAGAGTGAAGGTACTTTTATTCCTCATTATTCTCGTTTTCTTTTAAATCAGTAATTGAAGCTGAGTGGAAAACAAGGAACACATGATGAAGTTGTTTACTTCAATTATTCTATTATAATTGTTTTTGTGGTCTATTGCGAATGATATAGGGCTTTTGAGGACATATAAGATGTTCATATGAAAACAATACAAAAATATGCTGTTACACATGACTTATTAGAGGACAGTGTCTTCCCTCTCCTTAGGAAACTAAGCGCGGACTGCAATACAATCAAGGAATAAAATCAGGCCGAAATTGCTTTAGACAGGAGCTCAATAATTCAAAGGATAGAATTTCGAAATTCCAAAATTCAAAAAATAATTCAACCCACACGTACTCGAAAACCTATAACGACCACAAGAACGGATGTTATAATAATTTTAATATTCTACATATTACGGGTTTGCATCTGATTACTTAGTGAATTAAAAAACTTTGGACATAATGAGAATTTGAATACAACTTAAAGTTTTGGGTTTTCAGATTTTGTTTTTCTCTAAATTCAGCTGTCTTGTGTATCTCACTTATTCGCTTCTTATCATCACATTTGCCAACTTCGTTTGAAGTAACGTGACTCATTTTGACTTGGCCTTCTGACTGTAACTGACCCACAGCTCGTTTATGAAATCTAGTTTATTCTTAAGGAAACCATAGAGTTGTCTATTTTTGTTGACTCACGACCGATACTTGATGGCAGAAATGTTTTAATTTTTTTATCAACACGTTGTAGCACCTCCACACGACCTTCCAGCAGCGAGAAATGTCTAGATTCAAGTTCTGAACTCTCAAGATCATTTGTCTCTCAAAACACTACTGTTCTAAAGTATGCAACGGATGATGTAAGTGGATCTAGAAATGAAATCATTAAAAATCACTTCCGTAAAACTAAAATTTGTGTGAATGGAACCATTGATGGACCTAAGACCATTTGATATGATGAAGGCTACCAGACAAGGGTGCTAAGGGAATCTGAGTGGTAGTCAGTCCTGCTATGGTTAGGAGCCTCTAAAACATGTTTCAGAACGACCGTGCGGTAGGCCCCCCCGTGGAAGTGTCGTGGTAGCTCTTTAATATCCAATATCGCGGACAGAGCTGAGTGAAGCGTACCGTGCTGACTAATCTGATACAGCTTGTTTGCTCTTCTCAGTATGGAGTTACATTGTAACCACATGCTTTGATCCATAGACGGCAGAGGTATTAAAAAGACCTCGCTTCCCCCGTGCCTCAAACATGATCTCATTTCGATTTTGGGTCGTTGAAGCGTCTTGTCTTAAGGTACTTCCGAGTCTCAGAAAAATGAACCCCGTGATACTCGTATATGGCAATAAATGATGACCATAAGTAATCGCGCAAAATCAAATATCACATGACTGGTTTCGAAAATTAGTCTGAATTGTTTTAAATTCACCATGATATAAGTTTGATTCTACTTCATCTTCCCGCAGTGTTCATGCGATAGATCTCTTTAAACTATAAGACACAAGATTGCACTAATTGCCTTTTTGATCATATTCGTTTTGGATAACGTTTTAAGCTTAAACGTGTAATTTTTAATTAGATTTGAATCATGAAAGTGGAATGTGCAGGAGAAATAAAACAATACTTTCAGTACGTGCTTTGAATTTCCTTTTCATCGCGGCTCAAATAACCCGAAATATTTGCAATGCATACAAAAATGTATTATATACGTCACTACAGCACGGAAATGAATTGGTTTTGATGTTTAGGACTTCCTTTACAGCCAAAGACCTTCTGAATTCAATGTACATATTGTAGGTCGCCTGAAGTCACAAAGAGGTCCTCGAAAATGAAGCCACTGTCAACAAGAAGGTCTACATAGGTCTTGACTAACACTTGTTCAAGAGGTGAAGGGAGACCAAACGCAGCAAGAGCCGCATTAATTAATTAGATAATCAAAATTTAAGAACAGCAAGCCCCCACACCGAGTATTCAAAACAAAATATATTCAGGAAAATATTGACATTGGTTTTTGGAATGCTGGAAAATCGTAACCGGCCCAAACTGAGGAGGAAGCCAAATCTTTGACATTTTTTATTTTCAAAATTTCTTGAATAAATATGGGATAGTGCACCACGAAAAATATTTTCCACTACCTGGTGATGAAAATCGCAAGCAAAAGTATGATTTAACTCACACAAGCTGTCTTAGAATTACTCATTGTTTAGAGTTGTGAGTTCAGCCATCCAAGACTAAATGTCGAGAGAGATGAGTTTCCCCGACACAGGCCTATACGCCTTTTCTGATCTCAAAGGCGAAGCACATTTCGTTAAGTAAATTTCCCACAGACATAAATTAAACCAAATTTTACAACTTGCCCATCAACCCATTCACTCATCATATTGTGTAAATAGCAACAAATGACACTAAATTTGAAAAGTGAAGCACTTCATTAGGCACACCCAATGGTATTCATTCGACTGCCCAAATGTATGCAACACAAGCTGAGGAATACTTTTCAATGCTGCAGTTCACAGCTGTAGTTCACTTATGCAAGTGCAACAGTCGCCAGGTAATAATCCGTAATTACTATTGACCGCAATATTCCTCAGTATGAGCATTAGTCCGTGCGTGCATATTTATGTTTTCACAGGGCAGGTCTTAGTGACGAAAAGCTGAGAACATTCTCAGACAGTTGGCATTGAAACTATTGACTATCCGGGTGGCAGTGCTATAATAACCCTTTTACCCACATACTGACCGGAGGGTGGCATGCAAATGAGAGTACGAGTAAACCCATACATTACTCGTTACCATCCCCAAGAGTTCGGCTATTTTTCGCATGGAATATTTACGTGGAGCACTGTTTGAGTTACTTTTTCGGGAAGCTTTTCACACTTTTACTCAAGTAAACGAAAAAGAAAGCTTATGTCTTAAGTTCTGCAAATATCATATATATGTGTTAAGCATTTACCATATTCGCAAAGCGACGTACAAGTACGCGTCAAAGTTAATTTGAATTTTTATGAATTTGAATAAAGGGAAAGTACATTTGTTCACGGTAAATCATTTTGTGACTAAAAGTAGTAGATTCATTTGAGGCGCTGTACGAAGCTTAAATCACATATTCCGATCGTTTCAGGGATCTAGGAACTTCAAATTTCCATTTCTTACTGCTACAAGGAAAGACTGATAGTTGTTTTTTCCCTCAACTTTGGAGAATATGAATGGAGCTAAGGGCTAACTTCTGCCAGCGACTCATTTACACTTTTTTGACTCGAATCCGTCGTCAATCATAGCGTGGATACGTTACGATACATACACGCGTTGTTTCAGTTTGAATACGTTAAGATTGTTTAAATTTGAATGCCCAATGATAAATCTCACATTCATCGTCCCGAGCATGTTAATTTCAACGATACGACTGTAGCGTCAGTCCCTTCTAATGACAGGTCCTACGACCTACAAAGCACCTAACCTGGGTTTATTGTTTAATTCGAAATATTTCCGTCCCTTTTTGATACTTTAAGAGATGTGACTTCCAATGCAGATTCCTGCGTCATTGCAGAGTCAACTTCATCCTTTGGGCCGCTTTCGCACATTGACTACGGCAAAATTTGATAAGGAAGCATCTTGGTCTCTCTGACAACTCGTTTGTGTGTTGATAGACCATTTGTAAGATGTGAGAATTGTAAAATTGTGTGACTTTAGCAGAAGTGTGCTTCGAAGATTTTTTTTTACAACGCACGTTCAACGCATGGACCTGTATTGGGCATGAAAGTGTAGAATAAGCGTCTCCAGCGAGTCATAATCAATCACAAAACTGATATTATATGAAAATACACGACATCCCAGATTTTTATGAAATGCTCCAATTATGCTGGGGTTAAACGTGCCCTTAGTAACTTACGAAAAGCCCAGTTTAAGGTTCTCTTTGAAATCGCACAGTGCTACAGACCGTGTACACGAACCGGCTAAAAAGCATGGCATGGTAAAATATCAGTGATCATGATACAGATTCATATTCATACTGTATCTGCACCGCAACAGATACACGCTTATATCGACAGCGGCAACACCGACCCTCGCACAACCATGTGTTCGCAAAGTTTTGACGGCCACAATGAGTAAGATGCCGATTTCGAGTGGCAAGAAAAACCTCAATGAGCAGCTCATCACTCTGTCTCTATCTCTCATCTCTCCCACTCGCCCTAACCAGCTCAATCGCCACCAACTTGACCTATTGTCTATTCGCTTGCACAACTGCTCGTTTTCCACTCAATTTTTCGCGTACACACTCAGTTCACTCAAAAGTCGAATTGCTTGCAAAAAACATTCCTTAGGCTTTGGGAGCGTAAATAACAAAAAAAAAAGCTAAGTGGTTGTGTGTTTTGTGTGTGATGACAGAGTTTTTTGCACAAGGTGAGTTTGCATTTAATTAAAATCCCTAACAATTATCGAATGGAAATCCGCAGTAATTCGCTAGTCGAACGAAAGGCACAATTAAGCACCGCGGCTGGTCGCAGGAGCTGCAGCAATCAAAAGCAAAATCAGAATTGTGTCAGAATGTAATTTTGTTCTCTTATGTCAAATTGTTTTGGGAATCTTGTTGTATTCTTTTGCTGAAGATTTTGAGTATAATTAGGTCTGTGGGAGGATGCTGTGTTGTGTGCGTGTGTGAGGCTACATTGACCGGTTAATCGAGATTTTCGCTGCAGTTTCCTATCTGTGCATTATGGTGGATGCAGGCTGGGAATAGGAACTTGCAACGGTTACTAATTCACGAGTGACAAGTGCACACAAACACACGGCACTGACAAGTTCGCATAAGTTCGTTAGTACTCGTATTTAGGAGTACGCACGTATTTACGATTTTCTGTATGCATATACATCCATTAGTAGCAGTGGGTGTCAAAAAAAAGTAATTCAGTTCAGAGGGATGATATCAGCGAAAGAATAATTTTTTTGTATTTCAAATGCTTGGAAAGCGTGAAAGTAATTAGAGGGAAAATTATATGGACACATGCGGTTTATGTGTTTTGCACACACTCAGCATTGAAATATATTTTAAGTTACGTAGGTACTCACTTACCAACCCCTCCAAGCGTACAGAGGGGCTTGCAACCCCGTTTTTTTTTTTTGGCCCAGCACGCAATTCGACACGTGCAGGGTGTATCGTGATCAAATAGACAAGTGCAACAAGTGTCTGCAGCCCAAAACGCTTTTCTGTGCAGCGACTTCTTTTTACTTGAAAGTTGAGAGAATTTTTGAGTGCATTTCACTTGAGATGAAAATGCACAGAGGATGCACATTGGTACAGAGTGCGAGTTGCAACGCACGCGATGTGACACACTCGTGCTAGTATGGTGTGAAGTGTAGTGGTTTTGGTACCATATCTGGGCAAATGAAATAGGTGCAGTAACCCCAGGTCTCGAGCGCATTAACTTCAATTAGGATAATTACTTACAATATTGCCAGAGAAATGTCACCTATTCACACAAATTTCAAAATTTTACATTTTCCCTTATAATTAGACAATTAATCCGAACTCCTTGTGTAAAGAGAGTAAGTTGTACTTTACAGTTTTAGGTAGTTTTTTGTCTCAACGTGACGTTATCTTCTTAGTTATATTTTTAAACATTTTTAATGCAAAAGATGCGAACATATTTTTTTTAATAAAAAAATAACATTTTGTTTGGGCCTAAGCGCTTAATTTTCCGAAGAAATTATGCACAACTCACCAGTGATGCAATTCCTTTAGATCATATTCTCCAAATTAGACTCTAAAATGTTCCATTTTCCTCTCCTTGTCCCATGCACTGCCGTTTTGGAGTGGTAAATTAATGAATACCTGCTACCATAGTGGAACAGCTAGGTTGGGTGACTTTGAAAAACTAATTAATAGAAACGTTAAACTCTCAGGATCTCATGTGCTGATTTTAATTTTACTTCTATTTGGGATTTAAGTTTGATATGCTCATTTTTCTGTGTTTTTGCTGTAACTGCGAGCTCTAACTTTTCGTTGAGAGTTTTCAAGGGTTATGAAGGAAGTACCGTCAAATGATGGAAAGCCGCATCACCCTTATATACCTGTTTTTATATGGACGAAACGAATAACAGGACAAGACCAACTTACTGTCGCGCATAAGAGGTTTCGTTTTTAATTTGATACAAACAATCAAAATACAATGTTTACTAAGTTTCGAATTACTGAATATTGTATATAAGGGCAATATGTTAAAATTCCCATGCAACACACAAGTAAAAACACATAAAACTTACATACATATCAGACTCTTCGAATCTGTTCCATAAAGCACACATACATATTCCTTTCCCACCGTAATGCTTTTTCCCTCTTTACCGGTAATTCAAAATATTGTGAAAAAAATCTACTTCATTTGAAAATGTCCATTGTTTGACATATCAAATGCTGGAGTACGATGCAATTTACAATTTGTCCCAACTTCACGTAAACGAAAGCCACCTCCCATCATGTCCCAAAATCAAATTTTCACAAACAGACAATGAGGGGTATGTCAAAGGACTCTATTTTCAAAAGTGCATAAAAATCGATTCATAAGCTAAGTAGAAATGAAAAGTCCTATGAAACATGTCAAATTGGTCAAAGAGCCACGTACGGAGATCAGAACTCACATGCTGATTCTTTTGGATCCTCTATCGCTCTTGTTAACATTACCCAAAGAATATTTCCAGTCGACCAATTTTTTTTGACGCTACTAATAGAAAATTTTGAAAAACACGATGACGCAGCTGTAGACTTTGTTGAAGTGTGTGTGAAATAAAGTAACCTGTGAGAGTTGAGACCATCAGAGAAAGACGAATATATCCATCTGCTGTCAGGTGTTCTTCACAAGCTATTACTTTCGCCTTGTTATTAGTAAAAAAAATGTCCCTTAAGAAAGACCGTATCTGTTTTTCTGGTTTTCGTTTGTCATAGACGACAACAATTGACTAGACAATTCAACAAGGACCAAAAATCGCTCGCAGTCACAAAGGCATTCAGAAATAGATACTGTTGACTTAACATATTATTCAATTGGGCACTTGATGAAAGAAAAAAAATTGTTAGATTAAGGTAATAAGCAATATAATCTTGGATACCAACTCTTTCAACTTGCTGACAACACTCAAATAGTATCAATTGTCTATGAAAAGCTTTTCAAATCTCGCCGTTCGGATTCGGCAAAAAACTGTAGGTCCTTTCTACTCGTGAGATGGTCCCTTATGGGTTGTAGTGCCACTTAATTATTATTATATTATATAGTGGCACTACAACCGTGTAATTTGTTTTCATCTCTAAGCCATCACGAAATTTTAATTTTTTTCACAAAAAACCTTATCCCACTGCACACCTAAAAATTCACTTAAATACCATCACCATATCATCGTGAAATAATCTTGCCACATTCATACTCTCAATCAAAACTCTCCGGATATGCATCAAGGATTTCGTTAGAGTCTTATGCAACTCGCAGTTTTTGGTCTGATTGAAAACGTGAGTGGAAATCCTTCCCTAAAAGGCGCACGCAACTGTCGTTCACTTATTTTTAATTCGCTAGCAATCTCAATCAGCACCAATCATTTTGCCCTCCTCACTTTTCCTGCAATTTACCCCCCGTGTGTGGGTCTCGAAAGTTCTTCCCCCTGCCCATTAACCACTTCGATATGGAAACAATAACAGGAATCAGCGTTGTCCACACGCAGATTAACATCAGCATCACAGAACTTGTTCTCGGACAGGTACTCCTGTGCTCCATTATTCCTCATGTCAGATTGCTGATGCTCTTGACAATATAACTATTACCACCATAACCGTAACCATTAGATTCATGCAATTGTAACTTGCTTCAACTGAGTCGAACGGGAGCACGGCCATTGTTCGAGGCTGCGGGGAAATTACTCACACATGTCAGGAAAAGCAAAACAGCGCGGAATTCTCAATTCGTCAAGGAAGCAGAAAACACCAAGTCGCCCGCTGAGGAAATCCTCTCGCTGTGGAGTCCAGCAGGAAATTCATTTCTTAATCAAATTGGCGTTTCGATGTGGCGAGGCCAGCACCACCACCCAGTCGAATTCAGAATTATAAACAATCAAGTTGAATTAAGTCGAAAACCCGTTCATCCCAGCAGCATGCAGCCGGTAGTCGGCGGTCAGTAGAAGGCTCTCCCTAAGAGTGTCCATCCTGGGCCCGAACGAGATCTCACCGTTGGGAACGGTCACCGTGCTATTAAAAATAAATTCAAATTACAAAACTCATTAGATATTAACGGGCCTGAGTCACTTGTGCGCGAATGTGATCATCACCATCAAATTGGCGCACGTACATAGGCCGTCCGTCCGTTTGTCCATTCGACAGATGGTCTTCGCTTGGGTCCGTTCGATGTACAGGCCCAATCGCGCAGCATTACACTGATCCCATCCAACCGGTTGTTTCGGTTGCTGTTACTGTTGATGTTGCCGTTGTGCTTTCTGGCAATTAATGGATTTTCTATTTTCCTATTTTCTTACATATTTTTTCCTGTTCTTGTTTTTTTTTGTTCGCCTCTCCTGTATCGCCATAACTGGGATGTAGCGCACACACACTGAAGGATGCTGCTGCTGCAACGGTGCAGTAAGAACACCGCCGCTGCCAAGTCAACGGCGATGGACAGGAAAACAGTCGGATGATGATAGTATCTCGGCATCTATTCAGAACAAAACATTTAGTCCATAAACATGTGTGCACCACTTATCTGGTTGCTTGGTGGCACATATAGTGTAAGAGCGGCAGCGGTGCACCCAGCAATAGCTGTATCGCCGTGATCGTTCGCTATACAAAAGCCTCAAGTTTCAATTTGGGGAGTCGACGACGTGCAGCGTGTGGCACGGCACATCGCGGCTCGGTGGTGAATGCCACGCGAAGCATCTGCATGCAATGGCAACTGCTCAATGACTTGTTGGTGCATTCTTCGGATTCAGGGCGCTAACGTTTTATGCAGCAACGGATTCACAATTTAGCTTGTTTAGATTAGTTGCTTTTATCGGTGATTTAAATCGCACTACGGTACATGGTGAGGAGTTGCTTGCGCATTTGACGTTTTCTGTTTTCTATTCTTATGTTTGCACGGATATGGGGACTGGTAACATCTTTAAGTGTTTATTGTTATGATGTCAACTTTGAATTGACTTAATTGCTAGATGATGTAGCAGCGTGTTAACTCTTTCAACTTCTGTCGTCGATAGAGAGCTTGAATTTAGTAAGCTTACATTTAAAAACTTTGCGAAGTCCATGTCGAACATTTCAACTTTAGCTTCTTTAATGCATTAACTTGCTGTATTTCCCTGCAAAATTTGTAAAATGGAGGTTAGAAGATAGCGGTTATTTAGAAAAGATTAAGAAAACGAAACTTCACAATTCCCCTATACAATTGTAGAAATTTAGTCTAGATATTTGAAACCTAGGTCTCGGTAAGTGAAACCTCATAAAAAATGCAGGGTAGCCTTACTGCATTTTTAGTTTTAATCATTGGTTATTCTGACACTGACACAAAGCTTTTTCCCGGTCATAATATTGACTGAAAGTCTGTAATCCCTATGCGTTTAAAGAATGTTGGGAAAAATTTAAAACTTCTTTTCAGAGTGAGTGCTGCGATTTTTGAAAATAAGTTTTTTTCCTTAAATAATGCAATAATGCATTCATGATCCCCGTCGTCGCATAGATGGGAATGTGGTGCCCGAGAATGTATATCTCAGTTTACTCATCAGTTTACTATCAATGCGCTCAACAATTCTAATTGATTCAGTAATTAAGGGGGTGACCGTCCGCTTCACTATAACTCCGCAGTTTGGCTCTTAAAGAAGTTTAAATTGGACAACGGGCATTTACGAAAAAGTGACTTTTCTCACGATACGCATTTTAATATCTTCGAAACTGAGGTTGGAAAAATGTTAATTTTGACAACATTTCGGCCAACGATGAGCGTTAGAAAACCATGCTAACAGTTTTTTTTTACTTACATTGAAGATATGAATTTGGACCGCCTCTAGTTAATGCAGGATGGTGTGCCATACCTCTTGCCAAAATCGATCTTTTGCACACCATATTCCTAGATCATGTTATGAGGTATCTTTGAGATGTCAATTGTCAGAGTAATTTGAATCCTTTTGTGGGAACACTCCGTTAACGATTCATTCTCTTAAAACCAATATTATGCAAGCAATCCGAAACCAGTAGCAATGTTCTGAAAGAGATGAGAAAATGCGCTGCTACGAAGCCAACAGAGGAAGATGTTCGTGGGCTTGTTTGAGGACTTTTTTGTGACTTTGAAAAAAGACGAAACTTATGAGGATCGGGCATATGTATTATATATTGCTGGGATCAAGTCAGTTTTCGTTAGCGCGGCAATAGAAACAGAAAATTTCCTTATTTGTGCAAAGAGTCAATCGAAGCATTAGTAGGTGCAATATGTTTATAATGTGTGTCCGACATTTAAGAGTCTAATCGAGGCATTTTCGTGTTAGGCTCGTGCAGTGTAGACGATCCGATAACCGCATACCTGCTCAAAAGTCGGAAATACCTTATATCCCAGAAGATCACTATACCAAAATTGAGTAATGACGAAAAGTTTGAAACGCTTTAAAATCGGAAGTAGGTGACGATTTTACCGATCTTGAATTTTTGAGGTGTTTTATTTTCTGGGTTTTTTGTGTTTCGGAATCCTAGATATACCCACCCCGTTTGCCCTTCTTTCACAGAATTTCAGGGTCTTCTCGTCTTCATTCAATGTGTGTCTTATTTCTTACCTCTAGCTATTGTGCATTCAAGTAACGCATTAATTGAGTCAAGTCTTTAAGCACTCCTTGCAATTTATAGGAAGTGACCAAAAGCATTAAGACTTAAGAACATTTTCTGGTTACTGGATACCGGAAACGCATATGTTTGGATGCCAGACCAGACATAAAATCATTGCTATTTTGAAGTTCTTATCCATTCGGCATTATTCAAGCTGTCTTCCTTGGCACATGATCTTATCATTTATCAAACACCGTTATCATGGTACCATTTCTTACTGAAGTTGCAAAATGTCAATCCACTGTGCGACCAAATTGTTAACCCTACAAAAAGAAACATCGCAAAAATAAATCCGGTTTCAAAGATAATCGATCCATTTTCTTTTCATGTTCGGCACAATAGCGTCTTAACGGTACATGCTCCTCCTTGTATCACTGATTAACCAGTTATCCTCTAGTTTGTTACCTTAATATAATACATTACCCTACCCCGGCGGATTCATGTACGGCACTGTGCACTGACTGCTATCTGGACGCAATTTACGCGTTAATTTCAACTTGTAAGAACCAGTTAGACACGAGTCACTACCCAGCCACCGCTAAAGCTCACTCACATACAGGGGTAGTAAGTATTCTTACCAGCATCAACAGCAGGCATCTGCAACACATCCACTCATGGCCATTACACCTGTGCGCAGTTATTCTCAAACGCTTACGGTCCTATTCAATTCAGGTTCTCAGCAGCAATTGCGGCACCAGGAGCATCGGCAACAACAGCAGCAACTTTTCTCAGCTCACTTCTACCAACCACTATTATCCGCTTCCACCAATACCATAAATCTTTGTAGCAAATTTTCGCAGCCATTGCAAAATAATTGCGACCTTAAAACAATCAACAAGCCACCACAAGCAAGCGCGCTAGTGCAAGAGAAATTCTTTTCCGCTTTTCACCTGTCCGGCGGCGGCGACGATGGCGGCGGCTCCCGTGACATCTTCAATCTTCATGTGGCGGCGCGTAATTTCCTAGAAAATCTATTATTTCCACCATTCGAGTAACATGTTGCTGCAACAATAATAACAGAAAACTGAAATAACCGGAAATTGAGTATTTCCCTGTCATAGCGTTGCATCAGCGGGTGGTGCAGTAAAGGTAGCGTTTTCCTTGGGCAGCTTGGATTGACATTCGTGTGCATAACACACGAATTCGTCGATTCATAGAGAATATAACCCAAACTGGTCTCAAATCAAATGGTTAAGGTCAGCTTTTTTATAACCAACTAAACTACACGCTAGCTTCTATCTGCATACGAAATGGTATTCCTTTCCTTTTGTTTTTGCAAAAACACATTCATTAGCATAACTTACTGAAGTTGTGGGGTGGGAATTCATGAATACTCCTTTCATTTCACACAGTGCCAGTTTCCCATCGAAAAATCATCTAGATTGAAATGCGGGTTTTGTCAGTCTGCTGACTCTGTTCATCTTGATTCATCACATCATCCTAAATTCATCCTCATCATCTTAGTCTTCATCCTCATCCTCATCCTCATCGTTATCGACAGCTTCATCATTGCCCTTATCCTTGTCCCAACCTCCAACCTATCCACACCTTCACCGAAAAGGAATTTTGTCACTTAAGTTACTGTACTTCCATTTCGTTTCATCATCAGGCAACATCGTTTCTCCATTTGCGTGTGCTTGAAACGCAACATACTCGTATATATGTAATTAAGCTATGCGCCTAGTAACACAAATGGAGATGCACACAGGCGCGTCACTCTGACGTTCATGCAGTACAAAAATTAATAAATAACCAACACATGCCCTACCGCGCACAGTAAACTTTATCTCTGATCATTATTGGTCAGAACCAGGTTCGGTCTGCAATCATTGATCTTCCACCAGCGGCACTCTCAACTGCTGCAGCCAAATCCAGTTAATTTAAACTGACAAAAGGCAACTTCTTTTGTGCAAGAGACGCGAAGACTGCTTCTTAATCACGATTCGCGCATCAGATATGTTAGGAGTGGATGTACGGCGTACGAGTGCGCGGACCATTCGCCTGCCCCGCTGAACGCTTGGATGCGCCTCTAAGCAGCAAAGGATTTATTAGTTTTTAATTATCAAGTCTGTCTGTGAGCTATGAGCGCGACACGCTGACTGAGCCCGAGTGTACTCATATTAATTGCTCCTCCTTATGTTTAATTATTTATTTTATTATTTCTTTTTGTTTTTCGTTTTTGGTTTCCGTGGTTCGGGAAGTGTTTAAATGATGAGGGGAAATCACAGTCGGTGAAAATTGAAAATAAGCGATTTTCATTTACCAGACTGATTTAACGGTAGGTGCAGTTAGCTAGTTAGTGCTAGTGAACGCACCAGACTAGCACACCTCCACCTAGCAGAGTGCTGTGCGCTTTGAGTAACGATCGACCTGCTTTAGTTTGTTTCAATGATAGTTATGATGACAGGTTGCGTGCAGCATATGCAGCATACTCTTTTGAAAGCATCAGTTATAACTCATAACATAAGTTACAGTTCACGCCTGTATTTGCGGCTTAGTCAACGAAATATGTTCGCGCCTTGAAATTACGAATTCTAACCGTATTCTCAGGTCTCATGCTGCAACCTTAGTTCGCCTCAGACGCATGTGATGCCGCGCCTAAACTTACAGGCAGTTCATTGGCCGCAAAAGGTAGCAGTCGTTCCCGACGCCAAAATTATGATGGCGTGTAAACTGAAGCATCATAAATAAAAATTGATTTTTACAGACAGAAAAGGAGCTTTCAAATTTGTTGTTATTTGTTTGCTGCCATGTCAGCAGTCTAAGCCCATTTCGGTGTGTTGGGAAAAACTGGTAACTCAAATAAAAGGTCTTAACCGAATGAAGGTGTCAGGTGCTCTGCACCAGAAGGTTTCATTTCGTCTGCACAAATATCATAGGTCCTTCAGAAGGATGTAAAACGAAAAGAAAAAAAAACCTAACAGTTTCGAAACACCTTATGATGAAACTCCAAATGCTGACACACCCTGATGTGCAAAAGCACGACAAATCTATGGTGTCCGTAGGTGCTGATGTTCAATTAATGAGAGATGGTTCCAGTACTTGCCCAAATATGTCTCGCATGCTAACGCCACACAAAATCTCACCATATACCCTTGGGGTCCCTCTCTTTTGTTTGGCTTTGCTTCCTTATGTGGTCCCTAAGCCTACAATGTCTTGTTTCTAAGAGCGTTGGTAAGCTCACCTTGACACACGCTTAAAACATTTTCGTTTATATGGACTTTGGATTTTGTGTCTGTCTCATTTCATGAACTTTATTCTAGGTTTCTTTCGGTTGGTTCTTACTGCTTCTCTGTATTTCTCTGTAAGGACGTGATCGCTTGCAGCGCAGAATGGTTCTGGTGTCCCTTTTCTGGCCAGGAAGCCATTTATCTCATTTCCCTGTATCACCGTATGATCAAATATCGAGCAGAGTATTTGAGGTTTTTTTAAGTTTCGCGAGTTTTGATTTGATGAAGTAAAGGGTGTCTTTTAGACACAGAACTTTAAGTGGACAACACTGTTTTAACTGGCGATTGTCGACTTTGTCAGCTGCAGAGTGATATATTTCAAGTTTAGTTTGGCATTTCAACGTTCATAGACTGGAGACGCTATCAAATTGTGAAAATTTATTTTAAAAATCATGGTACTTCAAAATACCTATCGCGCACTACGTCCGCGAATATTGTTTAGCAATGAAGATTTTGCGTTAATGAATAGCTTATAAACAAAACTGCCATGTTTGGAGTGATTATAATCCTCATGTATAATTTGAGACACCGTTACATTCACAAAAACTGACTGTTTGGTGTGTGGGTGTGTTGGGCTGATGGAGTAACTCTTCCGTACATTCTTAACTTATTACCGACTTTTTCTTTTATAAATAGAACAACTATGATGTGCAGCAGCTGACGGCGCAACATCTCACACAGCTCGTGCCACAATTAATTTATTGAACGTATCCTTTGGTAACTGCATGGTAGTAAGTAAGTTACGGATCCGTGAAATGACAAGATCATGCAACTTAACACTACTTGACTATTTTCTGTGAGGATATGTGAAGTTGATGGTCTATGCCTAAAAGGCCGACACGATTGACCACCAGGAGGACAATATTGACCATGTTGTTATCGGTAATAACGTCAGAAATATGAAAGAAAAAGAAATTTGACCTCCAGATTAGACTTTAGAAATTATTGTGCCAAACGATCTAGAATTAAATTGAATGTTAAATTAGTCAAAAGTCATCTTTGTATTATTCCATTAAACAGTTGTGTACCGCAAAAAAAAACACCCTTTAGTCTAGTGCCATGGCATCCAAACTATCTGACATAACTGTTTTGTGGCAGTTGATATATTTTATATAGTTTCTCTCAAGATTAATTTGAATACATCTGTTACGCTGGTAAGATGCTGTAGAAGATGTAATTAGTCCTGCGTCGAAACATTCCTGTCAGGGTTCTATTATTGTTTCTTGATCCATCAGCGTTTTAATACCATTCATATTACATATCCTTCACACATACATACATTGAGTTAGTAGACAACGTTTGGATAGAAACTAGTCATTCAGAATTGCCATTAAACTGTAGGTTCCTTTCACATGAGTGTAGTAGGTTCGAGTGATTGGTGAAGAGTCTGGTGCCTTGCTGACCGTAGCGCCATTCAGTTTATATATGTATTTGTACATCAAATAATTTTAAAAATTCCCTTCATGTTTTTTCTGTATACCTTCAAAACCAATATTTTTAATATTTTTTCAACACCTGGCCATCGAAAGTTTTTTGCCATTGAAATTTTTTAAACACGAAAAGCGCTTTCGTTTGAGAATATTCAACCATACTGTCCTCAAGTCCCTATATAATGCACTAGCTTATTGATTTTGATAAGGGTAATCGGCAGTGGATAGTCCAGGAAGCAATTGAACTTTTGACTGAAATCTTAGATAGAAGATTGTGATTGTTAGTCGATTGTTGAAACAAAGAGATAAACTGAGTCACTGTTAGTGTGTCAAGGAAACAGAGGCAAATATTCAGAAAACCTCAAAAGTTTAAGAGAGAATTTTAGACTTGAACAATGCAGACAAGTACCTCACTTCGAAAATGAAAACAGGATGGCTGTTGGAAGTCAACACGCCTCTAGCAATCGATTTATTTTATTTTTTCATTCGTTGTTTTGCAATTTCGCATTTCAAAACTATACTTATGAGATTTTGAGCTTTTAATATTGCATCCTTTTGGTGTATATGCAGGTGGTTATATATTCTCATAACTTAAGAATGAATACATATAACATAAAATAAACAAAAACCAGGTCTTGGCTGCGTTTTGTTTGCTTTTGTCCTCTTACAAGTTAAGGAGACTTGCGATTTGATGCTGACTCCAAATGAAGACGCTCTACGCCATAATGGCTTCTCTTAAGACTTTCTACTCTATTCACATGATCCACCTCATACAGAACACATACTTTGGCTACTCCAATAAACTGCGTCCCATTCTTGCAAATTAGTCAAATTGTTGTAAACTATCGTTTTAAATGTTTTTTTTTATATCCTTTTTCATTTTTAAAAGTACTGAATCATAGTGAACTTCTGTTTATGATGACATTGTTGCGTATGGCCTTGAAATTAATTTTTTTTGGCACTGATTGCTGTCATACCAAATCGGGTAAATGTGAATTTTTACACAATGTCGTCGTTCATTAAAAACTATGTTGTAGAAACTTTCACAACCAGCTTGCTTAAATGGTAAATGACACTCAATTTGATATCGCCAGCATTGAATGATTTAGTCTATGTGCTCAACTTAAGGCATGGTCTCTAGCCTTAAAATCAATATAAGCCAAATGGAAAATTGAGCAGCTGAATTACAGCCAAAATTTGAATTACGTCACGAGCATATCAAATACAAGATAGTCCAATAAAATAAATTTGTAGATTGTAGCCTTTGTTCTCAACTTCGGTTGCACTGCGCGCTTTATGAGTCTTACAGATCTTACGTCATGCATGTGCAAACTAGAAATAATGTCCCACCCCGCAAAAATCCCTTCGCCACCAACCCATTCCCTGCGTCCATTTGCATGCTCCAAGGTTTTATTTTTCCGCATCGCAAAGACTGTCGGAATTAGAATCAAATACTAATCGATCTTCCTTAGCCAAAGGAAATCATGTGAACTAGGGAGTCACTCCACCGAACAGCAAACATCCAGTCACACCAGTCTAGCGATACAGGTTGGTTGCGGTTAAAAAAAAAAAGAAAACACAACACACATAATCATTTATTCCTTCCAACTGTTCCGCCATGGTTTGTCAGATCTACTCGCAAGGTCTTCGCTGCAATGGCACACATGAACTGTTCTCGCACGTATAGGTGCCCCATCACTTCCTGGAAGCCGATGGATGAGTATGCACGGTATGTTCACACACATACGGACTCCCCATTACTTTTCGATCTATGTATGGATGCCCCAATCGAGGATATAGCGGTCAACTGTAGTACACTTCTCCCTCCGTGGCGCACGGCATTATAATAATGATGACCGTCTTCCTACTGAGGTTGCTCGCCAGCGGCTTTGGTGCCATCGTGAAGCCCACCTTTTGCGCAGGGCAAATACCTACAATGAATAGGCAGCAAGGAAGAGATTAGGCCAACTTGTTGCACTGTCCGCTCGCTGGCGGAGATCATTTGCAGTTGCGTTGTACGGGTACTTTCAAATTCAGTTGCATCCTGCACACGGCCTGTGTGTGTTTATCTTGCGCACGCTGTGTATTCCGCCTATATACCGGAGGAACTTGTTTCCTTTAGGGCTCTTTCCACAAGGAAGCGTAATTAAACTTGCTCTGCATACGAGTTCGATGTTTCAGGAAGACGAAGGTCTATTTTGATGCCTTCAACACTTTTTTTTTTGCCCATGGATGTTTGTCGTTATTTTCTAGTTTTCATAGGAACAACCGACAGCATTCTAAGTTTATGCCCACATGCAGCTTCTTTCACTGACTTCCCTTCGTAAGGATGTGTATGTAACATCGTGCGAGAACCTACATATTTCCATAGGCAGTGGACATACTTCGCTGCTGGTGCTGCGTGTACAGGTAGGAAGGTAGTCTGACTAGTATCTTGATTGTGCTTTAATAGAAAATCGTTTGCGGATGGTTCATGTTGCGGCTCGCATATTGGCTTGAGATATTTCTGTAACAATTGCAAGCGGGGAGAAACGTGCGGAATGAGATGACTAACGGATTACCGTGGATCTGTTACTTTAAAGAAGATTTTCCCATTTTCCCGTTCCTAATCAGTTCATGAAGCATTGCATTGCATTGAACGGTATGCAAATGTACGAACATGAAAAATAATCTGAAAAAAAAAAATCCGGATATCTGCATTCAGTTATTCAGTTTATTTTGCATTCCTTAATCAGTAACACATATTTTACTGCATTGTCCGAGGGTTTTGTGGAATGCATGCCACTGTTAGCAAACATATTTATGCCTACAATATTGCTCACATGACATCTGTGCTTTAATTTTGATTTACTTTCAATAAAAGGTATGAGCAGTAGAGTAGTGAAAAGTTTGTGGAAATTCATTTGGAAATGGTTAATAATTATTTAAAGGCGAATATTGCAATGTTGGCACAAAGTCTGTGCATTCTTAATATATTATTTTGTTGAACATGAAATTTAAAGTGGAGTAAGGAAATGAAATTCGACCAGTAGACATACAAATTTGATCAATATCTGTTCATACATGATCTACTTCGGTATTTGTGTCATTACTTCTTTTAAATTTGTCTTTGGTTCAGTTTTTAAAAATTTAACAACATAGAACTGGTTCTCTTTTAACCCTCATGAAATTGACTATAAGTAGATTTTTTTGCTAAGCTTAGCCCAAATTACAAAGCAAATTATTGTCTCAAATTTAAGACGAAAAATATGCCATGGGGTTGAAATGAACTTTACCTTGACTTTTTATTCAAAGTGTAAATCATACGATTCCACAGTGTAACATATTAGTTATATTTCATGAATTGTTTATGACAATATTGCGGCTGATTCAAATGCCATGTATTGTAAAGGCTTCTAATGAATTTTAGATTTTTTGCAGATCCAAAAGCTCCAAATCTACTGATTATTTAGTGGCCACTTATGGCAGGTCAAGGTTTCTTCCCCGAATAGGGTTATCGTTTGGCTTCATATTTTACACTGCAACACCTTGCTTATGATCCTGAAAATATTTCTCAAATTTAGCGGCTTTCAAGTACGGGAATTTCATCACTCACAGCATGAGTAGTCCTTGAAAATACAAAGCCCTAGTCTTTATTTTTATAGGGAAGACCAACTAAATTCAGAAAAAAGTAAACCCTTGTGAAAAAATTCTCCTAAATGTATTATTGAATTTAATAAGTTTGGGTTGGAATGTTTTTTGTTTTTTGCGTATTTTGAAAGGCACACTTATGGTGGACCTACTTGATTTGTATGGAAATTTGCTTAAAAAATTTAAAGTCGCCTGTTTTATGTTTCAAAATAAATGCACTTACATTTTCCTGTTAAACCGTAAGCAACCTACACTGAATCTTGTTAATTTCCATTTGATTTTGTATACACTAAGCCTCATCATAACTTATTGGAGTAAAGTGGAATTAAGCGAAAAAACATTCTAATGATTAATTGTTTTCTTCTTCTACATTTTAAGCATTTATTTTCAAACCTGTATTTTAGACTTTGCTTATATAATCAAAATAAGGATAATGACACTATTACCTGTACTTAAATTGGGTAGTAAATCTGCTTGCAAGATGTACATACATACATGTAGGACTGCAAACAGGGCCCATGCTTTATAGTTTTCGATAATAAAACTATTGGTGGAAAAACATTTTAAAAGTGTAGTGGAGAAACCAATGAAATTGTACCAACTCGAATAAATGTAAAAAACACGTCCACTCAGTATTAGCTTTACTTTAGTAATGAACAATCTCATAATTTATATTGGTATCGTTTCTTTGTCATAGAGTGGAGACATTTCGGATAGATCACACCATCGGATGACGATAAATTCACATTCAGAACATTTACTTAAAATACGTTATATGACAGTCGTGTCGAAAAGATTTCCAACGCATTAAAGTTGATCTGCCTACAAGCGAATTTCATTTGATGCGATTGCATGCTATTGGCCCAATTCTTTTGGATATGTATATGGATATGGTGGTGTCTTTTGAAAGGATTTTTCTATACCTATCCATATATGTTGACAATTCAAATAATTTTATCGACTATGTACAGTTATGGCTGCAATAGAAACTAATTTTATTCTAACACTGTATTTGATACCAAAAATATTTTTTTGTCAAAAACTGGGGTGAAATTAAATTAAATTGAAGGATTTTCTTCCAAAAATGTTAACTAAAGGATCGCTTCAAATTCCAGCAGCCAAAATTAAAACAGCTCTTACAATTTCTGAAACACAACAAGCTCAAACGAAATGCATATATTATGTTAAGTATTGGTTTCATTATTAAAATTCGAATGTCTTTGACTTTCCTTGGGGTCCGTCTACTTAAATTTCATAGAGAATCAAAAACTAAAGGTTCAGGTTATAGCCATAAGATTAACACCGATAGATCTGTAGAAATTTGTGAAAATCGTCAAGGAGACTACAGTACTTTCTTTGTTTAAAAACCAAGTATTAATGAATGCAATCTTTTGGAAATCAAAATTGTGGAAGATAAATTCTCATTTCCTGGAAATATGTATTTTGATATTTCTACTGAATTTTTTTAAGGGTGTTGTATAGAACGTATACTTAATTGTCATTTTTCTTTGTATTTTTATATTTGCATTTATATTACAAAGTCACATTTAAATGGGCTTTAAAAAAATCTCTCTATTTTTGGTTTTGCCTTAGCTGCACCTATAGTGTGGTATATATTATATTGCAATATTTTCGTTAGAGTTCAAAATAATATTTTTTAGTATTATTTATATCTTTTGTTTGGGCTGATTAGTAATATCCAGATGATTACAATCAATTGGAAAACTGTTTGTTTCTTGTCACAGTCACTTCTGTCCTACCTCAATAAACATTACTAAGCATTTCTTTTTGAAACAAAAAAAGAAACAGGCAAACTCATGTCTGCATAATTCTGAAATTGAGAGAAATCTGCAAACTTAACATTTTTATTTATTTCTTTTCTGTTTCATCAGTTTGCTGGTGTAGACCGCCTTGATCGATAAGAAGTTTTAAAGCTTCCGATTTAAGCGATGCATCTAAACCATCTTTCAGCATCCAAAATTGAACAAAACAAATAAGTAGACAAGGAAGTAATACATAAATGACACACTAAAGTACAATCAAAAAGTAACTTTTAAAGAAAAGACCCAAAAAGCATGACAGCATAGCACATCCGAAAAAAAAAACAAATAAATAGACACGTTTCAAATATCATCTGCATACGAAACGCATCATAATAAGCCGTGCAGATAGGAAGAAAAATGTCAAAGTTCTCTGCATTCAAAATTCAAGCAAATTGTACACATGCAAACGCAAACACATATTCATAGAGTTTGCATCAACATCAAATAATACGTACGTACGAATGTACACACTGAATGATCCACCAAACCCAAAAATAAAAAATGAGAGAAAAAAAAACATTCGTATCTACTGTAAAACGGAATACAGAAAGCCCACAACCAACACTCTCGAAAGCGAACCAGCTACGCTTACCTAGCGCCCTCTTTGCGAATCTTCAGTTTGCAAAACTTTGTAGCGAATAATCTATTTTCCTCTCTAGCCTCTTTTCGATGTTCATCACGAAGACGCTCCACCCCTCGTCCATTGGCTCTATAAATTTTATTGCCCACATTACCTACAAATACTATTTTATTTTAGTTTTTATTTACCAATTCCTTCTGTTTTGGTTTTTTTTTTCTTGCTTCTGTATACATACGTATATCTTAGAGTTTTGTGCGAGCGTGGAGCTTTTAAAGCCGTTACGAAGGGGCACACACTATCGCAAGTGGCACACAATGCAAAATTATAATAGTTCATATCTGCATACACATCATGCAGGAAAATATTGTATAAGTGCGTTTGTACAGCAATGAGCTAACACTTGGGCATCGCTGCAGAGTATCACCATCATCTTCTTCAAATCACCAATTTACAGTGGTGGAGAAAAGCTAAGATAAACGAAGAAAAAGAGCATAATTCAGCCAGCATGTGCTTCATGATATACAGTGTAGCTAGTGCTCGTTATTCAGTTTTGCGATTTCCTTTTGCGCTCGCGCTCGCGCTAGCGCTCACGCGCCGAGCTCAATATCAGTTACGACAAACGACCTTGCGAATATTACTAAAGTGCAAAATGTTGGCTCACACGCTTTTCTTTTTTCGCGCAAAACAAAAAGGGAAAAACGAACCAACACAGAATGGGGCGAGCACGAAACGAAATAAGGCACAGAGAGATCAAAAGAAGGGGAAGAAGACTAGCGAACAGCTCCATATGCCGCCGCTGTTGCTACTTTTGCGGATTTATTTTACCATCTAGCATTTGTGTTGGGCAAAAAGAGGTCGCAAAGAGCGAAATTGGTATACGCTAACGCTACGCATACCCACACAGCGAGAGTCCATCCAACATGTCCACATCTGGATTTGTATCTGAACATCGGCGTGAGCAAGTGGAATTGCTGCCATACATTTCGCTAAATTTGCCGGTTACCCCAATCTAAGTGTTTGTGTGCCTGCGCACATGTGTGCACGCGTAAAATAGCGACGGCCAAAAAGGAATAGACGTCGCTTACAATTGTTGCCAGGAGTGAGCATTTTCAGACAAACTATTCGCTGACACCCCAAATATTTGTTTGAAATTTAAATTCTGATTGATTGATGAAATGGGTTCAAATAATCCAATAGTGCAATTTTAATAAGAATTCTTTGGCAACAAGACGCCATCAGAAAGCTTACGTATGCTGCGCAATGCCTTCATGCTGTGCCAAAGCCTGTTCACGCCCACAACCAAAATGCCACCAATTAAATTAAAAAAATCGTTTTCAAAGTTTCGGAAGCAGTTTAAAAAATAAAATCGTTAAATTATAATTTTTAAAAAGCCCATTTAAAAAAAACGAATTTGAAACAGCCTTGTGATACTATTGCTGGACTCTTAAAAGCGCCTCAAATCTGAAGCTGTTAAAAACTTGGAATTCACTGGACAATAAAACATCTTCAAGTCAATTTGTAATTGTTCAAAGACTCAGTGGCTGTAACAAACTTCGGCAACAGATACTTAGTTCCTTAGCACCGTCTATGCCGCTGATGTGTCTCTTTTGCTCAAAGTTGTCAATGATTTCATTGACTTTTTCAGTAGTTGATCAACCAGTGCGAAGTGCATCTTTAACACCAAAATGATGAAATCGGATACGAGCGAATCACATCGCTTCTGTTTTCTACAGTCAGTAAACTTAAATTTTTTTAAGCTCCCTTCGACTCTTCATCACATTTTTTATTACGGAATTCACTTTTAGACGTAAATAAATTCGGTCTCCTACCAAAATATGGCACCAGGTGTAAAAAATATTACCAGACGCATGACATTTCAGACCCATATGACGACAGTTCGTTGCCGACATATTTCAGAGACCTGATGTAATCCATGCTGCTTTTTGCCTGAAGAACGTGTGGGATTCGGATGAAGCAAACCCTCGCTATATTCATTTATTTTTTTTACTGGATTGTTAGGTTTTACGATTTTAGGAATAGAAGCATTTTAGAGTTTTTCCCTCTACGAAAATTTAGGTTTGAGGGGCCTTCGGTTTCTTGGATCTTTTATTTCGAAATTCTCTCTTACTCATAATTTTCTATGCAGTTGGAGCACTCTACTTGTGAGAGCACAACAGGAGTAGTTGCTGTATGAGCTAGGGTCTCGGTCCTTCTAGAATGATTTTTAGTAAAATTCAGTCGATTACATTTTAGAAGTGGGTTGATGTTGTGCATGGCTCATGGTTACCGCTCAACCATATCTTGACACAGAAAATTCCTTTCCTTACAAATTGAAAAAAAAAATTGCAATTGAATTGCAAAAAATTATTCGTGGTAGTATCCAGTAAATTTTAACTAGTGCTCGAGCACAAAGAAACCATAAGAAGGTATTTGTGAAGTAAGAGGAAGGGTAGAGAAAGATGTCAATCATGCTCTCAGCTTACAGGAATATGGGCAACAAACAATATTAAGTCTAACCTGATGTTCCACCATGGCGGATCCCATGCAAGCACCTATCCTGGATCTTCTAATTCAACCTTCCTGCTTAAGCTCATATGCCATCTCAGTGGAAGTGTCTCAGATTATGTATGTAGATGAGGTTTTTTTTCTTTCGGACTTTATTTCTTTAAATTGAGTTGTTGTAAGATCGTATGCCGAACGAGCAAAATCGGTATGAATCATCTCGTGTATATATGCGTCATCTCATTCTGAGTCGTTCACTGCTACGTCGTCCCAACAGTTAACATTTTTTGTTTTACGACTAGTCATTTGTAAAATTCAGCTTAATGAAAATACATATGAATGCTCAAACCAGAGACCATAAATGAACATTCACGGTTGAAAAATCAGAAACCAACTTTACCGAAAGGAGTCTACTCATAACAGATCACTTAATAAGTCTCGGGAAATATGTACATATAGGGGGCGCCACTAACAAAATTTATTCATTTAACATTAACTTTTTTGTTAGTGGCGCCCCCTATATGTTCCGGGACTTACTGAGTGATATGTTATATTCATTTTTCCCAAGCCTAATTCTGGAGCACTCTTAACCCTAATTTGCCAAAATTCGAAATAAATTTCATAAAATCATAACAAATTCATCTTCGCTTCACTAAAAAAGAAAACACCTGTCGGTAGGAAATCAATATCCCCCGTGGAACAATCCATTTGCTTAACTCATTCAACCTGGCAAGTCCTCTTGTCGTATCCCATGGCATGCACCATGATGCGATGAAATTTTTACTCACTTGTTTCTTGCTTACGGCACAGGTCCTCCGATTACTCTCTTTCAATATTGCAAAGAGCAAACAAATAAACAGAAAAAAAACACGAATACAAAACGGGAATAGAATGTATTTCGCCAGGAGGGTGTGGTGTGGACCGAAGAGATCAACAGTAATCTCCACCTCAAGCTCTCTTCGCCAGAACATGACTTCAGCGCTGTTTGGATACTTCTGCATGAAGCGATCGCACACAGCCCGCTGTGCTTTGCGTCCACTCCTAGGTATTTTTTTTTTTTTTTTCGTTCTAATCCTTTTCTAGATGATCCGTTACACCTGTATGGGTTCCATCGCGATCATATGGATGAATGCTTGAAAATTGGCCTGCGGAGATAGGTACACGAGCATATCAGAACGTTTGGACTTGGTTGTAAGAGATCCCGCGGATACAATACAATTGAATTTTATTTGCGAATTCCGTGTGGCCGTTTGATATGCGCATACCTATTTTCGTTTGACGAAGACATTGGTGTGTATGTACGAAGAGAGATACACGTACGCGGTCGGTTCTCTCGGGGTAAGCTCTTTCCGCTGTTAGATGGGAATATTCTCTTGGGCGCACATGTGTGTTTGCAATTTTTTTTTTTCCTGTCGTTTTGTGCTTTTTTGCTGCGCTCCCTATCGTTCTTGTTTTTGCTACTTCTTTCTTTTTTCCTTCTTCTGTTCTGTGCCAATTTTTCTATAGTGCACGATCGGCGGGGTTCTGAGCGTGTGAATGTGTGTATGGGCTTCTTTTTGGACTGCGTTTGGCGCTAATAATTTTTTCTTTTTTTTTCATCGGCAACGCTCGCAGCGGCACAGTGTTAGCTAATATCTTTTGCGAATTTCATATCGTATACTATATCTAGGGAGGTGTAGCTTGATATGTGCTTGGATCGAATATATGGGTATCTAGATATTGGCCGGTAATCATTTGGGGAAAGAGAAAGAGAGCAAGTGCAATATAGTAAGCGGCGGCGACGACGGCTACGCTCTCTATTTGGGATGTGTGCTGTGCGCCGTACGAAAGCTGACAGCGCGGCGGTATTGCTTAGAAGAAGCGAGGCGCAAACGTAGTCCCTTGGAGGTGCGCGCGCTATCGCGTGAATATGTGAGTGCGTATCTATTACAAACACAAGCGTGCATTTTATAAGCAATTTCGCAAATATGTTGAATAATAGTTGTGTTGTATGCGTTTTGCTCTTTTTCTGTTTTTTTTTTTCCTTTTTTTATTTTTGCAATGAATTTGTTTTGTAGGGGGCTTTTGTTGGTCTTGTGCTCTTCTCTATTAGTGGTGGTCGCGATCGAAGCGGAGGTTGTGGTAGTTTAAAGTTAGACAAGGGACGAGACTTGTTTTGTTTGCTAACTTCTGCCTGTGCAGTTGCTGCTGCTGGCTGGCTGACTGGTTGTCTGTTGGCTATTGCTCACTTAGATACTTTCATGTGTATGTTTGTGTGGATGAAGTTTTGCTCTCGCTCTCATGAATTTTTGCGGGAATCTCTAACGATATTTGCACAGTGTGTTTTTTTTTTGTGTTGCCTCCTCATCATCATCTTCATTGTAGTCGTTGTCGTCTTCTTTTACTTCGCCCGTTTTTCTTGAATTCGCTGCTCTGTAGTCTTCGTCTCTTGGTAGATACGTTTATTTATTTACTTACATTTTTTTTGCGATCCCTCGTTCTCCTTCGTTTTGCCAATGTTGTTGTTGGTGCGATTTTTTCGCGAATTCAAGCTTTAGAATTTGACTTTACTAATAGTGTATGCACGCGGTTAACATTAGTAGTTAGTCGACTGTTTATTAGATATAGTGTGTCATAATAGTTCGTTTGTTGATACGAACGATGTTTCTCGTCGCCTAACGCTCGATCACTAAGATAAAGTATAAAACAATTTAAATTTATACGCAAACTATTTTTTTTCTTAATTTTTTTTTTAATACAAGAAGAGATTATTCTTTTTTTTTAATTTTATGTGAGTTTATTTTTTTACAAACAAAAAAAAAAAACGAATTAAACTTATTTCTTTTCCATGTGCAATGAATACTCAGTGTAAAGTCTTAAAGATACCGACAAAAGATTTTACTTCATAGTAATCTAAGATTCGATAAATTGAAAAAAAAAGTGGTGTAAATTGTGAGAAAACCTTAAAGGATGAGATCAGCAATTGAGACGCCTTGCTATTCGTGATCGTTTGTGTTTAATCCAATTGAAATCGATTAAAAAGTATCTCGTACATGTGCAGAATATGTATATCTGTTCAGATAATAGCCGAGACAGAAGACACACAGAAATCGAATTGACTTATGCGAAATATTAAAACTCTTACTCTCCCTTACACTGACGCATGTATGGACGCATTGAAATAAATTCCTTAATTCGGCGCGATTACGCTCAAGCCCTAAGCGAAAATAATCTGCAGCTCTCAAGTTTAGCGAATTTGTAATATCGGCGTGGTGTCTGTATGAATGCCCATAAAAACACGACTATGCTGTCAAATTAAGTAAATGTGTACAATCGTCGCGGTTCTATATGTATATCTATAAAAACACGACTCTTCGCTAAACAGACAACAAATACAACATCATCTATCTCTTCTATAATACATTTGTGCAAATGACGACGTGTCCAATTTGCCCTTGATATTTTTTTTTTGCGTTAGTGTTTGGTTTTTTTTTCGTTTTTTTTTTTTGTTTTTGGATTATAGCCGCACATGTAAAAAATTCGCAAGTGAAATTCGCGAGCGAACTAGCTTGGAATGAGCAGTTGTGGAAGCTTAGTTTCTGGGGGGAACATTTGCAAACTAGTCGTTAACGACCGCGCACATTTTTTTCGTCAATTTGGATTTGTTTCAAAATTTAATTAAAAAGAACACTGAATTCAATCATATGCACGAAGAAATATTTGAATAGACATTAAAAAAGGAATGTTTGAAGAAAAAAAAAAACTGTGTGAATATTGAAAAATTTAAACAAAAACGCAAAAAGTTTGCTTTCGCATCAGAAGTAGCTGTGGGTGGCGCTGATTTGTCCAAATTAAATATGTGTTAGTTAGTGATCTCTCGAAAAAGTTCCTCCTCATAAGATTTTGAAGCAACAACAACAACCCATAAAAAGGCAAAGTGGAAAAAAAAGAACAGCATTTTTTAAGCACTGTCAAGTAACATGTTTCAACACCATTACCAGAACTAATACGATCATAACTCGGGTGGACCTCTTTTGCTTTATATCAACCGCTACAGTAGCCATTCTTCGGTGTGTGAATGTTGGACTTAAGTAATTTAAAGACTTATGATATTGATGCGTTGTTGTAACGAACGATTGCGTCTTGGGAGACAGTGTGTTGTGAAGTTTGTGAGGGACTTTTTGAAATTTGAATTTTCATTGGGATCACAAAAATAAGCATTTTTATTTTGTTTGTTAAACCTTTGCTCTTATTGTAAATGAACGACTGTCTGTTTATCGATAAACAGATTTATTTTATTGATTGTTGAATTGCTCGCTTGGACCCACAGACATTGGATAGTGCAAAGTTGAAAAGTGAAAAGAGACGTTTATTAACGCAAAGTTTTATGAATTGACAGTGAGTGAGGGTCCTTTTTCTGGGGGGAGACAGAAGGGACTCTGTGTTTTCATTTCATTCAGAATTACTGGAGAACTGCCGAACTTTGAAACTGATGGTTACTTTGGATTATATAATTCGCTTGTAATGACGAGGTTTGTTAAAAATGTTTCTATTATTTTAAAATGCACTCTGTTTAAATTTCAATTTTAATTCCTGACATGAGGCTGAAAAGTTCTTGAACATCTGTAAAGAATGGGCTTTGTAATTACTAGAGAGGGGATAGAAAAAAGTCGACTACATAAAAACGAATTTCTTCTGATATTTCTAAAAAAAGTCACTAAATTAAAAATTAAAAAATGTTTGCTTTAATCTATCGGTACAATTGAAAATGTCCTTATTCCATATTATATTTAACGAAGCAGGAAGTGTCATCGATCATAGTCATTTGAGACATCAAAGAATGGCTTGTATATTTTAAGACTTCACAAATATTCCACATTCTATGCTAATATTCGAAAACTTTGGTTACTTGCAAGCCGAAATCTGACACTGACTGACATATTTTACGACACATTCGAAATACTAAAATTCCTGTACGTCCTGGCGATGGTGGGTAGCGGCTTTGATGTTTTGTTACAATGCAAAGCCCTTAAATTGCGCTTTCGGCTCGCTGTACAGAGATAACTAGTATGCACATTTTTAGGACATAGCAGGTCTACTGTATTACCAAGTGGGAAGAAGTTAAACTTAAGTAAGAAATTTTCAACAGAGCTCTATGGCAAGCGTTCGGTTTTAAAAAAATGAGATACTTATACACTAAAACCATCTCCCTTTAGATGCACTGTTCGACTACAACTAAGTGAGGCACTTATCCAATACCTTGTAGCTCTCAAAACTGATTTATTTGACAGGTAACTCTTCAATGAATGTTCATACTATCACCGCAACCATGGACGGGTGTAGCAGGAATTGCAATCAAGGGGCTTAGCCCTTTGAAGTTGGGGCAAGATGTTAATTTTCTCAAGGATTGGATAAACTTAATAATTTGTATGCGTCTTTCAGATGATGCTTGATTTCATATTGGATTGATAACATTTCAAGGTTTCTGTGGATATCGCTGTTTCTGATATATGATGGTGCATTATCACTAGTCCTAAGCACCTTGTTTGAAAAAATGTAAATAATATTGGTATTGCTAGCTTTGGTACAGCACCCAAGGTATATGGCATACGTTCAAACTGGTAGCATACAAACAAATTGGTGGAAATACTCAGCTTGGAATGCTTACCAATAATACATGTTCTTGTATTGTATGTCAATTTCCGCATGTTTCTTTTTAAGGAGTTTCTTTCACTTTAGTTTTACGCCAAGAGTCATTTCGAAATATTTCACTCCATTACTGAAAGGTACTTGGACAGAATATAGTAAAATTGATATGAACGGAATTGGCTTCGTTAGGGATGATTCGCCAGATGTTCATCCATTCTTGATTTAGTTTGCGTTGTATTTTTAATGTGGACTGTTCTACTTATTTGGCTGTTACCAAAATTGAGGTGTCGTAAGTAGAGAAAGAGATCAGTAACCTTCAAGCTTAGTCTCATGGCTTAAAGCGGGATTATATTTTTAGTTTTCTAAGTTGTAAATTGTATTTTTAAAGTTCCCCCACAAACAAGGGCCTTGACGAGTGACAATTGTCCACTCAAAACCAACTTCACCTGCCAAAATGTGTCGACAGCTTAGACTCCCTTTCTTTTTGCATCAAAGATAATTTAGAAAAAAGAATTATTACCTTAATACCCCTTATCGTAAGATGCAATAAAAGATAAGAGCAAAAAAATAATTGATGAAAAACAGTAAACACACGAGCTTTCTGTTCCGTGTTGATGACAATTCGCCGCCTGCATTTGAGATTCTGTGTAATTATCACAGAGGTGTTAAGTGAATGCGGGTAAATATTTAAACGATCGTAGTATGCGTACAACACCACATGCCCTCCACAAGGAAACGTACACTCAGTCGTTATCAATGCAAACGATTGCGTTCGATTTATCAGTGTGAGCGGCAAAATTTACACTCGTGCATCCAATGCAAAACGTGTGTTCATGTTTGCATTTCATTTTTCTAATTTTAACATTAAATTGCATCACAGGTTAAAATACTGATTAAGTGCTAAACGAAAGGAAAAGTGATTAATTCTCGGTACTGTTTTTTTTCATTCGGTTTTATTTAATTTTCCTCCATCAGCGATCGGTGCCGGTGTACAGGGATTATGTAAGAATGATTTGAGGAGGTGTCGCTGGCAAATGACTACACAACACAGATATCGTTTTGTTTGAATTATAATATTTAGCAACGATTTACACCCTATTAAGGTATATATTTAAAATATTATCAATTTCATGATTTTTCAATTCGCTCAGCACAATGTAGTAAGCGCGAGAATACGCTAAAATAACCATGATCCAAGTAGTAAAGTATTTACGAAAAATTTTTAAGAATTTGGTTGAATAGACTTGAAAAAATATTTTCCTTTTTGTTCTTATACATTCCCTTTATTGTTTTGAAAGCATATTTAGTGTGTAAAATCCTTTTTTTATTGACTAGTTAATGGGACACTGTTGGAAAGTGTGTTGACTCAAATGCAAAAGGTCCTAGTCCAAAAAACGTCTAGCCGTTCGGAGTCGGCAATAAATTGTAGATCCCCTTCATTCAGAAATAAACATAGAAGAAAAAAAAAGAACGATACAAACTAGTAAGTACTGGGAGTACAAATAAATTAGGTACGTTTTCAAAAGATGGGGCCACCTGGAAGTTGTGGCTGATCCTGGAAGCGATTACCTATTTTTTTTTTTTTGAAAGAGTGATTTCGACGCTTCAAAAGTAATGATTTAAAGTCGAAGACGCGTCCAAAAAGTTTGAAGATGAGGAACTGAAGTTTTACTGTATTAAGTTCCGTGCCAAACACAAAGTGAACTTGCAGAACTGTAGGGAGTGACTCAGCGAACAATTTCTGTTTGGTTAAAGAAATTTGGATTCGATTTGAATTTATTCAAAAGCAAGGAAATTTAGTGCCTTTCGAGTTGAAACCGAGAGATGTAGAAGAATTTTTCACCTCGAAACGGCTTTTTGATAGGCAGCCAGGGATTTTTGCACCGGATCGCGACTGGAAATTAAGAATGGATATACTACGATAAGAAGAAAAATGCCTGATGAAACCGTTTCATCATCGCCTACAACGGCACCAACGAAAAACAACCGAAAGGCATGACAAAGTTATTTTGCAGCATGAAAACGTTCTACCCCACACGGCAGGCGCAGAAAAATACTGCCTGGAAACGCTGAAATGGAACGTCTTACCCTATCCGCCGTATATCTCCATACGATTTGGAGGGTCAACAATAGGGTGTTTTTTTTTTAAGAAATCGAAGAATGGCTTAATGGCTTAATGTAATGATCGATTACAGAGTTGACTCAGTATTTAGAGATGTTATTCGAAAATTACCAGAGAGGTGGGAAAACAATATTTTGAGTGGTTTATTTTTGAACACAAAAAACAGACCGATATAATTTGTACTTCTAATAGAACGTTAGCCTGGTCCTTCAGTAGAGAGCTCTAGGGGATGATTTTAAATTGAAAATCAATCAGAATGTCATTAGAGAAAATCATGTGTTTCACGAGATAAGCGAAATGGATCTGTCTTGTGTATAGGGATGGTTATGAATGTTCCACTACCTTTTACTTTATTCATTGTTTAGTCTCTTGTGAAAATGTGTACAATGGCACGAAAACAATGTCTGCCGAAGGTTTCAGTGTAACAACAGCAGTAAGGGCGGATAATACAAACGAATAAAAAATGATACTGTTAAAATTTGTCCCCTATAATTAGTACCAAATATTTGCAAATGCCCTTCTGTCCCACCAGCGACCAACCCATAAGATCTAACATTCAGTGTGTATTTTCATTTGATTAAATTTCTTATTCAACATCAAACAATGGATGACCTCATTCATATTGCATACGTAAATGTGAATAACACCAGCGGTGTTGTTGTTGTTCATTGCCCTTTTGTGTCAGCCTCTATCAAACTGGCCTCACCCAGCAGTCTTTCCACGCCAGATATCCACGTATTGTAGATACATAAAAGTATTTCTTTCCGTCTCCCACCTACTGACATTGCGAATTCAATGCGCGCATGCACAATCCAATAGAATCAAATCTATTAACTATGCTCAAATGCTAAATTTCGTTGTGGTCGTTTTTTTGTTATTTTCTGGCTTCTTTTTTTTTGCTTCTAATTTCAAGCGACAACAAGCGTTTAGATTGTCCTTCAAAAATGACCAAAAACTACTTAACTATCTCCTCTGGTAAGTGACACTAGCAACAGCGCACAGCGAATATATCGACCATCGCTAATTTATATGCACTGGGGTTTGTTTCAATTCAATTGTCGCATGCCAACATGTGTGTGCGAAAATTATCAAAGGCGAACACACAACAGATAGCAAAAGTAAAAAATTTGCAAAGGCAAAAAGTGACAAACTGTCAGGAATCGAAAAATAAACGCGTCTTAGAACAAAACATCTTGCAAATGCTTTATTAAGTCCTAAGTGCTGCTGCTGCTGCTGCTGCTGCTGTCTCAACTTTGGCGTGTTTTGTCGCCTTGCGCTGGGGTGCTAAGCTCAACTAAGCAGCTCCTTACCTGCATTTTAAGAATTTTGCGCGTTTGGTTTTTTTTCTGGCTTTCTTGCCTTCGTTTTGTACCTGCACACATTCGATGTGGGTTTTGTTGTTTCTTTCGCAAAGAAAAAAAAAAGGAAGAATAAAAAGTCCCAAAACGAAAACGAAAAACAAAAAACTACGTATCTTTACCTTGATAGATAAATTGTGCTTGTATGTCACGTAGGTACAAAAGAAGGTATAAGCAATGTTTTTTGCTTTCCTTTATTTTTTTTTTCTGCTCAGTTTCGCCATTGCCATAGCTCCCTTGCCAATTTTTTGTTTAGTTTCTTATTCGCAATGCCTTTTGAACCGAATCTGTTTTTTTTTTTCTTTTTTGTTTTGGACTTATAAAAAAGAGACACATTTTTTCGAGAGATACTTGTAGGCGATGTGTATCTTCGAAATTCAATTCGATTTGAGGATTATTTGCAGCGCATGACAGAATGAATTTGGGTTTGTAAATTTAAACCACAACCTTCCCCCGTCGCCGATAACCACCAGCCGACGACGAGACGAACGCGCACGCTATCGTTTCGCCTAGGTTGGGGAGCATCGCAGTTGCGGATGATGACGCCCGAGTGGCGCCCGTGCGTCGCAAAATTTTGCAAGTGTATGCAAATTAGGCACTACCGAAAATTAAATAACTTCAGGCACAAATTACAAAGGTCAAATTGATAATAGTAGTTTATTTCTTCGAAGAGTTTGCAATGTCAGCAGAGGAGGAACAGCAACAAAAAATAAACCTTTCAAGGACATATGCTTTAAGACTTACAACTACACCCAATGGAATTTACTGGTGTGTCTGTATCGAAAAAAAAACGCAGAAAATGTTGCACAACTTTGCAAATTTGACGAACAAATTTTGTACAAGGTCTCAGCGCGGTGATGGACTTCGTCGTCGAGTGGATTGTCTAGAGTGCTGTGCCATAGTTGTTACGAGCCGTCCGCCATTGGTGGTGGAAGTAATTTTAGGGTAAAGGGGCGAGGAGTGTTTATTAATACCAAATGCGAATAGTTTGACCTACAACAGCTCCATACATCTATCATCGAAGTGACTTCACATTCACATTCGCGAATGTTTTGCCTTTTGGTGGAATGCTGCGGCTGCAAAAAAGTGGCAAAAAATTCACCCATTCTCTTGAGTGTATGCTTAGATATGAAATTTTGGGCAGTTGACAATGTGTGAGATGCGAAAAGTGTGTCCGTATGTGTTCTGCCATAAGGCAGTGTAAGTTAGGGCAGCATGCATGGCCGTGAATTGAATTAATTTGATGGGTCTCCCTTTTTTTTTTTGATTATTTACTCATGTGAGTTTTTGTTATTTCGTTTTGAAAGAATTTACTTCACGCGCTGTGTTGCAAATTTATTATATTATGTTTGTTTTTTTTTTTGCTTCGTTTTTGGCTGCATATAATCGCGTAAACATGACCTTGATGTTCTGGTAGATATTTATATTTTTGCGTGTTTTGTGTGTCTTGCATGTAGTCGAGTGGAGTTGGTGGAGTATGGTTGGGAGCATGTATGTAATTGGGACCTCTGGTATGCAGATGTATAGACAATGAGTTTACATTGGACGTTTGTTTCAGAGACTGCTTGAAAATTACGTCGATTTCGGAGGTAACGAAAGACTTGCATATTTACTTCAGAGAGTTTTAACGCGTCACATTAGATGATTTTAGACCGTAAGAGTCGTGCCGGAAATTTTAATTTCGAAAGTAATACATAAAGTGCTACCTTGCACAAAAGGCCGAAAATGTTTCCCATTTAAATTTTGTCTTTTGTACAGTTTACTGTTGTTATAGGAACATTTGGCTCACGAAACATAATCATGCGAAAAGTATTTTTAAGAATTCATATAGAGAATGCTTCCCTTCTTCGACTACAAAAGACATTACCTTCTGCCGTAGTCCCTAATCCTAACTGTGCAATCGAAAAGCAAAGGTGTCTGACAGTTTCTTTTCCCGAAGCATGCATATGCTTTAATACTTGCGTGAAGTACTCAATTGCTGTGCGTGAGTGTCGATGGATAGTGTGTGGCTCAGGAAGATTATCAATTGACTCCTTGTCTTGTCTTTGTCTTTCACTTTCCTCTGTGATCTCGTCTTTCAGTTTCCTCCGGTTCTAATCGCGATACAAGGCGAAGTTGAGCTCAACTTGACTAATTATTCTATCGGACGCTCTGTCTTCCTCCTCCACACTAACGCGGCGTTTTGCTATTTGGACTATATACGAATTTAGAATTTATCATTTGATGGTGCCAATAATTTGTACTGTTCTGTCCATGTCTCCTTATAGCAGGACTGGCATTTAAGCGTTCTATACTGTAAACTAGAAATGGACAACATTGTTCCTCTCCGAAGACAATTAAAACTCAACTTAGCGGACACGTCTGCCGGCAAAAACAAATGGAGAAGAACCTTAGCCAACAATACTACGCACAACACGTGTATTTGCTAAAGAAGCTTGACCTTGCTTCCTTGTAGTTCCACACTGTGGTTTGTGTATGTCTTTCCAGTTCACTTATTTAACATCAAAGTGATAAGCTATTAATAAACTAAACTGCAGGGGTTCCAAAAGTCAAACATAGACATTTAAAAACTTTGAGTCGCAACAATGGCGGCTCCGAAAAGAAATTACTTTCAATTTTGTTCGGTCTCTTTGTACTACAAATAAACGACTTCACGCCCACTTTGTTCGAGTCAGCTGAATTTAAATTGATTTTGCAAAGCTATGCTCTGCTAGAAGGGTCTTCGACTCTAACCAAGAAAGACAAGAAAGGCAACTCGAACAAGTCACCTCACGAAACTAGGAAAGTTAGTCCGTCCAGTCCAGACCAAACTTCAGAAGAGGCCTTTCAACTGATACCCATATATTCTCCGAAAAAAAAAAACGCTAATACAACGCATGAACGTTGTTTTAGAAACAAAAATTTTGTTCGCTTAGGAAATATGTCCAGAGTGGAATGAGAAAAATGTCCGTGAACTCCGGAACCAACTACCAAATTTGAGACATGTCAGGATGATGTTTCCATCATCGACCAGGATTCCTGCATGAGTTTTAAATATTTACAATTAACAGTAACAGAATCTTCAAAATCCAAAAATTCGATAAAAATCGTAATTCAGTATCATACGTAAACCCAAACAACCCGGTACCACGTCTATATCCTTCCATTTAGATCTGTAAGAAAGAATCAATTCAATTTGAAGCATCCCATTCCTCAAACGCACACCCTTTTTTCCTTCTCCCTCAAAACCAATTAATCTGTGACTATATCTTTTTGACCAAATTCAAATAATTGCCGTGCTGCATAAGCAGATGAAACAATTTCCATAAGGAACAAAAGAAGGAAACAAACATCCAAACGAATCTCTTGAGCAGTCTTTTGAATGTTTGCAAAATGTATGTAAGTTGCAAATCCGGTTTTTAGGAGAAATATACATCTATTAACATTTAAGATACTTTATTTTGTCTAAATTATGCCAATAAGCGAATGCAAATTCCTCTCAAACAGACGATATCCATAAAACTCTGTTTTCTGCTGATGTACACACGAAACAACAAACAGTCGGTGTGTGTGCTCAAACTGTGCGCCTGTATGCTGTATCTTCTTGAGTATCTCTGACTGTAATTAACATATTTATGGTGTTATGTAAAACTAATATGTTCACAACAAATCACTCGAAACCTTTTAGAGACAGAAAAATATATGCGACAAGAAACAAAAAAGAAGCCCCAAAATGCAGACGAAGAAAATAAATTTTGCCGAAAAAAGGAACGAGCGAAAAGACACACAACAGAAACTAAGAACCATCACTGCATTGTGTTACGAGGATGTACGAAAGAAATGCAAAAAAAAAAGAAGACAATGCTGCTGGGGGGAGGGGAGCAAATGAAACATTGAAACCAGTTATCTTGGAATGTTGCACTAAGACTTTGTATTTTTTTGGCAAAGGTCTGGAAACGCTGCCTGGATTTCCTTTCGTTTTTGCGATGGTATTGATTATCTCGGGACCAGACCTTGAGAATTTTTGAAATTCCTGAACATATAGTAATCCTTAATTGATTTGACACCGCAACCAGTTGCTTGAAGTTCAGCTTTGTTGTTTATGAGGGAGGCGCTTAAGGTAGTTTTTTGTTTTTTTTTTTTTTTTCTTGTGAAGTTATTACTCATACGCCCGAGTGAGCTCTATACATATTTATTTTTCATTAAAATATATTCAGATGCCCCCGTCTATGTTGAATTTTTGAGGAGGACAACGTTGGTTCCAGTGAGGTGGATGAATTCATATTAGAGGACGGCGTTATTTTTAATACACACTGAGAATACAATCAAAGAGTCAACATTTCAAGGTGGAAGTTCGGTTGTAAAGACTTTACACTTAATGGGATTTCACCGTTATTCTATTGTTCTATGTAGTAAATGTTAAGAACTATCCCCGGAAAACTTAAGGTGGCTTGATAGTGGATTTGAATAAAAGAAGTCAGTGAAAGAAGATAGTCTGATAATTCTGATTGGACTTCTTCTACATAATATACATATGTATGTCGAAATTTAAACTCCTTCATGAGCAGTGTCAGATTATCGGCAAAGTTAGTCCGTTCTAACAGCAGCATTAGCTTTCGAGAGTTTCTCGGAGAAAGTACAGTACAATTTAGATTAAACGATATTTTGAAATGACCTGCTTAGCCATTATTTTAAGATTTGGAGAAGGAATTTTATACATTTTCCACTCAAATGAGCATTAAGCCGCTTATGGGTGTGAACAAAATATTGCTTGTGCAAATGAAGCCCTTAATGGATCTTGATTCAGTAAGTAATTTGTAACTCGATCGCAGGGGCAATCTAGCACACTTGTGATGTTCACTGAAAATGGTGATGATGATGATGAATTGCCGAAATCTTTCAGTCGGTCAATCAATTTTAGTGTGCACCACTTTTTGTGCATATTCGACACTTTAAGTGCGATCCGCCGGCGGTATTAGTTGACCTTTGAAATTAAATGAAAATCTTTTTGCAAACTATGCTGCATAGTGGACTCCACATTGGACTCCATGATGATAATTTTCTTTCATTCTTTTTGATAAAGAAATGTCAAAAATTTCCCACTATCCTGGGTTTAGCTAGGCTGTCCATAACGACAAATGATTCCGGCTAAGAGTACCGACGATATGCACATTGCGTTAACTTAGTACAACCTAATTTTTAATCAAGAACCTTCCATAAGGTCGTTATGTACGAGTAGTTATATCAAGATATTGAAATTTTTCTAGAAGCAGACCGATCTCGTTTTAAGTTTCTAGTATCAAGTTCATCAATTTTACCCTCAAGTCCGGCAAGTGAAATTAATCTATGAAGGCTGGTGGCAAAGGTTTTGTAACCATGTGTACATGTGGCACACCGCGGCCCTTTGTAAAACGGCGTCAAAGAGTGGCCAAAAATTAAGAAATCCTGAAAAAAATGTAGTTACCATGAATACCAGTTCCATAGCCAATCATTTCAACTGACCTCTAGTGACACCAATTGGTGCCTACATGCCCCAGAAACTTCGTTGATTTGCACCAAGATATAAATTTATTCCGATAGAAAAAGATCCCTCTAGTGAATTTTCTCAGTCACATCGAGTACATTTAATTCATCGTGAGGTTCCATTTAGAATGTAAAAGGATCATATATATTTGAAAGGACACTCAAAATTGTTATTGACGGTTAAAAGAATATTTCATGGCATTTAGAACACAATTAGAATACATCTGCTATCCCTTTCCATGTAAGAGAAATTTTTAACGAAAGTGCACGACTTATTATCTGGACTTGATTATCACCTCAAAGCGCCCAAGCCGCCCTTAAATTAGCTGGTAATTCAGGAAACAAAAATAAAAATGCTATTTGGGATGTACTGGCCAATTCAAAAATCGGATGTATATGTAAATTTTTGCGAAATAAAAACTCAGGGCAAAAAAAGTCACCCATTAACATGATACAGTTTATGCTTTCATAAAAAGTCAAAACTCAGGCATAAAAAGCGAATTGCGGTTAATGTGATACAAGAGTTTAATAACACCTACACGAATTCTGGACTTGGGTGGCACATCAAATGTGTTTTTGAAATGAAACTGTGTCCGAAATTAATGCAATTTGAATATCTTTAGACAGTTCAGGTGCCCAATAAAAATCAGAAGTAATTTTTGAAGCGCCGCACCGTGCTAGATGTCGCCATCACATTCAGATGTCGTTCCAAGGAAAAGTCTGCAATCTTATCGTATTTTTGGAATTGGAACGACCTCTCGTGCGCACTGCAAGCACCTCAAGTAATTCAAACCAAGGATTTTTACACAAAACAACACCTCGGTTATTTATAACAAATTATTCTTTGAAAATTATATTCGAATGCACATTTGCTGGTGCTTTACCAATTCTCCATCGCGCTTGCAGCACAACAGTCGTGGGCGACGCTGACATCTTGGACATCAACCCAATACCGTGTCTCGTTGAAATTATAATAGAAAATAATTGCGTATTTTTTGTTTATTGCATTTCCAGAATAAAATAGGACACGCGCAGGCAATCGAGCCCGCTACGCTCCTTCTCTAGCGAAACATTATTTTTCTCTCCACACAGTGCGTGAAATCTGTTTGGAATCGTTTGGACACCAAACAGAAGAGATACATGTCATGTAGATGTCTGCAGTTAATTTACATCCTCTGCAGTCACAGTATAGCCATCAACTGAAGGAAGTGTAACTATTTAATATATTTCGCTGCTCTTCGCAAAGAAGAACCAATTAGATGAAGAAATCCTCTACGTCTGCAAAAAGCGTGCAAAAGACGATCAACTAGACAAATATTAAAAACATTCTTGTCAAGTGCCGCCACCTCCATGCAGTGAACTCGTTCTGTCTGCCTGATTGAATAAGCTAATTTTTCAAATCGCGCAAAGATGATGAACGACTCTAAATACTTGCGTCGTTTGCGGTTAGTAGTTGTGTCGCATTACGAAGTACGTCTGCTGCTGTAGACCAAAATGTCTGATGACAAATCCTTCCAACATTCAGGCTACAATATTTTATCTTAGTTTTTTTTTATCTCAATAGAATTTAGTAATAAACACTGAACCGTGACGGCGGCATTTAAGAGGTTGGAGTGGTCATTTGCAGCACGGCACTATGCGAATTATCTGCGCCGTACTGAACCAATATGTCGTCCAATATGGAGTTCAGAATGCTCTTGCTTTTGTCGCTAGTAATTTATGACGAGTTAATCAGTCTTCGCATTTAATGAATGACCAATCTTGGCAATATCTAATCACTAACCACGTGTGTTGGTTGACACACCTTCCGTTCGTTGCTATAATTTGCCACAAATATTTGAGATCTTTTTCGGTTTTGTTTGATTTGATACGATGGCTTACGTAGATTGGTCGTGTACACACACACACAAGCGTATATAAATGGCGACACGATAATGTAAGTCAATTCAGACAGACATTTTTTTTTTGCGTTATCACATGGGTTTCTTTTTAAATTTAGAATCTTTTCCATTACGTAATTTGTTTAAATTTTTTATTAAATTCGATAAGGGGTTACGACTAGTAAAGCAGTTTTTCTTTGTAAAAAAAATTACACTACGGGGAGATCCTTTATAAAACGAAGGTACATTTAGTATCAGAAGTGTATAAACAAAAACATGTTTGTTTAGCTTGGACAAACATTCTTTCGGTTTGCTCAGTTTGCACACATGGTGATTGGAAAAGTGTCTACTCTAGTTAATTGAGTTTTTTCAGTCCATAAGCGTTGGAATCTACAGAAGATTTGGAGAATGTGCAAGACTTTAGAATCATCACAACCAGGACAGAAATCCTGTAAATAACGTAATTTATTGAACCCTGTTGTCAGAGTGAAAACAACTTAAGAATTAACTTGTTTTCCAAAAAAAAGTGAAATAAAAATATTTGAGAAAATATTTGGAAATAGTTATAGATGAGTAAACTGAGGCTAAAAATGGTAAAATCCACCCACTCGTTATCAGTCCCTCATCAAACGTGAATTTGGTTTATCTCGGTTGGCGATAGTACCGGTTGCGATAGCTCTGGTAAAGAAGATCGACCGATATTAATTTAGAGTAAGGGGTAAGAACTGTTCACTTACTCAATTACTACCCTTTACATATATTTTAAGATGAACGACATATTTTAAGGATTATATTCTTTTTTCAAAGGAGTATTTTTTTAAATGATCTGTATAATATTGAGTACTCTTGCTCATTTCTTGCAATTTATAAAACCCTTCGTTGCTTTTATAAAAAAAAAAAACAAAGTTTACTTCAAATAAATCAAGAAACGTAGACGGGAACTTTGGTTTCTCGCCTAAAAAACCTAGCCTAAAATTTGTCTTATAATGTTATAAATATTTTAAGTGTTCATCACAAGAAAAATCATGAATGAAAACAGCACGATGACAACGTTCTTTATAATAACATTGAAATAATTCCGTTTTTTCCAACATTTTACTGACAGGAGCCACTGTTTGATGTGGTCGTCTCGGTCGCGTCCAACGTGGATGACCTCAGTTTGAACTAGTCCTTCTGCTGGAATGTAGTTCATATAGTTTTGAAAATTTTCGGAACGGGTTTTTTGACGTTTAGGGTTTCGTTTCGGAACTTTTGGAATTTTAGGCAACTGAAATCTAAATTCTTGGAATCATCTCTAGGAATTACTTATCAAAGCGGGATTTATGCAATTCTTTCTATGTGATCTTATGGATTAATTTTTTTCTCCTAATTTGTTGTTACAGAAACTAAAACTAAACTAATTATACTGACTATATTTTATCATATCCGAATCTTTTGGTTTGTTATTTCGAAATTTCGCTGTTACTTTTCACTCAAATATTGTCATTCATGCCATGGTCCTTCCCTCCTCCAACATATGCATAGAATGTTTAACGCTAATTGCGGGTACAAACAAAAGGTGTGCCACACAGTAAATCAGAAAGACCAAAATGTGAAAAAAAAAATCGATGTCTCGAGAGCAAATAAATACTTTGGGAACAGTCTCATTCAAGAAGTTATTTTTTTTTCGATTCAAGTGAAAATCATTTGGAAAAGGGGCTTAATTTTTTCGATCTTGCACCACTGTACGCCGTCGGAATGTCATTGTTCCGTATCTTAAGCGATATGCGGTCCGTCAGTCAATTGCTTACTGTCCTGATTATACAATTTTGTCCCCTGTAACGGGTTCTTTTACCATTTTAATCATCTAATTAGAACTTTTGAAAGAATAACATGCAATATACCTGGTTAATTTATATTTGCCACGATGTTAGTACGTGGAACGGACATAACTACTGTTGTCAGATCACGTCAATAATATGAAAATTAACATATTTCAACGAAACAAAGGTGTGAAGCAACTCATTCGTAAATTGTACTGATTCCACATTCAAGGCAGCATTTATATAAAAAATTAAGTTTAACCAATATTGACATATCGGCATAATGCTACGCATGACCGAGTATCAAAAATATATTGCGTAACTAAGACTCCAAGATCTTACAAGCGTTATTAAAGGGACATAAAAATCTTTGTCAGGTTATAAACCATTCGAATATATAAACATCTTTATCCATTATTTCTTGAATTATTTCTGTCAGTTCTTGTGCTTCAATTAGGCCGGTCTTTTTTCAGTCTTGAATATGTACATACACACTTTCCTATTTATCTTAACTTAAATGCAAATCGTTCAGCGAAGCCTCTTTGCAACATTAGACCTAAAAAATTTGCATTAGTTTCAATTCGTTTTTCAAGTGAAAGGATCATAGCTATGCGTACGAACCACAAAATACGCACAATCATTGACGACGACTCACCTCACTTGCTATCCATATCACACACAAGAAACCCTAGCATTACAGCGCTCAAATTTGTGTACATCTCCTTGAGGGACATAACTCAAAAATTATTTATATATTCACGCAACACGTGAGGTCATCAATGGTAATTTCAGCAAACACTCGAAACGTGAAATGTGAGAATTCAATCGCATAATTTATGATCATTGCAAAAAGAGACTGAGAGAGAAACAAAAGAAAAAGAGGAGTTCGACGGTGGAAACCGCTGAGCCGAAATACATTTTACCATAAAATATATGTCAGCAAGGTAAAGGGCGCTAAATTATCTCCGTCTCCTTCTCTCTTGTTTCATTCGCCTTTTCCTTCATTTTTATTTTTATTGTTTATTTCCGTCGATGAGATAACCTTGGCTCGCATTCACATTTGATTGTGTTTTTCTTTCTCTTCATCACTTCTCTTTTTGCTAATTTGCATCGCCTTTGGGTACATTTTGTTTAACTTCTGGGAAAGAGGTGGTAATTTACACATTTTTCATAACGCTGTGTGAAATATAGTTTACAGCATGGTGGTGCCGCCTCACAAGAGATCACCCTTAGAAGTAGCAACCTTCACTTTACTGTCAGCGTCGCTCGCAACGTTCACAGCAACAAAGTGTTTGCCTAAGATATTCATAGACGAGCGTTACTTGTTCGCAAAAATGTGGACATTTGTGTTTTCTTTGAGGGAATTAGTGTGTATATGTGTCTCGGAATAATTTGAATGTTCTATTTTCTGTAGGGTTATTGACATAAGTTTTTCCATGCGAAGCGATACACAATTAATGATGATTTACAAAAAATGGATGAGTGTTGATTTATGCTAATTGAGTTATGTATGTATGTATATAGATCAGACATGCGATCGTTAATCATTCAGGAGAGAGTAGGGCTTTGGGAAACACTGAATTGGCTGCATACATTTTCCAACTTGTCAGGTCTTTCGTATTTTTCTTCCTTAACTTAATGTCATGAGAAATTAAGTAAAGACAAATGAAAGTATTGAGTTACAAGGCAAGTCTAGATTTCTTTTTGTATTGTGTCTGAAAACTCAGCCATTCTGGTCATACGATGACTCGGTTTCGAGAAACTGCAACAACAAATAAACAAGAATGTTGCCCGTCCGTTCATACATATGTAAATCGTAAGCAGACACTCTTCTCATTTAAGGTGAAATAAAATATCAAAGAATAAACAAATCACCCAACACCGTGTTTACTGAGAAGCAAATATTGTCCCCACACTTTTGTCTAGGAGAATAGTCCCGAGTCCCGTGTGTAAGGACAACAAATCTCACACCGCAACCAACAATATCGTTCTGTTCTTCCAATGTGCAGACAGCTGATGTTTTCTTCGAAAACCAGTAAACTGCCTCGCAACCATTGAAAGCCATGCACAGACCAACTAAATCTTAGGTCAGACATTTTAACTTTTGACCAACAACTTTAAGACATTGCCACCGCACTCTAAGGCACCTGCACCTTTCAACCACTCCATAGTGCATCTCATATCTGATAAAATCTTAACTTAATTCAAACAACAACGACAATATCCAGTGAAAGGTTGAAACTTTACCGAATGCACAGAACAGTAAATAGTCTCGAGAAATTGGATACGGCCAAACCGATGCATCCTAAACGATTTTCCTTTTCGGCTTCGTAAATAGTTTTCGTATCACATTGAATTTTGTGCAAGGTAAATTCAAATTTGGCTCAACTTTTCTCAGCCATTCGCACCTGCACATATCCCGGTAAGTGGAGCAGGATATAGACGGTTGTGTGTAGGCAGAGTCATGCCGATGTATTGAAATATGGTAAATCAAGTAAAAGTTAAAGTTTGTCTCTGCCCTCTGCCGCAGGAACGAGCCGAATGGCTGCAACTAAGGCTGAGCAGAGCGTGTGACTGCTCTCTTAGTTTATGGTATTACTGCAAGGGGAACGAACGAAATATTTTCTGAAGAGGTGGATGGGGGAGGAAATTTCTAAAATTATTATTATGTTCAGTCGAGTGGCTGCTCAATTTGTGTGTTTTAATTGGTTGCAGAGTGTTCTGTTGGGTAACTGTGAGAAAAGTTTACCTGAACGATTGTGGTATTGGGAAATGGATGTGCTGCGTATCTATGCAACCATGTGTGTAATTGCTACGGATTAAGATCGTTGGAAAGTTTTTCAGAAAATTCGTCAAAGAATTGAAACCGAAAAACATTTCTTGTTGCACAAGCGAATGTTGTTTCGATTTCTGTGTAAGAGACTTACACATGAACAGGGAGTGCAAAAGCGCAGGCATTTGTTTGTATTGTCTGTCTACGGTTCCAAACCATTGCACTTATACTTCACTTATTCTAACTGCATAAAGCGTTTTCCGTAATCCGTAGCCAAGCTCAAATAATTCGTTTAGTTGGAGTTTGTTGGGTCCTGAAGAGCCATTAACCGAAATAAACTGTAAATCCTTAGAAATAGTTTGTTGGGTTCGAATAACTTCTTTGGAATCGACGGCTTTTGTAAAACAACAGAAGTTTCCATCTCTGAAATGTCACCTCACAATATAAGTTTACATCAAATATTGCTTGTAAAAATATTTGCACCCAGCAAGATTTGCAGTGGCACTACATGCCAAAAGGGACCAAGGCCTAGCTTCTACAAAAACTACTCGTGTTGTGCCTGCTACTGTTCTCTCACTAGTAGAAGGGATCTACAGTTTTTTTTGCCGACTCCGAATCTTTTCATAGACAAATGAGTGTTGTCAGCCACTCGAAAAAGGTGGTCCCGTGAAAAAATGCGAGGTGTCCCGCCCGGGAATCGAACCTAGACTTTCTATGTGCCGTTAGATGATTTCAGTAAAAGTGCGGCAGAAAATTGTTTCCACAAACTTATAATTTGAATATAAGTACCACGAAACGATGGTCTTTTAAATGATGAGGTACATTTTGCAGGAGAATCACAATTCTTTCAATGCCTAGATGCTGCTATTATTTTTAGCAGCTTTAACAATACCCTGATCGGAAAATTATATTTACTGTAGTTTTTTGGTCTTCTCTTCAATCTTCTCTACAATAATACAAAAAGAAACTTCTATGACAAGAGCCTCCTTCAACAGCTCATTTGCTGTTAGGACACTCTTGCAGTGGAAACGGTCCTTTATATAAATGCTGGTCACATTTATGGTGTTGCTCCATTAGTTGGAAACCTCTTATCGTCCTAATTGACAATTGACATAACAAAAGGAGGTGCTTGATCTGGGAAAGTCTGGCCAAGTACAAAAAGACCCTCGTTGGATCTCCAGTTATCAACAAAGTCGAACACAAATTGTTTATCTTGAGAAGATGACGTTTCCTGTAACATTCTAAAAATTTAAAGAACTTCTCATTCACATATTTCCTCCGCATAACTGTGACGATGACGCTTACATTCTTTGATTATCTTGATAAAAATATTCTTTACGGACAACATATGCATATAGGCATATGTAAGTACTAGTTTGCATTTATATGCCCTCTCCACAAGATGCCTGGTATTACACGCATCTGAGCGCAGTTCACAAGCGCGCAACTCTCTCATAATTTCAATAAACCTGTTCATACCCCGAATGAATGCATCTGTGCATTCTACGAATTTGACAAACTATTACCTTCTGACTTCAAATGCTTATGCATTCTTTAAGTAACCATTCTACTTTCATAAAAGGTCAATCCACCACAAACACTGATTTTGAACTCTGCGCGATACTCAATCTTGCCTTGCGCGAGAGCTTGACTTATCCAAAACACAGTGTGTGATCTTCTTGCAACAAACGTATTCGTGCAACCTACAGTTAACTTCATCCGCATCCAAACTGAGGGAAAACAGAAAAAAAAAAGCAAAGCCAACGACTAGAAAAATGAATAAACTAAAACTGGCCAGCGATAAATGCCCAACCACGGGCACTGTTTTCCCCATGTTGTTTACCCATGGACCGAGCGCATAGGCTTCATACATACCCAGTCAATCCGCAGAAGCCCACGATGATCGTCATTACGATGATCATGTTGACGACGGCGATGCGGCCGCGGCTGCTGGTGGTGGTATTCTTCGATTGTTGCCCTGCTGTACCGCAAGGCAAATAGATAAAGGTGCAACTTTACTTCCTTGGTTGCAGGTTGTTTGGGCGGTTGGTTGGGTAGATGCCACGATCGGTGTCTACTCTGCAAGTAGGCGCATGCGTCCAGTTTGTCAATTATATTTGTTGTTGCTGCGCCGCTCGCCTCATAGGGTAGGAGAGATATCTTCTTCGATTTAATTCTTTTATTTTTTTTTTTTGCATTTTCTACTTACTCCTCAATCTTCTTGCATTTTCTGCCTCGCATGAACCTCCGAGAATGTAACTGTATCTTGCATGTTGCATGGCGGCTTTTTCACGTTCAAGTTATCCCATCGGATGGATGGACAATAACGATGGACCAGCGCGGTGCATGCTAGCAGCAGCTACTAGAGCAAGCCAACGGAACGGCGAGTCATGTGGCACGCTTGAATCGGTTTTTTTCTATTTAATAATCCGATTAAGTGCAACCGGTTGTATGTAGGTTGATAAACCCTTTGCGCATGTGAAGATATTTTAAAGTAACTAGGGAAATACCTCAGCTGAACGGACGAGCGGTCGTTCTCAGGTGTACGGCCCGTTCGTTGGCTAGGCAAGTCGAAGGAATGTACTCACTTTTGAGTCATGACCATTTATGGAGCACGGACGATGGAACTTTAATTGCTCCGCTCCGTCGCAACCAGCAAGGAGCCGATCTCATGCGATGGCTGCGTTGCGCAAGGAGGTTTCAATACAAATTATCGTACCCTGACAATTCTGTATCTGACCTCAATCAGATAGGGAAACATGTCGCTCTGGCCGACCGGACGTTTATCTCTCAATACAGCATCGCATGCAGAAGTCCTGCCACATACATGCAACCATCCTGAATGACAGGTGGTAATTTTAGGTAGCGCTTGCCACGCACTTACATCCCCACAATTAGATGGCCTGTTCGATGACTTAGGCATGTTCACGGTAATGAGAGAGCGGAGGGGCGGACGAGAGCCTCCGCCTTCGTTTGATGCCCGACAGATTTAAGCGTTGTAATTTTGTAATAAACTTTTGCGCTTTATTGAGCGAGCGATGTGCTGTTTGTTTTGAAACGTCTACGCCACGGTGTACTCGTCGTACATGCATTTGATGGACACTAAACATTTTATGCTGCTCATTTGTATGGAGGAGATGAAAGGCATTTGACCAGCGAAAAGAAAAAAATAACCGCAAACTTGATGCGATGATGATTGATAAATTTTTTATTTCGCGAAAAACCGGTCCGAGGTGGGCCGCTAGAACAGTCAGTTCCACCTGTCACGCTAATTAATAATGTTTTATGAGATAGTAAATTCCTTTGTATCTCCTGGGTAAATGAAGAAAATCTATCTCAAATTGTATTTTAACTATTGAATAGAGTTCAATCAGTTGCAGTTAAGTTTTACGATGCAAACACGGAAGAGTTTTATGTTTTTTTGTTCGTTTCTTTTATTGTTTACAGTTGGAAGTATTTCATAGGCAATGGGAACTTACACTTAAATAGACATTCTTGCTTAGGGTTTAGTAGAACTTTTTTCCCTTTAATTTTTACGCACTTTTTTATCTGACTAGCAACACTTGCTAGTTGTGAGATATCCTAAGTACGTTCTTGAAGGTCACACAACTTTCAGGTATCATGAGAAGTTGTTATATCGTTGAATTTCCGAAGTTTGTCAATTTGAAAGACCTTCCGAAATTTTGACGGATGGTTTCCTGTTTTCCTGGTCGGTCAACATTTAGCACTTAAATTGCTAGATCTGCCTATATTGATTTTCCCGCTCGAAGGACGAAATTTTGTGATAATTTCCACAAATAAGAAAGTACAAATCTTGTTTTATTCTTGTCACAAAAGAAAGGTAACTTTTGACAGAAGCAAATTCAGATTTCTCGAATATTTTCTGGTTCTTCAAAACACCAAAAAAAATCTCAAACTTATCTCGGAAATTTTTTTGGGAAAGCAGTGCATTTTGCTAAGGGTAAGATTTCCTAACTGCCAACAGACTTCAGTGATTCTAACAGTGCTGCAAACGGTGTCAACAATATTTGTTTAGTTTGAGTTTCGAATTTACTTCGTCACACACTTCGGGGCACTTGTTTTGCCGTGAAACGACTTTTGATAAAATTGCACTGAGGTTCGGATTTCATTCGATTTGATTTGATGGAGAAAAATCAAAATGACATAAAGTTTAGTGCAGCGTTAAGTTTTGTTCAACTGTGTGTCCTTAGGTCTTTACATACATTTGGTCAGAGTGCGACGGGCATGATGGACAGACTGACAAATAAGCGAAATTATATAAATAGATTTGTTTTCCTGAAAGAAGGATCTTTCTGTGCGTAAAGCGTTCGGCAAAAGTTTTCCCCAAAGACGGCACCTTAGCGGTAATTTACATTCAACCCACGGAAATAGGAATTTCAAAAACGGGAAGAGCCAATACAGTCAATCCGTTGAACATTAATTCTATATAATCCAAAAAAATATGAAAAATTGACTTTTACATTATTGGGTGTACTAAAAATTGATTAGAAACCTTTATTTAGAGTTGTCTACTCTTGGGAGCTGTCGATTCTTTAGTCACCTGAACTCTTTCATGGGCCTTAAGAGCTGTAAATACTGATCGACTGATTCTCAATATGTAACGCAACGAAGTCTTTGCAACAGATCTCAAAATATCTTTTAATACAAAACCTTTTTGAACGCCCCATGCATACATGTACACACAGTCTTGTGCGTTCCGTCAATAACTGACAACTCTTAGGCTTACATGAAAGTGCGAGGAATAGCAAATCTTGTCCACAGGTAGAAAACACCACAGAAGACCTCAAAGAACCTTTTGGTGTCATTTGGAAACGGAATAATACACGTTACGCCATCTGTTAGCAAACCGCACGAATTAAGTTATAGACCCAATACATAGATAAATTCTCTTTTTAAGTTCACAATTCCTCTCCTGATGAATTCTTAATTCTTGGCATGGCTAACTGAATTCAACAAGGCTGAAAATCAGGAATATAGTACTTATCTATTTGCATGTGTATTTGGGTACTAATTGTGATGTAACTTCTCTTGTTAACCGCATCTGCATGTAGATACACACGGTACCACCAAATTTCTATTATTTGAACAGAAATATTAAAATGTTTGCTTTTGATTTTAACAAGAGGATACAGTACGCAACGTATTTATGGGGGCACCGCTTTCATATGTAAGCTACAAATTGTTTTCTATTTGAATGCGACTATAAATATGGACGCTCCTGGGCCTTAAGACCCAATTTCATTTCTCGACATAGTCAAAAAAAAAAAGAACAGCGTCACTATTCAAAGTTCCGCTACTCTGGCCTCATACATATGCATGTGTTTGAACTGGAATTGTTCCTATTACAGATGAAACAATCCATAGAACAGATGTCAAACATAACTGCTCCACATTTGGCAGACCGAAATTAATGGATCCGTCACACATGCACAGAATCCGAACCAATTGTGGATCAAATGGTTCTTCAATCTTCACCAGGTCCAAAGAGAAATTTTGTACAAAAAACTGTTCTCGCTGTATATAGAGGTCAGAGGGAGATTTACACCACCTTCATTTGCCTTTCACTTTCCTTCTGATTCACCCGAAAAGTCGTTACACAAATGTTTCTTTTAAACGTCGTTTCGAACAAATTGAATTCCTTCGGTCGACACTGCTGCAAAATCCACCACATGCGCAAACACACGCAGATACTCCCATACGAAGAGATATGATCTAATAAAGTTTTGTCGGTTACATTGTTCAATTCAAAATCTAGGTCAGTGCCAACCTTTTATTTCCATTTGATTTCTCTCATTCTTTCGCCAAAAAAAAACGAATAGAGAGACAAGGCAAAACTTCGCACTGCTTGTCTTGTATCGAACTGACGAAAAATAACGCATGATTTGCTCAGCTAACAGACATACGCGAATATCTTGATCTATTAAGCGGGCGCACACATCCCAAGTGAAATCATTCCGACAATTGAAGGAAATTTGCAGCCCTAAAGCTGCGGCCGCCGCTGCTGTGTACTCAATTGGGAAATACTTAAACTGATTCGCAGAAGAACCTGGAACATGTGTCCGACTGATTTAAGGCATTTATTCGCGAATGATGTCATACGGATCGCGCAGAATCTGCTACGTACTGGAGGGATGGAGTTTGGCCGCGTCTGTAAAGCGCCGCGCAGCGGGGAACCATGACGCGCTTGTACACAAAATAGTAAATTTGCGCTATTATCGAGGCCAGTTGGCTGGGGGAATTGAGTAATAATCGTTAAGGTTAGGCTATATGGCATATGGTTACTGCAAGTTACCGCACACCGCCACCAACGTCACCAACACCAGCGTTCGCACCATCTCCAAAAAAGCCGCAGCAACAGCGACAAGTACCACTTCATGCGAAGAGGGAGAGTGCGAGAGCGACGGAGACAGCGGTTACATGTGTTAGATACATAGATGGCAGTTTTTTTTCTTTTCTCATATGAATATCATTCTTCGCTTTACTCCTGTAGCAAGCACGCTGGTTTTGGGTTTGCATTTATTTGTCGTTGCTGTTGCAAATTTACTAACAAAAAATTGTTGTGTTATAAAAACTATGTGTAAACTATCACTGGCGATCGTTCAACGACTTTTATGGTCATCAGAGCGGAAAATGGTGTGTCTAACGTAGTTCATGCAAGCACACACTGAAACGTACGGATATGTGAAGTGAATTCTTTTTTTCATTTTTCCTGTTTGGTGGACACTTTTTGCAGTGGCTCTGTTTTCCGATGCCATTCCGCGCTAATGAGGGAAGGTCGATTACAGAATCATACTTGCACGAAAAATAGAAAAAAAAAACACGCAGAAGGTAGACCACTTTGCAATCTAAATAGACCAGCCTGAGTTGCGGTGTGGATATTCTTTCTGCGAGGCCTTGCGTGGGATGGCACATGCTATGACGGCACTTTGTTTAAATTTGAAATGTTTGTTTATTACGCATGGGAAATGATTGATGAGGTATTGAACTGTTGCGAAGAGGCTTTAACAAGGTCGTTGCAAAACAAAGGTGTAGTATTGGCAATATTTTTTATAAGAGAATATAATTTAGGGTCCGTGGAAATGAAATACTTTTTGTGCATTGGAGATACTTTCTCGGACAGCATATTTTGCAGAAAAAAATCTAAGTCTGCTTATGTTATCTACGTATCTTTCACCCGCATGTTCCACTAAAGGGTTCGCGGAGGCAATGCACGCATCTACATATGTTATCAAAGCTCTTAAAACACAACAAACTATTTTACTGCAACACTAACATATAACGTACAATGAGGCATGCAGCCGTAAAAAACCGAAATACAAACGTCACGATGTTGACTTTATAGTCCGTAAAATACTTGTTGCAAAATTTTGGCTGTGCATGGTCTGCTCCATGTTCGAGAATCCCTTTTAAGGACGTCTCTTCTTCAGTATATAGTCACATCACATAACATTTTGAAGGATATCCTCACAAACGAAAGGATTCAATTTAATGCAGTTGAGTCTGAGCTATAGCTGCCATTCTTGACGATCCTGGGCACGCTGCTTCCAGTTGTTAAGACCAAGCTGTCTATGCCGGAAGTTCGGCCTTCTTCTCCTTCTCGACAGACAGGACCATATATTCTTCGCAGAGTTTTTCTTTCAAAGGGATCAAGAATCTGGTCTGCCGTTTTGCTTATCGACTCGTTTTGCACACGGTTCCGTATAAGAGTACGGGTAGGGTTTGCATCTTGTAGAGCATTATCTTAGTCCTTTAAGTCAGAAGTTTTGACATTAGCTGTTTGGACAAACCTAAATAATACCGGTTGCTAAGGGTGAATCTGCGCCGAATCCCCACTAAGGAGTCGTTTGTTGAATTCACGTTTACAAAGTCTAACAGTATCGTTTTCAAAATTATAATTTCAAAATTCATAGATCTTCATTGCCAGAAAAAAAATGTGTATACTTTCTTAATTATTTAAGTTCCTTGATAAATTAAGTCAAATTTTATCTTAGGACGTCACGACAATGAAAGTCGCGTTTGCCATGGCAAATCTTCTCAGCTACTCAGCCAGTAGTTGTCAATGCTGGCAAGTTAAAAGCCGATCCACTGGAATAAAAATACCTTCATATACTTTTAAGTTTTCAACGATGACACCGAAAAACGGCTGCTTAACACAATGATGCATGAAAATTGCCTCCAAGTCACAACATACCCATTGACCTTCAATAAAGAACTTTTTAGTGTACAAATCTTTCTTCTCACTGCAAAGTTCAATTTGACACTTCCCCTAATTTAAACGAAAACTGAATCTTCCTCCACTGGGTCAATGACTTTAGTTCCAGATGGGTGTCCCCTGCCTCTTTTCTCTTTCTGCCTTTGACAGTATCTTCAAGGCTACGGCATACGTATGTGCTTAAATTTATTGACATCTGTTGCCAAATCAGACCCACAGTAAAGCCATTAGCAAACATCCCAAGGGACGAGGCATCTTCAAAATTGTTGTAATAACCAATGCTACTCGGTAGCCCCAAACAAATGCCGATCTGTCCGTCAATGCCACAGATTTTGTACTCGTATACTATCAGAAGAGCAAAACAACATCTTATCGGCATTGAATCCTTTCGGCACATCATTCCACATGCACGATGGACTCACGAGTAAATACACACAGAAATGAAATCTGGAATGTGGATTAAAAGTACAGGGAAAAAAAAAACGGAAAAAGTCTCAACAAGCTGTCACCAATTGAAAAAAGCAAATACCTTAGTCTTGTAACACTCTTGCGATTTCAATGTTATTTTTCGCCTTTTTTGGATGGATTCTATTTCAGCGGTGGAACTGAAAATAAAACGGTTCTTGCAGCAAGAAAACCTGTGCACTTGTCTCTTAAAACAAAACGACACACACATTCACAAGTACCGCTGACTGGTACAAGTACTTGTATCTAACTGAATCGCAAGCAGGTAACACAAGTTTTGCGCAATAGCGCAACAAAGCAAAGAAAACACGAACAGATACAGCAGAAGTACCTCTATGTAGCCATAGTGGACTAGGGTAGGTCGCAAAGAGTCACTGCTATCTGCAGGTAAGTCTGGTTGCTGCAGGCAACCAGCTACACGATTTTTAATAATTCTCTGCCAAAATAGGTTATTACACAGGTTATTTGTGAGTTTCACAGATTGCACGCTAGTGGATGGCTTCTTACTAAGACACTTCTTATAACGGCTCATTGCGCTGGCGTGTGCGTGTGTATGTGTGTTTATTTGTTGTCTCTTGTGAAAGGGTTCTTGATGTGACCACTTAGATGTAGTGTACTCATAGAGAACCACCAGCCAGCAGAAACCCTGTTTGGATTTGTGAGTATGCCGCGCTCCGTAGGAACACACTCCACATGCGGTGCAAAATCCAACTGCAATGGCACCCAGCGATCGCCGCCGTACGCTGGGGAAGGTGGGACAAGATGGAATTCGTATGGAAATACTGTGCAGCCTGTTGAAAATCTCACATTTAACGGATCTTGTGTATGATCCGGTGTTGCAACAGGTATTTTTGACATCGTAGCTGCAATGATGCTATGGATGCACCGACCGCATGCAACGGTCGCCTATTGAGGTTTTATTGGATCTCACAACTGTGGCAGAGGTACAAAATGCAACAATATGTCCAATTGGCGGATGCTGGAGTTGGCCGGCCGGTTGACGCCATGGGATCGCCTCTAGTTTGGTGCGCCAGCAAAGTGCCAGCATAGTGCCCTCGTGTGCCCACATTTGGCAAAGCTGTACTGCAAGTGGAACACATCATATCTGGACGGCCTTTTGGGTTCGGTATCTTGCATCTGTGCACAGTGCGAGTTGCTTCGAAGGACGGTCAGACTGGGTTCACCATGGGATTGTGCAGCGCTGCGCACTGTGCCTCTATTCGGTGCTGGCTTAGTCGACAGCACATTTTTCAAGCCTCGCGTACGTAGCTACATGCATGTGCACATGACTGCAATGTAATTCGCAGCGTGATCGTGATTAGCATATTTTGTCACCGCTTGATTATTTATAGAATTTATCCAGGACAATTGGGTGGGCGCTAATGCGATTTTATGGTTGTGCGATATTGTCACCAGTCCGCGCGATGCAGCTGTCTTGTAGGGGCCACGCTTCGGCGGTGTATGCCTTTATTTGGCTGTCTTTAGAGTCAATTGTTCTTTTGCACTATTCAGTTGACCTTATTGTCGATGGAGATACATTTGACTTGTCGTTTGTGTGTGTTCTGGAGACGTAAAGCTGACATCATGGTTGTCGTCAATTAGGAATGAATTTGGAACTAGGTGAGAGTGATTTGTTTATCGAACGTTTTGCAATAGTTTAGTCAACGTAGAATGACTCATTGGCCGTGGGTTTCTTTAAAATAAAATTAAATGTGTGGGATGATCCGTTTCGATTTTACACGTTTAAACTTTTGCAGTGAATTATGGACATATATAATCGCTGAAAGTAATTGACTTAGTAAATTGCGAAAGATGATGAAATGTTAACGTAAATTGAACTGCATGGTCCCAAACGATAAAATTACTATGATTAACGAGTATCTTGTTGCTCCACTACCAACAGCCTTCGTGTTGTTCTTGCCAAGCAAAATCTCAATTATCTTAACAATAAACTCAAAAAGACGCTCTTAAACTGTCCGTTATTTTTAGGAAGAAAAAAGTCACAAACACATCCTTTCATGCAATGAAACCACCAATTCATAAAACAACATTAGATTCAGACCATTTGTTGCGCAAGCAGCGCACCAGAGTGGCCGGATGGACGGCACGCCATCGTTGAAGTTCGCATTCTTAAAATTGAATTTGGCAAAATATATACATTTGCCCAATCTGCACAGGCAACCTACTCACAACCCGTTCACGCTCGTGCTCCCTGCTTCCACACGTATGCTCCCAAAAATGAAGTAATGTGGGTGAAATTATAAAGAATTCAATTCTTTCCGGATTCGCCTGCTAAAACTACCGAAAAGCAAAAGAGGAACAAAAAAAAAATACTTCTGACGTGCAGACGTGTCCTCTACCCCTGCGCTGTCCGATCATCCACCCTATCATCGCTACTGACTGCAGTCAGCGTGTTCGGCGTAGCTCCATCCTTTTGCATCTGAATTTTTTTGTTCGATGGAGTCCTCTACTTATTTCAAAATTTTACACCAATGCGATGGCACCCTGAAATCGGGTGCGGTAAACTTGTTGCTACGAAATGCTTCTTATGCTCATGACTTAATTATCTGCATACGATACCACCATAAAGTGAGTGAGTTTCCGACATGTGCAGGTAGTTGTAGGTTTTCACCCGACCACTTGAATGACAAACGGAGGTGGTGTCGCACCTCGTTCTCGTCAGTGGGGTAAAATGCACACTTCGCAGATTATCATATTCCCTCGGGCGTATGGGAATTATTTTCTTGTCTGTTTGTGCACTTTATTCCGACAGTCAGTACTCTTCCTTATCATCTCACATTTTTCTGATTAGCCAACTAGGCCATGCGTCGACTTATCTAGAATTGCACAGAAAAAAATATTCATCAGATTAAGCACGACACGATTGTTTAGTGTTAGACGCCTATTAGCGTTGGTGCTATGGATTTTTTTTTTTGCGAAACTCCAACTGATGTTGGGTGTTGAGAAAGCATTGAACTCAGAAGAGCATGCAAAAGAATGTGACGTTCTGTAAAAAAAATAATTTTATGCACATATTTTATAGAGTATGTATATATTCGATTATGAGACTCTTTAAGCGGAAATTTATATTCTTTTAAAATGCGATTAAGAGTTCTTATTGAATAATTAATTTGAAAAATAAATAACCACCTTTCTTTTGTTTATGAAATGTTCGAATATAAATTGGGAAATTTTGAAGGGCACATTTGGAAGGGACAGATAGCCATAGAGTGATTATTGCGATGAAGTAATTAAAGATATGGGACTACATACGTTGATCAAAAGACACACATTTTTACTACATCATATTCTTGTGGAAATGGGATAAGAGTGCGAGAGGGTTTCCTTTACTTCTGTCTTTTTAAGGTAAGGGATTTTAACACTCTGTTTTGCTTTTTCCTTTAATAATTGGCATCACATCTTGATGAGAATCTTTTGACAAGAAAAAATGGTTCAGCAATATCTCAGTAAATATAACCCAACATAGCCTTCCCTTGTTAACAGGATAAACGTTTTGAAGGTGGCAGTAAAATTTGTATTGAAAATTGATATTGATATTGTTACAGTTCATGAGAGCTAACTTTCAGTGTTTTTCTTAATATTGTGACCACTGAGTGGAAAAGATCTACAAGCTAATAGATGCTGTAAAAGGCAAAGTTTGATTTTTTTCTGTTTTGAATAGTATGAATAATAATGCCCCCGTGGAATAAAGGTAGATCACCACTAAACTTGCAGAAAATGTTAATCAAATTTACAGACTTAAAAGTATACTTTATGATTATTCTTAAATTTGTATTCTGAAATTATTAATCTCACTATTTTCTCTGAACTAGAAATACGTTGCGTCAAATTGCCCATTGTAAAGATCTGTGATCGCCGTGGCAAGTGCATTGACTACCACGCAGAAAGTCTATGTTTGATTCCGGACGGTACACCTCGCATTTTTTCCCAGCACCACCTCCTTCGAGTTGCTTACATCGCTCAAAGAGTATCAATTGTCTATGAAAAGCTTCTCAAAATCTCGCCGTTTGGAGTCGACAAAAAACTATAAGCCCTTCTATTCGTGAGATAAAAGTAGCACCCACAACACGAGTAGTTTTTGTAGGATATAGGCCCTGGTCCCTTGTGGGCTGTAGTACCACTCAATTATTATTATGAAAGTTCTGAGGAGAACTTTCACATTGTGAGATCTTGTTGTCTTGTATGTCGAACGCTTTTTTTTGGATAGAGTTTAAATTAAAATATTTGTTTTTTAAACCTGACATCGTTCTTAGATAACATACATGTCCACCACGGTAGTTGAATTTCTTTGCGCTCCAATTGCTTGACTTAGCAAAAAGTAAGGATTAACGAATGCTATTCTCCTTGTTAAGAAAACAAGTTTCTAGTTCCATCATGTTGAGTGTCATAGTCTCCGAAAACTTTGTTCCTCAGCTGATGAGTTTTTTTTTTGTTTCCGATAGTTCAAAGAATACTTTTTATCCTATTTCGAAAACGTCTACCCTTACGGATTGGGAGAAATATATTAAGTACTACTAGAAGCTTTTCGCAAACCCAATATATTGACAAGTTAATCTTTAGTTTAAGGTTGTGTTAAAAAAAATAACGATCGGAATTGTATCTTTTCCATTCGACTTTTTTTTAATTTCACCTTAGATTACAGTAATCCATACCGACCCAAGGCCTGGTTTTCGCCAATATCAGCTAAAAACAGGCACAATATGTTCTCGCACTAGCTTTCACCTCTCAATCACTTTTGGAGTTTGGAATATAAAAAAATCGTTAAGGACCTTGTTTAAAGAAAATTTAGAAAATGTGACAGTTGCAAGTAGAAATTTGCATGATGTTCGTTAGTCTGTTCGATACTTAAAACACGCTCATTTATGCATGCATACCCACTTCCGACTTTAAACAAGAAAACTTTTAAGCATAAGGAAGCCATCAGTCAATCGAATTCAGGGTTTCGCATTCATCATTAAGGTCTTTACTGGGTGATGGCTAATTATCAAATTTTAATAAAAAGAAATCCGGTTTAGCGCGAATTTTATAAAAATTAATGAAGAAATTCGTTGACATTGTTTTAGCAATCTATTTAACACTTTTGAGATGGATGGTACCAATTGTAACGTGAACAAATTTTTTCGATCTCAATGCATAAGGAAGGTAAATGTAGCTTGCTTCTGTTTTTTGTTAACGACGGAAGTCCCTTAAAATACGTTTGACAATGCTTTGAGCTGTGCTCGTGCTTTTTTCACTCGGTGTGCCCTTTTTGAATGTGTTTGGTGTAAGTGCCTGAAATGACGTGGTTTTCACAACTCTGCCTCTTTTAAATCAATGGCAATACTATAGGCTGTGCCCAGCACCCATGGGGCTACAATAAGGCGCCCAGAACGAACGAGAATCTTAGACGGGATCCCTTGCCTTGCCTTCTTGAACCTGTATATCTTTGCCGTGTTTAGTTTTTAAACTTCAAATCCTCAAGATTGTTAAATGTTTGCCTGTTTTCGTTTGATTATTTCTTAAAGAGCGCTAAATAACACCCATTCTGATAAAAATCGAAACACGTGAAAAACAAAACATTTTCATTTCAATGCAATTATGACTCCATGCAATGCGACACAATTTCAATGTCTGAACCATACGGACAGCTGGCATTCCAAACTCCCATCGAACGCCCAACTGATATTCACCTAACACGCCCGGCGTCAGTATTTATAAACAGATTATGCAATCTGATATAAATCGTAAATCGCGGCAAATTAACTCGTTCTTATTGACGCTATCGTGCGCCAGTAATAATAACAAATGAAAAGCTCTCGAAATGGCTTGAAGACAGAGTGGTGCTGCAGTCCGAGTGTGTCTGCTGCCGCTGCTGTCCACTGTGTCTGTAATTAGAGCTGCACATACATAATTTACATGCTTTATTTATCAAAATGAAAGAAAAAAAATCCACACAGAAGAGAAAAAAAACGTTGAAAAGTGAAACAGCATAAATTACTACCGCGCAATATATGCCACCGTCATGACGAAGGTTGTTCGGGGTCAAGGTAGTCACTTGATAATGATTAAACTTTTTTCTCTTCTCTTCCTCTTTTTGCTCCGCACCGCTCATTTCTTTTCCCATCCATCTTGGCCTGTCTTTGAATTTTCTTCGGCCGCGTTATTATATGCTACGCTCAGCTATGCCAGACAAGGCAACGAAGCAAGAAGCAGATGAAGAAAACAGAGGAAAAAAAAAACTGCGGCGAAAAGCAAATGAAAAATTGCGCCAAACCAAGTGAACCATTGAGACGTGGAAACAGTAACTCCACGAAGAAAAACGGTGCCTTGTTACTAATAATTACTGTGTGTGCAATGTTATGGTAGGTAACGGGTGCACTGTGCTTTGGTTTCCTTTTTGTTCGTCTTTTCTTGCGCGCTTCACTCTGTACGACTGTGGGCATGCACACCTCGTGTGTTGTCGTTCGTAGACTCGGTGCCGCGCAGCACCGCGCCGCAAAGTGTGCACATTATGCAATTTCAATTAATTTAAGAATGTGCATTCGTTCATTGATAAGAAAGGAGACTAATGAAGCACCGGCTGTTCTGGTCGGTTCTTTTCTGTGGCTTATGCTTTGGCTACGGCTCCTTAACGAAGTAAGCGGTAAATGAAACGTCTCATTTTTTTTACTGGTGGGTATGTGCATACATATATTTAAGCTTGGTTTTAGGACTTGGCTCAGTAGCTATTCATTAAGGTGTTGTTCTGGGCGAACGAAGAATGCTGAGCGAGGAGGAGCAGGTAAGCGGAAGTATTTTATACGCTCTACGTAACGCCTTAACAAGAAACTCATTATCGAAGGATTTTTATGACCTTCAGGTATGCCATGAATGCGCTTTAAGTCAATTAGACGGGCCAGTAGAGTGTGCGACATAGTTCATCATTTGGCTAAACACGGAACTGCATGCAAGTTTGTCTTTGGAGCTGGGCATGTTAGGTGTAGAGATCTGCACCTTTATAGGTTCCTTAAAGAAAAAGAAAAAATGGTGGACGTAAGCAATTTTAGCCCTTCTGAAGTGTACTCTAAAATTAGAATTTTGCGGAGATAAAAAAACTGCCCTGTCCGGCCTTTGGGCTGGACTCACAGTTTAACACACACACACACACAATTAAAAAAAATGCAGGTGCGGTTTCATTATTTGTATCTTGATTAACTTTACTAAATAGAGTAAGAGCCATAATTCTTATGTCAGACATTGCAAATGATGCCAATCCTAAATAATTCCTTGGTTGCAATATAAAATAAACATATTCAGATACATTTTTTTAAAAACGTCAATTATGCATAAAAGAGTGGAAAGATTGTTTACTTTTATGAAATGAAATCAACTTCGATCCAATCACAGAAGCCTGATTAAAGTACGCTGAACAATTTAACGCAAAACCTATAACATGCACTTTCGCGTGCATGCCCGCACTCTTTGCTCAGCGAAATTTAAAGGAAACATCAAGCACCACCCACTTGTTGACACAATAGTACACCGTTGTTCAGGGGTTCACGATTCACACGACTCACAGCAACAAGTACCTCATACAATTCAGAATTGTAAGACCAAATGAAAAAAAAAATATATATATATATGAGACACCCAAACCACCCATGAGCTTCAGAAACTTTCACATCCGTTCACAACAATTGCCCCAAGCAATTCACTTTCCACCCACATGACGAGGCACACACCACAAGCAAGCGTGCTCATCTGACACCCGCCGACTGACAGAGTGAGGGAGAGAGTTTGAAAGAAAAAAGGTGCAAATATAATCTCGGTATTTGACATGGAAATAGGATCTTAATTGAAACCCTCTCTGTGCGCTCCAGCAAACCTTACACATTTCGTAATCATGAGTCAGGCAGGGCCAAACCCACATCCAACTATCGCATGAGTGCATCCATCCCCTAAAGAAGGATGCCATTAAGCATCGATAAGTCGGTTCGTCTTTCGTCACAGGTACTTCCCATTGCCGTAGGCTGGATAAATTCTGTAACACTGAGGCTTACAATAGATTGAGTTCCGTCACACCTGAATGCGTTCACAAGCAATAGAAATCAAATTTGAAAGTTTTCAGGAATCCCAAGGGAGCGTCACTCGCCCGACTCTGGGCCGAGTTTATTCAACTACCTGGACCCGAAATGGGATTGAAATTCGTTTAGGAACTTTGATTTTTGACTTCGTTTGAATAACTTTCGTCCGGCCATGTGAATTTGGGGCATCTTATTCGATTATTTTGGCCAACGTCGGAGTGTGGTTTGACCACAGGCACACCAACGATGGCTTATCGAATCGAAGCCGAACCGGCAATTCGATTACGAGAATATCAAAACAAAAGCGCTGACCTCGCCAATTGAAACGAATACCAGCCAATAAAACGCAAATTGAACAAGATACGTACAAGCTAGATACAAATTGTCGCTGCAGGCTCAAAAGTACATCGTCGAGGCATTTGCAGGAGCGAACTTTGTGTGATTAAATTGATTTTAATGGCTCTCTCCGAAATGATGATGGTCCAACGGATGTCTTTTGATGTGTGTACAGCGAATTTTATGATCCTTTCGATAGCTGTCGTTGCTTTGTCGATGACGACGTATCTATTCTTTTCAATATGGCTGTGAGGAGAATGCTCTTTACTTTTTTTTAATTTTTAATTATTTCTAATAATTTTTTGTTGCAAATTCCTAAATAATCATGCATTCTTGTACGTAGTGTGTCATTTCATTTGGAATTCACTTTACGCTCGTTCCCAAATTAAATAAATACAGCCTCTGGTAAACAAGCAGTTGTGCGACAAATGCGTTCTTGGAGAACAAGTTGGCAAGTTGGCAACGTATGTGCATGAATAAATTTTCTAAGGCATAATTATTTGATCGGTGGATTACTAGGTAATAAACATATACACAAAAATATTCAAAAAAAGTGCAGATATTCAACTTGGTTTTCTAGATGTAAGACCCCCCCACTGATTTATGCACGAACAACTCAGATGAAAATCAGTTTTCAAATGAGAAATTCCCATGTGAAGTATTCCCGTTTTATCACACCCATATCCTTTCATTGTCTCCACATTGTTTCAATTTCCCAGTGGCAACCTAATCCTTGCAGAAAAGCAAAATGTCACTTCGAAATTTCATTTAATTTGTGAAAATATGCAAAAACTGTAAATAGAAGTAAAGGCAGTGGAGTAATAGGGCACTCTCTCGAAAGACGAAGTTTTTATCTACGTTTTTCAAATCGCATGAGGATCGATTAAGGCTGTTGATATCTCCGTTCTGAAAGCTGTGCCTGGGATTTTTTTCTTTTTCCGTCGTCTCACGAATTGACATTGTGAGTCAAGCGCCTACGAATACAAGGCTCAGGAGAGCTAGGTCGTACACAGCGCATTGACAATACAGATCTGCCCCGAAGAGACGTCGAATCCGGACCATAGGGACAAATGAAATGTGAAATGACGCGACCAAATTAAGTAGGACCTCAGCCAAATTTCTGTGTACAACTTGAAACAAACATAACAAATGTTATGTTTAATTTTCAAATAGTCTTGGCTAGATTCTAGTTTGTCTATGCATTGACCACTGTAGTGTGAGAAGTGTGGGTTGGAATAATGGAAATGGTATTTCGTTTTTTTCGTATATTTTTTCAGGACTTTCTCGAGTTGACGAAAACTTTTCAGACTTATTTGATTTCGATAAAAAATTTTCTAGAATATCGCCGTTTTGAGTCGGTATAAAACCGGTATTCCCCTCCATTTGTGAGAGAAGTCAGAGTAGTCATTAAACCGGTAATCCCTGAGAGAATAATGACACCCACAACACGAGTGATTGATCAGGAAAGTAATCCATCTTCCCTAATGGACTGTAACGCTACTAAATAAACGTTTTCATTAATTTTGTTTACTCAATTGTATGCACAGAATAGTTTCTGTAAATTGGCATCATGAAATAATACGAAAATCCGTCTTTGCTGAATTTTGTGTTGTGGAATTTTTGACTTTCTGGATCTACCTTGTCTTGGGTTTTCCAGTATTTCGGATTTTCGGGTTTTTTTTTTGTGGGTAAGCGCGTCGACTCACATGCCGAAGGTCCCAGTCTCAATTCTAGGACTGAAAACCTCGCTTTTTTCAAGGAACATATCACATATCTAATGTTACAATTTCTTCATTATGGTGTTACCAGGTTATAAGTTTGCAGATATGATATCAATTCATATTTGAAACTCACCTAAAAAGAAAATTAGCATAATATGACAACACTTATTAATTTCACTTTCAAAGGACATAGGATCACTTTCGAGTTGCGCAGTTTATACAAAAACTAAAAGCACAAAAATTAATTCTAATTAACTTAATATGTTTTTCAACGGCGAAATATGTATTTCTAAAAAATTAACTTAAGTCAAATTTTGTGTGATTTAACCCAATACAGATATTTAATAGAAATGAATTGTTTATCCCAACGTTTGAATATATTTATTTAGTTCCTCAAAAACTGATTGAAGATATGTGCCCCTTATATATTTCCTCTTAAATTTTTGAATTTAATTTTCAATTTTTAAAATATTTAACACTTGTTTTTTGTTTTCTTTTATAGGTAAGTGAAATACACAAGGACTTTCTTGACTCCCGTATCCAAGTAGCTGGTAACATTTAAACTGTTTGAATTTTAATTTAGTATCTACACGTGTTATATCTTGACAAGCTGTCAGTGTTTTCAAAGTAAAAACTATAAATAAAAATATTTCAGGCATCAGCATCAGTGGTCGGACATTTGAGTCGAATTCTTGTTCTCAAGTATTTTGTGAATAGGAATATTGCGAATCCTATGTGGGTTATGTGAAGCTTAATTTTAATTATTTTTTTAATTTTTAATCTTTCTTTAAGTAACTTTGGGAGTAAAAGGACACTACATTGCAGCTTTTTTTAAGGATGCACGGGTGCATTGCTGAAGAGTGATTCTTAAAATAGTAAAATGTTAATTTCGTATTTTGTTAGTCAGTTTTGTTTGTGAAGTTTAAATTTTCATCAAATTTGTATTTCGTTTGCAACGTCATTAGCTTAATAATTCTACAAATAGAGGTAATACCAATTTGACGACGCAATAGTCCATCCCCCTTTTATGTGTGCCAACATGAACACTTTAAAATGAAAGCTCCAAGAAAAATCATTTCTTCCATTTGCATAATTCATTTTATGCCACTCTTTTAAGTATTTCTAAAATCTTATCATCGCCCTTTTAAGTATAACTAACAAATCATTTAGTTCTAGTTTTGCCATAGGGCACATTCTAAATACCCGGTGATCATGAATATCATAAAATACAGACAGTTACGTCACTTTATCTATCTGATTGCTGTTTCTGATTACTTTCAAAGTTTTAAATTCACACAAAGCTCCACAAAACCCTTCACTAATTGAAAGTCAAGTCGTAAATTGTTAAACTATTTCATCGCTATCTGATGTTACCTTTTAAAGAGCCCTTCCGACTTAATGCTTCATATTTCGAGATCTCAAATCGAACTGTTCTCCTCTCCACTTCCATACATAAGTGTTTCAATTAATTTCAACTTAACCTATAAACTAAAGCCGTTGCTCCATATAAAAAACATCAACACAGTTATAGCCCGAATACCATTAACGTACAAACCCATGTAGCCATCAGCCGTTTTGCCACAAAAAAAAAATCGTTTGCAGAATAACAACTTTCTCTCTGCCTGAAGTACCACAAAGTACAACATCCACAACAACTGTTTATCTCTCGTTCATTTTACAATCTAAGCACAATTTCAAACTCGATCGGTCGAAAAGAATTTCTAAAAAAGCCCCACCAACACAACGCAGCTTCGACCCAACACACTCATAGACGCCGGCTGGTATAATAACACCCACAAGCCCTTTCAGTTCGTTGGCATCGGCCAGCTTTTGAGCGTGAATTGAGAATTCCAAGCCTCGTACTCATCTGCGCTGACGTTGAAGCCAGCGCTGACGGTAAGCCCTTTTCCCTCCGCCAACCAGCCGGCCGTCTAATCCGCATTCTTTTCGCCTTAAATGGCATCGAACGCGGCTCATTGCTTTGGGCTGGCAAAACAGAACGAAAAAAAAAGAGTTGAGTAAAGAACCCAGTCATAGGTGAACGAACGAGCGGTACGCACTTAGAATTGTTTATTACAAATTAAATTCCCCCGCCTATGCATAGGCGTTTGCTATGAAGTTACATTTGTACCACAATCGTAGGTCACTAGTTCAATAACACACGTTGAAGCTCTGTATGCGCAAAATGTGTTTACACACGGAACAATAAAAGAAAAGGTATAGTCTGCCATCTGCTCCCACTCCCCTGCGTGTCTGCCTTGTGACACATCCATACGTTGCTGTCCTCGCTGCAACTACAATGAGGTTGCTTAAAATGTGTTTCAGTAAAATTACAAAGCCCTCCACCCCCGAGTGACCGCAACAGGATACAACCACTCTGGCGGTGGCTGTCAATTGCAGATTTCGGATTGACCACTAGTGTGATACCAGTCGACTCACCGCACATATTGGGCGGTCATCCGATACACAGGCGAAGGGCAGTGACGCTGTAACTTAGGTATAATAAAATTAACAAAACTCGGGGGAGAATGCTATAAAATGTGAATTAAGCTCTTGAATTGAGCTCGAACGCCCCGAGGGGCGGGGGAAGTTTGCAGCAGGATGTAAAATGGTGACTACCACGGGGACGCTTGGGTGGAAGCTTGCCTCTCTTCAAAGTTTCATTACAGCACACTTTTTTTTCGTTTCATTGAGGTTTAATGCAATCATTTCAGTGTGAACTTTTATAAGAGCGTGGGGTGACAACGCCGCCCCTGGGGCGCGGCGCTAATTGTGTAGGCTGTCTGACAACGGTAGAAAGTAAGTGCCAACGGCACCACTGAAGACTGCTAATTTAATATTGAAATTAAACGGTAATTAATTTTTTACATTCTGATAAAACAGAAACAGCGAAATGGAGTCTTGAAATTTAGCCGTGTAAAATGGCCACTCCTTAGCTTTCTGAGCTCCATTAAGTTGAGTTTACAGCAAGGGTAGAATTCAATTCTTTCCGAACCATTCAAAAAACTTTAAATGGCTTCATTCAAGGGGAAGGCTAAATAGCTGAACCCTGCAAAAGTGAAAAAAAACATGTCGAAGCGCATACAAATTCCGGCCGGTGGATAACCTGTGACACATTTGGTGACTGAATTCGAAGCTCTTTGGACTCCGAAAGGGTCGTCATAAGCATATATGATACATATGTACGTGAGATCATAAGATCTCAAACTTAAACATCACCAAACATGCATACAAGCAGAGGGACTTGACATGAACACAACTCACAACGAGATTAAAAAGAGACCTCAACAATAGTCCCAATAAGGAATCAAGCCGCAGACGAATACAAAAGCAGTTTTGCCGAAGCGCCTCAATCGCGCCCAAGCTCATAGCCAGCAGCCATGTATACCCATACACAGCACAACAAGCGACGATAATTAGTCACACCCAGTCTCAGAAGAGTGAGGATACAATGAGAACACGCTGGCATTCCCTTGTGCCCTCATCCCAGGTACCAACCAACCAACCTCGGTTAACAGCACATATTTTATTCAGAAATTGGCTCCGACAAGCCCACGACCACCAATGAAAGAAGGGTGAAGCGCGCTTGTTACACACAGCGATCGAGCGAGAAACACCCCCGCATTGTGGGACCGCCGCCGCCGCCGTTCAGTCAGTCAATCGGTCATTTCGATGGCGCTGCCTGCTGCACGTTCGATCGTGATTTTTAGCCCTGTGTTTTTTGTGCCATTTAATGATAGCTCTCCCACTATGGCATATGGTGACTTTGCATAGACAGAGAGAATTTGCGCACCTCTACATAGCCACCGGAGATAGGGTGTTGCAAGATTAGCCTTCCATTGTTAATTTGTTTGCGTAGTTAACTGCTGATGCAAGGTCTTTTCGACAAACTTCCAACTGATTGCGAACGACCGACTGAATGAGACCTATTCGCTGTTTAAGGTGCACACTTTGCTAGCGAACGCTTACCGCCATCTGTTTACTGAAGTACTGAAAGGCGCATGGGCAACTTGGAATGGAGAACTGAATGAAAAGTTCATGGGTAAGCCTTGTATTTAGGCGGGATAAAAAGATGGAAAACAACTGACTGAGGCGATAGTGATTTGCAGCCGCAGCGGCTAGTTATCGTTACTTCTGGCTAGTGCGAGTTCGTATGTTGATAAGAAGAAACTAAAAAAGAACTGCTCTAAGCAGTGCAATGATTGTATTTTGACAAAGTTGACTTGTTGACTTTGACTTTGGCAAGTGTTTTGTTTTTATTCTCAGAAATCTCCAGACTTTGTCGAGGATTTAATTTTGAACTGGCCGTGTCGACATCTTTGGATAAAGTGGTCGTCATATGCTGAATTGTGTTTGACTCGCGTATGAGCCTTATACTCTTTTCGTTTCGTTTTTGTTTCGCTTGTATTTTTTTTGTTTTGACAAAATTGGTATAAATTCGTTTATAAATATATTGGTTGCCTCTTGATACCGTATTGGGGCCTGCGTTCCATACTAAACGAAATCCCGAAAGACAAACTGCCCTTTTGCAACCCCAATACTACGAGCTCGCTGTACGATTTAGAGTATATGTGGAATTTGGAAGATGCACAATGTCTCTTTTGCTTTTTATTATTTAGGGTATATTTGGATTCTTGACCATTGGGGACGGGAAGATCCAAATTTTGGTGTTTCGGATTTGATCTGGTCAAAACACGAGATTGGTCTTTTGCTACTTTGGGGTTGTCTTTCTCTGCCTCCATATCGGAATTTCGTATTTTGATGATTTTTTTTTAACAAACTTTGTGTGCCATTTTCAAAACCTCATACATTTTTGAAGCAAAGCATTTCTCTTTAAGAATGGATTAGTGATTAGCATAGCACAAAGTGATTAGCAAAGTAGCAAATTTGTGTCCGTGTTTTTTCAATGCTCAACTAAACCGCAACAATTAATCTAAGACTGAAGTACCACGTGCCAATACACAGGGTTTAATCATTTCATTGTCAACCGCACTTCGCTTTTCAAATAATTTCCGATTTGAAATAATAGGAAGTCAAAATTAATTAAGCGTCTTCCGTCATGGTGTCCTAAACGTATGTGGGATTTCCCTCTCTCTCTCTCTGCCTTGACTTATGAACTGTGAAGAATTCGCCAAGATTGCAAATGGCAAGCTCCAGGTTTAGACGTACGAAATTCTGTCGCTTTTTGGTGGTTTTGGAATTTCCGCCTCTTTGGAAATTCCTTAATATTTGCAAACGTTTACATGAGCCGCTGGATTGACATAAATTGACATTGACATTAATTTGTTTTGTAATTCACAGCTTAATTGTTTAACAAAACGAACATTTGCCCAACCCTAAACTAAATCGGATGGCAAACTAAAATATATTATTGCTTATACCCGTGTACCACTCCGAAAAAAATTAGCAAGCGTTCATTCACATATTCGAAACTCCACCGTAAAGACAAAACGCTTACATTTCCAGTAGTCGCTCACCGTCATCAGGCCCCGAAAGATAATCTTTCTTAATATTAATTTGGCTAAATTCAAATTAATTTTGAACAGAGTTGACAGTATCTAATAATCGTGAAGATCGTTAAATCAATTCTGAAGATCATAATCGATACGAGACCATATTTTAAAGCGTGTCACGCGTTTCGCTCACACCACATTCACGTCGGCCGTGAATGTCTGTAATCAACGCACTGACCGATTAAGTCACCTCTAGAACATCGTCGCTGTCAGAACTTGAGCGAAGTTCAAAGTTCTTAGTCTCTGTCCCTATCTGGTGACAAACAGACCACAAAAGGGTGGCCAAACCAAGAGACATGCTCCGATGTCTTCCCAGGTCAGATAAGCATGAACATGCTGTTCTCTATTTGGCGATAAATAAGTCACACAGCGCTCTGCTCTCAATCTCGAATTTACATGATTTGAGTCTGCGACGCGCGCGTGCTGTACTCTTATCAAAGGCAGTCCGGTATCATCCGAACCATTTTACACATCATATGCTAGCACCTACGTCAGTAGTCATTACATAAGTTGAACGTCTAATTAGAAGAGCACGCAACACCCACAGTTTTTGGACAAAAGCACAACAGCCGAATATGAACACGATCGCAGAGGCCTAAGTGTATGGATAAATATTTTGTTCGCATCTACAGTGTAACCTTTGGGTGGAGGCGCTCTGCGTCGGCCACCTTTATCGCAAACAGCTCTCCCTCTCTGAGCATTGTATCTTAGTACCTAAGTAATGTGTGCCTAAGCAGCTTTTTTTATCTTCCGCAAATAAATCATCTATGGCGAAGGAAAATAATGCGAAAAAAGCGAACTATAAACCCAAACACTAACAAATCGTGCAAAAAACAAAACCAAACTCTCCCTCTCCCTTTCTGTCTGTCTGTTCGGTGCTCTCTCTAAATGTACGCTCTCATGTGCAGAATACACGCTCTTTTTTTGAGCACTTTGTATCCGCCAACGAAATAAAATTAAATAAAATATATATGTTTTCCCTTTTTTTTGTTTCTAACGCTGTGTCCTAATTTTTCATTACTACACTTACACTTGCAGAGACAAGTCAACGGCTCAACTGCCGTCGTTATTACATGCGAATTGTTTGCGCGTGTATGAGAATGCTTAGCTTTTTTATTTATTTGTTTTTTTCCTCTTTTTTTTTTGTTTAATTTCCCATTCTTGTTGCGATATTTTATTCGCCAAAAAAGACCAGCACACATCTATTTAGTTGTAGACGGCCGACGGACGACGGTTCGCACACATTTGCCTTTTTTTTTTTTTGTAAATTATTATTTTCTTATTGTAATTTCCTTTTTTGCCTGTAAGAAACAAAAAATCCGAAAACCTATAGGTACCCATACGGCGGACTTATTTTACGTATTCATAAGCATAGTTGTGTGCCCCCAAGGTGGGTCGGTGCGGAGAGTTGACCTTCAAAAAATAATTAAACAGAGAAAAACCAAAAAAACAGTTCGCAAAGTTGCTTGTGCGAATTTTTGTGCATAAGTTTGTGTTGTGAGAAGAAAAGAAAAAAAAAATAAAACATAACAGAAAAAAACGAAAGAAAAAAATTCGCTCGTTGTATCTATTTTGCTGGTGATTTCGCTTCTTCTTCATCTTTTCGCTCAGTTTCAAATACATAGAAAACAGAAAGACCTAACGTCGCCGCCGCCAACCGCCGACCGCCTCCACCATCGTCATCGTTGTCGTTAATACTGCCGTCCCGTGCTACTACTATACCGCTGCTGCTGCCGCTGCTGGTGCTGGTGCTGGTGCTGGGATATGGGATCTGCTGTGAAATGTGTGCCGTAGTTGATTATGATCAGTATCAAGGTTCGGTGTTTTTTTTTTGCCTTTTCGCGTTCGCGTAATTCCAAATTTCGCGAAGATACTTTGTTTCCTTTTGAAAATTTACTCATTTCACTCCGTTCGTGTATCGCCTCCTTTTGAGTCCGTTTTCCTTGGTTGATCAGTGCATTTGATAAGGAATTTGCATACGCTCTTCCAGTTTTCGGATACGTCCCTCGGTGAATTTAGAGTGTCAGCTGTGATGTGACTCCGTTATTTTGCGGGGGCAGAGGGAGACAGTTCTTTTGTTTGCAAAACTACACACATACATACACCGTGTGTGGATATCAATTAGTGCCAGAAATAATATCTTCCATTTAAATATAAAAATTAACAAAATATTTTAAGTTGTGATCACCGATTTACTTGCCAAAAAAATATTTATGTAACCAGCGGCCCAAACGAGGAGTACTTCCTTTTTGTATTCAAATTTGGATATTGAACATGTGAATATGCCTGCAGTCATCTGAAAGTGTGTCTGGGCAATACGGAATAAAACACAGCAGCAGCGCAAAGAGAAGGTATGTCAAAGCGGTCTGTCGATGTGTAGTGCCTCTAAAAATAAAAGGGTGTGGAGTATAATTCGCGTATTTTACCCTTGTTTGCGAATCATCATCGTCACTGCCATCATTATCAAGCTCATCATAATCATCGTCGTCGTCTTCAGAATGATCATTCGTTGCGAATCAATCAATTGGAAAAAAGGGTGCGCGCGTGTGAGATAAGTTTTCCTTGGCTTCCTCATCTGAGTGAGCTTTTTTCGTTTGTTGTAGTTACATTGAAATAATTTTTGCGTGGTAAGAGCTACACATGGCCGTGCTACACGACGATCGCTATTTTTCCCGATTCAATTTTTAAAAATAAAACTTTTGTGCAAAGCTTTCGCAACAAACACAATTAGGGCCATTGTACTTTTTTGCTATTTATACGATTTTTTTTTGTATTAATTCGTTTTTCGTACATACGTACATATATTTGTATGTACGCTCTCACATATTCATTACTAGGTAGATAGATTGTTAGATACTTAGTTGAATGTTTAGATTAAAAAGTGGGGAACAGTAGTGGGTGAGATTATTCGAACGCACTTTAACCAGTAATTCGCATCTTTTCTTTTTTATTTCATGTTTCAATTATTAGGAAAACAAATTTGTCATCCCTCTAGTTTGCAATCTATCTCTGTAATTCAGTTCAATCTATATCTCAGAGGATGTATAGCATTTTTATTTTGTTGTTTAACAATTTTGTTCTTCATTTGGCAAAGTGACAACGCTTTTGACATTTTTTTTCACATTGTCAAATATTTATGCATATGTATATAAAAATTGAGTATTCATACATATGTATAGTACTTACATGCATATTTAGTGAGCTTTGTAAATTCTTATTGCTGCTAAATCGGGAAACGCATGACTCAAAGAAGCTTGTTTCAGTTTAAAATCGAATAGGTATAAACAAAGTGTTAAAGAAAAACATCTCTGCGCAATAATCGATACGACGAAGAAATGTAAAAACATCGGACGGGCCAGTTAAATTTCTGATAGATTCGAAGCGATTCGATTCTTATCAATAAACAAATTCAAGCTACCGGCAAGCGCATGTCGATGATGATGCAAAAGTGAGATCATAGCGATGACCACTGGTTGAGTGGTCTGGTTGAGTTTCTAGATCTTTGATAAACTGGCTTTTTGCACTGCTGCTTAGTGGGCTATGATGCAAATTTTTGACACAGAAAGTATACAAAAATCAGTTTGAAGTATTTAAAATTCTTCATAGTTGAAACCAGTTAAATTTAAACATACGGAATAAACTTATTCGCGATTTGTTTTAGAAAGGCTCTGCTAAAGGCTTTTCAAACGTATATTAAATATGTTTATTGTCCATTACGACTGGGGAATAAGATACAATGTTTTGGTATATATTGACATTACAAAGTTTTAAAGCTTTTTTTTACACTCCTGTTAAAATGTATTCAAATCTTAATTTAATTGCTAATACATAGTTAGTTCTTTATGTTCCTGAATCTGTTTCTTAAACGGCTTTCTTGGCTCGTCGTTTGTAAAGTCAACAATCTAATGCGCAGATGGCGCCACAATTGCTAAATCATTTTAATTTCTAGAAAATGCCAATTGTATAAAGGCAGCCATCAAAATTGTATGAGAACCCAACAATTGTCTTAAAAATTTATTATTAAATATAAGTTCTTTACACAAATAACTTCTTCGGACTAAATTGACTTCCTAGCCCAATGTGTTCTGTTGTAAATGCTAAACGTGACGGCTATGGGACAGTGCGAAGATGTGTGCCGATGATTGGTAGTTTGTATTGAACTATATCAAGACAAGACCAAAGTGCAAGTTTTTTCTTTTAAATAAAAAAAAATCTCTCCCAATAGTTTTTTTTTTTTTGCAAACATCTGAGAAAACGTATTATTATTCTTAATAATTTTTTAAAAGCAAATAATAATAATAAATAAATTTAGTAGGAAATAAAGCAAATTTGAGAATGCAAACAAAATAAACAAAAATTTATATGGATAATAGCAGTTTGCACTTGAAAAATTGTAGTATTGAAAATATACAAAGTCTACATGTTTAATGATTTAAAAAACAAATAAAAATGTTTGAAAAATTGCGCACCAAAACGAAACTGAGTCCCTGTTGTGGAGAGACGAGGTTTTGTAGTACAATTTTAGAGTCAGTAATCCAAAACGTTCTGTGTCCTCAAAATTTATTATTATTAATAGAGGCCGATAAGAATAATGCAATTGAAAAAAACTCCTGTGTACATGTACCTTGAAGGCATTTTGCGAATAACATAGCACGAGTTTTTTTACGATCTTCAAACACTGCTCAAATCCATCTATTTATTTTCAGTTTCACTTTACGTGCTATATCTGATCGGGTTATAGTCCGACAGAGTTTTATACTGCAAGAACCAAAATAATATTCCACCAGCGCGAAAAAAATTACAGTTACATTTCTTAGTAACATTACACATCTAATGTTCCTTTTTATCACTAAATTTATTTAGTCTCAGCACTTGAATACTTTACACTGTAACCAAGTACTCCTTCTTTACAGATAATTTTCATACTAACCTGTTTCAGACACGTGACTTCGACCGCTTTAAATTTTGATAAAGAATACACTTACCCCCAAATTCTTCTGTTGCTGATAAGTACAATGGGAATGTTTTTGTTTACCTATGCTGTGGAGACACACTGAGCAACTAGCAATCGAAATGAATAAAATGATAGCCGATTTTGATAGACTAAACTTGTGCAGAGGTCATAGTAATTCTGTACTACAATACAAAAAAAAGCAGATCACTAAAAAGAAGCGAAGTAGTTTAATGACTCAAACAATCTTAGCTACAGTTTCTAGTTCTTGGACTCTGTTGAAGCCTTATCTTAAGGTTCAATTTCAGTTTTAGCCTGGATCTTAAATCAATTCACAAGCTCCCCCAAGGGTCTCAGTAGCAGGCAATTTTTGTATAGCATTTTCGAAATATGTATTTACTTTTTCACAAAATGTCATTTTAAATCAATCCACCCGTTTTGCTTCTTTACCATGCCAAAATGAGTTATTTCCTCAGTGATTTATTGGTATAAAGTTAATTTAAAAATATTTATTAAATATTCAGTAAGTCCCATTCAATCTCAATGTCACATTTTTTGCCAGACCGATTTATTAAAAATTTCCCACTTTGCTTTGTACTAATTGTACGAGAAATTGAAAATATTCGAAGCATTTAAAACAGATGCAAAACCTAAACAATCCACAACACTCATTCATCAACGAGTGCAGCCAAATGGAAAATACAAAAAAAGAAAGAAAAACAACGCAATGAAACAACGACAATTGGTGACCAAGTGCCGATTGTCAATACGTCATTTATTTAAATAATTTACACCAGTGCCATAAGGTTTAAATGGTATGACAAAGCGAAAGAAGAACTCTGCATCATCCTAATGCACTTCACCGCCACCTCCGCCGCCGACGCCGTTGACTGTGTGCGAGTGATGACTTAAGAAAATGCCAATTAATGATGTGGATAAATACCGAAACGCATTTAAATGAAATCTGTACTACATTTTGAGGATGTCGCACATACGCTGAGCGAATCAGTTCTCATAGTGCGCTGTTTTCCTTCGAGCAAAATTAATTTTGAGTAAGACTATTTACACAGCTGTTTTGTATTTCTTATCAAAAGTAGGTTGCAATTGTGTCGCTTGATTTTTAGGCTATTTACACATGTAATTGGATGTCAAGTCTGCGTGTGTGTGACGGGCAAATTTTCGAGTTAAGTGCTTACAGGAATTGGGTCAACTTTTCGACTTTTTTTAAATTTGGCTAAATAAATATGCATGAGAGGAATTGGATTGTTGTTCCGTTTAGGTTACGGCAAAACAATGACATGACATCTTAGGATTTGGTATTAGGGTGAATGCACATAAGAAGTGTAAAACTTTCAGCTTATTGGTCCGGTTAGTACAATACACAACCGTATGTCATTTCGCCCAATATATTAAGGGACTTAAAATAATAAATTTTGAATGAACTTTTAACCTCGCCTGTTGCCAATTACATGTCTCAAGCGCACATGGCACGCTGAATACACACAATCCGACCAAATTGAAACTTGCTCAATTAATTGAAGCCCACAGGCGACAAGTAGATTGCTTGCAATTGTACTTAGAGCGTATGCGGCTCACAAAGATTTACTGAATGATTTCAACTATCTGCAGAATACTCGCACAGTGCCGGGGCGTTCTAGCGCACAATGGCGTGTGGCACATCAGCGTGTGATTCCATTACAACGGATGACATCACGCAGTACCTAGTAACTTTTACATTTTTCCGTCCAACATAAAGTATACAAAATTAAGATAAATTAAAGATAATTTACCGTATGCTCTAATGAAAAAAGTCATCTGACACTAGGTGACAAGAAGAGTTAAACGATGATCATTATAAAGCGTTTACAAAGGCAATTTATCTATCATCACAAGAAATAAATGAATACGGAAAAAAAAGAAGAAGAACACGCATTAATATCATATAATACGCACGCGGAAAGTATCAACAACAGCATTAAGAACGAAAGAGCAAAGAGAGAATCCCGCACGCACAATCGATGCCCCTTCATATTTTTAGATATAGAATTGAGTGAGTCGTGTTATTGTTGTTCTACGCACACCTACATTTTGTGCTAATATGTATACAAAAAAATGTATCTACAAAACCGCTGCCTACCTCAACTAGGCCATTAGATACATTTTGCGAAGCGAGAGTTCAATGACCGCTAGTATTAATGCGTTTGCCATTCTGTTTCTCTTTAGCTTCATTGGTGAACGACGAAAAAGATACCAAAAAAAATTTGAAGAAATTTTATTAAATTAGATACTGTTCATATATTTTCTTCTTATATCTTTTTTTTTTCATTTATGTTTCATTCTTGTTCTATTCTCTTTTCTACATGCGGTTGAATTTTTATTCGAAAATTGTAAGTACACCTGTTCGCGGCCAAGACGACGGAGAGAAGAACTTAATTCAATAATTGTTTGTTTGATTGGAAACGTTTAATCGGTCGATATTGTACACGTATTTTTGTATCTATTTCTGAGCACTAATTTGTTGCTCACTAAAGTAGGAAAACGTAATTTCATAACAGTACGTGTTGTTCTTTCTTTCTTTTTCAGAAAAAAATATTATTTTTGCTTAAATTCACAAGAGAATCAATTAGGAAGCTATCATAACCTAGATCACAGTGTTTTAGTACTCATCGTAATGCAAAATATTTATTTATTTGATATATATTTATTAAATTCTTCTCTATTTTACATCATATATATATTCAGGTATAGTTAAACATTTATTTTCTACATTCATTTTAAACTCCTCAAAATTGCCCAAAAAGTGTAGCAATAGGTTTTTTTTTTTTTTTCAAAACATGATGTAAAGTCTTTTTCCGAAACTGCGTTGGGAAAACAAAAAAATAAATTTTAGCAGTTTCCAGAATACCCCAAAAACAATTAATATTTTGGCACAGATCTCAATGACAGTTGTCAATTTTACCCTACTCAATGGTCATCTCAAAAGAAATCAATTCTCTGAATATATAAGGCACACAGTACTATAATATGTAGGTGTTCTAAAAATGTCAGTAACATATTGACATCAAATGATTCTAAAATGTAATACATATACATTTCAATACAAATTAAATCTGGTAATACCTTTGCGAAAGCTAAAATCTTAAATTTAATTTTGTTGAGGGATATTATTTGGTTAACAGTTATTTACGTGATTGAAAAATGAGAAAGTTGTCATATTTTGCTTCCCTGTTTAAAAAAGGTATGAAAACGTTCCATCCAGGTAAAAGACATTTACGAAAAAGTTTGTCGAATACCACATGTTAATGCTGCATAATGCGTTCCGAGTTTATCAAAATATTTATTTAACTGGATAAAACATTCCTAAGCAGTTTTGTTTTTACAGTAACGTTGATTACTACGTAAGTATAATTTTTTTAGGTGTCGTGCATGGTTTTCTAATTCCAACCACCTTGTCCTGTGTCTGCCAAGTTGATACCTGGCTGATAAAGTCGCATCCAATGTAAGTGATGATGGGTATATCCGTGCCACATGACTAGATCCTAGAACTGTGATGTTTCTCACCGCGTTCTCACTGTGTTTACTTTCACATCCGCACGAGAAAATCTTCTCTGACCTTTTTGCATTCGCTGTCTTGTCAGCTCATTACCTTAATTTCTTTATATTAGGGGTCAAAGAATAATTGTTCTTAAAACCGTTAACATCACATCAAGTACGGCGTTGCCGATTATAAAAGAAAATGGCACAGCGTGATCAATCCTACAGAAAAGCCAAGCTCTCATGAAATAAACCTCGAGATACCTAAGTTTTTCCACTTCCATCAATAGGACTTCATTTACACGTAGAAAGCGTTGAACAGACGTTCTGGAAATAATCATTAACTTGCAAATATCCAAGTTAAAAGTTAAGCCATCTAAATTCATGTAAGAAATCATGGATACAACTAAAAACAACTAAAAGATAGAATGTGAGTTGTTTATGGTTGCAATTATTAAATTGCATTGATAGCTAACTAAATTTAATTCTAACACATGTATCTTGCACATACGAATAATCTACGATGCGAAACTAAAAAGCTAACTGCTAAAATATCGGTATACACGTAGTAATTATCTCTAAGTACTTACCGGAATGGGTATTATATTTCTCCCTTAAAGTGACTTGGTTTAAAACTCAGCTGTGTAGTTTAGCTGTTTAGTTTAGATAATTTATTATCAGAGGGAATCCATTTGATTGATATAACAATTTGAAAGACATTTGTAACTGATCACAAACTACGAATTTATAGTCTAAATCCATTAAAAATATTATACATCAAAAATATTTTGTAGACGATAGAATGTAGATTCTTAATTAAAAACCGCCGCTAAATCCATTAAAAATATTATACATCAAAAATATTTTGCAGACGATAGAATGTAGATTCTTAATTAAAAACCGCCGTGGGTAAGTGCGTCGACCCACACGCAGAAGGTCTAGGTTCGATTCTCCGCCGGGACACCTCGCATTTTTTCACTGCACCACCTCTTTCGAGTTGCTGACAACACTCAAAGAGTATCAATTGTCTATGAAAAGCTTCTCAAATCTCGCCGTTCGGAGTAGGCAAAAAACTGTAGGTCCCTTCTACTCGTGAGAGAACAGTAGCACGCACAACACGAGTAGTTATTGTAGAAGCTAGGCCATGGTCCCTTATGGGCTCTAGTACCACTCATTTATTATTATTATTAATTAAGGACCGCACGTGTTAATTATAGTCGACTACAAACGACCTCTTCTGATATTTGCTTCATAAACATAAACTTTACTTTCATCACTCCAAAAAACGATCTATTGAATGTCATATACTAAAATTATTATCTATCAGATAGACCAAACGTAGTTCTGTGCATATGTAATTTCAATTTCCTCTTAAGTTCACACTTTTGTTTTCATTTGATAACATGTGCCGATTGCGGCTGATATTGAACATTGTATATTTTCGAATTTAATTTAAACTGGTTTAAACAGGAATTTGACAAGAATACAAGTCTGACCCCGCTTCTTCTTTTTTTTGCAAAACTTTGTCCAGAGTTTCTGAGAAAAAGTGAAGTCAACCGACACACTTTATAGATATGAAGAGTAACCTAGAGTATATGTATATTCTCAAATCGAGATAATTCAAATACAAGTCGCTGCCTTGAATGTATTGATCTGAAATATGATTCAATTGTTAAAACGATGATGTTTGGATGACAATACAAAGACTGACATTATTACGAATTTTTTAAGGTTTATTTTGTATTTTAGGCAATCGTCTTACAATTTATACTTTTATATAGCTGTCCTTGAGATAAAAACTTCTGCAGATTTGTTACAAACTTCAAATAATAAATAAATCTTACATGTCATAGGCTCTTATTTAACTAACTCTTAACTTAACTTTAACTCCGTATCTTGGAGGAGGTGAAGTAATAAATGTAAATATTATACAAAGTTTCAAAAGGGAATGTTGAAAGGACAAGAGAGATGTTTTGACAAACATAAAATAAATGGCACAGCTTCAAAAATGTATTTGTAAAAAAAAGTTTATATGAAGGACAACGAAAAAAATTTTTGAACCACATAAAATAGGCGTGAGTATTAGTTAGAGTTAGAAAAATGAAAAATGCCGATTTGCAACAGCCCGAAAAAAAATCTCGGATAAATACATACGTATACAATCCCTTTTCTGTTTGCGGCTACCGAAAATTAACTCGTTTCAATTAACACTCAAATGAGATGATACCCAAGAAGTCATAGGTGCTCTCTGCCAATTGCCTTTGTTCCTATTAGGTTCAATATTAGAAAAAAAAAATAAAATTAATTTTGTTTGAAAATAAACATTTTTGCAAAATAATAAAAAAAACTTTCACTATGCGAAAATAATAGAATGGAAATTTTTGCACACTATTTTTTTCAAGTTTCAATTACGGGCTGATGATATGAAAAAAATAATAATTTAATGCTAGAAAAATATTCTTTTTGTACACACTCTCCCATTTCGAAAAGGGCAAAACAAAAACGGAAATTATTAACCTCTTCCATCGTTTCCATTGTGAAGCAAAAGCAATAAGAATAAACATACAGAATCACATGTTGAGGGGGCACTCAAAAACAATTGGTTGAAGAATGTTTCTGACCTATAACCGTAATGTTAACGCATACGTGAGAGTGGAACCTTTTTTTGTTTTCTTGAAATCTTATCAAAAACTTGTTCAAAGTCCAAAATATGATTATTTGCTTTATTTAATATTTACTTTCCGAGTTCATCTTGATCTGAGTTCATGAGTGTAGTAACTATAAATTATTGTGTATGCAAAATTTTGAGGACTAAAGACCTTGTTGTACGTACATAGGTTTGCTTGATTGTTTTCTCAATGTCATGGTCACATTATGATTATAAATGATTGACTTATTCGAACTGAAAGCAGTGTTTTGGGAAAAAACACAGTATTTGCGTGCTCGTTATCAGATTTTGTTTAAAACTTGAGTATTAAAATTGCAAATGAATTGAAAATCAAAGGGCTGTTTGTAAGTTTCTTAAAATAAAATAAAAATAAATAACAATAAGATAAACAATTCATACAAAAAGTTTAAATTTAAAAACTTTTAATTTTTTTAACTGTTACTGTTAGTTCAACAACTGGAGAGTTATATGAGTAATTTTTTTTAAAAATGTTGATAATTATTTTTCTGTGCATTGAAATTAATTACGATATATATTTAAACTAAGAATAAAATCGATCATGTATCAGTTACACTTGCGCACCAAGGATTTTGTTCAATTCCAATATGTAGTTGATTTTATATTTTCATTTTACAAGTGGCTTAAAAGAATGTCTTACACATACGTATCCTACTATTTCTTTGTCCAAAGAAAACGAAGGAATTTATTACTAGCTTTAACAATTTTCTCCAACTACGATATTTTTTTCAAAGTTTTCAAAGTTAGATATAGAGATATAGTAGCTCTAATGTTCCCTATAATTTCGTTTACAAACATTTTATTAACTTCTTGATATTTTTTTCGCGATTTTAAGCAATTTCAAAGGGTGTCCTCCTATTCTATGTTAAGTTATGTTTATATTTGAATAGGTGTTGTGAAAAACATGTTCCGTGTCTTGATGATTAAATTACAAAATTTTAAGCTTTTCATGAGTACTTGTCGAATATATTATAATTTTTGCAAACATTTACAAATAGACCATCTATCTAAAACTCAATTCCACATAAGCTCCTTTAAAACTGTATCAAAATAGTAAGGTAGAACTAAAATAAAAAATTTAAATTTATGATTATTTTTGAAACTTATTAATTTTGTCATATCAAAGAATGTATGAAGCTGCCTCTCGTACATTCCTAAATTTAGTTGAATACATTTATTTTTCTCCCCTCCATTTCAAAATACATTCCAAAGCCAATTTCTAATAGAGAAACTGAAAATTCGTTTTTGTAAGCCCATTTCGTCGTTTTGGTGTTATTACAATTTTCATGGCTTGTTGCCAGGAATCACAATAAAACAACTTGCTTTCTTCCCCTTTAATTTTTTGTTTGAAATGATTCAGTTGACACCAATTGTAACTTCCCGGCATCCGGTTCTGCAAACATGAACTCAATCAATACAGACATCAAAGACAGACAGTAGTGTGTTTCAAATTGTAGTGGCGCTATTGCTCTTCAAGTAAAATCCTTTTTAAAACCAGCAATGCCACATTTACGTACCTTATTGTATAGATATGTGTAAACGGGCACGTATCGGCTCTGCACTTCATGCGACAGTCACTAGATTGAAATGATTTCATCGCATGGATAGGATTGTGTACTTTTACTTTTTTACGCTTCAACCCCGGAAGTATTGGAAGGCATATTTTTCTTGTCTATTTTGATTCTATTTACAAAACTTTAAATGCTGGCTGTGTGGTAGGATAAAGGGCACTGCATTCAAGTCAGTGGGAATTGACAGCCTTCAGTTATGTCCCCATTCAGAGTCACTGCATTCAACTAGATTGAAGGATTAAAATTGTGATGTGTCTGTCGCTTAGACAATCAAATCACTTGTACTTCAGTTATTACCACCAGAATTCTCAAAAGAAAAAGTCATTTCCCCATTTATTTGCAAACATCTCAGTATGACAAGCAACACACGTTTGAATGTGTCACAAATGTGTGCTACCGGTACTTTCTACTGGGATACAGACGCGGATAAGGAATCTGCGGGTACACAACTTATCTGCAGGGCATTACATAATATCTTAGCAATTGCGTGTTTTCTGGAAGCGCAAACCCACACATTCAAATAAAACTCGCATAAAAATAAAACAAACGCCGGGCTTAACTGTGAACGATAACCGCGGGGGCAGGGTACTCCTCGTGTCTTCTACAGTGTCACTACGTAAATATACACATGGACAAAAATCAACTTCTAATTTATGATTATTCCGCTGACACGTTTTTCATCCCCTTAGCTCAGCCTAGAGTATCGTCCGCGATGAGGTTGTTCTATGATCGCCCGCCAAAGCTTAGGCGGCACGATGACACTTTGACACATTGTCACCCCGGCCAACTACAGATACATGGTATATTGTGTAAACTTCGATAATTACATCAGAATAATCAGCAGTGTAGATAAAAACAAACCTAGAAAGAGCCAAATTCACTTTCATTTGAAATTCCACCGATAACAGAGCGTCCCGCTTTTCGCATTTAACGAGAAAAAAACAACAAGCATGATAGAGAGAAAAAAGCTCTGCTCGTTATTTGGTAGGAGTTGAGACGGCCGAGATAACATGCACCAACACACCTTTGCGCACACTTGCCGGTCACTTTACAGACACAAATGTACCACGCGGGGATGGTAGACTTTCGCTTCGTTCACCGACGGAACATGGGAATGTGCGAAAATCTAAATTTAAAAACATTCACATGTTATACAATGTTGGTGTTGTTATTATTATTTATTTGGTTAGTAGTGATTATTTATTATTTTTTTTTCTTGTGTGCTGTTCATGTAAGTGTATTGAAGAGATTCCGCTGCAAGTGTATGCGTGGTGTGGAGGTGTAGATTCGAAGGCATGGGGCACAGTGTGACGTAATCTGTTGCTCATCAGAACGCCAGATCGTTTTCACTTTCAATTGCAGTCAATGTGCATTGCAATAATGCACTTGTGTGTGATTGAACTATTCATTTAGTCGTGTTTAGCGGTGTTATACAAGTGTTTGTCGGGAGTATAGAGTTCAGGTCGATTGGATGAGGCGTTATAATTGTGATGAAGGGTTAATTGAGGAGGCTATTCTGGTTGTTGCAGTAAAATATTTTCCTAAATATTGCGTTTGACAGTTTCTGTGGCATTGCAACTGGCGTTTTATTGTGACAATAGTTTTTGGGTGTAGAACTCATGCAACGTTTTGAACAAAAAATGTTAAATTGTATCTTTTTTTTCTTATTTTCGTTTTTCTAATGCACTTTAGTCGCATTCCCCAAACAAAAACAATATCGATTTCAGGCACAAATTCGTCAACGAAAATTTGTCATCATTTGATCTATTAGTTATTAATTCGTTTATTGAAATTTATCAAATAGAGAACAATATCTTCGTGAACGACTTCGCCAAAATATTACGATAAAGCTTCTTAGCGTGGAAGGTAAAATGAGTCAAAAAGAATTCATGTAACAAAAGAATTCAAACAAAGCATATCCTATTTTGCTGGAACAAAGCCATCGATAGCGTTTTTTTTTTTTTTCAAACATTAAGGCTTATACAAAAACATATTTGAAAACTATATTAACGTGGTTAAAATATTTATTTTGGGGTACAAACGTAACATACTACTGGCTTGAGATTTCACGCCATTCTAAAGGTTTTCAAAGCAGTGTTACCAATTCCATAGATGATTGACAGTGTTGCCATAGATAAAGTAGTTGCTTTTTTCCATAAAATGGTCAGTGATAATTTAGACTTTCTGAAGAATGTGTAGAATTCGAAAAGAGCATTCGCTGTGTACTGTCTATAAAATGCTTCATTTTTACCGTACAATGCTGATCGCCGCCACCTGTACCGATTTAAACATTAACCTGCATTGGATATACGCCAATATTGTTTTTAAGTTATTCATTAAATGGAAATTTAGACCCTCTATGAATCTTATCGTGCTGTTTCATTTTGTGAATAGACGGTATTGAGTTAGAATAATTTTAATAGTGATTAAAATTTATTCAAACACCATTATATTTAGTAATAATATTTGAGAAACTTCAATTTCACATTACGAAAAGTTCAAGCTTTATTCCATCCTTGTAATTAATATAGAATGTAATCAGTAATCAATCAAAATTCCTTAATGACTACATTTTTTTTTTAATTAAATTTAAATACATTTCTTATTTTAGTTGCCGAGTGAGTCGTCGGCTCTTAGGGATGCCAGTTTCGATTAATCAATTCAATATCAGTATTTAAGGAATTCTTAAAACACTGTTTTTATTTTTGGTATCCTTTCTGGCCTAGAAGACATGACCTCAATGACTCTAATTTTAAAATATTAGTTCTGTTAAAGGAAAATTCACATTTTGTATGACTTTTACTTTTTTTAAGTTTGTTTAAAAATGCAAATCTAATGATTTATAACTTTAACTAGACTTTCAAAATATATTATTTTTTCAATTACATGTGATGTTGTAATACAGTTAAATATTATTCTTCTTGTTGATCCTTCCATTACGAATTACTAGTAATTGTAATCATAATCAATTACCACAGGTAATCATTATTTTCCAAATTCATCGGGTAGGGTAGGTGACAGCACGTAGTAGATTGCCTTAAATGACATTCACTTGAGTTTTAATTTGCGGCATTCTAATTTCCAGATATGTGTATAGATTTTTAAACATTATATTTTAATTTGGTATTCTATATCCTTAAAAATTTTAATTTAGAGCAGAGTAGGAGAAGATTTGAAAAAGGTTTTTCCTTAAACCGCCAACTCCATTCTTCATAGTCGTTGTATTCTTGCGGGGTTTCAATTGTTGTATTGCTGATTGCTACAGTAATAAACATCACATTTGTCACGGCTCAACAATTTGACTCAATTTAAAAATTAATCTTAAATCTTCGAGATTATGATAAAAGACGCATGTTTAGGGACGATTGAGGCCACAGAACTGTCAAAGAGTTGTCGACTTCAGTAGTGCACAGTTTAGAAATTTTTTAAATTTATAGTTTGAATCGAGAGACTACCATGCTTATGAGGGACTTTTGCGAGTCTTTCTAAACATAGAGGCCTTCGTGCAAATAAGTTTCCGCGAAAACTTAAACAAACAATGTCTTGTCGTATTATCGATCCAGAAGAAGATAACACTATACTTGGGTTTCGTGGAATCGTGGATTCGAAAAAAAATAAGTTTCCAAAAAACTATTCTTAAGGCCCAACATGCAACTAAATGCCTAAAACCAGAATATGTCTTTGACTTAAATTGATTTAGATGTTAATAGACAGCTTGGCTTGAAGTAACATCATCATCAAATATGTCTGTAATGAAAATTACTTATAAATTTGATATCTATCATACAATACATAAAAGTTGTTACATCGATGCCGGCACCACATCACAGAAGTTCGTTAATTTCGACAGAATCCATTTAATTATTCGAAAGCTAACGCCAAAACTTATGCGAGTACCACTTGAGAGAAATGTTCGCAAGTAGGTCAAATCGTTTTCACTTCTAAGTCGTAAAATTCAATTATTCATTCAACAAATAAACACACAATTAAAATCAATTTAGCGCCTCACTTGCTGTCACATTCTTTTGCAAAAAAAAAAAAATGAAGAAAAAACACAAAGTGAACAAAAAAAACTTTGTCTTCGGTTACAGACAATGGATTGCTGCACACACGCGATTGAAATATTTCTAAGAATGATTTGATGTCGGGGCAAGTGCGATTAGTTTCCTACTCCTCATCCTCATTGCTGCGACTTGTTCAACAAAATTCATTGCTCGACACTTAAAGTTAAACTTTCTTTAAAGTGTTTTTTTTTGTGATAATTTATGGATAAGGGAGTTTCTCAACCAGTTGGTCGTTCATTGATTATGCACTCCAAATTTAAGATTATACTTTCGTGACCATAATGCGACCACGCTTGCTAATGATCAACATATGTGGTTGTGGATGTTAATTTGCAAAATCAAATCGGAAATCTATTATCTTCAATTTTGCATCTTAACTTTTTTTTCTGGCTTCGTTAAGAGTGAAACACACAACGGCAAGAGAGGAAAAAAAAAAGAATTATGAATCGTACGTGTTTTTTGACTGACATTGAACTGATCTGTGGCCATTTATTTGTTTCAAGGTAAACATGCAGTGATATAAGATGTTTGGTTAGACCTTAAGCCGAATAATTTCCGGATTTTATTTGAACTCCTTTACGTAAGACCTTCACGATATACGGTTGACTCTAACATATTCGGTTTGAGATACATATCTCTTCGCCATGAGCAAAAATGTTTGTCTTATCTATATGCTATTGTGCAATAATGTGCGATCATGGCTACTTCGTGTTACTGAATTTTGGATCCCTAATAAATTGTAACTTTTTTTGAAGTGGGTTCGGTTTTGTGCAAAAATGTGTGAGACTTGAAGAAAATATTGGATCTCATTAACTGACTAAACTGATGATTTGGATTAAACATGCAGATACACTTTATGATTCATCCAACGATAATATTTCGAATGTAAATTAAATTGGGCCGGCCAAGCCTTAAAGACAAAATCGTATCCGTTTTATGTTTACATCTTATTCATACTATCAATTTTACAAAATCCTTTAACAAACACAAAGTTCCTTTAAATGTACACGTTCATATGTGTATAAATCCATAGACGGATAAAGTCCCGATACCAAGTTACACACTCGTTTCATATGCGATTTGCGAAGAAACTTTTCATAAGCCCATCGCCAGTGTGCAGATGGTATTTTCCACAAGAATGAAAGAGTACCGACTGAAAGCGGGAACTACATCGACGTACTAAATAGTTGATCAGTTCGATTTTAAATCGAGATGCTTTACCCGGCAAACTCTGCCGAAATTCCCAAAATTCGAAAGCCAAATGTGAAAAGTGACTTTCTTACGAATGTATTGTGCAAACACACATGTGTATCTCAATAGAGTTGGCGCTTTCGTTACTCGAAATAGTTTTTGCATATTATTTACATAATGTCTTCCCTTCATTTACAATTTAACCATGGAGTTTGGCAAGTTTTCTCGCAAACTTTAGCGAAAAGTAACAACGAAAACGGTCGTTCTACCGAATACAGTATTTACATGCTTATCAATAGTCATGGTACACTTCCCTGAAATATCTATTTATTGAAATAGTATTAAAAACTGTCGTGTTCTTTTTTTTTTTTGAATTTATTAGTTCGTTGACATAAAATTTGCAAACTGAAATGTATGTATGTCTATTTTTTTGGCAACGTAACAGGATACAGAGATGGGTCTTGAAGATTTTCGTGCAGTATCTGGGCGAATTGACATTTCTTCCATTTTTTTCTATTTTCTATACAGCGAACTTATTTAAATATCTTTTGGAGGAGAAGAATTTAAAAGTGGAATAAAATGCATAGTTTTATCGTTCAATTTTATGGATCGTAAATTTGCGAACGAAAGAAAAAAAAACGATGTGGCTTCTTGCGATCTAAACATGGGCCATTAGAAAATTTTATTAAAGCCCTCATGAGGGTATGGATATATGCGAAACACAAGCCATGCCAACACATGTCCAGCAGATGACTTTTTAGTTTATTTTGATTGATTCTCGGATTAGATTTGCTGCGATTAATGTTTTATTTTTCGAAAAGTATTTAGCTACCGTTCGTTTAAAGGCGGTTAGCCGTTTTGAAAAGAAGACCGTTCTATTTTGCATTTTTGCCTATTTCAAATTTACATATATATTACGGAGATAGGCGCACACAAATAAATGCGTTTAAATTCCTCCCTCTTTAATTGAATGAGATGTGAGAGAAATATTTAATCAGTCTAGTAAAGTTATAGTTTCCTTATTTTCAATTTTACCCAAAATTGTAGCAAGCATAAATAGAATTTTTATATCGGTTCGTGCACCGAATTTGCCAAATGTGAAAAATACATTTGACTATAGATCTAATGTGTAGAAAAGAAACAGAAGTTTCCAAGACACTTCTAGACTGTTTAAAAATTGCAATGCGTAAATAAGTAAATTAATGCAATAAAATGTTACAAGGTGGTCTAATGGAAAAACCAATCGATATCCGTTTACTTTTGTTATATTTTATATTTCAAAAAGAGCATCATGACAGGGAACAGTAGCAATAGTTATCAGATGTTTTTGAACATATAAGCACCGAACTACATACATATATATCTGATACATAAATTGTAGACACAAACCGTGTTCTTCTTGTCAACATACGTGAACATGAAATATTGTTTAATTATTCAAAAATTTCGACGCATCGTTCCATCACCGATAACTTGTCTTCATACGAAATGATTAATCTAAGTGGATTTCAGAAAATATTCTTTTTTTCATTTTGAAATTGTTACTAACCTTAGCTTGGCTTCAGAAATGATCTAGCTCTCAAATGTATTTGACACTGTTCATCTTGGTTATTACATTCTATCAATTTTTACCAATTTTCAAAAGGATAATAATTTTATTTGTGTTGTACTTCTGTGGCTGTAGCTAAATATAAACGGCTAATACATTTTAAAGTTTTTTTCGTTTGTTTGCATAAGATGTGATTAAACTGTCTTCATTTCTAGCATTAACTCTAACACAACCAAACACAACTATAAAATGGTCCTTCATGTGGTCAATGTAAGCAGACTTAAAAGAGGGTCCTTTGACTACTTCTTTTCGAATTTCGGCTATTACTTCTTGTCTTAAATATTTCATTGTTCGGCACCGTTGCATATAATAAGAAATAATAATGTAAACTATCGTTGGTCCTGAGTGTGTCCACTTACGAAGGTAGCGTGTGCATCAGATTAAAAATTATAACGACCGCTTAGGTGATTAAAAAGAATTTCTACCAACGGATTTCGGAACGCAAAAACCACTCCCTCGCTTGTATAATGCTCTAGCCGAACATTTCAAAATATTTTTCTGTCGGTTTTACTTTTATTATGATTAAAATTTAATTTGTTACATATGGAATTCCATAATTGTTCCTAAAATGCAATCCAACCACAAAGAAACTCAAACTGTAAATATGACCAATAAGACTTACGAAATCAATTATGAACGTTGTCAACGCTGTTATTAAAGCTCAGGCAGCAAGCAAGGGCATATATGTATGTTATATAGTTATATCTGAAGTAGTACAACATATTTGGAAAAACGAAACCTTTTTTGCGTGAGCGTGACTTACACTTCTGCAGTTTAATCCTGGCTTTTATTGTTAATATTTTGCAAGCAGCGCGCTTCTATACAACACTTATTAAGCGAACCCATCCCAAGAAGTCTGTCTAAACATTTTCTTTACATCAACTACTATCATTGAACAATTCTATCAATTATTTGCATTATATTTCCTTGCACAAATCAAATAGATAAATAATCAATCTACAGAAAACCGGTTACTTTTTAAAAAAATGAAAAAAATTAAAATGTGGTTTCGAAGGTACCATTGTCGTAGGGACTTATTACTCTCAAACACATTTTAGAAATACTACTGCGAAAGACAAAAATTTACTTATATTTTTTTTTTATATTTTAGGTACAACACTGACCAAGGAGCTATGGACCAGCAATTTTGTCTACGCTGGAACAATCATCCGACTAATTTAACTGGTGTGCTGACCTCCCTGCTGCAGAGGGAGGCGTTATGCGATGTCACATTAGCTTGCGACGGTGAAACGGTTAAGGTATGCTCACATTGTCATTTGTTAAAAAGAAATTGTTCTTTGTTCGAACCACTGGTATTTTTCGTTCTACAGTTCTTATTTAAAACAGAGTTTGTGTTAGTTAATTGTCTTAAGTTTTTCCAAATATTGACAGGGCTTCTTCATATCATATTATAAATTAAAGCTTAATCTAATTTTCTTAGTAAATGTTGTTAATAAACCCATACATTGCAAAATCAATTATCATACACACGCTACATGCATGCATGTGGCGGTTATCTCCAAAATACAAAACAAATCTTGTACATAACTAAAATCAACCTGTTTCACAAAGAAACTAACAAATCATAACAGAGGAAGAAATAAAACGAAAGCTAGTTAGGAGAGCTCACGTAAAAAACCCTTGTCACAGCAAACATAAAATGCACGTGAACAGATGGAATTGTGTGACAATTTATTTTAATATTACAAATCCGTTTGCATTTCATCTCGCCGATTGTCCGTGTTCCGCATACGTTTTCGCTGTATCAAGTAAAGAGCTTATTTCTGATGCAGCAAAAATGAAATACGTGAGAGAAATTTGTCTTCGAGCTGTCTTACAGTATGCGTCCTTTGCTTGTTATCCCTTTATCTTTTGTTGAGTTGTTAGGCGTACGTTTCATGCAAATATAGGTATACCTTAACTGACGTGAATCCTTTTCATTTTAGGCGCATCAAACAATTCTATCAGCATGCAGCCCATATTTCGAAACAATCTTCCTGCAGAATCACCACCCACATCCCATAATTTATTTAAAAGATGTTAGATACTCAGAGATGCGATCGCTCCTCGACTTCATGTACAAGGGCGAGGTTAACGTTGGCCAAAGCTCGTTGCCAATGTTCTTGAAAACCGCTGAGAGCTTACAGGTAAGTTCTAATGAAGTCTGCATGCAGCCAAGAAAATGTTTAACTTATTCGATGATTTCAGGTTCGAGGACTAACAGATAACAACAATTTGAACTATCGAACAGATTGCGATAAATTGAGAGAATCTGCGACGTCATCGCCGTCTAGCAAAATGCATTTCGAACGGGAAAGAGAGCGGGAACGTGAACGAGAACGTGAAAGAGAACGAGACCGTGACCGGGAGCGTGAATTACATCATCGCAGTAGTAGTAGTTTAAGCTGTGGCGGTGGTATGCGAGAAGGTGTCAGTGGCAGCAGTGCTACTGGTGTCGTTGGTAATAGTGGCGCGGTTAATGCTAGCCTTCAATCGGCCGCAGCAGCCGTATTAGGTTTAAGCGAACGATCTCCTAGTGTTGGCACAGGCGGTGGCGGCAGTGGCCCCACTTCAGCAGCAGCAACTGCTGGTGGCGTTAGTGGCAGCAGCAATGCTGGTGGTGTAATCAGTAGCGACCGGGAACGTGAACGTGAACGGGCCGATAGTCGTGATGAACTAATGCAGCTAGACTATAGTAAAGATAGAGATCGTGATAGAGAAATGTCCACCACACCGGTAGACCATAATATTAGTAGTAATAAGAGAAGACGTAAGAACTCATCTAACTGTGATAATTCGTTGACCTCGACACATAACGCAAATGTACAGGACAGGCATTACACTCAGGATTCTCAGGTAATTATAAACAATGTTTTAACAAATTACAAAAAATATGTTTTATTTAGACATTTTCGCCCAACGCAATTGAAATTTTAAAGGCTTATAATTTCTAACGCACTGATTAAGAACTTGCAAATTAATTAATTTTTTGAAATTTGATCTACTAAAGAGCACAGTTCCTAAGCCAGCCAAATATTTTTTAGACGCGTACATCATCACCTAGAGCCCACCTAAGTATACACACGTGCTCTGCGTACTAAATTCTTGATGCACATTCTTGATACACACATACACACGTACATCCGCACACTTTCCGTTCCGTCCTTAAAAACCAAATGTAAAAGAAAAATACTACATTAGGAGAATTTCACGACTGTAACTTACTCGAAAACACATCTCATAGCCGTAAAATATCCCTAAAACTTACTAATTTTAAAGCCAAAGTCCGCTCAACAGTTATCACCGAAATCTGATTTTGTAAATCAACTAATTACTATGCTATTTCGAAATTTATTCTCGAGAGTAAATTTGCACAGAAAAGCAAATTGCAATGAATTGACTTCAAATTGAGCTCATTGAATTGACCAATCAAAATGTAAAACCATTGTAAGCAAATACGTGTGCAACAAATATTCCTGATTTATTAGTCATCGCACCACCAAAATATTTGCATATAAACACAGTGGAATTAATGCATTTTACAAAACTCCCTTCCAAAGCAAACAAACGAGCACAGATATATGTACGAGGGAATTCCACACGAGCTGAATCAAAATCCCATAAATTTGTAAACAATACGCGCTAAATGGTTAGTTGAAATGGATAAAACAGATCACAAACTGACTGCATTCGAGCAGGGATTGCATTCGGAAAAGTGGAAAGTATTTGCACCGCAATGGTGAACATAATTCACAGCACTTAATGAGCAGCGACATGGCACAGAGGCTTAGACGGATATTTCAGCATTGGTTAATTTCAATCATGTCATTGGAATTACATTGACTTGTTAGCTTATAATTAAGGTTTTTGAAATGGATTTATTTGTACCACGGGAAATCTACCACCGGCAATCAAAGTTGTTTCAGAGTCAAATTTTACTTTGAAAAAAAAAAAATATCAAAAGTGATTATAAAAATTGCTTAATACTAAAATATCTTTAAATGATAGCTTCATTCTTTTGAATAAATTCGTTGTTTTCAGGTTAGGTAATTTCGGAATTTCGATATTTAGAATTTCGAGCACTCGGCAGTCTCTTACAAATCAACTTGTTTTAATTGCTGACTCCATGATGCACTCCAGTAACACATTTGTAAATAATTTATTTTGGGTGGCAGTACAGTTAAAGGAATTTGATTCTAGTTTCTGCTTGTTTTGTGCATGTTAATGTTTTTCTCAAAAGTGGAAAGGATTACTTTGAACAGTTAAGGTTAAGAAGACATATCTGGAGAAATAATCATCCGAAATGAAAATTTGGTTCTCAGCAATTAATTCTATACACAGAAATCACAATTACCCCTAAGCCACAAGGGTTACAATGTTTCAACTAATTCAAATTTATTGAAACTATTTAACTTACTGTCATAAGTCGTTGGAATGTCAAACAAGATGATGGCCTACAATTCCGTACAACAAAAAGGTTCCACATACGACCCGTAGTCTCGAGCAAGTGCGTTTTACTTACTTTCCTTATTTACATTATAGACATTTGATGGTCTTTTTCACATTGTATTTTAAAGACCTTGAAATTATATTAAGTCTAAGGTTACTGTTGTCTTAATGACATGAAATAGTTCATACTATCTAACATAATCTATTGCAAACACCTTCTTAACTCTGCTGACTTTAGTATCTGTCACAAAGCAATACTTCACTACGTAAATTTTAATCGAAAAAATAATTTATTACATTTTTCTTTCTCCTTAAAATGTAAAGTCTACCAATCATTTCCACTTCAACATAAGCTTAAGTTCCTTTCGTATACCACACATTGATGAAACTGTGTTCAACAGTAAAATATTTATTTATTTATTACTGCATTCAAGACCACCACCACACTGCACTTGCATTCGTTTGGCGCCATTTAGAACGTTCATCAACAACAATAACATTTCCAACCACACGTATAAACAGCTGAATATCGATGGGAAAGTAAATATTCACCTCTTTCAGTGTTGATATCGAAATCGTTTAAATCAAATAGATCATGGATTAAATCAATTTTTGACGTTACAGCGGAGAGATGCCAATTTCATTCGCTCAATTAATTTGTACAGGTTGGGGCGAACGGTGCTGTATTATGCAGTGTGCAATGATTATTATTGCCTTGCAATATCTGTAGTCACCGCTGCTATCACGAGCCGGTGGAGAGGGTGGCTGACCTCCAGGCTTTACACTTATCCCACAACGTATTCATATTTACAATTTCGATTTCTACATTCACAAATATTGACTAGACCAGTCTCTCCGGGAATTCCTCATTCATACCTGCAGCGAGGAACGGTAAAACAGTGTGCTGTTTGCACGATAGTTTTCCAGTTGGCAGATTAAACAAATCGTTGTGGAATTATTTATGCATTACTGCCAGCTTAGTCATTTGACCGGCAATTAATAATATTTTCCATTTCGTGTGACGTCTACCTGCTTTGTTGGTCACTTACGGAAGGCGGGAGTCACACTGGTAAGCCGTATTTGATAATATCGCTTATAATTGCATGTGTGTTATTCACACTTACTTTCGATTTCAATTAATTGATAAGAGCAGCGATTATACAAGTGGATGTTTTTGTTTGCAATTGTGGTAGGTCTGATTCTGATATACGAGTAATATCGAAGTCTATTAGCTTGCATAACATAAACGGCACGGTTTCTGGGTGAGTGAGAAAGCTTTTATCAATGGGTTGGTAGATGTTCAATGATATCCGCCAGATGTTGAAGAGATTTATCGGAAATTTATGGCAATTTTTCTATGACGTCGATTGGTTGAAGTGAAGAGAAAGCTAAACAACAAAGACTGTAAAAAGATTTGCGAACAGATTTGAAATGTTTTGAAATTTGCCAATTTTTAATTCTTTGTAACCTTTACTGTACGGTGCGTACCGCTGTCAATATTTACATACTTTCTATATTGGATGGGGGTGGGTCTCAACAAACAAACCCCTCCAGCCACGCTTCACCAAGTTGGTAGAGATCCCCTGTACGCGCCATCTCAATCTAAACCGCCCTCTGTTGTGGACGATCAGAAATCTGATTGTTAGACTCTAATGGCGGTAAGAGTGTTCTCCATGCAGTATACATGACCTAGTTATCTTAAACATCGTAATTTTAGAAGATTACCGACAGGTATGACAACGTACCGCATGTACAGTTTGTGGTGTAATCCTTTTCTTTAGATATTATTCAAGCCAACAGGACCAAACACTGCAGAAAGGATTTTATCTCTCGAAAAGGCTACCTCATCCACTTTTAATAACGTCATGTTTTTGAACCATAAATTACGCACGTTAGACGAAGTCCTTACTGCCAATTGTGACGCATGTGCAAAATGGCGATGTTGTGCGTCCTTCTTTGATAAAAGCATACATTTTGTACTTCGTTTTGCCATCGCCATTTGAATATCTAATTCACAGCTCCCTATATTCGTCATTTGTTGGCACTTCTCAATGTTCTCTTTCTTACTTACATTTATTTTATGATGTTATCATTTTCAAAGTAGTTTTTTAGTCAATTTACGACAAGCGCTTATAATTATCTATCAGGCAGTTTTCGATTTCTGGGTTGTTTTCTTACAATTTTTATTCTGCAAGGGCTAAACCTAAAGCCGAGTTTACAAGCGTCTTATTTGTATCCTATAAGATAATATGTCAGGATGATACAAATTGCTTCACTACATTTCCTCTTTCGCTGTGCTTTCAAAAGAATTTGTTTATGCTCTAAAATATGCTTGTCTTCAAAAAACCACAGGCTTTCTTTAGTAGAGTTGATTTACATTTTGCAGAGAAAGCCAGGACCTTGACCAGGAGCTCAATGCTTAGCGATTTTATTAACGGTTTCGTTTTCAACACAATTTTAAACACGAAAGATACTGCATTTTTCAATAAAAGATAATATTTTTTTCTGTTACAATAAATAGTTTAACAGAACATTGAAATTAAACTTTCTCTTTTTTGCAGGCATCCTCCCATAGTAATTTTAAATCAAGTCCCGCGCCAAAAACAGGAAATAATTCAGAATCAGAGGACACGGGTGGTCGTCATGACTCACCGCTATCAACGAGTCAGGGAGGTGGTCTCAGTCAGTCGCTTAGTATTAAACAAGAACTAATTGATGCTCAGCAACAGCAACAACAACATCATACATCGCTACCACCTGAACTGTTGCCGGTAAGTTCAAATTGTTTACGCCTAATAAAATCCTTAATGCTTTAATACCGTAACTTTGAAATTAAAAAAAAAACTTAAATTGCTTTGATATTCCAAAATAAAACGAGAAAACGTATCCTTTAGTTTTGTTAAGGTTTTTTCTTTGGACCGGTTCGATGGTTCCAATTTTGTTTTCCCATTTGTTTTCTGTCTTTTTTTGTTAATTAATATTGAATTTGTATTAATTTTCTTATTTAGTATGGTCGTTTTAATTTGTAAATAAACTGATGATAAACAGTCTAACAGGCCCACTGGGGAAAAAGATATGTAGCGAAATAACTTAAAATGAATACGGGAAGGGCGAAGGATTATTGAGATAAACAATGTTGTGATCGGCCGAGAAAAAGAAAAAATCTAAACAAACAAAAATTTAAGAAACGAAATGTTTGTCTTTTCATTTATTTATGTCATTGTGTCTTATGTTTATTCTGTTCTGTTGAGTTTTTATTTCTTTCAATTTGATTTAAAATAAATGAAAATAAGATCCTTCCCCTTCTTTATTTACAATTCTTTTTAAGTTATTTTTTTGTTTGTCTTATTTTTCTTTTCCTAATCTTCAAAATTCATTGTGAATGTAATATTCAAAAAAAAAATATATGTATCGGCTACGCTGTTGAAAAGATACAGAAAACTGTTATTCTCGATAATCCTCGACTTGATATAATAATTCCCTCGATAACAATGCTGACGACTTCAGCGACGCTGTCGGCAACTCAGCATCAGCCTCAAATGCCTTCCTCAGTGCAGCCGCAATCGCAACAGTCATCGTCGCCGTCGTACTTTTTCCATCAGTCCAGATATCCTCAGCATTCCCCATCTACCATGTACCATCTCCATCAGCACTCGTCCTCATCGCAAGAGCACAACTTTTTCAACTCTCAACAATCGAGCGAAATACAAAAATTTCACAATCAATTGAAAGATTTTCAAAATCAACAGAAGCACAATCTTAAAACTTGGACAACGTCAGATCCCAACTTGATGTCACCCCGGGAAACCGAAAATACGCTGCGTTGCTTTATGCGTCACAGAGAGCAGCATGGATCTCTTCCATCGTCTACTGCAAATCTGGATATCCTCGGTAGACAAGACGGTATCATGTATTCAAGTAATCTGACAAAAATTGCCCCAAACTACTGGACCGGTAGTTCTGGAAATATAACCCCGCAAACATCTGCTAGCAACACTGCCCCAGTACCTGCACCCGGTCCGGCTACAACTTCGTCTAGAAAAGGCGGCCGATTCAGATCCAATTGGTTGTACCAGTTCGATTGGCTGCAATATGACGAAAATGCGAACACTATGTACTGCAAATTTTGTCGAAAATGGTCGAACGATATCCCGGACATTCGAACTTCGTTTGTTGAGGGGAACTCAAATTTTCGACTGGAAATTGTCAACCATCATAATAAGTGCAAGTCTCACCGCCTATGTCACGAACGAGAATTGCTTCACTTAAGTGAACAAAAACAACACGAAGCAACAACGTCTGCAAATCAACAACAGATGGCGAAGGACGACTCAGGGAGTGTGGAAAGTTGTACAGAGAACATGCCAAGCAGACAAGCTACTCTTGAGAGTACAGCAAAACCAGCGCCATCATTGAGTTTGTTCAATGCTTAAAATAAGCTACAATGTTGCATTTAAATTGTGTATATTTTTCGATTGCCTTTATAATGAAGTAGTTTTGTTTAATACAGATTTTGTATCTCTATCTAAAATATTTGATCCTACAAAATAAAGTTTCAGCACACCTGCATGGGGTACTGTAAATTTTGAGTTATTTTCGTGAATTTTTATTTGAAACAAATAATTTTATCATGCGCCTTGCATAGCGTCACTTCATAAAATTAATGAATTAACAAATTAACAAAATTGAATCCATCGAACCGAAGCCGAAAACCCTTATAAATTGTGTACATTAATATATTTATATCAAACAAATAAACATTCACCGCCCTAACTGTAGAATTTTTTTATTCTTGTGTCTTTACTTGCGCTTTATGGATACAATTTAAAATATTTAACAATGTTTACCACCAACCAAATACTTCGAATTGACAGTCTGGTGGTATGAAAATACATGACGAAATGTCCAGCCTGCTATCACCTCACGGCCTACAACAAGACTCCAGAGATGAACAGAACGATGTTAAACAAATGCAATTGGACCAATCAGATAACATTGATGGTAAGTGCAATGAAATTGATTTTCTTAATTTTTTTTCCAACAAATAATTCACATAAAACTTAGTTTATTATTTTGCAAAGTATTTAGTATGCCAGAATTAAACATAGTCCTATTTTTTGTTGTTACTCTTAGGGTAGTTTTACAATGACTGTTTTCTTTTTTTTTCTCTCTAAAATAAATCGTAAAAGCTATTTAATTTTGTACGTATAAATTATATTTTTTTGTTTTATGAAAACAAATTTAAACCGAAACCGTTGACACAAGTGGACAAATAAAGTGGCGTGTTTAAACTTTGGAGTTTGATTTTAAATTCAATTTGAGCAGCCTAATAAATGTATATCTTAAGTTTATTTTGAAGTAATTCAGATTTCACCGTTTAAACTTAATGAATCAAAAATCTGCCGACACACGAGCAATTTATACCTCGTTTGTTAACGAATCTCCGCAAACAAAAATGTCCTTGCTTCATATTTTTGAATTCAATCGATTGAGTTTCATTTAATGATTTCAATCTTGACAAGCCACAACGTTCTTAAGTCAACTGTGTAGTGTTCTCAATTCTACAAGCAATCGCCATTAATGCGGGGACATTATTCTGCTAAATTTTAAACTCAATTTCAATGGCTAGACAAGGAATTGCGTGTCTACTTGAACGACAATTCCAAACTAAAAAAATACAAAAATTTGTGTGAAAATTTATTTGAAATTTAAAGTCGACTTGGAATTTAAAGTCGAGTTGGAATTTCCGTATTAACATACATTTTATTCAATTATTTGTACAATCATTTCATTCTTGAAAATAATCGTACAAATGAGAACATGTAAACAGTAACATTTTAGTCACTGCTTTAGGGATGCGTTCAGTTTCTGCGTTCAAAAAATGTAAAGTTAAATTTAACAGATAAAAAAAACCCCAGTTACATTTTCATTATTTTTAACACTTATTCCGGTTGAAAGTTATATACAGATCATGACATCACTAAAACTGGTCACTTTAAATGTCCAATTGTGATAATTCAGCAAGGTTTCAATTAATTTTTAAAAATATGAATCCCCTGTGGATTGTATTGGAACAAGAGTATTCTTAAAGTATGTGTAATCACAACTTTCGTTTCTCTCCACTATCAAATCACAGCTACAATTGTATGTACATAAACAAATTAAATAAAATACCAAGCAAAGAGTATTATTTTGAAAAATAAGTTAGTTTCATTAATCAATTGTATTAATTCCAATATTCTTTTTTTTTTCTTCTCTTAAAAGTACGAAACTTAATACTATTAAAAAGAGCAATAATTATGGGGTGGTTTTGACTTGTTCTCCCTTTTGTTTGCTAATATATAATATTTATATATATATTTTTTTCTCAATTAATGTGCATGCAATATTTTTTTTTTAAATTAAATTGTCTTCTCCTCTATTATACATACAACTTTTACATACTGTTTAGAATAGAATAATTTATATGAAATATATATATAAATTAATGTAAGTATATAAAAATAAAATGCGCCCTTTATATACACACCACCGCTATATAGAGTTTTGAAATAAACGAGTCAGAAATAAACAGAAAATAAGACAGATCAACACCTCTCCTCCTAAGAGAATGTGCATGCTGCATGTAAATAGATAGCCTTTTTACGATAAAGTTTGTGTAGACGAAATGTATGTTTGGTAGTTAGAAAAAGTCCAACCTTTTTAAAGTAAGTTTTATTTATTTATTTTTTTTTTTCTTTAAGCAATTTGTTTCGTTCTAATTTACCTTTTATTTAAATCTTCATTTCAAAAAACACTATTTTTTTGATTTGTTTTAAGTTAGAGGTGCTTATGAATAAGATTATGCGAAAAATTCTTACACCAAATGCAAAATCACGTACATATAGGAAATCTCAGTTGTTCTTGTCATTTATGATTGGAAAATCTAAAAAAAAGATAAGAATTCAAAATCGACGGTATGATAAACACCCAATTTGATGATGCTCACATTAACAATAGAAACTTTAATGGGCAGACAATTCGAAACTTATGGCCACGGTATCGTGCGTACCTTATATGCAATGAATTTCACTTCAACTTTAAACTAAATTGAAAAAAAAACTTCAAATTACTGCACACATCTGCCAACAAAAGAAATTTGCATGGTTACAGTTAAAATAATAACTTACACAGATAAATTTTGAACACATATTACAATTATAGCTTCGTTACTTTTATTTTCATTTTTGTTCTAAAGTTTTTTCTTTTGATTTATTTCTAAACTGCAAAACCAAGTATTATTAAATATATATATCAAAAAGGAACATGTTTAATACTTTGTCTTTAATGTTGCAACTTATATCACAAAAAATATGTATACAAAAATTTGAATCAGAATTGGAATTGGTATATTATTATTTAAGTATTTACCACTTTAAAGTTTTTTTTTATTTTCTAAATATAAATATATGAATCTATATGTCTGTACTATATATATGCGATTTTCTGTAAGTAAACTATTGGCAATTAATTTCTAAAATAAATGTTTTTTGTTTGTAATTATAAATATCCCGATTATGAGATACATATTTTTTTATTTATTTGTTTATCTAAGTCAAATCAAAGCATAAGGAATCTTGCAAAAATGGATTGCGTCAAATAAGGTCATAGCAAAAAACGTGAACAAAGGATTCAATTTTATAAATTATTTATTTTTATACACACTCTTTTCAAAAAATATTTTATTCTTGATTCATTTGAATTTTTTTTTAATGTTGCATTTGTTATTTTATTGTCAAAAATAACTTATTTCGATTTGTGTTAAATCTAAAAACTAATTCTGAAATACAGCACCATAATATTCTTATTTTAAATATAAGTAAACTCAGAAAAGAATTATTTCTTTCTTGAATATTTTTTAATTACTTTCTTATCCACTAACATAATAAAGTACATATCTCTATCGCTTCTTTTGTAGGTATATAAGAAATAATTTTCATTGTGTTGTTTCTCTTTTATTTATTTATTTATTTATGAAACAAATACAATTTTTTTTTTTTTGTAATTCTTTTTCGCATTTTTACTCTTATAATGTTACTAAGCACATAAAATTTTATTAAAACTCTAACAATACAAAACAATCAACCAATAATATTTTTAACTTATAACGATATTTGCTTTTATCAATTTGCATTGTTTTAACAAAAACAAAAATCGACGTGAAATAAAAAGAACTGGAAAGCTTTATATTAAGTAGATGTGTATTATATCCGAAATGCAAAAATAAAATACAATAATAATATAAGACAGACAAAATTTATGGTTGCAACATTTAAAGACTTAAACTCAACACAACGACCCCCATTTGCTTAGAAATATTTTGGATCAATAAAAGGCAATGATTCTTATAAAATATTTTTTTCGGAAACTATGACGATAAGTTAGAATGTCAGAGCGTAAACCTTTCGCAAGGAAATACTATTTTTTATTTGTTTGATTTTTTTCCTTTTACAATGCGTATGTTTTTATTTAAAAGGTTTTTTCATACTTTACGTCACTTATATTTTTTTGTTTAATATGATTTTTTCCTAGTTTTTCGCTCAGCTTTTCCTTGAATACAAAATTCCAAAAACTGAATACTCAACCAATGTTTTCATTCGATTTATCCCTGTTTTATGTTTCATTTGTTTTCATAGAAAGGTATGTCTTCTGGTTTGTGTGCATTTTTTTGCCTTTTCTGTTTTTCATTATGTTTACATTTAATTACATATTTTTTTTATTTTAAAAAGACATTCAAAAATGTATAATTTGAGTTTGTTCTTTTTAGATGAACCACTAGTTTAATATATTCTTAAAAAATATATCCATAAAATTTATATATACATACATTAAAGTGTAGATGTCCGTTGTTAATTATATAAAATATAATTTTCTTTTGATTTAATTAGAAAATAAAAAAAAATAAATCAGGCGAAATAAATAAATTGAAAAAATAAGTATATAATTTGTTAAAAAAATAATAAATATGAAAGAAAAATCCAAATCCAATTAGTCTTATTTATTTTTAAATCATTGATCTGATAATAAGACCCCTTGGATGAAACACAAAAAATAGCGGTATCTCTGCCTCTATTTATACAGATATATACAACAACAAAACAAATAAGATTTCAAAATCAAAAAAAAAACTTATTAAAACAATTCTTATTATGTGTTAGTGCATCCCAATATTGTATTAGTATTTCTTACCAGCGAAGTTATCCAAAAGCATTCGGGACTCTTCACATGTTAAACTACACAGAAAATTTAATTTCAAATTTCAACTTTTTTTTAATAAATATTCTGAAATTTGTAAACAAATGTATATGTATCAAACAGCACATAAATGAAACACTTACGACATATGAAATGAATAAATTTAAGTAAATGCGTTACAATGCATTTTAATTTAAGGCAGAACATGTATGTATTACAGGCTGCAATGTTCAGCATTCAATCTTGGATAGCTCCGTTGTTGTTAAGCTAGAACGAATTTATAGTTTTAAAAATACCCCACTTTTGTTGATTTTTCTTTTAAGGATTTGGTTTGTTAATTATTTGACATGAAATGCAAGAAACAATATCCCCACACAATGCCTATATAAATATATAAATATATATACATAAAGTTTTTGCTACCTTGTTGATTTTGGTTTTTTGCTATTATGTTTTAATTTTATGTTTCCGATTATATCTAATGCATATATATATAAAAAAACACGGTGACGCGGCGCCATTTTAGGAATAGAAATCAATTCAAGCTAGAATAAAATTTCCCTATTTTTGTGCTCATACATACCTGTATAACAAGCCAACCAAACCAAACTGTTTACAGGTGATGATGTGAATGACGATGATGCCGATGAGACGAACAATGACTATTGCCATTTAATCAAAAGCAAACAAATGAATTTGGCGTTACGTTGCCACCAACAAAATATACCAATGCCAATTGCTGGCCGTTGCCTAATGGATGCAAATGGCTTATTAAATGATTCCACGCCAACAGTTATTAATATGACAAATAGTACATGCGGTGGGGGTGCTTGCAATAGTGTAAGCGGTGGTGGCACCACTCCCGGCTTAACTGCGCAACATTCACCCACAGATGGAATTCCTTTGACTGCAAAGTCACCGACATCTTCAACATCATCCTTGTCATTGCAACAGCAACATCTTAATTTGGCCATGCATCATCAGCATGCGGCCGTAGCTGCATATCAGCAACAACAACTTCAGCAACAACAGCAACAACAACATCTATCTCACCCCCTAACATCATCAACATCATCCACATCGTCGTCCATTTCATCTTCGGCGGCAGCAGCAGTGGCATCAAGTAGACGTGACCATAACATTGATTACTCAACGCTTTTTGTACAATTATCAGGTACTCTGCCTACCCTTTACCGATGTGTAAGCTGCAATAAAATCGTTTCCAATCGATGGCACCACGCAAACATACACCGGCCTCAGAGTCATGAGTGTCCCGTCTGCGGGCAAAAGTTTACGCGTCGAGATAACATGAAAGCGCATTGTAAAATAAAACATGCAGATATTAAAGACAGATTCTTTAGCCATTATGTACATATGTGATCAATTTTTTATGTAGTAAATTAAAGCAAACCAGTAAAGGAAAATAAAAACATAAAATTGTAAACAAAACAAAAAACAAAAAAATCCCAAAATCGTTCAATTACGTATCTTACAAAGTATTAAACATATACAATAACTTAGAAGCAATTTGAAAAGTATAAAATATTATGATTAAGTATTTAAACGTAGATTACATCGCATAAGCTGTAGTAAGAGAATATGTGTAAGAACAATTAAGCAACGTAAAAAAATGTAAAATAATTTTTTTTAGGTGAATTTACTTTTAAACCAAATTCTTTAATCGTATGTATGTATATATACGCGAATATTTTTAAATTTTTGTCAAGTTATTAATTAAGATATTCAAGGTGATAATTGATCGAATATTTGTATGCAAAAAAACTTGTTCAAACGTTTTAGTTACTGAAAACAAAAATTCTTTATTTTACGTTTTTTCGTTATTCTTTGGTAAAGTTATCGTTATGATTAACCTGGGTGTGTTACTGATTTAAGCTAGTGCGATTGCGTTAAGTTTTTATCTGATTGACAATAATAATAATCATTGCCTTTAAATACCCGTAGGGACATAAAAACAATAGTGAGATGAAATCGTTTAATTGTTGGGTTGATAGATTTGACATTTAAAAATCGCAGTTGAATGAAAGAGCAAATTTTGAAAAAAAAATATTGTACGTCTCTATTTTTAATTATACACCAGTGGACTGATGTGTTCATTGTTGTCTTAACTCTCAGCCGTTCAAAGTCAAAGCAAAAAACAGGGTGACGGACTTTCTTATATATATTCTAGTCATCCTTAAGTGTGTTTCTTAACCATTAAGTCTTAAAGTCAAAGTATGATTAGAACAATTAAAATAACCCTTGCAACCATGACAAATATATAAATCTCTCACAAGCAACGCCGACCAAATAATTTGGCTGATAAGCGCATAAACCTTTAAATGCCAAAATCAAGCATAATCGTACTGTACAAATGTATGGGTTCTCGGTAGCACTCACTTGTCGCATCAAGTCAATCGAAATTTCGTTTGTCTAACATTCTTGGCGATTCCAACACTTTCGAGTTACTACTAATATCCAAAGTGTATCAATTTTGGTCCCTTCTTCTCGTGAGAGAACAGTAGCACGTACAACACGAGTAGTTGTTGTAGAAGCTAGGCCCTGGGTCCCTTGTGGGCTGCCGTGTCATTCAATTATTATTATTCACGAATTTCGCCGTTAAGAACCACGTACTTGGAGTTACGGACTGTAACGCCGCCCTCTTTATTTTTAAATTTTAATATCGGTTCATTATATAATTTTCCAATCGCACTATATTAAAACTCAAACCTGCTTTCAGATTTCTTATGCGAGTATTCAGCATTTCTCAGATTCACTTATCGACTCATCAATCATTTTTTCTTAATTTTACAATTAATTGGCGTTTCAACAAAATATTTATGTTAAAAAATAATTGGTAGGCAAACACACACTTAAATTAAGTAACCTATCGTATGGCCTTTCATATTGAAATACAGGGATCTCAAAAAGATTATAAAATTCGATATATTTTGTCATCATCATTTCCATGGCAAAGTTTTTAATTTCACAATTTTTTAGATAGTTAATCCATTGATTGTTTACTCAAAATCGCGTTTCGCATATGTTTTGTATTGGTGTTAGGTGAAGATTGGTCATAACACCATATTTGAATTGATAACGTTTGAAAACTGAAATAATAAAAATATACGTAATGAAATGGGACCTTATTAAAAAAATGAGATAATTTGTACATACAACAATTTATACAATTAATTTGCTCATATAGTAAATTACGATAAAGATGTATTAAAATAATTAGATCATATTATGACAAATCAAGGTTGTCTTGCGTGAGTGAAACTGAAATACACAAGCTAGTTGTACAACAGGAGCATGGGAATATATAGAAAACCTCAACGTGTACATAAATAAATGTTTAGGGTTACTCTTCAAATTCATATATCTATAATATTTATACAGATTGAAATTCAATTCCGCAAAAATAAACTACATTTAATAATATACCAGAAAGCATAGACTTAGTATCAGCAGTAATTATAACTTGCTTATTAATCAAATCTCTTCTTATCTCCCTTTTAAAAATTCAAATAAATATTCGACTTGCATATTGATATTCATCTCGAATAGGTGCTTATATATTTTGTAATTACATCTCTCACGATTCTTGTAATTTGTATTGAAAGGAAGATTGAAATAAATTAGTAACGAAGATATCCATGATATGCAGCATAATATACAAAAAGTTAATGATAACAGAAAAGCAATTATTTATGTACAACATACCTATTAGTCCCTTCATCTTCAAGAATATTAATCAAATTAAGTAATAACGAAGATCTAACCAACCAACAAAGTAATTATTTAAATAATATAAGCATAAACCGGAATCATTAACGAACGAAAAATTAGTACAAACATTTTTTAGAGTATTATCATTAATTAATATTCCAAATTAAAGTAACCAATGTATGTAGCTTAAACAAGCTTAAGAGGCTACACATTAGATTATAATAAGAAGGTGCAAATTTCTTCAAATATTTATTAAGTCAAATGTCTCTCTTTTATTTAAATCTAAATATTGGAAAAGTAGTAGTATCTGCGGTGAGACACACTCTAATTTCCTAAAGAAACATTATTCCAAAGCATCAGTTACATGGAAAGGAATTCAATTCGACTTGTTAATCGTATTTATGAGTATTTTTTGACAAAAGTCAACCCCCAATTTTTATGCAATATGAATTATTTCACACGCAAAATAAATAAATTTGTTGATTAATTTGAAAAAAATGACTTACCTTTAATCCCACCGAAATATACATTCATTGAAGACAAAAAAAATTATGCTTTCTAGTCAATGAAGAAGTTTGCCCCTGCAGTGAACAAAATCTAGTCATCTATATAACCTTATAAATATATATATTGTACTATGACTCAAATACATCATACAATTATGAGAAAGGAGAAAATAATAGCATTTTCTGAATATTCAATACTTTTGTCTTATGTTCTCAAAATGAGCCCACCTTAAGCAGAATATTCAAATAAAAAACTAAAAATACATGCAAGAGAAATACGGAAGAACATGCTAAGTAATGTAGAAAATGTAAATTGACAGAGAATTATTATTCAAATAAAATGAAGTATTAAATAGTTTTAAGTTCAGACGCAAAAATCGTGATTAATCAAAATTAAATTAACGTAAAAAGATCTATAAGATTAAAGTAAAACAATTAATTTAGGGAAAAAGTACATAGTTTTAATTATTTAAATAATATATATACACATAAAATCTATATATATATATATTTACATAAAGGAATTACATTTAAAAAGTGAAATAAAATATATTAAAAACCTTAAAAAAAGTATTTGCATTTACTATAGTATAACTCTTACTCTAGTACATTATTGATTGCAACTTTACGAAAAAGCCAGTTCTTTTTATTTCATTGCAGTAGTCACATATAAAAGCTTGAATTACTTTATACATTACAATATTTAATATATCTTTATTTCTAGTTTGCCTTTTTTTTCCTCATTGTTAGACTTAGGTCAATTATTATGCATACGCATCATCATTATGTTCGCTTAGTAGTACTCTCTATATTTACATATATTTCATTGTTCGCTCATGTGTTACAACAAACAACTGAAATCTGAATATCTAATTCATGTGAAATATATTTTAAATTTCACTGTATATGTTAAATGTATGTTAAGTTTTTTGTCAATATTTATTCTTGCGGTATACTTGTATTTAACTGAATTCAAATGGTAAGTGTATTATATTTCGTATGCTGACCTTTTATTTACTCAATTTTGATATTAGAATATGTATACAGAATTATGTTATATACATATATTGCACTTTTTGAGCAGTTTTCATTTTGTAGAGACTTATACTTTTTACACTCTTCGTTGTGTAATCGTTCCACGTTTTCTCTATTATTTCGAGTCCATTTCGTTTCTATGTTTATAAGTGTTCAAGATAAAACGATTCATACCAGTAATCCATGAATCCATAAGGTATAGTGTATGTTGAAATGATCTATAGACATACATATTTTCGTCTCATACTTATAGGCAAGTACGTTTTTTAGTCTTTCGAGTGTCTTTGATATACAACGGAAGCAGTAAATATAGATTGTTGTTAAAATTGATGATTGTGGTTACAAGTTTAACTTTTCCAAAAAATCGCATAGTTTTTTCACTGTAAAGATCCTTCTCGTGGAAAACTTATAATTTTTTATTTCATGTACCTGCACTTACAATTTTTAACTACATTCTTATATTCTTACTTTTGAAGAAATCAGTCTAACAAATTCGTTTCGTTATTGGCAAAACCAGGATTTGAAATTGGGTTAAATACGAAAACTTCGTCTCTTTTTATCACATATATTATTAATGTTATCATCTGAACTTTTTTGTTGTGTTCTTGTACTACATATCAGTATGCATACATATTACATACAAGGGTATATATATAAACATTTTGCTATTATTACTGGACGTTGCAAGACTTGTACAAATTATTCATGTTGTTGTTTTTTTTATTTCAATACATATTTTTAATGAAAATTTATTCAAGAAAACAAAAAAAGCAGGAAGGAGAGGTGTTGAAAATTGATTTTATTTTTAATCTTATACATATTCACTTTTTCTTCTCCAAATGTATACGAATAATTTAACCCAAATTGAATGTTAATACACATACATATATACTTCGTGACCAGGATCTTCGTTTTTCTCGAATGGAAAGTTTTTGAACTGTACAAAACGCAATGAATTATTAAAACCATATGTACAATTATTAATTCTTCTTCTTTTTGGTGCGGGTTGGAATGGCTATTTCAAATTTAACAGAATTCATACATAACCAGGAACATGGTATTTCATTTAACCGAATTAAGTGAATATATTTAAAGAGAAGTGTTTTATCGCTTAACAAAAGCAACAAAGGAATATTTATATTCAAACTTACAAATTAACATAGAATGTGCAGAGTAAAATCGAAGCACAATCATACATTTTTTTTCTTGTCAAACGGTTACCTTTCTCTATTTCTCATATAACCATTATTTTTCACTAATTCTGTGTTGATCGTTTTAATTTTGAACTTTAAATGAATTTTTCCTTCAAGTAACCATAAAATAATTTTCGATTTTTTTTTTAATTAAAGTAATATAGTATATTTCTTCTTCTCTGTGAATTTTCTGTAAAAACAAAACAAGTAAATACAATTATAAATACATATGATAGGTTGATTTTAACTTGATAAATGTTTCCAATAAAGATAAGAATATTTATAATAGGTTACATTATTAAAATAAACTATTTTATATAATTTACTAAACCACAGATATTTGTATATTTCATCAGATAAGTTTGTCCATGTTCTATAAACATATCCTATACAATCGAAAAAAAACACTTCTTTTGGATATCAAATTTAGTTATAATTTCTGTTATAGAACACAAAGTTATTTGACTGATGACAGTGTAATTTTAAGTAATTACAAAAAAGGTCTTGTAGGGATTGTCTTATTGAGGTAGTCCCTTAAAACTTTTGACTTACCAAATGCAAATATATTATTCACTAATACTTTAATATGTTTATTTTAACATACGGAAATGGTTATTGTCAAACTCTATTTAAGAGATTTAATTTAACTAAAGCACATACAGGATTGATCTAAAAAAAGTCTATACTCCAATCATTTTTTTTCATTTTTTTATATGTATCCATTTCCATGTGGCAAATAAACGTCTAGATCTAGTTCATTAACACCCAACCAATGTAAAATATTAAAAAAATTAAGTTTCGAACTTATTTAAAAATAATCACAAACGTAAACCAGAGATTCAAATTAATTTTGAAAATTTTCATAAACCAATACTACACATAATATTTAATTTTAGTTTCCATTGAAAGTGATTATTTTTTGTATTATACATTTCTTGTCAAATCACCAACAAAACATTGTTTTTTTTTTCTTTTATTTTCTCTTCTCGCGAATTTGATCAATACCATATTACCAAACTAATATTGATACATGAAAAACGATCACACACAAATATAAAATAAATCAAAAAAAATTGTGTTGTAGGCTCTAAAGCGTGGCACATGCGTCTCACTTTTGAACGTCTCTCTGGCGGCTGCAATCTACATCGATGCAAATTATGTGGCAAAGTTGTTACACATATACGAAACCATTATCATGTACATTTTCCGGGACGATTTGAATGCCCCCTATGCCGTGCCACATACACGCGCAGCGATAATCTCCGCACACATTGCAAATTCAAACATCCAATGTACAATCCCGATACACGAAAATTTGACAACATTCTGTCAGCAGGACAGTCACCCACAGCTACGCAAATAGCAGCAGCTTCACAAGCTGCAATGGCAGCCGCTGCGGCAGCTGCTGCAAATGCATTCAACGCAGCGGCTGTGCAACAACATCAGCAGCAGCAACAACAGCAACAACAACTTCAACAGCATCATCAGCAGCAGCAACACAGCAATTCAACGTCAGAATGATATAATCAGTACTTGAGCTGGAACTATACCAATATGTTAAGCTCAACGACTAATTCACTCCTATGGAATCTCGATGATCAACAATATCATGGTGGCTATCACAGTTTAAATAATATAAATAATAGCGATAGTATCAGCAATAATAATAATAGCAACATAAACACAAACAACAGCAACGCGGCTCAATCTGAAAACCAGCTGCCACAGCAACCAGAGCATGATTTAAACCAATCTCAGCAAGAGAACCGTCATGGGTCTATCAATGACCACAAATCGCAGGCACCTTCTGAATTAGATGTGAATGACGACGAAGACGCTTCAGTGAATAATATTGTTGATGGCGTCGCTTTCTTGAAAAACTCAAACAATAACATCAGCACACCATCACCGCCAAATAAGGATACAATACAACGATCTCCTTCGATCACCAATCTATCACACAGCGCCAGCGTCTCATCAACTGTCACAACAACGGTGTCAAGCACTCCAACGACAACGTCCGCATTTGCATCTCAATCGTGCAACAATATCCACAGTGATTCGATAAACACAAGGTTACCCGGAATTTCTTCTTTGTCAACAGTGGAATCATCAACCATCACCAGCACCATAAGTCATTTAAGTGGTGTTCTAAGTCAGCTGCAGGCATTGGAAAGGCGCTAAATGCTGTAAAGGTTACCCACCACCTCCCTTAACAGAAATAATTAAAGAAAAAGGAATTAATAAGTTAAATAGTGCAATTTATATACAAAGTTTTTTTCCCCTAATGTTATTTATTCGATTTCCACTCAACTTATATTTGTATATTTTTTTTACTTGCAACAATTCTTAATATCACCTCAACGGGTAAGCCAAATATTGGGTCAATTATAACGTCTGAACGACTTTCATTTTCCACTTTTTATTGTATTTTTGTGCAAAATTAATTAATGTGTGCATATTCTTATGCTAAAATATGAACATCCGTAGAGAATTCATAATTATTGCAACCTTCAATTCCCCTCAAAATTTCCAGGTTATGGTATAGATAAAAAATTGTTTCACCATCAACACTCTTTAATCCAATCTTTTATATTAAAGTTCCTAATAACCAATCCACGTTATGCTTTCAATTTCAATTCAAATTTATCTTAAGTCTGGACTCATTTTATTCTGCCTGCCTACTGATTGTAAATATGATATTCGTTTTCAGCATAATATTATAAGTATTTGTTGAGTGGTCTATTGAAACTCCTGAAATCCCTTATATACACATGTGTATTGTATATAGTTTTTTAGATGATTTAAGCGATTTATGACATTTAATATTTTGAAGCTAACATTTTGAAATTGTCATCATTGCTTTTTATAGCAAAGGGAAACACGATAGGAATGAAAGTTATTTACAATTTTTGGATAAAAAAAATATAAATACATGCCACAATATAGACAACATGGGTCGCATATATATTTTTTTCTTTTTTATATGAAATATAATATTTAAATCGTTGTTGTTAATTTTTATAATGATTGTAATAAAAGTGAAGTATATAAAATACAAATCTTAGTGAAATTTAAGTAAAAATTTACAAATTAAGGTATAATATATTTTATACTTTTTTTACTTCTTTCTTGCAATAACATTATTTTTACAATATTTACAATAATCAACTTAACTTCAATAGAAACGTAAAAATAAATATATAGATATATATTGAAAAGAATTAAACACATTTACTATTTATATTAGAATGTATATTTATGTTTGAGGAATACGCAGAAATTTTCTTGTACAAAGTAAATCTATTTAAATGATGTAACACGAAATTAATATTCAACATTTAACATTTCACATTAAAGATACGTGCACACTTAACCATTTTCACAATAAGAGACTAAAATACCTTTCCCTTAAAAAACACACAAAAAATACTTAAATACTTATTGAAATGATAGAAAACAAGCAGAGATTGATCTATTTATTAAATGTAAAATCCCGAACACAACACAACATAAATGTAATCTTTTGAACAAAGAGCTCCGTTTATTTACATTCAAATGAATGGAAATTACTCTAAAATAATATTGAAGTAGATTTAAAAATAGTTATATATATATAGTAAATACATATTTATATATAATATATAAAATCAACGTCGTGGTCGATTGTCTTTTTACAAATACATTGATTTTTTTTCCTTAGATGATTAAAAAAAAATAACATCTTTTTTTTTTAAAAATAATGTTGTGTTGAATCGACTTTACAGGAGTACATTTAATGCATAAAAGTTATTAAATTATTATTTAACATAAAAATTTTAATTTTTACCGCCCAAAAAAACTAAGAAAACATAGAAAAGAATTGCAGGTATTATAATTTTCTGAACAGCTTCTTACTAATATTTAACGATACATTTCCTCACATCAATGGATACTCATGCAGTGACTATTGCAAAAATTGTTTTAGTGTTTTCCAAAGTTACTATGGCAATGGGGTAGAAATTTGTTTCATTGATTTCTTTGATAAAGAATAATCTGCGATATTCGGATGCCCATTTTGAACATTGGCATGAGCCTTATGCTTTCATTCGACGGAATATGGGGGATGTTTGGAAAAACTGTTAATACTCATAAGAACTTAAAAAACAAAATATTTCCACCATATTTGAATGCTGGAATTGTTCATCACCCGTTTGGCAAAGTAAATTACTGAAACAAATCAAATTTTGTTTTAAACAAACATTTTTGCAAACCTACTCCACTGCCAGTGGTAACACTTTGCAGAAGAAATCCTTTTACGCCCTAAACAAAATGTTGTTTTCAATTTAATATGCGAGCTACGATGTATAGAATGAAGTACCTTTCGTAAAGTATAACAATTTTCTTATACTCGGTAATCATTTATAAAATATTAAACAAGTAAAACAATTTGAAATCCATACTTAATCAATTTCTTTTACATTTAATTCATTTTTCGTTGACAATGAGATTTGAGGTCTTTTGTATTATATTTATTAGTACGAAAATGGTACCTTTTGTCATATATAACCGTTGTTCTTGTGATGTTATGATTGCTTTTCATTAACGAATATTCAGAAGAAAACACGTGTGCATATTATCTTTTTGTATATGCATATGTATATATTTCTCTGAGCGACTTTGATTTCTGATTGTAAAATACATACACATGCGCATGAATTTTGTTCTTTTTTTCTTTTTTCTTTTTAATACATTCTAATTGTGGTTCTGTATAGCGATGTGGAAGAAAAAAAAAACACATGTCTGTACTGCATTCTATATATTTGTTTGTCATAAAAATGTATGTGTACTAACAAATATTATTCAAAAGCATTACTTTTTTAAAAGTTATATATTTTTCCTTTTGGTATTTAATCCCACCGAATGTACATTTCTAATTATTAGCTTATGTCGTTGTTCAGAGAAATATGATAAAGTATAATTTAATAACTTATTTAAAATATTTAACTGCCATTTCACAAGTGAAAAAAACTCATTTAAAAAAATAAGTGCATGATAACATCACATCTGTTTTCTTTTTTATATGCGTACAACTTAACTTTACACTTTGATTTAAAAGGACTAACTATCAATAAAATATTTTCTTTAATTTATTATGATATGGGCTTAATTTAGTTAACCATTTAAAAAGAAAAATAAAAGAAAATTTCGTCTGTAGTAATAAATATATTATGTATCATATTTATTTTTATACATGAAAATGAGATACCAAGCTGAGCACTAAAATAATTATGAATGACGAGCAGAGGTTAAAGATAAAAGGTTGTGTTAAAATTAGAAAATGATAATGAGATGTTTAGGCCATATATATAAAAAAAAACTGGAAACATGCATTTGTAAATATGATTTAATATTCAAAATTAAATGTACATTTAGGCTTTTCGAAATTAATTGGAAAAAATCAAGCAACTCGTTCGTATAATTATACATATGGAATAAAAACAAAAAAAATAATATTTACTTTTATATATTTTTTGTGTAAAAAGAATGTGATAAAACTGTACGGTTTGATGGTGCTAAATCCAAATATATATTAACGAAAATTTTATTTAAACAAATTTCTTCGTATACACAAAAAACAACACATACACACACAAACACTATGGAAACAACTAACGTTAAAATATTTTTGTTACCTAAAATGAACTATCAAAGCATTAACGAATGGGAGTAACTGCAAAACAATAAAACAAACAGAAATGAAAAAGAAATACAATAATTATATAACCGAACGTGCAATATTACTAGTTATTTTGTTTTTACAGTGATTTTTAATTTGTAACTTTTTTGATAAAAAAGATTAAATATTGTTTTAAATTAGCATAAAAATACAATACATAAACATTTACATTTTTTTTTATATTGTATTTAGTATATGAAAATATTTAGTATATGAAAATGAATATATTTAATCAATTCGTTGAAATAGATAATCTAAATTCATTCCTAAAACTCAAGTAAACATACATTTGTTCTTGTTTCCTTATACCTTTCTGTTTTTACCGGGACTGCACAAGTACATCATTTTTTCAAAAATAAAAACTCAACAAATTAACAGTACCATGATAACGCAAATCGTCAAAAAAGGAAAACATATTTTTTTTTGGTGACGATGAACTTTTGTTTTTCGAACATAACATAATTTTGATATGAATAGACAACATTGAATAAAAAAGAATGAAATGTACATCTCAAAATTATAGGGTTATTCTAGACTTCAAAGAAAACAACTATATTTTGGAGAAAAAAATCTTTACCTGACTTTTCATAGATAACTTGTTTTTATTTATAAAAATAATATATATGACTTATTTATATAATCAAAAAGAAGAAAAGTGGATACTTTCTTTTGTTACGAGAAATACTCCGCCACTGCTTTTTTACTATTATATAAGATCAAACAAAACATTTTTTTTTCTGTTTTAAAATCATAAACACTAGTTAAGCTTTAATCCTAAATTTAATTCATCCTTTGCGAAGCATTTGTTACAATTTATTAAGAAACACACAAGTTATTTCATATTAATAATAATATAACTATAACCAATAAAGAATTTCTTATTTTTAAAGAAATAAATAATTTAAACTAACAGAGAAATATACAAAAACAAATAAAAGCGATTAAAAATTATAATAAAACTGATATTTTGAAACAAACTAAAGAGATCTTATTATTTCATCTTCATCTATTTTATAAAATGCGTAGACAGTGGATTTGCCATGTGAGTGCGGTCGAATTCAATTTCAATATATCAATATGGGACTATGTAAAAATTTTTTTTTCGTTGTAATATGAATTGTGCTTCCAAATCAACGTTTTATTAAATATATAATATATTGTATGTATAGTCATATCTTATTATCATCATCATCGAAAATTTCAACCCTCGGCCCAATTTTCCTGTTTTTTGTTTTTCTTGATTTATTTTTTCTTTTTTTATAATTCGTTCAGTTTTGATAAAAAGTTTCTACATACAATTTGACGATTCCTACTTCAGGTTCTATAATATGATATAAGAAATATTTTATTTGTATGAACGTAAAATTGTGTTCCTATTTTTTCCAATTTAAAGTTTTTTGACAGAAGGGAAAATTAGGAATTTAATACAATATATTTATAAATGAAATCGCATTCTTATAGGTCTTAACAGGAAATTTTTTAGTGCTTATATATTTATTGCCTTCTGTATTTATTTAAATGCGAATGACATTTCATAAATAATGTATTTACCGTTTACATATTTTTTCTTATCTTAAAAAGGCTCTCAAATTTTATGAGTGACACTTTTTTTTTAATTTGAAGTGTATTCCCCAAATGCAGAAAGCAACAAAATGTGTGTCTTCGAAATAGCAAACCATTGTTAAAGATTATATCCACATACATTGTTAAAGGTGAATGATTTTTTTAAGAGACATCCTACTTCAAACGTGGCTTTTATTAGGTCATATGTTCTTAGTTAATATTTAAAAAGCAGCTAAAAAAACAAGATTGTGATTTTATGGAGGTAATAAAAAAACAGTATACATAACTCGGAGATCGATATAACTATTAGTAAAATAAAAAGAAAACATTGGACATTTCTTCCATTCTTACTGGTCTATTTCTTATATTTGGCAAGTTGAAAATATATTTGTTGAATGCATCTGATAGCAGTATTGCTCATTTAACTGCTACCATTTTCAAATTTGGTAAACAAACATTTTCTTGTTGGTATTCCGTTCCGTTGGATCCCTTGCGTAAATAAAAGTAATATATGTTTTAAATGTAACGTCTCTTCATGTTTTCCTGTCGTCCACATTGTAGCGAACAAGAACAACTGAGATATACAGATTTTAAGATTACATACAAAACCTCACACACTTATTCGTAAAATATTGCACGCTGGAATGAAATATATATATCTTATTCAAAAAAAATATGATAACCTCCTTATACTCTTTGCTAGTATATAGCTTACATTTTTATTTCGTTTTTATATTATTTTATTTTTTCCACTTTGTACTTTGTAAAGAAAAAAAGAATATTTGAAAAGAGAACAAAATTAGAAAAGTAACCTATGAAACTTATGCTGCATATATAATATATTCAATACGTATGTATTATATTAAACTACTCATTATATTTACATACGAACGCTCAACAAATATATTTTAAGGTTTCTGCCACAGTAATTTGCAAAGCAAAAATACATGTCTATATTTTTTTACTTACGCTTATTTCACAAAGTAAACTATACAAAAACGCTTGGAATGATAAAAACACTTAATATATTAGTTGAAACATTTATTTACAGTAGTATATTTTTCTATTAAAAATTATATTGCATACAATAGTTAAGACGCAAGAATTAATTAAACTTCCTTGAAGTTTCTTCGCTATACCGAAAAATATATTTATATCTGATTACTGCACATCCTAAAACAGAGATATTCGACAACAGATAAAATAATTAAAGATATCAACATTTTTCTTATAAGAAAAATTATGCATTTATGTTAAAAAAAAAAGGTGACAAAATGGCTCATAGCAATTGGATGTTCTTATAACAATCTTAACAAAATCTAAATGAAACAACATAGTTCATAAAAATTATTTATTTGTTTGTTTTTTTTTATTATCATTTTGCTGTGGCTTTTTATTATTTTTATTCTTCTGTCTTCTCTGGGCTGACTTACGCCCCATTTGTGGTGCCTTTTTTTGTTGGTTACAGGGCCGGGGGGACGTCACCATCTTTCAACTCCCCTATCGACAGCATCATCATCATCCCCACCACCCCCACCATTCGCAATGCATTTTAAAAGTGATTTTCATCATGCGTTAGCATCTCATGATGTTGGACTTTACCGTGGAGGCAGTGGTGGCGTTGGCAGCGGCGGCGGCGGTGGCGGCAGTAATGGTGGTGGTCATCATCACCATCATCATCAGGGAATTGGATCAACATCTGTAACCGGTGGTGCCGGTGGAGGCGGTGGTAGTGGCAATAGTCACAATTCACATCACCAGATGTCCTATCATAACATGTTTACTCCGTCCAGAGATCCTGGCACAATGTGGCGCTGCAGATCCTGCGGGAAAGAGGTAACAAATCGATGGCACCACTATCATTCGCATACAGCTCAACGTTCCATGTGCCCTTACTGTCCAGCCACATACAGTCGCATTGATACATTACGCTCACACTTGCGGGTAAAGCATCCAGACAGAATAGCAAAATTTAGTTCTTCAATATAAATGTGAATAAATATATGTATACAATAATGAAAAGGAATTACTATATAACCAATAACGTATGTTTTTCTTATCTAGTTCGAAATGTAATTTTATTTAAAAAAAAACTTGTATCTTTTTATTAAACAGTTTTCCTATTAGTTCTTAATAAAACATTTTTTTAATTGCATTTACTAGATTTTATATAAACAAAAACAATTAAGAGTCTGTTGTTTAAAAGCCATCTGCAGGTCACTTTATATACAAGTCAATCAATAAAAATAACAAAAAAACAAATAAAATATTTATCATCTTAAACTTTGTTCAACCAATGAAGCTGTAAGATTTTTCAATTGCCCTCTATTAAATAAATAAATATAACCAATTAGGAGCTTATTTACAAAAATCAAAAGTAAAAACACTTAAACAAAAAATAAATATTTCCAACTTCAAATTTAGAGTTTAATATTCAATCAATTCAACAATCAGTTTCTATAAATCTAAACAAAAAACACAATCGGCATCAATTTGAAAATGCTTTAAAAGAATTAGAATTTTAGTAACTACTTTTTTTGTCATTTCACACTTTATTAACAATGTCGTGAAAAGAAAAAAAAATCTCTCATTTGTAGCTGTAGTCGGTTTCAAAAGAAAAAACAGTCCGAAAATAGTCATGTCCTGAAAACGCACATAAAACCAGGAACAACATTAGTCATATTTATAGGTTTTAGTATAATAATTTTAAATCATTTCGTTTTATTTGAATGTTGAATATGCTTTCATCTAGCATCAAACAAATGGTCAAGAATCGTATAAACTCATGAAACGCCAATTTTTTCTTGTTTTATTCTTTTAAATTAAGTAAGCTTGTAAACTGACATACAAAAATCAAAATACCTCAAATGCATTTCAGTTTTAAAAGAATATGTTTTACTATTATGTATGTATTTTATCTACGTTTAAGAGTTATATGTTTTTTTTTTTTGTAAATTTACTTAGAACTTAAGCATTTGTTGTTTCCTAATTTACATGTACTCGAAGCTAAAGAAGCTAGAGAATTCTAGGCTATGTTTTGTTCAAATAAAATAATTCGCTTTTTTATTTATAAAAATACACTGGATATATACATCATATAATTAATTAATGAGTTATTAAGAGAAGGTCAGTCAACATTTTGACAGGTGCCAAATCTATCATTGAATTGGCACAAATTATATGTGTGTACATGTATATGCTACTAAAAATGATTCTATAAGCAGAAAACAGCAATAACGTGAATATTACAATGTGTAAAATAACTGAACAAAAAAGCTATCTAAAACAAAAATAAAAAACTGCTTTCATTCGCAAAATATCAAAAACTGCATGTTTAACAGAAATACATTATTCTCCTAAGATCTAGGTTAAAATTTCAGGTATGCTGGTCTACTCCCGAGTAATAAACATAAACTTTATTTTTGTACATTCATCTTATCAACCTATGTTGGCTTTATTTGTGAAAAAATATCAGTTAATTAACATTTATACTGTACGCGTATTTCAAATAAAATGATAGCACAAGAATACAAAAAAAAACAATTCAAAAACTGAAGTTCTCATTAACTTAAAGATGAAACTAAAAAAATAATGATTTCAATTTAAAACAAAATAAATCCATATCAAATTTATACAACTTACATACTACATATAATGAATGCAATTCAAGAAATAAGATATATTTTCAGTAATTTCTACAGTAAGACACAAGGCTTTTGTACATATACATCTATACATCATCACACAAATCACATGATATTACTTAAAACAAAAAAAAAACAAATTTTATCAATCTTAATATCCGTCTTCTTCGAAACACAAAGAAAAAATATAAACGACTAGATCCGAAACACATACGCAGAATTAAATAAGAACAATACCTAAAACTAATTGTAATTTTTCAAGTGAAATACATTTACTTCAGAATTGTGTTTTTTTCTTTTTCATTTTTCTTTTTGTTTTTTTTTTTTTTTTATTATTACAATTAATGGAAAAATATTTTTTTAATGCAAAACATAATCTTTCTTGATTCTGAAATTCCGAAATTAATCAAGAGTTAAGTGCCAAGATCTTTCTCCATACTAATCACCTTAAAATATTTGTGAATTTTAGATCTATTATTTTGTTGTCTTATTTTTGTCTGTGTTATTAGTTTGGCTTGTTTTACATTAATTTCATTGCTTGAAGTGTGAACTCTAATGTTTCTGTTAATAAAATCATATAATTTTGGTATTTTACATACGTTCAGAATAAAACAAATTGAATCTTATATCTAATGTACGTTGTTTTCTTCCTTTTAAGAAAGAACTTACTTTTCTAACGCCTTTCATTAATAAATTTATTCGCCATTTAATCATAAAAATTATTGTAAAATTAAATTTAAACAATGTAACATTTTGTGATATTCAAAATTTTATTTCCAGTCTTAAATGTACATATATGTATGTATATGCATACATACTTTTTTGTATTTGATAATTCAAAATTGTATCCCAAAATTGTTCATGTGATATTTTTTTTTTGTCGGAATTTATATTTTTTGGCTACACAAATATTGTTGAAATGTAATATTTTGTTTTTATTGTTTTGGCATTGGAAGTATCTGTTAAAAATGGATTATGTTATTTATTAATATGATGCGTAGCGTGTTATACATTTTAAGAAAAAAAAAACCGAAAATTCACAAAAAAAAATCTCCAGATAAAAGCACTGTAATTTTGTAAATACAGCCAAACAGTGTAAACGTAAAAAGGTATACCAAAACTGGCCAGAATATGTTTAAACCTCTTTATTCTAGATTCACTGATATAAAATTAATAATACTTAAAAGTAAAAAAAAATAAATAAATAAACCAAGAACATATTAAGAGAGTAGAATATTAAAATGTATATATATTTTTCTACACGATGTTTATTTCTAAGTCTTAAAGCAAAAACAAAAAAAAAAATTAAACATACAATATGTAGAAAGAGTTAAAGTGTAAGATAACGATTCGAAAAGGGATTAAGGAAATTTTTCTTTTTTAGCTAAAATAGGAATATTTACAATTTCTGTAAAAAGAATAAAATCTTGCAACATACACTGGAATTAGATTTATAATATTAAAAAGGAGAAACAAAATTTAAAACGAAAATCTTTTTTCAGTCATAAAAACTAACTGTCAAACTATTTAATTAAATGTTTCATTTGCATAGTCCTTGAAATAGGGTTCCCCTTTTTAGATATAAACTTCAAATTCAAGTTTTCGACTTCTCTCTGAACTCGATAAACAATAAAGTAAACGCAGAATATAAATAAAATAGTAATTTCAAGATATTTGTAAATGTAATGACTAAAAAAAATAATAAATGAAAACTTCAAATCAAGTAATACAAAAATATGACTAAATTATAATTTTTCATATTTGGAAGCACAATTCATATCCAACACGTAAAGGCAGCAATATTGTACACATTATAGTCGAATCCGTTTTTTTTTTATTTCTTAAGTTGATTCTTTGGTAAGTATCCCTCCTACATACCGAAGATGCAGGAATTTTCAAAAACAAGAACAAAACTTCATATGCTCCAATACCTGTGTATGAATGTTGTTTGAAAGCGAAATTCCCGCGGATCCGTAAGGAAAACAGTTACTTACTTACTTACTTTTAGCATTGGAACTCAAATAAACTACCTTATTAAATGAATGATCGTTTTATTGCTTTTACTCCTAACTGTACAAATTTAGAATTATGTTGTGTTCTGTAAGACAAATAAATGTGTTTTTTCGATAAAAGACAGTAGTCATTCAAGCACAGCAAAGGCAAAGGTGACAATGATTAAGGAAATCGATCGATTGCATAAGTAAGTACATTTCTGAGAGAGAATACTTCGATTTAGATGAAAAATCACTTCTACCATACAGAGAATCACGTAGAATGATAAGTGATTATTGATATTCAAAATAAATTATTTAATATGATTAACAACGCAAGACATAAAGCCCCAGATTGTAGGGTGTCCTCAACCAAACATTTGAAGCAACTGGCAAAAGATGAGCCCTCTAGAGAGGTTTGTTGGTCGAAAACCCAATCCAACCAGGACTGAGATTGCACCAAACAAAAAAAAAAGAAAAATGGTTCCATTGCTGTGGATATGTTCACATTTCAGCTTTTGATATTAATAGAAATCTTACTCTGCAAAATGTCTGTGTAAAAGTACACCCTTAGTTCTAGATTTAAATGGAATTTTAATTCTAGAAAATACCTTCCCAAAAGGGTATATTTTTTTCTGCGAGAATTACTTAATTCAGGCATATGCATAGGGATTTACATAAATAACACCTGCTCGGGGTAGATTACGATTGATGTGTGTTTTTTTGTCCTGTTTTGTAGTTTTCTCTCTTTATACTGGTGTTAATTCACAAGCACATGCGCTTCAAGAAAATACTCTAGAAGATTAGATAAAACTACAACTATTATCGTAAAAAGAGTACCCTGCCCTCGTATAATGGGTCTATACTAAAAATAATTGAGTGGCCCTACATCCCACAAGGCACCAGGGCCTAGCTTCTGCACCAACTACTGGTATTGTATTTTACTCCAATTTTCAACGACTCTGAATGGCTGGATTTAAGAAGCTTTTCCTATACCCTTAAGCACTCTTTGCGTGTTGTCAGCAACTTGAAAGATGTGGTGCAGTGTAAAGTCCGGGAAACGAACCTAGGACTTTCGGTGTTCAGTCCGGGAATCGAACCTAGGACTTTCGTGGGGGAGCGCACTTACTCGCTTCCCCACGGCAAACGTTAGCAAAAAAACGTTCTTGAAATTCGCACTTTTAAGAACAATAGACTTCCAATAGACAATCACACAGAAAGACCACGCGTCATCATGGTAAGACTCTCAGTGTCTCTCAATTGCTAAAGTATATTACGAAAATCAGCCTTCTGTGACTGACTGACTGACTAAAATGACTGGGTCCGGTGGACTCAAGACTGTAGGAAATTTTAATGAATTTAGTAAAGGGTTAGTTATTGTACTAATTTTATTTATTTCGAAAAATAACCGCCAAAGGATAAGTATACTCATTTTGACATCTGGTACATATTTAAGTTTATAAATACTCTTTTTTTCTGTATTGTAGTCACATATAAAAACTGTACTGTCGGAAGTATCTTTTTACTTCGCCATTTGTTGCAGAAGTTTTTTTTTATTGTACAAGTTGGTTGTACAATCACAGTCGGGGCAAGAGAACCTTCAATGTTTAAATAACTTTAAAAGTCTTATATTTATTAACCTTAACGGCCAGATAGTTTCTTTATCCATCATAGTACATGTAGAACACAACCCTTTATGTGTTATCTCTCAATTTCGCTTAACGCAGCATATGATTGCTGCACGACAAAGGATCACCTACCGATTTAAAATCTCACCGTGACTTGATTAAATCAATTTGGTAGCATACGTACATAATTAAAAGTATTAATGTACCTTGTAACAGGTTGTTTGGTTTTATGTTTTCTATTACAAAGTAAATTTCTTATTCGAAGAAATCTTTGGAGAGCATAGAGAATATGTTCTTGGGTTAAACTTACTGCAGTCAGACATATGTACATAATTCTTATTTACTTTAAAATCGTCTGCCAATGTTAGAATTTTACTGTAATGAAATGTTTCTTAATTATAAACAAAATAAATAATTAGGAGCTCGAATAGCTACCTTGTGGCACACTCAACGTTACATTACTTAAACGAGAGGTAGAATTTCCAAGCATTACCAATGGTTTGAATACAACTCTGACATTTTTGAGTAGATTCCTAGCGGCTTAAGTCTGTTTAAAATCACAAAGTGACTTACTTTGTATGCAATCCTTTTATTTTCTCGTACATTAAACTTCATATTCAACATATAGTCTTATCTTATTCCATTGAATGTAATGAAGTGAATTAGACATGAATTTTAGGTACAATTAACGGATATATTTATATGAAATTACATAAATTGTCTACTTTCGGGCGGTTTTTAAGATCCGCAATAATTTTATAGCATACAATTTGGCTTTGAAAGTTTTAACATACTACTACTTTTAAGGTGACTCTTATAGTTTCATAAATTTAAAAGCGACCTCAAATAAAATATTCATACAATAAGAAAATTTAGGAAAAATGACGAATGCACCCAAATTTATAAGTTCTTAAGATAAAAATTATATATGTAAGTAGAATTAAAGGAGCAGATTCGTTAAATACGGTATCAGAAGATTTGTTTCATGACATTAATATCATTAGACGTAAACTGTACAAATTTCAAAACAAACTTATTTGTGTTGTTCTTAGTGGAGGGACCGTCACTTTTGTATCAACCAAAAATGTGGCGCTATGGCCAGTTTTTGTTTTTGAAGTGATAGGAAAACATATAGCAAACCTGTCAAATTTGTTGTTGTAGCAAGATTTTCTTATACTGGGCGTCCACGTGTCTATTAAATGTAATAGCAATTAAGATATTTTAAAAGCGCTCATTGCTAAATAGATATTTTGTACCCTGACATATTTTACAGCTCCTCTAAGAAATGCCTAATACTGGCTCTAACTGTCTGTTACACTTTTATGACTATTATAGCAAAGTGGGAACACTGCTGGGCGGATAAATTGACATAAAAGAACAACCACCCCATAAATAGAAAGTTAACTCCTTTGATTCTCACCATCTTGAAATATATTAAAACGTTCTTACGATAAAATTTCCAGGCACGGGAACTGAGAATGCACATATGTCATTGAAACTAACTTCTTTTTTCTGTTTTTGCATCCATCATAAAATATCAAAATGCATTAAATTGACTGCTACATTGTTTATTTTAAAAAATGGAACAGTGGTTTCAGCTGTCGAAACTACTCTTTCACCCGTCTAGATTAACATGCACACATTATGAACTCTATTGCCAGGATATTTGAAGTTTAGTGAAATTTTTTCTTCCACGCGGTATCTTCGTATCATAGACCTTTGCTATGAAAAATTTTCTATAATTTGTTATTATATTATAGAAATTTTATTATAAAAATATTTTTTGAAAAAACACTTTTTCAGATACGTGTAACATATCTGACGTGTTTCATCAGTGTAGACATATATTTTCACATTGGAGAGTGGAATGTTAAAAATTTGCCAATTGCGGCCATATTGAAATTTTGTTTGGGCCTTTGACATTGGAAGATTGTTGCAAAAGTGCGAAGCGAAAGCGCAAAAATACTTTCTCAGTGCTTTTTCCTTATATTTACCCAAGATAAGCTGTACAGCAAGGGACGAATAAAATAAAAACAATTTAATTAAGCTAATATCGAAAATAATATAAGGTCTGGGTAGAAATTTCCTGTATTATTCTGGCTAACAATTCGGTAAGTGGGAAATGAGTGACTGCACTCTGCATCAAATAGACACTGGAAGAGTTCTGTACGCTATTGCTACGCAAAGAAAAAGACAGATCTGTATCAAATGAGTGTGAAAGAGCAAAAGCAATATATTTCTTTTTGTTTATTTTTCAATGTCAATAACACCGCCGGGAGAACTTAAAAAATATTTATTTACAATAAAACACTCGAATTATGGAGAAAAAAGTGAGATATACTGCACTGTAAATATTGTTAAATAAATTCAATGGATCAGCAATAAAAAAAACGTGCTGAGATGTTATGCTTTATGATTTAGTGAGGGGAAAAATCTATATTCTTCCTTATTCAAGACTAAGTTCACCCACAAGGAACGAAGTGCCAGGACGCAATGTTATCGGTCAGTATATGCGGGTGGTAGAATAAATGTGTTAACTTAAAGCGATGTTTTAAGTCCTAATCTACATGTATTTCGTTGCATCGTTAAATTTGTTATGTCGATTTTTTCCCCTGCACATGTGCTTGGAATTAAGTAGTACAATTATGTGACGTGATGTGCTCGTGAATTATTTACGAAATAATGAGTTGTCGTGTTGGATTCTAGGCTCTCCAAGATAAACGCTAATTTAAAATACAAGTTACTTTAGCCAAGAATTATTTTTTAAGAATGAAATAAATCGATGTGTCACTAACATTTTGTGAGGAATATGAGATTATTAAAATTTCTAAATGGCATACTTGGTAATTCAATTTAAGTATTGTATTTATCTGACCTACTTCAGCTTTTGTTGAAATCCTTGCGATAATAAATGTAATTAGCGAATCAGTACTCAATTTGCAAATAATGATTATAAAAATTAAAAATAGGTTGCAATTACCATATATATAACACGAAGCACTAAATTTTAATAGAAAATACACGTGACACCTGATCAGCTAGGTAAATTCTTCGTGATAAGTGAACAAGAATCACATTCCAATCCAATATAACATAACTGTCGCCATACGTTAAACAATGTACTGCCGTGATGATATTTTCAAGTTAATTTTTTAGTAACATATTTCAATTTTAGTAACACAGAGCATATGTATAGTTTTTTAACAAATTGGGCGCATTATTAATTGTATGATTCATATTTTATTGCCGCCCCCACCATCCCAGACAGTTGATTAACTAATTTTGCTAAATTTGAACCTGAATCGCAAACATGCATCTATAGGCAAATCAAATATTTGTGTACCCAGTGTTCGGATGAAATAAAGATCGTTGTTGCTTTCTGCCTGATGCCGTAATTCCTTGAATTTATTTCAATGGCCCGTAGGAACAAGAAAAACAAAACGCTTCGAAAAAGAAGAACTATGACATCAAAGACATCAATATATCAGAATCCAAAATCCGGCGTCCGATCTCTTCAGAGAGTGGGCAAAATTATTTGACTCTTCACTCAGTTGCATACACGAGTTTGTAGAATACGGTCCGGTTTGTGTTCCATGTTTTAGTCCTCCATTTCCTTATACTCTTGAATAAATCGAAAACGTTATTTTTAGAATTGTGTGTTGGCTTATTTTTCGTCTTCAAGAAGAAACTAAAAATATAATTAGTATAGCAAAAGTTAAATTACAAATTGAGATATCTTCCCGAAATTTTGATTGGAACTTGTTTGAAGTGGTGAAAAGACAGAATGGTTAAGAAGAAACACTCCTTCCGAAGCAGAAATTCATCATCATCATCAGAGACTAATCCAAGAAAACGAGTAAAACGATGTTGTCGCAAGTTCGTCGCCTTTATGTGTACGCAAGTTGGCGTCGGCGCATTAATTGTAGTCTACGCGATATGCGGCGCCTTTAGCTTTATAGCTATAGAGACGCAATACGTTGACGACTCATCGGCTATAGTTGAAAATCTGCGAAATAATTGCTCCGAAGAGCTCTGGGTGAAAACGGAAACGTTAAATTTGTTTAATCGCACGATTTGGGAGAACGATACAGAAAAAATCCTTAAGCGCTACCAAGACAATATCACATTAATGATAAAGAAAGGTTACGATGGACGGACTCCATTCCAAATATGGTCATTTCCAGCTGCACTGATGTTCTGCCTTTCGGTTTTCACAATGATCGGATATGGTAATATGGTTCCGCGAACACCATGGGGAAAAGGATTTACAGTGATATATGCTACTTTTGGAATCCCATTGTATATCCTCTACTTTCTTAATATGGGCAAAGTCCTTGCAAAATCGTTCAAATTTTTATATCGTGGTTTGCATGAATGCACCCAAGATACAAACGCTGATGAAATGGAGTCTGGAGTGCGAAAAAAAATCATAGTGCCATCAACGGCCTGCTTGTGGGTTATAATGTTTTACATTCTAACTGGAACGGTTATGTTCGCTAACTGGGAAAAATGGTTCTACCTGGATTCATTTTACTTTTGTATGACCAGCCTATGCAAAATTGGATTTGGCGATTTTGTTCCTGGTGCAAGTATTCGCCCAATTGCAACACACCCCTCTGAGCTAAACGACGCTTCGGAATCGACGTTCAATTTACAAAAGTTCTATGAAACCGATCAACAGACGAAGTTAGCTATTAACTTTATATACATGCTGATTGGCATGGGCTTAGTTGCTATGTGCTATAATTTAATGCGGGAAGAGGTGCGCGTTAAAATGCAGGAAATAAAGGAGGATCTAAAGCTTTGTCTGGAAGATATGCGATCTCGTTCGGCGCTCTGTTGCGGTCGTGATATATATGATGAAGAGTATTACTATTAATAAAGCAAAAACTCTGTCGCAATAAAACACAAAATGGTTTTAAATTATGAATGGATTTTATGTGTACTTACGTGCATATGTATTCGCGTGTACATGACGTTTGTGTTGTGCTATATTATTGCATAGTTTCACTATAATACATTTTTTGTTTAATTAAGAAACATTTTGTTCTTTTAATACGTGCGCGTTTCCTTAAAGGTAAAAATTGAAAACTTTTGGAGACTCGGAAAACGTGACACAAACTTCAAGGTGATGCTTGGTGGCAGCGCTGATCGGTTATGCACGCCAAGCACGTCGGCTGGACCATTTCGAATTTTTGCAGTTACTGGATTTCAAAATCGCGTGAATGATATTGTTTATTGCCCGCCAATTATACGGCAGTCAACACAAAATGTGGAAGACTCAACGGCGATTGTTTACTTTGGTGGAGACGTTCAGGTATGTGTAAGAAAAATATATATATAATGTATGCCTCAAGTATAAGAAAGAAAATCCCACGATTTTTTTCTTTTATTTCCTCTAAGTATAAGTTTATCACCATTACTTTGTTTAGGTTATGTTTTCGAAAAATATGTCTGTAAAGAGTTCACTTGGCACAGTTTCAAGTTGTCATTAAAAAGAAATGATAGAGAGTACAAATTCAAATACAATATTAATTTATTTGCAGGATTTTCCTGAAAGCATGGAGACAAATAGAGACAGTAGGGGTTACATGAAGTATAATTTAGAAAACTCAGCTATATTACTAAGAGAAGCGTTTCCCAGATCGCACATAATTGTTATACGTCCAGTAAGGTAAGCTAAGTCGAACATGTTATGTGATCATTGGCATTCTCATAAAGTATAGTTAATTTTCAACAGAATGGAATTTAAAACCTTTAGCTGCTTTGATAATTTTGTGAGAGGAAATAATGCTGGAGTACCCGATCATACACCCATGAATCACGCACTACAGCATTTGGAAAAGTATACACAATCATTATAAGTTAAAATTATAGTCAGGCACACCGTACGTTCTTTTTTTCCTAGGCTTTTGCAAAACCTTTCGCAACGCTTAATATCTATACCTGAAAGTGAAATACTAGCACAAGTTTCTGCGGCTGCAGCAGTGGCGGCAGCTGCAACCGTTACAACAACGACTGCAGCCGTTTCTTCAGCAGATGCCAGTACATCCTCAAATAGTGAGAACAGTCAAGAAATGGATATTGATATACTGCAAGTACAAGAAAATGTAACTGTCGACACAGACGGAGCAATGGTTTTTCCCTGCAGCAATGACAGTTCGAACCCGCCACAATGCACAAATGATGAATCATCACAAACCGCCAATAGCCCTCCATCGGCACATTCCCCTGATGTTCAGGACCAACAACAAGTTGCAAATTTTAACAACACAAGCGCTCCAAATGATTGTCATTCTCAAAACAACATACTCCAAGCATCATTCGCACATCAACATCAACAACGAAATCCTCTGTGGTGGCGAGAGAATCTTAATCTGGACAAATCTAAATTGATATTGATTGGCTTCAGCAAAGGTTGCGTAGTTCTCAATCAAGTGAGTCTAGAAACTGTAAAAATCAATATTTCGAAAAGAACAACAAAATTATCTCACTAATGTGACGATACTTTCTCCTTTTCTCTTGCAGTTCATTTACGAATTCCACTATCTTAAGACACTAACGCCCGATGACAGCACAATGATTCGACTTTTGTCGCGAATTAAAGATATGTACTGGCTTGACGGAGGTCATGGTGGTCAAAAAAACACATGGATTACTTCACGAAGTTTACTAGAGACTCTAACCAGGATGGGTAAGTACATAAAATTGTTTAAGCTTAATTGCGTTACATCAATTTGCGTTTTACTTTACTTTTTTTAAGGTATGAATATTCATGTACATTTAACACCGTACCAAGTGCAAGATGACCGACGACCTTGGATCCGCAAAGAAGAGAAAATTTTTACAGATATGCTTCGAAGACTCGGGGCTCCAATAACTCGACGACTGCATTATGAAAGTCAAACTGCGAACCTTATGACACATTTTGAGGTGCTTCAAGCATTTTGCCAACATATTCACGACTTCAGTCAACAGCAGCAACATGATCAACAGCAACTTTTGCATAATCAGCAGCACAGTGTAAACAAAAGCGGCGGTGAAAATTCCACAAACGAAAAGTGACAACGACGTCGTTTGAACTTGAAAAAATCCTTCAAAACATCCTGTACACCAGGAACGGCGACAGCTCAGGAGGCTCTCACCATATCCTCAGTCGTCCCCTCCACATCATTATCAAGTACAGCATCACCGTCATCATCAACTGTACATAGTCATCAATATAGGAGTAGGCGTAAGATACATAAGTTATACTATGCCATGTGCGGTTAGTTATCGTGGTTTTGTTTAATATAAGTCCCTCTTTTTTTATATTTCGTAAGATTTAAGTGTTTTAAGGCGTTAGTATTAATTGTGTTTGAATTTTCTGTCGTATATTCTTAGTGCTGCTTTAATTTCTGAACATAACTAACATTCGGTTTACATATTAAATTTATTTAAGAAATACCATAGATGTGGTATTTGCAGTGCAATACTTCGTTTTGTTTCTATTTTTCCAATACAAATGACGATAATTTTTGATTAAAACATTTTCTTTTATGCACGAAATTACTTCAACTTACCTATGAATCTTGTTGAATAATACAAATGGGTGATCTTACCCTGTTTCAAAACGGTATGCTTTTTTTACAGTCATCAAAAATATTTATTACCTATTGCTACTTTGATGTTTTATCTTTTCAATGTCTTGACTGTTTTTTAAAACTTGATTTTTCGGAATATTGTTGGCTCAATGTAAGAAATAAACATTGAAATATTATGTAGTTTGCCTATTACCGAACGGTTGTAGGTTTTCTGAAATACATATTCCTCTTTCAGAATAGTTAACATTTCATAGGCAGGTATTTCATCCATAGCTTCGTTTGCAAAGAGCATTTGAAAGTATACTTAGACCAATATTAGCGTTGTCATTCGTTATCAAAACTTGTGTATGGTGTTAATGAAAAGGACCTTGTAGTTGCAAAAACAGTCCACAACCATATTCATCAATGTTTTGTTTGACGTGTAGTGGTGATGGGAGAACAGGAGGAGGTTTAAACGGTTCCAATAAAATAATAGCATGTTTCATTTGGTTATTAAATTCATGTAATCCAAGTACATATGTACATATAAATGGTTGAATTGCTGGCAAATATTTGTGAAAGCAAAAAAAAGAACAGTATTGTCTCGTCTTTACGTGGAGAAATTAATATAAATTGATTTATTTATACAAGCCAACACTTTTTATTATTCTCGATTGCTATCTATTAGCTTCATTGCTAAATATTGTTCCAAAATTCAAAACAAAATTAATCAAGCTTGTAAATAGACATGTTCGTTTCGAATTGTTTTTCTTGATGATTGTCTTTTCGACAAAAACGCAACAATGACGAGCTTAACATTTATAGACCTATTTTGACAAAAAAAATAAAAAAAATAAATAAAGTTTTTTCTTATTCTAATAAACAATCAATAATGAATGTGTGCATGCATGTCATTCTTAAAGCAGTTCACTTGTCCCGGTAAAGTTATTTCATTCAATTAATAATATGTAGTCTCATAGATAGTTAGATTCTAAGTATTCTAGACATAAAATGTAGGTATAATTCAAAATAATTGTAAAGTCAAACGAATATTTACATTTTTAAAAGAAAATAGCTTAAATAAGCAAGATATTTATAAACCAACCAATATATTAAAGAACAAAAGAAATGAAAAAAAAAAACAGATTTGTTGATGTACCTTTCGAATTGCAGTTCAAAATTGCTTTCTTATTTTCTAATAATAAGTCTAAATTGATTTTAAAATTTGGATAGAAGGAAATGAAAAGAAGAATTGTATTGAATTTTTATATATATACTCAAAAGCTGAAACAATGTAATAAACCCAAACCTTGCTTTCAGGAATGTATTTACTGAGTATGCAAGAACAAGAGATGATATCAATTAGGTTTAGTATGATTATGGAATTATATTATTAACGAAACTAATATATTAAAATTTATATAAACAGAAAAGATGAAACAAATGAATTTACATAAAAACTATTTGCAATTTCATTAAATATAAATAAATATTGCATTTTAACATTGTATATTGATTTTTTATAATCCTTTGTATGCACAACTACTTGTTGCTGGTGCCATTCCTCGTTCCTTTTTTATACTTACGCAATTAGCTAATGAAATTGAAGCTTTTCGCGGGAAAGTGGGAAATGATGATGTTTGAAAGCAAACATCAAGACTGTGCATCAGTGAAGGCGTTTTCCGAAGATCGAGAACCTAATTACATTAAAGATGGCTTGTCGAAAGAGAAATTAAGTTTTAGGCGCAATGAGGACAACTGACAAAAAGGCTTGCTTTAGAAACTGAGCACATAATTATTACCCTATTTTGCGGATTGGTCACACAAGTATGAAACACTGTAGAGACTATCACCACCTCCTTACAAGCATCTCCAGTCAAATGTAAATGCAGACTGATTATTCGTCTTTCTGATTAAAACATAAGACACAATAAAATAGAAATATTCATTTTATAATTTTATTTTTAAAAAATGCCACCTTCCTTCATAACAAAAACTGAAAATGCATAACTCATCATTCATAGAAATAACACAATCATCAATGTTCTATGAACATTGAATTGGACATTCAATTGTAGTCCACTCATCCGAGCCATCACAACAATCACAGATACCATCGTTTACCCGACTACTGGATATATAAACATCTGCCCCTCTTCCAGTGATATGTCGTTTTTGGTATTTGCAGTAGAATTTTCCCGATTTGCAAGCGTTTGTGCTGGGTTCATCACTCCCATCGGCGACGCAATCACAAAAGTCATCGTTGAGTCTTTCAAATGCAATACTTCGACTTCCATCCAAGCATTGAAATCTACCCTCAAAGTTTGGCTTGTACGCGTCATAATCAAATAGTCGTATTCCACTGCAATAAATTAAGTTGTAAGTACAAATAGAATGGATTAAAATATTGCCCACCGTATAATTTTCAAGCGTTCGCTGTCATTCTGCTCTGCAGTAGCACCGTTCATCTCGAGGTGTTGAATATCAGTCTTTCTATGACTTAGAACTATATATTTACTATCTTTAAATTCTAAAGTACTTTCTAAGCTAAATGGTGTACTTGAACTAGGTAGCTGGTTTATTGATAGTGCTTGATAGATGAAGAACATTATTCCCAAGAGAAATATGCCGAGCAGGAGCATCTTTGACTTGTGTTTATAAAATGGTTTGTAGTATATGTTCTCCCTCTTAACCCATGTTTTCTTCATATTTAACCACAAGGATTCGATAAATAACTTAAATATTTTCCCGTAACTACTCAACTAAAATTGTTATAATTGACGTGTATCTTACTTGTTTATTTACTATAATTGAAAATACAAATTCTCCAAAACAAGAAAATATGACGTATCATTGACACATATATTTTTGACAGTTTAGAAAGTGGGCAAATCTGTTCGGGTATTTCTACTTTCTTGGTCTGTTCAAGTAGCCGTTTGCCCACAATTAGACCATTTCACTGCTTTTCGCGTACCCAGTAACCAATCAGTGGTCACTACAATATTTTCAAAATCTTGTTCGTGTACATTACAAATTAGCAGCTTATCACAATAGAAATTCATAAATTTCGGCCAACACAAATAGTTAAGTCAAAGAATTCTTTTCTAACTATTCCCTGGCGGCCTTAAAAACCAGTCTATAATAACTTACAAATATGTCTGAATTATGTTTGCTTACACTAAATATATTTTCATATTCGTGCAAGAGAGAAAGAGCGCGCTCTTGATAGTCATAAATTTCCCCAGCAGTCGGGGTTTAGTTAAAAAAATGTTATTCAACCATTCTTTCGTAGACTTTGAATACTGTGAGTTCTGTCATAGTGATTGCCATCTTTTGTTATTTTCTCACTGTTAGGTAGTAATCAGAAACCAATATTGGTCTCTGGTAGTAATTTACTAAGTTGATTTTCTCCCTCTCTCTCGCCTGCTCGCGAGAAAATGTTAGTCTTTAGCTTAGACGGTTGTCACAATTTTTATATTAGTATAAGACTATACAAGGTTTTTTAAAAAAAAATAATTCCTCCTCATTAACAACATTCGTTTAAGCTTTTAGGGTAAAATTTAGAAAACTTATATTGTGGTGCTCTGAACGATGTAAAAGTGTTCGTAAAGGTATAATGTTTTCGGGGGTTTCCAGTGAAAATTTCTTGGAAAGATATCTCTTCATCCCCTTATCAATGACTTTAATTTGTCAAAAGACGAACAAGTTCACTCTTGCTTGTGATCTTCATATTTCATAAGCTCTGGCTTTCCTTCATCTATTGTTTTCAATGTTTAAATAAGTGCTACAAATATTTACAATGTTTCGACCGTATGATTGGGAAAATAGGAATGAACAAATTGTTGCCGAAACCTACAGTGTTTTAGAAAGCACCTCAAACAGCATCAATCGCTCTAATCAAATCGCACATGAGACAGAGCAAATTGGTACAGAAGTTAGTACAACACAGTCACTCTTTATCATTTTGTAATTTATAGCTAATTATTAACAGGTTCTTTCGGAATTAAGCGCACAGAGGCAATCTCTATTACGGACCCAACGACGCCTAGACACCGCCGACAACGAACTCTCCAAATCTCAAATAGCCATTCGGGCCATACGGCGGAATGTTATTTATAACAAATTAATTTTAATATTAATCATACTTATTGAGATTGGAATTCTCGTTGGTGTGTTGGTAATCAAATTCGCCTAAATAACATACATTCTCTCCATGCAACATTTTAAACCAGTTATACTTGCGAAGACAGAACCGAAGGTATTTGGTAGAAAAAAAAATGATGTCCATTTGTTCGACATTTATTTTATTTAATAACATTAAATGGTATATAATAAAATGAGAAGGTTTAATTTACAACAAAAACTTGTTAAATCTAACACTCTACATATCTTAAAGGCTTATCCAAATGAGGCCGACGTATTCAGAAATTTGTTCTTCTTTGCCTTGGCCATTTTGCACGAATTCACCGTTGCCGCGAACCGTAATGACTTCACTGATTCAACGTAGCAATCTTGGAATGGTGCAACATTTATAAACATAAGCGTCTTTGAGTTTCCACCCAAACTGGGCATCAACAAATGAGTCAACTTTGAATTTCTGTACGGAATATGATCTTGTTTTTGCAGCAATGCTAAAATAACATTTGTCAACTCACTGAGTGATCGATTTATGTTTTTGGTCTCGTTCATTCTCGTACTTGTTTTTGGACTCTCAGAACCGGCCAAATCGACCAAATTTATAGTTCCAATTGATGTTTCACTCTTCCCCGAATGTGTACCAATTAGTTCAATTTTTGTAACTGCATGAGAACGCGATGAGCGGTCATTGCCTGCCGTAGCTGCGGTCGCGCGATTCATCTTCGCTATGTGCATCAATTGACGCAATCTATTAGCACTGCTCACTGTTTCTTCAGTTATATTCGTTACATAGATGTCCGATTTGTTATTCTTTGTCATACGAATTTCCATATCTTTCTGCTCATTGCTCAACAAATCGTACAGGACTTCATTGTATATCTCCAGGAAAGTCACTTTGATTTCATACTCCCAACCAAGATGCTTATAATTTTGGACGGACTCAAAGAGCAAATCAACAGTACGAGGTATTACACCAACACTCGTCGGCACACCGTCCATTGTGTAGGTTTTGCCACTTCCAGTTTGACCATACGCAAATATACATATATTATAACCATCCAAAGCAGATTGAATGAGAGGTGAAACCATTTCAAATACGTCTTCTTGCGTTGACTTCGGGTGGAATACATGGTCGAATGAAAATACATGACTTGCAATTTTATTCTTAGCGCCAGATGAAATCAGTTCTAAGTTATTAATTTCCAAAGATGTCTCATCCAAATAATTCCAGCCGCACAAAAGCCGGTCTTCTTCGTATTCCAGCGGCGGTCGAACGCGACAAAATACTCGAATGTTTCCTCTCAAATCCATTACAACATTGTGCAAGTCTTTACGCTCCATATTTGCACGAAATAGTTGCTCTTTGCAGGCAGCCAACTCTTCTGTTAATTCCGCATTGCTCTGTGTTAGAGTTGATGTTTGAGATCGAAGTTGTATGGTCTCCTTTTCCATAACTGTATGATTGGCAAAAAGTTTCTGTGAATAAATAAGACATAGTATAAGAATTTCCATTTCGTATACAAAGATTTATTTTGTAAACACACTAAACAAATAAATCCACAAAGCACAAGAACCTTTTCCTCACACAAGTTTTAAGCTTTCAGCCCTTGTCTTGAAAAAGATTAATTTCAGCTTAATATAAAACAATTTGAAAGCTACGGAGCCGTGAAAATAAGCGTGGAAAATGAATGAAGATAACATTTAGAGAAAATGATTTCCTAATTTTACGAGACAATTTGGTTTGCGCTCTGAACTGACATATATATCGACATAGAATTAAATATACATAATGTATATCTAATGGATAATAATAAGTATAAAACTGAATATATGCTCTTTAAACTCACCTCATAATCTTCTTTAATCTTTGTAAAGTCATCTTTTGTAGTTTGTAAGCACTGTGTTATTGAAACAATCTTTATTGCCTGTGATTTTATCTGCCGTTCTAAGCACTCCTTCTCCGTTTGTAGGTTCTTCAATTCCGCTTTTGCCGCAAAAAGTTCTGTTTGCGATTCGTCGTATTGCTCGGAAAGCGTCTCCAAAGAAGGCAACCTTTCCCTCAAAACATCATATTTCTCCTTTAGGGCCTTATGTTTTTCCAGTAAATCGTTATAGCGAGCTTTGAAATCATATGGGGGAATACGCTTATTTATTGTTTTAGTTGCCCCTGTAGTTGATGTCGATGTTGATACCGGCTTCTTTGACTTGTTTAGATTCGAATTGCTGGTATTGGATGCTGTTGAAGTATTACTGGACGATGGTGCAATTTTATTGCGAGCCACTGTTGCTGGTCGGACACTAGCACTGTTGAAGTTATTCATTCTAGCCATTTTTGCAGGAATGGTTGTCAATGTTGATTCCGGTCTTTTAAGTGTCCTCAATTCGTTAGAACGCAAATCACATGCGGAACGACTTCTGCGCAACTTTGCTTTGCTATTGAACCTCGCGTCCTTTGAATTGCCGGGTATCAATACTCCATTTGATAGTGGAACACGCAAATTTAGTTTAGAGTTTTCATTTTCCACATTTGCAACGGACGATGGTTTGACAATTCTATCCCGTATTAAATGCAAATCGCATGCAGATCTACTTCTACGCATCTTTGCCTTATTTTCGCCTGTCCTCCCGAAGCTGGGCGATAACGCGCGTCCTACACGACGGGAAAAAACCTTACTTATTATGGAGTTGGAACGAATAGGAAAATACCTTACCTCTTGTTTGAAAATTAGGAATATTAGCTATATCGCTGGATAAGGGAACGGGATTTAAAGAGACACTGCTATGAAATTTGGTCAACAAATTTGTGTTCGCTTTAATACGATCCATTGGCAGAATTGTTTTCATTAGGGCAGTGGGCCTTTTAAGGCCGGATGGTTTTGGCAAACGAGATTCCATAGTGATAAAAGTTCAAATATTTTAAAAAATTAGTTTGTGTCCAATTAATTAAATAATTAAAATAGCACTCTAATAAACAACTCTTAAAAGAACCAAACACAAATTCTCTGCCGTTACGAAGTTTCAATTCTAATAATTCGGATTTCGAAAAGCGAACATTTCGAAAAAGGACTAGTTCAGACATTTGTTCCGCCGTGTTAGGGTGCAAGCACATGCTTGTGACTATGGGGTATATTAATATAAATGGACTAAACACTTTAACTAAGACATTTTTTAGTCACATCGGGACTTTAAATTCGGACTCACAAATTGTTTGTTTCAATTTTTTTACGAATATTCTGATATCTTAAAAGACGCTTGTACATCAATAGACCATATTCTGTGTATGAATAAATGGTAAGAGTCTTTTGCATGTGTGTATGACTGTGCAAAAAGAAAACAACTTAAGTTAAGAATCAAAGAAGTAAATATGTGTTACAGAGGATTTTTTAAAAGCTTAAGTTAATTTAGTGCAAAACTCCACCTTGAATATGATTTTTGACTGATATTCGCTGTACTTTAACTGCCTCTTCTCAGCACAAAAACTAATTTTACCATAATTCAAAGGCGGTTGAAGTAAACGTACTACTGATAATTATCAATCGAATCATTTTCAAAATGAATCAATCTTTGAGTGACAAGTTGTAGAAGTTGTTCGCGAACAGTTCGCATGCTCAAACAATATTTCGTGATCACTACATATACGTCCAATTTTTTTTGTAAAAAGACAATCATGTTTTCCAATCATTTATTGGCAACCTTTGAAAACTGTAAGTTCTGCTTAAAGTGATTGCTGTTTGTTGTCTCATTTTTGTGGTCTTGCAAACTTTTCCACACTCACAAATTTGGGAAAAATGTTCCTGAAAAATCACCCATCTTGAGCCTATGTTATAGATAAGTGCCGAAGACGTAAATAAAAGAAAAATAAGAATGTGTAGTAGTTTGTTGTGTGAGTCAGAGGCCATCAAAACTTAAAAGAAGAAAGTTTTTGTTGTGGCGAAGATTTCAGTGAGTGAATTCTTTAAACTGGTTATAATAGCCCAATTATGCGATTAGCTTGCTAAATCGTTCTTAATAATTTACCTAAATAAGTGCAAATCCTTCAGTTATTTATTTTTCGTCTTATCTTCCTTAATACTGTCAGTCTGCGTTCTCGACATCTGTCAACATTTTCTCGATTTTTATCCCCGCATAATAATGGCCTAAATTATTAATTGCAGCATATTCACACATCACAACGATCTAATAAGTTGGTTTTGTGATGCAATACCAGTTGCTACAATCACTTTGTTGGAAAAACATTTGCATCAAAGCACTAACAGTGTCAACAAGGAGCTCGTGATGTTATATGTGACGAAATAGTGTACAAGTTAAATGCAATATGCATGCTCATTATAGGCACACTGACGTACTTAAAGACAGCCGGGAAATATTGACATTAAGATCATTCTGTCATGTTCTCATCTGGAGAATACCTTCTATTGAATAGGTTTCAGACACTATCAAAACTTGTCTGCATTTATCTGCGCCTTTGCACTCAGATCCATACTGATGTTGTGGCGGCAAGAAATGGTCTTTTCAACCATGCCTAGTTTGTAAATACTTTGTCAAGGAATTTATTTGTGTACTTTATTCCTTGAACAATAATTAATTATAAATTTGTTTATATTTTTCTTACTTACAGTCATGGATTTTCACAATATTACATCTCGTAAGGATCGCCATATCCGGACCATAATACATCTGGATATGGATTGCTTTTACGCTCAAGTCGAGGAAATCCGTGATCCATCATTGCGTACTAAACCGTTGGGAATACAACAAAAGCAAATAGTTGTAACCTGTAATTATGTAGCGCGTGAATTTGGTGTTAAAAAGTTAATGTTGATTACTGAAGCTAAGAAGTTATGCCCGCAATTAGTATTGGTTAATGGTGAGGATCTTACAAATTACCGTCAAATGTCAAACAAAATCTTCGAAGTAATTCACAAATACACACCTCTGGTAGAGAAGATGGGGTTTGATGAAGATTTTGTGGATGTGACGGAAATTGTTGCCAACCGCCTGGTTAATGAAAGCCACTCTGAAGTGGAGGGTTATATTCACCCACCAAATGGATCTCTACTGAACTCTTGTGATTGCGGATGCGACAAAAGACTAGTTATTGGATCACAGATTGCTAAGGAAATCCGCCAAGAACTGTTTACCACACTTGGAGTAACGTGCTGTGCTGGAATCTCATACAATAAGCTTCTTGCCAAGCTAGTTGGTAGCAGGAATAAACCAAATAAGCAAACAGTCTTGGTTTCAACATATGCTGTAGAATTTATGCGAGAACTTAACAGTTTAAACATAATTACAGGTATTGGGCAAAAAACCGAATCGTTACTTTTGGAGAATGGTATCGCTAATGTGACGGAATTGCAAAATTGCGATTTGGAAATGTTAAAGAAAAAACTGGGCTCTGAAACAGCAACAAAACTGAGGGAGCTCGCTTATGGATATGATATTGGACCAGTGCGTCCGACAGGCAAACCGAAGACTATTAGCTTGGAAGATTCGTGTCGGCCGATATCTGTTAAGAGGGATATAGAAGAAAAATTTAGAATGCTTCTGATGAGATTGATTGAGCAAGTGTCTGACGACGGCCGTATTCCCATTGCCATTAAAGTTGTTCTCCGAAAGTTTGATGCAGTCAAGAAGACGAGTCATAGAGAAACAAAGCAGGCGAACATCTTACCGTCTTTATTTAAAGCAACATCCGATGGACATATAACGTTAGCAGAAGGTGCATTACCTAAGCTACTGAAAATAATAATGCGCTTGTTTGAGCGAGTTGTTGACATGGAGAAACCTTTCAACATAACCCTTATAGGATTGGCATTTTCAAAGTTTCAACAAAGAAAAGTTGGATCATCATCAATAGCAAATTACCTCATAAAAAAAGCCGACCTGGAGGTACAATCTGTTACTTCTATCACCAGTGACGAGGCATTTCTCTCTTCTCCTCAGACTTTCCGCCCTAGCGATCAGTTTTACAGAAGGCGCACGACAGCGTCTCCAATACCAATGAGCGTAGACGTAGAGGCTCCCTCATCTGATATTTCAGATTTTTCAGAAAATGAAGTTGAGCCATCGCCCAAGAAAAGCCGCTTCGGAATGCTCATGGCAAAGAGGTGTCTATCATCGAGCGAAATAAGTGACATCGCCTCCCCGAGCAAGCTAAGAGTGTCAGATCTGAGACTGAATTCACGCGACAGTGAAAAGGATATTTCCATCAGTCCTATTTCCTCGCCATCAACATCATTTCCAGTGCCTGTAACGAAGCCTGTGTCACCCATGTTCCTGAACGCATCCTCGAATCAATCAGCAAATGGAGGAGGTGAAAGTCACGACGCCAATATGATTTGTGAATCAACGTTATCTCAAACAGCAGCCGCCTTTCCCTCCGACAATGAATCGAACGTTATGTCGTCGTCAACATCAAGAGCACAAGACGCGTCAAATATCGTAACAAAAGCAACAATAACCGGTAACTTATCAAACATTCCATGTCCACCTGGTGTTGATCAAAGTGTATTCAGTGAGTTGCCAATTGACGTGCAAAAAGAGCTAATAAGTACGTGGAGAAGTTCAATAGCTGCCAAGGTCAATGGCTTAGACTCAAATGGGCCTGCTAATAGCAACATTAACACAGGCGCAACTCTAGCTGGCGGTCAAAAGAACACACTTTATAGATACTTTTTAAGAAACAAATAATTTATGCCAACTTAAAGATACAAATATTATTCCCAAAAATTTGTATTATATGTTTAAAAGTGGATTATATTTTTTAATGAATTTCATCACAAGTACTTTTAAGACATGATTTTTTTTACCAATAAAAGCAAAATGTGTTTTGGAAATGTATGTATGTTGTTCTTTATTTGAGCATTGAACGCGATTAGATTTTGTTGGTGCAGCTTTTGAAAGTGTCTCACTATCGCTAAAGGCGTCCTTTAATGTATAAAGAAGCAACGGTTTCGGGTGATATTGAATGAAAATGATACAGGTCAACATTTGTTCATGAACATTGTCAGGGAATAAAAGAAAACTGAAATTTCACTTATGTGTATATTTATTTGTTTTTGTTTTCGTTCTATATTTACATAAGGGGAGAAAACTAATTGGATTTGAATATCTAGTCTAACCTTGCTAACGTGTATTGCGTTAGCTATAAGCACAAAACATGCTCCTTGTTCAAGTGACAAAACGAAAATCATAAACAAAATTTTGATTATTACATAACTACATATGTAATCATAAATTTAAATATTTAATTTACTACTGCCTATATGGTATCATTATATTTAAAATTAAAGAGATCGGCGGCTAAATAGGCTTAACTTGATGCAAGTGGCTTAGAAGAAATGCATTTGAAAATTTTGAAAGGCATTAGTATTGTTAACGGCATAAGTTAAATAAATTAACATTAATATCTTAACAAAATCCATGTGGAAACAAGTCTCGCCGATTAACAACAAAATGATAAAAATTTTTCAAGAAAATGAAAATGAAAATTTTATAAAAGTGACTTTAAATTTCTAAACATCAGTGGCTTAACCATCCAGCCTTTATGAAATACCTTCTAATAGAATTTTCGGCTGGGGAAAGATTTGAGGATATGGGAGCTCCACTTAAGAGAATTGTTTTTAACGATAGGTAATGTGTTGGAGGGAGATTTAACACGTTACACAGTTGTATCTCATTCGTGGACAGCAAATTCTGGCCGAGAGGATGAGGTAACTGTTTCAGTTCGTCTAACTGACTTTTGAGGATAGTGCTCATCGGTTGCTGTTGTGCTTGATTTTTTGATACGTGCTCTTGATTTTGCTGTGTTGGCTTTTCTTGTGCGCCTACCCCTGCTGGATGATACGGTTGTGTGTTGCTCGCAGCCTGAAGGTTGTTGTTGGTCGGCGTCATATTCGACTGATTGGTCGTCGTATGACCCGACGATCCCCGACAGCTATCCAAGTAGTTTCTGCTGAGCGATGATGCGTCGGAGTAAGTCTGGTCTCCGATGTGGTGCATGGTTTTTTTTCCTATGGAATTTGAGTTTGCCTCGCCTGCGTTTGTAGGTTCGCTATATATAAACAAATCATTCTGTTAAAATATTACATTTTGATGAGAATGCATTCATGTACGTACGGTTTTTTGCTGTGTGGCGAGGGCAAGGACGATCCGTGTCGACTTCCAGTGCTGTGATTGTCCTGTTAAACATTGTCTTATACAGCCATTCATTCGTTCACCATTTGATCCAATTATACACGTAAGCTGAATATCGCAAAACATTCCAATGAAAATATAAAAAGGGGAATGAACTACTGCTTGGAATAAATATTCGTTTTTAATATTTCATATGCAACTCAACACACTAACTCTAAAATAACCCTTCAAATTAAAGAACACGATATTCAACTTCTCGTGTATTATTAGATAATTTAAAAAACATTCTTAATAACAACTAATGTATATGTCGATTCAGATGCACCGTAGCACCATATAACATGAACCATAATATTTGACAACTCTTGCAAACAGTAATCAAATTTTTTTCAATATTGAAATCAAGGTACGACTCATTAATGAGAATATTTCAGAAAATAATAGCGCTTAAAAATATGATAAAAATTAAATTATTGTATGCTTACAGTTTTTCCATGACCGTATGGACCGAAATTGCGATGCTGGGCAACAGCGGCATGCTGCTCGAAATGTCTGCAATCATCAATCTTTGTAAGCCCATTCCAACGATATCGACTTAGTTCTGATAGACGAATTCTTAATTCTTTTTCACGTTCCAATGAGGCCAATAACCGCTCGTATTCATTTGAGGAATAAAATTGTGCGAAAACTCTAAAGCGATCACGGAATTCTCTTTGGTCACGACTCAAACGAGGATGTTGTTGATTCTTGTGTCGAAAAAAATTCGCTACTAACTGATAGTCCCTAACTATGCGTTTTCTTCGAACGCGTTCCCTTAAACGTCGTGTGTACATATCCACATGGGCAAGCTTAAGCAGATAATCTGTCTCCGTGTCATCAATATTTAAAGTCAAAGATGATATAAGCTGTTCTGCCGTTGGATCATATTCGCGCTCAAATCCATCTCTGTTTACCATATAACCCAATTGCGCTGATTCTTCAGGCGTTATATCAAGCTGTGGTAACTTTTGAATGGCACTACTACCCAAAGGGCCAGTATCTTCGGTGGTATGATCACGTAATTGCGGTCGTTGAGATTGCGCTGGAATCCACGTATGTCGTCCAATAGTGCCATTCAAATACTTATTTACATACTCTTCCTTAGAATCCTCGGCACTCTTTGTTTCAATATGTTTGCTTATATCCTCCCAGTTACCAAACCCGTATTTTTCTATAGCATCCAGCAAGCGAAGTTCTTCTCTTGCCGACCACGATCCTTTTCCTCGGAAAATAGACAATATTGCTGTTCCTGTGTCCATAAACTGATAGGCATGATTGTTACTGTGTTCACCAATTTCTGCACCCGCGGCAAAACACTAAAGTGAAGAAAACGAAATCGGTAAACATAACATAAACAAGTCAATGTGTCATGATGTTGTGACGTCACGAATTATGAATACAGCGAAAACGCAAGCCACGACCCACCTGCAAACAAAGGTCGAAAGCAGTGCAAACTGCACAATGCACCCAAATCCCGGTAATATCATCCTGACAATTTGTGCAATTATATTTGGTAAATAGGTCTGAAAGAAATACATTTTTTAATAAAATATAACGATTTTAAAAAAACTAGAAATATTAAAACGAAAGAGCGACTCACCCGCCATATTGGCTTTGTGAACCTAAATTCAGGTATGTTATAGAGGTGTGCTATAAATTTATTCACAATAAGAACAAATTGTGTTAATACTCGACTATCACGATTTTTTTTGCATTGATGCATAGAAGATTGATTTTTGTATTGAACAATATATAGAATAGATCTTTAAACTTTACATACAACGTAGGTTTAGGTAATCACATACTAGACATATATACATGTTTGAGTTCGTTACCATCATGTTTGACCATACCGCCCACGTTCACTACAATATGCCTTAATCTTGTACATGTACACTTAAAAGCAATTTCTTACTAGCTTGAAGTGTCTTTTGTTTCGTTCTTTTTCATTCGCTTTTCGTTATTTTTTCATTCTTAGACAGTTATTCATTATTCATCTCCACTCACTGAGAAAATTAGTCAGGATATTTTTAAGTTTGTACATAAGTACATGCATATATGTTTCTTGTAGGGGCAGATTTGCCAATGTCATAAATTACCAATGCTACAGAAATTGGAAATTAAAATGTATCCTTTTTCACATTGAGGTTGTGTTCATAGATCTGTGTTCGATCTCTGAACAGTGACTTCATACATCTTTCAAATCTTTTATGTTTCATCTCGGGTTGCAGTCGGCATAAAACTGCAGTTCCGTTCTTCTTGTGAACTTGGGCTGCAAGAGGAATAGTTAGGCCTATATAAGCAGAGTTTTTTGCCAACGCTCGTCAATTCACTTCCTAATTTCCCTTACGTGGGTTCATACGCCGACGTTGGTTTTATTGTTTTCTCGGGAGAAGAATGGAGCTATATCTGATCAATGATGTCAGTCAACTTCAAAACAGTGGTGCCTTAAGAAATGCAAGATGAAATGCCAAAAATAATTTTAGCTGAATAAAAAACTATAGTCACAAAAATGTTTCATAACTTTTTATGTAAACCCATGCGTGAATTACAACAGATCACAACATATGCATCCAGTTTCTACTATTGTGAATGAAGCACAAGTTTTTCATTGACATTACAAAATGACAGCTATAATGTCATTAATTTCAGAAAATTTAATATTATTTATTGTTATTTGAATAATTAAATTATCGACGTACGGTGACTGAGTGAATAAAACATATATATCCAAGGCTTACAACTGCCGTTTAGGTGTTCAAAGTCAAAACAAAATAATCCATGGTTATTCTGTTTATCGGATGAAAACAATAAGGAATTTATAAGTATACTATACTTTGTAATGCCTTTGGAAAACGTTACTTCTAACAAATCGTCTATAATGAAACCGTCCAAACGCGGATCACGGTTGTCTAGTCTCGCTGAAGATCTCAGTATTCCAGATGATGCACCTTTTAGAGCACGCCTTCATTTGCTATTTTCTCAAATTGAAAAAGAATTTGAGTTGCTATATATTGAAAACTTAAATTGCAAGTATAATATAATCCCTATTTATCCTTTTCATAAAAACGTTGTAATTGCAGTACAAGAAAAACTTGAGTCGCTTGGTGCAAAAGAAAGCATAGGTGGTGATCGCTCTGGGGGGCATGATGATCCCGACACAACCGGACTACCAAATAAAAGTTTGAAATCGAAATTTGCATCTGGAAGCAAAGTTAAGGCCAGTCATAAAATTCGAGCTCAAACTTCAAGAATTGTATCTAGTTTTAAAGCCCAATCAGTGGTTAGTACATTAGTACGTGATTTCTGTGGCCACAAGGATGGAGTCTGGCAAATCGCGGCCAAATCTGGGCAGCCAATTATTGGAACAGCATCTGCTGATCACACTGCCTGTATATGGGGAATTGAAAGTGGACGTTGCTTATTGCAATATCAAGGTCACGCCGGGTCGGTGAACTCAATCAAATTTCATCAGAATCGAGATCTCGTTCTGACGGGTAGTGGAGACGGGACTGCGCATATTTGGCAAGCTGCTGTAAATTGGGAAGTTTCAAAGTACGTAATCAATCAAACATTACATATAGGACAGGTAGAAATTTAAAAAGTTTTTTTTTTCAGAAAAGGGCATTCTTCTGAGGAGGAACTTGACGATAGCGACGGCCAAATAGAGGACAGGGACAGAGTAGACACACTTCGAACACCACTTTGTGAGTTCTCCGGTCCTGGAGGGCATACATCTGTTGTAGTAGCTGCTGATTGGTTACCAAACATGGATCAAATTATTACGGGAAGCTGGGATAGAACTGCAATACTCTGGGATGTCGAAACTAAGGAACCACTACAACCTTTGACTGGGCATGATCATGAACTAACTCATGTTTCAGCACATCCGACTCAGCGTTTAGTAGTTACCGCTTCGAGGGACTCGACATTTAGGCTTTGGGATTTCAGGGATGCTATACCAGCCGTGTCTGTTTTCCAAGGACACACTGAGTATGGCTGCACTACACTTAAATCTATGTTACATTAAACTAAAATTAATTTTTCTTCTATGCAGGAGCGTTACTTCAACTGTCTTCACAAGGGATGACAAAGTTGTGTCGGGCTCAGATGATCGCACAGTCAAGGTATGGGAGCTTCGGAATATGCGATCAGCGCTGGCTACAATTCGAACCGACTCAGCTGTTAACCGTTTAGCGGTCTCATCAAATGGCGTCATTGCAATTCCGCACGATAATCGTCAAATTCGTCTCTTTGATTTAAATGGACAAAGAGTAGCACGTCTCCCACGAACCAGTCGACAGGTAATGATTTGGGAAAAAGTGCATTAAAAAGGTATAATGAATAAATTCAAACTTTTCAAGGGTCATCGTCGAATGGTTTCTTCCGTGGCTTGGGCTGAAGAACCCGTTTGCAACTGCAATCTTTTTTCTTGCGGCTTCGATAGAAGAGTCCTTGGATGGTCCATTTCACTACCAAAGGAAAATTAAAACAAATTTAGAGGGTTTACAATTGAGTACATGTCCCTGTTATTGCCTAGAACTGTATAACTAGTGAATGTTTATGATACGTTTATTGTATTGTTTTTTATTGTTATAATTCAAGAGAAGAATATTGACAGATTGTTATGGAGCGTTGACTATATGTTTTCGATTTGTTACTATGGAATTACATCACATTAACAAAAAAGAAAAATACTCCCTGAATTAAATATCACTAATTAGTGTTTTATTAAACAATATACGAATATCACTTTATGTATATTACTTACAAAATTTAAATGTTTATTGAACTGGTTTAATTCCTAAGGTGTAGAACTGTAGTAACTATCGTAGATGTATCACTATGTGTATTTATTATATTGATTAAAGATCTAAGTAATATATTTGACGTCTAAACAGTATAACATATTTATAGATAAGTAAGAAGTGAATTATTTTGGAATTGATTTCGAAAAATAAAATATGTATTCTATTATTCACTATAACTTGTTTATTTATCAACCGAAGATAAAATGAGGTTTCTAGTTGAACATACCTGCCTCCTGACGTATTTCTGTATCGTTTAAAGTCATTCTTTTCTGGTATATTTTATCGTTATAAAATCCGTCTACCAAGAAAACAGGCCAACTCTTCGTAACATGCATAACATATAGTAGAGGCTAATCTTTGTGGTGGTATTTAAATAAACACCATAAATTGAAAGATAATAAAGTTTTATCTCCATTTCAAGCCATTGAATCAATATGTATTTTATTCCCGAAATTCAGCTTAAATACATTTTACTTAATACTTATTAGTTCCAAACAAGTTCAGGGTAACAAAGCGAAGTTGTAAATATTTTCTTTAATAATAAAATCAATACATCTTTTACACATGTTTGAAGTGTCTAACGCTTTGCCCACCAGCTGCATTACTTCATCATTGCCTCTCTAACAGCTTCAGGTATTTTGCTGACAAATTCATCGTGCGATATCTTTCCAGTAGTCGCTAGAACACCCCGTTTATTTGGAAATTCAACCTCTGCATTATACACATAGTGATCACCGAGCATATCTGTCAAAGTGCCGCCCATTGCTTCGAGAACAGCTTCGGGGGCACAGGTATCCCATTTCTTGCAACCTCTACTCGCAAACACATATGCGTGCGCTTTGCCTTCCAGTAATTGCAAAACTTTATAGCCAGCACCACCTACTTTGATGACTTCTGTCGGTTTGAATGCTTCGACAGCGCTGAGAACTATCGGATCGGAATGTGTTCGCGTTGTTGTTATAATTAATTTTCCTTCGGGTGCAGATTTTGATTCGAATCCTCCGGTACCAAGCCCAATCACACCCCATAGGGTTCGTCCCAGTTCACCAGATGGATGCCTATAATATGGCTGATGTATGACACCGCCTACGGGGCGACTGTTAACAGCAACTCCTATTAAAACTGTTACGCGTTCAAGGAATCCTTGGGTATACTCTGAAGTACCATCTAAGGGATCTACCCATATAATACAGTCTTCATCTGTAACATTTAACAAATTTTCTGGACATGACTTTTTAAGGATATCCTCATCTCCTTCAGTAACAAGCCATTCATTCGGGATATTCAAATCCGATATACCTTCTTCACCTATTATATTTACATTTGGGAACTGTTTACTGAGTGAAGCAATTATACAGCGTTGTGCTGATCTGTCAGCTTCTGTTTGTAGGTCGTCTTTTGCCTAAAGTGAGAAAGATAACTTTCATTTTATCTTAACAAACTTAACAGTCATTACCTTTTCAACAATTCCTAAAGCTCCTTTCTGCATAACATCTCTTATAATATTTCCAGCTCGTTTTGCAGTGTTTATTGATAAGGACATTATTCTCATTACTAAAGGACTCGACATTTTAGTAAAATCAAAATAAGCTTGATCAAAAAAAGGATAAATTCACATACAAAGCAATCAAATAAATTAAGTTATAAGAGCTTGTTAACGTCAGCTGATGAGTGGCGTTGTTCGTTTTGTATACACATTCTAAGCAGAGACCTATTGGTTTCTGATTTTAAGTTTGTGTTGCTTAAATTTTTACATATCGCCGTAGATTTTGCAATGGTATGTATATACAGTACATTTAAAATTATAAACAAGCTATTTAGCATTATTCATTTATTATGATTATTTGGTACATATATCAGGAGCAATATTTAAGATCATTTGAAACTAACTACTTGGGAAACTACTCTGGTTTCCGAAAGAGAACATTGCTTTGTTATCACCCCCACCATTGCTGAGGAGAAGTTATGTCAATTGAAATAACCTTTGGACTGCTTTGGACCAGCCGCAAGTTTTTCATCTTGGTTCGGTTTTGTTAATTGTGCTGTGTTCACGTTGCTTTATTGAATTTGGCATAATAAATAGTTTTTTCAAAAATGGCTCGCGTTCTAGTTGGAGTTAAGCGTGTAATTGATTATGCAGTCAAGGTATATAATAGCATCCAAACATAAGACAAATGTTGCAATTTTGTTATTGTATTTGGACTACGATCTTTGAATTTTGCGTAATCAATTTAATTTTTCTTTTAGGTTCGTGTCAAGCCTGACAAAAGTGGAGTGGTCACCGAAGGTGTTAAGCACTCCATGAACCCTTTTGATGAGATCGCCGTAGAGGAAGCTGTAAAGATGAAGGAGAAAAAACTAGCTTCTGAGGTGATTGCCGTTTCAGTTGGTCCAACACCATCACAGGAAGTGCTTAGAACTGCCTTGGCCATGGGGGCCGATCGTGGCATTCATGTTGAGGTCAATGGCAAGGAATTCGATCTTCTGCAACCTGTGCATGTCTCAAAAATTTTGGCTAAATTAGCACTAGATGAGAAGGCCGAACTTGTGATCCTAGGCAAACAAGCCATTGATGATGATAGCAATCAAACTGCCCAAATGACAGCTGCTGTTTTGGATTGGCCACAAGGTACTTTCTGCAATAAGGTAGAAAAAACTGATGCTGGGTTAACTATTAGTCGTGAAATTGATGGTGGTTTGGAGACAATCAAAACAAAATTACCAGCTGTTTTAAGTGCTGATTTACGTTTGAATACACCACGATATGCTACATTACCTAACATCATGAAAGCCAAAAAGAAACCGATAAAGAAGGTGACACCTAAGGACTTGGGGGTTGATACTTCACCCAGAATTGAAATTGTCTCCGTTGAAGATCCTCCAGTACGTCAAGCTGGTGCTGTTGTTCCAGACGTGGATACTTTAGTTACGAAGCTAAAGGAGGCCGGTTTTGCAAAGTAAATCCACCCTACCCCATAAGAAAAAAGTTGTTCTCAATTATTTCTCAATCAGGGTCAAATTGAAATCTAAAGTGCATTTATATACAATTAGAAATTGCTAAAAATTTATACAGAAATTGCTAAATAAAACATTTTTCTTTTTAATAATGTAAAACGTTTTATTTTCTAAAATCTAGGCCAAATGTAGCTGCAATAATTAGTTATATAACAGTTGGTTTACTACAGGGTTCATCCCTGGTTTACTGCAAACCATACATATGTACGTGTGCAGTTAAGATATTTATTATTGCTCTATTGGGTCGAAATATATTTTATACTTTCAAACTAAAATAATGCAGACATATTTAATATTTTAAATTGGTATGACAAAGGTTGTCGGCAGAGATATTATTTTTTGAGATTTTCATTCGCTTCAATCATTTGATAGAAGTGTGTTCCGTGTTTTTAAGCGAGTGATCTCAACAGGATCGGCTGTGTACAATAAAAAACAACTTTTCTAATCTCTGATTGTGGGCCGAAGATATATTTGGTTTTTTGATGATATGTACAGAGAGGAAATATACTCGCATATAGATGCCACCACTTATATTCTTCCATTAACTTCACATGGTTACGATTAAGAAAACTTTGCGTATAAACGTACATATGTCAAAATTTCCGCATTGATTTATGACGTTTAATTTGGCTTGGGAGTGAAGTGTTTTCAACATCAGCAATTTAATAAAAAAAAAAGTAATTTTCATATTCGAAAAACATTCACATAGTAGAAAAATATCCAGTTTAAAATGGCTCGTCGCGGGGCACAGGCAGAAGATTTATCAAACGTTGAATTCGAGACCAGCGAAGATGTTGAAGTCATACCAACATTCAACTCTATGAACTTGAAGGAGGAACTTTTACGGGGCATCTATGCATACGGTAAGTGGGTCATTTAGAACATTTGGCGAAAGTAAAGTCTAATGGTATCACATTTAGGGTTTGAAAAGCCATCAGCGATACAACAGAGGAGTATTAAGCCAATTGTTAAAGGTCGCGATGTGATTGCTCAAGCACAGTCGGGTACTGGTAAAACAGCCACATTTTCCATATCCATACTACAGAGCTTAGACACAACGTTGCGCGAAACTCAGGTGTTGTGTTTGTCACCAACTCGGGAATTGGCAGTTCAAATACAAAAGGTTATCCTGGCATTGGGCGATTTCATGAATGTCCAGTGCCATGTTTGTATTGGTGGCACGAACTTAGGAGAGGACATAAGAAAATTGGACTATGGGCAGCATATTGTAAGTGGAACGCCGGGGCGTGTGTTTGATATGATTAAGAGAAGGGTGTTGCGTACAAGGTAAACAGTAATGTTAAGTGTTTATGAATTCTACTTTAAACAGTTGCTATTTTACAGAGCAATTAAAATGCTAGTCCTCGATGAAGCGGATGAAATGTTAAATAAGGGTTTTAAAGAACAGATATATGATGTGTATAGGTATTTACCGCCAGCAACCCAAGTGGTCCTAATATCAGCAACTCTACCCCACGAAATTCTTGAGATGACGTCAAAGTTCATGACAGACCCCATACGCATTCTCGTAAAACGGTAACTCACAAAATCTTTTAAATACTTGAATGAAACATCTGCGTCTTTATTTAAGTGATGAATTGACACTGGAAGGAATTAAACAGTTCTTTGTTGCTGTGGAGAGGGAAGAATGGAAATTTGACACACTTTGCGACCTTTACGATACCCTGACAATCACACAAGCCGTGATTTTCTGCAACACAAAGCGCAAGGTGGATTGGTTAACTGAAAAGATGCGCGAAGCCAATTTCACAGTGAGCTCAATGCACGGGGACATGCCGCAAAAGGAGCGAGATGAAATAATGAAGGAATTCCGGGCTGGACAGAGTCGAGTTCTCATCACAACAGATGTCTGGGCTCGAGGTATAGACGTGCAGCAAGTTTCCCTTGTCATAAACTACGATCTGCCCAATAATCGTGAACTCTACATTCATCGTATCGGCCGTTCTGGTCGCTTTGGCCGTAAGGGTGTAGCCATTAATTTCGTCAAGTCCGATGACATTCGTATCCTTCGTGATATTGAACAGTACTACTCAACGCAGATTGACGAAATGCCTATGAATGTGGCTGATTTGATTTAAATTCCATACCAAACTGAATTTTTTTTCCTCTTTATAAATTTGAATTTTATATATTTAACATATATTTTCATTGTCTCAATAAAATGTATTAATTTCTCACTTCACCTCGTGAACTAACAATGCATTACTTTGGTATAACATCTTTATATTCTCTCGTATGTACACAGTTGGCTTATTTACACTGACGTTGAAAGCATCGCGGGTTGGGTAGGAATTTGTACGTATGGTGCTGGCTGTTGAGTGGTTGTTGGTTTCTCACTAACTTTGAGCACGGTGCCGAATACAATTCCCAGGAACAAAATAAGACCAACCTGGTGGTTCGAAATAAATTTCCTGGCACAGTCTGTGGGATTGTCAATGTTGAGCGAATAAATCTGAAAATTGTTCACTTGAAATGTAGATTTAGATAATAGGAATACAAACAAACTTACCTGTTGAACCAAGTGTCCAGCAACCATTGTAACTGCGGCGTAATAGGGCCAAGTCTGCTCACACACTAAACCAGCCGTCACTAATCCTGACATCATTGCTGTTGAAAATCCCGACAACCAGAGTTTTGTATTTTCTCCGAACCGCAGAGCTGTTGACTTTATTCCCACTTGGACATCATCGAGTTTATCTTGATGCGCATAAATTGTGTCGTAAACAATTGTCCAGCAAATTCCAGATAAGTACAACGGCAAGCAAGCCAACCAATTTACTACACCGTGAGTAGCACACCAACCTAATAGTGCCCCCCAATTAAAAGCCATTCCAAGCACTAATTGTGGCCAGTACGTGATTCGCTTCATTAGTGGGTATGTTATCACTAAGCTTAAAGAACATGCCCCCAAAATGATCGACTGTAAGTTTAATTGCAGCAAAACTAATAGTCCCAGACTCAGTTGCGCTGACAGAAAAACTATGGCATCAAATTGGGTTATCTGTCCACTGGCGAGGGGACGAGATTTAGTTCTTTCAACTTTTGCATCGAGGTCCTTGTCCCACAGGTCATTGATGGTGCAACCAGCTCCTCGCATTATAAGAGCACCGGTTGCAAAAAGTCCGAGCATTACAGGATCCGGCCAACAGCCGGCCGGTGTACTCAACGCTATGCTCCAACCACATGGCCAAAAGAGAAGGTACGTACCTGTCAAAATTGAGTTTTTTGGTTAAAGCAAGGAGTAAATCTGTTTCATGTGAAAGGAAACAAACGACATTTAGAACAAAATTAAATTTATACATCAGCGTATATATTTGTAGCAGAAAAAAAACAATCATGAACGAGTTAGAGACAATACAGAAATATACAAACAAATTGACAATAATGCTGCCTAATTAGTAACACAAATTTGCATATGAAAGAAAAAAATTTAAATAAATTGAAAAATGACATTTCTTCTTATTAGAATATTTCCATATGGTTACTCACCAATGGGACGATCAAGCCGCATTAACTTGCAATATGGAGATAATGCATCGGTTATTTGTTTTACAAGCGATCCACTTTTTATGTCAATCTCTTTAGAAGATTGATTATCCAAGTTCCTATTTTCTTGATGTCTCGTTGAGTGTGTTCTTACATTACATAAAACTAATTCTTTTTCTAATCGTTGGGCTCGCTGAAGGTGGGATATATTAAGCGCCCCCGACCATGGCCTAAGCAGTTTTCGGAACGTAACACCACATTGCGAATGATGTTTGACTTGCAAGCATAAAGTTCGCATTGACATCATTTTGCATTAAAATATTCTTGTGAAATGGCAAGATCATTTAAAGAAACTAAAAACAGGTTTGAAAACAATTTCTGTTTCTACTGGAGGTTACTTCCCGTAACCCTGAACTGTATATGGGCTGATCAAAGCAAGTATTTCGCTGACACACAAAACGAAGTTTTTGTAACGCTTAAGCGTGATCACGACATATCATTTTCTTCGAATATATTGGATAATAAATTCTTAAAAAGTTGCACGGTTAAAAATATTGATCAACGAACTACAACCGCGCCGTATGTTTTGGTTAAAATACAACAACAATGTGGTAAGAGAATGACAATCAGTAGTATCCGTATTCCCTACTATTGTTAATACAAAACCTCCCAGAAATTGTTCTTGTACGCAAATTATCACTGTTGTCCAAGAGTTCGTTCAGGGAGTAAGTAATTTCCTATCCCTTATATTTTCTGCGAAAAGTAATTCAGAAGGACAACGAGACAGAAGAGAATCACGTCAGATAAAACTTAGTTTTGAAAAACTGACATTCATCATTTAGAACTTTTTTTTTCCAACAAAACGTTGCCTGCTTGGGAATATTTGATTCTCATGAGCACTTTTTTTTTTCAAGAAATTGCTATTTTTAGGGTAAGAATAAAATTTGGATATATTTAAGTAAACATAGGCTAGTTATTTCCTACACGAACAGCATTTTACACACCTATTTTGAAGTGCGCAGAGATGGTTCCTGGTAGCAAATTTTTTAGCAGTTGTCACTAATGAGTATCAGTGTGTTGTACGTTGCCTATTGTTATTCAAATTTTAAATTCGTGCGTTCACGTATTTTCATATTCTGAAAAATATTGTATCATAAAAAAAAATAAGATGTATTTTTTGCTACCTAAATTTTCATACGAAAATAATTTTTCACATTAAAAGGAGACACATACGCGAACAGAACATTCATGTTTTTTGAAGAATTTTCGTTTGACAGGGTGTCACGGATTTATTTCGCAGGAAAATATTTATTTAAAATAGTTCGACTTGCGAGTTATATCGGTATTACAATTGCCAAACTTTTGTTGCGCAACACATGAATACATAGGAGATGTCCCAAAATATCTCGTTCGCACTCGTGCATGTCTTTCGAAAAGTAGCACAGTGTAATACTGCTCTTTATAAGGAACTATTTTCATTCTTTCCTTGTGAGATTTTAACACAAAATCATTTATTATTATTCATCGAATTTATTCATTTGTATAACGCATTACAATATTGTTTATAAGAGTCTTTGGGGCTGGTTTTTTTAAAAAGTCAATAGTGATTAAAGTCACATATATAAAAGACTGCAATACAAGTAAGATCCCGCAAAGTGGTCCATATAACATTTTCTTTCCAAGCGACTCTTCCTGCGCGTAGTAACTGTGAATGTTTTTTCCTTCCAAAACTCGCATCTGTATTTCAATAATTTTTGTTTGGATCCACTTCAAATACACCTCCACTATATTGAACACGACTCCAAAAGCGATGCCAACTGCGAAACCTACCAACATTATAATGTTAATGCCATCTTTGTTATCTCTTCTTGGCAATAAGGGATGCAAATTTGTTGAATTTCGAATGTTACGGTAACTTTCAACAGGACTATGCCGTGAAAGATTTCTCGATCCCCTTGAATATAGAGTATCAGTGGATGGACTATGTTTTAACGTTAGATTTGCTGATTCGAGTTCCGTTTCATCCGAATGAATATAACGGTCTATAAAGCACAAAAATGCATTACATTGATTTTTAATGTAGACGAATGACTTACTGCTTCGAGACCTTCTCTGGTAAGGCGAATCATCAGTTAAATTCATATTTGTAATTAAATCCTTATCTTTACTGTGAGTTGAGTTGTTAATAAATGCATCATTATCGGGATTCTTCTGTAGTATAATGTTGCTTTTTCGAGTAGCATCTTGAAAATTCTCCTCCATAGCGTGAGCAATTTTCTCTGGCCAAGAGCTTTGCATATTTTGAGTCATTTTATTTTTTGTACAATAGTAGAAAGGGAAGCTCTTTTTTTAAATGTTCTACTGAAATTTCATGGCAATCCTTTTCGAATAAAATCAATTTAAGATTTTGTCTCAGAAAGCGGTTTTATTTTTGAAAAGTAATAAAGTGTCGCAACTTGAGAATGGAAAATTGAAATACTATCTTTACTATTTATTAAAATGTTTGAAATTTTTCTGGAATCTGTTCTTCATGCATATGTTTTATTCATACTGAAGTCACCTGAGGTGTATTAAAACAAGATCGGTGTAGACTTATATCCTATCGATAAGAGAATGACATTGCCATGCGTCAGTGTATATGTAGGTGACAGTCGCCTAAAGTCGGCAAAAAACTGTATGTCCCTTCTACTTGTGATAGAACAGTAGAATGCAGAATACGAACAGTTGATAAAGAAGCTAGGCCTTATTTTTTTGTATACCATTGTATAAAATGAGAAATTTACACCGGATACCGTTAGTGTGTTGTTTGATGGTGGCGTTCTCATGCTATGCATATAAAATGTTTAGATACTATAGATATAATTTAAAACTGTGAAAATTTAAACATATTTGGGGTAAAAGAGGTACTCGTACTAGATTAGTATATAAGGAGTAATTTATCAAATGTTTTCGAAGAGAAAAAGAGGTATATGAAATATTATCGGTTACACACTGAATAAACATCGCACAACATATAAGAAAAAAATATATGTCCATAAGTTCTGAAAAAAATTTAAGTGAGAATAAGGGCGACCATCTTTATCTTCATGGTGAGATTCTGAATAAAATGAGCCAAAATGGATATTTGCAGGGCATTATATGTTATAATATTTGCGATGAAAAATATATCTACAAAAAAGTGAGTGTTTATACATGTATATTTTAATTTTGTTTTACATCAAATTCAGGTATGTTTAGGGGACTTGTTACCGCATGCGACTCAGCCGAATGGGGAAAAATTGTATTTGGGGTAGAGCCTTCTATGTGGCTCATAAGTCAATTATGGACATAGTATATTTTGAGTTTCAAAGGGTCAATCGTGGCTGGCTTATTCCTGAAGACCTGAGACTTAATATATCCCAAGAACAAATAATCCAAGAGTTCACTATCTAAGCGGCCAATTTACTGTGTCAAAACGAAAAATAAAGTGCTCACAAGAACTCAGCCAGACCATGTGCTTGAATTTCAGGAAGCACTTACTCAATTTTCATGGTCAAGCTGCTGAGAAAGATGACGAATCTCATCTATATGTCTTTACTACGTCCTGGATGTGGGTCGATTATACGCGCCGCAATGTCAATAATGTTAATGTCTGACAGAACATACTATACAGCTGAACAATTTGCGGCCGCTGTTGTGATGTGAGTCTTTTCATGGTGGCTTGCGAAGTGGTATTGACCAAAAACTACAAAACAGTTTGATAGGAGTCATGCCTGCTTTGTCAAAAAAAAACCTATTAAGAATCAAACCTCACGGTGAATTACTTTTTACAATGATCAATCACAATTTCTCAGATTCCATCCTGATCAACGTTATCACTTCATTTCGACGAAATATAGAATGTCAATTTGATAAAATGTAGTAAAAGAGTCAAAAACACGTAGATTTGAAAATGTTGGATATACAGCAAGATTTTCTTAGAAAAAAATGTAAACAAATATACTCTGATTTTGTGCGTGCCTTTTATCATTCATACTGAGCAAGTTTACAAATTTCAAGTTTATTTTAAAAATACTTAATTTTTATGTTTATATGGCAGTACTATGCAATGGTAATAATTTTCTGACACACGAACCTTATGTGTACGCTCTAATACTCGTATGTAGTTTTCACTAGCAGAATAGGGTTTTTTTCAAATGCGAAGCTTCATTTTCCTTCAAAAGTAAGGGTAAAACGTAATTTTCCAACACAATTTTGGATGGAAATCGGTATACAAGTCTGTGAAAAATAATTAACAATTTCAATCTGGGCTTACGGTTGAACTGATATTGCGGGTAATTTCTGGAAGAAAAATGACGTTTAAAAATGGTAAGCACGGGATTCGTCTATGCTCTTAAGTTTAGCGATAATTTAACTAGCTTAAATATTATCTTTTTCAGCAAGCAAAGTAACACTTTAAACGAATTTCAAATGTTTTAAAGATTGCTTAAAAGTCCATATTTTGACTAAATATTGTTTTCGCATTTTCATCTTAGCGGCAACGTTAATCAACTCGTAAATATCGCACGTTATTGTTGAGGAGCCAATTATGGTTTGTTACGGATTTTAGAATAGCGGGCTTTACAGAGCTTAGCTCAAAGATTTTTTAAAAATTAAATTTAAGACATGGATTTGGACAATCTCTGGGATGATGATGAGGCAAGCCACAGAGAGCATGCCACAAATCATCTTTTGCGATCGTGTTTTGAAGCCTCTTATCGGTGTCAATTCACTGCAGCTTAACTGCGATTTTATTTTACTTATTTTGTTGGAAAGCACTTAAGGCAAATACGCTCGAAGCAATCCGAAATCCACAACCTGAAATCATCAACAAGGTCTTGGAAAATTGGGGCGACAGAATACGTTACTGCGTATAAAATTATTGAATAATGGACGTGTTTGTTAGTACTAATTAATTATCTTATTGCAGTTTTTAAAAAGAAGCTTGGCTTAAGGCTATTCTGTGTTATTTTCCTTATAACAAAATACTACTATTGATGTAATCGAAAAGTGGCTTTTAAATTTTAATTTGTTTCCGTTATAAATGTGTGGCGGTATGAAAACAACCTTACTCGACGAAGTCTTTTTTAGTATTGATTGCTACCCGCCATGCAGCCGCATATCTCCTCCGTAGAACTTTAAACTAAAGCTCGCGTATTCCTTTTTTTGCACTCAGACCTCCGCTGTAAAAATACCAGTTATCTTTATATTTCGATAAGCTTTTTGCACACGGTTTTCAAAATCGAAATATTCCATTGCCTTCAAATATCAGTTACACAGTTAAGCAGATCGAGTTGGGCGTATGGTTTGGAGAACACGTTCTAGATGTGCCGTTGCTATCAAGGAAATGTATGGAAAACAAAGTCTAAATTAGATTTGTATCGAATCAGTAACCAGCGGAGAAAAATTTCTCCTTATCGGCACTTTTAAACGATCATAAAGTAATAACAAGAATTCTATTGATTTTATAGCCCAGTCTATGAAACATGACTTATGCAATATTTTAATATAAGAAATGTACATTCTATAGTGGCGAAATTTATACTTTTCAAAAAGATTCCTATTCCGTGACGCGGACGCACTTGGAGTTTTACAGAGTAGTGATAAGGTGTCTTGTACTTAAGGTAATCCAAATTTACTGATAAGATATACATACGTCTGTGCTCTTCTCATTGTACGATAACAGACACAGACTGCTGTGATAACTATGGGTTTTATTTATAAAGTAGGCTCTTTAGTCGAATTTAATTTAGTCGCGACAAAGAAATACTCACGGTGTGTTGTGAGCTAAAGCATTCGGATTGAGATATATTACTTTTAGTTTCTGACTGTCTTATTTAAAGCCTCAAAATGAATCACGGCGGTAACGGAACAAGCACTAACATCTGTCCGATGATTATGACGGTGAGTGAAAGTACATTTACACGTATGAGAAGAAAATAGTTAGTGTTTATACTGATCCGCGCAGTGCAATTCCACAAAACAGAATAGTGCAAAGGATTACAAGTTGCCTAGGTGTTTTTTTTCCAATTATCTGAATAGTGTATCTCGTTATGCGTTCTTATAATCTGTCACTGTAATCTAATCGAAGAATTTGTTTGAATATCCACATATCAGAACACAGGAGATTTCTTTTTTTATCATTTATTCCTCTCAAGAGAAATTCATAAGTATGTTTGGCTGTGTTGATACATGTTTTCTCAATGTTTTTGTTATCATCCAATACGGAGAAGTTAGGAGTTTGGGGGATTAAAATGTACCCACGCTAAAAAAAACGATGTAAATTTGTCTGTATACCTTTTTGGATAACATCACTTAAATTTTAAGATGAGATGTGACAGATCTTATTTGTAAGCCATTACCTCATTGCACTTCACGGCAACTTGTTTTAAACTCATTAGTAAATTTTCCTCTACAACCCCCTTCACAATCACCTTTTTGTTAAATTTCGCTATCAAATGCAAATACGCTTATCTAATAATTATTCAATTTAATTTGTTGCACAGTTCCATGGCGGACATTGCGAAAAGGTGTTGTGGAAGAGTTGGGTTGCTCAAACTCTGACACAATTTACATTCTCCGCCCTGTTTCTCTTCGCCCTTGCTTTCGGGTATGAAATACTGAAATTCTACAGAGTGCAACATATGCGAAAGTTGGTAAGAGAAGAGCGTCTACTTGCGATGCAGACAAAGGGCGAGAACACAAACGGTGGATCATGCTCCAGTAATCTACTTCAAGACGGAAATGAACTGGACTGGAAAAAGAATATAACAAGCAATGGACATCTCGTTCAAAGCGTGCTGAATCTGCTGCAGGTTTCGACTGCATATTTCCTCATGTTGGTTTGGATGTTGTTCAACTATTGGATGTGCCTAGCTGTTATACTAGGCCTTGCACTAGGGTATTTCTGCTTTGGTTGGATAAGCGAGGAAGAGCCTGATTTTGACGACGAATGCTGTCAGTAGGCAGTGTAAATGTAATTATGTTCTTAAAGTTCTCCGATCAGAACTCTTTCATTTTGTAAGCGAATCATAAAAATAAATTGCACATATTCACATGACATAAAATGCATTACTCCGGTCTTATTTTTTTTCTTTATTAGGTTAGGATTACACTATTCCAGTTTCGGAAAAAATATGAATAAGATATAAGAATTATATTATGTCCACAAAATGTTGCAGAATCTCCTCAATTATTAAATAATATTAAATTTGATTTGCTCAACAGTTTCATGCTGGACATTGCGAAAGGGTGTTGTGGAAAAGTTGGGTAGCCGCATCAGTTACTGAGTTCACACTCTCCGCTCTGGCAATTGTCGCAATGGCATTCATTTATGAAATACTAAAATTCGTCAGAGAGCTTCAGCTCCGAAACGCATCAATAAAGGCAAAAGAACGTCGCCTGGCAATGAAAACAAAGAACGGAACCGATGGAGCATGTACCAGTACAACAGTTTCAACTGGAAATGGATTGAACTGGAAGAAGAATATGTTTAACAAAGTCCATATCACTCAGTCTCTCATCAATTTAATACAGATAACGCTGTCGTACATTCTTATGTTGATTTTCATGTTATTCAACTACTATCTGTGCTTAGCTGTTTTAATTGGCCTAGGCCTAGGATATTTCTGTTTTGGTTGGATAAAACGGGATGTAGAAGAAACCGATTGTTGTCATTAGTGCAAATATGCACGTTAATGTACATGCCTATGTATATACATATATAAAAAGAATTGAATTAGTATAATTTTATAATTGTTTTTTATGTTCATTTAATTAAAAAATGCATCTGTCCATATGCGATATTTTTAAAATGTTCTTCATCGTTTTCTTAAGAATTTCGAATTCTTGTTTTGTGGGTCGAATTACGCTGACCATGTTATCTGTTTGAAATATTCACAGAAATGGGTGAAAATCAGAAAACGCCCATTGTAATGTGCGCTCACTGGAAAATGCGGCAAACAGTCTCTTTGAGGAGACAGGAGAGATATCTCGTGTGAAATTTTTTTTTCATGCATGATTAATGGTTGAACGTTTTTGTAATACGATCCCAATGAGGAAAGGAACTCAATCGCGCATTGATGACCAGTGGACTTTGTTGTATGTTTGGAAGTGCACTGAGAATATAAATTGAAAATAGTCATGTCCTTTAATGACAGAGGGAATGTTTTCATTCTGCGATTTAATTTTTGTTTGAATTAACACATTTGCACATACTTTTCAATTACTTATGACGTAATTTACTGACAACAACCGTGTTTAAAAGGACGAATAAATTAATTGGAGGAAAATAACAAACCACAGTAAGTTGTTTTAATGGAGACTAGATGGATGTACTTGTTGAAGTTAAAGTACAATATGGTTTTGAACATTTATTTATCATAACTAGCATATTGACGATTACAACAATTTGTCAGATGAAATTAGTTCGATGACTATAAAACTGACGTCTTATTCGTACGTTTTTCCGTGCGTGTTATTTTTGTTTTAACTGATTGCAAATCGAAAGGACACTTCGCGTACGGCAAAACAGATACGGTTCTCCTTAAGACCTCGCTAATGAGTTTCCCGTAATTTTATCACTTTTTAATTACCTACTTCTTGACTTCTTGAACAAAAAGAAGACAATCGGCTAGCAAGTGAAACGTAAAGCACGAGGATAGAGCTGAAATCGAGTTTTAGTAAAATAAGAAGATATAAAACGCGAGGTACAAATTGGTAAATCAATCTGTGGAAGGGGGAATTTATTTTTGGTACATTTGGTGTAATCATACGTTGTTATCGCGGTTGATTGAGACGGATCGTCATTTTTTACGCGAAATGTCCTGAGTTTGAAACTCAGGCTGTGCAAAATTTCATTCATACTCTTCATATCTCGATCTCATAGGGTTACTCATAACTTTAAGGGAATGTGTACAATGTTTACAAAAAAGCTTTTACAAATAGTCCTTTTAAGGTGGTCATTGTTCCTAATTTTGATGTAAGATCAAGAGAACACAAAATATGAGTAACTGCTGTATAAATAAGACCAGCACTTATATGTACATGTACATGCAATATTAAGTTGTCCTTTAAGCAATTGCAGTGCGTAAGTGAATGAATTTAGCACGTTTTATCGGACTGTTTACCGTAAGCTCAGGCTAAAAATGTCACGAGAAAAGCACTTCATCTTTCATCTTCCTACACTCTTAGAAACTTTGGGTTTTCTGGATTATTAATCGAATTTTGAAATTTGAATTTCTCGCCTAGGTAAGGATTGCTAAGTAGGACGGCTGATGGAGCAGCGAATAATTCTTAAAGCTCTCGTCGTTTAATACCGTAATCTCGTGGTTCCACAGGAGATCAGAATGTTATTCAAGAAAAAAAAGAAAGACAATAACCAAAACAACTTACCCTTCTTCAAATTAATTCAAATTTTATGAAATTTTATGAATTATACACAACAACATCAGTTATTGACTGTAAACATTTTATTTACTCGTAATCAATCTTAAATGTATAAATTCACATTTGATGTGGGCACAATATTACGTACATGCATTTTTTCACTGAAAGGCATTTCCATTGACAAAGTTACATATTCTCAGAAGGATGCACACTCCAATAAAAGAGAACATTTAATTCGAAATGTTCATAATACTTTTAAATTTGCACTTAAAACTGTATCAAGTACCAAGGTAGAACTAAGCACAAGGCGAATAACTTAAGAAGAACCTAATATCAGTTTGAATAATTCCTGCAATAAGCTTAACCGACTAACAATATATTAATCTTAAACTATGATATGACCGCAAAAGTAAAAAAAAATATGTGTGTATCATAAATTTATAACTAAAAGACACGCCGAAGTTATTTCATAAACCCGTCGCGGTTGTCATCATTCCGCCGTGGTGCATCATGCTTGCATTTTGGATATACATGTAATAGTTCGTCTCGTCGACTCCGAGGTGAGTGGCCACCGGCGAGCCGGTAGGCGGCATAGCTGGAATTGCAGCGACGTTGCCGTTGCAACTGGTCCGTAAGGCGTTGTTTGCCGCCTGTGCCTGGTGGGCTAGTATGTCAGTCACCGAGTGTGAGGACGGCCAACAATGTGTCGCTCGCAGTTGACTCTGAGGCGGTGAGGGACTACTGCACGATACTGATCGCATGCCGTAGGGGTAAGTTTGGTAAATTGAGTTGTAAAGGTGCGCGTGGTGGTGGTGAGCAGCCGACGGTGTTGACGGTGAGTGATGGGGCATTGAACCCAGTTTATTGCGAAGAATCCTTGAGATCGAACTGACACTTGGCACATTTGTCTTATCACACACACCTTCGCTGAGCAGTCGGTCGCGTATTTCCCATGCAAAAATGCCGGGATCTCTTTGCTTCAGATCTCGTATGTAGTTTACCACTTTAGGGGTTGTTACTCGTGGCTTAGAGCCCCCGATGGCTCCTGGAAGTATGGATCCAGTCTCGTGGTATCTCGCAAGAATCTTCGAAACACAGCCATGGCTGACACGCAGGTGACGTGAAATGTCACACGGGCGAGTTCCTCTTCTAGCTAGTTCGACAATCTGCAGTCGGATATTATTCGGTAGAGGACGTCCATTTACAAATACTCCACCCAGCTGGTTAACCTCTCCGTATTGAGGGCACTGATTCTCTGCAAGAAAAATAGAAAAGAATGAAATTAGCAAAAAAAATTAAACCACTTCATATTTGTTTATGCATGCTCTGCAACATGCTACACTTGCGCATAGTTTTAATGAACTTTGCTTCCGATAGCAAATGCATGGAGGCATGTTCCAGGAATTGCGGATGTGGAACAGATGAGGAAGTTACGTCACGAGCGAAGAATTGCATAGACGTGCAAGGCTCTGAGTGCTTGGTTTTGCTAGCAATCATGTTTAGTTGCTATTTGAATTTTTACTTCTCAACTTAAACGAACACGGTTCCATGACGTGGAACGTTGAGCGCCGTTCAGTTGGACTTTTTTTTCAATTTCAGTATTGTGTATAGGCATTGATTTTCGAACTCCGTTGTTGGTGGAAGATAATATGGTTAAGGTTCTTTATGGAGAGAATGTTCATCAATTTATTCAACATTTTCAATGAAAATTTCATTCGCTTGTGGGTTAACAAGAGCATACTTTAAAGTTTAAATAAAAGCCGAATTTCACTCATATTCCAAAACTAATTAAAACAAACACTAGCTGTATCGTAGAACAATATTCTTATCTGTACCATTCGGTTTTCACTTGTTTGTGAACCTGTAGTCTAGATTTGCACATCTGGCATGTAGTGAAAGCAAAACATCACAAACAGCAGCAACATGGACTGAATTGTCCCTCATTCATGAGTTGTACTACGAGTATACTATAGGCGATTTTACGATGCCTTAGAAAAGGGCCACTTGCTTACATCTTAGTCACGGACGCAACTTCTCATTCCTCACGTAATAATGAGATTTGGAAAATTAAAGAAAAAAAATAATACATTTTTACTTGCTCAGTTTAACGAACGCTATTATTGTTTCCATTCGTATACGAATAGTTGTTGGTTTATTACTCACAAGAGTGTGGAACAAATCGAATGTAATGAGGAATAATATCAGGGGACAAAGGATCGCAATTACAAAACACACTATATATGGGTGTGTATTTTATTTTCAAATACTACGAATGATTCTTGGTATCATTGAATATGCACTTTAAATGAAATGGTGCACGAGAATATGATTACATTTAGCAATGCTTCGCAAATGAGTTTTGCTGCTTCCTCAATTAAATTGAAGTCACGCGTGGTGGAGAAGGAAACTTTAAGGCCACCTTCGAAAAATTGAGTGGCTTGCATATGTATTTTTTTAATGTACGTACATAGGAGATGAGAGAATGCTAAAGCATAAAAATGCAAACCTATTAAAATAAATTGCTTTGAAATTATGTTTTTTTTTCTTTCGAACTTATCATAGGTCATTATTTACGCACCATTTTACGGTTCAAGACAGTTAACGCATAACCAGTAAAACTTATTCAAGCACTAAATATTAATTGCAATTTTCGCAAATTCCACTTGTTGTTGCCTTTTTCTGGTATAAATAGATACAAACATGAAACTCATTTTTCAAAGTGGAATTCATTTTGGTTTTAAACGGTGGACGTGCTTACTTTTGAAATATGGCAAAACTTCACATTAAGCATTTTGTAGTGTTTTTATTGTTGCTTAAACAATGTAATGCATTACCACGCCCCTTTAGTGTGGATTTTGACCTGGATAATAAGAAAAATGATACAAAAAACGATACTATTACCAAACACATGGTCTCTGCCAGAAGTGAGGTAAATTTATATATTCATATATATTCATTCTTATCGGTATTATCTACGAACGGGTAAATATTTAACAGAGATCAGAGTCATCTATCAATTGGTTTTCTTGGTTATTTGGTGATTATAACGATTCTGACTCTGAGGAGAGTGAAGAGTATTGTAAGTAAGATTGTGATTTTAAATTTTTGATGAACTGATTTTCAAGAATTTTTTCAGTAATCTGCAGAAATTGTACGGTTATCGTTGAACAAAATAAATCTGCTAAATCTGAGTGATTTATATATTATATTTAAGCCTCCCTTGTGCGAATTAAAAACACACAGTAAATTGAATGACTTAATTTTTTAAAGTGAATAATTTAATAAGCTAAAACTTTTGTGTCTTTAAGTTCAGTTTTGTATCCTGCTAAAATATAAAATTTAAATTCACACTTTTTATAAAAAAACATAAAATGAGCCATGATTCAGATCATAAAAATATTTAATTAAATTTAGATAAGATAATATTTTTACATATAGTTCCTTAATTCTTGGGAATGGGTCAGAAATTCTATTGAGAGGGTATATGATTATTATGTGATGGTTAGTGCTTAATATCTATTGCAACTGCATGTTTTATGTATTAAAGAATCCATGTAAATCTCATTTTCATACAGAAAATAATGGTCGGGTAATGACATTTCACAAGCTATAAGCTTATAATTTCGCACGCCTATAGAGGTCCACTCGAAATTTTCTTGCGATAATATTATATGTTATATGGAGTTCATTGTGCAGTCGGCGTAATTAAGAAAATTACACAAAATATCGGGAAAACATAAAATTTTGTATGGAAAGCATTCCACCCCTGCAACAACCCAGAGCACAGACAGGATAGGGCGTTGTTGCGCTTGAAGTTTTTCCATGGACTATTTAAATTTTGAAAAATAAGTAAGTCGGCGCCATAATATTTCCATTAACTTAATAAAGCTTTTGCTAGCGCTTGTTAATGGCGGACCCAGCTGTTTGGGGCTTGCATTCATTAAGGCACTCTATTCACTTTTACTCTAAAATTTAGTTTTTGATTGGAAAAATATCGTGTTAGTTGATTGGGAACACAAAGCCTCGTTTGTGACATACTTCTCTCTCTAGGGTGACTCATTTACCCGTCGGTGAGTTTTACTTTATTTGATTGCTAGCGAAGGCTCAAAGATAGACGGAATTTTACTGCCTTAGCATTTATATGTTTCACAGCTATGACTAATGATTTTATATTCAAAATTTTAATTGAAGCTTAAGCTCATCTCAGCTTACCAGTACGTAATATCGGAGGTGAACAAGGACTGCCGGCAAGGTGAAGTCCTGTCTCCCCTCCTTTGGTGTATGTTGGTCGCCTCTGCTTGTCGCTTTGAATAGGTCTTATAACTACGCCAAGGCTTATGCGGATGATGTAGCCTCACTCGTCACCGGACCATGTGTTGCGGGTATACGCTCAAATGACAGACGGCTCTAGACATGAATTACGACTCATGGCTTTCAGACAATCCTCTTAAATACGAGGTTGTTCTCTTCACGAGAAGTAGGAATCTGAGAGGTTTAAACCGACTAGGACTTAAACTTGTCAATATTCCCTAATCCGATGAAGCCGAATGTTTCCTAGACATGAAACTGCCTCCATGAGGCGTCGCATGGAATATCATCTAGAAAGCGACTGTAGAGCACTTCCTTTGTCAACGTCTCGCCGCACTCCAATACTCTTCTCAGATTGTTGCGCAAAATGAAGGAAAAATAACTTTAGCTACATGCTTCAGTAAACATGTGCGTATTGAGACTTACCTGTTCTAAAACTACGTTAAATGACGCTAATTAGCGTTTGAGCGCTGCAAAGAATTATAAAACTGTGGCTCTCTTACCTTTTTTGCGAACCAATTTTGAATTTGTTATTGTATTTCCGAATTTTTTTATTTCTCAATTATTTATTTTTTTGTCGGTGCAATACTTTGCTCGCAGTTATGAATAAGCAATTCCGCAGTATCTGCAGATATTCACAAATAAGAGCTGCGTACACAACTGGTCTAAAAACCAGTTGTTTGCTGTTTCCTCCTATTACACTTAATATTTTTTATTTTCAAAAAAACTTTACATATGAATAACTGCCTTTCTAAATAAATACGGTCATAACAAAAGTTTATGGAGCAAAAGTCACGTGCAACGAAGAACAGCGTAATCGATTAAATGGCTCAGAACATATTCAGTAAGCGTCACATGGTTTTCTATTTTTGCATAAATATACTCAAGTAGTGTTAAATTTGTGTGCAGGATTGTGTGATTCAATACACGTGCATGCCGGCATTTGTGAGTATATTTTTGAAATCGAAAATCTTTTTTCGTTGTTTTCTAGACAAGGCGCGTCACATATTTCGTATTAATTATCTGTGACTGTATCTAAATGGAAAAATATGATGATACCGCCTTTGAGGGGACACTCTGCAACCCTACGCATATGCGAACGAGAACTTCTTGGTTTAGTTTTATTATTTTTGATTTTTGTTTTCTTTTAGTTTTGGTAGCAATACTGTTGTACCCACCAGACGCAAGCAAGTTTTGATGGAATACGTTCGATAGAAATATTTCATAAATCCCTTGGCTTCTTTCAGACAGTGGTCGCGATTGTATTCTTCATTTTCCCAGAATTTATGGTTATGCTTCTTTAAGACAGTTTTAATTAGCCTTTTTATGGTTTGCAGTGTGAAAAGATTTTGAAGTCGTACTTGCATTGGCGTGGGTTGAAAATCGAATCGCTTTTTGGAAAACATAAATGATTTGTGTATACATATGCAGTTGTACTAAGTTATGTAACATTGTTATCACGGTTTTTTAAGTATGCTAATGAAAGGCCGCGGAGTTTATTGCCGAAAGTATAATGCGAATGTTTGGAAGGATAAATCTATCCGGCGTTTGTTAAACAAACATTCAGAGTAGCAGCAGCAGAACGAAAAGAGTTCTGCTTTAAATGCGCAAGTCGTAAAGTAATCGTTCTTAAAGTAAAATTGGAATATTTGGTAGATATTTTTTAAAGGGATTCTTAAAAAAAGAAAAATACTTTTAAGCAATTTTTTACTTACTATTTGTTTCAACTAAAAATAAATTATAATTTGTACGTAATGGTAGAAAATCTAACTACCTTCCATATCAAAAAAGGTTTTAGACAAGGCGACGCGCTGTCATGTGATAGTGAGCTCTATTGGCTGTACGGCGGCATGCGCCTGGTTATGCGTCTTCTGATAAAACGCTTAAGATGGCCAGGCCAAGTAGAGCGTATAGACACCAATGCTCCAATCCGAAAAGTCTTTGAATCCGAGCCATTGGGACAACGCAGCAGAGGACGGCCTAGGCTGAGATGGCGCACACAAGTGAAGAAGGAGCTTAATCAACTTCGAGTGCTGAATTGGAGGCAGCTCGTGAGAGATCGTGCTAGCTGGAGTGGCATTTTGGTTGAGTTCCAGGTCCACCCCGAACTGTAGCGCCAGTAAAAGAAGAAGAAGAAGAAGAAAATTTATAAAAGCATATTTTCACATAAAATGTTTACGTGTTGCTTAAACACAAGAATGAACAGTGTGTTCTATTACGTTCTATTAAATTCCATGTCAAGCATACATTTTGTTCAGGGCCTTCATATCAATGTTATGACTACTCTCAATCATATAAAAAGAAAAAAAACCTGTTCAAATAAGTAACTAGGAATAAGAAGACGAAAAGATTTATATAAATGACGTGAAATTCGCAATTACAGAAGTATAAATTAAGCCGACAGCAACACATCATTAGACTTTACAGTTTTCAGTTTCTAAACTTGATGTAAACTATTTTAAGAGAGTCTTAAAGGACATAAAGAGTCTGTTACCTTTTTTCTTATTATCATAAAATTAAAAACTATACAATATTTGGCTAATATCGTCATTGTTACAAAGAAAATCTATTATTATGTGCTGTCAAAGTAATTGTTGGGAGTACGAAAAACTGTTATTAAACACTAATTTTTTGTGAAAACATAAGCGTCATATGGCATTTTTCTTTTCTCCTATGGAAAAAGAGAGCGTAGCAAGTTATCTTAAAAGTTTAAAGTTCAGTAATCGCTCATAATCATTTACTTCAGAACGATTTTGTTGTAGCAGTGCATCGCAAATTAGACTTTAACCGAATTTTTTCGAACATCCAATAAGTGGGAACATGTGCGTGTATAGCTCAAAGTTTACATAAAACCTTCCGTCCATTTATTAAAAGCAGGTAAATCAGAAGTGCTTGTTTGTAAAAGAACATTCAATGATATCGCAAACTTACATTATATTCAACAGTACGATGACAGCACGTCGCCGTCGGCGTCGGCTGCAGAGGCTGCATTGTTTTGTATTTTCGTTTTGTATATTAGTGTGTTACAGCACTGATTATTGTAGCTTTCAGTTTTTCTCTTTAGCCACTTAATATTTGCACAATCAAATTCTAGCATAAAATTGGGAAAAGATACAAAAGTTTTCTCTTACTTATATTTATCTCTACAAAAATGCTCTCGTTTAGTATTAAAAAACCCTTTGAACTGATATATATATATATGCAAAGTACATCTTTTTGAACTACCATTTAAAAAAATATAAATATTGCTTAATTCAATCTACGCTATTAACGCAAGCAAATATTGAAAAATTTGTGTGATGAACAGCATAATAACACCTCTAAACATGGCAACATAATATACGAGTATTTTCACTTAGAGTGTAAAACAAAAGCCCGAATAATTTATTAAAATTTCTGACATACATCACCTACAACAAATATGTTACAAACAAGTGTCATGGCACCGCTCTCAATCTTCTTCACCAATTGTTTGTCAGAAAATGTCCATAAATACTTCAGAGGAAGATACTCAGAGATTCGTATAAAAACGAATTCAGACAATCGTTCGGAATCAAAACAAAAATGTGTCACATGAACAAATTGCCACTGGCATGCTTTTCTACCGAACGAACATTCAACCAACCGAACAGAATGCGAACCTATCAACTGTGACATTTGTTTGTTGCTTCCACATACATACATACAAGGCCTACAACATATGTACATTCGGTATACAAACATATATTTCGCGCGACAACGAAATGTGTAAATGAATTGCCGCCGATGGCGAATACTTAACGTCTGCTTCCAGTGGGTTGTATGTTTGTATGTATAGCACATCGTGAAAACTCTTTTTCACTATGCGACACAATCGCCTCTCATAAAATCAAAAATTGGCGCTTGAGTTGTCGCACAGATAGCATGAGTAGAACTTCTTCATGGTAACCAGCACCTTAGAGATTCATGTGTACTTGGAATTTTTGCCTAGGAAAATAATTAATTCAATTTCAAGAGTTCTCTGGGGTGGGCGACAGTCGTTCTGGAATTAAGAGGCGAATACGTTTCATGTGTGATCAGTGTCAACTTCATGTTGACATCAAAACTTGTTCTAGTATGATGTGCGCGCGTGAATCTTCTTCAGCTCCTGGTGGCATGACAGAAGATGACTAAATTCGTTTTGTCGTCTGACATTAATAACACAGAATGACATATGTACGTATTAATGTGACAATATATTTGATTTTTGTTTAGCTGTTAGACCGTTAATTATTTTTGCATGTCGAATTGAGATGTGCGAAATATTGGTGATCACTATTTGGAAGTATTATATAAATAATTACTGCATGAATTATGATTATTTTCGTTTATCGTGATTAATTGCATCGCCTTTGATGTTTTTGTTGCTAAAAAAATACGAAGCAAAATATGAGTTCAATTTATTAAGCGACTCAGTGTCTAGCCAGCTTGTCACTGGAATGTACCCACTGATCGACGCAGAACATCTTATCCGCGCACTTATAAGCTTGTTATCGTTACTCTTCAATGATGTTGATGCGATTGCTGCTGAGTACTGATAACCTACATGCATAAACGTTGACCGCTCTTTCCTATTAATTGTGTTTCTTCCCATAATTGTTTGACAATTCAAATTATACGGTCTGACGATGTGTAGTTAGTAGTTGATCTTTGGGTGACCTCATGTTATTACACAAGTAGTCTTTTGGTTTCAAACAAAGAAGCAGAGAATCATATTTTCTTCCTTTTTGAAAAAAAGAATTGTTACTTTCGATTCGAGACTATTGACTGTGTGTGCATATGTAGCTACTCTTTTTGCTAACAAGTGTATGAGCGTTTTATAACGAATGGAAGTCTATTGCAAATGAAATTATCGATTTTGTTGATTTAAAGTATCTATAATTAATTTGTACGCGACGCTGAATTATGTACCGTGCGATGTGCTGTGACGGATTACATATGCACGTACATTAAAATCACATGTGCATTTACTTAAATGATGTATTATGTGGGTCACCGTGACAGTGGGTAAATGCACCGAATGTTCTAAGTTCTATTCTCAAACCGCATTTTGCACGGTACCACCTCTTTCAAGTTTCTGACGACATTCAAAGAGACTGATTGCCTATGAAAAGTTTCTTTCTGTTCGGCCTCATCAAAAAAACCGTAGGTCCCTTCTTCTGTGGGTTTAATTATTATTATGTAGGCCAAACACTATATCATATGTTTAAAGAGTGTAACGCTTTTTTGTATCATTATACATTGTTGTTTCTGCTAAATTATTCACTAAAGCTAAAATTTTAATATTTAAAAAACTCAAGGACTTCTAGATGGTCTAATTTTTAAATAAAATGTTTACAACACCTGATATAATACAGCTGATGTAAAATATAGGTTTACAATAGAGTCTTGGTTGACAACATTAAACATTCTATTTCTGTTGTCTTTAATGTTGTCAAACAAACTGACACACTTTACTTTATTTAGCCAAAAAATTCAAGCTACCTACTCAACTCATTTCCCTATTTTGACGACTTGGGGGAAAACATTGAAAAAAGTATATATGTAAGTATATGTATAAGTCAAGATTTTGAGCAGTCGGAGTGTAAGAATTTACATGTGAATTATTTACGTATTTTAACACAGATTATTTATTATGATTAAAGACCGAATAAACGGTTTCCTTCGGCCTTGCTATTCTTGCCATAATAATGCACAGACGCTTGTGTGTGCTTTGTTCATTTAAATTTGGCTCTATATTTTCTTTGATTAACCCAACACATCTCTTACTTATAATAATATGTCGCTACACTCAATATTGTTGAAGATAGTTAACGTGTTCCTTCTTCCTTTTGCCAATTTCAATTGTTCATTTTTACACTTACACAACATAAGTATGTAACTAACTTACACAACATATGTAAGTATAAATATGTATGGCCAATTTAAATTGTTATTGTGTTATGCACTTCAGTTTTCTAATGAATAGAATGTATTGACTTTGAGACTTATGTCTGTGGTGCGCTTTTTATGGCTAAGATAAAGAAAATGTTGATAGCAATTCGACTACATATTTTATATAATAATGTGCAAGCTTGCACGTTCTGCAAATTGGACTTTGGTACAATAGGCACTTGTCTTTAAAAAAAGAATGCGGTCATTCGAAATTAGTTTTGTTGCTCATTAAAAACATGTACGCCGCTCGTAAGCAAGTAAAACATTTTTTTTCTTTGAATTGTTTTGTGTAATGAAATCGAATCAGTAGATTGAGTCTTTCTTGTAGAATGCCTTACTTAGATTTTGAACCTTTTAAAGACATAAAAAAACAAAAAAAAAACATATATTTATTTCTGTCACTCACGTGACACGTTATTCGCTGCCAAAATGATGGTGTAAATTTCTGAGAGGTAAGAAGCTGACAGATGGCAGCAAACAAATTAATAATACAAATCTAGGCACTCGCCATCAATGGTTGGCCACCTTGAAAAGCAAACATCATTACACAAATACCCATTCAAGCATTGACGTCGATTCAAAGTCACTTATTGGCCGTTTACCGACATAAAATTCATTAAAATTTTCACCGAATTACGCAAAATTCAACAACAGATATCTTAGCGTCGACAGCAACGGCGACAACGGTGGTGATGGCGTGCTGACAAGAATTCATCAAATCCATTAGAGGTCCGTATCAGGGAATCATGGAAAACGAAATTAAATAAACCTCATCTGGACTTGCCTGCAGCTTAATGGAATGATCAAATACACAAACTAAGTAAATCCCCGCGAAGCAGAAGGTAAGAGTACCTGCCATTTGATATGAAAGCCAGTAGCCGACCTATTATTTGTTTTAAATTTGTTAGCCCACAAACCGACACGAATGCCTGCACACATCCACGCATATATTCAGCGTTAAGAGAGAGCACTGGAGGTCTTCGATGGACAACAATAGCATGAAAGGGTTTATACTAACACGAAATGGAGGGAGAACCAAGATTACCTATAGTACGTAAAGCGGTCATCATCACACGTCGAAATAAAGATGCACATTAGTGAACTACCAGAAGCCATTCGTTTCCCTTCATTTCTTCGTTTTTATTTATCTCCTTATTCGTGTACATTTCTTTTACCATTCCGAATGAAAATCAACACCAACAACAACTACGTATACGTTTCAGATAGATTCGATGATCGAAGGTTCCAAGAGCACGAGTATTTGTGTGATCAGTTCAGAAGCTGAAGTCTGCCGCTCAATACTAACTAAAATCTCGACAACGCGACCTCGACTTTTATCTGGGTGGTGTTGGAATCGCGGCACAGGCACAGCATCCGTGGATACCGCGGATTTGTTTGCACACCTTATTAAGATTTTATGATACATGATAGGCATACAGTGTGCACCGTAAACCGATGCCTTCAACGGTAGTGAGTCGGTACCCGAAATATAAATAATGTTGGTATTATTTTACTGCCAGACAGACAAACAACAGAGTTCGCGTCGTCGTTGAAGGGATAATGGATCAACAGCACGGTGGTCGGTTCATCTGTTTGCGACGATGTTGTGGAGTGTAACAAACAAAAGAGGCCGAAAGGCAGACAGAAAAATGTCCTAGATTAGCTTAGAGTACTCGTGAAGAGTCAGTAAGTTAGATTTAAGATCAATGGATTATATTATTAAGCTAGTTTTAAGTATTTTTGTCTAGCATATAAGAAATAATGAATGGAAAATAAAAATGCATTAAAATTCAAATTCAAATGTTGTGGAGTGTGTTTTGACTCGAAAACTCCTAATCGATATGAGGACGTTGAGCATGAGTGCATGCACGCATACCTGGTGAGGTCTGCGCAAAAAAAAAATCATTTCCTATCCCCTTGCATTTAGTTAATTTGTTTGACAGAGCGATTTTGGGGAATTGACAAAACAAATCAATGATTTGTAAGCTGTTAATGGCATTGAGGAAGCGAGGGATTAGTTGGCAATGTTTGAAAGAACAGGAATTCGAGTGTTTGCGAATCTGTGCAAACATACTTCAAAGGTGGGTTTTCTGTTTAATAAATGTCGAACTACTGACACACAGTAGTTGATGCCGAATATGGTCCAAAGGGATTCAACTCATGTATGACTTTATAGAGGGGTAAAACTATGTACATCTTTTAATTCTTATTAGATGGTGCAGTGGAAATTTTAATTAAAGTGTAAAAGTCAAAATTGAGGGATTTCATTTTTTGTAATGTTATTATCATTATACAGAAAAAATTATGAGCAGTGAACGACTTTCCTTGTTTATCGCTTACAAAAAGTATGTTTCGTCGAATTGAAAATGTTCATTTTTGAACGTTCTAAAACTTTGGTAACCTCGATTCTAAAAGTTTCCCTAGATCTGTCTCTTAAAATATAATTAGATTTGTTAAGAAACGAAGTTTGTGTCCTCAAGAAGAACAATGCAATGGAAGTATGTATAAGAAGAAAATATAAAAATTAAAACAGTGATCATTAAGTAAAAAATCCTGTAGGTTTAATATCTAAAAAAAAGCTCGTGCATACTTATGTACAAATATTAGTATAACTGTAGGTACATAACTTACTCCAAAATGACGTCATTAACGTCAGGAAGACCTACATACATTCAGACAGACATTTCAATTGAATTTAAAAAATATTAAAGTGCACAAGAACTCGCGGTATCTATACTTTAAATATAATTATGTTTTGTAGAATATTACCAACCCAAAATCGGCATTTAGTAAGAGGGCTAAAACCAAAGATAACATTAAGTAATCACATCATCACATCACATCTTTCTATTTTGCTTAAGTTTACAACTTTGTTAAATTATATTTACTTTCACCAGCAGGGGAAATGGACGTTTAGGACTCTTTTGGGAAGGAGCACTGTTAGGGGATATGTCTTAATAGAATATTTTCTTTAGCTTCTTATCTAAAAATCTAACCGTTAAAACTGATAGCTCAAAGCCATAAGTATTGAAGAACCCCTAAGAAATAGACTGTTTAGAAATAATCATGGATACATTCGAAATTTTAAAATCTAGTCTGTAAATATACACAGAAAACATTTTTTGAATAAATTGAATCCAAATTTACGTACATAGATTATCTCAAATATGCATACATCTGTATGCACAAATGTATTGCATAAGTTTGCAACCTAGTTCTTGTAAATACACAATTTTCGCTTTAATTTACCGAATCAAAAATCTTAACAAAAACATTAATATTTATTACATTCCTATTAAAATAGGAAAGCGCCAAAATGAAGGGAAAAAATACTAAGCAAAACTATGGCAAGAAAATCAAGCACATCGAGTCCATTGAATAAGTTTCAACCATCCGCCAAAGTGTTCGTGTTTGTGTGCCAAGGATGGATACAGAGAAATTTAAATTGTTTGCATTACAAATTGATTTAATTAACGCGCTACCGAGGAGCCGCTCGGCTACGTAAAGAAATTCTCATCTGCGCAAAAGTGGGCGATTTATTATTTTGCGCCCAGTTATAATACTACACACCTAATTGCAATTTGCTGCATTAAATGCGCGATCGTGCTCTGTGCGCTACCAAGGAAGTGGTTCAATACTCTCTGTGTATATACATATGTATGTATACTTGTTTAAAGCAACATTTCCGACTGTGCACACTTACATATGATTCTTCAAAATTGTTTCTAAAAAAATACTGTTTGTCAACGAAATAAATGACTTCAATAAATCAAACGGACGACACTTGTGAGCTGCAGTCAACATTACAAGATTTAACGAAAATCCCCCACTGTCGGGGGTCACTAATGAGCATTATTGCGGAGTTACTGTGGTGACATTACCACAATGTCTTGGGAAACATGTTTGTTGACAGTTCAACACATGCCGCTTATTAGGGTTGCTCAGGATACTCGTACGTCTACTCAATTGTGCACCAAAACTGTATTTGACATTGCACCTTTTCTTCTCCCTATGGAATAATGCAAAGGGTAAACTAGGATCAAGCCTTGAATAGAATCTTATGTATTTCGAGAATTTTTATGGTATCCGGTGGAATGTTACATCGCGTGCCGACTTCGTTTTTACACAATAGATTTATGTTGCACTAGAGGGTGAATGCCACAGATTTTGGTTGTCTCAATCACCCTCTAGAAATCAATCGTATAAGATTAATGGTGTTACACATAGGATCATGACATTTGGCGCACGCCGGGGTGAACCAAGTTAAAAATGATCAGACGAAGGAAACATCAATGAGCATTTGGTTTGCTGAAAATTAGTGAAGGAAAGTATACATTTGTGCATAACTTTATTTTTATAAGATTATTGTATTTATTTATATTTTGAGTTTAAAATTGAGATATTTGAAACAAGTGATTTGCCAAAGACCTGGATTAATATTTAGAAATGTTGATAATTCGTATCTTTATCCGTCTTTTGGGCTCGTGCTTATTCAAATTACGCAATGGCACGTTTTTCATAATCACTTCAATTTAGTTCTGTTTTGCACATAAGTATGCTAGTCCAAATGTACATTGTACATATTAAACTTAGCAGTGTCGGTAAAAGGATTGTCCGCCTTTAAAATAATTAAATGTAGACTATCCGTTGACTTGAAATGTAATTTTTGGGGTTTCTATTGTTTAATTTTTAAAACAAAATGCTTTTAAAAAGATAGAAACATATTGTACATTTGCATGTACCTACATATCTGCATTCTTATATTGAACAGACAATTAAAAACCAACTATGTTCCACATGACCTAATAAATAACTGCTATTTGCAGTTTATCCACAAATTATTGCAAACTGGATGCGCTTTCTTTTTAACAATAGTATTTAATAACATACATACATATGTATGACCATTATATTAATACTTCACTTAAAGTTCTGCACATTTTCAAAATTTCTTAATTGTTGATAATAAAACATGTATTTTTATTTAGCCAATTAGCTACGTGGCGCCCTTCGTCCCATCTTCTTGAGTTGTTGATAAAACTCTATCTTGAAAAAGCTTTTTAAATTTACCGTCTGTAGTTTCTTTTTACTAGTAGGGAAAGAGTAATACGCACAACACCAATAATTTTTATGTTTTTATAACTTGTTCGGTTTGTAAAAAACTGTTTTTGAAAAAATCTGCAGGGTTACATTTGGTTTGATGATCATATTTATCACCAATTTTAAAATTTTGTATAATTATATATATAATTTAACAAATCATTTAACCAGGAGAGTAAGCTGTAAAGTTCGGAACCTTTCTTGACAGTATTCATTTGTCAACCAGCTATAAGGGTAGGTATTTTTCGACTATACATATGTTAAATTAACAGGAACTTAAAATAGAATCTTTGCGTGTTTCCGTAATTAACACATTTGGTTATTAATGTTCCGTGTAATAAATGAAAATACATCCACTTAAATCGAACGCACGCAGTTCCCAGCTGATGTTGAATAAGTTTGATGTAACAATGCATACAGAGATGTTGTGAGATAACTATTTTAGTTGGCATGCACTTTTATTTTTTGTTTAAATCACAATTTTATTGAAATTTTTTCATATATCATTTCTATTCACATATCAAAATGTGTATGTGTATATGTACATAAGCATTCGTTTATTTTTAGTTTTCTGGGATCAGCAAGCACAAATTGAATTTAAATTTGGCATGAAATAGAAAGTTTAATTAATAAATGAAATTCCCGTCACACAGATGCGTGCAGTGCGCGAAGAAGAACATCTAGTAAGCATACAGACCATTGCATTTCAAATTAAAGAAAAAAGTGAAAAAGGAAACATAGAGAAAAACGTTTTTCTGAAAATAACACGACACACTGTCAGATAGATTGATTGAGATAGAAAGTTAGTTGAGAAGTGTGCACACATGTTCTTACTTGCAAATTTATAGTTTAAGTATGTGTGATTCGGGATAAGTATATTCTTGCAGTCTCTCTATGCATTCACAGGGTTTTATTTAAATGTGCGCTAGACATTTTGTTGTAGTCCAGACACCAAGTGTCGATTTTTAATACTACATAAAATGCAACCAACAGGCATAACAGATACCAGAAACAAAATCCTCAAAGAAAAAAAAAGAAGACAAAAACAACAAACCTAATAATGAAAAAGAATGGAACTGAGGATTTGTGTACCTAGTGACTCTTCATCTGTACTTGAAGCCAATGTAAGTAAAGAAAGAGTGCCTCAACGGGTTGCCGCCATTGTTTGTAATTACTTTATGCTTCGGGCGTAATGTTAACTGAAGTACTACCGGCACCTGTTGCCCTCATGATCAGTCCCATTCATATGTGTAAATCAGATATTTAAGAGCATGTGTGAGAAGGCTTAAAGGCGACGACAAAGACAGAGAAACTTGGCATCTCGGCGACGAGATGAAGGAGCATTTTAATTAAAAACAAGCACTGTCCATTGACTGATCGTCGACGAGATCGGATACGTGTCGCCGTCGCCGACGTTGTCGTCTCGAACAAAAAAGTGATGATGGCTTTTTGTGTGCAGTGCCATTAAGCAGGAGCCACTTCATATGCGTAAAAACAAAATATTGGCGACCAGAAGCTTGAGAACTTAATAGGTTTTTTTTTCTTTTTAAAGATGCACATATTCATTCGTAGATACATATGTAAAAATTAGGGAGAATTATGGATACAGTTTAAGACTTTTAAGATGCGGAAAGGTTGTTTTGAAAATTCCACGAACAGTACTCGTCGTTTTTTAAAGTAAACTCACTGTCGACTTAAAGTCGGTCATTAAATTTAAAGTTATCTTTTAGGACAGCACATATTCCTTGCAAAAAGTTCTAGCAATTTTTGCTGCTCAGGCATTGAGTAGAATTTGCTTACTCCGCCTGTTGTTAATGATTAGACTTCTACTTCTAATACGACTGCAATTGATTGCTCCTGGGAAGAAGAGTCATCGAGTTACAAAAGTTAAAAATGAATTTTTAGCTCAAAGAAGAAGAGAAGAAGAAATACACGAATGCCACTCAGTAGTATAGATGTAACAGCTTTAAAATAAAATAATATAATTGACCTTTTTTTATCAAATTATCGAGCGGAATGGCGGTATAAGTTAATCAGCGAGCAAGATTTGTGATGAATATAAACGTTAATACTGTATCCACCGGAGCTGATATACGTTTCTTATTTTTAACACGTGGGTGAATTTGTAGAACAGTTTAAATATTTACCCAAATCCTAAAAACGAACAAGATACAGGTGGTCTGTTCATATACCCGTTTCAAGCAACATAAAACAATGAAAAACTATGAAAATCTGGCGTAAGGAAAAACTTAGAAACAAAAGTGGATAATTTTGTCTTATAATTGGCTGACTTTCAACAGTTTAACCAGCTGCATACATTTTTCTGTCTCAGTGCTGTTGACTTTCAAATGATCTGATAATGCGTAGCTACAATAAACACAAATATTCAAAAAGATGTTACGGTACTACGTATAATCTGCAACATTATGTGAGGTTGCGCATAGGCACTGTCAGATAAAAAAAAATATTTTTACATTTTGTTTAAAGAATATTTGGTAGATAGCTTACAACGTAAGCGACATACACAAATAGCTTGGAATAACATGGATTAACGCATCCTATTATTCAACTGTAATCCTGCCATTTCGTTTCAGAAGTCCATTTTTGTTTGTAAAATTATTTATACCGCACCACCGCCGACTAAGTTCTTAACAGAACAGTATATACATAAATTAAAATATGAGAATTTCTTAAGGGAATTTCGGAAATCACCTAGTGCCGCTTTGATCAAAGATTATCACTCACTGAGAAAATTGTCTACGATGTCTTGTCGCGAATAAAAACATTTCTTTAAAGAGAAAACAACGTTTCATTACAAATGTAAAGAAATGCGAATTAGATGGAACCATTTAATGTGTTGATGTGTTGAACATGACAATTAGTTTTCGACAGATAGTACACATTTCATGTATAAATTAGGCTAGCAACTGTTAGTTTTATATAAACATGTTAAAGCTTGTATTTTGACAAGAGAATAAGAAAATTAGTTCGGCTTAAATACCATTATTTTTCCTTCACAAAAACGTTAAGTTATTTGGGTGGAAGTAACTTGTACACTATGAGATAATATAACTTATTACCCGCGACAGATTTTAAAAGACTTATTTTAGAAGAAGCATTTGTGATAAGATGATCTCGAAATTAATGTGTGACGGTGAACTGTAGTATGCTGAGCTATTGCACAATTTGATTAATACAATATAATATCTGGCAGGGAAGTTCAGTTAAACTAATTTAAATTAATAAACAAAATTGTCGATTTGCGATAAGTACGCTTAAGACTTCAATTTCATTCTAACGTTTGTCGATCTTAGGTTCGTAAACATTGCTACTTAGTGCAAATAATACCGGAACTTTGAGATATTCGTGTTATAGAAAGTTTAATAAAAATATGATCAATGCAATAAGCCATCTGGTGGCACTAAGAAATAAGATGTAAGTAGCACAAGCGGTTTTGTTTAAACCTAACTCAATGGGATATTCATATCTTATTCTATTTAATGAAATTGGATTAGATCGGATTGATTCAGAATATGATGTTTCTATTAAGGTCTAAATTTGAAATCATCATTTAATGCATAGTGGTCACCGTGGCTTAGTGGGTAAGTGCGTCGACCCACACGTCGTAGGTCTAGTTTCGATTCTCGGACGGAACACCTCGAATTATTCACGGCACCACCTCTTTCGAGTTGCTGACAACACTCAAAGAGTAATAATTGTCTGTGAAGAGCTTCTCAAAGCTCGCCGTAGGTCCTTCTTCTCGTAAAAGAACAGTAGCACGCACAACACGAGTAGTTGTTGTAAAAGCCAGGGCTTATTATTATTATTTAGTGCATAAAACACATATTTCTGCATATATGCATTTGTTTCTTCTAAATAAAAGTTTGATAAATATGATTCCTCTAAGATCTGATCAAGATCAATTCTTTTCAGATGACTAATCTATAAAATCTAATCAAACAGGGTGACTATCAGTTGCAAAACACGTAAAAATTATAAAAATAAAAGCACATGCGCCTTGATTTAAAAATAACAAGAACTAATCAAATTATCGTCTCAGAAACTGTTAATAGTTACTTTGTTCAACCTGTCTTAGTTAGCGTCGGCTATAATTGAATGAATTAGCAGATTGGAACGTGTGTATTATAAACACATGTCTGCGGTTCTATAGTAAACTAATTCGTTGTTTCTCAAAAATACATACGAATGCAGACACATGTTTATGTATGTTTCTGAAATGACTCAAGATAAACATACATAGTTGCCGTCAGAGTCGAAGATTTTTCAATGATTAGCGAAATTTTATTGCAATCGTAATTGATGAAAAAATTTAATTAACAGTAAATCAACAGATTCTATTTATAAGATATCTACGAACCTGGATCCATGGCAGATTTTGCGGGTGAAGGAATAGGCACAGCGTCCAATTCTATTATCCAAAGCACTTCTCAATGTTATCACAATGATTCTTTTTTATTTGATTACTATCAGATCGTGTCTGAGTATTCGACAATTTTTTTAGTAGCTTGCGTTTTTGTATTGTATCTCCGACTTTAACCAAATACACACAGTTATTAGCCAAAATTAAATTAACACTTTCTATAAGAGATCGCGCGCTCACTTCACACCTAATTTGATTTCTCTTCGAGTGTGCAAATGGTATTGTTTGATATTGTTCCGGTTTTTTCATCTAATGTATCTGTACCCTGACCGAGTGACACATGAAGTTTACCTTTTTCACAATATTTTTACTAAACCGCGGGAAAATGTACGTAAATGTTCACTGACGTGCAGTTCGGCAGTTCATTGATTCTCAATCAATCCGTAACCGATCACAAGTGATGTGCAACTAACCAATGTATAGATCCGAAGTCTCCCGAGACTGCTGTACACACGCAGTAATCCTACTTGCAGCACTCGGTTTGTGAGTGATACGTACAGTAGCTAATCGAATACTGAATAATAGCGTACTAATGTCAAATCAAATAAATCACCGCAGCAACAAGAGACGAAGATCACCACCAACGATCGAGTAGATATCCAAATACTAAAGCGGTAGCCAACAAAGATGCTAATCCCGGCATAAGAAGCAAAAAATGTGTGTATAAGATATGGCCCGCCCCTCTTCTGCTTACAGCATTTGTAAATGTTGGAGGCACTCATACACATTTCGAGCTATCACGAGCCCAACGACATGGTGATGAAGAAAATGAAGAATATCTGTCTGTGGCCATGGCGAGGTACACCATTCTCCGACAACTGCTCTGTGATCTTCGCGAGTCGTTAGGCAGGGTGATGTGTCTTCTGTTTTGAACTTGTAGTGGTGAGTCTTTTAATTCATTTTTTCCTCCGTATGTATTGAAGGTTAGGTTGTGTGCAAGCAACCGGGCGGAGCTAATATCTGTATGGTTGAATGGCCAATCTGAAGCCAGAAACCGTAGCAACTGTAGGCGGAGATATTTCAATGCTACGTATAATGAGCATGATCAATAATGAAAAAAGAATTGTAATGAAAACCGCTTATAAGAGTTGCAGTATCCTACCTTTTCGGTAATTGAATGAGGTGGGATAGTTATTTGTTCGTATACCATTGCGATTCTGATTAATTTTTCTCGTGAATCGAACATACATTATTAATGACCATTATTAATGAATATTTTTATAATAAGGAACTGTTATTCTTACTCGTATTTTATTTCTTGGGAAAGAGATTGTTGTTTTTGTGCATTTTATAAATATCTGAATATTTATTTAAATGTAAATAACTGAAGTGAATAATATTTATAATTTTAGTTTTTGAAGAAAACACTACTATTGGCGTTTATATGCTATTTAAATATACATTGTACATACATATGTATATCAAGACAAAAACTAAACAAAACACGCTCAGTTTGTGCAATGGAATGACAGTCTGACAGTCAGACTGAAGAATAATATTTTTTTTTTAGTTCTTTTTTTAATTATTCAACATATTGAGGGTGATTTTAATGATTTTTTCAATCTTCGAAATGTTCGATACCATTTCTCAGGCAAACATCTTGTCTGTAAATACCTTACCAATAAGTTCCTTTCCATGGTTGATTAATTCCAGTCCGCTCCTCTTACTGCCGATAGTACTAGGGAGTTAACTGCAATTATGAAGTTATGTTTTATTCACTGTAAAAATTGCCTCATAACTTCGCGTCTATGTCGAATATCGATATTATCAAAAATTGTTTTATGTGTCTTGTTTTTTATTTTTAAATTAAGTTGATACATACATACATACATAATTATGTATATTGTGTAAATAGTAAGAAAAACAAATATCAAATCTATACCCGCCCCTTTTGTGGGTTTGAACTATAGTGTTAGGAAAACATTGTGTGCTTGATAGCTTATTAAAAATGAAACCCATTTGATTCTTGGTATAACTCTGTTAAAACTGGTCTCCGTGGCGTAGTGGGTAAGTGCTTCGACCCCGCCGGAGGTATAGATTAAATTCCCGGATGGAATATCTCGCATTTCTTTCACAGCCCCACCTCTTCAGAGTTTCTGACAACACTCAAAGAGTATTAATTGCCTATGAAAAGCTTCTCAAATATCGCCGTTCGGAGTCGGCAAAAAACTGTAGGTCCCTTATACTCGTGAGAGAACAGTAGCAGGCAGGTCCCTGTACTCTGTAGGGCCACTCAATTATTATTATTATAAATTTGTTAAAAATACGTGAATGACTGCAAATAGATGAATTGACTAGAGACTGCATTACTTATTAAATAAATGTAGTAGTTAAAAGTTCGGACACATAATTTTAAAACTGCCTTTGTATTACAGGGAACTTTAATTATTTCTATTCACAATTTGCTGGACAGTTTTTTTGGATGATCATTAAAGTGTGTGTTTAAGGATGTGTTTGTCAGTTGTATTTACTTTTTTCAAAAATAAAGTCTTGGTTATCCCAATACCAAATAAATTTCCACTGATTTAAAATTTTACGGGCATCAAATTTTAATTAAATGTTCAATCCTTTACACTTGGGATTCTTAAATAAGGTTCTTAAATTAATATACACTGCTTTCTGTTATAACTTTTTATTTAAAGAATTTCAGTATTTATACAGTAATAAACTTAGTTCTGGACCTGAAGAAACAAACTTGGAAATGCTCGGGCCAGAACAAATTTAAACATTGAAAACCATAAAGATTGGGGATTTCAACAGCCTATTGTATATTAAACCTAGACGACAAGTGGTCCACTGCATACACAGCAGCTACAGATTTTGTATATTTTTCTTAAATGTTCGATTTTTTGTCAATCCGAAATATCTATAGTATTTAAAAATTGTATAATGTTATCTTGTAATTTAAGGTCTTAATAAAAATTGTAAGCATTTATATATAAGAATCAACATTTTCTTTTTTAACAGTACCCTACAAATAAGTTAAGAATTCAAAAGGTGATCCCGCTATGAGTCCAGAGATTTGTTTTTATTCCCGTTATCGAGTATGTTTTCTGGGTCCAAAAATCAAGTTATCATAATGTGCTCTGAATTAGGCTCATAGTCCACTGACGATAGCAACTGCACTCTATATTGCAACCTTTTACATACAATATGAAGAAGAATGGATAAAATGATTGCCACTTTTATCCCGCATTTGAGATGCGTTGAGATGTAATTTAATTTATGTTTACATTTAGGGTTAGGATTATACTTTGTTTTTCATGTATAACTTCAAAAGTTAAATTAGTACGCATTTTGGAGTACTCTTCAGCAATTGGTCTCCTACAAAGTCATTGAATAATTTTATCTAATGAATAAACATCACATTCTAAGTTACATATCGATGTACAATGAAAACTAATTGCGTCTCAGCCAACACGTTTGTATTATTATTCTATTAAGTCTCTAATTTTATTGATTTTTCAAATTGTTAAACCCATTTTGAAATAATAGCCAGCAAATGGTAATGTAAACAAACGGCGGCAAAAAGCGACGGCCACCCAAAATTTGTACGTACTTTGGAAGACGCTATTTAGCCGACATGTTCAGAAAGAGAGAAACATAAAACAAAATTCAAAACCGAATTAAAAGTTCAAATGAATTGGGTAAATGTTCCCCGAAGAAGTGAAAAAAACACATACAATCCTCCCCCAACAAAATGATGTGGTCGGGACGTACATGGATTTGTCGATGGTGGTTTTGGAGGTCTTGTAGGTTTTCACCTCTATTTTGATGCACGAATGTAATTACAAGAATCTTTCAACAAAGATGTATCTTTTCGGTTGCATGTTTGATGTGTGGTTATTACATTTTCCTGCTAATTACAGTTTGTAGTATTAGTTTTTATATAAGCATCTCTTTACATAAATATACATATATTCATGTGTCTGTTAAAATATTAAAGGTAACGGTAATATTTGTCTTGTAAAGTAAAGGATTTTGAGCAAATTTAAATAAAATTAATGTACCAAATTTTTCCTTTAATTATTCTATTATATTTCAAGTGATCAAATAAGAAATTGAAATAATTTGTATTCAGATAACAACAACATGAAATAACAATTCAATTGGACGCTTTTGCAAGGAATTTCTGTTCTTAACCTCTTTGTACGTAGACCCAAGTTGGGTCTTGAAAGCTTAAAAAAAGCTGTCGCCGGTGTAGACATTGCAGTATCTATTTATTTATTTTTTTGTTTCATCTTTAGTACACAACTTTTTAAAACTACTGGCAGTACTAATATTATTATATATAAATTTAATTTTGTGATCACTACGAAACATAGTAACTCTGAAGTATATCAAATAATTAAACCAAAGACATCTCCATATAGTTGTATATTTTCTGTTATGTGTCTAACATTAAATGTTCATATGCATCAATTTTTTTAGGACCGTTGAATGACATGAAAATATTACCTTATAACATAGACAGACACAAGGTCATACCACGCCAACTTTGCCATTTTAGTTATCTAATATATACAATACTGAACATTATTCCCCATAAAATTAACATTTAAGGAAGACAATTTGAACTTTGTTGATATCCACATCAAGGCTTTAACTTATGCAAACTGATTCGATTGCATCATGGCTTCGACAATTTACACAAGTATATAATTGCATATACACATATTATTTTCTCCAGTAAACTAATAGAACTTACAAAGAAAATCTAAAAAAAGCAACAATACTTACATGTGACAAATTACATTGCCGTCACCCGTGGCTGAATAAAACAAATAGCTAACCGCATTGTTAGCGCACATAGAGCATAGTGAGGTTATCATAAATAAATGTAAACGAAACAATTAACAAAAATTTGACAACATCATCTAATAAAGCCGATGTCAAACCCCGAATTTATGAGCATCCGCAACGAGCACAGCCCTACGCACCAAAATATTTATGAACCGTGACGCTCACAGCTTCGCTTTAGTTCGCTCGAGGGTAGAGGAAACATTTCCTCTTCAGTCTGTTCCTTACGAATATACAAATCAAAGGCACACCGAAATATTGATCCAGTTTGTTGATGCTTGTCTCCTCAACCATACATCGTCAAACATGTGCTGACAATTTTTTTTTTTGTTCCGTCGATGGAAGGGAAACTAGATTTTCACACCCTTGTCCTCTTGAGGCGTTTTAATCAGGTGCGGGATCACCCAAAACCGAGTTTCAAGTGGCTTCTCCTATTAACGACACGGAAAGTGGAGACGATCTTAGACAAGATGACGCTTCTGAAACTGACCATCCGGATGCCTATATGTCTATTGCATGCAAAAGATAAATAAGACGTTTCTTACGCAATTTTATACTAGTCCCTTTCTTTTTATAGACACAACCATAGTTGGAGCACAGTCTCGGATTACTGACATAGAGCATTGAACGTATGCCACTTTTGCTTTGATATCTGAACCAGCCGATCGCCGTTTTGTTTTCTTAAGTGCGGCAATTGATCGTGTCTGTCATGTTGATGTCGCACAAGATGTCGCAACAGATCAAAGGTGTCAGCCAATTTGTTATAGCGCTGCGAAATGTGAGACACACAGTGAGTGATGTTATGCGTGTCATAATTTCAGTCCCGAACTTCAACAGTAAAACATATTTGAAAGTCACGACGATAACTATGAGAATGAAGGGTTGTTTGAAAAAAACGTAAATAATAATACTTTTCAATAGTTGGTTGTGTTGTTTGCCGTGTGGTTTCTTAGAACAAAATAATAAGAAACTCTAATTTCATAAGCAAATTTATTTGTTTATTGCAATTTGCGCAAATTTGTACTATTTCAACCTATGAACATAATACATTTTTCACTCCAACAACTAATTCGTAGAGAGCAAAAAAATTGAATCCATTTTGCAAATTTCCACAAAACGAAAATCACACAAGTCAGTCTTTTTATTTCCTTGCCACCGAAAAGTTATTTATGCTTCAATTTGCACATTCACTCACAATTTCAGAACGAAATTATTCCTTTCTAGAACGAATCAAAGTGATTGCATCCACTTGCAAAACTACGAAAGCAGAAAATTCGCAACGGCGTTTTGAATTCACCGTGAATGCAAATGAAAGCAAAATAAAAATCCCAAAGCTGGTGCTAACACAAACACTTCGGTGGTGAAAAACCAAATGTTTTACTGCTTTGCGGGCCCTTTGAACGGATAAAATTGGAAAAGACACATCCAAAGTGCTTGGGAATGGCGCAAAATCCGTTTTATGTTTGCGCGCGTCAAATGTGCCACAACTGACAATAATATATGCTTTCTGAAGTAAAAGTGAAAAACAAGAAATGATCATTCGAAATCAAAAATCACGACAACCGGCTTTCCCTCTGAAACGGGTCTGTCTCTGCAGGGCGAAAGAGCATTTAGCCTCGTTATCGCCTCTGTATTTATTAGATCTACCTCAGATAATTTGAACGCGGTTTGCTGTGTGTTCAAAAATGACATAAATTGCACACACATTGGTTCTGGCGTTTGTCTTTTAGGCGAAAATGTGTTGCTTCCCTCTATCTGAGTGTCTTACTCCTCATTTCAAATAAAATGTTCAATTAGAAACCTTATGCACGGGTCGTTTTGGTATCTTTCTCAAGTCAAATGCCATCATCTCTATCTGGCAGCAACATCATCAGAAGCAACAACAGCAGAAAAGCATCATCAGCATCGACTCTACACATTCGGAAGGCGAATCCCACTCTAAATATACGAAACCAAAAGAATGAGAGTTCGCTTCATGCTGCGCTTGAACGAATGAACGCTTCGACGGCATTCTGATTTGTTGCTACATATGCTGTCGAGTGATCGCGGTCCTGTTGGCTATGCCTAGCATCATTGCGGCTAATCTGCTAGCAGTGTATTAGGGCTCGTATATCATGTATGTACGCCTTGAATGTATAACTCTTCGTCTATAACTAATTAATAATATTATTATTTTTTTTTGTAAGTTTCTTTCTTGTTTCTCTTAAATTTTTGGTTTCTTGAACGCCGTTGCTGTTGGGAGACGCGTTGTGCTGTAGCTCATTTTGATATCTTTTCCGCATCATGATCTTCGATGATAGACGCGGTTTAAGTGCATAAAATTGCTGACTATAAATAAGATTTAATGAATCATTTTGGTTTAGTTGAGTTGAAGTATTTTTGTTGGTTTGCCCCTGCTTGTAAGGATGTTAAGAAGTGAACTCAGGCGGGGAAGCAGTTCAGGGATATCAAATACCAAACGGGAAATTAAGGTAATTTAATGTTGAATTAGCTTAGAAGAATGAGAAAATAAAATAAGAGTAAAGGTTGTCTATGGGAATGATTTTTTTTAATAACAGCTAACAGAGCATTATAAGCTTGACGATATTTCCTGGCAGTGTGTTTGGTTTTATACATTTAATTATCCTTGGACAGCAGCAAACAAATGTAAACACCTTGTCTGTTCTGTTTAGTGGCGTCGACTTGAATTGCATCAAAATCTGGATGTTACGAATTGGCACACTTGAGAAGCGACCCGAATAATTTGAGTTGCGGTTGAAATATTTGTCCGAGTAGTTATAGAAAAAATCTGTGATTTGAATAATATAATAATAATATTCATAAGGCTCATCCGTCGTATGTCCCATATGCAAGTTATAATTCTAAATACAATTTTCCCTACATAGGGGGTACATTCAACTTCTCGAGAGGAAGAAATTTCACTGACAGACGATGTCACCACTTGCCACTCGTTTTAAATAAATTAAATTTATTATCGTTTCTCTCAATGAAATGAAAACAAAGAAAAGTAAAACGAAATTAACCTCGCTTAAAATGACACACTCACCCACACGTCTAAAGTGGAGTTCTCCATTCCTTAATTAAGAATGCGACAGACCTAACAGACAATCCCCAAACCGCTGCTGGATGCATAATAATGACTATGAAGATATAAAAAGCATTTCGCTCGATTTAGAATTCATTTCCACCGCCTCTTTGATTTTCAGCAATTTGCAACGAATGTGCAACAGTTGAGAAAATATAATTTCGTCAAGGATCATAAAAAATCATAAGAAGTGAAAAAAGAGTGAATGAGCAACGCAAAACGAGAGTCAGTTCGAAGGATACCAAGATAAAGGCAGATACATATAGTTTGAACATTAACCTGAATCCACTAAGAATATAACTCCATTTTATCTTTCTTTAGAGCTGTCTTACTTTTTTTTGTACATAAATGTTCGCTTTTAATATGTATGAGAACCGAATAAGATGCCAGTTTCACGATTCAATATCTTTGGTGTTATGTTTTCGATATTTCTAGCAATTATAAAGTACAATATAGCATAAAGATGGTTTGCATACATTGCCGAATTCTTGGGAAGAAAAATCTATGAGAAGCAAGAGTACATTCGAGCCATGAAGTAAGTTTTGTGAGCCGATCACGTTTAAAAGTATGTGAAGCCTTCTAATAATAATTGAGTGGCACTACAGCCCATGGCGGAACAGTGCCTAGCTTCTACAACAACTACTCGTCTTGTGCATGCTATTGTTATTCACGAGTAGAAGGGACCTACAGTTTTTTGCCGATTCCGAACGGGGAGATTTGAGAAGCTTTCCATAGACAGTTAATACTCTTTGAGTGTTGTCAGCAACTCAAAAGAGGTGGTGCCGTGAAAAAATGCTAGGTGTCCCGTCCGGGAATCGAACCCAGACTTTCTGCGCCGCAGTCGATGCACTTACCACTGCGCCACGAAGCCTTCTACTACACTGAAAAAAGAAAACTCAATTGCGGTGACCGATGAAATATTCCTATAGCATCTTTTTGAACCACAAAATCAGTGACTCCATTTCAATGAATGATCTCAACAACAGAAATTTCGAAACGGGAATACCGCTGATGGGTACATGATCAAGCTCAATGGCTTCCCTGGGATTTATATATATTATATGTCAGTTGAGAAAAAAGAATACCTCTAAATAATTGAAGGCCTATTAAGTTTTGTCCCTGAATCAAAGGATATGACTGTTGAGATAAAAGACGAACTCTGTAATGTTGTCACAAATAATTCATCTTCAATGAGGTTTTACATATGTATGTATATACAATCTTCAAAATATTTGAACAGTTCAACGTCAGATTTTTTTTTTCAAAAATTGTTTTTACTGGTACATGCTTGAATTCACTTTTAATAATAATGCATTTCTTAAGCTTTTAGTTGAAAAATTAATTATAAAAGATAAGTTCTAGAGAGAGTGGGGATAGTTATTTTTCAAAAACAGGATACACTTATATATGTTTGTTATCGCTTCCAGTAGATTCTAGAAGATCTAGAATTTCTTCAGAAATTACTGATATACGAAGTTACTGCCATAATCACACAAGAAATGTAATTCAGTGGAGATGTACTGAACCAACTCCGTCTGAAGTCGGATCCTTTCTTTAGCAGTAAGATTTAAAAACTAACAAAGAAATGAAAATCAATTACTTCAAAGAATCTTTGGAAATTCTTCTTCCTCCTGATTTAATTTAATTTATTGATGATTTATAATTAATAATAATACTTGAGTGGCGCTACAGCCCATGGCGGACCAGGGCCTAGCTTCTACAACAATTACTTGTGTTGTGCGTGCTACTGTTCTCTCACGAGTAGAAGGGAGCTACAGTTTTTTGCCGATTCTGAACGGCGAGATTTGAGAAGCTTTCCATAGACAATTGATACTCTTTGAGTGTTGTCAGCAACTCGAAAGAGGTGGTGCCGTGAAAAAATGCAAGGTGTCCCGTCCGGGAATCGAACCCAAACTTTCTGCGCGGCGGTCGACGCACTTACCACTACGCCACGGCGACCACTGATTGATTTATAATTAAGTAATTTAATTTTTTGAATAATTTTCGAATGTACTAATAAACCGTATTTCTAATTAGATGCAGAAAAAATAGTTGGGGTCAAATACTATACTGGCGGCATGTCCAGTTTGATTGCTTTGTCATCAACATCATTTCCAATGACTGTAGAAAAATGTTCCGCGCAGTTACTGGGGTGGATGTAAATCAATGTTACCCCAAATAGTAAACAGAAATGAATTGAATGTTACGGTCTCAGAAATAAACCACCAGAGATGAAGAAATATTATCTAATAGCTATTGAAGTAAAATATCGATAACTTTCTATTACATTCTATATGCAACTAGTGACAATAAAAATTTTCTTATAGCTTTGAGCTGCATGTGCATCATATGTAAGTGCAGTGATTGGCTTAGACAAACCTCCATCACTTAAATGGTTAGACTAAGTAAGTGTGGAGTCCTTCGATTAAGCGACTCTTAACTTTGGTATCTGCTCCTTCTACATTTGGAGTGCTTGCAGTTGCTTCAAGATTATTATTCCCCGCTTTACATTCCGTGTCATGAAAATTTTACTTCATAAACGTACCACAGATGTCTTATGCAGTATTATGCAGTATTCATGACTGCTTATCATGGGAAAATATAAGTAAAAATTGGTAGTAGTAGTAGTAGTATTTTATTGTTTCTGATTGCATAATATCGATTTTTACATAAAGTTATTAACACAGCTTGCACAGAGATACGATATTTGAATATCTTACTACTGTAATAATTAGATCAATTTTCAAGATTCATTTTTTTACAATGGTACTACTGAAGGAAAACAATGAAAAAAAAAATTAATTAATTAGACCTAGATCTAGATCTAGATATAAAATTATTATAATTTGATAAATAAATAGATAAATAAATAAATATATGAATAAACAAATAAATAAATAAATAAGAAAAAGAAAAGATAATTAAATATATAAATTAATAAACAAATAAATAAACAATGTGAATTGACTGGATAAATAAATACATAAATAATTTAAATATAAATAAGCAAATAAACTGATAATTAAATAAATAAATAGATTAATACAGTATAAGACCAAGAGAAATTAGATAACATTATGTTTACAACAAATAAATTCTTTAATTTTCGAAAAGCGTAGAAATTAAAGGATTGGGTACGCTTTGGCACATTGTAATGAATTTTTCGTTTAAAATGTCGATTTCCTTGTATTTGTATGACACCAGACTGTTCGTGGAGTATTTGTGTAGAGTGGAGCCAGGGGAGGTTGAGCATCATTTTTAAAGTTTTGTTCTGTGCAATTTGGAGTTTTTTGATATGCGTTTTAGCACAATCACCCCAAACTGGACATGCATACAATAACATCGCTTGAAAAATTACTTTAAAGAGTAATATTTTATTGCACATACTAAGTGATGATCGCCGGTTAATTAGTGGTTCGTGGAATGCGTTCAAAACAGTGTTCGTCATACAACTGTTGATATTGAAATTGCACTTAATTGCATGGGTACTAAAGTCCACTCAATCATTCATTTTTCTGAAAATTTTACCTGAAAAATAATCAATCTTCGGCAGTTTGTGCCAATAATTTCGTTCACTAACCTTCGCTTAAGTAGGAACGAGTGAGCACTATTATTTAGACCATAGATGGACACACAAATTTAGTATAGTTATCTTTACATTTTGACAGGTAAAGTTTATTTCGTTTTTACATTAAGACTCAGCTCATAAGGATTCCATAAACCACCGTTCGCGGTACCCCGTAGCGATACTACTACTGCGGTATGAAATTATTTTGCTATAAATATGATTACACACAACAAAGCGTTGTACCGCAATTCGAATAAGATAAATAAAATAAATTTAATTTGCATTAGTTAAATTACGAACGCAACCGCAATCGAAGCGCCATCTAGCAAAGAATAGTAACGAACAAACAGAAATCCAGCCACATGTACCTCACAGTCAGCTGTGTTTTGACGTCCGAGTAGAATTTTGCGGTTTTAGGTGGGTGGAAATTTGAATTAAAAATAAACATTGCAGTGTTTATTTTTAAACATTGGTTTCTTCTTGGATGAATTTTTTATCATTTCAAATTTTTAATAAACCTATAATTTCTTACTTTCATTAAACCGATTCCTACAGTTTGTTTACAAGCAGAAGCCGCTCCGACATCCTTTGAATATATTGTATGTTGGTTCTTTTAATGGAACATGATAAAATAAAGCTTTTTATATATGTACGTAAATAATTTGCGGAAAATTAAAAATAAATATAAATTCTGCGATTTTGTAAAACTTTGATTGAAATAAGTTATGTAATATCGGCGCGATAACGATTTGTGTTTATCAGTTTAGTCAGTGCTTGTCGAGTTTGTTTTTGTTTATATTTGGTTTTGTTTATTTTTTATTTGTAATAAGTTCCTGGCCGTGCAAAATGAGTGTTATACTGTTTGTAACGGCTGCAGCGCATTTATTCTACACCCCATTCACTAAAGTCGAAGAGAGTTTTAATCTCCAGGCAATGCATGATATCCTTTACTTGAGGCACAATTTCTCGCAGGTAAAATTACAAAATCATATTTTGTAGTCGTTTACATATTTTTAAATCATATTAATGTGACTCATATTTTTTTAAGTATGATCATCATGAATTTCCTGGAGTGGTTCCAAGAACTTTTATTGGTCCACTATTTGTGTCTATCATATCCACACCATTTGTGTTGCTCTTTGAAGCCATTGAGATTCATAAATTCTGGGCACAATATGTAGGTAAAAATATATATGCTACTTTACACTCACTACTTTACTACAGAAATTATGTGATTTTGTTTTCAGTTCGCCTTGTACTAACCGGTGCGGTAGCAATCACATGGAACAATTTAAGAGAAGTTATCAGCAAACAGTATGGGCTGATGGTGTCGTTCTGGTTTACGCTCATAACCATTTCACAGTTTCACTTTATGTTCTACATGAGTCGGACATTACCGAATACAATGGCATTACCTTTGGGTAAGGAAAATGTAAGAAGTTTCAACAAATCCCCTATTTTCAAAAATAAACCTCTTTAAGTGCTTTCGGCTATATCGTCATGGATGAAGGGGCATGATAGAAACTTTATTATATATTCAGGGATCGCAGTTGTTATATTCCGAACGGAGCTTGCGTTACTGCTTGGACTGCTGCTGGCATTTAATTTATTTACACGGAAAACTTCTATAACGGAGTAGGATACTTTGCATAAAAAACATTTCAGCGCATATTTGATGCGATCTTCCTTGCAGATTACTAAAAGTTGGAGTTCCTGCCGGAATAATTATTCTGTCTACCACTGTTATAGTTGATTCGTTCTTTTGGCAGCGCCCATTGTGGCCAGAAGGTCAAGTTCTTTGGTATAATACAATTCTGAATAAGAGTTCGAATTGGGGTGTAAGTATGGATATACTGGTACAAGATATGTTTTCTTACAATTAATTAATTTCAATAGACGTCACCATATTTATGGTACTTTTATTCTGCAATACCTCGTGCTATGGGATTTTCATTACTCTTCGTCCCCATTGGACTTTATCTGGAATCACGAATACGTCCACTTGTAATATCTGTCATTGCATTTGTGTTAATATACTCTTTCCTGCCTCACAAAGAGCTTCGATTTATAATCTATATATTCCCAGTACTTAACATCGCAGTAGCGTGTGCCTGCAATAGACTGTAAGTAGCAGATAACTACGACTGCTTGAATTTAAATCCTTAAAACTCTTTTCAGATGGGTGAATGCTGGAAAATCACTTTGGAACGGTCTTCTTGCATTAATAGCTGGAGGGCATATAGCTGCCAATGTCTTGTTAACTTTATTCTTATTAGTAGTCTCCAGTACGAACTATCCAGGTGGAGTGGCTCTATCGCGCCTTCATAGAATAGAAACTGGAAACACAAACGTTTCTATTCACATTTCCAATTTAGCTGCTCAAAGCGGAGTGTCGAGATTTATGGAAATTCGACCTGATTGGAAATACGACAAAACGGAAAATATGAAGTTAAACGAAGAGAACATACAAAAATATACTCATTTGCTAGTTGAAGCAAAAATTAAACTCAGCGACGATTGGCACGTTATGCAGGAAAATTATGAAACAGTCGAGTTCATAGATTGTTTTAACAGCATTGGTATACAGTACAATTCTTTTTTGCCGGTAAGGATTAAAACAAAGCCGTGTATTGGAATAATGAAGAGAAAATCTAGCTTACCTAGAAAAGTAAAAAATCAATTAGACAAAGCTGTCAAGGAGAAAACTAAAGTAGACGCCAAGGACATCAATGTAGCAGTAGACAGTCCAGCAGTTGAGATAAAAAATGAGACTGCAAATATAGTTAATAATATTGAGGAAAAAGTTGAACCGACTACCAATGGTATAACTGAGTTGCCAGACATATTAAACATCACTCAACCGACAGACGATTACGATGACGGTGTTGTAATAACAAATGATGATTCGCAAGAGGAAGGGTCGTTCTCTTCGACAAAAGAGATCAATTTCACTGAGTTAAGGAACATCGCACTTGGAAAGATAACCAAAAGCACACGAGCAAAGTTGCGTGAAATAATTGAACAGCACTATCGATCGAAAGGGTCTACAATTGAGAATGATTCAATGGAAACCAAAAGTGAGGCATTATTACATAAAAATGTGTCAGGAGAAAAGCGCAGTAGAAAAACCGTGAAGTCTCTGATACGCCAAGAGAAAATAAAAGAAATGATTGAACAAATCTCCAACATGGACTTAACGAAATATTGTGATTTAAATAAAAAATCAACGAAAGACTGTCTGAAACGCGTGATCGATGATATCGATGAAAATAATAAATAAAACGGCATTTGGATTAAAATATAGACTATACTTTTCATTTTCACACTTGTTTAGTTCGGTAATGGGTACCTGTATAGGGATTCATGTTCGCTGCAATAAATAAAAATAATTGTATGCAAAAGAATCACATAGCAAGAATTAATTTATATTTCTATAATTTAAACTCATAATACCAAGTACCGGTCCATCGAAATTTTAGATCAAATAGGATGGGTTTATGGAAATTTAAAGCACAGAAATATTATTCTACTTTTATATTTTTACATAAGTTTAGTTTTACAAGAAAAAGACTTATTCTTCTGTTTTTGGAACGCTTAAATCCCAAAACAGTTTAACCATGCCGCCGATTCCAACCAGACTGAGACCCATGGTAAGACGGTACAGGACTTGATCAAAGACACCTCCCTTCAAAAACACGGGCTTTCCATCCTTCTGTTGGAATGCTTTTTGGACATCTTTAAGCTTAAAGAAGCCTGGATGGATGTCTCCGCTCTTTGAAGAAAATTGACGAACGATTGCCTATAAAAAAAATGTTACGTAATTTAAAATTGATTATTTAGATTGGACTGTATTTTTAAGTTTCACCTTAATATTAAATCATAAAATTATGTGAGGAATAGAAAATATATATAAATATTTTTTACGTTTTTTTCTACATACCCTTGATACATTCATTTTCGACAAGTTTTATTTTTCTTTTGCTTGAAGTCGACGTAAAGTAATAGTTATGAATATAATGTGACAGTGAGTTTGTAATGACAGAATTTATGATGGGTGAGGGCGTTGCTGGAGTATTGGAGAGAAGTAATGCCAAGTCACAATCATTGATATGTTCCATACTAATTTATTAAAAATCATAAATCGCGATAATAATGTTTACAACTCACAAAATATGTGAATTGCGACTGAACAAATAATTTTAAAGATTTTATTGTATTTCTAAATGAATGAGGCAAATAATCCATATATGTGGTATTTTTATTAGGTAGAAATGGAAGCCCAAAACAATAATAAAATAAGCTCCTATATACATATATATATATATATATATCCGTTCCAATCGTATGCTAATTGGATATTAAACTAATTGATTGCATATCACACAAGGTACCAGGACCTTGCTTCTACAGCATCTACTCGTGTTCTGCGAGTAAGTGTTCTCTCAACAGCAAAGAGATCTCGCTTTTCATAGACAATTAGTACTCTTCGAATTCCGTCAGCAATTCGAAAAAGGAAGCAAGCAACTCGAAAAATGTGAGGTGTTTCCACTACGCCACGGCGGCCACAGGCTGGGATCTTGAACAGAGATTTTTTGATGCCATTTGCTCATTATGCGCTTAACAGACCCCATTTATGCGTTGGGCAAATCAATTAAGTACAATTGTAGTAAAAACCGATTTGGCACATCATGCACTTCGTGTCAGCAACTCGAAATCTTCAACTTAACAGGTCTTTGCAAAAATCTCTCATTTGACATGTATTTCAGATGACGTCATTGCCTGCCCTTAAAATCGTAAACAAAAGAAGTAAATTTAAGATTCCGGCATATGAAAATATTTTTACGTATTTAAGAGTTGTATTGGGCATTTGTGATAAATAAAATGGGTTTCCTAACAGTGCTTAAGAAAATGCGGCAAAAGGAAAAAGAAATGCGGATACTTTTGCTGTGAGTGCCCTTATTCACAACCATATATATTTTCTCAGTTTAATTTAGTTCATAATTCATTTAGCGGTTTAGATAATGCTGGTAAAACAACGATTCTCAAGAGATTTAACGGAGAACCAATTGATACTATCTCACCAACGCTTGGATTTAATATTAAAACACTTGAGCACAATGGTTATACCTTAAATATGTGGGATGTGGGTGGGCAAAAATCGCTCCGGTCATATTGGAGAAATTATTTCGAGTGCACCGATGGCCTAGTGTGGGTGGTTGACAGTGCAGATAGAATGCGCTTGGACACTTGCAAAAGTGAACTTGAGATACTGCTGCAGGAGGAGAGATTGGCTGGAGCCACACTGTTAGTGCTGGCGAATAAACAAGACCTCCCCGGTGCACTCTCATCCCAAGAAATAAAAGAGGCATTTATTTCTTCCTTTTTATAACTAGGCAAAACTGATCATCGATTATTTTTAATTCACAGATTCTCGAGTTGGATAACATTACCACACATCATTGGTTGGTGATGGGTGTAAGTGCTGTCACTGGAGAGAAGCTACTCAATGCTGTTGACTGGCTCATCGACGACATAGCAAAGCGAATCTTCACATTAGATTGAAAATCTTAATAAAAGACTTATAAATGCTTCTTACAAGTTTATTTTTCGACTAAATACATTTTATATAATTTTTCTTCATCTTTGGATTGGAATTCATACTTCAAATTTACTCTTGCAATTTCTGCAAAACCCTCGTCCAACGAGGGTTCCATGTATTTCTTCTTCATTGTGTTCATGACCATTTGGTTGATTTTCGAATGTTTTAAATCAGTAAGTTGACGAAACGCAATGTTATGCTGTACTTGGCTGAACTTGACATTCATGACAAAGCATCGACATGAAACATTGTATTTGTTGGCAATAGATAAAAACTTTTTTCTGGACTCTACATCAACATTTGTGTTGTCAATAACACAATTTTTTTTTGCTTGTAATATTTTTTCGCATTGAGTAGCACATGCTTGTGTGCTTCCTAAAGTATCCGCATTGAGAATGGTATAACCCAATGGTTTCAAAGTTCTTGAAGCGAACACACTTTTTCCAGAGCCTGGCAGACCGACTAGTATGATCAATTCACAAGGATTACTTGAGGGAACTTTAGTGGTCGCTGGTTCTATGTGGGGCAAATCGTTTGGCAATGCTGTTGGATTGAATTCCGGCATTGTCCACTTCATTTGCCTTTGATTAAAAAAGTGTTCTTCTGGAGTAAGGAATTTTAAGCCCACATTAAGTGCGAATAAGCGATCACAACATGAATGGTCACGTTTTCTATTGCCCTCAGCATCCCGACCGGCAGCATCGCCAACGTAGAAGCTTTCATCTAAATCAATTTTAACATTGTCGTTTTCTTTCCTTAATAAGTAATTCCACATGCCTGGCGCTGGTTTTCGGTACATTCCGTCTCCGACAGCAATAAACACTTGAATGGGAATTCTTAACTTACTTGCGATGTTTTGGATTTTGTTCTTGAAATCATTTAAATTTACTTTTCCAGAAGCTAAGCCTGCTTGATTCGTGAACAAGCATACTTTAAAGCCATCATTCCAAAGCTGTTTAAGTTTTAGTAAAACATCTGAATGCCAGAGTTTCCAGTCGTCTGTATTTTTAGGGAACACATTGCCTGATTTTGTTGTAATAATAGTACCGTCCATATCGTACCCGGCGACTTTTTGTGAAGGCTTTACTCCATCGCTCGTGAAAATTATTAGTTTACCATCACTGACAACTTGCCAAGTGTTTTTTGAACTATTCATATTTTCCGGTACCGGATCTGGAGTATCTAACTTTTCAAGAGTTGGTGGAGGTTTGAAAACTATTTCATATGAATGTCGGCCATAAACGATTTCTAATATGTCGCCATGCTGCGCTACAGTTTCTGACCCCTGAATCATCATGAACCCATTAAGAGAACAAGGATTCACTCCCAAATTCTTCAATTTAACTTGAAATTTCTCCAAATCTACATCCAATGTGATTTGTTTTTTTGAACACCGAACATCTCTTATCCCGGTCACTTTATTACGTCCAACTTCATTCACACCCGACTGAAGATAAATTGTTTGCAATTCAGATTCCTGTGGCTTTAGGATACAAATTCGTTTGATTTGGCAAGATTTTTCAATTGATTTGTTCAAAAATTTTGTAAGAGACATATTAAAGAACTTGTAAGGGTTAGTTTCATGGGCTTATGTTGATAAACTTCTTTCTAAACATTTGACCGCTAGAAGTGTTTTTGTTTACATTTGTCGTTGACAGTTGCTTTTGCACTGTTTGATTTAAGGACTTCTAACCTAAACAGAGTTGGCTTTTGCTAGGTCTCATTAGAGACTTGGGTCTCATAATTGATTGGCAGAAAGAATGCTTGCGTACGTCGATTTTTTCAGTGAACATAAGCAATTTGCAATTAAATCTAATCCCAGGATAAGGTATACATCCACCAGAGACCAATAAGAAGAACCTCATTGGTTTCTGGTGTAAACTTTATAAAATTACAGTTTTGTATGCGCTGTTAAGTGAAAATGTTGTCTAGTCCAACAGTCTTGTGTAGTTTCCGGCAAAGTGACAGCAGGGGACCGTAAACAAAAACAGCTGAAACTATGACAGCATTGTTTCTTTTTGAAATAATCTAAGTAAACTAAAAACTTAGCCTTAGATCGTTCACGATGGCTGGATTCGAAGAATTTGTGACTCGTGCGAAAAGATTCGTAGAAAACTTCATACGGAACCCAAATAAGGATAATCTTCATGCAGCTGAAGAAGAATTGCAGAAGTACAATGGCATTCAAATGCAAATATTTCAAGTTCGTTTACTGACACCTTTGATGCTGAAGTTGGACAAAATAAATGGGTAACTACTATTAAAACAACATTTTTAGGTGCCTTAACTAACACCCTCAAATTCAATGCATATTTTAGGGAAAACATTGAATTGCAGGCGGGTATTATTAGACTTATGAAGACGGTTATTTCTCAAACTTACATCAAGGATGTTAAAGCAGTGAAAACATTACTTCTGATTCTAATAAAACAAATAAGGGATTGTGAAAAAGCCGCAATGAAGCCCAACCTTTCAGAGGAAATAAAATTGGCTACCATGGAGTGCATAACAGAGATTTTTGTTCGGTCAACTTCTGACGTACTGGAACAGTATTATACAATTGAATCTGCGTTGTTCATAGGTCAAATACTACTCTCTGCCGTTGAATTTATATCAAATGAAAGATACAAATTATTAGTGTAAGTAGTACAACATCTAATATAACTGTCACTATATACAAAATTTTGCAGTACTACATCAATAAATTGCTTGATGGCAGTGTTTTATGTTCACGACAAAGCTGACCCAATGGACATTGTTTTAAGGAATCAGGTTGCTGACACAATTTTCATATTTGTGCCGAAAATATTTACAGTTTTATTCAGAACAGCGGTTTCCGATATTAAGTGGGGGGAGACCTTGATATCCGTAAGTGCTTGCTAAAGATTCCCTCAACAAATTTTAAATCTCTGAAATGTTGTAGATGGCTATAAGGGCTCTGGGACGAATACTTTTAATAATGTTTGACAAAGGCGACCGAGGATCTTTACATAATTATGACAAGAAAGCGTTTATGGAATTAGTCTCAAAATGTAATGAACCTGAAATCATAATTGACGAAAATGAGAAATTAGCAAAAAGTTCAAAACATATAAAAAAGGATATGGAGGACCAACTGAACAAATTACAGTCAGAAAAACGTTCATCTCACTGGTTTTCTGACACAGCATCAAAGTTAACAAATCTTTTTCCACAGATAGCGATATTAAGGGCTAATCAATTCACACGAGTTCGTCTTGAATATGCCAGATTATGTTGTCAACTGATGGAAAGATGTTCTAGTCGATTGGGAGACAATAACATTGTGCTCCTGGAATCAGTTCTAGCAATGACTCAAGATGATGATGAGGCTATCAGAAAGCAATGTGTAAAAACATTACAGACCCTACAAAGATCCGATTGTGCGTTTATAATTGAGGACCTCTTCGATATCCTATTCGATAAGCATTTAGTCAGTCTCCCTCGTGTGATACACAGGTGCGATAGTGACGAGCAATATGCCGAATTTCAGTTTTTAAAAGGTTTCTTTGAAAACATTTCCGATCGCCGGCTTAAAACTTTGTTCACGTTCTCTAAGAACTTGGAAGAATTTTGTCTCTGCCTGATTTTGGCGTTTGAACTTAAAATGGAATTTGCGTTACTAGAAGAAGAGTATGCTTTACGAGACATCTGTGAGGATGAACAATTTTTACTGACAAAAATGTGGAGAAAGCTCAAAAATGTTGATTCACCTCGGGTTTTCAACGTTTTGTGTGCAATTTGTAAAAGCCTCGGGAGAAGTGAAATATGCGATATTGTTTTTGACCATCTAATGGAATCACTTCGAGCAAGCGATGAAGTAGTAAACGAAATAACGCTGATTTGTATATATATGATTACAAGTGAGTACGGTATCAAAAATAAGACTTTGGTACAATCATTCCTGAACGAACTACTTGATGAGAGACATTGGCATTTAGCCCTGCAGCCAGATGAAATACGAAGGCTTAAAATACAGAAGGTATAATTTACTATGCTAACTTATATGCGTTTTTATAAGAAAAATATTTTGTTTAGAATTCAAACTGGTACGTGGACCGTACTCCAGGTTTGTACGAATCCGCAATCGAAATAAGGATACAGGACCACAAATCTGAAGATTCAGATGATGAAGGTAGCATTATGTTGTTTTCGGTATACTGCGACTAATTATTTTCAAACATAGATGAAAGAGATAATACTGTTACCATTGCTGATGCACAATTAAGCGTTCTCCATACCTGCATAATACTGGATGCTTTGGGACAAATTGCAATTGCATTAAAAAATGATTTCAAGCCGTTTATCTTCCAGACACTTCACAGAGTTTTACTTAAAGCGGGTTCGTATATATGATGAAAATTTTGTAATCATATGCTCGGCTTTATCAATCAATTGTTTTATTTACTTCTAGCGAGCAGTAACCACAATGTCTACCTCTGTGGTAGTTTTGCACTGTCCTCAATCAGAAAAGCTATGGGTTTTGATGAAATTCACCAGTTGTTAGAGGAATATACAGACTACATTTCCTACCACATGAGAATGATTTTAAAAAGAGTAAGTTACGAGTAAACGTAACATGTATGAAAAATCCGCGTAATGAAATTTTTTTCAGTCTTCCGAAAGTCAAGCAGCATGTGACATTTTGTCAGTAGTATTGCAGTATAGCTCCCTCAACATAGTCTCCCACTTTGAATCAATATTCTTCGTTATTAAAGAAGAATGTGCAAAGGCACACCAGTCTGACAATGTTACATCATATTTGAAAGTGTTCCATGTCTTCTTTCACAACGTTCCCAAATGGACGAAACACATTGATGAACTAGGCGAAAAACCTGATGAGGAAACTGTTATGCAATATCAAACTGAAGATCCGTACACACAGTGGGTGTACATCTTAAATAAACCACGCAGCGGTGATATACAAATGGATGAGGAAGATGAAAATATTGAAGGCCAATCCGATATATTGGAAGCGCACGAAGATGAAGACAAACAAAACTCTGATGAATCGGAAAAACCCACATTACCTCGTTATATAATACTCACGAAGGATGTGATTGGGCAAATCATTAAGTTTGTCTCCTCCAAAAATAAAACTCAACAAATAGTTGCATTGGAATGCTTAATAAGTGGACTACCCCTGCTAAAAGAATACGAAGATGAATTCTTGCCCCTGGTTCATTTGACATGGCAAGCTTTTATCGAACGAATCAGAGAAAAAGACCCAGTCGTTCTAAATCGATGTTTCTCCCTGCTAAGGGTACTCGCTGTTTTAGCAAAAGATTTCCTCCTCCGACGAACGCTTAAGTATGCCTTAAAAGAAACATTTAGCACAAATATCAATCTATTTTCTTTTTCCTTAGTGATGTTATTCCATACCTCGTGTCCTTTTTGACTACCTCTGCAAAAACCAGCGAAACGGAAACCAGTTTAGCGTAATGAAATTTCATCATTTATGTACAAAATTAAATAACTATTCTTTCAACTTTCAGTACAACCCAAATGTTTAAGCTTCAGTCGATTCTGCTGCAGGAACTTGCAACACTGATTGAGTGCCTGGAAATTGGGGGAAAGCATTTGAATAATATTTCACAGGCTGTAGCCCTATATCTGTCTAAGAAGCAACCGAGTCCTTTTCAGTGCTATGCTGTTGACTACTTTAAACAATTGATTACATATAATGGGCCATTTATTTATGTTATTGTAATGAAAAAAGCGCATCTCTTAGAATATAAGGATAATGTGAGTAAAGTGCTGCAAACATTTAAAATAAAAACTGGGATTTAAAAGTAACGGGATGGTTTTTTAAATTCTTCTATAATTGTGTTCATCTAATGATGTGGAGAGTAATCAGTTTCTGTTTAAAGGCAATCGGTTTACTTGCCTTCAAGAAAAACAATCGGTAATCACGACAAATATGACTATCGCGGTGATGTTACGAAGAAGAAGATTACTATCACTCCATATCCCTCTTTGGGTGTGGTGTTAATTACACAAGTTTTCTCCAGACAAACCAACCGCGGAATCTTTTTTTCTTGAAGTTTAAAGTTAAAAATTAAAACAAACGAATTTGAAAGTTTCCCTTTTATATGTAAAATATTTACCCTTGTAGCGGTTGTCGTCAAGTAACATGCCACTAACTGTGAGTGCAAATTTGGAATACAGTAATCAATTACCGACAGAAAACAACATTCGAACTTAATTTTGTGAATGATTTCTAAATGTTGTAAGTTCTTATTCTTGGGTTTCAACCAACATGCCCCTCTAGGTAGCACGGTCTTTCGCCAGCTGCCTCCAATTCCGCACACCAAGTTGGTTAAGATATATCTTGTGTGTGCCTCTAAAATCAGGACACCCTGTATTGCGTTGTTCCAATGGCTTCCAGTCAAAGACTCTTCGAAACGAGTGCTATCAATTCGCGTCGTCTTATTAAGCATCGTATCCGTTGATACTTAATTCGGCGCATACAGCCGCTCAATATACACAAGTCGTAGTTAACTAGCCTCCATCATCGCAAAAAAAACATGACTAAAAATATCACGTAGAATCTCCACTCCAAAAGAATGAAAACGGTTTCTCTTGTAATGATGTCCACGTTACTTTCTTGTTGATTGGGGAAACAACACCCAGCTTGAACTCGTCGAGGAAACTTTCCCCCAACAATATTTTGCAGATGAGCTCTCCAGGAACTCCGTCACCGCCAGCAACTTTGTTTGACTTAAGTCTCGATATTGCTACCTGGGCATCGTCTAGGTGCGGGGAATATATTGCTTGACAGTTAGAATGCATTAAACAGTATGCAATAATCTTAACAAGTTCTCAGCATCGAATGCAATTCCACTATATGTTGTTTGGTGTCGTCCGGACAGGCTTTGGTCTAAGGCTTGATCCACCAGATATCTTACATCCACCAGATGTCTTACATTTTTGTTGAATGAAATTCATTCCAGCTGAGGCAAGTCTCCATCCTCTTGACCGCTCACTTCTCATTCTCTTCTTTTTCCCTTTGAGGAGACAATGATCCTCTCTTTTTCTCTGTTCATAGATCTCGCGAACATATTTCAGTTTTTCGATGGAGCGTGGCCTTTTAGGCATCTTCTTTGGCTACATGTACTTGCTGCATTAGCCGTCAGAAAATTTGTTCTTTTCTTTTCGGTTTCATATCAGTGATAGTGTTTTTGAAGGCTTCTTCAAAACGCTTACATTCTTCTACTAAGTTCCGGTCTTTTTCTCTTAAAACGCGGTTTTTACCTTCGTTACAAATAGGAAATGATTCAAGATCCGAGCCGATGTTGGTACATAAATCAGCAGGTGTCGGGCCAATTATGCATTGAAATCTCCTAGAACGATTTAGGTGTCGTAGTTATGCTTTGATCATATGTTGTTTCTGGGAGATTGTAGAAGTCATCCTTGCTCTCGTCATTCTACTCTTCTACCGGGGCGTGCGCGGAAATCAACCTGATGTTTCCAAATTAAGGCTTGATACGGATTGTCACGAGACTTTCGTTTGCGGGTTTGTTGCATAAGACTTTTTGGCTATGTCCGCCTCGAGCAACAAACACATTTTTAAATACGCGAGGCATTCTCCCTTGATGTCTTTGGCTTACTTCTCCTTTTGACCAGTCTGTCAGATTACGATTCCTGGATGACGGTTGTGCCTACTTTGTAGCAGCAGTGCCGCCGAAAGTTTTGCTCCACGTCGTCTGAAAAGCGACCTCACATTCTACATGCAAAACCGAAAATCTTTGTCCTTTATTCATTTTCAGGTGTGGTTGACAGTAGATCCGAGTGGTTAGGAGGGTAACTTCACTCACAATCTACAAATGAAAGACTAGGACCATTATTTAACCTTTATAGTGGGTTTCATGCATGCATTGGTTTAAGATAGGCTGTTAGAGGTCACTGAGAATTGTATAGTGGTGTAAGGATAATATCTAATCTAATAGTCAACCGTATTAGATATATAATATTTGTCAGGAGATTAAGTGTGTTCTAACTTTTGTGATTTTATTACATATGTGCCCAAATGCTCCAAGTTGCCCCTATTTTATGTGATGCAATCCATAGAACCATGCCAAGAATGTTTACCGAATGTGATCACAAAATTAAAGAGATGGTCGTTTTAACAATCTGTTCGTTACAACTTATCAGGCGCATGGTGTAAGGGCCAGTGTGTTGTTGGATTTTATTTTCTGTAAAACTGAAACTTGAGCTCAAGTGGCACGGCTTGTTTTCAGTATAAATTGATTGACCATTACATTCACAAACCGTCATCGCACTGTCATTACTTGATGGCCGGCAATTGTATATAAATCAAACTGCATATTTTTCCCATTGACACTCTTGATCCTTTGAGAGCCCTTTTCGTTCATTTCATGCATAAAAATATATTTTTTATCCACAATCAACAGACAAAAACAAATACAAAACAAGGACGCATTGAATGCAATGAATAACAGCAAAAGCACCCTTTCCATTTGCGTCGAAAAAAAAATTCTCGTTAATTGGAAGTCGCACAGGAAAGCGAATACTACTGCACAGGGTTAATTCAAGAAGACTCAAGTGATAGTCCCTCGCTTTTGTCGCATTCGCATACCAATGACCCTGTGGTTGCCCTATACATTGGGCGGTAGTCCTTAAGAGCGTGTACAACATACCCAATCCGCACCGGAATCACCATCGAAAAAAAGAATGCATTTTTATTACAGAGGGATAACTACGATTTATGAACTGCGCTGAGGCGCTTGTTCGGTTCTACATGTATGGATTATTCTCCTCGTTTTTAGCAATTTTTCCACGGAAAACAGATAATTTATTGAACCATGTTTCTTTCACGGTTTTTTTTTCTTCGGGTTTTTGTCGTTGTTACAGACACTGGCCTCGAGGGACTTTTTTTGGAGGCCTTGTGTGTGGAACATGTGACAGGTTGTAGGAAGAATTAAGCAAAGTGGATGAAACATCTGATATTGTAACAATTTGTTGCAAGAAGTGAAAGCTGTGTATGAGCAAGTTCAATTTTAAGATAGAAGCATTTTCCTTTATTTTTTAAGAGGCTTCCACAAGTAACGAGCTGAATGTTTTGTCGTATCTTAGCATGTTTGTGTCTTATCTTAGCTCAGAATGCCAAATTGACGCTTTCCATCAGCATCATGAAACGCAGAGCAAGAGCTATCAAACACCTTCCGTCTTTCTCCTCCTATTGTGAGATTGGGATGCTTGAGGCATCAAAAGCAAAGTAAATAAGAAGTTATTTTATTTTCGCCAACAGGATTTGGCTGGGCTAACTCTCTGCAGAACAGCTTATCATTCGTTGTACTTGGCATAGCACACAGAGATGTCAGCTTTGCCCCCTTTTCTTTATCCACCACTTAATCGCGATCATGCAAATATTACATCTATACATGCGACGCCATCATCATATAGTCTAGCTCTGACAACCACTTTCGTCATTTGCTGCACGCCCATCTCGAAGCCGACGTGGAATAAATTAAATGGTAATGTATGCCTCCTCGACAGACATTAAGTAATTTGGTCTAGGTATTTTGTATGTCCTACTATTTCGTAGTTACAAAAATCCTTCGATGCATGAATATTTACTATAAGTAATGCCTTACACGGATACCGAAAAGAAATCTATGGTTTCATCGTCTGTGTGTAGTATAATTAATGGTGTACAATTGTTTGAAGAACGACTGTGGATGTGCAGATGCAGGAGGAGTTGAACAACCTTGACGATTTGTCCAGTTGTGCAAAGAATAGAAGTGGAGAGGAATAAAAATTGCTTGATGTAGCGCAAAATTCATGCGGTTCCCGAAGGTAGGAATCAACAATGGACGGACGGTTTTTGCAGAATACCATCGGATGGATGGTTGGATGTGACTGCGGAATTCGAGAGTGCTGCACAAGTGTGCGATGTAATTGAGGTAAACTACTTGTCATGTTGGACACGGTAGTTAATCTCTAGAATTATCTTTTGTGATGGTAGTGTGTAAATTTAAAGAAACGAAAGTGGAAATGGTTCTGTAAACGATGGATATTGTTCCACTAATGGGTTTTTCCTATTGTTGCCCGATGTTGGTGCAGTAGTATTGATGCGTGGTACTTAAAGATGAGTGATTAGATTTTTCTTTCTTAGTGCAAATATTTAATATACCGCTTGTTTTCTTTCATTGTTTTCTGTACAGACTGTTAATTGTTCATATATTTGTGAGTTCTTCTCCCAACCTCATCTTTCATTTAGACAGCATGTTATACAGTCGAATCCTTTAAAGTACAATGTTGCCCCATTTTATCAATTCCATCAGATTTGTTCTCTAACTCGACTACTCTTTTTTTTTCTTCATCTTTTAAGAGTATGATATTTAATGAACCAGACATTTTACGCCGCTGCCTTCATATAATTTAAGGGATGAACTTCTAAGAAAAATTCAAAAATTCAAGTTGATAGGAGTCAATCGTGAAAGCTTACTTACAAAAATTTACGAAAACAGACACTCTTTATTGATGTTTTATAACTTAACCCGTTTTTTTAATACATTAAACTCTCATATACTCTCATTATACATTTCAAGTCAATGCCCAATAATACTTGACCATGACATTTGTTTTTGAATCTGAAAAATCCGATGCAGTAACGAAAAACACATAAATCCTATTTAAATAACGGACTTAAAGCCTTTGTCATGATCAGAAAGTTATTGGTTGTCCTCTATTACTATGGATTTGCTTAGAAACCACTTCTAACCTAAGAACAAATGCTAACAGGGTTTTTGATAACGAAGGTCGATACAGTGGGTAGTAGGTAGTGGGTCTCCTTGACCTCTCAAAGATCGAAATATTATCTATTTCTAGTAGAACTAATTAAGAGTTTTTTTTGATTTGATTGATTGGTTTGATTTTTTCTTAACTTGTAAAACCATTTAATTTTATATTTGTGTGTACATACATATGTTTACTCTTCTGACCACGTGGTAGCTGGTTATTTGTTATTATTTTTTTCCTTAATGCAAATGTTTCGATTCTTAACACAAAGAAAGTAAGCTTAAAATAGCTTTCCAGCAGACGAAAAAAGATTCAGGTTATTATGAAACATAAAATTAATTTTGGCAAAAATATGTGCATGGTATAACGTTTTCAGGAGAAACGAAATTGTAAAACAAAAAAAAAAAAAAAACACTCCATCGATATTCTGAAAAAGTCGCCCCGCAAAGAATAGAATATTTTAAGTAAAGAAAATAAGGAAAATTTTCCAATACTAGATGACTAAATAACTCTAAATTTGTAGCGCATACATATATATCGCCATATTTTAAGGTTCTTTTTTAAGATAAATGCATTGAATATTGTGTTCGTTTCAGAATCTACGAAACTTACCGTTAATAGAGTATCAACCTCCCATACACGTGGATACGTATTTTCAAAGCCATTTATTCAATTTCTGGAATTGATTCCTTCTATGTTTCCTTCCATATTTAAATATTTGAAAATTTGTAAGCACTTACTTCAAACTCATATAATTTTTGTTTGTTATCAAAATAAATTCATCTACGCAATCGATTCCTATCTCTAATAAAATATATGTATCTCATTTCCCATGCACCTAGGCATTTGTACCTTTATGTGTTTGTGGGGCATTATCATAAGTGATAAAGTTCCATTGTCCTCTTATTTATTCGAGCAACTTATCCTTGAAATTTGGTTTGTGCAAATTATTGTGTTATACATATGTACATATCTACAAATATTGAGGACACTTAAATTTTCTTTAGATAAAATAAGTTCAAATCGTAAATTATTTATCTGTAGTTGGATTTCTATGGGTACATAAACAAAAGACACTTCTGCAAAATGAAAATGAAAAGTCATGTTTAACTGGATAAATTTGCTTTGAGTTTTACTTTTTTGGGAGATAAAATTATATATCTGGTAAGTATAAGATTTCGTTATGAATCGTTTCACACTTGTTCAACGTGCATACATTATTAAATATTATTCTGAAAATTCTGGTGGCGTATCGGACATCAGAGTTCTGGCACAATGGCTTTGACAAAGTTGTGTAACATATAACGGAGCAAACAGCATCAATTTGTACTTGGTGAATCCAACATGAATGAAGAAGGATGATGCATTTGTTTCTATAGTATCGGACGTAGCACTGATTTCCTGTATTTAAAAATGTAAAATACTTTGACTGCGAGTTTTCAATTAATTATCTCAAAGTTTAGTACTAGATACAGTATTGACGGAATAACACCTCACACATTCATCGAGTTATCAAAAGTTTGACTGCTAGTGAAGCAATTCGGAACATTTTGTGAAGAGACCTATTTACATTTATCTAAAGTGTCTCTTTGTACTGCTTCCCCGTCTCTAGAATTTCCTTAAAGAAAAGTAAGTGTAATGTAAGTGCGTGTTTGCTTCAAATGAGCTTTAAATTGTATCGCATAACACTAAATTCTTAAAAATGCTTGATAGGATGATAGTACGTAAGCGTAACCCAATTTATGAACTTTTTCTCCGATAAGCATAACCACCTGTGCGTTTGTGCATTGCCTTGACGGAGTATCAATTTTTTGCCAGTTGGGATCATTTCTGTCTCAGGTCACTAAGTCTACAATCATTTATTTCGTATTTAGAAACGTTTCAGGTTAAAAAAAAAATCCGAAAATAATTTAATAAGTTCAAATTGTTTGCTTATCTTTTATTATATCATACAGAGCAGACAACAACCTAGTTTCATGCAAAGTTATCTTTAAAAGAGTGGTTTGTCAACACATAACTTTTGCATTAGCTGTAGTCACCTTAATCCTTGAAAATTAAAAATTTGAATTGCTTCTCCTAATCCACTGCTGACATGTATAAAGCACCGTAAATATTATAAAAGTGTGTTATTTTACTGCGAATCTTGCCTCATCATTGTGTCTCTGAGTGGTTACAAACGGCAAACTTTGTTAAATTCATCAGCAACTCGAAACAAAACATGTGTAGTTTTTGAGGGGTAGAAGAGAAAGCCAGAAAGCAAATCCGTTTTTCATTGGCACTGTCGGTGGTGAAATGGCATAAGTCTTGCCAATTGTGTAAATATGAACTGAATGAGAAATTCTTGATCCAGACAGTTTTGGAAGAAAATTCTTTATGAGAGCGAGAAGTTTTGATTAAAGTCAGAACCAGAAATTAAAATTAAAAATGCATTAAAACATTCTATATCTCGATTGTGTGTTATATTAAGATGTGCATGTCCGTGTTGATTCACGTGAGTAAGATTTAGCGCATTCATCTTCAAAAGTTGAACTACGAAATATGGAGGCACAACTATAAGTTGTTGTGAATGATTGTGTATTGCAGGGTAGCAAACAGACAAATTAATTATACATATATCTAACGTATTTAAAATGCTGAAGTTGGAAATTTAAAAACAATGTTTCGATCAATTGAAAGGGAACTTCTAAGATGGCGTTCGTTCGCATGTACACTTTAATTAAGTTCGCCCTGTGCCCTGGTTCCGAGATTTGCTTTTAAGTAATATCGTTTTCTATTATAAAATTAAAAGATGAAAAATTATTAAGAAAATACTTCTAAATAAAAAAAATACAGTCATTATTCGGTGTGTAAGTACGCAATGTCTTTCAATCCTTATACCTGATTTCAATGAAGTTTCATCTACTATAGTATATAGTATATATAATGAGGAGTGATAGTATTTGATGCTGAGGGTATGGTGTGATGTGATAGGAATATTGATGTTTGCAATATATTTTTAATATACAATGTGCAATATATTTTTAAATATAACTACAAGCCAAACATAAACAAACTCGAAAGGCCCTGGTAGTTGTGGCAACATTAACATATCCCAGTGACATACCTACAACTAAGATAATATTTATATCAAATAAAAAACGAAACATTTTATCTTCTTTGTATAACTCGTGATTGCCCAGTTTAGTTCTGTTGCGAAAAGTTTCATAAAAACCACCCATCAAACATAATTATTTTATGTGTATTAAGTCATGAAATCATGAAATCATTTACAAACGAAACCAATTGGAAATCCTATGAGAAATTTAAAAACATCTTTCAAAATCAATGAATTTACTTCTTTATGCTTGTCCTAATTATAAATACGTGGACTTACACTTTATTCCTAACAACCAATAAACGTATGTGAACATACATGCCTCTCTTTATTTTCAAATTCTAATTGAAGAAATTCTATGGAAAAAGTATTATGTTTTCACAAAATATTTTCTCAATTTCATACCTGTCCATGAAGTGAATAAAGCAAGTGGTAAAGAAATAAACATTAAAATTTACATCGAAAGGAACATTTGAAAATACACCAGGAAGGCACACATTTTCCACATAATTTTCTTCTTCAACCTAACCGCTATAGCAACGATACCTTGACCTATAGAGATCTATTGTATTCAAAGTAAAATGTACGTACATTTTAATCTAAATGCAAATGCAGCTTAGTTTGAATAGAAGTGCGAATGAAAGAATACTCTGAAGGAATAGGCACATATGCACCTGCAAACTACTTTTAAATCGAAAAAATATTAAGGGGGTTTTAAATTGAATGTACATATGTTGGTGAAATATTTAACTAGTACTTTCTTTAAATACCATAGGTTTGATGAAAGAAGTGGAAGAAATTTCTAGAATTGACCTGTTTTTTATTCCACAAAAAATCGTATACAAACATCATTACGGTAACATACTACTTCTTTTGAACATATTGGCTATAGAACAGATAACAAACATCTGCAGAAGGACGAAGTGATGTGTTCGACTGAATCATCGCGAAAAATTAAAGTATGCTTGGGAAACCTTTAGCAGAACTCCACACATGTTATTTCAACATATTATAACTCTTTTACAGCACAACACATGCGAATATATATACATACTTTGGACTTTATGTTTATTTTATTATCCCTAAGGACTATTGGATATTTGTAGAAACTGAATTTCGAACAGCAATTGGATACGTTTTTGTGAATATGTCGACATGGATACGATCAAGCGCAATTGGTACTTTTGTGAGATGAATTTCTTCCATTTTCGGTGTTGTGTTAAATACGCGAATCCATATCGTTCATCATTTCTATGTATGTAATTACATAAATGCGCTTTTATTCCTGCTCTGTGGCCGCTTTTCCTTGAATATAATGATGATAATAATAAAACAAAAGCGTACGAAAGCAAAGGATATATCAATCAATCAATAGTCTTGTAGCTTTGAAGGGGTTCAAATTCATTAATATTTCTATTCAACAAATTACACAGTAATTAGTTTTTTAAGCAGAGCATGTTACCCTCTGGCTGTAACACAATGTACATATGAACCATTGCTTTAAGTTGTTATCGTATATCGTAAATTTTAGATGTTTGCCTAGCACAAGTAGATCGTCGAAAAAATTATGTATTCAAAATTATAGACAACGATAGATATAGACATAATTTATATGACTTTAACGTAAACATTTTGGTATTGACAGTACACAATTTTATTAACTTTGTTCAATAATCAAATAACAATATTTTATGGATATTTAACCGAAGTAACCTCCATAACCTCCACGTCCGTATCCTCCGTATCCTCCGTATCCATATCCTCCATATCCGTATCCTCCATATCCATATCCTCCGTATCCACCAAATCCTCTACCGTATCCTCTTCCATAACCACCATAACCGAAAATTGGAGCTCGAACTAAACGTCCAGATACATGCTCGGGTCCTACTCCGACATCCACTGCTAACAACTGGTCAGCTTGGAATCCGTCATTGCTTGGCATTGAACACACAAATGATAATCCAAGCAAAGACAGAAAGGCGAATACAAGAACGTAACGCATTTTGTATGATTGCTAACGTTTCGCTGTTCGTACTGTAGATTGTGATGTCTCCTTTTAGAATGATTGAATTTTACCTCTCTATTGATTTTATATTTTATCCAATGTAGATCCCCCTTCCTTTAGAGGGAATCAGACGTAGCCGCATCTAGTTAAGAACTCGTTAGTCTGGATAAGAAAAAATGCTTCTAGACACAAACAAATAAAAAGCCGGCTAGCCATTACATTTAAAGCGTCTAATCACCAAGTGATTCGCGAGTAATTTATCAGAAGCCGCATCAGACTTTGAGAAAAGGGTGACTGCCCTCTTTGTGGTTTTAGATTTGAAGTTTAAATTTATTTCAGTACAAAGAGATAATTCAAAACAAGTTTATTAAATGGCTAGTACTGGTTCTAAATGTGCACATCTGGTAAATAACCTGATTATGTAGACAAACTTGTGGCCTTAAGCATTCAAAGTGTTTATATTTGGATGACCCTCTTAAAAAATACCATGACATAATGCACAAAACGGTATAAATTTGTTTACATCCTGTTTATTTTCTTTTTTCGGATGTCTGAGAAACATCCGCATTAAAACCTTTGACATTTATTTGAAGTAGATTCAATTGAAATACCTGTGAGTTCTCGTTCTTGAAATATAATTGCGACCTTAAGGTTAAATCATATCGACATCAAACTAATGTCAACTTTAACAAGACAAAACCTAAAATGTATATGCTACGATTTTAATTATCAATATGTTAGTCTTGTTTGATTCTTATTTTACTTCGTTCACTAATATTCACTGAAGTGGAAGCGAGTTGAATGACCCTTTACGTACGAAACAGGTACTTAACTGCAGATGATATTTGAATTATACCCAAATGCTCAGAAACATTTAGTTTCCAATTCGAATACAAGGATACTACTGGATGCCTTCCGTCAGATTTTGATAATTGGCTTTTTGTAATATACATACCCATAAGAGTGGAAAAATATAATCCTTGTAATTAATTATAAACAACAGATAATGTCAAAGTGCGCTATAAATGTTTTACTTTCCAATTACAGCATAGTACTAGTATTTTGTTTCGTTGTATCGTGTCCTTATCTGTGACGTCGGTCGGGGCACTAAACGTTTTGAAATGTCTAAAAAGAGGGGAGAGCAATATAATTTTGTTAACAAATCATCGTTGATACGTAGTGCAAACATTTAGTACTGTACTGCTATTTAATTTATCCAATGAAAGGTCTAATAAATTCTTTTTTGAATATATGTATGTATGTATAATTAGTATAACCTATCACAAGTACTTTACTTATAAAAATAAAAGAACATTTTAACTGTCCTGCAACAGAAGCTGTTAAATGACCAAAGTTGTTTTAATTTTCAAGAACTTTGAGCCAACTGAGAATCGTGTTGAAAGCGAGAGAAAGTCCAAAAGAATTACAATGTACACCTCCATTTAATTGACGCACATAGGAGTATATGCATACAAAACTATATATATACTTCATGTGTATTAAGAGTCTAAGAAGTGTTATTTTAATTCGCGACTTGACTTTACGGAAAATTGAACTCTAGCCTGCTTTTCTGTCGGAATACGCCTACGTTTAGCAGATGCACAGACAAGTACTTTTGAGCCAAATTAGTGATCGGTCAACATTTAAATCAATTCATTGAATAAACAAAAAACTAACAAAATTTATTTAATTTATGAAACAATAACGCATGTTTGTACCTTCAGTACTGTTTAGAATAAAATATTTATTTGCGTTTACAAAAATAAAACAAATCGAACATGCGAACAACCTTCACATTAATTTATACCAAACAATATCAGCGAATATTCTAATTTTATATTCCTCCTCATGCTTAACGAAACTTATCGAATCGCATATGAATTTTCTTATAGGTATACGCTGACCAAGGCATCAGCTAAATGCGTTTAATATTAGTACATACTCTCTGCCGTCTCTTATAGTGGAATTTCTACTCACAAAGAGTATGTGCCAAACACTACTTGAGTCCACAGAAATTTGGGCAAGAAATATTTGCACACGTAAGGCCACAAAAAAGTATGTTTACAGAAAAAAATGTAAAAATACGAAAAACCACTAACGTGCAAAGTGCCGTGCAAATAATTACATGGTTCACTATTCTGTAAACGCAGTTTAATTCGTTGGCAAACCGTTCACGGGTACATGTGTGCACATAAACACAGTATATACATAGGTATGCAGCACAAGTTCATACAACGGATCTTTGCAGGCACTCATTTGTTAGATTCTACGAAACCATATCATGCATATCTACATATATATGTGCATTCCTATTCTGATAGCGAAAACTTCATGGAACTTTTCCTATAATCTTAAACATTTCAGGAATTTCCCATCGCAACTGCAAAGAGGAACAAAGGGGACATTTTGCATACGTATTTGCATTCGTAAATTGCAGTACAGAGAGGGATGCAGGTTTTTAGCGTTTTATTTATGCTTCCTGATTTATTATTTTTTGTGCACTTTCAAGCGTTCTTTAACCAACTGTCAAGTAGGTAGCTACTTTAAGGAAAGGCAAGCAGGAATATCTGGGGCGAATATCAAGTGACTAGAGGGGTTGCGAAAATTAGAAGAATGAGTGTTGAATGGGAAGGAATTGGAGGAAATAAAGGTGTGACTGAGAGACTTTAAACAACGTTGCTAAAGAATTTCAATTGCATAGGGGAGCATAATTGTTGAGAAATAATTGTAGGCATGAATATACACATTAATTAGATACATTTACTTGCACTACAGGCATTACACCTCTATTTTTGTCCTTTTCACAGAATTCTCTCTTGACTGAATAAACTTAGAGACGAAGCAAATTCTTTTTTTCAATTTCCAGAATACAATGCATATTCCTCGCTTGTGGTGGCAACTGGTTGACTTAAATAGATTATTATATTCCTCATACTGGCTTACTTTACGTTCTTATTCGGAATGCGGAGACAGAGTATTGACGATTTATAATGTTACAAAAATGTATACTAAGTTAACAGAAGGTTTTGCTTGAAAAATGTTATGTTATGCGCAGGTCTCTTAGTGGAACACATTTAAAATAAAGTCCAAACTGTTGCATTCCAAAAACATGTCCTCCTTTTTCGAAATTAGGGTTGAGCGGATAAAGGTATGGGAAACTGTTATACCCATGAAACTTTGCTTAGAGTCATGTTAAGGTTGCATCTGAGATGATGCTAGCAGCATGTGTATGTTGGTACATTTTGTAGGAATTGTTACATTTTTATTATTATTTATTATATTTAATTTTGTCAGTCATGTTTATTGCAATGGTTAAGCCTTGATGATGTTTTATTTTTATTTTTTTTTTCTGTATGATGTCTTGGAAACATACGCGTTATTAATATTAAGATTGAGAAGTGATATTCTACATGAAATTAAGCAGTTTAATTTTAGGACTTTGTGCGGCCAGACTTATAGGCCATAATAGAAAGCCGCCCTTATAATGTCTAACACAGTCATTCTGCCAAATTATTCCGAGGTGAACGAAATCCTTGACAAGGAAAGAATTACAAACAAATAACATATAACAAATAGTTTGAAAAAAATTCATAGGAAAAATTCAATAAATAAAATAAATAATTAAACGGTTGCCCTCATTCAAGTCAGGGATTAGAGATGACTTCCGTGATCGTTGTACAAAATGACACATTGTACAGTTAAAGGAGATCCTTTAAATTACCTGTCATAACGTAAGAACGTGTCACTGGACTTAACACAGTCTTGTTGACTTTCTGATTTGATACAGTTTCATGCCTTAGCAATTTTGTATAAATTAAGTCTCGATATTGCTAATGGTAAGGGTCACAATCTTGTTGTTTAGAAGTCTTTTCATCTAATTTCATGTTCTACCTAAGAAAAGGGCCAACTTGAATCATGGAATCAATAAAAATTAAAAATTACAAAGCATAGTTCTTAATAATAGTGCAGCTAGTTAAAACTGAATGTGAAGTATGTAAAGTTGAAAGAACTAAGTGTAATTCGTATTTTAAGCTAGTTGTTCATTTCTGAAATTCGTTATGTCATGCTAGTAGGTTGGGGGGCCAAATTTGCATAAAACATCGTTGCACATTGATGCACATATTTCCAACAACAATGAGAATTAGCATGCACCCGTTTACTTTGCGGCTTTCGCGTCCCCTTCTCATTTCATTTTAGCGAACCTAAATTGTGGCGTCGTTGCGATATTTATAAACGCTGTATGGTGAAATTGAAATTTGATAATAAGCGAATATTACATATAGGCACCGCCGTATGGAGCGCCCGAATTAAATGGGATATTCCTCTTCAGTGCACTGACGAGCTCACCACTCAGCCATGGAATTCACAGGCGCACACTTCATGAACGCGGAGCTGAAGTTGCACAAATGTCGTCGGCCGAAATGGTCGGCCGTTTTATGAATGGAACAGAAGAACCCAGACACACAGAAACATTGGATGCGTGGGTTGCATTTAATTTGCGAAATGAATTCGTATCCATCCATGACAATAATAGGGTTGGCAACTGAGTAATTGCGATTTTTTTTTGTTTTTTGAAAACCAAAAGAAATTTTTTTCATGGAACGAAACAACTTTATGTAATGCCCATTTTGAGCAATGGCCTTATCCCATCTTTTAAAAAACCGCAAGTGATAAGTTGCCAACTCTATAAATTTAAAGAATCTATTAAATTCAAAGGATCTATATAACATTTATGGATAACAATTCAAAATGATTGGATTTTCAGTACAGGCGTAATTGTAGATATTTTGATAATTGGATATATGTGGGTCTGTTTTGAGGATGCGTCTGTGTCCTTCCGTGCGCCCTTCATATAGTTCAAAAGAATTTAAAATTTGTATCCATTTGATGTAATGTGTTCACCTATTTAAATTTATTTTCTGAATTTGACGGAGCGTCTGGTGGAATTTCTAATGCTTCCAACAGTGGACCAACCTTAATTGAGTAAATTTATTTTATGCTACTCGCTGCGGGATGGCTTTGGTGCTGTGAAAGAGTCTGTGACGGACGCTTACCGGTGACATTTGTGGTATTTATGATGGGGACGAGGATGATTTATAGATTTAACGCATCCTCGATACGAATCCGTTCTGTATGTGATAATGTGATTCATCACGAAAACAGAGATTTAAGCTTATTATGTTAGGTATAATGGCGAGTATCGATCGAGTTGTGGGGTATTTTTGAGAACATATAATCATGGCATATCAATGTGACTCAATTATTTCACTGCTTGTTTCTAAGTAGCACAACGATGCACTGTATAATTCAAATTGAACACAATCGTATTTGTTTTAGTTTCATTATTCAATAATTCGATAGACCACTGTAGCATAGGTTTAGGAAAACACAGAAATACAAAGCAGTGAAAGATATCTCCTAGCTTTCACTATGTACTATGTAGGCAAATAAATTTGAATGAAAACAACGTATGCAATTGTATAGTAGTTTCAATACTGAATATTTCAATGACAGTTATTTCATTTTACAGAGAAATGAATTTCCAATTGACAGGTAATTCATATTATATATTTTTTTTTCATTTATCATGCAATATTAACTTTCTTCAAACTCCATTGATGAAAATATAATACCACAAATTCAATCTGAGGTTAACACGAATATTCATCAAATTATTTGCGTGATTGCACATGAATAGCAATCCATTTCAGGGCCCAAGCCGACTAAACTTTTAGTTCGTACTGCAATTATTTCCTCATATTTGCCACAGGCTTAACGTTCGATCTGCGGTTAAATTTATGAAATTAATTACTATTGAGAGCGTGCAGTGAATTGAATATATGTGGTTATTGAGGGCGACAAATGCACAAAGTGCATTATGGAACCAAGAATTTTTGTGAATTTCTATTGAGCGTTAATGACAGTTATTTGTATAGAATGACACAATTTTTAATCAATTCATTCGATATATTTATTGACATTTGTGTCTCATTTCGAGTCCTACATGTAAATTCAGGAAACATTGTTTGGTTATTGTTTGTTTATTTTTTAACTTTTACGTCTACACATGAAATGTAAAATATATGTTCAATTGAAGCATTCTTATTATCAAACTGTAATTTATCAATACATTATTTTGAGTGTAGTACCTAACGTGGACATAATTGTGAGTATTGCTGTTACCTAAACGCGTGTTTAATGCGTTCTGCTTCTGTTTGTTGTGGAAGTAAGGAAGGAATGTTCGTGGTGTCCTATTATAGAAGGCCGAATACAATAAAGTATCTTGGGATTGGTCAAGCTGAATCGAAGCTGTAACTGCACCTAATTTGCGTCAACGCGCAGTTAGCAAATATTGAGCTAAGACTACTCAGTTTTTGTTTCAACTTTCATGCTCATGACTTCCGATGAAAATTGAGAGAATAAAATCGTGAGTATGATCTGCCAAAATAATGCTTCTGCTTACTGTTGCAGTATATGAGAAACACAGTAGTGTGCATGAAAGTTTGATCATGTTATACGAATTTGAATATAACCACGACTTACGAGACGTGTTTTAAACCCGGTTCGATTCAGGTGTTCGAAAACTGGCTGCATTACGTTTTGACAGAGCTCCTCATAAATTTGAGGATCTAGATCGAAAATGATGGTGTTTTAAAATAATTATACAAAACTTTTGTGTTCATATCTTATTAGTAAATAAACAATATTGAGACTCACTGATTGAGATATATTTAAAATACCTAAATTTAATTACGGAAAACACACACAACGCACGAGTGGCTGAAAATATATATTTTTCATTGCTTTAAGAATGTGTGGATATCTGCGGTATTTTCGACGTCATTGTATAAAATTTTAAAGGAGAAAAATTGCTCTAAAGTTTTTGCATTAGATAATAAATGTGTAACTTCCGTTCTTGAACTAAAATAAATAATACTAGAATCTGGTATTAGAAAAAATTTTTTGAGACACTTTTTGGAATTCGGCGGACACTGTGGAGCCTCTGATTAAACATAGCTTTGGCATTTTGTGCAACGTTCGATGTAATGAAGCAGTTTGGTTTGGTTTTGTAGGTGGATGTTTTTCAGTTGAATTGCCACTTACATACTCGGTGGCTGAACTTTGTTTAGAGATTCAGTGGAAATTCTGCCTTTGACACTGAGATTCCTTCCTGTACATATTGCAAGTGTTTAGGTCTGCTTCAACAGGTTTTTGACCTTGATAAAAATTGAAGGAGACTAGGTGGGGAAATGTACATATTACATTTCTGTGACCGACATCGTGGCGTCGTGTTCATTAATTTCAGAATATAAGCACGCATAATACATAAGAGGCCGAAAGGCGTAAAATAAAAAACCTAGATTAGCTTAGAGTACTCGTGAAGAGTCAGTAAGTTAGAAATAAGATCATTAGTTTATACTGGTAAGCTAGCTTTAAGCGTTTTTGTCTAGCATGTAAGTAATGTAGAATGAACTAATAAAAATGAATTAAAATTAAAAAAAAATTTATGAATAAGCATGCATAATTAGAATCTTACGATTATGTACATAGATAAGAAAAGGGGCGCAGTGCAATGCAATATTATAATCGACAAGATAAACAGAACAGCAAGCATGCATTTTGAATCCTAAACTAAACATTCGTACCGTTGGCATTTTTTAACAAGCCCAACTCTTTCAACTTGCTTGTAATATTCATGGATATATAAATCTAACATGTATGTCTAAGAAAACTCACATGTCATCGAAGAGGCGCCTTCGGTTCCACATAGAGTGACTGTTAGGCGTGCTCTATGATCGAAATGTCATTCGTCCGTACTATTTTAAAAAATACCAATAGGCAAATCGATGACTAGGACGGAATAAGCTTTCAACACGACGGGGCAACAACCCCTACAACGCGATTGAAGTATTAATCTTCAGGAGATAAAATTTGTTAAGACAAGCAATTCGTTAAGCAAAGTACGGTATACTAAAAGAAAAAAATAAAACTATTGCAGTTTATATAGTCATGTATTTATATACATATGTAAATTAATTTTCGTTTTATACATTCACTGCTGCGCAATTAATCAAAGGCAAAAGCATCCTCAAAAATGTCTCTCAATAAAAATCATACTTTTTATTTCCTCAAACCGAACAAAATTAAAATTCATGTTGACAACTCACACTCGGGTTAAAAAATTATGTATGTACTCGCAGTACAGCGTATCATCAATTCCAGTTCAAGAGACTTTAATTTCCCGAGTTCCGGGCTGCCATGAAATTCATGAATTAAATTGTTAAGGACACACATCGTCTGGCGTCGTATGTAGGCGCGAGAAACATGCATTCGAATTGAAACTACGATGCTTCCGCTACCACGAAGCAGCATTTAACTGACCGCCAGTGGAGAGTGTACAGCAGAAGTACAAGTAGCATTAAATTGGAATGCATCAACCCCAACTGGATATTCACAGAGAACATTATTTGGCACGATACGATGTAAGAATGTTTTTCAGTTGACCCGATAGCACTTCAATAGGAGCACCAGTGTCAGTGTACCGTTGGGTCAACACTTGAAACTTAAGTTCCACCCAAGTAAGGGGCTGACATTTTATAATTGTATTCATTTGGTTAATTTAATTTCCATGAATTGCAGCCATTCGTCTTGACGACTACATCCTTTTTCTGCTGCGATAATCCGATTTGCATCGTATCCTCCATCCTGTCGCACCCACAGACTATACAAGTGCATGCATATAAAGGCGACTCGAAACGATTTCAGAAGAGAAAATATTTATTCTGCTGCATCATTAAGCACGCCACCATCTTTGCGAGGACTTTGTGTGCGAATATCCTTTTTTATTCTTTTAATCATTCTAAGTAGTTTTTCAGTTTGCGCTACTACAAAATCCCAGATAGTCGACAAAAACTAAGTTAAGCGAAGTTTCAGCAGATGGAAGATCTGGATCATTGCGGATTTGAGCAGAGGAGTGAACATTAGATCCTTAAAAATGGTTGAAGAGTGAATGTTAAATCGCAAAGTAGGGGTATAATGTTGTGATTAATGACAAATGGGAACACCGAAGTGGAATAGAGGAAAGGATGAAAAACTTACTAAATTGCATGTCTCCTGAATGCACTCTGTGCTGACAATTTTAAGCTCCGTTGGATTATGTGGGTCTTTGAGTGAGTTCGTTTTAAGAAACTTTACTTGGGGTACTTTTTGCTTCGCTAATTGAAGGTAATGTCGACAAAGTTAAACTATCCACTCGGTTTAATTTCACGTCTCATATCACATGCGGTGGTTGACATTTCATGCATTTTCATCTCTTTTTTGTTTTCAATCCTTCACTTTCAGAGAATAAAAATGATTGAGTTCTCTCTTTTAAACAAATTGATGGGCGGTTGCAAAGATCGTACGTCACTTGTCATCTAATCTGAAACAGATGTACAGAATTAATCCTCCGATGTCCAAGAAAACATGCTGAGAGAGTAGAAAAATTCAGCTTCACTTCATGGAGAGGGAAAATTTATTTCGGACAATCAAAACGATGCATACAGTTTAATCAAAATCCTTATGGGAAACCTCAAAAATCACTGAATTGCGTTTTGCGTATCTGAGTTCCTAACCTAAAAGTCATTGTTGCCATGGTTCGGTTGGTGCTGTTGTTCCAGCAGAACCAAACCAATTGAGAGCTGCATGTACGAAATCACTGTTGCCCTCACAATTGGATCCGTCCATTTGGATTGGTGCACGTTTGAAGTTAATGTTAACGTAGATTGCTGTAATTGCGATCCTTGTACCAGTAGTGGTCAGCTGAATTTATAGTTCTTCGAAAGACTATCATTATTCTCTGACTTAATCGGAATTGGAGTTTGAGGTTTTTCGTTTGCCTGCATGTGTGATGGGTGTGTATTGCTTCCATATTCTATGCACTTGTCATGTGCACATATATGTACATATGTACGTATGTACAGTTGATGTTTGTGTATACAAAATACTGCAGTGCAGGACCATTCCACTTTTCGGTGTGGAACAAAGGATTTTCAAACACAAGTAGGCTTTCAATCAAAGAGGAAAATCATCTGCTTTGCAAATTGTGTGTGCAATTTACTTAATTTTCCAGCAATCAGGTTATTTGGTCGAATACGTTTTGTTCAGTTATCTCGAAACTGCTTCACTTAATGTTGCATTGAGAGAATATAACCTTAAATTTGCTATACAAAGTGGATAACTCATCAGTGGTTCACTGTACATTTGTACAAGTTTTAAAATTAAACTCAATAGACTTTATTTCAGATGACTTAATCAGTTCTCAAATTATTGAGCAGTCATTTAGCCCAATAATAGGATGTTCGTTGAAATAGTTAAAAAGGTATTCTCCACTGCAGTTACACTTAACGCATGTGTAGCGACGAAAATACGGCATTCCATGCATGGCCGTTAACCTAAACGCTATACGTTTCAAGGGTAGTGTACTGTGCTAACTGGTCTGAATATGGTTATTCACCCTACTGATTCAGCGGTAAGGGGACATTCCCGGATTCGTGTAGAGTTGCACTATCAGCTGGGTGCTGCAACCCAGAGAGTGGCAGATGTTTTAGAAAGGCCTCACTCCAAACCAAGGTGGTTTGGGTAACTAAGGCGTCTAGTCTTGCGTTTTCTACGACTCTTTGAAAAATAGACCTCGTGATATAACGTGATCATGTAAAATCAAGTTCCATATCTGTGATTTCTGATTGAAAAATACAACAAGGATCAAGTTGCTGCAGGTATATACTCACACCTACTCTGCTATAACTTTTAGAACCATTGGTGCAGAGTTCCCTAGTGCTGTTGCTACTTAGAACTACCTTATCTGCTCAGAGTCCCAGTTCTGTATTCGATGCCGAAGTCTAAGATCGGGATTAGTAAGCCTTTAAATTCTTTTACAAAGTTGTAACATATTTCTTATTCTCTTCTTTTGAAATTATTTTAGTCAAAACGCCCTGCCTCAAAAGTCGACGGAACTGAGGTATAATACCGATTTCAACTCTGCGGGTGTTCACACTGTGCCTGTAGCTTATATTCACAATATCCTCTGCACACTGTTTGAATTTTCTAGTGCAGTTTCTAGTCTCATGACGGCATTATACAGCAAACTCACAATCTTTCCTTTTATGTTCCATTTTTTTCTTTCTGCGTGTACATACATATATAATGCAACTGTAGCCTTATTTACTTTTTTTCTCTATTGAGTTTGATTTGATTCCAAGGCTTGTAGCAGCAATCCGGGGAAACGAGAAGAGTTCCTTTAAGATTTGGTGGTCTGTTTAGCTGTAGCTGATGCTTTATTGAGAATAGTACCAGGCTGCAGGTTACCAGGCTACCAGGTTGTAGACTTAAGAGGAAGTGAGATATGCATTGCCCATTGGATCACTATCACTTTCGTTATCACTTTGTTTGAGTAATTTGCACAAAGAATTTTATACGTTTGCTACCTCGGGCCAATACATCAACCCCTGACTTCATGGAGAGTGTTTGTTCGGCGGCAAACTGAGATTGTGCAGGAATCTCAAAATGCTCTAATTTTATTTTCCTTATTTTTGTAAATTTCGCATCATATTCTTAGTTTTCCTGTCTTAAATGTGGCACCAAGTAGTGTTCCCTTCGAATATCAAAAGATTGACTTATGAATGATGAAAATATTTCTCACATTAAGGCATAATGTGGACAATCTAAGCCGTAAAAAAAGACCCCAACGAATGTCCTTTTATCTTTACATTATTTCTTTTTATTCTGTCACAGGCGAAAATGAAAGAATCCAGTACAATCGGAATTATTTGTGGGCATCATCAATCAAGCGTTTTGTTTTTCCAGTCCAGAGTAGTTGAAGGGACAAAAGTACGAGACTTATTATTCATCAATTGTGCTCTTTGTCTGCCACAGCAAGAGCCATCTTTTTATGTAATATTATCCTGGGCTATCACCCACCCATCAACTGTCATTTGTTCGACTCTGTTCCTCTTCCTTCTCGGTGATTTTTTTTGTTTTTGCAACTATTTTTTTTCACTGTGACCAAACAACAGAGCTCCATGATTTTTAGGTATACATATTCATGCACATCCACTTGTTTCTGTTCAACCGGAAAAAAAAGGAAAAAAGTAAATAAATAAAAGAAAATCTCAGTTTCAGAATAATTTAACAGAAGTGCACTTGTTTGCTATGAAATGAAAGCATTTGTATATTGCTTGAGCCATAAATAAGTTTGGAAAATGAGACTGAAGCACAAGATAAATGAACTCTTGTCCAAGAGTTGAAATGACCAACAGACGGATGCCCTCGAGTATTCTTGCATACTCCTCGTATAAGTGGTTAAGTTATGTAGATCAAGTTCTTGCCAGACGACCAAGTACATGACATTTGTTTTGTTTTCTTCATTCTCTTTCGCCTTTCGTGTTTCATCCTTTTGGTGTGGCGCATTAAAGGAATGCAATTTTAAGGATAAATCTGGCAATAAATTAAGCTTGTTTAAGAGATGGGTACATTGTAAAATCATCGCACTGCAATCACACATACTCACAGATTCCGTGTATTTCGTACTTGCACAGTATCCCTCAGAGTGTTATGAAAACCTTATTTATGTCAAAAATTAATGAAATTCAGCAAATTTGGTTAAACCAATGAGACAAAACGCATTTATGTTACATTAGTCTGGTGAAATGTGTTTGACGACTGCATCGACACATCCTACTCCTCCATCGTTCTCTTTAAAGCCACACAAAATCACTTATTTACTCAAACAAGGATCTCGAAACTCATTATACGAATTTGGTTACGTTGACTGCATTTAGGATGCTGTCGTTCATCGCTCGACGGTCGCCAGTCTTGCAGAGATAGTTTCGAAATTAATTCCTTACATTACAACCACAGAATAAACAAAGCTTTCCTTATTAACTACTAATTATAGATGTAACTCACTCTGTGGCACTTGCATAGCTTCTCGTCACATCAAGGCTCAACAACTTTGTTTCTAAGAGTGTTTATTTGTCTTTTATCGTTTCTTCTTCTTGCTCAATCTATGTAGTATAGTACGTGTGTATATCATATTATGGGCTGGGTGTTCTTATTCAACGTAATTGATGGCATTCCTTAACGTTCATTCAAAGCCAGCAGTCTGCGAGTGTTTGAAATGGTGGGACGCAGACTTCCTGAGTTCCTTCTTGTTTCTTGCGCTGTTAATGGCATAACGAGTACGCCATTCCAATCTTCAGTGAGAGAGAGTGTTGGGGTTTTTAAAGAAAAGTGAATAATTAGCAATGAACATCAAGGTGCAAGAGCATAAAATGTACAGCAACTGTGCATTAATTGCTAATTATACAAACTTCTAGTTTCTTGCGTTAGCGTGTTCTTTTCAAGTGGGGCACGGTGAATAGAAATCGTCGTTCGTGCAACAAAGAATATTCGAAGTGCCTTAAATTGTTGCAAAATCTCTCTTTAAAATGCATGTACATAGGACAGTTGTGTAACGTCCACAAATGGTTATGTATAAAGATCTCCAACAATTTTAAATCTATCTTCTTTAATTTAACCCACATCAGAAGAAGTGAAGAGATAAGGACAATTTATGATGGGATGTGGGAGGAATTTGCGATTATACTGAGTTAAATGCATTAGCGTGAGAATAAATCGAGCACTTTCTCTCTCTTGTGCTCATGTTAATCTAATTACAACGAGTATACGTAACCGTGAACGTTCACAAAATCGAGACCGGAGCGCACGAGTTAGGTTGTGCCACAAGGATATATATCCTGGTGCGAAGAAGCAGGTTTTAAATTCAAAATATGATTAGATAATTGAATAAATGAATACGAACACAAATTGCAGGAGGGTGTTTGCTTTTCATGTGAAGCCAAATGTATGGAGGGTTGGATGATGTTTAACAAGTTCACAGAAATGTAATAAACCAACCATGCATATGTACAAAATGTAAAACAGGAAAAAAGTCAGACAGCGCCATTTTCTATAATCACGAAATCAATTTGAAAATAAACGAAAACTAATTAGTCACTCAGGAGATACCTCATCCGGTGTGCATCTACGATACTCTGCTTATGAACGAATTCAAAAAACCAAACAAATCGCAAATCTTAAGGCGCTGCTTAATTGTGTACCTCTCCATGGTTGAATTTCTCAAGCACTGAAGCAAAGAAAGTTGGGCAATAAGCGGAACACCCCTTAATTGACACGTTCCGTTATTGTATCAGTTTTTAATATTTATTCGTGTTTCGACCATACCTCTCGAAAATAAAGGCGTATTTTCGTATATAGCTGACTGAATTAGTTAGTACTTAAGTAAGCTTGTCCTTTTTAATAAAAGAAAAAAAAACATATCTATGTGATGCAATATTTCATAACCTACAGAGAGAGAACACTCGCACTAAGGCTAACTCATTGTTATGCAACACCAAAAGGAATTTCATTCTTGTACAATTGAACCAATCGCTGCTTACATGTTGGTGGTGCATAGCTCTTCCGACGTCGGACGTTTTCAAAGAATTCGATCCCAGGTGTACAGTTTTTTTTTGTAAATTCCCACACATGGGCATTACTAAGATGTAGGTTCCGCAGTGGAGCACTTGTAGTGTCATTATTATTGATTTTCTTATACCGTTCTAAAGGGGTTGGGCAAGGGTTTAGAGCTCATGAAAAGCAGGCAGTAAGGCATTTGTGAAAGATACAGTTTGTAGCGCGTGGTGATTGCCATGTATGGGTTTTCGCCAATGCGTTGCAGCAGAAAGCTTGTCATTCACTTGGTGAGTTTGTCGCCTTTCGAATTCTCGAAATTACACCACATTCTGGAATCCAGACTATGCGAATGCTGATGTGGTCAGACATCACTTTGATATATAGTCGGCAGCGTACAACGGGTTTTGAACAAAATTTGATTGCATTGCAGGATTTACGAGTGGCTGTGCGTGGTAATGACGCAATACCATCCAATATCACTTTAATCGCCTTTATTTTCGCTTGGAAAACACTTGTTATTTCATTTTGAGGTAAAGTGGGTGCATGAGGCAATTAGTTTTTCTCTATTTTTTGGTTACTTCAAAATCAATTTTCTTCTGATCATAGAGAGTCATTCATATTCGAAAGTAATGTCTAGTAAAACACACACAGTTATGCAAATTTGAACTTTGGCATTAGATGTGAAGAACAATTTCATTCAAATGGTTGCCTCAGGGAAACTCACATCACATAATTTAAAATCCCTTTAAGCTAATTTCGAGGGGTATCTCGGCCATAACCTGTATAATGTCGGTCATAAAAACTATTAGGCGGTCTTTTGCGAAGCCCACAGAAAATATTCGATCGGTGTCAAAAGCGTGATCATAATGTCGCCAAAACGTAGCGGGTTTTTGATATGGATATACATAGATGCAAGTCCAAATGAAAAATGCGCAATTGATGACACTTTCAATTAATGTGAACTCCAAACAATCAATAAATTCGGATCACCAGCAACAGTTTCACTCAAAGTAATAGTATTCTCGATTGACTCTTCACAATTATAACGATTTATTGCGTTGTCGGCCCATTATGACGACCATAATTATCACATAATGCGCGAAAAGTAACTACATTAGAATCACCACTATTGTGGAAAGTTTTAATAATTTTAACGAGTTGTTTGTTAGTTACGCCATCCATTATCGAAATTGACTAACATGCAACTATTGGGTGGACAAATTAGTAATTTAAATTAATAAATTGTAATGTAATTTTTTCATGGAACGAAATAACTTTATTTTGTTATGTATTGCCCATTTTGAGCAATAACCTTTTGCCATCTTTCAGGCAACATCATTCCACGTTCATAAAACTTCTGGTTTTTATCAGCAAAAACTGAACCAGGTAATTTTAGACATCATCATTATTGAAATTGTGGTACTTCAGTATGGGAGGTTTTAAATGGAAATACATAATGAATGACACTGTTACTTTCGCTTGCTTAATTTTTGGACTAATTGGCTGCAACATTAATTGTCACTAAAACACCAACCTTGTCACCAGTTCAGTAAGGCCAATTTTTGGTTACTGCACTTCCCGCAGTCTAAAGACACATCTTGAGTATCTAAGGTATATTCACGACTAATTGAATTTACCTTAACAAAATAATAATATTTTTTTTGTATTTTCAAAACGAGTGCCTTTCGAATAATTTATCCCCAGGTTGTTTCTATATCAAATAAAAACAAATTAATTAAAAAAAAAAACGCATGTCGCATTCAAGAAATTTCCCTTTAATATCATTACATTGGAGTGCAGTAATAATTTAGTTTCTTACATGTGACTTGAATTGTGCCTTTTGAGCCGTATTCAGTTTGACACATCAGAGAAGTTACAGCACAGAATGTTAACACATAGTCAATTGAAAACGTTGGTAGGTTAGAAATTTGTGTGAATGTAATGTCAAAATAAGGGAGCGAATATTCTCTCCTCATTCAGCAGTTTGTTACAAACCAAGATTGATGTGCGTCTCATGTAAGATTTGTGTCTATGCAAATGGTGCGCAAGTGAAAAAAAATGCCATCAGTGCGAGAACATACCCGCTGGTAATGAGATCTGGAAAGGGATTTATATCCTTTTACCCTGACAGTAGTGAATTTCAAAGGAAACAAAGGAATTTGCGGTTTGCTGGCAAAACGTGTAATTGGATGTCATCAATTCGAGGATGTTCTCACGCATTTTTTTTGCTTATCCTGAGTTACTGTTTACGCGGTTTATTATGTATTATTCGTATATGAGAATTATGTCAAATCCCTTAGCTTAATTCAGTTTTAAAGTAAAAGTATTATACTTATTTAGAAGTTATTTTATTTTTAGTAAATGCAAGTGTGCAACGAATTTGTTCGTTACCACGTCTACGAATGAAATTATGGAAAACGCAATCCTTCGGATGTCTGATTTAAAACCGTGTAAAAACAGAATAAAGAATCACTTTTGCCTTACCCAGTTGATATTTAATTTGGAATTCAAAATTGACAGGAAAGGATAGGAAGGTAGCTAAAAGTGGAAAACAACCTAACTTAGGCTGAGCTGGGCCCATAGTGATACATCCATACGCATATTAAATATTTAAGGGAACCTTTTATATATTGTTGAGTCATTCATAGTATTTCCTATCGTTAGGTAACACTTTTTCTTTTTTTCGTTTTGGCAATTATTGACTGCCATTACAGTAGTGGGTATAAAGAAATCAAATTATAATAAAAGAACTGATGGTCAGCCAGACCGTGTATCATCAAACGGTATGGTAGATGGCCTAAGATCTTCTAGTTCCAATTAGATGTAAATAAAAGTAAATAAATCAAACATTTTAGACGAAAATCATATTCTTCCATCAATACTACAGATTTGTCGAAAAGTCTTAACAATCAAGTTTTAGTTGAAAAATAGTCTTCCTTCATAATATTAAAGTTTTCATTCATAACTGAAAAAATTAATATTCAATATTACGAATGCACGTGGGGTCGTGGGTAAGTGCGTTGACCAGATCGCATTTTTATAGACATCACGTTTATGGAATTTTACTCAAAAAGTCCCTATTTTCTATGAAAAACCTCTTCTAATATGAAGTTCGGGGTCTGTAATAAATTGTTGTCCCCCTCTGCTCATAGGAAAACAAAAGCATGCACAAGACGATTAGTTACTTACTGGTCCCCTAACCTAAAACTTATTTTCTCCATCTAAATAATGTCACATCGGATACAATTGTCATTTACCATTCAAATGAGATAACCCAATCATGCTTAAAATAAGCGATTTATATTTTTATATAACAACTCAATACTATTGTATATTTCCTGTTCTTCATATTGGATAATTAAACATATTTTTATTGTGTGCACAAACCCTTAGCTGGATATGAGTTTTTAGATTTACGAAAAATTCAGTTATTCAATGTTTCAACCCCAAGTAACAACCCCGCTTCATTTTAACAGAGCAAATAATGTGCTCAGATTCAATTTAAAAAGAATCAATTTTATCACTCACGATAAACATGAGTCAGAAGCATATGTTATTTATAACAACTAAATTGCTTGATGCAACTTTTTCAACCTATGTTACTCCTGAATTTCTTCCGTTTAAGGAAGTATGTGGATGTGCTCAATTAACATTTTTCTCCTCTCTGTATTCCCCTCTCTGTAATCCCCTCTCTGTAATCCCCTTTTCTGCTTAACATACCGAATGATGGTAAACATACTCGTATACACGTTCCACTTGTTTTCAACATTCCTATTCTGAATATATGGAATGATGATACGAACAACTTTGTTGAAAAGACATTGTTTTCTGCAATGAGTATATTGCAAACACAGTTCATTTCAGAATGAAAATTTACAAAGAAGAGAGAAATCATGAAAAATTCAGTATATGGCAGCGAGAGGATTCATCCACTTAATTCTCATTTTCTCATTTCACTGCGGTCTCATTTTGCCAACAAATCTCCAGTTTTCCAACTACTACACACAAAATTTTAGTTCCTTTCTCCGACAGTGTGCTCCTGTTACCAACACGGTTAACATGTACGTGACAGTTTTTTTTGTTTTTGTGGTTTATTGAAACACGTCCTTGAACTATCATCATTGTGTAAAGAGGCCAAGTACTATTGACACCTCAACTTCAACCGGATTTATATCATATTTTGGCCTCGACTGGCAAATTAATCTATTGATTGTTCATCAGTCTTGTCTACGTAAACTGTTGTGTATCGAAGACAAAGCTAATTATTGTGAAAGTGCTTAAAATGTATAAAGTCAGTTCTGTAACTGTAACTTTTCAACCACTTCTCCCAAATTTGCAGTAGAGCAAAAAACGGAAGGTCAAGGAGCCATATTTGAAGTAATAATCTTGAGACAAAGGGTATGTGTTCTTATACGTTCTTGACTACAAAAGTTATTATGGTGAATACAAATGTTGTTATGGTTTCAAATGATTCTTTCTTGTGTGTTTGGAAACGATTTACCAAACAATAGTTTTTTTCTGAAATAAATAACTAATTAAGAGAAATAAATTAATTTCAATGTGACTTTTTCTTTTTTCGGAGTGATATTGAAAGGCTGTGCCGTTATTGAAGTACATTGAATATAAAAAAAATAAAAATTAAAGATTAATTTTGAAATTATTCTTTGATTTTGTTCTTACATATGTTTCTCTTTTTTATTTTACTTCTTGTAAATAATTTTCGATGAATGAAGAAATGTGTTCAGTTTCAAGTTCTACATAGATATAATTTTGTTAGGATGTCTACAACACTACAGCTGAGATAAATTCGAAAGCTCTATTATATTGTTTAACGCAATTATTTTTCAGTATATGACTTACAAGTTTATCCAACTCAACAACAACTTTGTGTATTTATATTTGTCGAAAAAGTATGTATTCTTTTCACTGATGTCCATTGTTGACGTGCGCTCATAATAATAATTACGTGGCACTTCAGCCCACAACTACTCGTGATGTGCGTGCTATTGTCCTCACAAACGACCTATGGTTTTTTGCCGACTCCGAATGTCGAGATTTTTATAGACAATTAGTACTCCTTGAGTGTCGTTAGCAATTCGAAAGAGACAATGCTGTGAAAAATGCGAGGTGTTCAGTCCGGAAAACGAACCTGGATGTGGATCGACGCAACTACTCACTACGCCACGGTGATCACATGACCAAGGATATACTGGGTTTCTTTTAACATGGTGCACTTAAAATTGAACTCTGGCGGCGATTTGGGTTTAAACTAATAATAATAATAATTGAGTGGCACTACAGCCCATGACGGACCTGGGCCTAGCTTCTACAACAACTACTCGTGTTGTGCATGCTATTGTTCTTCACGAGTAGAAGGGACCTACAGTTTTTTGCCGATTCCGAACGGCGAGATTTGAGAAGCTTTCCATAGACAATTAATACTCCTTGAGTGTTGTCAGCAACTCGAAAGAGGTGGTACCGTGAAAAAATGCTAGGTGTCCCCCGTCCGGGAATCGAACCCAGACTTTTCTGCGCCGCAGTCGATGCACTTACCACTGCGCTACGGCGACCACGGGTTTAAACTAAGGCAACCATAATATTCCCACCAGATGGACTGCAAAATTGGACAGGTTAAAACTTGGAGTCCGATAACCTCCCGTTGCTCCAGAATATAGCATCTAGTCAGAGTGATACCAGAAAGGTTCCATAACACTCGAGTCATGGCCATGTTCACCTTGCCTTCGTAAGTGATTCCACTAGCTACCTGGAGTCTGTGCATGGAATGTGTATTTAAAGCCAGTAGATCCATAAATACAACTACATCATTTAGAAATGAAGGTTGAAACAAAACTTTTGATGGTATAAACAGTCAATTTATTTGGTCCTGACAAAATATTTTGAATAAACCCTTGGAAATTGTCTTATTGTTACCATTATTAGCCTTCGATTCTATAAATGTTACTGAAATAACGCATGCCCACCTGCATTTGATCCTTGAACTCCTTTCCAAAATATTTATTATATCCCTACTTAAAGAAGACCTCAATACCTGATATGCGACACCTTCGAAAAACGAACATGAAATCACTATCATGAGGAGAAACTTTTCCAATCAGCAATCGTCGTATTTCCTTCATTCGGTGCGAGAACTTTTCATCTTCTTGTAAATGGGGGGAAACAATACACCCAAACTGTTTAAACTTTCACAGAGAAATTCATCTCAACTACGATGAGAATGCAAAGAGTGTACATTTCCAACAATGCTGCATTTTCTGCTGCAGCTTTCTTGTTTAGTTGAGCGAGTAAAAAAAATACAATTTAATTGTGGTTGCAATTCTGTACGCAGATGTTTACAATGGAATTCAATTATCCCTATCCATGGGGTGGTGATATTCCTTTTTGCCTTCGGGTTACTAGCAAATCAGTTCGCATTGTTTGTTTCAAATTTGAATTGTTTAAGATGTACCGGAAATTGGTGGTCTGAATAAAGTCAAGTAAGGGTATTTCACTCGAGTGGTTACGAACTGTTTTAACATAACTATGGAAGAAAATTTTCCTAGGTAAGAAAACTCTGAGTATCAATTCTTCGAAAATGATATAAGGTTACAGTATATATATTTTAAATTGGGAAATTTAGAATAGAGTACAGCTTGCACTTAAACCCACAACTACTATTATTCGTACATTGTTGAAGATACCCCATAGTACGCTTCTACATTCACACATAAAATACGAGTATGTATATGAACTTTACCATGATCATCCTTCTTGAAGTTACTTGTTCCTTATTCGAATGCTAATGATAATATCCTTGTTAATAAATATAATCATTTTACATCATTTTCTTTATTTAACCCCGACTTTTATTCAACAATCACTCTCAAGAGTGACCTACAATTTAATACTGACTTCACACCACGAAATATGAAAAGCATCCCTTAGTGTTGCAACAAACTCGAGATAGAACCTTGTTTAAATTCGAGATAACTGAAATCAAAACTTAATTGTGACGTAGGAGACGACATACTTACCCACCACGCCACCTTCGGCACATGGTAGTATCCACTGTTTCTCGAAATAATAAAGGGAAATTCTTTAATTGATCCGATATTTGAAATTGTTTAACTGCAGACATTTTTACAAGAGAATACAAAAAATTCGACTAACAATGAGACTGATTTGTTTAAAAAAAACAAATTTGTCCTATTATGTACAACATACTTTGTACGGAGCTGTGCTAACAGTTCTTAGTTATAGATAGGCATTTGATTCTAACTTTTCCTAGTGAGCGTCTGTCACTAGAATGATGCAGGGATAAAGCGACGAAGTAGATACTTGCCACAACTTACCTGGAAAATCGAGATACTTAAAATATTTGGTTGTACATTTGATATATCTGTGAGCTGTCTATTGCCACCTTTATAAATAACTCCTCCTCTCCTCCTCTGCGTAATTTTAATCGTAAATCGCTTCGAATCCTGATCTTGGATCCGATCTATGTTTTACTTACTACATGACCCAAGGAAATAACTTCACTAGATTTGACTTGACTTGAGAAATAACTTCAGTGAAAAATAACATCAAACGAAATTTAGTTTTTAAGAATTGAATTTATTTTCCATTAGTTCCAGTTTACTAGAAGGTTTCTAAAGGTTTCTCTTGAAGTAGATTTCGGTGATAAATAATTGCAAAAAATGTTTGGTGCAATAATTGCCCATTTAGGGGCAATCAAAGTGAAAAACAGGTTATTCCCCATTGCATGACTTATCTTACCTCTAACCACCTTAGATCTATCTTTGAAAAAAAATTGCGGCACGTTAAAAACAAGTGTTTTTAATGTGGCGCCCACTAACTGGAGCTTCAGGCGTTGTCTTTGGGTATTCAGTATATCAACTTATCCATTAATATTCTGTAAGAGTTAACAGAAAACTAGGTATGTGTGTTAATGGTTGCATAATTATGATTGCAAACTGAAGAAAACATTTTACACCTTATTAACTATATAACGTTTTTTCTTTGTGATTTCTGACAAACACAGGGCGGCGTTGCCTATTCAAAGGTATGTAAGAGAAAAATAATGACATACCACTTCCTTCCACAGTGTCACTCAAGATATAGAAAAGTTGAAAGTCACCAGTTCTATGGCCTTAGATGTTCAATATATTTTCTCTATTCCACATTGCGCATCACAATGGGTACATAAGATCCAAGTGTCTTAGAACTTAAGAAGGTCAAATAGCTCGACTTTTGTATATGTCTATAAGTTTTAAATCAGTTCGTTTAAGTGAACGTTTATCCGTCCTTGTTAAACAATGAAAATTATATTTTCTAATAGTAATAATCTATAAGTACAGCTTGACATTAACGACTGTACAGTTCAGTGGGTCAACTCAAATGATCGCAATTTCAACAAAGAATATAAACACATTTTATGTTCCATTAACCGTTAAGTGCTTCACCCCTATCTGGCTCCCAGCTTAAGGGATAGCGAGGAAAATTAAAAACATAATAAAGGTCAAGGGCGTGCACAGAAATTAAAAATAAATTCCTTAATTTCATAGCAAAGTCTTGTTTCTATCAAGTTTAATTTCTCAACTTTGAGAAATGTAATTTAATGCGAATGATACTACAGGATTATTGCTTTGTGCGTGTGTATTTTGAAAATAGAACAAAGCAAGTAAACCGAAGGGCAATCTTTCTCTTCTTTCAATTTATTTATTTTAACTTTGAACTTGTTTCAAAAATGCTTTTGGGCACTGAATTTCTTTATACATCAGGAACAAATGTATTGTAGATTTGTGTTATGAACTCAAACAGAACGGCTTGATTTGACTTGAAAACCTATTAAACTGAACGAATTTCAATTTGCGTACGCTGGAAATAATGTTAATGTCATTCCTGTTACAGTTAAGTAGCATTTCAAGTGAAATATTAATATACTTTTTTGATTATGATCACGTTGTCATGTCTCTTTGTTGGATAACTGAAATGTGAATGTGTTATTAACGCTTAAATTGTTTGAGTACTAAATTAATGAAAATAAAAAAATATTCCCTGTGTACTTATATGCTGTACATATAATACTTGCAACAGAATATAAAACATTAGTGGACTTCAATTGATTTAGTTATTTTAAGAGTTTCAGCTAATAATCAATACGAGTATAAACGCTAAGTGGTTTTAACTATGTTAAAGGATATGTTGCTCAGGAAGAGCAATGAAAAATGCAAACATTTTCAATCCAATCATTAACTACAATTTTTAGTCCTTGAATAAATTCTTTTTGGTTTAATAAAGTTTGCGTTTTTATACACCGAGATGTTTACTCCACATTCAAATTGAAACATTTGTGGTTTAGAAAACTAAGATTTAAGTTCCTAACATGTACACGAGTATTTTTTGTTTTAAATACGCAGCAGTTCAAAAGCGCACAACGCGATCCAAAACAATTAATACTGTCCATATTTTGACGGATGCATGTTTACAAATAAAATGGATTTAGTTAAGTGGAAGTTGCAGATGGGTTCGACCTTACCTAATAAACCAAAAAAAGTAGTGGTTAAATGCGTCGATCCACACGCAGAAGGTCTGGGTTCAATTCCCGAAAGGCACATCTCACATTTTTGGCGGCACCACCTTTTTCGAGTAGCTGACAACACTCAAAGAGTATCAATTGTCATGAAAAGCTTCTCGAATTTCGTCGGCAAAAAACTGTAGGTCTCTTCTACTCGTGAGAGAACAGTATCATGCACAACACGAGTAGTTGTTGTAGAAGCTAGGCCTTGGTCCTTTGTGGGCTGTAGTGCCACTCAATTATTATCGCAGAAGTGAAACACAATATTTAAAAAGTGTCCTACTTGTATCTTTTTTAATAATTTTTGTGAAGTCATAAATAGAAATAAATCATAAAAGTTTCACACCCCTTTTGGCCACACAATGCAGCTGTCTTCCAATAAATATCTATGTATTAAATGTCACCCTTTATTCGAATAAGACGTCAAAGCTAAGTAATAAATAAAATGAATACAAATATAATGTTAGGGCAGCCAAAAGGGCCACCTGTCAACGACCTAGCAAAATCTTATTATTGTTTAGTGACACTGGAACTATTCTACGCGACAAAATTTTCAATGAGTGAATGTTTGCACAAAAAGAGAACCTTTTGTACATAAAAAATGTTCAAATAGGTATTCCAGTTCTTTGCAGGGTATTGTAATGCACCATATAAGACCACTTCTTTAAGTGAAGGATAAAATTAGATCTCTAGTAAAGTTGGTTAATTTTTTTTTATTTTAGCGTGTCGTTAAATTATCGTTATCACATCCATCGTTGTGAACTTGCACGAATACTTCGTTGGTTTGTGTAATTTGTTAGCAACAAAAATTTACAAAATATCTTCAAACCGCATGTTATTATATTTTGCGTAACAGCGAAGCTATAAAATTCCTTTAGCGTGAAGTAACACGATCAACGCAGGGGGTTTTCTTAAGTTACGGGAGCACACTAGTACTTGCACTACTTAAAAGCTGCAACGAAAATTCGTGAAGTACATACATGGGGGGAATGGTAAAGGTACGTGAAGACTCTTAGCAATTTAAGCGTTCAAAAAGTCAAAGGGATGGGGGCGAACAACCAAATATGGAATATATCCTGAGGCGATATTTTCTGTTCATATTTCAGCCAACACCACAGTCATGTACACATTCACCATATAGATATGTAAATGAATGTATCATGTATTTATTTGGTTGTTTGTGTTTGAATTTATGCTAATGCTGCGATTTTTACCTTTCAAGTGAAACTATCTTCAGCAGCAGTTTGGCACACCTGACTGCATGTGCGAGAATAACCACGTCACAAGCTTCTTCAGGTTCAGCTTCAGCATACCTCATCGCTGATGCTGATGTTTGTTTTCTCAGCAAGAATGCATCAGTGGTAAAGAGGATTATGCAAATAAAATTATGTACCAGTTCCTGGCGCACTTGCGTTTCCTGGTTGCACATGATTTTCAATTCAAATTTTAGTTGCTGGTGCATAGGGGTGTGTACACGATAACTAATACTTCAAGCTTTAGAAATGCATACGCGATAATTTTCAGATTTCTCTTTACAATTTAATTTCATTTTTTTGTGGTTGAGCTATTTAAATTCAACACAATATCAGTCAGTATTCAGAATATTTTTTAAATAGAAAACTCAATAATTAGCTTAAGATTGTTTAAAATTTAGTATTTAATTTTTCACAGAGAGTGTCCCTTGAAATAAAACGTAATTTCATGTCGAAAATATGATTGCCTTTGCAATGCAATCTCTTTACAAATTATATCCGAAGTTTTGTCTGCATCAAAGCTGAAAGACTTGAATCTCAGTTTTACTGTTCAAATGAAATCTTTTTAATGAAGTCAACATGATGTTTGCTCCTAAAACATCCTCGAATACTTTTTATGATGTTGCCCGCATAAAACTGATTAAAATATCTATGAATTAAATTCCATCGCAAAAACTCAAAAGGAGAGAAGTCAAAATATCAAATAGAGGACAAGAAGACCCTCTGGCTATCGTGGCTATCCTCATTTAGCAGCAGTGGAACGAATGTGCATTCATACATAACAACAAATCCAACTCCACATTCAATGGGGAAAACAAACTTTATTGTAATTTTTATTATCATTGCTGTGATATTATCTTTATGGTATGTGTTATTGTGTGTCTTGTATCTTCTCTGGTTTTTAGTTCGTTTATGTTTTCCGTTATGGGACGCCCCGTCCCCTTCAGATATTATTTTTTTATTACACTGAAATGGTGACGTTAGTTAAATATAGTAGTACTGTTCGTTTTGGTAATGATTATTTTATGGAAACTCAAGTGCATTTGGCACTGTTGAATCTTAAACTAAGTTGATTCTGCATAACAATAATGTTGGTTTTCACAACGAAGCAGAATTTTTCATAAGAGTGAAATGTTATTGCTTTTCTGAGTGATATTTTTTATGAATAAATTTCGTTCTTTTTTCTCTGGAACCACCATATTTTGAATTTAGCAATATCTTATGCTCTGGGCGGTAATTGGATTTGAGTGTATGTTAGCGTGAGGAATGTTTAATTGGATATTCTGAAACGTATTCGCAGTCTAAAAATTTAAACGGGTTTCTTTGCGAGAAAAGAATGTAGAGCCATAATATTTGTCTTTGTGCAGGAAATTTAATCTAAATAGAGAGCGATATAACAAACGAGAAAGCACTTACCACATGGGCAACGAAAAAAATCTAATTAAGGCACTTACTTGTGGCAAACATAACATATGTAATTTATGGACCTACATTTATTTGCCGCCCCCGAACGGCCAGATAGGAGAAGCCACTAACAATTATTAAGTCTTATGAAATTATTATTGTATGTGTTAGTTGAAACTGAATTAGAGGGAATATTTTAACTGAACAAAAAACAATTTATGCTAAACAGCAATATCTACCTCTTTTGCAGTTTTGCATAAAAGAATAAATAATACAAAAACTTACTTAAAGTTAAAATGTTTTTAAACTTAATATGTTTATTTCCATTTCTTTTCAGATTTCAAAATAAAATACACCTTTGGAAAACATGGGACAAATGGAGTCAACAAGTTTAAACTACTACTTTCTAATATTAAAATAAATACCAAACAAATATATTAGCTAGCAACATTTAATTGTATAAGTGAATACAACTCTTTTTTAATATAAGACGGCTTTTTCTAAACGAATTTTTTATAGTATTTTTCGGTATTTCCAATAAAGTGAGATATCTTTTGCGCTGATCATGGTGGTGCATAATGTTGCGTTCAGCTATAGCGAGTGTCCGCTTCAGAAAAACATAATGAAGACAACTTCTTTCTCTATATTGAAGTAATTCTCCAAACCTATTTTTTTATGTAATGGTAGTTGGGTGATTATCTAACCACACTTTGGCCAGAGCAGAATTAGTAAATAACAAATAATATCCCATTCTTAACTGATTCCATCATTTTAGTCAAATTTACGAGTGCTTGACACTGAGAAAGATGGTATGTGTTCAATTCTATTTCATCATCAAAACCCGTTTCTAAATAGTTTGTTGCCCTTACACAGTCAAATTCCATGGCTGACGTTTAAAAGACGCATTGTAAAGATCGTTCATTTTTCACACTGAAGAGTTGGAAATAAAATTTTTGCAATATCAGGAAATTTCCCACTTCGATGGTAACGAAAGTGCCTCATTTAACAACATTTACGTACATGCAAACATACCAAACAAGTTCATAATTTCGTTAAAACCAATAATCCGACTTCAACCATCTTAAAGTTTGTATTTTAGTGTAATACGTGAATGAGAACAACATATCTCAGATTTCCTAAAAAACAACAAATAGTCGACAACAGACAGAATGAAGGTAACTATCCGGCTACGGAGAAGATAAAACAGCGTTTCCATTGATTTTCAAATCATTCATACTGAAACATAGCACGATAAACATGAAGGAGAGATCCCCAACGAGCACACAGAGACGGAAATGTATGGCTTTCACACTTTCTGCAGCTCTATTGCTAAGTAAAACAAAAAGTGGATGTGCACTAAAAACCCATGTAATTAAGTTAACCATGATTCTGTGTGCTTTATCCTTTTCTGCATTTCGTTCCATTTTCCATGGTTATCCCTACCTACCACAATTTTTATTAGGCGCCCTTCGCTTACACCTACAGTCCTTTTATCCATACCGTCTGATGCTGGCAAGACTATTCTTCCTGCTTTTTTTGTTAAATCATAAATTTTGTATGTATGTAAGTGTAGAGAGATATCCTTTTACATTTGGCGCAATGAAATATAAAAAAATCTGAATGGGGAGAATTTATGATGTTACATCGCTCCCTTAGATTACACGGACGACGACTGTGCTGTAAACCACTTGAAATATTTTCAGGTTGTTAGCCTATAAGAGTGTAATACGGTAAATAACCACTTGCACAGGCAAGTTAGCAACAGTAAAATAGTCGTAATATTTTGTCCGTTGCCTGCATTACCTCAACATACATATGTGTCCCTTTTAAAATGTCCCCTTCCTTGAAAACAAAACAAATAAACAATTATTTTTGTTTACCCTTAAACAGCCTGTTGAGATCTTTTAGACTTTTAAAGTAGTTCACTTGAAGTTGATATTTCAACCGATATTCATCGACTTCCTTTCAGATATATACAAATATTAGAATGGTCATGCACTTCTTGTTGAAATTTTTCGAGCCACTTATGATGGACATGCAAGTACCTTGTAGACATCGAGTGGTTCTCATCATTTATTATACATATGTAAATAGTATATGGTCGCCGTGGCGTAGTGGTAAGTGCGTCGACCGCCACGCAGAAAGTCTGGGTTCGATTCCCGGCCGGCACACCTCACATTTTTTTCACGCCACCACCTCTTTCGATTTGCTGACAACACTCAAAGAGTATCAATTGTCTATAAAAAGCTTCTCAAATCTCGCCGTTCGGAGTCGGCAAAAAAAACTATAGGTCCCTTCTACTCGTGAGAGCACGCACAACACGAGTAGTTGTTGTAGAAGCTAGGCCCTGGTCCGTTGTGGGCTGTAGTGCCACTCAATTATTATTATTATTATTACTAAATAGTAGTACAATGACACGAAAAAGAACTAAAATACAATTAAGTTTCGATTTCAATTGAATTGAAAGAAAGCTCCATGATCAATTGGTCCACCGAAAATGTAGTATCTGCGGATGGAATTTTTGGTTCCATAGGCTATTCTGCTGAAACTGCAAATCACCATATATGACTCCGTTGGTTGCAATATAATTGGTCCGCCTCGTCAATATTTGCAGCTGCATTCGGGCTTTACCTTTGCCTTTGAATCATTTTTCTGCAAAATATTAAAAAATATACATACATGTATATTGTATATGTATATGTATATTTACGCTCATGCATGGGAGTATGTACTGTATGTATGTACATTGAATTATGGAATGCAGACAGAAGTTGCAACCGACGACTTGTAGCGGGATTTAATGAAATCATTGGTTTATTTGATGTTTTAATTTGATATTCGTAACGAGAGAGAGACTGTATAATTTCGAACATCATCGAATACTCATGTCCACATCTGCGTATGTCGGCTTTCGTGTGTGTGTCGGATTAATGTTTACATCGCTGGGCGATGTTCCTTCCGCCCTTTGAACATTGCATATAAAAAAACTTCTACCCGAAGCATCGCAAGCTGAAACAATAACGAAATCGCTCAAAGCCAACAAAACACGATCCAGTGACATTGACAACCCGTCACTGTCAAAGTTATTTTTGAATTTCGCAATGAACATCACAGTCATCATGAAAAGTGACAATTATCTCATGGATATCATTAGATATACGAAGAAGAACAAATCCGCTTAACGGGACACTAAATTCATCAGTTGTGCTTGTGTTCGTACTTTAACAGGTTCTGCACCCGCAATGGTCATTAATCACGCTGGCGAAAACTAGCCGTGGTTGACTTTTGAAATATTGGACAGTTTTGCTGCTGTGTACAGCTTTTTTGTGCAGCTCAACTTTGTCTGTGTTTTTTGCGAATTGGTTTCTTTTATGAAATGGAAATTCTCTGATTTTACGCAAATACACAGCGAAAACGGAAATTTTAAATTGATTGGTTAACATGGATGAAGGAAGCAGAACGAATCGGAAAATAGTCGGAATGGTGGATTCAAAATCCCAATTGTAAGTCCTACACGTTATTCAGTTCTGTGAACATGAGTGCAACGTGGAGGGTGCAATTTGGGTAATTTATTACTGAAAAATCAATAACAATCCAAGCGATGGCGACGACGTGGTGGCGTTAGTACAAATTGATGCTGAAGAACATTTTTTTTTGCTTGCCTTGGTGGTAGTTGGCTTCTGTTGTGCTATTGATCCGTGACTTGCATTAATTTCAGTAGCTATTGTACACATTTTAATTGGGCTTTGGGTCAAACTGTACCCAGTCAGTCTTGCATTACAATGCTCTGTGCATGCGTTGAATACTACAGGGAATTACATAATGCTGTGTGATAGCCAAGATTTGAGATGCTGTGCCGTGTGTAATGTCAATTGAGGTATCACATAATTTGTATATTATATTACTGATATTCATGTGTGGTAGGTGCACCCCGAAATCAAAAGGAATTTATACAAATATCATTTAGTTTGATCTCTTTCGGTAAACGGGACCAGAACGTTCACCACACAACAGAGACAATAAGAACATTTTTTTATTCGTAACATCAACTAAAAAAATCATTCACCATGTCCTTAGTCTTGACGAATGAATACCAAAACACAATTTTCAATTCCATATTACATTATATTATATTATGTTTAAAATGTCACAAGAACACAAAAAAATACAGCTTCTGAGTTGATTCATTTTCACTTAAACCAAAAAATGCCACCTCTTGGACCTCGAAAACCACCGCCGCCAAATCCAGGGCGTCCAAAGCCTCCTCCCAAGCCTCGACCAAATCCTTGGCCACCACCAAAGCCACGTAGCAATCCGTTGCCGCCGGCGAATAATGGCCCAAATCCACGAGCAAATAATTGACGAACATCTCGTTGTGATTCGTTTTCATGACCTTGCACACCCACTGCCAGTAATTCATCAGCACACTCTGTCAAACAAACTAGGAACATGACAAATACAATAACGCTCACAACTTTTGAATGCATTTTCAATTTTCCTCCCAAACTATGGAACTTTTAACTCTTCAGTAAAGTCCAGTCGAAGCTCTAAATTTATACTGTGAAGAACACATGTTAAACCAGTCTTAACTCAATTTTTTTTTTCTTAAAAAAAAGAATAATTGAAATTTTGCGTATAACGTAAATCCTCATAAAATTCATGCTAAGCTACTTGCTGTATCACGACATTCATGTAGAGGCATTGATCAGTGAAGCCACATCTATGTAAATATTTCTTTCTTTCGGTGCCTTGGTTGCGTTTTAAAGATTCAAACATAGAAATGTTATTCTATGATTTCTAATATTATGTTTTAAAATTATTACATTAATCTGAACGCTACAGCGCTAGAGTTAGGAATGGACCACGACCTAAATCAATATACCTCTCCAACGGGCACCCCCTTTCCACACCACACCAAGTTGGTTCCACTTGGTGTGGAGCCAGCGAGGTTCGGTGCTGCGTTATTTATTAATATGTACAAAGGATAGTCACACCTGGGCTATCCAATTTATGGAAAGCATGTGATATTTTTGTGGTCACCGTGGCGCAGTGGGCAAGTGAGTCGACCCATACCCAAAAAATCTAGGTTCGATTCCCGGACGGAACACCTCGCATCTTTTCAGGGCACCACCTCTTTCGAGTTGCTGACAACACTCAAAGAGTAATAACTGCCAATAAAAAGCTTATCAAATCTTGCCGTTCGAAGTCGGCTAAAAACTGTAGGTCCCTTCTACTCGTGAGAGAATAGTAGGACGCACAACACGAGTAGTTGTTGTAGAAGTTAGACCTTGGTCCCTTGTGGGGTGTGGTGCCACATTATTATTATGTCAAATTTTTGGAAAAGTTACAGCAGCTACAATTATTCCGGTAAGTAGATGTAAGTATTGCTCACGTAGCTGAAAGATCATTCATGTTTTTTCACAGACAATATAATGACGGATGGAGTTGAAAACAATTCTGTAATTACTTAAATATTCAACTACTCTATGTAAGTATTTGCTCGGACAACCAGGGATTGTAGTCTAGTTCCTTGATGGTGCGAAGGTTCATTCAATGCAACTACAGCACTAATCTTATTGTGGGCCGGGTCACAGGAATGTACAGGGATAATGCATACGTGATAACATACCCTTTGTACTCTTTCTTACCGTAAAACATCTATTAAAACACAACAACACAACACCAAAGAGGAATTGAAAGTATTACACGCTTAATTTCAAAATCGATGGTAGCAGATTAGTCAAAGACGCGCTCTCCTTTTAACCTCTCTAGGTAAGCCACGTCTAGGGACAATAATCGGTTCTATCACAACTCCCTTTACCATAGCAAGGATTCTTCACCTCCTCTACAATTGTCAAGCCCAAAAACGAAAAAGAAAAATATCCCTGGGCTGGGCTCTGATTGCAAAAAAACCTATTGAATCTGGATTTTTTAAGGACTGAATAAGTAGGCGGTAGACCTGCCTAATCAAGTAGGTTAATAAACTTTAATCATATTCCAAACAGAGCAACCATAGCAGTTATACTTGGCTTTGAAAGCATAATTTATATTAAGTGGCATCTCTCATAAAAAATAGATGATCTAGGAAGAACTTGATCACTTATACCGGAGCAATTAATAAAAACCGTCCATCCATCATCAATTGAGCGAACATTTTTTGTTTGCTTTGAAATAATTTGAGTGTTTGTTGAAAACGAAATAAAAACGATACATTATGCGGTTGGTTAAATCACCGATAACCAGTTTTTGCGGGGAACTTTTAAAGCCAAAAAAGCACCGTAGATAATTACTTTTTACTGATTTTGCTTATTTTTTTATTGCATTGTCTTTCTTTGGGGATAAATCCCCCTTGAAAAAGTCCCGTTAATACGAGTATATCTTTCTACTCTACAGAAGTTACAGAATAATATCCAATTTTGCTAATCTGGTCTGTCACATAGTACAACTGCAACTGCTTTACCCGTTAACTGTTATCAAACCAAGCATCTACAAAATAAATAAATTGTACATATAAAAATATGTAGTTATAATCTTTGAAAATATTTTCTTTTCTTCCAAATGCAAGCTTTTTAGGAATCATAAGTAAGTTTGCTTTACGGTTCACGTTCAATATACAAAGTTTCAAGTATTTCACCAGAAATCTAAATCTCGAGCCAAAATTACACATAGTAAACGAACTCTAGGGGCGAAATGAAAAAAGAAAATCATCGTTAACCTGTTAGGATATCCCAAGTCAGAACATATCTACCCCGAATCCGCTTAAAATCGTTATGAAACCAAATCAAACTATAGGTAAATGAGTCTTACTCCCAACTTATTTCAGGAGAATTTCCTGTCATGCTATCATCGTGTTTTCGACAGGTATCTAGTACCGCACGAGAACAGGTCAAACCGCTTAGGACATACACATCCGAAACTCTGGTCAGCCACATAGATGAAGGCAGCTATGGCAAACAAGGGAAACTTTCTCTCAAGAAAACCAACCAAGAGGACGAGGATGAATCTGACTTCCATCATCAAATTTTATCAACGTTCCATAGTTGTTTGCAATCCTCCGCCCACAAACCCACATAAGTTTCATCCCCAGACGAATATTTACTGCTGGTTGATTTGTCATCTGTAGTGACATGGGGATTGCATTGAACGTTGGTCGTTGCATTTGCGGCATTAGAGTGTTTTCAAAAGATTTTCGAGACCCCGTTGCAGTTGATATTCGTGGGCGTAAGTTTAAATTATGACGTTTGACGTTTGAACTTTTGTCTCTGGCGTCTTATGCAAACAGATGGATGAAACCATTTTCATTGTAGATACAAATATCCGGAGATAAAAATTATTGAGCAGTGGTGTTAGTTAGTTATGTAGCATTAGTAAGCCACCAGAGTGAATGCAGGTTCACGCACCAATATGATGGTGTTAATTAAGAGTACGAAGTAAGTTAATTTTGAATGGATTTGTCAGCCGATTCCACATTATGAGGATATTAAAATGTTCAGAACATCCACTGCGGATAGATTGCAACTGGCAAAGTACACCATGTAAACGGCTAGAACTATGCCGTCAAGCTGAAAATTGGATTTGTAAATTCGATCTGTCCATTGTGTGGCAATTTAATTTCAGATTATACTCTATGTACTCGGATAATGTTGAGCACGGAAGTAATTTATGAATTAATTAGATATGCCCAACGAAATTATCTCTACACAAACTGACATTACACACACTGTGTATTAGAACATATTGGAAATATATATGTATGTATGTACATTGTATGAAACGTACACTTTCTTCCCACATTTACTGACGGCGGTAGAGGCGAAAGGCCTTTGTTTTGAAACAAGGCGCGTGGTATCACATTAAAACAGGAAATCGCCTGCATTTGTTCATATTAATTCGTGGTGGGAAAAAACCATAAAATCATTGCAGAACGAATTTTAATCCGCACTTAGGGTGGACGGGATATACGCAATAAAAAGTACTTTGCACTGAACAGATATTGCAAAAATGTGCGATTCAGCTTATGAAAATAATGTTTGCGGCAAAACGGGTTAGTTTTAAACAAATTTTGTAGTAATTAATAAATATATTTCGACCATAGAATGTGTACAACAGCACATAGAATATGTTAAGCACATATTCTACATATGTCTTGTAATTAAACAATTTAAATGAAGAGCTTAAGTTAGCTCTTACTGATGACAAGGATGGATATACGCATTCCGGAAATTATAATGCATTGTGGGAACTGCACATACACGAATGCCGATAAATGCCGATTTGGTGCAAAAGACCAACGATTTTTTTCCGTAATAATGTGTGTTTTCCAAACAGTTACGATGTACATACGTAATTAAAAAACGTAACTTAAATAAACGAAGGGATTTAAAAAAAAAATTAAATGTTTTTTATTGTATTTACTCACTCCTTACTGTGTTCACGTTAAGTGATTATTTTGGTTAATTGCACTATACGAATATATGCAGCAGTTTTCTCCTACACACTGCACATTTTAATCTACAAAGAAAGTAATTTTGCTTGTCATGTGACACAACTAAACAATTTTCAATTGTGTCAACGAACTCGCTTCTTCTTCTTTTCATACAAAGTATCTGGTCAGGAAAATCTATTATTGTTCTTTCTAAGAGCATGTAATGAGATGACACTGGACGACATGACAAAAAAAACTTTACAGTCTATGTTCATGACAATATGAAGTTGAATCCTTAGAAATAACAATGATGTTGTTGTTCTATACCCTTAGGAGTTCGCAACTCTCTCTCCCTCCCTCTCTAAGTGCAATATCCGCCTTTAACAAAGTCGTACAAATTCTCACAGCATTAAACTACATGTTCCTCTGGATTATGTGAGACAAGGATTTTAATGAGTACACAAAGACTGTACTAGTGGATGCATTTGGTCAGTGTTGTATTGAGGCCATCTTTATATTGTGTGATAGAAGCAATAAAATGTAATATATCCATGTAAATAAAATATCCTATTCTGTAGAACAGACTAAACTTGAAGAACACTTCATTGTAGCAATCAATCATTCAGTGATTAAGTACAGACAATTTCTAAAACCAGCTGTTCCTTTTTTTCTAATTTTTCATTACCTAAACTCTATTCAGATTTTTAAATTTTTTTACCACCCTTAAAACTGCATTTGTTTGTATATTTACTGTCATATGAGTAATTGCTGACTAAATCGACGAAATGTACGGAAAGAAGGAAATAATGTGAAACAACATTAACGATCTTACAGATCTGCGTGCTATGTAAATATAAGTTCTAGGAATGTTTTGTGTTAAAAGAACGTCAATCTAAATTTATTAGTCTAAGTTTTTATTTAATTTTTCGTTGTTTTCAAATAACGTATCTTTTGTTCAAAATTACAAAGATTACTTTGAGGCCGAATTGCATGTACATAAGTGTCCAACATTCGATTAACTTAGAGCGACCTTGAAGAATTTATGTAGTATCTTAAAGAATTTATGTAGTAATAACTAAGGTATCGGCTTTTTTGTCTTCGCTTGTTTGATGATACCACCTCACTCGAGTTGGTGATAAAACTGAAAGTGTATGAGTCTGAGTTATGTTCCTTAAATTCGTCAACAAGACGCTCTAAGCTAGAAGGGGATAGTAATTTCGTCTGTATAAGAACATTAAGCCACTATTCTAACGCATTATGTATTTCGGCTTAATATTTTTTGTTTTTTGTTTTGTATCTTGGGATCCGAGAAAATTGAAAAATTGACTTTGTTATAATACATACCTCACAACCACTTATAAAGCGCTTAAATATTATATCTCCAAAATACAATCCAAGGCCTAATAAGAAAACTGGCCCCATGCGGGCAGTCTAAGTTAATCTATTCTTGTTATTATATATTGCTTTTCAGCACCTTTTCTTTTTATTTAAAGTAATTTTTTATTTTTTTTTACTTATTTCTAGGGTCGACGCATTTACCCACTACGCCACGGCGACCAAACAACTGATAAAAAACCGTACATAAAAATGCTTAAGTTTTGGAATTCTCCAGTTTTTACAATAAATGTAGTGTTCCAGTAGCATATGTATAATTCAGCGAAGAAATACTATACGCATGGGAAAATCCCATGACAATTACGTTCCTAAAAAAAACTGGTTAAGTCAAATTTAGATATTGCTTAAGTTAAACTTAAGATGAATATTGGCGCAGTTGCACCTAAGAAAAAGATTTAAATTGAGTATCAGCAAACGCCTCTAAGAAGCATAAGAGTTTTGTTTACTTTTGAGGACATAGGTTCCCTTATAAGGGCGGTATTTGAGTTAAGTACATTATACATAGATAATATTGTCTATATTATGCACAGATAATATTATTTATTCCTCGCCAACATCTAGTTTTTTCTGATCGGAAAAGAAACGCGCATATAATATTACTATGGAGCATAAAGTTTCCTGAATGTCAACATAAATGATAATGATAATTCGAAAGGCAGACGGTGTAAGTTATCCATTACAGAGCACACTCAGTATCGCTTACCAGAGCAGATGTTTACTCTGTGACTAAGGATCGTCTACCGATTATACATCTCACGAACTATTTCAAATAAACAATTAATACAACCTTTTTTTAAAAACTAACCGTAATATGTTTAAATCAATTATACACCGAACTTATGAGGGTTTGTATTCGCACAACACCAACCAAATATGCATTTGTATAAATTTTACAAAGTGCAAATTAAAATAAAGTGCTTGCTTTATTACTTGAAGTTATGTATGTGTTGCTAAAATTATATTATTATACAAAACCGAATCTCAAATGACAGGGAGGAATTTTGGCTGTTTCTGTATCCTGCGCCATCTATGAAAGAATAGTCAAATAAATTGAATTTTCGATTATACCTTTGCCTGACCCTTGATGGGACTTTTTATTTGGTTACTTGTTTGATTTGACATTTCATATGTCTGTTCGAGTAGACAAGCGTATCCCCTGTAGAGTGTGAGAATTTCGTGTGGAAAAACATAAAAAAACAGCAGGACTTTGAAGAAATTTCTCTTCTGTGAGGATATACTGGAATCCAGTGTACAAGAACAATTTTTAGACGCATTTGTACTAACAATAGTAAAAACAAACTCTTACTCCAACAGACCATATAATTCACGTGCTACGATTCAAGCAGTAGGATTGTTTTTATATTCAAAGATGGAATCGTTTTCAACAGTCCCCGGTTTTTGTCCTGTATGCGGCTCTATATTTCCCGAACTAAAGTCTGCGGGAGATATAAGTTGCTACAATTGCAAGAAACAATTTGCTGCTGATAGTAATATAACTTACCCCAACAGTCGGCAAATATTTACATTTTTGTTCTCCTACAGTTTTCGGTGAAATGAATGTTGAATATACGATACATTTCAACACGTATGATTCAAAGAAAATACAAGCTAAGACTAAAGAAGAAAAAGAGGAGGCCGATGGACCTGTTGTTGAGCGGAAGTGCCCGAAGTGTGGTCATGACAAAATGTCGTATGCAACTCTCCAGCTCAGGTCAGCAGATGAAGGACAAACAGTATTCTTCACATGTCTCAAATGCAAGTAAGTAAAATATCAAAGTCATATAGAGATAAGAATATACAATATTTTTCTTTGCAGGTATAAGGAATCGGAGAATTCGTGATCTTGTTCTAATATCTTGGCAGTTTATTTCGCAAATAGATACATTAGGCACAATATTTTTAAAATATAAACAAAGTTAGCATAATTTGTTTGAGAATTAGTACCGTTGTATCAATCAATGATGAATATTATTTTTCTGACGGTTTTTTCTCGGTTTTGCCACTAGCGTCTTCTTCGGACTCTTCACTTATATCTTCTCCCTCATCATCCTCCTCATCGTCATCATCATCATCTTCATCGTCGTCCTCATCTTCATCGTAGTCATCATCATCTTCATCGTCTTCAGCATTACCATAACTAGTTACCCCCGACGGATGGTATGATGAGGACGCGTAATAAGAATCATAGTCATCGTCATCATCGCCGTACTGAGCTTGTCGACCAAACTTGTGACTTCTAGTTGACATGCTAAGGTCTTTAGTTACAGAAGTATCGTAATTGCACTTTGGACAGGGTATAGCCTTGTTCTTGTCGTATTTGAAGCCCTTGCGTCGCACGTGATCCTCGCAATAACATGTCTTACAGCGTAAACACGAATACTGCCCCAGACGGTTGCATGATTGACATTTGTAATTCTCGGATTCAAGAACTTGGCACGAAGCTTGATGTTCAAACTGATCATCCTCACAAAGAAATCCTTCGCAAAAAGAGCACTTGAAGATTCTGCCTCCATGCTCCCAAACCCCACGCTCGCACTCAGTGCAGACCGCGTTTTGCAATGGACACGTACACGCATGTGTCTGCAGGCATTTACGTCCATGGCATACCCAAGCTTCACAGAAATCACAAATTGCACCAACCATTCCCAAGCCAGTAGTGTACACCCCTGGATGTTTGACAACGCAATCTCCAGTCTTTAACATGCATTTAACTTTGCCGCATTGAGCACAAATCGGCAGACGCTGCAAACTCTGGCAGAAATAACAAAATGCCCGTGATTTTTGTTTTTTCTGGCATTTGTCACATTCCATTGGTGCATTGCAAGGATTCTCAGCAAGTTGAACCTCCTTGTTACGAATCTCCTTCAGGCGAAGTTTTTGCTTTTCGGCTTTCTTTCGTTGTCCAGTTTTTTTCTTAGGCATTTTGTATAAATAATGATTTGATTAATTGAAGTTAAACAATATGCAATTATATAAAAACGAGTAATCTAATCCGGCAATTGGTTTTTCAAAACCGAACTAAAATGGATGAACAAAATTTGACAACGTGACAGCCAAAAATGAATACCAGAGACCAATAATCGGAAGATTTGCTGACACTTGAAATGAACATGCTCAGTCCTTTCGAAATAAAAAAAATGTCCTCTTCCACTATTTTATATTAAAGACCTTTCACATGGGTATAAATGACAAATGACCTTTATTGGACAGTATTAGATATATTAAGGTTAACAACTACACCTAGAAAATATATCAACAAATTACCAGTCCGTGAGAGAGTCATAAATTTTCCTAGCCGGGCATTGGTTGGATGTCTTCTTGCAACTTTTAGGGAATTTTCAAGTACAAAAATATAGTTTTGGATTTTTTTGTAAAAGATAGAAATAAAATAAATTCTAAGCATACGTACATCACTTTTGGATTATTGTAGCACCATGGCAACGCTTTTACTATTGGAACGATCTTGCAACACTGCCCGTGCTGCCAAGCTACGTGGAATAATTTATACGTTCGTTCGAGTATAAGCTCAAAATACTAGAGGGCAAATTAATCAGACCGAGTATAACTCATGAGGCAACGACTAATAACATATCCCTAAGTATTAAGAATTGGAATTTAATCACACATATAAAGCAGGATATTCTATATCTATATTCTATGATATAAGTAACAATATCGAACGTTTCCTAACTAAATATTCACTATGTTTTCCATATAATTCTCATGCACATTCCCTACCTGTGCAGAGAACTTTGCAAAAATTGAGAGAGAAAAAGTATCGGCATTCTCTAATAATGAGATCTGTTGCACTTTTGCAAACAAAAAACAATGGTCATTGACAATCTTTGTATATATCCTTGTATATACAATAAAGAAGAAAAATAATAATAATATTTAGAGCCGTCCCTGATTCGAAATCGTCAAATGCGATAAGATGCTTCTTTCTACAAATAAATTTGGGCAGTAAAAATTACGAATCCCTTTACAATTTGTACACCTTTTTTAAAATGAGTGTTTTGTCCGAAATTTGGATCAATTATGAAGAATTTAGAAACAATAACTTAAATCTACTCGGTCGCGACAAAACTCGTAACATGTCATCATACCTTCAAGCACAATTAGCTTACCAACGAAGTTTGTCCTGGTTCCATATATCCGCTTCTGTTTCGATTTCCGTGTTTCATACGCCACGTATATCGAACCCAAGCCACCATAATTTTTCTCATTCTTCAAAGAGTACTCGGGTAGCGCGGTTCTTATTCGAAGTGATAGTGGATTTTAATTAAGTTATTAACAAAAAGACATCTTGCATTATTTTTTTAACTTGCAAAATGACTAACTCGGACAACCAGATGTCGAATGGAAATTATAATAATCGAGACGATGATGATGTAAGTTATATATACGTATGTTTATAAATTGATACCTTATACGGCAACATTTTAAGTTCGGCGGATGTGTCCGCCATTTTACTAAATCCCCCAATTGAGAAAAAAAATCGATAACTTTTCGTGCTTTGCAGGGAATTCATGAGCCTGAACATCTTCGAAAACTATTTATTGGTGGACTGGATTACCGCACTACGGATGATTCCTTGAAGTCGCATTTTGAGAAATGGGGTAAAATAGTCGATGTAGTAGTGATGAAAGATCCCCGTACGAAACGATCACGCGGTTTTGGCTTTATAACATATTCCCGGGCGTATATGATTGATGATGCCCAGAAAGCCCGTCCGCATAAGATTGATGGTCGTGTCGTTGAACCAAAACGTGCTGTTCCTCGGCAAGATATCGATCGACCAGATGCCGGGGCAACTGTTAAGAAATTATTTGTCGGCGGACTTAAAGACGAACATGACGAGGATTCATTGCGTGACTACTTTTCTAAATATGGCAAAATCTTGGGGGTTAATATCGTAACAGATAAGGATACTGGCAAAAGGCGTGGTTTTGCATTCATAGAATTTGATGACTACGATCCTGTTGATAAAATTGTTTGTAAGTACACATTTTTCCTATATGCCTATGTATGTACATATTGGATGATTGCACAGTCCCAGCTCCGCGCAGTTTCTTTAATAAATTAGTGCGGCGTTTATTGACTGTAAGAGAAAGCTTATTGCTGGTATTATATTCTAGTTGAATTACTTGTTATAGTAAATCGATGAAAAAGTATCTGCAACAAAATGAAATTTAATACTCGCTTAGAAATGTAATCTACACCCGGCGTTCTAGAACAATCTTGTGTATGTGATAAATTCATTTAAAAAGTTCGTGAGTTCTTAATGACACTTCACAGCCCCAGCTCCGCGCAGTTTATTTCAATGAATTAGTGCGGCGTTTCATGGCTGTAAAAGTATATTTAATCTGCAAATATTATATTACAGTTGCTTTACTAAAATGTAGTAAATTGATGAAAAAGTATTTGTAACAATCATATAACATGTCAACACAAAGAAAGTTAAAAACAGTTTTTATGTATATGGTGTCTCTTAGTTTATGCACGGTTTCTCTAACAAACCGATTTATTAAAAAGTAACGTACATACAAAGCTTAGTGAAATTCAATTCCCCTAGTACTAAATCACATGTTGCAGTTGTTATTGATTTTAGAAGCCTCTTTCATTCCATTGTCTACATTATTGCTTTATTTATTTATTTCAGTGCAAAAAGCACATACGATTAAAAACAAGTTGTTGGACATCAAAAAGGCCCTGCCAAAGCAAGAGATGGATCGCCAGGGTGGCGGCGGCGGTGGTGGAGGCCATGGTGGTCACGGTGGTGGTGGTGGACCACGTGGCGGTCGTGGCGGTGGCGGCCGCAACGATCGTGGCAATAATCAAGGCGGCGGTGGTTGGGGCAATCGTAACCAGAATGACAGTTGGGGTGGAAACAATAACTTCGGTGGCGGCTTCAACGGCAATCAAGGTGGTGGTGGTGGAGGAAACTGGAATAACCAAATGACACCTTGGGATAATGGAAATCAGGGCGGTGGCGGTGGATGGAATCAAGGAGGTGGTAACTTTGGGAACGGCGGCAATCAAGGCGGTGGTGGAAATTGGGGCAATAATGACAACTTTGGCGGTGGATATCAACAAGGTTTCGGAGGTGGCCCAATGAGGGGTGGCAACAACTTTGGAAATAACAGAATGAATCCCTATGGCGGTGGTAATCAAGGTGGTGGTGGCGGCGGCAATTTTGGAAAACCAATGGGTAAGTCCTATTAATGGTCTTATTATTTCCTACCTCAACAAACCAATCACACATCACAGTATCTGACGAATTGGCAAAACGTAATTAGTGTTTGTGCAATTCGATTTTAAAACGCTGTGAGATTAATTCAAAGACGTTGACTTTCGCTATGTTATGCGAATTAGAAATTAAGCCACATTCGATGTAACACGCAGTCGCGCCACAAATTCAAGCCAAATCCCAAATATCTTGGCCTGTTTACTTTCCCCAATACCAATCACCCACTTGCCAAAAACACTAAATTCGATTAACACAAGAACACACACTCAATGTGATTTCAGGGAACCAAGGTGGCTACGGAGGTGGCAATCAGGGTTATAATAATGGCCCCGGCAATATGATGGGCGGAGGAGGTGGCGGCAATAGGAGATACTGAGGTGAGAAACCAAAATAGTAAATGTCAAAATGCACATCCTAGAAAGTCCTTTGCAATATATCATGAAAATTGTTCAGGCTCGGTGAAAATGACATCATAATTGCTGTGAGGCAAGAAGTGCTTAGAAAAGAATTTTAAAAATTTTACCTATCAGAGCTTTAGAAATAGGTCGTCACCCATCTATATATGTTTGTATGCAGAGTGCTGTGTACATCTCGTACATGTCAGCGTTTGATTACTGATAACTGATTTCAGTTGTTCAGTCATCAAGCTCTACCGATACCTTAGAAATCAATCATTGAAAACAAAAAACACCCAAACACGTTTTAAAATTTGAAATAACATTTGTTTTTATGTATTTATTCTTTATCTTCACAAATAGGTAAAAAAATGCCAGGTCACATTCAGTCTTAATGAAACAGAAACATTCAAAAGCAAGAACAAAAGCAGAACAGACAGTGAGGAAGAGTAAAAGGTGTGTTTGAAGGCAGAAACATAAATAGGCAGAAGAGTGGTCGTTAAAATAGTATTGAATTAAATCCAAGAGGAGTTTGTATTATATAGAATAAAAAGAAAAGAAAACAGTTTTTTCGAATCATGAAAAAAGCAGAATCACAGCAGAAAAGAAATGGAATGATACAAACTAAAGATAATATTTAAAACTTATACTTCGCGTGACTGTCGTCGGCACAGACAGCCAGAGATGATCATGAGAACACCATCTTTCAAGTGGTAGTTCTGGCAAATCTAAACCAGCCCCGTAATTTTACAATTTATACACTATAAAGCAAATGTTTACAAGAGAGATGTGAGTGTGTATTATAAGACATTTTTGTTTCATAAACAAATTTTATACAATTTAACCATACGAAATTATATATATATTTAAATTAAGTAATCTAGTTCCATAAGTTTAGCTCTAATCAAAGGATATTCTTTTAAATCTAAAACCCCTTTCCCAACTAAAATAAAACAAAAAGAAAACTGACCACAAATGTATGAGGGATCTCTCTTCAAAAGAATCAAGCAGAACAAATTCAATATTATGTGTTATTTGATAGTGCATAAAGATCATGATTAATGTAGATTGTAATTACAATTTTAATGTATATACAAAAGGAACCAAAAAAGGCAGTTAAAATTTAATTAAAACCTCGAGATTTGTAGTTTTTGTTTTCTAAAGTCCTCTTCTCGGCACACGCCAGGCTTGTGACGATTGATTGATGTGTGTTATGAGGCGCATAGTGTATTTTCGTAGAATATTTCTTTATTTTAGTTCAGTAAAGCAGACAAATTATAATCGAGGGAGAGAGGAACTTCTTTTGTGAGGAAGACTCGAAAAGTAAAATGACGTTTACTGAACATTGCACACAAGTTAAAGAAACTCTGTCAGCCGTAGAGAAAAAGAAACAGTCAAAAAAGGAGGTGATGCATTGATTTTGACTTCGAATGAAATGTTTAATTCGGAAAAAGAGAGGAGTATACAGAGGATAGCAAGCTTATATAAATTTATCGGCTGCTCCACACATATTTATTGCTTAATTTTCTTTTTTATTTGGAGAGAATTATATTTTTATTTTATGCATTTCTTGCAAGACTGCTGACGTTCTCGACTGCGACATCTGTTGCTGGTTGTTGGTACACTTAGAAAACCGTCCCTTTGTATCACACGAGATGTGTGTGGGTGATGATGGATCATGGAAGAATCTCCAACTGTATTTGGAGCACACAAAGAAGTAAGTGAAATTTTTTTTTTCAAAACGGTCGTTTGAAATTTGTATTTCGTAATCATTCAGCTTTGATAATAATCGGCTGTTTGTAATGCAGATTTCAAATGACGGTTTGGATTTTTTTTGTTTAATATTACTGTATATTTTTTTGTTTTTAATTTGAATAAAAATATAAACAATAAAAAAAAACTGTCTTTTATTTATGTCTGGTTTACACTGAGATGAATTGCCTGCACCTGTTTTGGTTTTACAGCCGTTAAACGACCAACAGGGTCAGGATTGTCCGACCTGATGGTTGCTGTAAATTGGGTCACATTGATACAATCATGAAAATATGGGAGATTTAGTATAACAATCTTATAATGTTGCTATACACATGGTAGTGCGTATTGTATGCGTGAACAATTTAATTTTTTGGACACAACCACAGGAGCATTACATATTTTTTGAATTTGTTAAGATATTTAACATCATTGTGCAGATTCATGTCTCGAAGGTTCTGTTCCTTTGGTACTGGATGTCGGGGGGAAATCTTTTCGCTCAACATGTTGTGTGCAGTGTTTATGCTGGTTTTGGAGATGCTGTACCACACAGAAAAAGCTATGATAACAGCTTCGTCTTCTCGGCCAGTCTGTTCTTAGGTCCCATCAATGGGTAGGAGAGGGAAAGCGAAACTGGCCTTTTGAAGGCTAGGCAACCTACTATGTAAAGAAGCATTATTGGCAGCAAGAGTGTGAAGAACGTCAACTTTTAGGACGAAAGAGGGCAACTACGACCATACGATGGGCCGGAAATAATGAAAGATGTAAAAAATAGAAAAGAAACTCAAATGCTTGTAGTGAACCTAATTCAACTGTTTACAGGTCAGGCACAATTCAGATGAGTGGTTAAGACAACGTTCCTTTCATCTTCCAAAAAAATAACAAAGCAAAAAAGTTATCTGACTGAGTCACATGAGTACTTAAGATATTTTTAAAGATGAAATATAAAAGGATTAAGAGTAAGCTCGAAATAGTCATAAGTAACTCGAACACGAGAGAGGCACTATTTGCAAATAATTCGCTAATTTACCGATAGCTAGAGGAAAATTAACCAGTTTTTGTGTTTCGTCGACTACGAAAAAAGCTTTCGACAAAATACAGCAGCAAACACGGCGGAGACATTGAGGAATTTGTTGGTAGGTACTCAAAATTGAGAATATAATTGGTAGATTAGATAAAAATAAAGTAGACTCATTAAGAACCTATATTTGAACCAGAGAGCAATAATCCTTATTAGTTTCTGATTTGAACCGGAAAGCAAAAATTACAATAAATGATGAAAAAACAGGAAAACAATATTGAAAGAGTAGTCCGACAAGACTGCATATTATGGCTGAATGGAGTTCTAATAAATAACAGATGTGCAGATGATGCAGTAATCATGCCAAGAAAGAGTTTAACAGTATTATGAAAAAACTGAATTCAGGAAGTAATAGGTTGGACTAAAAATATATATAAATAAATCTAAATTTATGGTGTTTGACAAACGCCAGGAGCTGTAAAACGTTAAACGCAAAATAAATAATATTAGACTGGAAAGAGTAAATCCGATCAAGTAACAGGGAACAGTAATAATTCGCACTCCTGCAAAAAAAAATCAATACAGAATTGAACAAACAAGAGCAACATTCTACAAATGAAAAAAATTATTTATAGGCAGAAATACTGATCTTAGACCAAAATTGTCAGCAATAAAATATTTGGACACTCAGTAAATTGATATTAAGAAGAATAGAAGCTTTCGAAGCAGATAGTTTATACGAATTTCGTGGGTCAACGAATAACAAACAGCGAACGCAAATATGCAAATGTTAAGAGAAATTAATTATCCCACAATAAATATTTTATCTACTTCAATTGATCATGCAAGGAAAAATATTTTAGGGAGTTACAACAGTAGCATAAATGATTTCCAACCTCCGGATCGGAGGGGAACTATAAGAAGTGATCAGTTCGATTCGTTTCAAGTTTTTATTATTGTAATAAGTGAATTCTAAAAATACGTCACTCGTTGTTTTCTTTTAGACCCTAAGAAAGAAAGATAACCTTATGATCAATGAAATTTCAAGGAATCTTAATGTCTGTGGCTGCGAATTAACTTTCTTAGAGGGCATTTATGTAGCATGTATGTGCATGGAGAGTACAATTCATTCCTCAATAAAAATTAAATACACTAAATGCTTCCATACAAAAAAATGGGCACTCATGCAAGAATAATGTCAGCTTTTCGCAAACACACAGCAGTGAATTTTTGTTCGCAGATATGGATCGTGAATTCAGTTCAGTAATACGCGAAAAGAATGTTAAATTCGTGAACAAATAAGCGAAATCGATATTTCTATAATTCTTCAAATCTGAGCCACTGGTACAACGCAACAGAGGACAACCTAGACTAAGGTGGCGCACACAAGTGGAGAAGAACCTCAACCAATTTGGAATGGGCAACTGGGGGCAGCTAGCGAAAGATCGTGCTAGCTGTAAAGGCATGTTTGTTGAGACCCAGGTCCACCCCGGACTGTAGCACCACAAAAAGAAAAATATCTCTATAGACTTTATGCGATACATAAATTGAATTATTAATAATTCAAGGCTAAACCTTTAGGATAACAATAAGCGCGAGTTACTTAACAGTAACCTGTCGGGCAAACTGTTTCGTGTTTCCGACATATGAACTGCAATAATGAAATGCAGTTATGTTGGGCAGTATTCGCTGCGATATAATGTGCTGAGTAAGTATTATAATTTTTAAACCTTGGGCAGCAACCTTCTGTTGCTGTTGCCGAAATGCAAATCTGCATTTTCGTAACATAAGTTAAATTTAATTCGCGTATTTTTGATATTTGCATATTTTATTTAGTTGAAGTTTGTTATTGCAGCTCATATAAAAGACGACTTGATACTACGACTTTGATAGAAAAGAAAGAACCTCCTGACAAACCAATTTTTAAAAAATAAATTTTTAAATGAAAGACGCAAAGCCTACAGAAGGCGATGTATAAATATACACCCACATACACCATGTTCACTCTTCATCAATCCTTATGTGTATTTGCTCTACTCTATTAGGATATCAGCAATATCAAGAGTTCTGTGTAGTGCGGAATGTATCAACGTTTGATTTGAGGGGAAATACAATCTGAAATCCCAACAGTTTTGGCAACTATTAAAGAGAGTAATTGAAAAAGTATTCATAGGTGAATATATAAAAAAAAAACAACAAAAATTGCAATAAATTTCAGTCTTTATTGAGTCACATAAAAATCGTACATGTAGAAAACCTGTATATAAGACAAACCTGAAAAATTGAAAATTCAATCAAACTCACCAAATCATATCCTTTAAAGTTCTGAAAGCCATATTTAATACAGAGATTGACCACAGGAAATCCACCTGCACGTTCAGAATGTGGGTTAATCAGCTATTAATGGCACAAATCCAACGAACCTATATTTTCTTGCAACGAAATACATAAGTGTTTCATTAGTTTCGTTTTAATGCAACAAATATATGTATGTTTTGATTTCCTGTACTCCTGGTTCGTTAATAAATGTGTGCATGATTCTGTTCTTTTTTCAGTTTTTTGGTAAAAAATGACAAGAAAAGCTGCTGACTTGAGATAGTAAAGCTCCTGCAACTACCTTCTAAACGTCATTGACATTTTCTTTTTGGTGATTGATAGGAAGAGCCCTTCGCTTAGCCTGCTGACTCCTACCTCGCCATATGGTTGATGAATTTCTCGATCGAATGGTCGATGGTCTTAAAATGATAACATTTAACTTGAAATACTATAAATAAGGGAATTAATCGATTATATTTCATTTACATTTTAACATGCAATGAAATTAATAATCAATTGTTTTTGGAAATCATTTTGATTCCTCATTTTAAATGACACTACACTTTAACATTTATTTTGTCTTATATATTTTAAATTCTTATACAGATAGTTGTAGTAATCAATATCTTACTAGTAGATCTTAATATTCAGATTATATAATTGGTGGACGAAATGTAAATCGGCAAACATACAGTGAGTTGTCTTGTGTTTTAGCTTCCTTTATTTGAATAATTTTAAGACTTTATATTGAAATTATAGATTTCAATACCATATCTATTATGACAGAAATTTGTTCTCAATAAACCAAGGGATCAAATATGATTTTTTTTAACATCTGTGAATGCTATTTATTTATTATTCTCTTCTCTAAAAAAAAAGCTCTTATAAGTTATTGATTTAAAAAAATAATCATAATTTAAAACATGGAGTTTATGTTGTTGGGTTTAAATGCAAATAAAAAATTTGAAACAACGGGACTACAATTTTCCTACTGTTGGCATTTGACGTTTAAATATTTATATATATTTTTGAGAATGTTTTAGCTTTCATAAAATATGATTTCACATATATATATATAGGTTGGGAATTTTGGTTTGGCTGCTTTCCTTTGTTTGTGTTTAATTTTGTTAAAAGGTAGGAACTAAAGTATCTCAGTTAACTACCTCATCGTATGTGTTCGATTTTCTTATAACTGCCTATCTTGTCACTCTTCTGTCTGTACATTTGCTTTTAACCTATATTCGTGAAAAGAAAAAATGTAAAGTTAATTTTTTTTTTTGGTTTATTCATTATTTGTTTAGGAGAGGAAAAGTAGATATACATATATATATACATATGTTGCATAATATATACATATTTTTTTTTTTGTTCATTCGTACAACGGGTACGGCGACGGTTTACTCGTGATTTTTTTTTAATAACTTTGAAGAAAGCTGTTATTTACCGCAAATAATTGTAGAATTTTGCTGAATTGTTTGTAACTTTGAATTATAAAATAAACATGTGCGCGGTACGTATGTACCTACGTAATGAGAGCAAAAACAACGCTACTTTATATGAAATAAAAGTATAAACAAGCTAGTGCGCTAGAAGTCTTTCAAAGTAATTTAGTAGAAATTTAAAATTTCAAAAGGAAGTAATGCCTATATCGAACTTAAACTACCACCGAAGCTGAACGTACACATGTTTACCATTTTTCATAGACAGCGATGAATTCAGAAGAGGAAATTTTTATCTTAACACTACCTCATGAACTGTTTGTTGCCCTCTCTGATTAAGTTATTTCGGGAGAAATTAAAATTAAATGTTGACATACCTTTTAATACCGTCTGTTGTTGCCGCCCATGTTCCCTTGTCCACCCCCGTAGTTTCCACCGAATCCGCCACCACTTTGTCCCATACCGCCTGTTCAAAATAGGAGAATACGTATATACTCACACTGTTTTTTCTTGCATTTCTAGTAATTTTACCGTTTTGATTTTTATGGAATCCACCACCCTGATTATAAGGTGCTGCTCTGTTGTTTCCAAAATTGTTTCTTGCTGGTCCACCTCCGTAGCTCTGTTGGTAATCGTTTCCAAAGTTACCACCGCTGCCACCACCACCACTACCCCAGCCTTGGCCGCCACCATTGGCATTGGCGCCAAAACCGCAGTTGTTTCCTCCTTGACCCCAGTCATTTGCCCCAACATTATTATTCCATGGCGTTGGCTGACTGTTCCAATTTCCGCCGCCACCACCCTGGTTGTAGCCACCACCGCCGCCACTATTATTTCCAAAGTTTCCATTATTTCCCCAGGTGTTATTTTGACCGCGGTTATTTCCACCGCCTCCCCAACTACTTTGGCGATCGCCACCGCGACCACCTCCACTACCCATTCCACCTCGTCCACCTTGTGGCCCACCGCGACCACCACCGCCGCCACCGCCACCACCACCCTGGTTGCGGTCCATATCTTGTTTGGCAATAGCTTTCTTTACGTCCAAAGCTTTATTCTTGATTGTATGGTTTTTCTGCACTGTGGATTTCAAAATAAAAAATATTTATACTTACATATATAATATAAATATGAGTTTAAGGATCTAAAAAAATAATTAGAGCCAGAGGTGTGATCTTTATGTAAACTTAAATAACATGATTCACGCGCGTTTTCTACAATTACATTGGGGGGAAAATATACTTACAAACAACCTTATCCACAGGATCATAATCATCGAACTCAACGAAAGCAAATCCACGTTTCTTGCCGGTATCTTTGTCGGTAACAATATTAATGCTAACAATGTTACCATAATCGCAAAAATATTCACGTATACATTCTTCGTCATGATCATCACGTAGTCCACCAACGAAGAGTTTTTTCACAGTTGCTCCTGCATTAGGGCTGTCGATTTCTTGACGTGGTACAGCGCGTTTTGGTTCAACAACACGCCCATCGATTTTATGCGGGCGGGCATTTTGAGCGCTATCAACCATGTAGGATTGTGAATATGTGATAAAACCGAATCCTCTGGATCGTTTAGTTTTTGGATCTTTCATCACCACAACGTCCACAATGTTGCCCCATTTTTCAAAATGCCCCTTTAAAGAATCATCAGTGGTTCGATAATCCAAACCGCCAATGAAAAGCTTTCTGAGGTGCTCAGGTTCATTGATACCCTAAACGTAAAAAAAAAGCACTCGATTAAATGTGAATATACAAATAAATATAAGTTCTTAATATTAAAATAATGTCTGCAAGTCTGTCTCTAAATTATTCGAAAACAAAAAAAAAAAGCTGCAACTACCAAACATATTTTGATATATGTAGAATTTTTAATTCGTTGCGTTGCGTCCGCCATTTTGCAAATCAGAGAAAAATGGTTTAGTTTACAAAATGCGATCACGCAAAAATACAAAATTGCTACCAATTTACATTAGAGTGTATACAAACATAACAATAAATTATTACTAAGAAATTAAGTCAATTTGAAAGTACGTTTACACCCACCTCCTCATCGTAGTTTCCATTTGAGTTTCCGTTTCGATTATCAACGTCAGTCATGATGGATATTTTTTCAAATGTATTAAATTAATTACTTTACTAATGTTAACTATATTTTAAAAGAATGATTTAAATATTTTTTTTTCAAAGAAACGTCTTCACAAAACACGCGGGTAAACTGTCCTACTCCTTGAAAATGGTGGAAACGAATGGCGAATGATGAAAGCAGCTTGGTAAAATCAAACGAAAAGTGGAACACAGCCGGTATCAAAAAGCCGGCTAGTGGCTTATCTCGAAATGATATGGAATGGAATAGAATGCATATGTTATTCAGCGTTGCCACCAGGTATGAAATACACTTGCGGTCTTTTACCATGCCCATAATTTTACCTACGGAATATTTGTACATGGTAAAATCTTGAATCATATGTTCCAATTCGGAGTATTAAGTACTAATGGTATCGAAAATCAAAAGTCGTTAAAACATGTGAGCGTAGTAATGGTCGATAATGATAATAAATGATTTACGTTTTGGATGCTTTGTGATAGCAACACTTTTAAATGGTCGTTGTCTCACGGCATTTGCATTAAAAATGAAAGTTGAAAATAAGTGGATTATAAAAAAAATATGGCTAATAACAAATTTTTAAGTATCCGAATAACTTATGAAATGAAACTGAAAAAGTGCAAAGACTGTGGTGGTTAATCGCATAACAAAATAAGTTTATTATTGTTGTTTCATAACAATTGTTACTGCCGTTAATACTTTTGATTGACTTCATGATGCCAAGTCGCTAACTATCAAACGAGTTGTGTTTTGCTTTCATCCCGAAACATGATTGTTATCTATTGTGAATGCACTGGAAAGCTTAGTACTTGATGTTAAAATGGAAACCAATAATAATTAATTGTTCATCCCTGGTACACCTTCTATGGTTCCCGTTCTTGGAAAGGTTATAAAAAATGCTGTCAAACTCGACGTGTAACAAGGAGCTTACTGTCTATTTATTGGCTGTTTGTGGTTCTCTGTCAGAGGAATAACCGACGCCACATTTTTAGGTCTGCCCAAAATAAATTTTAGTTTCTTGAGTACTTTAGTGCAATCATTACGGTTTAATAATTTTGTTGGTGATATCTTCTTTTTAACAAAAGTTCGAAAATATGCATAAAGATAATTACTTGAACAGACCAATGAGCAGCTCAGCGGTAAGGAATTTGTGGATGATAATTGAGTGAAGTTGAGATAAAAATTTGCAACTATTGAAAAACTAAACATTTTCAAAATGGCGACTTATCCATACCAATTTTTGCAGGAAGAAAATGGTGAATTGGAACATTTGCGAAAATTATTCATTGGTGGTCTATCGCCAATGACAAATGAAGATTCCTTAAAACAATTCTATGAACAGTGGGGTGATGTAACAGATGTTGTAGTTATGCGTGATCCAGCGACAAAACGTTCACGAGGATTTGGGTTCATTTCGTTTGCTAAGGCTTCAATGGTTGACCAAGCACAACTTGCCCGACCACATACAATTGATGGAAAGTGAGTGGTGGCATATTTACGCTGGTGTTACTGAACCATAACTAAACAATTTTACTTTTTAAGAACTGTTGATGCAAAACGTGCTCTCCCACGGCCAGAGCTTGATAAAACAGAATCAAATGCTTCAGTTAAAAAAATATTTGTTGGTGGACTTAAAGAGGTACATGACGAAGCGTGTTTAGAAGAGTACTTTCAACAGTTTGGCAATGTCGTTGGAGTAAAAATTCTTACAGACAAAGCGACTGGACGTAAAAGAGGTTTTGCATTCGTTGAGTTCGATGATTATGATGCCGTTGATAAAGCAGTCTGTAAGTACAACAATGTTTATATTTAATCCTTATCCGTTAGTTTAAGATGTTATTTATGTTAACTGATATCATAGTCTCCCTTTACTATGTCTACATTTAATAGCACGTTGAAGTAACGTAGTGCAGAATAGTTGTTTCACATACTCTTTTCAAAGCGTATTATATTCCGTTTGTACAAAAGCGAACATTAACATATTTGCTTACACGTAAAAATATCCATATCTAACATCAGTATTGTGCTTGTTTGTACTTTTTTCGTGCAAGACGACTGTGTTTAAAGCAAAATTGAATCAAACAAACACTTATTTATAAATAATATCAAAAAATTGTGTAGAATATAAGTAGTTAAAAATATTGAGATAATTGATTTGTATGTCAAAAATAAGTAACGACATTTATGAAAGACGAAAAAACGTGTTTATTATTATCAATAACATTCGCCTTTTCTTTTATTTCAGTAAAAAAGAATCACGCAATAAAGTATGTGTTTGTGGATGTAAAGAAATCAGTGTATAAGCAAGAGGTAATGCGTAAACAACAAATGCAACAAGCAGCTGGAGGAATTGTTCCACAGAATAATGGGCAGTATGGAATAGGTAGTAATATGCCTTCGCAGTCACAGGGCTATACCAATAATGGATGGGGAATGAACAGTTATACAAATGCATACAGTCAACCGCCACCTGCGGGGCCAGTACCACCCCAAGCGTACACTTACCCGCAACAAACCACCGGTAATGGCTGGAATAATGCACCGCCTGCATATCAAGGGGGATGGAATCAGAATCAAGGTTATGGAGCCCCTGCTACTGTCCCGCCACAAGGTCCACCAGCAGCTGTAGCACCTCCCACCAATTGGACTGGTGGTAATAATTTTGGCAGTGAGTATCAACAAGCTTATAATGGTGGTCCAACAAAGGCCGGTAATTTAGGTGGAAATCGTATGAATCCGTATGGTGTAACGGCAGGAAATAATTATGGTAAGAAATCAAATACGATTTGTCTTCTATAGTTGGGGGGAAAAGGGTGTTTCTTTGTTTTTATATAATCCGTAGGATCGCCCACTTGGGTAAGTGGATTTTCAGACCCTCTCAAGTTCTCTTTGTTAAGAGCTCACATTTTGTATTTAACTATTAGTTAATAGTTGCATCTGATTCCACTAAGCCTTAGAACGTATCAACAAACGAGGTTGATTCATTGATTGTGCAATCACTTTTAACCACATGTGATTTCTTGAAACAGTGCGTCTACTACTAACCGTACACATATAAGTTAGTTAAGTACATATAAAGTCACTAGGAAAATGAGAAAAATGAGAAAAAGTGGAAAAGCTGCCAAACAATTTTCACCTATTTTCAGGAAACATTCCGCAGGCCACTTATGGGTCCGCCCAAGGCTACTATAACACCTATAGTACGCAACAGCAGCCTCCGTCAGCAAATTACACACCCATTAAAAGTGGTGTCACACCTGGACGTGCTTCAAATCGGCAATATTAGTAGAAAGAAAACAATTGCAATTTTTGCAGGTATGTTTGCGATCGTCCAAACGTTTGCTTTTTTGTACTTAAAAACCTCTTAGTAGTGTGTATTTCACCAAGGTTTCGAAGGGGAAAACATATCCACATGTTCGTATTTTATTTGTCTCTTTGTTTTTTTCTGTTATCGTTTATTTGTAATGTTATCGCAAGTGCACCATACACGAAAGCAAATATTAAAAAGACAATCGAAACGTAGGCATTTGAAACGCATCGTTATTTACTTATTATATCGTTAGATGTTACTTCAAAACCATACATTCATATAGTAGTACGACCACCTAATTTATTTCGAATACCTTAAGTTATATCAACAAAAATATAAAAGTTATGTTAGGAGGATATTTCCGCCTTTATGGCACATCTATTATAAACGGTTACAATAGTATGTGCATGTATTGTATTCTGTGCATAGCATAGTTTTTCAATTTCAATTATCATAAAAGGTAATTTTAGCCACAGTTACTTGTCACAAACATGTTCTTCCTGTCTTCTTAAGAGTATGTAAGCGCGTATGATGGAATTGGGTAACGAAAACTTTGCCTTTCTTATCAATGGGACAAATATTTTAGTGATTGTGATAAGTCTCAGAAAAACGAAAGGAAATGTTTTTTTTTAATTTTTTAACGTACATATGTCAACTGTATATTATATTTACGTTATATACATATATTATATCATAATATTTTCTATATATATATTATCTCTCTTTACTTTAGGTATGTAAGATGTATACCTAATTATATGAAAAAAAAACTTTAAAAATAGCCCACAAAGTGACGTGATGTGTTTATCTCTTCAAATAAGATCGCCGAATAGTTTTAAGTTACTTTATAACACATAACAACAGAACTACTACAAAACAAAACGCTAAAATCATAAATTTCTAACAAGATGAAGAAGTGAAATTATAAAAAGAGAAAACAATCTCAACAACTCTAGTTAAAATAAAGAAAGAGAAACAAATAAATCTATGATATCCGAACGTATATGATATACATACATATGTAAAAGTATGTTTTTGAAAACTGTTTGGAAGCGATTGGCATTCTCTTGGTCTGTAGTTGTTGGGGTTGACATATTTGTTTATATCATTGTTTTTGTTTTTTACATTAATTTTTTTTAAAGAAAAATATTGTATTTCCTATAAAATAATTAAACATCAATACTTAAACATTCATTGAAAAGAACGAGAGAAAACGTAAAAAGATTAAAGGGACAATTTATAGCTCTCATGTATGCAATTATATGTAAAATAACTTATATATATATAAATTGAAATAATAAATCTATAAGTTTATTGCGTTGCGCATATGATATTTGTAAATCGTTAGCCCCATAGGAGGCAGCATTCTTATTTATTTGTATACAAATATTTGAACACTTAATTGTCTAACTTTTCAGCTCTACATATAGTACTTATATAAATATTATATTGTTTAAATATTTATATTATGGTGGTATCATAGGTATGTATATATAACAATATTTAAATCTCTCAATACCGGTTTAAAAAATAGTATTTGGTAAATCAAAAGAAGTATTTGTATGTATGTAATATTGTACGGTCTTTGGTATTCAATTAGAGGCTAAGCAGTATAAAATATAATTACTTAAATTAATGATTTTTATTCCCTTCGTTAGACCAATTGCTATATCGTAGAACTTAAGATATTTGGTAATGTGTCCATAAGTTTGGAAGGGTCTTAGACCTTAGAGTGATTTAATTCTATAAGTACCACAGGTGCTACATAAAAAGTAGTTATGATATTGCAATGTTGTTTGTTTGGTTTTATATGTTCATGATACGCTGTTGCTTTGGCTACATCTTTGCTCCTAAGTGTTTTCACTTATTAGTTTTTATAAATTTCAAAATTTAAGTGAAAATTGTAAGTTTATTTTTCATGAACATACATATATCTAAAATATAATTAGGATCAAAATTCCGAATAATTATCCATGGTAAATCTTCGTTGCCTCTAGTCGTAAGCATAACTCGAATGACCGGCCCTTAACTCTTGTGAACTTCAGCACCGCTTAACTTTTTTCTGTAGAATCACAATTAATGACCATGGGGAAGATTGAGGATCGTATGTAATTTCATCAGCAAATAGTAGTAGAATTCACATTTTTCTTTATTACATGTTTTATTAAGAACTCTGAGATGAATTCAGTAGTGCTAACATTTATTTTACAAGTAAATAACGCAGTTAAAATTTTTATTTAAAAAGTTACAGTTAATTTTGTTTTAGTTTTAATTTTATAGGAAGTACTTGAGAAAAAATTGTTTTTGAAAAGAGCAACCTAATACGGTTTTATGTCGTTCTTTATATATTTACTATATTCAAAAAATCCATATTATAATATGTAAGGTTACTTAAATGGGCAAACATCCTCTGAATTAAGTTTAAAAAAGAGAGTAACTATCCAACAGTGTATTTGCAAACAATACTCTGAATGTTATCCAATTCTATGCTTGCGCTTTTGAAAAAAATCACGTAGGAAAGAGCTTTTCAGTGTGTAATGCCCAAGAAATGTATATTATATTATTATTCAATTCAAACAAAAAAATTCATTTAGCACATTAAAAAAGATAAAATCATTCGTGAGGAGTTTAATTGTTCACTGTAGGCTTCTCGAAATTGTATTAAATCATATGATTTATCGTGAGAATCGAACCGATGTGCAGGGCTTTAAACTGTTTTTTTACATAACCTAGATATAAGCTAACCACATTCAGATGTATCGCTCATATGCCATTCACATACAGCTTAAATATTTTTATGAGATTCTTTGTTAAGGAACAACTTGCATGCACCTTGTAATCGTTTAGTTAGATAAGGATTATCCGCTAGTGGATATGCAGTTAAAGATTATATAACAATGTTCTCTCCTTTTTTTCTTTAAGCGGGCTACAATTATTAGAGAGGTTGCTCCAGAGGAAGACGTTAAACCTCTGTCTAGGTAAGTCTTCTTTGCCTTTTCAGGGTTTTCCGACAAAAGAACACAATCAGTTGGCGCCAGTAAATTTTTGGAGCGTTTAAGACGGCTCTTAAGGTATACAAACGGTAAGGAAAGGTATTATGTATTTGCTTAAAATGTAATGTAAGTAATAAAGACGATAATAAAAAGTTATTTAAATCATTTTTTCTTGTTTGATTTGATAAGGATTGGAAGTTATTCCTCTTATATGGTTTGGTTTTCACAAAGGAAATCATAATGTCTAGCGGTCTTTTTTCTCGATTCCCTTCAATTCTTGGAATTTGATTTTTTTCATCTACCATCTAGGAATATTTGGAGATGGCTTTTGTATGTAAAAATTAAATTAATTAAAGTAAAAGAGATTCCTAGGTTAAGGATATTATTTTTTCTGCATGGCTGAGTATTCGTGTCAGCACGAACGATTTCGGAAATATGAAATTGTACTTTATGCAATTGATGCTGTGATTACATAGATCTAAGGGGGTGGTCGTATATTGTTACATACCTTAGCTTAGAAAAGAGCCATATACCTTCCTATCCTCCATCTTTTGCACTTAAGTTCAAAAAATCCCTTCATTAACTAGACATCTATCTAGTTACACACACCTTCCTGTCGATCTCGCTTTGAGTTTTGCTTTCAAGAGAGCTTGGCGCTTAGTAATTGGGCTAACTTCAAGTCCGAGAACAGACTTAAGCCCTATAGAGAAGCGACACTTTCGGATTAGTTTTGTCCTTCCCGTTAATTTTGGTTTGCGCCTTTTGATTTCTGGTTCTTTTATTATTTAAGACATTAACGGCAGTCTTTGTAGAGCATCCAATTCTATTCGCAATAGCTTTGCTCTCTTCGTGAAGTCGATATTGTTGTTTTGTGTAGTGCTCTGCTCTACCGATATTGTGTCTAAAACTCCCTATTATTTGAACTCAACAGTTTAAAGAATACTTTGTTGGCATAATCCTCAATGGCTCTTGTAAAGATTCCTTGAATGTTAAAATTGCTTTTATTTTAATATTGAAAAAGTACAAAAACCAATGTTTCTATTTTTTTGATCAGTCTTGTGGATAATCCTCGTCAGCTGAATAGCTACTATTTCATTTAAATTTTGTGTTCGCTTTTACATCAGTATGAATAAACTGTTTGCCTTAGTAAAAGCGGATGACGTTTCTCGTAGGGAATTGTTTTTCGCAGGCATTGTAATGAGCAGTTGCCGCTTGTTTATTTTTTTAACATAACTGTACATAAATCACTGAATAAACTATGGCACACAGAATGCCATCCATGGCTTTTAACTGAGTTTGTCCACATGAGAAAATGACAAGTGCCAGTTTACAACTTTCATCATATGAAAATATAATGCATATTCATGCGCTGAACTTGGCTTCAGAGAAATCCTTTGAAGTGCACTTCTGCCACAATCTCTTTTTTTTCGTTTTTTTCCTTTCTCACACTTTACACCAGTTGTGGCGTAACAGATGGCTAAGGTTTTCTGGAGATAGTGAATAACAGCAATTTCTTAAACACAGCAACTTTTTGTGTCCATCAAAATACTGAAAATCGCTTCCCATGACATCTCAAACAAATACATCAGCCAAAAAAATAAAACAGTTTCAAGTTGTATTTTATATGTATTTTATTATTGTATGTATACAAGTACATTTATGCCTAATCCGTACAATTCATAACTCTCAATTCTTATTGCTTTACTTACCATCGTTAAGAGCCATGCATACGGTCATATTTTTTTTTTGCAAGTAATTTGGCTTTACATACATATGTATATGCTTGTAATGAATGCCACGACAATAAGAACTAACGAACTACTACACTTACCAGAGTTTCATCATTCAGGAAGGCTCCTTAGGCTATAATTGTTACGTATATTGATTGATCAAGAACGCGGATGGTTAATTTTTACAACTGCAGAATGCTTCCACTTCTGGATAATGAGTTTAAGGTTTAGCAGAGTCGTCATATTTTTTTCATTTTGAAATTATGGTTGGTTATGAGATATTCTCTTGCAACGCGCATACTGCGGACGTCTGCCTTTTGCAATAGTTGCACTGAATTCAAATTTTTCGGCTATGTATGGTGGGAAGTAGATATATACTCATTATTTGTTAAAATTTAAATAGGATAACATTCTAATGAATACAAATACCTTAATTGAAAAGTATACATATAATCTCAATGACGGACGGATTTTTTTTTACGACGAATTCAACTCAGGCAGTTTCTCTTTTCAATTAAGTAATGTAGCTGTTCAATGCAGCGAAGTATATCCGTAAGGGGGTCACGGTATAGAATTCTAAATTGTGATTGATTGTATTTTATTTATTTAAAAACCGAACGAATGACATGCGGTTTTATACAAATAGATACAACTGCGAGATGAAAAAATTTACCTACTTACCGCTACATATGAAGTTATCCATTATATAACGAGTTGCGAGGGCTACTATAAAATAAATCATAATGCTTACTTTTCTTTTTTTCAAATACACAACTTAAAATATATACATAAATGTTTGTTTTTTGTCAATATAAATTGTTCTTTTCACTTTAAAAAATAAACTTTTATACATATGTATATTAAGTAAAATATCTGTTTTTATTTATTTTATCATAATAATAATTGTTTGAATATCCTTTTATTCATTGAGACTAAACTTAAACTAATACATTCTTAATCTACACGAAAATGCGCTGCCTCTAAAACCTATAAAGTATGCATACATACGCCTAAATTGTTGACATCGCAGTTAACATTAGTTTAAAATGAAAATACATATAAATGTGTAGAATATTGTATGATTAACATAAATTAGCGATGCCATTCCATAATTTTATTATAACTTATGTCACTGTGTACTAGTTCTCTGTCTTGAAATTTTTTAAAACTGTTTTGTAGATGATCGTCCTAGTGGGATCCAAGAAAATAAATAAAATTTATGTTAAGGCATAAATAAATAAAAGAGATATGTATAATATAAAATACTTAATGTATACATAATATATTTGGAAGACAGACTTAGCCTTATGTGATGTTTGATGATAACAAATACCTTTAGCCCTCTTGACTTAGACTTTCGGCTTGGAAGTGAAGAAGTTTCTTACCTTTTTCTCTCACAAGCATGGAGAGCTGCTTGTGCCTGATTGCTCTTTAGTACCGGCGTGCGCTGTTAACGGGTGGAACAGCTTGCTGTTGGTTTTCAATATTGCCTGCAATTTAAAATTTTTGAAATATATTTATTTATTTTAAATATATTAAGTCTTACCGCCTGTAGGTGTATTGTATGGATTTTTACGAATATTGTTGCCAATATTGGTTTTTTGTGGGCCACCACCATAGTTCTGTTGGTACCCTGTGCCGAAATTTTGGGGTGGTTGTGGTGGAGGTGGACCGTTCCAGTTGCCTTGGGGTGGGGCGGGACCATTATTCCAATTTCCTTGGGGAGGAACTGGACCTGTGTTCCAGTTTGCTTGTGGTGGTGGTCCGTAGTTGCCCTGATTCCATTGACCTTGTGGTGGTCCATTCCAATTTTGTGGCGGTTGATTCCAGTTCCAGTTATTCACTGGCGGTTGGTTGTAACCGTTGTAGTTGTTTGGTGGTCCCCAGTTATTGTAGTTGACTGGAGGTTGTGGTGGACCATTCATTGCTGGACCAGGTGGATATGGGCCGGGGGGAGCTTGTGGTGGTACTTGTCCATTCATATTGCCAGCAACTCCATTTGCTCCCTGTGCAGCAGCCCTTTTCTGCATTTCTTGTTTATATACTGATTTTTTCACATCAACTAGGACGTATTTTATAGAATGGTTCTTTTGTACTGCAAATTAATGAGTAACTACTGTTATATTAGGTGTAAACTTTATGTAGGAAGACTTACAAATAGCTTTGTCTACCGCATCGTAGTCATCAAACTCTACAAACGCAAATCCACGCCTTTTGCCTGTTGATTTATCCGTGAGAATCTTAACACTGACAACGTTGCCAAACTGAGAGAAATGCTCACGCAAGCATTCTTCATCGTGATTATCTTTCAATCCTCCAATAAAGATTTTCTTAACTGTAACATTAGATTCACGACTTTCGCGTTCAGGTCTCGGAAGGGCTCGTTTGGCTTCAACACTCCTTAAATGGACAAAAGTGTAGAATATGGTTATTAATGCTGCAGAAAGTCATTATTATATATTATACAAAATAAAATCTTAATCAGTGCCAGGCAATACTCTACGGATGTTTCGCACTTCTATAAATATTGTTTTAATTTAAAAAAAACTAACTGCATTTTACATTCATTTTTTTTAAATTAAACATCATTGATAAATATCGTATCAAAAAGAACTCCCAAAAGAATCAATTTGAAAATAATGCATAACATATGTTAATCCATATTCGGATGGGCGGCTTTTGGGCTTTATTAAACCTTTTTGATCACCAGTGGCGTAAATTGCTTGTAAATAAATTTAGATAGCGTCAATTTCCAAAGCTACAATTAGGGGTTAACGACATGAAAACGCGGTGAGTTTTCAATTAAAAAGATATGCTGCAGTACAGACTTGTTTTCTTGTGGGTATGTAGTAATTTGGAACTCGGTTTAAGGGATTTGTGACCATAATATATATATGTATTATGTAAGATATTGATTTCAAAGTTAATCTTGTATTTTGATATATATAAAATATTTTCTAATTTGTTTACATATGTGCTATTTACAATGGATCGATATGAAAGTCGGACAATTTTTGTTCTACCTTTTGAAAAAGTATTTTCTGACAATTTGACAATTACAACATAAGGCATAACAGATAAACTGAATAATTTGATTTAACTTTTGTTACATACTCTTCTTGTTCTATTTTTTCTCTATACCAAACATCGATTTTTCCACGCCCAGAAAAAAAATCGAGAAAGTATTTACTTAATTTTGAAAAAACTTGCCGATAAGTATGTGAAATACAGGTATGTATAGAATTTGCAAAAATTTTACTTACTTTCCATCTATAACATGAGGACGTGCATCTTGAGCCTTGTCAACCATAAAAGCCTTTGTATATGTTATAAAGCCAAATCCACGCGATTTTTTTGTAGCCGGATCGCGCATAACCACGCAATCGACTACTTTTCCCCACTGTTCATAAAAACTTCTTAGAGATTCTTCATTTGTATATGGAGCCAGTCCTCCAATAAAAAGTTTACGCAAATGCTCCAATTCACAGATTTCCTTCAAAATATTAATGGATTATTGTAAATTTAAAAAGCAAAATTTCAGATTTTAAATACTTACATCTTCATCATTTTTTGCTGGTTGATTTCTTCGTGCAGCCATTTTATGATAATGAGCTTATTATAGAATAAAATACTTTAAATTCTTAAGAAATATTGTCTCTGGTATGTCACACGCTGACAACTTCCAATAAAATAATGAACCCCAAAAAATTTTCAGATTTGCTTTCTTACCATAAAAAGTACGTCGAGACTCGAGGAAAATGAAACGTGGCACAGCTTTTACAATAAAAATGAACACATTCAGCCGAATACTGATTTTAATGCCAAGACATTGTTTAACAATGCTTATTGAAATTATTTATTTTCTTTATTTTACAATAAATAACATAGTTAGAGATAAATTATTTCATTTAAATATTTACATATGTATACAATTACAAATTTCAATCAGCTAAAGTCAGTTCAAGACGCACAGCACCTATATATGTGTGGGAAATTAATATTTGTACATACTCTGATGTCAAGAAGTGGTACAATTTTGCTTTTAACTGAAAAAAATGTGAAAATGTAGGCAACACTTAAAGCCAATATTAAGTGCAATAAAATCTTCAATATGCGGCCTTTTAATCACCATCCTTCTTTTGTCTATTTATATATATAATTTAGAATGCTAATTGATATAAAATATTTTGACCAACTTAATGAAAAGAATCTAATAATGCTTATAATTCTTACTTCACTCACACACAAACCCAATAAATGTTTAACGCGTCACTTTTAAAAATCTTGTTATTTTTACCATAAGCATAACGCTAAGCTTCGAGATTCTTGACGTAGTTCTACTCTTTCCTTGTATTTTTTCGCAATTATCCCCATTACCGAGTTTTATATATTAATTCTCAATGCTTTGGCATCACTGGTTTGAATACATCAAAACCAGTTTTGACTCAAATATGTCAAATTCTTGTTTGTATACAAATAAATTAAGCAGTTTCTCGCAGAAGATACCAATATTTAGGAGATCAAACAATTACTTTTTTATAACTAATTTATTCGAAGTTCTGGTTTATAACCATAACAGTTGTCATGTATCTTAAACTAACTTAAATATTTGTTTTATTATACCATTTCCTGATTTTCATTCGCTTTTTGACAAAACCTTATTTTCACTCTTAAAAAAAAAGGAAAAAATGCTTGAATACGCGAACAAGCCTTGTGACAGTAGTCAGCTGTATTGAATTTTGTTGACAACTAAAAGTGAGTTCATTTTAGGATATAAAATATTTGTTTTTTAGAAACTAAACAACGGTTGCGTATTTGTACACAAGATTTATGTAATTTAAGACACTACACACATTATATATAAAAGTTTGTTAATATGTGAAAATGTAATACATTAAGAGAACTTCGCTAATACATCATATAACAAAGTGGGTCTGTATCTGTCATATTTTGGTTCAGGTATTCAATTTAGCTTGAAGCTGTAGGCACAGTATGTCTGCGCAAGCATGCTTATGTTTTATATATTTTTGGTAAACTTCCATTCTATAGATTTCAATCAGGGCAATTGGTTTGAAAACCAATTCAACCGCAGCGGGAATGGCCTGTGTATCATATTTTTTTGTTTGCGGTCAAACGTGTACATAAATCTTTTGTGTCACGCCTCTTTGAATAGTGCTAAATTTGTACTTATTTATTCTTTGCCGAGTTTTGATCAAAGCTTTTAGAAATCAGAAATTGGCAGGACCGGAATTATTATTTTTTTTTTTCACGGCACCACCTCTTTCGAGTTGCTGACAACACTCAAAGAGTATTAATTGTCTATGGAAAGCTTCTCAAATCTCGCCGTTCGGAATCGGCAAAAAATTGTAGGTCCCTTCTACTCGTGAAGAACAATAGCATGCACAACACGAGTAGTTGTTGTAGAAGCTAGGCCCTGGTCCGTTATGGGCTGTAGTGCCAATCAATTATTATTATTATTATTAATTTGACGTATTAAGTAGGCTTCAAAAAACAATAATTCCTTATTGGTTTCTGATGTCCATTCTTAAGGAAATTTTGTCTCAGTGATGCCATAGCCTGAGTAGTTTGGTTATCAAAATAAGTTATAAGTTCGAAAGGACGAGGGTATTTTAAAATACACACTACTGTGTCCATCCGTTGGCCAATGATTGAAAATCGCTATTAAGTAGTTAATACGTCAACGAGTGAATGAATCCAATAGTATACTTAAATATCTAAAAAAAAAACATAAGTAATCCGGCAAGGTGATAAATTAGTTCTGTCGGCAACGTACTCTAAACGGCGACGCGTGTTTTTATGTGCTACTACTACTACGCTACTGTGTGGTGCAATGCATTGCAATGCAAACGAAAAACTAGCCACTAGCATAACAAATGCCGCAAAAATCAAATTTTGTATAAAAATCTTGATAGCAAGTCAGCCGGGGAAGTTAGGCATCACTGTTTGCAACTACTTAAACAACCTGTATTTGTTAAATTTAAAAATATTAAGTCAGTAGACTTTTTTAAAATACTTAAATATTCTATGCGAAAATGGTCGCTGTAGCGTAGTGGTCAAGTGCGTTGACTTACACCCCGAAGGCCCAGGTTCGATTCCCGGGCTGAAAACCTTGTATTTTTCACGGCATCACCTACATAACTCAAAGAGTAACAATTGTATATAAAAGGCTTCTCAAATCTCGCCGTTCGTAATTGGTAAAAAACAGTAGGCCCCTTCTACTCGTGAGAGAACATAGCACGCACAAAACGAGTAGTTGATGCAGAAGCTAAGTCCTGGTCCTTTGTGGGCTATATTATTTTATGTGAGAATAAGGAATGCATATACTTACATATATGTTTATTCATTATAGCCCTTCAACCCTTACATGTTTACATACCTACCTACGACTTCTCTAGTTGCCGGCTGCTATTGACGAATGAACTCAACAGAAAATAATAGGTATCATGATAGGATAGGATTTGTGTGAATTGCATCAATAACAAACGTGTCAGTACTCATCAGGATCTTTACTTATACTTCAAAGAATCTTTACAGTGCTCTCGACCAGAGCGGAATAAAGTTTAAGTTGTTCTTAATAAAACCGTACTAATTTCCAATATATGTGCATATATTAAAATTTTTTAAAACGACTTTTTCGGCAAAATTTAATTTGCTAAGTATAGCCCTTTTATTTTTTAATTGATTACAACGTACGTGTTCTAAAAATCATATTAAATGGTTTATCCAAAAACAGGCACTCATTGCAATCTGTTGTAGAGATCGTATTCCCAAGTTAACGGCTTATGTTAGATGGCATCGAGGATTGGATCGATTGAGGAAGAAGGAAAAAATCGCTTTTCCTTATATGTAAACTAGCTTACACGTTACCACAACCACACTTCAGTGGTAACGTGTAAGCTAGTAGTTGAAAGGACTTATGGAAGATCGTGTCTGTAAGTTACGCATAATAATTTAAGAGATGAACGTACAAAATTACAGGACGGCTTTTAGTCTTCCTTAAAAACTATGGAGGGTTTAACTATTTATCGGCTAAAAACCGACCAGCAATTAGCAGATGTCAGGGCCATAAGCAAAATACAATTCCCAAAACAATACAACACAAGCAATCATATGTATTACCGTGCATATGTCATCCTTTATCTCCATTTCACATAAAACGCTTCTATCGTTGACCATAAATGCAAAACCTTTCGATTGCGTTCCTTGCCCATTTCTTAAGATTTTATCCTTCCTTTTAAATTCTTTCCACCGGAAGTAAGTTGTACATGAAAATCGTTCCTCCCTAATTGTTGGCAAGAATCTGTTAATCCGTCTGTCTCAAACAATCGCCGCATTTCTTGAGTGATACCCTTGTTTCTAATTTACCAACTAAACCTCCAGTTGATTGAAAAACAACAATAGGACCACACTTACTTGTGATATCTTTCCTCATTTATTTTCTCGTTATGTTTCTTATTCTTCTATAAAAGCCATAAATAATGGTTATCAATAAAAAGCTTCAAAATTATTATTTACAACGCTATGCAGTGAAAACAGTAGCTCATTCAAAAGAGAAGACAATGCCAGACGTCAACTTGGAGTTTGGGGTACCTTGAGCTATTCTCGGGCGTTGGCGCGCGTGGTTGCACACCTCTATTAATCTCTCAACAATAGTAATATAAGGGTAATTAAAATCGTAATAAAAGTTAAAATAATCGCTAACATGAATTTACTGCGTTGTTTTTGTAAAAGCCACTTATTTCATTGTAATTAAGATCGCTGCGATTAGGGGCGGATATTGAATGTGATGAGGGTGTAGTTGGTGGACCCGATGGTTGTGTTAGTTGGACACCGGCTGCCGGTGTTGTTGGCAGGGGAACTGAGGGCACCATTCGTGATGGGATACCGTTTTGAGTATGGAAGTGCTGATGAAGATTCGATATGATTGGAGGGTAGGCATTTTGTCCCATGATCGATGTCATAAAACCATTGGCCACAACAAAATTTCTGCGAAATAGATACACAAGTGGGGTTGTTGATTAATGCGTGTTAGTTTAATTGGACATTTATTAGTGCAATAAAATGGGTGTTGTTAAAAAAAAGTAACTGTGTAAAGAATGGTTTTCCTTCTTACCGGTATTGTTGGTCGATGTGGGCTTTTTCTATGCGCTTGTCCTTCGCACGGCGATTCTGAAACCATATTTTTATCTGCGTCTCTGTTAGTCTTAATGTTTCAGCCAATTCAAATCTGCGACTCCTTGATATGTACTCGTTGCGATGAAATTCGACTTCAAGGCGAAGTGTTTGTTCTGTACTAAAAGTTGTACGTTGTCGTCTTGGACGACCTTCTTTTCGACGACGACGGGCCACTAAAAGTAAACAAAAAAAAAAATGATTTTAGCTTAGTTTCTTATTCTGTCACTTCCAAAACTTTGTATAAGGGAAACGCAGCGACGTAACTATGAATGATAGTTTCATCAATGGTTTTGCAGAATGCTTTTTATAAGCTACAGGAATGCTGAAGATTATTTATTCTTGTTTTACCACAACAAATATAGAGCAACAAGCTAATTGTTGAATAGGTTTTGACCAAGTTTTTTACCGTGTTTTAATGAATAAGTTCACCGATTCCTACTCGAAAAATGTTTATCATTTCAAGCGAGTTTGGCCACAAAATTAAAAAAAATACCTGTCAGAAAAATTTGCTGTAGAAGTTTCATTGTGACTTCTAAAAGACTGTAGTGCAGCGCTATTCAGCCATAACTAGATACATGGGGAAGCCGAAACTTAAAAAATGTGGTGATGTTTGATATTTTCAAATTTAATTTAAATGAACAACTTCGAATTTTGGGGATTTAATATTTAATATTCTAGGATTAATGTAAAGTGTGAACAATAAAGAAAGCGTACCTTTTTTGTCGCTCTTTCTTATGAATTCTCGACGCTGTAGAATTCCTTTATTGTTATTTTATAAATATAGTATATCTTAAAATAAAATTGATTTTATTTTGTGCTTCTAATCTGTAAACTGTATTCAACTATTGTGTACAATTCTGAAAGTGTCTAATTAAGCATAAGTATTTCACAAGTCAGAATAATTTCAAGCAAATAGAACGCAACATTCAAAATTATCCTCCTCTCATTTTCAACCCTTCATTTAATTTACGAGTACAAAAATACACATGTATGTATGTTACATATGTACTTTTTCTCCCGATTTGAAAGTTACGAAACTTTCGACTCAAAAATAACCAATTCACTTTGTTTTCTCAAATAAAATCAAAGCTCACTTCAACGCTCAACAACAATACCAATTAAATCCAATTAGATCGCAAGAGCCAATTATTCACAGTGTATCACCCAGGATTATCAGCGATTGTAATCAAATCAAACGTACTCAACCAAGACACCACTACGCGTCGTTATTCGTCGAGACTAAACACACTCATATATCATCGCCGTAATCATGAATCCGTTGTTGTGATGAGGGTGTCTCCCGTTCCCCTTTGTATATTGAACACATTACATGGAGAGGGTGCGCATTTGCCTGAGCACACCGCTACAACAAACCCTATTGGACACTATTGTATAAAATTCCCACAGCCATTAACAATAAAATTAATCTTCGAAATTTCCGATCACCCTTCGTGGCTTCTTAGGCAAGCCACTGGACATACCGTGACAAGTGGGAATGTACTACATTCGTACTCTTACGTTCGTTAAGTTCACCACAGAATATGATAGTATCAGGAACACAGAAATAAATCATCCATAATTAATTATAACGCTTCTAGTTGTGTGGTGTGGATCACTGTCATGTTCAATGTAGGGATTCGATAAAGATATTTAAGCATTGATAGACAAGTTGCATGTCTGCGTCCAGATAGAGAGTTAAAAAATACTTAAAAAAATCTTAGCAGTTTTGTTTTTCGGATGCGACTTTCAACATATGGTGTTTCATTTGTAAGTAATTCTTCCGTAAGTGTCTGCAATTAATCTGAACAAAAAAAACTCATCCCTGTAAAGAGGGAGAAGGGATTGGGTATTTATAGCATATACACTCTTTTTAAGAATGTTTTTTCCTTAAATTAGAAGTGCAAAGGATGAGCAGTAGGATGTACATATTTTTTGTTGAAAGCAGTGTAGTCATTGGTGATGGAATTTTTTACAGATACCGCTTGCTTCAGATCGTGTGAGCTTTTGATTAAAAATCTAAGGCTGTGATTATGGCAAATCAAATTCACTTAGCACGCAAATAATATAACAACCATGAATTTAACTGGTTAGTAAATGTTTTTGAATCTTTAAACATTTTATTGTTATTATAAGGACGGTTTCATTTTATTTGCATACGTACATACATCACATTTTAACTTTTAATTGTGCATGAACAATTCGCTAAACGTTGTCAGCTTTTTTACCGGTCTGCGTATCACTATTATAATAGTGTAATTCAGGCGGTACAATTAAAAGCCTTCAACACTCAATCGCTAAGAATTCGATAGTTAAGACTTGGTTAGAAACTGCTCAAAATTGATAGAACTCCGCAATATCACTACCATCGAATATAGCATTTTACACGGAACCGTCTCTTTCGAGGTACTCTATGAAAAATTCACCGTTCGAAGTCGCCTGTAAACTAGGTCTCTTAATAAATTCAAAAACAAAAAAACGCACGACACAACAAGATGCAGGCAATTTTCAGAAAATCGATATGTTTTCTCTCAAAATAAGCATTTTAAATTGAAGCATTAACTTGACAAGAAATCGTTGAAATTAAAAATCGAATTTGTCTGTTCATAGAAGAATAAGTTAAACCATCTATAGTTGACATTTGTGGTATACCACTATTCCGTTAATTCAAATTTACCGTATAAGAAAAGAGGATCTATGAAAGTCTGTCTACTCTTCACATTCATTTTGAATATTCTGTCAATGTGGTAAGTTCAAAAGATTCGTCATTGTAGAGAATATACGAGTATTTTTTTGTACATTGTTGTTTATACAAGAAAAGTTTATTTATTTACAAGCTTATTTCATCTTTATGGTGTCTTACAATGTAAAAAGTAGAAAGAAAAACAGAACGATTTAATTACAAGGGTTACGAGGGAACTTGAGGAAGGAAAAATTACACATACGATTTATAAAAAATCAGTGCTTAATACGCTATGATTTAATATTTGAAAGTATTTTGCTGTTTTTTATTCACTTTGCTTTTTAAATTGTCAGTTTATTTTATTTCGAAAATATAGTGCATTTTAAAATTTGTTCGTCCCCAAGATAATGCCAACTTTTTAAGTTAACTGTTTCTATTGTTTGACATATTTAAAAAATGCATTGGTGCTCCCCAGGGTTATCTAGGAAATATCATATTTCTCGTGCATGAGTCGAAGCTTGGCACAAAAGAATTTTTAGGAAAATTTGGAATTGGTTCCAAGTTTTGCAGAATGCAGATAAGATATGTTTAATTTAGTTATTATTATTAGTCAATGTTAAGTACTTAGATTTGTTAAATCACTGATGATTGTGCTTAAAAAAGTGCAAAGAGTGCAAGTTCGAAATTAGAATTTTATTGAAGAAGTAAGTCAATAACGTGAATGAAGATGACAGCCGCTAAGACCAATGCAGCATTAATTTTTGTTAGAGTTTTGCATTCAGAATTCTGTGGAATAGTTTCCTAAGAATTCTAAGAAGGTAGTTCTTAAAGATTTGTTTTTTTTTACTAATAAGTGAAATACCTGAACAGAGACCAGGCGCGATACATTATTAGTATATTTCATCAATAAAATTCATATTTTTAAAAGAACTAAAAAAATGCGTACTACTACCTTATAGTATAATGAAAATGGGAACATAAAATTCCGCGTACTTTGTAAATGTTGTCATTGGACAGTCTTTCTCTAAAATGAGTTGATAACAAACAAAAGTTTAACAAGAACGAAGACCAATAACTTAACTCTCTAAACTGGACACCCCTCCATAATGAATGAAAACTCCCGCGAGAGTTTACTATACCGAAATTTTATTTTAATTGTAGTTTTTTGTTTCGCTGTTTCGCAGTTTTTCCATTCTTATATCATATTCTTTAACCACAAACGTTCAATGAATCTCCTTCGGCTCTTTTTTTCATATTTTATTCTGTGGTAAATCCTTTTTAACAGTTCCTTTCCTTCACTTTCCTGTGTTAATTACACGTGGTTATTTGATACAAGCTCATTGCAATTTGTCGTTTTGATGGCTTCCTTTTCAGATCGATTTCAATCATTATCCTTGGGCATAAAAAGGCAGATAGATAGTTATTTGGGGGTATTGGCTAAAAAAAATGCACCTTCCGTCAAACTACCCCCGATTTGCTTAAGAGGGAATGTGAACAATAGCCGTTTAACAGGTTGTACCACCAAACATAATCGATCGAACCACATATGGTCACTGCAAGTGATTTCCATTTTTTTTCCTTATGAAGCATTCACTAAAGTTAAAAAAAGGTCAATTAAGGATACAAACATAAGGACATTTTAGGGACACACCACAAAAAATATTCATTCAAAATAAATCCTTAAAGTGTGAGTGTGTGACTTGTGATCGGATATTATGAAATCCGATATTGATTCCTATTAATCTTGTTCTGGGGCTACTTTTTGCAGTCAGAACATATCCGTTTATTCTCGTTTTTCCGGAACATTATCAGATTTTTTTTCTTAACTGATTTTTTATGTTGCCGTTGCTATTTGGTATACTTTACACAGCTGCTTCCAATTTATTTTCAGGCAATGTATGTTTTTATATCACAAACGTGTAATGTGAGAATTACGAGAGACGTCATAAGACGTTGCTTGGATGTATCACGATCGTTTTCAAGCAAAAAAACTCCAGAGAATGTGGAGGTATGTTTTGGTGTTCCTGGTCGCAGTGATATTCACGAACTCATTTTAGCTCCCACCTGAGCCAACAACATGCTGTATGTCCGGTTGTGCCAATTGTGTCTGGATTGCTTATGCCGAAGAATTATCAAAATTGTACCATGGCAACAGCGATAAGGCTAGAGAAATTATTTTGAATAAAATAAGCGACCCAAGTTTGAAAATGTTTCTTAGTGTGGAGTTGAAATTTATTGAAGATCGAATTAAGGAAAAGGGAAATGAACCGTAAGCTTGAACTTAACAGTGATATACATATATTCGAATTTTTTAGAAATAGTATTGCATAGAATTTTGTGGTTTTGTTTTGAAATTTTGTTAATAAAATGAGCTAAGACTTTTTGTTGTTAGTGTTTAACTTAAAAAAGATGAGACCAACAAGACAAAGACAGATGTGGGATATTTTTTGAAAGTTCGGTGCTTGCAAATATTCAGCAAAACAATTTTAAATATCCATTTGAATGTTCGTAAAGAAGAATATTAAAGTGCAGATGCACTTGTACAAAAAAGTTAAAAAAATATGTATAAGTTCAAATTGGGTCGGCACTCAGTCCACAGGTACATAGCTTAAATCTTAGGGATCATCGTTGCGTTAAAGCATTTATTTCTTATTGTATTATGAAAACTTGAATCTTTAAGCAAACGTAAATTATTTTCAAAAAATGGAAGGAAATTTGATATAATCTTGCACAATTACAAAAAAACGAAAGAAGTAAGTTTTTAAATTTATGATTAAAAATGTATGAGAGAGAGACAAAAAATCTAAAAACCGAAATTGAACATAATTTCATGTTGAGGTGTATAAACATATGCAGGTACATTAACTAAGCTTTTTGGAATTAAATGCTCTTTAAGGTGTAGGAATAGCAATATGTATACATTGTATTTTGACTTGTCTTTCGCATATTTAGAATAAAACGGTTAAATCTAAGGAGTCAAAATTATAAAACCTGGAAATAAATATCGTTATAGGACTAGAACGATCATCAAACGTTGTGCAACATTGATGGTTGTTGACGTCTAGGTAAAAGAAGAATGGTCTCTTTAGCAACCACTAGTGACGGTCACAGGAGGGACCTTCAATTTTATGCCGACTCCAAATGATGAGATTGAGAATACTATTTTCTTAGACAGTTAATACTGTCTGATCAAAAGCTTTAGAGAAGTAGAGATTTCAGTTCAATTCTGGGCACTGAGCGTACTTACAAATCATTTGAAGTAGGAGTCGGTGTATTAACTAACTATACAATGATGGCCAACAAAATTACGTGACGCTTCTGACCAAGGTGTATAATCTGCGGTTTGTGACTTACATAAGTGAAATTTATTTTTGAAAGGTAGTACATTAGCAAATTTCGCAAATGGAGGGCGCATCTGTAGTTTTCAGTGGAATGGAGCCAACCCAAATATTACATCGCTAGTAGTTGGTAAATCAAACTGCGCATAATACTCCCACTATCCATAATTTCCAATTTTCAGAAAGATTTTCTTATTTGTTAATTTAATAGTAAATATTTGAAATGAAAGGCAAATATATTTAACTTGAAAATTTGTCATAAGGAAAAGTTTATTGCTTTCTCAAAATGGGTAGAAATTATATAAAGTAGCGTAAGCATTATAATAGTTAGGAAATACATAATTTGTCACAATTTTGTTTCATTTATGAGTATTTGATAAATCTTCCCGGTTTAATCATAAAATGTGGTAGTGAATTTGATAATCAAGTCAAAACGATCGTGATTCTGCTTCGTGCTTTTTGCAAACTTGTATGATTGGTCCTCTCTTCGAAAAATGTGACTTGTCACCTTGTTACGACTGTAACGGAACAAAATTAAGGAAATCACATTTTTTGGTTGGAAATAACTTAGTTAATCTCATGGATTCTATTCTAGCAAGCTAATAAGGTTTGGGGTCGTATGTGCTGATTTGCTAATGCTAACTTCATATACATAAGGAACCAAAAAAGCAGATAAAGAGTTTATCTATTTACAACGAGTGGGAAGATGAGTAACTTCAGTTTATCCGTGGAAATTGATAACCTGGGTCAAATTGGAAACTGCCCGAACTGACTGAACTGACCGATTGCAACTTATGCGATTAAGACCGAATTCAGATATGTATGTTTTCTTTAAATTGTTCTTTCCCTGCCAAATATTGAAATTGAAATTAAATATACAGCAGCTCTTAAGGGAAACTTCTAATCTAAAGCTTTCTAATGAAAAACAAATTTGTAACAGTACTCATCTTTTACATGAAATATACATATGTAAGGACTTAAATTAAAACAATAAAGTTGTACGCGGAAACTAAACTTACAGAAAGCTGATAATCCAACAGGAAAGTGCGTATCCGCCGGAAAACCGAATCCAGTTTTCCCATTCAGACTGTCCGGAATGAAACCGATGTGATTTGGGGTACTACCCATAACATTGAAACCGCTTAAATGCTCCGAAGAATAAGTGGGAAACACTGAATTGTTATCACAATGCCTAAAAGAATTGAATATTAAAAAGCAATACACCAAAACTCCACCGTGAAATCCAACCTTTCTTCAGACACAATATCAGGAGATGAACTAATGTCGCTTTGATAGGACGCATCGCACTTTTGGGTTGTCTTGAAATGTATGTTATTACTTAATAGATCACTTTTAATTATATCCTCCGGGGGAGGTGTAGCACTCTCAGAATTATTCTTCACTGAAGGCGTTGTCTCTAAGTGACCATAGAGACGTGCGAAAAATTGTCTCGGTGAAGAGGGCCGGTGAGTGAGGCCAACAGATGATGACTTGCCTAACGAATTAGGTGAAATTCTTTGAAAACCCCTATTGACCGGAAGCATGATTACGAAAATATTTGATTATTGTTAACACCGACGATGACGCGTTCTTTAAACGTTTACATTAAACCACGACACTCAATTAACTGACCGATAATGAATCATTTCACAAACAAATGTTAAGGAAGTATCCTCACTCATCACCTGACCGATAAACAGTGTACCTTGAAAAACACCCTCACAGTGCCAGGAGTGACGAGAAGAATTTTGCTTCCTGACATCCGTTTCATAATCTTGTTGTTTTACGCTTATATCTGTGTATCCGTGTGATTAACCAGCACAGGCATAAGCTAAGTCGTACGCAATCTATATTAAATTACCACCCGACAGGACGTATCATCACACTATCAACATCGTAGGCGACACTTTATTTGAAAAGGAAAATATGAAAAAAACATAAAGGCGACAGGTGTCCTGATCGCAGGAGGGTGATGATAATTCTTACGACATGCGAGACACACGTCGTTTATTGGTCAATATCATCAACCCTTATCCCTTAGCATAAGAAGGAAGCGCGCAAGACTCCTCCTCAGTCGGGATTAATAAATTCGAAACGGTGGCCACTTGAGTAAAGCAGTACAGGGGCTGATATGCTTTTGCTTTGGGATTGGTTACATTCAACTCAATTATCCTTTGTTGTGTGCTCGAATGGGGAGAGGGTGGAAGTCATTGATTTAATTAGCACATCGGAGGGGATGAATAGCTCCGCCTTTGCGCAAGGACATTTTTATCACTGTGGAAATATTAAAATGTGGGTAGTTCACAATAATATAAAATACACAATTTTTGATAATTTGTTAACATATTTATTTTAACACGTTAAAACCTATTAAATGTCTAAAATAGGAGTCACAAAAGTTTCTATGTTTTGTTATTCGTTAATTTTTTTAGTAAATGCATATCCAACAATGTTGTTGGAATATTAAGCAATAAAAATATATTAATTAATTGGGTATTGGCGAGCTACACTCCCACATTAAAGGTTTCGTATTTAAATTCAATACAAGCAATGCAATGTTTATATTTTACTGGAAAATCTTGGTTCGTTTTGGTGCTAAATATGCCCTCGAGATTCATATAAAAATAAACATAGTTAAGCCAAATGCGTAATTACTTATAGTGTGGATCTTATACAATATTTATACTCATATTTGTTGAATTTTTTTACATGAACATACTCCTGAAGCACCCTTGCCCAAAGATCAAACATGATCCCTGCACATGTCAACTGTAGTGTACGCTGTGTTTGAAATTGAAAATCGATATCGATATCACTCCGATGCTTATTGTTTCACTGATCTTACAGCGGTGTTTTTAAATTTTCAATAAGTTCAGATTCTGAAGGAATGTATACTGTCATTAGTCTGTAAATTTTATCACTCTCCAAATATATAATTTTATAATTGCATGATACAATTTTCTATTCTGCCCCAACTTCACACGTACCGGAGGCATTTCTAATTATTCTTCAAATTTAAATGTTCATGCAAGGATTAAACCGCATAATTCAGGAGATATGAAGATTGTGACAGACGGACACACCACAAATTTTTCGTTTGTGGAAAATAAAGTAAAATCTTTTCACTTTTCACCATTGTTTCTTTAAAGTGATTTAAATGTAGTAGTTCGAATTTTATGTCATTTATGTATGTATATATAATATCACATCACTGTTAGTCTTATTGTATCTAAATTACAAACCAGCTATAAACCAATATTATTGAATTTGATTTGATTCCGCACAGCGTTTTATCATATGAATTTTGACTTTTAAATTAACTCCAGATGAATTAAACTTAGTATAGCTTCTAAATGAAATGGGCCAGCGTTCATCAAATATCCTTTATTATTAAAGTATATTATAGAACAACATCCCCATATTTTTCATTTCTCTTTAACTTCAAATAAATTGTTGATTATATATATAATTTTATATAATTTAAACATAATGTCATATCTGTATTCAACAACTATAACCTACAGCGGCTGTTTTGGATATATTATATTTTACATAGCATAAATTTAGGCAGTATGAATTATCATCTGCTTTTATGTCACATCTAAAAAAAAACATCCAATTGTTATCAACTGTCAAAAAAGAAATTCAAAGCGAAGGTTAGACATGGCAGTGAACACCTGATTTGTTAAAGTTTTCTTTCACATAAAAAGTGATTAACCTCATTAATAAAATATAAACAAATTCATTTTAAAGAATTTTCAAATCACTGATATATCTGAATGCTGAGTGTATATAAAAATGAATGGAAAAGTGTCGGATATTTTGCGAAAGACACTTGGATATAGAAATGCTGACGGAGATACCCCAAATAATTTTTCTCATCGAGTTCAGCAAAAGGAGCATGTCACCAAAATCGCCACTCACAGCGACGACGAAGAATCTAGGTAAGAAAAAGCAAACACCGCAAGTAAAGGCCTTAGTATGCGTGTCCAGTGATTGTTTTTTTTTTGTGCTTCTTTTCTTTTTGTGTCCACATGCGGAATCATACAAGTGCAATCAATATTGCCGTGTGTGTGAAGCCGACTGACACCTAAAAAACGTTGAATTCCACTGGCGGAAAATTAGAGTAAATAATACTATCTTTTGATAGTGAGTGTGTAACGAATGTCATTTGAAACGCCAAAAGTCATACTGAATTCACATTGATCCGGTGGAGCACTGTCAATTCAGGCTTAGTTAGTGAATCTTCTGTTGTAATTTTTACTTAACTTTGGGTATGATCACTATGTTGGATGGAAGTGCACGTCGGACCGAGAGAATTGAAAACAGATTTCCAGCTGAGTGTGTGGAAATTTGAGCGCTTAATAACGGCAAAGAGATAGAGAATGAGAGGTGGAGAAAAGTCGGAAAGAAAATAGCGTTGACATTAGTTCGGCTATGACAGATTTGTGGTCAAATTGGAGGCTGTCGTGAAGACTGTGATTTTTTTCGTCAATTGTGCTTCCCCAGAGAAAGAAGGGAAAACCCAAGTAAACAAAAGATTAAATTTAAAATTGCATCCCATTCTTTAGAGTGTACAGAGTGAAATTCGCCTCCTCATTTGGGTGGTGCCATTGCAGTGCGTCCGTAAGTCAGAGCGTGTTATTTTCTGTGATGAGATATTTGTCAATTGATTTGTGAGATCACGTCTGGAGTGTTGGAAGATGCCGCGAAGAAAGTAAGAACTTGCAGTTTTTTTTGTTATCGATATAACCACCAACCTTTTAATATGCCGAAGGTGTGGTAGAGAAAATACCAGTCTATGTGTGCATGCTTGCATTTTTTCCAACTGCAAATGCATGCTGCGGTCATGCATGCTAAAATGATTTAAACCCCAAAATTTAGATACACTTTCTATAGTATGTAAGGTTCGAAGTCACTGCGAACACTTTTCAATTCAAATGCTAGGTATTCTATTTATTATATTGTGAAAATACTTATTCCAAATGGGATTATGGCTGAAATTGTGGTCTGAGCTGACGAAAACCGTGTGAAGGTTAACGTTTGGTTGTCTTCTTGCCTGTTGTCACGCACTATTCCATAACTTCAAGCTGACCATTAAATTTAGCGTTTGCTTTTTTGTACGTTCATACGAACAGCGTTGCTCGTTTTCCTTTGTTGGCCTAAGAAATAATGTCTGGAGTGAAATTCTCTTTTTATCTACAATAAATTGTTAAGGGAAATTTGTAAAATGTTGTCTTAAATTTATTATCTGTCGGAAGCGAAGAGGAATGCACCTATGAACAAATTTGTGTAATTTGATTTGGATATCTTATTGCTGATAATAGATGTATTGACTTTGCTAAAAAGTTTCTGATTAACAACCTAGCACAAAATCTACAACGATCAGTTTCATGAGTTTTTTCTTATCCGAGCATATTACGCAAGTAATAGTGTTCTTAAATAAAAATATTCCAGTGGTACGTTTCCCGAAATAATGTTTTACTCAAATAACTGAACACCTAAGACAGACCAAAAATACACATATATCGGTTAATTAATTGCTCTTATTGGCTATGTCCCCCAATGGCTTTGCAGTAATCTAATAACACCAACGGTACGCCAAAAGGGCTTTGTAGTTGCATACACAAAAGCATAGCTATCTGATATCTTATCAGTTGCCGGCCATATCAGCCAAGTTAACGCGTCTACTAAAATGTCAAGTGGCCCTCATTAATTATGCATAAATAGTTGAGCACACTAGAACTAATCGCATGCCAATCACTAAACCAAATCAATGTGATTTGAACTCTCTGTGGTAACATTGTCTCTGCTGCATAAGAATCCTCTGAAAATGAGAAAACAAAAGTTAGCATATTGGCAGAAAAGGCTATTCCAAATATTTAAAAAATATAATTTTTCCCATTGCAGTGTGGAGTTCCGGGTAAAATCAGCGTCCAAAACAATACTTAAGTCTGAGCGAAGCACCGTTGAAGATGATTGGCCACATCCGGATGACGCCTTGGTGGCAAAGTTCGATGGGTACGGTAATACACCGCCAAGAACAAGGATGAAGATTAAAAATCGTGATTGGGATAGAAAACAAAAAACGTTCGTAGCAATTCGAATAAAAAGTTGCATCAGCTATTGATTTGTGCTCTCCTTTTTTTTAGCATGGAAGTGGCTCCGAAAAAAGTCAGTCGACTAATTCGATCTAGGGTATGCCGGCGAAACACAATGGATTGTGCTTTATTGAATGAAATATTCATTGATGAAGAAACGAAGCGAAATGCAAAACGTGCCCTGGCCCTGCAACGAGACGCAGAAAGGGAAATGAAGACATCGCTTACAAATCAGCATCCCCGAGTAGCTAGTTTTCATGAGGCTAGCTCGGATATAGTCGATACGTGCGCACAGACTTGTGCGCGAGAAATCGCAACGCCAACATTTATTGAGTCATATAATCGTTACATGAGTGTCTTCTCCAGACCAATAGGATGTCGCTCATCAGCCCCACCATTGGCATTTGCTATTAACTTGTCCCTGAACGCGAAAGAGACACCGGCCTTGAATGCACGTAAAGAATTTCACGAAACTTTTGCCAATCTAATAAAATTGGGCAGCACAGACCGTCAGGAAAACAAGGTAGATGAAGTAAATGATGACTTTTAAAGATATTCAATTTTATCTCTGCTCAAAGCCAAGCCAGGAGGAGCACACGTGGCAGACAGAATTAAAAGACCTTATCTGGCTTGAACTGCAGGCATGGCAGGCTGATCGAACTATGGACCAACAGGATAGATACTTGTTTACGTCGCGGCAAGTTGTACCGGATCTTCTTACAGAAATCATAAATTACAAGTAAGGAATTATAATTTATTGATTATCTCTGAATATTCTAAAGTTGGAGATCAATGTATTGCCATATGGATTCAATCGCGGGCCAAGTTCAGATGTTTCATCTCATATTTCCAAATATTTGAATTTTTTTACATCCTCAAACTTTTACCACAATCGTTATTTAAAAGAACGTTTAATCTTGCTTGTGCAGATTGTGGTGTTTGTGGTATCAATGTTTGCGCCATAGATGGGCCTACTGTACCATACTATAAATTATTGCATCATTTAGTTATTAATTTTTGCATCTGAAAGGAACAAACATTTTCCTAAATGACAAGGACAACCATATTTATCATTACAATATTTTTAATGTGTAACAAAGTTAGAAGCTTGATGGACATTCTCGTCAATGTTACATTTTTTTACAAGAGATTTCAAAGCACGAGTACATAGCGTGAATATTTTTTGCTCAGATTCCGCCCGAAATATACAAGAGGGTTAAGTACAGTGAGCACGGATAGTGGACTTGGATCGGGATCCTGCAGTGAGAGTGCCTCAGCTGCTACATGTAAGTAAATCAAATTTTCGGCACAATATGCTCTAATTTTATGATTTTTATGAAGCACCTGCCGTACCGCCATGCTCAGGTTGTATGTCGCTTTATTGCAAGGACTGTACAGATCAACAAGCTGCTGCACTGAAAGAAGTTGAAGAGCTTCTCACCCGACTTGAGGCAGCTGAAGCTCTTTACCCCTCCTCGCAAGCCATGGGAGGATTTCATCCAATTTACAAAAGTGAAAGCTTCGTGGGTCGCGTAAAGGCCATGTGTTTATGGTACAACATAACACGTCAGACGCGACTAAAACTCACAATTCTTGGGAAAATTCTTACGAGGTGAACCTCCCCACAAATGATATTTAAATAAGTTAATTTTCATGTGACGTATAAATTAAAGAATGCAAGGAGAGAAATTCAGCTGGCCCGTTCAAACATCTGTTACAGAGAGTTCATCTTCATCATCGGGTCATGAAAACGACGACTCCGCAGTGCATTCAGCAGATTCGAAAAGTTCTGGTAAGGAATTTCCCCGCGTACCAAAAGTGCACTTCCAATTGGAGGACCAAAGTCAACCCAGTGATGCATCTAGTAGTAATGAGTAATGAATGCAATCAAGTTGAACGCTTTTTGTAAATGACTTAAATTCATTATGCTCTTTCAGATCCACGTCAACAAGCATGAGTCAGAGCTCAGAGTTCCATGAGTTAGCGAAGCGAGTCAACGATTTCAGTTTTTTTCATATAGAACCTTTGGCTAACATAACCTACGACAACATGAAAAATTCTACAACATTGTACAGGTGAGCACGAGTTCGTGAATATAGACATATAGTTTCTTGCAGGCATATAAAGATATTGAACGTAATCGAAATGCCAGGGAATTTTTATATCGGATTGATATACACGTTGCTTTCTTTTTTTCAGTAAAAAGTCCCAAAAGTCCCTAGATAGCCTTTCAATTCATTTTGTAATCCTGTTTTATTTAAATTCATTTAAATGTGTGTACTACACATCATATCACAATATTTTTGATTTAGTCTTTTCATCCAAAGGAATGAAAATTCGAACAAACATTTAATTTCATTTCCTACTGCTCAATTCTTATCGAAAAAAAGGAAAAGTTCAATCTAATGAAAAAAAAAAAAACTTTACAATAAAGGAATTTTTTTTTTCGTTCAATATTTGTTATGAAGAAATTTGATTATAATTGATTGCTGGATACAAACAACTTTGATACAAGTGTTACTACATGTAAATACAGATAATGCTCACACAAGTTGTAGCTTTTTTTTAATTATCTAAAGAATTCCGAATAATTTTCTGATAACGTTGGCTCGAAATTATAGATTGAGAGTCTACCTTACTGGTCAAGCATCTGCGAATTAGTCACGGTCTTTTGCTGCTTTTGGTTACATATTACAGAAGTTTTTCACATTAGCAATTGTCATACATATTTTCTTATTTTCAGAAAATTCATTGAAAATGTACTTAAATCCCGTGGTCTTGCTAAATCACTTTCATTCCTTCATCGACTTCATAATGTTGTGCTCCATAAGGCACAAATATCACTGGAGAAAATCGGCACAGAAGAGTATGACTTCGAAACAGAATCACTCGATGAAGATTTGCCACGCCTCGATCCTGTGATAAGCCAAGAACAAATTGAGGAACTACGTCGTTATGGCTACTGGAGTCCGGAATCGCAATCACTAGGATTGCCATCATATATTCCAACGTTTGTATTTTTGAGCATTATTCCGTTAGAATTTATGCACGAATTCCTTCGAATGCGTCTTGAGACACGACCACAAAAGCCAAATCCACTTAGTCTTAAGCAATTAATGAAAGAATTGCGTGAGGGTTTGACACTTGCCTTAACACATAGAGAACACTATCAGAGGCACATAAATACAGCACTTGTGGACAATGAAGTTGAATTAGAAAAGTATATGGCAATTTTGGATCAGTTTGACACGACCGTGAGAACAGTCTTTGAGGTTAGTAGAAAATGCTTTCAGTGACATATAAATTATAAAAGCAAAATGGTTTTGTTTCATTTAAGGTTTACTTGGATTACGTCGACCAAATGGTGCTCGTTGCATCGTCTGAGACAAATCAGAAATCTGCCTTAGAAAAAGAATGGATGTTTACGAAGTTGGTTAGCCCAATGATAACTGGAATGCATACACTGGCAACGAAGAAATTTTGGTAAGTCTGGAAAGAAAATCAACTGAACCCAAGTGAAAGGATGTAGTTCGTAAGCGCGAGATATATATTGTTTTACAAATTTTTAGGTTTCGATAATACAAATTTTAAAAGTCCGAAAAGTTTGGTTGGATGTAGAAGTATTATACCTTTTATTAAACTAATGAACAGTCTCGCGTCTCATAAAATGTTTACTAAAATTTATATGGCTAATTTACGGTGATCATCGTGATGATAGTGCATTTTAATATCCTCCATTAAAAAACAACCACTACTTCATGCGCGACATTTTGCTGTAACAAAGTGGAGGATAAAAGAACAGAACGTTTTTGAAAAATTCAATAGAAATTTGAAGTTACTCTTTTTATCTACATCCCTTCTTACTTCCTACGACATTTAATAAAGTACTTGTAAACCCTGTTAAAAGCAAATTTTCTTTACAGTTTAATCATACGAAATCTGCTTCGTGGAATAAGTGAACGCCTGATAAATAGAGCACAGGAGCTTAATGTTAGAGTTGAGGATACCAGCACGCCAACGGAGGCAAAGAAATGGCAACTCCTAACCATCTGTCGTGAAACTCAATGCCTATTTACCGTTGAGCGTGAACGTTGTATTAAGGTCCTATTTTTTGCAAAAACATTCTGCCGTGATGTGGAACAATCAGACTTTCATCGAGAACATTACGAGGAATACCTCAGTCGTAGTAAATTGAACAACTTCGTTTGTCCCGCCGTTAAACAGGAATTTAAATTGGTACAAAAGGATGTTCTCGACGTCGGTATTAAGTTGACGCATATACTTGAAGGTGTTCAAGCGCAATGCTGTCTAAAAAATATAATCGAACTTGAGGAGCAGGATCGCCAAGCGGTGCTGTCGAGATCACGAGAGATCCTACATCAGGGCTATAGATTTGGCTTTGAGTATCACAAGGACGTCATTCGATTATTCGAACAAAAAATAATGATGAACAGAGATGAAATGTGTGACAAAAATCTTGCCTTAGGAATAATTGGGTTTGCGAAAATGTGGATGCAGTTTGTAACCGAACGATGTGAACGAGGGCGTGGTGTCAGACCGCGTTGGGCATCTCAGGGTTTAGAGTTCTTAATACTTGCCTGTGATCCTCAGATAACCAGGTATCTTGATGAACAACAATTTGAAGAATTAAAACACAAAATGGACTGTTGTATTTCGCATGTAATTGGTATTACATCGGAGCCCGAAAAAACAAAAAAGAAAGCAAGCCCTCGCACTCGTAAAACATCCTCTCCAGCCGCTAGTCGTTCAAGGACTCCTACTCGGTCGCCATTGTCTGCCGGGATCATTGTAAACACACCACAGAAGTTCCTGCATCCACAGTTTAGCTTGAAGGAGGAAACATTATCACTCTCTGATTATAGCTCTGTGGACACACCAGATCACGAAAGCTCTTCAAAACCCAGGGACTTTATCCGACTTATCGTGCCGAGTGCTACAACAGTTGATAGTTTGGCCTTACGGCAAATCCGTGTACGTGATGCTGTAAATCAATTGGATAAGGAAATCGAAGAAGGACTGCGTGAGAGAAATCTCATTGGACAAGTAAAAGTTTTAAATTCTTCCGACAAAATACATATACGTGCACGTAGCGTCAATTTCCGTTGGCACAGAGGCATAAAGGTACACCACTGAATTTTATATTAAATCATACAATTCTATTGTATTTTCTCCTTAGATTGGACAAGGACGTTTTGGAAAAGTATATACAGCTGTGAATAACTCCACTGGTGAATTAATGGCGATGAAGGAAATCGCAATTCAGCCTGGCGAAACAAGAGCACTGAAAAACGTGGCCGAAGAACTTAAAATTCTTGAAGGTATTAAGCATCGAAATTTGGTGCGCTACTATGGCATTGAAGTTCACAGGGTAGGATTAACATTTTCGAGTTTTGCTTATAACCGGTAATTTGACGCGAGCCTTACATTTTCAGGAGGAGCTTTTAATATTTATGGAACTTTGTTCAGAAGGCACATTAGAGTCTTTGGTCGAGCTGACAGGCGCACTTCCGGAAGGGCTAACCAGACGCTTTACTGTGCAGTTGCTTTCTGGTGTTGCAGAACTTCATAAGCATGGCATTGTCCATCGCGACATAAAGACTGCAAATATTTTCCTAGTTGATGGTAGCAATAGTCTTAAATTGGGTGATTTCGGATCGGCAGTAAAAATCCAGGCCCATACAACAGTACCTGGAGAGCTGCAAGGCTATGTTGGAACGCAAGGTATATTAATTATAATATTCTGATGTGTGAAAATGATTGAATTTAATTTATTTTTTTAGCGTATATGGCACCGGAAGTTTTTACAAAATCTAGTAATGACGGACATGGTCGTTCAGCCGACATTTGGTCCGTTGGGTGTGTTGTCATTGAAATGGCTTCGGGAAAAGTAATTTAAAAAATTCAAATGTCAATTATTGAAAGGCAATTAATGTATTTTTTGTATTTTAGCGTCCATGGTGGCAGTACGATTCAAACTTCCAGATTATGTTCAAAGTAGGAATGGGAGAAGCGCCAGAAGCTCCGGAAAGCTTATCCCAAGAGGGCCATGATTTCATTGATAAATCACTGCAGCATGATCCTAAAAAACGTTGGACTGCCGTCGCACTATTGGAACATAATTTTTGCAAGGTAAACATCCTTTCTTTGATAGTAACTATGGTAACTAAAGTCTTTCTTTTTTAAATTATTTCCAAAGATTGGCCTAGACGAAGAATGTAAATGTGACAACAGCACACAAGATCGGGGTCGCCGTTCTTTTCGCAAGAATAAGTATTAGTGAAGTTAAATGTTAAACAAGTCCAACTATTATGTTACCGTTAAACTCAGGTGTTTTTATTTGTTCGTCATTTCTGTAATGGCCAAAGAAGTGGACTTGTTTATCTTTTGAAAGACGTAATAAGAAAACTGTCAAATTATGTTTTAGAATGCATTTGTTTTTCGTCAAAAAAGTTAAACTTTTTTATGTTATAATTTTATTTTAACTGAGTAATATAGTTTAAATAAAGAAAACGGTTATGTGTATTTTAGGAATAAGACAAATTATTATCCGTCATGTCATGTATGTAAAGCGACAATAAATTATAAAATTATTTAAAAAGCACTAGTTTTTTAATGATAATCATCGTTACCATGATTTTCAGTGTTCAGCATGTTCCAACAATGCACGCATTCCAAATCTTCAGACCACCATCGTTTGCTCAATCCTAACAAAGGCGATTTTATCGAAAAGTTGCAACCACCTGTATTTATTTCCGCCTGGGAGTGTGTTAGTGAAACTAAGTTTTCTGGAAGAAGAAGATGCCTTACTCTCAACTTTCGCAATGAGAAACATTCCTCGTCTGAAACATGCAGTTCAAATGTATAACAGTATGTATGTTATGAGAAAACAGAGGTTCCAAGATGCACCCTTGGTGAAGTTTGAATTTAAATTTGATCTCGAGGAACTCTGAAGTTTTACTTTTTCAAAGTCCACAAAACAAATATAAATCGGTTTGTCACTCTACTAAGCGTTTGGTAAAAAGTTGATTGGTTGTTCTTCTGCAGGGACAAAATCCGCACAGTTCATCACCATCTTGGATTCGACTATATCTCTAGATCCTAAATCCAATACCTTAGTGTGGGCTTTACCAGGGAAAATTAAAAGAGAGATTTTTCTTTTGTCTCTTTAACAAAAAGTAACAATCAATTCAGTCTGCCAATCCCAGAATTCTCAGCATTCCCAGAAACCTTAATTACACGAGAGTGTCATAAAATTTCCCCTAAACCCTTTGCCATCAGAATTCCGTCCATAAGCTTTAGCAGCTGTTTTCGTTTTAAGTCTAGATATCTCTACCTGAATGATATTTTGAGACAGAATGTTTGTTCTATTTCAAATTCATGACATCGACTGCGAGTCTAGTAAAAATTCTCCATCTTCCCTCTGCCAAGTTTCGCAAGGCTTAGGACCGAAAATTATATCCGCAAGCTTCGGGCAGAAATAAATTTTCAAAGTACACCTTATAACTGACTGACATTATGAATAGTAGCTATCTTGGGTTAAGACCCAGATATGTCACATAAATGCAGATACGAGTTCGAATGAGGCGATCCAGTGGAACAAGTCGGGTTACTAAACTTTACATTATGCCCAAGGAGCACTGTTTCGGGTTACATAATGTTCACACATTGAATATTGAAAGCTGGTAACCACTAGACCTTAATAGCCGTTGGACCTTTGGTACATATGGCGTCAAGTTCTTTTTGTTTTAAATCATACAGGGTAATCAACGGCATTTATATATTTTTTTGATAGCCAGGAGGTACTGGGGAATTTATCGTCTTAATGGATTCCAAGGATTTCAAATCTTACGACGATGTATTGCAATCATCTGCTCAACCCAATTAAGGGGACGAAACGAAACGATACATATACTTGAAAACGATACTTAAAGGTACTTAAGGTTTTACCTCATTTGTTGTCAGAAATGAAACGAAGTCATTCGGATTCGCTGATACATGGAACACCCAACAAAACCATAAAATCAAAAAGTCCAGCATACTTCACAATAGATCATATTCACAGATCTCCTTCATAATTACCCAATAGTAATTGCCAATAATCAAAAGCGGAATCTCATAAAGTCAGGTAAAACCAGTAAAATTCAATAATCACTGAGATTACTAAAGGAATTCTTTTCTAAGACGTGTAGATTAAAAATATTTTTTCAAGATTAAGCTAACGTTATAGGTAGTCGAATATTCCGGATCTTTATCCTCAATGTTATTGTTTATATGACTGACCGTCGCGTCACCTTCACAAGCATTTAGCCACTTGTCATGCAATGCGTGGAATGTACTGGGTTTTTCTCACTTATCAACCTATGAACCTATATCTTCTAACGTCTTTGGTGTTAGTTTTTTCTTTGTACAAATGAGTAACTTATCACCTAAAAATCTTTAGATTTGCTAGATATAAAATATTTAAAATTAATAATTTGTTAAGCTAAAGTTGTCCGAAAAATAGACAAGAGTTAAATAAATGGTAAGCTCATGCTCAATTGACGGCAGTATTGAGTAGAGTCTTGCGACAGAATACCAAAGCAATGAAAGCTGGTAAAGCATTTTCTTTGTAAATATTAAAGTGTTGTAAATAAATTTGAAATACAAAATCTTTCACAGGTGTTATCGTACTAATTGTTCTTTTGGCTACCGTGGCGGTTAGGGCTGACATCCCATCTATTCCAACTGCAGCACCTACTCCACCTACAATCGAAAGCGGTGGTGAAGATGGCAGTTATACTGGACCACCAACTCCAGCAGCAACCTTTCCTACACCAGTACTTTCAACATTATCCTAACATTACATTAAAAATGTAAACGTATAATATGTCTACGGTGCCCCACTATACGTACATATTAAATCCAATATTTTTCATGGAATAGAAACAAACGCCTTTAAAATACTAAAATACACATTGTACGAGTATATTTCAGTTGAAAATATTTTTCTAATTTTTGTAAAATTTTCCAATTTTGAATGCATAGTTATGCATAGTTGAAGAAAATTTTATGCACCAACTATTGGCATTCCTTTTTAAAAGGAACTAATCTTGGCAAGTTGATTAATTTTTAAAAATATCAATCGAATCATTTTTGGAGTGATGTATTAAATCGGCAGAGTTTTTCATTTGGAACTGTGACTTGGAATTTTTGGGATTGGATTTGGATTTTTTTGAGTGGGACTACAGCCTCGCGGGACCAGGACATAGCTTCTTTAGCAACTACTTACGTTTTTGCGTTTCTTCTCTGACGTGAATCAAACCTGGAACCTTCGACGTGTAAGTCAACGTAGTTACCCACTACACCACATAGACGACATTTAAACTTTAGTGTCTATAAATAACCTTTTTTTTCTTAACTGCATTAATATTTATTTAGAAATTAGTCTAGTACCGTAGTGCATACAAAAAATGTGATGAATTAAAGCATTTTGTGTTCTGTTGTGTGATAAACGCTTAATAAACTGTATTGTTAAGAAGTCGGTTTTGTTTTGTGTGTGATTATGAATTCATAATTATTAATTCATAATTCACTGTTCTTAAGGGTGATTCATCGTCAGGTTTGTTTTTCAATAGACTTTTTTAAGAGATCACTCCAATCAAACTGTTTTGTAATTTTTGTTTTGTAAAGTTTGGAAAGTCATCATGGAAAAACTCACATTATAATAGCGTCTCTTAATTGCTCAGCTATATAACGAAAATGTTGTGTTCTGTAAGAAATAATTTTTATGCGATTCGAGGTGCGTATAACCTATTGCCAATACAATTCATAATTTTGAATCCCAGTTAACATAAGTGGATGATACTCGACCGGTTAGACCACATCCAACACGTCGTGAAAAGACTATAAGAGTCGTAGTTGAGTATGCGAAGACTGCAGTGAGGCAAATCAGAATGTTACGGTCAATGGTAACTGACAACGCAATATTTTAAGGGACTGAAATTAAAATACATGGTCTCGGTGAGCTCTGGTTTCAACAAAATGGTGCTATTAGCCATATATCGCGATGAACACTGAACTTGTGAAAAAATCATTTTGGTGAGCACTTAAAGCGATATTACAGCTCTGGACTATCTTTTTATGGAGATATGTAATGTCTCAAGTCTTCGGGAAAAACCGAGCTACGATTAACGTTTTGTAAATCAACTTATTTGTATTATCCGTGAGATACAACTCGATATGCTCGATCGAGTTGCTCAAAATTGAGCCTTTCCATTATCTTGATGATACAATTTTTTCAAATTTATGTTTTTTACAATGCCAATCAAACCTCACGATGAATCACCCTTTTTAACGATTTTTCTTAAATGATCAGACGATATTCTAGTTTCTGTTTAAATGGTTGAAAAAAACTCCGATTTGTTGTGAATCAATCGTTAATGTTTGGAACAAACTTGAATTCACAATTTAAAAAATGTTGTGCTAAAAAATATGTATATATATTTATGTAAAACAATATCTCTGATTCTTTCATACATATAATCGTATATACGTATAATATTACAATAATTAATTAAATAAATTATTTAAAAGTAACATTCTAGGTTTTGTGCAATCCATTAAGAACGTTTAAGAATTTAATAATGACCAATCTTTCTTAGAGATGAACGGATAGCATATGTGAAGCTTTCGAAAAATCTTCATTTGAAAAAATTTTGAATGTATAATATAATATTTCAAGGTGTTGTAAAAATTTTTAGAAAAAAAAAATTAAGTTACTTATAATATTTTTGTCCATGAAAATAGGTCACAATTTAAATTTTGATTAAGCCAGCTATGCGTCAAATTTGCAATCAACATAAATATGCCGCAGTCATTATGTATTTTAAAAGGGAATGGCTTTAGATCTTGTCCAAGGTACCACCCTTACGTAATTTTACTTGATTTAAGTTCTTTTCTATATGGGCAAGTTTTAACAAATTTTCAATTGTTTATAATACTTGCCTGTTGTACATATTAACAAGAGTTTATGAGTGGGACAAAGTTACAAGACAAAGCGGTGAAAACGAGACGCGGTCGGGATGATTAGCAGCATCTACTGATGACAAAAAAGGCATTGAGCAATAGAGAGGGATAACAAAAATTTCATAGAATGAATTAACATAATTTTATTTAAATGGATGGCTTTATTTTTCAATTCCTGTCAGTCCATAAGATTGTCATTCGTGTAAGTCTCAAATTTCTAAAATAAAAATTAAATTATAAATGTTAGGTAAATATTGTTTATAGTTCGTCAATTTAAAAAAAACTACTTAGACATGATTCCTAAGACATCTATTATGATGTAACTGTCATGCAATACAACGGAATTTCACGAAACAAACTTACCTGCGACTCCAATTGCGCTTCCACCCCAAGTGACATTTCTCTCTCCATCGCAAATTCTTTTTACTGGCAGCTGGTAATTTTTCGTCGTAATCGTTCGGTATTATTTTTATTTATTATTTTGTGGATGTTGTCACCCATTTCATGTAAAGCGCTTTGCTTATATTTCGGAATAAATCGAAGGTGAGTATATAAACATTATTTCAATAGTTCTCATCTTAGCACACATAAGTTCATACATTTCGATTTGTCTCAGCCCAAAAAGTACCTGCAGTCCCAAAACTCAAATTAATGGTTCTCTTGTCTCTATAGTAATTTAAGAGAGTCTAAAAGCCAATCGAATACAACTGTCAAATAACATCAAAAAGTACGTCACACTTTCCTTGGCGACAATTGCTCACTCTGCTACTGATCGAAGCAGTAGTTGAATGAGGAGTTTTATTTTTTCTTTTTTTAAATCTTTTCGTAATTTTCATTGCTTTGAATTCAATAAAAAATTATAATATATTGAAATACACGTAAAAAAAGTGCAAACTGAGATTTCTGCAATCGAACAAAAAAGTTAGTAGTGAAGTGTGTTTTGTGTTACAAAAGTCAATATGAAAATGGGGCTAACCCCAATCGTTCATATGAACTTGTTCCCTTATTAGAGCTGCGATTATTGAATTTTCCAGTTATACCACGTCGTAGAAATATTTTCTTACATTGCAGTGGTACATTTTAATTTATTTCCCTCCGGATGCAGGCATTTACATCTTCTGTTTTGATGAATTATGCAACTGAATAATTTTGTATTGGCAAAAAAGACAAATTTCACTTTGTTGTATTGCGACAGAGGTGTCTGGTGCAATTCCTCGCGTAATGTCTGATTGTTTACCTTAGAAAGTGCTACATCAAAACGGTGAGCGTTTCTTTGTTTGTCCCTCTGCATACTCCAATCGAGGGTTAATTGTTCTGAGCTCTAATTTGTAGTTACGACTTTATGCACATGTATACATGTTTTTCATCTTGTTGCTAAGATGAATTCAAGTTCCAAAGGTCACTGGCGTTGGTGTTGCTCTCTCCCTTTTCTCCTTCTTTTGAACTGACGTTCGTTTAATAAGTTTCTATGTACAATGGTTCTCTTTGCAGGTGAACGAACGGTGAGCGGCACTTTGTTAAGGACACAAGCATCAATCAAGGAATCAGTCATGGCAGACAAGACTGACTCGCAATCAGCGTTCTTGCCTCGAGCTTCATCAGAGGCAGAATATGCGGACGCTCGTAGCGTTAGTTGTGAATTGGATGAAATGATACCATCACCCGTTCGATCCTATCCTGGACGGAGTGACGATGAGGATGATATCCTTGAAGAGGTGCGAATGATACTGCGAAGACGCCGTGGTTGGAATCCTGATGGTTCGCTGCTATCACAAGACCTAGACTTGCTGGATGACGATGATGACCTCGTTGAAGAGGATGATGCCGGATGCCCTCTTCCGTCAACACCAGAGGATACCCAACTTATTGAGGCAGAGGTGAGTAAAAGCACAAATTGAGAAGCGGTTTGTTTTTGACTCAATAACCAATATATAGAGTTCTATATAGAGTTGCTTTAATTATTTGATAAATTGATTTCGTGTTCCCATTGTTTGTTAAAATAGTGAATAAACTTATTTAAAAGCGCGCCAAGCAGCGGAAACCACATTTTGGCTCGCGATATACAAGGCGAGCTGTCCAAAGATATTAAACATGTGGGTCGTCTATCTGTCACAACTTATCGCTTTTTGAACTGAATGGCAAAGGTGTATTTGAGTGTGATTACTCACAAACAGGTGTCAGCCGCAGACTTATTACGTATTCCAATTGTTGTTCCCTTCCATCATCGGCAAAGAAAATGAAACAAAGAAAAAACTTGTGCGCTATGTCATGTTTGATTTAATTGAGAATAATAGCTGCACTGTAAAAAGATGAAAATACATGCATATGTTGATGGCTATGCAGATAATGCCCCGAAATAATTTAAAACAATTTAGAGGTTCAATAGATCAGCGAACGTACGAGACTTAAAATTCGTCAGTAATCGTGATTGCCTCCATGACACGACTTTTTAAATGATAAGAACAAATTTTGTGTAAAAATTGGTAGATATATTGTCGCTAGATAAGTGAATTTACTGTTTCGGAAATGTTGCCGAGATAATTTTATAGATGACTATAAATGAAAATTCAGAAATAGTTGTAGGAGAAAGATTTAGGAATCCAAAGGAATTTTCTATTCACATGCACTTATGACATACATGTTGGTTGAAATTAACTTTTGACTTGATCAATCTAATACTTTATGTGCGTAATTTGGCATCGATTGCGCGGCATCTTGAAATGCCGCCTGACATTAAATCACCTCCCTAGGTTCAAGTGAAAACTTTCACAATCTTTTTACGTTCCGTGTGATTTGCCACAGTTTTTATATATTCGGCCGATGAAATTTGTGCAGATTTTTGTTGATGTATTCACCTATTATTATGATGTCTTGGTAAACCAAGTGGCATTGGATGCAGATAAAGTATAATAACAAAATCAATGACGCTATTCATTTTTTCATCACTCGCTTCATCGTTTTTCTTTAGCGACCCTGAAAGAGAACATATGGCTTTGGGAATGCAAAGACTGTTCTGTCATCTTCAGACAGTTTGTGGTTTGAAGAAGCTTATTTATTTCGTACATATTGAGTGTTCGTAAACATCGGTAATGGGCCCCGAAATCAATTCTAAGTTTTTGGGAAAGTAATACATTATGTGTAAAAGGTAAATTCATTTTCTCGCAAATAAATTATTTTTCTTCCAATCCTATTCTTTCTATAGCAAAATAATATAGACTACGCAATCTGCCTGACCGCATATTGACGTTTATGACCAGTATTGCAGTCTGTCTAAGCTACTCCGCCTGCAGAACTGACTATGAACATGCGTAACACAGGGATTTCTTAGTTCGACATTTATGAAAATACCCTCATCAACTTTGCCTTGCACATAGCCTTTGAAGTTAAATGTAAGAAACAAGGATGTCTCTTAAATGTAAATCTATTTAAAGTCGTTGATTTTCACCATACACATATCAATAACCAACGATTATAAATGTATAAACTACTTTTTATATACGAGATTATACCTGATGAGACTTCGAATCTACGTTAGAGGGACAATAATCCCTTATGCATAATATTAAGAACAGAAAAATATCAAGTTCGACTTAAGGGCCATTAGAGAGATTTAGTAAAATTATTTGCAAGAATGAATATGTTGACAATGATTGGTTTTTTATAAACTCATCAACTTTCGTCTGATGTTGGAACGTTGCGCCATAATTATTATACTTTGCTGTATGGGAATTTTATCGTAATTAGTCCGAATAGAGGCATTTCCTCAGACAAGGTTTCGATTACATCTATTGACAAGTTTTTTAACTCCAACAAGATTCCAATATGTACATGCATGGTACGGCTGTATTCTGATTGCTATAATCAAAATGCGATAGCAAAATAAATTACAAAGAATAATACATACACTATTTGTATGAAAGTACATACAGTGCTAGTAGCTAAAGTTTCATACTCTGACGCTTTTAGTTGACCATCCCGACTTTGATAAGCTTTATCTGTAGTCTAAGCATTCTGAATTCGAACGTAAAAAAATGTTCTGCTTTTATTGTCTTCACGATAATTCCATGGGAGTAGATCGATCGAACGATAAACACTTTTTTTTTTTTACATAGGATAAAGGTGAACCGTGCCAAAAATCACGATGTATTTTTTGAAACATATATAGATTTGAAATTAGTAGGCTTTCTTCTCAGTAATTGCATGCATTATGCAATCAAAACGTATGCTTTTTATACGCTTCAAAGTCTAATTGCGCGTTGCTATGTTACGAAGCTGAATTTCATGTTTAACAGATGTTTAACAGAACAGATTACGAACACGCTAATTCAGCCATTATTTGCTCTCTAATCTCTTTATCTCTTTAATTAATCACCAATAAATCCCGTCGAAGCATGTATCAAGATGTTTCATGTTTAAAAAAACATGTTACTTCACTAAAAAATTAAAATTTATCCGTGGATAGAATCTATCTCCGATAGACTGTTCAACAAAAAGTTACAAAAATCCTAAATTTCGCATTCCTACGATAAAATTAAATGCACGGCAAGATTGTTAGTCATAGGGCTATCAGTACAGTTCGTAAGGTTTAGGGAATGGATAATGTACAATGTAATATAAACTGGGTTCGGTAGAAGCGTTTGAGATGCTCCTTTAAAAAAAATTAAATAAATTGGGAGGCAGGCCTAGCTACTTCACCAACTACTCGTATTACGTATATTTATTTTTGCGAACGGCAAAATTTGAGAAGGTTTTCATTTTCCATAAGTAATTTAAGTACTGTGCTGAACTCGCAAGGGGAGTGCCATCGACTATCGTCAGCGTACTTCTCGACGCACTTGCCTATTACGTCACGAGGGTCACTGCTGCATTATTAAAAACTTGTACCCAGACAAGGCTATATTCATGACGGAATCTACACTGAATGTCTCAATTTGAAGTTGTCACTTGATACTCCTATCACTCTAGTCTTTGTATTTCGACTGAAGCATAAGCCCCTTCATGAATTTCTGAGCAAAAGCTATGATTTTGATTAATTAACTATTCTATTCTATTCTATTCTATTTTTCCTTATAGAGAACTTACTTGTAAGTATGACATTGGCATATCTAAATTCTCCACAAAAGAGGACACTGATTCTGTTACTTTTAACAATTTTTGAAAAATATGTTTGATTACTGCGATCAAGTAAAGTGGGAATTTCCTTATCTCATTCCCGCTAAATAAGAGCAAAAACCTTTACACAAATCCAAAGATCCGCCCATAGCTGTTCACACTATACATACACAAATTATATACATTCAGTTCAATGTTAACATGTACTACTTCTTTGCAAAAACGTGTGATTATCATAAAGCTGTCGGCGGAAGTTTTTTTGCACAAAAAAAAAATAGTTTGAATTTAAATTGCAAATCAGAGATTTGTTTTCTCTGTTGACCCACAAGCTTTACCAACTAAGAGTACACGTGTACCGCTACCGGCAGATGCATTTCGTTTGTTTGTCTAAAAATTTTTTTTCATTTCGACAAGAGAAAGTATGTAATGTTTGGCATTGTGTATTCTTAGGCCTACAACTGCGTTGCAAACAATATTTAAGACAAAAAACTCACTGATAAGATACGAGTACGTCTGCCCCCATTCTCTTGACCTTCGTTTTTCGTCAGCAAAATGAAAGATTCCGGTTACGATGACTTTGAGGAAGGGAGAGAAATAAAGTCAATCATGCTGACGGAGGCGATCGTTTGTGTAGTTTTTCGGCTCTAATCGAATGTGCGTTTGAATATTTTCAGATGACGGAAGTACTGAAAGCCGGCGTTCTTTCCGATGAAATTGACTTAGGAGCTCTAGCCCACAACGCCGCTGAACAAGCCGAAGAATTCGTGCGCAAGGTAATAATCAATGGATTTAAATAAATATATAATCTGCAATGTGTAATGTACTTGAAGGTATGGGAAGCTAGTTGGAAGGTGTGCCACTACAAAAATCTTCCTAAATGGCTACAAGACAATGATTTCCTACACCGAGGTCATCGTCCACCACTGCCATCGTTTAGTGCATGTTTCAAATCGATTTTCCGCGTGCACACAGAGACTGGCAATATTTGGACACATCTGCTGGGCTGCGTGGCATTTATTGGTGTCGCGCTTTATTTCCTCTCACGTCCATCCGTTGAAATTCAGTTCCAGGAGAAACTGATATTCGGTGCATTTTTCGCGGGCGCTATTATATGCTTGGGTTTCTCATTCGCTTTCCATACTCTCAGTTGTCACTCGGTAGAAATTGGAAGACTGTTCTCAAAGTAAGCGAATTCAACTTTGTACCTCCGTGTATTTACTGATATATTGCCTTCCTTTTTTCTCCTTCACAGACTAGATTATTGTGGCATCGCGTTACTTATAATGGGCTCGTTCGTTCCCTGGCTTTATTACGGGTTCTATTGTCACTATCAGCCGAAAGTTATATACTTATCGGTTGTCTGTGTACTGGGATGCCTTTCGATTATTGTATCTCTTTGGGATAAGTTCTCGGAACCCGGATTGAGGCCACTCAGAGCTGGAGTATTCATGAGCTTTGGCTTATCCGGCATCATTCCAGCAATACATTACAGTCTTATGGAGGGATGGTTCAGTAAGATCAGTCGCGCCAGCTTAGGATGGCTCATTCTAATGGGTAAGTTACAGTTGTCGTCGGCATTGGGCATTGGAAAATAGTGTTGGTTTTCTTTTAAAGGTACGTTGTATATATTGGGTGCGTTGCTGTATGCCATGCGAGTACCAGAACGGTGGTTCCCCGGAAAATTCGATATTTGGGTAAGTTTTGTTATTGAATTCTATTTATGAATGTGTTGGTAAACTTATGGTTGAAGTCGTTAAACCGCATCCAATTCTTGTCGCTCGATGTGCCGATCCACAGTCGACGGATTATTACACATCGGTATCGACCTTATCAAAAATCCTGCTTTGCAGCTTCGTTTTTTGTACATAACAATGAATATAGAAAACAAAACTAGATTTTTATTTTACGCGTCAGTATGATCAGACTGAAATAACATCAGTCTGCCATCTTCACAAGAATTTTTCGAAATAAACACTTGCCCCGGTGTAGGTAAGTTTTTGTCAGTCCCCTTTACGCATGCAAGGCGTGTAACTGAGAACGGGTGGCATTGTCGGTTCTTTCGATTCTCATCTCTCTTAGATATTCAAACTACAGCCGACATCTTGTGGAGGTTTCCAAAAATGTTGTTGTTTTTTAACTTTACTAAACTAAACTAAACCAATTAGTACGTTACCGTACACCGGCTTATTTATTCCAGCACCCGACTGATTCCATACATTAAATGGTCCCACGAGATAAATACTTTTGTATCCGATTTGAATCAGTAAAGAAATGGTGTGTGTCAATTCAAAACTCACATATTTTATATTAGCGCAAAAATAAGCCCTGCGTCTACGTGTGTCGTACAAAACGGATTTAGATGTTCGAACAACATTTAGCGATATCTTTAACAAAGCTTGTTTTATTTATGTTAGATTTAACATTGTCGTTTGTGTTTTGTTAAAAACAAAACTATATTATTATAATTTTTTACTATGCATTACAAGTTCTCTTTTTAAGATTTTGTTTTTCCGTTACAGTTTCAATCCCATCAACTATTCCACATTTTGGTTATCGCAGCAGCATTTGTACATTATCATGGTATCACTGAGATGGCGATGTACCGCGTAACTGTTGGCGAATGTTCACTTCCACACGAACCAATATCATTCTAAAATTGAAAACGAATTAAGGAAGAAAAATTAAAGCACTAAACTACCAACAAGAGTAGACAGAATTCCAAAAAAAAAAACATAACAAAACAAATAATTTAATTAAAGAGATCACCAATAGGATTAGTCATGACCCCTTACGATCAGTGCTTACACTGCACCCATTCGCTCACTACCATAAAAAAGAACACCGTCCCTATAGCAAAATAAACGTAACTCATGTTGTGTGCACGGGCGCAAGCAACCAAATGAGGTATCGATTTCCTTTAAATCTCCAGCAGATCCCTTCTCCCCTCATCAATACACATTCTTCATTCATAAACGTAGGCTCTATTATACGAATTAAAAACAAACTTTAAGAAAATTGTGAGTATTAATTAAATTCAAGTTATAACACATATATATTGTAGCTTTTACAAGGCAATCGATTTAAAAGATTATTTTTTTGTTCACACCTGCTTTTATTATTTTTTTTTTCTTGAAAAGAAGGAAATTATACTGCGAAAGAGGGTATATGCGAATACAAAGGAAATTACTTATTGTTGCAGAATATCGCGGTAAAATATTTATCAATAATTGTTTTGAATATATTTTAAATACATTTTTTTTGTTTTTTATAAATACTTTAGTTTATTATCAGGCTATGCGAAAATAAACACGTTACTGAAACAGAATTTGTATTTGAGATCAAATTATTAGATATTTCTTTTTTCTTTGAACATAAATAAAGTGAGTTATCGCGATATTTGATTTTGTTTATGCATTGTATGTTTTTTCGATTGATATTTAAATAAAGGGGAAGTTTTATCGAGTATGAGGGAATTGACGAATTAGTTTTTTTTTAATCTAACCATGGGGTTTTTGTTCGGAAATTGCTTGAGAGTAGCATATGCGTCCATTTGAAGGCATAGACGTACAACACCTCGAGTACAAATGTGAACTAACGGATACTGTGAGCACAGAAAACAAATACTAATTTATTTTTACAATTTTCATAATTGAAGATTCTTAGACAGGATCGAGAAACAATGCAATACATTAATCTTACAGTCATCTTTTCTATTACACTATTCAGTTTTCTTGGGTCATCGAGGTTTAGTTGATTTGCGTCTGTATAAACTATAAGGCGGGTTCTCTTTGCGATCTCGAAGGGTAGGAAATTTTCTGAATTTATGTAAGAAAGAGAGTGAAGTGGACGGATGACTATATTTATGTACATCTTGTTATACAGAGTAAGCAATTGTGTTTCAAATTATATTCCTTGGTGTCGTTGCCCTTATAATTTTGATGTAAGTGTCGATTTGTCCGCTCTCTGGAAACATATCAGTTCTGATTTGCAACAGAAATCTATCAACTAGCAAGCATTATCCGAAATTCAATGTAACCGTCAATTACTTTTGTGCACACAATGTTCTCAGTTCATCTCGAGGTGTTAAGCGCTTTATAGCGGGTATCAATATCATGTCACGTTAGAAAAATGTAAGTTACAGCGACTTCGTAATAGTTATTTGTAGTCGTATTTGTAATGATTTGATTGAACGTTTGTTGTTGCCGGTTCAGAAACTTTGAGTTTAATGTTGATCGTCCGTGTTTCAGTGAATTGTTCAGTGTCTGTCAGCGAAACTTGTGTAAGATGCGATACCAGCAGGTGCTGGAGTGGTGATGATAGACGTGCGACGTTCAGTAAGCAAAATGATTAACTCCATGACACAAAACATACATGAGATACTAATTGTATGTATGTTTATTATTTTTGACATATTAATATTAATTCAAATATTTATTGTTTATCGCATATATGCAAGCATTACTTTGATGCAACGCTATACAAAATTAAAAAAATGCGTCGTCAGTAATGTCATCTCATATGACAAATGAAGTTAATCAGAATGTGAGTTAAGCGGCTCATGTAATGAAGCACAAGGTTTAAAGCAACGGTTTTGTGGATTTGTCGGCTTATGATTCCGTTTAATAATTTGACTGCAGTCCTTTGAAGTTAGGTGATTGCGATTAGAAATGAGAAAGTGTGCTTCAAAGAAGACGTATTATCGATGTGATTTTAAAGATGAATTGATGCAGTTGCCGAGTTTAGCCCCGAGTCAAGCGATGTTCACAACAGTCTTGCAACTAATTGTATATTATTTCCAATTATTGATGTTAAAAAAATAATCATTTCTTATTTAGTTTTTTATATTATACTATTTATTACATGAGAGACCTTATTTTACAAAAGCTTAACAATTATGTATAAGAAAGCCAGTCATAATTAATTAAACTTTATTTAGTTTCTGTTTCCTTACTTTATACGTTAGTTATTTTCGTTTGCATGTTGTCACCCACATATTCCTTTATAGCAGCGTAAGCATCGATAGATAATAGAAGTTTCATATAAAAATTACGGTAGTAAGTTTGTAAACATTCCACCTTGTATTGCTTTTGTTGATAGAAATAAAGTTTAAATGTTAAAAAAAATATAATTCAATTTAAGTACAAATTCGGAATGCAAACTTTCATAAGTTGAGGCTTAATAATAAAACAATACATTTTGGTAGCTATCTTTCGCCAGTTTAAAATGTTTTGATAATCGAATTTTATTTTATTAATAACATACTCTAGTCCAGTAATGCAAAACAAGTTCTACTGAAAGTCCAACAAAAAAGTGAAAAAAAAACCATAACTTTATAATAAATATAACAACATCAACTTATCTGAAACCTAGTGCATGTGATGAAAGTTTTATAAAGTCAAAGCTACTTAACTGATACAATATAGAGTTTTATTTTTTATATAAAACTCAACTGTAGCAATATGATATACACAACTTTATCTCATAAGATCAATTACAAAATGCCAGCAAGGTTATTCTTTTTTACGATGAAAAAATGATACATTAAATATACTTTGCATAAAAATAAACAAACAAATAAAATTAAACACGTACAATTGCTAGATGATTAAGTTTTGATAAGAACACACAAAAAAAGTAATCGTTTAATATTGTTTCATGAAATTCACTCAATTATGTTGCCTAAAGAGCTTGCCATTTAATTTATCCCAATTGGTTAATATAATTATTTTATTGTATGAGAACAATAAGAACAAAGATAATATTTGTATACTGTGTAGAATTAGTGTAACTTTGCAAGAATGTATTTTGAAACTATCTCTAAAAATGTAGACTTATCAAAAAGTGTACCTTAGCTGTCTTAATCATTTTTGTTTTCTATTTTTAAAAGCTTGCATTCAATTGGAAGGCACAACCAACGGAGACAATTGTTTGCGAAAACCTTTAAAAATGACACAGAAATGCATGCATACAGTGAAAAAAATTAATATTTAAATTGTTACGAAATTGCATATAAATAAAGTTTTACTAAGTGATAAAATATTCATAAACATATATAAACATATTTTTAATATTATTTACTCTATCCAGCACAGTATGTCTTTCCACGCCTGTCGAAGTGACTCTTTGTGTGATTTGAATTCATCCTTTTATGGTTGTCGTTTAATGACATGTCAGTGAGAAATTGATATTAAGGTTGTCTTTAAACGGCGGGAAATGGGTCAAGTGCAGTATATCTTATTTTCATTTATAGGTGGTGATTTTCATTGTTTTTTCGCATTAAATAGCCTTCTTTAAGATTCGACATAGACTGAAACAAATGTAAAATCTACTCACACGAAAATGGTTTCGTTTTTTTTTTTATTTTTTAAACACAAAAATATAATACTTAGGTTACCTATTACCTGGAATATGTTAAAGTTGCCAGGCATCCAATCAGTCTAAGAATCAAATATTGAGTTGCTTCGCAAAATTCTATCATGCTGCAATGCACTGAATCTTCAAAATAAACGGACGTATTTATGTAACGAAATTCATTGTGCCCAAAATACAAAACTGCGATATTTAAGTTTTTCAAATTAATGTTAACATATATTGACTTTTCCTTAGTGTTCATAGTGAGGTTTCCAAAACGCTTTTATAGATTTTCAAAATTTGCGTATTGATGTTTTACCGTTTTTAATCAATAATGCCAAAAGTTTTTGAGCCAGAATGCCCGAGAATTTTCGTTGAAGACCCCATTGAAAATGACTTTTTAGGTGCATCGATGTAGAAACAGAGGCAGGGACACATTTTTTTTACTCTACAACTCCATATTCGTAACTGTCTGACGGTAATTCAAATCGAGCTGGACAAGAAAATACTTTAATTTATTATATGCGGGTATACGATGAAATTATTTTGTTGTCATACCACTTAATGCAAATGTGGACCACCCCTAAATAATCCTGAATATCAAATTTACTTGTTCAAAAGGTACTCGTTAGGTAGTAGATATACATACGTAGCATAAACATAGAGAGAGAGAGAATATAGACAAGACAAGACTGATATACTGATTTTATAATGGTTTCGTTTTGGAACACCTCATTTTTGTAATACTGTAACAAAAATGGCATGCCTCTCAAAACATGTTGAGTCACTCAATTTAAGTGAAACGTAATAGGATATGATCAAAAACCAATGAACCCTTATAATTTTCTGAGCTATAACGTCGACTGGACTTAAAAACAATGAGTTTTGTTTGATGTTTTATTTTTGATCTGATTTTGACGTTGCCTTAGATATCAATCGTTATTGATCAACAAATAATGAATATTAACATGAGTTACGCAGTGCGATGTCACGAAAATGTGTCATCAGTGGATTCCTCACTTAATACGGCGAAAATTGTTCTTCTGCAGTGGAACTATACATACTAATCAAATAACTTATATTGACTAGCCTCCACCTATTCATACAACGGAGGAGATTGTAGATTGAACTAAAGCACTTAGATGCCCCTTAACGTAGCGCCCTTAACCAAATTAATGTACGCGATCGGAGACAGTGGACAAAAGGTCGTTCTGGGTAGTAAGTTTTCAAGTATCAGAACTTCTCAAATATTCAGTAGATTTAGTTAAAATATTTTGCAAGTCCTTTTCCAAAGTATATTTGCTGTATATTGTAAGAGTGCGTAGAACACGTTTAACTACATTTTTAAAGTCTAAGACCAAACTCAGATAATTGAACCGTCATGAGGATCGAGATTCTTTACTCGAAAAAGAGAATCTGCACTTCAATTAAAGCAATATAGGAGTTTGAATATAGGAGTTTAAATAGTACCTGTAGCTCAAAATGTTCAAGTTGACAAAAAAAACTTTAAGTACAAGTTCAAGTACATATACATGATACTTCTAGACTACCGCAGTCCAAATGTACTTAAGTGCCTTATATCTCTGGTCAAAGTGATTTCAAAACCTACGGACATTTATTTTCAGGTTTCCGAGCCTCTTATAATGAAAATCAAAATATTTAATATCTTACCGATTATAGTCAAATATCAATAAAAAATACCATGTCATTCTGTAATCTTTAAAATATTTAAGTGGAAAAACTTGATATTAAAATGAATACCAATGCTTCATGAACCACACCTAATAACCCTAAGTCCCTGTCACAGCTACTTTCGAACCTTTACTAGTTTTAAATGACCATATCGAGAGTTTTACGGGCTTACTATACCCATATCATAGTATAACGTATTTTTGCGTTATAAGCTACTTTTATATTTGTAACACAAAATGGAGCGTCACTAACTTTGTGGACTCGTGTCGTATCTAATCGTATCGTATTAAAATTTAAATGTATTTTATTATTTTTGAAGGCTGGCTTAAGATGCAAGCGCAAGCGTTGACTATTTTTTATATAATTCATTGTAAGGAAACGTTTTCTGTTTGTTAAAATGCTGCTCCGCATTTCAATAAACGTTACCATGTTGCTAGCAAGAATACTCACATCTCCAGCATAAGATATAAAACTGTTGCTAGTCAACAAAACATAATTTTCTAATCGCTTTCATAATTTTTCCGCCGTCTAAGAGAGGTGTCAATGACATATTTCCAACAAATTGCAAAAAGTCGCTTGAACGTTTATATGTAATTTATTGCATAGGCCGAACATCGACACCTTTGCGTGAAATTCAAGGTTAAATAAGAGATATACAGACAACCCGAATATATTGCCACAGAGCCGGCCCTTCGATAAAATCGACGATTGCGTTACTCAATGATATGCACAGATCGGTTAATGGCCCGACATTGAAAGTTTGGAATCATTTTTATAACGTCGGTGTCGATGGCTGATACGCCTAAGTCGAAATACAACTTTTCCCTTCTCAAGAATGAGTGATGGGTATTGAATTTTTCGTGCAGATTCCGTTCAGCTCATCATGAGCAACTGGTCACGTAACACTGATCGCAGCTCGAAGTGCTAATGGAGGTGTCTCTCTCCATTCTTCACTCTCGCTGGCAAAGGTAAATTATTCTAAGTCCAAAGTCCAACGATCGAGGAACAGTAAAATCGTTGCTGGTAGTTCATCGAAAACTCACAACACAGCATCCGAACTGTTCAAATTTGCACAAGTCGTTAGCAGCAGCGATCTTTTCATAAGCGCTTTGCCGATATTTGTTAACCTAATTTATCACAAAAATTGCAAACTGAATTGTTTGTTCTCGAACAACTAAAAGAATCTCTTTCGCTTTTCGACTTGTCAACCTGTTTTGATGGAGTCAATTTTATTTCTGTCGCATCGTGGCCACGCGCTGAACCTCATTCATATGCGTGGCCAAGTTCACCCTGAACTTTTGGTGTTCCAGAGCGACTCTTCGCGTCGGACACTAAAAATCAAAGACGCAAACTGATACTCAGGTCTTGGAATATCAGGTACGTATCATGGGGAGGAATGGACTGGTTCGTCAGTATGCTATGTGGCTAGGGACCGATTAAAGCAAACTTCAGCAGCAACAACAAAGGTAACAGGCGAAAATGGTATTAATTATGCAGACACATCCAACAGATTAAACCATTCAAAATAAGCAATTCAAATTTTTTTTTGTGAGATTATAAGCAGTTTACGTTTGACGGTTATTGATCGGTCTGTGGTTGGCCAATAGTATTTACCAAAGATGTCCTCGTAGACTCCAGTATGAGGCGTAGATGAGATTTGTGTTCTTGAATCAGAGGCGTCACAAGTTGTGATTGCAGATTTCTTTGAAATTGAGGTTTTCTTCGAAATTTGAAATTTGCACTCTTATTTCTTAAAAAAGTGTTCGTTTAAGTTCTAACACATTTTTGTGAAATTCCGAAGTCTGCATAACCGAAACCGTGTGAAACTGTTGGCAGGTAGTCATACTTTGCAGGTAGACATTTGGTAATCATTGCTTGTGTGTTTTAATGGTGATTGAGCAGAATGTACTCTCAGAAAATTAGAACCTTGAATTCATAAGAGCTTGAAGAATTTTTTTTTAGGAATCCCTTTGCAACATTTTGTGAAATACCAATTTTTTAACTATTGGTTTGTTTTCTTTTTTTGACCATAGGTTCAGGGATTGCCAACTAGTTTGAATTATAACTCCGTTAAAAGGTTGCTTTCAATAATGTTTCTTATTTAATCCTTAACTCACTTTTAATATAACCCCGTGGTTTTCACACAACAAATATGCCCACTTGTCATTGGAAGTGACTAAGGAAGCTAGATTCTGGCCTCCTAAAGAATTTTAAGCCAATCAATTTATGTTATTTAAATATAAAATATTGAACCTTGAATATTTTATAGAAGGGATTTCAAAACAATCTCCGCTTTCTGGATAGACACCGATCATTTTTTTCACAGTTTTTGTCATCAGACTTTAAAACTAATCTGGCCTTTTGTACAAGGCAAAACCCTACATTAGAAGCCAAAATAAACAGCTCTCACCACATTACCCCTAATATTTTGCCAACTTCGACTCGAGAAAGGGCGGGAAAGCGCTAAAGAAGGTTTCTACAGTATTGTCCTCTCAATAGGTGTAGCAAAGGGTTTTGATGTGATAGTACACATTAAGAAAATAGCGAAGGTCTTGTGGCCAGTTAGTACGCCGGTAAGTTCTCTGCAGCCTTTTCCGTCAAGAGATACATAACAGAAGATTTGTTACAAACGTTAGGAAGCATGTACTTGGTTTGTCAAACTTCTTAAGAATCATGCCACCTTCGATTGTGAATACGAGGGACTCAGTCACCGAAATAGGTTTTTATTAGGACGCGGACTGTCCCAACGTAGATAACGCGGGCTTAAGCCCTCAGATCCTTGCCATCCTTCATCGGATTGTCATTTCCCGACGACTTTGTATGAACGCTGCAACTGATGTAATGGTGTCCGTGCGTCAGATGTTACGTTTGTTGGGATGAATTTCCCCCCGCTTATTTAACATCTCCAAATATTTAGTACATCCTTCTTTTAAACAAATTTGCCAAATGCAGAATAGGAATAAGAACTGAATAATACGTTCAATTAAATTTATTTTCGACGCTACAAAATTAAAGACCTTATACACAAATACTAGCTCTAAGCGTATGCGGGATTGGAACATCATTCGACACAAACGTACGAAAAGCGTACGAACATCTGTTCAGAAAAATAATAAAACGAAATATATGCACATATAAAGACAATAACACTCCCCTTTAATGTTTAAAATTGGTGCACAAGGAAATCATCACCAAACACGGCTGGCAGTTAGATCGAAGGTAGCCTAAATGAATTTCTCACCCAATTGTGGTGAATTTTCCTTTTTTACCCACGACTAGAGGCAGCGAAGTAAATATCTGTCCAAACGACCTTTACTGTATTGGCACGAGATGAAAAACAAGTTGATGATGGACGTTTCTTATTCAATCACGGAAGACTGGCAACACGCTGAAGTCAAGGGCACAAGTTAATTTAAGCATGTGTAGTTCAATGCCTTCACAAAGGGGGTATAAACTTGGAAACATGCCTAATTTGCCATGATTACCAAGAGCCTGAGGCTTTAGATTATGACTCGTATTTGGGTATAGTTCATTTGAGCTTTTCGGTCAAACTTGATCGTGGTGTGGTCAGTGCTTTGGTTGGCTCAATTTGGGCTAAGGGAACATCGACAAAAACTGGTCAACTGCGTAAAATAACGATTAAGTATGTTGGAGATAAAAATGTTTTCTATCCACAAAAGATACGAGTAAAAACAAAAAACGAGATGAGTGAACTGGAAAGGCATGGTTTTGTTTTCTGTTTTTGGTATGCCGTCGGTCTTCTTTGGGGTAAATGAATGGGAATAATAATTTGTTATTTTTCAAGCTGTATAGTTATGAGATAAGGTTATTTCCGATTTCAGAGGTCTTCATTAAATTGGTCCAGGTTTTTACGTTTAAATAAAAAAAAATTAAAATTTTACCCAAAATGCATAATAATATTGTCTATTGTTGTTGTAATTAAACTAGATCAATGATTTAAATGATGAGAGGTAGCTCATTGCATGGCGATTTCTAGGGGTAGGGAAATATAAAGAACGTGACATACTCGTAATGACATTCTTAGTTGATTGATGTCCACACAATCCGAACCCGAAAACGTTTCTTTTAAAAAATGAAGGCAAAGAAAATTAATTTTTTTATGTAGAAGGAGGTTAACCTTAAAGTTTGTCTAAAACTCAAAAATCGTTACGATAAGAGTGTTCATCTTTTGAGGCTACCAAACTCATGTCAAATTATAAGATCTTTCTGAAAATAATCAATAGACATCGAAAAAAGTGACGGTATTGGCACCGTCAAGTATTCTTATGTTGCTAATGCACGAAAAACATTTGAATTACTCTTTGTAGTAAAAAATCTAGAAACAATTTACAACTACAAATTTCCTCAATATTCTTATGAATGTTTTCTTATTTCGTATCTAAAACACATTCCACAATATGTTATGATGGTCAACATGTTTTCGTAATACTTTCACCCATACAAAAATGTCATGACACTTAAAGTGAGACGAGTCACTTAATTTAAGACACAATTTGACGGCAATTTGCTTAGCTTAAGTGTTTAAATGGACCAGTCAAGGGTTACTGCCTTACGTCTCAGTTTTCGAGTTAGTAGACAAGCAAATCGCAGTCCAGGACACAATTACTGTAAACTTTCGTTGGATACTGGCTGCTTAATGACCCGTTGTTGACGCACTGGCAACGCTGAAAGTATGTCTAACCGTGTATACATTGCCCGTTCTGTAAAATGTAACTAGAAATGATCTAATGATCTAAGCCACATTGTGTAGGTGTTTGGTTAAGGGTTAAAATCAATGTTTAAGATTCCGCTTCCATTGAACTTGATTCTTTGACCTAGAATGTTTACTACATTGAAAATGTGAATCTGAGTCAAATAAAATTGTTTACATTGTTTGCTGCAAGTGTATTTGCATGTCAAAATTTTCTTTTAGATTTTCAAAATTTGCACGTTGATGTCTTACAATTTTTGACCAATAACGTTAAAACCAGGCCAGAATGCTCGAAATAATTTTCATTGACAGTTTCTTGAAAGCTTTTCTTGGTCTTTTTGCTCTTTCTGCCTACTGGTTTTTTCGAAAGGTGCTATTCGATTTGAGGGACACCAGTTTGAGATATTATTCGATATATAAAAATAGGAATAGGAAAAAAGAGTCGCTTCCGACGGATGCAATTGCGATGTATTTTGTACGTTAAAAAAAAAATTAACACAAGTTAAAAAAATAAGTATTCTAAACATATGAGAATTGTCGCCTTCAATGCGTGCTACGTTTGATGAAGATGCGACGTACTAAAGATACTCTTCTCCGAGAACGTAACTTGCTTCATATGATAGAGTGAATTCACTTCTAGCGTCAACCTCGTTTTATAAGATTATGGGGTAAGTTCACAGACAGTTTTAAGTCATAGAGTGGTATTAGTGGTACCTTCTTAATTTCTACTTACTTTTAATGGTTCCTGGGCGGACATAGGCAAGCTCGAACTGCATCTAGTTTCATTTGCAGCCAGCCCCAATCACTGGATTCTCACTCTTCTGGCTAAACTGATGTCACTGAACAGTTCGTGCTACTATATCTTCTCCTTCACTAACCAACTATGCAGACTATACGAAACGGTTGGGTTCTGTGGAAATCAGGTAGACACTGAAATGGCGATACACCGTTTTGCAACTTTTCCTGTGTTTATTCTTCCTCCAAGTTTATTCTTCCTCCAAGTTTACTCTTAATGCAAGGGTCATGAAGAAGGCACTGGTCTCAGAGATGGAGGTTTGATCCGTTTTGGTAGCAGCTCAGCCATTCAAAAATTTCCTAATTCGAAGCAATGAAAACAACAACAATCAATTACCTTGGGAACATACTGGTATGGAATCCTTATTAAAACTAAACGAATATAATTTTATCTAAGATATTCTTTTAAAAAAAAATTGTTCTTCAGTAATTCATGCCACTTTTTGTATCTCTTCTTTTTCATAAATACCATAGAGACGCGTGCGAAATACAAATGCAATTGATCTCCTTAGCCATTCAAAGCACATATTCAGAGAATTACTCTAGATACAAATGCTTCTCTGCTTGCCGTGCCAGTCGACAAATCAAATAACGCCTAGATCAATGAAAACTACTTTATGGCATTAATTTGATTATTTGATTATAATTTATGAATGAACGGGGATGTTTGTAAATTTAAGATACGGATAAAGATACGATTGAGAAAAATATGTCTCAGATAATGCATATGAATGAACGGTTAAGAAGTATAAAATTTTAAATACATTCTTGTATGTGGAATAATAATCCGATGTTCTTAGTAAAAAGCTTATTTAAGGATGGAGTAAGGCAAAGAGTGTAAAGGTAAATGCCGTTCTATCAGATGCGATCTACAAGTTTTGGCTGAACCTGTTTAAAACACTGGTCTCGAAAAAAAGTCCTAAGAGATATATGCGTTGCAAACGACTTGTTAACTCACGTCAAGTTTACGTCAACAATATCGTCTCAGTTTCTAAGCAGATTAAAGCTAATAAAATAATTGTTAACAAGTAACCGCAGTGAATGTAATGTAATAACCCATGGAAGAATACCCTTAGTGACCATGAAATGGGCTGCTGGGGCAAGTCCAAATTAAGTAATTTTAGCAAGCGAAAAATGAAAGGGAATCATTTGCAAAATAATTGTAACTTGCCGCAATCCCTACAATTGCTCGCTGAAGGCCTAACAAACATAGCAAGCCAAGCATCCACAACTGGCCTTTAAGTCCACCATGTGTGACTCCAAAATCAAAAGTCGAACAAATTATTTCCGTTGCACAATTTGGTCTTTCATCAAGATCAACTCAGCCAAGACGCCAACGATGCGAGGGTGATTTGTCCACTCGGCGTCCGAAAAAAAACGAAATATTAAGTGGTCAAGCGCAAAGGCGAATGCACCAAAGTTTCTCGAATAAAACCGCGCCGAAATTAGGGCTCATCTTTTCAATGTCAACCAATGGCGTCGCATTTGGTGAGCAACTTCTTCTATTGATATATTCACTGCTATCAGGAAATTGGTCCTCTAGCTTTTTTTTCATTTTTTTGCTGCAATCGTATGAATATTTATTGAATACATTCGAGAGTCGACCACAAAATATATTCGAAGCCAAATGGAATAATCAAAATCGGTGACAGACTTTATCGAACATCAAACTCGGCAACGAGATGAAGCAAAAAAGGCAAACAAGAAGCAGTAAAAAGGAAAAACGAAAAAAATAAAACATCTTCAAATGACCTTGAGAAACCGGAAGAAAAAGAGATACCAACCAAGTGGCGCATTCATCTCCATGACTCGATTACATACTTACTATAAATGGCGGTCAACGAATGCCAAGACCAAACCTGCTGCATGATGCCAAACTCGCGTTGAAAGTAAAACTTTGTTGCCATCTCGGCACCAAACACCCAAGAGACATGACAGCTAAATCTCTAGCCACAAGACCATGATTCCCTGCAAAAAAGCTGTGTGGAGCGCTTTTCAGCGAAGTTAAAGCTTTCAATGTGTCCATTTGGGTAGAGTTCGTACCTCGGCCGACGCTACCCGTAGGTGTTCGTGATGTGTTTTTCTTTTTCGTCAAATGGAATAGAAGACGGTACTCTCCGGACAGGTGAATGTTAGTCGGTGCAAGCTATTCGATCCGTGAGGTACATACAACCCAATCGCTTCTGGTAGTGTAACGTGCAAGCATCTGATCCTGCCGAGTAGGGAAGTGCATCGCGGATTTGAATTCGAGTTCGTAGCGTTTGTTTATACTGTGATTGAGTAAACCGTGTGTGAGATTTTTCGGGAAAATCGCACGATTTTGAGAGTCCGCGTCCTAACGGTTTTTTTTTGTTTTATTCTGAGAAGGGATATAACGTACAGTTTTGAGTCAAGAGGTAAGGACCAAGAAATCATGAGAAACAAACCAAACTATCTGACTTGACAAGATCAATAAGTGATTATTTGCATTCGATTCAAATAGGAAATACAAACGCTCTTAAATCGAACGGATGCCTTTCATTTATGAATGAAGTGAATTATGTCATGCAACAGCACAAAAGTGGGCAAACGAAAGTGTTTTCGCGGGCGTACTGAATTTGATTTTTATGTACCTTAACAAACTGGAAGACAAGAAGATGGCCTTAGGCAGAGATCATAAAAATTCATGAATTTATAAAACAAGATGATAGTCGTCGAGTGACAGAGAAATAAAGCATCCCCGCACGAGGTGTCTTGTGAAAGAAATGCAGAAATATGCTAACAATCTTGTTAAAGGCCGAATTTTATTTACAAGACATTTTTTTTTATTTTATTTGATTTGCGATTGAAGGAAAAAGATAAACAAGAGTTTAAGGCGGCTAAGCTATTGTTGAGTGAATGTGGGCTGATCGTGCGGCCACTTTTTTCTATGTTAAATGAGTGCGTGATGAATGATGCTTTTTTTTGGTTTTTTACATGATCGTATGTGAAACTTGATTAGTGTGAAGATTAGGTAATATTTGTTATTTGTGAATTGGGTGAAGTTTGTTTTTATTTTTTAAATGTTAACTAATGTACTTTGATAAAGGGGTTAGCTGTTATTTTCCTTTTAGAGAGTGCTTTATTTATTCGCCTATGTTCAGTATCAAGGAACTTTCTGAATTACTCTTTTTAAAGTATAATATTTTGAGACACAGAGGTCTTTTTATACGATTATTTTGATGTACTTAAACAATGATCGAAGTGTGCGATAAGAGTTGTCCTCTAATTGAGGAAAAAAAATTGTCTATTCGCTCCTTATAACCCAGCTATTCAGCCATCACAAGACCGTTATGTTTCATATTGTGATATCTTCATATCAGGCTTATTTCAGCTCATCCATCAATGAGCTTGGGCTAGAACTGACTTACATACTTGATAGTCTTCAACACGCTGCTTCCTCAGTTCTATAACCTACTCACATCTATGTCTATGAACGTCGATCATCTTCTTCTTCATAAAGTTAAATGATAAGACTCCAAACTCTTCACATTGGAACAGTGCTTATTGATGGGATAGATATGATTCCATCAACGCCATTAAAGAGATCTTAAACTTAAACTGTTAATTTTGTTTTTTTTGTGAAGTGAACATTTCTCTCATCTTCCCTGCATCCCTGAATAAACTCTAGAACAACATTGAGGTACATGAACCCATGGTCGCACATGGCTCTGAAATGTAGAACCTTCATCAAACTTACAGATCTTTTGTAGATCTCTTAAGTTGCTTGTAGAGTCACCAGAAGTAACTTATCAGTCCAAAAGTTGCTTGCAGAGTCACCAGAAGTCCGATGATGACTGATAGTCCGAATATTTCTAGTGATTTAATTTTTCAATCGGCAATTCAAATTAAGAACTATTTTGAATCAAGCACTTAATGAAATGCAGAACTATATCCTTTCACCAAGTAATAAACAACAGTAGGAATGCAAATATCTCTGCCCAAATAGAAAAAAAAATTGTAGACTTTGATTCTTCAAAACTTGCTTCGCTTGCTACATAATTAGAATGTTCTTAAAAAAATCAGTAAAAATTTATTACATAAAAAACCCGATCGGTGTTAAGAAAAAAAAAAAAAACTTGCATTTACCAGTTTTAGTATCTGTTGTCTCTAGCACAAATTACTACTCTCCTCGAAGGCAGCTCGAAATGGATAGAAGACAGGCAACAACTGATGCCCCATTAGCATGCGTCGATGACATTATTCAACTTTTTGAAATGAGCAAAAATTGGTGCATGAGAAATTCACATATGCCGTGAACTTGAACTTGAGATTATAAATTGTCAAACTATTTGCTGACTACACACCTTATTACAGACGCCTCGATTCATAGTTTTCACACCAACTCTTTCGTGTGAGCACTCCCATATGCGTTCGCATAGCCATCACAAATCTCCTCGCCACTTGAAAATATCTTTCCGTATTGTAACTGATTTTAAGCTGTCGAACTTCATGCCTTAACCGTTCGCATCGACAAGCCATAAACAAAGTCGCCAATGTTTTGATTTTTTTCTGCATTCAAGATCAGCAGCATGCACCTCTTCCCGACGTCAACACATTATTAATCCAGTTAATTATTCTGTCTGGAATAATTAATTTCAATAGCAATTTGTTGCATACTACTGCAGCACTTAAAAGTACCTCTCTCGCATTGGCATATAAGGGTGGTAGTAAATGAAAAAGAAGGCGGAACATATTTTTTCCTTTTCGATCCTCAAACGTGTGCTGAGTTGTTAAGTACTCTGCCGAATAGATGAATAGATGACTACTCACCCACACACGCATCTTACATTCCGATCGGTACTGTTTTTTTTTCTCCCATTTCTTATCTACACTCGCTCGCACACTTTCAGTTGTGTGTACCAAAAATGTTTGATAATTATTCAGATTTTTTTGCTTCCCCTAGTGGAAGTTTGTGTCGCCCCATCTCGCTGCTTCTTTGTATCTCATGGTTCCTCATTGAGTTATGTGCATAGAATTATTTGATAAATCACTTAGAGGGAATGTCTGCGAAATTAGCATAGCTTGTGTCGTCCGAAAATGGCAAATGGCAAAATATCTGTCTGAGAGGGTCACGCGAATAGACTATGTATAACAATATGAAATATAGTATGTCACTAACTAATTTAAAAAAAAAACCTACCCATACATGAATTAGAAGAGAATAAACCTACATATGGCTGGTTAAATACGTGCTAATAAGTTTAGTGCTCCTCCTTATGGCAAAGAGTGTGAAATTTACTCTGACAGGGCACCCCCATACATAGATGGAAGGTTTTTGTTTGCTTGTTGATTTTCTATAAGTTCACAGTTGCAGAAATTGTATAGCCTCGGTAGACGAAAGATAAAATGGTTATTTTCTAAGGTCTCACCCAAAACCCGAACTATTAGCCTTTCTATACATTGTTAACTCGTAAACGCGCCTAATTTAAATAAATAAACTATTTGGAATTCTGTTATTTTCGTCGAAATCTCTCAGATAATCTAACATCTAACCTCTGTTCAACTTCTTGGATTTGCCTTTACTCTCTGAGAAATGCACAGTTCACAATAAACAAGTGTATCATTTATCCCACATGATTTATGTAAGTGATAACAGTTTCACTAACTTGCCGGATGATTTGTCCGATGAAGACCTTAACCTTCGATGGAGCATTTTAGTTTTCGTTTTTTTTGTTTTGTTGGTTTTTTTTCGCATGGCATCATACTTCCGGAGAGAAGTTGTTTTATTAATTGAGGGTATGGTTCGCGGTTGCGTTGTTTGAACTTGTTGTGTTGTAGTTGAATGTTTTGGAAATACAGAAATCCAATACGAGTGACATTGAAAAAATGAGGTTGTATTGATTGATTTGTCTCCTTCCCTTTCGTGTTTACCAACTCAGTGTGATGGCTTTGTATAATTTGCTCTGGATATAAGATAATGAATATACAAAAGAAGGAATTGATGACAAGGTCGCATTGAGATTAAGCATTTTGCAATTATTAAAATTTATTTATTAAACTATATTATATTTATCGTTAAATAACAAAATACGTTTTTTAATGAATTCTGTTTATTCCAAGAGCTGATACATTTTAAAAACTGATCTTACTGTGATTATTGATTAAAAGGAAAGTATAAATGAAACATCTGGACTCTGCAAATTATTTCTACTATATAATTTGTAAAATATAACTGTAGGTTTCGAGGAACTTTTTACTTCCTAAGTTGTCCAAAGAAAGCAATTATATACCCATTTAATTTTTGGCAACGTTTGAAGGGCGATTTAAAAAAAATTCTTTTTGCTAAATTTTGGACATGGCCCACTGAAAAAAAAAGTTTTGAAAGTAAAAACTTGAAAATATTGGTTTCAGATCTTTTTGCTTGATAATTTGGTTGAAATGTTATGTTACAATAATAGTCTAAAAAATATTAATAAAATTGTGTGGCACTACAGCCCACAAAAGGACCAACATCTGCCTTCATCAGCAACTACATGTGTTGTGCGTGCTATTGATCTATCACAAATAGAACAAACCTACAGTTTATTTTCGGCAGGTTCAAATGCTTTTTATGAGTTTAGTGAGTCGATGAACCAACCGACTACGTCATGGCGTCCACAATAGATGCTTAAGGGTATATCAAACTGCATGTTTTACTTCACTGCGCAGAAAATAGTTTTATAAAACCGTGTTTTGATTGATTACAAAGCGTGACATATTGTACGTAGTATTGAAGATTATTGAGTATGACAGGGTATATATTTGATTACAAGTATGACATAATCTGAAATGTTATTTCATGTTGTTCCTGTACGGGTAGAACACGGCTCCAGCAATTGCATTCAACATCGTTGCCTCGTTATGATTCCGGGTTTCATAATTTAGTTCAAAATAATTGGCACCAAGCAGGTCCCACAAACTTGCGCAAACTTTGTAGCGTGAATATTCGTCCGAATCGATGCATGACCGGACAGTCTCCACGAATTTCGTTTCTATTGCTGTAATGATTGAATTTTACATCATTCGTCACTATGACGATATCATGGTGTTCAGAGGTGAAAAAATTATGCTCAACATCCACTTGTGCGAACTATGTGAGGCTCAGTCACCATTATCCGTTGGCTGTAAGTCACAAAGAACTCAAGTTCTTAATGACTTACTTACTTACTAAATACTGAATATGGCTCAATATCGCAAAATTTGTCCCACAAATCAATTACGCCGCACTTATTTTAACTAGAACATTAAAAAATTCAAATCTGCATTTTTACGAACAATTTTGTGTGTCTAAAAATGCAAATTTCTAAGCAATAAAAATAAAAATTCTTACAGCGCACCTGAAACTAATTTCCAATATAAAACCGCTATCTTCGAAATCTTCATTTATTTGACAATCATTTGAATCTGCACAGCAAGTTTTTACTATGTCATTAGTTTTCGTTTAACTTCGTACACTTGGCATGTGCGCTATTATTTATTTAATTCTTGTTTAACTGCTCCATGATCTGCATGCCGTGGCCCATCAAACGAAATCAAGGGAAATTAAAATTTAACAGTTTGTAATAATCATGAAGTCCAACAACTGGAGGCATTTGATGAATTAATAGGGTGTAGGGTGAGAATTACACCAATTATCACTTGTATGTTGAGTCATCTGTTATCATTGGCATTATCGTAGCGACGGTTTCATTAAGATAATTTCCCTTCTATGATTTCGAAATGGCGGGGGTTTCTTCATTGCTTTGTGGAGGCAATCAATTACTTTAGGCGAGATTCCATACCTTGATAGGGCATATTGATTGCCCCATCCAGCGAAGTAATAGTAACTTAAGAGTCGCAAAGCAGTGAGAAATCCTCATGACTTTGCGATTAGTGATAATTTTTTTCTTGTGAAAAGTTTGAAAGAAAAAAAGAAACAGGAATCTCCCGATTAAATTTTTGAAAGGGATCAAAAAGCTATAGCCGCCCCTTCATGTGATGGAGATACCCGATCACTCTTGAGACAACTTATCAATTCCACTCACGCGCGATGAGACTTTGCGATTTGTGCTTCTTCGCCATACTCTGACGCTCGACTCTCAGTCACCAAGCCATATAGATCTATCTTTTGATATGCATTAAGAATCTTTTTGTATCCATTGAGTAACAATTTGATCAGAGCTTTGTAGGCACAGCGTATCATTGCGTATTCAAAGGCGAAAATCCTCTTAGGAATTTAATGAATATCTAATGAGACTGAGATATGCAGAGATGTGGAATACCCGAACCTCAGCGAATGTTGGCCACACACGTTTTTCAAAAACACGCGTTTTCAGCAACTGCTGAACTGAAAGTATATGCATTTTGATTAGAAGGTGGGCGAGACTGAAGGCAAAAAAATGTTAACGAGGGATATTCCTATCGGATTTTCGAGTTCAGGAACCTGATCCCCCAACCAGTTTTGTTTCTGGATGAAAGTGTGATAATCAAGGTTACTGATCGTTATTTTTAGAATTCCTTGGTGATTTAAATATTATGGCATTTTGTCTCTTGGCTTGTTTGGGTTTGTTATTTTTTTAAAGTTTGCGATCGGGATTTGTATTTAAGTTACTATAGGGGTTCCTTTCATCGACTCGCGATGATCGAATGAGTTTTGTTTACCATCTCTATAAAGGCAATGACAAACCACCGAAACAACGACGGTTACGGAATCTTTCGAAAATAAAAGCTATAAAAGATACTCCTGTTAATTAATTTAAATGAATTCATAGACTTGCCTCTCCGTCACACTGCTCGAGGAAAGGTTAAACATATCAAAGAAGGTCTTTCACATTGCCTATACTATCTCACAAAGAAACTTGAATTCTTTTAGGCCTTTAAAGGTGATCCTACGCAGCAATCAAAAAGAACCCCACGTGTGCAAATGTCTATGCTAATTCCCTTAATTCGATATGAATATTTAGCAATCAAGCCATTTAAGACATAATATTCTAGATCTATCGGCAAACGGTTGCCGCAATCTTTCTTTATCCAAACCACAAGTGAAAACAAAACAAAAACAGCAATATTTCATTCATCAATTTCACACTGATTAGGGTCTCATGTAATTTAAAGATTCCGCAAAACTCCTCACAGAAGCAACACAGCACAATCTTTGTCTTCGCTGCAAGATGCGCTGATCCAATATGAAACGAAGGTCATAATTGCTGGGTTCCATGACACTAGTCTTCCTCCGTCCGTATTACACGCAACTGAACCTCACTTTCGATTTCAAAACTCATTTCCACACATGGCTTCTTGAATTTCATAATTTCCCCCCGCCTCCTCCAGTTCTCAGTCGCCTGTTGGAGTGTCGAAAGTGCGTACAAAATCCCATTATCGTCATACAAAATTGTATCTAAATTACTTTGGCAACTATCAAGTATAGAATCTTATTACTCAGACCGAAAATTGAAACCGAAATTACATCTAAATACGGTCGTCTCATGCGCTTCGGTGTGGACGAAAATGGAGATGCAGACCGCCGCGAGGCGGCAGACAACACGGAACAAGAATAAATTAATAACAAATTACTGTACACAACGATCTTGGGATTTGTAACGCACTTGAGTCAGTTGATCTAAGCGGAAGGGTTGGCCACTTTGCCGATCTCATGAACAACTGCAAAGTGACGAGCATTAGCATACATCTTCATTTCTAATTCGAAGATAATTGTGATGTGTTGTTAGACCAATGGACCAACGCCCTTCCGAAAAGAAAAACAACATTCTGTCAAGGTGGACAATTCTCAACAATTCATAAGTTTCGGTTGAACAAAGTCGGATTTAAGAAGAAAACATATACCCAACTATATATTTAAATAATTTATACAGATTGGTTGGTGATAGTTGATGAGAAGGCGATGTTCGACTGGCAGGTGTCGTCTGTCCTTGTAAGACCTGATTTGGCAGATTCTGTGACTCAATAACACTTCGGAATGGGTATCCGAAAGAGCTGGAAAGATCGCCAGCCATGTCTTAGTAGTAACGATCGTATAATGTAAACCGAATTCGGAACTTAAATAATTTATTCAATAAATAAAAATTTGACTTTGATACTGATCTTGTGCTACTGTGTCTACGTGTGCGTAACTGTGACTGATAGGAGATCAAGAATTTGTACCTTTTATCTTTTGCAGTTCGACTAACTCAGCTGCTGAAATATAAGACGCAAATATGCCGCCTGGTTCTGTTTAAATGTGGTCAAAGATCAGCCGGCAACATTTCTTCACTTAATCGACTTTGTGGCAATGGGTGCTTTCTGATTTTTTTATTAACATTAAAGCTGACTTCATAAAATTTTCGAGACGTAAAAAGTGCTTAATGTTCAACATGTTTATTCAATTAAACTATAGGAGTGGGTGTATTTTAAGTAGTGACGCATCTTTAAGGATAAATCGAAGAACTGAGCCTTATGTCCAATCATACAGACATATCAATATTTTAAACTTAAATTTCGAGCTAAGATTCTTTATTTCAAGCACAATTTGGTAGATGAAGAATTAAATGTTGGCAATGAAAACAAATTCCGCATACTTGTGTTGTCAATCATGTTTTTGAGTCTATCTGATTAAACTTGCGCGCAGTGGGTTTCGTCAGGAGAATATGATTATCATGGACACTTGTCATAAAAGTTTGACATTTTCTACCCTGTGTTTGGATAACTTATGCATGATTTTGGAAACCAATTAAGATCTACTGCACTGTTATTTTGTTAATCCAACTAATTTGGGAGTTAATAATAAATACAAGACAGTTTTTTAAACAGAAAATTACATTTTTTTGTTTTTCCATAACTTAACAAAAACTGCAATAAAAACAACAGATTAAGATTAGAGATTAGAGTTAACGGATAGTTTTTAGAAAAAGCCTTCATTAATGTTGGTATATAGGATTGAGTTCGGCTATCATATGATACAAGGGAGTTTACGGATAAAGATCATTTCTTGTTTAGATGCGCAGTGCTGAGATATTTTTTTGGTTTTGAAAATGTTATTGATCACACACAGCGATACAACTTTTTAATTAAGACTTTTTCATTAAGCGTAAAAAATTAACATCAATACCAGCGCTTCCAACGTGAAGCCACAAAATGATTGACACTTTGAAAAAGTATGGGCTCTATTTTTTACAGGAAGGCACATTGAATCCAGTGGCTGCCGTGGCATTGTGTTCAATTGTGTCGAGTCACACGTCGAAGTGGGCCGGTTTAATTGAATAATCGCGGCCCATCTCTTTTGGTTCGATTGTCGGAGCTAACGAGGCACCACCCTTTTCGAGTTCGTTGCAATGAAATATTACTTACTGTCTGCGAAAAGAAACATTCCAAATTTTCTTGGCTGGAGACAGCAATTAACTGTATGTCCTCTTTCTACTACAATTGCGCATACAATACGAGTAGTTGTAGACGGAGCTAGGACGATTGTCTTCCTAGACAGTGAGTTCGTGGCATTTTGCGACTTGAGAAAGACTGGACTGGAATTTCCAAAGAAGTGGTAAATTTAAATTTACTGGATTGACTAGTCATGCCAGAAAGTTAAGTAAAAAAGCTTTAATGGAGAAAACAAAATTAAAAAGTCAGACAACAAAATCGTTCCTCAGCAAGAATCTGAATGTTGTTTCGGAATGGGTCAGATATTTATATGCAAAAAAAAAAAAGAATCTGACAATACCCCGAGCGTGGGATCTTTATTATTGACCAACTGCCTACAACATTCCATAATCGTGAAATTGAGTAAATTATAACTTTGAATCTGATATTCAAATTTTATGCTTTATATTATGTCATGAAAGGGAGTGAGTGTGTATTCTAGTCGCTGATCTTCTTAATCTGATTAAGGAAAGGTAGCGCTTAAAGCAGGCCAATTAAGCTTGGAAGTGCGATAAGATTTGCATTTTGTAGCTTTAAATGCATCTAGTTTACAAATGTTTAGGGTTTGAAATTAATATTGTCAAAATTGGTCGTTTTGGGCCATATGAACAACTTAAGACAGTGCCCAGCTAAAGTTTGCGGAGTTTAAAATTTTTAAGCTGTCTTATCCTAAACTCTTTGTTGCCCGAAATGCACGTGTTAAACGTGGTCTTCCTTGTTTTTGATGTGATACTTAATTCATAGTCAAGCATTTGAAAAATAGTCTTCTCTTAACTTTTTTATAAAATTAATTCAGAGCTACTTGACATCAATGTTGATAGTCGAACATTGTTCTACAATCAAGAATCTTGAGCAGCGGATTAAAGTGCCCACATGGGAATGTTTCGAATGAGTGTCTACGTTATACAAATTTGTAGCCACTGGTTATGTCACAATTTACAACACGGATAAGTCCAGCACATGTAACGGTCGACAAATATTTATTTTCAATTAATTGCTCCTCTCTTCTCCGCCTTTCTCCAATGGAGCTTTTTTGAATTTTGCACTAAACAAACAGTGTCAACAAGGTAGGTGAATTTACGTAATCCTCGTTAAGACTAGTACTTGCATCTTGAACCGATGTTTGCAGTTCTTCCGACTTGTACAATGTTTGTCGAGTCGGAATAGTTGAAAAATCACAATATAAATATCCTGTTAAGATTTCACAACTACTGTTAGTGAATATTGACATTTGATTATCTTCACCATGGAAATGCAGTCTGCAAGATCATCTGTCAGCAGAACAAATATGCCGCTCTACACTAATTTGTTACATTTGCTCCAAAAACCCAGCCGGTGAAATACGTCATTAACGCCTTCATGGATTACGAACAATCAACAACTATCAGACGGACAGAAACGAAAGTAAACACGAGCACTCGTCAAGTAAACACGAACGATGTTCAAAGAGTCAGTGCTGCTGAAGTAGCTGTTGGAGCAGACGCCCACTCAGCGATTTGTTACGCAAATAAGTGCTAGAGCACTTTGCAGTTTTACCTCACCAAGTCTTCAAGTTGTGCCCTGCAGAGTGAGTACATTTCTTTGGGATTTTGCTTGTCTCGAAGAGATTCAATGCACTTTAATGGAATTGAAGAGGATCTTCAAATCGGTTGGCCTCCCATAAATTCGCTATTCTTAATTGCGATTCAGATCGGAACCAGTTTTTGCCACAGCCAACGCCTCGAATCCCAAACTCATCCCGAAGCTACAAATAGAATAGCAATAAAATTTCTCTTCAGACGCCCATATAAGGCTTCGTTGTGTCGCGAATGCGTGCTGGTATGCATGGCGCGAACGGAGATGCGGCAAAGGGATCTATAATATGTGGATGCTAGATAAAAACTCATCCGGCCGCGTCTGCAATTCAGTGGTTTTTCTCAGATTCAATGACCTCCGCTGACTATAACAGCCAATGACCACTTAAGTGCATGCGAATGCTGTGCTCAAGGACTCTTTTGCGGTCGTCTGGATGGTAATCACCAAGTTGTTAGGCCTTTGTTTAGCACTGAAGATGCTCGTGTAAGTATTCGTGGAGGAAGGTCTCTGATCTTGACGCTGCTGGGGCTCTGTTCGGTGGAGAAGGGTATTGCAAAAGGGGAACATTGGTTCTCTGGTCGACAGTAGAAGAGATTGCAGTGTTTGTTTGCCGAAAAATAAAAGTGACACCAACGGTTTGAAGTCGGGGACAACATAGAAGAAGGTGCGACACGAATTTGTAAACGGAAATAACGGTAACCTTGATGGGGATTTTATAGGAGTCGTGTTAATGCGAGTTTTTTTGTTGGGATTTTCTGTTTTTCCATGCGATGCCTGAACGCAAACACATTTGACATGAGCATTGCTGCGTTTCTGTTTATTTCCTTGCGATTTAAAGCGCCTGAGCATCACATTAGCACCGAGTTACGGCTTGGGCTTAATCACGTTTTTGCAGGTTATTCATTTCAGCATTTTGCTGATCCCGGAACTTGGAGATTCTTTCTTCATTTTCGGATTATTATTCCTTACTTTTGTTAATTTACATATTTTTAAATGTTTATTTATTCATTTTGCCAGCCTATGTGATGAAGGTTTTTAAGTCTTCTTTCCAACCGGCAATAGGAGCATTCCTCAGTCAGACGTGTTTTAAAGAAAAAGTCTGACATGAGAGTGAAAGTGATAACATAAACCAATTTCTGGAGCACAGCTTAATCAGGACCAATATGTGTCAGATCTAACAAAGCTATCAAGTGATGGTAAATTATTAGAAAGTCGTTACTTGCTAGGTTAAAAGACTACTAAAAATTAGGTAATGATTAATAAACCTTCTGAAACTGCTAAAAACTGAGTTTAAGATCACATAGGGTAGAAGGGAAACTGCATTCTAGTAGAACAGTGTTAGCTTTACTACGACCCATGACACAAATCGGAGACTTGAGCAAAGACTTTGACACGGACTTGGATACGGAGTTGGAGTTGCCATGACAATTTGCTTCCCCAAATTGCAGTTCGTTGTTTTTGTTCAAGTCTCATAATTTATTATTTCCAAGAACGCAATTTTGATGAAAATTTTTTAGTCAATCGAATAAAATAAGGAGCTTTGCTTCATTTGTGTTGTTTTCACTCTTAGTGACATATACTACCCAAAGTGAAAAGTCAAGTGAACTTTTGAAACCTGATTTTGTTGTTTAATTCTTTTTTGCGACAAACCGCTATCTGTTTCCCCTAAAGGATCGTTTGTTATCAGCAAGAAATAAAAATATCACATCCAATTAAATATTTCACACTAATGACAGCGTATCGGTATAATCCTCAGAGAAAGCTTTATTAAATTAACGACAAAAATGTCAAATCTCAGCGAGAAAGTATTTATGTATCTTAGCCGTACTCTTTCTGGAATCAATTCAATTTTGCCACTTTGAAGCGAAATCGAGCTTAAAACTGTATCAAACGGACTCTTAAAAACCCACACAAAGGTGTACGTACAAGCCGTGGAGAATAATCGATTGTCTCCTGAGGATATTTCTTAAGTTATACCGGAAACCTCGTCAAGCGCCTATTTTAATAACTTTGAGTGTTTTCTTTACTAAAATAAATAGTATAGTGCAAAATTTGAGACGCTGTTTCGTAGACAGTTAATCTCTGAGTATTGGCACTATTTGAAGAGAAAACAAAAGCTCACTTCACGGATCAAGCATTGACCTCCGACGAAGAAGACCCGCTGCTTAACTTTAAGTCTGATGGTCTTTTAAGTGACTTAGACTGGATAAACTTCCTGATGAAACCACTTCCATTTTTTCGAACGTGCAATTATCCGACAGACAAATTGTTTGTCACAGACTCCATTCGAAATACCAATTCGAACTGAATTGCTAACTGACCGATGCCCACAGAATTCCATTCGTATACATGCAAATTCACTTCTCATACACATATGAAATTGCGGATCCATCAATTAAAACTACTCATATCGCCACTCCAATGTGTTAACTCAGTTTTGACCGCCGATCGATCAGTCGGTGTTAAATTCCATAATTCATCCAGTGGGATTTCCTCGTCGTAATCCCAATCATTCATTGCTACGACCACTAAGCTCTCTCAGGGAGTAACGACCACAGTTCGACCGCGACTTCTTTTCACCACAGGCAGCGTGCGCGGACGGCTTCTTGAATCATTATTTGATTTGCGGCGAAAATACACTTGACACCGATCGAATCTAATTGAGTGTATTGATGTGATGGACGTCTTCGATCCGTCCATCTCTGTTATTGTTGTGCTCACAAGCAATTACCTCTTCTTCCTTCCTCATCGCCGGCACATACCTGTCCGTCCAGAGATGAAATCGAAAGTGATTTGAGTTTTGGGCGCGCAGTTAGTGGTCCATCGGTGAAATGTAGCTCGGACCGGTACTGAAGCATCAGATAAAAGTGTGAGTCCGATTATTTTGGGGCTTTGTGTGTTGGACTCTTTGGGTTTTTTTTTTGTTTCGTGAGTATGGAGCTGTGGCTGTGAAGCTGTTTATGTGAACTCGTACGTTATGTAATTCGTTATCGACAAATGATTTCAGCGAAATTTCATTACAGGCGAATGTGTGAGTAATTGTTAGGGAATTTCTTTACAAGGAATTTCGTTCTGGCGTCGTATTGAAGTAGGAAAGGTGTGAAATTCTTCAATGCACTGATGATTATGTAATATATTTGTATACTCGCGAGTCTTTACGTCAAATTTTAAAGAGAAGCTCAACGTGGATTATGCGTAGTGCATAGTTGTTTAAGGACCTTTTGTTTTGAGCATCTCAGTAAGTTCGGTAATCACCATTGCTCCGGAATTTGTGAATCAAACCGGATTAATTTTGTTTTACAAATATTTACTAGAACTCTGTTGCAAACCATTTGTGTGACAAGACATCAGTTGACTGCTTTGCCGAGCCTAATATCACACAACTTCGCAATCTCCACACGCTTGTGTCGGTTGTGCCTTACTAATTTATTTAATCAATAAACATTGACTCTCAGCCCAGCATTGAAAAAAAAAATCATAACAATATGGTTGAGTTGACTCTGCGTGAGCACACAGAGGTGGTCACTTAGGTAATCGTCACTAGACGATGTGACGCATGACTTGCCGTTTGACTTGGCCTTACACTTGGCGTTTGACGTTAGCTAGACACACTTGACAGGGACTGCACTTTACTGAGATTTACAAATTTTTAAATAAATAGGATATGATTTGACGACTGTAATGTTTTTTGTTTTTCCCATTTCAGACAAGTCTTCACCGTTAAACTCTTAGCAAGACCACTAGAGAGATATCAAAATGGCTGTTAGAATGAACGAAACAAACACGATCGTTGATCGTATGGTTAACTTTTTCGTCGAACATGAAGGTAAGTCTAGTACTCATCACTCGAGTGGGACGTCTAGTCAAATAGAATTTATTTGAAATAACCAATTGTTATGAGCGAAGGTTTCGAGACCAATCAAGGGCGACATTACTTTGAACTTCAATGAACACATGCATTATTTGACGTTCATTCTTCGGAACGTTGGGAAATTTATGACAGTAATTAACGCGTATTTTTTTTCTCAATATTTGTTTTTTGTTTTAAATATTTTCTGAAAGAGGCATCGGTAACAACGGTGTGTTGACATTTTTGTAGGGTGTCGATAATTTTTTTCGAAAAAGAAAAATAAAAGTTTATTTTCTTAAGAAATGTAAAATGATTTTTCATAGATTTCAGCTCATGCATGAATTTGAAAAAAATGAAAACTGCATGTTACTACGACGGAAATGCTTGAAAAGATGTTTACGCATCATTTCAATTGACTTTTCTGAGATCTTTTTGTTGATAAAAGTTAGGTCTGGCGTAAGTTTGAACAATACTGAACTGCTTTCATAATTCATGCGCTGCTTTTGACATTTGTATGAATGTTTTGTTTTTGCCCAAAATTTGTGAAGCTTGAAAGACAAAACTGTAAAAAAATTAACACATTTGCGTTTAATAGAGCTTTTGTCATTAATCCAAAATTCTCGACAATTCTGGAGTTATACCCTGAACAATTTGGTTATTCGTCCTTTAAATTATTTTTATTAGCTTAGTATTTACAAACTGATAACAAGCCATAATCAAGGAACAACTTTCTTTATAGTCTATTTTCATACTTCCGCAACGCACATTTAGCTAAACGAATCGTGTTAATGTGATTATCTGGTTTGAGATATTTTGGCAACACCACTGCCACTGTTCCGTAGTATGGTTGTTAATACCGCTGTTGCTGGCATAAACTTCTATCTGTCACAAGTTCTAATTGTCCCAAATAATGTTAAGTGTTATATAAAGGCGATTATATATGAGAAGCTTCTTTTGATGGGCTTCACAGCTTGAGCAGTGACTTTTGTGACTTAGTGTCATGAACGTGAAAGTTTGGTCGCATCATTTAAAATGAAGTAAACAAATGATGATGCGTGAAACTAAAGCAAAAGTAAACAAATTCGGCAAGGTGTCCCTAACGGGTTTTGCATTTTGTCATTTTGTGTAAACAAAATTAGTTTTTTGGACGCGGAGAGTGAGGTAACGGAAATGATTCACTTCGTGAGGAACTTCCTTTTCCTCTTCCGTTTCTTATCTATACATTCGGCTAGTGTAGTGACCGGATTTTGACTAGATTATTCGCAATCAGCGTTGACAGAAAATATGTTTTCAAAATTCACCACTGACTTAAAATAGATTCCACAAACATGAATGAGGAAAAAATGTTTTGAATACGTTAAGGGAATATACGAATTGGTTCTCAATCTTTGTTTTTATGTTTAATTTAGACATTCAATGTATAAGCAAAATACTTTTGCTCCCCTTCTACTGCTCGTTTGTTCGTTTAGATTCACCTTCAGTGATGCCAGACTGCGCGTCCGTCGTTATTTATTCTTGTCAGCAAGTGTTTTCTTTCATCCAAGAAAATAAAAAATGTTCAGTCGGTTATGGTACTGATTAAAAGCTTGGTTTTTGTCAAAAATGATTTTCAAAAGATACTTCTACATGAAATGCCTCTAATGGAATCTTAGCAATCCTTTAAGTAAGGTTCAAATCATATATCAAATTAAGTACAATGTCTTGAACAGAACGGTTAAGTGTTATACTTGTTTTTCAACTTTCACAGTTTCAAATTCCACAACAGGATTTGTTTGGTCTTGAGTGTGATGTGTAAATGCTTGATTTGGACAGTTTATCAGAACAGGTTTACAAAGACAGGAATTGAATTTGATAAACATTTCAATTTATTCCCTTTCTATCAAACATCAAAGACCAATGTCACTGATAGGCCAACAAAATTTAATCGAGATACATTACTGATCTTGCCTTTGGGCCAGACTGTTCTCACGGAATTGGGTTGCATGAAAGAGGCAAAGAAAACAGGCGACAACATATCTGTTCGCTTCCTCCCTGTCCGCTTGATCATTTTAACCTTTAGTCGCCAATAAGATGTGGTGATTTACGATAAGTTATATTGGACATGCTTCAACAGTTTCAAATCTGACGCAAAACAAAAGATGCCTAACAACATTGCAAGTTTATAAAAGGGCTGAATGAGGTGAAGCAAATTTTCTACGGGGCAGTTTTGTAATCCTAGTTAATATGATAAAACTTTTTTATGAAATTCAAGCTATTAAATAAGTTATCAGACACAAATAAATTTATAATTTTCTAATTTTTCCCATTTATTATTTTAGATTTACGAACAAAAAGCTGGTTTCTGTCGAACTCCCCCGGACCACTGGTTATGATCCTAGCTGCATACCTGTACTTTTGCCTTTATGCGGGTCCCCGTTATATGCGTGATCGCAAGCCCTACGAGTTGAAAACGACGCTTCTTGTGTATAATGCATTCCAAGTGCTCCTCAGTTATGTTCTTTTCTACGAAGTAAGTTGAATTTTGAAATCTCCTTGAGGCACAGACTTAAATTTTTATCTATTTTCACTGTAAAGGGCTACAAGGGCGGTTGGGGTGGCCACTACAACTTTAGATGCCAAGAGGTTAAATACGAAACTGATCCAATATCTATGAGAGTAAGTTTTATGTTGCAAATGTGCGAGTTGACATAATTTGACATCAGTGAGTCGTTTGACAGATGGCCAGAGCTGTGTGGCTGTACTACATTGCGAAACTCACTGAACTCCTGGACACAGTGTTCTTTGTGCTGAGGAAACGTCAACGTCAAGTGTCATTCTTGCACTTGTATCATCACACTTTGATGCCAGTGTGTGCGTTTATTGGAGTCAAATATTTTGCTGGTAAGTGCAGAGCGTTGGGCGCCAACAATGTGGCAAAATGATAAATTGTAAATTAAATATAAATGCAGTATCTTGGCACTTAAAAACAATCCGTTATCATTTAAATGAACAATTACGTTTTTTTACAAACAACAAACTTGTTTTTTGATAATGAATGTTTGAAAAGAATGTTTCAAACTGTCTCTAATGAAGTTTTTAATTTAGATTTTGTCTGACAGGTATTAACTAAATTTTCATCTCCTTCTAATTTCAGGTGGTCACGGAACTCTTCTTGGATTTATCAACTCCTTCATTCACATCATCATGTACGCTTATTACCTACTGTCAGCTCTTGGCCCAAAGGTGCAAAAGTACCTCTGGTGGAAGAAGTACCTCACCATCATGCAAATCGTAAGAATTTAATTTTGTTCCATCAAGGCTCGTTAAAACCTCTAGTCCATTTGCCTTTTCAGATTCAATTCTTGATTATTTTCGTGCACACTCTTCAAATTCAGTTCCAGCCAAACTGCAACTTCCCTAAGTCAATCGCTGCTCTGTTGACTTTTAACGCTGGCCTCTTCACCTACATGTTCAGTTCGTTCTACGTGAAGAGCTATAAGAAAGAAGCTGCTCAAGCGGCGCTGGATAACCTCAAAAAGGACTAAAATCAAAGTCCTAGAGTGCCGTTTTATGATTTTTGTGTGTTTTTTTATATATTTAGACTAAAGCGCTTTAGATCTCTGTGCGAACGAACTCTCTACCGGATGGTGCTGCGCCAGGGCTAAGGTTTTAAGTGTATGCTTTAATGGTGTACATGGTGTAAATAGGACCAAATATTAAGTTAGGTATATACGATGAAGCGAAGATTTAACGAAGACGTATGGAATTTATTTTAAGGTGTGTTCGTATTTTTAACTTAATTTTTTATATATATTTTATGTGGTTAGGATGATGAATTAAGAAATGAAAAAAAAAACAAAAAAAAGAAAACGAACAATCATTTAAAAAAAAACAGTTCTTTTATAAATTCGTGGAAATTTCCAAACGCTTAGGTTTCAATTTGAAATACTCTTATGATTGTAAATAAATCTGCCCACCACCCTGTATCCTCCTCCATTTGAAAATATTTTTAGCACCTAACTAATGTAAAATAAAATAAAGACAAACAAAAAAGACAAACATTCTGGAGACGAAAAAGTTTGTAACGCTGGGGTTCATGTAGTTTTTAAGTATGTGGAATGTAATTTTTGAATCGACTTATACATCATGTCGAATCGAAGCCGGCCAATTGTGCAAATTAAAAATTAAGTTAATACGAACGATTGTACAATTAAAAGTTAAATTTAAATAAATAATTTCTTCTTTTTTTATAAATGCGACTTTTTATTTTAAAAATAATGAAATTTATTTTTAGTGCAGGGCAAGCTTACTTTGCACACGTTAGTAAGCACGTTTATAAACGTTTATTCGATTTTTAAGACGTTGTAATCGTCTTTCGAAGAAATAATGATTGATTATGGAATCAGATATGACCAAGATGTATAAGGTATCTTAATTGGTGCGTGCTCCATTGATTGAAACTTGGGATCGTAATGTTATAGATTAGAGGAGGGCAAATAGGAACCGCCGCACTTTGACATTAGATACGTTTGTTTCTGCAAATATCTACAAAAGTGCACACTGCTTTTTGCAAAAAAGGGAAGCGCTTGTGAGAGAGCCATAAATTTCCTTAGGCATTCAGATTCCGATAGGATTTTTTTTCTCACCATTTTCTAACAGCGAAACAATAAAACGATGAAAACGATGATAACTGCCAATTTGATTGCCGCTATGAAGTCGCTATGCTTTTTTTTTAAATATAACCATACCACAGGGCACAGAACAACAAATTCGGAATTGAAAAAGTGCGTAAGTTTAACATAATAAGTTTGTATAGTGTCCAACTTCAAGAACAAATATAAATAACTTTATATGCTGAAGGAAATATTAAAGTGACCAAAAAAACGCAGTTCAATTGATTCATTTTTTAGCGTTTTAAAGCCTAGAAAACGGGCTTGTACCACAAACACTAAGCTTATTTCAACAATTATCGATATGTTGTTTTACGAAAAAATGCAAATCGTTGTCCATGCTAAAAAGGGGAAAAGAACTTATTGACTAAGTCATGCAAACTATTAGAGTAAAAGGAAAACGCTATAATATTGTCTAAGAAAATAAAAATTAACTAAAAATTTGCCTGATTCGAAAATTGTACACATCACTCTATGTTTAAATTTCTTTACAAGGAGTACTGGACTGAACACAAAAATTTATATTAAGGATCTCTTAACCCACAAAGTGGGGAAATCCTTTTTTTTACTCACAAAGAGAAAAATTACCTGAGTCGGCACAAAAATTCGAAAAAAAACAAACAAGAAAACTTCGGGCATACATAGCATTGAACACCACTCATGAAGTAAGCCACTGTCACAGAGCACATGGAACTACAAATTCAATAAGCGTTGTAGCCTTAATTCTGTTTGTTGCATACTTTTCGGCAAATTTGAAAGTTTTTCTTATGATAAAGCTCACTCACTGCGGTTGAATCATAAACTACTTGCAATCGTATTCTTCAACCCAGTGTGTAATAGTGGTAACAGAAGTTAGCGAAATGACTTCACTTCTTTTCACGGACTACAGACAAATGTTGCACCGCCATAGAAAAAGCTGACATATGAAACTGAAAAAGCTCAATTTTTATAAGGATAATTAATACTGACAAATCGATCTTCGTGAGCGACAGTCTCTTATTTTAAGGATCTCCGTCGGCAAAGCAACAGAATAACAGGTAACATATCATATACCCAATCTAGTTGTAAGCCGCGCTAAATAAATTGTGCAACTTCGTATATTTAGTCTTTTACCAAGTGGAGGAATTGCTGTTTGTAACAGTCAATCGACTCGTATCTTTCTGACAATGACAAACCCGAGTATGATTTCGATGAACATATTACGATCTTTAGACTAGATGGACAACAACACCAGTACCGAAATCAAATGCAGAGTCACTCTTGCCAATCGCTGTTTCTTTGGGCTTAAGAGGCAATTGAGTAATAAAGCCCTCTCTCGAAAGACTAAGCTTGCTTTATATAGCACCTTGATTATCCCAGTCCTACTTTATGGCGCGGAAACCTGGACGGAAACCTAGTCTTCGAGGAAAAAGTTCTGCGTGCGATTTTTGGTTCTGTTTGCGTTGATGGTATCTGGAGGGGAAGATTCAACCACGAACTGTATGTGCTGTACAGCGGCATGAGCGTAGTCAAGCGTCTACGGATACAACGCTTAAGATGGCTAGGCTATGTAGAGCGTATGGACACCACTGCTCCGGCCCGAAAAGTCTTCGAATCTGAGCCATTAGGACAACGCAACAGAGGAAGGCCCAAGATAAGGTGGCGAACACAAGTGGAGAAGGACCTTAACCAACTTGTAGTGCGCAACTGGCGAAAGATCGTGCTGGCTGGAGAGGCATGTTGGTTGAGGCCCAGGTCCACCCCGGACTGTAGCGCCACAAGAAGAAGAAGAAGAAGAAGGCTAGATGGGTTTAACCTCAACAAACGCAATCTTATCAACACTGATGTATCGAAAACAGAAGACTACGTGGGAGCGGGAACCTTAAGGGTTAAGTAATACCTAACCGACAGTCCTCGGGGTGCTTCATGGCAAATTGCACATATACCTCTATTTTAGAAATTACACAATTGAAGGCCTGTGTTGATTATTGAGGAATTGTTTCCATTAGCAACAAGAGAATAGACAAACAAAAACAATATTGCACCAAAAAACGACGTTATTGCATTATTTTACAATCCCCTATAGAACTCTGATCTTATATTCAATGCAGTCATGGCGTACTATTGCACAAAAATTCTGAAGACATCTCTGAACTTTTGACCTAGATTCGGTTACCACGACAAGGGTGACGACAATCAACCCCAATCATTCACTTGTCTCAGTTTAAAAGGACTCAGCAAATCACTCTCTACGACAACAAAGTATCTAAGTCCCCCGTTATTCAATTCAAAGGCTACCCGGCCCCGCCGACCGGCAGACGAAGTGCCAACCTCGTAATGCTGACAAATTTCCCATCTCGTAGCTGAATTTTAATTAACATCCCGCCACTTCTCCTTATTAACCCCGAAAACCGTCGTGACACACAGACACGATGCATGACTTCGACTCCGGCCACCTCTAGAGCGATGCCACCGCGGCAGCGAAACCAGGTTATGCTCTTCTTATGTCATTCCCCGGTTATTTACTACAACCAAACACATTCGCTTCTCAGCTCCTCTCCACTCCGCTGGCAAATAAATCGAGCGATAAACTTGTCAAGCTATTATTTAGATTACCGAGTCGTGGTCCGGGTGGACGATCGGGGTGGGATCCATTGACCCCCGGTATCCTTTCAACCATTCAGCAAAATGGGAACGTGCGCACTAATTAAATCCATGTTCACTTAAAAGATTGCAGCCACATTTAATTATCAGCGAACGACAAGGAACCACGGAAAGCAACTCCTCATCGATGTACGAAGGCGTCGTCGTTGGCTCGTATGACGAAAAAAGTTGCACAAGAACTTCGGTTTGTTGGTATGAATTTCTTTTGAAACCGGTGTGATTTCGCCGCGCCTTACTCTCGGAGGTGGTTGAATTTTATTCATGTGCACTTCCGCCGGCTGCTTAGGCTGTGCTCATGAGTTGTTTTTCATGTTTCATGCCATCTACGGCATGATTTTCGGGCTAATTGAAACCGAAAGCACTGACTTCTGTCCAGAAATTGTCATCAACTTCATTGGCAGCACCAAATGCCTGGTGCCTCTGGGTGGAAATATTTTTAGGTCGACTACTAGCTTAAAGTCGACTTCACAGTGTTGGTACCCCGTTCTTATCTGAAGCACGCTTGGCTATGCTTGAGAAATTTAAATGAATCGGCTGTGATTAATGGCCTTCTTCTGAGTAAATGCTTTCTCAGAAGGGAGGACTCGAACCGGGAGGAGGAGACCTTGTTTTTGAATTTCAATGCTGTGTGTGTGAACTGGAGTGAATTTAAATCTAAGTGCACGCTGCATACATCGAGCTTTAGTTGTGGAGCAACTTGGAGAGGTACTTATTCCACGAGGTTGAGGACGTGGGATTACTGTTTGAATTGAAGACTGGAACTGAAATCTCAGGTGACGACACTGGCTTTTGAGAGATTCAAGGATCTTTTAATTCGCATGTCGGTATCGTTATTCAAGGAGAGTTATGTAAAATCCTTCGAAATTCATTGCAGGTTCTTTATATACCTGCAGGTTTTGTAATTCAGAGAAATATGACTATTTATTGATGTGAACTGGGTCTTTATAAATTATGTGTATTCGAGTGAACATTTCAGATTCTAGGTAGGACAATTTGTGAATGATTGTTTTGGTGACTTCACACATGAATATTCTTGCAGAAAAATGTTTCTTTCTGCTAGAGCGGGTGTTTCTTTTTTCACTTATACTCGAACTTATGTAACAAACAGTGGAAGACATTTGTCGGCAATTATTTAATCCCTAGTGGAGGTGAATGATACAAAAAATGCAAAAAGAAAATGGAAAAATGCGAGTCACACTGACCCGAAAATGGTTTCGTTTGCTCACGGTCTTCGCTTACATTTTTAGCAGCAGCTAAAAGAGGTTTTGCCGTTAAAAGTGTCAGCCCGGAAATCGAATCAGGACCTTCGGTGTGTGGGTCGAAGCACTTACCCTTACGCCACGGCAACCACTAGCGAAATAATAAGAAATAAAAAATACCAAGCAAGCCTTAAGCCTTAAGATGAATCACCCGATATTACAAAAAAAAGAGTATTGAACGAATCGACATAAATCTGCCGTATTGGAAGCTAAAGCTGCATCCCCATACCCTGAGCGTATGTGGGACTTCTTTAAATAAGAGCAAGAATGTACAATTACAATGAACAAAAAAAAAAATAAATAGAATCTATGCCGCGGAGGATAAGTACCGTGATGACATAAAAAGAGAGAACGGTGTAAAATTATGACTGTTTCGTTTACTAAAACCTAAGTGGACTTCAATCTAAATCTATCGCCGTTCTGAGTTCACGGTAATGAAATCTGGTGACCTTTGATGGCCTACACATTAGGCGACCCTTGTGCTGGTACGATAAGAACGACTTCCCGTAAACACTGGCAATCGTGAAGTCGTCTTAGTATTTACAAATTTTGTCCTTGCTTTTATTTACGTCAAGTTGTTGTTGCTGTGAATCAATAAATCCTATTTTATCTGCAGGTAAACTCAAATTAAATTTCAATTCTATTAACGACTGGCCTACAACCATCCACAGGTAGATCATTTAATCCTCCGAAATACCTTAAGTTCTTCTTTGAGTGGTTGCCTGTATTATAGAAGTCACTATCTATCACAACATTGTCGGTGGTATCTGAAATCACCTCCAGCCTCGTAATCATAGAACACCGGAGTGAATTATGAGCACCGCTGTCTGTAAATCTTGTCGTGCGACATCGCCACTAGTGGCATCAGTCCACCCCGTAGCACCGATAAAACCAGGCGAGCACAGCGTTCAACTCCCTCCGGCCACGGTGAGTCGACAGTATTGATTTACCTTAAATCAAGGCAAGGGGTTAAATTTGATTTATGTTCACCATTATGAGTTAATATATATTTAATTCGAATAATCGCTTGAGGCAATTAAAATTCTTGACGATAAAATTTGGATCAACAGCAGAAGATGCTGCCAGAAGAGGCTGCAGCTTTGCTCCGATGGCAGAGGAAAGGGCTACCGTCGTGGACGCAGAAAGCGCACAGCCCCACAGGTCCGGTGAAGCGGATAGCGAGACAACAAGCATTGTGAGTCGTCGGGCTTTTCAGAAATTCCATTGCCAGTCCCACAGTTCACGGCAGACTGGATTTCAGATGAGACTCCCACCGCCCGACCGGTCGTTTGCTGTCGTGCTTGGGCTTCTTTGAGAGGACGAAGATTTTAACCTTAATAATTTATGACATTAAAAGTCCTTCCCTCCTGATCCGTTGTGCACCGGTATCCTGACTGAGCTAAGTATATCCCCGTGAGTGCTTAGTGTTTGAGAAAACTGCAGAGAATATGCTTTGCAATGATTAAATCGCAAAAAGAGGAACAACCCGGACGGGTGTGACGGACAGGCAGTGGCGGGTGGGGGGAGGAGCGAAATGTCGTTGTATCCTTTGCATTGTGCGCTGCCAACAAAATTATTTTCAAAAATGCACTTGCAACGGTCCTTCAGTACGTCCTAAACGATGCCAGTCCTCCAGGAAGTATTTCATTATTCACGCAAAAGAAATACGAACAAAAGTCGAGAATTCCAAGACTCCGGTGGACGATTGTAATTGTTTTCTTAGAAAATGTTAGTTCGTTTGGGCACTCCAACTGGCTCCTTGGGTTTGCCGCGAGTTAAGACTTTGTGAAATTAACGAAGCGAATGCAGCTATCCTCCTCGCAGTTCTTAATGAGCACTTTGGGGAAACGCATTTTGGTTGTTAAACTGTGCGTACTAAATGCTGCATGTGGACATGTAGGTGACATGTGAAAGGGGAGTCTTTAAGAGTGTTTTCATTTCATAAACACTTGTCACTGACTACTTATTTTCTGTGATGCGTGAGGATCTTCCCTATCTTGAGGGTATGCAAGTGCACGTCCAAGGGTTACCTTATGAAAATGAACAGACTTTATATCAAAATTGCGACATAAAATTGAGGGAAATGCAAGAGATGATGATGATGAATCATTGTGCCTTCGGCTGGTTTGTCACTTAAGCTATGCGGTTATGACTGAGATCTCACGAGAGGATGAAGCTTCAGTTTTGTACCAGGCATGTACCAAAAAATTTAAGTTTTCGGGCTAGAGAAGTTGTCTTTTCTCTGACTGTGAGAGATCTTTAAATTGAAGTAAAAAATACAAATCGAGCCTTTTCATCTCTTCGTAGGCATTCAGTCCACATTCGACAAAATATAGGGTGACTAATTGTGAGGATTGATTTTCGATATGCTTTTTCGACAGATCACACATGACTCCTATTAAAGGGTTTTGACGTTTGGTTTAGTATCGTTTGACAAGTTATCTTGGAAAGAGTCACACCACACTACAGCCCACAAGGGACCCGGGGCCTAGCTTCTATAACAACCAATCGTATTGTGCGACTCCGAACGGCGAGATTAGAGAAGCTTTTCATAGGCAATTGATACTCTTTGAGTGTTGGCAGCAACTCGAAAGAGGTGGTGCCGTGAAAAATATGCGAGGTGTCCCGTCCGTCGAACCTAGACTTTCTGCTTGGCGGTCAACACACTTACCACAACGCCAGGGCGACCACGATGGATGTGTTACTAAATAAAATTGACGTATATGGGCGGAAGGGTATTAAGAGCTACCTATACATCCATTAAAAACCGCGGTATAATATGGTTTACGGGCTGGAGGATTCCAAAATCCAAATCATATATGGCGCGATTATTAACAAACCACTTGCTCTGGTCTCGGCAAGTTCTGGTTTTAACAAGACGGTGCTATAAGCCACACAGTACGTGAAAAAATTTACTTTTAAAGAAATAATTTTGGTGAACATGTTCAGTCTTCAGGGACAAGTCTGTTTATTATGAACGATGCTTTGAAAGTCAAAAGGAGCAGGCCAAATCGACCGAAATTCCGAATAGGACACCTCAGACGTAGTTGTGGCCAATATTTTCTAAAGAACCATTCGGAAAAAAGTAAATGCCATGAGTGGTTCTTGATAAACATTTAAAGGTCACTTTCAAAGTTATGTGTTTCATTTTACGTTCATAAATCGAACTTTCCGGTAAATTGCTTTTTAAGCGATAACAAATTTTTCGCTTTTGCATGCATGTCAACATCAGTTTCCAATGTCAAACAATTTTGAAAATAGAGCAATGCGCTGTCATATGATTTCTTTAACATTACCACAATTTAGAAAATCATGTGAGACGTACAGTTCAACAATAGAGCCATGCTTTTCCAAAAGTTCGTGAGAATGGTGAATTGAGCGGATAAAAATGATGTGATTGCTTGACGGTAAACAATAATAAAGCAAAGTATGTTCCGCCATTAGGAAATGGCTCACATCACCCAAATGTAATATTAAGTTGCAGTGACTGCATGTATTTTACTGAAGAAGTTGTCACCACGCAAGAGATGGATCTTAAAATAATCACAATCCTTTCTTTATAATTTCCATCTTCTTTACTCCAGTCGTACAGTGATCTTATCATAGAAGCTCTTTATAACTCATAGCTCTTCGAAAATTTCGATCTTCGATCGGGTTTTTGCATCCGAATTTCCTTGTTTTCTGAGCCATATGTGGATAGTATAAAGATTTTTTCAAATAAACTCTGGTTTATGCTTGTCATCGGACAGTTTTTATAAAACTTCTAAAATGTAATGAACAAAATATCACATCACATCCCTTTTCAGGTAAAATCTCCACTTCTCTCCACATTCTCCCCGGTAACAAATGCAGTTTTACAAAAACAACAAATGCAGTCCACGTCAAACAAAATTCAACTGCCAAGATTAATTTTTTCCCATCATAAACTTATGACAACGAAAGTGCATTTTCAACTATAAAGCAACCTTGACCCACTCACAACACAACTCTCCACGTAAGCGACCGACAATATTCTCTCCAAATCGACCATAAAAATTAATGAGCTTCAGCCAAAGTTCAAAATACTTACCACTAACGTTGGCTTTCTGGTTGCAAAAACTCATTCCAGTTGAAAATCCAAGCCCATCCCAAAGTCCATACCGTACTTCCGCCACACATATCCCCTAGTCGGCCGCATTCATCGCCGTTGCTCTCTCCATCACCGCCGTCAACCACCATCGCCAGTTAAACTCAAAGAAAGGACGACTCATTCAGTTTTCGGATAGAAAATAAGAGAATTAATAAATCATCACGACTTTTATGAACGGCTCACTGAAACACCGGCAAGGAGGCGTACATACAGAGATTCAAAAATTCCCACATGCATCAAGGCAGCTAGCCGGCCAGGCAGTCATCTTTGTGTTGTGCTCCTCTGGCCGAAAAAGGATTTCGCTTGCTCTCATTTTAACCGCAGGACTAAACTGTCAAAGTTTCAAAAAGTGCATTTATACAACTGCCAACTGAGCAACCAACAAATCTCCTCCCACGTCCTGCTGTCCGCTCGTCCTCCAAATAGGTGAATAGGTACTCTCATACTGGCCCAGTGGAAATGACTCCATGCATGGCGTGTGTGTGTGTATATGTTCATGTGGGGCAGCAGCATCAGCAGCTAACCCATTCCAAAGCGACCACAAATCCACTGCCAGGGAGCAAGTAGCACGATTATTTATCCTTCAGGGAGATGAAGAGTAGTCCAGGAGGCAATAGTGGAACTTGCAGTCGAACTTTAGACGCTCATATATTTTCGCTTTTGGGGCGTTGTTGTACGCTGCTGCTGCTGCTGCTGCTGCAGTAAGCGTGCTGTCATCCCAGCAACATGCAATGCCTCAAACTCCGTCCACACACGTACTAGGACGAGAATGCTACGAATCTAACGAAAAAATGAAACCTCCAGCTGCATCCTGCATGATGTGAGTTGTCAGGATGATTTTATTTGTATGAAAAATTACTGTGACCGAGTGTCAGTTTTGGTTTGATAAATAATATCCATTTCGCCGCAGGACCCTTCTCTCGCTTTGTTCCTCTATCCAGGCGCTGGACGTGCATTTGGTGAATGTGCTTGGGGGGAAATATTTATGCGATGGGTGTTCGTCGTTCTAGGTTGTTCCAGCGTTCGGCCAGATTCGGCGTTTGGTTCAGTCAGAACCGCAGGGCATACACACACACACACTCAAGCCCCCCGTGAAGTACGTGAATCAAGCTAAATGGCAAAATATGTGACGTTGCGAGTCAGAGAACCAGTGTTGGCAGTTGTTTCGCGCGATTTTTGAGAGTTCGCCATACGAACCGGTTTTGAGTTTCGAGGATTTGTGTTAGCCGTTTTCATTCGTCCAGAGACTGGCGGGCCGCATATCATTTTTAGGGACCTATTCCTCGACGTGTAAAAGTATTGAGGACCGACGTTGGCTAATGCGCGGCCAGAGTGAGTGCATTGCATTGTGGTTGCTTACATAATGTCTGCTCTGGGGCGTTGGGTGAATGGACGTTGCTGCGAAATGTGGTGACATTGGATTTGGGGTAACGAATTGATGCTGACGAGTCTGACTGATTTGAATTATTGACTTAAAAATCACAAACTGGAAGCAATGCAAAACAGTGCTGGCGAGTGGAATCTGTAATTTGATTTGTTAAGTGTGCCGGCGACAAGGGCGTGTGACAACGATCAATTAAAATTCTGCGGATTGCTTCAGTTGCAAACGTCATAAATTGGAAATGAACCTTTTTCACTCATTACGCATGCCTCTGACGTGGAGCATTGTGCAACAAAGTTTACTTCGAAATGACGTAGAACGGCGTACCGCAAAGCAACATGAAAATTCTGTTGAAATTTGAAAGGAATGCATATTGTTATAGAAAATAGAATATGATGACGAAGAGGTTTTGGAAGTGGATTATGAATTCCATAATGCGTAATAGAAACTAAACGTTGCTTATACAATTATTTATTTTGTATAAAATAAATCCTGTATTTTGTGTTAAACTGTCTAAGAAATCGTTTCCGGTGAATAGGGGTTGGTAAAAGCTAATCATGAATAAGTTGGGAATACCGTCTTGCCGAATGACAAGTGGCAGTAAATTAAAAAATTAAACATCATCTAGGTAGAATTCATTCTTCATTTTCCTCTGGATTTTATTTTCAGGCGTTCGCCGCTTTCAACATCGAAGTAAAGAAAGCGGATCAAAATGCAAGAAATACTATTGAATGATGATGAACGTACCTGAAGTAGTGATTCGCGATCGTTCGCCACAATGGTCTGGTGAACGTGTGAGACACACGTGTTCAACGAATTTTTAAAATAGTATAAATTAATTCGGTCCGTGTCTTGTGTTCAAAAAATTGTTTTTATTGAAAAAAAAAACTTACAGTATTGTCTGTCAGAAGCGAATACTTTTAACCATGTCCCTAGTAATTTGTTTATGCCATCTCTTAAAAAATTAATCCTCTCTGGCATCAATCCAATCAATCCAATTTCTTTAAAAGTACCGCACCGTTGTTAGAAGGAGTAGGGTTTAGAGGTTGGCAGGTAGGGTAAGACTTTTCATTTCAGCGTTTCCAGCTAGTTTTTGATCGCTACAGCCTCGTGGGGCCTAGGGTTACCCTGTTCCAAATAACACTTTGTCATACATTTCGGCGCTTTTGGCCGTTTTTTCATGCAATGCACGGCTCAAACGCATTAGTTGTAGTCTATGAAGTTTCCCGTTAATGGTTTCTCCTGGTTTTAGAAGCTCTTAGTACACCGCACACATTTCTGGTCCCACCATGTGCATATGTAGTATATACACTTTGTATCTCCAATCACGATTTTGTCTAAAAAATCAGACATCAAATCTTTTAAGAACCAGTTCTGAGGTGAAAAATCGCCTTTCAACACCTCTCGGTTCAACTTGCGTCCTTTTTTTTTCATTTCCAAATGTATTTTTTTATTGTTAATTTTTTCTAATTCCTTAAATCTAGAAGTAAAAATACTTAAACTAGTTACAAATTTCTTAATTATTGTTAAAACTATCTTACTGGCCCTATGCGGGCGCTCTAAGTTAATCTAAATATTTATTACTAGTGCCTTTCGGCGTTGTCTTCTGTATTATATGTTTGCAGTATTCTATGCACTATTTGTAGATATTATTAAAACTAAGAAAATTGTTACAGAAAAAACTTAGGAATCTAATCTATTATTTAAAAAATTAATTTATATATATCTTAATCTACGACTATTCTAATTAACCTACCTAACTACCTAACACTAACTTAACACTTATATTTTTTTTTTTATTGTTACGATCTAGCCTATTATAAATTAACCTACATTTAGGTTGACCGTAGGGGACCAACAACGTTAGCCGGAAAAGCTAACAACAACTGAAGTTTGATGAGGTTGTAGCCATCAATAAACACCTCGCTCCATACTACTTTCTGTTCTATCCCGAACAGGGATGGATCAACTTGCGTCCTTGCTTTTGAATAAATTCACATTTTTTTAACGCAACGGAAATTGTTTGCTGATGCGCTCCCAATGATTCTGTGTGTTCACTTTGCCTTTTGCACGGATCTTGATCCAGTAAAGCCTCCAATTCATCATCTTTAAACTTTTTGGGCGACTTTTAAAACGTCGAAACCACCGTCTGCGTAATTTATCGGTTGGAGCAGATAAACCTTAAGCTGCTTCAACCATTCGATGGGCTTCAGTTGCACATTTCTTCCAATTAACAAGCTCTACCAACAAGCATCTCAGCTGGTACGATCTTTAGTCAGCTGCCTTAGATTTTTCATTCCAAGTTGCTTGAGGTCCTTCTCGGTCCTTATCGGATATGTAAGCGTTCTCTACTGCACTGTCCTACTGGCTAGGATTTGATGACTAAAACAACCTAAAACTTAAAAGATTTGGAAAGTAACTCTCGTAATCGATAAATCCTTGAGCACACTAGGAATGATATTCGAAAGTTGAACAAGGCAAACATATATACATATGTACTAGAATAAAGCTGAAGATTGAGAAGTACAATCACAGTCAGTGCTGAAAATAGAAAAAAACTTCTGCAGGTTGTATATCAAAATTCAGTCCTTAAATTCGAACCGTCATAATTCCCAGTGTCTGACGTTTTCGAAGTCTCGTCTGTCACAATCATGCTAAGCTTGTCGTTTCGAGCGAAGAATCTTTCGACGTTTAGTTCGTTTTAGGCTTCCGACTCAATAATAATTGAGTGGCACTACAGCCCACAAGGGTCTAGGACCAAGCTTCTACAACAACTACTCGTGTTGTGCGTCCTACTGTCTACTCACGAGTAGAATGGACTTACAGTTTTGTGCCGACTCCGACCGGCGAGATTTGATTTCATGAACAACTGATACTCTTTGAGTGCTGTTAGCAACTCGAAAGAGGTGATACCAGGACTTCTTCTTCTTCTTGTGGCGCTACAGTCCGGGGTGGACCTGGGCTTCAACCAACATGCCTCTCCAGCCAGCACGATCTTTCGCCAGCTGCCGCCAGTTGCGCACTCCAAGTTGGTTGAGGTCCTTCTCCACTTGTGTGCGCCACCTTATCCTGGGCCGTCCTCTGTTGCGTTGTCCCAATGGCTCAGATTCGAAGACTTTTCGGGCCGGAGCAGTGGTGTCCATACGCTCTACATGGCCTAGCCATCTTAAGCGTTGTATCCGTAGACGCTTGACTACGCTCATGCCGCTGTACAGCCCATACAGTTCGTGGTTGAATCTTCCCCTCCAGATACCATCAACGCAAACAGGACCAAAAATCGCACGCAGAACTTTTCTCTCGAAGACCAGGTTTCCGCGCCATAAAGTAGGACTGGGATAATCAAAGTGTTATATAAAGCAAGCTTAGTCTTTCGAGAGAGGGCTTTATTACTTAATTGCCTCTTGAGCCCAAAGAAACAGCGATTGGCAAGAGTGATTCTGCGTTTGATTTCGGTACTGGTGTTATTGTCCCTGTTTACTGCGGAGCCGAGGTAGACGAAGTCCTTGACTACCTCGAAGTTTCTGCTGCCTAGTGTGACGCTCTGTCCGAGACGCCGATGTTGTGTGTCCTTCCTTGATGACAGCATGTACTTCGTTTTGCCCTCATTTACCACCAGACCCATTTTAGCCGCTTCCGCTTCAATGCCAGCAAACGCATCATTGACGGCTCGCTGTGTTCGACCAATCACGTCAATGTCGTCGGCGTAAGCTAGCAATTGAGCTGACTTTTGGAAGATCGTACCTCTGGTGTTGACCTGTGAGTTACGCACGATCTTCTCCAGGATGATGTTAAAAAAGTCACATGACAGTGCGTCGCCTTGTCTAAAACCTTTTTTGACATTGAAGGTCTCGGTGAGTTCGTTCCCGACCTTGACGGAGCAGCGAGAGTGATACCAGGACACATGCTTTTATTTTTCAAACACTTTTAGACACTACTGTTACTGACATCTGTGCCAAATCGTACGTCTAAATATAAATTTGTGCTGGAGATACACGTTCGTTTGTACACATCTAAAAGTGCATTTTTTAATGTCTGAAACTTTTCACAATTTCCTGGAGCCAAAACATTGAAAATGTTGAAGAAGGCTTTCAGTGGGGCAGCTCTGTCGAAAACAAGAGTTTATAAGTGGCATCAAATGTTCAAAGGAGATCGAGAAAATGTTGAAGACGAAGCACTTCGAAGAAGACCAACAAAAGGAATTGAAGCATTTACCGGACTCGGTATTGCAAGGAATGAATTTATTTTGACACATTTTTCTTCTTAAATAATTCCGAGGTCCAACATTGTAGCCAAACGTCCTAACTTGCGGCACTGAAAAGGACCTAAAGCTGCTACGTCCACGAATCAACAAGCCAAGCAAGTCTTTTACTTAAACACGAGACACGAACAAATCATGTTTGAAAATTGAAACAAATAATCTGCTTTGAAGTTGAAACCATTTAAAGAATTTTTAACATCCTTTCCCAGAGAAAAGCTATTCTAGTTAGTTAGTTTTACTAATGAAGAGAATTCCTGCAAAATTTTCGAAAAGAAACTCCAAAGTCGACTTTAACTTGAAAAGCGATAACAAAAGACTGTTGATCTCCGAAGGGCCAACTTCAATCGAGAGAGAATAATATAAATCAAGGTGGAAACAAGCACAGGGTGGACTTGTTGGTAGGATTGAAAACATTTTCGAATATACCCGACGCACACATTGGAGCTTCGGAGAAGATGATTCCCCCAACTGTGGCACGGAAAAAGTTTTCTAATACTAATAACTTTCAGTTGTGCTCTCTGGCGTCTTTCGCCCCTTATCTGCAGCGAGGACAACAGTCAATAGTTTCACCTGCATATCTACATGAATACCCACTTCCTCTGGGAACCGAGCAACTTTGTTCTCCCCTCCCCCACCTTTTCATATCGCACACACGCAGTGTGAGATCTCAGTCTAGTAAAAGAGAAAACAATAGCAAAATTTAAGTTCTTGCCAAAGATAAACACACATCTTCCACTTGAGTTCTTATCCTTGGAGCGTCTTCGCTTGAAAGTGGGACCTCATCGGGGTGCACAGACAGACTTGGGCCCGCCAAATGAAGACGATGGACGGTCGGACGGGGAACGGTATGCAAGTTAATTCCCTTGGCCGGGACTTATATCAATGGAGCGTTATCAGACGCCTTGTTTGGCGCGAGTTCCTGGTTACTTTTTTGCGCAAGGACGACGTCGCCGGAGTTAAATTTAAGATTCAAAAGCATTGTCGTGGGCAAGAACATAGACGAGTCATTACGTCGATGTTGATACATCTTCACATCGAACGCACGGACGGCAGCTGTGGCAAGATGAATGAGCCCTTCAGACGGGAGCGTGGCAGACAGGCGAGAAAGAGTTGATTCCTTGGAGCATCGAATTCAAGTTTCAGGCGCATTTTGTTTTACTCCTCTCCCCCGATAAGTTTGCCCTGCACAAACAATCGCACACGTAGACGGTGCACTCGCAATACCGGCGGGACAAATCAGTTTTCGTGGGTGGTCAGGCTGACGGGGGGGTTGATGAATGGAATTGTTACTTTGTAGCAATAAGTTTTCGGGGAGGGCGAATCCACTGAGATGGGAGAACAAAGTGTTGATGCAGCATTTTGGGATGACAACCGAGGAGCTGCTGCGAGCCGTTGAAAGTTTTGCGTTTCGTCAAACAAATGAGCTGCCAGCGTACAGCAACTGGCGGAGTGTGATTTCTGCTGAGAGTTTCACTTCCTGCTGACTGAGTGATGAATTCGCGAACGTTTCAATTAGAGAAGTGGCGCCATCGGATTGGGAAGTTATGAAATGATGGCAAAGCTGAAAAGTGAATCGCAGCCGGATTTGTTGAAATAATTGGCGCGCTCTCGTAAATGTTTACAATGACCAACCTGGGGGAAGGGGAAGGTGACGTTGAAGTTTTTGAGCTTGGAACTTTGTTGGAGGTGAACTTTGTTGTTCGGGTCATGTGCACATCAATTATGAAGTGTGTTCTCTGAAAGACGTAAGGCGGAGACAGAGGTAAACGTCTGTGTCTGGTTGTGCAAATATAGTAGACTTGGAAAAATTTCTTTGTGACATGGGAAGATGGATCTTAAGATAGATGACTTGGGGTTGAAGTTTGTGATTTTTGTTACAATAAAGGTGGATTTGACTTTGACTAAGCCGAACATCTGGTCAGTTTTTAAATTACAGAGCTTTTTCGATAATCTGGGCCTGTCGTTTGAAGAATTCGGGCTGCAATTAGGAAGTTTGCTACCGCCTTCGTCTGGAAATTTTGAACATATTCCGACATTGTGGATTCCGTTGTTTTTGGATGCCGTCGTGTTTTTAGCGTTGTGGGGTTTTTATACGTAAATCATATCCAATTAACGCATTATTTTCGCTAATACCTCTTTGCCTGGTTTTCAGCTTCGAGTACCAGTGTCTACCAGTGAAATTTCCCTTGCTTGTCATTGTGTTCTTTATAATCAGTTTCACTGTAGGAACTTTTTTCTGTATGTACGAGCATTCGTTTGTACACACATTCTGAATATTTTCATCCAATACACAGCGTCACTCCGACCATCTGTCAGAGACCGAACGCCTAATTTCGTGCCCCGTAGAGAAAGTCTATAAAGTTTCTCACAAAACCTTTGACATTTGTCCCACATACTTCCCCACTCTATTACAACCCACCAGCACACCGTTTGAGGTACGACTGCCAACATCTCTGCCTGTGATTTCACAGGAGACATCAATATCATCATAGCCGGCAGTCAGACAAAAAAGTTCTGCCAAAACTTCACGAACTTTTAATTAGTTTGCCAACATCTTTGTGTCCAAATCAATGTTAATCCCCTGACTGAGTCATACTTCGTGCTCGAGGGCAAATCTGAGCTCATTTCATCTGCCTCGGCACGACTCTTTCAACCCGTTTGACCTTCTAAGTATGCACACATCGCACGTACACCAACACTTCGTTCCGCCTAAGGCCCATCATAAATTGTTTTGTTTAATTGAAACAAGGGGCCGCATAAAGTTTGCACTCAAAAGGATTTCGAGCGATTACCCTTTGAGCGGCTTCGCCTAAAATACGAATGCAATTTGTCACTCTTCAATTAGTTGCAATGTCCAATAGCCTTCAATCGCCGGCAGGTGGTGAGGTGGTGTCCCAACTTCATGCATCCACAGGCATCCTTGGTGATTGCTACAAGTATCGGTTCCTGTCCATTCGACTGCGACTGTGCCCTCGATAATGGCGAGTGCGCCAGAGGGGGGCAAAATACAAATCCTGTTCATTATTCAAAATAATCCCCCGTTGCTAGGGGGACGCTTTTGAACACAGACTTCCTAATTAATTTCACCCACCTACGAATGGGTGTGCAGTGGATCCAGCAGCGGCTGCTGTTGCGCTATCGCCGTTCCTTTTTAAACAGCAATTAGATTTAATTCCACTTAATTAATTGGTAAACATAAGATACGAAATGAAATCTGTCTGCAGAGGACACAGATACATGAGTACTGTAGCTGTGAATGTCTGCTTGTCTTTCATTGTACACCGAAGCAGCATAAAAACAAAAAATCTCTGTGAATGAATCTTCGACTGAAGTTCAATACTTGATGAGAGGCTTAGGTTCAGTTTGTAGATTGTGAATTGTTCCACGATCTATATTGTTGAATGTTGTTCAAAACCACGTTCGATGGACAGAAATTACAAAGGGCATCTTTAATTCACAGAGATGTACATTTGATGAATTTATGTCGAAGAGGCTGAAGAAGGAGGGTCTGTCTTCTTCGTTAGTTTCTACTTCCACTGAATGTACAGTTCGGGGTTCCGAACCCCCTCTAACAAGGCACTTCAATTAGCATGATTCTTCGTCTGATGTTTTCATCTGCTAAAATGTATCTTCATCTACATAGTGTGTCTATTATTATCGTTTGCGTGCATCAACTATGCGTTCTATGAACATGTGTTTGAAAGGTGAAATGTCAGGCTACATTTTCTGCGAAGAAAGCTCTGCAGTTCGTTACTTGTGTTAGAAGTTTTTTTTTAATAAAAAATAAATATCTGAAAAAATACGCATGCAAAAACATGCTGAAAACAGTGAGAATGCATCGAGTGTACGCCTGGCCTAGGAGTTTCGCAGAAATTTTGCAACAGATAAAGCAAGACTGGAATAAATATTGTTGAAGGACAGCATAGGGACTAAGACTCAACCGTACAACAATTTAGTTGCTCCTAAACGAGGAGGTTGCTCAAAGAGTCTTGGAGTTTGGGTGCCACATGAAGCAGTGAATAACTGAAGCGTCCTAGAATGGAACAATTTTTTGATGTGAGTCATTACGAATCAAGCGATCATGATCGAAGACCGGAGACCGACCACAAATGACTTGAAAAATTGAATTGAATTACATACAGAATTATCTTGAATGCTTAGTGCATAAGAATGTTGATTGTTTAGTTCGATCGTCTACGGTTCACACCTCGAAGTGTCGACCGTTTGAATAATCAATAAAGAACGATTAGAATTAGCCAACAGAATGGGTGTTGTTTTCCATTTGGACAATGTTAGGCCATACACATATTTGACGATCAGAAAAAAATTGACGTAGCTTGGTTAAAGATGCATTCGTCTCCAGATCACGCACCCTTTGATAACTTTTTGCGATCTTTGCAAAAAGTCATTCTGGTAGGAAATTGGACGGTCGAAGAGCCACTAAAAAGTACTTCGCCATTTTTTTTGCAGAGAAAACAAAAGAAGTTCTACACTGCTTGAATTATGGAGCTGGCCGGAAAATGAAAACAAAAACTTGATAAATGAATGATTGAAAATGATTCTAAATAAAGAATTTTTTTTAAATAATTAGAAAAAATATAGTTATTTTTAAAATTTTACGAACATCGATTAAAATTATGCATTGTGGTGTCTGTAATGGTTGAAACGGTTTGTTTTTGTTAAACAAGATTTGAAGTTCAAGTCAAATTCTAAACTAACAACAATCGTTTCGCTGTCAAAGGTCTAAACTCTTTTATGCAACTAGAGTGTTTTAGAGTCTTGAAAATCAAAGTTTCGAAAAAATATTGTGTGTAACATTAGAGAGAACACATGTTAAGTCAATTCTTCCAAATAAAAAAAGCTTAAAAAGCAGTCATTCGAACCTATATTTTACAACGAAATTTTACGGAGCTCTCCATGCGTGGATTAAAATTGCACTTGCCTAGCTTTCGAATTAAAAGTCTTAAGAAGTTAAAAGTACTTAAAAGTATTCACTGTAACCATATGCAACATAGAACATAAGCTTACAGATTTTCTGCTTCTTAAAAAAAATCCTTGCTCCTTGCTTTCTTTTTAACGTTCAAAAGAGAATGCTCCCTGTCATTAAGCGCAGTTGCATTTCATCCTTGCTATGAGATTTATTTACCGTACTTTTATTTAAGTGATAATAGTGGCTTTACAGGAATGGGGACAAAATGCAGAAATGTTAAATTCCAAATTCTCACGCAACACAACCTAAAAATGAAATCCTACAAGAAACATTTCAATACATGCTTGCAACCATTCATGGTTTCGAATCGCCAAATTCGGATACTGAAATGTGGGTTCTATATTCAGATAATGCCAGTTTCTCTCATATTGATTTTTCATATAATTGTCAGGTCTTAGAATTTTTCGGGATATGTGCCATTTCAGGACTTTGGTTTTTCGGGACTTTGACCTTTCAGTATTTTGGCCATTTCGATATTTAGAATTTCGGGTTTCTCACTCTCTCCCTACTATATCTTCCCCGACATGGACCTTCCACAAAAATTTGACCGTACATCGTATAGCATAGTCTTAGACTTGAAAATCATTGAGAACCAGCTTTGCTATTCAACCTTCAACTGTTTTGTTATTGTTTTTATTGTTTTTACTTATTTTAAGCAACGACTGTTATCGACTGTTGTTGATACAGAAGGACCTCCCCGCAACCCCCGAATTGCTATCAATTTTTTACACTGACATCTTAACTTTAAAAGCAGTTCACTTTGTTTCTACCAAAACTGTCATTCATACTACACCTCAAGACATCCTCCCAACACGGGCTATTTCGATGCCCCACTTGAGTCACACATATTTCCACAAAACATTTCAATCGACTAATAAATTTCACAAAGCTACAAGGGTTACCCTACAATAAACAACCTTTCCATCGGTAACCGCCTTTGCATTCGAAATCCATGACAACCTTTGAATTCCGCCAGTGATCCCTCGTAACATTAACTGCGTGCATAAATCACCGTTCTTGACCTACTTTTGCATACCCCGCGTCGCTGCCGCCGTGGTGAAATTAATTCAATCTCCGCTATCTCCGACTCTGGGACGCTCCTTGTCGAGTCAAAAAATGCTCCCCAACCAGAATTCTGATATATTTATTCCCTTTCTTTATAACGTAATGCTTGCCAAAGCAAAATGGCCGACTTATGACACCCTCAGACCTTCCTTCATTGTCGAGGGTCCTGCGGCCTTACGAGTCTCTCGGTTGGGTCCTCTTCGAGAGAGATTAAATTCTTGTAATAGTAAAATATTCAAAATGTTATCATAACTTATAGGAGACGTGACAAAAATTTAGTCCCCCGCATTACCCGGGGTTTTGACCCTTTTTTTCGTGTGCCTCTTTTAACCGTATCTGCTTCCCTTTTTTGCTGCTTGGCCCCGTCATTGAATAAGGGGATGAGGAATTCGTGCAAAATCCCAAAGCCACCATGTCGCGCACAAGTAACCCTTTTGTGTGAGGGGAAGCGTTTCAGAGGTTCGGCTTTGCAGGCAGCGGCGACGACCAGGACAAAAGGTGTTTTTCGCTGAGACTTTTATTCGTTTTGACAGCTTGTACCTCGTGACGAGGCTTTTTTTCGAGGGATTTTAGGAATATTAAGGGCGGATGTGCTGGTGTCTCGCGCCACTCATTCGGTCTTCCGCAACGTCACTCGTTTTTGTCTGGAGACGCACGGGGTGTGAGCGGAGTTGAAACGCCTTCTGCAGGGGATTCTTTTTTGTTTACTCTGTTATGGGGTTAGCAAATTGTTGGGTGGTGACGATGCCAGTGTTAATGCCACCGATACGGGCTAACAACAGCCTTTCAGACGATCGGGTGTGAGTGCGTGCGTTGGCGGCGGAAGCGGTGCATGTGAATTCGATGGGTAGACGGCTGAACTTTTGGCAGAGAGTGTTAATGTCTGACAAATTGAATTTGTTTTGTATGCTGCCGCCTCAAGTCGAACTAGTCACGGCGCCGCAACGGGCGGGTCTATCGCCCCCCGGTGTGTTCAACGCATAATTGAATGGATTCTGGAGTGTATACCTGGGCTTGATCTGTTGTTTGTCTGCGCTTGGATGCTTTCTTCGTTTGGTTTCTTTTTTTCGTTCGCTGTTGTGTTGCTCATTTTTCGGATTTGGCATGCAAACATGGGAGGTTTTTATTAAATTAAGTTTCATGCAGGCATTTGTATGGTGTACTCGATTCGTTTGTCAACATTTGCTTTGGAATGGAATGAAATGTCAGCCTTATTTGATTTATGGGGACGACGGGCTGAGGCTAGTGGGTGCGAGGTGCCAGTAACAGTATTTGGCTGACCAGCTCTATTGGTTTTGGAGGACACTTGATTGCGGAACTTGATGAGGGGTATTCAAATATAGGTTCAAATTCGATCTATTTGACATTTTTATTTTTTGCACTTATTAGTTTTGTAAAATATTTGCGTAAACTGTTTTCGCGTATCACTTGCTTTATTTTTTTTAGTTTTCATTTCATTGCATGAAACAGTAAGAAGTGGTGAAACAGAAATATGAAACAAGTTTTCTACTATTTGAGTTTATTAATTAAACTAAAAGAGTCCGGGTTATTTTGGCTGGGTGGGGAGCTCATACACGGGATGTGAATAAGCAACTTGAGCTACTTTTTTTTCAAATAAAAAATAAAAAAAGGTTAGTCGTAAGTATATTTAAGTTAGAATAGGATATATTAAGGTAGATTAAGATTTTTTTGTAGAAAATTCCATAGATAGCTAAGTTTTTAAAAAAAACGTTTTCTTAGTTTTAAAAAAATAAATAATAGTTTTTATTAATTTAAAAAAAATAACTAGCATTGACGCCGAAAGGCAAAAACAAATATATTAATAGCTTAGCTTAGAGCGCCCGCATAGAGCCAGTAAGTAGTTATAAGATTTCGATTCTGTCGTGCCTAGGTTAAGCGTTTTATACCTAGTTTTAAGATACTATTAGATAAACAATAAAAAAAATGCCTTTTAAACACTCTTGTGTTTTAAGTTATTTTACAGAGGTCCGGTGCTGTTGAGTTAAGTAATATGGGAGAGTGTCCAGTACACGATAATAAGTTTTGATTTTCTTCAAATTCCTTCTCACCAACCATTTTGGAATTTGTTATTACAGTTTCTTAATCGTTGGCAAATGTATGCTCACAGGGCTTCAAAGACAATTTAAAAGGCGGTTTCTTTAGGGAAGTCTTCACTGAAAGAGATAGGATCTAGAATCGAACCTTGAGGTACGGCAAAGAGAGTGAGTACTATTAGTAAGAAATACCGGGGTTTATGTAAAAAACCATTAATTTTTTTTTAAACTCACTTCAAAGTTTTCAAAAAATAGTAGCATCACATTTTGGTGCAATTTCCATACAATGTTGTAAACCCCCCTTCCGGAACTACGTTGTTGAATAGTTTCAGACATTATAAAAAACTAAAATTACTGGTTGCAAAAGAACAGTAGTGCCAACTTAAAAATGAAGCAAGTAGTTCCGTAATGGAACTGGAAAATTCATATCAAATCCTTACCGATCTTGATGCAGTATCAAGTGTTCTCCATATTTATTCTGGACGCATTTGGCCAAGATGCCGGAACTAAGCGGACATCCGCTCTTAGATGTCTACAAAAGCACGTGTATCTCAAATGCAAATTAATACTATGACGTGAAACTTGGTGCATACCGACCGTAGTACCAGCCTTAAAACTTTAAAATAAAAACATGCAAATCGCTCTTTAGTCACATTAGTGAAATGATGATCTGATTGATTTTTCGCTTTCATACTTGGAAATAAAACCGAATTTCGATACAGCTTAATTTCTGGTCGAACACTGTCTAATGATGAACCCCAATTTCTGTAAGATTTTTTTTAGACAGAATACAAAATCTAGAACGGCGCAAAGTTGAGCATAGTCAACGCATCTTAAGTATAATAAGATTTAAAAAATTCCTGGTGCCTTGACAGTTAAGTAGGTATGGCGGCGTGAAAACTCACTGTTTGGCCTGAGGTGGGATTTGGATCTTAAGTGTCAATTTGCATATACCTACGCTTTTAATTTCGGTTTAATAATAATAAAATAATAATTGAGTGGCACTACAGCCCATAACGAACCATGGCCTAGCTTCTACAACAACTACTCGTGTTGTGCATGCTATTGTTCTGTTCTATTTGTGATTTGAGAAGCTTTCCATAGACAAGTAATACTCTTTGAGTGTTGTCAGCAACTCGAAAGAGGTGGTGCCGTGAAAAAATGCTAGGTGTCCCGTCCGAGAATCGAACCCAAACTTTCTGCGCCGCGGTCGATGCACTTACCACTATGCCATGGCGACCACAATTTCCTGTTCCAGGAAGTTTTTCATTTTTGAATTCATTTAGTTTCCAAGAAAGTGTACTCCACAGCCAAGGTTCACTAAATATATTATTTCTTCGGAGATTTTTTCCCCTGGAGGCACTGAAGGCGGCAAACAAGTAGGCATCTGTTCCGCAATTCAATTAGATTAAAACACTAACCCACCGAGGCGCAGCTATCCTCAAAAGACAGCACAAATCCCAGATTATAATGGTTTGCAAAATGGCAGGCTCATCTTCACAACGTCCTACACGCACACACAGCTACTTTTTGCAACGAAGACAACTCCATCCCATCTGGCTTCACCGGTGGCTCCACTACGTCTCTGCTGAGTCACTTGCTATTCTTAAAATGGCAATAAATAGCTGACTCTCTATGAGGCTCTCCAAAGCAACAGAACCGAGTATCTACGGCTCCATTACCTGTGTATTCCCATCAGTGTCGCCCGCCCTCCCCCGAAACGAACTCCATCGACACGTGGGACTGGGAACGGAGGGGGCGGTGCGACTCACGAGCCATTTATATGAAAGTGTAATTAAGTGTCACTTTAAAGCCATCAGGAAATTACGATTTTCCTTTGCGAACACCTGATGCAAGAGCCCTATCCGATTAAGTCTGCTATTTCGGATCCATCGTCATCGTATTTGTCGGTGTCGTTGTCGTTGTCGTTGGCGTCGTGGTCGGTTGTGTTGTTGTCGGGGGCTGGTTGGTGTAGGTGTCACACACACACAACGGTATGTCTGCCCGTGTTCAATCTATTCTCACCACAGCCACCCACTCGTGGTCTTAACTGTATTCGTTGTGCATTCTGAGCATGAGTTCACTGTCTGTCTGAACTGACTGTCTGTGTGTAAGACAATGAGGGACCTTCTTTGTGGTTACAAATAAATTTCCCGAAGATGAAATGCGGCTTCTTTCGATTTGTGGCTGGCGCCCGCTTCCTTGAGGTTTTGGAATTTATTATTTGTGCGACTCTATGTGAATCGAATCGGGGTGGGTTTCAGCAGAATTTTGTGAATTCCCTTTGGTCGTCGTTCAGCGTCATATTTCAGAGGTTTCGCATCTGACGATCGAGAAAACGTCTCAGACGCCATCCAACACCAACACCCATCCTTAGTCAGACCCCGGGGGCTGCTTTAGTGCGCTACTGTCTCAGACGATGCCGTTCCGGTGTTGCTTTGGAGGTTTGCCGATGATATGGCTTATTGGAGATGATTCTCGGTGGTGTTAATTGAATTTTAATTATTTTTTCAATTAAGAGAGTAGCGTGTGCTGTGTCGGCGGGGAGGACAAAGAACTGTACGTGCTTCTCTTGCCGCATCGAGCTCTTTATTTGCTTATGCTTTCGGCTAGGTAAGCTAATTACTTTAATTTCGATTTAAGATAACGTTATTGATTTTGTGTTGAGGTGGTTTAGGACTGCCGGGAGTGGAAAAAGGAATTTAACAAAGTAGGGGGTTAAGGGTTGCTGGTGTTAATAACACACAGTGCTTTCAACAGTTTCCTGTCAATTTGTATAAACTTCACCCAAAGGCCTCATGTTGCAACAAAATTATCTCACCTTCGGACCTATTCTCTGTACACATTGAGGGCATTAGCCGATTAACTGTTAAACTTCAGTCCATCATATGGAGTTCGAAACGGACCAATGGGCTGTCAGCTTTTATCTGCCTTAAAATTTTAGCCGCTATCCATTATCGACCATTTTTCAGCTTTTAATGGGAATTTCTGCAGCTTACTGCCTCACATGGCAGGAAATCGGAGATCAAAAGCTTACCTAATAAAGCACAAAGTCAGTGCGCATAGAGCAGACTACATATGACGAATTCACCCCAACCGGAAGTGAATACAAAAACAAAACCATTAACGTAACTCCGAGGGCATTAAGCACCTTTCATCTGTCAAAACAGATCGAAAGTGCTCGCTTCAGTGGCGTTTTTCTCCCGGCTCCCTTAAAGCCCTTCCAATCACTGGGCACTTCCTCGTTCCCCGCTTCAGTGAACAACAATTAAACAGGATTAAAGCACGTCAAAACATCGGGGAGTAATAGTACCCCAACGAAAGGACACAATGTACACGTAAATCCTTTGCTGATTATTGCACTCGCTAATCCGGATAAAGCAACGAACTGTGTTCGCCCCGTCTAGGCCCTTCACAGCATCTGTCCCACCATTGCTTTCGTCAAACTCACCATTTAGCCCTGCGATGCTGCATCTACGACGGAAAGGCATGATTAAACGCATCCCCGGTCGAGAGGGGATGGGCCCGATGTGCTGCGCTGTTGAAAACAAACTGCAAACTGAAGCCAAGTTGAAGTGCAGGATTTGGATAACAAAAACAGAAATACAAAAAACACGCAGCACAACAGCACTGAAGTGGAGTCATCCTGTGCAAGTAGCTAGCAATGGCACTTCATTATTTGTGGGGTTGTGTTTGGGGATCATCTGCCGAGACTGAAAGGGTTGATGAGGGGTGGTGCAGAGGCTTGCATTGTAACTAAAGGGTTATTCGTAAAAAGCTTAAATGTTTACAACTGACGGAGAATTTAAAAAATTAATTAAACTGAATTTCGGATGTGCTGAGAGGGGAAATCAAATCCTTCCCTCCTTTGCCTGAATTAAGACTTCAATGTAAAAATGCAAAGAGCGGGGTAAGACAACGATACTGCCTGAGGCGATATAAAAACGAAAATTAAAACGAGAGATGTGTGCCGGTGGGATGGAGGCGGATGTTTTCATACAATTCCCGACAATTGAAGTCGGAGAGCATTTAAGATGGAGGAGTAACTTCTTGGAATTTTAAAGGCGCTTATATAAACAAAAATAAACAGTTATTTAAATGTAATTAGTAATGTTTTCACTGATAATCACCTCTTTATGTATGCGTCGATCTGTTGCCGAATAAAATTTGAGCCATTCTTTTCATTGATAACTAAGGGACGGCCTCCCGTAAAGATAAACAGGGATGCGCCTTTGTCGACTTTGTAAGCCAAATCATCCCTATCATTCGGATTAGCTTTCGAATAGCAGGTCGTTTGCGTTCGTTCTCGTCCTATCGTTGTCCTATAAGTCTATCTAAGCTTCGAATAAGGTCTTCAGCTTATTCAAGGTCATTCATGATTATAGCGCCTATAGACAAGGCATCTTCCACAACGACTTTTTCAAAAAGAAGGAGGAGATGGAATGCGTACCTCAGATTATCTGCATTTGCTTTAACAGTGAAAACAATATATCTTTTACCTTCATAGCACACTGAACCAATCTTAATGTGTCTTGCGCGTCATTTCCTTGTTGTGCATTTTTTTTAACCTAAACAACGTGGAAAAAAACATATTTATTATAATCGTATCCTCAAAAATATCCTTACATCCTACTCTCACCTAGTTTCTTCTTCTTCTTGTGGTGCTACAGTCCGGGGTGGACCTGGGCCTCAACCAACATGTCTCTCCAGCCAGTATGATATTTCGGTAGCTGCCTCCAGTTGCGCACTCCAAATTAGCTTACGTCCTTCTCCACATGCGTGCGCCACCTTAGCCTAGGTCGTCCTCTATAGCGTTGTCCCATTGCTCAGATTCGAAGACATTTTGGCTCGGAGAAGTGGTGTCCATACGCTCTACATGGCCTACCCATCTTAAGCGTTGTGTCCGAAGACGCTTGGACAGGCATATGTCGCCGTACAGCCCATAGAGTTTGTCGGTAAATCTTCTCCTCCAGATGTCATAAACGTAAACAGGACCAAAAATCGCACACAAAGCTTTTCTCTCGAAAAGTCTAAGGGCTTCCTCATCCGCTTTTTGTAACGTCCAGGTTTCCGCGCCATAAAGTGAGAGGATCAAGCTGTTGTACAAAGCCAGTTTAGCCCTTCGAGAGAGGGCCTTTTACTCAATTGCCTTTTGGCCCCAAAGAAACAGCGATTGGCAAGAGTGATTCTGAGTTGTTTAGTCTCTGATTACGTCGAAATTTGTGCTGCCTTGTGTGACGGTCTGCCCGAGACGTTGATGTTTTGTGTCCTTCCTTGATGACAGCATGTACGTCGTTTTGCCCTCATTAACCAGCAGACTCATTTTAGCAGCTTCCGCTTGAATGCCAGCAGATGCCTCATTGACGGCTCGCTGTATTCGTCCAATCATGTCAATGTCATCAGCGTAAGCTAGCAATTGAATTGACTTTTGGAATATCGTGCCTCTGGTGTTGACTTGTGAGTTACGCATAATCTTCTCAAGGATGACGTCAAAGAAGTCACTGACAATGGGCCGTCTTGTTTTAAACTTTCAAGGACTCCTTGCAAGACAAAGCTACTTTGAATATATTTGAGTCCTACACTTACGGCGTGTCAAGAATCAGGGTATTATGTGCGCACTTCGCTTTATTGATCCATGCTAGTCGCTGCACTGCAACCTTTATCAAACTCAAGAGCATCCCTTTCTACCGGAACAATCCAAGTGAACCCCACCTTTCATTGAACAATTAGACACTACCTGCGTTTCTCGATACGTTTCGTTTGTTAATTTTTGTTCTATTCACCCAGACCGCCCCGGCGGAATTGAGGATCTTTTAAATTAGTTCCCATGCTTTCGCTGTTCATTCACTGCCCTCGCTCATTCAGTGTATACTCATTCAATTCACTCCTTTGCTCACTCTTCACAGGGCACGAGCATTGGACGTCTAGGTGATTCTGTGAAATCATTTTCTACCATTTGCTCCTTGTCCGAGTGCTGATTAAATTCCGCCACAAAAAGCTTCTACCTTTTCGTGATCTGCCACTGTTTTGCAATGTTTTTGCAGTTTCTTTACAAATTCTAAGAGCTCTCTCCCACCCCATACAACCCTCTCACGACATCAAGCGCAACTGGCAACAATACATCGCTTCGATTGCAATTCAATTCACCAAGTGAACGCGAAACAAAACTAATTACGCAAATGGTGCAACCTTCTCCTTCACCCTTCTCCATGCAGGATGCAGAAAGTAGGCTACGATGCCCCGCCACCCATTCCAGTATTGCCACCCCCATCCATCGAGAATCTCATTCAATAAACGCAAATTTGGGATCCAAGGCTTTGCCTTGGATACCTAGGCAAAGTGCCAAGCCGTGCAACAAGACATGCGAGGTGGCATTGGCAATCCCATTTACCTTAGAGCACCTTTCCAGTGTCACTGCCTTCGCTGCCAATGGTCCCGTTCGATCTTCGAAAGTCGCTTTCGGTGAAAGGACACACGATGTTTAAGAAATCACTTTGACACTTTTAACCCTTTTACAAATTTGAGTTACATTCTTTCAAGTACGCGCCCGCCTCGCCTTCCCTTCCCCCCTCCCCACACCCAGCACCATACCTCCAGCCAAGTTCGCTCTGGGCCTGGGTGAAAATTCGCAGCGTGTAGCTTGTCAAAGGACCTCTCAAATGGGAGGAAAGGAGCGTGAATGCAAGTGACGAGCGGGGTGGGGCTGCAGTGGAGTGGAGTGGAGCTGAAGAGTAACGGTAATGTTTAAGAAATTGAATTTTATATATATTTTCTCGAAACTCCCCGAACCTTTTTTACACGAGCTTTTTCATGGCCTTGCCGTACAGCAGCAGAGCGAAGAGGGAAGGAGTGGTACAAGCATTTGGCTTCTACATGGTTTGTCGGATACTTTGGTATCCCAGAGCGTTGCTACAGTTCCAACGGATGTTGAACCAATAGAATATTGAACATGAAATATGGCCATCGTCTATCGGGGGTAGCTGCTGGCCCGGACGGGGACGACGACGCTGTGCAGTGTGGGGGTAAGAGGAAGAACTTAACCAGCTACTTGATGGCAGGTGAATATTTGAGGTTCTGCGAAGGATACGTGTGTATCCCGAATCGATACGTCATTTTCGTGGGTGGAATTTTAAATATTTTCGAAATAAGTTTTCCTCAATTCCACCGTGAGATTTCTACTTAGCTTAAGTGAATTTTTTCCCGTCCTGTCCACCGTGTAGCGGGAACGGCGGCCGGGGGATAGTGGCTTTGTCGTCGTTGCTATCGTTTCGTAGTTGAGAGCTGGGATGGATCATGTGCTGTCACCGTGGCGGGGCATTGTTTCGATGCATGAATTCGCGTCGATTTCGGGTTAATGTCATTCTCGTTTCACAGTCGTCGTCGTGCTGCATGTGACAGCAGCTGATATGAAAATGCGTGGAACTGTACTTGAAGTTGATTTATCAATTCAATTTGGTGAATGCCACTTGTGCTGATGTGCGAGGGGTGAGGGCATTCAACTCAGTGGCACGTGACTGATAAGAGAGATACATCTTGAAGCTCTCCATCTGGAATGAAGCGTCTGATAGGCGAGTCATTGTCGGGGATATAGCTCAGTGGTAGAGCATTCGACTGCAGATCGAGAGGTCCCCGGTTCAAACCCGGGTGTCCCCTTAAAACACGTTTCTTTTTTTTAATGGTTCCTTTCCTTAAATTTCCATATAAATTCTGATAGGAAAGCTGCCGTTAACAATGACGGAGATTTCTGAACTCGGTCAGGGTTTGCGTTGCTTTAATTTTTACTCTCTTTGCATAGAATCTACAAGTTGCATGGAAACGAAAGAAGTCGTTGTAATTTTTTGAGGATGAAAATAAAGAAATATCCAGTAAGACATTCGCTTTTCATTTTGTCTTTGTAATTTGTGTGAGAATTGGTCAGGATATCACTTAAAAGGAACTCTGTCCGAGGCAAAACTCGATACACGTCAGACTTTTACAACAGACATATGAAACGTGTTATGTTCAGATAGTCGAAACAGTGTAGAAGAAGAAGAAGAACAGAAGGCGAAGATTGTAACAGGGTGTGTCTATATCGACTAAACGGAGAAAGGCAAAACGAAGACACATCGCGCCGCAATGTGAGTGGCATGAGTGGGTTATCGCCGTGTAGAAAGCCTACTTGCAGACCTGAAGAAAATGTATTTTTTCAAACTTGCTAAAGTATTTGGACCTGTATCGAGCTAAAAGAAGTCCATGCTTAGAAATAAATTGCCAACTTTTCAATCCCTTGTGTTATTTTTCAGACTAATCGGATCTAATTTCATTCAAATTCGATCTTCCTGAGATAACATCGCGCAGGTCCTAAAACAGCAGCTCACCTGACCTTACAATGCATTCAAAAGCTTTGCACCTTAAGGTGTCAATTAGTTTTGCATACCTTTATTATATATTTTCTAGGCCCGTACACTAGATAAACAAAAATATCATCCATCCAGATTGGACTATATTTCAATTAGATCTTTCAATAAAAAATCGAATTTGCTGAAAAATTAATTCATGCCAGCCCCAGACAGGGCAAAACTCCGAACCAGCCATTTGCTAAACGCGATTCACTTAAACACATCACCACCTTATTCAGTAATCCACCAAGCCGTAGTAGACGGAAGAAAGCATATTGAAGCTAGCAGCTACAAGTACATCCACAATACGTTGCTTTCACAGTGAATTAACCGTATTTACCCATTCCCATGCACTAAAGCGTTTATGGATTGCCCTCGCAACGGAAGAAGGGGTCCTGCAGAGATTAAATACATTTTGCCGTACTTCACCGCCGACCAGTGTAATCCCACTTAAAATCCACCATCGCTCACTGTTCGACTCACACGTCGTCGGAGCCGACTGGTGTGCAACCTTTTATTTACCCACACACCGCACTTACGGCTAGGAGCCGACAACCCCCATCCAGTAAATCTTTCCAAATAAATTCAAGAATAATTCGCCTTCCCGCACCCATGCTGAGATCGGACCCGGTCATACCGTATCGCCATCTACCGGCGCGCATTATTTTCCAATTTGGCATGCAAATAAATTTCGGATTTCATGCTCCGACAATAAAGCTTCTCTCGTCGTCCTTACACACAAAATAGGATTGTAATTTAAATGCGGACGATATATCCGTGAGCGGCTTCCAGTTCGTTTTTCTTCGCTTCCGCATCCTTGAAACATCTCCAGCATTCCCAACATCTCGTTCACGTTCTCTCTGAATGAGAGACTGTGGAACGAAAACGAGAAAAAGAAACCATCAACTGCTGAAGGGAACTAACGAAATCTGAATAATTCATAAATCTTGGCCCGTTCGCTGTCGGGGCTTCACATCTCGTGTGGACCCTAACATCGTACCTTTTAAATCTGGCCGGTCAGGGGCACCTCGGGGGAGATAACATGTTAAGTGGATTGCTTAATAGTTAGTAGCACACAGCACACCGTCCATTTGGTTTTGGGTGTGAGGGTTACGGTCCCGGTTGTCGTTTTCTTTTTCGAAGGTTTTTGCGAGTGATTCCCCGTCTTTCCTGTCGGTTTCGCTTATTTACTGTGGACAGTGTCCATCCATCGAATTGAACGGTTTTGTCGGTTTTCTCCGGTGAGTGCTGTAACCGGGTGGTCATTATTATGTGACCAGTCGTGGCGCCATAAGATGGGTTGTTAGATCCTTCCAGGGTTTTACAGGGCAACTGCAATAAATTATGAAACAGTACATCAGTGTGTAATTTGCCTAAATGTGAAAAAGTGTGGTTCGGTCTTTTTGGAGCTTTTTCAGGCTGGAGCTAGAGCTTGAGTTGATAATGCCTTCAATAAAGACTTTTGATGCATTCTTGCGTAATGGTGTAATCGGCAGAAAATGTGGCTTCTACATGTGACGCTACCTAAGTACACCATTGTTTTGCTCCAAAAAATATTCAAAACCAGAACACCGAAACCATGTGGGTGTGCAAATGAAATATTTATTAGGAAATCAATACTTTCACCCTCGGTTTCAATCCGAAAGGACCATGTTTGAGCATCAGCATTGTTCCGTTCGTACTACAAATATGTTATTCATAAATTTACGAAACGTCTTGATACCAGGATTCAAAGGATTTTCATACTCGGTGCACTTATTTACCCAAAAAGACCAACATTCGTTTCAAATTCAAGTCCCATGAAATTTTAGGGAAATGGCCATTTGATCATTCACTGCGGTTGCCAGCCCATAAATCGGTTAAGAAATACCATTTGTCATCATTACGTTCTAATTTGATTACCAGCTATTGCATACAAGAAACAACAAAATGTGTTTGTAGGTCTCCCCATATGGACATGCAGCCTTATTAGTTGAGTTCCTACATCACACAATCAATACGCACATGGCCAAGTGACAAGGATGTCTTTCCCAGGCCAACCAGAACTACTTACGATTTATTCATTTTCAGATCATAACCTACGTACGTTAGTTGCCTCTATAAGTCCTCTTTTACTTCAAACGCCCGATGATGCCTTATGCCACTCTGCCTAGTCAATTATTCTTGCCACATTAGCTAAGCCCCCAAACGGACACAGGCACACAGCAACACAAGTGTGTGCGTATGGGGGTGGTGGGCGGTTTGTGAGAGGCATTTGTAGCCAGTCAGAGAATTGAAAATGCATTTTGTGCATTAGGTTGGATGTAAATAATTCATGTTTATATGACTTTTCTTGCAAACAGAGTGGCCGGAGAGTAGGGGTGTGACGAGACGGAGAAGAGGTTAATTTGATAACTCCAATAAGAGAATTTTAAATTGACAGAGAATGGACATGACCAATATTTCGTGGTCTACCAGTCATAGGAAGGCACTCATACACGTCCCAATGAAGCCGATGGCGAAGGGCACTCAGGCCAACAGGGATGAAAGGGACTTAAAGCAGTTTTCAGCTTCTGTGGCCTGGAGTTAATTTTGAATTCTGTTTTGATGGATAAGAACATGATTTATATTTGAAATGTAATTTGCGGCTTACCAACGGGTGAAATGGGCTTTAGGCAGTATCCAATTGAAAGGACTTCAAGTCTATTCTGTTTACAATGCATTAACCTTTCAATTGGCGGTAATCTAAGTGACTTTTATTAAACATAAGATACTAAATAAGTTGATGGAAAAAAACAAAATTCTTGCAAAGAAATGTAAGGAAGTATCCGTATTTTGAAGGTATCGTTTCTAGAGATTAAGGTCGTTGCATATTTGGTAAGTCCGTCCATCCGTCTGTCACACGTTTCATATCTCCTGAGCTGATGAAGAAAATTTAGGATTTGGAAAAAAACAGTCTAACCGTCTATGTAAGACAAGGAATTCACGGCGACATTGGTAGTATGGAATCGATATCTAGCATACGCATGTGGAGCGTATGGTTATCACTGCTCCGGCCCGAAAAGTCTCTGAGTCATTGGGACAATGCAACAGAAGATGACCTAGGCCAAGGTGTCGCACACAAGTGGAGAATAATATCACCCAACTTAGAGTGCGGAACTGAAGCAGTTAGCGAAAGATCGTGCTGGCTGGAGAGATATGTTGGTTGAGGCCCAGGTTTAACCTTGATTGTTGCGCCACAAGAAATGAAAAAAGAAGATTACAAAACTCAAATGCCTCTCTCAGATTAAAATACGTGCCATACCGATGCTAAGTTTAGGAAGCCATTATAGTCGGAAAACCATTAAAACCGACAAGTATGTTATATAGACCACACTCTCATCTCCTATTCATACGTGAGTGCGAGAGGATAATTTTAAGGCAGCTTTAGTCGATGTTAGAAGATAACGATAACGTAATTGAAAATTTTCTTGCGAGAAAGAGTGTTTACTCGAAATCATTTCTAGACGTACATATCACAGATCTTCGACATGATATGACTCACTCCGCCTATACGCCTTAATGTTGTTTTGTTATCAATCTCAGAAATCGGGTCTTTTTTGCCACGAAACGATTAATTGAAATTTTAATCAATTTCCACTGGCGTACCACATTGAAGTGTTTTTGGGACACTTCTTTATCTTCTCGCGATATGGCGACAGAAGACGGCACTACCCTAGTGATGTTTAACGAAGATATTTTAGCAGTAGGCGAAGCTATCGGAAAATATACTACAAAATTGCAGATAGTTCTCAAGAAAGTGATGGAACGGACGGGAGACTGATGAACCGCTCTCAATGAAGCTAAACCTCTTTATGTGAATTTCACTTACAGGAAATTGACCTATAGTCGCCTGAAATACCTTTCGTGAACGTGGTCGAGGAAGGCTTGACGTGAAGCTAATTGTGAATTCGTATGTGTAAATGAAATGTCAAGAGCGCAATGCTGAGAAATGTACTAGTTACAACTGCGAATGCCTTCCCAGTTGAGCACTGAAAACAAACTGCGAGTGTTAAAGCCTGTGTGAATTGTACAAAAACGAATGGTTATAACATAAGATATGCTATGCAAACAATTTAGAATAAAGTTCTCGGAACGTTATCCATGCACCATTGTAAGGGTTGCTTGAACAAAACTCACGGTGAAATTTGTAAATAAAAAAAAACAATTTACACAGAATGATCTTAATATTTTTTAATATGACAGAAGGCAGATGACTCATGGCAATTATGAGTAAAGCAAAATAACATTGACGTACATTTATTCGAAAGTCAATTTTTTAATGTTTCTGCGGCATAATTGAGATTCAGTGTATTTAGTGTGCGGTATTATTTCATGCTTTAGCTCTTGATTTATTCTTGGTTTATGGACGTATATGAGTTTTCCCATACAGACCAGGTTTGCAGAAATTTGTGTGCAATCGTAGGAATTTTGGAAACATTTTAACAACAAATTTTGAACAAGAAAATGCAATTTGATATCGTGAAGCGCTTCAAGAGTCTTTTATTTTTGCATTTGTCCAGAACTGAAACAAGAAAATGTCATATTCAGTTAAGGGCTGACACACAATAAAAATCCTACATGATGGTTGGATCACCCTTTATTATAACAATTTAATTTTGCAACATACCCCGACATATGTCATATTAATCAACAGATCTTTTAAGATGAGTTTGACATTCTGTTAAAAATGCTTCAAAATGCAGGAATGTGATTTTTTTTTGTAATGTTTTCACATTTCCTAATGTAAGCTGTTCACTCGTCAGACAATTTCGCTTAATCACTCGTTTCAATATTTCCTTTTGAATTTAAACACTTGCCGTTTTTCGTTTTATTACTTTATTCAGTCGACCGATATTTTTGCTTCTATGCACGGACTGTGCTTAATACTAACTTATCCTGCTCCGACATAACCAGCACTCCTCTCTTTGTGATATTTATATTAGGGTTACGCCACGTGAAATGTTCGAATTTTTTTCTGTATGACTCTGGCATGAATGGAATGCGTCGATATTTTTGTTGTTAGGGATACTTCCACGCGTTTTGTGATCTCTGGCATCGATTTCGTTTGATCGGCTAATTTCGTGTACGCTTTATATAAACAATTCTAAATGATTTTATTCAATTAAACTGTTCCGAAGTCAGACTTTCATAACACAGATTTTTACTTTCAAGTGTGAACAACGGATAGATGGGTCAAATGCTATTATTCCACTACAACCATTTTCCCGAGCCTTGATATTTAAATTTAGGATCTCTAAGAGGCACCGTATATGAGTTCACAGATAATTATAACCGCAGAGCTAGAATCTCTATGACACACGCTAATCTTTTCAATCGAATTCAAAACGTACAGCTTGGTAAGGTGAAACAAAAAGAAGATCGACGGCGGCAAGCAAATTTATACAGAAGAGTTCCACAACGCTTTGTGCTCTAATTGTTGACCACAAATGTCTCTGTTCCCATGTACAATCCCCTCGACCTCACTCGACCTTCTAAGCTGTAACTGTATATTTCTCCAAAGACATGGCGCTTTATTGACTTGATTGGAGACGTAACGCCTGGTACTTTGCAATATTTTGAAGGGAATTGAAGTTTCCCTCTATAAAATGCCAATTCGGTTAATTTTGGGTTACCTCCAAAGTTTATTTATCCTTGTAATGATTACTTTGAACTCTAGTCCCATACAAATAGTTTCTTATCCTTACCGTCAAAAAGTGAAAATAAAAAAATAAAATTCCATCCCATCGGAACAAGTCAAACGCAAACATTTGTAAAAGTCAAAGTTTCTTCTTCTGATGATCTACTACGTAATAGTACGCTTCAGTCATATCTCACATATGTCAGCACTTTCAAGCATCCTTAAGTTCTAATTAACGGCCCGCTTGAAAAATGTACTCAGTTCCTCATAAACACGAGTCATCCCTCAAAAGTATGCCTGCCGAGGGTATGCTGTCTTACTGTCATAATGACGAAAACAAAGATTGATTACAGCCCCAGCGAAGGTGCCCTTCAGTCCCCATCCTTGCCTTCGTGGGGGAAGTCATTCTGAATAATTATTTCAATTACCGAAGGGATCCCTAACAAACGGCAATCTGTCTTCCACTGGAGCACCAAATTATTGACTTTAAAGCGTCTTAAAGCCGTCCCATGAGATGTGCCTTTTTACAAATCAAAACCTCATTCAGATCCAGTTTAATGAGCAAATTAGCCAGCCGAATTCAACGCACTGAAGCTGAAGATTCAGCTGTTCCACGAGCCGAGATGGGAATAACATCTTCCGCCTACCACCGCCACCCTGTTCTGAAAACCGTCAGAAGTTGGTATTTTCTTTGGCTCGGAGATCCCTTCTACTAATCTGTCTGTCTGTTTCAGATGTTTTTCGCAGAATTATTTTGTCCCGCCTCCTGACACCCACTCCGTGCTCTCTGCAACCTTCGTTTCGTAATTGATATCGTCACAGTCTGTTATGCACTCATATTCTGTTGGGATGGGGCGCCACCGCCATCGCTGCCGCTGCCGCGCGCCGCGCTGGAATTTCACTTCGAACTAAACTAATCAACATCCGGCTCCCTTCGTTCCGTCTCGACAACAAATGTTGCTCTCTTGCGGGCGTGCTGTTGGTGCGGTGTGGTGTGGTGGGGGCGTTCGGGTGGGCGGAGAGCGGCTTGGCTCTGCCGAGGATGTCTTAGGATGGGTGGATTATTTTTGTTACACATTAATTTTTTTCCCTTCTACCCCGAAAATGCTCGTTTCGCCAATCTTCCTTCTTCGAACTCCCTTTATCGGAATGGTGGGGGGGGGGGTGAATGGCGATCAGATTCTGCCGCCAAAGGAGATGCGTTGGGTTGTTGCTTTAAGAGGGAAACAAAATCAAATTTCGGTCGAGAGAAGAAAACATTTTTTTTTTTCGTTGAGCTTCAAGGATTATTACAATTATCCTTTGGCATTTCCATAATCATTCTGATTACTCCCAACCGCACACACACACACACGCCACTGAACGAACGTTTGCAGGATGCGGACGTGCTTATGCGTCTGCATTCGTAATTTGCCTTCATTTGCGTCTGTATGAGTTCGACCGAGTGGAATGTATCAATTAGCCCGGCTAAGGGTGTATGCATGTAAGGGCGGGCAAGGGACATTAATTGAATATTCATGTCCGAATGAATGAGCTCATGACCAATTGGTCAGGAAAATGGCAAACTTTGTAATTTTCTGATTGCTGTGGCTATGATTTGGCTCGAGGCAGCTGTCACTTGTAGAGCGGGAGTGCTTGACTCAATTATTAAGTTAACTGTTCTTTGGGCGTACCGGTAGGTACCGTTATAAGATGGGAAATGTAACTGAAATCGCACGTAATTACCGCCCGGAATGTGATGTTGCTGTCTCTTGGGGTGTGGTTTCATGTTGGCTGCTTGCTTCCAACTAACACTTTCCGACGCTCCTTCTGAAAACCGAGTTGGGCTTTTCTTCAGGTGAGATAATCTCTTATATGCAGGCATACGTTGTGTCATTTTTCAAAATGAAGATGGTACAATCCTTAATTGTATGTAACTCTTCTGAAGGTCTTTAAGGTACTCGCCAGCTACCGAAGGCAGTCAACTACTTATTGCAAAAGTTCGGGAGATTAAACAGCCAAAGCAACGCTTTTTACAATTCTCCAACCGACTATCCATTATAAGCACCCACACTCTCACACTCAAAAGCATTCTGAACCACAGTCTGGAAAAATGAAGAAAATTTTATTTTCAGAAACGTATAATTCATCATGACTGCAGAGAATGGAAATAATGAACGGTGACTGCATCTTGACAGAAGAGGAAATTAAAATAAAACCCCAAAAAGTCCTTAAGCCTGTCGCCTGCACACCGAAATCAGGCGAACAGCCAGACGCAGCCAAATGTGTTATGCCCGCCTTGTACATACAAACCCAGACAGTCTAATTAACTAGCCGACAGCCATAAGCTCTCATCGCACGTACGGCGGTGACGGCCGACAGTGAGCTGAGCTTGCACACCCCGACCTTGGGGTCAAAATCGCTCAAGACCGGAATCCTTAAATACGTGCTTGACATTGTGCGGTTGAATTTTGTTTCGGGTCAACACATTCTTCCACTCAAAGTCGCCGCCACAGTGCACAGTCATCTGATGAGACAGCTAAGTGCTTCAAATGGAAATTTCTTGCTTGGCTTACACTTCAAATGTCCTTTTACAGCTTTCAATTGCGAAGGAGCGGGTATTTTCCAAAAAATTTAATTCCTTTTTTCGGATTCGTCTTGCATCTGAGAGCGTCTTTGCGTTCACCCTTTGACTACAGCCGAGCGAATATGAAAACTTGTCGATTCCGTAAAAAAAACACGAGAGCGAGCATATCCTTTCAAAGAATTCCCCTCAACACGGAGCAGTTGGCAGGTTCGTCAGAAAAATATGCAAAATTCCATCATCATTCACGTCCGCCGAGGTGGCGGCGGGTGGAAAAGTTTAAAACTGTCAAGCATTTCGTTGTCCTTCCAAGGAACAACTACATCCCAGGAATGGGGTACAGAGAAAAGGACTCAGTAAGAAATTGAAATTGATTGACTATCTGTCCCTGAAATGAAGAAGAATATTGAAAAAAAAAAAAAAACTATGAAGTTTCCCACAGAGTGTTTTGTCGTCAGGCGGGTGCCTGGCTTTTGCTCATTTTTTGGCAAAGGGATATCCGGTACAATGGAGTTCACATCTATTCGTTGTTTGCTTTATGCTGCTGTTGTCCCGGTCTATTGCCCCCCCATTGAAATGGATGATAAAAGGATATTCTTTTATTTCTGTGTCACTTGTGCGCCTCGTAACAGTTTGAAGCGAATAAATCGACTTTTATTGCCGGAAGTGAGAAACAAATAAAAAGTCCTCGTACATCGAAAATATCTTACCTTATATGACAAAGACGCCGACAACAACGACAGCGTCGAGGATGTGACTATGACGATGTCGACATATTGACTTCAATTTCGTTCCATTAGGGGTTATTGGAATACATGTCGAGGACAAGGGTAAGGATATCAAATTGATGTGCTCTCTCCTCTCTCTCTCCGTCTCAAATATTTCTTGCCTAATTTTTGACAGAAACGATATGCCCTTGAGGGTGACATAATTGTTGGTGTGGGGGTTGGGTTTGTGAAAGCGGTCGACAACTTATGTATCCGCCGAACTTGGATAATATTGCTGAAGATGGCGTTCAATCCCATAATCTACATCCCTAGATGCTTAGCATTATGACGATTTTTGTCGCAAAAAGTTCTCAGGCAGAAACCAAAAATTCTCCATACGACATTCGGGTTGGTTTGTGGTGAATAAATTCGTTAGAGAAGCAATCGCGGGAGTGTACGCTGTAAACTCCCATATACAAGATAGTTTCATTTGCCGACATCGCTGAAACGATTAGTGCTCAATATGCTACCATTAAATAACAATTATAGACTAAAGATCTGTTCGTTATCACTTTTCGAGCAGTAATTCGTACTTAATACATCTGTGTCGGTAAATACGATGAAAATTTTGGAAACCAAAGTCATTTCAAATGTCCTTTCGAATGAATTGGGGTTAATCATTACGTGGTTTCAAGTTGGTAGCTCTGGAATTTGATACCTGTTAAACTTTACTTTCATTTGAAGTACCATGTAATTAGACAAATATTTGCCACTTACGATAATCGATAGACTAACATTCGAGCGATGCGTTAAGTTTATTAAAACTTACTACAAATTTGGTGATTGAAAAGTAGCCACTCTTTGGCATTAAGCGATATTTATAAGCGTCATAATGGACCAACTACGATACATACGCCATCGGTGGAATTGTAAAGAAATTAAGGGAGAGTGAAAGCGCTGCTGGTGTCGTAAGACCCATGCCTCCTCGTAATTCACGGTAGGTCACGCCATAAGATCAAATGTTGCCGATGATCAAAATTTCTGGCGTTTGCAGTATTTGAACGCACACCTCGCTCTAGTGCACTTTCCATTTGAGTTTGCGAATACATTCTTACAACTAAGTTGATACTCTTCTTGAAAATTGGAACAGTAGACAATAAACGGCAATTATTCGAACAGCATTTAATTCAGTGATGAGTTACAATTTTCACTCGGGACTTCTGTTAAAAAGCAAAATTGTTGGATATAGGACTCACAAAACCTGCAAGTGATCGAAGCCGTTGCATGCAGACGCTGGGATTGTTTAGTGTGCTGGTGTTCTTGGGTAGCATTTTTCGAAGACGTCTTTCTGTCGATGGTTACAGTCAATTCTTAGCGAAATGGCAATTTTTTTCGTAGGCGATTGAAAATTATGACTTGGACGATATGTGATTCCAACAAGGGGAGGCGACAAGCTACACAACATGACCAATTTCGACACTCTTGGGTGAGAAGTCACATGGTTGCGAATTTCGTGTTTAGCCACCGCAATAATGCGATTTGACTCCATTAGGTTTTTATCCTTGAGGAGCTTTGCACGAGACCGTATTTATGCTAATAATCTACAAACCCTAGACGTATTAAAAACCAATACATCAACGTCCAGTTAAGCCCTGAAATGTTACTCAGGAACCGTCCGAAATGTTCGAAAAAGTGTTGAAAAATTATCTCGAAAGAACCGCAATGCTTTGAGAATTTCTTAGGCGGCATTGAATGATATTGTTTTCAACAGGTGATGGCAAGGTTCGAAATTTTTTCAGAATTACAATTATTATAGAATTATAAACAATTATTATAGTTTATAGAAAGTGTATCGGTGGTTGCCGTGGCGCAGTGGTAAGTGCATCGACTGCGGCGCTGAAAGTCTGGGTTCGATGACCGGACGGGACACCTAGCATTTTTTCACGGCACCACCTCTTTCGAGTTGCTGACAACACTCAAAGAGTATTAATTGTCTATGGAAAGCTTCTCAAATCTCGCCGTTCGGAGTCGGCAAAAAACTGTAGGTCCCTTCTACTCGTGAAGAACAATAGCATGCACAACACGAGTAGTTGTTGTAGAAGCTAGGCCCTGGTCCGTTATGGGCTGTAGTGCCACTCAATTATTATTATTATTATTAGATCTTTATCTTTATCTTTATCTTTATTGTAGCTTCTATTGTATACAATTTATGTTATTTTCTTATTACATGTAATATATAATGTACAGAGATACGACACGAAATGTATCTTACTTCTGAAAGAATTATAATAATTATTTAACAAGAAATCCTTTCGATACAAATTTTTCAAAAGGAAAATGCTACAAGTAAAAACCTTTCATTTAATCCAAAAAAAAAAAAAAAAAAAAAAAAAAAAAAACAATAAATAAAAACAGAAACTAAAAAAAAAAACATAAAAAAAATATATACATAAATTTAAATATAATATAATTTAATTCGTAGGTTATAAATGTAGATATTTGTATGATAACATTCAGGTAAATACGAATTATTAATGGAGTATAACAACTTATATGTATATGTAATATATAAATATAAATTGTCTGAAAAGAGTATGTTAAGTGCGAACAAGATTATTGATCAGAGGATTGTCTGGAACATCACAATTCCGCAGATACTTTTCTCTGTACTGGAGTATTCTGTCATGAATACGGTCGATATTAGCCTTATCATGCAACTCCCTCGTAGAGAAGTGCCATGGTAGATTGAGAATAAGTTTTAGTAATTTATTCTGTGCAATTTGGAGCTTTTGAATGTGAGTTTTGGCGCAGCAACCCCAAACAGGACTGCCATATAACATGAAGGATTGGAAGATTACTTTAAATATGATAAGTTTATTTTCCTTACTAAGCAATGATTTTCTATTAATCAATGGGTACATAACACGGATTATTTGATTAACTTTGCTGACAGTATTGGAGATGTGTTTATTAAATAAAAGTTTGCTGTCTAACGTAATACCAAGATATTTTGCGCTATCAGTCCAATTAATATCTACACCATTTATTGATAAATTGTTGCTTGGTAGAAAGCAAGCTTTTCTTTTTCTTGTAAAAAAGATAGCTTGAGTCTTGGAAGCATTTAATTTTATTTTCCATTTGCTCAAATAAGGGAATATGTTATTCAGTGCCAATTGAATTTTGGTTTCAATATCGATACCAAGAACATCAGTTGAATAAATCCCTGTGTCATCAGCAAACATTGCTACTTCACATTCGGGCAGTTGAGGAAAATCAGATAAATATACGTTAAATAAAATTGGACCTAGGACCGAACCCTGAGGAACACCTGCTGGTATTATATGCTCCGAAGATAAACAATTGTTAACTGAAACAACAAAAGTACGCCCCGAAACAAAACTCTGAATAAGTTTGATTAGATATATAGGAAAACCGAACTCAAACAATTTGTGAACTAAACCCTCATGCCATACAGAATCAAAAGCTTTTTCGATATCCAACAGCACTAATCCAGTTGACATTTGCAACTGAAAACCGTGCCTTATATGACGAGTTATTCGGTCAAGTTGGTGTATAGTGCTGTGGTGACTTCTAAAACCAAATTGCTGCATGGGAATTATATTATTTGCATCAAGATGATTTTGTATTTTTTTCTTAAGGAGATTTTCAAAAATTTTTCCTATCGAACTCAAAAGACTGATCGGTCTATAACTCAGAGAACTGTTTGCAGGTTTTCCAGGCTTCAAGATAGGAACAACCTTAGCTTTTTTCCATACTGTTGGGAAATGTTGCAATTTAATACAAGAATTGAAAATGAAAAGTAAATACTCAATTCCAATTTTTGGTAGATGCTTAATATATAAATTTTTAATGTTGTCCAGACCTGCGGACTTGCGCGTTTTAAGGTGTGAGACAATATCAATCACATCTTCAAGAGTTATAAAATTATTATCTAAAGTTTCCACGGACATTGAACTTACTAATGATATTGAATTGCTGACAGAGATCTCAGTTTCACTATCTGACATTGAACTAGATACTAAATGATTTTTATAAAACGTATCAGCTAGAATATCTGCTTTTTCCCGATTTGTATAATTAGGAAGGTTGTCAAGCGTAGGAATTGCTAAATATTTTTTCCGCATTTATTATTATTAGAAAGTGTATCGCTATGTTCTTTTTTTACTCTGCTTTTAAGGAGTTTCGAGTATCCTTAAGTGATCGAAACCATGTTAAAAAGGGAGTAAGGGTTGGTAGGTATTTATGCATGTGAAGAGAAGAGATAAGCCAACAATAAAACATGACAAGCTGATAGAATTATTACGAGCGAAGTAGCAAATTCTATTAGTGGCAGAAAAGAGGAAGAGTGTCAGAGCCAGAACAGATCCCTGTGAAACACCAACATTAATACCATGGATATCAAACTTGAACTCATCCAAAATAACTACTATTGAAGGGTTCCAAACTCCAAAGATTCAGAGGCTCATCGCTGTCATAAGCACACCTTTTCGAGACAGACTCTGTCAACTGCCTCTAAAATATAAAGTGCTATGTGCTTACTTTCTGTGCAAGAATCGATTCCTTTTTTCGTTGAGACACGCTAAAGGACCAATGAATGAACACATGCACAGTGTTAATGGTGTGAAAAAGTGATTGAATTTCTATTCGTCAGTAGATGGACAACAAATTTTCGGATTCATAAGAAAATTCCATAACCTTTCCACTGTTTTGACGGAAGCGTCTCAAAAACAATATCTTGGGTGACCGAATTAGTGCTTTCCATATTGCACTAAGAACAACACGTAATCGGACTAATTGTCGATTTTGTAGTAGATCAGCTAACAGCCAATAGCTACAAAATACATCAAGGAAATTGAAAATCAACCAACAACTATTGAATTGCCATTCTATGTTTATGTTTAACGCAAAAGTAAGAGAAGGCCACTCCCGGCATTTAATCCAAAAATGTTCGTAAACTGTGTGCAGAAGCATGAAGACAGTTAAATTGAAGTGAAGTGAAAGAAATCGTGAAATCGTAAAAAAACAAAAATCAGCAGAGTTGTGTAGTTGAAGTAATCATTTTCATCTTGTCAAGTGTTACACGTCCCCGACGAACGTCTGACCTTCAGGGCAGCAATCAGAGAACATGACGTAGCATTCAAAGAGTCACACATGTACGAGTTTTCCATTCCCGTGTCTCAGATCCCATCGAAAACTCGTTATGAAAATGTAACTTGTGCACCCATAATTCGCACCGCTCAGCGTCATCCCCTGAGAACGGGGAGGTGTGTGGCTGTGTGGATGCTCACATCAAGAAAGGATATGAAAAGTTGACGCGGCTGCCATGTAATGCAGAGCGAATAAATGAAAAATTCAATTTAACAACACATTTATCCAAGAAATTCACTTTTGTTGCTGGTTGTCCCATCCTTGCCGTCATTTCCCTTCACTGTCAAGAGGAGATGTTCTTCAAAATCATTTGATTGACATTACCGCACTCACACTCGAAACAACGCCACCAACACGCGCCAGCAACAGCAACAACAATAGCAGGAGTAGTTGAGAAGAGTACTCTTTGCCAAGGCAAGACTTTTGCCTCCTACTTACTCCTGTCACTCAACCTCCGTTCAGTTGTCTGAAATGTGTCAGTCCTGAGAAATTCAACTTCGTTCGGTCCTCCCCTCAGCCATCTCGACGACAACCGAAAGCAAAAGAGCAAAGGTGACGCTCCCTTCACTTTAATTCCGCCGCTCCTCGCCAAACTACGAACAGGCAGAAGTGTTTCCCCAACTTTTCTGCCCGAAGTTTAATCTCTCCAAATATTAATAAAATTTTGTATAAGCATGGAACCCCCACGGTGTGACTAACACTTCCGGTTTGACGCAGAATTTCCCTCAAAACGCGTTCGCACAAACACAGACGACCTCTGTCAGAGCCAAAAGGACGGTGGGTGAAAACAGAAAAATACGGAAATCCATTAGCCCCATCTCTGCAGACGCTTCCATTGAATCAAGCCCACACACATACATTAAGCCCGACACATCAGTAGGGGGCCGCGGGTGGATACAATACGGACCAGACTCTGTGGTTTGTTGCGGTGACGGCGGGCGTCAGAGTGGAGACCGGCCGGGGGAAAGGGAGCTCTCGTGGCAGCATATTAATGTCCTGACCAAATGGCAATGTACCACAAATTCCAAATGGGCCAGCATCGGAAATGGAAAGTTTTGCAAATAGTTGCCACCCGTAATGTTGGCTTCTGTGTTCCTGCTGCTTTTCAGTTTCTCAGCTTTCCAGCTTCCCAGTAGAGCCCAGCTTTTGCTGCTATTAAAAAGCGACATTTGCAAATTTTCTTTACCAAACTCAATAAAAGTCCTTAGAAATGTTGGTAGACCTTTCTGGAGTACGGCTGCCCTGCCTGACTCGCAGTAATGTAAAACAAAACGAGCGAGAGAAAGAAAAATGAATTTTGAATCATTTCCTGGGTAGCCATGGCTGATGGAGACGGACGGTGGGCGGGAACGGGGACCGTACAGGAGACAAGGCCAAGTCAAACAGCTGATAAATTACTGTGGTCCTGCAGTTAGATACAAAGTGGCGGATGCTTGAAATTGTGCTGGCTAATGGACTTGATGTGTTTGCGTTGACTTGCTAATTAAATTTGGAAATACGGGGACAAAGAATAAAAATTAAATAAAAACGCAACGATTCAGATGGGCAAATGGTTTTTGGAAATGGATTGAAGAGGCGTCTACCGGCGGGATGTTGAAAACTTGTTTTGTATTTCTTAAGTGCTTACAAGTGAGCATTTGAGTGAGTTCTGGGGATAGTGCAATTTGGAATATTTCGGAAAATGACTACAACAAAGAGAATAAAAAAGAAAAGAAAGTGGTTTTGTGGTTGTTTTATGTGGTTGGCTGATGAAATTGACTCTGCATCAAAATTATATCGTCTAGGTGACTGCCTCGGTCGTCCGTCGAGAGAGGCGGTTCTGTAAAAATAGCGAGATGAAGAGTTTAGAAATCGAAACTAGGACCTGTGGCGTGGGAGTTCATACACTTCCACTCTACGCCGACTATACGACGGCGTCCAATTCACACTTCAATCTTTCCGTGAATTTTGGCATAACTTTACAGTTTCTCTGAAACAGATAGTCCAAAAAGTTGTGAGGCGGTTGGAAAGCTTTGTGAAGACGGTTGACAACATGACTTGCAAATTTTGTAAGCAAAAAATCGATTGTGACATGGATTGTTTGGTATGGTGTGCAATGCTGCGTGACTAGAAATTATCTAAAGCCATATCTTGAATTAATGATGCCACCAATTATGCGCAACAAACTGTCACTCTCTGTGGATAAATAGCTTCTCGGCAGTAACGTGCAAGTATCAATTTTGTTCGTTAAGATAGCGGTCGAGATCAAAATGCGCCTCTTTAGAAAATTGTGTTTTTCGCCCAAAATCGTTGTCTAATTCAAGGTGCTCTGGGTATTGAATGAAAAGTTGAGCTATTGATACCGATGACGAAGTGATGTTCGTAAATTTGATGTGATACTGTCCGTCACAGCACCAGTATTTTCATCTGTGCGCATCGTACGAAGACGGTGTCCACTAGCATACCAGTTACTCAAACTTTTTGTGCCAACTTAAGCACATCAATCGCGATGGGTGGTTCATTTCGGTCAAAACTTCTTTTGGAACCGCTGTTTGAGTTAGATTTTGGAAGTTTTCAATATTTTTGATCGTTCTTTAAGCATAAAACGGTTCATTTCGTTTTGCAGAGGCCCGATCCTGACTCTCTGCCATGATTTCGAGTGGGAAACTGCAGTCCGAATTTGTACTCACATATGTATACACCGAAATTGAGGTTTTCTTAAAGTTCATCAAATCTGCGTTTTTTGATTTTCAAAATACAGAATAACGCCAAAACTGTTAGAGTCAGATTGTCATATTAATACTTTTCATTGAAAGTTCATATCGAACACAACATATTGTGAAATTTTCGGATTTTTGGGTGCATTGGTATGGAAACTGTTGAGATGAGGAAAATACAAATTATTCTAAATTTGAATTAAATACCTCTGAATTGGAATAAACAATTTAAATGTTGGAAGGCAAATAAAAGCCATTCCATGAGACCTGTCATTTGATATGTTACATTTAGCTGTACACTAAAATTTAATTTTTTGGTCTGACTTTTTGGCACAAGACACGAAAGAGAACTGACATTACACCAATAATTATTATAGAATGTGTTGTACACCGAATTTTCCCTCATTACGTAACCTCCGCTTTGTCTGCACTTTCCACGCGAATTAATGTTACTCCTGCAACAACGTTAACATGCGACTCACAGGTTCATCAAACATTTCAACACGAAAACTCTTAAGTTCGGGCCTTACTCCCTCAAATATCCAGGAAAACCCTGGTAAAATGTAGAACGAGCACTTAACCTCTAACGTGCATCGTTGAGTCAAGACCATAATTAAGCTCAGGGAATTCCTTACTGCCGCCACTTAACTGCGCGTTAATCACACAGGGAAAGTATCCAACCACCCGCTGTGAAACTTTAACGCACTAATCATCGCCATCACCACGTCAACTCGAATCTCCGTCACTCCTAACCTCGGTTTGGTTGGCTTGGTTGTGTGCAGTGCGCGCTTCTGTTCCACGTGTTTCCCATTTTGGCGAGGAAGTTTTGTCAGTTTTCTGACTTGCCTCCCTTGTCGCACTCGTGTAATGGGACGAAGAAGCGGGCCAACTTACACAGAAACGCTAAATAAATTCATCTCTGGAGAATTGCAATTTCGAACTTTTACCTTGAAATATATGTCAAGTGGGATGCTCTGAGTGGGGTCGCCAGTCCCCGTCTCATCTGGCTGCTGCTATTCGAACGGTGTCTGCTCCCTGAAGCACATAAAAACTATGATCAACTTCCATGAGTTATTCCATTTTGCATATGAATTTGCTTTTAGTTCAGCTAGAGGCACTAACTCAAGACTACCCCTAGACTTCCAGCGCCACCGTCACGATACGCTGCTGCATCTTCTTATTTCGCTCCTTCCGGCTGCTGTTCTTTCATTCTTTCGCCAAAGTGATTTATCGGCAGAAACATTTCACCTGCGTAATTCCTATTTACTGCCGCACACACACACACACACCCGCATACCAAAAACCACCCACCATTCACCGCCACAAGAGCACATGGAGACAGACGGAGTCCTTGTGCAGTGCAGTTCTCCTTCCTCATTGGAGAAAAATATAAACCCCGGCTGGCAGCTCCGGGGGGAAGGCCGACGACTGTTCGCCACCCCCTCGCAAGGAGATGCACATCTTCCCTTGTCTAATCTCAGCTGGGACTTATAAATTATAAAAGGCACCATTGGGAGCAGGTGCCCGAAATGGGACTTTCCGGTGGGGATGAATGAATTGCACAAGAACAGTTGTCATTTGGGTTTTGGGCGGCGATGGTGGCGGCGCAGAGGTGCTTCCAACATTGACTGCTATTTATGTTTCGCTCTAGACAAGTTCCATTAGCATTGGGGCGTTGAGGGGTTGGGTGTCTGTACACGGTCAAGCTAATCCATGTTGCATCGCACCAGGCGTCCCTAAGTAGCGATAGTGTGGGAGAGAGCCGAGTTGTTGGCTTTTCGGATTATAAACTGAAATTGATTGCATTTAACAAATTGTTTTCAATGGGTGAGGGGCTGCATTGTGGGGGCGGAGACTGCAGATGGGGTGTGGAGAAAACGCGTCTCAAAGGAAATGTGATCAAGGTAAATTGTTTTTATTTCATTTGCGGGTATTTATGACAAATCGACAGTAGGATTCAAGTGCTGCGTATGTCTTCCGGCAGTTTGAACGGTCAAGCAAGAAAGAATTCGAAAGAAAATACGCACGTCGGTTTCACAAACTTAAGCCGGCATTTCCGATATGCCGAGTAAATAGTGGCTAGGTTTCCCTTTCCCCTGACGAAAACACATTCAGGGATGTTTAATAATTTCAAACATTTCGATACCCTCCCGGGGCAGTTCTTGATTTTTATGTCAGCTACTGTGTTCTTGCACTGTGCAGCATAATGTCGTTCATACAGTGAATAGCAATCGATGTTTCTATGAAACAGGGGGTGTCTTAGTTGTAATCGTAGCCCCAAGTTCTATAAGTTCAAGTCTCTATTGAACACCACGTGTTACAAATAAATTCTTCAGGCTAAGTGGGAAAAAGACTCGTAAGAAGTAGACTTTATTCCCTAAGAAGTGTGTTAACTTTCTATAAACTTGTTCTTTAATGTGTAATTTACCGTGTGAAACAAATATAACAGTTAACTTAATATTTAAAAAAATTAGAATTCATGGCATCTCTTTTTCAAAATGATATGTTGGCCACGATTACGTCTTAGGTGGTCCATTCGAAAACATTTTATGTGACTTGTTCGAGCAAAGCCATTGATATCTCGAGTATAACACGAGCAATATTGGTTTCCAAGATGTCAATCGCAGCTGGCCAGCTCCTGTTCCTGTTCCAAAGGTGCGGTATAGCACGATCTAGGCGGCCAATTTATCCTAGTAAAACGTGAAATTAAGTTTTCACAAAATTATTACTGTAACATTTCGATTTCCCGATTCCTTGACTGAAAACTTCGAATTATTCACGGCACAGCTTCTTTTGAGATGCTGATAACACTCAAAGAGTACTTATTGTCTATGAAAGATTTATCTCAAACTCGCCCTTTATTCGTGAGACAACAATAGTTGGGGCAAAAGCTGTGCCCTGGTCGTTTGTGGGCCGTAGTGTCACTCAGATGTTATTAAGGTTAAGAGCATTTCTCATAGTTTGCTGACTTTTGAAATAGCTGAAGAATTTGAAGACTCTGTTGTGGTTTGAGCCTTTCCCTGATTTACAAAGCCTTTTAAATATTTTATAAGTAATCAGTGGTCTATCGGAAAAAGTCTATTGAAAATCAAACCCCCCAATAAATCACAACTTTATATCCAGCTTTAAATCAGTTAGAACCTTAATGACTGAATGTTATATTTGCACTATTTTATTTCATGGGTTAAATAAATTAATTAAGATTACAACTGATGTCCTGCAAAGCTTCGTTATTAGGAACTGGCACGTATAGAAAAACCTATCAATGACTCAGATCGCGCAATGATTTCAACGGAATTAAAAAAATCTTTAGTTTGAACAGCACTCTATAATGTTGGGTGATGTTTTTGGCCGAGAGAGTTCTATTGATAATAGTACGTTTTTCAGCTTAGTCTAGCCCTCAGATCCGTTTGGGTCTTGTGTCCTAACCAAACCTCACCAGTTAGCATTAGCTCTAGACTCTCCCTTCGCACACTATGTCAGTTTAGGATTTTCGTAAGTTCCCATCTTCGTCATAATTCGCCAACATTCCAGGCTTAAGAACTGTAAAAGGGACTCTTAACCAGACACTCTTCCTCCAGATGCCACCAATAAGGCGGGACATTTTTATAAACTTTGTCTTGACTGAAAAAAAGGATTACGTGTTTGTCTAGTGAATAAGGAATAAGTAGAAGGATGATGACGATGCCTTTGTTTCCTTCACAACAGTCAATTGTAGCAAGAGGTTAGTAGTAAATTGTGGTAAGTTTATAAAATCCAAGGGTTTAATATCTTCCAGCTATGAATCAGAGAAACCAGTGGTTAACTTTAAATGTTCCCACAAGCCATCCGAACGAACGCTTCATAAATCAACGTCGCACAATTCAACAACAGTTCTGTTGTCATTTTTTTATTTAATATTTAACGGAAGCAAAACTGAAACATATAAAAGCCACAGTTACTGCACGTAAATTGTTGGGAAACGCTTCGAAGGTCGGAAATGTCCTAGTGATAGTTTAATATTTCCGGCCTCTCCTTTTTTCTTTTTTCCATTCCCAGCAGTAAAAATAAAAACAAAAACAAAAATAATAAATTACAACTGGCGCCAGAAAGAAAAAGTAATAAAATAAGTGAAAGAAAAAAAAACGAAATTAAATAAATAAATAATAAACTTCATAAATAATGCATTTTCACTGACGACAACCCCCCCGGAAATGGCGAGAAATATTAAAAGGGCCCCAACAGGAATAATTGAAATTCATGAATAAAATTGTTTTTATTTTGCGTTTTCATCGGTGTTTCTTTAAAATGTCTGCTGGAGCTGTAGCGACCGAAAATGCACTGGGCATCGGTTTAAAAAAACGAACTGTCTGCCGTTCTTCTTCACTTAAAATAAGCGAAAAAAAAACGAAAAATAATATGTATGCATGTATGCGTGTAGGTGAAGCGACAACAATCCTGCGAGAAATTAAAAGGACATTATTATTCATTCGATTGAGGAAAGTGCGAGCCTAAGTGGTTCGGAGTTATCGTTTAATAGCCTCGACTGGTCTAGCCAGTGACTACGCGTCGGAGGCATCGCTGGCTGCGTGAACGTTGCTATGTGTGACCGATGGTGATGCCAATGGACGACACGGTGCGATATCCGCCCGCATAAATGAATTAAATGGAGGATTTACATTTGCATTCATTCATTTTGCTGAAAACAACTCGAAAACATGGAATTAATGGAGTTTTTCAGAGTTTTATTTGCGCTTTGTGTGCCTGGACGATGGATGACGAGGATTGTTGTCTGGTATGCGTGGATAAAATAAAACTCAACAGGCAACCTTTTAGTGGTAGTAGGATTGACGTTATTTCTATTACTTTGTATTGTGCGATGATGAGAGTGCTTATTGTTGAGGAAAATCTGAGTTGCACTAGTACGTTTTGTTTGTGGTCTTTGCCAGTTTGAGTTTCCTTTGAAATTTGGTAGTCGATGCATTAAAGTTGTTTATGAAACAAATTCCGTGTAAGCGTTTGAGGAAGATTCTCGCTCTGTTTTGTCTTGTGGTGTAACATACGACTCACTCCAACTATCCTCACTTGGGTCTGATAAGCTGCGGGTTATTTCAAGAATCACATTGAAGACACCCCTAGGATGTCTTGATGGAAGGCACATTCAAGTCAAAGAACAAAATCATCGAATTCTTTTTGTTGCCTTTTATGAGAATTAACTCCATTGTTTTGTCGGCCATGGGCAGACTTTTTGTCTTAAGGGTTTGCTTGAGTCTATATATTCTCTTAGAATTGTCACGTCTGGTGGGCTTTGTACGAGTTTGACGATATCGATGAGTTTTGATGAGTTTGTCTCCCATGGTAGCCACAGTCAGATGGGCTTTATGCAAGCTTGACGTTTTCGATGACTTGATCCTGAAAGTGGAGTTTGTCTCCATCGGTAGCCACAGTTGCTGCACGTAAAACGCTTCGAAGGTTGGAAATGTCCCAGTGATAGTTGGAAATCTGAATTCTGCTGACGGCGATGCGGCGATGAAACGCACACAGATGCTCCAGGAATTAGAGATGTTTTCTCAGTTTGGTAAACTATTTCATATTTCCGTCTATTGACAGACGAGACGAACACTCACTGGAGACGATCTCGCAATCGATGAGGTGTCGTCAATGATGAGAAATTATTTATCAATGTTGAAAAGAACTGCACGATCTATCGAAGACTTATTGGCGGACGGAGGCAGCTGCAGGGCAAGATTTTTCTTACTTTTCGTGAACGTTTTTTATAAGTCGGTCTTATGAGAGATTCTACTGCCCGACTGAATTCCACAGAACCCTTGAAAAGTTATTTTGTTTTATTTTAAGGTGAATGCTTTATATTGGTCCCACGGGTGTGGAGAGGGAGTTGTGTATACAATGAAGGGTAACTTTACTTAAAACCTGATGTCATGAGTTCAATGTCAAAGGTCATACCAATACAATGCCATTCGCCCCTTGGGTAAGTTTGTATAACATTTGCAGTTGCTGATTCCATCGAATTCCCTTTTCTAAATCCGTTGTATCCGCAGGGGCATCCGGTGCAGGGTGTGCCATATTCACGTATGAACGGTCTTCACGGGCTGTCTCTCTAGTCGAGACCTTATCCAAATTAAAAATTCGAAAGATTTCTATAAATAGAGTATAGGCCTCGATGTCAACTATGCTATCGTGTTTAACATAAAGACCATATGCTCCAGAGTGTGTCTGTGCTTTATTGAAAAGTAAACTCACACAGTGTGCAATTGTTCACTTTCATCTACTCTCTCGTGTGTTCTTTAGGTCAAAAATGTCCGCTTTCACCCATTAACTCTATTTATGTTATGTGAATGTTGCATATGTGAAGGGTGGTGCAAAGATGTTAATTGAGAGTCCCACCTTAAAGTCAAATTTTTTGTTCAACTTATAACATTTCATTGTGTCGGCGTTTGACAAATTTAACCATCGAGAGGTACGCCATTGAGCAGCGCATTTAGACTGTTTACCTGTCCAGGAAAATGGGGGCTTAAATCAAATGAATGTCCTGCACACCGTGTTTTTTTGTTGGTCATCATAATCGACCAAATTGGTTCGTTAAGAAGCAGAACTGCTGCATGTGAGCGAGTACGAATGATTGTTGAAAAGCCGATGCATTCACAAAGAGTGACCGTTTTATGGCCCAATGACGCCGAAAATGAGGTTGGCAATGGTGTTTGCTATCGCGAGATTAATACGGAGTTTTTGTGACCAGAAATTGTGCTAACAACAAGACGATGTGGGACTACCCAGACCAAATTAAAATGACAGACGGTAACTGAAATTAATTCCCTTTTTATATGCAAACTCTTTAGGTTAGCAAAGCATAGTCCCATTGCTCAGTTAGTATGTCTCAATTCACGTTTTTAATAAACCATAGAGTTGTCGATCACAATTTGACATTTTTACTCTTGGTACAGCCACAGAAAAGGCGGAAGAACTTATACAGTACAAATGTACGCGCGATCAGAGATAAGAGAGCAGAACTAAAATGCTTTTACACTACACATCTGATTCAGCTTCAACTTACAAACAAGTGCAGACTATATTTTGTTTTTGTTGCCACTAAGGCGAATGAGAAAGAACCGTTGCGTGGGGGGGCAGTTTGGAGTTAGTCAATTCCGAAAGATATTCACGTCGGGGATATAGCTCAGTGGTAGAGCATTCGACTGCAGATCGAGAGGTCCCCGGTTCAAACCCGGGTGTCCCCTAATCAAATTTTTGGTCGGTTTCTTTTCCAAAATTTTCTCTCACTTCATTACTATTTTGTACGTTCATTAGTGCAGAAGTAATAACTGTTGCGTGTCACAGCATAGAGGTGGTGAGAGAGGGAAGCAGCATTATCAGTCGAATGAGTGTGTACAATTTGAGATTGAAATCTGCTTTAGATAAAAAGGCGTTTGAAACGCACGCTACAGAAAAATTAAAACAGTCTGGGTATCGACGACAAGAGTGAGTGGTAAATTTATGGCATTTCTTAAGATTACTTTGTCAATGCACATGACTCAAATGTGTTTCGTACGTTCCTTTTACTAATTGAAAGTCGAAAAGTTGACTCTGTGGTGGTGAATGTCCTTTACTTATTTACAAATTAATTAATGACTAAAATGTTTCCCCTTTTCGACTCTAGGCCACAGCTCATTTCGCCATCTGTCTAGCGCTGAAATGTACTTGAATCGAGACCACCCCCGAGTACCAAGTATACCAGCCAACCACCATCACATCGCTCCTCACCCACTGACAAATTAATAAAACTTCAATTGGAAATTTTAAGACTCATCCGTTCTCATGACCGTGACAATTTCCTTGAAGCAACGTTTTGATACCGAAAAAGGGATACAACCGCATATTATCCTGACCCAAATTTATTAGCACCACCCGCCCCAGCAGCAGGCCGAATTTAAGTCTTATTTATTGCCTCTAAGTGGAAAGTCACTGATGTTACCGAAAGAAAATTACGATCCCATTAAAGGAGACACCAACGATATCCTCAACAGACACCAACACAGCCTCCAACGCCACCGCACCGCCACGGTCGTCGCCATCATCGGTCGTCCGCCCCCATAGAAACCACTTATTCACTTTTAATAATTAGCGATGTAACATCATCCCCGGGGAGTTGGCCGCCGCCTTCCACTTACTCACAGTTGCTCGGGTTGCTATAGACGGGGAGGTATGGACGGGCGTACAAACAACGAAAGTCGTGGCCAAAATATTAACCAACGTCCCGGCAGTAACCCCTGGAAAGGGTTGTTCGGAGATGAGTCTAGAAATCGCGAGAGCACTCTCCTTTGCCGCCCGTGCGTTGAGGTATCCCAATCCCAATCATGATCCTGTTTCCTGCCAACAAAGGATGGAATATTATGTTTTCTAATGCAGGATAAGCAGCGCAGTCCTCAATTGCCTCAGGGTGGGTTGTTTTTCCCCGTGCTTGTTCACAAGTCGTTCGCTCGATGGTTGTGCTTGTTTTGCTCTTCTGTCGTTCTTTCTTTGGTTCCGCATTAGGGTTTCTCACCATCGCACCACATTCACTTTAGAACACGTTCGTATGGCGTGGCGGCGGCGGTATCTCATATCGGCAACTTGTGTGCGGGCTTCGCTGCTGCAGCAGCAGGAACAAGGTGAGCGTCTGTCGTTCGACGTGTGTGTTCATGTTGTCATAGATGCAGTCAACCAAAGCTCAACCCCAAAGTGGATTACATTCAGTTATTTCTCCTGGTTACTCGAGGCTTTCTGTGTGGGGTTACTCCAGTCAATGGCGCCTTCACTTCGCCATCGCTTGCATTTCGCGCGCTCAAGGGAGAGTGTACGTTCGGAGTTGTTAGCTCACAGGAAACGCTTATTGAATTTATTATAAGACGCTTTGTATGTGGCAGGTATATAAAATTATTTCCTTTTGAATTTTTCAAACTCGTTGCAGACTCCACCGCCGCCACCAGGCTCACGTTGTCGTCGCCGGCGGCGAGCGGTCGGTCGGCTCGGAGCTCGGTTTGTTGACTGGAAACATTTTAAGACGAAAAGTGGCAGCAGATGGAAAAAGTTGAGAGGGGAGGGAAAAAATAAGGCATTAGCAGGCGTAATGTGCCTCGTCGCCATTCATCTACCCAAAACCTTCCCCATCGCACACCACCCATCACCCATCACCCCGTATCGTTGGCATCCCGTGAGCAGGCGGCATGACTTGGCTTCCTTGTTGCTTCATCATATCCGGCTTTTTAAATTGTGTTGTGATGTATTATCCTTTTACTTTTGATTCCCAGTTTTTATGTCCCTTGGATTCCTGTTCTGCTGGGTATTAGCTGAAGACGGTAGGAGAACGTAGCTTGTGCACACCCCACACACGCGCGCAGACAAAATGAAACAGTTCTGCTGAATGGCATTGAAGTCCTGTGTATGCACATGGGAAATGAGATCCTTTTTCCATTACAGCTGCCTGCACATATCCTATGAGGCATAATTTGGACTTGTTGCTTGTCTACCTCCGAGTGGGTCTGTCTTTCAAAGTTTTTCCTCGTACGTATGTGTGTCGTTTTTTTCGTGTGTTTTGCTGCTTTTGATGCGGAAGGAATACAAGGATATTAAAGAGATTCCGTGTTAGGTTCGTATTTTTTCTCCTACTCCGCCTCCGTCCTTGAAATGCAGTACGTGTGTTCATGTGGGAGTGGAAACCACCGCAGCAGATTCAGGATGCAGATGGCTGTTCCTGCATGATTGATGGGGAAAGTTGAAGTTTCACTTGATTTGCTCAAGAAGAAAATGCATAAAGGATGCAGAAATTGGTTCGTAAGTCTTTAGGAAGTAAGTGATACGGGGGTGGAGGGTTCTTTTTTTCCGGTTGTTGTTAAGTTTTTGTGTTTTGAACGATTTTTGATTTGAGCGGCATTACGATGTTGCTGAGGCATCGTAATCAAATTACTTTCCTGCAATCCAATTTCTCGATTGATTTTGCTGTTGTTGGTTGGATTTTTTAATGGATTCTGCACAAGTGACCTGGTTTCATGTTTAGCAGGGGGCGAGCAAATAAATGTAGTTTCAGGGGGTGTATCTGTAGAATTTTGTTTTCATATCAATTCTGTTAACCAATCGACTAGTGTCAGTTGCATTCGTTGATTCAATCGAGTCAACACTGTTTGAAAGGGAAAATTGCAAAGTTGTACTGCCCGGTAACCTGAGTTTAAATTAGAAATATGTACGATGCGTTAACGAGGTTATTGGTTACTATATTACGTGTTTCAATAGAGACTTAAAAATGTTGACTTTTGATAGTGTTTAATTTGATTTTGACAATGGACGGATCTAAATAGACGCTCATCTTTTTATATTCGTTCCTGTGCTTACATGCCTCCTCTTCGGCCTGGTCCACGAAAAAAGCCAAGTGTAGAGACATGAGCCTTAGTTTAGTTTTTTTTTAGTTTAAAAGGCATTTTTTTATTATTTATCTAATGGTATTTTAAAACTAGGTATAAAACGCTTAACCTAGATACGACAGAAAAATCTTATAACTACTTACTGGCTCTATGCGGGCGTTCTAAGCTAAACTATTGATATATTTGTTTTGTTTTTACCTTTCGGCGTCATTGCTAGTTATTTTTTTTTAATAAAACCTATTATTTATTTTGTGAAACTAAGAAAACGTTTTTTTAAAAAACTTAGCTATCTATGGAATTTCTATGGAATTTTCTACAAAAATATCTTAATCTACCTTAATATATCCTATTCTAACTTAAAAATACTTACGAAATTTTTTTTTTTTTTTTTATGAGACATGAGCCTTCTATGCCGTGTTGTGTACGCGGTTAAAGACGTTCGGTAACAACCCGGTCGGTCAATATCAATGTGGCAGGCAAGTAAAGGCAAGGGAAAATCCAAAATTGTCCTAATATTTACATACGCAACGTATAACGATGCTACGTAAGATAGCGTAAAAGACGACTAAAATCTCAGGTCACAGGGGACCAGGGCCTAGCTTCTACAACAACTACTCGTGTTGTGCGTGATACTGCTCTCTCACGAGTAGAAGGGACCTACAGTTTTTTGCCGACTCCGAACGGCGAGATTTGAGAAGCTTTTCAAAGACAATTGATACTCTTTGAGTGTTGTCAGCAACTCGAAAGAGGTGGTGCCTAGAGCTACTGCATGACCGTCAATGCACTTACCACTACGCTACGGCGACCACTAACGCACTACAGGCTTCCTGGAAATCAGGCACATGATCTTTGTGAGCTTTGGGTTGAAAAGAACGGCGCTACGAACCATACAGCGCTTGAATCAATGGACTTGGTGGAACCTTAACTTCATGTTTTGCTACGTTTGATTGGCTGCCGAGACCGTGCGATGTTACGATGTCGAACTTTGCTCGAATTGGTCTCCCATAATCGAACCTTCCGAATGAACCACCATAGACGTAGTCGGAGCCAATATTTACATGACACCATTTTCAAACACGAAACGCCATGAATGGTTCTTTTAAGCGATACTTCAGTTTGAAAACTTATGTGTTTTATTTAATTTTAAATTAATTCTCACGATAAATCACAGGTTGGGTGAGCTACAAATTTTCTTTTTGTTAGGTTTTTTGAAAACTGAAAGTTTTTTCGTATTTACTTTTATTTATTTTTTTAGCTTAAACAAACATTCTCATTAATTAGAAAATACAATGCCATTCAATATTGGTCTTAAGTAGTTGAACACGACGTAATATAGGTTCACCAAAGAGAAAAAAATCTATATGGCTTAATTTGGAGGCAATCAGTTGAAGTCTGCAACGCCCATCAATGACCTTTGGCTTAAAAACGCTGAGTTGCCCACATTGTATAATCCTTTTTTCAAGTCTGTACTATTATGTAAACAAATAAGGTTTTTAATTTTTTTTTGGATTTTGCTTTCTATTGAAATATTTCGAAACTTTCATGTTATCTGTTTCCCTAACAGCTCTTATGACTGCGCTATGAAAGCAGCCTTAATTTTCCGATGCAGGGAATGACATAAGTCCACAAGTCGTACCTCCATTAATCTCACAACCGATTATATGAACCATACAAGTCCCCGAATTTTCGCGACAAAACTCCACTGCTCTAAATATCAAGGGAGTTATGTGTTCACCATTTTCGATACAAGCAAGTCGTATACTTTAGTGACGCTTATGCATATGATTAAAATTAAAAAAGAACTAAAATAATCAGCGGCGTAGGTATGAGGAATCTGTCTATGGAGCCACAGATAGGATTTGGAGTAGATGCTATGCTGGGTGTGTCCAATGTTCCCAAGAAATTTTGAAATATTTTTTTTCCGGAGGCATGCCGCTTCAATTTGTCATGTTATAAGTCTGCAATCAACAGGAAAGTGGCCCACAAAATTTTTTGCCTTAGACCCACTTCTTTTAAGTCTTTAATGGATCTATAATGGACTCATGACATTAACAGATATGCCTCTCCACCTTAATTAAAATTAGCATAACTCCTGAAAAAATTAGATAAGGTGTCGGGAAGATTGTCTTCGCAGCCATTTCATTCATCATTAGTTGTGCCTGCTTAAATTTTTCACAATCGTTCTCTACCACTAACACTAATTAGTAATTACTGGGTGACTGATTAACACTCATATAAGTGAACACTTTCCTTTACTATTTCCCTATTGAGATCCTTTCACATTGTCTCTTTTATGTGCTCCTTTTGACAACCTTTTACAGTCAGTCACCTTTGAATATCCTCCCAATAGTTGTGTTCGACAAGATTCGACCACAGAGCATCGTTTCTCAAAAAAAGAAGTGACCGTCTTCCAATTACTTTATAAACTCAAAGGGTGACCATCTCAAGGTACGTGGCAACGGTACAAAACTAATTTCTTAAATGCTGCGACATTCAATTCTCTTTCCACCGGAGATGTTGACCACTTTTGGCAACACTCCCATTTTGCGGAATCTTTGACTCAAATACTATGATGTCCTCGTTTGTAAATCGCACTATAACTATTCACTATTCCTCACTGAAGCACATTGCCAATTTGAACGTGACGTGTGGCACATCCTTTCACGGTGCTTCACCTACGACCCTTCAGTTACCTCACACAACATCATAAATTGTTAGAAAAATTGGGCTGTAAAATACCTCGTCATAATATATGAGAAATTGAATTTCATTCTTCATGCTAGGATCCATATCTTCGGGATATCATCTTCCTTTTTATCGCAAAACGTGCCGCACTGCCATCCGGGGGAGATATGCTAAAACAGACACGAAGACTGTCCAATGAAATATTGAACACCAGCGATGACTTATGAAAAATTCAGAAACGAAGAAAAAAAGTTTAAAATATTTCGCACGTCCTTCCTTATCGCCCGGGAAGGACTTCACGCGAGCAATAGTCGGTGAGAACACACTTAGAAGACGAATAACGAAAGGGGCGCCAGAGGACACCCATCCAACTTCGGCTGCAGGCCAGCGAAGGATACGTGTTACGTTAGGCGATAAGTCGAAGTGCCAGCGAATCGATATACCGCCTACGTGTGACGCATATTAATGCCGCCATCAAATTGTAGATTATTTCTATTTGCAATATTTTCCACAAGTTATTGCAACTTTGGGCTGTGGATTTTCACTTCCTTTTCTCTCTCTCAAAAGCGGATGTTTGTGTGTTCGAGTGGACGCACGAATCAATCAACGTGAAATGTTTTTTTTTTTCAGTTGGCTCGAGTGGGGGGTGGGAATTCGACGAATTTATGATTTCAATCAGTGATGGGTGTTGATTAGGACGAGAGGGTGCGTCACTTTTCGGACTAGGTGACGCTTTTTTAGCATTTGGACGAGGATCTCAAATGTTATTTCACGTCCCAGTTGAGGGTTTATTTTCATTGTCATTTGGCTTGGAACGTGATGCGAATAAATTGCGAACTTATTGCGATTTTCGAAATGCCTTTAAAATGCTCTGAAAAGCGGAAATCAAGGACGATTTCTGCTCTCAAGAATTGGATAATGTTGCAATTGAACAGCGCCATCAATGAGGAGCAATACTTACAAAACAACGCACACGAAGACAGTAATTAAGAGTGGGCTTTGGAATTTATGATGTGTTGTTCTAATTTCTACATGGAAACGAAGTGAAAGATCTGATGGAGAAGTCGGTGTCACATCTTATTAAGGGTTGCAAAGGACCGCTTATGTTTGAAGGTGATGATGGGCTTCTGTTATTCAAATGGCCGTCTCGGGAAGATCTGCGGCATGTGGATTTTCTTAGGATTAATTTTAACATTTCTTTTGCACATTTCGGGTAGAATTTAAATTTAAGTACGTGTAAAGTTCGGGTACTATTCCTAGCCCACCAGATGTCGCCAATTGATGTGGCCAAAACGTGAAATTACGTGACCGCACAGCTTCCCGCAGAAAAATACTTATTTATCGTATTGTATGGCTTGTAGACCTGTCGTGTTGAAACCACATATCGTTCAAGTCATAATCTTCAATGGGCGGCTAAAAAAATCGGTTAACATTAGACCATATCTCTGCGAATTGACTGTAACCGTCCGCCCATTTACATCTTCGAAGAAATATGTGTCAATGACAGCTTCCAGCCAAAAACCGCACCAAACAGTCACTTTGGATACAACGACAGCTCTGAGCCCAATATACTTTGTGAGCGGTTAGCAGACTTTAATTCTTGCTTAAGTTGGAAATCGATAAATTCAGATCACCAGCAATATTTTCAATTGAGTGTGAATTGATGCACAGGCCTTACAACACATGCAACGCTTTCACTAATCATCTCGTAATGCGTGAAAAGTTGATACGTTTCAGTCGCCGCCCTTGTAGTAAGTTCTAAACTTTTAGACGCTTTCTTTGATTGTTTAGGGATCTATCATCGCAAATGGCAAATATTCATTGTGACACTTCAAATGAGAGCCTTATTTGGGCGCCGCCAAATGCCGGCCAACTTTAGATCAGGAAACGTATAACCTTGTATGAGTATGTTAAAATGGGTAAAGATTTCTTGAATATTGACATGATTAGTTTTGAAATTTCCATCAGACTTGTCAGATTATTTAAAAAACGTCGGAGAGATTGTGCTGAGCAATCTTGGGGGGAAATGAACTTTCCGAGACCTTCAATGTCAAGAAAGAGGTGGGACAAAGTGATGCGATGTCAAGTTGTTTTCCAATTCAACAACATGGGCGCGATCATCCAAAAGTTCGTTTACCTCCTGCTTTACGCGGATTGAAACACATTTTCGGGAAACACATTTTCTATTAACATAGCCAAGCTCCCGAAATCGACATCGACAGGCATTTTGAAGAAAAAGCAGGGCACCACTGCGCGATATATAAAAAATGCTAATTTTAATTATTTTAATAAAAAACTATGTTTGCCAAAACGTATTTGACTTCAGTCGAATCCGACAGTGAAGGCTACATTCTTTTTTTGTCAGCAATTGTTTGAAGCTTTACAGACATTTTGTTTTCTAATAAGCTGTAATTTCATTTACCAATTTTTCCTGACTGAAATTTTCGAAATGTACTCTTCGATTGTAGCCGCTTTTATCTAAATTCGAATCCGACGACGTGCAACGCATGAAAAGGAGAAAAAATAAAAAAAAAACACTACACAAAAGTTAAAAAAAAAAGATTTACCCTTCACACTTAAACCATGCTAATAGCGAGCATTCAAAAATACTCCAGAACACACACCCCCGGCACATACTCCTTTTTAATTTAAGGTAAACATTTGAAATAAAATTTGCTTAACCCTCCCATAACCCATTTAGCACTCACCGAACCCATTTATCGAACACTATTTGCCATTTTCCATTTCGATATTGGCCGATAGGCCGTGCCTATCTTCTTCTTACTACTCCCCAAGGACTCGGCTCGAGGACATAAACAACGGTAAGCAATTGCCTCTGTTGCAAGGAGCAACGCCTCCACGTCGCCCTTAAGCATTCCTAACTCAAAACTGTACACAAATTCAATACATTTAAACCTCCAAGATACCATCTCGTTCTTTTTTCCATTTTCATCCTTCCCACTGCTGCTCACCTAAGGACACCATCCCAGAAACATGACTTTGTACAGTTTCGGTCTCTCTGGTGGAAGTCGCTGGTGGTGGGGTTCCCGATGTGCGGTCTTCCCTTCTTCACTTCGCCCGTGACCTTTCCTCCTTCAATTTGTCGGCCACGCTGATGATATCCGGAAAATTGAAGCAAACACTACGAGAATGGCGAGATGTTGCCGTCCCCGAACGACACGGGGGGAAATAGAAAACCTTCTCGTTCGTTTTGTTCATTTGAATTGAAAACCACATCGCATGAATAATTTGATATTATCGATTCTGACGGAGTACACAGCGTACACGTCTCCTCGGTCTCATCTCTTCGATTATCCCGGCCGGAGGACAACAAAGATGTCCGACATGTGTGGGCGGGTGTGCGGGCGTGTGCGGAGACAACGACAGCGATGACGACGGTTTACGAGTTGACTGCAAGGAAAGGAATTCCCCGGAGTCGTCGACAAGCACTAAAGTGGGCACTTCACAAGTTCACTAACAGCTAACGTCTCATCAGGACTGGTACACACGCACACATGCAGTGGAAGTGGGGAAGAAAAAAAATGACAGCAGACGGCTGGCAGAAGAGAGACCCAATTGGAAATCTCGCATTCCCGAGCATATCCCCGGTCAGATGACTGTAGATTTACACTTGCCGTCGAGCTGTTGACACCCAGTTGGCATTGACTGCGCACGTAGTCACGGGAACACTAAACTATGAACGCGAGATAGCAGCCCGTCCCATGGTTTATTGCATTCAATGAAATCCTGTCACCTGTCTCGCAAACAGGCTCATCGATGCGAAAGAATTCTGCTGGCAACACGCTCAAGGACGAATCTCTGCCAGCAATCGAAAATACAATTCACCTTGAAAATATGAAGAGGGTTCAAAGCAGCAGCAGCAATCCCTTTCCCATGCCGCTGCCGTGCCACCCCACCGGAGGAAGCTGTTCAATTATTTGAGGAATTTCGATGTTTGTGCTGCCACTAGTTTGAGTTACATCCCAACTTCACAGAGCATTCGGAATATTTTCTTATTAATATCGCCGTCGGTGGATGAAGCAGTTCGACGGGGAAATCCCTGCTTGGAATTGAATGTGTGATGACGACGCAGGTATTCGCAAATGAAATGCTGCAAAAAAATAATCAATTTCTAGATGAAATTCCGCGAACAACAATGTATCAGAAATTCGCAGTGATATGTTACATATTTCAAAATTGTGTACTTTTTATTAGACGCGGCAGGCATTGCAGCAGGGAAGGAGGAAATTGGGGAATAGACCACGAGGACATTTTTCAAAAATTATTGCACTATGAACGACCTCAAGAAAGCGCAAGAAAACGCGAGCTTTCAAAGGAATGTCGAGCCATTTGGATAAGCCCTGACTTTAAACTGATGAAGGATGCAAACGAGCACTTCTGTCGACAGCATCCTCTTAGTTCTTGTAAGCCCCATTCCGACCTTCGTTTAAGAGAAACTTTAATAACAATAAGCTGGGCATTTGTCCAACATGATAACAACTCAAACAAACTGCTCATTTCGAATTAGGAACAAACAAGAAAGGATGAAAATTGTTCATTTATTAAGCTCAACAAGTAAATAAATCAATTTCTCCTCTCAATGTCCAATCACAACTGCACCAGGTGCTTCCCGCTTCTCTCAATCTCCCGCAGATTTCCCAGCAAATGAAAGCAACGGCAAGAAGAGAAAATACTTGATGGATAGCCGTAGATAATTCCAGCTGGTCACCCGCACCCAACCGCCTATGCGCGAGGGGGCAAACTTTCCATATAAATTACATTCCCTGGCCGTAGCGCACCCACTTAGCATATTGAGTAAATAAAACCTTAATCCCCGGGTCCCTTTCAAAGTTAACTCCCCAAGAAGCGGCTAACCCTCAAATCCCCCGCCACTGCCACTGCCCGCCAAAGTGTGTATCTTTAAATTTGTGTAAGTTTCATAATTCAGCGACGGTGGCAGTTTGAGGCAGCGAAGGACGCTGGAAGCCGGACGACTGCAGACCTCCTCCACGTGGAAATGATGATGATGGATATGCTGTAGGCTAATAACACAAAAATGACAATAAATCAATTTGCTTGCACGACCATCTAAAGAACCACACCCCAGATTGCCACCACTTCCCCTTCGGAGCAGAGCACCGACGCGCTCGTGTAAGCCCTGAACAACTAGAACCATCTGTGTCGCGTCGAATTTGCGAAAATGTCATCAGTCGCACACCGGCAACCGGGGATAGCCCGCAACTGCTTTATTAAGTCGGACAGGACTGCAATAAATTCTCAAATAATTACCCCTAAAGGTGGCTGAAGTGTTAGCCAAGGAACTAACCAACCAGTGAACCCCGAAGCAACGGCCACATGCCTTGCCTGTCGTGCCTGTTCACCTTCTTCGTTCTTCGACTACACTCGGTTCGCCGGACTTTCAAGTCAATTTCGTTTTAATGCTGCGGTTTTATTGATTCCAGCAGCAGAGCCACGAATGCACTCCATGCGGGCAGCAGCCCCGCAATCCAGCGCCCGCACCGACCACGCCACCGTGTGCAACCCCACTGGAAGGGTTATCGCTGGATAATGTTCACTTTTAATGTGTGTAAATAATTTATTGGATAGGTACAAGCGTTTTATCCTGACTCCTGCACGTTATCCTGTTTGTTCTGCTGGTGTGTTGCCTCCCCCACTCCAGTACCCGCTCTGCTGGCAGCAAGTCAAACTCATTCCGTGAGTAATACAGACGCACGGTTGGGTCGTCACTGCACATCGCGTCGTCCTTGCAACGTTAGTTGTTCGATAATAAGTAGCAGATCGGATAGCACAGACCTCCCCACCACCCTACCATCTGCACGGCGGCTTTGATGAAATATATCCCCATTGGGAAGGTATCCGGAACCGGAACATTCGAATTGGGGATCAAGTGAATGTGTTGAACTACCACCTCTTCTGCTTCCTTCTTTTTCGGAGTGCCGTAAAACGAAGTCGCATAGTACGAAGCGTGAGCGGAGTGATGATCATTAAATTAAAATGTGTTCGCATTCTTACCTCCAGACTCGTCGTTTATTTTAAATTGAGTCCTAAAGTGTTAATGGGTCTTTTTGTGCCGTCTCTGGGCGCTGAGCATTCACCGGTGGATACAGAATAGGTGCTCCCACACCCACCATGTAGGGCCACTGTATCGGGGAAAAACTGTTTCCGTGTTCGCTTTCTTATGAATTTAATTTCACCGACCGGTGTGTGCGATGTGCACTGTGCGAGCGGATGGACATGAATTCCAAATGAGCGCTGCACCACACGGCGGCCGCCTGCCGTACGTAAGAGGTCGGGGTTAATTGGAATTACCCACAAGGACGAGTCGACGTGCAACCCGAGCTCCAAATTAATAAATACATTTGTTGTTGCAGGGAAGTTCTTTAAAGTATTTTAGCACCGGCTACGAATTTACGTGTTTCATGTGTGGTCGACGTAATTAAAGCACATTTTCGAAATTGGATGGTCGGGTGAAGGTCGCAAGGGATGATTTTCAGTTTTATTTGCAGTGACACTCATCTCTCTACGCAAATGAACGTTTTCTACGGTAAATTGGTTGATGCGGTCAAAACGCCGTCGGATGTGTTTATAAGAAAATGGTTGGAAAAAATTCAGTTATTTTTAATATCTTGGCGGTTTATAACATTACTAATATGTCAGTGAGTGTCAAGTGTAGTACAACTCGCCGCTCTGAGTGGGCAATAAACTGTAGGTTTTTGTGTGAACAATGCCATGCACAAAACGAACGAAGTTGCTGATGACTCTAGGGGATGATCGCATGTGGTCTGTTTTCATCTCTAGTGATCACACTTTAAAAAGAAGGTGATGAAACAGTGCGTCGCATGTGGGGGTTGACTTGTCGAACAAATAAAGGTCCATTTGACCAATATAAAAAAATTTTACTAGCAAGCGTTTCTTTGAAACCCTTTCCTGTCGCACCAAATTCTTTGTATTAAGTAAATAGACAATGCTGTTCGAAAAACATCAATGATCTTTTTAACGCACAGTTCTTGAAATTTATGAGAACTCCTGTCCTTTGTTTTCTCATCAAAGGATTTTGGGTGCAACTAGCTCGTGAATTCGGTGCCAATCGAAACGCAATGACTTTGTGTAAGCAAAATGGGAGAAGTTAGTGCAATTCTTATATTTTGTGGCACGTCTCAATATGACAACACCTTCAATTTCAAAAAGAATATATATGAAAGTTCAGGTTGTGGCAAATCATGAAATCGGTACTACAAGCAGAACGAAGAGCTCAGGAAAGCCAAAAAAGACGCTTCTTGGCGCTGTACACTTGTCGGCATCGGTTCTAGACTTCGTTAAATGTTAAAAACGAACAGAAGAAATATAGAAGCAGTCATTTCATTGAGATAAGTGAGGACAAGGTTCGGGAACCCTGAATTCTGAACCCTTAGGCTAGTACTGAAACCGGACTTTCTAAAAAGAGTCAAAGAAAAACGTTTACTCTGTTCTAAAGAGCATCTTAATTGAGCTAAGCATATTTGAAACAGTGTTTTCCGATGAATCGGATTAGATGTTGCATGTTGGTGATAAGCGCCTTCTAACACTCAAAGAGAACAAAAAAAAAAAAAAAAACAAAACGACAGAGCACTAACTGTAACTGGGATGGTCTGGGGATATTTTTTCGAAATGAAAAGGTATTCTGTTCTTTCTACATTTGAAATTCACTTCAGTGGCTTACCTCCGGGTTAAGGGAACAGAAAAAAGTTTATTAGAGTCCTCTGCTCTGGAGCTTTGGTGACATTTGCGAATTTTTTTTTCAAAAGGACGAAATGAAAATTGTGATTGTTATCTTTTTTAATGCAATACTAAGCAGGCTTTAAACAAGCTAGAATTTCTACGAATAAAACTTATATTTGGTAAGCCCTATTTTAAAGCAATCAAAACAATATATTTTGAAAGATCCGGCTGAAGTCGAAGCAAATGCACATCAAATAACAGAAGAATTTTCATGTTCCCTTAACCAGATTTAGGTAAGCATTAAGAAACGTTTTTTTAAAAATTTTCTAATCTACTGGGCAATTTAAACATATTTACGTTCTTGTACATAGGAGGTGCAAAGGAAAGTGTTTCTTAACAAGTGCTCACCCCGTCGACAGGAGCAAGTGATAATCCGAAAAAGCCTAGTCTGGAAAAAACTCTTAGTCGAGTCTTTTTGTATGTTTTTGTAGACATAGCATTTGAATTTTGTCGTTAATTTGTGTTGTCTTTTAATGCAAATGCTTCAAATTGATTGATTGTTGTTGGTGACGTTGAGTATTCAGCACTTCCTTAGATTTAGACATCTCATAAGAGGGCACGACGCTCTAGTCCCTAGCTAAATACAGAATATCACCTTCTTACCAAATCGATTTGCTCTTGTGGTTGATATGGACTGTGCGCCTATGCCTACCTATGAATTCTTGCGGTTGCAATAAAGGAAGCTTAAAGTAATCGGCATGACTTAGTACTCTTCAAATAAAAATAAAAAAAATGCTATTTGCGAATTTTCTTTGAATGACTTAAAGTAAACGAACTCTTTTTCTTTATTAATTGAACGCGTGTGTGTTGTCAAAACTTTATAAAGGGTGTTGTTTTGAGGGTATAGAATTTTGAAATGAAATAAAATAAGGATTGTTATTTAAATTTACTTTTAATGGTCACCGTGGCGTAGTGGGTAAGTGCGTCGACTCACACGCAGAAGATCTAGGTTCGATTCCCGGGTGGGACACCTCGCATTTTTTCACGGCACCACCTCTTTCGAGTTGCTGACAACACTCAAAGAGTATCAATTATTTATGAAAAGCTTCTCAAATCTCGCCGTTTGGAGTCGCCAAAAAACTGAAGGTCCCTTATTCTCGCGAGAGGACAGTAGCACGCACAGCACGAGTAGTTGTAGAAGCTAGGCCCAGGTTCTTTGGAGGCTGTAGTGCCACTCAATTATAATAATTTTTTTTATTATTTTAAATTTACTCGAAATTTACTTTATTCGAAAGATAATCTTCTGGCAATATGACTAAATATGATTTCCGCCTAAGCTGGTTCAGATGTAGAAATACCTGGAAGTCCAATTTTCGATTGTTTTTTTTTCGACGTTTGTGGACGTGTATCTCCAAGAACACGGCGAATGTTGTTCTCTAAGTGGTCAACAATTTTGAGCCTAACGGAATGGAATACCGACTTCACATTTCCCCACAGAAAACAGTGAAGTGGCGTTAAATTGGACAATCTTGTAAGTAAATTAATGCTTCGTAACGTAAAACTATGCAGTTACCAAACGATTCCCTCAATTAATCAATTGTGACACGAGCTGTGTGATATGTTGAGCCGTCCTTTAGAGGCCATAGCTCCTGCACATCAAATTTGTTGTTAAATGTAATGTTTTGAACAGAATTGTTTTTAAAAAAGTGCTAAACATTTATTCCACCAATCCACAAAACACACCAAACGGTCAGTTTTTGTGAATGTTAGGATATCTCAAAAACACGTGAGGATTATCATTACTCCAAATACGGCAGTTTTGCTTGCTATTCAACCAAAAGTTTGCTTCACTGCTTAACAAAATTCGTTTATGAAAATTGGAATCAACGACAATCGTGGTTTGTGCCAAAATTGCACGATTTGTTGGTAAGGCATCTTTCAAACCATACTTAAAATAAAATACTTGATAGCTGACAACCTATATTAAACTGGCCGTCAGTTTAACTATTGCTGCCAACCTATATTTTATAACTCTACAAAAAACACCCGTGAGCTTAAACAACATTGTCGAGTTACCTTTGCCTAAAATTTCTCATTGCACACTTTCACAACTGGTAAAGAATCCGAAATAAATGTTCCCAACATTTTTATCTGCATGCAAGAAATCGTGCGGCTATCAAAAGCAACTTATTCCCATTCAAAATTCAAACATTTCTGTAGGAAAGATGTGAATTTGCGTAGGGTGCCTAACGAACACCGTAAATAAGATTTAATTACTCAAACCGAATGCTAGAAATTGGCACTGGGCTGTTGCTTTTTTTTTGAAAACTTAATTACCATGCCTGATTTAATCCTTTTCTAAATCAGGTTCACTGAGCCATTAAATTATATTCAAACGTTATCCGAAATTTGCATGGCCATTGAACAAGTGCACATGTTAGGCCCGCATACTCTACCTGCCAAAAATAGGGATTGCATTCCTAATTAATTCCCCTAATTCCATCTAAATGCCACTTGCCAAACGTTCACTGATTGGCTTTAAAATAGTTTCCACAGCTGCATTTATAATTGTCGTAGGCCAAAACGGGATAAAAGTAAAAAACGTATACCCCACTCACATTTGTACACACCCGCAGTAGGAGTACTGAAAATCCGCTATGAGGTGGTGGCGGTAGATCTTCGGAATGAGAATGGAGAACACAATAAATTATCCTGTACGCATTTACCTGCCTCCACTGTGATGAATTAATGATGGACAGGCAAACTTTTTCGGATGACGATGCATCCCGCCCATTCCAGCCACCTCCCGTTCGTCCACGGTCACACATCGAGGGTATGGCAGTCATATGTAGTCACTCAAGCCGATTGTATCCTGTTTATGCGGCAGCAGGATGTCAAATTATCCTTTTATCTGCTTTGCCCTGATTTTCTTTTGTTATACCCAGTGCCGTATAATATTTATGAGAAAGCCTTTCCGCCGAACTCGATATGACGGTTGGCCTGGTTGTTTGTTTTTGTATCTGCTTAAGGTTTTTTTTGGGTTAGCTATGATTATGCTGTGCTCTGCTGGACATGTTTTATGCGGATAACAGAGAGAAGGATGTGCTCCATGGAATAAAGTGTCCTGTTACCGAAATAGTTCATTATTCAACGAAAATTCCTTTAATCTCCGGTTGAAGTATTAGCAAGATTTTCAGCAGAGCTCCGAGTGTGAGTGAATGGCCGAAGAGTAGTCTGCACTTAATATCCTTGCAATTATTAATAAATGGAAAGCGTACAATGTCCATTAGTCAGGTGTGTTCGCATCAAGCAATTGGATGCAAAGTCAGGCTTAGAAGAGTGTTGGTTGCTGCTGTTCATGAACAGTTGGGCTTATCCTTGCATGTCTATTTTCCCAAGCGACTTAGGAAGATTCGAATTTGATAACGTGCATTTAGGAGTGCACGCGAATTGACAAATCGTTCGTGACCGGCAATAAGTGGCTTTTACCCAAAGGCTTGAGGTAATCAGTTGGAGTGGAAGGGGCAAAGATTTTTAGTGTCGAATAGATTGTGTTCTGAGAAAACAGCAGGGAGACTGAAAACTAAGACTGAAGACTGAAGACTGAAGACTGAAGACTGAAGACTGAAGACTGAAGACTGAAGACTGAAGACTGAAGACTGAAGACTGAAGACTGAAGACTGAAGACAGAAGACAGAAGACAGAAGACAGAAGACAGAAGACAGAAGACAAAAGACAGAAGACAGAAGACAGAAGACAGAAGACAGAAGACTGAAGACTGAAGACTGAAGACTGAAGACTGAAGACTGAAGACTGAAGACTGAAGGCTGAAGACTGAAGACTAAAGACTGAAGACTGAAGCCTGAAGACTGAAGACTGAAGACTGAAGACTGAAGACTGAAAACTGAAGACTGAAGACTGAAGACAGAAGACAGAAGACAGAAGACAGAAGACAGAAGACAGAAGACAGAAGACAGAAGACAGAAGACAGAAGACAGAAGACAGAAGACAGAAGACAGAAGACAGAAGACAGAAGACAGAAGACAGAAGACAGAAGACAGAAGACAGAAGACAGAAGACAGAAGACAGAAGACAGAAGACAGAAGACAGAAGACAGAAGACAGAAGACAGAAGACAGAAGACAGAAGACAGAAGACAGAAGACAGAAGACAGAAGACAGAAGACAGAAGACAGAAGACAGAAGACAGAAGACAGAAGACAGAAGACAGAAGACAGAAGACAGAAGACAGAAGACAAAAGACAAAAGACAGAAGACAGAAGACAGAAGACAGAAGACAGAAGACAGAAGACAGAAGACAGAAGACAGAAGACAGAAGACAGAAGACAGAAGACAGAAGACAGAAGACAGAAGACAGAAGACAGAAGACTGAAGACTAAAGACTGAAGACTGAAGACTGAAGACTGAAGACTGAAGACTGAAGACTGAAGATTGAAGATTGAAGACTGAAGACTGAAGACTGAAGACTGAAGACTGAAGATTCGCAGGTGGTGTTTATAAACTTCACCAAACTCCTCCGAACAGGCCCTAAATGCAGTTCCGTATACGGTTTCGCAAATTAAACATTGAGTGACAGCGATTATTATCCAATTTAAGAAATCGAAAGACCAGAGGATGTTAACTTTGTTTGATTTTCTTATTATTTTCGCATTAAGCTAAAGAAAATTGAATTCAGAATCAATTAACTGTCGAATTAAAGGTCTACAGCCGGCAAGCTTATCGCCCCAAGGGATGCGCACATACACCCCACACAGAATGTGTGACTGCAGCTTATTTTGTTGCAAGGGGGGCCATTAATTAAGAAACCCAGCAGACCAGGACGAATTATCCTTGCCCAGTTGCCAACAGATAGGTTTATTTGATTAATTGCCAGATTAGTAGATGGTGCCCCCACGCCTACTGCCATCTAAATACAATAGAGTCAACCGAACACTTTGCAATGCAAATGAGTGCAGAGTAAACAAGATTAGCCGACGGCATTACCAACATCCGTGAGATGCTGCAGCGATACACACAATTTAGGTAATCATATATGTTTCGGCGAATATACTCCGGCATCAACCAGAGGCTTGTGTGGACAGGGAAGGACAACAAAAGCATAATTATATGGATCCCGAAACCGAATGATGTCTCAATGTCACCTCTAATAGGTGTGCAATCGATGACTATAAGACGTGTAATTTTCACTGGGTGGGCCGGAGAACGCCTGCCTGCTGTATGGGTTACACTCTCCCTGTTGCGTTGGTATCTTATTGCAATTACATCATTTGTATTTGCTTTGCCTAATTAAGATCATCTATTACTTCAAGGATTTGAGAAGTTAAACCTCACCGGCACAGGGTTTGAATTCCATTCGCTAAGATGTGTTCGGGCGATGAGTGGATGGTTCTTAAAGCAGAATTATGTCGAGCACAACATTAAAGCTAGGCATCGCCTGCGTTTAGAGCAAATGCCCCAAAGGAAGCCACAATCAAAAGCGGAGAATGAGAAAAAAACTTCATATCTGAAAGATTTACGTGCGACAAGCGACTCTTTATTAAATTAGGCCACCAACCCACCCAGTGCCAGACCCCTGCAGATAGCGTAGAGCCCAGAGAATTGTTTAGCCCACTGGATCAGGACTGTGCTTTTCGCTTTTGTTTGTCAAAAATCATAACATAAAAAACTCGCGTACAAACACGCAAAGCAGCGGCGTTGGAAAAAAATTATTTTGCATACCTACAACGATGCGATTTGCTTCACCACCACCACCACCCCCAAGACGGTTGCCTTTATCGGAACGCTTTTACTTTGCAGGATAAAAAACGCACACACACACACAAAGCAATGCAAACAAAAAAAAAAACTTCCCACCAACAACAAAAACAACAGCAACGGGGACAGAGTTAAGTCAAAGGCCAAACATCCCCCAAAGGTAACCGAGACCGAGAATCCCCTAACGTCGTTGTGGCAACCACATCTTTGCATTTAAATTGCTTTTGTCTGTCGCTTGTTTCCTTTTTTTCGGGCCCCAGCCCTCCATCCGCCTACTCTATCAAGGGCCACCTCAACTAAGTCCTCGGGTAGTTAGAAAGTCTTGAGGCAGAAGAATACATTCGCCGCCATCGCCATCATTGTCGTATCAAAATCCGGTAGGATGTGGTTCGACGACGACGGCGAACGAACAAACTGGCGCGCATCGCTGACAGCACAACAAACAATGAAGGAGAGCGACCAACACTCTTACTCCCTCGCCCTGCCAACCGCCTCACCGACAACCATCCGCTCATCCGCTACAGGATTCTGTCATTTTATGCAAATCGTGTTCTCCTTTTGTGGCGCGGCATGAAATGCAACTAAAGCAGGTATAGCTGAGTGTCCCGTGCTATCCTGCGTATACTTTTAACTTTTAACCGCCTACTCTGTGTTTTTCCTGCGGCGCGCTGCTATAGCAATGTCCTTTGTACGATGGATGATGGTAAGGTGAAGGCGGGTATGGAGGCTTATGTAGATGCTAAGGCACCTCATCAGTTATGCAGGATTACTGCGAACACTTGACATTAATTTTTGTTTATCCCCTGATTGAGGGTCCTTCACGTTCGAAATTTTGACTTCGAAGAGTTTAAACAAACCGCCCCGATGACGTTCCACCGCTCCACCGCTCCGACGCCAGTCCTTTCTTCACAGGCGGATGCATATTTCATTTGCACATATAAATCGTGCATTGTGTTTGTATTTTTTTATCACTTATGAGATAAATGAATTCAGTCAGTGTGTGTTATCGATAAGTGAGTTATTGTCGCGATGCAATGCAATCGATGCTGCAGTGCAGTGCAGTACCGTTCAGTGATGCCAAATTAGTTGGGCTATGCGAAAATGCATTAACGGTAATTCTGGGTTATTCTGTAATTGAATTTTTCAGTGTTTCTTTCTGAGGTTTTAATTAGCGATTCATTTAATTAAATATGTTGTCATTAATAGTTGATATCGGCGCTGAAAGCGAACGAATTAATTGCACAGTGATGATATCAAATGCAGCATTGTATTTGTATGATTTTTTTTCCTTATAATTAACGCGGTATTCACATTTATTAATCGGGTTTGTGTGCGCGAAAATTAATTGTAACTCGCCCTGAGTTCGCAAATATGTGTCATGACTGACTTTAAATTAATTTCTGTCCGTTTTTGTTGGGGCACATCACGTGGCGCGAATATGTGTTTTCGGCTCGTAATTGAGCACGTGATAGTGACTTGCGTCCTGTGAATTTAAGCGATTTTAATTGAACAAATAGGGATTTTTTCCTAAGCAGAGATTATGAAGTGTAATCCTCCCCGAATAAATACTGAAATGTTTAGCATAATGAATTAGCGGTATAATGCTATGTTTGATTTTTATTTTTGCCACAATTTATCAAATAATGTTAAGTTGCCCATTGGTGGGCGAAATTAACGAAGTATTAAAGTGTATTTCGTTGCATCACCATTGGCAGTTATGAGAGCATTATTTATGTAAAATTTGAATTTATTCCCAGGAAGTGTGTCACAAGAAAGTTGAAAAAAGTACACGGCACATGATATTGCTGCCTTACCACAAACCAAAGAATGCATCTCTACAATGAATCTATGTATGCTACGTACTTCTTTCGGCAATTGCGATTTTGACTTGACGATGATATTTTTAAGGCTACCTTCACTATCTGAAGGGAGCCAGCTATGTCCTGCAATTGATATCTTTTTTTTAGCCTGAGTAGTTCATTATGTGCTTGTGCCGAAAAATGATGATTCTCGAAGTCTTGGGATCTCATACTTGCATGCCTGAATGGAATCGAGGCATTTTTCGTTTACAAAGAGAGACATAGAGAATTTGTCATGGACGATCTCGGGAAGTGGACGCAATTAATTGCTGGTACAGGAAAGGATTTCGTCATTTTTGGATGTCAGGGCGTTTTCAGACAAGGAAGATTTTCACTATGCTGGGTGGGATAGAGGCAGATATGAAAAAAGGAAATCATTGGTTCCGTCTGTATTTTTTCTTTGCTCACTTCTCTGTCCTTAAGTTTTCAATAAACACATGCACACCAATACCCAAAAATGTTATGGTTGCACAGGTAATCGCATGAACTGGATCTGGTGACCTTCCACTCCAGCTAAGCGCATGCTATCACTTGGCAAAGAATAAGTTTTTCTGATTGCAAATTTCGTATGGTTGTTGTTGTCTCATATAATTATCCCTCTCCGATGTTAACCGTGCTATGAGAACGCAGTGAAAGAGGTAAATGCGATCATACACGCTTTCGATAGTTCCGGCTTCCATACAGCAATGTTCCTAAAAAATTAAAAAAAACTTTGTTTTTTATTTCTGACTTAAATGTACCACAAAAATCGCCTCGAACGCATCCACCAAAGTCGCACCAGCCTTGAGCCGAAAATATTCACATTTTCTAAGCTAACCACTCTTTCTAAATAAATTAGGAAGCAGGGTGAAATAAAGAGGCAGAAATTGTAGAATTTGACACAGTTCTATCGAACCATTTCGAGATCTCTGAATCCCACGATGGTTGGGCGCCAGTTACCTGAAACTACACTCGTATGTGATTGTGTTCATCCGATCCCGCCGAGTAGCAATCTCCACTCTTTCACACACACCCTGTCTGACTTCCCACTTGTGTCTTATTTGCTATCTTTTACTATTTTATTTTATTAATTATATTTTATTATTTTATTAAATTTGATTAAGACTAGAAACGTTTGAAAGTTTGAGGTTAAATATCCTGTGTACTCATCCTTAAATTGTGTTGCACGGTAGACGCAAAAAAAAATTGTTTTTTAACGGGATTCACGAGAGTATTTTAATAGCTCAAGTGCCTTCACCTTATCACAACCCTTTTTTTATAAATTTGTGTAATTGCAAAAGTGACAACATGAAGTGCAGCGTCAGCGTCTAAAACGCAACCGTTCTCAACAAGAAACTTGCAATCACCTCCCCAAACCAAACAAAGTTTCAAAGAAATGTTTGAATGATGAAATTGTTTGTTTTTTTTTAGCGAGCAACGAGTGGTTGATTCGAAATTCAAGTTTATCTTCAATCGACTGGCACTCTGCACATCACGCTGCACTACACTTACTTGTATTCCCAAAAGTACGTTGACCATAAAATTAAATGTTGATTTTCATAAGACACAGTTTTTCTTTCGCCAGGAATCCAGTCAATCGGGTATTAATACAAATCGCCGAAGTTAAACTTTAACAGCTTAAGACCGCAACAGTCAGATAAGAGATCATGAATGATATATTTTCCTTCTTTTGTCTGCCGCGTCCGACCAGTCCTGACTTAACCTCGTCAGTTTGGATCAGGACGAGACGAATCAAGCAGTCTGAGTTGGCTCACTCTAAGGTGGACAAGTTTGAGGTGAATGCCCTTTACCTAAAACTGTCCTGAAGTAGCCTCAAATTTTATACAATCCGCCTTGTTGATGCCCCTTTACGCTGGCCTCCGCGGCGTTTTTATTCCAAGAAAATTAAAAAAAACGTAGAAAAATTTGCAGCATTAAAGAGGTCATCTTTCGACGGGACACCAATAGCCTTTAATTATTAGCGTACGCATGACACAGTTTACGCTTACAATGGCCGCAATTACCATTATTACAATGGAGCAGTGGCGCAAAGTAAAAGGACCCCCTCGTAGAACAATGAAGGAAGCTAATAAAAAGAAAACCGATGAATGTGTGTATCTGTGTGCTGCTGGTATCCTTTCTGCTGCTGGTATGACTAAATATGCAAATGCAAAATTGCTGCTGTTGTCCATTGCCATCGCTCGACAAAGTTTCCCCGGAACAACTTCATGGCGCACATCCACGGGCCGCTCTGTGGATGCCGCACGTATATATTCCGTTCGTCCCCCATCTGCACCGTGAGTCTCCACGTTCACCCTCTACGAGAATGCATTCAGCAAACAATGCCGCTGCAATGGCAGGATCGACTCCTGGCTGCCCTGTTTCGCCCCCCCAAAACCGAACCAGCGCGTTACAACTATTCCACCATACACAATGAGAGCATGAATTCATAATTTCCAGCTGTGCGGTCGTCTTAAAATGATGAAATCGTCCTTTTTTGGTCCTCAACCGGTGCCCGAGCTGTACTGGGTTGTCCTGGTCTGGGCGGCCGGGGTGTGCTTGCGGTTGATGATGAAGTGAGAGCGGAGCTCTTCAAAGAATATCCGATCCTTTGTACAATTTTCACTACAACTTTTAATTATTGTGGGCGTGGGACGCAGCAAGACGGCTAGAGATACTGAAGAGACTGAAGAGCCTTGGAGAATTGTCAAGTACTTGGGCGGTGGAGGAGACAGGGCGAACTCTCATTTTACCAGAATTAAGAGATGCGGTGATGAAATGAATTATTCTCTTTTGTTTTGCCTTGTTCCTTCAATTTCTGTTTAGAAAATTTACCGCAATGATATTCTTGTTTCCCCATTTCTTGCTTTCTTTTTTGTTTTTTGTGTTCCAGTGTGTTTTGTTCGGTGAAGAGCATAAAGAAATTGCCTTGCGATAGGGGAGTGAGTGTGCTCGTACTAGTAAATTCAGGGGTGCTCAGTCCCTCGTTCGGCGGAGTGTTCTGTGTTCTTTTGTGCGGCAGCGCTTTATGATTTGCAAGCAGCCTCTGTGCTCGAGTGCTTTTTACTTTAATCAGAAAATACTTTCGGAGATGGTTCGTGATTCTTGTGTCATTAAGTGAGTGATTTTTGTGATGTGCGCAATTAACTCGAATGGGATTAGCTTTGTTGCGCTATTGTTGTTCCGGGAGTTTTACAGTCTCCAAAGGATTCAGACAATAGCTCCGGGTCTTTGCTTTGGCGTCAAAAAGGATTTCGGGATCTAGCAGCTTTGTGACAGTGCCAATATCAGAATCGTTCACAAAAGCATTAAGACTTAATTGCCACAGACAAAATGCGGTTATTTGAGAAAGGGGGAATTCATTTAATCCTTTTAGCCCAGCATGGGTGGAGGCGTACCCATAGTGCATTGGTGGGGGAACGGAAACGTGTTGCAAACTGATTTATATCTTACTGTTTAAATCTGAAGTTCTCCGAAAATAAGCCCGGCCAACAAGTTACCGTGAATGGTGTTCGCTATCGCGAGATGAAAAGGAACTTCTTGTGACCAGAAATTGAGGATATGGACTTGAACGATATGTGTGTTAAACAGAATGGTTTGTCCCACAGCCAATAAAACAATGACTCTTTTTCTCGAGAAATTTAAAAGCTCGCATCGTGACGATGGAAATTATGTGTTTTGACACCGTTGGACTTCTCTCTTTGGAAATATTTAAAAGTAAAAATGTTCGTTCATAAGCCAAAAACAATTTAAGAGCTAAATGATGAGATAATTCAGCACATGCACCTCAATTATGGTTCAGAGCCAATAAAAATTTGCACCATCCGGTAGAGGTTTTCCACGAAAGATATGGCATTTGACCGATACTTTCTTCCACACATAATTGGCATAGATCCTTCTACCCTAAAAAAAAAAACAATGGGATAAGTCTTCAAAAACATTTTTTTTATTTACAATTATCTTTTTGCGTTTTCGTTGGACTACGATTTACTATAGAGAAGAGTAGCGAAACTTTTCACCTTGTTAAGCCTTGTTCTTGATCTGCCCATTCAAAAGAAGACCCTACAGACATACCTAGTTGCATAGGGACTGATAAGTTCAGAACAAAAAACAGACTAATAGCATTCACTTCTTATTTATCGTTAACCTCGGGATAGGGAATGTTGTTACAGAAAAACATATTTTGCCTGGAAGTTCCAAGTCCGTCATAATCACTCTTTTTAGTTTGTGCTCAGTTTTACTTTTGAACTTCTGAAAACAATCGAACCTTGTATATTTTGATGGCGTTTATTGAGAAATCTGTTCTGTTCAGACACATGCCTTTGCCTATGAATTATTTGTATGGAGACTGTTTACATTTCGATCTTCGATCGACCAAGACATTTATTGGGAAGAACCCCTTTTGTCTAAAGCCCCAGGGGAAGCGTGCCCAGAGCTGAGCTAAAATGTGCCACACCTAGTTTTGATATTTTTGCTGAACGAACTTACCGAGACCTTCAATGCTAGAAAAATGTTTTAAAAGTTTGTCTTTTTTCTCAATATTATCAACAGCGATCATTATCCTTCAAAAGCCTGTTTAGCTGCTGGCTTATACGGATGACAGTGCCGTGATGTGATGGTGAGCCGCCCTGGATTGTAACGGAAGGACAAAAAGTGAGTCTGACTGTAAAGGTGGAAGTAGGTGCCATCATCAAAGCTGGACGCGCAACATCTAGGACTCGAAAAGAGCGTTACAATGGGCAGGGAATTTGTCTACTCGGCTAGAGTAACTCCTGCCAATCGCTGTTTCGTTGGGCTCAAGATTACAATTTAAAAATTACTAGAGCCTTATCCAAAAAGACCAAGCTACAATATCTTAATCGCTCCTGTCGTTCTCAATGGCGAAGAAGTGAGGCAGATGAGGAAGCCTCGCTGCAAGAAAGTTAGACATACGACATATGGTCGCGTTTGCATTGATGGCATCTAAAGGTGGAGATTCAACGTATAACTTTATTGGCTGTAGTGTCTACCGATACAAAACCTAATTGGCTAGGTCATGTTGAGCGAATGGATAACACTGCTTTGGCCCGTCTTTAAGTCCAAGTCATTGGGACAACGCAACAGACGACATCCTTGTCAAACATGGAACACACATGTGAAAAAGGAGATCAACAAACTTGGTGTGCGAAACTGGAGGTAGCTGGCGATAGAATGCTCTATCTGGAAAGGCGCGTTGGGTAAGGAACAGTTCTATCGCGAAGAGACCCTGCAATGTTTTCAAAGGTTTCGCGCAATAAAATTAACTTTTGTATACCTTTGGTGTAGGCAGGGACTTCCAATGAAGAGATACCTGACAAACGTACATTTGCATCGAAGTCACGAAACCAATGGATATGTTGAAGGAAAACATAATATAGATACGGGAGAAGATCTTAGTGAGTAAAAATTTCACACTACTATAGGCGAAAGGTAGACAGGCTTGGATTGGGTCGGTTGGAAACGCGAGAGAGAGAGCTTCTTAAGAAATCATTCAAGGGAAGAGTATGTAGGTACTTGCGTGCTCGTCGACTAGGCCGTGCCCGCCCATTGCTCCCCAGCCTTATGTCAGATTCAAGCAGTCTGGAGCGTTTGGGGTGGATGGAGGGATAGATTAATTTTGGACCGCCATAGAAGCCATGATTAGTCCATCTTTGGTTGATCACGTCCTTGTCCTGTTTCATTTTTAAGTCAGCACATTAGTCTGTCAAGAAGATGGGAAACACTGTGAATATTGAATTATATTCTTCTTTCAACTGATGCCGTCTAATAAAAGGACTCCTTTTATAGATCCTGATGTCTTGTGCGTAAAGGCATAATTTCCGCCAGTCTCCTGTACAAGCAGAAATGGATGATGAGCAATACCAAGCAGAGAATTAAATTACATTCTCGTTTAGTAAAGTTCATAAAACGTTTGTTTTCCCTATTTGCAGTTGATAACTTCAACGGTTTCGTGTAACGGTATCCTCCATCAGAATGTCCTTGTCATATAAAATACCAAAAATCCAATTAAATGCCAAAGTTTTACACATTCCTCTCCACAACACCCCAAACTTTTATCTGCAGCTACTTATCGATGACACATTACTATCCGCAACACCACCTCCCAGCCTGACAGCCAGAACACAAGACTTGCCCAACTGCAATTTGTTAACCCAATTGGATCACTAAAATTGATAACTCACCATCTTTTCACCCAAAAGCACAGCAGAAAAAAAAAATGAACCCAAAAAACAAGAGAACCGGGAAAGTTTTCCTCCGCATCTATGCGGCATCGCCCTAGTCGGGTAGCAAATTTTATGGTCAACACTCCAAGACTCTAGCACTCAATCCAAAAAACAATACCAGCAGACATTCCTGCTGCTCCTGCTGGTCCTGCTAAGGCAATGGATTAGCCATTGTTCAACGGCGTCTGTTGCTGTTGTAGAGCCCGCACACCGACCGCCGACATTTCGTCGATTGCCCTTAACGCAAAACATCACAGTGTTGGAGGAGGTCGCCACACATACGTAAAATGTTTATGCTCGTATAAATCTCATAATCTTTATGGAGCGAGTTTCTCCGACAGCCCAAGGAAGAGTAAGCGCTCACATCAACAACTACACCACTACAGCGAAGCGAGTTGTTCACGACGAAGGACATCCTGTCCACCTCGAAACAATGCTTTTGAAGACCCTCCCCTTCACACTCCACAACAAGCGGTGACGTCTCTGTGCCCCTTGCACACACGCACGCCTGGACTTCCGGCTGGATCAGGGTGCCTCTAGATTTTTGGGATAATTTTCCCGAACAAACAATACACACTGTGCTGATGCTATCACAATGTCCTGTGATGTCTGAGGCACCACACCCCCACTACCCCTAACGATGACGATGGCGGCGGCGGCGACGACGACGACGACGATGATGATGACTCCACTCTTTCCCGTGGAGAGACAGATGGTGAGATATGGATAATTGAATTCCCTACGGCGCGATGTCGATGCTGGGGTTTGAAGGACGCCAGCCCTGTGAGTGGGCGGACGGGTGTCGGGATAGTTCTGTGCTCTCGCAGCGATAGTGAGGATGCGAAATGGACTTTTGTAATCCTTATTACCGGAACATCTCTCTAACATTTTATGGAAATTTTACAGAAATTTGAATATTTTTGATACGCCGCCGCTCAACAATTGAAACCGTTTACTGTGGCCATAGTGCCGAGGCACTCGAGATAAGGTCCTCGGCCCCGGGCCGCACTGGACTGAATGCGGAGGCATCAGTGCGTACGACAAATTTCAAACGATGAAATGTTGCTTCATGATTTTTACACTTCATTATACTTATCACAGTTGTCTTTGGTTTTGCTGCTGGCATGTAGGGTGGCTGACAGGGATGGAGGGACATCATCCGGCAGCCAGCCCTCATTGTCAATTTGTCGGACGAAAGTGTTATGATAATCGCCGAGGTACGGGGTTGGAAATTTTTATGCGAAACTATTTTAAACGAGTTCCTGGCACTGGTCGTGCTCGTCTTCCTCGGATGGGGGAACGGGGGACGTGAAAGGGATAATGTTTATGAAGTCATCAAATAAACTTGCGTGGACGGAAATGATGTAATTAAGTTTCCCAGCGAAAGTATATTTGTTTACATTTCCATTTGAGAAAGTTTTGCGTAAAGTTTCGATGTTCATGTGAGACAAGGGACTACATACTGCTGATGCTGTGGTGTCGTGGGGCGAGTGGAAGTGAAAGGGATATCCATACTCACAAGGCTCATGAGATGAATGACTTAATTTGATATCTGGGCTTCAGATAAGGAATGAGTTGTCTGAGGGAGGGAATCATTTTGGGGACATTTAAGACATTTTTTTTCAAAATGTTTCAGTATGTATGAAAGTGAAGAAAACTACAATTTTATAATATGCACATGATACAAGAAACAAGATAAGGAATTTCTTTCTATATGAGAGCTTCTTAGAGTTTTTTTTTTTCGTGTTGATATACAAAAAAAAAAACAGAGTAATGCAGGATAAGGAGGTGCAAAGTAAGGCAGAGGCGAAATGGTAAAAATGTATGAGCGCAGCAGTGTATCCCTTCCATTTACTAAATATTTAAAATTTAATTATTTTAGATATGAATTGGATACACAAAACTCTCGCTTTTTGACATGCTTACAACTTTTTTCAAAAAACACTGATGGAAAAGCGTCCAGTGGTGCTTTTTTCTACTGAAAGTCCGGCCTTATTATCAACTTAAGGGTGATTTTTTAGCTATTATCTTTTCGGCAACACTGGCTTAAGCAGCAGACGCACGTTTCGTGTTTTGTTTCGCTGTCAAACATCTTCTGTTTGGTCTATAATTTTACCATGAATCGTCCTGCAAACGAACAACGCTTGCAAATTATTGAATTTTATTATTAAAATGCGTGCTCTGTTAAGAAAGTTCATCGCGCTCTTCTTCCATTTTATGGTCGATTCATTTATGGCTCAATGGGTACGTAATAAGTCGAACTGTTGATTTTGGAGTGAATATCTGCCAGAAGCATTGCAAGAGCTACCAATGCATCCAGAAAAAGTCACAGTTTGGTGCGGTTTACGGGCTGGTGGCATCACTGGACCGTACTTCTTCAGAGATGATAGCCAACTGTTTTTTACCCAAAATTCAAGAGCTTGACTTGCATGACATGTGGTTTCAACAAGACGGTGCCGCATGCCACACAGCACGCGCGACAATGGACTTATTGAGAGGCGAGTTCGGTGAACATTTTATTTCACGTTCGGGACCGGTCAATTGACCGCCCAGATCGTGCGATTTAACGCCTTTAGACCACTTTTTGTGGGGCTATGTTAAAGCTCATGTCTATATAGACAAGCCCGCATTGACGCATTGGAAGACAACATTGAAGCATTTATTCGTGAGATACCGGCCGAAATGTTGGAAAAAGTATGCCAAAACGCAGTTAAGGTCAATATGTGCATGAAATAATCTCTAAACTTTAAATTATATGAACCGTACTATCGATTCAAATAAAGATTTCATGCATTTTTCCGAATTTCATGTGTTTTTTTTTTAAACTTTCCTATAGCTTTTAAAAATCACCCTATATTTTGTTTTATCCTCGTTCACCATTAGGCCATCTAGTTTCGCCGTTTTAATAGCCGTGAATGCTTCTACAACGGCTTGCTACGAACGGGTGATAATATCGATGTCATCAGCATATCCCTTCAGTCTGCTATAAACAGGCTTGAACCAACATTGCTCTGCAACTTAAATGGTCTCTTGTCAGCTGTCTGTAGTTACGCATTCTAAATTTGTTGAGGTTCTTCACCACCTCAGTCCACCATCTAAGACGAGGAGATCCTCTGTTCCGTTGTTAGCATGGGAAAACATTTTTTTCTTTTCATACGGGTGCATTTTAAGAGAGATGGGTCTAGGTAAGTCTCCAAGAATTTAAGAAATTCGCAAAATCCCTGCATTCTTCTGCTCAAAGGCAAGAATGGCTGAAATAAGTAATCAAAAACGACTAAGAAGAATGCCTGCAGACATTTAAATGGTCAATACCTCAAGTGACTATGTGTAACTTATATATATAAAAAAGTCTCATCGATTCATACCGCCTGCGCTCACATGCCATTTAAAGCCAGTGATTACTTAAAAACCTCCTTTCCACACTCCGCACCAAAAAGCAATGCGCAACAAATTTATTTCGAGAGACATTTACCGCCAGGCTCAATCCGGCGAAGTGCAATCCAATCTAATATCTCTACCCTCCTTTGTCTTTTGAAAACTCCTTCCAAAATTATGAATAAGTCTGCAACTGAAAAGCGCTCAAAGTTCATGATCCCCCAACACCCTCACATACAGTACACAAATAAGCTCTTAGGCCAAGATTAACAGCAGCCCTCTTGTAAATACAATACCACTTTAGGAAGTCAGCAACTAATTATCTACATCCCCGGAGCGGTTCTCGCCGGCTGTCCCACCTGCTGTTCCTCCCCTGCAAAGCCCCCCTCCCCCATCCCTTCTTTCGCTTTAAAGCCCTCAGTAATTATTCGAACGCATTTATGGCCTATTAGAGATTGCAAGATTTAATTTTTTTTTCTCCCCCTCTGTTACTGACGGTCCTTGGCAACCGCAATGCTGCGCGGTGGCACTGCACGGTAGAGCTGCACACAACAAGGGGCCTGTTGCCCACATCCCCACAAACGTTGCCGCCACTAAGAAACCGCAAAGTCATTAAAAGCAAAGACACATCGCAGTAGTTGTTGTCGCCACCATCGCCGTCGTCAATTATTTACGCTTAATGAACATTTTCGTCCTTTTAGAATAATCGCTCGGCTTGGTCCTTCAGTTGGTTCAGTGAAATTTATTCTCGCCCATACCCCGGGCGCATGGCGCACCCCCTTTTGTATCTGACTTTCTAAAAATAGAATTTAGCTTCGAGAGCATCGTGCATTGCCTGTGGCTTCCTCCTTTTCCTTACCTCGCGTACACCACCATAGGCATCGGCATCGGCATCGCCACCCGGAGCAAATGATTTGGCCAGCGTTGTTGTTGCTGCAGCTCCGCTTTCCTTGCCGCCTTTATTGTCCGTTTTGTACATTTATTAAACGGTTGGATTCATTAAAGTTGGCCGACGCCATATTTAAAGTTTTACACTCGGCCCGTGCTCCATGTGGTGAGCAGAGTTGGGTCGGACCGCGTCTGGGAGCTGGGTGTGCTCCACGTACAGCTGACAAATAATGGAATAATGTCGGGCAATTATTTTCAGCGGTTGCTTTAGCAAATGAGTTGAGGGATATTTAAGAAATGCACTATTAAAGGGATGATTTAGGGGGCTGGTGCTGAGTCGAATGCCTTTGGCGGGGCTTAATTAGAGGAAATGGGTTAGTGGTTGACACTCCTTCGCCGAGGGTGTCCCATGACTGGCCCATTATGGGTCGAATCTGTTCCGTGGGCCATTGAGTTGAGTTGGAATTTCCAAATGAGTTTTTGGGAGCCGTTTCGTTTGTATCAGCAATCCTTCTAGTCACCCAATGGCAATGAATTCCTCCAGAGTATATAAAAGCGAATGAAATCTTCTTTCAGATATGGGTGAAGTCATCTTAGGAATGGCCTCAATCTGAACACATGCAGCACCTGATGAATCTCCCTTCCCGCCGGCATCAATCGCTGCCTGATGGAGGGCCAACTCCACTAAGGAAAAACTCAAAATTTCATATTCCATTGTAAGAATGTTTCCCATGAATACTTATGAACTAATAAATTGCAACAAAGAGCTATCTGCGAGACGTCCTGCTCATCCTCGAATTCAATTCCCATCCCAGCGCTAGACTTTGCTTTACCTTCTCTCTCTCCATCTCTCTTTCACTGGATGACGTGGATTACTTGACAATATCCACTGAAGTACACATTCCTCTGTTATTTCCTTGAAAAGCGGAGCGCACAGCCCAAATACTCCGGCTTCCCGGTCTTGCCTACACGACGGCAGCGACGGCGACACAAGGAAAATAAAGGATTGTGTGCATGAAAATAAAATTTTCAGAATGCAAAAAAATGCTAAAATTATGACTATGAATAACTCCATGTTGGATTCCAGATATGTATAGTCAGACTGCCGTGCCCCCGTTCTCGGCCCAGTGCGGCCGTCACAGAGCAAGCACGTCTGAGTGGGGGATACACGAGTATATGGCACAGCATTGATATATCTGTCTGCATATTTCACAATTGCACTCGTCCTGGCTGGGGCTCCCCTGACAAACGCCCGGGAGACGGGAGTAAGCGTGAGACCGGCATTCCAGCAGCTCATATGATGAATGAAAACTGTGAGTACGCCGGAAATGCAGTGCAGACCAGAGGCAACCTCATGGTGAGATGGAAAAGAAAGAAAAAATCACTTTGGAAAGTCGATTTTTTCGAACGTTTTGTTTCTCTCGGTTAGCCCGGCATGGGTTAAGGGTGATGTAGTGGATTCAATGAATTTTATTCGCTTGATCAATGTTTGGAACTGTTGTCTTTAAATGCCGGTCTAACTTTTAACTAATAACCTTGCGCGCCGGAGTGACTACGGTTTACCTGGGACTTTATTTTATTTTTAGAATGTGGAGTTGGTTGTACGACAAGATCACTACGAACGTATTGGAAAAGGTCTTCATATAGTGGGGGATGCGAGTGCAGGTTTTGGACGTGTAAGAGCTTCCCTCCTAAGATAGTATGTTTCGAACGTCTGACTTGAACCCTTGACCAGATGATGATCAATCTATACGATTTTCCTTGCCCTTGGCCAATATTAGGCAGTTTCAGGGTTGGGTTCTCTGCGGTCAGTGAGTGCACCGCAAAGGCTTAAGTTTCCGGGGCGTTGTTGCTTCGTTTTAAGAGGTTTGTTTAGTAGAGAAAAAAAGTTGTTTTCTGTTCTTTTAGGACAGTTTGCTGTCCAACCAACTGACTTTCAACCACTTAAAGGTACTGACTTGAAAACTTCTCAAATTTAGGAATTCAAATAATATTTCGAATTCATATTCTTGCCTTTCCTGGATATGTCTGTAACCAACCAATCAAGAAGAAGATTTGTCTTCGATTCTTAAACCTTAGTTTTTTTTTTGTGAATAGCCCCAAAAGCAAAGCAAGTCTGCTCCAAACATGTCGATGGTGTCTCTCTAATGTCCCTTTTCGCAAAAAGTTAAGTATCATTTGCGGGAACTGACACACATTGAAGGTGACATTTGAAGACTGTAGCTGCAGTTAATGTCCTGTGTGAGTAGGTTATACATGCTAAGATGATGCAGCTTTGTGCTCTTCAAGTGCATCTTTGAACACCACTCTTGTAAGGTAATTATAGCTCCTGCTCTATTCCTTGTCATATATTCAAATTATTACAGGAATAATGAAGCAGAAGCGTCAAATTTTTTCAGTCTTGATGAGATCAGGATCAGCTATGGAAGAAATAGAAGCGTTCCTGAATTCCTACCATCTCCCTTAAACCCCCCAGACCCTTACATTATGCTAAAGTTACGATATTGCATTTGTCCCGTTGATTCAAAAAATGACATGGAATGTCAACTAAATGTTAACAATACTTCAAATTAAAATTTTTTTGAGGCAATTTTTCAAAATCAATAAGGTAGCATTTCGTGTTAACTGTGGCGTAGTGGGTAAATGGGTCGAATCACAATCCGAAGGTGCCAGGTTCGATTCCCGGACTGAAAAACTCCAACTTTTTACCACCTCTTTAGAGTTGCTGACAACACACAAAGAGTGCGAATTGTCTATGAAAAGCTTCTCAAATCTCACCGATCTTTGTTAGAACTCAAAGTTGGTTAACGTCCTTCTTCACTTGTAGGCACCATCTTAGACGAGGATGCCTTGTCATACTGGCTCGGTTTCGAAGCTCTTCGGGCTGGAACTTTCCTGTCAAGCGTCTAGGCGCTATATGCATAGACGATTGTCTTAACGCATTCTGCCGGACAGCGTTGAGGTGTCACCGATGAAAGCAGGACCAAAAATCGCACCACAACATTTCTCTCGGGTAGATCAAGAACTTACTCATCTGCCTTTAATAACTTCCTAGTTTCTGCTCCAAGACAAAAATAAAAAACCCGCTTGGTCTCTTGAGATGTGGTTTTGTTACTCAATTACCTCTTGAGGGGACGCAAACAGAAGTACAGCGGAGCCAAGGTAGACAAAGTCCTTGACTGCTTTAAAGTGTTTGCTGCACGTTATAAGACACTGTTCGAGACGTCGATGCTGGGCATTATTATTTTATGAAAGCATATGTTTGTAATTAATTTGTTTTGCCCTCGCTTACAGTCAGAACCTTTATAGACGCTTCCTTCAATCTCAGGAAACGTCTCATATACGACTCGCTGTGTTCCGCCAATAAAGTCAATGTCATCAGTTAACAGGTGAGATCATGTCCCTGGTGTTGATTTGTGAGTCCCACACCATCTCAAGAATATGGTATTCAGTTGAGAACGACTGAGAAATCGTTGGCCAATGTGTCTATTTGTCAACATTATCCATTGAATAGTTTTATCCAATACGAGCAACTCGATCCAGGTTACCTAAGACCCAGAGGCACGCAAGGTCGAAAAAAGTTTCCCCATGACGTTGGTGTCGAGTTGACAAAAATTTACGTGTCTAGTAGATGAAATACACTTCGAGCAATTTGTTCAGATTCGCTTCAGTAAACGCTGCCTGGCTATCCAAAACGGAGTTTCCATCCAACCTGTGAAGCGCCCACGACTTCTTCCCCCACAACTAAAAAGCGTGTTGCAGATCTGTCGTTTGTTTGGTAACGAAAATAAGTCAGAATTGGTCTATTACATATGTGGAACACATATTTGAGAGAACAACACAGCCGGAACATGTGCGTTAAGTACTTGGAGGTATAACTTGAAAAGTATATGAGCATCGAAAATGACCCACCAGCATAAGATTAGTGTGCAGTTAAATCAACATCACTCAACATCGCTTCTATAGTTGCTATAAGACAATTCTGAAGGACATTTGGAAATCAAACAATTTTTATGAGCAAGAACATACAACACGTTCGTCGCCCTTAAAAAAAATTTAACCAATCGCTTTGCTCTTGATTTGATTACAGGACCACTAGCAGGACCTGTGTGTAGAATTGTCGCGATCTCTGGAGTGCGACACCGAATTCAGGAAATCTAGTTGAAGGAAGAATGTGCGGATGCTTGCAACTCTGTGTCCCGCTTGCGGAACACAACCAAAAAAAGATTGATATCCGATTCTATTTTCTTTTTGTTCACGTTCATTGTGCTCCCGTAGCCCTTGAACGTCGTGCTTACACGGGCTTTGTTGATTCAAATGGCTACTCGGCCAGCATCGGTAACAGGACAAAGAACAACTCCGAAAGAAAAGCGTTCTTCTCCAAGGTTTCAATTTCAAAATCGAATCCAGATCTGTAGAGGAAACACGACGATACCTCTGTTGGGAGCAGGTGAGGGTGCTGCCGCCACGTATGCAATCTCTTTGATTCTCGATATATCCTTGGAAAGGTTTAATTTGTAGCTTCGCCTGCTCGTATGAAATGTTATTGAACAATAGACGGCTTCCTAGCTCTGCCCACTACGTTGCTGAGCCCATGCAACGGTTTGAATTGAACTTTTTTTGTTCGAGCACTCAACGAGCTGAAATTAAGGACGAGTCCCGGTCTCAATGGATTCGAGGGAATGCAATAATTTCGGTCCTTCAGCGAGGGGTCTCTCGTTTTTGTGCTTCTGTTAGAATACCCCGGCTGCTATTTTTCTTGCTCCGTCCTCAGGTCTGCACCAACATTCGTGCCGTCAAGTGAGTGAGTGAAGTGGAATGCTTGACATGGATATCCTCTACCTAATGTACCATGTAATTATGGTGGGGATTCCACTGAAGTAGGTCGCCACCGATACGATAAGGTAATTGCATGCTTTTTATCTCTCCTCTGTTCTCTCGTATTTTCGCTTTGCACTAGATGACAGTTGGATAATGTGAGAGAGTCGCAGAGCGGCACCACCGTCTCCTGGACTGAATTCCAAATCAGTAATGTCAGGTCTCGAGTTCGTTTTCCTCATTCTGCGGGGTGGAACTTTCTGATCGACTTGTCAGTCAATTTCCCTAAAACGCATAAAAAACCAAAGAGATTAAATTGAGGTTTTTTCTTCAGTTTCTGAAATCGTGATCTTATTGAGAGGGTCGAAGGGATGAATTTGCAGGACGTAATTATCTAAAATTGAATTGATTCTAGTGAGTGTGGTTGAGGTTGTGAGCTGTGAGTCGATTTGATGGTTCCCAGATAATTGATAGATTGTGAACGGCTTTTGTGCAGTGGCCATGAAGTACAAAGTACGTAGGCTCACAAGTCGAGTTTCCCAAGTTCGTTTTCTGGACTTTCAATTTGATGATAGCATTCATTATACATTAATTGCCAATGAAAGGCTTCTCGAATTTCGCCGTTCGGACTCGCCAACAGGACCGAAAGTCGGATCTATTCGTGAGAGCACAACACGTGTAGTTCCTGATGATTGTATGCCCAAGTCCTTTTTTAGTAGAAGTGTCACCCAATTTATTTAAACAAGCCGACAGTCTAATCGTAGTCGAAGTAATCATTGGCTTGTTGCAGGATAATAATAATAATTGAGTGACATTACAGCCCACAAGGGCATACTGTTGTTACTGTTCTCTCACGAATAGAAGGGACCTATAGTTTTTTGCCGACTACGAATGGCGAGATTTTGTGAAGCTTTTCATAGACAATTGCTACTCCTTGAGTATTGTCAGCAACTCGAAAGAGGTGGTGCCGTGAAAAAATGCTAGGTGTCCCGTCCGGGAATCGGGAACTTAAACCGACTGCGTGGCAGTTGACGCACGTACGCATTTCCCCACGGGGACCACTTGTTGCAGGATAATTTTGATATTATTCAACGATTTTTGAAAACTGGAATTTGAAGAACCAAAAGTACGAAGCCATGGTTTTTAGAAGTCCGCTGTGTAACACCTCAAGGAACTATCGCAAGTCCTGCATAGTTGACCCACAGAGACCGTATTTTATATTTATACGAAGAATTTGTTCACTGTGGCAAGTAGTTAACAGTAGCCGACCTGGTAAGGTCGTCCATATGGCTGTCCGGTGTGGTTCTACTTCAGTCCCTCCCAGAGGGAAAAAAATGAGGATTGTTTTCAAAAAAATCAATCACAATGAGGTTTTGTATAACGAGGCAAACGTGAACATGGTGGATAATTTCATTATAAAGCTTCTCTGTGGCGGCGATGTCGGAAGGCTCAATAGACAGACAGTCTTCGATTCAGTCGGGCCATCTCTGCACATGATCGAGCGGAGATTGACGATCGTCGACACTTCTACTGGTGGTTGCAGTCTCAAAGGTTGCTGGTACTCGCACAGGCGAGTTTATGGACGTAGTGCAATAATTTCGTCCTGCGAATGTGGGCGGTCGTCTGTCGAATGCAATCGTATCTAATGCATGCCTCGGCAGTTGCGACAGAAGCGAAACCCGTGGCCAACCCAACTCACTCTACATCGAGTTCCCACCACGCTGTTGCATTCCTCACCATATCCTAGCGCGTAAGTTATGCAACAGCATAAAGAAATATTTTCTCGGCAGCCTGTACTCGCGATATTTTTCTCACGGACATTACCCAAATTTCTTAACCATTATTACACTTAGTTAATTTAAAATAATAAAATAATGGAGTGACACTACAGCCCACAAGGCACCAGGGCCTAGCTTCTGCATCAACTACTCCTGTTGTGTGCACTATTATTGGTTGTGAACCAGAGATTTAGAAGCTTTTCAACTAGTACTTGAGTTTTGTCAGCAACTCGAAAGAGGTGGTGCTGTGAAAGATTTTAGGTGTTCAGTCCGTGAATCGAACCTGGACCTTCGGCGTGTGAGTCGACGCACTTACCCACTACGTCACGGCGGATACTTATAGTAGTTAGGAGCCGATAACTTGGGAAAGACACCAAGCTTACTTTTTAATGATCTTCCAGGCTGCTTCAAAATTGGTCCCATTCCTACAAAAAGGCTTAATGTTACTGCTCCAATCACTCGTGAAAAAGACACTCAGATACTTAAATTGTTCACTACCCCTCTAACATGTGCAGTGCATTGGACAGGCGTTTTGTAAATTGCCATTACTGCGTGTGTCTAAATTTTTCCTAGGAGGACGGAAAGAGAACTAAGTCATCTACGATGACTGTGAAACACACCGACGCGGCTTTACAACATTCATTCCGTATATATAATGAAAACGAAAAGTGACAAGCAGCACTCTTGGCAAAGCTTAACGCGCATACTGAAATGTATTGCTTTTTTATCGTTTACCCGAACATAGGGGCTACAAATTGTGTATAACGATTTATCGACACTCAACAAGTCACCATCAATTCCAGATACCTGCAAAACGCCCTAGAGCTTACCCTGAAGAACTCTGTCACAAGATCTACAAAACAACTGTAGATCGGCTTAGTATATTCCCAGGCCTCCTTGTGTAGTGAAAAGCTGTTCGCTTTTACTTCTGTCAGGACGAAAGCCGCATTGCTCATCCCTCAACCTGGACTTACCTACCTTAGCATAGATCTTACAGACGAGACTCAAAAGGCGTAAACGCCTGAAATTGGAGCAGTCTCTCTTGTCCTCCTTTTTGAAAACAGGAACAATCAATCGCCAGGTCTCTCGAAACATTCTCAGGCCACCTTAAAATCACGAGATACCCATTAAACCATCCATGTTGGAGTTGACACGCTCATCTGCCCCTTTTGCCCAACTCTCGAGAAAATTAATAATCTGCAAATGTGTACCCAAGCCTTGTGTTTTTCATCAAAATGTTGTCCAATGAAAAAAAAAATAAGTTCATTAGAGCCCGTCTATTATGTCACTCGCACATATCCAAACCATGCTGTCGACTTAAAAATTCCCTTAGACTGATTTTTCCACATCACAGTGTAAGCGCAGTCGCATCACATCTCCCGACAGGTTTTCCATCCAACCGTGCGTCCACACAAAACTGCCCAGAAATAAAGAGACAATAGCACACAGATAGAGTCAGACAAAGTTAGTGGCTTTGTTTCGTCGAATATTTACGCCGTCCAAACAATCGGGTGTGTGATACCTCCATCGGAATACAAACCAGTCTCGCTGGCACCGAGGCTCCGACTAGTTAATCATTTTTATTGTGTACGCGTTCCATGAAAAAAGGAATCCGCCTCCAGCCTCTTCCACTGCAGTCGCCTTGTCATCTCGTCCTGTCAGAATTTACACAATGCGCCTGTTGTTATTCGGGGTTTTGCACTTGTCATCCATGAAATGGTGGACACGCAACAAATGAGAAACAAAAGTCGACGCGCAAAAATGCTCACAAAAAGGAATCATCCTGCCGGGATGACTGTCCACTCACTCCATGCCACGGCCGACTGTCGAACAATATTGTGCAATTTTATTTCCAATGATCCGCCGGTTTTTACAGTCTCAATCTCTTAGCGCTGCTCTTTGTTCGATTCGTCCTTGCCCGGCTCTGTGGCCCTTGCCCTGGTTTCGGTGGACCATCGGTGCTGGACTTTTTCATTCAATTATTTTTTGCGCCTCCGCCAGCTGTCAGCTTAGATTGGCTTCATTGATTGGATGAAAGGGATGATGTTCGCCCCTGTGTGCTGGAGTGTGTGGGTGGGTGTGTGGGCTTTTTGTTTTCGATAATATATTCATTTGTTAGTTTTTCAGGAGCTTCCTTACAGTTTTTGTGGTTACTTTCTGTTTTTATACGTTTATATCGTGCTGCTGGTAGTCGACATTGTTTGTTGGATGCAACGTGCATGTCGAAATAAAGCGCGAAACAGTCGAATACAGTCAGGATATGGGAGGCGGTGGAAGGGATGGAACAGTTTTTGTGGTTAATTAAAACCACTCGAGGTAGGATGGATGCAAAAATATTCGAAATACATTGCAAAACACAGACAGATCCTGTTGTGTGGCACATGACATGGGAACTCTGTCAATTGTCCTTCTGCCGCAGTGGAGTTGGTGGGGTTTTTTTGTTATTCAATTATTTTTAATGTAATGAATGGTATTGTTTTTGACAGGGTTGGGTTTGTTGTTGTGTGTTCTTTTTCAGTGATGTCTCGTGCATAGAGAACAGGAATTTAAATGAGAATAGATTCAACAATGGCATTTGATGGTTGTCAGTGCTGCACTTCTAAATTCAGTGCTGTACATGTTACCATAGAAATGAGGACAAATTAGCTTTTGAATAAGACCTGTGCCGAGGTAGGAATGCAGTCTGTTCATTACCGTAAATAACTGGGAAATCGATTGTATGCATGATTTCTCCTACAGAGTTGTCTGGGTAGGTAGACACCTTTCAAGGAGAGGTAGTCTCCTCTTTGTCTTAGGCATGTAAATGTCCTCACAAAATTATTTGCACACAGAAAAGAACAAACAAAAAAAAAAACAACAAGAAAAAACAAGTTTGTTCAAAAAGCATTACGAGGTTTCGAGATTTCAATATGATGGAACATCTGTTTATAAATTAAAATATACTTTGGTAAGTCTAACCTCAAAAAAGCAACTGTAACGGTTTTATAACGTTACTTCCTCTATTTTCATACAAACGTAATCTCGAACATTTACGGTTTGGTTATTTTTTTTAATGAAAGAAAGAAATCCTAGTGTGTACAATGCATCGAATAAGTTTCTTTTTCTTCTTCTAGGGGCGCTACAGTCCAGGGTGGACCTGGGCCTCAACCAACATGCCTCTCCAGCTAGCACAATCTTTCGCCAGCTGCCGTTAGTCGCGCACTGCGAGTTTAGCCTAGCCTGTTGAGTTGTCCCAATGGCCCAGATTCAAAGACAGAATCAAAATCAGGCAGAAACAGTGGTGTCCTTTTACTCTACATGGCATAGCCATCTTAAGCGTTGTATCCGAAGACTCTTGACTAGGCTTCTTCTCCAGATGCCATCAACGCAAACAGGACCAAAAATCGCAAGCAAAACTTTACTCTAACTTTACTAAGGGCTTCCTGATCCGCTTTTAGTAACGTCCAGGTTTATAGGCATTTAATTGAGATGGGAACATTTTAATGTCTAAATCCAAACGAGATTCAAATATAGACAAACCAGTCTACATCACGATGCGACCTTCTAACCTGAATTCTTACATATGTAAATATAAAATATATTTGAAAGTTTCAATCGAATACAAATTTTTGATGTGGTTTTTTTTAGATTTTTAGGTATGTTGGGTAGTATAGATGCCATACATTTTCTGACTTTGATGCCTTGCAGTTTCGTTAAAATACGTAAACCAAGAAGTTTTCAACTGAACCATAAGCTCCTTTCAACAGATAGGGCACTATGCCATATATAGGTATACTGCATATATTGCCCCAAATTCACATATAAGCCAACTTGAGTTATGTCCCAAATTTACATACACACAAAGATGATTAGGCGAAGAGCATCTATAACCGAAATTTCATAATAAAATCCCTCTAAGTTCAGGTGGTATGAAGACGCACACATAAAAAAAAAAAACATGGAATAAGTTTTGTGTTTAGTTAAGAAAATTAAGAACGTTAACAGTTAAACACACGGGAGAATGATGAAAATGAAAAAAACTAACCCGTAGACTATACGAAGAAAGTAACAAAGAATATAGTGAATTAAACTGTCACGAGAAAGGAGTACCGGAAAATAGAGAGTAGAACGGGGTGTACTCTTCAACAAGGTCAAAGACGTCAGTACAAGGAAACTGTTTATAAAGGGTTCTCCAATGGAAACGTACAAGGATATTTATAAATAAAACAAACATTTTTCAGATAATTAATTTTGTATTTTCTTTTATGTTAGAAGGACCTATGACAATTACCAAATGCTTGCCAAGGCTTCGATGACATACCTCTATCCGCTGGTCCATATTCTTAATGACTCTGAGACATAATTGAGTTTCAGTGTCGTTAATGTGCTGAATTATCTCATCCTTTCGCTCTTGAATTGTTCTTTGCTTATTGGCATACACTTTTTCCTATAAATATTTCAAAAAAGATGACCAACGGTATAAAATTACATGTTGTGGTGGCTGATTAGCATGGCCAATGTAAGATAACATGGCTATTGAATTTGCTAAACAAAAGCGCGATTGTTTCGTAGACTGGGTTGCAAGTGACACCATCCTGTTAGAAGCACATATATTCCTGGTCCACATCCTTAATATTTGTCCCCAAGAAGTCTGTTATCATCTCGCGATAGTGAGCATCATTCACGGTAGATTGTTGGTCGGCCTCGGTCTCGGCGAAGAAGGACGGCCCGATGACGCCGCTTGTCCTTGACTGACTTGATGCTTGACTGATGGTCCTTGTGGGTTTAGGTTGGTAAATGATCCCAACTTCGCCTTCCAAATTTTCAATCACTATCGAACATCTTCATTTTTATATTAACTACCTTGGTCTGATGTGGACTAAGCGACGAGACAATGCAAATTCCTTACGCTCTGGCAACACAGATGTCGAATTAGAGTTGGAAGTTTTTATCCCATTCAATTTTCAAGGCAATATGTTCAACCAACTATACTCTTCGACACTATTTTACTCCATAGAAAGACAAAACCCGGAGTCCAGAACTGACCTGACTTCGAAGAGTAAAATTGTCAGTTGACTGAGTGGGAAGCAGTTGGTAAACCATCCACAAATCTGTAAAATGGTCTATACACTGCTGGCAAGGTGAAGGTGTCTATAGTTTGCAATTTCTACTAATTGTAGATACCGAAAACAAGAATTTGGCAATATTGATCTTAATATGTCATATCTACATCGTTAAGTCGAAGAAACTGAGAATAAGCCGGGTGGTTGGTAAAGTCCGTTTATCTTCACTAAAGATACACAAGTCTCTTCATCTGGTATCGGAATTGAATGAATAAATCTTTAAATTCGTGTCACTTTTTGCCTTTCTTTGTATCTGCTCTGAGCACGTTATCTCTGAAAAAATAAATAAAACATTTAAGTGTCTTAAATGATGTCTAAGGGACACAAATACCTTACTTTGTATCTAGCTTTCTTTCTAATTCTCTTGGTTTCATTTCGAAGGCAAATGCTTCCCTACAATTAATATAAGACGTACATTTCAAACACATGTGCTTATCAAACTGGAAAATTAATAGTCTGTGTGTTTAGATATAAAAAAAAGACATCTGCATGCATAAATAGTCAAACTTTTCATTGTGAAAAAAAAATTAAGCTTAGAGTGCAACAGCAAATTAAAATATGAAAAGAATCTTTTAACACCTCTCTGTAAAGATATTCTTAATTCAAGTATTCAAGCTAAGACTGTAAAAACGCTTCTTAGTTCTGATAAATCACTTAGTCTATATGTTTATAAAAATATATGCATTTCGAAGTGCAGCAAATACAAACGCCATTTAGTTCAAAAATAAACTTCATCTTGATGCCGTCTTAAAATAGAAGTTAGATTTCTCTCCTGAGATTAGCGAATAAGACATCTTCTGACTCGTTCAAAAAAATCGTCAAAATAAAATGCATAATTCATTCTTCTCTACTGTCCATCGAGACTTTCCTCCGTCCTTACTTGCAAGAACAATACTCTTCTTCGACATTGTACTACTCGGTTAATAAACACATTCCTTATCAGACCCATCCAAGGATGAGAAACGCGGTACAGCCGGGGTGTCAGTTATTTTCAATTATGTTAAATTCATCGAAATGAAAGAAACAACGATTCTTCGACGTTCGATGATTGCATAGAAACTCCCCTTTCCATCCAAGCCCACATCCATCCAACACATGTTCGAAAAGGAGCGATAATTGAAAGAATCACTCCCACTCCCACCTTAACTTCTCTTTTAAACTCAATTATCCCCCTGCTCAGCGCAACAGCCCCCGGGCAAGTCTCCAACCCCCTCGCGTACACATCACAGATTACAAAAATTCTTTCAAATTAAAAAAGTTTTCCAAACTTTACATACATGCCCCATCTGACACCTTTAACCATACAGTCGTGGCCCCACAATAGCACCTTGTGGCACTTCAAACTTCACCCCAGTGCTAAGGCGGAGGCGAGAGAATAAAAATGAAATGAAAAAAAGCGGCGTCAGGAACACCTCCTTCGTCCAATAAAACACTCTCGTAATACCCCCATCGGAAAGAAGCCATGTCAATCGATAAAGTAACACCCCGTCCACCTTCCGGATCCGTAAAAAGGGGATTATAAAGATAACTAGCTAATTGGCAACGCTTTTACTACGGTCAGATGCCTCCAATTCAAACCGTAAGTCAATATTGACAATTTTTCTTTTTCCTCTCCGCTTCCCTGTCCTTCCGCTTTCAAAGTTCCTGTGCGCTTGGTTTTTTCCCTCTTTGTTTTTGCATCATTCCGTCGAGCGACGGCGAAAGACGTAGGGAGAAGCAGATGAAGCACACAAGTGCCCCGCACACCCACGTCGTCGTACGTTTTACGTGCCACCCACTCCCCCGGATTGTCTCGCAAATTAATTCAAGTCGAGAGGACAACGTGCTTCTCATGAGTGTGCAGACGTTGTTCCTTGGCCACGCACTCTGCAGCAGCAGCGACGACACAACGGTGGAGCCTCCATACTTCTGCAAGCTTTACCGAAAGCGCAGGTCCGTCGATTCTCTGTTCGGCCGTGTTACATTTTTCCGCCAGATGGGGCTGACCACGTTAGCCGGATGGAGCCAGCCACGATTAGGGACGCCTGCTGCTGCGATGGAAAATCGATATGTTGTTGAGTCTGAGTCGCAGAAACACTGAGTGAATTCTGCACTCACCACACTGGGTGGGGGTGGCTCGATGCTGGCACCGTCACATCCTTTTGATATGTATTTCAAGGATTTGGCCACTTAGCCACAGTCATTGATGGGGAAAATTCAAGGTGAATTCTCTGCTGGCAGCCAAATGTTGTAGCGAAGTATGGGAGCTGAGCAGAGGCGGGCACCGTGCTGCGAAGGGTGAAGGACACGTCGTGCTTTTATTAATAATTCCCTGTCGTCTGGCTCATTAGCAGAAGACATCTAAGGGACCAGAGAGAAAGCAACGATCGCGTTTTCTATGAAAAATTCACGAATGAGATTTATTTTTGCGACGCGCACAGGGTGGACGTCCGTGAAAGCCGTTCATTGACCAGGGAATTTCGTTTGAAATAATAAAACACATCTCCGACATCACGTAAGTATGAGGACACCTCCAATTGCAGGTACTATGTGTCCATGGTAGACGATGTTGGGGTAGGATCGAGTGAACAGAGTTCGCCGATAAGGATGACGAAAAGACGACTTTTGTTAAGGCCAAAACGCCTTTGAAAGTTTTTATGCAAATTTCCTACATGTCACCGAGCAACGGCGTTGTACAAAGGTAGCAACTGCAATATTATAAGCCATGTATGGAGATGGAGCTGCCTTTTCAACAAGGGTTTTAAAATGTTTATGAGCCAATCCTTGTGGTACCGTTTTAGCATTACTTTACTGGCAAGAAATTATTTATAATCCTCTTCCCGCCTAGTACTTCTAATATCCTTTTTGACTTCCTTTTGCACTAGATATTTTTTTCTCATGAGTTCCCTGCCGATTGTCATCAATACTTTAAGCTCTGAAATTGTTTCAGTACCGAAAACCACAGGTTTTAAGGCTGAAGAAGGTGAACAGCTTTAAGACCTTATATTCGTGGAAATTTATCAAATTTTTCGAAACGGTTGGTAGGACGGGGATTGGTATTTTCGATGCATCTAAAAATGCAATGCAAGCTGCATCATTTACAAAAAGCTTTATGGAATGTTTCCATGAGCTCAGAAGCTGTTTTTATAGTCGAAAATCGTTAAAGCCCGATTTGGGGCGAAAGGAAGAGTGCCAAGTCACTCAATGGAGTGTGGTCGTCGTCGTTATAACTCCATACAGAAGGTCTGTAGGTTTCTAGGACACAGGACATACTTTAGTTCCTAGGATAACGACATAGCCGAAAAAATCTATCAATCGACGCGCAGATCAATGCATCATTCAATTCAGCATTGTCACAAGAAGTGGGAACTGGCTTATAGGACTAGTTCCCTCTTCTTCTTAACATAATTTTTCTAGGAGATCATAGAAGTCATTCTTGTTTTTATCATCCTTCTCCTCTGACGGGACGAAAGCGTAAATCTGGCTGATGTTCTGGAAATTAACATTGATGTGTATTGTCATGAGGCGTTCGTTTACGGGGTCGAAACTTAAGACTTTTTGCATAAGTCTGCCATGAACCACAAATCAGCATCCCAATAAGTTCTGCCTTCCCTTTCTGTTGCAGACACTATAGTAGATGTCGCAGTTCTTCATCTTTCTTTTGGCGGCCCATCACACCGCACTTCCCATATGGCGGTGATATCTGCTTTGTAGCAGTCCAGGGCCTTCGAAAGTTCTTCGCAAGTTCTTCGGCTGCACGTCTGGTCTGTTAAGTGACCTCACATTCCACATGCAGAACAGAAAATCTTTAATGTAGTCGATCCGTTCTTATCCGAAGCACGTATTAAGTTGTCTCTGAACTGCAATTTTTTAACGTATGGAGGGAGTTAGCCTCACGCACAACCCACAGACTGTTAGGCTAGGTGCATTATATTGCCCTTGGCAGAAAGAAACACTTTCATGTGAAAATTTGCAATGTGCAAAACTGAACTACTTCTGTTGAAATCGATGACTTATTGAGTCTTGAGCATAATCGAAAATAAAATGACGGCTACAACGAAAGTTTCAAAGTAATGATCAATTCTTCTTTTCTTCTCTATACAAAACATTTAAGTAAAAAATAACAGCATCAAATTTTAGAATAGGAAGGTATGGTAACAAGCAAACGCATTTGAAGGACGTAAATGCAAATCAAAACTGGTCAGGATTCGTTGAAACAAAAAGGAGTTATGTAAGGATACTCAGGTGAGTTGATAAGATGTTTGTAAAATCATTAAAATGGAAATCCTCAAGCAAATACTGCGACACTTTAATCGAGACGTCGAAGATGTGAATCATTCCTGAATGGTAATGTACAAAGGGTGATTCATTGTGAGGTTTGATTTATAATGTCAATTAAAACACAGAATTTTTGATAATGAATTTCAAATCTTACTATCGGTTAAAAGAACAATTCATCACATTTCCTTTTTAAAAATAAAATCGTGTAAATGATGGCCACGACTTCGTCTGAGGTGGTCCATTCGGAAAGTCTAACTTTAGGCGACTCGTTCGAACATAACGACTGGTATATTGCGGATAATACGAGGAATGTTGCTTATTCCCAAAGGCCTGAGACCCTACAAATCAGCAGAAAACACAGCCCAAAGGTATGATATTGTGCGTTTTAGGCGACCCATTATCCAAGTGCTTAAATTTCAGTAAGCATATAGTTCATAACCATTACGCGGTAATGGTTACTATTACTATGATTATTTTCGCGTACACTCTTCCGGCGTCCCTCCACTATGTGCAGAATGTGATCTAACGGGTCGAGTATCACACACTAATATAAACTGGGACTCAAAGTGACGAATAGTATTGGGAATATTGGTTGAAGTAGGTCGTACCGCAAATTATTCGAATCGCAATAAAAACATTTTTCAAAGGACGCTGATTTTCGTCATACAACTGAATAATCCGTAAACGCTTTGGTGGCGTGGGTCTTTCTATGATGACTTGCTAAACAGTACTGAAAAATTCTAAGAGTCACGTCTGATTTGTCAAAAAATCAAATGTTGCGATGATGATCCTTTACTAATGTTGCCAAAAAGTATCAAGAAATTTGAATTTAAATGTTATTTGAAGTTCAGATTGGAACAACTGTTTGACTTCTAAGTTCGCAATGTGGCTTATTTTTACGTTAAAATATTCATTGCAGTTTAAGAAACGTGATGTTTTATGAGCAAATTTTTATTGTTTGAAAGTATTCAACATCTCTAAGTAGCGTGTTTTCAAAATTAAAAAAAAAAACTTTGCCACAGGAGTCTTACTTCTACTCTGAAATTATTTTTCTTTTCTCACTGAAAAGAATAAATTAACATTTGGAAACCAACAATCGATAACATCATGTGTTTGGCCAATAAATGCCATCTACGTAGGCTTGCAGTTGAATTATAATTACTTTTGAAGAAACGTCCTATCCACCGGTTAAGGAACGAGAGCATCAATGACATGATCCATTGGTGTTAGAGTATTTCCTATTATATTGCATTACAGCATCAGCCTTAAGATCTTCTATAACATGTCTTCTCTTTGACGTAGTCGACTGTCTACAACAGTTTCGAATTCGGTCACCAATTATTAAAGATTCGACTTTGAAGTAGCAATGCATGCAATGGTTGCCCTTTCGAGCACTCCGTTTGTTCTGTTAGTATCATTGTGATTGGGAAACAATAGCTACATACATACATAATTTTAATAGACGTTTGACTCCCTTCCCTTCCCACCACTAGTACCACCCTGCAAAAGCCCCTATAAAATGCCTCCTCATAGAAACTTTTTTTTTCTCTCAGATCACAATTTTTCATCGTGTTTTTCCCTTTCGAAAACTAAAAATACGTTCATTATATTCGTTAGTTCTTGCAAGCTTCACGTTGCAGTAGCTCACATTTCCTGGTAATTAATTCAAATTTTTAACCCACTCAAGTCCAGCATATCGATATCAACGAGGCGACAGTTACGAATTTTATGAAAAGCCCGTCGCTGTCGCCGTGGAACTGGCGAATTTCATTCCACAGTGAGCTGTCAACCGTCCCACTTCGCACATACTCCCGGCACGACCATATTTCAGCAAACTTGCTCCTCGAGAATGGTCTTCCCTTTTCCAGGAATTGACTGGCTACCGACCGCCCCGCGACTATCCACCAGCCCGCAGAGACCACATGACAAAGTGTCACCGCTCTCGTAGCCAAGTAATTTTCGCCGTAATATAAATTTTCTATTTTCCACCTTTTAATTATTTAGCATAATGTCAAAGTGTATTATTCCGAGAGGAATATTCACGAGATGTCATTTTACGTATTCATGAAGTCATCTCCCAGGGGACGACTTAAGCTGTATGTGCACGGGGGGGTGTTGGTGGTGGCGGTGGAGGTGCGCGTGGCGGGGGTGAGCAAATGGCTCGGCGCGGGCACAAGGACTGCAGCAGGAAGCGGAACTGGAAAGTTCGATGGGATTATAACTGTAACTTACGACGAGTTTTGGTCTACAGGGAACGCCTTATGCCAGCCGATGTCGACGACGACAACGAGCACTGTGTTGGCGCAGTCTGAGATGGGGAGTTGGAACGAACTTCTGGACAAGTGTATGCATGTCGTCCGGTCCTCTGTACGCAGCCAATGCCAGATGAATATGCAAATGTTTTCACCGATTTCTGTATGAAAATAATTTTCCATTTTTCATACAGTCCTTTTTCTTGGAATCGGCTGCTTCTTCATTCAAAAACAAAAAAAAAAAAACCCCACCGACAGGCTAGTTCCGTCTAAATGTTCGTATTCTCCTTTGGCTGAATGGGTTGTGGAATGTCGTCCTGCTTGCCAGTGTCGTCAGTCTCAGGGACGAAGGCTGACCTCAGACGCGGCCTGAGGGCAACATTGTTCTTCGGTCAGATTGCGTTTCAATGCAAATCATTTGCATTGCTGTTGTGATGAAGCAGTGGCCACAGCACTGAAGAACCACCACAAGCAGTCCTCTGTTGAGGCGCATTGGCAGCCCTTGTGGCCTGGCCTGTCGGAGCACCAGTGCCAGTCTGACAGTGAAATATTCATAATCGGATTAATGAGGCATTATGTCCCTTTTGCATATTTTCGAGCTTTCTCTGGGCTGTCATTGCTTTTTTCTCGATTTTTTTTTGTGTCATCCCCTAGCAGGTTTTTGCCTTTTAATGAGTGCCAAGAAGAGCGACGGCTAAGTAATTGCAATTAATGACAGAATGAGTGGTCAGTTAGTGGGATTTCATGACACCAACAGCGACTGGTGGTGAATGGATTGGGTGTCGTCGGCCGGTGGAATCGATAATTACTCCCTTTTGTGTGAAATCGGATACTTTTGCACGGTTTTCATTTTCATATCCCTCGTCTGTTGTCGGTTGGCTACCACTGTGGTTTGCATTTTTGTGCGTGTGGCTTTGGCAGGTTGCTGTCGGATTTGTGTTTTAATGAGGGATATTAATTAAAAGTTGAACTTTCGTAATAGAAGAAGTGACATTTTCTAAGTAGAATGGACAGACTATGGGGTATATTTCTAACCTGACAGGGTACCTGCTCGTTAACGACGCTTACTGATTTGCATGAAACATTGTGCGTTCATAATAGAAGCGTCTTTCCCTTCGCATTTGCTGATTATATGTATGTCTGAGAGGAATAGTTGGGATGATTCTTATATCTGACCTACGTCCTGGGTTATTTGTGGGGGAGCTCTACAGGGAGTATACGGACCTCTGCTACACATATTGATAGTGAACCGAAAATTGTCGGCAGACAGATTTCTGGCAATGCTAAAGCTAGCAAATAAACTTTCAATTTCGTAGATGACATTTTTGAAATCGCATTTGTCTATGAAAAGTGGTAAGTGGGTAACATGCTGAAGCACCCAGGTTCGATTCCCTGACTGACTGGATATGTATGGAGGCATGCAGCTCTTACCCATCCATGCTGCGGGGCTCGCCATAAATTGGAGCGTTTGCGTTTGTTTTTTCCCCCGTCTTAGACGTTGGGACTTCGTCCATCTTCCTTAACGGACAAGTATTTTCGGAGCCCCATAATCAACTCATTCAGCTGCCATGGACAAAATACTTCACCTGCGATTCATACAGCCATACGTCCACCATAACTCACATGCCATTGAGTTTGCTTTGGTTTCTACAAAGTTCAAATAAGAACCTCCACATTTCACATCCCTCCAGTCCAACACCGAACTTTGCATTTCGCCCCCCCCCCCCTCCCATCATCATCTTACTGACCATTCCATTAGAAATTCTCCTTCTCACACACACACAATGTGACTTACTCCCCCAGAGGACCTCAGTTAAATGTGTCATCAAAACTTCTTTAATTCTGGGAAAACATTGCATTCGCGGGACCTTCTCCTCCTCCTCCTCCTCCCTGGGAGAATAAGAAAAGCAAACTTTTTCATCTCATTAGCTTGCCACAAAGCGAACTACGAATGTCATCGCGAAGACGACAGACAACTAGATGAATCCTTCACGATACATTTGGAGCAGAGCAATAAGCGAAAGACAAGCTTCTCCTTCCCTCCACTCGGCATAGCATCGCACCCCGGTGAATAAACTTGAACTTGACGAAGCCCCCGGCACTTTGGCAGCCATTCATCCACCAGCAGAAGCTACGAATAAGTGAAAAGTTTCCCCAACGAAGTTCGTATTAATTTCAAGTTAATTTCAACGGAGGCGCCATCGTTCGGGATGTGGGCGCTGCCAGCTCTAATGAAAATTCTGCAAACTGATTGACATTGTAATAACTGAGTTCCACCATAATTTGATACTTTCCCAATCCCAGTTTGCCTCTTCATTTTCCGACAGCCAACAGCAGCGTCAAGCTGTATGTGGGTGTGAGTGAATTGTAGGTCTCCAACCGCACAGATGTGGATCCTCCTTCGTCGCTGGTTGTCACAGTCGCAGCCGGGAGTGTGGTTAACGTTGTGAATTTCGATAATTTCACGAAAGGCGTGTCTTAGTAGAGAGCGCGAGCGCGCAGTGAGGGGCAATGGGGCGAAGGAAATTTATCAAAATAAATCTAAGTTTTAATGGGGGTGTCGGTGTGCGGCGAGAGTGCCAGACTGAGAACTTTGAATCACGGGTATAATGACTGAGATGATGAAAACTTCCACGAGGGACCGGGATTTCGCGAGCAGAAAGCGAACTTTTAATAACCTACAACTGATTGGTGAGTAATTGTTTTCTTTCTGGGGGGGAAGGACAATAGTAGTCTTGATCATGGAGGGGGCGGTGAGGCATGTAGATGGTGGAATCCAAAAATGATATGTTACTGGTTGGGAGATGTGACTGCTTTGGCTCATTCCAATAACAAGGCGGCTGATGATGATCCCGATCTAAGATTGATGTACAGAGATCCTGATCCAGAAAGACGCTATCGATTCTGACCATTTTTAAAGAAGCTCGATTGTCCGACGGCAGAAAAAATGTGGTGCGTGTGTTGACTGACTGAGCGTACAAAAGCAAAATAACTAGAGCAGGGCATGAGTAGAACTGGGAGGGAGAAGAAAAAGTTTTTAATCATAAAGAAAGCATTACTTTTGACCTCCGACTTCAGGGATATCAATGAGCCCAAGAACAAAATAACATTCTTAAGCCAAAAGTATGTCTGCATGTATTAGGAACGACACTCTGACCAATTGAAATTTTAAGGGTAACCTAGTTACTGACCAGCAGGCCCTTGTAGATAAATCAGAGAAACATTTTCACTAGCTCCTTAGCAGAAGAGTGTGGCAGGGAAACGAATTACAGTCGAGGAAATAGCAGATGCAGAAATTGCAGATGTCACTACAACTACTAAAAATTTTAAGAACAGAAATCCCGTTATGCGGCGTGCCACTAGAACTCTTCAAAGCAAAGTTTTTCGGTGGGGCGCATGGTTTATATTTTCTGAAAAATAGGATGATGAGGTATCGCTATCTATGTTAAAACTAACGGGAAAGAACTTAGTCTAGAACTACGAGTCGCTGCTGAATATCCCGTCAAATATCTTGTGTGAACGTTTAAGGCCATTTTGCGCTTGTACCTGTAATGGTAGGCTTCGGCGAGAAAATCGATAATAGACCATAAGTTACAGGACTAAAGAATTTCAGATCTATACACCCTTCCTCGGAATTAATCGGAAGGAAATTTTTGACACGATAGCAGAATTCGTAATTCCGGGCGATTCAGTTGGGTCTCATCACAAGTCATTCAGATTGAGGCAAAACCTCTGACCCATTTCAAACCTGCGCTAGATTTTGACTGACTCGAGAGTGTTCTGCGGTGGTTCTACAATTTTTGAACCACACTATCACCATCGACACCGTTCGCGTGTCTTCGCTGCCGATTAAAAAACTTGGCATATACAGTCTGGGAAAAAATATCTTTGTCGATACTGGCAACCTTGAGGAAGGAAAGGATCCAAGTAAAGAGGAATTAATCATAGAGGAAAATTCCAAAGTAAATGCTGGTATAATTTGAGAGACAATTTTCGCTGTGGATATATCTGTGACGGGAAGCAAACACAACAGTAAACTAATTACTTAATTACGTAATAAGCCATCGTCTACATAGACTCGGCTACATTGAGCGCATAGACAACCACGCTCCAGCCAAAAGGGTCCTTCAGTTCCAGTGTCCGCGCTCTGGGAGAAGAAGAGAACGATCTTTCGAACGCTAAGCGATTTAGAATACAAGTTTATTAGCAGGACATGACTCGTGACGGTAAAGATAAGAGTTAAATTCCGACTCAGACTCTTCATAGTTTGCCAGTCTGATAAGTAAAAAACTTTAATGCATGAGGACAGTTTGATTCTCCTACATAGTCCTGTAACTTTTCCATTTCCGGATAATTTTCCGTGAGGTTTTTTGTGTTTCGAAATTTTAAATTTCGAGATTTTGAGCTTTTGGTAATCAAGAAACCTGATATTTGTGATCGGAATTTTGAATTGCCTTTCCAAAACTTGGGTTTGCGAGAATTTCGTTTTTCTATTAACTTAAGATCGTAATGGCTTTATTATGTTTTTGGCAAGTAACAGTAATGCCAAGTGTAGACAGTAGCGAAAATGATGTCTCGTGTCAAAATTGTAAGAATAAGACTTTATGTCAGGCCATTGTCAACGACGAAAACAGATTTTAATCTTACGAGGCAGTGTCTGAGCTTTAAAACTCGACTCGACTTTCAACTTTGAACATGAATTAAATTTTTTGACCGACTGTGCAACGTGTGGCAGTAGTGGTGTGTTGTTAAACCACTTTAGCAGCATATGGTCGTACGAAAGACCCTTTAATTCGGTGTCCCGATATATCACAACTCTTGTATCTCATAAATGGTCCTGCCTTCTTCTAATGATAGCGCTGTTAGGAGCTCTATGAGTTGTATAAAAATGCCGATGTAATCCGTGGGTAAAGATCCTTGGGCAACACTCGCTTAAGCGAAAGGATTATTAAGCTGAATTTATGAGGGCATTCGATTTCCAGTCTAGGAAATTGATGATGTGAGACAATATGGTCGAGATGTCCGACTATTGGAGCTCAGATTCTCTATCTTTCGCTGGTCCAACTTGATATGAAAACCATTGAGAAATGGAGATACCTTCCCTTCATATTCAACTATCGGACAGATTCGAAAACAATTTGACAGATGGTGCTGTTAATGTTGACTTAAATGGTAACTGTTGTTTCTTTTTAAAATACTCTTTGTTGTTAATCTTTCAACAACCCCTCCTACTCTTTACTTGGGTTTTATGTGCCTGTAAGTCCTCTTTGGTGGATCTTCAATTTGTGAGATTTCCACTCTGCTTAATTTTGAATCGCACTTTTATATCATGAATCCAATAACAGGGGACAACATTTGCATGCACACCTCCTATAGTCTGTTCTTCCAACGCGTCTCCGGCAATAAGATTCCATCCCGTGCAGCGCATCCGAGAAACGTCCACATTTTTGAGCACAGTTGCAGTTAACTGATCTGTGCATCCACCTCGATCATCAAAAACGTCATTCCGTCTGTTTCACAGATAAGAACCGAAATAAAATCCCACCTAGGTCTTCGCTGTTCACATCAGCCCACTTCGTAGACTGCAATGCGTTGCATTTTATGGCGCTTCACAAAAATATTCCCGAAATCATTGCATCTCTGACGTAACCCGCCTCTTCAGAAAATGACGTTTTTACGGCGCCTCCGTAAAATTCCTTTCATCAACGGTGTCCCATCAACATCCCGACACACTCCTTCGGCGCAGGTCGTAACCATGAAAATCTCGCGGAAAATCGTTATTTGTCTTTCACTGGGTGCCGTATAATAAGCAAGATCGTAAACCTCGCAGTCCGTTTGGTGAACATCCTCAAAATATAGGACATTCCAGACAACAGAATATCACGAGCCATTCCACCCTTGATGCACACTCCTGGCAAACGAGCAGCACAACACCGCCGAGGTTATGACACTCTGGCAGGGCACCTTTTGTCGCGTCCCCGCATCTCATCGCCCGTTGCCAGTGGAGATGTTCATCAGGTCACTGCAAGGGGTAAATAGTTGGATGACAGTTTAGATGAATCCGTTATCCTTGCATCGCCATTAGGGAACGGGGGCAAACTGGGAGATTGAAGGAGACAAGAAAGTCACGATGATGACGAGAAGGATGGTTTTCCGCTTTTCTGGAGCGGAGAACTGGTTCAGTCGAGCGGTTGGTGGGCCGTAATTGTCCACCACCCTGAATGTGGGCTCACTGGCTGTGGGTCAGTGAAAGCTCAGGAAGGACCAGTTACTTACTCGTCTCTAGCGGGGTGGATTTTGCTTCATTTTTTTTTAACGGAAGTGCGCGCCCCAATTACCCTTCCATGGATAATAGTGCAACTTGAGTGATGTCCCTATATGGATGGTGTCCCATTGAGGGGCAATGGAGGAGTCATACGACGTGGATAGCGCTAACGTCGTAGCGGCGACACATACAACAGGGTGCCTTTCGAGTTGTGGTAGTTGGAAATAAATTGCTAAGTGGACGCACAAAAAGCTTTCCCCGTGAGTGATGGCGGTGACTGGTAACAAATGGAATCCTTTCAGAGGTGGGATGAGTAAATCTTAACATTAAGTGTGAACTGAAAAGATTTGAAGTTGTTCTTTTTTTCTCTTTGTCTACGTTTACTTTGATTTATGCTCTCGCCAAGGAACTGTAGCTTCTGTGGTTGCGGCTGAGTTATTAAGACGAGAAAGACTTTGTTGCCTAGGCTACGCATTCGACGGGTAATCGTTTATACTCAATGGTAGTTCAGAAGTTCAGTGCACTGCATTCAAAAATTTGAAAAAAGTTTCAAACGCAAAGCTGAAAATTGCTTTCTGCATTGGGCGCTAAATTTTGCATTTGGATATCACATAGGGCATACAATTTTAATAAGCAACATTTAGAAACTAAGTGGAAGATACCAAGTCTAAGATCTGCCGGGTACGACGCCAGATTTAGGAAACGCCGTGTACGACACTGCATCTAAGAACTACCAGATACATCACAAGCAATCAGATGTTATGATTGTAGATGTAGGAAAAACTTAATTTCAGTCGGTGGCTGGAGAAGCTGCGCTCTGAGAAAAAAAAATCAACAAAGCACCAACGTTGGGCGCCATTTTAATGTAATTCTGAATTCAACGCAGAGGACTGAACGCATTTACAAAAAAATTCTCACATCTTCAGCTAAACTAAGTCCCTCAAATACACGACTAAAAATCTGAACCAACGTTGGGCGCCATTTCTTCAGAATTCCAAATACAAGTAGAAAACTTACCCATGTTCAAAGCAACTGTGAGCAGAAATAAAGCAGCACATGTATGGCTGCATGCACTTCAAGTATTTAATCACATCTGCCTACGTAAAACTTATGCCCGGCGACACACATCACAAGGCACACTCCGATTAATTGAAAATAATAAATAAAAAATCATATTTCAGAGCCTCGGAGAGCTCTCTCCGATATACCGTACGCAAATACCATATCGAAGAGGACACGTTTTCCATCTCAAGGATTTACCTGTGAGGGTGGCTGAAATCTTTAGCAAATTTTCTTGAAAATCTTTTCCGATTATTTATTGTCACGAATTCCATAATCCCGAAGTCGAATAGTTTCACACGAATAACATCACACCGCCGCCGCCGTCGCCCCCTCCGCCACCGCCTCTCGAGCCGTTGCTGACGATGATGACGAATACAACGACAACGTCGACCTCGTCAACGACACATACACATTTTGAGTTTTATTATAAATTCCACAAGGCAAAAGGACTACATTCAATGTTGTCCCCTGGGTGGGGGGCTTGTTTATTCTCACGGCCCACTCGAGCGATAATTCTTCAGCCCGGTCTGTCCCACCATCGGGGAGGCCATATCTGGTGGGACAGTGTGCTGTTGTGCATCGTAGGAAATGGAAAGTGCATTCCGCGCCGTTCTGTGTAGGAAATTGTGTGCATTTCCGTAATCCGACTAAAACTGTTGGTGATTGGTGTGAAGCTCGTGCACCTGGAGTCTCAGTTGTAGCACACGCAGGATCTATGGATAAATCAGCGCAAGCGAACACCATAGACAAACTTTTTTGTGCTCTCATCCTTCCGAGTGCATTGAAGATAAACTACTGCGAGTAGGTTTCCGCGAATGATTTATCCTCCAATAGGTTGATGTGGGTCGGAGGTGGGAGGAAGGGGTTCTGTGAAGTATTTGCCCAAGAGAGTTAACCACCCCCTGACACAGACACACACACACACACAGAGCAAAGTGAAAATTATTTGGATGAACTTTTCCCAGATACACTACTCGACTCGTTTGATAGTCCCGGCTGTTCAGGGCCCTTGTCGGACCGACACAGACGATGGGGCTTAAAAATCCACCCTCCTGGGGGAGGAAATGCGTCGATGAGTTATGACCGAAACATATGCCAGGAGATATTTTGAAATATGGCAGTTTGGGGTTCATTTGCCGAGAGTTTATCTCCCCATACCCGAACGTGGGTGCGCAAAGGGGTGACAGGCAGTTTCTGACGGGGTGGAATTCGTTTGAGGAATCGCTTTCGATACAAAGAAACAGCGTGCTCAATGGAGTGTGCACTCCGGCATTTGATTTTGGGCTTAAGTCGATGCTGATTAAACAAGTAGGTTATGTTCCCCAGTCAACGTGCACCCATCACCAAGCGGGGGAGGGGGGTTGTGTCTGGATTGGAGGTCGTTGGAGTTTTGAAGAGAAAGTCGCTGTCAGCAGAGTTCCACACTTGAGTCTGTTTCAATTTGTTTGCGAGCACTGGCTGCTAATGGGGTGGATTCATGGATTTTGCGCTACGAGTGGCTAAATGGAGTTTTGATCTGACTGATTAAAGGGGCCGGGTGAAGATTAAATCCGTAGCTTGTGAATGCAAAGCAAATCGTGCTGACTTAGATGCCGCCGAAATTGCCTTTATCAGTTGTCTATGTTTTGCGGTCTCTTTCAACATCCCCGCCAGGAGAGTATAAGAGCACACAAAACAGCATCAAGACAATAGTGAAAAAAAGGAAATAAAGCAACTAACTTGATGACGAGGAGTGTTTCGAGAGATTTTGCATGTGAGAATCGCTGACCAGATTTCAGAAGGGATGGTTACAAATTGAGGGAGGATTTGTGTTCGCCTCGATAAACGGCAAAATATTTAATTCGCTGTTGAACTCATGTCAAATTTTAGCCACTCAACTTGGCCGAAATGAAAGCGACATGAATCGCAGAATTTTCCAATAAGTGTGGGTCGATGTTAAATGAAGTGTCACCCAACGCGTAGAGAATGGTGCTTTTGTCTCGATGCTTATATCGACCGTAGGAGGGGTAAAGCTGGTTTAAAAGGCCACTCATGTTGATAAAGCAATTTTAATTGGTTTCACCTGTATCGAAAGAATTGAGCGAGACATAACGAAGACGAAGCAATGAACATCTTCAATGGAGAAAAAAAATGGGAGGTCTACTGCGATTGCTCAGTGCTCACTTTGTCATGGAAAGTGTATCAAAATGATAGTTAATTTGACAATGGATAATGAGACGGACAAGGACTACGGTAAATCTCCGTCTTCATAATTGACTGAATTAACAGTTCAAGGTGAAGCTGGGTGCCAAGGAACTTGCCTTACCAGGGAACACGGTGTCTGGCAAATCATTTCTCCCACCTAGTTGCTTGACGTTCTTCTCCACTTGTGTGTGGCATCTCAGACGAATGCATCCTCTATAGATTTAGCTGAAATTCAATGAAGGCCCGGGGCAATATTATCTCTCTAGCCATCTTGTGCTTTGTGTTCGTAGTCTATTGACTAGACGCATGCCATTTAATCATCTCCTTCATATGATATCAACGCTTTCAGGACGTAAGATAGCAGATAAAACTTTAATCTCGAAAATATCAAGGGGTCCCTCACTCGCTTTTGGAAACGTCCAACATTCTGAACCTTAGAACAAGACAGGGATGATCAACCGACTTGAGCGAGAGCGTTTTGTTATTCAACTTTGGGAGCAATGAAGCAGCGTTTTTCAAGTGTGATTCTGCACTTGATTCGGTAGTGATGTTATTTTCACTGTTTTCCGTGAATCCAAGGAAGGCAACGTTCATGACTACTTTTTCTTGTTGCCCATTATGACAGTTTGTCCAAGACGTTCATAGTGTGCGTCCATCCTTGATGACGGCATATACAATTTGTCTTTTTTCGTTTACCAGCCGACACTGGCAAACTCCTCATTGGCGACTCGCCCTTCTAATCACATCAAAATCTCCCGCGTAAGCTGAAAGCTAAACGATCTGCTAGAAGGTTGTGCCTCTAGTGTTGACTTGTGAGTGTTGCACTGCCTTCTCAAGAATAATTTTGCAAAAGCCACATGAGAACGCATTGCTTTGTCTAAAACCTTCTTTTGACATTTCGTTGAGTTTCTAACCAACCTTTACGAAGTAATTAGAGTTATTTACCATCATTCTAAACAATACAACAAGATTAGTAAATATGACAGAGGTAGTCATAACATTATTAAGCACTTCTACACACTGTCATATGTGAACCTCACTAATCGGCGAATTAGTGGTGTCTGTCCATCTGCATTTCTTACGTCTTGTCCGGTATCAGCCGCATTGTAAATTTGTGACCCGACCTCCTCCTTGTTCTCTTTGGGGAGTAGAGAGTTCCTACAGTTTATTGTCCACTTTGAACGTTTAAAATTGAGACGTTTTGTGAAAGAAAGAACTGTGTAAGAAGTCTGACCGTGGATTTCTATATGAGCAGTTCGATCCAGAATCCAATCGATTCTGAGACAATACAGGTCCGGAAGTCACTAATGCAAGTCCATTTGTCACCAACCCAAGTCAAACTAAACAGACAGAGAGGAAACAAGCGAACTATTGGGAGGCCATGTTTATACACCACTACCATGATTTATCGGCAAAAAAAAATGAAGCTATGTATTCAAACGTCGAATTCAAATGTGTTTGTCTGAACACAGGCTTTCATAACAAAATAGAGATGAAGTCGGCGCTTGGTCCAAGATGATCTTGGGCACACTGTCTCATTGTCCTCACTTATTATGTTAGAGTAGAGCAAAGTCCTTTTGAAAAAATGCCTGTCCTTCAATCAAGTTCACTTTTGCGATGCTTAATTCAATAATTCCATATCGGAGGCGCTGAATTGTCTTTGATATTGACTGCTGAGGAGCCCAACTTTATTTTTCCATTTTGCACAGATCCTTCTCTGGTAGATGGTACGTACCTGCCCCCTTTCTGCTTGTTCTGCAACAGCAAGATTTTCGTGTTAAAAAGACAGGTCTTGATATCCTTCAAATGTACTGAAAATCCACAAGAAAAAATTGGATAGTCAGTGTGACTGCACGGGTTTTCTTATTATCTTCCGCTTTTCCTCATTTGACACTGATTGTTGCAGAGGAGTTTGAAATCTGTTGGGCATCTTGTTCCCAAAAAATGTCCTTTCCAAGGTTAAAACGATCGTCACGATCAGAACGAAGTGCTTTCACGCTCCAAGTTTTAAGCACAAATTTCATGAATGAAATGCAAGACACTTGTGTCCCACATCCAAATTAACATTCCATCTTGTAGCTGTTTATGCACCCAATTGCGTAGCTGCTGTCATAATATTTTCCCATTATCCTTGAACGAGCCATCTGATGGGACCATATGGAAGCGAGCGAAACCTATCCACCTCCGCCCGACCACAGCTATCATATTATAGTGTAATTGTTTTATTATTTACACACCCACCCCCCGTGTGAAATCCACTCGCGCCGAGTGTAAGCATCCAACAGTGTGCCATTAAACTTTACGACCGCCCTCGTATTCCTCTCACCGGGCGCACTCGGCTGAGTTATAATTTCGTCCATTTTATTGGGACACATCGCATTTACTCGCGCAACTATTGCGAATTTTATTGCCGTCGACTGCTTCATTATTCATTGGCATTTGTGCATGACTACAATGGCAAACCAATAAGCACCCACTTAGGTTTATGTTTCCATAAACAATATGACCTCAAGTGAACCTCTGCTCGTCGCCTCCACTCACGCTGTTCGCCAGAGCACACTACAATTAAATAATTAATGCAATGCTTTAGCAATCAACCCCGTATCCTGTGCGACCTCCCAAACACCCAAACACCCAGCCACTCAGCCGCCTCCTCTCATGGGGAACACCTTCCGCCCGCACCGGTGTTGGCTTGAGCACGCACTGCGGTTAGCTAAAAGCGGTTTTTATGTGCGTGTGTGTGCCAGCCTAAAGAAATCCTCCAGGAACTCCATGGTGTGCACATGGTGATGCTAGAGACGATTGTCGGCCGGAGCATTCGCCATAAAGTGATTAACAATTCCCTTTGACAGAGGACGTCTGGTGAACGGGGCGCCATCATCACCCGCACTGTCCACCCGACTGTCTACGCACCCCGCCAACGGAGCGAAGGAAAAGTCGCACACGTGAATGCCTGAGCGCCTGAGAGACAGGAGGACGGAAGAGCTCCGAAGTGCTGTAATAAAAGGATCAGCGAGAGATGGATTCCATTGAGGTGTAAATTCCTCCCTTGGAAAGTTAATAGACCATGATTGTTCCTCCCGCCTGCCTGCATCTGCTGTGTACGTGTGAGATTGTGACGTACGCTCATGCGGGGGCCGTGCGACAGTTCGGTGGTTCGATGACATCAACCGCAAACTGGAGGTAGAGTGTACGTAGAGTGTGCGTCCTCCGCACACTCCTGTCGGATTCTTTTTTGCTATCCGCACGGGGTGACGATGTATGAAGATTAACTTTGTCGCCAATCTTAATGTGATTGACTCATGTTTCCGGTACACAATCGGCGAACAGCCGTGGCGGGCGCGGTGGAGAGATGCTAACTGCTCATTGCTGCGGGGAAAATTGCTCGCATCCAAGACAATGGATGACGACAATGACAGTGACAGGGGGCGGATGAGGGACGGCACAACGTCTTTGTGTAATCCTTGGCGCTGAGATGATGATTATCATCGATTCCTAATGACTTCACAAATTGAGGTGGCCCGCGCGAGGGGTGCGTCAATATTGTGACTCGTGCGTCCCATTTCAGGGGCCAATTGGCGGATAGTGTTCTGCGCCGTTTGCAATAAGGTTTTATGAGCGGCAGTTACAATGGGACTTGTGAGGCTTCGGATTAAATGGTTACAGGCGCGTGTTGGTTGTGGTGGCGAGTAATTGTTTTTTTTCTTGTCTTTTGTGCCGAGTTGGTGACAATTTGGTGTGGACGGGAGATAGTGAGCCTTGAGGTGTGAAAGGCGACAGTCACTTGGGAATTCGTAGTGCAGCTGCTGGCGCCCCATTAAGACGACAGATAAGACAGTTTTGGAATGGTTTTCGGCATGGGGGAAAGTCCAAGGAGAGATGGGGTGTTTTAATCGCTGGACTAACCGTTAGTAGGGTGTAAGAACATTTTAAGTGGACCATGAGCCGGAGGCCCAATCAGACCTTTCCTCATTTGTGTACCGGTGTCTGGGGTGTGTTGATTCCAACAAGAGAGCTTCACGCATTTAGTGTCAGATCTCTTAATCCTGATCTGTAAATGTTTGAAGATCCATTTCCTTGTCAGCATAAGCGTCACATCATTGTTTTTCGTCGCTTCCTTCCACAGAGCGCGGCTATCAAGACCAACAACCAGCGCCCGTTGTTCGCCCATCTCATATCCATTTCAGATTCCTCCCTTAAGCGCCAAGCACACCTGTGACTGAATTTAAATCAATTGGCATCATGACGCCATTCATATCATTTCCTTGCAAATCCATCCTCGAATATCCTTTTCTTCAGGAATTCTGCATCTCGGCGCGGTAAGCAAAGCATAAATCACAAATTCATCGCACATAAAGCACTCATGTGCAGCACGATGGCAGCCAGCGATGCCATCGGGCGGCACACGTTTTGAATCTCCTTCGGTTCACATCGCCGCAAAACCAAAGAAATCCATCCGCCACCGAGACAGATTCCCTTCGGCAGGAATGTGTGTATGAATTATTTAAATCCGCACTCAAAGTGCACCTCTCCCCCACACATCCGCACTCTGGCCACACATGACCCCAAATCTGCACAGACCCAGGTGAGGTCGTCCTCTGCAGCCGTGGCAATAAATAACCCCATTTCGAGGGACTCCATTAAGGGCGGCGGGGCGACTCGAACTCCTGCAGAGCGTCTAGTGCGTTGCGTTATCCTCTTTGCATATGGTTATTGAAATCAGAGCGAAGGCCACTCGGATCCGTCGTTCCCTTTGCGTGCAGTCATCTTTGGAGCGTGCAAATATGCAAAAACCAGAAGCATCCCTCCCCGTGAGCACGGCTGGCAGTGACAGTACTTTGTAAACTGTGCCGGCTCTAGAGCCAGTGCTGGTGCCGTCAGTGCCGACACAGCGCAAAGGGACGCAGCCACACACGTCCATGCATGCGAGTGCGGACGTTTACCAGTGTGTAGTCTCTTACAGCTTTTGTGGAAAGGACCGTCGGAAATATAAAACAGACACACACACACCCCCACAGAAACGGATGCACATGCAGCCTCACAAATCTCACAAACGGCAAGGGTTTGCTTCAGGGGCAAATGGCATTGTGGAGTGCAGTTGGGGCGGCGACCGACGGAGGCGGCAGCCAAGTGTGAGGGCGATTGCTTAACCTCCACCTGAGCGAATAGGTTCGTTTTGGCAAATTGTTAATTCTCTGTGTTGGAGTTAATTTGCTAATCGGCAAAAGGATTATTTCCTTATGCAGTCATATCCGATGCAGAAGCACTCTCTGCGATATCAGCTGTCTGCACATGATGCGGCGTAGTGGGAGGGTGGGTGAACGAAAGGCTTTAAAGGATGTCTTAAAGCACCGTCTCCCCTGAGGGTGACTAATGACACACGCAACAAGACGACAAATGTACGACACGACGACGACGACGACAACTACGTCTCGTAGCGACACGCTAAGACGTGATAAGAGTTCGTAAACAGGACGAAAATTCGATTCATCGACGGGTGTCAAACCATAAATTTCTAACAGAGACGCTGTAAGTAATGTCAATTCGCCGTGTCGCGTGATGTGTTTGGAGGTGGGGGAAGGCTGGCTCTAGCAGCGACCGCCCCCAGATGAAGGGATAAGTTCCTTCGTATGTGCGGCGACGGTTAAAAGCAAGTATGGGCGGGTGAGCGATTTGAAGGCAACGTTCCCCGCGTTCATCATTGTGACACTTTGGCTCTTTCCTTTGTGCGGTGAATTGCCACCCTGCCATAGGCATGAATGTGTCAACTCAAGGAGGGAAGTAAATTTCCACAAAAGGAAGAGAAACGAATGGAATTGTCATTGTGAGATGGATGCTCAAGCATGTACCGATGCGGGGATATGATTTTTTTTTTCACCCGGCCTCAATGACTCTTGAACGAGGCCTTTGTCAAGGTGTGTGGAGCTTAAATTGGCCGTAGGACGGGATTCATCTGTTGAGCGTACTCACTTCAATGCGGCCACAAACGATTGTCGAACTTTTATGGCCGTGGTGACTGAATGGTTTTGATGGCTTGCATACTTCACTTGATAGATTCACAGGCAAAATTTCGAAACAAAAACTATTTCACAGAGAGAGGGAGACGGCTTAATTTGCAAACTCGATTGCGTGCAGTACCCTCGAAAACTCTAAGTGGATCTCAGTTAATACAATCCCACCGATTGTGGCAACAAAAAAGTTCCCCAAACTAAAACTCTAAGCAACAATTTATGAGCAGATATTCGGAGCGCTCAAAAATCCAATTTTGAAACTTGTAATGAGTTTGTATGATTTATTTTTTAATTTAATTCCAACGCCCCGCTGCCGGGGTTGTTGCTGTGCATCCCTAACGTGGGATAAGTTTTCAAATCAACCTAATCCTATTTATTTCTTTTATGCATTGTGTTTTTATGGGAATTCTTTTTTTTTCGACATCCGCAAAGTGTTGTGCGCTTATGATAGTTCTTCGAAGAAGCTTTTAACGCGCATATTCAGAGAACGTATGTGCATGGAAGGTGTTTTTTGAGAGGAGTGCTTGAGCTTACTGTGTTGGGGATTATAACAGAATCTAAGCTGATACATATATTTGATGGGATTTAAGCCATGCCACTCAACATTACCGTTGCATTGAGGTCGACTCTTACAGAGACATGAAGTTTTCAATTAGATTCAAAGGATGAATTATTTTCTGATCTTACAGAAACACTTATCAGTCTTCAAAATAGATAAACTTGCATTCCCTGAGATATTATGTATGTTTCCTCAGATGATTTCTAAATCATCTAGCATTTGTCTGATTGAAAAAGAAAATAAAAAATAAGTGGAAGAAAATATATGTTAAGGTACCTTTCTGAACACTTATGGTAAGTGCCAGAGGTTCCCGTGATATTGAAATATGTACCACATCGAGTGCCAGATTTATTTTTCAAATAAATAAAAAATAAAACTGGATGTCTTTCTTAGCGGTGGTTTGATTAGCAGCCGTTTCAAATGATGCTTCCACCAGTGTTCGTAATAAATTGCGAATGTGCGAGTTAAGCTCATCCGCTGAGGGTTTGGTTTTTTATTTTATGCAAGCAAGTGAAGTAAGTGCTAAGAAGTTCAAATCCAAGCTTCAAGTTAAAAAAATGCAGCTTGAAACACAAAAATATATGTCACAAGCTCCAATGACATATGCTGCCGCTATCGCCATCGAAGCTAAGTTTTCACATATATAAAGAGTGAGGTTTATAGTGTAAAATAAAACACACAAATTTGAAAGTAAATTTAAAAGTTTTATTGCTACTCGTGAGAGAACAGTAGTACATAGTATTATTATACAGTAGTAGTATAATAATAATAATAATGTGTAGTGCCACTCAATAATAATTATTATTATTATTTATTATTATTGCTGGTTAAAAAAATAACTCATGGTTTTTAATTTTTGGAAGTTATATCATGCAAATATTGGCAGTGACTACGCCTGAGGTGGTCCATTCTGAAGGTTCAATTTAGGTGATTTAGTACGTTGTGGGTATGGTGCGGATACCTGAAAGATTATTCCTGAAGCTTTCCGTATATTCAAAGAAATAGTATAAATGTTCAATAGACGTAGCAGAACAAACAACATGTGCTCACAGAACAAACAACATACTCGGTTACCATGGCCAAGCTTCTGAGAAGGACGATGAATCGATTCGTTATTACGCGTGCGATGTGGTCTAAACAGTCCAATATCATTCACCAGTGTTAACTGGAACTGAACTGGATTTCAATTTGAATGTTGGCTCATACAGTTCTGTTTTTAGATCTTTAAGTACATCGGTGAAGATACTAGAAGATGAGGAGCATACTTAGATATTTTGGATTTTATGAAAAATTTCAAGAATTTCTTTTGTTCATTCTACAGAATTTCCTCCCCCAAGTATGTGTACTCGTATATCGAAACCTAAGATTCAGTATGTCCTACCATGAGTAAATTCTTTGATATTGTATAGCAAGGTAAAATTTAGATATTTTGGTCGACCCACAAGGCACTTTCATTAACTCAAAAATATTAATTATTTAGAAAAGCTTTTTAAATTTTACTGCTCAGAGTGGGTAGTACACTGTAGGTACACCCATAACAAAAGTAGTTGCTGAAGGAAGTAGACTCTGGAAAATCCCCTTTTGTGGGATATAAAATAATGTGTTGCAGTAATTTGGTCGCCGTGGCTTATTGGCTTCTTTATGAAAAGCTTCTCAAATCTCGCCGTTCGGAGTCGGTAAAAAAGTGTAGGTCCCTTCTACTTGTGACAGAACAATAGCAGGGACAACATGAGTAGTTGTTTTAGAAGCTGGGCCCTGGTCCCTTGTGGGCTGTAGTGCCACTCAATTATTATTATTATTCCAGTGATTTGCGAACATTAAATTTTTTCAAAACAGGTTACACTCCCCTACAGTGGACAGGTTACATTCCACTACACCGTGACGTGGCTCCTTCGAGTCGCTGATAATACTCAAATATTATAAAACTATAGGTTGCCTGCGATTGAAATTTGTGGCTTTTAAAGAAGCTAGGCCCTAGCATCTTCAAGATCGGAGTGTCGCTGAAGAAAAAAATAATAATCAGATGATCGCTGTGACAGATTGGGCAAGTGTTTCAAATCACATTTCGAAGGTCCTGTGTTTGCTTTGCTCCAAAACTGATGCTTATGAGTGGCAATGAGTAATGAAATGCGCACCATGAAGTATTGGTCCGAATTATTATTTACCCCATTGTCAGAAATCTTACTATCGGTTTAGTAGAGCTTGAACGATGGAATTGTTTCAAATTGTTGCAATCTCAGAACCTTTTCATTTGTGCATTTTGTTAGCCATTCCTATCATTGTGACTTCAATGGGGTGTCCTACTTGTTCAGAGAAATTGAAATGTACCTCTTACCCACCGTAGCAAACTACACGCACTTCTCTTTAAATCGATCTGCAAGACCAAAGTTTTTCTCCACAAGTTTTCAATGGAAAACTAGCGGCATCTTATGTCAAAGTCAATAATTTATAAGAAGCCTGAGAAATGTAACTTCAGTTGGTCATAGCTTTTGTAACTTTATTGCATTTAATGGTAGATTATACGTATTCGTGTACTAAATACGACCAAAGGAACTAGATTCAGTCTCTAAAAAAACGCATGCAACTATCATATAGGAAGTGAGTTGAAAACCTTAAGAAAAATGTAACTTCCATCAAAGGGAGTATAGCTTAGGCCCAGATCCTTCAGCCTGATACATAGCACACATACATATCTTCTTACAAATTTTTGTTTCTTGCAAATGAAATAAGTGTGTCTCTAGAGTTTTGTTGGGTAACATGTAAGCAATCCTCAGTTGGTTTCGATCAACGTGAACTAGAGTTCTCGGTACTTCGAATTCTACATTTTGGTGCTCTTGCCTTGGTTCCAAATGTCAGAGCTTTACGATGACACTACCTGCTTGTGGATTATTTTATATGACATTTAAAGATATTTGAGATCATTTACTAAAGTTTTTGTAGTTTTCTCGACTATTTATCTTTAAGATCTGCATGTAAACTCGTGTATCTGCAAACCTGCTATCGTATAATCTGGGAATCACATACATCACCACTGCACGCTGGATTAAAAGTGCCTGCAATTTTTTCCAGACTTTTGACCGCATAAAAAGGCCCCAAAGATGTGTCGAATTTTCATGAACATCAACGATACGTTTGCGAATCAAACATACATATATAAAAGCAAACAAATATGAAAACGCATAGTCAGTAGTATACTCCCCCATCTGTCTGTCCATCAGAATGCAATGTAAAAAGGCTCACGTACCATATCCGGAAGCGAAGCTTCCCATCTCCGTACAGATTCATATCGTCCGCAAACACATATCTCTGATTGAAAAGCAGTTTCCCGCAACGTTATCCCATCACATCCATCTTTCCTTTTGTATCTCGCACAATTAATTAGAAAAATATCTCAAATTAGCCCGGAATAAACGTATATGTACGTTTCGGATTCCCTTGCCCATGGCATCAACTTTTTACTGTTTGCCTCTCCATTCCAACATTTTTTTCCTCATCCCTTGCTCCGCATACTTATTTCATTCAAATTGCCCGGAAGTTCCATGCATACACACACACACACACTCCCACTCACACCCGCACTTTGGGACCACTCCATGCATCGCAGGACCCAGCTAGCTGGGTCGTCCTGTTATTGCCAAAGTTACTATAATTTTATTATGTGATGTTGTGCTAATGACAGCATGTTTTGTATAATTAATGAATTTTCGTTTTTCCGGCTCTGTATCGATATTTCAGTGGCCCCGCTCTCGCACACATAAAAGGTCACGGGCAGTAAAACTTAGATAAGGTTGCGGAGGCACACAGGGGGAAAAATCATCAAAAAATCGAAAAGTTTATGTTAACGCAGCTCCTGGAGCGGGACTCAACGACTGAGTCGATGGGGTGGGCTGGACTGTGGTTGGCGGTTTGATGGGCGGCTGTATGTTGATGGCGTTGGGCAACGACGACTGGTATGGCGAGGCGGTAAAGTTTTTCTTCAGTTTTTGTATTCGCAAACCATAAATAGGAAAATTTATTATTCATGTGGAATGTTGTATCCAGCACTGCTTCTGAAACGGTCTTTAGTCCTTAGGCCGTATGTGGTGGAGGGGCGGATGGTGTGGTGTGAGATGACGTTTCTATTTTTGTGTGTTTCTTGTTATTTGTTGTTTGGCCTTTTCTTGCTGACGGGTGGTGGTGGAGGAGGGGGTTCTTTCATTTCTGTCGATTTAGTGAAAAACTACAACGGGGGCAATAAATAAAAATCATTGACTAGTGGGCCAGTGGACCTATGAACGTTCGGAGTCACGGAATTCTCCGCTTAGGGTGGCACAATTCTTTGTGGGGGAAATTTGAAAATTTGAAAAATTCTTCCTTTGGTGTCAAAAATTTGATTTAGTGGCACTACGAGAGCGGTGGCGAAGCAATGGAAGAGGTAGGTACTTTTATTTAACAAAATTGTTTGTGATACTCGCGATTGTCAATTGTGAACTCAAGAGAAAAATTCCTTTATACTCTCAATTTCAACTTGAAAATGGCTTACACACGGTTTAATGTAGGAAGAATCTGTGTCAGGAAGAATAGCGATTCATGGCGGAAAACATGGCCTCTAAACCCCTGACTCTAATTTTGAGCAAAGACTGATGGTTTGAAGGAGGGACAGTTGTTGGCCTTTCGAAATTCTGTCATAGCCCCAAAATTGTAGAGTTCTTCTAAAACTTAGTACAATATTATGAGCAACGTTTGGCTTACTCAGGAGGAATTTGAGAACTGAATATTTTCTAAAATGAATTATAGAAATTTAAGGTATTCACAAGATTTTTTTTTCGAAATCAAAGACTTTGGTTGGTTAACTTTTTTCAGACACTAAACTGTTCAGAATTTTTTCCGATCACTCTAGATATTAGAGAAAAATTCTTTGCCTACATGAAGAAGGCCAAAACGGTCACTGGTCTCCACTATGCCGAATTATTAGACCGATTCGACGTAAAGAAAATGTGCCCCTGTACCAAGACAAAGCACAAATTCACACCTCCGCCGTCACCACGGCTAAATTATTCGAATTAGGTCCATCCATCATACTCAGCAAATTGAGCCCAACGTAAATTCTTGTAAATTTCCAAATTAAAAAAAAACACTAACTAAACAAAAATTTAAGTCGAATAAGGGGGCGTTTCGGCATAGACAGTTTAAAGAAGTCAGGTCACCGCTGGGAGAAATTAATCCACCTGGAAAAGGACTTTTCCAAAATATTCGTTTCTCTTTCTGAGTTAAAGTTGTACTAAACCGACCGTTGTCGTAAGTTCGAAATACATCAGTTCATGAGTTTTGAATAATGAAATTGATGTTAGTTTACAACATACTCACCAGAGAGGTTAAATGGATGTTTTAGGAATCTATTACAGGGAGTGATTCATCGTGAGGTGTAATTTTTTCATAAGCTCTTTTGACAGATCATGACAGATCATCTTTGTCTTTTTCGTTCAGTGACATTTGGCAAGTCATCTTAGAAGAATTCACACCTTAACAGCGTCTCCAAATTGTTCAGCGGTATTACGAAATTCAGCGGTCTGTGAGAAATGTTTTTCTTGTCATTCGTGGATCTGAGGATGAGCATAATTTATCTACTGAAACCAATTTACATAACTGGATAACACTCGATAGGTTAGACCATTTCCAGCACGTAGTGAAGAAAATTGAGAGTGTACGTTAAGACCGAATTGACTCACCGTCATTAGCAGCCTAGTTTGGCATATTCGACAATTCGGGTTTTTGACCTGGTCCCATAACGGACCAGGGCCTAGCTTCTACAACAACTACTCGTGTTGTGCATGCTATTGTTCTTCACCAGTAGAAGGGACCTACAGTTTTTTGCCGATTCCGAACGGCGAGATTTGAGAAGCTTTCCATAGACAATTAATACTCTTTGAGTGTTGTCAGCAACTCGAAAGAGGTGGTACTGTGAAAAAATGTGAGGTGTCCCGCCCGGAAATCGAACCTAGACTTTCTGCGTGGCGGTCGACGCACTTACTCACTACGCCACGGCCACCACAAGAGCCACCATGTACATGTACACATGTTTGAATGCAATATTTGAATGTACACATTCAATGTGAATCCACACAGAAGCCCTATCAACTTCAGACATCACTTAAAAATAGTTCTTGAATGGCTATGTGTACAGTTTCCCACTATTCCTATTTTAACTAGATCACATGTGTGTCACACCGAGAAATTGGTGTCAAACAAATCCATTTAACATAAAACCCATCTGCACAGTGTAGACGAAGTGAGGTGAGCACACTTAGAGTCCCTATATCAGCACAATGACTATTCCTTGATGTAAATCCTGTCAAAAACCTCCACAAACGTTCACAAACATTGTCCTACCCTCAACACAAATTTAGCAAATAATCAAAATTGAATAAATCAGTCATCCATAATCAAATCCTTTGACTTCAAGGACTTTCTGCTACATATAAATTATTCAATCACGTTAATGTCTCCTTTGGTCTACCCTTAGGTCAAATTGCCGTATTATCCCAACCTCCCCCTCCCATATTGGAGCCATTTCAGCTTAAGCAAATGTATGCAATATCACTCCACCGAATACGCAAAGGAGAAACTCTTCCAAAAATCTGCTACTTATCGGATAGTGGCTTTGTACTCATATCGACACACAACCGTATGAGCACTCAGCACCTCCACCCTTGGCTTTGTTTTGATCGATTCCCTACGCACGTCCGTCGGTAGCCAGTTCTCGGAGCCGGAGGCTTTTCTGCGGCATGGATTCCATAAGCAAATGCGAACAACAATTGGATTTTCTTAAGTAAATCAGTCCCTTTGGGCCTTTTGGTATTACACTCTTCAAATGTCGCCCATAGACGTATGTACTTACTTGGAGTGACTCGACTTCATAAATCTTCTCAAAGTAAACAACCGTCTATCAAACTTTAATCAATCGAAGTCTTGAAAGAGATGTGAATTACGATGAGAGGAAGATAGAGCACGGAGAATATTTAAATAAAAAGTGTAAGCTTATCTTTTGGAATGCTATTTGCGGTACACTCGTTTCATCTGAAACAAGTGACGCTGTCTGTTTGAAGCTCTAGTTATAATCGTTACACAAGGTGCTGCTACGCATTATTGTAAGTAAACCTAGCGACAGGAGGATTGCTTTTCAATGAGCTGATATTCGACACTAGGTTACAAATGCAACGTAGTGCAGTTTCACAAAAAACAACGTATTACAGGGTAAAACAGAAATGGTAAGCGAAACCATTCGAAATAGTCGACCATTCTCTGCAAATTTTTTTTTGGTTTTCACTCTACGGACATCATTGTTTTTTCTAGTATTCTTTTCGAAAGCATATTCGAAAAGCTTGATATGACATATAGTGGGAACTCATGTTTGCCAAGGCAATGATATTAACCAATTACGTTTAAGATCGAAGCAGTGGTCTTAGTTACGGAAAAAGGCTAACAGGCGCCTATAATTCAGGCTTGATTTTGAGAAGATGGAGAGACTTCAGTGTTTGGTGGCTCATCACCAGGTTAATTTAGGTCCTACTTGCAACTGTTCCATCTGCAAGATGTCTCCATTGTTTTGTCTTTGATTGGTAACTTCGACCAAAAACGTCCTAATTAAGGTTCTGATGGTGTAGGTGGAGGGACCAGCGTCTAGCTTCTGTTTCCACTACTCGTGTTGTGCTTGCTATTGTTTTCTCACGCGTGGAAGATACCTAGAGTCTTTTGCCGACTCCGTACGGCGAGATATGAGGAGCTTATCATAGGCAATGAGTATTCTTTCAGTGTTGTTCGCAACTCGAAAGAGGTGGTGCCAACTTAAAGGAGAAGTGTTCAGTCCGGGAATCGAACCTGGGATCTTAGCGTATATGTATGTAAGTCAAAGCACTTACCCACTACGCCACGGTGACCAGTAATACTACTCTACATCATGTTAAAAGATGCCTCTTTATAAAAAAAACTATCAACATTCCGGCACCTTTGGTCCTGAAACTTATATATTGCGAATAACTGCACGCAGGGTAAGTGGTCCTCTCAGAAACGGACGTGTTGTAACTGTGTAAAACAATAAAAGGTATGCTCGGAGTTCGCAGTAAACTAAAGTAGCCTCTACAAATTATAGAAGAATGTCATGCACTACTATTGGCTGAAGAAGTTGGACATCAGTGTTTTGTGGACCCTAGTTCTACCCAAATTCTTATGATTAGTCTTTCTCAGATAGAGAAGGAATCGCATACCCGAACCCGACTGCAAGACAACAAATTACAAGTCTTTTGAAACACTAATCCAGCCGGTTACACCGGTGCTTTCTTACGAACTAACTTAGACCTAACAATTTTAAAAATAGCTAACCCTGTGGAGGTGTCAAACTTGCTGAATTGCACCAGACAGTTGTGCAAGAAAGCTGACCCGCAATATTGGTGCGATTGGTGATGTTTCGCGTTTTTTCCTATGGCGAGGCGGTGCTGTCCGTGGTTCCCACGATGAGGCATTGTTGTGCGTGGTTGAAAATCGACGCGTCAGCAGAACTGTTGGTTCCCACAGTTCGGAACTTCAGCTACGCGTGAATGGCAAACGGATAATATTTTACCATAACTAACCATCGCAACGATGTTTTTTACAAGGGGCAGGCGTGGCGAGAAATGGCAATTTTGTTTTTTTAATTCATGCCTGGATGACAATAATGCAAAAGAGTAAGACGGTTTAACCTACTCTAGCTGCAATATTGCTCAACAAATTCCTAATTGAACTTAGTTCGTTAGTGATCTTTATGTGTGCACACACCTGCAATTCACTCAATGCCATACGTACGTCCAAACCGCACTCTTGAAGTACCATGCTGCAAATATCGCATCATCACGTCTCTGTTTCACTTTTTTTAAACTAAGTGTTTTAATGACCAGGTGTTGTATGCTTCCTTTATTCGAAAATCATTTGACAGTTCTCGCGTTAATCGCTCTTTTCCTTGTCTCGCTGTCTCGCAATATTGTAAATAAGGACCATCATTGGAGCATACCGCCTCGTAACATAAGCTAGTAGAAGAAGCCTTAATGAATGTATTTCACCCGAAGCTTTCCTTTATTTGGACGCATAAAGCCTCATACAAAATAGGAAACGATGCTCTATCAGCACGTTGAATAGTTGACAGGAGATCCATCCTTCGTAGCCACAAGGAGAGGTCCCTTTTTATAGCAAACACACCAAAACTTGGTCACGCGAGGTATGTATTGGACTTCATACCATATTTCTTGGCTGACATAACAAAGAATTACTGTATTAATATGCCTCGAAGCTATTTCCCCAATTATGCATGTTTTGGTTTAGATCTTTTTAGACAAATACATTTTTTGTTAAATTCATTCCATTTTTACTACTTGACTTTGTTACATTTGTCAAAAATATGATTAATTCTGAGAGTCACTGTATGTACATCAAAATCTAACGAGAAGGCGAATGTGTCAAAATTTGCCAAAAATTAAAATTTAGTCACTATATCCTTCGTGGTCGGCGACACTACCTAAGTATCTGGGAATTCATCGCTAGGTTTGATTATCAATAGGCTTTTCCTGGCAGATCACAAGCAATTACGAGCGATCTCTGCTCTTAATTTTTGCTCAGTGTCACTTGGCAAATCATCTCCACAACAGCGTGTCGAAATTGTTCAGCTGTATTATCTGTTAAAGGGGATGTTTTTGAGCATAATCGATTTACTAAACCAGATTTTGCAAATACTATTCGCAAACCTCCTCCGCCTGCAATGTTTTCCAATTTTGTAATTAATTTCTCGAAAAGCTCTGAAGGCAGAAAATTCCTTGCAATGCGCGTTCGGTTACCCATTAGAAAGCTTCACCGACCGTGGTCATCCCTTAACGTAAACCCCTTTGAATAGCCATTGTGACACAATCAACGTCTCGCATAAAACTTCACATTCAGTTCCAACCATTTCCCCCCTGCCGCAGTAAACCGTCACCCACCCACTCTACTCCACCCACTTGTCAAAATAAGAGTAAAACTAAAAAATATCCTGCCGCTAACTGCCACCCTTATCTGGTTCAACAACCTGCTTGGTTCTTGAAGAAACTTTTAAGTTCATTTACACCCCAGCGTTATTTCCTCGAGGCGATAAAGTGAAACTAACTAAGTCCTTCGAGGACTCGCTCTCTTTCTGTCTCTCCCTTTCACCTGTCAAACTGAAAACTAACACCAGAGTACCACCCTAACCTAGTAACCCCCAAAAACTGAAGGAATTCAACATCGAAGTGAGTGGGTGCTGGATGCCAGTGAAGCTGCAACAAACACTTTTCAACAATGTGCCACTCTGTGTCGGAATGTTTGCGATTAATTTGAAAAAAAAATGTTTTATGAATTTCAGGATTAAAATTTGTTCACTTCGGCAAGGTGCTAACCCCACCGTATCAAATGCAATCTATACCCCCAGCTGGGACTGACATGGTGGCAGTCAAGGGGGGACGGAAGGTTTGGTACTGCATCTGCCAGGAATTGGATTTTTATGGATGCACGGTTAACAGTTAGAGGAAGTTTTGCTTCTTTCAGTTGCATTCGGTCCTGAAATCACGCACGCATTTTATGCAACATTCCTTCTCGATGACTGCTCGCCGTCCAAATGTGGCGATTGGGTTTCTTTAACGCCTCTGCCTTTCGTCCCCTCACCACCATGCACTGCGTTTAAGCGAAGTGGTTTTTGATGTGAGTAAGAGTTGTTGCAGAAAAGTTTTCAAGTAGAATTTCTATGTGCGTATGCTTTCCACAAAAACAAAAACGACGAACTTCCAGACTTCAACGCCCTCTCCCACCCACAGGGACTGCGAAAAGGGTTCATCGTGAAAGTAAGTGCTGCGGGGATGTCTCGGTCCTCGGTGCTCGGTGCTCGGCACTGTACTCTGTCTTATGGTATTCCTGATAAAGGAGAAGTACATTGATGCAGAAATGCCGGCAAAGAGTTGAGAAAACATTTGAAAATGTTTACAAAGAAGAAAAGCGTATGGAAACCTCTTGGGAAATGGGTACTTTCCCGGCGGACGACGGCAGGGAAACCTTTCAAAGGAAACTATTAGTGCAACAAATGAGCGACGCAGCCATTGACAGAGACGTAACCTTCCCTTGGGTGTGTTGTTTTGTGTTTTTTTTTTTTTTGTGTGGTGTCTATGGATTGTATTTTGAGAGGGGAAATAAAGGAATGGATGACATTTTGCGGCTTCTTTTCCATTTCATCTGAAGTCGAGATGTCACTTCACAGGTTGTTGCAGGTTGATGAGTGCTTTGGAGTGGAGAACTATTCTTTGACTGACTCTTTGCATGGGTGGAACATGATTATTATCTAAACTGTTCATCAGAGTCAGGGGCACACTTGGAGTCACAAGTGATTCTCCAACCTTATCGTTGATAATTAACTGAAGCCCCCACATTGTTCATAAAACCCACCACTGCCCACTGCTTGAGAACTCATTTAATCCCATCCCCAGTCAAGCAGCCAGCTTAAGCATTACTACCCCACACACCGCAGCAAATTGTCTAAACTATCTCCGCATGTATTTAAACAGAATTATTTAATCCATCAAATACGTCCGGTAATCCATGAAGTTTCCAAAGTGCACGCAATTATTTTGATATCATGGAATCCCTAAAGCTCCACCACCTGACTGCCACCCCCTCGCACGGCTCCATCCTCCGCACGCAACCTACACTAAACAAATAAACTTTTATCGCCCCAGCTTGCAAATACATACTATATAAATATGAACTGCTCCTCATCATCATAATTCATTTCGCTGCACGCTCACCTCACCGGCCCGGCGCGGCGCGGCCACGGAAGGGTGAGGTTCGGCAGCACGAGTGCGCATCCTAATTATAAATGCGAAAATAATTTCCTCCCATATCAGGGTGCGCGTTGTCTGCCAAACATCCCTGCCACCATCCGACCGTCGAGGACGACAACGGCGACGACTTTTTGGGATATTATTTTACAATTTCAGAGGAAAATAAATCTCACCCCACCAACAAACCCCCTGGTCTGCTACCCGGGGTGCCATTGAAAAATGACTGCGACCGTACGTGCGGAGTAGGATTTATGAAAACGGGTACTGTCCGAAACTCGGATCCTCTGCCCGGCTAACGTATGCCACGATAATTATTCATAAACTTAACCCGTCGTGCGTCGATTTGTATCTGGCGCCACAACCTAGTATTTGTGGCCTGTGCGAGCCGTGGACCGTGAGTCGGTCGTTTTTGAGTTTATTCGTTTTGCACGGTTTTTTTTTCTCGGTGTGCGGGAGGCTGCAGTAAGCGATTGCTCCGGTGGGCCCTAGAGAGAACATGCGGATAAAGCAACGGTTTAATTGTGAATGGAACGGATTATTATTTTCATATTTTGTTTTTACAAGTTCGGATTAACCCTTGTTGGAGTGTCCTTATGAAGGGATGGCATGATGCTGGCAATTGTTATTGTTTCCTAGAATGAGAATTGGTAAAACCTGTGAGTCCTGTGGATGCAAACATCATCGTAATCCCCTTAGAGGCTTGATGTCTGAGTGTATGAAAGAGGAAGTGTTCACAAAAAAGCAAACAATTTGCAATTAATAGTCCGTTTAGGGTAATTTCAAAGATCATTGGAATTTTTTTGGAGGGTTGTTGATGTTTTTTTGCTGTTGAGCCGGGTGTCTCATTTTCCAGAAAAGGTGTTATGATTTAAGTGATACCGTTATGGTTGAACTGGTGTAAAATCATTTTATGGTTTGAACTTTGTAACAGGGAGAGTGAATCGTTTGCCGCCAGTAATTAGAAAGAGAAAATGAAAGAATAGGCTTGCAAAGTAGTCTGTTGAAAACACGTACGTCTGGTGTGTTTATTCGGAATCAGTTTTGAATAAAAATTCAGTTTTCTTTATTCTTTTTAATTCACATCCAGTAGTGGTGGTGCATTGGCATTTCTGATATTATAAGATATTTCTGAGATCGTAAGTTCTAGTGTGTAGGCCAGCCATCCCCACCATCAAGCTTCGAGATGGATGATAGCCTTGTTTCATCGTTGAAGTTCATGCAGCCATCAAGTTTATGCATTTTGATATTTTCTGATACCCATTTTTAATGTTCAATCAATGAAACAAGTATAAACCCCGACGGTGGACGGCGCCCTTTGGTGTTAAGCTTTTATTTTGCGGAAGGAAATATTTTGAATTCACAAGAATCTGCCATTCTGAAAGACGAAATTGTAGTTTAATGTTGTTATTATTATTGTTGTATATATTATATTTTGTTCCTGAATTGTTCTTGGATTATTAGCATATATATTTCATTTCATAGAAAGAAGTCCAACGGTATCAAACTGCATGAACGTGGCGGTCAATTAACATCGTCACAACGCGAGATAACATGGCCATTAAAGTTCTCGCCCCAAAGATTCATTGTTTCGTTGGTTGTGTGGCAGATGGCACCATTGTATTTTAAGCGCATATCGTTCCATATCCTCAACTCGATACCGATATCGTCGTCCGGTAACTCCTTGGCCGCCTCAATTTTCCAAAAAGTACGATGACGCCACCAACTCATAATCTTCACCAAATAGTCTTCTTCTTCTTCTTCTTGTGGCGGTACAATCCGGAATGTACCTGGGCCTCAACCAACATACCAGCATGATGTTTCGCCAGCTGCCGCCAGTTGCACAGTGAATGTTGGTTAAGGTCCGTCTCCACTTATGTGCTCTGTTGCATTGTCCCAATGGCTCAGATTGTAACACTTTTCAGGCCGGAGCAGTGATGTCCATACGCTCTACATGGCCTAGCCATCTTAAGCTTTGTATCCGAAAACGCTTGACTAGGCACATGTCGCTGAACAGCCCATAGTTCGTCGGTAAATCTTCTCCTATAGATGCCTTAAACGCAAATGAGACCAAAAATCTCTTTACTTTTGCTGGACTCTTAAATTTTTTTAAAATTGAAAATCAAGACTTTCGCATGATCAGGACACATCCTCATTCCGAAACCAATCTTTCTTCACTCATATAATTTCAAAATTGACGTGTAGAACTTGGGCTCGTCTATGGGTGGTATACAGTTTTTCTCGTTCATCTTCTCAAAACAATATTGACCCAGCAAAACAAAAGTTTGACAGAGAGGCGTGTCTTGTAACGCTCACTAAGCCTATTAAAGTTAGACAACATGCATCTACGGGCTGTTATTGGGGTCATTACAGGAACACCCGCCTCCAGACTCCGCATGTCTCACATTGACTTCCAGAAACTGCAGAGACTAGTAGAAGATAGAGCTCAACTCTCACCTCCTTTGTGACTGTCAAGGTATGCGCAAAATGAAAAAAAATTCTGGGGAAATAGTTTTTTGACAACCTAGATGAGCTCTACGTGGACCATTTCAAGAGCCACATACCAACCTGGCAATCTACGCGACGTCCTGAGTGTGGTTGCCTCACTGGTAACCCGCTGTTCTAACCCAAATTGTCTTAAAATTTCCAACATTTCCTTACGTTGGGGGATCTTAAAACTTTTGGATTCTTATTTTAAATTTTTAGTCCTTCCAATTTACAATCAACTTATTCATACTCGCCTTCATGTGACGCAACAGTGTGAGATGAACTTCGTCTTCAGCCTCTAAGCCCTAGGCACTATCGATATCTTCATTTACTGTGTCATTTGTGATTTTTGCACACTTATGTGTGTTTTATTAATTGAATACTCGATGTTTTGCAGATCAGAGTGCATTGGATTCTAAGACTTGAGATGTCGTTCTTCCTATCTCAACCATTAGGCGCAGAGATGCAAGGATAAGCACATGCCACCATACATGTTGCTATGGACTGCAGAGCATTCTTCTCAAGAACATCGAAAACCTCCTTCTTCACTTTTAAGGCTATTCATGTCCAACCGATAGAGGTCAAACCTGAAATAATTACATTACTATCAAAGCAAGCTGTCCAATAAGAAACCAGAGACGACAAGTATCGTTGTATCAAGATCCTTCGAAATTTCCAAGAACCCAAAAATTTTCTGTTTCAGTAAATGCCTCAAAATGAAACAATGGTGAAGCCTGCAGGACCTACACAGCACTTAACTCCCATCACAACAACAGATATTTTGCAAACATGACTCTTAACATTTTCACCAACATGGATTTAGCCTAGGATCAGCCTCTAACCCTAATCTCGGAGAATGAGGAGGTGACCACAATATTAAATCCAATCCTTCATCCCGAAGCACACAAATACACTCGCAGCTCGATAAGAACAACAGTCATCCTACTCAAGCAGTATGACCTTTCCTATTTCCCAATCTGAACTCTATTACTCACCCATAAGTAGCACACCAAACAGCCTAACAGGCTTAGCGCCTGTTTACGTTTAGTATTCATGTCTATCTGTCGGGCTCCTCCCAAGTTTATTAGGATAAACGATAACCGAGGCACATTCCTCTGCTTTATCTTAACACAACAACAGTAATTTGTATCTTGCCATAATAAACTTCATCTCTGCTAATCACCACAACGGAAACTTCTCATTATCGCCCAGTCGACCCACTCCCAGCCCACACCCACACACAGGCGTACAGAGGAGAGAGAGAGAGAGAGGATGGATTTCCCGACTAATATCAGACTTCGTTTCACGCGATCAAACACACATAAAACAGAGAAAGAACCAAATTCATAAAGAAAATATCCGTTATCGCAGGATATACCACACACTAGCAGTGCATGGTCTATCCAGCGAGGCGGCAACGGGGGACCAGATTTAACCGAAAAAAGCGCACAACTACTTCCATCCGACCCCACTAGCGCCACCGCCATTTCTTCTGACAGCCGAACCGACTAAGAACCGAGAATAACTTGATATCTACCCAGCTATCTACAGCTCGACTGGGAGTATCCTCTACACCCCCACACACACACACACCCACACTTAGTTAAGCTCTATCAAAACCAAAGTTCTCGGACGAGGAAAACCATTCAAAGGATTCAACTTTTGATGATAAGAAAATATTGGAATAGTTTCTGCTTTTGTTCTTGGCTTCCATCGTATCCTTCCTGTGTTTGGGTTGTGCCTCGCTGTTAGTATGGCTGCGCTGTGGGTGTGTGCGTGTTCCTGGTTTCCTTTCCACTGCGTTTTCTTTTTATGATAAATCTCGTACATATTTTCCGTTTACTCGCTTATTTTTCTATTCAACTATATTTCGTTGATTATCCCGAAAAACACAGTCACCCCCCCCCCCCCCCTCTGCCACCCACCACAAACACACACACACAGGGTGAGAAGATGATGAAGAAGAAGAGAAAATCTCGAGTACGTGCTCTAGGTGAGGGTTTCGTAATTAATACTTTCAAGTGCTGATGATGTTGGTGTCTTTGCCAATGATGATGGGGGTGGTCTGAGCCCCGGCCACACAACTTCCACCCCCAACGGAGGAGCACTTCGTAGGGAGTGTATCCTCAGACTTGAATTGGTTGGGTACTGCACAAAGTTTTCCTCGCCACCACTTACTATCCGAGAGTTTGTTCCATAACAATGCTGTACAGCACACGCACACCCTTCAGTGTGTAACCTTGCGCAATGGTTGCTTTTGTTCGATGCCGAGAGTTTTGGGAAATTTTAATTAAATGACAGGACGGAGACTGGCTAGAAAGGAAACCAACTAAAACCAAAGAAAACCAAAGGATCCCAAAGACAACTAAGAGATAGATAACCGGGGCAAACCTCAAGAGTCCTCGAATTGATTAGGCAACCAGGTGCACTCACACACTCACTCCAGTCGCACTCCCATATCCATTCAAGTTCCATTTTAAATCCGAGATCCGAAATCCAAATCCTGCCCGAGGTGAAAAGTCCACTTTATCTAATGTTATGACTGTCGCCTCCCACCCGGCGACAGGCAGTCCTGTGCTGTGTGCAGCGGAGCCCGAGTGGTGGTGGGTAGATCCTGTTGTCACTCTGGTTAATCCTTGCTAGATGTGGAAGCAGAAAAACAGTTTTCCCTCCCTGACCGATTCCCGACTGCCAGTGAAATTAGAATCGGTTAATGGTTAGACAGCTTTTCTTTTTCTCTGCAAGACATATCCTTTTCCAGGTGCTGTCAGGATGTGTTACAGCTTCATTGGTACGTGCACGCCGCCGCAGGGTGGACCACGGGAAACAAGAGAATCAATGGCCCTGCACAGTCAGTGGGGGGGCGGGGACGAGCTCGGGCTGAGACAAATAATTTTCGTTGACAGCTGAGGGTGGCGAGGGTGAATGGGTGGTGAATGGGGTATTATTAAGGGATGACATTTGAATGCCGTCGTAGAGAATGCAGACAATTGCCGAACGAGGGCAAAGCAAAGTGCGTATGCGAATAAAATTGAATAAAATGTTGCCCGACACTTTTCTTTTGTACCAACTGTCTGAATATCCTTTGGGGCCTTGCAGGAGCAAATAAATTGCTTGACATGTGACATGACAATCGCCGGTTTGACAGAGCAGAGAAATGGCCCAGGATCTCGGGTTAGGTGGGCGTTGGAAATGCCCCATATATTGTATGTTCGTAAGTTCGTAGATATTGGCTGCATGCAAGGGAAGTTCCCCGCCCATGGCCGTCTTCAAGGATTTGTATATGAACGGAGGAGGGCAGTGAACTGTGTAATTCTGATTGATGGATTGCGACAGAAAAAGGTCATATCTGCTTCCTTTTGAACTATGTTCTAGATTTAATTTGAAATGGAAAATGTGTTTTTTTTTCCTTATTCTTATTCTCTTTCATTTTTTCTCTTTGTTGGGGCTGGAGTGAGTGAAAGGATAGTCTTGCACTCCCAACGGAATTATTTTTTTGATTCCGAGATGATTTTCTAGTTTATCCCTTTTCCTAAGGAGGAAGGGGAAAGCATTTATTGGGATTGGGAAAGAGAGCATTTTGTGGAAGAAATTTGAGACAATCGCTCAAAAAATGCAGAGCGCGCTGTTTTGGTACACAACGCGAGTTAGAGCATTGCTCAAGATCTTATAATATAGCGGCTGCCACTTTCTATCAATTTTTTCATTAGGAACTGCAGTATTCTCTTTAAACCTGCTCGACATTTCTTCTACTTTTTCTCTATCTTGTCTTTTATTAATACAACATTGAAAACTTAGCATTTAAGAAGCCAATAGGTCTTGAAACAAACCTCGGACAGAAAAAAAAAAATATGTACACCAGCCACAGAGAGGAGTTCGCGCAAACGACGCTATGGGTGATTAGTTTGGATATTGCGTTCAACAGTTATAGACTTGTAACCATGGAGTTCACTAACGCGGACTGATAAATGGCGTTTTGAAGGATGGTACTCTATCACTTCGAACCGCGGAGGATTGGTTTCGACGATTCAAAACCGGTTAAAACGACACCATGGATAAGCCAACCGGCGAAAGACCCGTGACGCCGAATACCGATCGAATCATGGAAATCGTCGAGTTAGACCGGCATGTGGCATGTCGTGACATCGCCCACGAGATGGGAGTTTTTTTTAGCCATCTGCAGAAGGTTGGATACAAAAAAAAATTGATGTTTGGGTGCCGCATGATATGACTCAAAAAAACTTTCTGGACGCCTGCGATATGCTGCTGAAACGGAACGAACTCGACTCATTTTTAAAGCGGATGGTGACTGACGACGAAAAATGGATCACATACCACAATATCAAGCGAAAACGGTCGTGGTTGAAGGCCGGTGAATCGTGCCAAACAGTAGCCATGCCGGGATTGACGGCCACGAAGGTTTTGCTGTGTGTTTGGTGGGAGCTGCTCCCATATGGCCAGACGCTTAATTCTACCATCTAGTGCTGGACCGCTTGAAGCAGGCGGTCGAGCAGAAGCGTTCAGAATTGGCCAACAGAAAGGGGGTAGTGTTCCACCAGGACAACGACAGACCACACGCTTTGCTGATGACTCGTTAGAAGCTACGAGACCGGTCCGAGTTAATGGGAGGTTTTATCGCATCCACCATATAGACCGGACATAGCGCCAAGTGATTACCACCTGTTCCTGTCCATGGCGAACGCCCTTGGTGGTGTGAAGTTGAACTCAAAAGAGGCTTGTGAAAAGTGGCTGTCCGGTTTCTTTGCAAATAAGGGGGGGGCTTTTACAAGGGGGGTATTATGAAGTTGCCGTCTAGATGGAAACAGATTATCGAACAATACGGCGCATATTTGAACTATATCTGTTCACTGCAACAATTTTTATGAAGCATTGAATGAAGAGCAAAAATAAACAGAAGGATATTTGATAACCTTATATAATCGTTCAAGTAGCTTTGGTCGGGTGTTCAAAGTCTCCCCTTGTTGCGCACAACAACCTACTTGGGAGACACAGAGCACAATACCGTCTTTCGATATCATTAAATGGATCTCTCAATATGCTTGATTGTTTTATTTGTATGGTCCGGCAGGAGATTTACTACGATACACGAGGAGAGTTGCCACTTCTCCACTAACTAGTTTTTTAAAAATAAATGTTAAATCAAAAAATTATTACGCCATTTACTTTTTAAAATAATACTTCTTTACATTCCCACATAATCGGAGTTCTTCTTATGTGCACAAAAAATGCCGGTCAACTGGTTTATAAACTTCAAATACTTTCCAGATTTCCTGCGTTCGATTTTTATTTAGAAAAATGTTGACATAGTTTCAGTACTGCTAAATAAATACTCGTACCTAGACTGAGATTGTTTCGATTGCCCTCCTGCTCGTCGGACAACACAGAATTCCTAAGCTTACGGATAAATGCAAATATTCCCAGTTAAGTCCAACAGTTCAAATGCTTTGTAGGATTAAATCATGACCAAATGACAAAGCGCCTTGCATTTATGCTTCAGTTCTCGGAAAGCTAACAATAACTCGCCCCAAGATACTGCAATTTTCAGATTGCATGTCTCGGCACCAGCTCTCAGTAGTGCCAATTAATTGCGAGTCCTGTCATCAAGCGACTGAATCGGGTTCACCTTTTGAAATTGATATCGTCAACCTTCAACAACAAGATACAATGCTATTTAGTTTTCCCCCATTGTACTCCGTTCTGTTTACTTCCCGTCAAGAACTCCGCACTCTCCGAGTGCACAGCCCGGTGCATGCATGCGCATCAAAAGCAGGTGACTGTTATAGTTTCTAAAATATTTATGCAGCTCTATATGATTTATTGCACCCAGGCTCATTATAATTGATTCCGCTTCCCACAGGACAATGAAACGGAAATACAAGGCAACTGACATAAATTCTGCGTCGATGTAGGCCTGAGGAATGTGAATGTGAAGTGCTCATGCTAATATGCTTAGCGTAGTGGACGAAGTCATCCTTCGAAGGAAGTGCACCTCGGGGCAAATTGCATTCCCAAGGTTGCTGCAGTATCAGGAGGAAAACGCCGTGTTTCAACGCACTTCACAAACCAAGAAGAAATCCTTTCCCCCACTTTCCACCGGCCAACCGGAAATCTCTCATTTTTCCTTTCACAAATTCAATCGTTTTCTTTCGACTAAAAGTGTCCCTCGTCACGATGCGAAGATCCATCCGAGACTAAGCCTACGGCAGCCGGCGAATCAAATTAAATGCTGAAGACCCCCATTCCACCGGCGAGGTGAGATGCCGTTCCCTTTTTTGTTCTTCCTTAAATTCCGGCCATAAAATGGGGGTAAATCCGGAAATAAAAATCACAAAAGTTTACGGATTAACCTGATCTTGTGGACGTGGCTTTTATTTTTATGCCTTACGGCCCTGTCATCAATCTGAAAAAGGTGATGGCCGGACTGGGATTTCGTTGAGTGATGCTGGTTAAGCTTCATTTACGAGACGAGGGTGTGCTCCACGTTGAATCGCAGATTTAGGGTGAACGTCTTTATGGCGCGGTACGTTTCAATTTGAGGGAGAATGCTCATCTTTGATTAAAGTTACGGCAATCAATTGGAGCCAAGAATCTTAGATAGGCAAATTGATGTGCGATACGATGAAGGGAAATTGGGGTAATTATTGAAACAAAATTAGAACGTAGTGAAATGGAACGTGGGATGTCGACTGATGAAAAGAATTTGGAATGTTAAACTTTTTTGAAGTCGTGCAGCTAATGTGTGAATCGAAGTCTGTAGTCTTTTGTCATGTTGCTTCCTTCAAGTTGCGCTTGTGTTATACCTGTTTATATCCGATTCAGTAACTGCGTAAATTTCTCTTCAGACCAGCGAGCTACTGCTTATATAAGTAAGCCTGTCTTTGGTATGTAAAAGAAAAGCTTGCAACCTTCGAAATGAAGATAATACAGATCGAGTACAGGAATTGAGTTCAGATCGTTTAGAAAGATGAATAGCTGGTCGACTTGAAGGACATGATTGCAACCCATTTACGATTTAACGATTTATAGACGACAAGGAACACATACACACTGAAGTGCCGCCCTTCAACTATGGACTATAGAGGCTTGTCAACGGGGTTTCGGACTTTCATATTGCTGTTTAGAAAATTAAGCGAGTAAAGTGGTTGCATTTTGACTGCTGAAGGAGTTTATATTCTTGTTCATATGGTTCACCTTTCTCCACAGACTTCTGTTTGAGGAAAAATTTTTTGCGACCACAGCTCACTGCGGCATAAGTATAGGAGCTCCTACTGCAAGATGTCACACTGACGTCTTAATCGTACACTTGATGTGCTGAATATGTAGTGTCGTGCCGATATATGCATAAAAGACTTTAACCTATCTATGAACACCTACAGATGTTGTCGGTGAAGCAATCGTAATATTAATTCGATCCTGACAGAAGAGCGGCACATATAGGCTTTATGAAACGTAGAAAGTCTGGAAGTCTGTTAGTTTCGACATTAAGATTGTGAGTGGAGGGATTTATTATTTATTGCGGATTCTGAATGGTTAGAATTGAGAATCTTTCCGAAGACATTTAGTACCCTATGAGTGTTTTTAGTAAATTGAGAAAGGTAGTTCAGGAATCGAACCAAAGACCTTCTTTGCGTGTCTTTCAAGTGCTCCAATTCCAATATTTTGAAGGTATCATTTCGTACATCATCATTTCGGTGGTCGCCGTGGCGTAAAGGTAAGTGTGTAGAAGCTAGGCCCTGGTCCCTTGTGGGCTGTAATGCCATTCAGTTATCGTTTCGTACTCTATGGGCACTCCAAGGTTTCTTGTGAACTTTGGTGTTTAAGGATTGAAACTATTCGTGTAGAAGTTACAAATCAAATTCAACAGAAAATTCGAACTAATTTATGAATTTAAATCTAAAAATAATGAGACAAAAGATAAACTTTAAGAAAACAGTTCACCAAATGTTTTAAAGTCTTCTTTCTTATATAAGCAAGTGCTTACATTTACCAATACCATGTTTTTCTGAAACACGCGTATGTGGGCATTTGCCGTTCAGCCGTACAGAAAAAAATCTCTATAGGTTCTAGTACCTACAACAAACGAAAATTGAATGGCTTCGTCATCTTGCCTTAGGAAATTTTAAGAGTTCTGTCTTTTCTAGACTTCATGGCATATCTTTTGCTAATTATGACAATAGCCATCTTATCTGGCGAGTCATTTAAGTCCTTCAAGCCATCAAATAAGCTCAAATTCAGATGTGTAATACCCTGTGTATGGTAGTCCTGGGCTGTATCATAGAAAGTAAATGACTGTTTCCCTTTATGCTTCATACATGGTATTTAGAATTCGCTTGCTTGTGTGTTTGGTTATCATCCAATGTTAAATCGTTAAATCTTCTCCTTCAGATGCCATCAACGCAAACAGGACCAAAAATCGCACTAAAAACTTTTATCTCGAAAAGACTAAGGACTTCCTCATCCGCTTTTTGTAGCATCCAGGTTTGCGCGCCATAAAGTAGGACTGGGATGATCAAGGTGTTATATACAGCAAGCTTAGTCCTTCGAAAGAGGGTTTCATTACTCAATTGCGTCTTGAGCCCCAAAAAGCAGCGATTGACAAGAGTGATTCTACGTTTGATTTCGGTACTGGTGTTGTTGTCCCTATTTACCGCGGAGCCGAGGTAAACGAAGTTCTTGACTATCTCGAAGTTTCTGCTGCCTAGTGTGACGCTCTGTCCGAGACGTCGATGTTGTCCGTCCTTCTTTGATGACAGCATGTACTTCGTTTTACCCTCATTAACCACCAGACACATTTTAGCCGCTTCTGCTTCAATGCCAGCAAATGCGTCATTGACGGCTCGCTGTGTTCGTTCAATCACGTCAATGTCGTCGGTGTAAGCTAGCAATTGGACTGACTTTTGGAAGATCGTGCCTCTGGTGTTGACTTGTGAGTTACGCACGATCTTCTCAAGGATGATGTTAAGGAAGTCACATGACAGTGCGTCGCCTTGTCTAAAGCCTTTTTTGACATTGAAAGTCTCGGTTTACACAGTTAGGAATTGAAAGTGAGACATATTATTTGATACCTGAAAAGTATTGCCGGTTATCCATTTGGTGAAGAGCATGTGTAACACGGTTCGATGCAGTTTAGGTTTGCAAATGTCAAGAGGTATGCGCACTCGATGTATGGGGTTTATTTTATACGTCGTCAAGGTTTCCTAAAATTTCCTCTACATACACTGGCTAAACCTTTTTCTACCTTCAACATACGCGAAATCGCCATGTTTCTTTGGAACAAGTGAGTGGGGATGTTTCCTGTTCAGTCGCCCAGAAAATCTCTACAATCTCTAGTACCTAGGACAGGCGGAGATTGAATTGCTTACTCACCTTGTTTAAGGCTGCACGACAATCAGTAAACACTTTTAAGCTCTGGAACGCAAATTTAAGAACTTTGAGAGCTCCATGGCTAGCGGTAAGAATCAGAATTGTCGTAGCAAACCAGTTCCTCATGAGTAGAAATTACTTCTGCCAAAACACCCATTCGTTTCGAATTCCATTCAATCTTCTCCTAAACTGCCTGAAAAACTGATCCCCGGTCAAGTCAGCGTAGTCCCACACACAGTTCAGTGAACTGTGTCAGCAACACATCACACACAATTCCCCATCGAAAAAAATGGAAATATATTTTTATTAAATCTCTCCACGAATTGAAAACAAAAACCACCAACATACCCAACGAGTGTATGTTGCCGTCGCCGCCGTCAACCGCATCCTTCCCATCGCCGCTGAAGTGCATCGCCCACAAAGCGAATAACTTCACAGCCGAACTGAGGCCAAACTAAATAAAAATCACCACGATAATGCCTCGCACACTGTGCCCCGGTTTTTTGGTTATTCACTCGCTGCCTCCGCTGTGTACAGGATAACACTCGTTTTGTTCAAAGAAAAGTTTCGAATCTCATTTTTATAATCCCTGACATCCCGTGCCATGGCCGCACATGCAAGCTGCAAGCGACTGTTGTTTCCATATCGGAAACGAACTCCGAGTAATTTTCACAGCATTCGCATCCGCATCTGTGCGGAGTGCGCTATTGACTAGCACCGAGCACGGCGGGAGTGTGCATCGCACTACCGCCACCCTGCAAACTATTGCAACTCCTGTTGTCCTTGTGAAAAGTTAATAAACAGATTCATAAACGTAAAATTCGAAAGCTTTTGCTGCGGCAACCGGCGGGCAGGCGGCGGAGAGGAGCGACAGGCGGGCACGCCGGCACACTGTCAGGAGGATGTGTATCTTCGGCGAAAATAAAAACAGGGAGAACTCCATGAATAAAGATAGATGACGCGATGATGGTACTGTGGATCATAACACTCGTGTTACACAGAACAATGCTGGCGGGGCACAGGCACAGCACCAGGACGGAGTGTATTTACGTTCCACCAACGAAACGGCGAATTGTAAAACTTTATGGGTTGCACAGCACGACGGGGTTGTGTCGGGCGCCCAGTTTCCTAGTTCCCTCGAATGGGGTTGCGAGGGGGACGCGCTCAAATTGGGGGAGTATATCGAGGTCATGCGGTGCTCAGAAAATGCACTTGTGCTCTCTCAGCTTGACGATAAAAGGAGCGGCAGTCAATTCCTGCAGCGTTCGACGTAGACGCTGACGACGAATGCGGCGACATCGACAGTGGCGACGCGACGGAGATGATGCCGATGAGAATGGCAGAAGCGAGAGAACTGAGTGCCGAGTTAATTGCATTTTGGACGACAGCAACGGCGGTGAAAGTTTTTGGAATTGCATTCGGGCGCAAGTGGCAACTGTCGATGCGAAAGTTGGAAGCAATTTGATTAGATGGCACCACTGGCTGCTGGCTGGGCGCGGAGAGACACGGCGCGGAGTCGCGCCGATGGTGGTCGTGCATTTTATTCTCTTCACTGCGGCATTGATGCGAGATGAGGCCGATGCCAGAAGTTATAGATCGGAAGTGTAGATCGCACGGAATAAATTGAATTAAGCTGCTGCGGTTGAGGGGCGTGGCGTGGTGTAACGGCAATGGAGATGTTTTAATTTTTAACGGATGCAAAGTTTTCAAATCGATTGTGGTCGGTGTGGGGAGGTGGGTTTTTTTGTGCGTTATCGTCCTTGCGAGTGTTTTGTTACCGGGAAGAGCGTTTCAGGGGGTGTTACACGTGGCAAGGACAGGGCTCCATGACACTCCCCCCTTTAACTCAACCCAAAAAGAACGGCTGCATATTAAATGCAAAAAAAAAACAAGAAATTATTTTAATTCGCAGACCGCCTCCGCTGTCTGATTTTAATCATTTCTCCGGATGAAGTCGGTGGCGTTTATTAATTCATGACGCCATCAGACGAGACAAGTTTTTCTGTCACGTGCTGATAAATGGTTTGCCAAAGTGAAAATCTCTGTAAAGCGTGCACTTGCGAACGGAACGCAAATGGCGCTCGCAAATGGATGTGTGTCCAACAGTCGGCGGACACGCCATATGCCCAACAGAGGCGCTGACGCTTTGACGTGTCCTGATGATGACGGTCAAGATAATGATGATGGCTGCAAGAGTTACATACGGTGCACTGATGATGATGGTGATTACTGCAGGTCAAAGCATGCCCACGGACAAATGAGTGCTTCTTGCATGCAGATAAAATTTTCAAAAAGCCCGCTGACAGGACACGACAGCGATGAGCTATGATTACTGCCGCACACACACACACATTCATGTGGCTTGTCGAAGGCGGACGTACTGCTTGTTCTCGGCGGAAATAGATACCAACTGCAAATGGCCAGTAAATCGCCGTCGGCGGACACGAACTTTGCGTGGATGGCGCCCGCCCGCCTGACTCACTATCAAGGATCAAGTGGCGACCGCAACAGAACTCGCACGGGAATTAAAAGTCCGAGTCGCTCGTTATCAATTGTTCGTCGTTAGCATTTGACGGTGGCGAACTCCCGCCGCGAAGTGAAAATCAATCCACTTTCCTGACGTGACCACATCCTTATCGTGGACTATGATCAGACGCTGGCTTCTCAATGGGTCTTGCCATACACAAGTTTCAATTTAGACGGTTGTGCACAAGGACTGTCGCATTTACCTTCGATTCTAATAACCTGGCTAATGAAAGTTGATGGCAATTAGCCGCCAGCGGCGGAGGTGGCAGTGCAGTGCAGATGGGGTGCGCAGGGGATGCAAACTGCCACGACAGCAGCAAGGATAACACAATTGGATAGTGTTTCCCGTTGAATTGGGGAATGGAATCGACATCGAGCGAAATTGAAACGGATATCCTTTTCGTCGCACCCCGCACCCCTCTTCAATTAAGATGACAATTTTACAAATAGCTACGGAAGAGGTAATAAAAGCGAGGACATGGAAAATATGAGCACAAAAGGACTGTGTGAACCCATTGACCCCATGTCCTTAGTACAAATTGCATGTCCTTAAAATTGGAGCTCCTTCTCTTCGGTCTGCGTCCGTCCCGGTTGAATGGTGTGCTGGGTGTATTGTCATTTCGATTATGGCGCCCATCCTCAATGCACAGAACTCATTCGTGCGGTGTGTGTGTGTGTGGGCGAAGGGTGGGCCTGGTGGCTATCGTCTTCGTTGCTCGCCGATGTCCACCTTCCGGGTGTACATGGAGCTCTGCACAAAAATATGTCCGATTATCTGATCTATCTGTGTCGGAATGCGGTACGTTGCTGAACCCTTTCCCGTGTTGCTTCGATCCGACTGCCGACTGCCGGCAGTCACTCCACACTCCACTCCGCCTCACTGGCAGTGCGTTGTTATGAGATCAGATTGGTAGTTTGTAACGCAATCAAGAACGTGGAAGGGCGTGCTTCCGTAACAGGACTGACTGTCGTCACATTAGTCCTTCTCCCCCCCACAATGACTCAACGGGCTGAGGCGAGCGGCAGAGAGCTCGACGAATGGCCGACGAGGAATGGAATGTATGTAATCACATTTTCCAGTTCATGGTTTTCCTCTGCCATCCGGTGTCCTCCGTGCCCCTCTCATGAGCGTGTGAATGTTGCTTCAATTATTCTCTAATGGATTCTATTTGTGGGTGGCGATTGACACCCCCCTCCGTCTAAAAATAAAATCCCCTTCTAGCGGTGTATCGGCTGTTGTCCTTAGCGTCACTGGGCATTTTGATAAATTCTCTCGATTTTTTCCCCAGCATCCGGCTGACTTTTTTCCCCATATCAGGGAAGCCCATGTGGCTGGCGCAGGTTTGTACTTCGTATTTCATTTATTAGAATTTGTTGATGGTGGCAGCGGTGGGAAAACGTTTCGGTTGGCCGGCTGCTGTTTTTTTGTTCTCGTGCATCATTCAGAGATATCCGGTCATCAAGCGATATGCCTGCGTCCAGGGTTTACAGGTCAAATGTTTCGTTGGGCTTCCGGTGGGACTGTAATCCTGTGTGCTGCGCATTGTTGCGTGCACAGTTGTGCCACCTACTCCAAAAAACAACTAGTCTCGGGCGTAAACAAACTTGTTGGGTCACTTTATGGAGTCACTCTGGAGGACGGTGCGATGGCCGATTTGGCAAAGTCGCAGAGTGGGCTTGTGTGTGAATTGTCTGTGAATTGGATTTAGATTCGGATTTAGATAGGACCGGTGGGCTGGCCAATTTGGGTCATGTTGGATCAATGTGCAGTGGGCCAACCGCCAGCGAGCAGATGTGATGGTGCTTCAGCGTGTGATGCAAGTCAATCGTGGGAATTTGTCCAGTAAATTGGAATCGTGTCCTGGGTGACAAAAAGAAGGACTTTGTTAAGCTGAAACTGGGACACTGTAGTGAAGGTGTTGTCAATGAAGTGAAGAGGAACCTGTGCATGTTTGTAAGGGGAATGGAGATTGCGCTGCAAATAGCGTGAAATTTGAATGTTTGGCAAAAAGTTGAAGCTCTGTTATGGGAGAGATCAAATAGACACGAAGTTAAGGGGTTCAGGTTTTTACAACAAGTGGGTCATGTAGCTTAGGAATTTGGCGTGAATACTTTACTTTCAACGGAGTTGCTCTGTTTTCGCTGGAAACCGGATTGGCAAAAGAAAAATCCACGTAGAGCAGAATTTTTTGAAAACTTAGCGGAAAGGGACGTTTTTTTTATTTTAGCATGGTAAAGCTTAAAAGGCTTGAGGGGCGATGTAAAGATTTATCTTAGTCAAGGCAACTTCTTCCTCTCGTGGCCCCTGACGGATTGGGTGGGGACATCATTGGACAATTTTTCTTCGAAAGAGAGTTTGGGAGCAATGTTTCAGTCAAGGGTGGTTGTTATAGAGACGTTTATTGACTTTTCATTTACTCAGGCTTAAGACATGTATTTGAACGGCCTTCGATTCATCCAAGATGACGCGCCATGCCATGCAGCCGCTGCCACAAACCACCTTTCGCACATCAGATTCATGTCTCGGCGATGTCAAACCTTTGAGAGTTTTTATTTTTGGAAACCGCAAAGGGCTACTATTATGCGAACAATATATAAGCGATTTAAGCTTTTGTAGATGCCTTATGCCCACGCAGCACAAAATGTTTGATTACTTCTCTGATTCCACACGTTTCCTGCTGCACTAGGATAACCTCCAAGAGTATCAATTTATTTTACAATCTGAGGTTTTTGAGGTCTGTAACTTGCTTACTGGATTCCAAATATGTTTACACACTTCATCAATCATCGGTCAAAGGAAAAGCAGAATCCAACTCTACTTTGAAAGACTGAAAGTGGTGCCTTAAAGTCAGTTTAGAACATTCGAATAAAGGACTACTTCTTAAAATAACATTCTTCCTTCCATCTTGCAGTCACTTAGTTACGCATCCATTCCGACTTGTTTGTGAAAGTACCATCTAACAGAGTTGAAATTCAGATTCATCATTAGAATTGTCACAAGTTTAAAATTCCAAGAGAAACTCAAATATTTTCGAAACACAATTGACGAGTCCTCTCTTCTTGATTCACCATTCGCTACCGTTGCATTACAAAATCTAACGAACTCACAGAGAATACCCGAAATCCATGGACGGAGTATTTTTTCTGGCAAAATGAAAAGTAAACTTCGTCCTACGACGGACTCGCTCATGCCGTCGCCGGCGCCCATCGCTGGAAAAGGTGCACAAGGTTAATCATCAGGAACAAATAAGAATCAAAGAGGAGAACCCAACACGAGCTGCAACGAAATTGAAAAACGCAAAAGTTAACTGCTCAATCCGAAGTTTTGGAAGACTCTTCATCCCTGTTTTTTCTGCAGCTGATTCCGTGTTTTTTTTTTTCTTGCTCCTCTTTCCTTTGCAGTTCATTTTCTCAATCCTGTCTGTAGCTGCTGCCGCTTGTCGAGCTCCCTTTGCACAGGTAGATAATTTCAATTAACTTTTGCGGCAATGTTTTCCCTAGACCAGCGCCCTCCCCTTAACCAGCCGCCCTGCCAATGTTGCCCTAATTCCTGGCTGTAGCACCATAGTTTACCTAACCTCCTTCGAAATCCTGCCTTAAGGGGACAACCTGGTTAATTTCAGTTTATGAACTTTTAATAAGTTTTCTGACATTTCTGGGATTATCCTTTTTCTTGTAGGCAGGCGCCCGTTCCTTCCTGCATCTGTATATGCCTGTTGGCTTAAGTGATAGTTGGCAGAGTTAGTTTTCGATTTACATGACTTGAACCCTCGAGACTCAGCTCCGGTGTCAACGACGGCGACAGTGGCAGTGGTGGCGGCAGCGGCAGCGGCGGGCTGTATTTGTGCCGGTATCCTTTGCCGCATTTGTTGGCAGCCGGGATGCCGTTCGGATGGCCAGCAAGGAACGGGAATTACGAGAGTTGTCTGCTGGAATCCCTTGAATCCAAAATGAGGATGAATTGTAGATGGAAAAGCAAAACAAAACAAAAAAAAAACGCTTCTTCCGTTTCATTCTTTCATATTTCTTCTCCGTTTCCTGCCGCCACAGAGGATGTTCGCATTCATGATTCAATAACGAAAGGGTAGGCCCTGTCTGACAGAGCCAGGCGCTCGGCCCTCAGAGCCCAACTCCACGGGGTGGTGGGCCTTAATTGAAACATAATTGGAATGAAGAGGGAAAAAATAATGCAAATGAATTTAGTGGAACATAAATGTTGGCTTAATGGAAAAACAATGAGTGGAAATGTAATTTTCATTTTCTTGAACCTTTTTCGGGCTCACAGTCACCTTGCTAGTGAAAGGCCGTGAAAGGCCAGCCGGTGTGGGTGGATAGCGATCGACTTTGAACTTTAAGTGGATACAAGTGGATCAAAACAAGACCCGAGCACTTCTTAAGGTCAATTCGGACTAATGAGTACGGCAGAAGTTTGGGATAGCAAAAAATAAAGAAACTCCCCATCTGTGCATCTGTGCATGGTGGGCGGAGCATTCTGAAACATTCTTAAAATCAAGCTGCTTCTCGCCATTGAAACGTTTATCTTTCATACCACGAATGCTACATTTGCGTTTGCACGGCAAAACTTGTTGAACTAAGAACGTGACGATACTGACGGAGGCACTAAACGAATGGAAAATCCATTTACTCAAACATCATCGCGTCGCCGGCGAACGAAGACATAAATCAAGGATAACATCACCCAACCACCCAGCACACACGCGCACAGGTATTGACTCGCAATACGGAAGCGGAGCGTAGCACAACACAGCCAGCGCAGCGTATAGAAACAAAACAAAGAATTCCACTCACATCCCGACGACACTGGTGGCGCATCGGCATGTGTTGGCGGGTCCCTCTTGGGTAATTTAATGAGCGCCAAATGTCAATATAAATTTCCTCTCACGAAACGTAAACATTAATTCGATTCCACTAGTGCAAACGAGTTAGAGCGGCAAAGGCCTCTCCCGCCAGCCCCATCAGATTACAAAGGGATGAGAAGAAGTCATGGCACATACGCACGCATCCTTCAGCCTCATTCACATTCGATACCATCGCTAGCAGGATCCAATGACATTTGCAATATTTTAGAATTCCCCCTGCGCCCGGCTCTCGTGTTAACTTACGCTTTTGGACGCGCTTTTTTTTTTTTTGTCTGCTGCTCTGAAGCGAACGCTCTGCGTTCGCCGCCACCGTCGTCTACAATGGAGGAGGTCATGTCAGTCCTATCGGCTTATGTATGTTGATTCCCGGTGGAATTTCACTCCACATTCGGCAAAAGTGAAGAATCGTACCCGTCCTTTGTCGCGGCGCGACGTGCACACCGACAGCAAAAAAAAACACACACACACACTTTTGGAGTGGCGGGCAGAAGAACCACAGCTTCGATTAAAATTCATGCTCACAGGGCTGGGATCCTAAAACTTGAAGCGACGACGACGACGCACCCATTCCGCCCTCGTATGCAGACTTAACTCATCGCAGGACGACGGCAACAAAAATAGAACCACTCCCGGAGTATTCAGCATCGTCCTTCGGTGCTTATCCTCTCAGGAAAATCGTTTAATTGAAATTGAAACCATAGTAAATTATTGGCATTCTTAGTTTCGTTTCAGTGTTTTTCTCTTGCCTTTCAATTTGTTTCCTTTTTTTTTTGGGTTCTTTTCGAACGGTTTGACTTGCCACTCCTGCGGTTCCACCGCGTCACCCACTGCGCCGCTTCGACGTAGTCCTCGCTGCCACTGTCTATTGGCGATGCGGCTGCTGGCTGTTAGTGGAAAAGAGGATTCTCTGGCTCAGTGGAGGGTGGTGTCGCTTTTTATTGCCTTAAAGGATATTGGATATTTATTCAGCTTACCGGGCACAGAGGAGCGCTTCTGCATTTTTTTTTTGCTGTGTTTTTGCCTGTTCCTTGGTCAGGTCTGGTCGCCACTACCGGCTTCTATACAGAGGCAGGACCGCTCGGTAGTCTTGTCGTGTGGAAATGGTCTTGGCTTGTGTGTCGTTAGCATAGTTTCGCTGTGGCCGGTGTTTGCTCGGTCGGTTGCTCGTAAATTCGCATTCGCCATTCGATGAATAATTAGTGTATATTTTATTTCGGCATTTGCCTTGCGAGTGAATTCTGTGCGGTGCGAGTGCAGGGTGCGAGCAGAATATCGACTCCAAGCAAGGGGCGGGATGCAATTGAGGCATTTAAAGTGTGTGCACCGTTCCTCCAGTGGCGTTGCTAACCGGCAGCACTCTTAATTGTTTTTCATTGAATATTCGTATTGTTACAATGAGTGGGTGGGGAGGGGGGTTTGTATCATCGTTTTCGACCGAATGACTTTTTTTCCCCAGAAAGTCTACAATTGCAACTAGCGGCCACTTTGGAGGATTTTTAAATTTTTATAAGACTGTCACATGCTGTAGAACAATGAACTTGTGAAATTAAGAATCCTTAGAAAGGAATCATTCACATTGGTTGTGGGTGTATACAGCTGTTGACAACTGTTTTTTGGAATTTCTTTTTAAAGTCGTGATTAGAAAATGATAAATATCGAAACTAAAGTCGAACGAAGCTTGTTTTTTTTGTTTAAATATGTTTTTATTAAATTCAGTGTTACATTTATATGCAAGACAAATTTTCTTAAAACTAGCTTAATAAATTCAATTTCTTACATCTAACTTACTGACCCCGTGCGGGTGCTCTAAGTTAACCTAGCTTAAAAATAAAACACTAAAAAGATGGCCACAGACTACCCAACTGGCAATACAGCACATAACTTACAGACAAGTTAACGGTTGCAGGGGTCGAATTGAAACAACCACCAGTACATGTGACATTTTTCCCCAGACACCCTCCTGTCTCAGACGGAGATCGCTCTACTGAGCAGGAAGCAGATCTTCACAACTGCGAGAGACATTTGGTTTCGACGGTCCACTGTTCGGCGTGCTACGTGCAAGATTATAGGGCATCCCTCCCTGTCCTGAACGAGACTCATCATATCTAAATATAGGAATGCCTCTGCTAGAATAAAACAATTCCGCTGTACTTTCTCAAAATACAAAATATCAGATCAGCTATTGGTAGAAGTCAACGGCGGTGCAACGTGCCGATACAACCTGAGATAGGCCCGGAGACACTGCCTCTCAAACAAAGCTGCTGGAGCCGGCGGACTGTCCGCAGAACTCTTAAAAGCAGCTAGGGATGACCTGTTTGGGTGCATGCACCAACTCATTTGAGAGATATGGTCGGAGGACAGCATGCCTAATAAGTGGAATCTCAGTGTCGTTTATCCGGTCCGCAAGCAAGGAGACCCCTTCGATTGCGCCAACTATAGAGAGATCAGTTTCGTTAACATCGCGTACAAGAACCTCTCTGCCGTATTTTGTGAGCGCCTGAAACCGTTCGTCAACAACCTGATGGGTCTTTATCAGTGTGGCTTCAGGCCAGGGAAATGCTCGACCAAATCTTTACATTACGGCAGATCCTGGAAAAGACCCAAGAAATGCAAATCGACACTCACCACCTATTCGTCGATTTCAAGGCTGCATATGACTGTGTGCATAGAGACGAGCTATACAGTGCCATGCCTAGTTTTGGCATTTCTACCAATTTCGTCAGATTGTGTAGGATGACACTGGAGAACTCTCGCTGCTCCATCAAGGTCGGGGATGAACTCATCGAAACCTTCAATGTCAAAAAAGGTTTTAGATAAGGCGACGCACTGTCATGTGACTTCTTTAACATCATCCTTGAGAAGCTCGTGCGTAACTCACAAGTCAACACCAGAGACACGATTTTCCAAAAGTCCGTTCAACAGCTAGCTTATGCCAACGACACTGACGTGATTGGACGCACACAATGATCCGTTAATGACGCGGTTGCTGGCAAGTGAAGGGGAAGCGGCTAAAATGGTTCTGGTGGTTAATGAGGGCAAAACGAAGAATATGATGTCATCAAGGAAGGGCACACAACATCGAAGACAGAGCGTAACACAAGGCAGCAGAAACTTGGAGGAAGTCAAGGACTTCGTTTATCTTGGCTCAGCGGTAAATAGGGACAACAACGCAGAATCACTCTTGCCAAGCGCTGATTCTGTGGGCTCACGAAGCAATTGAGTAATAGACCCATCTCTCGAAGGACTAAACCAGTTTTGTGCAACAGCTTGATCATCCTAGTTCTCCTTTACGGCGTAGAAACCTGGGCGCTACTTAAAGCGCATGGGTACCTCAAGTCTTTTAGAAAAAATCGCTTTGCATGCGATTTTTGGTCTTGTTTGCGTTGATGGCGTATCGAGGAGAAGCTGTAATTGTCAGCTTCTCAAATCTTGCCTTTAGGAGTTGGCAAAAAACTGCAGATCCTCTCCTCTCATAAAAGTACAATAGCACGCACAACACTAGTAGTTGCTGACGAAGCGGAGTCCTGGTCCCTTGTGAATTGTAGTGTCACCCAATAATTACTTGCGGAAGGGGCCGACAGGTTAAAAGCAAATTTAGAACGGCGGTGCTCTCATAAGACAGTCTTTGCTCTTTAAGCCTTGTCAAGAACTCGCGACAAGTAGGGAGATTATTAAAGTTTCAGTCTAGAGGTCGACCCTTCCCTTAATCGACGCCCTCACCCGCTGAGCTAAGACGAAGCCAGTAGCCCAAATAGCACTTGAACTCGTGGTCCCACCTTCAACAAGTGGATGGAAACGTCGAGTTATTTGAAAACTCTTTCAAAAAAACCCCAAACAACGGTGGAACATAAGTTGACAGTAATTCTTCAGTTCCGTCTTCATACACGATGCTCGTCGTACCCATTCAAAGCCGCTACTCATTACCAAACCGAACTCCATCTCTCTCTCATTTCACAATTTTTCCGCATTTCTTTTGTCAACAGAATCCCAGACCCGCTCCCGATCGTACGTCGCACGTCCTTCCGCATGAAGTGAAACTTTTTAATATTTCGAGAGACTTTTGTGTGTTTTGTAATAAATTCAGCGTCGTTTTGTCTTATTTCCGGCGGAAAACGAACTGAAAATTACTTTCACGTTCTCGACACTGGGGGGCAAGTATCCTCGGACCTGGGGTTTGTTGTGTGTTTTAAGCGTCTCCACTCTGCAATTACCCCCTTGGACTGGACGCAGATGGACGCGAGCGGATGGAGTCTCCTTGGCGAGACACACAATACTCACAATCTGAAATTAAAATCTGCCTCAATGAAGGCCATTCCCGGGCATAATTCATTTGTTTCGGTTGCAGGGAAGGAGTTCCTCGCTAACTGAGTGCGCGGGGTAAACTAATCATTTCAAGATGAAAGTGCACCCAAACACGCGTCCACGTGTATCCTCGTATTCGTATTCACTTTGCGTTGATCCCGCTCACACTGTGCGGTGGGCGCTTGTCGTCACAAGTCCAGGCCTTAAGGACGAAAATTAAAATGTCTGCACATGTCTTCCCCGAGGGCGAAAATCAAATCCATTTAGCCTCTCGTACGAACACTGTTTCTCGTTCCACCAGAGCGGTACAAGGACGACAAGAACGGCCAATACGGGAGATTCGTTCGTTCGTTTGTTCGTGTGCCTTTTTTCCTGCGTTTGTTCTTTTTGTTTCGGTCCCTGTTTTGGGTGGGTAGGGGGCGTGGGGTGCCCTCATTCATAAAATAGTCGAACATTGAAATCGCATCTATACACACACCTCCACCCCCTGAGCATGTGTGGTGGGCTGGGAAGTGGTAGGAAATATAGCCTCAAGCAAAGCTTTGCTCCTTTCAATGTCTAAAGTTGATGGCGATGTCGACGCAAGGACTAGGACGACGACGATGTCTGCACACTCTGCTCTGAATGAATGTGCGTGTATGTGTGTGTGTGTGTGTGTGAGGACAAACGTACATAGCTGTGTCCTGCTAATGCTGCTGGGTAAGGAATTCTCGAGGCTGAACTCTGGATTCAGGACTTTGGATTCGGGATTCAAGGTACACATGCACAGTGTGGTGAGCCCCCGAGTAACTGGTATATTGATACGAGGACGTTTGATGTGGGTAGCTAAATGAAATTGTGGAAAAATTGGTTCACTTGAAAGTCATCCACAAAAGGATTTCAACAAATAACCCTTAAGGTGCACACGTGCCTGCCAGAGAACGTGCTAACCTGGTCGAGCACCCTCCCTATTCCTCCACTCTCCTGTGCTCCTGCCTCTCGATATTGCCTTCGTTTTACCTATTGGCAAATAGTTTCCTTTCGCTTTGCACAGTCCTTTCCGGACAACCCCTGACCAGGAGAGGGTTAAGTGCGATGCCGTTGCCAAAAAAAAAAAACGGATTCAAAGTTGAAGTGGAATTTCAAGCAGCGCCAACTTGTTAAAAAGCACACCCGACCACAGATCACAGATCCTTTGCGAAGACATCGATTGGGCGGGAAAAAAATTGATGTCCACTCCCTCGTCGGCCATTTGTCAGTCCAGGACCATCATGTCCGTCATGAAGAGCAGGATTTTGTGGGCTTAACTACACGTTTCCTGTGAGGAGCTACAAGAAAGGGGAAAATACCTTCCCACTGTCACTGGGGGAGGATCTGGGACAATTGTGGGGAAGTACTGTAGTGAGAAAATTGAAATGGACGTGGGGGCAAGATGCACGGCCGAGTGGCATGAACGAGAAATCGCAAATGAAGCCGTCTCTCGACACCCTCGGAAGGCGACATCTAGCAGAGTGCAGTGTCCTTCAGTAAGCGCTTTTAGAATGGCTCAACTCGTTGGGGGTCCTTGTTTCCATCTTTCTCTCTCGGCCAGGCATTCTTGTGCACATGCGATGAGTGGTGGCGGTGATGGTCAGCGCACTGTATGACGCTGGCGCCTACCGTAATGACACCGAGTTGAGAAAGCACTTTAAGCATGCCACCGCCACAGGCCTGTGCAGATGCATCGTCCGAGTGCAGCTGTTGTTGTTGGGCCGCTAATTGTTTTAACTGCCTCTGTCAAAATTAATTATGCAAAACACATCTCAGTGTCACAAGGATACAGTGCTCCGAGGACGGAACGAGGCGACTAAGTGGGTGTTGGAGGCGAATGCACGTCGTCGTCTCCCTGTCGCCTGAAACGTCTGTGTCCCCGTTGAAGGATGCAAAGTTGTAGGTATGTAGAAGTCCGCCTGCTGGTGGCAGTTGTTACACACGGAGCCAGCAATGTCGACGGACAGTTGAGCAGATAAACGAACAAAACGGACGTTCACAGAATTTATTTAGCATTTTCGTCAAGTCACGTTTTCCTAATTAGTCATCCCGGCCGAAAAGGACTACCAGCTACATGTGCGCATGCAACCGGAATGTGTGCGCCCACGAAAGCGGGTCATCTGCATAAGCTGCCAGGATGCAGGCGGGGGAAATTGGCATGTTGACAATATATAAAGCTCCCCGGTTGCCACCGCCGCCGTTGCTGTTACCGTTGCCGTTGCCGTCACTGGGCTAAGTCCTTTGGCGATGGTAATTGCCTGCACATGGGATCCATTAAAATTCGGCGGTTTAAACAGAACTATGTTTTTTCTTCAGTTCGTCGGCGGACTTAGGATCCCCCCCCCCTCGTCCTGCCTGCCGAGAGTGGGCGATGCCCCCGGTGTGTGCGGGTGTTTGTATGGACCGTGTATTGTTTGACTTTTCGTCGGCGATGGCGGCGGGAAATTAATTAAAAAAAAAGAAAACGAAAAGAAATAACGCTGTGCGTCGTCTCGCTGTAATAATGTCCTTGGGCGTAGCGGGTAATTGTGGACTTGAGAGAATCAGCGGGTGGGCGGTGGTCCGGAGCACTGGATGAATGTGTATAATTTCCGTTTCGGACTCTTTGTTTAGTTTTTGCATGAGAAAATTGTGTTGATTGTAGAGCTAACGGTTCTAAAGCGCGTTTAATTAAAAAAAATCAGTTGCTGACTAGGCGCGTACAAACTGGCGGGGAGGGGAGAGGAATTTAATTAGTGGATTTGTTTGTCGTTTGCGTATTTAATGAATGTTAAGTCTCCAACGAATGCAATATTTAACAAGATAACTCACTGATTAGCTTGCATTTTTAAGTCTGACCTCAGCCTTTGAAGCGTGAGCAGTTGGGGTGTCCTTTAAAGATTTGTGCACATTGTGAGGAGAAGAGTCTTGTGGATGCAGAAGAATGTCGAATAGCAACTGCAGCAGTTTTGAACTCACTGATATGTGGGGTCTAGGGTCTTTGTCTCATTCAATTCAGGAGTTATCCACTTATCTAGCTTTCTTTTAGTTTTTCCTATTTGTGATAGGTGTCGACTTATTGTGATTGGGGGAATATTGGCGTTATTTGGCCTCCATCCACCGTTTCTTCTCCAAAGTCCCAGGTTCAATTCCGGGAAGGAATACCTCTCATTTCTTATGGCAACTTATTTTTGAGTTGCTGACAATACTCAAAAAAGTTTCTCAAACGCCGCCGTTCGGAATCGGAAAACTGTAGGTTCTTGCAGAAGATAGGCCCTGGTCCCTCAATTCAATTATTGAAATTCCTCGGATAGCATTTTCATCAGCCGTTCTTTTTTTGCTTGCTTACTTACTTATCAGGCCGGCGACTCATGAAAGGTCAGAGCCTGTACAGTTGCTGCCTTCCATCTCTGACGGTCCTGGGCACACTGCTTCCAGTCATCAAGGCCAAGCTGTCTTAAGTCCGCGATGACTTGGTCTCCATACCGGAGGTACCGGTCGTTTTCTTCTTCTCGAACCAGGAGGCTCAGATTCGAAGACCCTCTTCGCTGGAGCGTTGCTGTCCATGCGTTCGATGTGACCGAGCCGGACTACATCCACATCCTGGTACAGTTCGTAGAGTTCGCGGTTATGTCTTCTCCTCCATTCACCTTCCTCGGGGACCATATATCCGACGTAGAATTTTTCTTTTGAAGGCACCAAGAATCAGCTCTGCAGATTTGCTTATCGTTCAGCTTTCAGCTCCATATAGCAGGACTAGCAGTATAATGGTTACAAGACCAAGCATGTCTTTAGTCCTTCGAGTCAGGAGTTTTGACCCCAGTTGTTTCGACAAACCGAAGTAGCATCGGTTGCCAAGGGTGGTTCTACGTCGGATCTCTACTGTGATGTCATTTGTGGAGTTAACGTTTGCCCCGGGGTAGACAAACTCCTTTACTACCTCAAAAATATAGTTGTCGGCTCTTACATTTTGTGCTAGGTGTTGTGTGATGGAACGTTGCTTAGTCGACAGCATATACATTGTTTGCCCCTCGTCTATCTTAGAACCAGCTCGCTTCGCCTCTTCTTCAATTGCCGCAAAAGTCTCCGCTACGGCACGTTGGGAACGCGCGACGATATCGATGTCGTCCGCATATCCCAACAGCTGGACCATTTTGTAGAAGATTGTGCCTTCCTTGTTTACCTTGGCCCACCGCACTATCTTCTCCAGTACCAAATTGAGGCGCTTTAGTCCGGGATGGACCTGGGCCTCAACTAACATGCCTCTCCAGCCAGCACGATCTTTCGCCAGTTGCGCACTCTTAGTTCGTTGAGGTCCTTCTCCAATTGTGTGCGCCACCTTAGCCTAGGCCATCCTCTGTTGTGCTGTCCCAATGGCTCAGGTTCGAAGATTTTTCGGGCCAGAGCAGCTCTACATGACCTAGCCATCTTAAGACTTGTATCCGAAGACGAGGCGCATGTCGCTGTAGAACCAATAAAGTTCGTCGTTGAATCTTCTCCTCCAGACGTACGCAAACCTTTTCTCTCAAAAAGACCAAAGGTTCCCTCATCCGCTTTAAGTAACGTCCAAGTTTCCGCGCCGTAAAGGAGGACAGAGATGATCAAGCTGATATACAAGGCAAGTTTAGTTCATCCAAAGAGGGCCATATTACTCAATTGCCTCTTGAGCCCACAGAAGCAGAGTGATTCTGCATTTGATTTCGGTACTGATGTTGTTGTCCCTGTATGTTCAACTCCAAATAAAAATGGAACCCTCTCAGCTTCCTACTCGCTTTGTAAATTACAGCCAGGCAGACCATACACATCCCTTTTGCACCATCAAACGAAATAAATCGATTCTTTCCCTCAACTGAACTGATGTCAATCAAACAAGGACCCACAGCACTTAATATGTGCGCAGCAATACATGCAACCGCCAACAAGCTAATCAACATTCGGAAGCTCACCTTAACAGAACTATTTAACGCTCCAAAAACCATCCATCGCATTTCGTCATCCTCCGGCGCCTTCATCGTCCTCACAGTACAGCGCACACTTAAGTCCCTTGGAACAAAGGCGTCCCACACAACGACTTCCATGGCGCAAATTGCACTCCACGCTGAAGGAGGCTGCAGAACCGCCTTAAATCAAACACTCAGCCATGCTCAGTTCCACTGCTAAGCACATAATTTCGCATTCACTTGTCATGAATAATGACTTCGACAATTTTAATCATCCCACAACCCCACTAGACCCAGGCGATGCGCGACGAAAGAAAAAAAAAATCAATTAAAATCCATTCATTACCACGTACTCCGCCTCCGTTCTCTAATCATTAAGACGCCAGCTGAAGGATGCTCACCCCAGCCGATATTCGGATCCTTGTTCCCGATAACATCAACGACCCGATTATCAAGCGTAATACTTCAGGACAAGCACCGGGAGACGGAGAAAATTTAGGATAAAGCAAACTCAACTGAATATTTCCGCCCAATTAATTCGCATTCACTTATAATTATCGCCAGTGACTGGGGCGACGACGAGCAGTGATTCCTTGGAGTCCTTGTGCGATCACTTCGCTTCAATTTTTGAGGTTAAATAGAGCGGACTCGCTCATTGGGTGCCGCCTGGAGCGAACGTGCGAACAAAAGACCTTCACACACACATCCGCGTGCAGCTGGAGCACAACCATGTTTGCCAGCTATCCCCTGCATATTGGCAGGGTATTGATGTGGAGACAAACTAAACCCGACAAGGCGTTGAGTGTTTCGGACGAAGACGACGCCAAATTCATTCCAGCATCATCGCCACCAACACCACTATGGATCGAGCGCCGACACGTCAACCGAGACGTCTTGTTGGCGGTGCTGTCGCCTTCATGAGCGTCCTACTCAAAGCCGCCTCTGTGTGCGTTCCCGTGTTAGCATTTGACACACAATGCAAAGTGTATACAAATTCCTATAGGAACCTCGCCGGAGCACCTTCGGTTGGACCTAGCCGTTGGCAATCACATACACACCACCAGCAGCATCCGCCTTGTTGGGCTTATTGGTAAAAATCTTCTTAAGTACGTCGTTCCTCCCCCGCTCCGCCGTCTCCACTCCTTCTATCATAAGCAGGCGCTTCCATCATCATTATCGTCGTCAGAAGTACTTATTCCACTCTGTACCCGCTAGTACTCATCAAGTTTCCTCGGTAATGTCCCGGTTCGGGTGGCGCGGGATAGTGTTTTGCCTCTTGCGATGGCAGAAGGACGTTCAAGGGTGCCAAGGACTTCTGGCGAATCCTTGGTTTTGCCAGAATCTTTTCATCTACACTTTGTCGTTCTTTTTCTTATTTTATTTCATTTTTTCCACCCTCCCCCGCCCCCACCCTCTGCACCGCACTCATTTTTACTCACGCAAGTACAAGTTCCTCTACTGATAGTATCCCGGGGCGCTACTCCCAGGAGTACATGTACGTCGTCGCCGTCGCCGCCACCGTTCACATTAGGTATGCAGATTGCTTTCCAAATAGGAAGGATGATGGAGTTACGCGAGTTACATGTGAACTCCAGATGACACTGAGTGTGCTTAAGTTTGCGAAAATATTAATGACTTCAATTAATGCAAATGTAATTTTTTGCGCTCCTCTTCTCGACGGACGCGTCTCCGGAGACTCCCGGCAAAATGAGGTACGAGGTGCTGTGCTGCTTGCATGGCATAAATTAATTTGGCTAGTTCAAGGATGCCTGAGTAGTGAGTGGCTGTGGTTGAGTTGAGTGACTATCAATTTCATATCATCTCTTCCAGGAATTCGAGTCTCTGAACGTCGCGCCGACCAGAACCGGATTGGATCCAGTTCTGTATTCCCATCCGTGTTTTCGGATGATTGCTCAATAATCCCTTGTTTGACATGTCAAGGATGAGTTTGAAGTTGCCGTAGAGTGTAGTTCATAGTCTTCGAGTGGAATGTACCTGAGGTTGATGTTTGCATATGTTAATGTATGCTCCGGAGTATCGTTATCCCTGGAGAACATTTTATGGATGTTGAACTTTGCAACTTTGAAAAGACCTTTATTTCAAGCAGATTGTAAAATAAACGTCAGATCCTCTAATTCAATGCGGCCGTCGGAAAGAAAGGCGACTCTCCACTGCTTTTGGTGAAATTTTCATAGTTCACAGATGCGGAGTCGTACTGCCAAATTTTTATCATCCATGAGAGAGACGTCGTGGAGTACCTTCATGAGATGGCTTGACACGACGGTGATGATCACCCATGGGTGATGGGCGGTGTTGAATAAAGCCAGCTACGCAAAGAAGATAAATAGGGTCCAAAGGATGACGTGTATACAAATCACAATGAGAATATCACCAACCTCAGTGCTTGGAACGATAATACACATCACTCCTGTTGGCATCTGAGACTGAAAGCAAACCTCGCTATCAACGGATATGTGACGGCAATATAGTCAACTCAGTCTTACCGAAGAACCTACAGACTAGTGCACCCCGATCTTAGATTTTGACATTATATATAAGGTTTTCAAATATTTCCCTTCAGTCTTTTTGTCTTTTGACTTTTCCGGCTATGGACAAAGCGGTGCAGAGCTTGTATTTGGCAATACTATACATCATTTGAAAAGGTCTTGACATGGCCTACAAATCGACGTGATGCATGATTAGTTTGGATATTGCGTTCAACAGTTATAGACGTGTAACCATGGAGTTCACTAAAGCCGAAATTCGCGCTATTTTAAAGTTTTCCTTCCTTAAAGGCTACTCTATCACTTCGAACCGCGGAGGAATAATTTCGACGATTCAGAGCCGGTTAAAACGATACCATGGATAAGCCAGGCGGCGGAAGACCTGTGACGGTGAATACCGATCGAATCATGGAAATCATCGAGCTAGACCGGCATGTGGCATCTCGTGACATCGCCCAGGAGATGGGAGTTAGTCACCAAACCATTTTAAACCATCTGCAGAAGGCTGAATACAAAAAAAAGCGTGATGTTTGGCTGCCGCATGATTTGACGCAAAAAAACCTTCTGGACCGAATCAACGCCTGCGGTATGCTGCTGAAACAAAACGAACTCGACTCATTTTTGAAGCGGATGGTGACTGGCGACGAAAAATGGATCACATACCACAATATCAAGCGAAAACGGTCACGGTTGAAGGCCGGTGAATCGTCCCAAACAGTGGCCACGCCGGGATTGACGGCCACGAAGGTTTTGCTGTGTGTTTGGTGGGAGCTGCTCCCATATTGCCATACGTTTAACTCTACCATCTACTGCGAACTGGACCGCTTGAAGCAGGCGATCGACCAGAAGCGTCCAGAATTGGCCAAAAGGAAAGGTGTAGTGCACCACCAGGATAACGATAGACCACACGCTTCGCTGATGACTCGTCAGAAGCTACGGGAGCTGGAATTGGAGATTTTATCGCATCCACCATATAGCCCGGACATAGCGCCAAGCGATTACCACCTGTTCCTGTCCATGGCGAACGCCCTTGTTGAAATGTGGCTGTCCGAGTTCTTCGCAAATAAGGAGGGGGCTTTTACAAGGGGGGTATTATGAAGTTGCCATCTAGATGGAAACAGATAATCGAACAAAACGGCGCATATTTGAACTAAATGCAATCACTGTATCACTTTCAATGAAGCATTGAATGAAGAGCAAAAAAGCGGAATTGAGATATTTGACAAACTTATATAAACCCGGTATACCGAGTAGCAAATTATAAGAGACAGACTCGGAACTGAACAATAACAACGCCAAGGAAATTTACAAAGATGAACTTAACTATGCCCACACAATTCTTAAGTTCATCTTTGTAAATTTCCGCATAGTGGGAGCATCTCCAGAACAGCCGATCTTTAATATTTTTAGATTATCGCAGCTTCTTCCAGAAAAAATTAAGCCGAAAGGCTTTTGATTAGGGTGAGAGCATCGTTCTTTACACCGATAGACAAGCAGCTATTATTACACTGGTATCATCATTTTTAAGATCAATGTTTTGCAGAATCTGCCGACTTTATCTTACTGAGAAGTCGACACAGTGCAGACTAAGGGTGTGGTGTATTAATGAACAGGTAGGTACCAAGAGAAACTCTAACAAATACAAATCATAGGGCGAGCGATCGGCAGTACAGAGGAAATAATCAAAACACGTGCCTACATGCGCAAAGGGTAGACCAAGTACGACCCTACAAAGAACCCCGACTTTTCTGAGTCTTTTACCTTAGTTGGAGTCTTAACAGGATGCTATGCAACGGGAAGACACATCGCAAGACTTGGATTACCATATAAAGACTTCCTTAACAGACGCATGCATAAGGATGAAGAGAAGAATCCCTCACACTGCAACTAACCTCCACTCGACTCCATTAAGAGGACATTTTATAAATGAACGAATATATCCGAAAAAGATGGCAAATCAGTCTGTTTGAAAAAACAAATTGGTTCCAGAAGCAGCAGAACGTAACCGGCTCAGCGGCCACACATGGAACCCCTGGGTCTAAGTACATCCATAATTTTCTATAGAAGCCACATTACCTAATCTAACATAACATGACCTACGAGTAGTTGGGACTAAATGCAAAAAATAAATTCCGTGGCGCCAGGGTTTTGTCTAGCTTCATCAGCAACTAAACGTTTTGGGCAATCTAATGTTCTCTCAGGAGCAGAGGGGACCTGTAGTCTATTGGCGGCATCGCAACATTCTAGAAGCAATTGGTTGTCTTTAGGTCTTATCAGTCAACTCGAAAGGAGTGATGCTCTGGTAGGATGTAGAAACGAACCTCAGACCTCCGACGTATATGGCAACGCTTTTTAAAATTACGCCGCGGAGGGAGCAGAGTTGGTGCTGCTCTTAGTAGCATATGTAAGAACACAGTATAGAGGGCACACGTAAAATTTTTTGAGCCGATATGTGAGAGAGTTAAGCAGAGGTGGCTTGAGGTACACACTTACACAACCATTCTTCTATCACTCCAGTACCCGGTGGCAAGACCTCTAAGAAGCTGGTGGTTCAACAAATCAGTGGGTGGGTTATTGTTGAGGTCATGCAGTCTACTAAGGAAATTGTTGCCGTGGCTTTCATTTTGCAGTATTGGGCAAGTGCAAAGCAGATTTAGGATTGATTCTGGTTCCCCGTAGTCCATACAATTGCTGCAGCAATAATTCGAGATTGTTTCTCTTCTTAAAAAGTGCAGTTTGATAAAACAATGAATGGTTAACGCTCCCACTAATAGGGGTATGTCCGATATTTTGAACGATAGAAGCAGTCTAGTGCATTCAGAGTCGCGGAAAGCTTGGATTTCTTTTAAAATGCGGAAGAAGGCATGCTTAGGCCAGCTTTGGTTGGTTAAGTAGATTGCATCTGTAGATCAACATTATCATGTTCCTCATTCATCCGCTCTGTTGTTACCGGGAATGTCTCTGTGGTCCGTAGTCCAGCCCAGACAGAGTTTGAATTGCTCAAACATCCCGCCTAGCAATCAACGAGCGTCTTAAAGAGTAATTTCAAAGCTGTAGTCCCCTTTTCTGGGGAACCTAATTTATTTTTCTGTTCTGAGCTGTTTAGCTTTGATCGAAAATATCGGACGCGTTCTCTACGGTTGCTTGCTCAACAGCAAGAACAGTTCGAATATTTTTATCACTGTCACCATTCCCTACCCGGTGGCCGCCCCTTACACATCTAGAAGTCCCAAACGCCGAAAACCTATGATCCACGCAGAATTTTCTCAAGCATCCTTAAAGTCCGCGTGCTTTAGTTGAAAGCGCTTTAGATCTGTAAAATTTTTTTCACTTGCTAGCAGACTCTTCTCTCGAGGTCAATAATTAAGCGATTGTTGACTGCTCTCGATGACCACGAAGGTTTCCGCACTGCGGCACAACTCCTTGCACCGGTTAATCTCTGACCCGATTTTGTAGAGCTCTTAACCTTCGAAAGGCGAAACGTTGAAGTGATTTCTTAAGCGGCAGCCATAAACCCCACCTCACAGGAATTCGCCCCGCAGCTCAATTTACCATTTTGCCAGTAATGAGAGCATCTCCCTCCCAGCAGAGCTGAACTAATGCCCGTTTCGAAATAGAGACGAAGATGATTATATCGGAGCCAATTCAGAGCGGCATTCCCCTCCGGAATCAATTGACTCAAGCTATTCCGATTCCCACAGCCATTCATTCCGTCGCCCTCGTCGCCGCCAAATTCACTCTTTTGTTCGAAAGTATCACCATGAGTTTCTGCAGTTTTGGAAAACTTTTGTTTCACAGCAAATTGAAGGGACGCGCTGAGCTCGTGTCCTTCTTTTCGACAAAAAAAAAGAAAAATAAGAAACAACTCCCCCACTGGAACGGCCATGGAAACAAAAAACACAGAAAAAAAGCCTTGAAGGATTATGCTATGCAAGTGTATTGAACATTCCCTTTCCATCGAATGAATACATTACACTAGTGTGTTAGCAGGGGCTTGGGAATTAAGTTTTCCAATTCAACAGGACCGGCAACGAAAAGTCCACAAGTGAGACCCTCCACTCCACTTTGCTGCGAAATAAAAAGAAAGCGGATGATAAAAAGTTTTTCCCTATCTTCTATCTGTTGTCTCACCCCACGTTGAAACACACAACAAAAAAAACAGTCCTTTCGCTTTTACTCCGCCGGAGCCCCCTGGAACCCAGAACCACCGCACAGTGGTTATCTTGCCCAGCCGCGGGCCCTCGCTGTGCTACAGGGAAACACGATGGGTTCCTACACCAGTGTTGTGTGTATTAGAAGCGGTAGGACTCGTATTTGGCCATGAAGCCAAGCAGTTGCCTGAATTATGGCGATGCAAGGATATTTTATGCTGTAACTGTGACCTCCTTAGGGGTTGTAACATAACTTAAGTGAAAAGTTTTACTGCTGTTGTTGTTGTTGTTTTAGAAACACACACACACACACACAGCCACCAGCACAGGACATACATATTTCGTTTTTTGTTTTCGATTTTCTTCCAATCCTCGCCGCAGTCCCTATTTTGAAACAGTTCGCTGTGGATTTTCTTTTTTCGTTTTCCTCTTCGGTTGCCTTGTGTTCAATGAGAGGAGGTGTGGTGTGGTGTGGTGCGGTGCGGTTACTTGGATGCGCTGCGTTATCCCTGGTTGTCCTTCGACACGAGATTTTAGTTCACTTAATATCCCTCGCCTCCGATCACACCCCTCCGACCGACCACTGTTGTTCCGCTCAGTTTTCTCCGTTTGCGCCTTATCCTCTGGAAGTTGAAGAGGATTATGGGTGGAAAAGTTGAAAAGCCAAATTCCAAGGAGTCGTCGTCGTCGTTCTCGTCGTCTTGCACGGTCTTTCCGAGAATTCCTGTTTTGACTTTCTCAATTGTTCACGGATCAATGGTCTCTGTGTTGTAACATCCTCTAGGACGGCAGTATGACATCTCTCACACGTGCACACAATCGCACAGGAGCAGATTTGAGCCGTCAAATAACAGAATCGACATCAATGCACCACGACACTTCAGTCAGTCCTAACAAGCCCTCGAAGGAATTCACTGTGACCCCAGACCAGGGGGTGGCAGGCGGACAAGATTAAATAGCTCTAGGGATTCATAATCAAAGGACTCAGAATAATATTGTGTTTGCTTAATGCTGCATGATGCACGTGATTCGCTGCGAATGTCATCGGTATGGCGAGTTTGTTGATATTTTGTGCAAAATATCGATTGGGGCTGTCGCTTGCTGTCGGTGACTGTCGACGGCTGTCGGTGGTTGGCGAGACGTGCTGTTGCTGCTGCTGCTGCTTCAGCCGTCGGCTGGTGAGTGGAAAGGTATTCCATTCGAGTTTGTTTGCGGGAGGCTATCGGAAAGTGCGTGCAGCAGATGGAATTTATTAAGTAAATGTGTTCCTCGAGGCGCTTTTGAGAATCCTTTGGATTCCGAAGTTTTATCCTTGCTCGTTGGTGTGTACGAACATACGTACACTCCGACGGTGACTGTGTACCTCGAGTAAACACTTTCTAATCACTTTGAGTGCTTGAAAAACTTTTTTACAGGCAATCGCAAGACAGCTCCCGGCAATCGCTGTCTGCAGTAATGTGCTTCTTAAGATACTTTAATAACTCTGAGCTTGGATTACATTCGGTTTTCTACTGCAGAATGGGTGAAAGGTGTTGGGAATGTGTTTTCGAAAAAGTGCGGAGTTTTCTTGAAACAACTTCCGATGAAGGAGCCGTGTGAAAGTCTGTGTTATGGAAACGACTTGTCAAGTGAAGCTATAGACCTTCTACGCAGTTTAAGAGCAAGTCTATCCGCAGTAGAGGTCATACATGACGCGGCAAGCAAATATGGCACTCTGGAAGTATGTTCCGTTGATACAAAGTTTTATTTTGGAAAACATTGGCTTTTTCCTTTCAGTTTTCTCTCAGTTAGAGCATTTGATGGGACTGCAATCAACATTACAACCGCTCTCTCTACAATCATAGATGAATCTGCTAAATGGCTGATAATCAGGAGTAACGTCGCCCTTGTTCCACTAACGGTTAAGACCCAACGGTAACCACCAATAACTTCAAAAAAGTTCAACACTTTTTAAAATATTGTGGAAATGAGACAGATAAAGGTCGAGCACGAAGAAGGGGTTTTGGGGGAGGGGAGAGAGAAAGAGAAGGACACGGAGAGAGGCGATGATGAGAGAGGGAGGGTATGTAAGGGCCCATGCGATGAATGTTAGCACGAAGGCATGAGTTAGCAACATTCCCGTTTATTGACTGCTTTTCTTGAAGGTATAAATTATTCTGTCAGTTTTCAAAAGATGGCGCCACCCGCAGGTTGTGGCTGAATTTTGAAGCGATTCATTCATTCATTCAAGCAATGAGCAATAATCAGTGTGCATCGGCGTTTGTTTTAGAAGACAACATATTGTTTGACACTTTGAAAATGTTCGGATTGGTCTGAAACAAAAAGCATTTTCTAAACTCAAAATAAACTCGCAGAATCCTCGGGAGTGACTCAATAAACAATTTGCGTTCGGTAAAAGTAATGTGGACTTATTCAAAAGCAAGGAAATTGAGGGTTATACGAACTAAAACCGATATCTGTCCAAGGGCGGTTTCCACTTCGGAATTGATTCTTGAAAGACATTAAAAGAAAGAATTTTTGTACCAAACCGTGACTGAAGGAAAAGTGGATATATGTATAACGATAACAGCCCTGGTCAACCCGTTCCATTAACCGAAGGGCATGACAAGGTTATTTTGCAAGTAGCGGTCAAAAACGAACTGGAAACGTTTAAATGCTAAGTTTCATTTTTTTCATTTCATTTCATTTATTTATTTTTACGTAAATACTACAAGATATAATATCTTATTTAAGTATTGAGAATAATTTGACAATTTATCATTGAATGACTCATGAACATTAGAAAAAAGATTAAGATAACATAAATATAATAAATAGCAATAAGTTATAATTCATTAGTTTAAGTTATGTTTGGGTTGACATATGCAAGAGTAGATTCTTCTGAAAAACAGTTGATGAAGTTGTTCTCTGCAATGCGGCTGGTAAATTATTCCACAGCCGTATAGCTGAGACAAGGAAGGAACGCTCTGCTACTGTGTGCATAAAACGAGGAAAGATTAAATATACACCTCTACGACATTGAGCAAAATTAATCATATCCTTGAGGTACAATGGACATTCATGGTATATAATTTTGTGTAACTGTGAGAGAATTCTGAAATCACGGTATTGATTCAACTCTATGCCTAGTAATATAGTTTTAAACTGGCTGACACTAGCGTATCTAGGGAGATTTAAAACGTAACGGAGACAATCATTGAACGCGACGTTAAGTTTACGATTACACATGCAGTCTAAGCAAGAATATACACAAAAATTAAACGTAAAGAAGGGCATTATGAGGCTTTTTATCAATCTGATTTTCATATCAGGATTGAGAAGATAAGTTGAGTACCTGAGGCTACGTAACCCAAAGTAAATTCTTTTCACACTTTCTGAAATAGCATCACAACAGGAAAGTGACTTATTTATAACAAAGCCAAGGTACTTTACCTTATCAACATACTCTATAATGTCACCGTTTAAGACAATAGGTGGAAGACTACCTATGTTAATAACATTGTTAGTACAAAGCATCGCAAGAGTTTTTTGTGTGTTTAGTCGTAGTTTGTTCTGCTCTGACCATGCTTGTATTCTACGCAAGTCATCATTGACTGTTGAAACACCTGCAGATATTGAGTTTTTACTACAAGACATATAAATACAAACATCATCAGCATACATATGCACTTTACAATTGGACACAACTTGAGGCAAGTCATTGATAAATAGGGAAAACAATAACGGTCCCAATACCGATCCTTGAGGAACGCCACAATTGACAACATACACATCAGATATACCAACAGAGGTTACAATGGTCACTGAACGGTCCTTTAAATATTTAGCTATTAGATTGATTGCAGAGAGTCCGAAGTTAAAATTTTCTTTCAGTTTAGTCAGTAAGATAGAATGATCAATAGAGTCAAACGCTTTAGTGAAATCTAAAAGTATTAACAAAGCAGCACCATGTGAATCCATACCGGTACGCAAGTCAGTTGTCACTTTTATAACAGCAGATTCACAGCCATGTTTTTGTCTGAAGCCTGACTGCCATTTTGAGAGTAGACCCTTTGTATTAATAAAATACTGTATCTGACTAGAGATTATGTTTTCAAAAACTTTTGCAATATATGGTAAGATACTAATGGGTCTATAGTCCGATGGTCTTGAAGGGTTAGTTTTCTTAGGGACAGGTATAACTTTTGCTCTTTTCCACTGGCTTGGGAAACTACAACTATAAATACACACATTAAATATATGACTAACATAACACAGAATCAATGGTAATATAAGTTTTAAAAATTTGGGACAGATACCATCAACACCTTGCGCGTTTGATTTAACAGAACGAAACGCATTCAGAATATCAAACGTGTCCACACATTGAAAAACAAATGAGTTTTCATCGTCAGTTCTTATAAACTGAATGTCATTACAACTTGAGGTATTAGATACGTAGAAGTCTTTCATCATATTTGGGTCTATATTACAGTTATGTATGTTTTGGTTGTTAATTATACCCATCTCTCTAATATTTTTCCAAAGCTGTTTAGAATTCAAAGAAGGATTAATTTTGTCAAAAAGATAACTACGCTTTGAATTACGTATCAAGGAAGTTACTTTATTTCTAGCTGTTTTGTATTGTCGTTTGTTATATTCTGTCGGATTACGTTTATATCGTTGGTAGAATTGTTCTCTCTCTTTTATGCTTGATTTAATGTGATTATTGTACCAAGGACAACTTTTGTTTTTGACTCTTTTAGTGAGTAGAGGAACATATGCTTCATATAGTCTTAAAACAAAATTATCGAATAAAGCTATCTTATCATCAATATCTGTCAAGTAAAAAATATCAGACCAACTTAGCATCGATATACTACTTTGGAGACCAGAAATATCTATGTCACGAAATGATCTAAAGCTAATCACTTTACTATTATCACGATTAGATACATTAAAATCGAATGAGCAGAAAATGAAGTCATGTATAAAATCCGAAGTTGGTCTTAACTGATCATTTCCAAGAATTTTATTTGGGGAAGTTGTCAGAAATATGTCAATTAATGATGGATTTCTCACAGATTGGAAACATGTAGGCAAATCAATATTTACAAACGACAGACTCATTTTGTCACAAAAATAACGAAGCAAATTAGTAACATTATTATTTAACAGAAGATTGACATTAAAATCCCCACCTATTAGGATACTGCTGTATTTACGGTTGAGATCTAATAGCGTAGTTTCTAACTCTACTATATTTTCTTCTCGAAAATGTCTAGGTGGACAGTATACTACAACAATAACAAAGGATTCAAAACTATTCCGAACTTCGACACACAGAAACTCTAACTCAGGATTAACTGACGAATAAATGACTTTCGACGATATACTATTTCTAATAAACATGCACACTCCGCCATGAATTCGGTTGACACGATCATTTCTAAACAATTTAAAACCGGATATGTTGACAGATTGCGAAGAGACAGTATCATCAAGCCATGTTTCAGATACCATTATAATATCTAATTTAGAATTACATAGCATTTCATAAATTATCGTGAGCTTGGAACGAAGACTACCCGCGTTTAAATGCAATATATTAAGACCATCTCGCACATTACACAACACATTCAGAGCAGTCCTCACATTCTCAGGATCCATTGCAAGAACCCGACAAAAAGTATGAATATGAAAACATCAACGTTTCAGAAGAATCTACTCTTATGTATAAAGTAATTGAAAAAGTTGAAGATAATAATGTTTTATAATAAGAATTATTGTTAGAAATCATATTAATGTGAAAAAAATAACTCCAGCAAAAAAAAATTCGGTATTTTAGCTTTTAAAACAAAATGATTAACTAGTACAAAAAACGTATTAAAAAGTACACAAAGAACAGCACCTAGTCAACACTAACATTATTAATTCATATAGACAACTTTAGAGAAATGTTATTACAGTTAATTCCTTTGGGGGCTTGTCCCCAGTTGCTCAGCTGCATTGAGTGCGGTGGAAGAGTACATAGCATCAAGTGTGTGCATATGTACTATGCATGTTGGCTTACTATCAGCTGTAGTTTTGACAAATACCCTCCCACTCCGCGTAAAAACTGTATGAAGTGACTTTCCTCGTCGCAGTTCATTTGCTCTCTTGAAGAGTGCGTGATTTTGTTTTGTTAAACACTCATACACACGAACGAACTTGCTACCATTAAAACCAATATCACTCAAGCACACATGTTTGGAGTTCGATTTGTAATACTCCGCATTTTTCTTCAAAAAATTGATCTTGATAGTTGGATGAGGTAGATGAACTATAATAGAAGATAGTCCTCGCACTGGTCTAGTTCTTCTTAAATGAATTGGTGTTATTTGCGAAAACCCAATTTTGTTGCAAAATTGTTCGAAAATATTGCCAAGGTTTTCGTTAGGGTGTGATGGTATTCCATGTAGAACGATTTCACTCGAAATGTTTTTACGAGCAATCGCATCAAGTTGGAGCAAGACTTGAGAACTGCTGTTCTGGTTATCAATCAGTTGAGTTTTTAATATACTCAACTCATTTTCCAGATGTTCGACACTAGAACTTAGACAATCAACAGCACTAATTTTTTCATGGCATGTGAAAACCGAGTTATTGATAGAAGCATGCCTCTCAATAAATTCAGACTCTATTGTTTTTAGTTTTTTATTAAATTGCGACTCAACGGATTTAATCCGCTCAGAGAGCATATCAAACATTGAAGACATTTCTTGTTTTAACTGGCTTACAATAGAATCCGTTAGACTCTTTGTTAGCATTTCTAGACGGTTTTCAATGCGTTCCCACAATTTTGCCGACGATTGCACCGCTGATGGAGAATTGGAGCAGGGAGAGTTTTTTTCAGAAGATCTCAACTTTCTTTGTGTGTCAATTCCACTCAGATTTGACATTTTGAGTCACTCACGGTTTGTTATAAAATTATTTTTGAATTTATAAATTAAATAGAGAGTATTGCACAAAGTAATTTACAGAAAAGTACACTTTACAACATATGAATTAGATAATATTAATTTAATGGACACGAAAAGATAATTGACTAGCTAAATACGAATTTATTGCGGAGTAAAACTATTCACGTCGTTCTCTGAGTCATAATTTCGACCATACTTTCGACTGTTGGCTTTTTCGAATTTCGGATGCAAAATGGCTTTGGAGGTCACCGGATCCGGTCTTTTAATGAGATTTAGGAGTGGCTCAATGGTCGGTGTCAGAGATTGTATTCGAAAATTATCAGAGAGATGAGAAAAGTAATCGCTTCCGACGGACAACATTTTGAGTGATGTGTTTTTTAAGTTTAAAAAAAAAAATTTTTTGAACAGAAATCGGTACTCGCAATAATTACTTTGAGTCGCCAAGGTTAAAATTTGTAAATTGTCTGTTGTCTGTTACCTCGCAAAATGACTCCAGCCATTACTTTGTTTCTTGTTTTTGCGTACGCATACCTACTATCGTCTAGTACTAGTACTATGTTATTACTGTAGTTTACCCTGGTTCGTTGTGGGCTGTAGATGACATATGAAGGAGAAGGTATATGATGAAGTCGGGCCTTCCCGCGGCATGCACCTTATCAGGAGTCTACGAATACAACGCTTAACATGATTACGCCATGCAGATCCGATGGCCAACATTGGTTCGGCCTGCGGAATATTTTAACTTTATAAGCGAAAGGCAGCTGGAGACCTTGCTAACTGCAGAAGCATTGTCCAGAGCCATCTCGACTGGAGGGTCTCCCGAGAAAATAACGAAGCCCTGTTTAACTCTCTGGGACTCAAGAAGGTTATCATTAAAACCCCATTTCGTTATACGCAGTCAACACTGAAATATTATAAGAAGTGAATATCTCCTCTCACTGTGACTTGTAAGAGAGTGAAGAAAAAAAAAAACTGAAGTAGGGTGCTTACCAGGTCGTGAAATAAGCTCCCACTGCAACCCACCGCGTCATACATTTGTTCTTAATCTCTTGCAAAACAAAAAGCAAGGACCAAAACCAAGTAACTCCCCCGAGAAATTCATTCAGCCACCATCAGTCGAAAGTGAGTCAGATTCGCTCCTCCTTTGATGTGGCATCCGAATAATTTCAGTGATGATTCACTGTCCTTGTCCCCCCACTTGTCTCGTGGAAAATCCACAGTCGCACACACACACACGCACGCATACCATAAATCTCTGTTTCCAGCATCATCAGCATTGCCGCAGCGATAATAAATGGATCCATTAGCAAAATACAAAAATAAAATTAATTAAGTCTACGCAATGGTAGCTCTAGTGCGCTCAAGACACAAAACATCCCGCCCACCCCAGCGGCGAGCGGCCCGTTCAACTTCGTGATTGCCTGTGGTAGCGCAGATAGACATCATTGCGAATTGCGTTAGTGGATTTCACATCCAACCAGCCTAGCGGGGCTAATGGCAGCCTTCCAGACATATCTACCCCGGATGCTGGGTCGGCTGTGGCGGGAGGGAGAATCTTCGAAAATGAATCAATTAAATCACCCGAACGTATTCGCAACCTTTGAACTACCATTGTGTCCCCGGCCGCATGCTAGTTGGATTAGAGGTCACAGCCCCCACTGTAAGTGATGCCTGTCGCCACGCCGCACACAGCACACACCCCCCGCGACGACACATCTCTCTGCCTGTCGCCCGTTTATTTGCATCCATTAATTCATTTATTAAAATAAATTACGTACTGTTGAGAAATGTCCTTGAAGCCAGCCCTAGTGTGTCTTTTCGAAACTCATTTGAATACTTGTGCCTCGAGTTATGAATGCCTCCGCCATTTGTCTTTGGGCGGATTTTTTAACGTGCGTCGCGCCGCCATCGCCACCAAACTCTGCACCCTGTGCTCCTATACACATCCATACCACAGCCGCCACCCACGACCCCCAAAAGGATCTGCTCTCCCACAAACACACGAGCGGCTTAATTTGAAAAACGCCAAATCTACGAATGAGCAAATGTTGAAATTCGTGTGCTTGTGTTTGTGTATGGCAGACACGCAACCGTCATTCTAATAAACATAAAATGAGTTTTGAGCAGCTATGTGATTTATTGGGCCATTTATTTCAATTACTTCGTCTTCCTCAAAAACAAGGACATCAGCCAGCGGGTGGTTTGGCGGGAGTGTGTACGAAAGAAAGAGAGGCCCGCTATGGCTCTGCTTCACCCTGTCATTAGGAATCCCCTCAGTTCCACCTCCCCCAACCACCCGCCACTTTGCCTTTTTGTATTCGTGTAGCAGTGTGGTTGCGTAGTTTCAGCCGTTGCTGCAACAAGAAGTGGCACGGAATGGGAACTAAAGTTGGGTCTTAACTTTGTAGGCGTTTATTTGCCAGTCCTTCGAGGCTAGCTGGATTGAATGAATGCGTTGTTCAAATAAAATTTCCGGGAAAACCCATTGGGTGAGCTCAGACGGGTTTTTCCGAGAATGTTCTTGTGGGTAGCGAGGCCTTTGCCCTGAGTCAGGTACACGTTTGTGCATGGGAATGTCCAATAAGTAATTCAATTTATTTGATGACTTCAACTTGGAATGTGACACGTGAAGAGGCTGCAAAATGTTCAACAGTGAGTGAGTCTTTCCTTTAACGAGTCTCTTGAATTGAATGTTAGAGAACAACCTCGAAAAGCGTGGCTCTCTGAACTAATTGTAATTTGTACTTGAAACTGTGGTGCTCCCTGCGTTCGGCGGGTCATTATAGTCAGAGGTCGGTTTGGCACTGAGGTCTATTATAAACCTCGTTGGTCAAGGAGACCGACGGAATGACAAAATCTGAAGATCAGAAATGTAAGGACCCTGAACTGGCGACAATTCGGAAATCATAAGATTTGACAACTTTGTGAAAATCATAATTTTGACATTTTTTAAATGTCTAACCAAACTTTAGAGTAGAGGGGCAGCAGGTTCCCTTGATGCAGTAACAGATTACTAAATAGATTGCGGGACATATAGGGGGCGCTACTAACAAAAATGAGTCATTTAATATATATTTTTTTGTTAGTGGCGCCCCCTATATGGCCCGGAACTTATTGAGTGACACGCTGTCTTGGGAATTACGTTTTCGTGGTTACATATTTTGTTTATTCGTAATTTTGGCATTTCGCTATTTTGGACTCCAACAGCAACGAGTTCAGTTCTCGTGGAACTCAAACTATCTCAATGTTAGATGACAATCCTATTTTTTCTATTTATCAACGGTAGTCTGTTAATATTTCTCAGTATTTGTGTATGGAAAATACAATTTTGAATAAACCAAAAGAAGGAACATTTTCCGGCTGGTGCTGCTAAACTGAGTCCGATATATAACTTTGTTTTTTTTTTTTTCATCAAGATAATAAACCAAAAAAGAACGCTTATGATACTTGTCAGTGACGTATTTATAATAGCCCAAAAAAGATGTAAGCGCTTCCATCCTTTCTGGATATAAACTAGAAGCATAGTTTGCAGAAACAGTGGCGACAAGAATATAAGATCAGCCGTCATTAGGAAGACAAACGAATCAAAAGACAATTTTTGTTGATGAGTGACCTAAGATAGATAGATCCCGAAAGTGAAACAAAATATTGTAGAGCACACATTTCTGAAGAAACTTTAAGTTCTTTGTAATATTTGGACTTTGCCACTAAGTGTGAACAACAAAAGGCCGCCTTGAGAAGTTTTCAGCACACATATATAATTTCTGACCACTTCTTAGCACATTTCGGGTGGTCTTTTGACCATAAATCCAGCAATGTTGGGTTTCAATGTATCTAGAAGTCTGGGATTATATGCGTAAACAGGGTCTTTTGGCCCTCAACTGTGGCAAACCGAATGGACTTCTTGGCCAAATGACTTTCCCAAATTGTAAAAATACGCAACCAGGAAATTTTTCACAATAAAGCCATAATTGGTTGTATTGCGTGGTTTGTTGCTTTATTTTATTGGAACCAATGTTACAATTAAGAAGCTCATCGGATCGGTCCTAAAAACTCCTTATAGAAATAACATATCACAGAAAGGATATGCTGCCAGATATTAAATGCATAAAAAAATGTAAATGAAGTTTAAAATAATACTGAACGAATATGTACGAATATTATCTTCTTTATGATTTGATTAAACACCGAAACCATTTTAAAGTCTGACCACCTGTCCGTCTGTCCACCTGTCCGTCTTATCTCGCACGCTTCCATAACTTCTACATTTATAAAGTGATTTGAACGAAGCAATCAATGTTCAGATAGGAACATTTAAGATTTTCGAACATTTGTAACTTTTAGCATTTTCTTGAACAGAAATATTTACAACCTATGTGATTTGAAAGCTTAAAATTATGATGAAAAATGTGGGGTCAACAACAGGAGCTATACGAATGAACAATTGTAACAGCATTGGGGTGCTCGGTAGTGTCGATATTGTTCCCTTGTGGTATGGGGCTGTATTTGACAATTCAGTCTTGACTGTGGGTTGTTTCCCTATTGAAATAGAAGTGATACTTCAGCATGTTGAGATTTCGATGTCGGGGTAATGAACTCCTCGAGTGCCTGATTAGTAAGTTTGGATGGGTTAAAGTTCGGTCTAGATGTTTCTTGAACAGTTGCACCATATTTGGGTTTGGCTCCCATAGGAATAAGGTGGGGTTGAAAAAAATATCGTTGTGCACATACTATATGTAAATATTTATGAGTAACAAATTTTTTGAAAAGAATTCTGAGTTTTTCGTTCGGCTTTTTGATTTGAACTGATAGAGAGAGAGCTCTATAATGTACTGATTAAACGATCGATGGCAATTGTGTGTACAATAAAATGTTGGCTAGATGCTTGTCATGTTTTCGTTACTGTACCCTAGCCTATGATTGATATCTTCAATGACGATCCACATGCATCTTAAGGGTCTCTTCCTCTATACCTCCGGCCCGTGCTGTGACTTAATTTCAGTCACTAAATAATCCTTTAACGCGGGTCAATTATAAAAAAAATGACTCTGAGAGGTTCAATATCGTTAATATGCCGAATTATCTCATTCTTAAATTCTTGAATTGTTCTTGTCTTATTTCCATAAACCTTTTCTTCTAAATATACCCAAAAAAAAGAAATCCAACGGTTTTAAATTAAATTATCGTTGCGACCAACTACCGTCGTCCCGACGATGGTGAGATAACGCGGACATTTTTTTACTTTTCGTTTCCTCTTTGGAGGCACTCATCTTTCAGGTATATATCTTTAATTTCTAACCACGAAAAGTCCGTTAATTATATTACAAGAAACATTATTCAAGGTGACTGCTTGGCCGACCTTATTTTCGAAGAAGTACGACGCGATGACTCCGACAGCCCATAAGCTGCACCAAACAGTCACTCTTTGTGGATGCATTGGCTTTTAAACAATCATTCATGGATTTTTATTTGCTCAAATGTGGCAGTTCTGCTTCTATAGGAGTGCAGGAGGAGGAGTAAGATGTTTTTCGTCACTGACGATGGAAAATCGAAGTGCAAGAAATACCTTTGATTTGAACGCCCATTTTCGTAAAAGCTTAAACAATCTAAAGGTGCGGCTCATCGTGTACCTCCTAATGGTAAAATTTGTCAAAGTGTGAAGAAAAGAAATGCCTAAATTAAGTTGGGCAAAAAACTTGACGTTAAGATAGGACTCACGCTTAACGTCGCTTCGAGCACCCATTACAAAAACGCAATCAGTTGAGGGTCACAGTTTCAGCTAGAATCTGCCCAGAGACCTTAATTATAATTGAATGGCACTACAGCCCACATGGGACCAGGGCCTAGCTCACGCTCACGAGTAGAAGGGACCTATAATTTATTGCCGACTCCAAACGGCGAGATTTGAGAAGCTTTCCATAGAATGTTGTCAGAAAGTCGAAAGAGGCGTTGCGTGAAAAAATGCGAGGTGCCCCGTCCGGGAATCGAACCTAGACTTTCTGCGTGGCGGTCGACGCACTTACCACTACTCCAAGGCGATTACCAGAGACCTTGCTGGTAAGTTTTTAATCTTTTTGAATATTCAACTACAAATTGAGCACTTCAATGGCATATGATGTGTTGGTGTCAGACTGCCCAGTACGGGGATCACTACTAGACACTGGATAAATTTGTTACCAACTGATCCTTTCTTTCAATGGCCATTTTTTCATACATGCCTTTTACTCCATGACACCATCGCAACTGCTGGCCTTAGAGCACTTCTTCCCCTTCCTCCTCTTGATGAGCATGTGTGAGAGATAGATGATGGATTGTATTGGGTTGTAACTAGGGCAGACAAATTAAGGCAACGTCTTTTTCTCTCCTCGAGAGTATTGATCTAATTTAACTTAAGTTCGTCTTGTATGAGAATTTCTAAGCCAGTACTCACTCTAAAACTGACTAAAACCTTAGCCACAGTGTACTCACTCTAGAACTGACTAAAACCTTAGCCACAGTCAGTATTCGACAATCGGATTGGCAAATGTATTGGCAAAAAAGGCTGAGTGTATGTGATAAGGCGCGAGCCTATTCGGATTATAAGTCAGCAACCAACATCTTGGGCAATGACACTTCTTTAACATCCCATATGTTCCATCTGCCCTCAACTACAATATTCACCTGGGATATTGTGACATTGTAAGAGATTGAAAAACTCTTGAAATATTTGGCCATGACCGTGCTATATTTTCTACAACAATTCAAAACATTTGTTCCAATGAAGTCGAAATTTTCAATAAATTTACCATGCACCTGTGACTGAGGCACCTTGAAGGCTTGGGATGTGTCTTAAGCTATTTTCTCATGAGTGATATGTTGTGTGACGTCCTATGATATGGACTCCAGTCTGATCTCACAAAATCTACACTTCATTTCAAATTCTTACAAAAGCCTCTGTGTCTCAGTTTTTCTTCCAAAAACTCAGTCATTTCTTGCCAAACATACTGTTTATTGACTTTCACGATTGCCCTGCACACTTCACATACAAAGCAGACTATTCACTCAGTGGTCGTGGATGAGAAATGGCAACCGCATGAGTAATTAGAGGTAAGGACAAAATTAAGTTTGCGGAATCGAGGCTGTGTTTAAAGCCATCCATACTCCTCATCCGCCACCGCCTGCATACCACTCAAAGAGTATCCCCCGGCCACCGTCGCCATCGTCATCGCCACTGCCACCGCACACCAAGTGTGGGCGTGTAGCAGCAGCAGCAGCAGCGGCGGCGGCGGCGCCAGATAGAGCTACTAATGGATGTGGCATCGGCCAAACCGAAACGTAAGGGTACACTCCCACCCACCACGGCAGCGGAGGGTGCCAATGTTAAATAATACAAACGAGGTGCTAAATTGAATTTCAGATGTGTACTGCGATGTGTTCAGCGATACGCTGCACGATGTTGTTTCCTTTTTCTGGTTAAATGAACGTTTTTTTTTTCTTGTTTTGGCTTTCACTTGTTTGTTTTGCTGTGAGAAGGTCTCTGGTCATGTCCTTACTAATTCTCTCTCTCTCTCTCTGCCTCACGTTCACCCCTCTGTCGTGCTCCACGTTTCGGCTGTCCTCAAACTTAGCTGGCATCAGCTGCTGAAGCCGAGCGGTAATTATAAGGCTCGTGTTTTGTAAATGACACCTAGGGGTGTGATTATTCAACTGTCGTTCGCGACCATTTGTTGGTGCCGTGACGGGGTACAGTTGTAGAGGCGACCGACGTGTAGGTATCCCAGCACTGTGTGAGGGATGATGGGAGAATGCCATTTCCAGGGTGGAAGATGTGCTCGTTGAAAGAGGGACCTTGTACCACCCCCCGGGGGAATGTCTGGTCATAAATGCGTTCAGTGCGATGACGGTCTGCATTTGTGAAATTCATTTGGTGGACCCGTCTTCCGTCTGCTGGTCCTGTCAAGGCGAACTAGAGAATGGAGCATTGAGACGTCGCCGTACTTTCACAGGCGTCCTTGATGTGATTGAAGTGCGAGCACGGGGAGTGGGTCTTTAAGCAGTAACCACACTGGATGGCGGGCAGGTTGGTGGTGGGCGGATTAATTAAAGAGCAAACAGAATTGGTGTGATTAAACAGTAGATTGTTGCCAGATTGGGATGATTATCAACGACTCCTTACAAGGACTTTAGTGATTTGGATGGAAGACGAAGAGAAAGCAATGCCAGCGAAGCAGTGAGTGCGCTGTAACATTGTCGTTGACTACAGTTTGGTCATAATGAGTGGAATTTAGTGAGGAACTTGTAGCTTTTTGCTTGTGTAAGTGAGGGAACCACATTATGACATTGTCCAGCAAACAAGGAGACTTTAAAGGTGGGAAAAGGAGATTACGTGACTGTTCTGTATTTTTGGGTATTTCAAATGGTAGACTCATCAGTTTTGTACTAGAACTAACGCTTGCAGAGAGTTTCTTCCTAAAAAAGTGCTAAAAGTGTGGCGGAATGTTTTGTTTCGAAAAAAATAAATCGCCGGTAACACATAAACAGCAAATTATTAAAAAAAAACAAAACCTAACGTACTCATAACTGATAGATTACGCATACAAAAGCGAACTACCTTTGCACCGATTAAGTAATTGTACTGTAGCACCGTCTTCTTCAAGGAAGTTTCATCGCACAATGCAACAAACTGCGCACCACACAGCAACTAGTTTTCATTGCAGTTTCGTCTCATGGTGTATTTCTGGCTACGATTCACACGCTTTCTGAGGAGTTTGCCTGTTTGAATTCAAATGCGAGATGATTTGAGATAAATTCGTAATTTATAGAGCTGTTGTGAACTTGGGACATGTCAATATTTTTTCCAATATCTTAAGCTTAGAATTCGGGCTTTTTACGGATACAAGTTGAATTATGGCATCAGCTAACTCCTATCAGCTTCCAATTTTTCAAATCGAAAGTTTTGTCTGATTTGAAAAGGTTTTGACCCCAGTGTCCATCGTGGTCAAAGAAACCACAACAGCGGCAATCGCTTCCAAATATTTAAAAAAACGGAGTGGCCCATGTAGGCATGAAGCAATATTTGGATAAAGTTGACTATGACCATCGTAGTCCATCAAAGTCATTCCATTGGATGGCGCACAGCATTCTTCTACGGTGGGCCAAAAACACGATTTCACACAAACATAAATATGTAGGTACTATAGCTATGAATTATGAAATTCTGGTGGCGTTCTAGGTTGGCTTGCGCATTCTGCCACACCAAATTTGAATGTGTCGTTCAGTATCTGACGGTTTGCTCGAATACTATTGGACTTAAGTGCTTGAATCATTTTCGGATCGTTAGTCCTTTACGGTTCCCCACAGAAAAAAACTCTAAAGGGATCAAATCACCATCTGACATCTCCCGTCTCGTCGACACCATTTGGAAATTTTGTGAGGAAAAGATCGACCATACCAAGCACTGTAAGGCATGGTGCAAGTTACCATGCCAACAACAAAAATAACAGTGGACAAGCCAACCTTTGCAGTTACAACCGGGACACGTGTGGCTATCAACCTGCAGGCGATTTTACCAAAGGCTTTGTGATGCAAAGGTGAATTCATGAAAGTACTTGCTTTGCCTCTACTGCACATCCAAAATGCAAGCTCATGAAATCTCCTCGGCTAAAGTCAGTCTTTTAGAGACGAACAATAGAGATCTGTATTTTTTCGATAATCGAGTTCACCTTAAACTTTACTTCGCCCCATCCTGCATCATCCAAATATATGTCTTAATTTACAAAATCAAGGGTTAACATAGCCTGTAGAGCCTATCATTGACCGAAACATAGTTCCCAGCAGCATTGAAGAAAAATAGTCTATTGATGCCACAGCTCCATAACTTACACCAAATTTTTCTCTCTTCTCTAAGCCCGAAAAGTGGAGCGATAATTCAACGGAGGGTCGCGCAACTGTAACTGCTGAGCCAATTGGACCGTATTATCCGAGATATTTGGCATAATGCTCCTCAGGCTAGGGGCTTGATGTTCCTGAGTTGAGTCTCACAGTCTCGTCTACATTCTCATCTGTACAATGACGGGCCCATGAGTGTTGTTCATTAGCGTTCAAACCTCACGAAGCTTTTGCAAGAAGCGGTATCGGTGATTGCTTCATTTCGGCTAAAATTTATTTTTTTGGGGCTGTAGAGCAGTCTTTTTGAGAAAATCTTTTCAACATTTCCACTTTTTGCGTCATGCGATAGAAGATACATGCGAGCGTCTAGCCGTGGTGTAACAATTGTATTGACACAGACTTAAAACATTTGTATTAAAATTGAAAGAACATTCTGGGATACAAAAATCTGGTTTATTCAAACAAGAAGGTCATATAGTCATCATTAAAATATCTGTTGTGTAGCAACACATGTCTTGATGTCTTACTTACCCGCATCCTTTCACATATAGCCGTTTACAGGACATCTGGACTAAAATTAAAACATTCCCCACACACTTAGCAGCCAGGGTTCCTCCCAAAAAATAGTGCTTATCAAGGAAACTCATTAAGTGTGTCCTTTGATCGATCAACCCCATAGGCAACCCTTTCCTTATGTCAGCAGAAAAAAGCCACCATGTCCACGTCCAGTAAAATGACACAGAACCAAATTTATTTCGCCAACCTTTGCGCAGAGTCTGCCACATTCAAGAGGAACGAATATTCAAAGTCGACTGCGAAAATTCCAATTTTCTCATCCGCAAACAATGACAATACCCAACCGACAGTCAAATAAAAATGAAAAAAAAAACACAGACTAAGAGAAAAATCATTTCAATTCGCTTATTTCCCAGTGGGTTAAGGATTAGGCTCAGATACAACAGATCCAACAGATTCAACGTCGTCCTTGAGGATACTCTGCGCCTCTCGGTGCTGCTCTGCGTGTGCCGCCTTTGAAAGTGTACATCACATACCAACGCAACAAAAGTATACAAAGCACTCTTCATAAGTTGAACGGTGAAGGGGCTGCGGCAGGGGGAGGAGGGCATATCTGAAGCTAATGTGTTTCTGATATCATCTCATACCCCCGGTACGGATAGGTCTCCCACAGCCTCATCCTGTCAGAGCGCTCTGAACATTCGGGGTGAATGCTTTTATTGCCTCATCATCGGGTGGTGGTGGTGTGTGTGTAGATGGGAACGCAACCGAGTGAAGGGGAATAACAAACGAAACGGAATTCAATTTGCGGATTCGCATTATTTGCCAGCTTTGGTCGTAATTCTTGATTCACCGAGGCCGCCACCACACTGTCAAACGGATAATATATCCCGGAGACCGACAATGAGCCAGAAATGGCAAAACATTGTGAATAGAAATTCCATATTCGCTGCGGAATCCAATGATGTAACTTTGATTGATAATTGCTTAGCGGCCATTCGTGCAGAGCGACGGTGTGGGAAGGTGGATGGTGGGTGAGATTTATGTCCTTTCCCGGTTGGACTTCGTTGTCAGTGGTGATAATTTTTCAAGGATTTACCGCTGTGCGATGACCTTGTCCTGATCCTTGTTGGTTTGTGAGTCCTTGTGATGTACACATACGCGAAGACTCGCTTTCCACGGTGTCATTAGCAGGAATCACATTTCCACCTCTTCATTATCTCATCACCAACACCCACCGCAAAGCACTCTTCACAGCGCCTCCTCAAATGTTCCCTTAGAGCCGGCAGCATTAACGTAATAACATTTATTACCGAACGTCTTCATTCTCCCCATTGCCACGAAACAACCTCCAGCCGGCAGAGGTTAAGCAGCGGGCGAAGTGAAGAGGTGCACGTGCGTTGACGTTCATTGTTGCGCTTATTGTTTATGGTTCAATTCAGAATTCGGCGTTTGTTCAAAAGTTAAGGCACGACCCTGTCAATCAGATCGCTTATTACAAGAATGCCCCACTTGGGTGTGAGGTCACTTGTGGCGTGCGGTTCACTATGACTTTTATGTACAGCTGTGCCACCGACCCGATGACGTGGTGTTGTGGTGTGGCTTTGCTTCCTTGCTCTCCGAGTTAATCCGGAATTAAACCGCAGCACGAAAGCACGGTCTATTAGGCAATTTTAATTTGATTCCACTAAAGCGGGCAATGGGTGCGTTTAAGGGTTAAGGAGCCGGTTACCTAAGGTTAACAGACATTCAGTGTGAGGCTTGGGCGATGGTTAATAAGCCCCGCTGCGGTGTCAAGGAGTGAAAGTGTCAGAAATTAAAACGGTTTGTAGGAAGACTGCTTGATAGGTGATTTTGGTTGTAGTGTTAGAAAGTGCAGTCCCTTGAGGGCAGGTGTTTTAGGGTTTGCTGTTCTGGTGGATGTAACTGCGTAGACACTTCTTCAAGAAAGTGAAGTGAGCCTCAAACGACAAGAGGCACTTTGATGTTGAGGTCTTAAGTACTCTCTGCGTTACTCACAAGTCAACACCAGAGGCGCGATCTTCAAAAAGTCAGTTAAATTGCTAGCTTTAGCCGACGACATCGACGTGATTGGACGAACATAGTGCGTAGTCAATGACGCGTTTGCTGGCATTGAAGCGGAAGCGGCTAAAATGGGTCAGGTGGTTAATGAGGGCAAAACGAAGTACATGCTGTCATCAAGGAAGGACGCACAACATCGACTTCTAGGACAGAGCGTCACGAATCACTCTTGTCAATCGCTTTTTCCTTGTGCAATTAAGTAATAAAGCCCTCTCTCGAAGGAATAAGGACCACAACACCTTGATCATCCCTGTCCTGCTTTACGGCGCAGAAACCTGTACACTACTAAAAGCGGATGAGGAAGCCCTTAGTATTTTCGAGAGAAAAATTTTGCGTGTAATTTTTGGTCCTGTTTGCGTTGATGCCATCTGGAGAAGAAGATTTAACGAAGAACTCTATGAACTGTACAGTGACATGCGCCTAGTCAAGCGCCTTCGGATACAAGGCTTAAGATGGCTAGGCCATGCAGAGCGTATGTTTACCACTGCTCGGGCCCAAAAAGTCTTCGAATCTGAGCCATTGAGGATAACGTGGCGCACACAAGTTGGAAAGGACCTCAACCAACTTGGAGAGCGCAGCTGGCAAAAGATCGTGCTGGCTGGAAAGGCATGTTAGTTGAGACCAAGATCCACCTCGGACTGTAGCGCTACAAGAAGAAGTTTATGCACAGGTTCATTCATTTGTTGGTCTCAAGTTGGCAGTCAATTTGCGATGAAGACCATGCGTTAGACACCGATAGATTCCGTCCAAAATTGTAGATTAAAAGGTTTGAAATAGCATCAAAGAATCACGAATCTTTTTGAGGCATCCTTTTAAACGGTATTATCTTTGCACTCAAAAATAATGCCCGAACCCGAAATTTTCTTTAAAAGTGTATCGTTGTAGGAGTATGTGTGTGAATTTTTTTTTTTAAACGCAAGATGTACATCACTCAAAGTTTCGCCCGTCGAAGGAAACTTTTTCTCCAATCTCTCTAAAAAAAATGAGTTCACTCTGGCATCGATCCAATCATTGAGCCATTTTTCGATTTCTTCAAAAAACCCGAACCGGTGTCCCTTCAAATCGTCTTGCATCCGTTGAAAACACCAGTAGTCGCCAAGATCAACATCTGGCGAATAAGGCGGGTGAGGAAAAATCTCCCATTTTAGCGTTTCCACGTAATTTGTGACCGATTTAGCCATGTGGGACCGTGCGAGGTCATGTCATGTTTTTGGGTTGTGTTTTCCATTTTTCTTTACGCAATGCAAGTCTCGAGCGATAGTCGATAGCCTTTCCCATTAATGGTTTCGCCTGGTTTTTGAAGTTCATAGCACATCACAGACGTCTGGTCTCTCTATATGCAAACAATGACTTTTGAAAAGTGGATGTTGTTGCAGACGATGATGGAGCAGGTTCACCCGGCTTTACATGGATTTTTTGTTTCTTGGGGTTATCAACTTTTCATCTCCAGTCAGTCGGTTCGGTTCAAGGTGCCTCACTTTGAAGTCTTTCCATTTTTCCTTGAAAAATCGCCTTTCAACATCTCTCGGTTTCAACTTGTACGGTACCCAATTTCCTTGTTTTTGAATAAATCCAGGTTTCTTTAACTTAACTGAAATTATTTGCTGAGTAACTCTCAATTCACTTTGCATCTGGAACGGATCTTGATCCAGTAAAGCCTCGAATTCCTTACCTTACGGTTATTATGTCTTTCTAGAGCTGCTGACAACACATTAAGTACAATCTGACTAAAATAGCATTCACAACACAAGTGGTGATGGTGGTGAAGAAAGATTTGTCGACTATAACGCCACAGTCGTTTCGGTACCATTATACTCGTAGCACTGGACCGTGCTCTTAAACTATAGTTAGAGTAACAGAGGCCAGAAATGAAGACTTATGGCATCACATAAGGCGCACCCAAGCGGTCGATTGTACAATCATATCCAACTAATGAAAATCTTTCCCTGGTTTTTCAGTTACCACACTTAACCTATAAAATATCGAGAGCTGGCAACATTATTTGTCCCACTCATACTGAGCAAAATGGAAGAGTTCTCGTCCCAAACACATTCGTGAAGTTCGTTTGAAGATCTCCCTATCATACCCCCCTTTCCCAAAGCTTGCCTTGCCGCAGTTTCTGCGAATCCCCACTGTTCAGATATTCCTCGCCATACCATGTTACACAATTTTCCTCCCAAGGATGAGTCTTTGCTGCCCTTGGTTGTCCAGTTTGCACTGGTCCTCTTGCACTTCTTTAATCGCTCCCTTCACAGTTCAGTTGAGAGTGTCTGCCGAAACTAAAGCTTCGTCCCAATTCAGATCACACAGTTCGTTTGTACATCCATTCAGCTTATCGAATATTAATTGCTCCTGCAAGTGCCGAACACATGTCAGTTGTCCCTGCCTTTCCCCCGTATTGATCACTCTACACGTGATCACAACGCGTATCGTCCCAACAGCTCCACAGAAGCAACACTACGTCCTATTCCAGCTCCACAGCACGGCTAACGATAATGGTCTCACTGCCGCTGCCACATCTCCAGGAGTACGTCGTCGTCGTTGTCGTCGTCGCCTGTTGGCCCAAATCTGAGAAGAGACTACACGAGTGAGCAGCCGACTGTCTCCGGCATGCGAATTTATATTTCCAAGCTGATGCTGTCAGGGGAGAAAATTAAAAGCAACATTTAATTAGTGTAATGTGAGAGTGTCCTGTCGACGGCGATGATGTCGTCGTTTGCGTCGTTGTCGCCGCAGTCATCTAACATGCGGCGGATTCCTCCAAGAGACCGAGAAATGCTTTTTAGTTGATGAACGAAATTTTCAATTTCCAGCTCCGAGCTCCGAGCTCCGACGCTGTGACTACACCAGCGTCAGCACCAGCATCAGGCAGCACCACGTCGCACGATGTTCTCGCAGTGTACTGTCAGAGTTGCTGAGGGCGCATAAATCACTTCCGCCACGTCGATGGACAAATTTGTCAATGAGGTATTACGGGCACTGGCATTTAGTCGGAATGTGTTTCGCATGGCGCTTATCTCGTTCTCATTTCGCCATTTTGTTGTAATTTAATTGGATTGTTGTTGCTGATGTTTTATTCAGAGGCGATGGGCGGTGCTGCTGGCGTTGGGCTAGGTTTGGTGTGTCGCCACCACCACAGCGCCGCCACCGCCGTGGCAGGGGAATTTATTTGCGGGCAATAAATAAGCGCGCAGTGGGGAAGCAGTGAATATAAATTAGGGCTTGAAATGGATGTCTTTTAAAGACACAGATGGGAGCGGATGATGTTCGCTTTAATCTTTAGTTGTGTCAGTCAGACGGCTTGGCAGTGTGCACTTAAAGCAATTAGGATCAACAAGCGGCAGCTTAGTCGAAGCTTTAACGAGATTTGAAGATGCGCATGGCGACGTTGAGTGGCAGTCACTCAATTGATTTTAGGCTTTGATTTGAATCTTGTCCTTGAAGTGTTTATTTGGAGGAACAAGGTCTGTGTGTATATTTGAAAGAAAATTCGAGGATGCACTGTTCTCCTGAACTTTAGCCGCTTCCACTAAGAGTCTTCTTTTCCAAACAGACGATCCTAGACATGTTGAGTCTCCCCCATCCCACCAAACAGCCCATGCTGTGAATTTTTCATTTTTGTTTGGATCCCCAGCAATAATCAGTCCCGTGGGACTCCTATAAATAATATTCCCGTGTGACACTAACTCCCATCTAGCTGCCAAAACCGTTGATCCCATTACACGCACCAGGAATTGCAAATGTCTCACTCGTGCGCCGCGGATGCGCCCGCTGCTGTTGCCATAATTCCTGCCAAGCTTCCGCCATAGACTCGCCGTATCAAGAGTTTAATTTTCCCAACGTAATTTATCAATGACATTTGAATCCGCGGAATCTGACAGAGGCAAACGCAAACGCAAACACCCCAGCACGTCGCGAAAGAAACATCAACCTCAGACGAATGCGCCACCCACATGTGTGTACACGTCATCCTAATCGCGAATTTCAAAATCAAAGCCAAGTAGCTGGTTGCGGGTGTTGGGGCACTCGCCCTGTCACACCAGAGACTTGTGTATTCAGTGCCGAACCGAGACAGCCATCAAGGCGTAACCAAAGGGGGAGCAGAAGGAAAAAAAACGAAACAGAATTAAATTAATTTACCGCCACCTATGGGATGTCACTGGCGCTGCTTCAAAACAAACACCAAACAGCAGCGCGAATCCTGTTTCTGGAACATGTGATGCGAGAATTTATGAAACATTATTTCATTTTGAAGGAGCATTTCATTTTCTACGGAACGAAAAACGACACCGACACGCCGACACCCCAACAACGACAACAAGACGCGGATGATCCCGGCAGCCGAACTATTTTCGGGTGGTCCCGTCGCGCGAGCTGCTTTGATTAATATTAATTTTTGCACGCTGGCTTCTTGTAATCTTCCGCGGTGGCAGGCAGTGACTTTGACTTCCTTTTGTGCTCCAGCGCTCTTGCTCCGGATTTCGCTCGCTTTTCTAAGATAAACGAACGCTTCAATCTTGGATGGATGAGCGTGCTGAGGTGGGCGGGTGGGGGACTGGCGTGGAGTTCGCTGGCAGGAGGGAAACATGACTGGAGTTATTTATGATGAGTTGCGTGTGGGTATGTGCTGGCGGGAGTGTCGGGGCAGTGACAGAGTCCCTCCCCCTCGTTCTCAAGGTGATGGCATCCATCACTTTGGCACATGTAACGAAATGTTACGCTGTTAAGAGATCCACTTCTGGCACAGTGGCTGTCGGCCGCCGTGTGCATCTTCGTTACCCGACTGCACTTCTGAGGATTCTACGGTCCATTAAAATTGCTTACTTAATGACGGCAACGAGGGCGGGCGACTGGAGGCCGTGCTTGTGCTCAGGGTGACTTCAGCCGTGCGAAGTTGAGTGCAAATTTAATTTGCATCCCACCACTGGCCGGAGTGATGGCTGAATATTGACTTTGATGCTGCAAATCAGGTTTGTCACAGCAGAGGAGCAGGAGCAGGCGGTGGTGAAGGTTGAAGGAGAGTGGCTGGCGTTAATTAGATTCTCGATATAAGTCAAGAACGCAATAAGCAAGGATTGGTGGCATCTGCTTTTGAATTCTGAACGTGTGTTGGTTTTGCCGGTGAAATGAAGTGTTTTGTGGAAGTGCCTAAAAAGGGCATGTGTTAGAGAGTTAATTTTCCTGATTGAATTAATTCCCGAAACGTCCAACAAATTTGAGGCGCAGGGAAGTACGCAATGATGCATCTGTTGATGTGGAAGACGAACAGACACGAGGGGATACCCAAAAGAAATTGAAGTGATTTTGTGGTGGCTTGTTGGGAAGAGTATGGAGCGACGATTTTTCAGTCAGACGGTAAAGAGTTGCACCTCAAGAAGGTTGCTGTCAATTTTTTGTAATTCTTTAAATGATAGTTGTTTCGTGGCAACGGCTGCGTTGAATGAAGTTTTAATATCTGTTCAAAAAATTTTGCGTTTAGCTTAGACTACTCTCATAGTTTGAAATTTTAAAAACCTTCAGGAGTGATGCTACATGCAAAATTTCAGTGCGGTTTTAGGGGTTTCCCTGTTTCAAAAAAAGGAAAATTTTAATTGACGACAAAATCCAGGTCTGGTCGTCCGCCTATGGCCCGAATCGACAAAAGTTTACGAAGATATCCTGGAGGATCACCAACCAATAATTGAATCTATCTGCAGTGGCCCAGGGCTTAGATAAACAAATTTAAATGGACAATTTGAAAAAAATTGAGCGTGTCGCATTCCCTGCTCACGACCATCCATAAATCCTTAGCCAAAGGCAGCTTCGTGTCTTAATTCTTTAAAGCTTTTAATTTTGTCCATCGGGTGGATAAGCGTCCATTCACACAAAGTTCTCAGTCCCGATACGAGGGGGGGTCATTTCGCTGTTTTTTATGGCCCTTCTATCATTCTTGAGTAGATTGTAAAAAAACTCGAAAGTCAACGCCAGAGGCACTGTCTTCTAAGAGCCTCAACAGCTGCTTACTTACGCTGTGGACATTGACCAACACAGTGATCCGTCAATCAGGCATTTGCTGTAAGCTAAACGGAAGCGAATGAACGTGGACTAGACCTAAATAAGTTCAATTAGGGAAGAACGGGAAGGAAGTCGACATCTCGGACAGAGCATCGCAAAGGGCTGCAAAATCGTCTGTGTAGTCTAGAACTTCGTATACATCGGTTATCTGGTAAATAGGGACAAGAACTAAAATCAAGCGTAGAATCACTTTTGTCAATCGGTTTCTCTTTGAGCTTACAAGGTAATTGGGTAACAAGATCCATTCTAGAAAGGCCAAGTTTGCTTTGTACATACATGTACCTTGATCCTCTATATCCTGCACTATGTCACAGAAAACTTGAAAGTCGTAAAAAGCAGAAGATAAGGTCGTGATCTTCTTAGAAAAGAATTCGTCTTGTTTCTTTTTTGGTACTGCTGCTTAAGAGCGTAGTGTCTCGTAGAACGTGTGGACCCTTCTTGTTTTTTGGCTTCCAACCCAAAAAATCTTCGAATTCAAACTATTGTCACAATTCAACAGAGGACTTATCCGTCTTAGATGGGACAAACATGTGGGAGAGGACCTCAACGGTGTGCGAAATTTTAAGCTACTGATGAGAGAACATGCTAGAAAGAGGAGGCATGTTAGTAGAGGCCCACTCCGGACTGTAGGGCTAACACAAGAACAAAAAGAAGAGAAAGGGCGAAGTGTTTGAGTTGCATACATGTTCAAATATGAAGTCAGCCACCCATCGTACCCAATGGAGCATCTTCTTAGTTGTTTAGTTTAGTTAGTTTAGTTTAGTTTAGTTTAGGCGCAACTGGCAGGTAGTCCTTTATTTAGAAGAATAAATACAACCTTCCCACAACCAAGCGCTTATCTGCTTACATTCTAATGCGTTGCTATTTCGCGCTAACATATCTTAGGATTTGTAATCAATTTGAACGGTTTCGACTTTCACAAGCTTTGATGCATTGTCTCCTCGTCCTACTCATTCGCAGTCAAAATTCACATCGGATATAAATTTGCAGCGCGATAGCGAACTAAGGGACAGCCTAAGTTCCATGCATTCCACTTCACCGCAATGGTTTAATTTTTTTTTCATTTCCTTCGATCCGATCGTCCTTTTCGATCCTTTTTCGCTCCTGATCGTGGGCTAAGCTAAGCTAAGAATGGACATGTAATTCGAATGCCTTTCCGAACAAATTGTCGTTCCGCAACTTCCATGGTTATGTCTGATTTATTGAAGACCTGTATATTCCAATTTCAATTTCTTGAATCACCCGTGAGGCAGAGAAAATGATCCTGTAATTATTAGCTAGTCCCTCTCCTCGTCAAGCTGATGTTTGGTGGTGGATGGAATTTTTGCATTGCAATACTGTTCATCATGTTTGGTGCGATCTCTCATCAGCCTCCTCCAATTAGGCAAAGTTGATTGAGGTTGTTCTCCACTTGTGTATGCCATCTCAACCTCCTTCCTTGCGTTGTCCCAATGCAAACTCGCTCGAGTTGGAGCGGTGGTTTCCATTCGCTCTACATAATCTAGTTTTCTTTAACGTTGGATCCCAAGACGTGCATACCGCTGCACAGCCCGTACAGTTCGTGGTTGAATCTTCCCCTCCAAACGCTATCAACGTCAACATGCCCAAAGATCACACACATAACTTTTCTCTCAAAATGGTCAAGGACTTCTTTATCCAAAGGAGTCAGACAGGGATGATCAAAGTGTTTAATAAAGTCAGCTTGTTTTTTTCGGAATATGACTCTGTCACTCAGTTGCTTGTAAGCCCAAAGAAGCAGCGACTGGCGGAAGTAATTCCGCACTTGACCTCCATGTATACTCCAAAGCCGAAGTAAATGAAATTCTGGACGACCTCAGAGTTTCTGCCGCCAAATATGAAGTCCTGTTCAAGACGTCGATGTTGTGTGTCGACGACGCAGAGTTTCCACCCTCGGACATGTTTTCCTCCGGCCATATATTATTGATCAGCAGCTGCATGCTGCAACGAGGCAAATCTGATCAGGATAGACAACTTTATTATTAAGTTAATCAGGGGTCACGTCGCACGGGCTTTGAACTCGACCAACAGTCTGATCTTTGGGGCTTACTACCCGAATGTAATGTACCACGAGAAGGTGCGTCTTAACGGCTTCATTCCGCCCGAAGCTTTCCTATATTTGGATGGAAAGGGCCTGATACAGGATACGGAGGGGTGTCCTTTAATCTTCCATGTCGCACGCCGAACAGTGGACAGGCGACTTCAATACGAGCCGGACGTTGCTCGCAGCCACGAGGATCTTCTTCGGTTCAGCCGGGCGATTTCTGCTCGAGACAGAGCAGTGTCGGCCAAAGAACGCCACTTTTATTGGTGGCTGCACCGAAATCGGTTTTTGACGCCATCAACGTCTAATGAATAGAAGTTGCTAGTTGACCCTTGAGGGCGAACTCACATAGGCTAGGTTTAGGTTAAGTTAAATAAAATAAAAAAAAAAAAAAAAAAAAAAAAAAATTAAAAAATTAAAAAATTAAAAAATAAAAAAAATAAAATATAAAAAACAAAAAAAAAAAAAAAAAATAAAACAAATAAAAATATATATATATACAAAATATATATAAAAAAAAAGGTGCATCACGGCGCATTGCTTATATATGTTAAGCATATAAATCGCAATACGCCCTGGAGAACGCGTCCGTACAATTCAACGGACATAGTTAAGAATAGCATAAGTAGATTTAACAATTTGCAAACACTTTAAGTTTTAGTTAGAATAAGTTAGGTTAAGTAAAAACCAGAAAGTCAAGTTACTTTTCTTGACAAACAAAGTAAAAACTAATCTCACATATTTAAGTTAAATTAAGATAGAGTAGGCCGAAAGGCAAAATAAATGTAAAGTAGATTAACTTAGAGCACCCGCGAAGGGTCAGTAAGATAGATATAAAAGAGAAAGCTCACATAGTATAAGCTAGTTTTAAGTATTTTTAGCTAGAATATAAGTAAGGAATTTAAATTGAAATAAAAATACAATAAAAAGTTAAAAGTTAAGCAGCTGCATGCTCCCAACAAGGCCATCTCCAGCTGCGTTAAAAAGTTTCGCTGACAAACCATCGGCTCCTTCACCTTTATTCGAGATCAGTCTAGGTAGAAGTTAAGCCAGTATGGAAGGAAAAAATGAAAAGATCTAAAATCGACAACCAGCCTGCCAGAGACCAGACATAAGTCGCGCAAGAACTGAAAAAACACTTAAACCTTTCTTCCGCTCATACTTGTGCTGATTCATCACAATTCGTGTGCAAATTTCTGCCATGATGTGCCGACATCAAAGTGCACACCACAACACTGTACTCAAATGTAATCCGCATTAAAACTGATGCCCTTCCCTAACCGAACATCTAAAGATAGCCCCAACACCATCGTAAACATTTAACCTCCGCCTTGAGGCAACCCAGCAGAATCCTCGCGGAATATCTTCCGCAATTATGTCTAAAAATATCTTGGCGACATTCACATGCACAAGCGCTCTAAAGCCCATCAGCCCATTAGACACAGCCCCGGTCGGCTGTCGGTATTCGGTGTTGGTCGAGGAGGACATTAATGTCTTTATGGACGCCTAAACGGCTCTCTCATTAAGCCGTCTCTCGGCGGGTGCGTCCTCTTAAGCGGGCACATCGGCAGCGTGTCCGGTTGCATCTCACTCCGGGGCAGATAACTGCTCCGGGCCCCCTGCCTAATCAAAGCACAATCATATGCGCATAAAATTTAACGAGGACAAATAAAATCATACCCGTAGTGTTATTAATTAATTTTCACGAGCACAGCGGTCGATTGCCTGCCGAGACCGTTTGATATCCCGTATCTCTTCCCCTCACCTGCTGGCAATAAAATGGCAAGTGTCCGTGTTCGTAACAGTTGAAGAAGGCAAGGCTCTCATGGGGTTGAATGGCTATGGCTGACCTCAAAGGAAACAACACACTCGGGGAATGGGTGTAATGGGGTGATTGTGATGGCATTGAAATGGCTGTGCACTTCATTTCTATGCTAGTGAGCATGGTGTCCATGCAAGTGGCTTGCCCGACACATCCACAGCAACATCCTCGTGAAGCAAGCCGGAGTATCATATTTTATATTTCCAAGACTTCAGAAAAGGTTCCCGTATACCCCCCTGCTCTGGATATGTAGGCTTCTGTTTTTTCCAATTTTCTCAATGCCACAATCGTTGGAGGCATGGTTGTCACAAAAACCAGCCGTTGGAAAATTCAATCTCCCTCCACTTTCAGCACATCAAGGCACTTTGCCCACTTCACCGCGAAAACAAACATCAATCAAATGTACGTGTCAGCCCCTCTCGTCACATCAGAATGCGTGACAGGTGTCATTGTGGACGCAGTTCCGTTCGGCCGAATTCAGCCCTTGACCGACATTAAAGTCAAATATATTCTCTTCCACCGCTGTTGACGTGCACGTTACTCACAGTGGACAAACTAATATTTATTCGAATGCAAAAAAAAAAAATGAAATCAAACGCGTTGCCGCAAGCCAGAACGGCAGAATTTGCGTCCGCTTCACTCACCTCCGTATTTATTTTCCACACACAAAACTGGGGAGAAGAATCCGAACAGAATCCTGATGACTGCCGCCCCGCACTCTAATGCACGTTTGATGTTCGCTCTTTTGGACAACATTAACATATTTCACTGGAGTGACTGGCTGACTGGTTGACTGGCTGAAGCGACTGCAATTTGCCCGGAGAGCCGAAGCCCCGCCACAAACGCTCCAGATATCCTGGCCGACAATGCTCATCCGTATTTTAATTAAATTGATAAAACTTGTTTCTCGGCAAACTGCTGCCGGTGAAGGTGGCTCCTGACGATAGTCACCGGGAGCCATCGAACTGCACTTTAAAAATAACTTAATGACTCCACGCCCCCCCCCCCCCCATCCCACTCACTCACGCCTCTGAATAGTGGCCGTCGACGTGGTCGTGAGCTCGAGCTTGATGGTTTTTTGCCCCATGCCAGGCTTCATTGAATAATTTAATTAACTCAATGGTGTCGTTTCGATATAAGCACGGCGGGAGGACGGCTCCTGAAATGGAGCAAAAGAGAACGGACTCATGTACGGGCATCCTTATTGAAATTCCTTGCGGGTCATAAAATAACTACACATCTCCGTCGTCGGTTAGAAGAGCTGAGTGATTCCTTCTTCAGTGGCCGGTCCTGCATCGCGTGACCTCAAATGTCCTCGGGCGGCGACAAGCATAGATGTGGAATTTACATACCGCAGACAATCTGGAAGTTTTAAATATGAATTCATCAAATCCAGGACGGGGCTGATCGTTGTTCTGTTTTCGTGCCCACTTGCCTTTTCACAGAGTGCCCGAGGGCGCGTATGCAAATTTTTCTTTTTAACTTCACCCGGACTCCCGGGGACTTTAAGATCCGATTTCCTTCGACATGGTACACGCTAAATGCCAGAAGGTGATTTACGCTTCATTTGAGGACTAAATTGAATTTTGAAAGCGAAAAATTTCCCTCTTTTGTGGGGTTTTGTTGATGTTTTGTGCAAGCAATGGCCAAGATTCGGAGTCTGGGCGGGTAATTTGCTGAATGAACTTTGGCTTCGAATCGAGCCACGCCAATGTAGGACAGACGGGTTCAGGCATAATTTTGTGAATATGGCGGCGATGGCAATTCAAGGTCGACTCAAAAATTAAGCGTTTGCTGGGGGTAATTATATTCAGTCAAGTGGTTGTTGGGCTCTAGGCTAGACTGGAAATGGCTTTGAAGTTGGAGGCATTGAATTGATTATTGTCTAGACATGATAAACGTGAAAAATGTAAGCCATATGCTGAGGGGCTGGGGAATTTCACAACTCACTCGATTTTGGAGACTTGATATAAAAGGGAAGAATTTGGGATACACTTCGACACGTAGTCGAAGGGACAGCCAAATGTTGAATTAGAAGTTTCTTTTCTTGATTATTGACGAGCACACCCTTTTCAAAGGTAGTATGCTCCAAAGTTAAGAACAATTCGGTGCTTGATTGACACGGTTTTGAAAAGAAAAAAAATGTTGTTAATAAAAATCGACTTAAGTTGGCCATTGCCATTTATGACATTTTTCTTGTTTGGCGGAAACCTTTATAATTCCGTTGAGTAAGAACTTCTGAGGTGTATTCGCGAAAAACTATCAAGAGAGCTTCAAGCCCCATCAATTTCTTCCTCGTTATGAAAGATTTAAGCGGCCTAGCATTATCATGATAGAAGATAATTCCTTTTCCGTCAGCCTATTTTAGTCAAAGTGTGTGTAGTAGAGAATCAACGTCCTTGCAGCGCATAAGGAACAATGTTTAGTTTTGATATTCCTGCCAAACTCGTGAGGTTATGCAGGATGACGATGGAGAATACTCGCTGCTCCATCAACGTCGGTAACGAACTGATCGAGACCTTTGGTATCAAAAGAAGTTTTCAAACAAATCATGTGACTGTCTTTAACGTGCGAAGCTCAAAAGTAAATACCACAGGAACGATCTGCTAAAAGTCCATTCAACTGTTTTTTTTTTGTTGCAATTTTTGTTTATTTGAATTCAGTTTCTTTTCTTACGTGCTAGACAAAATAACTTAAAGCTAGCTTTACTTAGTGAACAATGTTCTTAGCCTAACTTACTGACCCTATGCGGGTACTCTAAGCTAATCTAATCTTAACTTTAATATGCCTTTCGGCGTCCGAATTCCATTCAACTGTTTACTTACGCGGATGAAGTGACACTTGATTGGCCGACCGAGCCGATCCGTCAATGAAGCTTTAGCTGGTATTGAAGGGAAGAGGTTAAAATGGCTGTAGCGGTGAACAAGGCAAAACAATGTCTGGAACAAAAACTACGTTATTTATGGCAGCGCTTGCGATACTTTCACAGGGGCTACAAATTAATTCGGTCCAGTTGCAAGTTGCAAGTTGTGGCTGAGCTTCGAAGCGATTGCCTACTTCATTGGAGAGGTATCACACTTGTCAGCAATAATTAGTGTGCACTAGCGTCTTTTTTAGAAAAAAAATCTTATTTTTTCCTCTTCGAAAATGCCCGGATTTGTCTTAAATAAACAGAATTCGCGGGAAGTTTTGATTTTCTTTTTTAAATGAAGAAAAGTGCAGCTGAAGCCCATCTCATGCTTAAAGGAGATTTTGGTGACTCTGCTCCGATAAGTCAAACAGAGAATGGTTTCGACGCTCCAAACGTGGTGATCTAGCGTCGAAGACAAGGCGCGTATTGGCCAGCTAAAAAGTTTAAATATGAGGAAATGGAGGCTTTACCAGACGGGTATGGTGTACTATGAGCTGCTAAGACCGGGCGAAATCATTGATTGCAAACGTTAGCTACTTCAGACTCTACGGCCAGACACGACCGAAGGGTGGATTTGGCAACATGATAACGTTCGGCATCACGCGGCTGAAAAGGTCAGACTCTATCTGTAAATGCTGAAATGGGAGGTCTTACCCTTACTCTCCGTATTTTCCAAGCCTTCCTTCTTCTGACTGAGGGAATCGTTGGTTAAGGTTAGGTAGGTTGAAGAAATGTAAGAGAGGATTCATTTTTTGGAATGTTTTTCCGAGATTACCATGAATAAGATGAAATAGTCGTATCTGACGGATGTTACGTGATGCAGTTTTTACGTTTTTTTTCAATAACAGCAATAATTTGAAAAGTTGAGGCAAAAGTATAACACTTAAAATGGGACTCATTTCGATGTATAAGGGCCATACCCGAGTTCTCTAAGTTAGAGCAGTATGGTAAAACTTCTTCTTCCTTCTTCTTGTGGCGCTACAGTCCGGGGTGGACCTGGGCCTCAACCAACATGCCTCTCCAGCCAGCACGATCTTTCGCCAGCTGCCGCCAGTTGCGCACTCCAAGTTGGTTGAGGTCCTTCTCCACTTGTGTGCGCCACCTTATCCTGCGACGTCCTCTGTTGCGTTGTCCCAATGGCTCAGATTCAAAGACTTTTCGGGCCGGAGCATGATATTACGATATGTATGATAAAACGCACTAGTAAATCCAAACAATAACTTTTCAACCGTCTGCAGTGTTCACCAAAATAAATTGAATTTGAAACTAGTGTCAAATGAAATGAAATCAGCTTTGCATTCAAGTGTTATTTGTATCATTCCTTCAGGCGTGTATTTTACATACGAAGACTTTGACTTTCAAAGCATTCTCTATGCCGAAGACCTTACAAGACGTAGCGCTTCATAGTGCAAGCCTACTTGTGGACTTCTTGACTTTTGTTGCAAGCGGCGATGATAAAGCCCCTTAAAGAATCACATATACTTTTTCTAGATATCTTAGCCCTTATACGTCACGATTCTGGGTGTAATCGCTATTCCCAGGGTGGAATACACCGAAATGAACCATTTCATTTAAAATTTCAGCAAATGAAGGCTGTCAGTACTAATTTCACTTCAGCTCCCAGGGATGCTTTTTAGAGGTACTTTGAATTCGACACACTATTTTAACTAGTTGCCATTTCCCAGCTGTCAAGGGATTAGTTTTTGGTTTGGTTTGGCATTTTAACATAAATAGACTGACGGCTGTGCGCTTCCAAAACAATTTTGATCCCAATTTTTATCCACTTTTGGTTGAATGAATACGGCAATAGACAAAACTGTCATATTTGGAGTGATGATAATCCTCCGATGTATGTTGAGACACCATTACATTTCCATCAACTGACTGTTTGGCGTGCTTTATAGACTGATGGAATAATTGGTCCGTACATCTTAAGAAACGATGCTAGCCAGTACTTTGCAGTCAGTGGTAACTGCTATAAAACCATGATTACTGATTTCTTCGCATCATTTGAACAAACCATGATGTGCAGGAGCTGTGGTTTCAACAAGAAGGTACAACATGTCAGAAAGCTCGTGCCACAAGTGATTTATTAAACGAAATATTTGGTGGCCGCAAGTTACAGACCTGTCAATTAACGAATCAAGCGAATTACCGTCGCCTTTTCTTGGGGATATGTGGGTCTGCTAGTCTCCACCGATAAGCCTCAAACGATTGACCACTTTGAGAACGATATTCGCGGCGTTATGTTGGAATGTTAGAATGAAAGAAAGTTAATGATGATCAGTGTGGACACACCAGATTCATACTGTTGTGCTGTTCTTCACTTGCTACCGATCATTGCAGGGGAGGTATCTCTCGAAAATCAGCCGAAAAAAAGTTTGCCAACTCAAATTTTAAGTTTTGTGTACCGTATGCACGAAGTACTACGCGCATCCCTTGTGTTTCATTCAGAATTCTTCTAGAGGCCACCTTCCCTGTACACTTGACGTCTTCGCTTGGGATACGTAAGAAGCTGACATACACCAAGACAAGGTACAAAAACAGAATTAGATTAAGCTTAATATTTTCGTTTTGGTGCTACCATAAAATTGGTCAATCCTTCATCGACTACCAACCACAATCCAGGCAACAGCTTACGGGCCCCTTCTGAAATCCTGCCCGCGCGCAAAATCAAAATCCTTGGCATCGATGACGCTGACGAAGAGAAGCACATGGTAGCGCATTAAAATCAAACAATCACGAAGGCCAGAAAGAACATCTTTCACCCATTAAATTACAATTAACATCCATAAAGCATGTCAATTCGCGCCGTGAGCGTGCGTGCTTCACGTCAATTACGTGTGCCGAACCTACATACGTCGAAAAATAAATTCTCAGCGGCCGCTACTGCACTGTGCACGTAACACAGAATTCCATCGGATTAACGTGACAAGTCTCAATTCGGTTTGACAAATGATTCTCTCCGCGGAGGTGCGCGGTACGTGCGGTCGTCGCACGTACACGTAGCCTGCCAATTGCATTGCATGCCACCCAAACACATGTTCTATTGTGCAATCGCCACGCGCCGAGCCGCCCCGCTGCCGCCAATCTATGTCGCGTTGTTTCGAATAACTCATGACACGCCGTTAATAAAGGAGAACTGCACTGCACAACCGCACACACCCGCGGCGGCACGCGGCAATAGGAATAATATTGAGTAGTGCATTTGGCGCAGCCAATTTTCAGTGGAACGCAGTTGACAATCCTTGAGGACCCACTCAAAATTCTGAGAGATGAGAGAACTGAATCCGAGTGCATACCCGTAGGGGATGGTAATCGAAAAATCTGCAGCTCTCTGTGGTTTCAGAGCATCCCATCTTTCGGAGGCGGCCGACTAATGCACTACAAAGCAGGCAGAGGAACGGAGCAGACGGAAAAGAGCAGCACACTAGGAAGCGGCCGGTATATATTGCAACAGGAAGTTGAAGGACAAATGAACACATTTGTTGGCCATGCCGCTCCGCAGCGAAGTGCATGCATCTGAGAGCTCAATATATTATTCTGCGTTAGATGCTGCAGCAGGAGCCATCCGTCGTGTACACAGCGAAACATCGTGCAACGACGGAGAGCACCCTGCCTCCCGGCCCCTCGCATAGGATACGACGAGGTACGCAAACAATTTTCATTCGTTGGAATGCAATGCCGCCTACAGGGACACACCCCCGCCCCCTCTCGGGCACGCTCCTGTGCCCTGACTAGGCCTTGGGTATGCATCCGCTTGAGTGTCCGTCGTCATCGTTATAGCCATTGTCGATGTCGTTTGCGATGTTCTTGCCACCGCCATCGCCGCCGTCGTCATCGTCGACGTCATCGACCGGACTTGAGTGTGGACAAGGCCTGTGGGAGAAAACGTATGCGAGGGGAACGGACGCATACTGTCCGGGCATTGTTCCTGTGTATGTTGTTAAAATTAAATTATACTCGGTTCAATTGACAGAGGACATCGGCTCCTCCGACCCGGAACACACTTGATATATGGGCTAATGTGGATTTGGTCCACTTGCTTGCACCTACGCCCACGCACACACGTCCTGCTGTCTGTTGGGCTGCTGTTACAATCCGTGTAGTTGTGGCAGAGACGGGTCCTGCCGTGCACTCGTTTGCGTTTGATTGGGTTGCAGAACAAAACAACGGCAGCGTTGAGCTCCACTGCCGGCCAATATATCACGGCCCAGGCCACAACCACCTCGCCAGGCATTCCTTGTAACCATTGTTCTGTGTAATGGTAATTATTCGGTATGAATTTTATCAAGGCCGGGCCCCGAAACGCTCGCCCATTCAGAGTTGATGATGTCCATGATGGACTGGCCAGAGCCGGATGGACGCAGAGCGGCCCGTTGCCAAATTTTTGCCCGATTGAGTTGAGTCCATAAATAATGCTGAAAGGTTTTTGCTTAGTTATGGCTTTTTAATTCGAGACTGGCCTGGAGATTCTGGTCAATGATGTGTTACATGGCAAAGAGGATTGCCTGCCGTCGGAGTTACGACCCATAAACAAATTTCATTGATTATACGGTTTCGTTACGATTGATTATTGATTGCGGATGTGCGGCGGCGGTGGGTGGCGGTTCGGTTGAGGAATGGCTCTAAGGATTATTTTAATTTATTACGGTCCTCCTCGGCGAGAGGGTGGGGGCGTAATGTGCGGAACGGCTTAGTGCTGTTGACTTTATTAGTTTGGTTTGGTTTTCATTATTAAGTGGAAGACGGCCGCTTAAATATGTTTGACTGAACTTTATGGACTTATTCAAATGACATTAATATATGTACATTTTCGGCCCCTGTGCAGGGGGTATGTGGGGTGGCGCTTCAGGTCTTGTGATGCGGAAACATTTGTGGTTGTGTTAAGCGACTCTTAAATTTAAATTCTTCGTAGTGGAATTTGTTTGCCAGTCGTCTATGCATGCAGCCTCACATTAGGTGATAATCAACGGTGCGGCGCAACTTTAAATTAAGAAAAAACTGCAAGCAATCTAAGAAGTAGGAATGTACCAGAAGATAAACAGCAGAATGTTGATGATGCATATTTGTCGGACGTGCAATTTTCTGCAAGCTTGCAAGAAGTGCGCGAATTTTTTACAATGAACTCAACATTCTGCCTCTTCCTGAGCGATTCTTGAGTGCATTTTTGCATCTCCCTTCTGCCTCTGCCGGTTCCGTCCTTTACTGAATGTGAAACAACTTCCAGTATTCCTGTGACTTTCAGTATCTTCAAATCATTAGTGGGATTTGTTGGGCACTTGCAGTACGTTGTGTTCACTGCTACAATGCCATGATAAGAAATCGTTGTACAGAGCGCGTATGTCTAATACTGACGCTTTTTAAGATTTCGTTTTAACAAAACGAAGCCATTTAAGTTTCGGTGTGGCGATCCGTTCATTTGTGATGTCTCTCATACTCTTCGTATCTTTGGAACCTAAAAAGTGATTTTCATGAAATTTCGGATACAGAAGAAAATTTTATTTGGGGCATACTTTGCGGTGGCTTTCATATATGTAAGTGAATTTGGTAAAAAATTGTCAAATGCGTTTTATTTCAGCATATGGTTTGTGAATCGACACCTTTTTTAAAGTAAACTAGAGTTGGGTTGTACCACCAAGGCGATCTTCCGACTGAGAAGGTCTTTGGTTCAACTTGCACTGGAGCCTTGATGATGGGCATGCCGTCTGATGCGGGGATATCAACGATCCAGCTGCGACGCTTATACAAAGTCGACTTTCCCTGTGTCCAAGACTAGATCTGGCCAGAAACTGAAGCGGGAAGGGAATGTAGTCGGATTTTCATGGACCTCCCCAGAACGACAGAGGGATCTGGGAGCTTTCGTGGAAAACGACAACTTAAGACTTCAAACCTCTTTAGGTAATTTCGCATCGGCCTTCCAGGCGGAAACGTTTGCGATCCTAATGGCCACCAACTATATTGTGAAGAATTGGTGGAAGGGGCGAAGTAGCTGTGCTTAAGTCCTTACTCAAACCTTTAACCACTTCCAAGATAGTCCAGGAATGCATGTCTTCTCTTAATTTGGTCGGCAGATGGAATTAACTTCACTAAGGAAACGAGATTGCCGATGAACTTACTAGGCAGGTTTCTAAAGAGACATTCGTAGAGCCCGAACCCACCTTGGGACTATCCGCTTTCTTGTTTAGGACTTTGGTCGATGATTGGGTCTCCCAACAGCACAGCCAGAGATGGCGTGACTCTCCAGGACGCAGGCCGACCAAGTGCAAGCTCCTGAACGTCAGCAAGAAATCCGCGGCTTTTCTGTTATGTTATCTCTAGACAGAAAAGAGTGCAGAAAGGTTACAGCCTGGTAGTACAACAGATCAGTTTTTGAGTCTGAGCGCTCCAATGCGGTATATCCCAACCTCCAAGAAAAAACTAGAGTAGATCCGACAACTTTTTGTTTCGAAGTTTCATTACGCAGCAAGTCCCCCTCCCTTCACCCATACACCGATGTGTCACAATCACAAAGGAAAAATACGATACATTAAATCCAAAAGGCTTTATGTACTCAACTCAGCTCAAACAGTTTAATTGCAACAGAAATGGTAAAACATCAACAAACACGAATTTCAAAATTCATAAAGCGTAGTATTGAAAAGCCTAATGAGAATACTCAGAATTGGAAGCCATTGGAATATAAATTTAGTGAGAGGCTTAAAGATGCCGCAAATAAAGGGTGATTCATCGTAGGGTTTGATTTTCAATGTCAAATAAAACAAATAAATTTAATTGTGAACATAAAATGTTTACTATCGGTCAAAATCACAAGTGACGGCATTTTCCTTCAAAAAATGATATCACGTAAATTTTGGCCACAACGATGTCTGAGGTGGTCAATTAGGAAGGTCCAATTTTGGGTGACTCGATAGAAAATTGTGACTGGTATCGTGTGGACAAAACGGGTAAGGTTGGCTTTCAAAGCGTTAATCGAAGCTGACTGGTTTCTTGAATATCTGTGACCTTAAATATCACAAGAGAACATAGTCCAAAGGTATAATATAGCACGATCTAGGCTGCAGCTACAGCAAAGTATGAATTTAAGTGCTCACAAATTTGATGTCGCCTCAAGTCCATTCTTTAAGGCACTGTATGGCTCTTCTCGTTGTACCCAAACCTTGCCGAAACTATCTGTTTGAATTTTAGTCCGTTAACATGACCAACCTGCTTCATCGCAGTCTTCACGTACACTTTTAACTACAGCTGCTAAAGTCTCTTCACTATGTGCTGGAATTTGTGTAACCGATTGAGTACAATCTACAATCTAATGTAAACTGGGAACAAAACCATCACCTCAAGTCCATTTAATCACAAGAAAAAAACATTTCTCACACAACATTGAGACCCATATAAGGTCTTAGCCTGAGCTATAGCTGCCTTCTATTCCTGACGGGTGCCGGACACACTGTTTCCAATTATCAAGACCAAGCTTTCTAACGTCCGCATTTAGTGGCTATACCGAAGGTTCGGCCTTCCTCGAACCCGGAGGCTGGGATTTAAAGACCTTCTTAGCTGGAACGTTGTTGATTTTAGACTTTCAAACTACATCCACATCTTGGTACAGCACATAGTGTTCGCGGTTGGGCTTTTTCCTCCATTGACCATTCTCGCAGGACCATATATTCGTCGCAGATTTTTTTCTTTCAGAGGAACCAAGAACCTGCTCTGCCGTCTCGTCAAATTGGCGTCTCGTAGAGCATTATCTTAGTCCTTCGAGTCACGAGTTTCGACCATAGTTGTTGGACAAACCGAAATAACTTCAGTTGCCAAGGTTGATTCTGCGTCGAATCTTCACTCAAGTGTCGTCTGTGATGTTCACGTTTGTCTCGAGGTAGTAGCTGTCAATTGTCACATTCCGACGTTGGCGACAGCATATATTTTGTTTATACTCTTTCACCATCTAAGATACTAAAGATCAGCTCGTTTCGCCTGCTCTTGAATAGCGGAACAATACCGAACAAAAATAACAAAGCAGTTTGATAGGAGTTACACGTGATCTGTCAAAAAAATGTATTGAAAATCGAACCTCATCATGAAAACTTAACCCAGATAGCCGTATAGTTTGCTCTAGCTAGCGTCAGGTCCACTTCTTACCGTAGAAGAAAGATCTTTACACAGGCACCCATCCCAAAGTTGCACCACTATTGGGGATAGATTCATCAAGTTTCAGTGCAAAAATAACTCAGAACCTGTGGCCTATCAACAATGCTTCATCCCAAAACGTCAACAATTTCGTTTTCATAATCCGAGAGTACTTCGCATCGATCACGCTGTCTGCCGTCCCCAGCTCGTCGACCAATATCTGAGTCTAAAATTAAGAATCCACTAAGGGTCCCGCTGAGTGACACCGCCCCACCGCCACCGACTCCCACTCAACTGCCGACAAATTCCCAATAATCTGATGAATAATTGGTCGATCTAATCCACAAAACCCAGAGAAGACGAGCAAGCGTCCGTGCTCGCCGGGACAAAAGCTTCTGATTTACTGCCTCCTTCCGATGCATTTACGTCAGCCATTACTCATCCAATCAACATCGATGTGCATCCATTATCCATAACATACCGTACACCCCGCAATCACGTGACAAATAAACTGCCTCCTTGAGAGTGTCTATCTTTCAATTCTCTCTGCTGCCTGCCGCCTGCTGGCGGCGAAATAGTTTCCTTCATCCAAATCCTATTTCTAATGTCGTCCATCTCGGCACGGCCGTCACCCCTCGTGCGTTTTCACGAGTTCGGGGTTGTCACTGAAAGTGAAAGAAGGGCCCATGCCCACGAGGAGCACGACGTCGACGACGACGACGACGACGGGAAAGAAATTTATTGACTCCTCCGAGAAATCGGCAAGAATTGTTCCACATTTTCACATTTCCACAAAAAAGGAACCAATCCGAAGGTGCTGCTGGAAGGAGGACGGACGACGGCGCTCTCACTTCAGTGGATCCACATCCAATAATAAATCTTCGAGGAATATGTCGTCACTTGACCCGGGGGATAGCGGCGCTCATAAATCGCGCCCAAGTAATTGGTGCTGACTTGTGACTTTGGAAAAATTTTTAAAATATCCCCGCTCGTCGCGGGACGGATTCGTGCAGCGCGAGAATTAATTCGCGGGACTTGATGATGAGCGACAGCGGGCGAGTCGTGTAAGTAGTGCAACACAACGCGGACGCTGGAAAGGCGAACGGCAATAAATAACGATTAAGTGTTGGCGGCGTTAGTTTGGAGCGAGTTGAAGGCGCTGCCGAACTTGTGCATTGCTGCCGTATGGTGGTTGCGGCGGCGGCGGGCCCCGAGGGATGAAGTGCGCTCTTTGAGATTTCTCTAGATCTTCCTGCGAAGTGAATGTCAGCCGGAGGATGTGGAACTTCTGTTTTTAATTTTGTCCCTTTTTTTCATCTTTTGGGGTACATTTCTGCATGCGGGAAAATCTGGGTCTTGTAGTTCAGTGCATGGGCTTTGATTTATGTGCATATACTCGACCGGTTGGGCGAGGGGAACCTGTAACTGTGAGATATGGGTTTATCTGGTCGGATTTCGGTTTGCATTCTTCGGAAGTCGTTTGGTGGGAATATCACTGAAGGGGTGGTTTTTTCAGACTTCTATGTATGTAAGCAAACGTCATGTAAATACATATGTATGTATGTTTGATCGGTTCGAGGAGTACTTAGCTTCGCCACACCATGGCGCCTCAAACGCTAAAAAAGTGAATATTGTGGGCTAGAGCTTGTAGTCTAGAGGACTGCTGCTAAAATTTCTAATCTGTCAAGTGGTCTTGTTTGAACACGTGGGGAGGTGGGCGTCTTCGAGGAGTTTGGAAAAACGGATTAAAGCAGTGTCAGTCGGTCGGGATTTGTTGTAGAACTAAGGCAAAGAAATCAAAGAGCGCTTGGGTACTGTGTACCGTGAACGTCAAGAAAATTTTTAACAGAGTGCCAGCGTGATCGCACATCGAATTTTGAAGCAAAGCTCCGCTACCACGGAGTACAAAATGACAATAGCCCACGAGCTCATATTACACAGACCACCGATTGGAGGTTCTCGAGGTAGTTGAGACAGTATGGACTTTAAAATACGGTGTGGGGCATATCGTGCATAAAACAATGGACTAGAGAACAGTGTTTACAAAAAGTGTCGCAGTTTTATTCTTCGAAAAACAAAGGCACTCATAAGACCACTTCACAGGACTTTTTTATTTTGCTTAAGTGAGATCCGAAAGAGAGAGACAGAGAGAGAGAGAGATAAACATGGATTGAATGGTTCATGCCAGAGATAAAGGAATGATCGGCTTGGTTGAGAGAAACAGGCCCGAAAGACGCGAACACTGTGATGGCCACTGTTTTCTTCGATTTAGAAGGTGTGATCAACATCGAGAAGGAGAAGAAGGACAGTTACAAGGCTCTAGTATAAAGCAATATATAGACCATTGTGCACATTATTGAGCCGAGATAGCCACGCTTGTCGAAGAAACATCGGGTTCACAACTCAGTCTACGTCACAGCGACAGTAGTCGGGTACCCCATCCATTTCATTCTCCAGGTTTGGCATCGGCAAAGTCACTCTCAGAGTGGAAACTTGAGTTAAATGAGGGGCTATGTGCTCCACGGAGCCCTAAAGTCTGCACCTCCAAAAACGTATTTTTCCAGAAATTTGAGTAAGAATCTCGGGCCTCGAACTAAAAAAAGACTTTCTCATATTTGCAATATCAATTATTTTTCTTTGTAGGCTAATCACTTACCGGAAAGCCCACGATTGTCATCATAGAAAAAGAAGCGCCGCACATAGCACCCAAGCCTTCTTTGACTTTGCTTTGGATTTCCGTTTTAAGACCAAAAATTGAACCATCGACCAATCATATTTTTTTTTTGGAATCCATGAGCACCATTATTTCCACACGCTGTCAAAATAAAACTGAGTGTTCGACTCGGATGCGATTTTTTCAGTTAATGTAAATTCCTTTTACGGTACTGGCACCTTTGGGTAGTGAGGCTGACTGTGAATTCACACATTTAAGTTTAGGTCTGAACTTGATAGGTCTGAGACAGAGCAAGTCAATCCAAACAGGATCTACACACGTCCAAAGGAGTTCTAGCTTTAAGTCCCTCTGTAAACGGAAGTTTCTTACATGTAAATAAGCAGCTTCGGAGCAACTTCAAATTACCAAAATCGTACCTTATCATATGCAAGCATTAGTATATAGACTCGGATGCTAAAGGGATGATAGACAAAGCAGCAGTACCGACATGATGTGTTGTGTAGATGCACGGACTCCTACTCGGATGGTCTAAAATTAAAATTGAAAACCTATTTTTTTCATGTTCTTTAAAAATGTATATTTATTTTTACAACTGGGCATATAGGTTGCCTTTACATAAACTAAAAGAACGAATACAGAATTAGCTTAGAGGCTCTACTGCTTGGAACGTCCAAGTGTTGTCTGCTGAACTGCGTTGATAATGGAGCAGTGATTCTTGAGTCTCAAGTCATCAAGTCACTCCCTTACCTTTGAAAATAAAATTTGTTTATGTGGCCATCGCGTGAAGCCTTGAATTTAAATGTTTCCGCTACTTACTGAAATATACAAAATTTAAATCCTTCGATGTGATGAGTCAGGGTGTGAGTCTAAAAAAACCCTTCCAAACTTAATTTTGTTAAATTTGCATTGCTATTCTATGCGTAATCGTTCACTTTTAAAGTTTCGTTTACACAAACGACCGCTTTGGCGTAATGTGTTAGAATATGGACTTACATGCTGAAGGTCGAAGGCTCGATTGAAGGACTGAAGTTATTTTGAGTAACTGACAGCCTATGAAAATCTTTTGAAAGTTTTCCTTTCAGGGTCGGCAAAAAATCGAAGGTCCCTTCTACTTGGCAAACGGATGCTTAGAAATTAAACAGGTTCGCTTGTAAGTTGAAGTGTCACCAAATTTATTTATTCACAGAACCTGTTTAATTTCTGAGCATCCGTTCGCCTGTCTGTCTGTTACACATTTCACTTCTCCTAAGCTCGTGGTGCTATCTGATGAAATGGACATTAGGACGGTCCACTTTTCTATTCGATATACGAATTGAAAAACAATAGACTTCAAAAGTAAAAACACTGGGTCTCATGCTCTGTCAGTTTCTACAAAAAAAATCACAAAAACTTGCTTTTGATGAGGACGTTAAATTGCAATCACTTTGGTCCCAATAACCGTTAAACGTCAGTATCAACAATCAACGCTCACATAATAAATGCAAAAACGCAGTTTAGAAAGGCACATTGTGAAGAGTTGCCTGTCAAAAGAACGAGCATATTGAAAACTACGAATGATTAAGGATATGCAGACTGAATTTATTGTTAAATTCATATACTCCGGACATGTCCTACCTTTCATGCCGGTATGACAGTTTATTTCAACATATATTTTATCTGCATCTGCTTCTTAAATCATGCACAGAAGGAATAGGGTTTAAGAACTAACAAACTTACTTGGGAAACCAGATTGAGATGCCCACTTTATAAAAATAGGTAAGAAGAAAAAATAGACAACGAAACCTTCTACGTGCGAGAGTAGCCATCACTTGTCCAGTTTATTTCACTGTACTATTGAATATCAGCGGGGGCAGTTAATGATGGAAGATATACACGACCTGTACCCAGACGAGGATGTTACTACTGAAATATGCCACTATCTCGTTCGGAATGCAGAGTGCGCAAAATTGCTAAACTTTTGATCATGTGTTGAAACAAACCAAACTCACAAATCAGTAACATATCGTTGGAACCTCATAAAATTTGCACGGCGACATTGTTCCTTCTACGAATGCCAACAGCCCCTTCCGTCCCAGCTCACGAGAGTCACAAACCGTTCAAATGTCAGATTACAAACAAAACTAACCGCTGCCGACGCGGAACAAGCAAACAACCATTGTATTCGTATTCTTGGAGGAAGTTCGACTTAAAAATTCATTATCCACTGCGAGAAACGTGCGCCATCCCCCACCGGTTGGTGACTCGCAAGTGTCAATTTCTAGCACTTGGACAATGAGTTCTCTATTCGGGTTGAGCGTGGGTTGATGGCTAAGATGAACTGGAAGCTTGGATCAGTTGACATGCACAAATGGCTGCAATTGAAAGGCAAATGCACGGTCTCCTCGCAGAGGACGTCGCGTATTAGAAAAGGAATACCAGTGACTTGCATGCATATTTGAAGGCCATAAGGAGCCATTGCAAGTCATTGCATGTCGTTTTCAGTTTTTGGCGCATTTTAAATGCCACACTCCGAGGGAACTCAAACACAAACAGCAGCCAAAGCAACAAAGCAACAGCGGGCTGAGAACACAAAAAGTGCTGAACCATGAAAGGTGTAAATATTTGATAGTATCGATTTCGCGCCACCCCTCCTTCTAAGTCACCACCCCGCCGCCCGGTGGTCGTTCAATTGTTCTTTCACCATCACCACTGTGACTGCCACACTCGCTCAACAGAGCATCCTTCCTTTGTTGTCACTCAATCACATGCAGTGCCCGCGCTCCGTATGCCTGCCAAATAGCTGGAATCCATTGTAAAACTATATCGACAGTGCACTTGCGATGCACGGGGGTGAATCGGGATGATCCTGACTTTGATGCTGGAACTCAGCAGACAAAGGACCGCTCTGCCGCACACCGACGGAGTGCAAATGTGATGCAAAAACACTGCACACAAACGCACACAATCGCCCTCGCTGGGGTAGCATGAAAAATTCATTTGTCTGTTGTCATGTTGACACAAGGGGCGGTCCCTGTGGCGGTGACGGTGGCGGTAGCGGCGTTGCGGCGGGTGTAGTGTTGATTTTTCCCGGGACTACTACTAGAGGCAAAAACCGAAAAAGAAGTTGACACAAAATATTTGACTTGAAAAGGTTTTGCTCCTGCGATGAGCGGACTTTTGAGCGCTCTGTGGGTCGGTTCTATTTGCCGAAGTTATCCTTGCTTCATCCGCTTACTGCCGCACCAATGTGCAGCGCTGTTGACAATGCTGGACCCCCTTTACCGTCCATTGCTACATCATTGACGGGATAAACAAAAATCGTGGTCTTTTATAAGCACGCCGGAACCTAATTTAATTCCTTAACTGTAAAGTGGGCAGCAATGCTCGTCACCCTGTGATGGGGTCTTCATTGCTACTGATTCATAAATTATTTCAGTCACGTCCTTTATGGCTTCCAGCACCCGCCATTTCGCCATCTCGCCCCCTACCCACAGCTCGACGATTTCCATTTTCCAAAATCTGCGACGGAATTCCGTGCAGAAAAAGAGGAACACCTGAAGTGGCAGGCTGGGGCGAAGGTGGGGGTCTCTAGGAACTTGCTACAAATTTGACAAGTTGGGGAATTGAGAATTAAATAAAAGAGAAACACGGCCAAATTGACAGGACATTTAAATGTGTGTTTTCGACTGTCTGCAGGATCCGAGTGGCGTAGAGCACGTTCCTGAGTAGACGAATTCGAATTGTTGTTCATTTGGATTTCGGGGGAACTTAACTGCCCGCTTGTTCCCTTCTCCGAGGAAAAAAAAAACACGAGGCCATCCGTGGAGAGTGAAATAAAATATATACAATTTTTTTTTCGTTGGTCTTTCAAAAGTTTCCGGCGGAGAGGAGGTACTTCAATTTGCAGTACACTTTGTGTTGCTTTACACTTCGATGGACGGTAAGTGCGAGGAGGGCGGTCTGCACGACAGGCTGGCGGTTGAATTCGATAATCTGTAATTGAAATAAAAGTTTGTTAAGATTCCACCCCTCGCTTGCGGGCTGGCGAAAGTTCAAAAGTGATTTCACTCAAAGTTTGACTGTTAAAATGAAAAAAAAAAAAACAAATTTGTCGTTGTTGTGGATTTGACCAAGGAGATGTGCCTTGAAAGGGGACCCAGGTACAAATTATTTTTGCTTGTTCGGGTGAATGAGGCGCAATTTGAAGTGGAAAAGTCTTCGACTTTAAAACAGCAAAAGAGCATTTCGGCTTTTCACTTGAGGGGCTGTCATATTTGTTTGACTTTCGCAGTAGACGTCATTTTTTTTTTTTGGCTCTTAATCCGGAATACACTTGAGGAATTGATGAAAGTTGGGCATCTAATTTAGAAAATGGGAGTAATCCTTAAAGTATCAACGAAATGATATTTTTGGAAAGAGACTTTATTTATTGGATGTTTGAAAAAGTTCAGCAACAAGCTGTCGTCAGATGGCTGTAAGGTGTAGTACCTCTGGTATATAACGTGCATCTGGCAATACTGTGATACTGAAAGGTGACATTATTTGCTTCACTTTGTTGAAAGTCATCCAAAAATCCCATTTTCGCGTGAAAAGTTATTTACGTTTAAAAACGAGTGAAATAGGCATTCAGCTGATTGTCTTTTCTGTTATAGAAAAAGTCACAAAGCGTCACAGGTTACTGAAAAAACACAAGGGTTTGCATAGTTTTGAGTAGTCGTTTATGCAAGGTTCCACCTACTTTATTGTAAAGTTTCTCTCAAACAAAAGCCTCAGGGGGAATAAGGCCGATCCACAAGAGGCCCTTTTTCGAAGTATGCACCAAATTCCAGTCCATTCTCTGACACGATGAAAAGACCAAAGGGCCTTCGAATCAACTCTATTCTAAAATATCAACCCTATCCTTGTTGGCCTCCTTGTATAAAACCTCTAAGTGATAGAATTTTCGTAGTCAGGCTCTGGGTTCTGACTGAAAAAAATTTCCCTTGATAACTCTCACCCCTTCCATCTGGGCAGAACTGACGTTGAACCAGCATATGAGGGGTCGTTAAGCAAATCACCTTCACCTCGGAGTCAAATTATAAAATAATAATTGAGTGGCCCACAAGGGACCAGGGCCTACCTTCTACAACAAATACTCGTGTTGGGCGTGCTTCTGTTCTCTCACGAGTAGAAGGGGCCTACAGTTTTTTGCCGACTCCGAACGGCGAGATTTGAGAAGCTTTTCATAGACAATTGATACTCTTTGAGTGTTGTCAGCAACTCGAAAGAGGTAGTGCCGTGAAAAAAATGCTAGGTGTCCCGTCCGGGGATCGAACCCAGACTTTCTGCGCCGCAGGCGATGCACTTACCACTGCGCCACGGCGACCACGACCACGGAGTCAAATTGGCGGCTGTAAAAAGAGCTTAGTTAGCTTTCGCCACACCTCCCTTTATGTCTTTCACAGTGTCGCACTACACTTTTCACTATTTTTTGAGGATCCGATACGCAGAAATTACACAGAATTTATTCATAACCCGTAAAGTTCTGCAAAATGAAGAGAAATGATTGCTTCACGCTTAAATATTGACTTCAAGTCGTCACAAAATTGCTGAATCTTCTTGACGTCACGCTGTGCGCGCGAAATCGCCTTACGCAATGAAGTTACAGGACTCAATACATTAGTCTTCTGGCGCACCTCTGATTGCAACAAACAGGATCACTGACTTAATTGCACCATATTCGAGATAGGGGCAACAACGTGCTATTCATAAGCTAAAGCAAAATACTCTCAATTCTCATAACATCCCATGATCGTTTCGTGTGCCCATAGTATTGCCACGACCATCATTTTCACCATAACTGCCGACGCAGCGTCTGAGTCAACCGAGACAGCATCATGCCGGGAAATTCAAGTGCAACTCTAGGAGCACCAACTTACAGTGAGAAGAGTGTTCGGGTATATAGTAAGTTGGTGTTTAGTGCTTAAAAAATAATTTGTGTTTTTTTCATAGGGAAAGGTGATAAATCATGTGACTAATAAGAAAATTGACATTTATGCATGATCTAAGAGTGGATGTACATATGTATGTGAAAATTGTGCCGATAATCATGCTAATGGACAACTGAAATTTGTGACCAATCATTGCATTACTATTGTCCATACTTAAAACCTTGGGTATAGAGGCCAGCTACACGTTTGTGGTTAAGTATGTTTAAAACTTTAAATGCCTCTAACTGAAATTAACAAAAATCACTGGAGTCACTTGAGTCTTTCTTATTCTAAGAGCTTCAAACATTTTTTGACAAATTCCTTTTTTGTTATGATTATGTACATGGGTGGTCGGCGTGGCGTAGTGCGTAAAACATCGACCCACACGCCGAAGGTCTATGTTCAATTGCCGGACGGGACACTGCATTTTTTCACGGCAGCACCTCTTTCGATTTGCTGACAATACTCAAAGAGTTACTTCTTAAATCTCGCCATTCGGAGTGGGCAAAAAAGTGAAGGTCCCTTCTACTCTTCAGAGAATAGTAACACGCACAACACGAGTAGTTATTGTGGTAGAAACTACGCCCTTGTCCCTGGTGGGCTGTAGTGCCAATCAATTATTGATTATTATTATTACTATTATGTACAAGTACATGGCTTGAAATCAAATGCATTTGTTACGTGTTACATCAAATGGAAACTATTGCAAACACAAAACGTGTTAAATCAAAACAGAATATAAACACAATAAAAACAGAATTGGGCATTTTTTTTTTATATTCCTTAAGTTAAAAAAAAAACATTCACAATTAATTTGTGGCTGATCGAATGAATGCATTGTGTTGAACAAAATTAACAAATTCAGTAACTGACAGCGAATTCTAATAAGTTATCCATTTGACTTAATATTTGACTTTAATTAGCATACGAGTATTTATATAAGGAAAACCATTTTCCATTTGTGGCAGGTTTGTTGCCAAAGCTTTTGTGAACAAAATGTACAGTCGCAGTGGTTTTTCAGAAGAACTGATAGAAGAGCAAAAAATGTTAATCAAATGTTTCGCTTATGCAATTTCAAAATAAGCACTTTATTTACTAAACACACACGTCGGGAATCAAATGAATTGAAATTTATTTTGTATTCGTTTGCGTATGGCCTTGATTAATAGTTAATTTCCTGTGGTATTAATTCATTTGACTCCCTATACAAACAACGTCGGTTTTGGAATATAGGCAAATAATTTAAAACAAAACGTTTAAGCCGGACGAAATACCACGTGCTATGTCCCCAAAATTAAATCAAAGACGAAAATATTTCAACGGAGTGAAATTGAATATGCAGCATCCATATACGTACAAACATGGATCCATACTAGAAAGTACTGGCTAGCCAGAGGTTTTGATCTGGTTTCAAGAAAGTAGCCAGCTCACTAGGGACCAAGGCTTAGTTTCTTCAACTCATGCTCATGTTGTGGGTACTACTGTTCTCTCACCAGTAGAGGGAATTTAAGTTTTTTGCCAACTCCGAACGACGAGATTTGAGGAGCCCTTCATAGGCAGTTTGTACTCTTTGAGTGTTGTCAGCAACTCAAAAGAGGTGGTACCGTAACAAATGCGAGGTGTTCCGTCTGGAAATCGTAAATAGTGAAAATGCATTATGTTCATTCTCCAAATTGAGCCTGGGATCTTTAGCGTGATAGTTGACACCTTACCCATTACATAAATATCATATCATCACTGATGTCTTAAAAGTGTCAGGAGAAGCTGGCGGCAGCCAAAGCAGTACTTTTTGGGCTAAAGACTGTTATAAGGCCAAGCATTACTAAAATCCTTTGGAAAAAATACTAAAGAATCAAAAACCGCTCTTTACTGCTACAACTCCATTCAGGCGCTGTGAAGGCCAGCAGGGTATCCCTGAGAACCAAAGTAGAACAGGGAATGAAATATACTATTAACTTGACAAACATTAGAGCACAACCATGGCGTTGCAGCCCAATTTAGACAATCTCTCAACATGTGTCAATTTTCAAATAGGTGAGCGTATTTCTCTTTGAGCTTTATATCCATAAGTCTCTGATTCATATACAGCTCGAAGGACCGACAACAATGTACAATAAATGAGTCACTACGCAAATATTTTAATGAATCCTCAAGTGGGGATATTTAAATCTATTCCTACGAACTGGTAACAATTGTTCAATTTTGCATTTTTCTTATAAGATATGAAAGATGTAAGAAGCCAAAGAAGTGCATACAAATTTACCCCAATTCAAAAATGAGCACTACAGGATATAGGTCCTTCCGAAAGAGGTGTACATGAATGTGCGAAATTTTGCTGCTGTTTGTTGAATGAGCGTGCTGTGCTGTGCTATGTGTTGCTTATGGCGTGTATTGGAGTCATGTTTCCTTTGTTGTGGCTTATCACAACATTAGCGAACACATCGACAGCGAGTTCTTCTATCGCCTGTCTAAAATTGTTTGGCAAAATTTCGATTTCCGTAGAATGAAAGTAAATCTCCCTTAACTCAGGTCTCGATGCATCACATTAGTTGACATCACCAAAGAATTCTGTTTTGTAGGTTACAACATACTTGAATTAGGTCTGGTCTCCACTGCCACTTGTAGGAACTGTAGGGGGGCAGAATAAACGAAGCTTTAGAACTAATGCTATGGTAACGTTCTTAACAGTTGGTAGACAATTTTTCCATCCCTATAAAGGGCGGCTTTATGTAGGCGATTTACAAAAATGTGCTACTTGCTTTACGCCTACTTATAATTCATGCACCTACTGTAATTTTTATAGTAACTAAGCAGTCGTTGATACGGCTACTAAGGTTCTTCAATCCTGCTTGTGAAATTCTCCCGGTTACCCCACTATATATAACAGCGTGTAACACACATTGGTTGCTCAATAAATATATATTACGCACAGAGTGAAGTAGTCTTTCTTTCTTTCTGTCGCCTCCTGCATTTATAACCTTATTTTCTCCTAAAATGCTCGCTAATGCTTTCATCCGTTTTCCTTCACTTTTGACTACAATGCTACTCCCTAAATTGACTGGGCTGTGTTTCATGGTACTTCAGTATGGACAAAATGCTACATATGTCGTATATGCTGTACGCTGGCATGTGTTTTATCAACTGTCTACGTGAGCAATGCTTCATCTGTCTTGATCATATAGGGCGAAAGGACAACACATCTTCAGCATGAAGTTTCTTTGAACTTTAGCACGCGACGTGCTCTTCTAGAATGGCGCACGCAAGTGGAGATGAATCTCAACCAATGTAGATGGCGAAACACCGCGCAAAAGTGTCTCACAGCAGCATTCCAAGATGTATTCATCTTGATGTTCGTTCTGTTCTCTCACAAATGGAAGGGACCTTAAGTTTAATGCCGACCTCAAACGAATTGAGAAACTTTTCATGCACATATAACTTTGAGTATTGCGAGGGAATCGAAGTAAATGGTTCTGTGAATGAGTTAACTCCAGAAATCAAACCTAGGATCTCTGGCATGTGAGTCGTTGCTCTGACTTATTACTCCAAGGTGGACAGACATTTTTAAATTCAAGCTCTTGTCTATGTGTAAGTCCACGTCATGGCTGAATTAACGCGAAGGTCATTTCTCAAATTTGGTCAAACCCAGCACATCAATTTCATCGAAAATAAAACACCCGGTGAAAGCTTTCAAGCCGGCCATACACAATTGATGTCTTCAACTCAGTGTAAACTTAAAATAATTTTCCGAGACAGTACCTTAATCATACTTCCCATCAAATCACCATCACACTCATCTCAAACCCCCATCAACCGCTCCTCCCTCCCAATCCACGAAGCGACATAAAAGTTCAGATTTTTAAAGTGTCAACCTTTCCTCATTGAAGCGCGGAACTCACCTTTATTTCACTTACAAATTTAAATCAAATTATTCATGACACCTCCACGGCAGCCACTAAAAATTAAAGTATCTACCCGCCGCGAGAGCGTCGTAAATTAAATCCAAGCCTTCACCTTTCCACCAAACCGTCGCGGTCCTTGCACACTTCCGAAATTCCTTCTGAATATTTCATCGCGCATAACGTCGTGTCTGTGCATAATAAAAGTGCACATCTGCCGGGAAGCAGTCTACAGCGAAAATGGCTTTATAAACCCGCCACAAACGCGCCGGAACAAATCCAATCCGGTGGCGATGTAACTTCATGCACTCTCTGCCCAGACTGCCAAATAGGCACGCGGCGATAGCCACCATCCACCGCCCACAACTGACATGTGTTTTCAGATTGACGTGCTCGATCTCTCAGCCGTATGAACAAATTTTAAACCTAAGTGAGGGATCCATAAGCCAATGCGGAAAAACAAAAATCACTTGGATACGGGCTACCGTGACCACAATTCGAAATCGCTTCCACAGCACTGCCCTTCCCTCCCCCTAAGCCTGGAACGGTGGGATTTAATCACTACCCGAAATGTTGCAGCATCGAATCAAAGTACTGTGTGCGGTGCTCGGCATTATGTACGCATTTATTTATTTTTCCCATTTCCATTTGTATTTGATGTGTCCTGCGGGGCTGCTTTTCAAATCTCATCAACCTGCGACGACAAACGGGTCTGGTCAACGATGCCGGGGATGGCAACAATGACCGACGACAACAATGCACAGTGTGGTATTTGACCCAAAACGTTGTCAAATTTTAAAAATTGCCTGTTTGGGATACAGAAGTATGCAGTTCGGTAGAGAAATGAACCGTCATCACCAACGGGGAGTTTAAAAGCTCTGCACAACAGTTGATAGCGTACGGCAACGATTTGCTGCAGCAGGAAACAGTGCCAAAGATTGATGAGATCAACAATCGAAGGTCCAGCGATTACTTGAAGTTGATAATGAGGATGATCCCACGCAAAAGTATACTTTTCCGAGCTCAACGGATACGGCACGAAACTGGCGCAATTTTGTCAAATTGGACCAACAAGTGTGGCCGTGGCCAGGTCTTTCAAGCGAAGGTCTTGGTCGTAATTAGTTTTGACATTTTATTGATAGTCAGTTGTGGTCTCTGTGACGTTGTGAGTTCACATTCAGCACTTTTTTGAGTACCTGACAACTTCTCATGCTTCCTCGTTCCAAATTGACAATAAACCGTAGGTGCCCTGCATTCATGAAAGACAATTGCAACCCACAACACGAATAAGCGGCCTTTAAGGCACAGTTAGTCTAGAGCTGCCGCCAAGGGTCTTCTTTCATGCGCTTACAGTTTGCTGATGGATAACTGGAGATAAGAAAACTGATGTTCTTGCCAAAGAAGCGGTGAATATAGATCGATAGGAGGTACTACTATGGATAAAGTCGCCCCTGATTGGTCAGCAGAGAATGGCCGACATCGCATGATTTAAGGTGAAGTTTGATTTATAATGTTAAATAGAACACATAAATTTGAATGTAAACATAAAATTTCTATTACCGGTTACAAGAAAAAATATGGCAATTACTGTTTGAAGATGATTCATATAAATGTTGGCCAAGACTACATTTGAAATGTTCCATTCGGAAAATGTAGTTATGTGCAACTTAGTCAAGCATAGCGACTGGTACCTTGCGAATAACATAATTAATGTTGGCTTCCAAAGCATTAATCGAAGCTGACCGGCTTCCTGAAGATCTGAGACTTTACACAAACCAAAAGAAATTTGTCCAAAGGCTTGCAAAAAGTGAAATTGATTGGTCACCAGAATTATTTCTCAGCACGTCCATTGTTTTACCCACTACTCGTAGCGCAGTCTTCTTAAGACCAGAGCTCGCAGGAACCATGTGCTAGAATTTTAGGAAGCACATAGTCTGTGAAAATGGCGCGGTAACGGTAAACATTATGGTTAACATAGTGATTTGCGTGATTTTTGAAGAAATATGGACCAATGATTTCACCAGCCCATAAAGCACATTATGCAGTTGTTGCAATTGTATATAATGGTATATCTTGGTAAAACCCTTGGGCGCGCAGTAGCCCAAACATAGCGAATTTCTTTACAAACGTGTAAATTTAGCCAGAAATGGGCTTCATTACTTAACAAAATTTCGCTACATAACACCAGATTTTCATTGAGTTTTCTTTCAGAGGCCATTAAGTGAAAATATGACGCCTGGCTTCAAATCTGGCACAAGTTGAATTTTATACCGTTTTAGGCCAAAATCCTCAAAGCCGCAAATGACAACGAATCGATTCATCACAGTCTTCGAGTATACTCTCAACGACAGCTGCTGTATTCTCTTCACAACATGTTCGATGAGGTCTAAGCGACCGAGTGTCGTCCACTAATGTAAACTAGGACTCAAATTTGAGAAGCGGTTTTAATGAGTTCTTCGAATCGCACGAAAACCATTTCTCTCAGAACAGAAATGATTTTCGAAGTACAACTGAACAGTTTGGAAACGCTGTTGTGGTGTAAATTCTTCCAAGATGACTTGCCAAACGACACTGAACAAAAATTACCAAATTTGTTGATGACTGACGCGTGATCTGTCAAAAGAAGCCTATTGAAAATCAAACCTCACTATGAATTGAAAAATTAACATAAAATCGTGGGTCCTAACCAGCTGTGAAAACGCGCAGATAATATGAACCCGGTACAATACAAGGAAAAACGACACCATCGTCGGCCTGTGTATCGAAAACAGACACTTTCGATGTTAGTTGGATTACTAACGAGTGCTAATACTCCTAGGTATGACGATTGACGCGGAAAAGAGCATAAACCTCATTACCTCTGCCACTGTTTGATGCTAGGTAAGATGAGATGAAGAAGGCCTTTGGAGAGTCCTTAAAAAAAAGACCACTGCTCATCAACTACCAACTTCTTTCAATGAGATTGTATTTATTATAGGTCCGTTTTCAAGAGATAGCGCCTCCTGCAAGTTGTAGGTGTTCTTGGAAGCAAAATTGTTTTTTCCACTTCGAAAATGTCCGGATTTGTCAAAGAAAAAAGGATTCGCGAGCATTTTTTGAGTTTCTTTTTAAATTGGAAGAAGAGTATAGAATGGTGAATCTGCTTCGACCAATAAGTCATGCATAAGGTGGTTTCGACGCTTCAAAAGCGGTGATCTCAGCGTCAAAGACGAAAAGCACCTTGGCCAGCCCAAAAAGTTTGAAGATGATGAATTGTACGCTGTATTGGATCAAGATCATTACCAAACAGAAGAATCGGTGAAAGTGAATCGGCAAGCAATTTCCCTTCGTTTAAAAAATTTGGATTCATTCAAAAGCAAGGAAATTGGGCAACCTACGAGTTGAAACCAAAATATGTCGAGAGAGGAAATCGAAAAATGGCTCAATGATTGGAGCGATGCCAGTTTTAGACAACGTATTCCAAAGTTATAAGTAGCCGTTTTCGATAGACATGAGTCATGTTTTTAAAAAACAAAAATTAACAAAAAAAAAAAACAAACCGAACTAATTTGTACTCCCAATAGTTTATGGCAGTGACTGATGTACTCAATTTTTGGCCTGCCATTTCTGAGCATTTGCCCATCCAAATGATTTTTTGGATTCTCCGGATCATTGCCTCTTGTCTGATGTCTTGATGAATTGTTGCATGGGGTGGCTGTGTCATTTCTACAATTTTGGCAATGTCAAAATGAACTTTCAATAAGTAAAAAAAAAACAACTCCTAAACAACAGAAAATAATAATGTCTATGTTTTGAGCGCAAATACCACACTGTACGACGGTAGCTACGACAAACATATTGCCTCTTTTGCTTTCCTTCCCAATGCATCCATCCACTTTCATTGTGTCCTGATTTTCCATTAACAGCCCCCAGTGCCAGCAGCAACAGTGTAGCGTGAGGACTTTGCAGCCATGGCGAACTTAGCGTTGACCGCTACCACAACGACCATTATGTGACATGTTGCGTTGCCTCTAAGCCGGGTGGTTGCGATCCCTCGACCGAAACCAGCCAGCCCCGCCAAACAACGTCGCTAATACTGCAACAACGGTGGCAGCAGGAGCAGCAGTAGCACGCCGTCAGCAATAATAAAGACGAAAAATGTCAATAATTCAACCCCCCGAGGATATCAAATAAAAATAAAATATTGTCGAGCGTAGACAACGCGTAAAGGAATGGGAGGAAGATGCCCTACTCCTCAGGACACAGGCGGTGGCAAAGAGAAACATGAAACGCGAAAGGAAAGCCCCACCGCACAAGGACAACAAAGAACAAAAGCAGCAGACATTGAATGGCGGAAGTCGATCACAAAGGACCAAAGCCCAACGTTTGTAGTGCAAACAAACACACACACGCACACACTCGTCCCGTGAGCCCCACGGGCCCAATCGACGGGCTTCGGTGCGCGTGTGTGTTTGCGGAGCGGGAGCAATGTGTCATTGTGGAGAAATTAATTATCCTTAATTATTATTTACCCAGCCCCAGAGTGTCAGTGAAGCGATCAATTTTTATGAGAGCAAACAAGAACTACTATTTTCGTGTTTCGAGTATAAATTCCTCGAGGATGTCCTGAACGCATCAATGAAATTAAGCCGGCACGCCCACGCCCATGCTATCGGCTAACAAAATGGCAACCGCCGGCCGTCGTAACGCTAACATTTCATATCTCGGCCCAGACCACCAGCTCCACCCCCCCTCCCTCCCCTCTCCTTACCTATCCTTTTAGCCAGAGACAACCGGGAGGAGTGAATGCCCGTGGAAGTGGGCAAATGTGTTCCGGGACATGAAAATTCAATTTATGGACAATGTGACAGTGACAGTTCATATTTATCCTGCGGCTTACATGATGGATTGGATAAATTGACATGGAGCCCAGCGATAAGACAATTTCGCCATTGGGGTCGAATGTTCTCGTATTTATCTAGATCCCTATTCCTTTGCAGGAAACAAAAACCGAGAACGGAATCGACGTGACGTGTAGGAGTGGTCTGTGCGATGGTGTCAAGGATACGTTTCCCTTCTCAAAGCAAAGCACACTGGCCTGCATGCCGAATGAGGAGCAGTGTGTATGTGAAGGGGATGGAGACGCTTTGAATGTCAAAGAAGAGCGCTGTCGTATCCTGTGACCCATTTACGGCCAGCCATGAATCGATTATGAAGAGTATCTCACGCCCGCCAGGTGCGAAATTTTATTCAATCATTTGCATGACAAGGGAATTTCATCGTGACAGGCTAAGGCATTTTTGAATTGATTACGGAAAGTAGGGCTCGCGTCTGCGGTAATTGCTTTGGCAAATGCCTTTTGAAGATCACACAGGAAGTGCTTACGACCGGTGAAAGGGATGCGGAAAAAATGTGAAACCTCGGGTGGTGACTTGATGAAGGTATGGCGGGGATTTTCTATTCGGCCTAAACTTCGTGACTGAATTTTATTTTTTTACGTGTGGAAAATACACAAAAAGAATGCAAAGAAAAGAGGCAGGAAGGTTTGCAACTGCGTATAAACTGCGCGGCTGGTCTGGCGTGCATCCACTCACATCCTAGAACTCTAGCTTTGATCCCTTAACTAACGTTCATCGGTCCGTGTGTCTTTAGTTGCTAACAAAAATAAGAGAGTCGTACTGGAAGTCTGCATTAAACTGTAGGTCCACTCCGATCACGAGTGAAACGTAGAAGGAGTGCTGTCTGAGGAAGCTAGGACCTGCTTCCTTGTGGACGGTAGCGACGTCAAATTCACTTTAAACACGACATTATGAAATATATCCAAGTGGGTTATTCAGTGAGCTCAGTTGTTGCTTTGGGTAAGATAAGGTTGGGTTGAGGCTAATATAAAGTAAGAATGAAGTGCCACATACTGGAAAGTTTAAAGCAGAGCCTCATAAGAATTCTATCCCGAAGAGGAAAGTTGGGAATTCTGGATCTAGTGTACACCAATCCGCGCGTATTTTTATAATGCATCTGATAAGAGTTTCAATACAATTTATGGACTTTATTACATATTTACCCTTAAGCTAAAAATGCAACGTAAGAATGTAATTTGCTCAGAAACTTCTTGTTTCCAAGCCAAAAGTATTCTTTTGCAACAAGGTGATTCGCATCTGGAACTAGTCTCCGCATAATTTCTGTTAATAAACTGCAGAAAGGGATAAAGGGTTTGGCCGCGTGTCCCCTTCTTCACTATTTCCAAGGAGTGCCTTAGATGCTATTGCATCATCAAGGGGATCACTCACAGATCAAGAGGTGCTTCGTCAAGTCTAGAAAGTTGGTCTTGGGAATAGCTCCTGATGAGTTAAAATCAGTGGCGAAGGCTTTAGCCGCCTGGAGGTCTCTACTGCGTGCATGGCCCTCACGACCCCTTTAGTGGAACATACGAGGCACTAAAAACGATCATGAAACGGCTTAAACACAGCTGTGGGTTACAGAGCAATTGCGGCTGTAATTTTCTTGAAGCCTTCTGTCATGCATTGGCCTTCCTATAAATAGACCATATTTTCTGTTTGCCTATAGATCAATTTGAATTTGGTATCTTACCATCTTATGGCTTGGTTCTCCTCACGCGCTGGTCTAGATTCTGTTTGAAGCACTTTTTGAATGCCTCGTCTATTGCACGTTTCAGTTGCTTGCATGGGCCATCACTGGTTTCGTGTTGAGGGATGGCCTGAAGCCTAATGGTGGTCTCAAAATTCTTCAACTATATTTTTTCGTTTTTTGTGTTCAACTTAGTTGGATAATCACTCTCTAAGACGCTTTTTGTCTCTATCAAGGAACCAGCAGTATCCAGCATCGTAAACAATGTCAAGTCTCCTGTCTGAACCGTCCTACGAGGAGAAATGAGTCGGAGTCGATGTTCACCTCTTTAAATGATTTTTGCGCATGTTTTGCGTCAGTAAGAAATTCTCAATTTTCCATTTTGGCCGTCAGTTGCCAGCTTGCTGCGTAAATTACTATTATCCTGCAAGATAGTTAAACTGCAATAAAGGTTTACTCGCCGCAACAGCTTTCAATAAGAATGGACTGCAATTTTGGTAGAAAGTAGACTCGTTTCCAAAGTCGCAAGGGTTGAAACTTTAAGAGTAGAAATTAATTTACAGACACTTGTGTCTAAGTGCGTGAACGATAACGATTTAAGGTTAGATATGGGGAAAGTAAGAAATTATAGATCACATAAATCCCCTATTTGCATATCTCCTCTTAAGCCCCTTGATGTTACGACCTACACTAAGTGCATTCATTATTAAAGGATCAGTTTCAATAGTGTAATCGTTGCTGATTTCAGATGTCTGTCGTTTGTTCTTGTAAAAAACGTTTTTTCCCATGATTGCCTTTAAATACTGCAGGAGGTAATTTCTATGGTGTCTACAGTTTAGGTCTTACAACTTGAATTTTGGAAAAGAATGTTTCTTGCCAACCTAACGATGACAGACCTTGTTGCCTTTAGGTGCAGCCTATGAGGTGCTGCTTCATATCTGGGAATAGTAAGATTTCTCCATTTCTCCAGATATGTAGGTGATAACCAAAAAAAACTGAAGAATAATTGAAAATCCAGGAAAATGTCACAAAGCCTGTGTTGCTGACTTTTTCGGAACAAAATCTTTTTTTCGACATGACAACTGTGCAAAAGTTTTGTTCATCACTACATATAACCAATGAGGAGCCCTAGAGCTCACAACACCTACTTGTGTTATGCGTGCTACTGTTCTCTCACAAGTAGAAGGGACCTACACTTTTTGCCGATTCCGAACGATGAGATTTGAGAAGCTTTTCATAGACAATTGATACTCTTTGAGTTATGTCAACAACTCGATAGAGGTGGTGCCGTATTCGGCGCATGGGTCAACGCACTTACCCACTATGCCACGGCGACCAGCAGCACTATACAGGGTGGTAATCAAGCAATAATTTTTTTTTAATCATAGGTTATCTTAACACTCAAAGCGACATCCCACTTAAAATCTTGACGCAAGGCCAGTGTAACTTGGGATAACTTATTTTCAAAGCCAGTGCTGTGTACCTTAAACAGTTTGATTTTCGAAAAGAATTGTTGGCTGAAACGAATAATCCAACATGACTTCTGTACGCAAGCTTGTGCAAAAAATTCGTGAAACTGGTAGGCTAGTGGAAAACACGTATTCGTCGTCCTATGGTGGGCAGAGATGGGATTGTGCCTGCTTTGGCGTGTGAGACTCAAACACTCACTAGTCTGCGGTGAATTCTGCACAAAGATCAAATAAAATTCACTTATAAGGTTGAAAGCGTGTGATCATAGGCTTCGTAAGAAGCTTGTACTTTTGGAAGATCGCTGGTTTATTCAGGGTACCGCGCCATGCTGCACAGTGCATTCAACACCTCATCTCTTGCATAACAAAATCTCAAATGATGTTACCGGCTTTTTTGATGAGCCAATTGGCATCCTCGGAACTGATAACCTTGGACTTCATTGAGAACCGTAAACGACCGATGTCGTGTCAACGAAACGATTCAATCCGCAGGCTACAACCAACATAGCTACGGCAGAGGCAGCCACTTGAATGAAGTGCGTTTAAAAATTAATGGTAATGTATCCTACAGAGATCCCAGGCAGACCCAAGGTTTCGGGGTATCAGCATGCTCGCCCTTTCATGAAATATTTCCGGATTTTCGACATTTTGCGATTTCTGATATCGGATATTTGTGAATCCCTCTGAATGAGCTGAATTAAAATTGATACAAAACCAGACGAATTTTTGAAGTAGTCAGTCCATTTTACTACAAGCACAGGTGTCACGGAAACAGTTCAGTCAATCTAGGAAAATCCTTTTGTGTCTCAATAGAGCCTAATTGAAGAAATGAATCCATTGACAATTCATTACAATGACATTCAGTCTAGTGGTAACACGTCCTTCCTTTCGAAAAAAATAACACAATCCGTCGCCAAACATCAACGAGTCTACGGGTTGACGTGTCGCTGTCTGTCCAACCGCCAACAGACGAAAAGAACGCAGAAAAACTAATTTCCCCCAAGCCATTCCAAGTGATATCCAATACTCTAGACAAGGCCAAGCACACATTCCACCCAAGAACCACCCATCATCCCGCCGTGACGTCACATTTTTGTCCCCCAATTGACACTTTGCAATCGAGAAATAAAATCAAACGCTAACGCGCCGTAAAGAAATAAGAAAGACAACCACGAAAATTTATTTAAAAATATTCAGCGGCAAACGAAACAATCTGTGTACTCGCTTATATTGAATTACCTTCGGCTGGCTGCGTCAGACAAACGTCAAAGTAAACAAAATCTGCCCTCTGCCGAGTCGAGACTAAATAATTCCACTGTCAATTGCACACAGGGTGAATTGTGGCGGCGACGACGACGACGATGGCAGACCAACTCTTTGCTGGACTGCTGCCAGGAGATTTTTGTGTTTTCTTAATTCATCGAACCACGTCGAGAGCGGAAGACGGCAGCCGCACCACATCGCCAGACATTCCGGCTGAAAAACGCAACCAAGCGAAACAGATGCCTCACTTTAGGCATCCTCCAGCGACATCCGCGTCGCCACCCGTCTTGGCGTCCCGCCCTTCAATCAGTCAACAACCCTTGGGCTCTTGTACTATGAAGTCGGCCTGATGGATGCTAAAATGGGTCCATTATCAAACAAGAAGACAACACGCTCAAACCGCCACCGATAGGAAATCTCATTATAGACTCGCTCTCATCCCCATCCAAGTGGAGCGGCGATGATTGAATTTTTTTTCCTGCCATCCATCTTGTGACCTTCGAACGCCATTTTGGTGCTTTAGAAGCAATTTCTATCAGAATTTGAATGAGTTATCGTCGGGTGGGCTAATAATCTCGCACGACCTTCATCAATGTGTGAAGTGGCGAGGGGCCAGGATGACCAGATGGGAGTTGGCGGAATTTCGGGGAAAATGTTGTTTCATGTTGGTGTCCTTCGTGATGACGGATAAAATTGATTGGTCGCTTGGGGATGTGCCTCTTCTAAGCGGTGCACTAATTATGATCAATTCAATTACAAGCGTGTCCATTGGTGGGGGATGGTGCGTCAAGGGGGTTGTTTGTCTGCCAATGGAGGGGTTGAGTGTGCTCAACAGGCAGAAGTTGTCATTGGAGCTTAATGTTCTTTAATGATCCGACTCAGCTTTATCTGCGACATTTTTAAATTTTGAAAATGTATCTACCTCCTCTTGTCTTCATCAGATACAGATACAGAAATCCCACAAAGCCGAAGTCAGAGACGACTTACTCTCTCGGCTTCCTTCTCCAGTATCGTCTCTTGGCAACACTCGTGCTGTGCGTGGGATGTCAGTTCGCCTTGAACCCAGATAACGTTCTCATCCAGAGCTTGCAGCACATTGGGAAAACACTTTTTTTTTCTTTCCCTGCACATATTAATCAAAAATCTACAATTTCCATCACGAGCCACTTCCGAAGCGCTAGGAGCAGTCCCATTTGCACTAGACACGGCCACTGCATGCGCCCACCCCCCCGCGCTCACCAACCCGGATACGAACCCAACACGGTCAATTTCCTTTGGGGACTATAGTTTTACATAGTAATTTGAAGTCGGACACACACAGTCTTGCCCAGCGCAGGGATAGCAGCGCAGGTATGTCTCAGCCGCTCCGCACCACAAGCCACACTGTGTGTGAGTGTGTGTGTGTGCAGGTCTGTGCTGTAACTCGAATATGCGAGCGATGAGAATCCATCTGGGAACAGTACCGGAATACACGAGTACGTCGAGAGCAGCGCTGCGGCACTGCGACTGGCAGCTGAAAGCAATACCTTTGCCACTGGCCAGGCTTACTAATAACCTAACATCATGCAATAATGTGGAAAACATTTCGTGTTTGGACGGCAATGGGAATTTCGTCGACAACAACAAACGGACGACATCGACGACAACACGACAACCACCACGTTGATGATGACACGAAGCACTACGCCTGGTGGTGATGGTGGTGGTGCTTGGTATTGCTCCACCTTTCGTCGGAGTGGGTGGCGATGATGATGACGCTCCTGGTAGTTCCAGCGAATAACACACTTATTAGTTCATGTTCATTTCCATTCAGGCTGTGTACGTGGCAGTGACCATCATCCCGCTCTGCTCGTTGTAAAGTGGCTCCCAGAGGCAATCAGCATGCATCTTACTAGAATCCGGTGGCCCCGAATGTCTGTGGACTCTAAATTATTTACGTTGTACCCGAGCGGGTCCAGCGAATGTTAACAGCGAATGGGTTGTGCTTGTTGCAATAACTTGCTGTAAGTGTGTCATGGTCTTGTTGGTGTGGCTTTGCCGCTCGCAGTTACTCTCCTCGTTTTCCGTCGACAATTGGGTGATAAGATGTTCGTCACGTGATGATGGATGGAGCAGACGGATGGGAGGGATGAATGCAACGGATGGATGGGACATTGTTGCTTCGACAGAGATGTGATCAGTTCTTCCGTCTGCTGGTGATTTTATCATTCAACTGATGGGAGAAGACTTTTGAAATTCAGTGCAATGCAGCGGTAATTTGTGTAATGTCCCTTGAAAATTCGACTTCATTTTATGTCCTTTTTCCACACGAAACTCGCGTTTACGATCTCCTAGCAGTGAAGCGGGGAAATAGTCTTTTGCGATGATGTCAAGAATGCCTTATCCTTCTCAAGGCACACGTCCCAGTTAATGATTGCAGTTGCTTGGAGTATCCGTAGATATGTTGATTTGCATTTCAGCTGTAATGCAATCCTTGGATGCTTCCTTTTCATACAAAAGTTCAAGCAGCTGTCAAACTGTGCTGATCCTAATTCGAACCAGAATTCCCCTCTCCTGCTTTTGTGTACTAGACTGTGTGTTTGATGCAGGCATGTTCAGTCCTTTTTTGTGATCAGGTCATAGTCCCATTGATGGCTGCATTCTCAAGACCATCTTCAGAAAAAAAAGGAGGGAGCCCAGTTTGGTCCAATCTCACTGGAGTTTTGATGTCATTTCGCACCGCGTTGGACTTTTGCCTTATGGACATGCCGTATGATGCACGGACGCCAACAATGCAGCTGCAACGCACATACAACGTCAACTTTCCTTGCAACTCGCAACTTGTCCTGGGAAAAATTGAAACCAGAAAAGACTATAAGCCGTTCTTGCGGATGGTGTTAGACCAGTTAAAGGTCGAATGGCGGCGTTTTCGTGGAGAACATAAGACGCTTTTCCTATGGGATTCTAAAGTGAAAAGCAGGTGGAAGGGAAGTATATGTGTCTGTAGCTGCAGTCAAGCTGTACTTAAGGCCTTGTTCAACGACCAGTTTCAAGATGGTCAACTCTGAACTTTTTTAGGGATCAGGTGTACAAGTGAATTGACATCAGCTATGAACTTCCCAGACAATGATCAGAGGAGGTATTCTAAGCACCCAAGACGTTAGTCTATCAATTGTTGGGCCTCTCGAGAACACAACCGTAGGTAGTATGAATCTCCATGATACAGGCAAACTGCATTTTAAGAAATTCAGGGCATTCTTTTTCCTGGACTGAAGATGTTAAACCGAGAGTAATCACAGAAAATTAATAAAAAAAACTCTGAGACGCCCGTGGACAGGACCAGCAAACTGAAAATATCTAATCTATCGTTTTTTCGCATTTTCCCGATTCAGCTGGCAGATTTTTGCCGCTTAGGTGATAAAAGCATATGATATACCTTCCATGGCACAGAAGGTAAAACAGAACCTCTGCCACCCCCAAATGAAGTTTTTTTTATCAAATATTTCAAAAAATTACATTTTTGTGTTTCGTGAAATTTTCATCTGCACGTCTTCGAAATAGCGTCTTGACGAAGAGAAAGACGAAATTTGGCGAAAGGTGCTTAACGTCTATTAAAAGCGTCTCAGATTTGTTTATTCGAAGGCGCTATGAATAAAATCGGGTCCACTAGAGTCGTGAAATTACGCTTACCGTTGCTTCTTTGTGAAGTGTAGCGTCATTCACAAGAACTTCAAAAAGGTGATTTTTTAAAATTTATAGGAAAGTTTTTCAAAAAAAAAAGCACATAAAATTCAGAAGTTTGAAGATTTTTTAATGCAAATGTTGACCCTGACTGCGCCTCAAATAGTCCATCCGGTTAGTCCACTTTTGGCATACTCTTTCCAACATTTCGGCCGGTATCTCACGAATAAATGCTTCAATGTTGTCCTCCAATGCATCAATTAAAGCGGGCTTGTCTGTATAGACATGAGCTTTAACATAGCGCCACAAAAAGTCTAAAGGCGTTAAATCGCATGATCTAGGCGGCCAATTGACCGGTCTCGAACGTGAAAAAAAAAGTTCACCGAACTCGCCTCTTAATAAGTCCATTGTTCATGGTGTTGTGAGGCATATGGCACCGACTTGTTGAAACCATATGTCATGCAAGTCAAGCTCTTGCACTTTGGGTAAAAAAAAATTGGATATCATCTCACGGTAGTGCTCACCATTCACAGTTACGTTACGATTCGCATCATCTTTGAAGAAGTAAGGTCCATAAACCGCACCAAATTGCGACTTTTTCTGGATGCATTGGTAGCTCTTGCAATGCTTCTGGCTGATATTCACTTCAAAATCGACAATTCTGCTTATTAACGGACACATTGAGCCAAAAATTAACTGACCACAAAATGGAAGAAGCGCGAGATGAACTTTCCTAACAGAACACGCATTTTGATAATAAAATTCAATAATTTGCAAACGTTGTTCGTTTGTAAGACGATTCATGGTTGAATTATTGAACAAACTGAAGATGTTTGACAGTGAAACAAAACACGAAACGTGCGGCAACTGTTTAAACCAGTGGTACCAAAAAGATAATAGCTAAAAAATCACCCTTTACTATGGATAAAGCTATTGGGCCATATGTGTAAATATAAGACATCTTTGGGTTATTTAAAAAAACTGATAGATTTTTTTAACCAATTTGCGTGTGTCGCTAATAAACATACCACTAGATTTTATCGACATCAATACACTGCATTACCAATAACTAAAAAGTACGCACATCTATTAATAAATTTTAGAGATTCCTACTACTAACGCGGACTGAGAATATTTAATTAGTTTCGATCAATGTAATTTTCTTGATTTCTATTTGATCAATGGATAAGGCTCAATCTCAATCTAGTGTGCGAGCAAGCACCAACTACCTGTATGGAAGAACAACTGTCAAACACCAAGCTGACTTTATATAACACTCTGATCATCCTCTTCCAACTCTATGGCGCAGAAAAATGGACTCTTTTGAAAGTGGATGTCGAAATCCTTGGTCGTTTTGAGAGAAATGTTCTGAGTGCGATTACTGGTCCTGTTGGTGGCATCTGGAGGAAAAGATTCTATTCTGAACTGTACGCACTATACAGTAGCTTGCACCCAGTTAAGTGTCTTCAAATACAACGTTTAAGTTAGCTTGGTCACGTAGAGCCTATGGATGCCAAAACTTCAGCCAAAAAAGACTTTTATTCCGAATCATTAGGGCAACGTAATACTCGACGTCCTCAAACGAGATGGAGCACACAAGTGAAGAGGGATGTCAACCAACTTGGCAATTGGAGGCATCCACCCCAGACTGTAGAGTCAAACGAAGAAGAAGCTTCCTTACTCTGAAAAATTGACATAGAAACTCCTGAAAAGTTGAATAAAAAATAAAAAAAAGGAATAATGCTTTTTGCAAAATGCAAGTGCTTGGGAAATTTTCCCGTTTCGTATATTATGAACTATCAATTGCCCACAAGCCTCGCTCTGGTCGTCTGTTCACGGAATCGCGGACTCATTGTAAACTATTGAGAAAATTTGAGTACGGGCTAAAACTGTCCTTCAGCTACTCAATTTGACCACAAACATGCATTTCTTTCATTTGAATACATCTGAAGTGTTAGGAATGCAATATCTCAGTGCATCAATTTGGCCCACCTTTAGGGCCACTCAGACAGTTTACACCCCAGCCACTCGCTAGGGCAATCCACGGGAAAACAGACATGTGACCTAATTTTTTTCAGGTCCTCCGGAACAGAGGGACAGACTGCGTGAACAAAGATTAATATATTTACGATAAAATAAATTGAATAACTACCATGACAAATATTTGATTGTCACTCGAAAACGCAACGTTGTTCCCGAATGCCAACGCACAAGTAAGGATGCCAGCCAACATAACACTTTCCGGTGAACGCGTTCCTGATTTGCAACAATTTGAATTAATTAATTAAATAGTTAATGAAGCCCGACTACACTCCGCACAACGCACCCGCCGGAAACTTTCGAACAAAATGAATTTCCGGGATGTTTACATCACGGCTCCAGCCAGCGAATATGGTTAAATGCCTCTCGTGTAGCATTCACATTTAAACGCAATTCATTCTTTGCCGGAGAATCCCGTGAATGTGGTTCACTGAGTGTGTGTATGTACATATCTACGCGAAGAACACTGTGAATACAAAAAAAAAAAAAAAAAAAAAAAATACAAAAAAAAAATATTAAAAAGCAAAAAAATACAAAAAAAAATTAAAAAATAAAAACAATAAAAAAACAACAAAAAATAAAAAATGAAAAAAAGGTGCATCACGGCGTATGAGATATATATGTAAGGCATATAAATAACATATACGCCTTGGTGCACGCGTCCGTATACTTTTACGGACATAGTTAAGCTTAATGTAAATAGTTAAGTTAAGTAGAGTTAAGTTTTAGGTTAATTTAATTGTATATAGTCAAGTTTGGGTTTAGTTTTAGGTAGAATAGGTTTGCAATTTAGTTCTTTTCGGTGTTTATTTTTTAAGTTAGGTTAAGAAAAAATAAAACCAATAATTCCAAGTTTTTTAAAATTTTCTTGGAGGAATTAAAAAAAAAAAAATGTAATTAGTTTAAGCAATAAATTTAAATAAAACAAGAGGCCGAGAGGCAAACAGAAAAATGTTATAGATTAGCTTAGAGTACTCGTGAAGAGTCAGTAAGTTAGACTTAAGATCAATGGATTATATTATTAAGCTAGATTTAAGTATTTTTGTCTAGCATTTAAGTAATAATGAATGAAAAATAAAAATGCATTTAAATTCAAATTCAAATTCAACACTGTGAATACAAATTCATTAAGTTGATGTGATTTTACCGCGACGTCCACGAATACCAGCGAACCATGGTGTCTCCTGAATTGGTTGTGCATATTGATTTTTGCTTGCAATAGTCGAAGGTAACTGACGACGATAATTGTGATCAAGTGTAAATTGGGAGGAGTGTCGGTTGCCTGCGGTGGAGTTGTGTCGCTGATAAGAATGCATATGCGCCGACACGTTCGAATAAAGTCGTCATAACGGTCAGTGGGTGCCTTGATTATCTGGACACTCCCCTTAATTGGATTCATTAATTTTGTTTCTTTTTGTTGAATTGATCGCTGAGAGCTGACAGGATGGCGAGGAAAGGAGTGGAAGGTGTATTTTGGTCGGTTTGTGGAATGGCGTGACTGGAAGGTGTTGTGCAATGTATTTTATTAATTGTGGTCCCAGGACTACTGAACGCAAGTCCAGCAGAAAACTGATGAGAATCGAGTCGGAAAAATTGTCGGAAATTTTGTCTCTTTGCCGGAGGACTTGTGATGCGATCAGAGAAAACTGACAGTCGGGTGTGAAGTGGAGGATGCACATATTTTTAAATGCGACTCTGTCTTTGCTGCGTTTTAGTTGAGGTGTCTGTAAGCTTTGAATTCAGTTTGCGACCAGGAATTGCCTGGCAGTAATGATGAATGGGCTTTTAAGTCTCTTAATGATTCAATAATTGATACCACTATGTTCCCCCATTATGCTCTCCCTTAAAATTTGCGAAAACTTTTTGAGAACAAAATAAAATTCAGGAAATTATGGCAAACTACCTTGTCTCGTAACGACAAGTGAAAATTCAATAAAGGTGTTAAAGAAATTAAAGTAAGTAAGAGGGCGTGAGCAATTTGTTAAGCAATCTCACAACTAGAGGGTGTACCAACAAGAACGCAAAATTTAAATTTTAAATAAAACGCAGATATTTGAAAAAAAAATCGTGAATTCTTTATTATATCGTAAAGTAGACAGGCTGAGGTTATGTGTGGAATAACACAACGGCCAGATGGCCGCCGCGGCCTTGCTGACACATACGCGATCTTTTAATGAAATTTTCAGTGACCGTTTTGCATAAATGCTGCGGTATTTCATTAATGCAGCGTCTAATTTCCTCTTTTAAGGCCTGAGTCGTCGTCGAATGCCGAAGAAAAAAGTCCAATGATGTTAAATTGCACGGTCTAGGCGGTCTATTCTGGTCTCCAAAACACGAAATAACACGACCGGGAAATGACTGACGCAGCAATTGAATTGTTCCTCTGGCTGTATAAGATGTGGCGCCGTCTTGTTGAAACCACATCCCCTCCACATTCATTTCTTCAATTCTAGGCACGATTAAAATTGTTTACCATTTCACGATACCGAACACCATTGACTGTTGCCGCTTGACCTGAGTCATTTTCATAAAAAAAAGTCCAATGATTCCGCAAGCCCTAAATCCACACCACACAGTGACACGTTGAGGATGCATTTGCTTCTCGTGAATCACTCGAGGATTTTCCTCGCCCCAAATGGGACAATTCTGCCCATCGACGAAGCCATCAAGATGGAAATGGGCCTCGTCACTAAAGATGATTTTATCGGCAAAATCAGCATTTTTTAATGTTGTCTCTCCAATACCCAATTAACGAACTCCCTTCACTGTGCATGGTCCTGAGTCAATTGAACTTTGTATTCATGAAGATGCAAATCTTTCGTCAAAATTCGCTGCATAGTGGATTTGGAAACACCAATTCGCTGAGCTCGGTGTCGAATTGAGGTGGTTGGAGTTTGAGCGACATCATCACGTACTGCTGCGATATTTTCGGTCGATCGAAGGCGCGTTGTTGTCTTTACATCAGTTACAGGCCCAGTTTCAGAAAATGTTTCCATTAAACGCTTTGGAGTTGACTCTTTTGAAGCTTCATTGTAACCTCAAATTGAGGCTTTCAATCACTTGCCAACTATGAAACAAAAACAAACCCAGCAAGTCCGCATATCCTTCTTTTACTGGCGCTACAACCACCATACCTCTCCAGAAACCACGATCTCTCACCAGCTCCCTCCAGTCGAACACTTTAAGGTGGTTGATGTCCTCTTCCACTTGTGTGCGCCATCTTAACCTATGTAGGTCGTCCTGTGTTGCGTTATAAAAATGGTTTAGATTCGGACCGGAGCAGTAGTGTCCAAACATCTTAAGCGTTGTACGCTTGACCAGGCGAATGCCGCCATACAGCCCATAAAGTTCTTCATTAAATCTTCTCCTTCAGATGCCATCAACTCAAATAATGCCAAAATTCGCACGGAGAACAATTCTCTCAAAAAGACTAAGGGCTTTCCCATCCGCTTTTCGTAACGCCGAAATTTCCGCGCGGTAAAGATGTCTGTGAAAAATAAGCTGCTATAGAAAGCCAGTTAAAACCTTCGAAAGAGATCTCTATTACTCAATTGCCTCCTGTTCCCAAAGAATCACCGATTGGAAAGAGTGATGATTCGTTGTCGTTCCTATTTACCGCGGAGCCGAGGGTGACGAAATCGTTGACTGCCCCAAAATTTGGTAGTAGTACGCTCTGTCCGAGACGCCAGTGTTGTGTGTCCCTCCTCGTGATAGCATATACTTAGTTTAGCCCTTATTTCTAGTCAAGCCCATTATGGCCGCTTCGTCTTGTCTACAACCTTTTTTGATATAAAAAGTCTCGGTGTATACTTTACAGACCTTGACGGAGCATCATACACAATCTGACGACTTTCGAAGGAATGTCAATACATAGCACTGTTTAGCTCGACTCTTTCCAAGCTGTGATAATATTTTTTTAAGAGGAAGTTCGTACTGAGATCTTTTTTGAGGGACAATCACTCCACTTTGGTTTGGAGCGAGACTTTTTTAACACCTCTACCGTACTAGTCACAGTAACCGTTTGAAATACAACCCCTCACTTAGTCGGGGAAGTCTCCATGAGAGGGATGAACAACCTGAGTCAAGCTGGTCAGCACGGGACACTTACTTTGGCTCTGCACGCGATTTTTGACATTAAACAACAGTCGGCATGACACTCTGTCAAGGATGCCTACCACGCGGTCAGGTTCCAGGGCATCCTGACCTCCCGTGACATCAGACTATAGTTCAGACTTAAGCCGTCACTTGCAATATCTGGGCCTGGTAGCTGCCATCGCACGAAATGGTCTTTAGGTCTTTCAGTGATTCCGTTGACACTAATTGTAGAGTTTCAGATGTCACTCATAGGGCAGCAAGGACTCGAAAGAAGGAAGGAACTTTGTCTACCTCTGTACCGCAATTTCTGATATCTTTCTGAGCTCATAAGTAATTGAGTAGTCATTAAAATAAGACCTGCCTGCTATTATTAATCATCTTTTCACTGAAGAAATTCGGGGAGACAGGACTTAACACCGAACGCTATGGGCTCTACAGTCCTATGCCTCTAGTCAAGCCATTACGGATTAAGCGCCAAGGATGACTTTGGGGAGCATCTGGATATAACAGTTCCTTGGACAAGGCAACAGAGGACAATATCGTGTAATATGACGCACACATGTGGCTAAGGACCACAAGCAACTTGAGTCGATGTTCATGTATATTTCGCACTAAAAAGTGAACCAAGGACATTTCCCAGAAATTGATTGTGCGAAAGACGAACAAAAACTCTCTCCAAATGATTCATAATTGTTTCCATCGTAAAAGTTATGTCCCACAACAAGGCTGTCCAGTTGATGTTTTAACTCTGTGTTCAATGTAAATTGTGCATATCGTCAATCACGAATAGTTTTCGACGAATTTTCGTGTTTTGTTCCAAATTAACTCGATGGTCACTAAATTATTCTGTTTTCCCGAATAACTGCGTTCATGTTGTCCCCAATGCAACGCTCCTCTGAAAAGAGTTGAGCGCACAAAAATTGAGCGCCGCTATTCAAAGAAATGAATTCAATTACCCAAAACCATGTTGCAACGTATAGCAACAATTGAGTCCTGAAAATACACTTTTTTCCCTCCATTTCTGACCACAATCGTTCAGTAAACACAACGAAGAAAAACAACCAGTTTCCATTGAAACACTTAACAATGCATCCACCTCATGGACGGCAGGCGAGTCCAGCTCCCCTTTGTCGCCGCTTGACCGTGTCATAGGCGCTCGCACATTCAACAGTCCGGCACAATGCCAGCGTATCAACAAAATCTCTCTGTGACGCATTTAATGCTCTTCAATATTTAGGTTCATTGTTTGCGAACAAATTCCATCGGAGCTCGGAAAAGTTTTCGCGCACTCGCACCAGCCAGGAGTGGCTGGCTGCCTTTGTATCGTGAATCCTGGACATCGTCGTCTAATTAGGGCATCGAATCAGTTTGGAAATTCATTGGATGACACCTACGAGCACACGAGCTTGGATGCGGAAATGGTTTTGCACCTGAATCCTTTGGCACAAAACACTTCAAGGCCCTTTTGCAAGTGATGACGCTGAATGAGGGCTATCATCGACGACAGAATGTAACCGAAGGGGGTCGTCCTATTTCATGGAAATTCATTTTGTGTAGGGCAATGATTTTGTATCGTTTGAATAGAGAGTTGGAGGGCTACTGCGTTGTCGTTAGATAGTCAAATGACTGTGTCATCGCGAGAACTGGCCAATTGTAAATAATCCATGTTTTGTTAGCGCCCTCTATTGGCACTGTGTTAGAGCAACGGTTTTCAATCATCACTGGAAGTGTGGCGTGTTTTTGAAAAGCACACATGAAAGTGAGTATCTTTTGAAGCATTTTCGATTGAAGTTGAAGTTTAGAAAAGAGCGCTTAGTTATCGAACAGTCCTAGAATTTTTGAGGACAGTGAGGCTCAGTCGCTATTAAGGTTTCGTTTTTACTTATGAAACCATTTTAAATTCGGTATGCATTCATAAAACGACTTTACGAAGTTTCGGGCAATGGACACATATCCCCAATCAGGCAATACATGGATACGAAAATGTAAGTTCAATGAAAATTTGTGTTTACGAATGTATGCATTAGCTTCACTCAAAAGAATACATTGAATGATGTACCTAAAATTTCCCCCAAAAAAAGGTTTTAGAGCAAGTTTCAAGCAATTTGACCGAAACTGAAGGAACAGAAGGAGACAACCTTTTTTTTAAAATACAAATTAGAGAAAAACAACAGATAGAGCTTTCGAGACTTCATTAAGGGGCTTTTTTAAGGTTTCGTTTTCACTATTAAAACCATTATAAATTCGGTATGTCGCTCTGTCCGCCTCTTACCTTCTCAAACGTTTATGAAACGAGTTTATGAAGTTTCGAGAAATGGATGCATATCCCCCATTAGGATACGAAAATTTAAGTTTCATGAACATTTGAGCTGACTTAGGTATACATTAGCTCCGCTCATGAGAATACAATTTATCGTACCTCCTATATGAAACATTTTACCGCCCATCTCCTTCTTGTCGTAGTAGGTGTTTGGACTCATACGCCGATGGTCCCAGATGTGCTCAGGTTAGATTCGTTCACAACACTGCCTCTTTCGAATTGCTGACATCACTAAGCAAGTTCCAATCACCAGCTTAAGTCGCTCTATACTATAAACTGTAGGTGCTCTCTACCAGTGAAAGACCAAAAGACGACGGAGTGGTTGTTAAAGATTCAAGGACCTAGATCATTGTGGGATCTTATGATACTCAATTTTTAATTTTTAATTTCAGAGCTCAGCTTAGCTCGTCGGACATCATTCCTTGCACACAAAAGAATCGTGCATAATAGAAAAGAAGGATGTTCTTGGCCTTTACCACTAAGCAATGCTGTTCGCGTTGTTAAACTTATTACCCTATCTTAAACCATAACTAACCTATTCACCTTTAAACTAAGTCTACTCTATGCCGATTCTACGAAACAACGTCCTTTCAGCGTCGTTCAGCGATAAAGGTTTGTTAAGAAACCCCGAGTACCTGCTATAGTTGGTACAAGACGCCATCCTCCCAGCCACGTCATAGCTAATATGACCATTGCTATCTACGAGCATCTTGGCGAATATGTAAGAGATAGCCTCTATATTTTTTTCGCTACTGGAATCTTAAAATGTAGTTTATAGGAACGATGAGTTCCAGTACATTAAGTAAAGATCACTATTAAAATAAGCACACTTTGAAGAATTTGAAATGTGCTTAATGTGAAAGAATCAAGGTAAGCATGAATGATACGAATATTACAGCACATACATATTTAGTAGCTTGAACTTAAGTAAATTTTTCTGTTGCTTATTGAAATGAAACCATTTATGTGCGACTCGCACTCAGCCCATTTATTACAAACAAGTAATCTTTAAACAACTGCGAAAGAAACAAAAGCCTACGAGGAGGAGATAGGTATAACTGCAGTGCAAAACGGTACATAGCTTAGTATTAGATCGCCATGCGTAGAGACAAATACTTCAATGAAGCAGCACTGAATTTTGCAAAATGGAACAGATTTCTGAAGGTGAAAGCGTCCAGAAATTTATATCCAGTCTGAGTGAGTATTTGCAAAGCAGATCAAAAATATTGTCTTCCCATTCTAGAGTCTAGTTTCTAGACAGCTTCTGTAGTACTCGCTGTAGAAAAAAAGTTTATCTTGCATGGCAGCACCACCTACAACATCGATCTTTGATCTATTTATAGTGATTACATTTTTCGATTATTCTGGATCAGTGAGGAGTCAGATTTGTCTTGTGGTCTAGCCGATTCTTCCAGTGTTTATCCGACATTCTCTTTCGCAGAGATGTCGCTTAGCAACGTCTTTCAAAAAGATATTGGCTTGACTGCGTTCTTAAAAACTTGTAGACTACCTGGCCTTACATGATCTAAGGTGACTAGTTAGCACCTAGCGCAGCAAATTTTTGACTGCTTATATATTCCGTAGAAAAGTTTAAGTCAGTCGATAAAAGTTATTTAACTTGGAAAGACCGAATACTGAAGACAACCAAATATCCGATATAAATTTAAGATACTCTGCAGTGGTGTAGATGACGTATGGAATTTCTGTTAACTAGTGCGTTACAAGAGTCACAACTTTTCCCGCTCTCTCCCATTTTATAACAGACTGTGTGTGACTAGAAGTCAAATTTTACACCACTTTTCATTTGGGTAGTCTTATTCGGCCTGGTGACTTTACTGTCGTAGATGGTCCAGGCGTTATATCAGATCACCGGTAGCATGCAGAATAAATTGCCATTTTGGCTGTGCATGCAGTTATTTTACGTAAATTAGAAGTTTGATACAGTGGTTGCCGTGGCGTAGTGGGTAAGTATGTCGAACTACACGCCAAAGGTTTAGGATCGATTCTCGGTCTGTTCACCGCACGCATTTATCCTCTTTGGAGTTGCTGACAACACTCCAAGGGTACTAATTGCTTCTCTGATCTCGTTGATCGGAGTCAGCACTTCTACTCGTGAGAGAAGAGTAGCACGCACAACACGACTAGTTGCTGTAGAAGCTAGGCCCTAATCCATTGTGGACTGTAGTGACATTCAAACCAAAGTATTTTGATGCTGAACTCCACTCTTTTATAGTATCGATCCGAACCTTTCGATACTGGTAAAGTTTGTCTGAAACTTGACTCTTCTCATATTTTCTGGAAACATCCAATTTAGGCCAAATCATTCGAATCAATACATTTGTATTCCTCTTTCAAGTGCCAGCGGGTTTCAAACTGTCATCCTTTGTCAGATAAAATTGAAATTCTCCCTCTTTGCTGCTTAATCTGCTCAACATTCTTCATCAATCAATCCTAAAGGACAACCATTATCTGTCTATATGTCTCCACACAAGTAATTGCCCTCAGAACCACTTTGATCATTCCATGGCAGAAATGTCGTAAAACGTTTCTCGTGATCGCACAACAGACAGATACACAAGTTGCATCTGGTATTGTCTTGATCTAAAACTGTCAACTGACAGAATGCATCGTCACAGCCGTAATAAGCCAGTTCATCATTACAGTCCTTAAATTGGGGCGCTCACGCTACCAGAGTCTATTTACCATTAACAACGAAACTCACATGGGCGCCAACTGCGTTTGCAATGCCTTTCGCGCGCCCAACACTCAGCGCCCTCATTAATCTTCCTCCCGATCAGAGGACGCGATGAAAACTTGTCAAGTTGACAAATTTATTCCGCCATCTCGAGATCTGTCGGCACATACTCGCACAACGACTGCCAGGCACTGTCCCCACTGAAGATCACACTCTGCCACCTCCTCCCCAATCAGCAGAAGACACCCGAAGAAGCGCCCGCTCGACGCTACCCGTTCACAGTAATCTGAAAATAATATCGTAACGATAAGTTAATTACTCGAAGCGCGGCAGAAAAGGCACAGAAAAAAAAACACGATATGACGCATGCCGCTGCCGGAGGGAAATCCGGTACCGAATCAGCTCGAGATTTATTTGAATTCTTTCGGCTAACGACAGACGAGTTGCGATGGCTTCCAGCACACTGCTGGTTGCCTTGAGAGACTTTTGCTCAATTGATTCCTCCAGAACTCGGATGGGTGGGGGCGGGGGAATGGAGAGCGTTCTTAATTACTCACAGTTGACATTTAACACCCTGTTTCGGGGGTAATTTGTAGAATTTGTTTGTTAAAAGGAGCCTGCCGGAGTAAATACGCAAAGGGCGGGGGCATGAGCGACAGTCGGTACACAGGGGGTACACTTCGTAGGCATTGGAAAACAGATTTTTCATGTGAAAGTACTTTTTGGAGAAATAAATCACTTTTCGTTGGACTTAATGCGTTTTGTTTTGCGTTGGGGCGATAAGGCGCTCCGAATTAATGCGGGCCAAAGCTAATCGATGGAGGGAAGAGAATACGCCAACACTGAGCTGAAGGGGGCGGTGGTGATCGATAAACTTTGGTGGAGATAGACCATTTGGATTTCAATGGATTGTGGGATTCCGGGAAGAATGAAACGATGGCGCCTCGACAGATTCTTACATTCTTACAAGTGATTCAGTTTAAACTGAAACAAGGGAAATATGTTGAGGAATCCCTCCTCCCCACATACATTCGTGTCTGTCTAGGTTCAGCTACTCGTATGGGCAAGATTTTATTATTTTGACAACTTTGCATTGAAAAACGAGAGACACTAATGAGCCCTATAAACAGGGAAAAAGAAAGGATACCGGCTTCTCAGAGTCAGCATGGGAACATTGTGGTGGAGGTTATGGAGTGGTTTTAAATAGGAAATAATTCCGAAAGTGTGTTTTATGGCAGGGATACCGTCCGAAAAAGCATACCCGGTCAATATATGTGTCGAACCGAAACCTGCCGGAATGAACACGGACAACTTTTGCTTGAGTCGTAGTCGGTGCTGAGAATCCAGTCTCCTTAGAGTGACCACTCAAATCCCGGATTGTTCCACACGATGTCCACTACCATGCACTACAATGCACGTCTTATATTCCGGACATCGAGACGAGAAGCCAAAAAAATGCTGCGGAAGCTGAGCAAAACTCCTTATGGTTGCTTCAGATAGGGTAGTTTCTGGAGTTGTCCAAAACTCCTTTAATGAGCTAAAGATAATCCAGTTGGAGGCATGCACCAGCTCATCTGTAAGATAGCGTCAGGGGAAAGGAACCAAGATGCCAGTGCCATATTCCCCCGGTCCACAAGAACAGAGGCCCCTATGACGGCGCTAAACATCGACCGGTTAGGCTTTCTTAAGAAAATCTTCTCTGCTTGTTTGTCGAATCGCCATTCGAAAACCATTCAAAAAAGGTTCTTATGGCTGTATTTTCTGGCCAGTAAGGTTCAAGAAATCTTAGCACAGCGGGAAATTCTAAAGAAGAACCAAAAAGAGCAAATTCGATCAAATAGTCTCCTTGGCACGCTCCTTGTTGGCCCTAGGAATACCTTCAAGCATCTTTGAGTCACTCCATACACAAATCATGATCTTCTTCGAATAGAGGTCAGGACTCAACTTCGGTACGTCGAATCAACTTGAAACAACTTGTTCCACTCTTTATGTATTGGGATCATTTTACATCCCACATTACGACTCACAGTTTATGATGATTCCAGAATGGCCTGCAAAGTGTTCAAAAGCAATTCGAAAGCGATGTCCTTTTTTTGTTGCTCTCTCAATTTAAACAAAGATGATGCCAAGCATCGCATTATCTAAGTGCACTTCTTGAATTTGAACTTTGCAAACCATTCCCACGTTGTAGGCCCGTCATATACTGGAAATCTCCATGTAAAAGTTGGTCCAACAAAGAAGCACGATGTCAAGTGTGAGCCAAACCTTAACGTCAAGTTTTCTTTCCCAACTTAAATTGACTTTCTTTGTTTCAGTGTTTGATATATTCAACTATGGGAAGGTACACAAGTGAGTAGTGCCTTTTGTTGAAGCCTCTTACGAAAATGGGCGTTCAAATCAAAATGCATGCCATGCACTTGGTGATTTCTTCCATCAACATATTCTACCAAATGTGTTCATAATCTATAGAACTTCGTGTAAATTTCAGCAGACCGGATTTGTAGGAAAAGAGAAAAAATCCGTGCATGCTGTTGTTGCTGTTGTTCGCGATTGTGTGGCAGAAGAAGCGTGAACCTCCGCTCGTCGTAGTGCCTACCAATTGAACATCTCCACAAGTTTGAATAAGGACTTCAATCTTCACGCCTGCAAGGTTCAATTGACTCTACAGCTACAGCCAACTGACTGTCTCAAGTCTCGTCAATACGCCGAATGGGTGGTTGAACAGACAAACGTGACCTTACATAAAAAATCATACTCAGCGATGATTCAGTCCATCTCAAGCAGACAAGTGATGGATGCAGCTACAGAGAGTGGATTATAGGATGGCGGCGCCATCGGGCCATTCTTCTTAGAACATGACGTCGTCCAAGTAGTTACCCTGAATAGTGTTCGCTATCGCGGGATGAAAACGGACATCTTGTGGCCAGAAATTGAGGATATGGACCTGGACTTCAACAGGATGGAACCACTTGCCACACAGCTAGCGAAACAATGACTCTTTGACGCGAGGAATTCAATGGCCGTGTTATCTCTCGCCATGGGGATGCTCATTGACCCGCACGATCGTGTGATCGTGATACAGTTGAACTTCTTTTTTGGGGGATATTTTAAAGAAAAAGTGTACGTCAATAAGCCAGGAGCTTAAGGATGAAATGATTCGACACGTGGACGACTCTGAAGGATTTGCTTCTTTAGCAACCGCTCATGCTGTGAATTGTATTGATCTCTCGCAATCAGAGTGGACCCAAATTTCATACCGATTCCGAGCGGTGAGGTTGAGAAGAAGATTGACGACGGAAAAGAAGATTCAGCTTAGACTCTAGGGTGTCTTCCATGGCCTTTAAATGACCTCAACTTAAGATTTATCCTTGAGGACGTATTCCCGCACAAAATGCCAACAACTGCGTCAAGTGAGGAGATTAGCCTTAAGAAAAAAAAAAATCTCTCGTCACACCATTACGTCCATGTGAAGGACACACCGACGATTGTCAACCATCGGGCATTATCAAGAACTCGCGGCCATCGACCGACGTCAACCTTACAGTGATTCGTTAATTTGAGTTTTTTCGGTATAATGACACAAATCATTTGTGCTCCCATTACGGTCGGATCATCCGCCTCGCACGTCATTTGTAAGCGAAAGTACACATAACGCGGCGCTCCATCACCCAGCGGGCGAGCGGGCGGATGTGCACAAACCAACAGACGAGCGTTTTTCTTATTTACCGAGAATATCTGAGTGACAAATATCGTGTCACTATGAATGATAGGTATTAGACTCCTCCAAAAAGTGGCCACTCCTTGGGCGCAATGCTCCCGCCAGAGGATGAGTGGCGCATCAGAACAGTGGCAACGTCTAAACCGAGCTGATCCCTGGAAATCGACAAGTCACCGCCTGGAGACTCCGTCGGTTCTTCGCCAATGGTCCTCCGAGGGTAGCAAACCCCATTGATGTCCTTTTGGTCGTTTTAATTGAATGGATGGTCGAGCATGACATTTATTCGGAGAAAGTGACACACAGTCCGTTAAAATCGAGGCGGAGACACTTCGGACTCTGTGTGTGTGCGCGGGGTTTGTGTGTCACCTTCGCACAATGGATTTGTGTGGAAGCGTCCCCGCCTAAAAGTCGACGCGTAAAGCAGACAAACGAGCAAACATCATCTATCAAATGTGATGGAATGCTTGCTGCTTGCCGGTTCCTGGTCTATTCACGGGCTTAGCACTTTGTCACAGGTACGCTGTGTGTGTGCGTGTGTGACGGGGGTGCGTTGTGCACGTCATGCAGGATTATTAATAATTTGTTTGAACGTTTGTCATAATTCGAGTTTTAATTAAGGACGAGAACGTTGTCCCCATGGGGGATGATTCAATTTTGGTTTGATTTATGACGTTTACGGGCCGAAGTCAACAGCAAGGGACTTGTTGCTGTGCGGAGCAGAGAGTGGTGGAGTGGAGGTGGACAGTCATTTGGGATTTTCGATGGGATCGCCGCGGCAGTCTTATGAGTTGTGAGAGGAAAGTTCAATGTCATGCTGCGTAGCTGTCATTGGAGATGAGTTTGGGTGTCGATGAAAATCGATCGGGCTTTCACGGAATGAAGAGAAAGTGGTTTTGTGCAGAAGATATTTGAAATTGGCCACAGGGGAGGTTATAGAAGACTCTATTCTGGGCACCTAGGACATGAAGTCGAGTCCAGTCGGTCAGCACTGCTCCAGCCCCAATAGTCTCTAACTACGAACCTGTGGGACATGGCAGTAGAGGAAGCCCATGAACCCGATGGGGCACACAAGTGGAGAAGGACATCAACCATCTTAGAGTGTCAAATTTGTGGCAGCTGGGTAGAGATCATGCCGGCTGAAGAGACTTATTGGGTGCGGTCCAGGTCTACTTTGGAATGAAACGCCATATAAAGGGGAAGAAGAAGAAGAAAACGCACTCGAAAGAGTAAAGAGAGAAAGAGAGAGAAACTGTCAAAACCCCTTTTCTTAGTCAATCAACCGCCTACTCAAAAAAATTTTCGTCGCCCGCCTTACGGCTTCCAAAAAGAAAAAAAAAACATTTCCTTAAGTCCTTAAAAGTGTCCTTCAGAAAACAACGTGAAGAACTCTTAACTGACGACCTGCGCACCATCAACAAGTGAAACAAACAATCAACAACCTCCCGCCTCTTGGCCACACGATACAAGTTAATGCACTTACCTTCAAATAAACCTCCGCTCCGTCTCGCAACTCCAACTAGATCCTACGCTAATCCTCGACCACTCCAGCACTCAAGCGTTTGTCATTCCCCCGGCATCACCTGTCACCTGATCATCTTCGCGAGGCGAACCCCACCGAACAACAAACAGAAACCATTTGAAATATTTAAATATGATTTGCAGACATTGATATAAACAACGGCAAGAGACGCGCTACCGAGGAACAGGATGAGGTTGAGGATGAGGTGGGGGAGAAGGAGGAGGCATGAAAGCGCACTAGACGTCGCGTACTAAAACGCTTAGGGAATTTAATTAAATTATTTTTGTTATGAAAGCAGCCGGCAGGTTATTACTTTTCAGAAATAAAGAAGATCCCCAACGTGGGCGGGGAAACAGGCGCCCATTCGCCCATTCGCCCACTCACCCACCTCCCCACTTACAAACAATTTAACATCTTAGAAGCATCAGCGGGACAACACAAAATCAACGACTGCTCATAAATATTTTCCATTTTATTAAATGCCATGTCAATTTGAATTCATTAGGCAGTGCTCGGGAATGTTGACGTTTGTTGTAGTCACTCTGGGAATGGCGGTGGCAATGTCGGTGAGTGAATGAGTCCCACTCCAGCGGCAGTCTTTGGTTATTTGGTCGTCACGCGAGTGAGCGAGCGCTACGCTACGGGGTGAAATTGACGCGCATAGCAAGTGTTTAGGACTCTCCCCGGCACCGAAGGAATTTCACTTTGGATAAACGAACGAGCGGCAGTTTCTGAAATTACGTTGGCATTACTGCCATTGAATGTAATTTTTATTTAATAAATTTATTAACGTTTGTCTCTTCGGTGCTTCGCATCAGCGGCACTGGGGCGAGTGACTGCGATGAGCTGTGCCTCGAACTTGAGGGAGTTGAGCTTATAGATTCCGGATGGAAATTGAAATGACTGCGTTAGTGAAAATGGTTCAAGGCAGGCGTATGCCATTTACGAATGACTTCCGAATGATTTCAAGTTTGGCAAGTAGACAGCGAAATAGCCTGGAAACTCAGTGCTTCAAGCATGCAATTCATTGTTTGAACAGTGAGATTGCTTTCGACTCTGTGTAATTTAGGGATTCGTCTTCTTCATATGGCTGTACAGTCTGGGGTAGACCAAGGCCGCAACCAACAAGCTTCTCCAGCTGGTACGATCTATAGCCAGCTGTCTCCAATTGTGCACTTCAAGTTGCTTGAGGTCCTATATTGCGTAGTGTCACTGGTTCGGAGTAATTTTTCGAGCTGGAGTAGTTTTGTGCGCTTTACATCTTAGGCATGTTATGCATTGACGCCTGGCTGGAATCATGCCCCTCCACAGACCGTATAGCGTTGAAACTGTAATCGAAGTTGAAACCTCTTCTACAAAAAACATCAATAAAAACTGGACCAAGGATTGAATGCAATGCTTTTCCCTCGAGAGTCTGTCCACCCTTCTGCGCTGTAGAGCATTACAGGGATGATCAATGTGCGATTGCATCAAAATATTTCTGGTCACATTTTTAAGGTTTCGTTTTAAAGAACCAAACTTTTATATGTTGTGTATGCCTGATGCACTCCAAATCTCCTTAACAAAAGATTTAACGTTAACGCTTCTTCTGTGTGTATTAAAATTTGAGAAATGATTGTTAGGCGCTCCCATGTACGTGAACTGAAGTAAAATAGAAAATTGTTTCCTTAACAACAACATCTTACGAACTAATCGACAAATCCTTTCAAATGAAATTGAAGTTCCATTAATCACTTTTTGGTTTAAAGTACATTTACAAGGGCGAAAGCATCAAACTAAAAAATTGTCTGCTCCCTCAGCCTTCTAGTAACCACACCGACTTATATAACAATTCAAACAAGAAAGCTGCGTTGTGTCATATAAGAACTCTCCGCTGTTAAGAACAAATCTCACATCATACACGTGTACATTGCTTAACAGATGGAAGACCACTCCTTCTCTATTGGAAAGTTTTCCTCGCTCTTTCTTGCCAAATAACTTAAATTTGGGTAATGACCAAACGAAAAAGACTGAAAATCATCTCGGCAGAGATTTTTCCGTGCTGTTGCAAGGGTCATTCACCGAAGAAGGGTGAGAAATATGACAGCGTGGAAAGAACTCAATGTTGACCAGCCGTTTCCTCCTCCTCCACCACGACTTTCGAGGCATGCCTTTGATGTGAATCCATCAGGTAGGCGACCGCTCCGCAGAGTTAGTGCGTGGTGGTTGGATCAAGTTCATAAGCCCGCCTGATTGCGCTTGCGAATAGCTCCTGATGAGTTATAAAGCTATAGCAACGTTTTTCAAAAAAAACATATAAAATTCAGAAAAAAAACATGAAATCTTTATTTGAATCGATAGTACGGTCCATATAATTTAATGTTTGAAGATTTTTTCATGCAAATGATGACCTTGACTGCGTCTCAAATGGTCCTTCCGTTTAGCCCACTTTTGGCATACTCTTTCCAACATTTCGGCCGGTATCTCACGAATAAATGCTTCAATGTTGTCTTCCAATGCGTCGATTGAAGCGGTCTTGTCTGTTTAGACATGAGCTTTAACATAGCCCCACAAAAACTAGTCTAAAGGCGTTAAATCGCATGATATAGACGGCCAATTGACCGGTCCCGAACGTGAAATAAAATGTTCAGCGAACTCGCCTCTCAATAAGTACGTTGTCGCGCGTGCTGTGAAGCATGTGGCATCGTCTTGTTGAAACCACATGTCATGCAAGTCAAGCTCTTGCATTTTGGGCAAAAAAAAATTGGAAATCATCTCACGGTAGTGCTCACCATTCACAGTTACGTTACGATTGGCATCATCATTGGTACGGTCCAATGATGCCACCAGTCCATAAACCGTAAATTGGTAGCTCTTGCAATGCTTCTGGCTGATATTCACTCCAAAATCGACAATTGTGCTTATTTACGTACCCATTGAGCCAAAAATGAACTAAGCATTTAATGGAAGAAGCGCGCGGAGAACTTTCTTAACAGAGCACGCATTTTGATAACAAAATTCAATAATTTGCAAACGTTGTTCGATTAATGGTTGAATTATTGACCAAACTGAAGATATTTGACAGTGAAACAAAACACGAAACGTGCATCAGCTGTTTAAACCAGTGTTTCCAAAAAGATAATAGCAAAAAAACCACCCTTTATAAGATGACGAAGGATCAAGCGGCCTGTAGGTCTATCGTGGGTGCATTGCCCCCTCCACCTCTTTATTTTAAAAAGCGTGTCACCGAAAATTTTTACGATGATGATGAAGTTGCCAAGCGCGGTACCAAATTCTTCATTTCACCAGAAAATAAAATGCCTTCAATATCAAAAGCAGCTAAAATTAGACGGGGTTTTGAGCACAGCTCAGCTCAGCCGCAGCTCTAATACTCTCTTTGGGTATTTTAAACTTAAGCGAAGGACAGAGCATGCCATCACAATCCATTGCACCATAGAATGTATATGCCTGCAGTCTTTGCAGACAGACTTCTCCAGAAGCTGTAGGGAAAAAATTAAAAGCATCTATCACTTTCTCTCTCTCCATCAGTCACTGCCAAGCCCTTCAGAAAGAACGCGAAGAAACACCAAGGAAAGTACAGCGAACTCAGCGCTACCTCAATAGACATAAGGATCACATGAAATGTCGGATTGTTTTAAGAATTAGTAGTCGATGCCATTTGTCAAAATTTGAACCATTAACCTTCTTCCACTGTGATTTAAGTGTATTATTTATACAAGACTTAATTTTTTGACGCTAAAAAGTTCCCAAATGCTCCCTAGACCTCTGCTAAGTTTCTGAATATCTTCTGTCGACAAATGTGTTACAGTGCGTTGAAGAAATATACTTAAAAGTCTATGTGAAGCATCGAGGACTAGTTTCGTCTTCAAGGTTTGAAGAAAAGTACCAATCTAATTTTCTGTGCTTGCAACATATACACTACAATTCAAGCCCATCCAGGAGGTAGAGTATGCTGCGTAAAGGACGTAAGCATAAAGGCATCCACTACAATAATGACAACAGGTCCCCCTTAATTGTTAATTGAAATTCCTTATTCATGCTTCAGCTTTCCAATTGATGAGTTAAACTTCTTCCCTTCATCCGAACAGGCTATTTCAATTATTCGGTTTGCTGATATGTATCGTTTTTTTTTTTTATTCATACGATTCCTTGGAATCTCATAACTTAACGAATCTAGTTCCTAGAACTTATTCCATTCAAACATCTTCTGTGGTTGCTCCAACACAACTCTGTAATCAAATAATTGTTTCAAACTTCCTCATATTTCACTGCAGCAATATTGATGGTAAAGCTTCCTTCCTCCTTCAATGATTAGTTACTTCCACGAAATCCATAACATGGAAAAGGGGAATGCAGTTAAAACATGATTCAAATTAACAAACGCACAGATTGCAACAGACGTATTTACAGTGTAGACTGAGTGAGCCCTGGCTTCAATCATGGTACCAATTAGTTGGCCACGCTATTCAGGGATGTTCTTTATTCGCCAATGTACAACATTGTCAGTTCTGTCTCTTGCTCAATCTTAACACTCTTTAAAGTTACACTGAGTCATCGGTTCAGGCTCGTGTCCTGCCCTAGAAGTTTATCCAACAGACGAGAGGACGTTTCCAACTGCATAGCATGCTTCTCGAATCAGTCATTGTATCAAGGATCCCAACAACTCGGCATGACCCCGTTGTTCTTTTCAACACCTTGTCTTCACACCATGCCTCCACACCATGCCTTCATACCATGCCTCTTCACATGCCTTCCAACCACAAAATCTGACTCGAAATGCACTTTAAATCCTGTCCAGTGCTACAGCATTTGTCTATTAAATTACCTATCAAACCACAAACCGAAACAATCCCCAGCCCAAAGGACTCACTCACTCACTTATTCTCCACAAAAAAAAGTCGACTCGACTTCCACCGTGTTGCTGCAGGAGTGATTAAGAGATCATGGACTCACTCATGCATACCCAATGCCTCTGCCACAAATTATTAAAGCTATTACTGAAATGGAAGTGGCGACGACAACTCCTTCTCGGCTGAAACTCGAACAACCGCCCCACCAACTACGACTGCACTACAAAGCCACACGCTACCAAAGAGCGAGAGAGAGAGTGGGAAGAGCGCGGGAGTGAGGACAGCGGCTCTGCTACTGCAGTCCCATTCAAACCAAACCCCAAACCTCAGTTTGACACACAGCCAAAACCAGATGAAGCTCTCGTCTCCAGTGCGTGATGGTCTACACAGCCGGCAGGCAGTCCGAAGTTTGCGCCCACATTTCATCAGTCGCTGGGTTAGGTGGATGCATGGCTGATTGCAAAAAAGTGAAAAAAAAAATCCATTTTCTCCATCACCACAACAACAACAACGGCAACAACAGCTTTAATGATGTTTTTGGAATAATGACATGTGCGGCGATGCGGTGTGTAATTAAAACAATGCAAACAAGGAAACTGCAAAAAACGGCTAAATCCGTCATTGCGGGGCGATACGTCGTGCACCGGCCGCGATAGGCATCTGGCGGCCATTTGTCAAGCTGGGAGCGAAGGACACCAATCAGAGGTCCAGTACAGGTCAGTCCGAAGAAGGGGAATCATAATATCTGCTCTGCATTTTTTTCCAACTTCTCTCCGTCACTCTCTCCCCCTCTGCTGTCTTGCCGGACCGCGCTCTTGTTTAAATTATGTTGCCATGATGGGTTCCGTAATTACGCAGGAATAATATCACATCCGTGCAGCAATAACATTGACATGTTGCATGATGAGTGGCGCGGTGGGCAGTCAGTCAGGCGAGCTGCCCAACCATGAAAGGGGTCTATAGAGTCGCTGACCACCGTCGGCCGCTTACAATGGCAGCAGCACAACAATCGCCTGAAGGTGAAGAAAATTAATTAAATTTTCCACAAATGGTTAGCAGTCCAGGCGCTCACTCTCGAGCGGAGAGGGGGAGAGGAAAAGAAAAAAAAGACCGACCACCACATCTGACCAACTGCGGATGGTTAATTGATGTTATGTTGGGCAGTAATTGACGTTCGATGGATTAAGCCAGCGGCGGCGGCGACGAACAGTACACAGCTCAGCGCTGGACGTGTGGGGTGACATTTTTGAAAAATTTCCTTTAAATTGCTTGGACTTGGCGATAGGGTTGCTCGGTTTGCTGTTAAGGAAATGCTCGAAATACAAGGGAGCCTCTCAATTAAAGTCGGCGACTCATCGCGTGGAGATGTCACAATGCAATTTTGTAGAAGATTATACGTTGACGCAGTCTGTCTGGCAATCACGCAAATGATAGGTTTCAGCTGACGCGACAGGCGCTTCTCGATGACGAAGCTCAATTATGGTCTGTTCGCTCTTGCTCGCCCTTCAGATTGGTTGCGCGGAACGATTGACTGAAAGGACTCTATCGCTGTGGTGTGTGATAAATGACTACTTGTATGTGTTGCAACTTCACTCAACAGAGTGCAGTTGTGCTTTGTAATCAGTCCAAGCTAGGCAACTTAATTCTCTTTTTCAATTGGCAGGGAACGATTAATCGCATTTACCACATGTTGCTCTTCATTAGAGACGATGATTGTCATACCCCACTCTGGTGCATAAAAGGAGCATTGGTCGCTTTTCGTATACAGACGTTTTTTTTTTTGAGCGCACAAGCATCAGAGCCAACAGTAAAGGGAACAAAATTATGACCGACGATCTTCTGGAATGTAACTTAGCATCGGTTTCTGAAAGTCTGAACAAATAGACCGTCTGTCTACTTGCAACTCCTCCCCAATAAACCGTTGAACCGCTTCGACACCGTTATAATTTTGCTTTGAAACTTCGTCCAACTGTGTATCTTACTGTGTGTTTGTTCCGAACTGAGGTATTTGGTGGATGGCCACAAGGATTCATCTATGGACCCTTCATATGGAACATAATGATGGGACTTGTAGAACTTGTAGAACTATGTAGACTCTTTAAACTCTGTGCATTTGCCAATGACCTGCTCATGTTGATCGAAGAACAGGCCCGTTCTGAATAAGAGTGACCGTATAGAAATGGGTCTAGTTCGTCGATTGGCTGCAAGTGTGGGCTTAGAAATAGCACTTGATAAAACGTCCATGATCGTTCTGAGGGGTAAGCTACCCGCAAATCTTAATCCGACCTCACGGATTCTCGGCACTTCACTGCGAAAGGTTAATACCAAGGTTAAATACCCCCGTATCACAGCTGGAAAGGAGTTTTCCCCCCATGTTCTCAAACTTAGGGATCGCCTAGTAAAGGTACCGGGGCAGCTTTGGTGCATGCTTAACGGAGACTGGGGCTTAATTCGAAAACCAGCACGCACTGTATATTCCGGCCTGTTGCCTGTGCAACTTATGGTGTGGCGTTTTGGACATTGGTTGGGGTATACGGCGAATTCAGTCATATCAAAGGTTTGGTCTTCTTTAAAGCCTGCTAGTTTACTATACTGCCTCTACGGAGGCACTCCAAGAAGTATTCTTTTCGCCCTAAATATGCGCATTGAAACGTTAAGCGTTGGGTGGATATACAGGGCTTAGGCGGTTTAGCTTTGAATGAGCAAAAATACCTCCTTGACCAGCTGCCTATCCAGGCAGGATAGGTGGGACACTCGCGACAACGGCTTAGTGCCACACAATTTCCCTCAAGACGTGGCACTCGCAAAACCATTGGTGATCTCAATCTTAGCATATACCTCAGCTACTTGCTTAGTTGAGACGAATCCTTGAATTTCTTTCTGTTCAAGAGGTCCCTAAGCGAATCAGAGGCATGCTTTTGCGGATATATAGTAGTTCCGGGGTCTGTTTGCACGTATTGTGTTATACAATGACATTCGGGACCTCTGCACTGATGAGACTAATGATGTTAGTCTGGTCCTCTAAGCCAGATAAAGTATAGACGGCATCAAAGGCTTTACTGGGGAAGTATTTTACGGACGTTGAGTTAGAAAGACGAGAGTCGAGTCCTACCCTTGCAGCAGCTCGTAGCTAGGTAGGGTCTTACGGCCACCGGTCCTGGATGTTAAAAAATCCAACCTGGAGCAAAATTGTCGCGAAGATCAACCCGAAGCTATGTTCTGGTACCATGAGCGGTCAGGGGTCCCTAAAACTTTGTTTCCGCCTAACCGCGTGGTTGCCCACCTGGGGGTGTATCGTTGTGGCTGTAGCTTACACCCAAATCGTGGGGAGAGTTGGGAGTAATCAAGCATGCTATGTGATCTGATCCGTCCTAGTTTTATAGGCCGAATCGGGCCATATGGTTATGAGGAATTAACTTTCGATTTGATGTGGAGCTGCATTCTCTCGGGTACTGTGACGCACAAAACAGAAGGGGTGTTAGAAAGGCCTTGCTCCTTACCAAGGAGCCCTTAAAAATAATAATAATTGGGTGGCACTACAGCCCACAATGGACTAGGTCGTAGCTTCTGCAACAACTATTTGTATTGTGCGTGCTACTGTTCTCGCACGAAAAGAAAGGATCTAAGTTATTTGCTGCCTCCGAATGGTGAGATTTGAGAAGCTTTTCATTGACAATTTATCCTCTTTGAGTGTTGTCTACAACTCGAAAGTGGCGGTGCCGTGAAAAATTCGAGGTGACTGGGAATCGAACCTGGGACCCAATGTGTGTGTCCACAACGCCATGGCAACCAAGGCAAAATTAAAAATTTGGTACACGGGATAACGTCAGCGTTTCCCTGACTATAAGTGTATGGACCCTGTGGTATTCAGCTTTAACCGCAGCTGATCACGTCAATCCATACAACACCCGTTTGTTTGACACACTAAGATAAAATGAAAATTACCGGCCCAAGGTGACTGCATTGTGGAACACCAGCTGGAGCGATGGAGCGGCTTAGATGAGTGTCAAAATGTATCCAAAGTAAGGAAAATCTACTTTGCAATAATGACAAACAAAGTAAAGACTTGAGGGGTTAAGAAATATTGTAGTTTACACACCCTGTTTTTTTTTTGTTGGAGGTTGGTATACACTGCACTGGAGGGCTCAACACTCAAAAACTGGTCCATTGTGCTACCCAGTAGACTTAGGTGCTTAGCGAAGGAAAAGTGTCCCGTTTGTATGCCGACAAGTTTCCAACACTCTTTTCTGTCCAGAGAGGGACTTGCATTCCCGGACTATTTTGGAAGTGGGTAAAGGGTTGAGTAAGGTCTTAGGCACAGCTTGGCTGTCGCTGCAGACGTAGATACTTCGCCTCTTCTTCACGATTTAGTTGGTGACCATTAGGATCGCTTTGAAGACCGATGCAAAATTACCTAAAGAGGTGTGAAGTCTAACGTTGTCGTCTTCCACTAAAGCACCGTCTCCAGATCCCTCCGTCATCTTGGAGCCTTCCGTGAAAATCTGACTACATTCCCTTCCCTGTTCAGTTTCTGGTCAGAGCGACGCGGCTTGGACTTGGATCGCGGCGCACACCTTTAATAGGTTATTGACGGTATGCCATGGGGGCCTGGAGAAAAATCAGATTTATGGTTTTTAGTCGCATTTTTAAAACTGTCATAAATGCAGAGACATCAATACGATTAAGATATGCTTAGAGATGGGCACTGCTATGAGAAGTCTTCTTTTGCTTGAATTCTAACTTGGAACAGGACGAACAGCAATTAATTTATAACGACTAAACCTTGGTGTTCATTTTGTTTGTATCTTCTGTCTCCTGTGTCATTTGATGCCCAACATTAAAGTGAATTGCCTTCCAACTCCCTTTTTAATTGACAATTTATGCAACAATCGGCGGGATAATCATTTTGGAACATATTCCCTGTTCACGTGCATCAGGTTCAAAAATTTCTCAGATTAAGTCTGTAATTCGTTTCAAACATCAACTTTGCTCACATAAAGGTCGATTTCATGGTCGCCATGGCCCCTTCTATGCAGAGTACAAGGACACCATGATCGAGCCGCCCTTTCAAAACCGCTCATTAGGGCCTATGCCCTTTCATCAAATCAAATATGATAAGTATAGTAATTTTCGTTGTCGTGCCCGTCTAGACGAACGACAAAAACGTTCATAATTGCGACTGAATGCTCAACTCTCGACCGAATACGAACTGGCTTGGGTGGGCAATATGCACAACTATCTCTCCCCTATCAGCGTGCCTCTTTCAAATTTTAGGTAATTAATTCCATTTAATTTAGGGATTGCACCTCACTGCACTGCATTTGTGCCGTGCCTGACTGTGATCCCTTTTGACAGGACCTCTCTGTCTCCTTCTATGTCTCACTCTCTCTCTCTCTCTTTTGATTTTTCACTGCGCCCATTGAGAATTCATTTGTGTTATGCATAATTTCGGCATAAAGCCTCCTGCACAGGGTTCACTAAGAATGCACAACGTTCGCTTCCTTTTGGCGGCCGAGGGAAAGCCATTAAATCTCCCTTCGAGCTCGGGGTTTCGCTCTCGAACCCCAAGCCACCAACCATCAACCACCAACCACCACCTTTTCCTTTTTCCAATTTTCCCTTTTGCATAGCATCTGGAAATGTTTACCTTTCATTTCAACAGAAACACAGGCTAACAAGAACTGCACGAGAGAGGGACTCTGAAAACAACCTCAGACAAGTAGTGAACACGGAAAAAACAACCAAGGAACGTTTTATATCCCATTAAAGGCTTCATACGATACGCCCGCCGCCGACGTCGCTGCCGCTTCAACGAGCGTCGTCGCGTTGGGGAATGAACGAAAGACAAAAAAAAATCGGAGAAACATCGTAACGCGCTGCGCACATTACCGGGACGAGAGCAACGAGAGCTCGTGGAACTATGTGCGAAACGGGGGAAGCACAGCTAGACCCGGCGGCGGCAGCGGCGGCTATGGCGACGAGTACATCCATCTACATGGCCACATGACGAAATCAATTATTTATCGAACGGCAGAATGATAAATGATTGCGCCATTAAGCTTAACATAAATAAAAATTACCGAATACATTAATCTTCCTGTAAGCGAGGTGTGTGTAATTCCTTCCGCCGCTTCCGCGATCCGAGAGTGACAGAGGAGCGGCAGCGGCGGCGTTCTTGGGCTGCTGGCAGTCGTTCGCTCTTCGGCGAATTTGAATGGAGGATCATTTCCGTAGCTGGCACGGTTGCGGCGGGCCAGGTGAAACTGATGAGCATCTGAGTCTGACATGAAATGAGCACAATAATTCGTCCCTTAGGGGTATTTTCATTCTCCGCCAACCGCCCCTCGGCCGGTCGACTGGGTAAACAGAACGCCTCCGTACCTTCCAAGTTGCCTGCATACAGGAACTTGTGTGTCCTTCCCCCAGCCGCTGCGAGGGAACTGTTCGTCTGTTGGTGCGGAACTTTTTTGCACCCCTAAATTTGCCTCGTTGCCAGGGCATACGTGGCCATGTGTCCTTCGGCTTGGGCGTATGTCTATGCGTGTGTGTGTGCCTCATTCGTAACTTACCGCCGCCGGGGTAACCTAAGTGAAATGAAAACATATGACTCTCTCCGGGTTAGTGGAGGACGACGAGACGTCCAGCGAAGGAAAGAAGCAGCGCGGTGCTCGGCGTCAGCACTAGAGGGTTCCCGCATAGACGTGGTCAATAATTTCCACATGCAAAAATAATAACACCCAAGGAGAAGTTAAATAAAACACAATCAACCCTCATTACTTTCATTCCGGACAGGGGTAGTAGATGATGAGAGTGCGATGGCTCCCTTTCACTCTGTCACTCTGTGCGTGCGCGTGAGTATGCGGAGACGGTTCGTTACTTTAAGGACAACACTGTGGCAGCAGTAAATTGCGGTAAGTGAGTGGTAAAATATCCTTAAATTGACATGTCAAGGTAAGTGCTTCCCTGCCTACGCACTCCCACAGACCCACATATGGTGGTGGTTTGTGATAAGCACTCGACTCGGCTCAGGGGAGATGAATTGAGTTCTGGCTGCTTTCAATTCTTTTGGGTCGGCGGCGCGGTGCGTCTGCTGCTGGTTCTGCCATGTCGCCTAACGCTGTTGGGCAGGAGGGCAAATTCATAGCGAGATGACGCCTTAATTGAGTGCTGACCTAATTCACATTCACATACAAGTGGAATGGTTTGCTTAAAATTGAGGAATTGGCGTTGGGTTGCGGGATCCGGTCAAAGGAGTTGATTAATTGTCTGGTTTGTCTGAAATTTGTGTGTCGGTGGGTGGATGGCATCAATTCGAATTGGCTTTTATTTTAATTGGACTGCCAGCTCCTTGGAACTACAGTGGGTCACAGAACGAAACACCGCAAAGGAGAAGAGGTGTGAAAGTAAACTCAGCACGCGAAACATTATCCTGACCCTTTCTTGGTTTGTAATTAAGTGTTATGGTAACCGAGGGTGGAGAATGCAAAACAAAGCGGAATATTGTGCTTGTGGGGTGCAGATGAAATGTCAATTTTTTTTCTTTTAAGCACAAGGATATTTGGAAAATGAAAATTATCCTTGGGGCAACCATTTGAGAAAAGTATTTATTTGCGTCTCGTTGCCAAGCTCTAAGCCGAAACAAAAATGATTTTTCTTGCTAACAGAAGTGGTGTAGTGTGGTCCATCTGTATAGAAGTTGCTTAATAGAGAGCAGTTGGAATGTGTTTCGCTTTGGCGATATCGTAAGACAGTCAACACAATTTGGGGGATTCCTGGTTGTTGCCTATGTCGTTGGTCTTTGCAACACCCTGCACCGATCTTATTTGGTCAGCATTCAACAGTTCTCTTAAGACTTCTATGCACTGTGTAGGAAGATAGTAAGGCAGGCCGCTTGCTAAGATCTAGCAACAAGTCCATTGAGGTCTAGCTGTGGATGTAAGAGGCTTGTGAGACCTCCTTGTTAATCTTGAGGCATTCTAAGTCATCCCGAATTGTGTATACCTAATTCTCAGGATGTTGCCAGCTCGATTTTAGTTAAATTCTTCAGGGTCTCGAAATAGACATTGCCGAAAGTTTCAGTCTTGCCATGTTGTGCTGGGCAATCGCATAACATAGATCAGATTTCTTAATCGTCTCTTTCATCTTCCTCAGTAATCGTCGCTGTATAATATGCCCAATCGCTGTGCAATGATGCTGATGGCAAAATTGAGCAGATAATAAAATAAATATATTGATCGGTACTATAGCCGAGGAGGGCCTAACTTCTTCAACAGCTGGTGTTGTTCGCGTTTCCTATCATTCACAAGTAAAGGGGATCTATAGTTTATTGCCAACTCCGAACCGCTAACAGCTTTGGGTCTTCAACAGCCCTAAGGATGTGGTGCCGTGAAGTGCGTGATGATCTGTTCAAGGCAGCCCAGTTAATAATTATAATTGTTGAGTGGCACTACAGCCTACAAGGGAGCAGAGCCTAGCTTCTGCAACAGCTACTCCTGTTGTGCGTGTTATACCACGAGTAGAAGGACTGTTGTCGACTCCGAACGGCGAGATTTGAGAAGCCTTTTATAGGCAATTGATGCTCTTTGAGTGTTGTCAGCAACTCAAAAGATGTGGTTCCGTTCGGGAATCGAAGCTAAACCTTCTGCATGTGGGTCGACGCATTTGCCCACTACGCCACGGCGACCACAACCAGTTCATTGACCTAATGTTGCAAGGAGAATATCACAGAAGTAACTTGATTATTTTCTTGTGTTTGGTACCCTCCAGAGACCTCCTCGACTAATTAACCATTCCTAACATACCATCGTATTCTACCTCCTGTTAGCGCATACGTAACGCACCCGCTCTCTCATTACCGAAGATTTAATTGTATTCCTGGCTCTAGCTGAGTTTAACCTTGTTCACCGAACTTATTTCTTTGAAGTTCTATCCTTTTACCATCACGTCAATTTGAGTTTTTGATGGAGATTTGAGAACGCTTTCTAGTCATCGTTTGAAAACGGAGATTTTTCAATTAGATTTAGTCGGTGCGTATCCCCCTGTTGGCTCCTTTAAAGCCATCTGCTTATAAGGCTAACTCTTCCATCCACACAGTAGACCATTTTCTTTCTGTTTGAGAAATGTAAACTACTAGCAGTCATCTGTCGTCGTGCAAGGAGGACATGTCGCCGTGTCGATCTACCGGACTCCGTATGTGCTCAAAACTGATCATTTCATTTTGGCCAGACCAGAAAGTAGGTATTTGAACCAAAAACAAAAACATTGCCATTTCGACCTGCTCTTTAAATCGTTTTTGGTTAAGAACATATTTTTTTCATCTTTTACCAAAAATTGGAGAAAGCCGCTATTAATCATTAATTAATCGCTAAGAATAAAAATTTGACATAACTCATCCGATTTTTTGGAAATATCTATCGATAGGGAATAATGAGTAATTTAGGACTCACTAGGTGGCGCTGATGCTGAGATAAATCTGGAATCACTCATCTGATTGCATCAAACACTAATTACAAATGAGAAATTATGATTTTTGGAAAAGTGCCATCAAGGCCTGTTCTTGGCTTGAAACACTGAACCCGACGATTCTCCATAAGCTTTTCATTTCCTGGAGGCCAGCAAAGTGGGGCTTCGTGGCGATGCAATTTCAATAATTCCTACTATCAAAACGAAGCTGGCCTTTCTCACAAGTTAAGTCAAAAACAGCCTATAAAGTTGGAAAAATCCAAGTGTTTCATTGATTTTTCCGTTTCGAAAATAAAGTGAAACATCAACTGACGACAAACATTGCATGTCTGTCTATAGTTAAGCAGTCTATGTCTGCTGTTTATCGATTTTCAAAAGGCCTTTGACAACATTAAAAGAATTTCAATACGGTGGCCCGGTAGCGTAATGGGTAAGTGCGTCGGCTCATACGCTAAGGTCCCAGCTTCGATTCCCAGTCTGTCTGTACACCCCGAATTTTTCACGGTACCACCTCTTTCGAGTTACTGCCAACAATCAAAGAGCATCAATTGTCTATGAAAAGCTTTTCAAATCTCGCCGTTCGGAGTCGGCAAAAAACTGTAGGTCCCTTTTACTTGTGCGAGAACAGTAGCACGCGCAACACTACTAGAAGCTAGGCCCTGGTGCCTTGGGGCTGTAATGCCAATTAATTATTTTTTCTATTAATATGGAACACTAAGAACACTAAGTAAAAAAAATAATCAGTGACTATTTTACTTGAAATACAGGTATGAAGCATGGGTGCCCACACTCACTTTAACTGTTCACAATTGTCCTGGATGAAATCATGAAAGACATGCACGAACTGCACAGAGACGTGAAATAAGTCGAATTCTGACACCTTCAAGACATATGCGAATTTTTCTGACGATAAATTGTAATCAATCGTCTTCTAAATATTTTCCTACATTACTTTTTTCGGGCATGGAACAATCGAATCTATCAAAACGACGGATGAAAGCGTCGCTCTCTCAAATCTGGAAACATCATTGAGGCCCAGTTGGGCAGTCTAATAGACTAAAAACATCTTGATTAATCTTCAAAGTGCCAAAACCTGTCTTTTCCACGGTCTCTAATTGTTTGTGCCATGGATGGACTTTTTATACCTTTGAGGGCTTCTTCTAATAAATTGTTTAAATTTGTAGCTGTGCTTTGCTAACGTGATTGAGAAACGCATTCATTTATGCTTGCCTCTGCAAGTAAGCACTCTGGGCTGTAATCTGTGTGTTCTATCATATAAGGCCAATCGGTTCTATCCAGGGTTAACTGTATTAGTAATTTTCAAAAATTACTGGAAAATTTGAACTTAATGTTTTATTTTTAAGTTGGAACTACGTTCACTGACATTTGTGTCAAACTACACGTCAAAATAGTCACTAGCGTGTGAGGCAAGCAGTTTTTTTCATATTTTTCAATTCTTTTATAATTTTTGAACATATTCTTGGGTCTACTGTCGGAATGTTGAAAATATTGCAGAAGACCTTTCTTGAGCAGTGGGACAAGGTGTTCAAAGGGGGTCGAGAAAACATTCAGAACGAGGCACAGCCATCAACATTAATTGATGACCAAGAGGATGATGAATTTGCAGCGTGTTTGGAAAATTCACAAATCGCTGGTACAAGTTTGCTGCATCAGGAGAGACTTCTTTGAGTGAGATGAAATTTAGAAGGGTAACATTTTTTGATTTAAAAATAGTCCTGTATTTTTGTGACCGGAGTCGAACTACGGAGACTAGGCTTAAAAATACCCTTACTACCGTCCGTCGTAATAATCTTTTTAAAATTTCGTTTGCTGGCAGTAGCTTGACATAGACTAAGCGCCAGGGATGACGTCTTTGTATCAGGATGCCATTCATTTGCAACCCTCTTTGATGACAGCATTCTGCTTATTAAGGGCAAATTGGTCTAAATTTTTTGTCCCAATTAATCGGCTATCCTTTCAAGGGGATGTCACAAAGATTCGGAATCTTTACCGTCAGACCACATTCCTTAAGCCGAGTCTCTGTGTTTGGTTTAGAAACCATTCTGCACAGCTTCCTCTTCGCCTGCCCTGGACTCCGATTACCACCTTTTTTTACTGTTCATTCAAAGCAGACATTTTTTCAGTTCCCCTCCTTCACTGTTCTCGTTCGTAAAAACCACTACAAATATGTCCAAATCTTGATCGCGTAAATTGAAAAAATTGTCCAACCGAGGAGTCGCTGAAAATCACTTGGCCAATTTTTTCGCTGATAAACCTCGGGAGTTCTGCGTCGACGAAAATATGGAGCTACCCGGGAAATGGCAAGAAAATTGATATTGAATGAAGAAAAGTATTTTTCTTCAGAAATATACTTAAAACCGCAAAAACTTTTCGATTGTGGGAGAGTCATAAATTTGAAAATCTTAAGGCTGTCAGGACAATTGTCTGTAAAAAATGATCACTGCCTATGATCTCGTTTCTCTACTTTTGCGCCATTTTCATATTTTCTGACAGCACTTCTTCCCCACTCCCTAAAATTAGAGTGCCAGTCAGTGACATGATTTCCTTCCAAAATTTTGTGATTCTCCTGTTGAATTCTCTGTAGCACAATCAGTTGTTCATCACCTTCAGATGCAGAGATGTACAGCGATCTTCTGCTGAGATAATGGTCTACAATCAGTCCAAAGTTTTACCCACTCGGGCGTATAGCCCGAGTCCTTGTCACAAGAGTTTCCCATACCCTGGGCACATACCTAAGATGGAAAAGCTGACTGGAGCACAAGATAGCCTTCAAGGAGCCGTGGATTTAGCCAGTACTCATGCATACTCCCCTCATTGGGAGTCAGAAGGCCTCGTACACCGCCCATTCACAATGACGACGGTTCTCCTGACCAGGTGTTCCTATTTTTACGTGCTCTTATTTTTTGCATGCCCATTCCGCACACAGTCGGAACCACTCAAAGGCAAGCGAATCCGTTCGACTCACCCGATTCGGCTGCTGTCCCGGCTACAGATCAATTAGCATTCATTGCAGCCAGCTCCTCTTCACAAGCACCGCAAGTGCATAATAAAACGCTTCCAACAAATAAACAACAGCTCCACGTCCCCGTCTCATCGGAACCCCCACCACACCGCAGAACACATCAATATTTCACTCAACACAACTCACTCATAAGCGGCAGTCAACACACCCCAAGCAACATTCCACCTCTTCGTCAACATTTTACGCAGCACATGCGCTCTCCCGCGCTCGCAATGTTTCCCGCCAGATGTCGCCCGCCCCGTTAAAGAGTCAATTCCACGAAAAAATCGATATTAAACAGCACAGAAGAAGCATTCGGCATCATTGCCTCTCGCTTGCGCCGCACACACAAGCGATCGCCTGGCCCGTTCATACCACCACGCACAAGGTGTTTCCCACGGCAGCGACAAATCGCTCGCTCCAGACCAGACGTTCTCCTGCATTCGCCGCGTGTGGACATTGTGATCGGTGGAGCGCCTCGCAGTTCGTCCGCAACACAGAGAAACAGAGAAAGAAAGAAAAAAAACGCAAAGAAAAAAGTGAATAATACCACACAACTCTCACGCACACACACACGCACGGGCTCAGTTCAGTTCAGTCAGTAAACATTTTTGCAGTGCTCGAGTTGATTTTCTTGTTCAGAGCGTGGTCGCGGTGCATTTGTTTAAACAAAAGTGCTGGCCGAGCTCGCTCGCTGCACTTTGAGTTATTTACGCGAACGAAGGTGAAGGCAGACCGCAGCTCCGGCTGCTGCAGTTGTGGAAAAGTCAATTTCGTTTTGTTTTTGTTACGGCGCGGCGGAGACGAACACAGTGTGAGAGAGAGGGACCCCCGCCAGGATTGTGTTGTGTAAAGTTGTGAAGGCCGCGATTGACCTTTGCCTCGTCCTTCGTCTCGAAAAATTCGCCAAACGAACAGTGAAAGGCCTACGTTATTCCCCCGCCCCTCTTGAGGAAGAGTTTCCGTCCTCACAATCGGTGCGCGATTTTCCGGTGAAAATTCCCACTCGCTCGCACGCTCGCCGCTCCGCTGCGTGTGAAAAATTTTTCGGGTGGAGTTCTGCAGTCGTTGCCGCTTTTCCATTTTCTATTTCTGTTGTTGATCCGCATTTTTGTTATTTTGATTTTCGTTCCTTCCAATTCGAGTGATAAGATAAGTGTGAATTAATTTCGAAAAGAGAGAGAGAGAGGGAGGGAGCGAGCGAGAAGGCCGTAAATTCAGCAAAACCAGTAGCAACGGCAGCAAGGGCTGGTGTCAAAGCAAGCAGTGTCGCGGGAGGAGTCGAGGGAGCGAAGGAGAATAAATAAAAATAATTTTCTGTTGTGTGATTCTGACAGATGCAACGGAAGCCGCATCTTCGTCCAGAGTTCAGTTTCGGTTTTTGAGTTTGTTTTTGTGCCGCGATTGTATACAGTTGCGAGGAGCAGAAGCCCCAATCTCGTCGGAAACGGGTGAAAAATTTGTTTGTGAAATCGATTGTCAAGTTTTTTTTGGGCAGCAGAAGACGTAAGGAGATTCCTCGTAGAATCCACTTTGCGGGCGTGCGGAAGGCGGAACGCCAACAGACAAATCGTATTCGCAATTGAGTAGCGCTCGAGAAACATGGGATAATGGCGACCAAAGTGGATATCATGGGAGGTGATTTTGAGGTTAGTAGAATGGATTAAATTATTTGACAGCCTTTACGGGGGAGGACACTGGTTATCCCGAAGTTGATTTGATTGTTTGTGTAGGTGTCCCGTTGGCTTCATGCATGTATGTCCTTTTATCTGCTTTTGATAGAGAATTTGATTGGCTATTCAAAGCGTTTGCTTTTGAGTCCTGTCATTATGTCTGTTGGCTAAGACATCAAGAACTGAGATCAAAGAATTTGATTTGTGTGTGTCCACAAATTGACTGTGTTTTCCAAGAGGTATTCATGTCCTCTTTTGAATTTCTGGGAATGTCAAAGTTGTCGTCCAGAGGACATCTAGGAATTTCTCTCTGTTAAAAATTGCTCTATTGGGTTAAACAATCATGGCAGTAGTTCGGCAGGTTTAAATGAAAATATTCTCAAACTTTGTGGAATTTGAACGATCTTGTTGGACGACTTAGGGAGCAAATTCCAGTTGGAAGTATACCCAGTGCGAAGTGTTCTCAGATTACACCTTATGGAAGGAAATAGGCTCCAAACTTGATCTCAGAAGCACATTCATTTGATTTCTGGTTTCATTTAAGCACCTACATTGGGGAGAGCATTGGTGTAGATTTCAAATTCATTGAATTTCTTTCGAAATTTTTTGGAATTTGAATAAATTTTCTTTCGAATCAAATAAAAGGAGAAGGATTTTCTTACAAAACATTTTTCATGTCCAGTGTTTATATTGAGGTTCGTCAAAAATGCCTCAAATTCTGGCCAAATAGATCTCAATTCTATTCATCTGTCTGTCACTCAGCCACTTTTCAGAATTTCGGGTTGCAGGGATGTACTTTCGAATTTGCAAGAAGAGTAGTCCTTGTTTTCTTCTTCAGCAAATTTAGAACTGAGTTCCAGTCTGAACTAAATTTTGTACGTACCTTCATTGGAGAAGATACTACGTATTAAGTTTTTCTTTAAAGGCTACCAACGGCAACGTCTTAAGACTCTCAGTTCGAAAACTTCACTGTGCGAGAATCTAGTTCTCTGTAATTTTAAACCTGTCTTATAATTCCTCCTTTGATGTCGGCATAAAACTGTGTGTTCCCTTTAGTCCTGAGAGGGCAATGCTGGATGATTCTTTTCCAGCAGACTGACAAACTGATAGAAGCACTTTAATGAAAAACCTTAAACGCAGACTGTGATGGTCTTGCCAGAGGAAGATTCACAGTATTTGTCAGTCACAAATGTATGACCGTGTCTGCGTAGAGAAGGGTTACCAGCGAACTCAACATGCTGTACCAAGTTTCGTCGACAATGGTGGCACATCAAGTGAATTGACAATAACGTTCCAGTTAAGAACGTCTTCGCATCCCAGTCTTTGGATTCGAAGAGGAGACAAACAGAAAATCTACGGTTAAGTCATTACCGTGGTCTCGTTGAGTGAAAGCAACTCTCGGAGTCGTTAACAATGGACCTAGACTTGGCCTTAGTTCAGTCTTAGGTAATGAGTACTAATCTGATTAAATCAGCAATCACTTAATCGTGTTGATTCTATTCCAATTCCAAAGCTAATGTCTCCTGTTCAGTGCTGGATTTTTTCCACTATGAAGAGATGTGGGCTTTGTGAGGCTCTGGTCCACCTGCAGCACTCTCGTCGTTTCCATCTTCTTTCACATTTGGTAATAGGGTAATTTAGTCCAAAAAAGTCCAATCTATCGAGCAGCCTCTGCGAAGTAAAGTTACCACCCCGAATACTCCCATGGTCCGGCATGGAATATTGAATAACTAATAGACTTGGCGTGGCGACTAAGTGGAATGACTCATATGCCAAAATTTAGCGCTCCGCATAATACTCCAAGAGTGCTAGTTTTCTATGTCAAATCCCAAATTATGCTGTCGGTAATGAACTACTACAAAATTCAGCAGTTTACGAAGTCAAGGACATGCACAAGCTCTCTTCCAAAAATGAGTTAATTTGGACATTTTTTGGCTTTCAGAACTCTTAGTTTCCACAAGGTACCTTGATTTAGTTAGCCTTTTGGCCACAAATTGGTATTTAGGACTCGAGCTAGAATGCAAGAGTTCAGAATGGTCAGAAATGAGAATCGCATTGCCAATTTAGACCAAAATTCTACATAATAGCAAACGTGCAGACAGTTTTTTCTCTTTCCAAGTTTGTTTTAAAAGTGTTGATTTTTTTGTTCAGTTAAGGTTATTTCCTATATTTTACGTCAAAATATGATTCAAATTATTACACTTCACATTTCTCTATGGGAAAATTAGTCCATTCTTCATTTTAGCAATATAAGTTGACAACAACTCACCCGAACAACAAAATGTTTAGGGAACGCCTCTGATTTCATATAAATGTTTTTTTGTGAGGCTTATACGAGTTTTGTCGATGAGTTCAATTGGTACTGTGTCCGCGCTTGGGATTTGAAAACTTGCATTCCACTACTTGATCTACTATTTTCGTAACTTGATAAAATGAACAATGATTGCATCAAAAATTTAGTCTTACAGCAGGGTTTGAACGAAGACGCCACTAAACACATATTTTGTTAGTAGTTAGGTTTTGGAAAACTATCTGAGCAGGCTAACTCGTCTCAATAATTTAGTTATACCACAATGACAATGGAACTTCGATAACCCGAACCATTACCCAATAAATCAAGCTATCAAAATTTTGAGTTACAAAGTACAATACAGAAATATGGCGCTGTTGCCAATGAATATCATTCCAGTTGCCGAAGTTTAACCATATCTCTCTATCTATCTTATGAAATTTCGCCATATTCTGGTTGAAGTAGTCAGAAATTAACGCGATTAAAACTTTGGTGGCCACTTCTTTGCTACAAACACTTCATCCCTTCCATCTCACCGCAGCCATTTTTTGTACATTTTGCAAAGATCCAAATTTTAGAATCTTGTTTAATTTCATTCCACTTTTACGTTTAGACAGAACTGCAGAATGTTATTTCTTGTGCTTCGATCAAAACTGTTAAAAGGGTTCAAACCTAGTTGACACATTTTTTCGACGAGACGCAAAATATCACTATAGTGTCTCAACTTAACACTCATTTTAAAACATAAACCACTTTTCCCAGACAATGAGATTTTAACAGTGTCTTCGCATTGGTCGCCGTGGCGTAGTTGGCAAGTGCGTCCACCCACATGCTGAAGGTTCAGGTTCGTTTCTAGGACGGAACATCTCGCACCACCTCTTTCCAGTTGCTGACAACGCTCGAAGAGTACTGACTGTCTATAAAAAACTACTCGCTTTCGGAGTCGGCAAAAAACTGTAGGTCCCTTCTACTCGTGAGAGAACAAAAGCACGCTCAACATGATTAGTTGCTGAAGAAGCTAGTCTCTGGTCCATAGGATTTCAACAAATAACGCCTAAGTTTCCGCCTTACGAACTACTTCCTTACGCCTACGGAAGTCTAACATCTCAGAGCCATCCACTGACAATTTTTCGTTCACCCATCTACGGCATGGCAAATGCAAATTTCTTTATAAAAATGCAATAAAATGCGCAAATTATTTTTTTTAATGGACATACAAATATAATGCCGTTCAAGTGGACTGCCTGGCTGGCAGTAGAATACTTCGGTACTATAATATCCAAAACGTTGTTGATGGTTTTGAGCTGAAGCTCATAGATTGCTGGAATGTGTTTGAATTAATTCCATTTTCTTGTCAAAACAACGGTCTTTCCAAGTTCCTCACGAAAACAAAATCCAAAATGGTTTATGGTTCACAGCTCCAAGACGGTCAATTATCACAGCCAAAACGCCTGACAACACGATTTAGAAATTTGGGCCTCAAAAGATTAGTTGTGGCATGGGTTGTGTGGTATGGTATGTCATCCTCATCATGAAGCAGAGGTCATCCGAGTCCATGTCATGGACAAGTGTACAAAAAAGTTTACATGACTCTGTAATGCTCACCGTTACACGGAACTTTATACCTAGTCTCCTGTTTCAAAGAAAAAAGGTTCACCACTCCACGAAACGCACTAAACTGTGGACGCATTTGCTTCTCGTCAGCAACTGGGCTTCCGAGCCCCAGACGCCTCATTTTTTTATTATTTATGTAGTCACCGAGATGCGTCTTGTCGGAAAGGTTGATTTCCCGTCCTAGATCGTTGTTGAATTCAAGCTCCTCTAAGCCTCCAATGAAGTGGAAGATCACACGCTAATGCGAGTTCTGCCAGATCTCGGTGCAGAATTTTCCTTAGGCTAGTGCATGAAATGTTCAGCTGTTGAGATGGATTGGGAGATGATGTTCGTCACCCTCGGCATCAGCAGGAACATTCTCCTCTTCGCGCCCTGTAGGACGGCGAGTGTCATTAGTGTTGTCCACTAGTCTCGCGAAACTTATTTCACAAACTTGCGTACAGCAGTCGCGGTGGGTTTTTCATTTCGTTCAAAAATTCTTGTCAAGACGGCACTTTAGAGATAAGTTTTAAGTGCAACGACTTCAAGGACTTATTTTGTGGAGGTACGATGATGACTTCTGTCAAACTTTCCAGCGGACAACAGCAGTTAGGATTTATAACCTTACCTAGGATTCATGGAAAAGAAGCCCTCTGGCCTACCTCTGTGTACCGTAACTCCAAATGAATGTGCTCTGCCTTGATCTCAATTCCCTCTGGAACCTATCCAAAAAGTGATTCCTTGAACCTTTGGAGCGGTATTTTTTCTCCTTCCGCTGGATATACCACTTTGACTGCCTGCTGTAAACAAATCTCATCAAAAAACAAAAATCGTGTCAACCCAAACAGACAATTTTATGCAACTCTCATAAATTCAACATCAATAACGCTGCAACACTTGCAATCTGAATGGGCAATCTTTTCAACTCAAAACACACACGCATACCACACCATCTCCGGAATAGACCGATTGCAGCGAAACAAACCAGTTCGTTTAGCCGCTATCAAAATAAACATCCACCGGCTTAATCCGACGCTCCGCCGATTGTCATTCAAACGACTCGCGCACACTGGCGGCAGAAATCTATGAATTTCGAGCAGACATTTGACTGCGTGTCAATTCATATGGGAATGCGATACTCCAGACAGTTTTATCGATCTTACATCACCATTTCCATGCTAATCAATCAAAATCGATTATTGCATGAATAATTTATTTCTCCGTCCGCTTGATCGACGCACAGACGCATATTTTAAAGCATTTTCTCGCGTCCTTCCGCAGACTGTGTTGCATATTCTTTGGCAACGATTTTTTTTGCAGCCTCTACTTGCTCTGACGCCATGTCTTGTGCTGTGCATGGACAGTGTCTGGTTGTGTCAGACTGACGTGCAATGTCACTGATGACTGGGAGTTGCGTTGACGTCACTTGGCGTGGTGGCGTTTAAAAGTTTGGCTGAACTCGAGTTTTGCGTTATTTTCGGAAAGTCGTGTACACCCCTTGACAGTTTAATTGGCCAATTAAAGTGCGTTCGAGGAGTATAATGAATGACAAGTCGAACAGAGTTTCCCTACGATCGAAACTGAAACTTGTGCCAGAAGGACATATCTGTCATCGGCACGAACAGCGTCAGTGGGCGGGGGAGTGTGCTTAACTAAATACCTGTTTTGCTAGTTTGACACATTTCAGTGGTACGTAATAATCTGTCAACCATATGCTCGCCTCACTCCTTTCACAGAACGAGAGAGAGAGAGAGTGAGTTGGTGAGCAGGCTGTCCGTGAAACTGTTTCGACTTCAGCACGGTTAGGTAGAGGCAATCTCTGACAGTGTCGAGAGAATGGACTCAATTAGGAACGGGTCGCAGGTAGGGAAGAGATGACATCTCTTGGGAGAGGCCCTGTGCTCGAGCTCTGGTGCGAAGCGATTGCGTAGTTTTGTGTGGGTAAGCAAGCATGAAACCCTTGGAATCAATTCATTATTGTGCAGCGAGGGTTGGGTGTTAATTTGTCATAAGTGGCAGTTCTGTTTCCAGTTCGAGTCCCATGTCGTGCTTGTGTGTACATCTGTTGTAGTTATTTCTGGAATTCCCCTGAAATCGGTGGAGTGCTGAGTGCCGGTATGAGACTGACGTATTTTTGATAAAAATCTCATCTGTGAAGAGAAACAGAAATACGATGCGATGCGATTAGAGGTGATTCTGAATCGAGGGAAATCGCTTGCAATGACCTCTTGACACTTTGTGCACATTATTCATCGTCTTATCGCCCTGCCTTCGGATTGCCTGCATCGTTCTGGGTATCAGCATGAGATGTTGCTGGGCTTAAGCGAATTTGCGCACAAACAAGGCGTCGACTCAGTGAATCCGGTGGGATGACTTATCTTTTGTTTTGCTTGTCAAGCACTCAGAGTCTGATGACGCCTCTGACTGTTGGTGTAAAATGTCACACAAACTAGTCTCACCTTCTGAAGTTGCACAACGTCACAGATTTTGACATCGCATCACAGATGAGGCGTTTTCAGGTCTGCTACAGATAATGCGTATCTGGAGCGTTGGCGTCTTCAGTGTTATTGTGACATCAGACACAATGTTGCCCATAGTCCCATGAGTTCATTCGTTGATCGATCTCCCTGAAGCCGCTTTTGCATATCGTTCGTCGTTGATGTCATCAGACTTGAGTCACCTGTCTGTTGGCAGTTTTATTGTGGTTTATTTGCCTGTAGACTGCGAGCCGCCGAGTGATCTGAGTCATCTTAGATTTGTTGCAGCGATTGAACTTGGGAGTGCCGCATGTTTACATAAATGAAGCTGACACGAGGACTGTGTGAGATGACTGCAGAATTGTTAATTGTGGACGAGAGGGTACAGTTTTGGTTTGATGACGCGTTTAATGCTAACTTTGGACGTTATCTGAAGTGAAATGTAAATATCGATGATTTCACAGAACTCTTCAGTCATATAAGACAGACTGGGAGACTGGGAACGTTGTTAGATTTCGTTGCACCCATCAGATGACTAGTCATAGCTTGACTTAGTTTTGAATTGCGAACTTATTTAAAAGTGGTACCAAGTCCTTTGTACTTGAAGCACCTCTTCACACTAGAATCACGCCGAACAGCACTATGAAACTTGCTTAGGCTGTCTGCGACGTACAAAGTGACTTGTTAATGGTTCACTAAAGACGGTGAGGTACGGACACATTCAGTTGGATATCCCCCTTTAAAACGCTTCCTTTTACGTTTGGCAGGAAGAAAATCAAAATTCTGGCGAACTTTGGAAAAATTGCTTCCCTGCTGATTTTGATTTTGCGAAAGCCTGGAAGAAGTGTGAAGGTTCACTTCAGAATTCAAAGTAGAACTTTCATAAGAGCTTTCTGTGAACCATTAGAATACACTGACAGGATACTCCTTATCAATCCGCCCAAAAGGCTTCTTTGCTATGTCTATCCTAGTCAAACCCTTGTCCTTGCCAGGCTTTGTTCGTCTACATACCACGGACACCGTTCAAGCTTGACCACTTTCTTCAAAGTTTAGAGGAGAAGCCCATTTCGATTTTACATCATCTTCCCCCCTCCCTCCCTCCTCCTAAAAACGGACGCACATCTGATTGGAATTTCAAATCCACATGAAAGCATTCGTCATCCCTCTCGAGCAGAACCCTTTACGTCGCGTAAATTGCAAATTTGTGACAACAATCAATCAGGATGCGCCAGCAGCAACATCACCGCCTCACCGCCACGTAATCTGATCGCCCACTTCTTCCGACAGTTGTCCAACGCATCAAATGTCTTTCAGCACACACACACAGTCCCACCTCTGACCCGATAGGCGGGCGCGTATCCAATTTCATTGTAACTCACTTCCACTTGCCGCTCGTCAAAAACAACCGTCAGTGGCAGTAGGACAGGAGTGAAGACGGCACATGACGAGCAACTGTAATCGAGACCAGAAACCATGAAATCATCATCACTGCCACTCTCCGTTTTGATTACTTTTATCGTCCCCCATGGGCCGGGTTGGGCTGCGCTGAGCTGAGCTAAGCGGACTTGACTCTGATCCGATCCGCAAGTGTCAAGGCGACAGTTCTCCGGTCGCTGGTGTGAGGCGTTGACTTTCCCCGACCCGCTTTCGACTTGGAGACGACCCAGCTGTGCGGAGCTGCAAGGTTCGAGTTGCAGTTATGACCCGACAAGGATGGGGCATAAATCAAAACGCCTCTGAAGCGTCCCCACATATGTGCGTGGGCTGCTCTAAATATAGACGTTCCTCTCACTGGAGGCAGTCCTGCCGTCCTCCGAAACGTCGTCGACGGCGACGGCGGCGGCGTGTGTGTGGATTTTCCGTTCCGTAAATGAGAAAGCGATCTTTCAGGGGAAACTGAGGCAGTCAAGTAGGAGATTAAAATCTCGATCGAGTTTTCCGCTCGCCTGTGTATGCGCCTCGGATTGCTTCCATTTGGCGTGCTCTTGTGTTCCTTTCAAATCGATCGCCGGTCGCTTCGTGACGGTTTGTCGAGCACCAGCGACCGGCTTTGGACATCTAATGACGGCTGGGTCGGCGCAGGGTTGCCGAGGAGGAGAATGGAAATTGTATAACAAACGAGATGATTTTGTGTTTGTTCGGTAGGTAACCCGAGGTCCCTCTGCGAGTGCGATTCGGGGTACACTTGAGAGTTCAGCAGACGAGGAGACGCAGCACGACGTGAAAGAACAACACACAAACTGGAAATTCATCAGATACTCTTTGTTTTATTTGTTTATTGTTCTTTGGCTTCGGGAAAGGGACAGGCCGGGAGCGTGGCCGTCTCTCCCGTGCGCCTAGGTGAGCGTGGCGGACTTTTGGTGAATGTTAAAGGTGACCAAGTGCGCATTGTTTAGGTGTCTGGCTGGGAAAATGGAGGATTGAGGTTTGTTTTTTTTTGTCTTGACTCGGTTTTGCCTTTCTCTGTGAAGTGGAAGCGTCTTGGTGCTCAGAAACAGTGAGAGAATGCTTGGTGGGGATATTTTGTTAATCTGCATCGCATTCGGAATGATTATCTCTGGGATTTCTTGACAGAATCATGATTTATGTCGATTGAAACACGATACCTCGTCTGTGTGGTGTGGAATGGAGTCGTCTGTAATTAGGGCTCCGCTGGATTCTGTCGTGCTGATTGTTGGTATTGTTTGTTGTGTATCGGATGCAGAGCTATCTGATGGTTCCAACTGTTTATAGTGGGGTGCAGATTCACTATGACTGGTGATTCATGCGGCCACGTACTTTTCTTTATTTCGGTCGTTGACGTAATGTGGTGCAAAGATTTCATTTTGGGTGCTCGAGAGTTTTCTAGTTGATCTCTTAACCAATTGTGCGCTGCAGCTTAAAAGTTCTCGGTACTATAGATGATGAAAAATTCCCGACAGTTCTGATTTTGAACAGCCCTGAGCTCGCTTCTTGTGCACCGCAATTTTTTACACTTAACGTAGGTATCCAGCGTAGGTTCCCAGTTTCATTAAGAGATTTTAGCAAAGTCGGGCTTAGTAGTCTGATATTACTGAATCTCATTCATTTGGCTTTCTATGTCCAATCGTAACGAGAAAGTTTCTGTTTTAGATATGGGAAGAACATAAAATACGAAAGAGGTTTCCTTGTCGGCTAAACAGGATCAAGTCAGGCACGGATATCACCATAAACTGAAGTCAGGTCCGCCAAGTACGTACCTCAAAATTTGCTGAAACCTTTGATTAAAACATGCAAACGTCTGTCTGCTTTATAATTGACGTGCGACTATGAATGGTATATAGGAGCATCAAAAGGTGTAAACAAATTTGTTAAAAAATAAAATATATGACATCCCCACGATTGTGTTCTGTTTTTGCAGCAAAACGACACTTTTTCGCTCCAAAGAAAACAGTTTTACGCCTGTCTTTACAACTTAAGCCACTAAAATGTCATATTTAGAATATTTCAGCTTAAAATTCCACATTCCTCGGAGTGCTTACTTACGTTTCAGAACAGCGCTTCTTGGTGGCTCTGAGTCTGAGCAAATAAAGTCTTGCAACGTTTACCGTCATAAGCACGGTGCTTCTAGATCGTCAGTATTAAGTTCTCCAGCGTCCGCAATCACTTCCGAAAGTTCAGTCTACCGCTCTTTGTCGCATTTGAAAATTTAGATTTATAAATCATCTTATCTGAAGCGTTGTTGTCCAGTCTCTTAATTTGATAGGGCCACTGTAGTCGATGCTTGTTTTGCCTTTCGGACTACACTTACAATCTTGGCACAACTGAAAGGGTTTCCGCTTTTGTTTTCTGCTTGATTTACATTCCTTGCCGATTGAACGCACATTTTTTTCTTTCGAAGGTACCAAGAAGCGTCTCTGTTGCCCTTCTACTTAGCTTATTGTTCATCATTCGAATCTGTAGAAAAATACTGCTAGATAAGCTTCTTGTAGAGTTTTAAGCCTTGACAAACCTCGGTTGCAATCCTGTGTTGGATCTCCACCATGATGTCATACGTGGAGTTAGGGTTTGCCTTTCATAGCCCCTAAAAGCTTCTTCTTAGAGTTCATTCAAGTATGTTCCCTCCTAAGATATAATCCATAATCGAGTTGACAATTATGGAGCTGCTAGTATAGGGTGTAAACATTCGTCTATTCTAGCAACACATTTCTAAGAGTAAGAGACTTCCATCAATGGTGTTATTTTTTTCACCGGCAATATACATACATAAGTTTGCAGTGTCTCAGGGTTGCACTAGTACTTACTACAGAAAGGACCTTTATACTGTCATACCAGGCATAAGTTGATAAGCCAAGACTCCGTCTTAAAGAAGTTCATTACGAAGTATTGAATCTTAAGTGGGAGTGTCTTTTAGATCACTTAAACTATGAAAAAATTCAACCAAGAGATTTTGGCTTGTTTGGTGAAGAAAGGTGAAGAAAGGCTTCAATTTCTTCCCCATTCGTGTTACTGCCATAGAAACTATTAAAGGGGTCTCCACTCGTTCTTTATTTCAAACAATCAGGCGAAGGCAGTTGTTATAAATTTAAGGATGTCTTTCTGGCTTCCTTCAGTGCTGCTGTATGCGGCCTCCTGTCAACCAATTTTGCCTTGGTCTAGAGCTAGGTTTGCTATTGTCAATGGAATATATATAAGCGGGTAATGGTTTAATTTGCGCTTTATAGAGTTTCTTGCTCCGGAACGTCAGCAAAAAATCCGCAGCTTTTCTGTTATCTCTGGACAGAAAAGAGTGCATTTCCCTTCGCTTAGCACCTAAGTCTACTTGGGATTAGCGAAGACATCCTCTGTGACGTCTGTGGCTAAGGTGAAGACACTTTAAAGCAGTTTCTCTGTCAATATCCCGCCTTTGGTCGTATCAGGTGGCGGCTGTTTGGCGCCGATGTGGTGAGAGCTGAAAACTTAAGCTCTTTTTCATAGAGGCGCCTGCTGGTCTTTTTTCAGAATACCAGGAAGCTACGGTAGTCAGTAGTAGGTTACTCTCTGGTAGTACAATGGACAAGTTTTTAAGTCTGAGCGCTCCAGTGCAGTGTATCTCATTTTGTTAAGGGAGTAATGGCTTTAATTTGCACTATGTAGAGTTACCTTCGGACTGCCGCACTACTTTTCAGCAGTTTCCAGTGCACAAGTAAGTGTCCAAAATGTTTACGTTTACTCACTGCAAACACCATTTCTGTAGAGAAAAAAAAGTGTCTATTGAATAAGTAATCTTTTTCAAACAACAACGCCGTAAAATGTATTCTCCATCAAAATACAAGTGACTTGTACATTTCTTTCTGAAGCAAAATGAAGAACGACCGAATTTGATTGCCCAACGCTCAAATTTTTAAATAAACTGGAAATTCAAATCGAAAATTTCCCAACAGCGCGCGAATTCCAAGAAATTCGTTACTTCATTTTTTGTCCCCACATAAAATACGGCTCGTGACAGTTAAATGTCTTCTTAAATGAATGATCGTTTGCAATCAACAACAGCTGACTCACTCACACCCCAATAAAGCGATTAAACGAGAGAATTGAAGTCAAGTCCTCCACATTAACTTGTCCCGCTTTATATGTCGTCTCCCCGCAATTAGCGTTCAATTGATAAGCGCTTCAATCTAATAAACACTCGAATCGCACTCATCATTCATCGACAACTCGTACCCGCACAACAGTGCGTTCGTTCATCATCATCGTTGCGTCATCTGTCCGTGCGTTGACTAAATGGTTGACATGACAGTGGCATGCGGTATGCGGCCCCAATCGACTTGAGTGCTTCATAAACTTTAAAGACTCCCAGGACTGTGACCAATTTCAAACTAAATACCCAATAAGCCTTCATCGGCGCTCGCTGCGCTGTCTCTCGTCTCATTTTGTTAAGTGTTATGATCTTCAATAAAGTTTACAATATTCCTCTTCGTTTTTTGTCTCCACTCCCCTCGTAAAAGTCATCGCTCTCCCATGGGTCCTAATGAATACGTTCCAGCTAACCATGACTTGGACCCTTAATCGACGCCGCATCGAACCTATTCAAACAATTCCGCTCAGAAGCAGACTGAACGTGAAGGGGATGACTGAAAGAAATCAATAAGAGTAATTGCAATAAAATTATAAGTTACCCCCTCCCCGTGGCGGCGGTGAAACGAGGCGGCTCGTTATGGTAGGAGGGCCGGACCAAGAGCACTGTAAACGGATTTCCTCAATCGATTTCGATATTGTAAAGTAAAAGTGAAATGACGCGCCGTCGTGTGCCGATAATTCACTTTACCCCCTCCACCATTGGCCGCCCGTTTAAAGCACACACTGTTTGTACTTGCCACCCTCCCCCCAGAACTATTTTAACAATATTCAACAGCACGTAGTAGTCGTCGTCGCTTGTAGACCCGGCACCAACATAACCACTTTAGAATCATATCGCACCATCTCTGCACGTAGCATCGAGGACTGCTGCAACAGAGTTACACCGACAGCAGCGGCAGCACTGAATGAATGAATACTCACTTAATTGACGCACTCTGAGGGTCGTCAGCGGAGGGGATGGTGTGCCAAGAGGACGCACAGGGACGTAGGAATCGTTTCACGGACACGCCGAGTGAGATTTACTGCATAGCAATCGCCCGCAGTCAATCATATTACGAGCTAACGTCGGTCGTCTACGAGTTTTCCAAAAAAAAAAAATTCGTAATCTTTTCCCGAATCCGAATTGAAAACAGAATTTATTATTATTACGATTGCTGTAGAGATATGAAGAGAGGGAGAAGGACTGAGGGTGCATTGTAATGATTATTTGAAAACTCAAAAGCCACCCCTGTGCAAGAGCGATCGGTCGAGGGGTGGAAATCGAAAAAGAAGTCGAAACTTAAGAATTGTAAAACGCTGAAATTAAAATTCAAACGACTCTCGGATACATGAGATATCTGCGAAAGATACACGCTGGAATGATGAATTAAGCATTTGGCGGATCATTTTTCATTTTCGACTGCCGAGGGGTGTCCTTTTCGGGGATGCGTCTTCTGTTTTTGAACTTCAATTAATTTCGCTGAAGCAGTTAACGATTTGTGATTAATTGCCGTTGCTGCTGTCGCTCGGTGATGGTGGTGATGGCACACTAATTTGGCTCATTCATAAGTGCGTGCTCCGATCAGTGTTATTCGCTGTCCAGCCTACTGGTGAGATGAAACGAACCGAACCTGTTTGTTCTGTAATGAATGAGTGACTGGTGCTACCGGTATTCAAATTTGTTTTGATTTCATGTGAAAATCCGAATTTTGGCCTTGAATTTTCGATTAGCCAAAAAGGTAGTGTTGTGGCAGTTTTGAACGGGCCTACAGCCGTCAGTTTGGACGTCGTATTGCATTTTTATTGCGTCTAGATGTTGAATTGGTTTGTTCACTGCTTTGGGCGGGGCTCAAGTTCATTGGGGAAAAATTGAGTTTTGGGAACGACCTTGGACGGTGGTTGCCGCACGCAGCTGCGACCTATTGTCCGCCAAATACTTTATGGGACTTTTCTAATTGAAATTCGAGGCTTGTCCGTAGGGGGTCTTTGCCCGGCGGTAGGTAGTAGATTGTGCGGACTTTGATAAAAAATTCATTTGACAATTAAATTAGTGCCGAGATAAGAAAGTCATCAAATGTAAATCAACTGCTGGGAATTTTAAATTCAAGCGGTGTTACACAGAGGACGCAAAGCGAGTTTGTCCATTTCCGACTGCTTTGCCGTGGCAGGTGTTGATATGAATCGGACTGTCCCTCTCTCTTGTGGCGGAGCTAGGGGCTCAATATTCTTTCAATCAAAATTATCAACTACTTCCTCTGTGGGGCTATGCTCCTGTTAAGGAGTATACGACAATACCATCAAGTTGTCTTCAGACTCCACTTGTTCTAGTCATCAGATGTTTTTTAAGGCCAGCTCTTGCGAGGCACTATCAAGTTTAGATATTCGGGCAGGTATCAGCAACAATCAGTTGAAGACATGCAGTTCCTGGGACCATTTGTCATTCCTCTGATTCCCAAAAGAAACTGGTTCTCCTTCATCCAAATCCTACAGGAGTACAGATCTCTAATACCACTCTGGGAAGAATGATAAATGAGGGTAGCTCTTATGCTAACAAGGTTACAGAAGGAGGAACAATGGACCTCATTTCATGGTTGTCCAAAATGATTTGTTGGACTTATATGCAACGTGTCCATAGTTCTTTGAAAAGGATGCTGGCCAGAATTTTACAGTCAATGGTGACCGCTATAGAGCCATGATTACTGACTCTTTCATCATTTTACAGCCACGGTGTGCAGGAGCTTTTTTTTACCAAAACGACGCAAAAAGTCACACAGCTCGTGCCACAATTGGTTTCTTGAAGAAAACGTTTGGCACTCACATAGTTTCACGTTACGGATCCGTGAATTGGCCTCCAAGATCGTGCGATTTGACGAAGCTTGATTTTTTTGTGAGGACATGTAAAGTCGCTAATCCTCGCCGAAAAGCCCAAAACGATTCATCACTTGGAGGACAACATTTGGTGCGTAACGGCGAGATATACGGCCACAAAGACATCGAAAAGTCATCCTGTTTAGACTACGTTCGCGCCAACAGTGGCGGTTATATGCCAGCAGACGTCTTTGAGTTATAATGCTGGAAGTTTATCGTTCATGTCCATTTCAGAGTTCTTTACGTCTAAAAAAACATCCTTTACATTGAACGAAGTAACCAAAAGTACACGGAATAGGAAATGATTGGAAGAACATTTTGGACATAAAGAAATGTAACATTCAGGAATGGAGCAAGCTAAGTACGATATGTACGCTCACTGAATCTGAAAAGATGCCTCAGTGTTAAAAGCTGGTCATGCTGCTGAATTCTGTCGGCGAGAAGACAGCAACGATCGTGAACAAAGCACACAACTGCAAGGGACAGTTTGACCAGGTGTTTATGACCATCCTATGGTAGTATTTCCGTCGAGGAGTTTTTGAGACATATTTTGATCCAATATGCTTTTGTTCTCAGTTAACAAAAACTTTATTAGCTGCCGAAGCTGTCTCATGAAGTGTCCTTAAATCTCTCAGATTTTTCACGGTGGCACCACCTCAGAGTTCCTGAACAACACCAGAGGAGCATTCATTGTATATGAAAAATTGCTCCATTTGGAATACGTCTCCGACGTAAGAGAATAAGAAGAATGAGATAGACACTGGTCCCTTTCAGACTTTTAGTTGTTTCTTAGGATGTCCTCTTATCTCTTGGCTAATATTTCGTTGTCGCCAAAATCTGCCGGATTTGGAATTTGCTTTGATCCTGTTGTGGTCGCCGTGGCGTAGTAGGTTAGTGCGTCGAACCACACGCAGAAGGTCTAGGTTCGATTCCCAGATGGGACACCTCGCATTTTTTCACGGCACCACCCCTTTCGAGCTTCTGACAACACTCAAAGAGTACCAATTGTCGGAGTCGGCAAAAAACTTCTTCACGTGAGAGAACAGTGTCGCGCACAACATGAGTAGTTGTGCTGCTATGAAGTAATGCAAACTAGACTTACCAAGTTTGTAGTGATTCCCAAGTGACAGTCAAATCAAAACGTGCCAAACCGTGTCGCGGTTTAATTTTTTTTCAGACATCCTCACAAACGTAGAAATATTTCTAAATTCACTCGTTAAGTTCAAGATATCTGAGCCAATGAGTTCGATTTTAACTTCATTTGGCCCTTCCCCCGGTTTTTTTCTAAAAAGTAGAGACGAAGATAGCAGTACCGAAATAGACTAATGTGTTTCTTCTTGGTTCTTCTTGTGGCCCTACAGTCCGGGGTGGACCTGGGTCTCATTCAACATGCCTCTCCAGCCAGTACGTTCTTATGCCAACTGCTGCCAGTTGCGCACTCCAAGTTGGTCGAGGTCCTTCTCCACTTGTGTGCGCCACCTTAGCCTAGGCCGTGCTCTGTTGCGTTGTCCCAATGGCTCAGATTCGAAGACTTTTCGAGCCGGAGCAGTGGTGTCCATACGCTCTACATGGCCTAGCCATCTTAAGCGTTGTATCCGATGACGCTTGACTAGGCGCATGTCGCTGTACAGCTCAAAGAGTTCGACTAATGTGCTACTGTGTGCAAAAATATACCGGTGATGTGTTTATATAAACAAATTGGCTGGCACTATAGACCGCAAGCGACCAAGGTCTGAATTCTACCCGTCCTGTGCGTTCTACAAGTAGAGGGGACGTAAACCTTTTTGCCGACTCACATGAATTCTGAAGAACTATTCATTGAAAGTTTGTCTCTGAAAGTTGTCAGCAACTCGAAAGAGGTGATGTCGCGAAAAAAAACGCAAGGGCTTCAGTTCCTGAATCGAACATGGGAACTTCAGCACGTGAATCCAGGCGCTTACCCAGTCCGCTACATTCGTCACGGTCATTAACATATTTCTGATTCAAAAAACTGTTTATTCATTTTTCAAAATTTATTTCATTCGTCTTAAAGTTGCCCCTCATGGACGCAATACTCTCGTGTCAGAAGTTTTTCAAATTTATACTCGTAATCCCAGTATAGCCTTCAACTCCTTGTTCGTCATCAGTTGATGTTGACGGTCGCCATAATCGTGCATACTTTTCAACGCCTTCTCAACCCTCTTTGAACATTTTGTTCCACTTTTAAACTCTTGGTTTTGATCGAACCAAAGACCTTCTGCAAAATTTTCCGCAATTTTCGCTAATTCTGCAAGAGAATAGTTTTGGACAAAAGAATACTAAAACATATTTTGTTCTCAAATTTGGCACAGAATGAGTGGCAGTAATGCCAACTTGAAAAAAAAAACATTTGAGTCCCGAAAAATTCAAAAATTCGTATATTTATGTCACAGTCGTACATTCACACATATGTACATACGCATGTATATATGTATTTTATACTCTCCCCGGACAGCAGAGAAACAATTTTGAAAGTCTAACTTAATGAGGCTCTACTGTACTAGCATTGCTGCTGACATAATTTTCTTTCAATTCGAACTCATTCTTGCCATTCGCTCCTTCACACTTCAGTACCTGTAAGCCTAAGTTAGGCTTGTTCGGCGACCTTTCATCAGAATGCATGACCAAAAAACGGCCTGAATGCCTACAGTCAGACAATGAAGAGGCAAGAAAGATTCTACATAAGGCATCAAAATGTTCACTCATAACTCGTGAACCGTCTGAGCAATTTGTACGCTGTCATCGCCTAAGATTTGCGTACATCCCCTACAGTAATGGAATTCATTCAACCATCCCATTCCAACCGTATCATGACCATGTCCCTCATTTGGGTAACAACTACAAACTTTGTAGTTGCTTCATAAAATGTACTTCAATACATCAAAACCGTAAGGATTCCATTACATTACCATCATAAGCCCCGGAAAATGGGTGATACTCAAAAAATATCCATCTCCTGTGGTCGTAACTGGAAAACCTTCTTCCTTCCTCTCTATCCCGCGCTCATCTTACAGAAAAAAAAATTAACCCAAGGAACAAAAACCCTCAGAAGATGCTCTTTTTTTTTTATTGCACAGACACCTAGAGATAATGTCATGTGAAGCCATCAATATTGGTCGCATCCCATCGGCCGGGCGTTGTAAAACTTCGAGGAACACATAAAATGGTTTTCAGTATCCAAATGCCATAAAACTAAGAGCAATCGCACCCCCTCCCTGGCAAGGATCTTTAAAGGAGCAGAGAAACTATTACTCCTAGACTTGTGGACATTTGAAAGTCATAAAATCCTTTTACATGCCGGGTTTCTGGTGTTGTAACCGGTTTGAAAACTGGCACACGGAATATCCTTTCACCTCGTCCGCACATCCTTGCGGCATTGCGGGCAGTATCCTGTGGGGCGAAAGAACGCCGGAATCCGGAGTGTGTGTCCTCATAATAAATTCACTCCATAGACACTAATTAATAACACTTAATATTCATGAAATCTAAAGGACCTGAAAATCCTTTCTTTTGTGATGTGTGACGTGGTGCACGGGGGACGGTGACAACAAAAAAAGAAAAAAGGGACGTCGGCGGTGTCTTTTCATTTTTCCATTTCTGGTTCATCGACCGAGACAGGTATGAGAGTGTGAGAGGAAACGAAAACAAAATACGAACAGAGTCCCGCTCGTACACACGCAGTCCAGGAGCCGCCAGCAGGCGTCACACACGTCCATTACGATGATGGAAATCTCCCCCAGAAGAGTAATAAAATTTATACCAGATCATTTTGTTTATTTTATTTATTCACCCTTTTCCGGGCTGATCTCTGGTCGGGCGTCGTCCTGGTTACGGTGCGTGCATGAAAAAAGGGGTGCTGCTATACTTCTGAAATTGAAGCACAAAAACCCATCCAAGGGCGCACAATAAATCGACGAGGAGATGGGCTGTGCGACCAAAATGAGTTCATACATCACCGCCGGCAGTGGTGGTGGCTGAAACAGGGAGCTAGAGAGAGAGTCATTGGCTAAGGAATCAGTGTTAGAGAAAGCGACCCACGTCAGCGTGTGTGGTGTTGTATGTGTACGTAGCTTATTTGTCGCGCAGCGGTATCTCAGGCAACAATCAACCTGAATAATTGCGTGTGCCAGCTCTGACCGAAGGGACGAACGCGTCGCGCTCAGGACAATAATTCTTTTTGTCCGAATACACTCACTCTGTTGGCAAAGTTGACGTACTCTGTGTGCTGGTGGTGTTCTCTTGCTGGCGTTGTCCTTTTTCGGGGTTGCGCTAAATTAAACATGAAATACGAGACGACATTCGGTTACATGCGATGAAGGATATTCCAGCTGGTTCGTCTCGTGAGGGGACGCCATCAAAGACGTACTCAGCTTTCGGAATGTCTTGTCAAAAAGATGAGCGGCGAGCTTTACTTGCGGCCGCCCATCGAGCAGGTGAATGAAACGAGCCCACATATGGGTGTATGCGTGTGAGTGTGTGTGTGACAGTGAAAATGAAACCCTCAACTTGAGGGCACAGAAGATTGATGCGATCAGGAGCTGAATGGACGAACAAACACGCAATGTTTGTTTGAAGAGCTCGCTGCTCCTTTTTTCATGTTCCTTCTAGTCCTGGGACCGGGGGGAAAATTATTATTCTCTCGGCATTCATGGCAAGAAGGGACGTGCAGGCGGCGACGGCGACGTCGGCATCGGCTTCCTTCGTCGGATGGGGCTTTTCTTTTGGCATTCTTGTGGCGTTTTGTCGCATTCAGACTAATTTGAAATTACTGACAGGGCGCACGAGCCCTTGTGACAAGGATGGAAGCGACACATTTGTTGTTGGCTGGTGTCGCATAGTGTATGCGAAGGAGTGTTTAAATCAGAGTAGCGATATGAAAATGAAGGGACAAAAAAAAAAGTGGTGTGGGGTGTGAAATGCGTTGGTGGGTTGGTGTGAGCGTGCGAGGGTGAAGTTGTGGTTTGGTAAGTTAACACGAGTCGGATTCGACAAAGGGAGATAACCTCCCATTTTTTTTTCTACGCCGAAATCGGGTGGTAAAGGTATTGAAAGTAAGGTCAGTGGGGGTGTTAGTGTGATGAATGGTTGTGGAGGGGTGGAATTTTTTCAATGTGAATGCAGGCTAATTAGACACCACGGGCAGAGGGAATTGAAAGTTGAAAAATTCATTCAAACAAAAAGGTGTAATTTTGAAGTGATAGAAAATTTCAATATTTTCTCGAAAAGTGGTCACGTACTTTTCAATTTAAATTGCTGAAGTTGAGGTACATTAAAAATGCCCACTTTGCCGGTATCGACAAAATTTGTTTTCTCTACAATTAACGGTCAGAGAGATATCGATTTTGTTTCCTGAATTGTGCAGGTTCCTGGTTATATTCAAAGAAAAACGATCAAAGGTGTTGTCCTTCTCGCAACGACATCAGCAGCTAAATTTCTAGAGCGGCTGAAAAAATGTCTCCAATCATTTAGGTAAACACCGCACGTTTGCATGTGTTTTGGATTGTGAGACGTGCAGGGAAACTCGAATTAATTTGAGCGAGCATTGATCTTTCACCATTCATACAATAAGTTGAATGGAGAGATTCATCAGCTTTTTGCTGGGGATACAAGATTTAAAGCAAATATATACACCTCGCGGTGGCCGTGGCGTAGTGGGTAAGTGCGTCAACCCACACGCCAAGGGTCCAGGTGCGATCACCGGTCTGTACACGTCACATTTTTTACGGCACCATCTCTTTCGAGTTGTTGATAACAGTTAAAGAGTCTATGAGTCTACAGTCTATGAAAGGATTCGGCGAAAACTGTAAGTCCCTTACCCTTGAGAGAACAAAAATACGGACAACACGAGTAGTTGCTGAAGAAGCTAGGTCTTGGTCCATTGTGGGTTCCATTCAATTATTAGGTACATCTCTAGGTGAAGATCGAAGAGACTTGTTGGACTGACTTTCTCACTCTCTATAAATGCGGCTTCGTTAAATCTTCTTCACTGTCATCTGGCACTTTACATTAACCCAGAGCGAATAATCCAAAGGTGTGATATCGCACGAACTAGGCTGTCAAATATAGTACCTGCAACATCTAGTCCATTTCACAGGCTGTTCGGCCTGTAGCGCTATCTTGTTCAAATCATCAAGACCATGTACTTGAATTTCAGGAGAAAAATACATATATAAGCCCTTAACATAGTCAAGCTGCTGAGAAATGACGACGAAAGTCTTCGCGTACACTCTCAGCTGATGCTGTTAAAGTCTCATCACTACGTGCTGGTCTAAAAGGTTGGGTATCATCCGCTTTCGTAAACTAGGAAATTTGGGAATGTTATGGCAATAGTGGTTTCTGTAGGTTTAATATGAGCACCGGGACCAACATATCACACGGAATGCTGTTTTTCGTAACACATCTGAACAATTTGGAGTTGCAATTGGGGTGTGAGTCTTACCATGATGACATGGCAAACAATACTGAACACAAATGACTACTCAGTTTAATAGGACTCACTTGTGATGTGTCAAAAAAAGTCTATTAGAAATCAAACCTCACGATGAATCATCCAATACAAGCAACATCGAATTTCTCAGAAACTGGCTTTCTGCACAATACTTCTTAAGGCAAGCCCAAAGGCTCTCGAGTACACTCATTCCTTCCATCTGGGCAGGACTCAAGCTGAAACACTCTGGACAGACATACACCTTGACCTGACTAGGGCCGTGAAGATGATGGCCTTCACTTTCGAATCAAGTCGATTGCTGTCGAAAGACTTTCCTGGCTTTCGCTAGACCCATAGCTGTATGGATGTTAGCACACAGGTACTGGTCTAACATAATGCCTAGATATCGTACTACGCTCTTCGCATTTATTGGTCGTCCCTGTGGGTCTAAGATGCTGAACTTACACCAATTTTTGTTCCTTTTTCCTTGAGGACCCATACAAGGGAGGGTGGTTTCACACTTCTGGTAGTTGGTTTTGAACTTAAAGTCCTCGCCAAAGAGCTGGATTTTATCGAAGTCACGCTGCCAGAGGGTATTAATGACCTTTGGGGCTTGTCTGTACGCGATCCAATCATGAGTGCAAGCGAACTGGTGCTGCCTGGAACCAATCAGTTCACTAGTAAAGAGAATGGAAACACATCTGACGAGGTGGAGCTTAGTATTGAAGGCGATATAGCTGACATAACTTCACATTTATCGAAGCATTTCAAAGATGAAATTTACACACTTCACGTCTTGAATGTACTCCTAATCAAGTTCTATGACTTCGAAGAAAAAATGTCCATCAATTCGAAACCGTAATCAGCACCTGCATCATAAACAGCCACTTGTTCCAGATGCAACTATCTTCTGCAGAATTCAAGTCCAAATGCATTAACCCCACAGCAGTGCTTTAATGTCATCCATGTCAAACTGGATTTCTGTGACAAGAAACTGATTTCTTAGCGCCTATAGACCAGGTGGCTAGCGGAACCCACTTAGTATGCCTTGTATTTGATGGCGACATCAAGTGATGTCTGCCTCGCCGTACCAACAACATGCACCACCAACAACCTGCATCTCGCTTAAAATTCCTCCAGTTGATTCGAATTTCTTGTCTATTGAAAAGCCGAACGTGTTAGTTGAAGAGACTTTCGCCGAACACTCAAACTCTGCCGCTATTCCTCAAAACAGAAAACAGAAAAGAACAGAAAGCAGACAATATGTTCTCCTTCCACCACCCCCCACCCTGAGAAACTATCTCAAAACAATGGAGACACACGTCTTCACAAGCCGTAACACGCTACCGTTTAAGTAGCTTCTCCATCATAAAAGATTGAATCCGTGTCCGTGAAACCTTCTCCCCCTCCTCCTGTTTCTCGAAAAAACAAATGTTCTTGCGCTTTCTGCTCGTATTCACCGCATCCATCCGTCCATCCATTTCTACACCCCCAACTACGTGTCGATTGCCCTTCAAATGTCCATCTGTCCATATTTACGTCACATATCCATCTCCCGCCTCACCCCCCACGACTCCTGGCCAGCTCGTGAACATGGTTCGTTTGTACGCGTGTAGGCTTTCATTGTTCCCGTCCGTGACTAGACAATTAATTTTCCAAGCGGCCCGCCCCACTCGTTGTGTGTGTGTGTTGTATAACACCGCAGTGCACACATGCCGACACCGTCGGCGACGGTGACGGTGGCGGCGGGGTGATGGTTTTCTTTTTCTTCGAAACTGCCATTAATTCGGGAATTGTGGTGGCTAAACGCGCGCATTCTCGGCGTCCAGCACTGTTGACACATCCTCAATAATTCCCCGTGTTTGTCGCACTATTGAACATAAACAAGGCAATTGGCTCAAAAGCCACTTAGCACTCCCAAAAAGAAATTCAAGAGAAAAAAAACACGAACACCGACCGCCGTCTCGTTTGAACGAAAACAAACAAGGCCCGGTGCCCATTCCCCTGCGCCCACCGGCCGGTATATCGATCGACGTACACCCCAACCGGCGGCGTCCCTGAATTTACATAAATATCTCACCCAATCCGAAGTGGCGGGTGGTAGGCCAACCAGGCCAGCCAGGCTTTGATGTGCGTCCTCGCCCCAGCCTCCCGGCCTAATGAGTTCCGAACTCCGAGCTGACAAAAGGGGGAAAAACAAAACCGACGTATGCACTATTATTAATTTATTGTCGTTATCAGGCACGGCTTTGACGGTTCGAGCAATGATTGATGGACTGACGTCTGGGGGGGAGGGTGCAGCGACTAGCCTGTCTTGTAGACAATGTGGTGGCAGGCGCATTTGTCTGCCCACTGATGTTCTAATCAACTCAGGCATGTCGCTGACTGGAATGAATGCACGATGAGACGAGAGAAGTTTCAAATGCACACAACTGGTTTGAGAGCGGTGTCCCGCCGGGCACCGGTCACTGCGCGACGAAGGTTTTCGACTTCCAATCAATTAGTATTGTTTAAATTAATTTGCCACGGATTAAGTGGAAGATCGGTCGACGGGAATTTGCATATTAATCGCTGTTGCTCTTGAGATGCCCGGCACAGATTGAAGTGGTGGAAGTGATTGGTTAATTGTTCGACATGCGTTTTAATCGTTCCGCGCCAACACTGTGAGGGGAAGGGCGAGGGGCTTTGTTTTGATGATTTTATTGTATCTTGATGATGTCAGATGTTTTGCTGTGCGGATGTGGCAGTTAAATGTCAACTGGTTTGGTGTCAGCGTAGTTTACGCGTGGCTCCAGACGTGTTTGTGACCAGGTTATGATTGGCGCTTGATAATCTAGTTTCGCCGCCCACGGAATACTGTTCACAGACGCGTAATACCTTTTTCGGAAAAGTGAATCGAAATAGGTGATTTAACAGTTTTGTTTTTTTTTTCGTCGTTGTTGATGTTTTGAAGGTTGTCAAGGGGAAAACGTTGTTGAGTGATTGTTTAAGGCTTCTTTACCACTTACAGAAAATTCAACGGAGACTGAATTAAGGACAATCAGATAGAGGAAGGGTCGATACATACGATCGTACATCGGATAAATTTAACGTCTCAACCGACAATTTGGTATCTTTTCTATTCTCATTGGCAATGCGAAGTACTGTGCTAAACGCTCGAATTTGGCACAGCAAGTGAGTTTATTCAGAATTACGTGTTACTTCACCCAGTTTTGATGCGATTTATCAGAGTTTCATAGTCGCGGCCAATCACATTTCTTTTCAAAAATTCATGTCAACGAACAGACTTGAAGCTGCTTTGCTGCTCTATCGGCTCTTCCTAAGTGATTTCAGTTTGTCATGTGATCGTTATCTAGAGTATCTGCTATATCGTGACAAGTCTTGGTGTCTAGCTGTTGGTCAATTTTTTTTCAGAGTTACTACGTGGCAGTAAAAAACTTTCCCGAATCTATCAAAGTAGTTAGCGATTACAACTAGCTCTCGAATTGTACAGCACAGAGAAAAGAAACAGATTTCTTCACTTACACTGACTCCTGAATGGTGTTTGCTTGGAAAAGTCTCTACTTTCAGTTGTACAAACCAAATGCTCTGTCATCCGCTAAAGCTTGATTTTCAAATCCCTGTTTCTGTCATCCTTCAATCCTCGAATCTATGAGCTGTGAGCTGAAGACCCTTTTTGTTGGATCGCCGTCGTTCTTTCGTTGTTTCGATGTGGCCGAGACAGTTTTTGGAATGCATCCTGAACTCGTAGAAGTCGTGGCTGTTTCGCGCACCGAAGTTTGGAGGACTATTTTTCTCTTCGCTTTCCTGCTTCTTGTTCAACAGTTAAAGCATTCAGTTTCATACAGTTAAAGCATTTTGTTCCCTGCATTGACTTGTTAGATTAATCGAATCCCCACTAGGGTATCATTTGCCGGTTTGATACACGAATCCACTATCATTTCGAAGGTACTGTTGCAAACAAAGGAAAACATTGTTCTCGAAGATGGGAAAAAACTGTCATGTTCCAGGATCAAGGAAAGCAAAACTAGCTGCTTTGGCATTGGTTAGCTTAATTTGACTCTTGGTCAAAGCATAACCACAACTCCATAGGCTCGTCAACTGTCTTGCGATCAGAATTTTGTTTGAAAACAACGAGAGAACATTTTTTGGCAAAACGACTATGTAAACAAGTAAAATGTCTTCTACGGAAAAGAGGGGCGCTGATCGTGTTTGTCTAGTCAGGGCAACAAAATGTCAACATATTCGGTATTTGTTTGCAGTAACCTTCATTTACTGTAGTTTCTTGGTTTTCCGAAGAAAAACCAGCAGGCGCTTCTGGGATAAAGAGCGGACGTTTTCAGCTCCTACAGCGTCAGCAACGAGCAAAGACAAGACATTGAAAGAGTATTATTCACCTTCTTCACAGGCGTTGCAAAGTGTGGCTTCACTAAGCCCAAGCAGACTTAGTTGTTTAGCGAAGGTGAAGCGTCCCGTTTGTACGCCGACAAGCACTCTTTTCTGTCTAGAGACAACAGAAAAGCCGCAGATTTCTTGCTGACGTTTGGGAGAATGCATTTGGTCAGCCTGCATCCTGGAGAGTCTTGTCATCTCTAGTTGTGTTGTTGAGAAACGCGGAAAGTGAACATAATATTTTTGCTGTCGGTTAAAATGACATTTACTTTTTGAAAATGATGTCGTGTGAATGTTGTCCACGACTACACCTCAGTTGCTCCATTTGGTAGGCTCGGTTTTTGGGGACTTGTTCGAGCAAAGCTACGACGGATATCATGAATAGTGTGCGCTTCCACAGTGTCAATCGTAGTTGACTTGTTTTTGAAGATCATAGAAGAAGGTTCAAAGGTGTCCGATTCACCGTAGAAAAAAATGAAATTATGCTCTTACCAATTTAAATTCTTAACAAGTTCATTACTCCATGCATTATGTGTGGCGTAGCACTGTCTTGTTGAAAGCAGAGCCCACCGCCTTTGAACATAGCCCAGGTGCTAACAGCGACGACGAATAGATTCGTTACGCTCTTCAGCTACAGCTACTATAGTCTTTTTACTACGTGCTAGATATGATCTATCCTGTCGAGTATCATCCACTAATGTACTCTGAGGTTCAAATTTACGAATGGTATTGACAATAATGGTCTCGGTGAGTTGATTATGCGGATCGTAAGTTCCTTGAATCGCACATCAAACCTTTCTCGCAGAATGCTGATTTCTGAAGTACTACTGAACAAATTAGAGACGCGGGTTGCGGTGTGAGTCTTTCCATGATGACTTGCCAAACTGTACTGAACAAAAAGGCAAAACAGGTAGACATTACTCACGCGTGATCTGTGAAGAAAAAACTATTGAAAATTAAACCTCATGATGAACCTCTCTTTACAATCGAATTTAGACTCGGGATGTGCTGAAAAAAATGGATGCTGGATCGTCTTATAGCGTGCCCCAATCAGTTGGACTCCTCGTTGACACTTCCGTGAAGTTTTAAATCTACACTAAGCAACTGAACACTTTCGAAAACAAAGTTTGATAGCATATCGAAAGGAAATTTACACATATTGAGCTAAATTATCCAAAATTGAACCGAATGAAGGACAACAAGTGGAGTCATTTTGAATTAAGAGATATGCTGCACGAGAGGCAAACAGAATTCAAAAATCTCAAATTTATAGACCCGTGACTGATGAGTATCGAGAAAGCTTGAAACCCTCCGAATTTGACTCATATCAGAAATCCCATAGCGATCCCAAGCAGCGGGTTTACGGTGAATAGTACGCCCCTCTTAACATTCTCACTTGTAATTTTTTGCTCTTAAGATTTTCTGTCACTTTCAGGGATTTTGGAAATTTTGCTCTCTTGTGACAAGTAGTTTCCGAACTTTTTCGAAAGCTTGCATAAAAAACTTGTAAAAGATGACTTGCAACCATTATAGACTTCATCACTTAAAATCGAAACAGATTTTGCAGCTATTAGGGCCTAGAATGAACCTACCCTCCCCCCCACCACCAACTTCAAAATGTTCCCCAACCTCCTCGTACGTAAGAGAAAACGTTGCACACCCCTGCTACAGCCTGACAATGCTCCATTTCTCATTCCCTCACTCGCCACCGCACTCCATCTGCACATCTGCCCCGCCAACCGAAATGTCAAGCATATCAAATATTGTATTTCGGCCGGGTCGTGCTGTCGAAACTTTGTCAGCCGAGCTAATTAAAATGTATTCAAGTTGTCAGCCGAAAAGGGATGCCCTGCCTACGCATCTGTCAGAGGGCCTTCGACTAGTACAAAGGTTTTGCGGCACCGGTTTTTCATGAAATTCAAATTCGAGTTCGAGGCATGAGTCCCATCTCGGTATCTCCGTAATCGGATTACGGCTACCCAATGCTTACGCTTATCCGGCAGATACAAAACTAATCATCGCCTTACGATAATTTTATTCAAATTGTTTGTTTCTCGTCGGCCGGCGGAGCGAATTCGCTGATTTCCCTGTGAAGCGGTGACGCACAGTTGCCGAAGGAAAGCCGTTTTCCTCAAAAAGAAATCTCACATGGCTCCGTTAATTTATCGATCAACCTGGCAATTAGTACTTCTCGGGAAGTGATTTAATGGTTCCGGGCACCGAGCACCGAGCACCGGGATCTCTGTCTACAAGTCGTGGCTGTGGCGGCAGCGATTGTGAGAGCCGTGTCAAAAATGATGCGTGGTACGGGCAGCGCAGCGAATTTGTTCGCTGCCCCAGCAGCAGGTACATCACGCAGCGAGACTCAGATCGCAGATGCCCAGTCCCACGGCTGTGCACACAGAGTCGGCCAATTAATTTAATCAGATTTCACGGATGAATCTCGACTCGGCTCACATTTTTCCCTCCTGGAGATTAGGCTGCCTCGGCTCGGCTTAGCTCGCCGCACACGAAATTAATTCAGAAACTGCTTGAAAAAATCAATCTCCATTCATTAGGTCCATCTAATTACCTCAACATGGTGCCCCGTCGGCCACTGTGCGAGGGACGGGCCATCCGGCGAAAGACGTGTCTGCGGGACGCGTTCGCTTCCGGTGGTGAATTTATGAAGGCCGCATGAATTATTGTTCCCGGATTAAAGATGTTGGTAATAAATTGCGCAAAAATCCGTCGTGCTGCTGGAAATGAGATGATAAACTGGCAGCCTCTGTGGGCCCCGCAGAGGGCGATGCGAGAGTGGTTTTGGAATTAATTTGATAGCACACTGGCACGTGCAAACACACACACACACGCATATGAGTGGTACGAGAAGAAGGTCAAAACGCCCTGCAAGAGGCAGTGGAAATAATAACAACATTTTCGGGTCAACTATCAAAGGCACAGAAGGTGGCGGGTGGTGTCTCAGAGAAAGAGAGAGAGAGAGAGAGAGGGGGAAAAAAATGTTTCGAATTACTTTTCATGTGACTGAGCCTCCTTCGTATTTCTGCAAATGTCGGTTGACATTACACAAACGAGGTCAACCGCAAAAAGGGAGACAATACTCCGACAACACTGCTGCTTGCCTCTAGAGTCGTTTCTTCCTTGTTACTGCACGGTGCGGTGTGGTCGGTGTTTCTAAGAAGGAAATGAAAGATCTAGATCACAAAGTTCAGGCTGTGGCATGTGGGTGAGGGTGTGTGTGTATACGATTGCTCCACTCGTCACACACAAGCAGAAATGGAAAGAATAAATACTTCCTTCTGTCTTGTTGCCCCGCTCTCTTCTAATGGCTTCTAGTTTCATTTATATTTCATATGCTCTCTGGTGCGGAGCTGGCGGCCTGCTCTGTGTGCCTTCTGCTTTTGATTTTGTCCTGAATTTGCAGCATTCTGCAGGCTGTCGTGTAGCCTGTGTGGTATGATTTAAATTGATTTGAATGTCAGAGGCAAGAGCGTCCTCGCAGTGCACACACGAGATGAGATGGGATGTCCTTTGACTCGTGAAAGGGGACAGTTTTGATTGTTTTACTTGCTGCAGTATGCGGAGAAGGTCTTTTGAGCTGAATTAAGTTTTCTTGTTTTTGTTATTTCATTTCCTTCCGTATTTGCTTTAGAGTGATGGGCTTTTGTACTGAACGGTTTGTTTCTTGTTTTTCTCCCCCACAGGTAAGCATGAAGCAATGAAATGATTTCCTGGATGGGGACATATGAGTGCTGACAGATTTCTAAAGAGGTTCAACATGATTGTGGACACTCAGAACAGAGTTGGCATTCCCATTTGAAGCTCATTGAGGGGGGCGTGTGTAGCTCAAAGGTAAGAACGTGTATTTTTCCAAGAAAACCTGAGTGACAGAAAGGAATGCTTCGATTGTTTTGGGCAAATCCAAATTCATGCAACACCGACTAAAATAATTCCCCAAACACATGGCAAGTGATGTGCACGCCCTGAAGGACCTAATTTGTAGGCACAAGTGCATTTAATGGAAAATTTGTTCTGTCAGTTGTGAGGGGATTTTACTGATAGCTGCGGTTGAACTTATTGACTTTGAAACAAAAAGGAAGTCACCTAAGATCCTTAGAACACATTCTAGACTGTAGTTTACATTAACCGATGAACTATCTCTTGCATAAATTTGATCAAAGTGACTTGAGAGAAATGTCCTTTAAGCGTCCCTACTTAGTTCAGCTTCAGTTTAGACTCAGTTCAATTTAAGTTCATTCTCAATTCAGTTCAGTGTAACTTTAGTCTCAGTTCTGTTTCAGTTCAGATTCAGTTCAGTTTTAGTTCAGTTTCAGTTCAGTTTCAGTTCAGTTTCAGTTCAGTTTCAGTTCTGTTTCAGTTCAGTTTCTGTTCTGTTTCAGTTCTGTTTCAGTTCAGTTTCAGTTCAATTTCAGTTCAGTTTCAGTTCTGTTTCAGTTCAGTTTCAGTTCTGTTTCAGTGCGGTTTCAGTTCAGTTTCAGTTCCGTTTCAGTTCAGTTTCAGTTCAGTGTCCGTTCTGTTTCAGTTCAGTTTCAGTTCAGTTTCAGTTCAGTTTCAGTTCAGTTTCAGTTCAGTGTCAGTTCAATTTCACTTCAGTTTCAGGTCAGTTTCAGTTCTGTTTCAGTTTCTGTTCAGTTCAAATTTCAGTTTCAGTTCCATTCCCAACCCCATTTCCCATCAGAACTATTCATCACCACAGCCTTTGAACGGTGTTGCTTCCCCTGGGGTCTGTCTGAGCAATAAATTTAGCTCCCAGTGGAAAGCTTTCATTCTCATTGAATCAGTTCATCTTCCGGGAGCAGTTTCGAACATAAATTTCTTCGAAAAATACCGCGTCTTCCAACACCAATCACCCCTTTAAGCCAGTCTGAATTAGCCCGCCAGCAGGGCTCTTTCTTGTACAATATCTTCATTGCGTGTCACATGACAATTTCCCATTGCACCTCAGACACCAGTTCGGCTGGACGTGGGAACACACAACCTTGCCTTGAGTGGTTCCCGGAACTATGCACGGCCCGGCCGTGTCCGTGAGTTATTCAGCAGCCATACGCTGCGGCCAGTGTGCATACGAGTAATTAGAGAAGTTTTTATGGGCACTTTCAATGTGCCCCGCGGCGGCGGACCCTTTGGAATATCGACAAACTCGTTGGGTCGGCGACAGTGGTTACGCTCGATTCGCTGTGCCAACACAGCCCACAGTCTAGCTAATTATCATGTCCGCGCTGGACATACGTGGCCGGTATTTATGCCAACCATTCGGGTTTGGACAAAAACATGCCCAGCAGGTGGTGACCATTGTCGAGACGGCGGCCCCGCCACATCCGACAGACTGCAGATAATTAATAAACAGATATCCAGGCAGGTACGACCGGAGTGTCCGTCTTATTGGCACATTAACTGCGGGCAAGGTGCTGCAAGGGGACGGCTCTATAATTGGAAATCTTCATGAGTCGTTTCCAATTTAGTTGCCCTCCGCGCGCTTACGTTGGCCGGTGTACGGAAGGAAGGCAAGGAGACATGTGAAATACAACATATCGGTCTGGCAATCGAAATGAAGACATCAGATGGAATCTTATTACGCCACAAACTCACACGTGTGCGAAGACGCAGCACAGGGCATCCCTGGATGCGAGATGTGGCGATGAAGCAGCAGCAGCAGCTGATGTACTCACATCGCATCTTCACATGTGAGCGTGTGTGTCTATTCGCTTCACTGGAATGCAGTAGGCATGGGACACGAGCGGGGCACCCCGAGCCATGAGACATGAATATTGATGCAATTTTGGTGCATTGACATCTTACAAGGCTGTTGCCTGCAGTCAGAGAATGTTCTGCTGCCACTGCTGTCGTCTGCCATGTGCCGGTGGTGTGCGCTCGGATCTTGTTGACGGAAATTAGTCACTGTCTTTGGGGAAGTTCTTTGGCTAAATTGAGGAAATTCGAGACCGGAGATGAAGAGTGATTTGTGGATGCTGCACTCGAAGTGGACAGATTGCTTTAGGTAACTTCGTTTCGTTTAATTTTTCGTCGTTCCTGTGCCGTCGTCCCCTGCAGCCTCTGTCTGCAGTTGAGGGACTTGGGAAGGCTCCAGGAAAGCAGATCATCGGCATCGGGTTATGCATGGGACTACCAAAATTATGAAATTCCTTCGAAAAGGATATGAATGACAAAAGGAAGTGAACACTGTCACATGTCGATGCAGACAAAGTGACCAGCGCTGTGAGCTCAAGACCAGGACTGTGTCGCGTCAAAGAATCTAATTCGCTTGAACGCTAGTCTCGGCTTGATTGGCAAAGCGCATTCATGCAGCCAGCCGGATTCATTTTGAAGCAAAAATTACGAAGGCAAAGCCACACAAAATCCACAAATGCTTGCGATTTCGTAATCAATGCAAATTTTGTGTTCATTCACTGAGTACATAAAATCAGGGAACCTGCACGGAATCCTTTTGTGGAAATGAACGGAGGGGATGCCTCGCCCAGCGACATTTCCTTGAATTTTGGTTTGATTGCATTCCCAAGAGCAGGGTGAGTTTTAATCAATCATCAAAGACCACAATCAGTCAGTGTGCTAAACGAACATTTTGAGCGCTTAAATGACACGAATGCTGTTCGAGGAAGTAAAGGTTCGTGTATTTGCAGACCCTTTGCTTTTCATTTCTATTAATTTTTGTGTGCTTCTGTTTAAACCAATCTGGTCGAGGCTCCAGTCGTTTTCTGTTCGCCTTGTAACATGTGGTTGGCAATTAGGCAACGTGGGGAGGAAAGCAGCTTTCTTTGACCATTTCGTCGTCTTTTGGCTTTAAAGAAAACACAACTATCAATCAATTTTGTCTTGTTTGTCTCGCGAACAGGGACGACTGCTCAGCAGAAGGAGTACAAGACAAGTTGTCTGTTGTTGCATAGTGCAAAGGTTTTTTTTTTCATTCTCACTTAACGTGCCTACCCGTCTTTTCAGCAAACAGTCAAAGGCAATGTGACTTCTAATCTGCGACAAATCACTGTTCAATGAAAGTCGACACTATTTTAAGTACATTGTGCTCTCATTCCTCCCCTCTCTCCCCTTCAAAACGTAGACGCAAAAAAAAATGCAAAGGAAACACAAACTCAGCAGCAATTAATTGTAATGCGATATTTTAATCAGTGAATTTGCAAAGGCACAGATGGCTTATCTCAGCGATCGGTAATCTCGTTACCATTCTGGAATGGAATGGCGAGCAGAGCTCGGCTGTGACTGTTGGTGGTTCATTAGAGCCCAGCCTAGGGATTAACCCACATTAGGGTGGACTCGTCCAACCCATATGGCCTGTGAAGTGCAGGGTGAACAAAAAGTTGGAGGGACTTAAGCTTGTGTGTTCATTTTGTCACTACAGGTGGCCTTCGGAAGGGTAGTGCGTTCGAGTTTTGTGGAAATTACTGTGAAAAGGGTTGCACGGAGAAAAAAAAACAACAAATTCGCGTTTACTTTAGTCATCGCATAACACAGGGGATTAGGCATGGTTCAATGAGGTGACATTTAGGGGTGGTGTTCTGTTGTTTCTGGGTCTCCCCTCCTCAAGGGAGGAATTCGCTGAATAATTACGTGTGGAAACGAATGGGAACTGAAGTGTGTTTGGCTTTCCTTCGGATAAGGGTGTCGAAAGTAATCGATTTTTACGATTAAATTAAGATGAAATGCCTTAGAGAAGGGGTTCATTTGCGCGCTTTGATTTGTGAATGCGTTTGTTTTCTTATCATTACGAAATGTGATTAAAAGTAGGACTCTTGGAATCAAAAAAGAAACGGATTAAACTGTTGGAAAGTTAGATTAAAAAAGGAAAACATCCTTTTGGTTTGGTGGAGTTTTTGCGTCCAAATCTGGCGTTGGTCTAGTTGGAAATTTTGTGGAGGAAGGCTGTTAACCCGTTGTATGTTTGAAATCAACTTTACTTCTGCCATAAGACCAGAGAATTTCGCTTCTCTGGCGAATCTGCAAAAGGTGATACTTTGTGTTGATAAAAATAAGAAGGACTAACGATTTCGTCCAACATATACAACTCCGTGACGGTGGAAATTAAACTCAAGATTTGCTATTAAGGCTGCATTCTGCATTACAAGCTTTTCCAGTAATCAGCGGACATATCGTTGAAGTGATGATGCGCAGATTGCTCAAAGCGGGCAGATGTAGCATCGAACAGCATAAGTGCTCTGATCGGGCAATGTCTTGCGTCCTTCCACCATTTTACTGACTCCATAAGAGTCTTGGCAAGTGGACTATTCGCAGTGTATTGAATAAATTTGTGTGTCCAGTGTTTTGGTATACAGCCAGGTAGACACCGCTTGCAGACGAAGCACAAGCTCTACCGACAATTTCAAGACTTTCCGTCCGTTTGCAGAAGAATCTGAGGCAGTCGTTTACAAGAGCTCTGTCTATCGCAAACCGCAATTCCTTGAATTTTTGGTCAAGATTGGGGCGTGCACCCATACAAAATTCAATTGAAAGCAGAGGCTAAGGTTCGATCATAAAATGTGTTGCACGAGAATGAGCGAATTCTGAAGCAATCGTGCACAATCATATTCATTCACGTTTGTCCAGTCATTTTGTTTACCTGATCTGTTTTCTTGTCGCACGATTAACATCGAACCGACGAGGACCCTATAATGGGCGCCAATCGGATGTTATGGGACACCGTCAGACCGGAACTGATCATTTTTGAAGTCACCTCCATGTGAGCACGCTTTGAAATAAGTTTTGGTTAGATCCTCAGGGTTAATGGTAAAAGCTGAGGTAGAAGTTTATCAACCTCTTTTCGCTTTTTTAGGTCCTATTGTCCTACACTTGCTGAAAAAGCTAAACGTCTAGGTGACTTACAGACATTGTACTCAAATTGAAAGGGGTCTCTTTTGGTGCCTCCGTGAATCTATACCCTGAGTGGCTCTAAGTTGTGTTGAAAAGTTTGTACCTGCGATGGAATTCAAACAGAATAGTGTGATTGCATTATATTCGGGTGAAAAATCACAAATAGTTACTACGGGAGCCCTCCAGCACCTCAACGTGAAGAAATCGTTTGTGTCTAGAACCATAGCTCGGCACTTTTTTGACCACCGTCATGGAATTGGTCATAAAAACCACCACCATCGGCAGAAATGGTTCGGAAAGTTAAGGTTCGAATTGAGCGAAAATCATGTCGAAGTAGAACACAAATGACTCTTGCCCCCAACGCAACTTTACAACGAGTGCAACACATATTGAAAAATAAGTGGATAAAAAGTGGCAAATTAACAAGATCCTACAAAGCAACAGAAAGAATTCAGATTCGAAAGAGCACATTAGTTGCTGCGCTTGCACGAAATTGGTGAGTTACCGATTTTGTTTTTTTCTAATGAGTCTCAATTTGTTACCGAGCAATGTATCAACCTGCCAGGTAGGTCCTCTGAAAATGTACACCTTCACATGCCCATCAAAAAGCAGGTAGCACCGATGCCCACCGACTATCGGCCCAAAAGGCCATATCCGTCGATGGTCGATCTCCGCAAGTAGTCCTAAAGTCAGTATTGATGCCTTGAACAAACAAAACATTTCGGTTGGAGGCCGCAGATAATTCAACAAAACTCGGCACCGTTTCACAATGCGTGTGCCAACCGAAATTGGTTAAAAAACAATATTCCTCACTCCATTTCTTCGACACAATAAATTGCAAATTCATCGGATGCAAATCCGTTGAATTTCTCTGTCTGGATCGGCACTAAAACAGACCAAACTTTGGATTACCTCAAACAAGCACTTTGCCGGGAATGGACCGAAGTACCGCGGAACCTCTTCCGTGTGGCGGGCGATGCTTTCTTCGACCGTCTCAAGATTATTATTCCTACCAAATGGAAGCCACAAAAATGTAACATTTTAAAAAATTTGAGTTCAAGTCATTCACCCTGTAGAATCAAGGGATTCATCTGAAACCCAACCAACAAACCTCTCCACTTAAAACGATTGATTGTGATTTGTCGCCAATTGCATACACCAAGCTCAAGTCCTTTTTTCGCCTTGTGTGTGACGTCTCTACGGATATCCCTCTGGATTTCAAAGGCAAGTGTGTTGCCGATACATTTCTAAGCGATCAGTCATCACTACTTTCTCAATAGGAAGACCTTCCTCGTCGGCTTTCTAAATTGCCTCAAATGCTGTAAATAGTCATTGCCATTGCCTCTTATCACGAAATCAAATCGAAAATAAAAGAAAACTTATTAGTCACTCGGTAGCCACCTCATCCTCTGCACGTTGTGACACACAATCTCCGATAAACGTTTCGGTAATTGCAAGTGAATTCCCCGTCCACCGTCTTATCAAACGGCGACCCAACCATTAACACATTTCAAGAATTTCACGCCACTCCATCCGGTTCCACTGAAGAGTATGACAAAGTCTCGCTCCGAATAAATTTTCTTGAAACAAGAAAAGTGACACAAACCAATTTGTCCGACCCCGTTTTCGTGTAACAACCCACGGGGCAGAACCAACCAACCAACCGACCGAACCATGTCACATTCCAAAAAGACACACACGCGTTCCTGTGCTCGAGTTGACGTACTTCATCTGCCGAAGCTGTGACATTTCCACTTAATGAAACATTTGTTACACACACCCTGCCTTGGCGGCTTCTGTGCTCCACCTGCGACGGGCGACAATGACGCACCCACCCGAGGTGTATGCAGTCCGCAGACCACTGTGTCATCGACGGTCTTTTCAAATGGAGACATCGACACGCGCAGTGAGGCATAAACTATTCATATTCACACTCATTAGGCCATTCCAAGTGGAGGGATGTGCTTGATGTCGCTGTCTAGTTGGGTTAACTATGAGATCGAAACGCTTCACGCATAATTTCGTGCTAATGCAACGCTAACGCAATTTGTTTCCTCCGCGAATTGGGTGATTGTTTAGGTGTTTTCATTTGTTGCTGGCGTTGACCGTCGGATGTGTTGCGAATTTTGTTTGGCAAACAGTGTCTTTTTCAATTTGGAAGGCACAGTGGACATAGGAAATGTCATTTGATATGCTTGACTGTTGGCAGAGCCTAACTAATGTGGCAACAGCTGAATACAAATGACGAGAGAAGGGGGTGGTCAACTGCTTATTTACATGAGGAGTGACTGGTTAGTGTGTCTTCCCTTCTCCTTCTGCGACTACAGCTCAGGAATCCAGCGTCAGAGGGGTGTGAAGTATTTTGCTCTTTGTAGCTGGAAATCAATTCTGAATTAAATCACAATCGAGGGCTTCTCAAGGAGAGAGCATATGAGAACTTCTTTCATTATCGTGGCTTTTGTCGCCTTGGGAATCCGACATATATGGATCTGAACAGACAGCGAATACCACAGTGGCCTCTGCTTAAATTCGATGAACTCAAAAGGTGTTCTGTCCTGCTTTCTGACACGTCAAGGAATTCCCTGTAAAGCTTCCGTAAGCGGTGGTAAGAAGTAAAGGACCGCGTTTCCCGAACCTCTATCCTCTCGAAAACATAACAAATAAGTAAAAATCGACTTGCTACGAATTTCTCTCTCTGTCTGAAAGGCAAAACCAAGAAATACATGCAACCATCACCAAACTAAGTCTCCAGTGCCTATTCCGCTAGAATTTCGCAGAAAACCAGCCGTCGATGTCTGCACAATTCCGACTGCCCCCATTGTGGTTATCAACCTCTCGCAATGCAAGCGATTTCCTCTCACTCCCATTGACACGTTCCGATTTTCTCAACAGTCGTGAAGTCACGAAATAGAAACGTTTGATTGGTTCTCGAAACACACAGCTGCGTGCAGATCAAATATTTTGACTTCTTCCTTCTCCATCGCCCCCCCCCCCCCCCCCACGGTCCCAATCAAAGATACTTCACAGATACTTACGATTGCGGAAGCAATTTCCCCGTCGCTCGTCAAGTCGTGAGCCAAAGACATCATTACGCGCAGAACCATTCAATCGAACCAGCCGGCCGGCAACAATCGAAGTCAAATTAAATAAATCTGCCTCAGCACAACGAAGCCCTCGGCCGCAGACACGCCGCCGCTGTACCATCACTTGATAGCAATTTTGATCCCATCAGTGATTATGCAGCGAAAAAAAAATCAAAAGCAGCCCCCTCCTCCAGCCAACTGTGACCATAAATAATTCCTGAAATCTGCCACAACAATGCGGCCCAAGATACATCGAACATTTGAGGCACGAAGCGAAAGACTGAAGAAAAAATGCAAACAAAGACTCAAGCCACCAACCACATGGCCCTGCTTTGGCGCTCATTTGGGGGGGCTTAATTCAACACAAAAACCGATCTCCCCGGTGCACCTCAGCACGTCGTCGGTATCACTCGCGATTATAAGAACAAGACCGCTCGTTAAAGTTCCAGCATTTATTTCAATACACCAGCAGCAGCAGCAGCAATCGAATGACACGACGAGGAGGACGACGACGACGACGGAACAAGCGCCAATTCCTTCGCTGCAGGGACTGAGGAGTGCCCCTCAAGAAGTTTCCGAGGGTTCCGCTGTGAGTTCCGTCATAATGACACAACCAGCGTCTTCAGTGCAAAAAAGAATAATGGGCAACCAGTCGACCAGGACAAGCTCTCTATGCATACACTTCAACCCCAACCCGGGGAATCACGATCTCCACTTTAATCGCTGGAACGTAACGAAAGACACAACGTGCAACAAGCCCGTCGACCGTAAATAAACAGAGAGAACCGCGAACAAAAGCAAACACAGAGCAAAAGAAAAAATCGTCGAAAAACAGCGGACTCCCGAAAAGAAACGTGCATTCATTCCACTGACAGCCGCGTCGAGATAAAACCAAATGAGCAAGGAATCGCACTCAGGTCCGCCGAACGGCGGAACACGAAAGACAATGGAGCAGCGCACTAAACAATGAGATCAGACCACGTCGCGGGTGGCGGGGAGAGTGGGGAAATCCAGGTGAAGTGGTTTATTTACATGCACAGACATCGGAGGAGGACTTAAGCCGACTGCCAGACAGACCAAATACGAGACCAACAGCAATCCAGGGAAAGTGAGACTGAGGCTGTGCGCCGAATGACGGAAGGGAATCCTTGCTCAGGAAATAAAAGTCCGCTTAAGCCCACTTAAAAGGTGCTAAAACAGAAAGAATCCCCTCGTCCCGTGTGCGATTGGCAGAGACGAGACGCGTCGCGGTGCAAGCAAACAATTACAGCAACACCCCGTGCACCCCTTGCGTGTGTGCGTTGAGTGCTTGTGAACTCTCCAGCTGGCGATGATGACGGCTGCTGCGACGGGGTGACGCTGATATTCGCTCAAAAACGAAAGGGAAATGAAATTTCATCTCAACCGCGAAGAACATATTAAATCCGGGTACTTAACTTGGCACAAAGGGACGCCTGGCATGCGGGACAGTCGAGACGGCTGGCGGCGCGCCCGGGAGGGAAATCGACAAATTGTGGTCTATTGTCTTTGAAGGATGCTCTGATGGGAGAATTAAGGATTCAATTTTGCTCCTCGATTCCCCAGCAGAGAGGCAGGGAACCGAGCCAAGGACTCTGCTAAAAAGTCAAAATTTTTCAAGGGTCGGACGGCTGGATGGGCTCTGCTGCAGATGCTGCTGTGTATCCATAATGAAAGGATGTCGCTGGTTGTACTCCTTGCCATGGGGGAACTGGGACGTAATTCGAAATTTAAATAAATGTCAGATGCACTGATAAGGATGGAGAGCAAAGGAGGCGCGGAAGACGTGTCGCCGGCAAGGCAAGTAATACGAGAATTGCACTGGATGATGTGCCGAATCAGCAAATGAAGCAGTTTTGTTTTCTTTTTTACCTTCTCTCTATCTGAGAGAATGGAGAGATGCGAACAATAGAAGGGAATAGCGAGGCTAGCAGACAGACAAGTCGTGGATTACGGGTGATCAAATGAGAGATTATATCGCATCGTGTGGATCCCAAATTTGGTCGGATGGAGGTCTATTTTAACGGCACGGGGTTCAGTAGTTGGAGGGAAGAGATGGAAGGAGCTTCAAACTGATGGCAGAGACTATCTGCTCGTCAGAGTAGAGTAAAGGCAAGCAAGGAAAATTATTTGAGGATAGGAGCATGTTGATGACTTTTTAGGCAAAATAGGAGTGTCGCATGTGAAATTAATTTTTTTTTAGAAACGAGATGAAAGCGCCCAATAGTTTGTTTTGTTGGTAATGACGACAGTCAAATTTTGAAAAATTAAAATCCACTCAACTTTTCCATAATTAGCTCTGTATTTGGTCCAACCAAAACTAATGCTTTACCGCCGGACTGGGGACAAAATGTTTAAGAGTTAAAATATTTGATATGTCAAAGTACCAACAATCCGTCTAATATCTTGGAAAGCTAATCTCTTGAGTAACACAAATTCGAAAACAAAATCTCAGAAGAGGGGGCGTGAGGTCATTCAGCCCCTTTTGGGACTTATATTTTGAGGTCTTTGATGTAAAGCGTATGGACACCACTGCTCCGGCCCGAAAAGTCTTCGAATTTGAGCCATTGGGACAACGCAACAGACGACGGTCCAGGCTAAGGTGGCGCACACAAGTGGAGAACGATCTCAACCTTCAGCCAGCGGTAGCTGGCGAAAAACCGTGCTGGCTGGAGAGACATGTTGGTTGAGGCCCAGGTCCACCCACCCAGAAGAAGATTTAGGGATTTAGTCCGTTTCTGTTTTCAGGGTCAGTGTATGTAGGTAAGGAACTGCATTAGACACGCAAGACTATCTACAAACATTCGAAATTTTGCCCGACGCTAGCTAAAATTCTACCCATACGACGTCTGACTGATTTCAAATAGCGTTACGGTGAAAATATCTTGCAGCTTCGAGAGATATTCTTTTCTGAAAGGGTGATTTATCGTGAGGTTTAATTTTGAGGAGGTTGTTTTTTGACAGATCACCCATGACTCGCATCAAACTGTTGGTCATTTTTGTTCAGTATCGTTTGGCAAGTCATGATGGAAAGTCTCACACCACAATCGTGTCTCTAAATTGTTCAGCTGCACTACCTAAGTTAGCGTTCTGCGATAAATGTTTGTTGTGTGATTCGAGGAACTGGCGGGGAGTATATTAGACATACTGAGTCCCAGTTTGCATAAGTGGATGATACTCGACTGGTTAGATCACATTCAGCACCTAGTGAAGAAACGTTAGCAGCTCTAGCTGAGTGTGTACGCGAAGACGGTGAAGAATCGATTCGACGTCGTTCTCATCAGCTAGGCTATGTTAACGGGCTAAGTGCCCCTGAAATTCAAGCAGACAACTAGCTCTGGTTTCAAAAATACGGCACTACGTGTCATAAACCACGTGAAAGAATGAACTTGTCGGAAATTTTGTGAGTGCTTTCCACTTTTGCTATGGAACATTAGGCCGCCTAGATTCTGCAATATCGCATCTTCGCACGATTTCATACGAGGTTATGTAAAGTCCCGGGTCTTCAAGTATAGCCTGCTACGACTGACGCCTCGGAAACCAACATTTCTGCTGTAGTGGCGGAAGGGTTACTTTTTTCATCATCTCCACAGAACGGCAAAACTTTATCAGGTTACAATCAATTCAATTGCCAGCGGCTCTCATGAGTTTGTTGTGACTGTACGCGTCTCAATCGCTCTAAGCAATATCATTCACCAAGGACTGTTTACTCTTACCTGATCCTCGCACATTCGAGATGACGTGGAGTATCAGAAGAAATCCAAGTGTCTTGTTTCTAAATCTTTCCTAGCTCATGCAACCTTATGGAAATGACTTGGGGCTATCTTCTAAAGTTTTTTGAGTTTGGCGCGGATCCTCATCGATCAAAGCCATTGTTTAAGCGTCTTCGAAGAATTTCGGCCTTCCTTCATGTGATTCATCGTCTCTAAGGGATTTAGGCCATCCCTTACGCTGAAAGCCGTCAATATCGAAATTACCAACTTTGAAGCGATCGGAAATCACCAGTTTTACGGACTGGAATTTTTTTAAATCGCTTTGAAAGTGTCCTCTGCATATAAAAGTTCCTACAATCCCTCGTTTGTAAACTATGACATGCAACTAGCTACAGCGACTTAAAGGAAATACCCCTGCACACAGTCAATTGACAATTTCCCGGAACTGTCTCAATCCACAGACGCGACGATTGTTAAATTGACAAAATTTCAGTGAACTGAAAAGGCACCCCTCATGTAACTGAATGCAGTAACGTTTGACAGATTTCACAAGTCAACACCCAACTCCACCACACCATGTGAAAACCCCCCTTTTTCGCAAGACAATGAAAGCAAAAAAAACTTTCACAGGAAACCTGGTTTCATCGTAAATCAGCTCAATCCAGGCGCAAGTGTCAAGTTCTCTTTTGCAAGCACATCGGTCGCACCACTGTCTCCCATCACCTCTCGCAATGGCATAATGCAATTAGTCATCCAAGTTACTGTTCAGCTCCGTTGGGTTCTCGCGGTGGCAGTCCAATGCCGCGCCGCGCAGAGAACAGCTCCCAGCTGCAATCCGATTTGAAACAAAAGCATGCGAAACGAAACAACACCGCCAGCGCCCTGCCTCCCATTAACCTGGCACGGCAACGCTAAGTTTCAGTTCGAAGCTATTAAGCTCAGTTTCGTTTAGCAATGCCATCACCTGTTCTGCAAGAGTGCGCCCGGGTTCAATAGCAGACGAGTCGTTAACCATGCCCGGGCGGGCGACAGGGAATCGATTTCCAACGGCAACGGCAGAGTACTCCGCCGATTAGCGAGCGGTTGTGTGGAAGGGAACGTCTTGCGCAGGCAAAGCACCAAAGTCTCGGAGCTAATTGAACGTGAAAAATGCAAATCCGTTGTTGCAGCGCGTCCCGTCGTTTTGCTAATTCTGAAAATGTTTTGTCGTATCGAAATACTTCCTGGTATCGGGGTTACAGCGAACACCTCAGCGTCAGTCGAGGTTTAGAAAATCTGATTGACACACAAGCACGGCACGAGGGCGTGTGTGTGGGATGCGATAGTTGGGTGAATGTCTCTGACAATTGTGCAAGAATTGTAGTAGAATACCTTACGAGAACGAGTGGCGGAGAAATTCCGGAGAGTTTTTGTTGGTCTTCCGTTTGAATAACTTCACTTAACGGCATGTGTCTTTCATGTCAAATATCCGATTACACCCGTGCTACGCACACCCCACCCCCCGCCACCTCTCTCGTGCAGGAGCGAAAGGAACGATGGGTGTCTTCAACCGTAAAGATACTCGTGCAGATGCGTACGACAAGATTAATGTTTATTTAAAGCATTAGCTGTCACAGCACAATGGGAGGCACAAAGTTGACAATGTCTTGTGTGTGTCATCAATTTTTGATGTAATTTGACGGGAGCTTGAAGCGTTTACAAAGCCTATCTACGCACGTCTATCAGTGGGATAGCGGTGCGGGTGAGGGGCGGTTGCGAGGAGGCCGGCCGCATCGGATCGGGGAATCAAGGAAGTTCATTACACATTGCTGACTACTAATTAAAAGCAAATAAACCAACGAAACGGGAAAAGAATGAAGAGTGAAGCCGTCGACACGGTTCAGGTTTCCCATCCATTGGCTCCGCACAAGCGGACGGTACTTTACCGCCACCGGCGGCGATGACGGTGACGGCCGCGAGTGTTTATTAAAAATTCTCGGAAGCGGCTGTGATTAGAAGTGCGAACATTGTTTTGCTTTTTTCCCTGGCAGCGCTGGATTGCTTCTGTGGCGAGGAGGTGCTGGGGAAAGCCGGTTCGCTGGTTCTCCGAGGGAACCCGTTTCTGGTGGCAATTGAGATTCTTCGTCGCGTTTTTTAATTTGCGATTGTCATTCGCACACCTGGGTTTGGGGTCGGACTTTATGAACCGTAACTGCAGGGGTCTTGCGACATCGTCACTGACTGCATAATGCCTGCTCTATACTTAGCGGTGACCGAATGCACGCTGCACGGGTGAAATCATCGCAGTGATGGCGGACTTGTGGTCGGAGGCATTGGCTGAAGTTGTGCCCGTTTGTGGTTTCAGAAATGTCGACTTTCGTCATTGACCACAACTTATTGGCAATGACATCTGGACTGTCTTTGTGTCACAGGCGTATGAATGTCTGGCTTCAACCGTGAACTACATTGACTGTTGGTTAAATTGGGTTAGAGTGGAGCGGTTATTTGTCGATTCGAAAACAACATTGCATTAAAAAAAGTTGACAAGTATGGCAAGGAACTTTAGCCTTTTAGAACTTTCATCCGAAAGCGTCAGCAAAAGGCTTCAGCGCATATGTTTTGAGTGCATTTTCCAGAAGGCAGAGTTGACCTTCGCTTCTAGGGAGACCAATCTACCTTTTCCATTCAGGGACGCACCAGTAAGAATTCAGATTTGGGGATTACCGCAGTATGCGTTAAGAGTTCAATCGTTTCTCGAGCAAAAATCCTCCAATCTCCAACATGCAGGTGAAACTTGGATTATGTGTCCATAGGTCTTGAGTAAAACTGAGATGTTCTTGAGGCCAGAACAGTCGTTTTTCTTTGACCCATTTTGTAAAACCCGGCTTCAGTACTGGCTTGAGTGTTCAGCTTCCCGAGACTTTTGCAAAGAGCTTGAGCTTGTTTTTGGCACATGTCGTCTTAAGGATCCACTGAAGTGTTCAACCGATAAGACGGCAGCACAGCATCTAAACCGATCTTCCACTGAGGTTGTCCTGTTTGATATTCCTTAGTTCTTTCTTCTGCTGGAAACCTTGCCGTTCTACCCATTGCCATCCTATCCGTAATCCTGTGAGCTTGAAGAAATGCCAAAATTTCTCAATATCGCTCGTTCCTATGTACGCTGTCATATGTGGCCATAAAATCGACAAATAGGTGGTGGGTGTTGATTTGTACATCGTGGGTCTTCTCCAGGATCAGCTGCAGTATCAGAATCTGGTGTATGGTAGACTTCCCTGGCCTGAAATCACACAGCGAAGGACCTATGAAATTGTTCGTTCACACAAAACAACAGAGAGCGATGTTAAGGAAAATTATTTCTCTATACTTGGCGCAGTGGGCGCAGTCTCCTCCTCAAAATTCTTTAAAATTTAATTTAAACCTTCTTTGAGTGGCGCTACAATTCGGTGTTGACATGGGACTTAACCTTCGTGCCGGACCAACTGACGCCTTCTGTAACCAACCTTTTTCCCTTGCATAGGCCCGTCTACATTTGTGCGCGCCATCGGCCTCTGAGGAGCTTCTGTTCCATTGCACCAATCGTTCAGATTCAAAGCGTTGTATTAGGTGACGTGTCGCCGTACCACTTGAACATTCCCCCTCAGGCATCCATCGAAAATCTGAAAAGGTTGAAGTCCGTACAAGAATGCATTGATGAAAGCTCAAAATTCCCACCCCCTTAATCATGCAATATGATCTCAGTTAATTTTCATTGACGACAATTAACCGAAATTAAACTCACAATCGCATCTGCTTTACTGCTCAATCATCATCTAACCGCTGACATCTCGGAGCACGGCTCATTTTAATAATTAATTGCCAGCGCCGCACTGCTCTTCACTCAGAATATGCATCGAAATTAATGCACATTTTTACGCTACAAAATGAGCCCATAAAGAGTGATTACCCGCTAAAGTGCATCGTAAAACTGCACCCGACACGATACCACTCGCGGAACCAATCCACTTCGACGCCACCCAAACACGCTGAGTGATTAAAAAGCTTGCACTCCCCCGCTGTGCAACAAATTCACAAAAGTAGCCCCTCCCCCCTCCCCAACGCTTCCACTTCATCACCGAGCAAAGTCAAAATTGCCTCGAAAAAAAAACATATCTTAACGGCCAATAAATGCCAAACACCAGAGGAGATAAACACTCTCCCTCTCGCGAGCGCTCTCGCTCTGTGCGGATAAACCCCCTCAGGACAGAGGCAAGCACTTTAACAACCGTGTTAAGCTTGGGTTATTACACAATAAAAATTCCATTTTAATCATTTCGCTTAAACAAAAGCAAACGCAAAAGAAAAAAACTCACGCATACCGAAAAACCGGCGATTCGCAAGTGAGGACTACGAGAAGGCAGCGTATCCGCGCAGCAGGCTACCGCGACGATGGCGGCTCCTCCAGACTTAGTGCCCATAAATTCCGCGCGCGCAGAGTAAAACTTTATGACAAGTTTGCAAGACCCACCCACCCACTGGTGGCGCCCGCGCTCACTCCCAAAACCGTAGCACCGCACAGGAGCGCGCCACTCAATCAACATCATGTTAAGCTGATTACAGCTGAACGCTTGAACGGTTCGAAAGAATGACTAATTCCCTTCACCGAATAAATACAATTAACTCGATTCATGTCCTAAAGAGGTACTAAAAGCCTGCCAAAGATCCCCACCCCGCACCCAACCCGAGCATCGAAATTTGCGTGAGGACGACAGCCGCCTCGGCCGGGGCTGGCATTAAAGTGCTACTCACCAGGTGGAAGAAATCGAATTGAACACGAAACATTTTAATTGCCCGGCGAATTCAAAGAGGCGACTTTACACGGCTGAGGCCGCACAGCCCACACCGGTCAGCGGAACACGGGAATGTGTGTCCGCCGATAAAGCTTGCTTGCGTGCAACTTTAGTCGAGCGCACCAGCTCACCGCGACCACCTTTGGTACGAGCGACCGAACGAACAACTTTCGGAAACGGGGGAAAAAAGTAACTGACTCACACGATTAATTCCTCTTAGCCACGGCTATCGTGACCCTTTAACGCCAGCCAACCGGTCTGGGGCGGCGGACGAATGGCACCGAAAAACGCAATTCGACGCACGCAATTTATTGCTGCCTGACTTGGCGATTGGTGTGGCTGCCCCCCCCATGGAATCAATCGAGGCGAAAAGATAAAAATGCCGAAAGTCTGGTCTCTTGAAAGCGGACACTTATTCCAATCATCAGGGAATTGTCTCTGCTGATGGGCAAATGGTTTCCAAGAAAGTCTGTCTTCACACGAATTTCCGAAATTATTGAATGAGACGCGATTAAGCGCATAAATCGGTGTCTCTGAGTCAGCCGGAGTCTCGAATGACAGTCGCCCGTATTGATGGGGTGATCACTGGCTCTGTGAGAGGTGTCATTCTTGGACATGTTGTGGGTTTTCGGTAACAACTGCCAACAGGTTGCCGCGATAACTCAGACCGCAAAGGTGACGCAGAGTCGATGTGGTCTTCTTCTACCTAAAAAAGATTGATTTATCGGCTGTAAATTTGAATGGACTGTAGTTTATTTGGCTTCATCGCTTGGCTGCATTTGACCGCATCCGGCAGAGGGAAATCTCAACGTTTTTTTTTTCTGAACAGCAATTCCCTCCGGCCGCTATCTTTCGAGACAAAGATGAAAGGAGTGAAAACCGTCTTGGTTTTGATTGAAGTGACAGGTGACCTTAATTGGTGTGGTTGAGTAATGTTTGAAAGTTTTGGGGCAACATTCTGGGGAAATGTTGAATCATGCCACTGAGAAGTTTTTTTGAACTTATATCACATCAAAGAATAGGAAGAATTTTACTTGCGCGCCTAGGGTTTTGTTCACTTAACCAATCTTTTATATACTTAGTCGCACAGTGTCTAATGTCAAAACACGCAATTGAGGGATTTTTACGGCTCTTCTGCCTGTGAAGTGCGTCCAGCGACACTTGGACAGCTTACGTCTTAATGGAGCACAGCACACGCCAAATGACGGCGAAGCCTGTGCCCGTCACCTAGTATGTAGAGTAAGAAATTAACGAAGTGAAAGCTGAACCGAAGCGGACCTAGCCCTTCATGTCGAATAAGGTTTTAGTACGGTTTCCGAAAACGGGTTTAAGGTCTGGGCCACCCATTGCAAGTACAGAAAATTTGCTAAAATTTGTGAGCTATAGCGACAGCTCCACAAAACTGAAGGCAGATTACGATTCAGTCTACAAATTTGGAAAATGTGAGAAGTGAAATGTCGGTTCTTAAGACAGAAGAAAGCAGCTAGATCGAAAAGGCTGAATATTTTGTAGCAGCGTTTTTGTAAGGTATTGATGCAATGCATGCCAGGCCTACTTCAAAGTTGACGCGTCAATGTAAATATACGTCTCTGAAACATTGTACGTCAGGTCCTGAATCTAACTGGTAGCGACAGCTTGAACAGAAGCTATATTCTGGTGCAACGGGAGGTCAGGAGCCCCCGTAATTTTGGGTCCAGTCTGACCGTGCTGTAGGTCCCCTTGTGTATCGGGAGTTTCGTGGTGGCTGTGGTTTAAAGCCCAATATCGCGGGCAGAGTCGATGCTAGTGTACTGTGCTGACTGAATCAGGTTGTTCAACCTACTAATTAATGCCAGGCGGTTAGGACACTTTCTCGGTTCAGTATGGTGATTCTGCGACACAGAGAGCGGAAAAAATTTAAGAGAGACCTCGCTCCTCATCCTCTCATTTGTCTTGTGTTGTCTACTAGTCTTGGCAAATGGACCCCGTGATATAAGCTGTTAAGCTAGGAGATCACGTGAAATGAAATTCCATATGTGTACATCAGGTCCTCTCTCTAGTTCTGTAGAAATTGTCATGTGCAACTTTACCGCTGGTGACTGTATCGTTCCAGGCAAGGAGATAGATCAATTGAGGATCATTTGCGAGGTGACCGATTTCGAGAACAATTGCTAACCCTGCAACGTGGAATTCGAAGATTCCTCTGAACTTTCTTTTCAACTTAATCAACTCGGCTGAGATAGTTTACTCAACCTTGTTTTGTTTGTTTGATACGTCTTGGTTCAGATCGTAGAGTTCATGGTCGGCTTCTCAATACACCTTTCACCCAGACATTACCATTTGTCCCACAAAAGAACCAAGACTCCAATCTGCTGTCCATAATTCGGCTACATACAGCAGCCCTTGGGTCGCCGTGGCGCAGTGGTAAGTGCATCGACTGCAGCGCAGAAAGTCTGGGTTCGATTCCCGGACGGGACACCTAGCATTTTTTCACGGCACCACCTCTTTCGAGTTGCTGACAACACTCAAAGAGTATTAATTGTCTATGGAAAGCTTCTCAAATCTCGCCGTTCGGAGTCGGCAAAAAACTGTAGGTCCCTTCTACTCGTGAAGAACAATAGCATGCACAACACGAGTAGTTGTTGTAGAAGCTAGGCCCTAGTCCGTTATGGGCTGTAGTGCCACTCAATTATTATTATTACAGCAGCCCTTCGGGCCCCTTTGGTTCTATCTGTTTCTACAGACTGTTATTACTTCGGTTGCAAAGGGTGTCACTGTCAATCAATTTTATTAAACAGCCTTTCGATTGCCGCGTATAGACCTCGATTGTCGGAATTTGACCGCCTCTTAGACGGATCGACTTTTCATAGACATGATTATTTTGGTCTTATCCTCATTGACCTTCAGATAACCTACTTCTTTGAGCTCCTGTCGGTTCTTGTCACCATTGGCCGCCTTGTCGGTGCTTTGTGGAATACATTGTAAATTAATCGACTCACACGCCTTAGGTTCTAGATCCGATTCCTTAAATGTCCATTTGATATTTTGCCCTCACCTCATTCAAGTTTTTGCTAATACTAATAATATAATAATAATAATAATAAAGTGTAGGATTGTTCTTAAGATTATCAAATTTGGCAGTTCTACTCGTAAGTCCGCAATAAAGTTCAGGTCGCCTCTTCCCGTGAGAGAATAGGAGAATGCATAACAACAGTAGCTGGTGAAGGACCTGGGCTATGATCTCTCGTGGCCTGTAGCGCTACCGGAGTCACTTATTATTCATTATTTCTACAACGGTCCGCTTAGAAAACGGTTCGATTTCTCTGTCATCTGCGTAACTCAATAGTTTGACTGATTTTAAGTAGACTTCTCTTTCCTTGAAAAACTTACACTACAGCACATCTTACCGGAATGCTGTGAATGTTTGAAATCGTTTTTGAACCAAACACTTTTCCGGAATCCCGAACTAATCACCGTATGTATCAAAATATTCTCTGCCATGTATGCTATCATATGGTCATGTGGAGCCTTAAGGTGCGAATAGACTTAAATTTCGCTAGTCCTTATGATGACTTGTCGTGCGGTGAAGGATATGTCTATTGTCTATTTGCCGGACCGGAACTCAAACTGATACATGCCCTTTAGAACGATGCAACACGCCATTTGACGTTCACACAACATACTGGACACGCCCTCAAAGATGTCCTTCAGTAGGGAACGCATAAAGGCAGTTCGAACTTTAAGGAGGATCACCACTTTTATAGATGAGGTCCATTGAACTGGTACTTTGAGGGAAAGGAAGAAAGTTTGTCAGTATTTGGTTGACCACATCAAACCATAGAAATGACAGTGATTGTATTTAGAGACTACCTTTCACTGGAGTGTCAGAAAGGCACACATAAGTATGTATTGCGAAGTGAATTCGAATTGCAGAATTAGTAGTGTACAATGAAAGACTATAGTGGCTTGAGATTGCATAGTCTTTTCGCTTCAGAGCAAGGTCTCGTTTGACTAAATCACAGCAGACAAATATCAAATATTTGCAGAAGTTTCCAAAGATGTCTATCAACCATGGCCGATGTAAGCTGAGACAGCATTAAGTAAACGTCCCCATTCGTCTAGCAGCATTCTGCCCTACGTAAACCAAAAAAAATTAATTGGACAAGATTTCAGTCCACCATGCATGCCTTAGGTATGGGAAATTTTGACATAAACTTGATCCTCAACGAAATATGCATATCCATGAATAACTTATCTCTCCCCCCCATCATCAACGTCCTTGTTCCCGCCCCAATTACGTGTTCCATTAGTAAATTTGATTCGCAAGTGGGACAGCCTTCGTCTGCCAACCCTTCAATTCGTCAGAGAACTCTTCATGCAACCCCATGCCCAATGTCAATCCGGCGGAAAGAATTATTCAAAACTCTCCACTCCTCGCCCCCCACCAATTAAGAGCAACTCCTTCGAACTGAAAACCATGTCAACAGCACACAGCCGTCTTCATTGATGAAGTGTCCTTCAACCAAATTATAATATAATTTTATTCCCTGCAATTCCAAAGACGGACACGACAAAGACCGCCGCCGCCGCCGCCGTCGCCGCTGCGGCCCTTTCGATGATGACGACCGTCCGCCATCTCCCAGCAATTATCTGCAATTTTATTTTCATAATTTTCAGCAATCATGTCCTCCGCGGCGGATTTGAATTACATTTGGAATGATGCGACGACCACTTAACCGGATGGCATTCTTAAGTTCCTTACACATCGCAACCTATCATACTCAACGTCAAATTACGTAGCTGCTCAATCCGGGCAGAGAAAGAAATCCCATCTTCACCGAAGCGAATGCGAAAAAAATAATTAATTACGAGTTTAAATTTAGTTTGCGATGCGGAATTTTGCGGAAAACGGATGAAGTTCGTGAATAAAATAAATTAAGTGCTCTCCGTGCGGTTTTCGACTGTCAAGTTCGTTAAGATCTAGGCACTAAGAGGTTTTCTGCGATGCTGGGCTCCGAAGCGCGTGGCATCGTTAAATATTCGCAATTGGATATCTTCGTCGAACATGGACGCCGCCACGCGATGGGGTGTGCGGAGTTGTCGTTGTCTAAGTGCCTTTGGATTGTGTTGCAAGGGGGTGCACGAGATGATGATTACCATAATTGGGGTGGTCTGCCGAGTCGAGAGGACTCATATGTCAGTGGGAGGGCAATTTACAGTGAATGGGTGGCCAGCTGTGTTGTCTAGTCACAACCAGTGCTGGGCAGCAGCGTCAAGAGCCTTGACCGAATTCCGGTTTAATTTAAAAATACTTTGTTGTGCACTATTGTGGGTCAATTTTACTTCTAGGAAGTTTGAATGAAAAATGCCATCAACTGGCATGTGGATTGGTCCTAGTCTCCATTTAATGCTGACTTGAAGTGCGTTCGACAATTGGCGTAATTTCGGGCGCGGTCTCAGGCACCTATCACATCTAGCTCTTAGAATGTTCTGCAAGAGTTGACGATTTCATATGTTTCACAAAAGTATTCAAAAAGTACTCAAATTCCAGGCCAGGGGTGAATGGGCATCGCCACTTCGGTTGCTCTCCTTTTCATTTAAACGAACATTTCCTCAAGTTCCTTGGAAACTAGTCGCGACCGCGCATCTAAAACAACGTTTCCCAAAGTTCCATCCACACTTTCAGCAGAATCTTCACCTCAGCGTGCAGGCTTCCGAAAGCCAATTTTACTATCGAATCAAAAAATAAATGCTTCTCACATCAAGCCACTTATTAGGGACAAATAAATACTTATTCGAAACAATTATCTATCGAGAAATGCCCCATAAACGACGGCAATCAAATGGGCCACAAATTAAATTAAAACACTCCCCCACCCCGACGGCCGACCACACGCACATAAATCACCATTTTGCCTTCGCCCTAAATACCCACAAACGCTAGCTCTTCAAATTTCAAGACTCTAATCTAATTTAGGCTCCCACACCGACGAGTGCTCTCCGTCTCCGAGGTGAGTGTAGCGTTAGTTCTCCTGCATTGTCACACCAGAACGCGGCGAACGCATGTGACACATCACGAGTGTGCTGCACCCCCATGTCAATTTGGTTCAGCATTTGCTGGCGGAATTTTTATGACTTCCTCTTCAAATTCACATCCTTCAATCGGCCGCCTTTTTCCGTCTTCATTATCAAGCTGCTAGGGCCGGGCTGCCAAGGGAAACAGGAGAATACACGAAAACCCAACACCACCGGCACTACCTCCTGCCACCAACTAACCGTCGCACACACACACACGTGTGAGCCAGCGTCGGTTTTCCTCTCGTTTTCGGTTCGCTGCTGAATCCATTTATAATTTGACAATAAAAATGTCAATCCGGTCTTTTTGTTGTGTCAACAGTAAATTGACAAATTTATGAGCACTTTGATGCCATTTCTTGGGTGAATAATTTGAATTTACGATTGACGTGAACTCATGCGGGCCATATGCCTCTGCCGCCTCTGGCGCTCTGTCCCGACTCTGGCCGCGCTGTCACTTTGGCAGCAGCGGAGGAGGGGCAGTCGCTTGTGAACGGAGGCCATTAAGATTAAAGCGAAGTAAATGAGAAGATTAGGCACGCAGGACTGCGAGAGGATGTCCGACGACGACAGGTTTCTGCCACGGACAGCGGCGACGACGTGTGCATCTGTGCGTTCACGCTTCGGCCTTAGGGCAGTTATGACGTTGCCTGAAATGAAATTATTTATCACCACTGTACTCCGCTGTTGTTCGCTGTTTGCGAACAAATTAAGTGGATTAAAGCAATTGCTGATAAAAGTCTTTTCTTCATTAAGTTCCTCCCCTTGCGGTGGCACAGGAGCACCGCGCAGTGCTGGAGACAAAAACGCGCAGAAACGAAGCGACGACCGGCGGAACAATCTGATCTGCTGGCACTGTGCATGATGTCAGAGCAGAGCCAGCTAGAGGCAGAAGCAAATTGCTTTTGTAATTGTTCGCGAGATTTTCAGCGCACATCGTGGGATTCAGATAAACAGATTAAATCTTTGACTTGCAATTATGAGAGGAGTGCGACGAAGCGGTGGAGGTTGAATGTTTACATGGCATGAGAGCGAGAAAGAGACGGACCACAGGGGTCCAGTGCGGGTCTCAAACTGGTTTTGTTGGTTTTGTTTGCTCTGACTGATGACATGATGGGGAAGGGTGGGATTGTCAAGGTTAACCATACAGACGATACTTGAATGATCGAGATAAGCTGCGGGAGCCATTTGAGGTTGCGGTTTGCGAGTCACAATGTCATTGCATTGCGTGTGACCTTTCAGCCATTGAAGGAAAAAATGATTCTGCATGTGAATTCAAAATTCAACTCATACATCTTTTGACTCTAATTGAAGCTGAGGGGATTGACAACGGTACCTCTGCAATACCGTAGGCATACGGAACCAGTTTGTTGAACAACGGCTTATGTTTTGTGCACGCTATTTGTCTCTTACAAGGGGAGGGGACCAATAGTTGAATACGAAGTCCGAAGGAAAGGTCTTTTTCGACAACTGATCTGGGAACATTGTTAGAAGCTCGAGGGATGGGAAGTTGTTGAATCTTAGAGATATTTCGAGACCTTAGCTCTTAGTCAAGCATCTTCTTATAAAACACTTATGATGGCTAGGCCATGTAAAGTGTATGGACAACACAGCTTCCTGTCTGCGTTCATGGCATCTGGAGGAGAAGATTCAACTGCACTGTACGGCGGCATGCAGCTAAAAGTCGTTGAATCCGAGCCATTGAGACAACGTGACAGAAGACATTCTCGTGTAAGATGGCATGCCTTACGGGAACAGGTCCATTCCTGACTTGTTGTGTGATATTGAAGGCAGTTGGAGACAGATCGGTTCATCTGGAGAGGCATGTTGATCGAGGCCCATGTTAAGTCCGCGCCGTAAAGCCAACTTTGGACATCTCGATTTTGTCTCCAACCAAAATTTACCTCTCCGTTGGATTACTCAAATTTAGTTACAAACCTTGAAGAAGTTTAAGACAACTTTAAAGAGCCAGTTTGCCCACACCAGCAAACACTTGGTTGTCTTACAAGTGATCGCGTTGCACAGTCTTGTGACGGAACATTGTGACTTGGCAGCCAAGCTTTACACACCATCATGAAGGTTGCACTTTGTCAACATCCACTGATGGTGGTAAAAATACAACAATACCTCGACTCTAATGCTGCTGAAGGCCATTAGTTACCCGATTTTGGCACATATCCCGCAACAGGCATCTCCCTCCAAGAGTCAACCGTTGACAAACGAAAACAATCCAATTAAACGCCTTTGCGGTTTGAACTTGACATATCGGACTAACACTGCACTTCATCCCACACCGCAGTAAAAATTCTGTTCAACAGAGTCTTCAGGAAACTGACCCAGTTCCCATTGGATAGGAAAAGCAATAAAAAAGGAAATAATTTGATTACAGAAGGGGCCTTGGCTCGACATCTGTCGGTGCCAAGCATCTCACAACTGTCAGAATCCGGCAATTTGCCTACGAAATGAAGTTGCCGAGCAGAGAATTTAACGACCATGTGGACACCACACCGTATAGATGTCCCAACCAAAGCGGCCAGTTCACAGTCCATTAAGCAACTTCATCAGCATCAAAATCCGACAGCAAAAAAAAAAACACAGACTCACCTTAAACGAGATCATGGAACCGGTTTGATGTTCGAAACAAAAGAAAAAAAAAACCTACACATCCCCTATCATTTCTGCCCGAACCTGATTCGTGTTCTCCTCTGAACCGCCTTCCATGTAAGTGCAGGGCCCAGACCAAATATTTGTTTAATTTCCCAGCACAAATCCCCTGCGTAAACAATTTTCTTTTTATGCATACTCGTAACTCCGCATCCGACCCAATTGAATGTGGAGGAAAAAAAAAAGGTGAAGAAAAAAACCGATCCCTTTGAAAAGTCATCATTTCACCACATAATTCCGGATGAATAACCTTTGTGTGTGTGCCATCGCCTCGGCAGACAATAGATGCATGTGCCGAGTGTGCAGAGGATGGGCGGGGTAGTTACTATCCACAAAACATCGTCGTAACGCGGTTTCATCGAGGTAACATCAATCCGAAACCACAAGGTGATCATCACCAAAGAACCACTCGGTGAGCATCTAACCAACCGTCAAAACCAAAAATTCCAAAAACCTCAATCTGCTGCTCACAGAACCGGCGGCGGTGACGGTCCGCAGCAAACCACACAAGCGCACACACAGAGCTGCAGCCGTCTCTCACCTATTCTCTGGCCATAACTTGATTATCCTTGTTGCGAATTGCAGCACCGATTTGCATGTGCTCGCACTAACTCACCGATGCACAGATGCTGCACAGATACAACGGCACACACCAGCACCTCGGATTTGTATTGTCGTGATGTAAGCGATAATTGAACGGAAATGTGGTGCATAAGTGCAAATCCGTCTCTCTGTCCGGTCGGTCGGGGATGGCGTCGTTCTTGCATCTGCATCCGAGATATCTGTGAGAACGAATCACCTTTGTCGCAGCAGCACAAGTGGGAACTACGAAGAGTGATGGAATGCAAATGCATTCTCCGATGGCATGAATGAAAAAAGAAGCGAACTGAAATGACAATTCCACAATAAGATTGATGACATTGACAATGAACGGGCGGGATGGATGAGGGCGCAGCGGTGGTGGGAATGCTTTCAAGCAGGCTGTGGGACGAAATGAATCCCGTCCTGAGTTCCATGTTAGTCACACGGAAATCAGTAATGCGTTCGATGTTCATGCATATTTTGAGAAGAATGACAGCGAAAAGTGTGATCTTCACGATGGATGAGTATGGAAGGTGGTGTGCTTGTGACGGTGGACGGGATTTTTGCAGGGATTATGAAAAACACGTGAGTCCTCGCAAATCGAGGCCAATTCGGGGTTGGAAGGATGTCACTAGAGCCTCACCATTTGGGGAATAACAAGAAGACATCAATGGCAGGGGTAGAGCTAAAGTTTCTGAGTCGGCAAATATCGACGAGGTCCAAGACTTAAGCGAAAAGAAAGAAAGAAGGATGTGTAAACCGATTGTGAGAACAGTTCAAATCACCTCGATTGGCTTAGATGATATGCATCCCACTAGGGGTCTTAGCTCAATTTCAAAAAGATCCTTCAGCTGTTGCCTGAGCACTGAAATCCAACGACCTACGTTCAAGTAGCTGGCGGATTGACTCCATTTTCATTTCCACGCAGTAAGAATCAAAGTCAGAGAGTGAGAGAGACATTTCGCAATGTTGTAGGACGGTCTTTTATTGTATTTCCTCTAAACTAAGGCGAATCACGAGCCATGCATACTAACCACTACTCAGCATACCTATGGAAACGGAAAAGCTGTGGACAAACCCATCAAGTCTTGTTGCGTTCTTTGACCTTGACAAGGCAAATATTACTGAACTGCAGGAACTAGGGATCGGTGGTGTTCCAAATTTAGCAAAGTAATATTTTCCAAGCTGTTAACTGAGGCTCACGGAAAGTCGTATCCTCTCTCACTCCTTTCTGAATTATTGCGGTCAGTGGACTCTTTTGCTTTTAGAGTAGGCTGCTTTTCTGAGATCTGGAAGCTAGGTATCCCCTCACTCTCAAAAACATTACCCTGTAAATGAGGTTTTGATCAAAGCCTAAGATCTTTGTGTGAATTCCAGCAAATCTGAACTTAAGAAAGTACACAATGCCCACTGAGACTTTTGGACTATTGCATGTGGTCTATTAGCAAACCTCCACAAAACAGCCACTCTTTTAAAAAATAGCCAATACCCTCTTCCGACAGACGTTTACAATGGCTCGAAGGCGCAACTTGCTGTTTCGCCAAACTGATTTGACCTAAACAAAATATTGCGTCCTAATTGAGTTTGATAAAGCGAATGCTAAGGGATGACAGTTTGGAGGATGAAATTGAGAAAGAAATAGATGACGTCCAAGAGCGACCAGAGGCTAGCTTTTTTAGAAAGAAAATGGGACTTGCAGTCCATTGCCGATTCCAAACGGGGAAATTTTCGAAACTTCTCTCTTTAAGTGTTAGGAACTCGAAAAAGTGTTTTTTTGAAAAATTGCTAGGATTTCATCAATCGAACCAGAAACCTTCGCGAGTCATCCAATACTAGTCGAATACATTCCGGCGGCCATTGTTGGATGCAAACTTTTTTTTAATATTCTGAGCGTTTTACTCGTAGACTATCAGCTCTCTAATCAGAGAATTCCCAGTTTGTGTAGTCTTCGTTATATCAAGACTGTGTCGTGTGTAGGGTTCATACTTAGGCCCTAAGTAAGGTTGGTATTCCTCAGCCTGGCACTTCCACCTGCCTGCCCGAAGGAACCTCAGCAGTAGTCACTCTATAAAATGGGAGAGAATTGCACCTGAATGTCATTTACGCTGAATGAGAGTCCCGAAAGTACCGGCTAGGGCTTATTCGACATTTACTTGCCTTCAATGTTAAGTTTTTAATTTTCGGTATGACACGTGTGGTCGCCGTGGCGTAGTGGGTAAGTAAGGTCTAGATTCGATTCCCGGACGGGACACCTCGCATTTTTTCACCGCACCACCTCATTCGAGTTGCTGACAACATTCAAAGAGCATCAATTGTCTATGAAAAGCTTTTCAAATTTCCCCGTTCGGAGTCAGCTTGAAAGTGTAGTGTGTACGTACAAAACTAGTAGTTGCTGTATAAGCTAGGCCCCGGTTTCTTGTGGGCTGTAGTTCCACCCAATTATAAGAACCGCAGATAGCGGTGCCGAAGTAGACTAATGTACTACTGTGTGCAAAAATATACAGGTTTTGTAGACCGCAGGGGACCAAGGTCCGAATTCTACCCGCCCTGTGCGTTCTACAAGTAGGGTGGACCTTAAGTTTTTTTCCAACTCACATGAATTCTGAGGAACCGTATAAAGTGCCAGTCAATCAATATTACGTTTGGGGATGAGTTTGAAGTTTCGCCAAGACCCTTTCAAAGTCCATGAAATAGTCCAAAGCGAGCGTGTTTTTCAAAAAAGATGTTGTTCAGTTGTTATTCAGTTTCAAGTGCAAAAATTTTCAACCAGATGGGTCTGCTTGACGACACTTGTATCTCTTGCGCTACGATTGAGTTTTCAGTGAAAGATCATCCTGTTTTTGGATTTTTCAGAGCACTACAAAGAATGTGTAAAAATAGTGACCTCCTGCAATGAGACTAGTCACTCATACTCAGTTGTTCTAACTCAGAGTACATTTGTCTAACGACAAAATATCTTTACGACGGGGTACTTAAGACATTCCAGCAAACTAAAGAAGGAGTTAATGAGTCGGTAAGACGATGGAAAGGCACAGACACGGTTTAAAGTCCAGATGCCACGTGAATAGTATGATCACCACCCCCCACATTTTGCTATCAATAGAGCCATACTGTGAAGCACTTTGAACTAGGCATTAGTTGCGAAGATAGCTCTGCCGGACAATATAGTCCGCTGGGCCGTCTCTCATACATACGCCTACAACGTAAAAATGACAGAGATTGCGCCCGAAATAAAAACAAGAACTAAACGATGTTAAAGTTCATCATAACACACTCTAATTCGAGTGGTAAATCAGAACAGGTGGAGAGGATAGCGTCCTTCATGCGGCATTGTTCGACTTTGGGGGTTTTTAGAGAGGACAGCGTATTGTACGTGTATTTTGAGGACAGCGTTCTTAAGACAAACTGTACTGAAGAATAACTAAAACGAACTCTTCGAGTAAAGGAAGCACACTGGCAACCTACTTATGCCACCCACAACGATAAATAGAACTTACGCCCACTCGACACCGCCAGCAAAGTTTCCGAACTTAAAAAACATGTCCACATTTATCTAAATGTGAAAGATGCTAAAGGAAAGATTTTGTTTCTTAAAACCTACAAAAAATCAGCTCCATCTTTTGACGAGCAATTTATAGTCAGGCCATGCCATGCGTGGTCTCTGTTCCCTGGAGACATCAGTTCCGTGTGGTATTCAACTTCAAGCAGATGAGCACCCCACCCCATCTGATGAGCAGAGTACATCAAACCGATTGCCATTTCTAATTTGCGGCGGTCACTCCTCTACACTTCAGCGCTCTAGTTCTCCATGCCCCCATACGCCCGGGGCTGCCGGAGCGTGATGAATTCCATTTGAAGTGTCGGCTATAATCACGCGTTTTTTTTCTGTTTCCTTTGTAAAGCGTACTCCCCCTCCCAAAAATGATGATGTTCAATGACCTACGAAGTCTTCCCGTGACCAAGCACAATAGATCTACTTAATATTTATGACTCCCCAGATCTCCCCCTTTCCGCTCATGATGATGGGGAATTTTATATCTCCAGGCACACACACACACACACACGTACTCAAAGCCAGTGGGCGACGAAGAATATCCCCACAAAGGAAGAAAAAAGGAACGAAAAAGAATCTCGGGCAATAAACAATTCTCCCACTTCGATCTTTCTCTCTTTTTGTTTGGCCTCAGTTCATCATGATGGATGCGCGTTGAACGCAAATTCACAAATACGTTCCCGATCATCGAATAGCTTCGCCCAGCAGTCGCCCACCCAGTCGATTGTGTTGCGCTGACGAGAGATTTGATACGCTTCCAGGAACAGGAAGCGTCCCGCCTGCTCCCTTCTTGTAGTCCCAGATTTGAATAAGATTTTGATTTTTATTCTCCTTGCCTAATTGAGGTGTTTAATTAAATGGCCACTTAAAGGCTGCGATATGAAGAACACGATTGCCACGCTGCTGACAACGATGAGGAAGAGTTGGGTTGGTGGGGGGGAGGAGGTAGGATATCTAAATTAACAATAACCACTCACTTGAGCAGATGAGATGTCGATGGTGATGTCAGTGTGACTGTGTGAGCGTGTGTGAGTAAAACGATTCGAGGACGCCGGCATGTGTAAGAGCCCAGCGTCTGATGGTAATTAAAACGAAGTTGAAGCTCATTCCCGTTGGTGATGTGGCTTTCGAGATGGCTGAATGATACCACACAGATACTCCACAAAAACACACATGAAGAGTTAGAGGTACCCGAAGAACACACTCCATGGGCCATGTCACGGGGGGGAACAGAAGCGGGACCGAGAGAAGGATGTGTAATAAGCTTGGGTAATGTTGACATAACAAAGCCAATAAAGAGGATAATCGCCTGCGGCTTGGATGTGTGTACCAATTAAAAGAAGGTTTGTGAAGTTTACCGCAAAGTATTGCACTCGATTGTTCTTGCTTCGGTTGTTGTTTGCCGACGAATGAGCGGTGGGGGGAGGGGCGAGATATACGACAAGATACGAAGCGAGAAGAAGAATTTATCATCATTATTGTTCAGTAATTGTTATTGCTACAACGAGGAGATGTCCGGCGACTAGATTGGACTGGTGGGAAATTTGTATCTCTCTGCCGGGTCAGGCTACAGTCACTGACGAGCGTGATACCGATCGATGATGGCAGAGAACGCTATAATTCGTCTTGGTTTTATTTCGTTGAACCCAACAATGATGGGCTGGTGGCTGCTGGAATGGCAGAATGCGAGCGAACATAATGACAGAGGTCTGTTGTATCTGTCAATGATTTGATACGCCATCCCTTGTTTGGGGATAAGTGTGTTCATTGTTGTCTGAATTTCATTGTTAGAAGTGGGCTGGGAGGAGGGGGGGGGGGGGGGTGAGCTTTTTGAGATTTGGAAAGTTTCGATTCATGACATTAATTTGTATTCAAATTTCACTTCCTGTCAAGTTTAATGATCCAATGAATAAATGATCTATCAAACCAAGCTGTTTTTCGATTACAGCTGTGTGCGTTCAAGAAAAACATAGAATTTAGGGACGCAATCCTTTTGATGTTTACGAGAGCAAAGCGATCGTATGAATAGCAAGAGGGGAGATTCATATTTTTGCATCCTTTGGCATTTTTTCTATGTATCTTGCCATGTCCTGTTGCAAATGTGAGAAGGTCAGAAATTTACACCTGGTTAGAGAAAGGGCTACAAAATTGCTTCTAACAGAATACGACCTTACACCACAAAGAAATTGTATCACTTCATGCCACAAAAACTAACATTGTTTTTCTTTTTAATTTCAGACAAACGACAGAACCCCAACAACAAATCCGGCATCGATTTGTCATCGACTGCCATGCCTAGGAATGGAACAGCATCAGTGTGCAACTGCCACAAATGGCATAAACACCTCCATCACAAGTGAACAGGCAACAATGGAAACGCTGCAACTCTTGCTCCCGCCGAAGGTGTACGATGAAGAAGTGCTACTTCCATCAACCCCCCACAGAGGCAGCAGCCAAGAGCCACAAACACGTATCCCCCTACCGTACTGCATTCACCATCACCTCCTGCTGCACTCAACTGAGACACAAGTCGATAGGAATTTCAAAAATTCAATGTCGATGCCATTCCCCAAAATGAAGGGGGTGGGCGAGGAGAAGCAGAACAGCGTTACCGACTCGGTGTCAGTGTCATCGGCACTCGAACAGCAGTCGCACGGCGACTCTAAAGCATTGCCGGCGACATCAGACCGATCGAACGAGGATACGAAGGACAATAGACGAACATGTACTAAACATTTTCCTGTAGATAATAGAATATCTAATAAAAAGAATTTAGTTATAAAATTTAATGAAGCCCAATCGGCGACGGTGCGGAGAAAAACCCTAGCGCCAGCACGGACAGCAGGATCCACGGGCTCCGCTACCGCCGCAACCACCGTCGTCGCCACTGCAACTGGCTCAAACGATCGCCGTCGTCGTTGGGGTAATTTCGAGGACAGCAAGCATGATAGTGATATGACTGCAACAACGACTGCGACGTCGTCGCTGACAGCCACCGCCGCGATGATGGTGGCCGGATCAACGTCAAGAAAATTGAATTGCTGCCCGACAGCAGAGACAACATCATCAACATTTTCATCCGCATTTGCTGTCGTCGCGTCCGCGCTACTCGACGGCCTGAGGAAGTTCCCAATCGCCATGCGAAAGGACAAGAAGACGGTGACAGCAGCCACATTGTTGTATTTAATTTTGTATATATTCACATCAGCGAAGTGCACGGCAGCTAGGCAAGATGGTAAGTCATTGTCATACTCGTCCGTAGATGGTAGTTTTTGATTAGAGGGGGGACTGGAATACTGTGTTGCTTGTAACATGATGAACGCGCCAGCAATGGGAAGCGGCTCAGACGTCGCCATGCATAACAACTGAAAATGCTAATCGAGTGATTGTCTTTGATTCCTTGGAGGTGGTTAATTTGAAGTCCGATGGAGATTAGAGCAATGGCTGTGGTGGGCAGGGTTCTTGACGTCAGAGGTGGAAAAAATCGTTGGTGGTAGGTCTCTTTAGGAGTGACGGGCGTATCCTTTTCACTTGAGTATGTCATCGACCTACAGCGATTTGTGTCACATTTGAGGTTGTGGGGTATACGTGAGCGATTGCGAGGCACTGATGCAGTGAGTGAAGGCTCTTTGCATTCTTAAATGTGCTGACTTTTAGCAAAATCCTCTACTTTAACAAACTGTCAACGTAAACGCGGCCCAAGGAAACAGCGATTGCGTTTCATCTCGGTACTGACGTTCGTTCTGTGTACTAAAGAGTCGAGGTGGACGATATCCTTCACTATCTCGTAGCAATAGCTGCCTGTAGTGGCGTTCTGGATGAGTCGTCGATTTTGTGCGTCCTTTCTTAATGACCGCATACGCATCGTTTTGCCTTTCCTTTCAGTCTGGTCAATTTGACTTCATCGCCGATTTGATATCATTCTCAGCAAACGCAATTGACGGCTCGCAGTGTTTGTCCTATCGAGTCAATGTCATCCTTTAGTCTTTAAGAAGAACTTGGTCTTGATGATAACATGAGAAAAGGAAATCGAAGTATGGGTGGTGAGTGTTGGTAAGCATCCTTGGGTGTTTTTTCCTAGACCTGCGGAGGAAATTGTAATATGAAGATTTGGTCAACGGTGAACTTCCGCTTGTTGCATACACCCCTATCATGTCATCTCCAGCTGGCTGAAGGAGTTCTGCCGAAAGTGTTGCGAAGATAACATACCGGCCCGGTTGGAGGAAGTTTCATTTCAGACAGACTGTTTACAGAGTTTTTGTTTGTTTCCAATCATTATGTGCTGCGTCCCCTCGAATTCGTATTGGCCTTGTGCCCTTTACAACACACAACTTCATCCAATCCAAACAAATAGAGATTAATTTCCAGACACGTATAGCCACTCGCCCACAAACATTCTTAATTCTAAAAGATGATCGAGCGAAGATCGTAAAATCCCCAATCTACGGCAATATCCGCCACGAGTTGCCCCCGAATTCCGAAAAGACAAATAATTGTATCCAAGAATTTTTTTTCTCACACTATTCCCCCTCAAAATGTCTCAATCTGATGTGTGTTTTGCAACCAAATATTCAAAAACCACTGAAGCATTTCAGGCTCGCTCATAAATCCCCAGACCTAATGCCTCCTTAAAGATGTCTGATCGAAGAAATATCCCCGACGATCAAAATTAACGATGAAGCATCTAATTTGTCGTACAATTTATCACATCCCACGACCCACGGTCGGCGCTCGTCCGTGTGCGCGACAGACAGTCGGATAGACACACATCAAAAATTGATTACACTCTTCCGATTGGAAATCTATTTTTGCCCTCCCCCCTCCATCAAATCTGAATGAAACTTTTGCTGAGATACACGATGGAAACTAAATATTTTTTCCGATTCGATTACAATTTACAATTTACATCCCATTAAGCATGCCCAATAAATTCCAATTAAGTATCTATCTCCGAAAATCGAGGGTCCAAATCGAATTTCCCAACGAGGAGAAAAAAAACCGACATAATCAGTGCATCTGTATGCAAAGCCCTGTGAAATGTGTTGAGAAGATACAAAAAAATCGCATAATTCCGTTCGTAAATCACATACGATGGCAATTGTGTTTTCCCAAAGGTAAACACACAGATCACGGAAAAAAGCGCCGGTCCAGAGAGAATTCAAAATTCTGTTGCCGAGCCCCCTCCCATGTGTTTGGGGGGGGGGCATGTTCCCACGTACGAGACCAAGAGGAGACTGTGTTACGCGGCTCAGTAGCGGCCAGATAAATTCGAATTTCTTTTCTTTTTACAAAATTAGTGCAGTAAATTATTCGATTTAATTCCCGACTTCACTTTGGGGACGGTTTGAGATTCATTTTACTGCGTGCGCCGCAGGTTTATAGTCGTTTAATTAGACGGATAGATTTATTCATTTCCTTGTTTCCCCCCGGAGTGAAAGTCGGAAATGTACCATCTATCTCGACGTCATTGTCTGAATGAGATACCACCAACCCCCGCCGCCGCATCCGTCATCGAATAGAATCATCAGCCACCATCCAGGAGCGTGTGGATGTGGATCCCATTCGCCTGGATGCGCTATTATTATAATTCAGGCCACGGGAGATAGCGAGCGGTGTCTCCTTCCGCCTATTTATAGGTCATTCTCAGCTTAAAGAGGGCATTCGTCTTTTATGCCTTGTACGGGCACCGGCTCCGCCTTGCATGCGCGCTGTTAAGACTCATTAAGCGCAGAAATGTATCTGTATCACCTATCTCTGGGGGAATGCGTCATGGGTTGTTGAATTTTATGCGTCCCTACGTTTCTCATTTTCAACTGCATCCTCTTGTGGAATAGAAAAAAATTAAAAGAACGCACGACAACAACACAAGAGGAAGAGCAAAAAAAAACAAAAATGAACCAAACCACCGCTCGCTGTGTGCGTTCGAACGATTCAATTTGCGAGAGATATAATTAAATTTGTGTATCCCGGTGTGATGTAATGTTGTTTTATCGTTTTAACAAAAGGGTTATTTTAATTTAATGAGCCGTTTAATGACACCCAGCTTGTAGCGTTTTGTCATCGTATCCATTCAAATTGTGGCGCGACGATGACGTCCCAGCAGCGCAGAGTTTCAGGAGGAGGAGCGGCAGACGGGCATCCGAGCAATGTGATGTTTCGTGGAGTGCTTTTAAATGGATCATTACGTACGGGTTAATAAATTTCAAATGACCTAATTGGCTGTGTGATGAAAAGGGTAAACTTGTAGGGGATGCAAAGAGAAAAAAACAAAAACAAAATCATCAAGGGAAGCTCAGTGGGTGGTTGAGGGGACACAGGTGCACATGGGATGTGTCCGTGGACCGCATCAAAACTGGAACGCCGGTCATAAACATATAATGGATTTGTTATGGAATATTAAGGGCCGATTTTATGGCTGACACCAACCTCCCAAACTGGTCGCGGGCTGACGGCAAGGCCATGTTGGCGCGCTTGACCGCGGCATTTTTGTCTATTTTCGATGTTATTCGATCACTTTGAAGTTTATCTAAATTTGTTATCTGTCTGTCGCTTGATTTTGCTTTGCTTTAGGAGCGGATGTTGTGGTGTTTATGAAAACCGATGTTTTTGAGTGTTTACAAAATGATTGTTATAAACGTGCTGCGCTCAGACAACAGGTTGTAAATGTGTTAAACATGTTGGACACGGATTAAGTCACACTGGTTCTATTATTGATCCACAGACTGTAAACATCACTGCAACTGCATCTCAGATGTCGATTCTTTCGAACATGCGAGCAAGAAGTGTGTTGGGAGATGTTTGAATTTAGCTCTGGAAAGCTGGATGTCTCTTTGGACAGTGGTACACCAGTTTCGAATACCAATGCAGTGACAAGAACTCCCTTGGACGTGGAACTAATTCCGTGTGTCTTGAAGACGACATAAGATGTTTAAACTTGCTGCTGAATGGCAGAAAGATAAACCGTTCCAAGGGTGAAATAAGGACGGTCACAGTCGAAAAGAAAGGCAGTATTTGTGGCGAATGCGGTAACCAGTCAGCATTCGCAAAAGTTCATACGAAAAAGGAAAAGGAAGCGTTCATGTTTGTAATCTCTAGAGACTAAGTTAGTAATCTTTAAACTGTAGAAAAGAACTCTAATCTGTAATTATCCTGTTCGTTATCTATTTTACCATGGGTGGTTTAAGAACTTGTGGGCGTCGACGCGTAGTGGGTAAATGCGGGGACCCTTACTTCGATTCGTGGACTGAACGTTTATCTCACGACCTCTTTCAATTTACTGTCAATGACAAGCATCTTAAATTTAACCTTTCATAGTCAGAGATAAGCCTAGCTCCCTACTTATCGTGCGTAGGCACAATATGAGTTATTGCTCAAGAAGCCTAGCCCTGTTCCTTTGTGGACTCCATCGCCATTAAGCTTGCAGTGTTCCTAACAAAGAAGATCACAAATAAGCTTTTCGCCGTGGAAGGACTTTCATCCAGAATATAAGCACAGCCTCTGTGCAGGCATCTTAAGTGAGGAACGTCCTAAAGTCGGACTACTCCCATAGACGGACAACTTGTTGAAGACACCTCACTTGTACAGACTTCCCGAAATTTATTTTGTTTTCTTAACGAGTGTGACATCATGCTTTCCAAAAAAAGACAACAGAGGTTTTTAAAGAGATGTCTCCAAATTACTTAAATATTGCAGAGTGGAATGAGAGGAAGAAGCCATGCACAACTACTTTAAGATGACGCAAGAAAATGATTTATTGTACAATATTTGGTCATTAATTTCTTGGTTTCGAAAGTAAAGTTAAATGATGTACATATGACGACATATTTTTGATTAACTTTTCAATTCTTTATTAAGTTTGAACCTTGCCATTAGTCATATCATGCAGCATGCGATTATTTTGAACCGCTTTTTCACATATTTCGAGCTGTATTACAAAACCTGTGTAATGTTGATTGGCATAAACATAGTCTTTTGCGTATAACCACCAGAAAAAAACGAACGCTATCAATTGGCATGATCTAGGTGACCAATTGGCGTTCGAATCACATTTTGTTCAAATCATAGTCTTAAACGAAAAATGTTTTCCAACCACATCGCTCAAAATTGGCTGTAACCATCTGACCATTGGGGAATACGTACCACTGACACCTTTTGACCATGAAGTAATACAAACCGTCACTCAGGATGCTATGGCACCTTTTTGACTACTTGTGTGTTTTCTGAGCCCCCTGAGTGGGAAGTGTTCCCCAGCAATGCATAAAAAGTTGTTCGAAGAACGCTGTGATTATTGTCTGTTGTTCTAAAGTCCAAGATTCGTTTTGAATGGTCAGCAGGCTTCAACTGTTGCTCAAGAATGGAGATGCAAATCCCAATACGAATTACGCCATAGATACGCTGGAAAATCAATAAATTCGAATCATCAGCGACACATGCCCCTCAAGCAGCAATATTCACCGTTTAAAGTGGCTAAGCTGGACCAGCACTTTTGTAGTCACGATGCCCTATCGTAAATCGGAAGCATTCTTATACTCACACTTCAAATGACAGCCAAATTTGACAGGTGTCAGATAACAGCGAAAAAATCAATTACTCGTTGTGTCCATGAACCGGGCACTTTTCCTAGCCGGACTAAAAATTCTGTACCTGTCCGCTCAAGAGGGATGAGTCTGCCGACGATTTTCTCTAATCCACAAAAGCACCAGAATGTTGGTATTTAGAGGGGTGCAAGAAGTCGCCTTTTTTAACATTCACACTTATGGCCAGATAAAGCGACGAACCACATAGAATTGACTGTTCTGTTATTCCCTGCAATAGCGTCTGTAAGGGCTGCTGAGACGTGGTGGAGGAAACAAAAATTAGCCGTCTCTTGGCAGCGAGAGGAAACTATTTTAACATTTTAGGTGAATTAACTGACGTCAGGATGGGAAATATCAGGAAATTCCTGAAAGAAACGAACCAGATTTGACGATAAGAATGTGAAGGATGGTTACCAAGAGTCATCTACCATCAAAGGTTCCATGAGCGGATTAGTACTGCCGGAGCAGCCACCTTAACGTAACCTAGTCTTACCTTACAATCTGAAAATGCAAACAGACCTTTGCTTAAATATCTTCATGGCATTGTGTTATACCTGCTCACAAATTCCGTCTATTCCCGAGTAAACTCAGTCATCCTTGACTTCTTCTATACATCAAAGCCTGGACATCATAATAAGGGTTTGAGTTCGTCTTTTTTCGATAGAGAAGTGTCTTTTTTGTACTTACTGCTAGATTGAGGAATAGACCTCTTTGTCGAGGATTACAAATGTTTGGTCCCTTTGTCAAAGTGACAATTGCAACACAATGTCCTAGTGTAAGTTAGTGTAAAAGGACTGCAATAACCTTGTTTAGAACATTTAAAAAAAAAAAAAGGAATTCGTATTAATTTCAGATGCCTCTCATTTATAAAAACGGGGGACAGAAGTGGGACATTGTCAGATGATCATGCCTGATGTCTGATGAAGACCGTGTTGAATCCTGTCTTCAAGTCAACTTTAAGAAGTCTAATTTAATTCAAACCCAAGCTGCACGAGCATTTTCATTTTAATTTCTAGACTGTAGCAGAAAACCAGTCACCTGCCATCAATTCGAAAAAGGACCATCCCAACTCGGTTCTCTTCTCCTCTACAACACCACCAACACCACTCCACAGGGAAACATTTCAACCCTCAATTGCTTAAATTCTCACTTAACTCTTTATCATTGAACACAATCAAAACGTCCACGCGTCCTAAGCCATGTTTCAAAAATTCCCCACTCACAAAAGCCCCTTCCTGTGAACCAACAGCAGTATTTTTTGCGTCCCCCTCAAACCACAATCGTAAAACTGTCATTAAAATCCCCGGCATTATTTGCTCCCGAATGCAGATGCAAAAAAAAGGGCCACAGTTTAATTGAAATAAACTTCCCGCCCGTTGCCGCACACACCCCCCGCCCGTCAAATTCCATCGGCAAAATTTTGAAAATAAATTCCTTTGCCAAAAAAATCATAACCCTCCTCACAGGGTCCCCCACGTAAGCGGAGAAGGCAGAGCGGAAAGGTATTCCGACGCGCTCTGACGCTGTGTGAGTATGCGTGTGTCTTCAGACATAATTGTGGGCAAGCTACAAAAATTCCACATGATTACACCTGAAAAGGTAAAATCACTTGGAGCAAACTTAACACCAAGGTCAGCTGTCCCTCTTCGTTCCGTTCGTTCGTTCTTTCGGCTGTACGCTCCTGCGGACCGCAGCAAGGCCGTCGCCCGGCAAAGGGGGGTCGGGGACACAGCAAAGAGGAACGCAGGCAAAAACCGTCAAAGCACGTAAACGAAAGGTTGAAAAAGTAATAAGAAAAATAAATAATTGAATAGCCCGGGCATAATAAGCGCGCGCGAAGGACACCGCCGGAGCGAGGGAACGCAAAAAGGATCACACAATGGAAAGGGGCCAAGTTGTGTGCAGAAACACGAAAAAAAAACGAACTGGGCAAAGGGGGAGGGGCGTGATTTTTCTTTTTCTCTCGTGCTTTTGTTCTCCGCCGCGCGCCGCCCTCCCTTGAACCGAAAGTCGTTTCACAGCGTACGCGTCGCAATGTTTTGTGTCAGCACTCTTTCGGGCCACGGGATGCCTTAGAAATGGAAGCGAGGTTTGGTGGCTCTTCCCTTTCGCTTCATCTATCGTGAATATTTAATCGGGCGTAAATAATATTCCTTTCGCCTGCATGTTTGTGTGCGTCCGTGTGCAAACCAAGGACCCTGCGTCCGCCGTCTGGCGTGCCCTCCGGAGAAATTGGCTTAATCTGGCTGTTTAGCTGGTGCACACAATGGACGCGAACCCGTTTCGCGTCGGAGATCCCGCTCAGATTTCAGTGAATTAAAGCGAAAAGTACAATCAACCGAAGCTGACCTTTCCAAGGGTATCCGTGCCCTCACCCCCCGGTAATCCATGATGACTACAGACCTAATTATCCATCCCCGCCACAACGGCATGCGAGTGTTTCTCGTAAGGTGTTAATTAAAGCACCCGGTGGGCCAGTAAATCAGATCAGTTTTTAGGCCTCAGCCGTGTCTTTAAGACGGCCCAACCCCCGGCCACGCATAGTAGCAAATTTTCCGGGAATATATGGCCTGACTGGGACCGGATTTTATGTCCGTTATCCTCTCGAAGGGAACGTTGACGGGATGGCACGTAATCTAATGGAGCCGGACCCGAGTGACCCGTCCACCGGACCCTACGTGAAATTTATTTTCATTAAAGTGACGGCTTTAGATGGCAATTCCTTTTTTCGTTTTTTTTTTCCTTGTTTGCCCTCATTTCTCGGTTGTCTACCTCGCCCCCAAATGCTCACTCATGCGATAGCCGTGTATTTGTGTTCGAGGAAGACAACGACGACAACGACGCCGCCGCCGCGGACGGGCAAAAAGACTGCGGTGAGGGTATGTTCATGCAAGGATGTCATTAGCATAAAGTAATTATGATAATGGTGGAATATGTCAAGTAATTTTTGGTTTTATTTACATGCCTCCGAAAGACAGGGGGACTGACGACAACGACAACGAGGACTCGTCGTCGTCGCCGTCGTCGTCGGGTGTTGGTTTGTGTTCTATTTTAGGCTTTCGGGGTCAGGATGTTCTCGGATGGATTTATGGCACGCGGAAATGATGCAGAGAGTCATTAATTGTGCTTAATCGGGTTTTATTAGGAGTTGTTGCAAAGGCAACAAGAAGCATGTATTGTGTGGCAATGTGCGTGAATTATGCCAGTTTGGGTCATTGAGCAGAGTTTGGAAAAAGTTAACCATCCGTGACTTTGGCGTATTTGCATCGTTTTTGATTTGGTCATGCGTGCAGAATGAAAGTGAAGGTGACTTATAGTGACGTAGGAGATGCATGAAAATTAAAAAAAAACATTTTCTCACTAAAAATTTTGCAACCCTAAAATCGGTAGACATCTGCACAATGCCTACGTTGCAACACATATGGCAATTTGTGTATACCATCCGAACTTGATAATCAATTTAAGCATCCTTTAAGTCACAAAAATAAGCAGATTCTGACGATTTTTGGAAGTTCATCAGTGGTCGCTTCATACAACTCATAAAACACTTTTGGGATGTATGGCAGAGAGCGTTATTGCCTGGACGTTTCCTCTGGTTCTTGCTTACAGTACAGACAGACAGTCCCAATCCCCCAGACATGGCTATCACGTTTTCACATTCGGCAGAAAATGGTGACAGAACGACTTCACTTCGCCAAAGAGCATAAACGTTGTGACCATTCGTGGTTCAAATGCGCCGGACAAGTTAAATAGAAAATGCTAAGAGTTAGTTAAGGGTGTGTGTCAACATGTGGCGCCGGTAATTTCAATTAGTACAACTTTTCAAACATTGAACAAAAAAACCCATTTAGAAGAAAGTACCAAATAGTTAAGTGTGAAGTCGCTTATCGCCCAGCAAGTCCTCATCTCGCATCACCAAAATACTTCTACTGTAAAGCTTGTTTCTTTAGGGGAATGGAACATTGAAGTGAACATGAAATTTACCCTTTTCATAAGACAATCGTCCGGCATTATACTTTTGAAATGATTTCTAGCATATGACCACCATTTCAAATGTAGTTTAATCTGAATATCCCTTTTTCATACTTTTTTTCAACATTTGTGGCTGTATATCTGGTTGTAAAGCGGTGAATGTCATCTTCTAAGTGGTCAATTGTTTCGGACTCATTAGTGTAAACTAGCGATTTAACATATCCTCACAGAAAATAGTCAAGCGGCGTTAAATTGCACGAGCTTGGAGGCTGATTTACAATCGGCTGAATTGTTTTGGCCAGCATGGTTTTAGAAGAACTGCGGACCATTCACCCCACCAACCCATAAAGCGCAGACAGTTTTTGTTCATGTAACGGTGTTTGAACATACATTTGAGAATTTCCATCACTCCAAATATGTCAGTTTTGTTAATTGACGTATTTATGTAAACAAAAATGATCTAAACAAAATTCGCTTATGAAATTTGGAAATCTTGCCGTGCTAGGTAACGAACTCACTTCTTCTTTATTCTGGGGAAGATCGTGCGTAACTCACAAGTCAGCACCAGAGGCACGATCTTCCAAAGTCCGTTCAACTGCAAGCTTTCGACTGCAAGTTTCGACCACATTGACGTGAGTTGACGAACACAGTGAGGCGTTAATGTGGCTTTTGTTGGCATTGAAGCACCGACTAAAATGGGTCTGCTGGTTAATGAACGAAGTACATGCTGTCATCAAAGAAGAACGCACAATATCGACGTCAACGACAGAGCGTACTTCTAGGCAGCAGAAACTTTGAGGTAGTCAATGACTTCGTGTATGTACCTCGGCTCCACCATAAATTGGGAAAATAACATGAGTATCGAAATCAAACGCAGAATCACTCTTTCCAATCGCTGCTTTTTTTAGGCTCAAGAGGCAATCGATTAATAGAGGTGTCTTTCGAAGGATAAAACTGGCTGTGAACAACAGCTTGATCATATCAGTCCTCCTTTACGGCGTGGACACTAAAAGCGGATGAGGAACCCCTAAGTCTTTTCGAAAAAATCATTCTGCGTGCAGTTTTTGGACGTGTTTGCGTTGATGTTGTCTGGAGGAGATTATTCCATCCATTGGAGACTTCTGAAAATGGTTTTAAATCCAGACCATCGGTGGAAGAAGAGAAGGAATAATTTTCCAAAATGGAAGAAGCACTTTTTAACTGGTTATTAGCAAGCTGGCAAGAAATTGAATGTTGTGATGACTTCAACACGCATTTTTCAATTCAACAAAAGGCTGTGCTGTATAAACTAACTCAAAGACTTTATTAAGCATTAACCACTTTTCTTACTTATGTGATTACAATTTCCTATTGGTTCTAGATATGGACTTCATTGCGTAGTAAGCAAATGCAGCGGCTAACACGTTGGAGGTCTTAGATTTATTGCCTGGACTTCAAGCAACAATCCCACGGCTCTTACCATTTTCACATTTCACTTCCTTCAAGTTGGACAAGCCCCATGCCATTTACTTCATCTATGAAAAACTTCTTCAAAGTCTTCGAAATCGGCAAAAAACTGTAGATTTCTTCTACACGTGAGAGAACAGAAGCACGCACAACACGAGTAGTTGTTGTAGAAGCTAGGCCCTGGTCCTTTGTGGGCTGTAGTGCCTTTAATTTTATAATATATATATTTTATAATCAAATGTTTTTTACAAAAAAAAAAAACGAAACCATATATGCGTAGATGTAATCCATTCTTGAACAGCTCATTTCTGCTTTTGTCCCACTGTTCTCAACCTGACTAAAACCCGATTTTTATTTCGCCTCGACACATGTATCGATATCCAGACATTTCTTCAGTTTCCTGATCGAAATACGTGCTTTAAAGCAATTGATATCTTGGGCACTTAATACTTTGGTAAGGAAATGTTTCTTTTTAACGAGAATTCTAACTGAATGTTATTGTTATGGTTGCTAGGGAATATCCATGTGACATGTCGAGTCAAGATAAATCAACACATCAGTACTCTGCGGATTAATCGAAAACCTTGTTGACTGCTCCAGAAGTTGAGTGCATGAAGTCTACTTGGGATAGAAACTAAAACCTCCAGCTTGGTATTATCCACTTTTCTCCCACCTAGAGTCTCTTCAAGAGCGTATATCCACACACAGAAGTTTTCCCCCCATTCCATCAACTTCCACACGATCCACGGATTAGGACTTTAAAACGCAAATATTTATCAAACTCTAAACTGAGATGCATGCGTGTACAGATCATCGTCGTATCCCGAAGTTATTAATCAGAGAACAAACTCTAATTGGCCCTTATCTCAGTTGCGTGCTGAAGTGAAGCTCCTGGCAGGTTTGCTGGAATCGTTTTTCAAGAAAACTGTTTTGCTATTGTTTCATAAGCCATTTCCTCCCCCCAGAAACACTCTGAAACTCTGAATCACTCCTCATCACCGCCTAAAGCCCGATTTAATCCTTGTTTTATTTTTCTGTTTTCATTTCAGGTAAGTTCAACAGAATCAAAATCTAATTCCCAACACACACACACACACGGATACATGTGCAAACAAACAGACTGAGACTCGAGTAAGTACCTAATCCTCGCTCTGCACGTCTTTCATTGGATGGGGAGGTGAAAAAGTGGTTCCCGCTCACGTTTTAACCCGTCCCCAGCCTCGCCGTCTGCTATGACAACACAGGAGCACCCATCCCTCGGCAGAATAACTCGGCGTAACCTCAAAATAATTATAAACTTTCGTTGGGAATTCTTTCCGAAGTGGGTTAGCCGCAAAACAAATATGCAAATGATGCCACCAAACTCCGATTGCTTCCTTCGAGCGCATAATCCCGGCTTAAAAAGCCAATTTCTTTCCATTTTCCATTTCCCTCCCCCCGAGATTGGGACGGGGGAGGATAGAAAAATGTAAATCCTGCGACGGGAAATCGGTATCACCTCGAAAACACATTCCCAATAAGTTTCGTTATTGCCGTCACCAGCAGTGGGTGTGTTTGTGTGTGTGTGGACGTACTTAACCTAAACTGCTCGCAGATGAGCCAACCACTCAACAGTCGGCACCAAGGATATCCTGGGTGTCGTCCCACATACACAAATGTAAGCAAAATTTTAAATGACATAAGGAGCTTATGTTAATTGACGTAAGGCTGTAATCCCTTGAATGGGCATAACAGGAGTTGTACGTTGTGGGTCGATCTGTCGCCCGTTTGTCCGTTTGTCATTCGTATCTGCACCCTTGATGGCATGGTGAATATTGAACGATTGCCACGATGACACTGACTGGCCGTGTGTGTGTGTGTTGCTTACACAACATCCGCAACGGGGTGAGGGTGTTAAAAAAATGGCAAGAATTTAAATCTTTTAAATCACTCGTGATATTTATGCGTGATCCTCCGCGTGCTGGGATGCGAGGACGGGGGACGTTGGTTCATTTTTGTTTTTGTTGTCCTCTCACCCGCCGATCCGTGTGATGGCTGTTATTCTCTGATTAATAATGGTCTGTGGAGGGAGGAGAGCGTTGGCTGCGGCGGCGACACGGCGTTCGATACGATGTTGAATAAAACTCTGGAAAAATCGTGTTGTTCGACGGCGATGAGAGATTATCTCGAATCTGGGAAATATTTGCAGCTATGGCGAGAACAGTGCGGCACGTGCTGAAAGGCTGAATTTGAAATATTTACTTTGTGACCCTGAATGCAATCCTTGTTTCCCTTTTTGCGAATTTTTTTTCTGCAATGAGTCCTCTTCCGAAACGATGGGAGATTGAATGCAAAACGTTCGTGAAGCGTGGTGTGTCAAGGGTATATGAATGTTTTAAAGCCAATATCGATTAATTTCGGATTTGTACAATCGACTGAAGAAGACTTGGATTTCATTTTGTCATTTTTGCGTTTTTGGTACAGTACCGAAATCAAACGCACACAGAATTGCCAACCACTGTTTTTTGGACTCAAGAGGCACTTGAGTAATAGAGCCCTCTCTTGAAGGACTAAACTGGTTTTGTACAACAACTTGATCACCCTCCTCTATCACGCAGAAACTTGGACTCTTCTTAAAGCAGATAAGGAAGCCCTTAGCCTTTTTGAAATTAAACTTCTGCGTGCGATTTTCGGTCCTGTTTGCGTTGATGGCGTCTGGAGAACGACGTACTCTATAGGCTGTACGGCGGTATGCGCCTGGTCAATTGTCTTCGGATACAACGCTTAAGATGGTTGGGTCATATAGAGCGTTGTATCCGTCACGTTGCATATTGACACCACTGCTCCGGCCCAAAGTTTTTAAATCCGAGTCATTGGGACAGCGCAACAGAGAACGGCCAAGGCTAAGATGGCGCACACAAGTTGAAAGGACCTCGACCAACTTGGAGTGCGCAATTGGAGGCAGCTGGCTAGAGATCGTTTTAGCTGGAGAGGTATGTTGTTTGAGGACCCGGTCCTCCCCCAAAGTAAGGGCCAGTAAAAGAAGAAGAAGAATTGTTTTAGGTGGGCAGAGTTATGGGCAAAGGGTGAAAAACGTGACGTGACGGAGATATAAATTTGACGTCAAAAGACAAAAGTGCTGTGCCTTTAAGCTTTGTCTTAGATACAAACTCTGATCAAGATTTAATGTACCTTTCCTTACTTTAGTGTGTTGACACTTTTTTGAGCCAGGGTGTAAAGGAAAAACGTTGTGATTGGCAGTTTGTCAAAACCGCCTACTTTTAAATTTGTGGATCATTCGTATTCATTGTTCGCCTAGATGAAGCTGATTCGAAAAAAAGGAAAATGCTTTGGTAGACCTCATCTTCAGCGTCGCAGTTCTATTTTACTGGTCACCTTACAACAGCAATTACATCCATCTTGTCCACATCCTTGCCACAAGATTTAATTTCAACTTACTGCTAAACTCCTCCTCAACTATCTCTAAGCACGCACTCTTAAGGACTGCCAATCCGTACCGAAAAACGGCCTACAACCCACAAACACTTCAAGTCGATGGGCATACAGAGCTTAAGAGGATAACACTTCAAAGGATCCTGCCCATGCATACATTTTCCACTTCCACGCTCAACCATCGGTTTTATAATTTTCCAATTTGTCTCATCTATCAGCGAACAATCCACCCTCGGCCATTGACCCTTTCCCCTGCCACATACTCACTTGATATCGTGTGTGTGTGTGTGTGCGTTCGCGCCGCATCTTTGCCCCAATGTATCCTTTTCGTCTTCCGTTTGAATTCTCAGCTCCCTCAGAACAGTGGAAAAGTTTTCCAATTGAAAAATAAAGTTTTCCGGATTGTTGAGAGAGAGAAGAACAAGAAAAAAGAACCAAAATCAACTGCAGAACCATTACAGTCCCGCAGGATGAAAACTTTAATTTGCCTTTCGGTCGCCTTGCGTCCTTCCACGAAATTACTTCCCAGCAAATATAAAGTAAAACAGAATACAAGTCCGCTGAAAGGACGAGAAGAGGATTACGCAGAAGAAAGAAGTCGAACTCGGAATTCGGAACCCTTTTTTCAGCTCCCCGTATTTTTTTTTTCTGTTCCTTTGGTCCCTGTCCTTGTATTGGCATAGCACATCCCTCCTGCTGGCCGGAGTGTATATCCTTTCTTTGGGGGATACAAGTTAAGAAGGCTTTTTTTGCGCTCCTTACCCTTTTTATTGCTCTTTCGTGCAGTGTTTCCTTTCGCTGGCAAAGAAAAACATGGAATCCTTTTCATAATGGTCCAACCGGTAGGATCGGTTTTCCCTCGGCTAGGTGGAGGTGGAAAAAAGCCGAGGAAACTAAACTCTGAAAACCAGAAAAAACGCCGAGGAGCACAGTAATCTGTGTTTTTACCTTGCCTTTGGTTCGATTTACCATTCAGTTGTTCTTTCGGAATTTTCTCCTTTTTTTAGTATTTTACCTAAAACCTTGCCCTACGTGGGCGCGGGTGTATGGGTGTGTGTGTTTGAAGGACCGAGTCCTTTTCTCTCTATTGACTGCGGAGGCTTGTGGTGGAAAGAAATTCTTTGCACAGAGAAATTCCTCGCAGCGGCACACATACTCGAATAATGGCTACTTCTTTCAGAATGTACCGCAATTTTAGGTTTTCTTCATCCATTCGAGATGCCAGTGATAGAGACCGAACTGGAGATGGAGCTGAGGATGATGGAGAAGGACCACTATCATAAACATACACAGGAGCGATTTCTTATTTGGATTTTGGTTGCCTCTTCCGCTTGCGTTATGTGAATGAAAAGGATGCGGACGGGGCAAAAATCCTTTATCCCCCCCACCCACCATTGACGAGAGCCTGCACGGAAAGGATTCGTCTTGTATTCATTGTGCAGATAGAAAACTTTAAATCCATGCAAATCGATTGTATATTTCTTTCCTCATCCTGATGGCCCAGCAAAAAAAAAATGATATTCGCCGAGACGCCGAGGAGGATGAGGACGACACGACGAGGAGGACGAGGAAAGGTGATTGAAGTTGGTAGTGCATAGGTTTTTGTGGGGAATTTCGTTTCTTTTGGTCGTATGAGATTGGGGGAAGGATGTGGATCGAAAATCCCATTAAATCTCTACTCTGAGCCTTCCTAGGGAAAGGACCGAGTCCGGTTTCATTCATTCCACCATTCGCTATCATCGGCGTTTGTGTGTATTAGCTGTTGTGTTGTTGCCTTAATGTATTTTAATCGAGGATAACGACCTGAGTTTCGAGAAAATGTATTCAGTGCAGGGAGGATGTCGCCTCACCCCTCGGCAAATGAATGTTTCAAGTAGAATGGGAATTGATAGTTTATTGATGGGTTTTCGCCATCCTGTCCCTCTCGGCGGTGGATGTGCGTTCGCTAGTTTCATTCTTTCATTCGCCGGCAACCGGGTCAAGTGACTTTTATCGTCAGAAATCGATTTGCTAACGATGCATGCAGGGGAAAGTTTCTGAAGAGAGATAAAATTTTACAATTTTTCAGAACAAAAGTTCGTGAAACATGGAACAAAAGAAATTTCGAAACGTCGAGTCGACGGTTTATATTGATTTTCGATTTCATTTCGAACTTTCACAAGTGCCTCGCTTTTGTGCTTGGTGAGAGGGGCTCTTGTTAAGCACCTGCAGTCGGTCTTTTTTTTAGGGATTCTGTGTGAGGCGGTGGGTTTATGTCGAGTGCAAGTTGCTTCGTCAGCGGCGGCCACTTACAGCTGTCATTGCATTCTTGCTGAATCGGTAAACGTTATTGCAACGTCCGTAACATTGGAGATTAGTGAGTGTTTGCTTGGCATTTTTTCGGGAGCGACGCAATTTCCATTCGTTATCTGCAACTGCTTACCTTCAGAATGGCGCCCAACAAAAAACTACACAAGTCAACAGTCAGACAGTCGAACGAAGGAGTTATTTGATTAACAATCACCTCTAAGTTAACTGCGATTCCACTTCATAATTTCCCTCGGAAATTCCTATCCAAACGTCAACTTTCTGTGTGCTCGGCATTAATCGCTTCTCGTTAATCCACTTCCAAGCGCACCATCTCAATGCACCACAAAATACAGCAGAAAAGGGAAAACAAAGCCGCCTGTCAAGACCGAAACTCAAACTCTCTTAGTCATCTTTGGACGTAGGATACCCTTCCGTCCGGTGTACTCGTACATCTCGCCCATCGCACCGCGTCGCATCATAAATGCACATCTACAAGGAGTTCCCTTAGTCGCACCTCGCCCAGCACTCGTACTCGCACTCGTATCGTACACCTTTTGTTCATTTACAGACTGCCGAGTCGTTTGGTACTCTGCTAAGCCTTTTGGATAGATAGATACTCCTTGAGGAACTCCACGGCAGATAAGATACCTGCGGCAGTGTGCTGAAGTACACTCTGCGTGTGCAGGTACATAAATCATCTGACGACGACGACGACGACGATGAGAAGGACGTACACTCTAGTCCCACCGCACCGTCATCATGACGACGATGATGACGATGATGATGGGCTACGACCAGGACGATGACGACGACTGGGTCGGAAGAACCAACATTCTGTGGATTGTTATTATTCCTTCTGCCGCCGCCACCGCCACCGCCGCCGTCGCCGTTGTTGCCGTCGAGCGCTGCTCTTGTTGTACTCGTCGTCCTGGCTGACTGTGTATTTGTTTGTAATCTGAAATAGCACCTTTCGGTTAAGCCCTTGAGTGAGTTTGAAGAGATAGCCGGGGCACAGGCGCAAAATTAAATAAATGTTATAAATTACCCTCCCCCTTGCCGGTGAGGGGAGGGCGGCCGAGACGGACGACCGGGATGTTTTAACTTTTCCGGTTGGAAAAGTTCGCGTTATAAATGATTTGCATTGAGATTCAATTTAAAAGCGGACCTTCTTCCGCCACAGCGACGGTTCCTGAGATTACATGGCCACGAGGGTTGGGGGGCCGTGCTATGTTCCCCTTCAGCTTCCTTTCGTCCTTTCTTTTTGTATTTCACATCAGGCCAAGGTACTGCCGAGGAACTCAATGAAATGGAAACATTTGAGGATTTAACTTGGTCCCTGCGGAAATCCATCCATCGACAGGAGCTGAGTGCGAAGGATTGAAAACTCATTCTGGCCATATGGTGTGTTTTCATTTTTCTCTCGTTTCCAACGACATTATGTGAGGAGGAGTGTTGTTGAAGTACTTTGTGTCGGTCAGCCTACCACTTGGCCGGGTACTGCTCTCCAGAGGTTGCTGGAGCGAAGAAGGAATAAATTTCAAGTGTTTTACGCCAGTTTTAGGGGTTCCTTCCCCTTCTGGTCTCTTTTCTGTTTTTCTTTGGTCTCATCTTGTTTTTCTTTTGCCTGTTGTCGGTTTATGTGGGTGTGTGTGTGTGGAACAGGTAATTGGCAGCATATGCTAGATCAGGCAGCAGGCGCTGTGGGTGCAGGGGAGGGGAGGTTCATTACTCAAGCAGCCATCATTCAGAAAATCTAGGATGTTTTTTTTTTGTTCTCCCCAGAATGGAATCCCTCTCGAAGTAAACCCGTGTCGGTGGTAAGAGGGTGTCATAAGGATCTGTTCCTAAGAAGGACTTAAAGTCCGTAAATTATGGGTAATGTCTATTAAAGTGAGAACAGGCTGTTACAAGGCTCAGTTCCATTCACCCTGAGTGAGATATTTCATTCGAAATTTATCGCACTTTATGTTTTCTTTTGCTTGGCGGATATACATATATGTGGGTGTGTGTGTTTGTGTTAAGATGGGGGTCGCAGTCCAAGTGAGAATTGATTGCGTCCAACTGGGAAAGGCGAAACACGGGAAATGTCAACGGCTTGGTTACTATTTGCTGTGGAAGAACATATTTTATGAAAAAAATAAAGAAATGGGTTTAGGACTACAGAACGGCCCTTAGAAATGTAATCAAGAGCAGTAGTCGGTTGTTCTCACTCCTAGAAGTATTTATTACGACTCTTGTTCACTGAGGAGGAGTAAACCAATGCATCCGACTTCAGAACAGGATACTGGCAGGTCCTTCTGTACGTTAAACTACACACCAAAGTGACGCGTCTCAATACTGTAAAGATATATTGCAAAAAGGGTGATATTTAAGTGCGAACAAACTGCGCGTAGCGTTCCCAACATTGTGGGCCGTCGCCGAAAGGTCTCGAAAAACTCAGACTCAGTCAGCAAGTATGTCGACTGACTGACACCAACGAAACATCAAATCAGATGAAACTAGAAGTGCCCAGGAGCTGCAGTTGATCTTCCGCTGACTGAAATTAAAAATTTTTTAGCTCGACAGCGACCTGTGAGTCAAGTGCAATTCCGTTGTTTGAAAAAAGCCTGTAGGATGTGTGGAGGGGGTTGTGGATGATAAATTGTCGGGATTCGGTGGAAGGAGATTTTGGCACCTCGAAGTTTTTGCTGCCTAGTGTGACGCTCTGTCCGAGACGTCAATGTTGTGCGTCCTTCCTTAATGACAGCATGTACTTCGTTTTGCCCTCATTTACCACCAGATCCATTTCAGCCGCTTCTGCTTCACTGCCAGCAAACGCCTCGGCTCGCTGTGTTCGTTCAATCACGTCAATGTCATCCGCATAAGCTAGCTGTTGAACTGACTTTTGGAAGATCGTGCCTCTGGTGTTGACCTGTGAGTTACGCACGACCTTCTCAAGGATGATGTTAAAGAAGTCACATGACAGCGCGTCGCCTTGTCTAAATCCTTTTTTGACATCGAAGGTCGCGGTGAGTTCGCTACCGACCTTGACGGAGCAGCGAGAGATCTCCATCGTCATCCTACACAATCTGACGAGTTTGGTAGCAATGCCAAAACTAGAAATGACGCTGAATTGCTCGTTTCTTTGCACACTGTCATAAGCGGTCTTGAAATCGACGAATAGGTGGTGAGTGTCGATTTGTCTTTTCCAGGATCTGCAGTAGTATAAAGATTTGGTCGATGATGGACTTTCCTGGCCTGAATCCACACTGATTTCAGGCCTATCAGGTTGTTGACGAACGGTTTCAGTCGTTCACACAATACGGTAGAGAAGATCTTGTACGCGTTGGTAAGAAGACTAATCCCTCGATAGTTGGCGCAGTCGAAGGGGTCTCCTTTCTTGTGAACCGGACAGACAACTCTGAGATTCCACTCATCGGGCATGCTCTCCTCCGACCATATATTACGTGTGTCTAACCAGGTCATCTCCAGCTGCTTTAAACAGTTCTGCGGACATTCCATCCGCTCCAGCAGCTTGGTTTGACTTCAGTCTCGATATTGCTATCTTGACCTCCTCTCAGTCTGGGGGACGGAATTCTTGCCAATCATCGTCCGAATTGAGAGGAATATTCTGCCTAACAGTCGGATTTGGGCCGTCATCACCGTTTAAAAGTTTGCAGAAATGATCTTTCCAGATTCTCAGCATCGATTGCGACTCTACTACTAGGTCCCCGTTTTTGTCCCGGTAGGCTTCTGTCCGAACCCTATATCCACTGGATAGTTCTTTCACCTTTCGGTAAAACTTTCGAACTTCATTCCTGCCTTACCACCTCTCCAGCTCTTCACCCTCGGGCTTCTTGGTTTTGATTAATTAATAAAAATAATAATTAAGTAGCTCTACTGCCAACAAGGGACCAAGGCCTAGCTTCTTCGGAGAGTACTCGTGTTGTGGTAGTAGAGGACACCTACAGCCTGGTGCCGACTCTGAATGGCGAAGTTTTTCATGTTGTCGTGAAAAAGTGTCCAGTCTAAGAATCAAAATTGAAAAGTGAGTCAATATACTCCACGGCAGCGTCTTGTCTTTTCAAAAGCACTCTATACTCCCCATAGTTCTTTCTTCAAGCTCTAGATCACAATGGAGTCCAATTAGGTGCTGTGACTTAACGCCAGGCGACATAGGAGCGTCAAGTGGCATTGGAGCGCCAAGCCACATTCTAGCATTAGCCTCATGTCGCTTGGCGACTTCCTCCAAAAGATTCCCAATTGATAAAGCGAGTTTTCTAAGGTGAAATACAAATAAGTCGTAATCAAGCGATGCCTTCAAAGTCTGTAAATTGTAGAGTATTCCTTAGACGGAGTGAAATCCATGCAAACTTAAGCAACTGCGACAGAAATCTGAATCCTGACAGATTCCTCTAAATTCTTAAAATATCTGAATTTCGTTACACTCAAGCTTATCGAAAAATAGTCTTCTAACAAGTTGAACGCTTTCTTAAAAAAACTTGTTTATGTCTACGGTGTTATCTTGTTCCAGATAGCGAACGAGGATCCGTTTTGTATTTGATCGCTATGAACGCTTCCACAGCGTCATTCTGTACGATCCAAACCATGTCGATGTCGTCTGTGTAGTCTATCTTCTTGACTGATTTGTGGAATACAATAACCTCCACGTTTGCATACGTGTCCTCTACCAATTCCCCTTGTAGATACATGAAAGAATAGCTGAAAAATGATCTTACGCCCGATCAGGTGCTACAATTTCAGGTTTAATTGGACAAACTGTGACCAAGCTAGAAAACAGACCATAGCAGGCTGCTCCATATTTCCCTCTCATTATAATCCACAGACATTAAAAACCAATGTGCACCGGTACCTCCTCTCCCTCTCTTCCTCTATACCTTCAGCCCGTGCTGTGACTTAAACTCGGTCACTTAAGGGTAGTCGCAACCCCTTGTGCGCGCGCCAACTATAAAATAAGAGCCTGCGAGGGACGTCTCTGGTTCTAACTAGCCAACAAAGCTTTTGTAAAAGTCCCTTGAAGGAACGTCTCCCCTACCAACTGCTCACTTGTAGTCCCAAAGGTCTCCACTGTGTGATCACCTCCAGTTCTCGACGTTCCATCTGTTTGGCTAAAAACTAAAGCAGTTGATCAAATGTTTTCCTACATTTAAAGATTCCTCTCAAGATGGTTGATTGAGCTGTTCCATCTTAAGTGGTAATCGATTGAACATTTCTTGATCTAACTCTTTAACAAATCCACGTACATAGCACAAACAACCCCCTCTTCGCTCCTGCCCAGGCTCAAGTTCATTCCAGATCTCCGACAGTCCACCCAACTCACATCAGATACGAATGATTTAAGCCTCCAGTTTCCGAGATGATAAACAGCCACCTGTGTACATCACGCTCCCCTTAAATATTCCAGCAGTTGTGTACACCTTGCCGTCGTTGTCGTCGCGAACAGGAACAGCGGCGCAAAGAAGTGCACATCCGGGAACTTGCACTTATGTTGCTCCATCGCTTCACTGTATCATCCCCGCATCGTCGCAGCATAGATGCACGATAAGAACCTGCTGCAGACGGCGATGTGACCAGTTACCCCCAGCCGCCGCATCGTCTCAATTCCTTCAGCAATTACATTTGCCCAGGTCTTGTGGCCCGTGCAACTGACTTCCTTCCGCGCGGCTACGAGAAGGACAGAGAGATGGTCCAAGGGACTGTTGCAAGATAAACGACATCCATCGTCGTTGTCGTTGGTCTTACCAGGTTTACACAGCTCCGCAGCGAGCACTTGCCGCAACACTCGTGCTCGCGCGCATATTTACATTTTCAAGTGCAGCTGAAGATAGTTCTCCGGATACTCTCCGGCAGCACTAGAATATTAACCGACAGCAAAATACATCGGTTAGGGCACCGGCCGTTGGTGAGCGGGGCGCACGGGGAGAGCGGGTCAAAACACAAGTCTTGTGTGCTGTGGCCTTCGCTGAGTGAAGGGATAAGTTGGAGGCAACACCATCACCATCGTCCACCGTCGTCGTCGCTGCTGTCGTTGGCCGTGTCGTTGTCGTCATCCAATTTGAAATGAGTGTTGTCGTGCAGTGGAAAAGCCCTGCAGCGCAGCAGAGTACCGCCGCATCAGGAACTTTTGCGGTGGCAAACGATTTCCTATGAATGCAGAACGCCTCTGGATTGGATTGCCGATTCTGTGTTTTTGCGCGGACCGAACCGACCGACAGCCGTCAGCCGGCTTTGGTATCTCGTATCTGTGTCTGCAATTGCACGGCCATAAATTTTAAACGAAAGAAACTCCTCCCCATCTCCTAGATTGGATACATTCCTACCCAGCAGTGGGTCGGGCAGGAAGACTGAAGGCAGATAAGCGCCGCAGGAGCATAAGTTATGCGGCAGCCGGCGAGGGGCAGGAGGCAGAAGCAGCAGTCAGGAGTCAGCGTGCACGTACACTCGGGTCTGGTATATTTAAATCACTTGAGCGGATATAATTCCTGATTGCATTCGCAGCAGCAAGAAAAACGATGGCTGCGTAGGGATGGTTGGAGGGCGGCGACGGACGGACCTGCTGGTGGCAGTGGTGTTCCGCTCGGCGTGGTTACAGCGATTTGTCTTCATATGCATACACACGTCGGACCCTAGCAGCCCCTCCGGCGGACTCGGGCACTGTGAGAAAGATACATCGCCGCCGCTGCAAAAGGTGTAGGGAAAAGCGCTGCATAATGACATATCTCAGAGCGAGCAGAGGGGCCACGTCCAATTTCGTGACTCCAAAGTGAACCGGTCACGGGTTTCTGTCTTCTAGCTGATATCTGCTGTTTTATGGTGCAAAGTTTTCGCAAGTATCTGCGAGATAACGCCAGCCAGATACAAAGTGGAGATCTTGTAATTTCTTCTTGCTCGTGACGGTCGCTCCCTGCCTCTGGTCCATCGTCGTCTCTCCTCTCTCCTCTCACCGGTGGTTTTCGTCTTGAATAGTTCACTCAAGTTGAGTCTGTTTTTGTTGTGTGCGATGTTCTTTGGCCTTCTTCTTGGCGGCCGCAGCCCCTTCCTGTGGATTGATTGCCCCTAACGGTCCTTAGTGGATTTTCGGCTGTGCGGTGCGAAGGAGAGGTTACAGCCCCTAGTTTGACCAGACTGATTTATTGTTTCGCTAGAGTCGTTGATGGACTTTTTTTTGTTTTGTGTGTGTCGTCCCTCCCCCTCCTGCCCCCTCACCCTCTTTGAGCCAGTGCCAAAAGTTTCCTCTTTTGTGCGTGGAACTTTTTTAATCTCATTCAGGAAAATGATAAATGACCGAGCAGAGCCCGGCTAATGTGAATTTGAATTACCGCCTGTAGTTCTTGTTGTCTTGTCTTGTCTTGTTTTTGTTCGGCGTTTTTGCGGATGTAAAATGCTGTCTTCCTGCTTTTCGTCCTTGCTGCTGATGGTGATGAATCTGAGGAATGGTGGATATAAATATGTCTCAGGACAATAGACAGGGATCTTACGACGGATCTGCGGAAGTCTTCCCAAATGACCTTAAAGTGCCTACTTAAAGTGAAGAGAAAGTAGATTGAATTCATAGAGATGCAGTGGCGTGTAAATTTGCACTGGGACTCTGATCTTTGCTTGACACTTGACAAAGTGATGATAAGGGACGTGTCGGGATATTCTGAAGGAACTGTATGTTAAGTTATTTCTGCTCTTGTGTGGTATGGTTTCAGGGCCTCTGTCATTCATAATTTGTTTTCGTCATCTCCTTGGTTTGAATCAAATTAATGAAGAAAAACGCTGTCAAGTCTGGAGGCGTTGGACTTTGCGTTCTGAATCAAAGTGTGTGGGTTGCCATCACGGTACATATATTGACAGTGGGCGGTGCTAAATTCCACAAGGCACCAGGGCCTAGCTGCGTCAGCGTTGGGTGAACTTTTACTCTCTCACAAGTAGAGAGGGAATCAAAAATTTGTTGATGAGTCCGGCGTTATTTTGAGAAGGTTTTTATAAGCAATTCTACTCTCTGGGTGTCGTCAGCAACTCGAGACACAGTTCTTTCTTCACTATCTGCGCTGTAAATGAACGACTGCAACCTTGACATCAATATCCAAAACGAAACGAAACTCTGGGATGTGCAGGTGTTCCACATAAAGCAGCTGTGCTGGGAAATCTGAATCCTTTTTGAGTTCGTTCAAAACTAGTGGGGAAATGCAAAGGACTGGCCCGGTCTCTACTATTTGAAATCAAATTTTGCGCAGAGAATTAAAAAACAGCGGTCCTAGTGTTCCCAACGAATATAAGCAATGTTTGGAGGTCTTCCATGCCGCCGTTCAGAAAATAGAGCTCCACAAACTGCAGAACATTCAGAGACTAAGTGTTTGGACAAGTTCGAGAGGAAATTTTCTTAAAAATTGTCAAATACAGGTTTGCTTAAAGATTTCTTGACAAAAGCTGTTATTTTGACCTGCACTGCATATACGTATCGATAGGAGGGAAAACTTTTTTTTAGCTCTCCATCATCAGAAAATAGCTTTCCAAGACGACTTTTTTGTATCAGGAAACGGGAAATAGTCACTAGAGACAAGGTCTAGACCGAAGTATCACACTCTCACAGCAGCCTTGGAAACTCGAACCGTGTCCGGAATAAGAAACACAGCGGTTGTCAATTTTGTTTAGTGGTGCTCGTGGCAGAGTGTATAAGTGCGTTGACTCACACGCCGATGGTCCCAGGTTCGATTCCCGGACTGAAAACTTTGCATTTTTCACTGCACCACTTCTCTCGAGTAGCTGGCAATTCTCAAGGAGAACTAATTGTCTACGAAAAGCTTCTCCAGTCTCGCCCTTCAGAGTCGACAAAAATCTGCAACTCGTGAGAGAACTGAAGCACCCACAAAACGAGTAGTTGCTGAAGAAACTATTTAAACCCTGGTCCCTTGTTGGCTGTAGTGGCAGGTTAGCTTGTTGTCAGTTTACCTCGCTTGTTTTTTTTCGTAATTTTCCACTGCAAATGGCGTACTGTGGAGGCATATGATGCGATAACTATGGTGTCACTTTTTTGGTCTTAATTCACAATATTCCCCTTGACTTCCAAAACAGCTCACGGCCACACCCTGCAGACGAAATGACTTTGAATTTCTTGGAGGGTGGTCTGTACCAATTTTGTTTCACTGTAAGGACTATTGCTTGCTTTGAGGATGATGATGGTGAACCCATGTCTTATCCCCGGTAACAAATCATTCGTGTATGCGATTCGCACCTTTCTTTAAGGCGCTATGAGCATTCGTGGCATTCACCTTGCACAAACTTTTGAAAGGCCAAGGTGGTCATGAAGACTGGTGTGCATGGTACCAGTCGAAAGCTTAATGATCCCTGCCATAAAATTCACCTTCATTCGGGTATCCTCGGATGCAAGTTTCTCGATGTTTTCACCCGTACAAGCAGTCAGATTTCAGCCTCAGTGGTGGTCTTTTACAATGCTCACTCTACCTCTTTCAAAGTCACTGAATCTTGGTAAACAACAACCATCTCTTTAGGAATATCTGTCACACACCATCCTTGTTTTGTATAAAATTTGATCTCAGGCCAGCATCACCTCACTCGTCTAACCTATCTTCGTAGTCTCATTTAAGCTCGGCACACTTGGCCCAACGATGCTTCCACTTCTTTAACCAGTCTGAGAAATATGTTTTGTGGAGACCTGCAAAGTGCGCCTTCATGGCGGCGTTGGTCCCAATTTTCGATCTAGATTTTTGTCTGGTGAGTGACTTTTTGAAATTTGGAAACAAAAAAGAAGTCACATAGGGCCAAATCTATAGAATACCGCGTATGATGTAGCAAATCGCAGCCTAGCGACGGTGGCGGTGTGAGCCAGAGTTTTGTCTGGTAGAAGCCCACTTCTTTCTTCAAGAAATGGGGTCAGTTCTTCTACAATTTGGCGTCGAATCGCAATCTGTCAGCGGTTTTACCTTCTGCAGGTATGACAATGAGTTTTATACCAGATATTAGATACCAGATAATATTGTGGGCATCACCATTCTATCCGAATGGACGATCATCTTCGGAGCCTGTTCGCTGGGTGAAGTCCACTGTTGTTCTTTGGTATGTACCAGTGGCTTTATGTTTCGTCAACGGTCACAGAACGACGAAGAAACTCCTAAGAGTTCCTCTTTAACACCGCCAAGCTCTGCTCTGAGGTATTCTCATGGTTGTTCTCTAAAACGGCGCCCATTGCGCAAACAGTTTTCTCACTTCCCGTATTTCATACGGAATATAACCCACGCGGTCTTTTGAAGTTCCTACTGTCTCAGTTATCTTGGACACCTTCAATCGGCGATCTGCCAAAACGAGATGGTGGATTTTTGTCACCATGTCCTAGGTGGGTGTCGTTTTCGGAGCACCTTTCAAAACTCACGTGCAACCACGGCGACGGTTACCATCGAAGGAGAAGCACTCATCTCGCTGCGCGGCTTTCCTCCATGAACCAGAATCGAATCCCCGACCAACCAACCCACCAAACCAAACCAATCTGCCGGCACGCAGACCCTCAAAGCAAGACTCGTCTTAAATCTTAACAGCAGCCGTCTGTGGAAAATTCTACATAAAAGACGCAATCGGGCAGTGAAGCTTTGCACATTGTATCGGAGCACCCTAGCGCCACAAATTCTAAAGAAGGCGATTAAGCTAAAATCGAGTGAATTCAGTCTTAAAGCATGATTCTTCAAATAGACTTCGCACCACTCCTCGCCCAGAATAGCACACCCCTCCGGACTTATGAATTCTTAAATTCTTAAATCATCAGCAGCAATCACTTCAGTCGGGCAGCAGCAGTAGCAGCAGCAGCAGCAGCAAGCTTCTTCTGCATTTCCCAGTGCACAGCTGAGGGAAAGAACGAAAACTGAATTCATGCTCAAAATCCCGGAATTATGTGTGTGCCAGTGCAATGCCGTCCTAGAAATCCTTAAATATCGTCCGTTAGTCATAAAGGAAACATTAACATTCTTATATGCAAACACAGCGGTCTTGTGTGCGCACAACTGAATGTTCTCTCGCACAGGATCTGGACACCGACAATGATGGTCTGCGTCCCAGCAGCAGCGGCGCAGCCACCAACATCCGGGCAACCGCCCGCCCGCCCGCCCATCCATCCGCTCGTCCGTTGGCAAATGTTCTCGGGGAAATAAAATGAAATAGCTTAACACGTACACAAACGCTGGCTGCTGCTGAGTCCTTTTTTCCGTTAGCTAGGAATTTATGCGAGAAATATTTATATCGAGTGAAATCCTTGCAGCGGGAAGCACGCTGCTACGTTATGATAATCGTAAAAATTAACGACATCCAAAACTAGAGTCGTTGTGCTCTCATAACCAACGACGGATGTGTGACACTGACGATGTGCTGGGCCATCCTGCTGGGTGCTGTGCTTTTGATTGTGCTCTCCGTGCTGGCTCGCAGCGTGAAGGAATTGCAGATTCTTTGTGATATTTAAAATAGAATCACAGCCACGCACACACACACACACAAGCTAAACAAAAGTCACATTTGTCATGCGGTTCGTATTTTTATGGCAGGAGGATGTGCACGCTCTGCAGTCGACTTTCCAACGGGTGGGGAGGGGGGTAGGGGCGACAGAAAAGTTATCGCTTCCGATGGCGTGTGCATGGGAAGCCGACCAATCCCAGCCGGTCGTCGCCTGTGTTTGGGTTCAATGAGTTCACGAGCAACTCACCGGGGCACGATAATCATATTTGCGTGGCATTATCATCATCAATTACAGGGCAATGTTTTCAGCTTGCAAATATTTGCCAACTCTTACGGTGTTTGTGTTCGTGAGCCGAAGGAGCCGTGTATGAGGCGAGTTCTGTGAACACACGATGAGGGCTTATCTCCGATCGAACTGTTTGCGATTGATGGACTGTGAGTGCGGCGCGTAGGGCGGACGAGAGTGCAAAGTGATTAAATTCGAATCGAGGGCTTGGCGTTTTTTTGAGAATCTCTGGATTTGATATTAGAAACAGCGGTTCGATTGTTTGGCGAAATTTCCTTTGAATTCTGTATGTTTGCGGGACGGTTCGAGTGTATTTCGCTCGAACTTGCGACAATCATGGATTCAGAGAACTCCTTCAACTGATTGCAACTGTACGAAATAACATTCCAAGTAAATGCCGGCTCTCGACTGCACAAATTGAAATATTCTTTTGAAAAAATAAGTCAAGGAGGGAGTCAGAAATGCATCAATGCTGTGTTTGCCTCATTTCCTGGAATTTTGAATTCTGCACTAATTTCTGACGAAGTGAACCGACGAAAGTTCTCTGAAGCTATTTCTGAGAAAAGGATTATTCTACGGGACAAGGATTGCAGCAGTCAAGTAGTTGAAAGTAGCACAGACTCATATTGTCAAGAGAAGTAATATCACTTCCATTCCAAGAATTCATTGAGAACACTATAATTCTGAAAACTTGTACTCTTGGGAACGGCTATGGTAAGCGCCAGCAACGAGAAAATCTGTCATTTTCTTTCGTCGACCCTTGAATGTTCTGAGTGTGCGCCATTCATTCTTCCTATGATACTTACAGTCGTCCCTATGGAGGGATCTTGCATCTTGTTGGACCAAATTCAAGGCTGGGACATAGTTGATATTTTCTTTTTCGAAGATACATACGCCGCTGTGTAGCCTCTACAGCCTTTCGAGATTATTCATTCAGAATTCGATTGAGATCCGGAAATAGAGATGACGTCGAGCCTCAATGAGTTCATCTACACCGCCACAGGGTATATGTGAACCCTCTACCAGACGTGGCCGTTGTACCAAGTCCACAAACTCGCCAAGCTTCACTTGAGAACTGCTCATGATGGACCATCCAAGTGCAACTTTCTGGCCACAGAAAATGAGGATTTCGTAATTTATCCTGAAAAGACAACGACAAAAGACGCTGCAAATAGTTGATCCCAAATTCATTATGCAAACTTCTCTCCAACTTGCTGAATTGGACGAACTGCTCAGACTAGCATAGGTTCCTGAGAGCTAAGGGTCAGCGGACACAAAGTCCTTTACGCACTTTTCAAGGGTTTTCTAGATTTAAAGAAGTTGAGGCTGAATTTTTCTTTTTGTGGATTTAGAGTTTGGAGTAGACAAACCTTCCCAAGTGGGAAAGGGTCTCTCGACAATTGGTTTACATTTCGCACCCAAGTTGGTTAAAGTCCCTCACCACTTCTGTGCACCATCTCAAACGAAGAAATTCTCAGTTTCGTTGTCCCGATGCCTTGGATTCAATGACTCTCCGGAGCAGTGTTGTCCATCCGCTTTACATGGTTTATCCATGCAGAAGCTTGACTAGATGCATACCTCCGTACAGCCAAATAGGTCATTGCTGAATCTTCTCCTCCAGACGTCAAGAACGCAAACGGGTCTAAAAATCGCATGTTCTACCATTGGCTATGGCAGGACTGTTCAAAGTGTTATACGAAGCCGGATTGGTCCTATGAGGGAAGGTTTTGTTACTCAATTTGACCTTGATTTCGCCGAACCGAAGAGTGATTTTATTCTTAATTTCGTCCCTGATGTCCGTTTCTACTGAAGAGCCGAAAGAGACGAAAATCTTTTCACTTCCAATTGTGAAGCTCGCTCGGAGATGTCGACGTTGTGCCTCCTTCCTTCATGACAGCACATTGCGTTGCACTCCTTCATTGTCAGACCACCTTACCGGTTAAAAGCTTTCATTAACTGCTCACTGTAGTCGTCCAGTGAAATCAACCTCATCTGAGTAACCTAGTAGTTGGACAGACCTTTGGAAGTTCAGACATGAACCTCGCATCTTCTTAAGAATGGTGTTAAAATTGACACATAGCAGAGTGTCATCTTGTCTTAAGCAATTCAAGGTCTTGGTGAGCTCGCTATCCACCTTTACCAGGTGGGAAGAGTTCTTCATCGTCATCCTACACAATCTGAAGTTTTGCTAAAAGTTGACACGGCTCGCGTCTATGCGCGCTGTCATATGTGGCCCTTAAACCTAAACCTATGCAGGCGTATCCTTGTGACTTTAGTACTGCAAACCAATATATGGCGGGTGTCGATCTGCATTAATTGTCCTTTTTAGGACTTGCCGCAGTATGAACTGCCCAGGGCTCATATCCCACTGCACTTGTGAGTTTCTGTCAATTTCTCGGACTCAAAGGTGCCGTCAATTTCACTGCCAGCGATAGCACAGTAATTTCCGAGTCCCCAACAGTCGACAGCATAACTCGGATGTCAACTCTCACGCATGTCTCTTGCACATCACTAAGTCACACATTTCACCGTCTCAAACCTGTCAAAGCCTAAATGCCCACTTCCTCTAGAATCAGTCTCCGAACGGGAACAGTTCATCAGTCTTCTGCGTCAAAGGAACTTGCAACTCATAAAATTCAATAGGCGATGGTCAGTGAAGATCGGACATGCCACTTCAAAAGTCACAAGGATACGCCTGCACCTTCGCCCTCAATCACTAAGCGATACTTTAGATCAATTTCAGTAGTCCTGGAGAGTTGCTCCAAGTCCAAGAAACCAAATCCACGCGGAACGTGCACCGTAGAAAATACCACCACTCCCAAATTTGCATACAACCGTACCCGGGTGTATCCGGGCAGCCAATCGACCCGTTCCAATGTGGAAATCGCTCGCTAAAGCGCGCTTGTCTGCAAAGGAAACTTCACTCAGCCACCACTCCCCGGTGCCGATCCGACAGGAGTTCTGTCCGGGGTTGCAGAAAAGGAGCGCCCCGGCAAAAATGTGCTAAGATGTGCGGATGTGCGGACGTGAAGGGCGGGCGGCAGGAGAAAAAGAAAAAAGACTGAGCACTGTATCCTTGGAGTGTTTTAACCCCGAAAAAAAAAGTTTTAATCAATAAAGCTAATGGAAATACACATCGCAATCTGCAACGTTAAAATGGCGGCCATCCTTAGCTGGGTGGCTCCCTGTGTGCGTTCGTCTGTGAATGCGAGCGCACGTCGTCGGTGTGTGCGTCTTTGGTGAAGGAACAATCATTAAGAACTAAATAGAATTTTAGATGCGAACTTTGCCTCACTACACTCTAGATTTGGCATCTCAACTCAAAGAGAGAGAAAATTCCAATGAATGGGCAGTGTGGCTGGTGGGCGGGTGACGATGGACCGTGGACGGTTGGGAAACGTGGTGGTTTTGCAGTGCCGTCGGTCGGGAAGCAGAAGTTTGTTTTATTTCATTGCACGGACATTCAATTTTATATCCTCTCAACTTCAGCAAAGCGCTCACACACACACACTCATACCCACCTTCCGCTTCTATGTTCAATGGGAAGTAGAAGAGTATTTGCCAAATGGCAAGCACAGGGATCCTTTAATTTTCTTCTTCTCATTCGTACGCAGGCACTACAGGGAATGATGCAAAGAGAGTGCAGTGGAAGCTGGTATCTGCCATGACTGAGTGTTTTGCGAGGCAGCTACCGTCGGGTTTAAGGTTCCAGTTGGATTTTTATTGTAAAATATGACGCGCTCTCTTGCCAATTGAAGGAAATTGAAAACGTTCGCCCCCTCGTGTGTGTGTGTGTGTGTGTGTTTGAGTTCGACCACTAGCACCGCCACCACCACTGGCAATGCTATCGCCGCCGCCATCATCGACCACACTACACCCGGTGTGTCCCGCATCAGTCGAAAAGCAGTCGTCCTAGACCACACCGCAGACGTGTGCACATCCTGTATTCAGGAAAAGAGCGAACGGGAAACCCCAAATGCAAAAGGAGGACTCTTAACAAAAAAAGAATTTTTCATTTGCAGCTGGCAGGTGTGCTTGTGTGTCTGTGTTTCTGTGATTGGGGTGGGTGTACGTATATGTATGTGTGTGTGTGAGTTGAATGGTTGGCGGTGAGAAGTTTTCCACAAGTTCGAAGTTAAACCAGGATCAGTCTTGCATAACAACACTATTATCCTTTTTTGTTGTCATTCTCTTCTCTGGTGTGTGTGTATGTATGTGTGTGCTTCACTCGTTCCCTTAGTCGGGATTTTCGACTTTTGGTGTGATACGTATGTGCTGTTGGAGAGGTAGAAGACAAAAGTAGTCTCCCCCCCCAACACACACACACCCATGCCATAGTCATCATCCCCAGCCTCCTCGTCAACGTTGTTGAATCCTTTCAGCACACTTGTGAAGAAAAAGATTTATTGTGGAATTTTTCCTGTATCGCACCTGCTCGAGACAGGATCCACTCGCTCGCTCCTTTCCTCCGGTTCGTTTCGAACAGAGATTCATCCTAAAGGCTTAATGGAATGGAAATTTTTATGTTTCTTTCTTTTCCCTTCTCCGTTATCCTTTTTAACATTTTTTTTTCGTCCTCTCTTGTGTGTGTTGGTATGTTTCGCTGTTCCTAGTTGTTGTTGTTGTTGTTTGTTGTTTATCAGAACCTAAAGGGGCTTTTTTGAAGTTTTCCCTCTTGTTCCCGCGTCATTTCGTCGGGTTCATTTCATGACCATACACACGAGTATCGAATAAAGGAATAAAAAGGATATTCAGTCATTTTTCTTTTCTTTTCCTTTCTGCGCCTCAAATCATTCGGAAGTTCAACGTTTCTGTATATTTTTGGTATGGGGGTAGGTTGCCGCAAATTCAGTTATTCAGCCATCACCCCCAGATCCAGCGTAACCCTTTCTGTTGTTGTTTTCAGTTTTTTTTGTAAAAGGATTTTAATTTGTAAATCAGATTCCATTATTGCCAAGGGTGCTCTCCGTGAAGATTATTGGGAAAATTAAGAGCGAACCCGTGCGATGTTGGTAATTAGTTACTTTAGCGATTTTTCGTTTGCTTTGTATTCCGCCCTCCTCCTCCAGATTGTGCCCCCCCGCATCCACCCACGCAACGCACGCCAGGCTATTGAAGTTTGGCGAAAACAAACAAGAACCCAGCGCAAGGATAAACAACAGACGGACGACGACGACGATGACGGCGGGTCCTTGACTCGGCTGCTCAAAAAGCTGATCGCTTTAATAATATTCGTTATTGGTTTGAGGGCGAAAAGTTTCTGTGGGGGGAATTACCATGCCAGTGGCGTCTTTGAAGTTGCAAACTTTCAGCTGTGAGACGTGATTGAGTGTATCTGATTAGCAAACCTTGGATGGTTGGTGGGGAAGGGGGAAGGGAAGGCTGCAAGGATGAATGGAAATGCTGATGTTTTCCCTTAAGAATTTTCGGTCAGTTAATTTGATTAAAAAATTTCATGCTAAGATAGTGCGTGGTGTGGGGGAGGGACTGGGGTGTAGGTGTGTAGGCGATGGGAACGAAAAACACCAAACAGATGTTGGAATAATAATTTTGTCTGTTTGATTTGTGAAGGAGTTGTTTTCACTGACTACTGAAGTTGAACGATTTAATTTATGATTTATGAATGAAGGTAGTGTTGTGTGTAGGGTGGGACGGGAAAGGGGAAATGTAGAGCGGGTGAGGTAGGCAGGACAATCATTTACATTTATCGGCATTTATTATGCTTGAGAAAGATTTATTGAGCAAAAAGGAAGCCTAAGGAGTGTTTGTGATTTAAGAAGGCACTTGAGAGTGCTTTCTGTTTGAAAGGACTTTTCGTTTCTTTTCAACGTCCTTTGCCTTCTTTGGTTTTGAGAAAACTAATCAATTTTGAAGGTGTTTCATCAATTTTATTGTGTCACTGATATTTCGAATCGGTGTCGCGATAAAACCCAGTCAATGGATTTTGCGAGACCGTTGTTGATATGAATGACCTGAAGACGCTTACTTATTACTTCCAAATTGATTTTTTCCAACTACTTTTGTATTAAGGAGTTTCGAGTTCACAGTGACAGAGGGGCTATAGTCCCGGAATTAAGTAAAACTTCAACAATCTCAGCACGAAGAAAATGTCCGCTTCATCGAAGAAGGTGTAGCATGTCCCCGTAAAGTCTAGAAACAGAATAGAAACCAGCTTAACTTAGAATTACTAAATTGTATGTGCCATTGTCGCCGTGGCGTAGTGGGTAAGTGCATCGACCGCCGCGCAGAAAGTCTAGATTCGGTTCCCGGACGGGACATCTCGCATTTTGTCACGGCACCACTTTCGGGTTGCTGACAACACTCAATAAGTATTAATTGTCTACGAAAAGCTTCTGTAGGTCCCTTCTACTCGTGAAAGAACAGTTGCACGCACAACACGAGTAGTTCTTGTAGAAGCAAGGCCCTGGTCCCTTGTGGGCTGTAGGGCCACTTAATTATTATTATTATGTGCAATTGTCAAAAGGCTTTCTCTTTGGGCCTGAGGTACATTCCATCTCCGACATTCCCGATCACAATGGTACCGAAACAAAGTTCCAAACACACTGTCTCTTTATTTTCGTCTCCTTCTCAAACCTAGGCCTTTGAAAATCCACTTTGCTGGTGCGTTGTTGTCCATTTGCTCAATAGACTCCATCCCCAGCAAGTCTACAGGCTAAGCTCACATTTTGGTGTAGGTCCTGAGATTCCCATTTTTGGGTCTGTCTTGTGATACAACCGCCATAGGGAGTTCAACGACAAAAGTTCCTAGCTTCAAATTCCCTGAGAAAAACTTCAAAAATTTCAAACATGGAAAGTTTGTTGAGTTCCTTAACGCTGAAAGCAAAACATGGTAGTTCGCAAAAGTTGAAGGAATCCATACGAAATCATAACGAGTTCTGAGTAAGTTCTACAAGTTCTAGTCCTGGGAACTATGGTTCAAACTATCCAGAAAAACTTGCCTAAGGTTTGCAAACACTTGGTCCTTTCATCTGAGATGCCGGCTTTCTCTTCTTCTCGATACCGAAGAATATGGACAGTCGGTGTAGTCTATGGCTTTTCACGTCCGTACAGCTGGTAGAGCTCTCGTATCTGCCTCCTTCTCCGTTTGCCCTCCTCACTGACAGTGTTGCATATCCGTCGCGAAATGTTTCTTTTAAAGGTCGCAAAAGCTGTACCCCTGTTATCCAGCATACGGCTTCGTATAGCAAAAGTAGTAGGATGAGCGTTTTGTTACGTGATCTTCGTCCTTGTGGTCGTCGCTTGGGGTTTTGATCTTACCTGTTTGAATAGACCGTGATCTAGACAAATGCTCGAGATATTCCAACCAGTCGCAACGGCCAAGAAAATATTATCCTTAAAAATGAAGGAGAATATTTTCCGTTCCGTTCGAGCACCGGTCTTGCAGAACTCCTCAATTGGAACTCCATCGGCTGCAGTGTACTGAACTTCCGTTCAGAATCTATACTCTGGTGCCACAGAAGGTAAGGAGCTCCTGAAGCCTAGTTTCAGTCTGACCCTTCAGAAGACTCCCCTGTGGGAGTACCAAAGTGGCTCCTTACGAATGAATAGTGATTGTCCCTTAAGACGGTGTCCCTTCTGATACTAGACTCTTCTAGTCGTGCACTCTCTGTGGCTTCTCGTTGTATGCACCCCTCGAGAAGTAAATTAAAAAAACATTTTCCCCAACCACAAGCCCTGCAACGAAATTTACCAAACAATTCAATCCCTTCTGACGACTGGTCTCTAGCTCTGGACTCGCCCATCAAATCCTAGCCTTACAATCTTGGATTTGCTCGTAACCGGCTTTCATTGAATATCCTGCAACATTCGACAGTGCTTACACTCGTACATTCATCTCACATTGATTTTCGATCTTGGTCAAGTGTGGATTTATAGCAAGGGACTTCCTCTGCGTTGGGCGAGACTCAAAATCAATGAACCAGACTTATTCCGAAATCAGAATGCGAACCCCCAGTTGGTGAAATTTCCTTCAAACCGTCACTCATTCCAAGTTGTTGAAACACTGTGCAATTCCCTACCATCCAGAATGCCTTACATGATGCAACGTGCCCCTCGAAACTTACTTAACCAACGTTCAACATCCTCCTATCGACAAGACGGTGTAGATAGTCAAACACTATCGTGCGTACGCCAACGGCAGGCACATTTTCAAGAACAATCGCAGTCGTCTGGTTCTCACTCGATTCAAACGCATTCAACTGCACACCGTTCCCTTCAAGGAACTCAAGACCCCCGGCCCCTTGAACCGCACCAAACGAAATTTTTCGCACTACAGAGCGCCTTACATTTGCGAGCTCGCACCCGACAAGGATCAACCGGAACACAAGAGCTCATAAGGCCGCAGCCCACGTGCGTCACTGTGCACGGTGTAATGCCAACTCAATCGACCAAGCATTGAGCACAGTCCGGTTGCGAGCTTCAAACTATGATTGGATCTAGGAATCCAGCAGCGGGACATCTGTATCAGCAACAACATCTGCAAGCACTTCTGCTAGGCGCTCCAGTTTTGCGTGGATTTAGGACAAAACGGAAGAAAAACGCACAAAACATGGACAGCAGCTCACATCGCTCCCTCGCCAGTGCCTATGAGGGGCGGCAAAGGATATTCCGCTGTTGGAGCATTCATCTAAGTACTGCAGTTGCATCAGTGGCATGCAAACACCGACCTCTACTCAACCCAAAACGGTCTTCAGAGGCACAGTCAGCCGGGCAGCCACTATAAATGAATATCCGCTTTGGCGGAGTCACTGTCATGGACGCGAGGGCATCCACTTCATCGTCATCGTTGTGCTCTATTGCACGCGTGGCGGAGCTAAAATTTTAATGGAAAATCAACAAAAGAGTTAATGACGCATCCCAAAAACGTTTTCGCATTTTCACTTGTTACCGGTGGGTAGGACAAAGCTCCCCTCAAACAGCCACGTCACCATGGTGCAGGTGAAATAAATATCACTCGACCGGACACAAGCATGGACCATGCGAGCCAAAGCAAGCTGCAAACAGCTGGCATCGGTCCAGAGAGCTGGAGCGCCATCGATCGATGAAGTGCCAACGACCATGGGGTTCTGTTGGTTGCGCCCGCCGTCTACAGGACAACCCCCCAGGTGTGTGTGCACACAGACGAGTGCGCTGAGAGGGAGGGGCTCGTGTCAATATTTGTTGTTTGCTGCGCCAAGCATCCAGCACGACAATGCTGCAACCAACAAAAGCTCGGAACATATATTTTTACTCCCCTCCCCCCCCGGAGAGGAGATGAGAGAGTGTCATTATTAATTTGTCTGTTGAGGGATGCCAGTGGAGCCAACCACCAGTTTGCCATGAACTTTAAATGGAACCAAGTGACGTTGCATGTGGGCACGGCGGCAACAAGAGCAGGGATGTCGCTTAGTTTTTGCCTTATTCAAATGTGTTTTAAGTGAAGGGTGTATGTGTAGGGGGGGGGCTTTATTTATACTAGGGCACTTCTCGGCACCCTTGTTCCTTTGCATTCTGGCCTTGGTAGGGCTGTTCTATGCTTGCCGCCTCTCTCTCTCTCTCTCTCTGTGAAGGGTGATGTTGTTGACCTCAAATCCTAGAATAGAACGTAGTCTCTTGTCTTTCTTGTACAGCAATCCGCACGGGTATTTAGTTCACTGAGACTGCAGTGTGTGTGTGGGGGGAGGGAGGGGGCTTTGCATGATTGATATTCCTAGGATTGAGGAATTTGATTTTCATATGTTCACGTGCAGGATAGCAGAAGCAGTGGTTAGTGAAAGGACTCTCTTGAACGGTACCTAATAAGTCTGTTTACGAGAAGATGGATCATAACAGTAGTTGTGGGACTGTGTGCAGGGAGAGGGTACTCAGTGGATTATGTCTGGATTTTTTGGAGATTTTGTCTGAAGTGGAGGATCGATGAGAGAGTTGACCGCAGCAGTTTCAAATTCCGGTAATTTCTGTCTCGGAGACGGGTTACGATGCAGCCTCTAAAGGCGAAGAGTGACTGCATGGTTTCTGAGTTTTCAAAGGATTCTTTTTTGGCATCGAAAGAGACGTGGATGATGATGAGATAGAAGGCGTTCTCTTGGGAATGTAGAAGTTGTTGTTTGGGTATATATAGGGGCAAGACCAATTCCTGCTGCTTTGGGCTCAAAAGGGAACTGAGCAACAGAGTATTCTCTTAAAATACCAACCAGACTTTGTATGACATCCCCATCGTTCCAGTCCTGCTTTATACCGCAGAGACAGAACAGGAACGCTACTGAAAGTGTATGGACTAGCTCTTAGCCTCTCCTAGTTCGGAGTGCATTTTTTGGTCCTGTTTGTGTTAATAGAGTCTAGAGGAGGAGATCTAGCGACGAACTGTATAGGCTATACGATGGCTTACATCTGGTTAGGCTTAGTTGAGCGCTTGAACAACTTTGGTTCATTTCGAAAATTCGTTGAATCTCGAGCATGGAGGTGACGCAACCAAAGACGTCCTCCACTGAGTGGATAAGGACTTCAATGTACTTGGTGTGTGCAACTGAAAGAGGCTGCTGAGAACCTGTTAGAGGTGAAGCGACTTATCGGTTTAAGCCAAGATTCTCTTCTGATTATAGCGCCACACTTAAAAGAAAGTTTGGGCGCTTAATGAACGCAAAGTGCCAGAAGTCACAAAAACAAAAACTGCACTAAAATCAGATCAGAATCTCGTAACTGCAGCTGCATATTTTCAAATCAATAAAAATCCACTTCACCCTTCCCCTCGTTCATTGCACAAATAATATCCAAACAAACCATAAACCGAATAGACTTTTTCTCAAATTTTACAAACACACTTTAAAATATTCAAATTTAGTAATTAAAGCACGTTTCTTTTCTCTTCCAGGTAAGTCGGTGAATTATGAGTCAATCAGGGTTCACGTGGGAATCGGTATGCAAATGCACGGATTGCGTTTCTATTCACATGCATCTAATGAAGAGGTATCTCCGCTGCGCGGTAAGCTATCGAATGTCGGCTCTTAATTATTCACGGACCATTAATACGGAATGAAACAGTATCTTCGATGTTCCTTGTGGAGACAAAGCGCTCCGAAATGCATATGCAAATCGGGCACTGCTGTGTGGGGAGGAGATATGAAAGCACAGTCATGGCACACCTTTTGCGCTTGACCTAGTCTTTTGGTTTTTAATTTCTAGAAGATTTGGCTTTTGTGTGTCTCTTGGTCAGTTTCCCATGCCCATTGTTTGCGAGGAACCGCCTGCTGGGTCCTCTGATTATGACGGGTGTGCCTCTGTGGTTTTGCGGTCGGTCAGAGACAATAACCATCGTTTAGTGGAGGCGGTACTGCACAGCAGTAGCAGTTGTATCTTCAAATTGGGTTACTTTCTATTCACTTTTGTATGGAGTGTAGCTATTCACTCAAATTTGAGTCAGTTTTTGACTGTTAACTTAATTGTGAAGAGATTGAATGTAAATAGGGGGAAAGAAAAGGGAAGTATTTTTTGCTAACGCAGTTTCTTGAGCGCACGATATGGTGCGACTGGCACAAACTTGCAGGATGCATAGAACAAGTTTAATTTTTTTTTGTCAAGGAGATAAATGTTTGTAAAAACGAAACCGTCGGTGCGCGAGTAAATCTCACTCCGTATTTTCTCGATTTTATGCCAATCTACGGGAACTTCCAATTACCTCAAAGCTAAGCAATCGACACGGTATGTCGCGAATAAGCCAAATTGACATATCAGCTGCTTCCGTCGATGAACCCAATCGTGGTGATCGATTTGTCAAACCACGAGCGTTGAATCTGATGCGCTGAACTGACGTCCTTTGTTAATGCAAGCACATCACTTCCACTGTCTTGCTATGTAAACTTACACAACTGTGGGGTGGACCTTCACAAAGCTTAAAATTTGAAATCGGCAACTGCTTCTTGTTGTCCTTATTCTTTATTTTGACATTCATTTGATCGCGGGACAGTGCACTCACGCGAGATCTTCAGGCCATTCGATCCTCCGCTATCGAAGGAGCTACGTACGTCTAAGCGTAACGATCTTTTGGAATTGATCCACACACGTCGTTCAGGGTCTGCCGATAGTTGAAATTTCATTGAAATTTAATCCGTCATTTCCGTCGTCATTGATTGCCGAATGGGTCGTCCAAGTGGTCAAATATCTTGGGAAATGGCATTCGAAGCCCCTCTCGCAAGTCGTTAAGATGATGATATCCGTGCGCCAAGCATACCCCTATTCATTTGAAGAAGCCGTTGCTCAACGTTAACTTCCTCGATTTCTCATCCACAAGTAAATCCCACAACAGCAGAAAGAACTCCCTTCTCGGCGGCAACTTGTATTCCTGATCTTGCTCCTTCGGTCTTTACCCAAAATTCGTGAGCAAATGTTGAAAACTGACAAGTTAGCCTTGAAACCATGGTCGGTCATTCTGATTGGAGATCTTCAAAGCTACCTCAAAATGAATCAGTTGGCACATCTCAATCTAAACCTCTCACTGGTACACTTGAGCTTCCCTTCCTGCTTGAATAGGCCTCCACTAACTTGTAGATTGCGTTGGACGTGCCTTCTTTCATCATTTCGGAATAATCCGTGTAAACCTTCAACCCAGCATCAGAACTTCAGGCTACAAACTTGTCAAGCGTTGCAGAATTTCCCTCCATTCACAACGATCATTGCATCACTTGAAGCTAAAGATGAACTGAGTCTCTCTTGAGTGTCTCCTTAAATTTATCGCCGCTTCTTTTGTGATCTTATCTACGATACAAGACTGAGTCCCAAGTGGAACAGGTTGGTTTTCATTTTCGTAGAATTTCCTTCCACATCGCTGCCCACTGAGATCAAGCGTCGATAGGATCAACCTCTAACCTGTCTTCATTCCACTGTGTCAACCTGTAGGTTGCAACAAGTGGCCCAACCTGTATATTCTGTGTTTGTACTCCCTGACCATTCCCGACCTGCTGGTGCGGCAATCGATCAATTCTCGTGTGCAGCCTGTTTCACGCCACTTCACCATCCCTGCCTGCACGTCCCCCCCTTTTTATTTTTTTTTTAACATAATCTCACTTTAGTTGGCTATTCACACCCAATTAAGAGCCAACAAGATGCATGAGAGCACGAGCATTGAGACCCTTAGTCTCGGTGCATCCAAATAACTCCCGATTGCAGCAGCAGTGGCGGTGACGATGATGGACAGGCTGGACGGAATGAAGCGGAGAATATCTGATTTCATCTCACTCTCACTGGAAATTGTGTAAAATTCACACTCAATCAACTCCAATAGAACTCGAGTGTAATTCACTTTAATTTGATGCTGCGCTGCACCCCTCCACCCCCCGCGCTTCTGACGCTCATTGTTGCACACTCATTCCCCCTGACCACGACAATGAATCGACAGAAGCGCGACCGCACACCCCAGAGTAGCGCAACACCCGGACAACCGACCGCGCGTTGAATGAACTCCGCCCAGCAGAAGGCGGCGGGATGAGTCCCGCTTTCAATAATAAATCGCCCGAATCAAAAACAAATCCATAATCAAAATAATCAGAATAATATGGAAATCGGTGGTCGCGCCATTGTCGTGGCTCGAGTGCGGCTTGGCAGCCGCTAATACGTTCTAATGTATCTTTTTATCTCCTCTGGAAATTTTCGGATTTTCAAAAGGGTTCACCTCCGCTGTCCGCTGTCTCCGCGGCATGTGGTGGGCGTGCAGTCCAAACACACCGAGCCACAGGCAGCACCGCGAAGGCGGGGAGGGGTGTAAATAAATAATCGTAATCAAACACCGAGCAGAGCACCGGTGATGGCGCGCCATTGACTGCGTTCAGCCGCGCTTGCATCAGACGCGGTCGCGGACACGGACCCACCGCTGCCCCCTCCCCTGCGCAAGCGTCGTGGAACTTTTGAAAACTAATCAATTGGTAAATATTTATCCAAAGTGCATTCACGCAGTCGAGTTTGAGGGCATTGCCGGGAATCGATTAGGGTATCTCGATTTCTCTCGTCTGTTTGCCTCCGATCAGGGGTACTGCACGCGGCGGAGTGCGTTGAATTGGAAATGATGTGACAGAAACTTTCGTTTCAATCACCGATAGCGTCAGACTTATCAAATTGGGCTACTTCCTCTCTGCCTGATAGTCCAACATCGAACCGCGGGAAAGAGGAACGTTTCCCCCGCCCCGAACTCCACACTTGAGGCACACGTGGATTCGCTGAATCGCTTTTCTCGCTTAATTGAAATTTAATCCGTCATTTCCGTTGGCGTTGATTGACGAATTTGCATGTCTGATCGGGAGGTGGATGAATGGATGGAATCTACTTCGTTGCCGAGTCGAGCTCTCGAGTGGAGAGGTGGGCGCCTCGAGCGTCAAGTGACTTTAATTGCTGCACAAATATTTGTTGATAATTCAAAATTTGGGTCTAAATCGATGAATAAACACGCCACGGTGACCGGTGCGTCTAGGGTACGGACCCTCGGTTGTTTGACTTTCTGTTGAAAGCAATTAAGCGAAGCTGAACTACTAGCGGTCTGGTTAAGTATGAATTAGCCACGTGATGGACAGCATGTTGATGTGGGTTGTCGAGCCGTGAGTGAGTTCGAAATTGTGATTGCTAGGGACGTCGAATTTAAAATGTATATCCCGTGTTGTGGTTCGGACCTTAATTGGTAAGCAAGGGTCATTTTAGGAAAGTTGTTAATATTCGAGTAGGCAACACGCTTTGGGAAATATCGAGCTCTTGACTGTGACAGAAGAAGAACACAGTGTTCTATAGGCCACGACTGACCTTTTACTTCCACCTCGGTCCAACTGTTAATAATTTAAATTAGGAATTTTGGCAGAGGGAAAAATACTCATGGGTAGATGTCAAACACAGAAAAAGCTTCTAGGATTGACCACGGCTTGCAATTTCACCGCGTTTCGAACACGGTTGTGTACCAAGTTAAAAGTGTACCGTGGACTTGTCCTTGTGAAGAACTCTAACACACAAGTTGAAATCAAATGGTAAACTGTGAAGTACACTTACGTTTAGATGGTTCCGTTTCTTTTTTTTTTTTTTTTTGGAAATAAAAAGAATTGTATAATAGGTTCTTTAGAAACTTCTCGTCCTTTGCATGCTGTTGCTTCCACACACAGAGGGGCGAGAATGGAGAAACTTTTTTCTTTTTCACCACTCAACAGGTACCTAAATACTAGTTCTACGACTCGAGCTCGAGAAGGAACTTTAAATTCTTTTTAAAAAAAATCCGTCGATAAGACTTTTTTCTACTCTACTTTATGCACGTAGGGAACACTCCCAACTGCTCTGCTGTCCAATCTCAAATTTTCGTAACGACACAAACCGTGCTTGGTGAATTGCATCTGATTCCAAAACTTGATGCATTTCCATGTCCCAAGTTTCGCTCATAAATGTAGGAGACATGGATGTACGACAATCAAAAGGAACCTACTTATCTTTATTGTTTTGAGACGAAACAATAAAGAGAGGTTTTTGAAGAGAATTAATTGAATGAGTTCACAGTGTCATTCGACATACGTTCATTTAGTTCAGTAGTTCAAAGAACTCTTTGTAATTCAGTTAAAAGAAATGACGAAATTTGAACGACTTTTATGGTCTGATGGCTGGAGTTTATTCTTTCGATTGAATATCGGATCTACCGCGAATTTCTCTCAGCATTGTGCAAAAATTCACATTTCACGGGAACTTTTTTCACCTTTGTGCACAAAAGGCACATTTCACACGTGTGTGGTCACTCCTTCATATAAAATTCCATCCATTAGGCCGCTTACAAGGTCCACCGCTCAATAGTTTATCCGAATAATTGTTTGAATGCAACCAATTGTTCCATGATCGCTCTGTGCCTCAGCTAAAGCGGAGAATTTATTGCAAAACAAACCATTTCCTCTGTTCGCTGATAAAGCAAACCGAGGAACTCAATTTAAATCTTTGCTCCCCGCGATACTCATCCAAAACGTTGTCCACCCGCAAATAGACAGAGAGCATTCATTCCTCAAATAAATGCCAGAATTTACCAATTATTTAAACAATTCGACACGCATCTACATACTCGCCACAGCGCACTGCTCTATTGCGTTCTTTGTTCGGCCCTCCGCCACACCATTCAATGCGAAATTAATTTATAGCTTCAGCTCTCATCGTGTCACCACAATTGCTGCATTATGTCCACCACAGACTGTGCTCTCGGTGCTCATTCATTATAATCCAGAGCGCTGTCATCGCAGCAAACGCGGCTATCAAATCATTCAGCCCGTCAGTTAATTAAATGCCAAACGAAAGTGTATCGTCCGTCCAGTACGTGGGTCTGTCCCCTCCCCCTACCCAGTGATACAAAAAATGAGTAAAACATGCGTCAACTGCATGCCTTCCATTTGGACTGAAAATTGGATGAACAATTAAGCGAGCAGTGTCTCATCCACTGGCCGATCCGGAAGAAAAAAAAAACTTTAAATATCGCTAATTGTGGTCGTGGATACACACAAAGACCGCTTACCGCGCACTGCCGCGATATAATCAGACAATCGAGATTGATTTTGTCAGATTTCCATTGATTGGAGTCAATTTGGGCGGCGAACGAAACCGAGTTGCGTGACAAGTAATGCGGCCGCCGCCGCCGCAAGGAAATTGGGACACAAACAGACCGAGAAAAGTGGATTTTCCTTCGCGGGAGTGTCCTTGTGCTCCGATTGAATGCCACGATACGACGTGGAATTTCGTAGGCATCCACGAAATTTATGAATTTCTAATTCTCCTGACAGTTGACAAATTAGTATTGCCCGTAAAAACGTTAACAGCAGGCGGCGGTAGGTGGGGCGGTGGGTGGAAGGATTATTAGAAATCGATAACTATTGGCAAGGGGCAAGGGATATTTGAATATTTGATTTGGCTGCCTCAATATTTATGAATTTTGTAATTACTTTGAAAGGTGCGGAGCAGTTGGTGGATGGCGAGGGTGTTGTGTTTTTGGAAAGGGATTGCTAATGAATAATTTCGTTGCAGTCGATGTGTGTGCGCTGCGTCGGAGTGACTAAATTAATGGATTGAATATGACATGGGTTTTGGAAATGGGACAGGAGTGTGTTGAAACACCTGCACGCTTATGCCTGAAATCATCTGCCTAAGGTATCCGCAATTGCTAAGTCATGAGCTGGATAGATGGGTTCGCTTGAGGCTTTAATGTCAAAGTTAACCACTTTACAGTTCAAATGAAGTGATAGAGTTCTCTAGGATATACTCGCTTTCCATTCAATGCAGGAAATGCCTTGGAATGTCTCCCAAAATTGTGTTTTTCAAATGGAGTACAACATGATTCAGGGGTAGGTTGCATTTGAACATGTCCGGCAAATGAATTTCTTTCGCGAAATCTACTAAATACTCACGGGTGGAGGAAGTGCGAATGAAGGCATGTGTTTTTACTTAAAACTGCCGTAAGACCAATCCTTGAGGAACCAAGTTTTTTCTCAATCCTTCCTTACCCACATTTTTTTTTATTCGAATTTTTCAAACTCTCCTCAATCGAATTACACTCGTTTTGAACATTCAAAATTTGTTGAAAGACACCACACCGAAGCACCGGAAAAAGTTATTTTCTGCAAATCATCCAGTCAAGTCGCGAAGTAAAGTAACAGCTGTTGCTATCTCCTTGCCCGCAACTCTCAACTGTCTGGAAAATTAACGCAAAGCCATTCCATTAATGACCGTCAAGGCCTAAGGGCCACCCAGACTTCGTCATAAATCTCTTCCATTCCCTCCCATCACCCCCGTCACTGTGTGACAGGCAGGACCAAATATAAATCAAAGTGGAAAAAGTACGAAAAACTATAAACCACGCCAAGTGAAAACAATCTCCGGTGTCTGCATTACAAATGTTTTAATATCTCCCTCTCTCGCGCCCACTCGGTCTGCCAATTTGGCAGGGATTCAATTGTATTTTCATCGCTGCTGCTGCCGCTGCTGATGTTGCTGCGTAATTTTGGCTTCGCACTCAAGCATCAAGCCCTGTACGGGCACTATGCGTCGGTTGGGGTGAAAAGGCCACACTTCGGCAAATCGGACGGGATACGAAAGGGAATGCAATAAAAGTTATTTGTCTGGGATTGAACTTTTATGATAAACTTAATTTTGCATAACGTCTGGCAGCTGCTTGATGAATTACTCACATTTCCCGCGACATGGGGTGCTTGGCCGTCGCAGTGAAATCCCCGGTCACTCTGTCCGCCCCAAAGTAACATTTTTTAGGGGAAACATTCGAAATTAAAAATTCCTCCCCAATGTGCGGGCTCTGTGTTCCTTAAAGGAAGGAAACGCCGGGGAATCAAGGACCCCGTGAGGGGTAGGGGGTAACACAATAAATGTATCTGCAAGATTGTTATCTGCATGAACTATCTATGGAAAAGTTTGGAAAAGAAAGCTGAGGGATATCGAAAGCAACCCCCAAAGGGGGGAGGGGGTTGGGGTACCGCCTGCAATGGCAATCTTTGTTTTTGCGTTATTCATTTCGAAAAGTGAAATCCCAGTGTGCCGAGTGGGATCTGCAACGTTGCATGGAGTTAATTTCATCATTCGGCCGGAGCGCTGGTTTGTCCTGAACGGCAGCTCCACACAGGCCGTTGTTGTCTGTCCACCAGTGGATGCAATAACAGTCTTTAGGTTCGGTCGGTGTTGTCTGCATTTGCATGCTCACACTGCACGATTTCTTCGAAGCGGTGTCCCCCCACAACCGGCAGCAGCGGCACACAGGACCCAGTGTGCCTTAGTTGCAATTCAATCATCTCCTGATGGTATTGATGGCCAGACCCGTCCCGGCGGGTGGTGCAGATCGTGTGTACTGGTCCGTCTGTGGGTGGGAAGGAGAAGTGCTGCGGGATGGTTTAGAGAATCTCATCAGTAACTGCTATTTGCCCGAAGCGCAATTCGTGTGTACGGCGAACATGTTGTGGGCGATGAACATCAGGGCCGGCGAATGCGAGAATTCAGTATTAATGAGACTGCTGCAGAAATTGGATAACAATGGATGCGAGTGCCTGAAGCTTAATTCATGTGATAATACCCATGCTGCTCCAAATGAACGGCGGGGTACAGGTGGAGGGCGATTGCAAATATTTGTGCCGAATAAATGATCGATTGGTCATGTTGGCATTGTTGCATTTCGAGATTTAGTTATTAGTGGATGTCTTTGTCATTTGTTAATGCTAATGAAATGGTTACATCTTGAGAATTTCAATGGATGACAACTTCTTTGTCTAAGATTTCATTTTGTGGATTTTTTTATGCTTGAGGTGTGAATCTTGTCATTTTAAGGGTGTACAGAAAAACGACGGGAAATGATTCTATATTTGAGACTAAACGTTAATTGTTCCAATTTAAAATAGCAAAAACTGACTGAAATTTGCAGCCAGCGAAAGTGGCGCCCGACGAGTCACTCATTATGCTGTATTTGATCGTTTTGAGTTTTGATATTCGATGCTCTCTGTTGTACGTATTTCTAAACATTCAACTAGATCGTATATCGTATGATTAAATATTTTTCCAAAGATGTCAATCTTCTTTGCCGCTAAAAACTGCTAGGTCATGTAGAGCGTAGGGACTCCACCGCTCCGGCCAGAAAAGTCTTCGAAACCGAGCCATTGGGTCAATGCAACAGAGGGCGGCCTAGGTTGAGATGACGCACAAAAGTGGAGAAGGATATCAACCGACTTGGAATGCGTAATTGGAATTAGCTAGCGGTAAATCGTGCTAACTTGAGAGGTGTGTTGGCTGACGTCCAGTTTCACCAGCGACTGTAGCGCTATGAAGAGAAGAAAAGGGAGATGGTATTCGCGTTAAATTTGTACCTTTTAAGTCGAGATTGTTTTAGCAAGAAGCAACATTATTAGGTAGTGTACCTTGGAAATGTTTGACCATCTGCCTTTTGTCAAGTTTACATAGACGCCTTACGTTATCCCAAGGATATTGACTAAAGGTGCAGGTTCTCCTTCAGGGTGTAGTTAACACCTCTGTCGCGCTTTAGGTCACAGCACCCGATCGCAGTGCAGCCTTACGCTGAATCGAAATAAAATCACCAAAGTCACAGCTCCGATGGTTTTGGGTCACAAAATTGTGTCATGGCAGTTGGCACGGTGTCTGCGATTTGGGCTTAAACAGACACCAATCGCATTGTTTCATAAGCCCTTACCACTCCCGGTACCGTAATATAGCCTCTGGTGTGTTTATTGGTATTAGTATGATTCATGAACACTCAAAGCTGATAGCCTGCCAAGGCAACACTTCAACAGTAAATAGTAATGTGAAGCAGATTTGGGTTTGAATGTGGATATGTTCCATAATCCAGTCCAGATCCATCATTCAGAGCAAGAACTTCAAAAACAAATTTTTGAAACGTCAAAGTGTAAATATCGACAGTGAGCAAAGATATGCATAGATGTTCTAGAGGTCGGCAATAATTAAGAGATGTGGGATTTTTTATCATCACGACGATCCGAGGCGTGCCTCCCATTTGGTAGTCAACCGCTCGCCAGACCCAGGGCAAGGTGGTTGGATCAAGCTCATAAACTCGCTTGGTTGCTCTTGGGAATAGTTCCTGAGCTGCCTGCAGGTCTCTCTTCCTCGAAATCAAAGCCCGAAAGGTCCATTTCTAAGTATGCAAGATCAGGATGTAAAAAATTCCCTGTTACCACTGCCTGACTTCCCCGCTTAGGGTTTTTTTGCGTACGACGTCCGTACCGTGGGAGCTGAAATCTAAGTCGTTGAAGAGTTTTTTTTCTAAAGGGATTAGCTAGAGAAAGCTGCTAGGCTGGTTGTGTATTGAACCCAAAGTAAGAAAAAAAAAATGGGAAAACACGTTAAGATCAGAATAAATTCGTCATCGACGAATTTCGAGTTTAAGGGCATTCACCCTCATTTGATTTGCGAGTCTTTATTTAGGTTTTCTAAAGTCTAATCCATAGCTTAGGCTTTGAGAACTTAGGGGCCACAAATTTGTGTCTTTTGCATGCACCCGCTCACTTTTCCTCTCGCATTCTTTCTGTTTCTCCACATCCTCTAGCGCCCTACCTCTTTTTTGGTATTTCTTGTTTGTAGCTGCCTTGGTTTAGAGGGTACATGCATATGCCTCTTTTTTTCGCTCTTGGTCCAACTTATTTTTCACATCTCCACCTTTTGCAAGCTTCTATCATCTCAAGAGAGCATTAATAATGAAGAAAACACTTCTCAAAGCGATTGGTGTCGACTTTAAACTGCAGGTCTCCTCCACACTGGGAAGAACGAAAATGTGTGCAATTTCTGATGAAGCTAGTCCCTATGCCTTCATGGAATGAAGCACCTTTTATTTATGTATATTCCTCTATTCGTCATTAAATCAAAATCAAATTCCCTTCAAAACAAACATCAGATTCCCGGCAGCGCCCTTTCGGCGGGACACCATCCACCTAGCCCGTCAATCGATTTCGCATCACTACATCGCCCGTGCACCACAATATCAGCGATTGTCTTGTGGACCTGAAATTGGATTGCAGCTTCATTTGAATATGTAAATACGGGATTGACAGTGTGTGCTTTTAATAAGCTCGATCTGATTTGATTTATACGCCGCCGACAGCCCACTGGAATGATGAGCTTTTACCGTCAAAAACAACTATTCCCCGTGTGTAGGATGACAACCCCCCATGCATCAGTTCCTTCGTTTTTCTACTCGTGTGTCGTGCACCCCAGGTATTTGTTTGCTTTAGGGCGCGCACTCTCTACGCTTTGCGGACTAGAAGCGAAATGTGATTTTTATTTATGCATTCATTCCCGGATTCGGTTTTATGTTTTCTGCACACCAAAAAAAAGAATGGAGGAAAAATTGTGTATGATGCATATTGAGTGAGCTCACGTAATTTACTTACACCCCCCGCCCCCTACACACCTGCTGCGCAGCTGAATTTCTATGCAACGGATACCCCTCTGTGCCCACCGTGGGGGTAGTTTGTTGGGATTTTGCCCTCTTTGCCTTCTCTAGTTTCACATGCAAAGCCGAATGGAATCGCTGATAAAATTTGCCGTGCAAGGGTTGCCTGCGTCGGTTTTTAATTCTGCGGTTGGCACGATTACAGGTAAGGCTGGCCGCACAAAAAACACAAAATCCTTAAAGGATACCGTGTCCTTTGTGCTGCGATTTCATTTGATTGCACATTAAAGGCAGGCGCTTTCTGGTCAAGTGCTCTGGCCGGGGATTACCGAGACGATGTGTTATCGTGCGCGATTTTTCACGTATCAAGTGTGGAATTAATTTGTAATTCATTCCTGCATGGCCTTGTTGCTTGGCGTTGGTAACACACTGGAAACTGGAAATCTCCCACTACACCCAGGGAACAACTCGTAAACACGTCGGAAAATGAAAATAAAGGCAAATCATAAAAACGTCCGGTTGCGTGCGTTTGATGCTCGTTTGCACACATGTTTTCTTTGTTCTGCACGAGGTGATTATTAATTTATAATATATGGGGTAGGAAATGAAGCACCCCCCTCTCGCACACATCGTCAGCGACATCTAACACCACGACTGAGACTGGGGTGATTTAAAGCGGTGATGACTTATGAGGCAAAACTGTAATTTAATGACGAACCACGTCGTGCGAAGCGTTGTCGCTTGTGTGTACTGGAGGTGACGCAAGGTGTCTAATGAAACAGAGTTGGAGTGGTGGCGATTAAGGATTCGCGCCTAACCACAATACGCTCGGTGGGAGGGAGAATTATCGCATTAATTTGATATCAGCCTGTTTGTGCTAATGAGACCTGAATTTTGTTTGATCTCATGCTCCGGGAAAATTGAACCTTGGCAACGGCAGGGATGGGGGGGGGGTAGGACTCATCCTGGTGATTTGAATCGGCCCAATAAGTTCCACTTGTCCACAAGCACGTGAAATTCAAGTGCAATAGTTTCCACAATGATGACAGTTTCCACAAATGTGACGATTTTCTCATGTGCGATAGCTTCCACAAATGCGGCAGTTGCCATAAATGCAACGATTTCCACATGTGCGATAGCTTCCACAAATGCGACAGTTGCCATAAGTGCGTCAGTTTCCACAAATGCGAGAGTTTTCACAAATGCGAGAGTTGCCACAAATGCGACAGTTTCCACAAATTCAACGATTTCCACATGTGCAACAGTTTCCACAAATGCGGCGATTTTCTCATGTGCGATAGCTTCCACAAATTGTTGCAGTTTCTACAAATAAGACAGTTTCCACAAATGCAACGATTTCCACATATGCGATAGTATCACCAAATGCGATAGCTTCCACAAACGAAAGAGTCTCTTTCACACTCCTGTCCTTTAAGAAAGATATCACTTGGAACTGCAAACAAAAGGCGGGTGGTTTCGAAATGGCATTGCTTTGGACTTGACTTTGCTTTGATTTACATACACGCCCATGTCAGTACAGCAGTAATTCTCTCTCCCTCGTCTCGGAGCAGAAATAACTTCAATTTCCGTCAAGAACAAGAAATCCAGCACCGAAACGTCTCATCACATTCCAGAGCACTGACATCCGAAGCAGAAGCATGATGGCCGCAAGCCATTTCTATTTATATCGCAGCCATAGTCTGCAATCAAATATCAACACCGGCAATCAGCATAAACCTTACACCCGCAACGTGTGTCCGTAGCAACATTTAATTGGTTATCGAGCCGTGCACCCCTGCTCCGCTTCCGGTTATTTCTTTCTTTTTTGGTTCGTTTCTCAAAATGGCATTTTGATGTGCGCAGCATTGCTACAATGTGTACCTGTCGTCGACAATGGCGCGATAATGGCTGCTGTAATATAAAAATCCACTTCCCCCAGCCATAACCACGCAACCCTGCTTCGCATTCAAAGAGCAATCTGTAACCGACAACAGACGTTCATTACCATAGATACCCCCCTCATTACACCGACGCTGGCCTGCATGACCGTGTGCTAAGTGCCACACAGCACATACTGTGCCATTGAACGGTTCAATGGATAACCCTCCGAACGACCGAGCACCTGAACAACCCAGCAGCACCCTAAGCACCTGCAGATACTTCACGATTGCCATGGCTTATTATTGTTTCGACACACCGCACTCGTGCTCACATGTATCTAATCGCCGACGAAACCTCGGGTTCGACTTCAAAAATTTCCTCCAACAGAGAGAGAGTACGTTCCGGACGACCAACCAACCAACCAACCAACCCCCCGTTCGTATGGGGAAGTCTGAAAAAATGCGGGGCAAAACAAAAGCAACCCCTCCGTCGCCGGCAAAAACACCTGACCAAATTGAATATTTTAACAACATCCCCGGCCCAACCACGCGCCCGTGTGTGAGTGTGCAGTAGCAACGCAACGGCTGTGGGAGGACCGAGAAGGAGTGCCGGAGCTGCGGATCTGCGGACCCGAAAATTCCTTTCACGCGCAAACAAAGCGATCGCACAAAGCACACATGTGTTACCCGAAATTCAACCCACTGTGCTCCGAGTAGCGCCGGGCACGAGGTGAAGGGCGTGAAGGTGAAGTTGTGTTATTTGTATTCTAGCCATGGGGAAGAATTTCGATTTACACACTCTCTCTCTCTCTCTGGCTGGGGCCACTGCTGTTGGTATCTCGCGCAGTGGGATCCTTTCTGTTGGTTGGCGGCATCGTCGTCATCATCGTCGCCGCGGTAAAATCATCATCCACTGCTTTCTCCGCTTCCTGGTCTTGACGCCACACAAAACCCCTCTCGCAGCCAGTTGCGGGCTTAAATCTCTACGTGGCATGCCTCTCAACCGTGAATTGCTTCACTCTACGCTCCTTGTTCACCGCCGCGCCACCTCCCACACTCCAGTCACTCGATGCCTCTGACTGTAGTGTGTATCCTGAAACACAAGAATTGTGCGCTGAATTATTTAAATTTAGATAGACGTACGCGAGTATCTGCGGGTGTGCTGTACGTGAAGTGTACCGAAATCCTGCTGTTGTGCCTTTCGGCCGCCCCCAGCCGTGGCTCGAGTTGAAAATAATGAATGTAAGGGAGGGGGGCGTTGGAAGATATTATTTTGTTTTTCCACTTTTCGTTGTTTTGTTGGCCCCAGCCCTCGTGAAATTGCACTCCCACACCGCCTCTCGACGGAGGTGTGTATCATAAAGCCGACAAAACCGGGGCCGCCACTGTGGCAACCATCATTACAGCGCCAACATCATCGCCGATGCCAATCTAATTTGCATATTCTGATAACAAGAATTATGGAAACACTGGAGAGGAGGTGGAACACAAAACAAATGGTTCCACATACGCCCCAGACGTACACCACCCCTCGCACCATCCCACCACCCCATGGAACCGCAACTTTTTATGTGATTTGTCGCGCTTAAGTTGTTTGTCGAGTGAGTCTCCTGCTTTTCCTGGCTCCCTTCAAGCATTGACAGCAGATGAGCACCGCACGAGTGTCCTTTGAGTAGGCAACTAATTTCTTGCTCCATCCCTTCAAGGCTTTTTTGAATATCTCCCTCTTGCAGCTCAATGAGTGAAACTCTGTCAGAAAGAGCATTGACCTGATTCAAGTCGGAGGTGGTGGCGGTCGTGATCCTTATTAGAACTGCACCCTCTGAGGTTGCACCATGCCAACGACAGTTTGCGAAGGAGTGCGTCATTTCAAGCGGAAGTCAGGGGTGCGCTTAAATCAAAGGCGACGCTTTCTTTGTACTCGCAAGACATATGTTTACATGCGACTTGTGTGCAAAGGACACTTCCTTTGAGGCGAGCGCCTGCCTTGTGCTTGGGTGCAGTTCAACTGGAATGACGGCGTATTGAAAGTTGGCGTCGGAATCAACTGAGTGAGTTTCTTCAGCTTAATGTGCGTGGTTTTGGTGGGCAGGTGAGATCACTGAGTCCTTTCCGGATCTCCTTGACTTACCCTTGGGAGACAGTGAACTCCTAAGATACCTTTTACGGATTGAACTTGAATCGATCGGACAAACAAGTACAGCAGGCTGGTATTACCGCAAAGCCCGCTCCCTATTATCTCCTATCGGGTTTTTCATTGTTTGTAAGGCAACGCGAGGAGAAATGGATTTTGACGTCTCACAGGCTACCGTTTCTGCCGTTCCCACAAACGTCTTCTTCTTGTGAAAGCCGCACAACTGTGATTTAACAAGAGGCCTAACACATTCTCCTAACAGACCTCCAATTGAATCGGGAGTGTGAATTGCTGTGTTAATCTGGTCACACTTCCTAATGAACCTTCTCATTGCCTCAGAGCTGAGAAAGATACACAAATGCGCGCATTCCACGCAATCACAGGACAAAAGGCTCAATCACTCCCCGCAACAAGAATCAGCCTCAATTTCACTCAGTCACCGTCATAAAGTCATAAAACATCAACTCTCACGAACCCCTGCAATCACATTCTCGCCACCCGATCAGATAGAAGCTGTGCCCATCAAATGAATTGTTGGACTACAGCAGCCAGTATCTTTCCATCATCTCATCAACCGGCAGCGGCCCATTCGGAGCAGTCATGTATCACTTGCCGCAATCAATTCCCAATCAGAGTCGGTATAAAAATTAACTCCTTAATTGATGTAGCTCCCCCGTCCCATTGGCCGGGCGGATCTCCCACTACCGCCGCGGCCGCTGCCGCTGCCCAATCACGCAGTGTGAAAGTGTGTTTTGTGATCTTCGAGGAAGCGGAGTGCCAATAAAACCGAATCTCTGATTCGTTTAAGATACATTTCTATGAACTCGTTAAATTTGAATTACGACACTGGCCGGCTACCTTTCACACTCAATGCGTCTCTATCGGCCTCGTAAAATGTGAACTCGGGGAAGTGGCAAGTAGCTGCCACCAGGCACACACCCGTTCTCGGATTAATTGCCGACGCCGACGGTGATTCGGGGCCATTCGCGGGGAAATTTATTCTTTAATCATTAATTGCCCATAAAAAGTTAAATTTCATACAAAAAAAAGAATGTATCTAATCTCAAAAATCCACCCCCCCCCCCCCCCCCCCCCTCTCACTCCCTGCCCCCCATGTGCGCCGTCGCCGCGCACGTCCCACGGCGGCGTGCTCTCAGGTGAGAGGCTTGTACTTTGTTGAATTGGGTGTGCAGAGATGTGAAGCGTTCTTTGTTTGATAAGCCCACTCGGTGTGCGTGTGGGTGTGTGTGTGTGTGTGTGTGTGTGTTGGTGGATAATCTGGGGCATTTTTAGCTTGTGTCATTGAATAAATTTCGCCCAAGCCATGGCAGTCCTTGGAAGGATAAAGGCATCACATCCCGAGCCAAATCTCTCGACGGAACTCAACAAAGGCAGGGAGCTCCTCTTCCGAGTAATGCTACTTGTTCAGCGATTAACCTTTCATTAGGTCTTAAGATATTGAATCTTGAAACCTTTCTTCTGCGTCTGTGTGAGTGTGGATCCTTCCGCTGGGATGAGGCGGCGGAATGAGAGAAATGAATGGGGATAAGCGAAAAGAAAGGAAAATCCTTATGGATGACTTAATTCCTCCTTCAGTTTGTTCCAGAAATTCAAACACACACACGGATAGAAAGTGGAGAGGCGAGAATTCATGCTAAAGAGATTAAATGCCTCTGATACGATGTGGGAGAGAAGTGGAGAGAAAAGCGCCTTACGCCGCCCAACATGTGTATCGAATTCTCACAAAGGCACACGGAGGCATGTCACTTGACACGCACACCACTACCACCACACACACACACACAAACACGCGTCGGATAGATCCAGATCATACCACGTGTCCATTACAAATGAAATCGCTGATGCCGGATTACAACGCGCGGGGGTTTTGTGTTGTTTTTTTTTGTTTCGCTCCATCCGCCCACAGATACCTCCCAAAAACCCCACGTCGAGGGTCAGTGCTGTATGCGGGCACACTTCAATCCCATCTCAACCGTTGTCCCAGTCCTCCTCCGTCCAAATCAGATGAGAGGAAAATTTTAATCTGATTATAAATGTAGTCTGAGGGCTTAATCCATTTCCAGGAGCCCTTCCACCCCCCCAACCTGAAATGTGGCCCTGGTGTGCTCCTACCAGGCTAAGACGGGAATCGAAATCGCCTTCGGTTTGTTACATTGGATTACACGATTCAAATGAGGGAACTTTGAATGATTTAAGGCATTTACACCTTGTTTGCGTTGCGTCTTTCCAGAGTGAGAGTGGGGCATTAGACAAGGGATTTCATTTGGAAGACATATTGTTTCGGGTAAGTTTTCGGGTGGGCGCTGTGACAGATTCAACAAGAGTTGATCGACTTATTGGATGGATTCGATGCAGTCGCATGGCAAAGCTTTAGGCGTAGGGTGCCCACAAAGATGAGAAATTGGTGACAGGATACCGCACCTGAGTCCTTGTTTAACCACAATTTTAGAGCCTTAGCTGGAAGTTGGCTCTTTGAAGTTTGACGATTAATCAGTTGGCAATGACAAGGGCTTTCTGTTTCTTCATCCGGCAGATGATGGGACTCTTCATAATTGGCTGAGAAGGGGAGGGAATTTTGTGGTTAAGACGAATTTGACATTGGGCGACTTTCAACGTCAGCTTCGTTGCCACGAAATATCAGTTCGGGTTTGTCTAGACTTTTGCGGAAACTTTTTTTCCGGCGATCGATGCCACTTTGTAGGATTAATGACTTTCATCGAGGCTTCTGTCTGCCTAAAAGTTTTCCTTTTCCCTCATCCGTCCCCTTAATTCATTTGTTAGTCCGACAGATCCTCCCAAACAGCACGAAACTTCATGCGTCCTAAGATGATGAATGCATCCAAGGAATGCAAAGCGTTTCCTTGAACGCTTTTACCCAAAACATCAAACTCGTCATACTTTCGACATCCCCGAACGCAATTGCCTTTAAACGACCAGGTTTCAAACATCTCTGAAGAGCCCTTACAGCTCACAGCGAGATGTCTTCAGTTATTTGAGTTTGTTCAACATTCAACTTTTGCTCAATCAACTTCCTTTAACACCCACTTTAAGCCGTCTCTGATTGTTTTCCGCATTCCTCATTCCCCTGCCCGCCGCTCGTCTCTTAGTCATCCTCAGGCCTGTCCGTTTGTCCGCATCCACTCGAAATCATCCCAAGTTATGCTGGCAAGGATAAACTTTTCATTTGCATGTCGTGTTATTCACCCGCGCCCGCCCCACCCACTAACCACACTCGAGCTCTGAGAGTAGTATCCTGCGGATGATGCGTTGTTCATGCATCCCATACCGAGTGAGACATGCAACCACAAAAACAGATTTTATAAATTCCTCTCATGCATTGTATTTGTTGAATACTCCCTTTCCGAGTCTGAGCGACACAGAAATATAATAAAAATGGAAAAGAAGTCCTGTCCTGTCGCTCTATTCCCTTCTTCGTACACACATTCATATCAGTTATGCCAGTGTCATCCGCTTCTTCATTTTTATTCAAACCAATCCAAGGAGAGAGAGTGGAGTGTGTCCTTGCTTGCTAGACACAACAATCGCAATATGATTTCGTTGCTCTCACTCCTCACCTCCCACCAATCCCTCCAATCGCCCGACTCACTCTCCCCACGGCACACAGCGTCCCCATGACAGATTCTGGAGCCACTGGAGCAGAAAGGACCTGTGCAACGTGCATTCAAAGCGAAAGAAAAGGGATAATTTTTAAACAGCATTTGTAAATTGAGTTGAAGCCATTGCACACCACACCACATCACCACCGGGGACGAGGGAGAGTCCTCATTTGGTTTTCAAGGGATAATAGTTTTACTGTTGAATGGGTCTTTGCACATTTTTTTTTCATTTTTTTGCGAACTCTATTTTAATTTTATTCCCTCCACCCGTTGATGCTTCTCGTACTTGTACTTGCGAGAGAGTGAATTGTGTGAAAAGGATTTAATGTACGACGAGACGGTACAAGAAATACACGATAAGGGCTTACGGAAGAGCATAATGGAAATTCCTGGAAAAAAATGAAACCCATTCTTCTCTTCTCCGTCTAGATACACTGGAATCTGATTTAAGTCCTTTATTTGAATTGTTGTTGCGGATTGCTTTTCCCGTCTGAATGGCAGGCGAGGGAGGGAGCCGAAGGACTAAAGGGTTGCATCAAATGTGTTTTAGTTTGATTACATTTGAATGAAGTGATTGGACGAGGAAGTGGAAAAGGGTGCTGCATTTAGATCTTGAGATGCTGTAGGCACATTTTCACATGAATTGATGTATTGCTGTCTGACCGAGAGTACTTTGGTGAATGCTCTTCATCTCCTGCTGAGTGCATGCACTTCGTTCGTGGTTGAGTGGCGAGTGGAAAATTAAATTTTTCTGTAGAAAACTTCTGATCTGATTGTGAACACCTTCGTAAGGTTTTGCTTCTAACAACTTGGACTTTTGCAGTCATGGCGTGTTTATCCGTCTATCCATGTCTTTAACGTTCTTCACATCTCCTGATACGCCGAGTTGTTTGAGGTCTTTTTCCACTTATTTTGTCATCTCAGACGAAGACGGTCTCTGCTGGATTGTCAGAATGCCACGGATTCAAAGACGTTTCTAGCGACCTATATGGCTTAGTATATCAGCAGTTTGTACGAAGTCTGTGCCGCCTTACAGACTACGTTGAAACTCCACCTCCAGATACCATCGACAAATGCCGCATTTAGAACTTTCTTTTAATAAAGTCCAAGATTCTGCACCATAGATCAGAGCTCTGGGTGTTGTATTAAGCCATCATGGAGAGAGTTCCAGTACTGAATAGCTAAGTAAGCAAAAGGCCTCAGCGATTGGCAAGAGTGATTCAATGCTTGACTTCTCTACCGAGGTTGTTGAAGTAGAGACACTATTTGCCTCGGAGCCGTGGTAGATTATGTCGTCCCACAAACTTTCCCTCATACTTTTGCTTTTGACTATTGTAACACTCTAGCCGAGATGTCGAAGTTGTGTGTCCTCCCTTGATGCCAGCATATACTAGCCTCTTCCTTTCACAAACGCCCAATTGACTGCTCACGTTGTTCTTCAATGGCATCTGCGTAAGGCACCGATATTCTTGTGCATCATCGTCCAAATTGAGTCGAAAGCTCAGTTTTTTTTCCAAATTTTCAGCTTGTCTATAGTTGCCGCAGGCTAAGGTTTATATTCACGTTTTACTTTCAAAGTTTCATCCTGCCATAACACCTTAAACCTCTCTTTGACTGCGCTTCTTATGCTTTCTCTCCTTTTCTCTCTGAAAAGCCGGTACCCTTTTTTTTGCGTTCGTTGAACTCATGAAGCAGGTCCTTTTATGGATATTGAGGTGTAGGAATATTGTGCCGACTACAGACAACATCCGCTTTAATTTAAAGTTCTGCAGCACGAGTCCGTTTCCCGATATGTCGTCGTGCAGACTACGTTTTCCTAGGACGCTAGCCAAAATGCTTTTATAACCAGCTGTGCATTGAAATCCCCCAGAGCTACCTTGTTGCCGTAGCTTGGCATGTTGCGTATGTTCATTTGAAGAGATCAAAGAAGTGATTCTCGCGATTTTCAACTTTCTTCGCAGTCGGGCGTGTGGTCGTAGTAGGCTGATGTTCCTTAAATGAGCCTTCATGCGAATTTTTATGAGACGTTAGATAATTGTCTTTATCTTGCATTTTGAATTGAATTATTTGCATTGTCAACGACGAACGTTTACTTGATTAAAAGAAAGCTTCGAGGAGAAGCTTTAAACAGAAAGTCCGTACTATATGGTGGATGCATAAGAACCTCCAACTGAGCTTCCGACAAGTAAATATCAAATTGCCGCGTTTGTTATCCTGATGAAAGACAACTCCTCTTCTCTTGGCTACAGCCGGCCGCTTTTGAACGATTGCTTTCTTTAGGTTCAATTGTTGACAAGACACGATCACATTACGAGTTTGGCTGGAGGAGGGGTTAAGTCTCAGTAGGGATACCTGCCATTCCTACCAACCGGAGAACAAAACCTTTCTGGCATTCTATCCTGATTTGGTCACCGTTTTCTGAGAGATTCCTTTTTTCTGACCATGTAATTGCCAACAGTGCACGATAGAAAACCACAGTTCCTGGTAGTCACTCCTGCTTTGAACAACGCTTGCGCCGCCTTTTCTGCCTTTTCGCCAGATCCGTTTTTGGCTACCGTATGTGGTCGATTTTTCATCCAAAGTTGTCATCTGCTTCAAAACTGGATCAAGTTTGTAGCAATTCAGTACTGATTCAGAGATGAAAATTTTCTCCGTATTTTTGTGTGTTTTTCGTTTAGCTCCCGTGCAATCGAAACATAGCTTACTTGACGGTCTGCTTCAACGGTTTTCATAATCTTATCCACATTTCAGACAGCAGGCCTTCTATTCAGTTATTCATCTTCAACCTCAAAATTACTGGAATGGAATCGAAGAAACCAAAATTGCGCATGATTGGCTGTTACACTATGAGGAACAAAAACACTATTCAAATATTCAGTCGCATGATTTTAATTTTTGCCTTTATCGAAGAAAAACAATTTTCACTGTGCAAGAGTTCATCTTTGCCAAATGTGAAAATGAAATTGAATCACTTAAATCTGTCAACTATAACTAATACTAACTGCCATTTTTAAATCAATGACACAAGGCCTAAGTCAAAAACAGAGTACTCGTGTATCAATTTTTTTGGAATCAAGAGAGACTAAATTAACAATTCCTTCCTGTGGATTGCCGCTAGAGCGTTTTAAGGCGTCAATGTCGGAAAATGTTTGTAAAATGTATAAACGAAGCCTTTTATGCGTGAGTAAAACTCGCATTTGCTTAGGTGTTTTTATGTTACACGTGCAACTTTAAAGAACAGTTTTACGCATGTTCGGTCTTTGCCGTAATTTTTAGTAAATTCTAATTCAGCCATAGTGCACACTCGCTGTTTGAATGTTTCAATTCCATTCATCTAAAGACAGATAGGAGGGTAGAGACAGTATTATTTAATCACGAAAGGACAAATTTCCAAATGATATTCTCCCCCTCTAGCTTCTTCATTTTCATTTTGTCACATATTCACATCACAAGAATTTCAATTCCACCACCCACCCCTCCACTGCTGTGCCACCGAGTTCACTCCTCGTTTGTAAGCAAAACTACAATTATCCAGAGAAAACTGTTGCCAAAAAGTTACTGATGCGTCAAATTTAAATGCCAAACTAGACGTCACTCCTCACCTGACGCCCGAGCAAAGTTCAAAGCAATCTGCATTGATTAGGTAAAAACTGAGACCACATTTCCAGAACTCACATGCCGAGCCACTGAGGAGGGGGAATAATAAAATTTTAATCGAATTCCCCACAGACAGTCACTCGTCTGTGCCACAGCCTCGACGAAGCCAATTCCCCTTCCCCGCAGTGTGTTTCGTGCATTTAACCTGAAAGTCTTCATCTCACCCCCCCGGTAAATATAATTCCAACTTAAATTCGTTTATGAATTCATAATAAGTTTTCTTGATTTCTCTCGCCACCGTCAGGACTTCGCCCCGCCGCACATCCCATGTGTAGTGGGATCCAAAACTATCCCGTCACACCGCGCCCCACCGGGGCGCATACAACCGCCTAAGGAGTTACAACTTTGTTACAAACGAACCTTATTCATACAATTTCCCACTTTAAAGGAATATTATTTAATTCGCTCACATCCTGCGACTGCGACTTTGAGTCGAAATTTATGCCCCAACCCGTCTGGGCCACCACATCACACATGGGACCTGGGCGAAGTGGGCCATCCCGCCAGCCGTGCGCTCTAAAAACACAGAAATCGGGGACGCAGGCAGAAAGGAGGAGACTGCAGAAAATGAGTCTCACTCGGGAGACTCGTACTCGCGGCGTAGTCATGTGCTAAAATTGTAAAGCACCACAGAGACCCCCGCCACCCATTCCCAGGGGACATAACAAGGATGACAGATACGAGTACGATTTTCGTTTCCGTCCTGCCCCCCATTCTCCCGCAAGCCTGCAACCAAATAAAGTTAACATTTTATATCCTTTTTTGTCAGCAATAAAGCAGAGTATTAGTGGTAGTTGTGTGGATGATAAGAGACGAGACGATTTCGGTGGTGCGACGAGGAAGTTTAACATTAATTTCGAACGCTCCTGCCAGGTTCCCCAACAATCTACACGTCTATTTGTCGAAGTGAAGTTGAAGGACGAAGCAGCAGAAGAAAAAAGGAAGAAGCAGCAGAAAAGTTGGGATGACTTCCATTTCAAAACGACGACGACAGTGATGACAATTTCTCATTTAAATTAATTAGAAAGCACAGTTACGCGCCGTGATATGTCATTACGTGCCCCTTTTGCGGGGTGGAGGTGGAAAGGAAGTTCCTCAGCACCAAAAAAAAAGGGCACACCCATATGAATGCGGAGCACTTCTCAAGAATGCGGATCTCAATGTGAGCGGTGTCGAGCGTTACGGGTACGGGTGTAATCAGAGCCCACACACTAAATTGAAATTATTCATACGCACTCCATATGTTGGTTGGGAAGGAGACACTCCCACCAGCCCAGGACTCGCCCAACAATTCCCGCACACACTTCATAGGCTTCGCTACTGCAAAGAAACGGGCGACTGTTGCGGCGCAGTGTGGCGGTAGTGTAGTTAGATAATTGCTCGTACTTTCATAATGAAGATACGCATACAGTTTTTAATTAAATTTCACTTCCATTATTTTCATATTTAATTACGCGTTGCTTGGGACGTGTGTTTGTGCTAAATGTAATTTTCGCTGACTTTTCCTTGGGATTCCCTGTGTGTTTTCACTGAATTTTCGTCGAAAAGTTGATGAAAATGATGTATCTTATTTGTTTTACACACACACACACACACACACGCGCGGAGAGGAGCACACGTAAGTCCTGAATGTGATTAATTTGTTCGGAGTGTTTGATTAAAGAAAATGTGTGTCAGTACACTGCGCGAATTGTTTGCAGCTTTCCAGCGGTGGGGAGTTGCTGGAAGGGAGTGGATCGGGAACGTATTTATTCGCGAATGGCATATGTAGCGCTGATGTGCCACGTATAGGAACAGTGGGTGTTGAGGTGGTGGTGTATTAAAATAATTACACTGGCATATTTAATTTGCGCCAATGTCTGGGGTGGGTGCCAATTTAACTGGCTTTTGCAACGTGGAACGATTCTTGAAGGTTTGCCGTATGAATATGTGAAAAGTTTTTGTCACTCAATGGTGTTGGTATCCACGATTTCAAACTGTGTCAAGCGAACTCATGTTGAAAAGGCGACAGGTCAGGCTACACGTTTTGTGAAGACTGCTGTGGAATTCGTTGCCTCTGTTCAAAGCTAAACTGATTTGAAGATCAGCGAAATATCCGAGGATATGCGATGTGTGTTGCTTTGATGCTAAAATAGGGAAAAATGATGCGAAAACGCGACGAAAACTGCAGTGATTGAACGCGGGATTCAGGAGTGGACTGCTTGATTCCGCTTTGGAAACTTCGATCCAAATGATGCACCTCGCACTGGTCGGTCTGTTAGTGAGAAAGTCGATGAAATTTTTGGAGCAAGACCAGCACGTAATCAGGACAACTGAGCACTAACCGCATCACAATTTGGAGTCATCCAAACGGGGCAAACTATTCAAAGAAGCTTCATGTTCGGTTGCCACACGAATTGACGCAAAGCAATGCAATTGACCGAACAACCATCAGGGACACGCTGCTAAGGCGTAATGAAATGGAACCATTTTGGAGGCGATAATCCAAAAGTCATACCGGTGATCGACCAGAAACGATTTCAAAGCTTTGATTGACGATCAAACATGTTCTTGGCGAGACTGGAACTTAATTGTCTGCTAGAAGCTTGCTGTAAAGCACAGCTCAAGTGTTTGAATGAAGAATGAATTAGCTACCAAAAAGGGAGTTATATTTCGGCAAGACAGTGCTAGGCCACAGAGTTAAGATGACCCGAAATAACTTCACGGAGATTGGTTGTGAAGTTATGTTGCATCCACTGTATATTCCTCACTTTCCATCCTCTGATTACCATTTGCTTCGGTCTCTTCAATTCTCTTTAAAAAAAAAACTGATCGACTCAAAAGCCGCTCAAAATCACTTGGTCGCGTTCTGCGTTAAAAAACCACAGAAATTCTAAAGCGATGCAAGCTACCCGGGTATTAAATGGCGCACAAGCTCTCCACAATGTTTGGTACTAGCTGTGTTACCAATTATATACGTTGGTATGGTGGTGCACTGCAGAGTGACTGGTATTATCGGTTAACAAATGACAACTTCACCTAATGTTTAAACCAACAGACTTGACGGCCTTTACCTTTGGTCAAATGGTAACGGAATTCTTAAATGAGTAGAGCCTTCGATACAATGCTTCCTGTGTACTTATTTTGGCCCGAACATGTTTCCACACAGTTTTTATTAACGCAAAAGATTCTGCCCGACACTTAATAGACATAATACTTGAGGAAGAATCTTGTGCTCCTAGGGTAAACTTAAAAAAGTGGCGCCCAACATTTGTCAATCAAATGTCAATTTTCAAATCGCAAAAAAAATTGTGTTTCCACAAGGACTAGTCACATTTTGTAGGCACTCTGGTATTGGCACTCTGGCAAAGGCGCCATAAAAATGACAGTAGTATTAAACGACAGTATTAAAATTTAGAAACAAAATGTCCTTGCGGGGTAACCAAACAAATGAAAATGTCAGGTTGTTAAAAACTCATGATGGGAGGCTGGAGTATAACCCTACTTGTCTAAATGGCAATATTTCAAACATTTAGTCGCCCTATTCTTGCTCTTGCCAGTTTTACACAAAACCCAGGATATAACACGTAACTACAATCGTGCTCTTGGCGTGTAAAACACTTAATCTACTGCAGTAGGCCTTTGCATCAACTGGAAGTGTCTTCCAGATAAAATCCCATTGTCACATACATTTAGCCTGTTAAGAGTCTTAGCACGCCAAAGAAGCGAACCAATTTCAGTACTTTCTCAAATGTTTTGAAAAATTGGCGCCCAACAAGCGTCACATAACTTTTAATTTTAAGGTTAGTTCAGACAACTCGAGTTGCACAAACAGGACAATGCCTTTCCAACCGAAAGTTTGGAAAAATGTAAAGAGTAACGGAAATCACAAAAACGATGCCAATGACATATTCGACCCCTTCTTCCCTTTTTGACGACGTACACTTTTATTACTTTAGCATCGAGCACGCCTTGAGATTGGCGTCCACATTGACATACACAGTCGAACCTGAAAACTTAGAAAGTTTTAATACTCTACTCCTCCCCCTCCCCCATCAACCGCCAGTTAATTACCCACATCCGAGTGCCATTTGATGTGCGCCCTCTAATCTCCAAAACGGCGGCCTCCACATCTCATAAAAGGCCATAAATTATAAATAAACCAAAAGCCCCTCAAAAATATTTGTAAACAAAATGTCAACCCATCCCCTCCCCCTCCCCTGTTCACCAACCACTCACTGCAAACAAGAGAGTGGAAGCAGAAACCTTTAAAAAAGGGGGGGAGCAAAAAAACATTAATAAGCCATTAAGCCATTAAAGAGGAGGCAAAGGAGAAGACATTCCGAAGCCATGAACCTCTCAAAGAACATTCTCAGTTTTACGGCTCCGATGTTTCGTGCTCGTGCGCCAATATTCCCGATCAGCAACAGCAGCAGTAGCAGTGGCTGCACCCTTTTCCGTCCAGCAGGCGCACGCAAGGAGGTCAGCGTGGCCCACGGAATGTGTGTTTGTGTATAGTACGTCTGTTGAACGTAAAATTCAGAAAAAATAAATAAAAACCGGTGAACACACAATACGGCTGTGCGGTGCATGCTGGCCGAAGAGGAAGCCAGCAGTCAGCAAGGGCGGGTGGGGGGGGGGGAGTATTGCGCGAGCTTAATTTTTTATTCCCGCCATTATAATGGCCCCCGCCGAACGGTGTAACTCACCTATAAAATGTAGAATTTTCTTTGTTCGCCATCGGCGACCAACCACCACACTTTAGCATATCCTGGGCGGACTGAGGCGTGGGGGGGGGGCAAAGACCCAAGGCCTTCCTTAAGAGCCGGAAGGAATTGGAAAAGTAAAAGCCAAGCAATAAAACATACACACAACACACAGCACATTAGGATGAATATTATTTCTCCTAAGTCGGATTAATGGAGGTCCTTAAAACGGTTTTTATTGCGCGCGGATTCCAGCCCACGTTCACCGCGTTGTTTGTGTGTTTTTGTTTGGAGCGTAAAAGCCCAGTGCCACGTCCTTCTACTTTGACATTTATTTCCATCTCGGCTCGGCGACATACTCTCATGCAAACACTTACACCCGACGGCGGCGACGAGCGGCAGCAACACGGCTTCCGAAGTACGTGGCAGTGTATCCTTTTTTGTTTCGGTGCAATAAAAAGATTGTTTGATGTCCTGCGATGGATGGATGTGAATGATGGCAACGGTGGCGCGGCGGCGGCGGCAGTGCGGCTGGCGGAAACATGAATGAAAATAAATACATTCATCGACACGTCGTCTTCGCTCGCCGGCATCTCGTCTCCATCACAGGACACAAGTCCACCCACAGGCGCGCCTGTGATCCTTGACGCGAATGTGAACTTGTAATGAGATGTTTATCTGGCGGAGGAGAGCTGTCGCCTGCAAGAGAGAGAGAGAGAGACCGCGAGCCATTTATGTGGACATTATCGTTATTATTACTCGTCCCTTCGCTTCGTGTTTTGGGCAGAGGCATTAAATGTCCTTTTTACGATATCGTAAATGGTGGAACGATCAGCTGCCAGTCCGACCGACGACGGCAACGTCCGAGAGAACGACAACACACTGTTGTTTGTTTGCTCGTTTAATTTGTTGCGTCCACGTTGTGCGGGGCCCTTGGCGCTTTGGGGCTTCGTCATCGCTGCAAGGTCGACCTGCGGCGGCGGGGTCCTTAAAATCGATACACAAGCAGGAAAAAAAACCGCTCTTCATATTGGATTTGAAGCGCTCGCGATGTCCTGTAATGGAGGAGGCCCGTTGTTTTATTGCGGCGTTAAACTTAAATAATTTGCTTTTGCGGTGGAAATTTATTGGTGCGGAAAAAGTGTCCCTTCAGCGAGGACAAACAAAACTGGGGCACGGCACGGCGGCCGAATGCCATCGAGATGGCCAGGAAATTGTTTTGATGTTCCTTATATCTTGTCCTCCATTTCTGCTCCTTCTTTTTTTTGTGTTGCTTATTTATGAGGTCCTTGCATTGTGTCTGCGGTGGCAGCCGCGGCGGCAATCGTTTGCGTAATTTTTACGAGTGCCATCTATTTCCGAGGAAATTATATCTTCGGGCGGTGAGATAGGATCCTTGATGTGGACGTCTAGTTGGAATCTTAATTAAAAAAAAGAGTGATTCAATAAAACGGCTTTATGGGCTGGCGCGTACAATAAGGATAATGAGGTGTTTGATAGAAGCGGTCCAGTTAGGTAACGAAAACGACGAGCGATGCAATCAAGATGATCGCAAGAGAAACGTAATTAGGTTGACTTTTATTGCGGGGGCGGCGCCAAGGATATTTTGTTACTCTCCCTCCTCAGGCAGCGGTGTAGTGGCTTATCGATGGAAATTTCGCTGAGCAGAGTTATTTTTGCTTTTATAGCCTGCGTAGGGGTTATCTTGTCTTTCATTTTACGCGAGGGGTGATATAAATTCAAGGGGATGCACATTTGAAGGGTTGTCAGGGGGGATTCTGAGGAATTGCTGCATGGCCAAGTGGAGGAGGAATGTGGGAGGAAAGAGACGTTATCTTATAGGGAATGCAACGCCATAACAGTGCTCTCCTTATATTCGATGTCATTGCTTCAAATGTTCGCTTAAATTTTATGTGACTCGACATGCTGGATGTGTTCCCATTTGGCAGAATTAATTCTAATTTGTCTGAATACACACATATGATCATAGGGAGGCTTAGAGGATGAAAATCTTTGACCTTTGTGGTGTTTTCATTGTACAGCTCTACAGCTTTACCTACTAATCAAGTTAAGGTTAGGTTAAGAAGGGCCTTATGCCTCTACACCCTGTGGCCGTAATAGCGCATTTTGACGATGCAAGCTAAGCAGAAGATATCGCTAAGACAGCATTCGATTACCAAAATTGAAAGGAACTGAGCACAGGGCCAGGGATCTGTACCTTTGCCAGTTCGCTTGATTTTGAAGAGCTAGGCAATAACAAACGAGGTTTTCCGGTGATTCTATTTCTTCTTCGTCCCTACAATTCCTACGGAAGTCGTTCACCGAAAGGTTTAACCTCTCCCGAGGATACCTGCAAAGTACATGCTGCTTGTTATAAGGGAATTGAGTTTGTTTAGGTCCTACATTGGGCATAAATAATGGGAAATGACGCAACCAGAGTGGCACTGACACTGCACTTGCCAATGACATAGTTATCTGTTCAATGAATTCGTTCAAATGAATGGCCAATCGACATTGCCAAAATGTGAAATTACGCGACCAGGACACTTCTTATGCTATGAAGCCATAATTGGGCGTGTTGCGTTGCTTATTATCGCGTCTTGTTGGAACCTGCTGGCTGATAAAATGTTTTTTTTCGACCATATGAATATGTAGCTTTGAATTGACTGTCCTTCCATTGACATCTTCAAAGAAATAGAGAGCAATGACATTTGTTGCCTTAAGAGCACTCCAAACAGTCACCTTGTTTGATTCACCGCTTTTATAGTAAGCTGCGGTATGTGATGCTTTGATGCTTAAATAGGGAAAAATTATGCGAAAACTGCAGTGACTGAACACCGGATTCAGGAGTGAACTGCTTAACTCCGCTTCGGAAATTTTGATTTAAATGATGCACCTCGCACTGGTCGGTGCGAAACTTGATGAAATTTCGCAACTCATGGAGCAAGACCGACACAGATTGTATCAGGACAACTGAGCACAAACCGCATTACAGTTTGGAGTCATCCAAACAGGGCAGACTATTCAAAGATGCTCCATGTTTGATTGCCACACGAACTTTAATAATTTAAGTGCGCTATTAAAATGTTAAGTGATTCTTTATATTAAATGGCAAGCATTCACCTAACATTATTTCTCTTAAAATCACAGCCGAGTTTGTCAGTTAACACTTTCAGCTCTACCAACTTGAAACGACGAAATGAATAAACGTTTTCTTTTCGGGGGTAAAAATTTGTTTTCGATTACTGGTTCTGTTTGCGGTGGTGACGTCTAAGAACAGAATTCAACCAAAGCCCCTAAAGGCTGGAGGGTAGGAGTGCGTTTAGTAGCACTCATCTTCTACGGATGCAACGTTTAAGGTCATGAACCAACACTGCCGTGACCGATGTGTTTTTCAATCTGGGCAAGTGCAGAGGAGGACGAAGACAGGCCTGTGATAGTGCACACAGGTTGAAAAACGCGAAATGAAAGGAAGCGGGCTTGAGGTGGGACACATAGTTTAAGATTCTGGGGAAGTGAATAATTTCATTGACTCCTAAACGAGAGATTAAGATTCGAATCCCGAAGCGTTCTCATACTTTCATCCTGAATTTTGTACGGTAAGGCCTCTCTTGAGTTGCTCACAATACGGGGGTGAAGAAATTGCTAATGCCTCTAGAACATTGTCCGTTTGGAGTCTGATTTAAACTTTAGATACCCTCCATCGGTGGCTCAGCCACGTCGAGCGAATGGTCAACAACGCTTCAGCTAAAATGGTCTTTGAATCCCAGAGAAGAAGAGGGAGACCGAACCTCTGACATAGAGGCTAGAGAGTTTGGTTTGACATCTGGATACAGCGGAAGCGGGACCGTCAAGAATGGAAGGCAGCTATAGCTCAGGCTCAGACCCTTAATGGGTTGCAAGTCTGATAAACAAGCAAACCCCTTCTTGGGTATTTTCGCGAAAAGCAAGAGTGTTCGTCGAAGAAGTCTGGTCCTGGTTCCTTGTGGCCTGTGTCGCCATCAAGGGGAGGCACTCCCTATTTGCCCTCTTAGACGTTATACGATCAGTTGTCCCTAGTTGACTGTGGCTCCACACAATTTATTTATTCAACGACAACGCCGACTTAGGAGCTTTACGAACGGCATTATGCCACGTAACTTAAATTTTCATGCACCGACCAAAATCACTCACAATCTCTCCTTAGAAATCACACCTCTAAACAAGTGCCCTGAAACCCCACTTAAAGTTCCTCAACCAACGAACAAATTGCTAATTGAATTATTGGAATAAAGAAAGGGAATGCACGCCGACCAGTTTCACCAACTATTTCCTGCAATTTGTATTTCAATCGCTCACTCTTCATGCTCGCCACACCCTTTGATGTCTTCATGTTGCCGCCACAATCCTCCTCCGGAAGCAATTTGTGCAATCGTCTTTATGAGTGCATGCATTCCTGACTGAAGACTTTGAAACTCCCAGTCCCTCCCTCTTCCCGTGAGTGCAGCGTAGAAAATTAAAGTTTCATCCTCACCCCTTCGGCGTATTGTCTCCAGTCAGCGCCTTGTTTAATGTTCCACTGACACGACAGAGAAAGTCACCAGTTCGCCTGGCATGGGCGCACACTAAATAGTCCGATTTCGCGCACACCGCAACCGTGTGGAGGATGCACGGGTAATTGCCAGATGGTGCACCATACAATCGCGCCAGTCAGTGGACAAAGTCTGCGACGATTTTACGGGATCCTTGAGAATTTATATCGCCCCCAGGATGAACGCATAAAATTCGGCACCTCAGACGAATCATAAATTTATTATTGCCGCACGAAGGACACCGACAGGCGATGGTGCGCATCAAGTGGTCAGACAGATAACAGAGCCATCGATGGATGAAATAAAAGCAAGGCGCAACCACCGATAGTTAGGATTCCAGTGTTCGTTCGTTTTCCTTTTTTGGTCGCCTGTTGATGAGCATTAATCCTCGGCGAGATGACAGCCGGCAGGTATACACTAGGAGTATCTGGCCGTTCTGCTGGTTCTGCGGTTGTGGCGACGTCCTCGAGCTCTGGCTGCAATAAAACTGAATTATGGATCTCGGACAAACGTGTAGACGGTTTTTATCTGTCCTCTCGCCCTCCACGTTGCTCCATAGGATGGTGGACTGGTGCTGGGGGGAAGATGATTTTAATTGCTGTAGTCAGGGGATAGCAGCACACGAAGCATGCAACATGGAAATAGATCTCCTCTGACAGCTGCTCTTGATATGTGATGGAATTCATTTCTTTTGATCGGCATTCGTTGCTGTGCGGGGTGGGGAGGGGACAACACGGACGTCTCAGTCTGTCGGTGATGGTTGCCGCGGCGAGTATTATTATAACTCATTCTGAAGTGCACTTAAGTCGTCAAATTTGAGTTGCTTTGAATTAAGGCGAAGCGGTTTGACGCATACGACCGGCCCGCCGAACAGGTTCGAGGCTCCTTTTCAGCCATGGCCAGACAGCGGACTGAAGGTGAATCGAAATGATTGCCGAGCGTGTGTGTCATAGAAGGGATTTCCAGTTGGACAGATGTGATAACCATTGACTTGACAGCTGCTAAATAGAATCTGAAGTGGGATAGCGCAGAGAGACGCGACTGAAGCTTGGTGCGGCTTGCTAGATAGACAAGCGACTTTGGAAAACATGCACTCGAGAGGGCACTTAGAATTGGTGGCAAGTTCGATGGGCTATGGGGTTGTTTTGATGCAATTTATGAATGAGACAGGTTGGGAGGGGATTTGAAAACGGGCTGGAGTTTGATTGAGTGGCGATTGTCTCGATTGTCGCGCGTTGTTGGACGTTCTTGTGAGATTGAAAATTGTTTTGCTTCTTGGCCGGAGAGAGGAAAACTTCTGCAGAGAAACGAGCTTAAAGTGTCTGACAAAATGTCTCTAATCATTTTTTGCATTTATTTTTTTGGCTGAAAGGGATAAAGAAATGTACATATCTGTTCCCAATGACATCTTCTTCTTGACGTGGCGGTACAGTCCGGGGAGGAGGTGGGCCCCAGCCAACATATTTTTCCAGCTGACTCTCGCCAAGTTGTTTGCAATGCGTCTCCACTTCTGAGCACCATCAGAGATGAGGAAGTGATCTGTTGCGTTGTATTAATGACAGGAATGCGAAGGCTCTTTGAGCTGGAACTGTTTTGTTCATAAATGTATATGGATTAAAAGTTTAAACGGATATCCGTCCAAATCCCAAGATGATCTTGCAGGAACAGTCATGATCCTTTTACACATCAATTCCGATTATTTCAAAGCAATCGAAAGGATCCAAAGGGTAGGGTATTGGGTTCCACATGAATTGAAAGGTGATGCTACTAGTCTCAAATCCTGCTTGAGGGCCAAAAAACTCGTTTTTGCGTCGGATTTTGAACTGTTCATGAAAATTGGGTCGATTAAGCTGACGATAAAATTAAGGTCGATTCCAGAATATGCCGCAACCGTCACACAACCTTAGGATAGCTTCCCGATTTAACAGAAACTTCTAAGCATCAATGTTCCTAGCATTAAAACGTCATAACATAAAAATATCAAGCGATTCATCGTGAGGTTTGATTTTCAAAAGAAATTTTTTGGTAGATCACGTGTGACACCCATTAAACTGCCTCGACATTTTTGTTCAGTATTGTTTGGCAAGTTATGATCCAAAGAATCTCTATCACAACAGTGCCTCCTGCAAATGTTTAACCTGCAATTCGGAGAATTAACGTTGCATGTTATCGTCCTTTCGAAACCACTTTTGCTAATCTTCTTATCGTAAGGTGGCGCTGCATTCCGTGGTGGTCCTGCCAGCTTGATCTTAAGCTAGCGGTCTCCAGTTTCGCACGCATAGTTAGTTGAGGTCCCTTTCCACTTGCGTGCACCACCTGAGTCGCGGATTTCCTCTACTGCGCCGTCCCTCGGGGGTGGATTCGAAGACTTTTTGGGCCCGAGCATTGGTTTCCATCCGCTCTACATGATCTTACTTGGACGTTTGCCAATACCATTCCTGAGAATTGGGAATTGAATCCCAGCTAACTTTGGTGGTTAATCCTGGACCGCTGAGACCACAACCAGCATTTAGTAAAGAAATTAAAGCAACTGAAGCTAAGATGGTACGCGAAGATCATGACGAATCGAATCATCGTCATTATCAGCACCTTGGCTATGCTTTCTGTGCCACCTGAAATGGTCACTGGTTTCAACAAGAGGATAAGCCATCCAGCGCGCAAAACAATGGACTTGAGAAATCATTCTGGTACGCACTTCATTTCACGTTTCACTACGATTGACCACCTAGAAGGCCACGACATAAGTAGTAAGTACCAGATCTTAAGGAATATGGAAGCCGACATTACTCGTGTAACCCTCGCGATTCCAGTTAATATGCACAAATGACTCGCTCAAAATTTGACCTTCCGAATGGACTACCTCAGACGTAGTCGTTGCCAACATTTGCATGATAACATTTTCAAAAGCCAAATGCCATGCATCGAACTTTCAACCCATAACAAAAATTTTAAGTTCACTTTTAAATTTACATATACAATTTTACATTATAAATCAAACCTCACAATGAATAACCTTACGTCATATGCAAGTCTCAGTCGAAGTGTAAACCTCCCATCAAATCAAATACCAGACATGCATCTCGTACTCTCCACCCCAACCACTCTTACAAAAGTCAATGAATATAATCCAATTGGCAATGTTATCGATATCTCCGTTTCTTTGCCTCACGGCAACCTCTTATCAGGAAAGTCATTGAAAGCCTCTTCACTCCCATACTTCATGAAGTCCGAACAGCACTTCTCGGGTGCACATATTTCACTCGTGTAAGTCCTCCCATATCTTCTTCCCGGGGAAATCCTTTCCAAATCACCATCAATTTCACGGCTTCTCACAAAACAACACAATCCAATGGCCAATCTCATTACAGGCCGGAAGATTGCGAATTTAAATTCAACTTTAAGCAGTGCCTCCCATTTTCGACTGCCTGTGTACGTACACTCACATGCATACAGCCCAAGGAGATAGACCTAGCAAGTTTCGGAGAACTTCCATCCACTCGTCTCTCTAGTCTCTGAACATGAACAGCAGAGCAGACAAGCAAAAAAAAAAGAGGGGGGTAAAAGGAAATATGAAGAGAAATAACTTGTAGGCGAACTGTGCACACATAACATTCCGGATCAGGATTTAATTTTAAAAAGTTCATTTCTAATCTTCCCTGTGTTTACCCCCGGTGGAGGGGGGCGGGGGGAGGACCCACATTCGATGTTTATTGAAGACATGGGGTTGCATATCTCAGATAACTCCTTCTTTCTCCTCATTTATTTCCAAGTTCTTCGTTTCGAACGCATAAATATCTGTCGGTCGAGATGGCATTTCCACATGCCCCCTCCGCAATTTCACCACCCATCCATCCGAGAGGCGTTCTCGTCCCCTTCAAGGCAGCAGAGTATCTGGTAGTGGAATCTTAAATTCTACACTTGTTTCATGCTCTTCTCGGTGGCGCTGTGCTGTTGTTGTTATAGAGGGTTTTATGTTTTCGTTTTCTTCACATGAGCACCGTGGAGGAAGGGCGCGGCAGAAGGCAAGTGGAATTCTTCGAAAATCCTTGAGCTCACATACGTACTCAGATTTATATATTCAACACATTTTGTGAAGGAGCGCACTTCATTGAAGCAATCATCATACATTCCATGGAACGGACACACTACACTGAGTGTACACCCACCCTCGAACGTACACACATGAGTTCATCCTTTTCGGTCCCCTCAACCCAGCCCGATCTCCTCTCTGGACTACTTTCGTCCTCGTGCATGATTATAATTTTTATCTTCCCTCAGAAAAAAGAGGAGCACAAAACGCAAGAAAAAAAACTAAGAGCAGGATGTGCGAAGGAGAAAGTATTCTTATCCGACAGGACTTATGCGCTGGATAGCAGATTAGACCGAAATTCCAACCCAAAAATGGGGGAAGTTCGCTCATTCTCGGCGAGCGGGAAGTTTTGCAATCACAATTTGCAGAGGATGCACGCTGTTTGCCGTGCGTCGTGGGTACGTTTGTCTGTATGTCACGGCAGTACTTCAAGGAGAAACGAAGAAACTGCGTTGAATGTCCTCTTCACATAGATCAATGGCACATGAAGTGAAGAGGGCGGGTGCGGGCTGGGCAAATGTTTCCCCCTGCCTGGATTCACATCTTATCCAGATGAGTTAGAGTAATCGGCAGTGGGGGGGGGGGAGTGATATAAGAAATTATTCTTCACGTCCTGTATGGCGTACCCTGGAATGGAATGTGACCGAGCAGACATGTTTACTGCGGCAATTTGCGGGTCTCGAGCCCTTCAGTGGTGCGGTTTGATTATTTATAACCTGTTCCCGTTGCGTGTACCGGGAAACCGGTTACTGCTGGAATTTACATAAATTGAGGGAATGTGATTCGTACCGTCCCCAACTTTGCCCGTGCTGAGTGACTGACAGGAGCTGTGTAGGTGGATGGATGACTGCCGCCAACGTGACAGGACCGAGTCCTTTCTCATCACATTGACTAGGGACACATAAGGGATTCAACGAAGGTTGTTGCTTAGGAGTGGGGAAATAATTTAAAGAGCTTAATGTGCGATTTGTGAGAAATGCGGAAGAGCACTGTGTACGTCTTTTACGTGAGTAATGAGTTTTGACTCGTCTGACATGGGACTCTATCACAAAGTTAACTCTGTTCTTGATATGTCCTTAGGATTGACAGACTTTTGTTAATGGCAAGTACGACAATTTATTTTTGGACTATGGTTGGTTTTGAGACAAGTTCTTGGAGTACGTGCAAATCTGTCGAAATTTTTGAGCATCTCCTAATAATGTCTCAGACTTCGTTACACCTTTAACTGACCGAAGGCCTATTGAACGTTTCTCGCCTCCAAAAGTTCAGCGTCCAAATATGCTATTGATATTCCACAAAACTTAGTTTTTTCGGTGTCCCAACTTATCCCACAAGGAGGGGTTCTCTCACCCTCTTGAGGAAACTAGTAATTGAACTACTTCTGTTCATGGAGGCTTGTGGATGCAAATTGATTGTATGTGCCGATGATATTGCCATCGCAGAATCAGGCAAATTTGTCTCCATACCTGGAAATATCAACAACCTAGTTGACGGGGCCAGTATTTGTGGTCTAGGGTTAAACCCGAGAAGGTAGACTCCAGCGTCACCACTTGGAAACCTTGTACTCTATTGTATGGCATCGCAATCTTGTGAACAGTCCAAGAAAAAAGCACATGCTGCATGTTACTCATACTTCGGTAAAGACTAGCCATCGTCTATGTATTGTGCGGTCTGAGAAGTACTCCGATCATGGCACTGGACATACTCGCTTTCCGTCCTCGGTAAGATCTGCAAGGAAAGGAACACAGCTAGCAGACAATGTTTTTAAAGCACAAAAGGGAGTTATCCGCTCAGCGTCACAATGGACGCAGTGGCGGCCTAAGTGTGATTGCTTCTCTGGTAACTCTAACCCACCCTAACCTAACCTTGCCAAATTGTTGTGCAGTGTTTAGCTCATAACTTTGTGTTTCTAAAACAATTCTTGAAAGCCAAATACATTGAATCCTACGTCGGAGATCTGGTTCGATCCCAAGACTGAAATTTCATCCGTATGACTTTACCCCGTCCATTCACTGACAATATTTTCAGAGAGCATGAACTCGCCATTTGCAATCGACATTAAACTCTAGGTCCTCTCAACAACACTTGCTTTGGTTTCAGGGGGGCTGAAGCGACATCCAATTTTTATATTTTCGTATCTAAAGGCGGTAATACTATTTTAAACCCTGCTATACTGCCGTAGAAGATTGTTTGATGTCCTCCATTCGCTAGTGTTGCGGAGGGGACCACCACAAAGTTGAAGCAGTAAGTCATAACACTTAACATACATGAAAGATATTCGTGACAATCTGGTCTTATTGTTCAAACGTATGCGGAGCCTTGGACATTATGTTTTGTGTAGGCTCTGGTCACTTGTGGGCTCAAATCTTCCCAACTTGTGTATTTATGGCTGCTGGTCGCATTCGTTGCTTGGCGTAGGTCTTTTGAAGTGAGAACTATGTTCGAGCCACAGCATAAATGATGATTGTGTGACACTACAGTTCACAAGGAACCAGGGCCTAGCTTCCTCAGGAACTACTCGTGTTGTGAGAGCTACTTTTAAGAGTTTTGAGAATAAGAGAGAATTAGACAATTGTACACCTTATGTGTTATCAGGAACTGTAGGTGGTTATTTAAAAAATTCGAGGTGTTCAACCCGAGAATCGAACCTGGGACCTTCGGCGTTCGAGTCACAGCACTTAGGCACTACACCACGGCAACCACGAGCTCTGTCAGTGGTTCCCCATTTTACCGATTGCATCTTATTCTACTTTCCTTCGAACGAAGCTTAGAGGCGCGCGTTTGTATGACAGGTTTATAGCACTATCTAACACTGACCCCGCGCTATCAGGTGCCTCCACTCTTCATTTCCCCATATTCCGAAACGACTCCACTGAGTGCTACTGCGTTTACTTACTTCTCAGACCAGCGACTCGTGAAGATTATGAGCCTGACCTATAGTGCCTTCCATTCCTGACGGTCCCGGGCACATTACTACTTTGCAGTTGACAAGACAAAGCTCTTTTGCGTCCGCGATCACTTGGTGTCTGTACCGAAGGTTCGGTTCTCCTCTCCATCTCCAACCCGAAGGCTGGGATTCGAAGACCTTCTAAGCTGGAACATTGTTGAACGTAGTCGTCGGTTTTTTTGTCTTCCGGACTTCATCCACGTTTAGGTAAAGCGCGTGGACTTAAGCGGTTGAATCTTCTTCTTCCTTCGTCCGCCTCGCAGGAAGGACCATATATTTGAATCGAAAATGTCGAGCGATCGGCTCCGTATAGAAGTAAGGGTGCGGTAAGCGTAGAGATCCTTACAATGGTCCTTCGAGTCAAGAGTTGTAACACTAACTGTTTGGACAGACCCAAATAAAAGCGCTTCCCAAGGGTGATTCTGTGTCGAATCTAGTTTATAAAGGTGTCATTTGTGGAGTTCACATGAGCCTCGAGGTAGACAAAATCTTCATCTATTTAAAAGTTGTAGCTATCGATTGTCACATTTCATCCGAGGTGATGTTCGCCTGACCGATTTCTTGTCGACAGCATATATCTCATTTTATCCTCGTTCACTCCAAGTTCTTTAAAATGCTGTTCAATGAATGACTCTACAAACGGCCTGCTGCGAACGGGCGATGATATCGAAGTCACCAGTGTATCCCAGCAGTTGTTACCGTGCTTACCGAGACAATACTTTCCGCTCACAGCCAAGGATAAGGACGCCTGTTTGAACTTTTCTCGAGGACTTTGTTGCGAGTCTTGATCGTCCTTGTTAGAGGAATATCTCCACCAACCAGTGATTCTTTTGCGAATCCTAACAGCTCTCTGCGGGGATTTTGTAGCGAGGAGTGAAGGCGAGAATAGAATTTCAATCCCTTCTGATTTTGATATTCAAGCACCAGACGTCAAAACGATCTTCCAATCACGGTGGCGATTTCTTTCTCTCTAGTACAGCTCCCCTTCCCGTTCCTTTCGAGACATAAGTAGTGGGCCATGTTGGTCAGGTGTGGAAAATGTGAATAACTTCCCTGAGGAATTAAATAGAACTGAGTGAAACCAGCTTCAATCCGCTCTCGAAAACTTTAGACACAAATTTATTTGATGTCAAGTTTCTGGTTAAGGATGGAGTAATCATTCTTAGCACCCCCACCGCCCCTCTCCATCCTTCATCCAGCTTACTGCTATCTCACAGATATCAACTGATCGATTTTTTTTGTTTTAAGAGATTCATCAAATCTGAACACCATCAATTGGGTGTGTCCCCTCAAACATCTGTTGCACATTCGCTCCTCGCAGTCGTCACCAAAATTTCATCCTTTCCCCACAAAAATTAGTTAATTTTCAAACTTTCATAATGATTTAAGCCAGACAATCAACGAGCGCGCGACTACGTTCATTGAAAAAGGAACGAGCGGCTTTAGACTTTCGCCATTAAAAATTCATTACATTCGCATTAATTTTCGTAATTTTTGGCTGCGCAGTTTTGAATCTGAAGACGACGACTCACTCATCAAAAATTAAAAGAATCAATTTATTCATAAACGAAGTCACAAGCCGCCTTGCCAGCATCTTTATGAGCTCCTCTCCATGGGCTGATGCTTGCTGTGCGAAAGGCGAGGAAAAATGCTCAAAATTCAAGAAAAAGAAGACCGGCTATCCTTGGTAGCGAACAACCCTTCCCTGCACTTCTCTTCACTTTGTTTTTATTTTCAAAGTGCCTTCCGCAGAGTGGTGGAGGTGTGGGGGGGAGGGGGCGCCTAACACAACCATACACCCGCGTGCACAACGAAGATTGACACATCTCGAGAAAGTGTGCCGTCAGTGTGCGCGGCGCGCCTTATTGCAAATGCGTCCGTAATGAGTCCTTGGCATCGGATGGAGTAGGATGTTGGAGTACATCCTTTTCGGTGGGACATAGCCGGAATTTTTAATGAACATCAAGGGTCTGTGTATCTCTTCGCCGTCAAGAGGAGACGTTGTGATTCTCGCTGTCTTCCGTTCGCCCGCCCACTCCACTCCGCTTGGTATGCGCTGTTTCGTTTGACAGAATTTGCTAACGAATGTTATTACCAGGACACTTTGAAACAACTTATCAAGGATAATTATTGCAATTATGTTACTCTTGCAAGGACGCCACAGCCAGCGCGGATAGCAGCGCAGAAATGAACGATGATCGGTGCTGCTCGCGCAAGATGAAAGGAAATTCTCGCAAGGATAACGAAAAAAAGGAATTAAATTAAATATGATTCTTGTGACGGTTTGCATGTTAATGGCGCCTCGGCTGCTGTTGTTCTTGTGCGTGGGTTCTGTTTGTAGTGGGACTGAAGTTGCGTAACAGGATTTGGTTGGCATTTAAAAGTTTTTGTTATGGCCACCCCCAGTGCACAGTTCGAAGCAATTTCCTTTTCTGCAAACAACTGGCGTGGGACGGCGCTTCAGATTTTTGAAGCCTGGTAATTACGAGTATACCGACTGAAGGATGGTGGTGATAAGGTCTCTTGGGAGGCGTTTAAGTCGGTCTGCTTAGATTGACGCAGATGGAGTGGGACATGATGACGGCCGTATTTGTTCGTGTTTTGCTAATTAGAGGGTGAGCTTATCTAAAATCACTGTTTGCCAAAGTTTAGCCTGGGAGGAAGGGAGTGAATACGAGTAATGTTTCGTTTGATTAAAAGCTGTCAGTCGAAGTCAGAGATCTGTTCTTTCATTCCACTCTTGCTCCCAAGTCGAAGGTGGACTTCAAAACGAATTTTTGAGCTGATTGAAATTTATCCATAATGGTTCATCTTTTTGGGATGATATGTATTTTCGTTGGGCTTATATGTGTACCTTAAAAAATGTTTTGAAACTCCGTAAATGTTCACTCACGATTTTTTTTTTCTTCTTTTCATTTCAGGTAAGCTTTACGAAACTTCGTCCTTCATTCCTCCCCGGTTTGTTGGTAAGTTACTGGCATTTTTCTGAGCACCCAACAAGACTTGCAACAGTTGGCGAGTTTCATCTCTATTACGCTAGAATCTGTACTTCTCTGCGGCAGTCGAAGGAATCACTACACAGATTCATGCAGACGTCTGCGTTGAACGGTGTACTTTAACATTCGCGTCAATGCAAGTATCCCCTTCCCTAGCTACAGCCAGACGAGGGTTTTAAGTCACATTCTTAGAATCACTCGTTTGAAAGGACCACCGTTGGGCGCCAGTTTGTGATAGTCTCGTTTAAAGCTGCGCAGTATTTGTAAGCCCCAGCGTGTTTTGTACGTCAAACTATTAACTGGCAATTACATATTAAAGGCCAGTATCTCTATGAAATCAAACAAATCTCCTCCATCTTCCTCCTCCTGCACCCATTCTCATTTATTTCGCAGCAAACTTTAGCAGGCAATTTCGTTATCTGGCCCACGCTCTTGCCTCTCAGGAGCTCTCAGGACTGATGCCAATAAAAATCAATTTTTAATCCCCACAAAGAGAGGAAGAAAAAAAAAGGATAAATTTATAATACACAGTAGCCTCCTCAAATAAGGAAAAGAAAAATGAAAAGCAGTGAGCTGTGGCCTCCGGAACATTACCATAAAGTCTCTGTGTGTATATTCCGCAGAGTTCCTTTGCACAGCCGAGCAGCACCCCAAGGTCCTCTCGTATATCTTGTGCTCCACATCTACTCAGTGAGTCCTTAAATGGGGGGAAGTATTAATCAAAGGGTATTTATCTATTACCTCCAGGACATGAACGACCCACAGCAGTATGAATTGAATTGAAACTGTACGTGTATGTGTGTGTGTGTGTTGGTGCGTTCGCGAAAGGAATATTTATGTGCGAGAGCAATAAAATCATAAAAAAGGACCTTTACTGCCAAAGCCTGAATGGATTCCGCTTTCATCTGGCATCCACCCCGTGGCCGTTTTTTTTTTCTCTTCCCTTTTCGATGGGGCGGAGGTGGAGATTTAACATGCGCCATGAGAACAGTTGGCAGTTGGCCCCTCCGCCCCACTCAGAGAGCAAACATGAACCCGAAAGCCCAGGGAAGGAGTGCCCCGGAAAAGTGTGTAATTCCACCCTGACCCGGCACCAAAAACCGATGAATTACGTACACACACGGGCCGGGCTGACAGGGGTGGGGGTGGGTTGTGTAGATTAAAAACCGAAAATGTGTTTGCAAGAATTTTTTCTTCAATCTGCCACCCGTGTGGGTGTGGCTGGCCAAGGAGAGGGTGCTTTGCAGCCGATCTGATGCTCTGATTACCATCAACCGAGGGGATGGCGGCCGAACAAGTGTTCTGGTATTGATTTTCCTTTTGTTACACGCTCGCCCCGTGGAATGTAATTCGATAGGATAATTGCAATAAAGGATTATGGATAATATTCCGGGAGAGGGTGAAAGACATCCAGCATAGACGGAGGAGGAGGAGAAAAACGAGAAACCGACGTGCACTCAACCGAATGGGTGGCGATATGAGCCCGAAGACACTTCACGTCGCTGCTGGCAGGGCTGATAAACGCCGCCGCACAGAAGTATCCAATTGCCTGGCGGTTGTTGGTGGTGGCTCGTGGTGGTAATACCTAATGGGGTTGGTGGCACTTAAAGCCACCAGCACGACCCACGCACGCCTTGACGAAGGCAAATGAATACGATTCCCTTGGCCGAACAGGATCTCGCCCATTGTGCGGGCATGAGTTCGAAATTTTGTTTACCAAAAACTGAGGGCGGTTAAGTCCTGTGGGAGTCATTGTACACCCTCGAAATTGTGTCCTTGTTTGCGGTGGGTCGTCGGAGTTTCCGCTTTCTTTTTTTTCAACTTCGGCTGATACATATCTCGAGAAAGAATGCCGCATATCGCGGCCCCGAAGGCTGAATATGATCAGAACGAGGATCAAAGAGAACGCTTAATTCGTCTCTTGTAGCCTCCTGTATCGACGTACAATTACTCGGGCCACTCCTACAAAGCTCATTCGTACGTGAGATGAATAGTAGAGCGCTCCAATTAAAGTGTCGGCGAGTGTGCAGTGCCGGTGTGGCGGAGAGTAGTGTGAATATCGCAAAGGATATTCAGATTGAAAATGAAATATTATTTTCAAGTAGGGCTGGATTGAAAAGGAGACACATCCTTTGTCGGCTCTTTAGCAGACTCATCTGTGGACCGTTCGGAAGGCTTTCGACTGTTGCCGTGGTGGGTGCAGATAATTACTACATTGGGGTGTACTTACCAGACACAAGATGAATATTCAATTTTCAACCCGAATGTGACATGAATCTTAAATTTTGAGAAATACTTTGAAGTGTGGGGGGGGGCCTTGCCAGAGGGTATTTAAAGTGACTGAGTTTTGCACTTCTTTGGATGGTGTTTACATGCATGTTCTTCTTCTTCTTCTTGTGGCGCTACAGTCGGGGGTGGACCTGTGCCTCAACCAACATGCCTCTCCAGCTAGCACGATCTTTTGCCAGCTGCCGCCAGTTGCGCACTCCAAGTTGGTTGAGGTCCTTCTCCACTTATGTGCGCCACCTTAGCCTCGGCCGTCCTCTGTTGCGTTGTCCCAATGGCTCATGCATGCGTGTGTTGCTTAATTGGGGAAGTTACCTATTTGCATGAAAACCGCACCTTATTCGACAGTTTTCGTTGCCTGCATCTGAAGGGCATTTGAGAGAACTATGTACGTGAACAACTGGACATTTTTTTTAAGAAAAGTCTATTGGAAATGACATTTTCGAAAACAGCTTGTTAGGAGTTATGTCCAACTCTCCAAATTAGTGCCTCTTCCAATATGAATATTTTCACAGGGTAGGCGAAGGACTGGATCTGGCCACAGAGGAACTTACCGGGCGATCTCGACTGTCTTTTGGTAAGCACTCATCATCCAGTTTCAACATCTCTCGCACTCAACTTCGGCTTGGGCATCATAGCGGAATACTGTTTCAGTCACATTTGGAATCAATCTTCCCGCTGTCTGGCCGCATAAAAAAAGTCAGACTTCGATTAAAGGTAAAGACATATCCAAAACACGCGGTCCGACCCCTACTATCATCCCAGAACGGGTTAAAGCTGTTCTCCGCCATCTCGGCCAAGCCGTTTGCTGTCGTTGGGACGAAGTTCCCTAGGAACATCAATCACTTGATATTTATACCGAAAATTTTGCTCCCTTCATGAACCTGAAAACTAATTGATTTGAAGCTCCTCATGTCTTCCTTTCCTGTTGTGCCTACATCTATGAAGAACTCATAATGCTCCCGGTGGCAGTCGCACACCCGAAATTCGGTGTCATTTCGTATAGCGAGAAGCATTTTATTACTGATGCCAAATAGATGGCGTGCAACACAAAGTTCAACTTGGTGCCATTATTTCGCACAGAGCTGTATATACCCAGAGCTAGCTCTAACCCCCATTTCATTCGCTGTGTCCGTCGGACATCTAATAACCCAACAATAACCGCAAGTCCATCGCAGCCATCAGATATTAATTGCCTCGTTCCCTCTTGTTGTTGTGGCAGAAAATATTTATTTAAAATGTTCCTCGTTCAAGAGCAACTCTCTCCTTGGTCGGCAGTCGTTCCACCTCTCATCCGATCCTAAGAGCAAATATCATGCACTCCTTCACCACTAATTGCATTTTTCTAAATAGCCAATTTCGAACCACTGCTACGATCGCTTGGATTTTCATCTCTCTCTCTCTCTCTCTCTCCCTTTCCCACCGCCCGCAAGGAGCAACGAGAGTCAAACGAGGTCATTTGCCAAAAACCACTTTCCTCCTCGAAACGTATTCACCGCACAAACGGGGAGAACACATCAAATTGCGCACACACTTGAACTGGGACACAGAGCAAATTGTGAACATACACACAACCCGCACCCTCTTATCGTCCTCCTCCGCCCTAGCAATCATCAATCTCAATATCTCAAATCGATGGCGTTCCAATTTTTCATCTTTTCCCGAGGAAACAGAACGCCAACCAAACCCTGCAACCCTCCTAACTTTCCATCTGTGCACAAGTATCTATTGAATGTCCCTCCACCTCCTCTCCCCCTCTCTCTCTCTCACCATCGTCGTGCATGTGTGAGGAGCTCTTAAAGCTAATAAAACCGGAACGAAAAAAAAAATACCCACACACATACACACAAAGAAAACAACAATCGTGCATCTATTCTCCATTTCTCCTCGGGTGCGGTTTGGTTTCAGCAGACGACCGAGACAAATGATTTGTGGTTTTTATTTTTGAGGGTAATTGCTGGCGAACGAACTGAAACAAGCCATTTAAGGGGGCAGGGAGGCATACCCAGCTCTTCACTGCCCTGCACTGCACTGCACTGTGCCGGACACAGTCGACCCAACTAACAGTGGGGGAGAGGACCTTTGTTGCATTCCGTATCCTTGCACCGCTCAAACCAAACAAACTGCGGGGACAGCGGTCGCAAGTAGCTATAAGTCATCGATTTCATTCGGTCAGTAGTCCGATTTTCGGGGTGTAAACCTTGCCGTTGTATTTTTGTTTTCTTTTTTCGCCATCTCCTGGTCGAACGAGAGCAGTTGCCACTCAAATCGTCCTTGTAGGGCACGGTGCACGATGGCAATTGGAAATGGAAACCAATTTCGTTTGCTGCACTCTCTCTCGCTTCGCCCCCGGGGTGGGGATGCATGGCGAAATCGCATTTCCATTCGCCACTCCACGCCGAGGACAATTGCATATGTTTGACGAGAAGAAGAACGCAGTTAGTGGGCAATTTGTCAGATGTTTGTTTTCTTTTTTCTTTTCTGGTACCTCGACTCGCAGATGAGTATTACACTCCGTCAATCGATTTCCGTTCTCAGTGAATGGTTCGCATTACTTATGCGACATTCGGCAGCGGCGGCGGAAGGTGGAGTAGACGTGTGCGAATTAAAGCGGGGATGATGGCCGCGCTGTGCGCCATAATTAAAAAGAACCAACAAGACCGGCAGCCATAAATTTTACAATTCTTTTAATTGCGTTGACATTAATCACGGGGAAGGGGGAGGTGAGCGTCAGTTGTAGTGGCAGTGAAATGCGGCAGACGAGGACCACCAACTGACTTGACGGAAGGATGGTGTTTAACGATGGGGGGAGGGGCAGGACTTGCACAGCCCGGCGGTTGACCTATAAAAAAGGAGACCAATCCAACCCCGGCCACCCCCTCTCAAGCCGGGCGCGCTCTTTTTTAATTATTTAAATAGGTGGTCATTAAAATTTCGCCCCGCTCGTCGTCCCTTTAATTCTGTTCGCCATTGCCCGGCTCATTTGCAAGCTCAAGCTCCCCCACCGGCAGTCCTCGGACCCTGGCGCGCGAAGGCAAATGAATTACGGGCAGGGCGGCTTTATATTGTTTGCACTTAACATTTACTTTGGGGTTTTATGCAGAACGGAAATATCTTCACTTAATTTGGCACAGTTTGGTGGCGATGCACACTGGTGCGGGCCTGGTGGTGGGGATGGAATTAAATGCATTTTTGACCTGAAAATTACTAGAACGGAAAGTGTATCTCTAGCACCGTCGTCGTCCTCCCGCATTTAGTTGGATGACCCAGTAAGTGAAAAGGGAATGAGGTTTTGTTGAGAATTTGTAAAGATGATGATGGGATGGAAAGGAGGGGGGGGGGGGGGGGCGATGTTTTGGATTTGGGTTGCAGTTTGTATTTGATGTCATCTATTCATTAGAAACGATGCATGTGGGGCTCATTGTGCGGTTTTAGAAGGTTTAAACCACATCAAGTGATCATGTGTGAGCTAAGTGAGTTAAGGAGGTTTTCATGAAGGATGTAGGGACTTGTCTTTGACTCGGGCTTTGAAAGCAACCGATGGATGTAGGGACTTGTCTTTGACTCGGGCTTTGAAAGCAACCACTGCTGGCGTTTTCATTAAGCTTCCTTCTATTCGTGGCTTCACAAAAGCTGAGCAAAATTTTCTTTTCAATGTTCTGCTGCAATGGCTTACCAAAACTAGCAGCAACCGCTTTGTAACGCAAAACCCTAAGTCGGACAAGTTTTCATTCATTATCTTCTCTTCACTGACAACACCCCCCCAAATAGTATCAGTAGGCCACTGACAGTAGCTTATTTAAAAATGGAACCGTGAAATGAATGTAAGTGGTTAGGATTGAGGCTGAAACAAAGACTCTGATTAAAGCTAGAACTGAGACTGAAGCAAAGATCGGGAATAGGGATGTTACTGGGACGAAAGCTGAAACTGAAGCTAAGACTGGGACGGAATTTAGAGACTTGGCCTGAGAACAAAAATCGGGACTAAAGCCAAAATTGATACACTGGAAATGAAACCGACGGTGAAACTAAGACTGAGACTGGAACTTGAGACAGGGACTGTGACTAGGACAGAAACTGAGACCGAATCCAAGACGAAGACTGAAACTAAAATACAGACAAAGCCTGGGAATGGGATGAGAACGTAGAATGAAACAAATACTGAGATTGGGCTAGGACTAAATTGAGACTGGAATACAAACCGAGACTCAGTCTGAAACTGAAACAGACTGAGACAGAAACTAAGACTGGAACTAGGACTGGGACTGAAACCATGACTAAGACTAAACGTTTCAACGAAGACGTAGATTGAAACAAAGACAGAGGCAAAGCAGGGACTGAGAAAGATGCCGATCTGCGACCAGGGCTACTATTGGAAAACCAAGAAAATTCTTAATTTATAAAAATAATCTAATAGGTGCGACATCTGGGTGGAAGTGCTGAAGTGCCAACCTCGATTTTCTGGCCTTAAGTGCCGCCCTTCGAATCCCGACATCATACAAGTTCTGTAATCTCCATCAACGTGCCTCCACAGCTCGCCAGTTGCTCGCGACCCTTTAAGCCAAAATGTCCTCCTTGGCTTTGTCCCACTAAGATGGAATGATTTGGACCCGAACTGTGTTGGCCACTCTCCCTACGTGGTCCTAAGCGTTCTGTGTTTTTAGTGCTTCACTAGACTGATGTCGTCTTATTGGATATAAAGGTTGTCATTCCTGGAGATGATATCATCATTTCAAACAGTTGAGAGGTGGTGCCGTGAAAAAATGCGAGGTGTCCCGTCCGGGAATTGAATCTAGACTTTCTGCGAGGCGGCGACCACATTTAATAGCGTCTGTGCAACTCAAATGATCAAAACGTTACGAGGTCGACCGAAATTAACTCAACCTAACCCTCCGATGGTGTCCCTTTCTCAGGAAAAATTTACTCTGACTCATTACTTTATTTTGACTGCAGGAGAAAGCGGGCATGTGCGCGAAATTTAAAAAAAGTAGAAAAGAATAAAAAAAGAGCCCTATGAAGGCAACTCTTCTCCCTGAATGGCGATTGCCAAAATTGAATTTGACAAGTTTTTACGGGATCGCCACGCCCACAGTTCCCGACAGCGGATAACACAGAAGATAATGCGACAAAAATCCACGATCTCAAATTCACAGATTCACGGGATACGAGGACAGTAGATATTTCATAAGTTCAAAAGTTCGAGTAATAATGAACCATTTGTCAGGAGAATGTCTATGCGATGAGCATCACCTTTACTTACTCCACACAACAAGCGCAAAGATGAGACCATTTCAGAGCAGTGTTTGACTCTGGTTAAACGCAATCCGAATGAATTTTTGCATCATCTCGTGACCATCGACCAAGCATGGATCTACTGGCACACACTAGAGACAAACGGATGGTCAAAAGAGTGGACTTCACCCTGTGAATGTACTCTGAAGAAGGCGTCGAATGATCTGTGTTACAGAGTGGTGATGGCCACCTTTTTATGGGATTCGAAGGGCAAAACAGTGACAGAGTTCTACCATGCGGAATAATTTTCGCGATTTGATAGCGAACTGTTGGTTGTCATGACAATGCACCGGCTTACACCTCCAGCATCAAAATAGGCAAATTGGTCGAATTAGGATTTGAACTCCAGATTTGGTGACGTTTGGTTAATTTCTTGTTGCCAAACATAAAACTGTCCCTCACCGGGCGTTAAGTTAAATCGAATGAATGAGTTATCGCCGCCTCGCAGGCCGGATAAAAGCAGTAGGTTCAGGACTTGGTAAGTTTATCAGGCTAAAGGAACAAAAAAAATGTTCTTTAGTAGACTAGCTACTTATAGAACGGCCCTCGGATGTGCAGCGAGCTTGGTATTTCAACAGAAAGCTCTATAACTCTTTTGATCTCCATTTAATGCCTTTCAGTCTCTCAAGCTGTTGCTGGTCATTGTGACGGTTTGTCCACGATGTCGACGTTGTGAGTCTGGTTTAAATGATAGCATGTACTTTCATCCACCGCCAGACTCATTTAAGCCACCACCGTTTCGTGGTCAGACAACATCTCATTGACCGCTTGCTCTGTCCGCCAAATTGCATTACTTTCTTACAAAAGTGAACAACCGAGCAGACAATAACGTGCCTCTAGTGTCCATTTTTAAGTTGCTTACGATCATCTCCAGCATGTAGAAGCTCTCTGTGAGCTCGTTACCAACCTTAATGGAGCATCTTTATCCTCCACAGCCTGGTTATACATTGTCGAAACTAGACATGGCACAGCTCTATGTATGATGTCAGATGCGGTCTAGAAATCAATAAGAGGGTGTTGACTTTCTCTTCATGGTTCTTATTCAAATCGTCGACTTGCCTGGGGCGCAAGCACATTGTAAGAATCTTTACGACTGTAAACTTACTATCTACTACTCGATATTTACGGTTTTCGATTAATCATTTATCTTTGGCAATGAATTTAAGTGTCCACGGGGGATTGGAAACTGCACAACCTTCCCGACTATCATCGCCTTATCAGTGCCGGAGCTTATTTCAATCAGCTGATTGTGTACCCGTCGTTAAATCAAGTTTATTCTCCAACTCAGCAATGAAAAGTTGAAAAGATTTTTGTCGGCAGCACGATGGGAAAACTTTTTTAGATTTATTACCGCTTAACATCAATGTGGGGAAAGGCTGAGAGGAACCACGGACAGATAAGCTACTGTAGGTGGTTGAGGAAACTCCATGAAAACCGTCAAGAATGTGTTACATCAGCAAAAGTTGAAACTTAACTGTGCATATCCATGGGACAGCGGGATCTTCTTTGAAGTGCCGAAACCTCCAGCCACAGATTGAATTAATCCCTTTTGAAGATCCCCCCCCCAACCAATTATCCCTAAAAGGACGCTAATCACTCGAAATTGCTTCATAAATGCAACACCCCGCTCATCAGCCCTCAAATTCTGGGACAAATCGTGACGACGTGTGGAAATAATAGCCACGAATCTCTGTTTTCACTCTCCACATCAAAAATCCTAATATCCCTCAGCATGGCAGCCAACTGAAACAAACAACTAATGCCCCTTCAATTCCCGCCTTCCGCCCAAGTCTCAATCTTGGCGTTAAATCGAAAAGAGAAGGGCACCGAGCAGAATAACAGGACACCCGCCCCAACTTACAATTGTGTGCACGCGGAGACACATCCTTCAAAAAACAAATCATAATCACCATCATCAACATAGCAGTCCTTCTCCTTGTCATCATCATTATCCTGGCAGTGGTACTCGTCATCGTCGTTGTTTATCCCGAACGTGGTTGGAAGCATCATACTCCATCGCAGGACGCTCGACAACGCGACGACAGTGACGGCTGCTCCCATTGTAACTGGGTTGTGTTTCAAGGTTGGCGGGCTCTTCACATCAATTCTGCTACCGCGCTCCTCTGACTGACTATTGCTATTCCTTCTGCATTCGAATCCCTAGCCACGGCTGGCTGACTTGAATTCTCAAATATTCTCTGCCCTCCAAATCATTCTTCTTTCTTATTTTCCGTTGTTTCTGCCGCTGCTGCTGCTGCTACTGGTGGTTGTGCTGTTTGTGGGGCGCTGGCAACGAAGCAAGTCCTCCGGCCACCCCCGCCCCCCGTTAAGCTCAACGGTTCGTGGCGCTTTTCTATATTTTACGATCCCGACTTCAATACTTTGTCAGGGATTTTATTGTGCCTCGCAGGAGGCGGGTGGCTGCCTTCTGCCAGGCAACCGAAGGACAAATGTCATTCTTCATATTAATGGCGACGATTTCAAGTGCCCCCAACGACATTCTCAATGCGCCGCCGACGATGGATGGAATTTAGAGTGGAATGTGCCACACAGAGAGGACGGAGAAACGGCGAAACGAGTTGTGTTTATTTTTCACATGGCTGACAGGACGAACAATAACTTTGTTAAACAAGGAAACGAGATGCTGTTCGCCATAAATCAATAGATTCCAATTAATTTTCGTAATTTTTCTTGATTTCCTGTGCCGGCAGCTGGCGGCAGCGGCAGCGGCACTCAACACAGCGCCGCCGATAGGGCCCGGTCATCTATTTTGTGCGAATAGTTTATTTCTTTCTGTAGGAGTGAGGCGGCCAGCAACGGGAGGACGATTGTCGCTGGAATGTGTTTCAATTCACGTCAGTTATACTTGGAAACAATGTTTTCACGATTACGATGCAGAGAACGAGGAATAATTGGATGGGAGAGTGGAGTGGTGGAGGATGCTTTCCTCCTCTTGGTTGTTTTTGGCTTTTGTTGTTATGCCCTGAGTTATGGCAATAATTGTTTGCTTTCTAGGTACGTGATAACGAGGGGCAATTGGAAGAAGACATCCGTAACTCAAAAGGTCCTCGAAGTGTTCGATTGTAGAGGGAGCTCTAAAAGAAACTTGAACTATGAGCATAAGTGTCCCTTTACTACGTTGCTCCTATGTCTAGGCAGTGGTTTAAATTATGGAGAATAGAAAAGAGAAATTGGGACATATTTTGCCAAAGTGCGGGGAAATTGTGAGAAAAATGTGTGCTCTGTTCAGGGCAATGTGTTGATGTGGAAAACACTCTTCGGACAACGTTGCACGCAAGTGGTTGTCGATCTTGAAATTGGAAATATAAGGGCCTCCGCAGTGTTGCGCTGATGATTTTTGAGAAAACGATTCAGCCATGAACGGTTCCGTGATATGAGCCTACCCAGGTGTCCACAGATACATCGCCTAAGATGGCTAGGCCACGGACAACACCGCTCCAGCCCGAAGAGTCTTCAACTCTTAACCAGTGATACATATAGTGAGGACGACCATGGACCTGATGAAGTATAGAAGTGGTGACGGCGCTCAATCAACTCGGAGTGCCAAATCGGAGAACAGCTGGTTTAAGATAGCAGCAGCTGGAGAGGCTTGTTGGTTATTGCCCAATTCCACCCTGGACTGAAACGCCATAAGGAAAAATATGTTTTTGGAATTGTTTGGGTCGTTTTGTTGAATACTTGCGAAAGGTTCTCAGATCGGACTCTACAAAACCTTTAATGGCTTCATTTATTTTAAGTCACTGAAGTTGTTCAGGGATTGCCCTCGTGGCGTAGTGGGTAAGTTTGTCGACCCACTTGCCAAACGTCACAGATTCGAAACCTAAACTGAAAACCTCTTAGTCTTCTATGCCCAAAAATCAAAAAGAACAAATTCCACCGTTCGAAGTTGGCAATCAACTGTGTCCGTAACCATAGAGAGCCCAACATGGGCAGTTTTTAAAGAATCTAGATCCTGACCACTTGTTGACTGTAGCGTCATCGGATTTATTTTTTTAATCAAGTAATTGGGTAGAATAACCTCCTCCACCCATGCTCTTTGTTCATTAATCCTTAGACGAATGAAGGCGACGTAAAGCCTAATGCCGTGGTGGAGGTGAGTAAAAATGTTGAAAGAAAGTTCAGAATTCCACGCCATACCTCCCGTGCTGAAGTTGACGCAACTGTCCACACTAACACACGGCTACAGCATTTCAGACACTGGAAATCATAATTTCTTACAAATTAATCGAGCGCTTGAATTGCGGAAACGGAATCCAAAATCCCAAAATTCCTTAATTTTTGAATGCCCAAAAGTTCAAAATTCTGACATTGGCGAAATGCCATCAAGCAAAAATTTTCAATTGCCCCAAATTTCGAAATGCCCAAAATCGTAAAAGTCCAAAATCCCGAAAGTTGCCGAATTGCTGAAGAGCTGAAAAATTCTCGAAATTCCAAAATTTTCGAAACGCCCAAAATCCCTAAAGTGCAAAGTCCCAAAATAATCCAATATGCCATAATCTTTGAAAAACTTGACAATTTTGTCAAGAATTGGCGTTGGGTTTGAATAACCAGTAATTAAGTAAGCAATTGCCTGTGCCCGCCACACCCCTTGTGTCATATTGGGTAATTGCGTCGACACGAGAGGCATTGGCATTTCCACTTCATTCGCAACACGAGTAGTGGCTGAAAAATGCTGTCGTGGCTCTTTGTGCATTCTAGTGCGACTTGTGGCACTACAACAACCCACAAGGGACCAAGGCATAGCGTCTACAACTACTACTTGTTGTGCGTGCTACTGTTCTCTCACGAGTAGAAAGAACCTACAGTTTCTTGCCGACTCCGAACGGCAAGAATTGCGAAGCCTTTCATAGACAATTAGCACTTTTTGAGTGCTGTCAGCCACCCGAAAGAGGTGATGCCGCGAAAAAATTCGAGGTGTTCCATCCGGGAATCGAACCTTGACCTTCGGCGTGTGGCTCGAGGCTCTTACCCACTACCTCACGACGACCACGCTTACATGTCTACTGACTTAAAGAAATGCAATTAGATATCTCTGTATACACGAACGTCATCAAGAGATCTCCATAGATGCAGGGTTTTAAGAAGGAGACAAATATTGATAAATTGGTCGTCATTCGGAATAATTTATGGACCATCTGGCGACTACCGATGTGATGAATTAATTGAGCAATTTCATACAATCGGCTCAATTGAACGAGTGCGTCTGCACATAAGTATCTGAATCAGACAAGTATCTAAATTTGTTTGCATCAATTGACTTCGATGAACGGGGCAACAGAACTATAAGCAAAGTGATCTTGCTGTGCTTTGGTTCCCTCTTCAGTGTCGCAATAAGGATCGGTAAGTGTTGAGATATGGCTTGTAGGAATGCCAATGAATTTCTGTTTGTTGTTAAAAGAAGATCCAATGGCATCAGGTCAGATTATTTGTGCTCCATCGGTGTTTTATCAGATTCGGCATGAAAGCACTGTGGAACATCCCACGAATTGTTTTGAATTTGAGAACAACTTTTATTTGTGGACATTTGCAGTTTAGGCGAACAATCACAAGATGATGAGGAACAGGTTCGAATCATGTCTCCTCATCCTGCGGCTTTACAGGCTTCTCCATCTAACGTGTTGTACATAATTGTGTACAGCAAATCAATTCATTACTTTTGTCCGCCGCCTGAATTGGAACCTCCAATCTGTTTCTATGAACAGTGACGCTATGACTCGAAGTCGCAGTGAGGCTGCATTAAAGTCATCGATCTTGGCCAACGATTCGAAGTCAAACTTTTAAGTTACGATGAGGATAACAAGAATGTCACAGTGTAGGAGATGCGAGCTCCCAACTCATGCCAAACTTTCAATTTCGACTCTGGTCACAATTTCAAGCGCATGGAAATACTTGACATTTGAAATCCAGTGTCAAACTAAAAAGGAAAAGGATTACTTTAGACCGCCTGTACCGAGCCATTTGAAAATTCGGATTAATTCAAGTTTTCATTAAAGCCAACGATTTTAAAAAAATAAACAAAACAACGAAACAATTCCAACATTAGGCCTTTATCTCAAATTGTGCTCTTCTCAAAATTTTGATAAAAAAAAGTGTCCCAGCCTTCGTACAGTGGAAGTTGGTGAAATGAGACAATCACTCCACTCCCTCAAATTTGAAATTTCTGTCCATTCCCTGGGACAGACACAATGTCATCCTCTAACATCCTTAACTATGTCCTCAAATACAGACGCTGAGCACACACTTTCTCCCACTGAGAATACGCATTCAGTCCTTAATAAATTCAACACTTTATTCGCCAGATTACCAATATCCACTCAGAAACAGTGCTCCAAAAACCATAATGTCGCTCCTCGAAACCATCATTATTCAGTTTGAACCGTACAGCAGCTCTCTTCGAATTCGTACGCAGTACGCGGATGTGAATTAGAAAAATAGAAAAAAAAAAACACAAAAGGAAAGAGGAAATTAACAACTCCATTCAACAAGGGAATATAATGAACATGGTTCAGTGAACTAGTTCTTGCTCGTGAAAAATCACAAAAAACCACCGAAAAGGAACGAGAAGAACAGAAAAAAAAAACACAAATCCGTACCGTATGCCGTTTACGCTTCTTTAATTTTCTGCTTTCGTTCGTTTTTCCACAGCGCGCCTTTCTCCCCGTCCCATCCCTGCTCTCTCTCTCTTAGATAGTCAGAATGTGTAATTTATTCCGAACAAAAAGTATTCACAAAAAAATTCGAAAAAAACTCCAACTCTTATCTTTTGCTTTTCTTGACCAAACCTAGCGCTACTGTGCCCTCCCTCCCCTCCCTCCCCTCCCCCCCCCCCCCCCCCCCTCGGACACATTCATGTCATGACCGCCATGAGATCCCGAAAACACAATTTATGAATTCATCCGTGAAGAATTTTTCTTGCCCATTCCCCTTGCTCTCCGCGCATTCGTTCAGTTTTCCCGGGGTTTTGTTGTTTTTTTTTTTTCTCTTTTTAATTTTCATTTTTCTCAAGTGGCGACCATCAGAATCAGAGTCATCTCATCATCGTCATTACCGTCGTCGTCATCGTGATGATCGTGATAGTAGCCAGCGTAGTTATCGTCATCGGCGGGTGTCCTGCGAAAGGATGATGATGATGATGGTGGTGAGGATAATTTAGGGGAATGATAGTTTTTTTTTTTTCATCTTTCAACTCACTCTAGGGTGAATGGCATGAAATGCAAAAAATTATAGTGGAGGAGGAGATGTACGCAGGGACAGGGAATGTGCTGAAAATATATCCAACTATTTTCTGCAGTTTAAAATAAGTGCAAGGAGTGGAAAATTTGTCAAGCAGAAGTTCTATTGAGCGTCAAAAATACATATTTCGAGTTCAGTCGTTTAACAAGGGTGACGTCCTGCACCATGGTTCCAGAGAAGTATTTGTTTTGTGAATAAAAAAAACAGCGGCACGCTTCGATATTATGACGCAAAGACTTGTCAATATCAAAAATGATCAAATTTAAGGAGGGTGTTGCTCTAAGTGAGTCTAAAACCCTAAAATTAAGGCAAAAGCCCAACATTTAGAAAGTCTGGAATTCGAAAATTAAAATTTCGAACTTCAAGCGGAAACTATAAAAGCTTAGAACTTAGAAAATGCAAGACTTTTCAAAATTCCAAATTCAAAGTCAAATCCTAACATTCCAAATGCCCAAAATAGGAAAATGTACAAAGGCAAAGATTCTGAAAACTCCACCGGAGGTATTCTTAAAACGTACAGAAGCCATGAATTATCTCTTTTCAGATTCTAACTTGCGTTGGGACTATCAATCGAAACAATTTCAAATTTTCTCTTTTTTGAATTTAAATATTTTCGACTCTTCAAGATTATGTGTTTTTTTGTAATCCCTGACTTAGGAATACTGTCAGTGACTTCGTTGCTTGTTTTTTAAGTTGAAAAATTTTTGGCAGTAAGTTCCAACATCCAGCATACTCAAGCTAATGAAAATCGCTCCAGCAAATTATGCAGAATATACAGTCACCGTGGCGTAGTGGGTAAGTGCCTCGACCCACACGCAGAAGACCTAGATTCGATTCCCGGACGGAACGCCTTGTATTTTTTTCACTGCTCTTTCAAATTACTGACGACATTCAAAGAGTATCAATTGTCTATGAAAAGCTCTTAAATCTCACCGTTCGGAGTCGGCAAGACTCTGTAGGTCCTTTCTACTCGTGAGAGAAGCTAGGCCCTGGTTCCTTGTAGTGGCACTTAATTATTGTTATTATTCAAGAGATAAATTGGGTAACGAATTGTCCATAGAAGGCTCTGCAACACTATATCGTGCGAGAAAAGTGCCATCTTAAGCTTCAGTAGGGAACGGTACAGTATCATCATATTTGAAGTGCCACCCAATAGACTACCATCTTCACATCGCTTCTTTCCTCAATTCCTGCATGACCATAGGCAGTATTTAAGAAATTCTTATAAAATGTATATTAGCCTAGCAACGCCAGCGTTGCAATGATTAAAGGTTTTTATTATCTCCTTCAGGCAGATTGCAACCAACAAATTGGTATGCAAATTTTTTCCGTCGAGTAACATTGATAGGCTTCCGTATTAACTCTTAATAGCGGCCAAACTTCTGCACCAAAGCAGGCACGGAATAATCAGAGTATTCTACATTTCCAGCCTAATGTTTCGAAAAAGGGCTCTGTATTGAGGGAACTCAACTGGTAGTAACAGCTTGGTCGGAGGTTATATTCGAGAGCGCTACGATAGGCCAGGAGTTCCTGGAACTTCTGTTCCAATCTGACCATACGGTACGCCACCTTGTGGAATCGTGGATGTGGCTTAAAGCAGAATTTCTTCTGGCGGAGCGAAGGTCAATGTACTTTGCTGAGAAATCTAAAGGAGATTGTTCAACCGACTGACTTAGACCAGGCGGTTAGGAGACTTTTCCGTCTCAGTATGCTCAGGTGCATTCTCAACCGGGTGCTACCACCCAGAGAGCAGCGACGATCTTAGAAATCCTGGCTCCGTGCCAAAGTGGAGAGATTGCCCTCCAACCATGAAGTCAGTTTGGTACTTGGGTAACTAACAGATGACTGAATAAATCCCGGCACATATAGGGAGCGCCACTAATAAGAATTATTCGATGTAGCATTCGATTTTATTTCTTTATATTTTGACGATTACTTGAAATTTTTATTTGTTGGTTTTAAAAAGCCTCCTTTTCTTGTTTTTGCTCCTTCGAAAGTGTCCCCATTTTATTTTCATTCATTCTCTTGTTACATGGGCATCGTTAAGTTTATTCATCGATAAATTTTATACGTTCAAAGGCAGAGGGCCACACTAAGCAATTTACATATTTCTACTTCAAACATAGATGGCGTTATAAATTTTCTTACCATTAAATATTATTTTTTGTTAGTGATGCCCCTTATATGTCCCGAGGCTTATTGAATGACGTTTTAAGTAATTTCAAGTGTCTTTTTGAAAATGCCTGAACTGATGTAAGATTCGGTGATGTCGCCTTCCAATGGACAAGTGAATCTTAATCTTTATCCTTTTAGTTCTCAGATTTATTCTTTGTTATGTTGGTACACACTTTTTGGATATATGTCTGCTTACGGTTTCAATTATTTGCTAAATGTAAGACGTGTTAAGGCAATTTCCTGCTGTCGAAAAACATGAATCAAAGAATTTGCATTTAATTTTGTGTTAGTAATGGAATTAAGTGTTCAAGAACAGTTGAACAGTTGACAGTGGCATACGTTGAATGTACTCTGAGTCAAAAATGTTTACAAGTGGTTCAAGTTTTTCAAAGAAGGTCGTGAAGATATGAATGACGAGTCTTAACCTTTTTTAACAGACCACGTAAAATTAATATATTCTGGTATTGGGTTGAGCAAAACTATTTTTTTTTCTTTTTTTCACATTTGAGAGTTTGACGAATTTCGAAAGCTCACATGAAAGAGCTAACAATTTTATGCTTTGGAGATTCTGGAGAAATTCGCATTCTCCAAAGAGACTTCTTTAGTTCTTAAGTTCTTGAAATATTTCAATTTCATGACATCGGCTTAAGATTGAATATAATTTATCCTAAACAAAACTCCTCTATAAACCATTTTTCAATAATCTTTCTTTTTCTTTTAAAAATTTCTATTTTCAGCATCAAATTGTACGTTTCCACCAAGATGGGAGGGTTCATGGTTTCTATCCGGCTATCAACAATCAATACATATTAGGGGTTCACAGTTTAGTTATCGGGGTAAATGTGCAGCATCGGACGGTAACAAATATTTAATTGTCGACGAGTGAGTATTCTTTGTTCAAATTACAAAAACAAATTTTCCCTCCCATACTAACATCAAATTTAGTCGAAAAGTGTACACAATCAGATAACAGTATGAATGTGTGAAATTCAGTCACAAACTTAACTTGAATAGAAGTGTGTATGCGAGTGTGTATGTGTGCTCCTAGATGTTTTTTTGTTCTTTTCATTTTTTAATTTTGTTAATTATTTATCGAAGAAAAAAGCCTACATTTTTTTAACAATCTTATGTCTTTCCTCAAAAAATGAGTATAGTTTATAATTTTTCGAAAAAATTTTGCATCCACTAAGTGTTTAGATTTTCCAAAAAAAGTATACAAAATTTAAGCCAAATTTGAGTTTTAAGTTTGATACTAATATTTCATTTGGTTTTTGTGAATGCAGAGAAAAAAAAATATTTTTTTTTTATTTGTAGATTGAATTTTATAAGCAACAAAAAAAATATTACAATATTTACAAAGGTATTGTTTTCGTTTTTGATTTTTGAAAACAATACAGCGTGCATTTGGGATGATGTTAATAATTTTTTTCTTGACATATTTCATTTGAATATGTTTAAAAAAAAAACAAGCAATAAAACTTCTTATTCACGTTTTGAGTTAACCGAAAATGTTTTATTGTTATCTGTTTTCTTGATTTTTCTTTTTCCTAAAAAAACCTTAAATAATTTAACAATTTGTAGAATGTCATTATAACGTATCTAAGCCTATCATTAGAAGACAAATAATTTAACAATAAATATATTTAATTTATTTTAATTTAATGAAAACTTAATATTTACATAAATTTTTTTCTTTTCGTATCTTTTCCCCCATCAAAAAACAAAAATATTGAAAAAAAAAACATCAACAACTCGTTTCGATGAAATTGAAAAAAAAAATACCAAACTCGCTACATTATCAAAAATAAACATTGATCGAAACGTTTTACCAAAATGGTGGCAAAAAATCGAATTTTTAAAACCAAAATTGAAAACATGCAAAAAAAAAATGAAAAAAAAAATATTCAGGAAAGGATGTCATCGGTGCCTGGTTATCTATGAAAAACATAAAAATGTTCTACAGTATAAAGAAAGTGAGTGCGAAGGTGACAGTATGTATATGCATCAGTCGAATCCATCCGCAATGGCAATGCGTAGCATATTGAAAAATGATCATAGGGGGGGAGCTCATCCCAATTTGAACGGGCATTCAAGACTATCCTCATCGGATCAATATATTATGAGATCCAATGATGATATGAATGATTGTAAGCATTTTATTTTAAACTTATATAACTTTCATTTATCTTTTTGATTTTTTTTTTCTTTTTTTTTTGTCGTTACTTCATTTCATTTTATTCTGTTTTTCATTTTTGTATTATTTTATTTTTATCAATTATATATTTAAAGAAACAGATATCTTATAACAAACAAACGTTTTTTTTTTTGTTCATTTGAGTTTATTTTAACAAGCATTACTTATACGATAATATAATGATTATGCGTTTGATCAAAGAAAACAAAAAAGTTTACATCTATATTCTTTGAGTTAAAAATATTTTACTGAATTTTTGTTTTAGTTTAATTTTTTTTCTTTTTTCATTTTGTTTTAAGTTTTATTTTATTATATATTTTTTTATTTGTTTCCATGTCTGTTTTTCCCTTGTCCTTCTGTGTCCTTAATCCCCTACGAGTTCAGTTAAAAAACAAGAAAATAAAATGTATTTTTCGGAAGTACTTGTCGATTTTTTTTATAATTTTTTTGATATTTTTTTGAATATTCTTTTATGACAACGAAAAGAATGAATTTTGGAAGAGTTTGAATTTGATCGAAATACGAAGACATTTTAGGTTTGAGGCTGGGAGTGGGCAGTTATCATGTGTTTGACTTTTTTCATCCTCATATTCTTGTTCAGTGATCCCGTTCAGACTGTCGGACAAAACACGTAAACTAATATTATGGATACCAAGAGTTCAGGAACTTGATCCTAACATTGGAAGGAAAGTTTCTCTTTTTCTTTTTGGGAACTATTTAAGAATGTACTTCTTAATTAAGTCTTGAATGAAATGAACAATTCTGTTGCCCAATGGGCGACATGTTTTCCTTGGCTTTGACATACAATTTTCAAAAATAATACACCAACCGCATATCTCATGCCAGGCTCGAAAAACCTAATCACCACCTCAAATCAAAAATGGTTCAGTATTCCTTCACTCAAACTCGCCACAAGCAAAACAACCTTTTATTTGATTTTGGAAAAGGCGTTATTTTGGTTTTTCTATTCAAATTCCTTGAATAAAAATGTAAATATTTTATAATCCTTTATTTTTTGTTTATTTGAAACTATTCAGAAAAAAAGTAAATATCAAAAGAAAACAGAGAAAAAAAGAGAAATACAAAATCTTCAAACAAAAAAGGGTCCTCTCTTCACAAAACAACCTTTCGATTTAGTCGACTTTCACACGGGAATACCAAAAAAAAAAAGAAAAAAGAAACCACAATCAAAAACGAAAATTAACAAAACCGGAAAAGCAGATTAACCCGTCCCAACTTTTGTAAAATATTTATCAAAGCAAAATTGCATTGAAACCAAAAAAAAAAAAGAAAAAGAAAACAAAAATATTTAAAACTTTCATTTTCAGTTAGCCTTCATTTCTTTTACCTCTTTTCATTTTCGTTTCATTTGTTTTAACTGTAAATAATTATATCATGTAAATAATCCTTTTTTATTACGATATATATATAAATATACAAAGAAAACAAAAAAAAACAATTTTTTTCAAACTTTTCCATAACTATATGTGTGCTTTTACATGAAACAAATACGAAACTTGGCAAAATTTGTCCTTTTCAAGAGAAACAAAACACAGAAAAAGAGCAATTTGAAAATATATATATTTATATATACTTTTTTTCTTTTCTTTTACCTTCATACAATCTCTCATATGTAAATAAACCATTTTTTTAAATTATACATATATATTTGTGTGTCTACCCGAAAAAAAAAGGAATTTCGTTAATATATTTTTCTTCATTTTCCTACAATCGAATTTTACGTCAAAATTAAATTTTAGTTTTGATTTTTTTCTTTCTTTCTACTTCGTTTTCTTTTGTGCACGATATAATTTTAAAGAAAAAAAAGAACATATCTTTAAAAATTGATTTAGTTGAAAATATTTATACATAATGTAAAAAGGATAATTATAAATATATATATATATACTATTTATACGCCTTTGATTTTGGTTCATTTATTGATTTTCTTGTAAATTAATTTTTGTTTTGTGAACAAAAGAAGTACAGAAAAGAAAACAAAGATTTAATTTTGACAAAATTATTATGTGTGTGTCCTTGTGTGTGCCGTCTAACCCATTCAACATTTTTTTGTACATCAAATTTTGTTCTTTAATTATATTTTAATTAACTTTGAAAAGAAATATATATAACTACATATGTATATATACAAACATTTTATTTAGTTTATTTACCTTTTATATATATATTATATATATGATTTTGTTATTTTTTTTTCCTTTTCTTATATTATTTCGTGTGTTTTTTTAAGTTAATTTTATTTTGTTGGTATCTTTATTTTCTAAGATTACTGTATATAAACAAAATTCCAGTATTCAAAAGCAAACGAAATTATTTACAAAAAATAAAATCAAATGTATTAGGGCACCCATCCAGAGTAAAATATAAAAATTATATTTTCATTTCAATTGTTAGTAGTATTGCACTGAAATGAACACTTAGGATAGACAGGTTGCGGCTGTATACGCTTCCATTGGAGGCGTTCCTATCAGGGGATATAAGTAGGCGTTGCTTGTCAAGCAGTAGGCAGTAGGATCCTGCACAATTCGCTTCATCTCACTTTGATTTGTCTAGTTCAAGGTCTGTTTTTGAGTTAGAGTAGACACTTTGTTGGCTTATTGAATCATGTTGCATTACTTGTCTTGTCTGCCAACACGTTTATACAATGGCGAGGTAAGTGCTACGGATTTGTTTTCTTTAATGCGACGAGGGGAGGACGTCTACGCCTTGTAAAATTTGTAGGGTAACGTTTTTTTTATTTAATTCAAACTTTATTTTGTTACAAAGAGTTTTCTGAATATTTCAAACGAAGGATTTTTTTCTGTTTCTAAATTGTGTAGAAAAAAAAATAATAAAAGTGGAGCCAGGCTATACTAGTCCAACACCAAATGGAGTACCATTATACAAAAGCACACGGCCTTGAATATTGAAATGCTCTCCATCAGGTTAGTTAGTTTATTAATCTTTATTAATACACTTTAGGACACCTTTTTGATATACGAATTTCCCTGTGTTTTGTAAGTAAGACTTACATAAAATGCACGTATGTTAAGGTACACACATCAGTTTGTCATTAAGTCATACTAAATTTATTAAGAAAAAACTAAAGCCTTCTAACAACAAACCTCACTTACAAAAATCTCAGCTACGGCAATAAAATCCAAAAATATACTTTACAGTATGCTTTGTAGGTTATGACTGCACTCGAATTAAACAAATAAGTTTTGGTATCCAAGGAAGCAGGCTCCAACATTATTTTTGATTGAGTTAAATATAACTTAAGACCAAAACATTTCGATGGACTCCCTAGCTTTAACAACTCGCCGCCACTTTGTTCTACAAGGTTCCACTCATCAATTTGATTGGGAACCTTATTTTGAAACTTGTTGTTTATTTTCATCATACTCCCTGTTTTCACAGATTCAAAACTGCCTTCATGGTATCTTATTCCAAACTGATCATTTTTTTATAGATTACTTGTCTTTGAGTTTCATCTTTCTCTGGCGACAATTCAAAAACGCTTCACAAATGAATACAAAAATGAGCACGTTCTGCAAATCATTAACTTTATCACATCAGATTATAGGAACCAATTTTGAACTTTTAAACTGATACCAGTGACAGTGGAGGCCTAAAGTGATCCGTCATATAAGTTCAAATAGCGCTCGCTAGCGCTATTAACTTAATAAGATCCCCAATGTCACCAAGGCACAGTTAAAACACCCTGATTTGCGTATTATTTGTTTCTGTTTTTCTTTGTTTTGTCATCCTCAGTCATTGCAGATATCCACTTAATTAGGACTGTCCTCTAAATAAATAGACAATCGACAATAAATTTGTTGTTTTATTAGTCCTTTATCATACGTCAAGATAAACACCTTTTTCGCATAACGTAGTTCAAACCATTGTAGCATCCTAGCGCTAAGATTTCCTTTATATTTCATCACACTAGTTGTGATTTATTTGTCAATCAGACAAACAGCCCATCAGTTTCTATAAGTTAAATAAATTTAGGTCATTATATAATTAAATAAAAATGTATTTTAATTTTATATAAGATTATATTTAAGGATTGACATGCCTCCCTTCTTTAATCATTTTAAACGACTGCAGCATAGTACCTAAGTGCGTCTACTCACTCAGTAAAAGCTTCGTATCGCTTTTTTATGACGCCACATTTTTCTGATTACTGACAACAAAACTTTTCAAAATTGCTATTCGTTCTTAACCAAAAGCAATAGTTTTCTTTACTTCTGATAGAACCTAGAATAAACATCACGAGTAATTAGTAGAGATGGTAGGCCTTGGTCCTTTGTTAGGTCTATGGACACCTAATGTATTTCTTTTTTACAAAAGTAACAACGTTGCAAGCTTTAAAATATAATTCCTCTGTTTTAATACCTTGTATCTGTTTGTTACCATAAGATGTAGTACAGCGCTAGTTTTAAGTTTTCTTGTCCTAGAAATACAAAGAAATTCCGAATGAAAATAGGATCATTTGCCAAGCTCATTCCCCTAAACTTATGATAATTTAACACCAGACAGGAGTGTTCTTTTTTTGTCTGAGGTAATATAACATAGTTCCTTGCTTATCAACTTTCATCTTTTTTCAACTTGCACCAAACAATTCTTACAAAGGCTGGTTAGAGATGGCGCACTTCTATTACTACTATTGAATTTCCATGTTTCTAGCTTTGCCCTGGATAGAAAATGTGAATTGCACTGCTTTTACTTCACCTGATATTCAGTAGAACATTTCCTCAAATTACCAAATGAGACTGTCATCATTTAATTATGGGTCGTACAATTTGCTAAAGGCTCGAAATCCACTCGCCTACATAAAGGGTCAGACGAGACTGCATAGGGTTGTCCCCAAGGCCGTTATAGGTGGGAGCACTAGAAGTGGTTTTATGCGCGCCTTATTTTTTTCTTTCTTTGACGATTCCGACCATGAGAAAACTGGGCTACTATCAATCCGCCAGACACCAAAGTCTTTATTCAGTAGGTCTTTCTCCACTTGTATTCACCATCGCAACCCATGATTGGCGTTACCGTTAGATTCAAAGGTTGTGCACGTGAACATAGACCTTACATTCGGCCCCTTGGTGTTATCCAATAAATCCGTCAATTCTGCTTTGTTGATTACAAAAGGCAAATTTCTTCTTTTTTTCGAGGAAGCCTCTAGTGTCCACCTTGCCGTGGCATTAAGTGATGAGTGCTTGAATCTCTGCTCAAACATACACCTCCTTCTGTACAGTTACCGCTCAAAGTCTTGTCTATGAAAGGCCTCTCAAAGTTTACCATTCAGAAGCAGCTTTGAAGTATTGATTGGAGAGCAATGACAAGCGGTTGCTAGGTCAATCAGCCAGACCATGCTCCAAGGTAAGCTGGAGTACTTTTTTTTGTACAAGTTACAATCTAACGTTAACCATAAAGATCCAACAAAATGTGTACATGTGTCCTGTAATTGTGTTCAATTTAGTCCTTGCCTTCATAAAGCTCAATCCCTACAAAATTGTTTGAAATTTTAGAAATAATTTGTTCCATGGTTTACTGGCCAAGTGCGTCGATTCATAAGGTAGAGATCATGGTTTCGATACCAGAACTGAAATCGATTCACGACAAATAGCCTCATTGCGACACCAAGACTGAGTGTTCATCTCACATTATTTCCACAGAAACTGCTCTCTCGAGTTGCTGACAACACGCAAGGAGTGGTAATTGTTTATGAACATCTTTTCCCGTTTGGAGTCAGCAATGAACTGTAGGTCCTCTCCACTAACTAAAGCCGATTACGAGACGAGTATTTGCTGATGGGATTAGACCCTGAACCCTTGTGAACTGTAGTGCTATCCATTTAATTTTTTTTTTAAGTCCTTATTTAAGAAAGCTAGCTCATAATTTTGGTACATTTGAACTTTTCATAAAAACAGATTTGTTGTAGACATCAGTTTCTTTTTATGATTTAACGACGATTGGAGCACTAACTACTTTGAATTTCAAAAAGTTTGACTATTCTCGAGAAGATAACCCTGGCAGCGCTCAAAACATTCTCTTGTCCAAGTTTACCTTATTTTTTTAGCATCTTACAGTTTAGAGCGAAAATCTTCTCAAAACATCTGCCCCTTTGTCTTAAAATATAATTTGTTCCTTTAGTGAAAGCTGACAGCCGAAGCATTTTCAATCCCCAAAGGACATTAGGCGAAGGAGTATAAAATCCACCCTCTACATTTCATTTGCTTTGTATCTTTTCCATCAAATCTGTATAAATTTTCCACATTTTCCATTCACAAAGTTTACCATCACATCTAGTGAGTTGTGCCCCCTCAGAAAGTACACAATTTTTAATTTCCCTTCAAAATCACACAGTTTCCTTAGTTTGATTTTCACCCTTGACTATTAGCCAACTTGCAGCACATACTATTTTCCACTTCACATGTGTGTACAAATTAAATTCATAACTAACATTTCTAGGCATTCACTTTTCAATTAGATCTAGCCGAGGTACGAATATAGAAAAGCAGGTATGTCGTGGCGAAAGTTAATTCCGTAATTTTTCTTTCATTTTCAAAGTTTATTCTTAATTTTAACGACTCTTAAATTTGAAAAAGAAAAAAGAACAACAACAAGATCAATTAAAACTAACAATTCACTGGAGACGGGTTAAATGTGCTTTTTGTAATTTGTTTTGTACAGAAGAAAATATAACATACATACGTATCTTGTATCGAATCATACATTTGTGTATAACCTACAACCCTGCGATGTTAAGCTTTTACCAAACCAAACAATGTTCCCCCCACTTAGTTTCTATTGACAATTGAACGTATCTGTATTGAAAATTCAGTTTTTTTTTGTTCGGTTTTTGATTTTGAAATCAATTTTCGGCGAAAAAAAGTTAAATTATGTTTTTTTTTCATCCACTTCACCCTTAGAGAAAGAGAGCTTTTATACGCATCGGCAATTTGTATCTGTTGTTCTTAAGTTGTTTCTGTTTGATTTTTTGTTTTTTTGTCCTTGAACTCTTATTCAAGTCTTTATGAGTCAAATTAAAGAAAAGTTGTTTTTTTCCAACGCACTTTTTCATTTTTTTTCTCATTTTTTTGAAATGTAAACAAAGTTAATTTCGGTTTTTTTTTTGTTTCTGATTTCTGATTTATTTTAACCCAAAAGATAATGTAAACAAAATATTTCGGTAAGTTTTTGATTTTTGTTTCGTTTTCTCTTCTCGTTTAAATTTGATTTTGTGTAAATAATTATTCAGTTTGTGTTTACAAGAATCTCAGTTTAAAGTTCTTTATCCAATCAATAAAATTTCAGTAAGAATGCATTATGCCTGCTAAAATGTTTAGAAAATAAATACGTTTTTATTTCGATGAAAAAAGAAAAAAAAACAAAATAATTATAATCAATTTTCAATTTAAAACGCTGTACATAACGATAAATATTTTTTTTCGATTTGTTTTCTTCTGTTTTTTTGTTTAATGTATATGTTGTATACGTTTTTCTGTTTCATTCATTTGTTTGGGTTTAAAGTAAAACAAACAATGATTTATGTATATCACATGCTATTTATCATATACAAATTGTTATATATATACACTGTGGTATATATACATGATTTTTATATTTATCAAAAAAAAAAAAAAAGAAAATGTTGGGATGGGCTGCCCGGTGACCGCTAGTATCATTATTTTATTTATTTATACTTTTTTTTTCTTTCCAATAAATACAATATTTTAACAATTTTTCCTCTATACATAAAAATATATATATATTCTTTTTTTTTTTTTTTGTTTTCGTTTTGAAAGTAAATGTCGTTTTTTCTATGCAATAAATATACATATATATATTTTTGTGGATTATATGTGTTTTATAATTATCATTTCATTTAATTTTTTTTCTCTTTTAGTTTTATTTTGTTGTTTTTTCCGTTTGTTTCTTTTCACGATTTCTGCTATCCATCGAATACACTTCTCTAGATATTGTATCTTCTTTCCTTCTTTCCTTCATCGTCTTGTATTTTGTTTTTCTTTTCTAAACTATCGTATGGTTCTAGTGAATTTATTGCAATTTCCTTGTTTAGATATAATTTCCTTTCTCCTTGATTTGTATCTTTTTCACGAAATTTAATTTAACTCTCTCTCAATCTTGTTGTGTACGAGTCTGGCTTTAATGGTTTAACTTTGTTTTTCAGTTATTTTTTTTCAGTTCTTCCCTTTTCGGAAGGACTTAAGTGGGAGTGAAGTTTTTTGTGAAATGTGAACCACTTTCCTTTCCTTCTTCTTTTCTTTTATGCCTGCCTGAGCCTTAAGAGAATATTTTTAATGTGTATTTTTAAGTGTATTTTGACTATTGTTGTTTATGTCTTCAAAACATACAAAAAAAAACGAAAAAAAAATTGTTTAAGTTTTAAATATTTTTGTTTGAAATTATGGTTTTTTTTTTCATTTTTTTTTTGTCGACAAAAATGTCATATGATTTTCGAATTTTTATTTCACAAAGAGAGGACCCTTTAAAACATACTCTTTAGTCATAAGAATATTTGAACCAAAAAAAAGAATAATTTTGTGGTTTTGTTTTTCGTTTTCCTTTTCTTCCTCGGTTTTAAACTCTTTTTCGGTTTGAATATTTTATTTTTGAAAATCGTTTTTCATTCAATTTTATAAATGAATGGCTGTTTTTGCATAAATGGAAACAAAACGCTTATTTTTCATTTGTTTTGTTAGTTCAAAAACTAGACGGAATGATAATAATTTAAGTAAGTTTTTGTAACATTTCTGATTTCAAACATCACTTAGTATCATATTGCCACTATTCTCTGGCTTCTCAACACTGAAAACTCATGACCACATACATCTTTTTCAATCCGTTCGAGAAGTGCAGAGTGTCGTCTACACCGTTCTAAACAGGGTCAACAACGCAATACTTTAGCTGTCATAACATTTCAAAAACGATTTGAACTTCTAAAACGTCCCGATCAGCATTGATTTTCCTTCATACCCATTCATCATTCCTCCCCCTTCCCCATTTCCACGTGACATGTGTCCCGACCGTGTGTGCGTCTCCACTATCTCGAAAATTTATCTCACAAAATAAGCCAAAAAAAAAAAACAAAAAAAAAGCGAACGACCGACTACAAATTTATGTAAATTATAAATGACAAAACTTTTATACTCAGGTAACGACTCCTACAGCAGAAACGCCAACATTGTCGAATAGGATACGATGATGACAAGACCGGAACCATGATGATGACAACCTGACGAAATAGAATTTAATATTCCAATGGAGCCCCACAGTTGGGAAGCAGAAGGATAAATTTCGCTCTTGTGTGTCGCTGTGTGTGTCTGGATAAAGTTTGGCGGTTGACTATATCAGCCCACTTTGTAATGTAACGGTGTTTCGTTGTCGTTTATTTAGTTTTGTTACAGAATCAAAAACAAAAAAAAAAAGAAACTTTCCACGACTGTTGCAACCCATGAAACTAGCTGGCATTTGTTTCTGTTGGTCGTCTTCTGATTTTTCTCTCCATGTGTTGTTGTTGTTGTTGTTGCTGCTGTTCGCAGTCAGAAAGGATACAGAGATGGGAAATAAAATCAAATGGGTGAGGTTGTTGTCGAAGTGTTGCTCTTTTCAAATGGTTTTCCGGAAAAGTTAAGTGGAAGAGTTTAGGAAATGTCGATTGGATTCTGGTGAGGCACAACAAAAACAAAAACGCACACGCCATGAGACAGTTTCTGTGTGCGGAAAAAAGGTGAAAAAACTCCTCCCTGCGGTAGTTGTTGATTTTCTGCACTTGACAGGGCAAAAAGAGAAAAAAGAAACGAGGAAAGTTTTGTTGAGACTTTTGATTAGGGTGATTTAGGAGATATTGTAGCCCGTGAGTGGGTGGGGAAGGGGGGTGGGGCATTTGATGACACAACATGAGATGTTTGTTGACTGATATTTGTGTTTGACCCAGTGATTAGGTGGAGGCAGATCAAGAATTAAACTTCAGATTCCATCTGTTTCCGGATCAGAAGAGGGACGTTATAAAAGAGAAAATCTATTTCCCATAAACCTCAGTCTTGATACATGCATTCGAACCTGCTTGGGAACCTATTTTGCCGTAGCCCTTTGTACAGCGCTATAACCCATCACTCACTAGAAATGACTGTCAAAGCAATTGTCTACCTTGTCGACAATAAGATGTTAAATTAAGGGCCTCTTCAAAGTAGTTTTGGAAGCTGTTTTGATCCCCTGATGTTCCCAGTCTACATTCAACATTTGAATAATTGCATAGCCATATTAGGAACCTCATGCGAAGTCATGGGCATGTCAGAAATGGCAATTTAATTTGTTAACATTAGGCCTGTTAGATGTTTTTTTTTTTCTTAACCGATGTTCTTTTTCAACCGCCACAGATCTCTTTTTCGTGTGTAGGTTCTTTTTGAACCCACACTGCACTGACTCTTACTGAAAAACTGATTCATTGCATTAAGAGGCAGCATTAAATATAGTTTCGTGAGTTTTTGAGGGACGTCGCATTGGTAAGGACCCTGTATCACCAGCTCTGAAGACATTATAACCAAATATCGATATGATTCGAGCAAAAGCGGGTCAGGGGCAGAAAAGATGATGTAAAGTGACGTCTCGGATGGGGTTTCTTCGCTTAGCTGTGTTTGACGAAGTTTTGGTGACCTTCTAGTACGTCAGTAGGCCAGCAAGCCGTCTGACATGCGCATTGAATTAGTCAGTCGATTAGATTTAAGAAACAGTCCAATAACTGAGGCCCATATTGAAGAGTCACTGTATGCAGCAAAAACTTCTGACAATTTCAAAATGTTGTCATACTGACATGCCAAGGGCTACCATTGCTGCCCTTAAAAAATGAACAACAAACAACAATCCGTTGCGTGTTGAAGACTAAAAATTTATTGAGTTGTGCAAGAAGCTCGTACATTTATTTAAATAAATCGACAGAGAGTGGAAGAAATGAAAGTTTGTAGGTGCGAGGTCTAGAAAACATGCCAGATGCTAAAGAACCTTCTATTCGAGCTCTTGAATGCCTGGCGAATGGTTTGATCTTCACAATGGAGCTCTAAGGTATAGTCGTTCTATATTTTGTGTTTCTTTTTCCAGCTTTCGTTGTATGCCTTTCAAACTTAACAGCTCTTTATATTTATCAGATGGTCAACAGCTGTAAGGTATGACTTCGCCGTCTAAACTGTTTATTCACCACCCTTTTGAGTATGATTTAAAACTCCCTTACCAGTTTTTGGCTTTTATTATAACTCAAACAAGAGCGCTTTAGGGCAAATGGTCAACAGTAATGCAGTTTCTTGAGCAATTTGTCAAATAGAGAGAAATCTGAAAATACTTCCAAACCTATTCCCCATTCAAATAATTTAATCTGTGGCACAAACAACTCGTTGATATTGATCTCATGGAGGCTGTTCATCTCCCAGGACACGTCCATTAAGATTCATTGACACCTGCACCCTGTAACGTTAAAATCCAATGCTGGAAATGTTCAAGTTTTTCTTTGATATTCGCAGGAGTCCGCGTTGAAGTTGGGCCTCGCCCAACATGCCTCTTTAGATGACACAGTCTCTACCTCCAAAAATGATGCGCACCAAGAATGGTTGAGGGTGGGTAAGCACATCTAGTCACACGCCGAAGGTCCTGGGTTCTATTGGTGGATTAAACGTCTTGAATTATTCGACTTTGAAAAGCTGTTGCAGCACATCCAACACTGAAGAACCTTGGTTTTTGTACTGTGTGGTCTGTCGTGCCACTCAATTGTTTAATTGGCTTAGAGCCTTCTCGACTAGTGTGTAACATCTTAAACTAGAATACCTTCCTTTTGAAGATCATTCGGGTTGAAGTTGTACTAAGATAAGAAACAGTACTGGTTGCATGTCACCGTTTTCATAATTTAGATTGTCGGTGAGCCTTCTCCTCCATATGTCATCGGCGCAACCAGGAGCAAACATTGCAAGTGTCAATCAAATGATCAGGAGCTTCTCCAAACGCTTTGAATAACGTTCATGTTACTAGCCCATTATCCAGGATTACACCGAATGAATTATAATACAAAGCCAGTTTTTTTTGTTGGAGGTTGGAAAACACTGCACATGAGGCTTAGACTCAAAAGTTGGTCCATTGGATTGCCAGGCACTTTAATTTCTTGGTCTTCTGGAGAAAAAAACAGCTTCTGTGATAGCTTTCCAGCTCCCACCACATCAGCGCCAAACAACCGCCGCCTGATCCGAGCGATGGCGGGACATTGACAGAAAATGTGGTCTGCGATGTCTTCACCTTCTCTACAGCCGTCGCATAGGGTATCATCACTAAGCTCAAGCACATTTAAGTGCCAAAGCCAGTTTAAAAGGCTGGCTGGACAATGTTCTCGACATTGGCCAAAAAAATTTATATCGGAACCAAAAATATTGTCCGAGCCCCCTCTCCTCGTACAACTGCAATCAAATCTGTCTGTATTTGTTTATCGTCGTTTGACAAAAGACATCTGCAGTCTAGTTGAGGCCAACCGGGACAAGTACGTCCGCCATCCTTGTCCGTCATTAAACTCATACAACGACAGAAACAAAAAAAAGCTCTAATTTCACCCGAAGAACAGGTTTGTTAGTTAGTTGTAAACATGTGTTTGCACTTGAAAAAATTGTTTGCAAAACGTGCATTCCTTGCACGACCCAATGTGAGAGCAATTTAAAGGGATTCTTCCTTCGGGGCAGCCACTCCCAATTTCAGACTATTTCCGCCGACTATCGCCCAGATAGATGTTTGTCTTAATTGAAATACAGCATACTGTCGCGTACATCTTCCTGCTGCGAACATGTTTACATCGTAGTATTGTTTTGTACCAAGAAGGACATCGTCGGGGAGCGCAACAAACCCTCAAGCTCATAGTTCGCCTTCTCCGCGCCGCCATTGCTCCGTGTCTCGATCAACTGAATTTCAATTGAAATGCATTTCCATCTCATGTCCTCATTTTGTCAACCCCCCTACAGTGTACCCTTACCTTGCGCTTATTCGGATATGTCGTTTTTTTTTGCTCTTCTCCCGATTTTAAAATTAAAACCCTTTAATTCCCCTTTTTCAATAGTTGCTGTTACCGGCGTTCGCTTTTGTGCGCTTTTTGTCGTCGCTCTTCTGCCGCCCGCCGACCGCCACCACGCTTCGTATCTTCATTTCCTATTCTTCTTTTCATACAAAATGCAACCCACATACGGCACGTATAGGTTTGAGGATCCAACCACAGGCACTAACTGTGGCGTATGTGAAAGGAATCGGGATCGGGGAACTTAGAAACAATTCGTCCTTCTTTCGAACGTGTGTATAGTGGCTTGTGCCGAACAACGACGACGACGACGAACGACTTTAATTTAAAATTGCATGGATACCTGTGCACTTGTGTGTACACGGATGAAATCATCATCAGAAGAATAAACCCAATGAATGAGGTACGAGTTCACTGCACAGGATGGAGTGAGAGAGAGAGGGGGGGAGAGAAACGACGGCAAAATGAAATTCTCTCATCCTTGTTGCGGCGGCGGAAGAAATTCATGATTGCAGCCCATTCTGCCAATCCATCGCGTTGCTCTCCGAGGAATGATGAATTAGTGAGCGAGCGAGTAGTCCCGAGTCCTGGAGTGAAGAAAATATTCATAATGAGGGCTGCAAGCCTGCGCTTTTGGCAAGACGAGGGGCGGAGTTCGCTATAATGATATGATTGGAGTCGCATTCACGTTAGGGCGCATAGAGGAAAGGATATCCTCACACATGGGGACGGGGCTTCGATGTTCATGTATTTGGTTTCCAATTATGAATACATTCCGGTCGCACACGTGCATCCTGCTGGCTGACCGACCGCATTCTGCCTCAGATGCATGGCAGGCCACTGTCAAAATTGATGCGCTTTGCATCCCCTTTGACGGACGAATTCTTTTTCTTGTTTGTCATCCGCAAATGGAGCCTTATTATAAATACCCAGCACGACAGGCAGCAGCTCGGCAAGCAGATTATGTTATAATTGAGTGAAGCTTGCCAGTTCTTCAGATCTTCCCTGCAGCGCTGTGGTACTCTGTTTGTCGATGGTGTTGTGGCGGTGGCTGGGGTGGTTGTTGCGGCCTTGTGGTTTTGAAAGGAATATCATATGAATTGTCGGATCTTTTCGCCTCGTTTGCTGGGTGCGCGCCACCACCCGCCACTCACGCTGTGCTGCATCAGGACTGGCGACGAAGATGAGATGTTGATGCTGATGCTGATGCTGATGCTGATGATGACGATGACGATGACGATGATGCGGATGATGATGATGATGATGATGCATCGCTTCGTAAGGGCAGCGGGCTTCGCTATTATCATCCATATCTGACAGACGGATAAACTTCATGCTGTTGTTCGGTTTGGTTTCATTTGGCTTTGGCTTTGGCTCGGTTTTGATGCATCACTCTACTCTGAATGCGGACGGGGTGGGGTGGGTGCGCCGCTGTTGCGGAATGGACTGCTTGCAATGCAGTAGCCGTAGGATGCTCTGGTAGTACTCATATATAAGGGGATATTGTGGATTGGCATAATTAATGGTCAGTGTGCACGAGAGGACGATAATGACGACGAGTTGATATGGTCGTTGAATGAGAATAGCAAGGGCAATGCCACTGGCCAGAGCCATGATTATCCACAAACTCTATCATGACGACGGAGGGATGAAATGCATTCGAAATGATTCTGCCCAGGAGCCATGGGATGGGTTGAATGAATTTTGAAAATCTGACGCATTGAAAGTGGAGATGAGTCAGATGCATCAGTTCGTTTCAGGCTGAATAGCTGATTATACAAAAAAAAAATCGACCGTTTAAATAAACTACCGCTCTACACTCTCGAGGATCCTTGATGGAGGAGCTAAAGCACTGAATGTTTGAATGGCAATGGATCAGAATAAATTCATTTTAAATATTTAAGACATATGTCATGACTTTCATCATGTAAACTACGGCACGTGAGCCCATCAAGGACTGGGTTCTTAAGTGGTTGGTACTTGGAACTTTTGACGAACACATTACATAGTCCAATGCTTAATCAACAGGGGAAACTGAGTGGGTGTGTTACGACACATTTTCAAACATCTATCACGCTTATAACACAAGTCTGTCTTCCAAACTGTCTGCTGCTCTGATGAAGGAAACGCTTCATGTTGCAATTTTTTGATAAAAAACAAATCGTCATCAAGCTTTCATAATTTCTACTCCACTTCTCCGGCTTTGGGCCGTCGATATTTCCACTCTACAGGACCTTTCATTTCTTCTTCTTTGTTAAGCGCAGCAGTGCGAAGTGGACCTAGACCCGAACTATCAAGTCTCTCCAGCCCGCACGATCTTTCGCCAGCTGCCTCCAATTGCGAACACCAAGTTGGTTGAGGTCCCTTGTTCCGCTTGTGTGCGCTATTTAGTTCGAGGACTTCCCCTTTTACGTTGTTATAATGGTTCGGCAATGAAGACTCTTCGGGACAGACCGGTGGTGTCCATTCACTCTATATGACCAGCCACCTGAACCGTTGGATCCGAGGACGGTTAGTTAGGTGCATGCCACTGTACCGTACAGTTCGTGATTAAATCTTCTCCTTTAAACGCCAACAGTACCGAAGTTCACACGCAGAACTTTTCCCTCAAGGACTTCTTCATTTACTTTCAATAGAGTCCTGGTCTTTTCGCCCTAAAGCAGATCAGATTCTTATATAAAATCAGACTAGTGTTCCGAGAGGTGGCTCTTTTGCTCAATTCCACTTAAGCCCACAGAAGCAACCCAGAATTATAGGTTTAATCTCGGTACTGGTGTTTTTTTTCTCGAGGTTGACGACATCCTTGACTTCCTCAATGTTTATGTTGTCCACCATGATGACGCTCTATCCGACTTACTTTGCAGTTAGTCACCGCTAGACCCACTTTAGTCGCTTCTGCTTCAATGCCAGCAAACGCCTCATGGACGCTTCGCTGTGATCGTCCAATCATGTTGATCGCGTCAGCAAGGACTTGAAAGGACTTTTGGAATATCCTGTCTCTGGTGATTTCATTTGACTTTCGCACAATCATCTCATGTTTGATTTTAAAGTAGTCACATGGCAGCGTGTCGCCTTGTCTGAAACGTTTTTGGTCTCTAGGAGTTCTTTACCGACCTTGATGGAGCAGGGAGTGTTCTCCATTGTCATCCTGCATAGCGTGACGAGTTTGGCAGGAATTTCAAAACTAGACATGACATTGTTTACCTCGTCCCATCTCGCAGCTCTCGTAGCCCTGAAATCGACCTTTTGCAACTTTAAATTTCATACATCGCGTTGGGTGAAATATCTCTCGATGTTCAGTCTTTATATGTCAGCATGGCAAAAAGCAGCAAACACAGCACGAAGTTTGTCGAGACGAGGCCAAGCTTGCGATTCCGCTTTCAATAGCTCTCTTGACCGTACACCAAATCTTTTGCCTTTAGCATTGATCCTTAACCATTTCTTTAAGCGAAAAAAAATACAGACCACAGCTCATCGCCATAAACCTGGCAATGACGGTTTCAGAGGGCTCATTACCGATCGCCGCCATTTAACTAATTTTTTTGAAAATGTAAAACTATTCCACGTTCCTGTATAGCAAGTCCCTGTCAGCACTGTCAAATTCGGCAAAGTAGTTGCGTCCATCCGCCACGTCCAGTTTTGAATCTTTAGCAGGATTTGCCACAAAATTATGACAATCTGATGAATTTCTTAATTTTTTACAAAACCAAAACCGCAGCATTAGGGCTCAGAAAAGCAGTGAGATGACCTTGGCAAACAAAATTAGATCATTTCGGAATTCTTCTGTCAAAGCAAAGCACGCTTACACGATCTTGTTCTTGTCAACCTTTCGTTCTTCTATCTGCTGCACATCCACAGTTTTTTCACTAGTCCGTCGTCGATCCTTCATTATAATTTCGCACCGTTTTTCAACATTTTCTTTCCATCAAACCGTTGACGCAAGTGTCTATGACGACTGTCAGTAAAAAAGAAAACGACCACAAACTTCTCTATCAATGATCGTCTTACTGATTTAGGAATGGTGGCTGTAGCCCTAGCGACAGAACAAGTTTCTACAAAATCTTGTCCCTCCACAACCTTAGATCGGAGTGTTGCCTCCGTACGATCACCAACCACATCCATCTCCAGCACAGTCGTGGCATCATCCCGTCTACAAGCGAAGAAAAGAAATCACTTCCATTGAAAACTAATTCATTCCCATTTCACAATCATCTGAGATCATATCTCTGAGCTCCATTCCACTATTGACCAAGTTCCCGTCTATGAAAAATACCACTTCTTCCGCACTATGGAAGAGTGGCCCAGTGCAGCAGGCGGCCTTTACAAAACGCATTTAATTCCATGTTGCAATCGCAAATCTCTCAAAGGCCCACATAATCTCAATTCGTAGAAGTGCATTTCAGACGCACAAACACGGCGCCGGAGCATTACTATTCATTCAGCATATCCAAGTAATAAATGGAGCTGCTGCATCACATGCTCCGCAAAGGACACACACGGCGGGTGACTGGTGGTGATGTAAGTCTCCATGCCGGAGCACAGGTGAGCGGCGAATAGACAGTATATGCAATGTAGACATTCCCTCCCCCCCCCCTTGCGTTCCAGACACAAACTGCAGCCACCTCCTCTGCATCGTGACATACGCTCTTGAGGGCTTCGAGTGGTGCGGCCGTCGACATGCGGGAAAGGAACGTAGTAGTGGGCGCCTACTGCCCTAATCTCGTTCGTTGTCAGATCAAATATTTACACCGGCACTGTCTACAAGACTGACGAGTTTCCTCCCGCCATTGTTCACAGCCTTCAATTTTTCATCATTTAATTTTCCATTTCCGTGCAGAGAGGAGTGCCACAACTGTATCCGGACTCCCTTCTCAAAACCCCCCTCTATTGTGCGAGCATAACCGCCTGTGTCTGGGGCCGTCCTGAAGGACACACAAAGACTGACCGTCATTTGTCTAGCGCTCAATAGATATTGAAGTGTTTACCAAACACACTTCACCCACACCTCCCCCCGGCAGCATCCCCCTTGTTGACCATCGACTTTTCAGGATTAAAATGAAAATATTTTCAATATCGAATTACTGCTGGGAAATATATTGCCACTGTGTGTGTGTCTGCATCCATTCGGTTTAATCTTAGGTCCTTGGTGCGGTATGCAGTAACCCCCCCCCCCCCCCCCCCCTCCAGCCAGCGTGTAATGATTATTCGAAATATTTGGCATACGGAAAATGTTAATTTCAAATGAAATGTACGTTTGTGCTGGTTTGGGTTGCTGTGGTGGTGAGTGGTGAGTGGTGAGGTGATATAGTCATCGCATGGATCCAATTGGACTCCACTGGCCGTGGCGTGGTACAGTGTCTTTGGCAGGGAATGACTTGGTTGGAATTCGAAAAATCATTAAAAGCCGAGCTTAGAATCATTTCAGGAGCGACTTCAGTTACACCATCTGGTGGCGGTCAAAAATACATTTTGGCTCCATTACATGCGGATGCCTCCGAGCGTACATTCTAGATGAGGAATAGGAGACAGAGCTTAGGGCTAAATATGTTGAGTAAGGCGCTGGATGAACGCCATTTGGTGAACTTTAGCAATGTTGTAGTCAGTAGTCGCAGTTTAAGGGCGTCCAAAATGTTCATCATTTCACAAGCTCTTTAGCCAATGTTTAAGCTCAGCTGTCCAAAATTTCACTGTGGCAAAGCAAAAATTGGCTAATAGATTAATACTCAATTTTTTAAGTTTTCACAAAAATCCTCACATTGACTGACTAAAACGACTGTCTCGTACAAAATGGTTGAATCTTCGGTGAGCCTCGGTCAATTACTAGGTTTTATTGAATGAGTCTTGCTATCTTGTGATCGAAAATTTTTCACACGCTCCCCGCATATATTCTACGTCTTTTTTTCCACTTCGATCTTGAAATGAAATTGGCTCTTATTTGTGCTGTTATACTTGTGCTTATTGTATGTGTCTCTGCATGCAATTGCGTACGTCAGTGTTGTTCAATGAATGATCTCGAATGACTGTATACACTGCGTATTGACATTTGAAATCAATTTCAGGCAACTTTGTTTGATCTTTTCTGATTCAGTTAGCGTTCAAAAACGTTGAACTAAAAACGCGCAGCAAGGTTTTCTAAGTTTTAATAAACCTAGAATAGAATCTTCACGGATGGCTACAAAACAAACGCAAGGCCGGGTGCTCGTTGTTTCGTGGAGGACGGTATCTTTAGACTGCACGCCTCATTATGCAATTTTGCGTCAGTTTTTCAAGTGAGCCTAATGTTCACCAGCTTTATTGTGAAAAATTGGTGGAAGGGGCTGTGACCAATTCTAAACCCAATTCGAAGATAAATGGCCAAGGATTGTAAGTCTTCTCAAAACTTGATTGGATCTTCAAATTCACTAAAACTTGTTTAGATCTTACGTCAATGTAGATCATGTAAAATGAAATCGTTGACAAACTTCCTGGGCAAGGATCAGAGGAGTTATTCTAAGACTCACATTGCGACTTCCCGTGTTCAATTAGAGCTTCAATCAATTACTGCACCTCTCTGAAGTTAAATCGTAGAATGCTACCTACTGTTATGCTCTCAAGAGGTCCAGCCTTTAGACAACATCCAAGCCAAGCGCATTCTACCTAGAGTCTCGTTACAGAAAAGACTATGAACACCATATTGTTTCTTCATTTGACAGTTTTGATATTAAGTTAAGTATCAGCAGGCCTGATAGTCCGCTTGGCATATTTTTCTGGTCAAAAATGCTGTTAGATCTGCACTACTAAGCATTAGTATCGAAAAGACAGGTCGTCCAAAAATTAAAATAAGACCTAAAAAAAAATTGGAGAGTTTTGAACTAAATCCCTAAAATCAAAACTCAAGATGGCCACTATTCGGAAACAGATCATGGAAAATTACACTACCTTAAATTTCCTTAAATCTACCTTAAATCTGTCGACACAATCAAAAAGATTAAAATCAGCAAAAGAAAGTCTAAATTCGAAAGGCCTAAAATTCAAAGATAAGAAATGGAAATTTAGAATATGTCCGACAATTTTTCTGAACTGCAATATCTGCAAGACAATTGTATTGAGAACTAGGCAGAATTGAAGAGAATGCCTAAAGTTCAAATTTTCAACAGTCCAAAATTAAAGACAGTTTGAGTATAACACTTTTCGACCTGTACAACGGTTCCACAGTGGCTTCCCAGAAGATCTACAATTCGCCTCCTGCCTGTTGAAGCTTTTTAGGTTTTCTAATTGGATTGCTGTTGTCTCTCGGTAATTGGTAACTTAAGGCGTTTCCAATTAATGAATCCAAACAATCGACTTTCTTAAGATCTCAGACGGTCAAAATTGCCAACACGTCCACACACCCAGAAAAACTTGAAAAAAAATTCCCACCACTTGTCACACAGACTGTCCCTATCAAAGACCAAACCATTCACGAGGCCATTGATTCATTGAGTTGGTCCGTGTTAGTTACTTTGGGGAGAGCAGTTCATGTGTGTCGTTCGCTCTTTGTGGAGTGAAAAGTCTTCTTGCGTCTGTTGTTGGTTGTTTGGCTTTTAGTTTTACCAGAAGGTGCTGCAGCAGATACAATTTGTGGCTCGTTCTTGACATCATCATCATCCAGACACACACACAACTACAAATTTATCGGACTATAGAATCCGTTCTGCTGATTTTCGTCGAAACGAAATGAAATTGTATAATTGAATATTTCGAATTGCTGCTATTGCTAAATAAATTCATTTTGTGGTGGATCAACTCGGTATGCCCGTAGGCCATGCGCCCGTCCTTCGTGCAAGGGGATGATGGGATTGTAATTAGAGTCTGCGGCCCATCGCTTCACCCCATGTGCTGGGAGGGAGGGAGTTGTGGACGGCATTGGCAAATGGCCACTGGTGCCTGAAAAGTTGGTATTTCATAAATGTGCATTCCGGACAATAATTTCAGACATGTCATTTCATGTTGGGCCCACAGCCCCGTGATGGGGTGGATTGGGAGGGGGAGTCGGCGTGTGTGTCGCTTTAAAAGCCTTGCAACATACCCCGACGGATATTTCTTTATTACCATTACTATTTGCTGTGAGTAAATGTGTGTACAGCAAGTGTGCGGGGATGGGCCGGGCTCAGTGTTTGCCATGAAATAGGACACGAAATTGAAAACGTCCCCTTCCGTTGAGCGGGAGGAGGCGTCCTAGTAAATATTAATTTTAACCAGTGAACAACAAGAACGACGACTCTTTTCGAACGCACACCGTGCACTGCGACGGGCGGGAGGTGAGTGGAAAGCGAATCAATATTTGATTTGAGCTGGAATAGCGGAACGGGATTTATATTCTATTTACAACTTTGCGCTCATATCCGGATTTCAATATTAAACCGAACGAATTGCGACACGCGGCACAGCTCACTTTGGCTGGCGCCAGCGCACCGGTGGACGGGGTGGCCGCCTTTATCCTCTGATCCGCTAATTAATTGTAATATTGGTTTTAATTGATTTTTACCAAGTGGAGCAGGATGGCCATTGATCCTTGCCTCTCTGCACAAGAGCGGCGGCGGACTGTTCGTGTGCGTGCGTCTGCATCGATAGGGGTTGTTGGTTGTCACTGCTGGAAACCACTTAAACGCGGTAAATGAGATTTGAATTTTAGTTGCAAAACCCTTGCTGGCAGTGCATTTAATTAGGATTATTGTTTGCATTAGGGACACGAATCGAATGTTTAGGGACACTTAACCATGCGTTCGGTTGGCTAGTTGGTGGACGGATTGGTTCGTTTTTCCTCCTGAGGGTCGATGACACTTGTATTGGCACATTGTGCTTGACTGCTGAATGAATAATTGAAATATTTGCAGTGCTCTCTGATGCGGTCTGAGATGGCGGAGTAATTGTGAATGCTGCCGGAAGGTATGAAAGGCAATCAAATTTGCTGCGGTTCATACAGATGTTAGTGTGATTAGTTTTCAGCGAAATTCTTGTGAATTGTATTGCAGTTTGTAGTGGAGTCAATGTTGAACATGTCAAAGGCATCGGCACTATGGATAAGCCAATACTGATTTTCATTAAATTTTGAGTTGTTGGATCTACGTAGCGTAAAAGCATCCATGGAAAGCTCTTGTCAGATTGATGAATTGCTGATCTTTGGGGGTTTTTGTTTCGATGCACTACACCCAACGATGCTCTAACTTCTTTAGCCCGTCTGAAAAATATGCTTGCTGGAGGTCTTTAAAGTAGACTTCCAACAACGCAAATTATGGCCCGGTGGATGATTTTTCAAGTATGCAAATAAAAAGAAGTCGCACGGGGCCAAATCGTCAGAATACGGTGGATTGGCCCACGTCGTAGACCTCTCTCCACGACTGAAGCGCAATCTTAGTGGAAGTACTGACCACTCGTAGAGCCCTAACTACAGTGGTGATTTCGAATCCACAATGGATCTTTTTTTCCTCAAGAAAAAAGCCCTGAAAACTCCCTTTAACTGTCGTTGTGAGTGGATGAGCAATTCCAACCTTGGCTTCAAACCTGACTTCGAGAAGAAGTTACAGAGCAATACCAGACAACTGCAAAACTGACGATTTAACAAGACATATCCAAAATGTTGTCCCTTCAGCTGATGTTAACAATGCAAGCATCCTTTTGGTCAAATTGCAAACTAAAGCACCAAGTCGCACCACCAGGTCAATCCTGCCTCCTGCCGTTTTTGAAGAGGAATCACTCAGATGGCATAAGTTTGGTTTTGAAAATAATGGACTGTGACTGTCCAGAACGTGCTGATCATGCTTGCAAACTTGACATCCATGAAACGGATTTTGTCAACGCTGTAGGGAAACTATTTCATATTTGCCTTAGGCACACATTTCTTGCACAACCAGAGAAACACACCGCACGCCGTGCCGATTTGTTTGTTCATATGATTCAAATGGTTTTACAACACTCACAGATTATCCCAACTTATCTGGAGAGGTAGTACAATGGGTCTCACTAGGAGTTAGCGCATTCATCCAGTTTATCGGAACCTATCCTTAGTGAGCACGTCTTTATTCAAATTATATCCCCATACCAGCATATTTTGACAGTTGAGCAAACTTTAGAGGTCTGAAATCAAAACACTGCGATAGTGTGTAGCCAAATTTATGGATTTTTGAGTTTGAGTGTAAAGAATCCGTGAAAAGTTACCGCAAAGCTAAGATGCCAATAGACTCAGTTACTCTGCGGAGTCTATTTCCTCGGTAGTCCTTATTGGCGACGAATATTATTGGACCGTTTGAGTGTTTGATACCCGTTTACATTCCAACTTGGCTAACGACTGAAATTATTCGCTTACTATAAGAAACAGAGATCCTGAACCTAAACTTGAACAGCCTTCAATGTGTGACGGTTCCAGGCACGCTGCTTTGAGTTATGAAGACCAAGTTGTCATGCAGTTTCGATGACTTGCCAAAGGTTTTGACTGTTTTTTCTCCTCGAAACTTCAGGCTGGGTTTTGAAACCGTTGTCCAGTCTTTCGATGGGGTAATATTTACTTTGGTTACATCTGCATCTTGGCAAAATATCCACATGGAATTGGCAAAAAATTGGAAGTCCTCGCCACTCATTAATGAAGTAAGGCCACGATCCCTTGTGAACAATAGCTAAGGTAACCACACGCTCTGATCTTCACGGTATAGTCCTGCTTTAGAACTTTGTTTCCTGCTACTAGCAAAATGGGAAGAATCTCCCTCTCTGCAAAAAGACGACATTCGTCCAAATCTTACAAGAGGCTCCTAACGACGGGACATTTTATTTAAATCGCTCTCATTAAGTTTCTTTAATTTCTGCGTCCAGTACCCAAGAACACTTGATTTGCGTCGTATCTCTGTTTTGTTTTCATTCACAGTATCGACAATGTTTTAGGAATGGGAGCACGAATGTAGCTTAGCCCACTGAACAGACGGATAGAGTCTGGAGCAATCCTTACCTTCAATCAGACCTAATTTCTGCAAGAAAGTCCTTCATATAGACAAAGAATGTTCAAAGAATCTATTGGTCACTGCGGCCCGCAATGCCACCCAAACAAGTTGAATTTTCTGTCAAAGTTCTGTTCTCTCCGTCAGGAAGAGAACAAACCATATGAGAGGACATGTAAATGCCCGGAAACACGTTTTCCATTAAGTGAATTCGAAAAAAATCTCTACCACAAGGGATGCGTCTTTTTTGCAGAAACGTCAACTTGAGATACAAAAGAGCATCGCAGGTTGAGGTGTCGCAACCGCAGCGGCTGAGTTGTACAAGAGTACCAAGTATCCAAGTAGTCTTCCGTCGACCTGCAAATATGTCGAAAGTAGCCCAGTCCATCCCATTGGGAGTCAGACCTGTTGTATTCAATTATTGCATGCTGCACCACATATTGCGCTTAATTTTTAATTTGATGCGCCAAACGTTAACTCCACCATCGACCGACTTTGTTTTCCGCATTTTTCCTTAAATCTCCTTCAGCTGTCATCATCAGCCAATTTTTAAATCTACTTTTCACTCCTTTCATTTAGAGTCGACTTCAAATCGAAATAAGCTGTAAATGGACAGCTAGCGATATACTATTCGCTTAATCCTCAGTAAAACCATTTTGGGATTTTCAACAACGACTGCTGCCTTTGTTCTGCCGTTTTCCAGATTCAAAATCACAGCTACGCTTTCAAATCCCCTGCTGAAGCTTCTGTCTCGCATTCAAATAGCCAAAATCCCCTTTACTGCAATCGCCAGTCCCCCCCCCCCTCAAAAAAACCCATGTGTAATTCACAATAGCTGTCCCCAAAATTGAACGAAATTATTTATATTGCCAATAATGACATTCAAAAGTGCCATTACCACAGGAAGGGACGCAGTGAAATATTCATTAAATTGTCAAATCATGAATTTTCCATTCGCAATCCCTCCCGGAAGCCGTTAATTCATTCATTTATAATTGTTTTATACAAAAATTCCCGTTTTTTTACTTTACTTTAATGCCTCGACAGTCATGCTGACCGGGTGGAAATGGAGACACACAAGCACACCTTTAGATCACATAGATATCGATACATATTTCTATTTTCAATTCAGCCGATTAAATAATTATTTATTTGTCATCCTTTCCGCGGTGCGGATGGGCGTGAAAAAGTGGACTGCAGATGAATAAAACTTCCTGATTACACACCGAATCAGTTCAATTATGGCCGACTGCAACGTCCAGTCCGGTCGAAGACACTCCTCGCTCGTCCTGTTTGGTATTTATGAAAATGCATACATTTTCGCCCCCGAACTGGCGAAATAACACCCCAACGCCACTCCACTCCACTCCAGTCCAGTCAAAGTTGTTATTTTTTGTTAATTAAAAACGCAAAAGGTAAATGAATATTTTTATCCAGCGTTTTAATTAAACCGCAAATTTCACTCCCCCACCTCCACCGATGCCCACGTCCCACACACACGCAACCAATTTCACACATCTCCTGAGGAGGATATCGCACAATCTGAATATGAAATTCAAAAATGTGTATCTTCCAAAATAGGGAAAAAATCAGCACAAAAACAAGAATATCGTTCGTCCTGGACAAGGACTGCAGCCCCGCAGCAGACAAGAAAAAAAAAGCAAAACAAAAGATACGTAAACACTGAAAAGGACCCACGCCACATGCATACACATTTCCATTGAATTCCCTTCACACAAAAACTATGGCAATGAGGAGAATACGAACAATAATTAATTCATAATAAATTATTATCATTCTGTTTAACGTTGGCATTTTGACAACACGCCGCACCGGCCACCGCGCTTGTACTCGTTTGTCGAACGAGATGGCAAACAGTCCGGGCGGGTTCGTTGCACCAATCACGACGGGCGATGGTGGACAGCACTTGCGGCGCACTTGAACCTTAAGCGTGTTATTCATTTACGCGAAATCAGCCCCAACAACCTCACCTCACGCATTCAGATCTGGCTGTCTAGTGTGAGCAATTTTAAGGATTTTGCTTTCAGTTCGTTTTTCTTTTTTTTGCACATCTGCGACTGTGGTTGTATGAAATTTTAATTTTTATTTAAATGTACTTGATGTTTCTGTGTCTGCAGTTGGCAGAAGGACTCCTCAAAAGGAACTGCGACTCGAATGAAATGAGAAACGTCCTTCTGAGGGCAAATATGATTTCGAATTGATTCACAGACTGAATTGCAATAATTTTCTGTTTTCAACTTCGCTTCTGTTTGTTTGTTTTTTTTTTTTTTTTTGTCTGCTTTAATTAGTGAGCGTTGTTATATTTTTTTTGTTTGTTTGTTTGCATAAACAAATTTAACAAAAACGAGAAAATCAAAAAAAAAAAAAAACAAAGTGACAGCCATTAAAACTGAACTCGTAGCCGGACTTTTTTAATTACACCTGCTTGTTATTATTTCCATTTTCATTTTTGTTTATCCTTGTCATAATTTAATACAATCTTCCGTTTTTTAATGTTAATTAGTAGTAAATTTGAATGTTTTCTTTTTTTTAATTTTAATTTTAAATGTAAACTTTTTTATTTCATCTTTAAGTGTGGTAAGTGGAAAGAGTTGCTCATGCATTGGGGCGTGCGTAGCTGAAGGATGCGCTTTGTAACTGGTCTCTTAAATTATCCTGGCCGGATTGCTGGAAGAAGTTTTTTTTATTCTGTTGTTTTTAAATTTCAGAAGAATAAAATTTTTTAGGTAAAACTTTGAGACAGTTGGACAAGGCATAATATTTTTGAAATATGTCAGTAAGAAAGTTCAACAAATATAAGGAATTTTGACTCTAAATTAAACAATTTAACATGTTGCAATCTCCATAGCATATTGGGTTGACGTTCAACGTCGTCTATTTGCAGTCAATGCACGAAGATTGTCTAAAACCGTTTAGAGTTATGGATATGCAAAAAGTTTGCAAATTTTCACCTGCAACAGTCGACAATGACAAGTGGAAAGAATTTTTTTTTCAGTGAGTAAGTGGTCCAACAATCACTTTAATTTAAACGTGACGGATCATACGGTCACTTTTGAATAAGTCAGAGGACTATCCTTTGCAAAAATATCTTTCTGGTACATATGGGACATGGTCGCTTATCGTATATTAATTGGCATGCACAACACAGCTGACGCTAATGTCAGGTCTTCATATTGATGCATCTCTTGCATTATAACGTTCCTAATTTGCACTCATTTTTAAACGTAAATAAAGGCATTTTCCATTATTGCTATACATTGTGATGGCAACTACTCCAAAAGACAAACAGAAAAAGTAATGCCGAGGCATGCTATTTCTAATCACAGTCTAAACAGATCTACTGTGTACAAAAAAAATAAAAAGAACCTCAGTAACTGTGATGATGCAAAAGTGATTTGACATTAAATTTCGAATTATTACACTTGAAAACTCGCCGAAATGCAAATGGACTTGAAAGCATGTAAAATGTAGTTTCGTCAAAATTTCTTGATTGTTATTTTCGAAACAATTTCGGAAGAAAATCATTCAAACAAGTATAAACCCCGACCGTGGACCGCGCCCTTTGTTGTTAAGCTTTTATTTTGAAAAAGAAAATATTTAAAATCAAGAAAAATAGGTGATTCACATTTTAACAACGTTTTGTGGCGCTACAGTCCGGGGTGGACCTGGGCCTCAACCAACATGCCTCTCCAGCCAGCTAGATCATTTGCCAGCTGTCGCCAGTTGCACACTCCAAATTGGTTGAGGTCCTTCTCCACTTATGTGCGCCACCTTAGCCTAGGCCGTCCTCTGTTGCGTGAAGGAGTACTGCTCCAATGAGTTGGTTGCTTGTAACTAAGCTTCAATGGATTCTGCGGATGAGTGTTATTACCTAGAATTGTTCTGATAAAGCACAATCGAAGTGCTTAGAATAAGAATGGATCAGGAGGTATTTTTTATTTGTTTCTAACATTTGGCCAATCGATCATTTAAGTTCTACCCTGGAATCGTGCCCCTTTTGTCGCTACCTAAAGTGTAGTCCTTGGATGATGGAATAAATTTCACATTTGTGTGTTTAAATATTAAGAGTTGTCCAATAAAGACTTGAAAATAGTCCTCTCAGTCCAAAATCTTCAATTCCTCTCCGACTGATCATAGCTGATAGCTTCTGAGCAACATAGTCTAATGGCTGACAATACAGGGCCGACTAACTAGATGGCCGTCCTTGACATTAAAGGTCTTCTATCCTATCATGCCCACCGCTTGAGTCAACGACTATTTCACGTAACCATAAATGCGTCACTTTTCGTCATCAGCCCAGCAAAAAATGGCTCAATATAGTTGTACCACTGTTTCGAAGAAATAAATTTGGTTTGAACTCAGAAAAGGCACAAATCTATTTCTGAGCAATGTTTAGACTCCTGGGCAATCGAAACATTGCCGTCAGACTTGCTCCTTTGAGAAAGAAAATAACAATAATAATTGAGTGGCACTACAGCCCACAAGTGACCAGAGCCCAGCTTCTACAACTACTACTTGCTGTTGTGTGCTAGTCTTCTCTCATGAGTAGAAGGGACCTACAGACCTACAGGCTTTTCATAGACAATTGATACTCTTTAAGTGTCGTCAGTAACTCGAAAGAGGTGGTGTCGTGCAAAAATACAAGGTGTTCCGTTCGGGAATCGAACCTAGACTTAGATAGAAAATACAGGAGTGAATTTGACAGTGCTGTGATACTGCAGCCAAACCCATCATTCAAATTTTTTGTAGCCTGCCTTATATTGTACTCTCGCAGATAGTTATGAGGACTCTAGGCAGATTTCAACTAGACTCCAGATTCCTCATTCCTCGCTTAACCTTATACAAAGTTTCATTTTTCTCAAGATTTTCACTTTTAAATACTATGAATGCTTGTGGGTGCTCTAATTTTATGAAGACTGTCTTCATTTGGCAAAATCGCTCTCAGTCCTGCACTTAAGACTTATTTCGTCTTAAACCTGAGCGCCGTTGGGTCGGTTGTGCTAAAAATCCCCAACTGATTGTGAATCTCCCCATATGCCTATAATGGAGATCGGTTTGTTAACTACCTAAGAAAACATTTTTCCAACTCTGCCAACATTAAACTGCAGGTCACCTTCTGCGCTCCCAAGGGTTGAATAGAGGCTTATGCCCCTAGACCTAAACCCCTATTCATCTTGATCTTGACTCTGTGCTTGATGCCTCCATCTGTTAATTTGATTTAATCCAGCACAGAACAGCCTGAAACTTCCAGATGACGACAAGCGGTCTTACGTCCGTATTTTATCTCATCTCAATTTTTATTATTACCGTGTCAGAGTCTGAGACATTTTTAGTACTTCTAGCGCTCAACGTTTCGTATCTGTCTACTCAGTCGACATCTTTATTTGCACTTTATGCCGAAGGAATTTAAAATTTTCGTCCATTCATTGATGCTTGTAGGACTTCATCTGCTCTCTCCAGTTCGTCTTTACAAAACGGCCTTCAGCACTTCGCGCCAAGGAATGTCCAACTCTTCGAACTTAACCACAACTCAATTTTAATTTCTCTCAGTTCTTTTCTTTAGTTCATTTTGTGAACGTCCTTTTTTGTTTGTTTATTTTGAATATTGAAACACATTGAACGTTGTGCATTAATCTCGTCCTATTTGCTCTTCCTCCCTTTCACACATTATGTCCCCCAGATTTTTGTAAGGGCCGTGAGACGTTACAGAACCTCTGCGATCAAATTCCCGGAGATGCGTTGCTCTACAGCCTATTCCGAGAGAACGCCGAACCAGTGAAGTGTCCTTTAAAAGGTAACAATTCAATCTGATGTTCTTCACCTTAGCCATGCTGTGTAACTGTGTTCTCATTTCAGGACCTTTTGTGTTCACATACAATCGTGGTCATGGCGAATGTAAGAGTCCTGTTTCAAACATCGAAAGTTGCACCGAGGACAGTCGATTGCTACTGAGTTTTCAGGCCTGTCCAGATGTTCAAGGAACCGAAAGTACAGGTAAGTGTCTGCCCAGCACAGCTGAAGAGCAATTTAATTTTTCACTAATCCCCCCTGTGCAGTGGAGGAACTCACCTGTCTGGCCACGTGGAAGGACGGCAACTCGAGATACCTCGTCGGCCTAGTGTCCCACCATCATGCGATATCGAACGAAGAGCGCTACAGATGTTTTGTCTACGAAAAAATCTCCTCACTGTTGGGTGAGTGTGTGCAGGACATCCTGCTCAGTGTCCATTCATCCTCTGTAAACACGCACACACGTACTGGACTTAATTAAAATAATAATAGCAATTATAATTAATATCATAATGATATCATGCACTCTGCATGCGTGTGGCATCTTGTCGGCGTGTGTGGGTGCTTTGCTGAGCGCTTCCTCTTTGAGGTGGGATGGATGGACACTTTAAATAAGTGTATTATGATGGCGTTCGGTGGATGGCTATGATTACACTGTTGCTTGCAGGTGGTCAAGGGATTACGAGTTCAAAGGATGCTGAGTACAAATTGGCGCAATCAGGCGACGCAACCTGTAACGGACTAGATAGTGCTGAGGTAAGGATTATAAATGCAATATACATTGAATGTTACAACACTTGCCACACTGGCATGGCTACCTGGGGAGGGGCGTTGGCGGTGGCAACTTAAGTTGTTTCACCATTAGCCTGCAGTCTGTGGATATCCTGCTTATGTTGTATTCTAACTTTGCCGTTCACATCGATGTACTTGACGGGTTTGTTTCACTTCAGGCATTTTCAAGTTGTATACCTGTGCAAGGAAATTGAAGGATAATGTCCTTAATTTGAAGTCGTTGCGGGGAAAAATATTTGTAAGGAGATGATTACGTTGCGAGTGACTTGTGTGTCATGAAGATCCGCTTGAAAATGAAGTGAAAGGAACCATCAATTGCACTCAATGATGACAATACTTATGTTTGCGTTGATTGATAAAGAGGAGCACTTTGGACTCCTTGGGTCAAGCTACCGACAGAAAAAATTCCTGCACAAGGTCCGATTTACAGACTTTTATAAAAATTACCTCTTGTGTCCTTTTTTTTATTTCAACAACATCTGCATAAGAGACATGTCTTCGTGATCGGTGATGGAAACGAAAGTAAACGAGGCCTCTAAACCTGCAAAATGACGTCCATAATGTTGTCTGATCAGACTGTACTCCTCAACGATTAACCGATAATGAGATCATTCTCACCGCAGTTTGTGTTCTTGAACCTTACTTCTTGGAGCATGGCAGACTAATCGTCAGATCCCTTCGGTGGTCCAATACACAGTGATCATGTGATAAGCTGCTTGTAAATATCCTCGCCATTTCCCGGCCATTATCTCTTCAGAACTAAAACGTTTAACTTAGTCTTTGCAACGGCGAAAGAATCGGCTCATTCTTCCTCTGTCTTTATTTTCCCTCCGTTCGCCCTTTCAATCTGCTTACGCTCATAGAAAATTAATTTTCTTTCAATGGCAGTGCACAGTTCCTCGCTTGCACTCTTCAAAAATGCACAAGACTCCCAAAGAAAGACCTTTCTTCCATTCTCTGCAAAGTCTCCCTTTTACCGTCGTCGTCTCAAAACACACACAAACATGCACACAGTGACGCGGTACAGAATTGAAAGAAATTATCCTCTTCGCGCTAATTAGTAAAAACACGACCGACTACGAGAGAAGGGCGCCGCCACCGCCGTGGGGGCAATTTGTAAATATTTACATTACGTCAAAGGACATACGAGTACACGAGAGCGGGGGAGGGGGGGGGGGAATTCCTTTCGTTCGCGTTTATGTGTGCACTCCCGACCCGGAGACCGTAACTCATTGCCCTCGCAAAAATTTCAAAATTAAATTTCCCTCAGTTCAGATAAAGGACTGACGCCGCCTCTCCCTCCGCTACCATGGGGTGGCTTCGCCGAGGGACAGAGGGAGGCCTGGACAAATTTCATGAAAATATGCGGAGTTCAATAGCCCACAGCTGTACAACTGTAACTTATGGCATAGTGTCAAAATTGATTTTCATCGTTTCTCTTCTTTTTTTTGCGTTCTCCGCTCGTTCATTTGGCTGGTGTGGAGGAAATTGTGTGCGCTCGTCACAGCACCCAAACACAATGGCTTCTGATAGCTCGTTCCTAACAATCGAGATCAAAAGTCCCTTTATTTCGCCCGTCATGCGAGGTAGGGGACCAGTGTCAGTATGCAGCCTTTGTTGCTCATGTGATGTATGAAATAGGGAAATGGTCTTATTTTGTCCCTTCCCTTCGAATTTTCTGAGTCACATCCTTTACGATGTCCCCAGCTCCAGCTTCAGCACTCTCCGGCTGTCACTTTGTAAGTGAAGTCATTTTTCTTTGCGGAAATTTCCTCATTCTTATGTCGGTTGGCTGAATGCTCCTCCCACATGAGTGTGTACGTATTTGAGGGAATCGTTAGTGAGTGGAGCTTTAAAAGGGATGAACTCGGAATTCTGAAGCTGAACACAGTTGGCCATGGAGGAGAATTGCTATTGGGGTTGGGTCGAAGAATGACCTTCCTTCCTCGGGAAGTGTACGCGGGCCCCCAAACCCCCTCAAAAGCATTCCTTAGTTATTTTATTTATTTCTTTTATTTGCATTCATGTGTGAAATCAATTTTCTCTTGTTTTTTTTTTGCCATTCAAGGTTGGGTCGAGAATAATGTCGTTACGGAAGCCTCCGCCAGCGGAAAGATGTGATTTCCCGGTTTGGTTCAAGGGACCCCGTCACTGGCACGCACTGATGGGCAACTCTGTGTACAATTATCATCCAAAGTAAGTAGAAAATTAATGTTATTCCAAGTTAAGCATCTTTGAGTAGGGAAAGCCTGGGTTCATGTCCCTTTTTTTTCTGTGTACTTTGATAAGTCGTGAAATGAAGGAGTGTGTGGGTTTTTATTTTGCTTATTTCAACAAACTGTCACATAAATTTCCATGGTGTCTTTGTTGTTCCTTTTTTTTTTGCTGCAAGCCTATCAATTCGAGGAAAACGAAAGCCTACGTTTAAATAAATGAAGTCTACCGATCCGGGGTAATCACCCCAAAATTTGCTGAATAGATTTAGATTGTATTCCTTCTCGTGAGAACTTACAGATTTTCTAAAAATAGACATTGTCTTTGCAAACGGAGTCCGGTTTCCATGCGACTTTTTTGAGGCGCTTCCTTCGACATCTACACTTCCCTACACGTCCTTAGAGAGAGGACAATTGCCATTTCCTGGAAATGTATTTTGAGAAGAAAACTTGACAGCCTAAGAGTACGCAACAGAAAGGATATTGGCCTTATTTCTATTTAAGGCAAAACAATGGTGTCTTTAACTTTGCTGTTGTCCCTCGATAATAGGATGAATTCCTGTTTTTATCTCAGATGTATAAATTTATCCATTATCCTATACTCTCATCGCTTCTCCGGTTTCTATGATTTATACCGTTATTTTCAAAAACATTTAATCCTTCATATTGTTATTTTTTTGTTGTTTAACACGCGAGTATGTTGAGAATGGGTTGTTACAAAATTTAAGGACTGTACTTAAATAGTAGGGACGCCATATATTGGCATTCTTTTGCTTTCATTAAAATTCAATGCAAGAACGTATCGCTCCTAACGGTACACCACATATTTTGTCACTCGAATTACCTGCGCTTTACTTGTACTCTAACGTACACTACATTCCTCAACCACAAAAATTATCGCTATTTCCCTAAGGATTTGTGCATCAAATCACCGTGGCGTTGTGGGTAAGTGTGACGACTCACACGCTGACGGTCCCAAATTCGATTCCGATACGGAACATCTAGCGTATTCTTCTGGGCAACACTTCTTTCGTGGTATTGACAGACAGTGCTAATACGAAGGTTGCCTTTTTATTTCGGGATTTTGCAATCTGGCAACTGGCAGCTCTATCGTAAAGTTTTACATTTTTGAGGTTATACGTACTCAGAACGTTTTGACATACGCGCGTTATTTGTGAAGTTTCCAGTAACTTAAAGATTCATGAAATTAAATCGTAAAAATTTTCGTGCGATTATTTCTTACAACTTTCGACGTGGATTAACTCAACAACAGTGCATCGATGAACTTACTTAAATTGTTGGCGATGAAGCTTCATCAAGGACCAGTGTTTATCGTTGGTATGGTGAATTCAACCGTGGTCGTAGTTCACTCCAAGACGAATTTCGTGAAGGTCGTCCAAAATCAGATGTTGTTCCGGAAACCATTGATGCTGTGCGCCAACTGATATTGCCAGATTGTCATGTGACCTATCGTGAGATTTAGACAACCTTAGGAATTAGTGGGACCAGCATACATTCAATATTGCATGAACATTTGATCCCACACAATTTGTCAATCGCTCAAAAAAAGGCTCGTACGATACGATCGCGGTGCTTCGAAACACGTCTATGACATCGTGACAGGTGATAAATCGTGGATTTACGCGTGTGAGCCCGAAAGTAAACAGTAATCGACTGTATGGGTGTTTCAAAATGAGCTTAATCCAACAAAAGTTGCTAGCGCACGAAGCAGTTCCAAGCCAATCGTCGCCTGTTTTTTCTGAAAAACTAGACATGTCGCAACCGTACCGCTAGAACAAAGCAGAACAGTCAATTCTGAGTGGCACACAACCATTTGTTTCCCCGTTGTCTTCTAAGAAATCAGAAAAACCAATCGCCGAAAACGGATCACTCTTCAACAAGACAATGCGGCTCAAACAACTCCTTTTTAGAGCACTCAAAACATCGATTTGATGAATCATCCGCCATATAGTCCTGACTTGGCACTGAATGATTCTTTTTATAAAATGAGAGGTCAACGTTTTTCAAAACCTGAAGAAGCGGTTGATGCGTTCAGAATGCATGTTTTGGAAATACCTCAATCAGAGTGCTTCGACAATTGGTTCAAACGCATGCAAAAGTTTATAGATCTTAATGGGGAATATTTTGAAAAACAATAAAGGTATTTTCAATGATTAATATTTGTTTTTGTTCTCTTATCCCGAAATATAAACGGCAACCTTCATTCGACACATCAGTGTTTACGTTCTGATGACATTTTGCAGACAAAGTAGAACGTCGTTCTACCTCAGCTGCCTCCGTAATAGCCTTTCTGACACTCAAATTTTTCAACACTTTGATGCACGAACGTGCCGGAATCGTTTACGAATTACTGGTAGGAAATCAGTCGTTCAGATTTGTCCACAAAAAAAACCTGCAAAGGGTTCAAATTACAGCTGCGGGCGGTTAAATTCTCTTATATTTCAGATATGATTTATGTACTCAGAAGATCGACTGTGGCAGGGGCTGTGTTTCACAGCGTTGCATCCTGTTTGAACGAGAGTTTGTCTAACTCCATGCCTTCAACTTATTTTTTTAAAAAAATACGTCGATTACAAAGCTCGGTATGGCCCATTATTGAAAGAAATGTTGCTCCCAGCCGTAGTCTCAAAACAAAAAATGGTCAACTCCCTCTACCATTCGCGTCATACTGTCACTCTCTGCCAATGTTTTGGCTTCTCGACCATAACATGCTCGTTTTCCGAGTCTCCAGATTTGGTTGTTAACATAGCCGCTGAGTTGAAAATGCACCCTCCTTAGAAAAGATGATTTTTTACCCAAAATCGATTTTCAGTTCAAGCTGTTGTAAGTCCCAATCTGTGAAACATGACGAAGTAATAGGCGTTCATTGGCCAACACAATCAAACATCGCAAGCAGAAAACCCAAGACCTTTGCGTAGAATTCTCTTTAGGCTAGCGCGGGATATGTTCAGTTAATGTTCGTGTCTGACACTCTCGGCCACAGCAGCTACATTCTCATCTGTGTGGACTGTAAAACGACGGGGACCATGAGTGTTGTCCACTTGCATACCAGTCTCGAGAACTTTTTTCCAAACTTATGCAAAGCAGTGGCAGAGGGTGCTTCGAAAACGTATTCTTAAGAAACACTCTGTTTGCCGTGCACAGCACTAAGTTAATTGTGTGCTGCCACAGCGTGAAGCGACTTATGTCGTTCCGCGGAGGCATGGTAATGCCTTTTTGTTAACATTTTGAACGGCAAACAGCTGTCACCTGAATCTTAGAATTCAAAAAGGGTCAGTATTCATTAAAAATGAAAATTTCCCCGTATTTTGTTGTTGTGTTTAAACACAGAGGCAGCATTGTTAGGCTGAACGAGACAGTTGCGCTCGCTGCGATTTCACACCATTGACAGTCGCCAAAAAAACAACCTTAAGCAACAAAATTTTACAGGATCCCAAACCAACTTCAGTTCACACAGCTTTATCGCAAACAACACTTCATCTCTCAGCAGCCTTAAGCGTCTTCAATCAAAAGTATCAATCGAAAGCTCAATAGATCCCGACCACAGGAAGCGTTTCCTTTTGCCATTCACTGATGCATTGCCTACCCTCTCGCATGGTGAACCCCGTCAAAGGAGGAATTATATCAAAGTAAACCGTCTCGCTTCCTTGTAACCCCGGTCCTCTGTATATACTGCACTCTCTGCGTTCGGTTTTCATTAATTCTTTGTGTGTGCACTAAACCCATTCATTACGCTAAGTACGCATTGTACGACATTATATTAAATTTCTTCCCTCGGCCATCTCCCGCCGCCACTGCAGCAGCAGAGTGGCTTACAAAAGGCGAACATCCTTGTAAAGCTTGTAAAACATTCATTTAAGTTCTTCTTGTTTTTCTTTTTCTTTCCTTTGCGCTTTCCCCTTTGTCATCCGCGACGGTGGTGGTGGCGGCGGCGGCGGTGACGGGCTGGTTTTCCCTCAGTGGATTTATAGTTTTCCGCGGACATGCTCTCCTGGCGGTAATGTGCTTCTATATGACCGTGTTTTTTTTTTCTTTATGTGCGGTACCAGCAATGTCGGCAGCAGTCCTGTCTGCTGATGATGTAGGCAGGGTTGGGATTGTGGGGAAGCCGGATAGAAAGGCAATAACCTATGGAATTTCCCACGCAGCTTTCAACCTCGAAAACCTCTCGCCCACCCCCCCCCCCCCCCCTTCCTTCTGTTATCACTTTTTTTCCCCCGTATTCAAATGAAGGATCAAGAAGTCGTAGTTTTATTGTTATCCCAGCTCATCACCCTCGTGAGGCGGCGGCGGCGGCGGCGGCGGTGTCCTCTTTCATTTCGTTTCGCAATCGCTGACTACAACTTGTTCCCACCTTAACTCCGAAAGGAGGGCTAAGCATAAAGATGATCCCCTTTTGGTGGATTCGGTTTTTCGCTCTGCGCTTTTGCAGGATTCGCATTTTTTTATGTTCCCACAAATAGCTGAGGAGGACTACGGCAACGGGGAAGTGAGGTTCATAAAAATAAAATCCTTTTTCCGACGTTGGCTTTTGCACTATTTTTCACTTCAGACAAACTCAATAACAGGCTTGTGGATGATGGCGGTAAGCCTTGGTATCTCGTCTTTCTCCTGCCCCCGCCGATAACCCACTGTGGTCTTCAAGATTTATCTCTCTTGCTGGGGAATATTGGATATTCCTGTTGTGTGCTTTGCGAATAAGGAAGAGGCCGTTTGAAGGGCTAGACATTTGAATCGATGTTGTTTGTGCAAAGGCAAAGCCAAAAGGCCTTTTGTCGTGTTTTTCTCTTTGTCTCGCATTTTTTCGTTTTGTTTTTGCCGCTCAAAGGATACACCCATCTCATGCTGAAGACAAGCACCGAGAGTGATGCGAGGGGACGAAGAGAAACCAAAAAATTGTGGATGGAACTATCTAGATTTTGGTTTAAGGTCTCTTCGTGGAACGGGGGGGGGGAGAGCGTAGCATACAAGTTTCAGAAACATGGAAGAGGATGGAAATGAATGCAAATGAGAGAGTAGTTAAGGAAAGGCTGTGTGTGGGTGTGTGTTGTTTTTGCGATTCTCCGCTTTTCGGTTTTAATTTCGTTTCTGAATTGAATTAATTTACTTTATACTCAGAGTTTTTATGCGGTCTTAACAGTGGAACGAAACCTTAATGTTGCGAGAGAAGACGGAGCGTAGCTCTTCATTGTTGATTTAATATCGTCCTCATCGTTAGGGGCGGAGTGGGGGCAGGACAATTTGTCCATAAATTATGAATACGTTCCACATTATCATACACCGTGGGAGGAGATGAGAGGAATGGCAACGTAGGGAGGGAGGGGGAAAAAAGCATCGCGTACCTAATTAAGGGATCTTCCTTAAGTGGTTTTTCGTTAGTATCGCTCGTTTATAGCGGTAAAGTGTAATAAACGTTTTAAGTGTTTACGTGGTCATGGGTTGGAAGGAATCAGCCTGGAAAGGACCTTTAATGACTTTCATATTGTTGTCTTTTTTTTCTGTTTTTTCTTGTCTTCAAAATCATTTCTTCAGAGAACGACAAATAAATGATAAACAGCACTGGTCCTACAGCGGAAACTCGTGGCACTCAACTGGGTGTCATTAGTTGATGGCTGTGGGTGTATGTTCACAAGGGAAGGTGTCTTTAGTTGACAAAGGATCAAATTCAGTGTACAAACACAAAAGTTCAGTCCCGATTTTAGAGTCTTGAATTGCAACATGGCCTTAACCTACGTTTAGTGACACCCCTGAAAGGGGCTGACTGTCAAAAAATGTTTTTTCAAATCTCGGCGATCGTAGCCTGCACAACCACTTCTTTCTTCTGCTTGTGTCGGTTCTGTTTAAGGTTCAAGTCCATCTACTGCTGACTAGAGGTGCGCAGTTAGCTTATAACCTTTTCTACATGTGTTGCCCTAAGGACTTGTATTTGAGACTCTTAGTCTGTTTGACAATAGATTTCTAACGCATTTCGTTCAAACATCCATAAATAGGGACACAGAACCCTAGATCATGATCAAATCTGTGACCACAGGACACTCAAATCTACATTATAACAAGACGTTTGACTTTCTAAAAGTATGCAAACCACAAACTCCCGAGATCATATTCTTCTCCAGTCCCAGCTCCCTTCAAATCGATTAGCCTCAGGTGCAAACAATACAAACCTCAACGATGCAGTTTTCCAAGAAGCATCCACTTCACTAATCGTCGTCCCCACTTCCGAGGATAGCCGCAAAAGAAGCGAAAAAGCTGAGAAATAAGACAATGCACAGCAGCTCTTACAAATGCCACAATCATTCCGCTCTCACTTGGAGCCTCTGTCTTGCATATTCCTTCGCATAATTTGCATTCCTTTGTTTGCATGCAGTCAAAGAACTATTATCCTTCTTTTATTTATGCTTGACGCAGTTTTGTCGTATCGTCTCATTCCCCCTCACCCGTGCATCGCCATATTCCACGAGTAAGTCAGTCTTGCCTCCATATTTCTTGTTTTCTATTTCGATGTGTACGAACACTCCCGCAAGGAATATGGAAGTATGTACCACCATCCAGCGCTCAGTTCCTTCTGCCAGCACCACAGGACATTATTATACAACCGATGTTCCTCGGGAAAGTTTTGTGCAGAGTGATACGCACGCGATTACTTGACACACTGTTCTCTTGTGGGCTGTCGTCGTTTGCGTCCTCGCCGTCGTTTTCGTTGTCGTTGTCGTCATCGTCTTTTTGTCCTCGTGATGAGATCACTATCGCAGGAACATCTCCGCACTCTCCCTGTCTTTCACTTCCCCTGGCTTGTGTATGAACGAGTACTTCTTCGTCCTCTAGTGCACTAGGTTTGTATGTGAAGTGTTGCCTTCTTGGTCCCATTTCACTGGAATGCCCGTGGGGAGCGAGGATTGGGGAGAAAAAAAAATGGGAAAAGCTGTTGTGTAGCGTCCTTGTCATTATCATTATTATTATTATTTTCATTGCTTTGATGGGACCACTCCCTCTGCTGGGCGATGGGTATTGAATTCTAAATGAAACGGAATAGAAGAGGTCCTTGGTGGTGCTCCTACGCTTTTCTTTGCTGTTTCAGCTTTCATTTCCTTTTCTCTGCTCCATTTATTTACGCGACCCCCTCGCTCTTATTGGTGAATGTGGTGGTTGCTGAACGCACTCCACCCCTTCGTCCTGGCGGTCATTCATTTCGGTCGTTTAATTTTTGTCCATTCACCAAGATCCCTGTTGAACAGGGTGAATTTTGGGGGGGGGGGGGGGGGGCGGTCTTTTGTTCTCGTGCAGTTGCTCAGGAGGGTGGTTAATATCTCAAGACGAATTGAACAATGTTCAGTTTCTTTTCCTGTTGTTCACGATAAGGATTACGGATTGCTCACGCGTGATTGTCCTTGGCTTTCTCGTCCTCCGCACCGAATGACCAGGAGTGGCTGAGGAGCAATTTGTTGTAAGCGAGCATTAGGCTAAAGGACACAGAACAGAGAAAAAGGGTTCAATTGTTCTTGATCAAATGAAAAATGATTTAATGGGGTCGAGGTTAGGAAAGCCGTTGCGCCTTTGTTGTCCTGGTGTTGTAATTAAATTAGCGCCTACGGGTAGATTGTGATCTTTTTTTTTTTTGTTGGTTTCACCACCCTCTTCTTTTCGGTTTGCGTTTCTTTGAGCTTTCCTTGTGAGAAAAGATTGTTTGCTGAATCCTTTTTGATTAAAGTAGTTTCTTTGTTGCTTTCTCTTATTTTTTTTCCCCTCCATTGTGGGAGTCCATTGAGCCGCTTTCTTAATGAGAAACATGGGCAATACCAAGGAGTTTATTTGTTTCTCTTCTTTCCTCCACTTCCTTCATTTTTTTACTATTCAACGCTTCGAGGTATGGGATATACAGAATTTTTAATTTTAAAATATTGCTCCAGCTGAAAGGCAGATGCGGATCAAGGCACAAAGTGTACACTTTGTGATAAAATTAGGATTTTGAGGAGGAGGAAGAGAGCAGTTTTTTCTAATCCCCTTCCCTGTTGTCAATTGGAACAGCTCTTTATACTTCAATTGAAGGGGATTGGGTTTGCGAAAACCCTTCGATTACAAAGAAATGTCTCAACAAAAAAACCTCTATCATCCGTTATTTGCTTGAATCAAAAACTTCTGCCACCAACATGAAACCGCTCAAACCTAAGTCTCACCGCACACACACGCCTATATGAATACAATCACATCTGGCACAATAACCGACAAGATTTATGACCAAAAACGAACATCATCTGACAACACACAATCGAATAATGGCACACGACGAGCCAGCAATTCGAAATGCCGACTGTATTGTCTTACCAAATGACAATCAGAATCCGACACCGCTCCTCCTCCGCCCTCTATCCGGCCTATTGTTGCCTAACTAATGGCTTATCCTTCGAAATCATTTCTCGAGCGAACTTAGATGAAAACGACATCCAAATCAAATTTGTGTCACGACTTGTGACAAGTAAATCCCTTTCGAAAAATGAACGAAAAAGATTCCCCCGGTCTGTGGCGGCAAATCATAACGCGAACTTTTCAAATTAAAGTTCTCCAGAAGTGGTGCTGGAAGGGTAGGGCACGGCGACATAACGACCGAACGGCAAAACGATCGCAGTCATGAGGAGCGTGACAGTAATAATGTATCTAAATACAATGTAGCGACTCGTGCACTTGTCGATGTTCGGGCACCACACACGAGGAGACAGGGCGCTCCGAGTTACAAAACATCAAGCAATGTGCAAGATTCCTGCGCCCCGCTTGCCAGCTGATGATAAGCGTGTGAGTTTCTCATTTCCCAAATTGAAGACATTTTTCTTAAGGTTCAGAGAAGGGCATCAGCCAACAGGCACTCAGCGTAGCAGCACACCCATCTGCACAAAGGGATACCCAACGTCGTAGAGTGGAAGCGAGAGTAAATTGAATACAATTTGAACTATACAAGGAGAAGAAGGGGGTTGCCCCCATATCCAAGCGCAGATACATGTTCCACATGCTCTCCTCATCTCCGCCTCCGTTGGGCTTCGTTGTGTCACTCACGGGTGGCGCCTTACCCTCCCGTGTATTCGAGTTTAAAAATAATAAATGGAAAATTGCAAAACTACATCAATTTCGCTCGTTTATCTTTGTTATTTCTGCTGAGTATCTTATATCTTAGATTTCGTTGACGTTCCTCTTCTGTGTGTCGTTTTCGAATGTCTTCATTTTTGCTCTCCTAGGCGGCGGTGGGCGGAGCCTGGCGTTGATCAAAAGGATGTGAGTATCCTTCATTTGAGTTCTCTGATTTGCGTTACACTTGCTCCCCCGTGTTTGGATGTGTGTGTGCTTGGAGTGTAGCCTAGATAAGTCTCGCCTCTATTTTGTTGCCCCATTCAGTTGCTTAATGTTGTCTATTATTTCCTCTGTGTTACGCCCTCGTACGGTGTATTTATTTAAGATTTGGGTTGATAATAGATAAAAGGCTTAGGGATGCATTAATAATGTATCAGAATTTAATGGGCCTGTAGTCTGTCCAATTCCAAGTCCTGTGGAGTGATAAATATTTAAATAAAAAACTGAGCGTATCTTTGAAGAGAAATGTGGCCACTATGGGGCTGCCATCAATCGTCGAAAAGGTCCCTTTCACAGCTCATCTATTATGAACGGCATTGAAATAGGCTTAAGGATTTGGGTTGCATTGGAAGTTTGTTGTGGGAAACATTCGTTAGTCTTTTTTAGTTTGCCTTCCTCCGGAAATTGTTCGATTTTCATTTGCATAACTGGACTGAATGTCTGATTTGAATTGGGACTAGGTGTACCCACATAAGTCCAGGTTTAAGGAATGAGTACTTGCATCTCCTCTTCTGGCGCAGGATTTCTGTCTTGGTTTTAATTCACTTATTGTACGCCATGGGAGTACCATTCATGTTGCCACTGCAGTCCATTAGCCACAGATTCTCTGTGTCACAATGTATTTTGTTTCTTTTCGGATGATTACGTGTAAATTTAAAAATTATACACCGACTGATAAACTCCTAATGTCACACGCAAAGAAGAAGTTAAAGTAGGTACTAGCGATCAGCCGCTCTTCTTCTCTTCTCTTCTCTCCAGCTGGCACGATCTGCAGCCAGCTGCCCTCCGATTTTAAACGCCAAGTTGGATGAGGTCCATCTCCACTTGTGTGCGCCATCGGGTGCATGGACGTTCTTGCCCCACTGGTTCGAGTTGAAGACGGTTTTTCAAAAACAAATTTATCCTCTGTTATCCAATCATTGTAATATCATACACTCAGTTGCTCGTAGATGAGCCATTTTATATGTAAGTCGTGAGTGCTTTTGGACTTCACAAAAATTTTGCTTCTGAACAAAGAGAACACTTAATTTCGGAAGTTCCTCAAATATATTACAGAATTTCTGTTACCCGATACAAGTCGTGCAATAGATGACGTAAGTTGATCCTTGCTACAATGAAGCACCTTATCAAAGTCATTTAGTTCCAGAACCAGCGTGTGAGTCACTTAGTTGAAACCTAAACAACAATACTTAGTATGTCCAATCATCGATTTAGGTGAACGTTTATGGTGACCATGCTGAGCCGAGCAAATGTGTCAGAAGTGGTTTGCATGGCTTAAAAGATGCAATTTGGACTTCTAAGATGAAGAACGTCAATTACAGTCAAGTCTGTAGATAAAAAATTTAAGTGAATGGTGAACGAAGATTCGTCACAAATGTAAGAGGAATGTGCTCTAACCACTTCCGATCGTGTAAAAAGAATGGGAACGAACTGAACTGAATTGAAACCAAGAGACGTTGAAGGGTGATTTTGAATCTCTGAAATGATAATAATAATACTTGAGCGGCACTACAGCCCACAAGCGCCCAGGGCCTAGCTTCTACAACAACTACTTCTGTTGTGCGTGCTACTGTTCTCTCACGAGTAGAAGGGACCTACAGTTTTTTGCCGACTCCGAACGGCCAGATTTAGAAGCTTTTCATAGACATTTGACACTCTTTCAGTGTGTGCGAAATGCGAAGTGTCCCATCCGGGCTTCGAACCTAGACCTTCTGAAATTATGCTTAATAAAAAAAATCATTGTGACTGGTTATGAAAAGTGAATCCATTTAAACAATCCGAAACGTCGAGCATTGTGGGAATACCTCGGGTACGCCGTATTGTCAATGGTCACGTTGTCTATTCCCGGCCAAAAGGTTGTGTTGTCTATTTGGTGGAAACAGCTTAATGGCGTGTATTGTGAGCTTGTACAAACAAGTGAAGCGGTCACATTCAAGATCTATGGAAGACATTTAATGCCTCTAAACCGATCCTTGAAGGAAAGGGGCTGGGAACTGCTCGCAAAATGCAATCAAACTATTTTGCAGCACGACGGAATCATACTTTGAAACGCTTAAATTTAAAATCCTACCCTGCCGCATAAAAAGGGTCTTACTCATTCCACTCTATGCATCACAGTTTAGTTGAGTAGCACTTCTGCAAATTTGGTGATGTCAAAAATTGGTCCGTTTTAATGGCTAACCGATAAACCGAAAGATTTTTTCCGACACGAAAATCATAGCTGGCACGCAATGTGGGATGAACAATGTCCAATTATAATTAAAAGCATTTTTTTCAAACAAAGCATTAATCTTTTAAAAAGGGTATTACCCTTAAATCTATTCATACTCGCACACAGCAAGTAAGTAAGTAAGTGAGGCACGCTGTATCTAGTCATCCAAACCAAGCTCCGATCAATCCGCGATCACTTGGTCTTCATACCAGGAGAGCGGTCTTCCTCTTCTCCTTGAACAGGTCTTAGTTGGAGCGTTGTTGTACATTCGCTCGATGGGTAGTCGTTGGTATTTTGCTTCCGGACAACATTCACATTCCGTTACAGTACGTAGAGTTCGTGAGTTTTCCTTCTCTATTCGCTCTTGTCACAGATAGGGTCTAAAATCTGCCTTAGAATTCTCTTCGGCTAGTCGTTTCTCTTATCGCCCAGGTGTCGGTTCCATATAACAAGACTGGCAGGATGTGCATCTTGTAAAGCAAAATTTTTGTCCTTCGCGTTAGGACCACAAGATCGGATCATACTTCGAAAAAGCGACACCAACGATTGTTTCTTGAGCCAATAGAAAACGTTTGCAATTTTTTTCAATGCCTGGTCTTATGACAATATAATGTGTCATAAGTTTTCACATCTGATGGTTAGCATTGGAGATCATCATACTTTATATAAAGCCTTTAAAACAACGTCAGCAACTCAATCTTTTCATTTATTTATTAATCTTCGTTAACCCGTTCCACTTAAGGGATCGCGGGAGCAATGCACGAGGGACCTCCAGGCAGCTCTGATCTACCATGCTGTTTTAAAATTGATTCAGCTTGGCCAAGCCCACAAGAAAGCTTGGTGTTGCTCCCCCCATTACTGGTGAAAAAAGACCTCGAAATACTTAAACGTCTCCTCCTGTTCAAATGGGACTCCACTAACAGAACAAGCGTTTTGGAAAAACCCATAACTTCGGTCTTGACCACATACACCTTCTTACCCGCATCAGCACATACGGCCACAAACCTATCGAGCGCGCACTGGAGTTCTGTTTTTTTATGATGCGAGGACAACTATGTCATCTGCGAAAACAAGGTGACTTACCCTCACATCTACCAATGTAAAACATTCTTCGCCTTGGCTGATCTGCAACATTTAGTCCCTTTACATAACGAAAGGGAGACAAGGCTCAACCTTGGCGAAGCCCACCGCCCACAGTGAAAGGTATTGATTTACTACCGTTTACCGAACACAGTTGCTACATTTGGAGTAAAGGGATTGAATGGCACTTAGCAGACGTCCGTACTCCTATAGAACACTCCAGAGTGTACATGGAGGTACTCTGTCGTATACCTTTTGAAAGTCTACAAAACTGTTGTACATCAGTTTAGCATACTTCCACCCCTTCTTAGAGTGAATTGCTGGTCGATTGTACTTCTCCCGGGACAAAAGCCGCACTGTTCATCGCCCATTCATAAATCTAAAAAGTGGCTCCAACGCCTTAGGATACACCTTAGCAAAGAGACTTAAAAGAGACATGTCCCTGTAATTGGGGCAGTCTCTCCCCTTTTTGGAAATATCAACTCAATCTTCCTCATCTCGAATTGAATGAAAATCGCAAATCTATCAAATTCTGACATGAACCACTTGAAAGAAAGTGTCAAATCTGAGATTGAGAGTGAGTGTAAAACCCTCAATTCCATTCAATCCAAAGGTGATATTTATCGCATCATTAAGTACACGTAAGCACACACAATGCGAACACATTACTTACCATCACAAATCACTTATACGATCCACAATTAACTTCATGTACCCTTTTGAGCACGTCGAAACCCATTTGAATCACGTTTCTGCCACCCACCCGACTTTCACCTCTGTCAGCCGAAAGGGACCTCTGTCCCGATCCCACTCCGCATCATGTCAAAATAAAAGCCTTCACACAGCAATAACTTACAGAAACGTCGATTTCTAAATTGGCAAAATCATATTTATAGCCATTTCGAACATTCCCAACCGTTCGTCGACAAGAAAAAATCCGTAAATCATTATAATAAATATAAATTCACATTTCAGCTGAATTGGCAAATTTTGCTTTCTTTTTCACTCTCTCTCTGTGATTCTTTTGCGCTTTACCATTGTACCCATAGCTTCCGGTACCCGCCTGCCCTTTGCGACGGCCTTTTTTTTATAGACGTCTTCTTCGTCGTTCTCGGAAGACTGGAAAAATCAAAAAAGAGAAAAAAAACTTCAAAACTAAACTAAAAGCATTTTCGTATCCTTTGTCAACTCCGGATGTTGATTTTGGGTACCCTCCCATATCGCTGCGAAGGGTGCAGGGGGGGCGGGGCGGAAAAAAACACAACGCTTCCTATACGTCAGCGATCCCCAGCCTGTATGGAAAATACGGCCTGCAAGAGGAACTGAACGGGAGAAGGAAAAAAAAAGAAAATTATGTCTGCTTCAGATAAACTTTTTATTTTATTATTTATTATCATTTTTCAGCGGGAGTAACTTTTGTGTCATGCACACCACCACCGCCACCACCGCCGCCGCTGCCAAGCGCCATCAGCAACCACCTAGTCACCGTCAGTTCCACTCCACGCCAGTATCCAGTGCTGCGCCATTCACGTTAAATGGAAGGATATGTTTCGTACGAGCAACAACACTTGAGTGGCGGCGTACACCTCTCACCGTTGGCGTTGTTGAGGTGATTTAGGGGCGCAAGCGATAAGCATTGAATCATTGAAAAATATTTTCCCTTTTTTTTCCCCCGTTCTTTTTTGTTCGTTGTGTTTTTCTGGCCGCCACTGTGGAGGTTGATGCGTGTGATGGCGATACGATGGCGCGTTGAAAGTTCTATAGTTGATATCCATTAAACTGAAGCTGCCACCGCCGTGAATTTATGATTTATTCTGAGCACTTTCATCCAAACACCCGCCCTCCCTTGCCAACGGCCTGTCGCAGTCCGTTCCGGGTTGCGTTTGGGTTATTCACCTGATGGCGGCTTCTAGTGTTTTTTTTTAATCGATTAATGGCGCGCTGGAACTCACCTGTGGACACACACCCAGGGAAAGCTTTTACTGAAGAGTAATAGGTTTCGAAATAAAGTGAATTGAATGGCGGCGGCACAATGCGTTGAGGTACTGAAGCGATTAGAAAGAAGTGCCGTCGCAAAGGGTTTAATAAAAGGAATGCGGGCCTGCCACAATGAAATGAAGGGGTTCTTAATTTAAAGGAATGGCAGAGAGGAGTTCGACAAATGTGTCAAGCCGTACACTGTGCTCTTTTGACACGAAGATATGACAACTTTGTGGGTCGCTTTTGATTGGTCATGATGGGGACAACTTTTGAGATTGAAGAATATACTGAAACAGTTTTTGAAGCCCTTGAACGGACGCACATTTTCGAAAACTCAAATTTAACGTTTTTGGCATGCTAACAGCAGTCTATTGAGAAATCTGGGCAGAATGTCTAAACCCAAATCAAAAATAATGTAGAGCTAAAAATGTAGAAGGTCCATATTGTACCCAGGCATTGAACCACTTCCTCAATTTTGACGGTGCTGCAATTAGACGGGACCTTTGCTTGTCTCATATCTCTTATTGAATTCAAATCACAGACAAAATTTTAAGTTTCAAAAATTTCGCCCTTTCATTCTTCAATCCCTATTTTATTCTGCAAGATTAGATTGAACTCATCTTCGGGTTTTCTCTGTCTTCTCAGTCGAATAACGCGGCTCTAGAGTTGCTTCAGGGCAAAAGCAAGTTCAAAAGAGGTTCATGGAAGGTGGGGAACAAACATGAATGTCTTCTTCTTCTTCTTCTTGTGGCGCTACAGTCCGGAGTGGACCTGGGCCTCAACCAACATGCGTCTCCAGCCAGCACGATCTTTCGCCAGCTGCCGCCAGTTGCGCACTCCAAGTTGGTTGAGGTCCTTCTCCACTTGTGTGCGCCACCTTAGCTTGGGCAGTCCTCTGTTGCATTATCACAATGGCTCTGATTCGAAGACTTTTCGTGCTAGAGCAGTGGTATCCATACGCTCTACATAGCCTAGCCTTCTTAAGCTTTGTATCCGGAGACGCTTCAAAAGGCGCATGTCGCTGTACAGCCCTGTAGTTCGTCGTTAAATCTTCTCCTCCAGATGCCATCAATGCAAACAGGGGCAGAAATAACACGCAAAACTTTTCTCTCGAAAAGAATAAACTCTTCATCATTTGCTTTTATCAACGTCCAGCTTCCGCGCCATAAAGAGGGACTTCGTCGATTTCAAGACCTGTGTGCTTAGAGACGAGCTATACAGTGCCATGTCTAGTTTTGGCATTCCTAGCAAACTCGTCAGATTGTGTAGGATGACGATGGAGAACTCTCGCTGCTCCGTCAAGGTCTTGAACGAACTCACCGAGACCTTCAATGTCAAAAAAGGTTTAAGACGACGCACTGTCATTTGACTTATTCAACATCATCCTTGAGAAGATCGTTCGTAACTCACAAGTAAACACCAGAGGCACAATCTTCCATATGTCGCTGCCGACGACATTGACGTGATTGGACGATTACAACGAGCCGTCAATGACGCGTTTGCTGGCATTCAAGCGGAAGCTGCTAAAATGGGTCTGCTGGTTAATGAGGGCACAACGAAGTACATGCTGTCATCAAGGAAGGACGCACAACATCGGCGTCTCGATCAGAGCGTCACAATAGGCAGCAGAAACTTCTAGGTAGTCAAGGACTTCGTCTACCTCGGCTCCGCGGTAAAAAGGAACAACGACACCAGTTCCGAAATCAAACGCCGAATCACTCTTGTCAATCGCTGTTTCTTTGGGCTCAAGAAGCAATTGAGTAATAAAGCTCTCTCTCTCGAAGGACTAAGCTTGCTTTAAACATGAATGTCAGAAGTCCTAAAAATCTTAAATTTTGATAATCTTAATCAGGTTCCGATTTCATAACTGACTGCCCAATATGACAATCAGTTTATTAGTGGATTACAGAGTGGCGGCAGACTTGCCTTAAAATTCGATATTTTTGGATTTTTCTTTTGTGAGTTTTGAATTTCAAGATTTCGGTGTCATCTCCTCGGTTCCCGTAGTCTAACCAAATGAATTTCCAGCGAATATTGAATCAAGACTCCATACTTTCCCCTGATTTTCCTTCCAATCAAAAATACAAACATTTGTTCAGATTCTCACATAGCACCTGATCAACAAAAAAAAAGGCAATTTTTGTCCAGACCAGACCACCGCACATCACTGACCACCCCTGCGAACAGTTGTATCCTTGTGTTTTCACTCGATACACGAAAACGCCATCAATCAATAGGATTACTTCTGTCACCGGTTATGATTCAATATTTTACGTGCCTGCCGTACTTCTCGCCCCCTCGTCGCACCCCACCCGACGCAGATTATCTCTGAAAACTAATTCCAATAATTGAATTCCACCAAAAATATGTGTGGCTTCCCGTCGGTGTTGCGGTGTGCGCCAGTCATGAACCTAATTGAAAATGTCTCTCTAATTACCGAACGTTTACAGCGTTCACGGGGCGGCGAGGACGCAGAGTTGTGGGCGATTCCTGCCGATAAAGTGACTTAACTAAAATATCAGGTGTATGTATGCGTCTGTGTGTGTAGACACAAAGCTAATATCGTCAATAATCCCATTAAGGACTCTTTATGCCGCGTTCAATTGAATTAGTTGGGCAAAGTGCATCCGCATCCCCAGTCGTCCACCCATCAGCAAGCGATCAATTCAGCGAAACATCCTGGAATTGCAGAGAAAATTTAAATTGAAAATAAGGAACGACTGGAAATTAATTAATATTTTCGTGCACACCCACAAAACAATCACAGGTCAGAAGGAACGTGCACGCCCGTGTGGGAATCCTTTTTTTTCTCCTGATTAGAAACAATGCAAACACTGCCCTTCACAACTGTACCCCGAGAATGAGTTTCCATGTGTGCCCTCGAGTGTGTGCTTGTGCGGCAAGGAGTGGCACGAAGAAAAACTAAATTAGTTTAACCTTGTACAAAAAGGAGTGGCATTAACAAACATATATCATTCCCCACCCGCACCGAACTGCAGATTCAGCATACACGCGCTGGCTGCTGTTGCATCACCCAAGACATGTTTAAAATAATATAGTGTCGTCGTTCTCCCGGCGCCACCGCCGTCGTACACCAGAGGGGATGCTAAATAAAAAGTACCCTGACAAGGACACCAACCCAGAACTCAAGGAAGAATTGTCTTTTTTTCCTTTCCACCCCGTCCCCCTCTGTGTTCTCCCCGTTTTTATTCCCAAACCTATGTTTCCTTCATTTCCACCCCCATTCTTGTATCATTTTCTCATTCGCAACGTGCACCTCCCACCGCTGTCTCTCCGACGAACATGCATGCATACATGTGTGCAGAACTATGATTCTTGTTCTTTCATTATCAAGGACGAGAGGGATAAGGAATGAGAACGTGCATACACCGAAAGCGGGGGTGCGAGGTAATGGATGATTCGGATTCGTGCCGAGGGAGGGGCGCTTGTGAAAAACAGGAGAAAAAAAAACCCTGAAAAGCAACGATGTTAGGGGGTGGGGTGGAACAGCAACAATTCATGTCATTGCTGGAGTAAAAGTTTTTCTTGCCATGTGTTTTTTATTGCCAAAGAATAACAAGGACGAATTCAAATGTTCATTAAAATTGCAATGTGTACATGTATTTAGTATTGCACTGTGCAATCTGATGACACACCAGCCGCCCCTCTCAGCTGGCATGAACACGAGCATCGGGCAGAAACCAGAGATTTCACTTCGTCCTTGTCGTCGTCAGAATTGAACGAAGGGATTTTAAATTGCAAAAAGCTTTTGAGAAATTAAACAAAAAAGCAACAAAAAAAACAAAAAACCGAACATTAATGTATGAGAGATGTAATGACATGTGAAGATGGAGCTGTTGTAAGAGGGAAGGAGTCCTTGCGGTCCATGAATGCCACTGATATGGATTCTGGTTAATTAACGTTTCCGATGAGGAGTTATTGTGATGGCAGCACGTCAGCACGTTAAGCAGAGAATGAGGAACTTGGAATTCGCCATGACTGAGAAGGTTTCTTAAGGCACAGAGAAAGAGAGAACAATAGTTGCAATTTGGGTTCTCTTGTTTATGAGGGGTGTTGTTTTTTTAGAGGCATGAAACTTTAAAATGGAATAAAACATTTTTTTTTAATTGACATGAAATTGACTTTTTTCGAAAGATCGTCTTCTGGCTTAATGATATAAATATGATTTTGGACGTTATCTGAATCTCCGCGATTCACTTATTTTTTTTCCAACAATTCGTGGCCGTATGTCGAAAATAACGTGGCGATATGCCGTCCTCCAAGTGGCTTATTAGCACGATCTTGGAGGCCAATTCACCGATCCGAAATCGCTATCGGCTATCAAACGTGTACTTCCATAAACCAATTGCGGTACGGACTGTGTGACATGTTGCGCCGTCTTGTTGAAATCACACTTCCTGCACATAATGGTTGAACAACTTGATGAATGAAAAAGTCAATAATTAGTCACTGTTATGCTCTGACCAGCATCGTTTCTAAAGAAGTATGGACCAATTACCCCACCAACGCATGAAACACACAAAGCAGTCAGTTTTTGTGGTGTCTCAACGTACGCTTAAGCTTTGCTTATTGACGTCTCCGTTCACCTAAATGTGAGCTTCGTCGCTTAAAGAAAACGTGGATTTCGAGCAGAACCATAATTTTCAAATAATTCAAATTTGTACTATTTGGAAGTGCTGTTCAAGCGTCAGTCTATTTCTCAGTCAATTTCTCCTCCAGATACAATCATCACAAACATGACTACTGAGGTTTATGTACAGAAAGTTTGCGTCATAGAACAAGACTGGGATCAGTGTGTTCTATAAAAAGTTCTACTTCTTTGGCTTCATCTAAAAATAGACACAAATGAAGTGATTTTGTTGTTAAATGAAAGCTAAAATGATTTTCAGCAACCAATTTCTGTTATGAATTCCTTTCAAGACACTGAGCTAAAATTTTGCCATATGACAGATCATTTTATTGTTTACACGCCCTTTTAACTATTTCCGTCTCAATTGTCTCATCAGAGCCATTCAGCACCTCTACCTGAATAAATAATTTGTGTCTGGAACCATGGCTCCTTATTGGTAGCGTTGCAAAACGCTAAGGAGGTGGTCATAAAAAAGCAGCAACATCGCCAGAATTGGTTCGGAAAGTGAAGGTTCGAATTGAATGAAATCCACGTTTGTTGTTGGAACGGGAGCTTGGGCTCAGGCCATTGAAGCACACGGTCTTACACCGCAGCAGAAAAAAGTTAGAGTCGAAAGACCGAAGGAGTTGCTACGCTTGCACGAAAGTAGTGAGCTGCCGAATTTGTTTTGTTCTGAAGGGTCACCAATTGTTATCGAGCAATGTGTCAACAAACAAAATGACCGAGTTGACTTGCCAGAGACAAGTTCGGGTGACCACCAGAAAGCAGGCACCACCGATGGTGATGGATTGGGTCACCATAAACGTCGGTCGTCGGTCGTTCTCCGCTTGCAACGTGACGTCAAACTTTATGCGACCATATGCCGTGAAATAGTCTTAGAGACAGTATTGAGACCTTAGGCACACAAACATTTCGGTCGTAGGCCGTGGACATTGCAAAAAGACTCGACACCGTCTCACATAGGGCGCGAAACCCAAGATTGGTTAAAAAACAATGTTCAATGTGGAAATGTTGAAAATAATTTTTCAGGCTTCATTTATGCTTCCATTTGAGTTTTCCATTCTAGGTTGTCCTATTCTTCTTCTTTTAATGGCGCTAAAGTCAGGGGTGCACCTGGGCCTCAGGGAACATGCCTCTAGATGCCTCTAGCACTATCTCTGGCCAGATTCCTCAAATTGGGCACTCACCACCTTCTCCACCAGGTCTGCGTCACCTCAATCTAAGTCCTCCTTTGTTGTCCCAATGTGGTGTCCCTACGCTCTACATGACCTAGTCATCTTAAGCGTTATATCCGAAGACGCTTGACCAGGCGCATGCCGCCGTACAGCCCATAAAGTTCGTCGTTGAATCATCTCCTTCAGACGCCAACAACGCAAACAGGTTGTGCGCTGCTAATGCCCAAATAGAAGAGAATTCTAACATAAAATCATCTTGGTCCGTCGAAAATAGTTATTTCCATCAATTGACTTTGTGTTTCAAGAAATCTCGATTGGCAAGGGTAATGGAATTGCCTAGTGCAGTACATTACAAGATGAATATAAGAACTCGCGGTATGTAGACACTTGCTGCCATTATCTTTGAATATACGAGTATGCTTTAAACTTGCGGTGTGCACGCCGACGTTATTTTCACTTCCAGCCACCGCCACAACTGCTTGTTTCTAAGAAATGACGAATTGATGAGTAATGTTCCATCAATGATAGAATTTTTAAGAAAGCCGTCGTACCTGTACCGCAAAAGTAGAAAACACACCCGTCGCAGGCTATCCACATCAACCAACCGTCATAGGGCAGACGTTTAATAAAAGACTGCATAATTTTAGGGTGAGGCAAAAACTCACAAAGTGATATTGCAATTTCAGTCGTTCCCAACTCTTCCTCAAACACTTGAGCCATAGAAATACATTTTTGATGATTTGTTCCCCAATACTATGACGGATTTTTAAGCGTTTCCATTCCCATTATATTCGCAATCAAAAATTAAATCCGTTTGATGCGTCAAATGCAATTAAAAACTAACGACAGATTTAAGGCCCCTCCACAATCTTTAATGGAGTGATGTTTTTTGTCTCTTAGGGGTTCCAGAAAAATCCCCAACCATTTGCAAGTTTAATGAAGACTTAGTATCAATTGAATCTCCAAGGCGTTAGTTTCATTCATCCTCTGTCCCTGGTTCCGTTTTAGTTGCAAATGTTCCTTCAAGGAATAATCACAAAATACTCATCTTAAATCAAGTTGCATAAGCTGCATGGTGCAAAGCAATTCAATTGAATACAACCTAATGAGAAAAAGCGTATAATGACTGTGCTACCGGCTTCCGCTGCGCCGCGCCACCCGAATACTACCCTCTCATGAAATATTGCAAATCGGTGATCATTAAATGAAAATCTTCTGCAATGTTGAAGGACTGCTGAGAATTCCATTTGTTATCTTCTCAAGATCCCCGGAAAGTGAGTGAAACGAAACAAACAAAAATGTGTGTAAAATAGACGCGAAATAACAAGGATACTTGAACGGTTCTTGTTTCGTGCATTACATTGAATATTGATCGAAAGATGGGTACACTTCCATCTCAATCTCCTTGGCTGTTGCTCGCTGCCTCCCTCCTTAGCAAAATTGATTTTTCACTAAAGGATCTTTCAATCATTGAGTGATTGAATGCGAAAAACTGCTAAGAGCTGGAGTGCCGACTGAGTGCGGGAAAGAAAGTGAGAACAAAAAAAAATGAGAAAATCGAAAAGAAACAGGAAAATGTTGTAAAGGAATCGCTGGGAGGATGCTCGCAGTCGATAATATCCTGATTGCTAGTTTCCGGTGGTTAAATTATCGCGTTAGTTCGGACGGACTCAAGGGGGCGTCTGCGGGGGACTGGTAATAAACGACGTCTGTCTGTGGATGCATTTATTGATGAAATTGTAATCCTTAAGACGGGACGAATAGAGCGACGGAGTCCCCTCGTCGAACACTCGTTACCGTCCTCTTTGGATTTATGTTATACACTTACGGTGAAATGAATTTTTGTGGGCGTCTGTGCGATGGAAGCGAGCAAGTAGAGTTTATGGAAATCCAATTTTAATATTGAATCCGTTGCGAGAATCCATAAAAAAGGGGAAATTGAAAATCTACTTGGCAATCTGACGAAAAATTCCTCGTCTTGTGGGGAAATGTACTGGGTGATCCAAATTGTATTTTGTTTTGCTTTTGTGAATCTGTACATCAAACGCTGTTACAATCGAAATCTCATACCCGTTGGAGATTCGTTTTGAACACTTTCCTTATGAGTGAAGGTTTCTTTTTGATGGATGGCTTAGAATCTGAGGTTGATTCTGGGAAACATTAGGAATCGTGAGAAAATCGTGACAGTATGAGAAGTTTACATGAAAACGAAATGAAAGATAAAGAGAGGTTGAAGCTTGAATTTTTGTGAACTACTCAGTTTTATTGGTTAAGACCCCTCCAGTCCGACTCTGACTGAATATATGTACAATCACCCACTATGGCTACATCACAGGAATGTAATGCTGAGTGGTTGGGTAAAGCGTCGCCTGGCTATTGAAAATGTATCTGAAACGTTCCTAGACAGAATCAAAAAACGCCAGCGGAAGAATTTGCACGTTGCCAAATGCTTGCCACGGTGTAACGCGCCGAATTCTATCATCCTTTAGCTTTTGAATTGCAGTCAAACTCCTTAACTACCTCAAAATTGTAGCTGTCAATTTTCACCGTTAATTCACCAAGGTGTTGTTTTTTGTCGACAGCATATAATTCAATTTATCCTCATTCACTCTAAGACTAGCTCGTTTCGCCTGCTCTTTAATAACGATGAATGCTTCTACAGCAGCTTGCTGGAAACGGATGATAATGTCGATGTCATCAGCATATCCCGGCAATTGCACTGATTTGTAGAAAAAAGTACCTCCCGTGCTTACACCTACCCTCCGGACTATCCTCTTCAGAACAATGTTGAGGAAGTCATACTACACCCATCTCCTCCGGTGCAGGTTTGGAATGGTTCAGAGGTTCTTAAACCAAACTGCGCTGTGCATCGCGTTTGTGTTAGGGTTGCACGACGGGATCTTGAATTTAACCATTGCCTCAAAAAGTTCTTTGCGGTGAATGCTATCGTATGCGGCTTAGTTTGAAAGTTTGATCTATAGTCGATTTGCCGAGCCGGAAGCCGCACTGGTATGTGCCGATTAGGGCGGTGCAAAACGGCTTAAGACGTTCACACAGGACAGGATATTGTAGGCGACATTATACAGAGAGATACCTCCATAGTTCTTGCATGAGGTAGGATCGCTTTATTTTTGTGGATCGGACATATGGAGCTAGTATTCCAATCGTTGGGCATGCTGTTGTTCTCCCAACTTTTACATATGATCCAACCAGTTCCAACCAGAACACTGCCGCCAGCCTTGAAGAGCTTGAAGAACTTGCGGATTTGTTGGTTCTCGGTTTTTGAACCTGATACTCTGTAATCGATCTAAAACTACCCAACATCGCACAAATCATTCCAGAAACAAGCATCCTGCGATACATTGAATTGTTGTTTCTAGAATTTACCCCTGACCAAATGGCAGTCCATTACCATCTCAATCTCCTCGAAATGAAATTGCATCCTGGCACCTGCCACACCTGTCCAAAACTTCGTTGATTCAGTTTTAATCTTTGAATAGTTTTCCTCCTCGAATATCTCCTGTTCCATAAAATGACTCTAAATGAATATCAAAGCTGCAGCTAACAAACGCAACAATTACCCGAAACAAATTTCCAAAAAAAAAAACTCCAAACTCCTGGCTCGTGGAGAATGCTTTTCGCGTATTTTTTTAGAAGAGCCTAATACATACATATGCATGTACGTAGCTGCATAAATCGAAAATCCTTTCGCTTTAATTGCTTTGGTAAAGTTTCGCTGGCTGGAAATCCAATTTAGACCGAAGCCAATTTTCCCGCTGCAGCTGCAAAAATGAAAATGCCTTCTGCAAACAGGAACGTGCTCCCTTTTTTTTTTGTGTTTAAACTTCCCGCCATCGCCACCGCCACCTGCTCCACTGAACACCTGCATCGAGGGAAGCCTATCTCTGTGACTATTCATGTTCGTTAAAAAATACTATTTTCCTCATATTTTCATAGTGAAAGGCATATTCGGGTTTGTGAATTTTTTTCCGCTTCTCTGTTGTTTTTTGAGAGCCAACACCAGCCCGCGCTTGTCTGCTCGGTCGGTCTTCGACGTCATCTTCTATTGTTTGCGTACCAGTATACATTTTTCAATCGGAAAATCCTCTTAGTTTGCAAAAAAAAAAGGTTCTGTCCGCTTTTTTTTGGTGCGCCTTTCGTATCTAAATATGTGTGTTTCTAAAAAAACTGTAGTGCACGCCTTCAGTCGGGTGGGTTTTGTGATGGTGGTGACTTTCTTCGCGGCAAGTGGGAATGGGGATGGTGCCTGTGGACTGCTGCATCACGGTTAAAAAAAAAAACTTCAAATATCAAGCAACACAACGGTATATCTGGTTATTTTTGCGTGCAATTTTCTTTCGAGGCCTTGTTCGTCCATGAAACTCCAGACGGGGGGCTGGGGGGAGTGGACAGACGCGGCGGAGTGGTATGGTTAAGATAAAAAATCAATAAAATGCAATTTAGAACAGTGAAATGCATTTTTCTATATCCACTCGCTCTCTATGCATCTGCCATTCAACATCCGCCACCGTCAACAAATACGGACCTCCATGCCTCCACCTCTCACCCGCCTGGGTGCGCCCCTTCAATCTTTTCTCTCGCGGTGGACGACCTATTGCATGTTCATCCCGCGGTCGAAGTGGTGCAGTGGTGGTGTCCTGTAAACGTTTTGTATTGTGCCCTGAGGGGAAGACTGGATGTGACAAACGAGTTTGAGGACATGAATGCCAGAAGACACGGAAGTGGGAACTATGATGCGCTCCTTCTCTGCTCCTCATATTATTTCAAATTTTATAACGAGTTTTTTTTTCCTATTTTCCAGTGACGGTTCAATGCACATTATCAAACCGAATGGCTACATGGAGACGAGGGCACTTTGCGAACAAATCAATAAACAAACAAGCACCGAGATGATGGCCGTTGTGCACTACACAACTGGGTGGTAAGTCATTTGAATTTCATTTTCTAAAGAAAACATTGAGTTTTTTTTTTTTGTGTTGCGGAATGGTTTACAAACGACGGAGTTTCATTTTGCTCTGCGTGGCTGACAGATATTTTCACTTTAAATTGAAATTTTTTTTGTGTTAAATTAAATAGTTAATGTTCTTTAAAAGTAAATCAGAAATTTGCATTCCCTGTTATTCTGTTCTTCGAAAATTTTTAAACAAATTAAATCATCTAATAATAAATTTGGCTCAACATCAATTACCCTTTCTTGGACAAAATTTGGAGGTCACGGCACAGTAAAGCTTGTTGCTAACCAAAGAAGAATCAAATACATTAGTGCAATGCGCTAATTTGCTCGTAAAAAAAATCATTCGACAACTTTGTCTAAAAGAATTCTAGTTGATCCAAATTCATGCCAGCCAACATTTAACTGAATTCATCCAGATAATCAGATCCCAGAGCTAAAGTCATACAAAGTAATACAAATTGATGTTTGGTCTTAGAAGTCCTTTAAAATTGACGCTGTTCCAAATAGTTTCATACCAAATGTTACTAGCCAAAAGGACTCCATACGGTGATCCGAAATAGTCCAAAAATTGTTGATCCAAAATGGTCCCAAAAGGTCCAAAACAATACTACAAAAATCTGCTAATATCCTTGATAACCTTTGTGAGTTTGAATATCTTAAATTAATACATAAGTGCATATTTGTGACTTGTGTGGCTTCGGAATAGGCACAAACATAGTCTCATCATTAATTTCTTTTGAACTTTGACCTACTTTTACCTACAGCTTGCAGTGGATTGATTTGTTCGTACTATTAAGTGTCTTCACTTTTAAACATTGCTTAAGACCTCTTTTCTTTCGGGGTGCAACAGAATTGACTTGGACGTTGCTGCCCAACTTTCACTTTCTCTTACCAGCTGCTCGCAATTTCACACTCTAAATTGGTTAAGGTCCCTCTCCCTCTTTCTGTGTGCCATCTCAGACGAGCTCGTCCTCTGTTGCACTGTCCCAAAGGATCGCGTTCAAAAAATCTTTTGCCCGGAGCACTGCTATTCGCTCTATGTAACCTAGTCATCTTTATAAGCGTTGTCTCTTGAGCAGACACATGCTGTCGTACAGCCTACTGAGTTCACCCTTGAATATTCTCCACCACCACTAAAAATCGCACTTTTGTCTCGTAAATACCAACATCTTCCTCATTCGCGTTTAAGGACGTCTAAGTTTCGGCGCCATAATGCAAGACAGGAATGATTAAAGCTGACTAGTAAGAGGACTTTGTTACTAATAATTTGTGCCCAACGAAACAGAAGTTAGCAAGAGCGATTCGACGCTTGATTTTGGTACTAATGTTATTGTTCCTATCCACTCAAAGTTTCTTTTTTTTTTAAATTCATGTCAATTGGCTGCAATTTTCATACTAAAGCGAATATTATTATTAACTCTGAATGTTCCAGTTCTACCATCATTAAGAAGAACTTAACAATGTCCTTAGTTGTTCGATGGTATCTAAATTCACAACTGAACGATGACAAGGAATACTTTTTTAAAAATGTTCTTTCTGCAACAAAGAAGAAGAAATACACTTTTTCAGTGCTAGAATGCCACACAACGGAGCAGGACTTCCTCAGCAACTTTTCATAGTGTGCATGTTCTTTGACAAGAAGAGGAGGCCAACACTTAATTAACGACCCCAAATATCGATATGTGACAAGAATTGCAAGAACACTGAGTACTCTCTCTGTGTTGCCAACAGAAATCGGTGATTCAAGGCAGTCTACACTGACTACAGCATGATGGGCCATAGCATTTTCCCCTTAGGTTTGTCCCACACTTCCTGATCCTCTTATTTTTCTTCTTGTCGTATAAAATAATAATAATTGGGAGGAACTACAGCCCACAAGGGACCAGGGCATCACAAGTAGAAGGAACCTACTGGTTTTTGCTGACTCCGAATGCCGAATTTTGAGCAGCTTTTCATAGACCATTAGTACTCTCTGAGCTTTGTTAGCAACTTGGAAAAGCTGTTGCCGTGAAAAATGCCAGGTGTTCTGTACGGGAATTGATCTTGAACCTTCGGCGTGCGGGGGTCCACGCACTTGCAGCCAAGCAATGATTGTGAAATATCCTTTACCTTGGCTTTTCTGGCAGATGCCTTTTGTCGTTAAATAACTGACTGTGATCTTTCGATATCCACCTTTACCTTCAAGTGAGAAAACTCAAAATACGAAACTAATTCGAACCGCATCTGTATATTCATCTAAATAGTCGCTTTGTTCAGTTCAAAGTTTTTAATTCATCCCAACGTTGTTTTTTACGCTTACTTTCTGTCAATATTTCGAGCCAGAAATAGCTGTCAGTGTCAAAATGACAATTTGTTCCTTGATATCATCTGTAGAAAGGGTGAAGGATCAAGTGTCCTCAATTCATGCTTTGAATTCATCTGTTCACTGATCGCTTACGTTGAATATTCTCGACTTCTCACTCCAAAAATGTTACGTCACGTTTAAGCTTCGTTTCACTTGATATTTGATAAATATAATTTTTTGGTCATAATTTGTGTGATAACCAAACATCGGGCTTCTTTGAGTTGCCGTCGTTTTATTCGAAACTGTCATGCGGTTGATGTTTAGTGCCTTCACTATCTTCTGATAGCTTCCGTAACATAATGCATAACGAACATAAAAAACAGGCTTGTATAGCATGATTTGCCCACACCATGCCTTGCCCAGGACAAAAGATTTCCCCAGTTAGAGCAGCTCATTAAATTCTCGATTTCGCTCTTATGTCAGCCCGTATATTGCTCGTTAGAACGTTAAACTTTGAAAAACATAAATTTGACTCTGACTTCGAAGAACAGAGACCATGGCAAGCTGAAAATTATGTCCATAAATGAAAGTTAAAAGGATATAATGCTTTTTCAAAATAGATTTCAAATTCAAAAGGTTTCCTGTCGTACCGAGAGTACATTGTAAAACATCAGTCATTCATCGAAGATCCCCGTTAAACCACAGCCCAGATCCAAAGTTACCGCAAACTATGCCGCAAACAGCTACTTTGACAACCTCCTCCTCAGCAAAACTGATTGCCAACACATCCAATTTTGTTTGTTGTCTATGCGCTGTGTCTCGCGTTATCTCTCAACACCCAACGTCGTCAATTCGATTTGGACAAAGTTTACGAGGAAACTTTCCTGGAACCAAGCTCTATCCCTGCTATCGATCTGCTGCGCGATTACGTAAAGAGAAGCGCCCAAGGGCTGTGTAATTTCCTCTCGCTCATATTCTTCGAAAGCTCATATCATTTTAATATCCCTGCATCGTTAAATTAATTCCCATTCAAGTCTGTGTGCGAAAAGTGCTGGATGGCCGCCATAAAATCCCTCCAAGGACACATCAAAACTTTCTTCAATAAATCGCTTAGCATCCCTCCCCACCCAGACACCGTGCCCCACAAATTCGCATTGCGAATAATTTAAAGGTCCTCACGCAATAATAGCCGCCATTTTGTGTATTTTTATTCAGAAATTTCCGTTTTATGATTATTATCTCCCTCGCTCAGCAGCAGCCATACTTACATGTTCTTTCATTTTTTTTTCTTTTGCTCGCTTTACAGTCAATCGGGATTCATGTGCATGATATTCTATCGGCGGGACACCCATGTGATTGAGATCCAAACTGGCAAGCAGGCGTCTAGACTCGAGGATGCCTGCGCCCCCGATCACTTCGACGTAAATAAGATGCCATACATTACTCTATTGGGTGAGTGAACAACTTTTTATTATTCTTCTTTTCAGCTAAAATTTTGTATCGTGTTGTGAGTGTGTGGATGTGTGGGTGTGTGGGAGAATGTTTCTGCCAGCCCCCCGGCGGCGACGAGTGTATTGTTATCCTTGATTCCATTAATTTTATTTGATTCAGTTTCTTTGTTTGTGATTGGGAAAGGGAGAGATGACGGCAACGCAACGACAAAGACAGTGACGGCACCGTCAGCTGAAGGATGATGTCGTTTTTGGACGGCAGCGCGGGGCGGGGGGAAATGTGCTATTGAGTGCTGCGAATCTGGGACAAGGAGAGTGTATCCTGCAACATGGAGGAGTGCCTTAAGCACCATCGACTTTGTTTCATTTGAGTATTATTCTCGAAACATGACCATGAAAATAATAACATTTCGTGGATAGATGAAGCTCCGGAGCGGCACCCAGGACATTTAGTTTTATTGAAGTGGAGTTATTTGTGTCTTCTGTCCCTTGGTTTTGGGTGCCTTCGAGAATTCAAGTGCTCTGAGGCTATTGATTTGGTTTGTCGGTTGGTCCTTATGACTTCAATGAGATGGACCTTGGAGCGTATGTACTCACTCAGACGAAAGGACTTAATCAAAACTTTTGATTAGGACAATTATGTGGTTTCACTTAGTGCCCCTTTTAAGATGGGTATGTCCTTTTGAATGATGAACTCACCAACAACGGGTTATCTTCTATCGTTCAAGATTTGTTTGGGAGCCTTATGAGTGTCATTTAATTCGAGGGAATTTACTGGGGAGACTACTTTTTATAAGCTTTTCGTTCATGGCTTTGCTTTGCGCTAATTTGGAATAATTCGAAACCTTTCCCAAGATGCATCCTTTTCATGCAGGCGATAAACAGTCTGAGTCTCACTTTTTTTTTAAATTAGCTGGGCACAGTTGGTTTAGGTTAGCGATTATGCCGAAAGTCCGGTAGCCTTCTTGAAATAGAAAATTTGAATTCCACCGATGTTCACAAACACTTTGTGGTTGAGCCTCACCCTTTGGAGGGGTGATAACTCCACCTCACATGCCCTTAACGACGATCTTATCCCTGGTGTATGCGACGACACCCAACAAAAGGTTTGCAGAATCAGTACTCTTCTATGAAGGACTGTGTTGCTTCTTCGACTGAGGAGTTTGATGCAAGTTTTGAAACAACCGTTGTTAAAGGCAACGGCAAAGTTTAGGTTTATCGTCAAGTAGACAAATCCTTTGATTGCCAAAAAGTTGTGAAGAGTGACCTGGCTTAAACTATGGGAAATACAATTTGGATAAAACAGCACCTTTTCCCAATTTTTGGAACAGCGCACTTTTAATTTCGAAAGTCATCGAATATTTAACGAAGGCTTCCAAGGTGGAAACCAAAAAAAAAAAAACAGTAAGTGGTAGTATGGTTTGTAAGGGCTCTCGTGTCTTTGAATCCGAGTCATTTGTACATTGCAACCAAATGGGCGCTTCATTGAACTGCTTTTATGAAGAGGCGACATCCATTATTTCAACCCTCTATTCATGTAAGTTGCAAGTTTACCATCAAGTGGGTGGCCTGAGGAGGCTGTATGCCATTTTGACTTCTGCATTTACATGCCCAGTGCAATTAAGCGCTGATAATAATGATAATGGAAAAAATGTCATCTATTGTGACTTGATCTGTCTAATATGGAGACATGGTAACACAATAGTTTGAAGGTAGCTTAGGGATTTTTCGTATAAATACAGAAGAGCTCTTACCGCAATTCAAGGCATGAGTCCAATAACAAAGAAATAGGTTCCATCCCTTTGTTGCAGTTTTTTTTTTCATGCTACGAGTCTGAAAAAAATGAACACCCGTTGGACAGGTTCACACTCATAAATGACCACTTGGTTAGTGTAGCAACCTTGCCAGTGTATTGACAGTGGCATTGAACATCTCGAACTTTGGGGCCTTTTCGATTCGTAGATTGCCAAAGCCACTTCTCCACATAAGCTCTTAGCAGCAGATGCTTTTAGCAAGCTGTGTGTCATTTCGCCATTATAAGAAAAACCAAATAACTTAATCCATGGAGAGTTTCAATGGCGTAATCCTGCAAAGTTCAGTTTTCTCGTAAAGTTCTGCTACCGCTACCCACTTTGAAGACCATAATTTTGGCCATAAAAGGAACCATTTGCTAACTTTGAGCTGAACATTGTTTTCAGAACTGTAACTTTGACTTCTCAATCTTTTACCTCTCCATGTAAGTTATTTGCTAAGTTATTTATGAAGAGGATAGACAAAATGCGAAGTACATGCTGTCATCCTGGAAGGACCCAACATCGGCGTCTCGGCCGGAGCGTCACACCAGGCAGCAGAAACTTTGAGGTAGTCAAGGACTTCGTCTACCTCGGCTCCGCGGTAAATAAGGACAACAACACCAGTACCGAAATCAAACGCAGAATTACTCTTGCCAATCGCTGTTTCATTGGGCTCAAGAGGCAATTGAGTAATAAAGCCCTCTCTCGAAGGACTAAGCTTGCTTTATATAACACCTTAATCATCCCAGTCATAGTGGCGCGGAAAAGTCCTTAGCCCTTAGTCTTTTCGAGAGAGTTTTGTGTGCGATTTTTGGTCCTGTTTGCATTGATGGCATCTGAAGAAGAAGATTTAGCGATTAACTCTTTGGGCTATACAGCGACATGCGCCTAGTCAAGCGTCTTCGGATACAACGCCTACGATGGCTTCGAAACTGAGCCATTGGGACAACGCAACAGAGGACGGCTTGGGCTAAGATGGCGTACACAAGTGGAGAAGGAACTCAACCAAGTTGGAGTGCGCAACTAGCGGCAGCTGACGAAAGATCGTGCTGGCTGGAGAGGCATGTTGGTTAAGGCCACCCCGGATTGTAGCGCCACAAGAAGAAGAAGAAGATAGATAAATGAGGACTAAGCACACAACCTTGTAGACTATCAAAGTAGTTTGAAAAAATTCAAACATTCTAAATATCTGCAAATGTTTGCGTAATGAGCAAATTCAGCAAAAATTCACAGAGTCGATAACTTATACTGCAAGTGTCGAACGCTACGGCTTTAAAATCCATGAAGATGGGGAGTAATTTTTCTGTCTTTCTCTCTCTCTCTAAATAATCCAGCAGACGATGGCATTTCAAACATTTGATAATCAATAGAGAACGCTGCACGAAAGCCTGCTTAGAAAGGACTAAGACGATTGTTGTCTATTCTTCGATCCCACTACAATTGGGCAAAGTTTTAAGAAGAATACTCCATCTGCAACTCGAAAATGCAGCTTACTCTCTCGAACTGGCTACACAATTGATGCATCTTACGGGTTACAATAGTAAGGCACCAGCATCTGACGCAAATCTCTAAGACATCTTAAATTTAAAAATTTTGCAAATAAATGATTCCTACTAGTTTCGCTAATTTCCTAAATTTTGCTACAAAACTGACCACCCCATTCTAGTATCTCAAAATATTAGTAGTTCCCCAGCGAAATGGCTTGCACACTTCCGCGGGTCATAGAGATCTTTAAGGGAAACCCAAAAATTAAAAAAAAAATGTGTCATGTCTCTGAGTCACTCGCCAAATTTATATCAAGACAAGAACGAAAAAAAACAAAATGCAAAAAGTTCTCGACTTAAACTCCTTACAAAACTCCCGAGGAGTTCTTTTCTTCCCCTTCTCACAAGCAATTTCATCATCGTTCGTAATACATATTTCCTCGGAGAAAACTTTTAACAACATTTGCGGCAATTTCTATTTTTTTTTTTTTTGTTTTGTATTCTCCCCGGTTTCTCATACTTTTTTTACACTTAAAACTGAGTATCTGCCAGTCATGATGACAACTTTGTTTGACATAAAAATGCTGCTTCGTACCAACCAAAAGTATGATCCTTTTCAATTATATCAAATGACATTGTGGAACGGGTGATTCGTCGTTCGCCGTCGTCTTCGTCGTCGTCGTTGTTGTCGTTCACCATTTTGGATAATTCCTTTCTTTTTCTTTTTTTTTTTATTTTGTTCGGTTTTTGTCCTCCTTCCTCTTGTCGGGACTGTTATGTTTCTTCTTTCTTTAATTTTTTTTCTTGCTTTAAATAATGTTTTATGTGCAAATCACACTGAAAGCAGGCAAAGCGACAACGGCAACGAACGAAAGATGTACGATATAACTCGTTATTCTGGGGAGGACGATGGCAAAGTATAAAAAAATCACGGGAAAAACACAACAACCACCTCTGCCATAACTAACCAAAATTCATAGTCAAACCCTATACTCCACTCTCTCTCTCTCACTCTCTGTCTTTCTTTCTCGTCGCTGTTTCGGGCGCACCGTTTGAGTTCTAGAATCGAGCGCAATAATGGAACAACTACTGCCACCATCATCACGAACTTACCCCACAGCCATTTTGTTTCGCTAAGTTATGACAGTTTGTGGCGCAAGTGATTTTTTTTTTCTTTTTTTTTTGTTCTACCGCGCCACCCCGCCGAGTTTGCCATCTTTTTCTGCTGAAAATGTTATTAAATAAAACGAAAACGAAATAATAATAAAAATAAAAATGAAAAATAAACGATGGTGGCGTACCGGTGCGCGCGGGATGGGCGGACGCCAAGATAAAACAATAAAAGAACCGCAATGATGACAAAACGTGGCGGTGACAGAGATGAGGGCTGAAAAGGCGGGTGGTGATGGAGCATGCTGATATAACGGTAGCTTGGCGAATGAGCGATGGCCTTAACAGAAAGTTGGTTGAATCCCCTTTTTTCGGTGGGGTACCACCTCTATACCGGCAGGATATTTACGTATGCAAGGATACATGTGGAGTAGTAATAAACGACAGATTCGCATGTTTCAAAGCATAAGCCTATTATCCTTGTCATAATTTTTCTGTTTTTTTCTTCGTTGGTGTGTGTTTTTTTATATCTCCACCCCACATTCGGCCTCCATTTCGTTCATGGGGGGGGGGGGGAAAATCTCCCCCCCCCCTCAGCGGCCTTCAGCTGAGATATGATCCTGATTCGAAAAACAAAACAGCAAAAAAAAACGGAGACATATAGTGCGAGAGTGTGTTTCCTGTTTTTGTCGTGTCCTCAGCATTTTTTTTTTGTCGTTGTTTTGGTTTTATTTCCTTTTCCCAGACAAACTGGTGTTTATGACTGGTTTTATGGCGGCAAATTGGCGGTTTTAAGGTTTTCCCTTCTAACAACCGTAACCAATGGTGTGCGTTTTACTTTGCACAGTTCGTGGCGCTGCTGGCTGATGGATGGGGGGAGGGACAGGGTGTGAAGAAAGTTAGTCAAAAGCATCATAAACACTTTTAATGGTATTTAATGGTTTTTGGTTAAGTAATAATCCTCTGGCTTTGGCAAATGCGCGCTCGTTTGCCAGAATTAAGAAAGCAGATGTGCTGTGTACTCCTTCTCCTTCACTTCACTCACTCAACCATGCGGAGATGGAGGCTTATTTTCCTGGATGACGCTTTACGAGTGATCCAAGAATTATTGTCTCTCTAATGATCCATAAATATGATTATGAATTTAACAAGATTAAATGGAGATAAATTTGAAGCGCCATGATTGCGCCTTCATTTCAAGTCAACAGTTGAACGCGTTCATTGACATTTTGACGACTCTAACAGATGTCTGTAGGCGCTGCCTGTACTAGACGGGAAGGAAGGCACAGTTTGTCCACCGGGTTGTAGTTATTCAACAAGTACAGCACCTAAAAATATGCAACAATTCTAAGCTGCAACTGACTTAAAACATGAGAACAAAGCAATCATCACCACTTCCCAGTAAAGGGCATTGAAACACTTGACACACGTTCCCCCCGTTTCCTCATAGTCACACCCCTTTTTTGTGTGTTGTCTCTTGAAGTAAATCCTCAACAACTCAATTGACTCCAGCTCAGCTCAGCAAGTGTTGTCCCCAAAACAAACATCCGCACCCGTACATCGTTTTCCAGAGCTTAACTTGTCATTCCCTTTCTGAAGGCGATACAGGTAACACGATGGTCCTTAAAGGAATCTGCCTGGAGACCGGTAGCTTTTAATGTGTAACTACCGTTAATTAACGTCACCCAGACGGTAGTAGCTGGCGACGCAAAAGAAAAACAAGAACGAAACTCCTACAGGGGCTGTGTACATACGCGGCACATGCACATGCCGGATAAAGAACTTGTTTTACTCAGTTCCTTTTGTCATTATCCTCGTCACCGTATCCACACACACACACACACATACTTCCCTTAAAATTGGGAACGTATTTAATTGTTTTAGGTTCTTAGACTCTTCTCTCTTTCACCGTCTGAAAGTAGCACAATAGTTCGTTCTCACATTCGCTTTGGCCGGCGTACGGCTTAAAGACTACAGTGTTCACTGAAAGGAGACAAAGGGGAAAAAAGGAAACAAGAAACAACTGCAAGAAACGAGGAAAAAAAAAGTGAACAAAAAGGAAAAACGAGCGAAAAAGAACAACGATACTACCACTTTACTGGTGCTATTCCTGGTCGTTCTGGTGCCAGGAGTAGTGTGCTGCTATAAGAATCCTGTATTATGTTCCGGTGCTTATAGCCCTACTTAGCTCAGCAGTCTCGTCTCTAAGAGCCAGCTTTAAGGAGCAAACAACAACCAAACTACGATGAACAAAAATGCAGAAACGAAGAAGGAATAGAAGGTATGCCTTGAAAGCATTTTACGCGGCTCGTCCTTGTTATGCACTTCACATTGTATGTATGTATGTAGATATGAAGGTGTGCGGGAGCAGCATATACAGGAAGGAAAAGAGTGCAATGTGAAAACAAACTTCAAGGACATGCAAAACAACTTTCACAGCACTCACTTCTTCTTCCATACTACTGTTCGTATGTATGTGCGACACAGGAAGACGTGCGCAACACTTATACACTTGTGAAGTAGAAGCAGAAAAGGACATCGCCTAATGGTGCCCCATCATTCAACCTGGAATAGGTTGCATTATGGAGTTAGGAACGTAATATGCCCACAGTAATAGGTAATTTCAGGGGCTTTTCTCTTCTCTCTCTCTCTCGCGCTCCCCCAACCATGGTCTGTGTTGAAATTCACCGTGTTAACCTTTGTGGTAGGGTGAGACTCTTTAATGGCTTTAGGATTGTGCATTTTTAAGGTACCTCTTGAAGGTGATTTTAAGGGTTCTTTTCTCTCCCCCATCCTCTGCATCGGTCCCCTCTGTTGTGATGAGCCAAAGATGATGGAATTTAGTAAAAAAAAAATGCGGGCTGAAAAGAACCGGCTTTTGAATACTTTTTCGAGGTAAAATCACTTCTTGCACATTTCCTTGAACGGAATGGATTTTCGTAAGACTAAAACAAAGTATAGGAGGAATTCACTTGAATATCAGGGTGCGCAGTGTGGTAAGAGTTGTGCAATGATTCGGTCAAGGTAATAAGGGGTGACACACATGAGGATTTCTTACCGCTTTGACGGCACTGTTACCAGCTTTAGAAAATGAATTTAGGCTTGACACACATTTTTGTTCTTCGCTGAAAAATACAAAGAGACGCCAATACATTTGCAAAAACATCGCAAGCACGGTGCCCCCATTAGATTTAAATGTTGACAAACTGCAAATTTAATTACTTTTTTTAGCAAGAGCGGCCTAGTAATTGCGTTGATTCGCACTCCAGTGGCCCTAGATTCCTGAACTAAAAACTCGTCTCTTTCGAGGTGCTAACAACACTCCAAGAGCACTAAAGAGCTTCTTAAATTTTTTAAATTTTGCAGTTAAGAGTCGACAAAAAACTGTTGGTCACCTTACTTGTGAGAGAACAATAGCATGTACTAGCAGTTACTTAAGAAGCTAGAGTCTAATTCTTTCTGGACTGCAACACCACCCAACTTATTGGACATCATTATTATTAAATGATGCAAATCTAAAACATGTCCGTTTTTATGTTTCCGATTACAAAAACTACCTCAAAACTTCCTAGGGGGCTTTTGGCGCACGAGTCTCACACTTTCTTGGCAACAGCAGCTACATCATCCATGAGCGTTGTCCACTTGCATGACAGTCTCAAAGAATTTTTGCACAATGGATGCCTCGAAAAATGCATTTTCAAAAATTACACAGTTCGGGTTATAAAGGGTGATTTTTTAAAAGCTATAGGAAAGTTTTTCAGAAAAAAAACACACATACAATTCAGAAAATTGCATAAAATCTTTATTTGACTCGATAGTACGGTCCATATAATTTAATGTTTGAAGATTATTTCGTGCAAATGTTGACCTTGACTGCGCCTCAAATGGTCCATCCGCTTAGTCCAATTTTGGCATACTCCTTCCAACATTTCGGCCGGTATCTCACGAATGAATGCTTCAATGTTGTCTTCCAATGCGGCAATTGAAGCGGGATTCTCTGTATAGACATGAGCTTTAACATAGCCCCACAAAAAATTGTCTAAAGGCGTTAAATCGCACGATATAGGCGACCAATTGATCGGTCCCGACCTTGAAATAAAATGTTCGCCGAACTCGCCTCTCAATAAATCTATTGTTGTGCTTGTTGTGTGGCATGTTGCACCGTCTTGTTGAAATCAAATGTCATGCAAGTCAAACTCTTGCATTTTGGTCAAAAAAAGTTGGATATCATCTCACGGTAGTGCTCACCATTCACAGTTACGTTACGATTCGCATCAGCTTTGAAGAAGTAACGTCCAATGATGCCACCAGCCCATAAACCTCACCCGACTGTGACTTTTTCTGGATGCATTGGTAGCTCTTGCAATGCTTCTGGCTGATAATAATAATTGAGTGGAACTACAGCCCATAACGGATCAGGGCCTTCAGGCTGATGTTCACTCCAAAATCGACAATTCTGCTTATTTACGTACCCATTGAGCCAAAAATGAACTGACCGTTCTTAACAGAGCACGCATTTTGAAAATAAAATTCAATAATTTGCAAGCGTTGTTCGTTTGTAAGACGATTCATGGTTGAATTATTGACCAAACTGACCAAAAACTGAAGATGTTTGACAGTGAAACAAAACACGAAACGTGCGTCAGCTGTTTAAACTGGGGTTGCCAAAAAGATAATGGCTAAAAAATCACCCTTTACAAAACTCACTTTGAAAACAAATTTTCAATATTTCGTTCAGCGGGGGACTGACTTTCCGCTGACAGCTTTCAGTGTCAAAATATCTGCTGATTTTAAAAAGATACTAGATCGCACACTCTTTATTATCGCATGCCATCCTCCTACTCTCCTGTCAATTCATTCAAGCGCAGTGCATGAAACAAATGACGCCCAGTGTTATAACTTCCAGTACTACATAAGTAAGATCATCAAGAATTCAGTTAATCTATAAGCAAGCTCAGGGCTTGTTTTAAATGACACACATCTTGCGGCTCTCCAAATCTCGAAAAAGACAATAGGATCGTAAAGTATTAATTTGCACACCAAAAGAGGCAAAAGAAAAAGAACACCATTTTGAATTAGGCAGGACTTTCCATAGCTTGACTCAATTCACGGGTTTTGAACGCTGTTCTGTCCTGAAAGACATTGGTTTCGAAAGGAGTTCTTTTGCTTTTCTCAGAGCCTAACCAGGCCAACCGCCCTCTAAAAGGTCTGCAGTTCACCAGACAGTATATAGTCAACTTACCAGAAAATCCAATCCACAGAAATTACATCAAGACTCAACTTAATTTCGTCAATTGAAGAAAAACAAGTTGTCACATGCCATTTCGTCCCAAATATCCACTCGATGCAGAAATTAGCTTTAGCCAACACTCTGCAATTTGACTTAAAGCCTCTCCATGCATCCACTCTGGAGCAGCCATCCATAAGCAGACACCAGGCAACAACTTTAACACCTCGTCTACCAGTCCACATGTCCGCTCAACAACAGCGGTTACCTGCAATCGGCGGGGTGAGCAGCCTCAAATGCATCACCTATCCACATGGACTGCAATTTGCAATTTGTCAAGCCCACGAATGCGAGCTTCCGTGCCCGGGTGTGAGTGTATACAACACGCCTAATTACACGGCGTGTGTGCGGTTCTGCCGACCGTGCATCGCGAACAAAGAGGTCCCCTCTCTCTCAACGAGGAGGCGCATAAATGAATTGCACACTCGCCACACGTCAGCGCAGAGCGGAGCGGGGTGATCGAGAACTAGAATTCAAGTCAATTTAACTTTGGGACGCATAACGAAATGCAATCATTAATTCCGAACTGCAGGTATTTGCCCAGCGGATAGCCTGTGCCGCAGTCTCGGTTCGCTGGACTGTGTCCATGTGTGTGCGTCTCTAATTGGGCCAATTACCGTCGAAGCGATATCCTGGTTGGGAAATACCAACACTCACGCACGGCCAATTGTTCAAAAACAGGCAAAAAAAAAGCGCGCAACGCGCCACCAGACTTTCGCCTAGTCACTTTTAATTAAGGTTTTGCTTGTGTTTTGAGCGCTGTTTTCGCGGTGACGCAGGGCACCATTGCGCCGCACAACACTCTCCCAGTCAGCGTGTCACCGCCCGTGAGGCGGGAGAGGTGACCGGCGGTGGCAACTGCTCCAATTGAATTTAATGCGTGTGCCCGGTAATTAGTTGGCGCAGGATGTGCTCGTTTTTATGTCACCCATCCCCTCGCCCCGTCTAACGCCACTAATTGTCCTAATTATTATTCGGCCAGCGAATCAGCCATGAAAACAGGCTCGCACACTGGCAATTGCGACACGTCACCCGGCCGGCCCTGCAGCCGACCGTGTATCCTGTTTGCCGATTATGTCGCATGTGTCACTGCGTCGCATCAGGACGGTAATTCGATTTCTTCCCGACCACTATATTGAATTAAGGACCGCATTGCATAATTAATTGATGGATGATGACTGGAATTGTGCAACTTTGACGGACGCACGCGTGCCAGCGCGCCGTCACCGTCGGCAATGTGTTTAGCATCCTGCGCTGTGGCATTGTTGGCGGCGAGTTTAATTAGGTGAACCAGCCAATTATGGAGTTTCTTTAGCCGTCATGCAGTTTTAATAAGAAAATGTCAACCCAATTTGGGATCGTCTCGGCGGACTCTGTCGGCACATCCCGGCCGCTGTGCAGTGCGATGTCCTCTTTGATGGCGACGAAAAAAAAGAGATGAAAACGAGTTCAACACATAATTAACACTGCAGCAGGAGTTGCTTTGCTGCAACTATGTCCGACGTCCGCATGGAATGCCCGCTGCCACCCCCTGGCGCTGCTCAAAGGACACTCTGTGCCTGCTTGCGCTGCTATTATGCTCCTGCTTCCTCTCCTTTTCCTAGTCTTTTGTATAATTATTAATAAGATACCTTTACTAAGGAAGCCTGACTCCTTTATGCCGGGGTATTGTGCGGATAAAGTTGCCCGCACCTGGCTACCGGGCGGGGATAGACACTGGTGACGTTGTGTCCTCCTTCCTTGCAGAATACGACCTACATAAATGTCATATTGTGGTCCGTTGGGTGAAAAAATGCACATGATGAGATTAAGACCGACCCAGTGAATCGTTAGACCATAGTTTGTTTTTTTCTTTGACTGAACCATAAAATTCTAAACGTTTGCCAAAGTTTTATTTTTTCTTTCAAAGCACATGCTTGAGAATTTTCTGCGTTTGTTTATGTACATTTTGCATATCTGTCCACTCTTAACATGCCTGTAGACAACTTCTTCTGTACGGAATAAACAAGTAGTTGAAGTTTCTTGAATTAGACTCAATTTACGCTGGGAAAGTGTTTTCTTTTTCACCACGAATCCATGTGATTGCTTAGAAAAAAGTGCTTGCTGTGTGGAGCTCACTAAAGCAATTTCGGTTATTCGGAAATCAACCAACCTGTCAGTGACTTCTCCTAAAACAGAACTAAGTTTATTCAAAACTGAAGCCTATGGGGCAGAGTCTATGGCACAGAAAAACAACTAAATCAGTTTACCAAAAATCTCACTTCTTCACCACCAACTTGTCTTGATGTTCACTTTTGCTGTGTGACAGGAAGGGGCAGATGGTTCAATGCCAACTCCGAATAGCGAAATTTGTAAAGTTTTCTCGGTACGCGGAACTGCATACATGTTTGTGTATCGCGACTGAGAATCCTCCACATCTATTCGCTATACCGCTATATTTTTATAGCGGTATAGCGAAAAACTGTTATTAACAGTTCCAAAAGGAAAATCTTGATTCGTTCATTTGTTGTCTGTTCAAAGTGTATCAGGAGTGAACTTCACCTCGCCCTTTTAGATAAATTGGTGAAAACTTATACAGGGACCTTCTCCTTCGATGGCGACTGTGGATAATGATTCTAACTGGTCACCACGTGCTCGCTTGTCGGTTTCTGATGCGCGACGCCCAAGTGGCTCAAAAAAAAGCTACCGAAGTCCACGATCTTGAATATGCAGGTATAAAGCTGCACGTAGTCACCGTGGCGTAGTGGTAAGTGCATCGACCGCGGCGCAGAAAGTCTAGGTTCGATTCCCGGACGGGACACCTAGCATTTTTTTCACGGCACCGCCTCTTTCGAGTTGCTGACAACACTCAAAGAGTATTAATTGTGTACGGAAAGCTTCTCAAATCTCGCCGTTCGGAGTCGGCAAAAAACTGTAGGTCCCTTATACTCGTGAAGAACAGCAGCATGCACAACACGAGTAGTTGTTGTAGAAGCTAGGCCCTACTCCGTTATGGGCTGTAGTGCCACTCAATTATTATTATTATTATGAAGCTGCACGAAATAGGTGAGCTAGTGGGCATGCAATACTGGGCAAGAGAAAGTTCTCTGATAGGTGGCGCGTTTACAAACAGCGGACAAAAAGCGCAACAAAGAACAATCGAAACTACACTCGTCGAAGATGCTCCACAGAAGGTGAAGACCGTCATATAGATCAAAAAGGTGATGGCAAGGGTTTTTTAGGATTCACAATGTGTAGCCCATAACTGGAGAAGTACAAACGCTCACAGGGCACTACAAGTGCCGAATTATTGGGGCGATTCAACACATTTGACAAAGGAACGAGTGCTTTCTCACAGGCTCCAACCGCCGCCTTCGAATCGAACAAATTGTTTAAAATAGATTACGAACTCATCTACATTTCTTCTCGACTTCTTTTTCTCTCAAGCTTGAAGAAGACACTCGCCGATTCGAACTTTTAGTCGAATGAAGTTTTTTTTCAGCCAAAAAACATAGTTTTCAGTTTGGTTAAGGAAGTTGGGCTTGTTGTGCGAAATAAACCTTTTCTTTTCAGAAATTTTAATTTGTCTTGTCTTCATATCAAACAGAAAGGACTATGTTTCATTGGTTTGTCTACATGGTACGGACGTCCCTCCACCACGACTTTCCAGGTCTGCCTTGGATGCAATTTCATCAGTTTGGCGATCGCCCGACAGGCCCAGGATTTGATGAAATCCACAAACTTGCCTCGTTGTGCTTCTTCGAGCAGCCTCGAGATCTCTCGTTCGTGTATTGCCTTCAGCGATCCTTTTCGTGGAACATACGATTTACCGAAAATAATGGATCGAATTAATCAGCGTTGAATATCTTCTGTGCAAAGTCATTTATTTATGTTTAAAAAAAAGCGTGAAGCATGAGGCATGAAGGCGTCAGCTATGTCTTCGTCAACATCTTCCATAGTTTGCTGGAAAAAACCATCCATTTTGGGGAGAGGACTGCATTCTAGACTAGTCAAACATTTATCAGAGTTAAAAATATAGTTTCTAGTGAATGTTGTAATTTTTTCTTGCAATTCGATTTCAATTCAATTCCCAGAGATCCCTGAACAAGCAAAATCAATTTTAATTCAACAATCAATCATTTCACAGCACCCTCCAGCGACTGCAAACGATTTGCTGAAGGATATCGCCCAGGTGATTTGGCTCCCGAATCTCCAATTATCAATTGTCACCTTCCTGATTGCGAGTTTCGAAATTCATTTATCGTCATTACTTTTCACTACACAGCGACCGCCCACGAGGATGACACGTAGAAACAGTGTTTTTTTTCGTCCCCGGATACCTTCGTATCTCATTGTGTCCTCAAGGAGCGAAAGAAGTTTCAGTTTTGTCTCCCTCTTCGCCCCCATTTCCCGCAACTATTGGTAGAATTTTTGTTTCGCCCCAGCCACCCCCGTCTCCCTGTCAATTTTCTCAATTTTCAATTTGAAATACAATGTATCTCATCCCGAAGATACATTAAATTCCTGGTGGCAATAACTTGAGAATTTTTTTCAATCTTTTCTCTTTCGTCGTTCCTTGTTTCGGATTTTTTGTCTTTGTTTTGTTTTCACAGACGACGAGGAGTATCTCTGGGTGGAGGTGGCTCTGTGCGTCTGTGTTGCCATGTTGAAAATGACAGAGCATGCGAAGGACTGGTGAAGAGGTTGAGATGGGGGGTAAGAATATCAGCCCCCAGCTATAGAGCTATATCACGGTGACGACAGGATGAAGCGACAACTTGGTCGGGAAAAATCCAATTAAAAAGCCTTTCAGGTGCTCAAATCGAAGATAATTACTCCAGTTTTTCGATGGCTCACACGCAGACAGCGAGTTCCTCCGAGTGTTCGCAACGCAGCGCTGTGCGGAGGTATGTGTGTGGATCCCTGAAACCGATGCGCATGGAATTCGGGCCCTGGTCGTCCTGAACTTGAGGGAAAATCTCTTGAAAATTGCTTCGAGAAAATATTCGCAAGGCACTCTATTCATCCTCGATCTGCTGTAGTTTTAATTCCTTCCGCTTTTCTTGGTCTTTAAAGCGTTTCTTATTTTCGCTTTTTTTTTCCTTGCTTTATATCTGCTCTCTGGCCGAGAAGGTTAATGCGAACCGGAGCTAGGAGACACCTAGTGAATGTAAGGACATAGCGGCGGGCCGAGCAACTACTACCAGACACCTTGCAATTAATCCTTGAATTATCGCTTCGGTTCTCTACTTCATTCTTTGGCGACAAACAACTTGCAATTAAGCCGCTTCATGGTGCAGAGTGCGTGGGGAAGCTGGGGGAATGGATGAGGCATGAGAAAGCTTAAGGTGTTTGCCGTGGAATTTAAAACAAAGAAAAAAAGAACCAAACCTTCCTCTTGGTGGAAGTCATTTTAAAGTCATGGGGATAATTTACTTTGAGCATTCTTCAAGTTTGCAACTGTCGAGTGAAGTGTATCGAAGTGGGAATCGTTAAAAAATGTATACCACATACTTTAACTACCACATTTTCGATTTTTGATTAGTCTAGATTTTTTTCATCACACCTTACCGATATTTTCGTTCGTCTTGCCTTTCTCTAGAATTCTGGAAAGAAATTTCTAGTTCCCATAACTAGTCTTGATTGATTAATGAGTTGGGAAATCATCACCAACTGTCACAATTAATTATTTCATTTTATTCATTTTATATTATTTCTTTGTTTTTTGACCAGACTAGAAGTGGCGTCGACTACATTCTGTCCTTTTTGGTAAATCTCCATAAATATCAGTGTCATGTGAATTATCTGATACGTTGGGTCGAAAAAATCACCGGAAATGGAATGATTATTCGAGAGCTAATGAACAACATTTAATGTTTCGAATCTAAGGGAAGAACCTAAGTTTAGCCGTTTCTGACACATCCCAAGTCGGTCTATTTTTTGACAATCCGGAATATTTCAACTTTACGCAATGGAAATGTGCAGAAGAAGCTGAGGCAATCACCCCTTGCTATCCAAAATAACTGAATCTCGTCTAGACTCTTCTCAAAAAATAAAAATGTTTACTGATTGGAACTGGGCTGAAATGAGTCGCTTAAAATTAATGCATTGCACAAGGCATCAGAATGCCAAAAATTCTAACACATTTGAACATCGCCAGAATATCGACTTGGAACTAGTCTTACAAGATTGGGAATAAGAAAAAACTCTTAGTCGTGATCTTCCGCACAAAGCTCATGAAATGTAGGCAAGCTAGTAAGAAATTTGGCGAAAACGATGATCACAATGATGAAAGTCTTGTATGAAATCTATGTCATACCTTGAATAGATCTTTAATTTGTGAGGTGCAAATTCCTAATTCCTATTATGATGAAGTGTTGTAAACGGATGCAACATTCACTTAAGACCAAGTTTCTAAACAGCCTCGTTTATAGAGAATTTTAACTTAATTGCTATGGCATGTCAAATGGTTCAATTTTTTATCCCTGAACCCTGAAAAATCCGATCTGTCTCCAGTCCACCAAGTGTCGTCGTAAATCTGGCTAGAACAGTTCTTAAGGTCAATCCCTTGCGACAGCGCAAAAGAGGACCTTCTCTTTTGAGTCAAGACAAGTCGAGAACCCTATCAGATAACTTGAAAATGGAAAGAGGTGGAGTGTGAAGTATTCGAGATGTTCACTTCTAAAATCTAACCTTCGACCACCAACGTGTGAGTCTAAGCACTTACGCAACACGAAAAGACGGCAACTTTACTAGCATAAAAATAATGGAAAGACCGATACTCAAGTCAACCACACATTGGATTGGGTTGGATCTTTCCCCCAGCTTTTCATATTCTTTGCTTAAATCACATTCCTCCCCTTCGTTCGTGAACTTGGAATTACTGCACAAAAAACTCAAAAATAGACAGACTATAGTTGTTCGGGCCAAAATAAGCCATTATCTATGGATAGCACTTGCGTCGTTAATACCAAAAGACAGCGTCCTCGGTATGTGCATTAACTTACCACTTAGGTGGAACTTTCGTTGAAATCGTCAAAAATGCAATGAATTGTCTAGGTTTTATAAAACCCCCTCTCATGTAGCTACAACACAAAGGGTGATTTATCGTAATGTTTCATTTTTAACGTGAAATTGAAAAAATAAATTCGAAAGTGAACCTAAAAAATTTACAATCGATTAAAAGAACAATTTATGGCATTTACTAATTGAAAATTATTTCAAGTAAATGTTGGCCACAACGACATCGAAGGTGGTCCATTCGGAAGGTCCAATTTCGGCGAAGAACACGAGTAATGTTGGCTCTTCGGATGTCAATTGTAATAGGCTTATTCCTGAAGATTTAAATATCCCCAGAAAACGTTGTGCAAATGTTTATCGTAGCAAAACGCGAAATTAAATGCTCACCAAAATGATTTCTCAACAAGTCCATTGTTTCCAGCACTGTTTTGCTCATAGCGCCGTTTCATAAAAATCTGAACTCACCGAGACCATGTGTTTAAATTTTAGGAAACACATTGTTTATTATTGACGGTAAAGTGCCTAATTTTTATAGAAATATGAAGCAATGATTCCACCAGCCCAAAAACCACACCATACTGTTGGTTTTGGATGTAATGGTAGCTCTTGCTCGAACGTTCACCAGCTCGAATGCGGCAATTTGTCTATAAACGTATCCATTGAGCCAGAATTAGGCTTCATCTCTGAACAGAATATCACGATAAAACACCGAACCAAGTTTTCCCAGACTCTAGCTTCAATTCTTGCAGAAACTGAATTTTGTCCGCTCTTAAGTTGAGATCCCCACGTAAAACAAGCCAAGTTGTCTAATGCGCCGAGCTACACGCAAAGCTACGGCTACTATAGTCTCTTCAGTACGTGATGTGGTCTAACAGGTCGAGTATAACCCACTGACGTAAACTAGGTTTCAAATTTGCGAATCGCATTGACACAAGTGGTCTCCGTGAGACGAATGTTCGCACCATAGGCTCCTGGAATCGGAGGAAAAACTTTACTCACAGAACGCTGATTTTCGTAACAAAGCTGCTAAACTTGGAGCCACTGATGTGGTGTGAGTCTTTCCACGATTACTTGCCAAACAATTCTAAACAAGAATCACGAGACAGTTTGATAGTAGTCACGTCTGATCTGTCAAAAAATCCTATTAATAGTCAAACCTCACCATGAACACAATAAACAAAGTTTCTACCTACATGAAGGCTCGTTTATTTTTGTTGCTTCTGTAAACTCTTTCTGAATTCAGGCCAGAATCAGGCATGACAACTCCACCAAATGCCTTTTCTGCACTAGTATGTCCTCCATCGATGACAAATCTTCAAGGACCTCAAGGTGAATGACTTTTCTTATTCAAATTTCGTTCTTCACATGACACATGAAGACCTCCATTCAACTGCACACAGTACATACTAAATGCACTTTCAAAAGGACTTTCCACAAACTTTCTCCATTTTTTTTCAAATTCCTTTCAACTTTCGCTCAACTCCAAGGGGAGGTCATTGCTTGTTGGAACCTTCTCCAGTCGCATGCTGGCTGCTGGCATTTGATTAGATCCCTTCCCTTTTTCAAAATGGCCACCCTGTTTCGGGGTTATTCAACTCAATTCTATTGTGATTACGCTCGAATGTGTTGCGCAATTTTAAATCACTGAACGTGCGGTTGTTGTCTCATCATCGCGTCGTCGCCGCTCATTGCTGCTCTCTGCTGTGTTTATCTTCCCCTCAAAGGAAGGTCATTAAACGCGTTTTCCATTCATTCACTTTCAAAGGGATGTGCGAAAAGGGAAACTTTTCGGAAATTAACCAGAACCAAGCCAACACCACCCGCCGAGCCCAAGAGAAACATGCTAAGAAATTCAGGTGATTAAAATTGATTGGCTTAACGAAGATATAATCATGTCCTTTGGCGAGAAAGCATCCTCGAAAGCGACGGCCACAAGGAACGGTGGTAGTTCCGCTCTTCTGTCATTAAGATAGCGTTAAACTTGTCTCTCACTCGCACACGTAGGACGTTCAGTTTTAATGACGACGCCGCGCACAATTGAGCTCACTCGGGAGGCAATTAAAAATATTACGAGAAAATTTTTTGAAACGGGGACGGACCTTATGTTCTCAATTTCATTGCGTCAATGTGTGCCCATTTCCTCTCGTTTTTCACAAAGTTTCTGGGCGCGTTATGGCCCCCCATATCCGTTCCCCCCTGAACGGGTATAATGGTGTTTATTCGTTCGTTGTCGCCATCACTGCCAAAGAGTTTTCGCAGGTTCGATATCTGAAGCCGGGGGTAGTCTTAATCTTTGTACGAACCCAATTCTCCTTTGTCCTCAAAGTTGGCAAGTGTTGAAAAAAGGAATCATTCCCCCAGATGGGGGGAGTTGCTGTTGTTTCATATGATCCCCGCCCCTTGTGATGGCAATTAAAATTTTCGGGAGGGAGCCATGCGAGTCTGAGGAAAGAACCAAAAAAAAAGGAAAAAACGAAACGCCAGAAACAAATGTGCGACGAAACGACCGAGAGCATATAACGATTCAAAGTTGAGGTAATTTCGGGAGGAAAATGTGTTCCTTGTGGCAGCATCTATGTACACATTCTCATCGTGTACGCAGCGTTGAAGCCGTTTTTCCGTCAGCTTTCAAGGATATCACCAGCTGGCGTTTGGTAGTTAAGTTTCTCAATGCATTTTGCGAGCAGTCTGGGTCTAGTTAGATACTTCCTGAGAGGTTTTTGTATTTTTTTTTCCTTGTTATTATCTGGTACTTTGCCTTTTTTATAATTTTAAGGGTGGAACCTGCTGGCTGCGACACAACGCAACAACATCAAATTGAAATAATGTTTTCTTTTAATTTTAACGGGGGGAGCAGCAGGTGCCCTCTGGGTGCTTTTGCCATTTCTCCCTAATATCGGAGGTTTCCTTTAACGATTTTAGCTATTCCGAATTTTTATTTTCCTTGAGTCTCATTGTACTGTAAAATGTGTACTTAAGATTCCTAGAATTGAGAAGATTTTTTAAGCAATCAATGTTTTTGTTTGCTCCGCCCTTAACGTGGCAACAAAGTACTACTGTAGCACTCAGATTCAAAACCTGGCTCATTGTAATTTCGCCGTCTTCCGAACGGATATAGAAGGCGCTACTGCGCCAAGGAGCCTAAATCATCAGCTCGCATCACTTCAGCGTCAAAAGTCAATCACATGATCCAAGCAACAGTGGGAAAATAACAGAGGATGCTTTTTGCAGTGTCCTCGTCTTCTCTACAGACTTCGAAGAAATTTTCATCTCTTCATCGTATAGCTGTGGCACTACAGCCCACAAGGGTCGAAGGCCTAGCTTCTTCAGCAATTACTAGTGTTGTGCTTGTTACTGTTCTCTCACGATAAGTAGTAGTAGAGTACTAGTTTGAAGTGATGGGTTTCTCGGGAAGCATAAGCTTGGTTTGCCTGTTTTCCTGGAGCTTCACCACATACGGTTGTGCTCGCGAAAGGTCCAGCCCCACACAAATCTTAGTGCCAATTGAGTTCAGAGATGACTTCCGTTTCTGAACTATCTTGTAAGCGGATAAAGAACTTAGCAAGGCCTTAAACAGGGCTCTCGCCACAGACCTAAATTATCGGCCTCATCCACTGTTTCTTCACAAAATAGCTTGTGGCCATTTGAATCACACAGATTTTCGCTTAGAAAACAGACGCAATATTACCTAACGAGGATCTTGTTTTCCTTCATCACCCGACCCATCATTGGTCTTGTAATCGTAGACCTACATGGTCTTGGATACAACTACAATCATTCCCTATGTCGAATTGGCCAGAAACAGTTCTGTGTGACGCCTTTGCATGTGCGTCGCAGTTGGATTCTTGGCTTAGATGCGTCAAATGACATGTTCATGAGGCTATGTCGAGAGTTAAGCAAAACCCTAGTTTATTTAAATCCGAAAATGACATTAGGAGTACGGCCTATAGATTGTTTATCATGAGTTTTGCGAACGCACCGAGAGTAGAACCAGGCATGCTGGGTAAGGTTTCCTGTGCAGCCGAGACAGACCTTTCCTTGAAGCCTATTGAAAGTGGCGGTTACGTAAAGCTTGTTTCACCAAATGTTCAAAGCACAGGATATAAGAGGTCGCAGGCGGATCTTCTCGTAAAGAGCACAACCTCGGTCTTAAGAGGAGTGACTTTAAACCCATTACTAATCCACCAGACGTCGATAACGACTAGAGCTGCTTGCGTTTTTGAACACGCAGTCGCTAGGCATGGTCCTACAGACAGTACAGCTTCATAATTCACATAGGTCTTATTGATTTTAACGCCATTGACGAAGCCAAACAGAGAGTCAACTAGCATACACAACAGCAGAAAAGACAGTGCGGCGCCTCGTCTCTATTTACCTCCCACACTACCAATTGCTCATAGTCCGTGCCCGAAATTATAGCATGCTTAAGTACAATCAAAGCCGTACCATTTCAAAAGCACCAAATCAACCAATTCCTGTTAGTCACCAAGAAACCTATCAAACGGATTATCTTAACGAAAATGTTCGCTAACGGTTTTATGGTAAATGAAACAACACTCCACCAGTGATTTAAGACCCCGCATTATCAAGCAATTATTAACTGATTGTCAACCGAAATTGGTGGGCACTTTACACGCGTCTCACCCGCCGACCGCCCTTCTACCAATGTGACCGGTAATAATTCATCAGAAGCATTTGCGTGCCAAAAGTGAACCCAATTAATTATGAATATCGTGCCTCAATAAACCACGCTTACACTGGTCGATAGCACGTGCAATTAATCCATACGTCAAGCCCACGCAGCAAAAATGTGTCGAATTGAGATAAATGCACAGTTACATAACGAAAACTTTCTGACACGCAAAATTACCGATTCAGGCATCTTCGACAAAAGGTCACCGGCGCTGCGGTAGAACTTCAAAATAACGTCAATCGATTTCGCTCTTATACAAAGTTGCTGGTGGACGCTGCGGTTGCTCCTACCTACCTTTTCAAAGTGTCACAGTACTTTGGCAGAGCGCAGAACTTGGATGGTACCCTGCGGGGGTGGATACAGGCATACCCCTGATTGTTGGTTTTATTGTGTGTTGGAAGGAAAGTTTCTTGTGAAAAACAAAACGATTGTCAAAGTTTGCACAAATTTCCATTTGCGCCACAAATTCAGATTTTCTTTTGTTTTCTATCGCTGTCAAGGGTTTTGTTTTGAATTTACTTTTCGCTTTTGTTTTTCAGTTAATCTGTTCGCACTTTTAGGGGGTGGGCAACGGTGGCAGCGGTGGCAGTGGTGGCTGGAATGGGGTAGGTCTCCGTATACGAAGAAGGCACTCGATGAGAGATCTTCCCCCGGTTTTCTTGACAGTTGTAACAATCGTGGTGTGTTTCGTGAATTCAATGCGGAGGGCAGAGTGACACTTTTAAGGTTTCTTTTTGGGGGGCATTTCAAAGTCGTTTCAAAAGATGAGTTAGAAATGTCAAGCAACATTTCAAAATCTTTTTTAGGGTGAATAAGAAATGTCAGGCAACCGTAAGAATTGATTTCCGTTGGAGAAACACGTCGTTCCTATGTGATACCAGAGTGCTGCCATTTTACGAAACATCTTCTCTAGCAATTAATAACAACACGTCCTTACCCCTTACAAGCAACATAAACCAGCCGAGGTCCTTTTTTGAATGCGTTCTGTATGCAAGTGCTCATATTCGCCTCTGAATCACTTTATAAGCGGAATTTGCGACGAAGTTAAATTCGATTGATTGATTCGATGCTGCCTCATTTAACGATTTCCCTCCTCTAACGGTTTTTTTTTCTCCTCTCATTTCAGCAAATAATCCAGATCCTCAAATTTGCCCACTAGAAGGATTATATCATCTACGTGGCGCAATCGGACCACCGTACATCTCGTCCAGGCACAAACGTAACCACAACAACAACAAAGGACACACCCAACATGGCCACCATCATCATGACGTCGCACATAAGAGGTAATTAATTTCACAAATAACAGTCTGATGTAAAGAATAACGCAGCAGCACACTTGTGTGCGCATGAATGACAAATCGAATAAATCGTAATCCTATTTCCTGATTTCGCTTCGCACACAGGCACACTACATTAAGCTTTCGCAATTCAGAGGAGGCGGGACACCCCTCGTGGCATTCGAATGCAAGAGCACTTCCAATTAGGCGCCGACGTGACGCAAATTCACCATCATCATCCACTGAAGTATCAGCCGAAGCACCACCACTATCATCATCGGAACGGGAAGCAGACGCAGCACCAGCAGCAGCAGCAGGAGTTTCAAAATCGGGATCACAGTTGTCAGTGGGTGCCATCGAAACGAATGATTTGAATCATGGAACTGATGATACCACGAGTAGTTTATTGTTGAAATTACCTCCGAGACAATTAAACCACGACAATGTTCAATCGGGAAGAATTACAATTGCGACGGGAAGCTCCGCCAACGATGTGGAAAAGGACGACGGCGAGACGATCGAGTCGGAGGCGGATGCCTGGCAACAGCCAAAACATCGCCAGCACGAGTTTCGAAATCCCATTGTAAATGGCATCATTAGTAGCAGCAGCAGCAATAGCACCCACACGAGCGCCGCGAAAGCGAACGACACAACAAGAGTGCTGGCGCAACGCAGCAGGCGGGATGCACCCGGATGCATTGTCAATTACAAAGCCCAGCGACAATTGTGGATTGGATGTACTGGGCCGAATTTAATCGATGTTCGGCCGCAATGTAACGAAGACGGGGATGAAGGTGAGTCGTTCAATCCTACCCAAGCCACAGATTTGCATTTTTATTCCACAGTCGGTGGTTGGATGTCCGTGTAGAGCGTCCTGCGGGAAAATTTAAACTCTTCGTCTTGAATTGGGCTTTCGAGTCTGTAATAAAATTACTTTGGCTTCCAGATTGCCATTGATCTGGTCGTTGGACGACCTGATTGGATGATGTGGACTGTGGAAGGAATCAAGGCACTTTTGGTCGTTTCCATAAAACCCCAATTTGTGGTTTGCGATTTAAGGGTCTGTTAAAGGAGGACGTTTATCACGAGTCTGACTTTTATAAGGGAGCATTTTAAGGCAGTCGTTTTGAGAACTCGTGTTTAAGGCGATTTTAACAAGCCCATTTAAACATGGTGTCCTTTACAAAACATAAATTCAAAAATGGTCTCCTTAAGTGTGCGCTCTAAAGACGTTGAAACGCACCAAACAAAAGGACTAACACTTCTTATACGGAAATTGGAAATTGCTTGTCTGCTTGTAGTCCTTCGTCAACCAATCCAAATCATTCCGAGTATCGAACCGAGAGGGAATTTCAAGATCGATGTTACGCTCCAGTAAGGCATAAAGTGGCCATTAGCTGTGCATCTCATCAGACGCCGCTTTCGTTAAAATCGACAAAAATATACCATCCTTGTCCATGTTGACAACATGCTCTTGTTGTTGTTTCCCCGCCCCTTGTCACCGAGTCGGCATTCTCTTGAATTAAATTTTACAATATCGGTCCACACTCACAAGCGTTGAATGTACCTGCAGCATGAGGGCAAACAGAATCACATCGCAACCTACTTCCATCAGCTTTTTCATCGTCATCATCGTCTACAATTTTGCAAGTATCCCCTAAAGGTAACGCGTTGTAGTACATTTACGTGCGCCCGGCAGCATACTCCCTTCAGTCCAATTAGGTGCAAACTCACAATGATGCCAGTCGCACGATGCACTTTCATGTCAACAAGAAACGGATTACGAACGTACCATACCATCGACACACACGCACAACCATGCAACAAGGACTACACGAGAATTACGTGAATAAATGGGAAAAACACATAAAATGCAATCCTTGCTGAATATTTGCATAATTCTGTTGTCATCCTCCATTTGCCAGGACTCGTGTGCTCCGACTCCTCTTCCTCTTCTCCGGGCGTCCTTTGGCATGTAACCCCGCTTTACAGCTGAGTTGCACTTGCCGATGCCTGGTCCTTTGCGAATGCTGACAAAATAACTTTCATCTGATTCGTTCACTCTTCTGATTGCTGCTCCTTGTCGGTGCTTATGGTCAAACAGAGGCAAAAAAAACACGAATATCCTGAAAACACTCAGAGGTGTGGTGGGGTGAACATTTTGTTCCGCATAATAGCCGCTGCATTTCATTACGTCCGACGTGTAGGATGTCTGGGTCGGAGGGCGAAACCTCGCACCCTGCTCAGGGATGAATAATAATTCGCGCGCTTTTGATGAAACGGCCACGAATGGGGTTGTTCTTTGGCGCTGTAAATCTCAAGCGTTCCTGCAACCCCCTCATGCATTGTAATTATTGAAATTAAATATTTCTCATGCCGCAACTAATTGCGTATTCGAGTGAGAAAATTGTGCTAAAAATGAATGTAATCATTTCGTTTAAGGAAGCGTTTCTCCCAGAAACAGGAAACGTGGCCGACTCGAAATTCCATGGGAAAATAGGTTTTCCTGGCGTGTCCAAGAGGCGTTGGGAATTTTTTTATGTTAATTCCCTGAAATTACAGCCGCTTTTATGGAGCGAAACTGATGATTGCTTTGAAAATCACACCAAAAGTGGCATAATCAAGTCGTTTTCGTAGAAATTAATTCAATAGGTATTTTTCCTGAAAATGTTCTTTATAGCCGGGGAAGAAAATTATGAATTAAGGAGGTTAGGTGTTGGGCGTGAACTGATGCTATAGTTCTTTGTAGAGCTCTACGACAAGTGGCACAGTCTTGTATCTTGCATGGTGGTGACACATTTTCGAAAAGCAGACACGGGTCGACAAACTTCATTTCAAAACTCCATATGCTAAAGTTTGAAGCACTTTTCAGATGTTGAGACTCTAAGAGTTAGCTTAACTTCCTCAGAGGCGACTCCATTCCTTAATTTTCTCCCCAATCAAGGAGACGATTCTTCTCCTCCTTCTTCTTATTTTTCTTCATCTTCTTCCACTTCTTCTTGTTCTTGTTCTTCTCAGCGGCGGCTGACGAAAAATCGTTCTGGCTGGAGAGGCATGTTGGTTGAGACCCAGGTTCACCCCGGACTGTAGCGCCACTAGAAGAGGAAGAAGACACTTTTGTGATCCTTGACCTTAATCAACAAGCCTTTTCAGTTCGCACGATCTTTAGGCAGCTGCCTCTGATTTCGCAAACCATGTTGGTTAAGGTTCTTCTCCACTTGCTTGCGCCATCACGTTCATTGACGTCCTTTATAGCATCGTCGCACTGGTTGAAGTTGAGGACTCCTCGGACTGCAGCGCTCAACATAGCCTCGCCGTCTTAGCCGTTGAATCCGTAGACGTCTGGTTAGGCTCATGTCGCTGTACAGTCTGTACAATTCGTGGTTGAATATTTTTTTCCAAGAACCATCAACGGAAACAGGGCAGGGTTTTTCATCTGCTCTTGAGATTGTCCAGACATCTGCACCATAGAGCAGAAGGATGAATGATCAAGATGTTATATAATTTTGCCCAAAGAAACAGCGATTGGAAAGATTGTGTTTTGATTTCGGCACTGATGTTCTTCGTACTATTTACTTAGGAGCCGAGGTAGACGACACCTTCACTGCCTCGAAGTTGTAGCTACCTATGGCCGGGTAGTCAATGTTCTGTGTCATTTCTCGATGACAGCACATACTTCGGTTTGCCCTCGTCCTTCCAACTCATTGATGGCACTTCTCCTCTTCAATACCAACAACCACTTCATTGTTCCACCATTCATGTCAATTAAGTCTGCGTATGCTAGAACTTATAGGGATTTCGAAAGTTTGTGCGAGTGGGTTTTTGAAGGATCTCCTCAAGAACCATATTTTAAAAAGTCCGCATGACCTCGCGTCGCCTTGTCTGAAACCTTTCTTAACATTAAACGTCTCGGCGAGTTCGGTACCGATCATAACGGTGCAGCGAGAGTCCTCCATCGTCATCCGGTATAGCCTTACGAGTTTCACATGGAATGACAAAACTAGACATGTCCTTAAACATCCGTATAGGTGGTGAGTGTCGATTAACATCATTTACGTTGTTTCCAGGATCTATCGTGGCGTGAAAATTTGGTCAGGGCGAGACTTCATCGGTCTGACACCGCACTTATAAGAACCTATTGATTTTTGACGAATGATTTTAGTCGGTCACACAAAACAGCCAAAAAACCTTAATCTAGATGACTTATCCCTCGTTAGTTGGCACAGTTAAAGGAACTTCCTTTTTTATTTATCAAACAGTGCTGACATTTCATTCATTGAGTATGCTTTCCTCTGGCCATATCTACATATCTACAAATGTGTTACTGAATTCGCCCTTACAGCTAATCTCAAACTGGGGCAAAATGCTCTGCAAATAGTCCTTCAGCATCGACAACTTTATTTGACTTTAGTCTCGATATCGCTATCTTGACTTTGCTAGATGGAAGGAACAGATTCCTCTTCTATCCATTGAGTGGAGTGAAATATTCTGCTTGACAGCGACATTTGTGCCCTTAACGCCGTTCAATTGTCAGTCTGAAATGATTCTTCTAAATATTCAGCTACAATGCGTCTGTCCCGCGAGTTGTCGGTCTTCGTAGCTACAGGCTTCTGTCCGAAATGTTTACCAATTGGATAGTTATTTCTTTCTCTTGGACATCATTTTTGCCCCGACGCGTCTTTCCTCGATTTCAAGGGGCGGAATTATTTCCCCCTTTGATTGCGATTGTTGCTGTCACTATATACTGCAAAGGTGGCAAATTCCTGACTCCCAGACAAGTGTTGTAAGAAACGCCTCAGTTACCCAAGTTCCAAATGAGATCATGATTGAGGAACAATAACTCCACCTTGGGCATAGGGTGCGAGTTTTTTGAAAACACTTCTGTGGTTCCATGGGTGACAGTCACCGGTTGTAAAGCAAATCCACATTGAGCTGGGACGTCCTCTAAACGAAAAACCGCCTGGTCTGCTCCGTAGGGAAATCAATCTGAATAATTCCATTCAGCACGGTATAGTTACCCTAGTCCTGTCACCGATTTTTGCCATCACGATGACACTCTCACAAGGAGGATACTCTCACATGGAGGCTTTTGACATCCTGAGACGCGAGAATATATTTTGGTCAGAATATAATGATGAAGCTGTCACTATAAGTCAGATTTCCTCAACACCTGTGTCTGGTGGCCGCCATCTCGCCCGATAGTTATTTTCTGTTGGCAGTAAATGTAGTATTACCGATGTGATTTTGAATCATCTGACTGATAACATCACATCATTTAAAAGGATCAGTGATCTTGAAAGTGCCTCTTTGAACGTTTAAATACCTTAAAAAACTCGCTGAAAGTCTGTTAAGTGACTCGTCATCAATCTCAAAAACTCAACCAATTGAAGATTTCAAATAACACCAGTCATTGATTTTATGTCACAATTTACCGGTCTTTAGCCTCACAAAAATTTTAAGAATTCCCTTCGCCCCCTTAAATCGCAATCCATTCTCGAACAGTCCTCAATAGAACATTTCGGAACCTTGCATCAACTGGCTCTCTCTTCTCGTTTTCAATAACGCTCCGGCTATAACTTTCTAAATTGAAAACAAAAAAATCCAAACTATTATATGAAATGACTCTCACACCTCGCCCTGTGGCTGCGTTGGTTTTTCTAAAATTGCAAAAATTCAATCATCCCCTTTCCAGCCATTAACTCCAAATTCACTTTATTCCACTAACCACATTGACCACCACTGACCTGACCACTAACTGCTAAACTACTAAACGGAATTCACTCCCCTCTCCCTCTGTGCCCAACCACAGCACTGACCTAGTACGATTTTGATAACAGATTCAGTTATTTCGCCGACCTCGACGAACAAAAAAAAGAATCACTAAACTTTTGTAACAGATGTTCTCCCTCGGCGATTTGAAGCACACACACGCACACGAGAAAAAAAAACCGCACACACTCGGCACCAGACCATGTTTAGTCCACTTAGACTGACCGTGTTCCATTAAATTATTCATCCAATCTCGTCGTCTCCAGCACAGCGTTCCTCCCCGAGTACAATCTCGATTTTTGATAAATTAAAATTAATTTTAAATTGAATTCTTGTGTTCTCAATCGAGATGGAATTGATGGATATGGCAGCAGGAGAGCGCGTTTCCCTGTTCAAATTTACTCTGGTGCAGCTCGGTCCGGACTTTGGGGGCTTTGCCGAAGCTTGTGATTCTAAGGGAATCGGACGTCTGCTGTGTTCGTATGCATGCCAATTGAAATGGAATTGTGTTATGTTAATAATTTATTATTCCTCCTCCGTCCATTGTGTGAGAGAATCTCTGCTCCTTGGTGCTTGTTTGAATTTCGTTTTTCGTTTCTCGTCTTTGTGTTTTTTTTTTTGTCTTTAATTATTTTTTTTTTTTTGTTCTTTCCAGAATATTCATGCCACGGTTCGTGGACGGAAAACGGAACTGTGTACGTAATAGCCAGGCATAAGGGTACTAAGTATGGAGTATGCATTAGCTATCGACCGTTGGAGGGCACAGCAGCTAAGTTGGTAATTGGCGATGCGTGTTATAGGGGCGTTCTCAAACCACCAGAGCATCATTTGGTCGCCAACTTGACGGTACTTGGTATGTATATTTGAGTTATATTTCAAACTGTGTTTTGGCAAGGAAATTCTGTGGAAATCATTGAAATACGGGATGTACTTGGGTTTTCGATAGGAGATGCCTAATGTGAGAGGAAGAGCGGATATCTTGGAGTGAGCTTCTTCTGAAAAAAACCAATGAATGATGTCGAAGTTTTTAAGATTTTGAATTTTTTGTACTGGAATGGACTTCACTGCTTTATTTGCGAACTTTAAAACGTGTTGGGCAGTTAGTTGGAAGAAGTTAGGATAACTCTCAAAATGTAATACCCCTGGTTATATAATATTGGATGTGGCAATGCTGTAACTTGTGTGAAAGGTGACATCTCAAGCTTCGTTTACTTAGGAGACATTTATATTATGAACGCATTTGTCCGTTTAAAGTTATTTGTGTTTAAAAATTAATGAAAAATTCGAAACATTGTCGTCACATTTTGTTTTCTTTATAGAAAACGGTTCCTACTACTGAACATGTTCTTACAAAATTAAGTAAACTTTTCAGTCCCAGTTAAACTGATGTCCTTATAATCCAGTGCTACATTTCTATTTCGTTTCGGTTCTTTTTTGTGTGTTCTAGTTTGCCTCTGTCAAGCGGATGTCTCTATAGAACGATATCCCAATTAAAAGTAATCCAATGTGAAGGAAGGGCGATTCAGCTTGATTTTTGCTTTATAATGCAAAATAAAACACAGACGTTTGAAAATAAATTTAAAATGTATATTCTTGGTTAAATAACAAATCATGGCATTTACTTGAAAAGGACATCATGTTACTATTGCCCACGTCTACGTCTACGTTGATTCAACTAAGCTCCAATTTTGAGAGACTCGGTCGAGGATATCTCTCTAGTAATGTTAACTTCTTAAGTGTCAATTCTTTCTGAAGACCTGGGACTTTACATAAGAGAAAATAGTTCAAAGGTGTGATATCACATTATGTGGATGGCCAGTTTATCGGACCACAATGTGTAATTAAGTGGTCACCCAAGTGATTTCTCAACAAGTCCATTCTTTTATGCGCTGCATGGCTTGTAGCGTCGCCTTGTTGAAACCAGAACTCACTGAAAACAAGTGCTTGAATTTAAGGAAGTACAAATCCGTTTACTTGGTGCTATAACGGTTCTCATTGCCGGTAACATTCTGATTTGCCTCATTTTTGAAGAAATATGAACCAATGATTCCACCATCCCATAATCCATACCATACCGTTAGTTTTAATAGATTTAATGGTGCCTCTTGGTACTCTCCGGGTTGCTCATCAGCCTAATTAGGGGAATTGAGCCAGAATTGGTCTCATTACGGAACAAAATTTCGCGATAAAACAGCGGACTTAGTTTTTCCTGGCTTCTTACACAAGTTGAATTTTTTTTTCACTCTTGGGTCGAGTTTTTTTCTGTCGAATACGATTCGATTGTCTCGATCTCAGCTACTGCTATAGTTTCTTCAGTACGTGCTGGATGTGATCTAACCGGTCGAGTATGATCCACTAATGTAAACTCGGTAAAAAAAATTTGCGAATCTTGTTGACAATAGAGAACTTGGCTGAAGAATTTGAAAACGCTGTAGTAGTGTAAGTCTTCTCATGATGACTTGCCAAACAATTCCGATCAAAATTAACAAAGTAGTTTGATAGAAGTCACGCGTCATATGTCAAAAAAGCCTATTAGAAATCAAACCTCACGATGAAGCACCTTTATTAATTTTTGGCGCATGACAAGGAACTTCGGTTTCGTTGTCGTTTTACATGCATGATGCAGTTTTACACAAATATATATATGTGTCATTTGACATCTACCTTCCTATGTCAACCTTATGATAGGTATTCTTCATCCAAAATAGCCTTCACTTCGGAGTCTTATGGGCTTCTTTTTCCGTGGAAGCATGCACGCTTTAAGTGATTCGTCCATTGCACTCTTTTTGATGTATTTCCGTCTTTTATAATCGCGTTAATCTCGGCAAAGCAAACCCCATTTCTTTACGAAACGCGAAAACCTTAAAAAAACACTTTTCAAGCAACCACTTCCTATAAACATATGCGCAACTCTCATATCAACAAGAGACGCTAAGTAAGAAGTAGCCAAGCCCTATAATCGAGCAACAACTGCTCAGAACTAAGTACGTGACTTTGATGTTTAATTAATCCAAAAAATATGCACCCGACACGATGTGTTCCCCAAAGAAAGTGAACATTTTCTCCAATCTCCACAACGTGCAGTGTCTAGTTGACCTAATTTTGAGAGTATAATGAAGTTGAAAGTATCCCTTTATCCGGTGTCCCCTATATTTGCAGTAACTCCTGCCAAGTACATTCACGTGTGTCACAAACATTCAATTTAAAGCGAAACATGTGTGTTGTACGAATTGAGCAATTAAACCCAGAAGCACAGTACAAGGGAGATTATGATCTCAATTTTGAAATGACTTTAATTAAAATTTTATTTCACACACCCCGCACAGTTATGCGCGCATGTATGTTAACCTCAACAGTTGCACAGATGTGGGATTAACACAGTAGAGGCAGCAAATGGCGCACGGAAATGGCCGGTAACGGCAGCTAAACACTTTCAAACAAACGCAACGTGATTTATATAACGGTTATTTTGGTTTTTGGCTCCTCTTCGCCCCCCGGCATGGCGTTTGTATCCTAGGCGAGGATGACGAGGCTCTGCACATGGATTTCATCGATGTGGACCAATTTAATGAATTTAATTAAAAAATTTCTAATTATACACAAAAACCGTATCTGACCGAGTTCTCCGCCAAAAACAATTGATGACTAACCACAGTTATTTGTATTTTATGGAGGTCAGGCCAGTGGGGAGGTGTTTTTGTTTCGGCGCACTGCATAATGGCCACAGCAATGAATATTAATTGCTTTCGGTTTCTGCGAGATCACACATCGGGGGAGGGGGACACTAATTAAAATGAGGTATTTTTCGCGCTACTTAGGTGATGTGTTCTGTGCAAACTGTCGGACACTATGTTCCCACAAAAACCAACTTGAATTAAGACCTAAACAACGGTAATTATTGACAGGGCTTAGATTACAAATGGAACAACGCGATGAAATGATGTGAGTGTAACACAACAGTTAATGAGAGGTTTTGTTTTATCTTCAATTTGTTGGCAGTGAGGTTTTATTTCAAAAAAATCACGTAATTAACTGGGGAGCACGTCCTTTACCGTAACAGGCCACAACAAAATAACTTGTTTTATTGTTAAAATTCCCTGTGACAGCATTGGAATAGTATTACGGCGTATTACGAAATCAAGCGTAGAATCAATCTTGCCTGTCATTGTTTCTAAGGGCTCATGATGAAGCTCTCTTTTGAAAGACGTTTGCATAAGGCCTTGCTCCCATCCCTATTCTACTCTATAGCGTAAAAACTTGAATGTTGTTAAAAGCGAATAAGAAAGTATTTTTAAGAGAAAAGCTTTTCGTGCGACATTTGGTTCTGTTTGCGTAAGAGAACCAAAGAGAGAACCGAATTGGGAATTCTATAGGTTTTATGGCAGTAGCCTTAAAATTGATAGATCATATGGTAAACCCAACTGCAGACTGAAAAGTTAACAGAGAATGACCACGTCTAAGCTGTCAACACAAGTTCAGAGTGATATCAATCAGCTTGGTGTCCGAAATTAGACGTAACTGGGGAAAGAACGTTTGAGTTGGGAAGGCATGTTTTTTGAGATCCAGGGTCACCCAGGAACGGATCCACACTAATGCTATAGGATCTTGTTCTGCGCCCTTATAAAGCGAACTTGACTCAAGACCTTGGTCAACTGTATTATAAGATGCGATCAAGGATTTGTCTCTTGAGGAAATTAAGAAATGTGACCATCGCAGTAACATTTCCAGAAATGAAACTGTTTTTGACAAAACATCATAAATTAAGTAGCGCTACAGTACAGAAGATACTAGCGCTAAGCTCTCCCAACAGTTGCTCATTTTCTGCGCGTTATTGTAGCCTCACGAGTGGATGGATACTTACGGTTCAATGTCAATTACGTAAAATCTCTGAGCCCTTTTAAGACGGGCATAGATATCCCACTTTTTGGCATCTACTTCAAGAAGTGTCCGCTCAACCACAAACAATTTTTGTATAGTGCAGTTTTTATGCCTGTGGTTTCATTAGATCTTTTGCTTTGTTCGATCATAAAAGTTACAGTTATATTACAATCAATGGAATTTTTTACGAGGACACATTACCGCATAATTCATTAGACGACGGCGTTGCATGAACACTCATATTGATGATAAATTAGGCGATTCCACAAGCCACACAGCGGGTGAAAAGTTCTACTTATCGAAGTCAATAATGGACACATTTTGTTGATTGCCCTGTATTATCTAGAAATGCTCCAATGAACGTTTTGTGTGTTTCTCCCTCTTTCAAACCTTTTGGTACACAACTGCATAGAATCACTAAGCTCCAAGAGAGCGCCTGTTTTTATCCAAATGTACGGCTTAGGTATTAAAAATTAATTTTAATGTAGTAACCGCTGTAAACGAACTTGTTATGGCGATGAAAGTCTAATTCCATTTGTTTGGACTGAAATTTAACTGTTCGCATTCACATCTATTTTTCACCTCTATTAATCAAATCTAATTTTAATGAACTTCTGTTTTGAGCAACGTTGACGCATTAAACAGACTTATGAATTTTGCCGCACATGTGTTTTAGGTATAAGTAAACCTAAGTGTCTGTTCTCGAAAACCACGCACTGCATCGGTCAAAAAGCATCCGTTGCTCCCAGCATTCCGCACGTGACCACAGAATTTATTTTTTCCAAAAACACAGCGAAAACAGATTTAATTTAAATTGAAAACTTACTCATATAATCTCTCCTTTTAGGAAAATGTGGCGATACCAGTTCAGCGCATGCAACACACTCAATCTCCACCTTATGGATAACGCTTACTCTAATCCTGGCTGGCATTATCCTACCTACTCAAATGTTCACTAATAGATGACTTCAACGAAATCCTATTCAACATTCAATTAGGTTATAAAAATAAGAAATATTTTTCTGTTCAACACAATACAAGACAAGAGAGAAAGAAAGAGAGAATCACAGTTATATATTATATATAAGGAGATGGCAAAACCGAAGAACGGAGAACTTTAATTACTGTATATGTAAAACTCAGAACATATAGTTGTGTATTAAAAACAAAAAAGAAATTAACGATATTTTTTAAAAGAAAACACTTTCACACAAACCACAATTTACGCTAAGACAAAATGTAATTTAAAGTAAGCTAAACACAAAACATGAAAAACTGAAAAGATGGTAAAAAGTTTTCTAAAAGAAATCGATAAAAAATGAATAAGTAAATGATTATTAAGGATAAAATTAAAAATGCAAATTGTGAATATAAGCTGCAACATACGATTATTAAGTAAAATTCAATTAAAACGATCTACACAAAGCCACACTTGAATGGCGGCTGTGGTACACGCGTTCATTGCACATTTTGAGAGAGTGCGCGACAAGAGGAATATTTTTTTATTGACTTTGTTATTAGGTATCCGTCATGAATTTGTATAAAGTACTTTGACTATTGACCGCTAAAGTAATACTTCTTATTTTGTTTGTAATGTTTTTCTTTTCCTTTTAGTTTTAGTTTGAATGCGTTAATTTAATTCAATAAAATGATGAAAAAAATGCAAAGCAAAATTTTGAAGTAACATGAATTTATTTATTTCTTTTTGTATGGATGCTTTTGATTTTCGTAGTTTTCGGATGCTAAGATATCGGTGGGTTCGAGAGATATGCATTTTATGTTGTAGATGCCAATGACCTGTGGGCTAATTGCACGGTATACTGAAACTAAGACAATTCATTACAAAGTGCTCAGCAACAATCTCCTTAATCGCTTTATCCTATTTATTGGAACGTTCTGTTCGATGGCGTTGATCTTCTTGTTCTGATCTTGTTCCGTGTTCATCGAAATTCGATTCCAAGCAAGTATTGTCAGCCGGTCTATATTCCAATAGTGTTATCAGACAGTATAGCCTTAGCGTACGTTGATTGAACTGAACTTAAAGACTACTATATCTCCCTGAATCAGTATCAGAAAACAAGATATACATATGTACATCACAAAACCGGCACCTCCTCAATTTGTTATTTCATTTCGTAACTGTTTTTGACATGTTTTGAAGCACAGGTGTAGAAAAACATGCTAAAGACAGGTGTGGGAAAAACAAAGTAAATTCTCTGCAGAGAAATATGGAGAAGCGGGATATTTTACTTATAGGGTGAACTATTCAATGATTGGCACGAGACGAAAAGTCACAATTTTTTTCGCTTAAAAAAGTAAACCAAAAATTCAAATTGTTTCTGTCCATTTCAAGGGCTAACAAAATAATTTAAATAAATTAAGAAAAGTCCTTCACAGAGCCTCAAATAAAATGTGAAATTTTATTAATGATAGGTACCTCAAACTTATTATTGGCATGTTCTTTTTCGTCACAAGCGATATTTTCACGCAGTTTTGAGAAGAATTGTTTTTAACTTAGGAATCTATCAACCTGAAAAACTCTGGGTGATTACTGTAAAAATACTCTAATTTTGAGTGACCACTTCCTTGTCATTTATGTTATTTTGCAATACAAATGATGAATGAATCAAAGTAACTTCTATTTAAAAAACGTTAGAATCCGTATCTGCCAACCATGTGGCTTCAATAAATGGCTTAAACAAATATATTAGTTACCCACTATAATTTTATTTTCATATTATTTAATTTGTAACCGATTTTGCATTTTAATTTGACGATAAACCGCCTTACCGTGATCACTTAAAACCAGAAAACAACTTTTTGTTTCCGTCTATGGTATTAAAATTGTACTAATACTTCAAGAAGAACTCTACTGAAGTTATCAAAATTATTCAATTCCCGAAAATGTCTTGACTTATCATCTATAAAACACGGGTTTCCACTCCAATTGTTAATTTGTGGAAATAAACTTCAAACCCCAAAAAAACACAAATTTTATTCCTATATTCAAATTTCGTCATCAATTTCAACAATTTATCTCGAATGCTTATAACAAGGCTTTCGCAAGAATTCACTTGGTTTTTAAAATGACCTTATAATGCATAATATTCTGAATTGAGGCATTTCATTTGTTTCCATACATAATTGGGTCAACTCTCTAAATCCTGCAAAGTGTGCAGAGCCTTATTTTTGAGAATATATTTCACAAAATTTACAAATAAAATAACAGCACCAACACTAAAATAAAAAGCAACAATTCCATAGCCTAAACAGCTTTGAAAAATCGCTTAAACTTAATGACCTTAAAGCCTTGCAGCTATACCTGGACTAATTTCTTCATCAGTAACCATTTTTTAAGCTGTCTTAAGCCCTTAAAACAATTTGGCTAAGAGTTGGTGAACTAGAATATTCTTTTACTTGGAGACAAAGTTTTAGGTTTGGTCAATTTGAAAAGTAAATGTTCTCATATCTGGCCACGATTATGCCACATTATACATATATACCCTAAATTTATTCTTTTATTCGACATAATCCGTATCAAAGACCCCAATTACAGTAGTCAGATGTCGTGTTTCAGATTTGCAAGAAGTCACCTTCAATTCAATCAAGCAGTAGTTTATAGAAGGGGATGCATACTTAGGCGCATACTCACGGTTTCAGTCAAAGTTTTGATGTGAATGCGGTTAGAAAATGGAATTCTCAAAATGCGACTATGGTCGAATTCGATAGTTGTATTCGACTGACTTAACTCGGGCTAATGATTGACGAACAACTCATTGATACTTTTATTCTCATTCCATTGCATTTGTTAAGCAGGACTGATATTTCTTAAAAACTAAAAACGCTAAATGACAAGGATTGTCACCAGTGTTCGATTTAGATCTTGGCATGTGGCATGGACTAAGACAACCCGTATATGCCCAAATCTGTTACAGTTTTCATTTGATTTTTCAGTTTTTAGCTTGATTTGTGTTTTTTGTTGGTACAGTAGTAGACCTTCCACACATAAGTTACGAGTTGCTTTGGTGAATGATATCTGCAAAAATACGCAATAAACACGCTTTTATACATTATTATCCATCTTCGGAATGTATTTTGTTTATAGTTGTGTAAGACTGGTGAAAGAAAGTCGAAAGTTATCTGAAAACGCTGCGAATGGGAATTTCAAAATTATTCTCAAATTATTTCCTTTCAGTTTCCCTCTAACAAAATATTCAATGAACGGATACCACTCTCTCGAAACTACAAGTTGAGAAAAATTCAACTTTATATTCAAGCTAAAAAAAACTTAAATTTACAAGGAAGACATGAAATTAAAAAAAAATCTTAACAAAATTAAGATGTCGAGGTGATATTAGTTTATTTTTTAACGTATTGCAAATAATATATTGTATTTGAAGACATAAATAAAGTAAAAAGATTTGCTATTAAATTACAACTGTACAGACAAAGAATTTTTTTTAATGAATGTATTTAGTAATGAATGAAAATGAACACTGAGCTAAAATAAATTTAAAAGAACTAAAAAAACACATGTAACTGCAAATGTGAATACACTATTGAGAAACGAAAATTAAAAAAGAGCAAAAATAATATATTACCTTTAGGAAACATAACAAAGGAAAAAAAGCAACAAGATAATTCTTGTACTTGCATTTATAAAATGAGTAATCGAAATTTGATGGACTTGAACGCAAACAATTTGGCTTTAGTTCGAATTGAAGTAAAAATTTCAACTTTTCATTGTAAATACTTTTGTTCAAATTGTTTTGATGCAAAAATCAGCTATACGAAATTGTTATTTGAGTTTATAATAATTTTATCATTATCATTTTTTTGTTTCCTTTACTTATTAAAGCGTAAAAAATTGATATACATAAAGAAAACAAAAAGAAAATATATTCATCCATTAAAAGAGGAACGCTGCGTAAATTCTGAGAAAGGAAATTAAGTGAAATAGTTTAATGGTAATATATTATAAATAAAAATAAATACTATATGTATATGTATATACAAATGGCATATATATATAAACTGCAGAACAGAAACTTTGTGTAACATTTTTGTAAATATTTAGTAAACAAAATCACAGAAAGAATGGAAAAAAGAATTAAGAGCAGATACATAAATTCAACTGAACAACTAGGTGTAAGATGTGTACTCCTTGATTTTGGACTTCATGAGGCGGATTAACTCCCATTTATTTGGTGAACTATTATTTGATGTTGGTTGAAGGTATGAGATATTTTTGTATATTAAGAGATGAATGATGATGCTATTGAGAGCTGTTTCAGTTTTTATTTAAATCTGTAGTGTAAGAGTTTTCTCTTATTATTTCGTCGTATTTACATTACATTTTCGTCGACTAACTTAGTTTGAGATAATTTATGTAACTTTTGTTTTGTTTATTGGGAAAAAACGAATGAATAAAAAAATCTGAAAAAATGAAAAAAAAAAACGTTTTTTTATAATGAATTTTTATAATGTTGACATATAGCGCGTTAATGGTATTCCAACTGTGACTTACACTCGAGATCGTCTTAAACCATGATCTCTCTGGTCGAAATCTGGCATCTTGTTTACTTACATATGGGCTTCACCGACGACATGTTCTAATCATAGTCACTTTTTCCTGCTGCACAAGAATATGAAAATGGCATTGGCGCGAACTACACAATCTGTTTTATTTAAAAAACAAATGTGATTTAAATTTTTGTATTTAGCATAGAACTTATTTAAAATAATGACAATTTGTCTTAAAAAAGTAAAGTCGCTATGAAATTAAACAAAAAATTTAAATAAACTTTGGAAAAAAAAATTGTCAAAATGCCTTTTGCAAATGAACAGTGTGCACTTAATTTACAATACGCAACACAATTCAATACAACATTGAAGGACGATGCAGAACCAACGGAAAATCTCCAAGATTAAAGTTGTATTTCCAGTAGTAAACAGTTTCCTCTAGGTCTCGAACAGGTGGAAGATAATACGCTTACCGAAAAAGCGATTTGAAAACCCTTCAAATAGCTCAAAAACCCTACAATAGCTTTTAGCCAAAAACAGGTAATCTTCTCGACAAATAATCTAAGATGGTGGGCAACAGTTGAACTTGAACGGACGTAGGACTTGAAGTAACGAATGAAGTCGTACTATGTAAAGCTTACAACACATTTATGAATAATTAAGAATATATTTTCCTTATAAGCATAACTAGACTAATGTCCTAAAGGTAGGTCCAAATTATATACATATATGACTTGTTAAATTTAAGTTCAGCATTTAAAAAATTTTCTTTGAATTCTGTTATATGTAATTTTTCTTGGATCAACTTACATAACCTGGATGTATACTTAGGTTATAGGAATATGTATTAATTTCAATAGAATAATATTCTGGGCACAAAAGGAAAGTTTCATAAAATTAACACCATGAGCACCAGCAAGGCAGTCATGGTTTTCATTTTTTTCCTTTAGTGCATTCACTTTAATTAGCTAGTATTTGCCTATGGAAAGAACATTTCCATAACCATTGTAATGCCGGACGTTCGGACAGTCATAGTCGTTTGTCCATATGACCTACATGACCTAGATTTAACTTATTTAGATGTCATTTCAGGCAGAAGTGGCTAGTACAAATGCTGTTAACTTCCTTATACTTTCCTTATCTAATTGAGGGGATTGGGGGGATCTGCTCCAAATGTCAAGTGTGGTCCAGCCGAAGTTTAAATTTAAAATGTATGAAAACAGATTCAGAACCAGTCCTAACGATTTTATCTGCGGGCTTATTAGGTGCAATACTTTTGCGTTCAGGAGCCCAGCTAATCTTCACGTTGTATTTTTTTGCAGTATATCTTAGCAACACTGGACTCTACGTTGTTGCCCCACAATACCTTAAGTGCTTAAGCTTGCCTGTCCGAAAGGATTTGTATTTAAGCGTCCTTATATAAATTATCAGATCTAATCATTTTTTCCAAAATTGTAGTTTTGTCACACACTTTGGGATGTAGATTTGGGACATTATTTGAAAAGTTTTCACGGTCCAATAACTTAAAATCGAAAAGCTTACTTAAAACTGTGTCCGCCATTGTACAAAGGTAAACTCCTTTAGATAGCATATTGAGTTAAGTAGCCGGAGGTGTGCTGAGCTAGACTTAATATATAAATTCCAGTTCACGATTGTACCTGCATAAACTGAATATTTTCGTGCTGTACTTACCACTAATAAGAATTGTTTGTGATAAATAAATAAGTAGTTCTGTATATAACAGTGATGCAAAAGTTAAACTGAGAAGTAGCAAAGATTCGCACCAGACCATTCAAAATTTCAGCGAAAGCACTCGGCAGGATGTCAAGAACGCACAAACTTCAATGTAATTGGAAGCTGCCATTTGATTTTAAGCTATCACCTTCGAGCAAGGCATATGGTGTTTCCTCATGATTTTTTAACCATACCGGTTCATATTATGAAGAATATGATTTAAACATACTAGTCTGTAGTCACAAGTTATTTCATTACAAATACATGACAAAAAACCCTTCTATGCTGCATTTTTCTTTAAATAAAATTGAAGAAAAATAAAAGGAGGTCCAATCTCACCTTAACGTCAAGTTTTCTTTTCAACTTAATTTAACATTTTCTTGATTCAGTGACAAGTTTAAAACGTTTGATGTGCATTAGACGATGCATACTCGTACTTTCACCTCAGTGCACTCGTTAACAAGCAGAATTGCCGCATTTATGCAAATGAATATCCGCCAATGACTGTTGAAACGCAGTACGTGTACATCCACAAAGAGTGGCTATTTGGTGCGGTTTATGAGCTGGTGGCGTCATCGGGACGTACATCTTCGAAAATGAGGTTTGGGTGCGCTATATATAGAGAGATGATAACGTAGTTTATGTGGCCAAAAATTTAGGATATGGACGATAAGTGCTTAGAACAGGATCGTGACACGATAAGTGTTTAGAACAGGATGATGACACTTGCCACACAGCCAACGAAACAAAACAAAGGTAAGTTTAACATTGTCGGTCGTAAAAGTTTTAGTTTTCGGGCATACTTACAATCACTGGGACAAGATATGCTAACAAATCATCCCTATATTTCGAGCTCTTAGAAGAAAACCAACTGTCATTTCAGTAAATAATTTTATTCAAATATTTGAAATGTTTTTTTTTATTTATTTATTTTGTTATAATGTTAATTTTTTTAATTACTTATTACTCCACATATTATTATTATTGCTACTACTACTGCTTGGTTAGGTCCTTGTTCAAAAGAAGTTCAATTTAAATCACATATGAAATTTAAATTTATATACATTGATTGTCACTTAGAATACGAGGCTAAAGATTCGATATTGTACATAAATTAAAGTAACTTTTTTAAAGTATCCAGTTTTGTTAAATTTTGTAATACTCTTGATCGTCGCGATTCTTCGATACATTTGACAGAATACCATAACCGCCTATTGATGGAAAAAATATTCGTGAATATAGTGTACAGTCTAATCTGGTTTGAAATTAGTAGCAACATCAGGTTAATCAAGAATTGCCTTATGCGAAGTCCTTCAAGATGCAGCAGGATTTATGCAATTTAGACTTCTTAATGGTGTTGATCCAATTAGTAGCTTATTTGCCAGTACTATTATTTACACAGCCGAATTTACCGCTTAATTTTCATGCAGACCCACACTGTGATGGTGTTCGAAAAATTTCCGAAACGCGCTGGCATAGTTCTCAGGTTGTCTTAACTAGTCTTAACAGTACAAAACATTTGAAAGCAACTGTATGCTGCAAAACATATGATGTATCATATTGCAAACTTGTTACTTGCCTTGTTAAAATTGCATATTTTGATCTTATTTAAACAAGGTTAGTAGAATTATCTCTCCTCGTTGTCACGTAGTGCAACTATTGCTTCTAAAAATGATAATTATTGAATTACAGGTGTTCGTCTGTGTTGAAACTAAGTTTCAAATGTGTAAAGAGCACTTTTGTTCCCGGCTGGTGCTGTCGTAAGCTATAGCGGAAACATACACAATTCCAATTTCAGCTTAACAATTTTCGGCATTCGCGATAATGCCGTTGGCTTGTTTTTTTTGTTGTGTCCTTGATAGCACCTAATATCGAAGTTTTGCGCTTATTTGCTCGTGCAAATGCAACTTTTAGAAAGATTAAACATTGGGAATTGACTTCATTCCAATTGACCCCTATTTAATTTGCTATTCTCAAAGTAAAGACAACTTGTCTAAAAATCAAACTCAAATATTCGTTTGTTATCGGTTAATGAATCATGGATCTGATGATATAAAATCAAAACCATCGGTCAAATCTTTACCTTTAAGCTTAAGTTTTAGTTTCATTTTTTTGATAAATATTTTTTTTTTCAAAAGTTCAAAAGTACATTTCGTTTTAATATCAATAATAATTTTATTTGTTTATATTTGCAGTTGCAAATGGAAATTTGGTTCACAAATTTTTTCCCTATTAATTCCTGTGGCATCCATCCATCCACCATGAAGCTTTTTTGCAGAGTTGTAAACGAATGCAGTCATTTAGTATTTACAGAGACGTATTTTCGAAAACAAAACGCTTGCACTTACAAAATGTTTTAATATTTGCATTTCCTATATCTGGCCGCCGTGGCGTAGTGGTAAGTGCGTCGACCGCCGCGCAGAAAGTCTGGATTCGATTCCCGGACGCATTTCTTCACGGCACCACCTCTCTCGAGTTGCTGACAACACTAAAAGAGTATCCATTGTCTGTGAAAAGCTTTAAGATCTCATCGTTCGGAGTCGAATTTAGGTCCCTTCTACTCGTGAGAGAACAGTAGCACGCACAACACGAGAAGTTGTAGAAGCTAGGCCCTGGTCCCACGTGGGCTGTAGTGCCACTAAATTATTATTATTATTATTTCCTCTGACTGATTGGCTTTTAGTAGTATAAATTTCCCAAAATTGGCAAATTGGCATTATCCACACAAATAAAGGTGTTTTCAATGATGACTCGTTACTTACTTGTTATACATGTTAACAAACAAAATTGCAACATACGGAAATTTTCTTTGGACAGCCATTAGAGGCTCTTCGACAATATGTCCTTCCAACAAGAGAGAAATCGAAGTCACACAACATGACTGCTTATGGTTTTATTGCGTGAGAAGTTTCCTTGCAGTTGGCAAAATACCGTATTAACTTGAATAAACCTCGAAAATTGAAAAACCAACATAACTCAAGTCAAAACAGAGAAACTGCTTAAAAACTACCTTAAAATTCATGCAGCGAAGCATCCCGAGCCATTTAAATGATATTGTTTCTCACGCTGAATAGGAAAATTTAAACTTTGTAAAAAATTAAAACGTTTATCAAAATATTTTGCTTTTGGTGTTTTTACTTTCGAAACTGAAAAACGAATGACGTGATTACTTTTTAATGATTTAATTTAATTATGTCTTTGGATGTTATTTGAAAAGCAAACTTTACTTTTACAAAATGCAATTAATATTACCTAAGGTATTACATTTTAAAACCATTGACTTAAATGCCATTGAAGATGGCTTTCGTATACACCAAGTATGTCATACAATTTTTATCTATTTTTTATGTTGATGAAACCTTACAGAGGAATCAAGGATGAACTTTGAAAACATCTCTTGCATGTGAACTTCAATATATTTGATTTACTATTATTTATTTTATATTATTTTTTCTTCTGGCCAATTTTTTTTTGAGTTTATTAAACATATGTTTAGGCATATAAGCAATTATTTAATGTTTTTATTTTTGTTCACGAATGTGTTATTTGTCTTGTTCAGCTCTAATTATTTTTCTCATTTAATACCATTCTTTCATAGTAATTTACATTTATTTTTAAACACGATCATCTTTGTTTACTTGATGATCTTTTCTCCATTTTAAAAGAATGATCGCAATGATTTTTATTGTTTAGTAAACGAAATATGGTAACTAACTAATTACAAATGTCTGTGTAGACCTTTAAGAAGAATATAAAATGTTAAAGATATATTAATAATGCAAAAGATGTACAAAATGTAAATTGTCTTATATTTATTCTTATGCAGTTAACAACTATTTACTTGAATTTTGTTCAATATATTTAACATTACAATTTTAAATCAACATGTCTATCTTGAATACCTTTTTTTTCTTATTCACAATCTAAGGAACAGTAAGAGTCCAGCATCTCTTCTTTTGGTGTTGTGAAGCAATAACAACACGCAGTTGAAGTCGATGTCCACCCGTCAATTTGGGATTTTCAAGAAAAGCTGCTAAAATTATAGTTTGATTAGAATATTAGCACATAACAATTTCTCACTTACTGACAGCCTTAAAACGTTCGAATCCATGCATCCGTTTGTGAATCCCTCCATCCGCACATGGTATCTGTTGTACCTTTAAGTCTGGCCCGGTCAATTCATCTCGTCTCTCCCTCACATTTCGTTCTTCATTTTTCTCTTTCTCATTTATTTATTTGTCTTTTTTTTATTTGAAATCAATGTTTTATCTCTTAGTTGAAACATTTGGGTGGTGGGATTTGGTTGTAAGGGGAACGATATGCCTTGAAAAAGGCAACCGTTTTTTTGAAAGGGGAAGGAATTAAAAATGAAACGAAAAATGATGGACATCAAATCCCACCGGGAAATCGAAATTTCAAACATCCAAATGGATGAAAGGATTAAGGTCGTCCGTTAAGGACAGTGTGGCTTATATTTCTATACTAAATACATAAAATGTATGTAACTTATGACGAGAGTAAACTAATGAAACCTCTTGACAATAAAAACTTAGTGCATGTACAATAATGTCTAATTGATTAATTGAAATAAATTTTCGAATTTAGCTTAACTTAAAACACACATACATATGCGCAGATAAGCTTACAAAGAAGTAATAAGTTCTTAGTGTTTATAAGCAACTTAATCTTATATATAATAGGCATATCCTAATAGGAGTAGGATGAAATTTTAGGGCTAAGAACATTTATGCAAGGATTTTTATTGTTGATTCAGTATGAATCGAAATTACAGTGTTTTTCAGAAAACAAAATTATGAGGTTCATTTAAGCTATACTTACTAATTAATCTTACAAACTAAATAAAGTTGAAGTTAATTAGCTGAAATGTGTAAGGATTCATTCATAAACACAGCACATCATCCTGCACGTGTACACAGTAGTCGTCTTAGAGAATTATGACAAAGAATTCGATCCGAAGAGACTAGAAGTGTCCAGCATACGATCAAATGTACTGACATAATAGGCTGTTAAGGGAAGAATATGTATGTCCACAAGAAAATTCAACAAATATCATATGTCGTGGATGATGAGCTTTTGACAATGATGTACAATTTGCGTTGTGTCTACGTACATTTATTTGTGACAGCGTTTTATTGAAGTAAAATTCCATTTTGTGTTTTTTATTTGCGTAAACAAGAATTTTAAAGTAAAGCAAAAGTACAAAACTAAACGATTAACAAAACAAAGACAGTAAAAGCCTTTTTTTAAATATTATTACTTGCCCTTTCGGCTTTAAATACGTACAACTTGCGGCCAACCCTCGCATTGAAATGTTATCAATCTAGATTATCTACGTCCAAAACACTAGCAAGTGAGAGCCAAAACCAAAACACTTAATTCGAATTGATTTTGATTAGAATTGAAACCAAAAAAAAAAACAAACCGTTACATAATGTCGACAGTTTCTAAGTACACAAAAAAGTGCAACAATGTCAAAACAAAACCAAAATGAAAAATACTCCTTCTCAAAAGGACAAAATACCATTTTTGTACAATATTACAATAATTATTATCATTATCCATGCACCAGTTAGGAAAAAAACTTAATTACAATCTGCATTTACGATCGGCTTTACGATTGTCCTAGGTTCTAGGGCCTTTACTTCGGTTGCGTTAAGCAATGGATTTCCTTTTGTTTGGTAATTTTTATATCATGCACGAAGTCTACCGTGACAAGCTTGTTTTGATTCTATTTTACCAGGACGTGTACATGGTTCCTTTTCGTTGGGTTTCTTAATATTGGGAGCTATGCTCCTTGTTCTAGCAGCCGAAGCGTACATAATCATGTCTAAAACATAATTACAATAATAATGAATAAAATTTACCAAAAACAAATTATAGGAAGACAAACAAAAACAATGAGAATTTGCATTAAGAAAATTCGCTTCATAAATAAGTTACATACATATTTTTATATATGAAGTATGAGTACTTTTTAGAGGAAAACACACAAAAATAATTCAACTAGAAGAATATATTTAAAAATTACTTTAAAACTGTATTTTCTTGTGGGGCGAAATTAATTAATCCCTCGTGCATGGCTTGGTTATTGTACAATACAATGAAAGCTTATGGTTGATTTTATTTAGTGTTTTTTTTTTTTTTTGTTTTGTTCGATTAGATAATTGAGATTATTTGTTTTTTTTTTTTTTGTTGCTCACCAAATTATTATATAGACCAATACGTGCTTCATGTACTATTTTAATAATAGAAAGTAGCTCAATTTAAGAAAATATATAATATGTATATGGAAAAAAAATAGTGTAAAAAATTTAATGAAAACATTTCCAAAGTACCTGCTCTTCAAGGGTTAACATACGAAAGCATTTATTTTTATTTTTAAGTGTCATGCGTTGTTTATCAATTTTTTATACAAATTCATAGACAATATGACAAGGACATTTAATCAAAATGTAGATTATATATAGTAACGCTGATGGAACTACACAATAACATTAGCAATGAATATAAATATATATTGAACATACTTTTCGGCTATTTCTCATTTTTTTTTTCTTTCGAATTACCTCCCCTTTTCGACATTTTTTTCTGGGGACATACGATTTCTCATCATCATCATAATTTTGATCTACGGACCAATAGAATTTTCGGGAGGTTCATAAGACCCTCTATTCCTTTCTTTTTGTTCTCTCCCTACTGGTTTTTCGGACATAGTTTTGAGATTATTTATTAGTTCTTCCCAGCCTATATGTCTCCTTTAATTTCTCTTAAAAAACTGTATGCATATAATGAGGTGTTAAAAAACAAAAAAATTCTTTTAAAGCTGGACAGTTGTTCTTGCAGTTAGATGTTTGGTTCTTGATGGATAGAAAATATTCTGAAATGTAGTTTGTTTGATTTTATTGCATTCCTTGGGTGGTAAATCTTGAAATGGTTGCATGAAGTTCAAGTTTATTTTTGGTAATTTTAGATTTTTGCTTTGAAGTTTGTGATTTATGCGTTCTTTAAATTGCTCATGGAGTAAAGCAGAGTTGAAGAAGGATTGAAGTTGATGGATGGGCGTTTAAGTGGTTGTTTCATTAATTTGTTTCTTGTTTTTTTTTCATGACGTTGTTAGAATGTTGAGTTGTTTTTTTAATGTTGGCTGAAGATTTTTTTATTTTTGTTCTGGTTGTTGTTACATAACAAAATAAGGTTATTTAATTTCTTAGAAAATATTTAAATAAGGACATAAATTGATGTCAGTGGGTGAAAAAATAAATACACACTTATAGCATAAGTATATTAAAAGAATAAAACAAGTAGTTGAAGTCAAAGTATTTTACCGAAAATTGTCAAAATATAAATAGAATATATTTTTTTATATTTAGGGTTTAATTAAATATCGAAAAAAGTGAAGTAATACATTAAAAATCTTCTTGTCTCCTTAAAGGGATTTAATAATAAATTCAAATAATTAATTATTGCATCTCTCTCCATAATAATCCAAATCACATTGAAATAAAGTAGAACCATAATTAATGAAACAAAATTAAAACAGATAGGAAGCAGCAAATACAAAAGGTAGCTTTATTTTTAAGATAAAATACATTCTTGGACGTCTCAGTTACGAAGGAAGTATAAGCTTGTTACTAAAAGTTATCGATTCTGTGCCTCACACCACTGCAACGTGTTTGCTAGAGTTAGTTAAGTATATTCAATGTTGTGAATGACAAGATACACGAGTAAATGATGTGTCTGTGAATCGATGAAAAATTTGATTTTATCCACAACATATACTCTGTGTGTGAACAGTACTTCGGCTACTCATTGGCTGTATAAAGCGGAAAACTTAGAAACTATACAAATATTTGCATAATATTACACATGTGAAGAAATTCATATTTATGTCATATATAGATTCTTCCCCTTAAAGTGCAGTTTTGGATTATACAATATATCAGATGTAGAATACATTGTGGGTACTATGAGAAACATGAAGTAAATGTACACAACAATACAGAAGAGGCTTAGATGTTCTTTAAATTTTTCTTTTTAGTAATAATTGAAATTAAATGTTATATAAAGGTATATTATATTTTCCTACAAATACACACACTTTCTTTTTGTAATTTGTGATGGAGGCACACTATTTATAGTATTGTTTGTGAATTATATACGCATCCGTGCACCAGTTACAATGTAGATATGAGAGCAGATTCATGCACAAGATCTACGTAAGAATTATCTGCTGGTGCTAGAGTCCTTACAAAGGAAATTACATTAATATGCTTTTAATGAGATTCTTTCTAACACAGATGGAAATAAGGATGTGATAAGCATTTAATTAAAACACATAAAAGTAGAAAAAATGAAACTTTCAAATAAATTATATTTTATATATCTATACATTGTTTTACAAACAAAGTCAAAGGTTTTATTGCAGTAGAAGACGCTTATTTCCAATATATCACAACAACAAAACAAAATTCAATGATTTAGTATAAGAAGTGACACCTGTTTTTTTTATATGAAAAGTTGGATTATTAATAGTAATTTTTAAAAATTCTTTAAAAACTAAATTGTAAATTGTATAATGGCGCCTCTCTGAGTGGGCAATGGTTATTTACTCATTATAAGGAGAGAAAAATATTGATTTTAGTACGCAAAATGAAAACAAAGTATCAAATAATTGTGTAATTAAAGCACCCAAATAATATCATATGTATGTAAATATTTTAAGACACAACAGAAGGCAACAACAAAACCATTTGTACGACGAATACATTTTCTGTAAGCAAATACTTGGAAAATATATAATAATGAACATACTACCAGAAATGAAAACACCTAGGGGCTTTAAGACAGATCCTTACGTAAAACAAGTAGATTTGATATAGGCAAACTTAGGGTTATTCTCGAAATTATAGGTCAGTGTTTGGTTCTTTATGTAAAAAGCTTAACCACTTAGCTTGGTATGCAATAGCAGATGTGATGTATGTATAGACTAACAACCGTGTTAACAAAAAAAAAACAATAAACTTTAACATTTGTTTATCCCATTTTATACGAAGTATACATTATTTAAAATTGTGAAAATGAGATCAAAGTAATGGCGGCTTTGTTCGTTTGTACAGTGCGTAGAAATGTATCGCTTTATTGGCATATAGTTTAGTGATTAGCCCCAATCTGTATCAAATCTTCTATTTAAGAGAATAAATTTTTGTTATGTACGTACTTTGTTACTGAATACGTCCTAAGAGCGTTTTTAAATGCAAATTTATATTTATATATCAAGTCAGTTGCAAGTAAATACAAAAAGAAACGATATACATACTTCATGTACACATACATAATGTAGTTGTAAGAGAAAACAAAATAACTTCATATCGATAAAAGTAAATTTTACATAATATATGTACGAGTAGTATCAATAAAATATTGCATTCCTAATTTGTCGCCTCCTTAGAGAAGAATATTCGACAAATACGTATGAACTACAACCACACACGCACACACACACACATACAAAGACTAGATTAGTTATTTGTGGATATATTGAAGCGAGTATGAATTAACGAAAATGTCAATTTCCAGGAAAAGTTTGGATTTATTTTTCGTTGTCATTATTTTGGTTTTATTTATCGACCCAACCTCTATTTGCATTGAAATTGAAGTATGTTTGAAAAAATGTGCTTGGTTAATAAAATATTTGGTATTCCCTTTGCCATTTTGTTTTTTTTTTTAACTTTTTCTTGTTTTTAATTATTTTTAAAGTAATTGAAGTTTGTTTTTTCAGTAACCATACCATTAGTTCAAAAATCTTTTCAAATTTTCCATACATGCATTCTTGAGAGATATTTTCTATATAGACCTTTACCGACTAAAAGAGGGTGGTTCTCTTGTGTGTGTGTTTAGATTTTACGCATTTTAATGAAGAAAACATTTGAAAATCACATGCACATGAGTAAAAATTATTCGTGACTAGCGGGCAATTGTATTGAATTTCTATTGTGAACCAGAATGAAGAACATATTCCGTTCGTAAGAAATGAACAAAAATTAGTATCTTACTCAAGACAATTGCATAAGACAGTGAGATAAGGTAGTATGTTCTTCTTTTCCATAAATTTTCTTGATTGACTTAGTTTCAAGTTAAAATCACAACTCCCCTCTAACATGCTAAATTGAGGTACGTTCGATTTTTACATTACTCTCTATTTGTGTGTTTTCTTATGGTTATAACAAGATATCTTTGAAATATAATGTTTTTTTAAATGAACATAGTACGCTGATTACACTCTACGAGTATTAATTCAAAGTTATTTTTTCAAGGTGCATTTTATAAACAGAATTAAATAAAATATACTCAACGAATTACAGCCACATCTTTGTGGTGATCTAACAGATTACAGTGCGCTTTTGAATATTTTATATTTGTCCCATGCACCTTTTCAGTTTAGACATGTATACTCTTTGACACGGACAAGTAAATTCAATGAGCCGCGTTAAGCAACAAAATTTGTTCATACTTGAGCAATGAGGCGGAATACTCATGCACAATGTCTACAATGATATTATTTGCGAATCGCTTATTTTTTGTTTCTCTTTTGTCATTATAAAATATCTATGTTTCGTTTTCTAATCAAATAATACATGAAATAAATACTTGGAATAAAAATGAACAACAGTAAGCCGTTTGTAAGGACAGGACTAAACATAAGTTAAGCTGAGAGAAGAGTTTTACACAATAAAACTTTATATAGGTAGAACTAGTTTTTTTTTTGCAAACGAACAAAGGATAAGTCATATGAATAAAACACAGTTAAACGAGATGAAAATTGTTTAAAATATTTGAAGGAAAACAATCGTAATATCCCTAAGAAAGAGAGCGTTTAAGTTTCTTTACATTATTACACTGCGATGTGAAACTGTTAAGTCAAATCTATGTTAAGCTTAAAGCTGAAGTATTTAGATTATAATGTGGGTTCCATATTAGACAACAATCGTCTTAATTCTATTCAAAGTTAATCTTTGCGTATTTCTTTGCTAGATGATTTTCATTCTTCGATTATTCTTGACTGAATACTTTCTTGTATGGTTATTTAAAATGTTGTTTTGAAGTATGTTCTTCTAAATTAATCTTTGTTGACTTTTTTGGTGTTTTTTTTTTTTTTTTGTTGTTTAATTCTTAGTTGATTGTTGGTTTGAGATTTTGGTGAACGTGAAAAAACTAATTTGTATTTCTTTCTCATATTTCTTTTTTTTTTAACGTTTCGTACATATTTTCTTAAGTTTCGGTTGGCTGGATATGATAGTCGAAATTAAATAAGATTGAATAATTAAGTAAACAAAAATATAATTATAGAAATAAAAGAATATATCTGTTCTTTTCATAAATCGTTGTTAGATTGCATATTTCTTTATTTTTAAATGATTTAACTTTTGTTTCAAGTAAATTGAGTGTTTTCGTCGAATTTCTTATTGCAACTTTTAAATTCATCCCACTCTCGAAGTGGTCTTTCATTTGGTTTTATAATTTACATTGACTTAGGCACTGAAATTGCAGTGAACTCCTCATATTTCTTTATAACCGCATCTTATAATAAAATATAGATGTTTTAAAAATATAAAATTTTCTTTTTTGAATTCACAAAAATTAATTGAAATAAAATTCAATAGAAACCATCATCTTCTTTAGGCTTTCGAAAACAATCGTTATATTTTGAAAAAAAAATGTAGAGCAAAAAAAGCTTTTAGTTTGATTTTTAATTTAATTCGTAAGCAGAAACCATTTTACTGGGTAAACTATTTTATAAACTTTGCAATTAAATTAAAAATATTGTAACGAGTTTGGAAAAGGACTTAAAAAAGAAGAACTTGTTGCTGTTGACGTTGTAAGTTACACATGTTATCAATTAATTTGAATTTAAAAAGCCGTCGTATTCAATTTAATGTTTTAAAAAAAATCGTATTTCTTTTTTTATCGGTTTGCAGTCAATAATATAGTAGAAAGAATATAAATCTATGTTAATAACATATTTTGGTGAATTTCTCTATAAGCCACAATAAACTACTTTTAAAACGTTGACGGAAATTATTGGAGAAATGTTTCGAAACAAAGGAATTGCAAGAAGAAAATGAAGTAAAGCGATAAAATACATTTAGTCGTGAGTTAGTTCTCCTTGACGGCGTTTATTGAAATGTTGAAATTAGTTATTATTTAAACAAAACAAGCTTACTTCAAAGTAAATCGTAGAACTCTTGATTTTACATAAATATAAGTGAATAAAGTAAATGTTTCATTTCAAACAAATGTTCAAATTCGAAATAAATCAAATAACAAATTGCACGGATGATTGCCTGCTATATTTGTGTAAATCAGGCTACAGATCATAAACGTATTATGCGAAGTACAAACAAATTACAAAATATATCAGAAAAAACGCTCTCTTTATAAAAAAAAAAACAAATACAATTGGGTGACCATTTGGTGATTTTGAATTTTTCATTTTGTTGTTTTAAGGGAACATAACAAGAATTCGGCTTTTAAATTAAGACTCTTGTGGAAAAGAATTACGAGACAATTTGTTTGTGTTTTGAGTATTTTTAAGTCAGATTGAAAAGTGTTATTCCAAGGAACATATTGAAGGAAAATTATAATTTTCTTGACATAAGTAGGTAATTAAATATTTAAAAAATGAACGAATTAAACGGCTTGAAGTGAAGGGAAGTACGCATCTTCTGCAGAAAATATTAATATGAATTTATTGTGATTTTTTTTTATTTCTTGTGCTTATGCTTGATTTGTTGAATAATCTCGATGATGGATTTCAGTTGAGTTGTTGTAGGGGAGAATGAGTTGTTGAATGTTTTAGAATCTTGTATGCATAAGTTAGGCATAAACACTAAACGTATACTCTGGAATAAGATCGTAAAGTAAACCTCTGATTATAACGTGTAATTTGTAAAATAAATTGTAAAATTTAATGTAGATGTTATGGATTTACCAGTATCATGTACTGTCAGTCGGAATTCGATAGAGTTTTCTCACTTTCTAATACGTAATTATGTGCGCCTTTGCTACATTTAATTTTCATTGAATGGATTTCAATATGAGATACTTTGATATTTAACAAAGATTTTTTTATCCCTCTTTATTTTGTTAATATATAAATATATATTTTCATGTATATATGTATGCCCAATAGGACCATGTTTTATTCAGCTTAGTGATAAGTTTAATTTTCGATTAGTAAATCGTGATTTGCATAGGAAAGCTTACGACTAAATTGAGTATTTTAGCTCAGACTTATTTGTTGCTGGAGTATGTGGGTAGTTCTTTCAATTGGGCTTGTTAATATATTCGTTTTCATTTGGATTAAGTTGATAGATTTTGATAGTTCTTGTTGTTTTTTTTTTCATTCTACTAGTTATGTAAATAGTTTTTATATTTTTAGTTATTAAATTGCTACAGCTATAGTTGTTTCTGAAAATGTATCTTCTAAGGCTATTTTGAGTACCTTTTCCTACCTACATGTATACACACGCAACTCGTACGTAAACAAATTTTAAAAGGTATAGCTACAGTTTTTTGGAATTTTCAAATTTACGAAAAATATTACGGGGATAAATAATTGATCTTTGAAGTTGACTAATTAGAATACCAACAAATTACTTATAAATAAAAACGTTTCTTTATATTTCAGTATGTAAACTCCTGCACTTCATCAAATTCTATTAGGGGATGTTCGTTTCCGCATTAAAATAAAGTCGTTAATTAACTATACAACGGCTATGTATGATCTACAAATTAAATAGTGTACATATTTAAATTATACACATACATACATATGTACATGTGTAATGTAATTAAATGAAAATACGTACAAAATTTTTGTCATTTACAGATTAACCACGGTTATTGTGTAGATCTTTTATCGGATTGATAAAATATATCGAAATTTTCGAACACCAATCTTGATCTAATGCTACTAATATCAATTGGAACCAAATTTACATTGAAAAGAAATGTCTGTCAATTTACAAAAAAAAAAATAAATTGCCTCGAAATATGTAAATTTCATCGTCATTCATTTGCCTGTGTATCGACTAAAAGGCATACTTTGGATCTTTTTGAATCAAAGGGAATTCTATGCACATGACTATACAGTTGCATATGGGATATCTCGCAGGATAGGGTTGTTTAAGTGCATTTTGTTTTTCTAACCAATCGTTAAACATAATTTCTGTGTTAAACAAATAAAAGAGTTTATATTTTGCATTATGCCGATGAACATATTTAGACAGCCTTGTAGGAAGGACCTTCTTTTACAACGCTCGTTAAAAACAAATCTAGATAAAGTTGTCGTTACTTCTAGGAAAATATCTCCTAACATACTTTACTCATACATTATAAAGATATCGAATGGTGGGTTATATATAACGTGTACATATTTGTAATTTTCAAAGAATTTTACAATAAAAAGGGTAAGAGTACTTAAATACTATATATACCCAGTTTACGTACATGTCGTGTAATGCAGTTAGCGGATATTTTTTAAAAAAATACTAAAATAAGAAAAATATAGTGGAACGTACTCAAGACTTCAATAAAACATGAATAATACTGCTAAGCGACATTATTTACTCTTATGGGAATGTGACAAACTAAATTAGACATTTCTTTGTTGTTAAGATTAATTTAACAGAATTGCTTTGCTCAAAAAAATTTAATGGGTGGAAAAAATCAGTGATTTATAGAATTTGATTTGTAATAGCGTGTGCAGCTGAATTATCTTTAAACAGAATGTGTATATATGTATCATAAATTCATTGACGTTTATTATTCATTAGCATTTTCAGCTTTTTTTGTTTTTCTTAATTCATCTTAGTTGCATGGATATTTTTCCTCTTCTGCTCTCTTCATTTAATTCGATAAATTAAAATCGATATTATATTCTTAAGTCTTCAAATACGTTTGCTGATCAATGATCATGAGGTTGTAAGCCATCTTAAATTCAATTGATAAAATATTTGTGTATAATTGGCCTGTGCACAGGTTTTGTTTCATTGGGGAATATTTCTTTTTTTTTTTTCATTTTTTAACTGATTCGAATTCGATTTTCTTGCAGCCACTTATCTATGTTGAGAGCTGGAACAAACGTATACACAAAACTACATTAGCCTATAGATCAAAATTTAAGGCGAAAAATTAATACTCTTGGTTTTATAATATTTGTCTGAACTGGTGAAAAAAGCGCAATAAAATATAAAGGATGTTCATGGGTCATGAGTTCTGCTTTGTTTATCAAAATTAATTCTTTGCTCTTTTCCTCGTTTTTATTTTCATTTAGGCATTTGATATTTTAGTTTTGGATTTATCTAGTGACGAGTTATTTCGGAGATTTATTGAATTTTGTCTGTTAACTATAATTAAAAAATAATAACCGAACTTTAGAATAGAGACATATTGGACAGATGTACGAAACAATTGAAATAAATAATCGATGTTGTTGTTTTGAAATGTAACTAAATATTTCTTATGCATTGTTGTGTTGATTTGATTCCCTTTATCAACAATAACCTATAAGAAATTTTAAAATCAAAAACAGAAACAAAAACAACCTATCATTTACCTCAACATCAAAATTTGAAAACCACCTCAGACGCATTCATTTGCATTAGCACTTGAATAGTCATACTCATACTTTTTTAAATACCAAATCTCGGGAGGAGATAGGTGCGGGATACGATAGAATTCGTGTTAAGATATTTGAGTGATATTTCGCTCGCTTTCGAGGCTTAATTTCTTATACTTTTGATAGTCAATACACTTATTCGACGCTTCTAGTGAAATACTTGATATACTCTTCAGTTTCAGACTTGAATGGTTATACTCATACTTATTGAAATACCAAATCTCGGGAGGAGATAGGTGCGTGATACGATAGAATTCGTGTTATGATATTTGAGTGATATTTCGCTCGCTTTCGAGGCTTAATTTCTTATACTTTTACACTTATTCGACGCTTCTAGTGAAATACTTGACATACTCTTCAGTTTCAGACTTGAATGGTTATACTCATACTTATTAAAATACCAAATCTCGGGAGGAGATAGGTGCGTGATACGATAGAATTCGTGTTATGATATTTGAGTGATATTTCGCTCGCTTTCGAGGCTTAATTTCTTATACTTTTGATAGTCAATACACTTATTCGACGCTTCTAGTGAAATACTTGATAAACGCTTGGCTTTCAGACTTGAATGGTTATACTCATACTTATTAAAATACCAAATCTCGGGAGGAGATAGGTGCGTGATACGATAGAATTCGTGTTATGATATTTGAGTGATATTTCGCTCGCTTTCGAGGCTTAATTTCTTATACTTTTGATAGTCAATACACTTATTCGACGCTTCTAGTGAAATACTTGATAAACGCTTGGCTTTCAGACTTGAATGGTTATACTCATACTTATTAAAATACCAAATCTCGGGAGGAGATAGGTGCGTGATACGATAGCATTCGTGTTATGATATTTGAGTGATATTTCGCTCGCTTTCGAGGCTTAATTTCTTATACTTTTGATAGTCAATACACTTATTCGACGCTTCTAGTGAAATACTTGATAAACGCTTGGCTTTCAGACTTGAATGGTTATACTCATACTTATTAAAATACCAAATCTCGGGAGGAGATAGGTGCGTGATACGATAGAATTCGTGTTATGATATTTGAGTGATATTTCGCTCGCTTTCGAGGCTTAATTTCTTATACTTTTGATAGTCAATACACTTATTCGACGCTTCTAGTGAAATACTTGATAAACGCTTGGCTTTCAGACTTGAATGGTTATACTCATACTTATTAAAATACCAAATCTCGGGAGGAGATAGGTGCGTGATACGATAGCATTCGTGTTATGATATTTGAGTGATATTTCGCTCGCTTTCGAGGCTTAATTTCTTATACTTTTGATAGTCAATACACTTATTCGACGCTTCCAGTGAACTACTTGACATACTCTTCAGTTTCAGACTTGAATGGTTATACTATACTTATTAAAATACCAAATCTCGGGAGGAGATAGGTGCGGGATACGATAGAATTCGTGTTATGATATTTGAGTGATATTTCGCTCGCTTTCGAGGCTTAATTTCTTATCCTTTTACACTTATTCGACGCTTCTAGTGAAATACTTGACATACTCTTCAGTTTCAGACTTGAATGGTTATACTCATACTTTTTGAAATACCAAATCTCGGGAGGAGATAGGTGCGGGATACGATAGAATTCGTGTTATGATATTTGAGTGATATTTCGCTGACTTTCGAGGCTTAATTTCTTATCCTTTTACACTTATTCGACGCTTCTAGTGAAATACTTGTCATACGCTTGACTTTCAGACTTGAATGGTTATACTCATACTTTTTTAAATACCAAATCTCGGGAGGAGATAGGTGCGTGATACGATAGAATTCGTGTTATGATATTTGAGTGATATTTCGCTCGCTTTCGAGGCTTAATTTCTTATACTTTTGATAGTCAATACACTTATTCGACGCTTCTAGTGAAATACTTGACATACTCTTCAGTTTCAGACTTGAATGGTTATACTCATACTTATTGAAATACCAAATCTCGGGAGGAGATAGGTGCGGGATACGATAGAATTCGTGTTATGATATTTGAGTGATATTTCGCTCGCTTTCGAGGCTTAATTTCTTATCCTTTTACACTTATTCGACGCTTCTAGTGAAATACTTGACATACTCTTCAGTTTCAGACTTGAATGGTTATACTCATACTTTTTGAAATACCAAATCTCGGGAGGAGATAGGTGCGGGATACGATAGAATTCGTGTTATGATATTTGAGTGATATTTCGCTCACTTTCGAGGCTTAATTTCTTATACTTTTACACTTATTCGACGCTTCTAGTGAAATACTTGACATACTCTTCAGTTTCAGACTTGAATGGTTATACTCATACTTATTGAAATACCAAATCTCGGGAGGAGATAGGTGCGGGATACGATAGAATACGTGTTATGATATTTGAGTGATATTTCGCTCACTTTCGAGGCTTAATTTCTTATACTTTTACACTTATTCGACGCTTCTAGTGAAATACTTGACATACTCTTCAGTTTTAGACTTGAATGGTTATACTCATACTTATTGAAATACCAAATCTCGGGAGGAGATAGGTGCGGGATACGATAGAATTCGTGTTATGATATTTGAGTGATATTTCGCTCACTTTCGAGGCTTAATTTCTTATACTTTTACACTTATTCGACGCTTCTAGTGAAATACTTGACATACTCTTCAGTTTCAGACTTGAATGGTTATACTCATACTTATTGAAATACCAAATCTCGGGAGGAGATAGGTGCGGGATACGATAGAATACGTGTTATGATATTTGAGTGATATTTCGCTCACTTTCGAGGCTTAATTTCTTATACTTTTACACTTATTCGACGCTTCTAGTGAAATACTTGACATACTCTTCAGTTTTAGACTTGAATGGTTATACTCATACTTATTGAAATACCAAATCTCGGGAGGAGATAGGTGCGGGATACGATAGAATTCGTGTTATGATATTTGAGTGATATTTCGCTCACTTTCGAGGCTTAATTTCTTATACTTTTACACTTATTCGACGCTTCTAGTGAAATACTTGACATACTCTTCAGTTTCAGACTTGAATGGTTATACTCATACTTATTAAAATACCAAATCTCGGGAGGAGATAGGTGCGGGATACGATAGAATTCGTGTTATGATATTTGAGTGATATTTCGCTCACTTTCGAGGCTTAATTTCTTATACTTTTACACTTATTCGACGCTTCTAGTGAAATACTTGACATACTCTTCAGTTTCAGACTTGAATGGTTATACTCATACTTTTTTAAATACCAAATCTCGGGAGGAGATAGGTGCGTGATACGATAGAATTCGTGTTATGATATTTGAGTGATATTTCGCTCGCTTTCGAGGCTTAATTTCTTATACTTTTACACTTATTTGACGCTTCTAGTGAAATACTTGACATACTCTTCAGTTTCAGACTTGAATGGTTATACTCATACTTATTGAAATACCAAATCTCGGGAGGAGATAGGTGCGGGATACGATAAAATTCGTTTTATGATATTTGAGTGATATTTCGCTCACTTTCGAGGCTTAATTTCTTATACTTTTACACTTATTCGACGCTTCTAGTGAAATACTTGACATACTCTTCAGTTTCAGACTTGAATGGTTATACTCATACTTATTAAAATACCAAATCTCGGGAGGAGATAGGTGCGTGATACGATAGAATTCGTGTTATGATATTTGAGTGATATTTCGCTCGCTTTCGAGGCTTAATTTCTTATACTTTTACACTTATTCGACGCTTCTAGTGAAATACTTGACACACTCTACAGTTTCAGACTTGAATGGTTATACTCATACTTATTGAAATACCAAATCTCGGGAGGAGATAGGTGCGCGATACGATAAAATTCGTTTTATGATATTTGAGTGATATTTCGCTCGCTTTCGAGGCTTAATTTCTTATACTTTTACACTTATTCGACGCTTCTAGTGAAATACTTGACATATTCTTCAGTTTCAGACTTGAATGGTTATACTCATACTTACTAAAATACCAAATCTCGGGAGGAGATAGGTGCGGGATACGATAGAATTCGTGTTATGATATTTGAATGATATTTCGCTCGCTTTCGAGGTTTAATTTCTTATACTTTTACACTTATTCGACGCTTCTAGTGAAATACTTGTCATACGCTTGACTTTCAGACTTGAATGGTTATACTCATACTTTTTTAAATACCAAATCTCGGGAGGAGATAGGTGCGTGATACGATAGAATTCGTGTTATGATATTTGAGTGATATTTCGCTCGCTTTCGAGGCTTAATTTCTTATACTTTTACACTTATTCGACGCTTCTAGTGAAATAATTGATATACACTTGACTTTCAGACTTGAATGGTTATACTCATACTTTTTTAAATACCAAATCTCGGGAGGAGATAGGTGCGTGATACGATAGAATTCGTGTTATGATATTTGAGTTATATTTCGCTCGCTTTCGAGGCTTAATTTCTTATACTTTTACACTTATTCGACGCTTCTAGTGAAATACTTGATATACACTTGACTTTCAGACTTGAATGGTTATACTCATACTTTTTTAAATACCAAATCTCGGGAGGAGATAGGTGCGTGATACGATAGAATTCGTGTTATGATATTTGAGTGATATTTCGCTCGCTTTCGAGGCTTAATTTCTTATACTTTTACACTTATTCGACGCTTCTAGTGAAATACTTGTCATACGCTTGACTTTCAGACTTGCATGGTTATACTCATACTTTTTTAAATACCAAATCTCGGGAGGAGATAGGTGCGTGATACGATAGAATTCGTGTTATGATATTTGAGTGATATTTCGCTCGCTTTCGAGGCTTAATTTCTTATACTTTTACACTTATTCGACGCTTCTAGTGAAATACTTGACATACTCTTCAGTTTCAGACTTGAATGGTTATACTCATACTTATTAAAATACCAAATCTCGGGAGGAGATAGGTGCGGGATACGATAGAATTCGTGTTATGATATTTGAGTGATATTTCGCTCGCTTTCGAGGCTTAATTTCTTATACTTTTACACTTATTCGACGCTTCTAGTGAAATACTTGACATACTCTTCAGTTTCAGACTTGAATGGTTATACTCATACTTATTAAAATACCAAATCTCGGGAGGAGATAGGTGCGGGATACGATAGAATTCGTGTTATGATATTTGAGTGATATTTCGCTCGCTTTCGAGGCTTAATTTCTTATACTTTTACACTTATTCGACGCTTCTAGTGAAATACTTGATATACACTTGACTTTCAGACTTGAATGGTTATACTCATACTTTTTTAAATACCAAATCTCGGGAGGAGATAGGTGCGTGATACGATAGAATTCGTGTTATGATATTTGAGTGATATTTCGCTCGCTTTCGAGGCTTAATTTCTTATACTTTTACACTTATTCGACGCTTCTAGTGAAATACTTGACATACTCTTCAGTTTCAGACTTGAATGGTTATACTCATACTTATTAAAATACCAAATCTCGTGAGGAGATAGGTGCGGGATACGATAGAATTCGTGTTATGATATTTGAGTGATATTTCGCTCGCTTTCGAGGCTTAATTTCTTATACTTTTACACTTATTCGACGCTTCTAGTGAAATACTTGACATACTCTTCAGTTTCAGACTTGAATGGTTATTCTCATACTTATTAAAATACCAAATCTCGGGAGGAGATAGGTGCGGGATACGATAGAATTCGTGTTATGATATTTGAGTGATATTTCGCTCGCTTTCGAGGCTTAATTTCTTATACTTTTACACTTATTCGACGCTTCTAGTGAAATACTTGACATACTCTTTAGTTTCAGACTTGAATGGTTATACTCATACTTATTAAAATACCAAATCTCGAGAGGAGATAGGTGCGGGATACGATAGAATTCGTGTTATGATATTTGAGTGATATTTCGCTCACTTTCGAGGCTTAATTTCTTATACTTTTACACTTATTCGACGCTTCTAGTGAAATACTTGACATACTCTACAGTTTCAGACTTGAATGGTTATACTCATACTTATTAAAATACCAAATCTCGAGAGGAGATCGGTGCGTGATACGATAGAATTCGTGTTATGATATTTGAGTGCTATTTCGTTCGCTTTCGAGGCTTAATTTCTTATACTTTTGATAGTCAATACACTTATTCGACGCTTCTAGTGAAATACTTGACATACTCTTCAGTTTCAGACTTGAATGGTTATACTCATACTTATTAAAATACCAAATCTCGAGAGGAGATAGGTGCGTGATACGATAGAATTCGTGTTATGATATTTGAGTGATATTTCGCTCGCTTTCGAGGCTTAATTTCTTATACTTTTACACTTATTCGACGCTTCTAGTGAAATACTTGACATACTCTTCAGTTTCAGACTTGAATGGTTATACTCATACTTATTAAAATACCAAATCTCGAGAGGAGATAGGTGCGTGATACGATAGAATTCGTGTTATGATATTTGAGTGATATTTCGCTCACTTTCGAGGCTTAATTTCTTATACTTTTACACTTATTCGACGCTTCTAGTGAAATACTTGACATACTCTTCAGTTTCAGACTTGAATGGTTATACTCATACTTATTAAAATACCAAATCTCGGGAGGAGATAGGTGCGGGATACGATAGAATTCGTGTTATGATATTTGAGTGATATTTCGCTCGCTTTCGAGACTTAATTTCTTATACTTTTACACTTATTCGACGCTTCTAGTGAAATACTTGACATACTCTTCAGTTTCAGACTTGAATGGTTATACTCATACTTATTAAAATACCAAATCTCGAGAGGAGATAGGTGCGTGATACGATAGAATTCGTGTTATGATATTTGAGTGATATTTCGCTCGCTTTCGAGGCTTAATTTCTTATACTTTTACACTTATTCGACGCTTCTAGTGAAATACTTGACATACTCTTTAGTTTCAGACTTGAATGGTTATACTCATACTTATTAAAATACCAAATCTCGAGAGGAGATAGGTGCGGGATACGATAGAATTCGTGTTATGATATTTGAGTGATATTTCGCTCACTTTCGAGGCTTAATTTCTTATACTTTTACACTTATTCGACGCTTCTAGTGAAATACTTGACATACTCTACAGTTTCAGACTTGAATGGTTATACTCATACTTATTAAAATACCAAATCTCGAGAGGAGATCGGTGCGTGATACGATAGAATTCGTGTTATGATATTTGAGTGATATTTCGTTCGCTTTCGAGGCTTAATTTCTTATACTTTTACACTTATTCGACGCTTCTAGTGAAATACTTGACATACTCTTCAGTTTCAGACTTGAATGGTTATACTCATACTTATTAAAATACCAAATCTCGAGAGGAGATCGGTGCGTGATACGATAGAATTCGTGTTATGATATTTGAGTGATATTTCGTTCGCTTTCGAGGCTTAATTTCTTATACTTTTACACTTATTCGACGCTTCTAGTGAAATACTTGACATACTCTTCAGTTTCAGACTTGAATGGTTATACTCATACTTATTAAAATACCAAATCTCGAGAGGAGATAGGTGCGTGATACGATAGAATTCGTGTTATGATATTTGAGTGATATTTCGCTCGCTTTCGAGGCTTAATTTCTTATACTTTTACACTTATTCGACGCTTCTAGTGAAATACTTGACATACTCTACAGTTTCAGACTTGAATGGTTATACTCATACTTATTAAAATACCAAATCTCGAGAGGAGATAGGTGCGTGATACGATAGAATTCGTGTTATGATATTTGAGTGATATTTCGTTCGCTTTCGAGGCTTAATTTCTTATACTTTTACACTTATTCGACGCTTCTAGTGAAATACTTGACATACTCTTCAGTTTCAGACTTGAATGGTTATACTCATACTTATTAAAATACCAAATCTCGAGAGGAGATCGGTGCGTGATACGATAGAATTCGTGTTATGATATTTGAGTGATATTTCGTTCGCTTTCGAGGCTTAATTTCTTATACTTTTACACTTATTCGACGCTTCTAGTGAAATACTTGACATACTCTTCAGTTTCAGACTTGAATGGTTATACTCATACTTATTAAAATACCAAATCTCGAGAGGAGATAGGTGCGTGATACGATAGAATTCGTGTTATGATATTTGAGTGATATTTCGCTCGCTTTCGAGGCTTAATTTCTTATACTTTTACACTTATTCGACGCTTCTAGTGAAATACTTGACATACTCTTTAGTTTCAGACTTGAATGGTTATACTCATACTTTTTGAAATACCAAATCTCGGGAGGAGATAGGTGCGGGATACGATAGAATTCGTGTTATGATATTTGAGTGATATTTCGCTCACTTTCGAGGCTTAATTTCTTATACTTTTACACTTATTCGACGCTTCTAGCGAAATACTTGACACACTCTACAGTTTCAGACTTGAATGGTTATACTCATACTTATTGAAATACCAAATCTCGGGAGGAGATAGGTGCGGGATACGATAGAATTCGTGTTATGATATTTGAGTGATATTTCGCTCGCTTTCTAGGCTTAATTTCTTATACTTTTGATAATCAATACACTTATTCGACGCTTCTAGTGAAATACTTGACACACTCTACAGTTTCAGACTTGAATGGTTATACTCATACTTATTGAAATACCAAATCTCGGGAGGAGATAGGTGCGGGATACGATAAAATTCGTGTTATGATATTTGAGTGATATTTCGCTCGCTTTCGAGGCTTAATTTCTTATACTTTTACACTTATTCGACGCTTCTAGTGAAATACTTGACATACTCTTCAGTTTCAGACTTGAATGGTTATACTCATACTTATTGAAATACCAAATCTCGGGAGGAGATAGGTGCGGGATACGATAGAATTCGTGTTATGATATTTGCGTGATATTTCGCTCGCTTTCGAGGCTTAATTTCTTATACTTTTGATAGTCAATACACTTATTCGACGCTTCTAGTGAAATACTTGACACACTCTACAGTTTCAGACTTGAATGGTTATACTCATACTTATTGAAATACCAAATCTCGGGAGGAGATAGGTGCGGGATACGATAGAATTCGTGTTATGATATTTGAGTGATATTTCGCTCACTTTCGAGGCTTAATGTCTTATACTTTTGATAGTCAATACACTTATTCGACGCTTCTAGTGAAATACTTGACATACTCTTCAGTTTCAGACTTGAATGGTTATACTCATACTTATTGAAATACCAAATCTCGGGAGGAGATAGGTGCGCGATACGATAAAATTCGTTTTATGATATTTGAGTGATATTTCGCTCGCTTTCGAGGCTTAATTTCTTATACTTTTACACATATTTGACGCTTCTAGTGAAATACTTGACATACTCTTCAGTTTCAGACTTGAATGGTTATACTCATACTTATTGAAATACCAAATCTCGGGAGGAGATAGGTTCGGGATACGATAGAATTCGTGTTATGATATTTGAGTGATATTTCGCTCACTTTCGAGGCTTAATTTCTTATACTTTTGATAGTCAATACACTTATTCGACGCTTCTAGTGAAATACTTGACATACTCTTCAGTTTAAGACTTGAATGGTTATACTCATACTTATTGAAATACCAAATCTCGGGAGGAGATAGGTGCGCGATACGATAAAATTCGTTTTATGATATTTGAGTGATATTTCGCTCACTTTCGAGGCTTAATGTCTTATACTTTTGATAGTCAATACACTTATTCGACTCTTCTAGTGAAATACTTGACATACTCTACAGTTTCAGACTTGAATGGTTATACTCATACTTATTGAAATACCAAATCTCGGGAGGAGATAGGTGCGGGATACGATAGAATTCGTGTTATGATATTTGAGTGATATTTCGCTCACTTTCGAGGCTTAATGTCTTATACTTTTGATAGTCAATACACTTATTCGACGCTTCTAGTGAAATACTTGACATAGTCTTCAGTTTCAGACTTGAATGGTTATACTCATACTTATTGAAATACCAAATCTCGGGAGGAGATAGGTGCGCGATTAGATAGAATTCGTGTTATGATATTTGAGTGATATTTCGCTCGCTTTCGAGGCTTAATTTCTTATACTTTTACACTTATTCGACGCTTCTAGTGAAATACTTGTCATACGCTTGACTTTCAGACTTGAATGGTTATACTCATACTTTTTTAAATACCAAATCTCGGGAGGAGATAGGTGCGTGATACGATAGAATTCGTGTTATGATATTTGAGTGATATTTCGCTCGCTTTCGAGGCTTAATTTCTTATACTTTTACACCTATTCGACGCTTCTAGTGAAATACTTGACATACTCTTCAGTTTCAGACTTGAATGGTTATACTCATACTTATTAAAATACCAAATCTCGGGAGGAGATAGGTGCGGGATACGATAGAATTCGTGTTATGATATTTGAGTGATATTTCGCTCGCTTTCGAGGCTTAATTTCTTATACTTTTACACCTATTCGACGCTTCTAGTGAAATACTTGATATACACTTGACTTTCAGACTTGAATGGTTATACTCATACTTTTTTAAATACCAAATCTCGGGAGGAGATAGGTGCGTGATACGATAGAATTCGTGTTATGATATTTGAGTGATATTTCGCTCGCTTTCGAGGCTTAATTTCTTATACTTTTGATAGTCAATACACTTATTCGACGCTTCTAGTGAAATACTTGATATACACCTTAGTTTCAGACTTGAATGGTTATACTCATACTTAGTGAAATACCAAATCTCGGGAGGAAATAGGTGCGGGATACGATAAAATTTGTTTTATGATATTTGAGTGATATTTCGCTCACTTTCGAGGCTTAATTTCTTATACTTTTACACTTATTCGACGCTTCTAGTGAAATACTTGACATACTCTTCAGTTTCAGACTTGAATGGTTATACTCATACTTATTAAAATACCAAATCTCGAGAGGAGATAGGTGCGTGATACGATAGAATTCGTGTTATGATATTTGAGTGATATTTCGCTCGCTTTCGAGGCTTAATTTCTTATACTTTTACACTTATTCGACGCTTCTAGTGAAATACTTGACATACTCTTCAGTTTCAGACTTGAATGGTTATACTCATACTTATTAAAATACCAAATCTCGAGAGGAGATAGGTGCGTGATACGATAGAATTCGTGCTATGATATTTGAGTGATATTTCGCTCACTTTCGAGACTTAATTTCTTATACTTTTACACTTATTCGACGCTTCTAGTGAAATACTTGACACACTCTACAGTTTCAGACTTGAATGGTTATACTCATACTTATTGAAATACCAAATCTCGGGAGGAGATAGGTGCGTGATACGATAGAATTCGTGTTATGATATTTGAGTGATATTTCGCTCGCTTTCGAGGCTTAATTTCTTATACTTTTACACTTATTCGACGCTTCTAGCGAAATACTTGACACACTCTACAGTTTCAGACTTGAATGGTTATACTCATACTTATTGAAATACCAAATCTCGGGAGGAGATAGGTGCGGGATACGATAGAATTCGTGTTATGATATTTGAGTGATATTTCGCTCGCTTTCTAGGCTTAATTTCTTATACTTTTGATAATCAATACACTTATTCGACGCTTCTAGTGAAATACTTGACACACTCTACAGTTTCAGACTTGAATGGTTATACTCATACTTATTGAAATACCAAATCTCGGGAGGAGATAGGTGCGGGATACGATAAAATTCGTGTTATGATATTTGAGTGATATTTCGCTCGCTTTCGAGGCTTAATTTCTTATACTTTTACACTTATTCGACGCTTCTAGTGAAATACTTGACATACTCTTCAGTTTCAGACTTGAATGGTTATACTCATACTTATTGAAATACCAAATCTCGGGAGGAGATAGGTGCGGGATACGATAGAATTCGTGTTATGATATTTGCGTGATATTTCGCTCGCTTTCGAGGCTTAATTTCTTATACTTTTGATAGTCAATACACTTATTCGACGCTTCTAGTGAAATACTTGACACACTCTACAGTTTCAGACTTGAATGGTTATACTCATACTTATTGAAATACCAAATCTCGGGAGGAGATAGGTGCGGGATACGATAGAATTCGTGTTATGATATTTGAGTGATATTTCGCTCACTTTCGAGGCTTAATGTCTTATACTTTTGATAGTCAATACACTTATTCGACGCTTCTAGTGAAATACTTGACATACTCTTCAGTTTCAGACTTGAATGGTTATACTCATACTTATTGAAATACCAAATCTCGGGAGGAGATAGGTGCGCGATACGATAAAATTCGTTTTATGATATTTGAGTGATATTTCGCTCGCTTTCGAGGCTTAATTTCTTATACTTTTACACATATTTGACGCTTCTAGTGAAATACTTGACATACTCTTCAGTTTCAGACTTGAATGGTTATACTCATACTTATTGAAATACCAAATCTCGGGAGGAGATAGGTTCGGGATACGATAGAATTCGTGTTATGATATTTGAGTGATATTTCGCTCACTTTCGAGGCTTAATTTCTTATACTTTTGATAGTCAATACACTTATTCGACGCTTCTAGTGAAATACTTGACATACTCTTCAGTTTAAGACTTGAATGGTTATACTCATACTTATTGAAATACCAAATCTCGGGAGGAGATAGGTGCGCGATACGATAAAATTCGTTTTATGATATTTGAGTGATATTTCGCTCACTTTCGAGGCTTAATGTCTTATACTTTTGATAGTCAATACACTTATTCGACTCTTCTAGTGAAATACTTGACATACTCTACAGTTTCAGACTTGAATGGTTATACTCATACTTATTGAAATACCAAATCTCGGGAGGAGATAGGTGCGGGATACGATAGAATTCGTGTTATGATATTTGAGTGATATTTCGCTCACTTTCGAGGCTTAATGTCTTATACTTTTGATAGTCAATACACTTATTCGACGCTTCTAGTGAAATACTTGACATAGTCTTCAGTTTCAGACTTGAATGGTTATACTCATACTTATTGAAATACCAAATCTCGGGAGGAAATAGGTGCGCGATTAGATAGAATTCGTGTTATGATATTTGAGTGATATTTCGCTCGCTTTCGAGGCTTAATTTCTTATACTTTTACACTTATTCGACGCTTCTAGTGAAATACTTGTCATACGCTTGACTTTCAGACTTGAATGGTTATACTCATACTTTTTTAAATACCAAATCTCGGGAGGAGATAGGTGCGTGATACGATAGAATTCGTGTTATGATATTTGAGTGATATTTCGCTCGCTTTCGAGGCTTAATTTCTTATACTTTTACACCTATTCGACGCTTCTAGTGAAATACTTGACATACTCTTCAGTTTCAGACTTGAATGGTTATACTCATACTTATTAAAATACCAAATCTCGGGAGGAGATAGGTGCGGGATACGATAGAATTCGTGTTATGATATTTGAGTGATATTTCGCTCGCTTTCGAGGCTTAATTTCTTATACTTTTACACCTATTCGACGCTTCTAGTGAAATACTTGATATACACTTGACTTTCAGACTTGAATGGTTATACTCATACTTTTTTAAATACCAAATCTCGGGAGGAGATAGGTGCGTGATACGATAGAATTCGTGTTATGATATTTGAGTGATATTTCGCTCGCTTTCGAGGCTTAATTTCTTATACTTTTGATAGTCAATACACTTATTCGACGCTTCTAGTGAAATACTTGATATACACCTTAGTTTCAGACTTGAATGGTTATACTCATACTTAGTGAAATACCAAATCTCGGGAGGAAATAGGTGCGGGATACGATAAAATTTGTTTTATGATATTTGAGTGATATTTCGCTCACTTTCGAGGCTTAATTTCTTATACTTTTACACTTATTCGACGCTTCTAGTGAAATACTTGACATACTCTTCAGTTTCAGACTTGAATGGTTATACTCATACTTATTAAAATACCAAATCTCGAGAGGAGATAGGTGCGTGATACGATAGAATTCGTGTTATGATATTTGAGTGATATTTCGCTCGCTTTCGAGGCTTAATTTCTTATACTTTTACACTTATTCGACGCTTCTAGTGAAATACTTGACATACTCTTCAGTTTCAGACTTGAATGGTTATACTCATACTTATTAAAATACCAAATCTCGAGAGGAGATAGGTGCGTGATACGATAGAATTCGTGCTATGATATTTGAGTGATATTTCGCTCACTTTCGAGACTTAATTTCTTATACTTTTACACTTATTCGACGCTTCTAGTGAAATACTTGACACACTCTACAGTTTCAGACTTGAATGGTTATACTCATACTTATTGAAATACCAAATCTCGGGAGGAGATAGGTGCGTGATACGATAGAATTCGTGTTATGATATTTGAGTGATATTTCGCTCGCTTTCGAGGCTTAATTTCTTATACTTTTACACCTATTCGACGCTTCTAGTGAAATACTTGACATACTCTTCAGTTTCAGACTTGAATGGTTATACTCATACTTATTAAAATACCAAATCTCGGGAGGAGATAGGTGCGGGATACGATAGAATTCGTGTTATGATATTTGAGTGATATTTCGCTCGCTTTCGAGGCTTAATTTCTTATACTTTTACACCTATTCGACGCTTCTAGTGAAATACTTGATATACACTTGACTTTCAGACTTGAATGGTTATACTCATACTTTTTTAAATACCAAATCTCGGGAGGAGATAGGTGCGTGATACGATAGAATTCGTGTTATGATATTTGAGTGATATTTCGCTCGCTTTCGAGGCTTAATTTCTTATACTTTTACACTTATTCGACGCTTCTAGTGAAATACTTGACACACTCTACAGTTTCAGACTTGAATGGTTATACTCATACTTATTGAAATACCAAATCTCGGGAGGAGATAGGTGCGGGATACGATAGAATTCGTGTTATGATATTTGAGTGATATTTCGCTCCCTTTCGAGGCTTAATTTCTTATACTTTTGATAGTCAATACACTTATTCGACGCTTCTAGTGAAATACTTGATATACACCTTAGTTTCAGACTTGAATGGTTATACTCATACTTAGTGAAATACCAAATCTCGGGAGGAAATAGGTGCGGGATACGATAAAATTTGTTTTATGATATTTGAGTGATATTTCGCTCACTTTCGAGGCTTAATTTCTTATACTTTTACACTTATTCGACGCTTCTAGTGAAATACTTGACACACTCTACAGTTTCAGACTTGAATGGTTATACTCATACTTATTGAAATACCAAATCTCGGGAGGAGATAGGTGCGGGATACGATAGAATTCGTGTTATGATATTTGAGTGATATTTCGCTCCCTTTCGAGGCTTAATTTCTTATACTTTTGATAGTCAATACACTTATTCGACGCTTCTAGTGAAATACTTGACATACTCTTCAGTTTCAGACTTGAATGGTTATACTCATACTTATTGAAATACCAAATCTCGGGAGGAGACAGGTGCGGGATACGATAAAATTTGTTTTATGATATTTGAGTGATATTTCGCTCACTTTCGAGGCTTAATTTCTTATACTTTTGATAGTCAATACACTTATTCGACGCTTCTAGTGAAATACTTGACATACTCTTCAGTTTCAGACTTGAATGGTTATACTCATACTTATTAAAATACCAAATCTCGAGAGGAGATAGGTGCGTGATACGATAGAATTCGTGCTATGATATTTGAGTGATATTTCGCTCACTTTCGAGGCTTAATTTCTTATACTTTTACACTTATTCGACGCTTCTAGTGAAATACTTGACACACTCTACAGTTTCAGACTTGAATGGTTATACTCATACTTATTGAAATACCAAATCTCGGGAGGAGATAGGTGCGTGATACGATAGAATTCGTGTTATGATATTTGAGTGATATTTCGCTCGCTTTCGAGGCTTAATTTCTTATACTTTTGATAGTCAATACACTTATTCGACGCTTCTAGTGAAATACTTGACATACTCTTCAGTTTCAGACTTGAATGGTTATACTCATACTTATTGAAATACCAAATCTCGGGAGGAGATAGGTGCGTGATACGATAGAATTCGTGTTATGATATTTGAGTGATATTTCGCTCGCTTTCGAGGCTTAATTTCTTATACTTTTGATAGTCAATACACTTATTCGACGCTTCTAGTGAAATACTTGACATACTCTTCAGTTTCAGACTTGAATGGTTATACTCATACTTATTGAAATACCAAATCTCGGGAGGAGATAGGTGCGGGATACGATAGAATTCGTGTTATGATATTTGAGTGATATTTCGCTCACTTTCGAGGCTTAATTTCTTATACTTTTGATAGTCAATACACTTATTCGACGCTTCTAGTGAAATACTTGACATACTCTTCAGTTTCAGACTTGAATGGTTATACTCATACTTATTGAAATACCAAATCTCGGGAGGAGACAGGTGCGGGATACGATAAAATTTGTTTTATGATATTTGAGTGATATTTCGCTCACTTTCGAGGCTTAATTTCTTATACTTTTGATAGTCAATACACTTATTCGACGCTTCTAGTGAAATACTTGACATACTCTTCAGTTTCAGACTTGAATGGTTATACTCATACTTATTGAAATACCAAATCTCGGGAGGAGATAGGTGCGGGATACGATAGAATTCGTGTTATGATATTTGAGTGATATTTCGCTCACTTTCGAGGCTTAATTTCTTATACTTTTGATAGTCAATACACTTATTCGACGCTTCTAGTGAAATACTTGACATACTCTTCAGTTTCAGACTTGAATGGTTATACTCATACTTATTGAAATACCAAATCTCGGGAGGAGATAGGTGCGCGATACGATAAAATTCGTTTTATGATATTTGAGTGATATTTCGCTCACTTTCGAGGCTTAATGTCTTATACTTTTGATAGTCAATACACTTATTCGACTCTTCTAGTGAAATACTTGACATACTCTACAGTTTCAGACTTGAATGGTTATACTCATACTTATTGAAATACCAAATCTCGGGAGGAGATAGGTGCGGGATACGATAGAATTCGTGTTATGATATTTGCGTGATATTTCGCTCGCTGTCGAGGCTTAATTTCTTATACTTTTGATAGTTAATACACTTGTTCGACGCTTCTAGTGAAATACTTGACATACTCTTCAGTTTCAGACTTGAATGGTTATACTCATACTTATTGAAATACCAAATCTCGGGAGGAGATAGGTGCGGGATACGATAGAATTCGTGTTATGATATTTGAGTGATATTTCGCTCCCTTTCGAGGCTTAATTTCTTATACTTTTGATAGTCAATACACTTATTCGACGCTTCTAGTGAAATACTTGACATACTCTTCAGTTTCAGACTTGAATGGTTATACTCATACTTATTGAAATACCAAATCTCGGGAGGAGATAGGTGCGGGATACGATAGAATTCGTGTTATGATATTTGCGTGATATTTCGCTCGCTTTCTAGGCTTAATTTCTTATACTTTTGATAGTCAATGCACTTATTCGACTCTTCTAGTGAAATACTTGACATACTCTACAGTTTCAGACTTGAATGGTTATACTCATACTTATTGAAATACCAAATCTCGGGAGGAGATAGGTGCGGGATACGATAGAATTCGTGTTATGATATTTGAGTGATATTTCGCTCACTTTCGAGGTTTAATTTCTTATACTTTTGATAGTCAATACACTTATTCGACGCTTCTAGTGAAATACTTGACATACTCTTCAGTTTCAGACTTGAATGGTTATACTCATGCTTATTGAAATACCAAATCTCGGGAGGAGATAGCTGCGGGATACGATAGAATTCGTGTTATGATATTTGAGTGATATTTCGCTCGCTTTCGAGGCTTAATTTCTTATACTTTTGATAGTCAATGCACTTATTCGACTCTTCTAGTGAAATACTTGACATACTCTACAGTTTCAGACTTGAATGGTTATACTCATACTTATTGAAATACCAAATCTCGGGAGGAGATAGGTGCGGGATACGATAGAATTCGTGTTATGATATTTGAGTGATATTTCGCTCACTTTCGAGGCTTAATGTCTTATACTTTTGATAGTCAATACACTCATTCGAAGCTTCTAGTGAAATACTTGATATACTCTACAGATTCAGACTTGAATGGTTATACTCATACTTACTCAAAATACCAAATCTCGGGAGGAGATAGGTGCGGGATACGATAGAATTCGTGTTATGATATTTGAGTGATATTTCGCTCACTTTCGAGGCTTAATGTCTTATACTTTTGATAGTCAATACACTTATTCGAAGCTTCTAGTGAAATACTTGACTTACTCTTCAGTTTCAGACTTGAATGGTTATACTCATACTTATTGAAATACCAAATCTCGGGAGGAGATAGGTGCGGGATACGATAGAATTCGTGTTATGATATTTGCGTGATATTTCGCTCGCTTTCGAGGCTTAATTTCTTATACTTTTGATAGTCAATACACTTATTCGACGCTTCTAGTGAAATACTTGACACACTCTACAGTTTCAGACTTGAATGGTTATACTCATACTTATTGAAATACCAAATCTCGGGAGGAGATAGGTGCGGGATACGATAGAATTCGTGTTATGATATTTGAGTGATATTTCGCTCACTTTCGAGGCTTAATTTCTTATACTTTTGATAGTCAATACACTTATTCGACGCTTCTAGTGAAATACTTGACATACTCTTCAGTTTCAGACTTGAATGGTTATACTCATACTTATTGAAATACCAAATCTCGGGAGGAGATAGGTGCGGGATACGATAGAATTCGTGTTATGATATTTGAGTGATATTTCGCTCACTTTCGAGGCTTAATGTCTTATACTTTTGATAGTCAATACACTCATTCGACGCTTCTAGTGAAATACTTGATATACTCTACAGATTCAGACTTGAATGGTTATACTCATACTTATTCAAAATACCAAATCTCGGGAGGAGATAGGTGCGGGATACGATAGAATTCGTGTTATGATATTTGAGTGATATTTCGCTCACTTTCGAGGCTTAATGTCTTATACTTTTGATAGTCAATACACTTATTCGACGCTTCTAGTGAAATACTTGACATACTCTTCAGTTTCAGACTTGAATGGTTATACTCATACTTATTGAAATACCAAATCTCGGGAGGAGATAGGTGCGCGATACTATAAAATTCGTTTTATGATATTTGAGTGATATTTCGCTCACTTTCGAGGCTTAATTTCTTATACTTTTGATAGTCAATACACTTATTCGACGCTTCTAGTGAAATACTTGACATACTCTTCAGTTTCTGACTTGAATGGTTATACTCATACTTATTGAAATACCAAATCTCGGGAGGAGATAGGTGCGCGATACGATAAAATTCGTTTTATGATATTTGAGTGATATTTCGCTCACTTTCGAGGCTTAATTTCTTATACTTTTGATAGTCAATACACTTATTCGACGCTTCTAGTGAAATACTTGACATACTCTTCAGTTTCTGACTTGAATGGTTATACTCATACTTATTGAAATACCAAATCTCGGGAGGAGATAGGTGCGCGATACGATAAAATTCGTTTTATGATATTTGAGTGATATTTCGCTCACTTTCGAGGCTTAATTTCTTATACTTTTGATAGTCAATACACTTATTCGACGCTTCTAGTGAAATACTTGACATACTCTTCAGTTTCTGACTTGAATGGTTATACTCATACTTATTGAAATACCAAATCTCGGGAGGAGATAGGTGCGCGATACGATAAAATTCGTTTTATGATATTTGAGTGATATTTCGCTCACTTTCGAGGCTTAATTTCTTATACTTTTGATAGTCAATACACTTATTCGACGCTTCTAGTGAAATACTTGACATACTCTTCAGTTTCAGACTTGAATGGTTATACTCATGCTTATTGAAATACCAAATCTCGGGAGGAGATAGCTGCGGGATACGATAGAATTCGTGTTATGATATTTGAGGGATATTTCGCTCACTTTCGAGGCTTAATTTCTTATACTTTTGATAGTCAATACACTTATTCGACGCTTCTAGTAAAATACTTGACATACTCTACAGTTTCAGACTTGAATGGTTATACTCATACTTATTGAAATACCAAATCTCGGGAGGAGATAGGTGCGGGATACGATAGACTTCGTGTTATGATATTTGAGTGATATTTCGCTCACTTTCGAGGCTTAATTTCTTATACTTTTGATAGTCAATACACTTATTCGACGCTTCTAGTGAAATACTTGACACACTCTACAGTTTCAGACTTGAATGGTTATACTCATACTTATTGAAATACCAAATCTCGGGAGGAGATAGGTGCGGGATACGATAGACTTCGTGTTATGATATTTGAGTGATATTTCGCTCACTTTCGAGGCTTAATTTCTTATACTTTTGATAGTCAATACACTTATTCGACGCTTCTAGTGAAATACTTGACATACTCTTCAGTTTCAGACTTGAATGGTTATACTCATACTTATTGAAATACCAAATCTCGGGAGGAGATAGGTGCGCGATACGATAAAATTCGTTTTATAATATTTGAGTGATATTTCGCTCACTTTCGAGGCTTAATTTCTTATACTTTTGATAGTCAATACACTTATTCGACGCTTCTAGTGAAATACTTGACATACTCTTCAGTTTCAGACTTGAATGGTTATACTCATACTTATTGAAATACCAAATCTCGGGAGGAGATAGGTGCGGGATACGATAGACTTCGTGTTATGATATTTGAGTGATATTTCGCTCACTTTCGAGGCTTAATTTCTTATACTTTTGATAGTCAATACACTTATTCGACGCTTCTAGTGAAATACTTGACATACTCTTCAGTTTCAGACTTGAATGGTTATACTCATACTTATTGAAATACCAAATCTCGGGAGGAGATAGGTGCGGGATACGATAGAATTCGTGTTATGATATTTGCGTGATATTTCGCTCGCTGTCGAGGCTTAATTTCTTATACTTTTGATAGTTAATACACTTGTTCGACGCTTCTAGTGAAATACTTGACATACTCTTCAGTTTCAGACTTGAATGGTTATACTCATACTTATTGAAATACCAAATCTCGGGAGGAGATAGGTGCGGGATACGATAGAATTCGTGTTATGATATTTGAGTGATATTTCGCTCGCTTTCGAGGCTTAATTTCTTATACTTTTACACTTATTTGACGCTTCTAGTAAAATACTTGACATCCTCTTCAATTTCAGACTTGAATGGTTATACTCATACTTATTGAAATACCAAATCTCGGGAGGAGATAGGTGCGGGATACGATAGAATTCGTGTTATGATATTTGAGTGATATTTCGCTCCCTTTCGAGGCTTAATTTCTTATACTTTTGATAGTCAATACACTTATTCGACGCTTCTAGTGAAATACTTGACATACTCTTCAGTTTCAGACTTGAATGGTTATACTCATACTTATTGAAATACCAAATCTCGGGAGGAGATAGGTGCGGGATACGATAGAATTCGTGTTATGATATTTGCGTGATATTTCGCTCGCTTTCTAGGCTTAATTTCTTATACTTTTGATAGTCAATACACTTATTCGACGCTTTTAGTGAAATACTTGACACACTCTACAGTTTCAGACTTGAATGGTTATACTCATACTTATTGAAATACCAAATCTCGGGAGGAGATAGGTGCGGGATACGATAGACTTCGTGTTATGATATTTGAGTGATATTTCGCTCACTTTCGAGGTTTAATTTCTTATACTTTTGATAGTCAATACACTTATTCGACGCTTCTAGTGAAATACTTGACATACTCTTCAGTTTCAGACTTGAATGGTTATACTCATGCTTATTGAAATACCAAATCTCGGGAGGAGATAGCTGCGGGATACGATAGAATTCGTGTTATGATATTTGAGTGATATTTCGCTCGCTTTCGAGGCTTAATTTCTTATACTTTTGATAGTCAATGCACTTATTCGACTCTTCTAGTGAAATACTTGACATACTCTACAGTTTCAGACTTGAATGGTTATACTCATACTTATTGAAATACCAAATCTCGGGAGGAGATAGGTGCGGGATACGATAGAATTCGTGTTATGATATTTGAGTGATATTTCGCTCACTTTCGAGGCTTAATGTCTTATACTTTTGATAGTCAATACACTCATTCGAAGCTTCTAGTGAAATACTTGATATACTCTACAGATTCAGACTTGAATGGTTATACTCATACTTACTCAAAATACCAAATCTCGGGAGGAGATAGGTGCGGGATACGATAGAATTCGTGTTATGATATTTGAGTGATATTTCGCTCACTTTCGAGGCTTAATGTCTTATACTTTTGATAGTCAATACACTTATTCGAAGCTTCTAGTGAAATACTTGACTTACTCTTCAGTTTCAGACTTGAATGGTTATACTCATACTTATTGAAATACCAAATCTCGGGAGGAGATAGGTGCGGGATACGATAGAATTCGTGTTATGATATTTGCGTGATATTTCGCTCGCTTTCGAGGCTTAATTTCTTATACTTTTGATAGTCAATACACTTATTCGACGCTTCTAGTGAAATACTTGACACACTCTACAGTTTCAGACTTGAATGGTTATACTCATACTTATTGAAATACCAAATCTCGGGAGGAGATAGGTGCGGGATACGATAGAATTCGTGTTATGATATTTGAGTGATATTTCGCTCACTTTCGAGGCTTAATTTCTTATACTTTTGATAGTCAATACACTTATTCGACGCTTCTAGTGAAATACTTGACATACTCTTCAGTTTCAGACTTGAATGGTTATACTCATACTTATTGAAATACCAAATCTCGGGAGGAGATAGGTGCGGGATACGATAGAATTCGTGTTATGATATTTGAGTGATATTTCGCTCACTTTCGAGGCTTAATGTCTTATACTTTTGATAGTCAATACACTCATTCGACGCTTCTAGTGAAATACTTGATATACTCTACAGATTCAGACTTGAATGGTTATACTCATACTTATTCAAAATACCAAATCTCGGGAGGAGATAGGTGCGGGATACGATAGAATTCGTGTTATGATATTTGAGTGATATTTCGCTCACTTTCGAGGCTTAATGTCTTATACTTTTGATAGTCAATACACTTATTCGACGCTTCTAGTGAAATACTTGACATACTCTTCAGTTTCAGACTTGAATGGTTATACTCATACTTATTGAAATACCAAATCTCGGGAGGAGATAGGTGCGCGATACTATAAAATTCGTTTTATGATATTTGAGTGATATTTCGCTCACTTTCGAGGCTTAATTTCTTATACTTTTGATAGTCAATACACTTATTCGACGCTTCTAGTGAAATACTTGACATACTCTTCAGTTTCAGACTTGAATGGTTATACTCATGCTTATTGAAATACCAAATCTCGGGAGGAGATAGCTGCGGGATACGATAGAATTCGTGTTATGATATTTGAGGGATATTTCGCTCACTTTCGAGGCTTAATTTCTTATACTTTTGATAGTCAATACACTTATTCGACGCTTCTAGTGAAATACTTGACATACTCTTCAGTTTCAGACTTGAATGGTTATACTCATACTTATTGAAATACCAAATCTCGGGAGGAGATAGGTGCGGGATACGATAGAATTCGTGTTATGATATTTGCGTGATATTTCGCTCGCTTTCGAGGCTTAATTTCTTATACTTTTACACTTATTTGACGCTTCTAGTAAAATACTTGACATACTCTACAGTTTCAGACTTGAATGGTTATACTCATACTTATTGAAATACCAAATCTCGGGAGGAGATAGGTGCGGGATACGATAGACTTCGTGTTATGATATTTGAGTGATATTTCGCTCACTTTCGAGGCTTAATTACTTATACTTTTGATAGTCAATACACTTATTCGACGCTTCTAGTGAAATACTTGACACACTCTACAGTTTCAGACTTGAATGGTTATACTCATACTTATTGAAATACCAAATCTCGGGAGGAGATAGGTGCGGGATACGATAGACTTCGTGTTATGATATTTGAGTGATATTTCGCTCACTTTCGAGGCTTAATTTCTTATACTTTTGATAGTCAATACACTTATTCGACGCTTCTAGTGAAATACTTGACATACTCTTCAGTTTCAGACTTGAATGGTTATACTCATACTTATTGAAATACCAAATCTCGGGAGGAGATAGGTGCGCGATACGATAAAATTCGTTTTATAATATTTGAGTGATATTTCGCTCACTTTCGAGGCTTAATTTCTTATACTTTTGATAGTCAATACACTTATTCGACGCTTCTAGTGAAATACTTGACATACTCTTCAGTTTCAGACTTGAATGGTTATACTCATACTTATTGAAATACCAAATCTCGGGAGGAGATAGGTGCGGGATACGATAGACTTCGGGTTATGATATTTGAGTGATATTTCGCTCACTTTCGAGGCTTAATTTCTTATACTTTTGATAGTCAATACACTTATTCGACGCTTCTAGTGAAATACTTGACATACTCTTCAGTTTCAGACTTGAATGGTTATACTCATACTTATTGAAATACCAAATCTCGGGAGGAGATAGGTGCGCGATACGATAAAATTCGTTTTATGATATTTGAGTGATATTTCGCTCACTTTCGAGGCTTAATTTCTTATACTTTTGATAGTCAATACACTTATTCGACGCTTCTAGTGAAATACTTGACATACTCTACAGTTTCAGACTTGAATGGTTATACTCATACTTATTGAAATACCAAATCTCGGGAGGAGATAGGTGCGCGATACGATAAAATTCGTTTTATAATATTTGAGTGATATTTCGCTCACTTTCGAGGCTTAATTTCTTATACTTTTGATAGTCAATACACTTATTCGACGCTTCTAGTGAAATACTTGACATACTCTTCAGTTTCAGACTTGAATGGTTATACTCATACTTATTGAAATACCAAATCTCGGGAGGAGATAGGTGCGGGATACGATAGACTTCGTGTTATGATATTTGAGTGATATTTCGCTCACTTTCGAGGCTTAATTTCTTATACTTTTGATAGTCAATACACTTATTCGACGCTTCTAGTGAAATACTTGACATACTCTTCAGTTTCAGACTTGAATGGTTATACTCATACTTATTGAAATACCAAATCTCGGGAGGAGATAGGTGCGGGATACGATAGACTTCGTGTTATGATATTTGAGTGATATTTCGCTCACTTTCGGGGCTTAATTTCTTATACTTTTGATAGTCAATACACTTATTCGACGCTTCTAGTGAAATACTTGACATACTCTTCAGTTTCAGACTTGAATGGTTATACTCATACTTATTGAAATACCAAATTTTGGGAGGAGATAGGTGCGCGATACGATAAAATTCGTTTTATAATATTTGAGTGATATTTCGCTCACTTTCGAGGCTTAATTTCTTATACTTTTGATAGTCAATACACTTATTCGACGCTTCTAGTGAAATACTTGACATACTCTTCAGTTTCAGACTTGAATGGTTATACTCATACTTATTGAAATACCAAATCTCGGGAGGAGATAGGTGCGCGATACGATAAAATTCGTTTTATGATATTTGAGTGATATTTCGCTCACTTTCGAGGCTTAATTTCTTATACTTTTGATAGTCAATACACTTATTCGACGCTTCTAGTGAAATACTTGACATACTCTACAGTTTCAGACTTGAATGGTTATACTCATACTTATTGAAATACCAAATCTCGGGAGGAGATAGGTGCGGGATACGATAGACTTCGTGTTATGATATTTGAGTGATATTTCGCTCACTTTCGGGGCTTAATTTCTTATACTTTTGATAGTCAATACACTTATTCGACGCTTCTAGTGAAATACTTGACATACTCTTCAGTTTCAGACTTGAATGGTTATACTCATACTTATTGAAATACCAAATTTTGGGAGGAGATAGGTGCGCGATACGATAAAATTCGTTTTATAATATTTGAGTGATATTTCGCTCACTTTCGAGGCTTAATTTCTTATACTTTTGATAGTCAATACACTTATTCGACGCTTCTAGTGAAATACTTGACATACTCTTCAGTTTCAGACTTGAATGGTTATACTCATACTTATTGAAATACCAAATCTCGGGAGGAGATAGGTGCGCGATACGATAAAATTCGTTTTATGATATTTGAGTGATATTTCGCTCACTTTCGAGGCTTAATTTCTTATACTTTTGATAGTCAATACACTTATTCGACGCTTCTAGTGAAATACTTGACATACTCTTCAGTTTCAGACTTGAATGGTTATACTCATACTTATTGAAATACCAAATCTCGGGAGGAGATAGGTGCGCGATACGATAAAATTCGTTTTATGATATTTGAGTGATATTTCGCTCACTTTCGAGGCTTAATTTCTTATACTTTTGATAGTCAATACACTTATTCGACGCTTCTAGTGAAATACTTGACATACTCTACAGTTTCAGACTTGAATGGTTATACTCATACTTATTGAAATACCAAATCTCGGGAGGAGATAGGTGCGGGATACGATAGAATTCGTGTTATGATATTTGAGTGATATTTCGCTCACTTTCGAGGCTTAATTTCTTATACTTTTGATAGTCAATACACTTATTCGACGCTTCTAGTGAAATACTTGACACACTCTACAGTTTCAGACTTGAATGGTTATACTCATACTTATTGAAATACCAAATCTCGGGAGGAGATAGGTGCGCGATACGATAAAATTCGTTTTATGATATTTGAGTGATATTTCGCTCACTTTCGAGGCTTAATTTCTTATACTTTTGATAGTCAATACACTTATTCGACGCTTCTAGTGAAATACTTGACACACTCTACAGTTTCAGACTTGAATGGTTATACTCATACTTATTGAAATACCAAATCTCGGGAGGAGATAGGTGCGGGATACGATAGAATTCGTGTTATGATATTTGAGTGATATTTCGCTCACTTTCGAGGCTTAATTTCTTATACTTTTGATAGTCAATACACTTATTCGACGCTTCTAGTGAAATACTTGACATACTCTTCAGTTTCAGACTTGAATGGTTATACTCATACTTATTGAAATACCAAATCTCGGGAGGAGATAGGTGCGCGATACGATAAAATTCGTTTTATGATATTTGAGTGATATTTCGCTCACTTTCGAGGCTTAATTTCTTATACTTTTGATAGTCAATACACTTATTCGACGCTTCTAGTGAAATACTTGACATACTCTTCAGTTTCAGACTTGAATGGTTATACTCATACTTATTGAAATACCAAATCTCGGGAGGAGATAGGTGCGGGATACGATAGACTTCGTGTTATGATATTTGAGTGATATTTCGCTCACTTTCGGGGCTTAATTTCTTATACTTTTGATAGTCAATACACTTATTCGACGCTTCTAGTGAAATACTTGACATACTCTTCAGTTTCAGACTTGAATGGTTATACTCATACTTATTGAAATACCAAATTTTGGGAGGAGATAGGTGCGCGATACGATAAAATTCGTTTTATAATATTTGAGTGATATTTCGCTCACTTTCGAGGCTTAATTTCTTATACTTTTGATAGTCAATACACTTATTCGACGCTTCTAGTGAAATACTTGACATACTCTTCAGTTTCAGACTTGAATGGTTATACTCATACTTATTGAAATACCAAATCTCGGGAGGAGATAGGTGCGCGATACGATAAAATTCGTTTTATGATATTTGAGTGATATTTCGCTCACTTTCGAGGCTTAATTTCTTATACTTTTGATAGTCAATACACTTATTCGACGCTTCTAGTGAAATACTTGACATACTCTACAGTTTCAGACTTGAATGGTTATACTCATACTTATTGAAATACCAAATCTCGGGAGGAGATAGGTGCGGGATACGATAGACTTCGTGTTATGATATTTGAGTGATATTTCGCTCACTTTCGGGGCTTAATTTCTTATACTTTTGATAGTCAATACACTTATTCGACGCTTCTAGTGAAATACTTGACATACTCTTCAGTTTCAGACTTGAATGGTTATACTCATACTTATTGAAATACCAAATTTTGGGAGGAGATAGGTGCGCGATACGATAAAATTCGTTTTATAATATTTGAGTGATATTTCGCTCACTTTCGAGGCTTAATTTCTTATACTTTTGATAGTCAATACACTTATTCGACGCTTCTAGTGAAATACTTGACATACTCTTCAGTTTCAGACTTGAATGGTTATACTCATACTTATTGAAATACCAAATCTCGGGAGGAGATAGGTGCGCGATACGATAAAATTCGTTTTATGATATTTGAGTGATATTTCGCTCACTTTCGAGGCTTAATTTCTTATACTTTTGATAGTCAATACACTTATTCGACGCTTCTAGTGAAATACTTGACATACTCTTCAGTTTCAGACTTGAATGGTTATACTCATACTTATTGAAATACCAAATCTCGGGAGGAGATAGGTGCGCGATACGATAAAATTCGTTTTATGATATTTGAGTGATATTTCGCTCACTTTCGAGGCTTAATTTCTTATACTTTTGATAGTCAATACACTTATTCGACGCTTCTAGTGAAATACTTGACATACTCTACAGTTTCAGACTTGAATGGTTATACTCATACTTATTGAAATACCAAATCTCGGGAGGAGATAGGTGCGGGATACGATAGAATTCGTGTTATGATATTTGAGTGATATTTCGCTCACTTTCGAGGCTTAATTTCTTATACTTTTGATAGTCAATACACTTATTCGACGCTTCTAGTGAAATACTTGACACACTCTACAGTTTCAGACTTGAATGGTTATACTCATACTTATTGAAATACCAAATCTCGGGAGGAGATAGGTGCGCGATACGATAAAATTCGTTTTATGATATTTGAGTGATATTTCGCTCACTTTCGAGGCTTAATTTCTTATACTTTTGATAGTCAATACACTTATTCGACGCTTCTAGTGAAATACTTGACACACTCTACAGTTTCAGACTTGAATGGTTATACTCATACTTATTGAAATACCAAATCTCGGGAGGAGATAGGTGCGGGATACGATAGAATTCGTGTTATGATATTTGAGTGATATTTCGCTCACTTTCGAGGCTTAATTTCTTATACTTTTGATAGTCAATACACTTATTCGACGCTTCTAGTGAAATACTTGACACCCTCTGCAGTTTCAGACTTGAATGGTTATACTCATACTTATTGAAATACCAAATCTCGGGAGGAGATAGGTGCGCGATACGATAGAATTCTTGTTATGATATTTGAGTGATATTTCGCTCACTTTCGAGGCTTAATTTCTTATACTTTTGATAGTCAATACACTTAGTCGACGCTTCTAGTGAAATACTTGACATACTCTTCAGTTTCAGACTTGAATGGTTATACTCATACTTATTGAAATACCAAATCTCGGGAGGAGATAGGTGCGGGATACGATAGAATTCGTGTTATGATATTTGAGTGATATTTCGCTCACTTTCGAGGCTTAATTTCTTATACTTTTGATAGTCAATACACTTATTCGACGCTTCTAGTGAAATACTTGACATACACTTCAGTTTCAGACTTGAATGGTTATACTCATACTTATTGAAATACCAAATCTCGGGAGGAGATAGGTGCGGGATACGATAGAATTCGTGTTATGATATTTGAGTGATATTTCGCTCACTTTCGAGGCTTAATTTCTTATACTTTTGATAGTCAATACATTATTCGACGCTTCTAGTGAAATACTTGACACACTCTACAGTTTCAGACTTGAATGGTTATACTCATACTTATTGAAATACCAAATCTCGGGAGGAGATAGGTGCGGGATACGATAGAATTCGTGTTATGATGTTTGAGTGATATTTCGCTTACTTTCGAGGCTTAATTTCTTATACTTTTGATAGTCAATACACTTATTCGACGCTTCTAGTGAAATACTTGACACCCTCTGCAGTTTCAGACTTGAATGGTTATACTCATACTTATTGAAATACCAAATCTCGGGAGGAGATAGGTGCGGGATACGATAGAATTCGTGTTATGATATTTGAGTGATATTTCGCTCACTTTCGAGGCTTAATTTCTTATACTTTTGATAGTCAATACACTTATTCGACGCTTCTAGTGAAATACTTGACACACTCTACAGTTTCAGACTTGAATGGTTATACTCATACTTATTGAAATACCAAATCTCGGGAGGAGATAGGTGCGGGATACGATAGAATTCGTGTTATGATGTTTGAGTGATATTTCGCTTACTTTCGAGGCTTAATTTCTTATACTTTTGATAGTCAATACACTTATTCGACGCTTCTAGTGAAATACTTGACATACTCTTCAGTTTCAGACTTGAATGGTTATACTCATACTTATTGAAATACCAAATCTCGGGAGGAGATAGGTGCGCGATACGATAAAATTCGTTTTATGATATTTGAGTGATATTTCGCTCACTTTCGAGGCTTAATTTCTTATACTTTTGATAGTCAATACACTTATTCGACGCTTCTAGTGAAATACTTGACACCCTCTGCAGTTTCAGACTTGAATGGTTATACTCATACTTATTGAAATACCAAATCTCGGGAGGAGATAGGTGCGCGATACGATAGAATTCTTGTTATGATATTTGAGTGATATTTCGCTCACTTTCGAGGCTTAATTTCTTATACTTTTGATAGTCAATACACTTATTCGACGCTTCTAGTGAAATACTTGACACCCTCTGCAGTTTCAGACTTGAATGGTTATACTCATACTTATTGAAATACCAAATCTCGGGAGGAGATAGGTGCGGGATACGATAGAATTCTTGTTATGATATTTGAGTGATATTTCGCTCACTTTCGAGGCTTAATTTCTTATACTTTTGATAGTCAATACACTTATTCGACGCTTCTAGTGAAATACTTGACATACTCTTCAGTTTCAGACTTGAATGGTTATACTCATACTTATTGAAATACCAAATCTCGGGAGGAGATAGGTGCGGGATACGATAGAATTCGTGTTATGATATTTGAGTGATATTTCGCTCACTTTCGAGGCTTAATTTCTTATACTTTTGATAGTCAATACACTTATTCGACGCTTCTAGTGAAATACTTGACATACACTTCAGTTTCAGACTTGAATGGTTATACTCATACTTATTGAAATACCAAATCTCGGGAGGAGATAGGTGCGGGATACGATAGAATTCGTGTTATGATATTTGAGTGATATTTCGCTCACTTTCGAGGCTTAATTTCTTATACTTTTGATAGTCAATACACTTATTCGACGCTTCTAGTGAAATACTTGACACACTCTACAGTTTCAGACTTGAATGGTTATACTCATACTTATTGAAATACCAAATCTCGGGAGGAGATAGGTGCGGGATACGATAGAATTCGTGTTATGATGTTTGAGTGATATTTCGCTTACTTTCGAGGCTTAATTTCTTATACTTTTGATAGTCAATACACTTATTCGACGCTTCTAGTGAAATACTTGACACCCTCTGCAGTTTCAGACTTGAATGGTTATACTCATACTTATTGAAATACCAAATCTCGGGAGGAGATAGGTGCGGGATACGATAAAATTCGTTTTATGATATTTGTCTTATACTTTTGATAGTCAATACACTTATTCGACGCTTCTAGTGAAATACTTGACATATTCTTCAGTTTCAGACTTGAATGGTTATACTCATACTTATTGAAATACCAAATCTCGGGAGGAGATAGGTGCGCGATACGATAAAATTCGTTTTATGATATTTGAGTGATATTTCGCTCACTTTCGAGGCTTAATTTCTTATACTTTTGATAGTCAATACACTTATTCGACGCTTCTAGTGAAACACTTGACATACTCTTCAGTTTCAGACTTGAATGGTTATACTCATACTTATTGAAATACCAAATCTCGGGAGGAGATAGGTGCGGTATACGATAGAATTCGTGTTATAATATTTGAGTGATATTTCGCTCACTTTCGAGGCTTAATTTCTTATACTTTTGATAGTCAATACACTTATTCGACGCTTCTAGTGAAATACTTGACACCCTCTGCAGTTTCAGACTTGAATGGTTATACTCATACTTATTGAAATACCAAATCTCGGGAGGAGATAGGTGCGCGATACGATAGAATTCTTGTTATGATATTTGAGTGATATTTCGCTCACTTTCGAGGCTTAATTTCTTATACTTTTGATAGTCAATACACTTATTCGACGCTTCTAGTGAAATACTTGACACCCTCTGCAGTTTCAGACTTGAATGGTTATACTCATACTTATTGAAATACCAAATCTCGGGAGGAGATAGGTGCGCGATACGATAGAATTCTTGTTATGATATTTGAGTGATATTTCGCTCACTTTCGAGGCTTAATTTCTTATACTTTTGATAGTCAATACACTTATTCGACGCTTCTAGTGAAATACTTGACATACTCTTCAGTTTCAGACTTGAATGGTTATACTCATACTTATTGAAATACCAAATCTCGGGAGGAGATAGGTGCGCGATACGATAAACTTCGTTTTATGATATTTGAGTGATATTTCGCTCACTTTCGAGGCTTAATTTCTTATACTTTTGATAGGCAATACACTTATTCGACGCTTCTAGTGAAATACTTGACATACTCTACAGTTTCAGACTTGAATGGTTATACTCATACTTATTGAAATACCAAATCTCGGGAGGAGATAGGTGCGGGATACGATAGAATTCGTGTTATGATATTTGAGTGATATTTCGCTCGCTTTCGAGGCTTAATTTCTTATACTTTTGATAGTTAATACACTTATTCGATGCTTCTAGTGAAATACTTGACATACTCTTCAGTTTCAGACTTGAATGGTTATACTCATACTTATTGAAATACCAAATCTCGGGAGGAGATAGGTGCGGGATACGATAGACTTCGTGTTATGATATTTGAGTGATATTTCGCTCACTTTCGAGGCTTAATTTCTTATACTTTTGATAGTCAATACACTTATTCGACGCTTCTAGTGAAATACTTGACATACTCTTCAGTTTCAGACTTGAATGGTTATACTCATACTTATTGAAATACCAAATCTCGGGAGGAGATAGGTGCGCGATACGATAAAATTCGTTTTATGATATTTGAGTGATATTTCGCTCACTTTCGAGGCTTAATTTCTTATACTTTTGATAGTCAATACACTTATTCGACGCTTCTAGTGAAATACTTGACACACTCTACAGTTTCAAACTTGAATGGTTATACTCATACTTATTGAAATACCAAATCTCGGGAGGAGATAGGTGCGCGATAATATAGAATTCTTGTTATGATATTTGAGTGATATTTCGCTCACTTTCGAGGCTTAATTTCTTATACTTTTGACAGTCAATACACTTATTCGACGCTTCTAGTGAAATACTTGACACACTCTACAGTTTCAGACTTGAATGGTTATACTCATACTTATTGAAATACCAAATCTCGGGAGGAGATAGGTGCGCGATACGATAGAATTCTTGTTATGATATTTGAGTGATATTTCGCTCACTTTCGAGGCTTAATTTCTTATACTTTTGATAGTCAATACACTTATTCGACGCTTCTAGTGAAATACTTGACATACTCTTCAGTTTCAGACTTGAATGGTTATACACATACTTATTGAAATACCAAATCTCGGGAGGAGATAGGTGCGCGATACGATAGAATTCTTGTTATGATATTTGAGTGATATTTCGCTCACTTTCGAGGCTTAATTTCTTATACTTTTGATAGTCAATACACTTATTCGACGCTTCTAGTGAAATACTTGACATACTCTTCAGTTTCAGACTTGAATGGTTATACTCATACTTATTGTAATACCAATTCTCGGGAGGAGATAGGTGCGCGATACGATAGAATTCGTTTTATGATATTTGAGTGATATTTCGCTCACTTTCGAGGCTTAATTTCTTATACTTTTGATAGTCAATACACTTATTCGACGCTTCTAGTGAAATACTTGACACCCTCTGCAGTTTCAGACTTGAATGGTTATACTCATACTTATTGAAATACCAAATCTCGGGAGGAGATAGGTGCGCGATACGATAGAATTCTTGTTATGATATTTGAGTGATATTTCGCTCACTTTCGAGGCTTAATTTCTTATACTTTTGATAGTCAATACACTTATTCGACGCTTCTAGTGAAATACTTGACACCCTCTGCAGTTTCAGACTTGAATGGTTATACTCATACTTATTGAAATACCAAATCTCGGGAGGAGATAGGTGCGCGATACGATAGAATTCTTGTTATGATATTTGAGTGATATTTCGCTCACTTTCGAGGCTTAATTTCTTATACTTTTGATAGTCAATACACTTATTCGACGCTTCTAGTGAAATACTTGACATACTCTTCAGTTTCAGACTTGAATGGTTATACTCATACTTATTGAAATACCAAATCTCGGGAGGAGATAGGTGCGCGATACGATAAAATTCGTTTTATGATATTTGAGTGATATTTCGCTCACTTTCGAGGCTTAATTTCTTATACTTTTGATAGGCAATACACTTATTCGACGCTTCTAGTGAAATACTTGACATACTCTACAGTTTCAGACTTGAATGGTTATACTCATACTTATTGAAATACCAAATCTCGGGAGGAGATAGGTGCGGGATACGATAGACTTCGTGTTATGATATTTGAGTGATATTTCGCTCACTTTCGAGGCTTAATTTCTTATACTTTTGATAGTCAATACACTTATTCGACGCTTCTAGTGAAATACTTGACATACTCTTCAGTTTCAGACTTGAATGGTTATACTCATACTTATTGAAATACCAAATCTCGGGAGGAGATAGGTGCGCGATACGATAAAATTCGTTTTATGATATTTGAGTGATATTTCGCTCACTTTCGAGGCTTAATTTCTTATACTTTTGATAGGCAATACACTTATTCGACGCTTCTAGTGAAATACTTGACATACTCTACAGTTTCAGACTTGAATGGTTATACTCATACTTATTGAAATACCAAATCTCGGGAGGAGATAGGTGCGGGATACGATAGAATTCGTGTTATGATATTTGAGTGATATTTCGCTCACTTTCGAGGCTTAATTTCTTATACTTTTGATAGTCAATACACTTATTCGACGCTTCTAGTGAAATACTTGACATACACTTCAGTTTCAGACTTGAATGGTTATACTCATACTTATTGAAATACCAAATCTCGGGAGGAGATAGGTGCGGGATACGATAGAATTCGTGTTATGATATTTGAGTGATATTTCGCTCACTTTCGAGACCTAATTTCTTATACTTTTGATAGTCAATACACTTATTCGACGCTTCTAGTGAAATACTTGACACACTCTACAGTTTCAGACTTGAATGGTTATACTCATACTTATTAAAATACCAAATCTCGGGAGGAGATAGGTGCGGGATACGATAGAATTCGTGTTATGATATTTGAGTGATATTTCGCTCGCTTTCGAGGCTTAATTTCTTATACTTTTACACTTATTCGACGATTCTAGTGAAATACTTGACATACTCTTCAGTTTCAGACTTGAATGGTTATACTCATACTTATTGAAATACCAAATCTCGGGAGGAGATAGGTGCGGGATACGATAGAATTCGCGTTATGATATTTGAGTGATATTTCGCTCACTTTCGAGACCTAATTTCTTATACTTTTGATAGTCAATACACTTATTCGACGCTTCTAGTGAAATACTTGACACACTCTTCAGTTTCAGACTTGAATGGTTATACTCATACTTATTGAAATACTAAATCTCGGGAGGAGATAGGTGCGCGATACGATAAAATTCGTTTTATGATATTTGAGTGATATTTCGCTCACTTTTGAGGTTTAATGTCTTATACTTTTACACTTATTCGACGCTTCTAGTGAAATACTTGTCATACGCTTGACTTTCAGACTTGAATGGTTATACTCATACTTTTTTAAATACCAAATCTCGGGAGGAGATAGGTGCGTGATACGATAGAATTCGTGTTATGATATTTGAGTGATATTTCGCTCGCTTTCGAGGCTTAATTTCTTATACTTTTACACTTATTCGACGATTCTAGTGAAATACTTGACATACTCTTCAGTTTCAGACTTGAATGGTTATACTCATACTTATTGAAATACCAAATCTCGGGAGGAGATAGGTGCGGGATACGATAGAATTCGTGTTATGATATTTGGGTGATATTTCGCTCGCTTTCGAGGCTTAATTTCTTATACTTTTGATAGTCAATACACTTATTCGACGCTTCTAGTGAAATACTTGACATACTCTTCAGTTTCAGACTTGATTGGTTATACTCATACTTATTGAAATACCAAATCTCGGGAGGAGATAGGTGCGGGATACGATAGAATTCGTGTTATGATATTTGGGTGATATTTCGCTCGCTTTCGAGGCTTAATTTCTTATACTTTTGATAGTCAATACACTTATTCGACGCTTCTAGTGAAATACTTGACATACTCTTTAGTTTCAGACTTGAATGGTTATACTCATACTTATTAAAATACCAAATCTCGGGAGGAGATAGGTGCGGGATACGATAGAATTCGTGTTATGATATTTGAGTGATATTTCGCTCACTTTCGAGGCTTAATGTCTTATACTTTTGATAGTCAATACACTTATTCGAAGCTTCTAGTGAAATACTTGACTTACTCTTCAGTTTTAGACTTGAATGGTTATACTCATACTTATTCAAAATACCAAATCTCGGGAGGAGATAGGTGCGGGATACGATAGAATTCGTGTTATGATATTTGAGTGATATTTCGCTCACTTTCGAGGCTTAATGTCTTATACTTTTGATAGTCAATTCGACGCTTCTTGTGAAATACTTGACATACTCTTCAGTTTCAGACTTGAATGGTTATACTCATACTTAGTGAAATACCAAATCTCGGGAGGAGATAGGTGCGGGATACGATAGAATTCGTGTTATGATATTTGAGTGATATTTCGCTCACTTTCGAGGCTTAATGTCTTATACTTTTGATAGTCAATACACTTATTCGAAGCTTCTAGTGAAATACTTGACTTACTCTTCAGTTTCAGACTTGAATGGTTATACTCATACTTATTCAAAATACCAAATCTCGGGAGGAGATAGGTGCGGGATACGATAGAATTCGTGTTATGATATTTGAGTGATATTTCGCTCACTTTCGATGCTTAATGTCTTATACTTTTGATAGTCAATACACTTATTCGAAGCTTCTAGTGAAATACTTGACTTACTCTTCAGTTTCAGACTTGAATGGTTATACTCATACTTATTCAAAATACCAAATCTCGGGAGGAGATAGGTGCGGGATACGATAGAATTCGTGTTATGATATTTGAGTGATATTTCGCTCACTTTCGAGGCTTAATGTCTTATACTTTTGATAGTCAATACACTTATTCGACGCTTCTAGTGAAATACTTGACTTACTCTTCAGTTTCAGACTTGAATGGTTATACTCATACTTATTCAAAATACCAAATCTCGGGAGGAGATAGGTGCGGGATACGATAGAATTCGTGTTATGATATTTGAGTGATATTTCGCTCACTTTCGAGGCTTAATTTCTTATACTTTTGATAGTCAATACACTTATTCGACGCTTCTAGTGAAATACTTGACTTACTCTTCAGTTTCAGACTTGAATGGTTATACTCATACTTATTCAAAATACCAAATCTCGGGAGGAGATAGGTGCGGGATACGATAGAATTCGTGTTATGATATTTGAGTGATATTTCGCTCACTTTCGAGGCTTAATGTCTTATACTTTTGATAGTCAATACACTTATTCGAAGCTTCTAGTGAAATACTTGACTTACTCTTCAGTTTCAGACTTGAATGGTTATACTCATACTTATTGAAATACCAAATCTCGGGAGGAGATAGGTGCGGGATTCGATAAAATTCGTTTTATGATATTTGAGTGATATTTCGCTCGCTTTCGAGGCTTAATTTCTTATACTTTTACACTTATTCGACGCTTCTAGTGAAATGCTTGACATACTCTTCAGTTTCAGACTTGAATGGTTATACTCATACTTATTAAAATACCATATCTCGGGAGGAGATAGGTGCGCGATACGATAAAATTTGTTTTATGATATTTGAGTGATATTTCGCTCGCTTTCGAGGCTTAATTTCTTATACTTTTACACTTATTCGACGCTTCTAGTGAAATACTTGACATACTCTTCAGTTTCAGACTTGAATGGTTATACTCATACTTATTAAAACACCAAATCTCGGGAGGAGATAGGTGCGGGATACTATATAATTCGTGTTATGATATTTGAGTGATATTTCGCTCACTTTCGAGGCTTAATGTCTTATACTTTTGATAGTCAATACACTTATTCGACGCTTCTAGTGAAATATTTGCTATACGCTTGACTTTCAGACTTGAATGGTTACACTTATACTTATTGAAATACCAAATCTCGGGAGGAGATAGGCGCGGGATACGATAGAATTCGTGTTATGATATTTGAGTGATATTTCGCTCACTTTCGATGCTTAATGTCTTATACTTTTGATAGTCAATACACTTATTTGATGCTTCTAGTGAAATACTTGACATACTCTTCAGTTTCAGACTTGAATGGTTATACTCATACTTATTGAAATACCAAATCTCGGGAGGAGATAGGTGCGCGATACGATAGAAATCGTGGTCCGGTATTTGAGTGACATTCTGTCTCTGCAACTTGGGAAAGAAGGGATTTGAAACTGAAAGCAGATATGTACGATATACGATCTAGTAGTTTTGTACTAGGCAAATTGCATTTTTAGCATAAACGAACTGTTTATGTACTAGTACCCACATTTAAAGAATCGCGGAGGGGACTGTTCAGAATTTCAAAACATTCTATTGAAACAGATGGAAAAAGTATGTGTATTTGCAAGATGTTAATTGTGGCGTGACCACACATGATCGTAATCGTCATTGAAATAGAGTGATTATATGAAAGGCAGAGATGTGCGTAGTTTTTCGGAAAGCGAAAAAGACATACAATATACTAAAATGTAGACGATGTTTGTTAATAAAATAATTAGAGACTTTCACAGCCGCTTGAAAGTGAGATTTAATAAATTACAATCTGGTTTGGTGATGCATTTTGTTTAAGATTTTAATGTAATTAAGTAGTTATTATTTATACCCCCGGATTTTCAAGAAGGTTTTTTTTGGAGTTAAATTATATTTCTTTTTGGTTGGTTTATCAATTGATTTTTGTTGTTTTTGCCGGCTGTTATAGTTGTTTTTAGATCGTATGTAGGTTTATTTTCGTATTTAATTATTGTTTTATTCGAACATGTCGTTTATAATTGAAGCAGTTATCGTTGTAGACAGACGCCCCCTGATTGGAACGATAAATGTATATAAATATTATAGATACTTGAGTACGGTAGATTATATGTATTATTCTCTGAATATTTTGAATGGTTTAATTTTTCAGTTTAGATTTTATTGAGTCCCCCCATGGTTAATCATAAATTAGCTTAATTACTTAAGCATAAAATATTTCAGCTTGAGAAAAATTATAGATTACTCAACAGCCTAATATTTTTGATCAACAATCATGTCTTCGACAAAATTAAAAGATATGATAAATCGTTATCATAAACTTACTTAAATACATAAAATCGTATTTAAAATAAATAACTTGTTTTATGAATTAATACAGAAAAAAAAACAAATAATGTATGCAATTTTGTGCGTTAAACTTTTGTAAGTTATAAAAATAATGAATAATAGAATCAACAAATTGCTACTTACATTTTGATGAGAGAAAATTTGTCTGTCCGCAGTCATAAAATACTCAATAAATACTCGTATTCTAATAACCTTTAGGAATACATACACTTCTGCGGACGTCAAGTTGAATGAATTTGTAACTCGTATACCTGGTTGGGAGCGCAGTTTCAATTTCAAATTGTTTCCTTGTTTTAATGAATCAAAATTATGGAATAGCGGCAATTTTTTTTTTTTTTGTCTTTTCGATACCTCGAAAATACGTAGTAATGTGTGATTGCAGAAGACATAAAAACAGTTATTTTTAAGATTCAATAATTCTATTTATTTATTGCTCGCTTAATTATTTTTTCTTTTTCTATTTTTTGCTGATTTCATTTTTTATGTGTTTAAAGAGATTTTTTAACATAATTTTATAACAAGAATCATATTTTTAGTTGTTTCAAATTGATGCAGTTTTTACACTGTAGACGAAATGCAAAGAAAGTATATAAACATAGCTCGAGTTATTTTCAAACTGTTTGCTTTAACAAATTATCGTTGTAGACATGTGTTAATATAATTTCATCCAAATTTACGTTTATCAGTTTCCTTCGGTGGCAATATGCGCCAGCCTAGGTTATTTATTACTTCTCTTGTGACAAGTTTCAAACAAATTCAAAAAAAAAAAACAATATCAAAAGTAATTGCAATAGTTTATAGTTGATCCTTTTAGTCATCGTAGAATTGTACGGTTTTTGAAGGTAAGAAGAGATATGAGCACACATACACTTTGTGCACTTTTTTTGTTGCAGAGTAGAGCGAAACAATGTTTTTACTGTACAACGTGCTTCGCAGGAGTCGCATATACACAGTCGGGTCAGATAAAAACGCTTGCCTATAATTTTTCGTATTTTATCTCTCTTTAAATCGCTCCCTGCTTCATCTGTGTAGATTTACAATGCGGCGCGCGCTCGCAGTAGCAGAGCAAGACATATACATATTTTAATCTCTGAGATCAGAGTTTCAGACTTGACTGACTATAAACACTATTTCAAACTCAGCAACTCATGTCCCAAAACTATAAATTTGCAAAGAAAAGAATTGTTTTGTTTGTTAAGAGAAAAAATAAAAATGATTGTTTTTTTGGATTTTTGGTTTTGTTTTTTTTTTTGGTTTATAGGAAAGTTTTTAAAAATAAGCTAAGGTTTAGAGCAAAGCTCATTTATACGTACTAAGAGAAATAACTTATCGAGAGCTTACATACTAGGGACTTAGTTCTAAAGTAGGGTTGGTTGGGGGATTGGAGAGTTTCTCTTGTGGAGAGAAGCTTTTTCGATAATCGATTTATTTTCAGCTAAAGCTTGCACTTTCATAAGCTTTTTCCTGTGCATTACTTTTTTTTCACATTTTCAATAAGCTTTCTACACAAAGCTTTTATAATACATGTACTAACTGTTTTTGTTCTTAAATGTCGACGCTTTAGGGGTTTTTTTTTTGTCATGTTCAACGTAGCAATAAAATAATCGTCAATTTAGCTTTGAATAAAGACGAGTCGAAAAAAGCTTCAAAAGGGAAATTTATGTGTCCATCGTGTTGGACGAATAAGCAAATGCGTGATATAATGCAACGTCAAACGTATACACGTCATTCGTTATGAAAAAAAAGTTCAACTGCGCAGTTTGAGAAAATATATGTATCTCTAGAGATTTCTTGGAATTGAAAAATTCGAATCGTTTTCTTCACGCAATGTTCTATCGAATTTAGACAGCTTCTGAAGTCTAAATGTTACGAGTCCTTACATGTACTAGAAAATATATGAATATCGCACTTTAAGACGACTTTTAAACACCAATTACCTTCCTATGCAAACCTATTTGCTCTCATAGTGCCCTTATATCGCCTCGGCGTTATGCATAGATTCGCCTCCGAAATGTCCTCCCAAAAACTACGCCCTTTTACTGGGAGGTTGAACAGATTCTCTACGCTCAGTGCGGACCTCGTGAAAGACTTCTCCCATTTCAGCAAAATTCCTTTCAAAACTGGAACCTTTCCTTTTAAGAACGCCAATAATTTGCAAAAACTCCTCGAAAACTAGCCAGGATCAAAACTCTCCATAATCAAATTTTTTACACAAATCTTAACAGTTCTTTTAGCACTTTGCACAGCCATCTTTGTAAATGGAACTTAAAACACTAACTCCACACTTTAATTATTTTATATTCTCTTATTTTCCTGAATTCAACTCCACTGGCACTAGGTTCAGACACGATTGAGAACCGACGCTCACCGTACCCGTATTTATAGTCGGAATAGAGTGCAGCGGAAAATTCCATTTTATTCGAGAAAATTTCTAGTGGTGGGGTAATAAAAGGTGTATATACGAAATCACACGTATACAGGGGAGTATATGTATATTGTATATAAAAAGAGAAATGCTCTCTCCTAGGGCTTGATGGCGGACGTGTGGGTGAATTTCAATGTACATACTCTCTCAATTGCTGCCGGTGAGGTTATGGAGATATGTGATTCATTCAACAGCACTGCGTTATTTTATTGATTTTTCAGACGTTGCAAGTCTGGAATGTTCGCGAATATGAAAATGAACATCCCTTAAATTGATTCAGGTCGGGGATATTCTGCGTTCTAGAAGGTTCTTTAAATTTCATGTTATTCATTCATTTACAGATTACAGCACTGTGCCAAATAATAGCACTATGTTCCGCTTTGTCACTATTACGCTAAATAATTTTTTCTATGGCCAGGCAGGCACCTCATATTTATTGCACTACATCTTTATTACATCAGTCATAAGACCCATAAACAAGACAATAAAAAAATGCATCTTGTCATTAAAAAAAGGCCCCATTACCTGTGCAAAATAATAGCACCACGTCATTCTGAAGAGCGTTTTCAAAGTGTACACCAGTGTTTCAAATTTTCTTTGGCTTTAAATTATGTATATCTACACATATTATTGTAGTTACTAAAAGTTAATATTTCAAAAGCGCAGCGTTGTTAGTTAGTAAAATAAAATGGGTCGTGGTGTGCATTGTACTCCCGAGAAACGTGCCTTAGTAAAAAAATTGCTTTCTGAGGGTAAAACTTACAAATTTATAAGTAAAATTGTTGGGTGTTCAAATAAAATGATCGCAAATGCCAAAAAATATGACCAAAAGGAAGAAAAAAGAGGAAGAAAACCGAAACTAACCCCCGCCGATACACGGCAAATAGTAAGATTAGTCAAACGTAACCCGCTTATGAACGCTAGGAAAATAAAAGAGAAGTTAAATTTAACCGTGGCGACATCAACAATAAGACGAAGGCTGGTGAGTTGTTTGTTGAATAATTGATAAAAAAAACTAAATAAAACTAGAAATTAAAGATTTGCTTTAAAAAGAGAGTCTAATAACTTTTATTTATCACTAGTCATTTTGTATTACATTTCAACAAATAAATTTTTGAGAATATTTAAATCAGTGGCTTAAAGAGGACATACATAGTTAACTTTGTACTGGTTATGATTTACTGATGATAAGTGTGATTTTTTATAAGATTTCAGTTTCTTTCCTGTGTTATTGTAACGTTACTAGGCTCGAGACTTAATACAGAGAATCAACAGCATTTAATTTTGTTATAGCAAATCGTACTGATTTGTTCAAATAGCAATTCATCTAAAATTGTTAGCACTTCAAACGCCCCGATAGCAATTTCATAAAAATTATTTTATTAACAAGCTAACCCATTCTTGTGTCTTGAAATTGTATATAATGAATTCTGTTTATTTTGTAGACCTAAGAATATTACCTATTTAATTTGGTGTAAAAGAAAACTATGCGTTTTCAAGAGTACTCGACATCTAACAATCAATTAAGTATTTTAACATCCTACACCTTAATGTTTAAATTTCGATTAAGTTCCAAAAAAGTAATGGAAAAATGATGTTTTTGGGCTAGTACACATACATATCTACAAACATATAATATCTATCAGCGCAATTATGTCGCCTTTGATCGAGCAAACAAAGATATGTATGTTCCTCATGTTCAAACAATATTACATGCTCATTTTATTATGTTTATGTACTTCCCAAACACACATTTACCATTTTTCGAACAGGGTAGATCACATGGAGTTTTTTTTTTAATTATTTTGACACTCACAGCTGTTACCAGGTGTGGATTCTGACAAGTTGCAGTATCCTGCATCCTCGGAAGAAGCTGTGCCCTTAAACAACGTTGGGAAATATTGAAATTTTATTCCCAAAGTGAGTGCTGTGTCATGGTAATTTCCACTCGTAGTTTCGGATTTGGGGTTTGATTCCTTTGAACTTACTTTCGTGAGAAAGTGTGAAGGATAAACGCATGGCGACAATCGCAAAAAAGGTTTAAGACTGAACTACTGTAAAGTTACACGAAGCAGTCACCAAAGTTTAAGGTTATGTCCCGTGATCAATTCTTACAGACCATGCAAAAAAAAAAAAACAGTTTGCAATGTAGTTATCAAATCGTATCCAGTTATCAATCAAATATACATATAAGTCAATATTGAACTGGAATAACTTGGAGCAAGACTTGGCACAAGAGAAATCGGGGTTAGTGTCAAGACTTCAGGGTATTATTATTATTAATAAGTTGAAGTGAAAAGGAACATTTTGATTTTTTACTACTCCAGCTGTTCAAGCCTCAAGCTAAGTGTTTGTCTTACATGTTTTCTAAGAAATCCACAATGTACTACAGAAATTATGCGATCGGGATCCACCTTCACAGTGTTGAGAGCTTGGTCGATCAAACGATGACGACGATGATGCGTGCTTAGAGTACATAAGTACACACGGTGTTGAGCTTTAACCACAGAAACTCGATAAAACTTGGCGAACGTAAGCGCCTTCATGCGATCGATGTCGTAGAAAAATTGTAATCAAGTGCAACGAATAGATCGAACTTGTGAGTAAGTATTAATGTTTACTTAATCTACGTCACTGCAATAAACTTACGATAAGAGGGTGTTGAAAAAAAGTTGCTTATTGGTGATTACTGTGCCCGTCAAGTCAGCAACGCCTTTGTGAATGTGCATGTTGCATTAGAATTGGCTAAATACTTGTGGGTTGCGTTCGCTTAACTAAAGATAGTTCAGTTTAATACTTGAGCTAACCTAAAACTTGACATTGTTCAAGAAGATGATTCTTGACGTTGTACACATACAACTGAATCTTAGTTTGGATATATTTCAATGATGAAGAAATATTTTCTTTTTAAATTGATTACATACCTACCTATTGTTTAATATTTTAAAATGATAAAAAAACGTTGAAAATCAGATTTTAACAGCGAATAATACATTATACGCGGAGATGTATGTAAATTCATATGATTTCTCAGAAGAGTACGTACATACATACATATGTATTCATATTGTATTTATATAAAGATTTATGTACATATGTACCTACATACATATATAAATTAAGTTTGTTATGAAAAATTGGTTTTAATTGCAGCCCCAATCTTTTGGTGCAAACTGAAAGCAAACTGAAGAGTTTTGAATTACTTTCAGTTTGAAATCGGAAATTAATTGCTAAAATTTCAAAAAAAAATTACAAATTCTTACTTAAAATGCACACACACGACGAATATAATTTAATCATGTACATATGTACGTAGATACGCACTGCCGCAACATATGACGGTCAAAATGCATTCTCACACAAGTTTGTGTGATTGTTGAGAACTACGTGCGCAACACCACGTTCTGGTAGGACTTGTTTTTCCAACCTATTTCGAGGATTTTCTACATATTGTCCGTGAATTTCATGATGTTTGTGCCTTGACAACAAATTATCATGAAATCAAATAGCATTTAAGAATAAATTGATAAAAATACAAAATAGAACAGTCAATGAACTATTCCAACAACAAGGTGCTCAATGCTGTCCGTCCACGTTTGGCAGTCGGAACTAGAGAACGAAAACGCAAAACGACACGAATCGCGTAAATGGTTGATAAAGGAATTGTTTAGAAGGAAATTATTTTCTCATTCAAAAGTAAGCCTATTAATTGGATACGAAGGTAACACTATCCATATGTATATACACATGTATGTACATACAACATATGTACCTAAATATTGTAGTATGTAGATCTAGGCCATTTCAAAACTTGAAATAAAATTCATTATCTGTTAAAACTTCCAAACATGTACCTACAAAAACATTCGCGATTATGATTTTCAACAAGAAAATAAAACATCTTAATTATTTTGTCATAATCGGTAAACTTATGAAAACTACAGAAAAAAAATAAAACGTTTGCAAACGTGCAAACAGGGGAGAGAGACCAACGCAGATTCTCTGCACTCATACACTCTAAGGCCACATTCACAATCAAATCGTGCCTCCTCACATCCAAGGCCGGGAGGCATTGACTCACTCACTCCACATTGTTTTTTTCTCAGTACATAATGCCACCCTAAGTATATAATGCTCTCTCATCTTTACTTTAAGGGGATACGATGTTGCCACATTTCATGATATTGAAGTGTTAGGCAAAACACACAAACACACACACGCACACTTTGCATCACGTCACTGCTCCCAGCTGCTCTCCAAAACAAAGCTAGCCTAACCGGTGCCTTACGTAGTTTCATCTACCTACGTGTAGGTATGTATGTATGTATATAGATATAAGACCTCCTTTGAGCAGCTGATAAAAAAATACTTGTTTTTATGCAAATTATCGCATATTTGTTTTTTTCTGAGTGTGTGCGCGGAATTCTATTTTGAGAAAATATGAGAGGCACATTTCGTTTTTCCTTCCTGAATATGGGCAAACACAACTTTATATCACATACATATGTACATACTATGTACACACATCCGATGGTTACATCCTTTTGAAATTTATTATATTACTGGAAACCCGGTCTACTCTCAATTAATCTACCTGCATCAACCTAGGGTACATGGACCAGAATAATTAAAAAAAATTTTGACATTACTTGCGTACAGAAATGTATACCTATTCCAGATGATTTACTTAAATTGTTGGTGAAGTGTAACTGTTCTACATTTGTACTTATCATATTCCTCTGTCAAAAAAATCTGCGTATATTTTTTGAAGGTCGGAAAAACGCGATAAAATACGTTTTTGAGTTTACAATTTTTATCAGTCAGAAATTGGCAGTCAACTTTTACTTTTTTGTTCTCTTTAAAATATTTAAAAGCGTTTTTTTAATACTTACATACATATATCCAGGCACAGGAACTGAAATACTTGCATCTCGTGCTCGACGGGAGTAATGGCTATTAAATATATTTTTTAATGGGTTCATTATGAATTTTCAAAAATTCATCAATTCAGCGATAGAATTTATTTCCATTATTTTCCTTTCACCACTGTGCCAATACTTTTTTGAGACTAATTTCTTTGTTTTTTTTTTAACATAATAGGAAATGAAGTATATCTTACGATTTTTGGTGCTCGTATATATAAAATTCTTAAACCTGAATTCTCATAGGCAACAATAAAATCAAAAAAAAAACTCCGTGGGCAAATACTTGTTTTACCCACTGTAATCATTCTATTACAAAATTCAGCTAAATTTTTGAGTACTAGTACGAAAAGTACCTAATTACACGTCTTTCATATGGTAGAAGTTGATAAATAGAATGGAATGGTAACAAAATTGACTTACATTTTAAATCAATGAAATGTGTTTAAATAAATTTTCAGAAAATAAATTACAATTCGTCTTTAGTAAAAGAAAAAACAAATCCATATCAAGACTGTTTGCCTTAATGCTGAACTTAGTAAAGGAACATCTTGTATAATGCTTGCGGCTAAAAACCGTTTCAGCTTGAACCTACTCAAATAGCTTGCGAGGTTAGTCAACAAAAGCTGCATTCTTTTGCAGCTATACAGCATAATGTGTTCAACTGTTTGAACGATAACGGCTTTTCTATCCATGTGTATATTAAATACAAACGACTATAATTTACTTATTTAGCTTTTCGAATCATTTGACACAAAATTTAGGATGCAAATACCTGACCGCCATATTGTCAATGTGACTACTAATGTCACGTAAAATTTTAAAAAATCACACTGTAGATGTTCTACTGCTTATGTGGTGTGTGGACAGATTACATCCCTTTTAATTATAGTGCTAATTTGTTATGTTTTCTTTTAATTAACAGAAATTCGAGAGAACCGGAAAAGTCCTAAGATTTGTTATGAACTGATAGTTTGGCTTAGATTTCTGATAGTTTAATTTCACAATTTGGAGACAGAGTAAGCACCTAAAGAGTGAGTTCTATTTGGCGCCTATGTTTATTCTTTGTCACAGACAGAAATTTATTTTTCAAGAATCACCAAGCTATGAACAATACCAGTTTTCATTATTTCTACAGTGTTCGAACCGGTTTAAAAGTCCTCGCTTAGGCTTTTTCATTGTCCTTCTAAATTGACTTTCTGACGTATGTACATATGTAGGTCTCTTTAAAACGATGTATTCAATTAAAATTCTGTGACCTCAGAGTTACAGGGGCTATCCTATAAATGAAATTATAAAGATTTTATTGTGCTGTTTTTGAACGAAACCTTAAAAACGACAAAAGAAAGCTTTGCAGAAACACACATAGATTTCTGTGGGCATATTTTGCATTGCGCAGTTTAGCTCTTACCGCCTAAGCTTATGACCATCATACAAATATAATATACATACCATGTAACTTACGGAAAAATCGTGACAAGCGTAATAGTAACGATGCATGAGCTTCGCAAGTAATTTGTTCACTTTTTGTGGATAGGCAAGCGAAACAACGAGCGACAAGTGATTATACTTGTCGTCTCCCCTTAACTACAACGTCATCCTTTACGAACGTCTTTAGTATTCGTTCATACATGGTTAAGTGCACATGTTTAAATCGATTCTAAAACACGTTTTACCAGCAACAGCAGCAGCAGCAAAATCGTTACTCTCCTGCCGGTTGCCTTATGTTGAGGGTGTGATACTCGGAATGGGGTATAAAGAGAGAGGAAACGAGAGAAAGAGCACATTATGTGTTGTTGGATCTCTTCGTTACGTTGTCACGCACGAAACGACATTCATTGGATGAAAATCCATAGAAAAGAGTGGGTAAGAACGAGAAGACGAATGCATTTTTACTCTTCGTTACGCTGTCACGTCACGCCTAACAACGATATTAATGAGTTGGCAGTGTATGCTCGTACATTGTGTCGGTAGTATGTTCGCAGAGTATTAACCAGTGAAAATCAAAACAAATAAATTCTTTATCAGAGGAGTTCGCAATTGTTGAGCATGCCAAAGTCTAGTGCAGAACGTTCGAAAGTGTATCGCGTGAAGAGACGCTTAGAGCCAGGTGTGAAAAAAGAAAAACGACCGCCGAAGACATCGGCGGAACGTGCCCGGGAGTACAGGGCAAGGAAGAAAGCACTCAAAGATGCAATGAATAGATTCGATATTGCGCTCTCTGTTGAGTCTGATTTTGGCTTGCCAACGAGTAAATGTGCATCGTTAATACCTGGGGTAAATACCGAAACATCTTTCCATTATCTTTTGTTCCTTTTTCGGTGTGCATTTTGGGTGACAATTTAAGACGCGTTTACATCTTTGAATCATATGGGATAAATAATATGAACTGTAGTAAGAACTGAAGATGATTACCGGGTACTCCAACGTTTTCATTTAAGTCTGATCTTGCGCTGAAGCTTTTTCTATCTTCAATTTTTTTGCAAACTTATGCTCTGTAGAATCTAAGTACAAGTAGAGCTTTTATCTACAAACGAAATGTGAAAATGCGAAAGTGTAGACTCGAGTAGAAGCTCCGTAACGTGAGTAACGTCGAAATGCTGCGTTCGCGCGGTCGTTCTGGATTCGGTTAATGTTTTATCGATTCTATGAGCAGTTAAGTCAACGCGCGACTTTTTCCCTTTTCTCTAAATTTGAGTCTGCGCTTAAAGAATTTTTCTTTCGGGAAGCATTCTACAGTGTAAATGTTCAATTTATGTTTCAAGAATTCATGCTAAAAATTAATTCTTTATGACAATAGTTACCACAGTTCACGAAACTTCAAATCCACGTTTAAAACTAATAGAGAGCAGTCCTATTTGGCCGGAAAACGATAAAACGATTGGCGATATACCAACGCGCGAACGTTCCGTTACAATTTCAAGGCCCGAGCGCGCAACCGCATCTTTGCGATTATCAGTATCGTCCCCTGCTTGGCAACAAAACCGAGAAAAATCTACGAAAAAAGCCTATCTTCGCAGGGATTCCAACTTACACCTGTGTCACATTTTGGTCCAATCTAATTTTCAGAGCCTCAGACTATAGGCTGTACTAAGGAAAAAGTTTAAATAGCGTGGTACATTATATGTATGTCACGGATCTGGAATTACATGCGAGCTACTTTGAAAAGCGAAGGATTAACACAAGATGGCTTCCAAGTCACTGTCAGCAATTAGTCATTTCCAACTCTGCCAAATTTCGCAACTAACTTCCACACAAGTATAATTTTTAGGGCTATGCTTTACCAAAAAGGGGAGTAATAGAATCTGTCGATTTGACAGTTGACACCAGTAAACGGGACCTACATCTTAGTTCTTCTCTATTAACCTGACAAGAGGCTATATTCTTGTGTCACAAGTTAGTTGCTTCCTCTAAGGTAATGTTCGAGCCTGACAATGCGTACACCCTTGTTAGCCATGTGGATAGTGAATGTCTTTAAACTCCAATCGAAGGAAAAGTCAAAGACTTGAATCAGTTTTGTGTCTCAGTTCAGATGGTTACGGGGTCTTTATTCCGTCTTGGTGAGTGATCCAATATCCACAATTTGTACCTTTGCTTCACGCTTTAATCTTCATCCATACTTAAAAGATCACAACTGGAGAAGATTGTTTTGAATCAATGTTTGTAGTGTAAATATTCGACATGACTCAGGCAGTCTCCGCATGGAGTTTGCTGTTTTAAAGAGTCGTGTGTTTAAAAAGAAAGCAATGGGTGGAAATATACATACCTCTGATTGTACACACATATACTCTGCTTCCAGTTTATTTCTCAATTTGCTCTCTGGATTGTATGGTGTATTATTAAAGTGTAACGTTGTTCAAGACAGCGGGAAGTTGTATTAAAGTTACGCGATGAAAACTGTGTAATAGTCTACTGTGAACACAAAATACTTTCCCTCTCTTGAGATAGAATACATTGCACTTTGGCTATCTAGAACTTAAGGTGTCTCCTAATATAAGGAAAACTTATTTATTTTCATTTCAATGAGCTGAAACGCGTGTAGTGTCGAGGATCAAAACTGTTTTCTCTTCAATTTGCCCAATGATTGTGATTTAATGCACAATGGAAAACCGTTGTGCAAGTCGAAATAAGGTGGTCACCCATTGCCATTTCTCAGATCGTAATATCGAAAGTGCGAGCAGAAAGAATTGAGTAGGGCTGCTCTCTACCGGAAACGGATTGACGGTTGAAAAACGTTTTTTTTCTGTTATTTACTCTGGATTTTAATTGTGCGTGTGTGACTATTTGTGTAAGCAAATATTTTTTTTCTTGATATGAACGAAAAAGTTTCCCTCCGATTTGAAAAAAAATACAGGAAGTTACGCTTTAACATAATTTCTGATAAAATTGATAAAACGCGTACACGAATACGCTAGAGCGCCTTGTGAAATCCAAAAGACCATGGAAGAATATATTCAGAACTTTATTGCAGGTTATACTAGAAAATCCTACGAGGAGTAGAAAACACATACTTAGGAAAACGTTTAATTGAGAGCGTTTGAGAGCTGTTAAAATTGATGTGCCCAGACAACTTTTTGATTCGAGAATATGAGTTTCTTCATGTAAAAAAGGAGATGATCGAGAATCCACCGAATGTCCGAATTGAAATGAATTGACGATGTGTACAGGCTAGACTCATCGCTTCGCTTCTTTGCATTTTTAACCGATCATTGCAGTGGTAAAACTCTCGAATATCGAATAGAAAATAGTTTTCCGAAGATAAATTGAATACGTTTTAACGTTTGTGTGTTCTCTTCACTGATTGATTCAAATGATCCAACTCCAAACTCGGTTTCGTTTTAAGATGGAAAATTGGTCGTACAAGAATAGGAGAGTAGTATTGAGGTCATTCTAGAGAGTTTGTCGTGCCAGAAATTGTCAATAAAATTCTGTTGAATGTTGTTATACGATCGGAAAATTAAAGTGTGTAAGAGGGTGAGACTTAGCCCAACTATATTGATTTTTTAGCATGACTGTCTGTCTGTCTGAGACTAAGCGAGCGTTGTAGGAGCTGTTGTCGACTGTTATTACCAAAGAAAATCCTTTTTAAAATATTAAACAGATTCAACGTTCGAAGAGGAAGTATTTATATAGTAACGGTGTGAGTAATCTCCATTTTTGAAAATTAGCCCCAAGCACCGCAGGCACTAATGCTTGCGCAAAGATTCCTTTTACGCATTTTAAATACATTCTATGGGCAACAATGAGTGTTTTTACAATGATCTGCTCTAGCCTTTTTATTTAAAATTTAGAAATCAATATTTTATTCCCTTTTAGAGTAATTTTCAGAAGTACTATCATTCTTAACCAGTAAATGACTTACTAGCTGTTGTTGTTTTATTTTAAATTTTTTTTGTCTCACTTCCAGGCTAATGAAAATTGGAACAATGAATATTCGTACGAGCAGCATAGCTTGCATCTAAGAGATACCACACCAACTATACCAACAACATCAATTCCTGAAGAAATTCAGCGCCAATATGAAACAAACATCGGGTCAAAGCAATCACCATCGCCCACCTCAACGCCACCACCAACACATCCACAATATGACTCGGCTGAGGATTCGCAAACTATGTCAATGAAAAACTACCCATGTACCCAAGACGACCATGAAATCTTCGGAGCATTTATTGCCTCCGAATTGAGGGGGTTAGGAAATAACTTTTCACTTATAAGGTCAGTGAAAAAGAAAATCCAACTAACCATCCTCGAAGCATATGAGACATATGGAAAACACCACAGAAGGAAGATAACGCCACAGAAAGATGAGATGACCCTACATCAACCACAGCCACCACCACCCTCTCTACCACGTCCTCGAGATGAGCCTATAGTCAAGCTTGAATACACCGACGATGATGAACAGCATGCGAACCGAATAGACCCGAAGTATCAGGAAGTAAAGATAATTTAATGTTTAAAGGAAAAATACACGTGTCAGTAATTTTAGCCACAGGCTCTGGTTGGCGATTTGCCTGCACTTAAATGCTTGGCATTGAGAGAATGATTTTTTGATCTTAGGGTTACGCATATTTGGCTCTATGTGTTGTATTAAATACATATAAGATTTGTCTTGTTAAGTATTAGGTGAAGTAAGATGTTTAAGTAAATTTATATACAAACATGTACAAACTGACTTTTATTTAACCGTTGTACTAGGAACAAGACTGAGGTTAGACATTCATGCATCTTGGCTAGTTATAGAAGTTCAAGTTGAGAGTTAGAAGGATTGTAAATAGAGGTAGGCAGTGGCTGTTTAAGGGATAGACAAAATACGTTTCGTACTATATTGGTGATTCTAAGTTACCAGTGGAACAAACAAAAGTTGACATCCACCTGTACTGTGTCACCATACCAGAGCAAACATACGCCATCATGTAAACTTTACATTTTTTATATTCATATTCCTTTCACGTCAATTTACAAAAATCTACATATACAGTTTTATAAGTTCGTCACTAACGGCCGATGGTGTGAGAATTCCCAAATCAGTGAAGAGCAGTGTTATGTAGGCCGGTGGCGTGTAGTCAACCAGTGGATGAATTTTTGACACATCAACTAAGTCCTTGCTGGGATACTAGAAAATAGAAAAAATACTCATTTTAAAATGAACACATTAGCATACGTCTAAACGTACCTTGTACTCATTTGGAAGATCTCTCTGATTGAGCGGGTACAGCCGAGTGAATTTGAAACTTTCAGCAAGAACATAAAATGGCTTCTTCATTTCCCTTGCACACAGTCCCATTGTAAAGCTGCCGACTCGATTAATGATTCCTCCACTCTCAACAACGCCCTCCGCCCCGACCATCACTAAATCAACACTTTCCATTACATAGCCAATGGCTGAATCCAAAATTAACGTGTAATCGATACCATATTTCTCTAGATCTCGGCACATGTCAGTCCTGAAACAAGCGAGTGTCAGATTTGCTCGAAAAGATGTCCTTAAACATTTTACCCGGAATTATCTGGACCTCCCTGAGTGACATACACATGAAACTGTTTGTTGGACTTGGCTGCAGTTATGAGTGCTTGCAGTACAACCCTCGATCTGGAGTGAGTCAATACTCGGCAGCCGTCTGAGATAAAAGGTGCTGCTTGCCGGGCAATTACATTTCTAGATTGCTCTAACTTGGCTAAAAAGATTTTTCCACGATGCAACATAATTTGTCTGCACTCCTCCATATGTTTGTCATCTAAACTCAATGTGATGAATCGGCAGAACAGTTCACCTCCTGACACAATGGCAGCAATAGATAGATCCGTTTTTCGCATCGCCTCAACGGCATTACGCATTGTCTCGTGCAGAATGTGAATGGTTCCAACTGAAAGTTAGTTGCATTAGTTAAGTCCTAAGCGCGGTAAGGTTACGAAAATATACACACATTGCTTCTTTTCAAGGATCATGAGCAGCGTTTTGATCGCTGCAATACCCGAGTTCAAGTTTTTATCTTTCTCCATTAGGTTTAGGAAGTACTGAACAACATCTGAAAGGAGGAGGGGAAGTTAATTATATTCTCATTTTATTGTGAGGTTTTACCAAAGTCGCCAGATTTGTTTGTCTTTTTCTGAGGCATTTTCTCTGCAAGTATATTTCACAAATATTTAGAACGATGTCGTCGTTGACAGACATTGACAGTAATTGTTTGACAGCAGAACGAACGGCTGATTTTGAAACGTCATGACTGTTTAAGAAAGAGTTGTATTTGCACAGTTCTATGTTATGTTATCGATGAATTTGATAGAATGAAAATAGCAGAAACCAATGAGATTCGTTTCCCTTATTGGTTTCTGGAAAAAAGTTCAAGAATATTGAAATTATCGCGTCATATTACCAACTACATTTCCAACAGCAAGCGGAAAAAAAGCTCCTTGTCGCATTTGATAATGATGACAGATTTGAAAATTTATCAGTTTTGTGATGCAGTTTTGGTTATGAGAAGAAGCCTTGTATTTACTGAATATTGCTTCAGTTGTCTTGCTTTTAATCCTAGAGTAAAACTAACGGTATTACACAAGCACAATATTCACAGAAATACAATTGAATACAAAAAGAGATGGCTCTCGCATAGAGATGGCTATTAAAGGCAGCGATGCGTCGCAGCGATAGAGCTATTGGTAGAACTACGGGTATGTGACTTTAGCGACAGTCCTTGTATTTTTGAGTTGTGAGGACCTTCCATCTTTTAATCACTTTTAACATTTACCCTTTTTTATAAGATCATTGTTCGATTAAGCCGGGGAATCGCACTGTAGCAGGGGTCATATTTTCTAATTTGAAGTCTCGTTTTCTAGTGTTTCCGTGAAAAATACGCCATTCACAGCGTTAACATAAAGTAAGAGTATATATCGAAGAATCACTAAGAACTCTTTGGGTTGAACCCAAATTTGTGTAGGAAAAAATGCTGAAATATACTGTTCTGAGTACCGGTATAAAGGTGACAGCTGGTCACTACTCTATAGGTTAGCATCAGCTGTATTTTTGATATTATCATTTATAGAAGACACGTTTGAAATTTATGCGATTTGCTGTACAATAGTACTTGATGAGACAATTTAGAGTAAGAGTTCATACCACAATTTGGCCGACATCTAGTTTGGTAGTCGAGATACTGGTTGTTTGATAGACGTGAACACCTGTTGTACAATTTTGTATGTTTCGTTTTATTGTGATTTTAATGCTTGAATAAAATGGAAAATCAAAAACTTAGGTTTGATTAATTGTTTTAAGAAATTCGTATTGTATGGAACAGTACAGCACTAGTTCAGAAAGCTGTTCGTTACACAAAGCGAGTCCGTAAATAACTTTGTCCTGATTGCGATTTACAAATGGAATTGTCCGCATTTCTTCGTTTTTACTCAGTTTTGGACACGTTTTAAGGCAACGCACAAACCAGAACCAGCCCGTTGGTATAAAGGGCAAAGTTAAACAAAGCCCTATATTAAAATCAGTTCCAAATTTATCAAATCGCTTATATTATATTCCTCTTAACAAAATTTCAAATTGTTAGTACTATCGATTCATACATATCACATCTCTCTACCCGAGCTGTCAAAAAACATCGCACTGAGAAAAAACTTACGACATAAATTACGATCAGAAATTTACGATCTTGCTCAATGTTATTACAGTAAATTTTGCTTCGTATAGGAAAAAGTGAGTGGTGAAGTTTGGTATGCTGTGTCATAATAATTTGGAAAGAAATTCGATTTTTCAATAATTTGAATTGCTAATTCCCAATTATTGTAAGTACAAGACGATTCCTAACATCGTTCTCAATAAATATATGTCAAAATATATTCACTTTCGCGATTGCTACAATCTCTAAAATTAAATTGAAATCTATCATTGAATGGCGCATCGCACTACGATGATATGTGTGGTGTGTTGAAGGTTTCACTTCTATGCGACGAGACCTTTCCTCGAATGCAATTTGCAGCTATCGAGACGACTACGTACGACTACATCGAAGACGGGGAACGGCGAGATACCATTTAAGGCCGCCATTTTATCCGCCCCCATCCCCTTCGTTTCCCAAAAGGAAAATACAAAAAAAAAAAATGAATTTTGCTAAATAAGTTTTAATTTAACAACTTCATAAATACTGTGTAAATCGATGCGACATTTTTGAGATTTTTCATTTTACGTGTGAAACTGAGTTTTCAGTATGATAAGCACACCGAACACCCATACGTGGGGACGAACTTGTTTCAATTTGCTGTTAAGAGCGATTTATTTTTTTTGAGTAAATTTTATAATTGTATAATTAATGTGGGTTCTGTATTGATTTCAGGTGACCAACAATTTCAAGGAAAAATCATTCGTCGTTTCTATTATTTCGTTTTTATTTGATTTTTTACTCCGAAGAGCTGTGCGGGCAAAACAAAAAGCATATAACGAGAAAAAATATTTTTTTTTCAAATCCGAATAGACAGGACAATTGTATTTGTGAATTACTTAAATTCGCATACATTTCTGATTGGAATACCCGTACTCTGCGAATAGGTCCTCAATCGTGGCCGAGAGATAACAAGGCGCCTACAATCAGGTGAGTGTTGCAAAGTGTATTTCAATTTACTTCTTTTTCTTGTCGTCTCTTCTGTTGTTTGCTCTCTATGTTTTTTTTTGTTTTCTCTTATGTTTAATTGGCAATGTGCGTGCGTTCAATTGGAAAACAGTTTTGGCTATTTCATTGTCCAGATTTCCAGAAACCGTATTATGACTAACTGTTTTGTTTTAGATTGGATTCACACAGATGGATTCAGAAAACACAAACGTGCGGCGGAAAGGTTGTTGTTCGTGAGCCAATTTCGATGCGAATCCACGTCGTCGAAAGGTGTCGTGGAGCATTTGGTGGGGAAAGAGGGCGGCTTACAAGCTGAATGGCTGATCGTTCCAAAGGCTATGTCTACATTTCGTGCACTAGTTTTGGAAGCTTGTTTTGAATGGATATGTGGCACAGATATTGTGGGATTTGGTGATAGAGTAGAATACACCTTATTTGTGTTAATATTGGAGCGCTTGTGATTCGACCCTATCCGATCCGGTCGTATCAATTTAGTGCAAACGTTTTGCGAATAATAGGAGCAAAAGATGATGACTGCAGTAAGGGAAGTGAAGACCAAGCATGTACTTATGCGTATGTTCTCCGTGCGTTTCTTTATTATTTAGAAAACGGTGCCGCTTCTTCGTGAATGCGATTCTAGCCATAAAACGGATAGCGTGTCAGGATTGTAATACACAATGTTTTACTTACAGAGATATTTTAAAATCAATTGAATTGATAAGAAATACATAGCACTTCCACGTCTTTTCGATGTCGATCGCTTTAAGCTATTTAAGAAATGCAAATATGCATATGTACAGTAAATAGAATATACATTTTCGATCATTTTGGGCAAAGATTTTACTGAACAAAACTTGTGTTGTAAAATTTCTGCTCGTACGAAAATCTGATCACTTGAATAACCCTTATGAGCGTTGCTGTTTCACGGCCCAGAAAACAAAAGACAACGTACATTAAGGTTTAGCCAAATCATATAAATGATAAGATGATAGGACAGAAGAAGCTGATGCCTTGAGTCCTTTGGGCCCAACAATATTCACTTCAAAACGATTTGGAAATGTTTCACAACGGTTATCTATACGTTAAGGCTACTTACTACGCAGCCTACATTTCGGTGTTCGACACGCCTTTAGACCTAAAAATAATCAAAAAACTTTCAACATGAGCTCAACATTCATTGAAGTAAATCAGAACAGAATCATAAATTCTTAAGTGACTTGAAATTACGGCTCTTAGTTTGAGAGAACACGATACATACTCGTATTTATACGAACCATCGTTTAATACAAACTCAATAAAAATGAACTCAGGAATTTATTCTTACTGCAAACATAATCTTCAACATGTTTTTTGGTCATGCTTAATCACACAGTGTAAAATTTTAAATTTATATCAAAAGGTTGGACGTCTCTGCACTTTGTTTACTTCACGTTTGGATCGCATCGAAGAATTGTCTGCCCAACTGCTGCATTCTTGTACTCGCTAGAGTCGGATAATCGGAAAATGAGTGTTTACGCCTCCTCTTTGGGTATCCGGATTTTGCAGCATGTGCTACGGTGTGAGATATACACTGGATATTATATTCACTTGACCATTTCCTATAAAAAAAAACCCACAAGTTAATTTGAAATCATAGAATGGTAGGATAAACATTTTACACAAGAACGCTGGAACAAATATATGATTTGCGAATCCTAAGCAAATGCATTTTCAGTGTTAAAAGACAAACGCAGATGAATGATATCCACTTTTCAATCGCAGAGGACTGTCCAGCGACTGTGAGTCAGAAACTCCACCCAGTCCTAGAGGCTGTTCTGTTTGAGAAATTATTGCCGAATTTGGTCTCGGCTATGATGACCATAGTGAGAAAAAGTTTGAAAAACCAAAAAGGAAGTGATTGCAGTTGAACCGCTGCACAGGTTGCTGCCTGTATCCATGCTAGAAGTAAAGGAGACAGGCGAAGTAGCTAAAGTTCAATTGTTGAAAGTGAACCGTCCCTGTATAGGCAGGACGATCTGTCGGTATGTTACAGTTTGTAGACTTTTAAAGTGCCTTCTCTTCAAAAGAGGCTCCGTAGAAGACAATTGGGATCACAAACGTGTAAATCCAGTACAGGCATCCAGTACCCATCAGACCTATTAATCCCTTCTTAAGTGTACTTATTATGTTCAACAACCAGTATCGATGTGGTACCTACTAATGGTATGCCTTGAACTGGCGTTAGACTCTCTAGGTATACAATTTGCACAACAGATTCCGCTCAGTAAGATGCATTTTTTTGTACGTCACAGAGCCTGTTAACCTTAATATATAAATAATTTTAAAGCTTAGTCCATTAGTCTGCATTGATGTATTTGTATACAGTTCAGGTATGCATTATATTGTATGCTAGTATGCACTGTAAAATTGTTTGACAATTACGTTGGAATGGAAATTACATTTGAAGCAATTTTTCTCTTCACTTAGCAATGGGTGTCACTCCACTTATCTCATTAGTCGCAGATCTATTTTTTATACTTTTGTTTTAGTGACTCTGGCCTGAGAACTAGGCTGCATTCCATATATGGTTGTAGAGGAGGATTTTAGTATACTACTCGACTTTGAAAATTAAGTCGTTGAAGTGTGACTACTTCATACTTGTTGAAAGGATAAAATGTTGAGAAAGTCTGCTCCCCGTCTATATTTCAAATTTTGATCAGGGTTACTTTTTACGAGGAATAGAGTATGTAGACTGTCTACAAACATGCATACATATACAAATTGTATGTGGTCACTGTGGTATAGTCGGTAAGTGCGTCGACATGCCGGAGGTGCTGGGTTCTTATGGTTTATCTCGCCATTAGAGTTACTGACATCATTCAAAATCTAATAATTGTCTATGAGTTTCCAAATTTTGTCGTTTGGAGTCAGTTATAAACTGTAGGTCCCCTCTACTCGTGCGAGAACAATTTAAAGCACAACACAAGTTTTTGTTAAAGAAGCTAGACCTTGTTCTACCTTGTGGTCTGTATCGCCACCCAATTTATTTTGTATGAATGTACATGCATATGCCGTTACAAAAGTTTGTGGTATGACCTCTGTTGACTTTAAGTGGGGAATCATCCTAAATAAAGGAAATTATACGAAGCACGCAATGTTAACCACGGACTTTTGTTAGTTCCAAATCAAAGCATTTTATCTGTATCTCTTCCGAACAGTGCAAAGTTTATGACAGATATTATTGGGTTGGCCTGGGAACATGGTATATTCCGTCCTCGGTGATAGTGTAATTTTTTGGCGCGAACATCAGTGAAATGTAATCTAGTTACAAAACCGTCTCAATGTGACTTTCCATTTCTGACTGAACTTCATTAAGGACGAAATTATAAGCAAAGTCCTATTTGCACAGTACAGTGCTTAAAAGCAGTCTGTATTAACTAAAAATGTGCCCAAAACCCTTCGGTGCACAAGAAGGTTATTCGCAAAGGAGAGTTTGTGCGAGAGTCAGCTTGGCTTGGTTTGGTTGAATGAACAATCTGTGATATGTGCCGAAAGTGATTTCTATTCCTAATGAACAATACAAAAATATATGTGGAAATGAAAAAAAAAAAAAATTATTGCTTTACTTCTTATTCTTATTGAGAGTCATTCCTGCATCTTCCAATCAGAGAAACTGTCATTGCTTGTGCGTGAACAGACCAAAGTATTGTCGTCAAATGCACACGTATTGCTATTCATGAACCGTTGTATGCCTCCATTACTGCGCTTTACCGTGAGACCTCGACATGTGTCTTCTTTTCTCAACTACAACTCAGCATTCTACAGAAACATGTAAATTTAATTTCAAATCAGCTTATATCGATGAGAAGAAAATCCCATAGATCATACACTATTAATCCAGTCTGTGTACACAACACGCTGCACGTGTCGTTGTCACTACAGGCCACATATATCCGAGGCTAGACAAGTTCTCTGTTTTTTTTTCTCTGCAATTATGCTTACATAGGTTAGCGGATTTCGAAATGATTGCATTTTTCACTTAGAAGCCGACTCACTGACGTTCACTGATGCTGATAAAGTTTTCGAAAATTAATGATCTGCCTTACATAAACCCAAGAGCATCATGTCTAAATAAAAACCCAAACGTGCTTGTATTTCTGTCTAAAAATAAAATCATTCTCAATTAAATACAAATTCTAATTAAATTCAATTTGTACTTTTTGTTTTTTGTGTCGCCTCATGTACTCGCCCATGTCCTTGAGTTGGTATGTTAATTTAACAAATTCGAGAGGAAAAAACAGATACACTCGTCCATTCATTATTGGGAGTCAGTCAGCGGCGCTGTGTTGCGTTTACGTCACTCAGGAAGCCGAAACGTCGTCTATTTGCACTATAACGTGTATCGTCTCTTCTTCTTTTTTTCAAGGAAATCGCAAGACGCGTTTGCGCAGTCACCCACTACGAAACCAAGCTCCATTAAGTGTTGTTTCTTTTCTTTTATCAATTCCTGTATTCTTTTCTTCGCTAGAGCTCATTTGAAATTACAAAATGAAGATTGAAAAAGAAGAAAAAAAACACGCTCTCTGGCAGTCAAAAGCAGTTGCGTTTGTGTTTTGCGTTGTTTTTCTTTTGTTTGAAATGCGTTATGGTTATGATTCTTCACGTTTCATTAGAGCGTATGCTGCGCGCAAGATTTCGCTTTGGCTGCCTAAGCGCTCATACGAACACATAACACAATTTGAAGGTAATCAAGAGTGTCGACTTTGAAATCAAATCATATTTATAAGATGGTCGTGCGTTGCGAGAGAGTTGGCATTTATGCTATGCGAGTTGTATTTATTTAAATGCAATGTTAGGCAAATGTGCATTTTAAAGTTAAAGTTAGGGTCTTGAAGGTCATCATGAAAATCTGCATCGTTTTGATCGTAAGGTTATGCTTACATCTTATTAGTATGCTCCATTGTGGAGGAGAAGGTCTCGTATTAGCAAATCTTAACAAAACCTACGAAAGTCGTTAACAGATGGGAGACGATAGTGCGTAAAATTTTCTTGTTCTTCTTTATTAGAGGCCATTGAATGAGTTTAATCTAAATATCAAAACTTCAGCTCTCCTTCGACATGAATTTATGAATTTACTGTCGTTGAAGCATGGTTTGCTATGAAAAGAATAGAGCTGACAATCGACATTATTTCAAATTAGTTCATTTAAACAATTTTTTATTCAAGACTCTTTTTGAAAAGCAAATCGAAATTTCAACAGGTTGATACAGAAAGAGAAAGAAACAATTGTATACATTATTCGATTTGATTGTCTTAGGCTCCACTTCCGCTTTATGCCTTCGTGCCTATATTCTCCGTCTATTTTGTATTTGTTCGGACAAAACGTGAAGTTGGGATTACGCGATTCTTTAACGTTGATAAATTTATCTATTGCCCACCTTGAAAATGTTCCCTATTCGTCACCAATTAAAGTGTGAGGGAATTATGTTGCTGCCTAATAGATTAGGACTCTACACAATAGAGGCAGTAACACACCTTATATTTGTTTACGGTATTATATTACGGCACGTATGTTTGTACGTGCAGTTTTTTTGTCATCAATTAGTACCGGGTTTATGAATCATAATTCTTAAGTGTTTGGCGGAAGTGTGTAGGACTAGTAATTTCATAGACTTTGTGGTTTTTGAGTTATGATCTTGTGCTGAGATGTGAGCGAAATTTAAGTTTTAAAACGAAAAGTTTGACTGGTGAACTCATTAGACTGAGGTCACCTTGTAGATAGATAAAGGGCTGCTCAGCTAGATTCTGTTTTCTCATAAACATTATTTCTTAATTTCAACACATTCATGATCTTTTGCCGAAACATTATCTATAATGCTTATAAGTGGTAGAAGGTTGTATTTCTCCAAACAAAGCTCTTAAATCCACTTTTAAGTCAGTTTTTTTAATTAACCCAACTATTTTGTTTTAACTTTCGATTAAATATTACATATTCGAGTTAAAGTTGGGCAGTTGAACTCGATTAGAAATTAAATCCCGCTGTTTGCGGTGTTATTTTTTAATTATTCAGTTGATATTTTTAAAGTGTGAATTTATTTTAAATTAAAAAATCTTTATTCATTCTTCAAAAGTCCTTTTAATGCAATCCAGAAGTAGGATCAAAACATAAGTACGTATGTGGTAACGATTTTTTTCAGCTTTCAAAAAAATGCTGTCATCTTCTGGGAATGTTTGCCAATAAGCCTCAATCAATGATCTTCTGTAACTGGTACGATCTTAAGGCAGCTCATACTTCCAATTGCGCACGCCAAGTTCGTGGAGGTCGTTGTCCACTTTTGTGCGCTATCGGGTCCGTAGTAATAATTAATAATTGAGTGGCACTACAGCCCACAATGGACCAGGGCCTAGCTTCTACAACAACTACTCGTGTTGTGGGTGCTACTTTATTACTGTTTGCTGACTCCGAACGGCGAGATTTGAGAAGGTTTTTTATAGACAATTGATATTTTTTGAGTGTTGTCAGCAACTCGAAAGAAGTGGTGCCGTGAAAAAATGCTAGGTGTCCCGTCCGGGAATCGAACCCAGACTTTCTGCGCGGCGGTCGACGCACTTACCACTAGGTCGCGGGTCAGTAGGCGGTCAGTGGCCTAGCCATCTTAGGCGTTGACGTCCGTACACGCCCGGCTGGACCCATGTCCCTGTTCAGTCACTTACAACTCATAATTACATCTTCTTCAAAAACCATCCACGCAAACAGGGACAAAGATGAAACTGCACTTGAGATTGTTCTGGCTTTTACGCCATAGAGCAGAATAGAGCTGGCCTCTTTTAAACATTATAAAACAACCAAAAATGCATTATTATTTGATTACAAAAGGACGCGTGTCCCAAACCCTAATCAATATTTTGACTTGACATTTTATACTGACAGTAGTGAAAATTTAAAAATATTGTTTATACAAATCAGAATGTAATTAAAATTGTTCGTGCCGGAAATTTTGTTAAACCACTATCTTTGTTTGATTTCGATCCATATGCAGCTTTTCAGCATTTACTTATAGAACTTTTATATAATTTTATTACAGCCTAAGTTCGCAAACGTTAAAAAAATGTGCATTGCGTAAGCGTCACTGCCTTTGTGATGCAATGCATTTTTTTTAATATCTTGCACCCCTTATTGCGGACATAAAGGAAATTTCGCCGTATTACAACTTTTAACGTCCAAGGGCTCGATTTCCAAATTTTGTTATAAAGGACACTTGCTGTTACAGTACAAACTCAGCCAGTTATTTTTCGAAAACTGAAATTTCTGGCACAATCCGTTTGTCAATCCCATAAAATATAGCTGCATTATTGCTGTCAGCAATAAGATTTCCCTACTTTTAAAATTTAGCAAATATTTCCGGAGTTCTGGAAAATCGGGCTTTATTTAAGGTTAAGAAGATAATTTAATGTTTTTTTTGCTGAACTTTGAGTGTAGCCCCTTCTTTATTTATTGTCATAACGCGGAGAATTGTTTTTTTTTTTTTTGCAAATACGATTGTGCTGCAGCTTGTCAGTTTTATTCATTCCTGTCTTTACTAAACTGATGTTCCAAATGTTTGTCAGTTCTTTACTTCAGAGACCACTGAACGACTCATTTAGACTATTAAGAACAGACATTTTCTCCTGTCTTGGAATTTAAAATAAATTAATTTATGTGGTCGCCATGGCGTAGTGGGTAGGTGCGTCGACTCACACGCCAACGTTTCAGGTTCGATTCATGGGGGCGGAACACTTCGCATTTTTTCACGGCACCACTTCTTTCGCGTTGCAACAAACAACTCCCAAAGAGTACTCGTACTTATTCCCTATGAGAGCTGTCTGCAATTTCGTCATTCGGAGTCGGCAAAACATTGTAGGTGTCTCTACTCTTGAGATAACAGTAGCACAACACCAGTAGTTGTTGTAGTAGCTAGGCCCTGGTCCCTTGTGGGCTTTATTGCCACTCAATTATTATTAGCTAGAAAGAGATCCTATTTTCTTTAAATTTTTCTTCATGCCTGCTTCATCACTGGCAACGTCGCATTTCTCAATTTCGACAACAAATTTTTTTTATCAATTCTGCCTTATTGAATTTCACCCTGCACCGCTCTTGACTACCATTCTGAGGAAATGTATTAAAAAAACTTTACAAAATTTTGTTGTGGAAACGCTATGTCGACTTTTGAGTTTGATCTATGTAAGATACAATTTAGCCATTCCCAATTTAAACATTTTACAAAATAAATCAACCACATTCTACAGAACTTATGTTGAATCTCCAGACTCAATTTCCAAAACTATAAGCTCAAAACGACTTGTCTGATTATTTTTAAAACAAACTCGCCGTTTCAACACTCCTTTTACATTCTTTTTGAGACTTGGTGTCATCCGTTACGAGCCAAGCACGCAACAAAAACTGTCAATCGGTAGAAGCAAACAAATCTTTTGACATCCAGGAATGCCATAAAATAATGCTAATCCCCCACATAGCTTTAGAAAGTCGAGAAATTACAACAGTCTCTCATTATTAATCAACAGCTTCAAGGAGAATGTAGATTTTTCACGTCCGACTGCCTTTTTATGGACTTTCAATGAAACCGTAAACATAATGTGCATGTAATTTCCCATATGTTTACTGGTAGGCAATAGATCAAAACTGTTTCAGAATTTATTGTCTCCGGTGCTGTGCATGTGAAACTATTCTAATAGTCTACACCCTGAGAACTCGACGCTCCAGCATGCATTGCAACTGAATGCCATTATTGGCAGCAAGTGTTCCAAGGTGTAGTTGCCACAAGCAATTTGCTGCTTACAATTGATGCAATAATTTTCCGAGTTTTGATATCTGTGTGCAATTTGCAGCAATATAATGCAGCTGACTGGCACTAAGCATACAAATTCGTTCTTAATTGCAGCGGTTTTCGAGTGCTCGTCGGGGGGGGAGAGATGTACGTTAAAGCTACGTTGAATTTCCAGTGGGGGGCGCCGTCTATCCTTTTTGCAGTTGCAACACTCGAACTTTTTATGACAGATGTATGCCGAAAGCTATTTTCGTAAATTCTCAACGAGTCGCCTCCCAAATAAACCATGAAAGAAAATAGCTCGATTTTCGTTCTCCCTATTGCACGGTTTCTATTTGACGACCGTTATCGGTTTCATTTCAATAAATCGACGCCTAATGTCGACCATTTAATGCTTATGTTATGTAAATGGGTTTTTGACTTGAGTTTTATCGAAAGGGAATTATCTCATTTTCCTCTTAGTGTGAGAACACCACCAAACGGTGTATGAGAATTTACGGTATGGTATGGATTGGTACTGAAAGTCCTCCTCTCGTTCGTTGTTCGTTTGTGGTATTTAGGATTATTGCTGTGTGGTGGGATGGCGATGACAACATGAAACGCTACTAAAATCATTGTACTATGACGTGAAGGCATAAGACGCTCGAAAGAGGAAGGTGAAGAAGCAATACATTTGAATTTTCCACTGAATTCCTCGTGATGATTTCCTATGAGTTTACGTGCTATGACGGTATTATCGTAAATACGAAAGAACGAACTTTAGATATTAACAAGATTATCCATAAAAGTGGAAACGTAGTTATTGTTTCGTTACATTAGCGGGGGTGGTTATGTTTTAAACTAAAAAATGTCAAGACAAGAGTTTATTATTTAATTTTGTCTTCAAAACGGGGGCGGGGCGTACACAGGGGGGAAGACAACAACTTACCTGCGCTTTCATTTATATTTTTGGATTAATATTCAGCGCCTATGCGTATCAAAATACCTTGTATCTCGAGTCTTAATCGCTATTTTGAAATTTACAATCAAAAAATGTTTAATTTTTTTTGAATATTTTCGTGAATTTTTCTATAAACGGACGTTTTCGGGCAGGATGCACATGCAAACTCGATTCATGTTCTTCTGGTCTGCCCAACAGACTGAGTGTGCCTCTTGAATTTATTTCGAACGCCTTTGTACATCTGAGATAAAGACAAATTTCATTTTCGAATATGAGTTTATCTTTGCAAACATCACAGAGAGAGGCAAGCTGACGCATCAGACGTGTTTACCTTCAGCCAGATAACAAGCTGCCAAATGTGCGATACAAACGTTTATGTGATTCGACACGGGTCAATACACACAGGGAACTGCGGAGGTGCCACTGTCTGTGTTGTATGTTCCAGATAGAGCGAAACGCATTTGCACCGATGATGGCGTCTTCGAGGTCGTCGAAATTTACTTCTACCCTTGTTGTGTGGCACTGTTGCACTCATAGAACAACAAATCTATTTACATTGCAATCATTATGATGGGCGAACATGTTTGCTGGCATTGGTGGCCAGACGTGCCCGACAACAATGGAAAGATAAAGGTCAAAGCTTCAGCGTCGCCGCGCTCTTCCTTTCTGTTCCCCCTTTTTTCTTTTGGTTCGTGTCATGTTAAAGGTTGTTAACTTTTCGCGTTCATGACACACTTTACACCGTGCACGACAACGAGAGCAGAAAAGTAAACAACTATCCCAGTCCCCAATAATGAACATTGATTGGAGTTCTTTTTTCACAAATCGATTTTGTCGGGGAGTTGCTGCACGGAAAGTTGTCCTCAAATTAAATTCTCTCACAGAGTGCTCTTTCTTATTTTTTCTTCTAACCACCTTGGGGTGTTTATGACCCGCCGCAATAACACAAACCACTATCGCCCACTTCGCATTTAAGTGAAGTCCTTAAAATAGTCTCGTTTTCCATGACCTTTGTCTGAAAGTGAACTCTTGGCCTATTCGTTATGTCCTCCCCTGCGAGAGCGTTTAACGTCTTTTTTCGGAACTGCAGCCTTGTACTGTTGGTTAACGAATTTGAAGGCTGAGGTTGGACGGAATCTACAGCGAGGGGTCACTCACCGATGACACCAGAGCAGTAACTCGAGCACACATTCACCGCGATAAAACGTGCCCCAGTGTGGTCGCACCAAATAGCTGTGTGAGAGATAGAACCGATTAGCAAAATTAATTACCAGCATTATCGTCGTTGTGTTTAAACATTAAACAAAGAAATTTGCTTAAGTCGTAGACAATGACTTCAAAGTCACGATTATGCATTGTGCTCGTCGCTGGTTGGTGCGCAGCAGTAGTCCGCATTCAATTCGCGATCTTTTCGTGAAGAATAAGCGCTCAGGTGCTGCCTAATAAAGTAATTCTCGAAGGTCAATAGCGTTCATAAAGTGTAGACAAACGAATTTAAAAATTGTGTGCTTGGCAATAACTTCCTGGTGAAAAGAGATTAAGTTGATGAATACGTATAGTACTTGGAGGGGCAGACTGATGAAGAAATTACTGTGTGTAGGTAATTAGTCATCACTAGGTGGCTAGGTTTTGATTATTGTTGCGGATAAACACTGCCGGAAAAAAATCCCTGAGATTTTAATGAAAACTGATTAGAAATTTATCAATAAAATGACTGGACTTGGAGTAAATTCTAAAATTAACGCCACAATTTTTAAATACAGTAGGAGCCCGGAAGAGTTGACTCTTAGAAATGTTTGCATTACAGAAAAGCTAACCAAAGATTAGAAACGCTGCCTTAAAAAGTTGATTCATGTTATGTTTATTTTTTACTTGTATTATATTTATTTCATTTGTTTTCGAGGTTTATACTCTTAAATACGAATCAGATCATCAGAGACAAACATTTATTATCCAGAAGCCACTGAAATCCAAATGATGCGCTGGTGTTTTTTTAATAAAATAAAACTCATTCATCCCAATAAAATAGTGTCCAGAAAAGTTAAATTTTCGCAAAAGCGGACAAACTGTGTCGATCAACTTTTCTGAGTGTCCACTCTATTAGCTAAGCAACACAATTTTCGAAATATTCAAACACTGTCCACAATCCACGAGGTATGCATTCGGTCACTTGAACAAATGAACACGAATTAAAACGTGTATCGGGTCTTGAATAAACTTCACTGTGTTTTATAGAACAATTTATGTTGCAAGATCCTCTGGCATTTGGTAGTCATTTGAATACCTATACATATAATTTTATAGGACGTACCCCGACTTTACTACGATTTGTACATTCATGCAGTCGTTTTCAACAGTGCTCCTTTCGAACTTTTCTGCAAAAATAATAATAGTTAAATGGCACTACAGTCCACAAGGGACCAGGGCCTAGCTTCTACAACACCTACTCGTTTTGTGCGTGCTACTGTTCCCTCGCGACTAAAAGGGACCTACAGTTTGAGAAGCTTTTCATAGACAATTGATACTCTTTGAGTGTTGTCAGTAACTTGAAAGAGGTGCCGTGATAAATTGCGAGGCGTCCCGTCCGGGAATTGAACCTAGACTTTTTGCGTGGCGGTCGACGCACTTACAACTACGCCACGGCGACCACTACAAATTTGCATCGCATAATTTTTACTTTTTTAAGAACAACTGTTTTGTGTTAATATGTATGTATATGAAGCAAAATCCGAAAATATAAAACAGCTATGAGCTGTTGTGCAGGTTGCGTGGAAGAATATAACTGATCAATGTCAGGCCTTATTTGACGCCATGTTACGACGTTGTGACGCTGTATGAAAATGAAGGTTATACGCCCAAGTACTAACCCAATAACAAAAATAAAAACAAAAAACTTTACTCTTTTCTTGCACTTCGTGCTATTATTTTGCACAATTCGAAATTCGGTTTCATTGCGGATAACGGGTCATTTCTAAGTTCAGAATGCATTTTTTATTATAGTTTCTATGGGCTTTATTACTGATGGAATAAGTATTTTGTCCAGTAAATATAATATGTTTGCATGACGGTAGAAAAAAGTTATTAGCAAAATAGTCGAACATGGTGCTATTATTTTGTACAGTGCTGTATATTACTTGAGGCGTATAATGCCCCTTTGCTGAATCTTTGGCACTAAAATAATAATGGGATTTTTTCAAGACACTATTTAAAAAAATCCTTTACTTGTGCGTCAAAGAAAACCATAGTTGGTTTTATTTGTAAAAAATGTCTTTGCGCGTGTTCTGTTTCGGCAATAAAAGCATAAAATGAACAAGTTTTGAAAAAGCAAGCAAGAAAAGTATTGTCCTAACGTAGAACGTGAAATGTAACAATTTGAATTAAGTGTATCGGAAGGTAAAACATATTAAAAACATTTTGTTTACTATTCCAATAAAATGATTCAAAATGTGATAATATACGCCAAAACACGATGAGAGAAACTTGTTATATCAATTCCACAAAAATTTAAAAAAAACCATACTTTAATGCAAAACAACTAAAAACGGGCTAAGAAAGCTATTGATAAACAAAGTTATTTTTTTGAACATCCAAAGGCCGTCATTATCCCAGTCGTTCTATATGGCGCAACTTTGTTAAAAGTGGATACAACTGCTTTTGGTTGTATTTAGAATTTTTTTTGGGCTGGGTGGAAAAGAACTTTAACCAACTATGCGTGTGAACTGGAGGTAACTAGCAAAAGTTCGATCTAGCTAAAGACGGTTGTTGTCTCAGCGTTTATAATTTGCAAAACAGCACGAGCGAAAAAAATGGATAACATTCCTGCGGCACAAAACCCTTTAAAATGAAATATAACCACAACGGACTGGAGTGAAAGTAAAAGATTAGGCTAGCCACTCAGTTCCCACTTCGACAAGATTTTGGATTTTCGGAAATTGGGATTTTGGATTAAGGTTTAAGAAACATCTTTGGAGTATTTTTCTTTAGACGACTTCACACATTTTTAACTTAAGAATTCCATTGTCCTTTAATGCGTGTTAAGTGAGAGTGCCACCATTTCGTCTACCACTTTGTTGTGGTAGACGGACCCATTAAGTGCCTATACTTCAAGGAATATCGTTTAATTACCATCCATCCACATGATTGCTTTCGATCTTTGACTTCGTTTCCTTATTTTTCACTGAATCCAGTCCCGTTCGCAGTCTATCTTTAAGTCGTCTTCAAGTGTTCTACATCATAAATTGCAACTTAATTGTATCCAAATCAGACAGTAAATGGTCTTCTTTGTGCGTTACCACTCACTGCGTCTGCCTATTGCCAGAGCCAAAAAGAAGAGGACTACACGAGAAATAAATAAGGAGAACGTTCCTCTGCTTCAAAAAAATCATTGAATACTACACAACTTATGCATGCATTCAAGCAGAGAATTTCTCTGCACGTAACCTGATGTCTTACAGTGGTGCGAGAGCCCAGTCAACCAGTGAAATGACTGCTGCCACTGGGTGGTGGCAGCCAATAAAGCAAGTATAACAATGCGACGCAACAAAGCGCAGTAGTATAAACATCTTTGGCCCTCATTCTTTGTGTGCATTTAAGGAAATGAAATTAATCAACCAGCAGTATGTACGTTTCACACACATGTGTATGCAGAAGACGTTGACGGTGAAGAATAAGAGGTACTCGTACTCCGTGGACAAAAGAAAGGATTTTTGTACGTCTGAATATTATTTTCCCACAATGTCCTTGGTCTTAAGAAAGCTCCTCGAAATAATTCTTGCATCTTGCTTTATTCTCGATTCCTGCAGGGCGCGTAGGTACAGCCGTAACCGAGATGGTTTGTGCAGAGGTACTTGTGCATTTGTTGTCATTGTTGTCGGTCGGATTGTGGCGTTGTGCAATAGCCTCCTCTAAGGTCAGTGGCCGCCTCTGGGAAAAAAAGTGAATCTGTGGATGCAGAGAGGGGGAGCGAAGTTCATTGCGTTTGAAGGAGTCAACAATAATATAAAGTCGCATAAGTGGTGGAATTTCGAATTCGTGCAGCCTGTTCGCTGTTTTGTTTATTCATCTGCTAACAGTTGTCAGCACCTTTATTCAGAGCACATACACCATACTCTGCTTCTCGGCCAAACAATAACACCCACTCCGTCGATTGTATCTGGGGTGACGATATTGTTTTGGATTGAAATTCCATCAGGAAGATTTCAATTAGGTTGCGCGCAGTTTCTTTTTTGAATCGTTTGTGCGCATTTGTTAAGACATGCTGTTGCAGTGCTCAATTGCAGCGTTTGTGTCACCCTGTGCTGTTGGTATTTTTAATGTACGATTCACCTCGATTGAACCGAACTTCCGTGTCTTGTGTTGATTTCATTTTATCTTTCTCCGCCATCCACCCACTCGTTCAATCAAATGAAAACAAAATAAACGCACATCTCACACGCCCTCATTCGCTTTTCATCGTGCGACGCCTTGCTCTCTGTTCGTCCTTCACAAGAAAAGAGATTTTGGAACTGTGCTTACTGCGACTGATACACATATGTATGTGTGTGCGTATGTTTATTGTTGTCATCTGTCCGATGGTTATCTTCCGTGTGACGTTTGAAAGTGCGCCACTGTTAGGAGTCCTCTGTTGTGTCTCTGTTTGATTTTATTGAAGCGCATTACAGTCGATTGTTGCTCTGGCTTGGAAATGCGCTGTATCAACGTTCACTGACCGAACGTGTAAATAACTGATAGCGAAGTTGTCCATTATTCGGTTTTATTGACCTCAAGTGCTTTTTACATGTGTTTTCTATTATTCCTTTGAGAAGATGACATTTTCATTATGTCACTGATGAGAGCGTGTCGTTGGCCACGTTCCCATTGTTCAATTGAAGTAGAACTAGAGAGCAGTTAGTTTTGGAAGTGAGGCCAAATAATATTTTGAGAAGTATACGTGACGTTGTCGTTTCGTTTGCAATTATTGAGTTATTCATTTTTCCATCTTGGTTCTTTGTCCGGTGTAGGTTTTTTAAATCTTTTAAATGTGAGACTAACTTTGTGGTTAAATAATATTTGAACAAAGAATATATGGATAATTTTAGGGCAAGGTAGAACAAGGCATTTGTTGGGGTCGTCGTGGCGTAGTGGGTAAGTGCGTCGACCCACAGGCAGAAGGTCTAGTTTCAATTCCCGGACGGGACGCCTCACAATTTTTCACGGCACCACCTCTTTCGAGTTGCTGACAACACTCAAAGAGTATCAATTCCTGATGAAAAGCTTCTCAAATATCGCTGTTCAGAGTCGGCAAAAAACTGTAGGTCCCTTCTACTCGTGAAAGAACAGTAGCACGCACAACACGAAACCTTGTGGGCTGTAGTACCACTCAATTATTATTATTATTATAAGAACAAGGCATTTGAAGAATAATTTGTCCATGGAAAAAGTCGCAAAACAAACCTGTTGCTATTAAAAATTTAGCGTAGGAAATTTTACTGGAACTCAGTTTGCTTGCCTTATGTGACGTGATACTTGGAGCCGAATTTTATCCTAAATTACAGAGAGCTGTTGGGAATCAATCTATAAATCACAGTCTGCATGAAATTGTAATTATATAAAACTACATAGCTTCCATAACTGTGACAAAGCTGGGAGAATACTTAAAATAGTCTCTGTTTATAATGTCCTTTCGCCATATAAGCGGAGTAAAAACAGCTGACAGTATTTCATGTTAGTTTGATGCTTGCTAAAATAGGATTTTATATTTTGCATGCATGTAGGTTTTCTATGCTTTATCGAAAAATTTGATTTTAAAATGCAATGTTACAGGCTTGCGGCATTTGTTTATACTGATACTAAAGCTCGATACCCACATATCTCCAACTTATAACATATTGGGTGACAATGCAGTCAAAAGAGAACAAATTTTCCTTTAACTCGAATCTGAACAGAGTTTACATCTTTTTAATTTATAATAAATTTATGGCTAATCTTGCACTTACACAATACATATCCTGCAGCACTTATAAGATTAAAGAGAATCTTTAGAAATTATGTGAGAAATCTTTTATCTTTTGCCCTCCTAAAGTGACATCTTTTCAAATACAATTTTTTTAAGTTTATTAATTATTAAAATTTTGGAAACTATTTTATATTATTTTCATTGTAAAATGCGCACATAATGTTTTCTATTCGCTATTGAATGTTTGGCTCTGTACAAAACAACCATAAGGGAAGTTTAAGTCACCGCACAGTGGCTTGTTGTTATGATAATTGACCGATGGAAAAAATGAACTGGTTTAAGACATCTCTCGAAAGAGCATTGTTTTGATATGTAAGGTGAATTTGTTATTGTGTATGATGTTAATTTTTGGCTGCTGAACGATGATCAATGTATGTTCGACGAACTGATCAGCTGAGATACCGAGAACTCTCTGCCCAATGTACTTAAACAATACATAAATCTCAGTACTCAAATAATTTCAGAGAATAAACGCAGTGTAATTCAAGGACAAAGTTGCTTGTTAACAAAAATTGAAGATAATTATTAACGCCACTTAAATGTCTTAATGTTGATGGTTAACAAAAATAAAAATAAAATCATCGATCTTGTTTCTGACCTTCTTCTGTGACCGCAATGACTTTCAGTATTTCTTTTTTGTATTGTAAGTCTTCATGCTCTAAGCCGTCCTTAACATTCACTTCAAAATACTCCCTGTCTTCGAGACAATTTTCTACGGCAACTTAAATCTTTCAGTGTACATGCTTTTTTTAGGTTAAAAAATACACTCACTGTAGCCATCCCATGGTAAACAACAGTACAGGACATCAATATTAAATGCATCTCAACTTTTTGATTTTTTGCAACTCAATTAGTTAAAGTTTTACACTCTCCCTCGTCATAATTCCTTACTGATGTCCTGTTCAAATATTATAAATGATGCGACACGACTTTGACACATCGATCATAAATCACAAGTGTATCTGAGAAGTGAATAAACGAAATCTGTACAAACAAATCTGTACCATCTATGTGCAAACGTATCTACATGTCCGTCCATCCCTATTGGAAATTCCTTCAAGGGAAAATAGATATATATGTAGCTGACGCTATGTGTTTACAAGCGAAATAAAACAAAAAAAACACAGAAGTTATTACTCCTCAGACACTTTGGAAGTCGAATAGTAACACCAATTACTGTGTGTCGGTATGTGCATACATATATGGGTGTGTGTTGGTACGTAGAGTTCAGCAGACAACCTTCATCCCCATTCCCATAGATTTTTTTATCTCTTTTTTTTCGCTATTGTATGTTTTCTTCCTCCTCGTGACTGCTGTCCGCCGCCACCGTCCTTCCCTTGTGTGTTATTCGATTAAACAGCATCAATCTCTCTGGATTTCTGCATGCGAACAACGTTCATTCCACTACATCTACGGCGACGCTGACGAGGTTCACCAACAAAAATGTATACTGCCTTCAACACCTGACTTCCGATGATGTGTCTCCGCCATGAGAGACCGCAAGCAGCACCACCTTTCCTTCACTTGGCTGCTGCTGGCAACCTTTTCCATTTATTTTTCTTCTTTTGTTTTCCTCTCTTTCGCCGTTGCCGTCGTGTTCGTCTTTATTGCTTCGGATGGATATTCTCGTCTGCTGTGTTGTCAGTACTGATATGTTGATATTGTTGTCGATTAACAACATACACACACATCTACCGATGACAAGATATCACTCTCTCTCTATTCACAGGTTGAAAGGGGAGAAAAACAACAATGGCCAGATCAAACCAACACACCCGCAGCACAGAGGTGGAGAATATCTCGGCATTTCTTTGTTGATACTAAACCCAAACCCCTGTTTCCGTTGGTGAAGTTAATCTACAAAAAAAAATGAAAACAAAAAATAGCATTAGCTTGAGTCTATTGCAGATCTACCTGAGGGTGTGTGAGTGTGTGGAGAGGACGTAAAAACAAATTTATAAGATCATAAAATTATAGCAAACTACACTCTAATCTCCAGGTCCTCGAATTACCTAACGGGCGGGGATTATGGTTTTATTGCTGGAACTCTAGAGCCCGCGGCAACAACAATGGCTAGCGACGACGTCGACCATTTTATACGAGCATATTGAATTCAATTACACTCCGCACAGCGAATCTGAATTTCAATCCTCACGCACTTCGTTCCACCGCAGACGAGTATCTACTCCACAGTTCTCCTCCCCATGCTGCTGTTACACTCCACAGTCATCCCTCCGCACTCTTTGTGGTGATCTTTTTTTTTCTCTCTCTCTTTGGGATTTCCCCTTCGCCTGTGATTTGCTGGTGAACGTTGGTGAAATGATATGGCAGTTTTGTTATTTCGAAAATGTTTTCGATTTCCCCTTGCAATCACAACTGCTGGTCTTATTTTGCACTCAAGATTAGAGCCATTTTTCGAATACCTACGTAAGAATGTATGTTTGCAGTTGTTTCAGACGATTGTGCTTCTTAATTTTGGGTAGTATCGAAATGAGGATTACGGGGGAATGCTTTGAATTTAGGTGTGAGCAGGGAGATATGGCTTGTAACTACATAGATTATATTCCCTGGAAGTAAACAAGTTCAAGTCCTGGTTAACCCTATGCGATGTTTTTAAAAAAAGCCGACATAAATCCAGAAAACCATTTGTTATCAATTTACGAAATTAAGCGACACATTAAGCTTTTTGTTTTCTTTGGTTTGACAATGACCACAATCAAAGTGTTTTTTCACATGTGGGTACACAAAACAGGGCTTCTTTGAGGTTAAGATAAGCCTGCGGAGACCTAGCATAGAGATTTGACCTTTATTCGCTTATGAAATAATTTAATTTCGTGAGTAGCAAGAATGTTGCCAGTAGGTTTTGAAACTGAAATGTAGAAATGCATAAATCTTAAAGTTTACATTAATTTGGGGGCATGCTACCCTGTTGTGTTTCAATTATTAAAGTGATTATTTCATAATACTTCATCAATGATTGACCGGAGTTGAAGTTTTGCGAAAGTTTGACAGGTGGGCGGTTACAAGTTTCAACCACAACTGTAGTGAATACAAAGCAAGAACTTATTCACCTCGGGTGGGGTTTTGTTGAAAGTCTCTTTCTTTACTACAAAATTCTGCTTGGAAACTTTTCACAAGAAATTGATTAAAAGGAAATATTCTCTACACATCATACCTCCTGTTCTCTACCTTTTAATTAGATGACAAAACAATTTGGTAATGTTTTCTTCTATCTGTCATAAAGACTCAACGCCATCACAGTAACCACAAACATAATTCAATCACCAGGGTGTTCCGATAAGAGCAAAAATTATATACTCAGTTATAATTGATACAATAAAAACACTAATTTTTTCTTCTCGTTCGATATTTAAAAAAAATTCTAGATTAACTGTCCAAAAAGCGTCCTGAGACCTCGCGAATTTCATCCCATTTTTGACAATTGAGAGAATTTATACGTCTGAAGTTCGGACAAAATATTAAGATCTTATGTACATATGTATTGTACACGCATGTAATTTGATCTTTTTTAATAAAAAAAAATTTGAAAACAGAATTACGAGAAATGTTCGCTCCTTAAATTTAGTTCTTTTTTAGTGGTGAAATTTTTTTAACGCAAGTGTTTATGTTTTGTTGGGTCGTTTTGTTGAATCGTGGGACTTTGAACACAAGAAACTTAACATAATTTAACTTTACATATATGTGAATAAAAAATAATACGTTTGGAGTTTAAACTCGCACTTTAAAACTGGTCATATCAGAGACGGATATAAAAGCTAAAGTACGCTTAATAGGCGAAAGTTAATTTACTGTTTACCATGAACTGGACAATGGAATAGGGATTTAAGCATTGAATTTATAGAAAAAATATAAGAACAACTCGATTCAGCGTGTTCTTAAAGAGAAGATAAATGAATCGCCATACATTCCGCATACTAATAAGTCAAAGGTTGGGTCTCCCAACACCGCAACCAGAGATGGCGTGACTCTCCAGGATGCAGGCTGACCAAGTGCATGCTCCTGAACGATAGCAAGAAATCCGCGGCTTTTCTGTTATTTCTAGATAGAAAAGAGTACAGGAAACTTGTCGGCGTACAAACGAGACACTTCACCTTCACTAAGCACCTAGGTTTACTTGGGCTTAGTGAAGGCGCATGTGGCAAAAGGTGAAGACACTTCAGAGCACTTTTCTTGTCAATGTCCCGCCTTTGCTCGTATCAGGTGGCGGCTGTTTGGCGCTGATGGATGGGAGCTGAAAAACTTAAGCTCTTTATCACGAAAGGTTCTGCTCGTTTTTCTTCGGAAAACCGAAACTCGTCTTTCTACTACAGTAAACGAAGATTACTGCATAGTAGAACAATGGACCAGTTTTTGAGTCTGAACGCCAGTTCAGTGTATCCCAACCTCAAAAAAAAAATCGCAAATTTAAAACAACTCGAATATAAATTTTAAATTTTTGTATTGTATTATAATTTTACCCACAAATTAAACAATGGTGCAATTCGTAATTGTTTGCTGTTTTCTTTTTTTAAATATTTTTAACTACGTCAAACAGAAATCTCAAAAATTCAAATTTCATGCAATCCAACCCAAACGCCTTCATATTAAATAAACAATTCATTCACGTACGTCCTGGAAATCATTGACAGTGCTCCATTTATCGAAGTGATAGCGAATTGTGGGCGGTTTTCTGATATTTTAAGTAGTTATTATTGCAGTAGCGGCCATCTTTTTTCTTAAATTCATTTGCAATACACAAAATTACGCTTTTGTATTTTGAATACTTAATTAAATTTTTATTCATTTTTTTTTTCAAGGTAATCCTTTTATTATCGGAAATCAATTTGCATGACTGAATTGTCGCAAGGTGTAAGTAGAGTGATTGTTTTAAATTACCTGTGTGAATTCTGTTTATGTTTTTAATGACAAGAATCTGATAAAGTCGATGAAAGAAAACGCAGGTGTTCGAACTACAAGGGAGTAGGACTTGATTCCCTTCAGAATAATAATTATTGTAGTTAAACGCGCAGAGGCAATGCGATTCCTTCCCCACTATAAAAGTGAATTAATTATGTGACAAGATCTGTCGTGTGAAGGCACTATAATCTATAAGTCTATAGGGTTTTATATTCTTTCTTTTTTCATATCTTCAAAGGTCTTTTGTTCGGTAAATAAAAAAACTGAAATTTTCCTTTGGTGGATTATCACGTAGGCTTTGTTTCGAGGTGGACGTTCATAACAGCCTATTTTGAAAACACATTTTATCCTTCATTTAATTTAATGCGTCTCCTATATACGCGATACTATTACGGAGGCGACTCCCATCGATGACTTGCCAATTATTTCGATAACTGTGCCTGACCAGATAGCAATATCAGAGCTTTAAATGTTAGGTGACTGACATCCGACATTCGTCATTGATGTTCTCACACCTCTTAACAAATTGTTCAATGTCGTTCCGCCAGAAATCTATGAATTATCGAAAGACTTCATTGTCGAAGGTCTTCTATCTGTTTAAGGTTCAGAGAATGCGGTAGATGCTGAAGGACTTCTCTTTTGGCTTTGAAGACGCGGGCAACATGAGACTAGGTGTTATCATAAAAAATTAAGTTTGGGCTTGTCGATGGTGGCATTTTTTAGAATATTTTCCCGTATTTATTTTCGCTATTTGTTTTGTTGCCGTCGACATAAAAGTTACCATCTATCTCTACTTTGTTCACTCACCTACGACACCCATATCCGTTCTCGAGCTGCTTCAGGAACTTATTCGAATGCAAAGAAAACCAGAGTTGCTCAAACTTCAACTACGGTAAAAAAAAACATTAATCAAATTTGTTTTGTCTATGAATGAGAAATTACATAAAAAATTATATTGTAAGGGATAAAACAAATGAAAATATAAGAATACTTAGTACTATAGCGATAACACTTTTCTTTGACATCTTTGATATAATAAATTTTTTAATGAGAAACAGAACCTATGACTATCATTAAATAAATTATGATAGTCGCATTATAAATCTTTGCGATTTACAGTTGTTTACCGCAATCTTCCGAAATTTTAGAAAGTGTTAGTTTTGTCACAAAACACCAGTTTGATTCAATAAGTATGGAAGCAAAAAAAAAAAGATTTGTCTTCGATTATAACAGGAAGCAATTTGGGCCACTATTACTTTGTTTGCCTTACATCTAATAATGTAACTGTCATAGGTCTTTAGTTCAATGAAACACAGTAAATTCCTACACCCAAAAACTTTCAACTTCCACTGAAAAGTTTGTGTGCGAGGTTAAAATGATGAAAATTTGCAATCAAGCACGGAGGTAAAAGGAGCTGTTCAACAAACATATTTTTGTCAATCTTAAGTCAAATGTAGATGGTAATCATGCTGTGGAAATGTGGTTATCAAAAATGTAGTTTATGCTCGTGACATTGCCAAATTTGTAACTTTCTTGGTGAAAGTATTACTTAATGTTCCTTTAATGGTCACATATATTTCTTGTTTATGGCAAAATAATACTAATTTAATTAATATGTTTGTGGTTATAAAAAGTTTGTTTTTTAAGGCTATGCTCATTTTGTCCAGATCGGTAACTCACAGACGTTTCTACAATACGAATATATAACAAAAAAAAAAAAATTGAGAACTCATCTGAATGGACCTGATTGGTGTATTACACGCAAAATAATATCATATGTAGGTAGAGGTAATTAACTATTCCTTTAGCTGTCCTCAAGTTCTTCTATGAAGAAGGCTTGGCATTCGGAGGGTATCATACATACACAATAAACAAAAGGGTTATTTCTAGACTTCCAATCGAAAACTCGGAGAAAGAAAATTTCAAGACAAAAGAAAACTTCTTGTAGTACCATAAGAAATCGGTTAGAAGAAGCAGAAAACTCATCTGATTGATTAATATGTCAACACAGTTGCACACTTTGATTATTGGAAAATGAATCGAAGATTAATTTGCAGGGTTCTGACGGCACAATGGCCACCAAATTTGATCCCAAATTTATTGCAAAAACATATATTTGTTTTTTCTGCTGTACAACCCCACCGTAAAGGTAAGATGCCACGCGCTAAAAATATCGTTTGTCTTAAAAGGGTTAAAATTAATCCAAAAGATGATCGGCTTGCTTAATAAAAGTCCTTCGTAGTTAAGTTTTACTGAAGCGGGCATCTCTCTTTTAAAAAAATACGTTTTCTTAGCCAAAGAAGTGCTGGATAATTACACAGAATGTGCAAGGAAGTTTCCCCATGCTCTAGGCATAAATAGCAGGTTTAATCTTGGCACGGTTTCATTTTGCTAAGGGAGGGGATATTTCAGGCTGCTTAGGCGAAGGATTTGCTGATAGGAGTAGAGCCTGATTAATGATTTGGATTGCTCTAGACCTTTTCCTGTGTATCTTTCTTGTGTGTTGAACAAAGTTGTAGCCGTGGTCAAATTAACAGTACAGAAGGTTATAGACCTGTAAAAGAGGTTTACAAGCCAGCTATAGCGAGCTCAGGCTATTTTTACTTCTTTCTGTCTGTCAAGGAATTTAACAGTTTTAAAGCTATATACTTTATTTTATGTGAGAAAGCGTTGTTTCTTAGCCCATGTCGATTATTTAAAACTAAGTCTTCCTGTAATTGAACTCAAATTAATTTTTTGCCAAAAAACAGAACTGACCATGTTTTCTATAAAACCGTACGCTAATTAGGAAATTAGATTTTTTTCCAATAAGTAAATTTCGAGTTAATTTTCGTAATCAGTGATGGGTCTAAAGCGCATTTTCGTATGTTATGTTAAGCTGTACATTTGTTAAATGTTGTAGGCCTGAAACAGATGCATTCACCTTTATTATGCACTTATCTAAAAATTATTTTAGGGGTAATTTATATAAGTATAAATATTTTAGATTTTTTTTTTTTTTTTTTGCAATTTTTGTTCATTTTATTTCAGTTTCTTTTCTTACGTACTAGACAAAATTACTTAAAGCTAGCTTACCTAAGTGAACAATGTTCTTAGCCTAACTTACTGACCCTATGCGGGTACTCTAAGCTAATCTAATCTTAATTTTAATTTTAATATGCCTTTCGGCGTCCGATTTTATTTATTTTGATTTAAATCTTAAAATTAACTTACATTATAGACCAAGAAAATTTAAAAAAAAAACAAAAAAAACTTGGCTAAAAGGTCTCAGTTTTTTAAATATTTTAGTTTTTTAAATATTTTAAATATTTTAGATAGGTGATGTTGGATGATCATGATGTTGTTGGGTGATAAATTTCTACAGTTGTTCTACGCATATCGATCAGCTGTCAGCTTTGTTACGAAACTAAAAGCATTTAGGTATACGATAAGCGTCAGTTCCCTGTTCTCAAGATCAAGTTATTTCTACATAAGTTGAAACGAAAAGCTCCAACGCCCCATCCCATTTGCAAATTTATTTTCAACTCTGTCTTTGACATGTGTCATTTTGTTGGCGATTAAATTATCATCGTAGCGATTTCAAAGTTCATTTAATTCTGTGTCTCACTCACTCACACACTTAGTTGGTGCTATGTTTTCGCGCATAAAAATAATGAAAAACGTACTTGGACATCGTCAGCGAACTACGCACAAAGGTCTATCATCGCGTCAGTTTTATCAATTTGCGCAGTGTGCTCTACTCTCTTCTATGATTTTCATATTTCGCGGTGAAAATGAAACAGTGTTGTACAACTATAACAACACACAACGAGGGGGTGGAAGAAATGAAAAAATAATAATTCAGGCCAAACAGGAAATTGTTCAAACAAGATGAAACTAGCAGACATTTTTGTTTTTCATTGTGTTTCGCACAATGTCGCTTACTCTCTTTTCTCGAAGCTAAAAGAGAACTTCTTGAGAAAAGCTTAACCAAAGAAAAAAGAGATAGGCAACGTAGGTATTTAACATATATAACAAAGAAGTGTTATTACTAAGTATCCATGAAATTAAACGCAGGCACACACACACACACTCAGGTTACTGCAAAATTTTAAGTTTGCAGTCCAAAGGTGTGACTTTAAAGCTAGACAACACAATCAGTAATCAGATAAGAAGAATGAAAGAGTATAATAGCGATTTAATACGTGTAGTTAAGGCGTTTAAAACTCTCCTCTCTTTCCTTTGTACGTACAACAAAATTTCTCCTTGTCATACTTAACATTGTTCACCCATCAATCAAACAAAAAAGAGGGGAAGTGTCTACATATTTTTGCATTTCACAATAATGTTGGTGAATATTTGATATCGTAACACACGCCAGCCGCACAAGAGAGGAGCTAATAGTCCCCAAAGCGGATTGTCGAAAAGAGAGGGAGAAAAATAAAAAATTGATTCAACCAAGAAAAAAAATACAACAATCATGAACATGGTATACATGTGTGTTAAACCATACATATATGGCGACACAAATAGCTCAAGCAAGCAACAGAAAAAAAACAGTCACAAACTTTCCCCTTAACATCACTCTCAAGTAATTCACCAACACAAGCAGGGATTTCCAATGAAATCGCCATTTCAACAATGTACAAGCGACGTATTCTTTGGTCTACCACCGCCTGTGTGGTGCTGACGACGACGATGTGTTTGCTCGTCGTCGTTGTTGAATTAAATTTCATTTTATACTCAACGTCCGATTTTCATCATCCACTTACCCCTCTTTTTATGTTTGCTTCTCGCTCCGTCCCATCTTCGCTCTCGCTTTGTCTCAGGCAAGGTGTATGAAGTGAATATCCGCCTTTATGTGGTGCGGGCAAACTTCTAGTTCGTTTTCAATTTTAGTCTGAATCGAGTGCTTGGAGACTTCACAAATATACCTTTTGGGAGGATCAAATCCACGTTAGCTAGGTTATTTTTCTTTTTGAAGTTTCTTTTTGTATTCCCGTTAACAGTATACACAGAGGTAGTAGTTGTTCACTTTTTTCCGAACATTTTTTTTGTGCAAAAGAAAATAGGAATATTTACTTACGAATTTGTTCGAGGTTGAGAAGGGGGCAAAAAATACAATAAATTTTTACCGCAAGTGCGTGGAATTTAATTTTTGAAAATAATTTTGTGCGTGTGGAAAAAAAAGTGCAATCCAATCATAAATATACGTATTTTGTTGAAAATCAGTCCCTTAGAGTGAAATTATCTCCAAGAAAAAAAAATAATATATATATGTGCAATATCATATAATTCACAATCTAATTAAAACAACTTAGTGGAAAAAAAAAATAATTCAAATTGAAACGTAAGTGATGGCACGAGTATTTTTTTAAACTGATAAGTAACGTGTGTGTGTGTGTGTGTGTGCATTAGTTACATTTTCTCTTAACACATATTTTCCATCTGTCCGGGAGTAAAAAAAAATAAGGAAATCTTAACTGCTACACAGTGCGTTCAGGATTTTAATACAATTATTCAAATATCGTATAAAATTCGAGGTAGAAACAAAACGTAATTTTCTACACTAAGCCAGACAACACCAGCAACACCCTAAACTCTCATACCTTTGGCTGCGCTGATCACTTCCATTTTAAAATCAGAAAAAAGAAAAAAAGGAAATTAAGCATTTTCTTTCTTACATACAGTTTTTGTTAAAATCTTTAAAAAAGTGCGACGTAATAAAGCGAACAATCGTTTGTTCTTTTGTCTGCCTTAATACTTTGTTTTTTGTGTTAGTGTTTTTGTCTACATTTTATTCTTTTTTTGTTTTGTTTGTTTGGTTTGACTTTGTACCCACTTAATTTTTTTTCTGTTTAACATTCTGCGCTTTCGATAAACCACAAAATATTTGTAAAAAAAAGTGATCATAAGAATATAATAATCATATTGTTATATTTGCTAATTACCAATGGCTTGTGTGTGCTTGAGTTATGATGGCTGTGCTTAATATACACGCATACATGTGTATTCTATGTTTGATAATTGAATAGCCTTTTGTCATTTTCCTTTGTTCCTCTTCTATCTTCTTTTTCGTAACGATGCTTTTCTTTTACCACGTATTTCGTATACTTATTATTTAAGAAACGGAGAGCAAAAAAAAAAAATAAAAAAAAATAAAACCAATAAGTGTGTATGTGTGTACTCTGTTTTAAACATATTTATTTCGCACATCGTAATAGTTTGCTAATTTCACTTAAAAACAAATCAATGTATATAGTGCTTTAATTTAGTGTTTTGTGATACCAATTTGTTTTCTTTTTTGTTCTTTTCTTTCATTGCGACGACGTTTCTTCTATTCTCATGGGATTTATAACGCCACACAATCTAAAATCAAATAACACCCACGAACATATGTTTTCCTAACCGAAAATTATGGATTATTCATCGAATCGAAAACATATGCATATCTATAGTTGGTGAGTAAAAGCTTTATGGACTCCATCAATTTTATAAATTTTTCTTTATTTTGCATAAAAATTGCATTTCATCGCAAGTAAAATGTTTTTTTTGGGCTGTGAACGATGGTGACTCATTCGGGGTTTATGTTCCTCCAATACGACGTTGGTGAAACTTGCGCTGTGATGTGTGGTGCAGTACACCAGTGCGAAGCAGAAATGTCAGAAATGATGATAATGAATGAATGGCTGTTGTTCACATTTCCATGACTTGTCATTCGGTTGCCTTCATTATTTCTTTTAAATGCATTTTTTGTTTGGCTTTTCCTCCCACTCTTTTCTATTTTGTTTTCTTTTTTCTCTGCAAAAAACAAAATTATGAATCATCTTGTTTTTCTAATATGCCACACACACACAATGAGATTAACTTACGAATCCTGATTATGAGTAAATACAAAGCGGACGTATGACGTCTTTTCTCATCAGCTGTTTTCTGTGTAAATTGACAGTTCTGTCAGCCCTTATACTTGATAAAGAAATGCTTATAGCGGTGAGCTCTCATTCCAATTGCGGTTGGCGCACCCTTAATTGTCATTCAGCTGTTAACTGACATTGACAGTTTTCGTTGTTCGGAGAAGTGTCATTATTTGTATAAGGTGAACAAAGTTTAGCAAAGTGGTGGTTTGAGTAGACAAATTGTGCAGCAAAATATAGAACATTGTGAAAAAACGTTTAAATGTTTCCTGTAAATGCGATTCCCTTTTATTTTTTTAAATTTAAAAGTACTGAATGATATCCTCAAAAACGAATAAATAAATAACCGTCCGAAAAGAACAGCTTAATTTTTTTATGTGTACAAAGTTCTGCGAATGTCTACTTCAGAGCAGAAACTCGTATGTAAACATGTTCTTCGTGCACATCTGTCATTTCTGGTTCAGTGCCCGAGAAGACAGAAACCCTTTGTTCAAAATGGAGGTCATTTCCATGAAAAAAAAAAAAAACAAAAAATAATTAACACGTAAAATAAAATTATATTTCTTCTTAACGACTCTTCCTCTCCGTCTTGAAACGAAAATAATGCTTTGTATGTGGCTTGCATGAAGATACGTATGTACGTACAAACAAACAATTATTGTTGATTATTCTAACTGTTATTTTTCGCGTCTGCCTTTTCATCTGTCACCTGACGACAAGATTTTTTAAAAGACATGTGATGAATGTTGTTTTTGTGCTTCGCTTTACTTTCCTTTAAAAAAACCGCTAATATTACAAACATATTTCCAATTTAAATCTGGAATGTGCTACACCCGTCATCGTTCCACACTCCACCAATTTTCCCTTTATGCCTTAACAAAACGTTTATATTAGTTCAGCTGAACGCAAATCGGCCTTAGGCGCAACAAAGAGTTTATGCAAATTGCGGAAAAGTCAACAAATGAATTCAAAGCGAGAAAAAATGGTAGTCAATAATTTAATTATGGATCATGACCATATATCGATAATACAATAAGAATGTGATAATAAAAAAAATATGCATGCAAATTATTGTGGTCAGCGTAAACAAATATTTACCCAGGCGTCCACTCACGACGCGGATCTGATTTGTATTTTATTTTCGATTATAGCGTTGATCGAGTTGAATTCAGAAAATAACTCTATTCTTTTCTGGGGTAAAATTGAAGATAAAATTTTTTAATCGTGTAATCAATTCGGTGGATTTCTTTTGTAAGCGACACTTGCTTCGATTTGCTAGCACTTCGCAGTCTAACCAAGAGTCTGCTAAGTACGACGAACCAATTTCAAAGCATGGGATGATGCAACAGTCATTCAAAGTTGGAAGATAAATGACATTTATCATATCGCCCTCGACGGCGTTTATCGTAAATAATAAAATCGATTTTTTTCACAATTATACAAAAATGCGTTGAACAATACTTTTCAACCGAACTGTTTAGTAAAACGAACTTGAATTTCTGTGTACTGTCAGGCAGTAATTTTAAGCATTTTTAATGAGTCAGAATACATTTGCACAAGTATATCTGGGAGTATCAAGTTGAAATCTCCTACCTACATGCATATGTATGTTTACTAAATAAATGTTTGTATTTAGAATTGCAGATAAAAACTCATTTCAGATCATGATAATGATTTCCATTTTCCAATTTAATCAGCATATTTTAAGTCGTTTCGTAGAAAACAAAAAAAAGATCGAAGCGAAAATAACAACGTCATTTGATTACAGGGAATTATCCCACACAGCAATCGTAACTTAATTAAATATCAATCAATATTAACCCAATTACACGAAGACTCGCAGCATTCCTTTCCTACCAACGGTCAGCCTCCTCTTTCTTCCCTCTCGCACTTCGTTAACGTGGACAAATCAGTTTATGAGTGGCCACTCATATTGAGTAGAAAATGTAAACGCATTATGTCACTTTATGTGAAAAAAAACGTCAGAATTAGAAGATGTCAGAATTATTTTAATTTTTTTCTTGTCCACTTTTCTACAAACTTTAAAATACGTTGTTGTGTTGGAAAATTATTTAATTATCATACGTCAATGCCACCTTTCAAAATGTTTTCTTCACACAATCAACAAATAAGGTAAAAAAACGCCACGAATTGTTGTTTTAGCAAAAAAAAAAAAAAAACATATACGTTGTCAATATTGATTCACTTGTTAAGTTCAGATAAAGCAAATTGAAATGAGAGAAATCTGAGAAACAGGAAAATAAAAGAATAAAATGGAGATGAAATGAATTTCACCACACTCCACTCGATGACGGTCGTCAAAGTATAACAACATTCAGTTGATAATAAATTAAACATCACACACCAGTCTATATGGTGCACACTTCAAATGAACTGTATATTTTTTTCTACTTTGGCTTCTGTCGGCTCTTTGTAAGAAAACTGAAAGTTTTTTTTCCACTGATTTCAGTGAAAACAAGTTTTTTTTTTCATTGGTAGCATTTTTTCTACTTAAAATTATGCAAAAAAGAGTATACAAATCGAACAAGTCTTTATCAGAGGGCTTCTATAGAATAGTTACATAAAGGAAAAATAACCTGCAGATGTGTGTCGCTTGATTGTATAAATATGCATCAGTTGGATGCTTTAACAAAATATATATATTTTCACTGTTTTATCGTACAACAGGTCTATCAATTGTCAACCAAGAGTTGGAGATATGCATGCGGCAATGCGACCAAGAGAGTGGAGTTAAACATAAATAATGTTATTGAGCTCTTTTGGGTCACACTTTATGTGTTATTTATGTAGATACTCGTGTGTTGTACGCTGCATTCAACAAATAAATTGTTTGCATTTATTTACTATTTGCATTAGTTTTAGATGTTCATGCTGGCAGAGTGCCTAGTCGTTTTCTGGTCTACAAAATACTAGGATGCGGCGCTAGTTTGAATTATTTTTATTACAACTGTAATTTTAAATTGAATGGAGTAATGAATTGGCTATTTTATAGAAACGCTGTTGACTTTGTTTTATATGGCGTGATGATATTTAAACCGACACGAACAATACTGAAATGTCGGTGATAAGTTGGGTGGAACTTCCCTGTGATGTATTCACAACTGACCTGAAATGTGTTTAAGGTCAACAGTTTTGCATTGCACATCGATGCAGCGCATTCACCCAAATTTCACAGACTCCTTCCAAATGGAATCTAAACGAGTTTTGTTTCAAAGAAAATGTGTCCATACTTGAAATAAAATCAGTAACTTTCAAAACTCTTAACGTAACTTCAAAAATAAAAACAAACCAAATAAAATGCAACCCATCTTGTTTGGCCACAATATCAGAGCTTGATATTTCCTTAGTGAAATGTCGTCAATGGTAGTGCATCATAATTAGAGGCAAATGTGGAGAAACTAGTTGCAAGTTGTACTACTTCATACAAACTTGATTACCCGTGTCACGTATGTGGAAATTCGATGTCAAAGCCAAGGTTTCATGTGGCGCTTGAGTTTTTGATAGTGATTGGGATTTTGATAAGAAGCTGAAAATAAATAAATTTTAAATTATTTTGTATCTCATAGAGGTGGATTTTAAACTGAATACTTGCCATAACTGTATTAGATTTTCTGAGAATAGTTGCTTTTTACGTAATAGATTTTAAAGTACATATTTGATATTTTCTTTTGAGTATATGTTTGAGAACAAGTGGAGTTTACAATTAATTTGAGTATTCTCGGAAAACTGTTTTAATTTCTTTAAATGACATAAACTTATCTGTTAGTTCACCTTTGCACACCTTTGCATTCTGCATTTAGTCAACTAACAAGACAACAATCTGCATTTAGGGATAGGTGACGCCGTCATTAGTAGTTCCAAGTGGATAAGGGTCATGTAAATGGTCTTCTATTCCTTGGATTTCATTGAGTGCAAGTCTTGCCGGCTATATGAAAATTAGGTCAGCTATAAATAATATATTAAACCAATTAGATATCCTGTATAGTTCATCTCTCCAATCAGTCAACAATATCCTCTCGTGTGATCTGCACCAGTAGAATCATTTGTTGCGTTGAAAAAGACACGCATCTTCATTCCATTGCAAGCAAATTTTGGCTTCCTTTGTTAGCGAAGGAACAAAGCCACCCAAATAAATACATTTTCAGGCAGATGACCAATTTTTTCATTTTAATTTGTATCGCCACGGTAAAGAATACGCACTGCTCTTTCTTTCTCGCTTCTTCATTGCAAATGTTCAAATTTCACATTGAATGTTGCATTTTTAATAAATAAATTTCCTTGCTTTACGGCTTGAAATTATCATGTAGTTTTGGCATCGTTTGACACACACTTCCACTTCTGTCAAATGATTTCTCACAAATCCCCGTGATGCTGGCCGAGAACCTACTACGACTTCGTCACTGTGAGGTGAACAAGTTTGCTTACACGTGTCACTGTGTAACAATGTATCATTTTCAGAGAAAAACTCACTACACCACATATCATGCTTACGCTAGATAGCAAACAGAATAATTTTTCAACTTGATTCGCAACGTAATCTATGTGTGGATATAATCTGAAGGTGATAATTTATCGATAATCACAAACAGTGTGTGTGTGTGATATAATGGGTTTATCGTTACAGGCATTTTATACCAAATTCCAAGTGATTGAAGCAGTTTCTTTTTGCAGATCGCAAATATCATGCAAGTCCTCATTTCAATTTGTTATTTTTTTCACAGTGCAGTGAAAACACGAGAGAGAGTGTTCGTCAAATCCGAAAAAGCCTCATTCATTGGCCACTTGTTATTAAATTCATCATCCATCAACCATAAATTTCTTTGTGAATTCGTGATAAGTTATTTGTATCGCCATTTTGTGCGATTATGAAGAAAACGAGCGAGAGAGATATAGTGAGTGCGTATTTTTTTGTGAAGTTCACATGATAATTTGAGGGCCACCTTGGACTAGTTTCGCTTCATTTTGCTGAAGCGCAATTCTGAAAACAAATGACTTTCCGTCAGCGATGAGAGCAGTATGTGAAACTGCCCTCCATAGATGTATCACTTTGAAGGGGGGAAGTGCTTGCCAATTTGGGTCATGAGTTCGTGGAGGGTGGCGTACACTTTGATCATATCTACGTCTGTGGTAGATTTTTTCTCATTTTCTTGTTTGCTACATTGTATATTTTAAATAGGCTACAAATTAATTATTTTGAGGTGCAAGTGCATACTCATCTCATCAACGGATAATATCGATGTTAATTCTATTTATATGCAATTCCATCGCAGGTGATTTACATACAACAGAAACTAGGAAACAAATCGATTCGAATACATTGTACGAACCCCCCTTTTTAGACACGTCGTTCGCGCTATGTTTGTCGTTCGTCTTCAAAACAAATAAATGTATTTTTGTCTTATAATTTATGCCATTTCCCCCAATCTCCCGTGTACCACATACGAGTATACGATTTAGCATTCAGCATACTGTGGGTGGGAATCTAAAAATGAGGCCAGCGCGCGAGGACTGTAAAAAAAACCCAAACAAGAACTACACACGACGTGGATGAAGAGAAAAAAAAAACAAAAAAAAACTGTTTTATTTGTTTTCGTTTCTTATTTTTTTTTGTGCGCCCTCTCACTTGTCGCGCGTTGTGTCTATGAATACTCACCGCTTTAAACACTTGTGGATACATACATACAACACAACGTCTATGTGTAAGTTGCACACGCACGATGTGACGTAGGAGATTTGTTGCGCGAATTGCGACATTGAAGCTGACGAATGTGAATTGGAAAGCTCTAGAGTGCCGCCGAGTACCTAGCCCATGGGTCAGACGAGATATTTATGTTTGTTACGTTGTCTCATGTGAGATACTAGGTTTTTTTTTTGTTTTTAAGCAAACAACATTAAAAGCTTAACTCTCTCCGTGCTGTCCCTGCCATCAACACAAGTAAATGTTATGTGTGCTGCTGCATACGTGTGATGTTTGTTTTTTCGTCTTCTTTACTAAACTCTACTCGACTTTGTTATGCAACTGACTTTGCCTATTCGACATTGTCGGTTTATGTTATGTGTCACTTGGTGGTTATTATTTTGACTTTTTGCATTTTTTTTCGGGCCCATTCACGCCCTTATTTGTAGCAAATTTTAAGAGCTTTGAAAAGAAAATTAGCGTGTATTTGCTGGCGCTTACGTAAGCGACTTTCATTTTATATGCTGCAGGGACAGAGGCGAGAGAACAGAGAGAATCTTCCAATGACCTTCGACTGCACCGGCAGGCAGAAGCATAAGATAATGTGTACCGATTGCCTAGGTACGCTGTCAGTGCTGTTGTGGAGCATGAGGCTTTAGGTTGTTTGTGTTTGACCCTTCTGTGTACATATAATGTAGCGTTTTTTCTTTGTGGTCGCTTTTCTAACCGATCCACATAACTGCGAAAGATGAAGATTTTTCCGTAGCTATACACATAATTGCATTATTTTTGCTTTTCTTTTATCTAAGCGCTCTGAGTCTATTTGATTTGCTTTTGTGTAACACAATGGGCTCTGGGCACGACCCAGTGCAACAATTGTGCTGGCATTTGTCAAGGTTATTCTTCTTTGGTATTTTTACTTTCATATACCCACGTCTGTCACTGAATTGTGTTGGGTTGGGTGGGTTGTGTGTGTTCTGAGTCTGTTGTAGATTAAAGAAAAATCGATCATGTAATGACATTGGGAATTTAATTTTCCACTTGAGAGGAGCACGAGTTGAATGGATGGTTTGGAATCAATAGAAAAGCTACCTAAAGTACTGGCGAGCATAAATGCATTTCATTGAATTAAAAAATCTCTTACATTGGGTAACTTTAATTACTGAGTGAGTGAAAGCAATGGCTCTACACATGAGAGATTATAGAGCGTTCAGGCCGCTTGAGAAAGAGGCGTAATGCTTGAAAGAAACCAAAATTACTTGAAACTATTGCATTTTGAAGTGGAACATCTTTTAGAAAAACTGTCTAAAGTCCGTGCCGGAAGTTGTACACTCTTTCTTCCTGGGACATCCTTACATATACCTTTTTGGGCATTCGTATGTTTTTAAATTTTAAAGCGTTTTTTTCGATTTCGCGAGGCTACTCTTTAGGTAGCAAGTTTTAAACAATTTACCAGTTTGAAGTAAAGCAACCCTTAAGCAACTACAACACCAACATACAAATTCTTCTGACCGCAGGTACTTCCGCATGTAATTGTCAACGATTTTTTTATGTTGTAAGAATGCCTAAAAATAATGCGGAAAGTGTAATTTCCAAGTGAATAAAAAACTCTTTGGGTACAGAAATGTTCTCCAGTGCTCCATCCAAACAGAAAACTGTACACTTCACACCCCCAACAAGCAATTATAACGATCAAACAGCAGAAGAGGAATAGCAATGCACAAGTAATTTGCATTAATATCCATGAAAGGGTCGAACTGTCAGTTTGATTCAACAAAGCCGTGAATCCCCCTGCATAAAACCGCCCACACTGTTGGCGAAAACCCGCGCTAGAACCTACTCACAAGCATTTTCTAATGTACAATCTTCTGCCTCCATCCGCCTCCAGGAGGAACACAGTAAATATGTATACCCTCGCAATGACTGCTGCTTTCAGGCAAACAAATGCAAACGACTAGTGGGAGGTCACAAACTGAAGCATCGAATTTGTGTAGGAAAACTGAAATGGTAGAGTAATAATCCTCAATTCAAACACATACACGTGCCCCCAAGGGGCTGCTTTTTCTCCATGTCTAAGGCTTAAAGAAAATCGATATGTACATGGGCTGATCAACAAACCTAACCGCCGTCGTTACCACTATCCACTATGTCCAAGAGTGAAGAAGGGTGAAGGAGGATAGAGAAACCCGAACCGCACTCGAAGGGTTGATGGTGGCGGATCTGTGGAGGATATTTCTAAAAAAAGAACCCATCAGCTGACGGGCTTTTTCGTTATCCCACAATGGACAGGTTGTGGGTTGATTATGTTACTGTTCCATTTATCAGCTGCACTACAACTTGCATGTTGGGTATACAAGCAACAAACTCTATTCATTCGAGTATGGGAAATCCTTTTTTCGTTTTCTTTTTTAAACATTCAGTAAATTTGAAAACGGGAAAGTGCTCGAGTTTTAATTTCCTTTAAGAGTTGTTGTCGGTGTGAATCGAAAAGGCAGACATGTACGGATATAAAACTGATAGGCGGCAACGCACCTTCTCAGGGGAAATGAGTGCTTGCGTACAAAAACACAACCTCTCAGACGGCTTGGATCTGTCACACAAACACACACTTTTGTGTGATTGTGTATACTTGCAAGTAAAGTAAGGTCTCCTTCGCACTGGGTTTCCCTTTCTCCTTCGCCCAAGAACTTAATCAAAATGTAACCATGGTTACAATGTTCAGTGGGTGGGGTGGCAGTGGTGGTGATGCAGAGAGCTCGAATACCCCTTGATTATTGACGTTTATTGTTTTATCTGCCCTCCATCCACAGCAACCGCCAAGTCTCCTTGCAACAGAGATGCCCCCCTGGAATGAAACAAAACATATGTTATCGACCTCGAAATAAAAGAAAGCGTCGGCCAAGGAGGGGTTGATGTTTTTTCTTGCTTCCTCTTTTATACTTGTGTAAACTTTTATTTCTCTTCTGCCGTATGGTCTTGACATTTCTCTACAACGACGAGTGATGTCCTTTGTTTGCCACTGTTACTTTATTGTGCTGCTGTTTTGCAGGAGGTTCGTTAGGTTGGTGTAATTTGATTCGAAATCATCCATTGGTGTGTTTTTTTTTGTGGATGATATGTGGTGTGGAGCAACATCAGCGCGCGCATGCATTTGAAATAAAAATACGCTCAATCACGCGAATATACATACGTAGCCGCAAAGAAATCCACCCAGTTTCTTTTCGTGCACTCCGTTCTTTTAGTTTGTTTGCATTTTTGTTTCTCTTTTGTGCGAATTGCAAATGTCTGGCTCTCGAAATCGGCCATATGAAAGGGAGAGAAAGTGAAGAAGAACAATGCTTGTGTGTGTGTGGGGTGGAACAGACTTTTTGGCCCGTATACTTACGAATTTGACTATATTAATGTCAGAATGTATGCGTATATAACGCAAGTGGCGGGGTGAATGGGCAGTAAAAAAGAAGTCCTCTCCCTTTCAAAACACACGTCATATCGCGAGATGTAAACAAGGTCAATACCCTAGATTCGGAGCAGAAACGCATTTAAAGTCGGGCTTTTATGTGTATGGCGGCTGTGCTTTCTTTAAACACATCCTCCACATGTCATCGCATGTAAATTTACTTCTCACACACGTCATTTGATCTTTTCTGATAAAGTTAAGATATATTTTAAAGTAAATGCAATAAATCACAGAAAAAGTTTCATCACGTCATCGTCCTTCAACGTAATTTTAAATTCTGCAATGTTTTATGTGTGCAAAAAAAACCTAAAAAAAAGAATATGTATTTTTTGTTGACAAAATAAAGTTTCTAACGTCGGAAAACAACAGTAAAATATACATTCATGAGACAACTTAAAGGTTTATTTTTAGATTTTATTGTTTGCTACACAATCGACCGGGTGACTGACTAGTAAAACGTGCCAAATATTTTGATGTCTTCCTCCCGTGTGTTGTGCTTCTTGAAATTTCCGATTTTCAGTTCTCGAATGTTATTGCATAATTCAAGTTTACGAACGCAGTTGTTTGATGTCAATGATCTGATTTTTCTTTCGAGATACGTACGTATGTAGCTTGTTAATAGAATTATGACGTCAGTGGTATACCCAAAGACTTATGTGTAAATACAAAGATCTACGGTGTGGAATTGTCACACTTTTGACAGTCAGCATGACACGTATGTACATATTTATTTTAGTGGCAAAAGAAATCTGTCACATTTTTCTGACAATTACGCTGCACAATCCTAAAATCTAAATGTTAATAATCCACAATCAGAAATCAGCTTTTATATTTCACCCCAGTATTGAAACTTTTGCTGCATCCTGTGATGCCGTTAAATCAAACTTATTATCAAAACCATAATTCTCCAGGAGGTACGTCTGATTTAACTTTTTTTTTTATATTCATTCCACGGTTTATTTGGTGTCAGAAAAATTCTACGTGTTTTCCTGCACGTAGAAAATGAAAACATTGATCAGTGTCTATGCAGCAAAAATAAAAAACCCATTGCAAGCCAGAACACTGTCTCGCAAACATAACACAGAAAAAGACAAAAAAAAAATCCAAATGAAGGAAAGATGACAGAAGGAAGACTCGTTAAGGGGAATTATGAGAATAAAACGCTGTACAGAAGGAGATCGACCTTCCTAGGAGGTAAAGACCCTTTTGTAAAATGATATCGATAGGCATAAACTCAGCTCTGAAGTCACATATTTTCTTGTGATTTCATCCAATTCTCGTTGGCAAGACGTCACACGAAGGCAGGCAGACAAACTATGCGATGGTGATGCAAACAAAAACACAAGGTGGATGCATTATTTTCTCTCTTTTGTTTTGTTTTCTTCTTTAAATTGCCCTTCTGTGTCAGCATGTGGTCAAATGAGAGCCAGAAAGGGAGCGAGAGAGAGAGAGAGAGAGAGCGAGCATAAAGCGAACGAACGAGTGAAAAACATATTTGAAGCAAACAAAATTTACGAGATCGTGATCATGAGCTGAGTATCCGAACAGAGAACCGTTTCGATGAAGGCTTTGTTGAAATCTAAGTGATTTTTTTCCTTTTGGCTCAAGTAAAGAAGGATTCATGGGGATTATGTGTTTCAATGGATTATACATCAGTTTGGGAAAGGAAATGTTTCTATAAGCAAGCCGCCACTCAATGATAAATAAATGAGCATCGAATCTTAGAGCCGTGACTTTGTTTAGGAATTTTTTGTGTTTGTAAAACGAAATTGATGCCCTCAGACCATGGAAGTCTGCCAAACAAGCAATGAACTCTTGTGCCCTCAAATCACGAGAACACGAAAAACACAATAGCCGTAAAGTTACAAAGGTAGCATTTCCCGCCAAGGGGGACAGGTTTGCGTCAACCATACGGAGGATGATGATTATAAAAACAATACTACTGAGCTATTGAACATCCAAGACATCAAGTTCCGTCTAGTTTCTTGAGTCCGTCGGGGTAAACTTAATGGACTTGCAATAATTACTCTAATTTTAGAGACAACTCATCAGCCAGCCCTCCGTTGAGGTCAAAGACATCTATCGTGTGTAAATTCATGGCGTCTGCGTCTGTCTTGGCTCCTCCTATTTCTTGCGTTTAACATGTCAAGTATTTTTTTGTTGTGTTTTTGGTTGACTTCCCTCCTTATTTTGAAAAGGGTTGTTGCGCAGACGTGTATACAACACAACGCTTGAAAAGGGTTTACAAAGAAGACTTGTGGAGTATTAATTTTTTTTTTTACTTCACTGAAGGTTCAAGGAGAAACAGAGTTCAGCTGTGATCCGCTGTGGTGTTCGCTTTGCTTGGGGTATCTGTCTTTACACCAAATTACATAGAGAGAAGGTACGGTTGTACCACACGTCCAAGAAGCACCAATACTACCAATAAGACACAATGGTCTATCGCATGCTCACGAAGAAGGAACATATCTGAGCTGGGAAAATGAATGTGCTGTGCCAAGGACACTGGCGGTTACATGCGCGGCGAGAGCCTGTAGCCGGTGTGCATTAAATTGTTCCTTTTCACCGTCCTGCCTGTCAGCATCGCATATCTGTTATGTGGTGGTATGGTATTTATTTATTTGAATGCGTCCCCTGTGAGAAATTGGAAATTTAAATCCCGATGTTTGTTGGAATTTGAAATTGAACAGGTGGAACACAGACCTGACGTGTTTTGCGTCCTTTTTTCCTTCACTGGATTGATAAGAGTACTGTGAAACGAAAGGAACACAGGTGCCTGTTCGATGTTCTTAAGTTAACTAAGAAATTGTTTTTTTGGGTTATTAATTAATTCAATAAACATCCAAAATCTTAGAATTTATCACACGTCCGCTCTTAATTAGGCAATAATTGTTTACTAATCGCGGATCAAATTGATTTCAAAACCAATAGCTTGCGCGTGTTTCAGGGGCATGTATAAACTTGCACATATGCATTTCGGCTTAAAAAGTTAATTTCACTGTAAAGCGTTAGTTCCGGCCTTTAACGGATTGTTGCATACTTTGTACTTTGTCCGAATATAAATCATATCTTAACAAACAATATTGACGAAGGTGGACATAAACCGAAATCTGTTTTTTTTAGGTAAGCTTATGGTGGTGGTTGAGCCACATATAGACTGCATCAGTTCATAGTTAAAAACCAAATATACTATAACGATTGATTCGCTGAGGCAGAATTTGTTGTAGGCTTGAGTAAAATTAATGAACGGACGTGGTTTGAAAATCGCCACATCTTTAAATAAGTCGAGGAAGTATTTATCAAATGTTGTGCATCTTTTTCTAGTGACTAACGTTTGCTGAATTGTACTATGATACTTTAAAATTATAAATACAACTAACTTCAACTTACCAAAACGTATTTTCCACTTTTAAGGACCACCCATGGTTAAAATCGATTCTTAAACAAGTTCAAATTTGTGCGTATCAATGAGTTGTAAGTCCAAAGGATACGATTATGATATACATTGACCGGTAACACGACCTACTTGCAAACAAAATACACTTTTCGCTTCCTCATCCAGGATTTTTGTTTTGTTTTCGAGTTCCTGTCGGCATCGTATCTTGGTCAACAAACATGTCTTAACCCAAGAAACCAGCCTTTTTCGCATAAAAAACTCTGCATCCTGTTTTCCCAGTTAAATCGCAATCATATGCTGCCCCTACCACACGTAGTAAGCAACCAGTTTTGGCTTTTGTCCCTTTCCTTATTCACTTTACTCATAAATGGCGCTGCCCTCATTTTTGCATATGATGACGACAATGACGTTGCTGTTGATGCTGTGACGATTCGTCCTTCAAAAGGTGTTCATATCCATGACTCACAGCCCGTGAATCACTTGCATATTCGGCACTTGTCATACATTTTGCACACAAGGATGCTTGTCCTTATTTTTTCTCTAAGTTGTTTTTTTTTGTATTTTTCATTTTTTTCTTGGTATTTCCCTCTTCCGTAAACAAGTTCACCTGTCTTCGTTTGCTTTGTCAACGTGTTTTGTATTCCCACAGAGTTGCGGAAGGTGGGAAAGAAAAACTAACGGATTATTTCCTTTTTCAATAAAGTTTGTTCGTTTTTTTTCTTCTCTTATAAATTCCCGCCACACTAATACGCCCCTGCTGTTGGTGTAGCCCGGGTATAAAAACTGGAAAGCTAGTGGTGCGCGCTGATAAAGTGGTTAGACATGTTGCTTGTGTTTTTTGTGTGCCACAACAGTTTTGATATACATATGTATGTATGTAATGGCAGCCTGCCTCACTGCTTTGCCATTCCATTCTGCTAAGACAGAAGAAATATTGAGAAAAAGGGGGAAAATAAAAAAAAGTGAAGGACTGCAGGTATTTGCGGGCGGCGTCATTGACGAAAATGAGCAGTAATGAAAAAAGAAGAATAAATATGCATTCAAGCGCATGCAGCATATGCCTTGTCTGCACCAGATAAATTATGTTCAACCGGTTTGTATTTAACACACAAAAAGGCAATTCTTGCAAAAGGTTGACGCTAGATATGGAAATTGGAATGTATTTTTTTTCTGACTGCTTACACTAGAATGGTATCTACATTCTCAAATTGGGCCTAAATAATCAGATTTTTTATAAATGGTACGGAAATTGGCTTAAGTATAAGAAACCGTTTTACTGCACCAATTTGCTTATATTGGACCCTAACATTTTTTTATGGTCTATATTCATTGGGCGTTAAGCCTCTAAAGTTGTCTGAAAGTGCCGATGATAAGTGATATAGGATTTTTATCCGCCTTATATGCAACATGCTTAAAGGACCAATTTTCTTTATGATTATCTCAGAAATGTATTGTGGCGAGAATTTCCTATCGACTTCTGGTGGTTAAACGCTATAATTGTGACTGTTTAATTTCGATTTTAACGATGTCGTTAAAGTTAACGAACTCTGGTGTTCACAGGCGGTCTTTATACTTCTGATTTTTATGAGAAAGGTGTAAATTTGTGACTTTATTACACATTTGTCTTACAGATAGAGTGTAAGACGATAGGAGTCAATTGAACATGACGATAAAACTAAGTTAAAGATATTGTGAAAAATTTTATAATTTACCATACTTCTGGGACAGTTTATACTTTTAAATTCTTATTAAAAATTATAATTTCATTTATTCCACGTACACTGGTGTGATAAACTTGTTTGAAAAATATCTACCCCAAATTTCGAAATATTTAGGTTTTCGTTACTGCCGTCCTTTATGGTCAAACTGAGCTTTTTTGGTAATAAATGTGTTTTGTTTATGAGAGCTAATTAAAACAAGGCGTTTTCGGATTCCGGAGATCTTGCACATTACTGGAAAATGTGTTTTTTTTAGTTCTCACTAAGGGTTTTAAATACATTTTTTATGTATTCATTATAATACAAAATAATTTTTAAAAAATCGGGGTAGTATAAGATAGCTCGTTATATTGCACATGTGTAAAGCTGGGCTTGATTTTAGTTAATCAATCTGAATAAAGGAAGTATACCTTTAACTGAAGAAACTGGAGGTACTTGTGCTTGTACATACTTGGGGATCACACAGTTTTCCTTGGGAGCTCATTACTCTAGGAGAACATAACTGACTTCACTTCATCGCCTTCATTCTTCGGAATTTCGTCAGTCGATAACCCAGTTTTTAACTTTTTGTATTGAAATCTTGGCTTGTTTAATTGAATTTCTTTAAAATGTATAAACCGAGCTGAGTTACGGTCTGTGTCCCCCCCCCCCCCCCCATATCATTCCATCAGACGAGAGGAAATAAAACTTCTTATTCCTCCCAGTTGTCTTCTTTTGGCAGTATACGTTAAAAACACTTAGAAATGGAGGCAGTTGATTATTTAGTCATTTCCTAATATTTTACGCAAAAGTATTTTATTCTATATATTCTATACAAACAAAATTTAAGCCAATAAATGCATTCCTAAACTGGACCTTTGCATGCGCCCTGAGTTAATCTCATTTTGGATACTTTATTGCCTTTCGCTACCATGCAAAACAATCCTACAAAATAAATTCACATTTTAAGAGTTTGAATATTTCGAAAGTCATGTCAGAGATTCGAGATTCATATTTCCGGGATATTCATATAATCTATGATTCACATTGTCGAGGGATTACTGTCTTAACTTTTGAGTGTTAAATAAAGTTAAAGCTTTCAAACAATAATGCGTGAGCACTTACTCATTACTCCCTGGCGTAGGGAGATAGAAAATGGTAAAAACCACGTGGTCTAAGATGCTCTCTTGTAGGGGTTTATAACGGATTTCTAACAATCTCGTATGTACATTTGTATATGTTTGCTTTTTCAGCGTGAAAATACGTACCCCCATAAACCTGTCATATACGCCAAATTTGTTACAAATATACTTGAAATTCAGCAATTGAGGAGACTTCTGGTAATTTCATCATTCGTTTATGCCGGTAGCGCCAATTGTATCCATAGACAAAACACGTGTTTTCAGCAAGACATCAGTCGATTTGCTCTAACGTGGCCCTCAAACATTTTACTTTCACCATTCGGACCGCTAAAAACATTGCCACGGTCAATAATAATTTATATTCCAACCGGAGTTAAAATTCGGTTTCTTTGGTGTGCCTAAAAAACACAACTTGATTTCTGCATAAATCGTTTCATTTCATTTTACCAACACTCATCACAAAAAATACCACAACTTGTAGTAAAACTTCAAAATATTATGGATTCACGGAAACACCAATTCAAATCATACCGACGACACAACAAAAACATTATGTGTCATCATTATACGCGAATGAATGTTCCTATGCGGTGGAAATTTCTCTTAGTCGGTTGAGGGGAAATAAAAATGAGTTAACAAGAAGTAAAATGACGTCATATTCCGAAAGCAGAATGATAGGCAGTCTAGGCCAGACATTACTTATTCATTCCAGCCATGACGTCACGTCATGAAAGTCAAATCGGTTTTGATTTCCTTTCTCTCCCCTGATTCCACGAACTACACGTCTGATGTTTCGAAAACATTGAATTTCGTCATCGGAGCTTTTTGCTTTGCCACCAACAGTCTCTCTCCCACATGTATTCGTTTTACTTGCGTTTTTTCTCATTCCCTCTCTTTAGTGTGTTCATCAATTTGCTGTCATATAATGCTCTTACATTTTATTTTCATTCATTATTCCCCCATCAATGTGCCCGTCTGGTTATATTTAAAGTCTTGATTTACTTAAACCTCGTGTTGCAGTAAAGCACTAGATGCACAATTATGGGGGAGGGAAGGGGGATGAAAACAAAGATTTCGTTCCATGAAATTGAAAGCTTTTTAATCAGACAAGTACACAGTTGTGACGAGTAAAGAGGTGGTGGTGGCGCGGCAGACACAGCTGGTAGGAACTAGACACGTTTGTATATACGCGCTTTAAAGAGCTTTAACGATTCGTGCCAAAGTATCACTTACGTCAATGCCTCAACTAGTAGTAGGGATCCCTTTTATATCATCTTCTACATCTGTTTGTGTTGGTATGCGCGTTTGTATGTACATAGGTGGAGTTTAGATTAAACCCCTGTGTCATTTAGAGCACGCAAAAAATATGTAGGCTACGTCTGTTGACTTTGTTATATCATATGTAAATAAACCAGTGCAATATAATTAAACTTTATCAATTGAAGAGAGAGACACTGTTGCCAAAATTACTTCTGTGCGGTTTAAGCCGCCATGTTTGTTTTTTTTTTTTTTCTTTTTTGCTTTTTGATTTTTTCTCTTCCGTGAAATATATGTTTTAAAGGCGCGCGTGCGAGAATATTGTCTATTTTGTTTTTCTCTTCTGGTTTCCTCAGTTTCTATTTAATGTTCGCTTCATTTGTTTGAAAAAAAAAGAAAACATAAATTTACTCGTTTCCTAGAGATGAGATATTGCAGCACTTGTGTGTCGTCCTCTAAATAGTTCGGGGCGAGTGCGCACACAGAGGTGATGAGCACAAATGATAATACAATTAAAAATAAAATGAAACTTGTAGACTTGATTTCGTAAACATTTAAATTAACATTTTTGCACGGCAATCGTTGCTGTTGACTGATGATTGCATTAGCGTGAAGCAAATTGATTCTATCTACAAATATCTTCGTGTGTGTTGTGATTTGTCTGTTTTATAAGACAATATGAATGCCAAGTGCATGACCAGTCACGTGCTGTGTAGCGGTGTAGCGAATTTTCCCAAAATGACACAAAACATACAATGTTTGTGTAATTGTTGCGGTTGCTTATATTTTAGCCTCAGTTGGATCCGGGATGAACACGTTCACAAAACCTTGTTAGTAAGTTTATTATAAACTTGCTTCAAAAAGTTATATGTACATATACACCATTTTATAATAATTTCTGGATATTTAATGCAAAACCCATCTTTTGCAGTCATCGCGAGCCGAAAGATTAGGTACCTTATTACAAAACGAAACAACACATCGCAGCGGCAAACCTAATTCTTTTAGCACAAAGCGCAGCAGACATAAATTGTTTGCCTCATTTTCGACGCGTACCTTATTTATTCTTTTCTATTTTCACTTGAATTTATTTTTGTCGATGTTCATTACGCGGAGTACGCTCTTAAAACGATGTGCATTTGCATTTCTCTCCCTGCTGCGCTCTTAATCATTCACCTTCTCTTCCTATTCTCCATGAGCCCCCTTCTTCAGCATAAAAGCCATGGCTCGGTGTTTAAAAAAAAAACATAGAACGACGCAAGCATCTACTAGACATTACGTGCAAGCATTTTATGGTTAATGCTTATGTACGAGTATATTGTGCAATGTCGTAGCTCCAACAGCGGTCTTCTTCCACTCTCTGTAGCTTATATCCAGTAGGGTGGTGTATGTAATGTTTCTTTTTTTTTTGTTTTTAAGTCACAAGAGTCCAATTCGCTCCGGTGGGAAGTGTACGGGATTAAAGACTCTTCGTTACGAATTTCTTGTAGGCGTCTGAGCGCATAATCTTGTGGGTGGTGGTGAGTGGAGAGTTCTCATTCTCAATACTCACCAGTGGCGGGGTTGACTGGGGCTGCTCTGCTCACAAAACACCAACGCAAAGAAAGAAGGTCGTTGGTGTTGACGTATTTTCCTCACTACTTGCATTGCGCAGAACAATTCTTCTTCACTCCACTCTGTTCGCGGCTTGGCTTGAATTGAGTATTTGTTTTTGATTTCGATTTCTCCTTTGCATGCGTTGGTTGTTGAAGAGGGATGCAAGTTTCGTCTATACACATTGAAGGAGTCATGTTCCGTCCGTGTTGATTCTCTCTCCTGCTTGGAATAAGTACTCTACCTATCCTTGTCAACAATTTATCACCGTTAGCCCGTAAGCATAGACGCGGGATACGGAGAGATGGCCGGTCTAGCGACAGCCTTGAGAAGAGCAGTAACAAGCAAATGTGTTTTGTCTTTCGTTTTTCTGTTGTGTTTCCAATTATGTTGTGGCCTCTTTGGTTATCGCTTGGGTGTTATTCGAAGGGGATTGGAATTTCATTTCAATTTCTTCTTATCGTCTTCTTGGTGTATTTTTGTCTCCCTGAATTCCATTTCTATGGCAGTTCGCTTGGAGTCAGTGTCGGTTGGCTCTGATTTTGAAGTTTATTCATTCTCATAACGATGATTATGACGGTAGATAGAAATTCAAATTTGAGGTGAAATATGTCTTCCTTTGGAATACTTGTTCGTTCTTCTCCATTAACTGTTTTCTGCTCGAAAGCTTTGCTGTGGTGGATCGTGAGGTGGTGTGTAAGGTATCACTACAGTTTGCCATCCACGATGGCATCATCAATCCATTTTCCTTGACAGCAGAAGGGGCTCTCACTACAACAGAAGGGCGGTAACAAAGAATGGAAATACCAACTGGCAAAGGGGAATACGTTGTATGGTATATCTTTGACGAAACATTGTATACAAGGTACAACTTCCTTTGTTTGCAACTTCATTGTACATCCTGTGTGCTGTGAAAAATGATAATAATGTTGATGATGATGATGATCTTCTTTTGTACAGCACACTGAATCATATACGGCATTGCCGATTTGAAGAATTGTTCTCCAAGGAGACGTTAACAAAAATCTGATAAAGGAGTGGCAAAAGTAGCGCAAACAGTGGGAATATGATGCCCCATCGTTTCTGTAAAAAATATTGAAAAATTTGTACCGAGTTCAGTTACATTTTAGAAGTGGCTCTACTTGTTAGCTTGACTTTTTACAAAATTCAAAATAAAAATCACCTTGATACTAATACTTTTTTATCTTTTTTTCAATTGCAGAATAATTGATTTTTAGATCGCCCGCTGTTACCAGTTCATTCTTTTCACGTGACACTGTGTACCACTCACCACTCAACATTCAATCCATAAGGGAGAGAAGAAGAAACAAAAAAGTTTGCTCCGAAGGAGAATGCAGCATCAGATAGCTCGCTGAGAGCAGCAATCAAAAACCAGCAGAAGGCACAAAAGTTCAACGCGAACGCGTCATACACTTTCAGACGCGTATAAAAAGCAAAAGAAAAAATATTAAATATATAAAAAAAAAAAAAAATATAAAACGTATCCCCACTATCTCAGTCGAAGATTCCAACTTGTTGAGTTGAAGTCATCGCGTGATTTTTTTAATGAATGAATACGTTCGTTACGACGGATCGTTTCACAGAATAAAACGCCAACCTAAAGGATTTTTGTGACATACACAAACGAAAACAAATCAAAAGAGTATATATATTTTGGGGAACGATTGTGATTAACATTTTTATTTGAAGCAAACAAGAACATAAATTTATTTACCGCAATCTAAAAAAAAAGAACAATATATAGAATTAGTATTACTAATTTTCTGGGACCCTTACGTATTTCCTACAATTCTAAAAAAAAGTATTTAAACAAGAAAAGTCGTTTTGTCGCTGTGCGAAAACAACAGTATCACATCTGATCGCTTGACTGTCTGCTTCCAAACTAGTTGAGTAGACAAAAAAAAATCACAAATTGAATAGGATTAAAAAAATAATAAATAAATAAAAAAAACATCACTACTACAACACATCTCTAAGTCTATAAAGAACAATGGAACGCGAATCAAATCCCATGCAACCAATGTGCCGCTCTGGATGCGGATTCTATGGTAACCCAGCCACAGACGGACTCTGCTCCGTGTGCTACAAAGTAAGTGATTTGTACACATCAAATTGAACCCATCGACAATTGAATAATTAATTTTTGTTTGTTTTCTTCTTCTTGCGCTTATTTTGTGTGCATTAAATAGGATTCCTTAAGAAAAAAACAACAGCCACCAGTCAGCAGCACGCCTGTGTCAGTTCCAAGCCCACAACCGAGTCCCACGTTCAGTCCAGCCATTACAGTCACCAACACAGCGCAACCAACAGTACAGAGTTTACAGCAACACAATGAAATAAAAGAAGTAAGTAAATTAAACTTAAATTAATTGATCTAAGAATTATATTGGTTGCCGCAAAGAAAATATACTAAGACATTTGTTGTTCATCCCCCTCTTCATCCCGATTTACGTTTACGTGTAAGAAAAACATGTTAACTTCTTTAAAGACCCCACATAAGTCATCTATTGACTTTCTGTCCATCTCGAACAGTTGTATGAATCATTGTAGTGCGAATTTGTATATATTTACTATCGAGAGAATACTTTCTCTAATTTGGTTGATTGCTTTTTATGGGGAATTTTAAAGTGAGATATCTTTGTATGCATCGCAAATTGATATATTTTCTTCGAACTGAGCAGTCAGCTCCGGGTTCAGCACAATCTTCAGACTTTATAGGAAAGTTAAAAACATGTACATGTGTACATTCTAGAAGAAAGAAAAATGTTTTGAAGATCTTTCATGATTGAGCAAAAAAAAGCTCAATTTCGATTTAGGAGTAGGGTATTCACAAATTAGACTTCGAAATGCAAGTTGTTGCAATTTTCCTTATTTGTGAAATAACGTCTCTCTCTAATCTGAAAACAGTTCATGAATTATTTTGAGGACAAAGTAGTAATAGACCATATATTGAGCCTGAGTAGAAAAAAAAGACTATCGAGTTAGCAATTCAAAAACTACGCAAGCGATATATATGTCTCTTAGGGTAAACGATCGTAAAAAAATATAAAGGTTAGGCGTAAAGAATCAAACTAAAATCTGCATCCAAAGAATTGAGGGCAAAAAGAAAAGAACGGAAGTAACGAACGCATGCTGAGTGCAGTCTCCGTCGTGATTTCAATTCACGTGACTACACAATAATCATGTTATAAGTTACTGAAATAAATTGGGTAGCACAACCCAGAAGGGATCTATGCCTAGCAGCTTCAGCAACTCCTCGTGTTGTGCGTGCTATTGTTCTATCACAAGCAAAGAAAACGTACAGTCTTTTCCCGACTCAGAACGGCGAAATTAGGGAAGCTTTTCACATACACTCTTACCTTCAGAAACTCGAACCTTCAGCGTTTATTTCAATTCACTTTCCCACGCCGCTGTGGCCACGATTTGTAAATTAAGGAATCCAAATAGATTATCTAAGAAAATTGAATGGAATTATCCAAAAGGCTAAAATTGGACGTTTGAAATATGTCATTGCGAAAGCGCCTAGATTAATACAATGCTTGTTAATACAAAACTTCTATATATGTGTGTATCATTGTTGCACAAGCCTCCACTATATATTTTTTACCGTGATTCTGCAGGGACTAGTGGCGTTGTTCTTATCCCTAACTGCTCTTTTCACGGTGATTTTGCAAGAGACAGGAATTCTGTTGCAAGCCCTTGTGAACATTGATTCTGAGGAAGGAACCCCAAGTACGACGGTTCATTTGAATATTCACCCACTCGTCGTTCACGTGATTTTTCAATCAGGGTGATTAAATCACCGGTAATGATTTTTTGCGCATTTCTAGTAGCGTAAAGATATCTTTTTCACTTAGGTATCAGGCTGTGGCATGTTGGATTCATTAATTGTTCGAGGCTGTCATGGGTTGTGGGGTCTCTTGCCGCCCACCTCTCAATTTTTCATATCAAGATCAAGTCATAGGTCGTTTTTAAAATGCAAGAAAACTTAGGGAGCGTTTTAAAAAAAGTTTTCCTATGTTAGTTGTGCCGGCAAGGGAACTAAAAAAAAACATAAGAGAAAACATTTTCGGTGGATTAGTGCAATAAGCCCCTTCTAGTCTATTAAATGCATATTTCATAAAAAGCCATCAATATCCATTACGAGAGGAAATCGAAATCATTCATGTGAATAATGTACGACGAACAGTTTATTATTCAAAATTGTTCGTGGAAACATTCGGATAGTTTCAAAACACTCATTTATTGTTATTATCCCTTTTCGACAATAGTAAACTTAAAAGAAGAACTTAAGAGTCATTCTTACCTTCAATGGGGTAATATACTGTAAATTGATTTTTCCCGTTCTTTTGTCTCAGTGAGTTTTATGTGAGATATCACATCGTCTCCGTACAACATATCCTCTGTATGTGACAGTAAACTACTTTCGATTTAGAAACAAGTGCCTCTACAAAAATAGGTATTCATTGACTTTCACATCCCTTGAAAACTGTTTCAATTTGTTCATATTTTCAAAAACATTTGCCGCATTAAATTAAAGAAAATAAAAATAGAAAAAGTACGACCGGAGATTTAAATAACAAATAAATTACAATTGGCATTGTGCTCCGTCATTGTGTTATTTCAATTCTCTTTCTACCATGTTTGGTATTAACTTAAGTAAAAATAACGAAAGCAGAAAAAACGATCAAATCAAATTGATAAGATTGTCGAATGAGGAGCAAGCAGTTGCTGGGGAAGGAGGATCCAGCGACTTGAGTCAAGTAACAACCTTACTTATATCCTATATTCAGATTGGTCTGCTGCAGCTTCTCTACAATTCCCCTTCTGATGACGATTAGTTACTTCCAGCAATTTCTCGAGTAGTCTTAGCGATTTGAAATTTTAAAATTCGGGAAATTGAAAAGAAAATATTTAAATTTTAAAGAAATACTTCAAAATACAAATCAAGCAAAAAGCACAAGAAAAATAAGAAAAAAATCAAATATCTAAAACGAAAATTTTTAAAATAAAATTAAGGCGGCGTGCGAATCATCATCAACATCACCTTCATCACCATCCTCCGCTACGAAGACAGCGGCGACACAGACGGCGGCGGCAACAGCAGCACCGACAGCGTCATCGGCGACAACAATCATCAGTACCGGAGTGGCAAGTTCTTGTTCTTCAAAAGTGGCGAATATCCTCAATTGTTGCGCCTCCTCCTCCTCCAACTCTTCTACAAGCTGCTGTTCGACTTCCGTTTCCGCCTCCTATTACACAACGTCATCGAACTTGATTTCGATACGAATTATGGACTCCAAGGAATCACTTAATAGTTCGGCTAGGAAAAGGGTAAATGTCAATACTTTTTTTTTCTTGTTTACTACTGTACTACCACTACCTAGTAAAAACAAAAAGATTTTGCGACATTCTCTTTTCGCTTGGATAAAAAGAGAACAAACAAAATTTCTAAGTGATAACCAGAATCTCGCTTTTTTCCTCCTCTCATTGGCTTTTTAATTAGTTTGGTTTGGCGATGTAACGAATGGCAGCAAGACAAGGGGTTTAAATACCACATTGAAATCACCGTCTGTGCGCTGTGGCGGTTGTGTATGCGCCAGGAAAACATAAATAGCCCAAAAGTTAGCGCGCAGAGTTGTATTTTTTTTTTTGTCTGCTTAGTCTTGCTTGTGCCGCTGACTGTTGCATTTTAAGAATTGTTGGCATCAAGTCAAATCTCTGTTCTTTTTTTGTTCTGTTTTATAAGATAGCAAGTCCAAGTTCCCTTTTAAAAGTGTCATCTCCATACTGACATATAGCAGGCAGAGAGATAGATGAATGGAATGAAAGGAAGTGAATTGAATGTTGTTTCCTTTTGGTCTTGGTATCTAGAAGCGGGAGCAACCGATGTACAACAAAATGTCTTATAAAAAATTTTCTTATATCTAGTGTAGGGTATTTTCGTTTTATATTTAATGCTGAGTATGTTTTTCTCTATTCGTTTCGTTGCAGAAAATAAACGAAGAACACACAGTTAAAGACAGTGCAACAACGGCAGGTCCATCATCTTCCACAGCCGAGGATCAAGATGACAAGGAAGGTGATAAAGACGCAAAAAAGAAAAAGAATCGTTGTGCTGTCTGCCGCAAGAAGGTTGGACTTACAGGTGAGAAAATAAATTATGTTAAGTTATAACGGCGGTATTTGGAACTGAGAGATTTTTTTGTGGAATTAAAAAAAAAATCACTACATATTCATTTAGCTCCTCAATTGGCAAAATGTGGCATCACACTAGTTAGAAATAGGAATACGCAGTAGAAGATCGTGCGCCTTGCGTTTGGAGAACTTTTAATTTTGACACATTCTCTGTATACAGAATAAAATAAAATCCAATCAAAGCCAACCATGTGTCTAGTACAAGAGATGATGTCCGTCTTTACCAACTAAAAAAGGATAGTTTTGATAAAATTGAAATCATTGTTAATAAAATAAGAACCCTATATGTCAAAAACAAAGAAATTTGGTAGACAGAGGGAAGCTTAATAACGTACCCTTTCCCTTTTTCTGGAGTAGAACGATTGTTATTTTCCGATGCAATATTTTCTCTTCTGTCTCTAAATAAGACATTCACGTTAAAGGAAATACCTTATATTTTCAAAACAATTGTGCTTGAATTAAAAAGCCTTCTCTGTGAGTGTTATTATATAATCACATGTGTAGGAGACGTATAGTTTAATCGTGACTTCGAATGACGATACTCTCTATACTCTTTCTAACACTCTCTCGGTGTTTTAAACAAATCAAAAGAGGTGCAGCCTTGAAAATGAATGCAATGCAAGTTCAAGCTCTTCCACCCAGGGTCGACAAACTAACTCAGAGGCTGACACTTTTTAAAAAACTATTATAAAAGAGTTGATTTATATTTCTATTCGTACGAAAAACAAAAAAATTACATAGCAAAATGATTAAACTATTATTAAATGCACTTCCTATGAATCAATTTAAAACAATCATCTTTCTTTTAACCATTTCAGGTTTTGAATGCCGATGTGGTGGACTATACTGTGCTGTACATCGGTACAGTGACAAACACGACTGCACATTTGACTATAGGGAACACGGGGCCCAAGAAATTAGACGCAATAATCCTGTAGTAGTTGGCGAAAAAATACAAAAAATTTGAACTTTTGTGCCATCAGTTTTATAATATACATATATATATATACATAAAAATTTAAATATAAATAAATATAATTATAAAAAAAATGAAACAAAAAACCAACAAGAAAAAAATATACACATATAAAAAGAGAAAGAAAAAAAACAATTGCAACACAACACACACCCACATATACCTACAAACAAATAAAAGGAATAAGTGAAAATAAGCATATTATAAAAATTTAATGAAGAGAAAAATTAAAAGAAAAAAAACCCAAAAAATACCGAAAAATAAACAAAACTAAAAATCGTGAGAAATTACCTAGTTTACTATTAAATTAAAAAAAGGAATATATATACATACATTATGCAAGTGGATTATTACAACTCTTTCTTTTGTTTTTTTTGTTTTCTTTAAAATTAATATTATTAATTATTATTATTATATATATATAGAGACAAAGAGTTATAGGTAAACAAAAAAATAACAGCATAAATCTTTAAAAAAGGCAAAATATAAACGTATATATATGAGAACAAAAACAAAAGAATTCAAAACTTACTTTTAATTAATTATCACTCTTTATATAATATATAAAATTATTATTATGGTTATTAATTATTAATTCTGCTGCAGCCAACCACACAACCACAACTTTTCACCACCACCACCACCACCACAACCACCAAGTATATAAAATGAATTAATATCTACTGTCTTAAATGATTTTTTTCTTTCCAAATTTTTCTTCGTTTCGTTTTTCTCTCTCTTTCTCTTGTAAAAAAAAAACAGTAAAATATGAGAATTTATTTTCAAAACTAAAAAAAAAATATTTATTGTAAATCAGAGCTACGATATGGGGTTAGACAGATAAATAAACACAAATCAAATTAAGTACAACAGCCACTTGTTATAAAACAAAAGAAAAAAGAAAACATCTGCAATAGTAAATTAGATGCACATATTCTCTCTCCCCTCTCTCCCAGTCATTTCACAACTTTCCTTTATCGAATCATTTAAGCGTTATTTTTTTTTAATTAAAAAATTTTCTTGTTTATACATACATATACATACATATATATATTTTTATTTTTTGGTCGTTTTTTGTAGTTAAATTTTTCTTTATTAATATTATTTTTTTCTTTTAATTAGTTGTAAAAAAATATAATCTGAAAATCAAACAACACACTTCTTTTTCTTTAAAAAAAAAAACAACTTCACGATTTTTGTTCTTTAGACTCAAAATAAAATGGAACCTGTACTCTATGTAATGCATATACCTATGATTCTTTAAGTGTAAGGGATTTTTGTTTCTTTGCTTCCTCGTTTGGAGTAGTAAAGTATTTTTGCTTTTTAAAAAAAAATATCTTTTCTGATTAAAAAAAAAGATAAAAATTAAATGTAATTATTATTAGTTTTTTAATTAGATAAATTTTAGTTGTATTTGAAAAAAACAATATACAAGAAAAACAAAAAAATATCAATTAAAATAAGGAGTATTTTTTTTTTTTTGAATTACGAACCCATATACAGTTGAGAAAATACCAATAATTTTTATTAACTTTGTAATTACACTGAAAGGGTATAAAATGGACAACAAAATGAAATAACACAATGAGTAAAACTTCTAAGGAAATTTAACTTTAATAATTATAAGCTATTACTGTAGTGGAAATGACGTGGAAGTTTTTTTTTTAATCTTAGTGCACCAGCTTTTTAGAGTTTAAAGTATAAAAAAATAAAATATATGAAATACAAAAATAATTAAAAACAAAAAAAGAAACAAGTAACGATTACTTCAAGAACAAAGCAAGGAAGTTAGTAACAACATAAAAGAGTAAATAAAACAAAATTCTTTAGAAAAAAACAAATACACCACTTTTTTATTATTTTTTACTTTGCACATTTCGCGTTCTATTGTTTGTTCTGTTTAATTTTTTCTGTTTAGTTTGTAAACTATTGATTGGTTGTATTTTATTTAAATCGACGTTGAAGCATTTTAAGCAATCAAAACGGTGGTCTGGGAGTCTACTTCGATTCTATTTTTGATTCGATTCGGAATTTGTTTCCGATTCTACACTACATTGGTGGTAGTATGTATAAAAGTGAAATGGAATGCCTGTCCTGGGCTAGGGACTATATGGGTTTTGTGCAAACACGCATTCAGTCGCGATTCACACATATAATCTAGGGTTTCTTCTTAAATTAAAGTTTTCTTGTTTTAAGAATACCCTATCCTTAGTTTTGTACACTTTTCTCGGTTCTGCGTGGAATGTCCTTTCTTCATTGCTTTATGTTGGTTGGGGTGGTATAATATTGGATTTATTTGATTTTTCTTGAGATAACATGTTAATGAAGTTGTTAATTAAGATTTCTAGCGAATTTAATTGGTTTTGAAGATTATTTTCGAAGCACCACAGAAATAAATCAAAGTTGGTATTTTCTAATCTGCTCTACTATCCTTAGGTAAGACTCGCAATAAGAGATACTTACAATTGAATTCAGTCAGCATTAAAATCTAGGTAAAACTTATGAACATGTACAACAGAAGTAAGTAGACAGAATTGAGTCTTTGTAGCATTAAGTGCTTATTCCTCTATTTTATATGATGTCGGGATCTACAGACGAAGTGGAGGAACGTATATTATAGAGCAAAAAATAAACGCTGAGGGTAGGAGTGGAGTGGAATTGAAAGCAGCAAACAAGATATAATTTGAAAAAATTAAAAACAAGCATGAGGTGGCTACAATGATCACTAGTAGCACCACTCAATTACAGATTGATTTAGAAAGAATTGAGATGGGAAACAGAAAAAATGATCTGAATTTATTTCTTAAAACATTAACAAACAAAAGGCCTTTTTTTTCATTTGAATTCTCCTGAGATCATCATCCTACATAACATCTTCTCTCATACAAGATTCATTGGATTTTAAACTACCTTTCAACTGAGGAATAATCTGGAATAATTTTTATTCTATTTGACTGTCGGATGTAAAGAATGAGTTTTATTAGAACGGAGAATTGTATGAGCTGTTCATGAAAGTATAAGGGTCTCTTAATACATTCACCATAATCTTGCTAGTCCTATCCAACGGACGAATTTGTGCATCTTATTTTCTGACCGCATTCTTGCCGATCCAGCTAAGAAGACAGTCTACTTTGTTGACCGCGAAGTAGGCATAAGACCCCTTTTAACAAAAATCTACTCTAAACGTAAATGACTGACATAATTGAGGTTATTATTTATCAAATTATTCCTGTTAATAAGAAAGTGATGTTTGCATTGCAAGGATCAGCTTTTGACGGAGTTTATTGCATGCATTAAACAACTGATTTTTGTCCACATCTTCGGTTGTATGTTTTGTACTATGTACAGTGTGCATGATGTGTGCAGTTAAGTACATGCTGCAAGTCTTGGAGTTCCTACCTACCACTTTATAACATGTTATACCAAAGGAAAAAAATACAAATTAAAGTGAAATCCCCGATGGAGCTATGTGTTTGGATGCTATGAATTTCTCACATCCAAGGTTTAATTTATATACATATGTACGCTGAAACTGAAATGGACTTAAAGGCTTTTAATAAGTTGTTTACTCATAACAAATAATTATACTCCTTATAGCCTGAACGAAATACCTCTGAATCAAACTTTTGTTTGATGAAACATCTTTGAAAGTTCGATCAATAACGATTCGAAGGAACAGGTCAATGGTTTTGAAAACAAAGTTACAAATATCAAAAATTTTAGCCCTAGATAAATTGTCAGTTTATCAAAGAAAGTGATGATTGACAATTAGAATGTGGATAACACGATTGATAGGTGTCAATCTCCAAGTTGATGATAATTGACTATCATAATAAGGCCCTACTCTTGCTATCGCTAGGGAGAATTTGCTGATCGTATTTTGAAAACTAATATCATTTCATCTATCTACATTGTTTGCCAAAAAAATGTTGTTATATATTTACTTATTTTGATCGGAATATTTTAAATAACTTTGGTTTTTGGTATTCAATCGTTTTTTTATCTTCGTAAATATAGTATAATATACAGTTTGCACACAGGCGGCGTAAACCGGTAGAACTTGGAAGCATAAAGAAATATCAAAGCTCTCGTAATTATTTTAATAAGATTTTTTATTTCTAAAGGCTCTTCACATTATTGTTTAACTCATAAGTTTTGTGCTCATATTCATTACGTTTGCTTCTTTTTGTCTCATATCAAAAACGACCCTTACATATGTAAATATATTGCAGTTACCATTGCGACCCCAAATCGTATGACAAATAAAACATTAACTTTTCTATCTATTCTCTTCAAATGGTATGACTCTTAAATCTCTACTTCATATAAGCACGTATCCTCAACTCAAATATCATATAAGTATTTTTTTTTTCAATTAAGGTTTTCCCTCTTTTTGGGTTGTTTCGCATAATTGTTTATAACTTTTATATTTTAAACTTGAATGTGTCTAAAATTGGAAGATCTGAAAACAAAATAAAAAAAAACTGAATATTTTTGACATAAAATTTGGATAAAACGTGAATGAAAAACGAAAACTAAAATTTCTAAAAGACAAAAGTAAAATAAATATGCAACACAAACGTATCCTAATAATTTTTAGACGAGTGGTAGGAAAGTAAAAAAAAAAAACACATTAAGGTTTTATCAAACTGGCGTTATCTTGATTCTCGATATGAGATGCTAAATTATACCTACTTTATCCAAATACTAAATTACAAGTAAATCTAATATTATAAGACTATTTGTAACGAGTAATACAAGTGAAATGATTTTCGTACTATGCCGTTTTGTTTACAATTAGCTTTATTTTTTGTTTAACTTTGTTCTCAAATTTAGAATATTCATCTTAGCATATAGACGTGTGAGGGAAGTTTTGAATCCAAAAACAATTCATCTACAATTGTGTTGCTTTGACTCGGGGTTTGACGTTTCAGTGGCTTTTCACATGAAGCGGAATATTTAATGAATTAAATGAATAGTCGCTCCTACAATTGTTGTCGTTAAGTGGCATGTTACCAAACAGATACGAGGAATTGGAACTACGGTGTCAATAGACGACTGGAGAAGTGAGCGGAACCGAATTCTGTGAGTGACTTGTAAATGAACTCTGTTAAAAGTCAAAAAATCTATTGTGGACTTCACTTCTTTTGTATTTGTACAAAATTTGTGTCACTAAATTCAATCACTCAATTTAAATGACTACCGTAATAGAGACTATCATCTTAATTATGCCTAAAACGTCTTTACTTCAGCTGCTTGCAGTAAAGGAGTCGATGCTGGTTTTCTTAATTTCCTCCACACAACTAGCGCTAATTCACGTAAATATCTCTTTCAAAGTACAGTTAATAGCAACTAAACAAATTTCTTTAGTCGAAATTGAAATAATCACCACCTCACAAGAAAATTGAAATGAAAGTGAATTGTATAAATGCAAAAAATAACACAATGTAAAAATAAATATAAAAATAAAAAATGCGTCTTATACATAGAATTATAATAAAATAAAAAAAAACGATTTGATTGATATAATACAAATAAGAGTAAAAAAAGTAAATAATCACAAAAAATCGTTTGATTAAATATGATTTATTTTTATTCAAAATAAACGAGATATGACTGTAGTAATAAATAATTATATTATATATTCATTGTAATACATAATAATATAAATATATATTTTTTTCTAATCATAAGTAGCTATATGTATTCATTTTTAGTTATTTTTTGTTCTTTTTTAATCTTGAAAATAGGATTGTGAATGTGTTTTGTTTATTATTGTTTTTCTTCCACGCATGGATAAATGAAAAAAAAATTATAATTTAAAGCAGTAAAAATAAGAGATTATTTAGCGCAAAAAAAAAAAAACATTAATTTGAATAATTTGAATTGAAAATGTATACATTTTGGGATGAGCAAAAAGAATTGTGTTAATTTACTGGATTAATTACTAAACAAAAAAAAAATTACTGGCATGTGTGAAAGTTTTGAAACAGATGATATATATTTAAAAGAGAAAAAGAAGATAACAATTTAAGAAAAAAGAAATCACTCAATAAAGTGGGAGATCGGTCTATTAAAAAACAAAAAAAAAAAACAAAAATAATTAAAAAAACCTTATAAAGTGTTTTCTTTATGATTCTGATTTTTTAGATGTGTACTTAAAGTTTTATGTGCTCACAATTAAACTCAAATAGGAGCACTAAAAAGATCAAAATAATCCCTACTACTGTTGTCACTTAAATTAAGTGAACTTAGTCGGTCTAAGAATGCATATTCACCTTAACCATTAAAGCCAGGAAGAGGTAACCTAAAATGATTGCGTTCAATAAATACGCTCAATTTGAATATATATCATTCAAGGACCTTCATTTTTCGTGTATAGCCTTACTTAACTAGTGTCATGAATAGTTACTTAATGGCACAGTCGCATTGGGTGGTCACAAAAAATCTTGTAATTCGTTGCACCAGTCTAAAGAATATGTTTGGGGCGGCCGACCGCGTTTGATTAATCAAAATTCGATATCGGCAGGTTGTGAGAAGAAGAATCCATTGAGAGATTCAAATTTTGCGATTCGACCTCATCATACCATATCGATTTCCACATCATTTCGCATCTTCTGCATGAGCTGAGAGCAGTTAACTTGTGATATGGAATCATCGAAGGGGTTTGAGGAGTTGACACTGCTACGCAAGCGTTTGCACTTTGGTGAGTGGAGATCTTCATCGATAACGTCTTATGGCTTCAGATCTGTGAAATGAGAACGAACAGTACTCCGGTCTGAATAGCGAAATTTGCAAAATTTGACATTTCGCTTACAAAGAGTAGCAGGTAGCCACGAATTCGCTGTCTAGAAGTACATTTGTGTAGGCATGGAGTAAAATTTGTATTGTTCATTCATACCAGTACATTTAGATATCAACCTGTAGTGACATACTTTAAAGAACAACAATTCAAGGGTTTTGAATCTTTGGTTTTGAAAATTTTACAAGATTCGCCAATTTTATGTTTAAAATTTAAATAAAAAATAATAATTAAATATTTTTTATTTAAATTTTTTTCAAATTATGAAAGAATGAATGCCGACAATTCTTAGACGGCAAAATATAAGCCATATTGACCACTATAACCGTTGTCCCTCAAATGAAGTGCGTTGTCTCTCATTGAAAGCAATTCCTTGCTTGTATACGTATTACAAAAGCGGAAGTCGAATAAATTTCACAACCCGTAGTAATCTATTATCCTACGATAGAAAAAAGAAATGAGGTGTAGTAGTGCGGATGATTTTGTTTGTTTTTCTTTTTCTTATCATTGCGGGAAGCTTTACCTTTAGTTATCTGATGAGTACTTCTTTAGAGTAAGTTTACCTAGGAAAATGCCTATCAAAATTTTATATATTCTTCCAAAATATACACTTCTTATTATTCAACATCTGAACATCACTGTGAGTTGCTCCACCTTGAAGATGAAGCCAGTTTTGTATCCGTATCATAGTTAAATGAAAACAAGGTGTTTTTGACTGTAGAACGTTTCGTGGGTCGTTTCGACTATTGGTGCAAATTATTAAAATATTTGTTGTGTGTTGCAGGAAATGAAAATTCTCGTCATATTTTGGATCAAAATAGAGGCTAACATGAATGAATGTGCCCTCTGTAAACGATTTTATCGCGAGTACAAACAAAAGTATTTAGCAAGTATATTTAGCAAGTATACAGACTTTTAATTGATTTCGTTTGTCTATTTTTAGTTTTCGCTTTCTCAGAGACAGAGAAAAAAACAGTTGTGTTTTATGTAATAATTTGCAGTTCAAAGATTTGAATAACATTTGGAAGAAAACTTTGAAAAGAAACTCCATTTCGAACCTGTTTTCGAATATCCTTTTTCTGTGGGTACTCCATTCTTGTTGTCAAAGGGTGAAGCATTACCTTGGGTAATGACTATCAGTAATGTTTCATTCGTTTCGGTTTTAGAAAATGAGTAAAATTGTTAAAAGAAGAGAGAATACAGACCCTTATACTACTAAATATGTAACAAACTTTTTTGAGTGTTTGTAGTACACTTGAGTGAATTGAATGTATTTCCTGTAGAGATACGAGGTCTCGAAACTAAAAAACATTTTCTTGAGGTGAAAAATGTTTGAACCAAAAACACAAAACAACTTAACAAAGCTTACTTTCGGTTGCTCTAGTCCTTGACCATCTATACAGCGGGTACTGCCTGTTTTATTCTAATTCAATAATCCGTGTTTTTCGAATACTTAATACGTAATATGTTTACTTTTCACAAATTCTCACTCAAGCGGGTTGAAATATGTTGCTCGTTGCACACGGAAAAATTAGTTAAATGAGTTAACAAGCAGGAATTGTCTATGCACCAGAGAACCACAGTAAATTTTAATTTAATTCATAGAAGAATTTACGAAAACCCTTTGAAATAAGGATGCTTCGAGCTAGCTACTTTTCGTTAGACATTCGTGGATGAACAAATAAAAACTGACCACACTTGTCCCAAAATTTTGTCAGAAACCAGTCGCAAGCACCTTCCTGTTTATCTCGTACTACATTCGCCTCAATTAGTTTCGAAAGGTTGATTAATAAACATGCGTTGGTATATAAAATAAACAAGTTTTTTCCCGACAGTAAATTCAAGTGATCCATAAATTACTTATGTATCTACAATAAAATATCACTTTACGAGTAGCTTTATCTTATTTTAAATCGACTGAGTAAATGGCCTATGCATTAGTGTGCATTTATCACTCAAAATAAAACATATTACTCATCAAGTGTTTTTTTTCCATCAGAGATTCCTTCCGAATATGTACTATCACCAACTAAAGTAACAATTCTTATCACATGAGTGAACAATTAAAAGATCACAGGGCGGGAATAGCAACAACATCTCCCAACTTGTAAGATCCCGACCAAATCTTAATACGTTGTTGCTTCGTTACTTAACACACGTACTTCATATTTGTGAGCTAAATGCGGCACACTGCTTAACCCAATATTTGCATTCGATTCGGGGATAGAAATCAGAATTATTTAAGAGCGTGGTCTCAGTCCGAGATTAGTCGTGATTGAATAGCGAATAGGCACAAACGTTATCGTTAAAGTTTAAGCAGTATTTTCGAAAATGTCTTCCAACGGTTTAAACGCAAGTAATGTTACTCTCAAAATTGAAACACAAGAAAAGATGAGCACATTAAAAGTGAAAAATGGAAAACCTAAAGAAAGATTACCTTCGGAATCCAGACAAATGACCGAGGAGCAGTTGGATCCCTTTTGCGATCCAGCAAATCCACAGAAAATCACATTCAGAGATGTAACATCTGCAGCTTTTCTGATTAAAGGAGGAATCGAAAAGACTCCATGCCCAGTGAGAAATTGTAATTTTTGTAAAAAAAATTGTTTTTTATTTGTGTTTTGTTTTCATTGTGAACAGAGGTATACGTGTTCTGATATGTATGGAATGGATATATACTTAAAAAAAGACTTTCTTCAATTCACTGGAAGGTAAGTGATTTTTTTTTCTTTTTCAATGTGAAATTAAGAAACGTTTTTCATATCCTGATAAGTGGCGGGGTTTAAAGTGTAGTATTTATTTTTGATATTGTGACAGTGGTCCTTTGAAAGAGTGTTGATTGATTTTAGTATTAAATCAAACCCTTGCAAACATTTCATTTAAAAGGTAAAATAAACTTTTAAATTCAGTTTACAAAGAAACTCAAAATAAAATGAAAATGAAAAAGTACAAAGATAAGAAAAAATATTTTTGCACTCTATTTAAATGCTTAACTTGTGTTTAAAGTTCAGTGACACTGCTTTTTCACCACAAAAAAAAAAAAAAACGAATAAACCACGCAGATAACATTTTTTTGCTTGGCCGCACATCCTTGATCATAAACTTGCGTTTTTTAATGTTCCGTTATTCCTTAAGAATTCAAGAATAACTTCTATGGTCAAAGTTATAAAACTATCACACAAGAAATGCGTCAAACAAAATATCGTTAACTAATCTGTTGTGTACTTTGCATAACCGTTAACACACAAGTTTTTGTATTATTTATTCTCAAAATTGGCATCTTGTGGCAAAAGGCCGATAAACTGAATCTCGTGAGGTAAAAAAATCAATAATTGTTATACAATTCATTTTCTATTGTTGCAATGTTCGGTAAATTTCGTAGCAAATAGAGAAATACAACGTCTCTTTGTTTACTATTCAATAGCTGATCCCCTAATCGTATGATTGAGACTGTTACCGAGTGTATATTTCTAGCGGTAAACATCTAAAATACACAACGTAGAACTATATTTTAACCTATTTATGTCAAAATTACGTGTTTAATCAATAAATTCACTGGCAGTATCAAAGTATCAATAGCTCGAGCAAATGCGTCTCGCAGACTTGATGGCTTATCAATAAAAATATTTTCAGTCAAAACAGTCAGACAGTGAGGTGTAAAAGTTCACACATTTCTTGAAGTGCGCATGCTTTTGTAAATATGTACAATCCCGTTCCAGACATCTTATTGTAGAGTACATATAGGTTATCGGCGGCGTCATATTTTGGCAATTAATTAGGCTTGTTAGTTGGACAACATACAGTGGAACTTAAGTTACTGGCGGTCGCCTATCTATCGGACGGTTAATAACATCATTTAAATGAGACTTGTATCACGTTTGAGTAGGCGTTCATCACATTCCAAAATTATGCATGTAATGAAAATCAAGTTAAAACAAAAAATTTGGATAGTCAAGTTTTTGTTTAAAATAACATTCTTGGGAAATTTTTTCTCTTAGGGGGGAATTTGGTAGTTTAGTATTATGATTAATATTCGAAAGGGAAAAGGCAACAGTTTTCTTAATTTTAAGCAATTGTTTGGTGAAAATGAGATATGACTTTGTGCATCACTTTGGAGAAACATTTTGAAATTAGTTGGTAAAGTTCGGCGCCAATACACTAGCTTTTATTTTTTTTATGAGCTAATTCTTGTTGCTAGTCCACTCCGTAACTGCTTAGTGATTGGACTACTAGTTTGACGGCAGAAGTAAGGAGATTTTGAATGATTTTTAAAAAGACAAGTTAAATTTTAAAATAACATCCAATGTTAACATGCACCCAAGGAGAGCAGAACTATGCTTATATGTCACTACGGATAGAAATGATCAGAATTGTTTTGACTTTCCTACCAAATTCGTGACTGTTGGTAACGAACTGCTTCGGGTCGATTTTTAATTTTTTTCCTTAAATTAACGTAAAATAGCTATCTGTTCGTATAATCCCTAAAACCAATTTCTGTGTTACCTTAAAAATGGCTTGAGAAAAGAGAAATGTCAATTTTTTTGTAAAAACGTAAAAGTACATTTTTTTTCTTTTTTATAAAATTATATTAAGTCAAAATAACAATAATAATTGAGTGGCACAGCAGTCCACAAGGGACCAGGATTTACCTATTACAAAAACTACTCGTGTTGTGCGTGCTATTGTTCTCTCACAAGTGGAAAGTACCTACAGTTTTTTACCAACTCCAAGCAGCGAGATTTGAGAAGCTTTTCATAGACAATTGATACTCTGAGTATATGTACATAGCAGCTGCCGTGAACGTCACGGCGACCACATTAAGTCAAAATGCTAACCATTAACTTCTGTAATCTTCGTTAACCGTCATTCATGATCAATAACTCCTTTTACGCTTAATAGTTTTCATGGGGTTCTATGATCTTTGTTCCTTTGGGATCATCTTTTGGCAACGAAATGTTGACAGACTGCTGAAAAGGTGCCAGTCCGTTGGAAGCTTTTGTACCGTTACATGTGAGATATAAAGTCCACGGTCCTTATGCAACAGAAGCGGACCTGATGCCTGTTTTTCCACCCCATAGTGCTTTTCAGTCAATTATAATGATTTCCTAACAATGTTTGGCTGCATTTGTTTGGAGTGAAAAAACCCTCTCGTTGTCACCATAATTTTTTCTAGGTGAAGACCAATGCAGTGATGCTGTATTTTTGGTTTTCGTCTGCATCCAACCACAGCCCAGATCTTTTACCGTTGCTGTACAAAGTCCACTTTTCATCACATGCTGTTATGCGGTGTAGACTTTAAAGAACTTCTACCACGTTCAATTCATGGGGCACCCACATCCCGAATGTTTTCACGTTTTCTTTTTCTATTTGAAATTGGTGTCGACTTATTGCTATTGGGGATATTTTAACTGCCTAGCACTGTTTTTGTTGTTAATGTGTATGTATCCGGCGTAACCACACAGTCCAGTTTGGAACAGAACCTTCAAAGCCAACCCTGAATGGTGTGTTCATTCACCGCTATACCTCATTTATGCTTCTGGTTGCCGGAGTTGCATTATGTCCCAGTTTTAAGTCGATGGCATGATTGCGACATTTTTGGAAAAATCCTTGTACTTTAACAGAGCCTTAAAGTCGCACGCATTTAAAACATATGTATATCACTTATCTTATAAAAAATAGTTACTTATGCCGTAAGTTCGAATTCGCGTTGAACGTCACAGTTCCAATCTCTCACTTCTTTAACTCTCATATGATATTTGCAGTTTCAAAGAACGTGGTGCCCGGTACGCCTTGTTATGTCTCACAGAGGATCAGAAGAAAACGGGTGTAATCTCTGCATCCCTGGGCAACCATGCGCAGGTTAGTACAAACAATATAGAATGTTTCCTATCAACAGTCTCTTTTCATTTGGCCCAAATAGGCCCTGAGTTACCATGGGTGGAAATTGAACATAAAAGTGACCGTTGTGATGCCTACAGCCGCGCCCATTATGAAGATTCAAAAGTGCCGGAATTACGGCGCACGTGTTGTGGTCCAAGGCTGGGACATGGCTGATGCAAAGAACATCGCAATGAAAATGGCGAAGGAAGAAAACCTCCTCTACATAAACGGTTATGATCATCCTCACATTATGGCCGGACAGGGAACAATCGGTCTTGAAATCCTGGAGCAAGTTCCTGATCCGGATGCTGTCGTCATTCCAGTGGGAGGTGGCGGACTCATTGCAGGAATCGCTACCGCAATCAAAGCACTATCGCCGAGGACGAAAATCATCGTGAGTTCAGCTTTTTTCAAGGTTACGAGCTATTTAACTAACGAAGCATTTTTACAGGGTGTGGAGTCGGAGAAGTGTCCTAGTTTTAGTAGCGCCATAGGCAATTCAGGACCGACCAGTGTTCCCATGAAGAGCACTCTTGCCGATGGATTAGCCGTGCCAAAAGTTGGATACAACGCTTACGTAACTGCTAAACCACTCATTGATAAGATGGTGGTAGTGAAGGAGGAGTGGATCGCTTTAGCAATTCTGCGCTTGGTCGAGCAGGAGAAATGCGTGGTCGAAGGAGCTGGAGCTGTTGGATTAGCTGCTATCCTAGAGGGACAATTGAACGAGTTAAAGGGGAAAAAGTATGATAATTTATTTTGAGTCAAACATCTTTAATATTCTCCCATTCTCTCTCGTTTGTAAAGAGTTGTCCTCCTGCTTTGTGGAGGCAACATAGACACGACTGTTCTAGGCAAGTGCTTGGAGAGAGGACTTGCTGCTGAGGGTCGCTTGGTGAAGTTCAACGTTCACGTTAACGACAGACCTGGTGGCATTTATGAGCTTTGTAAGCTTCTGGGTGATCTGGAGGTTTCGATCAAAGACATCATGCATGAAAGGGCCTGGTTAAAGGACATATACGCTGTTGAGGTAATTTGTGAGCACTCTCTAAATGTATACATTCTAAAGAAATTGTTTTTGCTTTAAGGTGAAAGTGATTTGTGAAACCCGCGACTGGGCGCACAGTTTGGAATTAAAGGGTGCACTGAAGGCCAACTACGAAAATGTTCAGTTCACAGAGACTCCCTTGGCAATAAATGACGAGCTTTTTAATGTCAAATAAAGATATTTGTAAAAACAGCCATGTATACATTTAAGATAAAAGAATGACTAAGCAATCCTTTCACAAGAGTCAGTTTCTTCTTCTTCGTCTTCTTCTTCTGGATGGTATTGCGTCTTTTTATCCTTATTACTCAGCCACATTTCGTATACCAGTTCCATTGCTGGAGTGGGGTCAGTAATTTCAATTAATTCGTCGGGCTTATATTCATCGAGAACTGGCGGCAAAGTCGGTTCTACACTATTTCGGGCAGTGTACTTGCATCCCCAGCCCAGGTATATACAATCAGAATACTTTTCAATGGCGAAAGCAAATGATCCCGGCCAGGTGTTGCAGCGCATCAATGCCAATTGAGAAATTCTATTGTGCGCACTAGAGGATCTCGGAGACCACGCCGTGACGTTTTCCGTACTGCGGTCGGCGGAACAATTCGAAAAGAGTCTAGGACCAACTTCAGGGGCATTTATATCATATTCCCATTCTTCCTCTATTTCATCGATCTGATCTTCGGCCTCTTCGTCGAAATGTTCTTGACTCGACTGGTTCTCCTTTTCCAGTTGTTTGCGGGCTTTTTCAACATTAAACCACGTGACACGACCTTGCTCCAGAATATTGGGTCTGACGTGGACCCATCCTGCCGATGTGGATAGACTGTCGGGAACAGGTTCATATGAAGTATTTTCTATTATCGGGGCATCGTTATTTACTTTCTCTTCATCGAATTCATCCTCTTCAAGTTCTTCGCCGGGGCATTCTTTGCCCATAGTTTCGAGCTTGTAGTAGTTTTTGGGAGCGATGTATGTTCCGGCGGTAATCCTTGCAATCACTGCCCTCAAAAGGTGTTTCTCCTTTCCCGGGAACTTCGGAAAGCTCAGCACATCGGCCTCCAACTCGCCCGTAAGAACACGTTTTATCTTTCTAGAAATTTGCACTTGATTCGGAGTGACTATGGGCAGTTCGATCCAATCGTCGAGCAGAGAATTAACAACGAAGTAAGTCGGTTTGTTTACACCCGCTCCTACGGGCTCTGGTGGTACGTTAAACTTGTCATTGGGTTTTGGTTTCGGAATTGCCGCAGTTTCTGGTTTTACATTTTTTAGAATCACATCTGGATGGGAACGCCAAGAGTACCCGGGAATGAGCTCCGCATCTTGTTCAACTTCAGGATTCCTTTCTGCGTCGGAATCGACCCCAGAAAAGAACTGCATCTTTTCGATCATTTCGTTTTTCATTGCTGTAAGGCGCACTTCGATCTCTTCGGGAGTGAGTCTTGCTTCGACAATGTAGTAGGGGCTCTTCAGGCCATAAATCTTTCCCCAAAAGCGGGCATGCTTGATTATTGGTAGGTATTGTATCTTTTGCATTGCTAGTGAAAGTTGAATAGATTCGTCCATGGAAATGTTAAGTCCACAAAGTGACCAATAGAGATGAAGCCGAGGGACGTTTTCGCTAAGAGTGAGTTTTCGTTGAACCACACAAGGGACATCATCGCCGTCGCCTGCGCTACTCTCTGATTGATTATCCTTACACACGTCATACCCAGGGTCCGTATTGACAGTGAACTGAAATTGTATGGAATATGGTTAAAAGATCAATTCTCAGCAGGCCGTTCGCGCGGTTTAACTTCAATAGGCTTAAGAAAAGGCTGTCGATTTCTACGACAGGGCTATCTAAACGCCTGACATCATCAGCTTCTTTAATAGGAACAGAACACGCGTTTTGTATAAGCGAGTAGTACGCTTTGAGCGTTGTCGGGATCTAGACAGGGATGGCGCCGTGAACAAATGGTGTGACTTTCGGCGTATGAATTGCGTACTCTGCAACGGACACAAAAAAACGTTTACCTTGCGCTTACGATATGATGATCTCTATAAGGTCCAGACGCTAGCTTTCCATTTCGACTTATTCAAGTATTATAATATTTTAAAGGCCGACTACGCGAATGTACCGCTGTATTTTGCGTTTAATTCAAACTTCTGTAAATAAAGGGATGGGCTGTAATGGAGACTAAGGAAATATTGAAGTGTTACTCAGGAATGTCAAATTTATGAGGTCTATTTCCACAATATTAATATCTGTTGCCAGTGACAGGTTTTCTTATATTTTGTCGTGTCAAAATTGCAATTGTTTAAAATTCATATATCGCTACGTGACTTTTTTTAATAGATTTTTGAGTTGCCGTTCTACGAAAATGAACGAAAAAAAAAAACAAAAAGATCTACAAACAACAACTTAAGCAGCCGAAGTAATACGCATACATACAGAATTGTATGCATCGTTTCTTAGTATCCTGACGGTGTCCTTCGGTGAATTTTATTTCGCGTCGTTCAATAAAATTCATTTAAGAGTTTCTGTATCGAACTGCCCATTATAAAGTTGGTTAAATGAGACAAGCATTTGGTAGCAATGCACACGTGTGCTTCAGTCAAATTTTTTTTGGACTTAGATTAGTGTGAAAAATTCGGGTCCTTAATACAAATAAATGTTTACCCATATCTACCTTTATCATTGACGAAATTTGTTTTGCCTTCTGTACATCTGGTGGTTCATACAAAATCCATTTAAAAGGTTCTTTAATTTTAAATTTTTGCTCCCGTAGGTTATGACTGTACTCCTCAAAATAGTCCACCAGATTCTCGCATGGATCATTGACAGAACGTTTTATAATATCAGCAAGGTGGTCAAATCTGAAACCGAATAGAAAAATATTACACATTTACACGATGACGGCATTATCATTGCGAACAGATTGTCTCCGGTTTTTGAGCTAGCGTTTTGCAACAGTGACTTGGCCACGTTCACTTCATGGGAAATATCCGGTGGTGTTGATGTACGGCACAGTTGTGTGCCTGAAGGTATTACTTCGAACCCAAAAGTTGAATGCTGAGTAAAGCTCAGATCTGAAGGGCAATTAAAGTGCTTCCACTCTTCCTCCTGATCCTCTTCTACGCATTTTTCAGAACTTAAGGACGGCGGGAAGTTCTTACAGCAGGCCATAGTAATAATTTTCGTTCGAAATAAATTTCCTAATATTTGCCACTACGTTAAGCTGTGTTTTTTTCTGAGTAATATGACTTTGTTTGCTTATTCCTTTATTTTCAAAATTGTATATGTTTAACGGTTTTCCGGTGATTTTACGAATGGAAATATCTTTAAGTCGTAAGAAAGGATAAGGGATCAGTGGTAGAAAGTAGACTGGGAAAAGCATGTATTGTGTAAGGTAGCTGTTCGCCGTGGCGTAGTGGATAAGTGCGTCGAACCACACGCAGAAGGTCTAGGTTAGGTTTCCTGACGCGACACCTCGCATTGTCTATGAACAGCTTCCCAAATCGCCGTTCGGAGTCGGCAAAAAACTGTATGTCGCTTCTACTCGTGAGAAAACAGTAGCACGCACAACACGATTAGTTATTGTAGAAGGTATGTCCTGGTCCCTTGTGGGTTGTAGTTCCACTCAATTAAAAGTTTAAAATTATATTAAATCCAAGTTTTTAATAGGAAATTACTCCTTTGAGTGTTGTCAGCAACTCAAAAGAGGTGGTGGAAAATGGGAAGTGGAACGCAGAACGTCCGGAGAGCGAACCTACGAACTATGCCTCGGCAACCTCACAGGATTTCAAAATCTTGCTTCAGTCGCGAGTAAAATATTTGTAGTTGGCTGGGAAGTGGACAATTCCCCTACATGCGTAGGAATAACATTTCGTATATCGAAAACAAAGTTACGAAGACAAATTATATGAAAGTTTATCATTTATTTGATTCAAATGACCGAATTTGGGACGTTCCACACTAGGTTCTAGAATCAACTAGGATAAACACTTTCCATCCTTGAGGGTTCAGGGCACGCTATTTTCAGTCATCCAAACCAAGTTCTATAACGCCCACGATCACGTGGTCGAACCAGAAGTTTGTTCTTCCTCTTCTACTAATTTAAGGCATCGATATGGAGACTCTCTTGGCTGAAACATTGTTGTCCATTCGCTCGATGCGGCCAAGCCATTGTAGTCGATTGTATTTTCCTTTCGGACTACATCCACATCTCGATACGGCACGTAGAGTTCGCGGTTGTGGCTTCTCCTCCATTCGCCCTCTACTCAGACAGGACCGAATATCTGCCGTAAAATTTTTTCGTATGAGTCTTGGCACGGATAATTATGAAAGTATGCCTTCTCGACATCTTTCTTTATTAAATCCTTTTGTTTCATATTTTCATATGGTGCGATTCAAATGTGGTTTTTTCTGTTCTTGTCTGTGCACACGTGCTGCATGTGATTTCAGGAAAATTACTTTTAAACTCAGATCGGCGATACACTCATTGACATTTTCTGGGCACAAAATGAGAAGCACGTTTATGGTAAGTTGACGTGTTATTACGTGATTTTTATCGTGTTGAACTTGAGGTAAACAGGTCGACTAGAAGTACAATGTTTAAATAGTTTATTCAACCGCAGGGTTATGGGAATGCAATAGACTAGTGTCGCCATGGGTAGCAAAAATCTAGATGTGCCTAAGAACTTTGTATATTCCATTTTGCAAATCACGTTTATATGTCTATATTTGGTTTAATTGTCCCGGGAAGGATATATGTATATAGTCAACGAAATTTTGATTTAAAAACCAAAACCATAAACCATACAGTAAAGGGTAAACTGAACACGCCTAAGATTATGCAATTATTAAAAATAATTTATTACATTTTCGATTAAGTCATTCGTCTACTACATTTCTTGAGAAAGTACTAAGCTTTCAAGTAATGAACTGTCAGCCAGCATAGCTGACATATACATTTTGAGGTAGTTTGGTGTAGCATTTTGTTGTTTTTAATTTGATAAATCTGTTTAATATAAAGAAAAACATTTCATCCCTTAGACAACAATATCAAAGAAGATATAAAGACTTAACACAACATTTTTTTCGAATAAATTTCGTGCATTTCAGTTGCAAAGTAAGAATAGTTGTTGGTTATGTCAATTGTCCCGCGTGAAAACATTTGTAAACGTTTCTTGTAGCTCTATCATGGATACGGATTTATATGACGAATTTGGTAATTATATTGGCCCGGACTTGGATAGTGATGACGATGATGACCAGAGCATATATGGTGGACAGGATGTACAAGACGAACAAGATGTGAGTTATAACTTTGGAGCTTGGACAATTTTTCTGAAATTTCCTGTTTCTCCAGGAAGATGCAATGGAAGAGGAGGAACCCGAAAATGATGAAGATAAGGAAATCACAGCAGTTGTTCTTCATGAGGATAAGCGATACTATCCGACAGCGGTGGAAGTTTATGGCCCTGACGTTGAAACTATTGTTCAAGAAGAGGATGCTCAGCCACTAGACAAACCACTGATTGAGCCGGTAAAGAAATTGAAATTTCAACTCAAAGAACAAGACCTTCCGGAAACAACTTACGAAATGGAGTAAGTCTGAAACCGTGATATCGTTTGCAAATATATTTATATTCGAACCCTTAGATTTATGGCTGATTTGATGGATACTCCTCCATTGATACGAAATGTTGCACTTATTGGGCACTTGCATCATGGCAAAACCACGTTTGTTGACTGTCTCATTCGTCAAACTCATCCCCAGTTTGATACAACGGAGGAGAGAACTCTTCGCTACACGGACACACTGTTCACCGAACAAGAACGTGGCGTGAGTATTAAAGCCACACCAATTACACTCGTGCTTCCCGATGTAAAACACAAGAGTTACTTAATGAACATCTTTGATACTCCTGGTAAGCTCAATGCATCGCCACTGTATATGGTAAAACTATAAGCAAATTGATTCCAGGTCATGTGAACTTTTCCGACGAGGCCACAGCTGCGATGAGGATGTGCGATGGTGTTGTTGTCTTCGTCGATGCCGCTGAGGGTGTCATGCTTAATACCGAACGGCTTTTGAAGCACGCTGTGCAAGAGAAAATGGCTATCACCATTTGCATCAATAAGGTGGGTAAATGGATCATTGAATTCTCTGTTCTCTGACCGACTTCCTCCTTGCAGATCGACCGTTTGATTTTGGAGCTAAAATTGCCCCCTCAAGACGCTTATTTTAAGCTAAAGTACATCGTAGAGGAGGTCAACAGTCTTTTAAGGTAAATAAGAATGCATTTTCCTGAGATTCTGTAATTCTCATTCCAATTGTAGCGTTTATTCTGATGGTGATGAGGCTATAGTGGTGTCACCTGTTCTCGGTAACGTTTGCTTTGCAAGCTCTCTTTATGGTTTCTGCTTCACACTGAAATCCTTTGCGAAACTTTACGCTGACACCTACGAAGGTGTCAATTATACAGAGTTCGCAAAGCGGTTGTGGGGAGACATGTATTTCCACAACAAATCGTAAGTGAACCACATGCGAGAATCAATTTCATTTCCTTACCTACTCTCGTCATCTCAGGCGTAAATTTACGAAGAAGCCACCACACAGTTCAGCACAGAGAAGCTTCGTCGAATTCATACTCGAACCGATGTACAAACTCATAGCACAAGTTGTGGGAGATGTTGACACAACCCTTTTGGACACCCTCGCCGAACTCAATGTCCGTGTAACTAAGGAGGAAATGAAAACTAACATTCGTCCGCTGCTTCGTTTGGTCTGCAATCGGTTTATCTCCGACTTCAGCGGATTTGTTGATATGTGCGTGGAACACATTAAGTCCCCCCTTGACAATGCAAAAAAGAAGGTCGACCACATCTATACTGGCCCCAAGGAAGGCGACATTTACCGTGATATGATCAGCTGCAACCAGAACGGATGTCTGATGGTTCACAGCTCAAAAATGTACCCTACAGATGACTGTACATTCTTTCAGGTATACTCGGCACGTGCACAAAAATACGACCTTTTCAAGCGTGCTACATTTTCAGGTTCTTGCTCGAGTCGTAAGTGGTACTCTAAACGCCGGACAAGAAGTGCGTGTTCTTGGTGAGAACTACACCCTTCAGGATGAAGAAGATTCGAGAGTTCTGCAAGTAGGTCGATTGTGGGTGTACGAAGCTCGATACAAGGTGGAGCTCAACCGAGTTCCTGCGGGCAATTGGGTTCTAATTGAAGGCATTGATCAGTGCATCGTGAAAACATCAACAATAGCAGATATTTCCGCTGCGGAGGACTTGTACATTTTCCGGCCGCTCAAATTCAATACCCAAAGCATTATCAAAATCGCTGTTGAGCCAGTGAATCCATCCGAGTTACCAAAGATGCTGGACGGGTTGCGCAAGGTGAACAAATCATATCCGCTGCTGTCAACTCGTGTCGAAGAATCGGGGGAGCATGTAATTCTCGGCACGGGCGAACTGTACCTGGACTGTGTAATGCACGATCTCCGGAAAATGTACTCTGAGATAGATATCAAAGTGGCTGACCCGGTAGTGGCCTTCTGTGAGACCGTCGTGGAGACATCATCCTTGAAGTGCTTCGCAGAGACACCCAATAAAAAGAACAAGATAACCATGATTTCTGAACCCTTGGAAAAGGGACTCGCTGAAGACATTGAGAATGAGGTGGTGTCCATCAATTGGAATAAAAAACGATTGGGCGAGTTCTTCCAAATCAATTATGATTGGGATTTGCTAGCCGCTCGATCCATTTGGGCGTTCGGGCCCGATTCAACAGGGCCAAACATCCTTGTCGATGACACCCTCCCATCAGAAGTGGACAAAAACTTACTCACTTCAGTCAAGGATTCCATTGTTCAGGGCTTCCAATGGGGCACCAGAGAGGGGCCGCTCTGCGAAGAGCCTATACGAAACGTGAAGTTTAAAATTTTAGACGCAGTTATTGCCAACGAAGCACTGCATCGCGGTGGAGGACAAGTCATTCCCACCGCTCGTCGAGTCGCTTATTCGGCATTTTTAATGGCAACACCCAGGTTGATGGAGCCCTATCTATTTGTGGAAGTTCAAGCCCCCGCAGATTGCGTGTCTGCCGTATACACGGTTCTGGCTCGACGAAGGTTTGTCATGTACTGTTCTTTCTCAATTCATTTCTTATTCTTGACATTTTCTTAGAGGTCATGTGACACAAGACGCACCAGTGTCAGGGTCTCCAATCTACACCATCAAAGCGTTTATTCCTGCCATCGATTCGTTTGGGTTTGAGACAGATTTGCGTACGCACACGCAAGGACAAGCGTTCTGCCTATCAGTGTTTCATCATTGGCAAATTGTGCCCGGAGACCCCTTGGACAAATCGATAATCATTCGTCCACTCGAGCCACAAGCGGCTTCACATTTAGCTCGTGAATTTATGATAAAAACCAGAAGGAGGAAGGGACTTTCGGAGGATGTATCCATCAACAAATTCTTCGACGACCCGATGTTGTTGGAGTTGGCCCGACAGGATGTTCTCTTAAATTATCCTCTATAAGTTAAGGTTCTATTAAAGAGAATATTTGAATGACATTTGATTTCTCTTTGTTGGCGTTTGATTTCGAAAAAGCTTTCTGTAGGTGTGTGTACTCGATAAGGATGATTTTTAAAGCCGTGCGCATGTATCATGATAGATGGTATATCCCACAAGTAGTTCTTGATTTTTAAGAGACATGCCAATTTGCAGCTGTGAACTGGAGCTGGGTAAACAACTCGCTTTGAACAATCGATTCAATCATTGATTCAATTTTAAAAATTAACTGATTATTTGCTTCTTTTGGTTTAAACCACATACGGATAGAGATCAATCGTGTTTTGGTTACTTGTAAGTACATATGTATATACAGTTATGGACAAAATAAACAATTAAACCAGTACGGAAAACATCAAACATTTGCCCTATTTTCCTTGCAATAAAATTTACTATAGCGTCAGTTTGCGTATTTCTCTTTGTTGGTAACGGTACTTTCTTCCCAACAAGGAAAATTACAAGGAAGTACGGAAATTTGAAAAAAAAATTTCTGTGAGTATATTTTAATAGGCTGCCTCAGCGTGCGGACAAAATAATAAGACCAGGTCAATTGTTTTTCATACCATATTATTTTTAAAGCAATTTACTGTAAGTATGGAAATAACGATATCTGCTTGTTAAAATGTATCGAATTATTGGTGAAAGCAGGTAATAAGGGCCGCGGCATGACTGCTCTGCAACCGAAAGGGATCTGATCCGAAAACTTACGCAAGAAGGAAAGTCACAGCGGGAGGTGTCCAGATTAGTGGGAAGATCGAAGACATTTGTTTTTAATGCGATACAGCCGCAAAAATCGACCCCCCCCCCCCAACAAGCCGCCCACGAAAAACATCTCCGAAAGATGACGTCCACATTAAACCCTTATCAAAGAAAGAACCGTTTTTGTCAGCTGTAGACATCAAACGTGAACTGTCTTACCTGTCTGTCCTAGAACATTGCGAAGGATTTCTTACCAAAAAAACATAGGAAAAATAGAATCAAATTTGCTAAGAAAGGACATCTGGAATGGATAGGCCCAGAAAAGGACAAAAAATGGCGAAATATTTTTAGGTCAGATAAAAGCAAGTTCAATTTGGTGGGATCAGATGGTAAGCAAGCAAAAGCGTAAAACATGGAGACGGAAATATTATGGTTTGGGGATACTTTTCTTCGTATGGCGTTGGTCCATTATATTGGGTAAAGGGTACACTGGCATGCGGCTGGTCAAGCGTCTTTAGATACGGCGCTTAAGATGGTTACGTAATGTAGAACATATGGACACCACCGCTCCGACTAGAAAAGTCTTCGAATCTGAGCCATTAGGACAACGCAACAAAGGACGGCCTAGATTGAGATTGCGCACAAAAGTGGAGAAGAACCTCAACCAACTCGGAGTGCCCAATTAGAGGCAGCTAGTGAGACATCGTGCTAGCTGGATAGGCATGTTGGTTGAGGCCCGGGTTCACCCCGGACTGTCGCGGAAGCAATTGGTATTGTCGAGAAAAAAATTCTACGTGCGATATTTTTTCCTGATTCCGTTGTTGACATCTAGAAGAGACAATTAAACCACAAGCTCTATAGGCTATACGGCAGCATGCACTAGCCAGGCGACTATGGATACGATGCTCAAGATGGCTAAGTCATGAAAAGTGGATAGATAACACTGCTCTCGACCAAAAACTCTTTATAAATGAGCCATTGAGGCAACGCAACAGAGTATGTCCTCGTCTCTGATAGTGCACAAAAGCGGAAAAGAACCTCAACACACTTGGAAAGGATAATTGAAGGCAGCTGGCAAGTGACCGTGCGACAGGAGAGAAATGTTGGTTGAAGCCGAGGTTCACTTAGAACTTTAATGCCATTCAATTTGTTGTATCAAATTATATAGAAGATCTTTAAATACTAAAATATTATTTGTTTTCTTTCTCTTATCTTTTTTGTTCGGTTGTGTTGATTCGATTCTTTTAGTGGCCCAAACGCACCTAACTTGCGTCCATATTCCGTAGCTTACAGCGCCAGTAACATCTTATAAATTCTGTACATATCTGTCTGTGAGTCGACGCGCTTACCCACTACGTACCGGCGACCACATACATATTTGTAATTAAATAAAGTTTTCAAATTCATATTTACTTAAGACGTATGAATACAAATTTAAAACAAATTCTCGTCAAAGCGCTAATACTGCCATGAGTCTCTTATCATCTAAACACTACCCTACGACGATTAATTAAAAACTGATATTTTACATGGAAATGCACGCACCATCACCCACACAAGGCATGAAAAACGCTTTTCAATAAACTTATACGGTATGCGAACCAGAGAAATGGGTATCCTTTAACAGAACACATCCGGTCACACCGATACAAGTGCCTCGTATATGGCATGTCCTTTAATGATATGTCTTAAAATGACAGCCGAATAAGGGGCGAATAAATAAAATGCATAACAAAATTTTGTTTTTACTTTTCGAATGAAACCAAATGTGTTAATGCCGTTTAAAAATTTGGTCCCCGGTTAACGTAAGCTTATAAAACTCGATCGGCTAGACCGCATTCAATACGTAGTGAAGAGACTTTAGCAGCTGTAGCTGAGAGTGTATGCTAAGTTAGTAACGAATCGATGAGTTGGCATTCTCAGGAGCTTGGCTTGGCTATTCTACAATTTGGCATATTTTACTCGGGGTTCTCGACCCATAAGCGTCTCGGTGAGCTCTGGTTTCAACAAGACGTCGCTGAGAGTCATACAGCGCGTGAACTGTTGAGAAATCATTTTGATTCATTTCACGTTGTGCTTATTTTTATTGGCCGCGTAGATCGTGCGAAATCACTCCTTGGACCATTTTGTCTGAAGATATGTAAAGTCTTCAGGTGTTTAGAAGCCGCTTTGGAACTCGTGTTATTAATGAGATACCGGTCGTTACTCTCGAATAAGGCGTCCGAAATTGGACTTTTAAAATAGATTACCTCAGACGTAGTCGTGGCCCACATTTACATGATATGATTTTCATAAAGTAAATGCCATGAATTGTTTTTTTAAGCGATGGTAAACATTTTAAGTTTGCTTTTAAATTTATTTGTTTTATTTTGCATTAAAAATCAAACCTGACGATGTATCTTCCCATATATACCTTTTTCGGAAAAAAGGCTCCCGTCAAAGGCGTTCATCATAGATTTCTCCCGCTACCTTGTCAGAGGTTGATTGGAATTATTTTTCCTAAGAGTTTTTTTGGCAGCTTTTAAAAACTCTAATATGTGTCAAAAATGATTATTCACTGTTGCCTTGTCTTTCTATTTTTTTTTTACAAGTTCTTGCATAATATTGTTCCGATACACACAAAGATGTGTTTGTGTCGCAACGAATAGGCTGACATATAATAGCTGCTATACAGTCGTTATTTTTTTTATCAACATATTCTGCCTTTTGGAAATGTCAAGTAAATATTTGAAAGCCCATTACTCAAGCAGTCAACTTACTGTCATGTTTCATTTAAAAATATCGATAAATTTTCACGCAAATCCCACCCAATATACAATCAAATATGTGGTTGGGACGCCCTAATAGAAATAAAGGATCGAATATTCATTAACAAAGTGATTGCAATTCAACAGCCAACAACCTGCACGGGTCCTTGCGACACCTGATTCAACAGACCAAAAATCAGAGTAATTCACTGAGGCAACTCAAACATACAGTACCGCCTTCGTAAGCGTAGATATACATGCTCGTAGCTGTAATGCGTTTTAAAATATTTTTCACAATCAATGTCCGCAAATTAAAAATTCCACCATTATCCCAGGCAAAAAAAAAATGCGAAACAAGAACCAAAAACAAACAGAGCAGATGAAAAAAAAAATAACACAAAATATTTCACCAAAAGCAAAAATATGCAGATGCATGTGCGTATTAACGGTCGTAAAATGGGGACGCTGATATCTCAACGGGACCGTGCTTGTTGGGTCTGATGTATAAATTATTCACACCTAAAGTGCTATTAAAATTGCACTTTAAAAATATTTGCATTTTTATTCACGTACACACGTTGTTTTCCAATGGCTGAGAGGGGCGCACGGATGGGAAGAAAACTTTTCCGGTTTTGCGAGCGACCAGCTCAATCAGATTGATTACACTGTGAATCCGAGCGGCCATCTTTTGCGCTTTCGATTTCCGGCTGCATGCAGGTTGATGGCGGCATCAGCGGATTAAGCGCCATCATCAATTTCACACGGTTAATTTAAAGTGTTAACTCGTCAGGGAAAATACAATGGCAATTAATTACAATTAAGATGCATACAGACGTAGAATTATATTCCGAGTTTTGTAAATGCTGTAAACCGGAAATCCATGATGGAGAAATGCCATATTTTAAGTTTACAATATTTTCGAAGAGGGTTATATATTTTTTTGTAAGCCTGTCGGAGATTGGACTTCGCTGGCGACTTTCCCACTAGACGTGATATGATCAGAGGCATGAAAATTAACTTGTATTAAACTTCAATTTAAAGCAATTAATTTTGAGGGTTCAAACGGAATTACTCGTACATAAAGTTAGGAAAAAATTGGTATGTGTTACTGACTGATATGATCACTTTTGCATTTGGTCATTGCCTACTTTAGAAAGACAGACAAAAACATCCACTTTAATTACGCCAGCCGAATGCCACTTCGCGATTTGAAAGAAAGAACCGCGAGTGGACACCCAAATATGTAACTCCATAAGGCAGTTAAGTAGGTAAGTAGTTTGACCAACTTAATGTTGCATTTATTTGCTTCAGTGTTCGACAAATTCAACCATGGACAGGTACACAAATACACAGTACATGAAGATTGCTGAAGCTTTTTTACGAAAATGGGCGTGCTCCCTGATTATTTTGGTCAGCCTAATCGAACAAAGGTCTCTACACAATTTTGCATTTGGGCAAAGGAGAATCCCCCTGTGATTGTTGAAAAGCCGATGCATTCACAAAGAGTGACAGTTTGCGGTTTGGTGACATCATCGGGCCGTACTTCTACCAAAATGAGCTTGGCCAAGCAGTTACCGTGAATGGTGTTCGCTATCGTGAAATGATAACGGTCTTATTATGCATATGAACTTGAACGATATGCCAACAACAGGATGATGCCACACACCGCTGGACACCTTGTCTGGGGAGTTTAAAAAGTCAAATTGTACTTCAAATTTGCTTTTGCAAATGCCTTATATGAAAATAACTCTTTCGGAAAAGCCGATACAGAAATGAGTTACAAACTTTAGCGAAATTAAGGATCGCGAGAACATTTGCGAGCAATGAAAAATCGCTCCTTTGCGGTGGTCATCTATTGAAAACTCATTTTGGGATAACCAAGTCACGAGATTCATGTACATATGTAGCACATTCTGGTTGGAACTACAGCTTAGACATACTGTTTTTCTCTTTTTAACCGTATCACGAAAATTTGGCTCTCAATCATAAGTATCCGAGTTTTTTCTTCCCTTTTTTCACAAAAATTTTGCCCAAAAACACTGATATTTCTATTATAAGCTGTTTTACAATTTTTTCCCGATTGCTTCCATTGCTAAATGCATTCTTTCACTTTACCAATATGCTTGAACCTTAAAAAATGTTCTATTCATTCGTGAGAGCGACCAAAGGCGAGTTCAACTCTCGTTGAATTAAAATATCGGGTGTATGATATTGTTTCAGTTGTGACTTCTCATGATTTGATGTATCCCGAAATCCGGATTCCTGAAACGTTCAAAATTCCAAAAGTCGAATATCCCAAGGTGTACAAAATTAATAATAATTGAGTGGCACTACAGCCCATAACGGGCCAGGGCCTAGCTTCTACAACAACTACTCGTGTTGTGCATGCTATTGTTCTTCACGAGTAGAAGGGACCTACAGTTTTTTGCCGATTCCGAACGGCGAGATTTGAGAAGCTTTCCATAGACAATTAATACTCTTTGAGTGTTGTCAGCAACTCGAAAGAGGTGGTGCCGTGAAAAAATGCGAGGTGTCCCGGCTGGGAATCGAACCCAGACTTTCTGCGCCGCAGTCGATGCACTTACCACTGCGCCACGGCGACCACAGGTGTACAAAATTGCTAAGGCGAAAATTCAGAAACGCTTGATTTAGGGATTTTGTCTCCCTAAACCACTTTTCTTATTAGGCGCTCCTTTTACCTTAAAACCAAGATTGCTCATTTACAAGATTTCGGAACTTTTCCACGAAAGGACGAATTGCCCCACGATCTGTTCACACTTAACAACTTTTTTTTTTCGAATGACGCACTTGTGTACCCTTATTCATTTCGGCAGAAAAGTCAACTAATAGGCGGCATGTAGATTTTCTGTGATAATGTTTTTTTCTTTCACGCCAATCTTTACCTGGTTCGTAGTTTAAGGTCCAAAGGAGTGCACACTGTAAGCACTTTCAACATTTTCGAGTGTGCAAAGGACCAATGTTTCGAAAATATTCTTAAACCATAATAATTATGGTAAACTTTACTTCATATTTTGAAATCTTCTTATTTTATGTGTTTGTAAATCAAACGTAAACAGTTTAGTTTTAGAATGTTTTATTTATTTGCTCCATAAATTTTGTCATATAATATAAAATAGTATTTTAAACTTTACTGTAACAACTTCAACTCTTTACAATAAACATCGTTGTGGGGGATTTCCATTACTTTTGTGAATGGCTGAGAAACAAATAGGACAAGGTATGTGGATGTGTGTTTTTTGTTTGAACAAATATGTTAAGGACAACATACATATAACATAAATAACGTTCTGTTAATAGTTAATCGGTTAAAAAAATATGACTACTTTAGATTACATCTGATTGAGGTAACGAACGGGAAAAAATAAAAAGGATTACATGTAAATACGTTAAGGAACGTTATTATTGTTATTTTTGTTTTGCTTTTAAACTATCGACTCATTTCGCGCGTATACGTAAACGAAGAAAACGGTGAGAGGGTTCTCCTCACTCTTGAACACTGGAATAACGAGTATGGGGATTGAGCGTGAGACGATAGACTGGTCAATTTACATGCCATTGTGAATGTTCTCGTCGAAGGTGTCATTCTCTTCGTGTTCTTCATCGAATTCAACATCATCCTCAACTGATGCTTCCTGGAAAAGTAAGCAAACAAGGAAAATGGTGTTAATATATAACTGAATCATAGGGATCGACATGGGTGTTTTATATTTACTTGATACTGTTGATATTCGGAAATCAAATCGTTCATGTTCGATTCGGCTTCGGTGAATTCCATTTCGTCCATACCCTCTCCGGTGTACCAGTGAAGGAAAGCCTTACGACGGAACATTGCAGTGAATTGCTCGGATATCCTCTTGAAAATTTCCTGAATGGCGGTTGTATTACCAATGAATGTGGCTGACATTTTGAGGCCACGTGGGGGGATATCACAAACGGCAACTTTTACATTATTCGGAATCCATTCGACGAAGTAGCTGCTGTTCTTGTTCTGAATGTTGAACATTTGAGTGTCAACCTCCTTCATAGACATTGGACCTGTGTGAATGAAATTAATTTAAAATTTAAATTAAAATTGTTGACTGTTATTGAAATGGAGTATATGTCGGTATGTAACATGACATTGGTACAATTTATTGAAATGTATAAATAGTCATGTCCTTCAAGTTGAAAAGTGTTTTTTTGTTATTTTTTCTCTGTACTTGGAATTGGGTACATTGCTGGTCTTTCATAGGGTAATAATCAATCGCTATCCAATAATAAATTTCTTATCCTTATTGAACTGTGTGGTGAAAACAGAGGGGAAGTTGTCAGTGAGAGTGAAATGTTCCCTATTTAATTTGGGCCCGATATTTCATAGGCTGACATCAGGTTCTCTCGTCATATTAATGTTGGTGTGCTTCAAGGCTCTGTTTTGCGTCCGATACTTTTTCATATCCCATCATTGGAAATTATTTCTTGTCTGCTATTTATTACACAATCTATTTTTTTCTTAATGACAGTACCCTCAAATTTTCAAATTTCTTCCTTGGCTTACGTCACTCCTCTTCAGTCGTGGACATGAAGCGGTTGCGAATGTTAAGCATATTACATACCGACATTGAGAGCATAATCAAATACGGTGGCAATGCAATGAACTGGATTTTACTCAAGCGTTCTCAAATTAATTTGCCATTATCCATGGATGGCACTAGCGTCATTTTAGCCGAAAGACTTTCCATCCTCAGTTTAGGTACAAACTAAACACTTAGTTCACACGCCGGAGGCCGCCGAAAGTTCAGCGAAATGTTTAGATTTAGAAAAATTTAATTTCTCCCAATATTCACCCCTAGCTTGAGTACAATGCTCCACTCTGGTCTGGTCCCTCTCTTTACCTACTTGATAGAATCCAAAAGCGTGTGATAAGACTGATTGGAGAAAATAATATTGTGATTAACTCTATAGAACACTAATAATATGTGTCGCCTTTAATAATCTTTCATCTATTTAAGCCAGAATTAGCCAGCCAGTTTCCTTCACTTCAAGAATTCTTTAGCAATACACGCTTGGCGCAGAATGTCCGTCAGTTCTCCCTTAAGAGCACTTTCGACCGTACAGTTAAGTTTAAAGACATGTTCTTGATGTGCATAGGAGTCACCCGTATGCTATTTATACTCTGCCTAGCAAACGGCAGACATTATTCAACCGGCATAGCAGATCACAATACTTAAAGCAAAGAATGTTATTTAAGACTAATTCTATGTTGGCAAATCAATTTCTTCGTAAATCCCTTTAACGAGTCATTGAATTAAAATTAAACATAACTCTCTCTTATTTCTCCTCCAACGCAACATTTTTCGTTGTCAATTCATATTGTCATCGATATGCTAACTAGAGTGACTAGAGAAGAGAGCAATGAGGAATGTGGTTTAATTCAAGATACGAATATCATTAACTATTCCAAGTCTACACTCGAGGCAATGCTCTGTAAATATACTTGTTCCGATTTGGCAGTAAGCAACGTCTCCATCGTAACCCTCCACGCCGGCAGAACGCTCCAATCATTCACGAATGCAAACAAAAGTCGGGACACTAAGAGACAAAGCGAAAGACAAAAATCCAATTCCGACAAATTCATGAATGATAATAATTCGCCGATTCTTGCGCGTGCAATTTCTACTCATTCACTACATGGTAATGGCATCAGAGATTCATTGAATTCTACGGAGTAGGAGACGCGTCCCATGGTTCAATCTTGAAAATTGTTTACCTTCCCGGTTTGACAAAAGTGTTTTTTCCCTTTCTAGCGGTGCGAGAGCTGCCCCTTGAGTAAGCACCAGACGGCTGTCGAAGATGTCGCGACACAATAGAACGGCAACAGAGGAAAAAACGAACGACAATTTCAATTTCCACCCGAATAAGTCAATCACAAGATAGACTCTCAATTGAACTTTAACCCGCACCCATCCGAGACTCGCTTCGCCTGAGAAACGGGAATGGGAATGGAACAGGAGAAGAACGCTCGTCCTCCCACTCATCATTGATGGCAATCGTTTAATATGCCTGACAACCGAAAGTGTGTTAAAGAAGCGAACTTTCGAACGATGCGCGGCGGAAAAGGTTACCAGCCGTGTCGTCTGCATCTCCGGAGTGGTGTCGCAACTGTCAGCCTTATTGCTCTACGTCGGATGAGTATAAACCATCCTGCGATTCACGCACACCTCCTCTCCACCGTGAAAGGTAATTTTCGTTATTCGTCTGCGACGTCTGTCTGAATAGAAATTCAATAAAAAAAAAACATTCCCCTCTCTATGTTTTCGAAGTCCTTATTAAAGGTAGGTATTGGTTTCGTGCGAGTTTTCCTGGTTTGAATAAGTAATCATGATGAATTGACAGTTTGACAATTTGCTGAGAGACAGCAATATTTTTAAGTGCCCAGCGGGGTTGTTGAAGGATACCGAGAGAGTGCATATGAGGATTGAAGAAGACATACTCGTATGTTGGGCAGGAATATTTTATGGAGAGTGATAGGACGTACATAAGTAATATAATCCAGTTCTACCTTGTCCAGTGGAGGGTGTGAAGAAGATCACGAAATCGAAGCCGGGAGCGTTCAATGAAAATTATTAAAAAGTGGTTTTGAGTAAGAATTTTTGTTCTTCACAGTTTAGAAACTGTTCAATGAAAAACTAAGCAATTGCGAGGTACAGAATTACATTAAGATTTGAAACCTTTTACGAAAATGGGCGTTCAAACCAAAATGTATTCGGTACAATGCGTGATTTGTTTGGTCCGCATAATCGATCGAATGTCCCCAAATTTTGTATTAAGGCAAATGAGAATCCACCTGTTATTGTTTAGTAACCGATGCAACCACGGGGAGATACTGTTTGACGCGGCCTCTGGGCTGGCGACGTCATCGGCCCATAATAATAATAATTGAGTGGCACTACAGCCCACAATGGACCAGGGCCTAGCTTCTACAACAACTACTCGTGTTGTGGGTGCTACTGTATTACTGTTTGCTGACTCCGAACGGACGGTCTCCCGTCCGAGAATCGAATCTAAACTTTCTGCGTGGCGGTCGACGCACTTACCCACTACGCCACGGCGACCACCGTTGGATTCTTATGAATATTTAAAAGAAAAAGTGTACGTCAATGATCCAAGAACAATTCTAGAGCTATAGGATGATAACAGATTACTCAATAAGTCCCGGAATATACATATAGGGGGGCGCCACTGACAAAAATTATTCATTAAAATTAATTTTTTTTTAGTGGCGCCCCCTATGCCACCGATGTCCTGGCGAGCATTTGGTCGATATTTTTTTTCACACATAATTGTCGTAGATCCTTGGTGATAATTAAAAAATATAAGGATAATTCTCTGAAAACAATTTGTTTTATTTAGAACTATCATCGTGCGTTCTCGTTGGACCGCCCTCCAACCTGGGTTTATTTATTTTATTATAACCTGGGTTGCAATGGAATTCACAATTCTACCCCAATTTAACAGTATGCCTCAACAATTATGCACCAAAATAAATTTGTATACAAACAATGATGTACTCGTACATACATACGTATATCTGAAATTTCATTAATATCGCTTCAGAAGATCAGAAGATTTGCAGAGCGTGATAGGCATGGCGGACGGACAGATACACCGAAACAAGGCAAACGAAACTTTTAAAAACGTTTACGCATTCGAGTGCAATGCAAGTTATAAGCAAGTCTGTTAAAAAAGAGTTGCTTGTAAATCTAAGCTGTGTTACGTTGCATCTTCATTTACATTTAATTTGGATTGAGAATTTTATTTTATGTATTGCCTACGAAAAGTTTTTAACAAGATGTCTTATCTTTTTCTCCTTCTTTTCTCGAAGTTTGTAACACAGATTTTGACCTTATATCATTGTTGTACAAAACACATAATCTGTTCCCCCTCTAGTTCGCTATAATGGTATTCAGCAGGGATGAATTCAAACGGAATGTCTGCAGTAATAGGTAAATAACTGGGTAAACAGACAAATGTCCTTGTGTAATATTGCTAGATAGATGTGTTCACTGTTCATGTCAGTTTATAGGTTGAGGGGATGAAAAAATAAAAAAAATTAAGTACAGATGCAATTGTTTACATAACATAGGTCTGCTGTTGCTCTTACGGGAACAATGATAGTCGTTATTTCATCATCAGTATGCTTGGGCTGTGTTACATTATTATAGATTACTTAGATGAGGAAGGGGTTCATGGAAGGTAATGGAAAAATAAAGGATAATAGCATGTAGTGTTAGAAGTTATGACAATAAATTGGATTCTTGTTTTGTGATGTGAAAAAAATAAACGAATTTTGGAGGCTCTTCAAAAAACAAGAACTGTATGTATTAGTTAAAGCTAAAATTTGTGTCTGAAATCTAAAATATGATAACCGAATACTCTGATATTGGTATTGATTTCAAGAGAATGATAGAAATCCTTGTGAAATACAGAAGGTTCGGCCTTGCATTGATGACTTTGACACAATATGATGCATAAGGCAGTATTTTCATCGGAACACTGTTCAAAATTAAATATCCACGAAGTTAAATTTTTAAGGGAAATTTGTGTATACTGGTAACTAAATGACTTGTCGTTTTATAATTTTTTCCCGCATCAGGTTTTACAATGAATTGAGTTTAATGTCAGCGGTTTGCACAGCTGGTGTTTTACTTGCAATAAAGGTTTGGCAAAGTAAAGTCCCTATACGGTAAAAACATTCCATTACTTTTGTATGTTTTTTGAAGCTTTAATCATTTTACGATAGTTCACCGTGTTATCCTGCAAAGATTTGAACTTAGTTGAGATTTCCCACAAACTAAGTCAATAATGATTAGACCCTCCTTCAGCTTTCCGATTTTTTTCCAGCGAATAGTTTGAAAACAAAAATATAAGGGAGATCTAAAAAAACGCTTCAGTGTAAGTTTTGTGGCAAATTATTGAAATTATTCTCCAATGCATTAGCTGCCTTAATGCAGAGATGGAGGTAAGCATTCAACACCTTCACTGAAATTGCCCTGGACTTGCCTCAAAGCCTACTTGGCGTTTCCTCTACAATAATCTGAATGAAACCAGTAGGGGACTGGTTAACATACTGGTTAACTATGTAGAGGAAAATCGGGTGGAAGGTAGAAAAATTATCAACAAAATCTACCATCACGAGGCACGTTTAATTGTAGAACAATTTTAAATTTACTGTTTAACGGTTTCTGAATGACGAAGGATGTACGCGCAAAAGGGTGATTTTCACTAACAAACACATAAGGTTTTGTTTTCTTCTAAGACACACATTTCAAATATGTTTGTTGCTAAACTTCGAATAACTTAGTGTGTTAGAGGGCTTGTAACTGCAGTATGGTAAAGTTTTCATATCCAACCGAGGTCAAAATATAAACACGGAATTCTATGTCACAGACTTTAAGCTAAGTCTTCGTCACAAGCCTCAACCAGATTAATCGTGCAAAAGTCACTGTGGGTATATCAAAACACGACTAAGAGTGCTATCTCTTGTCTTACACCTAAATGCGTGCAATTCCTTTAATTCAATCCTGCAAACGCTAAAATATCGAAAATACATTCAAATGGTAAACTATAAAGATCGGATATTTAAGAAAATTTTCAATCTCGCGGACTATTCAACGAGTAATTAATTATATCAAAAACACATCTTTCAAAAACCCTTCAAATGCTAACAGCATAACTCATGTTATCAGCAAACATTGATAATGATTAATTCATAACACGAGTTTTGACTGTGTTCGGGATGGCTTACAAAGTCTTTTTACTTAAATCGCGGTCATTAAGACGTTTTTCAATTAATTTTCCACCCGACGAAAGATTCATATTCATTTGCTGTTTTTCAAAAATCCACCAAAATCCCCCTCCTCCCAAAGGCGTACTTCCGCCATACGACAGCAAAAGTGTGTAATAAATTTTAGGCCCGACATTGCACGACCTAGGGACTGGGTCAGTAGTAAGAGCATTACATGAATACTTAAGTGAGGACCTCTTAATTAAAAGCACGTCGACTGATTGAGCGCCAAGCAACAATATTCATTAATTATTTAGAGGAAAAAGACTTCGAAGTGGGAGGGGTGGAATCTCGAAGAATCACTGCAGAGTGTGTGCTTTTTTGAGCGAGCCAATAAAGAAGAGGGTGAACAATTTATATCCCATGTCATGCGAAAAATCTTTGGAATTTAAGACGTCGACCCGAATCGTCGTCTATATTGAGGGAGAGTGTTGCTGCCCTGCTCTGTGAGCCATAGCAGGTGACTAAGGGGGTGGTGAATTGTTCTTAACAATCCAAGTGGAAGGTAATTTAAATATTTTGATTAATTATTTTTCAGTGGTTCAGGGATTTGCTTTTTACACGCTACATGTTGAGAAATGCTTTCATAAAGTCTGAGACAAGTTTAATCCGAGTGGAAGTTGTGAAGGAAACGAAAAATAGGCCTTTCGGGAGACAAAGTGAAGCCTGAATAAACGATTTAAGGGAGTGAGTGTGAAATGCAATGCAAATGGGAGCTTTGATTTGTGAATGGGAGTTAAGAGCAAGGAATTTAGAAGAGACAATTATGACTGACCTGTGGCCTTTCTTTCCTACTGACCATTCCCTAGTTACTGGCTAGAACACGTTAACAAGAAATTTTTATTTCTTTCCACGTCAAATAAGACTGGATACTTATAGCCATAAAAATTGATGAAAAGTGAAGCCAAGACTTGTGACGTTTTCTAACAGCTTGTTTCAGAATCAAATTCCTTCAAGTCACTTTCAATACATGTGAAACAAATGACAGGCTTTCTTCTCGAGTCCCTTTTTGAAAATCTATTTCAACGTTCTCAGTAGAACGTGACATCTTTTCAAACCCAAACCGCTGACATGATGACATTATACAAATGACAGCAATCAATAAGTACACCCCAAATAGGAGCAAAGTTCCTCCTAATTAGCAAAACAATATGAAACGTGCCCCTGCGCACAAAACCAGAACGCACTTTCTTTTAACTTGATTAGTCCCGAGACCCTCACGATTCGTACTCCTTCACGCTCTCATTCATAGTGGTCATTACATTTGCACCCGCACCCATTCACTGCGCCACTTCCGCCACCATTGGCTCGCGCGCCATCCCTTAACCAGTTCGTCACCATCATCATCATCATCGCCGTCACGAGACCGATTCAATGCAGTCAAATTGCTAAATGCGTACGCACCTGAGGGAACAAGGGCGTGAACGCAAAACAAAAGCCTCACCTCTCCCATGCCCTGAATGGAAAATGATTAATGAACCGGAGAAATGAAAAAATAAACGCCGTTCCTGCTGACAATTATACAATAGAAACGCCAACCGACCAGGGACTGATGAGGAGGACGAAAGGAAAAGAGAAGAGCAACCGGTTACCAGCGACGAGCGACAGTGTCAAGGGAAGACAGGGTCGTTAGCATAGGCGCGTTGGTCTACAATAAATTACCCAACAAACAAGCTAAGATGCCAGCCGTGAGATAAATACTGCCGAGGACTGACAGCCGAATGGAAAATACGTGGAAGAAAGTACCCAATGCAACAGGATATAACTGAGGCGGGGACAGACAGACTCCTGTCTCACCGCCCACCTCAAACAATTGACCGTCGAAGGGTTCGAGTGGAGCGAACACGGACGGATGTCTGGCAAGGCTTTTCTGGTGAGTAGGTGGCATCACAGCACAAGATTTTAATCAACGAAATTACGCTAATTAATCAGAGAAAATTAATGACAAAATTACGTTTTGCTGTATAAAATCAACCGAACGACAAATTGCCGACTGACGACGGCAGTGAGCAGTAGCCGTCGTCTGAATGAAAACAGGGTCGTGTACACTTGAGACTAGTTAAGAGTCCTAATTAATTACGTTACCTTTATTGTGACTGATTTATCTGAGAGGTATTTCCTTCGAAATGATGAAAAGACTTACCGCGGAAGATGCAGGCCACGGTCAGGTAGCGACCGTGCCGGGGATCACAAGCGGTCATCATGTTCTTGGCATCGAACATTTGCTGTGTAAGTTCGCCTACAGTGAGGGCGCGATATTGTTGTGAGCCCTTGGCGGTGAGTGGGGCAAATCCGGGCATGAAGAAGTGAAGACGTGGGAATGGTACCATGTTGACTGCTAATTTACGTAGATCTGCATTCAATTGACCAGGGAAACGAAGACATGTCGTTACTCCAGACATTGTGATCTGTTTTCGGCAATGAGAAGAAACTTGTGTAAGAAATTTGAGCAAATTTTTATACGTGGTTGTTTTTGCTTTGCGTGGGCCCTGTTGAGTTTTTTGAGTGGGCCAAAAAAATGTATATCAAAACAAAAACAACCGACGTATGGACTAAAGGAAATACATTTTTGTAAAAATATGCGTATACATTCAAATTACAGGTGTGCTTAATATTTGCAGTTAAAATTTAATTAGTATCATTTGCTGTCAGTAAGTGTTGATCATGTGGCAGTAGCTGCTGGCTAGCTAAGAGAGGAATAAAATATTAAACAACATACAAAGAGTAATATATATTTCATCAGATACAGGGAGCAACATGCTTGATTGGCTGCTAAGCAAATACTTATAAGCACGATGTAGCTTCAGCCTCTTCAGGTGACTTAGTTTGTCAGGCATGCAGCCAAACACAAACTTTCATAACGAAGCTTGTTTTTTAACAAAGCAGCGTCTAAAACATTTTCGGTTTGATTCATTTATGTACCACTCTGTTAAAAAAAAAAAACAAAAAAAAAACTTTCTAACTAGTTCAGTTGGAAACTAAAGTGTGTTTCATAGTTTGTCAATACCGCAATTTTTTAAATTAATGGTATCAAACATTGTGAACATTTTTTAAGCTCCTATCTCAATTTGAATTTGTGGAGTAAAGAGTAAAATATTTAAATTAAGTGAATGACTGGAAATGGAAAAAGAAATAGAAATTCGGCATTGACTGCACGACGTATGAAAATAGTGCGCAGAAAGATTGAAAAAAGTGGAATAATTCAGTAAATAGCAAAATCCTTTAGTTTTTTGTATTTCAGAAAAGTTGTTACAGCCCTTTATTTTTCAAACTGATGTAATGTCGTAACCACTCAAAACTATCAAACACACCTTGTTGTCGTTATACCATGTTCGTCGTTTACTTGGCTTAGGCATATAAGTTTGATAGATAATATCTTTTTGGCGGTTTATGTGAACCGTACGGTAGACATTTTATTTCTATCCAACCGCATTTTTTCTGAACCGAGTTAAGGTATACTTTTCAAAAAGGATTAAGTTACGGGTTCCATTCTTGTGTCTAGCCGAGTAAGTGGTTTTTAAGTATCTAAAAAGACAATGGCTAGTTTGTAGGAACAAAAACAAATTTTATTTGAGTTAGAAAATCAATAAATAACATTTAAAACATTTTTTGGGTCAACTTTGCGGCTCATATACGAGAGCAATTTTCGTAAATTTCAATGCTAACAAGACCCATAACGTTCTCTTCAAAAGGTGTAATTAACTCTTTCTTATCATTTATTTTAAACCCACAATTAAAAAAATAAGTTTGAAGTTTGAAGCCGTTCAATTCTCTGATTCAAAGGGAGAGATAAATCTCTGACTGTTAAAATGCGGCTCGTTTTCTTGTTCCATGAAAAATTTAGGCTCACACAATTAGCTTGTGGATTTTGAGTAATGTCAAAATATTTTGATATTCTCACACTACATGTATACAATGCTTCGATTCGGTGGTCCTGATTTGAGTAGTAAGATCAACACTCAATTCCAACAATTCGTGAATAGTTGTCAAATAACCAATGAATTGGACAAAGATTGCGCTTTAAAATAAAATGTTGACTTTATATGCGTCCGTTTGGCTTGTGGTCCACAAGTTCCACAACCTTCCTTTTTTTGTGCGCGTTTACAGTGACATTGTCAGCGATTAATGATACGCGTGGAGGTGATTTTTCATCAAAAATGCGTCAGTTATAATTGTTAATTAGCATTGATCGTGTGTTGGATGTTTATAAGAAAAAATCCATATGGAGAAAATACCTTTTCACAAATAAATACCATTTTAATCACGTCCTATAACAAAATAAAGCCTAAAATGGCAACTTTATCACACGCTACAGCTTTGCCAGATGCAATTAAAATGAGCACATTTACTGCATGCATGTTTTTTTTAACAGACAGTATCATAAAACTTAACTTTGCCCATTAAAGTGACGAGTTCATGATATGGCTATGTTGCTGCAATATACATAAATCAGTGACCTTATTATGATCACTGCGCATAGTAATCGAAGAACACTTGATTGACAACAGTTTCACTTGAAAGCAATATTAAAAATTACCCTTCTTAGAAGTGATTTAATGTAATTTTTTAAATCTAAAAATAAGAGATCGATTAATATTTGTTAACTTTAAAATATCGTTACTCCGCTAAAATTATGAGCATTCGCTATAACATCATTTGACAAATTAATTCTTATGCTAATTTGTTTTCAAAAATAATTCAAAAATAAAAAATTTATTTAGAAAATGGTAACTTAGTAAATCTTGAAACTGCTGCAACATGTCATTTTTATATTATGGCCATAGCATAGCTCTTATTTAAGTTCCCCTGTGCTCCAACTGTCACTGCTGTCGTAATGTTTAACAAAACATGTCAACATGATTTGGGAAACTCATTTCCACCTCTACGACGAGAATAACTCCTCACCCGGCGTCGTACAAAACAAATTATTTACCTAACGGTTTTCAGTCTCAATTGGTGTTCAATAATGGAAAGCACGCGTAATCATATCGGAGGCGCAATTTTCGTTGTCGCCAAACAAATATGTGGAGAAATATGTCGAATTGAAATTTGCTGGAAGTATTGCCGTCTCCATAAAGCTACTATATCACCACCTGCTGCATTCCATCTTTGATTGCCATACTTCTATCAAGCAGCACACACCTACATATGCACAAAGAACACATGTATGTGTACTTTATTTCATCATGCAGAGAACATGATTCGAGGCTTCCTATCACCTCCGATATTACCACTGAAAATACAGACGAAACATTCCTTGAAACTCATTACTGAACTATGCCAATTCAATCGTCCTAATATGAAAATTCTTGAAATCACTGAAAACTGCTCCTGCACACATCCTAAGCACACATGACCTGCAGACCTGCTGCAGGAATCGCTGCATCTCCCCCCAGAATACCTTCGCCATCCTCCAGTGATGAATTTTGTGGAAAATCAGCTTCTCCTTATGGCAGTCGTTTCTTCTCAAAAAGAAAATCCAATCCTCTAGCTAAAGACGCATGCAGCAGCAAAAGACGCAAAGAGCAAGCCGACGGGAATTAGTTGCATAGCTTGAGTGACAAATCGCTCGTTATTTAGCTGCCACAGTGAGCGTACCACACATTTACACAAACTTACTGATAGCAAATGATTGAGATCATCATAAGTGGGCATAGAGAGTCGCAATCGATTGAAGCATATATCGTATAATGCCTCGTTGTCGATGCAGAATGTCTCGTCCGTGTTCTCGGTCAGCTGATGAACTGTCAGTGTGGCATTGTACGGTTCAACGACCACCTCGGATACCTGCAAATAGTAAGCACACAAGAGATGTAATGAGTTCGTGTTTTTTCTAAACTTACTGAAACCAAATGATTTAGGTCACCATAGGTGGGCGATGACAGCTTCAGCGTACGGAAGCAGATGTCGTACAGAGCCTCGTTGTCGATGCAGAATGTCTCGTCGGTGTTCTCGACGAGCTGGTGGATGGACAATGTGGCATTGTACGGTTCGACAACTGTGTCGGATACCTGGAATCAGGGCAAAAGTGTAATTTGTTGGTTAGTCTAAGCATTGCTGGTTAGTGGTTGTTGTAGTAGTAAATTTCTATTTTTTTTCCTTTTCGAAGCGCTGTTGCATGTCACCGCTACTTGATGACCTGAAAAAGATTATACCGGCTGCTAAGTACTATGCAAGAGAGAATGTTTTTTTTTCACATTCGTATTTGACATCGTTTCGCTTTGGTTGGCGGTGCGATAGATACAGTAAATGTTAATTGCATTTGTTTGGTTATTTCTGTCTATCGACGGGTTATCTTATCAATGGGACACGAACAGTTAATGCCTCTGTCAGCCGTCAGCCAGATAAGCATTATGTCAACACAAATAACATGACAGAGGAGAGCCGATTATACCGCGTTCGTAGAGGGTGTGTGTTATGTCACTTGGCATCGCGTCGCATACGACGACATCGCACACTGAATTGAACTCAGTTTGAAATGATGATATGAAATTGGATCTGTTATCATAGAGAGAGGACAATTTGAGTTGTGTCTTGAAACTTATTGCAGAGCAACCTTTGAATGGACTTTGGTATCGTGTAAGAAAGAATGTATACATACATTTAGAAGTGTTGTTTCCTTGCGAGAGATGTTGAGATATTTGAAGTTTGATAATTATGACTTGTAGGCGATTTAAAAAAAATGTGTACACGTGCACTAAGTCTGGCTTCAATTAATTCACACCCTGTACACATGTTTGGAAAGTAAATGGGGTTTACTAAGGGCTTGAGGTTTTTGAACCCAGATCGCACGATTCTAGCAGTTACCACACTCTAAGTGAAATCGTGTAACACGTATTACGGTGCTCAGTAAAGAGGGGAGCGATGTTGTTGTTTTTTCAATCAGTCACCAACAAAATTGTGACATTCGATTTGATAAGTTTATAGAACAGAGGAAGCCGTCTTTTTTTTAATTTCTTGCTTGGGAATCTTTCGAAATCGGAAAGTTTATATTTGACCAAGGGAATTTTTAACCGAATTCCAGGCTGTTTGTTTTGTAATAAGAAAGGATTTAGTTTAAACAATTACATAAATTGTTTCAAAACGTTAAAGGACCGATGAGTCTGTCATTTCTCACAGTGCTGTTTGAAAAATGTTGGTCACGTATCAATCAGGAGTTTTTCCGACGAAGTTCATGGAGTTTATGAGAGAAACTGTTTTTTTTTTTTGCATTAGGTGAAAAATTGTTGTTCACGTAAAAGCGTAAAGCAGTCGTAATAGTAAATCAAAACCTTGCACCTTGGTTTTCACCAGGGGTGCGTCTTGTCACCTCTCCTTTTCAGTATACGAGGTCTGTTCAAAAAAATAAGATGAATTTTCAAATTACGCGGTCTACGTACATACATTCGATTAACATTTTTTTTTGTTTTGTTATGTTGGTACACATGTCTCGACTATTTGTTTACAATTTCAGCTCTACAGCATATTTATTTTGTTTGTGAGAGGCATAAATGTTAGACGCGTTTTGTGTTTTCGGCGATTTTCTGCTGTCGAAAAAGATGGACTGAAGAATTTGCAGTCAATTTTGTTTGAAATTAAATTGAGTGCTCAAAAACGCTCAAAGTGACTGTATTCTGAGTCAAACAAATTTTTGCAAGCTTTTTACAAAAGGTCGAAAAGATGTCAATTACGACGCTCGGTCTGGACGCCCCAGCACATTAACAACCGATGAAAATGTTGAGAAAGTGAAGAAAATTGTTATGGAAGTTACTGAAGATGTCGGTTGGCTCATACCATGCAATTTTTCAGAAATTTTTGGCACGAAGCGTATAGCAGTGGAGTTTGTTTTAAAATTGCAGAATTTTGAAAAAAAAAAAAAATGCCGCATGAGCATCGCTCAGGACTTGCTTAGATTTGCTTAAAAAGTCATTACTGGCAACGTGGGTACATGGTTATGGTTATAACACCTAAACCAAAGGCCAATCGTCTCCTCAATCGACGATTGTGAAGATACAAACCAAATCGCTGAGAGAATTCAACTGCCTCGAGGATTTAAAAAAAGCAGACACAAGTGAATTATATCTAAGGATACTACTTTGAGACACAATAGAAATTGATAAATAAATATTTTTTAAGAAAAATTAAATTCACCTTATTTACTTGAACAGATCTTATATGTCTGACTACAAGCGTACTCACTGGACGCTGTCTGATAGGAAACAGTGCATGAAGGTTAAGCATCCCTTACAATGACTTCTTTAGGGGTTGCCGAGAGGACGAAGAGGATGCAATCGTAATTCGTCACCTGGGAACGTGCCCATCTCTTGCCACAGTGAGCAAAACTACTTCTACAACAGCCTTTACTAGTTATCGAAAAATTCCTTCGGGAAACCAACTGACTTAGGCGGTAGGTGTCTGAATGATAAGAATTTAATAGGCACCTTAGGGACCAGGAAGAGGACAATCCTCCAGTCATGTAGCATCACAATGTTTCCAATCGTGAACTTTAGGAAATCTGCCAAACAGTCACTTCAACCTAACCTAGAACTAACTCTGCATTAAACGTCAGTTTCTTTTTACTGCGGTGCACTCCCTGCATATTGAGGCATCAGACTATATATTCTAGGGTTAAGCCCGAAAAAGCCGAATCGATGCTGAACCAGTAATTTGTTTTCTTTAACGCTCCTAAACTGGTGTGGCTTGTCGGTGCCACTGTTTTCCAGGAAAAATGATGTAGTGAGAAAAAATCAGATGTTTGATTTTTCCGGACATAATCTGATAGAATTTCTATTTCAGTTACTGCTTACGGTCATAATTTTGGAATCAAATTTCAAGCCAAAATTACTTTTGAAATTGGAAATTGATCTGCTGGTGGGTTGGTTTACAGTTAATCTAAGATGGAAAGATAGATTGCTTGACGAAGACAATCATCAATCTGTTGAAATGTTTAGAAACCAATTTCAAGAACACTTTCCGATGTGGAATGAAATTCGAGGGATACATCGTACAAAACAAAACACCAAGATGTATGTTTGACTCAACCAAGTGCACTGATTCATTTTTAATAAGTGATTTGGAGAAGTTATTAACGAGAATGCATTTACCTGCACTCTGACATGCCAAATGGCCTAATCCCATCAACCATCGTCTTCTAATCAAAGAGCCATCGCATCACATCACACATTCTGGCACGAACGGTATTACAGGATCTCCAAGACATTAGGAGCAACGCATCATCACTCTCAGCATTTCAGGGTTCAATGAATGCTCTCATTATTTTAAATAATTTAATCAAGCCCCACCTCTAGACTAGCAACTCATTTTCGCACAGTAATCTCCAACCCTTAATGAGTGAACATCGTTATGGCCAAACTCAGCATACACATGCAGCTGGGAGTGTCTGTGCGACTCCTTGTCTTGAGAATCCGAGATGAATGTTTGTCGGACCATTGATCAATTGCAGCTGCCAATTTGCTAGTGCAGCATCTAATGAAGCCCATGTAAGAGGTGAGTTCAAATCGGAGCGGCAACTTCTCTCTGACAATGCTGAGATATGCAGAGGTCATTCATGTGAGATATTGGGTATGAGGACGGGATAATTAGAGACTGAGTGTGTGTTAAATCAACAGGAATACAGAATATCCTTGAGGACTAGAATGAAGTTTTGAATAATTTGCTACTTGCTCAACGTATATTAGTTGATGCTCGGTTAGATGTGAGATTCGGAGGTGGACAGATGCATTGACTTGCATAGAGATTACGTTTTAGATCAAAGACTGATGTATATTCTCTGACAGGATTGGTCTGATGGAGACCTCTGATTGTCTTGTTCCGTTGTAGCTCTACGGAAATTGACGCATGAGTACTTGTTTGCATACGACTGGTAATGGCTGTTGGGCTGAAACATCACTGGACAATGTGTGTGTCTTGGGCTGAGGACTTGATTGTCAGCCTTGGAAATGGAACTTGCTACAATCTTATTTGGGTGCATTTTTTGACCACTCAGAGAGACTTTAAGTGGCCATCGGCAAAGCAAAATGCCTCTTTCAGTCATAACACAAACATAATTCCCTCACAAAAATACACGCCGATGGCGTGCAAATTAGCAAAACATTGAATCTCGCTTGAAATTCAAATCATCTAATGGGCTAAGCAATTAACTAATGAGCGCTAATCAGCTGTCATCGAATTTTCTCCATTTCGCGCTCGGATGTGCGTGGCACTGCAACGCAACGCCATCCAATTCAATTCTGACAAAACACTAATTTTCCCGAAAAATAATATCCGCCCTCCAATTTCGAAAACAACACCGGCAGGCGGGCAGGCAGCCGCCATACGATCTCAACAGCCACTCGAGAAAATATAATTAAAAACACATCCATGTAGATTTTATTTACAATTTGTTTGATTTAATTGAACAAAGTTACTAATTGTACTAATTTGACATTCTCTAATTCTTTCAATAAATTATTAAACACTGGCACAGCAGTGGTTGCGGTCATGAGCGGCACAGTGGCCGCATACGTGACCCATTCCTCCTGCTGCGCACGTGTGTTTCGTGCGTGGGCGATGCAGCAACCACCCGCCAACCGCCCGGTTGAAAATTAAACTGAATAAATTATGTAAGTAACAATAGAAATTAGCTCACCCCAGGGAAAATATGAAACAAAAAAAAAAATGGCGCACATTCTGAGATCCATCCCCAAGCCGTGGGCGAAGTTCATGAGGACGAGAGGTCATGCTTCTGTTTCGAGTGGACGCCAGCAGCGCCAATCATTCACGGATGGCGGTCAATTTAGATAACGTAATTAAATTATGCGCGCACATATAAAGCATAAAATATTCAATTCGCACGTATAACGAAAATGTCTACGGTAATTAATTTCAATTATCGAGCTTATCCGCATTTTGCATAATTTGCCGTTTTATGTGTGCGAATATGCAGTTTTGGGGTTAACCGTGGAAAAGTCCATCGATAAAGAAGATCGGCCGGGTGGGTGGGGGCGCTGCGCACAAGGATTTGGCGGGAGGGCATGGGAAGGATAAGTTGGGCCGGAGGTGCGGCCGGCTGTGATGGTGGTGCATATTGCCCATCAAGCGGATGCGAAATGCTTCTGCTGTTTATGATGCGGTCCACTGGATGTTGGTCGGGATGATTGCGTTTGCATTCGAGTTATGACCGTGTACAATTTAATGAAGTGTTATTGGTTAGTTTTGATATCCGAGATGATGAGCAAACGGTTATTGATTGCCGTGCAGCGGCATTTGTTTATTTTAAGTATTGCTCGTCGAGAATGTGTATCCGTATGAATAATCTATTCTCACACTCAATTGAAACTGTATTCTCCTACACTTTGGATTTTTCCATTATTTCGGTCGACAATATCGAGTTGGACAATAGCCACAAAAAAACCAATTGCAACAGAATTAACTTTAAAACTGTGAAAAAATAGAAATTGTGGAAATGGAACATGCTACCTCTCTACAAGGATTTCTCATCGATAAGTGATCAACTGGCAGACATTTTTAAGCTTTTGGCTAGATTATTACAAAGCCTGAATTGTGATATATTGTATGAAACGAAGGAAATGAGAGAGATTCAGCATGCGTAATTAAATTTCGCTGAATCTTTAAACAGCCCACATGACAAACGTTTTCAGAAGAATTGTGTGTCTGTCAAGTAATTTGCGCAAAGTGTTACATTCTTAGTAACGGATACTACCTTCTTCCATAAAAAATAGTCTTAAGCCACAACCCAGTCGGTTATAACCGGGAATAAGTCTCTGCACATTCTTCTCTATAGATCCATCGACTCCAGTTCAGATTAAAACGGCTAAAATGTATTCGTTTCTCGAATCTTTTTTTACAGGACGTACGTTTCATTATGAAATTCAGAAATTCGTAAACCTTGTTTGGTAGAAGTGGTTAAGCTGAATGAATATGCTCGACTTATGTGTTGTAGTATGACTTCCGCAACAAAATCGTCACTTTTTCAGTTTAAAAGAAGAAATCGTCTAACATTCATTTTATATGCAGCTTGACATGATTGCCCATAGACTAGCTCACATCATTATTTCCCTTATTCTTAACTGAACCGCTTACAAGCCCATCATTCTATTCAAGATTCCACAATCTCTATGACACTTCATTCATTCGTCGACGTCCCACTGTCAGCATCCGAGTGCAAACAACTTCAAGTTGTGGCGTCACCTCCTTTGTCAATTTATGCAAAGGTGGACAATACTGACGACTTCACGACCTTATTTCCGTGTAGAAATGACTTAAGTTCGTTCACTAGTATTATCACAATGAGATTTATTTGCTCAACTAACCATGCTTGTCGCAAGTGCTGTCACGAGATATTTTTAGTTTGTCCAGTGGCGTCACCGCACAACTAATCTTGCCTGATAACCACCCCACGTGCACACACAAATCTGCGCCTCCCATGACCAGTGCGCCTACCCTGTGCATGATGATTTATTATGCGGACCGCACAGCGTTACCGCATTTCACCCTTCATCGGTTACAAATGCGTTTGGTAATTGTAAAATTTGTTGACGCTAAATCTCACACGACAGGTGGTGGCAGGCTGTAATGGGCCACCGCCAACGAACCGGGGTTAGGGTGTTGTGACCGTAATTTATTACATGCCCATCGATTGTCCATTATCCAGGAATACTGACAACTGCGGACACATCAAGACATCGTAGCCGTCGCCGTTGCCCTTATAGTTGTTGCTGCGTTGTCGGCGTTGATCCCTTTCTTTGGACGTGACATTAGTTGGATCTGCGGTTACGCAAGGAATGCGTACTTCATAAATCAATTGCAATTAACTTATCACAAATTGTTAGATTTAATGTGCAGCCTCTTGTTCAGTCTCCCGTAGACGGTTGGGACAATGCGAAGTGCGCTGCAATCGTGACACAGTCAATTGAAGAGCTTCCTAGTGGAAACTCGTAAAGTGCGGTACCACTTGAGTGATGAGATATGCCACTGGCGAGGAGGCCTTCCGACGTGAGGGGTCATGCATGCTAAGGGCGACATGCATGTGGCCATAAATCATCGTTTAATTCAATTAGATTAAGTGGAGTGAACCTCTACTCATTTAAGGCCAGGCCGGCGTCGAGTAAATAAAGCTTAGAAGAAGGCCTCAAAGTGTGCGTTAGATTGGAATTTCCCCAGTGACCCCATTCGGTGGACCTTTTTCAGATTCAGTGCGTCAGACAGATCGGTTGGGGCCACATAGAGGAGTGCTTTCAATCTCCATGACACAGTCAGTTGATTCTGATGAGGCAACTAGATTTTATTTAACCTAATTGGAGGCGATTGCCGCTTGTGTGAATATGGATGTGCGATCATTTCAAATTCAGGGGAACAGCAAGCAAAAGAGAGAGGGACGTTTGATTGATTGATTTTGGTATGCTCCGACCAGCATCTACTTTCTCCAATTGGGTGTGGAAGTTTCTGTGCATTATTCGATCAGATACACGATACCAAAGACGCTGCGCAGAGGAATGTCATCCGTAAATTGCCACTCGAGCGCGCTTAATCAGTGAAGCGATCGATGGACTCACGGACACGCTGAAATAGAAATCTCCTCCGCTCCATATTGGCAGACGACAGTCTACTTTGATTGTGAGTGGTTTAGACAAATATGAATAGTCAAAGCATTTGACAAACATCTTTTAATGGAGTAAACAACGTCATTGTCAAGTCGCTTAATAGCGGACACCACTCGGTACCGACACTGAACCATGCGAGTTATTGACCCGAAAGTGTTTAAATAGTAAACTCTTGCCCTGGCAACTAGCGTGTGTGGCATATGAATATTTGCGGATCTAGCAATCTTTATAGAATAGTATTGTTGGGTGGCACTACAGCCCCCAAAGGCTTCGCCTTCTCAGGAACTACGCACATTTTACGTGGACGCACGGCGTCATAGTTCTGGTATGATATTTATAGAACATGAAGTCATTAAGAGTGCAGTTGCACTGAATTCATAGAAAATTTCAACAAGGGCTAGTTGATGTTGTTATGTATGACACAATGGCACTCCTGCAGTTTGATCACTTTTTAAAACTGTCTTCAACAGAAAAACAGAATAGAACTTGGCATGACGAAGTCATAAGAAATCGCTTGTATTTTTTTTTCTTTTACAGTGAAAAATGGACCACAAAGAAGCGGATATTTTGAAGTTGAAGTTGAAACTTTATTTTCCACACCATTACTTTTTATTTTATCTCCTGCAGGTTAAAACGTCTGGAATCGTTATTCAAACAATAAATCAGATTCATTTTGAGGTTCGATCTTCAACAGGCTTTTTTGATAGATCACGCCTGACTCCTATCAATATGCTTGGCAGCTTTTGTTTAGAATTGTTTGGCAAGTCCTCATGAAGAGACTCACACGGCAATAGGGTCGCCAAATTATTCAGCTGTATAACGAAAATGGTGGTTCTGTGAGAAATGTTTTATCGTTCAATTTTGTTTAGTGTTTAGGCAATTTTTGTCTTAATGAATACGTTAATAAACGCAATTGCCGTATTTGAACTACTACATCCATTACAAACAATGCAGTTATATACTTGTATATTGTAGTAAATGTGATCGAAGTTCAATCACACGGTCTTGGTGATTTCTGATTTTAACAAGATGGCGTTACAAGCCATACAGTGTGTGTAACATTTTGGCGATCACTTAATTTCACGTTTTGTTACCTAGATCGTGAGGTATGACGATCTGGGATCTGGGGATATGTAAAGTCTTAGGTTTTCAGGAATAAGACAGCTACGATTGACACTTTGGAACCGAGATAATAGTTGCTTTGCTTGAACGAGTTGCCCAAAATTGGACCTACCGAATGGACCACCGCAGACGTGGTCGTGGTCAAAAGTTCGGAACAAGCTAAGATGCCAAAATTTCAAGACTAACGAATAAAACAAAATTCCGAAAACGTAAGATTTGACAACTCTTTGAAAAACGAATATGCCACCTATTCCTACACCTTTGAATTGTGTATTTTGGGATTTTGTTTTTCTGGATTCTGGGCCTTTTTGGCGTCAGAGCATTTCTATGGATTTTGGGTTTGACTTTCGGAATTTCGCCCTTTTAAAATTTTGGGTAAATAGGATTTTATGATGTTTTCAACGCGGGAATGAATACTTCAAACTTGGATATTACAAACGGCACACAAAAGCGGATAGGAAATCATCTTAAAAAAAAAGCAGAAAAACTAAACTTATTTCCCTATTGCTGTATCGATTAAGCTTGTAAACTTTTATTACGAATCTGTATTCGCTTACTATGGTCTACGCAATGCTTCTTCACCTCGTTAATCAGTTAATCGGCGCCATGAATAGTACAGAACAGATTTCGTATAAATTGCACCCTTTATCTGAGTGGACCGCAAAAAGAGTAGTACACACTTTTCTAAACACGAAACAAACGAAGACATAAATATGTAACGCGCCTCAACCTTGTAGAATTTGATGTTACAGCCTCAAAGAACTTGTGCTTCTTTTCGATTAGTTTTTATTCCGAATTAATAAGAACGTCTGTAGGCATAATTCAATCAACTTCACATAAAGAACTGTTCAAAGCAAAACAATTTCGAATACAAAATGAATGAATGAATAGTTAACTTTGTTTTCTACTTATTCTCAAACAAAAGTAAGTAATTCCCCAAAAAGTTTAGTGTTTGCTTAAGGAAAGACCAGCAAAAGATGAATCTTGGGGCGTGTAGTATTTATTTTCCGGCAAAACGATTTCCATTGAATTCAAATTAAAAGATTCAGCAAACAACTGTCAAAACTCTCGTCGGTTTCGCTTCAAAAGAAAAAGTTACCGCCGTCGTCCTACGTAAGTGCTCCGATGTACTGGTCCACCGCTGTACCTATCCTACAATCAATTTCATCCTGATATGGTTTTTAATTTAAAATGCAATACAAGCCGGTCCGACCATCCAGCCGGCTAACCATAATCAAAGATAAATAAATTGTTTCAATTTTCAAAGAACAAAGACGTACAACCACATGTATGTACGTAATACGTAAATGTGTATTATTATGAACTCACCTTAGGGGATGGAACAACAGAGAATGTATTCATTATTCTATCGGGGTACTCCTCACGAATTTTCGATATTAACAGTGTACCCAGGCCAGATCCAGTACCGCCGCCCAGTGAGTGTGCCAGCTGAAAGCCCTGCAGGCAGTCGCATCCTTCAGACTCACGACGGAGCACATCCAATACAGAATCAATCAACTCAGCACCCTCTGTGTAATGGCCCTTCGCCCAGTTGTTACCTGCCAAAGGATATTGATATGTCAAGTTTGGTTTCTACATCTCTTCACTCCCCAGTGTCCTCCTCCGCCAGCCCCACTCGCTCCTTCATTCGCTTTAGCCCTCTGGTCAGACATGAGGTTTGTTAAGAATTAATTGAAGATTTTAAAACTTTCCTCCTGATAACAAGGACAAATTTCGGTCGTTCCTGAGCAGGGAAGAGAGATAACATGGTTAGCAGAACACATGTTCATATCCAGCATCACTAGCGTCAGCCCCTCATCAGTGTGCCACATCCTATTTCCTTCGTGAGCAGCTCTGACTGGCCACTGCCCACGTCGTGCAGTGTGTCCTGCAAACAACAAGACACACAATGTAATTGTTCTGCCATGTTCCTTGCAATGGACATGTTTACCGCCTGGAGTTAACTAACCAAGGGCATTATTATCCAGTTCATAGACGTCGCCCGCTTCGTTTTTGAATAGACTTTGCCGCCTCATGTGCTACTGCGAGTGTAGTTGTTGCTGCCTAGTGCTCGGGCATCACAGTCAAAACGTGCTCGAGGAAGGGTTAATATACATGACCAAAATTACAAACTGCTTTCGGATAATTTTTTGTATGCAATTTTTACTTTCACCCCAACCCTTCCGAAGGGGGTTGAGTTTGCTGGTAATGAGACTGGTAGGCAGCGATGTTGTGTCACCGGTTGCGGCGGAGGACATGGGAAGTACATTTATTTTACTCTCGAGCGCCTAAAATTTTCGCTTTGAGGCTGCACGAAATTAGCTACATCAAAGTGCACTTACCGGCTCCAGATTGTCCAAAAACAAAGTTGTCTGGTCTAAATAATTGACCATAAGGTGACATGCGAACCGAGTCCATGGTACCTGGCTCGAGATCGATTAAAATCGCCCGTGGTACATATTTGCCATTGTTTGCCTCGTTGTAGTAGACATCGATGCGTTCCAACTGCAAATCGTTTTCACCGTGATACATGCCATTGGGATCGATGCCATGCTCATCGGAAATGATTTCCCAGAACTGAAAGAAAGGAAAAAAAACGGGAAATCGCGTAATTAATGTTGGTTACAATTTAAGAATTGTGATAGATTGGAAATGCGTACTATTTCTGGTGTTTTGAAAAGGATGTTGGGGGCGTACGATTTAGAAGAAGTGATTAAAATTTTATGGATGATTTTTAAAGGTGTTTGATATGCGAAAAATGGAAAAATTAAGGGTGTGATATTTGGAATAAAATGGCTAATCGATTGCGTTTTTAGAGACAAAATGCATATTCTTAAAATAGTCATCAATTTAAATAGAACTCAGATCTACATAAGTTTTAGGAGAAGAACAGTATTTTAACATTTGTTACAAATGGACGAACTGGAAATCTGGCGGCATTGTAGCCCAAAGGACATCAAGATCCAACTCTTTCGACAATTGCTTGTGCATTCTATTGTTCCTTTACCAGTAGAGGGGATCCACAGTTTACTTCCGACTGCAAACGGCGAGAGACATTTCAAATAAAATTAGTGCTCTGAGTCTTGTCAGAAATTCGAAAGATTGAGTTCTTTGAAAAATGCGAGGTGTTCAGTCCGGGAATCGAGCCTTCGACGCGTGAGTCAAAGCACTTACCCACGGCGACAAAGCAACACATTTTCGGTTGATAAAAATTCCTCTAAGCATTATTTTAGAGAGTGTTGTTATTAAAGTCATAACCTGAATTGAAAATCTGATGGACTTCGAAATTTCATTTAAAGATGTTCGACATAAAGATAGAAGGCTTTTCATTTGGTAGCGCCGCGGTGGTTAGAATACAAAGCCTTGTCTAGTACAAAGACGTGGTTGAGACTACAACACTCTTTGACGATTGTCAGAAACACGAAGACGATGACATGAAAAATGACACTCTTTGTTTAGTAATTGCTTCTTGACTGCAAGTTCTTGATTCAAAGGAATACAATTCATTGACGAGGTAACTTAACCCGGCTGGTCCACGTATTCATCTTATTAAAAATGTTGTAGGATGAAATCAGCAAAATTACTCGCATTGTATTGGGTTGGCAACTAGTGATTCAAGTTTAGGCTTTTGAGGTCTGACGTTTCTTTGTTTTTTTGCTCTGCATAATATGTGCAAGGGCGAATAGATTTAATCTTTCGTCTAACGACATCTGTAAGAGCTGCATCGTCGAAGTAGAAAGAGAGTATCAGTGTTACTGCAGTTGGACTGCCACAACCCAGCTGTATAAGAGTGAACAAAGTTTTTTCATGAGTTAAGCAACTTGGCGAAGGTGAAGATAATTGTCATAGTTTACAGTCTTTTTGGCTAAGACACACATGCTTAAGGTTCTATGACATCTCTAAAGCCATGTAAAAAAAACGCTTAAGTCGTAAATCAATTTGGTTAACGCGTCTTTTTGGGACAAATCCAAAAATTAAAAACTAAGAAAGTTAAGATTCATTCATCTTAACTGAATGAAACTTTAGACGGCGATTTTGCACAATTCACAAGTCCTGCTAGAGGGCTATAAAAAAATTCCCTTTTTCCATTTCTTACGATAATCCAAAACATCGGCAATTGTATGGATACCGAGGCCATGCCGAACGAGACGACTCAGGCAAATATTCAGGGCCCAAAGGTTATGTTGTGTATTTTGTTGAGCCAGTAGGTTTTATGAACGAATGAGTGAAGCGATCACAGTCGAGGTCTATGGACAATAATTGATGCGTGTCAAAAGACAAACGAAGGAAACACGTCCAGAAATGGTTAATGGGCCACATGTTGCAAGTTCAGTTGAACGATTCTCGGGAACACCTAAATGGGAAGTCCTTCCCCGCTCGCTCTAAAGCTCAGACCTTGTAAAATTTGACTTTACAAGGTGCAATATAGTCTTGCTGAGCACCACTCTTGTAATTAAGCTGAAGTCAAAAATATAATTGATCCGTGGATGGCCGTTAAGCCGAGCGTTTTTTTCGATGCGGGGGTCATCTCTTCCTAGAAAAATGTTCAAAAACTGGCAAAACTTTGACCATTAAATTTGTCGTTTTAAACTGTATTGCCATAGATTTATATTGAGTGCGTATGAACCGTTCAAGGATATTTTAATGAAAGCACAGTTCTGGACAGCACAAAGAACGAGTTGGCATTAGATTGATGTCCCTCAAAATTTGTTTAAGAAATTCTGCATTGAAGGGAAGGAATTTGAATAACTCATTATGGCTTAATTTAAGTTGAGGAACATACATACACGTGCGTGTGCTAAATTTGACTACATTTTCAACCACCAACAGAAAGTTTTAAAAAGAATCCCTTGCTCGTATAGACACTTTTTTTCGCGTAATCCTAAAGAACGCCAATGGATATATTAACAAAACCATTAATATGCCCGCAGACAGTCTCTTTCAGTCACATTTCCTCCCGCCATTCATGCATAACATAGAATGTTTTTCAATGTTTTCCCCACAACAGCTGGATGAATGTGCATCACAGTGCGGGCGATGCATGCCCCCCAGAGTGCAAGTACCGACGACCACGTGAATAACAATAAATAAATTTCAAATTTGTATCTGTTCATGATTTTTACCGGACACGATACAAATTTGCTCGTAGCTATTAAATGTTTGCAGAGCAAACTATGATGCAAATTCCAACCATCGCCATTCATACTCATGCAGATTCCAGATACAGAATCCGATGCATTTGCAAGTTACCCATTCCCGTCATCAGTCGGCCCTCCATCGATACACTGTGTCCACTCGGCCTCATAGCGGTACGTAGGGTGGAGAGCTTTGGGAAATTTATGAAATTGTCCACCTGTGTATCTCTCGGCTCAGATTGTATTCGGCAGGGAAAAGCAAAAAAAAAACTCAAAATAAATGAAAACTGAATAAAAACAATTTCGGATTCCGTATTGATTAACAAGGCTACCCAATTGGTATGCGGGATTTAGCAGACTATGGTTTGTACCACCAATGGATCCCAGATTGCAGAAATAACTGAAAGGGATAAAAATATGCAATAAGACAAATTTATTGACATTTAAGGTTGTCTGTATTTCAGATGGATTTTGTCTAGGTGTTAGGAATTTTGAAAAATTAACAATGCGTAAGCAAATATTTGCTGTACTACCGAAACGGCATTTTTCGCATTTACAAACATGGTGACGGATTTGCCTCAAGTCGATTTGGGAATGTATCTGCATACAAAACAAAGCAGGGCTTCTCCAGGTTCTGATGCCAACGCTAGTTTGTGATGTGCTAAATATTGATTCTGGTCAACGTCTGGTCTGAAACTAATTCCATGGACATTGACGGCATTTACTTCCTCTTGAGTGGCGTATGCCACACAACGTACGTATTATAGGTTCCCTAGAAGACCTCTTCAAGAGCCAATGATTGCATACGCAAATAAAACACAGCCTCTCCGGCAGATACAAGTTAATCGCGGTAATTAACATTTTAAGTCTAGGTAATGGGTGCCTGAACATGAATATCTTGTTGATCTCCATCACTCAATCTTCCGCTCGGGGACACCATAAGAGCAAGGTATCAACCGCAAACAAAGAATCACCCCCAACATACTTACCATCTGTTCTCAATTTCACAAGTATCTGAAGTATCTCATCTGTAGCTTGGATTAACTGAGAGGAGGTCTTGTTTCAAAGAGAGCTCTCCTTTCGTGTAATGAACGCGAATAATGTGAATATGACGAAGATGTAACTCTTTCTCCTTTTGTTTCAGTAACTAAACGGGGCGAGAGAAGGAGAGCGACACTGGCAACGCCGAGTACTAGGCGCAAATTTGTGACGAAGTTTCATCTTCATTAGGGTGACGCGTGAGATGTGGCAGGGGGAAGAGATTGTGTGCGATCTTGAAAAGATGCTTAAGCGTCGGAACGTCTCATTTTTCACGTTTCCTTCTCAGATGTATAAATACCCGACCTACCTTCAAAGGTTGTACACCGCAATGGCGGGGGAGAATGCCATAATTGCTTGAATTACTCTCCTCAACGCAACCCCATCTCGTCGTGTATCCTTCGAAGGAATGCACCTGAGACGAATTTAATTAGCTAAATATCCTATAAATAGTTGTGCTAAAGTGATTACCTGAACTTAACTCGCACGAAGTGTTGCTAAGACGAAAACTTATGAAGAATGCCGAAACTCTCAACCGGAGCTGGATGCTAACCGGTGTGGGAGGGGCTGTTGGTGTTGTGCAAGTTGGTTTAGAGCTTCAATTCACAAAAGCAACGTGTTGACGAAAGTGATTTGCGGGGGGCCGTCTAGAATGTCATCTCTTGTGCTACATAACTTTAAGTTATTATCTTAACGTTAGGAAATTTGAAAATTTTCCGAATTTTCAAAAGGGGAAGGCTCAGCTATCTTGTACATCAAAGGGATTATTGACGACGTGGAGGTGGCACACGTTGAATTTACTCAACAATTATAATATGCGAGAAGTATTTAATTAATTAAAAAAAGATGTATTCGGAACCTAGTAAAAATATGAAAATATGAATTTTGGGCTGAGATATTAATAAGAGTGAGAGTGCGCGCCTAAAATACGCATTTATTCAATCGATGACCTCCTCGTTTGGCGGAAACCCTTGCCTGCTGAGAACGTTTTTTTTCAAACTTCGAAACAAAAATAAGTCACTGCAATATAAAGCTTATGAATATGATGAAGATTCTCCCAAAAATTACACATGTAAAGAAGTAATATTGTTCATTGCTGAAGCAAACGCGTTACATATCGTGATATGCAGAATGCATTTGCACTAAGCATTGAATTTAAGCAACTTTTGTTTGACATTGGCCATAAGCGAACAGACCTACTTATTGCAATGATGGTCCATTTTCAGCACACATTTATTGCAAACCGAGCAATGATTTTTTGCAAAAACTGACAGCCTCAACTAGGGAAGAACCTTAAAAACCTGAAATGACACTATGGTATTTTTTGCCAAAACAGGTTCTTCGGTTCGATATTATCTCACATATATTTGTTCTTCAATCGCTTAACGGTTTGTCGTAGATTGAAAAATTTGGGTTATTCATTTCTGCAAGATGTGCTATAGATGTATTCGTTCTTTGTCGATGTTAAGAATTGGAAAGACTTGAACAGATGTCTTGAACTGCTTGAACTCTTGGATTGAGTCACCTCTTGAACGTTACAATTTTCCATTTTTCATATTTTTAATCAACAAAATTCGAATAACAAATAGGAATAATATCGTTATGTATGTTAATTATTCAATCAAATTCCACAAACAAATATGAAGTCTAAAGGAAGCCTTAATTTTCTAAGCTGACATGTTGTCATGGAAGCAGTACAATTTATAAAGATATTCAATACAATAGAATAAGTTGTCAGATTTGTTTGTTAATAATGTGTACACCGAAAAAAGAAACATTTTCTCTCGGAAACTGGCTGATTCGTTCCTAGTTGCACCGATCTTGATACCGGCCCAGAGTCAATTTTCCTTGATGGAATGTGTATCCTCATTCAACATTCTCCCAAGCTTAGTCATTTATGCTAGAAGGTTATGAGCAACTACATGGTTCATGAGGCTGATGACTCATTAAGCGAATTGCTTTGAATTAATTTAACAAATATTGGAAAGTCCCATTTGGAAAAGTAATCACTTGTGCAATAAATTTGGTAGTGTCAGAAGTGGAGGTGTCAGGGTATAGACGACATGAAGTAAATTCTATGTTCGGCTGGAAATTTCATATCTTTATTATGGAATTTACGTAATTTTTGTTTAAAAATGACGTATTTACAGGCTGGGTAAATAAGGGTTTTTTTAATCATAGGTTGTTGACACTCACAAGTGTTTCCAGCTCAAAATCTAAAAAGAATGTCAGTACCATACCTAAGAGAAAGGAAATGAATTGCTTAGATAACGAGAAATGTTTTCAAACTTAGTATTGGGTAGGGTGCGTTTTCTGAAAATATATTTTGGTGGAAATGAAGCACCCACAGCGACTGCAAACGACATTAAGCAGACTAGATTGCACTGTTGCCCTCTTGAACAGATGCGGTGTCCTTTGACATGCCTTACTTCCAATTTAAGGACTAATTGAAGACAAAGGTTGCAATTCGTCTATTTTTATGTCCTATGCATGTATTCCTCGAACATTTCAATCGGTTTAAACGCAGTTGACATAAAAAGAAGACCTCTTCAACTGTGCTAAGTACTGAGGGATAAGCGTACAAGATCCTCTCTTCCATATTGTGTGAACGCTTTACAGCACATCCTGAGAGCAACCCAAGAAGCCAAATCGCCACTCGCCACTTATTCGTCCGCATATGAGAGCGTACATACAGACGAGCAGTGCAGTGCCATGTCGAGTTTTGGCATTTCTATCAAACTCGTCAGATTGTGTTGGATGACTATGTAGAATTTTCGCTACTCCGTCAAGTTCGGTAATGAACACATCGAGGCCTTTAGTCTCAAAAAAGGTTTTAGACAAGGTGACGCACTGTCATGTGACTTTTTTAACATCATCCTCGAGAAGATTGTGCGTAACTCACAAGTCAATGCCACAAGCACGATCTTCCAAGAGTCAGTTCAAATGCTAGCTTACGCCGACGAGACTGACGTGATTGGACGAACACAACGAGCCGTCAATGAGGTGTTTGCTGGCATTGCGCTTAGTCAAGCGTCTTCGGATACAACGCTTACGATGGCTAGGCCATGTAGAGCGTATTGACACCACTGCTCTGGCCCGAAAAGTCTTCCCAGCCATTGGGACAACGCAACAGATGACGGCCTAGACTAAGGTGGCGCACACAAGTGGAGAAGAACCTCAACCAACTTGGAGTGCGCAACTGGCGGCAGCTGGTAAAAGATCGTGCTGGCTGGAGAGAAATGTTGGTTGAGGCCCAGGTCCACCCCGGGCTGTAGCGCCACAAGAAGAAGAAGAAGGATTAGGACCGTGCAAGCTATAGAGACTTATGCGGTGTCACGACACAGTTCGGGATTAAGATCTTACGCAACTTCAACCATCACTACGTTATTTATCAATTGAAAATCTTTTAATAAGTGGCGTTACAAATATTAAACCATTGATAAAACCGTGGCGATTTTTAACTTCACAGTTTTCTTCCGAAAACCAACACAATTTAAAAATTCCGAGACAACACCAAACTTCCCCTAATCGATCGAAAACTCAGCAAAACGCACATATCCTCACTTCATGGCCTATTGAATAAAGGAAATACAATAAAAATACAAATTCGTTTCATTTCGCCAAAAGAAAACAACACACGTTCGTCTTTGAATTTATTATTTCAGCATATGACTGCAAGAGCTGCCCTTCCCACACGGGGTGTCGTCGACAGACGCTCCCGCCCCCCCTCCCCCTGGTACTTTATTCCCGGGGTGCCGCAGCAACAAAGCAGCAAAAAAAAATCACATTCCTTCACATAAATCTATGAATTTGTAAGTATCATTCACACATCGTTCTCAATTGGAAAGCGCAATACATTCGTCCTTTTTTCCTTCACCCTGCTGCTCTCCGTGCTCCTTTGGTTCTTTTGCTTTTTGTTTGTATTCGAAAATGTTTCACGCCATTTTGTATGAATATTTTAAAACTTATCGCTAGGCATTTCGCTCGTTGGATTCATTTCGAGTGATTGGAGAATACCAAAGGATGGCACGCTCGTGCTACATATGGTTCGTACTTCATTGACACGGGTGTAGGGGGTGGCGGCGACGATGGCGGAGGTGGCCATCTAAATCCCCTCACCAGCCAGCGATGGTAGTCCATAAAAATGGATGATGCTCGATGTTTCTGGAGTTGGTTTTGCATTTTCTTCCCATTTTCAAACAGATTTAACTGGAACAACATCGGAATATTAAAAAGACCAGGAATCAACAATACTATTTCAATTTGCCCTCTATGGAGGGGGTTGCGTGCGGTTGTGAGAAGGGGTTTTGAGTTGGTCGTTCCCCATTCGGGGGATCTTTGATTATGGGTGAAGAAATCGATGGAAGAATTGATAGATTTCAATACGGTGTGTAGATCATGGCATTTTGAATTCACTACGGAATGTTGACGACGCGGATGGGGGTCAGTGTATTTGCAGGTCACGCAGTGTTGCGGGATTTGGCACACGATTACCTCGTGTAGCGCCAAAGCTTTCAATTTTATGGGAAATACTTATGACTACGATAATTCTCACAAATCGTTTATGTTGTCAGTGGAACGATTTCGATGGTACGTGATGTTTCTTATGTTTCTGATTTAGTTCTGTAGTCAACTAGTGTCTGAAATCATTTCCAAGAAGGCGATAATTGTGATAGAGTTTTGTTTAATTTAGAGTTTAGTTCTAACACCAAGTTCCGTTCGTATTCAAAGTCTAAACGTCCTTGACTCATTTGTTTATCCGTTGCTGGACAAAATGTCCCCTGCCCGGCTCAACGTCAGACCTTGGAAAAACTACAGTTTCATATAATCTCAATAAATCCATAGTAGATATTTGCTCGATTATATCAAGACTCCCTGATGCATATTTGCCGCTCTAATGGTCTCTTTGGTTTGGAAACGCAATCGGCGAGCAAACAACTCCAAGTGTTTTCCATTACTCACCTCATCATTCACGCGATTGCTGTGCAAATAACAAACATCAATGAAAGGTGTAGATCATATTGGAATTGCCACTCGTCAATACCCCGATTCCTGTCACCTATAACTGCCGTAAGCACATTTATGATTGTCAAGCCTGTGTCCCTAGTCCCCGCATTCGCGTGTACATCTGATCCCGAAGTGCTTATTCATTCAACAAATGACTTTTCACATATTCATTGCCACTCTCCACATTTCTGTTTTAATATTTAAAAAATGTCCACCCCTGCCTCACCCACATTGCCAGCCATGTGTGCGCAGCGTGTCCGCTCCCCCTTCGGGTACATCGAACGGGGGGTGGAAAATAAACCAGAATTTCACATCTGTCCTGCGGTACATGCGAGTATCGGAATGAATTGATTCCTATCCTCCCGCTACTAATACAGGTTCGGTTTTGGGACACATCGCGGTCGGGGGGGGGTGGTGTGTGTGTGATGGAAAAATAAATATGGGGCATTTTATAGTGGTTGTTAAAAGAAGCTGCTGTGGCTGTTTTTATGAAGTCAATTCGTTTTGAAGCATCGTTATACATTTATCCTTTTATGCGGAGGCCAGGCGCCCACCCCCGTTCCATCGGCGTGCGGAGGATGTCACTCTGGATACTGGATACACCATCTGATAGTTTATTGGAATAAATTGAAAACTTTTAAATATAGCCGGCGGTAGTCATCGCCATCAAACGGGGACATCAATGAGCGGACGACATATTCTTTCGATGGGGCTTTCAATGGGCTATGCACACACACACACACACTGAGTCGATATCCAATTTCCTAATGGATACACATTCATGTTCCCCGGTTGTTCGGCAATTTGTTGAATTGCTGAGAGAGCTAGTCTTAGGCAGTGTTTTCTAACAAGACCAGATGTAGTCATCTATTTCGTGCTTTGCTGTTGCTGCCGCCCTCAATCATAAAATCAATACTGGAGATAAATGAGTGTTAAGGCGGGCTTTGAATGGCAAATTCAAAGAGGTGAAGTGTGACTGGAGATCTGGCAGTTATTGAAGTGATGTATCATATGTTGTGTGAGGAACCATTGACAGGATATGAGCCAAAAGTATCTATAGCACACAAGATTCCGTAAATTTTAGTAGGTTGGTTGAGGTGACACGCGAATGATTGACACTTTGAGCGACCTCACCGAAAGGAAAGCCTTAAATTAATGACCTTAAGACCGTGAAGTACTTGACAAATAGGGGAACGAAATTGCAAGACCACACACAATTCACAACTCGGAACTAAGCGAAGAAAGCAATTTCCTTGCATTTTTTGTGAAAACAAACTCGGGCTAGGTTTCTTGGCGTGGCAGTAGTCTTTGGTGGTCTACATATTTGTACTAAATTTTTGATGTATTTTTGTAGTGAAATTTTGAATGTAAAATGCCTATGAATCAGTTACGTTTGTTCGTGCTTGAATCTTTGAGCAATAATTTGAAGTATAAGAAAAGTTTGAAAGTGAACATTTTTTGTGGCTTTCTATCAAATATATTACACATTAAACGACAGATCAGAAGTGACGGTACAGTCCGGTGAACTCCAATTCGGTGGCAACCCATCCCAATGAATCCGAAAAAAGTCACAAAATGTTTTGCCAAAAGTGGTCATAAACAGTGAGGCAACAATTTGCTAACTTTCTAGTTTTGAAGAAGCTAATAAAAATTGCAATCATCAGATGTATGTGATTCCCAAAAGGACACAAAATTTTGAGTCACAAGTACACAATTATCAATATCAAGTCTACAATAATTAATTTATACGTATAAAAGGAATAATAATTTGAGGCAACGGGTAAAAGGTTTAATTGTGTAATTGCCTCCTGCAACTTCCCTCTTTGGTCACAGATAGAATTTGGGATAGGTGCAAGGTTGTGTGTATTCAATGTTTCCCCCAAACTCATAAATATTTGGAGTGGACAAATGTACACCCTATCTTGCGCCAATCTCAAATCCTATTTGCGTCCAAATAGAGTGAACTTCTGTGTGTTCGAAAAATGTCGGTAACAAATTTACCTCAGATAGCAAAATATGGCGATGATGCAACAAATGTTCACTAATTTTTAACCAGATATAACTTTTACGACGTTTTCAGTAACAGGTGAAGTCTGCTGACCATTCACTACGTTGTGGATACGCCTCCTGGAAGTTGGACCAACAGACAATACATAAATAGCGATTTCTCCAACAAGATTTTCTTCACTGATGAGTCAAATTTCTCACTCAGTGCGTATGTAATAGGGTTCCGAAACCCCACAACTGATCGAAGAGGTGCCGTCGCAACGAGACAAATTGACTGTTTGGTGTGGTCTCTGGTTAAAAGGTCTGAAAGGACGGCTGGTTGATTAAATCAACGCGATATATCAGATGGTTACAGTCAATGATACCCGTTTTTTTTTACAGGCGATGGAAATTCGCACGATATATGGTTCAAACAAGACGAGGCAACAAGTCGCACAACAATTATGACTACATTGCGAGAGAAGTTTTCTGGTTGGTTTTTTCTCAATTTGGCGAAAGCAATAACTCACTAAAACGATGCGATTTCATACCGGTAGATTTTTCTGTAAATATTTCTCTAGATGTATTTTAAACCTCCATTAATGAATAAAGGCCAAAATACTATGTGCGAAAGTGTTTAAAAATTACTGTAGCAGAATCTTAATTAATGGCAAAGTTAAAACTTTTAAATAAATTACAAATTTTCATCAAAATCATCGCTGTATTGGTTTTATTCAGCTTTGCTTTTGAAACTCAAAAATGAACTGCAACGGGGACCAAATCGTTTTTTTAGTTTATTTACATTGACAGAGTTTGCAAAAGATGTTTACCAAACTAAACGTGATTGAATGGGCATCCAAAACCAAACTGTGAATTTTAATCCTGTTCAAGTCCTTTATGCACTCGTATGATGTGTTTTTTTAAATTGTAACAACATTCTTTTGAATTGAAACAGACAGTGCATAATGAACTATGCAATTTTTCGTAACTTTATCTACCATGGCAGACTCAGGAAGGTTGACTCCAATCCTGCTCGTTGTTGCATTCCTTCTTATGTCCCTATTATCCACCTTCTACCAATTCCTCATATTTGTTTACAGGTTTCTTCTTGAAATCGTTCTTTCTCTTACATTTTCTCCAGCAGTGAGGCGTCACTAAGTTCATAATGTTTGTTGGTCGCATTCTTCTCCCGCTTCACGGGCCACTCACAATGTGCTATGAATACCTAATGCAATTTTGAAAGAACCTCTGACATAGCCCACAGCAGCACATAAAGTGACTGTCTCAATGTCCGCGTCCCTTCAGCTTCAGTTTATCCCCGCGTGTCTCCTAATATTCTTAAATCAAATCGAACACTTCAAAATCGAATGAGAAAGCGCCTCTTTCGCTGGTCTTGTCTGGAGGCAAGCTGAAAACCATGACACAACTCGTACTTCTGAACATGCCTCGAAGAGGAGTAGTTATTACGAACGAAGTCCTCATTTGCTGGTCCTATAGAATAAATTCCTTCTACTTGCGGAATTTGTGCACGTCTGGTATTTTTTTTTCTTTGTGTGTAAAGCCACAAATAATTGCGATTGTTTCACGATAAAAGCTTAAAGAAAAATCTCATGAAAATTTTATGAATTAAGCCCGAAGTGTATAACATAAATTAAAATCAACGACATCAAATTCCCACCGCAGCCGTAGTGTGGGCCGAGGGAAAAGATCCCAACGTTGATATCAAACGACCATCACGTTATTTTTTTTTTTTTTTTTTTTTGTAAATCACACTGCATATGCCCCTTAATTGTTGCTGGCCGGTAGCAGGTCTCGGATCCTTTTTTTTTGTTCCTGCAAATTCACTTTAGCATTAAATATTGATGGAAATGCACTTTGGACAAATTTAATTCAGGCAGAGAGGTATTGTATGTGTCTGCGTGTGTTCGGGTCGCAAAGCACAGAACACGATCCCTATCGCATGGGGCAGATACCACCCCCAAGTTAAGGCTTGACTACCATGGCCACAGGATTGGTGTCATATTGTTGCACACGCCATTTTCACAATAGTTTTTTTCCCCTCATTCACTTCGGTTCTCTTTATTGTCGTCCTTTTAATAACATAATAAATTTTCACAGACACGTTATGATAGGCGACGGGGATGGATATCGCAGCGAAACACCATCGGCTTTTGTCCGCACACCTTTCAGTAATTCAGCGCGGACGCCACCTGCTGTGGTGCTGCATAAATATTTCACAACTGTAAACTACAAGACGTAGGGCGCATTGACTGCATGTGTGTATTGTTGTTGTGGGAAGGTAACTTATTATATATTGACATAGCTGATAGCGTAGATAGGTCATTGGGTGGGTGACAAAAGTTTCCACAAAGTGCCTTCAATTTGATTCCCTATGCGGAGTCATTATGACTGCAAACAAACACACACAGTATTCCTGTTGAGTGTGTCGCCTGGTGTGACACGAAATTGATCGCTTGTTAGTGGACTGTCTGATTTTTCTAATTTACATCTGTTGTCAATGTTTGAAATGCAGACTTCAAACTTCACACCCAGCTGAAGTCCGGAATCTGGCAAGCAACATGTGGCGTATTAATAGTTGAGTGAACAGGTGCTGGAACACAATTGCAAGACTGTTTGAATTCAGACGGCGGTTATTGTAGTTTGAATTGCTGACATAAGATGACACCGAAGTGTTCTTATTTCCAGGAATGTAAAATATAATTTTTCAAATGCCCCTTTCAGCAATATTTTCATAATTTCGTTAGTTTTATTGAAAATAAGAACTTCCAAAACTGTGTATAATAATATACAGAGTGGGCTTCTCGTGTTGTTTTTTTTTTTTTCAATCATAATCGTGGCAGAAAGTCAGTATCATACTTTAGTCGAACGAAATGAGCACCCTTGACCAAAGTTTGAAAATATTGAAAACTTATTTTCAAAGTGAATGCTGCGTAGAACAAACAGATCTTTTTGTAAAGAAGTTTTGACTGATATGAAGAACGTAAAACTTAGGCTCCGTCGTCGTTCGGTGCGTAAAAATATGAGTGCCTAGAGAGATGTAACTCACAAACATTAACTCGGTCTCAATAGCTCCACATTTTACGCACAACCCTGAACAAAGATTGTAGATCATTCTCTAACAAAATTCAGTTGAATACTGAGTCGATGTCGCTTCGCAGTTTGAGCCTTAGAGCAACTTGAATTGGACAACGATTTCTTCGAAAAAAAAACCTTTTCCGACGAGCCGCAGTTTTATCTCGGTGTCTACATTAACAAACATAATTACCGAATCTGGGATTTGGAAAAACCCGCACGTTGTTGTCTTGAAATAAATGCATTCAGAGTGAGTCACAGTTTGGTGCGGATTTTGAAGTGGTGCCATCGTTTGGCAGTTTTTCTTTGAAAATTCGGTTGTGGAACCACATTTTGGTCAACGGTGGAAATTACAGAACCATGGAGGCTGGGATTGGATAACCCTCTTAGCTGGAGCATTGTTATCCATAAGCTTGATATGGCGGAGCCAGTGTAGTCGCCGGCATGAAATAAAAGACTATTTCCGGCGACATCTGGTTTAGGTACACAATGCCACACCACACAGCTACAATTCTGCAGCCCCGTCTTGAAGTTATTTATTGATCGCCTCGGAGCTGTGATTTGACACTCCTTTGAAATTTTTCGTGGTAAATTGTGAAGGAACGATATAATTTTAACAATCCGAAAATATTCAAGCATTCAAGTCCAATATCGTCCAAGCTATCCTCGTATTTCTACTAGAACAGCCTTAAAACATGGCAAAAATTAATTCAAAAATTAATTTCTTTTTTTTTCTTGCACAAAAACTTATATTAACAGAATCATCCATTTTCCAAAAAGACAATGATCCTTAACACACTTCGTGGATAGTGATATCAGAAAATCCGAAATATTCTCAGCTGGTCAGCTCAATCCCATTAAAACCTAGTGTGCCGATGTTGAAAGGAGTTTAGCATCGAAATCCTCCGAGAATTGCAAGGAATTATTTGGAAATGTTCCAGTAAGAAGTAGTTCCTATTCATTCAATAAACGATTTGCGTACTGTATACATACCGAATATACAATTAAGTCCAAACTAGCCAATAGTTTCTGTGAACTGTGAACTTATTGTAACAAGTTTAGTCGAGTCAACATTTTAAGGGTGTGTTCCGGCCCTGTTGACTATGTTTTAAATGACAGAATTTGTAAAACAGAAATATCACATGTCCGTAGATCTAAGTTTCAAACCCTAACCAGTGCTAACCCAAGAAATTATGCAATGGCAAACATTTGGTTAGAAACAGCAATAACTCTACCAAATGAGCATTGCAGATTTACGGGACATTCAATGGTCTATTGGTGACAAACATTGTCTCTTATCCATCAAACAACTTTGTCTGAAATGTTCTATTTTGTGGAAATATGTATGGCAAGCGTGGTCGAGGCAGATTTAATTTTTAAACCTAGACCTTCTGCGTGTGGGTCGACGCACTTACCCACTACCCCACGGCGACCACCGTCCGTTCCGTTTTTTTGTGGCATGACAACACCTCAACCGACTAGCCCGTATTTTAAGAGCAGGTTTTGGATCTAGATGTGAAGTCTATTCAAAATCCTCAAGCATCTAGTGTCAAGGGATATGAGGACATTTTTAATACAAGCGTTTTAACTAAGATTCCTCCTATTTGCTCACTTATTGTGTCGCCGTTAAATTTGTTTGCTTGCAAATGCTGCTTACACTTCCGCGAACGTCAGTATTTAGAATTCACCCCCTAAATTCAGTATTAATCTTATCTCCCCACATGGAGGCGTTTATCGGGTTCGTGTGAAATCTTATCTGAAAGTAGAGCTAGTCACATCGGAGTTCCTTTAATCTTAATGAGATACAATGAGGTCAGCTGCTTCTTTTGATAGGCATGTGAGTGTCGTGCGTACACAAGACCCCCCCTTTTGTTAATTGAAGACCTTGTCAACAAGCATATGCAGATTTTAATTTCACCCACCATCGAGAACGATTTTTTCAAGCACATTCTCTGTATTCAATTTTAAATCTGAACCAATAATGAGCAGATCAGAAGGACACACGCCACTGAGGGGATAATGCAGAGCTATCATCAACTCGACAGCCGGCATCGAATCACACCTGAACGATGAATTTTTCACTCTCACGCAGGACATTCGAAATCGTTAAGTCTGCTTGCGATGCATGATGTCCTGTGCATATTCGAGATACGACGATATCAGATTTTATCTCATAGCACTTGAACGATGGATGCCGCTTTTGATCTGATTGCATAAAGTGGCCGTACGACACTCTGTCCGGTTTGTTTGTTGTTGGTGGTGCTGCACAGACATTCACTGTCACACTTTAATGAGCTATCGATGATTTAAAAAAAAAAAAAAAAAATGAGACGAATGCGAAAGAATCAATTGAAGAGATGATGGAATGAGAAGTAGTTTACATATGATATTTTTTTTCAACGAGTAAATATTGAATTTTGGGTACATCTCAGGTGGACGTATTGAGCTTGGTGTAATTGCAATCCTTTGAGGCGTTGAAAGCCTGGGAATACTTAAGTTGAGTGTTTTTTTATATATCTTTTTGAACCATGTGATAGGTCGGCATTTGAACTGTGCAAAGGTGAAAATAAGTAAATTGGATGCTTTTACAGAAACTACTTATGTCGCGTGTGCTACAGTATATTAACCGCTATGAGCGCCGACATTTGAGAAGCTGTCAACAACTCAAAAGAGGTGGCACCACATAAATGTGGTATTCACTAAAGAAATCGAACCTGTGACCTTCTGCGTATGCATCGACACACTTACTTTGCTACGGCGGCTACATGCATGATGAATGTGCACAAATTGAAAATATAACACTCCATTTGTTCACCCCATTTGCTCACAATAATGACTCAGGCCAGGCTGTTATGGGGACTTTCCCGACACAGTATAGAAACGGCAGATGTGTTAGAAAGGCTTACTAACTTGAAGCGATTCTTCTTCAAACATGAACTCGCTTTGGTACTTAGGTAGTATGTGGGTAGTCTTGCATTCGCTACGACTCTTATGAATATAGAACACATTACTCGTATATAAGGTCCAACCTGCAGATTACCACGTTCATCTAAAGCCCTCGTCCCATAGACAGGGTCAACCTTAGATCTGCAATGAGTACCTCGTGCAAATTAATGATAACTTGTTTCAGCCTTTCCACCTTCGATTTTTAATCCCAGTCTCAGTTACCGTCTCATCTTAGCCTCAAGATCCGTCTCAGTCTCAACCTGAGTTGTAAGATTAAACATTTAGTGTGAAGGAAGTCACAATGATGGGAAACAGCATTGGCGATCGTAAAAGAAATGGAGCCAATTATGACATTCATCTAAGTCTCAGATAACAATGCTGGAGGATAACATTTTTTTAAGAAGTAGTAGAGGGATAGGCTCACGATGCACACGACAATCTAGTTCACCAAAGACTTAGAAAACATTTAAAACAAAATTCAGTTTCCTTTTTTTTTTTGTTTTTCAAAAACAGAGTTACGCGTACGATATCGTTTATAGAAAAGATCAGTCCGGCACGAATCATACAACAGAAAGAAAGTACTTGTTCCAAAAAGAAGGTGGACCATGCAAGGTACAGCCACGTATAAGAAGGTATTCCAAAAAATTAAATGACCATCCTAGTTAGTAAGGTATTGTATCTCTATATTGTATTGAAATATTTGTTAGAATCAGTTTATCATGTTTGAAATTTTTTTTTTACATCCACTGCATCCATAAAGAATGCGTATTCGGTTCAAATACATAACGGCAGTAAATATAATAAAAAAAAATACTAATTAGAAGATCTCACAAAATGTATTAATTTTTTTTTTTTAATTTTGTGAAGCATGTCGCAATCGATGAAGCGGCGACCAATCGAATTCAAACCTCCCGCTCAGCCCAGAGATGGCAATAACAGATTTCATTGCACACTTCGTTTTTGTAAATTATATTTTTCATATCTTCTCCGTGACACACCCCCGCTCAAACTGCTGCACAGTGGTGCAAATTGGTTAACTCGGTGGACAAAATTATAATTTGATTATAATTACTGATTTTTCTGTATTATTTTTAACGGTATAACGGTTACTTCTTACAAACTGCTTATTAGTAAAAAAATGACGGAATTAAATCAAAACTTTTATATTTAAAAATAAATTGTTCGTGTTTGAGAAGCTGGCTAAATTTAACGTGTGTCTCGAAACCTAACTTTGGGATGGATAGGAATATATAAATATGTTTATGGAGCCATTGTGGAGGTAAGTTGGTTTTCCTACAGTGTAGGGCTAGAAGGGCCAATGCCAGATTTCTACAAAGCTACAAAGCAAATTCTTAAAATTGTCGAAACGGTATTCCCCTGAAAACGTATACCTAAGCAAGCGGAAGTGGAGGACAATTACAAAGTAGATGAGGAATGTTTTCTTTTTTTTCCATCTTGACAATTTTTGTAGAAATTATTTTAAACAAGCTTTACACTTCATGGTCGCACATAGTGGGTAAGTGCGTCGACTCAAACGTCAAGGTCCCAGATTCGATTCACAAACGGAACACCTTTCCATTTTCCATGGTTCAAGGAGTAGTTGTTGTAGAAGCTAGACCACTTAATTATTATTTTTATAACTTTTCTTGCATGTCTGTCCAAGTTGCAGTGCCTAGTAACCTTCCACAGACTGATTGTAGTATCTGGACAATTCTGTGATTTTGGGTGTTAACTGTAAGCCATCTATCATTGGTTTCATTGGTGGAGGTGTCTTTTAATTCTACTTAAAAAGTGGACATTGGCATTCAGATTGGTTTATGATCTTGCAAAAAGGATGATGTGGCGCCGATTTGACTGGTTATCCATCAGTTTGTTGGAGTGTTTCTGCGAAATGCTTTTGAAGTTTCTCGATAAGAGATGTACGACAGTATATGACTGTTTTAAAGAAAAGCCATGACTTCCACTTGAAAGACGCCACAATCATGTGGAAGATGTATGAACTTACTAATGTTTAGTGAGTCTGGAAAGACACCACACCACAAACACTCTAGAGTCAACTGTGTAGAAGCGGAGAGTATGACTGAACGGAGAGGTCTTTACCTGTCAAATGACTGTAGGATCTCTACATTTTTGTCAGGGGTGAGCTTTGGGCGGCAATTGTATAAAATAAATTATTTTTTAATTTACGTAAATTACTGATTTTGTGTTGATTGTTTTTCTTTCGTTCTGAATTGAATTTTAAAATGTAGAATTGCCGTTTGCTTTCGATCTCCATAAAAGTAACGACATATAACTTGATCATCTTAAACGTTCTTTAAGTAAAGAGTAATCAGTAAATATTTTAAGGAAACCTTTATATCCGATTTTTTTAATATTTTGACAGTTGATGATAATTTTCCGCGACTTTTTGAAATTGGGATCTGGCATCACTGATATATGAGGTCGCATGGATAAAAGGCTTCATCAGGAAAAAGGTTCACATCCCAGATGTTCTCGAAGACAAGCGTTAAATATTAACTTCTTTGCAGCATGTGTCAGAACGGATGAACCGAAATTCAAAACATCACAAAGAAAGTCTGACTTATTGGTTTGAAAGTACTTTCAGAAATTTTTGAACAGATGAATAACTCCTGAAGAATGTTTGGAAAGGTTTTTTATAAGTTGCTTATAAATGAATTGGATGTTACATCTACATAGGTTGCATATAGAATACAGTTTATAATTTGTTTTCGTTCTTTCTTGCTTTCTGGATCTTTTTAACATTGTCACCAACCGACATCTATTCATGTCTTATACAGAATTTATGTACAGCATATAAAATTCTTTTGTGTTTGCTTTACTTCTCCCATTGTCGACTCTGAACGTCGAGATTCGAGAAATTTTTCATCGGCAGTAAGTACTTTTTTAAGGTTGACAGCAACACGAAAGAGTTTATGCCATGAAAAAAGATAAATAATACTGAAGCTATCAGCGTGAAAGTCAAAGCACATACTTACTACGAAGTGGCGAAGAAGAAATATTCATGCAAAGGTTTAAAATCAACTAAGAATGTTTTGAGGAAGATCTTACACAATTTCAATGGCAAAGTATTTTTTTAAATCTTTCAAAATGATATTAAAAATTAAATTGCGAATTACAAAAAAAATGCGAATTTTGTCCACCTACATTGGTAGTTTTGACCACTGTGCGTCGTTCATATGAATGTCAAAAAAATATTAAATTTTAATCACGCATTGCACTAATAAATAAATATGCGCACAGTTGTTAAATTACAAGCGCGCTCAATGGGAAATTTTAATTAGTTTCATATCAAAGAATTTAAATTAACTATGGTAATTGCATATTCTGGCGGCGACGTGCGATCTTTTTGTACAACTGGTCGCGTGCGTGGCTGTTTTTCTCCTTTTTTCCGATGCGTCGGATTATTTTTTTTTTTTAGATTGCGCTATCAACCTAGAGATATCACATAATGATGACAATTGATTTATTGGATTAATACTTCCTTTTTTTTATGTGGAACTGCTGCAGATAATGTATTCCGATCTGAGGTAAATATCAAATAGTTTACCCGAATACAATACGACACATTTCGGATGAAGGTACGATTATTTTGCTCCTTTTTCACTAACCTGGAAGTAAAAAAAAAACGAGAAATATAAATTTAAATTGGATTTTTGCAGTTGCATTGAGGCGGATAACATGTAGGAAGTGGAAGAGTAATGACAGGAATGATTTGGTTTCAATTTTAAGGCGTTATTAGTAGACAATTGCAGGAACTTTTAAATGGTCGGAAATATGGTATCAGAAGTTTTGGCATTTAAACACTTTTGACACTTGACAACTTGGCGTAGATATATTTGCTCTCTTAATAGATTCAATATTGTAGATTTCGCGCCAGGGAAAAACAACAAAAAAGCGGTCTAAACATGACTTACGAGTAATTGACACTCTTTCTCTGTCCCAGAAAAACAATCCGTCACATCTTTTCTACTCTGACAGGTAGAAGTTTTCGAAACAATGACTGTCAGGTCAACAACCGCTCAAAGATGATTTGAATCGGCAGTACTGACAACCGATTACTATGGCAAGTGTTGAGCAGAAAAATTCGTACTCGATATTGATATGACACAAAATTTTAAATTTGGGCTGGAACTGTAGGGTAAAGTGGATAAGATAGGGCCCGAAGACTGATCGAGATTTGGTTTCCACAAAATGTTTCCTCATAGCTTATCGCTTCCCGAGATTACCGAGAAAGAAACTTTGCAGAAAATTCAAAAAAAAAAGAACATCCTCCATGAATGCACACCGTCACTTCTATTCTCTTTATTAAATTATCTTCAAACTCCTTTTGTTAGACTCCTTCATTCGTGGGAGACCAATACCATGTTCAAAAGAATGAGTGGTACTAATTGCAATTATCAAATCTAGTCAATCCAATGTTGACCAAGAGAAGGTGAATGTTGAAGACCCTACCTATTCTGCATCGTGAACACTAAAATGTAGGATTTATGATTCTGACTTGGAACTTTTAAGTTTATGGTTAAAATTTCTAAGGAAACACCCAGTATGCAGAACTTCTGGTCGCCAATTGGGTAGACCTACGCGGTTTCGTCATTTCGTATCTGGGGGTTCTCCAACTGAGGCAACCGCTTGGACTAGTCTCCAAAATAAAACAGATTTTATTTAAAGCAGGATACACTCAAGAATCTATCGCCTTGCACTTCAACCGCGTCAAGTACATATTAAACTCTACCCTTTCCGCAGTCAACCATACAAACACACGCACACACATGAAGGGGAAGGAGAGAAAAAGGAATACGAAAATACAAAGAAACACCAAAGGAAAATTAATGTAAATGCGATATGGAGAAGATATCATGGAAATATATTGCAAATGGGGTCAGGCCGTGAAGAAAGCAATTTCCATATTTATGACACGCGATTTTTTTTTCACCTCCTCCCCTCCTTACCATCCTCTTCACCATCAGTCCTCACAGGAGTTCGCTACTCTTTTCACATTTGTGTTTTTTTTTTGAGCTCCTCTCCTATTTTTAATGTGCATCGAGCAAGGATAGTCGAGAAACGCAAGTCCTAAAACCCCCATAGACCCAAACGTCGCACACCCATGCATACGCTGCACTGCAAGTGTATGCATATGCAGCGTCACATACATTGATTTTTGTTGGTCGTTTTTTTGTCGAGCGGAGATAAGTTTCTGTTACTTCGTTTTTTTTCGTGAAACAGGACACCCTGAAGGGAGGTTGGGAAATTAAAAATGATGATGCCTTCAAGGAGGATCTATCTGCCGTTTATTTTTTTGTTATTTTTCGCGAACCTTCACCCTCTCGTGGCACTTTGCCCGCTTGGGCGTAATTCTTTCGATCCCCGTTGGTTGTTTCTACAATTTTTTTTTTTGAAGTGCAAAAGGATATGAATGGTATAACGATGCAAAATTCAATTGTTGTGTTGTGTGGTGCACACAAAAACCACAGTTGAAAGGGCGAGAGGGCAGGGATGAGCCGATGAGGGCGCCCTTCATGCCGACGAATAATGGTTGTTCATCCTGGAAGACATTGCTGCACACAATATGGGCGCAGAAAAGTGATTTAGTGAAAATTGGTTTTTAAGTAAATAATGCACGATAGCTGAAGGAATTTCCGCTTCCTCCCAATTTGGGTTTGAAAAAAAAATGTGAAATTGAAAAAAAGAAAACCTTTCTATCATATCTCTTGGTTCGTACACAAATTGATGTGGTGCTGCCGTGGCGTGTAAGGGAGGGAGGACGTGAATTTTCGTCTGTTGATACTCCTAGAGGAGACGAGCAGTAGGTTTAATCTAGCCACTTTATGTAGAAGCGACGCGGTGCCGCGGTGGTGGCTGCCACTAAGACTGTTTTGTCTCTCACAGTGTGTTGCATGATTAACTTTGAAACTCTAGCCTAATGGACTGGAAGTGCATTGAGTGAAATTGATTACAAACCATCACCGCCCTCACAACATTGTTGCTGTTGCTTATGTACCTACATTGTTGCTGGATGATGAGCAGTGGAAAAAATGTTTGCAGATCTCCGAGAGAACTCTGACCGAAGGGACGTTGAAATGGTAGCGTGATGACCAACAGTTCTTTTGACTGAAGGAAGAGAATTTTCTTTTTTTTTACAGCTTGAGTGAGTTTTGAAAATACTTTTCTAGCCATATCCTGAGTTCTTTGACACTGAGCTAAGCGATTGACTTCTTTTTATTAAAACGTCATCAAAGTCTTGTCACTTTGCCTTTTTAAAATGTAGACTTAAAGTGCTGGGGGTGAGTGATGATTTGATTTTTTTCAAAACCTGTTAGACATAGGCATCTCTGGAAATGATTGCAAAGACAATATCGAACACACCGGTATAGACGAAAAGCATTTCCCGCACTATTCTCTAATGCGAAAGGGCGAATCGTCTTTTGTGTCGGTACGGAAGAACTTGAAAAGTTTAATGTTTGCAAAATTTGGAAATGAAGGGTCAACACACTGAAATAAAAAAGAAAACTCGATTGTTTGAAGTGAACTAAGAAGCCTTCGAAAACAACGCATCGAACAGGAATTGCCTGACAACGTGGCCGATTCTTTCGTGTATCTTAAGCATGCTACTATCAAAAATGCTTGACATAAAGTCAACGGCAAATGAAATCATACCCCCTCCCCCATTCTGAAGCATGATTTGAAATGATTTCCGTATAAAGTGTAATTCGCCCAAAGGTTCATTTCACCCCTTCAGCCGTATGACATTTCAGGGAGAGAGAGATCCGAAAAACACCACCGCATAACGAATTACTTACATTGTTACTTTTTCAAATTAATTACTCAATCAACAGATATGTGCTGTCCAAAGGCAAAATATCCAAACATCAACCCTTTGAATTCTTTTAGTGTCGTTGTTTGAAATTTAAAGTACACCCGCATAAGGCTTCAAGCTTTGACGAGCACACAACAAAAATTTGAAAGTGATTGCAAATGCAGGTGCAAAAAAGCAGAATTTTGATTTGGTCAAAAGGAGGCCACTTGATGTTGTATTCAAATAAATTGGAAGGAACCAAATCAAATAAATGTACATGAACCAACCGGCCGATATGAATATGGAGCGCCATGCCCTTTGTGAGCACGCAATGATTGGTCTTGTGAAAAGAAATAAAAAACACAAAGCTTTCGTCTTTTATAAATTAAACATTGGCAAGTGGCTGTCTGGTATAGCGAGTCATGTTTTTTTAGTCCACTTCGTACATACAGAAAGTATTCTAAATATTGCGTGTTGTCAGAGATCAAAGAACGCTGAATTATGTTAGCAAATTTTTCTTACAGCAAATGATGTTCAAATGATTGCAAAAAATCGCTCTGCTTAATTACATTTGTATTTCAACCTTGTTAATGAACATAATGACCACAGTTTGAATGTAAAATGTAGACAGTGTGGTAATGGGTTCAATATATCCTCCACTTTATCAACAAACAAGATAAAATTTACCATTTCAACTAACTACGCTTGCGGTTGCACAGGTTCGCATTAACGCATTAGTCAAAACAGCTTAAATGGTTAAATGAAGTTTTGGCAATAAAATGTTGATTAGTTTTATGCATGTCTCTCAAATGCTTCTCAACTTCCAAATTCAAAAATCTTGTTCAACGCGGAAGGCATTAGTGCGGCTTTTGACCCGTAAAATCACCAAAATATATTCTTATGGAAAAAACTTTATTCCAAATAAAGTCACAATAAATGTTTATCAATGTTAAAGCTGCATTCCACATTATTGTACGATACTCTCGGATTCGGAGCACCAAACAAAATTAAGCAGATAAGGACGTTTTGCGATAAGACGTACGTAGTGAGTAAGAACGTTAATACCCAGTTTGAAGGCTCGACTCCTAAACTGAACGTTCAGCTCTTTTCCCGGCACCATGTCTTTAGAATTGCTGACAAACATAAAAGTGTGCGAATAGTCTAAGCCTCAATTGCTTCTTGAGCGATCGACGTTGTCTATAAACCGGAGGTCTCCTTACAGGCACAAAATAAATAGTTGGTCTAGAACCGTGTGTTGCATAAAAAAATAAATTGGGTGGCACTAAGGCCACAACGGTTCTCGCTGTGGTGTAACAGGACTGTCGCGCTAATTAAGTTTCCTTTTTTATACACGGAGTATGGTAGTTCGGACTGGAGATCGTTCCAATATTTTTTGGAACGCTTTGGGGAGCAAATCTTTTGGCATGTGGCTTCTTCCATATGGTACTTTAGAACTTATTCAACAAGAAGTCTAAACACAACGTGAACAACATCAAATAGTTGAGGAGCGTATCTACCTCAATTTTAATGTGGCCCAAAGCAGAATTGTCTTTGCAACCGATGCTATTTTGGATTATTTAAAATTTTTGATTAAAAGTACTTACTGCGAGATCTTTACTCTGCAAATCCTGACATATAAAGACGATATGCACAACAATTAACTTGACTCTGGGCGCCTTTGACAAAATAAATATTTGTCAAGAATATGGCCCTGTCTGCAAGGAGGACAGCAGATGGTCGTAAACTCTACAAGAATTTGCTACAGATTTGTTCGCAGAAATAATACGTAGAGAGAAATAGGAATTGAAAAGAGGAAATAAATAGCTAGACAGCCACACAGATCTTTGGCCCTAGAAACAGGGAGTTTGAGGCTATAAACTTGTTTACATTCAGGTGCTTCCACCCGGGGGTTTTACGATGCACCGAATGTTGAATTTCCGAATGTCTGAATTTCACTCAGGGCGAATAGTTGGCACTCGTTCTTACTTTTTCAGCAACTATCATCATTTTCGGTGACCTCTGTGTTTAACAAGAGACCCCCATGTCTCTTCATCCGCTTTTCCCAAGCGGAATCAGGCGGGTTTCTGCACTGATACTGCTTCACCTTGACTTGGTTCTGCCGAGTGGTCGCCTACTTGATAGAATTGCATATAAGGCACGTTCTGGATGTGGTGATGAGGGGGATATCCGTACCACGTCGTCAGACCAACGAAATAAAGCCCTTTCCGTCCGAAGAAGTAACTACTCAACATTGACTACCCCCGGAGTAACCGCGTTTCTCACTCTATCCCAGCGAATAACTCCCTCACCAGGACAGAAAAATCTCGTCTCGACAGCTTGTATTTGTGATTGTTTTCTTTCGGTCATTTCCCAAATTTCATGACCAAAGTTGAGAGTTTGAAGGATTTATCAAAAAAGAAAGAATATTTTCGGCAGCAGGCAAGCTGCTTGGTAATGAAAATAAATTACGCATGAGAAGATGTATTCATTGATAAAATTTTCATCAATACATTCCAATCATTATTCAAATAGATGTTAAATGAGACAGAGCCAACACATTCATGCCAACAACACCGCCATCATCACCAGAAATCATTTAGCATCGTAATTAAGAAACCACTCCCGTGGTGCACAGCACAGAGACAACAGCAAACAGAAGAGTCAATTAACTGCGCGAATTGGTCTCGTAAATAATTCACCTAACCGCCATTCTTATTACTATTCCAAGTCCCCCAACGGACACACACACACCGCCGCAATCGCTTTCGACACTCAACGCCATTTCTGTCACAAAGTGACGATGCATTAAAAATTTAACATTCGTGTTCGACTCCTTGTACTCGAGGCGCTAGATAACTGATAATTCCCCTATCTGCCGACAAGCCTAAAAATCTAACGAAAATAAGAAAATTGTGAATTCATATCATATGGTGACGAGGCCCGGCACAGTGTTTATGTGAAACCAAATATTGATGGGGCTTCAGTGAGCTGACGTCATTCGGTGCCACATAACACGCCAGCTCACCTTGCTCCGGGATCAGATGACATCAAGTGTTATCCATTCGCAGGCCATAGGGGAATTGATGCTTAAAACAACTCTATCACCTGGGGAGCCGGCTATACACCAGCCAAGGCATCTCTCGTTGCATACATACGTGCATTCGCCCATGTTCAGTCTGCCATATAAATAAGGTAATTTTAAAGGCAATTAACTTCACTATTCACGGACTTGTGTGCACATCGCTAAGGCAATCGGATTCAGCGACTATGGAGTGAAAAGAAACGAGTTTCTCCCCAGATCTGTCACACACGCTGGCTGATGAGACAGCTACACCGGCTCGCGGACCATTACGTGCAGCATTTGGGATTAGCTCTCTGTCAAAGCCGGGCTGGCACGAAGTATGTCAGTGCTGTTTTCTCATTCCATCATTCGTTCACCTTTTTCGGCGGCAGCACTTCTCTGCTCTAGGATCTGAGTACAGAACACTGACTGAAGAAATGAATTAATAGTTTCTGAAAAGTCCACAGTCCACACACGCACACCGCGTTTCAAAGAAGAGCTATGTTCATATTCCGTGCCTGGATGGAGAACCTGTTTCACGGAACAGAGTTTTGCGCGCCTTTTGCGCGCGAGCGACAGCGGCGCGGCGTCGGTTTGAGTGCTTCTTTGAATAGCTCTAATAGGACGACCTCAATCTGCCTTTTATTACTGTAGTTTGTTCATTTGCTTCACCTGAAAGTACGTGCATGATGTCCCCTCGGCATTCTCGTTCTTTTTTCGGCTATTTCTCACTTTCTAGGCCTAGAGGCAATCAAGATTCAACCCGATCACGATGCCGGTTTCAGGTGGAATGAGAGAGGGAGAGAGAAGCATAAGAGAGCGATAAATTAAAAGGAATTTGATTCGAGAATAGAGTTGGACTTCAATGTGTAACGAAGATGTCATTGACCCAGATTTCCACTTGCCTCATCGTCAAACGAGTGAAGAGTGTTTGTTGAAATTGCTGATCATAATTTTGAAACCATAGCCCTTTATTACAGGGAAATTCCCGAAGCAGTCACAATGAGAGGGAGGTGTTTGGTTTTTTTTTACTTCCCACAGTATGAATGAGCAACAATTTAACGACTTTGTGAGCATTTCTTTCGCTTCATTCATGCGATGTTGGACAAACAATGACGGCATACCCGACACGATTAGTAGACGTGAGACGGAAGGAAGGCAGCTATACAACTGGGGATTATTTGGGACACTTTCTTTTTAATTTTGTGTAGAAATGCTTCCTTTTCGACCGTCCTTTCAGGTGCACAAAGATTCTTAAACGTTGATTACACATTTCGAATGGAAGTCAATTACCGAGATGATCTTACAATACAGCAGCGGTCATCGTCCTTGGCTTATTTATTCCGAACTACTTGCGAAAGATAAAAGTGAACATCAACCATTAACACCATAACCAGTTTCGAAATTTTGTCCGTGTCACGTAGGTGGGGCTAATAAAAAGATTGTCTAATGATCTGAGTACGTGTGCTTCGAATAAATACAAATGACATCATTGAAATTTGATAAACAACTCTCGACATGTAATCAAGTTTATTTATGCTTTGATTACACATCTGTTTTCGACTGTGCAACTAATGCTGATAAGAAGCTAAGAACACAATTTGGGATATTTTTTTTTTCTGACCCAAAAACAAGATTAGTCAAAAACATAAATTTGTAAGTCACTACAAAATTAAATGAGTAATTGATTATAATAGTTGGGGATTATATTTTTTAAAACAATGTACACCCAAGAACTATGGTGCGTTCTTCGTTTCAGATTACTGTAACTAAATAAAACGTTGGGTACGGGTAGTTGTAATGAGAGACCGAAATTGTTGCAAAAACAAAGTCATTTTTCTTAAGGATCAATTTAAGATGAAAGGCAAACATAAGAAAACTAACAATTGCATATGCGCTTAATTGAACATTTTTTCAATCACTCTATTACAATTCGAATAGGAAACAAAAAACAGGAAGCAAAGGAGTTGCGCGTGTTCACACCATTGGTATGCGTGTTCTGCAACAGTTGGGTTTTTTTCTATACGTTGAAAAGAGACGGTAGGATCGGGAAAATTCATCGAAAGGCAAAATTGAACTGTTCCGCTTTTACTTCATTTGCCACCGATTGTTGCAGGGATGACATCTCCCGTAAATCGATTGTAAAATTGTTTTTCAATACCAAATTTAAATATCCATCGTCAACTAATTGATTATTTTCACCCATTATTAAAAAAAAATAGAAAATATACGAGAATTAAATTCTGAATTGAATGATCCAATTCCGGGTGTTCCTCACATGGCGCATATAGAAAACACACATGCCGTGGGCAGGATTGTGTGGAAACATGTATTACAAACAAAGGGTAGTCCAACCATAATTCACGACGTCAATTGTAAGTCACACCTCAAAGTAAAGTCGTTTTGCCGATCTAAATTTGACATTTCTTTGATTCTGTGTTTGACAAATACACACATGAAGAAGTACACAATTGAGCAGCGTGGTAAGATTTTTAAAGTTTTCGAAAATCGGTGTTCAAAATTCATTTCGTGCACTTTGTGTCTTTTTAGGTCAGCTTAATTGACCTTAGTGGATTCGTTCACAAGCAGGGCAAATAAAAATCGAAGAGTGATTATTAAACAGACTATGTATCTACAAAGAGTAACTGTTTGGTGTGGTTTATGGGCTGGAGATGTCATCCAGCCGTAGTTCTTCGGAAATGAGGTGGGCCAAGCAGTAACCGTGAATGGCCTTCACTATTGTGAGATGATAACGAACTTCTTGTGATGGTGGTATTTGGTACCCAGCCAATGAAACAATGATTTTTTTACGAGATTCAATGACCGTCTTATCTTAGGTCGTGGCGATGTTAATTATCCTCCACCATCATTTGATTCGACAACTTTGGACCTTTTTCTTTGGGTATATTTTTAAACAAAACTGCACGCCGATTAGGCAAGAACAACTTAAGAGCTAAAGACATTGAACCTCAATTACCTCTCGGAATCATGGAAAATATGAACCGTCGGCGGATAGAGATATGCCACCGAAGACGTCGCCAGAATTTGGCCGATATTTTGTATCACACACAATTGTCTTAGAACTTTTTATTATAATAAAGAGATAATTTACTGAAAACCTGTTGGTTTATTTAAAATTTTCACGGTGTGTTTTCGTTGGACCACCATTTACATAGGCATGTAGTACATACACAAATGAGTATAGTCTTTTTTTCACAACTTTTGTTTGTAAATTTTTTTAAAACCGCTACCGTTTCTCAGAGTTTTCTTAGACTTAGAATTTGTTCATATGATTTTAATTTTGTTCAGCCCATGAAATTGATGTGTGTGTGTGTGTGTGTGTGTATTGCAGTCTTCAGACTGTCAGTCTCGGGAATATTGTTATGTGAGCTTTTAGCTATAGTTTTCGGGTAAATCACTGAAACAAACGAACAAAACCGCCAATAGATTTTTTTCAACTGCGTCTTTGTAAAATAATTAATGTTCTAGTCTCAAATTTGAAAGAGAATACAGAGACAAAACTCTTGCCGTCATTACTTTTCAATTTGCCATATTTTGGGAAGGAGTGTTATAGAAAAAGTTTGAAGTCATTTTTTCGAAAAGTTGCGATGATGTAAACTCAGTTGTTGGTAAAATCGAAAATTTACATAAATCAAAAGGGTATTGATTGTAATTAAAAACGGAAGATGATGACTGGTTTTTCACCAGAAGTACCGAAAATGCAAATTTGAGAAGCATAGCTATGTTGAAAGAGTAAAAAATAAACAAAAGTAAAAACTAATAATCGATCGATGAGTTATAAACTTAGATTTGTCTTTAAACATGAGTAATTTTAATATATGTAGTTGTAGTTAATTTTGATTTTAAAAAATTTACATTTTCTCTTTGTGTGTTCCCATCGCCAATTTTCATTTTTATCTTATCAGAAACATGGATTTCTGCTTACATTGTCAAGTTTTTTGAAGGATCTAATGACAGCTTGTACGAATATGAGCAACGGATTTCAAGAATTTAGAGTAAGACAACACTAATCTCGAAATTATATTTTCTTAAAAACCAAACATGAAAAATAAAGATGTTTCTTTTAACTGGATAGGATCTTTATACCTAGTGTTCATCCACTTCCTATGCCATAGTGTAGTGGGTAAGCGCGTGGGCTACTACGTAGGAGCCTTAAGTTGTGATTTCTGAATTGCGCATGTATTTATCATTCGGCATACACAAAGATTCAAACACCTTGAAACAGCCTTACATGATGATTCATAGTGTTTGCATTTATCTAACCGGAAATTAGCCTAAACTTCCAAGAACTCACAAAATTATTGCAAAGAGCAATCAAGGAACAATGTTATTTTTAGAGTGGGTTAGATTAATGCCAACGTGATGTGAGGTTAATCCAATCGCGTCAGGAATTAAAAAAAACATAAAAAAGTTATTTTAATTTCATTTTGTAGCACAATTGATACGCCACCCTGTATAGACTAAAATCATAAATCTGCTGCTATATTAATGTTGCAATATGAAATCGATTTAAATGGGAAACATTTTAAGCTTAGCTTAAACATCCCGACAAACAGAATTGTTGACCTTAGACTTAAAAAAAAACAACAAAATAAAAAAATCATTAAATCACATTTATTTCCAATACCACATTTTTCCCCTGAACTTATTAGATCACTTTCGTGTTTATCATAACAATACGTTAAATTTGTTTATCGTGCGATGATGTCATTTAATGACTCCTTTCAGCCGCAAGCCGGTACAGTGCCAAGGGGACTGGTTCATTAAAATGACATAACTGCCAGTGCCGCCTGTCAATTTCGTATTAAATCAAATTGCGTGTATACACGTACTGGTGTGTGTTTGCCATGAAAGCAGGTCGCCCGATGAGTATAACGAGTGGGTTAAATGACCACGAATACACGACTCTAACCGCGGAAGCGATAAGATTTCAAAAATCTCAGAGTAATGGCGGTCAAAATGACATTCCACACAGTAACGTTGTGGCAATCACTTGATAAGCGATTGTAATTTCGAGGGTATTCCTATACTGATGTTTTGGGGCGGTTTAAAACTATTGATCCGATCATGCCCTTTTGGACTTGATGGTAGAAATTCCACTGAAATCTACTTAGAACTGTCTGATTAAATAATTTGTCAAAAACAAAGGCTTAGTTTTAAATAGTTATCGGTATGAGGCCACACTATTCGCTTGATAGCGTTTGTTAAGTCAAGTGGACTACAGTGGACTACACGCAACAAATGAGAAGCAAACTAAGTGTATAAGCCTTACAGATTGACACTTATGAGAAGCATGGGCGAAATCTCAGACAACATCAGCTTTTTTTTAACACATGCTTGGCTTAGACGCAAATTTCAAACTTACGCATCATCAAGCGCATCATATGCGCAGATGTCAAACATTTGAACATAAATTAATTTGCTTTTTCTGTTGGCAATATCGAAGAATAACAAAATTTAAGGACACAAAAAAAAAAAAAAAAGAAACAAGAAGGCAGAAGGGAACACAACATATTGGACATACTCCAACCAGTTGGAACCAAATACTCCATTTCACCTTCAGGATGAAATTTGAGAGGGACACAAGTGTTGTTACCACAGCAACCCATGTTTTCTGAAACATCAATGAACGAAGCGATCGCATCAGCGCTATAAAAAGGGAGTGAAGGCACTCGAAACACAAATGTTTCGAAATTCATCCTGTACCTCCCCACATCTGAAGCATTCAATGTTCCTTTCTAGTGACAATATCAAATGTCACCTTCAAACTGAGTTAAGATTTCTCAAATAGAAAGTCTCCGAGAGCGAACCATTTGCCATGGAAAATAACCGAACAATGATTTAGAAAGTCTCTCAGCTTCAGCAAAAACCACAAACTGCGTCTTAAGACGTCAGCTATTCCTCTCCAGAAACAGCCACCTCTCCGTGGACCGCTGTCAGCATTTCAACAATACCAGAGTTTCCATTGGCATGCCATTCGCTGCATAAGGTCAATGGCAGCCGGTTTAGGTAGGAGCCAGTTGTGAGAAAACCGGCTAACACACTACTAATTATAAGAAGACAACCAAGTCAAACAGTTAATCCGAATGCATAACTAATTCCACAGTTCTCAGCGTAATATGCAGGCTCACAGGAAAGGGGAAAAAAAACGACGAATTTGAATCAATTATAACGGCATCAGGTTAGCGATTTGCAGCTAGGGGAATTCATTATCACAAGCCCGACTAAAGCGGCTGAATGAAATTTGTTAGACAACCAGCAATCCCCCACGGAAGTGACTCGGCAGAAACGTAAACACACATGAGGGTGCTTAAGTCGATGATACAACCTAACTGTATATGTAAGTCGAGTTAAGTGTGCACTGTCTTGTGCGATTGTAAGGTAACCCCGCCGCCGACTAGAAGACCAAAAAATGCTGCCCATTACGTAATTTGTGTGTAGTGACGGCACCTCACCGCCACTCGCACCGCTTATACCACCCACCCGGCTGGCGTTCACTTAGCAAGGTTCGCTTCTCGAAAGCAACAGAAGCTTTTTTAGTTTTTGCACCACCACCACGTGGAGCTGTGTGCGGCGCATCAAGGAACTAACGCGGAATGTCGAAAACGAGTAAATAATTCGAAAATAGAACACAGTCGTGCGAGCGAACAGCGCAAGAGAAAAAGAGCTAGCTGCCTGGCTGGCGCTGATTACCCGACCAAACCACTCGACCCCCTACCCAAAAAGAGCGCGCGATGATGCACGAAACTTCGAAGAAAAATAACCACAAAACGAAGCAAGCGCGAGGATGACACATAAAATGGCCTTATGATGACAATTTTCGCATCCATTACCCCACTATCCCCTCTGGTGTTGAACTGCGAAGAGACGACAATTTCGATCGTCACACCCTGTTCTGTTGCCCACACACAGTTCCCCTTCCGGCCAACAAGTTCTTGCCCCCCACACACACACCAGAGCAGTACAAACCTTTGATCCAATTTGGTTGCCACATTGGCCGGCTTGCAGATGAACAATTTCCCTCATATTAACTGCGACGTATGTTCGTTTAATTCACTTCTAACACTGAAATCGAATCTAAGATGGATACACACTTCTCTACACTCTCTAAATTTTCACAAGCGCCTCTCAATTTACACTTTTTAACGGAGAATACGTAATTATTTTAACCTTTGCGACCGCAATTGAATACTTCCCAAAACGAAAATGGAAAATTCTGACACACGTCGGCAAGAGTTCGAAGAGAAAAACGCGAGGTAATAGCACGTAGTACTTTACGGTCAGTTCGACAAGACAGCGATGGAACGGATAACTCACGACAGAACGGCGCAACGAAGTCGCCTGTAAAGTCGATAAAAATAATCTGAGAGACCAATGCGACGGTGAGAGTAGTCGACGTTGCCGACGAACGTTCGGTTACGTTTTTTCTTTGGTTTCTTCTGTGTCAGCGGCTGGTATTTTACCCCTTCTTTGGGTTTTGCTTTAAATTAGTTTATCAGACCTCGCACTCGTGCTCTGTATTCTGTGCAGCCGGCTAGGTTTGAGCGCTGCTGAGGAGGGGAGAAGCTGCTGCGGGCATGTAGGGAGCGGAACACGAACGAAGAAGGTGATAAAGATACGAGAACGGGAAGAACGTGTTTCGGTGGTTTGATTTGACATGCTCTTCTAGTGCGAGACAGAGATTTTTATTTCGAATTTCTAAGAGGAGAGCTTTTCTGAAAGCTCTTTTTTTCTGAAGCGATCGTGGCGTGGTGAGTATTGTACTTAAGATGTGGACATGGCACAGTAGCGGTACGAAAAAGCGGACGATCTTCTACTATTTGTGAACAGTGTGGTATTTCAAATTGCTTAAATTTGAAAAGAAATTTTCTCGAATTAATTGGTCTTACTGATGTTTGGTGTAGTTGTATTTGTGTAATTATTGGGCCCCATTTTTGCCGTTATTATAACCTAAATGGCAAAATGATTTTTTGAAGTTCGTGATTTATTTTCTAGTTGGGACTACATTGCTGTTGCTGACATCTGAGGAAAATTTGTACGTTAAAATAAAAGTAAGCGTCCTGAGGCACGCAACCTTTTTGAAACGGGAAAAGTGAATTTTTCCTTGTTTGTTATCTGAAATTGCTGCTGAAACATTGAAAACGTTCCAGGAGGCGGAAAACATGAGTTTAAAAAATGTTCAAAAAGGGTCGAGCAAGCGTTGAATATGAAACGCGATCAGTACGGCCAAATACATCAAATGGGAAAGCAACTTGCAGCATATCTAGAAAATTGTAAAAATGCTTTGCCCTCGGGTACAAAAAGAAAAAAACAAAACAAATCGAGTTAGCCCGGATAAATCGACCGAATTTCTGAATCCCAACAAAATTAATCCATTTTTGAAACGCATGATAACTGATGGCGAAAAATGGATCAATCGCAACAAAATTAAGCGAAAAGGGTCATGGTCAAATGGCAAAAGGTGTCCAAGCCAGGATTGAATACCAGAACGCAGTTGCTCAGAAGCGGACAACTTTGGCCAATAGAAGAGATCGGGATAATGCCAGGCCACGCATATCAGTAGTTACTCGTCAGAAGATCCGGGAGTTCCGTTGGGATGTTCTTGTGAATCCATCGTTTAGTCCAGTCTTAGCAACAAGTGTTCCGGTCTATAGACGAAGAAAAATTCGCCACTAAGGGGATTTCGAAAATCGATTCTTACAGTTTTTTGATGATGAGGTTCAGGGTTTCTATGAGAAATTATAATGAAATTGCCTTGTCCGATAATTATTGAACAAACTGGCGCAAATTTAAATCAGACAGGATCATTCTAAATAAAGTCTTCAGTTTCATACAAAAACAATCGATTTCTGTTTACTTCACCTGATATGTTGGAATATTTTTGTTTTGTTCTTGTTTTTATATGAATGTTTATTTTACTTTATGAACTATCCATGTCTATGTGTGTAATATAAATCTTATGCGGCAGAGTTCAGTCTTTCAAACATCCCTGAGCCCAGCTCAACTTCTAGTTGTGTATAGAAAATTTCAATCCCAATTTTTTGTTTGTTTTATTTTTCGAGTAATATCAGTGGATCGAAAAATCCCTGCGCTCTTGCCTCCCTCTTTGTACAATTGCTCTCAAGGGAAAACGTACGTATTGAAAGAAATTTTTCTGCATTCATCTTTTATTATAAATCATGAGTCATTTTTAGGTGACTCGTTTCATGATTTGTCTGTTGTTTCGGTAGCGATCGACCGTCTCACAATTGTATACACATATGTACCTACATGTATGTATGTACTTATATAGAAGTCTTGTAGACTCCCTGGCGTTGTAGATGTCTGCTAATCTCTTCACACTCAGTGTGACTAGGGATTCCACGAAATTTATGAAACCTGGTCATTAGGCATTCGGGCGACTACCTGAAGCGATTTGCACTTCTTGTTCGAATTGAAGTCAAACTATATAAATGAAGAAAGAAAGTAGTCTTTGTTGCAACTATTATGTGATCAGCATATCTTCTAAATTTTACTTAAGTTGGACACTCCGATCAAAAGTTAAAAATTTACAATTTCAGCAAAATCCGATGGTTTAGCAGAAAAATCACGAATTTTGTTTGCCTTTGGAAATGTGTGTGCACATGGGATTTTGGATTGTGTATACGTTCATCCATATTGTCGTTACATGCATCCATATATAGAAAGCGTATCAACGTTGCCACATTGCTATAATAATTGCAGAGGTGGTAGGTACCTACACTTTGAATTGAATTTTTCAATCTTCTTGCTTTATGAGGCCTTACTGTTCCGACTGAACAACAATACAAGATATTTTATCTTAAAATTTCCCTCATATTCTCCTGCAATATAAACACTTCCCGTAGCTATGCTTCCATCTCCCTGTCTCTTCTAAATAGTATTTGTCGTTTTCCTCTTTCAAATAATTACTTACGTAGGGGATTAGTTTCTCATTTGACTAAAATCTTTATCATCTGAACAAGATGAGGGAAAAAGGGAAATTTCTTTAAGCTAGATCTCGTGAGTAAGGCGGATAGTCAAGCAGTTCACACCGTAATTCATGGTAACCGTCAACCCACACGCTGAAGACCAAGGTTCAATTTCCGGACTGAACACCTCGCATTTTATCACTGCACCACCTCTTTCGAGTTGCTGACAAAACTCAAGGAGTACTAATTGTGTATAAAAAAAACTTTTCAAATCCCGCCGCTCAGAGTCGACAAAAAGCTGAATGTCCCTTCTACTCGTGAGAGACTAGTAGCACACACAACACTAGAAGTTGATGCAGAAGCTAGGTTTCTTGTGGGCTGTAGTGCTATTCAATTATTATTGAGAGCGTTGGCTTGGTGGAACAGGATTTTCTTTTCTTGCAGAGTAACTTTTTCTTTTTAAAGATAAGCGATAAAGATAAATTCAATTATTCATCTTTGTTTGGCGCTACAGTTCGGTATGGACCTGGGTCTTAACCAACAAGCCTTTCCAGCCAGCACGATCTTACACCGGCTGTCTCCAGTTGCGCACACTAAGTTCGTTGTGGGATTTCTTCACTTATGTGCTTTGTTTTGTTATTTCGTTCGAGGAAGCCGTCTGCCAATTTGGTACCAATCGTGATGAATCGAAGACACTTCGGGTCGGAGGCATCTGTACAGCCCGTATAGTTCGTGGTTGAATGTTCCCCTCCATCAATGGAAACAAGACCAAAGATAGCACGCAATACAGGGACTTCTTAATCCACTTTCAAAAGAGTCAATTTTTCTGTACCATATAGCAGGACTCGGACGATCAGAGTGCTATATGAAGTTAGCTGGCTGTTTCGAGACTCGACTCTGTTACCTCTTGAGCCCAAAGAAGCAGAGATTGGCAAGAGTAATTCTAAGCTTGAACTCGATACTGCTGTTATTGTTCCTATTTAGAGCCGAGGTAGACGAAATCCTTGACTAGCTCAAGGTTCTTGCTGCCCATTACTACGCTCTGTTCGTGAAGTCGATATTTTGCGTTTTTTCGTGATGACATTGCCTTCATTCATCGCTAGACCCGTTTTAGCTTCTTCCGCTTCAATGCGAGCAAACGCATCATTACCAACTCGCTGCGACCGTCAACAAAACTCCCATACTATCCCAAAAATCATCACATTCCCAGCCAATGAAACAGTTTTTGCATTTTTTGTGAGCCGGCTCGCCCTTTTGCAGTCCTCTTCATTGACTATATTTCTGTTTTGGGTGTTCTCGAATGTCGTCGAAGACAATAATATCAGAATCAATCATAGCAATAGGTCTGTTCGAGTATTCCACTTATCTTACTACCAAAGGAACCGCACTATTTAAAATTCTTTGAACTTCGAAAAGTGTGACTCTGGCGCGGGACCTTTGGCCAAAAACTGATATATTTTTTTGTACAGGAACACAAGGCCATCCCATTTTCTTGTATGAAAATCTTGCTACATTTTAAAATTTGTCAGCTTTGCTTCATTGCCAACCTTTTTTCAAATTGCCGTGCTACAGTTCATAGAAGTCAAGTAGCAACGCTGTTGCGTATGGAAAGATAAGAAGAGGTTTTCAGTTTTTGTTTCGTTGGCGGAAACGAAATCTCTCAAAGACCGCATTCATATCCCTGAATGTGCTTTTCGCAGTCAGACCATATTTCCATATCCATGAGACCATATCTATGAGAGCATGAAGCAGAACATTTTGGATGCACTGCCTTCGATTATATCAAGGCTCTACAGTACATAAAATGCCCGTATGTATTTCTTCATGAATTTCTTTCTTTAACTATGTACTGCAAGTGTGCCACGTCAGACATGTGCCCGGGTAGCTCAGTCGGTAGAGCGTTGGACTTTTAATCCAACGGTCCAGGGTTCAAGTCCCTGCTCGGGCGGCCTCTCTTTTTTTTCCATTATTTTTCTCCACAAAGGTGTGCCTTGGTGTACCTGAGTGCGCAATTGATTTGTTGTTTGACTAGTTAAGTTCTTTTTTTTCATCAGCCTAAGATTATGCAGCAAAAATGAAATGAGTGTGTGACTGAATCGAAAGGGGAAGTGTTAAGTTGGAGGAGGAATGGCCTCACATCGTTATCAATATGACATAACAACAGTGTTGTAAGAAATTAATGAAAGAATGAAACATGAAGCGCGTCACTGCTTTCTTCACTGAATTTCCCTTGTTGTTTGTTGTGCACGCCTGGAAAAGGTGTTCATATTTCCCTCACAGTTTGAGTGAATAAGACAAATAGAAAAAGAGATGTTTTTCCAGGCATTCGAAGGGTTTCACATGATTTCTGTTTTGTCGCATTTATTTACTTTGTTTGTGGAGAAAATATCATGATGACATAGTCGGTTTTAAATGTTTTGTCTTTGCCCTCGGAAAATATTTTGTTTTGATAGATATATGTTTAAAGGATAAACTGTTTTGGAGATTTGGCCTCTCCGGGCACCACCATCGCTCACTTTCCGTAGAAACATGCCGCAAAATCAGATCAAAATAAGGGAAGTACTCGAAAATAGTTGTTGATAACATACATTTTACCAATTATTGAGCCAGTCGTGATGAAAATTTGCCTTCTGAGCCCATAGATTGCCTCAAGTCGTATGGTAATGGGATGTCAACTTCCAACTGTGTGCTGTGAGCCACAGAATACCTCTGCTGTTACAGCAGAGCAGAGCAGAGTTAGCAAGGAGAAGTGACTGTCCTTCTAAATGCAGAAAGCGTGGGTCTTGGTCTTTTATAGACATGGACCTCTATGTCAAATTCATCTATATCGGAAATATCATGCGAATCGCTTTGTAAGTGGAGTACTTCACAGTCTCAATGTGACAAACATGACGGGCAGGCGGACAGAGATACCAACAATATAAAGGTTTCATTTATTGGAAACCAAAACTGAAAAAATATTTTAAACATTTATTTTCTCTTTAATTAGCACTAATAATGACCTAAACAAGTTATCTATCAAAGTGAGAAAATGTGTCAAGTAACAAGAATCTGGTACCCTTACCCTAGGTAAACTTGAAAAATTAGCTTCCTTGTGTGGTCCAAACTTCGAGTGGCGTCCGGGTTCGAATGGCGTCCGGGTTCGAGTGGCGTCCAGGGTGGAGCCTAACCAAATTGCTTGCCCTGGCATTTTCGCACCCCAAGCTGGTTGAGGTCCTTCTCCACTTGTGTGCGCCATCTCGGACAAGTTGATCCTCTTCTGCATTATTTCAACGCCTCGAATTCAAAGCCTCTTCGGGTCGAAGGAGCGTTATCCGTCCGCTATGCCTGACTTAGGCAGCGGATGCTTGACAAGGCGAATGCCGTTGTGCAGCCTAAAGAGTTTGTCATTGAGTCTTCTCCTCAATGTGCTATCATCACAAACAGGACCAAAATTCACACGTGTGACTTTGTTTTTGAAGTAACCAAGTGCTTCCTCATCGGCTTTTAATAACCTCTAAGTTTCTGCGGCATTAAGCAGGACTGGGATGGCCAAGGGGTTGTACAAAGCCAGCTTAGTCTTCGAGAGAGGTTTGCTAGTCAATTCACTCTTGAGCTCAATAAATCGCGGTTGCTTGGTGCTCATGTTCTTGTCCTTATACACCCCGCAGCTCACCTTGATGAAGTCCTTGCCCATCTCAAAGTTTTATTGGTCATTGTGAAGATGTGTTCCTTGATGACTATATAATATGTTTTTTCCTCGTTCGCCGCTGACCTATTTAAGCTGCGTCCGTTTCAATACAGTGTCATCCGTTTAAGTTAGAAGCTGAAAAGATAAAAAGGAGATCCTTCCTTTTGTTATTGACTTGTAAGTTGTGCACGATTATTTCATGAAGGATGTTGATAAATTCACACCACAGCGCGTCGACTTTTCCAAAAACGTTTTTCGACATTTAAGGTCTTGGTGAGTTTACTCTCGATCATTACGAGGCAACCAGGGTTCTCCATCGTCAGCCTATACAATCCGACAAGTTTGATAGAAATGTAAAATTAGACATGCCACTGAATAGCTCACCTCTATGTACGAAGTCTTTTGCAACCCTGAAATCGACAGATCTGTGGTGGGTGTCGATTTGCATTAGTTGTGTTTTTTCCAAGATTTTCCACAGTGTGAAAATCTGACCTATGGTGGTCTTTCCTGGCCTAAAAACACACTGCCGAAGACTTATTAGATTGTTCACAAATTGTTTCAAGCTGATATTGATCTCGGTAGTCGACGCAGACGTAGGGTTCTCCTTTCCGAAGGCAGACTGCACTGAGATTTAACTCATCATGATTTCCTCTGACTTACATATATCTTACACATGAGATGGTGTACGCGTACAACCAGGTCATCTCCATCTGCCTCAAAGAGTTCTATTGATAGTCCGTCAACTTCAGAAGCCGTTCTGCTTCGTTAAAAACGATACTGGCCAGAAGGTTACAGTCAATAGGGAACGCTATCGAGCCCTGATTGACTTTTCCGTTCATCAATTGAATAATGATGATGTGCAGGAGTTGTGGTTTGAACAAAATGGTGCAACATGTCACACAACTCATGCTACAAACCAAAATTAACTTTTGTTTTTTTTTTCAGAAACTAGCCTTCGAAAAGGACATTAGCAGTCCTTCGACGCTGTAAAAAATGCTTCAGGATTGATTATTTAGTGTGTCAATGGTTGAGTTCTTTCCAAAAAATGCTCACAGTTTGTGCGTACCTTCCCTTGTGTCCAAGCAAACTAACTTCGTTCCAAGTTCGATACGTCCATTAACATCAATTTGTTGACTCACTGCGGACTTCATTTCACTTTCCAAACGACTATCATATCCCTAGGCTCGGCCGTTTATGCCTTATTCAAATGTGCAATTTTCAAAAGAAAGCCTTACCCGCACACAATTCTCCCAGAATCATTTCTCTCCTCTCAGTGGCTATATTCACTCGTCGTATAACCCCAATCGTATCCATGCTGCGGCATTCAATTTATTAAAGTTCAATCTCGACGTGACTACATCAAGCCAAATGGAGCCTGGGGTGCGCAACAATAGAAATTCCTTCTGCTGCGCTAATGCGAAACATATTCTCCAGCATCGGCTACCCGTCAGGCTGAATTGCAACTTCCTCTTGGGAATTCGTAAAGATGTGCTCGCCTCGACATCTCCATTCCGGGGCACATTGCATTCCAAGCACGTGTCCTGTTCGAGGTAATAATATGCCTTAAAATTGTATATCTTACCGTATTTGCTGCAATTGTGTTATTTTCTCTGTACGCAAGGATGCTTGGAGGGAAGGTTGCTTTCTTTTCTATCGTTTCTTGTGGTCGCGCAGTTGTTGGTGGCCACATCCGTGGCGAAGTTCCTGGGATTGATCGTGTACGCTTTCAGTTTTTTTTTGTTCCCCTTTTGTGAACAGTTGTGTTTTTTTTGTTGTTTTGCTGGTGCTGCTGGAATCACTCGACTGAGGAACTCATTAGAATGGTGTACGGTGAGTCGTCAAATAAATAGGAGTTTACGAGTAAAGGATTCACAAGGCCTAGTACTGAGCCAATAAAGAAATAACGCCAGTGTATGCTTGTTTTACAAATGCGAGCACGTTCTTTTGAGTCGGTAATTTGCATGTATTATTGAAAGAGATTCTTGTTTAAGGATACTCACCTACGCATCAAATGATGGTTGATGGTTAGATGCCAGATTACATGCCGATTTTGTGGCAGGTGACATTGAGAAGGGTTCAGATTTTACAGATTTTGAATGCTGCGCTTTTTGAACCGATTGCAAGCTAATAGTGGCCAACGTTGTGATGCTTGAGACAAGTGCTCCAGTTGCGATACCTGCTCTCTGAAGTCTTTCAGTAAGAGCGAGTGTTAGCTTATCTAATTGACAGTGAACTCTGACATTCCCCCGATTTTGATATCAACATCATGGGCTGGACACATAAGGCTATCTTCAGATTAAATAGAAGTAGTCTTTGGCCCAACTCGCACTGCAGTTTCGAGGACCTCGCGCCCCACATTAGTTTCATGGATATACCGTCTGACACACGGACAATGAATAAAAAGCTGCGACGTATTTGTCATATAAAACAATTTTTTGCAATCAGCACTCGCTCTGGTGAGAACCTGAGACAGGAAATGATTGTAGTCGAGTTTTCAGGGATGGCTCCTAATGAAGGGTGGGTGCTAGCGCTTTGGTCGACCACAGTAAAATCAGACTGTTCGCCTCGTTAGCTTCCGATTTTTCAAGTGGAAACGACACTCATTGCGACCAATAACCTTTTTGTGATGAACATGCGGAAGGGGTGGATTATTTGTGGTCTGTATCGGCATTCAAACTTTAGGTCTCACCTAACTCTTCAACCACTTCTAAGATAGTCCATGAATGAGGCACTTTAAATTCGCTTTGCCTTGTTTAGGTCCCGCGTCTCCCTAAGTTCTTCGTCTTCGATTGGCGCTACAATCCTGGGTGGACCTAGACATTAGCGAACCTGCCTCTCCATCTAGCCCTCACTAGTGTTAGTTGCTTTTAGCCACACAAGTTCAACTGTTTGAGGCCCATATCCAGTCTCGCGTATCATCGAAGGCGTGGTCTTCCTTTATCGTGTTGTCCCTCGTGGTTGGAGTTAAGAACGAAGCATTGATAGCCATTCGCTCTGCATAACTTAGCCACCTGAGATGATAGACTCGAAATCATTTAAACCTGTTTGTCCTTCAGTTTCCACCTCCACACCATTAGGAAATAAAACTCCCTATCCGCAGCGTTTTTGTTATCTCTTAACAAAGAAGACTGCAAAACATTTATCGGCGTAGACGACTTCCTCAAGCGTCTAAGTGTGCTACGATGCAAAACTCTACGTCGGTTGTAAAAGGGTTGAGAACACAGTGGTTCACTTCCTCTATAGTTGACCCGTCTTTGCTCGGATCAGGAGGCCCAGTTTTGTCTCTGACGTCATGAGAGCTGGTAATAAAGGCTCCTTGTCGCCTATGTGCTTTCTGGTACTCTTTTGGAAGGCCAAGAAAATGCAATAAATGTCTATATGTAAGAGAACTGTTTTGGAATCTGAGTGCTACAGAGTGGTGTTTCAAAATCCCCTACAAAAACCTTCAAGCTTTGATCCATACAAATGTAATTTGTTTTGAATCCACAGCCTGAAAGTTTGTGAACCTAAAACACTGACCATCCTATTTGTAGGGTAAAAATTTCCACATCGACTGCATCAGAAACTGCCATGGATCCCGGGATACCTGAAGGTAGTCAAGTCGCAAGGTCTAGACAGGAGACCCATTAGCTACTTCCCAATAAATCAGAAACAAGGTCAGAGCAGCCACAACAGACAACGCGAACTGACGACGGGAAAACTCATCATTAGTCCCTCATTCCTACTCACATCAACGCCATTACGAAGACTCTCAGGAGAAATTAATTTTCTCATAGCACATTACTTCCATGCAATTTGACATCCAATGACTCTTAACCAAATATTTTTCAACATGCACACACGCTCAACTAAATTCAATTAACAAGGATTAGGAGACATCGAAGCGCGGAGGCAAAAAAAAGAAAAAACACAAAATACGAAATTATGTTCCGCCACCCCATCTGGGCATATTGTTATCGTCCCGGCCAGGCATTCACCTGTAACAATGCCCCCTCACCCGGTGGTACATCTCATTTTGTTTTGTTGTTTATCACCCTTAATGCACAGACAGGAGTGCCATGAGTCTGAGCATTAAGACAAAACAAGGATCATTTTAATTGCATCCAACACAGAAATTTACTTAATCTGCCCTCTCCGTCATTCCCGGCCCCCCCTCACCGCTGCACGTGTGGTAATTTTGTTTTGTTCTTCTCCACCATTCACTCGACTGGATAAAGGACTGCTGTAGCAGGGGTCCTTTATCTGGGCTCGCTGATTATGATGCGAGAATACGTTACTCCTCTTGAGGACAAGACGCCATTTGTAACCCTGTTCTACCTCATGAATTTTCTCATTATGTCCTTCGTGGAGTGGTGGGCCTCTGGGATAAGGACGGCAGTGGCCCTATTTGTTGTGTTATTTATTTCAGCGCGACTTTTTTGACGTTTGTCCAAGATCTGTGGACGGCACACGAGGGAGAAAGGAGAGTGCAGTGCAGTGGGATAATGAGTGAAGGGTTTTCATTGTTTGTATTGCAAAGCAGCTGTTGACATCCTTTTCATCATTTAGTCCTCGGCGTAGCCATGCGAAAACCGCTTGTGAAGGCTTTTCTGCTTTTCTGCTTTTCTGGGTGCGGTCTTAATGAGACGGAGTGAAGAATGAGATGAGCCTAATAAGCCAGCCACTTAGTGGAAGTGGTGTTCGATTTACTTAAGGGGTGCTATGAAGCGTGCGCCTGTTCTGGGCAAACGGCAACAGCAATTGTCCTGTCAATTGGTGTTTAATTTTTGTGGGGGAGTGAGATCTGTGTACTTGGGAGAGCGTTTTGTGGCTGACTTTGATGGGATTTGTTGTTTTTGTTTGCAGGCGTAGAGCGACATCCGCCTCATTCATTCTATAACCTTGACAGGCAATTTAGCAGCAATGCTAGACATGCTGGCAACTTTAAAATTTCAGAACTCGGCATCCTTAAATTCAAAACGCCGAGAGCACACAATTTTGCAAACTTGGAACGCAGAGGGGTAAAAAATCCGCTGTATCTGGCCAGGCAGACCCCTGGCAGGATGGTTGTAGGGGCCTCACATTTTCCTCCTTCCTTTCTTTTCGATTTGAAAAAAGGAAAGTAAGCAACGTGTCTCCTATGGGTAACAAACGTTTTGTAGCAATCACAGGCCAAGGTGAGAAGATCGTTGGCTGGGCAACGCATGTTTCCTCCCAAGAGAAGAAGGTCAAGAGAATGAAATCTGCCTTTTGAAAGGAAGATTGAGTGTTGGTCACATACAGACGACGTTCAGACGACATTGTTCAGAATCAAAAAGCGAATCATATTCAAGTGAAGGCAACTTGCATCACAACACCTCCTTCCTGGTTGACCCCCACAGATGAGCGGAATTCCGTTGTCACTCAACCGTGCGTTGAGGAGAAAAGTAATTGCAAACCAAGCCCGGCTAGGTGCAACCAACGGCTGGCTGGACACGCCGAGAACCACAATCAGTTCTCATTCGTGCAGTATGTCGTTTCGTGGTCATCTGATGAAATGTCCCAGGATGGTCGTCCCATTTTTGATGGCCAGGTATAAGGTGAAACATATCCGCAACCCCCTGCACAGCACTGGGTGCGGGCACAATGTGATGGAAGGTTGTTGATATTTTAAATAAAACCTTTTGTTGACCCAGAGTTTCCTAATGTTCAGCAAAACGTGAGATGCATACATTGGCGAACGAGAGGATTGTGGATTTTCGCAAATTTCATAGGTTCCCTCTTATCTGTCGCGCTAATGTGTCGTTTCAACTGGTTGCCGGCGAACTTTTCTGCTAGCACTGTGTGGAGTAATGTTTGAACAGATGTGAAAAGGTTGTCACACATGCACAATGGATGGGGATGTTCGGGCACCGGAGAGAATTTATTCAAACGCCTCAAATTGAATGCGGTTGACACGGGGTTTTAATGTGCCGACGATTATGCACTCAGAGGTGCGTTTAAAATTTATATCTGCCTACGCATGCATAAACCGAGAAAATTGTGTTTGCGCTAGGAACTATTTCGATGAAAAACACAAACGATCCGAATGCCTGAAAGTATTTGTCCTCAACGTTTGTCCGCGAACAAATTTTGAATAAATCGGTTCTAGTACACTTCCAGGTGGGGTTTCTGCCTTCCTTACAATGCCAGACTTACATCTACTCGAAACACATGCCCAAGACAATTGCAAAGAAAAGCAAACAAAAACACCACTCCATGTTGAGGTTAAAGTAGAGAATTTATTTTTTCAAATGACAAAGCTTCTAAGGCCTGCTTGGCGGCTCTTGTGGCTCCTCCCAATCCCATTCGGGCCATTCAACGCACTGCTTCCTGCTGTCCAGCCATCCAGTACCATGGGGGCATTTTGCAATTTGTGCGGGCCCACCGAGATTGGCACAGACCCAGTAGACAGTCGGATCCCAGTTGTTTCTGAAGTTTTGAATTTGAAGTTCCTCTTCAGTCTTGCATCCTGGACGACCGTCATCATGAATCCCTTCGGCCGCTGCCAAGGCAACGACCGCCAGTAGAACCGCAACTGTTGAGGACAGATTATGAAAGGTATTATTTTCCGCCTTCACACTGCTTACCGTATAGCTTCATTTTGGTTTGTCGCAAAACAAGGTGTAAAATGATTGGTTGGGGGAACACATTGCAGTCGCTTTTATACTTCAATCTCGGGCACTTGAAGTGGACAGCGAAAGGTGTGATAAGGTGTTTTTATTTGAATGAACAGCCAGTTAAGCCTCGATTTTATTGTGCATTACGTGCAATTGACATTGATAATGTTTTTATTGTTGATGGGAATTGCGTATGTTCAGTGGATTTGGCATTTATCAGGGAAGTGCTTCTGTTTTTCTCTTTTAATTGTAAACATTGCTCGAGGAGTAGAGAGTGATTTTCTGGGAAAAGGCAGTAATTTTGCCAACAGTTTGAAGATTGGCGTTCATTTGATTTGCATTTGGTTGAAGGTTTCATTTTTAAATACTAAAAACGTTCAATTGAAACATGGCAAAATTGTATTTATATAATTATTTTTTATCAAACACTTGCAATATACACAGAGTGGGGAAATTCTGGAAAATCAAAGATAAACTAGGAGGTTTGATAATTTTAATTATACCTGGCAATACTTTAGCTTATGTGAAAGGTGACATCTTAGCCTACATTGTGTGAGAAAAAATTATTAAAATACCATTCTGACGTCATAAGATATGAGAGAAAGTCTCGACAATCTTTTTCACAACACGGTTTTTTGTGAAGACAGCTGACTGATTTATTTTTCGTGGTGGGAAAACGTGGACAACGTTGCAAAAGTGAGTGAAAGCAGGACCGAGTATCTTTTTGTTCAATTCTGTTCCGGAAATTATGACTATGAACCTTGTACAGATTTGTCTGTTATTGAAAAGGTTCATGAAACTGATGGAGCAAGACCGGTACGGAAGCTGTCATAAGATAGCGCAGGCAACAAACACCGAAATCATGTAAAGCAGGCTACTCAAAGAAGCTCGGTTAAGAAGGGAATTGCTCATTATGAGCTTATAGAAGATTACGGCGGTTGATTCGATCCCCACAACTAGACCGCTTGAATGAAGCAGTTCGCCGACCGCAATTGTTCAAAAAAAGGCTGCATACAACTTTGATGATCTGAATCACACTGATGAAGTTCGGTGGTCCCAACCTCACAACTTGCGGTCGGGTTGATCACAACCTCTAAATTGTGATAATCAATTTTGATTTCACTTCATCCAAGGAGTAGTAAATGATATGGTTGCTGTGTGTTCTTTAAAATGGGGGAACAAAAGTGATTTTGAACACTGATGAAGTTTGTTCGTGAAATTGTAATGCAAGATCACATGGCCCCAATCGAGCACCCCCTGATTTACATCTGTTTTGGTCTCTGTAAAACACTCTTGATGGTCATCACTTCGCCAAATACCAAAAGGCTATTATGATTAAAAGTGAATTTGAATAAAGAAGACTTTCCTTAAAATGTACCCAAAACTGTATTAATAGGTTTCTGGTCCATTCTAAGGTAAAATTTCAGTTTGGAGATATGGCTCAGCCCAGAAACCCTACGGATTTTTCTTCAACAATTTTTAACGAAATTTTGCAATGGTATCCATTATCCAAAAACTGCATCCATCCAAACCAGTACCAATTCCACGTTGGAGAGGTATACCTGCAATTTGGTTCTTAAGCTGACAGCATTGCTTCTGAATTTAAATGCTCAATCATTTTCAATGCTAACTTTCGCCTTGGTGTCACGACGGCTTACTAAGACCAAACTTAGCAAATATCGAAAAGTGCTAACTTTCACAACTCCCTGTGCAACAACAACTACAACTAAAAACAAAAACAAACAGTTGGGCGAGATTGTCAGATATGCTTAGGGCCTTAGTATTTATTTTGAGTTCCTCATCAGTTTCAAGGCTGTATATTAGCCGAGGCTGAAGTGAACAAATATTGTCAGCTCTGTCTGCGTGCTTTAGGAAAGATGTCATAATTCACCGAATACTATCATTTCCGTCCGTCAGTCCTGCACGGAGTACATCGCTGATAAAAACTAAAAACAAAAGTCTAAACTCTTGACGACTCTCCTAACAATTTACAATTGTGCAAAAATGATAGGTAACAACCTTCATATGTAGCTTCAATAAGAGCTATGAGATTTTCTCTCCTGTCCAAGGCAGACTAGTTTGCATCTGCATTCAAGCTATCGAAAGATTTCTCGAAGTTGACGAACAATAAATATAGTAGAAACAACATCATCAGAATCAACACATTGCTCAATGATCATCCGTGAGGTGTTCATGTGATAGATGGAGGAGGATTAAATAATAATAATAATTGAGTGGCACTACAGCCCACAAGGGACCAGGGCCTAGCTTCTACACAACTACTCGTTTTGTGCGTGGTACTGTTCCCTCACGAGAAGAAGGGATCTAAAGTTTTTTGCCGACTCCGAACGCCGAGATTTAAAAATATTTTCATAGACAATTTGTACTCTTTGAGTGTTGTCAGCAACTCGAAAAAGGTGGTGCCGTAAAAAATACAAGGTGTTCCAACCGGAAATCGAACCTAGACCTTTTGCGTGTGGATCGAGGGACGTACCCAATACGCCACGGCTACCACAGGAGGATAAAATGCTCATAGTTAAATCTCTTCCAGGTTTATTCGACATACTCCTTTCGATATTGAACAAGTCTCCAATGAATCACCAAACGCAGCAAGTCTGCGGAGTTGAAATAACTCAAAAGGTACAAACGCCCACCACCTTGTTCTTCTTGAAGCACTTGCTTCCTGCCCACTTTTACTGTGTGGTCCCGTTCAAATTCAGGGACTTGTGACAGAGTACTCGTAAGAAATCGAGAATATTCCCCTGTCGTCTAGGTGATCTAAGACACTAGAACTAACAGTTCGCTTTTCGGTTTGTAAATGGTTTTGATGGCTATTTCGTTCTGTTTGGTTCAACAGTGATCTTTTGTGACATAACAGTCGTTGGGAAATTTATTTTTTACTCACAATCCCATCGTCTTCTTCTTTGCTTGGTGCTAGAGTTGTGGGTGGTCCTGGGTCTTAGCCAGCGAATCTTTGCAGGTGGCACTATATTTCATACACACCATACTTCCAATTGTGCATACCAAGTTGCTTGAAGTTATCCGGCACTTTCATTCTTTGACATCGACACTTCTTCGAAATGGCGAATAGTCTTTGAAACATTTAAAACGTTGTGTCTTAACAAGGCTCATACCGCCACACAGCCTGTATAGCTCATGGTTGAATCGTCTACTCCACGCAACGTCAATGCAAATCTAACCAAATATCCGCGGGCAAAACTATGCCCTCAGAAAGACCATGAGCTTCTCCACTCACACGGATGTCAATCGTGATGCACATATGCAACAGCTAACCCGTTCATGTCATAGGGACAATTTTCTCATCGTTATAGTCCTATTCCGTTAAAGTGAGTGACCTCTGCTCATCTGGGTGGCACTCAATGCGCAACAAATCAACACGCTTCCATTCACAGTCGAAGAAGTTGCAGCAGATTCGTTTTCAAACCGACAACAGCATAATTCATTTCTTATTCTTGCGTGACATGTGATAGGATTAATGCATCTCATCACTCCGACATAATCAGAAAGCTGATCACCAGCGAGCCCCCAAAGTGGCTGTGCCTCGCATAATTCGTTTCTTCTTGGGGCACGAACTTAAGACATTCACTTATCTTTGCTAATAATTTTCACAAGACCATCGCACACACAACGCCGGTTATTGTTCATGCAGTGTAACATAAGACCAGTTTGCCATGAGGCATGACTTCCTAGGATGCAATGCACCCAGCAAGCAAACTATCCTTAATCAGGGGGAAGCCACATTTAATCCCACCCCGGTTGTGGGTTGCAGAGTGAAACAAAGGCGTTCAAGGAGCTAAGAGTGCAGCACGGTGTAAAAATGCTTCCATTTAACCACATCAAAGTTTCAAAGATTTCCATCACCATTTCATTCGCCAGGCACTGCCACCACCGCAGATGGTGGCGGCGGGGATCCGGTCGAAGGATGGGTAGCAGCACTTTAGTCGCTCGACAAAAATCCACTTCTCTCGTCAAGATGACAGGATACCAGGATGTATTGTGAAAGATTGGGGTTTTGCATCGTCAGTCTGGCTGAGGGATGAGATGTGTCGGTGGTAACGGTCGATGTGGCTACAGTGTTTATGGCACTTGCCCGCACACACAGCACCCGAACGTCGGAGAGAGCTTCTTAGGATATATGTGGGCGGATTGAAATTAATCGCTCGTTTATCTCTGTGTGTCGGATGGGACTTAGTCTTGGGGAAGACAACGGTGATTCGGATGAAACGTGCAAAAGACAGAACTTCAAGATTAACATCTTACGTTGTATAATTAATATTCTTTCGGTACTGCCCGAGGGTGGTTGCGGTACTCAGGATTCCGCAGTGCCATTAACTGTGGGGGGAATCCTTATTCAAATTAGTCGCCATCAAGTAAAGTTATCGTGTGCATTCTGAGCTCACAATGAATGGGTGCAAAGGGAATATAAATCACATCAATGCGACGACATATTAGTGAGTCCTTGCCACCGAATCGAGACGCTATATTCTCACGGAGGGCGAGAAATGTTCCTTTTGATTACCTGAAGTGACTGAGGCACCAGTGCCGCCGAGTTGTAGGGAGCGGAGACTTAATTAAAATTAAATCTCACTTTTTAGCAGTCGACAACCGCTGGGGACCAGTACGCTGATATAAAATATCTGAGGATTATAATTCATTCAGATGGTGTCGTCGCCGCTGTAAATTGAAACTTTTACGTCTCGCTGCTCCAGTGGGGTGGAGGTGTTCATATTCAAGGCTTAATTAATAATATTTTCCGCTTCATTAAAGGGCAATGGACAGACGCTTGAGGGTGGAGAGAGGGACTGAGATAGAGTGAGAGAGAGAGGCAAGTTTAAAAGAGGTGTATTCATAGACAATGTTTAGACGTTATTGGCAAGACGGCATAAGATTGGAGGAGAAGAACTTAAGGAAGCCCAGGTCCACCCTGGACTGACGCATCACAAGAAGGAGACAAGAAGAACTTAAGGGCTTATAGCGAGAAACAAAATAAATCCTGCCCTACTTACAAGTTAAAATCGAAATTTAGACGAGGACTGGTGAGTCGCGTCGAAAAAAAGACTCGAGATTCGATGATTTTCTGATCAATCGATTATTCTTCTTCTTTTTGTGGAGCCACAATCCGGGGTGGTCCTGGGCCTCAACACACATGATTCTTCAGCCAGCACGATCTTTCGTTAGCTGAATCCAGTTGCTATTATGCCGGGTTAGAAACTTGGGAAACTAGTCGTTCTAAGGATGTTTAGTTTTTCAAAACATTACTCGATGGAAAAGGAAGCATGCCAAGTTGTTTCGTACACATTATATACACAAAATTATAAAGGATAGTCCAACAGAAACGAAACCAAAAAGTTTTCAGGGAGTTTTTTATTATGACACAACGATCTATGACATCTACAAAATATCGGAGAATGGTCGCAAACGGCTTTGGTGGCATTTCTCACTCCGATGGTTCATATTTCCGATGACTCTGGGGTATAATTGAGGTTCCATGTCGTTTATGTGCTCAAAAATCTCATCCTTCAGTTCTGGAATTGTTCCTGGCTTATTGACGTATACTTTTCTTTTTAAATATCCCCAAAGAAAGAAGTCCAACGGTTTTGAAATCACATGAACGTGGCTGTCAAAAGAGTCATTGATTCGCACCATCCTTGTGGAAGGACATATATCCTCAATTTTTAGCTACAAGAAGTCTGTTATCATATCGCTATACCGATTACTGCTGTTCCGACCTCATTTTGAAGACGTACGGGCCGATGATGCCGCCAGTCCATAAACCGTGCCAGACAGTCACTCTCTGTTGAGGCATCGCCTTTTCAACAATCACTCGTAGATTCTCATTTCATAAAATCGGGCAAATCTGCTTGTTAAGGAACCCATTTGGTCGATTATGCTGATCAAAAACATCCCGAAGTGCACGCCATGCATTTTGATTTAAACGCCCATTTTCGAAAAACGGTTTTAAAGACCCTAAGTCTCCTCGCCATATTTAAATTTTTCAAACACTAAAACAAAGAAATGTCAAATAAGATTGGACAAAAAAACGTGACGTTAAGGTGTGATACACAAGTAACATTATACATAACGGTTGGCGCACCATTTATAAACATTTTCATAGCTGAGACAATCGATCTGTCAAATTGCAACCGCGCATTACACAACATCACTCACCCACCTATCGATGCCAACAGAATCTTCTCCATCGGAAGTAATTATGTCAGCAAATACGTAATTACAGAAAAGCCATCGTCAATTCTATTGGCAGACAATAAATAGATTTAACCGCAAAATCCTTCCGGCGCGTCCCGATAAATTGATGTGCATTTGGAAAATTAACATTTTTCTTTATTCGGCCCTGGTCGGACAGCCCCTCCGGTTCATTCATGTTTTTTGCGACAATTTCCGCTTGTCCCCTTTTTTTTGCGATTGCCAAACTCCGGAAAAAGGCTTTTTGTCTGCCATTGTGCAAGTGTGTGTGTGTGCTGAATTTCGCATTTGCATTTTGATGGTTTACTATAGTCCGTCCGGAATGGAAATCTCTAGATGGCCATTGCATGGGCGAATGCTCGGCTGATTTTTTTTTGTTGGTGTGTGTGTGTTTTTTGTTCTGCCGACTCATAGATGGGTATTGAACTGCAAATGTAACGCGGTAAGAAATAGGGCTCGGAATAATCAAGAAATTTATGCGAATCATCCGGTTCATCCGGTTCATCGGGCTTTTTCTGTATTTAAATCACCGATTAGAGAATATTGTGATATTTCTTTTTTTTTTCGCCTGCTGTTTTTTATTGAACGGTTTTGGCGGATTGGGTTAATGACAAGTGCTGCTGAATAATTTAATTCGGGAACAAGGATAATGGTTTGAGTGACGTTTCGATTTTGCGTATAAAAAAATGCTGGCCTCTTTGGGAGGAGCATCAAAGGACGGGGATTGCAATGATTAATGATTGCATGACGTTTTGTCAAAGTTTTTATTTAGTCAAACGATTAATCGTAAAGCAAGGAAGTCAATTCGCCCCGCCATTTGAATCACTTTTCTTTTTAGGGTTCTATACTGAATTTACGTCGAGAAGATTTTGGATATGCAATTGTCGAAAGAGCATGCGCTATGTTTGCGCTACAGTCACCGTTCTTGGGCTAAGTACTTTCTCTATGATATGTGTGGAGAAAATGTTTACAGTTGTTTTTTCATACTATCTGAAATATTTATGCCTGATCAAGGCTTACTTACTTTACTATAGAAATGTGTGCCCTTTGAGGATCATTTTCTCGTCCATTGTCTATTTGAAGGCCATCATAGACAGGCTTCCTAATCAAGTGGCTAAATCCTTACTGACCAACTGGTGCGTCATTGGATGTAAAGACACTTATACATGCTAGGTTTCCACTAGGCTATTTTGATAGCATCACCTGGTACAGCGAATTCAATTGGTATTTGATAAAATCTGGTATTGAATCTGGATTTGAAAATCTGGTAGTTCCTAACTACTCCAGTTTCAGATTAAAGAAGTTAACTATAGATACAATATTGCAGTAGAGTCTGAAGAAGCCTCAAGAAGTGCAAGTTAACATCCATCAGCTATTTGTCCACTTCAAAGCCTTACATGAAAGTGTGCATGAAGACGAAATATATAGGTGTGGGATCTTACGCGCTTAACTGTCTTGACGGTCTTATATCATGGAGACTATTTTCTCAAGAGTCGTACGTAATCCAAGACTAGACGCCAAGTTCTAAATAACATCACCTATGAGGAACAAACAAACAAAAAACTGCCGTGCTATGGCTCAATGCACCCGGCTGCAATGCAATTACATTGATCCGGGAAAAAGTACCTAGTAACCACTCGTCGCGGTGGCATAGTGGGTCGACCCACACGCAGGAGGTTTAGGTTCGATTCTCGGACGGGACACCTCGCATTTTTTCATGGCACCACCTCCTTCGACAAAGCTTCTCAAATCTCGCCGTTCGGACTCAGCAAAGAACTGTAACTCCCTTCTACTCGTGAGAGAACAGTAGCACGCACAACATGAGTAGTTGTTGTAGAAGCTAGGGTCTGGTCCCTTGTGGGCTTAGTGTCATTCAATTATTATTATTACACCACTAAGTCTGATCAATAAGGAAAACAAACTGAGGCAGCGCTATACACTTATCTCGTCTTTGCCGCGATTTTTGTTAGCAAACCACAGTCCTCACGACACTTTTATAAAGGGACCTCTCATACTGTCAGCCAGAATAAAGGCTCTGGTAAAGTTGTCACTTCCAGTCAGGATAACTCAACAAGCTGTGTCTGGTAGTTGCCATCGCAACAAAGTCAGTCAATCTCTGTTTTGTTTGTCCAGGTGGACATGGGCCTCAATCTTTCGACAGCTACCTTCAGTTGCGCACTCCAAGTTGGTTGAGGTCCGTCTTCACGTGTGTGCCAGAATCGCAGACTTTTCAGGTCGGATCTGTGGTGTCTATTCGAGACTCGCATCTGAAGACGCTTAACGAGGTACGAGTAACTTGGTTCTTCTCCTCCAGAAGCCATGTTTCTGCGTCATAAAGTGGACGACCAGAGTGGTATATAAATTAAGATTGGCGTCTCGAGATATGGCTCTGTTACTCAATGGCCCAAACAAGCAACGATTGTCAAAAGTAATTCTGCGTTTACTCCAGAGTCTAGGTAGATGAAGTCCTTGGCTATTTCAAAGTTTTTGATGTTCATTATGACACTCTGCCCGAGAATTCGATGACTTCTGTGATGTCAGCATGACAGCATGATAGCAACAGTGATGTTGTTGACTCTAATTATAGCGTTGCGGATGTGATTTGAATCATGTGATTCATAAATGTAGTCACATCGTCCAGACGATGAGACAGTGCCATGTATTGGGTATTTCTATCAAGCCCATCAGATTATGTAGGATGAAGGTTTAGAACTCTTCGAGACCTTTAATGTCAAAACTGGGCTTAAAATAGAAGATTGTGCGAGACTCAGAAGTCTGAGGGTCACTATCTTCCAAAAGTCCGGAAAGGAAGATAGGAAGAACAAAGTATACGTGTCTCGAACAAATTGTCATAGTGGACAGCAAAGGCTTTAAGTTAGGCGCAACGACTTCGTTGTACTTAATTATCGTTCCTTTAGGGTGAACGGACAACACTGTTGTGGCCCAAGTAGACTTGGAATCCGAACCGTTGGGAAAACGCATCAGAGAACGTTCACGTCTAAGGGCTAAAGTGGAAAGGGACTTCAATTAATTGGTGTGCGAAATTTGAGGAAAGTAACCGACCAACGTGCCAGCTAAAGAGCCTTGTTTCTGGATGCTTAGACCCACTTGGGACTGAAACGTCAACCAAAAATGAAGCAGGATTTTGTCTCTCGGAAGACTCTCAATATAGATCTGTATCGTGACCACAGATTATTTAATAAAATATGTAAATTTTCGAAGACAAATTAATAGCAGTTCTATTGTATTGAGAAATAATTTCTGCTGTACTTGTAGACAATGGTCGCATCAATAATGTATCAGTTTTTAATCTATTGGATCATCTTGGCAAATTTAACAGAATTGATCAGCGAATTAAGCTAAATCGGAGGACCCCTTGTGTTCTCAAAACAATAGCAGTGCCAAATAATACGATGTTCAGATCAACGAGATGTGAAAACGAACTAATGACTTTGCGATGCAGAAAAAGGAAAATCAACCTTCACACCCAGAAAATAATTACATTCCTCAAAATTCAAAAAATCTCTGCCACCATTTTTCCGCGATCACCCCATTAGAGCAAAAGGATTCTTCTCTGCATAATGTATTCAAAATTTCACTTAAAAATTAATTAAAAAACTTACAGCGAGCCGAGCTCGACGAAGAATATTGTCTAATCCATGGCGCGCTTTCTTCCACTAATGAATGTATATGAACGTAATTTTCATTGGACCGGTTCCACAATGCAAATGCAAAAAACCGCTACTCAAATGGGAACTTCTTTCTCCATGCTCCTCTTGCATCCGCCAAACGACTTAAAACTTTCCACTTTCACAAAGTGATGACCTTTTTGTGGCCAAAAAGTCAGCGTAAAAATGCAAAAATACAACACAACGCCTCATAATGTATGCGAAGAGGGAAAACTCTAACCGCGTTCCTTGGAAGAAGCATATCCTTGCCCCCTCCGAAAGCGAGGGCTGACTTAGAGCGGACCGCATAATTACAAAGGAGTTTTTCTGTTTTACGTTTTTCTTCCTTCCTCCCATGCATTCTTCTCGATTCCCGGCGTCCTAACGTATATCCTCATTAGAGATTAAGAAAGCCAAAAAAAAGCCAACAGAAGAAGATATGCAAGAAAAAAAAAGACAAAATCACCGCTGGTATCTGTCGTTGAAGAAGCAGAAGAGCAACCAAATGGCTAAAACTTCCTATAACTCGACGACCTTTGTCATCAAAATACGGGAGGGGAAAACGAGCGAAAGAAAACAGAGCTCCCCCCATAACTCAAGCCACTGTCGAGGTTTCAGCTCACCGAACCTTCGCCATCCACGGGGGCAAGAAGTCTCAAATAGGAAGTGCAATTTCAGTTGGAAGTTCGGTCATTGGTTTCCCGGATCCAACCCCACAGCTGAACAACGACGACCATTCCTATTTCAATTTCGCCAAAAGAATGAGAAAAAACTCCGAGTATTCGAGTTTAAAATAGAAAATAATTTGCTAAGTCCACTGTGTACAGGCACGAACTACCTCACAGATCCCTGTCACATCGTCCCGGCGTACAGTTACCTTAGCTGCAAATGAGAAAATAATAGGGATGTCGCATTAAAGACGCAACATAAAATGGAACAATGGCGTGTATTCTAATTAAAAATTCCCACAAAGGGTTATGTGAGGGGGGTTGGTGGTTGGGAGGGAGAACCCGCCCCAAATGAGAAAAAATGTTTTCAAATAATACAAAAAAAAAACGGGTTAAGACAGGGCAGAGGTTGCAGTAGCGGCGCCGCCGACGGTAACAATGTTGGCGGGGGGTTGTGGCTGTAGCCCTGCTCAAGGAACCCTGTAATTAACATACATTAGCACTTGGAATGCAAATTTGCAGCGTTTGGTGTTCAACTTTTCGGGCAAGGATTTCCATTCGTCAGGACCGCTGTGTGTTTTGTGTGTGTATGTGTTGAAAGGTGTTTGAGAATAGGAAACCTTCGCGAAGGACTTTCTACCGGCTGGGGGGGGGGGGGGGGGGAGCTGGGGAAATGAAAAATGAGAATTTTTCAATGGCACTGCAGAGGTGGGATTAGGGGAGATTCTGTTTTCCTTGTGGTTTCCGAATGTAATACTTACACGCTCCTGCTGCTGCCGGCTGCATATGTCACCAACAGAGCGGGTTACATAAACCCCAGCACGGTTACTCTGACTGAGGGGCTGGGACAGAGTCAACGTTCCAGTGTTTGTTGGCTAATGCTAAAGCCGGGGAAAAGTAATTGTACGACTGGGGCATAACAATTATTGTTCACCTGTAATTGAGTGAGACTGCGAGATTTCAGGGGTTTTCCGTTTGATAAGTGGACTGTCGTTATGGGATAAGTGTGGAGTTTGGTTAACGACTATCTGCTGATTTTTAAGGAGAACTTGGTGGCGCTCATTTTGGATAAACTTAATACAAGAATATTGTTGTAGATGGATTTTTCCACCAGTGGCGTAGTGGATAAGTTTGTGGATTCATACATGAAGGTTCCAGGTTCGAGTCTTGGTCTGTTCACTTGGTATCTTTCTACGGTACCATCTCATTTGGGTCTCGAGTCATGGAGACAAATTGTCAAAGAAAAGTTTCTCCAATTTTGCCACTCGGTGTCGGTAATAGTCTGAAGGTCCCCTCGTGACATCACGCACAACAAGGGAAGTTGCTGAGGGAGTTAAGCCTTGTAGGAGGCCAATACAAAAGAGGAACCGCGTAACAAAAACAAAAGAGTATGTTTTAGCTGTCACTTTATTAATGCCCCGTTGGGCTTCAATTTCTGGGTATTTATACATGCATGTAACAAAGGAGTGTAGAGTTCAGGTCATTCACCCAACCAGCTGATCGGCACTTTGCGGATAATAAACCGTGCTACAGTATGGTGTGCAAGAAATTTTTCAAAAATATTTATTCTTCTACAGCTCGGCCATCCTGATTAAGTGATCGACCCGATCATTACACTGTATAAATAGGGAATTTTTACAAATGTATTTCTTATTTTAATTCAATTAACAATCATGTAATTTTGAAAGATTTAGAATTAGTTACAATAAATATATGAAAAGTTATGAAGAGAAAACTGAATATGCAAATAAAATTAAGGAAAAAGAGCTTGTATACTACAATGTTTTTATTATTTTAAAAAAATTATACTTCAGCGCTAGAATCAAGATCTTCTGAACATCCATCTGCAACGCATTGGTCTTCATTTGGGTTTGAATCTGTTATCTCCACCTTGTATGGCCTCATGTTATCTGGAGAGAACACTCCCTTATATGGCAATCGGGTCATCTGTAATCCTTCTATGTCCGACACGAGATATCTATCATTAGGTAAAGTCTTTAAAATTTTATATGGACCACGAAACTTAGCCAAAAGTTTTTTATTGACACCAGGTGTCGTGACAGTGTTTTTGATCATGACCATATCATCTTTTTTGTAGCTTATTGGTCTTTTGTGACGATTGTCATAGTAATGTTTATTCTTCATCTGGGAATTCTCAATGTTCTGAAGCGCAATTTTCCTAACATCTTCTATATCAGCTCTTTCTTCCCTAAACTTATCATCGAAAAATTCTTTTACCCGATCAGAAAATTCTCCTTTTTGTTCAACACCAAAAAGCAATACACTCGGTGTGAACCCCGTGCACCTGTTAACTGTATTGTTAAACGCAAACTCAATTTTTGCTAAGTGCTTATCCCAGTCGCTAGTTGTATTTGGACCACACTCTTTAGCAAGCATTGGGACAAGGATACGGTTCATCCGTTCCACCTGTCCATTAGACTGTGGTGAATGTGTCGCAACTTGTATGTGTTTGACATTATTATCTTCAATAAAGTCGGAAAATTCTTTTGATGTGAAACACGTTCCACGATCGGAAATAATTCGCTTTGGTCGGGAGTAATTATCAAAGTATGATTTCAGACACTTGATCGCTTCTTTGCTCTGCGTTGTCCTTACAGGATAGAGCTTAATAAACTTTGTAAACGCGTCGATTATCAGCAGGACATGTTTCCTATTGGTCTGCGAGTTCGGTAAAGGACCAAGATGGTCAACATGCAACGTACAAAAGGGAACATTTCCTTTAGGAATCGGATGCAAAGATGCTTCTACTTTCCCAGAATGAGGCGAAAAATATATACACTTCAAACATTTCTGGATATAGTTCCTTATCTTGTCTTTCATTCTTGGGAACCAATAAGAACCAGATAAATGATGATAGCACTTTTCTACACCGAGATGACACATCGCTTCATGGTGCGTGCGAATGACTTGCTCTTCGAAATGAGATGGAACGTAAAAGAGTACTTTGCCTTTGCATTTCCTATATATTAATCCATCGATCATCTCATAGAAAGGACTTTCATTTTTTTCAAGGGCGTTTGCTATTGAAACTATTTTTGAATCCTGTTTTTGCGCAGCAGCTAAGACAAATTCGAAGGATTCGTCATCCACGTGAAGAATATTGAAAGACCTGCTTAGTGCATCAACATGAAGCATTCGGTCGCCTTTCCTATGCTCAACAGTGAAGTCAAAGTCTTGCAGTTCTAAAACCCATCTGGAAATCCTAGGGTTTAATGACTTTTTCTTTAACGTCAAAGTCAAGGCTTGACAGTCTGTTACGACTTTGAAAGGTTTTCCAACCAAATAGATTCTAAATCTTCTAAGAGCATATATTATTGAGAGTGTTTCAAGCTCGTAGCTATGGTACTTACTCTCTGCTTCAGACGCTCTCTTCGAAAAATAAAAAATAGGATGAAACTTTCCATCTTTCTGTCTCTGCATTAGAACAGCCCCGAACCCATTTGTACTTGCATCACAATGCAATTCCGTTGGACTATTCGGACTATAAATGGCAAGAACAGGTGACGCGATAAGTTTATCCTTCAATGTATTGAAAGCTTCCATTTCATTAGAACCAAAGACGAAAGGCGTATCTCTTTTTAGCAAGTCATAAAGTGGCTTAGCTATGTAAGCGAAGTGCCTAATGAACTTGCGGAAGTAAGAGCAAAGTCCTAAGAAACTTTGTACGTTCTTTGTGCATGTTGGTGTGGGGAAACTTTTAAGTGAATCTAAGTTATTTTCGTTTGGTCTAATACCATTTTCCGTGACCTTATAGCCAAGATATACTACTTCTGACTGCATGAACATACACTTATCCAACCTAAGTTGCAAATTATTATTCACTATCACTTGCATTACAGATTCCAAAATCTCTATGTGTTCTTCAATGGTATCTGTTGCAATGAGAATATCATCTAGATAAGTGAGGATCCTTCCCTCTGAGATAAGATTTCTAAAAACATGTTTCATGAAACGCTCAAATACCGATGGAGCATTTTTCAAGCCAAATGGCATCCTCGTGTATTCGTATTGCCCCATTGGCGTGATAAACGAGGTATACTTTATAGAATCCTCTGAGAGTTTTACGTGGTGAAAACCGTTTTTCAAATCTAGTAGACTGAAATATTTCTTATTTCTTAAACGATCGAGGTGATCTTCGATAAGCGGCAAAGGATAATTATCACGATGTGTAATCTTGTTCAGCTCTCTAAAGTCAACACAAAGTCTGAGTTCCTTGTTCTTTTTGTGAACAAGCACTATTGGCGATGCGTATGGAGAGCAGGATTCACGAATAATTCCTTTAGCCATTAGGTCATCAAGAATCTTTTGGAGCGAAGCTTTGTGTGCATAAGGAAGCCTTCTAGGTGCACAGTAGAATGGCATATCTTTTGATAGCGATATTTTCATTTCAAAATCGGTTTCATGGAATCGAAACTCAGTACAACTTAACGCACGACTCACAATTTCTCTAATCTTACTTTTGTTGCTCTCACTTAGACTAGGATTAATATTCAAATCAAACTCACCCTGATTTGTGACGTCGATATTTAAAATTTCATTGATAACGTCAACGATGTTGTCTTGACTACCTTGAGATGTACGTAGAGATGAACATTCAAAACCAGTGTTGCTTGTTGTTCCGAGATCTTGACTGCAGCTGATGTGATGATTTGTTTTCCCAAATACCAAGCCCGTTTTCCTTATGAAGTCTCTACCTAAAATTAATGGGTATGTCATTGAGAAATTTTTAACTATTAGTAATTGTAAATTGATAACTAAACTTTCGAATTCTATGCAGGTGTTTATGCTTCCAATCGTTTCCAGTGGGCTATTGTTGACTCCGCAATAATTGTGTTTGTGTTTCTCCAATGTTGATAGTAGTTGTGATGGCAGGAATCGTTCTTGAAGAAAGCTGACGGGACTTCCAGAATCCAAAAGTGATAATAGCGAAATTGAAAATTCCATTTGATCGCCGGACCATTTGCATCGGATGTTGCGTTCGAAATCATTATCAGCTATTGGTGTTACTGTTGAAGTTTTGTTGGCTTGAGCTTCTCGACCTCGTTGCAACGCCATTACTGTATTTTTGCTTTCACATCTTGTAGATATGTGGCCGGGTTGACCGCACTTATAGCATGTTACATCTTTTCTCAGGAACTTCGAGTTGATCATTTGGCTAGACGACGGTACGTTTTCTGCAGGTATTTTTGGTTTGCCTGGTGGACGGCGACGATTGTGAGAAGTAGGCGGGTTAGATCTGATTGCTTGTTCGATGCCGTTACGGTGGTTAGTTTTTAGTTTGGCGTATTTCCGAAGAGCTGATTTTAATTCGTCAAGGTTTTCTGCACTATACAAAATACTTTTGTTGATTTCAGAATCAGGAATGCCTTTAATTATGAACTCTATCAAATCTTCTTCAACTTTAATGTGAGACGCAATTTCCTGCATATGTAGGACATATTGTTGCAAAGATTCGTCGCGGTGTTTTCGTCTTTCACGCAGTTCGTTGTACACGTCAGATCTTGTTACGACTTTCTGGAACTCACTTCTCAAGGCATTCTTTAATTGAGTCCAGGTGTGCACGTTTACTGTTCGAACGAATAGTTTGGCTGTACCCTTCAGGAGCCTCTTGGCATAAATGAATTTGTTGCGATCATCTAAGCCTAAGACCTCCGAACACTCCTCAAACTGTTCAATCCAAAAGCGCACATTGTAGTTATCATCTCCGCTGAAGGCTGACACCGAGTCTTCTACATCTTTAAAGTTGCAAGTAGAAACTGGTCGAGAATTAAATTCCGTTTCTTCTAGTTGCATCTCGCGCAGCTGTAGTTTTAGCTTCCTTATTTCCTCTTTTTTCCTACAGATTCTTTGTAGCTTCAACAACTCCGCATCGAGGGTTTCCTCTTCTTCACTGCTGGATTCAGCGCCAGAAGCACGATCGCATGGGGCAACTGAGTCGTCAATATTAAGTTCTCTGCTTGTTGATGGGAACTCCTGCATAAGCTTCGTGAAGTCTTCGCTTGTGTAATCCCTTACCGCTTCTTGCACTCGGATTCTCAATTCGGCCTTAGTGCCTGTTGTCTGACATTTTAATTGTCTGAGAATAAACTTTAGTCTTGACACTGTCGCAGACTCTAAAAATTTCAACCATTCCTCAGACATTATGGACACTTGCACTATGCGAAATTATTATTTCCCGAACTATGAAAACGCGATTTTAGAGCAAACGTACACTCACACTGTATACTCGTTCCAACCGAACTTATTAACTTACTAGCCGTTATCCCACTTCTGAGTTGTAGGAGGCCAATACAAAAGAGGAACCGCGTAACAAAAACAAAAGAGTATGTTTTAGCTGTCACTTTATTAATGCCCCGTTGGGCTTCAATTTCTGGGTATTTATACATGCATGTAACAAAGGAGTGTAGAGTTCAGGTCATTCACCCAACCAGCTGATCGGCACTTTGCGGATAATAAACCGTGCTACAGTATGGTGTGCAAGAAATTTTTCAAAAATATTTATTCTTCTACAGCCTTAACCTAAGTGAGATGTACTCAATGTATTTTCTTTTATATATTGCAGGATGGGGACATCACTGAAACTACTTTCAGCACAGCGCCCATGTCAATCTGAACGTTGGCAGTCTATAGTTTCCCGTTTACTTAAGGCCATCTTTCACCGGTTAGGCTGCGCTGCATTTCACAAGGGCAGCGCTCAGATTTAAGTTCCCAACGCCCTCACTCACATCTTCTTTAAAGGCTCATCAATGTTGCGCCAGAAAGTACAGTACAGTGCAATCTAACAGGACAAATAAAATCATGCCGATCCTTCCATCGAGTATGAGAAACGTTCAACATTCAACTTCGCTTTGTAGGCATTCCTAAAATATTTATCAATCACAGATTTGTTAAATTTCGCTTAGTGATATGCTGCATGAAGATGAAAACAAAAAAACGAAAATGACACACTGTTGGGCGCCAGTTATGGTAAGTTAAACTTCATTCTTCATTTTTGCTCCCTTCAGATGAGAAAAAAATTCCCAGAAAAGCCAGAAGCAACAATGTTCAAGGTGAAGTTTCATACTCAAATCCAGCAGCAACAACAACAATGACAGTAGTATCACCGAAAACCAAAAAAAAAAAAAACACGAAAACAAAAAATAACCCAACACGCAAAACACAGGTATCCTGAAGACGTGCTACACATTCCCCCGCAGCGCACAGGGAACACCCGCCCTATGCTTTCATTAATGTATTTACAAGACGAAAGCGTAAACTCTAAGCACTTCCTGTTTGATCGGAATACCCCTAGGGAAATTGAAAAGGGATTCCATAGGAACTTTCTCATGAATATTTACAAAATTTCCTGCTGCTTCGCTACGACACACATTCTACCGCTTTATCTCGCTCTCTCTCTCACACACACACACTCTCACTCTATCTGCTAGAGGCAAGTGGTGCGGTGAAAGGTACCGAGGGGATGGTTTTACAGTCGCAGATTGGGTTCGGTACTGGCTTAGTCACTTACTTCCGACTATACCTCATGAACAGTGTGGAGCTCTACATGGTCGGAAGGAATTCCTCTTTTGACGTTCGTGTATAGTTGTGGGCTGATGGGGGAAGTAGGCACGCCCTTTGGTGTGGTTCAGCTTTTGTACAGTGTGCAACAAGGGATTTCCACTTGGAGGCATTTTCGAGCGTTTCACCTTGACGAGACTGTTGAGAGATTGGCTGAAGGTTTGGTTTGAGGCAAGTGAAGTACAGCAGTCAGATTATGCTGCGAACACTGACAACCCTCATAATGGGAGAAAATTTAAAAGTTGGACTGTATTTTCTCAGTTACAGCTTAATTTACACGTGGTGCTATGGTTTTCCGGTTTGGCACTGCCAAACCTTTCGATGGTGTGAAAGTTTTTGCCGGAGAAGAATAAAGAGAGCTTTAAATTCAGCAAAACGGATGAAGTTCTTAAAAATGCATTAGAAACAAGAAACCGTACTTAAGTATAAGCTTTGCATTACAAGCAACAGACAGTATGACAACAGACGTGCATTCAAGCCTAACAATTGAATTGTGTGTGTGAACTGAAAAACTGAAAGATGCTTAAGAATAATTTTTCGGCATTCCTTTAGAACCATAAGAGAACAGGAGCTCTTCATCATAAAATTCGATTTCGTAGAAAACCAATAAGTGTCCGGCAGTCCGAATACTTAGAATTGAATATGTCTAGGGTTTTTTAATAAAAACCGAAAATAGATACAGTTTTTGAATAAAATGTTTGCAAAAGGGAAAAGCATTCGAAATTGTATTTTGAAGTCATGATTTCAAAGACATTCTACGATTTGGAACGAAATATTTATATTTGTAGGTATTGCAACGTCCCTCGGTCATGAATGGCACAGACTTTATATCTTTGGAACTTATTATGAGATTCTCATGAAAATTCGGATATATGAACATTTGTGCAATTGGCCTAGTGATCGTTGCCCACATATGAAGATTTAATTGTGGAAATAACTGGCTCTCCTATACGTTGAGTTAATGAAAAAATTGTCAATTTCTACGTACCCCAGTATAGGATAAAAAGTGTGATTCATTGTGACCTTTGATTTCTGGAGAAAAATAAAATAATTGAATTTGTTAGTGAACTTTGTTAGCCAACACAAGAGCAATTCATTGCATTTATTTCTAGACAATGATGTGTCGGAAGGTTCAATTTTGGGTGATTCGTTTGAGAATAGCGACTGACATCGTGGATAACTCAAGTGATGTTGGCTTCCGAAGCGTCAATCGTAGCTGGATTATTCCTTAAGACCTCAAACTAAACACTTCTCATCACAATGAATGTTGAAATAAGGTTTGACCAACAACTTTGCATTAGTGTAGTATGGTGTAAAGATTTCGAAATCGAACAATTTCTGCTTGTGACGTAGATTTAAATACATTCTTGTAAAGGTCTTCTGAAAACTTTTCGACTAAGTTGGACTTGCTGTTTGGTTTGGTTCCGCGGATAAAAATGGGTGTGTCGCGGCTGTTAGAAAAAAGATAAAATTATCACTATTGTTCAGTGATTCGATTTTTGAGTTTGAAAGGGAAATCGCACATCAAAATCTTCCTCATCATTTCCTCTTCGAAAGTGACTATTGAAAATTGGTTTAACGAGTTTTTAGCGCGATATCATATTGGTTTTTGATGAGCCACGCTCAGGTACCCCGAAAACGACCACAACAGAGGAAAACTTGCCAAAAAATCACGACCTCGTACTGATCCATTGAAGTCCACGAAATAGCTGAGATGCGTACTCTCAAAAGACAGCATGCGTCATATCCATCCGGGATGGATGCCGCGTTTGAGCACTCTGCGCAAAAAGCGCAACAATGTCTGAAGCCATATCTGAAGCAATATCTGAAGCTTTTTAAAGACAAGAATTAAAGAATTTATGCATTGTTTTGTGACCGTCAACGAAATATGCATTGACTGAGAAAAAGGAACGGTCAAAACACCCGGCGAACATGATCCGAAGAAGTTCAAATGGTAATAACTGCCGTTTTCTGGGATTCGCAAGAACAGTGCTTGTTAGAGTAAGCATCAGAAGTAGGGCAAAAATAAATATCTCTCCGATCGTCAATGGGAACTATTAAAATGGTTGAACATTAGTGACGAATGACTCGATTTTGTTTATATGAAATGCTGCTTGAGCGTTATTAACCCCACTCACAATCCGTTTTTGAAACGAATAGCGACTATTGGCCCTATTACTATAACCCAAAACTTTAGGTGTTATATGCATATCAAGGTCATTCTACATCTTTGACGGCAACACCGACAGACAGCTTATATACAGGCAAAGGGTTGCCTTCTGTACTTAGTGATTGGAGCCGGCTGTGGTATATTATGGTTTAATGCAACCAAATGAAGTAATCAAGGGTGAGTTCTATTGACAACAATAAATGTGTTTAACTTTGCATTCAATGACATACCATCGCAATTGTCGCAGGACAAGATAGCAGCTTGACAATGCTTCGTAATATGTTGGAAGACCAGTCAAAACTTACTTTAAAATAATGAAATGGGAGATCCCTCCCTACCCGTCCTATAGCTTAAACCTTTCACTACCCCATTATCACTTGACCAGAATTTGAAAACGTTGTTAAGCAATCGGAAACCTCGCTGTAGCTACGTCATGCTTCGTGGTGGATGATCGCGCCGACTAGAAGGTTATGTTTGGCATTTGGTAGAACCAACTGAGCAACCTTTGATCCAGAGTATACAAAGCAATTTTTTCGGAAAAAATGCGGCATCCAATTGTCATCACATCATCATACAGAATTTCAGGATTCAGAGAAAGGCATGTTAAATGAAGTTGCAGACGTCCCAATCATCTTCAATTCCAGTTGTAATACAGTCCACCACAGAGCCTGAATTGGCGAAATCAACCCCATAACACAAAAGAACCCAATCGGCCGACAGATTTGGATGCCCCCCTCTACAGAGAGGACATCGCTAAATTGTAAATAATTCACATGTACAAATTCGAAAATTATGTAAGACAACTGTTCATTCATCGGGGTGTTGTTTTTGAGCCGACACTGTTATTCATTATAGACTTAAGCTTTAAAAGACTCAAACTGTAAATATTTTGTTCAAAAGTCAAGATTAATTGGAAAAAAGGCGTCTCCCCATACGTCTAAGGTCCAAGGTTCAATTCGGATCCAGAACATCTCGTGTTTTTTTAAGACATCAACCCCAATGAGTTGCTGACAACACTCAAACAGTATTGTTTATGAATAGGCTCTAAAATTTCGTCATTCGGAATCGGCAATAAGCTGTAGATGCCATCTCGAGAGAGAACAACACGAGTCCTTGGCCCCTTGTGAGCTGTAGTGTCAACCATTTTAATTCTCATATCAAAAAGAATAATATGTTTTATTCGATGAAAAGCAGATCATAAATAACATAAAGCACGCACACACACACATGCAGGCAAACAACAAATCCGCATTAAATATTTAAAATCAAACTAATAATATTAAGGACTCTAACTGGCTAATTATATCCGCTTAATTACAAAATGCTTTTTAGGCTTGACATTCAAAATCCTTTGTAATCCTCAAAAATAAATTCAAAACAATTACATCCCCGAACAAAAGTAGCGTTAATTTACGATACAATCAAACCGCTCGCAGGCCTCCTCGCTCTCAAAGAGAAAGGATAATAATATCAAACTGCTTTAATGACTACTGATCCGGCTAACATTCCCTAATGTGTCGGCCGCTAATACGCACCGTTTGATGGACTAAAGCCGTTGTCCCACAATCCCATTCGCAGGACAACAACAAAAGCAGAGCAGAAAAACAAAAAAACTAAAGTGCAAATCACACCGCAAATAAATTGAAATTTTATTCATTAAAACAATAATCTGCACACAAACATATGTGTGCCTGCATTCAAATCCCCCGCTGGCTAGCCGCAGAAATTAATTTTTCATCCCCGCTTCACCCACCCCCCACCCCCGTACCTGCGCGCACGAATGCCTTATCAAAAGCCCGAATTAATAATGTATTTTGTGTAAAATCTCTAAATTTTTGATACGAATCGATGCTGGCTTGACGAAAAAATACCAGCTTCCTCCCCGTACCAGCTGACCGTCCCAGCGAATGGATCGCGTGAGAGTCCGTCCACCTACCTACTCCATGAATATGCATGAAACGCGTATCGGAAACCAACCACCGAAATCCAAATGCTCATTTTAATTGCAGTTTTTTGTTGTCACCCTTGAAGGGCCACAGCCCAACTACAGGACACGGCCATATGCCAAACGACGCAGCGAGTTTACGTCCTGGACACTAGCCCGAAACCCCCGAATTGTTGGACTTGGATTACATGCACAAAGTAAGCAAAGTGAGCAAAGTGAATCAACCGAGCGAGCGGTGCACAAAAAAAATTATTAATTGAATTCCAATTGCAACAACATTTATGCACTCCACTCCATCCCACTGGGTGGGCGGAAATTTACATTTCAGCTGCAACGACCGAGCACTGTGCGCCGAAAGCCCGTCTACACAAGCCAGAAACGCCACCAGAATTGTGTGCTTTTTTTGAAATTGTTTTTTTTTTTTGCCAAATAAAATAAATGGAATTATTTTAATGCAAAGTCCGCAATTCAACTGCAATAAAGTATCTCAGTATCGATTGTCACGTGTGTGTATGGGGTGACATGTACTCGGTGCAAGGAGAATCCGATGACATTCAGTCCCAGCCACCCCCTTCGCTCTCATTCCCTCGTGCCGGGTATTCTTCACAGCACAAAGCAGACAGTGTTAGTGGTGTTCAGCTGCCCATTTAGGATGTAAAATAAAATTGCCGAATGGGATATAAAATTGCCAAAACAATTCGGCATTTAACATTGGGGGTGTTACGTTTGGCGTAATGGAATTTTTAGTTTGCCCACTGGGGTGGCGACTTGATAGTGTGGTGCACCAGCATAGTCGATGACTAAATTCAAACGCTCTATTCAGATCTGTGCACATATGCTGTGTGTGTGCGTGTGCTATTCGCGATGGAAATCAATGGGCATCTGTTGTTTTTTTGTTGGTTCTGTGGATATGGATGTGGTTTTAGTTACAAATAAACCGTTATATATTTTACGAGTATGCAGTTTTTTTTTGTCTGTATTTCAATCTGATAGGACAAAGGCATTGATGCACATAAACGAGCCTAGGAACATATTGACATTGGAATGAAATTTTGTGTAAGCTGTGGCGTACAGTGTAAGTGTATACCGTGGACACGATCAAAATCGATCGTTTGACATATTTTTACTTTCAGCAGTTTTTGCTTTATTTACACAAATTTTTCTGCTTTAACGAGGAATGGGTGCTGCTTAATGGATGCAGTACCTAGAAAGTGGACACCACACGAAAGCTGTAAATAGATTTTTGAGAAACATCCTTAGAATTGTTTGACGGAACAGTATCAGTAAAGCGGGCTCTGTTTTTTTTGTTCAATTGTCATTTCCTTGCGCCCCTTACACTAGAAATACCACAATTAAGGAGGAGAAAGTGCCAGTGGATTGAGTAGACGAAATGACAACAACATAACGAAGTACGTCGGGCAGTGATAGCAGCTTACCCAGGCAGGTAGAGTAAGGGGCGCCATAAGCAAACGCAGGAGACTCAAAGAGGAATCTAGATCTAAAGGAAAGAACAAGATGAAGAGGCAGAATTTCGAGTGAGATGACACGTGGGCGTGATTAATGCCTACCTATCTTACCCCTACTAGATGGGTTAAAGAACATATGTAAGTAAGTAAGTAGTAAGTAGTAATCTCCTAAGCTTGTGAAACAATTCGATTGAAATTTCAAGAGAAGATGCTTGGGGTCCCATAGGCCACTTTCCGAGTTCATGTAAGATTTAAGAAACATTAAGAAATTGTGTCTGCCCCTATTAAGTTTCTATACCGATGTATGTATATACAAATTAAAAAAGGAAAACTGGGTTGGAAAAATTGGGACTGCCAATGAACGCTAACATTAAAAATTTAGAAACGCACTTTTGGAGACCACATTGTGAGCGGTAATATGTCATAAGTAGCAGCATGTGTGCTTATGGAAAAATTATACGATATCATAAGTTTAATTAACTACCATAAAATAAATCTGTATTGATATTGACCAATGAGAAACATGCTAATGGCCGATCTTGTTCATAATATGCACTAGAGATCTTATGGGTTCATTACCAACTTAATAGCATCTTACGATCAGTTTCGAAAATCGAAGTAAAAAGTGTGGAAACGCGACTTCAATACAATTGAATGAATTTGCGATAATTGGAAGCTGAAAATCAATAACCAATTGTGTGAGAGAAACCCGCTCTCGAGAGCCTTAAGGGATACAAGAAAAAATTGGACAAGCTTAATATTGCTGACGTGTGGGAATGTCAATTAACTGTGCAAAATTTGATTAGACATCTGCAACCTGGTTAAAACAGATTTTATTTCGTGGTGTGCATACAAAAACGGATTGTACAAAGCTAAGAAAGCCTTCAATGTGGCAAAGGGGTTGTCTTACAACAGTCTACTTAACACTAGGATAATAGTGTTTTACTACATGGCCCTCATTTGCGCAATATATCACTTATGTGGTTGTCCTGCGTTTTGAACGTGAGTTATTCTCCAATGAGGATGCTCATGATGCGGCCTGCCTGCATTTGTTTCAGTCACCTGAAACTGAACACAAGAGATTCTGTCATCATGCGGCAAACCCGATCAGGATAGACAATTTTACTAAATAATAAGTTTGTACAGAGTAAACCATTTTACTACGTACACTTCAATAACATTAATATTGAAACTTGTAAATAGTTTCTATACCTCTTATTCAAAAATAACGACATATTGAAACAAATAGTCACACCTCTCATTTAATTTAGAAAATATAAGTCTAAAATGATAAAAGTTTGCGTCGATTTTTAAGGAATAGGTATCTAGATCTTTGAACTGCTAAGATTTCTTCTATTCGTAATTATTAATATATTTATTTCACCAGCTTCTTCTTAAACCATGCAGTGGAATCAATGTGCCTAAAAACTAAGCAATCCACTAAGGAAAGAAGGTATACTCAGATTTGGATGCATGCTCTTTAAAAGTAGAACGCAACCTTCTATGTGCGAGAGTAGTTTGTACTTGCCCAGTTAATTTCTTTCTGTGAACTCTGTAGAGTAGGAGAGTGGAGTGACATGCGGAAGGTTTCCAGTTAAATAACAATTTTCTATGAAAATCTTCGCAAATTTCACAGCTCGGTGGTGGCAATAAACTTAGGTTCCTTCTACTCACGAGTAGATTTAGGAGAAAATATGCTCTTCTAGATTTCAGCGCCTCTGTTCTGTTTAATTTGCAATTGGATCTTGCAACAAATTTCGTTGGTTGTTCTTATAGCCTTGAGCAAGTCCCAAGTGCGGTCTTGCTTGAAGGAACAACCCTCCTTGGTAGTGCGCGACGAATTCGTTACACCTTTGGGTTCAGAGGATTTGGTTGCAATAAAACTTTGCACAGAGACAGTGGATAGTAAACATAATCGAGGGATCTGTGACCAAGCGAAACAAAATTGTTTCAAGTGTGTCAATAAGGTACATTAACCTTAGCTCTTTCCATCACAACAACCACGACATTCAACCAAAGAAGCCTATCGAGCGGTAAGACAAACCAAAAATTTTAGGACTTCTTAGTGACATCAAAATATAGCTTCTGTTTAGACAATCACTAAAAGTCAAGCCTCAAAGGTAACTTAACATCTGGTAGCCAATGTTCCGTAGACCTACGGCAAAGTAAGAGTGAAAAAGAGTTTCATGATCTGTGGTATCAACTGATCAAACAGCCATTGCAAGTCAGGTTCCTTAATATTCAGGCCTGGTAATTGTCATCCTTATGTATTGTAGTTTGTTCCACCAATAATTCCGTTGTTTCTGTTTTTGTTGTTGTTACGAATGTAATTTTAAATTATAAGATTCATGAAGCTAGGAACATAATCTGGAAACCTAAATCACATTAAGCCTTATAGTTAATACAGTAGAAGTTTGATAGTAACATGGACACATGCTTACAAAATTATTGAATATTTGTATCCGTTCAGCAGACTGCTGATTTTTTTACATTTACTTATTTTCAATCCCTTACCGCCTTCAAATCGCAATTTGTCGCTTTACTTAATTGGTTCTATGAACGACTAAGTCAACTGAAGGTTTATTGTGACTCCCATATATTCTGCAACAATCACACACGATGCGTGGCATTCCTTGCTGGGCAAAAAAAAATGGGTAAACTTTCAGTCCCCAAAATGAACACCCATCCACCACGCCGTCCATCTGGTCAGCATTTCATACTTTTCGAAAACACAAGTACGCAGCAATGCAACAAAGCCGAAGCAAATTGCAATTTCCCACCGTCCTGCTGAGATAGTTCAAATCGTTGCATTAAGCCATTAACGAACGGCTGCCACAGTCCATTGAAATAGGCTCGGAATCCAATTGGCAGAGCGTAGCGGTATTTGCGAAGAGGATTCCCTCTCCATCACGACTGCGTCCTAAACTCGAAGGCGAATTAACCTAATGGCATTATGCAATCGGCCGTTATTAACCAAAAACACTCAAGCCTGACCAAATTTTCAATCGATTCGGTTTGGGAATCTGTATATACTTTATGGACTCTGCCGCCGGTTTCGAATGGGATCGACTTCAATAACACGTCCAGGTTCGCAGTAGCAGCAGTTGCCCGTCGGACCTGTACCCTTTATGCCATTGCGTTCGGGCGCCTAGCTTCACACATTCACTTTGCCGCGCGACAAATATCGTACATTTTCCTAGCAAAGTGTAACGGCTCGGAGTATGTGCCAGGTCCAAGGACATGTATGTGCGTCCGTCCCGATGAATTCTGCTGCTGCTGCAGTGCATGGGTTGTAAATTGTTTTCCACTTAGCGTGAAAATGCTTTTAACCTCAGTGCTATTTATGGAAAGGCATGACATCGAAATTGGCCTTGAGCTCTTATGCTCAACAGTGTGTTGAACAAAAAATGGGTTGTTTCTTCTGGGTTTCTGGTTTTATACTGATAGGGAGAAAACATTTTTTGTAACATTTTATTGAACTAATTGAGTGTCACTAAAATCCACAAGGGACCAGGGCTGAGCTTCTACAACAACTACTCGTGTTGTGCGTTCCACTGTTCTCTCAAGAGTAGAAGGGACCTACAGTTTTTTGCTGACTCCGAACGGCGAGGTTTGAAAAGCTTTTCATAGACAATGAGTACTCTTTGAGTGTTGTCAGCAACTCTAAAGAGGGGGTGCCGTGAATAAATGCGAGGTCTCCCGTCCGGGAATCCAACCTTGACCTTCGACATGTGGATCACCATTTTGGTGATGGCATAAATCTGACCTTGTACATTTATCTGAGCTTTGGAATATTTAAGCGTCTTGAAAAGGTGACAACTTACATATGTGAAGTACTTCGCGCAATACTTGTTCTTGAGTTGGAGCTAAAGTCTGTGATGGGATTAAGTGCCCAGCGATATGTGTCTCCACCTAAAACAGTGTTTTGTGATATGCCTCCAATTGAGCAAGTTGGGAGCTATTGAGCGACTGGTTTGATTCAAAGCTACTTCTATCTTGTGCAGTGTTATCCTAATGCGGAACATAACGTTTCTGAATGTGGCATCCGCAGATTGGATAAATGTGGTATCAGTACCGTAATTAGAAATTATCCGATCGTGCAATACGTGTTCTGAAAATATGGTAAAGTGTACATCCTGTCTCAGTGTTATATTAAACAATAATGTCTTTGCCGTAAAAGTAAGAAGTGTTAAAAATGAAAAAAGGGTTCATCAACCTATCGAGCTTACGACATTTGAACTTGTTTACATTTGATCTTGCACCTTGATCCCTTCAACTCATTGAGATCATGGTTGAAGTCGGCGTCTTATCAGACAATGACGACAACTATGGCTTTGCTCTTAGGGCTTAGATTCGAGGACTCTTTGGGCTTTGTTTTCTGTATGCTACCTAACCTAACCGTCTTTTCTGGAGTATTGGTGTTCATACGCTCGATGTAGCTGAGTCAGTGTTGTCGATGGATTCTTGCCTTCCGGTTTACACCTCTATTCTGACACAGTTCGCTTTCTCCTCCGCAGACAGGACTATACATCCGATTAAGGGAAGGCCTTTCGAAGGCCCCAAGAATCAGCTCTCTATACTTTTCGTCTAGTTTTCGGAGCAGGACTGGTAGAATATGTGTTTTCAGGGCATAGTTGTTGTCCTTTGAGGCAGGCGTATTGAGCGTAGTTACACCGCTGGTTAAGAATCATTCTTCGTTGCAAGTCCTATAGAATGCCAGTTGTGCAGTTCATATTTGTCGATGTAGATCTCGGACAACACCTTTACAACCTCAAAATTTTAAGTGTCGGTGGTAAGACATATCCTTAAGCCTTAAAACCCAAAATTAAACTTCAATTGGAAATGTAAAAGTGAATTTCTAGGCTAAGCTATCGTTTTATCCTTATTTTCTGCGGAGCCGAGGTAGACGAAGTCCTTAAGTACCTCAAAGTTTTCCTTCCCACTGTGATGCTTGGTCCGAGACGCACGTACTTTGTTCTTTTCTCGTTCACTGCCAATCCTTTCTAAGCCGCTTCTATTTTAATGTCTGCAAGCACCTAGTTGACATCTCGGTGTGCCAATCACATCAATGCCGACCGGGCAAGTCAACAGCTAAACGGGGTTTTGTAAGATGTTGATATTGACTTGCGAGGTTCGCTTGAAAGTCTCAAAGATGATATATGACAAGTTGCCAATTTTTGTGATTTATGGTTTCAATGAAGCGAAACACCCATCGTCCGTTAAATACGGCACAGTTTAGGCCTTCTCTATGAACGCTGTCTTATGCGGTCTTGAAATCGTCACAAAGCCCTGTTGGGGTCGATGAGTACTTCTTGGGTCTTTTCCGCAATCTGCCGCAGCATGAAAATCTGGTCTTTGGTGGCCCTCCCTGGCCTGAATCTACACTGACTAAGCAGTTCACCGATGGTTTCAGGCGTTCATACAAAACTGCAGAATGCTTGTGGTTGTACCCAACCAGGTCATCTCTAGCTTTCGGCAGATGAAATTTTTCCAAATTCTCAGAAACGAATGCAACTCCAATACAAGTGATCCGGCTTCCTTCCGGCAGGTGTCGATTCGAGGCTCATATCCACCGGCAATTTGCTTTAACTTTTAATAAAATTTTCGGGCTTCCATCTTGCCACAGCACCTCTCCATTTCCTTGACCACACGATGCACATGCGGTTTTCGGTGCTCTTTACATTTTCTTCGTTCGTAGAGTTCACAAATCTGTTGCTTTTCTAAGCCGCTCTATCCATATTGGAGGGACATCAAAATTGCCAAAAATTATTTTCAGAGATGCGTTTTAAAGCAACTTTTGCAGTCGAAAGACTGAGGCTGGAATACATCGTTCAGTAAACGAATTGAGTTGCCGAACAGTATTAATTTTATTTGATAGTGTGACACACTTTCGTCCCAAAAAGTCAAAAAAAAAAAAAAAACAGTTTTGGTTTAATCGTTGTCCCAAATTTCTACATCCTACCTTAAAACATTTTAAGCTCCTAAGGCTCCTAAGTGGCTAAGGCTGCGATGTTCCATAAAGTTGAATCACAAATCACACAACTTCTTTCTTGTCCAGCATACTGTCAAATTAATACCGAAGAGTTAAAAAATGAAGTAAAATCTTCTTGTGCTTCTGGTTATATCACATCGGCGAGTGCCCAACCCCCACCCTCCGTTGGTGCAGTTACCCAATGCACGGTGTGGCATACGAGTAAAGCGACACTTTTCGGTGTAGTCCTGATGACTTTACTGCACATAATATCCTGAATGAAAATCAAGAGATTAAGCCGTGCAAGGGGGGTCAGGCGGACCGGGAAGGATTTTCATTTTGTTTCGGTCAGTCTTGGTCGTCCTTAGGGAGCAAGTGCGAATGGTCGGTGCGGAGGGCATATGGCCGGGGCTAAACCTTCAAGTGGTGGTGGTAATGGGTTTTTGGGGTTTGTGTAAATTTTGCGCTTGTTAATGGTGCAGAAAATGACTTGTTACTATGTTTGGCAAGTGGTTGACCACAAGTCAACTATTGCTAAGATATGTTCTGTGGCCCAGAAAAGCTTCCCTGTGCACATGCATCCCTGCATTGGGGTGCATATGTTTCTAATCCCTTCGAGCCTCGTCCTCTGTGCATTTTCCATTCAAAGTGGGGTTTTAAGTCTGCACTCGTCGCATTCATTAAGTGAACCAGGCTCCACCCTGCCTGTGCGCTGTTTATGCGTGTATCTAATAGCTTGTGTGTGCCTGTCTTCTCGTCTCTTCTCGCAATGGATTTGAGGGGTCAATTGCGGCAGGTGGAAGGCTCAGCTTTGTTCCGGTTTTGAAAGTGTTCAAATTAACAAGGAGTAATCGGCAGGGATATCGGATGCCTAAGTGCTGTGGACGATGGAAATGATGCTGACGATGGTCCTATTGACGCTGCTGTTCTGATGGTGTTGATGATGATGACTTCGGTGATAAGCTTATGGTGTAGTGAACAAAGGTTATTTTGTGGAAAAATCATTGCACAAGGGATAATCGCTTTGTATTTACTGCATACTCTGGGGTTGATAGGCAATTCGTGTTTATGTGATGGCGCTCGGTGGGGAAAGCACTGAGTGAGCTTAAAGTGGTCATTCCGGTACGTAAGCCACGTGTGATCTTTGTTGAAAAATTTACCGTGTTGCAGTTTGACAATATTAAGGATAATGGGAAATGCATTCTTGTTTGAACGGCGGCATTATTACGGGAGGGAAGGGGATATGCTCTTAGAATTGTTCACAGGTTTTGCAAATTTTTGCTTATAGCTGTAGCACGGAGGATTTACAAAATTACTTGTTTCAGGTCTTACCGCAGTTTTAGCAGTTTTACGGGGTGGTTACTTATTTCATATACACTTTCGTGTAAGTGACAGTGCGAAAGTTTGTAGATGGGGTGCATGTAGTACGCAATGGCGAAGAACGATCTGATATCCTCGAAATAGTGGCTGTACAAAATTTTTGGTCTGACAATTTTAGACGAGAACGAATTGCCTTCTTGACTTAGAAATTTTCTTTACTTTCTTATCAGGCCGGCGAAACGTGGAAGGTTTAAGCCTCAGATATCGCTGCCTTCTATCTTTGATGGTCCTGGGTACGCTGCTTCCTATCGTCTATTTATGATCCGTGATGGCTTTGGATTTATACCGGAGATTCGGTGTCCAACACCTTCTCATGCCAGGAGGCTTGGATTTGAAGTTTCACTTTGCAGGAGAATTGGTGTTCATTCGCTCGATGTGGACGAGTCAGTGAAGTCGAAGGATTCTTGCCTTTCGGACTACATCCGCATCTTAACACAGTTCACTGCTATGTCGCCTCCGCAAGCTGAACTATACATCCGACTTAGAAATTTTCTTTCGAAGGCAACAAGAATCAGCCACCTTGGTTTACTTTTCGTCTGGTTTTCGGTTCCATATAACAGGACTAGTGCGGAGTGCTTTAAAGAGCATATTTGTGCTCCTTTGAGTCAGGCGCATTAAACGAAGTTACAAGCTTGCCATTCTTCGTTGGAACTCCAATAGGTTGTCAGTTGTGGAGTTCGTGCTTGCCCCGAGGTAGACAAACTCCTTTATTGTAACTGTTCTTTGCGGACTATCAGAAAGCTCTTCTTGCCATGGAGTATAAGACTAACTTCCATATGAACTCCCAAAATTAAGCTTCAATTGAATACGTAAAAGCAAAATTCCCACCGGAAAAAAAAATCAAAATAAAAGTGATAAATTATATCAATGGCACTCTTTTCACCTGAAATCAAGCCAAACCACCGTCGCCGCCGCCACCGCCACCGCCGCCGTTGGCCGAACAAACGAGCTCCATCAAACCTCACACTTTGGCTGGCACAATTCATCGGGTCAATGTGTTTTCATTTCACGTCCCATGCGAAAAATTACAAGCGGCTCTAGCTGTAGTGTGCACGTCGCGGTCATTTCGAGCATGCAACGTTCCCCAGGACTGTCCTTCGGCCCACAAACAGCCTCCCAAGCCATTGGTGCGGTCGTAGTCATCATGCTTGTCGTCGTCGCCAGAGTCCTGTTTCGCTGTGGCGCATACCAATTTTACGTCCTGATTTTGGACTGACGATAAGGTCTGGCAAAATCCATACACAATACATTATAATAATTGGGGTGTAATTAAAAAAGGAATTTACAAGGTGCACACCCCCCCACCCCTTGCGCACAGCCTGGGCTGGATGCACTCCCGCCTGGCGGTGTTCTGAGTCGTGCCTGTGCTCTCCTTTTTGTATTAATTTCTCCTTTTCCCTTTTTCATTTTCACTCTATCATCCACCCGCTTCAAAGTGGACATATTTCGCGGTGTTACACAGCGAAAATTGGCACATAGTGCGACGTCGGAATGTCGTGCGAGTGTATTAACTGGTCTGGAGGTGACTGTGTTTGTGTGTATGGCATTTTTATTCGTTTGAGGGTTTTAAATTTCTTGTTGCTTCGTGCCATGGTGTAATTAATCTTTTGCTGCCTTGTAATGAAGTTTTTCGTTTTCAGCCTTTGTGGGCATTCCCATTGCCGCTGCAGCCCCTTCGGCCCCCTCGGCCTCCCTCGCCCCTTTGCCATATCACCAGCAACGCTGTCATGCAAATTTGCGTTTTAATATACACACAAAAGGAGAACGAAAACGAGAGCAACAAAATTAAGGCTGTGCAAAGTATCGGGGCCAAATGGAGACGCAAAATACCAAACAAACAAATTAAACACGTACAAATAATAAATAAAAGAAAGGGAAACCGTCCAGAAGCCGGCAGTGGCACTTAGGCGATGATGAATTCGAGGAAATGTGTTTGTGAGCCGGTGGAGCAAATTTGAAATGTGCTAAACACTTTAGGTGGACTGCAATTAGACGAGACTCTTTTCGCTGCGGGGCCCCGCCAGGTCGGAGCGGAGGACCGGAAGCTATGTGTGCTTAAATTCAAATGTTTGCGCCCGTGTGTGCAAGGGTGTTTCGCTTAGAGGTCCTTATCATAGAAATGTAATAAATCGCATGGTCTGTGCAGTGATTAATCGCCATGCCCAGATACAAGTTAATTTCTTTGAAAATTATCCGTGCACTGGGCTGGAATTGGAGTTGGCGTGTTAATGGGTTCAATTCCAGGTCTAAATAGGGAGGTTATGGGGAACAATAATGGCACGTGAGCCGCGCAACGAATGCAAACAGCAGAAACGGATTACGTGGCTGTGGTGGGTTGTGGGTTACGGAGAACTTGAATACAGCCATTGCTAAAATAAACTTTTGTAATTAGGTTTACTTAACATATCTTACTGGGGGCTTGGGCGGCTGCACAAAGGGCAGCTAAGTGACGGCCAGGAGGGGTATGAAAGTACGGCAATGCGGTAAGTGATAGTTGAGAGAGGTGTTTTATGGCTAAGAAGCAATTAGACTAATTGCTATGATTAACCGGTGATTGGTTGCCCAGGGGGATTGTGGCGGGTCGACGGTCAATCGGTAGGACTCTATTTGAGTTGGTAATGATTGTTCGGGAGCAAGGGTTGCAAATGTACTCGAGAGAAAATGGGCCATTCGAACAGGGGAGGCCTAGGAATTTTCTTCCTTGTCACGTTATGTCTTCAAGGTGGTTGGCACGGTTGTGCGTGGAAAGCAACTAGTGCTTCTTTTTATCATTTCATGAATTTTTTTTGCAAGAGTTTGGTTTTTAAGGAAATATCTAGGACAGGCATAAGGGAACGACTACAAGCCTGTTTCTCGTCCCTATCTCATCCACTTAAGGGAAAATTTTGGCAAATAGTTAATCGTTTCAGTGTCAGGGAGATAGCATTCGATCTAGGTACCTGGTTCAGACCTGTGTGGCTGGCTCCGAATAGTACTGATAGTAGTGAATATGATGACGCTCCTTTTGCCCTTAACAACCTGAAGCGTTGTGCTCTCGTTCCCTCATTTACAAGCCTGATACAATTTGCTAAACGACAAAGTTTGAGAGCTGCGAAAAAGACAATCCAAGACTGCATGTCATTGGCCAGTATGTAAATATGAAGCGGCGATAAGCTGCTTACGGTACACTCTTCTTAAGTTGGTTTGTTTCATAAGGATAGAAAAAACATGAAAGAGAGGCATTCAGCGAAGCATGCAGTATATGAAGCGACACTGGGCAGAAAGAGGAGAACTTAAAGGAAAGAAAAATCATCGGTTATTCAAAGTTCCAGGAATTCAGAGATCTTACAGTAGGAATAACATCCAAAAGTTCTGTCAACAGGTAAAATAACTATTTAGTGGGCAGACGACTGTCGAAACTATGCGGAAGAAATAGAAGGAAAGTCGGAGTCGATACTGTGAATCTGGACAGCCTGACCTGATATTGGTGCACCATCGACCATATTTTCGCTTTCACTCACATTTAAGTTAGATCCAACGACTTCTTCATCGATTTCTAAGAGACGAGCTATACAGGGACGTGTTTAGTTCATTCTTTCGTAACCCGTCTGACTGTGTAGAACAAGGGTGGAGAATTGTCGCATCTCCATCAAGGTCACCAACAAAATCACGGGCCCCTTCAATGCTTAAAAGTTTTTGGGCAAGGCGATACGCGGTCATGTGAATTTTTTTAAAATCATTCTTGAGAAAGTCGGCAGAAATTCACTCGACAACACAAGAGGCACGATCTTCCAAAAGTTCGTTCAGAGGCTAGTAACATTTATAAAGACGATGTTGATGTGGTTCGTTGTACACATCGAAGCGTCAATGAAGCTTTTGCTGATATTGCAATGAAAGCGAGAAATATGGGTTTAGCGTTGAGAGAGGCGAAAACGAAGTATATGCGGTCATCGAGGAAGTACCCGTACCATCGACGAATCGTACTAGGCAATAAAGGACTTCATTCCTTCTCTGTAAGGATCAAACTTATTTTCTATAACACCTTGATTCTACCTGTCCAGCTCTTTAGTGTGGAATCATGAACGAAATCAAAGGTGGATAAGTAGTCTTTTTGAGAGAAAAGTTTCTGTGTTCAATCTTTAACTCGGTTTGCGTGGATAGCTTCTCGAAAGGAAGATTCAACAATGAACTCTATAAACTGTAAATCCGACTATTCAAGCGTCATTGAATGCAACATTTAGACAACTAGCCATGTCAAACGTGTAGAAAACACAACTCCCGTCGGAGAAGTTCATGAGCCCGATCTTTGGCTACAACGCAATAGAAAATGATTTCGTCTGAAGTGGCGCACTAAAATAGAAAAGGACCTCCAATACCTTGGGGTGCGAAATTAAAAACTACTAACTAAAGATGGTGCCAGGCAACTTTTGACTGTAAGGCCGCAAGAAGAAGAAGAAAAGCGAAAAAGAGAAGAAGAAAAAAAAGCAGGATGAGAGCTTGTGTTTCAGTGTTCTAAACAAGCATTTTCAATCTGTGATATGTTCACAAAATAAAGTTGTGTAATGATTATATTTTGAAAATCAAATGAACACGAGACATCAGTTGTTGGTGTTTTTTGACAGAAAGTTTTTATTTTCAAACTATTGAAGTGAGGATAGGCTGCACGGAAAGAGAAAATTAAAGAATCATGAAAGGATGTGCCCGGGCATATGGAATTTAATCCTAATGAAGATTGGCTAACGTTTTTATGTATTTATTCAATAACGTGAATTTTCAAAAAGGGATTTTCTAAATATCAGTTTAAGAGAATTTTTGAGATATTATGTAAAAGCTCAATTAAGTGCGAATTTGAGGGGTTCCTTCGATTTACTTTTTTCCTTTGACATTGACAAAATACTTTAGACGGTTGTTTTTGGAAGGCGATTTGTATACAAATTTTACCCCAACAAAAAAGGATAAACTGAAAGAAATTCATATTTATAACACCTTCTGTATTTTAATTTGCCTTTCTTCTACCATTTACGAGTTCTAATGTACAAATCTTGAAACATCCAAAGTATCAAGATGTCAATGACTCTCTCTTTGGATGTGAGAGTGCCTTCACATTTCGCTACAATGAATTGGCTGCAAAAATCGTGTGATATTACACCTATGAACTTTTTTCTCTGGCGGTATAAATGTTTCAGGTTTTCAGGAAAAAGCCAGCTACGATTGACGCTTTGCTACTCAATATTACTAGCGCCCTCCGCGGGATACCAGTTGCCATGCTGATAAATGTAACATTTTGATTTGACCTCCTGGGACGTTGTAGTGACCAACTTTAACACGATATCATTTTTGGAATTTAAATGCCATGAACTGTTTTTTGGCCAATTACAAATATTTTAAGTTTACTTTAGAGGGTATGTGCTTTATTTCAAATTTTTAATGAAACCTCACGGTGAATTGCTCTTTATGTATGTGTACCCATTCTGTTCGGTAGATCGTTTTTTTTTATGATACATGTGAGGTGATTTTAAAACTCGGTGCTAAAACTATTCTTTCTTCACGGTTACATCACTTCCCCATTTAAGATGACAAACACAAGCTTGGCTTTGTTTCGAAGAGTCATGAGGTGGAGCAGTGTTCATCATGCACTCCATGTATGTAGTCCCGCCATCCTCAGCGTTGTACCCGTAGATGATTGACTTGTCGCGTGCTGCAGTACATCCAGTAGATTTTGTCAAATCAATTCATTATTCAAAACAAGCTTGTCCTTTCGAGAACCGCCTTTAATACTCATTTGCCTGATGAGCCCAATGAAACGCATGTTCTTATACCTATGTTCTGCGTAGCTGATTTAAGCAAAGTCGTTGACGACCTCAAAGGTTTCACAGCTGAAACGGTGTCAATATAAGTGGTTGCTGCTAGAATCAAGATGAAATCAACATCATCAACAGTTGTTCCCTCCGACATACAAATCATCCTTTGAATCGATACCGTCCTGCATAAAAATGTACCCGGAATTTTTTTCTGCTTGAAAGATAGTTTGCGTCTTTCTCTCGTTCAAATTACGGGAGAAAAATAACAAATAAACATCTAAAGTTATCCTTTTGAAGTTTGGATACATCTACTTGGACATCCGAGCACGTCAGCTCCTCGTGTAATGAAGGATAAACATTGTGTTGAGTGTCCTTTTCCTGAATGTTACATGAGCCGTTTCATTTATACAAATAGACATCACGTTAAGAAGATTGTCATTATCCGAGCGAAACCGAACTTTCTGCCGCCAGCAGCATTGTGTGCCTTCGCAAAGATATCTATATATTTCCGAGGCAAGTGCCTGAATGATTGATGAACCCAAAACAATGAATGAATATTTAAAATGGGAATGGTCCTCGCACTCGGGGAATGTCCTGTGAGCATTTAGTTTTTCTTCGTTTTTGCCTTCAAAGTTAAAGTTGCCTCTTGGGAACGTAGCTCTAATTTGTTGCAATTACTCGAACGTTTGGATAGCATGTAATGGCTGTCACTCTGTTTGTCCTCCCCCCCCCCCCGAGTCGGATAGGAAATGTGAAACTGTTAAAAGGGTACAAATCGACACTTTGATGATTTTTTTTTCAGTTCAGTTCTTTTCTTTTGTTTTTGTCAATCTTCTCTAGCGATTGGGTTCATTTGGCATGGCAGTTGAAGTGACAACCGTTTGTGATGAAGATAGGGATCGTCACACAAGAGCGCGCTTGGATTTGAGTGACTTTTGAAAGGTTTCTTTGAAAGTATTTCAATCACGCATTGAAATTATTAATTCATATGCATTGTCATCCATGGAAGGATGTTTTGTAGAAATCTTGGCTTAGGAGAAAGGATTGTAACTCCAGGGTTCTCCTTCTTTATGGATTTAGCGACATTGACACATATGTGACGCATCCAGCTCTAGAACAATCAGGGGGAACCAACATACTATGAGCGTTGATCTGAGAAGAGCAAGGATCCTGATCTAGGATACCATGTAGCGCACTTACTGCACACATTCTATGCAACTATAAGATATACAAAATGGGACATAGCAGCTCTGAATACTGTAGATACTGTCAACAATCAAAGGATACCCAAGAACACTTATTAAAGGCCGAAATCTCGCACCCAGCAAATGCAAAATAGCGCCAATCAATCACATTATTAGGAACAAACTACCAAGAGAGCCCATCTAAGGAGATCAAGAACTTTCTCAAGGTAGCTTTGGTTTCAGGTCCAGGGGTCGCAGTGATACGTGACTCTATAGCCAATTTCCATTACCTTAATTTCAATGTAACTCTCCACAACAATCATTGAATTCATAAGAATTGTATTAGATGTTCAATTTGAGTAACCCAAAAAAGTCAAAATGACATGAGGTACATGTTTGCAGCCAGACTTGCCACCAATAGGCCTTAGGGTGGGTACAAATTCGGGACGATATCGGTTGTTTGCCAGGTGAACATATTAGAGATGTAATGCTTTCAAAGCAAATATTTTTTTCTGCCGCGATGAAGTTAAAAAGTGTTTTGTTTTCATATATCGAAACTTATACCGAACAATAAGTGTTCTCCAAAAGCATTAACGTTTTGTTTTCGTTTGAACTGAACCGCATCTGAATCACACGGATTTCTTCGAGATATAAAAGACACATGTGATTGATGGTTTCATCGGCCTAAAAAAAGTGTTAACTTTAATGTTTTAGGCAAAAGATGGTGGAAAGCCGCTAAAAATTGAGAAGATCTGCATCTTGCAGGTACTGTCGGTGCCAGGCTATTGGCAAAAAAGAACACAACTACCCAAACAATTGAATATTAGTTAACAACCTGTAGAAAAATTTTAAAATCCAAAGGTGGATAAGATAGAGGATAGAAACGGGTGCCAATTTCGGCTAGAAGAAGTCGTTCTTGAATCGCATAATTATATTGAAAGCCCCAAGTACACGTCTACTCGTGTCCCAACAACCACATCATCCGCAATATGAAATCGCTTTGGTAAAAGGACAATACTTTGTACCTTGTCAACTGAGAGCGGCGTGATGGATAAGTTGTTTAATGGAGAATGGCAGTAAACAGATTTGAACTGAAAGTTGCTCGAAAATATGTCAAAATATAGAAAGCGAAACACAATGTAAAATAAATTGTTTTTACGAGAATGCTCATATACAACAAAACTGGTTTAAGACATGTTAAAACACAGAGTTTGGACTACGACTTGTTTGCTTCGATGGGTCAAGAACATGCTGAGCGGCATTCTGCTACCTACGAAGCTGTCACTCGTTAAAACACCGACGTTATGTTGCGTCTTTATTATTCTTTTATCGCTATTTCAAAGAGAAATCCTCAAACGAATTAGCCAGTTCTATTCTTCTCGTTCAAGAACTTTCCCACTATACAGGGCTCACTAGGAATGCCCATCATTTTATTCTTAAGCCCATTTTTCGAACGAAAGTTTAGAGGCTCGTTCTTTAGCCAGACAAAACGAAAATGGTATGTTCCTTTAAGGTCAACTTTTTTTCTCCATTAATTCATAGGCATTTTAAACCAATGTGTACCGGCACCTTCTCTCACTCTCTTTATCTGTACCTTCAGCCTGGGCTTAATTCTGTCCAATTAAGGTTAACTAAGAACCCTTAAAGCGAGCGCTAATTATTAAAACAAAATTGTGAAAAAAATCTAAAAATCTAAAAAGACAACGATTTTTAATTGACATTAAATTAAAAGGCCATCAGAAGTATGGGGAAAATTTCACAAAGAAAGAGCATACATTGCTGATAAGCACTTTCCACCATTCTTTCTTAATAAATACTTTTTCTTAGAAATCAAATCTGCATTTCTTGCTCGTAGGTCGTAGAGAAACGTAGAATCTTACGAAAACCAATGAGAAAGTTCGGTTTCAGAGATTTTTTTTTATAATGAAAGAAGGATCGATGGTGGTCGTCGTGGCGTAGTGGTAAGTGCGTCGACCTCCACGCAGAAAGTCTAGGTTCGATTCCCGGACGGCACAACTCGCATTTTTTTCATGGCATCAACTCTTTTGAGTTGCTGACAACACTCAAAGAGTATCAATTGTCTATGAAAAGCTTCTCAAGTCTCGCCGTTCGGAGTCAGCAAATAACTGTAGGTCCCTTCGACTCGTGACACCAACAGTGGCACGCACAACACGAGTAACTCTTGTAGAAGCTAGGCCCTGGTCCCGTGTGGGCTGTAGTGCCACTCAATTATTATCACAATTAGAAGGATCGATGAAAATTTTTTATGAAACAAAATATCGGCAAAATGTTGGCCTCAGCTTCAGTGACTAATTTTCAAAGACCTTGAGATTTAATTCATTCTTTAGCTCTTTAATTGATCTTGGCTTCTTGATGTAGACTCCACCGTGTCCACCGGTGTCAAATTTTATGACCAGGCCCGAGCTTCCGTGCGTGGTAGTGTTTTCTCACGAGAAGAAGGGACCTTCTTCGGACCCGACTCCGAACAGCGAGTTTTGATAAGATTTTCTATTACTTTTTGAGTGTTGTCTGCAACTCGAAAGAGGTGTTCCCTCCGGGAATCGAAGCTAGACTTTCGGCGTGTACCTCACCTTCTACGTCACGACGACCACGTTTAGTCTAAATTCTAAAGGATCTTTAAAGGTAGTTAAGACGTCGCTTACACAAAAATAATCCCCACAGCTGCATTAGTTTCTAAAAATTCGCCGCATGAACCGAATGAACAGCTCAGATAAAGTTCGTCTCTCAGATAAGCCAAAGAGTATTTAAGTTCAATGGGAATATGGAGACTGAGCTATTACCTCTTACTACAGACAGGGGTCTTCTTAGGGACGACCCTTTCAACAGCACCCATGGAATATAAGTCATAAATCTGAAACTAAATCCATTTTCGAGATCCTTTAAAATCAATTCGCTAATTCCCTCCTACTATCATCTTCCGCGTAATTATCCGCCCCGCCATTGCCATAAAGCTCTACATAAATATTCACTCGTATGATGTTCTTCGCCATTTAAGCTTCGGAAATCTACTCAAAATGGTATTTACACATCCGCGCCAGCGACAACGTTTCGTTGCTCTGCGGATGCGAATGGGTGCTTGATCCCCGTCGTGCTCGTGTGGACCCTACCCGGTTGGGGGCTGCTGGTGTGAGACGGCACACAGAAAGAAATGAAGACCTCTCGCTTCTGTGTAGCTCATCAGATTAGGTGAACAGATTAACTCGGGCGACACTCATGGAATCAGCGTGCGAGTGTCATAAGAGACTTGTTCGTGGTAAGAGGACGCTTCAGCATACACATCCGAAAGCCATACCTCACTGCTTTCACCCATTTGCACGTTCTAATGCCGTAATCGCATCACACAATGTCGGCGATGACAGCAGGCAGCGGCACACACAGGAAAGATCCTTAGATGGAATGTATAATGTCGAGGGCGTTATAGTTGTTTTCATCCTGCGTGTTCGCCTGTCGTATACAAATTTAATAGCTCCAGTCTGGCATTAGGCGTCCACTTCAACCTGTGGACCATGAAACTCCATCTGATGGGGCCGGGATGCTATGGAGAGCAGTTGCTTAGGGATGTGCGTTTCAAACAACATACAGAAACGAGCGCGCATACACACACACACACACACAGCCTGCTCTATATGTGGTTGGTATGCTTTTGTTTTGTTTGGTCGTGTCCTCATTCTAAGCCAAACTCATGGGAGAGGAATGGAGGTGCCTGGGCTCTCAACGGATTATGGTCTTTGCTACGCTAATGACACGTGGATATAACATTATGCTGTAATTTCTCCTCCCAATTTCACGTTATTTTTTCGCATCCCATCCCTTTAAGTCCTTATCCCTAATGCTGTGCCAGATGAACTGATGTTTCCATTTAGCTGGAGGATTACTGTCTTCGCAGGGAATTACCGCGTTACATAATTCCTTTCATTTCAATTATGAGATATTAATTATTTTTCCGCCGCTCAGAACGGGCGTTGGTAGGCGTCGTATTCTCATTTAACAGATTGAAACTTTCTCAGACAAATCCTTCCACAGACTATCGATGCAAGAATGTTGCCACGCAACCGTCTCAAAAGTCGCTGCTTATACAATATTTCTATTTTTACTTGTGCCGACATGGGACCGATTTGATTTCTGGAAGACGTTGTTCAGAGGATCTGTGTAGTTTATCACACATTTGCAATGGATTAGGCCAATTTCAGCAAAACCGTACATCAAGAAAGGAAGAACGTCACGTTAAGTCTGTACGACGTTCGTCACGTCGTCGCGTCGATTAGTTCGTGCAGACGTGAGTAACCTCTTAATGACCGATTAAATCGACGAAGATGAGTTGAAATAAATCAAGAATGCAGAACATAGTTCAGGACACAAACTTATGAAAAGCTAAAGCCTCGTATCTACAAGATGAGTGTCACAATTGGTCTCTCAAAAAAGGCATGCAATAGCGAGGTCTCAAAATATGGGTGACCCACTGTAGCCTCGAGACGAAATCACTTAAAATGGTGGATCTCTTAAGACAGAACGACTTCAGGCAAAGCAGCAAACATAAATTGTGTTCGAGCACTCGTAGTCTATTATTCAAAATATAAATGTAGCAATATAGTGTAAGATTTACGGAATTTTAAGTACTCGGATGTGCTTATAGTAAATTTTACTTAAAGAATGCTAAACAGGTAATATCTAAAATACAGAGTCTTAAATTTCACTTATTTCAACACATAGCGGAGAAGAGCTATGCTAAAAAAAATTAAATGCGTGTGCCACTCTCGCGCCGAGGGATTCTTGCGATTGTTGTAATGACTTGTTTGAAAAAAAAAAACAATTATTTAGCCTCTGTATGAGTACACGAAGATTGTCCAGGCAACGAGAAAACAATTTTCATATTTTTTATTTTTCAATTGTGAAATGTCTTCATGAACTGCAATAGAAAGTTGTTTTAATTACGGACCACCCTCGGCCATCTTTCACACAAAATGGTCCAGAAACCTATGTTTTAGAAGCGTTAAAATGAATTTCTTTAGTTCTTTTTAGTAAATTTATTTGTTAAATTGTTTTTCTTATTTTTCTTTTGTTGAGGAAGACGGATTATTTTATTGCTAAAAAAAAGTCCGAATTACCGTAATATTGGTTAAAAATGTGCTCGTTAACTCTGATCACTCGTAGAATGCTCAAACGTTAAATAGGGCTGGGAGGCAGCTGCGTTGGGAAAAGTTGGTGGATAAATTACAGTACTAATTGTTCCACAACAACGGTCTTGGCGCTCGGAAAAGTTGGTGTCAAAGGCAGGTTCAGTCCAGAAAAAGAAACAAAAATGCTCCAAATTCCGAAAAGATAAATGTCACCAAACAATGAAACTTTTTTTTCTGAAAATTTAATCAACGAGGTAAAAATTGGCTTTATCTCAATTTGAGACATGAGGGCAACGCTGACGTCTCGCACAGCAGAAACTTCGAGACTTCGTCTTCCTCGGCTTTGCGGTAAATAGGCACAACAACATCAGTACCGAAATCAAACACAGAAACTCTCTTGCCAATAGCAGCTTCATTGAGAAGAGCTATTGGCAAGAAGCTGAAGAGAAAATTGAGTAATAGAGCCCTCTCTCAAAGGACTAAACTAGCTTTGTACAATAGCTTGATCATATCAGTCCTTCTTTACGGTGATGAAACATGGACGCTACTAAAAGCTGATGTTTGCGTTGATGGCGTCTGGGGAAGAAGATTAAACTTTATAGGCTGTGCGACGGCATGCGCTTGATCAAGCGTTTTCGTGACTTAGCCACTGCTCCAGCCTGAATAGTCTTGGAATCCGACCCATTGGGACAGCGCAACAGAGGACGGTTAAGATGGCGCACACAAGTGGAGAAGGAACTCGGAGCGCACAAATGGAAAAATGTGGGGAAACATGGTGTTGGTTGACGCTCACGTCTCTCCAGCACCATAGCACCAGTAGAAGAAGAAGAAAAAGAAGAGAGGAGTTGCATGCAAATAGGCAGAATTTCTAGGATTTTCGACATTTGTGGATTTTGGCTTATCGTTATTTTGGTCCTTAGGAGATTTTCGGAATTCAGGTCAATTAGGGATATTTTCTTTCGGGATTTCGGACAGTTTTCCAAATATTAGTCTTAAGCCTTTCTTTGTGTTTATAGCATCTTTGTGCTAATAGAAACCTTATACACATACAATATACGCAAATTTTGTCTTGGGGTCAATGATTTTTTAAAACCTGCAAGTAGATACGTCTTATTATATTTATTTTATCTGCTTCTTCCTTTAAATATTGAACGGAATTTTCCCCTTGATTACATTCAACTTTATAAAAATTTACGGACACATTTCAAATACTTAAAATTTATTTTCCTCAGGATACCAGTCCAGTACTGACTGAGACCTTTAATTTACAAGTTGGTAAACGCTGGTTTCATTTGTGCTCTGAACATAAATGCATACATTTTATGTTCAATCGAATTCTTTTTAATGTTTTTCATCAAGTAATTCAAACTGACTGCTCAGATGCACAGATACCCGCATACTCCTACATTGACTCTATTTGCTTAATGCAAAAGCATTAATCGAAAACATGTCACGGAAATGTTCACTCTATTCAATATCCTAAGCAAATGTCACAGTTTGGTGTCCTACATCCAAATTCACTGGAGAACAATTCCAAACGAATACACGCTTAAGAGCCCCCCAGATATTTACGCACCATCCGCCTGCACTCAACGGCTAACCTTCGCTCCTTCAGATCGAAGTGATTATCAAAAGTCTACCCAGCTGGAGCCATATTCCATCGTTTTAGTTTCACAATACCCAGAACGTATTGAGCGCAACGAGCACCGGTTTCATTTAACAAAGTGAAATTCAGATCTACGATTATGACAGTTGCTCGCAATGCGAACAGCTATCTTAGTCGCGTACCACTTGGTTTAGTGGAGTGCATTCGGATGGGACCCACGCGACTTCGGCATCAAGTACAATAATCACTGTAGAAATATATTTTTATGAGCGCGCCTTGCAGCGCAGAGGGTCACGAGAGCCGCGAGGCGCTCGTTTTCGGAACATAATCGCACCACTATTGTTAAGTGTATTTTCTTTTAAGTCGTGAGCGCTAAGAACCGATGAATTCCCCAAAGTGCATTGTGATGGCTGCAGGAAGCAGGAATTACAAGCCATCGGTTTGGGGAGACGAGAGAAAAGGGCATTCGAAAGGATAGATTTCAATAGAACAAGAGTACACATTTCCGTCGATGGCTAGCGGATACCATTTGGTTGCTGAGACGTTTCCCTTCCAAATGCAAATACAATCTTACCGTAGTTGCCAACACAGGTAGGTATTGAACTTGTCGCTGTAATACGATAAATAAGGATATTTTCTTTGAAGGGCGCCTTGCAAGTGGTATCTACCTCTGCCACACTCTCATCGAATTTTATTTCAGTTCATAATTTATGCGCTGTTTCAGTGTAGCATTTGTGTACTTTCTTAAATTGTTGTTATAATAATAATAATAATTGAGTGGCACTACAGCCCACAAGGGACCAAGACCTAGCTTCTACAACAACTACTCGTATTGTGTGTGCTACTGTTCTATCACGAGTGGAAGGGACCTTCAGTTTTTTGTCGACTCCGAACCGCGAGATTTGCGAAGCTTTTCGTAGACAATTGATACTCTTTGAGTGTTGTCAGCAACTCGAAATGCGAGGTGTCCCGTACGGGAATCGGACCTAGACTTTCAGCGTGGTGGTCGACGCACTTACCCTACGCCACGGCGACCACTTTTTTATAATACCTTACAGTTGGCAATTTTTAATTCGGTTTCTTTGGCGCTTTTAAGGTTTCCTTTCCGTAGAATCAAACGTTTATAGTTTGGGTCTATCTGTCCGTACGTTCGTCTGTCTGCTTGTCCCCACAGTACCTGTAAAGCGATTCTCATTGATATATCAATCCAAAATGGTTCTATCTCTTTTTAGAGCTAGGTTAACTAACTGGAATGGTGAAAACAGGGCTCGTAACATTTTTGATAAGAATATTTGCATAAAGATGGGGCAAACATTTCATTTGTCTCACAGTATCAAATCTGGCTGCGAACAGTCACTAAGCTGAACTCCAAATCACTCCAAATATCGTTACAATTTCATCCGTTGATAATCTGAGATAATTTCGAAGCTCCATATGTTCGGCCCGTAGATTGAGACCTAAGAGAGCTAAGTTCGACGTCAGTTGATATTTCACAATTTTCGAAATGGAAAAATCACTCATCACACTTAAGAACATCATCCTTGTAGGCCAATTGTGAGCTTCGTGCCAGTTTTTCTGAGCAATCGATTTAGCTAGTCACTCACTAAGGTATTCACACTTATCAACCAGAATCAGATCTTAGTTTCTTCAGATATGCCTAGTGCTGTGCATGATGTCTCTCACTGGTTAAAGGAACCTACAGTTCAATGGCGACTCCTGTTTTGCTCTCTGAACGTGGTCAATTACCAAAAGACTGCGCCAAAATACAAGCACCTGAAATAGACCAATGTATACAACTACTAAGGACAATGATATGCGTGCACGTACCTTAACGTATCCGAATGGAAATGAAAGTAATCCTTACAACAAGGAATCACCTAAACGACTTTTGTAAATATACATACTTTGAGATGGAGAAGAAGTCTGTTAACATGTGAAAGCATTTTGCCGAACACAGATGTACAAATATATCCTTTTTCAATATGGACGATCCAGGATACCTAAAATTTAATTTACTGCCTTGGCAATTATTTACTCAATTTCCAGTCGGAGATTACAATATCGGCAGGCAAGAATGACAGAGTTTAGTCACTACGCAATGAGAATTTAGGAAGGCCGAAGGGCAACTTCCAAGAGATTCTTCGGAGAGGCTCATAATGCAGATGACAATGTCATTAAGGGTCGAAATGAACCGCTGTGGTTCTCCATCGATGCCTACGGACATTGGGCTTGCATGCAGAGTGTATTGGCAAAAAGATTCCTCCTCTCGAGAATAAATGGAATGACAAGAGTTTTGAATAATTCCAATCTGTTTCAGATTAAATGCACGCTGTAGACAAAGCTCTAGTGGAATAGAGAGCACAAAATACACTTGTACATCGTCCTGTCGGCTGGGGGATGACCTAAGGCGGAAATTATGGAATAATTATTGCAGATCCTTGTACCAACATATTCAGTTGAGATAAATGACGATACTACAGTATGTTAAATTCCCACAAGGAGAGCGTTCATACCCCAGAAAGTTGCCCACAAGATGCAAGTTGTTTCTGGGGCTGAAGAGAGTTCTTACCAGTTTGACAAAGATGAACGAAATGAGTGCGTCTCAATTCTTGAGAGAATTAATCAGGAGAACAACATACCAAGCACCGATAATTATTTAAGCGACTAGCGGCAACAACACCTCGAATGTCCGCCATTCTGCAGGATATTGAGTTGATTTCGTTCGATTTGTATACTCTAGCAAATTTGAACTGAAATTGCTTTTAGGTTGCCGAAACGTTTGCAGTAAACCAACTCAATTGTAGTTGGACTCTTCAATGAAATGCCAATCAAGCGAACAACTGACGCTCGCATGCGGTTTTTGAGAGGAAAACAATTCGCGGATCCACACTAAACCAACGCTCAAGGCATACACCTTCCTCAGCCACACGGAAGTGATGTTGATTGAAAGTAAACTTAACACAAAAACCGCTACACGCGGCATTTGATTTCGTTCATCCATCCCAAATTCAGACGTACCACGTACGTTTCGCCCCGCTTGCACAATGGACCTTGGAAAGGATTGATGAAGGAAAGGGCACCTTCAGTCCTTCAGTGGCGGCTTTCCATTATTTAATCATAAAGTATTCGTGTAATCGCAACATCCAATTTTCTCTTGAATAACTTCCGATGCTTCTTTCAGTAACTTCCTGAAATAAATTACCCCACAGGCATCGGAGACGCATACACACAGCCACATGATAGGGGTCGATCTGAGTGACTTGTAAAACACAAACGTCTCAAGGGATATCTCCTGCCATCTCCGTTCCCCTGAAGCAATAGATTTCACTGCGGTGAATAGCATTCCATCGGAATGCGAACATAATAATTATCTTGACAACAATTTCCGGAATGGCGGATATACCGGGGGTTCCTCCACCCATCGCATAGCCTCGGATCCTCTGACTATGATCCGAAAATGTATCCAAAGACACAAGCCACCGCAACAAACAACCGCAATACAGGATATACTGGTTGCACGCAATTGAAAACTATCCCACAGCCCAATCCTACTGGTATTATGGCACCGCCCATATCGCCAGTCCGTTCTCTGTGCTCGGCAAAGCGGAAAATTGAAAAATATCTTTTGTATCCAACATAAGTGACCCAAGTCGTATCTAAATCTTGTCTTGGTGAGATAAGATAACTTTTAAAGCGTCAGCCCCCCCCCCCCACACACACCGTGCTTCGTGCTTGCTAAATCATTTGACTTGTCTTGCACAACTCAAGGACCCGGTGGATGGCACCGGGACTCGTATGTTAATTCGGTCGCCTGGACATTTGTCTGTTTCAATTTGCGGCGGTTGCTCTTGTGAGTGTGGGTGCATGTTCACTCCCCCCCCCCCAGAAGAGGCATACAACTTTATCAAAAGGTATGCCACAGGGTTGGCATTACAATTTCACTTGGAATTTCGGATTCGATGGTTGACCCTTAAGTTTTCCCGAAGCAACCGAACCCCGCCATCAGCATCTCCATCAGCTCACGCTTCGATGGCTGCGTAATTATCTGGGCGTTTGTATGCTGGAGTGAGTCTGAAACTGGAATGAAAATCAAAGGGAATCATTATCTCCTCTTCCGGCTTAAGTTTCGATTTTAATTAAACAACAGTTCCACCCGGTCGGATGCCCCCCCGCCCCCCCTTTCATAAAGACGTACCTTTCATGAGCACATATTGAAACATTCAGCGACAAGGTAAGGCTTGCGGAATAAGCCTGTGTTCCATTGTCCGTGACCATTGTTCTTCGGGATACGTTGAGTGTATCGAATGAAATTCCCGCAGGTTTAAACTTTGAAACGCAGTTGGATGTTCACCAGTTTACGTTGGCTTGTCTCTGTTTTTCATTCCTCTTCGGCAGAGAGAAGGAACAACAATTGCAGGACAAGAAAACGATGCAGACATTTTCGTTTTGATCTGCTCTCAGAGAAAGGATACCGTCTTTGTTCCCATGCCGTCCCGCAGGAGGTGGGCACAAGCAAAGACGGCGGTGGCGGCGGCGGCGTGGGATTGTGAAGTTGCGGGTCTAGAATGGTTGTGATATTTGGTGGGAATTATGCTCATAAAGTTTTATAACACCACCATCAGCATTTTGGAGAAAGTTCCGTTAGAATTCGGGATATTCGATGCGAAGCGACTGGGGCAAGGAAATTGGCGGCGCATTGCTTTTAATGTTCTTAAAAGGTCTCTAATGAAATTTTAATGTTGCACAGTATCTTTGCTGGTGTTGGCTGTCCTGTGGGGGGACTTTACGATGGTGCTTCCCGGAATGGAAATAGTTTGGTGTAAACGGTTGTTTAGCAAGTATTAGAGATGTCTGAAGGTGATTGCGGCGGTGGTGGTGCTCGGTAAAGGGTTTCTGTTTAGAACACGTGTGTGAACGTCGAGGATGCTTCGTTTTTGGTTCATTTGCAGGTTTACCAGAGGCCTCGATCGTTGTCTAGTAAGTAAGGCAGCTATTTCAGAACCAAATAATCTGTGGCTGCATGAATAAAGTGGATCCTTACGGCGCCAACATCGTGTATGAAATTAAAAATTCCAGCTAGACACTGTAATTGAAATTCCCAATCACTTTGTTGATGGAAATTCAATTGAATAACGATGTGCCTTCATGGTTCAATCATTCATGTGAACTGCTTATTTATATTTATATTTTTTTGTATCTGCCTGAAACAATTTTAATTCATTTGTGAAAATATTTTTGCAATTCTCTCCGCTCGTTGGCGTTGACAGCGAACTCGATATGTATTCACATAAATTAAAAGCAGTGAAGGAAAGTGCGGAGCAACTTCCCAATTCCCCAATGTCGTCAATCAACTGGAAATAACTGCTCCTTCACTTTTATTGGTTCATGGAAACGAATGATAGAAGCCGCCTCCTCTGCTGTCATCGAAGTGTCCCTTGAGATGAGAACAAATTGATTTGAAACATTTGTTACCGTACACATGGTATTTGCTGAAAATGTTTAATTTTTAGTGGACCTTTTTTTTCTTTTCTGGACAATGTGAATTTTGGCACGAAAATTCTAGCGAAAGAACTGGCCGAGTCAGTTCAGTCAGTCAGTGAAGAATGCAGATCCAATGTTGATTGAACGAACTAGACACTCTTCGACTATTTTGTTCATTGGGTTTGAGTTCCCGATACAAACTGAATTCATTGAATTTTACCGATGTTTCGCTAGGGGTTGCTTAGATCTACAGGGTTCACAGACCTAGATCCTCATCCTGATTGGCATACTAAAATAAACTAGATCACGCATATTTTAAAATCAGAAATTCTAGTTTGGATTCCAGGACTTCATCTCGCACTTTAAAAGGACATCACTTCTTTCGAGCTGCCAACAACAATTAAGCAGGACTGCCTTTCTTTCTTTGTCAAATTTCGTCGTTCGAACTTGGCAACTGTAGATTCCTTTTCCTCGTGCGAGTTCAATAGTGCTCGCAGCACAAATGTTTGTTAAAGAAGCTAATTAACGAACGTTTGTAGATTTTAGCACAATTATTGTTTTAACACAGTGGCGTGATGCGATCTTAACAGGCCAATCTTTTTTTTTTTGATTTTGGTATACGCTGCGTTTGAGCGCTCACACTCAGAAACTGGTTTATTGTACTTCCGGCAGTAACCTTCATTTTTCGAAGAAAGACCAGCAGGCACTTCTGTGATGAAGAGCTAAGGTTTTCAGCTCCCACCACATCGGCGCCAAACAGCCGCCACTTGATAGGAGCAAAGGCGGGACATTGACAGAGAAAGTGCTCTGAAGTGCCTTCACCTTCGGCACAGGCATCGCAGAGGGTGTCTTCTCTAAGCCGAAGTTGACTTAGGTACCTTAGCGAAGGAAAAGTGTCCCGTTTGTACGTCGACAAGTTTTCTCTACTCTTTTCTGTCCAGAGATAATTCCCTTGATCCTGTGATGTGCCGAGACCCAAACAACGCCAATCTTATTTCTTGCAACCATTGGCTACTTTTTGTTTAAGTTCGTGGGTAACCTTGGTTCATGCCATACTTATGTCATATTTTTACAAGGTGAAGGCTCGAACTTGCGGCAGTGGATAAGTCTCCTTATTACAGTATATTGAAATTCTGAATAGATTTTTTATTATTGGGAGAGAAAATTTGGTTAATTTTTACGTGTTCCAAAAACTCAAGGCACTGTCTGTCGAAAACAACTACTTTTTCCCATCTCTCTAAGAAATACCATCTCTTCTTCTCTTCTTCTGAGTCTTCTCTGGCATCGATCCAATTATTGAACCATTCTTCTTCTTCGGAAGACTCAAATCGGTGGCCCCACAATCGTTTTGCATCCGACGAAGAAGCCAATAGGTCTGGAGGATACGGTTGGTCTGGCAAGACCTCCTATTCAGCGTTTCCTGGTAGTTTTTGACCACTACAGCCAAGTGATGCCGAGAGTTATCAAGTTTCAATATCACATTGTCGTGTCTTTAAATCGTTTCTTGCTTAATGCACGGCTGTAGTGGATAATATTTTCTTTTTTTTTCTTTTTCCATCAATGGTTTCGTCTGAGTACACCGTAGAATTGACAAGGATCTACTAAAGTCCCCAAATCCTTATCTTCACACTTTAAGAGCTGGCAAAGACAATATATTTCCAAAGACAATATATTAATTCAGCACTTTTGGAGTAGATTCACTTTAAACTTCTACAAGCGTCTGATTAGTTTCATCTGCAATTTTTTCCAATCAAAAATGAAAACTTCTTGAAAATGCTGCTTTTAAAACAAATCCTGGGGGTTTCTAAGAGGCAGAAAACCGAGTTATCTAAAACAGACGCCAAGGTAGACTAATTATTGCTGACAACAGTCATACTTCTCCAATGGCAATCGCTTCCAAGATCAGTTACAACTTGCATGTGGCGCCATTTATTTTGAAAACGGCTCGATAGTACCCCCAATAATTGAAACATTTTTTTGCTATATGTCAATAGCAGGTGGGTGACAGAGACTTGTATAATCATTCGGGAAGGGTTTTTCTACATACCATAACCCACGCAAAAGCTTACTTACGAAGAAAAAGGGACTCAAACCAATTTAAAGTAGGATCAAAATGCAGAACTTTACATACTTAAGTTACTTGTATCAAATGTTAGAACAAAACCATCTTTTTGCAAGTGCAACTTGCAGTGTGTTTTTTACACGGCATATGGTTCTATTTGTTTGCCTTTACATAGGGGTATGTTTGTTCTTGGATAAACGATGATGTGCTCATCGAAACATAATAAGTACTCATAGGGAAACACATGATGAAAATGAATGAAAATTCCATAGAAGCTGTAGAGATGAATTCTTCCATCTCATATACAAGTTAAACTTCATGAACTATCATTCCAGCTGTTCCAGGCAATATGCAACACCAAAAACTCTTTCAGGGGCACAATCGATGTACATAGTCGTTTGTTCATGTTGTTAATTAAGACTAACATCCTTGGGGAAAACCACCAGAACGTCAGTCTCATAACTGCAGTAAAGCTTATCAAATGCATATAGTGTACAGTGTGTGTCAAAAGTGTTTATACATTTCAATTTCAAATTAGTACATTGAATCCACCAAATGAAGGGAACACAACATTTAAGTGAAATTCGTAAATGAAATTCATACAATTTAATTTGTTGAGGGCGGGTGTAGAATGTAGAATTTTCTTTTGACTGTGGATGCAATACAAAATAGGTAAGGTACATAAGAGCTACACAGCTGAGACACTTATCGAGAGATTTCGCTAAAATTAAATGATTAGTTAAGGTATAAAGGCCCCTTACAATTTTTTTATCTCTTTTCCGTCACACTTAGAAATATTTGCAACAAAAATCTAGTCAACATTATCTTTCATTACTTTCGTCATTGTTCTTGTTTAAAATTGCGCGATTATTTACGCGGTGATTTTACTATTTTCTGTTGATATATAAAAATGGATAGTCCCAGAAAAAAAGCACGAAAAAAATGTGGTTCTAGCTGGCTGTAGTGCAAACTACTTTTTTTTGTCATCGATCTACAACAGAAGCAATTAAAAGTGTTTACTAAAAATTAGTTTACTTAAAAAATATCTCTCCTCTGTATATCTGGTAGACTACTGCAAATCACTGAATACATCTAAATTTAATATAATGTCGACAACCTTTCAACCCACCCTGTACGCACGCATGAAATATCATTGTTTATATAGCATGTGTGTTCTCGTAGAGATTTTGAATTGGAATATTTGCTCTTTCATAACGCTTTTCTTAGTCGTTCTATTTCCTGTATTAAACTTACATAACTTTCTTCTGAAACAGACAGATGAATCTGAGGGATATCTGTACGCACGGTTGCTCTCCGTAGTGCATACAGGGATTTGCTTTACTTCAATTTAAGTCTACCTTAACGAAGAAGAATTTATTTTTGAACCCTTACATCTGGCAGTGACACATGATTTTATTTATAAAATTTGGGTTTGAACATTTTATAAAGACATTAGTTGTTGAAATCTTTGTTGGAAGTATGCAGCAAACAAAACTATCTAAAATTTAGATAAATTCCCATTGGGCTATAATGACGAAGATGATTCCTTTATTTGGGGGGTTCAATTCTAATCGAAAAATATCATTACGGAGCAAATTGATGCTACATGCAAATACGTTTGTTCATAAAAGGTAATTATGAAATATTAAAATGTTGGGAAATTTTAACAAACAAAATTATTTTAAGTTTACGAATAAGTCGAATATGTAGAAACTATCACAATCATGCAAGCATACTGTTTAAGATTTAAACATTTAAAAATTATATTTTTTTTACGAAATAAAATTATAAAATCATCGATCGCTTATGATTTTTTCAAGAACATATCGTCTCTCTGCAATTTGTGCACAAAACTTGCATTTTTTTATACGATAAAACAATTGGGAAATGAAACGCTACGTAAGTTATAATTTTCTTTTTTTTTTTAAGGTAAATAATTCTTTATGTAAAATGCGATTTTAATAATCATAAAACAAAACTCAATATCTTACCTTTCACTCAAACCAGATTCAATTGACAGTACCATATCTATTACAATTCAGAGTAACCGATAGGCAGTTGTTTTCGAAGACCCAATATTTCAAATCTTTACTCCCTGACTCTTCCATTTTCTACAGCTCCACCTCGATCAACATCACTCACCACAAAGTACTATTTTTTTGAAAAGGTTTCTAAGATTTCGTTCTTCTTCCACAACAAACTGTTCGTTTCATTCCAGAGACCAAAGTGTAGTTTATTTTCCCCACTTTTTTCTTCTAAGAATGTCACCATTTGGAAATTTTTAATTTTCAGATTTCGCATCATATTACAAACAGTGTGTCATGTTTGTCTTCTGACTTAGGTGTACTTTCTGTGGCAATATTTTATGCTTTACATTAAGTATTTAATTTTAAGGTTTCATTTGCAGAGAACGTTACCCTTATTGTTTCAGTGTATCCATCTGTCTGTCCATTCGTTCCCTCGTTCATCCGTCATATCGGTCACACTCATTGTATCCTGTGAACTTTTGAAGCAATTTTTATAAAATTTCGGAGATGCAGATGCTGTCGACCAAACTATCATTGTGTTTCGGGATATATGTATGTTTTTGCCCACGAGATCTGTTAAAAAAATACGTGAATTTTTAAATTTTGTGGGCTACGTACATTCGTTCTCGATTCGTTTTGAACATAGTTTGAGCTACTTGAAATGTTGGCAGTGACATACGGTGAGTGTACTCTGAGTCAAAGAGTGGCGCTAGCTTTCAAAAAAAGGGCAAGAAGGTGTGAAAGATGACGGTCGCCCTGGAAGCCCTACAATATCAACAACCGATGAAAATAATGTGAAAGTGAAAAAAATTGTTATAGAGAATCATCGAATCACTAGTACAGAAGTTGCTGAAGATGCCGGTATATCGGTTGGCTCCTGCAATGCAATTTTTCGGAAATTTTGGGCATGAAACGTGTGGCAGCGAAGCTCGTTTCAAAATTGCCGAATTTTGAAAAAAAAAAATGTCGCATGAGCTTCACTCAGGAATTTTTAGTTGACCTTAACGGCGATCCTTAGCCACCGTATTCACCAGATTAACGAGATTCATGAAAGGACGGCGTTTTGCGACGATTGAGGAGATTCGAACCGCATCGCTAAGAGAGCTTCTAGGGCATACCAGAAATCGCATCTCAAAACTGCTCTGATAACTGGAAAAAAACTTTTGTACAAGTGTATTATACCTGAGGGAAGTACTTTGACTTGTAAGAATATTGGTGGTAAAAATGAAAAAAAAAAACATTTGAGGCAGTGTCAGACCTTTTAAAACAATAATAATTTAATGCACATCAAATTTGCTCAAAAATTGCAAATTTCAAAGTTCCAACTTTAAAATAACGGTATAACGTAACAGATAATCTACATTCAACAAAATTTTGCCGTAAGCCACCATCACAAAGATAGCTTTTTTATTTTGGACCCCTGTGCGTTGTGGCAGACATTAAGACATTGGATCATTCCATCACCTTGATAGATAGAAATGATTTCATCATCATCCATTCCAAATAAAAACCAATGGACATCTGCAAAGGAATTGTCCCTTCAAAAAGAAGAAAAACGAGACCCAGCAGTAGTGTCTCAGAGATCAATAACAAAAACACGTGCAAGTGCTGCCACCAGTACCACAGTTATGCAACTGGAACATATGTACATATGTTAAGCCATTAGGAGGGGTGGCTAGGTGTTCACCAAGACCGAGAGGCTTAGCCATGTGCAAGTAATATATGTACATACGTACGGAAATATGTACTTCTTATAGCTGTCTAATGGGGTGAATTGTTTTGGCACATGCCGATATGGTCCATTCGGGGGAGGAGGCACAACATCTCTATGATGAGGGCTGTTGTGCTGAGAGTGTGTTTTATTCCTTTTCACACACCCTTGTAATCATATGTGGGACAAGGGTCAGAGATTAAATCCTCCGCTCCGGCCGAGAATATCTTCATTTCAAAATCAAATGTAACCACTAGGCCGTTCCACAGCTTTGGGTTCGATTCGCTGAGACACATGCAACAACAAGGCGAATCTATCATCAAATCGATGATACCTGTATCTGTGTTGTGATAGAACAATATTTTGTTTCCTCCGCAGGCGGGGGCGGAAGGGCCACATAAATAATCTCCATCCAGGAAAATGAAAAATTCAATTTTGTACCTCGCAACGGCTACGTTGACAGTAAACGTGTTTTTTTCTGTTTTTTGTTTTATAAGATATATGTTTTTCGAATAAGGGTACATACCCGGATTCGCGATTCGAGCGGGTACTGTTGCTACTGTTGCTTCTGTCCTCGAGCGAAGTTCAGTATTCTCGGCTGCTTTGTTTTGTTTTCTTCTCAAACAGAGAGCGGGGTGGGATGATGAGGACTGATTGTGTGTTGGGGGTGGGGGGGGGGGGGGGGGCGTACGGAGTCGAAGGGAAGCACATCCATAAAACATCGATTCAAGACTTCACTCCGGTGAACTGTGTGCCTCTTAACTAATCTCTAATGTATTTCCAATGTTCAGCCATAAGGGACGGAATGACAAGCCGCTTCGCTTGCCACCCCCTCCCCCCAGCTGGGCTTCCCTTTTAGTGTTTGCTGTACCGCTCGTTTGCTTGTTATTGTTTTGATTTTTCGCTCGTTTCCCTATGTATCTTCATTTGTTGGTTTATTATTCTTCACATAATACGGGAGATTTTCGTTTCGAAAATTTATGGAATATATTGATTCTAAAGTAAATGCGTAAAGATACATTCCAACGCCGTATGTTTGCGTTGCAGTGTTCCGTGTTGTTTGAAATTGATTTTTAATTTTTAATGAATGGTATTGAGTTTTTGGAGACTCATTCATTTAAGTCGCTTCCGCAGAAGATATTTCAGTGACTTTTTGCAAGATGCTTAGATAAATTGATTCTGCAAAGAGTTCTTTCAGTTAAAGTTAAGTTAACACTAGTAATCAGAAGATCAGTCTTATGTCTGCGGAGGTCGAGCGCACGAAGAGAAGCAGAAAATAAGAATGCCATGGGAGAAAGCAGAGTTACGTACACTGAGTTTTTACAACTTAAAAAAAATCGGAGCCAGGACGAGGTATCAAGTTTTTTGGGTCATGGTCTGAACCGAGTCACGATCAATCGAGTTTCCGAAAAGACATCAACTTCCTCCTACAAATCAGATCTCGCCCTCATTTAACTCATCTTTGAGAAAGAATTCTGAACCAGAATGCCGGAAAGGTCACCTCTCTAGGAATGCCCACCCGTTCACTCTTAAGCCCATTTTCGGGCGTACAGTTAAGTTTAGAGACTCGTCCTTAAGCCGCACTACATGAATATGGAATGCTCTTCCCAGTTCAACTTTTCCCCCTGAATATAAGAGGACGAAAGGCATAAACCATAAATCCTAGATTAGCTTAGAGTACTCGTGCAGAGTCAGTAAGTTAAAATTAAGATCAGTAGATTATATTAGTAAGCTAGTTTTAAGCAATTTTGTCTAGCATGTTAGAAAATTAAGTAGTTGAAATAAAAATGCATTAAAAATAAATAAAAAAAAATCAACTTTTTCTTTTTTCAGTACAATCCACAGGCATTTAAAGCCAATGTGCACCGGTACCTCCTTTCTATCTCTTCCTCTATACCTTCGGCCCGTGCTGTGACTTAATTCCGGTTACTTAAGTGTACTAAATAATCCCTTTAGCTCGCGCCAATTATAAAAAAAGCCACAGCTCAATCACAAATCAAACACAAATCGCGTCTACGAAAAATGATAGGCGTAATAACTCGTCACTGCGGCATCTCTCAAACGGTTGCGGTTGGAGCTATTTCTCATCTCCTCTCAAAAAGAGGAAAGAATGTACTTCTTCGAAGTGAACTTAGACGTACTAGCGTGGGACACATCAACAGCTACATAATTGGTTTTAAGGGATATTGAAGAAACTAACAACGCGTGGTAAGCATGGGAAAAAATAGCGGCCTAATTTCTTATTTCCCATTGTTTTTTTTTTTTGGGTGGTTTCGCTACACTCCTCTGTTTTGATCTTGATGTGCAGGTCTCGATGATGGGGATTGGCATAAGTGTCCATTTTGTGCAGTTTTTGTTTTCTTCTATGCAGAGAGATTCTTGTAAAGACATTGACCTCTATACTGGGGCTTAATTTTTTCCGCAGAATTTGGTTAACTTTGTGTTTTAAGTCATCATGCCACTGTGTCATAGTGTCAATGGCTTGAGAAACATGAAACAATCTTCTGTTTGTACATTCTTTCTGATACATTAATCATTGGATAGACTTGATCAACAGAGACCGAATTGCTCATAAGGAATGAGCCGCTTTCCTTCCACAACTAGGCTTATGTTAGGTTGAGGTTGCTTAAGCCCACTAAGTCCGCAGGTAGGGCCATTGTGATGCTACATAATCGGAAGATTATCACCGATCCTTTTGTTTCTTACGCACATATCCGCTAGTTTGTCCAGATTGTTGTAGAACTAGTTTCCGATCGTATTTTTTCAGGCTGTTGCTAGAGGTGAATAGATTTGTAGGTAGTGACGGACGGTTTTCTACAAATCCTGTGCTAGAGAACCAGGTGACTAGTCTTGTAAGTTAGTCCGTAATCGGATGTACAAACGTCAATTTAGCCAAATCAGCCGAAGTCTTTTGTGAACGAAAGATTTTTGGCCGCATTTGCCTTGATTTATGGCATGTATTTAGTAAATTTTATTTCGGCTAATCTTTTCATTATGTAATTTGTTTTTGATTAATTCCCATAGGTAGACCCATCCCCGTTTTCTTTCTTTGCCCAAGACATCGTTGTGTCCAAGAACACGACTGGGCTTAAACGAATAAGTCACAAACACTTAAGACGTTATAGGTGGAAGAAAAGATGTCCTATATAACCTTTCGGTTTGAGTAAAACTTTTGCCACTTAAATTTCTAGAATCATGCAATAACCCACGAGAAGTAACAAAACGGAACCTTTACCAGTAGCTTTCTTACTCTTACAAACTTTCTTCAGTGTTAACGTCGTACGGAAGATCTTTTTATCGGCTTTTGCTTCCTAGCATCACGTAAAATTCCGTGTCATATACATACGAGTATGTAAGTGGAAAAAATACCTTTTAATCGAAAACAATCCAAACCAAACTTCCGATACAACATAACTAAGTACACCACGAAACCACAATTACGGTGTGTTACCAATCAATGAACTCTAAACTCCATTTCATTCAATCACCATTCCATCGGTCAACTAAGCATTTAATTACCCGTCTCCCGGTTGAAATGTCAAGCACTATAGAAACAAAATAATTCCAGCAAAGCTGCTCCCATCGTCATTCGACGAAAACAGCTTACACAACGAAAACACAAAAACACAGGAAAGGCAAAAATAAAAGAAATGCAAAAACGAAAATCCGCTCAGAGAGCAGCACAAACGATCAAACAAATTGCTAACATTGTGACAATGAAAAATCTAATTTCCTCTATCCGCGTCGAACAGCTGTTGTTTGCCCGTATTCATATCGTCCTGCTCACGATGTGCATACCGCCCCCGTATGCCAATGCAAATGGACGCCGCCACCCTACGAAAACGCGACAGTGTTCAGGGTGATGGTGATAACACAGCCTGGCACTTTCAAGGGTGAGATTATGGCAGCATCAGAATCAACAGGGTGGTCGTTTTCCAAAAAGAAAGAAACGAACAACAAGCGTTGTCGTAAAAATAAAATGGCGACGGCGAGAAACAAAAGTAATGACAAAAGGAACAGGACTTGGAACTTATGGTGCGTTGAGGATATTAAATCGATTTCAGCGGAATTGCAGAGCAATGAAATGAAATTGATGCATCCATACGAGGGGTGGAATTAAACGCCATCAGCAGATGATAAAAACTCAATTAATTTGTGAGAGCGTAGCGTCTTTGCTGCAATTAGCTGCCTTATATCCGCAGCACAATGAAACCGAGTCCGAGACGCTCTGTGTCCTTTGTGATCAATTTCGATAATTGAAAAATAAGAAATCATTTAAGAGAAATGACTTTGAGAATGGAGTTCCAATTTCGTTTGAATATATTCAGTGGGGGAGATGTGTGTAATTCGCATTAGTACTAACAGACTTATGGCCATGAGTCTTGTTCGGGTGACTTGCATGAAGTTTTCACATTTAAAGTTGCCACTTTGAGAAAGGGTTAACAACTTTTTGAATGCAAATCTGGATGTACTCGATGCTCCGAATATTAGTTTATTTCTTAAAATGTAATAGAATGAGCAAGATGAAGGCTTTATTAGTAAGAACAATTGTTCCCATTTAATCTGAAATACGACTGAGTTCGAGAGTGCCACCTCAGCTGTCCAAGAACTTGTTGATGGTTTCGGGTTGCAGCTTAAATATTACTTGGATGATGCTGGCCTTTGCAAGGTTTGTGGCCGTATGTACGGATGCTGGAATGAAGGTGAACGTGACCAAGTTCGAAGTTATGGTAGTTTCCAAAACGCCTATCTTAGGCATTCTACATGTCAATGGAGTCCCATTGAAACAGGTGGAAACGTTTAATTATGTTATGCCGTGGTCATCTTCCCGTGTGATGGGAGGAGCTTTCTTGTTGGATTGGCAAGGCTGCATCCATTTTGAAGCAGCTTGGTAGATCAGTTATAAGAAAGGCCGTGCGTCAAAGTCAAAGTTATCGGTTTCCGATTCAGTGTTTGTTCTAACTCTCATCTATGGTCATGAAATTTGGTTTATGAGCGAAGGAACACGATCGCGAACACAAGCTACTGAGATGAGATTTGTCCGAGCCGTTGCGGGAGTTACTCGCCGTGATATTCTAAGAAACGCGACGGTGCGGGGGGAACTCAATGTTAAGCACCTACTTTTTTGGACGGTAAAGGCTTTATTTCGTTGGTTTGGCCACGTGGTTCGGATGTCCCCTTCATCACGACTTCCGAGGCTTGCCTTAAATTGGAGTTGACCGCTGGACAAACCCAGGGCGAAATGGTTGGATCAAATCCATCAACTCGGCTGTTTGCTCTTGGGAATAGTTCCTCATAAGTTAGAGTCGATGGCGGAGGATTGAGCGACATGATGGGGGGACCTTGTGCGTGCATTACCTTTGCGACCCCTTTAGGGGAACATGCGGGTTAGAGAAGATGATGATGATGATACTGGTCTTAAGTTTTTGAATTTTTGGCATAACATCTGCCTTTCTCCATTTTCTAAAAAAAAGTCAATTGAATCTCCGAGGCGGCCAACCGACATCGCCAAGATGGCTGACAAGCACAATATAGGCATTTTATGTGGCAGAGATCGATTGTGGTATAAGCTATGTGACATGGCATTCTATTTTTTATGTAAAAGAGATCATTCAAATCGAGTTCTTTAACTTAAAAAAAAATGGATAAATGTAACTTTGTAAGGAGCCCACCATTGACTAAAATGTTGATTTCCACCTTAATTTTGGAGAAAAATGGTCTTTCTTCCAAAATTGTTGTCCCAGCTGCTGTAAGGTTCCCACTCTGAAGCAATGACCAAGCGGATGATCGCACGCCTTTGATTGTTAAGCCAATGGAAATTTTTAAGTGTACAATCCGAAATCTGTGTAGAATTCAAGATGCAAAAGGCAACGCGATTAAACATCTTCAATCTATCAATCTCATGACTTTTTCTTTCTTCTTCCTCATCATCCTCTTCTGACTATAGCCGAAGTGGACCTTGGCCTTCGCCAACAATCCTTCTCAGCCAGCGGTTTGGTTAAAGTCCCCTTCCACTTGTGTGCGCCACTTCCTTCGCGGACGTCCTCTGTTACGTTGTCCCCATAATTCTGAATCGATGGCTGTTCGGATCAGAACTATGGTGTCTATTCTCTCTACATGACCTTGCCTAAGCGTTCGTCTGCTGATACTCAGCTAGGTACATGCCACTGTACAGGTTATATCATTCACAGTAGCATCTTCTCTTCTAGGTGACATCAACTCAAACAAGACCAAAGGTCGCACGTAGGACCCTTCTCTCAAAACGGCCACGGACTTCTTCATCCACTTTCAATAGAAAAAAATACTTTGCCAATACTTAATGTAGAACAATTGATTATTTGGGTGGTAGGCTGGTAAGCTTCGCACTTTAACTTTAGTCTTCGTGGTCCTGTTGTGATACTGCGCTTTAGGGATGACGAAGTGTTTTTTCTTTATTACCTGTACAGAGGTATAGCCAGTTTGTCAATCCTAGAAGTCTGAAAATGGAGCTTTTGGCTCCACACTCTTTTCGTGATACGTCAGATGATTGTGACCAGCTAGTACACCAACTAACATTTAAAACAACTTTTTATTGAACCCGACCTCACTGAGGGGCTTTGCATTGATTTCCATTTCAATGTCAGTGATGTGCCAATATTACCCTCATCTCTCGCAAGATATCAGCTACCGCCTTGCCAGTAATGCCCCTCTGTTCAGGAAGCCAGCTTAGGTTAATAGCATGCTTTGGACCAACAGCTTTGAGATCTTCACGACAGCTCATGACTAGCTGTGACTTGATGTCCACATTAGAGATTGCCTTAATGATCGCCTGACTGTCGATAAGAATTGTAATATTTGCTAGTGGTATCTCCAACATTTATATTATTCCAGCCGCGTCTTTAATTATCAGGCCTTTCACTCGAAGGACACTGCTGTGGGCACGTAGTCTGAGGGAGCAGTGAATTTTTTCCGCCTCGGAGTATATTCCTGCGCTTGGTTCCGTTGAAATTTTGGACTGGGTCATACCGTTTTTTTTCAATCTGGAAGGACAAGGGGTGTAAAATGGTTGGTTAAAATTCAGGTCTATAATCGCCCTTCACTTGGTCACTCTTTATCCAGGTTGCTGGCAGATGAAAAATATGTAGATTGTCGTGAGCCTGATTGAGCGTTTCTCATTTCACATGGTGGAAAGTTCTTTTAAGAAAACCTGTGCAAGATGGTTGTCGGGCGCTTGAACCGGGCTCTAGGGGTGATTTTGATTGTCTGTCAGTCACTGAATCGTGGCCAGTACGTTTAGGTGAGTGAATTTGAGTGTTGTCTTGGATCAGAATGCCCTCATGTGTTAGGATTTGTCTCACAATTGCTGTATACATCCACAGAATTGTTTTGATCTGAAATTCACCTACCTTCGACTTTTGCATACGCATAAGGCTTTCGTTACCCCTTCACTTAATTTCTTGTCTAGGATTACGTCTAAATATTATGATTCACATATCCACATATACATACGTCAGGGATAGGGAAATCCCTTCAATTGTTGTAAGTCTAAATTGCGGGTGTGACTCGTTTGCTGGAGAAGGAGAGCAATTCAGTCTGTAGGGCCTGTTAGTCCTGAGTTCAAAGTTTGTCGTTAGTTTTGAAATATTTTTTAAAGCCCTTTCTCTTAGGTGGCTGATATTTAAGGGAAATTTTTCCCCTTTGTGGTCAGCAAGAACGATCACCTAAAGTTCTGTTATCTGACCATTTGATTGAGGTATACCGGATATAACTGAATCACCGGAATATTTGTGTTTAAAAATCACACAATCGCTTGGTGAATAATTTGTAGACCAACTATTTTCAATAAATGTGATGAAAGTAAGTCCACATGACTGCCTCTTCAATTTCATTAAAGCCAAGTCATAACATACAGCAGCAGCATAAAGTGAATATCTCCCCAAAATCCAATCCAGCTCCTTAAAGACTCTTCGAACTCTACTATGCATAGATCTCCTGCGCACTCTCTCCCCCTTTCTCACTCTTTAGCTAACGGAAATCCAAATACACCATCGACCCCAATAGAAAGACAACCCCATGGCACCGCCCGTCGTGAAAGTCACCAAATCAGACCTATATTAACACGGAAACTAAAACAACAACAAAACTGAAAATGAAAACTTTTTGAATTCATAATCTTTCGATGTATCTCGTCCTTTGTGTACCCACGTACTGGGTATCTGTGCGCCGGGGTGTGTTCGTGTGTAAATCTTCTACTTAACATGGGAACAATGCACAAATTATGATAAATGAGACAATCCCGAGCTTCAACTATCTTGGCTATGCCCTGCTACGGTTACCGGTGCTGCCTGGCTTTCGGGACGACTTTTCCCTTCCGCCACACCGCTGTACCGTCATACCACACCTCTACGCCTCAACGTCGTCAACTTTTCACGAACCGAATGCGAATGAATAATTTATATGAAATTGCAAAGAAGCAGAAGCGAAATGAAGAAGGAGAAATCCAAGGAGGAGGCAAAATGCGTGTTAATACTTGCGCGAGGAGGAAACTTTGAATATGAATATTACGACAGCGATGACGAGAGTAGGACGACTCCGCACTCCGGTAGAGGTTTGTGTCTACAATCCGGCGCGCGTAGTGCCGTCAGCTCTTTCCACGTCCCACAAAGCAGAATTTTTCATTTTGTTTTAATTTGTTTAACTTAGGGGGGAGGGGGGAAAACTTTTACAATTTTTCCTTAGAAGCGAAATTATTTTAAGTTTCCGCGCGGTTGAAAAGCAATTTGTTTTCTTTTAATTCTGCGATTCTTTTCCACCCAGGAATTGCTTTCTCCCCGCCTCGCCGTGAATCCTTTTCGGATTGGGGCTGTGTGTTCGCAACAGAATGTCAACTGTGACGTGACGAGCCCACTCTCACGCTAGGTTACACCGATTCAAATCCACCCGGACATTACGCGGATGAGGGATTCTACCCCATTGAGGCGCAGCCAAATCGAAAGACAATAGTGATGCGTTCACTTGGAAAATGTGTAATATTCACACAATTTAATTAACAAGGATAAATATTGTTAGAGCAACGCCACTGAATAAATAAGCAGACACTCCTCGCCCACTATGCAGGAACCCATCCATCAACACGAGGAGAGCGCACACACCCCGGTGCGTTCGGAATTGTTCAGTCACTCTGTGCAGACAGCCCCTTAAGCTGAACTCCCCTCCCCCCCAAACACATATAGATCAGCCGACAGTTTAAGCAGAGTGTCGGGCTGTGGCCCATTCACCGTTTTGCTCCTGCTGCTCGTTGCCTCTGAATTATTATTCATATCCTGAATGTGAAATTTATTAAGAGCATCATTGTGTGCTGTCAGACAATTCGCTTCACTTTTGACACCACCTTCACTCCCCAACACCGACACCGACCGATCCCATTGACATTTGTGCAAATCCTTCGCTAATATCTGCTGTCTGTCTCTTGATTACATTGTCTCGGGAGGGATAGCTGCCGCTACCCGCAGCCACTGTCGCTGCCGCTCGAGGAATGCGCTCCGTCACGGAAGTAATTTTGTGGGGATTTGTTTGCTCATCGCCGTTCCGAGATGACGGGCATTAAATCCTTTTGCCGCATAAAATCACCCTACAATTAAGCAAACACAATTGAAAAGCTGTGGGGGGGGGAGAGGGGTTTTCCTTGTTGTAATTTGTATCCTACAGCTTAGGGATTGTTATCTTGTTTGTGAGAATATTTAACAAATATTGAAAGCTAATTGGTGTGGGTCCTTGTGAAGCATAGGCTTGGCGGGGCATGTAATGGGATTAGGGAGAATTGAATTCCGTCTACTGGGAACTTAAGGCTGATCTATAACAGGTCTATTTTACATAGACGTGTTTAAAGTTCACGAAGCTGGTTGCCACGTGGGTGGGAGCTGGGTCAAGACCTTGATCAGCTTAATGCGGCGAATGTGTATTTTGAGCAATGCGCGTGCTGTTTTGGGGTGCGTTCGTCCTCTGAGTATAATAAAAGTGGTATTCGGTTGGTCAAAGTGTGTCGCACAAATTTTGAAGCAAACCATTTGGTAAGTCGTGTTATAGAAGAATATCTCAGAGTTGAGGAGAGAGGGTGGGCCAAAAAGTTAAGTAAGAACAAAATTCCCAATCACTACGAAATGTCGATCAAGTGGTTGGCTCGGCTGGCTTCGCAATAGCGCATTCTGGCACCCCAACACGCAAGGAACTTGTTGATGGTTTCGTTCCCTAGTTCACAGACTGCCTGGATGATCAAGTGAATGAATAGTTTCTGGATTATTGGTAAAACATCGGTTAGGGTTCCGGATAAGGAGACAATTCAAAGGGGTTAATCCGAAGCTCTGATGCAATACTTCTCAAAGTTGTTCCATTGCAAGGGCACTCGTTTCGTTCCAGGGAGGACTAACTTTCTGTTACGATTTCAAAGGTGTGTGTGCATCAACTCACACCAAAGGTCCTAGGTTCGATTTCTGGACGGAACTCCTTGTTTTTTTTCTTGTGCCACCAACTCTGTTAGCACTCAAAGAGTACTACCTGGCTATGAGAAGATTCTCAAATTTTGCCGTTCAGAATCGCCAAAAGTTCTAAATCGCGTAAGAGAATAATACCACGCAAGACACGACTAGTTGCCGAAGAAGGTAGGCCTTGGTTTAGCCTATATTACTAGACAAATTTTCAATCGTTTAGCTTTAAAAACTGCCAGGAAGAAAAGCTAAAGACATCTTCTTCTTGTGGCGCTACAGCCCGGAATGGACCTGGCCCTGAACCATCATGCCTCTCCAGCCAGCACCATCTTTTGCCAGCTGCCGCCAGTTGAGCACTCCAAGTTGGTTGAGGCCCTTCTCCACTTGTGTGCCCCACCTTAGCCTAGGCCGTCCTCTGTTGCGTTGTCCCAATGGGTCAGATTCGAAGACTTTTCGTGTTCATGGGTTTCTACATGGCCTAGCCAATTAAGGCGGTGTATCCGTAGACGCTTGACATGTCGCTGTACAGCCCATAGAGTTCGTCGTTAAATCTTCTTCCCCAGATGCCATCAACCAGGACCAGGACCAAAACTCGCACGCACAACTTTTCTCTCGGAAAGACTAAGGGCTAAAGAAAAAAAACTCGAGACTGCGAATAAAATTTGATGAGAGGATGTTCAAGTGGCTGACATCCTTCGAACAAGGAAACTTTACTTTAGCCCACATTTCTTGCATTCTTTCAATAGGGACATCAGTCAGTTGATAATGGTGATATTGTTGAGGTAACATCTGTTATATTGGCTATCGTGTCGCAGACTGATTTTTCTGCCAAATTGGTACAGGGCTCAGAAACAAATGATGAAAATGAAGGTTTTCTCAATAGGGACTTGACAAACCTCGCATTTAAATTGTGACCGAACTCTTTCACTAATCACTAAACTTTCACTGTGAATTTATTCAATAGACTCAACAATTTCATAATGGTAAAGTACATAAACGAGCAGCGTCTGCAAATTGAAAAAATGTCTCTATCAAAATTTGGAGTCGGTGACCGCAAGAGTAGCAAGAGAGAATTTACTACAATTTTTGATCACAAGCGCCGCCCTAATCGGCAGTCAGTAACAAGTTCTGAAAACTATGAGTCTACATATGTGACGGCGAACTTGTCGAAGTGTCGAAAATATCGCTGCCTGAACGGCATATGATCGAATTCAATTAATTTCACGGCGAACTCAGACTTGGGCATCGCTTTAATCACAATTTGGGGTATTTTGCGAAAATTCTTGGCTTACGCTCATACAAGATCCAGCTGACACAAGAATCGAAGCCTATGGATCATTTGAAGCAACATAAGTTCTGCAATTGTGTTCTGGAGAAGAGGTGCCAAGATGATAAATTTCATCGCAAAATCATCCTAAGTGCCGAAGCTAATCTTTATGTGCCACATACTATGCCATCATCCATATAACTATTTGGGCGGTTATGATGTCAACGACGCTATTGGCCATAATTTTTCGTCCACGGTATCGATCGGATCGTTAGATTACTGTGAGAGGTTGGCGTTGTCTTGCTTTCATCAGGATGATTCCATAAAGCATACGTTATAACCGATGTATTGAAGAGTAAGTATGGTGAGCATGTTATCTTAAGAAATAAGCCAGTCGATTCAAGCCTAGTTTGTACAATTTGACGCCGTTTGACTATTTTTTGTGAAGCTACATTCAGTCATTGGTTTATGCCAACAAGCCGACGACGTTGGAAGAACTCAGAGCCTGCATAGAATGCAAAATAGCGGCCGTTTCGTGTGAAATTTGTGGCCGAGTTATTAAAATTGTATACATCCATATGAACAAAGTCGACTTTTTTTCATATTTGTATTGATTGCACTTCAAGCCAATCCTAAGCTCTGTTCGTAAAATTCTGCCGCATGACGCACCCAACCTAAGTAATAACGGTGAAGGGTGTTCAGTAAATGGGGTCTGATCAGGAAACATCCCGTGAATATGACTTTAGACATTTTTATGGTTTATGCGATTAAGCTATGGACCTTAGTTTTAGCTTAATAGGATTTATGCCAGTTGTCCAAATCAGAGCGACTTGTGATGGTGGTGCCAAGTTGAATGTGCCAATAAAATGACATTTTGACATTTATAATTAGTACTTTTCAATAATGTTATTGTCCTTATATTTATAGTAATAGTAAAAATAATTAAGTGGCACTACAGCCCACATAGGACCAGGGCCTTACTTCTACAACAACTACTCGTGTTGTGCTTGCTACTGTTCTTTCACGAGTAGAAGAGACCTACAGGTTTTTGCTTTTAATAGACACATGATTTATAAACTCTTTCAATTTTGTCAGCAACTCTAAAGAGGTGATGCCGTGAAAAAATTCAAGGTGTCCCATCTTGTTCACGCACTTGTTCACTACGCCACGGCAACCTTATATCTTAAAGGTCTTCCAAATTAGTAAATTACGCTGGTAGGTCCTTCAGACTAATAAGAAATTTCCACAAACAGGATATTCACTTTGTTTTATTTAAATTTGAAGGTCGGAAATGTTTTCTGAATGGGCCTGCAATCAGTCCTTCTTTGTCCGAAAGCAGCTGTGATTGATAATGTTTCAAGCGGCACCCCAGCAGAATCAGCAGGAATCATGTAAAAGGAGAAAATTGGGAAATTTAGGATCTCTTCACCACATATCCTCTTAGGTAGATAGGTTTAAAGTTCTTTTAAAATGGGCTTGACAAATCAAATTGAATGTGAAATTCGTTCTATCTAGTCACATTCTATTAGAACTTGCACACATACATGAATAAATGAGACTGGGCTCTTGAAGTCATCTCGGTTCGATTTTTTTAAATTTTGGATATTTATCTTTTATTCCGTCCTTTCTTAAAATAAATTTCCAATTGGATAATATTTCTGGCGGTTGCCCCTCGATTTACTCTGCTGGTGGATAAAGAGTATAGGAACAAATTCCTGCTCTGTGGTCAATTCACTCCATACAGATGACTTTCATCACCAACTGCTCACCGAGTGTTCTCCCTTATAACAGAAAAATCTACTCAATTGTGATTCCCTTAAGGGCCTACTCACCATCGCTGTCACGTCATTTACATCTCTTTTCCCGCAATTAACTTGCAAACAAACGAAAGCGATGACAGAAAGCAAATCCATCTCTTCCCTTTCCACTTAAAGTCACTGCCCGTTACACAATTGATTGTGACACTATCATGCAATTAAAGAACTCATCTGAGGTAACACAACTTGTCCGCTCACCAAAGCATTCTATCTTGTCACGTCAGATAGCAATGTCAGCACACAAAACAATCGTTTGTCGCAAATCAAGATAATGCGCCTCACAAAAAAAGGCCGTCACCCAGTCCGCCATCACACTCTGTTGATTCCTTGATTGAAAGGACAGCAGCAAAGGCTGCCACAAAGAGAAAAACTTTCCGCAAAGCAACTTCAAATAAACGCAAGGCTTTGTCTTTGTCACGAACAAGTATCCAACTAAAGCGAATGAGGAAAAAAAAAAACAACAACAACAAACAGCGCGATGTAGAAACACAAAAAAAAACGAAATCCTGACAACAATTACAACTTTCTGCTTCTTTCACAGCGCGCATATCCTTTCTGTCTGCTTGTCTTTCAAATTCTTTAATTTCTCCCATTCTTTCTGGGAGGACGTCAGCCAACTTGACCAAAAGTAAAAGTATTCCACTGCCTCCTAGTGGCAGTTCCTGATGCGAAACTTTTCTTTGATAAACCACACAGCACAACAGAACAACTTGAACAGGGCTGCAAGGGGAAGAAAACTGCATGGCGAAATGTGGGGAGGGGGGATGAATGAATCGAGAGCAAGCACAACAACCCCGCAGAGAGAGTGAGCGCACGCCAACAACAAAGCCAGCCGAATAGGGCGGTTGCACCGTGTGAGGTCTCTCCTCGTTTCGAAAGTGCTTCCCTCCGTCCACTCCCGCGGCAAAAGAAAACGTTTCTGAAAAGATAACCAAGCACGGTCCTACGAAAAGCAGAAGACAAAAAAAATGTGTAAACTTGTCTAACTTTTCCTTTCAGAAATTTGTAACTCGTTTAAGAAGCGCCGACAGGATAATCTACTATCTACACTCGACGTAGCAAGTTGCCCAGCGCTGACCGCACTATCGCAGGATACGCCACAGAGCCCGATGCGTGGCTGTTTTTGCGAGAAGGCAGACAAAACGGTAAAAAAGGCCAAACAACAAAAATGGAGCAAAAAATCCAATTGCACGTCCAGCCCTGTCTAAAGCCAGCAACTTTCAGATGCCATACCCTCGTACCAGTCCAATTCAAAACTACTTCAAAGTAATGTCTTTAAGCGGTCAACTCTGACAGGAAGCTGCCATTGTTCGACGACAACGAGGACTAGCTTGCCGTTGCAGGGACCAGAAGGATACAATTGCTCGATCGCTGTGGGGGGAACGAAGACATTTTGATTGTCTTGCTGTGTGGATGTGTGGACGGTCCCGCTTTGACCAATAAAACAATGGCACCGCAATAGTTTCCGCTCTCGTATGAAATTCCTGCTGCTTGTGGCTGCACCCTTGAAGCGTTGCAATGGGAGACAATGGCCGAGTGAAAGGAAGGGGCGAAACTCAAATTGATTCTGCAGAATATCTCCAGGCGACGGGGGCTGCCGACCAAAGTGGGCAAAGTAACACGACCATCGAATGCACGAGTACGTTATAGCGTCGTCGACGGTCGGTGCTGCAACTGATGTGCATTATCGCATTATGTTTTGACAGCGCTTGCTGGACCACGCTCGCAGGAACTTTATTAAAGCGGAGGAGCCCCATTTTCTTCGTTTTCTAACGCCTTGCCTCGCCTGATGCGAAGTGGTAAGGAGTCACGTTTTGATAACATTTTTATTTTTTGCGTTTTCTCCGTTTTTTGCTTTTGTGCTCTTGTTAACACACTTTGTGACAGAAAATGCAATTATTGAGTTGGCATTGTTGAGATGTGAACCCTAATGACGTTTTGATGTTGTAAGCGAAAAGAGAGCTGAATACGACTAGGCTGAAATGACAGAATGCTTTGGTAGCGTTTCTATTCGTTGATTTATCACATGGCTATAGGGAGCAGCAGAACATGAGAGTTTCGAAAACCGTCGATTACAAGGCTAAGGTTTGAAGCGGTATTTTAGATGTTCATTGTAGAGGATTAAATAGGGGGTCGTCATTGGAATGCGTGTAACTATGGGCACTTTGCACAGCAATTCAATGGTTTCCCCTTAAATCGTTCTTTGGTACGTTTAAAGCGATTTCAAGGCGACATTCGATTTGAGTTTTTGCACTTTGAGGGAGAAGTTATGCGGTAGTGTGTAGATGCGTCCATTTTGCTTGAATTTGGACCCATGTTCAATATCCAAGTTTGAAGAAAGAATACTTTTCATATTTTTTACTGGCTCGTTTTTTTTCGTCTTGCTTTTAATGTTGACAGAAAATCGTCTCTAAAATTATTCCTACGGCATTGAACTGCTCCTACTCCTGGTCGAAACCAGAAGTACACATATTACGAGTGGTTGGTAAAAAAGCTCTTGTCCCTCATGGGCTGTACAGAAACCGTATGGTTTCAAGGTCATTTCACGGAATTTAAAGCAGTACTATGAATGGCTTATTTAGCTCAAGAGCAAGCCGTTATATTGTCCTTGTCTGTCTACTGCACTTAAACTGTAAAATTGAAATTTTCTGCCTTTGGCACCTACCACTTTGTAACGATACAGCGAAACAAAGTCGTCAACTTCAATTTTATTTCAAGAGATCCGCCGATGGATATATCATACCATATATTATTATAATTTTGCTCCAAATTCACTAGATGAGAGCCACTAATTTTTACTTGGTGATTCAAAGTGCGGTTTGATTTTCAATAGGCCTTTTTTGATAGTCCACGTATAAACACTATTAAAGTTCTTCAGCACTTTCATTCAGTATCTTTTGGCAAGTTATCATGAGAGCCTCTTAAATGGAGGTTTTTTCCCATAGTTTTTCCTCCAAGATAGATTCAATTTACCGACCTGCATATCTTACTTGTAAAACAATTGTATTTTCAGCAGTAAGGTTTCTACAAAACCATATCTCTGTGCAAGCTAGAGTTAACCTTTGTCAAAATATTGTTATACTATGAAGCCAATAAATATCTATCTATCTATCATGAGAGGACTTACACCCCAACAGCGACACCAAATCGTTCAGCTGTATTTTCAATATCAGCGTTTTCTAAGAAATATTTTTTGTGCGCTTTGAGGAACCTACGGCACGTACGAGTATACTCGACTTCCGACCGCAGTTGTCAATACCATTCGCAAATTTGAGTCCTATTGGATGATATGATGATACCCGATCGGTTAGATCACATTCAGCATGTAGCGAAGAGACTGTTGCCACTGTGACGAATCAATTCGTCGTCGTGTTCAGCAGCTTTGGCCATATTAACGAACTATAGACTGAGAGAAATCATGAGCACATAATTTCACATTTTGCTGTTGTAAAATGGACACCTATATCCTCCTGAGATATGTAAGACTTCAGGTTTTTTTTTAAATCTTGGAAGCAAAAAATTGTGTTATCCACGAGGTACTTTTCAGTGTGCTCAAACCAGTCGCCCAAAATTGGACCTTCTGAAGGATCACCTCAGTCTTAGTTGGGGGCAATATTAACATGATATCATTTAAATCAAACCTCACAATGAATTTTTTCTTTCAAAACGAAACCCTCGAACTGTGGAGAATTTTGATTCTGCAGCCTGAATTGAGGTGAACTTTCACCAGATAATTCGATCGCTATGGAGATAAATAAAATATACAATGTCAAGTTGGATGCATAAATAATAATTGATTGGCTTTACAGCCCACAAGGGACCAGGGCCTAGCTTCTACAACAACTACTCGCGTTGTGCGTTCTGCTGTTTTTTCACGAGTAGAAGGTACCTTCAGTTTTTTGCCTACTCTGAACGGCGCGTTTTGCGAAGAAAGAGGCGGTTCCGTGAAAAATTCGAGGTTTACACACGGGGCATCTATCCTGGATCCTTGGCGTGTGGGTCGACGCACTAACCCCCTACTCCAGGGCGACCACAAGTTGGATGCATAAAGACCTATAAATAAATGAAATGAATTTAGCCGTGCTGTGTGTTGTCAGGACAGTCGTTGCTTTTTTGCTTACTTTATATAGTTCAATTTCTGACAAAACAAGTCCAGAGTAGTAGGGGAAAGCTTGCAAAATTATATCTACCTACCGTGGCCGGCTTTTGTTCCTATTCATTTAGCGTAATTCGACACCGACTTTTTCTCACTTTTCGTCACCAGTCACTTCCTTCTTCTGCTTTCACTGGCGCTACAATCCGGAGTGGACCTGGGCTTCAACCAACATGACTCTCCAGCTAGAACGGTCTTTCGCCATCTGCCTTTAGTTGCGCACTCCAAGATGGTTGAAGTCCTCCTGTCCTGAAGTTGTGTGCGCCACCTCAACCTAGACCGTCCTCTGTTGCGTTGTCAAAATGGCTAGAAATTGAAGATTTTCCGGGCCGGAACAGTGGTGTCCATATGCTCTACATGACATTCGAAGACCCTTGACCAGGTGAATGCCTCCGTACAGCCTATGCAGACTATGGGCTTCCTCATCCGCTTTTAGTGACGTCCAAGTTTCGGCGCCGTAAAGGAGGACTGGGATGATCAAGCTGTTGTACAAAGCCAGATAACTCTATTACTCATTTGCCCTTTGAGGCCACTTGACAAGAGTTGTCCTTATTGACCGCGGAGCCGAGGTAGACAAAGTTCTTGATTACCTCAAAGTTTCTGCTGCCTATTGTGACACTCTGTCCAAGACGTCGATGTTGTGCGTCCTTTCTTGATGACAGCTTTGTTTTACGCTCACTTACCACCAGATCCATCTTAGCCGCTTCCCCTCCAATGTCAAGAAACGCTTCCTTGATGGGTCACTGTGTTCGTTCAATTACGTCAATGTCGTCGGCGTAAGCTAGCAGTTGAACTGACTTTTGGAAGATCGTGCCTCTGTGTTGACTTGTGATTTGCGCACGCACGATCTTCTCAAGAATGATGTTGAAGCGGGCACATGACTGTACGTCGCCTTGTCTAAAACCTTTTTGACATTGAAGGCCTCGGTGAGTTCGTTACCGGTCATTAGTCAACATCCGCTTCAAATATGCGCTTATGATGATTTGCAGAGAAAAGTTAGATACTCGAGGTTCTTAAGCGTTAACTTGCATTCCCATGAATCGAGACTCTTTGTTTCTTTGTTCTTGAATTGTTCAAGTACTTCCAAGTAGTTGCTGGGCAATAGAAATTGTGATGATTTCACTAGAAATTTAAATGTCTAGATCGTGGGACATCTTTGATATTGAATTAAACTGTTACAGTACTGCAGGGAAGAACGTCATCGGTTACACAGAGATATGCGCCTTGTCTTGTGTCTACGAAGAGAAAGCTTGAAATCACCAGGCAGTGTAGATCGTATGAACAACAAAGATCCCTATCCTGACTATAAAGCAACGGGACACTTTCTGGATGGCAGTGAGACAAACAAGGGAAGAAGGACCTCCTCCAACCTCAAAACTTTGCATTCTGGTGCTTCTCTAAGCAGAACGAGAAGCAGAAACCAAAGGCATTAAAAAGTCTAGTACGGGAATATCTAAATTAACACGGGACTTTAAGAACTTTATTTCAAAGAAAGAAATCAATCGCAAGACCTGCCTTATTCTTGAACAAGTTGACAATCAACCCCCTTTTACAAATAAGCAGCAAATAAATTTGTATGGCAAACAATGAATTTAAAAACATACGTCCACATTTTAGGAATCGTCCTCTAGCTCTGTCTTAGTTTGCATTCATCAAATGGTGTTTAATAGCAATTGCAAACTGGCTCAATCATATGCACCCGTACAGAATAAATCTAAATTCGTTAGGAATTCCTAAATCATTTGCCAAAAACCATCTAATTGGGGATGCTTCCTTGCAAAAAGGAGAAAAAGAATGGAACACCGATGAAAATGAATAAATAACTCGAACATCACATTCCGGCTCGACCACACAAACACACCTCGAATGAAAAACGTCATCGGACAGTCTAAGACAAATAGCCAAAGACAAGTATTGGGGCGTTTGTTGGCGGCACCACGTACAGAACCCATTGTCTTGCAGTCCTTACCTCATAAATAATTTCCAAGGTGTATGCTCGCAACACAATCCGGTGATCTCGGTGTTGTCGGCCAGTGTATGCGATATGCGGCTGCATCCTTCTTCTTCTTCTTCGGATGGCGCTACAGTCCGGGGTGGACTTGGGCCTCAACCAACATGCCTCTCCAGCTAGCACGATCTCTTGCCAGCTGCTTCCAGTTGCGCACTCCAAGTTGGTTGAGGTCCTTTTCCACTTGTGTGCGCCATCTCAATCTAGGACGTCCTCTGTTGCGTTGTCCCTGTGGTTCGGATTCGAAGACTCTTCGGGCCGGAGCAGTGTTGTCCATCCGCTCTACATGGCCTAGCCACCTTAAGCGTTGTATCCGTAGACGCTTGACTAGGTTCATGCCGCCGTACAGCCCATACAGTTCGTGGTTGAATCTTCTCCTCCAGATGCCATCAACGCAAACAGGACCAAAAATCGCACGCAGAACTTTTCTCTCGAACAGACCAAGGGCTTCCTCATCCGCTTTTAGTAACGTCCAGGTTTCTGCGCCGTAAAGCAGGACAGGGATGATCAAGGTGTTGTACAAAGTTACTTTGGTCGTTCGGGAGAGGGCTTTATTACTCAATTGCCTCTTAAGCCCAAAGAAACAGCGATTGGCAAGAGTGATTCTGCGCTTGATTTCGGTACTGATGTTATTGTCCCTATTCACCGCGGAGCCGAGATAGACGAAGTCCTTAACTACCTCGAAGTGTCTGCTGCCCATAGTGACGCTCTGTCCGAGACGTCGATGTTCTGCGTCCTTCTTCGATGACAGCATATACTTAGTTTTGCCCTCGTTTACCACCAGTCCCACTTTAGCCGCTTCCGCTTCGATGCTAGCAAACGCCTCATTGACGGCTCGCTGAGTTCGGCCGATCACGTCAATGTCATCCGCATAAGCTAGCAGTTGAACGGACTTGTGGAAGATCGTGCCTCTTTTGTTGACGTGTGAGTTACGCACGATCCCCTCAAGAATGATGTTAAAGAAGTCGCATGACAGCGCGTCGCCTTGTCTAAATCCTTTTTTGACATCGAAGGTCTCGGTGAGTTCGCTACCGACCTTGACGGAGCAGCGAGAGTTCTCCATCGTCATCCTACACAATCTGACGAGTTTGGTAGGGATGCCAAAACTAGACATGGCACTGTATAGCTCGTCTCTATGCACGCTGTCATACGCGGCCTTGAAATCGACAAATAGATGGTGGGTGTCGATTTGTACTTCTTGGGACTTCTCCAGGATTTGCCGCAGTGTGAAGATCTGGTCGATTGTGGACTTCCCTGGCCTGAAACCACACTGATAAGGACCTATCAGGTTGTTGACGAACGGTTTCAGGCGCTCACACAATACGGCAGAGAGAATCTTATATGCGATATTAAGGAGACTGATCCCTCGATAGTTGGCGCAGTCGAAGGGGTCTCCTTTCTTGTGGACCGGACATACGATGCTGAGATTCCACTCGTCGGGTATGCTTTCCTCCGACCATATCTCACAGATGAGCTGGTGCATGCACCCAACCAGCTCATCCCCAGCCGCTTTGAACAGCTCTGCGGATAGTCCATCCGCGCCAGCAGCTTTGTTCGACTTTAGTCTCGATATTGCTATCTTGACCTCGTCGAGGTCGGGGGGACGGAATTCTTGTCCATCATCGTCCAAATTGAGTGGAACATTCTGCCTAACAGCGGGATTTGTGTCGTCATCGCCGTTTAGGAGTCTGCAGAAATGATCCTTCCAGATTTTCAGCACCGACTGCGACTCTACCACCAGTTGTCCATTTTGGTCCCGGCAGGCTTCAGTTCGAGGCTTGTAACCGCCAGATAACTGTTTTACCTTGCGGTAAAAATTTCGGACGTCATTCCTGCCATAGCACCTCTCCATTTCCTCGACCGCGCGCTTCTCGTGCTCTTTCTTTTTTCTTCTGAGAAGCCGGTTCTCTTCCCTTCTTCTCTGTTTGTAGAGCTCACAAACAGCTCTCGTCGTTCGATGCAGCGTTGCCTTGTAAGCTTTCTGTTTGGCTGCATTCGCCTGCCTGCACTCGTCGTCAAACCATGGGTTCCTCTTAGGTGGTGGCATGAAACCCAGCACATCAGTGGCGGCCTCTTTGATGGCTTCTTGACAACGTTTCCATTTGTCTTCTATTGTTTGTGCAGGCAGCGTCGAACTTTCGGAGAGTTTCAGGGAGAATCGATCGGTAAAGGCTCTAGCGATCGGCTGCGATTGTAGCTTTCCGACGTCAAACCGTTTTGGCCTGTCTCGACTCCGTTGCTCCCTCGATATCCGGGTTCTTACCTTGGCTACAACAAGGAAATGATCCGAGTCGATGTTTGCACTTCGGAAGGTTCGGACATCGAGAATACTGGAGGAGTGTCTGACGTCGATCGCAACATGATCAATCTGGTTGACGGTTGATTGATCAGGTGATCGCCAGGTCCCTTTATGAATGTTGAGGTGTGGGAACCGCGTGCTGGCCACAGAGAGATTTCGCCCCGAGGCGAAGTCAACTAGCCTAAGTCCGTTTCCGGAGGTGTTGGCGTGCAGGCTGTGTCTTCCGATGACTTTAGCAAAGACTTCTTCTCTTCCCAGCTGAGCGTTGAAATCTCCTAGAACGATCTTGGTGTCGTAGCTGGGACAGCGATCGTATGTCCTTTCTAGGAGGTGATAGAAGTCTTCTTTACTGCTGTCATCTTTTTCCTCTGTCGGGGCGTGGGCGCATATGAGGCTTATATTCCCGAATTTAGCCTTGATGCGGATTGTTATGAGGCGTTCGCTTACGTGTTGGAAGCTTAAGACTTTTTGCCTAAGTCTGCCACGAACAACAAAACCGCATCCAAATAAGCGTTTCCCTCTCTCCCTGTAGCAGTCGCCGTGGTATATGTCGCAGTTTCCCACTCTTCTCTTGCCCGGCCCATCCCACCGCATTTCCTGGATTGCGGTAATGTCTGCTTTATAGCAGTCCAGGGCCTCCGCAAGTTCATCGGCTGCACGTGGTCTGTTTAGGGACCTCACATTCCACGTGCAGATCCGTAAATCATTGTCCTTTGTTCGTTTGCGGGGGTCGTCAACAGTGTATCCATCCGTATCCGAGGCATTCGGTCGTTTCGTAACTGTAGATTTTGCAATGTGGTCGGGCAGTTACCCCGACGCACACCCCCGACCTGGAGGACCGGGCCCTTTTTTATACCTCTTGGGCGGAGGTCGCACTTATAGGTTTAGCAAGTTGAGTTCGGATGAACAACAACCAGTACCCGGTGGCTACCAACGTGGAGGTACTATAAGCACAGTTGATGTGTGGGAAACAGTTACAACAGCTGGGCATCGCCAGGTTGATACCAATCAGTGCCTACCCTGTTCCCACAACACCCAGCGGCTGCATCCTGGTTACCACTAATTCCAACTCATCAGCAATTCATGCTGGTTGGCAATTCTGGTGTCACCAGAGTGAAAATTTACAACCTCGTCCGCCCCAATTTATCAATTCTTTGCTGCCGCAGACCACAATAAGAAAACTGCAATTTGCTCGGTGTGCTTGCAAATATGTACGTCCCTGTGTGACTGTGTGGGGGTGGTGGGAGGACTTTATACGCCACTTTTCGACTGAGAATTTTCCCAACACGATCCGAAGGCGAAATAGATTTCCAGATGTGGGCGGGCGTTCTTTTGTGTGATTTAGAATTCCCTTCGTCGACAAGGGGGTGGCGAGAAGGACACCGGGAAGGGATTATGAATGCCGCATGTCACACAGCTCTCACAGCGTGTACGGGCGCCCCGAAAGCGCACGTTACGTATGGAAATTGGATATGTTGTTTGATCTGATGAGTTTGTAAATATTGGCACGGTTATTGGGGCATAGTCCGGGCAAATATTTGACTTAGCCAGACATCAAAGGCAACACCGAAAAACTAAGCCTCCATCGTCGTCGTGGTGATGAGCGAAAGACAACTGGACGTACTAAACTCATTGTGTGTGCGTTGAGGATTAACGATGTGATTTGGGGGACCAAGTTTTACCCACAGATGCCGATGCATCCATTGCCGGGTGATGCTTTCATTACTCTTGAAGCTGTGTGTTTCGTTGGAATGAAATGGAAGACGCAATGGTTGGAGATGCATCATGTAGAGTAGATGGATTCATTTCATTCCTTATGCTTGCGTGTAAGTGACGTGAAGCCTTGCCAAAAGTGCATTAATGAGGACCTGCAAAAGAATCCTCATTAATTATTAATTGAATTCAAGGACTCAAGGCATTCTTTTGGACGAGCTCCTTGGCTTAATATAAAGAGGACGCCATCAGTTGGCATTCATCCTGACACTTCCGACACCTTGTCAATTTGAATCCTTTCCATGTCATGCCACTCCATGTCTGTCCACTGTTATAAAACAAATCCAATTTGGCCTCCGTGCAGGAGATAACTCGATTCCAATGATGACTTTTGCCATACGACATCCAGTGACGACACTACGAAATGGAACTCACAACTCACAACTCAAAGCACACGGATTGCTATTTTTTAATTTCGTCCTTTGCAGTAGCCAAAAATTCAATTGCCACACTTGTGTCGTCCTGAAAATTCCACTCGTCTACTCGACCGCCCGCCTGGCTGGTACGTCATGATCAGATCAGATGACAGAACTTCAAAGGCTTCCTGGACACGGGCTCAACAGACGGACGCGTCCGTGTCATCCGATGGGCCCCGGTCAGCAGCCTGTGCAGCGTCAGCAACATTTCATATCCTAATACCAACCGGTCTTGGTAATGTAAAATATTACACATACACGGCCTCAAAGGGAAAAACGCAATTATTGCTCTCAAAAATTCCATTTCATCCCCAGGGAGATTCCGGGCTCTGGCCAGACTTGTTTATGCTCACACTGGTGCTCGGACAATTTCTCCTTCCCCCATCTGCGAGCGGAGTTAATATTCAAAGAAATCCAATTGTGCAACGAATGAAACATTGAAATTCTGGCCCTAGTTCGGTCAGTCCATCAGCATGGCCGGGTTGCTGGTGCTGGTGCTGGCAACGTGTGCGTGTGCGAAACTTTATCCAATTGCAGTTCGGTTAACAAAAGAAGGGCCTTGATAAGGTGTGCGAGTGTAGGGCTGTGTTGGTCTTTAATAAAACATGAAATTATTACGGTAGCAGAGCTGAAGTTCGTTGGCCCGAAACTGGACATTCTGGACCGGACGGACCGTCTGTGTGAGTTCCGTCAACACCTGAAATTAAAGAAAAACACTCCATGCCCCCCCATGCACAGTCTCTGGGGGTTGAGTGATGGCGGCTACTGTTGCTGCCAGTTTGGGTGTACCCACTTCAATTTAACTTTGTGCATTTGGATCGTCTGTTGTTTTTCTGTTTCGACCGGTTCGTTTTTTTCTCCTCGTTCCGGCGGCAGACCCGTAGTCTTCATTCGTTTGCGTTTTTACACTTGGTAATGGCCAGTTGACGAGATTGATCCTCCAACCTTGCGCTCTCCTCCTATACAGCGTCCACCGCACACTGTGCTGCTGCATGTTTGTGCATTTCATATTTGCCAAGTATGATTGTGTGGCGATGGGGGTGGGGGGCGTACCTGCCCGTACCAGCCCTGGTTGTGCGAGACACACCTTACACACTCTTCCGGCGGCGGGTTGGCTTCCTCTCGCTGGCGCCCGACCGTGTGAAATAACTTTGTCGTTTTGAGTTTGTTAGTTTTTAATTAACTTTTAGCTGTAGGACGTGGGAGGGGTGGACGCGCGAAATTGCGGGAGCATATTGCAAGCATTTTCGGATACCACCGTCCGCACATCTGAAGCAGTCTCCATAGCTCACCGTCCACACCGGTGAGCGGTGAGCGGTGAACGTTGAGCGGTGGTGCGATGCTAAGCCATTATTGTCGTTCGTTCTTCCCCGGGACAATGTCCATACCGGCCGTGTGTGCTCGTATTGTATGTAATTTGCAACGCATCGGTGCGTATGATTTTTTGTTTTTCCACTTCCGGATTCAGTGGTGGCAGGGCGTGCTTGTTGTTGCGGCTCGGTAATCGGGGTTGACCGCAATCGCTTGCCGTAAAATTTTCTAGTGACAAACAATTTGGCAGAATGTTTATGGTCCAGCACAGTGCAAGTACACAGATCCTGCACTGCGGGTGAATTTTTACGGTAATTTGTTGGAGGCACCTCCTGCATTTCGTCATCCAGTTTGGTTAAACACGGCAGACCAGTTGCTCCACCATCTCTTTCTCTCGCTATTGGGCGTGTGCGGTCCCGACACAGGTCCATGTTTGTGCGACATAATATGTTTAAGGGTATTTTCCCGCTGCACCTACATATACGAACAGAAGCGACGACGATGCTAATGTAGTATGCTGGAGAACAGAAACCGTAATTACTAGGCGGAACACAATTTTTCGCCCCAGTATACACCAACATGTCGCCAGTGTAATTGCTTTTGAAATTTAAACATTCCGAAGGTAAACGATGTGGAAGTTTGCACAGTACCGTGGAGCTCTTCATAAATTTGAGTGATGCGTTTTGGGGGTTTTCGTGATTTTCGAAAGGTGTTCCGAAAATCTGTTTTTTGAATTTTTTTTTTAAATCTTAATTTGCTTCATTTTCTTTTTAATTTAGTAATTCAAACTTTGTTAACTCTGTCTACATAAAGGTTAGGGCAAGTGTTTGATTTCGCTTGCAGTCGAACAATTTTCTAAAATTTAACACCTTGGCAACTCTATTCTCGTCTACGAAGACTCTATGCGACTGATTGAGGTTTAAAAGGTTCTGCGATCACCTCTTAGCTAAAACAGAGCTTAACTGGTTTTGAATGCCAACAACATGGTTAACTCGAATAAGCTACCTTGCAGCCCAATATGGCAATGGAATGAGTCGCTTCCTTGGAAAAGATGCTGCTTCAGGATTCGCATAGTACCAACAGACTTGTCAATTTGTCGATCGATTGTGAGACTGAGGGGTGTTTTTCATCGGTAACTGTCATCCAGTCATCAGGGCCAAGCTGTCTGGCATCCGCCATTACGTGGTCTTTATGCCGAAAATGTGGTCGTTCTCTTCCGCGCTAAGTAGGAGATTGGAAGATTTTTTTAGTTGAAACGTTGATACCCATGAGCTCGATTTGGCCGAGCCAATGCAGTCGAAGGTATTTCGGAATATTTTCGGAAGTGGGTCATCCTGGTAAAGATAAAAGTCTTGGCAACGTCTCCCTTTCTCTTAGATGCGACCATTTATACGAATTTGAATTTTTCCTTTCCTGAGAACCAAGATTATCAGCGTCAGCTCCAAATAGGAGACGTATTTACCAATCGAACTAAACTAATATTTAGCCGTGTTGTTCGATAATCTGTTTCCATCTAGACGGCAACTTCAGCAACTTCATAATACCCCTTGTAGAAGCCGCCCTCCTTATTTGCGAAGAACTCAGACAGCCATTTTTCACAAGCCTCTTTTGGGTTCAACGTCACACCACCAAGGGCGTTCGCCATGGACAGGAACAGGTGGTAATCACTTGGCGCTATGTCCGGGCTACATGGTACTATAAGCTACATCCGAGCTCCCGTAGTTTCTGACGAGTCATCAACGAAGTGTGTGGTCTGGCGTTGTCCTGGTGGAACACCACATCCTTCCTGTTGGCCAATTCTGGATGCTTCTGGTCAATCAGCTGCTTCACGCGGTCCAGTTGTTTGTAGTAGATGGTAGAATTAAGCGTCTGGCCATATGAGAGCAAGTCATAGTGGATGATTTCCTTCCAATCCCACCAAACACACAGCAAAACCTTTCTGGCCGTCAATCCCGGCTTGACCACTGTTTGGGACGATTCACTGGCCTTCAAGCACGACCGTTTTCGCTTGATATTGTCGTAAGTGATCCATTTTTCGTCGTCAGTCACCATCCGCTTCAAAATGTCGAGTTCGTTCCGTTTAAGCAGCATGTCGCAGGCGTTGATTCGGTCCAGAAGGTTTTTTTTGCGTCAAATTATGCAGCACCCAAACATCAAGTTTTTGTTTGTATCCAGCCTTCTGGTTTCAAGTAGTTTGATGACTAACTCCCATCTTCTGGGCGATGTCACGAGATGCCACATGCCGGTCTAACTCGATGATTTCCATGATTTGATCGGTATTCGTCGTCACAGGTCTTCCGCCGGCTGACTTATCCATGGTGTCGTTTTCACCGGGTCTGAATCATCGAAACCACTCCTCCGCGGTTCGAAGTGATAGAGTACCAGCCCCCAAAACACCATTAATCTTACGGAACGTTTTGCCTTTAACGAAGGAAAACTTTAAAATAGCGCGAATTTCGGCGTTAGTGAACTCCATGTTTACGCGTCTATAGCTGTTGAAAGCAATATCCAAACTAATCATGCACAGCATCGTTTTGTAGGCTATATCAAGACCTTTGAATCTTAATATCCCCAAAACAATGACTCACCGCAAGTCCTAATAATTTGCAAGGAGAAAACTTTTAACGCACTAATTCCCTTTAGAAAGTTTATTTACCGCCACCCAAGACCATTTAATTAACTTAGCCTTCTTAACGTCCCAACTTTCTAGAACCCTTCTGCTAGCTGTGATGTCTGACATGTAATCAGACAAACAGACAAATCCAGGAAGGGTCCGAAAAAAATCAACAAGGCATCTTGAATCTAACCGGAGGAACTAATTCAACTTACAACTTCAACTGCAATAATTCACCCCGAGCAGCGGAACTTTGAAGCCATTCCGCATGCAGTACCTCTACATATCTCGGCTCCTCCGGAGAATAGATGATGGTGTAACCCCAAATGAACAATTTCGTTCGCCAGGAATGTATCTGAGATTTGAGCAACAAATTAGATCTTCATAAATACTCCAAGTGTACACTAGTTATCCAATTTTCCGGCACTTCCCAGTCCAGTCACGTACTTGCACAGTAATAATCACTGAACTTTTCACGCTCGCGAAAAATCAACAGTGAGCATCTCCCTGGGCAGGTCCCTCCACATCTCACAGTGCTGCCATCGAAATGTGTGCTTCGCTGCTGTCTGCAGACAGGTCTGTTACTACTGGCTGCCCCCGTTGACTTGCTGCTGTGGGTACGTCCTGGCTGGCTGGCTGGCTGGAATGAATTGCCGGGACGGCGCACGGTAAATTTATGCAGATCCACGTTCACGCATTTCGTTCTTTTACGACCACGTTCCGACGCAAAGTGGATAAAGAGAAGAGCGATCTCTCGCGGTACTTAGCCACGGTGAAATTACGTACCTAGACGAGAAATAAATTCATTTCTTCATCCTTCCAGCAGATTCATATAGATAAAAGCTGCAGTCGCCCCGTGGCTGCGTGTGTGTCCATTTCAGATACAGCCACCACCCGCTCCGGGGTAGACTTTCAAAAAAAAAAAAAAAAAAAATTATCCTTAATTCAGTTTGAGGGTGAGTTCCGTCTGTCGGGCCAACAAGACAACCGAAAACCGAGGGCGGGCGATAAACGCGGAACGGAGGGCAGAGAAAAACAGAAACGAAACGAAACTAAACAAAAAATCATCCTGGCGGGCTTTTCGTTGGATGTGAATTTCAAATCCTGTCATAAGCAGATAAGGCCAAGGAAAATAAACTTCGCTTCCTGATTTACGAGATACTTTTTGCATATGCTAATGAATGAGCGGGGGACTGGAATTTTACCCCTTAATCAGCTGCAACCCTTACACACAGTTTCTGAAGTTGATATGCTAATTTCGTACTTAAATGGAACCGCTTAAGATGTGTCGTCGGTGGCTGTGTCCTTTGTTTTCACTTGAACGGAGCGAACACAAAAGGCCATCGGCTAAGGGAGGCAATATGCAAATCCGAGGAATTCGACAGTCTCGTCCTACAGCAGAAATCTGAGGAATTCCCGGACGACACTCTCCCTCAAAGTCTTGCGCGATAGCATAAACAACTTTATATCGGAAAAGTTGCTTCTTTTTGCATTTAATTGCAAATTTTGACGACACATGTGGTCTTCACTGCGGGACATAGACGGGAATTCCTGGGAATTCCTATTGTTGAATGGTGTCTGGATTTGGGACACGTTGTTTTGGAATGTGGGCTTGTAAAAACAGAAATATCAACTAGTGGTGGTTGTGGGTGGGGCGAATTTTCCAGGAATTTCATTTCGAAATATTCTACTGAATTGATTTGTTATTGGGTTTTTTCGCGGACGGATGTTGGTGTGGTGTGTGTGGTGTAGTGCAAATACTGCGTATCATGATGTTAGGATTAGAAGGTGCCATCGTTTTTATCTTTGACTTCATTGTGGGACTACGCTTACCAGATGTTCACTTTATTCTTAATCCTATAACGCAGTTTCACTTGTTTCAGTTATTATAAAGAGTCATTCATCGCCAGGTTTGATTTTAAATAGGCCCTTCTGGACGGATCATGCATGGCTCCTATCAACCTCTATTATAATTTTTCTTAAGTATCACTTGGCAAGACATCATGGAAAGACTCAGATCACAACAGCGTTTCCGAATTGACCAGCTCTATTCCTAAAGTCCTCATTCTGTTCAAAAATTCTTTTCACACGATTCGAGAAATATAAAGTGCACATAAACTTCTGATGCCTCTGAAACCACTATTGCCAATACTATTCGCGAATTTGAGTCCCAGTCTATACAAGTGAAGGATATTTGACCAGTTTGGTTAAATCAAGTACGTAGTGAAAGACTGTAGCAGTTGTAGCAGAGAGTGTACGTCTTCGTTGCCAAAAGCTTGGGCATGTTAACCGTCTGTTTGCTTCCTAAATATCAAGTACATTGTCTCACTCAGCTCTGGTTTCAAAAAGACAGCGCTACGAGCCATGCAGCGCGTAAAACCTAACTTCACGTTTTGCTACGGTATATAGATCGTGCAATATAACACCTATTGACCACTTTCTATGGGGATATGTAAAGCCTCGTAGTCGCCGTGACGTAGTGGGCATGTGCGTCGACTCATACCCCAGGGTTTCAGGTTCGATACCCGGACGGAACAACTCGCATTTTTCCACGGCACCACCTCTTTCGAGTTGCTGACAGCACTCAATGAGTATCAATTGTCTATGAAAAGGCTTCTTAAATCTCGCCGATCGGAGTCGGCAAAAACTGTAGGTCCTTTCTTGTCGTGAGAGAACAGCTGAAATAGCCTTGTGTGCATTCTTTGCAGAGGTGCTACCACGTTTCCATCTCTCACCAGTACGGATCGGGAGGGTCGTCTTTTGTTTTTGTTTAATCTTGGCGACACCTCCCGCATGATCGGCCACCTTTTGAATGGCGACAGAAAGATGGCAGTTCCCTTCAGCTTATACAATTTTACCACGCAAAGAACTATACAAAAGTACTTAACCTAGTTTAAAACTAACATCCATTTCAATAACCAAATTAACAAAAAAAAAAATATATACAAGAAAAATTGATTCAAAAAAATACTAATTCTGTCTAACCACTCAGATAGCGTTCTTAAATTATTGTTATTTGCCACGAACCTGGGGTCCGGACGAGAGTATTTAATATAATGTACCTTACTTGGAAACAGGAGCCACAACGTTATCGAACGACTGTGCCTTCTGTTTTGTCGCTCCGGGATACTAAGGATGCTCACCTCGTTGAAACCAAAATCACCCGAGACTCTTCGCCAGTTCCAAATTCACTTTTCGCTGAGTTTTGAGGTTGCTTCCAGCAAAGAAAGAAGAAGAAGGAAGAAAGGAAAAGCCTCGTAACACTAGCAAAATGAAGTTAATAGGACTTCTCCTCTCTAAAATTTAAGCTTTCTTACCTCTCGTACTTCTTTTCTTCTTCTTCTTTTTCTTGTGGCGCTACAGTCTGGGGTGGACTTGGGTCTCAACCAACATGCCTCTCCAGCCAGCACGATCTTTCTCAAGCTGCCACCAGTTTCGCACTCCATGTTGGTTGAGGTCCTTCTCCACTTGTGTGCGCCACCTTATCCTGGGCCGTAAGCGTTGTATCCGGAGACGCTTGACTAGGCTCATGCCGCTGTACAGCCCATACAGTTCGTGGTTGAATCTTTTCCTCCAGATGCCATCAACGCAAACAGGACCAAAAATCGCACGCAGAACTTTTCGCTCGAAGAGACCAATGGCATCGTCATCCGCTTTAAGTAGTGTCCACGTTTCCGCGCCATAAAGTAGGACTGGGATGATCAAGGTGTTTTATAAAGCAAGCTTAGTCCTTCGAAAGAGGGCTCTATTACTCAATTGCCTCTTGGGCCCAAAGAATAAGCGATTGGCAAGAGTGATTCGGCGTTTGATTTCGGTAGTGGTGTTGTTGTTCCTATTTACCGCGGAGCCGACGTAGACGAAGTTATTGACTACCTTGAAGATTCTGCTGCCAAGTGTGAAGCTTTGTCCGAGACGTCGCTGTTGTGTGTACTTCTTTGATGACAGCATGTACTTCGTTTTGCCCTCATTAACCACCAGACCCATTCTAGCCGCTTCTGCGTCAATGCCAACAAACGCTGGCTGGGGGGTATGGGCCTGTGCACACGAGGCAACATCGTTGATCGCACATAACATCCTCACTATCCTCGTCTCTGCACAGGTCAAGTTGACATACAGCCTACTCGTGGCGCTCCCTGGATAGCCATTACAAAATCCGTTGTGTGGTGAACCAATGTATGCAGCGAACCCCTCTGCAAGAAGGTTAAATAGTGGGCCTGGCCTACTTGTCTGTAGGTTGTGCGTGAGGCTAACTCCCTCACCACACCAAAAGAGCCCAGTTCAGAGACAACAACATGCCTCGTACTTCTCATAAATAAGAAAAAATAAAAAAGGATCAGCCCTGGAACACTTAGAAAATATTAGTTAAAAAAACGAAACTGCGCTTCATTCCGCCAATACACCATACACTCAAAAATCAGACTGAAGGAAATCTGTCCAGCTGCCTATTTTCACAACATTACAACATCATCCACAATGCAGCTCGTTCCGAATCCAAGTTGGTTCAAGGTCATGGTGTTAGAACTCGCAAAAATTGGTGCTCGAAAAGGGAAAAAACCAAGGTGGTGAAACGAGACTGGAACCTAAACCTTTGGATCCAGAAGCAGGCACTTAGCCTACGCATCTAACTTGAATTTTGAAATAAGTGTGACTAACTTGCATAAGGAAGTGCTTAATAACGAAAACCTTTACCAATTTTAGTTCTAATAGAGTTTTCTTGAAGCTTGCAGTCTCTTTCTATGGCGCCTACTACGCTTTCTTGCCCACTCTATACGAGTAAAAGCAAACTGTAACGAAAACACTCCCAATTTACATAGTCTTTGAAAAAATTTAGATTAAGATACCACCTTTCACACATGAAATGTGAGAAACTTTCTATTGACAACAAGCACACTCTTAGTTTTGTCAGCAACTCTGTATGGACACTCTGGACAGTCTAGACGACCTTCGGTGTGCGAAGTGTATCAATTCGACACGACGAAGGCCACAACAACGAGTTGCTACCGACATTTCGAACACCTTAAAGTTAATTTTTCCTTCAAAACACTCGCCCAATTATATGATCTGGACTAGCCTCTACCAGACGAATTTGCGTCTTCAAACAAAAAAGAGTTTTCTACATGTAGGAAGTATCACATCCTGTTGCATCCATCAAGACCGCAAGTCAATGCCAGTAGCTACAGTTCATCGCCAAATGATTACATCCTCATCGCAGGCTGCATCCCCCACTTGAACGACACCCACTCCTGTTGCTTGCACTCCTTGAGATCATCTCAAACAGATAACAACTTCGGTGTTATGTAATCAAACACTTCATAATACAAATCCAATTTATTTAATTTGCACCGAATTTGTTCAAATAAATCGCACCATCCGCGCCAGGAACGAAGCTCCTCCAAGGCTAGCCTCGTACCAAAATTTATGACCAGAAATTGCTAAGAATCGCTATCACAATTGTGGATGCTCTTGAAAAGTTCTCGAGCACAAACTTTCCGGCCATTGAGACGAGTGGCAGCAATGAAACAACCATTCAACCACTACAACAATTTGAAATGATTCCTTTGCCCATTTTGCATATTCCAGTTTAACTTCAAGTCGGAGGCTTCGCGTTCGATTTTTTCTTCCTTTTGTGCTCCATTTGCTTGCTTTTATTTTTATTTTATTTGATGGCCATAACTAGATTCAGGCCGCAGATGAAAAGTTTTCCTTTCCCGCGACGGCAGACGCGCGACGGTGAGGAGAGTGGGCAGTGCTGAGAAAAGAATCTGATGTGCTAACGTAACGGCAAAGTTTCCATCTGTTTTCAGAAAACTTTTCCAAAGTATACCAATCGAAGTCAACACCACCCACCCGCCAGGCTACCGATACGCGAGTCTCATCGTTGCCTATCACTTGGAGCATACGGAAAACAGATTCCTTTCGAAAAAAAGGGAAGGAAAAAAAATTACCGTGAAGATAAAGCGAAAGAGATCGTGAAAGTGAATCCCGACGATGAAGTTATCATGTCAGAGGCAATAAATTGGTGTCAGCGGCAATAGCACGACTTGCCATTGGCACCCGGCCTAAGGAGTGCGAGCATTCGGCGGCAGATGCGGGGGCATCTGCAATTGCTTGGGGAGAAGTGAGATTGAAAAATATTCAAGTGTTGATGGTTTCTGCAAGGGTTCAATACAATCTTGATTGTGTAGAGATAGTGCGCGGAATGAATGGGAGTAGTTCAACTTTATTTTCATTCGGATGAATAATTCTGCTTAAACGTTCACGATGAGGATTTAAATTGAGTGTTTTCCGAGGAGGGTCCTTGAGACGGGATAAGTGAGAATTGATGGCGGGGAAGTTGGTGAGTGTAATTGAATTGTTGCTAAGGAATGTTTTGACAGAGAATTTGACACGTGCAGGTATTCGATAGAATCTGGCGGTATTTGATGTCTATGTTTGGACAGAATAAGAGATGAGCTTGATCCTACAGCATAAGTAACAGATCATATTCTGTCTATTTCAAAAAAATTGTTGAGCACTGATATGGCGCCGAATTTGTTCTAATTTTGTTCTCTGTGAACAATTGAAAAACGTATTCGTTGTAAGATACTGAGAAGTTGTTGGAATTTGTTTGGACACAGGTACCTGAGTTGCCAGCAGTATAGCCGATTTTTGTTCAACTCCGTTAACTACGTTCTATGGGTGCTGATAAAAGAAATTACAGTAAAATCAGGGATTTAAGACTATATTCGAATGTTACAGTTGAGACAATAGTACAGAGGCGAGGCATTTTTTGGCTTTCTGGTGTACTTAACCGAAACATGTGGAGATGAAGTTATGATTCTGATTTGTTATTTATCACGCATGGATTAAGTTCACCCGTTCTAAAATCAAAATTAAAATTTGGTCTGGTTTTAATCCCCAAGGGAGTAAGGCCTTATATTTTCACTTTTGACGAGTACAACTACTCGTGTTGTACGCGGTAATGTTAACTCAACAGTAGAACGGATTTACAGTTTGGCGACAAGAAAAGGGTATATTTAGGAAGCCTTTAAAGGTTTAAAAGTTACAATTAAAACCTTCGAAGTCCTAAAAAATATATATATCAAAAGAGAACACTTATACGAGTACATGGCGGCAACACGTGCCCACTGTAATTCCTAAGCTAGAGGTCGTGGAATTTGGAAAATGTCCGATAATAAGAACGTTCATTGTAAATGTTGTTGTAAAATTTGGTTTTTCCTGAATCAGAACATCAGTTTCTCCGGGTCAGATATTGTATGTATATTAAGATATTCGTAATATTGTGTTTTTGGGATCTTCGAATTCTGGAATTTTAGATTGTGAGGCATTTGGTTATTTCAGCTTTTTACTGTCTTTTGTTTTCAGCATTTTTTTTCAGAATGTGGGATATTCGGAATTTCTTGGGTTCTGACCATCTCCCGTTGCAGATATTCTTGTTACGAATTATTGTTTTGTGATGTCCATATGCTCTATATGGTCTACCCATCTTAAGCTCTGTAACCGAAGGCGCTTGACTAGGCACATGCCGTCGTATAGCCTATGAAGTTATTCGTTGAATCTTCTCTTCTAGACGCCATCAATGCAAAGAGGACCAGAACTTTTCTCTGGAAAAGACTAAGGGCTTCCTCATCCGCTTTTAGTATCGTCGAAGTTTCTGCGCCGTAAGCGAGGACTGGGATGATCACGTTGTTATGCAAAGCCAGAGAGCTCTATTACTCAATGCCTTTTGAGACCACGGAAGCAGTGACTGGTAAGAGTGATTCTGTGTTTGATTTCGGTACTGGTGTTGTTGTCCCTATTTACCGCTGAGTCGAGGTAGACGAAATGTGACGCTCTGTCGAAGACGTCGATGTTGTGCATCCTCCTTGATAACAGCATGTACTTCTTTTTGCCCTCATTAACCACCAGACCCATTTTAGCCGCTTTTGCTTTAATGCCAGCAAACGCCTCACTGACGGCTCTCTTTGTTCGTTCTATCACGTCAATGTAATCGGCTTAAGCTAGCAATTGAACTGACTTCTGGAAGATCGTGCCTCTGGTGTTAACTAGTCAGTTACGCACGATCTTCTCAAGGATGATGTTAAACATCATTAAACATAACAGCGCGTTGCCTTGTCTAAAACCTTTTTTGACATTGAAGGTCTCTATGACTTCGTTACAGACCTTGACGGAGCAGCGAGAGTTCTCCATCGTCATCCTACACAATCTGAAGAGTTTGGTAGGAATGTCAAAACTAGACACGACACTCTAAAGCTCGTCTCTATGCACGCTGTCATATGTGCCCTTAAAACCAACGAATAGGTGGTGCGTCTCGATCTATACTTACTTCACTACTAATTCCCCTTCATAACTATCTGGGACAATGCAGAAGAACCACAAAATCCACACGCACAAGTGAATTCTTTATCGGCTTATTAGCTGAACACTCACAAATAAAAGCCGAGTAGTACCAAGCGGACGTTAAGTGTTGCCATGCACAATACCAGATTTACACCAAAGTGGACGTCACTCTGCTATAACAAACACGGTCTGAGAAACAGATTCGTCACAATTCCAAAAGGTCCCTCCGCCTTTACAGCTTAGAGAATGCGCATCTACGGACCAAAATAGACGTTAGGATAGATCGTTGCACTAATTAAGAACTTGCCTTTGGGTTCGTCATCCCTCACAATGTCTTCCAGAGCTGAAGGATCTAGAAGGATGTTGACGCCATTGCTCTGAGACTGTCAAGCCCTTGCAAAAATAAAAGTAAGAAACATCTAGAGAAGCACTGCGTTTATAAAACTTCGTGTATTCAAAGACAACTTAGGTGTCCCACACTAACTTCAAGACACCTTAGTTTTTAGGAGGCAGGCTGAGGTTAGTGTTGTTGCAGGCTTGACTGGGCTGAAATGGGTGTTCTGGTGAAGAAGTGGAAAATGCAAAAAAAAAAATCATTAAATATTAACATCCAATTTCCTGTTACCGTACTTTCTATTTTTCAATACAAAAGCATGAAGAACGCCAAAAATGTTTGCGCTGTCTGTGGATGCCATGGCGCGCAATCAACTGAACGCAATAAATATCAGAAAACACAATTTAATCCCAAAAGGAGTTCTAATCTTTCAGCCAAATCCCCGAGTTAATTTCCGGAAATTAGCAAAAATGTTCCCGCAACTTATCGAAGCGACACACATCCACAAAGTGGGTCGCATCCGCAAAGCTAATTTCATTGTCCCCGTAACAAGTGTAAACTCCGGCAAAAAAAAAAAAACAAAAAACACGAAAACAACGTAACACAACTTGCGCTACCGAATGCAATTACATTACCATTGGGACGGGGGGAAATCCAAGCAACAAATTACTTCCCCCTATGTAACAAGGAAACAACAATCGCCAAAGAAGGACTCCGCCGCCATTCAACTCAGCCCCGCACACTCGATAACCACAGGAAAATGCAAACTTCAGGGATTTCCTCGGGGACGAGCGCGTCGTGCATAGGGTTCGAACTTCGCTGCACCAAAAAAAAAAAAAACACATGCATCCCTTGCTAAAATTTCCTAATTTCGAAATATTATTGAAAGTCGCACACACACACACTGGCCGAGCAGTCGGTGCACTCGGAACAGTTGGAGCAGTCGGAACTTATCGAATTTACGGATTCGGTTTCGAGTTGGTAATTCGGTGGCGAGAGCAAGGACATTGTCATGAAGTGTGCAAATTTCCAAGGAGACCGCAGGATGGCATTCCCAAAAGTGCGAGCTCAAGTTTTCATCATGACACAGAGGCAGATATGAGTTTTCTATTATTGCACCGACACTGCAGCGGTGTAATCGAATCGAGAGGAGAGATCCTTCCGGCGACGTCAGCATATTGCGGTGACAAATGAAACAATCATATCGGTGTATTATTGGAAACAATTTTATCTGTTCGTAAAGGTATTTCAGACGACTGTGGGGTGACTCGGTTTCAGATCTCTCAATTTGCCTGACCACCCTGGGTGCGATCTGTTCACCCCATCAATTGACAAATTCATAATAAAACGGTTCACTCTCTTCTTCTCTGTTTCATCTTCTGGACACTGCTGGAACAATAGCAGCATGATGTCCTGAGCAAAAATTTGAATGGGTGGACATAGACAAAACGAAAACGAAGAAAAGCAAAAAAAAAAACCCAAACTCGTCGCACAGACTGAGGATGGCCAAAAATTGAAGATGATTTATTCATAATGTGAAAAGTTGTTCCTTGGTGAGGTTTTTGTACGGGGCTTGCTCCTTTGAGCGAGACCACTGTGCGGTAGCTGCTGTATTGTCCTCCGGGACGAGATGACAAAAACTTTCACGAGACTATGCAGCATGTATGGGTAAAGCATTTATTGTGCGGTCACAAAGTTTTGTCGTGTTCTTTGTTTTCCCAACACCACCTCATCCACCACTTGTTAGGTACATCATTTCAAGGATCCGCACTTAGGAGCGAAATGAATTATAACAAACCCCCCCTCCACCCCACCCACAGCAGCAATAGAAACGACCTCTGTCGCTTCGCTGCTGCCACGCGGGGCACACACACGAGGGAAACACGCTCGTGTGCATTTAAGTGTGTGTTTGCTTGCGATTGACATATCTCTTTCCTGTCATCGGAAAGTGCCACTTAAGTGTGTTTGGACTGAGACGAGGCGAGGAAGGGTTATCCATCCGTCCGCCCACTATGGCCACCGCCACCATCACCGCCACCGCCACAGCCGGCGGCGGAGTCTTGAATTTGAATAAGTCATTGACTTGGCATAAACTTTTAGAGGGGTGGAAATTGCCAGGGCACTTTGGTGGGCGTTCGCCATTCGTACATCTCTCTCAATTAATAGGCTGCTTGGGGAATAGCTTTACTTTTGTGGTACAATTGAATGGTACTCCTGGATGAGATTTTCTTGTTTCACAGAAACCAATGAGCGAGGTGATTAATTAATGAAACGCGATTTCGCCGGGGGGCTTCCTTCGGGGAGCGTGGAAACTGCGCCTTAGAAGAACAAACGATGATAAAATTGATCGTCAAAGCAACGTGGTTTGGGGAGGGGGGCGAGGAAAATTATTAATGCACAGGCAACTGGATGAGAGGTTCGGGCATATCGAACGACGACAGAGCGCGGTGGTGGCGGCGGTTAGGGATCTCCTATCCGTTGGGGACGATTAACGTGAATTTGAGATGAAAAGTGAAAAGTAATGAGGCCTAGAACGGAGTGACTTTGTGGTAAATAATTCGGTTGTGTGTTCTTTGGTGACAAGTTAAATTATACGGCTTTAAGCGATGGCGCAAGGTTGAAGTTCACAAAAACTTTGACTTTGATATTTGTGTTGGCAAACAGCTATCTGCGCCAAGTGAGCCCCTATATTTATCTCAGTGGAATTGACTGTTGGTTGCCGGGAGACCGGTTGGGAGGCTTGGCAGGCTTCTAATGGGTATTCTCATAACTGGTTAATAATAATCTTTGCATTGTCTGTGGATTTGTTTGTTATTCGCTATTCCAAGGAAACAACTAAATAATAATTTCGAAGCCTAGAGGATCCCCGCAGACGAGTTTTAAGCTTTTGCTTTTCTGACCTTTTCGCCGAAGCGGTTGTTATGAGAAAGTCGGGATTATATGCTCACAGACCGTAGTTAATTTTCAATTCCTGTGAAAGTAGATTTCAATCAAACAGACTTTCGAGTTGGATATAATTGTTCTTGGCAAGTTTTAATTGTGTTGGGTACAACTGGGAGCGGCTTGAATATGTTAATGTAAATTTGGGGGCGAGATTGGAAAATGCACCGTACCCCAGCATGTGATATTTCAATTGACAGATCTTTTTAAGTGAATTGCAGGTTCAGCTTACACGTGTTCCTTTCAAAGACGATCTACAGAGCAGATACATACACATACATACATTAGAAAGTCGGAAAATTTCTGTCCCTCCCTCCAGAAGATCCAGATTACTCTGAAATCTTAAAAAATGCAAAATGTTGTATTAAAGAGAAATTTTTAGTCAGCTTCGACTCAATTTGTAGAACAGTTTTTACATTCCGAAAAGGAACTTTTGAGAGCATTAGGAATTGGTAATTATCCAAAGAAAAATTTATAAATTGCAATTCGCTTTTAGCCCTTAAGCGAAGTTTGCACACACGAAAAGAATGGAAGGAGGATTGAGCAAAATTCAGCTTGGAGATGGAAAGTTGAATAAGAAATTCGAAGCTTTAGAAAACAAAACCTTTAGTGTTCTTGTATAACTCACATTTGAATTTTTTTATTTTTTTGTCATTGTTCGCTTAGTAAGGACCTTCTAACCTAGATTCAAGCAAGAAAAACTCGAGTTAGAATTGGATGGTATAATGAAACTGATGACAAGAGACCAGTGTCATTTCTTTTTGGACAGAAGCTTATTTTCACATGCTTGGAGTTTCGTACAGTCATCTGCTTCGTGTCTACATCGAATTTTGTAGTCTTTTAAGACATCAAACTGAAAGCAACTTATCGACTTTTTGTTCTTTTAATCTCGTGTAGTTCGCGGTTTCTGAATCAGAAAATCTTAAACTTTAGGTACAAATTTATTATATTTTGCTCGAATAAGGTTTCTTTAATAAGAACACTTTCCATCCATCAATCAATTACTTCTATTCAGATCACAATATGATTCATCAGATAAGTTGTTTCGGTTTTGTTTTTTTAAATTTAAGTCTGGAGAAAAAATGAAGGTGTATAATTTATAAAAGGAGTAAAATTATGAAGTGCACATGCTTTTTAAGTACTCAACCCTAGCTAGAGATCTCATTCTTTAAACACCAGATATGCTTTGTATACCACTCTGATTTTCTACCTAAAGGTACACAAACTAGAAAGCGTCTGATGAAGCCCTTTCTGCATCGCCTTTTCCGCATTCGGAAGAGAAGATTCAAAAACGAATTCTGAATATGAATTCTTCAGGGGAATTTGACTTGTAAGACATTTAGGGACATAATGATAGCCAATTTGCTAAAAACAACCACAATCAGCTGCTATTCGGAAATGAACATATGTTGGTTCACTTAAAAGGAGTGCAGACCTAAAAGAAGAAATAAAATTTGATAAGTGCGAATTACGCTTAAACACGAAAGGCATCGTTTTCAAAGTTGATAACTGAAATCCAAGCGTGTACAACTTATCTTCTTCACCTTTTTACAATCAACCGAATTTCAAGCTTAAATCACTTGTGCTGCCGCGCTCTTCGAATCTTAATATTCGCATACATGCATGTACATACTCTCCAACTGACTCGTACTGTAACTAGTAACAGACTGCTATAATTTACAAACCGTTTACGACAGTGAGCTAAAATTTTGCCACATGAAAGAAAATATATTTTTGCTTACAAGCCTTTTAAACGATTTGCGTGTCAGTTGTGTTGAACAATTTTGATCCACGATGGAATTCAGTTGTGATAGTCTGATTGCTGTATATTTGCCTAGAACAAGCAAGCACAAGCAGCGTGACTAAATCACTAATGTTTCGAACCATAGCTCGTTACCGTGATACTTGCACCGACATCTGCAGAAATGGTTCGGAAAATGAGGGCTCGAGTCGATCGAAATCCGCGTCCAAGTGGAAGAAAAACGTTTTAGGCCAACATAACGTTGAAACGGTTGTAAGACATACCGAAAAATAAGTTAGGGGTCAAGTCATTGAAGTTCAAAAAAGCACACCGCAACAGAACAAATTTAGAGTCGAAAGAGCTAAGGAGTTGTTACGCTTGAACGAAAGTGCTGAGTTGCGGAAATGTTTTTTTTTAGCATATGAGTCGCCATTTGTTGTGACGCAATATTGCAGAGTTGTTCTTCCGAAATTTACACATTTAAATGGTTACCAGAAAGCAGGCAGCACCGATGGTGATGATTTAAGCCGCGACCAATGGTCGCTCTCCACTCGTTTTTTTCAATATGAAGTCAGTCTGTCTGTCATTATGTCAATGCATACTTAGGTACAGATAGCATACCTACATCGAAATACTTAGAATGTGCAAACTTCGCTTAGCAGTGGAAAATGGAAGGAAGTTAGTTTCTCCACAGTATCGATTATGGTTTAGCCAGTCTATAAATAAGTATAAAATAAGTTAAGGGCGACTAATGTTTTTTAAATTTAGATATTTATGCATTTTAATTAATTCATTCTTTACATTAATACATGCTAAACAAAAGTACTTTAAACTTGCTTACTGATCTGATCTTAAATTGATCTTAAAATGAGCTGATCTTAAATTCTAACTTACAGACTCATCACAAGTACTCAAGTTAATAAAAAATTTTGTTGGAAGCCTTTCAGCCTTTTGTTTTTTTTAAATTGACTATTAAACTATAAATAAACTATGAGCACTTTTTACAATTTATCCAAGAAAATTGAAGGGCGATTAATGTTCTGCCTTCGCCCTCTAAAATACGGGGTCAGTGCCGTAAGGCAGTTGTATGACACCCATAACTACTGCTCAATGTTTGGATGATAATATCTATGCAGGCTCAGCAAGATAACTCTCAAATCTAAAATTGGAACAACTTCTGTTGAAGTCGTACACATTCTCCCTTTCACTTGGGTTACACGGGTCGCTTATAGATCAAGAGAATGAAGAGGAAAAATCTATTATGTATGGCTTATCCACTTTCTTTAAAACAATTAAACATTTAAAAATTCGTTTAACGTTTTACATCAATTGTCGCCAACTCATGACACATGATTTTCTCGATTCATCTCACTATCATTTTGCAGAATGTTCGAAACAGTTTTAATTAAGAGTTCTCATAAAGTTTAGTGATTTGTTGAAAATGAAAACGAAACCTTAAAAATTTATAAATAAAATTGGAACACCCACAATAATTTAATAAATTAAGTTAGATGGCTCTCCAGTCGACAAGAAACCGGGACCTACATTCTTCAGCAACAGCTCGTGTTGTGCGTAATGTGTATGAGAAGAACTCACACGAGTAGAGCGAAGACCTACCACTATCTGCCAATTCCGAACGGCAAAATCTGAGAAGAACGTGACTTGCCTCTTTAAGTTATTAACTCAACAAACACACACGCGTATCAAGTGGATTTCATCAAACATGTGCATGTGTACCTTCGGACACATGTGCCTATTTGCATGCTATCAACCCCACCACAGAGGCTGTCCAAATAAATATCCAACAATATTCTAATCCTCGAACAAACATCACATTCTGGCACAATTGTGCAAATAGATGAATTCGCCTTAAGTTAAACAATTAAGCCATGGCAAGTCCGCATTCGCTCGTCTTGGCGTCGGCACATGTGCTACAAGCAGACTCCGACTTCCCAGCGGTATCCAATTGGATGGCTCAAAACTAATAACACAGTCCTGTATGCACTGGAGTCCTTGAAAACCGCACATCGAAAGCAAGTGCTATTAATAATTCCCACAATGCCAGCTCTCCTACGAACCGCACTCGTACACGCAAGCCATCCGGCTTATGATGGGGTGGATGGCGGGGACGGTCGATGGTGGAAGAAAGCAGATTTGCAAAGCACCGCCCCGAATAATTTTGATTGGATCTTTCAAAGACTACTCCCTACAGCACCTTCTGCCAAGTCGATGACAAAGCATGCAAGGAGGGGGCAAATGTCGGTGGAAAAACCCCATGACTAGACACGAGCTCAGATGTCTTCTCTTGCCGCCCTGCCGGTTCCCCAATCGTCGTCGATTCGATTCTCTGCACAAAATCTGCTTCAGATGTATACGTACGTTCAACCCCCGGGTTTATGCAGACGAGAATGAATTAAAAAAAGCGGTCGATGAGGATGGAGAAGAAAGGCCAACAGAAAAATGAAGCATACCAAGGACTGCGTGGTGGGGCTGGCATGCACTGTCTCGCATTGTCGAATATCGGCACCGTCATAACCCAGCAGCATCGATCAGCATAGTTCCATCCTTGGCAGCTAGCTACAATGGTAGTCCGTTTGCAAATCGGGTCGGCTTTTCAAACGACGGATAGAGAATATCCTTATTCACATTGTTTCACTGCTTTCCCGGTTCGAGGGACATTTCGGATTCATATCTGGCATCGTTTCCGGGGCATAACTGCCATTTGGCGTCTAAAAATCGAGATTCCTTCTCAAAATCGACAAAGAAAAACTGTGTTTCCTGAACATTGTCATATCCGCTTATGACAGAAGGACACTCCTCAAAAAAGGCAAAAAAAAGACAACGTTCCGACAAATGAAAAATTCCGCCCTCATGGGATCGACCGGGGCATAGTGGTGTTGTAGTGTTGTTTACGCAATGGTTTTCAATTAGAGCCTTATCAGCCTAGGCTGCGTGTCATCTTGAGATATACGCACACTGGACTGGAAGCCACATCTTGCTTGCGTGCGCTGCGTCTCCGTTGACTGGCAGCGTGACAGGGATGCGATTCATCTCTCAACGGCACGTTCCCCGGAATTGACCGACCAACTGATGTGACAGCCCTTCACAGAAGTTCCTGGCCATGCTGATTAATTTTTATAGCCAGGCACTTTTAATGGTCGTTTTTATGGAGCAAACGCAAAATGCGGCAGCTCCGTACAGTGGTGGTGAGTCTAAGACGCTCTCGCTCGTAGGACGCATAAAATGATTGTTGTCTTAAGTTGAAGTTTAAAGGAGACCCATAAAAGCGTACTCACGTCAGTCGGTGTAATGGCAGAGTCCATTTAATGAGTGCCGATGTATGATTGATACGGGAAATAAATTGAAGCGGATGTGTGAGGTGAAAAATGTGTTTTATTTATAAGTGATAGTTGGTGGATGTGCGGAGGAGGAGGGTGGTGTTTCAAGGTTGTTTGGGGAGAACATTTGAAAGGAGGATTTTTTTTCCAAAAAGTGATTGCATGCTGATACTCGTATGTCTTCAATGAGATCTTAAAAATGGCGGTAATAACTTATGTCTTAGATCTGAAAGTTTTACAGGGAATGTGCAGTTATTAGATTTTGATTCACACAGAGGTGTTCCTAGTGCATTCAACTGCCCATGAAATTAAAAAAAAAAAGGATGTCCCACTCCCCAGTTAAATTGAGGCAAACAAAGTCGACTTTAGTTTGTTTCTCATGTCATACAATTTTATCTAAACAATATTTGATGAGTCTTGAACAGAGAAATAGTGAAAAAATGTCTTTCCTACTGAGAAACCAATTTTTGAGCAAGTAAACAATTATTGAGTGGTCGTCGTGGCGTAGTGGTAAGTGCGTCGATCGCAACGCAGAAAGTGTAGGTTCGATGCCCGGACGGGACACCTCGCATTTTTTCACGGCACCACGTCTTTCGACTTGCTGACAACACTCAAAGATCATCAATTGTCTATGAAAAGCTTTTCAAATCTCACCGTTCGGAGTCGGCAAAAAACTGTAGGTCCCTTCTACTCTCAATTATTATTAAACAATTATTGACTATAATGCAAGGATTTAAAGGGAAAATATAAGAAAACAACTCCTGTGTGAATAATGTCCAAAACAAGGGATGAGTGATACTGTTCGGCAGACGAAGACATTTTTCAAAAGAATTCCACCCGTGTGGAAGCAATACTTCTTCTAGCTTCTCTTACACGTCCTTGAATTGACTATCCATAATCATTGTCGCGCTACCTAGAATATTTGGTGGACACTTCTGATGAAATTGCAGGAAATACAAGTCAGAGAGGATGAAGTTTTGATAGTGAGATAAAAAATGATATATATACTAGGGTTGCCTTTTATATTTTGGGATTAGAGAACAAAAACAAATATTAACCATCGAAAATAGCTTTATTGTTTTTCAAAATATTCCCCATTAAGATCTATACACGTTTGCATGCGTTTGAACCAATTGTTGAATCACTCTGGCCACTCTGATTGTGGTATCTTCAAAACATGCATTCTGAACGCATGAACCACTTCTTCAGGTGTAAAAAAATGTTGACTTCTCATTGCATTTTTTACGTACGTGAATAAAAAGTGGGCATTTGGTGTCAAGTCAGGACTATACGGCGGATGTCTGATCAAATCGATGTTTTGAGTGCTCAAAAATGCAGTTGTTTGAGCCGATGTGTGAGAGCTCGCATTGTCTTGGTGAAGAGTGTTCCGTCTCTGGCGGTTGGTTTTTCTGATTTCTTGGAAGACAACTGTCAAACAAATGGTTGTGTACCACTCAGAATTGACTCTTCTAGTGGTACGGTTGCGACATGTCCAGTTTTTTCGAAGAAACAGGCGACCATTTGCTTGGAAGTTATTCGTGCGCGAGCAACTTTTGTTGGATTTGGCTCATTTTGAAACACCCATACAGTCGACTGCTGTTTATTTTCGGGCTCATACCCGTAAATCCACGGTTCATTACCTGTTACGATGTTATAGACGTGTTTCGAAGCACAGCGATCGTATTTTTTAGAGCATTTCTTTCGATCAATCGACACGAGCCGTTTTTTGAGCGATTGACAAATTGTGTGGGATCCAATGCGAACAAATTTGACGGTCAAATGTTCATGCCATATTGAATGTATATTGGTCCCACTAATACCTAAGGTTGTCGCAATCTCACGATAGGTCACATGACGCTCTTGAAATATCAGTTGGCGCACAGCATCAATGGTTTCCGGAACAACAACTGATTTTGGACGACCTTCACGAAATTCGTCTTGGAGTGAGCTACGACATCGGTTGAATTAAACATACCATCGATAAACATTGGTCCTTGATGGAGCTTCATCGCCAAAAATTGAATTAAGTTCATCGATGCACTGTTGTTGAGTTAATCTGCATCGAAAGTTGTAAAAAATAATCGCACGAAAATTTTCACGATTTAATTCCATACTTTGATCGAGATTAATCTTTTAAGTGGCAAAACGTTCTGAGCAAAATGTCAAACTTTACGATAGAGCTGGCAGTTGCCAGATTGCAACACTAGGGTTGCCCAAGAACGTGAGAACGCTGCCTTCGGTTGTAAGAGATTATAATACACACTTAGACATTGAGTTTGTCCTACGCCTCAAATACAGGCATTAATAAGACAGATTTACTTTGTATGAACTTATTCTTGTACAACATGGTAATTGTTTGCGTAGTTGGAATTTGTAAAATGAGAGGTCTCTCTCTCAACCATATACTCGTACGACAAAGTAAAGGGAGTTTTTTCTAGATGTATTGCAACTTTGAAATGGAATATAACAAACATTACTTTTGAAACCTGATGAAAAGACTGTCTTCTGGCGTTGCAATTCAAATATGATTTTTGGCAGAAGACGCCGATTTGGACGTTTGATGACTTTTTGCAACATTTTTGGCCGTATATCAGCAATAACGCGGGGAATGTTCTTCTCCAAGTGGTCAATTGTTACGGACTTCTCGGTGTAGACTAGCAATTTCACAAATACCGACAGAAAATAATCAAGCAGCGTAAAATCTTAAGATGTTGGGGCCCAATTCAATGCTCCATAGCGTGAAACTATGCGGTTACCAAACTTTTGCTTCAATAAATTAGCTTTGGCACGAGCTGTGTGACATCTTGTGCCGTCTTGCTGAAACAGCACCACAGCATATCCTGCACCTTACACTTGTATAATTGATGAAAGAAAGAGCCAGTAAGTCGCTAGTCGGTAGCGTTTTTAAAGAAGTACGGGCTTATTATACTACTAACCTGCAATTTCTTTTCCACCATCAATCCCCGTGAAACAAACCGCTCTCCTACCGTCAGTTATCGTGGCTATATAGCCGTCACCATTGACTGTAACATTCAGGGCATGCTGACTTTTTTAAGAAGTACGTTCCAATTACACCACTTACATATTAAGCACGACAAACAGTCAGGTTTTGTGGATTTAGCATACACTTGAGGATTGTAATAACTCCCAAAATTTCAGTTTTGTTAATTGACATATCCCTTCAACCAAAGTTTCAAGTTCATCGCTTAAAAAAATTAGCTTTTGAAAATTTGAATCAACGGCAATCCTGTGTAGGGCCAAATATGGGAGCATTGTTCAAGCGTCAGTTTATTCATATTGAAATGCCGAACCAAGCTAAGAATAAATCACTTGACAGTTGACAAAAGTTCTTTCTTCTTCTTCTTCTTGTGGCGCTACAGTCCGGGGTGGACTTGAGCCTCAACCAACATGCCTCTCCAGCCAGCACGATCTTTCGTCAGCTGCCGTTGAGGTCCTCCTTCACTTGTGTGCGCCACCTAAGCCTACGCCGTCCTTTGTTGCGTTGTCCCAATGGCTTAGATTCGACGTTTTTTAGGGCCGGAGTTAGTTAATGACGTAGAAAAGCCACCAGGGGACACGATGACGTCCTAAATCACCATGTCATATGAGCAACAAGGTTGTGAGTTTCATTACTGCAAACTCACCTTTTGCTCCCTTTTAAGACGATGTCGACAGTACGCTCTTTCGTCTTTTGCGAACTGATCTAAATTTTTGGAAGGAAACAGGAGGGTAATTTTATGAGGCTACAGTTGCCAAGTACCTAAACATCTTTCTCATCTCTTTACATGCTATTATTCCGTCACGAGTGGCGGAGGCCTACAGTTCAATGCCTACTTCAAGCGGCGAAGCATGAGAACAACAACTATACTTCCTTGGGTGTTGTCAGCAGCTCTAAAGAGTTAAAAATTTTTGGCTAAATATGAGTTTAGACGAACCTTGATCTCTGGCTTGTAAGATTATGCTGCCATCCAATATAAGAGACGTTACAAGTGGCAAAAATTAATTTTATTCAAAGTCTCAGTACACACACCAACATCGAGTGTTTTTCATCTGAATCCCGTCAAATAAGTGGGCCTTCACTTGACACCTACCGTCAAGTGCAAAAGTGCCCATTCAAGTGCATCGTTCGAATGAACACATGAACCGCAGGAAAGATAATAAAACAAGGTCTTTAGTGTCACAGCACTTGACAGGCGGAAGATGGGCAGCCCCGATACCCTAGTTGATGGGAAAAGACAAAAGCAGATATACCTCGTTTGTCCTGACGTTAACCGCGCCAACCATTGTGCTGACGCGTTCCGGGCTCCTGTTCCGGCTCACATATTCGGTTTATCCTCGCGGGCGATTTTATGTGTTTGCATTTAATTTCTCCTTCTCCTCGCTGTGCGGCCAACCCCTCTGTAGCCAGCTCCACAAAACAATATTGTTCGTTCGTGGAGTTTTTTTTTTCCTCCATTTTGCGCGTTCGTCTCCACTGGCAGCCAGTGCGGAAAGGCGGAATCGGCCGCAGCTCGACGAGAGCAACTCCAGCAGCTCAGCAGCATAGCGGAACGGTGAACAGCCCTAAATTGCGTTATGGCAATGTTTTGATCGTTTTGAATATTTAAAAAATAATTTGCACCAAACCCCAAGGGGCTATCCGCAATTTCTTTTCCACCATCCCTCCCCGTGAAATCCGCCACACTCCAACCGACGTCAGCCGACATCCGCTATCCGCTATCCGCGCTCCAATGGCAGCCATCCCCCGTCAGCCGACATTTGGTTACTTTGGGTCCGTGTGTTCCGCATATCGTTTATCTTAGCACTCATGCTTCTACTTCCTGTCCTTTCGTTGCCACTCCCCCCCCACCGCCCCCTCTGACGATCAGACTCAGCGTCTGTCCCTGGCTCTGCCGGTGCTAGTTGAAGCACTGTGTGGCGATGGCGGTGGTTATTGGAATTGTTTTTGTTTTGTTTTGCTTTTGGCATTATTTGCTATTTGCTGTTGCTGTTGATGGCGGTTATGATGGCTGTTCTATTTTTTCCTCCCTCTCCTGTTTTTTTGCCACCCATTTTGGTTGGCATCAATTGTTTACTTTTCATCCGCCAAACATATGCACCACACCTCAGATGCTGGGCTGACTGGCACAGCGGATGCTGATGAGGGGTGGGAATGGGTGGTACAATAACAAAATCGATTCAGCATATGAAATATCACCCCATTGGGGTGGTGGAGGTGGAGGTGGGGGAGGGGCTAGTACCCAGGGACGGGGGTTGGGGAATGTATCAAGTTGATTTCTATTTTTCTTCTGCTGCTGTGAGCAAATAATGCTCGAAAAGGAAAGGAGCGCGAGGACGACGACGATTCATTGTGGCGGCTGCTAGATGCGGGCGTTTGTATGCTTGCCCTCATCTCTCCCCACCTCCCTTGCGCAGCTTTTTTTATTGTATTCTCCTCAAAAACCAATGGCATTCATCTGCCATTGTTTTAAAGCCAGCGGTGTTTTGTTCCAATTCTTTTTGCGCCATCTCCCCAGTGGACTACAGTGCACGCGAGTGCACCCCCCATTTGAATATTCTTCTAGCGAAAAATAAATTCGCTCCACTACGAGAATTTTTTTTGTTCTCGCTTTTTATTTATTTTTCGCTAATTGCCATCGGGAATTCATTCCAGTTTGCGTGTAGGTGGCTCGATTCCATTTGATGTTGGCATCGAGGTCGCTGTGTGGAGATCATCCGGCTGAACGTTGTGATTCCTCGTGACGTGTTGACACAGCTTAACAAAAGCTGTGCACTTGGAATGTGTTTGCGTGTGTGTCGGTGAGCATTCGCATTTGCGGGCGAATCCGTTTAGGAGACGTGCAAACATTACAAGAGCCTGCGGCGACAGACGACAACTTGGGTCTTTGGCTGTTAGTATGGGAATTATCCACGGGATGTCCAATACCGAGATTATGCACACCAGACCGTCAAGACGTGCGTTAAGTTGTTCGAGGCTGTGGGTAGAGACCAGAGTGTCATAAGAAGATTCATGCGTTGACAATAGAAGAATACAACAATAAATAAAAGAATTGCGGCGAAAAAAGACTGATTCTGCAAAATTTAATTATCGCCTTCGGACCTGATGACCCACATTAGTGGATAAGGACCTCAATCAACTAAGAGTGCGAAATTGGAGGCAGCCGGTTAATGAGCGTGCCAACTAGAAATACTTGTTGGTTGAGGTCCAGGTCCTTCCCGGACGGTAGCGCCATATGAAGAAAGAAAACTTAACTATCACGGAGGCGAAATCATCTTTCACTGACCTGTACACAAAATTTTGAATTTTTCTTTAATACCACATTTTAATGGTGTCATAGCCAAACGAAATTTGTAAGGTTTCCACTGCTTTTGCAGGACTTCTGGAATCAGCTAGTGATAGAAAAGCAAGATGAACTCTTATAAACTTTAGGAAGCCTGGCTCGTATATATTTTGCATAATTGGCACCCATTTTTGTCAGAACTCCACTTGAGGAATTTTCGATCTTGTAGCTTTCACTCTGATAAAAGGGTCTGGACCTAACTTCCTCAGGAACTGCTCGTATTGTAGGTGCTATTGTCCTCTCATCCGTTGATAGGTACACTTTAATGACGTCTCTAAGGGAGGGAATTTAAAAAGTGTTTCCTGAGGGCGATCAGTAACTAGCGAGAAGAGGACTCTTGAAAAAATTAGATATAAACAAAAGTCTAGTTCAGGATTCCATCTACTAACTTACGATGTCACAATGCCACTGCCACCGGTTGATTTTTTTAAGACCCCAAGTTTGAAAATTTCTGTGATGTGTACTTCAGGAGTACTTCATACCTAGAACCATCTTATGTAGCTGTAAGCTTATGGCAGCCGCCAATACCATTGCTGAGTTATAATGTCTTTTGCGAAATTATCACTGTAAGTCAAAGGACAGATCGTTACCTTTCCCTTTTCCTTATGGCAGTAGAAGTCTGTAAGTTTGGAATGATAGATAGACCCATAATATATGTCTTATCTGCAAAGCAAACTGGTTTCATGTAGGTGGTTCTGAAAGGTGGACCAATCATAACACACGATGTTAATTGTGAGTCACACCTTACCGTTAAGTTCTTTTACCCAACTTAATTTGACATTTCTTCGTTTCACCGTTTGGCAAATTAATCATAGAAATTTATATAATTGTGCAGAGGGTTAAGATCCTTGAAGACTTTAAATAAAATGATTGTTCAAATCAAAATGCATTTCGTGCATTTTGTAGTTTTTCTGCCCAACATAATCGACCAAATTGCCGCAGTTGGTCAAGTGAGAATACACAAGTCATTGTTAAAAAACCGATGGCTCAATAAAGAGTGACTCTTTGGTGAGGTCATCGGGCCGTACTTCTTTGAAAATGAGATCGGTTAAGCAGTTATGATTAGTTTAGTTTAGAAGGCATTTTTTTTTTATTTTTTATCTGATAGAATTTTAAAACTAGGTACAAAACGCTTAACCTAGGTACGACTGAAATGAAATCTTATAACTACTTACTGGCCCTATACGGGGTCTCTAAGCTAAACTATCGATATATTTATTTTTGCCTTTCGGCGTCATTGCTAATTATTTTTCTTTCAATTAATAAAAAATATTATTTATTTTTTTAAAACTAAGAAAATTTTTTTTTAAATTTTTAAGCAGTTATGATGTTCTTAAGGCCATAAATTGAGGATAAACTGAAAGACATGTGCTTCAAACAGGACGGTGCCACTTGCCACACAGCCAACGAAGAAATGAGTAACGCTCCAGAAATTAAATGACCTTGTTATCCCATGTGGTGGTAATCTTATTTGGTTTCCACGGTCATATGATTCAACACCGTTGGTCTTAATTTTTTGTGAGATTTCAAAGACAAGTTGTACGTCAATAAGCGAAAAACAATTTAAAAGCTGAAGGATGAGATAATTCGGCACTTTGATGACATTGAACCGCAATTGCGTCTAACCAGAATCATTAAAAATTGGGCCGTTGGATAGAGGTATGCTATCGAAGTCGTAACGAGTATTTGGCCGACAATCTATTTTACAAATAATTGCAATACATCCTTCAATCAGAATAACCCATATTGAGATAGTTTCCTGGAAACTTATTGTTTGACTTCAAATTCACCATCGAGCGTTTTTGTTGAACCACCATTTACATAAGTTGTATAATTTTTGAATAGACTATCCATAGCACAGATTCGGAATTCGATTAATAAGCGATTTGTAAGACATTTTCAGTGAAAAAAATATTTTTGAAATCGAAAACTTTAATATACACTATGTACGGTGGCATCCGCCTGTTCAAGCGTCATCGGGTACAACGCTTTAGATGCTAGGCTACCCAAACAAGCCATTGGGACAGCGCAACTAACGATGATTTAGGTTGAGGTGGCGCACACAAGTGGAGAAGGGCAACCAACTTTTAGTGCATAATTGCAGGCAGCTGGCGAGAGATAGTTCTAGCTGGAGAGGCATGTTGGTTGAGGCCCAGGTCCACCCAGACTGCAACGCGATGGAAAGAAGAAGAAGAAGATGCACAATTGCATGGTGTAAAAGGTAAGTGCGTCGACTTCCACGAAGGTCTGAATCCTGAACTCAACATCCTGACACTTTTTTCACGATAACACCTTTTTCGTTTACTGACAACACTCAAAGAGCACTGAGTGTCTATGAAAAGCTTCTCAAATCTAGCCGTCGTCAACAGCCTCTGGGTCTCTTCCACCCATGAGACGTCGACTAACCCTCTGAGTCTCTTTTACCCATGAGAGACCAGTAGAGCTTACAACAAGAGTAGTTGATGCAGAAGCTAGGCCCTGGTCCCTTGTGGCTGAAGTGCTGCTCAATTATTATTAGAAATTATGACTTTTACAAAATAGCAGCGAGTTTATTAATTTGGGGACAGTGCAGCATAGTTTTCGATCTCCAAGGATGTTGTGAGTTTCCGAAACCTTTAGCATATTTTGGATGACAAATCCTAGCATTCAGTCTTAAGGGTTGTTGAAATCGTGCACATACATCTGGAAAACGGCCAAATGAGATCTTGCTGAAAATTCTCAGGAGCGAGTACCGGGTCTGTTACGCAACTCTTCTAGCGAATCATACATCTGTTTCATCGCATCCAAGTTCGAGCACGTAAACAATTGCAAAAAACGTAGTCTTGATTTGAGGACGTATGATACCAAAGAGAAGGCTCGTTAAAGGCGTGTCCAAGATACGCAATGCGTCTGACTACCTCTAAAACATTGCTGTTTGCTAATAGTGAGCAGGGATCATTTCCATGGCTATTTTAAACACTTTCCATTGCCTTGGATGGAGTCCCAATGTGAGTCTTTTTAGTGTTGGAGTTTTGCCACCATTTTGATATTGGGTTCAATTCGTCTTGGAATTGGTAAAATACAGCCACATTCAAGTGTTAGTGTTTTACAATGATTGCAATGTCATCGGTTTTAAGGATCAGGAGTTGAATTTTGTAATGATCCGTGTAGTCAATTTTTGAAAGGATAAATATAATGTGACACCTTGTGATCTACTTTTTTCCTTTGTAACTGCTTAATGTTTCAGACATTTTAACATGAAGTCGGATCAATTTGCCCAGGACTGTAGGTACCGCACTGCAATGATGTCCCGAAGTCAATTGAGATATGTGCTGAAGGAAGTCGAAACATACTTTCTCCAACACACCACCCATCTGAAACCGCTGGCATATATGCTTCACATCATGGCATTCATATCGACTTCAAATGGAGGACAATGTTCTTTCACATAAATTATCTGACTGTTCTAGACACTTGTAAATTTTTGTCGTAAAACCGTCTACTGTAGTTGTAATTGCTAAATATTGTTTCCTTTGAGATTTTGAAATGGTTCACTGGAACACTCAGTCTTAAGATCTGATCCGTACAGCCCTTGAGTCGTTTGCAGTCGCTTCTGTTAAGAGATAACAAAAATGCATAAGCTTTGTCGGTCTGCATTCCGAAGATTCCTACTGCCTTTAAATGTGCTCTCGAAATCCTTCGCCATTGATGGATGTCCTAACTAAGGACGCAGGAATCCCCAACGCGTAGCTAGCGATAATCAATGCACTCGTATGGTAGGTAGTAGATTCTATTAAGTGTGCGGTAACATAAACGTCAGAGTCATCGTCACGGTAGAACGTTGTAATTATTTGCAGGTCAAACTATTGGGTGCGCCATGACAAACTTATGACTCATTATATCACCTACAGCAGACTGCAGCGAAATCTCCTTCGACTACAGCGAAATCTCCTGCTCGCTTCAGGATCAAAGACGCCTTCGCATCGAAGCCCTATGGATACGGAAAAGTTTCCATCTTAATCCATTTTTCTGCTCAGTACTTTGGAAAATGTCCTTAATTAAAATATGCTAAATACATTCACCCCAAACGTCTCGTTTTTCACTGTAATCCACAGTGTCAACAGAACTCAAAGAACTACCCGACAACCCCTGCCCTTAACGCTGAAGGGTTTCGCACAGAGGATACGACTGCCACCAGCCTAGTCCGCTCCGCTAGTTGTAGTGCACAAAATTATGCAAATGCCGTCTTTCGTAAATATTTATCCAACTCACAGAGGTGTCTACGGGAATTTGAGATAAAGACGACCGTGAAATGGATGAATCCTTCTCGTCTGGCTGAGGGAATCCTTCGAGCAACGCAAAATGCCGCCTGAGTTTTTGTCATGTCTTTCCTTTTTCTGCAAAAAAAAAAAAAAAAAATACATAAAAGAAGAAAAAAAACCTGACAAGACAAAGAGGAATGACCTAGGCATGGTTGACAGATGCTGGCAGCGAGATTAACAGAAGCACATGGCCATCTGAAAAGGGTACTCATCGGAACGTAGCGATATTGGCGGCCTGCTGAGGCGTAGAAACGACAATGAGGGATCACTGGGTGAAGCGCCCACCAGACCTCTGGCCCGAGGGCGCGTATGGGAGCGAACAGCGGAGAGGCCTCTTGTAAATATCAAATAGACGTGGACGTGGAATCATTAATTAGAATGCACAGGACCACGAGATAAAAGGAAATTTACGCAGACTAAGTAAACCCTGTAATTATCCTACGATTCCACTTTGCGATTCACCTCCCGTCAGCCACGCAGCGACATCCTCGGCCGACGTCCCCCGAACCGCCGCAGGGCTAAGTGTTTTTGTTTTCATTTAATAATATTAAAACACCGGCCAACACCCCATCCATCATAGTCCTGGCGGGGTGATACACAGCGCTCTGCGGGCCGCGACAAATGGAACAAGGTGCTGTCAGTTGGCCAATGTATTTTTAATGTTTAATTACTTGACAATGTAATTAAAATATGTGTGTATCCACGCAGCGGAGAGCGGCCCGGGCTGGGCCGGGCTGCGTCGGGGACACCTATTACGCCGTATTAATACAGTTGCTCGGACGCCGACAAACAGTCAAGCCTCGTACGAGAGTCCTGCACATGGGGCACTGCGATTCGAGCGACATTCAAGGATATCGGGTAGTTTTAATTAAAATAATGTTTACTTTGCGGACGAATATGTTCATTGGAATATTTTTAATGTCCCCATTCCGATGCACCGCACGCGGTCGCTCATGGTGAGATGGTATGTCTGGTGGCGAAATTCCCGCCCAAAGATTTATGTTTAAATTTAATAAATATTTTTAAATATAATTTAATACATCACCTCCGAATGAATTTAAATTTTTGCAGCGGTGGAGATAAAACGCAAGCAAAGACGCGTGTAAAATATGCGCACACAAACCGACACGGAGAACAAACGCAAAAGGAGAAACAAGAGAAGAAAATAAATAAATAAATTGAAATTAATGGAATTAACGCACGCAAATAACTTGTGCTTTTCGATTCGATTTAATTACAGTGCCGCCGCTCCGTACGCATTAAAGACGTTATCACATTTTCAATTTAAAGTGCGGTTGATAGTGAACCGAAAAAAATTGAAATAAATGGAATTTTTTATTTGGGAGTTATGCAGATTATTATGCGGCTTTCGAAGTCAATTTTGTAATGCACGAAACGCCAGGATAATAGTTTATTAATGATTTTTTTGTGTGTCCGTGGTTTTCATCGTAATTAAAAATCTGCTCAACCACATACAGTGGGGAATTGTAATTTATGTCCTCATCCCTGGCAGGATACTAATTTAAAGATCGTTGGTTGAGTGGGAAAGGCTTTAATTACATGTTAGCGGTTTGGGATCGAATTACGTCTTTGCTGACGACTGGATGGTGTATCAACTGTGTTAAGAATTTCAAGAGGTTTAATTAACTTCTTGCGACTAATTGCTTTTGAAGATGGTCGACCCTCATGCTTATCTACGCAGCCGGGACATCTGATCAGAAAATCATTCATTGTGGCCTGAAGGGCAGTGATCGCCATATTTAGATGAGATGCTTCTTGAGAGTTTGCTGAAGTCAGGTCATGTGACCTGGGGGGCCGGCAAAGACTTTAGTTACACGATAATATAGGTCCTTATCAGTGTGGTTTCAGGCCAGGGAAATCCACCATCGACCAAATCTTCCCACGATGACAGATTTTGGAAAAGACACAAGAAGTGCAAATCGACACTGACCACTAATTCGTCGATTACAATACAATACAGTGCCATGTCTTGTTTTGGCATTCCTACCAAACTCGTCAGATTGTGTAGGATAACGATGGAGAACTCGCTGCTCCGTCAAGGTCGGGAATGAACTCACCGAGACCTTCAATGTCAAAAAAGGTTTTAGACAAGGCGACGCACTTTCATGTGATTTCTTTAACATCATCCTTGAGAAGATCGTGCGTAATTCACAAGTCAACACTAGAGGCACGGTCTTCCAAAAGTCAGTTCAATTACAAGCTTACGCCGACGATATTGACGTGATTGGACGAACACAGCGAGCCGTCAATGAGACGTTTGCTGGCAATGAAGCAGAAGCGGCTAAAATGGGTCTGGTGGTTAATGAGAAGTAAATGCTGTCATTAAGAAAGGCACACCACATCGACGTCTCGGACAGAGTGTCACACTAGGCAACAGAGATGTAGCCAAGGCCTTCGTCTGCCTCGGCTCCGCGATAAGCAGGGACAATAACACCAGTACCGAAATCAAATGCAGAATCACTCTTGCCAATCGCTGTTTCTTTGGCCCCAGGAGGCAATCGAGTAATAAAGCCCTCTCTCTAAGGACTAAGATTGTACTATCATCCCAGTCCCAATTTATGGCGCGGAAACCTGGACGTAACTAAAAGTGGATGAGGAAGGGCGTATTCTTTTCGAGAGAAGAGTTTGCGATTTTTAGTCCTGTTTGTGTTGATGCCATCTGGAGGAGAAGATTTAAACACGGGCTGTGCAGGGTCTTCAGATACAACGCTTAAGATGGCTAGGCCATGTAGACCGTATGGACACCACTGCTCCGCCCCGAAAAGTCTTCGAATCCCAGCCATTGGGAAAACCCTACAGAATACGGCCTAGGCTAAGGTGGCGCACACAAGTGGAGAAGGACCTCAACCAACTTTGAGTGCGCAACTGGCGGCAGCTGCCGAAAGATCGTGCTGTCTGGAGATGTATGTTGGTTGAAGAAAAGGTCCACCCCGGACTGTAGCGCCACAAGAAGAAGAAGAAGACACTCAATTTCAATGTACTTTGAACGATCGGAATTTTTGATCGATTCCAACTGTATTTGCAGGTTCTTTGTGCGTTTTTTGATTTATCTTCACTAAGGATTGATTTTAATTCTTTATCTTCAATATTTTTTATTTGTCCGATATGTTCTTCGACTTCCAAGTCAAATTTCCACTTTAAGTGGTGCATTGCCTTTGAAACAATACCAAATAGAGCTGCCAAAACTTTTCTACCGAAATGCTATGAGTTTTAGCTGTTTATTTTTCATATTGAAATAATTTCTACGCAAAATAATACTTTATTTGGTTCATAGAATCAGAATGTATCGCTACCAACGCTTAGACTGAAGGGCAACATGAGGAAGCTCTTGAAAGGATATTTAAAAGGCTACCTCAATGGTACAGGAATTAATTGGCAGCAATCGTTGTTAAACCACACACTATTTGTCGGTGCATCTAATACGAGTATTCACATTTTTTGCCGATTCACAGGGTCAGGTTTCTTTTTTTGAAAGGTTTTGCAGATATGAAATACCCACTTTGACTGCTGTACGCAAGTTTGTGTGTGCGCCTGGCTTTCTCATGGTAACCTGCGTACCTGCAACCATGGATGGAATGTGCCCCTGAGGCAGTCACTTGGGCGACATTGCATTCCATCACTAATGGAAATGTTTGTTACTACCAATTAATTCATAATACAAGGAAATAGAAAAAGTGGCTTGTCCTACAGCCTACAAGGATTTTAGGACTAGCTTCTTCAGGATAGGTTTTAGGCACGTTTTTGTTCTATCACATGTAGGGATAACAATTCAAGGAGGCAAAAAGGTTAATTTTACTGCAGTCAAAAAAATTATATATTGTTCTCTCTAGAGTGGGAGAGACCTTTAGTTTACTCACACTCATTGTGTTCACAATCAGTTCTCTTTGTGTGGCACTGTGAAAGAGATGGAGCCACGGAAAAAGTGCAAGAGCAAATCTCCAAGGTGGGTTCGGGCCCTACAGATGCAAGAGAGGCATTCGTAGGGCACAAACCGACCTTAGAACTACCCGCTTCCTTGGTTAGGGCGTCCATCGACGGTTAGGTCTTCCAACAGCACAATCAGAGATGGCATGATTCTTCAGGATGCAGGCTGCCCACTGCATGCTCCCAAAATTTCTAGGCAGAAACGAGTCCAGATAACTTGTCGGCATAAAACGAGACATATCACCTTCGCTAAACACCTTAGTGTACTTGGGCTTAGTGACAGCACCCTTTGCGATGCCAGTGGAGAAGGTGAGCAGTTCCTCTGTCAATACCCAGCTTTTGGTTGTATCAAGTGGTGGCTGTTTGGCTCTGGGGTGGTGCCTGCTGGTGACAACAGTAAATGAAGGTTATGCCTGGTAGTACAATGGACCAGTTTAAGAGACTGAGCGCTCCAGTGTAGTGTTTCCCAACCTCCAACAAAAAAAAGGCACAGTCCAGCAATAGAACCCAGAACCTTCCAGGCGTAATTCGACGCAATTATCCACTACACTTGATCCTAAACTCAACATTGATCGTCGAGTCAAGAAAGCGTGTATAGCTGTCTATTCCAGTAACTAAAAGTTAAAAAAGAGTGAATGCCAAACACCAGAACAAGTCTGGTGCACGTATATTGCCGTAGTTCGTCCAATTAACCACTGATAATAAGGCCAGAAAAAAATAGGGTGCACACAATTACATGTATTCTTCGGATGCTTTAAAAGTCACTGTTTATCTGGGGCCCATAGACCTTTACATTAAGAACATGCAAGGCTGTACAGAGAAATCAGTTGGACTTAAGAAACCTGTATCCTAGAATCAGCACTGAAGATAATCGGACAGACTTCATGCCACTAAGTTCCAACTTCCTTTCAACCGGTAAATCGGACTTGAACTGACATCACAAGGAGAGGGTCGCGCAATCCATCTAAAGCATAACATTTCACATACTCTGTCGCAGCTCTAACGTCACATTGTAAAACAAAACATTTTATGTGCAAATGCGCAGCGCTTACTAGAGTCAAACATTCAAAACTGGGCAAGTCATTTTTTGAGTCCCGTGAGGACGTATCCATCAAAGCCATTAAGAAGCTGACAAACTATTTAATAGCAACAACATATATGATTATAAACAAAATAGGGCCACTACACACACAGACACACTACATAAAATGAAAACCGTGAAGGTATTTGCTTTGAAAAAAAAAACACGATCTCTCAGGAGGAATGACGACATGTCGACAAATTACTGGGACGCGAGAACATTTCATGGTCATTCAATAAACCACTCGAGCAGAAGTGTGTCAGAGTAAATGTGGTGCGGACCAGCTGAAAGTGAATTGAGGACAAGGACTTGGTCTTACATCTACTCTGCGCCTAAGTAAATGTCAATAAGTCTGTCGTTCCAAGAGTGTGGCCTTGCTCACAAGCAACTCCCATCCCTCTGCGCGATGATTGGTTTGCCTCCTTGACCTGTTACAGCTCGCCATTGCAAAAAGTGACTCATTCGTAATGAGAAGCATTTAATGATGACATGGGCGATGGGAGTGAAATTAAATTCCCTAAATTCCAAAGTCAAGGATCACGTGGATGAAGTATTGTGCGGCCTTCGTATCTGGCGACAGTAAAATTTCACTTTCAAATGAATACCGCACTCGCCAAGGAAGAACCATGTGCCTATCGAAAGGAACATTCTCTCATGCAAAAGAAAGCCAAGCAATCCACCACCACATCACTGCCACCAGCACTACCACTATGACACGGCGAATTCTTTCGCAGGATTCGCAAACAAAAATTGCGATACAATGTCTGGAAGCTACGATACAACGATACACGATACACGAAACGCTCTCACGATGAGTTTTCTTCTCGGCTTTGCTCTCAGCATGCCGCTCTCGTCGGCACATCAGAGCACGAGGGTGTTGTTGTGTTGATGTTTATCCCTAAACAACGTGATAAACACAACACCAGTGGCGTAGTGCGTAAACAATTCGTAGGGGGTTAGCTGCTGATCGCAAATTTTTAATTTTGAGCACTTTTTAGCGAAAAATTTGCAATTTTTCAGCCGCCATTTTGTTCTGGAGCAACCTAGGTATCGATATAGAGCACTTTTTGCAGGGGAAATCTGTGAAAAGCGGACGAAAAACGAGAAAAGAACAAAATGGGTGCAAGGACCACCCATAATCTGCAAAGCAGACAGGAAAGCTCCACCCTTGGCGTGCATCGAGAACAATCGGCCGCACACACACACACGAAACCAACTGGTTGCGGTGTGGGGGACGAGGGGCGGATTGGTGCAACCCCCACAGCATGCAGTTTGTCATATCGTTGGCCAGCAGAGTGCAGAGAGCGCTCTCTCGATACTTCGATGGAGCGCACACCATCGCACGGAGGCCACCCTTGCTTGTGTTGGCAGCACCATGCTCTTGCTCAATGTGGTAGTCAGTGCGTGGGGTTGAATCAGTTGTCAGCCGTCGTCTGTCTCTCTTCAGCATCTTGCTCTCCTTGTCGGTGGCAGTGCATTTTTGTGCTTCGTTTTCTCTACAGCGGCAAACGTCACCCGCCTGCCAAGCGCTCGTGCTTCAACGCCTCTCCGGTGTGCTCTCTGTATATTTTTGGTTGCGTATACGCCCTTTAGCCCCACTATCGGCTTGGTGACCATGGGACTGCGGGACTGTGTACTGCTGCTGGCACGGGAGGCTCATCGCGTGGAGCACTTCTTTGCGGCATATTGGTTGACGTATGCATGGCTGTATGAATGTATGTATGTACGTGTATAGGCACGCTCGGGGGGAGGCGGCGGTGGATGGCACCACACAGCATGCCATTAGCGGTGACCGTTTTACGCGAAGCACTCGCATTTGTGCTCAGTGCTAAACTGCGACGGTAGCGGTGTGTATATGACGAGTATTTTCGCGTGCTCTCGCTCGCTCGCCCGTTCGCTCGTTCCCTCTCCGGGTGTGAAAGACGATAGAGTGTGTATAATTTTGTTCGGGTTCTTGGCTTTTTTTTGACAAACGAAATAGTAAATAATAAACAACGGTTAATTTCCGTTAATTTTGTATGCAGTTGATTGCAGTTGTTGGTGCGGCCATCGTTCTCAGAGGAATGTGCAGTGGGCGGTGGTGAGTGCTCTGGTGCTCTGAAGGAAACCAGCTCGCGAGCTGAAGCTTTGTGCGGAAGCAAGTCAAAGTTCCGGTTTCGGTTGAGTGCACATTCGTTCGGATGGTGGTCGTTGTGCGTTGAATGTTGTTATTGTCTTGTATCGGAGAGCACAACAAACGCGCATTCGAGGACACGGCTGTGTGCATGGTATACGTAGGTATTTATCTGTCTCAGCATGATACTTCAACCTATTCGCGGGTGTCTGAAAATTGGGTATGGGAGTGAGATTCGCAATGGGTGTTAATGCGTGTATTGCACACGGAAGGGCTGCTGTTGCATACTCGAATGTCAACGTGAGGGATGCGGTTGTCATATCCTGCGTCATTTGCTGTTATTTAGTGACGTGTGATTGTTTGTACCTGCGCGTATTCCGAGTGCCACCGGTAATGCATTCCACTCAGAGGCATTGCAATCTTTTAGGCCGTATCTATTTTCTGTTGAGTTAGGTTTGAATAAGGGCACCGATTTTGTGTAAGCAGTAGGCGAGTCTGCGTCTGCGCAGTGGAAATATACTTTGTGGTCGGTTTGTTGTTGTCATTGCGTGTTTGTTTTCATAAAACTTTTGAATGGGATTGTTGAAAATATGGCATTTGTTGCTTTTCTGTACGCCTTTCTTGCTTGTCTCGATATGCTTTCTCTAACCGTGTCATACAGCAGAGAAAAGACGCTTTAGTTTCCAAAATTCCGCAACTCATTAAGGTGACGTTTCTAAACTTCAACCAAAAGTAATGACAGCTTCCAAATACATATTATTTTCTCATTGGTGTTACTGTCCCGCGGCATGAGAATGCATCGAAACAGCCTTTACAATTCATTCTGTGGCCTAGGAGGGCCCCAGTGAAAAACTGGACAAAACTCGAAGCGTTAGAATCGTGACGAATAAACGAAAATCTTTTAACTCACGATCAGACACCCTGCGATGCTTTCGAATATTTTAGAGGTGAATTTAGTTCTGTTTGCGATTCACTTACTTTTCGAGTCTACATGATCTACACCATAAATTAAGTGCCACTATTTTTCAATGTTATTAAGGGTTTCAATGTTTCAATTTACATTTCTGGAAGAAAAGCGTTACTCACGCCTTTTGAAAAGGTGAATTCTCCGTTCATAATATCCCTAACCCGATTGTTGAGATAATAATGTAGAAAAGTTTGCAAAGCACTGATTCTTGCAGTAATTGCTGCCTTACCGTGTACAATGAGACGTGTTTTTTAACATGTCTTCAGCGACGCCTTTGGTCTTTTTAAGTGAAAAGTTCTGGGTTCAATCATTAGTCTCGGTTACGTTGATGGTTTTTGAAGAAGAAAATTCAACAGCGAACAGTTCAGCTGTAAAGCGATATGCGCCTAGCGAGGCGTCTTCGGACTCAACGACTAAAGTGGTTAGACTACGTGGAGTGCACGAACAACACTGCTCTGGCCCCTGTGCATTCGATTCCACACCAGTGGGGCAATGTAACCACACAATAGTCCACCGATCTTTGGTGCAGTTTAGTGGAAAAGGACCTCAAACAAAATTTGAGGCAGGTAAAAGATCATGCCAGTTGGATATGCTTAGTCAATTTTTTAATACGGACTGCAACTGCGAGAATAACTTCAGACAACACACAGCCGCACTTTTCCTGAATTGAAAATGTATGCTCTGAAGACTTAACTGACTGACTGATTGAATTTTCTCTGAATGAAAATCGTTATTTAACGAACACGTAGTCTATGATGTTTAATTGAGACGTTTAAAAGGTTATGGAGGAAGTAATCACTGAACAAATCTTTTCTACCAACTCTTCCCAAATTTCAATATCCCAGTACGAATTAATTATCTCGAGTTTCACCGATGTCATGGCTTCAAGGTCCGGTGTTGCTTGCGACTTTTCCACATAGATCGGCGACTTAATGGTTTTTTCTTACTACAGCATGGATGGGGGACTTATGCCCCCATTACTTTGCATAAAATAAATTAACAAACCTTTACGAAGTTTTTGCAGGCAGTTGTTCAATGTGTTTCGAGTGGAATATTTAATAATAGCGTTTACAAGACTTTGTTCACATTGACCGCTATACCGTAGTGGATCAGTGCGTTGACTGAGACGACGAAAGCACCATCCATCATGACACCATCCCATTCTTCAATTATTGACAACACTCCAAGAGTGCGTAGTGTCATTGGAAAGGGTCTCAAATCTCGTCGTTCGAAGTCGGCAATGAACTGTAGACCCTCTCTACCCGTGAGTGAGAAGTTTCAGGACTACACTGCATGAAATTAATTTAATTTTATGGCATTTTTTAAACAAACAGGGAATTCATTGACGCACAATCATTGTCTCAGGAGATAAAATAAAGGGAAGCGACTAAAAGAGCTATAGAAAAAAAATAAAAGTCATGTCCATCTAATCATTTTTAATTTTTATTTTAAAGGGTCTCTATTTTGATGCGGTGTACTTGATATGAATCTAAAGGTCCAACTATTACGCGCATGAAAAGACAAATTTTCAAATTTTAACAAAATGCTTCGTTATGGTTGCACAAAACACCGATATGGCTATAATGAACACATGCGCAAATCAATCTGCCAGAAATTCTTTAGTCGAAAAGTGTCATACAACAAAAACACAATAAGTGTTATTGGAACAATTAGAACTCACGCTTAAGGTTGTTTGTGTTCTTAAAACAAATTAAAGAAAAAAAAACGTGTTCTGCGAATAAATAGGGACCGCAAAAGAAATGGTTTCTTTTAAGTAACATTACTAAAAATAAAGGAACATGATAGAGACCAATTCTTCATTTATGCTCAGATAATTCCGTGTATATTTTCTTTGATGTCTTTTTTGTTTGTGTCCCATCTGTCAAATTCGCATTGGAGAGTGCGATCAAGGGCGCACTACCTGATGCTTAACGAAATATTTGTATTCACATATGCTTAACGAAATTTTCACAATCATTCGTCGGCGACAATTATAGTTTGGCTCAAACTGGTAGGTGTATTTGCTTACTCACCCATGCTCGTTTGACACTAGCTCATGTGCAATATAGTCAACCCTTAAGGATTAAGAAAAACTCCACGAGGAATCACACGATCTCAAATTTTTGGGCGTTTTCCGTCGCCGGTTCAGTCGCAAAAAGTAGAACATAGCTTTGACTATCGTGTGCCCTCATTCAAATTAAAAGCAATGCGTTTCAGCCTGACGCTAAAAAAGTGCGCACAGAGTAGTGAATTCAATTTCTAACTGCTGCAGAGTGCATTTCTCAAAACTCTTTTTTTGGCAAAATAAGTTGAAATTTGAGATATGTCGAAATTTGATAGGTATCAAGGACATAAATATCAGTAGCGAGATCATCACTACACATTTTTTTTTTTACATTTTCTTCAAGAGGCACTGAATAATACAGCTCTCCCTCGAAAAACCGAGCTTTTGCTTCAATTGCAGATCATACCAGTCCTACTCTAGGAAAGTCAGCCGAACAGAACAGAACTTCAGAACAGAGGCATGGAATGGAGTACCTGTTACCTCTTCGGGATGAAAATTATGCATTTGATTTTTGATTGTGTATGACTTTATATTTCTCCAAAAAGGCCGGAAAACAATGACGAACTATAGAGGCTGCATTGTGACATGTCGTTACAGTCAAGTTACTATAATGTGATGGTGATGGGTAATGTGATACTTATTCCATTTAGCCTGCTTCGGCTGGAAAAGTGCTTAAAACTAGGCCATGAAGATTTTGTAACAGATGACGTCTTCGTCCTCGTCTAAGCTCGTATGCATAAGTAGGCCTGTACCCCAACCAACGTGTTGAGTGCAACTTAAAACAGGCGGCGAGGACTGTGGCAGATTGGAGTGAATGTTGGTTGTAGCCCGGGTCCACAAGGACTTAGGGCTTCGGGGTTTCTTCAGATCAGACGATAAAGTTGCCCATTGGTCTGTGTTACTTCTTCGTGAAAAACATTTTCGAGGGTTTCTTATTTTTTTAAGATCTTACATACAAGGAAGTGCTAGTTTTTCCTAGAAATAATAATAATTGAGTGGCACTACAGCCCACAAGGAACCAGGGCCTAGCTTCTACAACAACTTCTCGTGTTGTGCGTGCTACTGTTCTCTCACGAGTAGAAGGGACCTACAGTTTTTTGCCGACTCCGAACGGCGAGATTTGAGAAGCTTTTCATAGACAATTGATACTCTTTGAGTGTTGTCAGCAACTCGAAAGAGGTGGTGCCGTGAAAAAATGCGAGGTGTGCCGTCCGAGAATCGAACCCAGACTTTCTGCGTGGCGGTCGACGTACTTATCCACTACGCCAAGGCGACCAGTTTTTCCTAGTATATCTAGTATATCATTTTTATGAAAGCAAAGCATTTACACTGATGCCACATGTGATGAATCAATCGTTTAAAATATATCACTGAACACAGGCTTTTGAAAAGTTAAAGTCTCAGATGCGGTAAAATCTGAAAGTTTGAATTTGTTTTAATTTTTTCGGAGGTTGAGAAACACAGTGCTCAGACTCAAAAACTGGTCAATTGTACTACCAGGCAGTATCCTACATTAAACGTAATTTCATGGTCTTCTGGAGGAAAATCAGCAACCGCTTCTGTGATAAAGAGCCTATGGTTTAAGCTCCCACCGACGCGAAACAGCGGCCACTCAGATCCAAGCAAAGGCGGCACATTGACAGATTAAGTGCTCTGCAGTGTCTTCACCTCTTCTACAGGCGTCGCATAGGATACTATAACAAGCCCAAGTACACTTAAGTTCTTAGCGAAGGTGAAGAGTCCCGTTTGCAGTCTTTTCTACTTGAGATAACAGAAAAGCATCGGATTTCGTGCTTTTGGAAGCATACAGTGGGCCTGCACCTTGGAGAGTCATACCATCTCTGGTTGTGCTGTTGGGAGACCCAACCGTCGATGGAAGCCCCAACTAACGACGCGGGCAGCTCCAAAATGGGTTCGGGCCCTATGAATGTCTCTTTTGATCCTTGACTAGAAAGCTCAATTTTTTTCTTACTTTTCCACCTTCTTTAAAAAAATGTTTTCACTTGTTAAGGGCCCCGATTGGTCATACCAACAGCCATATCACAAATTTCTTGACTAAAATAAAATCCATTACACTTAACGGTCCCTCCACTTAGTAAATGTTATTTTCGGGCAGTTGTATTTGCCCACTTTCTCCGTATGAATTTGTTGTCAAATTTGAATAATTTGTCACCGTTAAGCGGCTTCAACTGTCCCATTACCGCAGTGAGTTGGGCAAGGCAATAAAGTGAAATTGACTTAAAGTGCTCCACCCCACACGGTGTTCAGTCCACTTCCCTGAACAAACATACAATTTCTCCGCATCAAGTAAATTTACTGACAGACACCCCAAATAGTTCGGCAAACGTGTCATAATCGCGTTCGAATAATAACGAAATGTACTCAGCCCAACGCATATTTGACAGCCGCACAAACCAGCCGCCTGTAAGACCTATCCAACTGAAACTTCCTGTTAGTCCTTTTCGATTACAAAATATAAAATTCCACGCATCCAACCGCCACTGAGCACACACATACGCTCAACCTTATAATTAATTCAGAAATATTTTTCCTGGCTCTCGGGAAATACTTGATAAATAACATCCGACCCTTTTTTGCCTCCGCCCGCCACGATGGCCTCGAAAGGCAGGCCGGCTGCAGACACTGGAAGCCATCTGGTCAGATGTTAGGTTCTGCGTTTTTCTATCCACCAAAGAAGTTTCATGGCGTAAATCCTATGGCAAAGGTTGCTGAACGATTCATGACTTTCGCACCCTTTTCTTCACAACGCCCGACAAGTACAGCAGAGGTTACTACACCAGCTCTCTCAACTTTGTTCCTTTCATGAATGATAAAATATTTAAATTTAATTAAGCCCGCAGAGAATGACGACTACAACGCTGACGACGACGACGACGACGATGGCTGGGGTGCCGAAGAGGTGTGGAGAGACGCCAACAACGACGTCCATGACGTTGAACAGACTCCGTTGGGTGGGTGTGTGCGTGGGTGGTGGGGTATTGGCTTCAGTGGTGCATTGTAACTACAACTCTGCTGTTGCGTACGCTGGAAGGTCGTCTGTTCAAAGAAAAAAACCGGTTGCTATTGCTTTGCATTTTAAGTGAGTGGAGAGGCATAAGTTGAGGACACCAGTGGCTACAACTACGAGTATGTGCAAATGGGTAAATAATTTAGTGAAGCGCTAGCTGAACAAAAAAGAGTGAACTTTCACGGCCACATGGATAACTGGATATTACGGATGACACCATAATCTGCCAGCTTTTAAGTGCAGCTAAACCTTGTAGTTTTAGCGACCTTGAAATCTTTAAACAAACAGATAGAGGGGATTAACCCAAGATTAGTTGCAAGGCTTCCTAAGGTGAGAGCTGTGCTGTCTGTAGAATTTCGAGGGTATCCTCGTCTGCACTGAGAATTTTGAATCACTTTCAGTGAATTTTCTATTCATGGAAACTCTGACTGTTCCCGAATTCAAAGTACGGTTCATGTCCTAACCAGAGTCCACTAGAATCAAAAGGTAATGTCATGCCATTTTTTTTCTCAAATCCATTTGACTGGAAGCAAATACTCGAAAATTCAAATCAATTTCAAGTTGACTCACCAATTAAAACTATTCAATTCCGAACTGTACAAGGTGCCGCATGCATCTCCACATTCTCCCTCACCTCACCCCCCTGAAGGACAATTTATTTGATTGGAGCGGCCGCATTTAAACGACGCATTGCATAATTTTCCATTCGACATTATCCGCTCCTGATAAAAGTTGCACTGATGCCTCACTAGATCCTTGACAGAAGCTCAAACCATACGTCCGCAGGCAGGTTCATTGCATTTCAGATTCCCACATTGATTGACGCTACATGCCGGCTGGTCGAGGCTTTTCGCAATGAATGAGAATTGAACGGAGCCCAGATCCCACCGGATCAGGACACAGTGTCCACCCACTCAGTTGGCAATTCCCGCCCACCCATCAACCGTAATGAATGGTGATGCATGCAAAGCCGTTTTAGTATTCAATGGATGACCCATAAAATCCGCGTAATTCATTCGACCACTGGTACGTTGGGATTGTTGTCGCTCAGGTCCTGCTGTGTCCACTGCAATCCTAAATCTCCCAGTGAGAGCAATAATTTTCCACTCGCATTTCAATCGAGGATTTCTATTTCGTTGCAAAGTTTTCAACGGTTTCCTCTCGGCTTTCTTTCACAGATAATTTGATGCAATCAAACGATCACACATTCGCGTCATCGGCCAAGCGACAGCGACTCTGCTGCAACAGATATTTGCTGACAAAATAACCGAAAAAGAGTTCCGGCAGACGGCACAAAAAATAAATAAACGAAAAGCACACGAGGATGCGGAGGCGATAGCTCGACACAGCAGACCATCGTTCCGATTAGAACGCAATCGAAGAGGAGTTGCAAGGAGTGAATGACTGCCGGATATAACTCTTTCAGAATCCATTCGGTTGAAATCGACAAAACTTGTCGCAGAATTTTCGCCAGCGCCCGTTCGTTGAGATCCAATTACCATACGGTACGTCCCCGTAGAAACGCGCACACAAAGCCGTCACAAGCATGACACATGGAAGTTACGAGTAACGTGTCGACTATCCTCTCAAACGTCTGCTGAAGGGGGCGCCGTCCTAAGGACAACTCAAAAACAAAAAAGAAAAAACAAGAAAGGAGCAAAAAACGATCTCAAATCGAAAAGCATTACACAGAGATTCAGTGGGAGGGGCACTGAAAAGGAGAGCGAACATCAAAAACAAGGTTGCAACCGTGAAGAGTGCTTTGAATTAAGGTTCGCTGAGCTGAAAAATTGCTTTCACTGCTGCAACACGAACCAATTGGGTTTGTTTGCCTCGCTGGCGCTGGGTCTGAGGGAATAAAATATACCCCACTCATTCACATAAGTCTACATCTGATTGTTTGCTGATTTGCTTCGCTGGAAAGTGAACCACATCCCGCGCTGCACCTGTCCCACTTACCGGATTTCAGAGACGCCCGCAAAATAAGCGCACCGACAGCACCCGAAGCGAGCCCTGTGGGGCTGCGCTTGGTCGGGTTATTGCCGTGTTCGGTTTGGGCACCGAAGGCGCCCAAGCTGACAACTCTGAATCCGGCTCGCGCCACCGCAGCGCCGTACGTAATTGGTGCACGTCCAACATCACTGATTGGTGCGGCTGCCCTGCAAGTAGGGGGGGTGGCAGCCATTCCTGGAAGCGGCATTCTTCAAACACCCACGACCTCTGAAGGGACCACTTCTGCGATACCTACAGCCTGCCAGCAGTGCAAGTACAAGCAGCAGCAGCAGCAACAGCAACTCCAGCAGCAGCAGCAAATTCAACATCTGCCCAACACCTGTGGAGTGGCTTCATCTAGCTGCGGTCTCTCCTTAAGGTGCGCCACATCGTCGGCAAACAGCAGTACTCTCTCGAACTCAGCACATCAATCATCCGTGAATTGTGCATCATTTGCACAGCCCTCTGCAGCAACCGCAACATCATCGTCAGTGTCGGCGGGAGCTACTGGAGCAGGTGTACCAATTGCAACACCATTAGCCAGCAATAATCCATCATCGATGTTATTGGTACCATTCGCCGTGCCGGGATTTATTCCCATGCAAACGGCAGCCCCCTCCACAGATGGGATTATTCCAGCGGCAGTGACAGCAATCAATGTGAATCCAAAGGTGAGTGGCTTCAATTTATATTTCGGAGATATTGGGATGCAATTATGAGCAGGTACACAGATGAGCGGCATTTTGCGACCCTGGATGTGGCTACACACGTGATGGGTTTTGCGAACAGTGAATTAAGGGCTTTTGCGTGGTGGGAGGGCTTAAGGGGGACTTGTGTCAATTCGAACTGGCTTTGGTGCATTGGGGCACCCCCATCAATTTTGATCACTTTGCATAGGAACTTCGCTATTGTATTGTAAAGTGGGCCTTCTCTCATTCCACTGAAGGAATGAGAAACTGAAGCTGAAACTGAAACTGAAACTGAAAATGAAACTGAAATTGAAACTGAAACTGAAAATGAAACTGAAAACTGACGCTGAAACTGAAACTGAAACTGAAACGGAAACTGAAACTGAAACTGAAACTGAAACTGAAACGGAAACTGAAACTGAAACTGAAACTGAAACTGAAACTGCAACTGAAACTGAAACGGAAACTGAAACTGAAACTGAAACTGAAACTGAAACTGAAACTGAAACTGAAACTGAAACTGAAACTGAAACTGAAACTGAAACTGAAACTGAAACTGAAACTGAAAACTGAAACTGAAACTGAAACTGAAACTGAAACTGAAACTGAAACTGAAACGGAAACTGAAACTGAACTGAAACTGAAACTGAAACTGAAACTGCAACTGAAACTGAAACTGAAACTGAAACTGAAACTGAAACTGAAACTGAAACTGAAACTGAAACTGAAACTGAAACTGAAACTGAAACTGAAACTGCAACTGAAACTGAAACTGAAACGGAAACTGAAACTGAAACTGAAACGGAAACTGAAACTGAAACTGAAACTGAAACTGAAACTGAAACTGAAACTGAAACTGAAACTGAAACTGAAACTGAAACTGAAACTAAAACTGAAAGTGAAACTGAAACTGAAACTGAAACTGAAACTGACGCTGAAACTGAAACTGACGCAGCCACTGCAATTTATCTCTAAAAAAATCTGTCCGATAAGATGAAATGGACTGTACCCAATCTGACGGTAATTTTAAATTCTTCCTATCAAGCGGAAGCAAATTAAACGCCTCTCTCGAAGTAATAAGTAAGAATCATTTCCTTTAAAGAAAGACGCAGACTCGTAAAAATTGTGCTTCGCCACCTCAAGTGCTGACAAGTTATCGGAGTGAACGGGGCATGTCCTGTTCCTTCGATTCCCATTACCGGCTGCTGAAAACTCGAAAAAGAAACGTTGATTTTGAATTACTTTTGTCAAATAGTCTTAATGACTTTCGAATCCCCCTTTGAACATGCTAATCGTGTTTACGGGAAAATTCAGCCCCGCGTCCGTCCCACACCGGCTGAGCGCAGCTGTTTTTCTCAATCACTCCGGCGATTAAAAGTTCAATTTATTTCTGGCGCTGTGCTGTGCACGTTGAGTATGCCGGCTCGACGTATTCCTCCCCGTGCACAGCAATTCTATTCCTGCTGAGCATTTTTATTACTTCATATCCTTAACGTTCGACAAGAACATAAAATCTGCAGCATTAGCAGTGGGTACACCGCTAACGTCGCCGATCCACGAAGCAATTTCGAAGAAAAAAATACTAAACCACCCTCGTTCCCGATTTTCCATCGAAGCATGGGTCCTGCATCCTTTTTCGAGAGTAAGAACGCGACCGAATGAGCGGTGTGAGGACCGGACGAAAACCGGCGGCAGTACCGGCGAGAATGGATAAATGGTGATTCCAGGATACGTGCGCCTCGAATATGAAATCCACTTGCAGTACAACCCCCCTTTCACCGCCACACTCACTACCAACCCACATCAGCAGCGCGGCAGCACCACCGCCGACAACAGTCTTCGCCTCGCATGAAGGCAGAAGCGCAATGCTTAATGGTTTATGCTAGAAGAAGCTCTTAAGTAAGTGTCACATAAATTTTAGTGATACGTTACCGTCCTCCGCATACCGTATACACAACACATACTGCGGTTTACTGTTTGAATACAAAAAAGTCACTTGCACTGGAGAACCCACGGAAAGGCAACCACTCCGGGGTGGGAAATGGGAGCAGTCCATGCCGCACATACATTCCCACAGTGTAAAGGACTCACGAGAGAGCGTCTGCCCCCCTCTTCGCTCTTAAACCGAAGAACGAAGGCCTCTTAAGCATTCACCATACATTATAAATTTCATTCTGTAACGGAATCCGGGCAAAAGCCAGGATTTTGCCACAGCTCCAAACGTCTGTCATGCCTCCCATGGTGTGAACCATATGTCGATGGTTGGCTGGCACATCGCACCCCTTTCCAGTCGCTGTTACCGCCTCTGGCACTCCTCGCCCCAAGGTATGACTGAGACACTGTTGGCGAGGGGCAAATGCAGAGGTGGAAGCAGGCAAAAAAAAAAGGGGTCATGCTGCTCCCTTGGAGACATTTTGAAGCGGGTACGCTTCGGGGATACTCAGCTTCGTTTCCTTTCTGCGGGATGATTATGGTTTGGTTTGGGTTGGTTTGAGTTTTCCGCTCTCTGCAGTGCTCTTCCAATGGCTTCCATACGTCACAAGGAGCCTTGTATTCACTTTCGGTGACAGACCGATTGCGAGGTGAAGGGAGGGCAGGGGAGCAAAAACGAGCAGCCCTCCTGGGTAGACCTTTGTCGCCAAACATCCACCTCTCGCCCCATCCATTCGACCTGCCTAACTTAATTTGTCGTCCGGGGCGCGCAAGTGGTGCACAAAAAAATCGGTGTTCCATTTGCCAAATGGCACATGGATGCTTAGATCCATTGGGGTGACAGCATTGTTTTTTGGGCAAATTGCCTCGGTTTCAGATATGTAGTCGTATACTCGTGCATTAGCAGGCACTTCTTTCTCCCTTCGATATTTACCGCTCTGCGTCCCCCCCCCCCCACACCTTCCTGCACACTTGGCCTGTTGACGGGACAACTGGCTACGATAGTAAGCAATTGCCGTCGATGACAAAGTAATGGTGACATCAGAGTCTGGTGACAACAGCTTCTGTGGTAATTTGATGATGTTGTCATTTTGAACGGGTGCAGTGCTTGTGGGTAATCAAAAAATGTCACCAGTGATTTCGACCGCACATCACAAAAAAAAAGTTAACAGAGGTGCTGCTTCTGCCAAAGGGTTCAATTAGGAGGCAAAATGTGAAAAGAAAAGGTAAATGAATTGATTTACAGGCAGCTTAAAAAGTCGTGTAATTTATGGACAGTTTTGCGGTTGTGAAAAAGCAATTGTTGACCTTGCTTGGTGTGGACACAACGACAGAGAAGTAATTACTTTTGGGGTTGTTGGGGTTTCAGAGGTGTGGTGCTCGACCTAATCGACCCTTGGAGACATGTTCTGTAGAAGTTCTTGTTTTATATCAAATATTGTAGTCATTGATGGTTCCAACTCACAGAATCACAAGTCGAGTATTTTTATTTTGTGCCCTAATCCTTGTTAAGGTTCATTCAAGACTGAGAATACAACACGCTTGTTATAAGATTACTGATCTCTGATGGTTAGATAGAAGGTGAGAGGATTGCAGACTTAAGGGAACGTTGAGAGTGGAACGTTAAAAATGGAACGAGGAACTTGGAACGTTGAACATGAAACAGGGAACTTTGAACAGGGAACGTTGAACGTAGAACATTGAAAATTGAACGTTGAATATGGAACGTTGAAAATGCAACGTTGAACATGGAACGTTGAATACGGAACGTTGAATATGGAACGTTGAACATAAAACGTTAAACATGAAACGTTGAACATGGAACGTTGAAAATGTAACTTTCCGCATAAAATGTTGAACATGGACTTTGAATATGGAATGTTAAATGTGAAACGTGAAACAACGTTGAACATACAACGCAGAACATGAAATGTTGAAAATGGAACGTTGAACATGGAACGTTGAACATGGAGCGTTGAATACGGAACGTTGAAAATTAAATGTTAAACTTGAAACGTTGAACACGAAAAATTGAATATGCAACGTTGAACAAGGAACGCTGAATAGGAACGTTCAACATGGAACGTTGAATTGGGAACATTGAACACGGAACCTTGAACAGGGAACGTTGAATATGGAACATTGAACACGAAACCTTGAACAGGGAACGTTGAACGTGGAACTTTGAACATGGAATGTTTAACAAGGAACGTTGAACACGAAACATTGAACATGCAATGCAAGACATCATCGCATTTTTTTGTTTAGAAATTATGCTGGACATGCGTTCAACACTGCCTCGTCATCTTGTCCAGAATGTAGACATTTTCACTCATTTTGACCCTGAGTCGTATGGGTTTGTGTATGATTGCAGAGTAGGCTTGAATGATCGGCGATTTATACAAGATCCTTGAAACACAACCTAACTGAGGTTTAGATAAGGGGTACAGTTGTGGGATTTCTGAAAATGACACCTCAAAAGTAACAAGATTAAGTTAGTTTAGGGGACTTCAAAGAGTCATTGTTGGTGTTTTTGTAAGTAAGATGAAATTGGTTGGGCCCATACCCTAAACCGAGCCAGTTGTTCTCGCATTCCGTTCAGACAACCGGCAGTGGCCACAAGTCCAACATTCAAAAACTCATCCATTAAAAATGTCAAAGTAAGACTTCATTACAAAGATAAAATCTACGAACATAGTTATGGCAACCAGGAAACCACCCTCTCTATGGTCACTTTCAACAGCGAAGCTATGATGTATGAGACTCCTTTTCCCCACACCCAATCACCCGAGTATGCCCGCTGGGATAATTAAAAAAAAATGAACTCATCCTTTCTCCTCACACAAAAACCTTTTAAGTGAGTATAAATTCCAGCAGTGCAAGGGGCGACAACTTGTGTCATTCTCAGTGAACTTATGAATGAAATGAAACTCACATGCGAGTCATTCCAGGAGCATAATGTTTGTTTAAACCTTCCTTCACTCGGCAATAATGGGTAAAGTCAACCGCACACACACCCAAGGCGTCAACTGAAGACAACGTTCGGTTCATAAACATTCACACACGCAAACACACTTGCACACGGTGAATTATCTCCAGCTTAAGAGTCTTGTCTGGGAGTTGAAAAACAACAGGACATCTGCAGAGGGGCCATACAAGGACCGGTATTGCTCGAAAACGACTGCGGTAATCAGATTACACCCGGCCATTGAAACATGTGTGTGGGAAAAGTGCCAAATAATTAGCCGCATCCACTTGGAATGGACCTGAGAGAGGGAGGAACGCTGCAACTACAGAGCAAATGACAAATTTGTGCCCTTATCTCTGCCCAAGTATCGTACTTTAACGCTCCTTGGGATTTCATTTAACGGTCATTTTTCATCTCGGTCGGCAGTGAAAATTCATTCTGAAGATACCGCGCCGCGCCCATGAAAACCGTAATGAAAGAGTTTGAGAGGAAGTTGACTGGAGCGCGCTCTTTAGAAATTCAAATTGCTTATTAGCGAAGTTCGTCGTGTAAATTCTTTGTTATTCGTCGTCCTTACTTTCATTAAACTCTCCTCGGGGTTATTTTCATTCTGCCGAAGTCCGGCAGTCTTAGAGCTTTTGTCATTTGCTCTTTGAGAACAGCAGGTGGACGACGCTTCGACGATGTTGGTTGATAAGGGGGTGGGGTGGCTTGGTTTCGTTTTCACTGCTGAAATGCCGAATGAAATGACAAGGGTCACGTTGTTTGGCAGTGATTCCTTTTTTTTCCAAACTTGGAATATTTTTTTTTTTCATTTTTTGTATGAATTTGAGGATAAGTTGTGATTTGGCCCTGGGTGCAAGGTGGTTATAGGCATGAGACGGCCGGCGGGTTTTTTTTTAAGAAATTCACTCTATTTACTTCAAGAAGGAAATGGAGGAAAACTTGCGTTGTTTCTGGGGTGGCAGAGTCTCGCAGGGGACACAAACGCCTTTAGGTCGATGGATGGATTTTAAAGTAGATTTAAAAGAATAGTTTTAAAGATGTTTTCAATAGACTTTCTTTGGAGGAGATTTGGAGTTTGATTGAAGGTTTGGTTGAGATGACATATTTTGCTACCACCTATACAACAACTTCGCTAATTTGGGGCATCCCTGCAACACCAGTATATTTCAGACAATTTAAAAACAAAGCGAAGTCCTGACTGGGTACTGAATTTAAAGTTACATAGACACAGACGGCATTTGATCAGCAGAGCTTCATAAGGCCATGTACTGCATTTCAGAAGGACATCCTTCACGGTCTTCGCCTATACTCTCTGCCGAATTACAGTCTCTTCACTGGATGTAGTCTTACCGGTCGATTATCATCCAGTAATGCGAACAGGGATTCACAATTGCGAATGGCGATGGCAATAGCATAGGCATGAGAGGCGCGTGCTCAATGAGATGGAGCGGTGGTATGACAGGAATGAAGGCCGAACGTTGTACCTTTAGGTGAAAAAGCTATCCGGTGGATATAGAGTTCGGACCGAAGCCTGCTGGGATAACAAGTAGCAGAGTCGCAATTGATGCTGAGAATCTGGAAAGATCATTTCTGCAGACTTTTAAACGGCGATGCCGGTCCAAATCCCGCTGTTAGGCAGAATGTTCCACTTAATTTTGACGATGATAGGCAAGAATTCCGTCCCCCCGACTTAGACGAGGTCAAGATAGCAATATCGAGAATAAAGTCGAACAAAGCTGCTGGAGCGGATGGACTGTCCGCAGAACTATTTAAAGCAGCTGGGGATGACCTGCTTGGGCACATGCACCAGCTCGTCTGTAAGATACGGTCGGAGGAAAGCATGCCCGACGAGTGGAATCTCAGCGTCGTCTCTCCGGTTCGCAAGAGATCCCTTCGACTGCGTCAAATATCGAGAGATTAGTCTCCTTAACATCGCGTACAAAATCCTCTTTGACGTATTCTGTGAACGCCTGAAACCGTTTGTCAACAATCTGATTAGTCCTTATGAGGTGGTTTCAGGTAAGGGAAGTCCATAATCGACCAGATCTTCACACTGCGGCAAATCCTGGAGAAGTCCCAAGTAGTACAAATCGACACCCACCATTTATTTGTCGATTTCAAAGCCGCCTTTGACAGCGTGCATAGAGACGAGCTATACAGTGCAAAGTCTAGTTTTGGCATCCCTACCAAACTCGTCAGATTGTGTAGGATGACGATGGAGAACTCTCGCTTCTCCGTCAAGGTCGGGAACGAACTCACCGAGACCTTCGATGTCAAAAAAGGATTTAGACAAGGCGACGCGCTGTCATGCGACTTCAGAGGCATGATCTTCCACAAGTCCGTTAAACTGCTTGCTTATGCGGATGACATTGACGTGATCGGCAGAACTCAGCCAGCCATCAATGAGGCGTTTGCTAGCATCGAAGCGGAAGTGGCTAAAGTGGGACTAGTGGTAAACGAGGGCAAAACGAAGTATATGCTGTCATCAAAGAAGGACGCAGAACATCGACATCTCGGACAGAGTGTCACTATGGGCAGCAGACGTTTCGAGGTAGTTAAGGACTTCGTGTACCTCGGCTCCGCGGTGAGTAGGGACAACAACATCAGTACCGAAATCAAACGCAGAATCACTCTTGTCAATCGCTGTTTCTTTGGG